>OZ012554.1:25398485-30398485 GCA_963935595.1 Schoenobius gigantellus
TGTCGCAGAATTCATCCTTTAAGGGGGTAAAAAGGGGGTGGAATTTTGGATGGGGAATCAATAACTGCTGAACCGATTTAGTTGAAATTTGGTTTGGAAATAGTTTGGTATGGAGTGTCTATCTGTCCGTAGACAATGTCATGGACACTGAACCAAATGATGTCGTACTTGATGGAGTTCAACGCTTTGGAATTCTCCGTGGCGTGACGAATTCGCGGGCAAAAGCTAATAACACTAAGTTTTATACGAATATATTCGCTGGGTTTTGCATTTCTCTTAATGTACGCACAAACAAATTTATGAAAAACGCTACGAATATGTTCGCTGGATTTTGCATTTCTCTTAATGTACGCACAAACAATTTTATCGAAATGCGTTCGAGTGTCATGTGAATACCAATCAGGGCTCCGATCAGACCGAACGAACTCCGAGCTTCTGAACCTCAACGGTATTTGAACTACACTTAGCCAAAAGCCGAGAAGTATGTTTTACGTGAATCGTCCTGCATATCTCTGATTTACTGTATCGCCACAAATACAAAACTTACAGTTCTCAAATTTATATATGATATTGTTGAACATATTATGTAAACATTACTAAAGACCGAAACATGATTAATAATATTTCACTCGATAGGAAAAAAATCCAAAGATCACTCTGTTCAATAGTTCTAAACAGCTGTGAATCAAAAATTACAATAATGAACGACATAACACTTTTTCCAATAGATGTGCATTTTTGTTAACTAGAAAATTGCAAAAATACATTTTTTATTTTCTACTCCAGTTTTCCGAAAATCGATTAAAATGTGCAAAAAGTAACGTTGTCATTCGGTTACAGCGCGTAAGCGACATTAGTTTCCTTGTAATTAAGCAGTCGCCGTGCACGTGCAGATTTCCTGGGAAACCTCGCCTTAAGACCACAAGCGCCCTTTCACCGCTAGGGGACACCGCTGAATGTCACAGACGGTGTAAATGTTGTAATTCCCATAACGAGCTGCATTCGACGCGCCGCCCGCGCCGCTCAGAACCGTCGGAAACGCGACATTTCTACCCCTAATCGGTGCGAAATAAAATACCACTTGAAATCGTGTTGATTTTTAGGGCTCCGTACCTCGAAAGGAAAAAAACGGAACCCTTATAGGATCACTTTGTCGTCCGTCCGTCCGTCCATCCGTCCGTTCGTCCGTCCGTATGTCTGTCTGTCAAGACCCTTTTCTCAGGAACGCGTGGAGGTATCAAGCTGAAATTTATATCAAATACTCAGGTCTACTATCCCTTGCAGCTGTGAAAATAGTAATAGAAATAGTAATAGAGAAGCTAAATTAGTTAAAATGCAATTAGAGAAACTATTGAAATTATTAAGCAGTAAATATAATAAAAGGAACATTATCTTGGGAGGTGATTTAAATACTGACTTTTTAAGCAATTCAGTACAGAAAAAAGATTTATGCAATCTATTAAAAGGGTTTAATTTTCACCAATATGTTAAGGAACCGACAAGAGTAACACCTACTAGTGCTACTTGCGTCGATCTCATTTTCACTAATTTTGATATGTCATTTTCAAATGTAGAAGTTAATGAATACGGAATCAGCGATCACAAAGGTACTACTATCACTTATCTGACAGATTCTAGAATAAAAGACATAAAATCAGAACTTTAAAAAAAGAAACTTCAGTTTGCATAACATGGCAACATTTAAAGAAAAATTAAAGTCGATACAATGGAGTAACATTATTACAGATGATAAAAACATTAATCAAAATTATAATTCATTTCACAACGTATTAACACAGTTATTAAATAGTTTAATTCCTAAAAAATCTCTAAAAATAAAAAATAAAAATAAATCATGGCTGACTAGAGGTATAAAACAGTCATGTAAAAATAAACGTCTGTTACTTCTATTAAAATCACAAATATTATAAAAAATATGTTAAAATACTAAAAAATACCATAGTTACATCAAAGAAGTTGCAGTACATAAAAAAAATTAAATACTCAAAAAATGTTTCCAAATCTATGTGGGAAATAATTAAAGAACGTACAAATAAAAAAGCTAAAAAACCTCATAAAAATTTCGTCTTAAAATCTAGCATGGGTGATATAACTGATCCCGCTGCAATCACAAGTAAAATAAATAAATATTTCGTGTCAGTTGGAGGCAAAGGTAATCATAACATACCGGAAATAAAAACGTACAATGATAATAGTATGTATTTATCACCCTTTTCTGACCTCGAAGTCCTTAAACTTATAAAAACATTGAAAAGTAAAACCAGTTTTGGTGCAGACGACTTCCCACCGATACTTGTCAAATACTGCAAAGAAGAACTTGTAAAGCCCTTAACCTATTTAATAAACCAATCTTTCACTGAAGCAACTTTCCCCAATTTATTAAAAATTACAGTCATAAAACCTATTCCTAAGAAAAGTAATGCAAAAGAACTCCATGAGCTTCGACCTATTGCTTTGTTGTCAACATTTGCTAAGATCTTTGAGTCTGCTATGGCTGCGCGCTTAACTTCCTTCTGTGAAAAATATAACATTTTCAGCCATAATCAACACGGATTCCGGAAAAGCAGATCTACTATTTCCGCCCTATGTGAATTTATGAATGAAGTACTTAATATAATAAATAACCAACAATATGCCATAGGGATTATGCTTGATATGAGCAAGGCATATGATAGGGTGTCTCATAAAATCCTTTTGGAGAAATTACAATCAATAGGGGTTCGCGGCGATGTACATCAGTGGTTTAGGTCTTATTTAAAAAACAGAGAACAATACGTGCAGATGGACTTTTATGACCTCGAAAAAAATACTATGAATTCAATAATGTCTGAAAAAGAGAAAGTGATACAATCAATTCCTCAGGGAAGTGTACTTGAATGCATTTTATTCTTGATTTATATTAATGATTTATCAAACTGCCTAAATTGTAAAAACATTATATATGCAGATGATATATCAATTGTATTTCCATGTAAAAATAGTATTGAATTTGAAGTGACATCCAAACAGAATTTATTGAATGTAACAAATTGGTTAAACCAGCACAATTTAGAAATTAATGTAGCTAAAACGAAATTGGTCCAATTTAAGCCCACGCAGAAGAAACCACTAGAAACTCGGCTCATATTCCAAAAAAATACGATAGATTTTGTACCATCGTGTGTCTTGTTAGGAGTAGAAATTGATAGTGGTTTAAGCTGGAAACCGCACGTTGATAAAATGGCATCAAAGCTGTCCAAATTCGCTTACGCACTTTTTGAATTAAAGAAAAGCACGGACCTAAAATCAGCTATGACCGCCTATTACGCTTATGCCAATGCTTGGCTAAGCTATGGAATCGCCCTATGGGGCAATAGCACAGACGTTATAAAGCTTTTCATCTTGCAAAAGAAGTTAATACGTATCTTGGCAAACATTACAGATACCGAGAGTTGTAGACCTTACTTCAGGAAATATAAGATACTCACACTTACTTCATTATACATTTTAGAGATTTGTAAATTAGTGCGTAGGAATAGCTTTGCATATGAACAAAGAGATGATAACCTTAGTTCCTTAACATGTAACTTACGAAATAGAAATAAATTAACCCTACCTTTTACTGGATTGCGAATGGTCAGTTCTGGGATCTACCATATGTCAATAAAAATTTATAATAAAGTACCCAATTATATAAAAATAATTAAAAATGATAGATGTTTCTATAAAAAATTGAAAGATTTGTTGGTCGAAAAATGTTTTTATAACATAAAAGAATTTTTAAGTTAGATCTTACTTTATTAATGTATAGAGTTTAGTATAATCTAGTAATGTTAGTTAATAAAAATTTCAAAGCTAGTTTTTTAAGAGTTGCAACGCCCTTGCAGGGTTCATATTGCGTTCTATATTTATAATACTTAACACCTAAATGTACACCAATATGATGCAATAAAGTTTATGACTATGAAAAAAAAAAAAAAAAAAAAACAAACTTTTAAGCCAACGCAATCAAAAGATACAGCCGTTTATGCCGCAAATTTTCGACCCTCGCAAGGGAATCAATACCTACAGGTTACTTCCCGTGAATTCAGAATCTTGAAATTTAGTACGAAGTAACGTCTTATAGCACAGATAAAGGAAAAATTGCGAAAACCGTAAATTTTTAGTTGCATCATATAATAAAAATATTTTTAATAATTTTGTACGGAACCCTCTGTAGTCCGACTCGCACTTAGCCGGTTTTTTTATATTCCATCTTAACCTGTCTATGCTGTAGCATTATGACACTATACACACTGACTTTTGCGGGGATATAATTTTGTGATATATTTTCGTTTACTCACGCACGAGTGTGTGCATCTCACGCGACTTGATGGCTGGTGGATCTTTTCAATAAATAGTGGACAGCGCGGAAAATGTGATATAGAACTTCATATATTTTTGCTTTGTCGACAGCCTGGCGTTGCCGCTGTTGTCCAAGTGAAAAAATGCCCTGTCCTATGTCCCCATGATTTAGATTGTTGTTACTTTTTCCAATTTTCCAAAACAGTCCATCCGTAGTCGCAGAACAATTCGTGTAAATGAAAACGCTACGAACTACGGCGTAGGTTTGCTACGAACTATTTTATTTAAGTCTCCTTTCAATAGGCTAGTTGACCCTTTTTTAAAGTAGGGCTTAAAATGTTCATAATTATTGTATTAGACCATAGCACATGAATATTATTTTTTTCGATGGCTAAAAAGTGCAAAAAATCTATTTTAAATTAAGATTTTCAATTTTGGTCCGAAAACACGGTCAGCCATGATAGTCTGTTCATTATCTGTGGCAATGACGTCAGTCTTATAGTAAACAAAGCACAGGGGCGAAATAACATCACAAAAACAATGCTTTCTAATAAATATCACAAAATATAGTAAAACTGTATATGGAACGGGACAATAGAACAGGAATATAGAATTACCTCTTCAAAGACTCCAGGGAAGCTGTGAATTAGACGTACCCAGTGATCTATACATGCGAAATATTTGGTTAACACTCGCTTAAAGAAATCCTGTAACTATCTACTGAAACTCAAATGTATTTTTGCGTAAATCACATTAATGTAAGTACTATAACTGAATAACTCAATCTGTGTAGGTACTTCAGTTTCAACTTAAACAAAATAGAAGTTTTTAGGTTGTATGTAAAATCATTAATTATTTTTTTATCTTTCAGTTAGAATGAAAACTGACTGCAGCCGACCAACCAAATTTTAACTTGACCAGAAAACTGAGAGAAAACTTGATCATTCACGCCTTTTTAATTTAATCTAAGTTATACACTGACACTAGATGATGTTTCAAAGAAAAGAATATGTACTTATGTCCAATTGAATAATGATGTAATTGAATATTAATTAAAAAGTATGTAATACAAACAAAAATATCAATGTTTCATAATGAATATATTTATCTAAACAACTTTTACTTGAATTTACTGAGTACCTAATTAAAATTTGTTGCTTTCAGTGGTTACTTAATGAGAACTATTGTGTACTAACCTGTTCTCCTCTTGACAACGAGATTGATAAGGCAGTAAAAGTTGTGCAACATAATACAAAGCAGTGCATGCTCAGCCACAATATCAAAATGTGACCCGTCAACTAGAACAACATTATGTCAACAAAAAAACTCAAGTATTCATATACCAAAGCACCATAGAAGTAAATAGGTCTAGTTTGGTAAAACTGAAAGATGTCATATCTTCACTGATTAAACCTGCTGGCCATCATGACTGGTAAATTTCAGAACAGCTTACGCAAGAATATGCAAGTTATCCATTTTAAAGCCGTATACAAATACATTAAATGTGATTGCTGTGTTGTCAGCCTGTGCTCTTCCTAATTTACAAGACCCTTCTTATTAAATAAATAATATAAAGAATTTTTTTTTCTTTACTTTATACATAACTAACATCTAAAGATGACATAATACATTTTTGTACTACATTAGTCATTATGTTCTTCACAAAAAAAATGTTCTATGTTTATTTGACAATAATGACTTGTAAAGGTTTAAGTTGAATCAAAATATTTTAATTTGAAATACATGTGTTTTATTTTTCCGTTACACCTTAAAAGATTTATAATATTTTATAGGTTTGTTGCTCATATTTATCATTATTATTCAAATATATATGTTCCAAAAGTACAAATAGGTTGAATAGAGTTAGATCATATATTGCCTTAAGGTCGCAGGTAATAAAAGTCAAAATAATAGTAAAGTGATTTATTATGAAGTAATACTTTCATATAATTTAGGAAAAATGTAGTATAGTTTCCAAAATGGCACTATTTGATCCATAAGTTTTTTGACATACAGTTTGTTAGAACAAATACCTATTATAGCTAATATTGTCACCTTTTGAGTGTTTTCAAAATTACATACTGCTAGCAACACAAAAGTATATAAGTTTTGCTTTAGCACAAAACATCTGCATCTATACTTGAGTTAAGCATACTGTTCACAGTTTTCCGTCTTTGATAATTAATATTTTCTTCAGTAAAAGAGCATGACAATTTTGTATTAATCTAATTTTATGGATACCGTTTGTTGAATAGACTATTACAGGATATTAATCAGAAAATGAGGTCACATTTTGCAAATTTCAACCCAAATCTTCATCTTTCAACTTTTATCCACATTTCATTATACTCGTAGGTGTCTGCAAGTATTCCCACCAAAAATCTTCCCAACAAAAGAACCATCATGTGTTATGCACTGGCTGACTTTATAGCACATGGAAGCTGTTATTGTTTATAACGAAGCTCGAACTAAAGAGCACTTCTGTATTGATGATTTGTGGTTTAGTTTTCTATGCACTTTATTCTTTCTTCATTGAAGAGGTCTTTTATTTTTTAAGAAATATGTCACAATCTGTGTCTGTGAATGTATTTATATTTTTCCTCCCAGTAATTTTCTTCATGCTTGACAAATGAACAACTGCCAATCTTTCTCTTTTTATCTTCATTTACAAATTCTTGCAGTACTACACTGGTATTTGACACATGATCCTGATGTTTTCTTTTCAACATTTCTCTTGAAGTAAATACTTTTAGTGTTTATTTGACTTTTGAGAGATAGAATTCTATCCAATAGCATTCAACTGCTATACAAAATAGCTCCTCACTGTGATGGTGCAACCACACTAAAAATGCATGTTTGCAACTCTCTTCTGCCGCGTGACAATCTTGACAAGTACACTCTTCATTATAACAGTATTGAAACTGTACTTATATTGTTTAGAGCGATACACAAAGAATCTCCTGACCATCAATCTGTCGATTTTCGGAAGATTTGTACTATCTGCTCTCACAAATCCAACATCAGTGGTTGATTTTGCTATTAATACAAATAATTTACCATATTTACACATATAATAACGGAGATTTGGACGATTTTTTGCCAGTTTTAGGAAAGAATAGTGCAAATCGACGAGTTGTTGAATCAAATTTGACATTTCTTTGTTTACTATATGAGTGACGTCACGGCCCTGACCACAGGATATCAAAGCGTTTACGGCGTGAGATAAAAAAAGATTATTTCTAGCATTTTAAAATTAAAATTTTACAGTAATCATTTATTGTTATTTATTAAAATCGGTATATTGTGGAACCTTATGCCAAATACTGTTAGAAATAAACAATATTTTAATAAATTTTGATATGAGTCAACTACCCTATTTTGTTGGGTGTCCCTTTTTAGGGTTCCGTAGCCAAATGGCAAAAATCGGAACCCTTATAGATTCGTTATGTCTGTCTGTCTGTCCATCCGTATGTCACAGCCACTTTTCTCCGAAACTATAAGAACTACACTATTGAAACTTGGTAAGTAGATGTATTCTGTGAACCGCATTAAGATTTTCACACAAAAATAGAAAAAAGCAATAAATTTTGGGGGTTCTCCATACATAGAACTGAAACTCAAAATTTTTTTTTCATCAAAACCATACGTGTGGGGTATCTATGGCTATGGATAGGTCTTCAAAAATCATATTGAGGTTTCTAATATCATTTTTTTCTAAACTGAATAGTTTGCGCGAGAGACACGTAAAAAAGTTTTAAAATGTGTGTGTAACTTCTAAAATAAGAGAATGATAAAACTACAAAAAATATATGATGTACGAGTACATTACTATGCAAACTTCCACCGAAAATTGGTTTGAGCGAGATCTAGTAAGTAGTTTTTTAAATACGTCATAAATCCTACGGAACCCTTCATGGGCGAGTCCGACTCGCGCTTGGCCGGTTTTTTGCTATTACAATAGAAAAAGACACAAACGATCTAAAAAAATATATTAAACCATCATAACAAAAATCCTGGTGGACCTGGGCGCTGGATCAATATTTTTTTTTATTAAAGTTCGGCTGCCTCTTTCTTTTGCAATTCTCGTGTCACAGTGTTTGTAACCAAACTCCTCCGAAACGAATTGACCAATTTTTATGATGTTTTGAGATTTAAGAATAGGTCGTAAACTATTTTTTTTACCCGTAAGTGATGAGGATATTTTTGACAATTATTATGACTAAACGTATTTCACGGGCACAGCTAGTCTTCTTCGTCTAATATATAAAATTCTCGTGTCACAGTGTTTGTTACCGAACTCCTCTGAAACGGCTTGACCGATCTTTATGAAATTTTTTGTGTATGTTCGGTAGGTCTGAGAATATGTCGTAAACTATTTTTTATTATGGCGAAACGTAAATCGCGGACACAGCTAGTAATAGTATAAGACGACACGTCACAAATTACACAAATTAATTGTCGTTCCCGAGTGCGGCAGTTAGTTTTATAGCACGCATGAAACCGAGACGACATTGCTTAGATACACATATTTTATTGATATATCTTAAGCATGACAACTATGAGTCACATCGAAACATGTTCAAGCATTTCCCGTTACCACGTTTCAATAATATCGTAAAGTCACACGAACAATAGTGTGCGAACAAAGCGCGTCCCAAACATCTGCATGTGATATCGGGTTACTGCCGACTCTGGCACGTCAATGGTGACATTACTACTATAGTTTTTAAGTCTAGATTATGTGTTAATAACATTCTCGAGTGTGATTGACGTGTGGCGACTCGCAGGGTCGCGGGGAGAGGGGTTGGGCGCACGCCAAAATACAGGCAGGGTGCATTCATTACGATTCGTTCGAGGGCAAATAGGATTATAGGTTTTTTTATATCACAGCTAACAGGTATTTTATGCTGGAATCGGAATACGAATCGATAACGCCGTTTTCATGCACCTTTGGAGTTTTAAAGAGGAAGGGGATGCTCCATTGTTGATCGAATAAAAATTCCGCATAATGTTGTTTGCAACTCTGCCGTGTATTTCTACTAAATGTTCTGTTTAATATAAAATCGTTTTAAAAAAAATACCCAAATAAGAAGCACCGATGAACTGTGCACTCAATGAAAAATCCAGCAAATTACTTGGACGTGTACGTGAAGTACACACACATCAGAAAACCAGCGCTGTGGCTTCGGCCCCAGCACATGCTGAGATGTGACCTATTCCACAATGCACCACAGCACAGTATTAAACTATACGTCATAAAATGGTATTTTTGTTATTAATATCTCATTGCTCTGTTTTTATGTCCTTGTATCATTTTGTTTTTTTTTTATTGTATAATTATTGTGCCTACTTTGAATTGTTGTGCCTATTTGTGCTTTTGTGGAATAAATGTTTTGAATCTTGAATCTTGAAGTACCTATTCCTACTTTCAATGAACTTTCTCCCATCATAACTGTTAAAAGACACGACCATCGAATACAATATTTGGCAAATCGAAATGTTGAAATTTTCAGAAATTTTCATAAGACTGTGCAAGATTTCAACAAACATCTGTGGAAATAAGTATAATAACGCTCAATAGACCCTAAGCTCTGTACTCTAGAAAATTACAACGAGTAAGTATATCCTAAGTTCACGCCTACATCATTGGTGATTTCTTTCCCGACAAAGGAACAAAGTTGGGCGGCTAATGAACGAAAAAACAAAACGAAGTTGTCGGCGACGCGGCCACTCGGGAAAATGGAAAAATTAAAAAGTAATAAAAACCCAAATGAGGAGCCTTCAATCATAGCGTTGACAACGGGGGGGTACGTCACATGAGATTAAAAAGTTTGCTCCAGTCTCCCACGGAAATTAGCATTTTGTTCGAGTATCATTTGCATTCCATCCCATCAAGTTTTATCTTTGTTGGTTAAGAACTCGTGGGCGTTCAATATTTTTTACAGGAATAATGTGTTTTTTGGAGAAAAAAAATACGTAATACAGCAGACACTTGCGAACTAAAAGATATCTTAAAAGTATGTGTTAGTTTGATCACACTTCAAGTAACGGTCTTGATTCTATACAAAAATGTGTAGAATTTGATTTTAACTATTTTCGTCAATTACTTAGATAATCGGAAATTTAACACAACCATGTTACTAATAATAAATCCCACTTATCAAATCCCATGTGAGTCCAACTGGAAATGAAGTATCTCTATCAAACAGGCCATCGACTCAATACTGATTAAATAATATCAATAAACTTCATCCAAATCGAATCTTGATCTTACCTCTTCATCTAGCTGCTGAATTTATAATCGAATTACATAAACCCAATTTCTATATATTTATATTTTTAAATTATAAACAGATAACATCAAAATGCTTTTAGAACGTACCCAGCTTTGATTCTTTCAAACAGGAGCTTTGCACCAAGACAAGATGCAATTAAAAATTCACGAAGACAAAAAGCACTGCTTTACGACACTCATTAGGAAAAGCTTTTTTGTCAGCCATTTGGGGTGGGGGCGGTGGATGTTCGTTCGTACCATTAGTAGATCTGATTGCACTTGTCTGGGACGACATTTTTAATAAATGATATTAATAATAATTATCATGGGACAATTTTTATCAATTTATTTATTTGGACAACAATAAAACAAAAACAATAAACAGGAAAAAAGTAAAATATCAAAGATAACAAAAAATACTTAAAGAGAAAAGTAAAAAGGCAAAAAGAGAGAAGAATGAGAGAAAAATCTTCACCTGTTGTCAATGGATTAATAGTAAAAATCATATTAATAAACAAAAGTTTCTTCGTACATACCAAGTATTGGCGTAGATAAGGGAGGGGGCTTGGGGTCCGGAAACAATATTTATTCATTTATTTATTTGGACAACAAAAAAAAGTAAATATTAAAGATAACAAAGCATTGGCGTAGGTACTAGATAGAATTAAGTGTTCCTCCAATTAAAAATAAGTAAAACATAAAAATTGAATTAAATACCCAACAGACATTAAATGAAAAATATCCGGAATACCAACGATAAGATTCGATAAAAATCAACGTACACTAGATAGAATTAAGTTTTCCTCCAATTAAATATAAGTAAAAGATAAAAATAGAATTAAGTACCCAAAAGAAATTAAAAGAAGAATAACCGTAATTCCAACGATTACATTTTAAGGAATTGATTTCAAAGAGAAAAATGTTTAATTTGTTTAATGTTATTTTATTTCAATACCGATTTAGTGAGACGTTGCAAGGAACTTACCAATAATTTAGATATGCTTAGTGAAATTGTCTGTTACTATTTTTTCTCTTTACAACTTTAATAGGCCCTCGTCCATATCTGCATCCATTGAAAAGTTATACCTACGCCAATAATACCAAATAGTGAGGTTTTCGAATTGATATTTAATCTATTAATGTGGACCATAATATTCAATGCTTCCCAAAGTGGGTGCCGCGGCACCCTGGGGTGCCACGGAGAGAAATCAGGGGTGCCGCGAGGTGCCCCTGATATCTGTGCTAAAAAACTAAATTCCAAAAAAGGTACACATAAGAAAAAGAAAAAAATTACTAGGGTACCGCGAGAAAATTCAAATTTTCTAAGTGTGTCACGACTTGGAAAATTTATGAAACCCCTGGGTTAACCCATTCTTTGCCGCCGTGTCAATAATTATAAAATATGCAATGCTATTCTCAAGAAATAAACGTAACGGTTAAAATTAATATTACCTACGCCAATGCGTTACACACAGCTTCATTAAGTTAAGAACTGTGTAAATAGTGGAAAAAATAAGCATAGAAAACACCTTAAAAAATATATATTTCTACGTATTTAAAAAACTGAAATGAAATGAATGAATAAATATATTTTTTTTCTTTCTATCTTCTTCTTTCTGAAAGAAGCAGTATTTTAATACCTACCTATTTTTTTCAAAATTCAGGTAAGTAAATGCTTACTATAATTATAATTAAATTGACCTATAGTTTTTTATTATTATTTCTTCAGTTGCTCAACCCTCCAAGTAATTTTGCATTGCGATTTATCGACAGGAACAACTTGATAACATTATGAAATTAGTACATGACAAAAACTTCTGTATTATTGTTTACTTAATTTTTTACAAAAGATAAAACATATTTAAAAAAAACCACTAAGTTAACGAAACAATCAAAAATTCATGTTACTTTTTATTACATTTTAATACAGCCTGTTTGAGCCTTTGAGGGCTAATATCCTGAAACACAGGATAAATCTTAATTCGGTTATTTGTGGCCATAAACATCACAAGATTAGTGTAAGTACCTATACCTATTTACAGTTTGTTATTTGATTTTTTCAAATGTTTTTATGGGAAGTGCTTGAATAGATTGTTTATGGTGAATAATTATGAGCAGAACCACAGACATATTTATATGTCTGTGAGCAGAACAAAGGCAGTATTAGGTATTATTATTGTGAATAGTCCTTTTTATAGGCTTAACTTTTTGTGCAATGAGTAATCAACTCATGCAAAATGTATGGAGTAACATCCAAACCACACAAGATAATCTTATCGTTGGTGAAAATAATCGCACAGAATTCTTATTATAATTCATATTGGAGCGAATAATTGTTTCTAAGGTAAAGCTTGACACAAAAAAGTTGCAAAAACGCAAAAATACTTTAACTCGGATGGAATTAAAACCAGCTGTGCTGTCGTTTCGAAAATTTTACGTAAAATTTTAAAAATATAATAATTTATTTTAAAACAAATGCAGAGTAATAAATGTTCGATGTATGAGAAAAATTTTACATATTATAAAGATTTTTCGGGTGCAAATAAGTTTTTTAAGTATACTTAAATATTTGAAATATTTTTTTTTCTTTTAAATGTTTTTTTATTGCTACAATTATGCGTACGATAAAACGAACTTTCACGAACTTGTTCTGACTATAAAACATACTTAATTTGCTTCGGCAATTTTCATTGATGACATCTCATATAGTGCATATTTCTCAACTTTTCTCTACTAATAGGTTAAATGGTAGATATTGTCGATCTGGAAACCCCGCATTTCAAACTTTTTGATGAAGGAGCCATAAAATCTTCGTTTTTTATACACTCCACGTCTATAAGCTATACGTGTGCACAATAAAATTGTTAATAAACAAAATGCACATACCTCGACTTCCGGTGGCGACTCGAAAAACCAAATGTGACTAGCCGTGCATTCTAGTTGACGGTCGACAGCAGACTGACGAGGTCCAATGTCCATACTCAGGTTCCTTCCCAGCGAAGGTAGGCGGGGCTTCAGCTGGGCGGGACTTTCTGCCGCAAATCAGCTTTCCCATATTTCTTTTCTTGGCTCACCAAGAAGTGGAGTGGCCAGGGATAAGTGGACTAAATTACCGCTAAACCACAGACTAAGCCCAGTGTAGTAAATAAACTTTATTTATTCGTTCATCTTGCTTTTTATTTTGGAATCCAAAGTTGATGATTAACTTTGAGCTGTAGAACTTTTTGTCGGCGTTGCAGCATTCCCACTTTGTTTCGTCGTACAACTTATTTAACTTTAAGAAGAATTAATAAAAAAAAATGACGGGTTGCACTCCGGGAGTGCCGGCAGAAGTGAAAACTTAAGTATTAACGTTGTGCGTTTTGGATATTTTGGAATGGTTATGGAATAATTTTGCACGAATTGCTTTAATTACCAGAATAAAAGTACTATCTTTTATGTGGTAGAATACAATATTTATTTATTGCGCTATCGTACACAAACATGACAATTTATATTACATTAAAAAGTTTATCCCTCAGAAAAATCAACTTCCTGTTGTAACGTTGTGCGTACATAATTATATAACTAGTAATAATGAATCAAAATATTTACAAGTAATTAAAAATATGATCAAAACAGACATTAATATACTACTTAAAAACGTAATTTTATAACAAATAAATAATATTTAATTTATACTAACTTACCTAATTAATATTTACAACAAAATCAAATAAAAGCACAATTTAGATTTTTCCTAACAAAGTAAATAAATTGATTTGTAAATTGATTGTTGATAAAGTGATTGTGTGACTTCCAGTACTTTTGCCAGCCGCTATTGTTCTCGGCCGGCTTACGTGGACCCCTCACCGCACCTCGACAGTTCCTGCGGCCATTTCAATTTTAATTGGTCTTACGCATTTTCGATCAGTGTCACGTGATCCTGACGCGAGTTTATCATTTTTTACCCATTACAAAAAAGTGTACAACGCCGCTAAAGAAGTTCTCACTTCAATATGTAGTTGACATATTCATCATGGAGTCTTTTTCAGTTGAACATAATAAATTTCCTATTCTAAGAGTATATATCAAAATTCAATTCAAAATTCCAAATTCAAATATCTTTTCAACACACTTCCTCATAAAGTGGCTCTAATCCCATGGGAATTAGGCACATAATGACACCTATAATCAAACTGTGACTTTTTCATTACTATTATTCACGAGTGAGTAATAGTTTTTTTTTAAATATTATTGGTTGAGTTACGCTTACACTTGCGCTAAAATGCTATCCGCGAAAAGCCCAAAAAAAAGAAACCTCATTTTTTAGTCTATGGCCGATGCGCGCGCATAGGAAAACTGATTAATTTTTCCCGCCATTACGAAATTTATTAGTCTATGGCCGATGCGCGCGCATAGGAAAGCTGATTAATTTTTCCCGCCATTACGAAATATTTTTCACAACTCGTCTCTTTTTCTCTTTTGAAGTTATTTAGTTAGTTACTAATTAAGATGTCTGCAAATACAATTTATGAAGAAAATGATTTATGTTGTACACCGCCCGATATAAGTTGTGAAGCCCAGAACGTTATGGAAAGTTTACTACCAGAAAACTCAAAGGAAAAATATCTATTAGCGTACCAAAATTTCATACAATGGCAGAACAACAAGAATACGCAGTCTTTTTCAGAAAATGTGTTCATGGCGTACTTTAAAGAATTATCTTCTAAGTACAAACCTAGCTCTTTGTGGTGTATTTACTCAATGTTAAAAAGTACAGTCCGAACAAAGAATGGAGTGGACTTAAAAACATACTCGAATTTGTCAGCTTATCTAAAGAGACTATCTGATGGATTTAGAAGCAAAAAATCAAAGGTTTTATCATCTGATGATATTGAAAAATTTATTAAAGATGCTCCAGATAACCAATATTTGGCTACAAAGGTTAGTTAAATTAATTTTAATTAAATATTTAATAGCAGCTTGTGTTGTGTGTTGACCTTAATTATTGTTTCTTTTGTTTCAGGTTGCTTTAATATTTGGTGTACTGGTGCCTGTAGGATACAAGAATTAACAAATATAACTGTAAACGATATAGAGAACCATGGCCAGATGCTTTTAGTGAAGATACCTATCACGAAAAATAAAATACCATAGGTCATTCACCATACACGGTCCATTCTATGATATTGTTAAGAAGTATGAAAGTTTGCGTTCGCCAAAAACAAAAAATGACCGTTTCTTTCTAAATTACCAGAATGGTAAATGTACCTGTCAGCCTATAGGTATAAACAAATTTGGTTCTATGCCTAAAGAAATCGCTAAGTTTTTGGGTTTAGTAGATGCTGAGAGCTACACTGGACATAGTTTCAGAAGAACTTCAGCTACATTGCTGGCAAATTCAGGAGCTGATATAATGACTTTGAAGCGACATGGCGGGTGGCGATCTAGCAATGTAGCAGAATCATACGTAGAAGATTCCATACAAAACAAGAAGGAAATTTGTGCAAAAATCACAAAAAGAATTAAACTTGATTCTGAGACGCATCCTACTGGCGAAATACCAAGTACGTCCAATGATTGGATTTCACCTACCTACACGAATAATGAACCATCACAAATAACAATAGAACATGAAAGTATTTCAATAAATAATCTATCTGATGAGACCGCTATGTCATCAAAAATAGTTAATTATAATTTTACTAACTGCACATTTACTAATTGTTTCTCTAAGTAAACTTTTTATCTACTATGTAAAATGGTTTTTTATTTAAGTATTGTTTTATTCAGAAGTGTGTTGAAAAACGTTGTATGATACACGTGTGTATTGATGGTTACCGTCCTCGGCTTCTTAAGACCCTCGCCTGACGGCTCGGGCCTCAATGCGCCTCAGCGGTAATCACCAACATTACACACTTGTACCATAATGTACTATTATTCAACTTAGGCCTTTACAGGCACTTATTGACGTCAAAACAAAGCAAAACATTCTAATTTAAAGGAAACATAAATTTAACCTTGTATGTGCATACATCCTGAATATACCTACTCAAGATGTCTGCAAATACAAGTAGTAATGAAAAAAAAAAAGTTGAATCTACACCTGTTCGGAAATTGGGAGAGCCTTCTCGAGAAGAACAGGCAAGAAACTCGAAAGGTCAAATTTTTTATCTCCTCTTTTAAATCGCCATTTACAATTTTGGTTTTGTTACATAGTCATTGAAAGTTTAAAAAAAAATACAATCGGTATGCTTACATACACTTAAAATGTCAAAAAATAAGTTATAGACGTATACATTAATCATAATACAATAAATTATGTTGTTACCAAACATTTGATAACTTAGTCTAATTCAAAATCAGTGTCAGTTCTTTTCTGCCAACAACATTTGTTAACATCAATAGCTATACACAACAACACGATTATTGACATTATAACGAATAATAACTTCATATTAACACCAGGCATTGGCATCATTTAAATAATCGTTGACTTTATAATATCCTTTACTCATTAGAGTCTTTTTTACATGTGCTTTAAACTTATGAAAAGGCAAGTCAGTTACACTATGTGGAACTTTGTTGTAAAACGTTATACATTTCCCCATAAATGAGCCTCTAGATTTTTGGAGTCTGTACGTTGGAACGGCAAGTTTATTTTTATTTCTTGTGTTTAACTGGTGAACGTGGAAATTGGTTTCAAATGTATTATAATTCTTATAGACATAAATCATAAATCAATCAAAATCAATCAATATAGGTACTCATCATGTACATACTATATATTAGTCTAGCAATTACGCCAAAAATAAGCTATAGTGAATATTAAAACCATAAAAAAACTGAACCGAACTGAAAATGGAACCCAAAAATTGATTCGACCACTAATGACCGAATAAATTATAATAACAGAGTACAGACTAAGTACTTAATGGACTCATTTTGGAAAATGTGCGTAGGAGCTCGAACAGTATAATATTCCACGCCAATCGATAAAGATCCTTTTGCTGTAGATAGCCCTTTCTTCCACACAAAGAGTTCCACTCAGTCGTTCCTTGTGTGAACAACGAAATTTAGAGACTGAGCGGAACTAGCTGCCACCGAAAGTTCCCCAACCCCAACCAATACCACTTTGTGTCTCTTCAAGCTCAGAGTAAGGACCAATTCTTCTAATAAAACAAGACTTAATCAACACTTAACCGTTGTTCTCGACTAATGAGAACACCACATTATCACGTCATCGAATATTTAATAGTCAATGCATGTGCTCTGATTGTTCAAGTTTAGTTTCAATTCTACGTCTTTTGTTTCAATTGTAACTCATCAGTAGAATCGGACCTCGGCCTTACTATGATCGATCACATAAAGCAAAGTTTAAACAATATTGAAGCAGAGACACCGCTGTTCAAAATCAAAATATTATTTTTATCATATCTATTCGAAAAGAGCAACTTGGTTTCTCGTAAAGAAGGAGCAAAATAGCTTTTTCATCCCATCTATTCGAAAAGGACGACTTGGTTCGCCTTTAAGTGCGCCCAAAGGTGGTGTTTTCTATAAGAAACTTTTAGCGGGCAGTAATGAGTTTTTAATCCTCTTTATAAGTGCGCCGCAATTATCTTTGCCGCGCACTTTTTGAACTTGGAACATCTTAGTGTTCAGCGCCAAAGAAATCGAACGCAAATATTGTTTGAATAAACACTGGCTGGTACGACGGCCCATAGTCTCGCCGCCGGCTGAATAAAAAAAAAAGAAATTAAATTAAAAACGCGCGAACTACAGCCCGCGTTTTCGTCAATTTTCACGGATTGTTAGAAATTCATGGTTTTGTTTTGAGAAATGATTTCTTCAAGTGACAGTGAATAAATTTTCATAATTACGAAAATGTCTCAAATGTAAATATAAGTTGTTTTATTATTAGATACTATTTAATTTCAATTTAATTGTTACTCTATATTTTATTAAACAATAAATAAAATATGAGGCGCCTTTTATTTTCTCATAGAGAGTGATGAAAAGTAGAGTGTATCACTCGGGCGCAAATATATTTTTGGCTCGGGCGACGTACTTTGAAACCCTCGCTACGTTCAGGATTCTACTAAAGAATTCCTCGCTACGCTCGGGATTCTACTCTAGAATCCCTCACTTCGCTCTGGATTCAAAAAAGCGCCCTCGCCGTAAAAATATTATTTTGCTCCCTTATAATACAATCTACTATTGCATCCCATCTATTCGAAAAGAGGCGAAGGGTTCCTCGACAAGTGCAACTAAAATGGGTCATTCCGGTGCACTAAATAACAGTAACGAAATAACTGTTGAATTTGGAACACTGTTTTAATTTAAAAGTTTGAACTCAATTCTAAGTAATAAAAAAGCGCCCCTGCCGATGCGGCACTGGCCAAAAAAAAATACGTGGGAACTTCGTATTCGTTTTTGTATTACTTTTTATCAAAATATTACAGACAGTTAAGTTTGATTCGCTTAGACCTTAGTTTGATTCACTTTTGACATTAGTTTGATTCACTGAAAGTAAAACAATAACACCATAAAGCGTAAAATTAAAGCAAAAACTGTCATAAACAATTATTACCAAAGAAATCGAGCAAAAAATATCTCATAGTCTATGAATGGCCTATGATAATTTATAATAATTTGTAATTTGGTTGGTGTTATGCTCGTGTTATGTTTCTAGTAACTAAAAAGATGAACGAGAGCATTCTGATAGAGTTAAGAGCCCTATAAACGATCAAACATGATTTGTCAAACTTGCTTGACAATCTTTACGTTTTAATCAAACAGTAGCTGAGACGCTCAAAGCAAAGTTCAAACAAATTTGTCAAATATTGACCATAGTTTGGGTTTTCTCTTCATCGTGAGGTGACGTACTTATTATATTATGAAGTATTTTTAACCGATATCGAAATAGGGAGGAGGTTCTATTTTGGACTGTATCTATTTAGGTATTTTATGTATGTTCACCGATTACTCCGCCATTTGTGGGCCGATTTTGAAAATTCTTTTCGTTAGCGAAAGAGTATACCCCATTCCAGTTCCATTGTTACCATGTTACCATTGTTACCATTGTTACCATGACCTGATGATAGGATTCCATGAAAATCGAGGGAAATCCTCAAATTTCATAGGTACGTTCAACGTGTTTCACGTTTTTACTGAAGATATTCAGGTATTTGCATTGATAGTCATCACATCAGCTGGTGATGGAAGATTTCTGGTAGGTTAGGAGTTCGGGAATAATTCTTTCAATACTGTTTAGAGCGAAATACCTTTTATTCAAAGTTATTTTGGTGTTTGCCTTTGCCAAATCTAAAATGCATGTATAAAATGTATTAAAAAGATAGATTTTTTACATATAATAAAACCGAATTTACTAACACCAAAAAGCCATAAATAATATAAGAATACATTCGACATCACAGTGTTAATTGCATCGACCTGGCGGCCAAAGAAAATATTTCTTTCTTTCTTTATATTATTGTCACTGGGCGTAGCTTCCTCCATGACAACAAGACAACGAGTGAGATCTTGTTTGACAAACACCGCCGTACACGTTCAAACTTATTTGACAAACACAACGTCAATCCAGATTTCCTCCAAACACATCATACACGTAGTTTGTTTGTCAAACGCGTCAAACACAGCCCTACACGAACAAATTTGACAAACATATTTGATCGTCTACAGGGGCCTTAACATAATACATATTATCACCTCCAGGGCTGCGTCGTACGGGACAGGAGACGATAACTTAGCATTCCATGGATTCATCGTGCGGGTGTCGGGTCCATCGCGTTGCAGAGAAAAGAGCCAAGAGCAGTGCCTGTGGGGCTTACGACCCAGGTGCAGGTTTAAGTACTAGCTACTTTACAATGCATCAACATTCACCTTCACCACTCCGGCTCCTCTCTCTGCCTAACCATATTTGATACGATTCCGTCCGTGCCGCATTTTTTACGCGGTTTAATATTGAGCTCACGGACGTTCTTGATAAGCCTAGATCTTTTAGCAATGTGTATAAGGATTTTGCCGGAATACCTCTCACGCCTACTTCTACCGCATATAAGTGAACATAATAACCGTTTTTTATGATATCGTCAATATGTGATATATCAACACAGGCCACTACGTCGTCAGCATAACTCTCTACGTTAAGAGGACTGTGAAGTGCCAATTCATGGCTCGAGTATGCACTTTCAAATATGCTCTTTGTTGCACACCGCTTAGAGTTGAAAGTCCGAAGCAAGTACCAACATTTCTTATTGAAATATTGTTTCGGGCGATAACTGTTAACTAAACTTAACCTTTACGAAATTAGACACTTTTGGTCTCATTAGATTCAGTATACCTTAATCTATGTTTGTACGTTTTGCTTTTTTTGTAATTTAGTATAATTTAGTCAAAAAAGACAAAAATGCTCGAGGTAGTTTTTAAGTCTAAAATATGGATATTTAGATGCCAATAATTTATTATCTGAGCAATATTACTTCAAAATCAAAACGTACAAACCTAGATCTTCATTATATCTACAACATTCCCAAAAATTATGAAAATTGGACTATGTAAAGAGGGAGAAAAGCGTTATCGCTATTTTTGTATGAAAATTTACAGCTTCACAATCCTCTTAAGATCAATTTCCGAGGATTTAACTAAAAGTTCATCTATGACAAGGGACCATAACAGTGGTGATAGTACGTCTCCTTGCGGGAAGCCCCTTGTCACTTTGAAGCTTCTAGTTATCCCATGGAGGTTAATTTTAACAATACTGTTTTGTAGCATTGCTGCAACGATCCACCGGGTCGTTGTGTCAACGATCCCTTTGTTCCTCAAAGCTTTGGTTAAAGAGGTAGTGGTAACCTTGTCAAATGCTCCTTCTATATCCAGAAAAGCACAGATCGCTATTTGCTTGTCCTCAAGTGCTCTTTGGATGTTTGAAGGCAGTCTCTGTGGATTTCCCTTTCTGTTATGCGTGTTGTTTCGGATGCAAAGGTAGTTCCTTTAGGGGACCTTCCCTAATGCATCCGTCAATTAGCTTCTCTATAGTTTTAAGAAGGAAGGAGGTAAGACTTATTGGTCTGAAGGACTTTGGTTGGGAATAGTTCTTTTTTCCAGCTTTTAATATAACTTAAGAGTAACTAATTATAGAACACTTAATTGTTACATCGTCATCATAAATACCTTTCGCAGTCAGAGTCTGAATTGGCTTTAGTTGGGGCGTACGCTTGTACTATGTTCTTAAGGACCCTGTAAGCGATCATCGGGTGTGTTTGAAAGAAATCTGCATTGACGTCGTGTTTGCCCAATTTTATAAGTTTGAACGTATTCAGCGGTGTTTGTCAAACAAGATCTCACTTGCTGTTTTATCGTCATGGAGGAAGCTACGCCCAGTAACAACAATATAAAAGAAAGAAGGTAGAAAAAAATAAATATTTATTTATTTATTAGATAATATTGCAATATACAAACATTACAAGAATACCAAATAATGATAATAAAATGAGAAGCTGTGCGAGGTCAAAAACATCCCTGCCTCAGCCTCAGCTAATGCTACTGGCGACTGAGCCGCAATAGCGTTGGTATTAGAGTGCAATAAAAATTTGGAAATTGATTTTTGTTCAATTTATTGAGTTATATACTCGTAATAAAACAAACGTTGTAGTTAATGATGTTAGCTATCTAATCCTGCGACGTTGCAGGTGTTTTCCATTTAACCCGAATTGTCTCATATAAGTTGTTTAATGTATCTACTATAGTATAAGTTTCGTAAGTGTAAAAACAATCAATATTCTTATGTCGATACATAATCCCTGTATCGACATAAGAATGACGTATACGTATACGTCAATGAAGAATGTTGATCGTTTTGTTATCGACATAAGATATGGGATTGTGGTAATTATCAAATCAAAATATCATTTATTGATTACAAAAAAATCATTATAAAGGTTTGGGACCCTCCATTTAAGTTGAAAACTTGTGTTTGGAATTATAGAAATACAACTGTTCTGGTTTATCCTACCAAAAATTCAAACTGTTAGATAACGCGTTCTCGCTCTCGAAGACCCATCAAAATTAATGCTAATTTTACTTAATTTCTTCAACACGCCAATTTTCACGTCTGAGCATGCTACATGCTATTGCTATGCTATTTGCTAAAATCGATTCTATGAATTATCGTAATCGTTCGATCAAATATTCATTCGTATTTGCATCGAACGAAATATAGCATTAGCGCAGGCAGCAGTTAGCGCCGCGCACAGAACACAAATACCCTAAAAGCGGCTACTCACATATCTGCCGCAGGGAATATCTAGGTTCTAGGATTCCTGACCGCTCCACCAACTCCCTTAAGCAAGCCTGGAATAAATAGGTTCGGCCGGCCGACAACCGGTCGGGAGATGTTACGTTTCCATTTCTGGCCTGCCCGTCTGGGGGGTCGCATTATGGCACTTGGCGACCCCTCCGTAGAGTAGTGCCAGCGCTTGGGTCAGCAGTGCTGGCTCACCGTTGGGCCTGTCTCCAGGGGGTGCGCTCGGGGAATGGCTAGCGCCGATCCCGATCGTGCCTCTATGGGAGTAGAAGTCTTTTTAGGGTTCCGTAGCCAAATGGCAAAAAACGGAACCCTTATAGATTCGTCATGTCTGTCTGTCTGTCTGTCCGTATGTCACAGCCACTTTTCTCCGAAACTATAAGAACTACACTGTTGAAACTTGGTAAGTAGATGTATTCTGTGAACCGCATTAACATTTTCACACAAAAATAGAAAAAAGCAAAAAATTTTGGGGTTCTCCATACATAGAACTGAAACCCAAAAAAATTTTTTTCATCAAACCCATACGTGTGGTGTATTTATGGATAGGTCTTAAAAAATTATATTGAGGTTTCTAATATCGTTTTTTTGTAAACCAAATAGTTTGCGCGAGAGACACTTCCAAAG
This sequence comes from Schoenobius gigantellus, assembly GCA_963935595.1. Classification (NCBI taxonomy): domain Eukaryota; kingdom Metazoa; phylum Arthropoda; class Insecta; order Lepidoptera; family Crambidae; genus Schoenobius; species Schoenobius gigantellus. The sequence continues at coordinate 25,422,038 of OZ012554.1, forward strand.
TGGTAAAATGTGTGCCCCCCCCCCCCTGTAACTTCTAAAATAAGCGAATGATAAAACAAAAAAATATATGATGTAAATTACCATGTAAACTTCCACCGAAAATTGGTTTGAACGAGATCTAGTAAGTAGTTTTTTTAATACGTCATAAATCGTACGGAACCCTTCATGGGCGAGTCCGACTCGCACTTGGCCGGTTTTTTCTTCTAGGGGCGATCTAGGGCTTGGAGGAGTGGGTTGGGCGCCGGCAGGGAAGCCTCACCTACTGGATGGTGCAGATGATGACCGGGCACGGTTGCTTCACTGCGGCGCTCCCGACGACACGGCCGGACACACCATCTCGGAGTGCCCGGCCTGGCGAGCCTAGGTACGAGTAGGGGTGCGCCCGTCGCGCTGGCCAGCGTCGCACGCGAGATACTGACCAGCGCGACGGCGTGGGAGGCTGTCGCCTCCTTCTGCGAGGACGTGTTCTCGCAGAAGGAGATCCTCGGTACTCTCGCCGCACCGCTCCGGCGCAGGCGGTTGGGTAGGAGGAGGCGCGCGTTCCTGGACGCGCGCCTCCAACTCCCTTAAGCAAACTGGGGATGAAATGGCCCGGCCGGCCGACAACCGGTTGGGAGATACTTTTCTACCCCTGGCCTGCCCGTCTGGAGGGTCGAATTATGGCACTTGTCGACCCCCCCGTAGAGGTAAGACCTGGCGCTTGCGTCAGGCCTACTCTCCAGGGGGCGCACTCTGGGAATGGCTAACGCCGATCCCGAGTGTGTCTCTACGGAGGTAGAAGTTGCTGGAGGTTGATTTAGCCAGGTATAGGGTTTATACCCGAGTCCAATGGCATATCCTTGGGGCGGCCTTGTCCGCTTTCAGCCCCTTGTTGAATCGTAAAGAGATTCCCCCGCCTCAAAAAAAAAGGGGGCAATCTAGGGCGCAAGGCGGTTGCGGCAATATCGGGTTGTCTCTACACACATGCCTGCAAGTCAGGCGCATTGAGAATGGCTCCAACATTATTCGAAAAATCAAAGAATCAGTATAGAAATTGAACCGATCGCGCTACACACTCGGCAACGTGCAGGGACCCGCTTCTCATGCAATAGATCTTTTCCGCATGGTAAATTCATGTGCGAATTTCACGCTTAGAGTGAAAAGTTCGAATGATTCATATAAATAGTATTTTGGGGTACCCATAGAACAATTTACTACTACCAATCGAACTGGGAAGTGGACATAGCATAGACAATATCTAACGTTCCGTTACGACGTTCGTGCGACATTTTTAAAAGCGCTATGTCAGCCACTATAATGTACATCTTAAAATAGTTCTTTTTGGAAAAAATGTAACAAAATCCATATTTTTAATGTGATCATATATTATATTCTAAAAAAAAACTAAGATATGTATTACAAAACATAATAACATAAAAACTAAATTTTGAATATTTCGTAAAGTCCCTTGGTCACCCCTTGGCTGTGGTCAATCTTATGATGGATGACCAAAATACAAAACATCTCGAGCTCCTCCGTGTTACAGTGGGTCCTGCGCCTGATTCCCCGGTCGTATCAGCTAACCGTCCCATCGGACTATGCGAGTGAAGAAATAGATAGTGCACCTGTGTATGCGCAGCGCAGTCACTTGTGCACTGTAACATTTCCTGCGCAGATGGCTAGTCTCTATTGCGATTGGCCGCCGTGACCGAATATCGGTTATTAGGAGGACATTATTACATCAAAGTTTGTGTGGCAAACAAAAAAGTGTTTGGTGCGTATATTGAATTTGCCTTTATTCTATTTATAGTATAGTCGGTTATGGAGCAAAATATCCCTAAAAATTTGCATAGGTGGAGCAAAAACTTCGTCTAGTTCATTTAGTGGAAGCCGATTAGCCGATCTGCAGTTGAAAAGTGGTAAATTTTCAAGCTCATTCTAAGAATGAAGCTAAAGGCGATGAGTAAACATAAAATGAAGAGATTAATTCTATAACAGGGGCTAAAAAACTTGGGAGGAGTGATGCAAGATAAGTATTTAAAGTTATCTTCGACGTTATGTGTATGTTCTCTATATTTTCTGAAAAGAAGAGGTACTTAATACTTATAAGGGAATTAAAAAAAAACACTTAATATAGATAAAAACTCGAATTAAGAAGATAAATTCTACGCTTCATAAGAATCTTTTATATTTTTTGGAAATGGCAGGACAGAAAAGCCAGCGTCAAAAAAAAACGATGCCTCATTGCGGCGCCAGTTCTCTGCTCCAAAAAAAATTTGTGCACACTACACCTGTAAAAAAACGACACATAAACCTTACCTACATCTGCAAAAAATCACTGATCGCTGCTTAATTACAGGCTCAATCATTTGAAGTTTCAATAAGTTGTAATACGAGGTCTTTATTGAATCTATTTTTTTTATGAACTCCGCATTGCTCATTTCTACGTCGCGGTGGTTCAGCGTTCGCTGCCTCTAGTTCTTCCACCAAATTGGCGTAGAAGTCCTGACACGCTCCGGCCGTGTGAAGCACGACCAAGGGTGCAGAAGAGAGAAATAAAACAATTAGTTTTAGTACAGCGTATATTACAACATTACAAGTACAAGGGTTTCGCTCAGTATGACTCGCAGATATAGGGACGTACTAAGATTAGTTCTGCCTAGAGGAGGCAGACGCTAAAGCGAGACGCGGAGGCCAGAAGTAGGTAGAGGAAGACCGGAGCAGACGTCGCGATCTTCACAGGGCCCGGATCAGACGCAGGCGGTCTTGATCCGGTGAGCAGGAACAAGCAGGCGTTGAACAGCTGCCCGTAGATACGACCCCTAGATCGGGGATCGGGCACAATAAACGAACTAAACGTTTAAGATGTTATGAGGAGAAACGATGTCAGCGAAAAGAGAAATGGTTAGAGCGGGATCTTAATTTACACTCTCAACCTTCTAGAACTTTTCCATATTGGGAGAAAGAAACACAAAGAAACGGCTTACTGCCATAGACTACGTGCATACTCGTAGATTCGTTCTGAAATATGATTCAACCTGGCCAAACGCATACAATTATAGACATTAAAAATATTTATGTAGCAAGGAAATCATCAGAAACATGCCTGTTTATAAATTATTAAAAAGGATATTAATATCAAAATTAAGCTTATCCAATACATTTCTGAACGTAAACGAATGAAGGGCACTTTCGTAATTATATTTTTATTATTCAACTACCGGCATGGAATGTCAATAGCAGAATAAACAAAACAACCTAGTTGTGTTGAACACTTGTTGACAAATAAAAAATATTTTCCAAAAAATAAAAACCGACTTCAAAAACACTGAGAAGTTTAAAATAATTTAAGAAGAGGTACAGACAACATCACACTTCTATATTGAAGTCGGTGCCAAAAGATGATCCCCTAGAAAGTCACCGACTTCAATATAGAAGTGTGATGTTGTCTGTACCTCTTCTTATTATTTATATTTTAAACTTTTCAGTGTTTTTGTAGTCGGTTTTTAATTTTTGTAATTTTTTTTTAACTTTTTAGTGAATGAATTTTTTTTAGTGAAAGGAACCCTAATTTAATGGTATTAAATTAGGGTTTCCCTCGATTTTCCTGAGATCCCATCATCAGATCCTGACTTTAGTGATCTTGGGACCACCCCAGGAGTATACTCTATCGAATACAAAAGGAATTTAGAATATCGGTCCACAATTGGCGGAGTAATCGCGTAACATACACACAAAACACGTTGGACACACCTAAAACTTTAAGGGTTTCTCTCGATTTTTCTGGGATCCAATCATCAGATCCTAACTTTGGCCTGACCTGACCATGGGACCACCCTTGGAGTATCCTCTATCGAATACAAAAAGAATCATTAAAATCGTTTCATAAACGACGATCTTATCCGCGAACAAACATAAAAAAGCGAAAACAGGGTTAAAGGTTAAGTCGACCTAAATCCTTTAAGAGGTGGTAGTTTTCATCATTCCTGACCGATTTGACTATGGAACCCCATACCCCAAACTTAACCGTTCTCAAGTTATGGGACTTTGAAGATTTTTTATAAAAAATCCAGATTTTTTGTCTATTGTCCCCTTTTTTTGTGTTTTCTACCTCTAATGTTTTTGTATTTTTGTGTGGCAGATTAGTTGCTCCATTATTTTAAACACAAAAACTGCAGGTAACTGTACCAACTGAGTCGTATTAGACGACTAATTGTTAAAAAAAGAAATAAAATTGTGAAAAGTTTTTATGTGATATTTTAAAAAAAGTCTATGACAGTTGTGCTGCAGATGTGCTAAAAAATATCTACGGTTCTTCAGCTTTCCGATAAGGTATAATTTGCTAGGGTGTTATCAGGATTCTCGGAAAAAACAAAAAAACATCGATGAGACTTCCAGGTTATAACAAAAATAACGGTATTTCATAAAGTTGCTCGCAGCGCCTATTGTCCTGCAAATCCTGCAATGGGTAGCGCGTCGCCTGCGAGTGGTATATCATACAATGTAACTGGGTGCAAGAGAGACAAGTGATTTGAAACTCCATTTTGTTGTTATTGTGTTTGATTAGTCTGCTACTCTGCTTACGCGATTCGTCCGTGGTAGATGCGATGCTTGGTGCTCTTCGTTTTTTACTCGACTTGGCTTGTTTTTCTGGACTGTTTCCTCCTATTCGTGACTGTGCTTGTTAACTGGACCTTGATTTGTGCTTCTGATTTGGAACTGTTGCAGCAAATCAGTCAGGAATGATGAAAACTACCACCTCTTAAAGGATTTAGGTCCTCCTCCTTTGTTAGAAGTCGGTTAAAAATTCATTAATATTTAGTTGTGAGTGGTTATTGCTGGTTATTAAGCACATTCACAAAAAGATTACCTACCACATAATGACGTGTTTTGTATGAAGGGATTACTCGTTAGAATCAGGGGAGGTTTTAATATAAGTGCGGTTTTAGAACCGTGACAGTCCACAAAAAATTCTTTCTCATTTATTTTCAAGATAGAAAACACAGTTTGATTTGAACTCATTTATTCAAAAATTATCACAAACTCTTTTTTTATTCGATTGTGAAATTTTGAGAATGCACAACCTGTGTTTCCTTCGAAAAAAGTCCAATTTCGAACATTTTTACGAATGTCACGAATGTGTAGTGTACTTTTTGTAATTGTATGATATATGTAGTTATATGAGAATGTGTAATTGTATGAGAATCGTTTCCCAGGGCGGCAGGAACAATCTAGGGACCAAGGGTGGCCTCGCGCCCTTACCGCCCTGCAGCAGGGCCAATCTAGGAAATTGCCTCTGCTTGCCTATACACATCACGATTAAGTGACAATTAGGGGTCATCCCCACTTTTACACCCTAGGTTGCCCCTGCGGCTGGTGTGTGAGTAATCCGCTCGCGACGCGAATTTAATTTTTTTTAAGGTAAATTTGAGCGCGTTTGACCACAATCTTGCCTGATGGAAACCGAAAATGTGGAGGTGGAGCACGCAAGCTCAAATAGTGCCTGTTTACTCCTGCCTTGAAGACTCCCACAATTTATACTCCCATAGCTTCGCAGTTCGTATGATAAACGAGGAAGCAAATCGTTTGGTGCGAGTGGGTATGTCGACTACATATGAAGGGAATCTGGAATCCCTCACCACTTCTTGTCGTCCTATAGTGGAATAATGCTGGTGGTAGAAAGCTATGCAATTCCTCAGCACACTCGCCGAAATGCAACCTGTAGAATACAGAGAGACTTGCGACTAGACGGCGATGTTCGATACTCTGAAGCTTTTTGGATACAAGCGATTCATCACCGATCAATTTTCTAGCACGCTTGTCTATGGAGTCCAAAGCTTCGAGCTGGTATCGAGCTGAGCCATCCCACAGATGGGAGCAGTACTCCATACAGGAGCCAACCTGAGCTGTATAGAGGTTCAGTAAATGCCGGGAGGTAAAAAATTTGCGGACTTTTGCAAGGATACCCAATTTTTTGGAAGCGGTCTTAGCCTTGGACTCTTTATATCCTCCGAAGTTCAGTTTGGATGAAAGTTGTATACCAAGGAGTTCGAGGTGGTCGGCTATTTCTACAGGTGCATTCCGGAAAGTGGGAGCCAAGTTGAAAGGGCTCATTTTCGCTGTGAAGAGACACGCCTGTCTTTGAGGAATCTTTTTTTTTTATTGCAGAAAGTTGGCCAACAAGCAAACTGCCCACCTGATGGTAAGTGGTAACAGTCACCTATAATACATGTGGATCTTGTGAGATTCGCAGCAAAACTGCAACCCCCACAAGAACCACAGTGTACGTTGCCAACTTGTGACACAAGATGTAAAGTCACAATACCCAGTAATTTCACTGCCATATCTTACCCTTCAAACCGGAACACAGCAATGCAAGCACTGCTGCTTTGCGGCAGAAATAGGTAAGACGGAGGTATCTAAGCAGACGACCCTGGTACAGAGTCTCCCTCCAGTAAATCTAACGCAACTAGATTTTTATCACCCCAATCGGACACAGATTGGAGAGTCGCGTTTGTACGCAGAACCATAGCCTCTCTGATGGTCAACATCCTGTGTGAAAGCTCTTGCGTTGGATAAGAATCTCTCAACAACGGTGCTGTCATCCGCGTATCCAAGAATTCCGGGTTTTAACATATCATTAATGTGTAACAGAAACAACGTTGCAGAGAGAACAGATCCCTGAGGTACCCCGGCATTTACAGCCATTTGATCAGACGTGCAGGCATCAACGACTACACGAATTGATCGTTCCCTCGGGAAATCTGAAACCCATGCGCACAGAACAGTATTGATCCCATATGAAGGCCAAGCTTAGCAATAAGGCCATCATGCCAGACTCTTTGAGATATCGAGTGAAATAGCAAGTGCTTCGCCATGCTTCTCGAGGGCCTCGCGTAATAAGTGGGTGGCATACACAAGAAGGTCACCATGGCCCTGGTGGAAGCTGTGTTGGTGATCGCTTAGGAGGTCATTAGGTTCCAGGTACGCAAAGCAAGTGTTTGTTCAATACACGCTCCATCACTTTACAAAGGATAGAGATGATTGCAATGGGGCGGTAGTTGACAGGATCGGCGCGACTACCCTTTTTGGGTATCGGCTGAATATTTGCAAGCTTCCAGCATTTGGGTACGACACCGGCTTAAAGAGACAGACGATAGAGGCGTGTCAAAACGGGAGACAACTCAGCTGCACAGTTCCTCAGAACAATGGCAGGAATACCGTCGGGGGGTCCACTGGCTTTGTTCACGTCAAGATGGCGAAGTATTTTAAGTACCTCCTTTTAGCGAATTCGGATTTCAGGCATTGTGGAATCACAAGGAGGTAGCAGAGGTGGTGTTCTAACCAGCATCCAGGCGTGAATTGTCTGCAAAAAGAGACGCAAATAAAGAACAATGGCAGAATAATATCCGAAAGAATCATTTAGCGTCCACAAACTCCACCATTACAAATATACTTAAAATGATTTCTTATGATTTATCCAAAAAACACATAAACGTGATAGAGTCTGGACAAAAAGTAACATTTTTATGTACGACAAATGACTAAAAGTTACTTGAGTTCCTTCGACAATCACTGCGGTCCGATTTGCCGATTACCTTTTAATGCTGGTTGGAATTAGTATTGCGTTGAGAGTTATTAGGTGTCACAGATGTATCACAGATGTATCATGTCAGTGCTATAACGCGTTACAGCAATATCATTGTACGTTATTATATGATGGAAATAACTTAAGTTACAGCTAGCGTGAGCGCGCTCACAATTAAGCCGAGACGCGAAATATCAATTCGGACCGCATTGTCTATTTGATATTTGATGGATTGACATGAATCGTTCTTGCACCGAACCACAGACTAATTAGAGTTTTTTTTTATTGCAGAAGTTGGCAAACAAGCATACTGCCCATCTAACACCGCGTTTACACATTCGCGCGAATCGCGAGGCGAATAGCGAGGCGAATAACGAACTAGCTGTTTACATATGCGTGTTCGATAATCGCCTCGCTATTCGCCTCTCGATTCGCGCGAATTAGCGCGTTTACACATTCGCGCGAATCGCGAGGCGAATAACGAACACGCATGTGTAAACAGTAAGTTCGCTATTCGCCTCGCCCATTCGCCTCGCGATTCGTGAGTTCGCGTTGGGAGCGGTTTTTTGGACGCGAATCAAAGGGCACGAATAGCGAACACGAACTTACTGTTTACACATTCGCATGCATTTAGTTGACAGCTAGCGCCCGACTCAACCGAACGTGTAGACAAAATAGAGTGGAGTGGAGAGCGAATTTTAGAATTTCTAGAACTTTATTATAGAGAAGAGCTCATTTGGAACCCAAAACATCGCAATCATAATTACACAAAATAAAAACCGACTTCAAAAACACTGAAACGGTCAAAATAATATAAGAATAGGTACTGACAACCTCAAAATTCTATATTGAAGTCGGTGTCAAATTTTAAGACTTTATAAGAGATCATCGTTTCGTACCGACTTCAATATACAAGTTTATTTTTTAATTACCAAAAAAAATTTGTGTGCTTGTTCAGACAAGCAAACTTTGAAATGGCAAAAAAAATCAGCTGTTTCGTACAAATGTTCAACATTCACTGAACCTAGATATATGGAACAGCTGGTTTTTTTTGCGATTTCAAAATTGATCCCATAGTGAAAGTTGTTCCGTTTGCTTGTCTGAACAAGCACACAAAATTTTTTTGGTAATTAGAAAATAAACTTGTATATTGAAGTCGGTACGAAACGATGATCTCTTATAAAGTCTTAAAATTTGACACCGACTTCAATATAGAATTTTTTATATTATTTTTAACTTTTCACTGTTTTTGAAGTCGGTTTTTATTTTTTGTAAAATATATTTTTTGAAGTCGGATAAAAATAAAGAAAAGATAAACGATGCATGAAACCGTATATCAACTAGAATGGGATTGGGATATCTCAAAAATTGTATAAATATCAATAGATGTAGCTTCATCTGAATATTTATTTTAGTACATAGTAGTTAATCATATATTTAGGTATCTGTGTATGTATGCATATATGCAAGTATTTATGTGTATATCCACGGTGTTTCATAATAAACAATAAATATTTTATCGTTATCTAAAACTAATTATTAAATAGTTTTTCCCGTAATGTTATTCAACCCAAAATTTTCATGTATATCATAGTAGCATCATCATGTCTATGATTTACATGAAAATTTTTGGTTGAATGACATTACGGGTAAACACAATTAATTAATTAGTTTTAGATAACGATAAAATATTTATTGGTTATTATGAAACACCGTGTATAAACACATTCATACACAATACTTACATAACATTTACACACACACATATATACAATATGTATATGTGACTGTTATGTGCGTGTATGTATGTTTTTTTCTTAATATCATATTATTTGAATATAACAATTATTGTCATTTATTACATTTATTTTCTTATGCCGTCATTTACTTCTCTCCTTAGCCCAATGGTTGACTGGTAGAGAGCGATGTTTATCGCTAAGTCCGCCATATGTACAAACCGTTTGTAACATTAAAGCTTAAATTATTAAACATTAAAATAAAATGTAACACGCATGCCGCCATTATTTTCACGTCCTCCATGTTCGTGTGCTAATATCAAAATGAATCACCCGCTAATGTGTGAACAGTAGTTCGCGGTGGCACTCGTATACGAATGTTTCGTCGAATGACGAGGCGAATAGCGAACACGAATGTGTAAACGCCACACGAATGTTTCGTCGAATGTTTCGTCGAATATTTCGTCGAATGTTTCGTCGAATGGCGAACACGCATGTGTAAATGCGACAAGGTAAGCGGTAACAGTCACCTATACTAATACAGGGTGTCCCAAAAAATAGTGTCAAGCGTAAGTCCAGAGTTAGAGCACCTCTTGGAGTACCCGAATCACCCCCATGTATGTTCCGCGATTATTCGTAGTTTTCGAGTAATAATTTTTTTTCTGACTTTTTGAAAATTTTGATCCAAAGAACTTAAAAATTTTAAATAAAAAAAAGTAGAACATATTTTAATGTTTTTCTTTTTGCCACTGAATCATCTTTAGTGCTTCTTTTATGTCTAAAATAATCAGCTTCGTAACTTTAGTGAAAATTTAGAAAACAGTAGTGTAAAGTCAAAATTTGAATGTTAGTGAATAATTACTTAAAAATTCATCTTTAAATTAAAAATCTAAACAGGCGAATTCTTGGTTTCTAAGTATGTGTAAAAACTTCTCTAGACTCTCTGCTTTCATAATCATTTAAAAAAGGAAGTACTTAATAGGGCTACTTTGGCTTAAATCGGCCAACAAAGACAGCGAGGTGAAAATTTCATAAAATTTACCAAATTCCTATCAGATGATAAAAAAAATATCTGGTCTTTTTATAATTTCTAAGGTTAATTTAGCAAATATTAACTACATGAAATCCATATTTAAATATTTTTCTCGCGGATCACATCGGTTGTTATACATGGAAGTGTCCAGCTTGTATTTGCAAGAAACCAAAAACGGGAAACACTAATACTCCCGTGCGCCTGAAGGAATATGAAGAAACACAGCAAACATCACCTGCATTACATTACATCACTACTAGAAGAAATACACCTATAACAAACAATGAAACGGTCAGCTCCGAAGACTTAAGTATCCTTGGTGATACAATGGTTGTAGAAAATATAGGAACCGGGAAAACATTTAAACACACCGATGACACTCTACAGAATTTAAGCGAAATAATAATGCAAAAATTACAGGAGAATAATAAAAATATTGTATCACAGTTAAAAATAGTTATAGAAACAGAAATTATCAAAGCAATTAAAGACTTACGAGAGGAACTGAAACAGGACACAAAATATTTATGTGACGAAAATGAAAATAGAAAAATAGATATAGGAAAACTTAGTAATATTATAGGAAATCTCCAGCAAGAAAGTTCTGCCTTAAAAAAGGAAATAAAATCAATGGAACTAAAAATTTTGGCATCACAAAAAAGCTTAAACCCTGAAAATAATCTCAAAAAATTCGTCCTTTTTGGTTTTCCAGAATATTTCAAGGAGCCTGAATGTGATTTATATAACAGAATACATGGTTTGTTCCTGGACATACTTCACGTTGATTTGACAGGCTATATTGAACACACATATAGAATCGGAAAGTATACTAATAATAAAAAAAGTAGACCACTTGTCATCGAACTGATCAGCAAGAGAATGGTCAAATATTTAGTAGGAAATAGAAACTGCTGCTACGGAACCGGCCTTTCGATTTCAGGATTTTTAGATAATGCAGCGCGTATTCAATTCAAAACCATGCGAGAAGAAATGATGTTAGCGCGAAAGAAAGGTTACCATGCCGTGATAAGGAACAACGAGCTATTCATAGAAGGGAAACAAATAAACATGAAAGACAAATCATTAAATATCAGAGAAGATCATCAATATCGAAATGGCAATAAAAATATACCACACAGCGACCAGATTTACCAACCACAAGATCATACATTTCGAAACTACGGAAACCACAGAACAACACTTTAAAGTTCTTTACCAAAACATGCAGAGTCTATTTAATAAACAGGAAATCCTGGAGTCATTTTTAGAGCAAAATCCTTTTCAAGCCCTATGTCTATCAGAAACGTGGCTTACACAGGGAAAACTTCAGTTGCTACAAATAACTGGATATAAGATAGCAGCCTCTTTCTGTAGGGACAGTCGAGCGGGAGGCGGCGTCTGCGTCTTATTAAAAGAACATATAGATTGCATAGAGGAGAATGAGATAAGTAAAATGTCTATAGAATATTTATTAGAAGTCTGTGCAGTTAAATTAACCAAAGTAAATATGTTAATTGTTGTTATGTATTGGAATAGACGAGAGGAAATAGTTTTTTACAACCAATTAAATTTAATTTTAAAATATATAAATAAAAAATATTTAAAATATAATATTATAATAGGTGGAGATTTTAACATTAATATATTGGAACGTCATAAAAAAACATTAGAATTTTTGGATTTTATGTTGGAATATAAATTTAAACAACATATCGAAGAACCAACACATGTCACATTAAAATCCTCAACATGTATAGATCACATTTTTACAAACTTCAGTAACATACAACAAACCTCAGTAAAAGAACTAGGTTTCTCAGACCACGCAGGGACAATTATAGAATTTAAATTACCTAAACAATTAACACACACTATTTGGTACATAAAAAAGCGAAGCTTCACTAAGGATTCGATTATACAATTTAAAACACACTACATCTAATAAATTGGAATGAAATACTCTGTGACAGTAAAAATGTAAACGAAAATTATAATATATTTCATAATATTCTAATCGAAAAATTAAATAAATGTATACCCCTAAGAAAAGTGAAATTAACCAAACATAAAAAAACATGGTTAACAGTAGGAATAAAAAAGTCATGCCAAACTAAAAGATTGCTAAAAATATTAAGCACCAAATCAAATAACCCTTCAATTAAATTACAGTATAAAAAATATACTAAAATACTTAAAAAATCTATTATATATGCAAAAAAACTACAATATATAAATAAAATAAAACAATCGAATAATAAAATAAAAGCAATGTGGAGTATAGTAAATGAAAGAACAAATAAAAAGAAAATTAAGCAAAAATGTAATATACAACTAAAAGAAAATAATTTATTATGTTCAGATCCCAACAAAATTGTTAATATTTTAAATAATTTTTTTGCGTCGATTGGTGATTCTATCTCTCCGGCAGGTGGCAGCACTGGCGCCCCCGTGCTCTACCCCACCCAAAACACTATGTTCCTTAGCCCTGTAGAAACCCATGAAGTTAACAAAATTATTAGAAATTTGAAAAATAAAAGAAGTCAAGGTTTCGATGAACTACCACCTCATTTAATGAAGGAATGTGCTGACCAACTAACTTCTCCGTTTACCACGTTGATAAACCAATCTTTCCAGGAAGGTGTTTTCCCCGAGCTATTGAAAAAGATAATTATCAGACCGTTACACAAGAAAAACGACAGAACTGACCCAAATAATTACCGTCCCATCGCCCTATTACCCACAGCATCAAAAATCTTTGAAAAAGCTATGAACAACCGTATTGTTAATTTTTTCGAAAAATATAAGATTCTTGATGATAGCCAAAACGGGTTCAGAAAAAACCGCTCTACCGTTTTGGCTGTTTACAAATATGTGCAAGAAATAATAGAAATATTGGAAAGTAAGAAATATGCTATTGGAATCCTATTAGACATGACCAAGGCATATGACAGGGTACAGCATAATATATTATTAAGAAAATTATATGGAGTTGGCATTCGAGGTTTGGCTCATAAATGGTTTTCATCCTATTTAAAAGACAGACAGCAGTACGTAGAAATTGAATATTTTGATTACGCCAATAGAGAAATAGTTAATATCCGATCAAACTGCAAAAATATAAATGCGTCAATACCTCAAGGAAGTGTTGTTGGATGTCTTTTATTTTTAATCTACATCAACGACCTTCCTAAAATCATGGATGAGCCCTGTATCTTGTTTGCAGATGATATTTCGCTACTCACATCTTGTCAAAACGGTACAAATATACAAACTAAATTGAATAACGTATTATCCAAAACTTTTAACTGGCTAAGTGAACATAACCTTGAAATAAACTTTAATAAAACTAAACTCATGACTTTCCATCCATACCAAAAAACACCATTAAAATTTAACTTTCACTTTAACAATATAAAAATTGAATGTGTAAATGAATTTATTTTGCTCGGCTTAAACATAGATACTAATTTGAATTGGAAAGCCCACATTCAAAAACTTAAATCTAAATTATCCAGCTTCGCATATGCCCTCCAGGAGGTTAAAAAAACTACTAACCTTGATACAGCTTTGGTCACATATTATGCATATGCATATGCATGGCTTAATTATGGAGTTATTCTGTGGGGAAACAGCACCGACGCTCCTTCCCTATTCATACTTCAAAAAAAACTAATTCGTATTATAGTCAATCTAGAACAAACAGAAAGTTGTAAACCGTATTTTCAGAAACATGAGATTCTTTCCCTGCCCTGTATATATATTTTAGAGATATGTAAATTTGTCAGAAAACATACTGAGCTTTACACAAGATGTGAGGATGTACTAGTAAAATATTCCTTAAGACATAAAAATAAATTAATGGTTCCAGCTGCCCGCCTTAAATTATGTTCATCTAGCACTTACAACATATCAATAAAGATTTATAATAAACTCCCCGAAAAATTAAGAAGTGAAAAGAACGATAAAATATTTATAAAATTATTAAAACAAATATTAACTCATAAATGCTATTACAGTATTCAAGAATATATGAATGATAAAATTTAATAAAATAAAATGTTATTAAACGATAATATTTATGAATCATCTAAATCAAATAAAATAATATTCTACTAATATACAAAAGATTTTAAAACACCACAATATACATATAATAATGAATAATATTAATTAATACTGTAATATCGGTTACCAATAAAATTAATTTTATCCTTTTTAATATAAATATTACGTATAATAATGAATAATATTAATTAATAATCTAATAAAATGTGGTCTATTTTAATGTAAATAATACGCCCTCGTCTCCTTTTTGAAATTGCGATACCCGACAGGGTCCATAATTTGTACTTTTTATATATATGTAACACCTTTTGTAAACATTATGGTTGCAATAAAAGTATTGAGTATTGAGTATTGTAGTGTTGGATGTAACGCAGTACTTACCTGCTAAAAAATTGCCCGAGTGAGAGGATATGAAAGAGACCGCATTATTGCTATCTCTCTCACTCTCATTGGCGAAATGGATAACTGTAACTGAGGAATGCTATTCTTTGTGACAAGGGGATGAGGCGGGGGGTGTAGTCCGAGCGCCTATTGTGTTCTGGCGCCAGTCGTTTGCCTACTTTTGTTTGCGCCTTACGTACGATACGCTCATTTGTGATTATTTGACGAACTTTGCTTTCTTTACGGACCTTGAGTGCGATTACGATTTGGTTTTGTGTGAATACGGGATTTTGACAAATTTGGGATTCTTAACGGACTTTTCAAGCTCTTCATTTTGTGATGTCTTTTTCATCGCAAGAATATGCTCTTATGCATTACTTTTATGGATATGCAAGAGGAAATGCTTCTAAAGCAGCCAGGTTGTTCCGGCAGCAAGTACAAAATGGAGGTGGACCTCAGCCTGAAACTTGGCCTGATCATCGCATGATTTTAAGAGTACATAACTCTTACATGGAAGGACGCCTACCAGGTAGAAGATCGGGGCGCCCATCTGAAATGAGTGACCCAGATACTGTCCAATCAGGGGTCGAAGAAGTGGTGAGAGATCCATCAGTTAGTGTAAGAACAATAGAACGTCGAATCGGAATTCCGAAATCACAAGCACATCGAATACTTCATCAAGAGCGTTTTCACCCATATCACATCCAGAAAGTTCAGCAGCTCAAGCCCGCAGACTACCCGAGAAGGGTGGCATTTTGTCAGGAAATGTTACGGAGACAAGCTGAAAACGAAAATTTCTTTAAAAATATTCTATGGACTGATGAATCACATTTTAAGCGATGTGGGGTGTTTAATGCGCATAACTACCATTCGTGGAGTATTGAAAATCCACACCTCACAAGGGAATCTAATTTCCAAGAACAATTTAGTATCAATTTGTGGTCAGGCATCCTAAACGGACAGCTGATTGGTCCGTTCGAACTACCGGACCGACTGAACAGCGAGGCCTACTTGCAATTTCTACGACGTGATCTCGGCGTCTTATTAGAAGATGTAGACCTATTAACGCGGAGAAATATGATTTTTCAAAACGACGGCGCTCCATGCCATTTTGCTAGAAATGTTAGACAACATTTGTCTGAAACATTTCCAGGCAGATGGATCGGTCGTGGAGGGCCCATTGCGTGGCCGCCACGGTCCCCCGACTTGAACCCCATAGATTTTTTCGTCTGGGGATACTACAAGGAATTAGTATACGCCAACGACATTACAAACGTCACAGTGTTAAGAACAAAATTAAGACAAGCGGAAGAAACAATAAAAAACAACAGAATTGCATTTATAAATTTAAAAGAAAACTTTTTTAGACGATGTAGAATATGTGTTGAGCACGAAGGTCGTCATTTTGAAAACTTTCTTTAAGCGATCGAATAATAAATACTTTGAAAATAATGTTTTGTTTCATTTATTAAGTTATAATAAACCTTCAAAGGTTATTAAAGATGGCAGCAGGAACAGTTATTTTTGACCTTCAAATAATAAATTTTTAGCTTTTCTACAATCATTTTTGGTTTATTAATAAATAATCGGAATTAAAAAAAAATATTCAGAAGTCGAGTTTTATGAAATTTTCACCTTGCTGTCTTTGATGGACGATTTAAGCCAAAGTAGCCCTATTAAGTACTTTTTTTTAAATTATTATGAAAGCAGAGAGTCTAGAGAAGTTTTTACACATACTTAGAAACCATTCGCCTGTTTAGATTTTTAATTTAAAGATGAATTTTTAAGTAATTATTCACTAACATTCAAATTTTGACTTTACACTACTGTTTTCTAAAGTTCCACTAAAGTTACGAAGCTGATTATTTTAGACATAAAAGAAGCACTAAAGATAATTCAGTGGCATAAAGAAAAACATTAAAATATGTTCAACTTTTTTTTATAAATTTTTTTTAATTTCTATAGATCGAAATTTTCAAAAAGTCTGAAAAAAAATTATTACTCTAAAACTACGAATAATCGCGGAACATACATGGGGGTGATTCGGGTACTCCAAGAGGTGCTCTAACTCTGGACTTTCGCTTGACACTATTTTTTGGGACACCCTATATGGCTCCTGTGAGATTCGCAGCAAAACTGCAACCCCCACAAGAACCACAGTGAACGTTGCCAACTTGTGACATCAGATGTAAAGTCATTGGTCCGAACTTCGCTGTGTTGTTTTGTTTGTGCGTTACTTTGCGTACTCAAGTATTTTGCTGTTGATTTTTCGTGAGTAATCCTGGAATGCTACTGGACTACTCAGATCTCCTATCATGACTGCTGACTACTGCTAGTCAAAGGATTTCGATTCTCGACGACGTTATTTACGGTTTTAAGAAATAGCCTCTTAAAGTTTATTCGTCTATTACTTTTTGTCCAGACTTCGTAGAGTATTCTCTACTATTATTTTACTATGGAATTTAATCTCTATAGTTTCGTATATTGTTCGTGCGTTCTGGTCTCTCGCCAAAGCTACCCAGGGAAATTTCTGCACGCCATCCTTACCACCATTGCACAAGGATAACACATCGTTAGCCCATGATGCAAAAGAGAAAGCCGATCTTTTTGGGAAACTCTTTGCATCCAACTCGACTTTGGATGACGGGGGACAGGAACCGCCGACCATACCGCAGTGCAAGAGCTTTATGCCAGATATTCGGTTCCACCAAAGCTCAGTGCGTAGAGCACTATTCGCCCTGGATATCCATAAGTCGAGTGGGCCCGATGGTATCCCTCCTATCGTGCTAAAGACGTGCGCTCCAGAGCGGGCACCGGTTTTAACGCGTCTATTTCGGCTCTCTTATTCATCTAGCGTAGTTCCAACCTCGTGGAAGACAGCTTTAGTGCATCCGATCCCGAAGAAAGGTGACCGCTCGAATCCGTCCAACTACAGGCCGATAGCTATAACCCCTTTGTTTACAAAGATAATGGAATCAATTATCAACCGCCAGCTCCTTCGGTACCTAGAGGATCACCAGCTGCTCAGTGACCAACAATACGGCTTCCGTAGGGGTCGCTCTACTGGTGATCTTCTAGTTTACTTGACTCATCATTGGGCAGAGGCAATTGAAACGAAGGGGGAGGCACTGGCAGTTAGTTTGGACATCGCGAAGGCCTTTGATCGGGTGTGGCACAAAGCGCTTCTCTCAAAACTTCCTTCATATGGGCTTCCCGAGAAATTATGTAGATGGGTCACTAGTTTTTTAGCAGACAGAAGCATCAAGGTCTTAATTGATAGCGAATGCTCAGACTCACTGTCTGTAAATGCTGGTGTCCCCCAAGGATGTGTGCTATCACCTACACTATTCCTTCTGCATATCAATGATATGCTGCAAATCAGCGGCATTCATTGTTATGCAGACGACAGCACGAAAGACACCTTCTATAACGGCCGTGCGAACATTTCTCGGGAAAACGTCATTGGGGGTGATTCTGAAGCGACCACCTAAAACTATAACTAAATAAAATTAGAGATAGAAATGTCAATCACCGTTTGGTATTCAGAACTCACAAGTTAACTCTAAAATTAAGAGTGACGTTACTAAACTACTCAATTTAGTGTTAGATGTTATTTTCGTATTCTGACATGCTTCCTAAATCTAATATTTCCTATAATTTTAAATATGTCAAACTAATTTTAGGAGGTGAACTTTTAGGTGCCGTCTAAATTTATCTTGTTACTTTTAACGATTTTCTAACATTACCGAAGGCAATTTTTTTTGTGCAACTTGCCAAATGGATGATGAATTGGTTGTTATGGCATTAATAGAGTCTTCAGAAAGGTAAAAGATTTGTTTTATATAAAAAATTAGATAAATACCTGCCTCATAGTTTTAAAATATATTTGTAAAGTATCGACTTATTTATGTTATAGAATAGGAGAAGAAAAAGTAAAATTGAGGAAGTTGAGGGACAAATCAGACCCATTTACTATGCCCGAACGTAAATTTAGAAAAATATTTCGTTTTCTTCGCCAATCCGCTCACAACTTGATAGAAGCTATAGACTGCACTGAAGTACAGATTGGCTCCTTACCGGAACATTTAAAGGTTTTAGCCAGCCTTCGGTCATGCAGAGCTGTCACTGTTGTCACTGATTTAATATTGCGCAAATTAACTCCACAAAAAAAAAATTCCTAAAATAGCAATAGAAAAGGACCTTGTCAAGGCAGAGTGAGCGAGCACCTACTTACATTGTAATAAAATATTTTGAAATAATTATTAAGAAATACATTAACATTCTCCGTCCTTTTTCTATTTAGGTTTCTACAAATATATGGAATGCCAAACACACTTGGAGCTGTTGATGGTACACATATTGGTCGAGGCCTGGAATGCAGCAAACTCCTTCTGTGTGGAGGTAATCACACAGAAGGAGGTGGCAGAACGGGCCAGAGAAGATAACCCAGCGGCAGATCCCTGCTGCCGCAGAAGAACGAGGCGGAGGAGGCGGCAGTTCGCCCGCCTTCTTCCTCCTGACGGTGACCAGCGGGACGCGGGCCCGGGAAGCCCGAGTCCTGCATTGCACAGGCCACCGCCAGTCGTCGATACTCCTAATGCCCAGGAGCATCGCCGGCCTTCCCATTTTAGGGAGGTGAGAGGGGCTCGCCATAGGCGAGCAGACGCTGACGAGGTCATGGAAGTGTCCGAAAGGGTTCCCCATGGCCTTGTCCGGCGACGGGGCGTCCCTCCCCGACGTATCCTCTTCTTCAGATGACGGGGAGAATGCGGCGGTGATGGACGTTCTCGTGCCAAGGCGTTTGTCAGGGGGCATCGTTGGGTTTTAGTCGGTAGGCCGCGGTTTCTGGCTGGCGCTCTGCCCCCAGTGGCCGCGGAGAGTCCGACATAACCTCGCGCCTACCTAAGCGCGAGGTATGCGTAACGCATTTCCCAACGTTAAAAAAAATGGTACACATATTGGTATTGTTGCTCCACCACTGACACACCCTACAGCATCAGGAAACTTATTATACAATAGGAAAGGCTTTTATAGCATCAATTGCCAAGTCGTGAGTTGTAATTTGTTTGTTCCCAAGTAGTCTAATAGTACTGACATTTAGGTGATAGGTAGGCTATGTATGTATTGTATGTATTTACTCTTACAACAGAAATTAATATTCTATAATAATAATCTATTAATATCTAAGATTTGTTGTCTAGCAATTACTATTATTTGTCAATAAATAACAGCGGTTATTATGAAAAGAAAACAAAAATTACTAATGAAACAAAAGGACCGGGTGATTATAATCGTCAGCACTGTGAGCGCTGTTATCTATTTCGGACTGCTCTAAATAGATCCACGTATTTTTAGGTCATTTTACATAGATCTACGTATTTTAAGAATTTTTTGCTTACATTTTTAAGAAAATGGATTCTTTACTTATTGATAACTTTAAGTAACATTGTGCTGTACACATATTTTTTGAAAAGAATAAGAATAATTTATTTTTCCAAGAAATATACTAAACTATGATTATCACACTAGGTTAGACCTGTTACGCGAAGATCATACTTATTAACACAGATTTAGAGTAGGCTAGATACCACTTGTTCATTAAATAGTATGAGAACCGAGCGTGCCTCCGTATCCCCACTCACTATGACGTCACGCGAGTCATTTAGTGATGTACACACATAAAAAGAATCGTTTCAATCGCAACGCGCGATGCGCCGCGCTCGCTCAGGAGCCAACAGACTTCGACGAGAGACGATGCGCGTTTAAAAACTATCTGTGTGCCAAATTTCATCCAAATTCGTCATCCACATTAACAAACATTGAGACACAGACACACTAACAAACATTCACATGTACCTGTAATAAAATTGATAGGATGTAACAAAATGTGTTTGATCCCTAAATTACCTGTAATAGCTTCCTTTTTCTGGTTAAATCAGAAAATGTCGTATTTTCATTCGTTGTTGGTTGGTGGTAAACTTTCTGTAAAATAGAATATTATTTCTTTTTTAGCGCACTTGATTCAGACTTGACCAAGTAGGCTCATTAAAGAATAGAATAGAATCTCAAAATTACTAATAAATGTCATAATTATCAGTAGCAGGTATATGTCATTAGTCATTAGCATAGAACACGTATCCACTTACTTCTTCATTTTGTGTCGTATTCAGCACCAAAATTTTCGGATATGCTGTTCCGGATAATCGTCTTAACTTTTTGCTGATTACATAGTCCTCTTTATTGAAGTGGATTGAGCAAATTGTACTGTGTGGTGAAGGAAACCAATTTCTATTATCTGTCGCTTCAATCCATTTATTTTTTACAATGGGATCGCTTGGAAAACTGAAAACAATCATGCCCTATCTATACTTAATTCGAAATTGGCTCGATTGCTTGAATCGATTTGAAAGTAACCATTGTACATCACTAATCGCAAAATTTGACAGACGAATGATAAAAGCCCTTGTACCACGAAACTTGTTTACTTTGAAGTGATTCTGTCGTTTAAAATTCATTGCGTACGGCCAGAACACCCGATGGTGGTCTTTCAAAGCCAAACCAGCAATGTAAAATAAATATATCAACATTCCCAAATACGAATTTATCGCAGTAGTATCACGCGAATATCACAACAAATCATACATAATTGATTTTAAAATGAATTACAGCTATTTGTGAAACAAAGTTACTTATCGATGATAGGATACATCTCCATTGACACGATTTACTACTTTTGAAGAGTTTTTACAGTTTACAATTTGCGCAATTTGGCATTTTTACGTTTTCAACCACAGGACTAGTCAACGTTACGTAAGAATGCCAACTAAAGTAGAAGCGCGGTCAGTTTGAGCATTGCTCAAACTCGGGCCGTCTCGGGGCACGCTGCGCCGGGCAACAGGTGGTATCTAGCCTACTCTAAATCTGTGCTTATTAACAAAAATCAAGGGTTTTCTGTAGCAGCTGATTTAAAAGATATTAATTTATATATATTAAATGAAGAAATTAAATAAAAAATACAAATTATTAATAAGGAGAATAAGTGTGTCTGTGTGAATAAGTATGTGTGTTGTTTGTGAGTGTGTATGTGTGTGTACTAGTGCGTGAAACAGTGTTGTATATGTAAGCGTGTGTGTAGTAAATTCGAAGTAAGATTGATGTTGCTACATTAGAACCCTTAATAAAGCTGCCGATTCAGTATAATTATGGGATAGCAGATACCTCAGCAGTAAACATTTAGCCTCTTTGACACTAGATAGTTTCACGGATGGACACGTCTTTACCACTTTATTATAAATGTAGGGTCCTAAAAATATTCTAAAGCGATGAGCAGAAGTTTTTATTCTTGCAGTAGTAAAATAAAACGTACGCTTCTGAAGCATTTCTCTATTATGAAGGCATATTTAATACTGCTTTATGTGTAAAGAGGAGGAGACGCATGACAAAAAATCTACGGACACTCAAAACCCGAGCATCTTCATACAGCAGAATGGTGGGATACCGTCGATTCTTATTTAAGGAGATTTTGAGTACGGCTCTTTGAGCTCTTTCAAGTATTATAAGGACAGATGAAGGAGCTCCTCCCCATGCAAGGATTAGAAATGAAAAGAGTAACTGCATAGTTTCTTTTTCTCTGTAGAAACTATATTCCAAACGCGGTGGTTTTATAAATGTTATTTTTCAGTTTTTTAGCGATTTATAGGTGCCTGTAAAGGGTTTCTTTCTTATCAACCCGGAAAATTTAAGGGACGCTTCACGACACGGTAGTAGAATGATTTTAACTCACCTATTTAATTTTATATGAATTTTTAAAATGTCCAAAAAATACTGCTCTAGATTAGTGCAGTATTTTTAGGATTAGATTAGTTTTCTTTTCTTTTTTAATTTTTATGTAATAATGAATGTATCATGGTGGGTTATTGTCTAAGAAAAAAATCTATCACGATCGCCTATAATTTAACAGCCATTGTGCCGTGAACACAAGACTCTGTGCCGACTTCCTATATTATATGAGTAATGGATGGACTGTGACTGTCAAATTGAAAGAGATTTTTTCTTAGACAATAACCCCCTAGAATGTATTGTTAATTTTTTATTACAAAAAATCCAATAATTTTTTAACTGGTGTTAGGCGGAATCTTAAGTGTGACATTTCGGAATGACAGACTAGTATATCATTAGATGAGGTTCATAAGTTGTTGACATTTAATGCCCAGTAAATAAACCACCGGCCACCAGAAACGTCATAGCCCACCAACAAACCACCAGAACTAGTGGAAAATTTACTAACTTGGCAACACTGGACTCTTCGATTACAAAAAAGTTTCGTCACTGTCGCCCTCCGTGCGCGTACCTGCGTGACGTGACAGTTACAAAACATTTCTGTCGCCGTGACAAAAGTCACCCGTGCGCGCACACACTAAGCCGACTCGGGTTGTGGGAGCATCATGGACTTAGCATGGACTTGTAGATCGACTTAATATCGATCGTCAAATTTTGTTTAACGAGAGTTTCATGCTCGCACCGCCCCGTCCATACGCGCATCTCGCGGCAGATTTGCTGCTATGTATCATAGCTATGCCACAGTCTTTGATTATATTCAAAGGCGACAGTTTTACAAAACTGTGGCTATGCCTTGCGGCTAATCCACACGTATTCACGAAGCCGCAATGTTGGTTCGCGCCAACTACCGTGCTTCGCGTCAACTGCCGTGCTTCGCGCCACTGCGACGTGCACGCGCGATATACGTTCACTTACGCTTAGTGTGATCACAGATAACATAATACTGAGTGATGTGTGATGGAATAAATAGCATTCGCAATAATTATCAATAGGCTAGATGAATTAAAAAAATATATTGCTTTAATAGAAGCTCATTCATATAATAAACTCGGTTTTCGAATAACTATAAAAACAACCAAGATATAAGGTATTAAAGATTTTTCTCCATCTCTTTCTAGCAAAACGGCGATTGACATGGAGTTTATATGGCCGTACTAAACAATGACGTCACGGTTCATATCGGATCGCTCTGTCTAATCGCTTCCAAATTAACAGCCTAAAATGCTTGTATCTAAAGTATTTCTAAGCCGATTTTAATTCTAATTTCACATGATTGCATCTTTTTCTACGGTATTTTAATATTTTATGACGAGACGTGAAAATTACAATTCAGTCATCCCATTAGCAACAAATCAATTAATTGTCGCTGCTGAAATTAATGATTGCTAATGAACATCGACCGCGCGAAATCGTTTACCTTCAAGCCCTGCTGCTTTCATATGATAGCTCGCTATATTTTTGTTGCCGTAGTCATTGGTCAAGCAATGGAATATTTTATTTCCTTCTCTGACCAAGCCCCGGGCACCAAAGCTCAGCCCTGGTTTAATGCTGACTGCTTAAAAGCTGAGGCTATTAAGCAGTCTGCATATCTCGAATGGTGTAAAGCCAGACGTAGCAAAGCTCCGGATACGCAGACTAAGAAGAAAATTTTTAATTCTGCTGCCTAGTCCTGCAAGAAAGCACTTAAGAGAGCCCGTTTCCAACACATAAGCCGAATTGGGACCAAGCTTAATTCTTACCCCTCTGGGAGCAAAGCGTTCGGGGAAAGCGTTCTGGGAGCAAAGCATTAGAACAATAGCTCAAATGTCACCTGTGACAATAAAACTATTGTTCTAATGTCACGACAGCGATAGCGAATGATCGCTATGAGTTAGACGGTAGGGCCGCTGGCCCCTGGAAAAATGCGTTGAGACAAACTTTTGTCGCTCCTCGCTTCCTCCTCTACAGAAGGCAGATGGTACTTTGGCACACAAGGCGAGGGACAAAGCAAAGAACAATGGCAAACTCTCTAATAAAGTTTTGATCATATATTTTTTAGTGAACATGCATTTTTTTATGGTATAGGGGGCAAACGTGGGGCAAACGAGCAGACGCATCACCTGATGGTAAGTGATTACCGTCGCCCATGGACACCCGCAACCCCAGAGGAGTTACAAGTGCGTTGCCGGCTTGCCGGCCTGAGGTTGAGGAAGGAATACGCTCTATTTTTGAAAGTTTGAAGGTCGTATCGGTCCGGAAATACAGCAGGCGACAATTCGTTCCAAAGTTTGACTGTGCGAGGCAGGAAGCTACGGGAAAATCGCACAGTTGTGGACTGCCAACCATCTAAGTGGATTTTTTGTCGCGTGGAACGATGGCGGAAAGAGGCGGCAGCTCGGAGCATTCCCCGTGATAAATGCGATAGAAGATGCATAGCGACATCTCTACGCAGCGCCAAAGTATCAAGCCGATTTGATATTTCTAGGCAGTCAACGATTCGAGTCGCTCTTCGTTGAATGCGGTCCAGTGGGAGAAGCTGGTATTGGGGTGCCCCAGCCCAAAGATGAGAACAGTATTCCATGTGAGGCCGAACCTGCGCCTTATAAAGCTGAAGGCGGTGCGCCGGAGTGAAATACTGTCTCGCTCTATTAAGCACACCAAGCTTCTTAGAAGCTAATTTAGCCTTACCCTCTAAGTGGCCACGGAACTGGACTTCGCTCGTTATGTCGACACCAAGGATCTCAATATTGGCTGAGGCAGTTAGGGGGATGCTCTGAAAGCGAGGAGATACGACAAATGGCATTTTCTTTGCGATGAACGCGCAAACCTGTGTCTTTGTAGGGTTGAAATGAACCAAATTAGTCGACCCCAGTTAGAGACTTTCTCTAATGAAGATTCAATTTCGGACACAAGTTTATTCCGGCACTCAATGGGGGTAATTCTGAAGTTACCTGCACTAAAACTAAAACTAAAATTAAACATATAATTTTAAATTAGTTTTAGGTAATTCGTATTCTGAAACGCCGGACTCTCTTAATTTAAACTGTATTTGACAATTTCTTAAATTGAATACACAGATTATAAATACACCTAGTGCTGTAGAAAAACGGGATAATTTAGAAACATTAAAAACAGCTATATTCTATTAATTTTACTATCAGAAATTATTAATTTAAGATTTGATCGTATTTGTAAATAACAGAAAAGAAATTTTATTATTTATCATTCATTTTATCACAAAAGAAAAATTATTCGACATTTATTCTGCGATTGTGATGGCTTCGCGCCTATGCCATGAAATAAAAAAAATTACGTTGTAGTCTGTAGTTGTATAGATAGGTACTTCATGACTTCCTCTGAATTTTAAAATAGGGTAGTTGACTCATATCAAAATTTATTAAAATATTGTTTATTTCTAACAGTATTTGATATAAGGTTCCACAATATACCGATTTTAATAAATAACAATGAATGATTACTGTAAAATTTTAATTTGAAAATGCTAGAAATAATCTTTTTTTATCTCACGCCGTAAACGCTTTGATAACCTGTGATCAGGGCCGTGACGTCACTCATATAGTAAACAAAGAAATGTCAATTTTGATTCAACAACTCGTCGATTTGCTCTATTCTTTCTTAAAACTGGCAAAAAATCGTCCAAATTATATGTGTAAATATCGTAAATTATTTGTATTAATAGCAAAATCAACCATTGATGGTGGATTTGTGAGAGCAGATAGTAGTACAAATCTTCCGAAAACCGACAGATTGGTCAGGAGATTATTTGTGTTTCGCTCTAAACAATATAAGTACAGTTTCAATACTGTTATAATGAAGAACAGGTTAGAAGTGTACTTGTCAAGATTGTCACGCGGCAGAAGAGAGTTGCAAACATGCATTTTTGGTGTGGTTGCACCATCACAGTAAGGAGCAATTTTGTACAGCAGTTGAATGCTATTGGATAGAATCCTATCTCTCAAAAGTCAAATAAACACTTAAAGTATTTACTTCAAGAGAAATGTTCAAAAGAAAACATCAGGATTCAGGATCATGTGTCAAATACCAGTGTAGTACTGCAAGAATTTGTAAATGAACATATAAAGAGAAATATTGGCAGTTGTTCATTTGTCAAGCATGAAGAAAATTACTGGAGGAAAAATATATATACATTCACAGACACAGATTGTGACATATTTCTTAAAAAATTAAAGATCTCTTCAATGAAGAAAGAATAAAGTGCATAGAAAACTAAACCCGGAATCATCAATACAGAAGTGCTCTTTAGTTCGAGCTTCGTTATAAAGAATAACAGCTTTTATGTGCTATGAAGTCAGCCAGTGCATAACACATGATGGTTCTTTCGTTAGGAAGATTTTTGGTAGGAAATCTTGCAGACACCTACAATTAAATGCGGATAAAAGTTGAAAGATAAAGATTTGGGTTGAAATTTGCAAAATGTAACCTCTTCATTTCTGATTAATACCCGTCACACTGCCGTCACACTGTCACACTGCCCGTGTAACAACGGAATACCTCGAAGAAGTCGGTATTGCCACATTGGACTGGCCAGCGCTCAGCCCTGAATCCCATTGAGCACGTGTGGGATGAACTGAAGAGGAAGGTTCGTTCCAGAACTCCTGCTCCTTCATGTCTGAATGAGCTGAAATCAGCGTTGATTGAGGAGTGGAAAGGTATTCCACAGGAATCAATTCAGAAGCTTGCACCTTTAACATGATGTCATTTTTATGATTATTAAAAATTAATTTAGTAAGCAAGATCACGCGGAACCAATTTCAAGTAACTGATTCCAAACTTTTGCTCGCGAGTGTAGTACTACTTCCAATACTATTACTATTCAACATTACAGCCCCTGAGTTCGTACAAGAGACTTCCCGAATTCAGTATTTGTCTAGAACAAAGGGATTGGAAATTTGTTTATACCAAATAAAAGATTTTTTTAAAGAAATTACTGGGATCGCAGCCGTGGTCTAGTGGTTGAAACCACCGGGTATTGATCGGGAGTTCTGGGGTTCGATTCTTCGTTATTATAATTTTGCTATTGATTAAGTAAGGTCATAAGCTTTTAACGATAATTATAGCACAGATTAGCTAATAACTACTACGATTATAGTAACCGAATAAACGTAGTTTATTGGTGTTACATTAAAAGAAATACCTTTTAGAATACAAGGCTTGAATTAACTTTAAGAATTCGTATTACATTTGTGCATTTGGCATAATAAGACAATCAAAGACAATAATGACATGACACATAACATCATAGTAAAAGAGCTGAGAGGACTAATGCTCTTTGGACCATGGAGTAGTTAAGTATACGTCATTCTTCCCTCCTAGCTGATCATAGGTAATAATCTGTCAGATAAGCAGGGGGCCGGCGTTCTCTAGCCGATTTTCCGGTAACTTGATCCATAGGGCCTTCAGCAAGAGTGTTTTCAGATGTAATCACTTCTTCACTTATAAGTGGTGTAGTAGTGCTACTGTCATCTGCAATAACTATTGGTTCCGATGACTCTCCGTTGCCATTGTCCTGGTTATTATTATCACTGGCATTGTCCGAGGAAGGTTTAGGAGCCAAATGCTTGTTCGAAACAGTAGATTCTCGACCATTAGAGTATCGGATGTACGAATAATGAGGATTACTCTGAAGTAGTTCTGCTTCTTCAACATAAGGGTCGTCCTTGTTACGCACGAATTTTTTCACATAGATAGGACCTGGTGACAGCCAAGATGGAAGAGATTCTCTGTTAGCTGATCTTCTTGGATAGGATAGTAGCCTCTCGTGGGGTGTGCAGTTAGTGGAGGTGCACAATAGTGATCTTTGTGAATGTAAAGCTGCTGGCAATACGGCTTCCCAGTTTTCTAAGTTTATGTCTTTCGCACGAAGAGCCAGCTTAATAGACCGCCATAGAGTACCGTTCATTCGCTCGACTTGGCCATTACCACAAGGGTTATAGGGAGTCGTTCGACTCCGAGCTATTCCTAGAGAGGACAGAAACTGGCCTAATTCTTCGGACATAAAGGATGTTCCTCTGTCGCTATGAATATATGTCGGTGTTCCAAAAATACTAAATAAGTCTTTTAGACATTTAATCACGGTTGAAGCTGTCATGTCCTTGCATGCATAGGCGAATGGAAAACGACTGTATTCGTCAATGATTGTTAACAAATATTTCCGAGGGCCCGGTAGCGGGCCTTTGAAATCAACGTTCAAACGTTCAAACGATGATGTAGCTTTAATCAGCTAACCTTTTAACTTCATGAAGCGAGGTTTTATCTCAGCGCAGATCTGACATGTATTTGTTATGCTCTTTACATCGTCGATAGTGAATGGTAAATTTTTAAGCCGAACCCAGTGAATCATTCTTACTATTCCTGGGTGACAAAGAGAATCGTGTAGTTCACGTAGTTTGTTAGGATTGATACTGGCGCATACACGTGATAGAGCATCAGCGATAGCATTCTCCAATCCAGGACGATAAATGATGTCATATTTAAAGCATGATAGCTCTAACCGCCAGCGTTCAATTTTTTCATTTTTTATTTTGCTCGAGTGTTTTTGATCGAACATAAAACTTACTGAGAGTTGATCTGTAATGAAAGTAAAATGCTTGCACATTAGGTAATGGCGCCACTTTCGAAGGCTTTCTACTATAGCTGCAGCTTCCTTTTCGAGAGATTTTGTTCAGCTTCCGAAAGGGTCCTCGAGAAAAAAGCGACGGGGCGCCCCTTTTGAGACAATGTGGCCCCGAGGGCAAACTCCGAAGCATCAGTTTCTACGGTGAGCGTCTCGTTTTCGTCTATAGTTACTAGAGCGGCTTTCTTAATTTCATTTTTGATTGATTCAAAAGATGATTTTGCTTCATCGTTAAGTGGAAATGATGCTTTGACAAAGGGTTGAATTTTGGATGAAAATTTGCTAATCCATTTTGCGTAATGTGCAAATAATCCCATGGCACGTTTAAGTTCGTGTGAATTAGTTGGGATAGGCAGTATTTAAAGGTTTTAATCTGTCACTGTCAGGTTTAATGATATTATTTTCAATATTGTACCCAAGAAGATTTATACATTTCAGTGAAAAGATGCATTTTTGCATATTTATTGTTAGTTTGTATTTGTTAACAGCATTCATGAATTTGTGCAGATTTTTGTCATGGTCTATCTTATCTATGCCACAGACGGTGACGTCATCAAGGTAGGCAAACGTTCCCTGTAATTTTTCCTCTTGTATGACATGTTCAAGTGTCCGTTGAAACGCAGCGACTCCGTTTGTGACTCCAAACGGAATCCTGGTAAATTGAAACAGTTTTCCACTTGCTTCAAAGGCGGTGTAAATCTTTTCACTAGGAAGAATAGGTACCTGATGATAAGCGCTTTTGAGGTCTATTTGGCTGAAATGCTTGTACTTGGCTACGTTAGCTACAATTGTTTCAATTTTAGGCAAGGGATAAGCATCAAGAAAAGTATATTTGTTACTAGTTCTGGAGTAATCAATGACGAGACGTTTGCGATGTGTACCACCACCAGCTACAAGGACTTGGGCGCGCCAAGGAGAAATACTTGGTTCTATAACCCCATCTTCTAGAAGTTTTGCCACTTCTGCATCGATAAATTCCTTATCCCGAATACTGTCTTGATCTAATATTAATAGGTTTAATATCAGGAGACAAATTCGTGAATATTGATGCAGGCGGCACCGTGGCTTCCATAACATTGCATATTTCTAGAGGGGCCTCTCCTCCTCCAAAACTTAATACAAGGGACGAGTGATTTTTGAGTATATCATGGCCTATTATAACATCAGCGCAAAGATTGTCTGTGAGGTTTTAGCTTAAGCTTCATCAAGTGAACAAAATTTTTATCAATAAAAGTAACAGAGCTACTAGTATCAATCAAGGCATCAGCCCTTATGCCATTAAGAGTTATAGGTATGGTCGCTTTACGGAGACTTGCTGGAGCTGCAGCGAGAATACTTGCTGATTCCATTTTCCTCAACAGAAACGGCATTACTTGTCTTTGTATCCTTACTACTGCGACATACACTTGCATAATGACCTACTTTAGAGCATAATTGACAAGTAGCATCCTTTGCGGGGCACATAAGTCTTCGGTGAATGTTGCCGCCACAAAAAAAACAACGTTTTCGAGATGGCCGAATTTGCGCAAGGTTCGAACCATATGATGTCGGTTCGGGTGAATTAGGTTCAGGTACAGCATTAATTGAGATAGAATTTGATTTGCCTTCGATAAATTGAGAGATTTAGCGGTCTCTAGAGCTAGTGCTTGATCGAGAGCCTTGTCAAGTGTAAGTTGCTTATTCTCAAGGAGACGTTCCCTAATTCTGGATGAAGTAACACCAGCGATGAACGCTCCTCGGATTGATTCTTCCTCGTACTCTCGCGCTGTAACATTTTTAAAATTGCAGCCTTGAGCGAGAAGTCTTAAAGCTCTAAAATATTCCGAAATACTTTCATCTGAGCGCTGCTTTCGAGTAGATAGTATGTGTCGGGACAAGATTTCGTTTTTAGGTTTGATATAGATATTATCAAGTATCCTAAGACATTCGTCATACTTTTTACAGTCTTGTATATACGCATAAATGGCGGGACCCAGATGATGTACAAGAAGCTTTATTTTAATAGTATCAGACGCAGAAGGCGCTTCTTCGGATAAAAAACATTCAAAAATATACCTCCAATGCGTCCATTTTAAATCTGCTCGATCGCTTGTCGGTTCCGTCTCGAATTTGTCAGGTCGTAGATATCGTGAAAGCGATGGACCAGGCAGATTATAATTTTCTGATACTTCGTCGGTACTTTCTTTTGACATAATTTAAAGTTAATTAAATTGTTACATTTAAAGAAATACCTTTTAGAATACAAGGCTTTAATTAACTTTAAGAATTCGTATTACATTTGTGCATTTGGCATAATAAGACAATCAAAGACAATAATGACATGACACATAACATCATAGTAAAAGAGCTGAGAGGACTAATGCTCTTTGGACCATGGAGTAGTTAAGTATACGTCAATTGGTTTTCGCCCTGGCGTCAAAATAATGAAATCAGCAAATAAGCTGTGATGAAAAATAAAATAAAGAATTTACAATAAATAAATGGTGGCAGTAGCTACTATATCTGTAATCCTCCTTTTTTGGGGAACCCTGCCCAGCAGTAGGCATTTCGTGTATGTTTATGATGCGGCCTACCGCGTGCGGACCGACGCAAGGGAGGGGGGCCCACAGATTGGCTCCAAGAGAGCGAGTTGCCGCTATGGAAGGTGCACGTGAGGAAATGTTCCGCCTATGGCAGGAGAGCCTGGGTGAGCCGGCCTCTGGAACTCTCAGGAGAACCGTTAGACAGTGCTCCCTGTACTCAAGCCGTGGGCGGAAAGGAAGCACGGGTCGCTCACGTACCATCTGGTGCAGGTCATCAGTGGTCACGGCTGTTTTGGCCGTTACCTGCACCGGATCGGGCGTGAGCCGACCACTCAATGCCATCACTGTAGCGCTGCGGAGGACTCAGCACAGCACACTCTCGAGGAGTGACTTTTCCTCGCAGCGCAACAGTCTGGTTTCGTGTGTTGGCCCCAACCTCTCTCTCCCATCTCTAATCTCGAAGATGGTCGAGAGCGAGGAGGTTTGGGTGCGTCCCAAACCTCCTCGCTCTCGACCATCTTCGAGATCTCTTTCTGTGTGGAGCCAGAGAAGAGGACCCAGCGGCAGACCCTTGCCACCGCAGAAGGACGGGGCGGAGGAGGCAGCAGTTTGCACGCCTTCTTCCTCCTGACGGTGACCAGCGGGACGCGGGCTTGGGAAGCCCGAGTCCTGCATTGCACAGGTCGCGGCCAGTCGTCGCTGCTCTTGATGTCCAGGAGCATCGCCGGCCTTCCCGTTTTGGGGAGGTGAGAGGGGCTTGCCGTAGGCAAGCAAACGCTGACGAGGTCATGGAAGTGTCCGAAGGGGTTCCCATGGCCTTGTCCGGTGACGGGGCGTCCCTCCCCGGCGTATCCTCTTCGTCTGATGACGGAGAGGATGCGGCGGTGATGGGCGTCCTTGTGCCAAAGCGTTTGTGAGGGGGCATTGTTGGGTTTTAGTCGGTAGGCCGCGGTTTCTGGCTGGCACTCTGCCCCCAGTGGCCGCGAAAAGTCCGACATAACCTCGCGTTTTCCCAAGCGCGAGGTATGCGCAACGCATTTCCCAACGTTAAAAAAAAGGATGTTTATGATGATGAGTTTCTGATTTTCTTATATTTAAGTAAATTATTATAAGGTACAGTATGACATTAGCAATTTTATGTAACAAAATATTAAACGTATTCAAATCTTAAGTGGTATTCTTGCTGAAAACGTGTAATGAAGCTAGAGTTTAGTAATATTTGCATAAATCCTTTCTATGGGGTCTGTGTATGTAAACAAATTTTCCTGAACAACCTATGAAGGATATCGCTTCTTAAGCATTTCTTCGCTAACGTATTTGTCTATTGTGACTGTAGTTTAGAAATTTATCTTTAACATACTTATAACTCATCAGATCACTGAGCATTTTTCGTTTTTTGCGCAAGAGTTTGCTATCACCGCTTAGCACTTTTTGATAGCTAGATACTGAAATTTAAAGGAGATTAGAAGTTTTTTCCTGAATATAATTTTATTACTTTTAGCAATACTTTTGCTTAAGCGACAAGTATTGCACGATCTAAATAAGCTACAAACTTACAGATATACAGTAAATTTAGATAAAAAATCGATAAACTAGGCACTTTTTGAAAAAACCGATTTACTTTTATAACAAAAGAGACTAGATGTCGCGTGTGCCGCGGGGTGCGCGCACCCCGCGGTGGTGGACCCCCCACTTTAGCTTTTGTAATCAAAAGGTTATAGGTTATGTTTTTTTTTGTCGAAGTTATAAAATTTGCCTAAAAAAGGTGTTCGAATATTCAAAAAACTGGAAAGGATACGTTCTTCTCTGAATGCTCTTTCACTTGATACCCATATTACGTGGGTGGCAAAAGAAAATCGATCGGCCAATTCGGAGAGGCGGCCATATTGACTTTGGAGTAATGTCATTGACTGTGTCGTTTTTTACACTCAAAGTCCTTTTTTTTGATATCTATATTGCGTGGGTGGCAAAAGAAAAGCGATATGTCATTTCAGAGCGGTGGCAACACTAAATTATCATGTGGACGCATGTGTGCCGCGAGGTGCAAGCACCTCGCGGTGGTGTGGTCCTCACATCACTTTTGTAATAAAAAAAGTTATCAGTCGCGATTTGGTGCAAAAATGTATCTTTTTTGGGGTTGATTTAAAATTTGCCAAAAAAACGGTGTTCAATTAATCAAAAATCTCGAAAGGTTATGTTCTTCTACTCTATAAGCTCTTTTATTTCGAAGCCATGTCGATGTCGCGTGTGTGCCGCGGGGAGCAAGCACCCCGCGGTGAAGTGGTCCACTTAATGTTTTTTTAAGCAAAAGGTTTTCAGTTGCGAGTCGGTGCAAAAATTTTTCGTTTTTGAAGTTACATTAAATTTGCCTAAAAATGTGGTCGATTATTCAAAAGACTGGAAAGGTTACGTTCTACTTTAAAATCTCTTTCATTTGATACCCATATTACATAGGTTGGGAAGGAAAATCGATCTGTCATTTCCGAGCGGCGGCCATATTGATTTTGGAGCAATGCCACTCACTGTATCATGTTCTACTGTCAAAGCCCTTTCATTTGATACCCATATTGCATAGGTGGCAAAAGAAAATCGATTCGACAATTTGGAGCGGCGGCCATATTCAATTTGGAGCAACGTCACTTACTGTGTCGTATTCTACACTTAAAATCCTTACATTTGATACCCATATTACATAGGTGGAGAAGGAAAAGCGATTTGACATTTCGGAGCGGCGGCCATATTGAGTTTGAAGCAATATCAGTCACTGTATCGTGTTCTACTAATAAAATCCTTACATTTGATACCCATATTAGATAGGTGGAGAAGGAAAAGCGATTTGACATTTCGGAGCGGCGGCCACATTGAGTTTGAAGCAATGTCACCCACTGTATCATATTCTACTAATAAAACCCTTTAATTGGATACCCATATTACATAGGTGGCAAAAGAAAAGCGATCCGCCATTTTGGAGCGGCGGCCATATTGAATTTGGAACAACGTCACTTACTGAATCGTATTCTACGCTTAAAACCCTTACATTTGATAGCCATATTACATAGGTGAAGAAGGAAAAGCGATTTGACATTTCGGAGCGGCGGCCACATTGAGTTTGAAGCAATGTCACTCACTGTATCGTATTCTACTAATAAAACCCTTTAATTTAATACCCATATTACATAGGTGGCAAAAGAAAAGCGATCCGCCATTTTGGAGCGGCGGCCATATTGAATTTGGAGAAACGTCACTTACTGAATCGTATTCTACGCTTAAAAATCCTTACATTTGATACCCATATTACATAGGTGGAGAAGGAAAAGCGATTTGACATTTCGGAGCGGCGGCCATATTGAGCTTGAAGCAAAATCACTCACTGTATCATGTTCTACTAATAAAACCCTTACATTTGATACCCATATTGCATAGGTGGCAAAAGTAAATCGATTTGACATTTTGGAGCGGCGGCCATATTGCATTTGGAGAAACGTCACTTACTGAATCGTATTCTACACTAAAAATCCTTACGTTTGATACCCATATTACATAGGTGGAGAAGGAAAAGCGATTTGACATTTCGGAGCGGCGGCCATATTGAGCTTGAAGCAAAATCACTCACTGTATCATGTTCTACTAATAAAACCCTTACATTTGATACCCATATTGCATAGGTGGCAAAAGTAAATCGATTTGACATTTCGGAGCGGCGGCCATATTGAGTTTGAAGCAATATCACTCACTGTATCGTAATCTACTACTAAAACCCTTACATTTGATACCCATATTGCATTAGTGGCAAAAGAAAAACGATTTGACATTTTGGAGCGGCTGCCATATTGAGTTTGAAGCAATGTCACTCACTGTATCGTGTTCTACTAATAAAAACCTTACATTTGATACCCATATTACATAGGTGGAGAAGGAAAATCGATTTGACATTTCGGAGCGGCGGCCATATTGAGTTTGAAGCAATGTCACTCACTGTATCGTGTTCTACTAATAAAACCCTTACATTTGATACCCATATTACATAGGTGGAGAAGGAAAAGCGATTTGACATTTCGGAGCGACGGCCATATTGAGTTTGAAGCAATTTCACTCACTGTATCGTGTTCTACTAATAAAACCCTTTCATTTGATACCCATATTGCATAGGTGGCTAAAGAAAATCGATTTGACATTTTGGAGCGGCGGCCATATTCAATTTGGAGCAACGTCACTTACTGTGTCGTATTCTTCACTCAAAATCCTTACATTTGATACTCATATTGCATAGGTGGTAAAAGGAAAGCGGTCGGCCATTTCGATGCGGCGGCCATATTGAGTTTGAAACAATGTTTATTTATTTATTCAACAATAAGTTCACAGCATACAGTCTATACATAATAATTACATGATTTAATAAACAGGTAAGAAGCCAATTACGAACCTACATTACATAATCCATTCAATTATATAACAAAACAAAAACAAATGTGGGTAGGTAAAAATTTTTATTAAAACTAGGAACTGAATATAATAGCTGATCTAAAGATGATATTACCTTGTCACGCAAGATGTGTGAGTGTTTTTGTGCATGTGTGAGTGTGTGTGCGTAAATGTGAATGCAATGAATGCCTATGAATGACTAGCGCCCGGTATCAAAAATGTAAGTCATCGTACATTGCGGAAGGTTTACATGACGGAAAGTATCTGTAGTCAATAATATTATACTATTGGACAAATATTGTCAATAATAAATTACAATCGTTGTTAGTAAATTAGATTGGATTCGGGGAATTTGAAAATATAATTGAAAATCCATTACAATTAATACTTACTAATACAATATAAAAAACAATAAAAATTATGAGAATGTCAAATGAAATGAGATAAAATTAATATACAAATATTAAAATTATAATAAAATTAAAATCCAAGTAATTAAAAAATAAATTATGAAATAAAAATAAAAAATTGAGATATAAATCATGGTCAAATGTCATTATTTTTTGATATTTTGGTTTAAAATAGTTATAAGTTTCCTTTTAAAAGTACTTTTACTGTAGGCCCAAATATCTAAGTCAGAGAACAGTTTATTATGAGTACGAGGCAGACGGTAGACAAGGCAATTCGCAGCATAATTCGTACGTGAAACAGGTGTGTAAAATAGGGCTGTATGTCTGGTACGTTTAGATGGTACGTTGAGTGACAACAATCTAGTAACAAGGTCTGTGCAATCCAGTTTGCCTGAACATGCATCATGTAGAAGCAACATATCAGTTACACGCCTTCGCAAAAACAGCGGTAATAAGCCGTGCTTAGAGCAACTTTGCTCATAATCATCATGTTACTCACTGTATCGTGTTCTACTAATAAAACCCTTTCATTTGATACCCATATTACATAGGTGGGGAAGGAAAAGCGATTTGACATTTCGGAGCGGCGGCCATATTGAGTTTGAAGCAATATCACTCACTGTATCGTGTTCTACTAATAAAATCCTCACATTTGATACCCATATTACATAGGTGGCAAAAGAAAAGCGATCCGCTATTTTGGAGCGGCGGCCATATTGAATTTGGAGAAACGTCTTTAACTGAATCGTATTCTACACTTAAAATCCTTACATTTGATTCCCATATTACATAGGTGGAGAAGGAAAATCAATCAATTAGAAGACTGTAAGAGTATCTTAAGTGGCTACAACTTCAAAATACTCTCGTGTAATATCAGAGGTCTTCAGCACAAAGCGTCAACGGGGCAGCTTTTTGTAGCATTAAAGCGGCTTGATGTAAGCTATGACGTTTTAGTTTTTTCGGAGTGTTGGTTTAATGAAGCTAACCCACACATTCCGTCGATCCCCGGTTATAATGCTTTTTACACAAAAAAAGTTATAAACAAATGCGGCGGTGTTACTATCTACATCAAAGAGTGTTGGACTGCTAATGCACAAGAGCCTGAATTCGATGATGCTAATTGTCTTGTAGTGAACGTAGCAAGTCAAACCACTATTGTTGGCATATATCGATCGCCAGCAGTAAACGATATTAAAAAATTTATTGCATCATTAGAACGGACACTTGAGCTCATTAAAGATAAAAAAATCACTATAGTGGCGGGAGACATAAACATAAATCTATTAAATGAAAAGCCAGACAGCAGTTGCTCTAACTACCAATGCCTCATGATGGAACTCGGCTTTCTCCCGGCTGTATCTCAACCCACAAGATTACTAAACTGTCTTGATCATATTTTTGTGAACAGGAAGGAAAATATTATAGGTCTTATCTGCAATTGTTCTTTGACAGACCATAGTCTGACAATGGTGGGTCTAAACCTACACAAGATTCGTAGTACTAGAAAATCTGAAAATAGGTCGAAAACAAGAATAGACTTCAATACTATTGTTAACGACTTAGAATCAGTAGACTGGTCTGAAATCTCATTAATCGCTAATGTCAATGATGCTGTACACAAATTGAATGACAAAATCACTGGGTTAGTAGAGAAACATACCACAAAAATTAGAGTGAGCCGCAGCAAACACCTCCTAAAGCCTTGGATAACTCCAGGGCTTTTACGCTGTATGAGACACCGTGACAGACTACATCTTCAGGTTCGACAACAACCAAACAACCTTATTCTAAAGACAACATACAATAGGTATAAAAACTTTTGCAACAACCTTTTACGAAAAATTAAATCTAACTATGAAAATTCTCAAATTAGTAAACACCATAATAACCCAAAAAAACTTTGGAGGACTATAAAAGATATTTGTGACATACCTCAATCAAAAAATGACTCTCAGGAACTTCTCGAAGGCCAAAGCTCCCCAGAATACACCGTCAACTCTTACAATGAGCATTTTGCCACTGCGGGCTCAAAACTGGCTGCAGATATCCTACGTAAACTATCGGTATCCCAAGACACTCAATTTAAAAAAATAAAGTTAGAACCGCATCGTTTGAACTCATTTTTCTTATATCCGACTAACCCGTATGAAGTTAATGGACTCATAACGAGCTTAAAAACTGATAGTGCTCCAGGTATTGACTCATATACACCCACCTTGCTCAAGCGCATCAGATCTGCCATAGTAGAACAAGTAACACACATATGTAATTTAAGTATGGAGACCGGCGAGTTTCCCGATGCTTGGAAGACAGCCGTTATCTGCCCCATTTATAAGAACGGGTCAAAAGACAAGGTAGACAACTATCGACCAATTTCTCTGCTTCCAATTTTATCTAAGGTGCTCGAGAGGTTGGTAAACAAGCGTCTCACAGATTTTATCGAGAAGCAAAAGCTTCTCTCAGATAGGCAATTTGGGTTTAGACGCGGAAAGTCTACCGAGGATGCCGTCGAACTACTGACATCTACCATATCTGGACATTTGGACAATGGGAATAGAAGCATAGGAGTGTTCCTCGATCTTGCTAAAGCCTTCGATACAGTGTCAGTTCCATTGCTGTTAGAAAAACTGGAAAGTATTGGCATTCGAGGGAATGCTCTTATGTGGTTCAAAAGCTACCTTAGTAACAGACGCCAGCGCCTGAGGATAGGTAAGTGCCTAAGCGAAGAACACAGTATTTCCTTTGGTGTTCCTCAAGGAAGCACTCTCTCTCCTACGCTGTTTATCATTTATATGAATGATATTATAAATCTTGAGATCCCAAATGGTGAGATCATCTGCTACGCTGATGATACGGTTGTAGTTTTTCACGGTAAAAACTGGCACGATACAACCTCAGCTGCGGAAAAGGGCCTAGCACTTATCTCCCAATGGCTTGATGCGAATCTACTCACTCTTAACGTTAGGAAGACCAACATGGTTTGTTTTCATATCAATCGTGCTACTAGACCTTTACTTGATCACATAAAACTCCATCGAAACTCCTGTCCCGCACTCAGCTACAAAGATAAAAACTGCTCTTGTCAGCAGGTACATAAGGTTGTTGCTATCAAATATCTGGGAGTACTTATAGATCAAAACCTCAACTTCAAGGCACACATAAACTCACTCTCAAAAAAAGTTCGTAAGCAAATATTTCTAATGAAGACTATTAGACAAGTAGCCGACATGGAAACGAAAAAATTGGTCTATACAGCGCTGTGCCAGTCTGTGCTGCAGTATTGCGTGGGGGTTTGGGGTGGAGCAGCTAAGTCTTTAATGATCGATCTTGAGCGAGCCCAACGAGCAGTCTTAAAGGTAATGACCGGAAAGCCACGTCGTTATTCGACTTATAGGTTGTATCAGGACACCAGTGTCCTCAGCGTAAGGCAGCTGTTTCTGTTAAGAGCTGTGGCGAAAGCCCACACAAAAGCCCCAAAAACAAACAAGCAAAAGAGACATGCTCGCACAGAATTTGCACACCTCCCACAGGCTCGAACAGTGTTTGCTTCCCGGTTACCGCCATATATTCATACATTTGCTCATAATGCAATATCCAAGACATGTGATCTTCAAGAGTGCTCGAAAAGAAAAGCACAAGCCAGGGTAAAGATCTGGTTGATGAGCAAAACATACGAAGAAACAGAGTCCCTCGTTAGGGTTTATGACCGCACTGCCCAGTGAAAAGCTCCCTTACTTATCTTACTCCTCTAATGCTTGATCTAAACTTTGCATTTTTATTTTAAAAGAGTTTTCAAGTGTAAGTCAGGTACCTTACAGGTGAACCACACACACAAACACACACACACACCACACACACACACACACACACACACTAGCTATCACATACATATATACATGCACACACATAGACAAATTACAAACACATACACACAATAGGCGCAGCTTTTCGTAACTTCTGTTGCTAAATACTTGCAGCATGCTATCATTGCATAACTTTGTGTATCCTCGGTGCAGTATTAACTTATTTTATTTCAGTCACGATTAATCACGACTTAAGTAAAGTAATTAAAGTATTTAAGAATAATACGATCACGTAGCCGCGCACTCTATCTGTAACCCGCTAAAAACTGGGGTCACCAAGATACAGGCTTA
Source organism: Schoenobius gigantellus (assembly GCA_963935595.1). Lineage (NCBI taxonomy): Eukaryota > Metazoa > Arthropoda > Insecta > Lepidoptera > Crambidae > Schoenobius > Schoenobius gigantellus. Next base: position 25,462,801 of record OZ012554.1, read on the forward strand.
GCCTAGTTTGGGGGCCCATTAGTAATATTGAATATTATTGTACAGTGCAAATATTATTTTTATTTTATTCCAGAAGTAGATAATTGTAAATTAGTGTTTTGATCTAGAATAATGTTGTCTGTATGAATTTTATTTTATTGTTTTATGGAAATAAAAAATATTAAAAAAAAAAAAAAAAAGCGATTTGACATTTCGGAGCGGCGGCCATATTGAATTTGGAGAAACGTCACTCACTGTATCGTGTTTTACTCTTAAATCCCTTTCATTTGATACCCATATTACGTGGGTGGCAAAAGAAAAACGATCCGCCATTTTGAAAGCGGCGGCCATATTGGATTTGGATAAAAATTATTTACTTAGTCTTGTTTCACTCTTGAAACCCTTTCATTTGATACCCATATTGCTATGGTCGCAAAAGAAATATGAACCAGCCTTTTTTTAATGGCAGCCATTTTAAATCTACATCGGTGACACTACGTGCATCGTGTAGTACTCGCAAAACCCTTTCATTTGATACCCAAATGCCGCGGCTAAAAACCGCACGGAAATAGCAAAAAAAGCAAATTTTTAAAAAAAGGTAGCCAGCGCCGCCGCCATCTTGAAAAATTAAAATGTCATTTTTTAAGAATACTTGACTATATTTCCTATAGAATGAAATCACCAGCTGGCCCCTAGCCCTAACCAAAACCCGTCAAAAATACGTCAAAATCGGGTTGTCGCTGACAATAAAAACCACCCCAGCTGCCAGTGTTGCCATATCACCGGTCCCAAATGGTGGTAAAAATGATCAACGACGTCTGTTCCACCCCGCTATATGAAAAAAATTGAAAAAATCGAAATGTACGTTTTCCCCCAAAACGGGGAAATTACCTCAAAATCGGGGAAAATTACCCCACGGTTTGATTTTCCTTAGCCAGCCCTACAAAAGGCCACCCGATGTTGTCAGTCGAAAAACGCCGGCAACTGCGTCAAAATCGCTAATTAATGTTTTCGAAATTGCAACCCTTAACAAAATGGCCGCCAGCGGAGCCGCCATATTGAAATGTCAAAGTTTTGGATTTTTCCCGGTAACTACATCATATACGGAGCAGGATGACGTTTACCCCAAGTTGCCAGCTCATCTGGAACGGGGAGATCAATTCGGGTCAAATCGGGTCTACTAAAAAATTTAAACCTCCTTGGCGACCAGTGTTGCCAGTTGCGGAAAATAAAAATACCAGAAAGTTATAGAGGCCTCGGCGCTCTATTGGCTCATGGTATTGAAAATTGCGAAAAGTCGCTATTTCGATTTTCGATTATTTGGCCCTCCAGAGGAAAAACTACCAAAAACGGTAGAAAATTTTTCACACCTGGCAACACTTCGCGCCGAGTTCTAACCCCGCCTAGAACATTTCTCCCCACTCCGAGGCCGCCATCTTGGCGAAAATGCGGTTCAAAAAAGTCAAAAATTTGAGCGTTCCAAGATGGCCGCCGGCGCCGCCGCCATTTTGTTTTTCGCCAAGCGGTGGTAATTGTCGAAAACTCGAAGACACGTTTGACCGGAGCCATCAAAAAAATAAGGCGAAGTCCCAAAAATCACGCGCGTATTTGGTCGCAAACACGGGGCGAAACGGGTTTTTCGATCCAAGATGGCGGCGCGGCCATTTTGTTTTTTCGCATTTTGACAGTTGCACCTCATCCCCGGGAGCGACACGATCAAAAACCATCCAAAAAACCAGCACGCTTGGAGCCATGTTGGAAAAGTTGACATTTCGCGGTGGCGGCCATCTTGGATTTTTCAAATTTCGAATATCGAATCCTGTGTCTTTTAATCAGTAGTCCATCTCACTCTAACATCCCAACACCCAAAAGTAATCGCAAATGTCCCAAAAATACCCCTGATCAGTCAGTCAGTGAGTGAGTGGTAACCCAGCTTTTTTTTTTATAACAAAAGAGATATGATTTTTTTTTCGAAAAAATAAAACTATCCTTCATTTTCCACAAGTACAGTTTTGGCGCTTTAGCATTTTCTCCATTCCACTGACGATTGTATCTTCCTTGGGTATCAAAGCAATATAGGAGGCAAGTTCAATATTGACATGATTATAGTGATTCTCCACCTAATAAATAGATGTCGCTAGGTCGCTATATTGTAGAGGCTATCGTAATTCATTTTTAATTGTTATTAAAATAATAATAATATGTAGTGTTTTATTATGCTGTTACTTTATGTCCTGTCAGTAAGGACAATAATAATAAAGTTCTGTTTGACTGAACTATGAAATCTTATTTAGCGCAGTCTAATGGGTAATGTGTTTTGTTTGTAACTAAGACATCAAGTTCATAATGTAGGTACATACTTAAGTAGTGTAATTTGAATATTGATTGTAGTGATTCATTGCCTAAGTACGATTACTCGCTATATCGCAGAATCTAATAATTTTACAATTATTCTATTATTTTTACTTAATATTCATAAAATATATTAAGAGAAATATCCTACCTGTATATGTATAGACGCGCGCATCAGGCAGGAGCCATCCTTCTTTTTTTTTTACAAGAGAGAAAATACAGTCTTTACGGTATTCGACAAGGGAATTGAGCTGACTAGGCCACCCCAAGGATATGCAGGACTCGGGTAGAAGACCCACTACCGGCTAAAAACTCTCTAGATACTTCTACCTCCGTGGAGACACAATCGGGATCGGCGTTGGCCATTCCCCGATTGTGCCCCCTGGAGGGTTGCCTGGCGCACGCGCCAGGACTTACCTCTACGGAGGGGGTCGACAAGTATCTTGAGAAATTCGACCCCCCCAGACGGCCAAGCTAGAGGTGAAAAGTATCTCTCGGCCGGTGGTCATCCGGCCGAGCCGTTTCAGCCCCCAGCTTGCTAGGGGAGCTGGCGCGCGTTGAGAAACGCACGCCTCCTCCTCCCCAACCGCCTGCGCCGGAGCGGTGCGGCGAGAGGGTCGTCCTCTCGCGCCCGCTCCGCAGCCTCCTTCTGCGAGATAACATCCTCGCAGAAGGAGGCGACAGCCTCCCACGCCGCCGCGCTGGTCAGCATCTCGCGCCAAGAGCCATCCTAGCACGCACGCAACTACAAGAGCGATCAGAAGGCAACAGCCATCCATCGCCTCGCCTCTCACCAGCCAACATCTTAAGTACCTACAATGGCTGGCAGCGAGTCAGGTGGCCGGCAACTGGGAAGGTGACTGCCTCCTTCCACCTGCGTAGAGCCACCCTCTACGCCTGGGTACTTCATCAGCGACGGGTTGCTCCCCTGGATCCGAAAAGTGAGAATTCTCTCTAAGAACTTTCCAGCAGACTTGTTGAGCAGTACAAACTGGCGTTAATAGTTGAAAAAAAATATTAAATATCAGATAATTTTAATGGTTGAATTTTTATTCAAATACAATACATAAATTGATATTTTTATGAGCACCGTGGCGTGTTTTTATTTGATGTGGTTGAAAATATTTATTGAATAGGTAGGTATGTTGATTTTTTTTATTTGTTTAATTTATCGGTTGATAAATATTAATCATTTTTTTTCATTAATAACGATATAATTGAATCGTTATTTTTATAAATGAAAAATGATAACGGATAAAAATAATTACTAGTTTATATTTTTTAAGCGTTTCTATCTGTACCTTCTGTTTTCCTCTTCTATTATTATGATAAATTAAAATACCTAGTGAGAGAGAATTCACTAACTCGCTGCTGATGAATTCACTGCTGGGCACCCTCATCAATCGCACTGCTGAGCACACTCACCCATCTCCAACAGTCCAGCATCCCACTGCTGGGACTCTTGTGCAGCACCAGTCCACTGCTGGAGAATTCGCCCAGCACCAGCCCACTGCTAGGATTATTGCCCAACTCAAGCCCACTGCTGGGAACTCTTTCCCAGCACCAGTCTCATTGGCGGGCACACTCCATAATCGTAGGTAGGTACCTACCTATACGGGCCGTGCCTTTCCCAATATGGTCTAGTTCCACCTCAAGATTCTATTATGGACGCCAAAATATTCATAACATGAACATCACACAAAACGCTAGATACCTACGCCAATGGCACATTCGTCCAGCACCAGCCCACAGCTGGACACGTTCACCCATAATCAGCAGCTGCTGCGGACTCTCGCCCAGCACCAGGTTATGGTCTAAATAATGAAACAAAAACAAACGAAAAAAAAATATTTTAATCGTATTGAAATATGTAGGACATACAAGCAAATGAGGTAGGTACTTAAGTACCTACTAGGTAACAACTTCAATATAGAAATGTGAAGTTGTACTTATGTAAGTATTTTAATTATTTATGACTTATGGTGTTTTTGAAGTCGGTTTAATTTTTGGTAAAAAAATTAATTTTACAGTTATATTATAAATTGTGTCATTATAACGCATATTGAATTTAATAATCAACATGTTAAAGAGTCTCTTTAAGGTTACAAAAAGAAGTTATTTAATGTGTACAGAGCCATCTACTACTCCTAATCAATATTAATTTAGTTCGTGATAGTAAATTCGTCTTGATTCAGCAACACTGAAAGTACGCTAGCTTTAGGAGTAAAACTAGAACGCACAAAACGCCACCAATCAATACATAGTATTCTCAATTTCAGAGTAGATGGCAGCACTAACTGAAAAAAAATATTTTCGTTTTACAATGACTTATTCATTTTCAGAATTTCGTGTTTCATTCACTTAGATGTAAAAGATATTTAATAATTCTTTATTATTTTTAAAACTTTTTTTTCACAGCTATCGAATTAAAAAATATTTAACAAAACATAAATAGTCTACATTTGACTTCCTCTTGTTACGTAGAGTTGCTACTTTCGAGCAAGAGACATCGACCCTCGAGCAAGCTAAATGCGTCGTCCGTCAACCATCAATACAAAGTATAGCACAGCGCACAGCAATACCGCCATCTTGCGTTTTGACGTATCAACTTCAAGTGAAGCGTTGCTGCAGAAATGAAAATTTGTAGTGCTGTGCATTCGAAAATAGCAAGATAAAATAATACTATTTACCCACCTACATAGTGTTTATACTTTAGAGGTAAGTTTAGTGCAAGTAATTAACAAAGTGGCGGAAATATTTAAACAATGCATGAAATATTGTGTTACTGCAAAATTCGTCGCTAGCTAAGTATATCGACATTATACAGTTATGTTTCCTGGCCGAAAATGGCGAGTGATCATTAAAACTACCTCTAACCACCTATTTGCAATCATGTTTTTGTTTCAATAATGTATTAAAAATTAACATTTTTGTTTCAGTATGAAGATGTATAAACCTTTAGCATAACCTACAACGAAAATAAGAATGTCTGACTTGAAGCAAGTGAAAGTTGACAATTGGGGAATTTATTTCCTTCAAAGATTGAAACACTTTTTCAATCGCACCGACTATTGTGATCTTACTCTACAATTCCAAGATAATGCTCAATTAAAAGTTCACAGATTGGTTTTAAATGTGTGCACTGAGTATTTTGAGCTCCTCGAGAGGACTTGTGAGATGTATGAAGATTGTTTGGTGATGCCAGATGATTTGCAGGCGGATGTCGTCGTTCCTATTGTCAATTTCATGTATACAGGTCAATTAGAGTTCAAAATGGACTCTTTAGAAAAACTGTATCAGACATCCCAAATAATGAATATGCCTGTCTTGACCAAGCTCCTAGAAACACACAGAAATATGCGTCCAACGCCGCCACCTTTACATCACTACCCTGTGGCAAGGAATAACGCCAAGGATACAAAGTCACAAAGGTATTCAACATCTAGTTTATCAAACTCCAATAAGCGATCATACTCTAAAGCTTTTGAAAGTAATAAACCAACTTCAAACCAAAAAGTAATTGAAAGTGCCAAAACTTCAATAAATAGAAATATCGAAATCCCAAAAAATAAACAACCAAGTACTTCTAAAGTCACACAGAAAGACAGAAAATATTACTCTAAAGATGGTATAAACAATGGGCAATCATTTCCCTCTTCGTCTCCAATAAACATAAATGCAGAAATTAACTCCAAAAAGTTAGCATTACGTGAACCTCGACCGACGAGATATGAAGTACCAGAAGAGTTAGAAAGTGATAATATTTTTGACTCTTCATTTTCACATTTATCTTATGAATCAAAACCCTTGATGGTACATCCAGACGCTACCAAAAAATATTCTGCTAAAAAAAATATTTTAGCATGTGGTTCAAAAAAATTTATTAAAGGACCGTCAACAATAGATATTGTGGAATGTAAAAAAATTACAAAAGATGAAACTCTTTTTGAAGATGATTCTATCCACAATACAAATGATGAAATGTTTCAACCTGCCCATTTAAGCATAAGACATGAGACAAATCAAAATCCAAGCCAACTGTTTGATCAAATGATAAACATAGGTGAAGGTCCAAAGGTGACAATAGAAGGCAAAGACAAGCACAGTGGTAATTTAGATCATGCTAAAATTATAAGTGAAGTACTAAAAAAGTATCCTCATTTAATGAAAAGTAATAGGAACATAAAATTGAAAATATTAGATACACCACAAAAACTAAAAAAGATTCAAACTAAACAAATAGAGGAAAAAGTGGAAGTGAAACCAAAATCTGAAGTATGTTATACATATGAAACTGATGTTTTAGATTCCAAAGAAGCAGCAAAACTGATAGCAATGGGAGCTGACAATATTAAAGGGCCATGGATATGTCTTATATGTGGTACACCTGGGAGAGCATTGAATTTTACTTCATACTATAACTATCGAAGACACTTAGTCGAAGTACATAATGAAAAACCTGTCTCAAATATATGTGAACATTGTGGCCTACGGACTTATAAACGTAACTATTTGATGCATCATATATACACAAAGCATGGGGTAGAACCTCCATCACAATATCAATTCCCTAAATGCAATATGTGTGACTACGTTGCTCTCACTGAAAATTTTCTTGCCAAACACAAATTGACGCATTCCGATAACAAGACAGCATTGCACTGTAGTGTTTGTGGTGGTACATTTAAAACAGCATCAAAATGGCTTTTACATATTCAAACTACAGGGCATAAAGTAAACGCCAATACTAAGCTGAACCTGTCATGTACATATTGCTCGAAGATGTTCTTAAAAGAAAGCAACTTCTATGTACACTTAAAAACAACCCATAAAGATGAAGCAAAAAGAGATGGGGTGATTATAGATTCAGATGAAGAAACACAATTTGAAGAAAACACTAAAATGAGTCATAATATTGTTAAAAATATTAAATATGAACATCCATCACTTGATAATCAATGTGAGAATACAGATATTCAGATTCAAATTCATAGGAATACTGATGGAAATATTCAAATTAACAAAAAGCAACAAAGCAATGACTCAAGTACAAAACATAAAATTTTAAATCTTGGATTCAACTCTTCAGTAAAGCAAACACCTAAACAAAAAAGGATATCAAAACCTAATAGTGACTTTATTCAAGAGTTTGACATCACAAATGAAATTAATGAAGGTAATATTGTTTATATAGATGGCAATGATTATATTGTGAATGAAAATCAGCTTGTTCTTGATAAATCAGTATCCCAGAGTAATGAAGAATATATCATACCAGAACCTCAATATATGGAATCTGATCTAAAATCAAAAGAAACACCTACAACATCATTAGAATTTTTAAATAATGAGACAACGATACAACCCACAAAAATGGTTATGAATAAGTCGATGAACATAAATGAACCCATACAAATTGTTGTTTCGAATGAGGAGGAATATAAAGCTCTTATGTCATCAAACAATTCCATTATATTTGATGAGAATGATACTAATAAAACCTTAACTGTCTTAACAGCTCCTCAAACTATTGATAATCCCACAATCAACTTAGAAAACACACAAGCAAGTGACATGGTGATTATACAAGAAGATTTTCCTTTAAATGTTTCAGAAGCAGTATCTGGAGATCAGAAATATGTTGTTGTTTATAGTCATTCAGTTACAGAATGTGACCCAAACAAAGAATATCAAATAATCACCCCTCAAGAAATTGAAGCACAATATGTACAGGGATCTGAAGTTATCACTCAAAATTATGAAACTGTAACAACTAGTGCATCGGAAATTAATTCACACATTATTGAAGCTCAAATTGAAGGTTCTTGGCCTAACCAAATTCAAGGCAGTCAATCTTTAAAAATTAATCCAGAAAATTCTAACAAAAATATTGGAATCGAGCAAAATATAGAATTAAATGATAATGATATTGAGCTTCCTAAGGTACAAATGTGCACTGAATCATCTCAAATTCTGATTAACAATGCAACAATCAATCAAAGTTCAAGCAATTTAGGAAATCAAGACACTATGAATACAGATCAAAATAGTTCAAACCAAGTGGTACTTGAAAATGCTCAAAATGACATGTGTGAGTCAATGGATACATATATCCCATTAAAAAGTAAAACAGATAAAGAACATGTTATATCTGAAACTGATAATATTAATGTTGAAAATTGTGAAAAAAGCCAGATTGTTGATGATGTTACACTGGGAAATGACATGCCTGTCCTTCAACAAAACCAGCAAGAGTGCAGCGACAATACAGATCAATCAAAGTTAGCCAATATTGAACAGAATACTGAAGAGGAACCTCCAGAAACAGTACAAATTTCAAATAACATTGAAACTGTCTCTACTGAAATGATTACTCAAATAGTAACTGCATGTGACAACAATGGATCCACAGAACAAACTGCACCACAAGCAAATACAATACAATCAGACTGGTCAGAAGATGAATTTGAGTCTATTGTGCAAGAATCTAAATCAACTTGTGTAAATACACAGCTGGACAGTACGAGTGAAGTTGAAGAATCAATTGAAAACATTCAACAAGAAATGGAGAAGCAAATGACAAGCAAGGAAACAATAGAAGAAAGTAATACAGCTTCAGAAAAATCTAAAATTGATGATATAGAAAAAAATGAATCACATGAATGTTATGAAAATGCCACTACAAGTCAAAATGTACAAGCAAGTAAAGAAAAAATAACATCACTCTTAAATGACTGGGAAGATAATGATTCGCCAGAGGAAGAATCTCCACCAAATGATAATGCTCCTGAGGCACAAAAGGCAGATGGTGCTACAGAAATAGATGAATCTAACGAAGTCAATGTAGAAGAAAATGTTAATCAAAGTCACAGCAAAAACGACAATATTAAAAGCTTAGTAAGTGATTGGGATGAGGAGGAAGAGGAGGAAATTAAGAAATAATCTAAGAATGTATGTTTTTGAATTATTTATTAGTTAGCTTTTATTAAGGTAATTAGGAGCAATTATAGACTTGTGTAAAGCTACATTTTCAAGGATTTTTTTCATTAACATTTCCCGTCATGATTAAAAATCGATTATTAATTTATTGGATTACCATCACTCCATGATATGTTATTCTGTATATCAAATTGTATATGTTGTTTGTATTATACACTAATAGATAGATTATACACTAAAATTATGTGTTACAAAATGAACATAATTTTGAAGTTATGTTCTCTTTGCTTTTAGGTGCATTTTGAAAACTTACATTGCATCAATAAATAACGCTAAGGTCTAAAATCGAAACACTATTGGTATGTAAGTAAAATATAGTAAATATTTATGAAATAGATAAGTTATCAATAGTATACTGTAGTTTATGTATTGTATTTTTTATTTTTTACTTCAAATGTTGAAATTTTACAACAAATTTTTATTACTAGATTAGTAGGTAGAGCTGCACCTTATTAAATTTATCGTGCGAAATTGTAATTTAAATACATTATAATGTCTACCTTGTTTGTATATTGTCATATCCCCCATGCATCTGTTCTGAATTAAATGTTATCAAACATGCATCAAAAATTAGGCAATTCCCAATATTGTGCTATCGTTATTTATGAGGTTTACTAGTAAAAGAACCTCCTATTCATCATCACAGCTCATATACGGACCCACGATCGAGCCTACCCTATGTTAGGGCGATTAGGCCTTAGTCAACCGCGCTGGGCCAGTGCGGATTAGTCGACTTCACATACATCTTTGAATTTCTTTGCAGATGTATTGCAGGTTGCCTCACAATGTTTTCCTTCACCATATGAGCGTCAGACAAATGTAAATATGAAATTCGAAAAACACATTAGGACATGGCTGTCTCGAACCCAGGACCTCCCGATAGGAAGACAAGTGCAGAGTCCACAGCACCACCGACACGACGCTCCTTTATTGAACCCATCGTCAATATCATTTTTATCTTCTAGAGACCGTCCCCCCTAGCATGACCACCGAAACACGATATGATAAAACGATATAAACTGATAAAAAAAGTTAAGATTATTTAGTTATTTTGAAGTTTTGAGTAATTTTCGGATATTGTTATTTTGGGTATTGTTAATATATGAATGTCGATAAAAATTCAAGGTAACCATTATATCTCAAATATTTTGACGGTTCATATCGATTTATCGCTTTATCATATCATGTTTCGGTGTTCATGCTACGTTTTAAGTTTACGCCGGCTTCACACGTTGGCGCCAACACCACTCGTCCACGTGCGGATGCAGAAAATGGCATTGGCGCCAACGTTGGTAGTTGGCCCACTCATGTCGGTTTCATGAAAGGAATCGATCGATCGATCGATTGTTGGCGACCCGTCCACACGTTGGCGATTTGCTCAGTCGTGTTGCAACTTACAACACGCATCGAGCGAGAATGGCTTCCGCATCAATGAAATCGCTACCGGTATGGACAAATGAAAAAGTTATGGAATTTCTAGAGCATTGGTTCGCTTATGAGCTCATGGACAGCTCATTAACTATTATAAATTACATAATTCAATATGCTGTAGTTGTGTATTCGGGCAATTTTGCCAAAACTTGTACCTGAAAGAATGTTTACGTATCTGAAACTGCCTCTTTTTTCACACTAATAGGTAGAAAATATTATTTAATTTATAAAAAGTATGTTTTTACTACGATAATAACGTTGTTTAAACTAATAAATACAAAAATAGCTAACAATAGTACCAAATGTCTTCCATTGTGTGACGATAAAAAAAACTTATGAAAAAACCGAAGAAGTTTTATTAATTGCTTTTTTTTTTTTTCTTTTTACTACAAAAATGTAGAAATACAAGGCAAATAATATGTCTAATGTTCGGTGGAGTGACTACTTATTTATACTTTTGATTGACACTGTTTAGTGTTATACAGAAACCACTTCATTTCTTTAGTTTGAATTAGTGTTGTTTGCGTCGTAACCAAAGTATGTATGTACCTATACATATATATTTTTTTTCGCTTTTTATTACCTAATCTTAAATACTTACAAATGATGGTGGTTTGTAAATTCACTGTGCAAATTAGACGTCAACATCAGGAAGAACGGCACGGCCGTACGCGTCTTCAAGTCAATAACACAACACAATCCGCTGATTGTCGATTAAACAGGTTTACTTAGGTTATAGTAAAGTTCTTATAACGTTCGCGTTCTCAAGAAAAGTTCGAAGCAAAACTTAAATAAACCGATATTTTCCAGTATATTTCAAACCGGTTCCGAGCCTTGAATTGATCCATTATAAGTATAATACCATATACGAATCAATCAATTCAAATGATTCATAATTTTTCAAATGTAAGTTATATACTATGGGTTTCCATTGCATCTATACATATAGTTACAGGTACTGTCTTTCCAATATAGTTAATAATATTGTGGAATACAGAAAACCTTAAAAATAAGCTGGAGCAGTTTTAAAGATACTTTATGGATATTTTTGAATGCATGTCCAATCAAAACATAATAAGACTGAAAATGGAAAGGCCCTTTTTCATCAAAGCGAAGATGAGACGAGTCGTGCGGAGACGAGCGCATAGCGGGTAGTTTATTTCCACCTCATAGGGTTACCATCTGAGGCGCATAACACATTGCACCGGACACCGCTCCGGTGTGCGGCGCTGCGGTTTTTAATTTTGACTGAAGAATCTTAATTTGTATACAAAAACCGCAGGGTATAACACACTCACACCGCATGCCCGTGCGGTTGTGCGGCGCGCGCGACGGCACCGCACTCCCGGACGGTGATGCGGTGCGGTCCGCGGGGTATGCCACACTGAGCCGCAGTATCGTACGTACGGATTTTTGCGTAGAAAGGACGTGCATACGCGTAATAGATCTCGACATAGATAATGCGGCGATGCGGGGCGTCGTGCACCGTAGCTCCGGACGGTGATACGGAGCAAACCGTACGATGGCACGGTTCTGTGCCGCCGCAGCCGCATGCGGTTTTCGTCCCTCCGTACACCGCAGCGGTGTCCGGTGCAATGTGTTATGCGCCTGACAGGCGTTCGCTGCATTTGACAGGCATTTTACGATTTAGACAGGCGTGCGGGCGGCGCTACACTGGGACAGGCATTTTTAAATTTCGCGGGTCTCAATATTAGCTCAAATACATTGGCATAAGTAAGGTAGGTAGAGTTGGGATCTGGACACACCCCATTGAAAATCAACATACAGATAGATAATTCTACATGACGACGACGACATAAAAGCTATCATGTCGTCTGAAAGGCTTGGTGAATTGAATGAATGTCATAAAACAAGAAAGGATCAAAAAATAAAGCAGTATAAAATAGAAATTTAATGAAATTTCTTTGTTAAACAATTATTGATGTATTTTTAATGAAGTAGAAAATCATTGGTACAATATGGTAAAGATCATTTTATACCAATGGCTCATGGAATGCTACAATTCATAAGAATATTTTCATGAGTAGGTAACAATAATTTTTTAAAGATCTGCATGAACCTGTTGTAATAATTCAATATTTACAGTTACTGAGCGTTGAGCATCATGATGGGAGCAAATTCCAAAGAACTCGACGCAGAATGCCCTAATTTATCAACGCGTTATGTCCTAAACGCGACATGTCCTAAACGCAAAATGTCTTAAACGTAAAATGTCCTCAACTCAAAATGTCCTAAACACAAAATGTTTTATAAAATATTATTCGTAACCTCATAATGTCCTAAACGCGAAATGTCTTATACGCAAAATGTTGTTAAGGGCCTGTGATGAGCGTTTTCCATTTCTAGGTTGTAGCGTCTCTCTACAAGGATCCAGAGGCCCAATTCAGCTAATAAACTACAGCTGAATCGAAACTGAACCGTTGCGGTCGACCAATCGGAGCGCTTATATTGCCTTTCAACTGCTCGATGACGTGATAATGTGGCATTCTGATTGGTCGATCGCAACAGTTCAGTTTCGATTCGGCTGTAGCTTATTAGCTGAATTGGGCCTCATTAGGTAAGTAGCACCGCAGTGTCATGTATAGCTTTTTTATGTATGTATGTACACTTGTAGTACACCAAGCTTATCATGGGCGGGCATGAAAAACTGTCTTGAATTTGCTACGAGCTCAGGCAGATCTCTGATTCGCCTTATGATATGACCGAATATGTTGGCACTAGAGTCAGGATCAGTAGGGTTACTCTTGAACCGAATCCGATCGATCGGCTTTGAGATTGTGATTTTTCGTACGCTTATTTTTACGCATTGGCTCCAAATTAACCCCGTATTGTGCGGATTTTGGGTAAACCAAACTCAGTATTATAAATTTTTCTCAAAATACGGATCCAATTTGGCACTAGTATTGTTACTCAAGCGTAGGAAAAATCACAACCCCATTGACGATCCATCGAAATTAGTTCAGAGTAACCCTACAGGATGGGACACGCTCACACGCTAATACCAAAATCTGTTGAGCCTGTCAGGAAAAAGAGGAAACCATGATTGTTTTTTTTTTTGGTGCAGTGCAACTCACCTTTAACAAATTGTAAAAGAAACACCCTTGTATTAATTTGAGTTCTTACTTTTGTATTCATTGAGTTAATAAACACTTTGTATTTTTAATGTATTTTTTCTTGTGGTGAATGAAGATAAGGCTATTTCCCGTGGAATAAAGTAGGAAAATCACAAGTTTCAAGTAGAGTTAGTCAACCAGGATCCCCTAAGCCGCGAGTTGATGGTTAAGTTGTATCTTGTATGTATCTTTCATAATAATACTATCAAAGATACAAATAAATAATAATTTTTACCGCGGGAAAATGGTGCTTCTCTTGAAATATTAGGTAGGTAGTCTTTATTGGATATCCATGAATGAAATCACAAACTTGCTGGGAGCAAAGGCTGGGCCGTAACAGGTATTAATTCTACAGCGTTCATTCGAAAAGTAATCATATAGGTAATGTTGCGTTCTGCGTGTGACGTGCAAATTAAGCCGGGTCCGCAGCTCCAATTTTTTAACAAAACACGTTAACAAAACATGTGAGCAAAACATGTTAAGAAAAACAGCCAGTCCGCTGCGCCAATTTTCTAACAAAACATGTTAACAAAACATGGCGCCTGTTTTTAAAATGTTTTTGTCATTATTTATCAAGAACTAAAAATGTATGATAGGTTCGGTATAATCTATTAATGTAACATCCCACAGCACCGGTCTCTCTCTTATTAGTTGTATTAAAAACGAAATATTGTCTTTATTTCACTCAAAAATAAACCAAAGAGCCTTCAAGCGATACGTGTTCCTCTAGTGAGCGCTAACAAAAAATGCTTAGCTTCCCCTCCCGCAGGCGAACGCGGGGGATGTTATCCATTCGTCGCGGAAAACATGTTTATCGTATTTTTCTAACAAAACTGTTAAACCACGCCCCTAATCGGTTAACTAAACAATGTTTTCGTGTTTACAAACATGAAAACATGGCGCAGCGGACCCGGCTTTACAAAACTGTTAACCCACGCCCCTAATCGGTTAACTAAACAATGTTTTCGTGTTTACAAACATGAAAACATGGCGCAGCGGACCCGGCTTTAACGAGTCATTTTGCGTTTAAGTCATTGTACGTTTAGGTCATTTTGCGATAGTCATTTTGAGTCTATGTCATTTTGCGTTTAAGACATTTTGAGAGTATGTCATTATGCGTTTAGGACATTTTGCGTCGAGTCCATTCCAAAATCGTGATTATCATTTATGCTTAGTACATTTTTACAGTTGTAGTTAAATCTGTGACTATGCTAATGTAAAAGAGATGAGAGGTTGTTTATAGGAAGTAGTCTCTGGTACTACTTAACCATTTTGAAAATGCTTTCACCAGTAGAAAGTGAAATTATTCCTGAGTAACAGGCTATACTAGCGCCCTGCCCCAGCTCTGCACAGGTAGTTTTATATACCGGGTGTAACGGAATACCAAAATAATATTTAAGGTTGTTACACCCGGTATAGAATTCATCTGTCACACTTGAGTAGCAACCTTACGAGTATAATAAAATTCATACTTTCATACTTCATACTTCAACATTGAATTATTTTTAACGTGTGGCGCCTTAGATCATTTAACCTGTGGCGCATGACACGATAGACGAACGCGCTTTGTATCAAAATATGAGTTTTATGAGTACTTGGAAGAGAAATGCAATTTTATAAAAATTTATACTGATGGTTCTAAAACTAAACATCGCACCAGCTTTGCTTTTTATGATGCTTGTAAAAAATTTGGTAAAGTTTTTGCATGTGATACTCATTTTTCAATTTTTTCTGCCGAACTGTTAGGTTTAATTTATGCTGTTAAATATATTTTAGATAACTATGTTGGATTACAATACCGTAATTTTATAGTACTTTGTGATTCTATGTCTGTACTTCAAGCGTTGCAGCAAAAGTGTATTAGTAGTAACCATAATTATTTGCTATACGAATTGAGGCATCTTATATATAATTTAAATGTAAATAGTATCTGCATTAGTGGTGGGTCGGTACGCGTTTTTGCAATACCGAAACTATGTATTGGTTTAGTTTGTAATAACGGTTTTTGAAACTATTTATTTTAATAACTAGTTATTGAATGGGTATCGGGTATCGCAAGTGTCGACTGAGGGCTCGGTTTCGGTTCGAAGGAAAATCATGTTTTATTGAATAAATGATTTTATTCGGCAACTATCTATAGACGTGACTGAGTATTGGGTGTTCGATAGTAATCACCAGTATTATTTTGATAAATGAAAATGAATTTTCCTTCATACTTTGACCAGGCTTAGGACTGGCTGCCAGGCGGCAGGCGTATTTAAATTAAAAGTTCATTTGATTTTATGTACATTGTTATTCTGTACATATCCACAATATTTACTCTTTACTATAAACCTATTTTATATTTTACACGTTTTTATTTACAGTATGTTACGAAGTTTTGTATTTACAATTCCTATTTTACAATTTGGCGCGAATCGTTTGCCGTCGATCCCGTCAGCCTGGCGCCTAGTATCGGCTCGCTGGGGTACCACGTTGCGAGCGACAGCAAGTGAACCGTCCGTTCCACACAATAAATAGTTACTCCCGATAAATAGTTTCTGAAGAAGTCAATACATAGTTTTCGGTATTGCTGCTAATAAATAGTTTCAATAACTGTTTACGGTTTATAACGCTCATAACTAATCTGCATCGAGTTCTGCTGGGTGCCTGGACATTCGGGCATTTTCGGTAATGAACTTGTAGACAAACTTGCACGATCGGCTTCAAATATCACTACTATTGATGACTACAAAGTACCACAAAGCGATTTAATAACATGTCTGAAGAGTGATATGATTAAGCGTTGGTCAACAACATTATATGAAAGTCGTCAAGTAAAAGGAAAATGGCACGCCGAAATTGTCCCAATGCCAAGTACCAAGGCATGGTTCGATGTAACTTCTTATTTGGATAGAAATTATATTACTTGTTTTTGTAGATTAAGGCTAGGTCACTGTAAATTTCCTTCACATCTTTTTCGTCTTAGGTTAAGTAACGACTCTAAATGTAAATAGGTACTGTTTTCAAGAAAATTGTGATCTTCAACATCTTTTCTTTAATTGTACATATTTTAACTTACAACGTCTGCTTTTTATTTCTTCTTGTATAGATATATTAAAATCAAATATGCCTCAAAATTTGCAAATTTTATTAAAAAATATTAAATTGTACGATGTAATATATAAATTTTATATTGATTGCTTTGGTCCATTATAATAGTTAGTTACTTTAGTTAAATGTTCTACTTATGTATCTGATATTTTTAAAAGTTTCTTGTGTATAATGTTTGTTTTTCGATAATGTTTTATCTAACTAATTTGAAGTGTATGTTATAATAGTATTTTATGTATTGCGTGTATTGCTTAAGCTGATGGCCTGGTTGCCAATGCTTTAATAAAGAAAAAAAAAAAAAAACACGATAGACGTGTCATTTTTGAATCGATTGTAACACCCTCAAATTAAATTTTAAAGGGAAGTTACCTAGAACATAACTACTTATCATGATTTCGAAAGTAGTTTTTTTTTTCATTTTTAGATAATTAATACAATATGTGTGACGATAATTTTTTACCAAACCAGTGCGTTTTTTTTATCGATGCTTTTGAGGTGCGTTGTAACGTTAGTTTTCACAAAAAATACGCATTTTGTTACATAAAGTTGTGGAAAAATACTTATCTCGTGTTGCCATCCGTGATCGACCAAAAAGACACAATTTGTAAACAACTTTCTGGAGCGTCTCAAAGAGCCATACGTTTTCGCCACTAGTTTGTTTATTTTTGCGAAAAATGGATAAACTGACTTACAATAATAGTACATTATGATACGAGCGCGCTATGTCGGTCATTGCTCACGAGGCGATATTGTGCGCGAGCCGCAGGCGAGCGCGACAAGAAAGCAGAATACCTACGTAATGACCAATGCGCGCGTGTATCATACGACGTTTCTCAACACACTTGTGAGGAAAATAAAAGATCTTGTGGTATTAATATTTTTCTGAAAATGACTGCGCTTTTTTATCAATCTTCCACTGCATGAAAGTATCGTATGCCGCCAAGTATTTATCCTTTGACTTTGGCGGCAACAAACTATTACTCGCGCTTTGCTCCTCCATAATTGTTTCCGGCGGAGTTAATAATACGGATTCTTCTTTACTTGGACTCGACATATTTGTAGATAATCAATTATCAATTACAACAAAAAGGCAAAAATTTTCAATAGCGGGAAAAAGGCGCGTGCCATTTTTTTCGCGCGCTGCCCGGGCATGGCTAAACTCTTCATACAGCCAACAAAAAAGGGCCAAACAACCAAAATTCAAAACTAAATAAACCGAATATTTTAGTTTTTAAAAAACAAGTTTGTGTGAATTTTTAATAATTTATTTTACTTATAGCTATTAATTATTGTTTTTAAATGTTTGTGTTTAAATGTCGTTGTTAATTTAATATTTAAGTAACCAGTAGTAGGCTGTTCATTTGTTTCCAATTGGCAGCCGCATAAAGTCGTGTTAAAAAAAAGTATTAAGCGACTATTTTAAGAATGCGTACTGGACATACATTTACTTTGCAATCTTGAACAAATTAGAATTTGTCCTGTGAAGATTACCGTATGTCCTGTTAAGATTATTATGTAAAGTGAAAAGCACTCGTGTTTAATATACTGAATAACGGGTCTAAATGCAAGGTAATAAGACCCACTTTACGAGCAAGTGTGTTGAAAAATTGTACTTATAAGGTAGCCGTAGACTGTGTCTCCAATGTTTTAGGGAATTTCACAAATATTGAAATTATTTATTGCAAGTGGTTGATTATTGTAAGTGTCGGGTAAATAAATAATTATAATAGTGATTAAGATGAGTCCCAGTTAAGTGTAAACGATTTTTTAAAATAAAAGAGTAAAAATGTCATTATTTAATAATTTGTTCACTACATTAGTAAAATGTAGTGAACAAATTATTAAATAATGACTGATGAACGAACGATGAATGAACAATTATTAAACAATTAACATAAGTAAACAAAGTGCGCACGCAACAGTATATACGTTACGCGTGAATTTTAAAATAATTATGCCTAAATAAATTTTTATTATATGTCTACTTTCGATTTAATACGCTTAATAGTTCAGCGTATTAAATCGAAAGTAGACATATAATAAAAATACAAAGAATAGTCATAAATCTTTATTTTTTGTTAATCAACAACCTTAAATATTATTTCGATATTCCGTTACACCCGGTATAGAATTCATCTGTCACACTTGAGTAGCAACCTTATAATAAAAAGAAAGATCAATGGTACATTACCAATTATAATGTATTTTTTTTAATAATGTCAATAAGTTACACTGTCCTTAAGGCTGTAAACTGGGCTTAGGTCTGGATCCCGCAGCCTTAGTTTTAATAATTTCCTTTTGAAAATATTTCCATTCCATAATTATATCAATCTATTAACCGATTAGTTGCGGCGCCCATTTTTAAAAACTTTTCGCCATGGCTGTGATCAAATTTTCTGACACGACTGGCGTGTCAAGCGCCATAGAAGTTGATGGCACGCGTAATGTGCTATCAACCATGTATATAAAACCACATGCTTTTTTTGCTTTTTCACTTGTTTAGACCTGATTCGAGTTTAGTTGACATCAATCTACGGTAGTGTACGGCACGATACGTTAATTAAATCGGTTTTGAAGAGGTTAAATACGTGTTTTCCCTGAAATGGAAGGTAAGTGACTTTACTTTTTCAGATGTTGCAAACCTTTTGTGATATTGTTTAATTTCTTTGTTGTATTCAACGAATTGGTAAAAAAACTAGAAACATTTTATTCGACTTGGGAATTATTCATTTATAACGAAAGACAATTTGCGGTGTGGGAATTCACATGGTGAGTGGGGTATCTTGCTTTGGGGGGAGGAGGGTTGTTATTATTACTTACATAACTACAATGGATGGACAATAGATTTTTGTATCAAAAACTCGTTTCTGATTTAATAATAGCAAAATGTTTCCATGTTTTTTCTTCTTATATGTAGTATGTTACAGACAAAGTAATAAATCAGATATTATGCACTAGCTATTATATATAATATCTTGAAAGACTTGGATAAAGTAATAAATACAAGTAAAATTTAAAAGGTTAGGGTTAAGAATGGTATTGTCCATGTAATATATTAGGTTAGGGTTATTTTTTGTAAACCATCTAAAGAAATGTTTAAAAGGTAATAAATCACTTTGACTGTAACATAGCGATGGGCGATTGTTACTTAAAACAATCGAAGTATTCGATTGTTGTGTTTATTCGAATGCATTCGAATAACTATCGGTGTTATTCGATTATTGCGTCGATTGTCAGTCGTCGTAGGTGCGGACTGGCCGGGCGCGCGGCTTACAACAATTTATTCGTGATAAACAATGCTTGGCCTATTGGTAATTTAGCGCGAGAGACGAAATTCACTCTAAAAAGCGGCTTTCTTCCGTAAATTTTTCAAAAAGTTCCAAACTATTGATGCTTTAAAGTTATTAGGCATAATTATTTTAAAATTCACGCGTAACGTATATACTGTTGCGTGCGCACTTTGTTTACTTATGTTAATTGTTTAATAATTGTTCATTCATCGTTCGTTCATCAGTCATTATTTAATTTGTTCACTACATTTTACTAATGTAGTGAACAAATTATTAAATAATGTCATTTTTTACTCTTTTATTTTAAAAAATCGTTTACACTTAACTGGGACTCATCTTAATTACTATTATAATTATTTATTTACCCGACACTTACAATAATCAACTACTTGCAAAAAATAATTTCAATATTTGTGAAATTCCCTAAAACATTGGAGACACAGTCTACGGCTACCTTATAAGTACAATTTTTCAACACACTTGCTCGTAAAGTGGGTCTTATTACCTTGCATTTAGACCCGTTATTCAGTATATTAAACACGAGTGCTTTTCACTTTACATAATCGCACAACTGCGGTAATCTTAACAGGACAAATTCTAATTTGTTCAAGATTGCAAAGTAAATGTATGTCCAGTACGCATTCTTAAAATAGTCGCTTAATACTTTTTTTTAACACGACTTTATGCGGCTGCCAATTGGAAACAAATGAACAGCCTACTACTGGTTACTTAAATATTAAATTAACAACGACATTTAAACACAAACATTTAAAAACAATAATTAATAGCTATAACTAAAAAAAAATAATTAAAAATTCACACAAACTTGTTTTTTAAAAACTAAAATATTCGGTTTATTTAGTTTTGAATTTTAGTTGTTTGGCCCTTTTTTGTTGGCTGTATACTGTAGTATTATATTATCTGTGGCTGTATGAAGAGTTTAGCCATGCCCGGGCAGCGCGCGAAAAAAAAGGCGCGCGCCATTTTCCCGCTATTGAAATTTTTTGCCTTTTTGTTGTAATTGATAATTGATTATCTACAAATATGTCGAGTCCAAGTGAAGAAGAATCCATATTATTAACTCCGCCGGAAATAATTATGGAGGAGCAAAGCGCGAGTAATAGTTTGTTGCCGCCAAAGTCAAAGGATAAATACTTGGCGGCATATGATACTTTCATGCAGTGGAAGATTGATAAAAAAGCGCAGTCATTTTCAGAAAAATATTAATACCACAAGATCTTTTATTTTCCTCACAAGTGTGTTGAAAAACGTCGTATGATACACGCGCGCATTGGTCATTACGTACTCTGCTTTCTTGTCGCGCTCGCCTGCGGCTCACGCACAATATCGCCTCGTAAGCAATGACCGACATAGCGCGCTCGTATCATAATGTACTATTATTGTAAGTCAGTTTATCCATTTTTCGCAAAAAATAAACCAACTAATGGCGAAAACGTATGGCTCTTTGAGACGCTCCAGAAAGTTGTTTACAAATTGTGTCTTTTTGGTCGATCACGGATGGCAACACGAGATAAGTATTTTTCCACAACATTATGTAACAAAATGCGTATTTTTTGTGAAAACTAACGTTACAACGCACCTCAAAAGCATCGATGAAAAAAAAACGCACTGGTTTGGTAAAAAATTATCGTCTCACATATTGTATTAATTATCTAAAAATGAAAAAAAAACTACTTTCGAAATCATGATAGTTATGTTCTAGGTAACTTCCCTTTAAAATTTAATTTGAGGGTGTTACAATCGATTCAAAAATGACACACCTATCGTGTCATGCGCCACACGTTAAAAATAATTCAATGTTGAAGTATGAAGGTTGTCAACCCCTGCAAGTTCTGAATTCACACAATATCCAGAAACTAACACAACAGGCTAGATCTACGTAGAAAAACATGATTGTTTTGTTCTCGGCAGATCCTTCTAAAACTTAATTTGAGGGTGTAACAATCATGCAAAAAATGACACGCCTGTCGTGTTATAAGCCACCAGTTAAAAAAATTGATGACACGCCTGTTGTGCCATCAGCAACAAATCGGTTAACCAGTAGTTTACAAAAACACATGAATAAAACAGTTTTAATTAGATAAAATAAATATTTAATTTACTAAAACACAAAATATTAAAGTCACTATGACCAGTAAAACAAACAAATTATAAGAAAATCATCAGAATATTTCTACCTTATTTGGTATAATAATAGCTAATACTCTTTTGGAACCTTAAAGCATAATTTTAATAGTGCTTATAGTAAAAATCTAAATCATTGTTGAGTAGATATCACATGCCGAAATTATACCAGTTTCCTCTTCTCATCAAAACTATCCCCACTAATGGAATTGTATATTTACAAAATAAATTATATTATTTACAGAAAATTAAACAAATTACTTAGAACTAATCATTAGATATGGACACTAATACATATTTTACCATATATGCAAGGAAAACAAATCCTACGAACACAAACAAATTTGTCATAATGTAATACATGTGCGATTGCTGTTCCAGTGTCACTTCACTGTCACTGTTTTCATTAGAATTATCAGGATTTAGTATGGCTTCTTGCCTTTGCTTTAATTGTTGCTCTATTTCTTCCACATATTCAGGGAAAAGTTCACAAAACATTTTATTTTTGAGATTTATTTCCAGTGATTCTATTGCCATGCAACGTTTCTGGTAATCAGATGTCTCAATAGAACCCAAAGTGGGAGTTTTTTCTAGCATGAAGCTTAAAAGGCCAGTGAGAATTGTTGATATTGACCATGCTGGATTCCAAGTATCTGGATGAAAATCCGTTATACTAAGGCACAATCTCGTGTTAGTTTTGAATCTTCCATTAGGTGTTATCATGTAAATGGAGGGAGGTTTGAAAGGAAATTCACGAGGAAATATAATTTTTCCGTGATAGTACCCACCCTCGTATGGACTCTTTTCCGGGCCTTTTACAACGTAATGCCATTCTAATATATTAGAAGGAACTGGTTCCGCTGTAACATATGGAACGGGATCATTCTTGAGCCTCAAATAATCCTGCTTTAATCTGCATGTGGCACCTGTCACTTTAGTTTTCGCCATGACTCACCATTCACTAAACATGAAACATGGAATGATTTTGCGATAACTTTTTTTGTCAAGTTGATCAAGGCACTGTAAATGCATTAGATTCACAAATTATATATTGCTCCTGAAGTTTATAATTATAGCTATTAGGTACGCTAAATTACTGAAACCTAGGCATTCATTTTACAAAATTATTATTTATCTATCCACAGAACACAATACCACAAGGTATCTATCTATCAATCAACTGTCAAGTCAAGTCAAACCAACCCTGCGTTCCGTAAAACGAAAATTGAACCGCCGAAAAAACTAAAAAGCAAAAACACTGAAAAGTTAAAAATAATATACAAAATCACACTTCTATATTGAAGTCGGTGTCAAATTTTAACACTTTCTAGATCATCATTTGTCACCGACTTCAATATAGAAGTGTGATTTGTATATTATTTTTAACTCTGTAAAAAGTTATGGGTGATCATACATTAAAAATATATATATATATACGCGTCGAATTGAGTACCTCCTCCGTTTTTTCGTCGGTAATAAAAGTGATAATATCGCGGATCCTACCAAAGTCACAACATAACCTACTGATTCAATAGCCCTTATATTTTGTGACGATTTTAATTTGGTCGGATTCGCGAATTATCGCTTTTATCGCAATTCGGAACGCACCAAAACCATCCATGGCCCTGAGGCGCGTTCAGCGCCTCTGGGTGTAGTTGTCCGGTTGTTTTTTAACTCGCTCAAAGGCGTTGAACGGATTGCAGCAACCAAATATTTTATCTCCCTCTTTCACATGATTTTTTATTTCTCTCTCTTTCTAGTAGATAACATTATAGAATATGGCCGCCAATATCATCCAATCACATAAGAGTATTTCAGTCATAAACGTCAGAGCGTTTTACAACCATCAAATTCGATGGTTGTTCGGTTGTAACTCGCGCCGACACTCAAAGGTCTTGAACGGGCGGTTGTTTCACCCGGTTGTCACGCTCGAAGGCATTGAACGGGGTTAGAGCGAAAAGTTGTACTTCGCGCGAAGGCCCTGAACGCGCCTCTGTTCCGTTTCGAGAATCGAGACTACACTACCCACATCACAGTACTCAGACTGCTCACGCCCGGACCGAATCAATAGACGCGAGATGCCAATGGCATGCTATCGTCTCGGAACGATTGTGAGCGCGCTTATGTCAATAATTATCAAAACAAACATAACCTCAAAAAGAATTTAACTCGTAATTTCAATTGTTTTCTGTGATATTCAAGCTTTAGCAGATTTTCATTGCCTTGTATCTTTACCATTTTCTGCTCTTTTAGCGTATTCGGGAGACAGTTTGGGGTAAACTACTTTGTTTTCTTCTTCAACACAAACTGGTAATTCTAATGTCGTCATTTTTTCCTTATATTTAATTAAATTTTTAGAATATTTGGCTTATTTTTGCCTTCAATTCAAATAAATAGTTATTTGTACAACAAGTGAGCAAAGTTAATTTTTGTTGCGAGTGCTGACTTCAAATCACGAACTAGCAAAGTAGTCTAGAATTGAATCACGAGCGTAGCAAGTGATTCAAATATAGACTACTGAGCACAGTGAGTGATTTAAGGGCACGAGACATAAAAAAAATTTGCTCTCGTGTTAAACATACAACTTTTCACCTCTACCAGAAAGAAAAGTATAGGTAAGAAAACCACTAAGACAATATTTAATTTTTTTATTATTTATAACTAAAAACCCTCATAAAAAATAAGAATAATTAATAAAAATTAAAAGTAAAATTACTGCAATTATGCAAGTTAAAAGTAAGTTTTGTTTGGAACTGTGATTGTCGCATTATTTACTTGCGTATTATGTAATATTTTCGTCTCTACGTTTGTGCATTGAGGAGGGTTTGCAGAAGGGCCTAGTGAAACTGGAGGACTTTCAATAATTCGTTTAATCCACTAAATTAGTTCAAACTCATTATTCGTATAATTCACTAAATTATTTAATTCGCACTCATTATTCGTATAATCCACTAAATTAGTTCAAACGACTTTATACTGAATAAAATGGATTTGCCGCCATTCCGCCAATTCCACCATTTCGTTTTCTAATTTTTTTTAGAAGTTGCGTTCGGAAATTGCACTGCTTGACATTTTTATAAAAACCAAACATGATATTTTTAAACGATATAATGTTCACTGGTATTTATTTTAAATATTACGTCTTTAAAAAGGTAATAGTATATTTTATAACCTTAAATTTCAATAAATAATTATTAATAACTAATATTAATGAGTTGAATCGCTTGGCCAAATTGAGTTTCTGAACGAACCTCGCCTAGTTTATTTTTTTCAGCGCCGAGTAAATTCCAAAAGGCGGTGTTCGAAATTCAATTCACTTTGCCTCTCGCTCGCAGCAAAAAGCGATTTTGCTGCGAACTTTGACGCACCAAAAGCACCCTTTTCGTGCTGGAGAGATGAAAAAGTCATTTTCAACCATCGAATTAGCGAACCAAAACAAAATGTCAACTCGACAATGACATTTGACTCACGGTGCTGACGAATTCGGCCTGAGCACTGTAAACGTTGTTTGTGACGCAATCAATGACGTCATCACATCCAACGTGAACGCTGTTGTCGCGAAACGGGCCGCCTGTTAGCGCGCTCACAGTGCTGATGGTCACTATAATCGCGAAACGGAACACGGCCCATGGCAATTGGCAGTGTGAGTGTGACCATCTCAAAAACAAAACAAACCTGCCCGACACTGAGTTATATTATGCCAAAATCTACAAAACGTGACACAAAAAAATGCGAAAAATGTGCCGCCTTCCCAAATCCCGCGATTTTGGGAATATAGAAATACCTATTTAAGTTATATACCGATGATTGGCCGCTATATCCAAACATATGCTTTATGTTTTTGGAATGTTCCTTTAATTAAGATACTCTTGTAACTTATCTAAAACTGCATACTTCGCAAAATGCAACATTAGTATCATCATGATTCTCATCTCATTGGATCTGGTACCCAAAGAAAAAGCATACCTATATAAGTTACCAAATCTGTTATAAAAAAAATAAAGTAAATATTTTTTTCTTTCAATATTGATAATACTTGGCAGATTTCATTAATTTTTTGAGTCGGCGTATTCTGCCAGCGTTAAAATATACAAGCTGAATCTGCCAAAATGGCAGAAATCTACAAATGGTCACACTGCACCTAGGCCTACGGTCCGAAAAACCAATAAAAATAAGCGCGCTCAAACCCGTCCCGAAATGTTATGCCATGGATGGTTTCTTATACCGGCTCCGGACTCACGCGAGAAGTCTCGGCTAGAAGTCTCGCCGAGAACTTGCGCGAGAACCGAGAAGGTATCCACACTCAGCGATCTTCTCATTTACATTCTCGGTCGTGATCCGGAATGGACGACAGTGCTACTGCCTCGGTATTGTGTGGTATTATAATCTCGTTAACACGAAAATTAAAAATAATATTAAGAAAAAAAGGCTCAAACGATGGTGGTTATTGACAAAGTACTTTTTTATAGAAAACATTAATCCCACAAAATGGGCTCTGTGTGAAAATTTTTCCACATTTTTTACTCGTATGTCTAAAATTACTGAACTAAAAAGACTAATGAAATATCTCAAAACAATTAAAATCTTCGTGAATTTAAATTATTTTCTTAATGATATTTATCACAAATTATTTTGTTAAGCACTGATTGCACAGATGAGAGACTATGTTAAATGAAAGAGTATACAATAACTGTAAAGTTATCTAAATGATACTGATATGCATCAGACACCACAAAGTATTTCTTTTTTATAGAATAATTGGCACGAGATAACATGCGATCTACGCCACGGTCGCAGTCGCACTGAGAACAAACGAGAATGTGATAGTGTTCTCTTTTCTCGCCCGAGAAACCCTTTGAAGCGGGCAAAAAAACCGACACCGATCGGAGAACAGGCGAGCCCGAGAACGAGAAGCCGAGAAACCCATCACATTCACGCTTCTCGGGTGTTCTCGGGGGTTCTCGGCGTGAGTCTGGAGGCGCCTTTAGTATCGTTCTCAACTTAAATGGCTTCCAATTCGCCAGCGGGGAGATTTACATGTTTTATCCCTACTTTACAATGTTTTGTTTCTTCCAACTTCCCCATCATATCTAAAGTCACAGTTCTCTTTTCGGTCCGCTTCTTCGAGTCGTATTTTACGATCAAATTTTAATTTAACTCTTGATATTCCACCTTACAGTACTAATTTTCTTTCATACTCTTTTCCCGCATATGCCGTTCGACTATGGAACTCTCTCCCTGAGAGTATTAAGAGAGCTCGTACGCTGGAGTCCTTTAAGAACCAAGTCCGCAATCACTTCCTATCCTTAAACCCTTAGTTAAATCAGTCCTTCATTGTCCATATTTAGCTACTACTGCACCCTTCCCCGATTTGAATTTCCTTTATGTATTTCCCTGGTCCAAGGTTGCCTGGAAGATATTGCTTACTAGCAATAAGGCCGCCTGTGTTGTACATCTGTGTTGTTTTTAAAAATTTTCTGTTTCAATATCTTTGCGTGCAATAAAGTATTATTTATTATTGTTATGGAAAAATTATGCTATGATGTGCGCGCTAAACTCTAGCTGACACAGGAACGAGTTCCTGTACCTTGGGTTGGAGTTTTATTTAACTCGCTCTCACAAACTAAGTAGAAAGTGAAACTATAAAAGGTTATTTTTTAGTTACTAAAAAAATTTTGTGTGCTTGTTCAGACAAGCAAAGTTTACAACTTTCACTATGGGACCAACTTTGAAAAAAAAATCAGCTGTTCCATACAATATCTAGGTTCAGTGAATGTTGAACATTTGTATGGAACAGCTGATTTTTTTTGCTATTTCAAAGTTGGTCCCATGGTGAAAGTTGTTCAGTTTGCTTGTATAAACAAGCACACAATTTTTTTTTGTAACTAACAAATAAACTTTTATACGTATCTCACTCTGAACTTCTGAATGTTGAATACTTTATCATTTGTGCAAAAATAGATTGTTTGAGTATGCCGCTATAGTGTCTAGTTTGTTAGAGTTAGTAGTCGTTTGCGCGTTTCAAAGATATGTGTGGCTCACGGGGTAACGTTACCCACGTTACCCCAGCCGGGCCACACCGGGCCGTTTTTGTCGTTTTATAACAGTCTCTTTAGAAACAAGTATTTTTTTTTCCTGGGTGTTGATGCATTTGAGCTATTACTTGACAGTACATTGAACTGAAAATAATTACGGATTTATTAATTGACTATTACATTTAAATTAATTTTTATGTTGTCGTTATTTTTACCTGTAAGATTTTTTTGGGACTGTCTTTTATTATCAAAGAGGTTTTTTTTTTTTTTACGTAAGGCTCGGCAAATGACCTCCTCCCGCCTGATGTTAAGCGGTGAAAGAGGCCCAAATGAGTTGACAGATAGAGTAGGGACGACATCCACTATCCTACCTGCCCGCCCCTTGCCGGCCTAAAAGATGCTTTTTCACACCTCTTTTGAAGGAACCCATGTTGTAGGATGAAGGAAACACGTGCGCAGGTAGAGAATTCCAAGTGTGGGATGAACGACAGAAGAAGGAATCTTGGAATTTCTTGGTACGGTGTGAAAAGGAGGACACAGTGTACGGATGACTCCGAAGGCCCTTACGCGTGTTTCTGTTAAGGAATGGAGAGGGAGGGATAAGGTTAAAGAGCTCCTCAGAGCATTCCCCATGGAACATTCGGTAAAAGGCGCTAAGAGAGGCGATGTCACGACGAAGTTGTAGAGGCTCGAGGGTGTTAGTTGCCTCTACATCGCCAATTATTCGAATAGCGCGACGCTGCAATCTGTCCAGAGCAACGAGGAGGTACTGAGCGGAGCCGTCCCAAAGGTGCGAGCAATATTCCACGCAAGACCTAACCTGAGTTTTATACAACAGGCATAGTTCGTCCGGCGCAAAATACCTACGCACCTTGTTTAGGACACCGAGTTTCCGTGAGGCTGAGGCAGCAGTTATAACGGATTCGATGTAGTCTCTGGGGTTCAGATCGCAGCGAATGTTCATTCCGAGCAAGGTGATGTTACTCTGTGTGTGAAGGGTTGTGCCCTGAAGAGAAGGAGGGGGGAGGAAAGGTGACCTTTTCGCCGAGAACGCGCACACCTGTGTTTTCTTAGCATTGAACTCGACAAGATTATTGGAACCCCATTCGGAGATGAGGTCCAGCGTCCTGTCGAGCTCAATGATAAGATTCTGCCTCTCCCTATCAATATTGCCACGAGCAGCCCCTGAGCTTCCGTGATATCCCCCATGCACTGTACTGTCGTCTGCATAGCAATGTATACTTCCCAAGGAAAGCATGTCATTGATATGCAGAAGAAACAATGTTGGGGATAGAACGGAGCCTTGTGGAACACCAGCATTCACTGCCACGAACCGCGAAGCGCAGCCGTCAACGACAACGCGAATTCTACGCTCGTGGAGGAAGCTGGCAATCCACGTACAGAACTGAGCGGGCAATCCGTATGCCGGAAGCTTGGAAAGGAGAGCCTTGTGCCAGACTCTATCAAAAGCTTTGGCGATGTCGAGACTAATAGCCACAGACTCGCCGCGCTTATCGATAGATTCACCCCATTTGTGCAAAAGGAACGCTAGAAGGTCACCTGTTGATCGTTTAGAACGAAACCCATACTGACGGTCATTAAGCAACGAGTGACCTTCCAGGTAACGGATCAGCTGGGTGTTAAGGATCCTCTCCATGATTTTACACAAAATGGAAGTGACGGCTATAGGGCGATAGTTAGCCGGATCAGAACGATCTCCCTTTTTGGGAACCGGCTGGACATTGGCCTCTTTCCAAGATTTCGGCACACAACCAGCAGAGAACGACAGACGGTATAGACGCGTCAGGACCGGAGTCAACTCCGCTGCACACTTCTTAAGTACAATCGCAGGAATGCCGTCTGGTCCACTTGCTTTTCGAATATCAATCGACTGTAGCTCCGCCCGCACATCTCGCTGTCTGATGCGGATATCGGGCATAGTGCTGCCACAATGGGACAGTGTCGGAGGTTGTGCACCACAGTCATCGATACGGGAATGGGCCGCGAAGAGTTTTGCCGGGAGGTCGGCTTTCTCCTGCGGCTGATGAGCAAGTGAGCCATCGGCATGTCTAAGCGGTGGCAGCGAGGGTTGGCAGAAGTTTGATTGCACAGCTTTGGCCAGGCGCCAGAAAGAACGGCTACCCGTAGGGTGCGCTAGCAGTTCCTGACCCACTTGTGCAATGCGCTGAGCATCCGCTCTAATGTAAGCCCTCTTACACAACTTGGTGGCATTATTATAGGCTGTTTTCAGTAGGTTAGTATTGGGATCCCTAGAAGCTCGACCTCTGATCCAAGCGCGGTAAGCTAGCTGTTTGTTTTCAACAGCAGAGGCACACTCGCGATTGAACCAGAGGTTACGTCTCCCTCTACTGACGAGATTGGAATGTGGAATATAATATTCCATTCCTAATCTGATCTCGTCAGCAACAGAGGTAGCGCAGGAGTTCGGATCCATCCCACTGAAACAGCGCTGCCACCAAGGGACAGACGCGTAATAATCCCGCATACCGTCCCAATCTGCTGACGCATAGTGCCACAGACGGCGTGCTGCAACCACAGGCGACGGTCGCGACGCCTAAGGCACTGAGACGGATACCAGACAGTGATCTGAAGATCCTAGTGGAGCTCGAATCACCACCTGATATCCGTCGGGGCGATTTGTCAGCAGAAGGTCCAACAAAGAGGGCGCTTGACCGATAATATCTGGTACCCTGGTGTGCTGGGTAACCAATTGTGTCAGGTCGTGCGTGAGAGCGAATGCGTGGGCAGTCCTACCCGCATGGTCAGTTTTAGAGGAACTTAACCACAACTCGTGGTGAGCATTGAAGTCCCCTAAAAACACTAGCTCGGCGGAAGGAAATTGCTCCTGCGCGTCATCTGCCACCCGACTTAGGTGTTCAAAAAGTCGAGTTGTCTCCAAGTCACCACGGTGGGAACGATAGACGCACACGTAGACACTGCAATGAGTGCCAAAATCGACGTGTACCACAAGGAGGGAAAAGGAAGGTTCCTCCAAACAGCGCAGGCGACGACAACAAACGTCCGCCCGGACGAACAAGCAAACACCTGCCTTTGCCTTGAAGGACTCCTCAAGAGCGTAGCCGGGGTAATTAAGGTAGCTTGTATCGGCCGGGCAGATAATTTGCGTTTCTGTCAAAAACAGCATTGCTGGACGGGCTGTCTCGAGATGGTGGTGGACAGCCAAGAGGTTAGAATGGAGCCCGCGGATGTTAGCGAGCCCCACCTCGAATAGTGGTGTTTTGGTGGGATAGTGCACCGCTGTACGACCAGTCCTAATATTGTGCGCTGACATGTTTGTTGGAGTGAGAGGTGTGAAATTGAGGTTGCAGCGATTAGCATAGTTAACGTGTGTAGGCCTGTTTCGCCAGGGAACAGCCGACAGCTGATTTGCGCTGACTCTCCGCACGAAAGGGCCCCCGAACCCCCCCGGAAGTGGTCGCCGGGACCCACCGTCCGGTCACCAACCGGCACGACGGACCACCCCGAGATTATGCGTGGCATGGTGAGGCAGCCTCACGGACTGGTTAGGTCCGCTTGGGCTCCTGTATTGTACCACGGGCGGCCAGCGGAACAGCCGTTTCTTCGGGTCTTCCTGGGCGGAGGGTCAACGCAGTCAACCTGGCACTGGGTCGACGGAAGCCCACACAAACCACACGAATCGCAGCAACGACCCCTCAAGCTCTGGCTGTGCGATGACTGATCCCGAAACGCGGACACAAAATGCCCACTTGACGGGTTTTACGTCATGCGCACGGTGGTCGCTAGCCAGTCGGGTTTTTCAAGCCCTACCACCAGAAGTTGGTCACTCGATTAGCACCACCCGGGGATCACGTGTAGGGTCTCGAGGGTAAAACCTACGGACGTGAGCGACTCCAATCCCTAATGTTATTGAATCCAAAATTTCCTAGAATAAATCAAGTACCTTATATGTAATGTATTTTCTTAAAACTTTACGCTACATAAGTATTTTACATAATATTCATAAACATAGCTTTACCTGTCTCATCCGTTTTGTTAAATCATTATCGTTCATGTTATTTCTCGCTTCTGTAATACTACGTTTTTGTGATTTACCATTGTTTAATTTCTCTTTGATTAACGACGAAGTAGAACTTCTCGCATCATTTATCTTAAACATAAAAGAGTTGGCTTACTGATATTGCAATCATTATTTGATATCATTAAAAAAATATAATACATACTGCAGAATACAAATACACGACTTTTTCATGTGGTATTACACTGCTTTTTAAATACTTGTTCCCAGATTTTTTTATATCAAAATCATTTTCACTAAAATGTTTTGAGCAAATGGTGCTTGACTTAGTAGGAATCCATTCTTCTCTACCTGTTGCGTCAATCCACTTTTTACGTATATCCGGATCTTTAGGAAAACTAAAATTATATGTCCAAAAACAGTTATTAAAAGGGTATAATTGATAGTAAAATATATTTCAAATAAATAAATCAATACAAAAACCACCAACAGCCTCGTGAACAAATGTTCGTGCTTATCACACAAACTAACGTAGGAATAAGAACAAGACTAACACAAACATTTGTTCCCGCCAGGATTTGAACCTGGACTGCTTGATGTAAAGCTCCGTTACTGACCACTTTACTAATCGAACTAATTGTATTGTGAAAATTGAAATTAATTTTACAATTTTAATCTTTGATTACATCGCCGTACTTATATGAATAGGATGTTAGAAAGGATAGGTGTTAGCTTCGCCAAACATTCTGTATTCGAAAAGTAATAATTATTATTATGGCATTTTAAGTGACAAATAATATGTTATTTTTACTTAATTAATACAAATATTTTAAAATATACATTTATCGATAAAATGTATTGCGTGCGTTTTTTGATTAGCACAGCACTATCCCTTGTACTGCGACTACTGCGTTAATGCTCATTAAGCCAAATGCGTCACTACCGAAAGCAGTGTACTACATTGCGCGCTCTAAGTAATATGGCAAAAATCGCGTGCGTACATTGCCGGTAATGCATATTTTTTAGAAAAATATTATGTAACTTATCGTTATGATCAGTTTTAGTGGATTTTGACATTATGATCTATGGAATATGGTCATTATGATCAATTTACTACTTACCGATGAAAAGAAATTCCTCTTTTCATCGGTAAGTAGTAAAGTGATCATAATGACCATATTCCATAGATCATAATGTCAAAATCCACCAAAACTGATCATAACGATAAGTTACATAATAAAATGCAGTTCATAAAATTATAACTTTTTTATATTAAGTTGGACTGGACCACGGAAGCGGTTGACTTCTGCCGAAATATCCCCTTGATTTTAGATTTTTGATATCTGGGCCGTGTTTCCATACTGTTTCCAAATAAGTATAAAAGTCGATTTTTATTATTAAATAAGTTTTGTAACGATAACATACCATATCGCTTTAATCTAATCTTAGATCAGTCAAGCGTGAATCTGGTTGGACCACGAGTCATAAGCAAATTACTCGTGGTCCAACTGGTTGTACATTTGGTTGGACCACGAGTCCGGAGCCCTTCTTTAGCTACACTTGATACCTGACTTCTTGTTTTACAAGTAATTATAGCACAAGAAGGCATTTTTTTATATTTATAGCGCCGCGCTTCACGATACACTCACTGTAGTTGTCCGTCAGTGATTAAACAATGCGTTCGCGGTGCGGGGCCACAACTATGAGCATTTGCTCATAGTTGTGGCTACGCGTGCCCCGCCCACATGGCCCTTCTAACCTCTTTAATCATAAACATGTCGCTTCGCGTCAGTGTCAGTACATCACAATCGTCTCGCTCGCACGGGCGTCGTATCACGATGTGATATTTCATTCATGCGTTGGAGCGACAACGCGATAGGCAATTTCAAGCATTATGTTTGAGAGTATAAAGTTGATATGTTCTTGTAGCAATTACTAAAACGTCGTTTGATCTGTGGCTAGGTATGAAATGATGTAACTTCCCACGGTTGTACTTAAATGGCTGCTGTATAATGCAGAATAAGGTTGAATTCGATAAATACGGTACTTTCTTTATGGTAATTTTCATTCGGGCGTGCATATTCAAGTATATATCAGCGAGTACAAATGTATAGTCGATTAGGTGACAGATTTCAAGCGCGTTTTTGTATGAAGCGCTCTATCTACGTTTGGTAGTAAATCAATGCACTTACATTATAAGTTTATAACTAATAAAATGACAATTTAAAGACAAACATTTGAGTAAATATTATTTATTATGTGTTCCGTGAGACATCCGAAGTCCATTAATGAGAGAGTACATCGTTTTCTTTCCGTTACTTCCGGCAAAAGTCACTGTTTCCGCCGCGTTTTAACACCACCGCGCCATCTATATTTCTTTCTGCGAACTAACTGTCAGCCCAGTTCAAGCCGCCATATTTGAGTCATTGTTGCATCGTTTTTCAAACCGTTCACATTTCCATAAACCGATCGCAAAAATATTTAAATAATTTTTATTTCTGTGTGAATTTTCGAGATAAAAGTAGAAAATTCAGTTAAACGTAATAATTGTTATTTTATTAATTGTGTTTCCGTCGCGTGAAGTGCGTGTTTAAAAAATTTCTATAATGTCCGATAAAAACGTGTTGCAACCTCAAAATACGCGTTCAAGATCGCTGGCTAGTTCGGGATCGTCGCCCTTAAGTGGGCATTCGTCGGATTCGTCGCAAGATGCAGGCCCTCCGCCGAAAAGGCGGAAAACCTGCAGCAGCAGGTCGGACCACGTGCTCAATGAGTCTGATCTGGAAAAAAGGTTTGACATGCTTTCTCAACAGCTGGTGAGTCATGTGAATAATTTTTTACTTTCGCAACACTGTTCTAATTATGTTTTCGCAAACGCACCTAGTCATAATGTTGTGAACGAAACGAATACTTCAGCAATTAATCCTATAGTGCGAAATGATTCCTTTTTACGACCACCCCCGGAAAGCATTTCTAAATCAGTGAATATAGCGGAATTAGATGTTTCGGTTAAAGAACCGGTGGTAGGCAAGGCAAAACCGGAACGTTTAGTTAAAATTACCGCCATGCAACGATTTAACTCCCCGGATTGGAACTCTGTGCGTTACACGGACGTTCAAAAGAAATATATGGCTACGCCTGCTTTTACTGAGCTTAAGGTCAACGAAGAAATGAGGCGATTTGAGGATCCTTTTTCTCCTATAAGGTGGTTTCAAATAGAGCGCAGTTTTGCGGCTTTATCAAACGCATTTTTATCCCAAAATGAAACGGTTAACCAAGCTTTACAAAACCTTGTTGACTGGTCAGCAACACCTAATTTACAACTGACGCCTACTTCACTTTATGCGAAATTATCAGAATTATTTGGTAATGAATCTAGTTACAAGAACGTGTCCCACGACATTCTTCAGATAATTTGTGGCAAACGTGCTGAGGCTCTTGAGTTACGACGTCGTTCAATTTTGAAATCTCTAAAGGATAAATTCGTACGTGAGGACTTAGAAAAAATTCCTCCTTCCAGTGAATATATGTTTAACCCTGATCAATTATCTTCTTACATAAGCAAGATAGGAGGTATCGATAAATTGAAAAAGGATACTACCCTAACTACAAATCGCTCTCGTCCGAAGTCTCCACAGCCTTCCACATCCTTTCAAAATAAACCATTTCGAAGCGCTCCCCCTAAATTTAAAAAGCACGAGAAGCCGGAAGCTAATTCTCAAAAAACAACAGAAGATTTTTCAGCAAGAAAAAAAGGGGGGCGAAAAGACAGATCCTATAGACGATCAGGCTATAAGCAGAAATGACTCGAAATCTTTCTCGGGGGGATGTCTAAGGCTTTATCGTGCAAACTGGATACGCTTAAACCCTCCGAAAGCAATTTTAAAGATGGTCACCGGAGCACGTATCCCATTCAACAACCGGCCACCCCTAGTTTTGCCGACTTTAGACGTTATAACGAAATACCAAACTCCAATGTCTTGTCAAATGACAGACGAAATAACATTAATGATTCGCACTCAAGTTTTGGAACCAGCCCCAATGACACCATCTTTCATTTCCCCAATGTTTCTTGTAACAAAATCAAACGGGAAAAATCGGGTTATTTTGAATTTGAAAGCACTCAATCAATTCATAAAACCAAAACACTTCCATCTGTTCCATCATCACCATATGCACAAGTTTCTCCAGCCCTTCGACTGGATGGTGAAGTTAGACCTCAGTCAGGCATACTTTCACTTACCAATAAGCGAAGAGCATCGATGCTATCTTCGCATCAGTTTCAATGGTCAATTGTTACAAATGACATGTTTACCATTCGGTCTAGCGGCGGCACCTCGAATGTTCGCTTCAGTAACAAATTGGACAGCAGAAGTGCTGAGAAAAAAGGGCATGCGCCTAATTGTCTATCTCGACGATTATCTAATTGTCCATCAAAACAGGGAGGTTTTAATGGACCAGATAGATTCAGCCATCAAACTCCTAACCACTCTAGGTTGGTCTATCAATATGGAAAAATCGATCACCACTCCTACACAGTCGATCGAATTTCTAGGGGTACATTGGGATACCAAATACAACACAAAATCCCTACCCGCAGACAAAGTGGCAAAAATACGTCTGAGCTTATTGACTCGTCTTGCTGCGGGCAGTTGGTCCCTCAAGCAGGCTCAGCGCCTCTTAGGGTATCTCAACTTTGCAACCTTCATCACCCACCGGGGAAGGTTGCACTGCCGAACATTGCAGCGCCACAGCAATCGATTACGTTCCGCCCCGAAGAAACCCAGGCCGTTTGCAAAAGAAGTACGCACCGAGCTAGAATGGTGGCTAGAAAACTTACACTTAAAGACAATAATCCACATGGAAAAGATGGCCACAAATTTCATAATCACGGATGCATCAGATATTCAATGGGGTGCTATAGTCAACAACACAAAGATACGGGGGGTCTGGGAGCGCCATCAAAGAACCTGGCATTGCAACATGAAAGAGATGTATGCCGTGATTGCAGTAATTACTTCCCAAGCAAAAATTCTGGAAAACTCAAAAATAGTCCTGCAAAGCGACAACAAGTCCGTCGTATCATACATAAAAAACGAAGGCGGAACGAAATCGAGCAGATTGTTGGGCTTAACAAAGCAGCTCTTAGTGTTGACGGACAGCCTGAACATTACTCTGATACCTCACTACCTACCAGGAAGGTACAACACCGAGGCCGATCAACTGTCGCGCAAACGAAACGGATCAGAGTGGTTCCTGCAGGAAGAGGCTACGTCAAAAATTTTCGAACGATGGGGGACACCGGTCATCGATTTGTTCGCTTCACATACCGCTCACGTCGTGCCGAACTATGTTACTCTCGACTTATTAGACTCGAACGCATGCTTTCACGACGCCTTCAGCAGAACTTGGAGCTACGATCTGGCCTGGATCTTCCCTCCACCTGGACTCTTACCTCGAGTGCTCAGTCATCTCAACTCAGCCAGAGGTCGTTTCATAATAATAGCACCCAAGTGGAAGAAACCCTTTTGGCGGACAGATATGAAGAATCGATCTCTAACTCGACCTCTCAAGATAAGGAACCTGAAAGACAGTTTGTTAGACACAATGACGGGGCGACCTCTACCAGATGTCAACAATCTGCAGTTGGAAGCTTGGCTCATTTTGGGTGGGACTCTATGACAGCTGACTGGTCTAATGCAGAGAAGGAACTACTATTATCCTGTTGGCGAAGTTCAACTATTAAAACTTACACTCCAATTTGGAATAAGTGGTCTTTATGGTGCAAAAATAAAAATATCAATTCTTGTTCTCCTCAGCCTAAAGACGTAGCTAGATTTTTAGCATACTTACACATAACTGAATCATTAGCTTATCGTACCATCTTAGTGTACAAATCAGTAATTGCCTCGATTTGCGAGACTACTTCAAATATAAAAATTTCATCTAGTCATATAGTTAAACATATTTTAAAAGCTATTTCACTGGCAAAGCCGGTTCCGCCTAAAGCTCCAATATGGGATGCTAGAATTCTTATTAGATATTTAAAGAATGCAAACCCAAACACAGAGAGCATTTATGAAGTTTCTAGGCACGTTGCAGCTATTCTTCTTCTAGCATCGGGTAGAAGGGTTCATGATCTTACTCTTTTACATTGTGACGATACTCATTTTATAGACAATAAGGATTCCATAACGTTGATACCTTCGTTTGGTTCTAAAACTGATTCGGCTAGTTATAAACAATCCAATTGGACCCTTCTGGCATCGCATGAGTGTAACGTAGATCCAGTCCGTTGGCTAAGGCTTCTCAGAGATGTCACCAGCCATGTTAGAGGACCTGTTACAAACCTATTTATAACAACAAGAGGCACTCCTAAGCCAGCTAGCCCGACTATAGTTGGAAATTGGTTAAAACGTCTTTTATCAGAGGCAGGCGTGGAAGCTTCAGCTGGTAGTTTTAGATCTGCCGTCGCGTCCCTAAACTGGCTAGAAAATTATCCAATTAATGACATATTGGCCAAAGCAAATTGGCGACATGAGTGTACCTTTAGAAAATATTATCAAAAAGATTTAGATACAAATCGTAATATTCCGAATCAAGAAAAATCTATTTCAACATTGTTTTCTACTGACTGATTATGTAATTTGATTGAATTAAAGCTAATTGTCATGTATTTCGCTAGCTTTTGTAACAATTCATATGCAATTATAATATCGATATCAATCACATTGTTGCCTTTTTATTTCAAATTTACAAGCCACCAGAAGATAACAAACAGCTCTCTCATTAATGGACTTCGGATGTCTCACGGAACACATAATATAAAAATTTTACCTTTCAATAAAATTTGTATTATGTTTCCTCCGACATCCGAAGTCCACATAATGTCTTCCTGGTGGTCGCATCATGATGAGATGAACAATGACTCAAATATGGCGGCTTGAACTGGGCTGACAGTTAGTTCGCAGAAAGAAATATAGATGGCGCGGTGGTGTTAAAACGCGGCGGAAACAGTGACTTTTGCCGGAAGTAACGGAAAGAAAACGATGTACTCTCTCATTAATGGACTTCGGATGTCGGAGGAAACATAATACAAATTTTATTGAAAGGTAAAATTTTTATATTATCCACAAAAACCATTGAAAATACACAAGAAATATTTAAATACACCTACCTTATTTATTACAGACAAGAAACTGGGAATTCTCAATTTGGCTGTTTGCTAAAAATATCGTAGTCTGAACCAAAACAGACAATCGCGATGGAAAACAGGCAATGTTACGGCTTTTGAATAAAATACCGTTTTGTCTATTTCTAATCCTGTTCACGAAAATATGCAATACACTGAATCGTAAATTCAAGTAAACAGTAGAATAGATCCAAATAGTACATACATGTACACTGATATGTTGCCTGCCAGCTGCACCCTCTATCCCTCTATCCCCATAACTGTATATTATTGTATTTTTTATATTTTACATCTCTCATGTTTAGTAAGTACGTCCTTATTACCCTCAAATGGGGCTTGTAGGTGACCAATTAGCGCTCAAGGGTAATAATGTAGCTAGAAAAGCCCTAGGGCTGTAAGTAATTTATTGCAAGTATGATGGTTAGATGTACGCGAACTTTTTGAAATAGCGAAGTGTTTTTTTAATTACTTACCGCCCTAGGGCTTTCCAAGCTACATTATTACCTTATTGGTGGCAGTAGAGCGCTTATTGGTCACCTACAAGCCCTATTTGGGGGTAATAAGGACCTACTTACCTCACAATCGAGATTTAGCTCGGGTGTAAGCACCAATTGCACCCTCGAAATATAGGCCCTCTAATTATCTCAGGCTGCAATTGATGCCTTTCAGCCCTTAGCTACTAATCTACTATTATATTTGTTAAACGAAATTGTTACATATTGCGTTAGTCTTGTTCGGTTTACTTATAGTATTGTAAACAATAGTGGTATTCTCTTTATTAAGTATATTATATTAGCATGTGGTGCTTTCCTTTAATAGTTGGTGCATCTAGCAAAATAATAAGTACTTACCATATGATTGTATTTTGAGTGTTGATGTAACCAACTATGGAGAGCCATTTATAAATAAATAACGATTTTTTTTTGCACAGACTCGTATAGTGTACTTGTGAGCGACAGACGAACAAGCTATAAGTATATATTCTATATACAACGTGTCTCATAACTCCCCATAAAAAATATAATATTTATTTAACCGAAAAGAAAGTGTCAACCATAATAACTTGTCATATCAATCAAAATTTATGAAAATTCAATTTTAGAACACTTTTATGTTGGCACTTTTGATAGTTTAAATAAAATTAAATACCTATTATAATTTTTATGGGGAGATATTCATGAGACACGTTGTATACAATAATTTTGACGAAAACAATAATCACAACGCAAAGTGATAATGATGAATTCATTGTCAGCCTAACTTTTCTAACTGCATAAAACCATTAGAGCAAGTTTTACAGGAGGTAGTAGAAACTTACTACACGCACCCTACGAGTAAATGAAATTATATATTCGATATATATACGCTCGATAGTGGAACATTACAATAAGTGTTGACATGTATCGCAAATATATAAGAAGTGAATATTAAAATGCTGAAAATTATATTGTGTAAGTGTAAATATGCGTAATAAATTAATTAAAAATAATTTAAAATGTTTAAAGTAAAGGTGTGAGAAAAACCCCCCGAGACAACAGGCGCGTTCCACATAGGCACGGATTTGCAACATTGTTAACATTTTTTGAATCAACGTCTAATAGTAGATGTAGATATCAAAAAGTGATAATGGTTATCTGGAACCATGGAATGCACTTAAGATGTTAAACTGTCATGTTTGATTGATCTACGCCTTTGACTGATAGTAGTTTGTTTTTTATCATATTGTGACGTCATCATGATCTGGTGACAGCTTGGAACATTTAGGCATAAAATTAAAAGAAAAAACTTATTAAATCTTTATTTGAAACTAATGAATATTTTTTTTATATTT
The DNA here is from genome assembly GCA_963935595.1 of Schoenobius gigantellus. NCBI lineage: Eukaryota > Metazoa > Arthropoda > Insecta > Lepidoptera > Crambidae > Schoenobius > Schoenobius gigantellus. The sequence continues at coordinate 25,504,300 of OZ012554.1, forward strand.
ATTTTCGTGATAATTATGTGTCTATTTTTCAAATAAAAACAGTTAAAAAAATTCGTCAACATCCCTACTGTAACCGGTCACTCTACAAATAACAATGCAAAATTTCATTTCACTGACTCTAACTAAAAATTACAGTGTTAAAAATTATAATATTCAACAACCCTAGATTTTCCGAAGCCGCCTCTCTATACATAAACCCCGCATTGGTTTCTTCGCCAGCGTTTCGTAGCAAGAGTGCAGCTACCACAAGCTAATGTCAATGCCACACATTTCTTTGTTCCATACAAACGCGTGCTGTTTGTCTGGAGCTGGACATAACAAGTGTAAAAAATCTTAATTTCACTACCTTAATAAAAACCTAAAAATCTTGAACTCATGAAGGAATTACCGTAGGCTCAGCTAATCAATAATTAACAATAGGTTTATCACATTGAAAATACGGATCGATCGATCATTATTCTAAAAAATATGTCCTAAATAATACTGTGCAGTTTATATGCGTTTCAACAATATATATATATATATATATATATATAATAATTTCAATATAAGCTTAAATGTGTTTCAACAGCCTTTGGTTCACATTTAATTTCATGATGGATTCGACCTTGCAATATAAGTCGAACTTGTGATGTCTCAGTTATGTAACGTGTAACACACCCTGGAAGTAATTCCGAAAAAAATCTTGAAATCAATTTTATCACAATCACCACCAAAGTTCGGTCAAAGTTATCAACGAAAGAATATGATACACAGACCGATTTAAGGTCAATAAATTTTGACTGTTTTCCTTTCGCGACGAATGAAACTTGCAGACCCAAACTACACATTGTGCTACAGAGTGCACAAAGTAGACAGCGGCTTGGCTATGTCCCTGATATTAGCAAAGTCCATGGGCGGCGGTTACCACTTACCATCAGGTGGGCCGTATGCTCATCTGCCTTTAACAGCAATAAAAAAGGTAATCAGTTATGTTAACGCGCAACATCGAAAATATTGGTTATTTTTAATGTAATGTCATAGGTCACTGAGAATCTTACAGATCTGAATCTCAAATATGTGTTTCTTTATATCTTTAGCTAGACGCTACAAGAACCGGAAATGCGATTTAAAGATTTAGCCTCGATACATTTTATTTTTAAATTACCTCTTAAAAATAAGAAAATTCAGGATTACTAGTAATTACTATACATTAAAAAGTTCCTGAAATAAGTAGACATCATCGTATTCACAATCGTACAGAAGCATTTTCTTGTAATCATTATAGTTATTTTTTCATAAAATAATTTGTATTTTGTCGCTTACGTCGATAATTTCTAACCACTCGAACGTCCGCCACGCGAAGCGTGGTGGGTTTCAAAAGCAAAAAGTAGTATATCTCAAATATCAAAGGTGCCGTCATTGCGGAATGACTCACCCCGGCGCGTACGGAGTGTTCAAAAAATTGCGGAGAGTGACATATACTGTCTACAAGAGAACAAAAAATACGTATGGAAAGGTAATTTAATATAGAAGGAACTTATAACAGTTAATTAGATAAGGATTAATAATTAAATGAATGAAGCGCGAAAATGTTCGGAAGGTCGCGGAAGACCCGATTTTTTTTAAAAAATTTTTGCACAAAAACTATTTTATAAAACTTTAAATAACCATATATATTATTATAGCCCTATTCTTGAAGATTATTTTGATATATAATAGTTTTGGGTAATATTTTTAATGAAAAAAGAAAAAAATAATAAAATCGATTACTTACGTAATTATATACGCGAGATGCGCACGCGCGACCTCAAATTTAAAAAAAATGCAAAAAATAAATTATTGTGTCTAAAATTAAATAAAAAATACGTATGGAAAGCTAATTTAATAAGGAATGAACTTATAATAGTTAATTAGATAAGGATTCATAATTGAATGAATAATGACGAGAATAGTAACTAAAGTGCTTAAAATTTCAAAAATACTCACTTTTTGAAAAAAACGTTTAGTGTGGCAATATAACACTATAAACTATCATAAACCATACATAATAATGTAGCCCAATTCTTCTAGTTTATTTTGATATAGAACACTCTACGAAAATACTAATACAGACTAAGTATGACCATGACCGATGAGATTTATTGCGTACTTACTAAGTACGCAATAAATCTCATCGGTCATGGAGTAAGAAACGTATGAATACGGCCAAGTAAGTTAAACCGCAGACTATGACAAATTTATTTCAATCTAAGACTAAAAATAAATTGGACATGACCTGTCAACTTATGAAAGAGACTATTGGCAAAGGAATAAAGCCATAGAGAAAATATTTTAATTTTCGCGATTTTTTTATCACACCGCGCGGTTTTACGCAAAGGGTAGGTCGTTAGTACCCAGGTCGATCGAGAAGCTTACGATTTTGGGGCTTATATGCCCCACGGACGTTCCAGTGGCTAAGCGACCTGATTGCATGCGGGCGCAGCTCATTTGATGACATAGATATAAATACTAGCTACTTGAGCACGGGGGGCGCCCCGCGTTTACGTATAGACCACGCCTCCCATTGTTTGATTCATTTTCGATGTAGCGCCTTAATAGAGTTTCGCAGCGTGCGTAATCGCTATCATCTGTTTAGGCCATTCACGTCACGCTCTACTTGAACCCGCACGCGGTGCGTGTACTGCACATGCCATGCGTTCATTAAAATACGTCCGTTTATTGATGTAAAAAAATGTCTGAAATTGATTCATTTGTTTATTTGTAACAAACTACTTTCAGGGTGCGCGTTATTTCTGTTACACGGTGTAGATACGGAATGTTAACAGCTCATTCTTACGAACGTTTTTCTAAAAGCGTTCAAATAAACTAAATACATTCCCAAGTATTACGGTCAGGCTCCAAAAAACTAGAGGCTCTTTTATGGGGAAATGAACTTTTTACAACAAAGTTCCACAAAGTGTAACTGACTTGCCCTTTCATAAGTTTAAAGCGCATGTAAAAAAACTTTAATGAGTAAAGGATATTATGAAGTCAAGGATTATTTAAATGATGCCAATGCTTGGATTTAATGTGAAGTTATTATTCGTTATAATGCAAATAATCGATTTTGAATTAGACCAACTTACCATATCTTTAGTAATAACAAATTATTGTATAAGTTTTTTTACATTTTAAGTATATATAAGCATACAGATTGTATTTTTTAAACTTGTAATGATTATGTAACAAAACCAAGATTGTAAATGGCGATTTAAAAGAGGAGATAAAAAAAAATTTGACCTTTCGAGTTTCTTGCCTGTTCTTCTCGAGAAGGCTCTCCCAATTTCCGAACAGGTGTAGATTCAACTTTTTTTTTTCATTCTTACTTGTATTTGCAGACATCTTGAGTATTTTCAGAATGTATGCACATACAAGGTTAAATATGTTTTCTTTAAATTAGAATATTTTGCTTTGTTTTGACGTCAATAAGTGCCTGTAAAGGCCTATGTTGAATAAATATTTTTTAATTTGAATTTTTAAAAATTTGAATTTGAATACGGCAGCGCTTTGAAAACGCGATGCTTTTTTATCGAGCAGTATTGTATTTTCGACGCTGGGCGTTGAGCGTGTAGTATCATATCGCATAGTGAACGTTATAAAAGCGCTAACGCCGGGATTTAACGCAACACTTTTTAACGCTCGTGCAAATAAGTCTTAGGAAGCTTTCATGGGTGAATGCGTGAAATGCCTGTTTATACGAAAACAAGCGATACAGTGAACTCCGCATGGATGTAACGGGACACATTATTATATGAGATAACAGTAGTTATATGAATTTTTCCCAATACCATGCATTACAAATGAAAATAGGAATAAATTTCCGCCATATTGTGACGTTATATTATTATTATTATATCTCGAGTCTCGAGCCGGTTTCGTATTACAAAATAATAATAAATGCAAGTGTCTTAATTTGATTCTAGAATTTCAATTTCGCTCATCTCGGAATATCAGTAGAAGGACGAAGTAGAAGGACATAATGGCAACCACAAAATAGCGCACTTGCTCTTTGTCTTCGGGGCATTGAATTAAATTATTTTAAAAGTTACCTAATTATTATGACATCAGTAAATTTTTGCTATTCTACGACCTTAATTTTTAAAAATATACTACCTATCAATGTAAACTACTTATGAAGTGACAGTTGAGAATTCGAGATCATTGGGCTTTTATGTTAAATATACACTTTTGTTTCCGACCAAAATTGATCAGAATATATGGAACAAGACATTAGGTGCCACAGTTGAGCAGCATGGTGCGTATTTCGTGGTTCAATTGTTGCAAGACTTTCTCGTCCGGATTGTCCTCTCGAATCAGGGCGTCCCTTTTTCGTATTAGCTCATTCAATTTGTCGTTCACCGGATTCTTGGGTGCATTTCTGTAAATAAAATTTTTCAAAATGTTTGAATTCTATCTTTCTAACTAGTTATATGTGTATTTTACATGTATAAAACTACAATTTACGAATGATTTGGTTGAACAAGTTGGGACGATATAATGATTCCGGACAATTTATATTTATTTTATAGATACACAATGTCAATTACCATACAAAACTTATGTATCGAATAACAATTAGAAGCCTTATGCAGGTTTAAAATAGTATTTATTGATATCTGAGTGCCTAGTGCTAGTTTTACAGAGTTTGACTCGACCACACGCATAGAACGCGTAAACGCAAAGGACATGTCCACTTTTTGTATGGAACGTGGAATTTTATTCTGAACCTTTTTTAACCAGTTTAAAAATTTATGACGGAAATAGAACTTTATGAGAAGGATGTTTATCCATGAATATTAAAAATATTAAGGCCTGCATTTAGGAGAAAAAAATTAAAAATGTTTTTTTTTTATTGTTTCTTTAGCAGGGCCACATTTAGTTTTTTTTACTGGCAATTAAAAGGATGTCATTGTCAATATGTCAATGCCACTGTAGCTGTCGTTTTGACTTTTGTTTATTGTTTGTGTGTAACCTTCCTTCCTTTCACAAAATAGTATCTTTTATTTTCTACAGCTATGCTCAGGTTCTTGATTTTACATGTGATTTAAATATTGGCTTGCTAACTGGACTAAGTTTTCTCGTAATTTGAACGTACGAAGTAACCAGACCCAAGAATTGAACAACAAAATGTTATACTTCCAGGTTACAGTCGCACTCCTGATACAACTTCTCATTTTTTTGTACCAGAGTGCTATAATTTGGAATGTCGAATGGTACCATTATATTTAAGAAAGAAGATCTTCGGGGATTGTAAAATATTCGTAAAGTAATGCCAGAGTCTGTGAAAATCACATGAGTCAATATGATTTTGCATTTTTACGGTAATATAAGTTCACTGTATTGTTTACACCAAATAATTCATGCTTGACTTACTAACAATAAAATCAAAGAACAGAAACTAATTGAATTTGAAAATATAGAAAATTCCACTGATATAGTATGTAAATACTGGACAGGTTTAACAGTCACACAATTTGTTTTATTGTTCTCTTGCTTAACTCAATTAGGTGAGGTTTTTTCAAAGCCTAAAAAGGCCTTAGGTTTATATTAAGTCAGACTATGGGTTAAGGAATCCCTTTGCAGAATTGCTTCTCGGGTATACATTTCAAAAACTCATGTTTACTTATATAAAAAAGTGTTATTGCTTCAAAAATCAATATGCACCTTTACATTTAGGTATAGTCCATATAAGCAGGGAAAACCTGTCCAGTAGAAATCTAACTATACGTTATACTTATTGGGTCTGAGTCAAACAATTCCATTGTTTTATTAGAGGTTACTAAAATTGTACTTACAAAAGTCCTCTAATTACCTATTTCAAAAGAAATCTTATAACTTACACTGCTAGCTGCAGTAAGCGACCAACCAACCTGGTGGTCAATCTATTTTAAATAGGGCATTAGAAGCCATCTTTGTACATATTGATGCTTAAATTCCACACTTGAATGTTCCCCAGAATGAAAATATTCAATTTAATTTTAATCAGTCTTGGAACATATTAAATTAAGCAAGCTAAGTCATATTTTGGAGAACATATTCAAGAAAATGATCTATCACATGAGACTGCTGATAAGAGGAAAAATCAAATGAAATCCATGAATTTAGGATGGGCTCCGCACCAAACTCATATAACACCACTGGCTCAATTTTGAAATGACGTACTAATGAGGGAAGATGTTGAAATTGAATAAATAAAAATTACATAATTTCTGGGTTTTATTTCATACCTGCAACCAGTTTCTATATTACAACTCTTTCACATAGTTTCCACCATTATAATTATTCAACACTTCATATTACATATTTAGTACCCATGATAAAATCGAGGGTATGTAGTCATATAGAAGTAAATATTTACACTTTGAATTAGCATTATAGTAATCTTAGAGAATTTTGCACTTAGTTCATTATAATGACTTCAATAATTAGCATTTGTTTTGTAAAAAATCTTTTGTTATTGAAATAGTAAAACTGTAGCATTCTTAAGAACAGACCAGTATATTTTATTTATGTTGATATTTCATTACTGTGAGGTAGGTGCTTATCCTAAGAGTAGGCAGAGTAAAACAGGTATCACACACTAGACACTACAGCCAGGGGCTCATCCTAACAAATGCTGCACAAACACACTGCTACAAAGTAAAGTATAGAAGTCATCTGCCACCAACCAATGCATTTACTGTGCTAGATTTCATTTTAATAGCATGGACCTATTGATTACATGTATCATTTTTTTGGTCAGAGTCAGAGATGCTTGTTTGTTACCAGCAGTGACCTGCAATGCTGCTAATTTGCAATCCAATTCAATATGTGGTCACCTGGGGGTTTATTGTCGAAGGAAAAATCTATAACGTCTGCGCTGTCTTTAATTTGACAGTCATTGCGGCAACAACACAAGATTGTGCACTTCTTAATAAAAAGTATTGTGATTGCTTAGATTATAAGCGATCACGATCATTAAAATCACAAAATTAAACGAGGCTTTTTTTGACGCTGTCACTTCTGCAAGAGAAGGCAAAGGGAGCTAAATTCATACAGCCATGTTTTTCGTAAATCTTGATAAAACATTAAAAATGTAATTTATGTGAATTTTAGTCAGAAAGTCACTCACTATCACATCGTTTGTGCGCTTTTGTTACTTATTTATTCGTTTGTGACACGTTTCAGTAACTTGTCATTGGTTTCCATACAAAAATCGATTTGTTTTACATACTATGAAAGTCAATCATAAAATTGCTGTTTTTTTGAATTTGCAGGCCTAAAAAAACCTAAATTTTATTCTAAACCCTAGATTTTTGAGTACTCTTTACAATAATACCTGAAACATGTTGGTTAATAAATAATTATATTCTTGGCCCAAAAGTGGACATGTCCTTTGTATGGGATTGGGGCAGCGCCATCTAGTCGCTACTTTGGAATGAGGCAGCTTTATCTAGCAGGTACTAGATGGCGTTTATCATCGAAAACACAGCACACCAAAGCATGCTAATGTGGACAGAGCAGAGCAATGTTTCGATCCAAAAATCGAAAATTAAATACTATTGTACTTATTTTAAAAAAACGGAAAACATATTATAATAGATATTAAAATGAAATACGCATCCAAAAACAAAACAAAAACACTCATTTCCGTTTTTCAGTACGTAAATGACTGCCATCTATTGTCGGATTTTTAAATTGTTATGTATTGATGCGGTAAACGAATAAGCACTTAATGTGCTTTTGCAGCAAGCTCTATTTTGAATTTCATTATTCTTTTAATGTTTTCGAATTTAGTTCAGACGCAATATTATAAATTACAGCATTGAGTAGTTACTTAATTTATTTCTACAAAATGTGTTATAGATAACGATTTATTACATTCTCGTTTGCCATAAGCTATGCCATCTATGCAGTTTTGGATGGAACTAATATTGTTCCTATCGGTACCCCGTGCCCATACAAATTCTCATTTATGCGCTCAATGATGCGTGTAAACTGTGATCGAGTAAAGCTCGATAAACTCCAACTAGGCACTCTATATTGTGTTGAATTTTCTAATAGGCTAGATGAATTAAAAAATATATTGCTTTAATAGAAGCTCAATTAATATAATAAACAGAAAGCAAAAATCGGTTTTCGAGTAACTATAAAAACAACTAAGATATAAGGTATTAAAGATTTTTCTCCGTCTCTTTCTAGCAAAACGGCAATTGACATCGAGTTTATATGGCCGTACTAAACAATGACGTCACGGTTCATGTCGGATCTCTCTGTCTAATCGCTTCCAAATTAACAGCTTAAAATGCTTGTATCTAATGTATTTCCAAGCCGATTTTAATTCTAATTTCACATGATTGCATCTTTTTCTACGGTATTTTAATATTTTATGACGAGACGTGAAAATTAGAATTCAGTCATCATCTTAATTGCGGAGACCATGAAGTACATAAAAAAATAGTACTCACTCCTTTTCTAAAACTTCCATTCCTTCGGGACCCACAGCACCTGAAACGACAAATCTTGTTAAGCTGCATAATTACAACATTCCGTTTGTGTATTAATTATTTGTTGTTGTTGTTGTTTTTTAATTTCGTACGCGATTCTTTCAATGAAAGGATTATGTCTAACCAATCGAGAAATCGAAATTCAAACAACTCTGGTGAACTGAAGTAACCCATCTGTGGCCTTTAGAACAATTCAACTTATCACCTCCGGATTAACACATCTGACATTGACTTAATATGTGTTTTATATTGTATTACTGTCTTGATAGTGTTACTGCAGCGAAGGAGACTATGTAGTGAGCATGAAACCAAAATTAAGAGGAGACGGCACACTTTCTCAAAGTAACGATGACAAACTTTAAGTCGTCTATACTTCATTCCAGATAATATTAAAAATAAGTAAAAAAGGTTATTTTAAAGGTGCACATTTTCAACTCATTGTGTTAATAAATATTTAATTACGCTTTTATCAATTTATACGTAAAATGTAAAAGCACAGCCATCTAAACAATTACATACATAAAAAAATACTATTTATTTTATAAAAAGACTCGTTCGAAATATAAAATATAACAACAAACCACAAAATGGCTCTGTTAAAGAACCCAAAGAAGCAGAGATTTGCAACCTGCATAGATTGGAACGTCGAGGTGTAATGCGCCCAAACTAAAAGTAACGGTGTTCGATCACACATTTGGCGAAATTGACGTTTTGATTTTACTGGATGGATCATCGTGTCGCTTGTCATCAAGGAACGCGCCTTGCTTGACAACCTTGATATTCTCTTTGTTTTTTGGTGATGCACGTATATTATTACACGTGATTTTAAATTGTCTTTCGCTTTGTTGTAGTTGTTTTCTTTGTTCTGTATTATAAAATGAGTGATCCGGGTGCGGGCCCTAGTGGCTTTCAAGCCATTCAACAGAACATCATGGTTAACGTCAAAAAATATACCATACAATTCGCTTGTTGAAGCACACAAAATTTTTTTAGTAACTAAAAAATAAACTTGTATATCAATCGGCAACTCCAAGCTCGCATTGGTTTTCTTTAAAACGGTGAAAGTGTGAACTGAGAACAACATTGGATTAAGTTAGACTACATTGCTTCCACCTCTTCTTTGTTGCTGCTCTGTGTCACTGAGTCACTGTGCCAACCATCTAGCCGACTGGATAAAGGTACCCACCTTTATCCAGCCGATTTCTGCTACAAAGCAGAGGTGCTTATTTGCCAACTTTGTTGTTCACAAAAATAACTAACACCTCCATTGGTATAATCAACACAATTCATAACAACATACTGATCACTGATTGTGAATCCAAGGCTGGTGTATTGGCCAAGATGTCGACATAGTAGTCATCCTTCAGTTTGTTGATATCAACGTCGCTTTTCTCCGGAAGCTCTTGCTCACCTTGCTCCGATGTAGCGTCCAACCTGTAAATTATTTTTGTGACACTAAAAAAAAGCGTGACATTGACTGTCAACATGGAACATTTGTTTTTCTTTAAGATTAATTTTCCACTTGTATATTTCCCGATCTCTAGCGAACCAAAAATATTTCATTGATATGTAGAGAAACGTAACTATCTCAGCGCTGTCTTTAGTTTTATATTTGTGACTTTAATTTTTTAAATTAATAAATAAATTGAAAAATTAATAAGTCAATAAAAAATCGTCTCGGGCGGGGATCGAACCTGCATCTTCAACATACGTTATTCCCGCTCGAGACATTTTTTTTTCATTATTGATTTACTAATGTCTTTAATTTATATACAACTAGCTTTTGCCCGCGGCTTCGCTCGCGTTAAATTCGTGGTAACACCGAAGATTTCAAAAAAAATAAGGCAGGTATTTTTCGTTGGTAACAAAGAGTCTGTGTACCGATTTTTAGCTTCCTACCTTGAAAACTGCAAAAAGTCCCATATAAAATTTCACCCCCTCTTTTAAGGGGTTGGAGGCAGATTTCCAAAAAAAGAATGATGCACGATTTTTTTGTTAGTCACAATAGTTCGCATACCAAGTTTTAGCTTTCTACCTTGAAAAATGCGGAATGCTCCATACAAACTTCCACCCCCCATTTTAGGGAAGTGGGGGGTTAGAAAGAGACAAAAAGTAGCCTATGTCACTCTCCATCCATTCAACTATCTCCACTTAAAAAATCACTTCAATCCGTCGCTCCGTTTTGCCGCGAAAGATGGACAAACAAACACACACACACACACTTTCCCAAATTTCTGTGAAATTTTTTGTGTATATTTGGTAGGTCTGAGAATGGTCGTAGACTATTTTTAACCCCCACGTCACACCCCGGACACACCATACAACGTTCGCAAATCAATTACCTATTACTACTACCTAAGTAAATTATGTTTGTACACGCGCAAATGTGTGCGTGGAATCTAGTAGGGCTGAGTGCGCGGTTATCAATCGAAATGACGCGAGAAGTGCAGCAACTGCCTTCTCTTTTACCCGCATAGCACTATCTCTGTTATCAGCCGGCGCTCGCGTCTACTCGGTGAACGTGAAGTCACGTCGCGCCCGAGCAAACGCACGCGCCCTTGATTATGTGTCTGTGATGTTTTTTTTATTGCAGATAGTTGGCAAACAAGCAAACTGCCCACCTGATGGTAAGTGGTAACAGTCACCTATAGTACATGTGACTCCTGTGAGATTCGCAGCAAAACTGCAACCCCCACAAGAACCACAGTGTACGTTGCCAACTTGTGACTTAGGATGTAATGTCACGGTACCCAGTAATTTCAGTGCCATATCTTGCCCTTTAAACCGGAACACAGCAATGCAAGCACTGCTGGTTTGCAGCAGAAATAGGTATGACGGAGGTACCCAAGCACACGACCCTGGTATAGAGTCTCCCTCCGGTAGATGTCTACAACGAAGTGCGGGGTGGGGTGAGGTGAGGTATTTGAAATGAGTGCGGGGAGGTGAGTGGACCGTTCTGTGTGGAGTACTATTATACACGGTTATTTTTTATAACCCTGGAAATTTTTAGGGACGCTTTAGGACACATCCATTATTATATAAAAAATATGAAAAAAAAATCTCTGAAAATGCTGCTCTCAGTGCAGCATATTTTTGATTTTTTTAAAAATCAATATAAAATTAATTAAGTGAGTTATTTTTTTTATTCATATGTTAATCATTCTAATACCATGTCGTGAAGCGTCCCTTAAATTTTCCAGGGTGATAAAAAAATAACCGTGTATATTCTGTGCCTAGGTTCTAAGGCTGGCCCCTTCCAGCTAGTAGTGAATAACATATTATTATGTAATCTGTGTCTCGGTGTGTACTCACCCCTGTCGATCTATGCGCAGCTGCATCAGCGCGGCGCGGCGCTCGCGCATCTTGGCGATGTGCAGCTCGCGGACCGCCCGGCTCCACTGCTCCTTGAAGAAACACTTCGACTGCACCGCGCCGTTCAACTTCTCCTCCAGGCATCGCTGCACGAGCGAGAGTCGACAATTCAATTATTTATTGTTGTATGTGTCACTTTACACTTACTTTAAAAATGATAAATCTATACTGTAACATTATAAAGCTGAAGAGTTTGTTTGTTTGTTTGCTTGAACGCGCTAATCTAAGGAACTAATGGTTCGAATTGAAAAATTCTTTTTGTCCATTTATCGAGGAAGGCTTTAAGCTATATAAGGTCACGCTACGATGAATAGGAGCTGAGCATCAATGAAAAATGTTTCAAAAACGGAAAAAAATAGTATGGCGAAACGTAGTTCGCGGACACAGCTAGTCTCTTCTCTCTTCTCTATACTATAAAGCTGAAGAGTTCGTTTGTTTGTTTGTTTGAACGCACTAATCTCAGGAACTACTGGTTCGAATTGAAAAATTATTTTTGTGTTGGATAGTCCATTTATCGGGGAAGGCTTTAGGCTATATGTATAACATCACGATGTTGTTATTTTCGGACATCCACACGAACGAAGTCGCGGACACAGCTAGTGAATTGATAAAATCAATACAAGAAAAGTTTTCATGTTTGTAAAAGCTAATCACTGACCGCCAGCTAGCGAGCCAGCCAATACCGTGCCTTGCCGAGACCTCTCGCCACCCGCCACCTGCCAAACCATGCCAGAGAGGGGGTACTTCTATAAAAGCCTATGCTCGCTCATTTTCGATGTCATTTTAGTTGTATTCAGTTTGTAAGCAACAACTCTGTTCGATATTTGATTAAAAGTGTGAAATCATAAGATATCGTCCTTATTTCCTTACCCTGGTCACACTCCGGACACACCATACAACGTTCGCAAATCAATTACCTATTACTACTACATAAGCAAATGACGTTTGTACACGCGCAAATGTGTGCGTGGAATCTAGTAGGGCTGAGTGATCGAAATAACGCGAGAAGGGCAGCAGCTGCCTTCTCTTTTACCCGCATAGCGCTATCGCTGTTATCGGCCGGCGCTCGCGTCTACTCGCCCGAGCGATCGCGCGCACCCTTGTTTATGTGTCAGTGATGTCTACAACGAAGTGCCGGGTGGGGTGAGGTATTTGAAATGAGTGCGGGGAGGTGAGTGGCCGTTCTGTACGTAGTACTATTATATCTTCTGTGCCGTTTTTCATGTTGCATTAATAAGTTGCATCTCAATAATGAGATCGATCAAATGCGTTCCGAATGAGCTTATATTAGCGATAAGAGTGGTGTGAACGCTCACAACAGTAGGCTTACTCGCGAACCAATTCCGATCGATCGACATTGGGATTGTGACCAGCGACAAATTGGATCCGTATCTTGAGAAAATTAAATAGCACGAGTTTGGTTCATTCAAAATCTGCGCAATACGTATCCAATTTGACGCCAAACTCGAAACTCAATAGTGAGATCATAGTGGCCGACGTCTGCCGGAACCAGCGAAGTCCTAAGAAGTACTTTAGGGGTCCCCAAAAACATCTTTCAATCATTTGTATGGTAAGTGCTTATACGACCATACTTTTCTTAACAGTAATTAATTTGTCAAGATAAACAAACAAACAAGATAATAGCAATTAACTATGCGCCAACAAAACCCATGATTCACGAGAGTTATAAATGTCTAAAAGAGACACGCTCACCAGCTCCTGTATAAGACTCGCAGTTTGGTCCTTTGTCAGACCGGAGTTTTTGCTGTCCGTTTGATTTTCGACATCTTGCAAATTGTCCTGAAATGACATTGACGTAAAAAAGTTAGCATGGATGTTATTTAAATGTTTTCTTATTCCTATTAATCGAGTTACCATGACCTTGAGGCACAAAAGAAGTACAATACAACATAGTAGTCTGTGGAGGAGCGACCTACAGTCTTGGGTAATTTCAAATTATGACAACCACACTTTTGGTTTGTGTTGCAGATTGACCAGGTCAATGGTATCGCAGTGGATTTATCAAAAGCATTAATAATCACAAAATAGTAAAATTAGTTGTAAAGTTTTCTGACTAAAAAGAACTGTTTTCGACGTTCACATCCCTTGACCACGGATGGTGCGAAGCATTCGAAAAGTCGGGCTTAATAATTATAACGTTTTAATGTTTAATATATGCGAGGAAATCCGAAATGTGTAGTTTTATTTAAAACATTTTTGTTAAGTAAATTTTAGTGTTACCGTTATTGTGTGAATTTTAGTGTGATGCACTGTTGATTAACTCCAAAGACAAAATATACGTATCAGAAAAGTAGACTAGACCAAACGAGGTGTTTTCAAAATTACCTTCAGCAGGTTGATTTGTTTCCCCAGATGTTTCACTTTATATTGCAGTTCCTCCACCAAAATGTCTTTCAACTTAATGCGGTGGTTCATTTCATCCTCCATCTTGCGCGACGCTTCCCTAAGCGCCTGGTACTTAGACGTGTACTCGGTTTCCAGCACTTTCTTCGCTTCCATCAACTGCAAATATTTTAAGGGTGCGTTTGAAAACGAGTAATATTTACTCGGGGTAGAGTGAATTTCACCCGATAGCGTTCGAGAACCACCCGAGTGAAACCGAGGTTAACCGACGAATTACTCCGCTCGTATTTCTGAACGCATTAGTGCAGAGTAATTTTCGCCTGACAGGAGTGAATTTCTCACGGCTCCCAGTCAGCGTTAAATTTTACCTGTCATTGACAGTTGACTGTTCTGTGATCTGTGGCTACTGATTTCGTTTTTATGTTGAAGTTAAAGTTTACAAATGTTAAGTAAAGCTTTGTGCAGTTATAAAATAAAGCTAGTTTGCGTTGCAAAACACAAGAACTCTTCTTTTCGTTTTTAACTGACAGAACCCGTTTGAAAACTTGTGAAGTGCGAAAATCACTCGCTAGCGTTTGAAAACCAGTTAAACTTCTCTTTCTCGCAATATATCTATCCTTTTCTTTTTTACCGAGTGAAAACTTCACGGGTTTTCAAACGGCCCCTAAAAATATTTGTAATGTGGGTACACCACACGTTGCCGCGCAATATTTTTTTAAATTTATTCAATAATAACATACAATTTTTTACATTTAATGTAATCGCCAAACTGCTAGCCAGTTTGTTGGCGAAATCAATGCACTCATTTTAAAAGTAATGTATACGAGCCTAACAATATTTTGTTGTTGTTGTAACATATACATAATTATACTAAGGTCTAAAAAAGAAAAATTGGTTAATTTATTTTTTCAAAACACTTGCTCGCAAAGTGAATCTAATTTAACAGAAGCTCATAAAACACGCTTGTATTATAGCCTTACTTACCGGCCGCGCCAGTAATGTCCTATATTTTTTAAAAGCTAGAGGTAATATAAAAGACATCAACGAACTACATGATTTTTCAAATGATTATTTTCATACCATTATTTAGTTTGTCTACAAATTAACAATGATATGTGTTCTTTAATCAAAAAATTCAGTTTATTTGGTATTTTTCTTCACAAGTGTGTTTAAATTCGTCGCAGCAATAATGTCGAACGTATTTTTTTTATTTGAATCCAACTCTGAACCGTTGTGCTAAGCCTGCGGCCGTACCGCCTAACTTAAAGCGAGCACTCGCTATCGTTATCATGACATTATAACAATAGTTTTAATGTCACAGATGACATTTGTTAGTTTTTTATTGCTATTGTTCTAATGTCACGAAACGATAGCGAGTGATCGCTATGAGTTAGGCGGTAGCCCCCCTGATCTCTGTTTACATGTTAAATAAAACACAAATAAAACTTTCATTTTCACACTTGTATTCCACATAAAGATTTATATTTAAAGCATAACAACGACTAATTTAAATTAGCAATATTCCAACTAAAACAAAAGCATTGCACCTCGCAATGCCTTGTCCGTGGCTAGAAGTGTCTGTATCACAGAAGGATCTCAGGATTTTCGTCAGATCCTGGTTTTGTCATTTTTAAGCACTCGGTGGGCCTTACCATCATCGCTCACAACAAGGTCAGAACAATATTGAAACAAATCGCTATTGTGCCGTCTCGCGTCCGTCGTGTACCGTCATTGCGGTTTTAAATCGTGGGAATACATTTTGTTAGTTTTTTATTGCCTTTGATTGTATACATATACGGCACGGATATGACGAAAGCAACAAATGACACACACGTCATCCAGCGTTCAAGGTTCTGCTGAAGGCCTATAGTATATTCAAGATAGGAAGGTTTCGGTGACAGTTCGAAGTTTTCCGTTACATGCATACTAGTTTCCTTGATTAAAAATATTATGTTTTAAAAATATAACATCTCCTTCGCTTATTTTTATCAACAATGCAACAATTAGTTCCACACTAAATTGAAAAACATGAATATCAGTCCAGTTGAATATAATTATAACTCTGAAAAAATATTTGTTTGATTAAGTATGATATATTTGAAAATTGAATCGTGAATCGGAACTTATGCCTACTTTACACAAATATTTTTTCAGAATTATAATTTTATTTAACTGGACTGATATTTTTGTTTTAATTTCATGTGGAATTAATTATTGCAGTTTTGATAAAAATAACCTAAAGAGATAAGTTATGTTTTTAAAACATCATATTTTTTAATCACGGAAACTAGTATGCATGAAACGGAAATGTTCGACCTGTAAGAGGAACCTTCTTATCTTGAATAGACTATAGCGAATAACAGATAAATCGCGAAACCAACATTTGACGATCAAAGCCGCGGCAAATATTTGTCACCATACTCTCTTTTTTAGAAGTTCTTCGATATTTTTATGTAGCTTCGATAGCTTTTGCCCGCGGCTTCGCTCGCGTTAAATTCGGGACAACACCGAAGATTTAAAAAAAAAATAAGGCAGGTATTTTTCGTTGGTCACAAAGAGTCTGTGTACCGATTTTTAGCTTCCTACCTTGAAAACTGCAAAAAGTCCCATATAAAATTTCACCCCCTCTTTTAAGGGGTTGGGGGCAGATTTCCAAAAAAAAATTGATGCACGATTTTTTTTGTTAGTCACAAGTAGTTCGCATACCAATTTTTAGCTTTCTACCTTGAAAATTGCGGAATGCTCCATACAAACTCCATACAAAAAAAAAAAAAACTTCCACCCCCCATTTTAGGGAAGTGGGGGTTAGAAAGAGACAAAAAGTAGCCTATGTCACTCTCCATCCGTTCAACTATCTCCACTTAAAAAATCACTTCAATCCGTCGCTCCGTTTTGCCGTGAAAGACGGACAAACAAACACACACACTTTCCCATTTAAAATATTAGTATGGATGGACTTCATTTGATATTTTTTTTGTCCCTTACCGTACTCTCTGTGTCTCTCGACACTGTGGACTCCATGGAGTTGGCACTGATCGATACCTTTATGTACTTAGCTAAAACTTTATTCGGTAACTCCTTGTCCCCCCACCTTACTCTCTCTGTCGGCACTACGGAACCCGCGCAGTCTAAAGTCATCTGTAGCTCGCGCCAAATCCGCGGCCAGAGTGCGGCACTGTTCGATGCCCCGGTGAAGCTTGGTCTCCAACTCCAAGCGTCTCTTGCCCCACTCCTTGGATAGTAGATTCAAATGATAGTCCTCTTTCCGCTTGAGCTGATAATGATATAATGTAGGAAAAATAAAAAGATTTTTATGTATATATCCCAATATTTAGTCCAAATTATAAAGTATACTATTGATTGTAGTCAAGTAGTTTTTGTCGATGTGGGTGTTAACAGCAGGACAATGTTAATATCTGATTGTAAATCTGTTTATACAAGGTGGAAACGATAAGTGATCTCATTCGATTTTTTCTTAACTACAATACCATTGATAGAGCTCGAAAATCATTTTCAGAATCACTTATCAGTTTTCTGATATCTTCTATCTATACTTTAGAAATAATCGAATGAGATCACTTATCATTTCCATCATGTCATATCCTTAATTAACGCTTGCTTCAATTCTTATTATTAATTTAAACAAACTACAATACAAGACTTCACTGACATTTACAACTCAATAAACCTCCACATACAAAACAACCTCATAAACACAAGCATATTTACCTGACACTTGTAAAGATCCTGTTGCTTCTCTTTCCAGTCTTCCAATTCATCAACAATCTTCTGCATTATTTCATCTCGTTCTCTCGGAGTCAATGCCTTTCTGACCAACCCTGAAATAATATCATCAAGCTTCATCTACTATGAAGACTGGTGACATTGTGTAAAAAATAATAATAAACATAAACATGTAAGCTATTTTCATTCAAGGTAGGTTTTTCTTTGCCTAATGTCAATATTGATATAATATCACAGTTAAAAATTAATTGTCCTTTGGAACAGATGACAAGTTAGTTGATATAATATTATTATTATTTTTACCTTTTTGCGTTTGGTTCACGCATGTATCGCTCTTCGTTGTCTTTAGTAGCACCGGCTCACTGAAAATAATTACCACATGCCTAAATAACATCTCGGAAAATAAACATAATTAGCCACATCTTATTAACAAGTATACAAAATTAATGGTTAATTTTGTTACTTGTTAATCTCAAGTTTTGTATGACAGGGTATCACATGTATTGGGAGTTGATGATAAGACCAAAGACAAGCTTAACCTGGATTTCTCGACAACTGAGAAACTGGCTATCTTACCTTTTACTGTCTGACTGAACATAATAAGATTGTTACGAAACATCAATTACGTACGGTACGAGGGTTGCCAGGTGGGACGCAAAATGTCCTGATCTCAAAAATTTGTAAATTTTCCATAATAATGCAGTGACATATTTATCCCTAAAATATTTGAAATAAATATAATATAACACTAGGCTGTATGTATGAGCTCCGTTCTCTTTGCCTTTCTACACAGAAGAAGAAAACATAATTGATGAAAGAAAGTAAAAATCCACTTTCTTGAGTTGAAATCTTGTTTTATTTTTTGATATTCTCGAGTGATAATCTCGATTTTCTATACCTGGCAACCACCGTACGACCAATGTTCACTTGCACTTACTTTGGAGTACTTTCAATTTTGCAGCCATCTCCCTCATCGGGTCCATCGAGTGGTTTCTCTCCGTCTCCCTCGACCTCAGGCTCGCACTGCACTTGCATATCGCCGGTAGTGGGCCGGAATCTCGAAGCGAACAGTTTCTCTTGGCTGACCGTGAAGGAATCGTACATTTTCCTCAACAGCTCGGTTATATCGTTAGTTTGTATCACAGACTCCCCCGAGGCGTTTTTGTACCTGCATAATAAAAAAAATATTTTTACATGAATCATGGGTAAAAAAATATTTTTACATGAATCATAGGTAATATGGATAGAATTGGTATTATAATTTTATCCTACTATGTTGAGGTTTAATAAAGCTCAGTACTGTAGTTTCCTTAATTTTTTATATGGGGATTTCTCGGCTTCCTATGGGAAATTTGAGAAATGCTCCTTTAGTGGGCGCCTCATAAGCCAACGAACCCTTGTACAGAGCTTCATGCTTCTAGCTCCAGTAGCTTGGGCTCTACGTTGAAACCTCGACATTAACTCACCAAAACCTTTTATAAATACAGATAAATATAATACTCATTTTATGGACATACCCTCAATACTATAATGTGTTCAAAATAAGCTAAAAACTTTGTGAAGAAAGAGTCTAATTACAGTGAAAAAAAAAGTTAACCTATTAAAAATTGCACGCCATCACTCACTTTCGAGCAAAATTGTGTGTGCGCTGTGTGGCGGACGTATACGGTGACTTCATAGTCTTATATCAGATCGCAGATTCGCGATATTATCGGATTCCACGCAGACGGAGTCGCCGGCAACCGGCTAGTTTCAAATAAATTCTAATCATTTTTTTTAAATACAATGCCAGTTTATTTAATGTATCGCCAAACTGCTACGCAGTTTGTTGGCGATGATGCACTCTTTTACGTTTTTTAACAATCAAGCCTTATATAATATAGATAGATTACCTAGAAATGAAACGGGCAATATTTTAACTAATACTATCATTGTTGTATGTATCCAATATCAAACTTTTAATTTTATTTTTTAAAGAAATTTTACTTCCAATTTTTACTATATTTATATCATTTGCAACACTATTAAGAATTTTTGGTTTTAAATACTTTCTTGTTCTCTTACCATAATAATTTTTAACATTAGGTAATACATATTTTGTTTTATTCTTATTTCTTAATCTACGGTTAAGTGGTGTTGTTACTAAAAAATTTGCTGTTGTTATTCAAATTGGATTATTACATAATCACTTTTGCACGTCAAAGGAGCTATCCCGAACCTTCTGGATCACAAGTCTACGGCGGGAGATCTTGTAGTAAAAAGAGAAAGGAAAACCCGCAAAGGCTATTCTTTTCTTTTCCCCTGTATTGTTACAGAGTTATCAATTAAAAGCTGGCCTCAGAGTAAATAGTTTGAGCTCAACTTCGATAAGAACCGTTAGTTAAGCAGGTTTATTCGTTTCCGTTAAATTGCAAAAAATAACAAAAATTAACAATAATAATGCTCGCTACCTGTTTTTTTTTTGTTGTTTTCATGTTATTTAAAAAAGTAAACAGTGATTATTATTACTAATATTATAATCGCGAAAATTTTGTGAGGATGTTTGTTACTCTTTCACGCAAAAACTACTGAATGGATTTAGATGAAATTTTGTAGGTAGACGAATTACGACAGGGGTTAACATATATGCTACTTATTAGCCCAGAAAAGTAAGTAGTTCCCGCGAGAATGTAGATTTACAGCTTTTTCAGTGTCAAATTATGATTATGCATGTTATATAAATTTAAACATGCTATATTAGTTATCTATACAAATAAATAAAATTGATGTGTCTGTTTGTAATGTCAAAATAACAAGTTTTTACTAAATGGGTATGAATGTATATCGGGTACCAATAACTAAAACACAATTTAAAAAATTTATGTCTGTCTGTTTGTTCCCGCTAATCTCCGGAACGGCTGGACCGATTTTGACGGGACTTTCACTAATAGATAGCTAATTATATAAGGTATAACATACGCTAATTTTTATCAAGATCTTTAAAAAATGCCTACAAAAATCAAAATGCTGCCAAAAGTTACTATTCCACGCGGACGAAGTCGCGGGCTCAGCTAGTTAAAAATAATAATTCATATTAAACCGATGTCTATAGTATAATAAAAAGTTTCGGTTTAGTCCGAAACTGAGATCGAAAACATAGGTTCGGTTTCGGCCGTAAATCCTGTGTCGGTCGGACACTAATCACACGTGACCACAGACAAACGAATCTTTTACTATTACTTTCTTTGAATGGTTGGCTAGCTGAAACATAATGAAAGCGGCAGTACCTCGCCGTGCTGAGGGCGGAGGGCCTCGCGGTGGGCCGGGGTTCGGGTCCCGGCGAGAGCACCGCGCAGCTGGCCGCGCGGCACTGCAGCTCGGGCCGCTCGCTCTCGCCGCACTTCAGTTGCGTCGCACTGCGCGCCGTCGGGATTGGCTTCTGATGTTCACAAATTGAGGATTGACCAAGTGTTCAGTCGTAGACAGTGCAATTTAGTGCAGAATATACTATACAAGGTGTAACTGAACACCCCGATAACATTTAAGGTTATGTATCCGTCAGTAGTAGAGATTCTGTAGGTAAAATGTTAGGGCTAACAAAGCTACTTTTTTCCCCATACAAAGTAAATAAATTATTTTTTGGTATTAAGTGCCGACAACCCTACGTAAGCGTACGAGGAATACTACGCTCACGTCTGTCACGTGTCATTTTGTGTTTAAATTTATTTTGTGTTAAGAGCTGATTATGGTTGTCACTTGAAAGTTTTTGCTTTCAATTTAAAATCAAATAACTCTGAAAGTATTGGGGTTCCTGGTCTCAGACAAGCACCGAAGGTCCATTTAGTATCTAACTTATATGCCCCTTAAATGTTATTGGGGTGTTCAGTTACACCCGATATATATTTTTTTCTCGTTGTATACATTTTAAGACTGGCAACTTTCTTAAGCTATTTGACAACATTGAAAATATACTACAAATTATGGTCATCCTAGGATAAAAAAGCATAATTAATTTTATTTCACGCTAATTTATGACTATTTTTTGGATATTTCGCGAAATAAATTTCGAATATTTTTGTTATATTTCATCTGTGTCGCAAACGCCTATGATTGGACGTAGCTCTGGTGACGTCGCACGCAAGTAAACACGGATTCGTCGACTGATTATTAGTACTGTTCTGCATATGTCAACTAACTTGTTTACTTGCGTGTGACGGCCAAAACACTCTAACCTAGGGTAGACTCGAGGTCTCTGGTGGGGCCACACATAAGCTGTGGTGGTGGATACATAACATGACATTTTTATTTTGAAATCAGTGGCAAAATTAAGGTACATAACTACATTTGATAATTCAGTAATTCTTACAAATTTTAAAGGCTTTCCAAATTAATACTTATAATATAAAAAAGCTACTTCCGACTTGGTGATAATGGGACCACCTCAGGAACATAGTCTTCTAAGAAATTGGTCAACATTCACAAAAAAATAGAGACAGAACCACTTCCTTTTCGGCAGTTATTAAAAAAAAGACAAGGATTTACTACAGCAAATAATTGAGCGCATACTTGGCGAGGCGAGCACGAGCACGCTAGATCGCCAAGACTATTAGAACACAGAAAAATCAATACCTGGACATTGTCTTTGCTCCCAAAATATTTGAGGGTGACTTGAAGATCGACGTAAGTGCGATCTCTGGGAGACTGCGTAGATGATGTGGCCACGATGTAGCACCGTTCGGCGACAGTCAACGAACTGTCGCCGTTGCTGAATTCCTCGATGAACTTCTGCACGTCGTCCGTCGGCACCAGCTTACGTAGATTCACACAGAATACGCCTGTTGGTTTTAGTACGGAAATGGCATAAAAAAATCGTTATAAAATAAAAAAACCGGCCAAGTGCGAGTCGGACTCGTACACCGAGGGTTCCGTACAAACCTGTATTTTTATTATATGATGTAACTAAAAATTTACAGTTTTCGCAATTTTCCCTTTATCTGTGCTATAAGACATTACTTCGTACCAAATTTCAAGGTTCTGAGTTCACGGAAAGTACCCTGTAGGTTTTGATTCCCTTGCGAGTGTTGAAAATTTGCGGAAATTTGCGGCATAAACGGCTGTATCTTTTGATTGCGTTGGCTTAGATGTTTGATTTTTTTCACAGCTCCAAGGGACAGTAGACCTGAGTATTTGATATAAATTTCAGCTTGATACCTCAACGCGTTCCTGAGAAAAAGGGTCTTGACAGACATACAGACGGACGGACGGGCGGACAACAAAATGATCCTACAAGGGTTCCGTTTTTTCCTTCTGAGGCACGGAATTTATTTAATAGGACAATGATACGCACTTCCTTAACCCTAGAGTGGTCACGCGGATGACATCTGTCATCCACGCTGACTAAAGTGGTATTTCTTTAAAAATATTTGTATGGCAGCACATTGCTGGCGCCAAGTTTAGTATTGCTATGGTGTGCTACGCTATATGACGTCAAGACAGATTTGGGATTGAGTGGTTCGCTTGAGATAGTAGAAGATCTCAGTTGTAGGTGGAGGACATATGTCATCCGCGCGACCAATCACGTAAGTTTTAATTGACTACACTTTCTTTTATTACTTTTTTGAGATTCTCTTTGATTACAAGTGTATATTTTTGGTACCTAATTTATCGACTTCTATCGAAAGTTTTGCATTGAAATTTTCTGTCTGATGTTGCATTGAAATTGATGAAACTATTGCCTGGGAATTGATTGTCTACTCAGGATCCCCAAACTCATAATAAGCTACTCTTCGGAGATTTCGCAAGTACGTTCGCAAGTCGCAAGTACGCTCCGTGGAGGTACCAGACATGTAAAAGATTTAAATTATATGTGTCATAAATTATGACACATATAAGTGTTATGGTCAAGACAATTTATGACTCATAACTTGTTACAATAAATCATTCATAATTTCTATGTATCTTTTTGTAAAAAAAATTAATAAAGGTACTTTAAATTGAACTCAAAAACTCTAATTTTATGAATTATGTACGATATTTGTCAAAAAAAATTAATTAGGATAATTTTTCTCTTGCACAGATGATATATTTGTTTTCACGACGACACGGTTAGCGCAGACGTCGGGTGATCGCCAACTGCGCAACAGGTCGCAAGTTCGATTCCCGTACGGGACAAATACTATTTTGTATAGCCTACAGAATTTTTTTCCGATCTGGGCGTATGTGCATGTGATATTCTATGACGACACAGGATAAAATCCTAGCGGGGCGACATATTTTTTTAAATTGTCACTGATAACAAAAAAAAACACTGTAATACTGGTACTTTTTTTTTAAATTATCGATTTTAAATGGATGAAAATTGTCATCCGCACGACCTCTTACGGTATGTTAAAATGTCGTGGCGCCAACGCTGTCGCGTTCTGTTGAACAATACTTTACCTATATCCTTCTCCGCAGCACAGACCCGCACTAGGAGTTTCGGGCACAGCGCGAAGTACCTCGTCAGGGCGCTGAGGCTAGAACGCAGCCGCAGTGACGTCTTCTGGTTGAATGTGGCACTACCTTCACTGACTGGCACTCTGTTGTGACAGTTAATATTTTGTAGCCGAACGGTTAAGATATCCTATTTATTCCGCCGCCTTTTAACCGCCTCCATGGTCTAGTGGTTGAGACCACTTGGTGTTGGTCGAGAAGTCCGGGATTCGAATTCCCATGGGGGCAGAAATTTTTCTGTTCTGCTTGGTTGGTGGTAGGGCTTCTGAGCTCGCCTGGCTAGCTACCACCGTCTTACCTAAGTTTGTCGCCATAATATCAATATTTATAGCATTATTGTGTTCCGACAGTTAGAGGTAAGATAGCCAGTTCCTCAGTTATTGAGGAGTTCAGGTGAAGCTCGCTTTCACCTTCGGCCTTATCTTCACTTACCATCAGGTGAAGTTAGAGAAGGACTTCCTTATCGTATGTAAAAAAATCTATGTATTTCACTACTGGAGTTATAATTAACTCAATTATTTATTGTATTTATATGTACATAACATTTTAATAAGATGTTAAAACATTAAGTGAGTCAACATATGTCCCTGATAGGGTGTAGCAATTGAAAAAGAGTGAGCAGACAGATTAATATTATATTTCTATCACATTCTATGTAAAAACTGTCTTTACTTTACTTTTATCGTTAACTTAAAATATTCGTCTAAAGAATAGTACGTTTTGTTCACCAGAGGTTGATATGGGCTGTAAGAGTTCATTAGTGTAGGAAGCCCTCAGATTAAGTAGAAATAGATTTTCGCAAGGCAGCTGGCAAGGGTTGGATGAGAATAGTCGCGGATCGTGCTCGGTGGCGTATAGGCTGATGAAGGTCCACAATGGGAAAGCCTTGGCTTTTATCACAAGACAGAAAATGGAAGCGTGTTTGACTCGGATTCCTTTATTGCAAAGACACTGGCTACCAAATTCGCAGAACAAAAATTCAATCAGGGTATAATTATTTAAACACTTTTCAACGTTCAAATTTCAAAATTCACTAGTTCTCGTAAGGTTAAGCAGTGATTTGCAGATTGTAAACGTTTAGTGTTGCTATATTGTCTTTGCCCACTCCCTATTGGCTAATGGTAGTAACATAGTAAACGCACCGATAAAATGAAAAGTAAAACTAATAATTCACCGAATCTAACAAATCTAAAAAATAAACAAGTCAAGTACCTGTCCGTCATTATGTCATTATTAAACACAGAGTAAGCAATGTAACAATCGTATGGATCTTTCGTATTTTTTATTGACTCTGGCAATATCTGAAAATAAAAGAGAACTTATTACAACATACTAAAATTAAATTCTAATAACATTTAGTCTAATAATTACATTCTTCTGTCGTATAAAACAACTTGTTCTCTTAAAGAATTACAAAAATTTGTGCACTTTTGGCAAACTTCAATAGACAAAACTATTGGAATTCATTCATCCCGACGCTTGAGTGCACACAGTGGGTTCACAGTGGGCCACACACCTCGCCGTAACTATCAAAGTATCAAATAAAAAATCATTACAATCTTAATTCAAATGTGACTTGATAAAAACCTCTTTTGATTCGTCCTAATTAACCTACCAACCACTTATTCAGGGCGTCTTTTAGCTGATAGGAAGAATGGGAGCAAAGAAACTTATCAGCTTTATCAGAAGTATTTACTATACACAATAACAATAGTTCTCATTGTAATTATTTTTAAGTGATACAGGTTAACTCCAAGGTTAGTATCATTTAAATGAATACAGACTTTGTAATAATAACCTTTATTCGGGTTTACTTTACTTTTTTTAAACACTTATTCCGAAATTCCTAGCCCCATTTCCTAATAAAACACAAACACGGATAGTTGGCAAAACTTGGAGATTAGCAGCTGTCAAGTATCTACTGCTGTCAATATTCATTCCGTCTCATGCGTCAAATAAAGAGGTGTGCTTCGGTTCGTTTGGTCGACATTGCATTTATGGCAATCAGTTCGTTTCTCAAACACTTTATAAGTACCGAGAATTCGTGTAATACGGAAAATCACCCAAAAATTTAGAAGGTGAAGGAATAGGCTAGATGACAAAAATTTTTTTTTTGCTTTAATAGAAGCTCATTCATATAATAAACAGAAAGAAAAAAACGGTTTTCGAATAAGTATAAAAACAACCAAAATATAAGGTATTAAAGATTTTTCTCCATCTCTTTCTACCAAAACGGCAATTTACAAGGTGTTTATATGGCCGTACTCAACGATGACGTCACGGTTGATGTCGGATCTCTGTCTAATCGCCTTCAAATTAACAACTTAAAATGCTTGTATCTAATGTATTTCTAAGCCGATTTTAATTCTAATTTCACAGGACTGCATCTCTTTCCATGGTATTTTAATATTTAATGACGAGACGTAAAAATTAGAATTCAGTCATCATCCCAATTGTAAAACAACCACTACAAGACGGAGAGAACCAGCAACGAAGCCTTAAGGTAGGTACCGTGTTTTAACTCTTAGTCTTTCCTTTGCCCATTTCAAACGTTTCCTCATCAGTTTTTTTACATGCTCTTTAAAATATATGAGCTCACTCAAACTATTTGAGACAAATAGTTGTAAAACTTTGACGTGCAAAAGTGATTAAGTCATATTAGTCATATTCCAATTAAAATAAACGAATGTGAATTTAACAGATGCTAGTAAAACATGGTAATTGTTAGTTACGCACCCCGTCCAAGTTCTCAATGGTGCCTATGACCAAGCTGATAACAAACAAGTCTGTGCCATCGCCGATCTGAATGAGCCCCTTCTCACACATCAATCTCGGCTGGAGCTCGGGACAGGACACAGTTTTCTTACATTCTTTCAAATATTCATCTAAAAATAAAAAATAATAATACTTATACATTTTTTACAAACATTGTTTAAAAATTTAAAGGAAGAATATTTAGACCGAGAAAGTAATTGCAGATAAAATTATAATACCTACCTACTGAACAAAGTATTATTTGATGCAAGCAATAATGCAAATGTCTTTTATTCGAAAACAAGTAGCGTTTTTAAATACGAGTAAGTACGAGTATGTATAAGAGAATTTTGCCCCGCGGATTTAGCCGCTTTGGTATTTGGCACAGATTTCGATGGCATTTCGTGACAATTAATGCTGTGGATATTGTCCGCCTTATTACAAAACATGGACTAAAGTTAGTCCTGGTTTAAACTAGGACTAAGTTGACGCTGTCTCTATCTGTGTATATTGACACAAGTGAAAGCGCACTACATTTAAACCAAGACTAACTTTAGACCAGGTTTAAACCAGGTTTTGCAATAACACCGTATGGGTTTTAGCTATCTTCGAAAATTATAAATATCCTCATAACCGTATTTATATGACGTAAAAAATCTATTGACACAAAAATTCGCATTTATAATTATAACCAATGATCGGGTAAGGTAGCGCAATTTAGGGTTAGCGACGTGAGGGATTTTAGAAATATTTCATTCATTTTGTAACTACTCAGCAACGTCTGACCGCGTAAACAGACTTGAAAAGTAATATCACATTTATCTTGCTTCTAGCTGATATTAGGATTTGCATTCGCTTACACAAACAAATGCCACGGTTATGTGTTAAAATTACATAACGCGACCACGGGGTTTATGCCATTTGCATACATATAAGAAACATTTAATTAATATTTGTTTCGCAATAATAAATATTGAGGTCAACAATCGAGATAAATACAAACAAACTACATACAGTAAGCAAAATTTCATCAAAATCGAGATATTTTATATACACGGTTATTTTTTTATCACCCTGGAAAATTTTAGGGACGCTTCAGGACACATCCAATATTATATAAAAAAAAAATAAAATGAAATAAAAAATAAAAAAAAATATAAAAAAAATAAAAAATCTCTAAAAATGCTGCTCTCAACTAGTGCAGCATTTTTTGTATTTTTTAAAAAATTAATATAAAATTAAGGAGGGGGGTTATTTTTTTTATTTATATTTAAATCATTCTAATACCATGTCGTGAAGCGTCCCTTAAATTTTCCAGGGTGATAAAAAAATAACCGTGTATACATACATGGTTACTTTTTATCAGACCGGATAATCTAAGGGATGCTTCAGAGCAAGGTAAGTAGAATGATTTAAACGTTAATAAAAAATAAATAAAATTAAAAAATAATAAAAAATTACTTTTTTTATATTTTATAAAATTAAATAGGTGAGTTAATTTTTTTATTAATATTTAAATCATTCCACTACTGTGTCCTGATCCCGAAGCGTCTTTTAAATTATCTGGGGTGATAAAAAAGCAATAAATGTCAATTGTAAAAATAAATAATATTGTAATAAATTTCGTGGTATACGTATTGAAGTCAAACTGATGGCAGAGCCTCTAGTGTTGAGTCTCTAAAACTGTCAATATGTTTCGTCAGGACAACATTGGCTTGTGAATGAAGGACTACATTGAATAGGCCGCCTCCTCTATATGCTTCCTTCATGGTATCACCATAGAACTCATTAAAAATATTCTCCGACAGACGCTAAGTTATAATGTTCCCCATCTAATACTCTAACGACAAACATACTTTATACCTACTTAACTCATATTCTTGTTTTTCGTCACTTTGAGTCATAGCCATAGGGGCTTAGCCACATACAATATTGTACTCTACTAAAATACCACCTCTCACTAAATTTAACTATTCCAGTTTACCAGTTATTGCAGTTTTCATCTCTTTATTAGCACAAACTATTGCTTTATTGCATGGCTATAAAAAAGGCATTGCAGCATCTTTTGATTTCAATTTAGCCATCATATTCTATATTTTCATTCCCTTTTTGAAAACATCTTAATACCGAATTTTAATTTCTTGTATTAATATTGCTCTATTCTTATTACATTTATTTTACTATACATACCCTTTACAGCATTGTAAAATTGCGATTTAATGTTATTAAAATTTTGCATAAAATTGGACCACTTAACCTGATCACTGTTTTAATATAACCAGGATAGGAAACAATATTCTACATCAATTTGCTATTAAAAAGTAATGCATAAAAAAATCACCCATAGTCAAAGAAGCACTCTTCTCTGCATCAAAGTTGGGTTTCTTGCAGTTAGATGGATATGCAACTTCATTGTTGTGAAACATACGTAGCTCATTTCTCTGAAAACAAAAAAAAACATATTATGAAAAATTGCTGAAAACTATCTGTTATTTTTTTATTATTAACAAAGACCTTACCGGTGTTAATAAGGTGACCCTGTCTTCAATAGAAAGGCTCATTAGAAGTTGAGGATGGCAGCACTTGCCTTCTGATTTTACACCCAGTAATTTATGCCATGAATATTTCACCTGAAAACATTTGTTTTACAATCTAAGTAAGTATAAATTAGCAAATTCAACTTACAGCAAAGAAAGAAGTAAGAATATATTGCATACTAGCTGTGCCCGCGACTTCGTCCGCGTGGAATAGTAACTTTTAGCATCATTTTAATATTTGTAGGCAATTTTTTTAAAGATCTTGATAAAAAGTAGCCTATTTATTTTGACATTACAAACAGACACTTCAATTTTATTTATTTGTATGTATAGATTGAAAAAATCATAAGAAAACTGTTTTTAAGGATTTTCATCTTCCTAGGTATGAAAGAGATTAGAAGCAGACATTATTGTTATTAAAAATTACCTAGTTTTTTTACATATCATATACCTATGAAAAATACAAAAATCAATTTACAAAACATAACATTAACAATACCAGCCAAAGAAAACAAATATTCTTGTTATTAAAACATAAATTTCACAAGTTCCACTTGAATCTTTATTATATTTAAGTTATTGCGACCGGTTTCGATACATCATCATCAATTGTATGGAAACCGGTCGCAATAACCTAAATATAATAAAGATTCAAGTGGAACTTGTGAAATTTATGTTTTAATAACAAGATACCATGGAGTTCCATCAAGAAATTACAACACAAAGCTTTAACTATTTAAAACAAATATTTTTACGATGCTAAACAGTGGGTAACCATACCGGGTGTAACGGAATACCGAAATAATATTTTAGGTAGTTGATTAACAAAAAAAATGTTTTATGACTATTCATTGTATTTTTATTATGTCTACTTTCGATTTAATATGCTTAACTGTTAAGTGTATTAAATCGAAAGTAGGCATATAATATAAATACAAGGAATTCTTATAAAACATTTATATTGTTAATCAACAACCTTAAATATTATTTCGGTATTCTGTTACACCCGGTATATTAAAGGAATCAGCAGGGGCCCGTTTGCAAAATACTCCAAATTACAGCAGCTCCAAAATACGCCCCGCTCCAGCAAGTGAATGAGACAGCTCCATACATTAAGTAAAGCGCTGTCTCGTCCATCCACTGAAACAAAGCTGGCTTTAAGAGATACACCACCTGTGCATGCGCATGGCGAGTTCTTAACCACGGTAATAGTATATATACAGTATGTCGACTAGGCCCCTCTTTGAAATATACGCTCGGCATCGCTTGGTGTGTTGGCCCGCGATAGGGCTGCTCGCTTCCATTATTACGCTCACTAACACACCGACCGCGACCGACCGTGCGCTTACCGTGGCTCCGTTTGGCTCGTGCGTGTGCCCTGCGGCGAACTGCATGCATTCATGACTGCCCATGTTGATGCAATCCGAGTGCGATCCCAGTTCGAGGCGCGTAGGCATAGCGCGTGTTTCGACCGTTTCTATGAAGTCGGTCTACTTTATATACTATTATCGTGGCTTAACTTAAATGGTTCTATTGTTTGTAAATATCCCTCCGGATCCACCTTACCCCTGGCACTACCCCTGGGGGTAGGGTGGGACTTAACCATACCACCATAGAGATCAGTTATAAATCAAGATCATTAAGGAAACCTTACATCATTGACCCTATTGGAAGGACATGGTTGAGCTCCAAGAAGACTGAGAAGTAAGTATCCCACTCTATCTTTCCGACTCTGGGTGCCTAAGGCATACACTTCCACTTTGACAGGAACATTTTGAACACGTAAGCTGAAAACATATATGTATTATGGAAAGCTTATTTTGTGAATATGGTAATTAAAGAAAATTATTAAGACTCAAAAATATTTAAATTAGCTGTTTTTTTAAATGACTTCAACAGTACTAAAATATGACAAGAATTTATAATTTAATTTATAAGATTTGTAAATGTATTAAACATTTTGCTGTTTGTATACATATAAACTATATATATTCTTCGTGGACTAAAATTAGTACTCTGCAAACCCCACTGCATAAAACAATAAATGATCACAGCTTGTATGTAGGGAAAAATAAAGTTATACATCTTTATGCATTAAATGCAAAACCATTGATGTTATTGTGTAGCATGACTGACAGGTTGTGACACAGAAGTCTCAAGCTATACCACTAAGTTTTAAAGAGAAAAATTGAGAGACTGTTATTTCGAGGTAGCAAATATGAGATCAAAAACAATGATGCATCATTATACTATACTGTACTACAGTAATAAAGCAATCATAATCAATGTATTGCTGCAGAGTACTTCAATGTCTTTGGTATAAAAAAGCTTGTACTTCTTTTAGACATAGCTAAAACAGTTTTAAATGGAATAATGCTTCCCTTTTTTAAATGCCATCGCCAAAACAAAGTTGTGGCTTTCACATTAAATTCCACATTTGATAATAAAAATCACAACAAACCTGCGAAATCTTCTCTTATCTGCTTCCCAAACCAGTTCCGCATCAAAAATAGGAGTGTGCGAAGGAACAACAGGATCAGTGTCCAATTTATAGCCACTTAGTGAACCAGTAACTATAAATGGATTTCGAAGAAATCCAAAACCAAGTCCTAGAACAGACATGAAATTTATTTCTATTTCGTAGGCACACACATCATGAAAATGTTAAAATTTATCAATTAAAATTTGTATGTACCACTTAGAACTAGTGTTGATCTTCCCAAGAAGAGTGAGCCAAAAACTTAGGAATTATTCTTCTCAAATAAGAACCACAGATACGTTTTTCAACACTAAATGAAAAAAAAATGGGCAGAAAATATCAAAAATGACCCGACATGGTCCGCAGGGCTACGCAACAGATTTCCTTACGTGCAATGATGTGCTTGCAACAGAGTGGTGGCCATTTTGAACATTTAATGCATTAATTTATTAAAAGTGCTTTTTTAGATTTTTTGTAATAATTACTTAGTGATTTGTTTTTCTTGTTTTAATCAATTTCATTTACACTGAAAACGCTTAGCTTAAGTTTAAAAAATGCTTAAATGTGTTTTACTAAATTCCAATTTATGAAAAGCTACTTCAGCAGTTGACAAAAAGGCAGCAGGCCCCTCAATTTACACCTCGTAGCTAAGCATGTATTAGAGACAGAATGTCGTTTTTTTTTGTTAAAAAGGTTAAAAGATCTGCATTAATAAGAGGTAATAAAAAGAAATTGTTATAGGGGGCATTATTTGGTAAAAATAAACATTTACTCAAAATTTTACACTTTTATACAATACAAATACAAATATTTTTATTAGTTAAATGCTCACAAACATAACTAAAACAGAAAAGATACAATTAAAATTTTTAAATAATGTAAGCACAATTTTATATGAGGCTACGATTTCTTATGACCCCACACTAGGCACTGCCTGTCCTGTGGCGGTCAAGTATACGTATGCAGAAGTTAACCGGGTGCCATTTGTATAAATGTGAAATATATAAGGTGCGTTACATTCGCGAAACTACTTTAAAACTTCCAAGAAGGATTCCGTGAATTTGAAACCCCACGTCAATAGAAGTGAGCGAATTCTGAGCCTCGCAGTTCCCAGTGAAGATCTCTTTATGTCACATAAATTCACAATACGGTTGTAGATGAAGGGATAAGTAAATTTTTTAAAACGTTGGGCAAAGGTGGTTTTAACGAAAACTGATCGTACCCTGAAGACTCGTTTGTCGAGTATCTCCTGATATTCCGGGGAGCTGATGACACTTTTATGCATATACATTGCCACTTTTAGGATATATAGTTTACGAACGTTGAGAACCTCCGCCTCCTTGTACAATGAGTCAGTGGAAAAATAAGAAGGCCTTCGAAACATCACCTTGAGAACAGCTCTTTGTGCTCTCTCAAGCTTGATCATGTGACAGGACGCCGATTTACCCCACACCACGATACAGTATGTGATCACTGATTCACATAAAGCCAAGTAGATGGTTTTTAAGAATAGAATAGAATAAGAATAGAATATCATTTATTTGCTAGAACATGGTGTTACAATATGATCTTCAAGTGTATAAAGTGTCACATATTCTGCTTATTTCAAAAGCATGCAAATATAAATTGTTATTTAATCTTTAATGACATTTTCACATAATTTATCATTTATAGAAATACATCAAAACAGCTAAGTAATGTCATTATTCTCATTTTGTCAGATTTTAATTAAATATTGTGTCATAAAATAAAAATATAGGTACTTGTGAATGTCAATAATCGTAATTATTTTAAATGTCAATAATCATAAATAATTTAAATGTCAATAATCATAAGTAATTAAATAACTCGAAACAAATAGATTATGTCAATTATAAAATACTGAGTAGTGATCTAAATTCTAAAAATAATCATTTAAATATTCACTAATACTATAGTATAGCTTGTCTGCCAAAAGTTGGTTAATTTTTTTTCTAAATATAGTCAGCGGTAGGTCCTTCAAATTGTTTGGTAATTTATTATATATCTTGATTGCCATGTAATATGCATTATTCTTATACATATTTAGATTACATTGGGGTGTATATAGCTTATAAGGATATCTTGTAGGTCTTCCAGTAACATCTTTGTTTAGTTGGAAATAATGTGGATTTGTTTTAACAAAAAGACACACCTCTTTAATGTACATGCACGGCAATGGTAAGAGTCTTAAAGAACTAAATAATGGCTTACAACTATCTAAGGGCCACGCTCCACAGACAGCTCGAACACATTTCTTTTGAATTTTGAACGCCTTGTCTACGAATACAGAATTGCCCCAAATTAACAGGCCATATGAAAGAACAGATGAAACGTAGCCATGATATGCTTTTAGAGATGCCTCTTTAGATACAACTTGTCGCAACCTTCTTAGGGCATAAACAAATTTATCCAGCCTAGTACAAATGGCAAGAATATGGTCTTTCCAGTTTAAATGCCTATCAAACATTATACCCAAAAATTTGGCCTGTATAGCTTCTTCAATTTTATCACCATTACATATAATATTAAGTGGAGTTCTATTATTATTATATGATTGAAATTGTACAATTTTTGTTTTATTCGTATTCATTTTCAGATTATTATTTTTAAGCCAGTTTGTTACTTTTGTTAGCTCATTACTAATGTCATTTTCAAAATTTGAGCTATTTGCTTCTTTTACGATTATTGTTGTATCATCAGCATATAATATGCAATCATGTTTTAAACAGTCTGGTAAATCATTTATATCTATAAGAAATAAGAACGGGCCTAGTATGCTTCCCTGCGGAACACCGCATCCATTAAATTCGTATTGTGATTCATTAACAATTTTATTTCCATTTATAATTTTTGTAATTTGTGTACATTGCTTTCTATTTTTTAGATAACTCTCAATCCATTTATATGCGTTTCCTCTAACGCCGTACCTATATAATTTATAAAGCAGTATGTTATGATTCACCAAGTCAAAAGCTTTACTCATATCCAAGAATAGTGCTGTCAGTGGTATTCTATTATTTATACTTTCAGTTATAATTTTTACTAGATGGAAACTCGCTAATGTTGTTGAACTGTTCTTCCTGAACCCAAATTGTTCCCTAACCAGTATATCATTTTTATCAAAAAAGCTTACAAGGCGCTTATACATTGCCATTTCGAATACTTTCGCAAAGAGCGACTTATCAGCGACATCTCTAAGTAACTTCATAGAGTGGATCAACTTGCGTACTCTGGCACTAGTAACTTCAAGGTGTACCGCAAAGGAAAGTCTTTCGTCCAGGATGACCCCCAGATAGCGGGTAGTTGGTGATCTACTGACTTCCTCACATTGGCAAAATACAGAAGTCGGAAAGAATGACCCACGCATTGCACAAGAGTGAAGCTTAATAGGCTGAAACTCAATTGGGGCTGATGCACTCGTTTTATGAAAGCAGAGTAGTTTAGTTTTTGATACGTTTAGAGTTAGTAGACTAGTATTTAACCAGTCTGAAATTTTTGCTAAACCCTCTTTCACATTTTGACGACACTCGTGCCAAGTGGCTCCTGGAAAAAGCAATGCGGTGTCATCGGCATAACAAATAACGGATGCTGACTTAGGTAATGGCAAAGATGCAATTCCATTGATGTATGCTAAGAATAAGGAAGGCCCGAGTATACTCCCCTGAGGGACACCGTAGGATATATTCTTATGACTGCTTATGTCTGTGCCAACTTTAATACATTGGGTTCTACCGTTAAGGTAGCTAGAAAACCAATGCAGTGCTATACCCCTCACTCCAAGTGACTCCAGCCTTCTCAACAGAATCGGGACTGAAACAGTTTCAAAGGCTTTTGCCAAGTCCAAGAAGACACCAACGCAAGCCCGCCCATCATCAAGATGTGAAACAACAGAGTCCACTAACAAAGATACAGCATCTTCCGTGGACTTATTTCTTCTGAAGCCAAATTGCGATTCTGATAGAAGATTATGTTTATCAAAAAACGCCACTAAGCGGGTGTTAACAAGCCCCTCTAATACTTTTGATACTGAACCCAATAATGAGATAGGTCTGTAATTTTTTGCGTCGTTTTTAGGGCCAGCTTTGTGGATTGGAATGACTGTGGCGGATTTCCAGTCATCTGGAAATCTGCCTGTTGAGAAACTCAAGTTAAAAACATGTACAAGGGGAGACACTATCGAACCACATATGTATCTTAAAATTCGGTTGGTAATCTCGTCGAGACCTGGAGAGCTGTTCGTTTTCAGTTGTCGAATCCGGGTTGCAACCTCCTCAGCGTCGGTTGGGGCTAGAAAGAATGAATCTAGTGGACCATCTGCTTGTTTGTGTTGTGCAACTAGTGACTCCTCGGTCTCGTTAATGTTATGCAAAATCTTTGTCGCCAGGGTTTTCCCAACCGATGAAAAATAGTCATTGCAGTGATTTAAGGAAGCAGAAGGTGTGTCCCGGAGTCGAAGGAGTTCACATGAGTTTGATTTTATACGCTGGGTGTGGGTGATGTTACCTATGGATTCCCAAAGTTTTCTAGGATTTTTGACGTTTTCATTCAACAATTTAGAGTCATAATCATTTTTTCGTTTCCTAACAATATTGTGGTAGTAATTTCTATACCTTGTAAAAATACGCTTAATAATTAAGTTATTCGGGTCTTTACGGGCATCAGCGTGCAACCTGTCCTTATGTTTCGAACACCTGATCAGCCCAGGGGTCATCCAAGGTTGAATTGTGAATTGAGAGTGACTAATTTTTACTAATTTTGAATTGTTAGAAATAGCATTCTTAATAACGGTGTCAAATATGTCTGCTGCTTTAGAAGGGCAATTACACTGCAAGACATCGAACCAATCAACATCCTTGAGGTCCCTGGCTAGCCCCTCGTAATCAATCACGGTGCGGGATCTTTTTTTAACTGAAGGAACACTTCGAGTACCGATAGTAAATCCAGCCATCACTAGGTGATGATCGGTGAGCTCTGTGCGACACACCGCAGATGAAGCTATGGCAGCAGCTGGTAGAAATATGTGGTCTAGGCATGAGTCAAGCCGAGTGGGTTTGGTAACAGCTGCACTATATCCTAGCTGAGCCATGAGACATAAGTACTCTTGATTTTGATCTTTGCTTTGACCAAGCTCCAGAATGTCGATATTAAGGTCACCAGCTATGACCAAACGAGAAGCCTGTTTCACTTTTGTTACGACAAATTCAAGCGAGTCTAAGAAAGGCGAAACATTAGCGAAGGATGGGGACCTATAGATACCTAGTAGACAAAAAACACCCGAGATCTCGGCAAGTACACAATTAGCGTCTTCCAGAAGTGGCTCCGAGAAAGAAGGGGACCACTGATCGTTTACATACACTACTACACCACCTGCCCTGTTAATAAATTTAGTGGAGTTAAACGAAGTATAACTAGGAATCTGTGGAATAGTAGATATGTCTGAGATCCAGCATTCCGTCATAACAATGGCATCGAATTTAATAGCCAATCTGCGTAGGATGACTAGAAAAGCTGTAAAGTTTTGCTGTATACTTCTAATGTTTAAATTAAGAATTTTGAAATTAAAACCGGAAATTAAAACATCACACTCCTCAGCGGTATCAACAGTATGGCACGTTACAGTAAAGTTATTATCGATTTCATTAAGTAAATCTAAGTTGGCCATATTTTAACACCAATAATGTACGTTAAGTAATTAGTATTTAAAGTTGCCATATTACTAAAATTATTTATCGTCACCGAAGAGCGTGGATTACAAACTACCGACTTGAGGAATATGTAAGGAGTATATACTTGATTGTAAACATCAGAAAACTCGCAGTTTTTAGAGATTTTTAAAAAGCGAAGCACCTTAGTTCCATTAGTAAAGTGTGTGACATACCTTAAACAGTTAAACAAATAAATATAGATAATAACCGCCACAGAACAAACAGGCAGGGCCTTTTTAAGCAAATGCTGTTTCGCCGTGCTGTGCCACAATGACAGACTGCAGATCCCTCGATGAGTGAATACGCAGCGCTGGACGTCCTTCCCCCTTGCGGACGTAAATGCAGCCGTTTTTGACCCAACAGTACTTATATTCACAATTTTTGGCTCGTTCCCGCGCTGCACGAAATAACTTCCTATTCTCCGCGGTCAGCCTTTCGTTGACGTATACTTTCTG
Organism: Schoenobius gigantellus; assembly: GCA_963935595.1. Lineage (NCBI taxonomy): Eukaryota > Metazoa > Arthropoda > Insecta > Lepidoptera > Crambidae > Schoenobius > Schoenobius gigantellus. The sequence goes on from OZ012554.1 coordinate 25,542,709, forward strand.
TAAAGGTAGGCCACCCTCGGATATATCCGTGTTTGTTAGGTTGCTTCTAACCCGAGCTTCCCTAAGAAATATGTCACGTTTGGCTTTGGTTGCAAACCGCACCACAAGTGGACGAGGCAACTCGTCGTTAGAGTCTGCGGAAACTCGACGTGAACCAACTCGTACTGCATCCTCAATGTCAGACACATCGAGACTTACGCCAATCTTAATACCCGTGGCTAAAACCAGGCTTAGGGGCTTTTCACCTTTATTCTCGTGAACGCCCAAGATCTCAACTACGTTCCGTAAGTTATCCTGTGCCATGGTAGAAACGCGATTTTCCAGGGTTTGCACCAATATTTCGAGATCAGAATTTTTGCGTTCCAGTGCCTCTTGTTTGGCTTCAAGACTATCTAATCGATGTACCGTTTCATGTAAAGCGACCTTCACCTCCTCAAGACGCGAAAAAATATCAGTCTTCATGATTTCGAGGTCAGCATGCATAGCCTTTATTTCACGCGCAAGATCTTGCAAACCTGCGGGTTCATCAGATGATGTCTGTAGATTTTGTGTAGTAGGGGTAGATTTTTTTCGAAGCGTGACGTTTTCCGAGGAAACCGGTGAGGCAGCGCGAATTGGCGTATCAACATCAACAGTTTTCCTTCTTGTAGCTCGGCATTCCGGGCAAATCCAGTGAGCAATTTCTTTTCGGTTAAGGTCGTTTGTTTGGGTGCATGTGAGGTCGTAAACTTTTTTGCAGGTCGTAACAGTGCAAGTTATGCGCCCGCCCTTAATGTCCTGTTGACAACGCGCACAAATTTGGCTCCTCGGTGTAGCTGGCATGATGACTCTTACCACGGTAGGTCGCCACAGATGAGCGATATTATCGCTTCACGCAATAGTACAGTGGTAACGGGCGTGTACCGGCAACCAATTAGGTAGGTACTTATTTCGCGCTCACGCGTCAAGGCTCGTAGCGCAGCGGCAAGGACGCCGACCGAACACTCAATTCAGCGGGACGAAGATCGAATCCCCGACGATGCCAGTCACTATTTCAATTTCGGCTTTTTTAATGCTGAAGACCTCGAAGGCGGCCAGATGAGGAATCGCGACGTCAGGAAGGCGAAGCCCGGGGCTCCCGCACAAATAAAACAATTTATGAAATAAATTAAAATACACCACTGACACGTCTGTTCGTAACTGACACCCGACGACGAAAGGTCACTTATGTTTCACTAATTGTGAAAAAAAAAATGTTTTTCTCCCTATTGACTGCTTTTATGTACTTTTTTTTATTTACCATACAGTGTTAATCTTTTGGCATCATTATTGTTTTTATTTGAACAAAATCCTCGCAGTGGTTACAATTTTACAAACACAAAAGGTCTTAAAAAGAGAATAAAAAAAATTAAAAATTAATATTAAATACAATTTAATTTTAATAATTTTTTTCTCATTTTTTTTATCGATAAATTGTAGTCTAGTTTCACCCATTTTTGTTTATACACCTTATCCGGGGACACACTGTAGAAATGTGATGTTGTATGTACCTATTCACATATTATTTTAAGCTTTTCAGTGTATTTGAAGTCGGTTTTTATTTTTAGTAAAAAAAATTATTGTAAAACTGACACTTCTTATAATGTGGTTATAAAAGTAGTGTTATTCATATATGCTTGGCCTTTATGTTGTGTTGCTTTATAGTTAGACATAGTTTACTTAGGAGATATGGAGAAATCTTGCAATGCAAGATTTTGCAAGTGTAAATAAGTCCTATTCTCTATAACAGATACATAAAGATACTATTTGAAAAATATGAAGCTATAGCTCTCGCTATAGCCAATGAGGGCGCGACCAAAACAGTATCTGTAGCTGAGAACCTAAAGAGATCTCCTTTCTCAAAGCTGCCTGAATGGTGTCGCACCAAGACTAAAAAATACAGACATATTCGAGTGCTACGAACATGGCTATAGTAGCTGGTGACAAACCTATTACCGGCCCCCCAATTCTACTAATAACTTACAGCCGAACTGTTGCTTTCGAGCAATCAGAATAATCGAAAGCAATGGTTACGATAAATTTGGAAAAGTTGGAAAAATCTATATTGCGAGGGCGTATTTTCACGATTCTAAAAATAACTACTAAACCGATTCATGTAAATATTTCTTGGGACTCAAAAGTTTTAAACAAAAAAATAATTTCCCACATCTGTCCAGGAGTCTTAGAGTAATCGAGGAACATACGTAGAATAAAATGGTATCAAAATTCAAAGCGGGTTCGATTCCTGGGTGAGTCGGCAAGTGAAATATAGAAAATCTTTGTATACAGTTTTTTTTTAAATTAAGAAATGTTTCCTTTGTAGTAGTTTCTCTTTAGAGCCCATTAATTTTTTTCAGTCTATTTCGTTATTTATTACTTTACTATTGACAGGATTGAATAGTTCCTATTATTTACCTTCTTTAACGTGGAGAATTATTTGTAAATGAGGTCCCTTAAGTTCATCCATTACGTTTTAGAATTTCATTAATTCTAACAGAATTACACAGTCACACCTTTTCCTAAAACTCAATAAAAATTTCCAAAATCAAAATAATAACAAGAACGACAAAACCATTTAATTTCTATTTTTACGGCTCTGCACAGACCACAGACCAAGGAACATAATACTCCTGCGGAGAAGAACTGTAACTCTATAGAATGTTTGTGCTACCATAGCCCTACACATATACACGACACTAGCGCCATTGCGGAATAGCAATAAACTACGATGATGAGCGGGAATATTCAAATCGTCCTATTTCGGTCGCGGCCTAGTTTGCCACTTCATAGACGAGCAATTCATGATTACCACTCCACCCACTGAAGTCTAAACTATTTTTGTATACGTTATTATTTTCAGCTCAATGGGTGACGAGAGGTAATCATGAATTACTCGTCCATGAAGTGGCAAATTCTAGTATTTTTAAATTATTAAATATGAGCATGGAATCCAAAGGAAACCCATTATTAAATGAAGTAATACAATTAACTGTATTAGTTACAAATTATAATTTTGAATGAAAAAAACTTGATAGATGATAAACGAAAATAAATAAATGATAAACAAAATAGTAGATATTAAATTATTTATTTTTCAATATATTCATTTTACGCTGCATCGATTTTGCTTTATCTTCTTCATCCATTTCCCTGTTTTTTACCGTTGTATATCTTTTTATACAAATAAAAAAGTGCTATATTTCAAGTGCTCGATATTGATCATTTTATGTGCTACACATTTATCCAAAAAACTAAAATCAATATTATCTAAAGCAGCCATTATATTGTATTTAAGATGTCTAATGTGAGCATTTAATTTTAAAAAATTATTTATTGTTGTAGCAATTACCTCAACACATTCAATGACATTACGATTCACGTAATATAAAGATGATTTATCATCACTATATTCTTTAAAGCTAGTGAATATGTGAATGGTTTCATTATCCTTACTTAGAAATGCCTTTTGGCAATCTTCACACGACTTGTGCTTTAGTTTTTTAAATATGAAACCACTCACATACCCACATGCTTGTCTTTCTGACGAAAAATTATCGATTTCTTCGACAGCATCTGCTAATGATATTGCTGCTGCTGACATATCAGTGTCGAATATTGCAACATTCTCTTGCATTGGAGATTGCACCGGAATATCTGCAGTTAAAAAACTTGCTAAGTTGTTGGACAGAATTGCTGTGTCGTCCTCGCAGTTCTTTTTTTGTCCCGCGTGTTTTAAGTTACTAATAATTGCAGTTTTTACACCCCCTACAAATTGTTGCATAGTGGGATTATTGTTTGATCCACAGCTATATCGGATACAACCAAAAAAATTTTCAAGTGGGTCTTGATTTAGTCGACGTGTGGAAAGGCTTTTATAATTAATTGATTGCAATTTTTTCCAAAGCCTTTCTATAGCATTTAATGTGTGAATCCATCCATCTTGAGAAGGGGGGTTAGATTTACTCCCCAGATATTTCATTGAAGATATGAACCTTCTCATTTTATTAAATAGTTCTAGGTGGGAGGTCTTTCTAGTTAAATTTGTGGAATATTTCTTTCCTCTGCGTAAATCTGGGCTGTCAGCATTCACGGCGTCAAAAAGTTGGTCAAACTTTTCGGCAAACATTGCAGTCGCATGTGCTTCTGATGGAAGTTCATCTGTAAAAATATTAATTCATATTTTAAGAAATGGGCTTTATTTCAATCACAGATTATTTCTTTTTACAAGAATGTAAATCATCTTGAAAGCCTAACTTATAAATGCAAAAAAAGAGTTTGTTTGTCTGTTACGCTTTCACACCTAAACCACTAAACCGATTTTAAATATTCTTTCCCCAATAGAATGCTACTTTATAAGTGAGTAACATAGGCTGTAATTTTTTAACTAAAGATCGCTAAACTAAAGATCAACGCGAGCGAAGCCGCGGGTAAAAGCTAGTAGTATATAAAAGAAGTTGCCCTCCGCGACTCTGTTTTTTTGCTCACTTCTAAACCACATAACAGATTTTGAAATGGTTTTTGCCATCATGATGTCGATAATGAATCCTGGAATCCTGCATACGTACGAAATGTGAGATGGATCGTTAGTATATTATACGAGGGGCATTCAATTATTACTTAGCCTCGCCGCCCGATGGCGCTGTTGTTACAAAAGAGGTTTACTATCGTGCAGTAAATACTTTTTGAAGTCTACTAAGAAGTTTTCAATCTTTTCCCTTCATTTGTTTTGACAGCCTTTGGAAGCGAGCGTGTCGGTCGGTTTTACAAAAATGGAAAAAGAACAATATCGTTCAGTGATTAGATTCTTGTTTTTCGTAGGGAAAACGCGCAGCGAAATCAAAGAGCGCTTGGATGCTGTGTACGGTGACTCTTCTCCTTCGATAGCGATCGTCAAAAATTGGTTCAACGAGTTTGCTCGTGGCCGCACGTCGGTTTTTGATGAGCCAGGTGAACCGAAAACGGCTACTACGGAGGAAAACGTAAAAAAATCCACGATCTCGTGTTGGCAGACCGGCGATTGAAGATTCGCGAGATAGCTGAGACTGTATAGGCATCGCAGAAGAGGGACAGTGCATCATATTCTGCACGAAGAACTGGGTATGAAAAAGTTATCGGCGCGATGGGTGCCGCGTTTGCTCACACCAGACAACAAGCGCAACCGTGAGACCACACCGGCGACATGTTTGGCGCTGTTTCAACGCAAACCGGCGGAGTTCTTGCGTCGTTTTGTGACCGTCGACGAAACATGGGTTCACTGGTACACACCAGAGACCAAGGAACAGTCGAAACAGTGGACTTTACCCGGCGAACGTGCTCCAAAGAAGGCGAAGACTTCAATCGGCCGGAAAGATGATAGCCAGCGTTTTTTGGGACTCACAAGGTGTGATCTACATCGATTACCTCGAGAAGGGTAAAACAATCACGGGGCTCTACTATTCCGACTTATTGGGCCCATTCGACGCCGAATTGAAAAAAAAAACGGCCCCATTTGGCAAAGAAAAACTGTTCCACCACGACAACGCGCCGGCTCACACCTCCGCCGTCGTCATGGCCAAATTGCGCTACGAATTGCTGCCCCATCCACCGTATTCTCCAGATTTGGCTCCCTGTGACTTCTTCTTGTTCCCAAATTTGAAAAAGTCACTCGCCGGCAAAAGATTTGGGTCGAATCATGAGGTCATCGCCGCCACAGAGACCTATTTTGAAGACCTCGGGAAATCGTATTTTTTGGACGGGTTAAAAAAGTTGGAGCATCGCTATGACACTTACTTCGATATATAAAATATTATCTTTTCATTTCACAAAAATATGTTTATAAAAAAAATACCATCTTAGAATTATAGCTTTTCAAACAATAGATTTTTTTTCAAAGCTACTTACTTGATGCAATTTTTGCTAATATGCCAGCAGCAACTGAATGACTAAGCACTTGGGCTGCATATTTCACCCTCATTTGTTGCTGCACATTTGGATGAATATGATGCTCTGTTAATGCGGGAGCATAAACAAAATTCATATTGCTCTTATCCATATTATAAAATGCTACAATATGGCTCCACTTCACGATACCTAAAAGAAAAATAAAAGAATTAACAAGGTAATAACACAACCTAAATCCATTGTCCTAACGAGAGGTGCAATGGCAATAATTTATCTAAATTAAAAATTATTTCTTTGCATCGTTTATTTATTTACATTATATGTTTTAATTAAAAAAATAATTAATTATAAATTTAATTCACGTATTTAAGCTGTCAAATAGTAATTTCATACAAAAATGTCATACAGAAAAATTTTGATTAATTAACCTTTTCATGCAGTTGCAAGTTATATGCAGAAAGAAAACAATAGCACTAGTGCAGAAAATAATAAGTTTCCGCACACTAAACACACATGGAAGTCTACTTTTTGAGCAAATGTATTAAAAAAATTTAAATATATACGGGTCGGCTGGCGGCCTACATGCGCTCTACCAGACCAATGAATAAAAGATGGGACTATTTTTGGGATCTCGTCATATTTAAGACTAAAATACATGTAATCTATTTATACAAGTCTATTGTATAATCGCTGTAATCATGCACTTATTTGTCAGTAGGCCTATTAGGGCGCGATGTCCTCCTGTGTATATCTATTTTGTGACTTGCGACATGATGAGCGGCAAAACAAATAAAGTGGCCACCCTACACTCCTGGTTACCTCCTTCCAACCTAGCTTAACCTTAAATTACTCCATCACTTAAAGGCTAGACTCGGACACACATAACATCCAATTATGAGGTCTATATAGACACAGTTTCAGACAAAAGATAATAATAATAAGTCTTTTGAAGTAATATTTAAGATAATTGGGTTTACCTTTTGCAGCCGTGTTTTCGCACTGTATGTCAGCTGTACATTCAATATTGTGCTTCATTAATAAGTTTCTGGTACACTTTAGCAGATGGGGAGGGTCGAGTATACATGTGATTTCATTACCATCATGACGAAAATAAGGGTCCCTTGTCGTTGCACCTAGTGTCCTTAACACTTTTAAATTGACAGTAGATAAATCACATACTGTACTCACAATATTCAATTTTGCCTTAAAACATTCTGTTAGTAACTGCAACAAAATAAAATTTATATTATGACACTATTCCAAAGCCTTCAGCTAAGTTTAACTTAATACCAATTTCTTCACATTATATTTACCTCTTTTAAAATCACAGTCATTCTATCAGCAGTTAATGAGTGTGAGAAGTAGAATGCAATCGGCTGCTTCCACTTCTTCCTCAAACCAGCAAGCATGAATACCATTACTTTAGTGGCTATTTGATTGCATTTGCCATGAATAGCATGATCTTGAAAGCCCATTATTTCATCCTCTTTTAGGTCATAATGTAGATGTTTCCTTATAGACATTTCGTCGAAAGATAAAATACACAAATTCTCCTCATCAGTGTGTTTTTCAGCCATTTCTTTAAGTGAGGCAAATATGTGCTGATTAATACCTACTTTCAATGGCACCCTGTTTAAAAGTTTATTCAAACTACTTTGACATGGCAATGCAAACATTCTTTTTAACAGCCTGTAACAGGCCGGTGACTTTTTATACATAATTAAAGCCATAATTTTTTGGTGTAGTGTATATCGCCTTCCTTTAGGTTTTCTAGGACAGTTTTTCAATTGACTTTGTAACAATACCACAAAGGAATTGCTTAAGTTTAAATTGCATAATTTTTGGACGTTGTCATCTTCAGCAATCATCTTTAGAATGTTAGCTTTCTTCTTATCCTTAATTTTTTTGCGAAGTCTAAATATTTCCTTAATCTTTTGTCTACAAATATTATACAACTTGATCTCTCTTTCTGTCATTTCCTTTAGTTTAGAGACTTTAATTGCTTTCAAGATTTGAAAGGATTTTGTTGATTTCAGCTTGGTAGGGCTTCTGATTTTTTGTTCACATATAGTAGTTGCAGTTGTTGATTGGTGAGTTTGATAAGTAGACAATTGCTGAAATTAAAAAAAAAATATAAAAGCAACTTTAATAACTATAAAATAAGTTCCAGCTGCGAAATCCTTAACCAATTGATCTCTTTTGGCTTAACAAAGGCTTTTGGTAAGAGCTTGATGGCCGAGAGGTCTAGGTGTCAACACAGTATGTTTAAGAGGCGGGCTCGAACCCCGCCATAGGGTGAGGACATAAAGAGGCAGGTTCCCGGTGCGGAGTAACCGGTACGGATAGGGACCGATCCCTACAGGCATAATATCGCAATGTTATCATATGCGCTCACTCAAAAAGGAACAGGTTGGGACTTGTCGATACCGACTACCCGGACTGGACATACGGACTCGAACCTTTGTTGGTGTAGGGTGTGTCCAAAGAGGATAGTTTAATTAGTAATTTTTTTATATATCAGGCTATGGTTGCCATGGTAACGTAACGTGTCAAATTGTTAATACTGCATTAAATATTTTCTTGTGTTTCTTGATTAAAATTTAGTTATTGTCAATTTAGAATCATCTTGGTTTTATTTATTGTAAATTTGTCGCATCAAAGTTCATACAGTTCTTAATTAAGACATGTTCTATTTTATTCAATACGTAATCAAATGTTTCTTGTGTCAGCCTAGTATAATTTTGAAATTCGTCTTTATCAAACTTTAAGTCTTTTAGAAATAAATGGTGATATGAACCATATACATTTCTTTTACTATTAATATTTGATACACCAACCTTTTTCTACATTTTAAGTAAACACTTTCCAGAAGAAAATCGTCGTTTGACGAACTACTCGAAGCCATGATGGTCAATAAAAACAAATTGACCTGTTTCTTTATGTAGGGTACCCTTTTTTTTTTTGGGAGGGGGGAAAATGCTTTTACGCATTCCTCGTGGTCGAGCCAAACCATGAGGATATGTGGGACGGGACTCCCCTGACCGTACTCGGCCCGTGCCTACCCACTAAAAAACCACCCCAGCAGCTCTCCGTCGGTCACAAGACAGGGGGAAGGGGAGTACAACCAAGCCTTGTTTTCGCTGACCCCCTGCCCGTGACATGTCCGTTGTGACACCTCTTCTTAACATATTTATTTATTTATAGCATTACAAGTGTGAGATGAAGTTGTAAGAAGAGGGGACTTCGCCCTTCCCCGCATGAAGCGGATGGCCACACGAAGTGACCCGCCGGGCTAAACCCAGCCATCCCACGCCCCCCCTCCATAGGGGTCCTCTCGTCAGACTATTAGCCCGCGGCAGAGAATCTGCCGGGTTGCCCAGGGTGCACCACAAGGAGGTTGTCTGACATCGCAAATGTAGGGTACCCTGCACCGATCCGTACCGACAAGTCCGTACCGACAAGTCCGTACCGGAATACCCGCTTCTTTATATCTTCACCCTAAGAGGACATTTTTGCTTTATTGATTTTACATCTTATACAAGTATATCATTACTGATTTTCATTAACAGATTCATTAGATTCACTGGTTCGATTCCCGGCTCAAGCAGGTGATTTTTCAAAAATTATTAAATGCATTTATTTATTTTTGAAAATAACGGGATGTTGCCCTTCTGTAAAATTTGCGATCAACAATATTAAAGATACTTTTCCTCCGACCATGGTCTTTTTTTTCCCACCCGGTATATATGTTTATCCAGTTCAAAATTATATATTATCAAATCATATATCATACACACACCTTCACTTCTGCTATTACTTTCACTTCATTAAATTGGCCAAAATATTTTTTTTTGTTACAAAAATTTATAGAAAGTAGAAAAAAATTACCTGATCATTTTCTGGAAGGTGAGATTTTTTCGCAGTCTCTGTGTTAATGTTTCCCATCAACTGCAAGCCACTTGTAGATGGTTCAACCATAATATGTTCGATTTGTGACAACGGCCGTCTCAAAATCTCTTTTTCTCTCGTACTAGACTCTGGAAGGCTCTGCAAATATGTTATTTTATTTATTTAAGGGAGTAAATTAACTTAAACATTAAAAGCTTTTCACCCATCAATTTAAGTGCATCTAATAATTTATTTAAAAAGAATTGTTATTTATCTTTACACTAGCTGTGCCCGCGAACTATGTTTCGCCTAAATTTATTTTTTCCCGAGATCTTCAACAAATATTGTTAATGTAAACCGCTTGAAAATCGGTGCAGTAGTTTTGAGTTTATCGCGAACAGACAGACAGACAGACGCGGCGGGGGCTTTGTTTTATAATATGTAAGGATAATATAAACTGAAGTTGCGATTCATTTTTTTGCTAACTCGTCCTAAACCACTCAAGGGAATTTCAAACAGTTTTCATAATCATGTATATTAGTAATTTTTCACATCAGCATAAAAAGGGTGTTTTTGCTTTGTAAAAAATTGAAGCAAAATCAGCTTTTGCTACAAATGTGAGGAGGGTGATTTGAATTTCGAGCACCCGTTTTAGAAAAAAATGGCGATAAGTAGTGCATTCTGAAACTCATTTGGTCTAGGCAATTTAACTCATAGGTGCAAGATACTCAAAGGTGCATGTGAAGTCGACCAATCCACACTGGGCCAGCATGGTTGAATAAGGCCTAAACACCCTAACTTAGGGTAGGCTCCAGCCCCTCGGTGGGGATGTATATGAGCTGTTATGATGAAACAATAGATAAGTAATTAATTATTCATTTAAAAAAAATATAACTATGGAAATAATATGTACATATACAAAAAGTAATTACCACAGATTCTTCTTCCACTTCTATTAAGTCAGGAATAGCAAATTTACTCAATTTTTTTCTCAAGTTATCATAGAATTGAGATGAACTGAAATGTCTTCCACATAAAACTTTATTCGATTTATGTAGGGATAGTAAAATATCTACTGAAGACCAGTCTTCACTTGGCCAGCAATATTTTGCCCAAGCATTAGCTCTGAAAAAAATTGAAGCACTATGAAAACAAAACTATTTTCACCAAAAAGAAAAGTAAAAAAAAAATGAACATTAGCTATGATAGCCCTTCAAAGTTAATAAGATACCTATTATTAAAATATTTTTAACACAAAAGTTCATTCCAAAATAGTTGTTTTTATAAACTTCATTATAAACAACTTTTCATGCCAGGCTTCAATAGAGTATTTGCCTATATTCCCAGTCAGTGACCTATGCTTTATGTTTTGTAAAGATTATTCTGCAATAAAATGATTTGTTTTTTTGAGATGGAAGCAAAAAAAGATGAAGAAATTTAGTGAAGATGACAATATAGGTACTATGTTTATGTTTAGATGTTCATTTACTTATTTTTAATGTAATGAACTTAATATATTACTTAAATAATTAATTAACATAAGATGTTTGTATGAGGTTCTTGTTGTTGTTGATTCTTTTGATACATTAGGTGTTGGTCCAGGTGCATCCTAAAGTAATAATTTAATCAAAGTAATGCTATTATAGGTGTACTTACCTCCTAACATTATTCTTTCCAGGGTTGGGAAACCTATGGTAGCTGATAGTTCGATCTTCAGCTCGTGTTCTACGGCACTTGCTACACTTTCTGTAGTCGTTAACAGACATTTTGCACAAATGGTCTTACGTAGACCTACACTTAAATTATAAAAACCTAACTAATAAACGTCCTATCGTAACATAAGTACACAAATAACCTAAAATCCTATCTATAATTAACAGTACACAAACGTTCTCTCAAAACTGAAAAGCGAAGCTATACGATTTTGTGTATGATTGCGCTGGAAAATAGTCACTTGCTTAAGTAACAACACAAATAATTGCGATTTTATGTGGAGAGCAGTATAACCTCAATCGACACAAATAACAACAATGGCGGACACCTTCAGTGTAGCCAGTAGTTAAGTGGTAGTTAAATTAACATTATTTATTTTTTATACTGGTATATATGAGCAACAAACACAATGATAAAATTTACGAATGTGTGCGTTTGATGTTCAAAATTGTATAGAGAAAGACGAACGAGGTTGCCACAGACAAAGGAGAGATCACAGAACACATATACCCGGATACTACACCATGGAATTATTACATGAGTAATAATTCCATGTCTTAGATAATGAATGAATAGATAGGACGTGACCGTATACCCGTAAGGGACAGACATAGATGACGTCATACCTGCCTAAAGTAGATGGGTATACCAGTGTTGCTTTAAGTTTTACCCTACTTTATGTTTATAGTGGCTTTTACCACTATAAACATAAAGTAGGGTTGATTGATCTACGTATTTTTTTTGAAACATTTTAATGAGCGCCCCTCGCTCAATAATATGTCTCAAAAAATAAAAGTGGGAGGAAGTTGCGATTTTTTTTTATTGAATTCTTCATTCAACCTTCGCCGCAGTCTAAAGTTATTTACACTTTTAAATAAAACTACACTTTTCGGATTTACTCGAGTATATTTCGTTTTAAAACATTTTACTATTATTTATTTAACCTATTATGTAAACATTTTTTACAAATATAGGAAAAAATATTAGGAATCATCATCATCATCCACACGCGTCCACTGCTGGACATAGGCCTCTCCAAGTGCTCGCCACTGAGCACGATCCGCGACCACTCGCTTCCAGCTTTTGCCAGCTAGGTACCTTGCGAAGATCGTCGCTCGATTAAGAATACAGCGGGCAATAATCATTGTTTTTTCTTTATCTCTGCAGTTTATTTAAAATCCAATATTTACACATTTACTAAATATTTGTGAAGATTTAGAAAATGTATAATATAAAATAAACATTGTCTATTTAATTTCTCGCTGATTGTTTCAAACCCAGCATTTGAAGCCGCATTTTTCTCTTTCGGGGCGTATTCAAATTTGAACCGAAATCCAACACCGATGCGACCTGAAACAATATGTATACAGGTTAAAAATAAAAGCAGGTTTTAATTTTACAACAGTAAAAATATTAATTAATAAATTTTTAAACTGTATCTGTACTAATGGTCAGACTTGTTATATTAATAGAAAATGACCAAAATCAAACCATTAATAATATGTTTGGCCATTAATAATTTGTTTGGTCGGAGCGTCGGTGGTGCTGTGGACTCGGCACTTGCCTTCCAATCGGGTGGTCAGGGTTCGAGACCCGCCATGTACCAATGTGTTTTTCGTTTCGAATTTCATATGTACATTTATCCGACGCTCCTACGGTGAAGGAAAACATCGTGAGGCAACCTGCATACATCTGCGAAGAAATTCAATGATGTATGTGAAGTCGACCAATCCGCACTGGGCCAGCGTGATTGACTAAGGCCTAATCACCCTAACATAGGGTAGGCTCGAACCCCTCGGTGGGGACGTTTATGAGCTGTGGTGATGATGATGATGATATCAAAATAGTAGAAAAGGATTTGGTACCTACCCTACCCATGTTAATCCAAAACTGTAAAATAAAATTCGAAATCCCCCATAAAAATAGTTGGGTTTGTGAAAAATAAATTTAGGTTTTGGCTTGATAGGGTATGTACCTTGTAGATATAATATGTATAAGTTACTGATCTGTAAAAAAAGTTTAGGAATAGCACCACTCCTAAGAAAAGTGCCTTTTTTGTTTTTCTGAATCCACTGTTGTTCAAAATGCTTAGAACACATTCGGGTATGCTTGGTTGGCTGCCAATTCAATCGACCAGTAGCTTTAACCCAACTGGTTTCGAGTAGTTATCTCCGAAGGAAATCTGTTAAATACAGACAAACAAGCAAATGGTAAGTCTCACTTCAAAAGAATTAACTTTGTTATCTAAAATGCTCAAAATTTTATACTTAAATATGTCAATATTAATGTAACACAGAAACTAATATGTGAGTTCCCTTTCACGTAACAAATTACCTACGAATCAAGGAAAAATAGTCGTAGCGTAACTGGTATCATTATAACCCGGCAAAATGTTATACGCGTTGGCTGTATACGTGGCCATATTGTATGGCGACATTCCTAGCTTGTTAGGTTAACAGTAACCTTACTACTTTGTTTGAAATTTCATGTTTAATCCCATAATATGATTGAAAACCATAGTAGAATGATAAAATATTGCAATATAACTTGTATTTATAATTTAAAAAATAGTTTTGGAGCTTTTTATTGACACAATTTAGGTCTTACCTGTAAAAGGTTATATTTTCCTGTTTTCTAGCACTATCACTATTACAACCTAAAACGGAGCAGTACACCATGATTTAAATGTTCAAATAGTTCACAATTACACTAATTAAAGTGTTAAATAATTACACAGTAAGCTATAATTCACACAACAAAATTCTTCCACGTATTTGTTTAGCACCAGACGCTGGTGATAAACAATCCCCACTACCAGTTTCACCTATATACGGTGACAAGGACAAAAAAAAATGATGGCATCTTCTTCTTTCCTTTGGCAATGTGTATAAGTTTATCTCTTTTCCTCATGTTTGACGACTTTTATAGCCCATCTATTTCATTCTATATCTATGTTCCATGTACATACTACACAGACGTAGTCTCACGCGAGAAGTCTCGCTCGGCGAGAAGTCTCGCCGAGAACTTGCGCGAGAACCGAGAAGGTATCCATACTCAGCGATCTTCCCATTTACATTTTCATTAAAAATAATATTAAGAAAAAAATTTTTTTTACAAAAAATAGAACCGAGTCAAAAACACTGAAAACTTAAAAATAATATAAGAATAGGTACAGACAACATCACACTTCTATATTGAAGTCGGCGCCAAACGATGATCTCCTAGAAAGTGTTAAAATTTGTCACCGACTTCAATATAGAAGTGTGATGTTGTCTGTACCTATTCTGAATGGAATCAGTGAATGAAATCTTTTTAGTAAAAGAAACCCTAATTTAATACCACCTCAGGGTTTTCCTCGATTTTCTATGGGATCCCATCATCAGATCCTGACTTTGGTAACTATGGGACCACCCTTGCAGTATACTTTATCAAATACAAAAAGAATTTTGGAAATCGGTTTAAAACTGACGGAGTTATGAGTTAACAAACATATAAAAAAAAAAACAACCGAATTGATAACCTCCTCCTTTTTTGAAGTCGGTTAAAAAGGCTCAAACGATGGTGGTTATTGACAAAGTACTTTTTTATAGAAAACGTTTTGCTTCCCACAAAATGGGTTCTGTGTGAAAATATTATTTAAACTTTAACTCTGTTTCATTTTTCCACATTTTTTACTCGTAATGATATTTATCACAAATTATTTTGTTAAGCACTGATAGCACAGATGAGAGACTATGTTAAATGAAAGAGTATACAATAACTGTGAAGTTATCTAAATGATACTGATTTGCGTCAGACACCACAAAGTATTTTTTTTTTATATTAGAATAATTGGCAAGAGATAACATGCGATCTACGTAACGGTCGCAGTCGCACTGAGAACAAACGAGAATGTGATAGTGTTCTCTTTTCTCGCCCGAGAAACCCTTTGAAGCGGGCAAAAAAACCTTTAAGGCGCCTCCAGACTCACGCCGAGAACCCCCGAGAACACCCGAGAAGCGTGAATGTGATGGGTTTCTCGGCTTCTCGTTCTCGGGCTCGCCTGTTCTCCGATCGGTGTCGGTTTTTTTGCCCGCTTCAAAGGGTTTCTCGGGCGAGAAAAGAGAACACTATCACACTCTCGTTTGTTCTCAGTGCGACTGCGACCGTGG
Source organism: Schoenobius gigantellus (assembly GCA_963935595.1). Lineage (NCBI taxonomy): Eukaryota > Metazoa > Arthropoda > Insecta > Lepidoptera > Crambidae > Schoenobius > Schoenobius gigantellus. Next base: position 25,558,359 of record OZ012554.1, read on the forward strand.
CGTAGATCGCATGCTATCTCGTGCCAATTATTCTATAAAAAAAAATACTTTGTAGTGTCTGATGCATATCAGTATCATTTAGATAACTTCACAGTTATTGTATACTCTTTCATTTAACATATTCTCTCATCTGTGCTATCAGTGCTTAACAAAATAATGTGTGAAAAATATTAAGAAAATAATTTGAATTCACGAAGATTTTATTTGTTTTGAGATATTTCGTTAGTCTATAAAGTTCAGTAATTTTAGACATACGAGTAAAAAATGTGGAAAAATGAAACAGAGTTAAAGTTTAAATAATATTTTCACACAGAGCCCATTTTGTGGGAAGCAAAACGTTTTCTATAGAAAAGTACTTTGTCAATAACCACCATCGTTTGAGCCATTTTTTCTCAATATTATTTTTAATTATTTAAATAACGCACACAATACCAAGGCAGTAGCTAGCACTGTCGTCCATTCCGGATCACGACCGAGAATGTAAATGAGAAGATCGCTGAGTGTGGATAGCTTCTCGGTTCTCGCGCAAGTTCTCGGCGAGACTTCTCGCCGAGACTTCTCGCGTGAGTCTGGAGCCGGTATAATGTTAGTTAAGGTGCGTCCCCACTACGAGCCGCGCGGCCGCGGGAGCCGCGAGGCTCGGCCTCACCAGCTTTTTGTGCATATTTGTCACGAGGCTCAGCCTCGCGGCTAGGCCTCGTAAGCCGCGCGGCCCTAGTGGGGACGCACCTTAATGTTTGCGCAAATCGGACCGCTCCATCGAGATAAGAAAAGTCATTAACCAAGCCATATAATCGGGTCTTCCGCGACCTTCCGAACATTTTCGCGCTTCATTCATTTAATTATTAATCCTTATCTAATTAACTGTTATAAGTTCCTTCTATATTAAATTACCTTTCCATACGTATTTTTTGTTCTCTTGTAGACAGTATATGTCACTCTCCGCAATTTTTTGAACACTCCGTACGCGCCGGGTTGAGTCATTCCGCAATGGCGGCACCTTTGATATTTGAGATATACTACTTTTTGCTTTTGAAACCCACCACGCTTCGCGTGGCGAGCGTTCCAGTGGATAGGTAAGTACCATGCACGGGTGGTAATCTCCATACTATTTTTTTATTCATCCCAGAAAGGGGCCCTACATCGTCAGATGACAGTTACCCCTATATTATATAATATATTATATATGTCGGGAGGTTAATATCATTTTCTTGCCGTTCCATGGTTTATTTTGTAGAAATAATATGCACAACCGATAGAATACACAATATTTATTCTCAATAATGAATTACAACACTTAACAAACTATGATTCTAAAGATATTCTAAGATTAAAACGTGGTGATCTCAAGATGGCGAAAGCACATGCGTACTCCAACAAAACTCAGACGACAATGACCAATCGTCTTCTCATAACCAATGTCAAAACGCACGCCAGCTGTCATATATCATCCATTGACACTGACAACTCCAGCCGTCAACCGGCACTGATAACGTCAGCTGTCAAACGACACTGACAAAGACAGCCGTCAACGTCAGCTGTCAAACGATACTGACAACGACAGCTGTCAACGTCAACTTTCAATGTCAGCTGTCAATCAAATGTCACTCGCTTCTCACATTGAGAGTTAAAGCGCTGTGGTTACGCCATCTATGATTCCACCCAGGGCTACGTTCCAAAACATCACCCGAGTGCACTCGGTCACCCGAAGTATGTCCTAAAACATTTCGGGTGCACTCGAGAGTGTTGGAGTGGCGTGTCCTAAAACACTACGGAGTGCACTCGATCGAGTAGAATCTCACCCGCATAATATAGCAAGGTGTAATTTCACTCGATTGGATTTGGCGGGAAATTGTGTGGATTTTAAAGTTGTGTGTGATTGTGATTACAAAGATTTCATATTCACACACAATTTGTGCATCTCGGAGAGCGAGGATGCGCTTCGTAAGGTCGACAATAAGTTAATTTTAAATTCCAAAGACTATAGGTATCGTAAGTGACACGATTGTAAAATTGGCCTTCATTTCCGCTGAAGCTAGGTTAGGCCGCGATTTAACAGAATTCACATTCTGTTGGTTTTAGCATTTTCGTAGATGAAACAGAGGAATATAAATTCCATGCATTAAAGCGAACGGAGGCGCCGATGAATTATATATTTTCTTATTTTTGTATATTTGGTTATGTAAACAAAGCAGACAACACTCTTGCCGTTCTAAAACAACCAACTCTCCGACCACCCTAACCGGCCACTCTCCCCCCACCACCTACTCACTCCGGGTGATGTTTTGGAACGTAGCCCAGGCAACACAAGCCTGACGTTTTAAAAGGAAACGGAAATCAACTACACTCCTCCATTACTTTACTGTTAGTCCGATTCAATACTGCGACACGGCCACCCTGACGTGTCACTCGTCCTCGGGTGACTCATCTAGAACAAAATACAAGGGAAACAGTATCTGCAGGCCTATTCGCTAACTACGGTTGGTAACTAGAACTGTCATTTTTGAAAGCCACTTTATATCCATTACGGGTTTAGTGACCTTATGTGTTACAGCAGCGTTCATGATAGCAGTAATGGATGTTAAGTTCCTTTCAAAAATGACAGTTCTAGTTAGCAACCGAAGTTACAGAATAAGGGGGCTGATATGTTCGGTCAATCCTGACCAAAACAATTAACTAGTTTACACAGAGGAAGAGAGAGAGGCAAGAAATTAAATAAAAATATAAACACTGTATAAGGTTTATTAAATCCATTTCAGTTGTGTAACAAATCTCAACTTAGCTAAATCAAATATACGAACATGGAAATTGTTGCTTGAAACACTCAACCATCAAACCTAAAGTGCTCTTTATCACTTCTCAAGTGATAGTATCCAAACAGTGACACAGCACTCTTTACCACTATCATATTGTGGTAGCATACACATCATACCAATCTTTACATCATAGTACGCTCTCACAGTGCCGAAGACACTCTTTGCCACACTACATTGTGACAGAATACCAGCACTCTTTACCACAACGGTGGTAGAATACACAGAATCACTTCACGAAATCATAGCTACTGATTTAAATAACAAACAAAACACTCAAACACAAAGTCTCCTCTTTTTTTTTTTAAACAAAGAATACAACACAAAATTTGTCAAAAATCACAGCGAACGATTTCAGAAGTGAAAAAGAACGTTCCGAGCAACAAATCCGTTTCTAAAATATAAGGTTAAGTTACTTCAATCACTCTCCTCTTTATCTTCTACATCTGCATCTTGAGGAACGCTACCATCCGGCATTTTTCGCAGTCTGTCATGAGCATACTTATACGTTCGTCGAGAATTAAGTGCCTTCAGAACATAACGATCATTTTCTAATACCTCTATTACTTTGAATGGACCTTTATATTTTGGATCAAGCTTAGTCTGGTTGCGTTCCTCATTCTGCAGTAATACAAAATCTCCAAGTGAAAATCTGTCAATTTTGGCTTTACCACTGTCAAACCTAACTTTATCATATGCTGCATTAGTCGTTATATTACTGACAGCTTGTTCACGAGCATTTGGAAGATTAAAGTCTGTCACATCCTCATCGGCAAACATTAATTCAAGGGGTCGGGCCACCTTCCCGATAAGCAACTCAAGGGGGCTAAACTTCGTCACACGGTTCATGGAACAATTAAGGGCTAACTGAACATCTGGGAGTGCCTCTTGCCAAGAGTACTCTCCACTTGTCTCTACAGACGTAAGCATATTTTTAAGAGTACTCATGGTGCGTTCAACCTGCCCATTAGCACGGGAACTGCCAGTGGCGATTAAGTGAAGATGAATATTGTGTGACCCACAAAACTCACGGAATTCAGAGCTAGCAAAGCATCGCCCTTGGTCTGCAATTATACGATTCGGGGCACCAAATAATGAAATACATGACTTTAACGCTCGAATACTATTTGTTGTATCAATATGAGTTGTATGATGTAATAGGACAAACTTAGTGAAAGCGTCAATAATTACAAAGACGTACTCTTTCCTGTCATTCTTTCCACTAAGCTTGCCTGTGGCATCAATGTGCAATGTATGCCATGGCACCGGAACCTTCGTAATCGAATGAAGTTCCACCTGAACCTTTCCAGAATGTGTTTTGGAAACTTTACATGTAACGCAATTGTCTACAAATTTCCTTACATATTTAGCCATATGTTCGAACCAGTAAAGATCATAGAGTTTCTCCAGAGTCTTTTCCCAGCCGAGATGTATTAACGCGGCGTGAATCGCGCTAATAACCGACCATCTCAATGCCCGAGGGAGAATGGGTAAACATTTAGTCCTACCGTTCCTTTGAACCTTACGATAGAGCACACCAGACCGTACTTCGTAAGTTTTCGCTAAATTTTCACTTAGGCGTCGATCACTAATATCAGCAATTAGTTTGGAAATTTCGGAATCACGTTGCTGCTCAGCTAGCAACCAGTTATCGGGCAAACAATTAAAATTAACTTCTTTCGATTGAACTTTACTTAGAGTATTATTAGGGCAACTTGGTAAGGGGTTTCGTGAAAAGAAATCAGCGTGAGACATACGCTTTCCTTCAACATGCATTATGTCAAAGTCAAACGCCTGTAGAAAAGCCCACCATCTGTGTACTCTCGGAGTTAAATCAAGCTTCCTGCGGGAGGCTTGAAGGGAGTTACAGTCGGTCACTACCGTGAATTTACGCCCATGCAGGTAATGCCTAAAATGTTTAACTGCATTGACAACCGCCAGAGTTTCCAACTCGTAAGAATGGTACTTTGACTCTGCGACTGTAGTGCGTTTACTATAATAGGCAATCACATGACGTCTTTTCTCCCTGATCTGTATTAACACCGCACCGTAACCAATAGAACTCGCATCTGTATGCAGTTCTATCGGCAATTCAGCGTCAAATATGGTTAAAACAAGTTCGTTCGTGAGGATAGTTATTATTTTCTGCCTAATTTCTTCGTGAGAGGGAGACCAGTTAATATTTCCTTTCACAGAGCTTGTAAGAGAATACAGAGGAGTCATTATCTGGGAAAACTTAGGAATAAATTGACGAAAATATGTAGCTAAGCCGATAAATTGACGCAACTGTGAAACCGTTTCAGGATGAGGTAAAGCCACTAGAGCTTCTATTTTCCTAGGATTGGGTCGAATTTCCCCACGACTCACCTCAAACCCAAGGTATTCTACTTTTTCTTTCATAAATGAACACTTTTTAATGTTAAAAGAAAATCCGGCCTTTGTTAATGTCTCTAATACTGTACGTACCCTACCTAAGGACTCATCGATGTCGGGACCCCCAAAAATCAAAATATCGTCCATGTATACTGCTACATAACTATTAGCTAGCTCACCCAGAGTGTTAATAACGGCTCGTTGAAAAACTGCCGGAGCATTGCGAAGACCAAAAGGCATCGTCAAATACTCGTAGTGGCCCTCGGGAGTAACAAATGCTGTCCTTTCAACCGAGTCTGGATGAATAGGGATCTGGTGGTACCCGCTAGCCATATCTAACATGCTAAAATAGTAACAACCGTGCAAACGATCAATTTGATCAGATATTAAAGGCAGTGGGAACCGATCAGGGATAGTGTTATCATTAAGCTCCCTGTAGTCCACGCACATACGGTCTGTCCCATCTTTCTTTTTCACCAACAGTATGGGGCTAGCGAAGGGGGAAGAGCTGGGGCGAATTATGTTAGATATCAGAAGTTCATTTATTTTAGAACGCACAATTTGTCGTTCATCAGGGCTTAACCTGTATGGACGACGACAGACTGTTTTATTTGGATCTCTAAGTCGAATTTGTATTGGCTCTACATTTGCTGAGCGGCTAGGCGTACCAGAAACAAAGTGGTCCTCGAAATGTTTTAATAAAGACAAAAGTTTATGTTTGTGTTCAACTGGTATATCTGTCTTAACGTTTTCGAGTTTAATAGGCTGCTCGATAACACGACACACTTGTACTACTTGGACTCGTGATAATTTGAGCTCATTAGATGTCATATGAATGGCTAGACCCTGAGATAAGATTTCCCTACCTATCATTATATCATGACGTAAACAATAATCAGGTAGAACATGAAATAATATTTCAACAGGCACCATATCAATTTCAACAGTTGCTAAAATCTGCGATGTACTATTTACACTTGTCTGCCCTATGCCAGTCATCGTAACAATATTACTAAATCGCTTACCACAAAATTTACTACTAACAGATTCTTTAACTAAAGAACACTCTGAACCAGAATCATAATAGAAAGAAATCCGCTCACCAGCATGACCCAAAGTACCACAGGGTCCACCAGTAACGCAGCTGTCCACACGACGCTCGATAGCAGAAGCAGCACTCATAATATTTTCTTTCTTGTTCAGTCCAGGGCAGTTCGGTGCAATGTGTCCAACTTCTCGACATTTAAAACAGGTGAGAGTACTTCTGGGCTTCGAAACGGATATTCCAACAGTTGAAGTGCTAGGTTGTGCCTCTAAATTCATGTCGCGTGAAGAACGGCATGTTATCGCCTTATGGCCTAACTTCCCACACTTATAGCACTTAAGCTGCTGAGTCAAAGGCATAGTTTTAAAACGCTTGACGTACGGCGATTCCTTTTCATTGTATGTTGCATCAGATTTTCTTTTAAAAGATAAGGCCTTCAATTCTTGCTGCATTTGATTCTTAGTGCGTATATCAGTAGTAAATGCCAAGCGTTGTACTCGTGATTCAAATTGAGCTATGTGTGATAATACAGTGGCAACAGCAATCTCTTCGATGGTCGAATTCTTCCAACGTAACATCAAGGACGTCATAAGGCAAACAGCGTATGCGGCCAGGCTCTCGCTATCCTTAGGCTTACTCGCGCTCATATTAACTAGCACCGCAGCGTTTGTTTCAGGGCTATCGTAAGTATCACTGAAGATACTCTTAAATTCAGACCACGTCATACCGGGAGATGATATTTGAGATAACCAGGCCGAAGCAGATCCTTTCAGAGCTTAACTGAGTGTAATCGTCAATGCTGCGCCCTGCAGGGGCTGATCAGCCATACAAATATCGGCGGTAGAAAGCCACGCACGTGCATTTGCATTCACACAGTCAGGGTTAAATTCTGGTAATACAATTTTATTACTCACAGTTGGTGTCCTTAATGCCTGAAGTAATGCCAGAAAATTTTGATTTTGTTGCTCCAATATCATTTTCCATTTGTTCTCCTCACTGTCCACTTGTTGTGGAGTAGGGCATCCCACTTCTGATGTCGGGAGGTTAATATCATTTTCTTGCCGTTCCATGGTTTATTTTGTAGAAATAATATGCACAACCGATAGAATACACAATATTTATTCTCAATAATGAATTACAACACTTAACAAACTATGATTCTAAAGATATTCTAAGATTAAAACGTGGTGATCTCAAGATGGCGAAAGCACATGCGTACTCCAACAAAACTCAGACGACAATGACCAATCGTCTTCTCATAACCAATGTCAAAACGCACGCCAGCTGTCATATGTCATCCATTGACACTGACAACTCCAGCCGTCAACCGGCACTGATAACGTCAGCTGTCAAACGACACTGACAAAGACAGCCGTCAACGTCAGCTGTCAAACGATACTGACAACGACAGCTGTCAACGTCAACTTTCAATGTCAGCTGTCAATCAAATGTCACTCGCTTCTCACATTGAGAGTTAAAGCGCTGTGGTTACGCCATCTATGATCCCACCCAGGCAACACAAGCCTGACGTTTTAAAAGGAAACGGAAATCAACTACACTCCTCCATTACTTTACTATTAGTCCGATTCAATACTGCGACATATATATTATACATACCCCTTACAAAAAGTGCCCGGGAGTACAATACGGTTAAAGCAAAGAAGTTAACATACCCCTCTGAAAAGCTCGTGAGGTCATCTGGAACTATTGTTAAAGAAACAAATAGGTATTTGGAAGAAAATGGATACAAAAAAATGTTACAAAAAATTTAAAAGAGTAAAAGGCAAAAACCTTACTAAAATATAAAAAAAAATGTCAAAATAAACAGTTTAATAAATACTACCTTCTTTTATTGCACAATTATTCACTTCAAAAGTAGTTAAAAAGATATGTGACGAAAAAAAGTGTAAATGTATGTTTACTCCCTTTGCCTATAAGCAGTCGCCATATCTAAAAAAAAACCAATAAAAAAAAAGAAATGTCATGTATCATTTCAGTATTGACATTGACAGTTCTTTTTTCAAGCAAAAATTTGTCTATGTGAGATTGCCGTCCTTAGACAAAAAAAACTAATGGACTCGCTGTGTCTTAGCTATGGTACGAATAAACTTGCGTCCCTCATGTCGCATTTACACATGCGTGTTCGCCATTCGACGAAACATTCGACGAAATATTCGACGAAACATTCGACGAAACATTCGACGAAACATTCGACGAAACATTCGTGTGGCGTTTACACATTCGTGTTCGCTATTCGCCTCGTCATTCGACGAAACATTCGTACCTACGAGTGCCACCGCGAACTACTGTTCACACATTCGCGGGTGATTCATTTTGATATTAGCACACGAACACGGAGGACGTGAAAATAATGGCGGCATGCGTGCTACATTTTAGTTTTTAATAATTTAAGCTTTAATGTTACAAACATATGGCGGACTTAGCGATAAACATCGCTCTCTACCAGTCAACCATTAGGCTAAGGAGAGAAAGTAAATGACGGCATAAGAAAATAAATGTAATAAATGACAATAATTTTTATATTCAAATAATATGATATTAAGAAAAAAACATACATACATGCACATAACACTCACATATACATATTGTATATGTGTGTGTGTAAGTGTTATGTAAGTAATGTGTATGAATGTGTTTATATATACACATACATACTTGCATATACAGCGCGCGACAGAGCGTCGGTGGCGCAGTGGACTCGGCACTTGCCTTCCAATCGGGGGGTCGGGGTTCGAGACCCGCCATGTACCAATGTGTTTTTCGTTTCGAATTTCATTTGTCTGACGCTTCTGCGGTGAAGGAAAACATCGTGAGGCAGCCTGCATAAATCTGCGAAGAAGTTCAATGATGTATGTGAAGTCGACCAATCCGCACTGGGCCAGCGTGGTTGACTAAGGCCTAATCACCCTAATATAGGGTAGGCTCGAGCCCCTCGGTGGGGACGTATATGGGCTGTGATGATGATGATGATGATGATATTGAAGTCGGTACGAAACGATGATCTCTTATAAAGTCTTAAAATTGACACCGACTTCAAAATAGAAGTGTGATGTTGTCAGTACCTATTCTTATATTATTTTTACCTTTTCAGTGTTTTTGAAGTCGGTTTTTATTTTTAACCGACTTCAAAAAGGGAGGAGGTTCTTAATTCGATGCGAATGTTTTTTTTGTGTGTATGTTATGCGATTACGCCGCCAATTGTGGACTGATTTTCAACATTCTTTTTGTATTCTCTGATAATGGGATCTCATGAAAATCGATGGAAACGCTAATGAAATACCAGCTCACTGATGAGCTGGTATTAAATTAGGGTTTTTGTTTTTACTAAAAAGATTTCATTCACTAAAAAGTTAAAAATAAAAAATATTTTACAAAAAATAAAAACCGACTTCAAAAACGCTGAAAAGTTTAAAATAATATAAGAATAGGTACAGACAACATCACACTTCTATATTGAAGTCTGTGACAAATTTTAAGACTTTCGAGGAGATATCGTTTGGCACCGACTTCAATATAGAAGTGTGATGTTGTCTGTACCTATTTCTTATATTATTTTTAACTTTTCAGTGTTTTTGAAGTCGGTTTTTATTTTTTGTAAAATATTTTTTATGTGTAATTATGATTGCCATGTTTTGGGTTCCAAATGAGCTCTTCTCTATAATAAAGTTCTAGGAATTCTAAAATTCGCACTTTACTCCACTCTAATTTGTCTACACGTTCGGTTGGGTCGGGCGCTAGCAGTCAACTAAATGCATGCGAATGTGTAAACAGTAAGTTCGTGTTCGCCATTCGTGCCCTTTGATTCGCGTCCAAAAAACCGCTCCCGACGCGAACTCACGAATCGCGAGGCGAATGGCGAGGCGAATAGCGAACTTACTGTTTACACATGCGTGTTCGTTATTCGCCTCGCGATTCGCGCGAATGTGTAAACGCGCTATTTCGCGCGAATAGCGAGGCGAATAACGAACACGCATGTGTAAACAGCTAGTTCGTTATTCGCCTCGCTATTCGCCTCGCGATTCGCGCGAATGTGTAAACGCGGTGTCAGAAGAATAACTAAAGCATAGAAGGAAGATTAAAACAAGAATTAATTGTGTGCTATTTGTCTCTTTCTAACATACGGCACAAAACTGTGTAAATGTAAGAGATGAGTAATATTTGTCTTTTGGCATATCACAAGGTGGTCAGTATATGAATTGATTGAATTGTCATTTTGGTTAAAAATATTAAAATTGGTTAAAAATATATAACACGGCTAAATTCTATAGTACCTTGTATCGAATATAGACCATCAGAGTTTGAACTATTTGAATTGTTCGTATAATAATTGCTTGTGCGTCCCGTGGCTAGTAATATTTTGATGATATTTTATTAATATTTAAGTGATTAGAAAGCAAGAATTCTTTAGGTATTTACAAATAGTATGTGTTTGTGCACTCCGTAACACAATGTCTTGTGTAGTTTGGAGCTGCAAGTCTCATTCGTCGCGAAAGGAAAACAATCAAAATTTATTGACCTTAAATTGGCATGTTTTCTCATATTGTTACTTGAATGTGAGCTAATAAGTACACTTATATACATATGAAATATCGCTGAATCATTTTGTGGAAAAACAATACGTAATATTAACTTCACTTTTATGTTTTAGCGATTTTTAGAAAATTACTTTGAGGTTTTCTTGATCATGCGTAGTGTTGTAAAATTTTGTCGATATTTTTATTTTACAGATTTCCTAAAGACAATATATAAAAAACATATGGATAAAGTGTATTGTCAGACGAAATTGGAGTCCAAGAAAGCATAGTCAAATTTGCTCCAGATATTTTCCATCAGATTAATTTTGTATGTACTTAGTAGTAAAACTATGAAATGGAGACGTCATGACGTAAGTCAAGTTATTCTTAAAAATCTTTAAACTAAAATATTATTTATGAAAATAAAAACGTATTTAATTTCTTAACTATTTCTTTAAGGAATCCTTGACACGGATGCCAAGAACAACCAGTTCAGATGATTTTTTTCTAAGAATTAAAATATTAGATTAAGAAAAGAACAGAAAGAGTCAAAAAGAAAAAATATCAAAACGCCGCCTTCAGAAAATTTACATTCTAACTAAGCCCGGCCGCACATCAAGCGTAATAAATCTATCGAAAAATGTCCTAACAATAAAGTATGGTCAAATGTTAATGTTTTTAGTTTAATTTCCAAGCATATGTACAAATAGTAGTTTTAGCATTCACGAATTTATCCAAGGTTCAAAATCCATAAGGGTTAAATTTTCGGGTAAGTAAATTAAATATGAGATTAACCTCAAGTACCTCTAAGCGATGCGATAAAAAATGAATTAAATCTAAGCGATGAAATAAAAGCTGTGTCTTCGATTTCCTTCCTATAGAATTTGTAAATCTCTGCAATAGAAAAATTCCAACAATTTAGATAACGAGAAATACCCGTCACTTAAATAGTCCAAATTTTAGGGTTCCGTACCTCAAAAGAAACACTGAACCATTATAGGATCACATTATTTTCCGTTTGTCTGTCAAGACTATCTTGGAAACGCGTGAAGGTATCGAGTTGAAATTAAAACCATATAATTACTCAGTTCTACACTAACAAGTTCTAGTCCCTTGAAGATGTGAAAAAATCAAACTTCTAAGTTAACAAAAAAAGGTACGGCCGTTTATGTCGCCAAAAACGTATATTTCGACATTCTCACGATCATCAAAATGTATAGGGTACTTTTCGTTGATCTAGCTAGAACTATGAAATTTGTGAAGTTATATAGTCTTACACTACAAGTCAGGGAAAATCTCAAACTCCACATTTGTAATTAAATCATAAAAAATTTTGTCTCTATTTAAAGTATAACCTACAATTTTATACGGGACCCTCGGTGGGCGAGTCCGACTCGCACTTCCCGCTTTTAGTCTCATGAACGGCCAACCTGACCATACCAAAGAGACACAGCAGCTATTAGCTGGATAAGTTACATAAGAAAATCTACCCTTATTATTTATGTTATATTTCTCGTAATAAAGACATTTTAGTATTAGGGATCTATTAAATACCTACATAATATAATTATCGACGTTGAAACTAGGTGAGTGATGAGCACGACATCACTGGGAGAAGAACTGACAAGCGAGAATTAGTGACGACCTACAAAATTTCGAAACATCTTGCATATACGTGTCTCTGTCTAACTTCTAGCAGCGCCTAATGTCAAAGTGAGTCAAATATATTAAGTTCAGTAGCTATTTTTGCTAGGTTTCTATGCTTTAGTTATTCTTCTGAGTTGCGTCCAGTCCGCCATTACTAAGTACCCGTGTTGTTGTTGTAGAATCTGTCAGTGAGCGTTGTTTGTGAGTGAATTGAAAAAACAGTGATGTGACATTTCTTATTCATGTATCGATAATTATCTCATATATATCTAATACTATATTTATTCTTGAAGTTATTAACTATACTTATTTAAGTAGTCATTTGGTGTTTTCAACAGACTTCAAAAAAGGAGGTTATTAAAATACCAATCTGTGGGTACAGAGCCCACACATCCTATTTATACAACACAATGATACTTAGGTATACGTCCATTTGTTTGTAGATTACCTACAGTAGAAGAAAGGCGAAATTCTTGGCTTGAAGCTATTGGTGTTGAAAATATTCATACAGCAAGGAAACATATTTTTGTTTGCTCTCTTCATTTTGAAGAATCTTGTTTTAACCGAACAATGAATGTAATGAAACTACGTGAAGATTCTTTGCCATCACGTAGGTTACTGGTGAGTTCTTAATATTAATTTTGTCGTAAATAACAACCAGCATTTCTTTATTGTTTTACTTATTTCCACCGAGGTTGGTCTCTGGTGATATACTAATAAAATTCCTTTTCTATCATGTTATAGCCACCAGCCAGACAGAAATCCAATTTCCAGAAAGATCGTTTGACGAATCCAACTGGACTAGATAGCGCTTGGGAAGCTACACAACATATTCTCGACCCATTCTACCGCAGTGTCTCAAGACGATAATCGATTCGTGCATGTTGCCAGTGATGTTCGGAAGCGTTCGGAACTAAGACGTGGCCGCTTACAATGTAGCTCTTAAGAAGGCTAGATGGTACTCAAAGGGCAATAGAGAGGGCTATGGTTGGAGTTTTTCTATGTGATCGAATTAGAAATGACAAGATCCTTAGAAGAACTAAAGTAACCGAAATACCCCAAGGAATTACGAATCTCAAGTGGCAGTGGGCAGGGCACATAGCTCGCACGACTGACGACAGCTGGGGCGGAAAGGTATTCGAGTGGCGCCTACTTACCTGGAGACGCAGCTTCGGTAAGTTCCCTACAAAGTGTAACGAAGATCTGTGGGAAGCCGCTGGATACGGAAAGCGCAAGACCGATTGGTTTGGAAATTTTTAGGGGAGGTCTAATGATTTTGAAAAAAAAAACAACAATTCTTTACAATTTTGTTTCTCAAATGTTGAATTTGCCTGGTTTATTTGTCTCTTATAATCACCGACTGCACTTTCTTTAATATTGAATAGAGAAGTCAATATGAATAGTATTTCCATAAATTTGCCCTTACAATCAAGAAAATGAAATAACAAACAAGAAAAATTTGTTTGTAACAGTGTTGTTTTATTTAATACCATGGACTTGATAGCCTTAAAGCATCCAAGGACCCCTTGATTGAATTTGCTACAAGCCCCTAGCTGGCTTAATCCGGCACTGTATTCGATAGACATCGATATCGATCAAATTCAAGTCTACGTATAGTAGCGTCCCTAGTTCTTTCCGCCATCTTAGAGCACCACCAAGTTTAGGTATGCACGTTTTTTTTGTAGGTATTTCACGTCTATTGGTTTCCTTTGTCTAAGTTGCCGTCTGATACGTAGTATTTCTATATAGTTTGTGGTACCATGCATGGACCTAATATCATATCCATATACCGACCATGATACCGACACTTTCTGACACGTTTCTGACACCTGACCATAGAGTAGTATAGTATAATGTATAATCATAGTTTACAACGGGAACACCTCTGGGACCTTTGGGACGGGACAGACACAATGTGGAAATCGAAGAAAACAAAATAATACCAATTATTAAATTAGATTAAAATAAACGTGCCAATAGAGAAAAGAAATAAAAATGTCAGCAAAACAAGGAATTACTTCATGGTTGAGAGCAATATCTTAATACAGAATTTTTGATAAATTTCTGTATTCACCGGATTATTGTGGAATCCCACAAAAAGTTTCTAATGTTTGGCTAATTGTTTTCTTAACAAATTACCATTTTAAAACAAAATATGACAAAGTTTTATTTGAAACATGATGGTATCATTATGTGGGGAAACTCAACATCCATCGCTTCCATTTTAATACTACTGAAAAAATGTGTCAGAATAATATATAATATAGATAGCTTCGAAAGCTGTAGGCCCTACTTCATTAAAAATAGCATCTTAACCGTAATATGTTTGTACATTCTGGAAATTGGCATCTATGTTAAAAGCCATTTAACAGAATTTCCGGAATATTCGCGCCCTCTACATTTGAGACAGAACTACGATAGGTTAGCATTACCGTCATCCGGAATGCGGTTAGTATCAGACAGCCCCTACGCTATGTGTATATACAATAGAATTCCGTCGCTAATCAAAAGCCAAGAAAGCCAAACTACATTCAAAAACGAATTAAAGAAACTTCTACTCTCTAAATGCTACTATACACTGCAGGAGTTTTTTAGTGACATTCAGTTACCGCAATAAATGAGAAACCGATTTAACTTTGTATTGTATACATCTCTGCTTGATTATTTGATTACTTAATAGAAATTAACTAATTTCAGTCAATATTAATTTTATATGTGTATATTTTTAATCTTTATTATCTATGCTAAGCGAAGCTATAAAAAAAATTGATATTAATGTAACATAATAATTATACATGACATGGAATGTGAACAATATGTTTTGCTACGCCCTAACAGGGTTTATGTACTAGAACTAAGTTAATATTAACACCTTATTGTAAAAGTACATAAAAAGCAATACATTGATGATGATGAATGAAACACTAGTTATACTAGGGAAGACAAGATGCACAGCGGCTGTTGCTTTACAAAAAATCCATTATATTATTTTCTAATATTTGACTCTGGAAGGCCGAGTCAAATATTAGAAAATAATATAATCCAGCCCTGTGAGCATGGAACTTTAGATAAACAAAATTTGACAGCTAAGATCGACATACTCGACAAAAATCGATAAATTTAACAGATATTCCTAAGAAGTGAAAAGGACAGATGCTTTTGATCCATGATGCATGATCGCAGGGCTGGCACGGTCCGAGATTCGAGACCGCCATTTACCTATGTGTTTTTCGTTTTTCTAATTTCATACGTACATTTCTCTGGAACACTTACGGCGAAGGAAAACACCGTGGGGCAACTTGCATACATCTGCGAAGAAATTCAAAGGTGTATGTGAAGTATACCAATCCGCACTGGGCCAGCGTGGTTGACTTAGGGTAGGCTCGAGCGCCTCTTGGTGGGGGGCACGAATATGAGCTGTCATGATATTATTTTTAGTATAGATGCAAATAATATTTGGCAACTATTCGTAATTCGACCTATTCGGTCATTTTTTTAGATATTCGGTATTCGGCCGAATAACGAATACCAGAAAAATATGAAATTAAAAACATATTTCAATCAATTTATTTAGAAACAAATTTATTTAAAACTTAGAGCATTTATTTTGAAAGATAATTAAGTTATTTTAAAGAGGCAGATTGTGGTGAATAAATACCAGTTTTTCTGCATTAGCAGGTAAAAGCCAATTTCGCTTATCTTCGTACATAAGATCTGCCTCCAATTTGGAGACTTTTTGTGTATAACTGCTGTACCTAGCTATTTTTTACTGCTCGTACTTAAAATAATATGATTTTACAAAATCAAGAAATCTGGAATCACAAAAAATGTAAAACAAGGCGTCGCATCAAGATCAGCACGCAAATGAAGCAAAAGAAAATACTCCCCACCCCATGGTCCCCGCGTGCCCTGCATCGAGACAAGTCATAACATGTACGCTTCTCGCGATCTATCTATACACAAACCTGCCGCTTGGTAACAGCCGAATATTCGGCAATTCGGCCGAGAGCGTCGCCGAATATTAGGTATTCAGTATGTGGCCAAATCACTATTCGTTGCACCAGTCTCTAATTTTTAGGCTCTCTCCTGGTCTCCTATTCGCCTACTTTTCGCGAAACTACTCACTAAATTAGTAATAGACAAAAATTGACAGTTCAAAGTTGGCAACCGAAATAAACGGATGAAAGATATATGAATTTTCCCACCAACGAATTTGAAATGACTGCCTTAACTTTTCACTGAATTATTTTATAAGATATTGCTGAGGAACCTTTTATAACCAAAAATTTGAGATGCCTACTAAAATGCATAAATAGAGTCTAGTAGTAGTGGCCATAATTCTATAATTACGAAAGGGAGCCTCTATACCAAAGTCATCTACATGGGAAACTCTTATCTTACCTATTTTTGCTTGCTTATCCTGCTGTGTTCCGGTTTGATTGAAGGGTGATACAGGCAGTGAAATTAGTAATTATTTATTTATTCTTTATGTACATAATATTAGTACAAAGGCGGACTTAATGCCTGTGGCATTTTCTTCCAGTCAACCTTAGGGTGGTGCAGAAAAGGGTAATGCGGTAGATGTACCGAGAACTGGAACAGCTAATTAAGAATATGATATTACATGCATATAACAAAATTCTACTACACAAATAAAATAATTAAAATAAACTAATATATATCTAAAATGCCTACGACCAACGAGATAATTGCAATGTTTTGATTGCCAATGCCTAAAAAAATCAGTTCTGTTGTTCAAAATGCCTTCGCAATTTATTTTTGAAGCTAAGCTTGCTTGGGGCGTTACTGTAACTTAACATCATATTATGACACAAGTTCACAAAGTAATGAGCAGCTTGCTTGTTTGCCAACATAACTGTATAAAAAAGTTATTATCAAAATATAGCTTAGGCCGATGGACTACTATTTAGTATGTACATGAAAGAAAGGATAAATAACCTGATGAAACGGCACGATTAAAAAATAATACCAGATGATGTGAGCAGCAATGATAAGGTGATAAGGCTGCGTAGTCTGTCTGTTCTAGGTTTTTTTTACACACATTTTTATATTTTATTAGTAGAGATTTTTATACTTACATGTTTTTACCATGTTACGAGTGGCTAGTAAGTAGACTAACAGTAGCGATGAACCATTTGGCCACCCTTGCAATAGAGGATGGTGGGTGTTTGTATAGAACTTCGTAATTTTTGACTTAGAAATAAGTATGTACCTATGTGACTTGATCTCGTAATTAAGTTCCAAATCTCAACCACCACCCACCACACTACAATCATAACGTTATCACTACTACTACACAACCATCTTTCCACCACCACTAAATTACAAATTCTAAGCCAGCACTGGACCGCGCACCATACAAGTTGCCGTCTATAAACGACAAAAATTTTCAGACTTTCCATACAAAATATGTATCGAAATTAGAATGGAAAGTCCGATTTTTTTGCGCTTTCTGTCATTTGTTCCTTAATGAAAGTTTCACGAGTAGAATGTGTCTCTTTATTAAGGAAAATCGGAATGCAATTTTTAGCACATCGGAGTAGCATATAACATTTTTAATCCTTTTTCTCTCGATTTCTGCTTTATGCTTTAAGATTCCATCCCATGCCCATGGCTGGTTGTTCTGAAACACTAACAATTTGTTTAAACGAAAAAAAGAAAAAATGGATTATTTAATTTTCTTAAAATTTCTAATGAAATAGATATAGAATCATGAGTATTTTATTTCAATGGGTAATGTTTATCGAGCTGAACCTTTATTACCTGTTTTTTTTAAAAACACTATCGTTTATTTTGTAAAAACGTTCCTACCCTATGCTGCAATAAAACTACTATTATGTCAAAAATGATTTATGGCAATAATATAAACAACTTTTGGGAAACGGAAATGAAAAAAAATTATCAGCTGTTTGATAGAATTAGCTTCTATTTATTCGTTAAGTTACACACCATATACAATTTTAAAGGAATAATCTGTTTAAATATGAATGAAATTCAAAATATTTGATATATTTAATGACATAAGCAAGATTTTTTTAATTATAAATAACTTGTCACTTAAATGACTACAATTAAACGTAGCGTAGCGTCAAAGTAATGGAAAATACCTAATAATAATAAGACATACCTTTGTTTATATTTAATAAAACTAAACAACGGGACAAGATTGAGTTTATTTATCTTTGTCAAATAATTCAAAAATGAAAAAGTTCTTGTATGAATATAAAGTATTGCGAAGTAAATCGGCAACGGTAAAAGGGTAATCACAAAATTATTATTATTATCATTAAAACTTTGTTTACCCGGCACCGTTTGTTAATTGTTTTGACTTGAAGTTTTGGTTACTTGTGGATTTTTGTGATTTTTGGATATTTATTTTGTTGTTGCCGCTTGGCAGATTCAAAGTAGTAACCGGTAGTAACCGTGAGCGCGTCAGCGACAGACAGACTAGACTACCGTCCGGCGCGGATGAAGTGGATCATCGGAGCGCAACGAAAAGTAATTTGTACAAAAAACTTTAAATTCAGCTCATTGAGAATGGCGAGCTGTTCGTGATGTTTTGTCTGACCGCACAATATATCGGTGGTCATTGTTGCTAGTCGTTTTTTGTGACGATCGGACTTCTAATGCGCCGGTAATGTCCGCGTGTTCGCTTTAGCGACTTTCAATTTTTAACTTTGTATTGAGTTTTACTTTGTTTTAAGACAGCTCTTTGTTTCAAGAATAGTTTGCTTAAATAATTTCGTGTGAAAACAAAGGAAAAAGTGGATTCACTTCAGGACATGGGCGTATTCAAGTGGCTGCGCCGGTAAGTACCTACGTACGTCTGATTTACTTATTTTTACACTTCTATCAATTTTGTTTTATACTTTTACTTCTTCTATAATGCTTAACAAACCCTTAAGTATTTATCAGCTTTTGTACTTTTTTTTTGCTTTGAGGCATCACTTTATCCAAATTTTTTTATTATATATTTAGTAGTTATAATTTATTTTTCAGTATTAATGATGCAAGTGTGAATCAATAATCCTACACATGGTTGAGAACAACTTTAACTTTAGAGAACAACTGATTGAGAACAAGTACCTAGTGTGTTTTACAGTGGACTCTTAATTATTTTGTTTCAACCAAGTCTGATTCTTAATTACATATAATTCTTTTTAGTTTCATTAAAAAAACATACATAGTCTAAAGCAAAACACCACCCTGGAGATTGAAGTCTTTTGATTAAAATTATTAGACATTAATTATGTTTCAAAAACTTTATAATAATGATAATTCCACATTTTTATCATTTGTAGGGTATAAACAAATAAAGAGTATTTTTAGTATAAATATGGTTAACAATTTTATCTTTTTTAAGTTTATATTAAATGAAAAATCAATATACTAAAAACTTGAAACAAACTTTATTTTAATGAGTAAGTATAATATTTAATATAACGGACTACTTAGTTTAGTTACTTTACTATCTTATTATTTACTAGCTATGCCCGCGACTTCGTCCGCGTGAAATAGTAACTTTTGTTGAGGTTGATAAAAAGTAGCCTATGTTATACCTTATATAATTAGCTATTTATTGGTGAAAGTCCCGTCAAAATCGGTCCAGCCATTCTGGTGATTAGCGGGAACAAACAGACAGACAGACAAAAAAAAATTAAATAGTGTTTTTGTTATTGGTACCCGATATACATTCATACCCATTTAGTAAAACCTTGTTATTTTGACATTACAAACGGACACTTCAATTTTATTTATTTGTATAGATATAGATTTATAAATAGACCTGCATTTAAATAAAAATGGGTTGCGAAAACTGTGCTACAATGAAGAATGCCTGGACTGATTCGGTTAATTGTTTTTTCAAATATTTGTATGATTCTAGAAGATTTTTATGAAGAAAAATATTGTATGTAAAAAAACAATGTCAAACATTTAATAAAAAGTGGCCTATTTTGGTACAAAATTATCCAACAATGGGCATGGCCAGTTTATTGTCCAAGTATGATGTAAGTCTCCACTTCAAATGCCGTATCATCAGTTGTTCAATCCTTTTCACTAGAGGATTGCATGAGGTCACCCAACATTTGAACTATAGAAAACCATTGTTACATTTGTTGCAGTCTGTCCCTAACAATTTGTAATTGAATTTGTCCACTATTTCAGTAAAAAGTCTTGTAATTAAAAACTTTTAAGGTAAGATAAATAAACACCATATAATAAACTAGAGTTGGTAGAAGGCTATTGTGAAAGTCAAAGAATTTATTATATATTCAAAAAAATAAGTGTTGTCCAAGTAATAATTAATTGTTTATGTATTTGCCTTTTTAATTCTACTGCAGCTTCCTTTGTTATTGCTTTATCACTTAAATTAGTAAAAGCACAAGAATGAACCAATGAACAGAAATATAAAAAAAAATTAAGCCAATAGGGATAGGGATATGTGCACACTTTTTGTTATTATATTAACAATGGAATTTTTAGCTTTAAAAATCAAAACTATAAGCTTTCAAGTTGCCGGTTAGGCAGATAGATGTGAAATAGAATATGATGTCATTTTACACATCTGCCAAAAATACATTCACAGAAATCTGTTTAAAAAAAATGAGATGGCATGCAATTTTTAGTAGCACTCATAACATTTTTAGGGTTCCGTCCTTTGCCTACCATCCTATGTGAGGAGTCGGATGGGCGCGTCCATACCTGCGCAATGGTGGCAGGTGTACCCAGGGTTCCGTATTAGGTCCTCTACTATGGAACCTGGGGTACAATTGGGACCCGCGAGGCGACCTTCTTCCACAAATTAAGGTCGTCTGCTTCTTTCTTGTCTTTGGTTATCCGACGCATGCGCCTCCTGGATTTGGATGTGACCCTTGAAAAAATGAGGGCCATGAATTTCCACGCCCTCCGTCGCAGGATCCCACTGGGGCTCCGAGTCCGAGTGGGGGGGTTTGTATACTGGTCGAGGAGCATCTCAAGTACCTCGGCCTGGTTCTGGACCCCCGATGGAGTTTCGAAGAGTATTTTAAGCTCCTCGCTCCACGGTTGTGCGCCGCCGCACTTGGGCGGGTCCTCCCTAATGTGGAAGGCCCAAGATCGGCGTGCCGTCGGCTATATCACGGGGTGATAAGATCAGTGGCACTATATGCAGCCCTAGTATGGGCGGAGTGCCTCTCGTCCCGTACGATGGCCCTGCTGCGACGTCCACAAAGGGTCATGGCAACGCGGGCCGTGCGAGCCTATGGCACGGTCAACCACGGCGCGCCCTGCGTTCTTGCGAGCCAAATGTCGTCGATGCACGCGTCCATTCGGGGGTGTATCGGCATCGGGTTGCTTGCTGTACGAGAACGGGGGAACGATCCGGTCGAGAAGATAAGCCGCAGTGTCATCAATGCGACGCTCCCCACGACACTGCTGAGCACACACTATTGGGGTGCCCGGTTTGGTGACGCCAGCGCAGCGAACTCAACGCTGCGTTGGGAGGCGAAAACCTCTCGTTGCCGAGCATGGCCGTGACCATGATCTCGGGTGTCCGGACCCCAAAACCCCCCCCCCCCCCCTCCTACCTACGTACGCCAATGTTTAGGTCTACAGTTTCCTTCAGCTGAGAAAAAAATCTAACTTGTTTACTCAATACCATCAGAAAATATGACTCTTTATGACACATATTTCGCATAGCTTATTTACATGTTTATGAAATGAATATAATTGTATATTTATATGTTAATTATATAACGCCGAAAGACACCCCAACTTATAATTATTATAAAAGAATTATATAAATTAAATACTCACAGATTAAACATATTATACTCACAAAAAAAAAGAAAGCGTAATATTACTCACAAAGATTTTTATTTTACTTAACTAAGCATATTAAATCTACCAGTGGTAAGGATGAATGAAAACAGTTTTTTGAGCATTTATCCCGACGCGGACCCATCCCGCCGACGGTAATTAAATAATTCGGAAAATAGTCCCTCACTGTATACATATGTATATGAGCATACACTTGTAGTGCGCATACACATAAGGCGTTACTCACCTCTCATTGTGTTTTGTGGATTTAACCTGGCTATCGCGATCTTGGTAAGGACCAAGTCGTAGGCTTCCCAAAGGATCTTCCCAACCTACCCATCTTTGACAGTTCGCATGCAGCGACTTCCCGCGACAACATCGACTTTCACGACAACATCGGTCCACTTTTGGGCCAACCGGTGCGTTTCCCGGTACACTGCCGTCACTCGAGGACGTTTCCGCCCCACGGCCGTCAGTCTTGCGAGCAATGTGCCCTGCCCACTGCCACTTAAGATTCGATAAGTTTAGCGAAGTTCTACATATCTCACTGTTTCTGATTCGATCACCCCGAACAGGTAGCCCTCTCCGTTGCCCTTTGGGTGACCTTACATACAGCCCTTTTATGAGGCCTATTGTAAGCAGCCAGTCGGCCACGTCTCACTTCCGTAAAACATCACAGGCAATACGCACCAAATTGAAGACTCATCTATTGTAGTGTCATTGTCGATATGCTGCATAGCTTCCCGAAAATTGACCTCTTTCTGCCATTCGTACATACGAATGTCAAACTAGAAGTCCTTAGAAAATCTAAAACTGAGCAAACTAGCAAGTTATTAGTTGAATTATATCTTTACATCGATACATCGCTGCATCGATGGAACCACTGAGAAAAGCACTTTGCTCGTTCGTCCTTAGGAGTCTCTTCGACGGCCTTTTGAAACGCAGCCGCTGCTTCCTCGGTGTCCATAAAAGTTTTACTTTTATTTTCGGGAATAAATAAAAATCGCAAGGTGCGAGGTCGGGGCTATACGGCGGGTGACCTAGTCATTCTACGTCTGACGTCGCCAAATAGTCGATCATTCGCCTGGCGGTTTGCGACGAAGCGTAGTCGTGGTGAAGGAGGATCCTACTGCGAGGTCGTTTCTGCCGTACTTTTTCCAAGACAAGTGGAAAACATTTGTTAATGTACTATACTATACTGCAATAACTGTTCTTCGATCCTCTAAAACAATAAAGAACATGCAATATTTTTATTTTTGCGTTTATTGTAAAGAATCCCATGTAGAATGGATCACAAGTATGTTAAAAATTAAAATAAAAATTTATTGCAATAAAATGCACTCTGAAACTTACAAGTTCAAATTTCGCGCTAAAATGGGCCTACAATTCTGATGACGTCACTACCGTATGTCACTCATTCGTCGCTAACATTTAATTCAAATATCACAAGGAAAGTTTCCATTAGTTTCGAATTAGTTATTTTAAATGGACTATCCATCAACATCTTATAGTCAGAACAATGTTATTATTTGAAAGAAATGCGTGTGGATTCATATATTCATGGTACAAAACCAATGCCAATGTGTCCATCAACTTCAAAGAAGTTCCCAAATAATTTTATTTTAACTGAACCTTATGACCTTATTTGAAAAAAATTGCTGTAACACGATAACCTTTTCGTACTTTATGCTCTAAATGAGAAACGAACTATGATTTAATACTTAATTAACCTAGTTTAGTTCCTTTCATTTCTACACTCCAAAACTCGGCACTTTCAACAAAAAAGTTACTTCCACATCAGCACTAACTCTTGGTAGGTTTTTGGAGTCTATTTTTATAAAACCAACTACCATTTCTCACAGAAAAATGTAAATAATTTTCGTAAAAATAATGTTTACGATTACATCTGCCCTGCGAGCATGGAATTGTCGATCGACAAAAGCATCTGTCCTTTTCACTCCTTAGGAATATCTGTTAAATGTATCGATTTTTGTCGAGTATGTCGATTTTAGCTGTCAAATTTTGTTTATCGAGAGTTGCATGCTCCCAGGGCAGATGGGACATAAAGCACGAGTGATGTCACTAGTCGTTGATTGGTAGATTACGTTGCGTTCCGTTTCGCGTATTTTTATTTCGCAATTATTCACGAAAATTAGTATTAATTAAAAATAAAAATGTTGCCATCGTTGTTGTTTTACATGGTTATATTATAATTTTAATCATAAATCGTTCATAAATATTACATTTGCATCTTCCCTTTGCATGTTGCGTAGTGACCTGTCCTTCCGAACAACGAGCCCAACTGAGCAGATTGTCTTTTGGTTTCGGGATCACAACAGTAAATCCAGCGGCCGTACCGTACCGCCTAACTCAAAGCGATCACTCGCTATCGTTATCGTGACATTAGAACAATAGTTTTAACCTCAGAACAATCACTACAGCATAGAAGGAAGATTAAAACAAGAATTAATTGTGTGCTATTTGTCTCTTTCTAACATACGGCACAAAACTGTGTAAATGTAAGAGATGAGTAATATTTGTCTTTTGGCATATCACAAGGTGGTCAGTATATGAATTGATTGAATTGTCATTTTGGTTAAAAATATTAAAATTGGTTAAAAATATATAACACGGCTAAATTCTATAGTACCTTGTATCGAAGATAGACCATCAGAGTTTGAACTATTTGAATTGTTCGTATAATAATTGCTTGTGCGTCCCGTGGCTAGTAATATTTTGATGATATTTTATTAATATTTAAGTGATTAGAAAGCAAGAATTCTTTAGGTATTTACAAATAGTATGTGTTTGTGCACTCCGTAACACAATGTCTTGCTTGTGTAGTTTGGGGCTGCAAGTCTCATTCGTCGCGAAAGGAAAACAATCAAAATTTATTGACCTTAAATTGGCATGTTTTCTCATATTGTTACTTGAATGTGAGCTAATAAGTAAACTTATATACATATGAAATATCGCTGAATCATTTTGTAGAAAAACAATACGTAATATTAACTTCACTTTTATGTTTTAGCGATTTTTAGAAAATTACTTTGAGGTTTTCTTGATCATGCGTAGTGTTGTAAAATTTTGTCGATATTTTTATTTTACAGATTTCCTAAAGACAATGTAAAAAAAATATGGATAAAGTGTATTGTCAGACGAAAGCATAGTCAAATTTGCTCCAGATATTTTCCATCAGATTAATTTTGTATGTACCTACTTAGTAGTAAAACTATGAAATGGAGACGTCATGACGTAAGTCAAGTTATTTAATGAAAGGAAATCTTTAAACTAAAATATTATTTATGAAAATAAAAACGTATTTAATTTCTTAACTATTTCTTTAAGGAATCCTTGACACGGAAATATTAGATCAAGAAATGAACAGAAAGAGTCAAAAAGGTAAAATATCAAAACGCCGCCTTCGGAAAATTTACATTCTAACTAAGCCCGGCCGCACATCAAGCGTAATAAATCTATCGAAAAATGTCTTAACAATAAAGTATGGTCAAATGTTAATGTTTTTAGTTTAATTTCCAAGCACATGTACAAATAGTAGTTTTAGCATTCACGAATTTATCAAAGGTTCAAAATCCATGAGGGTTAAATTTTCGGGTAAGTAAATTAAATATAAGATTAACCTTAAGTACCTCTAAGCGATGCGATAAAAAATGAATTAAATCTAAGCGATGAAATAAAAGCAGTGTGTCTTCGATTTCCTTCCTATAGAATTTGTGAATCTCTGCAATAGAAAAATTCCAACAATTTAGATAATGGGAAATACCCGTCACTTAAATAGTCCAAATTTTAGGGTTCCGTACCTCAAAAGAAACACTGAACCATTATATGATCACTTTATTGTCCGTTTGTCTGTCAAGACTATCTTGGAAACGCGTGAAGGTATCGAGTTGAAATTAAAACCATATAATTACTCAGTTCTACACTAACAAGTTCTAGTCCCTTGAAGATGTGAAAAAATCAAACTTCTAAGTTAACAAAAAAAGGTACGACCGTTTATGTCGCCAAAAACGTATATTTCGACATTCTCACGGGCATCAAAATGTATAGGGTACTTTTCGTTGATCTAGCTAGAACTATGAAATTTGTGAAGTTATATAGTCTTACACTACAAGTCAGGGAAAATCTCAAACTCCACATTTGTAATTAAATCATAAAAAATTTAGTCTCTATTTAAAGTATAACCTACAATTTTAAACGGGACCCTCGGTGGGCGAGTCCGACTCGCACTTCCCGCTTTTAGTCTCATGAACGGCCAGCCTGACCATACCAAAGAGACACAGCAGCTATTAGCTGGATAAGTTACATAAGAAAATCTACCCTTAATTATTTATGTTATATTTCTCGTAATAAAGACATTTTAGTATTAGGGATCTATTAAATACCTACATAATATAATTATCGACGTTGAAACTAGGTGAGTGATGAGCACGACATCACTGGGAGAAGAACTGACAAGCGAGAATTAGTGACGACCTACAAAATTTCGAAACATCTTGCATATACGTGTCTCTGTCTAACTTCTATTTGCAGCGCCTAATGTCAAACTGAGTCAAATATATTAAGTTCAGTAGCTATTTTTGCTAGGTTTCTATGCTTTAGTTATTCTTCTGAGGTTTTAACGTCACAGGTGACATTTTAACTATTGTTCTAATGTCACGAAAGCGATAGCGAGTGATCGCTGAGTTAGGCAGTAGCCCCCCAGCTTTCGCCACCCGTAGGTTTGTCGAACACAACATTTGCGTCACCTCTGCAAAATATTTGAACCATTTAAGGCGCATAGTGGTCCTAACGACCTTGCTCAATCGTCCCGCACTAATTACATAGGAGTGAGTGAGTGAGAATGAGGGAAATATTTAAGCAAACCTTTACGCGTAAGATGAATTATTTCAATAAAAAATTAATAAAGGCGAATAAGAAAAATCTAAAAAGACCATCCGCTAGAATATTCTTCACTTTATTTATTGAAATCGAAAGTAGGTATATGATTTAACCTAATATTTACGACGTGATTAGGTTTAAAGTTTTAAAATCGAGACATGTTTGGGTCACATTTTAGCCAAGTTTTAATTAATTTATCAAAAAATTAAAAAGACCATCCTCTAAAAAATGCGTTAAATAATAACATATGTTTTTTAAAGATTTTTTTATTCAATATTTATGAAGAGAACCGGTTTTTTCTGCAGTGATTTTTTTATGATTGACCTACTATGCGCCTTAAGGGCACCGATCAACACGACGAAGTTTTTGGCCTCGGTCAAATTACCACCGGTATCCACCGGGCACAAGCTTCCTGATCGCTAACTGTTCATGGAGGATTTTGTGCACTTGAGTTATACCAATGCCTAAGCTTGTCCGAATCTGCTGATAGATCACTCTTTGTTAGTCTCTATCATATGCCGCATAATACTGATGTTATCTTCAGTCGTCGCAGAAGGCCGTCCCTCATGCGGATCATCGGTAAGATTAGTGCGACTCCGTTTAAACTCATTAAACCAGTTGTTAATAGTGGCACGAGATGGGGCTTCCTCATGAAAGGCTAATCGAAGTCTATCATAACTTTCTTACTACTGAATTAAATGACATCGAAAGTTGTAAAAATCATTGCACGGAAATTTTCGATTCTCGCGATAAATTCATGCTTACGTGACTCAGAAAATTTTCAATTTGCCGCCAAATCTTAAAACAAATAACCAAATGAATGTAAAACATACTCAATAATATTGGCAAGAAGTTCAATTTTCAACATTTCAATTTATTTTTTTATTGTATTGTTTACAAGTTACCAAACTTTCAGTGTCGGTCTCGTAACCAGTTAGACTTATGTACCCGGTAAACATACTCGACAACAACTTCCAGTGTACACAATTCAACCTTTACAGGACTGGGTTGTGTACGGAATGACAATTCAACATAATTTTTAACCGACTTCAAGAAAGGAGGAGGTTCTCAATTTGATGCGTGTTTTTTTTGTGTGTATGTTACGCGATTACGCCGCCAATTGTGGACCGATTTTCAAAATTATTTTTGTATTTCGATAGAGTATACTCCAAGGGTGTTCCCAAGGTCACCAAAATTAAGATCTGATAGTGGGATCCCATAAAAATCGAGAAAAACCCCAAAATTTTTAGGTGTTTTGTGTATATGTTACGCGATTACTCCGCCAATTCCAATTTTCAAAATTATTTTTGTATTTGATAGAGTATAGTCCTTGGGTCGTCCCAAGGTCACAAAGTCAGGATCCCATTTTCACAAGTATTCATTCACTAAGAAGATAAAAATAAAAATTTTATTTTACAAAAAATAAATGCCGGCTTCAAAAACACTGAAAGGTTAAAAATAATATAAGAATTACATAGTACGAGTACAAACAACATCACACTTCTATATAATGAAGTCGGTTCCAAACGATGATCTAGACAGTCTTAAAATTTGGCACCGACTTCCATATAGAAGTGTGATGTTGATCCCTAATAGGTGTTCTTAGGGAAATTTCGTAAGGAGGCTGTGGACTGTATAAGTAACTGGTCTATTCAAGATTCGCAATCAAACTTGAAGTTTAGGTATTTTAGTTAAAGTAAGGAAACAACAAGTTACAATTAATTTGATATTATTAATTCTATAAATGTAGAATGAATTTGAGTCTGATCCGTAATTCGTTTGAATTACAAACAATTTTCGCAAACGTCAAAGCAACGTTTTGCGTTTTGTTTAAGCATGCTAACAATCTGCGTTTAGTTTTTTAAAAACATATAAAAATGAAGTAAAATAATAAAAAAATATAAACAACGATATTAATTCTGAACAGTATGTACCTATTCTTATATTATTTTTAACTTTTCAGTGTTTTTCAGAAGTCGGTTTTTATTTTTTTATCATGTCCATTTTCTTTAAAACCTACTTGTTGTGAAACTACTGAGGTCTTCGATTGTGATTGTAACCAAGGGCCGTAAGCAAAGTAACATTCGCGTTCGTTTCGTTTAAGTTATACGTTCTGTATCGAACGGCAACGTATGAGAATGATTCGTGATCCGGAATCATACCCTTATATTTTCTTATTTTGTTTTTGAATTTATTTTACTTTGTCTAGGCCCCCATCGGCCCTACCGCCTAACTAACTAATAGCGATGCGCGATGGCAATAGCGAGGCACTCGCTACCGTTTTAAATTCACGTGTTTGTTATGATAGCGTTTGCCATCATCAAAATTAAGGTGAGCCACATTCTTGCCGTTTATGTTGATGTCGCGTGTTCTCAAGTCCAAAAGACTTAACATGTCCTTCAATGTAGCTGTGAACAGATAACTGAAGCGTTGCTATGTCTCATATATTTTCTATAAACTCAAATTCTCTCATTTTCTCACCTTGGGCAGAATTCGAACCTGCGTTTTCAACATACTCCGATGAGGTCATTGCCGCTTAGGGCACTGAGGACTTATCGAAAAAACGGGAAAAGTGCGTGTTGAACTCGCGCACCGAGAGTTGCGCATAAACTAATCGTTTCCCTTTTTGCGAACATATGCCACGTCAACGGTCATATGTATCTTTTGATCGTGTTGACTTACAAATATGCTTTTTCACAACTGAAAGAGACCGTAGATCCGAGTATATCTGGGGGCACGGCAGTGCCCCCGCCAAGTCGAGCGCGAAGCAAACACTGCCGTACCATCCTTTACTGGAACCATTTCGCCGCATTTTCAGGCCCCTATTTGAGAACCTCTGGATAAGACCAGAACGCAGAAATTTTCGTCATCCAGTAAGCTATAATCACATACTTAAAATCCAAAATTTCAAGTCTGTAGGTCATTTAGTTCCGAAGTTAAGCGAAAGCAAAGTTTCGCATTTATGACACTCACTCACTCACTAACTCATGATCATCAAAATAGAACTAGTACTTTCCATAAACTCAGAGAGCTGAAATTTGGTACAGAGTTAGGGTTTAATGGCCACATAAAGGAAAACTATAAAAACTAGGATAATCGAAGATCTGGAGTACCTGGTGACCCTGATTAGAAAACACAAGAACCCAACCAAACTATTAGAGATATCGACATACCGCCTTTACAAAAAATATTCAACTTGGTGGGCCGCTTCCAATAAAGAAAAGAAAAAAAGAAAAAAGAAAAGAAATATTTGTAATAATAAAAAAAACTACCCCTAAAAAGAAAAAAACTGTGTCAAATAATAAAATCTAATAAAATAAATCAATAAGCTCACGTTTCTACAAAAAGAAGTGAAATCCCACCAAAAACATTCCGTAAAAAACTAGCCAAGTCTCGATGGAGCTGCTTGTTTATCTCTAAAAAGTAATGAAATCTAGACAAAGTCTAAGGTTCCTTACTGCGATTTCTTTATTATTATAGTTAATGTTGTGTGACTTGGTCTTTGAACATTCTTTAGACGTTAGTGGGTACAAGTCAACGGCCAAGTCACACAACATTAACTATAATAATAAAGAAATCGCAGTAAGGAACCTTAGACTTAGCACGACTTTGTCTAGATTTCATTACTTTTTAGAGATAAACAAGCAGCTCCATCGAGACTTGGCTAGTTTTTTACAGAATGTTTTTGGTGGGATATTCTTCTTCTTTTAACTCGTTTGTGACCCCGCAGACGGGCATCAATGTCAGGGCTGTAATATCTCTCACTTCCAGTCAGAGGCTATCCCCTCTCCAGCTGCTTAGTCCATGAGCGCCCTAAGTGTTGCAGCCTGCGCGCGATTATAGGCCCCCCGTCTGGGTATTTCCTCCATGTTCAGGGTAAACCCTACAGGCGTTAAGATCAGACCCCTTAGACAAAAGCCACACGCTAACTTTTCCGCTGTTGTTCTGCAAAAAAAATGTATGGAGATGACATTAGCTGCGGAGAAATAGTGTGAGGTTGTCGCAGGCTAATGTCATTTCCATATATGTTTTCTGCGGATAAATTAGCGTGTGGTTTTTGTCTAGGGGGGCTGGTCCGTAGCTGGCCGGGTTGTCCCGAGGTGGTCTGGATGATTAGGGTTGCCCAGATCTTGGATCGCCCTGACGATGGCTAGATGGAGATTGACGTTGGTTTAGTGAGTATGCCCCGCACTCAATAGGTTGAGTCCCACAAACGCTTGTCGAGTTGCCATATCGGCAGACGGTGTAAACCAGCAATTCCATCTCGTAAAAAGGTACTGCTTTATACGGATGTATATTTCGATCCCGTTGAGGAAAGCCTACTGCACTTATTTAAGGCCGAACTGCAGTCGGGTAGTCCGTTAATCAGTTCAATAATTAACTCCATTACGCCACACGCAGATACAAAGAGTCGCACAATTTTCGGCGATACAATCCTAGCTGCGGGCTCTATTCGATGTTATCAGCGCGAACAATTATCAGTGTAAAAAATAATAATTACACGAGTGCGAATAATGGAGCCAGTTCCCACAGTGGCCGCACACGACAGGCCAACAAAGACCTCCCCGTGATTGATGCCTCCATTAATTACTCAATTCAATCGGATACCTTTCGTTCATTGCGTTTTCTATAACAGTATTATTGAAATTTCACTTTCACCGAACTATTTTGTTGATCGGCGGCGTATCGTTCTCTTGTTGGTTTGCAAATAACCAAAATTCACGGTGGCATTGTTTATGTAAGCATTATGCTGGTGGCGTTACTGCCATATTATTACTTGCAAATTACACGGTGGAAGATGTCCAACACTTGTTCGTGTGTGTCCGGTATGAGGATGCAAGAAAAGTCTTATTTAATGCATTTTAAATTTATGTCATTGATGCGATGTAGGTGTGTTTCATAGTATTTTGACTCAACGAACTTCGGAGGAGGCCAAAATACTGTACTGTTTAGACTGGCCGCACACATACCAGTACGTTTTCCGCATTCGATATCCGAACACGGGATACAGACACGGAGTTCCGTGAATCTAGCGCAGCCGTTCGTATTTTCTCATTCGGGACTTCTACCATTCTATCTAAACGTACGTGCGGAATGTTTTCCGTTCGGAATAAAAACGAACGTGTGTGGCAGTAAATGTATGTTGTATAAATTTGATGTATTCGGATGCCCGCATTCGGAAATCGAATGCGGAAAACGTATGTGTGCGGCCAGTCTTACTGTGCCCGCCGCGACAACCTTCTACTTTTTTTATTGCAATTAAGTTGGCAAACAAGCAAACTGACCAAGCCCACCTGACGGTAAGTGGTAACAGTCACCTATAATCGAATAAAAAAACGACACATTTACCGGAGGGAGACTTTGTCTGTACTAGTCTTCTGCGCGGGTACCTCTATCTCTTATCTATTTCTGCCGCCAAGCAGCGGTGTGCTTCGGTTTAAAGGGCAAGGCAGGCAGTCTTACAAGTCCCTGTTGGTGTTTGGCGTTTGTGGTATTGCACGTGTTTGGTATATTGCGTAATTAATAATGTCGCAAAAGACCTCAAAACGTCAGGTTGGTGTTTTGCGTTTGTGGTATTTTACGTAGTTGGTATTTAGCGTAATCATTTATATACATTCGCACAACACCAAAAAACCTCGCGTTGGTATTTTGCGTTTGTGGTATTATGCGTCTAAACCAGTGAAATTACTGTATACTCTGACTAGTTTTGACATCTTATGCCACAAGTTGAATATGTCGATGTTCTTGTGGGGGCTGTAAATTGCGAATCTTACAGGAACCACACGTGCTATTTATTAGCCACTGTAGCCACTTACCGTCAGATAAGCAGTTTGCAAAAAATACTCGTTTGTCATTTTATTTCTTTCTAAACGTAAAATGGGAGTTTTGTCTTAAAGCTTCCGAGATGCTGTTAAATTTATCCCATTTACTTTTTGATTTCTTAATCAACATACTATTATATGAAATTGTATTATTTTAATATTACACAATTAAATTATTAATAATAAATAGTCATAATAAATCAACATAGATCGTTTTATTGTAGAATTATTTCCTCTGCATCATACTCGATAACTCAAAAAACTAAGGGTAGGTAGGTACTAACTAATTCCGCAATGCAAGTTTTCAGCTACGTACCTACTACACAGTAGCATCGCGATGACTTCGAAATCTGCTGATATTTGAGATGCTTTCTATTTCAATTGAGTTATTATACAATCTACTATTTGTTGTCCATCGCATTGTTTTGGCGCGACCCGAATTTCGTAAAAGTCATCTTGAATTGTAATTATTAGTCTTAATTATAATGTAATAAGAAATATAATTGTAATCTCGTCTTCGAAATTTTTATCATAAGTATAGTCTGGTCAATTTAGATATTCACCCTTGCATAAATTCAGAGAAAGCTGAACATTTGCATGGACGTTAGGCATAAAGTTCGCAAACATGTTTTTTTTTTCAGCGAAACTGTAAACTTTATGATAAACATATCAACGACGAAACAACTGATGTATCCACTGTTAGAACAATTCACGTCAACTCAAGGTGAGGAAGAAGAAGAAAAAAATGACGACGAGATGATGAATAAGATGACCTGACATTCCATTGACTTTTTCTGAGATAGACTGTGGAATAGGCCTATCGGGAAAACCACGTTGAAAAAACGCGATAGGTACACTACCTCATAGGTGGCGTGAAAACGTGTTGTACATACTCGATATTATGAAGAATAGAACTAAAGTAAATTTTGTACTCGCTTTTTGTCAGGAATGGTTAATGTTATAAAAAAAAGTGTAAGGACAATTTTTGTAGATAATTGATCGTGTGATCTACAACTTTTGTCTGAGTTATTCATCATAAAAGTAACCGTTTCACTGAAAAATCCTAAAAACCATTTTCGCAAACTTTGACCTTGAATAAATTTTTTGCAGACATGGGATTGATGGGGATTTTCACAATTTCATTACAATGGTGTCCCTAACGTCGATGCAAATTTTTAGCTTTCTGTTAATTTATGCAAGGGTACCCCTATTGCAAGTTAAATAAAAGCTTGTAAAAAATAAAAACCGACTTCAAAAACACTGAAAGTTAAAAATAATGTAAGAATAGGTACAGACAACCTCACACTTCTATATTGAAGTCGGTGCCAAATTTTAAGACCTCCTAGGAGGTCATCGTTTGGGACCGACTTCAATATTGAAGTGTGATGTGCTAAATTGACCGGACTAGTAGGGCTACCATAACCCAAATTGCGGAAGTCGGACATTTTAAAAACATTTTCGTCTATCAGTCAAATAACCCATTTTCTGCCTCTATGAAGGTTCATAGAGGCAGAAAATGGGTTACTTGTTTGGCAAATCTTAATGAACTGTTCGAATCGACTGCTCGTTGCACAGTGAAGTTGTTGTAAAACCGTATGCCCTTTCGGAATTCGGATACTACGTTTATACTACCTACGGTCTTTTTCGCAGTATTCCGCTGAGCCTTTTTTTAACATTCCTCTTATTCTTATCTGTCGGTTTTAAGATGAAATGATTCTGGACATAATTTGCTATAGGTTGGACTTTGCTGTTTATGACTTTTTATGGCTTGGTTTGCTCGGGAAAAATATTACATCGTTCAAAATAAAAACATCGTTTATGTTAATGTTGCTGATATTTATGTTAATATACTCGTACACTCTTCTCTTTAGTTCTCAGTTAATCTGGTAAAAGAATAATTAAAAACACTCTTTTTATGAGTCAATCCGGGAACAAAAATAATTAGAACAGATTCTAGATAAAGGAACTAAGACTAAACTAAAACAAGACTTTAAGCGAAGAATCAATAGTATTATGAAAACACAATTATATTCTAAAAATTTCATAAAAGCGGTTAATACATTTGTTATCCCCACCCTAACTTATTCCTTCGGCATTTTAAAATGGACTAAAACAGAGTTAAAGCAACTACAACGTGACATTAACACCACTATGACAAGAAATAGGAAACACCACCCTAGAGCCAGTGTCCAACGTCAAGTATTACCACGCAATGAAGGTGGAAGAGGTATTATTGATATTTATAACCTTCATAATAGTCAAATAACAAATCTTCGTCAGTATTTTTATAATAAATCAAACACTTCGGATCTTCACTTAGCAATACTACAAAATGACAAAAACTTTACACCACTCAATCTACAGGTACCCAAAAAAATGAA
Organism: Schoenobius gigantellus; assembly: GCA_963935595.1. Lineage (NCBI taxonomy): Eukaryota > Metazoa > Arthropoda > Insecta > Lepidoptera > Crambidae > Schoenobius > Schoenobius gigantellus. The sequence continues at coordinate 25,593,693 of OZ012554.1, forward strand.
GAACAAATTATCAACCACCTCAAAATTTGCGAATGGACCCGTAAAGCTTTACACGGAAGACACCGCCACGATTTATGCCAGAGTAATGTCGACAAAGCAGCGTCGAACGCATGGTTGACTCGAGGCGAACTCTTCCCCGAGACCGAGGGTTTCATGATTGCAATTCAGGATCAGATTATTGAAACAAGAAATTACCAGAAATTTATTATAAAAAGACCCAATTTGACAACAGATTTATGTCGACGCTGCAATAGTTCATCAGAGACCATACAACACATTACAGGAGCATGTAGAGCAATAGTTCAGACAGATTATAAATATAGACATGACCAAGCTGCAAACATTATACACCAACAACTAGCTTTGAAGTATAACCTGATCCCTTCCACATCAATAGCGCCATACTATAAATATGTACCCGATTCAATATTAGAAAACAATAGTTACAAAATGTATTATGATAGAGATATTTTAACCGATAAGACAGTTCACTATAATAGACCGGATATTACACTAATAGATAAAGTAAATAAAACAGCAAAAATAATTGACATAGCCATCCCAAATACACATAATCTACAGAGTACAATAAGCGAAAAGCTGACAAAATATTTAGAATTAAAAGACGAAATTATGGGTATGTGGCATCTTCAGCATGTAGTCATAGTACCAATAGTTCTTTCAGCTACTGGAGTTATACCTAAACAGTTACAGCAATCCTTAGATACCCTTAATTTACCGACTTTCACAAACATCAATTTACAAAAAGCCGTAATTTTAAATACTTGTAGGATAGTCCGGAAATTTTTACAAACAGAAACAGACAGAGAATCGTTCGCTCATAATACAGTTAACAGCAATACTTAATATAATTATCTATTTACTTGGCATAAGCTCGTAATAGATAATAATCTCCGGTTAAAAGCCGAGGTAGAAAAATATATAATAATAATGCCTAACTACGGAACCCTACACTGCGCGTGGCCCGACACGCACTTGTTTAATATAATTACTGTTTCCAAATGCAAAAACGTTACTTACAAAAACATTATTGATTTCTTAAGATGCGTTCTTTAAACATATACCATATACGTCATATAAAGTACAATTGAAACAAGATTTATTTTAAGGGTAGTCAGAATTTAGTTGGGGCCTAAACATGAACTTACTAAAAAAGACTGTACATAATTTGGAAAGTAAATTCTTGTCCGATGTCGAGCAAGTTGTTGATGGCGGTTTGATGAGATGAGAGTCATTATTCATTTAAGAATTAAATTGTAATAGACTAAATATCGTATAGACCACTGAACTCGTAGTGTAATTGATTAAGATTATATTTGATTATATCTGAAATCTATATTGTCGACGACGTTTAAATGAACGAATCTTTAAGAAATGATGCCTTAAGATGAAGTATTTAATTGGTCTTGTACCCACTGGACCTTCAAGATTCGACCCAAACGCAAAAAGTGCTTATTGGACCTCATTTACAGGGCCCATTCGACCTTCCTAAAAATATTATATTCAATGCGGCCATTGGACCTCTTTTTTGAATCCGACTGGTACCTACTGGACCTTCAAGATTAGACCCTATTGCAACTGTACCCATTGGACCTTATTTGTATGCCCCATTCGACCTTCCTAAAATATTATATTGAATGGGCCCGTAGGACCTTTTTTATGGGTACCATTGGACCTTATTGACAGTTTTATTCAAAAAAGTACAGTCATATAGAAAATTGAAGACTAAAATGAAATTAATAGGAGCTGTAATAGAGCCAATACCATTGAAAAGTAAGTAAATACCATTGAGCTCAATCTATCGGCACACCCACTAATTCCGAGCAGAAAAAAATATGGAGAAAACCGGACGTCCTTTTTTTCTTACAATTAGAGTTGTTCACTCTCACGACATTCGTCCTGCTCTCGCCTCTTGTATTGTAGCGCAACGTTCAGTGGCAATATTTCTTTCTCGTTCTTGTCTATTGTTTACTTTCGAAAAAACTACCTGAAGGGTTGAAAAAAGGCTACTTTAAAGGAGTAACAAAAAACTGAGTTATTGTCAACTATTGATTTTAAGTAATATGTAGGTAGAATTAGAAGTTACATTACTCCTATATTGGTTCTGTCGACATCGCACTTTAACATAATATTAAATCAAAGACAAAAATCTTTATACAATGTAAACCTTCACAAGTATACTGTTGATAGTCAATGTGCATTTGATTAAATAAAATAGTTAAACTTAAACTAAAAAAAACACCCATATTTTAGTTTAAAAAAATGGGAGGATAACTCAGAACTGAATATTAATTAACATAATTAATGACATGTAATTATGTCATTTTTTTCTATTAATTTTTAATTGTATGCATGCTTATTCTGTTTTTATATAAATAATTTTTTTTCTATCTTAAGCTCTGCCGAAGGTAGTTTTTTTTTTTTTTTATTATTACTATTTTAACACTCCACAGACTCGTGGTCCGTGCTCTTTTCATGGAATCTTCTCATTGTGATCTATTTTATTATAATTATTATATTAAGACTTACGACTACTTTTTACTCCTAATCTAAGGTGAGTTGCGCAACTCAATCAATTTAAAATTTTTAATATATATCTTAATAATATCTATTTATACTTATATATACTTAATTATACTCAAATATATATCTTAATAATATTATACTATATGTTAATAATTTATGTATGGACTATTTCACAATTTTTGGATCATTATAATTATTATGCCAGTATTCCTGGGTAACTTATGCTAACAAGATTTGGTCAGTTAATATATATATGAAGGTAGATTAAAATCGATAGAATAGTATACTAACTAAACTGAAGTCTTTTTTTTACCAAAAAGTAAATAATGTAATATTTTAATATAGGTTATAAATCACAGATCGATTTAATTTATGTGATAATATGTGATTTATTTAAAATATTTGTATAATTTTTGTTTGGCAATTTAGGCTAACTTATAGTTATAAAAAATATTCTCTATTGTCGTTAAAAGTAAGGTAAAAAAGGATCTGTGGTTATGTGATTATAGTAGGTTATCTATATTTTATTTCTTTTTGATTTGTTGCTGATGATTAATATATTATGTTGAATTTTATAAATATGTTGATTAAATATTTTGATTTATATCTTTTGTTTTTATTTCTTTAACAATTTTACTTTTCTGCATGACTGTATGTAACATTCCAAAATAAAAGAGCCAAATAGTCCAATGGGACACGTCTTTTTGAAAAAAGGTCTGATGGATCCAATGGTGTAGGTAATGTGTAATTTTGAAGGTCCAGTGGGTACCATGTTTTTGATAGGAGGTCGAATAAGACGTATCGTTAATTTTGAAGGTCCAATGGGCACCAGATTTTTGATAGGAGGTCGAATAGGTCCTATCGTGTAGGTAAGGTCCAATTATGAAGGTCCAGTGGGTACAAGACCATTTAATTAATGTTATTACAGTTTAGTCATTTTTTTAATAAACCTATGTTGTCCCATTTCTGGACAAAGGCCTCTTTTATTCCCTCCATACATATTGAACCCAAGCACTTTGTTATCAATTAGATCTTTTTATATACTTTGTGTATTTTTACCTTTTTATTATTATTTCTAGTCACTCATGAACGGTTGTTATAACGGCTACCTACCTTTGAGCTAAATTTTCGGACAAACGGACGGACGACTCGTAATGCTAGTTTCATCATTTCAGCCAAAAGATGCCCAGGGTTGGACATATTCCTTTCCGAATATAGATTGCTAGTTTCGTAAACAATGAATTTACAAAACATAACACAAATACATTAAAAAACAGACTAGATAAATATCTAACCAACTAAGAAGACCAAATGTAAAGTATGACTTATTGGATATAGGCTTATATGTTGTTTCACTTGCCTGCTAGTTAAACAATAATAATAATAAACTCTCTGGCTCAGGTTAATAGGTTTTTAAACAACAACAAATTCTGTAAAAGACTCCTGTATTACGTATAAAGGTTAAGACCTAAGATACATGATATTTCATAGAATTAAGTTGGTAAAGACCTACTTTACCTAGTTTTGGGGCTGTTTTGGTGATTAGGTTAAAATGATCATGTATTTAAAAAAATATCTAGTAAGAGTTGCCAAGTGGAATTAGAAGTAGGTACTGAGTCTTAGTACTAATATATAATATGACTAGATACTTGTTTACAATAAATAAATAATTTAGCTGTTTTTATCGAAACATACTACCTATATACACACTAAAGTGGATCACGTATTTCATAGTCCGCAACATTTCGACAGCACCAAGGCTAATTCGGTGTTCTTTTTACTTTTTACATTGCGCTCACATAAAAATTCACTTCAATCGATTTGAACGCTGAAAATTCGTGATTCATTTTCTGTGCATTTCCGTTTTGTGTGAGGGCGTCACGTGTTAGATTTTTCAAGTCGAAAATGTGACGCAATGTGTTTTTAATTGCTTATGTAATAGGTGTCCTGAACAAGGCTCGGAACCGGTTAAGTTACAGCGGTTAATATTGTTGAAAAACGTTCTAATTGAGTATATTTATTCACCGAACAATAAGAAAACCGGTATAAATAAACGGTTTATTTTGTTAACCGGTTAATCAGAGAACGCCATTTAAAGACTCATGGTAACCTGAATTAACCGATTAAACACAAAACAACCAGCGCATAGGACCTACAAAATATTTACTATAGCAGGTAGCGTACTTGAAACTTAACCGGCTTATTTCGCTGAACAGGATCGAAATGTTGAAAAACCGGTTTTCCATTGTAGTCGATAATTAACTAGTAAAACCAAATCTTTAATCGCAATACATTCCGTTTGCGGGTCAATGACCTTAACTGGTTTGAAAATTCAACCTATTTCCTAGTCCTGGCTCTGAAGCTTTGATGGAAAAATAATTTAAACAGGTAAAACACCCAATAGTCAGCCTCGCACCAGTACTCAGCCTTTGCAGTTATTTTTTGAATATAAATAGTGTTGAAATTTGTGTATACCCTTAAATTAACGTTTAATCAAATCCACTGGCTTATATGCATATTTACGAACCAATAGAATGTCAGTACATTCGTTCGTTCATTATCACAGCAGGCAAAGACATGGCTAAGAGTGCCACCATTACAATTTTTTTCTTAACGAAACGTGTTCGAGTTTTCGGTCAGTTTTTGTGTGTATTTTATGTAATTTGTGGTAGATTGTTATACAGTGCTACAATAAAATGTTTATTCTGTGTTGAACATTACTTTTACATGCATTTTATTTGTTAAATATGTCGTAATTTAGGTGGCCGACTAATGGGTTTCGAATTTTTAAGGTAGATCCTAGATCCAGTTCTCAGCCATAAGTGGCTGACTACTAGTTTTTTTGCGATTTCTTAATATGCGATTGAAATTAACGGAGCAAATAGTCCCTATTTTCTTCATTATTTTGAGCTGAACTCTTATAAGACGAAAAGCGTAATTTACCAGTAGTCAACCGCCTACAAATGAAAACGTATGTTACGGGCCGAACAATGGGTCTACAAAATCCAGTACTCAACCGTTAATACTGTAAAACAAAAGAGAACCTTAAAGCCTCGCAAATTAGAGTTAAATTAATGCACGATCATTGTAGCATGAAAATAATATTTTGTTTTAGAATTCCATCATGTCAAAAGGTCAATTTACCAATTTAAAAATAAACAATTAACAGAAGCTATGGCTGCTGTTAGGAATGGGATAAAGATTAGGGAAGACAGTCTATCTATCTATATATCTGTGTTCCAAGGGGGGATTGGGGGCACTAAAGAACGAACCACTGCAACATGTACAGCAGGCCTATTCTACGAGTATAACTTCGGTTGCTAACTAGAACTGTCATTTTTGAAAGGAACTTAACATCCATTACTGCTATCATGAACGCTGCCGTAACACATAAGGTCACTAAACCAGTAATGGATATAAAGTGTCTTTCAAAAATGACAGTTCTAGTTACCAACCGTAGTTAGCGAATAGACCTGCAGATCTATTGTGGCTGATCCCTCATTTTAAAGGTCTCCAAATAGGCCCGCAGCGGTAATATAACCAGTAACCTTTGGAGACAGAGCCTTCGCATCGTGGGGTGGCAAACTAGGTCCACCCGGAGCTCAAGTCCTAGTGTGGATGAGTGCGTGGCACTCACAAAGGATGTGAATTGGAGTCTCATTATCCTCACTACAACATCTGCACGTGGGCAGCACAAGCACAATGTGTCAAGCACATTCTGTGCGGTTGTTTGTTGAGTTTGCAGTGACCAGTTAGAGTTTTAGTAAGCTCTTACTTGGCACAGCTCAGCTGGAAGTTTCGCACATTGCGACCCTGGGTAAGAACTCCCTAATAAGTCATGCAATATTCCTGGACACTGAACCCACTCAAGTCTGGCTTGTGCTTGTACACACTCCTTGAGGACTCTTTTATATCCCCTACGGAAATGCCACAAGCTGGTTCTGGTTCGATGTGAGCGTTTTTGGAGCCAGCCTTCGCCAGTTCGTCGGCAATTTCATTGCGTCTCATATTGAAGTGACCCAAAACCAAGCTAACATTGCAGAGTTCCTAATCCCCGATTCATTCAAGGCCTTCGTGCATTCTAAGGTGATTTTGGATTTGCATTCTACAGCAGCAAGCGCCTTTAAAAGCAGCTTGGCTGAAGCCAGTCGTGTTTTTTAGCTTTCCGCAAGGGATGCCAGATTGGCCTTGCCTGATGTATCTTACTAAAGCAACAAATACGATAAAATCGGTCAATAGAATTGGAGCTATTTCATCTGGAGAGTGGAGACGATTTGAGAAACAAAAAGAAGTGAAGGCACAAATAAAGAACGACACGTTGATTAAACAAATTAAAAGATTTGAAGCAAAGGCAGAAGAAGAAAGACTCAAAGAATATTAGATGTGACAACAGCTCTGCATGCTATTATTTTAATGAATTCGCTGGGTACATAGGTATAAAAATATATATTAGGTCCTTACATATGAAATTGGCAAGTTTTCCATTTTGTAAACTTGAGTGACGCAAAGAAAAAAAAACAATTGAGGTGAATTATAATTTTCGAAACACAAATACATGAGTAAATAGCTGTATAAATTTGAATTTGGAATTCCTCACCATAGAGGAGATATTTGAGATCAAAGTAGCCAGTACAGCAAAACGCCAATTTCATATGTAAGGACCTAATATAACAAAGAATTCCTATGCTAAATATAAAAGAATAAGTGAGAGGCTGACTACAGGATTAGGCTGACTTGTGAGGCGGACTACCGGTGAAATGTGCCATAATTTATTTAATGTAGATTTTTGACTTAATTCTATTGTTAATTTAATGTTTTGATAATTTATTTAGTAAATTTAATAAACAAACTTATGGTTAATAATTACTGTTTTGATTCATAGTGTTTAATCATTAAAATACAGTTAAATCAAATTTTAGTTTTCACTAAATGGCTGACTATTGGGTATTTTACCCCAACTACCTATTGTTTAATAGCAACTCTAAGTATTTCTACGCAGTTGCCAATTGGCTTCCACTTATAACGGTACTGCTCATTGAGTAAATGTTTTGTTTTTTCCTAATTTGAATAATCAAGCCGTTAGCTGAACAGCCTTATACATTTATTGCTCGATTGCAGAGAACGCGTCACGGTGACGACTCGTCATGTAAGTCCTGAACACACGACTCCAGAAGCTTGCTCTGAAAACACCACACAAGCAGGCACCATTCGCACCGAAGAGTACAAACGGGACCTAGCAGAGTTCCAGGCGCGGAGATCCACCGGCAGCAAAGAATTCAAAGTTACTCCAGTGAAGAAAAAATGTGGTCGGCACTCGCTGCCCGTCTCGTGCACAGACTGTAGCGTAGACCGCGACAACAGCTTCAAATATGACAAGAAATCTGCCGCCAAATACAAGAAGAAGACTCACAGGCGCGTCAGAAGCGCAACATCGGACGAGAAAATGTGCGACGCTGTGCCAAACATACAGTTTTTGTTTCAAAATCAAGTCTTTATGCCCGGCAACATGATGTCGACCTCTGCTCATTCCGTACCGCCTAAATTCAAGAGGGTGCCCCGCCATTCGCATTGTATCAGGAGTCCGGACTCAAGTTTTTTAACGCAGAGGCACATAGATTTCAAAGAGGAAGACAGCGTTGACAGTCCGGAATTCTACAAGAATAACTCGCTGCCCTTCGATGTAAAAAATTTTTTGGACGGCTCCAAGAGTGACGAGGGATTGGACGGTTCTAAAGAAGTCGGGAGTGGAAAAGTTTCTAGTCACTGCTCTCCGGACGGAGTGAACAAAAATGATAGCGGCGAAGGAAAGCTCTGGGAGGTGATGAGCGAACTGAAAAGCTTCGATCGCTGGGCCGACGAGCAACTCCTTCAAACGCGCTCCTCCAACACCAAGTCGGATGACAGCAAAGTGAGTATAATATCATGAACTTTATCACAAATTAGGCGAGTCAACTTTCGCTCCGTGCCCAACGTTACATAACAATAGTTCAAAAAAGCAAGCCAATATTTAAATAGATGAGTGACGTTGTCTACTGAAAGGATCTATTTATTGTACGCTCAGCTCAATCATTGTTACGAAATTGTTATAGCAGTCCGTTTTTATTATGTCACCAAAACATTTTCCGTACCTGTTATACTATAGATTTTATCTGTGCCATCTTATCTACATCGGGCAGGTATTTTGTTATTGAACTAGCTTTTAGTATGCTACTTTGTCCCTGGTCATTTCGCAATGGCATAATATATATATATTCCCGCGAAATATACCTAGTAATGTTTATGACATTTCATCAGTCAGCTGGTTTTCTCGTGAATAACCATACCGGAAACTGGCGGCCTACCATGATGTCTGTTCACATTATTATGCAAAAGTAGGTACCTCATCCGCGCGTCTTTTGGAGACGGATAGCTAAAATTTTGAACAGCCCGACAGACAGGATCTTACTTTGTATCCGTTAAGTTTATTGGTTCCAACTTGAGGACTTACTTATTAGGAGTATTTTTTTAATTTATAGAACTACATTTTATAAAAGGTATATGAAAAATAGACATAAAATACAATTTTATACGTAGGGTAGGAGCTAGAGGAAACGGTCGTATTTTGTAATTAATTATCCATAATTTAAATTTTCAAACCATTTTCATTTTAGGGTGTAAAACAAGGACAAGTGCAGCAGCAAAAATAAAAAATGAAATGGCAACTTTACTAATTAAATCTATTATCTGCTTAGATCATTTAACCTAATGCTCTAAGATTATCTGTCATTAATTTGTAAATTTGTTCTCATTAAGGCAACCTGCATACATCTGCGAAGAAATTCAATGGTGTATGTGAAGTCGACCAATCCGCACTGGGCCAGCGTGGTTGATTAAGGCCTAATCACCCTAACATAGGGTAGGCTCGAACCCCTCGGTGGGGACGTGTATGGGCTGTGATGATGAATTTGTAAATGTTAATTTTACTACAAAGAAGTGTAAAACATGGTTGGCAGAAATTAACTGCTACAAAGCCCACGCGCCCGTTTTTGGATCATTTGGGATTTTTTTTAAATATTTCTTAAGAGGACGAGAGAATCCAAAAATGGTACATATTTGTTAAATTCATTACGGTCGCACTGTGCCCGAACAACCAAGAGCAAAAGAGACAACCTGCAGCTCGCACCGAAGATACTCTATGTAAAGTACATAAAATAGCCATTCCGTAGTCCTGTTTCCGCCTCTAAAACTAAGACTGATTTAATTATTTTTTTATGAAGAGGATTGTGAAGCTGTAAATTTTCATACAAAAAGCGATAACGCTTTCCTCCCTCTTAACATAGTCCAATTCTCATAATTTTTAGAAATGTTGTAGATATAATGAAGATCTAGGTTTGTACGTTTTGATTTTCAAGTAATATTGCTCAGAATAGAATATTAGCATCTAAATATCCACATTTTAGATTTAAAATCTCGAGCATTTTTATCTTTTTTTGACTAAATTATACTGAATTACAAAAAAAGCAAAAGGTACAAACATAGATTAAGGTATACTGAACTAATGAGAACAAAAGTGTTTAATTTCGTAAAGTTTAAGGGGGGAAAAAACAGTTATCGCCCTAAGCAATATTTCAATAAGAAATGTAGGCACTTGCCTCGGACTTTCAACTCTAAGCGGTGTGCAACAAACTGCATTTTCGAAAATGCATACTCGAGCCATGACTTGGCACTTCACAGTCCTCTTAAAAATAAAAGAAACACTTTGACTCTTGCTATGTTTTGCATTGGTTGCGTTTAATCTCGTCTAATTGGTTTGCTAGATGTTTAAATATAGCAGGAATGCTGGCTAATTTTTTAGGTTTTGGGAGGTTGAAATTTTCTTTAATAAATAACTTAAGAAAAAAAGGAAAACGTAGAAACATGTAAATAGTAGAGATAGATTATTTGGAAGACAATATGCTCTTTTGCCATTATCTAGGATGGAAACAGTGGACTACATTTGTGAGAAAAACGACCCTTAAGATTTCCTCTCATATCTTGGCTAATCTAGTTCTTGGCCATAACAATTCATTATTCTCTTGTATTGGCTTCGTAATTTTAATAAATGATAATGTGGTTAATAGCCTTTACAGCCTTTAGTCTTACTGACACTCGTATTTATAGTCAAGTCAAAGTAATTACTTTCGATTTGATAGTCATTGCGGCTTCGATACACGACTCCTTGCTGGCTGTCCTTCATAAAATAGTAATGGACGCAAATTGTCTGTCGCAATCGAAAGCGTTCGTGACATATTTTGTGAGTTGCACAATAAAGGGGCTGGTATCTTCAGGTTCACTGACGTCTCACTGCGGCGGTCAGATGAACTTTACCAACTCATTTCAGAGCGAGACAAGCGCGTACGGCTTCTTGCCGATCGCCAACGCGAGCAACGTGGACGTCACCCCGGAGAAGGACAAGGTGTGGAGCCACGGCAAATGGGGCTCGGTGCCGGTACAAATCAAGCGATTGCACGCCGTCACCATGGAACACGTCAGGAAGAAACGGAACATGGAGATAAATATATTACGGTATGAAACTTTTTCTGTTCACCACACACACAAGGGAGGCGAACGCAAGCGAGTCTAGTCGCTAGGTACGAGTATGTTGTAGGTAGAGATGGGATTCTACCCGGTAAAAACCCAAACGTGGGAAAATTCCCGGGTAAATTCCCGGAAAATTCCCAAATCGGGTAAATATTCGGGTTTTTTCATTAAATACGCACATATCTAGTAACAATATGATTTAAAACATAAAATTCAAATAAAGAATAAAAAATACAATTAATGTTCTCAATACGGTCAGAGTAATAACACCACTTAGATTATTGATAGGTCTTTGCGCTGATGCGATGACCTATCAATAATCTAAGTAACACCATTTCTAAGCAATATGCACACGCACGCTACGCTGTAGTTTTAAATCTCATTCTTTAACTGCGTGGAGATTACTATTTGCTATTTTACTTATGAGTTTGAGATTTTTTTTACTTCTGTATTCTATACAAATAAATAAAATTGAAGTGTCTGTTTGTAATGTCAAAATAACAAGTTTTTACTAAAGGTATGAATGTATATCGGTTACCAATTACAAAAACACATTTTTTTTTTGTCTGTCTGTCTGTTTGTTCCCGCTAATCTCCGGAACGGGTGGACCGATTTTGACGGGACTTTCACTAATAGATATCTAATTATAGAAGGTATAACAGGTTTCTTTTATCAAGATCGGTCCAGCCGTTACTATTCCACGTAGACGAAGTCGCGGGCACAGCTAGTTTTAATATAATAATCTTTAATAATTCGTACAAAGCTTTTGTTCTAAGCCATAAATACTTCCACGCTCGTGTCGTACGAGAACAAAGATTCATTTGATCTTGCCGGGGTAAAGGTTTGAGCGAGAGACAAAGAAGTTGCAGGTAGTCTTTTTTTAAACAATACAGAAATCAATAAACAAAATATTTCCGCTTTTGCATAACTGTCATGTGAACGCTAGGTGCCATTGCAAAGGCGCGCCTACCTGCAGTGCAAAAGGCGTACCACCAGGACGACGCCCGACTAAGAGGACACTGCATCGGGCGTACAGGGAGGTGAACAAGGCCGTCAAGACAGAGATCTTGAGGGCCGTTTCGGAATCGTGGAACTCGTTTTAGAGCTCCTCGACTCCGACCCTTGGGGATGGCCGTACCGTCTGGTGAGGGGGAAGTACCGAGACGGTGCTCCCCCGATACACCGGATGGATGAGGGGCTCGTGCAGAGGGTTTTAGGGTCGCTTTTTCCCGACCATAGACCCTTCGAGCCCCCGAGGATGGTCGCCCCCAGCGCCTCCCTGGAAGTGGAGGAAGCGGGCCCTCCCGTGTCGGACCTGGAGTTCGACCCGGTGAGGGAGCGGTTCCGGCGCAAGGGGAAGGAGAAGGCGCCGGGACCGGACGGGGTGCCAGCGAGGGTCCTGTGTCTGGCACTGGGCCCCCTGTAGCAGCGGTTCCGGGCTGTGCTCACTACGAGCATCGCCTCGGGCTGTTTCCCCCTGTGCTGGAAGCCTGCTTTCTTCGGAAGCCGAATTGCCCCGCCGATGCCCCGTCAGGGTACAGGCCGGTGGTGATGCTCGACGAGGCCGGGAACCTGGCGCAGAGGGAGGCTCTTCGCCAGTGGGCCGAGACGCTTGCCCACCCAGCTGCCGGCCACTGGACGATCGAGGCAGTTCGTCTAGTCTTTTTTTTTTTCGTCTAGTCTTGCATCGGCCATTATCTGCATCATGTCGCACGGAGGAAGCAGACGCTGCATTTTCACCACTGTGGCGCTCCCGATAACACGGCCAGACACACTTTCGGAGTGCCCGGCCTGGCGATTCCAGCGCGACGCACTAGCCCTCGCGCTGGGCATAGGTAGGGGTGCGCCCGTCGCGCTGGCCAGCGTCGTATGCGAGATGCTGACCGGCGCGACGGCGTGGGAGGCTGTCGCCTCCTTCTGCGAGGATGTGATCTCGCAGAAGGAGGCAGCAAAGCGGGCGCGAGAGGACGACCCTCCGCCGCATCGCTCGGATGCAGGCGGTTGGGTAGGAGGAGGCGCGCGTTTCTGGACGCTCGCCACCAACTCCCTTAAGCAAGCCTGGGATGAAATGGCACGGCCAGCCGACAGCCGGTTGGGAGACATTACTTTTCTATCCTTGACCTGCCCGTCTGGGGGGGTTGCATTATGGCACTTGGCGACCTCTCCATAGAGTAGTCCCAGCGCTTAGGTCAGCAGTGCTGGCTCACCGTTGGGCCTGTCTCCAGGGGGTGCGCTCGGGGAATGGCTAGCGCCGATCCCGATCGTGCCTCTATGGGGGTAGAAGTTGCTGGAGGGTGGTTTAGCCAGGAATGGGGTTTATACCCGAGTCCAATGGCATACCCAAGGGGCGGCTTTGTCAGCTTTTCAGTCCCTTGTTGAATCGTAAAGAGATTCCTACTTCCCAAAAAAAAGTTCCATAGCAAAGATATCCACATCCTTACAAAATGAGAGTTTGGAGTGGGCAATCGAAGTTAGCAAATAAAGGTGGCAGATCAATAAATTAATTAAGCCATATCTAAGTGCAAGTTGCAAATTGTTTCAACTTTGCTAAGTAGTTACATAAAAAATTAGTTATTCCGTTACAATATTAGACTACTAAATGTTAAAACCATACGAATAATTTTGAAAGTTGATACAATCATATAAACAAATGAACAATAACATAACAGAGCTCACACTTTAACAAATAATGAAAAAACCCATCAATTGGGTTTTTTCCCTCGTAAATACCGGGTTTATTCCCGATTTGGAAAAATTCCGGAAATTTTCCCAGTTGGAATCTTTCCACCGCCCATCTCTAGTTGTAGGTAACTGATTATCTCGCGTCAATAAAATAAGGCATGTTGCAGACTATACAACATAGCGAGCAGGTTCTCTCGCGCGTTGATAACACAAATACCCTCCACGCCCGGCAGCACAATAAAAGCGTGCCCCCCACAAAGGGTAGCATCTTTGGCTAGTCTGTCTACCTTTTCGTTAAACCTTAATAAGCGCAGGTACCCAATGCAATGTACGAGTAGCTAAGCTGAAGCTGTGTATTACATGTTTAAGAATAGCGAAGGCTTTCACAACACTGTATTCAGTTCAGAGACGGCTCGAGCCAGATTGTCCAGTGCGCTCTTGCGCACCAGAGCGAATAACAAGATTATTATTGTTATATCTTTCAGCATATTTTAAGAGGAAACACTAAGGTCGAGAGAATTCAGAAATAGGTATTTGTAAAATTTATTGCTGTCGCGCTATGTGCCCGAACAATCGTTCTGAGCGCGATAGAGGCCGAAAAACCTATAAAAAGTATACAAAATATACATTTCGTAGTCCTCTGTTTGCTCTGCTAAAACTAGCCCGATTTAATTACTTTTTGCGTTAAAAATTAAAGAAAGGCTTTGGCTGTGTTTCTATGTTTTGCTTTTTTTCAAAAAAATATATTCTCATCAAATTTGTTTCCTGGATGTTTGAGTATAGCAGAAAATCAGGCCAAGTTTTCAGGTTTTTGAAGATTTATAACTCATTTAAAAAATTTACTTATTAAAAAAAGGAAAACAGGAACATGCTAATAGTGGCTATTGATTTTTTTTTGGAAAAAATAGAACAGCTATGGCCATTATCCGGGAAGAAAACAGGGGACTACGTTTGTATGGAGAAACGACCCGTATGATTTCCTCTTAAGGCGCATAGTGCTCCCAATGACCTTGCGTCGATCGTCCCGCACTGATTACATAGGAGTGAGTGAGTGAGAGCGAGGGGAATATTTAAGCAAACCTTTACGCCTAAGATGAATTATTTCAATAAAAAATTAATAAAGGCAAATAAGAAAAATCCAAAAAGACCATCCCCTAGAATATTATTCACTTTATTTATTGAAATCGAAAGTATATGATTTAACCTAATATTTATGAAGCGATTAGGTTTACAGTTTTAAAATCGAGGCATGTTTGGGTCACATTTTAACCAAGTTTTAATTAATTTATCAAAAAATTAAGAAGACCATCCTCTAAAGAATGCGTTGAATAATAACATATCTTTTTTAAAGATTTTTTTATTCAATATTTATGAAGAGAATCGGTTTTTTCTGCAGTGATTTTTTATGATTGACGTTACTATGCGCCTTAAGGCTTCGTTACAAAGGTGGACCTATCTCTAATAAAGATTTCTTCTAGTCAATCTGTCATTGCATTGCACAGAGAGTTGTGCGTTATCTGTATCAAAACGAAGCGTGACAGCGTCAAGCTTTACCTACTAGCAGATCTTTGAGATTTCTTTTCGATTACAGATTTTCGATTTGTGCCCTAATCGAACAAAAAAATCGAAACTGTTTAAAAGTTCGTTTCGTGTTTCTATGTAAATTTCTGAAATCATCAATACTAATACTATAAAGAGGAAAGATATGATTTTTTGTTTGTATTGAATAGGCTTCGAAACTACTGAACCGATTTTGATGAAAGTTGATATAGGGATAGTTCGAGACCAGGGGAAGGACATAGGGTAATTTTCCTACGGGAAAAATCTGACGGGAAAATTTTTTCTATGGGAAAAGTTAGTTATGTTGCATACGGTCAGCTAGTATTTTATACTTAATCCGATATCTCGAAGACGGTTCCAAGCCGACTGAACAACTCTGCGGTTTCGTTTTATATTCATCCTTCCGAGTCGTGCAATCGTTTTCCACGAAAGTTAAGCACAGCATTAGAAACTTTCACTCACATTCAACTCGAATTTGACTCAGTCATTATTTCGATGATTCTTATCCGAAAATATCGACCGACTGCTGTGACCTATTGCCTGATGTGCCACGAAGATGCGGAACCAGCGTTGAAACAATGACTAGAAGGTAGCTATTTTTGTATTGAAATGTCAAGTGTTTTGTGTTGTTTGTTTACACGGCAATTATTACCCACTATGGAATAAATTGGTTTTTAGGCAGCAATCGATGAACCTTGACTAAGCAATAGTTTCTTGTGAATTAGTCTTTTTCTCCGAAATGACTTTAATTTTTTTTAGTTGGACTCGAAATCTTTTTGTTAATGGTTAAAAGGATTTTAATTATCACCTATTTATCCCTTGTGCGACTGAAGCAATACAAACATAACAGAAATCTGAAACAATAAATTTTACAACAACAAATTTTAAACCAAAATTGCGATTGCTACTCAATTTATTTTAAAATTATTGTTTCAGAAGTTTTTATGGCTATTAAAATATGTTTGGTCTAAGTTGCTGATTTCGATGCAAAGTGTTATTAGAAGTAGGTATACGTATTCATTAAAAACTGGAAAATCCAATTTTAGGGTTGTAATGTTGATGAAACCATCTCTCCTCTCCACTTTATCTTTCAAATTGTTCTATCACAGTCCCATTATTTAGGAAATACTCGTACCTCCTGTTACCATTATATGAATTCTGAACTCCTCGACAACGCGTCTGTCGACATTATCTCACAAATATCATACTGACATGTTTTATTACCATGCAATCACAATAAAAATGTGATCGGTTATGCAGAACGTTTTCCCCAGACATAATTAGTTGAACTCAAAAGTTACACGGCTGAATTGCCTAGTCATCCAAAGGGTGAACAAATCGATCAATCTACGACGAGACTCAGCGGTAGCTGCCACCATTGGAAGGAAACCATGTTGTTGTTACTAATTCGATTGGTTATAAAATGTAGGAAAATAGAAGCATGGCAGGTAATATGTACGGTAAGTATAATATTACTTAATTCTTTTTTATAATTTGATTTATACAAATTATTTCATTTTTTTGTTAATTTATTTATTCAGAGATTACTCACAATTCCATTGGATAAATCAAATTATATAAAAGGATTTATAATAGAATGACAGCCGCGCGCTCTTTTTGACACTACAATTTTTTCCTTCCTTTCTTCCTCACTGTACTAATCCCTCTTTTCGGGGTGACGCTGACAATACTTTACCATTAGCACATATAATATAATACTACAGTACCATTAGTTAAGCTCGAAAACTATAAATATTTGTATTATGGGCATATAGGAACTATTCTCATAATCTCATAATCGAAAACACGTTGGGCCAACTTCTCGTCGATTACGACTGTGTAAACTACTCAACGATTATTACTGTGAAATTATCGATTATGAAACATTTTGATCTTTATCTGATTCTGTTTCGTGCATGCTTTTATAAAATATGGTCCGCTTGGTTTGAATGAGGTGCGCAGGTTTTTTTTTATTTCCTCACTTCATCGCGAACCCAAATAACTTTCATTCGACGTACACTGATGAATATCTCGGTAAACAACATGCTTTCTTATGTCATAGTTGTTTGACCCTGTTTGCATTGTTAATCGATTAAGATAAAAAGAGTAGAGTTGTTACTAATGAGTTTACAGGTTTGTTTATACGGATTTCTCAATATGTCAAATTCAACTCGAGGCAGTAAGATCCTTTTTACACAGTGCGACTTTTTAAGTCGCGAGTACAAACTTAATACAATAGGATGGCTGTCTAACTAAAACCACGGTAATAGTATCCATTACCATGCTGAAACCAAGCGATGCAAATGTGCGTGTGCGTCGATGCAAACACGACACGTACACGTATCGACGCGAGCAATTATATCGCTGCAAAAAGTCGCAGTGTGTAAAGGGCCATTGAAACGAAATATCAGTTCAGAAAAATTGGACACATATATAGCATATGGTAAGCTTCACCATGACAAAACAGCAAGTTCACTGTAACATCGGTATTTTTGCAGAAAATGTCGCCACCCAAACATAATTCTGCTGATGGGACTCTATCCTGACGTGCGTAACAATGTGAACATGGTCTGCGAGCGATGTACGGACACATTGTACGGGATCCTTCACGAGCAGGTACATACAATTTTAAGTTGCTAGGAGATAAATTTGTTTTCTCAAATTACCTTGTTCCTGCCGATTTGTGGGAATCGAAACTGGATATCATTTTCATCAAAGCTATGTCGCCATCAGTGTCGTTATATCGGCCACATTACGCCCAATAAGGACATAAAACTTCCCAAGAAGAGGGTTCAAGCCGTTTCTCACCATGCTGCCACTCGCCCCGTGCAGGTTTGTGAGTGGCGCCAGTCTTGTTAAAAAAAAAGTCTTGTCAAAGTCTTGTCCGAAGCCAACTACACCGTGTGTTGGTGTAGTTGGCTTTGGTCTCATAGGTTGTGAATTCATACGAGTATTATTCCAGATTCCCTTCACCGCAAGTGATAATATTTCGCTCTTAAGACTGTTATCGGCGAGCTAAGTTATCGGATAAAAAATAGAAGCTTTGTTTAAGAACAAATCTAATAGGTTTATTGTGCGCTAGTTATTTATTATTAGATATGCACTCGTAATCAAGATCCAATTTTAAATAAAAAAAGATGCGTCACGCTCTTAAATTGTTGTTAAAATAATAATTTATTGAGGTAATTGCGAGGGTGGATTGAATGTTCGCGGCCTAGACAAGAAAACAAAATAAAAAATGAACAAATATATTTTTATTTTTCGACGTGATCTCCGTCTAGCTCTATGCATTTTTCCTACGTTCCAAATTCCAAAGCTTCTATACCACTCTTAAAAAAGATCTTCAAAAAATTATTTACAGCACTTTCGATCTATTCATTCGATTGAAATTTTTGCCCGCCAAGGTGTTTTTTAAGTTTGGGAATATGTGGAAGTCCGAAGGTGCCCAATAAGCGGGATGAGGCAGTAATTCAAAACCACCATCATGAATTTTAGCCCTGGATTCGACAGACGTTAACGCGAGCATTGTCTTGGTAAAACAAAACTTTCTTTCTCAGTAATCCTGGGCGTTTTCCTTTAATTTTGTCACGTAAACGACGTAGAAGGGTGCAATAATATTTAGAGTTCATTGTTTTTCCTTTTTCAAGATAGTCCACTATGATGACACCCTTTGCATCCCAAAAAACTGATGCCGTCACCTTGGTGCTGGTTCATCCCTTTTTCCCATTGCTTAGATTGTTGTTAGATTCCGGAGTATAGTGATGAACCCAAGTTTCATCCATTGTCACAATTCGGTGAAAAAAAATCTTGCGGATCAGCCTCAAACATCTCCAAACAGTTGCGTGAAATCGTGAATAGTATTCGTTTTTGCTCAACTGAGAGCAATCTGGGGGCCCAGCGAGCAGAAACCTAAGAAAATCCTAGTTCATTGACTGTGATGTTTTGTATTCGTTCATACAAGATGCCTGTCATGTCATCAACCTCCCTGATAGTCAATCTTCGGTCTGCCATTGCAAGATTTATCGATGTATTCTTTAGTTGTACAAGTTGTAGGCCTTCCAGAGCGAGGGTCGTCTTCGATGTTCTCTCGTCCTCGTTTGGATTCTGCAACCCACTTTTTCATCATAGTATACGACGGAGCAGATTCCTCTAATGCTGTTTCCATGTCATAGTGAATGTCTTTCGGCCGAAAGTTGCTCAATTTTCTTCATTTTCTACAAATGCTACACTTGAACTCGCATAACTTGTTATAATTCTAAAAAACACAAACGCTATAAAATTTTGCACGTTGACAACCAGATAACAAGTGAACATCATGACAGTAGAAAAATTAAAAATAAAATGAGTATTTATGTGTGAGGTTGCAAACTTTACAATCCACCCTCACATTTTGATTTGAATTGGGATATTTTTAATACAAAAGGAAGACTTTGATTTGCAGTTAAATACTACCCATTAAAATGCTATTTCGGTGACAGAAATATTCCAATCCGACATGACCAGAGAGATCAGCCACAGGATCCATTTATTTAATGCGCCTTAATGGAGAAATTCGAGCTATTGTCGGCGTATAAACGTCAGTGTCGTATCGTAAATAATCTATTGCGGCTTTCCACGTGCCAGCGCTGTTGATTATGCTTTCGAAAGATGCAATGGAACAGAAAATTAATTATGCGAGTTTTTGGCGCCAATTTGTTATAGTGCAGACCCATTATCGCGTGAAGATCGTGTCGCGTTGGCTCAAACAAACTTCGTGATAAAACTGTGTACCTACTGATTTGCAACATTGTTGATTGGTTTGCCAGACGAGTCGCGCCAAAGCGATAATTCCTGTCATCACGATAATGTGACCGCAGCATTACTTAGAGCATTTTTCTGCCACATTTGCGGGAGGCGAGGTAAACACGCATGGCACACTACGAAAATCTAGTATTCAATTACAGATACGCACACTATGAAAATATTACCTCACAATAAAGAAACACACACACATCGACAAATTAACGTGTATATACGCAACCGCCCGCAAATCATGCCCGTGTACTATGTTTGAGCTACCAGCGTATCATTGTATTTTTCTATCGTGACGGCATAAAAATTACATCAAAATTATACTTAATAGTCTTGAAGATTTGAGTTACTAAATGGCCTTTTGCGAGAGGTAACTGCACAATTAACCATTTTTACAAGCTCTTACTTGCGATACGAAAGAAACCAAATGGCAGCGGGCGCGCGTCGACTAGTTTTATATAACTTGTATGTATGGTCATATGGCCAACGTACTTTGACAGAGGGGTTCGCCCAGCCTTGCCATCTCCTTAGGCTAAATGCTCTAAGCAGCATTACTAATGAAGATGATATTTTATTCCAGGGCCATATTTTGACCGTGCAGATGTCGGTACAGTATGCTCTGGACATAGCGAACGCCCTGGTGTTCCTCCGGATGCAGGGCTACGTGCACTCTGAGCTGAGTAGCGAGAGCATTATGGTGACGAGCCATAACGCGGCTAAGTTGGCTGACCTGAGCCCGTGTCTGCGTCTGCCCAAGGACAAACCGCTGCCTGATAAGGGGTACGAAGTGTACTCCCCCGAGCC
This sequence comes from Schoenobius gigantellus, assembly GCA_963935595.1. Classification (NCBI taxonomy): domain Eukaryota; kingdom Metazoa; phylum Arthropoda; class Insecta; order Lepidoptera; family Crambidae; genus Schoenobius; species Schoenobius gigantellus. Next base: position 25,614,636 of record OZ012554.1, read on the forward strand.
GCAGTATATCAATATTGATGGTATGTTTGTGTTAACCTTTGTCTTCCAGTATATGTGATGTGGTAACAGGACGTATAAGACTGGGGATAGCTAAATTTGACGAGTGAATGCATTGCATGCCCAACGCATGAAAAGATCGATACGCAACATAAATTGACTTATTATAAAACGTAACATAAATTGGCTTATTATAAAACGTGGTCTGAGCTTAGTCTTAGTTTAAACCTGACGCCATCTACTCTTACTTTCACAAGAAAAGAGCATCAGGCTTAAACAAAGGCTAAGTTTAAACTTTAAATCAAGGTTTGTAATAAGCCCGAAAATGTCTCGTCCATTCCAACCTCGATAAAAAAGTCAGTTCTCATAGGGGAAGTATGGGTGATTAGTCATTTTACGGTGAGCAAGTGTGTGCGCAAACGCACGTGTTCTCGCTGCGATCGATTTAACTGGAGCGACAGCAAATAGATAAGAGATTCAGGACTGATTAATCTAAAGCGAAAGGTAGATCACGAATCTGACGGAAAGTTTGCGCTTCCAGTATTTTTTAAATAATGGATAAGCCTTTAAAAATTGAAATCGTGTTAATGTAATAAATTGATTGGTTATATTTCAAGTTTATTTTCTTTATTTTTAAGCATTTAAAACTAGTCTTCCGTATTGGATCGTCACATAGCTATAGCTAAACTTGTCGTCTAAACTAGATGTGTGTGCAAAATTTCAACATAATCGGTTGATAACAACTGCGCTTTGAAATTCAGTTGTATGATTTGATTCGAACAAACGTACATACACACATACACACATTCAAACAAACATTGCAAGTTAAGGCGCTACTTTCCCGTTTTCCAACAATTTAGATTTACTGTACCGCCACCGCCACAAATATAAAACAGAGTTCTAAAGTTCATAAATGATATTGTTTAACAGTTAATCTAAACATGCAAGACAGAAACATGATTAAAATACCCATTTCTCTCGATAGAAAAAAAATCCGCTATGTATCAAGATCGGGTGGGTTATTGTCTAAGAAAAAATCTATCACCATCACCTTCAATTTGGCAACCATTGCGGCGTGAGCACGACTGCGCCGACATCCTTTTATTAAAGAGCGATGGATGGACGGCGACTTTCAAATTGTAAGCGATCAACCCTCCAGAAAATATAATAATAAATGACATAAGTTTCACCAATAGACATGCATGGATGCATGGCTTACTCATGTTTGCCCGAATTAAAAATGCAACAATTTCGTTTGCCATAATGTCAATATTCATATTTACAGCATCAAAAATTAAATGTAAAAAAACCTTTTTAAAAACAAGCTTTTATTTAAATGCGCTAATAAAAACAAAAATAAACTTATACACTAAAACTTTTACTTACTTATAACGTATACACATTTGACACAATTTATATGACATAAAAGCTTATCGCGAGATTTACTAGTGTGTAGTAACTTAAAAGTACTTAAAAGAGTACTTTTAAGTACCTACTTGTATTTACTTTCTTTAAAAATTGCAATGTATAAAATTATTTACATCAAATTATTTAATTTACTTGTTTATCTACAAAAGTAAATCTCGCGACAAGCTTTTATGTCATATAAATTGTGTCAAATGTGAAATACGTTATAAGTAAGTAAAAGTTTTAGTGTATAAGTTTATTTTTTCTTTTAAACGCATTTAAATAAAAGTTTGTTTTTAAAAAGGTTTTTTTACATTTAATTTATTTTTTACTTTTTAGTTATCACTGGACACGTTTCTCACTCTGTTCATCTCATTCAACGCATCATTGTTGCAAGGTCGTTTGCCGGAACGTCTATACAGAATTTCAGCTCAATCGGTTAAAGATATCTACTTCAAAATTGATTTTTTAACATTAGAAGTACGCCATATTGGATTAATAATGATATCACTTTATTTTTAAGTTATTCTTAGCCAGACATTTTATTTGATACCCATATTGTAGGAGTGCATTAAAATGAATTGGTCCGCCATCTTGCGTATGCCGCCATCTTAGATTTAGAATGACGTCACACAGTTAACCATGCATTGTCATCCAAACTGTGTGTGTATACAAAATTTCAGCTCAATCGGTTAAAGATAAATATAATACAACAAATATATAAATGTAAAAAAAGTAATAATATAGTTACATAATCTCCAAAAGCACAGATGACTATTTAATAAAGTTTAATTAAATAAATATAATTGTAATTATTAAAATATGATTATATTTTTAAATGTTTACAAGTCTCCAAATTAAGATATATTGTAATATATAAATGTTATTTCATTCAATGTTACTATAAATATCAATAATGTTAATTTTATTCCATATAAATATTTCTTAATAATGACATATTATATTCTGATTATTATAATGCTGTGATAGTAAATTAAATAAAAATGTATATATATAAATTAAATAAAAATGTACCTGTGAATGTTTATAGATAATAGTTCCTAAATATGATGACATTAGATTTAGATAATTATTTTTTTTATATTAAGTAGTGCATGCCTATCTCAAAAATTGTTGTGCCTTAACAAGGTCCATAATGATACTATTTACATTTGTCTATAGCTAAAAAATACTTATGGAATGCAATAAAGAATTTGAATTTTGAATTTTGATATCTACTTCAAAATTGATTTTCAAGCTTTAGAAGTCCGCCATATTTGGATTAATAGTGACGTCACATTATTTTTAGAGTTACTCTTAGCAAAACCTTTTATTTGATACCCATATTGTAGGGGTGCATTAAAAATAATTGGTCCGCCATCTTGGGTATGCCGCCATCTTGGATTTAGAATGACGTCACACAGTCAACCATGCATTGTCATCCAAACTGAACGTGTATACAAAATTTCAGCTCAATCGGTTAAAGATATCTGCTTCAAAATTGAGTTGCAAGATTCCACCCGAACATACATACTTACATACTTACTTACATTGCAAGTTAAATAAAAGCTTGTATAAATAATAATAAAGGCCGAGAACACAATCTCTTACAATATTATAGTAAGATGATCGTGCAAAGATCATGTAAAGAAAGAATTTTACAGGTTGTGTGTGAAGTGGACCAACCCGCACTTGGCCAGCGTGGTTGATTAAGGCCTAATCGCCCTATTTTAGGGTAGGCTCGAGCCTCTCGGCGGGGACGTGTAAGACCTGTTGATGATGATGATGATGATCATGCAAAGAAGCAATCTTTTTCCGTGCCATCGCAGACAGCCGACAATCGCACGGCGACCGCGAGCCGCTCCTCTCCCGCCGCTCGTCGGAGGCGTACCTGGCGGCGAGCGCCGTCAGCAAGGAGTACGAGGCGCTGCGCCGCTCGCCGCGGTACCGCTGGCACGCGCCCGAGCTGTTCCTGCCCGACGCGGGCCTGGTGCGCGCCTGCCCCAGGACCGACGTGTACTCGCTCACTCTAGTGCTCTGGGAGTGCTGCAATGGTGAGCTTCATAGCGACTCCGCCCACTGCAAAAGTCGAGGCGGCGTCGAGGCAACGTCGCGTCGCCTTTGCGGCGCGAGAAAAAATAACGGCAAGTCGCCACGTGTCGAACAAGAGAGGCACCCCGCGCCCTCGCCTCGACTTCTCTGCGCCCCCGCCTCGACTCCACTGCGCCCGCGCCTCGCCCGACCGCGCTCGCTTTCCGACGCAACCTCAACTCCCGCAGTGAGCGGAGTTGCATATATTTTCATATAAAACATAGAAGAGGCGCGCCCCTTGGTTGCCCGCGACGCGACGCCACCTCGACTCTCCTCCAGTGAGCGGAGCGCCTTAGGGATCCGCACGCACCACAGAAGGAAAAGCGGAATCTTTATTTAGGTGTACACGGTGATTTTTTTATCACCCCGGAAAATTTAAGGTAAGGTTCACGACACGGTATTAGAATGATTTAAATATGAATAAAAAAATTACTCGCTTACTTTATTTTATGTTAATTTAAAAAATCCAAAAATGCTGCACTAGTTGAGAGCAGCATTTTTAGAATATTTTTTTATTTCATTATTTTTATTCTTTATATAATAATTGATGTGTCCTGAAGCGTCCCTAAAACCTTTTCCAGGGTGATAAAAAAATAACCGTGTAATAAATAATCAATGCGTTATCTAAAACTAATAATTAAAATGTGTTTACACGTAATGTCATTTAACCCAAAATTTTCATGTATATCATAGTATCATCATCATGTCTATGATTTACATGAAAATTTTGGGTTGAAGGACATTACGGGTAAACACAATTTAATAATTAGTGCAAAAGAACTGCAAATAAAATCAAATAGGGAGTTTTTTTTATTAACTTTAAACACAATCAATACAAATTTTGAGCATTTTTTATAAGTATGTACTCGTTTGATTAATGAAAAAAATTCATCACTTTATATGTAGAAATGCCAAAAATGCTGCTTTCAAGAGTGGATTCTTTTAAAGTTACATAAACTGAATGCTTTGTTTTCAGCCGCGGTGCCATGGAAGACACTTTCATACGATAAGTTAAAAGAGCTTTATGTGCTCTGGAACACTGGAATCCGTCTGCCTCAGGATGGAACATACCCTGGCTCCTTGCTGGCGCTGCTTCAAAGTGGACTCAAATTGCAAAGGCATGAACGAATGGATCTGAATACTATGCAGGACACATTACAAAATGTTAAAGTAAGTGATGAAATACACATAATTATGTAAGATGTGTGTGATTTGAGTTATCAACGTCTTAGAGATGTTTACTTTTTGGCTCAAGGTTTGTTATTTTTTACCATTCATCATCATCATTGTAAATATTTGGAAAGGGAAAACTATGTGTCTGAGACCGTTTTACTTTAATATACGGTCTGAGGTATTTAGCAAGTTTCAGCGTTTGGTTATTATAAGAATTGATTTTTAGTTTTTTTTTTGTAGAAAACAGGGCGGACAACTAATCAAATTTTATTTAACTTTAAGCAAAATTTTTTTTGTTAAATTGGTAAATAAGAAAAAAATTAATTCAATAAATTTGTTTTTGAAGTTAATTCGGGTTTTGTATATCCAAGGGTTGTGAATTTAAACTGTGCCAACTGCCGAGAGGATGTGAACACAGCTCCTCTTGTACATTTTGCGTTTTGCTCATTTTGCGTGTGGTGCTCATTCTGCGTATTGTGCATTTTGCGTTTTGCTCATTTTGCGTGTGGTGCTCATTCTGCGTGTTGCACATTCTGCGTATTGTACATTTTGCGTTTTGCTCATTTTGCGTATCGTGCACATTTTGCGTATTGTACATTATGCTCCGAAGGGATCTTTTCGACTAAGCATAAACACATTTCGCAATTTTTTTATCTCAATATGAAACTTATAAAGTATTATTTTTTAATAAAATATTATTATTTCGCTAATTCTTTATCTCGAGAAATCCATAATTAATGCTTAAAACTCAATGACGTCTGATGTCTGAACCAGGTTCGTGAATTCAGTGTTTACGACTTACGTTATCAACGTCCATACCACGTTGAAAACACAGATTGGGGCTACCGCCTAAACTCATAATTAAACGATCACTCGCTATCGCTTTGAGATTAGGTGGTAGGGCCGCGGTTCTCGTCCGATCACCGAAGTTAAGCAACGTCGGGCGCGGTCGGTACTTGGATGGGTGGCCGCGTGATGTTGACTTTTTGACTCTAATAAATAATATTTGTATTTTTTTATCCATCTCTTAAAGTCAACTAGAAATGCATCATAAGCATAGACATTATTTTTGCTTTTTTTTCTTAGATTGAAACTTATAATGTAACCTTGTTATTAAAACACTAATTTCACAAGTTCCACTTGAATCTTTATTATATTTCAATTATTGCGACCGGTTTCGATACATCATCGTCAGGCAATAATCGGTATCGAAACCGGTCGCAATAATTGAAATATAATAAAGATTCAAGTGGAACTTGTGAAATTAGTGTTTTAATAACAAGATACCATGGAGTTCCATCAAGAAATTACAACACAAAGCTTTAACTTATAATGTAATTTTATAAAATATTTTTATTTCGTTGATAACTAGCGACATTCGCTATTTTACACCAACTTATTTTTATTAAGAAACTAAATCAATATTTATTTATTTATTCATTATAACAAAAATAACAATAGATTAACAGGAAATGTATAAAACTCAAATAACCTTGACTATCTTTAGAAATCCACGATTGTAAATAAAAAAACTAAATGACAATTCCGAACAAGTCTCTTGAATTCAGTGTTCACGTTGTCAACGTCCATACCACGTTGAAAACACCGGTTTCTCGTCCGATCACCGAAGTTAAGCAACGTCGGGCGCGGTCAGTACTTGGATGGGTGACCGCCTGGGAACACCGCGTCATGTTGACTTTTTGGCTCTTAGAATATTTTTTTTTATTATCCGTCTCTCAAAATCAAGTAGAAATTAATAATTCTTATTTACTCTAATAAATTAATGATTTCCGACTAAGCAAAATACCTATTTTCGCTTTGACTAATAGCCCAGGGGTCTCCAAGCTTTGAAGCCTCAGGGCCATAATGTTAACTTAAGTAGGTATGTTCCAAGGGCCAAACGGTTTTAAATAGCAAATATTATTATACGCATTTGCATTTTATTTATGTACTTAAATTGAGTGTACACATTGTCAACGTCCATACCACGTTGAAAACACCGGTTCTCGTCCGATCACCGAAGTTAAGCAACGTCGGGCGCGGTCAGTACTTGGATGGGTGACCGCCTGGGAACACCGCGTGATGTTGACTTTTTGGCTCATATCTGTTTTTTTATCCTTGTCTTAAATCAGATAGAAATTAATTACTATAAATTATTATCTCTATATATAATAAAATCGTAGGGGTAAAAAAATCTGTAATTGCGAAATATTAAGAAAAAAAATACACAGGTCGCCATAAAATCATTAGCAGAACACGATAGAATAGTTTTTTTTTTTAATTGTTTGTTTGTTGGTTTGTTTGTTTGTTTGTTTGTCTGTTTGTCCGGAAAGATCTCCGAAACTACTGGACAGAATTTGATATGGCTTACACCACAATGCTTAGAATTTTCCGGAAGAACATTTAGGCATAATTTCGTTTGTTTAAATTCACTTTTTATTTTTAGTGAAAAAATACCATATAAAATTTTTGAATTGGCTTTAGGTAGAAAAACAACATGGCGCACGTGAAATTAATTTTTGACAAGTCTGTCACATAGTACTGAGAGAAGATATTTTCTTCCACGAAGGAAAGGCAATGGAACTACGCCATACAGCCTGATCTTAAGTAATTGGATTTCGAAAATTGAAAGGCAGGAATGAAGTGTTTCACATAGTACAAATAAAATTTAATATTTTCTGTTAATGGCTGTACCCAACTTCAAGCTGCTGCAAAAAGATCAAGCCATACAACCAATGTATAAAGCATTTTTTATGATAATACTTATCGAGTGACCATAAAAGAACAATGGCAGAAAAATGTCTGGATTTTTTTCTAGCGTCCCTAAATCTCCTATATAGCAAGGAAATTAAAATAATTTTCTAAGGTTTTTGAAATATACACTTATTTTTGTACAAGCCGGAGTTCCTTTTGTTTTCATAAAAGTATATCAAATGTTAACTACTAATTAAATGGCGCACAATGTATGGCGTATGCTAGACGTTCAATATTTATCACATTCCGTTTCAATATTTATTGATGGTTCTCGGACGAACCTACACGTTCAATACGGGTCGCGTCAGTATCACGGAGTACATAACCACTGTCAGTATCTCTCTAATCTGTGGATGTGTAGATACGGAAAATATACGTAAGCCATGTTCCATCTACGCAGATTTGCAGCATTATCAACATTTTTAGCATCATCGCGTTTCATTAGATTTTGACGCTAGCAGGGCTAGCATCGTATGTTAACGTAATGCATTCCATTTTGAGGTTAGGTTCTCTTTGTGAAAAATAGCGCGACTAAAAAATGTTCACATTTCTTAGAAGAAAAGCAAAACATGGTAAACATTTGATATTAACGTGAAAAAACGGTGACGATTAAATGGAAAACGCGGGATCGCGATAAATATTGATGACAAGGCTACACAATCAATAAATATCGCCATAAATATTAAGGAGTTGGATTTCAAAATATCTAGAAATTCTGTGATCCGTATTTATTCTGTGATCAATATTTTTCACGATATTTGGATCACGATCCAGGATCGCGACATTTATTGATCGTGTAGTATATGAACTTGATGGACCGCGTTCCGCCAACTTCATATAAACGATTCCGTTGTCAATATTTATCACGATAAATATCGTGATAAATATTGAACGTGTAGAATACGCCTATAAGTTATTTTTCATAACGCTTCTATCGGGTCCGAATAGCAATCGACTTCTTTAGGGGTCCCGGTCCGAATAGCCATTCCGTTTTTTTAATTTGTTTATTCCCGTAATTAATTAGAAAATATAAATGTATTTAGATAAAATACCATAGCCATAGATAAAATAACAAAACACTGTACCTACCTACGTTATAAAAGAGCTCACAGGTGAATAATGCGGTGCATAACCTAAAAAATATTAAATACCAATATCTCTTTTTTCCGGCTTTATTGAATAAAAATTATTTTACATATAGATTCTAAAATTTACGCCGAATCTTTTAATACATTTTTCATTACGGGACGCTACAATTTGATCCCAGACATTTTCTTCTATGGAGACCTGCCATTGTTCTTTGTAGATTGGTTTAATTCTTGACTAATTTTCACAAAATCGGTACAATTTTTGAAATATTTAAAATGTTGAAAAATGAAGATACTCTTTTCAAGGTATTTTGAAAGGTGTTATATGTTTTACATTAGGACTAAGGAATCAAACTCTTTCATCCATTTAAAACTATTAAAAGTAATAGATTAATATTGATAATTAAAAAAAATATCTGACTGCAATGTTCTGGGTTACGCGTAGAGCGACGGGACGGGACTCTTGATCCTAATGTCTAAAATGACGGATCACATTTTTTTGGATCCACCCAAGGAACATGGATATCGAACGAAGAACCTAAAGAGTAGAACACATTGAACCTAGCCACGTGGACTTAATTTCACATGACTGCCGATAAAGTTCGTTTCCAAACCCAGCGATATGCATATCAAATGAAAGGCCTTGATGAGTAGAGCACTATGAACATAGGAAAATCGCCCTAAATTCAACATGGCCGCCGCTCAAATAAAACGGATAAAAGTTCGTTTCCAAACCCAGCAATATGGGTATCAAATGAAAGGCATTGATGAGTAGAGCACTATGAACCTAGCAACATTGACATAAATTCAACATGGCCGTCGCTCAAAAAAGGTGGATAAAAGTTAGTTTCCAAGCCTAGCAATATGGGTATCAAATGAAAGGCCTTGAAGAGTAGAGCATTAGGTACCTAGGAAAATCGACCTAAATTCAACATGGCCGCCCCACAAAAAAAAGGATAAAAGTTCGATTTCAAACCCAGCAATATGGGTATCAAATGAAAGGCCCTGATGAGTAGAGCACTATGAACCTAGCAACATTGACATAAATTCAACATAGCCGCCGCTCTAAAAAGAAGAATAATAGTTCGTTTCCAAACCTAGCAATATGGGTATCAACTGAAAGGCCTAAAAGAGTAGAGCATTATGGACTAAGGAAAATTGCCCTAAATTAAACATGGCCGCCGCTCAAAAATGGATAAAAGTTCGTTTTCAAACCCAGCAATATGGGTATCAAATAAAAGGCTTTGATAAGTAGAGCACTATGAACCTAGCAACATTGACATAAATTCAACATGGCCGCCGCTCAAAAAAGATAGATAAAAGTTCGTTTTCAAACCTAGCAATATGGGTATCAAATGAAAGGCCTTGAAGAGTAGAGCATTAGGAACCTAGCAAAATAGACCTAATCTCAACATGGCCGCCGCTCAAAAAAAAAGGATAATTTCGTTTCCAAACCTAGCAATATGGGTATCAAATGAAAAGCCTAAAACAGTAGAGCATTATGAACTTAGGAAAATTGCTATAAATTCAACATGGCCGCCGCTCAAAAAATGGATAATAGTTCGTTTCCAATCCCAGCAATATGGGTCTCAAATGAAAGGCCTTGATAAGTAGAGCACTATGAACCTAGCAACATTTACATAAATTCATCATGGCCGCCACTCAAAAAAGGTGGATAAAAGTTAGTTTCCAAACCTAGCAATATGGGTATCAAATGAAAGGCCTTGAAGAGTAGAGCATTAGGTACCTACGAAAATCTACCTAAATTCAAAATGGCCGCCGCTCAAAAAAAGGATAAATGTTCGTTTTCAAACCGAGCAATGTGGATACCAAATGAAAGGCCTTGATGAGTAGAGCACTATGAACCTAGCAACACATAAATAAATTCAACATGGCCGCCGCTCAATAAAGGTGGATAAAAGTTCGTTTTCTAATCTAGCAATATTACCTATATTGCTAGATTAGAAGACGAACTTTTTTTCGCATTCGTTTTCTAAATGCTGGCATCCGAATGCATCAAATCTATACAAAATACTCATTGACTGCCGCACACGTTCGTTTTTATTACGAACGGAACACGTTCTGTACGTACGTTTAGGTAGAATGATAGAAATCCCGAATGAGAAGAAACGAACGTCTGCGCTACGTTCACGAAACTCCGTGTCTGTATTCCGTGATCGGATATCGAATACGGAAAACGTATTTGTACAGTATCCCCCCCATTCATGCTATACATTAACTCTACGAAAACCGCCAGTATTACGAGCGACATAAGAACGGTTCAAAGGTCAAACAGTGTAGCTTGACAAGGAGCTTACTGTACGACCAGTCAAAATTATCCAAGTTGTCATATCCAAAAAATATATTTTGTTGGTGTTACCAACACCCATTATAAAATCTAAACTTTATTCGTATACAGTTCTAATTTATTAACAATTGTTTATTTTAATTCGAGACATGAATACGATAAAGATTATTCTTGCAACTGTGTAGTTCTTTCTACTGAAGAAGAATTTATTAATATCAATAATGTCTCTAAAACAATAATAATACTTAGTGTTTATAGTAATATGTAATGTATTTAATTTTGTGAACTGTTAGAAAAAAAACATTACGAACTTACGAAAATTGTCCTAATTTCGAAATGGCCGATGCTCAAGAAAAGCAGAATAAAGTTGAATCATTATGGAATAAAATGGAGGAAAAAACTAAACACTGTGTTAAGTATTTTGATGGCGAAACGTAGTTCGCGGGCACAGCTAGTACTATAATAAAATTAATTATATTACACTTTTCGACTAAGTCTTAAAGACACATTTTCGCCTTTTTTATCTTAATTTCAAAGTATCATTTAATAAAATATTATTATTTCGTTGACGTCGCTAATTCGCTATCTTTCCATGACATATTTATTTATATGTATACATATTCTTTATGTACTTATACATAGTTTTGGTATAGATCGCGCCAAATTTCTAGTCCGCTCTGAAGTTGCTTCGCGCCTCTTTCTCATGCACATTAATTTACAATTTATAAATAACTAGCTGTGCCCGCGACTTCGTCCGCGTGGAATAGTAACAAAACTTACTATTCCACGCGGACGAAGTCGCGGGCAAAAAGTAGCCTATGTTATACCTTATACAGGGCGTCCCAAGCTTATGGGACATGAAGGGAAAGTACCTCAAATATTGTAGATAGGATATTTTGCTGAAAGAAGACTTTATGTTATTTTTAAAAGTTAGTAATACTGCATTCAAAGATTTTCCAAAAATTACTTGCTTCCTCTTGGAATCGAACCGACTGAAATGTGAAAAAGAATCACCCGTATTTTTATGATGCCAATCGAAAGAATGGACAAAAAATAATAAGTCCTCTTAAGTAACATAGTATCTTAAAAGAAAGGAATAAAGTTTTATTAACATTTTGGGTTATAAGTTTAATATTTTTGATGCCAAATCATAAAAAGTAAAGAAAAATTGGAAAAATAAATGCGGAGTGGGTCGCCCCATCAAATGAGTATAAAAAATAGCCTACGGCCTATTCTCAGACCTACCAAATTTACACAAAAAATTTCATAAAAATCGGTCAAGCCGTTTCAGAGGAGTTCGATAACAAACACCGTGACACGTGATTCTTATACACGGTGTTTCATAATAACCAATAAATAATCAATGCGTTATTTAAAACTATTTATTAAATTGTGTTTACCCGTAATGTCATTCAACCCAAAATTTTCATGTAAATCATAGACATGATGATAATACTATGTAAAACATGAAAATTTTGGATTGAATGACATTACGTGTAAACACATTTTAATAATTAGTTTTAGATAACGCATTGATTATTTATTGGTTACTAGCTGACCCGGCGTACTTTGTATCGCCATGTTTTTTAACTAAATTACTGAAATGTTTGTTTAAATTATTGTAATTTTTATATTACACAAACCTTGTCCTAACAATAACTAATACAAAAAGCCAAGAATCATCCAATTTGGTGCAGTCGTTCGAAAGATAAGGGCGTACATACATTTCGAAGATCCATTTTTATTTATATAGATAGATTATGATGAAACACCGTGTATATTAAACGATAACATGAATATTTATTTATTTTTAACAATAGGTCAACAGAAAACTTATGTAAATGTACTACTTAATAAGAAATAGATAAATTTGAAAAATCTGCCTGCATAAAAAGTCAAGTCAACTGAAAAGATGGAAACAAGATCAAATACCTACTTATTAAAGACAAACTTGAAACATATTGATTTTAGTTTTTTGAACTTATGTTCAACAGAATAACAAGCAGTCGGAGGCATGACATTATGAATGATTTGACTTATTATTAAATTCTATCCTTACGAAAAGTCCTTTAATTCGATACCCATATTGCAGTATTCTAAAAAAATCACATCTATTAATAGCACCTCACAACTTAATTATACAAATCTGTTCAGCCGTTTGAAAGATACAAGATAAAAATACAAGAGATAGGTATTTAGTTGTTTGCTGCCAAAATATAGGAACTAAACATACTTCTCTGCGCAGATTTTACGTGTTTTTGGGCCCATTTCTATATAACAGAGTAAACGCTAAACTGATTATATACACGGTGTTTCATAATAACCAATAAATAATTTATCGTTATCTAAAACTAAGTATTAAATAGTTTTTCCCGTAATGTCATTCAACCCAAAATTTTCATGTACATCATAGTATCATCATCATGTCTATGATTTACATGAAAATTTTGGGTTGAATGACATTACGGGTAAACACAATTTAATAATTAGTTTTAGATAACGATAAAATATTTATTGATTATTATGAAACACCGTGTATAGTTGTACCTATTATAAAACTAAGAGACTTCTCCAAGAAGCTCTCCAAAATATGTTATATGAAGATACAGAAAAATTATTAGTTATTAGCAGTAGATAAGTAATTTGTATTGTTTGATTTCTGGTGTGTGTTGTGTGTGTCCATAATAATAATACTTATATAGCTATTGTTAATGTTATTGATTTTCCGTTTTTTTTTATAGTACTGTGTTTGTTTGCCTGAAACACAGGTTAATCCTAGTTCATTCAGGCTCACGATTATATTTTTCCTATATTTAATCTTGTCTTGACTGTAATGTTGTAAAATGTTACCTATATGTTACTAAAAATAAAAATTTATTATTATTATCTTTATTTACCTTCTTTCTTAAATATACATTTTTTACAATATAAATATAAAAAATATAAATATTATAAATAAACCTAATTATTATTATTTATTAGGTACGCGGGAAAAGCAAAAAGAACAAGTGTCCCATGACACCACACGGCTTGTTTTTCGTGTTTTCTGTTATTTGACACAAGTATATAATAATTTTATATTGCTTTTCGTTGACGTCGTTAATTTATGAAACCTTAGCCTTAATGATGTTTGAGTAAGGTTCTTAAATTGAGCGTACACGTTGTCAACGTCCATACCACGTTGAAAACACCGGTTCTCGTCCGATCACCGAAGTTAAGCAACGTCGGGCGCGGTCAGTACTTGGATGGGTGACCGCCTGGGAACACCGCGTGATGTTGACTTTTTGACTCTGTTTATGTTTTTTTTATTCGTCACTTAAAATGACAATTTTTTGCACGCGATTTTAAAATTATCCTAAATAAACCGCTGTTTGACTTCATTGCATATTAAACTTTCTTTTTTGTTTTCGTGTACTATCACATTTTTCATATTTCAACTAATTTTAAGTTAGCTACAGAATATATTTTTAATTGTTCTTTTTAATATCAACTGCCACCTTAAGAAAAGCGCTATTCATTGACACAAGTAAGAATTCAAATTCGCATTCGAAGTCGTAAGATTCGCATACTTGTACAAATTTCCAAATTCACTATTTTTGAATATTCATTCCGTGAATTCTGCAACGAGTGATCCTATACCCACTCGTTTTGATTTCTACTAGTGGAATATACGTAACTTATAAATGTTCCGTTTTACATGCGAGATGAATCGGTTTTTAAAATTAATGACTTATTGCCACGTTATTGCGTCCCGAAATTTATTTTTTGTGCGTGTAACGGTTTCTTAGAATTTCTTATTAATGACAGTAGCTGACAGTTCGATTCGAGTGATTCAAAAATCTTTAAATTGGGAACAGTAGAATTTCGCACGTGATTTGTATTCGTGTTCGAATTCAAAATTCATTTCTAATGATTCAAAAATACGTCTCTTGCAAAACGCATTTTTGAAACAACAGAATTCAAATTCGCATTCGAATTCGAAATCGTAAGATTCGCATACGAATTTCCAAATTCTCTTTTTTGAATAGGTAATCATTCCGTAAATGCTACGAGTGGTCCTACCCATTCGTTTTTGATTTCTACTAGTAGAATATACGCAACGTATACTATATATACGTTCCGCTTTACATGCGATTCAGCACTAGTTTTTTAAATTAATGAGTTATTTCCATGTTATTGCGTACCGAATTGTATATTTTCTGCTTGTAACGGTTTCTAATACTTAAGTATATAGAATTTGTTTTTAATGACAATACTGAATTCGGGTGATTCATAAATCTTTCAAATTGGGAACAGTAGAAAATAATTTCGCACGTGATTTGTATTCGTGTTTGAATTCAAGATTCATTTCTAATTATTCAAAAATGCGTCTCCAGATATTATACAATTGAATATTAATAAATTCTCTAAATTCACCGTGCATTTTGCCAACGTCCATATCATGTTGCAAACACCGGTTCTTGTCCGATCACCAAAGTTAAGCAACTTAGGGCGTGGTCTTAGTACTTGGATGGGTGACCGCCTAGCAACATCGCGTTGTCTTTATGTGCACCTTTTCTGTTTTTTTTTCCACGCAAAAATGCATAATAAATGCCATTTGTTTCAGCGTAATATCGACGACATGGATTACATTGTGATACCGGCGAAGATCGCCGATAAGAAATCCCAATTCAGCTCGGTTTGGGACACCACATCGCCCACCGACTCCGAATGTCTCAGCCCTCTAGAAATCAATCACAAAGTCGTCGTACACAACGAGAGGCAGCCTTCCAGCGATAGCAGCGAGAAGGAGGGCACCAAGAGCGACTGTAGCGTATTATACGAAGCCGTCGTCAAACCACACATAGACGTGACGTGCGCCACCCCCGACAAGCGCCCGGTCGACGAGGATCAAATTGACGACAGACCGAGGTTCAAGTACGACATAATACCTGAAAAAGGATTCTCCAGCGCCTGCTCGACGCCAATAGCGAAGCTCAAAGCCCGAATCAAGGACATTGGAACTCCGGGCCCCCTACACAGAAGCGACTCCACCGAATACTGCAGCATCCTCAGCCCCAACCGCACAACGAATTTTGCAATCGCCGAGGATGTAACCAAAGATCAGAGCAACGTAGAAAGGCCCGCGGCTAAGCTGAGCAGGAGCTTCACACCGCAGGCGTACAGACCGCTGCACATCAAAGTGCCAGAGTGCAACCTGGACTCCGTTAGGACCATACTGAAGGAACCTAACGCGCTCGAGAGGTCGTCGTATAATTTCGACATTAAGAACTACAGTCTGCCGTCAACCCCCATTGCGAGGAGTAACAAGCTAAGGAAGAACGCTTGGCTGTCTGGTGATTTGAGTTTGACAAAACAATGTACAGATGTGCTGCCAGTGGAGAGAAAAAGTAACAATGATGATGATGGTATGTTCTTATCTTTTTGTTGTCGCTTATTATAGTTGAGAATTGTATTCGAAACTTGTAGTGACTACCTATCGATTCTATGTTCTATATCTATGCGCTTGGTAAACGATAATCCAAGACTTCAAATCAAATTTCGCTACTAATGCAATTAGTAGTTAATAGTTCATTAATTCTACAAAATTCATATAACTGCTGCACTTAAATTGCTTAGAAATGAGCTTGTTTTAAAAAAATATATAAAAAGATTTTAATTGTAGAATGTTACAAATATTAAGACATGCGTGTTGGGTTTCGTGGTAGTAGGTATTAAATGCAAATCGAAGTCTTCCTTTTAAATAAAAAACCCTAATCTTTTTACTACCGTAATGTCGCCATTTTCAGAAATCCATGCTTGATGATAAAACCACAATGTCTTGAACAAGTTTCTTAAATTCGGTATTAATGTTGTCAACGTCCATACCACGTTGAAAACACCGGTTCTCGTCCGATCACCGAAGTTAAGCAACGTCGGGCGCGGTCAGTACTTGGATGGGTGACCGCCTGGGAACACCGCGTGATGTTGACTTTTTGGCACTATTTGTTTGTTTTTTATGTGTCACTTAAGAGGAAATCGTACAGTCCGTTTTTTCATACAAACGTAGTCCCCTGTTTCCTTCCTGGATAATAGAACTAGTTCCATTTTTTTCCAATAAAATCAATGGCCACTATCTATAAGCATGTTCTTTTGTTTATTAAGTAAATTATTAAAAGATATTTTAAACATTCAAAAACCTAAAAAAATCTTCCTAATTTTCTGTTGTATTAAAAAACGTCCAGCAAACAAATTGAACAAGGATATATTAAAAAAGCAAAACATACAAACACAGAAAAAGCCTTGCTTTAATTTTTAACGCAAACAGCTATTAAATCGGTAAATTTTTCGCGGAGAAAACTAAAAAGTGGTATTTTCGGTCCCAGCTGCAGTTGTCCCTATCGCGCTCAGTTCAGTTGTTCTTGCCGTTGATTTAGTAGTAAATCAATGGTTCTGGTACACAGCGCGACAGCAATACATTTTACAAATACCTATTTTCGACCTTGGTGTTTCCTCCTAAAATAGCAAAGATAGCATTCTCTTCAAAAACGCGTATGATCGACAACTGTTTGCCTCGTTCAAACTTTCATTTTCATTGATTCGTAACGCCCTCTTAATAATTAGTGGTCGCAGGTAACGAGTAAATTGATTTTGAAATCCTTAGAATAAATGTAACATATAAAAATTAATACTATTTAATTTCTTTCTTTGCGGAAATTATATCATCAAAATAACAGTGTTTATTTTATTAGGTAACTTTAAGTAGGCAGGCACCTAAAGCTGTAAAAAAATATTGTATGTAATTCTATTAGAAGCTTGTGGTGACTACCTGTTGATTCTACATTCTATATCTATGCGCTTGGTTAACGATAATCCAAGATTTAAGGTCAATAAATTTCTCTCTAAAAGTGTGTAACAGCAGGCAATGCAATTAGTTCATTAATTCTACAAAAATCATATAACTGCATGCACTAACATTGTTTAGAAATGAGCTTGTTTTTAAAAAATATGTAAAAAGATTTTAATTGTAGAATATTAGAAATATTTAGATATGCGTGTTGGGTTTCGTGGTTTTTTCGTGCATACTATAAAATGGCTAATAGGTATTAAATGCAAATCTAAGTCTTCCTTTTATATAAAAAACTAGCTGTGCCCGCGAACTACGTTTCGCCATCGAAATGCTTAACACAGTGTTTAATTTTTTCCTCCATTTTATTCCATAACCTCCCGCACGCGCACCCCCGCCTTGGTGACGCTCACTTCGCAACGGGCCGTGCAGCAGAAATCATAATATTTTAATTTCGCCATAACTTCAAAACCAAACGTCCAATTTTAATCATTCAAAGACCAAATATTATCTACATAAACTGTACTTAGTGATGAAATAATTTATTTTGATAAAGATTAATAGCATGAGAAAAATAAATGCGTTTAAATGTAGTCCAAAAAAATTCAAGATTTTTAAAAAAAAAAAATGGTTCTTGTGCCTCACTCGACATAGATAGGTATAGTGTGTCGCGGACTTTATTGTAGATATTTATAAGATCTACAATTAATTAGAACATTTTATGGTTCTATCTACACTAATATTATAAAGAGGAAAACTTTGTTTGTTTGGTTGTAATGAATAGGCTCAAAAACTACTCCTCCCTAATGTGGGAGGCCCAGGATCGGCGTGCCGTCGGCTCTATCACGGGGTGATAAGGTCGATGGCACTATACGGAGCCCCGGTATGGGCCGAGTGCCTCTCCCTGCCTCTCCCTGCTGCGACGTCCGCAGAGGGTCATAGCAACCCGGGCCGTGCGAGCTTATCGCACGGTCAGCCACGGCGCGGCCTGCGTTCTTGCGGGTCAAACGCCGTGGGATGTCGATGCACGCGTCCATTCGGAGGGAGGGAGCTCTGCGCCAGTGGGGTGAGGCACTCGCCTCCCCAGCTGCCGGCCACCGGACGAGCGAGGCGATTCGTCCGGTGTTGGAGGAGTGGGTTGGGCGCCGGCAGGGCAGCCTCACATTCCGATGGTGCAGGTACTGACCGGGTATGGCTGCTTCGGTCACTACCTGCACCGGGTCGCCCGTCGGGAGGAAACGCCGCAGTGTCATCACTGCGACGCTCCCGATGACACTGCCGAGGACACACTATTGGTGTGCCCGGCTTGACGACGCCAGCGCAGCGAACTCAACGCTGCGCTGGGAGGTGCAAACCTCTCGCTGGCGAGCATGGTCGTGGCCATGTTCCGCGGCGAGGCGGAATGGGGGGCTGTCGCCTCCTTCTGCGAGGACGTCATCTCGCAGAAGGAGGCCGCGGAGAGGGAGCGGGAGGCTGATCCTCAAGCCGCTCCCATCCGCCGCAGACGACGGATAGGCAGGCGAAGGTGGGCATTCGCACAAGCGATGCCCGTCTAGTGACCCTGCCGTGGAGGCCTGCGTGCATGGTTGGCCCCGTGCACGCCGCCGTAAGGCCCTCCGTCTGGGGATTGCCCTGGTGTTCTCGGGCAATCCCCCCTTGGCGATAGCCCGACCTTACCTAGCGCGCCCAATAGGGCAGGGAGAACACCGGGGGGTTTTAGTGGGTAGGCCTGGCACTCTGCCGGGAGAGCCCCACACACGCTCGCCGTCTAGCCAACGGCGGGTACGGTGCGGTTACGCATTTCCCCCCGAGAAAAAAAAAAGGCTCAAAAACTACTGGACCGTTTTTAAAAATTCTTTCACCATTCGAAAGTTACATTATCCACGAGTAACATAGGCTAAATTTTATTTTGGAAAAAAATAGGGTTACTAACCAGAAAAGTACGCTGCCTAAGCTATAAAAGATAGAACCATTAAATGTTCTAATTAATTGTAGATCTTATAAATGTCTACAAAAAAGTCCCCGACACACTATACCTATCTATGTCGAGTGAGGCACAACCATTTTATTTAAAAATCTTGAATTTCTTTTGGACTACATTTAAACGCATTTATTTTTCTCATGCTATTAATCGTTATCAAAATAAATTATTTCATCACTAAGTACAGTTTATGTAGATAATATTTGGTCTTTGAAGTTATGGCGAAATTAAAATATTACGATTTCTGCTGCACGGCCGTTGCGAAGTGAGCGTCACCAAGGCGGGGGTGCGCGTGCGGGAGGTTATGGAATAAAATGGAGGAAAAAATTAAACACTGAGGCGCGTTCAGAGCCTTCGCGCGATGTACAACTTTTCGCTCTAACCCCGTTCAATGCCTGCGAGCGTGACAACCGGGTGAAACAACCGCCCGTTCAAGACCTTAGAGTGTTGGCGCGAGTTACAACCGAACAACCATCGAATTTGATGGTTGTAAAACGCTCTGACGTTTATTACTGAAATACTCTTACGAGATTGGATGATATTGGCGGCCATATTCTATAATGTCATCTACTAGAAAGAGAGAGAACAAAAAAAATCATGTGAAAGAGGGAGATAAAAGATTTGGTTGCTGCAATCCGTTCAACGCCTTTGAGCGAGTTAAAAAACAACCGGACAACTACACCCAGAGGCTCTGAACGCGCCTCTGTGTTAAGCATTTCGATGGCGAAACGTAGTTCGCGGGCACAGCTAGTCTTTTATAGTTTAGGCAGCGTACGCAAAATAAGTTACTTTTCTGGTTGATTTTTTACACCTTGTGTATGAAAAAAAAAACAAATATCTTACGGAACCCTATTTTTTTTCCAAAATAAAATTTAGCCTATGTTACTCGTGGATAATGTAGCTTTCGAATGGTGAAAGAATTTTTAAAAATGGTCCAGTAGTTTTTGAGCCTATTCATTATAACCAAACAAACAAAGTTTTCCTCTTTATAATATTAGTGTAGATAGAAATCCATGCTTGATGATAAAACCACAATAATGTCTTGAACAAGTTTCTTGAATTCAGTGCTCACGTTGTCAACGTCCATACCACGTTGAAAACACCGGTTCTCGTCCGATCACCGAAGTTAAGCAACGTCGGGCGCGGTCAGTACTTGGATGGGTGACCGCCTGGGAACACCGCGTGATGTTGACTTTTTGGCACTATTTATGTTTGTTTTTTATCTGTCACTTAAAATCAGTTAGAAATTAGTAGGTAACTAATCAATAAATTAATAAAACCTACGCTTTCCGCATAAAAACATTCTTTCGAACTTAAAGTATAATTTTACGACATACTATGGTCACTTCAGCTTCGTTTGCGCTAATTTCGCTTCCACCATTTTATATTTTTCCGTAGAAAAAAAAAACGCTTCATAGCCTATGTTAGTCAGTGATAAAAATGGCATTCTATCGACCTCTGACGTCAGGCACAGCGTGAGCGGTCAATACGTCTCATACGCGAACGACGACAAACAGCGCTCACGCGTAGTCGTGTGATATAAAATGGATATAAATTCGACACTTTTGGCTGCGCTTGTGTTACTTGAAGAAGAGGTATAAAACAACCGCATACAAAGAAAACTCAGGGCAACAAGGCACCGATTATGTATAAAGAGAAAGAAAGAAGGATGTTTCCAGATGTTAATAATGAAACACTTAAAAGACAACAATAACTAAATTTATGGAATATTTTCGTATCAATCAAGAACAATTCAAACATATCGTAGAACTTTGCAATAAAACTGCCATCAAAAAGGCATCTTAATCCCATATCACCTGACGAAAAAGCTGCTGTAAACATTTGTGTTTATAAATACTATTTTCATGTTCCTTGTCACTTTTATTGTATAACGTACTATAACATTGGACTGATTCAATCAATAATTCGTCTTTTTCTTTATCAAATTTCGACATTTTGTACTGACGCCAAATAAGACGTATACGCTGCAATGGTTCGAAATAACTAGAGACGCGGCGCAAAGCGTTTCAATGTCGCCTACGGCGTCCACACGCCAACGTCAGCGTATGAAAGAGACCACAATAGTACATTTCTATAGTAAGCATCGTAACGCAGCGTACGACGTGACGCTGTACGCGGCCGATGGCGTTTATAGGAGACCATAGCCTTAGAGACAATGGGGCGCGTTGGTAGTGGTATCGCAGTGTGGGCCATGCGCGCCCATAGGGGCAGGGAGAGCACCGGGGGTTTAGTGGGTAGGCCTGGCACTGTGCTGGGTGAGCCCCATACATGCTCGCCGTCTAGCCAACGGCGGGTACGGTGCGGCTACCCACGCATTTTCCCCCGAAAAAAAGAGGCTCTATTCCACTATAACCCACTAAACAAATCCATTAGGGGCTTGGACAAGTGGCAATCGTTTCATAGCGAAACGATTTTTACTGATTTTAAGTAATAGATAAAAAACAAACACAAACAGAGCCAAAAAGTCAACATCACGCGGTGTTCCCAGGCGGTCACCCATCCAAGTACTGACCGCGCCCGACGTTGCTTAACTTCGGTGATCGGACGAGAACCGGTGTTTTCAACGTGGTATGGACGTTGACAACGTGTACATTGAATTCAAGATACTTATTCAGACGTCATTGCGGTTTCATCATCAATCATGGTAGATTGCCAAAGATAGCGAACGTCAAAAAAAATGTATTTTTGTTTGTAACTAGCTGTGCCCGCGAACTACGTTTCGCCTTAATTTATTTTTTCCCGACATCTTCAACAAATCGTTAATGTACACAGAAATAAATACAAAAACTTTACAAATTATATACTAAAACCTTCCTCGAGAATCACGCTATCGAGTGGTGAAAACCGCTTGAAAAACGGTGCAGTAGTTATTGAGTTTATCGCAAACAGACAGACAGACGCAGCGGGGGACTTTGTTTTATAATATGTAAGGATGATTAAATTCAAAAACTATTGGGGGCCTAGACAAAGCGACAATTCAAAAACGATATCGAAGTTCGATAAGAACTAAATCTATGAGATTGGTATAATTAATTATGCCATCGCTAAATATTTCTCTTAATTTGAATTGAAACCTATAATGTATAATTTTATAAAATACTAGCTTTTGCCCGCGAGTCTGTTTGCGTGGAGTTCTTTTTTATTCATGCCCTCTACGAATCCCCCTCTCTCCCTTTTACACCCTTAAGGAATGATTTCGGAGATAAGAACTATTCTTTATCCTTCCCCACAAGTCACAACTCAAACTATCTCCATACCAAATTGCATCTAAATCGGTTCAGCGGTTAGGTATTGATTCCCCATACAAACTTCCACCCCCTTTTCTTCTCCTTAAGGGGTGATTTCTGCAATTAAATCTATCCTATGTTCTTTTCTGGGGCTCAAAATATCTCTATACCAAATTTCATCGAAATCAGTAGTTTAGGGGTGATTGCGTAACACACAGACAGACAGAGTTACTTTCGCATTTATAATATTAGTAAGGAAGTAAGGACTAGCTGTACCCGGCATGCGTTGCAATGCCCCGTAAATGCCATTTTGATGCCTATACATCAAAACTCGGAACGCATAGAGGACAAACATAGGTACACACATAGATTTTTTTTATTTATACTTACATATATTGTTTTTTCCTTGATGTTTATTCTTTCCTTGATATATTCGCTATATTAACCACGACCCAAACTTACTTGAACTCAAATAACCTTCATTCACTATCTTTTAGGAATCCATGATAGTAATAAAAGAAACGCAATGACATCTGAACAAGGCTCTTGAATTCAGCGCTCACTTTGTCAACGTCCATACCACGTTGAAAACACCGGTTCTCGTCCGATCACCGAAGTTAAGCAACGTCGGGCGCGGTCAGTACTTGGATGGGTGACCGCCTGGGAACACCGCGTGATGTTGACTTTTTGGCACTGTTTTTTGTTTCAGGTACTGAAAAAGTAGGATCGCAATCCAATACACCTGTTATGTCATTAAATGCTTCACCCGAAACGGCCCAAAATTTTGATACAGAGTCTAACCGACAGTCTGAAGAGAGGTCACCAGTAAGTGCGGAAACTCAGGATAGTTTCAGTGTTTGGCGAAGGTGCTTATAATAATTATTTTGTTATTTATTTTTTGGTTGAAATCAATCCTTTTTAGTCTTTAGACCCGCAACTCTCGCATGTTTCGCGACTAGATTTTCTAATTTATAAAAAAATAAAATAAAACGATATTGTAGTTATAAAACGATGCAATTAAAAATTGTATTTATTGCTTAAAACATTTGTTGACAATATGGATACGTTGTGTTTGCTGGTTATCAGAATTTAAAAAAGTTTTTATAATTTAGTTTTATATTGTGAGCAATTACAAATCGACTGACTAGATAAAAAAAGCTGTGCGTATCTGTGCGTACCTACGAACTTGGTGTCAAGAAAGTTAAAAGCGCCATCTGGCGCCTGCTTTCTTCATTACAGAGTCAACCCTACGCAAGTCGTGTCTTCGCCGGACGACGACGCGATACGGGAGCGAAGCAGCTCCTGGTCCTTCAAGACCCCCGCAGAGAGAGCGAACAAGTGCAGGGTTGAGGATGAGATCCTTGCCAATGTGAACGTGAAGCCGCTGGTGGCTATCCACGAGCGGTGGATATACGAGGCCAACAAGAAAACTGGGAGGTCTATGTCGCTGCCGGAAAGCAACAAGTGAGAGGCATCGAAGATAAATTGTGGGCATTGGAAACAATCGTGTAACTGATCAAAGACAATTGATAAAAAGTAGTTTGGCCCTTATAATCATTTCACAAGATCACAAGAGCAGAGGCCTAATTACGCTAATGATAACGTCCTTATCGTGTCTTAATAGCGTTTCAATAAAACTGCTTTCATCGCTTTTATACGCATTTCCTGGTGTAATTTATTCGAATAATATCTTGTTAAGTGACAAATGTTTTAGTTAGTAATCGCTTAACCAACAATAACTGTCTCAAAAAGCGATGCTATTGAAGCGTTATTGACACGCCACAAATGCGTTAACGCTAGCAGAATAAGGTCTCAGCTCTATATCATGACACTGCCTAGATGTGTCGGTCATCTTCGGGAACAACCTTTTGGCTTAAAAATTGTATTAAACCTGTTGTATTAATAAATAAATAAAAAAACACGAAGTTAGCCGAAGCCCATTATTTATCTTGAATACTACTACTATATTATATTAGTGGTACATAGTACATACACAGATATAAACTCTGCCATTCACTGTAGTCCAAGACTGTGTTGTGAAGTACTGTAATATTGTTGCTCTTTTTTGTTATACTACTAAGTCAGTGAACGCATGTAAAACATGGAAGCGAACCTTTCTTACGGATTTTCTCTATGGTTGTTTTCCTACTGTCTGGCCAGATCACCACGACATATGAATATTGTGCCGCTAACGGCATGGACTAATAACAATATAATCAGGTCTACAGTCCCTAAAAACTGTGAAAAAAATTAAAATTCTAAGTTTAAGTAAAATAAAGATAAGGTCGTTTATGCCACAAAAAAACGTACTTAAATTTTCGACACTCTCAAGGGAATCAACATTAATAGGATACTTCACGTTGACCTAGAATCACGAAAGCATGGTCTTATAGGAAAATATCTAAATACCGAAAACATGTACATAGAAAGTTATAGAAGTTTGTAGGGAACCTTCGGTGTGCGAGTCCAACTCGCGTCTGGCCGGTTTTAAAGTACTTAAGGCAGAAACAAACCATTGTGTCGTGTTGTGTCGTGACGCGTCAGAAGCGTATCGGTTTCATACATTTAATTAATATGGCTAGAAACACATTATTGTAGTGTGTTGTGTTGTGGCGCTAATGTGTTTCTAGCCATATTATATGTATGAGACGGATACGCTTCTGACGCGTCACAAGTAGTCACAACACAACACGACACAATAGTTTGTTTCTACCTTTATTTGTGTAATTATTTGTAGGTGTAAGTGCCAATTTTGTTGATAATAATACTTAGGTATTTCTTTAATTTAATATAACGGCTTTACGGCTATGAGGAATCAAATGCTGATAAGGGGCCGTTCGAAAACCCGTGAGGTTTTCACTCGGTAAAAAAGAAAAGGATAGATATATTGCGAGAAAGAGAAGTTTAACTGGTTTTCAAACGCTAGCGAGTGATTTTCGCACTTCACGAGTTTTCAAACGGGTTTTGTCAGTTAAAAACGAAAAGAAGAGTTCTTGTGTTTTGCAACGCAAACAAGCTTTATTTTACAACTGCACAAAGCTTTACTTAACATTTGTAAACTTTAACTTCAACATAAAAACAAAATCAGTAGCCACAGATCACAGAACAGTCAACTGTCAATGTCAGGTAAAATTTAACGCTGACAGGGCTACGTTCCAAAACATCACCCGAGTGCACTCGGTCACCCGAAGTATGTCCTAAAACATTTCGGGTGCACTCGAGAGTGTTGGAGTGGCGTGTCCTAAAACGCTACGGAGTGCACTCGATCGAGTAGAATCTCACCCGCATAATATAGCAAGGTGTAATTTCACTCGATTGGATTTGGCGGGAAATTGTGTGGATTTTAAAGTTGTGTGTGATTGTGATTACAAAGATTTCATATTCACACACAATTTGTGCATCTCGGAGAGCGAGGATGCGCTTTGTAACGTCGACAATAAGTTAATTTTAAATTCCAAAGACTAAAGGTATCGTAAGTGACACGATTGTAAAATTGGCCTTCATTTCCGCTGAAGCTAGGTTAGGCCGCGATTTAACAGAATTCATATTCTGTTGGTTTTAGCATTTTCGTAGATGAAACAGAGGAATGTAATCCATGCATTAAAGCGAACGGACGCGCCGATGAATTATATATTTTCTTATTTTTGTATATTTGGTTATGTAAACAAAGCAGACAACACTCTTGCCGTTCTAAAACAACCAACACTCCGACCACCCTAACCGGCCACTCTCCCCCCACCACCTACTCACTCCGGGTGATGTTTTGGAACGTAGCCCTGGGGGCCGGGAGAAATTCACTCCTGTCAGGCGAAAATTACTCTTCACTAACGCGTTTAGAAATACGAGCGGAGTAATTCGTCGGTTAACCTCGGTTTCACTCGGGTGGCTCTCGAACGCTATCGGGAGAAATTCACTCTACCCGGAGTAAATATTACTCGTTTTCAAACGCACCCTTAGTTGACCACGTTAATACATACAAATTAAAAGATCTGACAATAGATGGCAGTAGTTTACGTACTGATAAACGGAACTGAGTGTTTCTGCTTTGGTTCTTTGGGTCCGTATTTCATGTTAATATCTGTTACGATATGTTTTCTATTCTAAATATTTGTATAATCGCATTAAATTTTCGACTTTTGGTTCGAACCTTGCTATGCTTTGCCCACATTAGCATGCTTTGGCGTGCTTGATAAGAATGCAGCTTTTAGTGCTGCCACCTGTGGGGAAACTATGAAAATAACATAACTACCGGAAATAGCTCATAGTTTTCAAATGATATTATTATGAAATCATAATGCAAAACGAAAATTAAGATTTTTGATCATTCGTTCATTATATCATGATGACATCATTGAAATTATGCCATAGTCATGATATCATTGGAGATCGGTAATACAAAATGAAGCATTTCATGACTTCTTTATCTCAAAATTTATACCATGTCAGACGATGAAAGATTCATAATACGCCTGCTGGTTTGTATTTCTAGTATGGGATTATCTAGGGGGTATCTGTACTAGTATAGTATATATAATCTGTGCTGCAGGTATGTCTAATACTGAGCCGCCAACGTTTATTGTATCCCACTCACTGTAACCCATCTATCCCACTGTCAGGCACGGGACTCTCCTTTAATGAGATCGAATTCACCCACTACACCACGCTGACCAGAGAAGTTAGTGTAGGGTTGTGTTTCGAGTTTCCATCTCTTCGTTGAACTGTGTTTGCGGTAAAAACTTTCTTACTTTTTCTACATACAACAGGGAAGCTCTTGGCCTTCATCTAACCTGATGGTAAGTGATGGATGATAAAGCCGAAGGTGGAAGCTAGCTTCACCTGGACTCCTCCACAACCGAGACACTGACTATCTTACCATTAATTTGTTATAACAAAATGTTGTTAACATTGTTATTAAGGCGACAAACTTAGGTAAGAAGGGGGTAGCTAGTCAGGCGATGTCACATACTATACCACCAACCAAACCAAGCAGAAAACATCTGCGCCCAAGGATATTCGAACCGCAGCCCTTCGGTAGGCTTACTCTTGAATTCCGATAGAGCGACATTAGGATTGTAATTTTCCGTACGCTTTAGTTACCACATTGGCGCCAAATTGGGCCCGTATTGCGCAGATATCGAGTGAACTTCAGTGTTATTTAATTATCTCTAGATAGGGATCCAATTTGGCGCTAGTGTAGCTACTAAAGCTCCCATTTCCCATTCTGAAAGGGTAACCCTTAAAATATTTGTGATAACCCCTTCATAAGCGCTAACAACCAAGAGTTAAATGTTTAGGTTCTCAATATTAATAGGGTCTATAATGTCTGCGTAGTTGTTTACCCATTCGCACGACGCGTGCTGTAGGTATACCTGATTCGTTCTATGCTTCAAATTCCGAAAGCTTGACTTCTTATCATAAACTTTTCCAGTGGAGTAAATTACTGGATTAAAACCAATATTACCGTCTCGTAACGTGTCTCATAACTCCCCATAAAAATTATACCTTAATAACTTGTTGTATCAATCAAAATGTATGAAAATTCAATTTTAGGACAGTTTTAGGTCGGCACTTTTGATAGTTTCAATAAAATTAAATATTATAATTTTTATGGGGAGATATGAGACACGTTGTAAATAGGTCATAGGTGGGGTGAAAAAAGTATATGTAACATCATTTAATTTAGCATAACTATCACTTATATTATTTGATCTAATGATAAAGAAACATAAAATCTATATTCTATATGTTCTTAAAATCATAAATCCTTTTAAAAAGCGGAAAGCGAAACCAAGAAAGGGTTTCCCTTTCAGGTCTCGGTAAGCGCTTACCCCTTTGATTAAGCGTTATATTTTTGCGTTTCCTAATCGAAAGGGTTACCCATATTAAAAGGTAACCCATTCATTTGGGTTTCGAAACGGCAATGGTTACCCAATCAAAGGGTTTCCTTTTTTAAGGGTTTTGAAATTAAACCATTTGTCCGGTCCCTATTTTAATCATTAGACCATGCAGGCGATTAGTCGACTTTCCACAGAAAAAAATTGACTGTACATATTATGTATTTCTGAATTTATCACCTCCCAGTACATGTTGTACGGATTTGTGTTGTATAATCGAATATTGTTGTCTAAAAGATCGGCCATCCCCGCGGTGAAGCCGGCGTCGCACTGCGTGGACACCCTGCAGAAGAGCCTCCCGCAGCTCAACGTGACGAAGGCCAAAGGTTACAGGGCCCCAGGCTCGCCTAACCTCGGGAAGAACGGTCAGTTGCCATGACGACGTTACAGCTCTTGAGGACAGCACGGTGCCACCAACTATCTGTGATGATTTTTTTAAGAGCTTCTAGCAACGCGATGTTGATGTTACCAAATTGTAAATTATCACAGGTTTTTTCGACAAATAATTTCGTTTTTTATTCTAGAGCGGCGTGATTCGCATATTATGCTTAATCTATGAAGAAAATTACCATAACGAGAAGTTAACAAAACTCTTGACCGGGCAACACTAAAATGACATTTCCCCATGGTAGTTGTAATTTCATGGATAAGTTGGTGGTTCTATTTGATTTGAGTTTGATTTTTAACTGGCGGACAAACACTTATAGCTATTCTGAAAGGTGGATATGACTAACATAATACTTACACATTTAATTTTGTAGTATAATAAAAAAATATTATTTTGTGCTGTCTTAATATGTGATTAATATGTTTTACTACTTAGATTTATGATATGTTCATAGTAAGGTTCACTTAAATTTTTTAATAAAAATAATTGCTTACTAACATTTTGGTGTTATTTCTTTAACAGTGGTGTTGGTGCTGTGGTGTACTTACACCTAAATCATCTCTACAGGTTGTGCAAAAAAGGGTATAATGTAACTGCAGTGTAACACAAAACAGTTGACATTCACTGAGAACGCCACCATGGATGACTTTGTTGTACATGATTATTAATGTTTTTGATATTTGTTTATTAATAACCACTCAAATAACTGAAAAACATTTCATTATATGACCACAGAATGTAAGTTAACACTGAGCTTCCATACTTGTGAGAAGTGTTGCCAGAAATAAAAAAGAAATTTTTACTCTTATGTTGTACTGTACATTTCGCTGCCTATGCGGGTGAAACCGCCGACCGCAGCTTGTATTAAATTTGCACTCACTACTAATTGCCTGTCTGTTATGCACTCACTCTATAATATAATTAGTATAAAGACTTACGCTTATAACGTGTTTTTACGCTTAACACTTAAAACGTCCATTTTAATGTTTTGTTTAGTTGTAGTTTACTCTGTATTTAACCATAAACACTGCATCGGCTAGCTTGACATTTTCGGGTGAAGTTTTTTTCACTGCGCAATCTATCTTATTTATATTTACCCTTCTATCGTGAAGCAGGGAACGTATCGCATAAGAAAAGGGTGGAGAAGTAAATAAATAAACTTTCATAGCCTCAATTGAAAAAAGTTTCAGTAACAATGTAGACAGTTTTACAGACTTGAATTTGAATGTGGAGCTTAATAATAACAACACTAGCATCCTATCTACCTCATAACCACAGAGTCACATAACACTTTCAATTTTCTTCAGTTTATCTTAACTCTAATGGCCGGTTGTACCAAATTTACGTTTTACGATTTCGTAAAAGTAACAATATAGAATCTAGTTTCAATTGTAGTTTTATTTTATCCTTTACGTTTAAAAAGGTTGAATGTACGGCGCGAATCATATATTTAATAGTCAAACGACCCATTTTTAGAAATTAAGTTGTTACTTTTTACGAAATCGTAAAACGTAAAACATGGTGCACCCGGCTGTTAGCATACGTTCGTAATGTGAAGTTCAAAATCGGTTGAAGAAAAGCCATCGTATTGGCTAACCAGACGGGCTGCAGCATTGTGATGCCTATTAATCCCTCTACCTGGGCCAATAAAATAACGCCTTTCTGCAATCAAGTGCACTTGTGAAGAAAATAGCAAGACGAATGTTATCGTGTAATTTCCGGTCGGTAATTTAAAAAATATTCTATTATGTAGTATGATTAAAAAATTATACTAAGTAATTTTAGTTTTACCTGGAAATTTCAAAACTCATCTGACATTTTCAGGTGGAGCATGGGAGCAGTTCTGTCAAACACGGGACACCATTGCCAAAAGCATCAATTTTCCATCGCGAGACAGCGACAGCGCAAAAGAGTAAGTTAAGAATTTAACTATACTAATATTATAAAGAGGAATGATTTGATTGTTTATTTGTTTGTATTGAATAGGCTTTGACACTACTGAACCGATTTTGGTGAAAGTTGGTATAGGCACAGATAACATAATACTAGTAGTATAGGGATAGTTCGAGACCAGGGGAAGGACATAGGGTAATTTTATACAGGGCTTCCTGCCATGCCACATGGAGAGAAAGTACCTTAAATACCGTATATAGAAAACTAGCTGTGCTCGCAAACTACATTTCGCCATTATAATTTTTCCCGTTTTTGAAACATTTTTCATTGATGCTGAGCTCCTATTAGCTGTAGCGTGATGTTATAAAGTCTGTAGCCTTCCTCGATAAATGGGCTATCCAATCCAAAAAGAATTTTTCAATTTGAATTAGTAGTTCTTGAAAATAGCGCGTTCAGCCAACCAAACAAACTTAGTATACATAATCTGCACATATTGCGGTCACTTAATGTCTGCGATTATCAATAACGCAAAAGGATGCGCATACAATTCACATAAAGACAAGTATATGTGGATAGTAGCACTCCTGTTTGCCTATCGAATTAAAATTGTGCCTATTTAATGTATACGAGTAGGAAAATGATACAATATCAAGTAGCTAAAATACTTATGACATCGAAAATAATGTATTCGAAAACTTTTTTATACTTACTATTTAGTGTCACCGAAGACCAAAACAGATGCGAGACGAAGAGTGACCGCGCAACCGACACGGGCGGCATGGAGGAGGTCGTCAGGGAGTTGATAAGGAAAGAGTTCGAGCAGCTGCTGCGAGAGGTCGCCGACGACGCGAAACTAGACGACAACGCCGTCAGCAGGGGCGTGAGGAACGTCGTGGAGAGCTTGAACGGCGAGGAGAGGCGTGAACCTATCAGATCTTTCTCCAAAGTGAAGATACATGGAAACAATAAGCCCCTGATCCATATAACCTTCGGCCCCGGCGGTCAGAGGTCGCTGCAGGTGCTGGACTCGTGCGTGACCGTCTCCGTGTGCGACCAGAACTCCGCCGCCGACCCGGACACTCCCACGTCGACCGACGACGATGGACTATCCTCCCTCAAGAGGTGTCAAACGTTCAGCGCTATACAGGTATGAGTGTTACATTTCTAGGTATTGGCTGTGACAAGTTAACTTGTTTGTCACTGCTAATAAATCACTAGGCTATTTAAGTTTTTTTAAGGGTTAAGCTTATGCTAAGTTTAAATTATATTTGTTACTATCATTTTATGCTAAGTCACCCACTGGTAGGTTTAAGCTGGTTGCCCATATTATGCGAATATACACCTGGACGTTGAAATAGCATTTCAGTATATATCATTCAGAAATGGTTATTCTGTAGAAAAAATAATGGGGCTATTTCAAGATCCTAAGGGTCGACATCAGCGTTCAAGGAAGACTACTCTGACTGCCTTAATTCACCACTATCAAGCGCCATTGCAGGCTGATAATTGTTGATGTTCATTTGAAATTTTCTATTTTCAGTTCGTTAACTCGAAAAAAAAATAGATATCCAGGAGCACCTATGGCCTTATTAATAAAAATTTTACTCCGTGGATCATCCTCGGATTAGTTACTCCGTGTTTTGTCTTGTATCCGCACATGTCGGCTGTTAAATGTCTAAATAAAACACGGAGTAATTAATCCGAGGATGATCCCAGCAGGCGTAGCACAGACCGTGGATAAAACGAGACAAGAGACAAATAACACGTTTCTCCTCGCTCTCTCATATAACAATGACGCGAGACGGGACACTTTCTCTTCTATAGTCCACGCGCCGTGCTAGGCCTACTGGAGTAAAGTTTACTCCTGAAGTTATCCTCGGATTTACTCAGTAAAGGCCGCTAGGGTTTATCTAATATCTGAATGATCTATATGACCCATATATTATTTTGACATTCCGAAACACCTACATATCGTACGATAGTGAACATACAAATAGAACACGCGCACTTAGTTTTTCTCGGACAAATATCAAACCCGGTTTTCCATTTAACCATCACTGTTTTTTCCACGCTAACATCAAATAAAACATTTTTACCCGCGCTATGTGTCTCAAAGGGAATCTAACCCAAAAATCAAGATATTGTTTATGTGGAACGCATTACGTCAACATACAATGCTAGCACTGAAAATGTTGAAAATGCTGAAAATCTGTACTTGGATGAAACGCACGTACAAACTCTTTGGTTTTCAAGACTTCCTAAGTTCTCATTGCTTTGCGACGAACGATCTGTTCCGAAGTGTCAACGCGTGACCATCTCGCACTTATTAATGTCGCATTCGCTCGTTGCAGGAGGCACGCAGCACGGAGGATCTGTACATAGACGACGATCTATCGACGCACATGCAGGAGAACTTCGGCGGTCGCATGAAGCTGATCCCGCTGCGGGGCTCGGCGCACGAGGCGCGCTGCCGCCGCGCCGGCGGCTGCTGCCTGCGCCGCGTCAGCGCCGACCTCGGCCTCGGCCTCGAACCGGACCTCGACTTCGACATCGACTTCGACGCCGACAACATCGACATCGACGCCGACGCCGACCAAGTCGACGGACGCGACACGCTCCTCGTCAAGCGGAGCATCTCCGTGGTCGAGGAACACTTCCGCCGCATCCCGCCCAGAGATAAAGACAAAACGCCGAGGTAATAATAAATAATAATAATAATAATGTTTTTTGGTATCTAATACAGGCTCCGCAGTTCTTAATTAGGACATTTTTATTAATTATACATATACAGGAAGTATTTAAGACGCGGTTGAACGATAACGTTTGTACTAGTTCTATAATTAAAACTGTATGACAAACGCTGACGTCTTCCATCGGACTTTATGATCATAAAATATAATGCCAAAGACCGTTTAACATTTTTTTAGCAGCAATAGAGGAAAAAATATATCTATACTAATATTATAAAGAGGAAAGATTTGATTGTTTGTTTGTATTGAACAGCCTTCGAAACTACTGAACCGATTTTGATGAGTTGGTATAGGATTAGTTCGAGACCAGGGGAGGGACATAGGGTAATTTTCCTACGGGAAAATATAAAATTCCCACGGGAAAAGAAAAATAACGTGGACGTAGTCGCGAGTGGAAAACTAGTATTAAATAAAATTTATAAAAAATCCATTTTCTTAAAAGGTCGAGGTCGAGCGAAAAGAAACCGCGCCCGAAATCCGACGTCCTCCCCCCTAACATCAACGTGGAGACGACCCGGGTGCTCAGCACCAGCAGTCCCTCCCTAGCTACTAAGGACGAGGTCCAGGTGAACATCGAGGACGTGATGTGCTACCAGGACTCGTCCGAGGAGGATTCGCCCGACCAGGACGATTTCGAACTGCTCGAGCGGAAGATCGAGGCCGATTTAGCGAACGCGTCGATTTCCTCTACCTGCGGCTGCCTGGAGAAGATATCTGAGGAGAATTTGTCCGTTATAAACGAGGAGATCACTGACAGAGAATGAATCGACGACTCGATTTATGCCTTTTGATGGATACGATTATATACAAATGGAAAAATTCCGTCCGATTTATAAACTGTTATATTATTTAATAAAATCATTACTTGTGATCGATCTAATAGCAACTGAAAGTACAATCAATATTATATATATTATTATATGATAGTTTTAAGATCCATTGAATGGGCATTTATATGTGATAGCTACAGTTCTCGGCATATGTTTATTATACTTCTCGTTGCGTCTGTATGATTCTTGATGATAAATTTATATAGCATTGATTGCTAATTCACTGCATGACCATTTCTGACGAGTGCAAATTTGTATCTAAACATTTGCTCTATGATTTGACACCATTATTACATGCGAGTTGAACATAAACATTTTTAACAGCATTTGATTTCTTAATTTTAACTTAATTTTCTATATTTCTTCTTTATTTTATTAATATATAAACTTCAATTACATAGAACCCAAAGATGTGTGATATTTTTTTTCATATCATGTTTTACTAATATTGTTTACCTAGTTATAAATACGCAAGGCTATGTGATTTTTAGATTAAGTGGCACAAACATTCCACTGTTGTTTTTATTATTGTTTTATAGAATTTGAGTTACCTTTAGAAGGGTCACTCTTGCACTGTTTTTAATTATTTTATTGTGATCAAAATATTTTTTTATCAGCACTTCCAGTATTTTAAATCGGCGAAGAAGCTGTATTTGATTCCCTATATTTAATTTCTTATTAACCATTATTAAAGATTTATTTTATAATCAAACCTTTAAAACACTATTTTACTGTTACTTGAAATAAGTTGATTCTAAGCATAATCGTTACAAATAAAACTTTGTACTTATTTTATGTGTTTTATTGAAAAAATATAATTTACGTACATTTGTTTACCGTGGTACCATTAGATGGTACCATCAATGATATAAAAAATACACATTGGACACAATAACAAGATGGCACCAATGTCTAAAAACGTGGAGTCAAATGGAAGACATAGTAAAACACTCATATACATTTCCATAAGTATACATCAAATGCAAAATACATTATTGCACCTGTAACAAAATATGGTTGTTATATTTTTTAAATCTCAGGTTTGACAACTTATTTTATATAGTTTTTATGGCAAATGTGCCTAAAGCTGAACGCACATTGTCAGCATCGTACACGCCGCATTTTGGAATTCGTCGTATGAAATAATATGAAACCTCGCACATTTGACCCGCTCCGAATGCGCCGAATTTTAAAAATGCGGTAATGTAGGTATCCGGGTATTGAAGGACGCATGCTAATGACGTCATAATGCGGCGCGTATGGCGCGTGCTGATAAGTGCGTTCACCAATTTTCCAATGTTTGTGATTTTACACAGTACCTTTTTACAATGCTTGCATTATGTTCCTGTTGATTATATAATTATTTTCTGAAATACTCCATAAACATTCTTAAAGCAGTGACAAAACTAGTTTTTCTCATACAAAATATTTCTTGTCTTATTTTCAACATTCGAGCAACAATATTGTTTTATAAACATGATATTGCCGTTTAGCTATTGATTTTCTTTCAGAATTAACAAAACCATTTGGGAGTTTTTACACATTTAACAAAACCATTTGGGAGTTTACACATTTGCGACATAATATTTGTAAAAATAAACACACCTCACAAATAGTTTTCATATAATAACCACCACCGACTATTATTAGGTCAGCTCTTAAAAGTCTCTGCTGATCCGACTTCAGACTGTTCGAAGATACTTGACAAGATTTACATTATCTTCCAAGGCTAACTTACACAATAAACTAAAAAATGAAGCGTGGATTCGACACAACAACAAATACGACAATTACATTTTTTGTAATAAACTTAAAAATTGCATTTAACGGGATGTTCTCCGTTTACATTTGAATTTATATTAAAACGTATCTAGAGTTGCACTACTAATGACAACGTTCATTGTGAATTTTATGGACCCTTATGGATAATATACATTAAAATTATTTGTAGTCGAAAATATAGCCAGCATTTAAAATAGCATTATTATTATTATTATTTAGTGCCCTATCACACTGACGGATTGCGAGCGTTTACAAAGCGGAGCGGGAGTGCAACAAACACGCCGCCGATGCGCAGCGAAAACGTTGCGCACGCGCAGCGAAAACATAGTGACTAGCGCTATGGACGCTATTTTGTACCTACAATCTCGTGCCATTTTTTTGGATTACTTTCGATTCGTTTGCTTTATTACATCACAACGTAGTCGCTCTCTTCCAGTCGATTAGTTGATAAAGATTCTCCCAGATTCGTTTCTTACGAAGTAACCAAAGCTAAAAGCAGTACTTTCTCGTCGGAATCCATGCCGATTGTGATTGTTGTATTCCGTGTTTATTGTACATCGCGAACTCGTTGCATATTCGCTATGCACCCGAGTCGTTTTCGCTGTGCGTCCGCAACGTCTTTACTGTGCATCCGCAGCATAAAGCTGTTCATGTATATACACATTAAAGTTGACTTTTGTATCTACGGCTAGTATTAATAAATGAATCAAAATTGATTATAAATCTCAAGATGCAGTTTCGACGTTTAATGCATGGAACATCTGTCAAAATCAGCATCTTATGATCGATATTATTCTAGATGCTACCAACTATTTTATGCCCGCAGCGTGATAAAATTGACAATAAAAACGCCGCCGTGTGGACTTGCAGGCCTTAGACTACGTGACAGACCATATATTGATTGTTGTTACTAGCATAGTTTGTAAGGAGATTGTTACTAAATCAGGGATCATAAACATCTAAAAAAACAATTAGGTATTATTATAGAGGGAGGTGTCGTCCTCTATAATAATACCTAATGGAGGCGACGTCCGTCCCCAAATTTTATTTGCTTGCGCACAACGAATGTCGTACGTACCCCTAGTGTAAGTTTGAGAATGTGCAAATATTCATATCGCACGTTACAGTAAAAATTACTTTGAAAAAATGATGAAAGTAAATCAAATACAAGAAAAAAAATTCGTCTCGGGTGGGACTCGAATCTGCGTCTCCGACATACCGCTGTTAGACATAACATACCGTGTTGAACACGGTATGTTATGTTTATTTATTTTCATCATTTTTTCAAATTATTGTCACAAATATAAAAAGTAAAAATTACGTTTGCATATTTGAAACCTACACTATAGGGTACTGTACCAACTAATGATCATACGACTGTTTATATACGCGTGCAATGCGTAATCTGGTGAATAGAAATATACAATATAACTCATTATTATGACCTGCACAATAATATTCTGTTGGTTAAGATTAAACAACTGAAAATTCACGGCCAAGACCCACGCACCCCTGCATCGGCAGATTGTACAGTCAGAAGTTTAATATCTACTAATGGTACTATCGCAATAGTCCAAAAAAACACTTCGCAAAAGTGTAGGACGAATTAAAACTGCCTTTTTGTCAAACTATTTTGATAAATCAAATTGAAAAATGATTATATCTTATTATTTTGATTTGATTAATCTTATTATTATTATGACTATTTTGAAACTTAGATACAAGTGTTTATTACGAAACAAATGTAGGTTCAGGTTATTATGAAAATCAGCCCCCCTAGCACGACCACCAAAACACGGTATGATAAAGCGGTTTACCGCGGTGAACTGTCAAAATACATTACAATTTTCATCGTATTTTGTCAGTTCGCCGCGATAAATTGCTTTATCACATCATGTTTTGGTGGTCGTGCTACTGGCAGGAAAGCCAGCACCTTTCAGAATTTGCTTTTGATCTCGGCTAATTTCGACGCGGACTGTACGTGTGTGTCGGCCTAGATTTACGAGTTCTTCTCGGTGAGTTTGACGACGACGGCCTTCACCTCTGTGTAGTTGCTGATGCCGTAGGGTCCGTTCTCGCGGCCGACGCCGGACTGCTTGAACCCGCCGAACGGCACCTGGTTCCCGAACACGTTGTAGTCGTTCACCCACACCGTGCCGGCGCGGATCGCCTGCGATACATTCCAACATATTATAACATTTGTATTAGGCATGAAGGGTTCGTCAGTTTTTTTTAATCGATTCGGTTCACGTGTCGCTAGCGCAATATAATTATTGCTTTTGAAAACTGTGATAAGGTTCGGAAAGGTTTTCTTTCTTTTATTATATTTACACCACAGACTCGTGGTCCGTGCCACTAGATATTGTTTTTAGGGTTCCGTAGTAAACAAGGAACCCATTTTGCTTCGCCATGTACGTCTGTCTGTCTGTCCGCGGTTTTACTCAGAGACTATTAGTACTAGAAAGCTGTAATTTGGTGTGGATATGTATTATAAACATGCCAAAAAAGTGGTAGAAAAAATATTACAAGTGGGAGTAATTTTTTTTCTCGACTAACCCATCGTGTGGGATATTGTTGAATAGGTCTTTAAAAAATATTTGGTTTTAGTGCAAATTTTTGTTAGAGGTAACTCCCCCCCTCTATCTGCTAAACGGTTATATATGGACACATGAAAAAAATTACAACAGTAGTATACACGGTGTTTCATAATAACCAATAAATAATCAATGCGTTATCTAAAACTAATTATTAAAATGTGTTTACAATTTAATAATTAGTTTTTTTT
Organism: Schoenobius gigantellus; assembly: GCA_963935595.1. NCBI lineage: Eukaryota > Metazoa > Arthropoda > Insecta > Lepidoptera > Crambidae > Schoenobius > Schoenobius gigantellus. The sequence goes on from OZ012554.1 coordinate 25,653,831, forward strand.
CATTCAACCCAAAATTTTCATGTATATCATAGACAATGATTTACATGAAAATTTTGGGTTGAATGACATTACGGGTAAACACAATTTAATAATTAGTTTCAGATAACGCATTGATTATTTATTGGTTATTATGAAACACCGTGTAAATAACGAAATTTAAAGGAAAACTATCAGAGTTGAGTACTAAGTACAAACTAAAAAGTTATAGACGACCAACTTATAAAATGTACTCGGAAAAGTAAAATTTCACTGAAAATTAGTACTGAATATAAATTTACGAACCACGTGAAGTTAAGGAAATATAAAATCATTGCAGCTTTAATAATAATAAGAATGATGCCTAATTTAATAGCAACGTGTTGTGAGGTGTGAGTGTGTACCCAAAGTTGGCATTTGCAACTACGGAACCCTACACTGCGCGTGGCTCGACACGCACTTGGCCGGGTTTTTTTTTGCGTTGTAATATGTGCGCCATACCTGCACTAGGTAGTTGACGCGGTCCAGGTCGTTGCTGAAGACGGCGGCGGCCAGGCCGTACTGCGTGTCGTTCGCGCGGGACACCACCTCCTCCATGCTGGAGAACTTGATGATCTGCTGAACGGGGCCGAAGATCTGGAACCGACACAAGCATCGTTGAATTACATCATTTTACCGGAGGGAGACTCTGTACCTATAGATGGGCAAAGCTAAACCGGGTTTAAACCCGGTGCTTTGGTTAAAACCCAATAAACACCCGTAAACACCCAAAAACACCTAAAAAATTGGGTGTTTACTTAATTAGTGAAAATACATCAGTATTATTAGAAACATGTTTTAAAATTTATTCACATTGATCAATTCTACATTGATGCACGTAACAATAATTTAAGGAGACGTTATCTATATATGTATATATAAAAGGAGATGTTCCCATCCCATCTATAGACGCACGCACAGCCGTAACCGTTTCTATGGAAAATATTTAAAATCTACTCCAATTTCTTTGAAATTTATTATCCGGGCTACATTATAGGCTACAAAATTATTTTTCCTACGGGAAAATATAAATTCCCACGGGAAAACAATAATAACGCGTGCGAAGCCGCGAGCGGAAAGCTAGTAAATTATAAAACCGAGTTGAAAATAATTAATTTTCTGTATTTCCATGTTTTAGTTGACCAACATGTTGGCCTTTTGCTTGCCATAGATGTTTTAAAAAAAATCAAATGGACGAAGGGTATTTAGAGATCGGCTGCGGCTACGGCTTGGCAGACTTCTTTTTTCTACAATTATAAAATAAAATTAGAACCGCTTTACGAACACAAGCGATCTAAGTACATAATTATGAGCTAGATAAGTATAAGTAGGTACAGAGTACGTACGTTTAGGTAGATTTTCTCGAATTAGCTGTTTTGTATAAGCATCTTTGTCTTTTAAATTGCACAAATTAATGTAGTAACGTTTTTCTGAAACACTTTTTACATTAACAATGCCTATACCCATCAATAATTGCTGCCAGTAACCGCGGCTGACTTTCTAGCAAGACAGAGCAAGAACCACGTTGTGTAATGGCCGGTACACACTTTGTTTAGTGTTTAGTGCTTAGTAAAAAACACGTTCGGACAGCTTCTGTTTAGTGTTAAGTGTTTAGTGTTTAGCGAATAGGAACGCGTTCTATTATTCTGCGAGTCGCCCCTCCCGCTCTCCCGCCTTTACCCCTCACTTGCAGCTAAACACTCACTAAACACGTCTGGACAGATCTGTTTAGTGTTTAGTCCATATAATGAACAAATAAACTAAACACCATTTACTAAACAGTGTAGGGACAGCACCTACTAATCACTTAACACTAAACAGTGTACTAAGCACTTGACTAAACAAAGTGTATACCGGCCATTAGGTAAATAGGAAATTCCCTGCACTATAGTATAGACTATAGATAGATGATTCTTTTTTATCGGATTTTACAGCTCTGGAATCTTGCCCTTCTGAACCTGTCATCAATGATCAAATCAATCTCATTCAAATCGCGCCATCTATATTTTAGTAGTTTAACCAATCCTGTCGTATTTATTCTTTTCTAAAAGAAAACTATTAAAAATTACAGAACAAAATGTAGCCAATCTATATGAAATTTTATACAGTACAAATGTGATCGTTCACGGTTTTTGGTTTGTTCTGTATTCTGAGGCTCAAGCTAACCATTTTCGATCATGTTACCTCGTTCCATCGCAAATAATTTCCATTTGTTGAGAGCGAAAAAAGAAACGGAAATGGGTAGCTGGAACTGGGTGCGTGGAATCGGTAGCCCACTGTACCAGTTTGCATTTGTCAGGTCGATAATTAGCATAATTATTTGAATTTAACTTTAAAATCGTAAAAACCCAAAAATTTGGGTGTTTATCGGGTTTAAACCCAAAACACCCGGTTTTTACCCACCTGGATTTAAACCCGGGTGGGTGGTTTGCCCATCTATATCTGTACCAGGGTCGTGTGCATGAGTACCTCCGTCTTACCTAGTTCTGCCTTGCTGTGTTCCGGTTTGAAGGGCAAGATATGGCACTGAAATTACTGGGTACCGTGACTTTACATCTTAAGTCACAAGTTGGCAACATACACTGTGGTTCTTGTGGGGGTTGCAGTTTTGCTGCGAATCTCGTAGGAGCCACATGTATTATAGGTGACTGTTACCACTTACCATCAGGTGGGCAGTTTGCTTGTTTGCCAACTTAATTGAATAAGTGTCACGCTAGTGTTTTCGTTTGATACCGTGACCATTATGTATAGATATGAGAAAATTTTAGAAAAGGTTCATACAGAAAAAAAAAGATAACATCACCGTGAAATAGAACTAGTTTAGTTAACATTATTTAAATTTTTCATTTGACGAGAGCATAAAGTATGAGAATTGTCAGCACGAACTCACTTTTGACATGTCGTATCGTTTTATTCGACAGCTAGCTATCGTAATATCTCTTACCGAGTATTTTATAGTGAGAGAACTATATAGGGAACTCACATATCCGGTAGTTACGTTATACGAGCTCACGCACGATAGTCTTATTATAGTATTTCTAGCTGTTCATTTAATATCTCATAGTAAGTAAATACGATTACAATACTAAAGCGAGATTGGTTCGTGCTAGGGGTGCAGCCTCCGTAGCATGAACACCGAAACACGACATGATAAAACGATAGCTCGATATGAACTGTCAAAATATATTGGATATAATATAATGGCCACATTGAAATTTAATCGACATTAAGGGTAGCTACACACAAAAGCGGGCCGGCATAGTCGGTTTGGAAGTATTCGTCGAACAACAAATTAAGCCAACCCGAAGTAATTACTGCACTTATTCGGCTTGTGCCGATTAGGCAGTTCATTCGGGTCGACAAATCATTCGATTTGGCATTACTTGTGGAACGAAAAAGGCGACCCGTAGCAACTACTACATACGTTCGGCCCACCTATAGTTGTTTACATTTTTTTTGGTCCTGGTCCCCACACTAGGATTCCCTGTGTTGTGGGAACCAGTCTCTATTGTTCGAGTCTCACAAAGAAAAAAAATGAGACAACTTTGTAAAATTAACAATAAAAGAAACCTAAAAATTACATTCTTAGCTGAACTAAAATTTAAGCCGAGCGGGGTGATTCCCCAACACTCAACTACGTATATTCGGTTTTACCACCCGGCTTTGCCGATAACTGCCGGCCCGCTAACGCTGCCCACCTAGTAAAAGCCGAACGGCCTTTTCTCGAACATTCACCTACATAATGTCCGATTTTGCCGATTAATGCCGGCCCGCTTACGTGCGTAGCCACCCTAATATATAAATAATGCCCAAAATAACAATACCAACATCCAAAACACACTCAAAACATCGAGATAACTAAAAATCCAACAGCTTATCTCGATATGTCGTTTTATCATGTCGTGTTTCGGCGGTGATGCCAGGGCGGCTGGAGTAGGTGACCCACCTCAGTGCGCGCGATGTCCATGTGGTCGTGCACGTCGCTGAACACGGTGGGCGCCACGAAGTACCCGCGGTCACCGGATCGCGCGCCCCCCGCCACGAGCTGCGCGCCCTGCTGCCGGCCGCGCTCGATCAGCGACAGGATCTTCGCCACCTGCTCGCCGTCGATCTTCAACAGACCACGGACCACGCGGCCGGCTGTACATTGTGCTCAAGTGGCTCTACATCTTTAGGGTTCCCTAGCCGAATGGCAAAAAACGGAACCCTTACAGATTCGTCATGTCTGTCTGTCTGGCTGTCTGTCCGTCCGTATGTCACAGCCACTTTTCTCCGAAACTATAAGAAATACACTGTTGAAATTTGGTAAGTAGATGTATTCTGTGAACCGCATTAAGATTTTCACACAAAAATAGAAAAAAAGCAATAAATTTTGGGGGTTCCCCATACATAGAACTGATACTCGAAAATTTTTTTTTCATCAAACCCGTACGTGTGTGTGGGTATCTATGGATAGGTCTTCAAAAATCATATTGAGGTTTCTAATATCATTTTTTTCTAAACTGAATACTTTGCGCGAGTGGTAAAATGTGTGTGTGTCCCCCCTGTAACTTCTAAAATAAGAGAATGAGAAAACTAAAAAAACTATATGATGTACATTACCATGCAAACTTCCACCGAAAATTGGTTTGAACGAGATCTAGTAAATAGTTTTTTTAATACATCATAAATCCTACGGAGCCCTTCATGGGCGAGTCCGCCTCGCGCTTGGCCGGTTTTTATTTCTAAGTGATTCATCGGCACGATACATACAGTGCCCGTTCCTATCGTTGCTAACGTTAGTGATAAATTTTTTATACCATTCCCCCTCTAAAAAGCTTATTTTTATTCAATGAAAACATAAAAACAACTTTTAATCACTATTTTGTTGTTTGAATTTACAACACACTGATATATTCCACCTCCATCTCAATGCTGTACAACCTACTTGCACAAAAAATACTCGATATTAAATATCTACTTTCGCTTAAATCTTTCTTTTTCTCGAGTATAGTATGCAACTCTTGAATAAAACGAATTTATACCGAGGGCCATGAATGACTCGCGTCGCTGGGGTTTCTAACAGTTGAATCACGACCGCAGGGAGTGATTCAGTCGTTAGAATCCTTCACATACTCGTGATTGATCTATGGCCCTCGCTTTAAATCCGTCCTTTATTCATTAATTGCATAATATACTATTTATTTACTATACTAAAGGGTGTATGATATTTTTTACAATGTAAGTAAGTATGTAAATATGTATGTTCGGGGGGAATCTTGCAACTCAATTTTGAAGCAGATATCTTTAACCGATTGAGCTGAAATTTTGTATACACGTTCAGTTTGGATGACAATGCATGGTTGACTGTGTGACGTCATTCTAAATCCAAGATGGCGGCATACCCAAGATGGCGGACCAATTATTTTTAATGCACCCCTACAATATGGGTATCAAATAAAAGGTCTTGCTAAGAGTAACTCTAAAAATGATGTGACGTCACATGAATCCAATATGGCGGACTTCTAAAGCTTGAAAATCAATTTTGAAGTAGATATCTTTAACCGATTAAGCTGAAATTTTGTATACAAACACAGTTTGGATGACAATGCATGGTTAACTGTGTGACGTCATTCTAAATCTAAGATGGCGGCATACGCAAGATGGCGGACCAATTATTTTTAATGCACTCCTACAATATGGGTATCAAATAAAATGTCTGGCTAAGAATAACTTGAAAAATAAGGTGATATCATTATTAATCCAATATGGCGTACTTCTAAAGTTAAAAAAACAATTTTGAAGTAGATATCTTTAACCGATTGAGCTGAAATTCTGTATAGACGTTCCGGCAAACGACCTTGCAACAATGATGCGTTGAATGAGATGAACAGAGTGAGAAACGTGTCCAGTGATAACTAAAAAGTAAAAATTAAATTAAATGTAAAAAAACCTTTTTAAAAACAATCTTTTATTTAAATGCGCTAAAAAGAAAAAATAAACTTATACACTAAAACTTTTACTTACTTATAACGTTATTTCACATTTGACACAATTTATATGACATAAAAGCTTGTCGCGAGATTTACTTTTGTAGATAAACAAGTAAATTAAATAATTTGATGTAAATAATTTTATACATTACAATTTTCAAAGTAAGTAAATACAAGTAGGTACTTAAAAGTACTCTTTTAAGTACTTTTAAGTTACTACACACAAGTAAATCTCGCGATAAGCTTTTATGTCATATAAATTGTGTCAAATGTGAAATAACGTTATAAGTAAGTAAAAGTTTTAGTGTATAAGTTTATCTTTTCTTTTTAGCGCATTTTTGAATAGTTAACCGGTTTTGCATACAATCTTTTTGAACCTACCTTACAAAATTATAATCTATGTGTTGTGGCAGTTCATTTAGAAACTTTTTAATTTTATTTTGTCTCGCATGAAAAATAGAAAGTTTGAATGAAATATTCAGCAAATCTGTTGTGGAATGTGTTTGGTAAATATCCTATCAAACTGCAACCTACCTTTGCTAACATAGTCGTTTAAAAATTATGGTAAGTTAAAATTAATTTTGAAATACAAACAAATCGTTCAGTCTGTAAAAAATGCTTAGAAAATTAAAAAGAACATCTTAAAATTTCGAATTTTCAATGACACCATAACTATTATATGATTATGTCAACAGGTTTCCGCTTAGTAGGCATACATTAACGCTTTTCTCTTACAATTGATAAAGAAAAATAATGATCATTTAATTTACTAAATATCGCTAAATTAGAGAATTTTTTTAATCAAATTTTGGGTGAAAACGAACTTCGGTTTCACCAAAATTCGGAGCAATTTTAAAACTGAAATTGTATACCAAGTTTTACTACGAAAATTTATATTAGCAAGCCCCCTCCAATATTGCCTGCACCATACTCTACCTACATAAAGTCCAGTTCAATACCTGCGGCCCTTGTTCGACGTGCGGGTGGAAGGGGTCCCCCACCACTCGCCGCTTGGCCCTCTCCGCCGACAGCTCCACGAACTTGTCGTAGATAGAGGCTTCCACGAACGTGCGTGAACCTGCCCCCATATACCACGCTTTAACCATGAATACCTACACTTCACTATTACACCGTAATCTATACCAATGTTATCACCAAAAAAGCTTACCAAAATGCAAAGTTAACAAGACCATCTGGAAGTGAACAGTGAAAACTGATAATGACTCTGTTATTATTGCCTATCTTTTACAACTTGCACACAGAAATATGATAGTGCCTGTTATTTATTATTGACCTGGGGGGCTACCGCCTAACTCATAGCAATCACTCGCTATCGCTTTCGTGACATTAGAACTATAGTTCAAATGTCACCTGCGACATTAAAACTATTGTTCTAATGTCACGTTAACGATAGCGAGTGATCGCTTTGAGTTAGGCGGTACGGCCTCTGGTTTATACAGTTTAGTTTATTGTATGTCTGTGTGATAACAGATATAGAATACTGTGCCGTCTCTCCGTTTCTTTCCGTCCAACATTTTTAAAAGAAAAAATACGTCCAACTCTTTTTAGCTGTGCTCCAGTTTAGCATCACCACTTTACTGGTGCTAACATCTGATGTTAGCCTCGTTTTGCGTTTCTTATAAGAAATGTTGACATTTTTAGCCGCGCTAATTATTACATATGAAACGGAAGGAACTAATTTTTTGTGCTGAATTTTGACACCTCACCTATTTAGTCCAGTGTTTTATAATTTCTCATAATATAAATCAGAATCGGCTAAAACTGTAAATATCTTTCAATTAATTTTCTTAATCCACTTGATTCATGAAAAAAAAAAGATTTCAAATGTCAAATTTGAAAGCTATCTAAAAGTGTAATCAGAGGACCCATATAATAACATGGGTATTTGATGCTAACTTTTCGTGGCAAAAATATTTAACACGAAACGTTAACACCAAAAGCTAATGAAACGCATTGATGCTAAAAATGTTGAAAATGTTGCAGATCCGTTCTTATCTGGAACGCGCTTTTTAATAAATAACCAACATATCGGACGTAAAAAATTTGGGTTGAAAATGTATACAGGGTAAATTTTGAGGTACCGGCAACCTCGCAGGATTAGATAGCTAGCATCATTAACTACAACGTTTGTTCTACGACTTTTGATAATTCGTTAGATTTTACTTTCATACAAAAATTAATATTCATTTAATATACCTTTAGAATGTTTGTAATTCTACGCGCACAGCGCACGACCGTAGCGTTGTCTTCCGCCGTTGTTTATAAATGAAACATAGAGTTATCAATGTCACGCTCACGACAGTGCAATAAAAACTTGAAAATTGATTTTTGTTCAATGTATTGAGTTATCTTAAATCTCGTTAAACAATCGTTGTAGTTAATCATGTTAGCTATCTAATCCTGCGAGGTTGACGGTACCCCACAATTTACCCGTATAAGTACAGTTAGTTCCATACCCGCAGTGCAGCACTGGCCCATGTTGTAGAAGAGCGCGAAGTGTGCGGCCTCCACGGCGCGCTCCAGGTCCACGTCCCCGAAGATGATGTTGGGCGACTTGCCGCCCAGCTCCAGCGTGGTGCGCTTGAGGCTCTCCGCCGCGCCGCGTTGGATCAACTTGCCCACTTCCGTCGACCCTAGCCACAGAATACAGGGTGTCCCAGAAGCCGGCGTCAAGCCGAAATCAGGCGGTAGACTAACTCATATATGTTATCAGAAAAATATAAAAAAAAATCTAAGTCACCTATTTTAAAAAAAAATCTAACATTTAAAAAAATCGATATAATTTACACCCTGTGACGGTTTTTTCACTCTTGTTGCTACAAATCTTGACTTTTCTAAACATTTTCTTTTGTTTTGTAATCCTGAATAATGCTTCTGTATACTCTAATCTAAAATTTAAAGCCAGCTGCTCCAAATTAGAAGAATATGCCATTTTTATCTAAATTAAATATTCAAAATTAATTTTTCGCATAGCTTTAACAAGCTGTACTGAACAAAAAAATGTACTATGCGAGTTTGCGATATGCGAAAAATTATTTTTGAATATTTAATTTAAATAAAAATGGCATATTCTTCTAATTTGGAGCAGCTGGCTTTAAATTTTAGATTAGAGTATACAGAAACATTATTCAGGATTAGAAAACAAAAGAAAATGTTTAGAAAAGTCAAGAATTGTAGCAACAACAGTGAAAAAACCGTCACAGGGTGTAAATTTTATCCATTTTTTTAATGCTAGATTTTTTTTAAATAGGTGATTTAGATTTTATTTTATATTTTTCTGATAACATATATGAGTTAGTCTATCACCTGCTTTCGGCTTGACGTCGGCTTCTGGGACATCCTGTATATAATAGTACTTCATCCCTAGCGATGAAATTTTCATTTAAATTTCAGTTTTTAAGAGGAAATCGTACAGTCCTTTCTTTTTCCATACAGACTTTCCTTCCTGGATAATAGCACTAGTTGCTCTATTTTTACAAGTTACAAGCTTTTATTTAACTTGCAATGTAAGTAAGTATGTAAGTATATAAGTATGTATGTTCGGGTGAAATCTTGCAACTCAATTTTGAAGTAGATATCTCTAACCGATTGAGCTGAAATTTTGTATACACATTCAGTTTGGATGACAATGCATGGTTGACTATGTGACGTCATTCTAAATCCAAGATGGCGGCATACCCAAGATGGCGGACCAATTATTTTTAATGCACTCCTACAATATAATAGGTATCAAATAAAAGTTCTTGCTAAGAATAACTTGAAATAGGCTCAAAGCTCTTCTATGCTGGTCAAAGAACATAACGCGTAATGCCCCGCCGCCGCCGCCGCCACGCTCTTAGGTTCAGTCAGACAGCGGGCGTGGAGGGACGGCGACGGGGCGTCGACGCGATATAAGTATTTGTAATGTATGAGTTATTATGAAAAACGTCACACAGCGCCATCCCGCCCGGCGTGTCACGTCCCGCCGACAAGCTCGGCGCGACGGGGCGTGAGCGCGGCGTCGGCGTGGCGGCGGCGGGGCATTACACGTTGTGTTCTACGAGTTTTCGCTTTCGTGTTCACACTGACGGCGGGGCGTGTGCACGTCACGCCCGGCGGGACGGTAGAGTTGTGTTTCGATACAAAAATGGATATCGAAACGGTTCATATTCGTGTTTTTTGTACGAGTTGAGCCACTAGCAATACACAACTATTTTCCTTTAATGAGATACAGCTTCATCGTCAAAATCATTTGACATTTTCATTGTGAATGTCCGCGCCTCCCGTGCTGCCGAGCGGGACGGCAGCGCGGCGTCGGCGTCGACATTACCGTCACGCCCCGCCGGCTATGGTATGTCTGACTGAAGCTTAAGTCAAACCAAGCTGGCCCAGTGCCGATTGGTTGACTTCACATACACCTTTGAATTTTTTCGCAGGTGTATGCAAGTTTCCTCACGATTATTGTTTTATGTCTATTATGTAAATCTCTCGCTCCAAAAATAATATTATTAATATTTTATAAATTGTTAAAATTTGCACGTAGAATCCGAATAAATATGAAAATTGAGTCATTTTCTAAATTTAATATAATAAATTTAGAAAATGAATGATGGTCTTACCTGTGAAAGCGATTTTGTCAACATCTGGATGTTCTACCAAGGCTGCGCCGGCGTCGCCATATCCAGGAAGCATGTTCACCACTCCTGGAGGGAATCCAGCCTCCTGACAATTCCACAGTTATTTTAATAAGACATATCATATTTATGTATTATAGTTGTCCCAGATATAAATTAAAGTTAGAAATGCTTAATCTCTCTCTGTGCTAATATCATTTCAGAAGTTATATGTGATGACTGTAACATAAGATATAATTGTTTTCAGGGCAGCAGATTTTCTGCTTGGTTTTGTTGGTGGTAGGCTTTCAGAGCCTGCCGGGCTAGCTATGTCTTATATAAGATTATTTTTTAATTACCAAAAAAAAATTGTGTGCTTGTTTAGACAAGCAAACAGAACAACTTTCACAATGGGACCATCTAGGTTCAGTGAATGTTGAACATTTGTATGGAACAGCTGATTTTTTTTTTGCAATTTCAAAGTTGGTCCCATAGTGACAGTTGTTCAGTTTGCTTGTCTGAACAAGCACACAAAATTTTTTTGGTAATAAAAAAATGATATTGTTTGCTGCCATGATAACAATGTTTATGACACGGTTGTTTTCCGATAAATTTCCGGTAAGATAGCCAGTTCCTTATCGTCATTTAACATCAGGTGAGATGAAGGCCAAGCGCTTCCCTGGTGTGTGTAAAAAAACAATAGTGTTGACTCACTTTAACCAGTTGCGCGATGTATAGCGCCGTAAGCGGGGTCTGTTCCGCTGGCTTCATGATCACAGTGTTGCCGGCCGCCAGCGCGGGGCCCAGCTTCCACGCCGCCATCAGCAGCGGGAAGTTCCAAGGGATGATCTGACCGCACACGCCTGGGTGACATGATACCAAACCGTTGAGGAACAAACTAAATTTATACAACGTGCTAATTAAATAGTGTAAATGCAAAACCTCAGACACGCCAACTTGAATGATATAAATTAAAAACAAAAACATCTTTCTGTTTTGTTGCATTTCTTGCAAACTTGAAACTCTATAATCAAGCTCCTGCAAATACGATGTTACCGCTTAAGAGGCTGAGTAACGCGAAAGACATGATTTGTACTGGATTTCAGGCGCGGTGCGTTATTGAAATTGAGCGAAAAAATCAAACTATACATTTTTTAAAAGAAACTAGTAACTTATTTGAAGATATGAAACATCAATAATATCAAATTAAGTGTAACGAGTTAATGAAAATCATTAAATTACCTTTGTTAAATAACTTGGATTTTCTTCTGGAAGCTGTTTTTAAAGGGTGTCTTTGGCATTTTTTTAACGAGACATTTTGATTAAAATTTGTTTTGGGGACATAGATATTCTCAAAAATGTTCTCGAGAGAAACATATATTTTTTTACTACGGTATATTCAACAGGTTTTGCTAATGTTTTAAAAGGGGCTCGATGAGTTCAGCTCAGAGTTGTCAGCCTCTTAAGCTTTGGTCTCTTGATCGTAACGCACAACGCTGCGGCATGCCGCTCAAACGCAGCGTTTACCGTCTCTGCGGAGAAGTAGTTATTTGATTTTGCCGCAGCGTTTACCGTCTCTGCGGAGGAGTGGTCATTTGATTTTGCCGCAGCTATCAAAGTATGTCCCGCCAACAATTTTCTTTGACTATGAAACTCTTATGTATTTTATCTATATATATAAGAGAAGAAACTGACTGACTGACTGACTGATATATCAACGCACAGCCCAAACCACTGGGCCTAGAGATTCCAAATTTGGCACGTAGGTTCCTTATGAGGTGAAGGGGTACACTAAGAAAGGATTTTTTAAAATTCACCCTCTAAAGGGTTGAAAAAGGGCTCCAAAGTTTGTATGGGAAAACCAGATTACTTGCTCTATTTTAATCGAAACTTCACATGCGTACTCCAATCGATAAATAAGTTAACACCTGTTTCAGGATTTTCCAAATTTCAATCCCTAAAAGGGGGATATGGGGTGTCAAAGTGTGAAAATTGATAATATCAACGCACAGCCCAAACCATTGGGCCTAGAGATTCCAAATTTGGCACGCAGGTTCCTTATGAGGTGAAGGGGTACACTAAGAAAGGTTTTTTTTTAAATTCACCCTCTAAAGGGTTGAAAAAGGGCTCCAAAGTTTGTATGGGGAACCCAGATTACTTGCTCTATTTTATTCGAAGCTTCACAGAAGTACTCCTATCGATAAATGAGTCAACACTTGTTTTAGGTGTTTTTCAGAATTCACCCTTTTAAATGGGAGACATGGGGTGTCGAAGGCTGAAAATTAATATGGGTATCCTTTGTATGGTTTATCGGGTCGCTGGTTACAAAAACAATAACGATTTCTAAATCCAACCTGGCGGTCGTGAACTACCATCATCGTTTTATATCTTCTTCTTAATATGGAAAAGAAGAAACTGACTCGCATATCAACGTACAGCCCAAACCTTCGGGTCTAAAGATGCAAAATTTAACAAGTAGGTTTCTTATGAGGTCTAAGGGCTATGAGCACTAAGAATGGATTTTTCAAAAACCACCCTCTAAGGATTTGAAACGGAGGTCCAACATTGTATGAGGAAACAAAATCAGACTATTTTATTTGAAATTTCACAGGAGTACTGTTATTAATAAATGATTAAACACGTGTTTTAAGTTTTTACAGAATGCAACCCCTAAAAAAGGGAACTGGGATGAGAAAGTCTGAAAATCAACATGGGTATTCTTTTTGTGGTTTATCGAGTCGCTGATTACGAAAACAGCAACAATTTTAAAATCTAACGTGGCAGACGTGAAATATCATCACCCATATAAGGGTTCTATATATTTTTTCATTTTAGGTATGCCATCTCGATCGTCGTCAATCGGGTACCTAGGCGAGCACGGGCGGCGCGGCAAGACGAGAGGAGTAGTTATCATGAATAATTCTGCATCTATAATTAGTACAGTTCAAGGTGCTGCTGGAATGTGGTTGCCTTACCCCGAATTTGACGCGAGCGAAGCCGCGGGCAAAAACTAGTCTAATATATAAAATTCTCGTGTCACAGTGTTTGTTACCGATCTTTATGAAATTTTTTGTGTTTATTTGGTAGGTCTGAGAATAGGTCGTAGAGTATTTTTATAAGTCTAGGTGATCAGGGATCTCAGATTTCTCCAAAACAGCTGAGCATAAAAACACCTACATTCATTATTGAATATGTATAAATGAATAAAATCAATCACTACTATACACACTAAGTGATTACCGAGATACTAAGTGATTAACAAGATAAGAATGACACTCAGCCCCCCTAGCACGTCCACCAAAACAGGATATGATAAAGCGATTTATCGCGGTGAACTGTCAAAATACAATAGGGTTTCGTCGTATTTTGACAGTTCACCGCGATAAATCGCTTTATCATATCGTGTTTTGGTGGACGTGCTACGGGGGGCAGGGACCAGGTCCAGCCAGGTCACCGAGTTAAATCTGCAAACACATTTGATTGGCACAACAAAACACTGACCAACGGGTTCGTGACGTGTGTAGGCAAAGTATTTTCCATCAGCGGGTAGCACCTTTCCGTGGTTCTTGTCCGCCCAGCCCGCGAAATAGCGCAGGTTCTTGATCACAGCACCAAGATCGCCGTGGTATGCCGCTGTGTAGGGCTTTCCATTGTCGTATGTCTCCAAACTCTGTAGGATTTTATTAATAAGGTAATCTTGTTAACATCGTGATACGTTACGAAAGCGAACTTCACTTTCGTAACGTTCACTCTCTATCTAGACCACGGTTTCCCAACCAGTGAGGCGCGCCCCACTTGGGGGCCGTAGAGTGAACCAAGGGGGGACGCAGCTAGCGGCTCCAGAATCAAACTGTATAAAGTATATATATTGAGGAAAATGATCTTCGCTGTACACTGACTACTATGAAGTCAAGGATTCACCAATATTGTGTCAATAATAATATTAACCATCTACCTATGTAACATTTTGGAATGCAAATATAAAAAAAAAAAAAAAAATTGGTTAATAAAGTGCAGTCACAGTGCTCTCATTAATTGTATGTTTTACTTTTCCTAATTGATCATTTGAATAAAACTGAAACTTTTCATAGTTTGTTTAATTTTCTTATTTTGACTCCCCATTTCGGCCCCTAGGGGGCGTAGTATTTTAGCATAAAGTTGAGTTAGGCGCATAGAGTAAAAGGTTGGGAACCCCTGATCTAGAATATGATGTAATCAATTATGGCCCTAATACCAAGGTCGAGAGAATTAAAAAATAGGTATTTGTAAAATGTATTGCTGTCGTGCTGTGTGCCGAACAACTGAACTGAGCGCGATAGGGACAACTGCAGCTGGGACCAAAAATACCTATGAAAAGTACACAAAATATACGTTTCGTATTCCCATGGTTTTCTACGCGAAAAATTGACTGATTTAATTATTTTTGCGTTAAAAATTAAAGCAAGGCTTTTTCTGTGTTTCTATGTTTTGCTTTTTTCAAATAATCGTGCTCAATTAGTTTGCCGGACATTTAAATACAGCAGAAAATTAGGTCCGTTTTTTAGATTGTGAAGGCTTAAAAATCTCTTTTTTAAATTAACTTAATAAAAAAAAGGAAAACATAGACACATGCTTATAGTCGCCATTGAATTTATTGGAAAAAATAGAGCAACTAATGCCATTATCCAGGAATGAAACAAGGAGTACGTTTCTGTGGAAAAGCAGCTTGTACGATTTCCTTGTCTTGAATGGGCCAGTAGTTTCGCCCAAACATTTCAGACTCTAAGGCAGCGGTTCCCAAACTTTTAATCTCCAGGGACCATTTATATTTCTTTGTCATGACCTGGCATGTACATGTACAAAAAATCTCAATCAATTTCAAAGTATACCTTATCTTAACTTATAAAATTATCGTGTCACAGTGTTTGTAACCAAACTCTATTAGGTCGTAAACTATATTTTATACCTCTAAGTGATACCTGAGGATGCTTTTTTATAAATTATTATAGCGAAACGTAGTTCGCGGGCACAGCTAGTGTTAATATATAAAATTCTCGTGTCTGTTTGTAACCAAACTCCTTGACCGATTTTTATGAAATTTTCTGTATGTATACATATATTCGGTAGGTCTGAGAATAGATCGTAAACTATTTTTTATACCCCTAAGTGATAAGGGTTTTTCTTGGACAATTATTATGACGAAAAGTAGTTCGCGGGTACAGCTAGTCTTCTAATATATAAAATTCTTGAGCCTCAGTGTTTGTAACAGGCTTGACCGATCTTTATGATTTTTTTTTGTGTATGTGCGGTAGGTGTGAGAATAGGTTGTAAGCTATTTTTTGTACCCCTAGGTGATTACTATGGCGAAACGTAGTTCACGGACACAGCTAGTATATAATAATAACTTAATAGTTTCATGACATTCATCTTCTACACAAGTTCATAAGCCTAATATTATTGCTCGATGCAACCAGCAAATAATCATATACTCTCAGTCGATTCAGACCTTGTTCTATTAACAACAAAGACCTGCTTGGAGAAGTGAGTTTGCATTCGCGGACCATTTTTCTTCTTGGTTGGATTGTCTCGCTGGTTGGGAACCACTGCTCTAAAGTCTTGAACGGAGTTAGGTTAGGGCGTTTCGTGATTTTTCGTAAGACGGACATGATAAACATTAAGTTATTAGATATGGTCCAGGAATGTCAAAATTGTGTATAAGGGAAAAAAGGTATAATGTATAATTTCTTTATAATAAAATTTTAGCAGAAATGAAATATTAATAAACTGATACTCCATCTTACCGCCAAATAAATTCTATCCCTCTCAATTAAATCAGCTAATCTATTTATCAGGAAACCTCTCTCTGATGCATCCATTGTTCGCCATCGTGAACCATGCCTGCAAGATACATCAAGTCAGTGATCATACTCAGGGGCCATCCCAGCAATCTTACAAACAAAGGTGTATAGACATCTTCTTAATATAATTTCAAGGACAGCCTTCTGTGCAGAGCATACATGGAGACAGAGACTGCCACGTTCATCCTGTTGGAATGCAGAGGGGTAGCAACTACCAGACGAAGACCTTGGAACCCCAGGTTCCCCCACAACATTTGATGAACTTCTAAAACTGGGAAACTTTTCGAAGGAGCTAGGATGGCTGGCGTGGTATGCCTTCCAACTTCTAACCCTTAGTCGCCATCATTGAGTTACAGATAGTGAGCATTGGCGTATCTAGTTTCTTTTTTCACGGGGGGAGCCTGGCCCATGATTTTTGTTTGTTGAAGGTATCACTATTTGGCGTCCATCATAGAATTTTGAAACGGTAGCAACATCCTGGGGTGGCACTAGACCATACTGGGGTGGCACTAGACCATACTGGAGTGGGCACGGCCCACCCGACCCCTCCTCTATACCCGGTTATTTGGCTCACGAAATCGCAAAAAAAAATCACCTGTTCCATGTTACATATATGACGTATTAAAAAACTACTGACTAGATCTCGTTTAAACCAATTTTCGGTGGAAGCTTGCATGGTAATACATACATCATATATTTTTTTATTTTATCATTCTCTTATTTTAGAAGTAACAGGGAGGGGGACACACATTTTACCACTTTGGAAGTGTCTCTCGCGCAAACTATTCAGTTCAGAAAAAAATGATATTAGAAACCTCACTATTATTTTTGAAGACCTATTTATAGATACCCCACACGTATGGGTTTGATGAAAAAGTTTTTTGAATTTCAGTTCTAAGTATGGGGAACCCCCAAAATTTATTGCTTTTTTTCTATTTTTGTGTGAAATCTTAATGCGGTTCACAGAATAAATCTACTTACCAAGTTTCAACAGTATAGATCTTATAGTTTCAGAAAAAAGTGGCTGTGACATACGGACGGACACACAGACATGACGAATCTATAAGGGTTCCGTTTTTTGCCATTTGGCTATGGAACCCTAAAAAAGACTGGTGTTTTGGTAAATTTGTAAACAATTTATAATAAACTAGCTGACCGGCGTACTTTGTATCCCCATGTTTTTTAACTAAATTCCTAAAATGTTAGTAATTTTTACATTACACAAACCTTGTCCTAACAATAACAAATAAATAAAACCAAGAATCATCCAATTTGGTGCAGTCGTTCGAAAGTTATGGGCGTACATACATTTCGAAGATCCATTTTTATTTATATAGATGTCCATCAGTATTGTGTTGAAATTAATGTGTCTGCACATATCACAGGAACGTGATGATATTGGATCTCTTATAATAAATACAGGTGGTAATGACTGTGATGAGTGATGAAGAATAGTGTCTAATTTTACTTTACTAATGCATACCTACTCATATATCTCATTAAAATTCTCTTGGTTACCTTAGTTATGTGTATTATTATATTCATAATTTATTACAATGACCACAATTGTGTGTGGGTGTACCGACACTATCTAAGCGAATGGACTATAGTTTGGTTAAGCAGTCCAACCAAATGTTGATCAACATTCAGATAATCAATGCTTCAATGTTTAATAATAATATGAATATAATCTGCACGATAGAAACATCAGACATTTTTTATGTTATTATTAGAAGCAGCTCACTTAAAGGCATCCTTTGCAGCTTTCACAGCTTTATCTATGTCAACTTTCCCAGCTTGTTGCACTTCTGCTATGACTTCACCTGTAGCTGGGTTCTCTGTTTTGAATGTTTTACCGTCGAATGCTTTTACCCATTCATTGTTAATGAAGAGCTAGAAAAATAAATAACCAACAATTAGAATAAACAAAAACTTCAGTAGATCCACCTTTTGTTTTTTTAAAGCTGAATAATTTATTGCGATTCCGGAAGGTAAAGCTGACTAGACTGGCCACTTGGGTATGCCGCAGGATTCTGGTCCACCAGCAGCTTTAGCTGCTGGTATCCTCTGACCAGGCTAAGACCCGGGAACCTCTCGTCTCCTATGGTGGCTGCGTATGAGGTCGGAAAGGCCAAGTCACCGAAAATACCGCTATAGGTAGGTCCATTATATCTGCTGTTTGTTACACTACCACTCCACTTCTAATGTTAATAGAAAACAAAAGCTCTGGTAAACATTGATAACATACACCGGTATACAGTATTTCTGGAGTTGTGTGAGGTGCGGGGGCTGAAGCAGTTGCAAATGTTGACTGCTGTATCCTTGCCAATTTGGCAACATTACGGAACATCTTGTATAGTCTCTTTAGCAATAATTTTCTCTAATAATGATGTAAAATCGACCACCAAGCACCAGTAGCCGCCACGCCAAAAAAAATAAAATTGTCGTGTGGTTTTTTTTTTAATATGTCGCATGTGTGTCGCATTTACACATGCGTGTTCGCAATTCGACGAAACATTCGACGAAATATACGACGAAACATTCGACGAAACATTCGACGAAACATTCGTGTGGCGTTTACACATTCGTGTTCGCTATTCGCCTCGTCATTCGACGAAACATTCGTATACGAGTGCCACCGTGAACTACTGAGGCGCGTTCAGAGCCTTCGCGCGAAGTACAACTTTTCGCTCTAACCCCGTTCAATGCCTTCGAGCATGACAACCGGGTGAAACAACCGGCCCGTTCAAGACCTTTGAGTGTCGGCGCGAGTTACAACCGAACAACCATCGAATTTGATGGTTGTAAAACGCTCTGACGTTTGCTCAGACTAAGGAAAAAAGAATAGACATGAAATACCTACGAAAAAAACGTGCATACCTAAATGTGAATCTGGCACAAAGATGGCGGCTTGCTTGCTCATGCGGCAGCCTAACACACTGCACTTACCCATTATAAATGCAGTATTATGCAAGTTCAACACTTTAAACAAGCACAATTTTCGCCTAATAACAAAATTTTCTTCAAAACACTGAAACAAACAAGTCGCGATGACAACTGATGTACTTGTTGTTCATTGTGAATACTGTGACAAAACATGGCGACCGGCCGCATATTCTGTGACGTCGCCAAGATAACGTTGCCATTTTTGGTAATGATAAAACTACTGTTGTCCTTTTTTACTTATGATTATCCTCATAAGTTAAAAAGAGATGCCAATATGTCAGAAACTATGCCGTCGAAATACATCACATTCCTATAACTACGTTCGTTATGCCGAGTCCTCTTTTTTTTCTATAGTCTGAGGACGTTTGTGACTGAAATACTCTTACGTGATTGGATGATATTGGCGGCCATATTCTGTAATGTCATCTACTAGAAAGAGAGAAATAAAAAATCATGTGAAAGAGGGAGATAAAAGATTTGGTTGCTGAGGCGCGTTCAGAGCCTTCGCGCGAAGTACAACTTTTCGCTCTAACCCCGTTCAATGCCTTCGAGCATGACAACCGGGTGAAACAACCGGCCGTTCAAGACCTTTGAGTGTCGGCGCGAGTTACAACCGAACAACCATCGAATTTGATGGTTGTAAAACGCTCTGACGTTTATGACTGAAATACTCTTACGTGATTGGATGATATTGGCGGCCATATTTTATAATGTCATCTACTAGAAAGAGAGAGAAATAAAACATCATGTGAAAGAGGGAGATAAAAGATTTGGTTGCTGCAATCCGTTCAACGCCTTTGAGTGAGTTAAAATTTACGGCATTCCGGCGTGGTGCCACCACCGAAGGGACGGGGCTGCCTGGTGCTCCGTGTCGCTTCTATGTCAACGAGAGGTTAACACGCTTTAATAGAGTGATCTTCAACCGAGCTCGTGAACTAGCTAAGAGCCGAAACTGGCGTTACGTGTGGACAAGAGATGGCCGGATCTTCGTGAGACAGTACCAGGGCAAGGAGGCACCACGCCATCGTCTGCGTACAAAGGCTGACCTCGTTCGTGTTTTTGGCCCGGAAAGCGTTGGTGAATCCAAGTAAGATAAGTGAACCTATATGTGCTTTGAATATATATGTAATCTTATATGTACATATGCTATTGGAATTGTGCTTTTTCAATGTGCAATATTACATCCTAATGCTTTGTACTGCTATATGTAACTGTGTAACTGTTTATCCGTCTAAAATTGTGTTCTTAGTGTTATTTTTAATGTGTTTTGTTTTGATTTTTCTTATATTATATTATGCATATGTACGCGTAGGGTCCGTTAAGTGTCTCATCAAATTTTGCAACGTAATTATTGATAATGAATTAATGTTTATATATTCTTGTAGCAGCATATTTCAGTTTGTGTGTGTTTATGGGTTTCTTTTATATGAAATGCATATTTACATTACTCATCTTATTTATATGATATATGTAGTTAATGTTGTTACTGTAAAAATGTTGGGTAGTGATATCTTGTGCAATGGATTACTATGGGTTTTATTTTTGGGCTTACTATTTATTACGTGTTATAATAATTTGAAGAATATATTATATATACTTAGCATGGCTCTTCACCAGCCTTTTTTAGTTACATTGCGCATAGGTGCGGCTTTATATGATAGATTTTTATGGATACATATATATGTAGTATTTTTAATGTGTTTTGTCTTGATTTGTCTTATATCTTATGCATACACACGCATAGGGTCTGTTAAGTGTCTCAATAAATTCTGGAACATTCTTATTTATAGTGAAATATTGCTTATTTATTCATGTAGCAGCGAATTTAGGTTAGTTTGTATTTATAGGCTTCTAATTTCTGAATTGCAGATTTACTTTACTCATCTGATTCTTATGATATATGTAGTTAATGTTGGCACTGTGGAAATATTAGGTAGTGATATTTTGTGCAACAGAATTTTGTGTATTTTAATTTCGGGCTTACGAATTACTGCATGTTATAATAATTTGAGGAATATACATACACTTAGTATGGCTCTTCACCAGCCTTGTTTGGTCACATGGTGCATGAGTGCGGCTTTGTATGGTAGTGTTTTATGTATGTGTGCACCATGTATCCATTATCATTGTCATCTAGGCTATATTTGCTTTGATTATATATGTTACCTAATTTTGGCAACTTGTGATAGTTTGTTAATAATGTGGTGTGGTGTGTGCTGCGGTGTTGGCATTGTGCTCCTGCTAGTACTGCATTGCATAATTATATCACATATTCATACAAATGTGATTCTAGATTATAGTGGTGGTTTAGGTAGGGCATATTTCATTAACACTGTTTATTATTATTATTTATTGTTTACACATTACATGGTATTACTTATTGACACTAGTAATGGTCATATTTATTTGCACAGATATTTAAGATACAAGCACATATTATTGATTGCATTCATTGTCTTCTTGACTAACATGCCCCTTGTGAGAAATATTGTTGTTTTATGGGTGTATGTTTATTTCCTGACTATATTGTTTAACACGATATCAATATTATTAATTTCTAATTATCATGATGCCTAAACCGAAATATTTTAATTTGAGCCTTTATAACGCTGGATCGCTGAACACGAGACACGACGACTTTTTACTAGCAATGGATCGCTTTCAAAGTGACATAGTCTGTATTAACGAGACTTGGTTGGCCGCAGGACAGGAAGCACGAGCTCCAGCACCGCCTGGCTATCGCTTGCGTTACACCCCACGACCTCAGCATATGTGTGGAGGACGTGGTGGAGGGGTAGGATTCTATTTAAAGAACGATGTGCGTGTTCGATATGTAAGAGATCTGGATGACTCCATAGAGCAAATGTGGTTAACAACGCGAATCAATGGATTCAGAATCGCAGTAGGTACAGCTTATAGGCCTCCATGGCTTAATGTTGATGTATTTTTGGATGCCCTTACTGATACGGTTTCGAAGTTTTCAGGGGTAGACTATTTAATTTTGATGGGGGATTTTAATATCAATATGAATGACTCGGTTGACGTGAAAACACATAAGCTGAACCACTTTCTAAATTGCATGAGTCTCGATCAGGTGGTGTCTGATTGTACTCATTCAACAGCTGATTCAGAGTCTCTGATAGATGTTGTTTGTACTAACTGCCCGGTACGCGATGTCATAGTCACTAATATCACTGGTACCTTTGGTCACTCTATGGTCAATGTTTCATTCACTTTAAAGAAGATGAGATCACCTCCTAAGTGCATTACATTTAGACCTCTTAAAGACATACATTTGGACAATTTTAACAATGATTTGGCTGCAGTCGATTGGGAATCTATTGCAGGTATGCCTACTGTGGACGCCATGGTGGGCGAGTTCAACTTGTTACTGTTACAGCTCTTTGACAGACATGCTCCAGTTAAAACTTTGCGCATAAATGGCAATAAAACCTTGCCTTGGATCACGGATAATATTAGGTACATGATAAGGTTACGTAATGAGGCTCATATAAATTATAAGAAAACTAAATTAGACAAGGATAAAGAATACTATAGGGATTTAAAAAAATTAGTAGAATCAAGCATACAAGCAGAAAAACAGGCTTTTTTTAATCACAGCGTTAATTCTAATATAAGTGATAGTAAAAAATTTTGGCATAATTTAAAAAGTAAAATATTAATAAATCCATGTAAAGGTGATGCATCCTTACCATCATGTTTTGGGAACCCTGACTCTATCAATAATCACTTCTTAGATGTTCCTGGGAGTAACACGATCCCGCGTTCAGAGTTTGAGTCATTTCCTAAAGGAGGTCACTCTGATTCTATGTTTACTCTACAACCGGTAAGCGAGGAGGTTGTAATGAAGTGTCTTTTGTCAGTTAAGTCCAACGCTATGGGAAGGGATGAGATTACTAAGGATATGGTTCTTCTTACACTTCCAAGAACACTATCAGTAATAACTTATATTATAAACCAGTCCATTCATAGTAGAGTCGTTCCTGCTCAATGGAAAGAGGCGCTTATTAAGCCGTTGCCTAAAGTTGATCACCCCTCTGACCAAAAAGACCTTAGACCTATAAGCATACTACCGTTTTTGTCCAAGATTTTAGAAAAAATCGTTTACAATCAATTGATTGCGTACATTGAAAGCAATAATATACTGCCTAATCATCAGTCGGGCTTCCGTAGGGGTCGTGGTACAGTTACGGCATTACTTGATGTTACTGACAACGTACTGGCAGAGATGGATGCTGGACGAGGTACGATTCTTGCGTTGCTTGACCTCTCACGTGCATTTGACTGTATAAATAATCAACTACTGCTCGCAAAGTTGGCATTTTATGGTCTGGATGATAATTCATTAAAATGGTTCGAGAGCTACCTGGATAACCGATGTCAGTCCGTTGTTTTGACACAGCATGATGGATCTACCCTCATATCAGCCTCTAGACAAGTTAACCGTGGAGTACCACAAGGGTCAATACTGGGCCCACTTCTTTTTATTGTATATACTGTCGACTTAGCGAGTATTCCTAAGCATAGCCGGTTTCACTTTTATGCTGATGACGTCCAACTGTATATTTCTGAAACACCAGGTAATATTCAACAAGCTTTAAAATTTATTAATGATGATTTGAATAGAGTAGCCGAGTGGTCGGGAAGGAATGGTTTAGTCCTTAACCCCAATAAATCAAAATTTATGGTCCTCGGATCTAAAACCCAAATAAGAAAAATAATCGAAAAGTCCCCAGTTCTTTCTATCCGTGGTCAAAATATTGAACGTGTCGATCAAACGAAGAATCTGGGGGTCTTTATCGACGGGGAATTGCGTTTTGGTTGCCATATTGAGAACTTAGTTAAGCAATGCTTTTTTAGGCTTAAGGTACTGTATAAGATACGCAATTTGTTGAGCCCCAATGCACGTATCAGAGTTGTTGAAGCTTTAGTACTATCCAAGCTGAACTATGCAGATATTTTATATGGTCCACGTCTTTTATATAAATCACATCGCTTGGTGCAGAGAGTGCAAAATGCTTGCTTTAGGTTTTGTTTTAATGTACCCCCGAGAAGTCATATATCTCCTTTTCTCAATAACGAATGCATACTTAACATGGAGTCGCGTAGAAAGTTGCATTTGGCTTCATTGATGTTCGATATTGTTAATTTTAAAAGACCTGAATATCTTTTCTCAAAATTGATTTTCAATAAATTTAGATACAATGGCCAAGCACCGAGGTCCACCTGGGCTCCGCTTAAGTTGCATACGCATAAAACTGTGGCCTTCACTGGAAGTTTCCGTTATCACGCAACTAAGTGTTGGAATAATGTCCCTCCGCCTTTAAGGAAACTTAAGTCCAAGTTTAATTTTAAAAAAAAGTACAAATTACACCTTTTAACTATACAAAAACTGGGTACCACTATACGTTCCTAGCGTAGTTATCGGATATCTTCTTGTTGATTATGATTTTTAATAGTATATTCTTCTTATTCACCAATATAATAACCAACCAAACCAATATCATAAAATGATTTATGATTTATATTAATTAATGACTTTTTCATACACCCATCACTCCGTTATAAGTATAATTTATAGTATTTAGGAATGTTTTCAGTATTTATCTTTATAGACTACATTTTCCATATTAAAAGCTGTATGTACCATCGTATTTTATATTTATTGGCATATTTCTGGTTCGAGTATACGAGGAAACACTAAGGTCACAGCTGAAAATCAGCGTTTTGCTTGCCTACCACAAGCAAATATTACGTTGAGCTGTCGCCTAATTTTGCCTGCTGTGGCACACACACACACACACATCAGCCGCTTTGCGTTTGTACGCGATTGTGTTAAGCCGTTGTCTGTGTATATGCTGTTGTTTATGTTTTTGTGCTGTATTTTATATGACTGTGTTTCCTGTTTTTTGCTTAATGTTATGTTTTTACCACTTCCATTTGCTTTGTGTGTGTGTTCTGTAGCAGAAAATAAAGTTTATTATTATTATTATTATTATTATTATTACGTATCAGTTTCTGGATACATTTAATAACAAAGTAAGCTTCCTTTCTACCTAAATTACCTTTCGCGCAGCCCAGCAAATGAAACAGGCTACTCATTGAGTCGGTAAATATTGCTAATTTCTTATAGTTAGTGGACTCAGCATAGCTTATCGCTTCACATAGTGCAGTCAGTTCTATTGCCATTATTGGTATACATGGATTTTGAATCTGAAATTTTGCTCCAAATTTAGAATTTACATCATAGAATGCGCAGCTTGAAGTATTTGCATCTTTGGAGCCGTCTGTAAATATGTGTTTATACTCCGAATATTGTTCTTTTAACATGTCTTCACTGTGTTGTTTAAGTTCGTGAATAGGAGAGCGTGATTTAGATATTTTAATTGTATTAATATTTGGAATTATAATTCTATCCCAAGGCAGTGTTGTGATTAAAAAAGGAAGTTCAAATTGGGGCAAAATTTCAGATTTTGACATATGTAAATTGGAATACATTCGAAAACTTGTAATAAGAAGCGGTAATTGGTTTTTACGCCAATACCGCATACCAGAGTTAAGTATATTGTCAAGTATTTTTAATTGTGTTGTCAAAGCGTCTGATTGTCTGGAAGATACTTTAATCATATATTTATCACTTAAAAAGATCCTTCTATATGGTAATGGTGGGATAAACAATTCACTTTCCATCGCAAATACCGGGGTAGTTCTAATGAAGCCACCACAAAGACGGAGGCATAACCAATAAATATTTTATCGTTATCTAAAACTAATTAATTAATTGTGTTTACCCGTAATGTCATTCAACCAAAAATTTTCATGTAAATCATAGACATGATGATGATACTATGATATACATGAATATTTTGGGTTGAATAACATTACGGGAAAAACTATTTAATAATTAGTTTTAGATAACGATAAAATATTTATTGTTTATTATGAAACACCGTGTATATACACATAAATACTTGCATATATGCATACATACACAGATACATAAATATATGATTAACTACTATGTACTAAAATAAATATTCAGATGAAGCTACATCTATTGATATTTATACAATTTTTGAGATATCCCAATCCCATTCTAGTTGATATACGGTTTCATGCATCATCTTTTCTTTATTTTTATCCGACTTCAAAAAATATATTTTACAAAAAATAAAAACCGACTTCAAAAACACTGAAAGGTTAAAAATAATATAAAAAATTATATATTGAAGTCGGTGTCAAATTTTAAGACTTTATAAGAGATCATCGTTTCGTACCGACTTCAATATACAAGTTTATTTTCTAATTACCAAAAAAATTTTGTGCGCTTGTTCAGACAAGCAAACGGAACAACTTTCACTATGGGATCAACTTTGAAATCGCAAAAAAAATCAGCTGTTCCATACATCTAGGTTCAGTGAATGTTGAACATTTGTACGAAACAGCTGATTTTTTTTTGCGATTTCAAAGTTTGCTTGTCTGAACAACAAGCACACAAATTTTTTTTGGTAATTAAAAAATAAACTTGTATATTGAAGTCGGTACGAAACGATGATCTCTTATAAAGTCTTAAAATTTGACACCGACTTCAATATAGAATTTTGAGGTTGTCAGTACCTATTCTTATATTATTTTGACCGTTTCAGTGTTTTTGAAGTCGGTTTTTATTTTGTGTAATTATGATTGCGATGTTTTGTGTTCCAAATGAGCTCTTCTCTATAATAAAGTTCTAGGAATTCTAAAATTCGCTCTCCACTCCACTCTATTTTGTCTACACGTTCGGTTGAGTCGGGCGCTAGCTGTCAACTAAATGCATGCGAATGTGTAAACAGTAAGTTCGTGTTCGCTATTCGTGCCCTTTGATTCGCGTCCAAAAAACCGCTCCCAACGCGAACTCACGAATCGCGAGGCGAATGGGCGAGGCGAATAGCGAACTTACTGTTTACACATGCGTGTTCGTTATTCGCCTCGCGATTCGCGCGAATGTGTAAACGCGCTAATTCGCGCGAATCGAGAGGCGAATAGCGAGACGAATAGCGAGGCGAATAACGAACACGCATATGTAAACAGCTAGTTCGTTATTCGCCTCGCTATTCGCCTCGCGATTCGCGCGAATGTGTAAACGCGGTGTTACATATTATGGCGCCTCTTCACAATGGCCCATGATGGCCAAGTATACACAATCGCCGATTATTCAGTACGTATTTGTCTCGAGTACAGTGTAGACTTCTCGGTAAATAAATTTTACTCATATGATGTTTCTTTTTTCACGCACATTAAGTAGATGATTATAAGAGCTAAGTAAAAAT
This sequence comes from Schoenobius gigantellus, assembly GCA_963935595.1. Taxonomy (NCBI): domain Eukaryota; kingdom Metazoa; phylum Arthropoda; class Insecta; order Lepidoptera; family Crambidae; genus Schoenobius; species Schoenobius gigantellus. The sequence continues at coordinate 25,681,544 of OZ012554.1, forward strand.
ATTGCCGCTGCCGCGATAATCTCTTCGATGTCAATTTTTAACAGACTTCAAAAAAGGAGGAGATTCGCAATTTGATGCTTATGTTTTTTTTTGTGTGTATGTTACGCGATTACGCTTACGATTAATTTTTGTAATTGTGGACCGATTTCAAAATTATTTTTGTATTCGATAGAGTATACTCCAAGGGTAGTCCCATGGTCACCAAAGTTAGGATCTGATGATGGGATCACATGAAAATCGAGGAAAACCCTTAAATTTTAAGGTTTGTCCAACGTGTTTTGTGTGTATGTTACGCGATTACTCCGCCAATTGTGGACCGATTTTCATTTTTTTTGTATTTGATAGAGAATACTCCTGGGGTGTTTCCAAGGTTACCAAAATCAGGATCTGATGATGGGATCCCAAGAAAATCGAGGAAAACGCTAATTTACTTAAAATTAGCGTTTTCCTCGATTTTTTAAATTAGGGTTTCTTTCACTACCCACTGGAACGTCCGTGGGGACTATAGTCCCCAAAATCTCGATCTTCTCGATTGACCTGGGTACTATGGTACCCAGTTCCCTTTGCGTAAAACCGCGCGGTGTGATAAAAAAATCGCGAAAAATAAAATATTTTCTCTATGGCTTTATTCCTTTGTCAATAGTCTCTTTCATAAGTTGACAGGTCATGTCCAATTTATTTTTAGTCTTAGATTGAAATAAATTTGTCATAGTCTGCGGTTTAACTTACTTGGCCGTATCCATACGTTTCTTACTCCATGACCGATGAGATTTATTGCGTACTTACTTAGTCTGTATTAGTATTTTCGTAGAGTGTTCTATATCAAAATAAACTAGAAGAATTGGGCTACATTATTATGTATGGTTTATGATAGTTTATAGTGTTATATTGCCACACTAAACGTTTTTTTCAAAAAGTGAGTATTTTTGAAATTTTAAGCACTTTAGTTACTATTCTCGTCATTATTCATTCAATTATGAATCCTTATCTAATTAACTATTATAAGTTCATTCCTTATTAAATTAGCTTTCCATACGTATTTTTTATTTAATTTTAGACAATAATTTATTTTTTGCATTTTTTTTAAATTTGAGGTCGCGCGTGCGCATCTCGCGTATATAATTACGTAATTAATCGATTTTATTATTTTTTTCTTTTTTCATTAAAAATATTACCCAAAACTATTATATATCAAAATAATCTTCAAGAATAGGGCTATAATAATATATATGGTTATTTAAAGTTTTATAAAATAGTTTTTGTGCAAAAATTTTTTTAAAAAAATCGGGTCTTCCGCGACCTTCCGAACATTTTCGGGCTTCATTCATTTAATTATTAATCCTTATCTAATTAACTTGTAACACTGTATATTCACCATCACAACATTTTTGGCCTTGTGAGAGATATAATTGCAATTTTCATTCGAAAAACGTTATGTAATTTGTTTACCTAAATAATAAAATGTCAGTGTCAACATTCCTCTGAACGTTTCTTTTGTGAATAGGCAAAGGAACTCGAAGCCTTCTGCCACTTCTAAGTAATAAATATATTATGTGATGTTTTAGTTTTGTTTCAAGTTGTGATTTTTTTAAGTAAGTAGCTTTTAATTAGATATTTAAACCTCTTAATAATATTACCATATTTAGAAAGACACTTAGGCGCTTCGCGGGATAGTTTCCATAGTTGAGGTAGAACATAAATTTGTGGAAGTCTATGATGTAAGATGGTCATTGTTGAGTCTGTGGGTAGAATATTATTGGTTTTGATCATCTGTGGAGCTAGTGCAGCGGTATTGATTTAGAAGAAATATCGTCTTATCGAATAGGTGTATATCGATACTGCGTTCTTATACTTAAAAGGGTTTATTTATTAATCTTTTTCGCTTTGTTTAATTATGTCGAGTTACCTATGTTTGTTTTGGAATGGTTTAAGTTTCAAATTATTTTAGTATACTTCTTAGAGAATTAATTTAGTCTCTAGGCTTGTAGAAACCCCGCGGCGTCGCAGGGTGAATGCTGTTGGGCTTTGTGCTGGCATTAATTATAGCAGAGTAGGTCACCTTGCGGCTACCCTTCCGGGTTTAGTTCCGTGCCTCCCTTAAGGAGGTACCTTCAAAATTCTCCTCAGAAGCAGGAGATCATACTGATTTGATATCTGTTATTCGGATCGGATGAGGTAGTAGTATTTTTGTTCTGTGTATCGATAGTATTAACGGTGCATGAATTGCGGCCCGATTCCTTGATTGACCCCTGTTGTTTCGCTTTGACGTTGTCTCTTGTCAATGTCAGGATGAGGTCGATTAAATCCGGCCCTTTCCCGTTTGGAAGCGTGGAAGAGCAGTCGCTCGATATGAGCTGACCTTAATATTTTTATCCAAACCCATCATGGGATGGACTACTTTAACTCTTAATTTCCTTTTATAAAACCCATGGAGAACATGGTAAGTTGTGGTTTTCAATGTAATTTTGCCACGGCGTAGATCCGCCATTACCTGACCATGTTCTAACCATTGTGTTATTTTGTTTTAGGGTTTTAGGCTTATGCCTTAGTCATTCTTTTTCGTACCATTTTATATTTTACTCTAACAATAATAAACAAACGGGGGACTGATGCAATTCAAGGAACCTGCTTATACTTATCCAGAACTTGGGTTGGAGTGAATCCCGCTATCGCGAAGAACTTACTCTCTGGCGTGTCTAGGTAACGTGCCCTGATTTTTCTTACCATTTACATAATCCCCGAGGGAAGGAGCAGTCACCAGCTCTCTAATTTCCACCCAGCGTGAGGAAGGAAGATGGTTCGCTCGTAATGTTATATCAACCCGCTTCTATCTTTACCTATATTTAGTTTATGATAGCGTGTCGTGAGGAGTAAAGCCCCCACCTAATTGTATCCTACTCATATTTGAATAAGCCTTAAGATATTTTTCTTACACTTAAGTACCTACTTATGAGGATGTAAAAAATATAATTCTTTACAACCCGAATTGTATCCTACTCATATTTAAATAAGCCTTAAGATATTTTTCTTACACTTAAGTACCTACATATGAGGATGTAAAAAAAAGGAAAAAGAACAATAATAATAAATTGCATGAACTAATTAAATTGTGTATACTTTATTGGATCCTTCCCACAGCTGAAGTCTGCTTGCATCTGTATGGAGGCGCCCTTTAAAAATATATCCATACACCTCTCCAGGTAGGCTCTTGTCAACAATATGAAATATCAACCCACGACCTGATGGTAGTTACAATTTTCTCTCATGCTCACCGAAAAAGGTTACAAACTGTTATAAGTTCCTTCTATATTAAATTACCTTTCCATACGTATTTTTTGTTCTCTTGTAGACAGTATATGTCACTATCCGCAATTTTTTGAACACTCCGTACGCGCCGGGTTGAGTCATTCCGCAATGGCGGCACCTTTGATATTTGAGATATACTACTTTTTGCTTTTGAAACCCACCACGCTTCGCGTGGCGAGCGTTCCAGTGGCTAATAAGATTGCATTCACTAAAAAATAAAAAATATTTTACAAAAAATAAAAACCGACTTCAAAAACACTGAAAAGTTAAAAATAATATAAGAATAGGTACGTACAAACAACATCACACTTCTATATTGAAGTCGGTGACAAATTTTAAGACTTTCGAGGAGATCATCATTTGGCACCGACTTCAATATAGAAGTGTGATCTTGTTTGTACCTATTCTTATATTATTTTTAACTTTTCAGTGTTTTTGAAGTCGGTTTTTAGTTTTTGTAAAATATTTTTGAGAGACGTCTTATCATAACAGTAAACAGTTAGTAAATGAATGTTCACGATTGTGTGGAGAGTTGCCCGATCATGGCGGCAATGATGGACGATCATTTGATGGGCCATTGTGAAGAGGCGCCTTTACAGCGTTGCGTAACAACCCCCCCCCCCCCCGTCGAGTGCCGACTAAACGAAAATAATGATTGCTTTGCTTGATATGCACACACACATAAAGCAGTGTTGCCAGATGGGGGGGATTCCCTGCAAATTCGGGGGTTTTTTTCAACGTCGGAGGGAATTTTGGGGGGTTAAGTCCGTTGGTGGGATTTTCGGAGGTAAATATTAATGTTAAAGGAATTTCGGAGACTTTTTTCCAAGCCAAAATATCACTATTACCTTACCTCAACCACCCTCAACTACATGATCATTCATTTATTTTTAGTTTTGTTTAATGCTTTGGCTGTACAAGCCTGATCACTCTGTCTGACACAAAGACATTCTACTAGTACCATTATAATGGTACTAGTTTAATGTCTTTGGTCTGACATCAATACCATAAAAAAATCGATTTCTTCAATAGGTTTTTACAAAGTATTTTTTTTTTGTGGCTCCGCACAATTTCTGCATTATGGCCATGACAAAGTTTGGGAAACGTTTGGAATAATAAGGTACGCGGAATGGGAATAGAATCTAGGATCATGATAAAGATCACGTTAGGGAGCTGAATAACTAAAATATATACAAGCTTACAATTTAATATTATTTACACATAAAAAGGATAAAATAATTTTATAAATATCAATACTATTTTCGGCTATAAGGTCTGGGATAGAATTGACGTCGGGAAGGGAACATGAAGGGATTTCAAAGGGGTAAAAAGCAACAAAGTGTGGTTCCTAACTGTTTCGTCTCAAGACAGTATTATTTTCTTTCCCTCTGCTTACTCATTACTTGCTCACTGGTTTACCTACTCATTCTGTTTAAATGATTTATTGTATTCGCAGGTAGTCTAAATTTGGCCGCCAGCTATAATATAAGTACCCGTTTACCGTGCAATTTAATATCAACTACATCAAAATCCAGTAAATCAAAATATGTGAGAACATACCGAAATGAATGAGAACACACTTACACACACTCGAATGCTAAATAGGTTTTCCTGGGAAAAAATGTATGTATCTGATTCTTAAAACAACACAGACAAAAATGTATATGATTTATTATTGGAAGCTATGGCGAAAATATAATAAACAAAATTTCGTAAATAAATTTACATTTGATTTTCGTATCCCAATTGTATTTCTTTTAGTAAGTAGTACTTGGAGGTTTTTTTGTCAAAAATGGTAATTTTCGGGGGGATTTTGAGTGAAATCGGGAGGGAAATTTAAACGGCCACCTGGCAACACTGACATAAAGTACTTCCGTCTTACTCTGTCAGAACAACCGAGATAGTAAAACACTATCTAAGGAATCCCCGGCCGGAGCTTGTCACTGGCTGTTTCGATGGTGCCATACATATACATACAGAACTTACTTATATTGTAGGGTAGATACTTAGATTTTTTGGTAAATAATAAAAATGAGAATGATCGAACCAATAAAAGTTGTCAATCGAGCTGAGGGAAAAGTTATGGTACTTTCGCGTAGTATTCTGGCATTACGATACTACATACTACACATCGTTACTGTAGTATTATATTATCTGTGACATCGTGAAATAATGGTACAAATCTTAGATAAAGAATGAATAGATAGGACGTGACCGTATACCCGTAAGGGACAGACATACATGACGTCATACCTGCCTAAAGTAGATGGGTATACCAGTGTTGCTTTAAGTTTTACCCTACTTTATGTTTATAGTGGCTTTTACCACTATAAACATAAAGTAGGGTTGATTTATCTACGTATTTTTTTTGAGACATTTTAATGAGCGCCCCTCGCTCAATAATATGTCTCAAAAAATAAAAGTGGGAGGAAGTTGCGATTTTTTTTATTGAATTCTTCATTCAACCTTCGCCGCAGTCTAAAGTTATTTACACTTTTAAATAAAACTACACTTTTCGGATTTACTCGAGTATATTTCGTTTTAAAACATTTTACTATTATTTATTTAAGCTATTATGTAAACATCTTTACAAATATAAGAAAAAATATTAGGAATCATCATCCACACGCGACCACTGCTAGACATAGGCCTCTCCAAGTGCTCGCCACTGAGCACGATCCGCGACCATTCGCTTCCAGCTTTTGCCAGCTAGGTACCTTGCGAAGATCGTCGCTCGATTAAGAATACAGCGGGCAATAATCATTGTTTTTTCTTTATCTCTGCAGTTTATTTAAAATCCAATATTTACACATTTACTAAATATTTGTGAAGATTTAGAAAATGTATAATATTAAATTTTAAATAAACATTTTCTAAAATTAGATTTCAATAGCACCGTTATTGTCATCGAATAAAGGACTTCGGCTTACAGAGATAAAATTCACTACAATACAGGTAAAAATTCACTTGGGCTGGGTAAGTTCAAGAATTGAACTACTGATACCGCACTCAATATGGTGCTAAAAGCCCAAAGTTGGTAAGCTTGCTCACAATGTGGAAAAAAGATCTGGCAAAGAACGCAAGATGCCGATGTAGATAGCTGGTTATTCTTAGTTGGCCGTGTTGCCACCCCCAACGTCGCCCCCGCTGGCGACAACTTGGAAATAGCGCAGGACAAGACCAATTTGTAGATCTCTGAGGAAGATTATGTTCTGTCAAGTACCTATATAATTAATTAGAAACACCTGTTCGGTGCATAGAGCTATATCTACATCCTATGTGTTCTTGTTAAATATTCAGACAAAGTAGAGATATGACTTATTTCATTTGGATTAAGCCAGATTACTAGCTATGGCACAAAATTGCTAATAAATCACAAACATTTTCTAGAGGCTGTCTACTCCTCGCCACTCACCAGCTGTTTTTGGGTGTGGTAAACACGTATTAAATTGCTTACGTAAAAACTCATATGCCTTTGAACTTAAAAAGTGTAAGCACAGCGCGAATTTCCTTAAAGGTTCAGAATACTTTCTTTTGTCAACTCCTAAAAATCTTTTCAGAAAATCTCTATTGGTTCCTCCTACAGTATCTAAAATGTTCAACTACTAATTTTGCATCATTAACTTACACTTCAAATCACTTTACACATTTTCAAGTGTGACTACTTTTTTTCCCAATCGTCTAAGCGGTTGACGCACTGGCCGTAGTTTTTTATTTGATGACCTCGCTGATTGTTTCAAACCCAGCATTTGAAGCCACATTTTTCTCTTTCGGGGCGTATTCAAATTTGAACCGAAATCCAACACCGATGCGTCCTGAAACAATATGTATACAGGTTAAAAATAAAAGGAGGTTCCCTGAAGGAAATCTGTTAAATACAGACAAACAAGCAAATTGAAAGTCTCACTTCAAAAGAATTACCTTTGTTATCTAAAATGCTCAAAATTTTATACTTAAATATGTCAATATTAATGTAACACAGAAACTAATATGTGAATTCCCTTTCACGTAACAAATTACCTACGAATCAAGGAAAAATAGTCGTAGCGTAACTGGTATCATTATAACCCGGCAAAATGTTATACGCGTTGGCTGTATACGTGGCCATATTGTATGGCGACATTCCTAGCTTGTTAGGTTAACAATAACCTTACTACTTAGTTTGAAATTTCATGTTTACTCCCATAATATGATTGAGAACCATAGTAGAAGGATAAAATATTGCAATATAACTTGTATTTATAATTTAAAAAATAGTTTTGGCGCTTTTTATTGACACAATTTAGGTCTTACCTGTAAAAGGTTATATTTTCCTGTTTTCTAGCACTATCACTATTACAAACTAAAACGGAGCAGTGCACCATGATTTAAATGTTCAAATAGTTCACAATTACACTAATTAAAGTGTTAAATAATTACACAATAAGCTATAATTCACAGAACAAATTTCTTCCACGTATTTGTTTAGCACCAGACGCTGGTGATAAACAATCCCCACTACCAGTTTCACCTATATACGGTAACAAGGACAAAAAAAAATGATGCCATCTTCTTCTTTCCTTTGGCAATGTGTATAAGTTTATCTCTTTTCCTCATGTTTGACGGCTTTTATAGCCCATCTATTTCATTCTATATCTATGGTACAAATAGTATAATTATACTACGAAATCCAACGCTGATTACATAGCACCATGGAATTATTACTCAAACAGGAATGACCTCTTGCTTAAAAAAGTGTGCCGAGCGAGAGATAAATAACTGTACCGTTTATCTCTTTCGTAAGTTTGTGACCACAAATTCTTTTTTTAAAAAAACAATAAGATTCAACCTGAAAGATGCTTTTGAAAATCATAATATGCTTAATAATCACGATTGTTAAGGAAGAGATCGCTTTTAGCGACAAGGCCGCCCTTTGTACAATTAGTATTAAGTGTATTATGTTGACTTTGAGCTGGTTGGTGTTGTACAACAAAGAAATATTATATTCTATTCTATTATTTCAAAATGGGTTGCGCAAAAGAATTTTATATCTGCTTTTCAATACAAGATAGGTTTTATTAATATAATAATTATTTAAAAAATAATAAATGTCAATGATTGTCTTTCAATAGATAGGTCTTTCCAATCGGTATAATAATAGGTTGGGGAAAAAGTTTCTTCGCATTTTTTAAGAAAATTCAAAACATTTTTTAATATAGTTTATTTACATTTAACTAAAGTATGTAGGTACCATTTTGTTCGATAACTTTTTGCCATCTTGTAGGTAGGGACATGATCCCATTGCTATAGAAATTTTGGGACTTCTGGTCAAAATACCGCGACAAGTGGTTTTGGCAGTCCTCTCGTGATGTTAACCTGACACTGCCTAAAGAATTCTGAAGAGACCGAAACAGGTGGAAATCTGAAGGTGCAAGGTCAGGACTATACGGCGGATGCATTAACACCTCCCAGCCAAACTCTCTTAATTTTTGCTGAGTGGCTAAAGATGTGTGAGGTCTAGCGTTATCATGATGAAAAACCACACCCCTTCTGTTGATTAATTCCGGCCGCTTTCTCTCAACTTCTTGCTTTAATCTCATCAGTTGTTCGCAGTAGAGTTCAGAATCGATGGTGCTGCCTGGTGGTAACAGCTCATAATGAATAATGCCCTTCCAATCCCACCACACACACAGCATCACCTTGCGAGTTAACCCGGGTTTCGCCACAGTCTGTGAAGCCTGACCGGCCTTTGACCACGACCTTTTTCGCACGTTCTTGTCGTACGTGATCCACTTTTCATCACCAGTTATCAGCTTCTTCAAAAATGGTTCGGTTTCATTACGTCGTAATAAAGAATCACAAATGAGTACACGGTTCATTAGGTTTCTTTCAGTGAGCTCGTGAGGTACCCAAATGTCGAGCTTTTTTGTGTACCCAGTTTTTTTCAAATGCGCCAAAACTGTTTTGTGGTCAATTCCCAGTTCTTCAGCTACGTCGTAACTACTGACATGCCGATCTTGCTCCACTTTTTCAAAAATGGCATCCATTTTATCTGTAATAGGGCGACCAGAGCGACGTGCATCTTTGACATCAAAATTTCCGGATTGAAAACGCTTAAACCAAATTTGTACTACTCTCACAGACACTGCACTAGGTCCATAAACATCGCAAATTTTTTTCGCGGCTTGCGTTGCATTTTTACCTTTTTTGTAGTAAAATTTTAAAATGTATCGAATTTCTTCATTAGATTCACTCATCTTGGCGGTACGAAAAACAAATGAAAATCACACATTTTCCTAATTTGAATTTGGAATTATGTTCTTTAAAATTTAAACTTTCAATGATACCAAAACCAGCCAGATACAAATAGTATAGCCAAAGAGATTTTATTACAAGTTTATACATACTATAATGCGAAAAGACTTTTTCCCCAACCTAATATTATGTTGAACCCACCGCTACATAACAGATTGTTAACGCCGTTGAACGACGGTAGATTTTTTTAAAAAATTTACGCAATTAAATACACGCACCCTCACATGCACACGCACACAACAAAACTTTCCTTATATAATATCCTTCCCCGACCCTTCCTCTCATTCTCTCGAGTACCGATCTTGCTATACGCAAACGCACCGCTCCGCAATAAAAATTCGCAAAGTTGATAAATCTCTATTTGATTTCGCCGCGAGTGTTTAATTATACTCAATAAATAAGTAGCGACTTGTGTGTATAATAAAGCTATCGAAAATACAAGAAATAGCGAGCTATAGTGCCGGCCGGCTGAAGAGTGAGTGTTGCTGCTTTTAAAGGTACGGTGCTCTCCTTTCTATTTCTTTTACCGCTCGCCCACACACAGATAATCAAATATGTCAACTTGTCAAAAATGAGTCAACACTAAAATCTCTCTGTGATATACATACCTAGTAAAAGAATGAGTAATATTTTAAGAAGAAAAGAATTAAAAACACATCAGTGTGAGTCGAATTGTTTCAACAATATTTAAAACTTTTGTGGTTTCGCCAATATCTTGAACAGAATGTTAATGCCAATTCTTTTTTCTAATAACTTAACATCGCATCGTGTAAGCTAAACAATAAATAACTAATATAAATTACTTTTATTAAAAAATGTTAAAAATTGCGATAATATTTATGTTAGGTACATACCATGTGGTCACCCTACTACAATAACAACGAAAATTACTGACATTGACAAAGAATCGTTGTTGCAATATAACATTTTTTGAATACTACCACTAGAATATATCCTGGACGTAAAATCATAGTGTTATAATTATTAATAGTAGGCTAACATGATAATTTAATTTATTTTATGTTATAATTATTACAAAAAAAAACAATTTGGGTATTCTGGGCGTTAAAAGTAATTAAAATAAACAATAAAAAAAAATCTTCATCTACCAATAGTTGTTTCATAACTACTAAATTATAAAATATACAACAGTAGCAACACTGTGGGAAAGGGATAAAAGGTACAGTTATTGCTATCTCTCTCGGCACACTTTTGCACTTTCAAGTGTTTAGTCTTTATTTACATAGAAATAAAGTCCAAATTTGAACAACAATATTTTGAAGACCTCATTCCTGTTAGCTTGCTACTAATATAGTAATCTGTGTTCCTGTTTGAGTAATAATTCCATGCATAGCACTTACATCTTAAATAAAGAATGAATAGATAGGACGTGACCGTATACCCGTAAGGGACAGACATAGATGACGTCATACCTGCCTAAAGTAGATGGGTATACCAGTGTTGCTTTAAGTTTTACCCTACTTTATGTTTATAGTGGTAAAAAGGTTGGTTGATCTACGTATTTTTATTGAGACATTTTAATGAGCGCCCTTCGCTCAACAATATGTCTCAAAAAATAAAAGTGGGAGGAAGTTGCGAATTTTTTTATTGTATTCTTCATTCAACCTTCGCAGTCTAAAGTTATTTACACTTTTAAATAAAACTACACTTTTCGGATTTACTCGAGTATATTTAGTTTTAAAACATTTTACTTAATTATTTAAGCTATTATGTAAACATCTTTACAAATATAAGAAAAAATATTAGGAATCATCATCAGCCCACACGCGTCCACTGCTGGACATAGGCCTCTCCAAGTGCTCGCCACTGAGTACGATCCGCGACCACTCACTTCCAGCTTTTGCCAGCTAGGTACCTTGCGAAGATCGACGCTCGATTAAGAATACAGCGGGCAATATCATTGTTTTTTCTTTATCTCTGCAATTTATTTAAAATCCAATATTTATACATTTACTAAATATATGTGAAGATTTAGAAAATGTATAAATATAAAATTTTAAATAAACATTTTCTAAAATTAGATTTCAATAACTCCGTTATTGTCATCGAATACAGCGTATTAGCAATGAATTCGCGTATTTAAATATTTTTTACAAATACATTTCATCAAAAGCGGGTAGTGATTATGCGTAAACTCTTCAGTAAAAAAAATTATTTAACAATTTTTCTAAGCATTGGTGCAAAAGGGAATGTATGTACTTAATAATATTTTCAGAAAATCTCTATTGGTTTCTCCTACAGTATCTAAAATGTCCAACCGCTCATTTTGCATCATTAACTTACACTTCAAATCACTTAACACATTTTCAAGTTTGGCTACTTTTTTTCCCAATCGTCTAAGCGATTCACGCACTGCCCGTAGTTTTTTACTTGATGTCCTCGATGATTGTTTCAAACGCAGCATTTGAAGCCGCATTTTTCTCTTTCGGGGCGTATTCAAATTTGAACCGAAACCCAACAACGATGCGTCCTGAAACAATATGTATACAGGTTAAAAATAAAAGCAGGTGCTAATTTTACAACATTAAAAATAATAATTAAGAAATTTGTAAACTGTATCTGTACTAATGGTCAGACTTGTTATATAAATAGGAAATGTCCAAAATCAAACCATTAATAATATTTTTGGCCATTTCAAAATAGTAGAAAAGAATTTGGTACCTACCCATGTTAACATACTCTTATAAAAAATTTGGTGTCATTAATCCAAAACTATAAAATTAATTTTGAAATCCCTTATACAAATAGTTGGGTCTGTGAAAAATAAATATGAGTTTCGGCTTGATAGGGTATTTACTTTGTAGATATAATATGTATAAGTTACTGACCTGTAAAAAAAGTTAGGAATAGCACCACTCCCAAGAAAAGTGCCTTTTTTGTTTTTCTGAATCCACTGTTGTTCAAAATGCTTAGAACACATTCGGGTATGCTTGGTTGGCTGCCAATTCAATCGACCAGTAGCTTTAACCCAACTGTTTCGAGTAATTATCTCCGAAGGAAATCTGTTAAATACAGACAAACAAGCAAATAGAAAGTTTCACTTCAAAAGAATTACCTTTGTTATCTAAAATGCTCAAAATTTTATACTTAAATATGTCAATATTAATGTAACACAGAAACTAATATGTGAGTTCCCTTTAACGTAACAAATTACCTACGAATCAAGGAAAAATTGTCGTAGCGACTGGTATCATTATAACCCGGTAAAATGTTATACGCGTTGGTTGTATAGGTGACCTTATTGAATGGCGACATTCTTAACTTATAAGGTTAATAGTAACCTTATTATTAGTTTGAAATTTCATGTTTAATCCCATAATATGATTGAGAACCATAGTAGAAGGATAAAATATTGCAATATAACTTGTATTTATAATTTAAAAAATAGTTTTGGCGCTTAATATTGACACAATTTAGGTCTTACCTGTAAAGGTTATATTTTCCTGTTTTCTAGCACTATAACTATTACAACCTAAAGCGGAGCAGTGCACCAAGATTTAAATGTTGAAATAGTTCACAATTACACTAATTAAACTGTTAAATAATTGCACAGTGAGCTATACTTCACACAACAAATTTCATCCACGTATTTGTTTAGCACCAGACGCTGGTGATAAACAATCCCCACTACCAGTTTCACCTATATACGGTGACAAAGACAAAAAAAAAGATGCCGTCTTCTTCTTTCCTTTGGCAATGTGTATAAGTTTATCTCTTTTCTTCATGTTTGACGGCTTTTATAGCCCATCTATTCCATTCTATATCTATGACTTACATAGACCACGTTCCGTTTCGCGATTATAGTGACCACAGACTTCAGAGAGATGTGACCATCAGCACTGTGAGCATGCTAGAGGAGGCGGCCTGTTTCGTGACAACAGCGTTCACGTTGGATGTGATGACGTCACTGATTGCGTCACAAACAACGTTTACAGGAGCGCGTTCAGAGCCTCTGGGTGTAGATCTCAGATTAAGTAAACCAATGGATTCGCAATGTTATTATATGTCTCAAATAAAGCGTCCAGTTCAGTCCGCCATTACAAAGCACCGTGTTTGTTGTTGTGCTAAAATATCAGTCGGTGAGCATTATTTGTGAGTGCATTTTACAGTTATACGTTTTTTATTGATTTTTTTAATGAATTCTATAAAGAAAAACATAAAAAGTGTGGAATCTTGGATGCGGCGTCCCTAGTTTTTTTCCGCCATCTTAGAGCACCAACCCAAATGCTGGCACGCTTTTTTCGTAGGTATTTCATGTCTATTGGTATCTATTGTCTAAGGTGTAGATGTCCGGTTGTTTTTTAACTCGCTCAGAGGCGTTGAAAAATTGTACTTCGCGCGAAGGCTGAGCGCGTTCAAAGCCTTCGCGCGAAGTACAACTTTTCGCTCTAACCCCGTTCAATGCCTTCGAGCGTCTCGCGCGGGTGAAACAACCGGCCGTTCAAGACCTTAGAGTGTTAGCGCGAGTTACAACCGAACAACCGTCGAATTTGATGGTTGTAAAACGCTCTGACGTTTACTGAAATATTGTTACCTCCGTGATTGGATGATATTGGGGGCCATATTTTAAAATGTCATCTTATAGAAAGAGAGAGAAATAAAAATTCACGTGAAAGAGCGAGACTAAAGATTTGGTTGCTGCAATGCGTTCAATGCCTTTGAGCGAGTTAAAAAAAACAACCGGACAACTACACCCAAAGGCTCTAAACGCGCTCAATTCTTCAGCAATGAGGCGCGTTCAGCGCCTCTGGGCTACGTTCCAAAACATCACCCGAGTGCACTCGGTCACCCGCAGTATGTCCTAAAACATTTCGGGTGCACTCGAGAGTGTTGGAGTGGCGTGTCCTAAAACGCTACGGAGTGCACTCGATCGAGTAGAATCTCACCCGTATAATATGGCAAGGTGTAATTTCACTCGATTGGATTTGGCGGGAAATTGTGTGGATTTTAAAGTTGTGTGTGATTGTGATTACAAAGATTTCATATTCACACACAATTTGTACATCTCAGAGAGCGAGGATGCGCTTCGTAACGTCGATAATAAGTTAATTTTAAATTCCATAGACTATAGGTATCGTAAGTGACACGATTGTAAAATTGGCCTTCATTTCTGCTGAAGCTAGGTTAGGCCGCGATTTAACAGAATTCATATTCTGTTGGTTTTAGCATTTTCGTAGATGAAACAGAGGAATGTAATCCATGCATTAAAGCGAACGGACGCGCCGATGAATTATATATTTTCTTATTTTTGTATATTTGGTTATATAAATAAAGCAGACAACACTCTTGCCGTTCTAAAACAACCAACACTCCGACCACCCTAACCGGCCACTCTCTCCCCACCACCTACTCACGCCGGGTGATGTTTTGGAACGTAGCCCGGGGTGTAGTTGTCCGGTTGTTTTTTAACTCGCTCATAGGCGTTCAACGGATTGCAGGGGCGCGTTCCAAGCCTACAACTTTTTACTCTAAGGCCGTTCCGTACCTTTCGGCATGACGTTTGGCTGTCACAATTACCCCGTTCCGAGCCTCCGACAGTCACAACTTTTTGGCGATCAATTTTGATGGTTAAAAAACACTCTGACGTTTAAAACGTCACTTTAGTGGATAGATAGGTTAGTTAAGTTAAAGTTATGTCATCATCATCATATCAAATCTTAAAAAAAGCACACTAGTTTACTTTAATTTTTAATTTACTTTAATTAATATTAATAAAAACCTTATTTATCTAAAAGCCTTATTTATTAAGTATTTATTATTGTGTGTGACTTGTATGACTTGCGAAATGGAAGACTTACAATTAGTTTTAAGTAGTGACGGAACTCCTCATTATGATTTAGATGGTGATGTTTTGATCCAAAGGGTTGCTGGTAAACAAAAAAGCAATTTTATATTTTCTAATTATTCCTAATTTTACTTTTAACATTACGTGAAAAATATATTTACAATTTATAAATACAATTGTATGTAATGTCAAAATTGGAGGTTATAAAAACAACTTAAGTCGTTCCACACCTTAGAGCAAGACAATAAACAACTCGGAGTGTTTGGAGTGTAGGCTCGGAACTCGCCCCAGCAACCAAATCTTTTATCTCCCGCTTTCACATGATTTTTTATTTCTCTCTCTTTCTAGTAGATGACATTATAGAATATGGCCGCCAATATCATCCAATCACGTAAGAGTATTTCAGTCATAAATGTCAGAGCGTTTTACAACCATCAAATTCGATGGTTGTTCGGTTGTAACTCGCCGACACTCAAAGGTCTTGAACGGGCCGGTTGTTTCACCCGGTTGTCACGCTCGAAGGCATTGAACGGGGTTAGAGCGAAAATTTGTACTTCGCGCGAAGGCTCTGAACGCGCCTCTGTGAGCCAAATGTCATTATCATGTTGACATTTTGTTTTGGTTCGCTGTGGGTTCGCTAGTTACCGATTGCCACGTAACGAAGAAGTGAAGTGAAGTGGGTTCGCTAGTTCGATGGTTGAATATTACTCTGTAATTGAATTGAAGGCAAAATAAGCCAAATATCCTTTTTTTTTTCGGTGGGAAATGCATTACGCATACCCCGCGCTTGGTAAGGCGCGGGGTTATGTCGAACTCTCCGCGGCCCCTGGGGGCAGAGTGCCAGCCAGGAACCGCGGCCTACCGACTAAAATCCACCGATGCCCCTCACACACGCCTTGGCGCGAGCACGTCCATCATCGCCGTGTCCTCCTCATCAGAAGAAGACACGCCGAGGAAGGCCGCGTCGCTGCCGGACAAGGTCATGGGAACTCGAATGAACACATCCACGACCTCGTCGGCGCCTGCTCGCCTATGGCGAGCCCCTCTCACCCCCCCAAAAGGGGGAGGCCGGTGATCCCCCGGGGCATCCAGGGGATCAGCGACTGGCGGCAACCGATGCAATGCAGGACCCGGGCTTCCCAACCCAGGGCCCCGCTGGTTGCCGTCAGGAGGAAGAAGGCGGGCGTAATTCCGCCTCCTCCGCCCCGTCCTTCTACGGCGGCATGGATCGGCCGAGGGATCCTCCTCCCTGGCCCTCTCCGCCGACTCCTTCTGCTTCATCACATCCACGCAGAAGGAGTTTACCGCGTCCCACGTCCTCTCTCCCTCCAGCATGGCACAGACCACGTTCTGGAGGGAGAGGTCGTCGCCGATGACGCCGGTCAGCTCACGGCACTCCGAGGAGAAGGCGGGGCACACCGCTAAGGAAGCCAAATATCCTAAAAATTTAATTAAATATAAGGAAAAAATGACGACAATTTATTTTTGTTTCAATTTAACTACGTACAGTACATACCTACATACTTAAACAAAACGTCAATTTTATTAATTTGTGTATATATTTATTTAATACTAGCTGTGCCCGCGACTTCGTCCGCGTGGAATAGTAACTTTTGGCAAAAAGTTAAGCCTATGTTATACCTTGTATAATTAGCTATCTATTAGTAAAACTTCCGTCAAAATCGGTCCAGCCGTTCCGGAGATTAGCGGGAACCAACAGACAGACAGATAATTTTTTTTTATTGTGTTTTTGTTATTGGTACCCGATATACATTCATACCCATTTAGTAAAAACTTGTTATTTTGACATTACAAACAGACACTTCAATTTTATTTATTTGTATAGATATATTTGTATAGAGTATAGATACGATACTCAAACCAGCCTCCGTAGCATGACCAACAAAACACGATATGATATACTGGTTTATCGCAGTGAACTATCAAAACACAATACATTTTCATAGTCGGTATTTTGACAGTTCACCGCGATAAACCGCTTTATCATAATTATCGCGTTTTAATGTTCATGCTACGGCTAATCACTTTAGTTCATAGCGCTTGTTTTTCAAAAGAAGCAATGATGATAATTTTCTATTTTGTTTTTGGGATTTATATTCAATTTTGGTTAATTTGATTATATAGATTTTAAGTTAAAAAAGCATACAGATTTAATACAGATTTTAGCAGTTTTTACTACAAATAAAAGGTTCAAGGCGTCTGGGGCAACACTGCGCTCCACATTCACGCGAGATTCTCGCGAGAACTTCACAAAAATAAAGACATTTGATTTAATCACTAATTTTGTGCCAACCCCGCCTTCAAGGCGGGGTTGGCACAAAATCAGTGATTAAATCAAATGTCTTTATTTATGTGAAGAAAAATGTATTTTTATGAATATCTATTTTCCGAGTTAATCAGATAATAATAATATTCATTTATTTCCATCACAAAAGCTACAACAGTGGATGATACAGAATTTAAGATTTTGTTATAAACATTCAGATTTATACAGGTAAGTACACATGTAGCCATCGTGAGGGAGCGGAACCTGTACTAGGATACCCTGTGTTATGATATATTGTAGTACTAACCTTGTAAATATATCTATATCCTTAATATGTTTTGTGATTTGTTTATCCATTGTATCCAAAAAATCGAGGCAATTCTTAAACTTTTCACGTTTTTGCATTCTTGTTGTTGTCATAAATTATCACAGACTAAGGAAGGAGAGATACTTACTACATAGGTTAAACAAACTCCGGAGTGAATGAATGATAAATAAAAATATGAATCAGCATCATTCACTCACGTTGTCCCAGCACTAAGCAATAATGCCCGTGTCACAGATAATATAATGCCCGTGTATTGTGGTAGTTTTCCAATTAGAGCACTAGAGCGCATTATGCGGCATAATGCTTAACGTTGAATGTTCCAACTACAGCAACACTTCGCACAATCGAGCACTCTCAAAAGCAATGTTTTCGTGTGATGCGTGCAATCGATACCAACTCAGTGACAGAAAATTAACAAGTGTTTTTTCTTTAAGTTGGCATTGATCGAAATGTTTTATTTATATATAATCGTTAGTAATATTATTTATTGTTGAAAAATTTTTAAAGCTTTCGTTTCATTGTAGTTTTTTTGAAATAATCAAAGTTAATTCAAACTGTGTTAAAAAATAAATATAAGTATGGATGAAGGTACAAAAATTACTCAAAACAAAAAAATGGTAATGAAATAATCAAAATCCAAATTACTTAAAATAACCGTAAATAGTTTTCAACCAATTATTATGTATACCACATTATTTACACATTTAATGAGGTTATTGCTAACTATGAATATTTCTTTTTTTCAACACTGAACTTAGCGCACTCTGCTGGTGCATTTGAAAACTAATTCACGTTCCAATTAAGCATCAGCATAATTCGGCATTGTGCGCCACTGAGTCGCATTATGCTCTGTAATTGGAAAACTACCTGTGTTGAGCTACCATCGTACCATTGTATTTTTCTATCGTAACGGCATAAAAAATACTTCAAAATTGTAAACAAATGAAACACGGTAATGTATATTTTATACTTAAATGTGATAGGAAACGCCATAATCTCGAAGATTTGAGTAGCTTTTGCAAGAGCAAACTGCACAATTAACCATTTTTTTGGAGCTCTTAGTGCGACACGAAAACGACACCAAATGGCAGCGGCCGCGCGTCAACTAGTTTTATATAACGTGTATGGTCATATGGTCAGCGTAAATTGGCAGAGGGGTTCGCCCAGCCTTGCCGTCTCCCGTCAGCGCGAATTACAACCGAACAACCATCGAATTTGATGGTTGTAAAACGCTCTGACGTTTCTTACTGAAATACTCTTACGTGATTGGATGATATTGGCGGCCATATTCTATAATGTCATCTACTAGAAAGAGAGAGAAATAAAAAATCACGTGAAAGAGGGAGATAATACACCCCGAGGCGCGTTCAGCGCCTCTGGGTGTAGTTGTCCGGTTGTTTTTTAACTCGCTCAGAGGCGTTGAACGGATTGCAGCAACCAAATCTTTTATCTCCCTCTTTCACATGAACTTTTATTTCTCTTTCTTTCTATCAGATGACATTTTAGAATATGGCCGCCAATATCATCCAATCACGTAAGAGTATTTCAGTAAGAAACGTCAGAGCGTTTTACAACCATCAAATTCGATGGTTGTTCGGTTGTAACTCGCGCCAACACTCAAAGGTCTTGAACGGGCGGTTGTTTCACCCGGTTGTCACGCTCAAAGGCATTGAACGGGGTTAGAGCGAAAAGTTGTACTTCGCGCGAAGGCTCTGAACGCGCCTCTGTCAGGCGAAAATTACTCTGCACTAATGCGTTCAGAAATACGAGCGGAGTAATTCGTCGGTTAACCTCGGTTTCACTCGGGTGGTTCTCGAACGCTATCGGGTGAAATTCACTTTACCCCGAGTAAATATTACTCGTTTTCAAACGCACCCTTATATGAGAACTTGAGAAGATAATCACTACCACATCACTACCTACGTCAAAGATGATTAGATGACAAACCGACAAACCAAAGAATATTGACAAACTAAACAGATAGGTAGGTACTTAACACAAATTATACCTACTACGCACAGTCCACATGAGCGCTCCACACTCGAGACAAAGGCGTGAGAACTATATTGAAAACCTTGTACCAGGGTTGGAAAAAATCATGATATTTTAATAAAATCCAATTAATCATGATTTATTGAATAAATCCTAATTTATCATGATTTTTTTTATTTTTTCGTTTTTATCGTTACTAATTGTAATAAGTAAGCAACTATTTTGCGGAAACGAAAGAGGAAGAGGAAAAATTAAATATTTACCCAGTTCTGAGGCACCTATTTAGAGCGATAGCCTCCTCAGTATCTGCGCTACCACACATAAAACTATAGATTTTGATGCCGTCACTAGAGACTTAGAAACTAGTAACTTTAATCCTATTTTAGAATGTAATGATACGAATACAGCAGCGGAACTATTGGTTTCAAAAATTACCAGTATCGTCGACAACAACAGTGCAACTAAAACTATTCCTAACAGAAAAAGAATAACACAACCGTGGATTACTCCAGGCTTGTTGCGATGTATTAGGAATCGTGATAGATTGCACGCCAAAAGTAAAAAATATCCGGATAATACAACCCTTACTGCTACATACAAACGATACAGAAACTTCTGTAATAATCTCAATAAAAAATTAGAAAGTGAACACAACAAAGAAAAAATTAATAGGGCAAGAATTGATATAAAACAGACATGGAATGCAATTAGAGATATAGCTAGAATAAGAAAGAAACATGATGATAACCTCAGTCACCTTCTACAAGTTAAAGATAATCCAGTTTCATCGCTTAATTTTATAAACGAGTATTTCGCTATTATTGGGAAAGATCTTGCTGAGAAAATTTCAAATAGTACGAATTACATGGCACCTCCTATTGTATCCGAGAATAATACTTTAAATTCCTTCGTACTAATTGACACGGATCATGATGAAGTTTTCTCTACTATCAAACAATTAAAAAATAGTCCAGCTGCTGGTTTCGATAACATACCCACCAAAGTACTCAAAAATGCTAGTCATATTCTTGTTCCCCCAATTACACATATATGTAATCTAAGCTTTAAACAGGGAATTTTCCCAGACAATTTCAAAACTGCTCTTATTAAACCAATACACAAAGCAGGGGACAGAGCCAGTGTCGGTAATTATAGACCTATATCTATTTTACCCACCATCTCCAAGGTACTAGAACGGCTAATAAATAAAAGACTAAACTCGTATCTATCTAAATTTAAAATTATTTCAAATAATCAATACGGATTCACTAAGGGCAAATCCACAGAACAAGCAGTTAATGACCTAACTACACATATTGTACAATCATTAGAAAAAAACCGTAAATGTCTCGCAGTATTTTTAGACTTGGCTAAAGCCTTCGACACTGTCTCTATCCCTCTGCTACTCAATAAACTGGAGAAAATTGGTGTGAGAGATACTGCCCTAGATTTATTTAAAAGCTACTTAAATGATCGGAAGCAGCGGGTCAAAGTGGGAGACTTGATGAGTGATCTGTACCCAATATCTTATGGTGTCCCACAGGGCAGTATACTTGGGCCCAGCTTATTTTTGGTTTATATGAACGACTTGTGTAACCTTCAACTAGACAACGCACGGACTTTTGCCTTCGCAGATGACACTGCTCTAGTCTTCAATAGTACATCTTGGCATGAATTACAGCAAATAGTTGAACGTGATTTAGGAAAGGTGATGTTAAGCCTTCGGCAAAATTTACTCACACTTAACTTAAATAAAACCAAGTGTCTTGCTTTCACTAAACTCAGCCGACTTCAACCTGTAAACCTCAAAATAAAAGCCCACACTTGTTTACCTCCTGATAGTAGTCGCCACTGTTCGTGCATCACTCTAGAACGACTCTCAACAATTAAGTACCTTGGTGTTTGCTTAGACTCCACACTATCTTGGAAAGAACATATAGAAATACTCACGAAAAGGATTCGAAAATTAACGTTCATCTTTAAGCGATTAAGGTCTGCAACTGATTTCAAAACTATTAAATCTACGTACCTTGCGCTATGCCAATCAATAATAACGTACTGTATTATCTCATGGGGTGGTACCTTTAAAACCACTATGTTAAAGATAGAGAGGGCTCAAAGAGCAGTATTAAAAATCACGATGTCTAAGCCCTATCGATATCCTACGTCAAAACTTTACTCCGAAGCTAGTGTACTCACTGTAAGACAACTATTTATCTTAAATTCTTTACAGTACACCCACTCTCATACTGTATTTAATCTAGAAACTTACAAAAATACCAGACAAAAAGGAACAATTTTAAAAAACCGCATAATGTGTTCTCCGTTTACTAAGCATCATCAGATATTCCTTGGCCCATTTATTTATAATAAGGTTAATCGCATACTAAATATCTATCCCATGACCAAATATAAATGTAAACAGATAGTTACGAAATACCTACGTTCAAAAACCTATGAAGATGTCGAGATAATGATAAAAACATAACAATAATCTGAATCACACACATACACACACACACACATACACACACACACACATGCGCACACACGCGCACATACACACACACACACACACACGCACGCACACGCACGCACACACACACACGCACACACACGCACGCGCGCACATTCATAGAAAATGTTATAAGTTTAATCTTTTTCTTGTAAGTTTACAAAATCAACTGAATCTTGAGTGTCCGATAGGTGGGGGGCCGGAATTCTGTAACACAGGGTATCCTAGTACAGGTTCCGCTCCCTCACGATGGCTACATGTGTACTTACCTGTATAAATCTGAATGTTTATAACAAAATCTTAAATTCTGTATCATCCACTGTTGTAGCTTTTGTGATGGAAATAAATGAATATTATTATTATCTGATTAACTCGGAAAATAGATATTCATAAAAATGTATTTTTATGAATATCTATTTTCCGAGTATCAATATCATCAATATCTATAAAAATGTATTTTTATGAATATCTATTTTCCGAGTTAATCAGATAATAATAATATTCATTTATTTCCATCACAAAAGCTACAACAGTGGATGATACAGAATTTAAGATTTTGTTATAAACATTCAGATTTATACAGGTAAGTACACATGTAGCCATCGTGAGGGAGCGGAACCTGTACTAGGATACTCTGTGTTACAGAATTGATGTGACTGATAGGTTTGAAAATTACAATAAAACACACATTAAATAAGAGGTATGGTTATGTACATGTCAATAGTTTTTGTTTCATTAAAATCGATGCAGTATTTCCAAAGTTATTAACGCCGAAAGTTACGGTCGCTATTTAAATTTTCAAGTACGCGCGCTCTAGGTAGGTGACGTCACAAATCGACAGCCGGCAGCCGCTCGCTCGCTAGTCGCAGTTGCTCTGAGTTTTGTGTTGTACATACCTACTGCGCTTCGTGTAACTTGACTTTTATTGTTTATTAGCCTTTTAATTACAACAATGGAGAAAGGATTTCCACATGGTCAATCAGATAATTTACCAAAAGTAGACAGTTTTATGGTGACTCAATATTTTTCCAAAAATAGTGATTATATAGCAGCGGAAATGCGAGGACTCAAACCGAATTTCCTCAATATCTTGGGAAGTGATCGGATTCGGTATATCTTCATGGAGTAGGTATCTTGTGAATCAGTTCTTTTTGCCTACATTTTTGCACTACAGATCGTTAATTTTTTTAACTGTCTTTTGCTGACAAGTAAACTTAAGAGGGCAAGCATCTTTTTTTTAGTACTAGTCTTCCTCCAACCAATTTATATTAGACCTAATTTTCCATGTCATTTTCAATCTGAAATAATAGTTCCATGCATAGTTTATTTTTTTTTGTAGCTCCTACAAATGTATGTTCTACGACTCATGAAGTCAAACAGTTTAGTGTACATACCTACAATCAAGTTTATTTTCTGTGGTATTGCCTTTTTTTTTGAGGCGGAATAATGCGACTATCGATACTGGCACAAAGAGTGACGAGTCCCGTGTACCCGTATGCCGGTCTCAGGTTCGCCGGTGACTAATTCACTAATTCAAAGTCTCCGCCGGAATATTTACGCCCCATATGGTAAAATAACTCGGGATTGGGAAGGTCACTTCTCCGAGCCATCAGACCGGGGACGATCCTGGCGGACTAGCCGCCAGGTTACGCCAAGGGGAGGCACCAGATTGCCAGTTGTGTTCTGTGGTATTGCCTAGGTTGCGCTTAGCAACTTTCATACAAAAAATGTCAAGGCCAAATATTTACCGATGCTTTCGGCAAAAAATGGCCAATGGTTTGAAAGTTAACAAGTTTATGAAGTTACAATAAAAACTAATCAACAGAATAGGTACGTAGGTGTCACCTATTTAGGATTACGTAGGTAGGCAAACGGTGTCTACGGCGCAATCACCGCCATGGACCATCGGTACCGTTTACCTACCTCTGGACCTCCGGAGACAGAGAGTACATCCAAGGGGTTTCTACCGGGGTAGGCCTTACTCTAGGACGAGTCCTTTTGGGTGGAGAACCCCAGGAGATCTCGTCGTGCACCCAACGGCGGGAGAGTTATTAAAAAGCGTCCAGCTTGGTAAGAAAAACAGCTGGGAAATGGTAAATACTATAGACGTACCTATATAGGACCAACAAGCAAATCAAATACCCGCAGGTCTAAGATACTCATTCAAAAGTTAGTAGGTGCCTACTAACGGGTGAGTGTCTATAGGTAGGTGTACATGTTTAGGTAACATGAATCGTATCCTAATCCCATCTAATACTATAAATGCGAAAGTGAATTAGTTTGTTGATTTATTTTTGTTACTTTTTCACACCTAAAATGCTTAACCGATCATCCTGAAAGTTTGCATATACACGTTGTCAGAGGTACCTACAGAAAAAGAGATTTCATCCAGCAAAAAATTATAGTTCCATCAGGATTCACGTAAAACACTCAGCAGCTCAGCTACTATTCATCGCGTCGCCAGAAGGCGCTGCTCTGGCGCGATAAAGAAACCAAACACCAAGCGGGCGAACCCGCGGGCGGCCGCTAGTTTTTCTATAAAATTGGGTACCTATGTTGACTTTTGTTGACAGTAAAACCTTTTGTGACCTTCATTTTACCGTCAACAAAAGTCAACATATTTTAATGATACATACCTATGTGGTTTAAAAAGTGACAAAAAGAAGACATTACACCAAAACACCTCGTAATACAACTTAGTTATAGGTTATTTTCTAGTAGGTAATAGGTACCCCGAAGCTTAGAATATCTAATTACATATTATAATAAAAATAAAAATAATAATGTAATATGTATAAATTTATTATGATAATGTTTTTATTATGTTTATTATCTAAGTATTTAATATGTTTATTTAGTTTGATTTAATCCTAGAGGGTGGAGGGCCGGAATTTTGTCACACAGGCTTGTCATTTAAATAAAATATACTTGTTAGAGAATAAGATGTAGTACCTATAATGTAAGCCATTGTGAAGATATAAATAAAAAATGACGGGTTGCACTCCGGGAGTGCCGGCAGAAGTGAAAACTTAAGTATTAACATTGTGCGTTTTGGATATTTTGGAATGGTTATGGAATAATTTTGCACGAATTGCTTTAATTATCAGAATAAAAGTACTATCTTTTATGTGTACAATATTTATTTATTGCGCTATCGTACACAAACATGACAATTTATATTACATTAAAAAGTTTATCTCTCAGAAAAATCAACTTCCTGTTGTAACGTTGTGCGTACATAATTATATAACTAGTAATAATGAATCAAAATATTTACAATTAAATTAAAAATATGATCAAAACAGACATTAATATACTACTTAAAAACGTAATTTTATAACAAATAAATAATATTTAATTTATACTAACTTACCTAATTAATATTTACAACAAAATCAAATAAAAGCACAATTTAGATTTTTCCTAACAAAGCAAATAAATTGATTAAAACTGTCTCAAGTGACGTGTGACTTCCAGTACTTTTGCCAGCCACTATTGTTCTCGGCCGGCTTACGTGGACCCCTCACCGCACCTCGACAGTTCCTGCGGCCATTTCAATTTTAATTGGTCTTACGAATTTTCGATCAGGGTCACGTGTCCTGACGCGAGTTTATCATTTTTTACCCATTACAAAAAAGTGTACAACGCCGCTAAAGAAGTTCTCACTTCAAAAATTATTATTATTTTACTTACATCAAAATGGTCATCACAACAAAATCCAACGGTCTTAGGGCCCGTTTCATAACGTTCATCCACTTTTTACGCCTTTTGGCATTCAATGGCACTTCAAAAAATAGTTTTGTAGGCGTTTTAATAGTTGAATTTGTACACATAGGTACTACATAGTATTTATTATATGACATAATGTTGATTCACATCTTAGAGCCACGTAAAATCGCGCGCACCAGTAGCACAGAGCTAACGAAGTACGTCAGGCCGCGCGTGCCTCACCCCGCTGTCGATTTGTGACGTCATCAACGTTCCGCGACTCGCTTTATAAATCCGGACGGCACGGTAACTTTGAACGCTTATAACTCGGTCACTTTTTAAGATATCAAAAAAATAAAAACACTTTCGTATTTGTCTAGTGACCTATATTCTGGGTATATCGTTAACAAAAATCGATGGTCAGATTGATTCCGGCCCCCCACCTATCGGACACTCAAGATTCAGTTGATTTTGTAAACTTACAAGAAAAAGATTAAACTTATAACATTTTCTATGAATGTGCGCGCGTGCGTGTGTGTGCGTGTGTGTGCGTGCGTGCGTGTGCGTGCGTGTATGTGTGTGTGTGTGTATGTGCGCGTGTGTGCGCATGTGTGTGTGTGTGTGTATGTGTGTGATTCAGATTATTGTTATGTTTTTATCATTATCTCGACATCTTCATAGGTTTTTGAACGTAGGTATTTCGTAACTATCTGTTTACATTTATATTTGGTCATGGGATAGATATTTAGTATGCGATTAACCTTATTATAAATAAATGGGCCAAGGAATATCTGATGATGCTTAGCAAACGGAGAACACATTATGCGGTTTTTTAAAATTGTTCCTTTTTGTCTGGTATTTTTGTAAGTTTCTAGATTAAATACAATATGAGAGTGGGTGTACTGTAAAGAATTTAAGATAAATAGTTGTCTTACAGTGAGTACACTAGCTTCGGAGTAAAGTTTTGACGTAGGATATCGATAGGGCTTAGACATCGTGATTTTTAATACTGCTCTTTGAGCCCTCTCTATCTTTAACATAGTGGTTTTAAAGGTACCACCCCATGAGATAATACAGTACGTTATTATTGATTGGCATAGCGCAAGGTACGTAGATTTAATAGTTTTGAAATCAGTTGCAGACCTTAATCGCTTAAAGATGAACGTTAATTTTCGAATCCTTTTCGTGAGTATTTCTATATGTTCTTTCCAAGATAGTGTGGAGTCTAAGCAAACACCAAGGTACTTAATTGTTGAGAGTCGTTCTAGAGTGATGCACGAACAGTGGCGACTACTATCAGGAGGTAAACAAGTGTGGGCTTTTATTTTGAGGTTTACAGGTTGAAGTCGGCTGAGTTTAGTGAAAGCAAGACACTTGGTTTTATTTAAGTTAAGTGTGAGTAAATTTTGCCGAAGGCTTAACATCACCTTTCCTAAATCACGTTCAACTATTTGCTGTAATTCATGCCAAGATGTACTATTGAAGACTAGAGCAGTGTCATCTGCGAAGGCAAAAGTCCGTGCGTTGTCTAGTTGAAGGTTACACAAGTCGTTCATATAAACCAAAAATAAGCTGGGCCCAAGTATACTGCCCTGTGGGACACCATAAGATATTGGGTACAGATCACTCATCAAGTCTCCCACTTTGACCCGCTGCTTCCGATCATTTAAGTAGCTTTTAAATAAATCTAGGGCAGTATCTCTCACACCAATTTTCTCCAGTTTATTGAGTAGCAGAGGGATAGAGACAGTGTCGAAGGCTTTAGCCAAGTCTAAAAATACTGCGAGACATTTACGGTTTTTTTCTAATGATTGTACAATATGTGTAGTTAGGTCATTAACTGCTTGTTCTGTGGATTTGCCCTTAGTGAATCCGTATTGATTATTTGAAATAATTTTAAATTTAGATAGATACGAGTTTAGTCTTTTATTTATTAGCCGTTCTAGTACCTTGGAGATGGTGGGTAAAATAGATATAGGTCTATAATTACCGACACTGGCTCTGTCCCCTGCTTTGTGTATTGGTTTAATAAGAGCAGTTTTGAAATTGTCTGGGAAAATTCCCTGTTTAAAGCTTAGATTACATATATGTGTAATTGGGGGAACAAGAATATGACTAGCATTTTTGAGTACTTTGGTGGGTATGTTATCGAAACCAGCAGCTGGACTATTTTTTAATTGTTTGATAGTAGAGAAAACTTCATCATGATCCGTGTCAATTAGTACGAAGGAATTTAAAGTATTATTCTCGGATACAATAGGAGGTGCCATGTAATTCGTACTATTTGAAATTTTCTCAGCAAGATCTTTCCCAATAATAGCGAAATACTCGTTTATAAAATTAAGCGATGAAACTGGATTATCTTTAACTTGTAGAAGGTGACTGAGGTTATCATCATGTTTCTTTCTTATTCTAGCTATATCTCTAATTGCATTCCATGTCTGTTTTATATCAATTCTTGCCCTATTAATTTTTTCTTTGTTGTGTTCACTTTCTAATTTTTTATTGAGATTATTACAGAAGTTTCTGTATCGTTTGTATGTAGCAGTAAGGGTTGTATTATCCGGATATTTTTTACTTTTGGCGTGCAATCTATCACGATTCCTAATACATCGCAACAAGCCTGGAGTAATCCACGGTTGTGTTATTCTTTTTCTGTTAGGAATAGTTTTAGTTGCACTGTTGTTGTCGACGATACTGGTAATTTTTGAAACCAATAGTTCCGCTGCTGTATTCGTATCATTACATTCTAAAATAGGATTAAAGTTACTAGTTTCTAAGTCTCTAGTGACGGCATCAAAATCTATAGTTTTATGTGTGGTAGCGCAGATGCTGAGGAGGCTATCGCTCTAAATAGGTGCCTCAGAACTGGGTAAATATTTAATTTTTCCTCTTCCTCTTTCGTTTCCGCAAAATAGTTGCTTACTTATTACAATTAGTAACGATAAAAACGAAAAAATAAAAAAAATCATGATAAATTAGGATTTATTCAATAAATCATGATTAATTGGATTTTATTAAAATATCATGATTTTTTCCAACCCTGGTACAAGGTTTTCAATATAGTTCTCACGCCTTTGTCTCGAGTGTGGAGCGCTCATGTGGACTGTGCGTAGTAGGTATAATTTGTGTTAAGTACCTACCTATCTGTTTAGTTTGTCAATATTCTTTGGTTTGTCGGTTTGTCATCTAATCATCTTTGACGTAGGTAGTGATGTGGTAGTGATTATCTTCTCAAGTTCTCATATAAGGGTGCGTTTGAAAACGAGTAATATTTACTCGGGGTAAAGTGAATTTCACCCGATAGCGTTCGAGAACCACCCGAGTGAAACCAAGGTTAACCGACGAATTACTCCGCTCGTATTTCTGAACGCATTAGTGCAGAGTAATTTTCGCCTGACAGAGGCGCGTTCAGAGCCTTCGCGCGAAGTACAACTTTTCGCTCTAACCCCGTTCAATGCCTTTGAGCGTGACAACCGGGTGAAACAACCGCCCGTTCAAGACCTTTGAGTGTTGGCGCGAGTTACAACCGAACAACCATCGAATTTGATGGTTGTAAAACGCTCTGACGTTTCTTACTGAAATACTCTTACGTGATTGGATGATATTGGCGGCCATATTCTACAATGTCATCTGATAGAAAGAAAGAGAAATAAAAGTTCATGTGAAAGAGGGAGATAAAAGATTTGGTTGCTGCAATCCGTTCAACGCCTCTGAGCGAGTTAAAAAACAACCGGACAACTACACCCAGAGGCGCTGAACGCGCCTCGGGGTGTATTATCTCCCTCTTTCACGTGATTTTTTATTTCTCTCTCTTTCTAGTAGATGACATTATAGAATATGGCCGCCAATATCATCCAATCACGTAAGAGTATTTCAGTAAGAAACGTCAGAGCGTTTTACAACCATCAAATTCGATGGTTGTTCGGTTGTAATTCGCGCTGACGGGAGACGGCAAGGCTGGGCGAACCCCTCTGCCAATTTACGCTGACCATATGACCATACACGTTATATAAAACTAGTTGACGCGCGGCCGCTGCCATTTGGTGTCGTTTTCGTGTCGCACTAAGAGCTCCAAAAAAATGGTTAATTGTGCAGTTTCCTCTTGCAAAAGCTACTCAAATCTTCGAGATTATGGCGTTTCCTATCACATTTAAGTATAAAATATACATTACCGTGTTTCATTTGTTTACAATTTTGAAGTATTTTTTATGCCGTTACGATAGAAAAATACAATGGTACGATGGTAGCTCAACACAGGTAGTTTTCCAATTACAGAGCATAATGCGACTCAGTGGCGCACAATGCCGAATTATGCTGATGCTTAATTGGAACGTGAATTAGTTTTCAAATGCACCAGCAGAGTGCGCTAAGTTCAGTGTTGAAAAAAAGAAATATTCATAATTAGCAATAACCTCATTAAATGTGTAAATAATGTGGTATACATAATAATTGGTTGAAAACTATTTACGGTTATTTTAAGTAATTTGGATTTTGATTATTTCATTACCATTTTTTTGTTTTGAGTAATTTTTGTACCTTCATCCATACTTATATTTATTTTTTAACACAGTTTGAATTAACTTTGATTATTTCAAAAAAACTACAATGAAACGAAAGCTTTAAAAATTTTTCAACAATAAATAATATTACTAACGATTATATATAAATAAAACATTTCGATCAATGCCAACTTAAAGAAAAAACACTTGTTAATTTTCTGTCACTGAGTTGGTATCGATTGCACGCATCACACGAAAACATTGCTTTTGAGAGTGCTCGATTGTGCGAAGTGTTGCTGTAGTTGGAACATTCAACGTTAAGCATTATGCCGCATAATGCGCTTTAGTGCTCTAATTGGAAAACTACCACAATACACGGGCATTATATTATCTGTGACACGGGCATTATTGCTTAGTGCTGGGACAACGTGAGTGAATGATGCTGATTCATATTTTTATTTATCATTCATTCACTCCGGAGTTTGTTTAACCTATGTAGTAAGTATCTCTCCTTCCTTAGTCTGTGATAATTTATGACAACAACAAGAATGCAAAAACGTGAAAAGTTTAAGAATTGCCTCGATTTTTTGGATACAATGGATAAACAAATCACAAAACATATTAAGGATATAGATATATTTACAAGGTTAGTACTACAATATATAATTATGGTTAATTTTTCGTGTTTTTCGTATATTTCAGTATAACATTGTTTTATTTTGAATTGTCACAAAACAACTGTTTGAAAAACTTTGTCTGCAGTAATATTTTTTTGTTTTAGAACATCAAAAAGCAATGGTTTGTGGTGTTGTACTTTGCTACCGACAATTTTCAACCTCTATCTCTTTCAATATTCAGTTTCACCCATATACACATTAACAGCAGTGCTTTCTATTGGACTGTTGACATACAGTATATTGCTCATCATCTTTTTATCACTATCTAGCACTGTATTAAAAGAGTCAGTTTATGGAGGTTGCGTATCTGCAAGTCTTATTTCAACCCTGTTAATTTATACATCTTTAGGTCATGGTCAGTATTTACAACATTTATTATTATGGTCTATAGATCATTATATAACAGATGCTTTCATATGACTTTTTTCTAGATTCTATTTTTTTCTGAAAGTTATGACATTCTAGATATTTTTGCAGACCTAATTAGCATAAATAAAATTGTTAATAATTTTGTGTAAATGTATAATGCACAATAATGTTATTAATTAAAATTTACTAAATCATATTTAGGATCAAATATCGGTTAGAAGGAATTGTCATATATTTATCAGAATTCAACACATTAAATATTACCATCAACTTTGTTGTTACAGGACTTTGGTTCTCACTTTTTTATTCAGCTTCCGCAATATTTATGTACAGTTGGTTAGTACGTTTGTCCCTAACAAACTTTCAAAAAACATTCACATTAGGTGAAGCTATGATTGTGACACAAGGAATAGTTTTGTTCATAATTACCACTATTTTTCAATTGTTATCCAACACAAATGAGACTGAAGAGGAAATGGGCTTTGTTTCATCTGTAATTTATGTAAGCTTTACTTAGAAAATTTCATTATAATATCAGTTTTTGATGTTGCCATTATTAATATTGATCTTATTCTCAAACTCAGAATATATCACAAATTTTATTGATTTGATAGTAATTGTGAATGCCAAACGAGACTGACTTTTAAGCGCCGCTATGGTCTAATGGTGGAGACTATGGGCTATTGATCTAGAGGTCTGTGTGTCAACTTGGTTTGGTTGGCTGAGCCCGGCTACCTACCACCGTCTTTGCGCAGTGAAGCAGTAAAAATTTAGTGATTATGATAGATTTTGAGTAATATAATTTTTAAAAATTGTTTGGACTTTTAAAATTATAATATGAAAAAAAAATTAACATTTATGTTTTTTTTAGATAGTATGGACAACAGTTGGGCTGATTATAGCAGCATTATATCGATTGACAGATCAACAAAGAAATATGAAATCACTATATTGTATATTAGGACTTTGTGCAGCCTTTGCATTGATTGCCTTACACACAATACTGGGTGTAGATATAATTTATAAGCTATTATATTACATTTTTATTGAAAATAATAGGGTGAGTTTAAATTATGTTAAAAATGGAACTTTTTCGATAGATAACATATTCACATTCTTATGATAAGTCAATGTAGTTTGTTGATGTCTTTTATAGGACCTCTCGCTTTTAAAAAAATAACACTAACGCAAATAATGCTGTTATAAATATTTGTGTTATAACACATGCATGTTTTATGAACTGCTTAATGTATCTAAAACCAGTGATATTAGATACACTTTACGAGCAAGTGTTTTGAAAAATAAATAACCTATCAAGACTAGTGTATGTCTTCATGTTTGGTATATGTGTGAGTAGGTGTGTGTGTACATGACTGTGTTGTGTGAATCTGACTTGCGTGTGCCTTAGCTTATTCAAAATTGTACCTAATTATGTTAGCTTAAGTTATATATAGGTATGTTTTTGATTTGTTGTTGATTGATTTGGTAATTATCTAATAATAATTAGCGTAGATAACTATAATCAGATAATAATAATCAATCGCACTTGTAACAAATCTAAGCATTGTTGCATTTAAAAAATCACACTACTAACAGAAACATAATTTTTTTTTATTTCAGGGCAAAC
Source organism: Schoenobius gigantellus (assembly GCA_963935595.1). NCBI lineage: Eukaryota > Metazoa > Arthropoda > Insecta > Lepidoptera > Crambidae > Schoenobius > Schoenobius gigantellus. The sequence continues at coordinate 25,714,955 of OZ012554.1, forward strand.
TCCTCGTTTTCTGGGCATTCCTTGTGAGCATATCTGTAATTGTATTGACAATTCGCACGCAGCTAGCAGTGAAGGCTAGCACTGTGACGCGCAAATCCTTCCATGTGCTGGCATCCCTGGTCTTCTTGTCTGGTATTCTGGTGGACATAAACCTAATGATTATGGCTGGGGGAATCGCATTTGGTCTCTTAATACTACTTGAAGTAAATAACTGTTTTTAAGTACTGTTAACTAGATCTAATTATAATTTTGTAAGAATTCTTCATATTATAAGTAAAAGCATTTTTTTTTGTATATAGTATTCAGTTCAAACTTGTACATGTAACATTATTATTATTAATGTACGCTTGCAAGCAGTTGAGACAACTGATAATTATGTGTATCGAAGTGTTGAAGTCATTGTATGAAAACGCCACCATGTCAGTCCACCTACCAAAACTCGAAACCAGTACAACTTCAGTGCGGTGTGAGACAGGGCGATGTTATATCGCCGAAACTGTTCATAGCTGCGTTGGAGGATGTATTTAAGCTTTTGGACTGGAGAGGACTCGGCATCAACATAAACGGCGAGTACATGACACCTTCGTTTTGCTGATGATATCGTAGTCATGGCTAAGACCGTGGAGGATCTAGGCACAATGCTCCAAGACGTCTGTAGAGTTTCCCAACAAGGGGGTCTTAAAATGAACATGCACAAGACTAAAATTGTCGAATTCCCGTGTAGTAGCCACTCCTGTGAATGTTGGAGGCTCTACGAATATATTTACCTGGGGCAAATAGTCCAGCTTGGTAAGTCCAATTTCCAGAAAGTGGTAAATCGACGAATCCAACTCGGCTGGGCAGCGTTCGGGAAGCTACGCAGCATATTCTCGGCCCATCTGCCGCAGTGTCAAGACGAAAGTCTTTAATTCGTGCGTGTTGCCAGTGATGACGTACGGAACTGAGACGTGGCCGCTTACATTGGGCCTCATAAGATGGCTCAAAGTCACTCAAACGACAATGGAGAGGGCTATGCTCAGGGTTTCTCTACGTTATGACATCAGAAATAATAAGATCCGTAGAAGAACTTGAGTTACCGACACAGCCCAAAGAATTGCAAACCTTAAGTGGCAGTGGGCAGGACACATCGCTCGGACTGACGGTCGTTAGGGCGGAAACGTCCTTGAGTGGCGGCCGCGTACCGGGAGACGCAGTGTTGGTAGGCCCCCGACAAGGTGGACCAACGATCTGGTGAAGGTCGCGGGAAGCCGCTGGATGCGGGGGGCTCAGTACCAATCGGTATTGAGATCCCTGAGAGAGGCCTATGTCCAACAGTGGGCGTCTCTTGCCTAAAATGATAATGAATGAATTTATATGAGAAAAAAAACTGTCCAAGTAAGAGTTGAACTCGCGCACCAAGGCTTATGCACTAACTTATTTAAGTATTCATATAAGTTGCTAACTATCCATATTGATGGGTTTTCAGAATTTTTCCTTAACATGTCCTATATTACATAGTGCTTGCTTCTTGCCAAATTTGATGATACTAGATCAACGGGAAGAACCCTATAGGCTGATTCCTTTGTGAAATCGCAATATTTGCTTAAATATGCTACATAGGATATGGTCATATCTATTGATTGTGTTGACTTGAAAAAATTCAGTTTGATATCTCTACGCATTTCTAAGAAAAAGATCTTGACAGACAGACAGACAGACGGATAACAAAGTAATCCTATATAGATTCCGTTTTTTTTCTTTTGAGGCATGGAAATATTTTACATGTTATGTTTCATGTGCACAGCTCAACTATTTTTGAATTGGTTTGTGTTTTTGGCTGTCCCTTTAACAACCTCTGGTCGCTTATTCCACAATTCCACCACTCGGTTACTGAAAGAATTATTGTATGGGTTGTTGCTAGAACTTGGTTTTTCTAACTTAAGTCGTCGTAGATATGTGTTCCATTGCGGACAAACATCATGCCAAGGTCTTGCACGGCATAATGGCCAGTTAATATTTAGTAGGCTTCAATCAAGTCCCCCCCCCCCTCTCTCTCTCTATCTCTCTTTGATCGCAAACTAGCTAATCCTAGAGTCCTCAACCTTTCCTCATAATCGAGTTTCCTTAACTGTCTTGGAATTTTGGTAACTCTTCTTTGTACTTTTTCAAGTGACTTGGAGTCTTTTATAAAGTAGGAATTCCCATAGGTACTTAGAAAACATATCTCAAAATAGTAATTATTAAATTCTCTTAGATCTTGGTAACCATCTCCGGTGTAAGTACTCCGAACGCCTTTCTAATAAGATAGACGAAACTGTTGGCTTTCTTGGGGAAATGGCCCTCTAGGATCATCTGTGATGATGACACCTAAGTTTGCTAGTACCTGTACTGGTTATAACTGTCTGCTGCCCAACTTGAAGGTTTTTTGTGGATTGTTTTTTCCGATGTGGAGAACGGTACATTTGGAATTGTTTTTTTTTACCGACGAAAAACCGGAGGAGGTACAGTAAGCTCCTTATCAAGCTATACTGTTTGACCTTTGGACCGTTCTGATGTCGCTCGTAATAGCGGTGGTTTTCGTAGCGTAAATGTATAGCTTGAATCCCCTCGTTTACACCAAGAAACAAGTAAAATACTAGTTTTATACAATACTTGTAGAATACTTGTCAAAACATAATTATTTGTTTTATACATGTATTGCAACTGTCTCAAACATTCTTTCGTTCATACTGTGTTGCCAACAAGTCTCTAAACAAGTATAAACCACATCTGCGTTTACACTTAGATCTATGACATATTCAAACTAGTCTGATACATTGACAGCGTTTACACTTACAAAAAGCAATCGTGTTTTTAACAAGTTTTGTTTATTTCACTGAAATTTATGTATCATACTAATTTAAAACATGTTTTAAACTCTATCTATGCTTGTTGGATAAAGTTTTAAACTTTTACCGGACGGACCGTATTATTTTACGGGGGGGAAGAGAAGAAAAAAAATACAAAAAATGCTGCACTAATTGAGAGCAGCATTTTTAGATTTTTTTATAAAACATTTTTTTTTAATTCATGGTTTTTTTTATTTATAATAATTGATGTGTCCTGAAGCGTCCCTAAAATTTTCCAGTGATAAAAAAATAACCGTGTAAACAAGTATACTGAGGCGCGTTCAGCGCCTCTGGGTGTAGTTGTCCGGTTGTTTTTTAACTCGCCCAAAGGCGTTGAACGGATTGCAGCAACCAAATCTTTTATCTCCCTCTTTCACATGATGTTTTATTTCTCTCTCTTTCTAGTAGATGACATTATAGAATATGGCCGCCAATATCATCCAATCACGTAAGAGTATTTCAGTCATAAACGTCAGAGCGTTTTACAACCATCAAATTCGATGGTTGTTCGGTTGTAACTCGCGCCGACACTCAAAGGTCTTGAACGGGCCGGTTGTTTCACCCGGTTGTCACGCTCAAAGGCATTGAACGGGGTTAGAGCGAAAAGTTGTACTTCGCGCGAAGGCTCTGAACGCGCCTCTGCACTCATGAAGTAAAGTTCCTCAGCATCTTTACTTTCCATTGTGAATAGTCAATTGAGTAGAAAATATTAATGAAACTACCGGACTGGCGTGTCATTTTCTACAAGTTTATCTACAACAAGTATAAAACGTGACATCATAAACATGCAGACAACTAGTAGTTCAGAAACAATTTCATACAACAAGTTGTATACATGTTTTATATTCAACAAGTTTTATACATGTATACGAGTGTAAACAATAAACGAAAACATTGCATAAAACTTGTTAAATACATGTAATATACCTTGGTGTAAACGAGGGGAATGGGAGCTTACTGTACTCAATTCGACGCGTAGTATATATATATTTTTTAATGTACGATCACGCATAACTTTTTACAGAGAACTCCGATTTTGATGATTATTTTTTTATTGGAAAGGATATACCCCGAGGGTAATCATCACAGCTCATATACGTCCCCACCGAGGGGCTCGAGCCTACCCTATGTTAGGGTGATTAGGCCTTAGTCAACCACGCTGGCCCAGTGTGGATTGGTCGACTTCACGTACACCTTTGAATTTTTTCGTAGATGTATGCAGGTTGCCTCACGATGTTTTCCTTCACCGTAGGAGCGTCAGACAAATGTACATATGAAATTCGAAACGAAAAACACAGTGGTACATGGCGGTCTCGAACCCGGACCTCCCCATTGGAAGACAAGTACCGAGTACACAGCACCACCGACGTACCACCCCCCCCCCCCCCTCCCGAGGGTGGTCCCATTTAAATTTGAAAAAAAAAAATATTGTTGATTTACTCACTAATTGTGATCAATGACCACGCATTACTTCGTACAGAGTAATCCGATTTTGATGATTCTTTTTTTATTGGAAAGGGTATACCCCGAGGGTGGTCCCATATACATTTGAAAAAACAATTCCAATCCTAAAGGTACAAAAACGGGGGATGATTGAAGATTCACTCACATATTGTAAAATTAATAGATGAAAGCCACAAAAAAATATAAAATAACTTTTAAACAAAAAATTGAACCGCCGAAAAAACTAAAAAGCAAAAACACTGAAAAGTTAAAAATAATATAAGAATAGGTACAGACAACATCACACTTCTATATTGAAGTCGGTGACAAATTTTAACATTTTCTAATAGGAGATCATCGTTTGGCACCGACTTCAATATAGAAGTGTGATGTTGTCTGTACCTATTCTTATATTATTTTTAACTTTTGAGTGTTTTTGCTTTTTAGTTTTTTCGGCGGTTCAATTTTTTGTTAAAAAGTTTTTTTTAATAAAAACGTCACCTACACTAGGATTTTCTCCCGTGTCGTGGGTGCAGTTACAAACATAGAATGTCACATGCACATACGCCCAGACCGGAACAAATTTCTGTAGGCCATACAAAATATCTGTCCCGTGCGGGAATCGAACCCGCAACCCGTTGCGCAGTAGACGATCACTAGACCTCTGCGCCAACCGTGTCGTCATCAATTGTTCAAGCTAAGTAGTCATACTTTATATCAATTACATATTTTTTTTCCAATTCACTTTCTATGTAATGGTTATACTCGTATGACCATTACACCATGACTGCAGCCCACTGATTCATCGGCGTAGCCTTCATCTGGGAAGACACTTCATGAGACCAGATGAAATACAAACTCTCCCAACCCAAAAAATCCTCAATTTCATAGAGGGTTTGGGCTTGAAGGAGATACTCTAACGGTGCTATAATTCACAATAGATCTTTTAGGTCGAGGTGAAAAGGCCTACAAGGCGAAAGCCCGTACAATAACAACAATAATAATGTGGTATGATTTTCAAATATCTTATTGACGATTGTAAAGTTGCTGTATTTACATAGCAATTGGCAAGTCAAAGGTGTATATTATCATGGATCAATCTACTTGGTTCGTGATATTATGTAAAGAACCAGTGCAGGAACGTCACTATGTATTTCTCGTTCTTTGATAGACTATTGCCAAATCTACCCTGCGAGCATGGAACTCTCGATAAACAAAATTTTACAGCTAAGATCGACATACTCGACAAAAATCGATAAATTTGACAGATATTCCTAAGGAGTGAAAAGGACAGATGCTTTTTTCGATCGATAAGTCCATGTGAACCTTTGCCACGAAAGGAGTTTGTCACGAATTCTAACTTGTGGAGTAGCCTTTTTTCGAACGAGTTTTCGTAATCCAGCCCCTTGATTGTATAACAAAAATCTGTCGCGATCGCTTTATACTTTGACAGTTAAAGCGCATACATTACTATTTTTTATCAGATGGTCGACAAAGAGTCTTGTATTGACGCCGCAATTACTAGTAATTTCAAGGCGATCGTGAAAAACAATCCAAGCTGGGACTATCTTATCATTCCTGGACAGTGCCCAGCTAAAGGAGCAAATGTAAGGCCTAATAAGTCTTACTTGGGGCTAGTCACAATAGATCTTTGCAGGTCGCAGTGACGCAAATAGCCCCGAATTAATGGAATAATAATAATAAAGGCGATCGTGTCTTTTTCTTATACAATAACCTCTATACAATAACATCGACTGGTTCTCGAACATTTAAGCTGTGCGTCCTTGCCGATAAACATTGTTATAAGTTGAAGACTAGAGCGGCGCGGAGAAAAGCCACGTTGCTAGTGACCTAATGATGTGATGTTGCGCCAAGAAATCCCTTATGTGTTTAGTAACAATAATGTTCTCCATGACTTTATTTATATACAATGCATGTTAGTCTTATGTGTCTGTAATTAGAGGGATCCAACTTTGAGAGAGATTTTTAGAGGCATTCTTGTAACTTGAAGTAACATTAATGTTCGAAATGTCGACCATTTCTTTCAATGCAATATTCAACTCGTTTAGGTAACAATACAATATGTTTACTATTGCTTTTTGTGTGTCTAGGTGGTGAATTTGTATTAAAATTTTATAATTTTTATTTGCGTTATTTGACATGAAATAAAATTTAATTACTTACTAATTTTTTTAAATTTTATTCATTTTAGATATCATGTCATACTAACATTGCTTTATTGCTTATGCTATGAATCGATATTCAAATAGAAATAACGAGCTTTATTTTTCAATACGTCCGGGTGCGATTCCCGAACTAAGTATAAGTTTTTATTTAGTCTATGTATGCAGTTTTGCTTGCTTGCTTGCTAAAATCGATGGCATGGTTCTTTCTTATGTCTTAAAGTCTTGCCTTTTTTTTTTGGGAGGGGGAAAATGCTTTTACGCATTCCTCGTGGTCGGGCCAAACCACGAGGATATGTGGGACTCCCCAGACCGCACTCGGCCCGGGCCTACCCACTAACCCCCCCCCCCCCCCCCAGCAGCTCTCCATCCATCACAAGACAGGGGGAAGGGGAGTACAGTCAGGCCTTGTTCCCGCTAACCCCCTGCCCGTGACATGTCCGTTGCCGGACTCTCCGCCTGGCTCTGCTGCTTTGTGGAGCGGCGCAGAATTGCGCCACTCTACACCCCGAATTGGTTTTTTATTGTGGTTGTCTTCCATGCGGCCCGATACTCAGTGCGCCGGGCCCCCGGCCCGCTCAGTGCGGGTAACGGGTTGCCCGACGTCAGATCCCACTGGATCCACCGCAGCGCAGGTGAGCCGAAGCTCGGGGAAACTCGCCTCAACCTCGTTACACAAGGTAGCCGCCGGAATCTGCTTCCAGCGAGAGCCACACCTCTTCTTAATAAGAAGAGGGGACTTCGCCCTTCCCCGCATGAAGCGGGTGGCCACACGAAGTGACCCGCCGGGCTAAGCCCAGCCATCCCACGCCCCCCGTCGATAGGGGTCCTCTCGTCAGACTATTAGCCCGCGGCAGAGAATCTGCCGGGTTGCCCAGGGTGCACCACAAGGAGGTTGTCTGACATCGCACCCCCCTTAAAGTCTTGCCTGACCGATCTAAATGTGTCACTGTATAACTGAATCCAACATATTTTTTTCGTTTGTCGATGTGCAAATATTTTATGCAAATTAGTTTGTAAAATTTAATACCTAAGTTGGTACTGTTATTGTTATTTTTGACGTCAATAAGTGCCTGTAAAGGCCTAAGTTGAATAAAGATTTTTGAATTTGAATTTGAATATTTATTCATCCATTAAAAACAACTGTAGCTATTTGTTTGTGGAATTTGTAAAAGTTTTGACTGCAATATACAAAGAGAATAGAGGAGTATTCAATAAATTTTCTACTGAACTAATAGTTGGGGTGAATTAACATTTTGCAATAATTAAAAAAAACTTTTTTTCAGGCGCTTAGAAAATCAAAAATTGACCCAATATCATCAGCACTACAGTCCGCTTTTGATGTTTATAGTGATGAAAAGGTATTTGTTTAATGTCATTTGAGCAGCTACTGTAAATACATATAGTATAACATTTCTGTCTGGAAAATTTACGGAAACGTCTTAGTATCAGTAACATCTATGAAAAGCTAGTCAATATTGATCTATCTATAACTATATTATATTGTTTTTGTTGGTTTGGCCGCTGCACAATAATATTAGGTACTATAGCTATAGAAAAGTATAGACAAAAATTTTTCTTTCAGGACAGCGGTTGGTTCGCAGTGACGCCATTATACTTGTACGTAGGGCTCGCCTGTCCTTTGGTCCTGGCGCCCCGCGGTGTGACGGCTTTGGACCGATTGGCTGGAGTGCTATCGGTGGGCGTGGGCGATACCGCTGCCAGTTGGTTCGGGTCCAACTACGGCTTCAACAAGTGGCCAGGTGGGGTGAAACAATCTTATTTCCGATAAAGGTATAAACGCGCCGGTAAAATTAGAAAAAAAATATTTTAAAGTATTTTCAAAAATAAAACCAAATGAAAGAATCCTTTCTTCAATTGAGTCGTATGGATACGATTGTATGTGGGTTATGGACATTTATATAAATTGTGTTTTTACATAACTTCCTTCACAATTTATAAAACAAGGGGGCGTCGAGTCAAATCTCATCTAATCTTACGTTGGAGAGGGGGGGTCTCGGCAAATATCACGCAATTTTTTTTCTGATTGTAACAAAAAAATATACTATTTTGGTCCATTTAATCCAGATTGTACATGCTTAAGATTTAATCTTAAGCCTCCTCTACACGTCGGCAGATGCGTCCGCAGACGTCATCGGTGGACACGTCTGCCGACGTGTAGACGGGGTGTTTGGTCGTCTGGGGTTAGGTATTTTATATTATATTACTTATTTACTGCGATGGACACTCAAATAATACTTAAGAGGCTGACAACGCTGAGCTGCGCTCATCGAGCTTCACTTAAAACTTTTTTTAGCAAAACCTGTTTAATATACCGCAGTAAAAAAAATATATGTTACTCTTGAAAATATGTTTGAGAATATCCATGTCCTTAAAATAAATTTGAATCAAAATTTCTCGTTAAAAAAAATGCCAAAGACACCCATCAAAAACAGCTTCCAGAAGAAAATCCGAGTTATTTAACAAAGTTTATTTAATGATTTTCAAGGAATTAACTCGTTACACTTAATTTGATAATATTGATGTTTCATATCTTCAAATAAGTTACTAGTTTTTTTTTAATATATATATATTGATTTTTTCGCTCAATTTCAATAACGTACCGCGCCCGTTTTCCAGTACAAATCATGTCTCAAGGTCGTTGGCGTTACTCAGCCTCTTAAAGGTACTAAATAAATAAATAGCTGCGGCAGCTTCGGTCTCGATATCCATTTTGTGTGCGTACTATGAACGTGTAGTCCAGTAGTGGAAGAAGTTTCAGTTATGAAATTCTTAGTTTCCAAATTTTTGATATTTTATGTAATACATATTTAAGAGTTATTTTGCAAAAAGTTAGAAAATTTTAATGGCTGCTTTAGGTAAAATTTAGGTATTTATATAATTCGTAAAAAAATCTGTGATTATAAAATTTAAGTTGAAGAAATATACAGGATCTAGTATGAAATAATGATATCATAATAGTATTAAGTTTTTAGAAATTTTATGTACCTGCTTCATACCGAAACTTAAAAATGCTTATAACTTTGTCAATATAAAATTTAAGTTTCTGATATTGGGAAAACAGTAATAAAACTTACTACCGAATTTCCTTATAAAAGATTAGAAATCTAGAATTTATGCATTCTTAGTAATTCAGTTTTATTGTCATATTTGGTCTAATATTGTATTTAAGTTTTTAAAGATAATACCACTTCATCACAAAAATGCTATTTATAACTACGCAAAAAATTAGAAGTGTAGTATCTTTGCAAAATAAATTATAACAGATATTAAGTTATACGAATAAAGTGACCTACCAAGCGAGCGCGGCACCGCGCGCAGGCACAAATAGCGCACGCACCGCTCCGCGCATCAAAAAACTATCGGATGTCCGCGTAAGCTACGTTTTAGCGTGCACAAATGCATAGGCTAGCCTCACATTGCATTGTCGGAGACGCATTTTTGAAATAATAGAATTCAAATTCGAAATCGTAATATTGGAATACAAATTCACTATTTTTGAATATTTATTACGTGCATTCTGTATCGCGTGGGTACTACTCACTCGTCACAGAATACACGGAATGTGGGAAACTTCGAAACTACTTAACCGATTTTGAAGAAATTTGGCTGACTGCATGTAGGTAATTTGGTCCAACCTCTTATAGAAGATTAATTTTTATCTTGATTATTGACGTCAATTTTTATTATTGCGTTAAACCTTATTATGGCGAAACGTGGTTCGCGGGAATTTGTTTTTAATGACAACACTGAATGCGAGTGATTTAAAAATATTTTAAATTGGCAACAGTAGAAAATAGTTCGCATATTCGTGTTTGAATTCCAGGTTCACTTCTGAATTATTATTCAAAAATGCGTCTCCAGAATTGGAAGCTTGATAGTAACTGTAACAAATAACATCGTCTAATGTAATCAATAATATTGATATCATTTAGATAAAAATTTACATCTGCATTGTATCTAGAGCATACAAAACCGGTCCCGGTTCCAGTTTTTTGAAAACAGAATACACCTCAGAACTGGCAGATATAATTATTATTTTCATTAGGTACTATTAATTTCAACCATACACAAATTGAAAGCATAAGATGTTACGACAAGGAACACAAACATAACTTTTAGGGCGCTTGCGCACTCATACGTATTCGGTTCGTATTCGATTCGTGTTCGGTTTTGATCCGGTTGGGCCGGTCCTAGTGAATGTATGGACGCTTGAACACTCATACGTATTCGGTTCGTGTTCGATCCGTAAGTTCTCACTTCGAGTAATCGTGTGGGGTATCTATGGAGAGGTCTTCAAAAATCATATTGAGGATTCTAATATTATTTTTTTTCTAAACTGAATAGTTTGCGCGAGAGACACGTCCAATGTGGTAAAATGTGTGCCCCCCCCCCCCCCCCTGTAACTTCTAAAATAAGAGAATGATAAAACTAAAAAAAATATATCATGTACATTACCATTCAAACTTCCACCGAAAATTGGTTTGAACGAGATCTAGTAAGTAGTTTTTTTAATACGTCATAAATCCTACGGAACCCTTCATGGGCGAGTCCGACTCGCGCTTGGCCGGTTTTTTAAATATAAAATGGCAATTTATGTTAGCAGTGGAATGTTAAAACACCTACAGCTTATTCAAATATCAATTAATTAAGCTGGAACTTTTGCTCGTAATTCCATTCCCATATTATAACAATCTTTCCTTAGTCCTAGTTCTGTACCCTTTCCCCTATTGAATATGCTGTCTCATTCTATCGGCCCAAGGTTGCCTGGAAGAAATTGCTTTTTAGCAATAAGACCTATTTGTACTGGTCTGTTTTTTTGTAAAATATTCCATACTGTTTTCGTTCCTTTTCCATTCATTTTTTTGTGCCATCAGAATTTAAATATTAGATTTTAAAAGAAACTACTATTAATTTTGGAGGTAGGTATTAAATTGTGGTTTAATCTGTTACATTAAATTCTTAGTAACTTTAATGTTAGAGCATGATTCCACCATTTTGATAATGAAAGCCGGATTTTGTCTAAGCTAAGCAGGTACCTACCAAAATTATAATGTTTGGTATCAAATAGTAACAAATGAGTACTAAATTGCAGTGAGTTTTTTAAAAACAGGAACTACAGGAAGTGATCCCGCCTTCTTGACGTTTATCGCACAACCGTCTCAAACACGAATCGAATACGAATAAGTACGCAAACGTTAGGACGTAAATTTCCCGTTCGGTTTTTTCACGTATCGAACACGAACCGAATACGTATAAGTGCGCAAGCGCCCTTACTATGGGACTAATCTTGAAATCGTGAAAAATATCAGCTGTTCCATACAAATGTTCGACATCCACTGAACCTAGATGTACTATTTGACAGTTTCTGAATTTCTTTTTTAAGAACTTTCATCATTTCGTCGCGAATCGCAATGTTTTCATCTGAATTAGTAATAATGTTACAGTATACAGTAGATAGATAATCTGCATTCCGAGGGAGGACTTGGCCGGCCGAAGAGCGTCCCCCAGCGAGCCACAGCGATCTGTACAGATCCTTTTTTTAAGGCCTATGGTCTCTTAATAGGCTCACAGCGGTAAAGTAATCAATAACCCTCTTTGGAGACAGAGCATTCGTATTGAAGGGTGGCAAACTAGGTCCACCCAGAGCTGCCAGCGCAGCGAACTCAACGCTGCGCTGGGAGGCGGAGACCTCGCCTTCTGCAAGATGACGTCCTCGCAGAAGGAGGCGACAGCCCCCCATTTCGCCTCGCCGCGGAGCATGGCCACCACCATGCTCGGTAGCGAGGCGGAATGGGGGGCTGTGAGGACGTCATCTCGCAGAAGGAGGCCGCGGAGAGGAAGCGGGAGGATGATCCTCAAGCCGCTCCGCCGATCCGCTTATTTATATAAATATATATAAATAAATAAAAAAAGCATGGCACTCACAAAGTATGTGAATTGGTGGCTCATCATCCTCGCCTCAGAATCTACAATTAGTCAAGCCCTTTCTGTGCAGATGTTTGTTGAGTTTATAATGACCAGTTAAGGTTCTAGTGAGTGCCCTTAGTTGGCATCTGCTTAGTTGGAGGTTTTGCATTGCAATCCTATATAGGCACTGACCCCACTGGAGACAGGCCTGTGTTTGTACCCACTTCTTGAAGACCCTGTTTTTGATCCCCCTCGAAACGCCACAAGCTGGTTTTAGTCGGATGAGAGCATTCTCAGAGCCAGCCCTCGTTAGTTCGTCGACAATTTCATTGCCTCGGATATTGGAGTGACCTGGAACGCAATCGTTACAGAGGTCCCGAATTCATTCTAGGCCTTTGTGCACTTCAAGTTGATTTTGGACTTGAATTCTACAGCAGCAAGTGCCTTTAAAGCAGCCTGGCTCTCCAACAGAATGAGAATGTTTTACTCTCACTCGAACTGTTCGCGTGAAGACAGTCGATGATGGCATAAATTTCTACTTGAAATATGGTGACATGTGCGCCCAAGCTTATAGTTCTCCTGTATTTCGCAATAACTCCGAAAACACCTGCACCTATTCTGCCTTCTCTTCTGGAGCCGTCAGTGTACCATACCTAGTTAGTTTTCCTAAAGGGATCAGGGATTTCCTTATCTAATTCATCTCTGTTAGGAATCTAAACTTTGTAGTTCTTCTTGAACTCCAAAGCTTCAAGTATACTTAAGTTCTAAAATATACCAAAGAACTCTGAAATGAGAACAGCTCTTAGTAAATGAAGAATGTTAAAGCTTCTGGCGAAGACGAAGTGGCCATCGAAGTGGTTAAGGAAGAAGGAAGGAAGGAAAAATGAGATAGATTTCACCAGTATATTGCTGAACAAGTGTCTAGAAGAGTACCCGGTACCCTCAAGTCAGGAAGTGCACTTATCCTAGGAGACTTGCACTGCATTTGTTATAAATGAACGTTTCATCTGGCTTAATTAAAACCTAATATGGGGAAGAAACGCGTGGTTAGGGAGGGACCTTGTGAATACTTCATAATCATCATTTAAGCTAAGAGACGCTCTCTGTTGGACATACGATTGCCTCCCCGAAGATCTCCAAATCGAATCGGTACTGCGTTTCTCGTATCCAGCGGTTTCTCGCAAACTTTACCAGATGTTCAGTCCCACCTTGTGAAGTGCCCACCAACGCTGTCTCCTGGCACGCGGCCGCCACTAGAGGACCTTTCCACCCCAACGGCCACTGACCACTGCTACTTAAGGCATTTGGCTTTCATTTTCCTGCGGTTCCCATCATTCTGTTTTAACAAAGTAAAGAAAACCCGAGCACAGCTCACTCCATTCCTCTTTGAGTGACCAGCCCCCCTAGCACGTCCACTAAAACACGATATGATAAAGCGATTTATTGCAGTGAACTGTCAAAATACGACGAAACCCTATTGTATTTTGACAGTTCACCGCGATAAACCGCTTTATCATATCGTGTTTCGGTGGACGTGCTAGGGGGGCATAAGTCTTCTTTTGAGGTCCTTTGTAAGAGACCACGTCTCAGGTCCGTACATCATCACTGGCAGATGGCAACACGCAAGTATTGAGAGGAACAATCTAGGTAGATTGTTCGAAAATATGCTGCGTAGCTGTAGCTTTTCGAACGCTGCCCAGCCAAATTGGATTCGTCGATTAATCTCTTTCTGGAAGTTTAACTTAGCGAGCTAGACTATTGCTCCAGGTAAACATATTCGTCAACAACTTTCACAGTAGAACCTCCAATATTTACAGGAGTGGGAACTACGAGTACGTGGGAATTCGTCATGATTCTAGTCTTGTCCAAGTTCACTTTAAGATCGACTTTTTGGGTAACTCTACAGAGGTCTTCAGGAATTGTGCCTAGATCTTCCATGGTCTCAGTTATAACTACAATATTATTAGTGAAACGAAGGTGAGTCATGTAGAAGCCGAGCCCTCTCTAGTACCTACAAAAGCTGAAATACATCCTCTAACGCAGCTGTGAACAGTTTCGGCGATATTACGTCGCCATGTCTCAAAACTCGCTGAAGTCGTATTGGTTTCCAGTTTTGGTCCTGAAGGCGAACTGCTATAGTAGTCTAAGCAATCTAAACGATTTTGGAACTTGAGTTAGAAGCGCTCGCTTGTGAATACCTGTGGGCCTTTACATCATAGAATGGAGAAAGAGATAGGGCCTTATTCGAGATATAAATATTGATGAATTGAACTGGCCTCTCCCTCTTGAGCTAATTGACTTTGGAGCACCACTCTTTCCGCCCGGGTGGTTAGGGCATAATAAGTATCCACCGTTTCCCCTCTTAGGTACAAAGGGTATAGCGATACGGCTGGCCCGCGATGGCTCCATGCTACCACAATAGGAAGATGCATATTGAATTTTTAATTCTATTAAAAATAACTTAGTTCAGTTATTTTATAACATTAAAAGCAAGAAAGTTATTATACCTGATTTACACTCGTCTCGAGGCTCGGCTCGCGGCTCGGCTCGTGTCTCGCGGAAGAGCGCGTGAGCTCATCGAGGTGTTCACACTCTCGCAATGCGTTCAGTTGCTTTCGAGCTTCCAGCAATGGAGGACGTCGAAGTATTAACGGCATCAACGCTGTGCTTAGCCAGCATGTATCCTATAGCTACGTAAATAATTTGACTAAATATCACTTTTTATTCTTAGGGTTCCAAATTATAGGCCCCTTTTGAGAAAATTCAATGAAGTGTTAGGTTTCGTCTGTAGCAATTTTTTTTTAAATATAGGAAAGATGAATAAATCAATAAAGAAAAATTTTATCTCGGGGAGGGATCGAACCCGCGTCTTCAACATACCGTGTTGACGCCTTGACCACTCGGCCACCGAGGTCTTACCAGTCCCGCCGAAAATTCAACTCTATTGATATCTTTTGTACTCTGTTAACCAAAGTAATCTTTATTCACTCTTAATAACTACGTATCAACAACCCACTTTGAAATATTTAAAGATTTTTAAAAAAATGGTAAAAAAATAAAGCAAAATTATATATTATATCGCACCTTTAAAGACAAACCGTTACTAAACGAATTTTATCGAAAATTTGGATAATAACGCCATCTGTCCTAAAATTACCTAAGCTACAATATGAATTTGACACTTTATTCAAATGTTCCTTTTAAACGCTAGATGTCGCTAAATTTTGACCGTTACCAAACAAAAACGGTCTGCGAGTTGAATGCAACATTGTGTCTATACCAGTCGGAACGTGCGCGTCAAGAAGTGATGAGCAAAGTTAATAGAAAAAGTGTGATTATTTGGATAAACACGTCTGCACGACAGAAAAAAGAGTATTTTGTTTACTCGTTTTTTATTATAAACTGTAACTATTGGTTTAGACACAGTCTTCCTTTTATCGAAATGAATTTTTTTATCCAAGTTTAATTGATAAAATGTGACTTTTAGTATAACTACTATTTACTTTTATATTTAGACGGTATTTTTACAATGAGGTTTATCAAATAAAGAGACATCATTTCTATAATCACTTTTTTCTTAAAAAATGGAGTAGTTTAAAAATAAGGTATTAAATATAATAGTGGATTTTTAAGGTCCGTTGCAGTTTATCATTATATTAAGTGCAGATTTTTGCCAGAATGTAAAAGTCAAATAATTGCATTTTGTTTAAATACTGTTTATTACAAACATTTACACAGAGAAATAAAATAATGTAATTTATGAAGTACTTACCGCTATTTCACTAATAAAAGACAAAATAAATGTGGTAAGGCGAGGAAATTTATTTAAATCATATAAGATATCTGTAGAAATAATTTAATTTTAGTACTTCCAGAACCAATAAAAAACTTTGCTTCAGAAAATTGCATACTTGCGGAACCCACGCATATCAAGAATCTTGGCTGTTGAAACTGAGATAGGTAGATCCCTTAGCAGCTGAAGTTCCCAAACAATGTATATCCATGGATGAACTGAATCGTATTAATTCTGATGCAAATGAAACTTTTGCGCTAAATCCAATCGAATTAGGGTCATGTCAAGATAGTGTGATTTGTATAGATAAATTGGCTATAAAGACAAGTACACTTACTACTTTATTGCAAGCACAAGGACTACCTCAGTTAATTAATGTTAGTGGCAATAACTGCAATGTAAATGGGGATAATGATGGAATACTATCTACAGTAAAAGAAATAAGTACATCTGGCCCAAGTAACAAAATACGAGTAAGATCAAACTCATCTAGCTCAGAATTAACTTCTTCTTCACGTTTATGGTCATTGAGGTCGACTTCATCGTCTTTATCCACCACGGATAATTCAGGTAAAGACTTTTCCCATGATGACGCAGATGACGATCCAGATTATGTACTGCCAACGTCACCTAGACAGATATCATTCAGTCCCACTCCCGAAAGTGACCATTTCAAGATACAGATAATTATACTTATTGATATTTTCATTTTATTTTGTTGACATGATATTTAATTGGCTTGTTAAAAGTTATAATAATTCTTAAGATAATTAATAATAGTTATAAGTTACTACCTACGTCTTACTGCGATTCAAAAGTACAAGAGTGATTATTGTAAAACCAAATTATAAGTTTGCCAAAATATAGTTAATTTCTATTAAAACATTATGAATTTCGAATGATTTTTTTCTGTATGTGCTTAGTTTCTTATGTGAGTAATTCAATAAGAAATGCAAAATTTATTATCTACAATTTGATACCACAACAATATCAACAATGCTGTTAAAAATATTTCTTTTTGTTTAAGTACATTATTTACATAGGAATTTCATTTTGATCAATCTAAATAAACAAAAATATTAAATGGCAAAGTGTTACTAAAAATTTTAAAAAATAATAAATATTGTTATAATCAAAATTTTATACTTTCTTATATTGCATATTGTAAATTAAATAAATATCTATCATAATCAATCTAAAAGATGGCACAAAGTATCACCAACTTCGATTAAATTAACACAATACAAAGATTTTTTTAAAGATTGGCTCTGCTGTAAAATTTGATAATTTCGTTTAGTAACGGTTTGACTATAAAGGTGCGATATATGAAGCTCGCGCGCGAGTGTAAACACGCGCTCGCGCGTACGCGAGCCACGACGCGAGCCTCTTTGACTCGTGCCCGAAAAACCGCTCCCGACGCGAGCCTTGCGAGTGGCGAGACGAGCCGCGAGCCGAGCCACGAGCTCAGTGTTTACACTAGAGATGAGAGTAACGACTGTTTCCAAATAATGAATAACAGTGCTGTGTTATTTCCATATAGCTGTTATTGTAAACTGCTGTTCGTTATCCTGTTATACTGCTGTTTTGCACAATGAACAACAGCGTTCAAACAGCGTTCACACTGTTACCAACATCGAAATAGTTCCAAATAGAAGCGATCGGGGCTCTTATTCTCGGCATGTTTAATATATAATAATACTTAACACTAACTATAAAACAATTATTATTTACACTTACGCTAACTTTTAATTACGCACTTACACACTGAAATAATTAAATCGTAACAAAAAATAATCACAATTTCTCTAATTGGATCTGTTGCTGAACTGAACAGAACAGAATTGAACGAACAATAAAATTTTAAACAGCAATCTCATTCAAAACAGCAGTATAACGAATAATTATTATTCACCTGTTATTTCAAATCGTCGCGATCATCAAACATTTTAAAGTGAACTTTACGTCAATGTGAGAAAGCACAAAAATTAGTGGTTTGCGATTATCGTGTCGTGACGTGACTCGTGCAGTTTATATTGCTATCTCCCGTACACACCTATTGCGCTTTCATAGAAAGATCACCTTAAGAAATAGGATCCGAGGATTTTCCGTACAAAATGTATGGGAAATGTTTTTGGCGATTTCTGTCGTTTTTAGTACTCATACCTTAAATGGTCCCATAGAGTATTTTGATCCCTACATGAAATAGGATGGATAGGCATAAAAAATTTTTTTTTGCTATCTCAGCATTTTTTTTGTTGACTGTAACTTTTTTCCAAAATCTGTGAATGCAGATCAGAATATCTTAAAAAGTTATGGATGGTTGCCTAACAATGTTTTGTTGTAACTATAACGGCTAATGTACCTGCCCTTTAAATCCCATCTCAAAAATCCAAGTATCGATAATTGCTATTATCGATTTCAAATGTTATCAACTTTTATTCGATTTTACATAACTAAATTACCTATGCATTCTTCTAAGTTATGCCCACCCACGTCTATTGTGGAATAGTGTTAGGCTGAGCGCAGATTGGAGTCACGACAATTTTAAGACAGACTTTCAACATACAGACAAGTCTGACTTAAAATTAAAATGAATCTGTTTTGTCTATGACGCGCCGCACACCAGTCTGCGTCAATCCTTTTTAACCGACTTCAAAAAAGGTTTTCAATTCGATGCGTGTTTTTTTTTGTGTGTATGTTACGCGATTACGACGCCAATTGTGGATCGATTTTCAAAATTATTTTTGTAGTCGATAGAGTCCGGTGGTCTCATTGTCACCTAGTCAGAATCTGATGATGGAATCCCAGAAAAATCGCGGGAAACTCTTAAATTTTATAGGTACGTCCAACGTGGTTCATGTGTCTTCCGATGCTATTCAAGTATTTTCGTCTGGTAGCCATGCACCGAGCTGATGATGGAAGGATCCTTAACTTTTAGGAGTTAATGTTAGTTTCTTAAATACAATAGGTACGTATTATCGATACTAGTAAAACGACACTAAAAAGATACAAACAAAAAAATACTAAAAATAAAAACCGACTTCAAAAACACTGAAAAGTTAAAAATAATATAAGAATAAGTACAGACAACATCTTATTTCCATATTAGTCGGTGCCAAATTTTAAGACTGTAAGAGATCATCCTTGGCACTGACTTCAATATAGAAATGAGATGTTGTCTGTACCTATTCTTATATTATTCTTTTTAACTTTCAGTGTTTTTGAAATTGGTTTTTACTTTTTGTAAAAAAATCTGTATCAATATGGACTTCACCGTTATTGCTGTATTAAGCATCCTGGTTTCACGTATACTTGCAAAATGACGCAGACGCAGTGACCTCATCCCATTTGTTTTGTTTAATTGACATCAGAATATACTTTACATCACTTATTAAAAAGAACAGACCCCTTAGACAAATGCCACACGCTAACTTTTCCGCAGTCGTTCCTCAGAAAAAAATGAATGTAGATGACATTAGCTGCGGAAAAAATAGCGTGAGGTTGTCGTAAGCTAATGTCACTTCCAATATTTCCATACATTTTTTCTGTGGAACGACTGCGGAAAAGTTAGCGTGTGGCATTTGTCTAGAGCCTCAGGTCTCTTTTCGACCTCGGCAATAAATTTCTCAACGAGTTCTTCGTCTATAAACACGATGCACAGTGTTTACTTTCAGAAGGCTCGGACAAAACTAGAAGAGAGGGGGTACGTCGCTAGACTGTTTCGTCGTTGATGTGCGCGCACGCATACATTCAAAAGGGAAGCCAACAATCGTTATCACAGAACACATATACCCAAGGGAAGAATGACAACTACATAGAAAAACACGTTGGACAAATTTTGACTGTACTGCCATCTTACTGTGGCCCCACGCACTATCTACGCGGTAAAATTCAAAAGCAGTGTAATATAATTTTTTTATTGTAATCGTAATTTATGGAAACTAGATAATATGCAATGATTTTAATTATAAATCATTGCATATTATTTTCTAGTTTCCATAAATCACCTCAGAATTTGCAGAATAGTAAAGGTAAAAATTAAATAAAAGTATGATAGTTTTATTTATGTTTTATTGTGTTCATCTTCTTTTTTATTGCTAGTTTTGAAGCAGATTCTACATATTCTCGGTTGTTTAATGTACAATACCTTTTAATAGTTATGTGAAAAACACTATTTATAATAATTTTTACATTTATTGAGACATATTTCTCACACTGTTTCTAAAAGGTGAAATTTATATCCTCACAGAGGTTTTTTAATAACAATGTTTTTAAATCCAATATTGATGATGACATTAAAGAGAAATTATCGCATAGAGTAGCACAATCTTCAACACATTTAATTAAATTTCTTGATACATAAATTAATTTCTTCTTAATGTCGACATACTCTTTACATTCTATGAATGAATGTACATTTTCTGTCAACTTTAATATCTTCTCAAACACACCACAAGTCACATTCAGTTTTTTTTTATAATAAACCCACATAATAAGCACAAGCTTGCATTTCAGCTGAGTCAGTCATGCTTGCTTCAAAAGTGTGGTCCACTGAAGCTAGCATATTGATCACAATATCAGGGGCTTCTAGGGGTTTTACTTGTTGGCTTGTGTGTGGTGTAGAAAACATGTCCTTGAAATTATTTATTATTGTATAACAAATGTCTGTTACACAGTTTCCTGACTCTATGTGGGTTAGAAATTATAGATGTTTTCAATCCACCTATAAAATTGTGAGGCAGTAGGATTTCAATCCAGGCAATTTGCACAATTTGCCTGGATTGAGCCAAATAAATTTTCCACTGCATCCTGCTGTACCCGACGGGTTGACAGATATTTAATCCTGTTTTTCTTTAAGATTTTTAAATATTTGCAAAATACCTCTTAAAGTCCAGACCCACCCATCTTTCGAAGGTGGTGGGTGGTGGGCTCCGGCATCCAACAAACTCTACTTCCTCAAAAAAATTTTCATTAGTTCAAAATGTTTGAAATGCGGCGAGTTCACGGTTATGTTTGTTGAGTGTGGTTTGCCTCTCCTCAAAACAGCAGAGTCGCTATTTACGGCGACAATTTCCGCCGTTGTAATTGCACCTGCAGGCAGTTCCCCTGAAAATGTAATAAAAACTAAATAATGAAAATTGTCAAAACTATAGAAATATATAAACTAGGAATTCAGGCAATATTTTCCTAGGAGCCATCCGACAGTCCAACACTACAACTCAATCGACTTATTTCTTCTAGCTGTTTTCCTTATTTTGCATTGTTATTCACCCTCACAATGACAAATCTTACATTCCAACATCTGGATGAAATATTTTTATAAATAATACTTTCAGTTAAAATCAGCTGCTGTTTGTTAATTTTTTATGAACTTTGTAGGAAATGTTTAAGTATGTCAAGGTATTAAACTTAACTAGAAAAAATTAATCAGGCCTGCCCCATAGCATGATCAACAAAACACTATGATCAAACAGTTTAGTGCTTTATCATTCATATTGATTTATTGTGTTTCAGTGTTCATGCTATGGGGGCTGGGGTGGGAATCGAACCCACGGCTTTTCTTAATCAGAACTCTTTGCTCTGAGCTATAAATTTTAGTTTAGACATTTTTAGGTATTCATATCAAATCATTATAAATTTTCAGGTTCAGATTAATTGATATAACAATATAAATTATTACGTAGGTAAATTTACCTTGGGATATTTTTGCAAACATGCCTGCAGCCACCGAATGACTCAAAACCTGAGCTGCCTGAGCTGACTAACTTTCATCTTTTCTTTGCAATTAGGGTTAAGGTGATCCTTCCTCAGTGATGGAGCCAACACGAAATTTGGATTTACATTATCTCAGTCATAAAAGTCTTGAATGTGACTCCACTTGGCAAGCCTGTAAAGAAATAGAACTATTTTTAGAAACCAAGGATTTTTTTCTTATATTATTTATTTATTTAACAATTTTTGTACCCATAAAACTAGACAGCACAAACAACACATAAGACACAATGTACAAAGGATCTGCTTATTTCATAAATGAAATTTCTTCCAGCAGACCCGTAATTTTCTATTAATTGATATCTTTTAGACAAGTTTTTATTGTATATTGTTTAAATAATATCTAACTGGCTTATTCATATCTAACTGGAGTTCCAAATTTTTAATTTATAGTACAGTAAGGAGTAGAGTATGGATGCATTGGTGGTGCTGTGGACTCGGCACTATCCTTCTTATCGGGAGGTCCGTAGTTCGATCCTGCCATGTACCAATGTGTCTTTCGGTTTTCGAATTTCATATGTACATTTGTCGATGCTCCTATGGTGAAGGAAAACATCATGAGGCAACCTGCATTCATCTATAAAGAAATTCAAAGGTGTATATGAAGTCAACCAATCTGCACGAGGCCGGCATGGCTGACTCAGGCCTTACTACCCTAACCCTTGGGTAGCCTCGAGCCCCTCAGTGGGGACATATATTATGAGCTGTGATGATGATGATGATTGTAAGGAGTTGTAGTTTATAGTACAGCTTGCATAGCAATTGAAATTGATAATACAGACTTTATCCATAGTGCTCAGACTCGGACATTTGGATGGAGTGCAAGCACTATTGATAAAGTATGCTGTCTCAATTTGAAATGTAAAAAATTTGGCATTATCAATCAATAAATGAACCATAGTCACACCACTGAACTGTCTAAATAATCATTATTAATATGCAACAAGAGCACTCTACAGGCGGCATATAACTATAACAAGTCTTAGGATGGACTCCACTCCCAGGACTCAGCATCCACACATTGAATGCATAAAATGCTAGAAATATTTATTTTAACACAGATATAAACAGGTAGGATATATACAAAAGCTATTTTTATTCACCTTGTCAAAACCAATCATATCTGGAACAGCATGTTTGGATAATCTCTTCTCTTCAACATTAATAAAGTCAATAGTATATACATGGTTATTTTTTTATCATACTGGAAAATTTTAGAGGCAGCTCGGTAGACGCTAGACGACTCATATCAATAAAAAAAACATGTGGTTATATTTTTCAAATTTTATCCGCCAATAATATTAAATTATAGACATTGTTCTTGTTTACTACAAGATAAGGTAAGATTATGAATGAATAAAGCATTTACTACTACGGGCTTAGGAAAATGCGGCAACGTCGCATTATTAATTCAAGCAAGATCAATCTACAACTCGTTTGAAATAAGAGTTATTATTGCACTAGACACTACAATAGTGAAAGACAGAGACAGTCGGCGCCGGCGCCGAGCGCCGGCGGCGGCGTTTTGTTGTTTGCTGTCGCTTGTCGGCACGAGCCGGCCGGCTTTAGTTCGCCTTTGACTCCAGCGCGCGTGAACGTATCGCGATGTCGCGCCCGCGCCTGACGCGCGGCAATCGGGCGCATTCGGAATTTTAGTTTCAAGTTAACACATCTCGCGAATACACAGACCTTACTCCGGTAGACCGTAGACTTTTACTTGTGAAGTGAAATTAAGTGTTTGGTGTAAGAAAGTGAACCCACAAACGTAAGACTTGGAAGCGAAAACTGCATTTCGAGACGTTAAACACTAACCAAAGTGATATGTTGTTGTGGTCATGTATAGTTTTAAACGTGCACGACTATGTATGAGTTAGAGGACTTCCTTTAAATTTAGAACTCTTTTGTTATTAGAACTAAAGTTGATTTAAATTGTTTCCTAGGTAGGTAAGTATTTAAAGTTGATTCCAATTTTTTAACTACGCCAAAACAACCTACCATAACCGTAATACCTACCTAGTACTGTGTTTTCTTTAAAAACTTTGTTTTGCTGGTCCTAAGTAGGCCTGTAAAGTAGGAAGGTGAAATTGTGATCAACTCAGTGATGACTTTGAATCGGCGACGTTGTTGCCAGTTCGCGTTCATTCAATGTTTTGCCTACAACTTCACTCAGTGTCCATACCAGTGCAGTATTTTTTGGATATTTTAGATAATAAATATCTAATTAAACAGGTGAGTAAATTTTATTATTAATGGTTAAATAATTCTTCTACCGTGTCCTGAAGCCACCCTTAAAATAACCAGGGTGATAAAAAAATAACCGTGTATAATCTTATAATCCTTTGCTCAGCATATAATTTACGTTGGAAGTCCACAGATGACCAACTGTCATCTGGAAAACAATACTTGGCCCACATTTCACATCTGAAAAAGAAAATATTATGAGCGAAAGTTCATTTATCATTATGATATTTAATCTACGGAATTTAGAGACTATTATAATTTTATTTTCTTGCAGTAACGCTAATAGAACTCAAAGAATCTTTTTTATTGTGAACATAACCGCTACCGCTTTAACAGGGGTCTTTTCTGTCTTTTTTTTTATTGTAGCATTTAGTCGTTAGAGAGGATAACAACCATTACTGCTAGTGTCAAGTGCCAGGATAGACAGTTTCATAAAATAATTTCGCGAATATTTAAGAGAAGTTTTCAACGTCGTTGTTTGACAACTGCGATGAAGGCTTGTTGAATAACAAAAAAAGGACGTGGCAATGTCAGAAGTATTTAAACTGGTCAATTTCAACACTTACCGTCGAATATTTGTTGTTCCTGGCTTTGGAAAGCGATATAGTATAATGTTTGCAATTGCATCATCTTGTGGTGAGATTCCACACTTGAGACATTTTCTCTTCAGGTTATCAGGCATGTTCCCTGACAAACTATTGTTCAAATTGACACGTTTTAGAGTCACTGTCTCAGGAAAAGTAATTAAATCTAAGTAACAACACGAAAAAGAACTCAAGTTTAACACAAAAATCAAAACAAGTCACTGTCTCCAAATGAGTCTATTTCTCATGTAAAAACACAAAAAGACACTATCAAGAAAAGTCGTTATCTCAAAAGCAAGCACACTTCGATATTATTGCGTAAATTCGCAATGGAGAAACAAAAGGAAAATAATTCATGCGCCAGAAATATAAATTCGGCCATATTTTTTGTGAATGTATGTTGCCAGTTCTAACATTGACTTTACATCCATTATCCATTTAATAAATAATCTTCAAACTCAAGTCTTTCTGGATAATTTTAAACAAAATATACTTAAAAATATTAACTTTAGTTAAATAACGCAAATTTATGTTTTAAAAGATGTTTATCATCAGAAAATATGGTTAACATCTATGAATCTTTTGTTATTATTTACTACCATTTTAGGATTTTTAGAAACATGTTTTTTGAGGTAACACTCGATGTATCCCTAGTAGGTATGTCTCATTGCGCCAATAGAAAAGTCGACCGCCCCTGATCGTTATTCAGACTTGTCGCCATGCAGATCTTGTAGTGATTAAACAACTTAGTCTATGGAACGTTTTATTTAAAGTATGCGCATCTTCATAAGTTTTGTAAAGCGACAGTCTGTTTTAACACTGTCGTGAGTCTAATCTGCGCTCAGCCTTACTGCAACTAAACTCAAAATCTGATTCAATTTGATTTATGATTCGATTTCGAAGCTTGTCCATATTAATTGAAATGGACAAACAGTAATTACTGATGTGTGGCTGACCCCAGCCGGGCCACAAAAAAAAACTGTGAAAAATAGATTGTTTGAGTATGTCGCTATAATGTCTAGAGTTTGTCAGAGTTTGTCGGCAAGTTTCAGAGTTTGTCGCCTGCGCGTTTCAGAGATGTGTGACTGGGGTAACGTTACCCCAGCCGGGCCACACAGATCTCGAAAACGAAACGACCTAGTGAAAATCTGTTTGCTGATAAAGATAGGCGGCAGTTTGTCGAAGTTTGTCGGACAAGTTTCAGAATATAATAAACATAAAAAATAACGAAACCTCGCACATTTGGGACTCCAGGCTCCTAGACTATTTACCCAAATAAAGAAGTCTTTCGTTCTTTGGATTGAGGAGTCGACAAACTCTTAATCTTTGAAGAATGTATCGACAAACTACCACCTATCTTTGTCAGTAAGCAGATTTTTGCTAGGTCGTTTCGTTTTCGAGATCCAGGTGGCCCGGCTGGGGTAACGTTTCTCCAGGCGGGCCACACATATCTCGGAAATGCGCATGTCTCAAACTGTGGAACTTGTTCGACAAACTCCGACAAACCACCGCTTCACTATTCCAGTAAACAATTTTTCTCTACGTCGCTTTGTTTTCGAGATCCAGCTAGCTCATTTGCAGCAACTTTGCTGCACGTGAGCTCTGAAATGGTGGATCGACAAACTCTGAAACTTGTCCGACAAACTGCCGCCTATCTATATCAGCAAACAGATTTTCGCTATGTCGTTTGGTTTTGGAGATCTGTGTGGCCCGGCTGGGGTAACAGCCGGGCCAAACAGCCCCCTAAACGCGAGCTCGGTGAAAAGTGAAACTTGTCCGACAAACTGCCGCCTATCTATATCAGCAAACAGATTTTCACTAGGTCGTTTCGTTGTCGAGATCTGTGTGGCCCGGCTGGGGTAACGTTACCCCACAGATCTCTGAAACGCGCAGGCGACAAACTCTGAAACTTGCCGACAAACTCTAGACATTATAGCGACATACTCAAACAATCTATTTTTCACCGTTTTTTTTGTGGCCCGCCTGGGGTCAGCCACACATTACTGATGTCTTTTTATACAAAAAGTATTTTTTCACTGCTGTTGATTTGTGGGGGTTTGGGGCGAACAATTTATGGGCGCAGAGCAATATCCTTTACCTACATATGACGTCATGCGACATTTCAAATCAATGTTTTTTTTAATATGTAATTTTGCCAGAGAGATCATTTATAGAGGAATAAATTGTCCGCGTCTCTATTGTTTGAGGTTTAAAAATGTATGTTCCAGGTAGCAACAGAACTTTTGAAGGAACCGTTTTTAACATCTTTTCGCAAGTGGCGATGGTTTATGCTCTGTTACTATTCGGTAAGTAGGTCATATTTTTATTAATTAGGGTCACTTCACACTGAGTGGCGACGATGCCTGAAGGGGCTGAAGATTATTCAAAATAGCGATCACGGCGCTAGTCGCAGCGAGCAAATCTGTGACGAGAACGCATCCGCGGCGTGCTTGTTGCACCGCTGAATGTCGCAATTCGCCAGTGCGAAAAGGCATCAACCCTTGATGGGCAGTGCAGCGAAGCCGCGAATCATATACGAATTCTCTTTATGAAATTTGTATATTTTTATGTTGTAAAAAGAGTTAAATTTTGTATGTCTCTTAGAAGGTGCGCGCCGCGTCCTCACATCTCGGTGTTAACGGACCCTTAGGGTGATGCTTTGCAAAAAAATCACGATCTTTATATCTTCTACTATTAGTAAATAAAAATAAGGCAGACGGTGGAAGCTCAGAATGGAATGCTTAGCCACGGATTAACTTAGCACTCGTATTTCTTTGGCTTAACATCTCTCTGTTATGAGCAGACAAATTTTCCAGATGCTACTAATATAATATAGCCTTACTACAGATTTTTATTTAAAGTCAGCTGCAGTAACACTACATGTATTGCTTTTTATTTGCTATCAGTTTTGTGTGTATTTATGACAAATGAAATTATTACGCAGGTTTTTTGGACACAAAGAATGCGATTATACGGACATCGTTTGCAGCTACCATCACTGGCCTGGTCGAAGCGAAAACCAATCAAGTTGACAATTTGGTCCTGCCACTTGTTACTATTATTGGTTTTCAGTTAACATGGTTCCTATCTTGATATCTTCGTAAAGTTGTGCCATATTTTCAACATACCTAATCAATTTAAAAATTGATGCCCAAACTTATTTATAAAATCATGTGATAAAAATTATGCTCCTGATTTATACTTATAAGGATTTATACTTTATGCTTTATCAAGTATTTTTCATTTTTATACATTCCAAAACCAAAGAAATGTAGATTGTAAAAAAATGTTTAATAAATGAATACAATGGTAAATGCAGTTTCATTGTAGATTCACCTACTTTTGATGCAACGCTATTTTACTATGTTTCATTGATTTCGTTTTTTACAACAATGTCTTTTATATCGTTACTGCTAATATTATCTTCGTGAATAACACTAGATATTTTAGGTATTTTCGTCTTATCATCATTGATTTGCCCATTTTTAATTTCACTTATATCTGAACTGTTTCTTTTATTCTTTATCAAACTTCTTTTCTTTTTGACTCCTTTGCATTTAGATTTAAATATTTTTTCTAATGCAAGAACACTTCTCCGATTGATTGTCCAGTCTATAACTGAAGCCTCAGACAGTTTAGTTGGGTCTTCGTCTTCATTATAATTAGGTATATCACAGCACAATATCTCCATAACTTTTTCCAGTATGTCGTCAACATAGTAGTTTATGACTAGATCTGCTTTATTGTCCTACAAAATAGATTATACTTAACTAATATTTGGCGTGTGGTAAATGATGTTAACGTAATAAAAAATCCTCGTTAGCGCGACGTCTAAAACGCAAAATACCTAAGCAGGGAATTTTCTGAAGCACATAATGCCTGGAACGTATAATGTAAAGCAAAATGCCTTAAACGCAATATGCCTATAGCGCAAAATGCCTTAATCGCCGAAGGACTAGGGTCCAAAACAGCTAAAATACATAACGTCTAAAACAAAAAATGGTTAGGAGCTAAACTAATGCACAGTTTAAGAATATACAGGGTGGAAAGTTGAGATGGGGCATTAAGGGCAGCTACCAGATCCCTTGCTGCCACGCGAAAATGGTCTAGGAGACCTTTGCCAACTTTTTGAGTGATGCCAATCGACATTCACAGATTTTTCATTAAATGTACAGTCAACGAGAAAATCGTCAGAATTGAGTAATTTTTTTTAATGCCAATCGATCCCATTCCTTTAAAGGAATCTGTAGTATGTAATAATGAAGAAACATACATACGTGTACCTATGTCTGAATTTCATAGGCCGTAATGTGTTAATTTTCCCGAAAGGCATTTTTTTAACCGTAAACTGTGAAGATTATCGCGGAAGCCGTTAGGTTAGTTTTATTTTATTACTAGCTGTGCCCGCAACTTCGTCCGCGTGGAATAGTAACACAGTTCTTAAGAACAATCGCAGGAATGCCGTCTGGTCCACTTGCTTTTCGAGTATTGATCGACTGGAGCTCCGCCCAACAGCAGAGGCGCACTCGCGATTGAACCAGAGGTTACGTCTGCCTCTACTGACGAGATTGGAATGCGGAATATAATATTCCATTCCTAGTATGATCTCGTCAGCAACAGAGGTAGCGCAGGAGTCCGGATCCATCCTATTGAAACAGCGCTGCTACCAAGGAACAGATGCGTAATAATCCCGCATACCGTCCCAATCTGCTGACGCATAGTGCCACAGACGGCGTGCTGCAACCACAGGCGACGGTCGCGACGCCTGAGGCACTGAGACGGATACCAGGCAGTGATCCGAAGATCCTAGTGGAGCTCGAACCACCACCTGATATCCGTCAGGGCGATTTGTCAACAGAAGGTCCAATAAAGAGGGCGCTTGACCGATAATATCTGGTACCCTGGTGTGCTGGGTGACCAATTGTGTCAGGTCGTGCGTGAGAGCGAATGCGTGGGCAGTCCTTCCCGCATGGTCAGTTTTAGAGGAACTTAACCACAACTCGTGGTGAACATTGAAGGCTGGACCGATCTTGATAAAAAGTAGCCTATGTTATACCTTATATAATGAGCTATCTATTAGTGAAAGTCCCGTCAAAATCGGTCCAGCCGTTCCGGAGATTAGAGGGAACAAACAGACAGACAGACAGACAGTTTATATAGATAATGTAGCACACTTGTTACGTGTACGATAGTGAGCTTATGACAACTGAAGCACTTTACGTGTTACTTTGAAAACTCGGGGCGAATGTTACAATTTCTTCGGTGAATACATGGGGTAAATAGATACAACTACATCTTCTTCTATATCCATACTAATATTATAAATGGGAAAGTGTGTGTGTGTGTTTGTTTGTCCGTCTTTCACGGCAAAACGGAGCGACGGATTAAAGTGATTTTTTAAGTGGAGATAGTTGAACGGATGGAGAGTGACATAGGCTACTTTTTGTCTCTTTCTAACCCCCCACTTCCCTAAAATGGGGGGTGGAAGTTTGTATGGAGCATTCCGCAATTTTCAAGGTAGAAAGCCAAAAATTGGTATGCGAACTATTTGTGACTAACAAAAAAATCGTGCATAATTTTTTTTGGAAATCTGCCCTCAATCCCTTAAAAGAGGGGGTAAAATTTTATATGGGACTTTTTGCAGCTTTCAAGGTAGGAAGCTAAAAATCGGTACACAGACTCTTTGTTACCAACGAAAAATACCTGGCTTATTTTTTTTTTAAATCTTCGGTGTTACCTATATCTTAAGGCAAATAAATGCATTCTTTCTTTCTTTACCCCGAATTTAACGCGAGCGAAGCCGCGGGCAAAAGCTAGTAATATATAAAAGCGAAATACAACTCACTCATAAAATCTCAGAAACTATAACACCTACAAACTTGAAAGAACATTGGCCACTTTGGACCTGATGATGTCTAGGAATGAAACTTATTTTAATATCAAGGTGATTTTATAGTGTATCGATTCCGCTAACAGCTATACTTTTAAATCATCTACGAAAAAATATATTTTAAGGAAAAAGATAAGATAATAAGCGTTCTAAAACTCCTGAACGCATCCGGATAGTGATTTTTCTCTCCATAAATCGCTATTTAGTCTGTGGCTTTTGTTCTAGTTGAAATATTGACTAAAGCTTAATGTTATTATACATTATATCAAAACCTTTTTTATTGTTAGCTTAAAATAATTCAACTAATTGAAATAATATTTGAAAATTATTATTTCTTTTGTATGAACAACAACATTTCACATGTTAGTAACGGAACGTTTTTGACGTATTATCGTATCGGTGACATTCAGCGTCAGCCGAGGCGCGTTCAGGGCCTTCGCGCGAAGTACAACTTTTCGCTCTAACCCCGTTCAATGCCTTAGAGCGTGACAACCGGGTGAAACAACCGGCCCGTTCAAGACCTTTGAGTGTCGGCGCGAGTTACAACCGAACAACCATCGAATTTGATGGTTGTAAAACGCTCTGACGTTTATGACTGAAATACTCTTACGTGATTGGATGATATTGGCGGCCATATTCTATAATGTCATCTACTAGAAAGAGAGAGAAATAAAACATCATGTGAAAGAGGGAGATAAAAGATTTGGTTGCTGCAATCCGTTCAACGCCTTTGAGCGAGTTAAAAAACAACCGGACAACTACACCCAGAGGCGCTGAACGCGCCTCCGATCTGTCGAATTGTTGTCTGCTCTTTTCAATTGTGTTTTGTTGTGATCCTACTTACTGTGCGATTATTTCCGTGATATCTATAGGTTTATAGTGCCCCTACTTTCCACTTTCCTTTATCTTCTTCAAGGCACATGTCAAGAAAAGTATATCTATATTGGAATACTGATGTTTTGGTTGGTCGCCGAAACAGGCTGTTGTGCCCGTGCCCATGTTATGGTGTGTTACCTAGCGTGGGCTTGATATGAAGAGAATGTCTGTACTCCAGCTGCATTACCTGATAAAGTTGTCATGAGAGATGGTGATGAATAAAGAAACATTTATTGATTTATATAATACCCACTGGAATTTTGTTTTTATTACCTACTCAGGTCTATCAATTAGTCTGTGTAACAATAAAATGAGTGGTACTTATTAGTAGTAGTTGATGTGTAATTATTTTTGTGTGAAATTGCTTAACACTAAAACTAATATTAATTCATTTTGTTCACATAAAATACTTTCAACTTATCAATAAATTAGTCAAAATACAAGTATAACCTCAAAATGAATTTCCGTGAATTACGAAATTCCTAGGCCTCTATTAAGAAAACTGTCTTCACAACATAATTTCTTTACCATAGAGGTACTTGTTTTCATACAATTTATCTTTAGACATGATACTTCATTTTCAGGTTTTCCAATATATGGAAAGTGGCCATTGTTCTTTGGCAGGTAGGTTCCTTATAGGGTGTAGACATCCGCTAAGAACGGATTTTACGAAACCACCCCTAAGGGGGTAAAACGGGGGTTGGAAGTTTGTATTAGTATAGATATGACTAAGAAAGCGTTGAAGTCTTTTAAGGCGAAACGCAATTTGCGGGCACAGCTAGTATTATAATATAATCAAAACATAATATAGACAAATTGCTTTTCAAACAAAGCTTTTTGTGAGTAATGTAGGTTTTAGGCATTCGGCTGTTTAGGTAAAATATAGTTTTTGATGTGTGTATCCTAAGGAATTTGAGTTTTAGGCATTTTGCGTTTTAGACGTCACACTGACGAGGAATAAAAACAATAACTTCTAATAATAACTTACTAAGATGACTTACATGCTTTGTTGGCTGAAGATTACAAATCACTAGTTTGCCGCCATATTTAGCAGTTTCTAATGGTAAATTACCACTAGGTATAATTTGCAATGTTGTACCCAAGCATATGCTCAAATCTGCTATACTGAAATATAAAGTTTTTTTACTAAATTCAATATATATGGAAATAATACAGAAATTTTTCAGAAATAGTAGCAGTAGTGTCAGGAAAGTTTCGCCTTCGTGCCAAACAACAGGCCAAGGCTCATCTCGGTATCATTATTTTTGTGTCCATTTTTGACGAGATGTATTAAAGGCGTACTTAATGCCTAATGCATTCTCCCTCTCAGTCTGCCAGTAAAAGTATGAGAAATTTTTGAAAGGGAAAAAACCATACAGATTATATTAGTTTAAATGAAGTATAAAAAATACATATATACATGTTGATAAGAAACCTATACAAATAATAGTTAAGTTTGAACATATTGCATTAGGGTTGACAGATTTGAAAAAGGTCTGTGTATGAGATTTTTATTTAATATATTCATTATACCTCGAATGCCACTCAGACATGAGTAGATCATTTTCTGGTAGACTATGCTCCCAGTCTAATACTCCATCATATAATCGTCCACGACATGGCCTGCCTCCAATATGCTCCGAAGCACAGGGAACTCCACTACATTTTTTTCCAACAGTTTCAACAGGACGACTACGTACAAACTGTCTAAATCAAATTGAAATGAAATATTAATTTTAGTTTTTTTAAGTGATGTTATATGAAATAAGTTAATTGCACTAAAGTTGCATAAAATTACAGTTAATTTAATGCAAATATTAAAATTATATTTTTGCTTCTCATTATATGACTATCACACAGTAAATTCAGTTACATAGTGTTACACATATAATTGTTATTATTAAAATTGATGTTATTAAGTATTTCTGATTTTACCTTTTGCATACATTACATTCATCTATAAACATATTTCCATGGAGTTCTGCAAGATACTTTCTGGATAGACCAGATTTTAAATGAAGACCATCAATATTTTGGCTTACAATATAGTGCACTTTGTTAGCTTCAACTAATTTTCGCAAAATCATATGTGTTTTGGTTGGCTTAGCATCTGCAAACTCAACATTTATTGTAGGTTTCTTGCCTTGTTTCTCCAAAGTCCAGACTCCATTTGGGCCTCTGGTGGGACAATGTGCATCATTACATTACCATGAGTGGAAATATGTGGTAGTAAAAATGTGTGATGGGATAGTTCTATCCTTTTAAACCAATTGTAAGACTCATATAAATTCGAAATTGTGCTGAATAACAATGACAATGTTGACAACTTTTCTATAATATTGTAGCAGTTTTAAATTTTTGAATTGAATTATGAAAATGTGTAACTGTAATTGGTCCAGAATGTTCTAGGTCAACGGTCAGCAACAGGCAGACCGCAGTCCGAATACGGACTGCCGAAGGTCGAGCCCAGGACTGCCAAATATTGTAACATATTACTACATATACCTACCTACATAATTTAAATAATATTTTCATAAAATTAACTACAAAGAAAGATTGAACATCCAAACACTGAACGTAAAAATTCAAGGTTAAAAACTTTACTTCCGTTTACTTGTGATTTTAACATTTTTAACCCTAGCTCTGAGTAGGAATTTTGTCAGAATGACCCCTCCCCCAAAATGGACTTGTGTTTGTAACCCTAAATGACACACACCCCCCCCCCCCCTCCTCCCCTCTAAATGACGTCCTGGATCCGCCCCTGTCTGGACTCCACTAATAACTACATGCCGACCCCTGTTCTAGATTGTTTTCAAAATTTCAAGAATGATCTGGTAAGTTCTATGATGTATCCAAATTCTTTAAATAATAAAAAAATCTTATGGCCAATTGCAGGGGTTAAGTAGCATGTGGTCCACATTGTTAAAGAAGTGACAGCATTCTTTTTAGGATTGCAGGGGTCGAAACAGGTTCAGTGTTCAAAAATACTGATTTTACTGACCATCTGAACTAACTTAAGAGGACTGTGAAGAGCCAATTCATGGCTCGAGCATGCACTTGCAAAAATGCAGTTTGTTGCACACCGCTTAGAGTTGAAAGTCCGAGGCAAGTGCCTACATTTCTTATTGAAATATTGTTAAGGGCGATAACTGTTTTACCCCCTTTACGCCTTTTTATTAGACACTTTTGATCTCATTAGATTCAGTATACCTTAATCTATGTTTGTACGTATTGCTTTTTTTGTAATTCAGTATAATTTAGTCAAAAAAGATAAAAATGCTCGAGGTAGTTTTTAAGACTAAAATATAGATATTTCATCATATCAGCCAATAGACGCCCACTGTTGGACATAGGCCTCCCCCAAGGATCTCCATACCGATCGGTCCTGCGCCTCCCGCATCCAGCGGCTTCCCGCGACCTTCACCAGATCGTCGGTCCACCTTGTGGGGGGCCTACCAACACTGCGTCTCCCGGTACGCGGCCGCCACTCGAGGACCTTTCCGCCCCAACGGCCGTCAGTCCTACGAGCGATGTGTCCTGCCCACTGCCACTTAAGGTTTGCGATTCTTTGGGCTATGTCGGTAACTCTAGTTCTTGTACGGATCTCATCATTTCTGATGTGATCACGTAGAGAAACCCCGAGCATAGCCCGCTCCATTGCCCTTTGGGTGACTTTGAGCCTTCTGATGAGACCCATTGTAAGCGGCCACGTCTCAGTTTCGTATGTCATCACTGGCAACACGCACGAATTGAAGACTTTCGTCTTGAGACACTGCGGTAGATGGGCCGAGAAAATGCTGCGTAGCTTCCCGAACGCTGCCCAGCCGAGTTGGATTCGCCGATTTACCTCTTTCTGGAAGTTGGACTTACCGAGCTGGACTATTTGCCCCAGGTAAACATATTCGTCAACAACTTCCAGCGTAGAGCCTCCAACATTCACAGGAGTGGGTACTACACGGGAATTCGACATTATTTTAGTCTTGTCCATGTTCATTTTAAGACCCACTTGTTGGGAAACTCTACAGAGGTCTTCGAGCATTGTGCCTAGATCCTCCACGGTCTCAGCCATGACTACGATATCATCAGCAAAACGAAGGTGAGTCATATACTCGCCGTTTATGTTGATGCCGAGTCCCCTCCAGTCCAAAAGCTTAAATACATCCTCCAACGCAGCTGTGAACAATTTCGGCGATATAACGTCACCCTGTCTCACACCACGCTGAAGTCGTACTGGTTTCGAGTTTTGGTCCTGAAGGCGAACTGACATGGTGGCGTTTTCGTACAATGACTGCAACACTTGGATGTACCGATAGTCTATTTGGCACCTCTGGAGTGATCTAAGTACGGCCCAGGTCTCGACAGAATCAAAAGCTTTCTCATAGTCCACAAACGCCAAGCATAGTGGCAGATTATACTCCTCGGTCTTCTGTATAACCTGCCGCAGCGTATGGATGTGGTCTATGGTACTATAGCCTTTTCGGAATCCGGCTTGTTCGGGAGGCTGGAAGTCGTCGAACCTGCGTGCGAGACGATTCGTGATGACCCTCGAGAATAGCTTATAGACATGACTCAGGAGCGTGATGGGTCTATAGTTCTTCAACTGGGCCCTGTCGCCCTTTTTGAAGATAGTTCTTCAACTGGGCCCTGTCGCCCTTTTTGAAGAAAAGTGCCACCACGCCCCCGTGCCATGCTTTAGGCGTTTTGACCTCGAGTATGACGGAGTTGAATAGCCGCTGCAGCGCTTTCCGGACTGGTAGTCCACCCGCTTTTAAGAGTTCGGCTGTAACTCCATCATCACCCGGTGCCTAGTTGTTTTTAAGCTGTTTAAGAGCCACACTAATCTCGTACAGGCTGACGTCCGGGATATCTTCGGTATAGTGCCGGGTCAATTTGGCTCTAGGGTCTGTAGCCGGAATAACAGGTGCCTGTGATGTTGCGTAAAGCTGTCCATAGAAGCGTTCGATCTCGGCCATAAGCTCAGGTCGGGATGTAATGACTCTGCCGTCCTCTGTCTTCAGCTTCGTCAGCAGACTCTGACCGAGTGACAGATCTCTTGCGAACACTTTGGAGCCCTTGTTCTGCTCAATGGCCTCTTTAATACGTTCCGTATTAAATCGGCGTATGTCGCGAGTCAGGCACTTAGAGATCTGTTTGTTGAGTCGCCGACGAGCATCTTCAGAAGACTGCCGACCCATTCCACGCCTTTCCTCCATCAGCTTAGCTGTCGGCTCCGAGATCTTACTTCGTTGCTTAGTACGGCTGGGTTTGCAAAACTTTGCATCCACCGTAAGGACAGCTTCCACAACCCTGTCATTATAAGTGTCCACATCCACATGCAGTCCTCCAGGCAATCGAAGCGATTTTGTAATTCGAGTTGAAAGCGCTTGGGGTTTTGGATCTGGATGGCTTCGAGACGGAGCGCAGACTTCACCAGTCGATACCTTTCCGCTTTTATGTTAAGATTCAATGCGCCTCGTAACATTCGGTGATCGCTCCCCGTGTTAAACGAATTGATCACTGAGACGTCATTGAATATGCGGGTCTTAGTCGACATGATGAAGTCAATCTCATTTTTTGTCACGCCATCCGGACTTTTCCAGGTCCATTTTCAATGCAGCCGTTTTTTGAAGAAAGAGTTCATCATATAGAGTCCCTCTCTCTCCATGTAGTCGGCTAACATTTGACCTCGAAAATTCCGGATTCCAGCTCCAAATTGCCCCACTTTCAACTCATTATCGCCCCGCGCAACGCTTCAACGCATGGATATTTAGATGCTAATAATTTATATTTTGAGCAACATGTTTTCAAAATCGAAACGTACCTAGGTTTGTATGTTTGGATTTTGAAATATGTTATATATGTAATATATCTTCATTATATCTACAACATTTCCAAAAATTATGAAAATTGGACTATTGACAGTGGGAGAAAAGCGTTATCGCTTTTTGTATGAAA
Organism: Schoenobius gigantellus; assembly: GCA_963935595.1. NCBI lineage: Eukaryota > Metazoa > Arthropoda > Insecta > Lepidoptera > Crambidae > Schoenobius > Schoenobius gigantellus. Next base: position 25,752,490 of record OZ012554.1, read on the forward strand.
ATTTACAGCTTCACAATCCTCTTAAAATAAAAGATTCATGTGGAATTGAAAAAATACTTTTACAATTATTGGCCTCCACCATCCCCATAGCCAACCATCACCACCTTTTTATTGTTAAAAAGTTTACAAATAATTAACAGTTTTTTTATTATTAATGTGTTTATTTCGAGAAAAAATAGTAGGATTTGACTATTTTTCCTCAAAATAATGATGCTACAATATTAAGTTGCCACAAGACATCATAATAGAGCATCAGTTGTTTATTGCCCTCAAACCATCACTGGGCCCGGCTAAGAAAATGAGAAATGACTAAAATTTGGTTTTTGTTGACACAATATATTATGCGATATTACTTAAGCAAAATCTAAATTGAAGAAGGTAGGCGGATATAGGAACGACACAGGTACACACAGACAAAATTGTATCAGTAAAATATTAATAAGGTTCCAAAAAAATTTATGGGGCAATGTGTGTTGATCTCAAAAAACTGAAAAAACTGACCATTTTCTCAAAAAACTGACATTTACTGACCATGCTCAAAAAAACTGACTTTTACTGATTTTACTGACCAGTTTCGACCCCTGTGTCTTAGCTAAGACAAGGTTAGTGAAATTGACTATTATTGGTCTAGACTAGACTAGATATAGAGATTATTACAAAAATATAGTGATTTATCTAAAAAGCTCAAAAATAAAGGGTGTAAAAAAATCAATCACAAAGCCGAAGCCCACGTATTCCCATCGTCAATATCACTTTTGTCTTCTAGACCATACCTGAGAAATTAATAGTTACCAAGATATTTAAGTTCAAAGTGACAATTATTATTTCGAGGTTTTTATACCGAAGTGTTTGGAACATTATTTGTTAATTTTCATCCAAAGAAACATCAAAGAAAAAATCAGTATTTGTTGACAAAAAAAAGTTTTTAATTTACAACGCGCAATGTATTTGCAACGGACGCCGTCTATTGTCACCGCAAGCCGCTGACTCGCGTAGTACTTTTAGCAGTTGTTTTTTAAAACCTAAAAATAAATTTCGTTGCCATCAAAAAAAAAAATATTTAAGTTAATTTTAATGGTCTGAATGCGTAGCTGCGGGCTTTGTTTTTAGGTTTTTTACACCGTGTATATTGAAATGTTGAAAATCATTACAAAATGATTTTACAGTCTAGCTAGAACATTCTGGATTGTCCTTACAAAATGTAATTAAGTGTGGGATGCGTTTTTACTCTGGCAACGCTGGGTTTCACAGTTAGTAACAATATAACGCTGAAAGAACTGACAATAAATAACCTTGACGTTTTAAGCTTAAAATTTCAAACATAATGGAAGTAATAGGTAGTAGATTACCATAATGTATGGGTTACTATTGAAAAAGTAATATCAACCAACATCTTGTTAGAAATAACGCACAACATAGATTTCATTTATTAAAAATGTTTGGCCTAGTGAAGCTTACCTGAAGTCAGGTATTCCTGCAGAAGTGCTGATTCCAGCACCTGTGTGTACAACAACGTGTTCACTTTCTTTTATAAGTTGAGCCAATATCTGACACTTATTGTTCAATTTTTGTAATGATTCAAATTTCTAGAAATAAAAGTTCATATTAGATTAAAGTACCCACTAAAGACAAATGTATTCTGTTTTTTAAATTTTGAAGGCACTTACTTCTGGAATACCTAAAACACCTTTATGTTCATAAGGCGATAGTCCTTCAGCATAATTACACGACATTGTCTGTCTGGCTTAACTTGAAAATTCTAATGGGTAACAACAGTCCTTGATAACAATGAAAACTCAAGTCTGCTTCTGAAAGTAACTTATAAAATCATGATAATTTACTTTTGTATTATTTTGTTGTTTGAAAAGAGCAATTTTAGTTTTAACAGGTTTTATTTTAGTTTTTCTTTAGAAAAGAAATCATAATGTATCTATCTGCATTCTATTTTACTCACGAATTAATATGGATGGTTAGTTTTGTTTGTAGCTATGGTTTTGTTTCACACATTTTCCTTATATTTATTTTTTTTCCTTTTATTTACATAGGTAATTGAATTTTTGGGATATTTGGCTTATTTTTGCCTTCAATTCAATTATAGAGTAATTTTCAACCATCGAACTAACGAACCAAAACAAAATCACAGATTAGAGAGATGGTCCGAATTGCGATAAAAGCAATAATATCGCGGATCCGACCAAATTAACCCTGCGTTCCAGATAAAGCACTGCTACTTTCTGAGGCTAACATCTGATGTTAGCCTCGTTGTGCGTTTCTTATAAGAAATGTTGACATTTTTAGCCGCGCTAATTGTTACAAATGAAACGCAAGGTACTGATTTTTCGTGCTGAATTTTGACACCTCACCTACTTAGTCCAGCCACTTAAAATTTTTAATAATATTAATCAGAATTGGCTAGTACTAAAAATATCTTTCAATATTTTTTTAAATCCGCTGAAAATCCTTTTTGATTCAATTCAATTCAATTTTTTTAGGTTGTATGGCCTCTGTCAGGTGTGACAATTTTGCCAATGTCGAGTAGCGAAAACACGTTTTAAGTTCATAAGATTTAGCGGTAATACTAGAATGCTGGGTCGGTTGGGCTACCTGTGGGCAAAGCAGAGCGAACATTAAATTGTTAGTAGCGGCTTGATGTTATGGTTAGAAATTATTTTGTAAAATTGTAGGTGAATTATGTTGGAGAATAAAATGAGTTAAGAAAAAATGTGGAATAAGTTAGTTGTAGGGTCTACTATTTTATAATTTAATTTGATTTCTTTCAATAAATTTAAAAAGTATGTTTAAAAATGGGGTGTTCATTTGAGTAAGCAGGAAATTCATATTTACAGGACGTGGAATGAAATCAGGAAGTAGGTGGTATAGTGATGTTTGTTGTCTCGGGCAGTTAAAGAAAATATGATCCACGGTGCCTTCGTCTAAGCCACATTCACATATGGAATGATCTCGAATGCGTATTTTAGCCAGAAAAACTGGGGAGCATACATGTCCAAGGCGTAGCCGGATTATAGTGGAGGTGGTAAGTTTATTGGCTGATTTGTATTTAAAAAACCATGGCTTAGTAGGGACATCCAACTGAATGCGACCATAGAATTTTCCTTTTATGGAACGAGAATGATTCCATTCCTGTTGCCATTGTCTGCTTAAATCTGATTTTGCTGATAAACGGATATCTTGAGAAAAGCATTTATCATAAGACAGACAGCCTAGTGATGTGGCTTGTTTAGCACATGCGTCAGCATTTTCATTTCCTGTGATACCGCAATGTCCAGGAATCCAAACAATAGCAACATCCTTGCCTTGTGAGTCACATCGAAACAGCAGTTCCCTGGTCTTCAATGACAAGTAGGATATATTCCTGGAACGAAGTGGGAATCTTGACAATTCTTCTAGTACGCTACGTGAATCAATAAAAATCACCGAACCGCTGTATCCATGTGACTCAATAAATGCGACAGCTTCATATAGAGCGATAGATTCGCCTGTGAATACTGTGGTTTCAGGAGGACATTTGAAGCTGAGAACAATTTTTAAACTAGGGATCCATACAGCTGCTCCGACATTACTATCTGTCGATAGTTTTGAGGCATCAGTATATATATGCAGCCTATCTGACCAGTTGTTATTATCTACCTGTAATCTAAAGGATGAATTTGCTTCAGGAGTCAATTTATTTAGTCCGATATTTAGAACTATATTAGGTTTAAAAACTAGAACTTCATATTTGAAAGTAAAGAGGGGATTACCAGGGAAGGTGTAAAGGGGTGGTCCAGCAGAATATTTAGAGAAACTTTTTATAAGACAGGGTGTTGTCTTATGAACCCAAAACCTAGATGTTTCCACTAAGTGCTGTAGTTGGTGGAGGCGGGACAATAATGGGTGGTTGCTATTTTGGATAACTTTGCTTAAGAAATTATCTGCAAGGAACTGGCGACGTAAATGAAGTGGGGGGTCGACGCATTCTACTTGCATAGCATTAATCGGAGAAGATTTCATAGCTCCACAGATGATACGGAGGGCTTTAGCTTGAATTTTTTTCAGTGAATTTAAGGCTGTCTTATTGCAAGGTTCCCAAAGAAAGCAACCATAATCTAAGTGGCTACGTATTATTGCGTTATAAAGAAGTTTCTGGCAATATGGATGGGCACCCCTGTAACACTGTTTTTTCTTAAAATTTCATAAAACACTAATTTTGCAAAAACACTTTGGTTTCACTGTAGTTTTAACACAAATTTCACAACTAAAATCATAATTACAATAACTTTGTCAATTAATTTCACAATATCAATGTCAAGTGTCAACGTCAACGTCGTTTCACGTCACGTCAGTGACATTTGCAATTATCTTTGGTCATTATTCACTTTTTGCATAAACAAAATAAATCTCGCGTTTATCCTGGCCTTATTTACAAAGATAGTTTTTTTTCGCCCAAAATCCCGTGCTTCCATTTAGGTGGGTTGATTTTCTTAAAATTCGGAATTTGACATTTGGACCGTTTGTTTTGATCATTTCTATAGACATATTTTAATAAAATACACTTAAACTTATAGATCATATAATTATAGTTTCGTCGAATAGAATTTGGAAAGCATTCACAATTTGTTTAAGGTTAATTTTTCATTACGTTTTGTTTTTCAACTAAACATAACTTTAGCTGGAAATACTTATTGCATAGGTATTGTAGAATTTCGAAAGATCCGTATGTTGACTTGACACATCTTGAAGCAAGTTAAGAGTCTTACGAGTGTTATGAAATGAATTTGGTTTTAGGAGAGGTTCCGTCGCCAATACGGCGCTTAACATTCAGCAAACGGACCTCGGCTCCGTCGCTTCCACATAAACGCAAATCTGCGCGCAAGTGGAGCGTTGGTTTAGTCTATCGTCTAGGTTATGACTAGTCTGTGAGACATCGATCGAAGTAATTTGTTATTGATTTGAAGATCATAAAGTTTTTATATATTTATTTCGTAGGTATTTCTCTCGTTTTCCGTGTGAATTTAATTCGAAAAGCCACCCTGAATTTAACAAAGTGAGTTATTTTTGTTTTCAGCTTGAAGAGTAAAAGCTCAATCATATTTATAATCGCCGGCGCGCGATTCGGTGAATTAGTTGAATAAATAAATTATATCAATAGATAATACTCCGCCCACACTAAGGTATCTAATTAACTTATTATATTTCATGATTTAAAACAGATTTTGTTAATTTTATTTTTATTTGTGGGTAAATTGATTATTAAATCAAACATATTACATTTCCAAAATTCGCCTTTTTCATCCCCTATTTCATTAAAAAACCTTGATAGTAAACGGCATCTTAGTGGGATTAAGGCATATATTGAGTAACACTTGCGAATTTCATGTTAAATTCTAAATTTTCACAATATTAAGTTTCACATCCTTCTTTGGCAAAGAACTCACAAATTAAGCTGTTTTCTTTTTATTAATAGCAATAATTATACACAAAATAGGTGCTCTCCCCTCCATAGGTCCTTTTTATTAACTAACCAATAAGACAATTTGTCGATTTATTAAAAATTATGTTTTAGAATTCATTTGCTATGTTTATTACATGAAGTTCAAATGTATTGACTGGGATTCCTTCAGAACTCAGTGTTAGACCCACTGACCTCAAGATCATAGGCATATTTAATTATATTTTTAACATAACACTGTGCTATGAATCTCCAGGGCAGTTCCCGGAGGCCGTAGGGCTCCGCTGCAACTAACCTACCTAATAACCTAATATCAAGGAGGAATTCTGTGGAATTACACAAATAATATTAGAAACAGAGAATAAGTTAAGAAATTGGAATATTATATCTCTGACCCGTGATCGCAGAAACTTAGCATTGAAGGTATGACCCACTAACAACCGCTCCGGGGAAGGCTACTAATTTCTTTTAAAAAAAAAGGAAACCTATAACTATTTGTTCGTGTACTTTATTGCCCCTCATTTTGTAGTTTTGTACCCAATTTGAACCTGATTTTTACCTGCCGAGATTGATCAAACAAACCTGAACCATCCTGCCCTTGGCTTGTATTAAATAAAAATTTAGTTAAGTGCTTTGCATTGAGGGATTTTGTTAACTTCAGTAACATTATGCATAAGTGAATTACAACCATGTACCTACCAGAATAAAGCTTTTCATTTTGTATCGGACTAAAGGAATAAGTTTGTTTTTTTTTCCTTCAACTTTAAGATTTCCCTATATTACTACAATTTAGCAAGAAAAAGCATTACACCCCACCAAACACCGGAGACTGCACGGAGAGCATTTAGGTTTTTTTCACATTTCTCCTTAATATAATTGAGGTGTTGAATGCCTGTTAATCTGGAGTCAAGGAATAATCCTAGAAATTTAACATAATCATTAACAGGTAGACATTCTTCATCAATGGCTATAACGATATCAGGGATGAGTCTTTTTCTAGAGAATACCACAACAGAGGATTTTGATGGTGACAAAGAAAGACCATGATCTATGAGCCATTGATTAAGATATCGAAGGGCGGTGTTAAGCCGGATAGAAGATTCTGAAATATCATTTGAGGCATAATATAGTGCAATGTCATCTGCATATTGGAGTACCTCACAGAAAGAGTCTACAGTTTTGTCTAGATCATACGTATACAAGTTATATAGAAGAGGGCTGATAACTGATCCCTGGGGTAATCATGTGTTCTAACGGAGATAGTCCTAGCAGTAAGTAGATTGAAAATAACGTTAGTCAACTTCTCAGGTAAACTCAGCTGTTGCATCTTCTGCCTGAGTACTGGAAGAAGGACGTTGTCATATGCTGAGGATATGTCCAGAAACACTCCCACTAAATGCTCTCCTCGGGAGAAAGCAAGGCGAACATCTGATACAAATATGCTCAAGCTGTCAGTGGTTCCTATCGCTTTACGGAAGCCAAATTGAGATGGGGAAAGTATGCCCCGGTTTTCTAAAACCCACTCTAACCTGTTCTTTATAAGATGTTCTAAAATTTTGCATAGAACTGATGTCAGGGCTATAGGTCTGTAAGAGGAGGGATCAGCTGCGTCCTTATGGGGTTTTAAAATTGGGATAACAATTTGGTGTTTCCAGGATTCTGGTATATTTCCTGATTCTAAAATATGGTTTAAAAGTGTTAAAAAGAAGCGTTTTGTGGGATCAGTGCATTTTCTAATAAATGAGTAGGGGAATCCGTCTGCTCCAGGGGCAGAATCTTTCAAGGAGCCTAGGACACCATTAAGTTCCTCCATAGAAAAAGGGTCATCCAGTTGATTAGTACTAGGAGTGGGGACAAAGGGGATTGGGAGGCAATCTTCAGTTGGAACAAACGGGGGGGCCAATTTATCCATAAATTTGTCTGGCCAATCAGATGGATCAGAGCTACTAGTAGATTGCAGATGGTTTTGGGAAAGGCGGAATTTTTTAAGGTTCTTCCAGACAATAGAGGCTGGAGAGCGAGGAGATAAGTTTTCGCAAAATCGGATCCATCCCTGATGTTTTTTATTTTTAAAGAGTTTTTTTGTAGTGGCATTTACCTTTTGGAAAGTCAAATAATTTTCTAAAGTAAGGTCTGACAAATATTTCTTTTCCGTTTCTTTACGAAGCCGGATTGCTCTGGTGCATTCGGAGTCCCACCAGGGAGGAGAAGGGATTTTATTCCTAGAGGCATTTTTAGTAGGGATGGTTAAGTCTGCCGCCGATATTAAAATGGATGAAAATTTTGAAATTAACTCTAAATAGTTGGAGGTAGAAATTGGAGGAAGAGATTTAATTTGGTTTTCTGATTCTTGGCCAAATAGCTCCCAGTTAGCATCTGGAATTCTGTATTTGAGCAGCGGAGGAGGGGATAATGGGATAGATCCTCGAGAGAACATTGTAATGAGGATAGGAAGGTGATCACTCCCATGGCTAAATGGGAGAGTACTCCATGACATGCATGATGCCAGGTTTGTGGAAGCTAAAGTCAAGTCAACTGCACTAGGATTTTGTAATGGGGATGTTCTTCTAGTAGGGGATCCGTCATTCAGAACACATAAGTTGCTGTCATCGAGTATATCAAGCAGAGTGGGGGATATGGAATCTGAATGAGATGAACCCCAAGAAGTGTGGTGACAATTTAAATCTCCCATTACCAGAGCAGGACCAGGAATTTGTGACATAATAGAGCCTAGTTCACTAATGATTGATTGATTAGGATGAGGAATGTATATGGATACAAAGGACATGCCTAAAGCTTCAGTAGCAACAATATTAATTCCATCTGAATGAGATGGGAGTTGGAGAATCCGAAAGGGAATAGGGCGTTTGATGAAGAGGGCACAACCTGCCCATCCATCAGTGTTATCATCGCGGACACATGCATATCCCGGAATCCGAAAAGCAGATCCAGGTCTAAGCCATGTCTCCGAGATAGCCAAGATGATTGGTTTGTGAGTGTTAATTAAGAATAGAAGATCCTGTTTTTTGTGTCTAATACTCCTACTGTTCCATTGGAGAATTAAATGATCCATTAAGTTGGGGTAGGAGTGAAAACAGTTGGGTCAGCGTGTCTGAGACTGTGGGCGGTAGTATGTCACTAAACTTAGCTAGGACATTAATTAAAAGCTTTACTAGTAAGTATCCAGTATCTTCATTTGGGCTAGGACTGTTATTTGAATTGAAACAGCAACCATTAGGTTGAGAGGGACTAGGGGAATTCACTATGTCATTGTGTGCACTTTGATCATAGCCTGAATATAGAGGTAACCTGGGTGATCGGTTAAAAAAAACAGTTTTTTTATGGGAGGTCCTTTGGGGGCTTAAAGGGGGGACAGAGACAGGGAGAGAAGGTTCCATACGAGGAGAGTGAGTAGCTGGGGTACGAGAGGTGTCTGCATAAGATCTTCGAACTGGTCGAAAGCGAAGGGAAGCCTCAGAGTAATTAATGTTTTCTTCTGACATTACTACTTTAATCATCTTTTGGCGGGCATGTTCAGGGCAGCTGGTATTTGTAGCATAATGTGTAGCAGAGCAGAAGAGACACGTTGATTCTTCCTCTGGAACAGAACAAGTTTCGCCAGTGTGGGGTTGGGCGCATTTGAAACACCTAGGTTTTGACCTACATTGTGCCTGAATGTGTCCAAATCGACAACATGCATTGCACATAATAGTAGGAAGCTGGTAAACGGAAACTGGTAAAGATGTATGAAAGCAAAACACCCTTTCTGGTAGTTTTTGCCCTTGGAAAGTGAGAACCACAGTGCGAGTAGGGATTCATTCAACAGTACCATTGTTTGTTTGTTTTCGGTTTAAACGCCTAGCACGAATAACTTGTATATTATTAGGGCATTTAATGGAGTATATAAGTTCTTCCATAGTCCAATCGGAAGGGATGTCCCTTACTATGCCATTTCTTGTTACATGAAATTTAGGAATAATAGCCGAATAATTATTAGAGTCTAAGAAGTTGTTTTCAATAAAGTTATTGGCAGAATCTGCATCTTTAAATTCAATTAAGATTCGGTTACGACCTGAAGATTTAATGCCATCTTTTGAAATGCCGGAAATGGAATTTTTAAAAATCAATTGTGCAAACTTAAGAAGGCGGATGGATAATCCAGCTGACGGATCAGGTTCTTTCCTTGAGACATGAACTATAAATGGTCCCGCGTCACCTGGACCATATTTTGATTTAACTGAGGAGAATTCAGGAAGGGTAAAAGAATTTTGAGATGAATCAGAAGGGGAAGAGGTTTTCTTGGAATGAGGTTCATTTGTTGGATTAATATCAGACGGGCGTTTTGTAGCCTTTCTGGTTTCTGACGGGACGGAACAATCCATATCAGAGTCTATAGTCGGTTGACTTCCGCCCCCATCTGGGGGCTCCTTATCGGACAACATACAAGTAAGTAATACTTACACAACAATCACAACAAATAGCGGACGGACACCTTTAATATGAAGCGGCACAGATATTAAGCACACAAAAACAACACAATCCACGGTTTAACAACGACTATTTTAAGCGAATAAAAGTATTTTTGTAAAAGAAACGCGACACGTGTGTTCACCTGACGCCGATCCTTGGCCCCCTTTTTGATTCATGAAAAAAGATTCCAAATGTCAAACTTGAAAGCTGTCAAAAGGTGGTATCAGAGGACCCATCTATTAGCATGGGTATTTGATGCTAGCATTTCGTGTTAAAAATGCTTAAATGAAACGCATGACAACCAGCAAGAAAAACTAGCATCACCGGCTAATGAAACGCAGAGATGCCAAAAATGTTGATATTTATGGCTAAAAATGCTTATATGGAACGCAGGGTAAATTGTCACAAAATATAAGGGCTATTGAATCAGTAGGTTATGTTGTGACGTTGTGTGTGATTCGCGATCACTTTTATCGTTTTACGGAACGTAACAAAAAGTTAACTCGAAATTGACATTTAACTCACGGTGCTGTGACGAAGGCAGCGTTCCGTTTCGCGATTATAGTGACCATCAGCCTTAGAGCATTCATACGGGAGACGGCAAGGCTGGGCGAACCCCTTTGCCAATTTACGCTGACCATAAGACCATACATGTTATATAAAACTAGTTGACGCGCGGCCATTGCCATTTGCTGTCGTTTTTGTGTCGCACTAAGAGCTCCAAAAAATGGTTAATTGTGCAGTTTCCTCTTGCAAAAGGCTATCCAGCTACTCAAATCTTCGAGATTATGGCGTTTCCTATCACATGTTAGTATAAAATATACATTACCGTGTTTCATTTGTTTACAATTATGAAGTATTTTTTATGCCGTTACAATAGAAAAATACAATGGTACGATGGTAGCTCAACACAATACACGGGCATTATATTATCTGTGACACGGGCATTTGCTTAGTGCTGGGACAACGTGAGTGAATGATGCTAATTCATATTTTTATTTATCATTCATTCACTCCGGAGTTTGTTTATTGTTTAACCAGATATAAGATTAAAATAGAAATTCAAGTGGAATTTAATTGAACAAAAAAATATCAAGAAAATATTACTTATTATTTTGCTTCAACTTTGCTTTGTAGATTAAAAAACTTTTTCTATACAATATACTTACTCTAAACAATTTTTCGACTGCGTCTCACTTGATTTTAAGCCTATTAAATAATCTTTATTGGTATTTTACAAAATGCAATGTAAGTTAAACCCTAGAGATGGCATCATCACTCGTGTTTACTCCAGATAGAAAAATGTCATATAATGTCCTCTTAATTTTATGTTATAGTTGAGGTCATAAGTACAAAAAAAATTTTTTTATTTTTTTGTACTTTTAGTTTTTTTTTGAAAGGCTGAAAAGATGCAAAATGTTCATAAACTCTCAAGTATATTTTCTTCAACTGTACTTCTATTTAATTTCATACGTTAGCTGCCAGACAGCAGACAAAATAGAAAAACTATTGTTTGCGGTCACCGTTAACCGCGTTTTCGTTTCGTTTCCGCGTTGCATTGCGGTTTAATGCCACCTGCTCTATGCAGCAAGTTGTTGGGGACATCAGTAAAGAGCACAAAGCAAGTGGTTGTCGTCATAATCGTCATCAGAAAAAAATTTAATAATGTAACATAATTAATAAAATCACACAATAAAGCTTTTTCTACTTATTTTAGTGGCTTTGAAGTTTGTACGGCCAATGTAAACAAAAACACTTTCAACGTCACGTTATGACAAATGAATAACATGTCTTACTATATCTAAATAAATACTTTCATAGTAGTAAACATCTACTAAGCTAAAATGGTAGAACTAACGCCACATACGTGTAGCATGGAATTTTATGTTTACTTTAACTCACATTTTTTGGTGCAATTTAAAGGACAATGCCCGATATCGTCCCAAGCGTTATAACACGTTGGGCCCTACCGCAAATGAAAGGTTTTCTTAAATACTAATTTTGTTTGTATGGCAGTAAGTTGCTATCTCGTGCTTTTTACTTGCACTAGATAGCAAATTACTACTATACGAGCAAAGCTAAACGAAAAAGTACCTACCTATTAAACATATTTATAACTATGCAGATATAAAATAAATTCAGAAATTAGTTCTTGGTATATTAACAAGGCGTCAGTGGCGCTGTGGACTCGGCGCTTGCCTTCCAATCGGGGGGTCAGGGTTCGAGACCCGTCATGTACATACCAATGTGTTTTTCGTTTCGAATTTCATATGTACATTTGTCTGACGCTCCTACGGTGAAGGAAAACATCGTGAGGCAACCTGCATGCATCTGCGAAGAAATTCAATGATGTACGCCCTAGTTTAGGGTAGGCTTGCGCCCCTCGGTGGGGACGTATATGAGCTGTTGATGATGATGATGATGATGCTTGGCGTTTGTGAACTATGAGAAAGGCTTCGATTATGTCGAGACCTAGACCGTACTTAGTTCACTCCAGAGCTTGGCACCTCTGTAATAGACTATCGGTACATCCAAGTGTTGCAGTCATTGTACGAAAACGCCACCATGTCAGTCAGCTTTCAGGACCAAAACTCGAAACCAATACAACTTCAGCGAGGTGTGAGACAGGGTGAAATTATATCGCCGAAACTGTTTACAGTTGCGTTGGAGGATGTACCTATTTAAGCTTTTGGATTGAAGAGGACTCGTCATCAACATAAACAGCGAGTACAGAACTCACCTTCGTTTTGCTAATGATATCCTAGTTATTTATGGCTCAGACCGTGAAAGATCTTGGCACAATGCTCGAAGACCTCTGTAGAGTTTCCTCACAAGTGGGTCTTGAAATAAACATGGACAAGACTAAATTATGTCGAATTCCCATGTAACCCCAATCCTGTGAATGTTGGAGGCTCTAACACTGGAAGTTGTTGACGAATATGTTTACTTGGGGCAAATCGTCCAGCTCGCTAAATCCAACTTCCAGAAAGAGGTAAATCGGCGAATGCAACTTCCCTGGGTAGCATTCGGGAAGCTACGCAGCATATTCTCGGCCCATCTACCGCACTGTTTCAAGACCAAAGTCTTCAATTCGTGAGTGTTGCCAGTGATGACGTACGGAACCGAGACGTGGCCGCTTACAATGGGTTACATAAGAAGGCTCAAAGTCACTCAAAGGGCAATGGAGAGGGCTATGCTCGGGGTTTCTCTACGCGACCGCATCAGAAATGATGAGATCCGTAGAAGAACTAGTGTCCCCGACATATCCCAAAGTATTGCAAACCTTAAGTGGCAGTGGGCAGGACACATAGCTCGCAGGACTGAAGACCGTTGGGGCGGAAAGGTCCTCGAGTGGCGGCCGCGTACCGGGCGACGCAGTGTTGGTAGGCCCCCCACAAAGTGGACCGACGATCTCGTGAAGGTCGCAAGAAGCCGCAGGATGCGGGAGGCAAAGGACGGATCGGTTTGGAAATCCCTGAGGGAGACCTATGTCCAACGGTGGGCGTCTCTTGGCTGAAATGATGATGTGTGTAACGTCCATCTTAATATTCTTTAAAAAAACTGACGCATTGGCTTGACATTACCTTAAAAAAACGTTTGTTTAAAATTCTATATAATTTCCATGGCATTACCTAATTTTCTTGGCTAGTTTTGAACAAGGGACTACAAGGAAATCAGGACCAAGGAAATTAGATTTAAGCCTAAAAAACACCAGAGACAGGTAAATATTAATCTTATTTATATGCGATTCAAATTGAGAGTTCAGCCCTATGGATACTGCTTTTGTATTAATAAATGATTAAATGAATCCATTCCACAACTAAGCAAAAGTGGCCAAGGAAATTAACTTTTCAATAAACCAAAGCCCAAGGAGGCAACTATTTACGCGACTAGCGCGAAACCGATGAACAGCACACATATAGCTGTCTCGACAGCCCCTCGGGGCGGAATGGATGAATAAATCGGTGCAGACCGTTACGTTCAAACGCTTTGCATTTTGTTACTGCAACGTTCGAAATATCGACCCAAGGAAATGAGTTTGAAGAGGACAAAAACAAATCTTCACTTCAGTCTTATCCTTCAACTGTAAAATATGAAAAGTTATTCTTTTTTAATAGCTGTATGTTTCTTTAACATAAAATAAGTCATATTGGAGTTAAATATCGTAGCACTTAGATGATATGTATCTACATCAATAAATATTATGGTAATGGACATACCAAGGAAATTAGACAATCAGGTTTTGATGAAGTTTTTTGTATATTTTAATAATACTTTTTCATATGATACAGACAAAAACAAATCAATTTCAACATATACTATGCGAAAAAAAATTATATGAGTATGAAGTCATTAAAAATATACCGTTCACCTGCCCGGACATAAAAAATGCATCATTTTTGCGAAATACCCGGTCATCATCGCCGGTAATCGTGAGCAATCGGTAAATTGTCGGTACATCAAAGGAATTATGGCCCATGATGGCATACGCGTCGACACAATCGCCGATTACTCAGTATACGTATTTGTCTCGAGTACAGTGTAGACTTCTCGGTAAATAAATTTTACTCTATGGTGTTTCTTTTTTCATTCACATTAATTAAATGATTATAAGAGCTAAGTAGAAAAAAGCGCGGGAAACGTCGAAATTGGCGGGTGGTCTTTTTTCAATTTTATTAAAATATAAAGTAATTTAACAAATAGGATCTTGATAAGTATTTAAATAGTTTATTTTTATTATTAGTGTATACATATATTGTTATTGTAGTGTAGTTCCTGTTATTTGGTAAGTGATCACAATTTTAATAGTAGTCTAGGCTTATGAATGAACCAGACGACCCTGGGGGCACATGCCCTCAGGTGTCTCATTATGTTACAATTAATAATGCCGAAAATGTCGAGGGAATGGACACTGAAGGATCTGTTTTCACTGACTGTTCTGATACAACTTCCTATAATGCTAAACGCAAAAGGGCATATGTAAGGAAAATCTGTAAAAATTGTAACAAAAAGAAGCGAAGTAATCAGAACAAACAGTCCATAGTCAACTCTACGGATACAGATTGTCGTTGCAACTCACAAATAATTGACAATGAATTACTACATAGTCACAATACCCAAAAACAACTTGATATACCATCTTCACAATCACAGCAAGTAGCCGCCTCAGATAGATCAGAATTACCTAAGCCTTTCCAACCAATAGGAAGAGTATTATATCACATGTCTGACTCTGCACCTTATGTTGTTCATGTTCAAAAAGAGCAGGTTGCAAATGAACATAATACCATACATCCAGTAACATTTGGTCATTTTTTGAAGCGGAACTCATTTAAAAATATTATTAATGGTAGCCTTAAGAAAATTGGTCGTAACAGAATAGCTATCTCATTTTCAAATTTTGAAGATGCGAACAATTTTCTGTCTAATGATATTTTAAAGAGCAAAAATTACAAAGCTTTTATTCCATCTTTTAATGTTACTCGGATGGGTATAGTAAGGGGTGTGCCTTCGGAGTGGACAGACGAGGAAGTGATGAGTAATATGACAGTTCCAATAGGATGTGGTAATATTATTAAAATAAGGCGATTAAAAAGAAGAGTCCCTATTAATGGCAAAATTGAGTTCCTTCCTATTGAAACTGTTGTACTTACTTTTGATGGTCAAGTACTTCCGAAACGTGTTTTTCTATGCTACAATGCTCTTTCAGTCGATCTTTACATTTTTCCCACAATACAATGTTTCAATTGCTGCAGATACGGTCATATTAAAAGTAATTGCAGGTCTACTCCCAGATGTTTTAAGTGCTCGGCTAATCATTCAGGAGACAGTTGTTCTGTAGACGAAGAATTTTACAATTGTTGTTTATGTTCGGGTTCTCATATGGCCAACAGTAAAAAATGTCCAGAGTTCTCTAGACAAAAAGGCATTAAGGAAAGTATGGCGAAAAACTGCATGTCATATGCTGAGGCAATAAAATTACATCCACCAATTACTAAGTTGTATTCTGATGTTCTTACCTCTCCATCTCCATTAAATTATAGTCATTCCCAACAACAACATAGTCCTAACCTACCCATCAACAGACAAACAAATAATAATACTTCCTACAGAAAAACAGTTTTCTTAAAACCGACCTCTAGAGATAATATTCCTAAAACTAGTAGAGGTTATGATAAAACTTATCATCGGGATCTATTGAGTGAATTTAAGTTACCCACACCCGCAGATGGGTGTGCATTAAATATTAATCAAAATATGAATTTATCTGAACTTTCAACCAAAGAATTAATTATAGCTTTAATTTCTTCTTTGGTGCAAAATAATTTTTTTTCTGTACCGTCCAACGCTGCCGATTTATATAAGATTATTAAAAATAATACAGTTGTAAATAATGGATCAAATTCTCCAGTGGAATTGTAGAAGTATATGTAACAAAAAAAGTGACCTCATATTTTTAATTAACAATTACAATCCTATTATTATTGCTCTTCAAGAGACATGGCTTCGGCCTAATTTAAACTTTAGAATTCCAGGTTTTTCATGTATCCGAGAGGACAGATCGGATGGATATGGGGGTGTTGCACTCCTTGTGAATCATTGTGTAACATTTTCTCACATTTCAATCAACCAACACAATAATGAATATTCTATAATTGCAATCTCAGTACAAAATATTTGTTTTGTGTCAGTTTATGTCCCTCATCCGTCTTCTGATATATATGACGAACTAGATTCTATATTTTCTTCTCTCCCTCGCCCCCTTTTGATCATGGGCGATTTTAACGCACAACATGTGTCTTGGGGAAGCTCTGTATCTAACTACTATGGTCAAAGAGTCCTTGACATTCTTGATAGCAATAATTTATGTTTATTAAACACCGGTAACATTACTCGTAGAACTCAACCACATGAAGGTAATAGTGTCCCTGACTTAACAATTTCTTCTCCAAGTCTTGCTTCTTCTTTAAATTGGTCCACATTATCATCTTCTTTTGGTAGCGATCATTTCCCTGTAATTATAAATTTTCCACTTATAACGAGTACTCGCCCACATAAACGTCAACCTCGCTTAAAGCATAAATTACTTAGAGACCAATGGAGTTTATTTAAAGAAAAAGTTGATGAATTAATAACTACTCTTCCTAATATTCAGAACAACAATCATATGGAAGTATCTTCGGCTTTAGCTTCTTTGTTGATCAAATCAGCTGACGAAGTATTCCCAATAAAATCAGGTGACATTGACGGCTGTCGAATCCCCTCCCCTCCCTGGTGGGATCATGAGTGTTCGATACAAATAAAAAAAAGGAAAGATGCTGAAAAGGCTTACAAGAATAATTCAACTGATGAAAACTATAACATCCTTTCTACACTAATTAAAAGCACTAGAAAGCTGTTCAAACAAAAGAAATGGGAGAGTTGGAGAAAATTTTGTTCATCGATTTCACCTGATACACCGGTCTCTCTCGTTTGGAATAATATTCGTCGATTCCGTTGTGCATTCAAAGAATCAATATCGCCTTTCATTCCTGATCCAATTGTTGGCGAGTTTCTTGATAATCTTGCTCCCCCTTTTGTCCCTCTCAGACCCGACTGTGAAAAAATTGCATTTTCCGAAGAAAACGGTATCTGTTCTCCTTTTAGTATTTCCGAATTGAAAGGTATTTTATCTTATACTAAGGATTCATCTCCTGGTCATGATGGAATACCTTACTCATTTATCAGTAATTTGAGTGATTCTAGTCTAAATTATATTCTTTCCCTTATTAACTCCATAATGGAAAATGGTAATATTCCTATTTCATGGAAAAAGCAAGATATCATTCCTATTTTAAAACCTAACAAACCCTCTAATGAATCAACATCCTATAGACCCATTGCTCTTTCATCTGTTTTGACAAAAATAGCAGAACATCTTGTCAAAAATCGATTAGAGTGGTATGTTGAAACTCAGGGATTATTAAGCTCGACCCAATATGGGTTTAGAAAAGGTAAAAGCACTATGGATAGCCTAGCCATATTCACAACGGACATTCGCCTAGCTTTTTCTCACAACGAATCCCTTTTAGCTGCTTTTATTGATATTTCCGCTGCTTATGATAATGTTGTTTTGAGTATTCTGAAGAGTAAACTTGTCCAACTATTAGTACCAAAAATTTTTATTAATTTCATTATGAATTTGTTGTCAGAGAGATCAGTAAATATTACTCAAAATAATAATACTCAATCAAGAGTAATTTGGAAGGGCTTACCTCAGGGTTCTGTATTGAGCCCTTTACTATATAATATTTATACACATGATTTAGATTCTTCCCTTGGGAATATTAATGTATTACAATACGCAGATGACTTGCTTTTGTATTTAAGTGGTAAAGATATTAATCAACTATGTTTTTCATTAACTGCTTCTTTAAACATGCTTAAAAGTTGGTTAGATAAAAACGGTCTCACATTGTCTGTTTCAAAAAGTTCTTTAGTTTTATTTTCTAGGTTAAGATTTCCTCCTGCTATTAATGTTATGTATGATAATATGCGTTTACCCACTAATAGTGAGGTAAAATTTTTAGGAGTTATTTTTGACAGTAAAATGTCTGGGCTATCTCACTGTTATTATGTAGCAGCTAGATGTGAACGGATATTTAACATAATAAGATGTTTATCAGGAGTTTGGTGGGGAGCTCATCCTGCTTCTTTGAAATTAATCTATAATGCATTAATACGGAGTGTGTTGGACTATGGTACATATTTTTTGGAACCGTGTAGCTTACTAGGCTTTAAAAAATTAGACGGAGTCCAATCCAAGTCTTTGCGATTAATTACTGGCGCTATGAAATCCAGTCCCATTAATGCTCTTCAGGTAGAATGTGGTGAACCTCCGTTAAAATTCCGCCGCCAATACTTATCTGATAGATATATTTTCCGTGCCTTTCAGTCTTTAAACCATCCTCTTTACACAAAGCTTTCCCTACTATCTGAACTAATAAATTCATCCTCATACTGGTCACATAAATCCCTTCCATGTATTATTATCAGTTTTCGAAAATTTGTTTCACTTCAAGCCCCAATGCACCGATCCAATTTTCTCCCTCTTTTTTCTTGCAGCTATGAAACTCTTATCCTTGACCCCGTAATTCACTTCGTTTCTGATATTCGGAAATGTGATAAAAATGTGAAGTTCAGTTTTTTGGCCTTACTACATGACACTTGGAAAGATTGGCATCATATGTATTGTGATGCGTCAAAGACTTCTCCTTCTAGTAACGTGGGTGTAGGTACTTATCACACCCAATACAATATCATACAACAAGTTAAACTTCCCCCTGAGTCTTCAGTGTTTTCCGGAGAATGCTTTGGTATTTTTAAATGCTTAGAGTATATTCTATTAGCTAAATTAAAAAAGACGATTATATTTTCTGATTCTAAAAGTGCTCTGGAAGCTCTGTGTAAATTTCCTTTTAAAACGAATTGTATACACCCTATCATTATAGATTGCCGTAAATTACTTTACCAATGCTTCTCTCGTGGTTTCCACGTAGAATTTGCGTGGATTCCTGGACATCGTAATATAGCCGGTAATGAAAAAGCAGATACATTAGCTAACCTTGCTTCTACCTGTGGAGATCCATTCCCTTATAAAAATTACTGTTGCGATCTGACAGCCCGAGCAAAACTTTCGCTTAGAACTTCTTGGGAAGAAGATTGGAATAAAAGCTCAGAACTTAAAGGTAGATACTATAAATCCATTCAACCTCTTATTCCTATAAGGCCATGGTTTACTAGTATGGTTTTATGTAAAACAGCAACATCAATCATTATAAGATTACGGATTGGACACACTTCTACCCCTGCTCACTTGGCTAAGTTTAAAATTATTAATTCTGATTTATGTGATTGTGGTTCTGCTGTAGGAGATGTAAATCACATTATCTTTTCCTGCCCTTCCTACGATCACTCTATATTGTTTGAATCCTTATCATCCCTTCATGTTCCTTTCCCGACTTCAGTTCCGGTTCTCATGGCTCAAAATAACATAAATATATATAAATCTATTTCCTCTTTTTTATGTTCAAACAATATTAAATTTTGACCTATACATAGTTTATTTTGATGTAGATAGCATAATAATATATTTATTCTTATATATCATTTTTGGATTTCCTACCCCTTTTTACCCTTTTTTATCTTGATCCTATTATCCCATTCCGATTCCGTGTTCTTTTTCCTATTTAAACGTTTCCCAAACTTTTGTCGTGGCTAATGCACAAGCCGTGCGGAGCCATTAACAAAAAAAAAAAAAAAGAGCTAAGTAAAAATATTGCCGCAGCCGCGATCTCTTCGATGTCCTTTTTTAATAGACGTCTTATCTAGAAGTGGAAAAAACGGCTTAAAATTTTAAAACGTTTAAACGTTGTACTTATTTCAATAAGCGCGCTTGTAAAAAAGCTTTTCGTTTAAACGCTTATTGTTTATTGCGTATAATTATTTCTGGAAAAACGTTTAAGTACAACGTATGCACCGTTCTTTTGCTAATGACAAAAACACTATAGGGATAGCTTTATACTATTTAAACGAAAAAACTGCTCTCATATCAATCAATTGAAATATTTTTAGTGATGGAAATATTAATATTCTTATTTTATTACTTAATAAACAATGTTTCTACAAATATTGCATCACGCGACTTAATTGACCAAGTTCCTTTCAAAAAAGTCCCACATTACATTATTACCACCTCTCGACACTAAAACTATCAAATTATATATTTATAAACTTTATTTAATCGCACTTTATACACACACGCATAACAAACGTAAATACAATGCTTATTTATACACGTATTTAAAAAAATAAAACGAAAGCGTACGTAAAAGCAGCCAGCCACAACACAACAAACGCGTACTTATCTCTCGACAGTGAAAAGCTTAATACTTTTTTAAACGAAAAGCGTGGTAAGCCATCCAATTTTGGGATGCGTTTTGGTCGCTTTATAACTCCAGCACGCAGTATAATGCCATCTAGCGGCGAACGTTCTATTTCCGATGCATGTATACAGACAGAGCATGCTTTCAAAGTAGGTAATTTTATTGCGGGAGTACAGATGGCGGGACTAATGTATGTCGGTAAAAAGCAAAGCGTAAGTAAAAGCGTAATGTTTTGATTAGTAAAAGTCTGCTTTTGTACTTTAGTTCAAAAGCAAACTTTTTTAAGTGCTTTTCGTTTAAACGCTCACCTCTAGTCTTATCATAACAGTAAGCAGTAAGCCTTTAGCGCGCTCACAGTGCTGTTGGTCACTCTAATCGCGAAACGGAACACGGCCCAACCGTACGTAATTTGTGCTGTGGTCTTCTTCTTGCTGTTGCTCACGGGCAGTAATCTTCAGGGGGGGTCAGCTTTCTAATTGACCAATGCCAACAATGGCACGATTTGCAAAAAAGGGAAGGCGCTCTACGAAAGAATGAGATAATCGATTTTTTTTTACATGCCAGGATTCAATACGGACTTACCATTCTGGTAGGTTTTGTTATATAAATGATAACTGAGTATTTAAAAAGTAATTTGAAAAATAGAAATCACGGGCCATGAATTTTCAACATCACGATTCTTACAATATTGTCTAATTTCAGACAAGCGAACCTTTCGTTAACAATTTGTTAATGAAAGGTTCAACCAAATTAACATCAAATTATGGTAGGAATTATATTTTATGTAATGGCATCTAGCTTTCTTATCATTTTAACGCTGTTTTTTTCTGTAATGTGTTCTTTTCTGTTTATTTTGTGACTGTCAGTTTATTTTGTGTTTATTTTTAAATTGTGAGTGTCCTTTGCGAAATTGACGCATTTTGCTGTGAATTCATTAATTACAATCTAAGAGATAAATGACTTTCGTAAGCGAAATTGACGCTTTCGTGTTATTACCTCAGATTACGATATAGAAACTCAATACTTTTGTGTGATATTGACGCTTTTTTGTGTTGTTTTTCCACCATGGTTGGAAAAGGAAGTGTAAAGTGCGCAAAATGAGGTGTAACGTCAAAGGAAATTATCTACTTCTTTGACCTTTCACAGGTTTCCACTCCCGTCGATTCATGGATCTCTGAAGTAAGTGTATTATTTTGTACTTATTTACACTTACTAGTTAGAACTACGTCTATAAAATAGTGTAGCCTCGAAATCATAATACCTACATTAATTCTGATAACCTCAAATTACCAAAAATATGACAGATTTCCCATATCATAAAACATCTAAACAGATCCCTATATAGATTTATGGATATATAGTTTATACGGTTTTGTCGGCTTTTAAATAATACATAAATTTTCTTTTCAGAGCCAGAGTTAGGGCAATGTTTTGCTATCCCAATGATGATTGGACTTCAGATGAATCATTGCTTAAGCTGTATAAACAGCATAAGATGCTATGCAGAAATCATTTTGATGATTCATCATTTACTAGCAGTGCCAAAACAAGATTGAATAAGTTTGCCATTCCAGCAGAAGCTCAAAATATTTTGTCCCAATTACTCAAGTAGGTAAATTTGGTATTTAATAACAGTTTGATTTTGTTAAGTGAAATAGTCAAACTTATCAACTAAAATAGAGAACACCAATCTTTATTAAACACGAAGTTCTGTATACATGTAATTGCGATCCACAAATTGGCCGTGGTCCGAATTGAATATGGTGATATTTGCACTGTTTGCATGCAGTCATTTCGGACCACTTTAATAGCACGATCGTGTGCACGTCTGTCAATGTCATTAATTAAAAAGTCTTTTTTGACTTAACATTAGTGAAACATTTCATGGCAAAATCTTAAAAGTTTTTACAGTCAGTTAATTAAGTTTTATCAACTCAAAAGTTAATAAATATTAAGTGACATATTTTATTTCAAATCGTCTTAACGTCAAAATTTGAATTTGACATTTGCACACACAGTGCATTACCTTGTTTTCGTGAGCACTGATAGCACCGCTTCGTGACGTCACTCATGACGTGACATTGCTTTCGTTAGGTACACGTCGGTTCAATTCGGACCGGATTGTTTGCACGCTATTGGTGCCAATTGTGCATAATAGCTCAATTTGGACCACGGGGATTGATAGTTTTTCTAAAGAATTCAATTTTTACCTGGCCTAGAATTCACTAGTCAGTTGGATTGGATAAAATATTTTTGTTTATTAAACCTGTTTTATAGAAAATAATATTTCTTAGAAACAATGTCAATTAATAAGCATAAAATGTTACAATTCCAGGAGACCACACAAATGGTACTTCTCAGTGTTCTATATCTTTAGAGCACTCAAGTGAATATAACCTTCAGAGCCATTTGACCAAGGTAATTCAATTATTAATAATTCTCAAGGGTAGATTAATCTTCACTTCACTTCTTTATGTATATGGCAATCGGCCGTAAACACAACCATTACTGCCAAACTCAAGTTTTGGATAATATACTTGTTTATGAATTTACTTTTAAAATATGGCTGAAAGTATAAGAGATTGTTTTGAGTTACCTGAAATAGGACAAAAAAGACCTCACAATAACGTTACAACAGGGCTTTAACATTTAATGTATATGATATTGTATAGGATATAGGATTTGTTGGACAATTAAATATAATCTTGGAGTGTATTAGAGTTAATATTAGAAGGCAATTTAAAAACAAGACTACAATTATATTGATTTCTCTGTAATATCTATTATCAAATTACCAGAATATTAATTTGTTTTTATAATCTTATATTATAGGTGAAGCTAAATGGAGTCACAAGAACTTTTTAATATAGAAAAAAAGAAGTTTTTGCTCCAGCATTGACCCAGCAACTCCTTCAACCGAATGGCAAACAGAAAATGAAAGTTCAGCTAGCTGCTCAAGCCTTAAGTCATTCTCTCGCGTCAGGATTATTTGTTAAAGTAGCTCAAAGTAAGTTTGTTGTTATCTCTTTCTGAGCTCTTGCGACTGCTTGACTGACTGCTTCCCGTATGATTCCCAAAACCTTATCATGACGTCGCGAGTTATGACCCTTTGCTAAAAGAACTTTGCATCCCACCAGTATGTGCCTAGCTGTTCCTGATGCTTCACCCCATGTATAACATGTTTTCTTTTCTGTGGCTATTCCCCATCTTGCTAAAATTACATTGGTCTGGGAGAGACATCTGAATGGCGTTAAAATACAATTTCAGAATTGCAGGCTGGTCACCTGCAATTCATAGAGTAGGGTTTGCCGCTTTAGAACCGGTGGAATGCAGAATTCACCTAATTGTTGTGCCAGAAGTTAACTAGTACGAATTGGTATATTGGCCAGTCTGTCTTCCAGAATCTTATTTATTACAGCAAGTTAACTACTGTTATACTAATGTATATTAAAATAAGGTTAGCTGCTGAATTTTACTGGCTATAAAATAAACTAAGATAGTAATGCCTTTTTTTTTTTTTTTTTTTTTTTTTTTTTAAAACGTCGCCCCACACTAGGATTTTCTCCTGTGTCGTGGGTGCAGTTACAAACATAGAATATCACATGCACATACGCCCAGACCGGAACAAATTTCTGTAGGCCATACAAAATATCTGTCCCGAGCGGGAATCGAACCCGCGACCCGTTGCGCAGTAGGCGATCTCTCGACCTCTGCACTAACCGTGTCGTCTTTGTTCTAGTGTACTACCAATATCAATGTTTTTTTGTTGAAAATAACACAAATCCAACATGGCGGCACTGTTGCCCATACTCCATTAAATATCATAGGTCAGAATGTCATTTCATATTATATGAAAAAATTCCTTTTAACATTTGAAATCTTTTGTTTACTTTCAGATGAATTACCACAAGGTGCCTCAGCGACTGCGACACTGATCTCAAATTTGGACCAGTTATTCGACGCTATGAATGGTGACACGCCAGACAGAAAAAGAGGAAAAAAATACCTTACCAACATGTCTTCAAGCAGCCCTCATTTAGATTTTTTAATAAAATTATAGTTTTTTTCACGGAAATGAAATTTTTAGGGGCAAGAAGTAAACCCCCTTCACAAGATGGCTGGTTGAGGACGATGAATGGCAATCAAGCGCATATTTAATAATTTAAACAAATATAATATTGACACAAAGTGGCCAAAGGCTCAATTAAGATCCCCTCGAAAACTGTTTTGGTTGCATTTGAAGTAACTGTGGATGTAATCCAAACCTGACTTCAATTCAATATATTGCAACATTGAAAACTAGCATAATAACAAATCTAGTTATTAATAATAAAAACAGAAACTGAAACATGGATGATAATATTGATATACTAAATAATTTCAAAGTGTTTCTTCATAAAGGGTGTGCACAACGAACAATTGATGCAGATGTTTTTATTGAAGGTGTAGAGAGTTAGATATACCTCAGTGTTCTGGAGAAAAGTATGTGCAAGTATGTGCATATGTGTGCGGCTTTATAGCTGAAAATATAGATAACAATTGCGAACATTGTAAAAAAAAATATGCTTGCTGATCCAAACACTGAGGTTTCTCGTTTATTTATTATTACATCCTTTAAAGAATATGACGACATAAGATGCAGTTTGAAATACATCCAGCCCACTTTCTGTGAAAAGGTTGAAAATGCTGCAAATTTTAATACTTATTTAAAAGAAAATGTGCATGTAAAGGCACTTTAACAAAATTTATTACAAATATGCGATAATTTAAATAAAGATTGGCTGAAGGGGTGTGAAGAACATTTTGAAATTAATTTGAAAAAAATTTATGTATATATTTTTTTAAATGGCTTTATTATAACTTACTTTCAACTATTTCTTTAAAAAAAATGGTAAATGTTTTGCCCAAATCTATTATAGTCTAATATATATTGAGAGTACAGTTGCTATATGCCTGAAACGGTTTTGTATTATTAAAAATCGAGGTTTTGTTGAGGATGCTTCTAAAAAACCCGTATCGAGAGAAATAAATATTCTGAAACATATTTATAAGCTTGTATTATTTGGCATTGCTACGAAATTCCCTATTCCTATTAAGATTTGGCGTTTTTATATATTTTTTGGTACCTGCAGAACCCGGAATCGAAAATTCTATGACTTAGCTGATACCGGAATTTCAATAAGCGTATATAACAATTAATTAAATCAATCATTTAATTGATTGTTTTTTACGCCTATTGAAATTCCGGTATCAGCTAAGTCATAGAATTTTCGTAAAGCAAAAATCAAAAACACTATTTAAATCTCCCGCGTACAAAAAGTTTCCGATGGCATAAACGGGAGCGCTAGTGAGCTCGATGTAAGCATTTTTGAAGTATGAAGTTGCCGTTCTTCCCTTTAGGGTATTTGTGTTCTGTGGTAATCTTCCCTATAAAAGTAGCTAGACGTAGGCATAAAGGAAGTCGATCGTGATTGGCTATAGCAAAATGATATATGACAGTTCTATCTCCTCACTCTTTCTTTCTGTTCTGTTCCTCTCTCTCGCCCGCTCGCAGCCATATTGTTTGATTTCATTCAGGCGTTGGAATCAGGCGTTGGAATCACCCCTATAACTAGCGGGTCGTTAGTGGAGCGGCTCTGAGACAGTCTCCGCCATTTTTTTTGACGCCATTTTGCTTTTGGGTGCATGTGTGTGTGTCGTGTCGTGTCATTTCATCATAAGGCGCGTTCGGATAGCATCGAGGTGGCAAAAATAGCTGTTAAAAATGACAAAATTGACACAAGGGGCGTTCGGTTAGAAGAAATGTGAACAAAAGTTGCATTTTTATCTGTTTACGTCAACCGTTCGGATAGCTGAAAAAATGTCAAAAATGGCATTGTGAACTGCCAATTTCGCCCCAGCTATCGAAGAGGGTCAAAAGTGGCAGTTTTTGACATTTAAGATTTTTGACGTTTACTATACGTAAAATTTTTGACACGATTGAATAAGTTTTAACGAAATAAATTTTATTTTCATTATTTATGGAAATTAATGATCGTTAATCATGAAGCGAGTTTATTACATCATAATACATCCAGAATCTGGAAACTGAAAATAAATTTAGGTTATAATAGCATATGACTTTGACATATTGATAATGTAGCGTTCGGTTAGGGTGTGGAGCAAAAATGGCAAAAATTTCATAACCTTCTAACCGAACGCTTTACATCAACGCCAATTTGATAATGCTAAAAACGCCACCACAGGCTACCCGAACACGCCTATAGAAGTAGAACGCACACATTTGCATTTCATTTTTCATTATTACATTGTTGGTTTGTTTAAATCTCTAATTTATCTTCAGATTTTATGTGTTTTAAGCATGTTTTTTAAGATTTTTGACACTCACTGTTCTTGATTCAATAACAGTACCTGTGTGTACGAAGGGATTCGGCAGTTTTATCGGTTTGTTTGCTTGTGATTTTCTAAACTTAATAACTTTTTGACCTTTCATTGTTTCATACTATTTCATGCTAATATAGCTGAGCCCACCTGGTTAGCTACCATAATCTTACTTAAGTTTATCAGATCACCATGGTGACAGTACAACTTGTGCAGAGTACAACTTGTTACTCTGATAATCAGACATCCAGCAACTCTCTTGTAGGCAAATCCAGGTGAAGAACGCTTTCATCTTTGGCCTAATAGTTATTTACCAAAATGTATGAAGTTGAACTTTCCCATACTAAAAAACGAGCGAACTTTATATTGTTATGAATCCACTAAAATATTTTACAGACCATCGGCTTCAACAGAGGTTACATTTCTGGATGCACATCAATTTTGAAATCGATAAAAACAACTTATGAACACAGAAAAACTAGTGTTATTTTGAAACACAAATACTTGAAGATGAATATCTTGAGTTGAGTATGCAATAAATAACTTCCTCCAAGTGAAATAAATTCAGGAATACTTAAAAATCCAATAATGATAGGTGAGCAAAGTTGTGTAATATTTTTTTCATTAAATAAACAATAGTTTAAAATTAATTTAATATTATGTTTTCCATTAAATAACCTACACTATGTTGTTGTTCAAAATTACATGTAATTTTTTTTTAGATTGAATGAAAATGAAAAACACTTCTTCTCAAAAAGAGTAGCAAAGCTCTGCTAAAATTGATCTTCTGATGGTGCACATGTCTGGGCGCAAGGTGACTTCGGAAGCATAGAGAAGCTCGATATGTTAGAAGCTTTGGTTACTCACCATGGACCTGAATTTCATTTTATCAATTTTATTAATATGCTAAGAACATAAGCCACTGCACAAGCAATGAACAGGACATGAATAACAGAAAGTGGGCTGTCAAAAGGTGATTAATTTGTTTTTGACATAAATATGTTTGCTTATTAACCCCTTGTTTCTGAAAGGCTAATCAGTGATAAAATTAAATATAGTACATTCAAGATAAGAAAGTTCCCTTGACAAATCGATTTTTTCCGTTTCATGCATACTAATTTCCGTGATGAAAAAAATAATTTATCTCCTTAGGTTATTTTTATCAAAAATGTAATAATTAATTCCACATTAAATAAAAACAAGAATATCAGCCTAATTAAATAAAATTATAATTCTAAAGTTTAAAAATAAAATGTTTGTGTAAAGTATAAGTTCCGATTCATGACTCAAATAAATACTTAATTAAACAAATATTTTATCAGAATTATAAATAATTATATTTAACTGGATGGGATATTTTGGGATGTTGCCTTGATATTAGGACACCTAATTTTTATGGTTGTATCATATAGAATAGCTTTAAAATTAACACTTTTTATTCATGTCAATTTTCTCTCAAGTCTTATAGTTTGCGAGTAAATAAGCTTTGAAAATCACAATAGTCACGACGAAAAAAAAAATGGGATGTTACGTTGCTATTATAACACCTACTTTTTATGGTTATATCAGAAAATGACTAGAACGTGATGAGCAGATCAATACACACTTGTTCACAGTGGCTTTCTATTTCTTGTGTTTAGATTATGAAATCGAAAATTGGTACCAAAGGTTTTATAATTTTTATAGACAAATCAAATTTTCATAATTAGACTGTTCAGCTTAAATCAATATATTAATTTAGTTAAAAATATTTCTTAGAGAAACCTTTGCTTGTGAATTATAAATAGCACCAACTGAAGTCCAAAAATACTTTCTATACTAGCAGCCGAAACCCAGCAGTAATAGCCAATTACATGACACTGAAAATAACTAAGTAAATTTATCTTGCCGTATCAACATAGTAACATGCTTGAATTGTTTTACTACATATACAACAGAACTAGGTCTGTTCGCGAAGGACTATGTTGATCCCACAAACGTGCATCAAGTGTAATACCCAAAAATTTTGTAACTACAATTGATGAGTTCAACGATTCGATTGTATCCACTTTCCTTACATTTGGCCATGAGAATTTAATAAATCTAGTTTTATTTGAGTTTAGTGAACCAATTTGGAACATTTAACTCTGACACAATTATTTAAGAGAATGTGAAAGTTTGATAAACATAATTTTAAAAGCATTACAAAAGGAATGGGTATGCCATTCCTTTTAAATGCTTTTTCAAACTCTAATTAAAATCATTTATATGAATGAATATCATTAATTTATGGAAAACATTTCTTATTGACCTTAACATATTCATCAAAATTAAAAACTAGATTGATTTGTTTGGTTAGATTACCTACTATAAAATTAATTGCTTTTAATGTTAACTTCTTCAAAATGTATTCAAACGTTTTAAACTATTTGCCATTGTCTGCAGAGTTCAATTCTTCAATCTGAAGTTTTGTAAATAATCAATAAAACAAAATTATTTTCAAAAACAAAGTAATGTCTTATATAATTATCTTTTTTGTATCAACAGGTGTACAGATATTGAGAAGTGGAGAGACTAAGATCAGATGGAGAGGCAGGTTATTTATTTTTACTAGGTTTTTCACTGTTTTTCATTTTAGAGTCGTCACACTTTATACAAATGCTTATTTATCTTTTCAGAATCGCAGAGTAAGCACAGCGTTGCATGGCGGAGAATTGTGGGTTCTAATAAGTTCCATTGTGTACGTTTTTGTCATATTGTATGTTAAATTCAATAAAAAGATAATCGCATTTCGTTGTTTTGATTTTTAATAACCTAAAATATTATCAGAATTAAAAAAGTAGATTAGGGCTGTAAATTTATATCGATAATTTTCAGTATGTCGATAATAAGCAGTCGATAGTTTTGCAGCACTATCATTACGGAGCTGTCATTTCACTACGAAACGGCCGCTAGAGGGGTTGATTCCTATCTGTAACAGTAATATAATTTGTGATTTCATTTGTTTATTTATTTATTAACATTCATTTAAAAATAACAATTTGCTGCTGTTTTATTATACCTTTCAATATGTATTAAAAAGTGTTATGTACCGGGTTGTGCAAATTCATGACAGGACACTATTTTGCACAAATTTCCCGTGTGTGAAAAAGACTAAGAACGTGGTTCGAATTCATTCCTTGTGATTCTAAAATAAAAGTATTTATGAAATTGCACACCTGCAAATATGTCACAAACATTCTAAGGCCCGCTTTGTGACTCACAAATCAAGACTATTGAAGACTGCCTATCCAACATTGTTCTTGGATACTAAGAGAGAGAAGTTAAATTAGTCCAAATTGGACAGGCAAAGGTTTAAAACCATACAGCCAGTTCTTATTCTAGTTGTCTGAGTACATAGTAAAAAGTCTTCATTATTAATTCTTAATATTTGTAGTTAATAAGGCAATTATTGCCAATTCTTGAATATTTTCAAATGTTTTAAATTTCTCCGACAGTGGAGACAATAAAATCATAAATGGAGGTAAAATTTTCTTTGCTTGTCAGTAATTCTTGAAGTGAAGGCGGGATATTTTCACGATTTTCCAGTAACTTGCTTATAAATAATAGTCGTTGTACATTGAAAGCCGGGCACTTGAAAAAAATATGTTCCAAAGTTTGATCTTCCTGTAAATTGCAATCTGTACAAATGGGAGATGAAATTATTTTTAGACGGTGAAGATGAGTTTTGAATTTACAATGTCCAAGTCGCAATCGTGTTATTATTGTATAAAATTTTCTATTTAAATAGTTTGTTCCTAATGTAAACCAAGGCTTTCTGCCTACATCTTTATTAATATTGGCATACCATGCTCCTTTAGACTGGATGATTTGGTTTCTTTGAACTGTCCATTCATTAATAAGTGTCGGTCGGTAATCAGGTAAAAGGTCTTGCCAGGGTCTTAAAATATATGTACAATTTTGTCTGCCAAACGTATTTGACATTTTCGCAAGATAATCTGCGTTTTCATTGCCTGTCACTCCCACGTGTGCAGGTGTCCAAATCAATTTAATGTTTTTTCCAGCCAAAGTCATCCTTTTTATCATTTCCTTTATTTCTAGAAGGAGGTAATTTGTTTCACGAAAGCCAGTGTGTGATAAAGCTTTGAGCACTGACATGCTATCAGATACTAAAATAAAATCATTTTTATTAGAACACAATATGTCAGATTGTATATAATGTAATGCCAATAAAAGGGCTGCACACTCTGCTGAGAAAATTGTCATATTTTCAGGTAATCTAAATCCTTTACCATACTTGATGTTTTTGTGGTAATATGCAGCAGCTACTCCGGCATCTGATTTAGATCCGTCAGTGTAAATGAATTGATGATTTGGCCATTTAGCTAGCTCCTCATAAACATCTTCCTTTGTTTTAAAACTGTGATTTATTATTATGTCAATCAAAAGGAAATTTGCTTCGAAAGAAGTACAATAACATGCCCAATTATCCTTTTTGTAAATATCATTTCTATTTACATATGCTGATAGGTCATTATAATCAAGAAGGATGAAAGGTAATTTTATGGAAGTATTAAAGTTTGAAAGCAGGTGGTCATTTATCTTGACCAAAAGAGGGTGGTTGGTAATAGAATGTAGTTTTAGAATAAATTTGAATTTTAAATATTTAAATCTTAATAATAGGGGTGGAATATTACATTCTATTTGTAAAGAAACAATAGGAGTGCTACACATAGCACCTGTAATTAATCTAAGATTTTTGTTTTGTACTTTTTCCAATTTATCAACTAAAGAAACGTCTGAGGCATAACAATGAAAACTATATTCGAAATGGGATCTGACTATGGATTTGTATAACATAAGTAATATTTTTGGATCAGCTCCCCAATATGTTTTGACAAGTACTTTTAAAATATTGTGAGCTCGTAGAGCCTTATCTGCTAAGCTACAAACATGTGCTTTCCAAGATAAATTTTTTGTAAAGATGACGCCAAGGAATTTCACATCATCGCTAACTGGCAATAAATTTCCATCATAATGGATATTAATAGGCAAATATCGTGATTTAGTAAAAACTATAACTTTAGTTTTATTTTGATTTACAAGTAATTTTAAATAATCAAAATAACTTTTTAACTTTTCTAAAGCATTATTTAGTGTTCTTTCAACTAATTGTATGTTGGTTCCTGAGCAGTACACTACAAGGTCATCAGCATACTGAAGACAAGAAACATCATTTCCTAAAATACTACTTAACTTATTTATATACAAAATGAACAACAACGGACTTAAAATTCCACCTTGACATACGCCCTTATGTGATGGTTG
The DNA here is from genome assembly GCA_963935595.1 of Schoenobius gigantellus. NCBI lineage: Eukaryota > Metazoa > Arthropoda > Insecta > Lepidoptera > Crambidae > Schoenobius > Schoenobius gigantellus. The sequence goes on from OZ012554.1 coordinate 25,785,022, forward strand.
AGGTCCATACAACTTATTTCTATATTTTACATACACATTTCTATGGCTAAGGAAATTAAAAATCCATTTTAATAATTTTACAGGTAAACCAAGTGAAGATAACTCATCTACAAGCACATTGTGATCTACGTTATTAAAAGCACCTGTGATGTCAAAGAATATACCAGCAAGAAACTTCTTATTAATCAGAGCTCTATGTACATCAAGATTTAAATGATTCAAACTTTCAACAGCAGAACGATTACGCCTAAAGCCAAATTGACTATAGGGTAAAAGTTTATTAGACTCTATAAAGTATTCAAGTCTTTGTTTTATTAATTGTTCAAACAATTTTGCTACACAAGAGGTCAGTGCAATGGGTCTGTAAGAATTATGATTATTGCTAGCTTTACCAGGCTTAAGTATAGGTACAAGGCAGTCTGTTTTCCAAGTTTTAGGGATACACATAAAGCTCCATAAGAGGTTAAATACTTTCAAAGCTATGTCAAGACTAAATGTGTTCATGTTCTTGAACATTTTATATGAAATATTATCCAAGCCAAATGTAGTGTCCTTCCGTGAATAAATAGCACCCAAAAACTCTGACATGGCGAAGGGCTTCATGAAAAAATTTTCTTCGTTAGAAATGTTGCTATTGTTTGTTAAATCTAATATAGGTTGTTGATTGTATGAGGTGGAAGAGTATTGGTCTAAAAAACTTTGTATCCAAGTATCATCTGTAGTATTACCTGGATTACTATAGGTTTTATTAAACTTTCTTATGTTGTTCCAAATAATTGAAAGAGGAGTTTGTCGGTTAAATGAATTACATAATTCTGTCCATGATTCATATCTTACTTTATTTATAATAAGTTTTTTAGAAGCTTGTGTTTTCTTGAATTCTAAATAATTTTGTAATGATGGATTATTTTTAAATTTTATATAGGATAACTTACATTTGGCAACGGCCTGTGCACAAATGTCATTCCACCAGGGCAAACTTAAATTTTTTTTATATTGAATGTTATTGGAAGACTGTGACCTATTTGTAATATTTACTCTAATACTATTTGCTTCTGAGACTCCTTCAAGAATGATATTGCAAAATTGTTCATAACAAGCTTCTGCATTACATGTATTCAAATTAAAATTCTGTAGTTTTTCAGAGACTATTTTTTGATATTTTTTCCAATCAACATATTTATAATTGGGATGTGAAAAGTTATTACTAACATTACTGTTTGTATTTGCAGGACTACATAAGAGAGTTGTAACAACAGGAAAATGATAACTACACAAAGAGTCATCGTGTACATACCAATTGCATCTTAGTGCCAGTGAAGGCGAAATTATTGTAAGATCTAATGCATTTGGTTGCCATATATGAGAACCAACAGTGGTAGTTGTACCATCATTCAATAAACACAAATTATTGTCATTTATAACATCTAGCATTACTTTACCACGTGTGTTTGTAGATGTGCATCCCCACATGGTGTGGTGAGCATTAAAGTCTCCAGCTAAAAATAAAGGCCCAGGAATGGATTTAATTAGACGATCAAGATGGGTATAGTTGAAGTTGCAAGGAGAAGCAGACGTGGGACTGTAGAAGCTAACTATAGACAAGAACTGATTATTAAATTTTATTCTTATTGCAATATTTTGTAAACAATTGTCAAAATTAGTATGTAATTTATTGTAAATTATGTTGTTTCTAATTAAAATAGCTACACCATTGTGTTTAGAACCTATATCTAATCTTTCTATTTTGTAACCTTTTATATGAAATGTATTAGTATTTTGTAACCATGTCTCAGAAATAATGGCAATATGTATATCATTTTCATATAAAAAATGTGAAAACAGATGTTTGTGACTTAGCAAACTCTGAGCATTCCATTGTACAATATTGAGCTTATCCATTTTTATCCATAGGGATTGACTTTTTAGTATTTAAGGTGTCGAGTATTAATGTTTTAATGGACTCTGTTGTAATTGGAGCATCTGCATTCATTTTTTGCGAATTTATTTTCACGATTGTGGATATAATAAGATTTAAAATCTGATCTGATAGTAAAATCTGTTGAATATTAGTGTCTGATTTGTTTTTTGTTAAAGAGGGGAAATTTTTATTGTTAACCATATCAGCATATGAAGTTTTGTTTTTATATTTTAAATTATTTTTTTCTATTTCTTGTTTTCGTTTAGGGCACTCGGAAGAAATGGATATGTGATTTCCACCACAGTGTAAACAAATTGCTTCTTTTGCTGTTTTACTACATTGCTTGTAATTATGATTTTCACAGCATATGGAGCATTTTTGTGCGTTCTTGCAATATTTTCCTATGTGCCCATATCGTAGGCAACGTAGGCACTGGCTGACAGGTGGTATGTACGGGCTTACCTCAAAGAACCAGCTGTTTATATCGACGCTATCGGGAAGTGTAGGACAGGAAAATGTTATCGCTACCGTCAGGGTTGGCAGGAGGACAGGTGTATCATCGTCGTCACGAGCGCGGCGCATCAGTCGACGCACCGACACAACATCTTTGGAGCTGGAAATGCCAGAATATATTTTATAATTAGACATGTATGTGGGCACACCACGAATGACTCCCGTTACTTCAGTCAATGAAGCTGGGATAGTGGCTCTTAGTTCCAATTCTTTTATTGTTTTGGTATTGTTTAATGCCATATTAGCCAATCCAGGACGTTCAAAGATTGCCGCTATTTTATATCTATTTATTCTCTTGAAACGCTTAATGCCTTTGTTGTAACGTTTCAACACTGAGCCTAAAGACATAAGATCACGATCACCAATAGGCGTCGCTTCTTTTGTACTTTCATAAATTACTAAATACTCGAAATTTCCACCATCTTCAGGATACTGTCGAACATAGTTCTCGGTTTTGTAAGGCTTATACTTATCCGTGTCCAAGTTAGAATCTTCAGAGTCGGATTCAGTGGGAACAGGGTCGCCATCTAATTTCGGTTTTTTCCTCTTCCCCATTTCTTATTTACATATATAACTTGTTTTTAATCTATTATATTTATACTTAAATACACTTTTATACAAAATACAATTAAATCGCAAAGCAAAACAATTTTTAAAAAAGTGCGCCTTTTCTTTACGAAGGTTCCCGCCTTTTTTTTTCGGTTATCCTCTTGGATACTAAGATGTGATGACTACCGGCACCTCAATAAACTGCTAGTTTGCTGTGTGAGTACTGGTAATAAAAAAAAATCATTAACATTTACGTTAAAATGTGTTATTTTCTCATTAATATTAACAAGTTCTATTTTGCTTAAGTTATTGAAATAGTGTGTTACCGCTATTACTATCAATAACTCTAAAACGATGAAATTTAAATTAAGTAGGTTAGTTATGTATTTACTTTTTGGATAAATAAATTTAGTTTAAAATTATTTTATAGAGAATTCAACCTGATTGTGTTTTTATAATAAGTTTAATCATAGTTGTTTTTTATTTCTATCTACTTACACAATATTTTCTTTTAGGAAATCCAAGTATGCATGAAAAAAACATTTTGAACACAATTATTGCCAAAATCCTCAAGCCAAATTTATTGAAATAGGTAAGACATTAATGAATTTTTATTTAATATAAAGTTTAAAAAGTTTTATTTATGAACTATAATTATTATAATTGTGAAGAGCCTGTTTTACTGCCCATGAAAAATAATTATTATTAGTGTTGGGTAATTCTATACCAATAATGGTAAATGTCAGCTAAATCTAGAAACATTATTTAAAATTGTAGTGAGTAATAATTTTATTACTATTTCCAGATGTCCATCAACCATCTACATTTAAATATAAGGATTTAAGATGCAATCTTGAAGAATGCCAAATAGAAGCACTGCCAGCAGGTTAGTATCAATGCAAACATTAAACATGAACAACAATGTACATATAATAGTAATAATATGTAATGATCTGTAATTGATGAGTTGTCATGAGATTGAGACCCCACAATCTCCTGAGCTATACAATACCCACCTTCAACATCGGGTGGTTGACTGAACTGACATTTGTTTAAAAATGTATTAAACTTTCTCATAATTTTATGTTAATAATAAACAAAAATAAAATTTATGTAATATTTTATATTTATTTGTTTAACTTTTACACCAGACGTTTCAACAACCATAATATGTTATGTCATAAAGCAAAAGTAATTATTCTAGATATCCAACCATCTACATCTAAAGCTGATTTAAGTCGCAACCAAAAGAAAGAAATTGAAATAATGTCTAAATTTACATTTTAATTGTTCCAGCTCATTATTCTGATGGAAGGGCAGTAAGTGGGACCCTCAAAAATACAGCAGGTTTTGAATTTTTGGATAATTTATTTGACAGCATCATCGGAAGTGCAATAATAACAAAGAAAAGAAGAGGGAAATGTCTAAATTTACATTTTAATTGTTCCAGCTCATTATTCTGATGGAAGGGCAGTAAGTGGGACCCTCAAAAATACAGCAGGTTTTGAATTTTTGGATAATTTATTTGACAGCATCATCGGAAGTGCAATAATAACAAAGAAAAGAAGAGGGAAAGATCTTCGTGTAGCTGTTACATGAAAAAGCAGGCATCATTTATTTTGGCAAGAAACATTGACAAAACTTAATAATATGAAGTTTATTGATAAGGAATCTTGTGAAAGGATAGTGCCTAGTATAAAAAACTTTTGGTGGTGCTGTGGATCAGCACCACCAAAAGTTTTATGAAGCTGTGGCAATTTTTGACAAATAAAAACATAAAAGTAATGAGGCCACGTTACATGTATTCAGATGCAATAGAAATTTTCTTGGACAAGTGAGGTCCTATGATTTTAGGGATAATAACCCAACATGCCACAACTTCATCAGTATGTTTAAGTCATTAGTAATTACTGGTTACATCCAGTTTCACCGCTCTTCATTTATTTGTGAAGATGACGGAAGTAGTCACTTATTAAAAGTTTGGAACCAGCCCCTAGATTCTCTAACTCAAAATCTATCACAATGGCTTTTAATTTGACAATCGTAGTACACCCATCTCTCCTTTATAAAAGGAAGTCGGCGCAGAGTCTTGTGTTGACCGCGCAATGGCTGTCAAGTTAAAGGCGATTGTGGATAATTTTTTCTGAGACAATAATCCCCTATTTAGAGAGCAAGAGACCAAAACAAATATAATTGATAACAGTGGTGAGACTGATGTATCCAACATTAATGCTGATCCAGAAGTTAAAAAAGCAAGGTATATACAATACAGTCCCGTGCTTATACAGCAGGATTGGGGTCATACATAAGTAAAATATTGTTTATGTTAAGTACTAAATATGTAAAAATGATCTCACTGCAAAATAATCATTTTTCAATACAGTTGTTAAACACAGTGTACTTTCAGAGACTATGATTATGATTCGAAAATTATTTACGAGATCAATCCTTACTTTTGTAGTATGAGGAAAAATGAATGACTTCATACATCTTAGCACTGAATTTTCATAAAAATAGTCAATTTATAAATAATTTAACTAGTATGTAATTAAATATAATAATAAGCATCCATTTAAAACATATTTAAATTTATTTTCTACAACTGTTTTGAAAAACGTCATGTGATTCACGGGTGTGTAGATTGCAAACTCGTGACATTAGAAACCCACGCTTTCAGCTCTGGCTTGTTAATGACAACTTGTTTGCAATAATCTATTCGCCACTCTTGCATCACAATGTTCTATAGACATTCATAATTGGATAACTATGAAAGAGTAAAAATATGGCTCAAAAAAACATATCCTGCAGAACCCATAATAAGATATTATTAATATACTTGAAGAAACAAATAATTTAGAGATAAATTTCAACAGCTATTATATTGGGCAAGACATAAAAGTATAATTAAAAACAAATATGTTTTTGAACTTAGTACATGTAAAAGCCACGGGACAGAAGACGTCTTGTTGACGATAATGATTATGTATACACAACTGCCCCTCTAGCATGACCACCGAAACACGATATGATAAAACGATAGGTATATTGATTAAACTGTTAAAAAAAATATTTATTTTTTTAGTTATCTTGATGTTTTTGAGTGTTTTGAAATTCGTATTGTTATTTTGGGCATTATTTATATGGTCAATATAAAATTTCAATGTGGCCATTATATCTAATATATTTTGACAGTTCATATCGAGTTATCGTTTTATCAAATCGTGTTTCCGTGTTTATGCTACGGGGGCTGGTGCACTATCCTTAATAACATTTGGAATGGTGTAGATATCATTCGGTTAAAAAGCAGAAAGCTACCCGAAATGCAAAATAAGGACTTTCTAATGTATAAGAACATTTTTGAAGAAATAAATGATAACTAAACTTAAAATCTTGTTCATTTCATTTTTCTAACCTAATCTTTAATAAAATAGAAATAGGAACTTAAGATTCTACCACCGTGGTTATGGACTGTTGTCAGTAATTCCCTTTGCCAAATAACGCGTATCTATTTAAAAAGTATAACTGTCAAACATCATTTTGCTGTAACCAATCAGCGAACAGAAGCACAAGTCTAGTGTTTGGCAAAGGTAGATGTCCGTCTGAGACGTAGTATGTGGCTGTTGCTGTGCTGTTGCTGACAGACAGTGTTTTGCAGTGTTTTGTTTGGATTTTCCTATTAGAACAAATTTATTTAGAATTTAGTTTGTCTTGTTATTCATTATCAATTTAACAGAAATTTTGCGCATTTAAATATGAATCGTCGAAGAGGTCATGATGATGACGAAGTATATGGTAAGTTTGAGGTTACTGTAATATTTAGACGCTTCCAATATCATGTTCATGATTTCATTTTCTCTTAAATATCTTTTCAGATCGATTGCATAGAAAAAGACGTCGCGTCTCAGAAAATCAAGAGATTGAAGATAGATTAGAATCTCTAATATTAAGAGTTGGCGAGAAAAGTAGTTCCAGCTTAGAAAGTAACTTGGAGGGACTAGCAAGTGTATTAGAAGCAGACTTAAACACTTTCCGCTTGAAAATACTGCGCATCCTTACTGATTGTGCAATCCGTATGCCAGAAAAATGTACCATCTATGCTACTTTAGTTGGCTTACTTAATGCAAAGAATTACAACTTTGGTGGGGAGTTTGTCGATTATATAGTTAAAACATTCAAAGAGAATCTGAAGACTGGTAAATGGAATGCTGCCAGGTATACTCTCAGATTCATATGTGATTTGGTCAATTGTCATGTATTAGCTGCTGTTTCTTTGTTGACCTTGTTGGAAACATTAGTTGACTGTGCAAATGAAGATGGGGTACCTCAAGTCAGAAAAGATTGGTTTGTGTTTGCTGTGTTGTCTGCATTGCCTTGGGTTGGTCGTGAGTTGTATGAGAAGAAAGAATCACAATTAGAGCATTTGCTTGTTACAATTGAGGTATTTTTGAATAAGAGGAGTAAAAAGCATTGGCCAGCACTAAAGGTTTGGTCAGTAGACTCGCCGCATTTGCAGGAAGAGTACTTAGACTGTCTTTGGGCTCAAATTAAGAAGTTGAGGCAAGATAATTGGTCTGAAAAGCATATACCTAGGCCTTATCTTGCATTTGATTCAATCTTATGTGAAGCGTTACAGCACACTTTGCCAACTATTCAGGTAAATAAATGTTTTAAGATAATACTTGAAGATAATTAAGAGAAACTTAAATAATTCTCACTGATATGTAATCTAAACATGTTATTATTTAAGTAAATGCATTTAGTGAGATTTGTGAAAGTTGCTCTGTTTGTATGAAATATAATTTATTTAATGCAAATTTATTGAATTACTGTTAACATATGGGGTGTGTGTTCAACTATCCCTATAACACTTCGGAATGTATCAATTTTCATTTCACTGACAAAAATCTAGTTTATTTTAATTCAGATTTAATCTAAGTAACAGATGAAAGTTACACAGTGTCTAGTCTAAGGCGGCTGGTCCAACTGGGATGCTGAACTTGATTAGGTCCCTTTTTAACAGTCAATGAATAGGCAGCTAGTCCAAAACTGGAATGCTGAACTTTGTTAGGTTGCTTTTAACAGTCCAATGATTATCAAAATACAGTCAAAATTGCATTGAATTAAATTTGCTCATTCAATCAATCTTTATTTGGTTCCCAGTGTAAATGTGCTCTTCAAGTGCATGGATTATCATTTGTGTGATCTGTGCCATACACGGCTTCAATAGTTTATAAGCATTGTATTGAATTTGAAAGTTTCATGGAAACTTCACAATATAAGTCTTGGGCCACAAAGGGTATTGCTATGCGAAATGAGAGACTGACTTTGAAAGAAAATACTACTCGCTAAAGTACACTCTCGGAGCAGATACAATTTCATGTAATGACCTTAAAGGTAGGATTCCGAGCAAAGTGACACTGCTGCTACGTCAGTGCCTACACTGCAGCTCTGTAGCAGTGTCTCCGCTCTTTGAATTCCGAGGCGAGGGTGGCGACAGAATCGCTGCGAAATCCAAATTTTATCAATTTTTTCGTGTTTTTATAATCTCCTTCACTTAGATCATACAATAATGGGTATTGTGACACTAGAGTTATGAGAAGCTCATGATCTTCTTTGGTGAAAATGTCAATTTCCTTTACTGTACTGGAGGGAGACTCTGTACCAGGGTCGTCTGCTTAGGTACCTCCGTCTTACCTATTTCTGCCGCAAAGCAGCAGTGCTTGCATTGCTGTGTTCCGGTTTGAAGGGTAAGATATGGCAGTGAAATTACTGGGTAATGTGACTTTACATCTTGTGTCACAAGTTGGCAACGTACACTGTGGTTCTTGTGGGGGTTGCAGTTTTGCTGCGAATCTCACAAGAGCCACATGTATTATAGGTAACTGTTACCACTTACCATCAGGTGGGCAGTTTGCTTGTTTGCCAACTTTCTGCAATAAAAAAAAAAAAAAAAATTCCAAGATAAACTACTAATCTACACATGTTTAACGAATACAGCAATACTGAGGGGGAGTGGGGCTCGGCCACTGTCGTCGCAGCGACAGTGACGCCGCGGTAGTGACGTTATCGCTTTGTTCGAACATGATGTCATAGTTGTTTATAGAACCTTGTACTATTGCTATGTGTACTATTGCTCTGTAGCGGCCCGTGCCGGAGCCGCGTTGCTTGGAACTCCACCTTAAGCCACCCATCCTTATCAGTTGTGTGCAGTTATATTAATAATAATAAATTAGAATTATTATTGGCGGTTGTTATACTACAACATACTACTAATATAAAATATTTTTAATAGGCAATTATTTTAATTTTTTAAATGAATTTTTAATTTTTAGCCCCCACCACACAATGATGGTGACACATATCCAATGCCACGTGTCATATTCCGTATGTTTGACTACACTGACTGCCCTGATGGACCTGTGCTACCTGGGGCTCATTCAATTGAACGTTTTCTTATTGAGGAACATCTTCACAACATATTAGAAGCTTACCATTTGGAGCGTAAGGAGTGTGCAGCTCAGTTGCTTTGCTTTCCATATAAAGCAAAGATTCCTCTTGAATACTGCATTGTAGAAGTGATTTTTGCAGAGCTATTCAATTTACCAAGGCCCAGATATCTTGAAATTTGTTATGGTGCAATTTTGATAGAACTCTGCAAACTGCAACCGTCAACAATGCCTCAAGTTCTAGCGCAAGCTACCGAAATTTTGTTCTTACGAATAGACAGTATGAATGTAGCCTGTTTTGATAGGTATGATTGGTTATATACTATATATAAGATTTATTGAAATTAAAAAAATAAGATTATTTGTTTTAAAGCTATCCTACTATTTTTCAGATTTGTAAATTGGTTTTCCTACCACTTGAGCAATTTCCAATATCGCTGGTCTTGGGAAGACTGGGAGGGATGCCTCCAATTAGAAACTGACCATCCCAAGCCAAGATTTATCCGAGAAGTGTTGGGAAAGTGTGTTAGGTAAGTAGATATATCCATGGTAACTAACTTTCAACTCAGTGCAGCAAGAGCACAAAACTAAGGAGGGCAGATAATTTCATTGTTGTAGTAGCAAAACTTTGTAGTAGCATGCAGAAAGTTTTGCTGTAAAGCGATTCTCACATTGCCACACAGCATAGCATGGGAGTGCTTGATTTACGTTGCTTGTTTTGTTTTGAAACCACTCGCAGTGCAACTCACAGAAAATGCATCTATGTGCAATCATACAGATCCTGTAACTCATCATCATCATCATCATATCAGCCAAGAGACGCCCACTGTTGGACATAGGCCTCCCCCAAGGATCTCCATACCGATCGGTCCTGCGCCTCCCGCATCCAGCGGCTTCCTGTAACTGTAACTATATGCAGATAAATGCGCCCCCTTGCGTTGGTGCATCTTGCTCTGCAGTACTGTGATTTTGACAAAGCTTTTGCTATGAAAAGAAATCTATATGTGGGGCTGCCGTACCTACACCACAACCCCGCGCGTGGATGCGGAGACTGACGCTGCACAGTGATACAGATCTGTATCTCTGTTGCTGTGTAGTTACTTTTTTCTTCTGGCTATAACCTTATGCAGAGGATCCTATTACTTGTCCGATTTACATTTGACCAATATCTTTTTAGGGTTCCGTACGTCTGAATAAAAAAACGGAACCCTTATAGGATCACTTGTGTGTCCGTCTGTCTGTCGGTCACAGTCAATTATCTCCGGATCTAGAGGACCGATTAAGTTGAAATTTGGTAGAAATATCAATTTCTGTGACCCAATAGCAGAGGCGTGACGTGAATAGATGAAATCTGAATATGGGAGGTCATTTTTGGGGAGAAGGTGGAAAATTAAAAAAAATAATTGAAAACTGCATTGTGTGACATATCAAATGAAAGGTCTTGTTGTGAAGATCTTAAATGTATTTTTTTTGTAATTTGATTCCTTCCCCCCCCCCCCTCCCCTTATCTCCGAAACTACTGAACCTAAAATTTTGAAAAAAGTACAGATATTATTTTCTACTTATAGATTATAGGAAAACCTATAAGAAGTCCATGATATTAAAATAACATGGTAAATCACTCAATAGGAATAGGAGGAAACCTGCATACACCTGCAAAGTAATTCAAAGGTGTATGTGAAGTCAACCAATCCGAACTGGGCCAGGGTGGTTTGACTACTAACACAACTAGTTAGGGTAGGCTCGCGCCCCTCGGTGGGGACGTATATGAACAGTGATGATGATGATAAGTATCATTTTACCTAACTACAATTCACCGATTTTCAAAACATTTTTTTTTACTATTGACCAAAGTCTTGAAGTTTTGAAGTTTCTTCAATTGCCAGATAATTTATTTGACATTTTTCACTCCATCAGAAGCCCCTGCAAGAAAAACTTATGGGATATCGCTGTAGGTTATTAGGTTAGGTTAGACATTGTGATCACACAAGCGGAGCATCAAACTGCATGCTGCTTGCTTGCATGCTACAGGCTTGCTTGAATGCATTAAATAACAGCATAGATTAAGGATTGGAAATAGTGTGCTCAAATTTTTCGAGGCATTTGGTGAAATGAAAATATGGGGAATGAAACAGTGGTGTGATGAATATTCGGAAACATAATACTTCGAACAGAGTTGATTTGGCTGAGCATAACTTCGGTAAAAAGGTTTTCGACCAAATGAAACGTTGTAGTAATTAAAAAAATCGGCCTATAATCAGCCAACTGATACAGTGGCAAACGCTTCGACTAAGTAAAAAAAGACGAAACGAAAATAGTCGAGAAGTTTTCGATTAAATGAAATTCGGTCAAAAAAAATTCGAACTTACGATAGTTAACCCTTGTGCAGAGCAATCTGATAATAGCCTAACCATACTAACCATTGACGCGTGAAATCATGAAACAATAGAGTTTTTTTGATGTTGGAACCATGTTGGAACCATGATTGATGATGCAATTCAGCTATTTCCAGCTATTCCACCACCAGGTGGCAGTGTTCTTTATGAATGCAACATTACCTACTCACCAATAAAGCTTATGTGATGATCATATGCATTATAGACAATACAATTTTCAGCTACTCACCCACATGATGTACAAATTATTACATATTCCAGTACAGACATGACTGACGCAAATACGCCTGCAACATGCGTTAATATTTTTAAATGAAGTAAAATATTGTTTGTGCATTATCTGTAGATTTAATTTAAAATATCAGCAATGCTTTAGTGGTCAGATACTAAAAGTTGCTATAAGTGTTCTGCAAATTCTATTTAATGAATTATAATTTTTTCAATACTTAAGATAATTATTTTAATTGTTAAAGGTTATCCTATCATCAAAGAATCAAGGATATCACACCAGAAACATTTGCAACATTAGTACCTCTGAAACCAGAACCAATTTACAAGTACTCTATGGAAGGTGCAGGTAAGTGATAATGACAGTTGTCTATAATTTATATTTTTATTTAAATTAATCTATATCTATGCTTACATCTAAATAAAGGAAGTATGTACATTCAGGTAACAGTAACCAAGAGTGGTGCACATTCGTTGTTTTGAATATCTAAAATAAATGCCCTTAAAATTCTTTATTTTCTTAAAAACATTAAAGAGTGTACCATTCTTGTCAACGTAGGTGTCGACTGTAAGGTTACTTTGAGATCCAATAGCAATTAAAGGCAACAACTGTATTCTCAAGTATTAGTTTGTTGAATGGAAATATCAGTCTATTCCATGGCCATTAATTCTAATAAGCTATACGAGCGTTCGTGGTAGTCTTCATCATACTCTTTATCGCTCGTATATCTCGTAGATTCGTTAACATCGTCGTTGTCAAATGGTGACACGCCGTCACTAACTTTATCGCTTTTTTCGTCTTCTTCATACTCTTCTTCTTCTTGATCGTCAGAATGCCTGTTTCTCTCACCTAATGTATCTAGAAAATCTTCAAATTCTTCATCAATATTGAGGTATTTTTCATGGTTTTCACTTTCTTCTTCATCTAATTCTAAAGGCCTAGTAGAGATTGCTGTAGTGCTATCCGAAGTAAAACTTCCCAGTAGTTCATCTAAAATATCCAAATTTGACGAGCTTTTGGTAGTTGATTCGGCAGTCGTTGTCGCGGTAGGTTCATCTTCAGTTACTGATTCTAATGTTGGCGATAAGTGCTGATGCTTTTTTTTCTTACATCTTGTTTTATTCTTTGACGCAGAATGCGATGTAGCTATAACAGCTTCAGTAACTGTCGACTGTTCTTCAATTACTTCATTAGTTTTGTCATTTGGTATGGTTGAAGATACTCCGAAAATAAATTCAGATTGATCTTCTGCATTAGAATTGTGTTCATAACCACTTTTCGGACTTGTTTCTATGCCATCTTCTTTATGATCGTTATTGTCTTCTTCTATGTGAGTGTATCCTATAGTTGGTTCACTATGCATATTATTACGATCTCCTGTTTCTTCATAAGTTGTTTGCGTAGGTAGCGATGTGTTTATGGATTGATTATTAAAAACAAACTCATCATGCCTATTCCTTTCAGTAGTCATTGGCTCATGTACATTTTCATGGGGTTTATCGTCTTGACTTGGATATTTAGACGTTAAAGTACGGTATCCTTGAAAATTAGAGCCTTTACGCCTAGGAGGGTACTTTACTGAAGTTGCGGCTGTTATTTTCTTTTCTGTTCCTTGACTTGTACTCCAGCGGTCGTGTTTAACGGATGTACCTTTGTACATTAATGTAGATTGTCGGAATCGATTTTTACTTCTTTCCTGAGTAGGTTTAACAAATGATTGTGTTCTTTGTGATGTGTTATGAGTTGGTGCAGTAAACGTACTAGAGATTTGAGTTGAAGCTGTGGTTGGTCTGGATGTTGTTGTTGAATGTTGCATCGTTGTACTCAGAATTGTAGTAGAGCTTGTTGTTGTAGTATTAATTACGGTTTTATTTTTAGCCTTCCACGAGTTATTGGTTCCCGACGCCGATGAACTTGCTTGTGGCATTAAATCTAATGTTTGTTTTGCATGTGCTGCTTCTGGAGCCTTTGTAGTACTAACTCTTTTGTGTTTTTTTATTTTATCTTGTTTAACAAATTTGTGTGGTGGTCGTGTTCGTTTTTTGGGTGCAGGAGTAACAGTTGTGGTTACTATTACTCTGTTTTCATTTGTTTCTGTAGTGGAGATATTTTTATAAACTTCAGTGACTTTGTCGGTTCCTGAACTTGTAGTGGAAACTTCTAAATATTTTTCCGTGTTTTTCTTGGGAAATTCCATTGGAGTAGTTTTAGTAAATGAACCCAGAAGATTGGCCCACTCCAAAGTGTCGTTATCAAAATCATATTCTGAATCGCCGCTTACGGTAATTATGTCGGGTGGACTGGTAGTAATCCTTTGAGATTTAACAATTTCATGCTTTTTTGGAGGTTTTTTACCCGGCTGCCGTCTGTCTTCTTTGTTATGATTGGTATCATCTATTGCTTCAAACTTATTTGTGTCATTAGTGCGGTTCATAAGGATGGGTCTAAATGCTTGGTCTGGATCTGGATCTGAAAATTGTGTATCCAAAATTTGTGGACTCGGACGAAAATCTATCGGTCTCTTTGATTGTTTAGTTAGATGCGTTAATTTCAAAGGTGGCATAGGCTTAAATGGTTTCTTCTCCATATTGACAAATACTCCAGGTGGAGCATTGTAAATTGGTGGTCGAATTGGTTCTGGGAAATAATTAGCTCTTATTGGTGTCGGTCGTGGCTTACTAAACGTTTTATATGTAGTAAAATTATCAGGCTCTTTGCTTATTTTATTACTTTCACTAACGTTTAATTTATTATTGACTATATCTGAAGAATCGTTGTTGGGTATTGCACCAAGACTTGGAACAGGTGGCGTAGGCAAGACTGCAGGCCTTGTTGTTTTGACAATATTACTCGATGATATATGTCTGTGGTCAGAAGGTGATGGCAAATGTTGGTTACTAACTAAAGTGTCAATGTCCATATAATGATGCTGTATGTGACCTAGCGGAGGTGCTTGCAGTGGGGGTCTTATGTATTTATAAGCATTGGGCTTATAAGGTAAATGCATAATCCTTTTTTGGTGGTGTTGATCACTTGGAAGCCCTAAGTAGCCCACTTTTGGCGCATTTTGGTACATTGGTGGCATGTAGTGATTGGATTTATATTTTGGTTGTGGGTCAATTTGTTCGTCATCGGAGAAGAAGGATGAAAATATTCTGTCTAATCCATGATGATTATATCTCGCTTGATTATGATTGGGAGCAATATTTCTATGAAACCAGATGGCTCGTTGAGGTCGAGGTGTTTGAGGACGAGCTGTTTGATAATATTGTGATTCCTGTGGTTTGGCCACTATTATTTCAGGTGGAGTTTCCCGCACTGTAAAAGTTCTAACAGGATTTTCATATGTTTTTTGCTTTTTCGGCAATTGCGACGTAACAGAGAATGTCAATTCGTAGTGATATCTACCAGGTGATGTTTCCTCATCTCTTTGACGAACACGCTTTACTGACCAAATCGCTTTTACTCCCTCTAAACACTTTTCATCACTGCAGTCCTCCCTCGACGGGTTATCTTCCGCGAAGCGGTAGCCTCTATCTGTTTCCAGTAGCCTGCCCCTCGCCATGATCGTGACATCGCCAAACGACGGGTGATCTTCATTGTCTATTCTATCGAATGGGGCTTTTTTAATTTTTTCCCAAAGGTCATGATCATCAACTTCTTTGGACATATAGTGCTCTGGTTTACTGTCAGGTGATACAATAACGCCTTTCGAAATCAATTGATCTATTTTATCTCGAACCAGTGTTAGATAAACGCTATGTTTCAAGGCATCTTCCCAATAATGCGCTGGCACCGCGGCGACGGATGGAGGTTTCTCTGTATTCACGGCCTCTTGTAATGTACCAACTCGGCCATCTCTTCTTTCGAAATTCCATTGGTCCAGAGGGATCGGTATTGGTCTAAAATCACCTGTGGCTGTGGCTCGCGTGCTTTCTTCTATCTGTAATAATAGAAAGTATTTATTAATGTACAGCTTTAAAAATGTCACACATCAGTGGAATGCTAAACAACGAGAAAAATTGTAATGAATATTGGCTTGAAAGTAAAATGTTGGCCAGCGGGAAAGTGTCAGCATTTCTAGGTAGCGTGCGTGGACGGCTCGCGTGCGCTACGTTCCATCCAACCCCTCCGCCTAATGAGTTTTCAATAAACGATTTTAGTAGACTTTGCCATTTATTTGCTTACTCTCTCTGTTATTAAATTAATAATTCACTTAGAGCGGATACGAATAATCTCTAGTATCTCTTATATGGTGTTAATTCTTTTTCACGTTTTTCTCCTGTGACTCGATATTAATTTTTATTTTGCCGACGGAAAATCGTCTTAATTTTTATAAAACGGTTTGGGAAAGAATTTCCGCATATTTCGGTTTTCTGGGATAAAATACTAGTTTTATTTATGCCACAAGTTTTTTTATTAACATACTAGCTGTGCCCGCGACTTCGTCCGCATGGAATAGTAACTTTTGGCAGCATTTAGATTTTTAGGCGATTTTTTAAGATCTTGATATGAGCCTATGTTATACCTTACATAATTAGCTATCTATTAGTGAAAGTCCCGTCAAAATCGGTCCAGCCGGAGATTAGCGGGAACAAACAGACAGACAGACATACAAACATTTTTTAAATTGTTTTTGTTATTGGTACCCGATATACATTCATAACCATTTAGTAAAAACTTGTTATTTTGACATTACAAACAGACACTTCAAATTTATTTATTTGTATAGATTTTTTTTCATAAACACTAATATTGACCAGATTTTCATGTTATCTGATGGTACTGGGTGATTAAGCTAAATTATTGCTGTAGTATTGTACCCGAACAACCGAACAGAGCGCGATGAAGACAACTGCAACACGGACTAAAGATACCTATATGATAAGTACACAAAATAGATGTCCCCTCGTTCTCCTCTAAAAGAACTCTAAAACTAGACCGATTTAGTTACTTTTTACATTAAAAATTAAATGCCTAAGCTGTGTTTCTATATCATACAATCTCGTCTTTGTTTGCTGGATATTTGAATACAGTGGAAAATCTAGCGAATATTTTAAGGTCTTTAACAGTCTTATTGCAAAACCTGGTTTAAACCTGCCCCCTAACCATGATCGCCTAAAACAATATTGAAACCGCACTGTGAGCGGGATGGCGCTATACGCAGCAAGAGCGGTGTCTCTGTTTCAATATTGTTTTAACCCTGCTATAAGCGATCATGGTAAGGCCCCAGGTCTGAAGTTAGTCTTGTCTTAAGCCTAGTGCGCTTTTACTTTTTTCACACATAGATAGAGACAGCGTAAGATTTAAACCAGCATGCCTATTACCGATCTCATGGTTTTCAAATAATATAATTATGAAATCATAGCGCAAAACGAAAAATATGATTTTCGGTCAGATTTTTGATCATTCGTTCATTATCATGATAACATCATGATAATGAATGGAATTGAAGCGCTTGAGTGAAGTTAGGGATCTTGGCGTAATAATGGACTCCACTGTCCTTTATACCTCACATAGATAAAATATTGAATCGTTCATTCAAGCTTTTGGGATTCATATTACGCGTGGGAAAACCCTTTAAATCTGCGTCTACGTATAAGCTTCTGTTTAACAGTTACGTACGAAGTAGATTGGAATAGTACAGTATGGAATCCCTTCCAAAAAATTCATCAAAATAAAATAGAAAAGTTACAAAAATAAAAACCGACTTCAAAAACACTGAAAAGTTAAAAATAATATAAGAATAGGTACAGACAACATCCCACTTCTATATTGAAGTCGGTGCCAAACGATGATCTTCTAGAAAGTCTTAAAATTTGTCACCGACTTCAATATAGAAGTGGGATGTTGTCTGTACCTATTCTTATATTATTTTTAACTTTTCAGTGTTTTTGAAGTCGGTTTTTATTTTTTGTAAAATATTTTTTATTTTTAACTTGAAGAACTTCACTTCTTGTAAATGAAGTCATTTTAGTGAAATAAACCCTAATATCAGCTCACTTTCGGTGAGCTTGTATTAAATTAGGGTTTCCCTCGATTTTCATGGGATCTCATCATCAGATCCTGACTTTGGTGACCTTGAGACCACCCCAGGAGTATACTCTATCGAATTTTGAAAGTCGGTCAACAATTGGCGGAGTAATTGCGTAACATATACACAAAACACGTTGTATACACGTAAAATTTTAATGGTTTTCCTCGATTTTTATGGGATCCCATTATCAGATCCTAACTTTGGTCACACCCCGGACACTCCATACAACGTTCGCAAATCAATACCTATTACTACTACTTAAACAAATGACGTTCGTACACGCGCAAATGTGTGCGTGGAATCTAGTAGGGCTGAGTGCGCGGTTATCAATCGAAATGACGCGGGAAGTGCAGCGACTGCCTTCTCTTTCACCCGCATAGCGCTGTCTCTGTTATCGCCCGGCGCTCGCGTCTACTCGTCCGAGCGATTGCGCGCGCCCTTGTTTACGTGTCAGTGATGTCTACAGCGAAGTGCCGGGTAGGACGAGGTATTTGAAATGAGTGCGGGGAGGTGAGTGGCCGTTCTGTACGTAGTACTATTATCTATTCTGTGCTTTGGTGACAATGGGACCACCCTTGGAGTATCCTCTATCGAATACAAAAAGAATCATCAAAGTCCGTTCATAAACGACAAAGTAATCCGCGAACAAACATAAAAAAAGCATATAGGCATACGGTCGAATTGAGTAACCTCCTTTTTTCGAAGTCGGTTAAAAAGAAGTTCCTTAGATGCTTAAATTATAGAATCGGTAACCATGACAATGACTATGAATCATCCCTTTCATTTTATAAAGTGAAATGTCTACAGCAACGTCGCGACCTTTTAGATGCTTCCTATTTATATAAACTACTAAACAATATGGTGGATGCTCCTTCCCTATTGGAACAAATTTATTTCCGTATTCCTCGTAAAAGGAAAGAAATGTCTGTAGAAAATACTTGTTTGCAGTGAAACCTACTAACACCTACTACGCTAAAATAGTTTTATTAAAAGGGCCTGTACCGTTTACAATGAGAGACATAGTGATTTGGATATTTTTAATACTAGTTTGGTCAATTTTAAAAATCAAATGTCATAATCTTTATCTTTTTTTTCAAATGATATTGAATAGTTATATTAGATTTTGTAAAATAGTGGAGTAAAAGCGCTTTTTAAGTACAACTTTATATGTTTTTGAATAATATAGGTTTTAAAATAAGTTATTTTTTAAGATGTTCTTTTGTATTTACGCAACTGTTCGTCAATGAATAAATTTAAAAAAAATCATTTAAATTATGCCATAGTGATAATATCATTGGAGATTGGCAATACGAAATGAAGCATTTCATGACTTCTTTACCTCAATATCTGAATATTTTTTTATTCAACTAAATTGGCAACCAAGCAATCTGTCCACCTGATGGTAAGTGGTAACAGTCACCTATAAATACATGTGGCTCTTGTGAGATTCGCAGCAAAACTGCAACCCCTACAAGAGCCAAAGTGTACGTTGCAAACTTGTGACATCAGATGTAAGGTCACGGTACCCAGTAATTTCACTGCCATATCTTACCCTTCAAACCGGAACACAGCAATGCAAGCACTACAGCTGCTTTGCGGCAGAAATAGGTAAGACGGAGGTATCCAAGCAGACGACCCTGGTACAGAGTACTCGGTAAAAGTTGCACAGTGTTTTGTCTTTTTCATGCAAATGTCAAATTTATATATGACAGAAAGAGACTAACAATATTCTTATTTATTCTTATTTGACAATATTCGTAAAGGGAAATTATTAAAGTTGCAAATATTTTTTTTTGTAGTAGAAAAATCGATTAAAACGTGTAAAAAGTAACGTTTTTGTTCGGTCACAACACGTTAGCGACATTAGAAGCTATGCAATTCTCAACTATATTTCCTTGTAATAAAGCAGTCGCCGTGCACCTGTAGTTTTCCTGGGAAACCTCGCCTTAATCACCATATTAGGGATATGGTGATTAAGGCGAGGTTTCCCAGGAAATCTACACGTGCACGTTTTTGCAATTTTAATAATTTACCTTTACGAATATTGTCAAATAAGACTAATTTTAAAAGAAAAGTAAAGTTAATTTTATTGGAAAAGCAAAAGTTAGGTATAATTTTAATAAGTTGGCGAACTCTGCTAGAGCACTTGATTAGTAGGTTTTTTTGTGGATATTACATACATTACTTATTATGTTATATAATACTGTTCTTTTTCTCTCTTCCGGTTTGCCTGGCGAAGGTAAAAATTATGATCAGGGCATCAACACTAAGTCAAGTCCCTTTTAAACTGCAGCACACACTTGAAATTAATTTCCTATAAAATGTGTAATTTTTTGTCAATAGAAATAAAAAGCAGCAATTGTATTGTAGATGTAATCTCGTTGTGTTTGTATGTTGTTTTTTTTTTAATAAACGTGACTATCTATCTATTTTCTAGAAAATAAAAATACACATCTATTGGTAAAACTTTTATGACATTTATTATTGTATTTTCTTATTCACAGCTGTTTTAAAATATTTTGATCAGAGTGATCTTTGGATTTTTGTTCTAGCGAGTGAAATATTATTAATCATGTTTCTGTCTTTAAGAATGTTTACATAATATGTTCAACAATTTCATATATGAATTAAAGAACTATATGTTTTATAATATTTGTGGCGGTACAGTAAATCGAAATTGCTTAAAAACGGAAAAGTATTGCCTTAAGGATAGCGTGTGATAATGAAGCTGCCTATGTGAAAGATTTATTAAAATGGCTTCAGCAGTTTCAGAGTTTATCGGATGCAAACAAACTAAAGATTCGTCTTTTGAATATCTGTTCAGATAAAAGTCTTTTTTACAACTTGCAAAAATTGTAAAGAAAGCAATAAATCAAAGAGACATCTATTAGCCATTTCTTCGCAAATGCGATTAATAGGTTATAGGTAATATTACATGTTAGATCCTTTCGTCTTATTTCAAAACATGGTCTAAGTCTAGTCTTGGTTTAAAACCAACGCTATCTCTATCTACTCTTTTTATCACAAGTGAAAGAGCATTAGCTTCAAAGCATGGCTAAGTTCAGACCACGTTTTGTAATAAGACCAATGGTTTTTGAAAACGAGCCATCGTAGGTATGGCTTGTTTTAGATCTACCAAACTTAATTTAGTATTGTTATACTTTTACTCGTATACGTCCCACTACTGATGGTAACTGGTTTCTCACACCAGGAGGAATTGACTTACCACATTTCGCTGGTTAGCCATTAGCGTATCTAGAGTTTTTTTCCAGGGTGGGCCGGGCCCATGATTATGTATGAAGTTATCAGTATGTTGGCGGCCATCAGAGAATTTTGAATCGGTAGCCTAACATCCAGGGTTGGGCACAAGACCATTCTGGGGTGCGCACGGCTGAACCGATTTGGCTGAAAATTGGTGGGGAGGTAGCTTAGAACCAGGAGACGGACATATGACAGCTTTTATCGCAGAAATCTCCCCTTTAAGGGGCGAAAAGGGGGGTGGAAGTTTGTATGGGGAATCAATAACCGCTGAACCGATTTAGATGAAATTTGGTATAGAGATAGTTTGAGTTGTGGGGAAGGATAAAGAATAGTTTTTATCCCCGAAACCATTCATTGAGGGTGTAAAAAGGGTGTGGGGGAATGGGGAACTTGTAAATTCAAAGGATTTCCACGCGGACGAAGACGCGGGCAAAAGCTAGTTTGAAATAGGCTTCAAGAGACGCGTTAAATCTCACGACTAATGGCCGGAACACACGAGGCTTAGGCTAGTGAAAAGCTAGAGTTGGCTTGGCTTTTTTAAGGATAATCTGTTACGATACCCAGCCTCTTAGGGAAGCTGGATACTGCCAACGAAGGCGTGTGCTAGTCGTGACGTTTGTGAAGCAGGGCGATAAAAGAGTATTTTCCGCGCTTGCTCCGCACACTTCTGTGGAATGACATCTCTCGCAGAAGGCGGTGAAGTATTTGCTATCCTAGTTTAAAACATAGCCTTGTGTGTTCTCGGCATAAGGCTATGGAGCGCAGCTAGCACTGTAATAACAACACCATCTTAGTGGGTACCCTATACGATACGGTGTAAATATTTATGTTTTGTTGTTGCAATCAAGGTGTTAAAAATCCAATCGTACAAAGTACAAAGACTTGCCGCAATCTCTTTGTCTTCGATACATGCTGTTCGTATTATTTATCACTACATCAGATTTCGATCTAGACCCAAATAACCATCCGCCGTGGCGGCAAAAATGTGAACCTACAAAAACGCGTGGTTGTTACGTAATATCAGCAATTTGTTATTTGATTTTACATCGTTTCAAGTTTAATAAGTTTTGCCTTAATGGAAGAACGAATTAACGAAATTAACAGTTTGCTGTGTGTAGTATTCCTGCCTTTTCATTAGTATTGTATGGGCTATTTTTTATAAAATTTTCAAAGATATATGTTTTAATTGTCAATTTAGTGATAGGTTATTTGAACCTTTTAACCAAAGCTCCCAGGTTTTAACGGTTTAAATTCACACGTATAACCATTTTATTTACTCGCTGCTCCGAAATTTTATTTCCACATTTAAGTGTCATAGGTGAGGTTTCTTATTTATGTTTGTAAGTGTCACTTTTGTAAGCTTTAACTTAATTAATATAGTTATAAATGCCAATAACAAATAATTATACTAATTATACTTATGGACTGAATAATAAATACCAACACGCTGTATATCACGGGAAGAAAAATGTACCCGAGCCGCACACAGGCGAACTGAATATGTGTACAATCACTGGCAAGGACCCATTATACATTTTGGAAAACATCTTTGACCGCCTCGTAATTAATCTTTAACTGTGTAAGGGGTCCGAGGTTCCATTTCGCAGGGCAGAAGATTTTCTTGGTTTGGCTGGTGGTAGGACTTCTGAGCCCGCTTGGTTAGCTAGCATCTTATCTAAGTCTGTCGCCATAATAACGTTTTGTGTTGCGATGCGACAGTTAAAGGTACGGTAGCCAGTTTCACAGTTGTTTGAGATTTCGGGTGAAGCTCGCTCGCTTACAAACAGGTGAAATGAAGGCGAAGAGTTTCCCTGTTGCATGTTAATAATATCATAAGTTTAATCACGAATTCGCGAATATTATTTTCATCTGCGATTTCTTGCGATGCTTACCAAACTCAGAATAGAAGTTGATCGTTAACACAGTGATATCACATAACATTCTAATATACAGTAATCGCTAAATTAAAGTTAAATATTAATGAACGATTCCGTTATGGCATATTATGTTACGTGTTACGCGCGCCTCAGTAGAATCAAAGCATTTGCTAAATAACTGGACGTTTCTGTTTTATAATGAATATTAATAAGCAATGACTACTGATTCGTAAGCGATATATGATAAAAAGATGCCGAAATGTTTTGGAGTTGGCGTTACAGAAGATTTAACTTTAATTGTTTTTAATTAAGTTTTGTTTTATTCTGCGTGTATATAGGGGTTGCGTATTATTATACACGTCCAAGAATTTTGTGTCATTGTGCTGATCTTGCTTAGTGCAGTATATAATTAGGGGCTTGATTTCAATAAAAAATTCGAAATAAGACTATCAAAAAAATAAATTTCCCCCTATAGGCTATCACTATTAAATTTTTTGCGTAGAGGTAACATTGTAAAGATACTGAGATGTCTGTTGACGAGACATACTCTCATTTGTGCAGTTGGACTCCGATCCGTCAGTGGGCTAATCCACTCGTTGGAGATCGCGATTGGGCCGTTGGAGATGAATTCAAACGAACCACAATAACAACTAAGTCTATCGCAATAACATCATAATATTGTTGCGTTCCGACAATTATAGAACTAAGATAGTCAATCCGTGTGTTATGTAGGTGTTAGGTTATGTTCGCTTCCATCACCAGCACCGGCCTTATCGGCACTGACCATCAAAACGACGCGAAGGCCAAGAGCTTTCTTGTCGAAATAAATAAAGACCCATCACATCCTAAATTATCACAACAGATTATCTTAAGATGGATGCACCATTCGCGCGTTCCCTATATCATGTAGATACTTCTCTAAATGCCTTCATACTGAACTCCTTTTTTGAGAGACCTACGCTTTTAGCCGCAGGTGGCCATTACAGCTTCACCTTGATAAGTTTAAAAAGAAGCCTTGTTGGCGAAGCTTCCTTGCTGGATTTCTATCGATATCGAAATTCCTCGAAAGTCTCTGGGTAAATGTACAGCAATCCACTCACTTCGTTACAACTGTGTTTTATAGATGTTTTACGCCTTATGCGTGCATGACATGAAGTAATGAGATAGTGTAATTTGGTTGGACAGCGGAATATTAAGTTATCCGAAATCCTATAATAATGCTTTACAATATATTGTTTTGTCAGTTCTGTTCTGTTGATTTGATTTTATGGAATATGTCCGGCATTCTGTGATATTGTTGTTCGAGCGGTCGATATCGACGAGTGAACGATTACAAATACAAAATGACATCCTTTACATGTCCATGTACATGGTATTTATTTAGACTTCGTGTCGATCAATTAAACGCGCTTGCAGTTCGATCATCAGTGATATCCGCTGTTTGATAAATATTTTCGCGTGAAAATTGCACACGGATTATGTGCACTCTATTTGCTCCATTTGCTTGGGAGAATCTCACTCGCGAACAATTGACGACGCCGTAAGGTCATTGTCTACAATTTGTCGGGTGTTGTTTGGTTCGTATATTTTTTTGTGTTATTTGGCAAAAGATTTCAAATTATCATTTAACGAAGCTGATAATTGAGTTGTTTCGATCGATGTTAATGTTCATTGAGAATGGTCGTTATTGATTTAGAAACATTACTTTTCTGGTAGCTATAACTGAAGGTATATGTGTCTACGCTGTCTTTATCTTTGACAGTTTCTCAAATCTTCATGATGGCTAAGTTTAAGAAAAAATCTATAAAAATCCAATCCTTCTTACATTTTAAATCGTCTACAATATTAGATACATATTTTTTTCTATTACTTATTTATCGAACCAAATAACAAACTTACGTGAATATATAAAAATTAATTTTACTTATTATTTATATTGTAATTAGTCAAAGTCAAGAGATACAAAGATTTGTAATTAGTTTTTAAAGTCAATTTAGAAAAATATAGAAAAACTTATTAATTTGTTGTATGCATTTATGTATATAATAACATTTTGCTACCCCTTGTTGTTTATGTTACATGATCGATCAATACAAATCTACACATTGAATTAAATCAAAAACATTTTGTTGTAGTGAAATATTTTGTAATTGATAGGATTTAAGTATGTTTCCTAATTTTCCGTTTGTCCGTGCTATGACGGATTTGAATACATGACTGAATACATGTGTCGTTGTTCCCTATCTTCCCGTGGATGTCGTAAGAGTCGACTTAGGTAGTTAACAGATGCTGGAAAACTCGTAATAGAACCCTCCACCAGCCCGTTTGGTCAGCGTGGTTTAGTAGGCCAAATCCTCCTCGTCGGAGGAGAATCTCGTGTCCACCACTGGGATGTATGATTACCAAATTAATAATAATGGGATATATTATTATGATGATGACGACCTAATTTGCGAACATGTTAGTTGCAGTGCAGCTGTAATTAATCATGCTGGGCACCGTGATTGTACGTCTTACTACAATGAGTCTGGATTAATTTGAGTATTGTTCTATATTTATATTAATTTTCTCACAGCACAATTATATATTAAATCGTTATTATTTAACAAATGACTGATCTACTTCACTACTCATGGTCACATCGTAATATGGAATTAAGTAAGTCTTTTGTTTTGAATTACAATATTAATGAACTGCCTCTGTGTAGTGCTATAATTTATCTCTCAAGTGATTTATATCGCATTTTTAGCTAAGTTATATATTGGCAATATTACTGAACGCACAAAAACATCGCACAACTTCAATTTCTCCGCATATTTTGTTAGCTTCTTCGTTCTCCGTGTACGCGGTACATAATGACACAATTCTCTTGATTCTTATTTATTGGCCACACACAAAAAAGTCGCAGCGTTGATTTATACTCACAATTAGCAAGAAGAAAACGCATAGCAACGCGGATCTCATCTTGAGCACTGTAACTAAGCACAACTGCACTGCGCTAGATGCGTGCGGCGCGCGCGCACCGTTGTACGCGGACTGGCGCGTGCTTGCGGTGCATTCGTTCGTTCGTACGCACCCCACTGGGGTGGTGGGCGCGGAAATTGTTTTTCATCGGGGCTTTTACAAACTTGGTGCTGTTCGTTCCACTGACTGGAGGTGGCTTGACTTGGCTAGAATTTCTTCTGCCGCTAACAGAGGGGATGAGTCCTCGTCAAAAATTGAATAAAACATTAACATTTGCCTTAAGTTAATCATGGTTTAAACATGATGCTTTATTCTAACTTATTAAATAAAAATAAATCAGCATCAGCGTCAAACCCTGAGTAGCTTTAGACGACGACGTCAGACCGTCATATTATGAAACACATTTGTACAAGCTTCGGCTACAAGTATGATGCACGTATGATTAAATTTTATACTTCGACAGAGGGGTGCGATCCAATAAGGCGACATTCCAGTGTGGTGTGTAGTCCAAAGTCTCTCAAACTTTCTAACAGATATAACATATGATTTTTTACCGTTACGAAATGTTATACTTTGATGGGGGTGTTGATCTTATAAGGCGGTTCCAGTGTGGTATGAAGTGCAAAGTTTCCAAGCTTTCAAATTATAATCATTCTATAAACAAAACAAAATATAAGAGCGAAAATTAGAGAGGAGCCATGGGGGGTCGGGTTCGAGACCCGCCATGTACCAATGTGATTTTCGTTTCGAATTTCATATGTACATTTGTCTGACGCTCCTACGGTGAAGAAAAACATCGTGAGGCAACCTGCATACATCTGCGAAGAGATTCAATTATGTATGTGAAGTCGACCAATCCGTTTTTTTTTGTCTCAAAAAGGATGATAATTTTGCTAGGTCACACTAAGGGAGCATGCTATTGTGTAATCGTTATTAAACCTTTTAAATTATCGATTATATTAACGTTATAAAACTTAGGATCGATAATGGCTACATTCTTGAACTTCGATTACATACAATATTCTTCAGTTTTATTTCCAGAATAGCTATCCACATAAGCTGTTCTGACAATAAAATAAAAATAAAATATAGTAACCTAAATAATTAAATTTTCATGTGTTCGGTTTATTTTATTTTAAAAATTGTTCTCGATGGTCTGTAAACTTTATAGTGTGTTTGTTATCCAGGGCTTTTCACTAAATAGAAACCTATTATTATAGATCATTATTATCTATAATTTTTTTTTACATAGAAAGGCTTATTGAAAGGTTGACAAATTGTATGGCACATCCTTGGCACGTATCACTATTTAAACGACTTAAATTTTGTAAAGTTGAACGCTGAACGTAAGAAATTTCGCGCGTGTGTAAATAATGATAATCAACTTTGGAAAATTATAAAG
The DNA here is from genome assembly GCA_963935595.1 of Schoenobius gigantellus. Lineage (NCBI taxonomy): Eukaryota > Metazoa > Arthropoda > Insecta > Lepidoptera > Crambidae > Schoenobius > Schoenobius gigantellus. The sequence continues at coordinate 25,812,617 of OZ012554.1, forward strand.
GCGCAGTAAAAAATAATAAAATACAGTTTAAAAAGAAAATAAATATTGATTGAAAGTAATATTTTCTAGGCAATTCCTTTATTTTGTGAAGTTAATGAATGACCAAATAAAATGTTTAAACAAAATTTACTGTAGTCATTAGCAAAATGATTGACATGTATATTCAGGATTCGAGTGTTCCTCATCCGGTGAAGAAAATAAACATTGTGACGAGTGATCGGTGATGATTGATCAGATAACAAAACTCGTTAACACACGGATGCACGTTTATTGCGGCATATCCCATGTTGCTTGGAGTAATCTAAAATCATATTGCACATCTTAATAGGTACAGTAAGCGCCGCGTCAAGCTGTACCGTTTCGACCTTTGGACCGCTCTGTGGGTCGATAACACACGCTGATGTTATACTCAATCATAGCTTAGTAATGAACCGCATGTTATTTCATTAATTTATGTATGTGGTATACGCGTCAATATACACCAAATTCAAATTCTAAAATCTACATAGACCCTTATTGACAAGCACTTATTGACTTCAAACGAAATTGAAAGACGTGGGCTCTACCATCCATAATGTTTCAACAAAAATTCCGCAAACCAAGCGATATTGTATTGTGTGATATTGTTCAAATGTTCGTCAAGCGTTCACATTGGAAATTAGATGGGGATGCATCACTTTCCCAGCAATCAATTGTGGCTTCTAGTAGGAAACGTGGAAAGCATGCGACATTATGCAATTTCATTATTACGTGTCACGCGAAATTGTAAATTTAACGTGTGTAAACGGTTTATTTAGAACCCACTAAAACATGTCACTTTTTTATTGTTTTTAAATAACTGCAAATTAATTGTTAATTTAGTTCTTTTTATGGTACTAGTAAAAGTTGCTTTTTATCAAATGTCGTGATTCTTATATGGCAGGAAGTATTATTTTTGAGTGTTTATTTTTCATGGACTAAATTGTGATGAGTTGTTGTGAAAATTGCTCCAATTATTGATGAGTTTGTCTTTGATACGTTTAAAATATATATGCAATTACATCAAGCTACATATATATGCAATTACATCAAACACTACATTACATCAAAATTACATCATGCAATTACATTTTTATTATCTAACTGAAATCTTGACTTATTATTTATTCATTGTACAGATCACATAGAACGAAGTACATACTGTACCCATCCTTCGTGAAACAAATTAGGATCTCGTTTCTACAAATGTCTATTAAAATAATTATATTCCACAAGAAAGATGTGACTGTGAAAATGTAAACGTGATTATCTGCGTGTTATGTATATTTTATCGTCAACACTTTCTAATCAAATACAAAACATAATTTGAATGAATTTGGCGACTGGTTTGCGACATTTAGTAAGCTTTTGCACTCGTCCTTTTGAATTTAATTCTGTTTATTACCAATTTGCAAAATACATATAGATATAAAGTACGTGTCTACGCGTTTGTCTCTGTCTGATCTCTGCTGCATAGAGTTGATTGGATAATTCTAGGACCGTTATCGTAATGGCATTTTCATTTTGAGCTTGAAGGCCTGCAAAATGTGTTCTATCATGCCGCCCTGAGTGGAAGGGACGGAGTCCCGCGATTTTATAGTCTTTTATAATCTCCGTTTTCGTACGTCTGTAACAGTGTTGCGCACTGTGGGAGTGTTATTGTAGTCCTGCCCCCCAATCATGATCGCTCAAACCAATATTAAAATCGCACTGAAAGCGGGTTATCCCCTATTATTTAAAAGTTAAACAGAAAATTATATTATGGGTACGAGTGTTTCTGTGTCTCTTATTAAGTTATTACAAAAGACAGAACAAAGTGAACGAACAAGCAGACTGCCCATCTGATTCACTGCTTGTCTTACTTTTCGAACCGGTACACTGTAATGCAAGCACTGCTGCATTGTGGCAGAAATAGTTAAGATGGAGGCACAGTCACTAGTGCAATCTAGTCTTTATTTATTCAAAGTTGGTTTTAATTATAATAATGCCAACTGCATTCCAAATCCTTAGGAATTTCAGCAAATTTTTCGCATACGATTTGTGAGGAACGACGTCGGGGCGTGCGAGTGAAAACTGAACGTCCGAGCATCGCGTGCGCACTTTCCATCTCACGGGCTTTTCGCCGTTTTTTCGTTCGTTCCCGACACACGCGCTGTCAAAGATTATTGTATTATAAAGAACTACTTTGGAAGCAGGTGCCAAATTTCGTGTGCTTGTTCAGACAAGCAAACCGAACAATTTTGCGGTAGATGTGGTAGTGTCTTAAGTCTTCAAATCGTGCGTGTTGCCAGTGCAGTGATGACGTACGGACCTGAGACGTGGCCGTTTACAATGGGCCTCATTAGAAGGCTCAATGTCACTCAAAGAGCAATGGAGAGGGCTATGCTTGGGTTTTCTCTACGCGATCGCATCAGAAATGATGAGATCCGTGGAAGAACTAGAGTCACCTACATAGCCCAAAGAATTGCAAACTTTAAGTTGTAGTGGGCAGGACACATAGCTCGCAGGACTGACGGCCGGTGGGGCAGAAAGTTCCTCGAGTGGTGGCCGCGTACCGGGAGACGTAGCGTTAGTAGGCCCCCTACAAGGTGAACGGACGATCTGGTGAAGGTTACGGTTGGAGCCTATGTCCAATTGTGGGCGTCTCTTGGCGGACATGATGATGATGACTAATCCTGAAATCGCGAAAAAACAAATCTGCTGTTCCATACATCTAGGTTCAATGCATGTTCAACATTTGTATGGAGCAGTTGATTCTTTGTTCATTTTGCTTGTCTGAACATGCACACAAAAGGCTTCTGCTTCGAAATTAACCTTGTAATGACATTTTATAAACATTTTTAAGATTGCTCTGCTGTTCCTCTGGAGATACGAGCTTGTGTGTCGTTTTAAAATTCAAATTGAATTTTATGCATTACCATTCATAGGTGTTATGCAATTCTTGCAGTTGCTAATCTACCAATTAGCATTTGCACATTCTGTCGCGGACAGAAAAATATTATCTGGGTGTATTATCCATCACTGGTGTGATGAATATTCTAATATTTTATTTCCGTAGTGGCCCTATGCCGATGCCCGCAAACGGGCTTTATGCCGTCAACGGAGTTTAAATTACTTAATATAATGAATTTATGGTTTTTAGCGACTTATGAATTAACAAGTAGAGTCAACTAGAGAGTTTATTTATATTAACGGGTTATTTATTGCCACTAATTTACTTTTCAGAATCCAAAAACGGAAAGGTTGATTTAGTAGGGTGAAGGTTAATTAAATACTACCATTTTCTAAGGTGCGAGTAGGCAGTGCGGCCGTACAATTGTAACTGAAATTTGCTCCCAGTTACATTTAGTATTAAATACATTTAGAAGTAGATAGATACATTTATATTACTTTTATGTAGTATTTTTTGCAATATGAGTTTATTTTAGCTAGAGATTGTTCAAAAGTCATATTATTTTTATTTATTTAAATCTTTATTGCACGCTACAAAAAATGCATACAAATGGCGGATTTAATGCCATATGGCATTATCTACCAGTCAACCATTGGGTTTAACAGAGAATTAGTGGTGGTGCTCTCCGAATTCACGTAAAAAATATGAAGATAGTGTTACTAACAAAACTAAATTTATAAAATACAAGTATTGCATTATATATGTATATTTTATATTTTATTCGATTAATAAAGGTATGCCATCTATTGTATACAGATTTTTTCTCGAAACTGTATCTATTTGTTGTGAAATTAGACCTAAATTTCGAGTTGCCCACTGCAGCGATAAACAAAATGTCTATCTCTTGAACATTTAAAGTGAACAAATAGAAAAAATCAAGTAGGTATCTATAACAAACTGATACTGTTAACACTACGCAATACCGCCAATCTCTACATTTACATACTCTTTGCAAGGAATGCAATTGTGCGTCCGATGTGCGACTGTGACTACTCACATACTGCCGTCTTTTTTTCATGTGAATCTATTTTGGTCTCTATTAGCGGTCCTTTAGAGCTAATTTTCGTTTTATCCGGCCGTTGCGGAGGCATTCCTAGTGGGTAGGTGCGTCGCGGTATTGATTGTGGCGAGTGTGGTAATCAATCGGCGGTAATGATGTACATACGTGGTGTGCATACGAGATGACGTTATGCATGGCCTGACAGAGAATTTCGTCCGCTTTCCTTGTTTACTATGTGGAAATATTTAATGCTCTTTAATTAAGTAGATACGTTTTTCGAATTGATCAATATACTACATAATATTAAAACTCTTTTGTCCAATCTAATTGTTAAGACCAGTAGTGTGGAGACGCGGCGTTTTTACAATGGGGCATACTTGGTGTGTAAATATGTAATAACATCCCCACCTTCTCAACGTATAGTTGTATTTCGAGATTTCTGGATTATTTATTTGTCTCGCCAACAATTGAGTACACTATTACATTCACTATTATATGAACAATAAATAAATAATATGAGTGTCACAATCGCTTATAGTAAGCGTCAAATGCACTCCTTAATTAAACGAAATAAAACATTAGGTACAGTGAGCAACGCGTCAAGCTTTGCTGTATATTTCCACTAGCTGTGTGCGCGACTTCGTTTGCGTGGATCTCGGGAAATAACAACATGTCGTAGGTACATATTTTTCCCCGTTTCTACAACATTTTTCATTGATGCTCAGCTCCTATTAGTCGTAGCGTGATGGTATATAGTTCATGGCCTTCCTAAATAAATGGACTTTCAAACACAAAAATAATTTTTCAGTTTGAATCAGTAGCTCCTGAGATTAGTGCGTTCAACCAAACAAACAAACAAACAATCAAATAAACTCTTCAGCTTTATGATATAAGTGTAGATAACGTAAGTCCTCGCCACAGATTTAGAGTAGTCCTCGCTGTTACGAGCCACACAAGAGCGGTTTCAAGGTCAACGTGTAAAGTCTGGCGTGTTGCTGTGTGTACATTATAATAATATGAAAATATAAGGGTGAATAAAAAAAATTAGGACACTGACGCTAAAGTTTTCTCCCGGTATCTATTCCTAGTATTTAGACAATAATGCAGCCAGCTTAGGTGATGAATGGAAATGTAATTTAAGTCAATCTTGTCACTGAGCAGCCCGGCGTTTGACAGTTTGCACGTTTCAACGATTGAAGAATTTAAACCCAAAACTGTTCTTTTTAGTGGTGGAAAAAGTGATAATATGTGGGATGAATTGCACACCTAATAATCTAATAGTTAAATTTTTTTGTTTTCGATTTGTAAAAGCTTATGTTGAATAAAGGTTTTTGAGGAGATTCCTTGAAGAGTTTTACCTAATATTTTAACATGAGTCAATTTGAATCTAATCGATTATTAAATACTATTCTTTTTTATATAGCCGTCGGTTCCCAGGGTTGGCAAACTGGTTGGTAAGCGCGGCTTTTCGCAACATCGCCGGTATTGTTCAAGACCCTATCTTCCACGCATCTACTCTAATTGCAACGCGTTGGCTTGGCGCACCTTGCGTTTGGACGCAATCATTGAAAAAGAAAAAATATACGCGCAGCGCAATTGATGTATCGCCGTTAAATTGAAACGGCTATTAATTAAACGACATCAGTTACAGTTTATGTGTCGGTAAATATGAAGTGTCTTCGTCGTGAGGAGACAGTAATTTCTCTAAATAACACTTAAAGGTCTTCATTGAACCACAAATGCTTTTAAATATTTACGAAGTGCGTAAAATAATAATTGTAGTATTAAACGTATCCACTTAATACAAGTCAACGAAAATTAATGTAAGAACGGGTTGCTTAACTAAGTCTCATTATGCCATAGAATAGACGTATACACGGTGTTTCATAATAACCAATAAATAATCAATGCGTTATCTAAAACTAATTATTAAAATGTGTTTACACGTAATGTCATTCCACCCAAAATTTTAATGTATATCATAGTATCATCATCATGTCTATGATTTACATTAAAATTTTGAGTTGAATGACATTACGGGTAAACACAATTTAATAATTAGTTTTAGATAACGCATTGATTATTTATTGGTTATTATGAAACACCGCGTATATATGACATTTTAATGGTAAAGGAAAAAGGTTAATTGAAAGAAATCGTAAGAAGTAAGATATTTTGGTGCATCAAGGTACAGTGATTATACAGGATGGACATTTTTAAGCGCCACCTAGAGGGAAAGAACTCTAAACACTAAAGATAGCAAATTTTATGAAACATCCGTTTCACCTTAAAAAAGAAGCATTCAAAGATTTTTTGAAATACTATCAAGTTCTTTTCTCGCATCAATCAATAGCGCAATCGTAATTATCAAAATATCTCTAACAAACATCCTAAAATTAAAGAACAACAAATAATGAAACCAAAAAAGTTAATAATCAAATCCAAAGTTATGTTATTTGAATGAAAAAGAACGAGTAAACTTAACAGTTTAAAAACAAAATCTTGATTAATGCGCTACTTCCCGTTTTCGAACAATTCGATTGACTGTACCGCCACAAATATTAAACATACAGTTCTAAAATTCATATGTGACATTTTGAACATTTCATTTAAATATTCATAAAGACAGAAACATGATTAATAATATTTCACTCGATAGAAATAAAATCCAAAGATCACTCTGTTCAATACTTTAAAACTGCTGTGAATCAGAAAATACAATAATAAATGACATAAAAGTTTTACTAATAGACATGCATTTTTATTATTTAGAAAATTGCAAAGGTACAATTTTTATTTTGTACCCCAGTTTTCCAAAAATGGATTAAAACGTGTAAAAAGTAACGTTTTAGTTCCCCGCGGTCACCGCGCGTAAGCGACATTAGAAGCTATGAATGAAGCAACTTTATTACTTTGCAATAAAGCAGTCGCCGTGCACGAGAAGATTTTCTGGGAAACCTCGTCTTAACTCAAAAAACATTAATTTTAGGGCATACCATTACATGACAATGTCAGCAGGTTGCTTTTGACCTCGTCTACTTTTTAAAGCCTTTTCAAGCTTTCTGGTATTAGAATTAAATTATAAAGACAACTGTTTATTTTAAACCTGACGGTGATGCTTACATTTTGTGTAGGTATGTTAATTAATGCCAAACAGTGTGATTATCGTCTACTAATCTAACAAACTCAAACTCAGAAACTCAAAAATCTTTATTCAATGTAGACCTTTACAGGCACTTATTGACGTCAAAAAAAAACATAAAAATCCTCAACCAAGAATCTAAGTAACTAAATTATTTAATTCTTGTATGTACCTACACACACCCCAACCATTAGTAAGATGTGTGCAAATACAAGTCAAATTGAAAAAAAAGTTGAATCTACACCTGTTCGGAAATTGGGAGAGCCTTCTCGAGAAGAACAGGCAAGAAACTCGGAAGGTCTTGTCTGGTTTTTTTGTCTCTCTTTTAAAATGCCAACATTACAATAATATATTTGACAACCATTATTTTTTTGAAATAATATAGAAATGCCTGTCGATGTGAGTGGAACAGTTACCGTGGAACAGTATAATGAGTATCCGTCTCAATAAGAATACGTTACATTTCCAATTACTCCGTAAAACGCCTGCAAAGCCAGCCCTGCGAGCATGGACTTGTCGATCGACATAAATCGATCGACAAAAGCATCTGTCCTTTTCACTCCTTAGGAAAATCTGTCAAATTTATCGATTCTTGTCGAGTATGTCGATCTTAGCTGTCAAATTTTGTTCATCGAGAGTTCTATGCTCGCAGGGCTGAAACGGAACGCTAATTGGGATGATGACTGAATTCTATTTTTTTTTTACGTCTCGTTATTAAATATTAAAATACCGTGGAAAAAGATGCAGTTCTGTGAAATTAGAATTAAAATCGGCTTAGAAATACATAAGATACAAGCATTTTAAGTTGTTAATTTGAAGGCGATTAGACAGAGAGATCCGACATCAACCGTGACGTCATCGTTGAGTACGGCCATATAAACTCCTTGTAAATCGCCGTTTTGCTAGAAAGAGATGGAGAAAAATCTTTAATACCATATATCTTGGTTGTTTTTATAGTTATTCGAAAACCGATTTTTTCTTTGTGTTTATTATACGAATGAGCTTCTATAAAAGCAAAAAAGAATTTTTAGTCGTCTAGCCTATTATATCGACGAGCGTCTGTCGCAGCGTCCCTGCCCGGCACGGAGGCGGCCCACCAGCTGGTGGTGAACGTGCGCAACAAGTGCACGCCCGAGGAGGCGCTGAACGTGCTGCGCGAGCTGCCGAACCCGCTGCGCGACGGCGAGCCGCAGCCGCCCGCCGCCGCGCAGGCCGCGCCGCACAACCCGCTCAAGATAGACGTGTTCGTGCAGACGCTGCTCAACCTCGGCAGCAAGAGCATCTCGCACAGCTTCGCCGCCATATCCAAGTTCCACTATGTGTTTAAGGTATTGTGTTGTGTTGTGTGCGTGCACGCCGAGAGCGTCGACGTCTCTTTTTGATGGCTTACGTACATTATCACAGATTCCGGAGGAGACGCTTCCTGCGTCTCCATGGAGTCAAATGAACGTCTTTATCGCCTTTAATTGTATGTAAGGGCTCCGCCTACGCTACTGAAAGGATTAACGCATGCATCGTAATACGCGTGAAAAATAAACCTAAGGCAGTTTTTTTGCCAGAGATGTTCATGGAGTTATGACCAACGCCATACTAGAATTAACGCGCTAAGCGGTTGGCTACATCTGTGTGATGATAAAATTATTGCGTTACGTTACGACACAGGTGGAGCTTGACCATTACAGATTCAAACATTACGTCAAGGAGTTAGGAAAACCAAGTACCACAATGGCAACGTGATAATGATACAATCTTAAATATTTTCATACTTGGCCGAAAAAACTGATTTATTTACTTCTTCTCTGTGTGAGTTCACAAACATATGTCTATTTGTAATATGTTACAATACTGTGTGAGATTAGGTGTTGTGTTGTGAGGTATAGGATTAGTTATAAGGGCAAAACTGTCGCATTGGGTGCATGCACCTTGGTTGTGTAAATAAATAAACTTTACTAATTTTCGATTTTAAAGTAATTCGTGACACCAATAACGTTTCTTGTACATTTTCTTGCGTCAATTACAAAATCGAATTAATATTGCCGCATTTAGTAAAGCGACTGGTTCGTTTGACATTCATTGCATAAAACAAACTGATTCAACTACAGGAAAGTGTCCGAAATTAGTTTTGATTTATTACGTTACGATTGCTTGCTTGCCAATCAGAAAGGCATTTACTTTGTGTTCAAAACCTTGAGCTTAAAATCTAAAGTAGTTAACCCAAGCACCTTTAGGTTTGCGAAAACTTACAAACCTATCATAGAATCATTTAGTGAGACATCTATCCTCTTACAATTGTTGCCTTCAAAGTTCCATTACGTGAAATCTTACCACCATTATCTCTGTGTTTCTCTTTGTAACTGACTAACAATCTTCACTTATAAAAGCATTTATTGCTTGAATGCTACATTCGAGTTCCATTACTTCCGATAACTATATATTAGAGTTTAAGTAATAATTAGAAGATAGGCTGATTATGAGAATCATGCCAGTCCAATAATATTAAAAATTGAGCACAAAATCATCGAAATTACTTTTCCATAGCTTTGTGTAATGAGTAGATAGTCTGAAGCTGCCCCATTATGTATCTACCACTATAATCAACCATTCACAGATCCTCGCCGAATCTGAGGAGGCGCAGATATGCGTGCTGCGCAACGTGTGGGACCTTTGGCAGCGCCACCCGCAGATGGTGTGCGTGCTCGTGGACAAGATGCTGAAGACGCAGATCGTGGAGTGCAGCGCCGTCGCCACGTGGCTCTTCTCCAAGGAGATGGCCACGTTCTTCACGCACGGCTACCTCTGGGAGGTTCTGCATCTGACCATCGACAAGATGAACAAACACGTCTCCAAGCTGAGTGAGTATTTGGACCGTACTACGTGCGCCTTAGAGCATTTACCCTATATGGAGATGGTACGCAACAAATCGCAGTATACACTTTTCTGACACATTTTTCGGGTGGCGAAGTAAACACGCATGGCATCTACGAAAATGTAGAATTCAATTACAGATACGCACACTATGAAAATATTACCTTACAATAAAGAAACACACATCAACAAATTAACGTGTATCTACGCAATCTCCCGCAAATCATGCCCGTCTACTGTGTTTGAGCTACCAACGTACCACTGTATTTTTCTATCGTAACGGCATACAAATTACCTCAAAATTGTACATAAATACGTTAATGTATATTTTATACTTACATGTGAAACGCCATGGTGTCGAAGATTTGAGTTACTGGATCGCCTTTGCAAGAGGAAACTGCTCTTCTTTTTGTATTTAAAAACTATGAGAAACAACATTTTGAATGAACATGTGTAACTTATTTCGCCAATGTGAAATATAGTCCATCGAACTGACATAAGTTATCTAGGATTATCGATTCGATTGGACATGTTTGGACTGGACAAATCTGAATGGCTTATAAATTGTGATGGATAACCATACGCATTTTTTTCGGATCTAATGCCATTTTCATACATTTTTTATGGAACGTCTGGCTTTTATCTAGACGCGGACAATAATCGATAAAAATCCACTTTATTGATAGAGTCTGGTACACGAAACATGAACATTGGAAAAAAGCGGCAAATTCAAAAATTCTAGCTCTGGTAATACTGTCTACAGAAGGTAAAATACATTTTGATACTTGAAATATTCTAATATTTTTTTATTTATTTAGTAATTTAGAATGTTAAATTTGTGAAAGGATTGTCTTTTTTTATTTTTTTCTCCCCTATATTCTACTAAATATAGTAGAAAAAAAAGGAGTTGATATTTTTTTTACAATGAAATATTAGGTAATGTTTAGTTTCAATGAACTTCCAACGATGAACTTTTTGTAAGAAATCGCTGTATTTGGATTTCATGAATGTTAAAATCATCGAATTACTTAATATCTGTAATATTTCGACAGAAATTAAAAAAAAATATTTGTTTATTACAAAGTATCAAAATCACCATGTTGAGCTAAACTACATGGGGACATCGTATCAGTGTTGCTACTTGAAAAAATGTCAGGTTCATCTTTCATTAGCCAGACTCTATTGTTCCGTGATTGAGTCAAAATGTCACTTAATATGCAATGCGTTGTCAGGCGGCGAGCTGCAAGAGGCACGCGAGGCGCTGGCCCGAGCCGACTCCAGCAGCTCGGACTCTGAGGACGAAACCGGCAGCAAGAAGAAGAAGGACCAAGACAAACCCACAGAAGAGGTATACTTTACGTCACCATAATTATGAAATATCGCACACAACTGTCAAATGTCTGCAATTTTGTTATTCCTTGTTTGCAATATGTTATTATTTACCAGAATTTGGTCCTTATAAGTGACACCAGTACTATTGGTAGGTGTTTTAATACAGGTGTGATTATTTTTTATAATTTTTAGGGTTTCGTGCCTCGAAAGGAAAAAACGGAACCCTTGTAAGATCACTTTGTTGTCCGTTCGTCCGTCCGTCTGTCTGTCTGTCAAGACCCTTTTTCTCAAGAACGCGTGGAGGTATCAAATCAAATTTATATCAAATACTCAGGTCTACTGTCCTTTGGAGCTGTGAAAAAATCAAACATCTAAGCCAACGCAATCAAAAGATACAGGCCGTTTATGCCGCAAATTTTCGACACTCGCAAGGGAATCAAAACCTATCAAATCCCGTGAGCTCAGAATCTTGAAATTTGGTACGAAGTATAACGTCTTATAGCACAGATAAAGGAAAAATTGACCGTAAATTTTTACTTTTATACCTACAGGTTTGTACGGAACCCTCGGTGCGCGAGTCCGACTCGCGCTTGGCCGGTTTTTTTTCATCAAAGTCCGTCTCGAGACCTCTGTACTACTGACAGTGTTTTAACCAAATCAGGAACGTTTCCGTTCCCATACATTGTGACGAAACTTTGACAACCGTCACATGTCATTATATGGGGAGGTTAACGTTTTGGTTTTGGTCGAGACGTTCATAAAAGTGCGATTGCCCTCTGTAATGTGTTTCGGATTTGGCCACCCAGGCACATTTACAAAATTCACCTATATATACTATATACACGGTTACTTTTTTATCACCCTGGAAAATTTTAGGGACGCTTCAGGACACATCCATTATTATATAAAAAACAAGCTTTCCGCTCACGACTACGTCCGCGTTATTTTTGTTTTCCCGTGGGAATTTTATATTTTCCCGTAGGAAAATTACCCTATGTCCTTCCCCTGGTCTCGAACTATCCCTATACCAACTTTCATCAAAATCGGTTCAATAGTTTCGAAGCCTATTCATTACAAACAAACAAACAAACAATCAAATCTTTCCTCTGTATAATATTAGTATAGATAAAAAAATAAAATAAAAATTCTCTAAAAATGCTGCTCTCAACTAGTGCAGCATTTTTTAGATTTTTTCGAAAATTAATATAAAATTAAGTAAGTGAATTATTTTTTTTTATTCATATTTAAATCATTCTAATACCATGTCGTGAAGCGTCCCTTAAATTTTCCAGTCCAGCCCCCGTAGCACGTCCACCAAAACACGATATGATAAAGCGATATATCGCGGTGAACTGTCAAAATACGACGAAACCCTATTGTATTTTGAAAGTTCACCGCGATAAACCGCTGTATCATATCGTGTTTTGGTGGACGTGCTAGGGGGGCAGAGTGATAAAAAAATAACCCGTGTATATGTATTTATTTAGGCCGTGGAGCGTATGGAGGAGCGGTTGGAGGCGGCCCACATGGACCAGAAGCGGCTGTTCCTGATCGTGTTCCAGCGGTTCATCATGATACTGTCCGAGCACCTGGTGCGATGCGATACTGACGCCCGAGATGCCGACACGCACTGGTATCGGAGCACGGTGGGCAGGTTGCGGCAGGTGTTTTTAGCGGTGAGCACTTGTTTTTTTTATCGATTCTAGGGTCGGGTAAGGCCTCGTTACTGCATTAAACTATAAAAATATGGGTGTATAATTTGATGTCTTATATTATAGAGTAATTGGTTGACTAATGACAGACAAGAGACTACATGATGGCGACTGATGTGGTGGATTTTACACGAAAAAAATGTCATCTTCACGCAATAAAAATGTAATTTACTGTCAATATGATTGCTGTGCACTAAAATAACACCATTTTCGATTCACAATATTTCCTCGAATACAATTTTCAGTTACTGAAATAAAAGCTGTCTCTGCAAAAAAAAATAGAATTATTTAAATAAAAGTTGACCATTGCTATTTGCCCGCGAATCTTGTTATTTTTCAAAATCTCCGATCAAGGGTACCAAAGAGCTAAATGCCTTACAGTCAAGTCATTTTATATTCACTTTATCATTAATCCGTCTTGTTCATCTCCGAGATTTCAGAAAATTGAGATATCAAGTATATTAATTGTTTAGTCGTTATTGCGTGATTGAGTCGTATCTCACCAAAAATTTCACATAATATTATTACTAAGATTAAACAATGCGATTAGATTTTTTCGTAAATTAATAATGCTATAAACGAGTTACCGATACAAGAAATATACTAATAATTTAAAACAAATGTATTGTTAATGAGAAATGAATTCTGTACATTTTACACTAAAATAGTGAAAAAAATATCGAAATCTTAATAACGACTATTTTCTGTGACAGTGCTGTTGTAATTCTCACTTGGTAAATGTTTTCAATAATTCCATTGCCACTTTGTTTCAGCATCACGAACAAGTGCAGAAATACAGCAGCACCCTGGAAACGCTGCTGTTCACCCAAGACCTGGACCCTCACATCCTGGACGTGTTCCACCAGTTTTTGGCACTCACCTCGTGATCACAAACTCGGTGACGTTATATATTATATACTATTTGCATTTTGATTGTAGACTGACGGCACTTTGGCCAGCAGGGCTCGCGCGTGAAGTGCTGTAGGACTGATTTCGTACTCACAAGTTTTCATAGTAGGTTGTTTACCAAGGGAGCTAAGAAATGTTTTAAAGGCGAAAGTGTTTTTGAAACCAGAGCGGAGCGATGGATTCTAAAGTAGAATCCTAAGCGCAGCGCGGGATTCAAAGTTCGTCACTCGAGTTTAAAATAGTGTTGCTCCCGAGGTGGACACTCCACTTCTTATCAGTGAGGAAATTAGCGTTTACATTACGGAAAACGATTACTTTTATTTTCATACAAATATGACATAATATTATAAAATCAAAAAATTGTGCCTACAACCCTGAAAGTGGGCGGAGCTTAAGGCGGCACTTACGTTACGCATGATAAAATATTTGGAGTGGCAGGTGTCTAGTTTATCCTTTTAAACATGCCGCGTAGATTTGGACGAGATAAATATGTTAATCATGCACGCGTAGCACAAGGACCCCAAGATAGGAGTGGGCGATACAAATCGTATACTATATCGCACGACTTCACCGACCGGCCATAACCAAGTAATAAACAATACGCATATACCCAAAAAATCTATGATACTCGGAAATCTGATTAAAAACATAGATACGACTGAGCCACAGTTTAACAATATATACATGAGCGAGCGAGAAATATTGTTATGTTGGCAGAACGAATGAGCGTATCGTTTTAGTTTGAACGTTATTAGCAACAAAATAAGGTTTAATCTAAAGTTAATTATTTGCAAAAAAGTATGGTATTACTTTGACTCAAGTGTTCTGAAACTATTTATTTATTACCTATAATCTTTCAATGAATGTCAAATTAGTTTTAGACCTTATGTTTTGCAACGTAAATTCTCAGTGTCGACGGTCGAATTTCATAGATATCATTCAAAACCGAAATATTTAAAAATGTGTACGATGTGACATTGTGTGGTATATCTAGGTTTCACAGTACCGTAGATTCCGACCAATATATAGATATTGAAATATATAGTTTCAATATCTGATATTCAAAACCGATATATAGATACGGTACAATACAGCGAAAATCCGATATTACCCATGCCTACCCCAAGATTATAATATGTCTATCATTAAATGTCATTTTCTCCACACCAAACAATAGCTATCTCATTCGCTACTGTCAAAAGTGACATTTCGGTGTAGAGAAATAGGCCGAGAAAATACTCTCGCGATCCTTATGCTACGCGTGCTCGAATGACCGTAATGTAAACAAACAACAGCTGATTGCTAGGGCTGCCACAGTGTAGATAGTTTTGAATTCTTGAAAAGTCCTTTCCTCCAATAATATCGATTTTTATTAAAATTACTAGAGGAAATATTGCTGACTATTCGTGTACTTGCTCGCCCTTTCGGCTTGGTACACTTTTCAGACTAACTCGGTATATTCATGTGTAAAACTATTATTTGACGAAAACAGAATTAATATAATGCCCATGTATGACGCTGCCCCACTGTGCGACGTGAGACTTAAGGATACATAATAAAGAACGTTAACACGTGGCGTTAAGGCGCGATTCAGCTTGGACGCTCGATGTTTAGTTATTGAAAATTTCAGCTTTTTTCAAGGAGTGAAACTTCTTTACGCAGTACTGTTATCTATTCTGTGCTGTGACATATATGTATCTGTTTTGCAAGAAAGAGATGGCGTGCAAATAGCTAATAACTTTCTATTTTTCTTTATAAGTGGACTGTTACTTCACAATTTGTTCTTGTATAACGTATTGTGTTTTCAATAAAAAATATAAAGCTAATTCTTTGGTTATCTATCATAAGTTCGAATATCTTTTGACCGAATTTCATTTAATCGAAAACTTTTCGACAATTTTCGTTTTGTCTTTTTTTACTTCGTCGAAATCACGTTTGCCACTGTATCAGTTGACATATTATCAATTCGATTTTTTTCGTTACTCCGTTGTTTCATCCGCGAGGTTTTCTGACATCGCACCCCACAATGTCTAATCTAACCTAGTGTTGTCCTATGAGTTCTTTTTCGTGCGGCGGCTTATGCCCCTGTCACACCCTGTAAAACGGCTGCATACCCTACATTTACGCTCATACAGGCAAGCAAGCAAGCAAACAAACAAGCAAGCATGCAGCATGCTGTGTGTGATCACAATGTCTAACCTACTTCCTAATGCCATGAGTTTTTTTGATGAGGGGGGGGGGGCTTTCGGCGCCCCGACCCCCCCGAGGTTAGGGGGCTGCGCCCCCTGCACCTCCGCTCATACATGCAAGCAAGTATGCAAAAAACATTTAGTTTGATGTGTGATTACAATATCTAACTTATGACCTTCGTAACATAACCAGCAGACTATTAACTTAATAATTTTCGGTAAAATGTCATTTTTGTATGTCAAATAAACCATCTGGCAATTGAAAAAAGCTCAAAAGAGACTTCGGTCAATAGTAAAAAAGTATATTGAAAATCGGTGAAACGTTCGCTCAAACTCAAACTCAAAAATCTTTATTCAATATAGACCTTTACAGGCACTTATTGACATCAAACAAAACATAAAAATCTTATTAAACAAGAATCTAATTTACAAATTATTTAATCCTTGTATGTACATACACCCCAACCATAATTAAGATGTATGTAAATACAAGTAAAATGAAAAAAAAAAAAAGTTGACTCTACACCTGTTCGGAAATTGGGAGAGCCTTCTCGAGAAGAACAGGCAAGAAAAGTGATACTTATGTCAAATTATATTTTTAGGTTTCGGTCAATAAACATGATACAAATGAAAGATGCATACTTGAAGTAAAGTAATTTTCAACTCATTGTATGTCGGTATGTTGAAATAAACACAAAAAGGCACGAAAAGCAGACGAAACATTTCCTAGTAGTGCAATGTTAAAATATTTGTATTTGCACTTTTTTCTTTATAATTCGTGTAACTTTTTTTAAATAACTTCTTAAGGGTTGTTGGGTGACTCTCGGCTACATAATTGCTTGCTCCGGCTTTTGCAAGGGCATAGAATAGTCTGGCTAATGAAAGATGAACCTGACATTTTTTCAAGCAACACTGATACAATGTCCCCATGTAGTTTAGTTCAACATGGTGATTTTGATACTTTGTTATAAACAATTTCATAATATTGTTTTCTTAATTTCTGTCGAAATATTACAGATATTAAGTAAATTTAACATTCATGAAATCCAAATACAGCGATTTCTTATAAAAGGTTCATTGTTGGAAGTTCATTGAAACTAAACATTACCTAATATTTTATTTAAAAAAAGGAAAAATAAGACAATCCTTTCCACAAATTTAACATTCTAAATTACTACATAAATAAAAAAATATTAGAATATTTCAAGTATCACAATGTATTTTACCTTCTGTAGACAGTATTACCACAGCTAGAATTTTTGAATTTGCCGCTTTTTTCCAAGCTCATGTTTCGTG
Source organism: Schoenobius gigantellus (assembly GCA_963935595.1). Lineage (NCBI taxonomy): Eukaryota > Metazoa > Arthropoda > Insecta > Lepidoptera > Crambidae > Schoenobius > Schoenobius gigantellus. The sequence continues at coordinate 25,830,033 of OZ012554.1, forward strand.
TGCCAGACTTTTAAAAGTTTTTGATCCGCTTGTGGTAGGGTCTAATCTACTTGTCTTTTTTTATCACTCATATTTTTGCATAATATTCTGAGCCGATAGAATTTGTGAATTGTAGCACCACCTGATAATAAAAACATGAAGTATGCAATGAAAATGTCTAACAGTGTAAATTATATATTTTCTTTTTTTCCGGATATCAAATACTGTAAAAAAATTACTCCAGTGACACGTGTGATTAATAATTATATCTATTATGGGTATATTAAGATGTGGTACTAAATTGATAATCGATTGATTGACATCGATTTGATAAAATCTATTGGAACAGATTTTTCGTTAGATATTTGAATAATGTGTAAAACTTATAATTAGTACTTATTATTTGATTCGTTATTCAAAAACATTTGGATTTTTTTGCAATTTGACTAAATATTGCATTTTTGCAAGCGTTATTTACACCTTTACGAATATTTATAATGAATTTGAATTACTGCGTCTCAGAAATATATAGCAAGTAAGAAAGTTGTGTAAAGTATTGATGTGTATAACAGACTTGTCTATAAGGTTTGAAATAAAGCACTATTTAGAAATTTTCTCTTTTATTTAACAAGATGAACTTGCATCCAACTGAGATAGGTTTGATATACGATGACAACTATTTGATTATTTATAGCACGTTCAACATATTCAAATCTTTAATAGGATACTAAACAGCAAATGTATAAATGTACGTAGTAACAGAACGGCACACGCTGGCGTATGTCGATGGACTGTATGACCAGTATTATTGTATTATGTAACTAAGTTGCCAAGCAAGCAGACTGTCCGCCCGATGGTGCATGTGGTTCCTGAGAGGTCAGATTTACATTTGTCTGACCCGACGTGTTGTGATGCGTCAGCACAGTATGGGTTTCATACATTTAGTATGGTGAGATTCATATTAGCGTGACGCAATGTGTTGTGTCGTATCAGAAGCGATCATCGCGTCAGAACTCAGAACGCTGGGGGGGGGGGGGGGGAGCTGACGCGTCACACAACTATGTACGCGCCCAGTGTTGTGTTGTGACGCGTCAGATGCGCATTACGTATGTAGCCTTTCATATTAATTTAATTTATGACACGAAATGTAGAGAATAGAGACATCTGCCGACCCACCCGGTCCCCCCTCTATATACATACGCCTATGAAAGCGACACATAGATGTGAACACTAGTCGTCACGTCAGAGAGGATCACAACACATCTGACAAATATAAATCCGGCTTAAGGTTTGCAAATATGCAGTGTCATGTGATAAGAGATGTATTTCGCAGCTTCTGATAGTTTACTGCCTGTCTTACCCTTTAAGGGCCCATGGCGCGAAAAATAGCAAAAAGGCCGTTGGCGTTTTTGATATTTTACGTTAACGTTCCAGTTAACTGACCGGGAAAAAATAAATTTAAATTCTTAAATTATGTGTCTACACAATCACCGTCACCATTTTTCCAATTTACATACCATTTCGTTAAAAAGTAGCATGAATTTTACTTAAAATTTAGGTTACACCCACATACCGTTCGTGATTTTTAGCTTCATTAATTAACCCTATTATATTTTAGTTTAACAAATATATAGAACAAAGGTAAGCAAAACACTGACACCGTGGTATTTTTTTAAATTATCGTACATTGATTTTTATATGAATTTTTTAACATACATTTATCGATTTTGTTACAAATACTTGGCTCGGGCGCGTCGAAATTCAGTGTGCAATCAAGACTCGAAGTGAGAGCACGTCGCTTTGAGCTAGCTCCCGGTCACGTAATTATTTGTGTATGTATACGACGCGAAGTCCTACGGAGTAATCGGAGAAGTTGATAACTAACAATTTTATTATTTGTGGCTGCCGTACGAAAAACCTTCAACCTTTTTACAAGCTTTTATTTATCTTTTGCATGTTCGGATCTAATCTTGCGAGCTAAATTTGAGTCACTTCCCGGTTTCCGATTAAGCTGAAATTTTGCATGCATATGTATAAATATATTATGATGACGACATGGAGCTGATCTGATGTTGGAGCTGAAGGGTGGCCATAGGAACTCTGCAATAAAACAACATAGCCCCATCGAGTTTGAGCTCGTTTGATTCGTATTGACGAGAACTTTGATCCTATATGGTAACCAGGGTCTGATACTGGAACTGGAAGGTAGCCATAGAAACTCCGCAATAAAACGACACAATCCCATCGAGTTTGGGCTCGTTTGATTCGTATTGACGAGTACTTTGGTCCTATGTGGTAACCAGGGTCTGATGCTGGAGCTGGAAGGTAGCCAAAGGAACTCCGCAATAAAACGACAGAACCCCGTCTAGTTTGAGCTCGTTTGATTCGTATTAACGAGTACTTTGTTCCTATATGGTAACCAGGGTCTGATCCTGGAACCGGAAGGTGGCCATAGGAACTCCGCAATCAAACAACGCAACCCCATCGAGTTTGGGCTCGTTTGATTCGTTTTGACGAGTACTTTGGACCTATGTGGTAACCAGGGTCTAATGCTGGAGCTGGAAGGTAGCCATAGGAACTCCGCAATTAAAGGACACAACCCCATCTAGTTTGGGCTTGTTTGATTCGTATTGACGAGTACTTTGGTCTTATGTGGTAACCAGGGTCTGATACTGGAACTGGAAGCTGGCCATAGGAACTCCGTAATAAAACGACACAATCCCATCGAGTTTGGGCTCGTTTGATTCGTATTGACCAGTACTTTGGTCCTATGTGGTAACCAGGGTCTGATGCTGGAGCTGGAAGGTAGCCAAAGGAACTCCGCAATAAAACGACAGAACCCCGTCGAGTTTGGGCTCGTTTGATTCGTATTAACAAGTACTTTGGTCCTATATGGTAACCAGGGTCTGATCCTGGAACTGGAAGCTGGCCATAGGAACTCCGCAATCAAACAACGCAACCCCATCGAGTTTGGGCTTGTTTGAATTGTATTGACGAGTACTTTGGTCCTTTGTGGTAACCAGGGTCTGATGCTGGAGCTGGAAGGTAGCCAAAGGAACTCCGCAATAAACCGATAGAACCCCGTCGAGTTTGGACTCGTTTGATTCGTATTAACGAGTACTTTGTTCCTATATGGTAACCAGGGTCTGATCCTGGAACTGGAAGGTGGCCATAGGAACTCCGCAATCAAACAACGCAACCCCATCGAGTTTGGGCTCGTTTGAATTGTATTGACGAGCACTTTGGTCCTATATGGTGACCAGGGTCTGATGCTGGAACTGGAAGGTGGCCATAGGAACTCTGCAATAAAACGACACAACCCCATCGAGTTTGGGCTCGTTTGATTCGTATTGACGAGTACTTTGGAGCTATGTGGTAACCAGGGTCTAATGAAAGAAAAGAAAGAAAGAAAGAATGATTTATTTGGATGCACGTACACAACACACAAATATTTATGCAAGAATTATACATATAGTGCAGTCCAAAAAGGACAATGCCCCAGCTAATTGCTCTTGCGTTAAAACGCGAAAAGCTCTGATTTTCAGGCATGACCAATGCCGTTACCATGGAAGCAAACATATCTCTTGTTATGTCATTTTGGTTACATAATTGCTTCCATGGCAGCGACGCCCGAGACGAAAAACCATGACATAAGACAAAATTTAGAGAAAAATAAACAATAAAACAAAAATCAACGTACCTAGACAATTATACAAAATCACTTCTTAAGGGTAATGCTGGAGCTGGAAGATAGTCAAAGGAACTCCGCAATAAAACGACACAATCCTATCGAGTTTGGGCTTGTTTGATTCGTATTGACGAGTACTTTGGTCCTATGTGGTAACCAGGATCTGATACTGGAACTGGAAGCTGGCCATAGGAACTCCGCAATAAAACGACACAACCCCATCAAGTTTGGGTTTGTTTGATTCGTATTGACGAGTACTTTGGTCCTACATGGTAACCAGGGTCTGATGCTGGAGCTGGAAGGTAGCCATAGGAACTCCGCAATAAAAGGACACAATCCCATCGAGTTTGGGCTCGTTTGATTCGTATTGACCAGTACTTTGGTCCTATGTAGTAACCAGGGTCTGATGCTGGAGCTGGAAGGTAGCCAAAGGAACTCCGCAATAAAACGACAGAACCCCGTCGAGTTTGGGCTCGTTTGATTCGTATTAACGAGTACTTTGGTCCTATATGGTAACCAGGGTCTGATCCTGGAACTGGAAGGTGACCATAGGAACTCCGCAATCAAACAACGCAACCCCATCGAGTTTGGGCTCGTTTGAGTTGTATTGACGAGCACTTTGGTCCTATATGGTAACCAGGGTCTGATGCTGGAACTGGAAGGTGGCCATAGGAACTCTGCAATTAAACGACACAACCCCATCAAGTTTGGGCTCGTTTGATTCGTATTGATCAGTACTTTGGACCTATGTGGTAACCAGGGTCTGATGCTGGAGCTGGAAGGTAGCCATAGGAACTCCTCAATAAAAGGACACAACCCCATCGAGTTTGGGCTCGTTTGATTCGTTTTGACGAGTACTTTGGTCCTATATGATTTTTCTTGATGAGTACTTTGAGCCTAACCTAGATAATATCCATACGCAACCCCATCAATTTCTTTTGTGCGACCTTCCCCAATTTAGTTGTCAAATAAAAGAGCTTGAATTGTAGAATTACTTGTAGAGTGTAGTATATTCTGAGAGGTAATGTAATCCAAGATGGCCGCCGTCACAAATTGACAGATATTTTTATGTATATATCTGATCCCCACATATAATCCCCACAAAATGGGCCTGTATATGGGGTATCAAATGAAAGTTCGTAAAATACAGTACACCATGAAAAAAACTAAAACAAGATGGCCGCTATCACAAAAGATTTTTAAAAACAAGCTTTTATTTTAATGCCCTAAATAAAGAAAATAAACTTTAATTTATTTTTTTATTACAATCTAGCGAATGGCTTCAATGCACTAAAAAGTGCGTTGAGCACAAGAAAATATTCATTTCATATTTGTTTATTACAAAATTATTATATGTATATTATATAAAAGAATTGTAGATACAACTAACAATAAAGAACTCGGTAGTCATTAAAATGCAACCCCCACAAAGGCCACAGTGTACGTTGCCAACTTGTGACTTAATTTCAGTGCCATATCTTACCCTTCAAACCGGAACACAGCAATGCAAGCACTGCTGCTTTGCGGCAGAAATAGGTAAGACGAAGGTACCCAAGCACACGACCTGGGTACAGAGTCCCCCTCCGGTAAGTCTTCTGTCGTTCATCCCACACTTGGAATTCTCTACCTGCGCACGTGTTTCCTCCATCCTACAACATGGGTTCCTTCAAAAGAGGTGTGAAAAACATCTTTTAGGCCGACAAGGGGCGGGCAGGTTGGATAGTGGATGTCCTCCCTCCTCTATCTGTCAACTCATTTGGGCCTCTTTCACCGCTTAACATCAGGTGGGAGGAGGTCATTTGCCAGGCCCTCTATTAAAAAAAAACTGTTTAAGTACCTTGCCCGTATGTATTTACTTGGTGAGCCTTAAATAAATAAATATTGGTAATTCTAAGAAAAAAATATTTGTTTTTTATAAAATAGGTAAATCTTGCGACAAGCTTTTATATTTTATTAAAAACTAGCTGTGCCGGCGAACTACGTTTCGCCATAATAACGGCGAACTTACGTTTCGCCATAATAAAAAATAGTTTAGGACTTATTCTCAGACCTACTGAATATATACAAAAAAATTCATAAAGATCGGTCAAGCCGTTTCGGAGGAGTTTGGTAACAAACACTGTGACACGAGAATTTTATTAGATGTATCATGTAATAAATTAAAATTTATTTTCGTCTTATTAAGGCTTTAAAATAAAATCCTAGTGTGGGGCGACGTTTTTTTTAATCTTTTTACTATTATTTTATATTTTATCATTTTGTAACCGCATGGCCGCTATTACGAAACTCGACCAAATTTCATTACGAAACAAACGAGCCCAAAACTCGATGGGCTTGTGTCGTTTTATTGCGGAACTCCTATGGCCACCTTCCAGTTCCAGCATCACACCCTGGTTACCACATAAGATCAAAGTACTCGTCAATACGAATCAAACGAGCCCAAACTCGATGGGGTTGTGTCGTTTTATTGCGGAGTTCCTATGACCACCTTCCAGCTCCAGCATCAGATCCTAGTTACCATTTAGGTCCAAAGTCCTCGCTATTACGAATCAAACGAGCCCAAACTCGATAGGGTTATGTCGTTTTATTGCGGAGGTCCTATGGCCACCTTCCAGCTCCAGCATCAGACCCTGGTTACCATATAGGACCAAAGTACTCGTCAATATGAATCAAATGAGCCCAAACTCGATAGGGTTATGTCGTTTTATTGCGGAGGTCCTATGGCCACATTCCAGCTCCAGCATCAGACCCTGGATATCATATAGGACCAAGTTACTCGTCAATACGAATCAAACGAGCACAAACTCAATGGGGTTGTGTCGTTTTATTGCGGAGTTCCTATGGCCACCTTCCAGCTCCAGCATCAGACCCTGGTTACCATATAGATCCAAAGTCTTCGTCATTACGAATTAAGCGAGCCCAAACTCGATAGGGTTATGTCGTTTTATTGCGGAGGTCTTATGGCCACCTTCCAGCTCCAGCACCAGACCCTGGTTACCATATAGGACCAAAGTACTCGTCATTACGAATCAAACGAGCCCAAACTCGATAGGGTTATGTCGTTTTATGGCGGAGGTCCTATGGCCACCTCCCAGCTCCAGCATCAGACCCTGGTTAACATATAGGACCAAAGTACTCGTCAATATGAATCAAACGAGCCCAAAATCGATATGGTTGCGTCGTTTTATTGCGGAGTTCCTATGGCCACCTTCCAACTCCAGCATCAGACCCTGATTACCATATAGGACCAAAGTACTCGTCAATACGAATCAAACGAGCCTAAACTCGATGGGGTTGTGTCGTTTTATTGCGGAGTTCCTATGGCTACCTTCCAGCTCCAGCATCAGACCCTGGTTATCACATAAGACGAAAGTACTGGTCAATACGAATCAAACGACTCCAAACTCGATGGGGCTGTGTCGTTTTATTGAAGAGTGCCTGTGGCCACCTTTCAGCTCCAGCATCAGACCCTTGCTACCATATAGGATCAAAGTTCTCGTCAATACGAATCAAACGAGTCCAAACTCGATGGGGTTTTGTCGTTTTATTGCAGAGTTCCTATGGCCACCTTCCAGCTCCAGCATCAGATCCTGGTTAGCATATAGGATCAAAGTACTCGTCAATCCGAATCAAACGAGCCTAAACTCGATGGGGTTGCGTCGTTTTATTCCAGAGTTCCTATGGCCACCTTCCAGCTCCAGCATCAGATCCTGGTTAGCATATAGGATCAAAGTACTCGTCAATCCGAATCAAACGAGCCTAAACTCGATGGGGTTGCGTCGTTTTATTGCAGAGTTCTTATGGCCACCTTCCAGCTCCAGCATCAGATCCTGGTTAGCATATAGGATCAAAGTACTCGTCATTGATCCGAATCAAACGAGCCTAAACTCGATGGGGTTGCGTCGTTTTATTACGGAGTTCCTATGGCCACCGTCCAGTTCCTTCATCAGATCAGCTCCATGTTATCATAATATTGCATTGTCACGATATACATTATTATTATGTGCAAAATTTCAGCCCAATCGAAAACCGAGAAGTGGTCAAATCTACATACATACATACAGTGCAAGCTAAATAATAGCTTGTAAAAATAAAAGTTGATCAAACACATCCCTGTATTTACTATAGTACAACACAGTAAATAATAAACACCTATTATATTCAAAATTAACATCTACGATGTTTTGCTAGGCGGCCGTACCGATTGCGCGACCGAGTGCGCTTGTGTGCGTGAGCGACGCACACAAACAGAGACTAGAGAAATTTACCTAAACTAGCTCGGGCTCGCGCGGATGGTGGGCCCTTAAAACGAAACAGCAATGCAAGTACAGAAGCAATCCTGCATTGCGACTAAAACTGGTAAGATACCATGAGACTCGGGTACAGTCAGTCAAAAAAGCGATTTACCACGCTAAGGTTGAAATTTAGTTTCATGTCCAAATAACACAGTGGATTTTCCCCTTTGCAATATCACACTGACAGAGCGTCAAGTTAACCTTATCGATATTTGTATATAACCAAAGTTTTAAAACTGGCATTCTACTTGTTTGACTAACCGTAAAGAGTCAACTCTGAAAAATACAATCAACATACGAGTAGGATTTGAAATGAAACCACCAAGTAGGATATCAGTCTTTTATATTTTCGCGGGTAGATCAGATCAGTTGAGGTGAGCGAGCAGTTCTTCCACATCGAGCCTGGAGCCGAGGAAGCAGGGCGCCCGCTGGTGTATGTCTGTGGGCTGTATGTCCAGTATGTCGCGGCGGCCGTCGCTCGCGCGACCGCCCGCCTCTCGAACTATGAACGCCATCGGCACGCACTCGTACAGTAACCGTAACTGGGGACGAAATGGGACTTCGTTAAAAAATTAATAGAACCTCTAGAATCTAGATCCATCATTGATCTGCCTAATGGATCTTATGAGATTGACGGTGTATTACAGTGTGGCGAAAAATAGAACTCAGTAGGGTTACTCTCGAAAGCAAATTTCTCATCGATCTACATTGAGTTGATGGTGTCTCTTGGGTTGAAATACTAGCACCAAATTGGATCCGAATTAGACACTATGGATCCAATTTGGGGCTAGTGTCCGCGGAATATAGCGTTATTGTTGCAACTCAATAGTGTCGAAAATCACAATATAGTCGATCGTTCGGAATCGGTGTTAAGGCGCATAGTGGTCCTAATGACCTTGCTCGATCGTCCCGCACTGATTACATAGGAGTGAGTGAGAGTAAGGGGAAATTTTAAGCAAACCTTTACGCGTAAGATGAATTATTTCAATTAAAAATTAATAAAGGCGAATAAGATAAATCTAAAAAGACCATCCGCTAGAATATTGTTCACTTTATTTATTGAAATCGAAAGTATATGATTTAACCTAATATTTACGACGCGATTAGGTTTAAAGTTTTAAAATCGAGGCATGTTTGGGTCGCGTTTTAACTAAGTTTTAATTAATTTATCAAAAAATTAAAAAGACCATCCTCTAAAGAATGCGTTGAATAATAACATATCTTTTTAAAAAAAAATTTTATATTCAATATTTATGAAGAGAACCGGTTTTTCTGCAGTGATGTTTTTATGATTGACCCTACTATGCGCCTAAGAGTAAGGTTGTTGCGTCACTGGTAGCTGTGGCTCGGCCACAGACCAAATAAATAATAATTAATATGTATTGGCGCTCAAGTTACATAGTTTAAGCGCAAGCGCTGCTAGCAGTGTCGAGAGAAAACTCCGCGTGTAAGTTTTCGAACGTATTTATGTGCATAATGCGGTGATTCAGAATTATAATTTTTTTTTCACTCAACAATATAAAATTGATTTCAAACCCTCGCTACGCTAAGGATTTAACCAGAGAGCTCAACTCTTCGTTACACTTGCAATTCAAATCTAGATCTGTGACATAAGACACTGCTTTATTTCCTTGGTATAATCCAAGGGGATAAAGCAGTGTCTTATGTCTAATGTAAGACTGTGGGCTTTCTGTGTTCTGTGAGCTCGTCGGCTCAGCGTAGCGTACCTTTCCGTTGGGCGCGGACTTGGTCGCGGGGTACATGAAGATGCCGCCGTACTTGATGGTGCGGTGCACGTCCGCCACCATGGAGCCCACGTAGCGCGCGCCGTACGCCTTGCCCGCGGACGGACGCTTCCTCCCCTCCACGTACTTCGCCAGGCCCTCGTCCCACTCAGCGGCGTAGCCTGAGCGTAGGGAGGGATCGATTCGATTGATTAGCTTCGTTTTCTTCATACTCCGGAGGGAGACTGGTCTGGGGGGCTATTGTCTAAGAAAAAATCTATCGCGATCGCTTACAATTTGACGTCGAAGCCCATCCATTACTCCTTTATAAAAAGAACTCGGTACAGAGTCTTATGTTCATGGCGTAATGGCTGTCAAATTAAAAGCGATCGTGATAGATTTTTGTTAGCCAATAACCCACCTGTACCAGGGTCGTGTGCATGGGTACCTCCGTCTTACCTATTTCTGCCGCAAAGCAGCAGTGCTTGCATTGCTGTGTTCCGGGTTGAAGGGTAAGATATGGTACTGAAATTACTGGGTACCGTGACTTTTTTACACCTTACGTCACAAGTTGGCAACGTACACTGTGGTTCTTGTGGGGGTTGCAATTTTGCTGCGAATCTCACAGGAGCCACATGTATTACAGGTGAATGTTACCACTTACCATCAGGTGGGCGGTATGCTTGTTTGCCAACTTAATTGCAAAAAAAAACCTGCAAAAGTAGTAGGCACTAATCATTATACTTGCAACAAGTAATAAATATAGTTGCTACAAGTGATGATTAGGTATACTTGCAACAAGATTTCTTTCCGAGCAAGCTCAGGATACGGAAAGAACTCCCCGTTGAGGTATTCACAACAGACCACAACGTGAGGTTTCTCAAGAAGGGTTTTTAAAGGGTCGGCAATGATCAGGCGATAGCAGTGTTGCAGGCGTTCATAGGCTGCTGTAACCGCCTACCATCAGGTGGGTTCTATCTTGCATGCCACCTTAGTAGTATTAAAGGGGAGTAATATTAAAATATACTTGCAACAAGTAAGTAACGATTATGCTCGCTAGAACTAAAAAAGTAAGTTGCAAAAAGTACATAATAATTACGTATGTAGTACTGACAAAAATATGTAACGATTATACTTTCTACAAATAAGCACCGAACAATGGGCAAGGCTCTGGCACTCAGAAACCCGCACTGGGCCGGCGTTTTGGGATATAGCAGGCCAGTATTCAATTCTTTGTTCCAAACACATCTGATTTAGAGGCATTTGATCTCGAGACCGCCATGTATCAATGTGTTCTTCGTTTTCGAATTTCATATGTACATTTGTCTGACGCTCGTACGGTGAAGGAAAATATCACGAGGCAACCTGCATACATCTGCGAAGAAATTCAAAGGTGTATGTGAAGTCGACCAATCCGCACTGGGCCAGCGTGGTTGACTAAGGCCTAAACACCTTAACTTAGGGTAGGCTCGAGCCCTTCGGTGGGGACGTATATGAGCTGTTGTGCTGATGACAGACCACAAAAATAACTAACCCATTAGTATTCATACTCTACAATAGAAGGTAACTTCTTCCATTCAACCTTGACCTGACTTGCGGAACACAAATAAATTGACCAAACCACATCCCAGAGTTTCCGCCACTCACCTTCGTTGATCGAGTATATCTTCCCCTTCTCGGGCACCTTCATGTGCGGGTCGGTGAGGATGAACTCCCCGAGGGAGGGGTCGTACATGAAGCCGTGCACGCCGCGGCCCTTACCCAGCGCCAGGACCAGCATGGTGGCGGAACCATACAGAGCGTACCCAGCCGCCACTAGCTCTCGTCCGGGCCGGAGAGCGTCCGCTACTGACGGCTCCGTGGTTGAATCTTTTCTGTATAATTATTTTTTATACAATGTAACGGGATAAAATATAAAGTAGACGTTGCAGAATCACACTGGTTTAATTTCGATTTACAATCGAGCAGAGTTCCGTCTTAGATACAGTAAAACAGAGAAGTGATCTAAATATGAGATGGCGCGGCGTTTTAGTTTCTCCGGTAGTGAGGCGCTGGCTTGGCTTGGCTCTGATTGGCTGGCTTGGGCTGGCACGTGGTTGCACGTGATTGGCTGGTTTCGGCTGGCCTGCGATTGGCTGAGGCGGTGTGGCGCGTAACAACAACTAAATTGGCAAACAAGCACTCTGCCTGCCCACATGATGGTAAGTGGTAACAGTCACCTATAGTACATGTGGCTCTTGTGAGATTCGCAGCAAATCAGCAACACCCACAAGAACCACAGTGTACGTTGCCAACCTGTGACAAGATATTAATTTGTTCCTTAAACCAACTGTGACAGTTTTTATGTTTTCTATACTAATATTATAAAGAGGAAAGATTTGATTGTTTGTTTGTATTGAATAGGCTTCGAAACTACTGAACCGATTTTGATGAAGGTTGGTCGAGACTAGGGGAAGGACATGGGGTAATTTTCCTACGGCAAAAAAAATCCCACGGGAAAATAAAAATAACGCGGGCGAAGTCGCGAGTGGAAAACTAGTATGTTATAAGTGGAAACTTTACTGGTTTATGAACTATTTTTAATGTGCTAATTATTTTAAAATGAATACTGTTTGTAAAGTCCCTACAATAAATAAATAAGATGTAAAGTCAAGATACTTCTTAATTTCACTGCCGTATCTTACCCTTCAAACTGGAACACAGCAATGTAAGCGCTGCTGCTTTGCGGCAGAAATACGTAAGACGGAGGTACCCAAGCAGGCGTCCCCGGTACAGAGTCTCCCTTTAGATTAGGTTCCCTGTTAACCATTACGGAACAGCAAAGGGACACAAGAGTCTAAGGACGAGCGAGGTCGAAGACGGCTGGAACCCCCCATTAATAGTGAGCGTGTTGTGACTGGGATGATAATGATGATGAACAACTAAGAGGGATGAACCATAACAGTGGTTGGATCTCGCGTCATTGCAGTTAAAATATAGTTGCGATGTGTTTCAAAATATGATAAGTAGCTAGGTACAAGAGTGGTGGTTATTAATTGATATATGTATTTATACCGAGTGTAATTGAACACCCCAATAACATTTAAGGGGCATATAAGTTAGGTACTAAATGGACCTTCGGTGCTTGTCTAAGCCCTGGAACCCCAATAGTTTCAGAGTTATTTGATTTTTAACTGAAAGCAAAAACTTTCAAGTGACAACTATAATCAGTTCTTAACACAAAAGAAATTTAAACACAAAATGACGTGACAGACGTGAGCGTAATATTCCTCCTACGTTAGGGCTGTCGGCACTTAATACCAAAAATAATTTATTTAGTTTGTATGACGTGAGCGTAGTATTCCTCGTACGCTTACGTAGGGCTGTCAGCACTTAATACCAAAAAATAATTTATTTAGTTTGTATGGGAAAAAAGTAGGTTTGTTAGCCCTAATATTTTTCCTACAGAATCTCTACTTCTGATGGATACATACCCTTAAATGTTATTGGGGTGTTCAGTTACACCCTGTATACAGAGATTTTATACGCAGTCCTTGGCTGTCGTTGTCACTCGGCGGACACTAGAAAGATTCAATCACCCTGGCCGTGTTTAAATATTTTCTGTGAGATAATTAGGAACCCTTGTAAATCTATACGGGAAGAGAGCAAAGGGGTAAGCGCAAGTCTGATAATGAGCGTGGTTAAGACGGTTGGAACTCCCCCCATTACTAGAAACGTATTGTGATTGGGATGATTATGAGAAGCAAAATGAGGAATGAACCATAACAGTAGTTGGATATTGCATCATTGCAGGTCCGAGGACGAAGAAGTAAAGTGTTTGCTAAGGTGTGATTGTATATGGGGCTATTTGGTTTTTTATTTTCCTACAACATAAGATTCGCCAAGATTCGCAAATAATGGCCGAACTGACTTCTGTAACAATACTATTTTACTCTGCATTTTATTCAACGGCTTTTTTATTCTATGTAAGCAATACCATGACAAGTCTGCTCATGTCACAGTAGAAATAAATATTATTGCATAAGGATATATGGCTCTTTAATTAATTATCAATTTACCGACTCATCAACGCAAGAGTATTGACATCATTTATCGTTACAACTCGATAACAGTTATCTTAACGGTTTAATGACGCAGTATTATTAAGTTAAATGATAACAAGTTGTTAACTTGTTATATACTGTTGTGGCATGGGTGTGTTCTGTCGGACTTATTAATATGCAAATAACATACCACACCCATACTTATTGTATACCTTATGTATAAATAGACCTGTCAAGTAAGTACTCTACTAGTGCGATGTATCAGAACAATAAATTGTTTTATAAACAATTAATATATCTTGTATGCAGATATAAATACTGTCAAGTCGAACAGGTTGTTTACAACAACTACTGTATCCGGGTCCGGGTCAACTACATAACAAATGTATGAGTAGGTAGCAACCTTGTTTACGAAATTGATTTTTTTTCTGCGTGACCACAACTATAGATTAATACTGAACTTTTTATAAATTTATTTATTCTTTTTTTTCCAAGGGACCCGTGTCCGGAAGTGGGATATTAAGTTGAAATGATGATGATGAAGGATGTATGATAATTCTTCAACATTTTTTCTTTATTTCTTTCAATATGCTTATGTTATTTTTATAATTTAATTAGCATTTTTACTATTAAAGAAATAGTAAAGTCACGAATAGGTTTGCTTTATTCTTAACCAATTTTCATAAAATCAATAAAAATTTCAACATTGAATGCGTATACCTTAGAATATTCTAAGGCGTATACGTAACGTAGTGTTATTGAAAGTGAGTAAAGTCAGTCTATGTTGGCTTAATAAGTTTTAGTGGCATCATGCCTTGTATGACATTTGTATAGGTTTTAATGCTATTTCCTTAAGAGGATTGTGAAGTAATCGTGCGCGGCGCGAGTAGGTATTTTCTAAAATGCTATCTGTTTCACACCGCTCCGCCTCCGGTCTGGCGTTTACACCACAAATACAACATGCGCAAATTCTCACGCACACAACGATAGCAGCGCGCGACTCCTCGGCGCGAGAACTCGAGATCATTATTAATTTACCGTTTGTAATGTTTTGCGTTGCTTAGGTATTCCTGACTGCCTTTCCGCTCGCAACTTTGCCTTCGTTATTTTCGTTTTTCGTGAGGGAATTTTGTTTACCCGTAGGAAAAAAATATTTTATAACCTTATATTACTCAGTGATAATGTAGCATTCTATTAGCCAAAAAATTTTTAAAATCAGCCTAGTAGTTTTTAAAAATAAAAAATATAATAAATTAAAATTGCTTTATTTCTAAAAATCATTTTAACAATAATTACGCCGAGACTTCCCAGTGAGCTAGTTTTTGAGTTTATTCATTACAAACAAAAATACAAACATAGTTGCATCATCTTTCTTTATAATATTTTAGTAGATAAGTTTCGTAAATTATTTCAGTTTTCCTTTGAAATGTATAGTGTAGGCACTTACCTACTTGGTATCCCTACCAAGTCCTACTTTATAGGACTGCGCTGTTATTTGTTATGAAAGTACCTATCTATCGTACATTTACCTGTCTAAAGAAAATGACTTTTTGTAAGATGAGTGTTATACTGAATTAAAATGATTTTCATTTGAGATGTGAATCAATGTAAAATGGATCCTTTTATGAAAAAAATAAACACTAAACATAAAATGACATTTACAATTGTTTAAACAAGAACAGACCTCTTAAAAATAAATAACAAAAAATCTTTTATTTTAGATAGATAAATTAATACTTTTACATACAAACTAAATAGGGGCAGGGATTTAAAAAATATAAAGTAATAATTATGCATCAAATAAAAAATACCTCTCATTTTTATACACTAATCTCGGGTAGTTATACCTACTAATAGTCTTAGAATTCTAATTTTTACCACCTCCGTGGTCTAGTGGTTGAGGCCACCGGATGTTGATCGGGAGGTCCGTCCGGAGTTCGATTCCGAACGGGGACAAAAGCTTTTCTGCTCCGTTTGGTTGGTGGTAGGGCTTCTGAGCACACCTGGCTAGCTACCACCGTCTTACCTAAGTTTCGCCATAATAACAATGTTAATAGAATTGTTGTGTTTCGATAATTAGAGGCGAGATAGCCAGTTCCTCAGCTGTCGAGGAGTCCAGGTGAAGCTCACTTCCACCTTCGGCATTATCTTCACATACCAGCAGGTGAGATGAAGGCCAAGAGCTTTCCTGTCGTATGTAAAAAAAATATTTTACAATAAATATAAAAATGGACTACAAAAACACTGAAAAGTTAGAAATAGTATAAGAATAGGTACAGACAACATCACACATCATTATTGAAGACGGTGCCAAATTTTAAGACTTTCTAGGAGATCATCGTTTGGCACCGACTTCAATATAGAAATGTAATGTTGTCTGTACCTATTCTTATATTATTTTTAACTTTTCAGTGTTTTTGAAGTCAGTTTTTATTTTTTGTAAAATATTTTTTTTGTTTAACTTTTTAGTGAACGAAACCCAAATTAAATTAGGGTTTCCCTCGATTTTCATAGGATCCCATCATCAGAACCTGACTTTGGTGACCTAGGGACCACCCTAGGAGTGTACTCTACCGAATACAAAAAGAATTTTGAAAATCGGTCCACAATTGGCGGAGTAATCGCGTAACATACACACAAAACGGTTGACACGGTTAGCGCAGAGGTCGACTGATCGCCTACTGCGCAACAGGTCGCGGGTTCGATTCCCGCACGGGACAGATGTTTTGTATGGCCTACAGAAATTTGTTCCGGTCTGGGCGTATGTGCATGTGATATTCTATGTTTGTAACTGCACCCACGACACAGGAGAAAATCCTAGTGCGACGTTTTTATATTTAAAAAAAACACGTTGGACGCACCTAAAAATTTAAGGATTTCCCTCCATTTTTATGGGATCCCATCATCAGATCCTAACTTTGGTAACCATGGGACCACCCTTGGAGTATAATCTTTAGAATACAGAAAGAATTTTAAAATCGGTCCGCAATTGGCGGCGTAATCGCGTAGGTAACATACACACAAAAAAAAACATACGCATCGAATTGAGAAACTCCTTTTTTGAAGTCGGTTAAAAAATACCTATTAGTATATGTAATCAGCTGCTTTAAATTTTATAGTTAAAATGAAAAAAAAAACTTTAAAACCGTACGAAGGGTGCCTTCTTCCCATATATGCCTACCCTGCCTACCCTACATACTCGTATATTATTTAGGTACTTTGTCGTTTGGGGTGCGATGTCAGAACACCTCGTGGTGCACCCTGGGCAACCCGGCAGATTTTCTGCCGCGGGCTAAGAGTCTGACAGCTGCCCCGTGGAGGGGGCGTGGTGTGGCCGGGTTTAACCCGGCGGGCCACTTCACGTGGCCATGTGGGGCGTCACCTCCCCTTCTTTTTGAAGATGGGGTTGTGTGTCGCCTGGGGACCCGCTCGCGGGTCGCGTTGCGCCTTGTGCCGTTGCCCCTTTGATCGGGTTGGTGCGGGTCCTTGTTGAGTTTCGGCATGTCGTTGTTCCGAGGCACGGAGACTCGTAGAGCTCCGGCGTGTCGTTGTTCCAAGGACTGAGGCTGACCCGATCAACGTGTGGCTTCGGCACACTTGTGCGGCCCCCATGAGGGGGGCGTGGGATGGCCGAGTGCTACTCGGCGGGCCACCTCGTGTGGCCACCGTGGCCGCTTTTTGCGGTGGGTCGGCGCTTTGGCGCCGCTGAGCTTCGGCTCGTGTGCGCGGCGGTAGATCCAGTGGGGTCTGCCGTCGGGCAAGCCCGTTACCCCGCACTGAGCGGGGCCGGGGGCCTGGCGCACTGAGCGTCGGGCCGCGTGGAAGAAAACCACAGTAAAAAATTACCACCCGGAGTATGCCCCGGGAACTCCTCTCCATCTCCATCTTGGAGAGGGCGTGAGGGGCCCGCCATTGGTGGGCAGGTGCCGCGGACGGGGTTATGGTCGGTCTGTAAGGGTTCCCACGACCTCGTTCGGCAGCGGCGCGTCCTTTGGACGTGGCTGCGCTAGGCGCCAAAGAGGGCATATCGAGGGGTTTAGTGGGTAGTCGTTCGCTGCGGAGTCCCACACACCCTTGCCCCTGCGGGGGCTTGGACGGTGCGCAAACGCATTCCCCTCGTAAAAAAAAAAGGTACTTTGTCGTTTGTATTTTTTATACAATCGTAGATTCCATAACGCGAGTAAAACCTTAGAGCCCAGCTTTAGAGGAATAAAATTCAAATAAAATAATATTAAAAATAACGCTACTTGCATAGTCTATTAGACGTTTTTAGCTGCTCCAACTTCATACATTGCATAACAAATACCTATCACAAGAAATACGAATTTATTTTGAGTTTGTGTCTTTATGGCACATATTTATTATAACAAACAACTACTTACATACTTACATTTTTTCCTTTTTGTTTTGGGAATTTACAGTAAAGTTAACAGGCTACAGGCTGCTAACCCTTAAATAAGGAAATTTGTATTGAAATAAAATCTTTAAAATAAAACACTAGAATCAATAAACGTATTCAAAAAGATATTTACTTTTTCATGTATAAGGTATTTGTGAAGATTAATAGTTCCGACTTGAGTAATAACTTTCACTATTGATCGATATATCGATATTACTTTCTCCTCCCTAGGCGACAATAACTACGATAACATTATGTTACATCACTATCACTACATTATACCCCTGCCCCCGACCCGTATCGTGCGATAGAGAGAGTTGCAAGAAATGGTCGAAATTGCCTACAATTCCTGTTTGAAATATTGTTTCGGGCGATAACTGTTTTACCCCCCTAAACCTTTATGAAATTAGACGCTTTTGGTCTCATTAGATTCAGTATACCTTAATCTATGTTTGTACGTTTTGCTTTTTTTGTAATTCAGTATAATTTAGTCAAAAAAAGACAAAAATGTTCAAGGTAGTTTTTAAGTCGAAAATATAGATATTTAGATGCTAATAACTTAAATTCTGAGCAATATTTCTTCAAAATCAAAACGTACAAACCTAGTTTTTCATTATATCTACAAGATTTCCAAAAATTATGAAAATTGGACTATGTTTAGAGGGAGAAAAGCGTTATCGCTTTTTGTATGAAAATTTACAGCTTCACAATCCTCTTAACATTCAGATTTATGAAAAGGTCAATAAGCAACTTCTATAAGTTCAATTCTCACAAAAAGAAAATGTGAATGTCACGTTTACCTACGTAGGGTAAATGCTTTTAGACCTAGGTTAATAAACATGAAAAACCCTTTGCTTACATTGCATTTTGAATATTCATAGAGACAGTGTGGGGGTAGCGAATTATCCAGTCTCGTATTTAGTCATTTCAGTTCATTTACGTACCTGTAAATAGCGAATATGGAGCCGACAGATACAAGGCAGTCGATATTGGAAGAGCCATCGAGCGGGTCGAAGCAGACGATGTATTTGCCCCGCCTCTCGGTTTCCACCTGCGGATCAGGATTTTACTACATATGTATTTAATTCCTCGGGGAACAAATTCTCAGTTGTGTTGGTTACAGAGCTTGTGCATTCGCCTGTCTAGCTACCAATAGTATTGTAGAGTTTATCATCATCACAGCTCATATACGTCCCCACCGAGGGGCACGAGCCTACCCTAACTATTTAGGGCGATTAGGCCTTGGTCAAACCACGCTGGCCCAGTGCGGATTGGTTGACTTCACATACACCTTTGAATTACTTCGCAGGTGAACGCAGGTTTCCTCACGATGTTTTCCTTTACCGTAGGAGCGTCAGATTTTCAGTCAGATCAGACGAATTTCATATGTACATTTGTACATATGAAATTCGTGAAACGAAAAACACATTGGTACGTGGCAGAATCGATCGCGGGCCTCCTGATTCTACTCGGACCACAGTCGAGTGCCGAGGTCACAGCGCCACTGACGCTCACAGTTAATTTTTTTTAAATTAAAGAAAAATCAACCATTACAGCCAATCTTAAAGCCAGTACAGCCTATCTCAATAGACTATAATATCTGCGCAGGAGACATACTATGTAGTACACAGGTGTGAGCGGTAACATAGGATTGTGTTCTTTCACAGCATCAGAGATTAGGCGCGCATTGCACGGATGACCTTGTTTTTGTATTTTTTTGATTACCCATCTCGGATCTGGACACGGTAAACGTTGCTTAATTTTTGCAATTAAAAAAAATTGTCGCGATTACATTTAATTGGATTCGGTGCTCAGTTATCAGGTAGGTATTAAGACAGCTTTAAAACTTGCATTTACTACTTATTTAATGTTCATTTCAATATTTCTGAATAAATAATTAGACTTGGACTAATCAGCACGAGGCAGGACCAAGTACATGATAAAATTTAGTTGCGGTCTTCCTTCAGTAAGGTTGAGGATGAAATAGGTCTTATTGAAGTTTTTAGATGAGGAAGAATTCGATGAATATCTGTGCTACGATGATACATGATGAAGATGAACGGGAGAAAAAACATGTCGCGCCGATTCCACATAAGTAGGTTTATCCTACTGTTGGGTGATGAATTGATTATGATGAAGCTGCCTGAGAATTGGAATGATGACTGAATTCGAATTTTTACGACTCGTCATAAAATATTAAAATACCGTGGAAAAAGATGCAGCCCTGTGAAATTAAATTAAAATCGGTTAAGAAATACATTAGATACAAGCATTTTAAGTTGTTAATTTGAAGGCGATTAGACAGAGAGATCCGACATCAACCGTGACGTCATAGTTGAGTACGGCCATATAAACTCTTGTAAATTGCCGTTTTGCTAGAAAGAGACGGAGAAAAATCTTTAATACCTTATATCTTGGTTGTTTTTATAGTTTTTCGAAAACCGTTTTTTTCTTTCTGTTTATTATATGAATGAGCTTCTATTAAAGCAAAAAAATTGTTTTAGTCATCTAGCCTATTAAGACTGCACTGACTAAACTACTAACCTCAATGACGTTAGGGTTCTCCTCCGAAACTAAGAGGCATGTGGTGAACGATGACTTGAGCATGTTGATGAACAGATCGTTGGAGAGCACGTCCAGCTTCTTCACCTCCTCGCCTTGCACGTTCGTATCACCTGAGATTCCATGGCTGCCAAATTGACAATAATATTTTAGGTATTCTGAAAAATTATTGTCTTTTTCCTCGTCAATGACCAGAAAAAGTGCGATAGGTACAACAATATTTATTACTATTGCCGGAACCAATGATATCAAAATTATCAAACAAAATACGCGTAACAAAAGGCGCGTACTGCGCGTACGATACTCTATAAATGTGCGTTCACCTTTTTGCTCCACTAGTTTCGTTTCGTATATAAATATTGTCGTATATTTTAGTAAAAACTAGCCTAAATGAAACACGAGCGTACATCTAACATTTGACGGTGCATGTTAGATGTACGCTCGTGTTTCATTTAGGCAATAAGGTAGAATTAATAAAGGTTTGATAGACAGGTAGTACGTTATTCGACGAAGAAAATACCTATAAGTGTGCGAAGCTGCGCACGCGTTTGGCTCGAGTATGTCCACTGTTTTTTTTCCATTCGGTGAACCATGCCACTAATTTAAAGAAACAAAAGAACTTATTTTGAAAACTGGTAATGTCTTTAAAGAAATTATGATTTTTTAAAAATATTAGTGCAACGTTTTCTTTAAAATTCACCTATAGTTGCTTATGAGCTATGAATTTGAATCTTAGGGCTTAACGCTCTAAGATTTGAATAGAATAAAGAAACAGCAAAATCACGTAAGAAGTAGGGTAGGTACTTTGTCATATTAATGTCATTCTTATAATTTCTCGTTTATGATTCGAACTACCTACAAAAAATGACGACAAATATAAAATATGAGTAAACATAAAGACCATATTATTTCCGTAAAATAAAAAAAAATAAGCGACCATTGATTGTCTTGGGTGAAAAATCGAACCCGTAATCTGCGTACGCAGCAGAAGAGTTCACGAAAAGAATAACTAGTAACTTGGTAAACAGGTTATAGTTATGAGCGTTGACACAGCTTGGAGGTGTGTCGTGTTATCTAATAGAGTCTGATAAGGCATTAATATCAGTACAACCGGTTGAACTATGTGAGATCTGTGTAAACTACTAATTTTTAATAAAAATTATTGTAGGTAGTTTGAGTCTATTAGCAGCGGCTAATCTATACTATACTTACTAATATTAAAAAGCTGAAGAGTTTGTTTGTTTGTTTGGTTGAACGCGCTAATATCTCAGGAACTAATGATTCAAATTAAAAAAATCTTTTTGGGTTGGATAGTCCATTTATTGAGGAAGGCTTTAGGCTATATAACAGCACGCTATGACTAATAGGAGCTAAGCATCAATGAAAAATGTTGCAAAAACGGGAAAAAATATATGGCGAAACGTAGTTCGCGGGCACAGCTAGTAATAAATATACATCGTTCCTATAAATACCTTAGTTTAAGTATAACACATAAAAAACACCTTAGTTTAAGTATTGATATACAAAAACGTAGAATTTGTAATATTGTTTTGTTAGAAGCACACAATGAAACAAACAAACTCACAGTTTAGCGATGCCGGCTTTCCTTACAGCCGACTGTATAGCCTTCACGGCTGTCTGGATGGAGTTGAGCAGTTGCGTGAGGTCCCCGGTGGCTGAAGGAGCAGTCCTCTGCTGGGCTAAGACCCACCGGGTCAGGGTCATAGCGTTCACGTCGAATGCCGGGCCTTGCTGTGACATGATCACAATAAATGTAGATGTACAATAAATGAGCGACGTACTCGCTCAGCTGACGCCGGGCCACTGAGCTAAAGCGGGTAACGGAGCGAGGTCACGTCTTGGTGCGTGCGTAGTCTAGGAGCGTGCCGTAGTCTAGTTTGATTTCGTAACGTAAAGTTAACTTTCCGTCAAACAAAAAGTTCGTAAGTAACCCATTGACCTATACACGCCGACGACTAGACCTTGTTTTATGATGACACTAGCTGTGCCCGCGAACTACGTTTCGCTTTAATTTATTTTTTCCCGACATCTTCAACAAATATCGTTAATGTGCACAGAAATAAATACAAAAACTTAACAAATTATATACTAAAACCTTCCTCGAGAATCAAGCTATCGAGTGGTGAAAATCGCTTGAAAATCGGTGCAGTAGTTTTTGAGTTTATCGCGAACAGACAGACAGACAGACGCGGCGGGGGACTTTGTTTTATAATAGGTATGTAAGGAAGGATATAAGGTATTAAACTTTTTATGGATTGCTTTCATTATCTATGCAAAAGTGTGTCTTTTGTATTAATATTATGTATGCAAAAGTGTGTCTGTCTGTCTGTGTGTTACCTCTTTACGCTTAAACCGCTGAACCGATTCACAAAGTTAGATAGATAGATAGATTCTTTATTGCACTCATCACAATTTAAATACAGTAGGTACAATATGGTTCTTAATATTAATGAGGGCAAAGGCGATCTTATCGCTAGAAGCGATCTCTCCCAGACTGGTTTAGAAAAATGGTAAAAAATGAGTGTGCCAATAAAAACAAAAAAAAAACAAACAAAAATGGATAAAACAAAAAAAATGTTGCAAGCCATTACCCGCTACCGGCGCAGACCTAGCATGTGTGTAAATTTGCAGGATTCCCTGGAAACACAGAACAGAAAAAACACTGTTTTTTCTGTTCTGTGCCTGGAAAGGACATAGGAATGTTTTTATGGCATAAGTCATCCTTTAAGGAGGTGAAAGGGGGTGAATGGAAGTATGTATGGAGGAATCAATAACAGCTTAACCGATTTAGGTAAAATTCGGTATGGATATACTATACATACCAAACACCTAAATTGGTTTAGCTGTTTGAGTTGTGGCATTATCTATTCTGTGGTTGTGGGGAAGGATATAAGCAGAGTGAATAAAAAATATACTAATTAACTAATTATTAGTAAATAGTTGAGGCAAGCCTATCCAACCTTTTTGGGGAAGCCAGTCGAACAGTGCGCACATTATACATATTATGGCTGGGATGAACAAATAAACAGCATCGTCCAATTTAATTTAGCGTTATGTATTGACGTGACGTGTTGTAACTTTCTCGCGGTCTCTCGGTCTAATTCTTATCTTTGTTTAGTATTTTAGTAATCTTAAATTTTTATCGTGTTTGAGTGATGTAATGTTACGACATTTTTAACATTATCAGATAACATATATAATCAATCGCTATAGCTACAGTACAGTAGGGATGTAACGGACACGGGCGTTGCCAGCCCATGGCCCGGGGCGTACCATGTTTGATATCCTGGAGGATGAGAAAAATATGAATAATGTAGATACAGTCGACCAAAAAGGTCACCTAAGGTTGACATTCAGTTTTATGCCATAAAACAACACAGTTATCTTAACTTTACTTATACGCAGTTTTGTCAAAACTGGTACACCTCTTTCTTTCCGATCGTCAACAAGAGCATGAACAAGCATGAAGCTTTACCACAGAATCAATTTTTTGTTTTGTGAGCTTTAGGCGCTGGCCAGACAGAAAAGACGTAAGACGTGCACGCGTCGCGGACGCGGCGGCGCCCGTTTAGTTTACTTTCATACAAAATGTATAGAAGCGTCGCGACACAACACAGACAGAAAAGACGCAGAGGGCGCAGACACGACGCTTACTCTTATAGAAAGGAAAAGGACGGCGCCCTGTCGGCGACGCCTCCTCGTCTTTTCTGTCTGTAGGCTTACACTTGAACTAATTCCAATCGATCGACATTGAGATTGTGAGTTTATGGACGCTTGAGTTTCCACATTGGCGCCAAATTGTATAGGTAGGTATTGTGCTGATTTTGAGTGAACCAAGATCGGTGCTATTTAATTTTCTCAAAATAAGCGACGAAAAATCACAATCTCAATGCCGATCGATCGGAACTGGTCAGCGCCTTACACTTGTAGCACGAATCTTTACCTCTAGGTACGGCGATTGCAATTATAACGAAAAAGTTCAGTGTTTAAAGCTTCACGAGCTTGAGAAAGGATTTAGCAGCCTTCAGTGCTGCTTTATGGAAGAGGATCTTCATGTGCTTTTTGCACTGCTTGTGAATATCTTTGAACTTTCAAAAGAGCTTTAGGGCTTAAGCATCCTGCAGCACTTAGTATCTGGGTAATCGATGCCCCCTACACCTATCTTTATGGGTCTTCCACTTGCTCCCCACCTCCCCTTCAAGTCCCCCCCCCCCCCCCCCCCCGCCCTGCCGCAGGATATACTAAAGAAAGGCGGGAACAACGTAGAATATTTACAAAAGACCCATTTCTGACGTCTGGAATATACCAATACTGAAGAGTACGCTTCCAGCAAGAATAATTAAATTTTCTTTTTAAATGTTTTGTATCTTTCGCAGTCATACGTCGCCAGAGGATGCTTTCTTCTTTTCGGTCAATAGCTTCGATGTTCGCCCGCCAAATCGACCGATTTTATTTTAATTGCAGTCATTCATCAAAGAATCGGGATTTGAGTCCGATCTTTGAAGGATTTTGATTTCGCACGTATGGACGAACGAATGAATGACAGACAGCGCGATTACGAGAGAATGGCGCACCCAGTAAAGTTATTCGAGCTTAAACGTACGGGATTGATCGGCAAGTCAACTGAATGGCCTTAGGACTGTTTGCATTACATTTGGATATATTTATTTTATTCTCGAGGCCCCAAACCTCTCTCCCTACGGTCCCTACCTCCCTAGGCGACTCTCAAAGAAAGTATTTTTTAAGCGATTTTAGGCATGCTGATAGATAGAAACTCTTTATTTTGCTTAAATAAAATGACACAAACACTGACAATACATACACAAGCAAAAAAGGCGGCCTTATCGCCATAGGCGATCTCTACCAAACAACCTTTAATGAAGCTGAATGAGTATGATGAAAAGTAAATTTCTATTTAGTTATACAGGATGTAAAAAGACCGGTACCGAAGCCGAGACCCACGTATTGCTCCCATCATCACTTTAGTTTTTGTCTTCTAGACCATGGTTGTGAAACTAATAGTTGCCGAGATATTCAAGGTTAAAGTTACAAATTTTTTTTCGAGATTTTTATACAAAACTGTTCGAAAATGTATTTTGATAAGTTTCTTCTAAAAAAACATCTACGAAAAAATCAGTATATCAAACAGCTGAACCTACGTTGACGCCACGCATGACCTTACCCCGCCATTCAACCCTAGCGAAACTTCAAACTTTTAAACTTTTTTATCTTGGCCAAACAGCTTATTGGTCTTTCATACTAGTTACTATACCGCTTACTTAGTGTAGGTGAATATCACATGTAATATTAAAGAGAAACATCTCACCTCAGGAGAGAATGGCTCTCTCTTTAATTTTCCATTCGGTGACTCTTCAAAATTCATTATTTGTTTCTAAAAGGTTTTCTTGTTTTCGATGTCAATTCTATCCACCAGTAGTTGATTTTCCTCTGTGACAAATGACTTATCACTGAGTTCTTTTAAAATTTATTGAAAAGTTGTTATTTTTTTTATATAAATATTGATTTGCTTTAAAATCTAATGCTTTTTTAGTGGGTCATAGATACTTGGGGTAAGCACTATCAAAGAAATTTCTGATGAAGATAGTGTTGCTTCATTTGTTTGATGATTTTTAGATATAGTTGATACAAAGATATTCTCTGAATGTACTCCCTAAAATTTATGTCATAACAATGAGACGATTCATATGTATATCATATGAATCGTCTCATTGTTATGACATAAATTTCGATTCCCGTACGGAACAAATGTTTTGTATGGCCTACAGAAATTTGTTCCGGTCTGGGCGTATGTGCATGTGATATTCTATGTTTGTAACTGCACCCACGATACAGGAGAAAATCCTAGTGGGGCGACGTTTTTAAAAAAAAAGTAAAAAAAAAAAATTAAGATGTGTTATTTTGTTTCAAACTGAATTATTACTTTGTTATTGTGGTCACAATAATGTAAAACAGTACCACACTCATATTTCATGGTGTTGCATGGTCACAGTTACATAGTTTGGTCTATAATATAATAAGTCTGGGATTGGCCAGAAAATAATGCAAAAAAAATAATTATTTTTTGTATGTAGATAGTAAGTATGTACAAAAACATTACATCTGTTTCAGTTTTAATGTATACAAAATATAATGTTGCATAGCTAACAGAATATTTAATAATGAAATATTTGTAAATGATTATTGAAGCATTGACTGATTGCAAGACATGACCACCTACACAAATTCAGAGAAAAATTTGCATTGACATTAACAAAGGACACTTTTAGTGCTGTCTACAAAGACTAGTTTATATTTATGGCATTGGAGACACAAAGACTACTCACTTTCGTGATTTAAGCTTATGAGAATATTAAGTATGTGGGACAGCTTGGGAAGTGCATGTTACGAGACTAGATTTTTACTTGTCAATTGACAAGGGTGATCAACTCTCTAATCTTGGGCGCAACAAATTCACTGTTTAATACATTTTCATACTTGAGTCACCATACATATTGAGGCCATGTATTCATGACAGTGGCAATATTGTGAAAGTCTAAGCTAGGAAGCTGTCGTTCATTTTATCTGTAACTAGGGATCAATCATATAACTAACTCTCTGTGAGACAGACTACTACAAACGAGACAACTATTTTCGTAATGGATACATTGACAATTTTCAAAAATATTTATATGTCAAAATGGGAGTAAACTGAAAGTAAACTTTATGTTATGTAATAATAGTCACAGATGAAATGTGACACCATCTTTTGGTAAACGGTGCAGGAATTTTTTTTACATCCATCTAAGGCACGAATTGGCATTATAGGAGCCCGTTACTGGCGGATTCACTACCAGTTCACAAAGATAAGAACGATTTAAATACAAATAATCTCAACTTATAGTAATAAAATGCGAAAGATTTTAATCTGAAAGTTAGATAGCGGGGTGCACTTTTTTATGGTACGCTCTAGTGTACGTACCACTTCATTATCTTGTGATAGTTTTAATTCGGCTTGGATTGGCTTTCTGCTATTATAGTTCAGTGATGAAAAACAATTTAAAAAATTATGTACTTGATAAAGTGTTTGTTTACATTTTCTTAACTTTTTTTTTAAATTATAGTTTTTTGCGGCCTCGGATGTCATCCATTCAGCCTTTTCTTAACTTTATTTGTGGCAGAAATGGTTGTCATTATGACCGATTGCCATATATAAAGAAGTTGAAGTTGAAGTAACTTTATTTGACTTTGACATAAGACTGTCATAATTTGTGGTGCGTTCCGAATTGCGATAAAAGCGATAATATCGCGAATCCAACCAAATTAAATCATCACAAAATATAAGGGCTATTGAATCAGTAGGCACAAACTATATAGAGATACTACGTATCCAATGACGAAGAAATAACTCATTGCTCTGAGTACGTATCAGACGGCAATCTCACATAGACAAATTTTTGCTAGAAAAAAGAACTGTCAATACTGAAACGATACATGACATTTCTTTTTTTTTATTGGTTTTTTTTTCAGATATGGCGACTGCTTATAGGCAAAGGGAGTAAACATACATTTACACTTTTTTTCGTCACATATCTTTTTAACTACTTTTGAAGTGAATAATTGTGCAATAAAAGAAGGCAGTATTTATTAAACTGTTTATTTTTACATTTTTTTAATATTTTAGTAAGGTTTTTGCCTTTGACTCTTTTAAATTTTTTGTAACATTTTTTTTGTATCCATTTTCTTCCAAATACCTATTTGTTTCTTTAACAATAGTTCCAGATGACCTCACGAGCTTTTCAGAGGGGTATGTTAACTTCTTTGCTTTCACCGTATTGTACTCCCGGGCACTTAACCAATTATGGATATTTTCAGTTTCAGTGCTCGTTAGACCGCTCTTCCATCTCTACAAAACCAGTTACTTGGTCCTTGCTCTTATTAAAATGAAGCCCTGGAGTCAATGATATCTCATCAAAAACTATTGAGCATAGCTTCTTTTTTCATCCCAGCTCGCAATCTAAAAAAATAAAAATTTCATTTGTAACTTCAACATCCAATTTACATGAAGCTACGATATGATACATTATAATGTTTTCAGAATATTACCTGTTCTTTCAGAGCTGTAAAAATTTGTGGATTGATTCCAGCTTCCACATTTAAATTTGATGTGAATTTATTTAGTGTTGTTTTCGATGGTAAAATGAAAATTCTATGTAGAAACCTGTAAGCTTTCGGGCTTTGCTTCATTATACTTAAAGCAAATAATTTTTCTTTTGCAGAGAATCGTCTTCCTTTTTCCTTTCTATATACTAAATTGATTTGCATTTCAATAATTCTTCTCGCATATGGATTTAATCCTCGAGTAACACTTGCTGGAACATTTGTAAATTTAGGTTTCTTTAAATCTGAAAAGCAATAACAAACAAATTTAATATTTATTACATTTGACGGATCAGTGGTGCAGTGACAGTAGTTACAATGTGACTTCAATTCCTACCAACGACAAACACTTATGTAATAAACATTAGCATTGTCTAAATATGTATAAAGGACATTGAACAAAAGTGGTCGAAATTTCCACCAGTAACATGACATATGTATGTATGACATGTGTATATAGTAAAAAGATAGTACTAAACAAAACTTGCTATTAACTATCTTACATAATGACAAGCCACTCTGAACCAAGTGCTTACTTCTTTGCTTAAAAATTATTTTTGATAAAGAAGTCTGATATCTGACCTTAACACACTTTTTGTTTAGTAACTAAGTACCAACCTGCACTTGATGTTGTAGGTAGTCGTTCCTGTACATTTAAAGTTATGTCTTGTAACACTGCACAGAAAGGCTTGCAATAATTGTGGTCAAAGCGTCTTTTCTGGGAATAAGTGTGGTACTGAGAAATGTTCTCTGTAACAAATAAAAATTATTTATCATCACAAACCATTTTATATGACATCTATTCCTAATTCAGCATCGATTGATGATGTTTGTTAATCTTTTATTAAAAAAATATCTTATTATATTACTTTTTTCACATTAAGATACATATTTTGTCTAAATTATTACTGGGATACGTGATAATTAAGGTTAGGTGCTCACCAGTATCCTCAGAGTGTGATGACGATATGCCCGTAGTGATTTCTTCACTTGAGAATAGCGTTGGATGAGCAGAGGGCCTATTACCGATCTCATGGTTTTGCAAATGATATCATATGATATCATAGTGCAAAACGAAAAATACGATTTCCGGTCAGATTTTTGATCATTTGTTCATTATTTAATGATGACATCATTGAAATTATGCCAAGTGATGATATCATTGGAGATTAGTAATAGGAAATGCAACATTTCATGACTTCTTTTTCTCAAATTTATAGCATGTCATACGATGAAAGATCCATAATTGGCCTGCAGTTATGAGTAAACGGTTTTTTGGTGTTATAAAACGTTTCTCGAAATGCTTATGACAAACATAATGGTTTCTAGGCTCACTTATACTCAAATCCCGGAATTTGTCACTACCAAGACACTAAATCCACTTTTCAAGTCTTTCCTTGTTGGTAAATGGAAAACGGTGTAAATAAACGTCCTGTCGTACACTATCACACCCTTCAACACAGCAAAAGTAATACATTTTAACAAAATGTAAATACAATTGCAAATATCATAGGTAATTGCGGAGATGTGGTCGGAAATTAATCAAAGAAAGCGCACACTTGAACACAAGAATTGAAATGTCAGCCATATTGTTTGTTTGTTTTCGTGCGTGGACCTTAGATAAAGAATTCTATATCTATGGCGTGGACGGACGACGGGCCACAGAGGGGAAGGGAAGGGCAGGGCGGGGAGGGGTAACTGTCATCTGACGATGTAGGGCCCCTTTCTGGGATGAATAAAAAAATAGTATGGAGATTACCACCCGTGTCAGTAGGTTATGTTGTGACTGGTCGGATTCGCGATATTATCACTTTTATCGTTTTACCACAGAATAGATAATAGTACTACGTACAGAACGGCCACTCACCTCCCCGCACTCATTTCAAATACCTCGTCCTACCCGGCACTTCGTTGTAGACATCACTGTCAGATAAACAAGGACGCGCGCGATCGCTCGGACGAGTAGACGCGAGCGCCGGGCGATAACAAAGACAGCGCTATGCGGGTGAAAGAGAAGGCAGTCGCTGCACTTCCCGCGTCATTTCGATTGATAACCGCGCATTCAGCCCTACTCTTAGACCATTTGGCCCTACTAGATTCCACGCACACATTTGCGCGTGTACGAAAGTCATTTGTTTATGTAGTAGTAATAGGTAATTGATTTGCGAACGTTGTATGGAGTGTCCGGGGTGTGGTTTTACCTCAGAAGAATAACTAAAGCAGATTGCTGTAGTGATTGTTCTGAGGGTTTTACGGAACGCAGGGTTTCTCTTTTAGGAAAGGCAAAGGAAGCCAAGTCCATACAACCTTGTTTTAAATATAGTAATTGCAAATGAACAACACGAGCAAATAAAACATCGACACGATACTAGTTAAGACTACCGGCCCAATGTTTACATAGAACAAAACAGCTAGAGTGTTTAAATATCACCAATGGAAGAAACAATAAAATTATAAATTGGCTTACAACAATCTGGATTACTAAGTAAATTCTCAACCGAGCGCGGGATTGCAGCGGAGTTTTTATACATAGATTAGCACTCAGAACAACAACTAAAAGCATGCTTTAGTTATTGTTGCGGATTTGTTTGAATACTTTTTTGCTGGCTGTGTTAATTGAAATCGGTACCTATTGTCAATATTTGTATTGAGAATGACACATAAAAATAAATGACGAGTCTGACGTCTATCGCAAATGTATGCAGTTTTACATCCCCACAAAATCCCTAAATAATTAAAAATATCCCTTAAAGCCTTGCTTTTACAGTTATTCTTATAAGAGCAGTGTTGCGGTTAGCAAAATCTAGTTGGTGGCTACATATAACAGAAAAGTGGCCAGGTTTGTATAAAAAACCGCAATTGTTATGTTGCTAAAAGTGGCTAACTTTTATAGAAGTTTTGGCATACTTTAATATTCTATTACTATTAATAATATAATTTTATTACTACACAGGAATAGTGATAAGTGGTTCTGGGTTTAATTAATATAGTCATCATCATCATCATCAACAGCTCATATACGTCCCCACCGAGGGGCTTGAGCCTACCCTAAACTAGGGCGATTAGGCCTTAGTCAACCACGCTGGTCAAGTGCGGGTTGGTCGACTTCACACACAAACTAAAGAAATTCTCTCTTTACAGGTGTGTGCAGGTTTCCTCACGATGTTTTCCTTCACCGTAAAAGCATCGAATAAACGCACATATGAATTCAAAATTTGAAAACCCATTGGTACGTGGCGGGGTTCGAACCGCTACCTCCCGATTGGAAGGCGACAGTCTTACGCACTACGCCATCGACGTTTTTAATATAGTATGACACATCAATTCCGTATTAAAAATACCACTTCACACAATATTTCAGAAAATTTTCACAGCATACAAGTGAACGTTATGAAATCCCGCCAAAACCTTTCACATTGAATATACCGCGGTGGTCTAGTACAGTTTCCTTACTCCACAAGTTTCTCTGAAATCACAACTAAGAAACAAAAGTAGTAGGTGTTACACTCATGTGTATCGGTCCTAAGTTTTGACAGTTAGTCTGTAGCGTTTATGAAACAGTCTGCCATTTTGAAAAGCACGAGTTGACAGTTGACTTAAAGTTTTCTATTTATTATTCGTTTGGCATCCGTAGGTTACGGTCTTACGGTTAATAGACCAGTATCTCTTGTTTAGTCAGTGATAGTGTTATAACAAGTGTATGTAGAAACTGTAGAATAAAGTAATAAACTGTTATTGACGAAATCTGTATTTTGTTGTGATCTTCCCGAGCCGTGTTTCAACTCAGAAGTGGGATTACAGCAAAATCATACCGTTTTTGCAACGCCCACAAACGCTTCGGAACTCAAAGGTAATGTAATTTTTGATTTTTTTTCTCTCCCTTGTGGCAAGTGAATTCAAAACTTTGAAATACTTGTTGATCCATGCTGAGACTATTCAGTTAATTAGTTAATACAAAATATTTGTCTAAATATCGTAACGATTATGCAGATGCACATGGATTAGCCCGCATTGAAATATTTACATTTTCCGTTTTTAAATGGATCCAAAACTGAAATACGAGCTGATCAATTTTGGAGACCGCATGAAGTGTTAGTTAATAAGAAATAATTGCCAAAACATGGCGACGTTAAGCAGATGCACATGGATTAGCCCGCATTGAAATATTTACATTTTCCGTTTTTAAATGAATCCAAAACTGAAATACGAGCTGATCAATTTTGGAGACCGCATAAAGTGTTAGTTAATAAGAAATAATTGCCAAAACATAGCGACGTTAAGCAGATGTACATGGATTAGTCCGCATTGATATTTTTTTATATTTTCCGTTTCTCAATGAATTCAAAACTGAAATACGAGTTGATCCATTTTGGAGACCGCATGTAGTGCTAGTTAATATGAAATAATTGCCAAAACATCGCGACGTTAAGCAGATGCACATGGATTAGTCCGCATTGATATTTTTTATATTTTCCGTTTCTCAATGAATTCAAAACTGAAATACGAGTTGATCTATCTTGGAGATCGCATGAAGGGTTAGTTAATATGAAATAATTACCAAAACATCGCGACGTTAAGCAGATGCGGATTGGTCTGTACTATAATCATTGTGTTCAATATACACCACTTTTTTTAAATTTTGATTTTAATTTCAATCTAAACTATGTCCATAAAGTGATCTATACTAACATTTAACATGTTAAATAGAGAGAAAATGTCAAAAGATGAATGACTGATGAATCGCCACGTGACCAAGATACCTCCATAAGTCAATGTTCCTAGTTAGCACTTTTAGCTGTAACGGTAAGATATAGTACAAAATTGAGCTAGTGGAGATCTTGTGTACAAGTTTCAGATGGTTAGAGGCAAAAACGACGAGATTGAGCGACGAGGGTTAGAAACGCCCCGCAGACGCCCGATTCAACCAGAGACACATGAGGGCGAGCGTCGCAGCCGAAGCCGAACCAAACGCGACAGCGCGCGATGCAGCTCTCGTCATCTGCGAAGCAGGAGTCGCAGCAAACGTGGTGATGGCCGGCGGCTACTGCGCAGCCGTTCACGCCGTCGAGGGTCAAACGACGACGAAGTACATCAAAGGTTACGCCTTTTAGAAGAGGAGCTATTGAGACGTAATGAGCAGCAGCGGCATAACGAATCGACAACCAACCAGGGACAACGAACGAGCCGAGCACGGGAAATATACACCCCCCTTAGAGACGACGTCAGAAGTCCCGAACATAAGAAATCAAGGTTTTCCGATCATACTAATTTTTTTGAAGAATTTGTTAACATTTTTAAGGGCAGGGATCGTGAATCATTTCTGTCGTCGTCGTTGATTAACGTTATCCCGGAATTCGATCCACTTTCAAAAGAGCAATCTATTCACGTCTGGTTAAACAAAGTAGATGAGTGTGCTGAAATTTACAACTGGAACGACAAACAAACGATTCACTATGCCTTGCCCAAATTGACTGGACATGCAAAAACCTGATACCAGGGGTTACCTTCTATTAAGCATTCGTGGTTAGAATGGAGGAGCCTATTACAGGAATCCTTCCCCTCGACGGAAAATTACGCAGAAATTTTGACGGAAATGCTTAATAGAAGGGCACGCCATGGCGAATCACTAGAATTATATTATTTCTCTAAAATCAATTTACTTAACCGTTGTAAAATATTTGGGAAACAAGCAGTGGACTGCATTGTATTCGGGATAGAGGATAAGAGTATTCGTTTAAGCGCACAAGCCGGGAAGTTCGATAAACCTGAGGAAACTTTAGAGTTTTTTAAAACCGTCAAGAACAATCAACTGCGAGACTCTCATGAGTTTAGGAGGGACACTCAATCGAAGGATGTACGTTCCTCGAACGCTACCCTACCTTCGACTAGTGTAACTCATAGGATTAATGGCATGGTGAGGAGTCGACCTAAGACAGGTGTGACTTGTTTTAATTGTAACGACTCTGGACACATGAGCTGGCAGTGTCGTAAGCCGGTAAATAAGTGTACAAATTGCAACTTCTTGGGTCATAACTCTAATAATTGTCCAAAATTAACTAATTCAAGTGACGTTAGTAGTAGTAACACACAAGCTAGTATTACACAAAATAAATCCAAAAATGTACTGGAAGTTTTAATCGATGATGATGAGCAGGATGATAAATATAAAGTTGCTATTAAACTCAACGGCATATACATTCCCTGTCAGATAGATTTAGGAAGTCAAGCGACATTGATCCGCGAGGCTGATGCTCGCAAATTAAACCTTAAGTGGAAAGTAGTACAGGGACCAATGTTGAGAGGGTTAGGAAACGTCCCCTATCAGCCTATCGGTAGGGCTCTTGTTTGTATTCAGGTACAAAATGTGAGAGAAGAGCAGGTAGAGGTATTTATTGTTGATAATTCACTTATTAATGTACCAGTTCTATTAGGACATAGCTTTACAGAACGACCGGGGTTGAGAATTATCAAAACCTCATCAGACCTATGCTTTGAGAAAGTTGAGCCATGTGATGCTGTCAAATTAGCTTTAGTAACAGCTGATGATATCAATATTGGGATAGGTAAGTTGAAGGCAATGGCAGTTAATTCGGGCAGTGACTATAGTGGCAAAATTTATGTGAGTGGATCAGTTAGGGGAAAACTAGGAATGGAATATTATTTACTACCGGGTGAATACCAAATACACAGGGGTAAGGGCCATGTTTTAGTACAAAATATTGGTCCGCAACAACTTTATTTCAAACAAGGCTCCTTAATCACTAGGGCAAGGGTCGTGTCGAAAAATAGTACCCTTAGCGTTCTGAACATAAACGAAGGAACTGAGACAGTCCCTCAGGCTGTAGAGGTTAACTGTGGCAAACAACTTACGCGTGTTGAGAGGCAGCAATGCGAGGACTTGCTATCTAAATACAAAGTTTGTTTTAGTTCGGGTCTACATGATTTAGGGTTCACCACGATTACGGAAATGGAAATACAGCTTCTAGACTCTGCTCCAGTTGTTTATAGGCCATACAGACTGTCACACTCCGAACGCGAACACGTGAGAGAAATGGTTGATCAGATGGTCCACAATGGCATAGTGCGCGAGTCTAGCTCGCCCTACGCGAGCCCTATAGTACTGGTGCAAAAAAAATCTGGTGAGAAGCGTTTATGCGTGGACTATCGTGCTCTAAACAGACGCACTAAACGTGACCACTACCCACTTCCACGTATCGAAGATCTTCTGGACCAACTTTCAGGACATTCCTTGTTTACAACTCTGGACTTGGCCTCTGGGTACCATCAGATACCCATAGCTGAGGATTCTAAGGAGAAGACTGCTTTTGTTACGCCCGATGGGCAATACGAGTACAATCGTATGCCTTTTGGGCTGGCAAACGCACCTTCAGTATTTCAGCGAGTAATACATAAAATCCTTAACAAAGCGAAAGTTCCATATGTAATCATCTATATGGATGACATATTGATCCCCTCGAGGACCTTCAAAGAGGGACTAGAGCGTCTCGAGGAAGTTGTGGTTCTGTTACGGGAGGCTGGCTTGACTCTGAAAATGGAAAAATGTCGATTCTTTCTAGAAGACATTGTTTTTCTGGGTTACGAAGTAGATAAATCGGGTATACGTCCTGGGGATCAGAAAATCCAGGCAGTGTCAAAGTTCCCTATCCCGCAAAACCAAAACGATGTTAGAAGGTTTCTCGGCCTTGCTGGATTTTTCCGTAGATTTGTGCAGGGCTTTGCTCTTATAGCAAGGCCCCTAACGGATCTACTTAGAAAGGATTCTTCCTGGCAGTGGTCCACATCGCAGCAAGAATCCTTCGATACATTAAAAGGGGTACTCATCAAGCGACCTGTACTTGCGCTGTACGATCATAAGGCAGAAACACAGCTGCACACTGACGCAAGTAAGTTGGGACTAGGAGGCATCCTATTACAAAGGACCGGTAATGATCCGTGGAGACCTGTATCATAATACAGTCGCCAGACTAGCTCCGACGAACAAAAGCTTCATTCGTTTGAGCTTGAAACCCTCGCAGTAGTAAGCGCACTGAGTAAATTTCGGACTTACCTTTTAGGTATAAAATTTACTATTGTATCAGATTGCAATGCTCTGCGATCCACTTTTACAAAACGGGACTTAGTCCCTCGTATTTCGCGATGGTGGATCCAATTTCTGGAATATGATTGCGATATCGTTTATCGCCCGGGTGAGAAAATGGCTCATGTAGATGCCCTAAGCCGAGGAGCCATGTTAGAAGAGCAGGAATCAACACATGTACTGGATATATTAACCGTGAAAGTTGACGATTGGATTGCAACTGTTCAATCAGCAGATGACGAAGTCAAGCGTATTAGGGACATTTTGCAGGATCCGGAAACTGCCAAAATTGCCGCAATCCACAGGGAATATCAAGTCAAAAATGGACGAGTATTCCGTGTGGTTGAAAACCTAGAGTTGAGATGGTTAGTGCCAAGGGGAGTTCGTTGGCAGGTTCTCAAAGCAAACCACGACGACGTAGGTCACTTTGGTTTCGAAAAGACCCTGCAGCGAATCAAGTCTCTATTCTGGTTTCCTAAAATGCGTAAATTTGTCAGAAAATACGTTACAGCATGCTTAGAGTGTGCGTATCATAAGGTGCCAACGGGAGCTAAGGAGGGAGCCCTGCATCCGATTCCAAAGGTGGATATTCCATTGCACACATTGCACGCTGACCATCTAGGGCCGTTCCCAAAAAGCAAGCGAGGCAATACGTATATACTTGTGGTTATAGACTCCTTCACAAAATATGTGTATCTGTCTGCAGTGAGAAGCACTAAATCCAAAGCAACCATTAAAGTCTTTAAAACATACTTTAGTCTCTTCGGCTCTCCAAGACGGCTTGTTACCGATCGTGGAACAAGTTTCACCAGTAAAAGGTTCAGGAGTTTTATACAGTCCGTTGGAACGAAACACATTCTCAATGCAGTGGCGACTCCGCGTGCAAACGGTCAGGTTGAGCGGTGTAACCGCACAATCTTGTCATCGTTAGGTAGTATGACCCATGGGAAAGTGGACAGTACTTGGGATACTTTCTTACCAGATGTACAGTTAGGTATTAATACTGCGGTACATGACGTTACCAAGAAAACACCTACTGAACTTTTATTTGGGTGTAAAATAAGCAACCCCTCAGATGGAATTTTAAATAATATTACTGAGGAGATAGACGAAAATGCAAGGGAGGAGGATATTGAAGGTATAAGGGAAGATGCACGTGGACGGATAGAACAGAGTCAAAAAAAGTCAAAACTCCGGTTCGATAAGCATCGGAAAACAGCAACCGAATATAAAGTAGGTGATTTAGTTAGGGTTATCAGAAATATTGTAGGAGGGTCAGGCAAATCAAAGAAATTAGAATCAAAATGCCAGGGGCCTTATCGAATCAAAAGTATACTCCCTAATGATCGATATCTCATTGTTGATACGCCACTTACTCGAAAAGGTAGGCCATACGAAAACGTGGTATCTGTCGATAAAATATATCCTTGGATGAATTTTGACGGCCCTGCTTGTTCCTCAAGTGATGAAAGTGATAATAATTAATGCTTCACTAGTTAAAAGCTAAATTAGAATACATGATGGTAGCGCTATTAGTTGTAGCCAGACTTTGTGATTAAGTGAACGCAATAAGTATATAATCTATTATATATGTAGAAGTAGAAATAGACACCGTATGCATAACTCAGAGTTTGCGCCGTTGTGAGCCAAGCATGAGAGTTATGTAAGGCAAGCTTATCAGATTGATGGTGAAAGAATAGAAGTAGCTGTCTTTCTGTTAGGCTGTAGTGATGTTACGATTATGAATTGAGACCTATAGCAAGGCAGTAGTAAAAGAATAGAAGTAGCTATCTCCTTGTTGATGTTGTAGTGATATTGATTAGTAACTATGTAATGAGATCTGTAGCAAGATGGTAGTGAAAGAATAGAAGTAACGCCTCCTGCACAGTTCATGAATGCATACATTTTAGAGCGCCTAGCCAAAATATATTAAAAATAATTAATTAATTTACTTTTACATATTTAAAATGTTGTTTATCATTATAATCATTTTATCGATTATTAATATATATGTAATTTAAAAGTATAAATCAAAGGAAATTAATTATAGTAGATTGGTATGTTAACTAGTTTGGTTATTAGTATGAAATAAATCAAAACTGTTAAATTATTATATACATAAACGAGGGGACTCGTTGCAGTGACGGATGGCCGACTGTTACACTCATGTGTATCGGTCCTAAGTTTTGACAGTTAGTCTGTAGCGTTTATGAAACAGTCTGCCATTTTGAAAAGCACGAGTTGACTAGTGGTGGGTCGGTACGCGTTTTTGCAATACCGAAACTATGTATTGGTTTAGTTTGTAATAACGGTTTTTGAAACTATTTATTTTAATAACTAGTTATTGAATGGGTATCGTAAGTGTCGACTGAGGGCTCGGTTTCGGTTCGAAGGAAAATCATGTTTTATTGAATAAATAATTTTATTCGGCAACTATCTATTGACGTGACTGAGTATTGGGTGTTCGATAGTAATCACCAATATTATTTTGATAAATGAAAATGAACTTTCCTTCATACTTTGACCAGGCTTAGGACTGGCTGCCAGGCGGCAGGCGTATTTAAATTAAAAGTTCATTTGATTTTATGTACATTGTTAGTCTGTACATATCCACAATATTTAACCTTTACTATAAACCTATTTTATATTTTACACGTTTTTATTTACACTATGTTACGAAGTTTTGTATTTACAATTCCTATTTTACAATTTGGCGCGAATCGTTTGCCGTCGATTCCGTCAGCCTGGCGCCTAGTATCGGCTCTCGCTCGGGTACCACGTTGCGAGCGACAGCAAGTGAACCGTCCGTTCCACACAATAAAAAGTTACTCCCGATAAATAGTTTCTGAAGAAGTCAATACATAGTTTTCGGTATTGCTGCTAATAAATAGTTTCAATAACTGTTTACGGTTTATAACGCCCATAACTAGAGTTGACAGTTGACTTAAAGTTTTCTATTTATTATTCGTTTGGCATCCGTAGGTTACGGTCTTACGGTTAATAGACCAGTATCTCTTGTTTAGTCAGTGATAGTGTTATAACAAGTGTATGTAGAAACTGTAGAATAAAGTAATAAACTGTTATTGACGAAATCTGTATTTTGTTGTGATCTTCCCGAGCCGTGTTTCATAGGTAACTAATACCTCATATAAAAAATACCATAAATAGCTAGAAGTTTCTAAATTAATTTTGTTGGCTAAAATAGAATATTTTTTGCCTAAATCCGTAGAAAATCCGCTAGATCCAATGACTAAACAAATACATGGACCGGCCCTACCTACAGAATCAGCGTGACTACCTACAAAACTTTGGCACATAAAATGGCTACCTTTACTAGTGATGTACTCATTATTAGTTGTGCAATATCGATAAATTTAAGTTTAAACAAATTCATCAATCCACTTATCTACGACATATCTAGGGAAATAGATCTTAGCTGAACAGCCCTCCTAGACAAGATGCATTTCGATAATCGCTAACGCAATCGCTAGTAGGAAGATATATGGGATTTGAAATAAGCCCCCGCTTAGCTTTCGAGCGCAATTGTTAAATCTCATACATTGTCCATTTAGCGATTGCGTTAGCGATTATCGAAAGACATCTTGTCTAGGGGGGCTGCACATTACGGACCTAAATTGTAATAATTTGATCGAAAAGTCGTGTTTCAGAAATATTTAGGCAGTTTCAAATTGTGGAACTACGCAAATTCTAAGAAAAACTTATTAAAGATCACTATTTAACTTAAGCGGTACAAAGTTCGCCGAGTCAGCTAGTATGACTATAAAGTTACACCAATAGACGTGTATTTTCTTTGTATAAATAAGTGCGAGAAAATGTTATTGTAAAATAAATAGGAATAGTTTTTTTTTGTAAAAAATTATTTAAAGGAGGCGATAAGTACTTACTTTCAAGTAGGTAGGATAATTTGGGTGTAATTTAAATATTTTTTTTAGTTTTGTACGGTAAGTTACTAATCAAAGTTTTGACAAACTTTGTCGTAGGCACCTTATATGTTCAATTATTATGAAAAATGGAGGTTTTAAAAAACTAAAATTAATTGACAATGATAATAATTCATCAATTATTAAGCTTTCCAATTTTAATTAATAATAATTTCCTATTACTTTAGTCACTGCATGTGAGCTAGGCTTAGGCACGTAAGTCTGTCTGTTTAATATTATATATCCTTATATATACCTGGGGACACTGCGGGCGACGCTGCAGGTAAAACACACCACCTGCAGCAAGATACTTGAGGCATTTCAGATAAACGCCCGCATGTCACTACAGGAACTCCTGGACGGGGCGAGGGCGGTGGTCTATAACAACGACACCGGGACTGTGGTGGCGGGAACTCGCCCTATAGATAAAAAGCAGATGGCGGCGTACAGTGGCACGTCAGGCATGGTGCTGGTGGATCATGAAGCAACTGACGAAAGGGGAGCAATCACATTCTGCACACCGATTGAGGACCCAATAGTGGTAATTGCCAAGTGCACCCGCTTCATGCTGGAGGACCGAATTCTAAAAACGGCGGAATCCGTGAGTGGAACTTGGATCTCCGAACCATGGGGTAAACTGGCAATCAGATGGGTTGACGGTGTGCCGGGTTGCGGGAAGACCACGTGGCTCCTCAACAACTTCCAAATGAAGGAAGATATGATCATCACTAGCACACTCGAGACGGCAAAAGAACTGTTGGACAAAGTTACGACTCGATTCGGGGCGGTCGTGAAGGGGAAAATAAGAACCATTGCCTCAGTTCTCATCAATGGTGTGGAAGCATCAAAACGCCTTTTGGTGGACGAAGCTCTCCTAGTCCATTTTGGAGCTATCATCATGGCAAGTCGGTGAGCGTCGGTGGCGCAGTGGACTCGGCACTTGCCTTCCAATCGGGGGGTCGGGGTTCGAGACCCGCCATGTACCAATGTGTTTTTCGTTTCGAATTTCATATGTACATTTGTCTGACGCTCCTACGGTGAAGGAAAACATCGTGAGGCAACCTGCATACATCTGCGAAGAAATTCAATGATGTATGTGAAGTCGACCAATCCGCACTGGGCCAGCGTGGTTGACTAAGGCCTAATCACCCTAACATAGGGTAGGCTCGAGCCCCTCGGTGGGGACGTATATGGGCTGTGATGATGTG
Source organism: Schoenobius gigantellus (assembly GCA_963935595.1). Classification (NCBI taxonomy): domain Eukaryota; kingdom Metazoa; phylum Arthropoda; class Insecta; order Lepidoptera; family Crambidae; genus Schoenobius; species Schoenobius gigantellus. The sequence continues at coordinate 25,872,148 of OZ012554.1, forward strand.
ATGATGATCATGGCAACAAGGCTGACCGGGGCAAGAGAATTGGTACTAATGACCGATACAAATCAGATCCCCTTCATAGACAGAGACAACCTGTTCGAGATGCGTTACGGAAGCCCCGCCGCCATCACGTCGGTAACAGAAAAGCTCCTCTGCACACACCGAAGTCCGATGGATGTGGTGTATGCCCTCCAAAACATCTACAAGGGTATTTACACATCACGGCAAGTGCTGAGGTCCATGACATGCAGAATGGCATCGGAGGCGGTGTTACGAAGGGGCAACCCAAATACTCTCTTCCTTACCTTTACTCAAGACGAGAAAGAAGCGTATGGGAGGGAAGGGTTCGGCACCGGAGAACAATCTAGACTGCTGACGATCCACGAAGCACAGGGACTAACGTACGATCACGTGGTTGTGCTCAGAGGAGCAGAAAGGAAGAACCCTGTCCATGATAGTGTCCCTCACGCGGTGGTTGCCATTACCAGACACACGGTATCCTGCACCTACTTCTACCGGGAGTTGAAGGAGGACGACGCAATTAGACGTCTCATTGCCCTTCCCAGCATAGCAACAGATGAAGTGGTCATGGAATACAATAAAAAAATGGTGCTCAGGGCCCTATCAAGCGGAGCGACCTTGGTGTAACTAAAAAAAAAAAAAAAAAAAAAAACAGACGTAACATATATTATGCCAAATACGAGTATACTAACTGTCCAAATCTTATGAAATAGTCCATACATAAATTATTAACATATAGTATAATATTATTAAGATATATATTTGAGTATAATTAAGTATATATAAGTATAAATAGATATTATTAAGATATATATTTAAATTTTTAAATTGATTGAGTTGCGCAACTCACCTTAGATTAGGAGTAAAAAGTAGTCGTAAGTCTTAATATAATAATTATAATAAAATAGATCACAATGAGAAGATTCCATGAAAAGAGCACGGACCACGAGTCTGTGGAGTGTTAAATTAGAAAAAAAAAATATATATATATCGATAGACTAATTAAATTTTCTCTTTAGGTATCTTCACTATCGCCCATTAATAGTAGCAAAATTCACACGTTCGTTCGGCACTTAAAATGGCGGATTGGTCACGGTAGGCAATTTTTGTGACGTCACAGAAAATACATGCCACAGACGAAACAGTATGCATCTCTTTCTACAAATGTATTTTCACTTTTGTAAGAAAGAAACAAAACGATATTTGATAGATTCGTGTCAAGATATCAAAGAACAGTTTAACGGGGCATCTCCATATGTCTATCTCAGTGGCTAGATCTAGCTACAATGTGGCTAAAACGGCAACACTGTATGAGAGTCTATAAATCAGTGTTGCCACCATAGAAAATATTTTATCACTGGTTTTGCCCTGAATTTTCACCAGATTTTCGGATATTTCTAAAAAAATCACTAGAATTCTCAAAATATTTTAAAATGAAAGAATAAAATACACAAGATTTGTGATAAAAATAATATTTTAATTGTGAAAATAATCAATTTCATTTAAGTACTACACGATCAATAAATATAAATTTTGTACGTGTACCTAGCATAAACCTTACGTTTTTGTTGATGGACTTGACAAAAACAGAGCTTAGAGCATTTAGCCTATGGATAATATGAAGATGGTTCGCAACAAATCGCAGTATATATTTTTCTGCCACATTTTGCGGGCGGCGAGGTAAACACGCATGGCACACTACGAAAATCTATAATTCAATTACAGATACGCACACTATGAAATTATTACTATACAATAAAGACAGACACACACATCGACAAATCCACGTGTACCTACGTGATCCCCCGCAAATCATGCCCGTGTACATGGTAGTTTTCCAATTACAGCACTAGAGCGCATTATGCGGCATAATGCTTAACGTTGAATGTTCCAACTACAGCAACACTTCGCACAATCGAGCACTCTCAAAAGCAATGTTTTCGTGTGATGCGTGCAATCGATACCAACTCAGTGACAGAAAATTAACAAGTGTTTTTTCTTTAAGTTGGCATTGATCGAAATGTTTTATTTATATATAATCGTTAGTAATATTATTTATTGTTGAAAAATTTTTAAAGCTTTCGTTTCATTGTAGTTTTTTTTGAAATAATCAAAGTTAATTCAAACTGTGTTAAAAAATAAATATAAGTATGGATGAAGGTACAAAAATTACTCAAAACAAAAAAATGGTAATGAAATAATCAAAATCCAAATTACTTAAAATAACCGTAAATAGTTTTCAACCAATTATTATGTATACCACATTATTTACACATTAATGAGGTTATTGCTAACTCTATGAATATTTCTTTTTTTCAACACTGAACTTAGCGCACTCTGCTGGTGCATTTGAAAACTAATTCACATTCCAATTAAGCATCAGCATAATTTGGCATTGTGCGCCACTGAGTCGCATTATGCACTGTAATTGGAAAACTACCCATGTGTGCTAATAATTATATGATGCATTTATCCATCCTCCATTTTATTTCATTTACTAAAGTCATTCTCACACGTCTTTGACAAATGAAAGCAACCGCCGAAATGAACAACGCTAGTATGACCACGCAACGCAAATAGTGAGCGCGCTAAAACCCTTTGATGTACTGCCACACGCCCGATAACGCATATGAAGTCCGAATATTCGCGACGATAGCCGAGTATGACCGGCCCCATCTGCGTGTATTGCGTCAAAGTACGAAGCTTCGGGACGATAGGCGCATGTGGAGCCACGACATCTTCGGGACGATAGGCGCATGTGGAGCCCAGCCATGCATAAAGTACTCTGAGTGCGGTCCATAATGTCAGCGCTCGTGTGCGCTATTTGTACGCAAACAGTCGGTCCATACCTTAGATAAAGAATGAATAGATAGGACGTGACCGTATACCCGTAAGGGACAGACATAGATGACGTCATACCTACCTAAAGTAGATGGGTATACCAGTGTTGCTTTAAGTTTTACCCTACTTTATGTTTATAGTGGCTTTTACCACTATAAACATAAAGTAGGGTTGATTGATCTACGTATTTTTTTTTGAGACATTTTAATGAGCGCCCCTCGCTCAATAATATGTCTCAAAAAATAAAAGTGGGAGGAAGTTGCGATTTTTTTTATTGAATTCTTCATTCAACCTTCGCGGCAGTCTGAAGTTATTTACACTTTTAAATAAAACTACACTTTTCGGATTTACTCGAGTATATTTCGTTTTAAAACATTTTACTTGATTATTTATTTAAGCTATTATGTAAACATCTTTACAAATATAAGAAAAAATATTAGGAATCATCATCATCATCCACATGCGTCCACTGCTGGACATAGGCCTCTCCAAGTGCTCGCCACTGAGCACGATCCGCGACCACTCGCTTCCAGCTTTTGCCAGCTAGGTACCTTGCGAAGATCGTAGCTCGATTAAGAATACAGCGGGCAATAATCATTGTTTTTTCTTTATCTCTACAGTTTATTTAAAATCCAGTATTTACACATTTACTAAATATTTGTGAAGATTTAGAAAATGTATAATATTAAATTTTAAATAAACATTTTCTGAAATTAGATTTCAATAGCACCGTTATTGTCATCGAATAAAGGACTTCGGCTTACAGAGATAAAATTCACTACAATACAGGTAAAAATTCACTTGGGCTGGGTAAGTTCAAGAACTGAACTACTAATACCGCACTCAATATGGTGCTAAAAGCCCAAAGTTGGTAAGCTTGCTCACAATGTGGAAAAAAGATCTGGCAAAGAACGCAAGATGCCGATATAGATAGCTGGTTATTCTTAGTTGCCCGTGTTGCCACCCCCAACCTCGCCCCCGCTGGCGGCAACTTGGAAATAGCGCAGGACAAGACCAATTTGTAGATCTCTGAGGAAGATTATGTTCTGTCAAGTACCTATATAATTAATTAGAAACACTTGTTCGGTGCATAGAGCTATATCTACATCCTATGTGTTCTTGTTAAATATTCAGACAAAGTAGAGATATGACTTATTTCATTTGGATTAAGCCAGATTACTAGCTATGGCACAAAATTGCTAATAAATCACAAACATTTTCTAGAGGCTGTCTACTCCTCGCCACTCACCAGCTGTTTTTGGGTGTGGTAAACACGTATTAAATTGCTTACGTACAAACTCATATGCCTTTGAACTTAAAAAGTGTAAGCACAGCGCTAATTTCCTTAAAGGTTCAGAATACTTTCTTTTGTCAACTCCTAAAAATCTTTTCAGAATATCTCTATTGGTTCCTCCTACAGTATCTAAAATGTCCAACTACTAATTTTGCATCATTAACTTACACTTCAAATCACTTTACACATTTTCAAGTGTGACTACTTTTTTCCCAATCGTCTAAGCGATTGACGCACTGGCCGTAGTTTTTTATTTGATGACCTCGCTGATTGTTTCAAACCCAGCATTTGAAGCCGCATTTTTCTCTTTCGGGGCGTATTCAAATTTGAACCGAAATCCAACACCGATGCGTCCTGAAACAATATGTATACAGGTTAAAAATAAAAGCAGGTTCTAATTTTCCAACATTAAAAATATTAATTAATAAATTTTTAAACTGTATCTGTACTAATGGTCAGACCTGTTATATTAATAGAAAGTGACGAAAATCAAACCATTAATAATATGTTTGGCCATATCAAAATAGTAGAAAAGGATTTGGTACCTACCCTACCCATGTTAATCCAAAACTGTAAAATAAATTTCGAAATCCCCCATAAAAATATACCTTGTAGATATAATATGTATAAGTTACTGACCTGTAAAAAAAGTTTAGGAATAGCACCACTCCTAAGAAAAGTGCCTTTTTTGAATCCACTGTTGTTCAAAATGCTTAGAACACATTCGGGTATGCTTGGTTGGCTGCCAATTCAATCGACCAGTAGCTTTAACCCAACTGTTTTCGAGTAGTTATCTCCGAAGGAAATCTGTTAAATACAGACAAACAAGCAAATGGAAAGTCTCACTTCAAAAGAATTACCTTTGTTATCTAAAATGCTCAAAATTTTATACTTAAATATGTCAATATTAATGTAACACAGAAACTAATATGTGAGTTCCCTTTCACGTAACAAATTACCTACGAATCAAGGAAAAATAGTCGTAGCGTAACTGGTATCATTATAACCCGGCAAAATGTTATACGCGTTGGCTGTATACGTGGCCATATTGTATGGCGACATTCCTAGCTTGTTAGGTTAACAGTAACCTTACTACTTAGTTTGAAATTTCATGTTTAATCCCATAATATGATTGAGAACCATAGTAGAAGGATAAAATATTGCAATATAACTTGTATTTATAATTTAAAAAATAGTTTTGGCGCTTTTTATTGACACAATTTAGGTTTTACCTGTGAAAGGTTATATTTTCCTGTTTTCTAGCACTATCACTATTACAACCTAAAACGGAGCAGTGCACCATGATTTAAATGTTCAAATAGTTCACAATTACACTAATTAAAGTGTTAAATAATTAATGGTTAAACAAACTTACCTTTGTGATGTTTGACCATAATTATACGAGACGTTGCATCCGAAGAGATTTATATATTAACCAGGTAGTCCACTTTCCAATGTACCGGGCACCAAGCACAATTTTAGAGCGAAGATATAAAAATAAAAAGATAGGTAGGTAGTTTTAGTATTATTCACCCGCTTGCGCGATGTTACGTCGTTTGACTCATTCCTTTAGAGCAAAATTTCTCAAAAACATTGGTTATTTATTTGCAACACAGCAAATAATGGGTAGGGAGGGAGTATAAATCTCTTCGGATGCAACGTCTCGTATAATTATGGTCAAACATCACAAAGGTAAGTTTGTTTAACCATTAATTATACCACGACGTTGCATCCTCGAGATTTATATATTAACCAGGTAGGATGTTTAGAGTATTTTGAGAAATTTTTGATTAGAAGTGAGAGAAAAAAGAAAGTTTGTCGTTAATTCGGTATATTTTGACTTTTTTTTAAATAATTTATAACAAAATCTAAATCAGTGAATAAGATTTTTATTACGCATAGACACTTGATAGAATCTTGATAAGAATTTCCAAGGCACAGAAAATCACCTAAATAATTTATAATAGTAAACTAGACTTCTAAGATAAGATAATATGGGTTTCAAAAGCTTAGTGAAAATGTATGAAGCTGAAGCAAGTGCAAAGGGAAGACATTGAAATTCTTAAGTTATTTGCTCAAATTTAAATCTAAGATAATGTTTCGACGATTAATGCATAGTGGCTAAAAAATAGACATCTAAATTGATAGTTCATAACAAGAGTTTCATAGGTGGTGTAACTGGTTGGGGTATTGGTGTCGATTCTGGCATGATTCTCTAAACCTAAAACTAAATTTGACAACAGTCTATCCTTGTCATACTCTATACAAAATGACAAGGAGAGACTGTTGTCAAATTTAGTTTTAGGTTTAGAGAATCATGCCAGAATCGATACCATTATGGGTGTGATTCCTTTACCAACCTTGACCTTAGAAAAATCAATCCCTAGTTATAATCGAAGTATATCATTTCTCCTGCTTTTCATTTTATTCAAGAAAAATTACGAAATAGTTTCGTTGGAACATATCAAGTGCACGCGACCTTCGAGGTTCCGTTTCCAGCTCGAGATCAAGGCTCAGGACACGCAATACATATTTAGCTATAAATAATAAGGATTCTCCGAATGATTCATCAATTTGTTATAATAATTTAAGTACTTACGCTAATTTCCAAGGTACCTTAGGTATATCTTAATTACTTGAATTTTCTTTTTGATTTAGAACAGATTTTATTAAGTTTTTTGGTAGGTAGGATTTTTTTTTTCAAACACATAATATATTCCCAAAATCCGTCTTTTACATGATTTCATAAAAAAAACCTGATAGTAAGCGGCATCTTGGTGGATTAATGAACAATATTTACAGATTTCATGTTATAAATATTCTAGATTTTTACCATAGAAAGTTTCAGATCACTCCTTGGCAAATAACTCACAAAGGCTATTTTCTTTGAATTAATGGTAGTAGTTGTACACAAAATAGGTGTTCTCTCCTCCATATGTTATTTTTATAATCCAACAAATAACAAAATATAACAATTTATTAAAAAATATGTTTGTAAAACCCAGTGTGAGAGCCCCGGGCCATATGATCATAGACATGTTACATATATTTAACCCAACACTGTACTATGAATCTCCAGGGCAGTTCCCTTAAGGCTTGGCTGTCTGGTTTTTCAGTGGAGAAACTAAGAAACAACTAGTATAACAAGGAAAAATTCTGTGGAATTACATATCTAAAACATATAAAATCTAAGGAATTGGAGTACAGTATCATTGACCCGTGATCGCAAGAACTTAAAATCGAAGGTACGATCCACTAAGCACCGTTACGGGGAAGGCTAATCTTAAAAAAAAAGAAACAAAACATTTTCATTTGGTGTATTCCATTACCCAGATTTGTACCCAATTTTTAGATATATTAGTTTGATACCGAGATTGATAAAAAATCCCAAACCATTCTGCCCTTTGATTGTATAGATTTCTGTATCTATTATAATATAGGTACCTGATTCTCTTTAATTTAACTTACAACTCTAAGGATATGATTGTATCTGGCTATTATTATGATGGCTGACTTATGATTGTATTGTTCTCTTATGCTTATGCATAAGGAAACTGTATGTGTAAACATATAAAGCTTATTATTTCAATAAGTCAAGGATTAAATTTGTTTTCATTTCCCAAATTTTGACAATTAGCAAGAAAAGAGCATTACAGGTGGGAAATATTATGTTAGTTAGTTTATATATAAATTGATCTAATTCATCATTGCATCATCTTACTGCTCTCATTTAGTATAACTTCTTAATTTCATAACGTAATGTCACAATATTTGACTGTGAAAAACGTGAACTTATAGGTAAACATCTTTGAGATTCGGTTTCTTAAAAAGAAATTTGTAATCCGTTTTACCCGTTACAACTCATAAGAGAACTGGATCGATTGTATTTTTTGTATAAAATAAAATATTTTCATTTAAGTACCAAAATAATAATAAGTTTTTTTTTTATTATGTTTTGATCGGCGCCTTTGGTCGAGACTTCGTTGTCTGATATCGATCTACTACAGGTGCTTTCCTCGCAGACTAATGGTACGAGTGACTCCACGCCTAACCACGTCTCTGCGTGCGTGGCATTTGACGCGGTGGAGCTTTGCAGTTTCCCTGCTGGCTGACTGAAGGCCTATTAGAAGAAGAAGTACTCGCCGCTGGAACTTTCTTGATTTGGAGTCGATATTTCTGCCAACTTCGATGCTTTAATTTTATTAGTGAGATTCCCGCCAAAGAGAAATGAATCACTTCGTACACGTGCAATATCTTTTTAAACTTATAATCTAATGAATACATTATTAATTTCCTTCGATTAAGCGTGTTTTTATAATGAAGGTCCAATATAAGCTGATTTCTTTGAGTAACACAGCAGTGATTTCAGGATTCGATTTGGGTGTTTTAACTAATTGAAAGTTTTCAGGTATGAAGATGTTGCCCTCTAACTCTTTCTTTTAATCCTTATTTAAGCCTCCGCACAATATATGACCCCAACGTTCAGAGATTTCATCCTGGATTTTTGTTCCGAAAAGCTCGTGTTTCCCTTTTGAGGTCCCTAAGACCTCTAAAATATTCTCAAAAAAATTGGTTGCTGGAGGGTTAACATCATTTACACGTACCTGAGAGCTAGTGGGTGGTATGGGAAACTTGGCTGATGCTTCTGATATCATCACCTGTACATTACTAGGTTGTCACTCATTACAAGTTTCAGTCACATGAACCACTGACTGAACATATGGGATGTATGATAACACACTGAAGCCAATTCATCCTCTCCATAGATTTTTATTTTATTTTATTTAACAAAATGTACTATTATAAACATAAACACAAAACTACGAAGTAGTTTGTCGGCGAGTAACATTAGTAATATTCTGCGAGGCGAGTCATATTCTGCGAGGCTATCCTCAGCCTGTGTACTAATTTAAATGACCAAAAAACATGACTACAATCGCATCGTAGTACCATTCTCTATATTGTGGTAGTACTGTGCGCGACTATGATCGCATCATAGTACAAAGGCACACTGTTCTATTAAAAAATAAAGAAATAATAACATTCCGTTGAATAAATAACCTAGGTCATGCTCACACCATGACAGGAAGTGCTGTGGTCGAGACCGTAATCGCGTCACGGTACTAATAAATATGACCAAAAAACATGACTACAATCGCGTCGTAGTACTGTGCGTGACTATAATCTCGTCATAGTACCAAGGCACACTGTTCTATAAAATATAAAGAAATATATAAATAACATTCTTTCAAAAATAAGCTAGGTCATGATCGCATCATGACAGGAAGTGCTGTGATCGAGACCGTAATCGCGTCACGGTACTAATAAATATGACCAAAAACCATGACTACAATCGCATTGTAGTACTGTGTGTGTCTATAATCGCATCATAGTTCCAAGGCACACAGTTCTATAAAATATAAAGAAATAATAACATTCTGTTGAAAAAATAAGCTAGGTAATTATCGCATCATGACACGAAGTGTTGTGATCGAGACCGTGATCGCGTCACGGTACCAATAAATCTGACCAAAAAACATGACTACAATCGCATCGTAGTACTGTGCGTGGCTATAATCGCATCATAGTTCCAAGGCACACTGTTCTATAAATATAAAGAAATAATAACACTTAAACACGTGTACAAGGCGTGTTTCAAAGTGCCGATTCACGGTTCTTTAGTAATTATGAATTATTGCTTGAATAGACGTTTATTTGGTACAAAAAATACAACACACAATGTAACAAAAAATATAAATATATATTCAGATAAATTTTAGGCCAAATAGGCCCCGCATGCAGAGGCACAGAGTGCTTTGACGCTGGTATTCTGCGGATACCATTTTATTTAACACTGTATACAGAATATTTTCTAAATAAACAGTAACGTTAGGCAATGCGCAAATAGCAAGGCTCTTTTTGTTGCTCAATAAATTTCAAAATGAAATTAATTAGTGAGCTAAATATAATCTACTGATTCGAACAAACACGAAATAAAGTTTTGCTTTAAACGAACGAAATGCAAAGATGAGAACGTGTCGAAAAAATAGTACAGTATAATAAACAATAAACACTTATAATTTAAACTTACATAGGTACTTCCAGCACCATCAAAATGCTCGCAGCGGCGGCGGCGGTGACGCAAACGTTTCTCTAGTTTACGAATCTTTTCCTTAATATATTGCTTAGAATACTTACGTTTTCATTTACACATATTGATATCTATAACAACTACACAACACACTAAAATAAAGTTATAAAATAATAAAACTTTGATCTTTAATATTCCGATGCTGTGATGCTCGCACAAAGAAAGCGAATGAGTCAAACGACGTAACATCGCGCAAGCGGGTGAATAATACTAAAACTACCTACCTATCTTTTTATTTTTATATCTTCGCTCTAAAATTGTGCTTGGTGCCCGGTACATTGGAAAGTGGACTACCTGGTTAATATATAAATCTCGAGGATGCAACGTCGTGGTATAATTACACAGTAAGCTATAATTCACACAACAAATTTCTTCCACGTATTTGTTTAGCACCAGACGCTGGTGATAAACAATCCCCACTACCAGTTTCACCTATATACGGTAACAAGGACAAAAAAAAATGATGCCATCTTCTTCTTTCCTTTGGCAATGTGTATAAGTTTATCTCTTTTTCTCATGTTTGACGGCTTTTATAGCCCATCTATTTCATTCTATATCTATGGTCCATACCTATTTCCTCATATCATTTGTAAGCGGTATGATGTAATCGATGACGTCACCGATTGATGCTGACAGTGATAACAGAAAAGAGGTAGTGCACTGTCTCCAGCACTGTCAATGTTTAAGTCAACATCAGTTTCCTGCGGAGTTTTATTTGTATTTAAGTTTGTTCGAATTTTTTTCTCATTAGATTATCTACAATAAATACAGATGTGCTCGGTAAAGATACTGGAGCACAATACATGTCTCCCTCCAAAGGAGATGTCCTCTTTTTGTATGGAGGCTGGGTTTTGCTAACTAAAAGAAACGAAACTATGCCTGTTATAAAGGTTTAATATATAGTGTCCTGAAACCGTGAAAATTATAACTTTATACCCCTCCGTTTTGGAAATATTTTTATTTTTGTATATTTTAGTTATGGCAACAGTTTTGTTTAATGATCGAAAGCTGTGTTAGATTATCTGCAAAAAACATGTATTTGTAATCTGTATTTGTAAATACAATGACACTTATGCTAGTCTATGGTTTTGGTTTGGTTGTTATTTGTGTTGTAGTTGTTGGTATTGCGTGAAATGTTGACCACAATCTGCCTATTTGGGCCTATTTTTCATTAAATCTAATTAATGAACAACATAATAATTTAATAAATTATCAAGCGCCACAGCGTCAAGTCAGTGTCAAAACTGTCAAACTAAAATGCCAAATCTTTTTTTTTTCATTTTAAGCATTGGACTAGATACTTCGGCCAATCACTGCCAGTTGATTAAAAGATTAGTAGATTTTTCCTAAAAACACGAATAAAATGGATTTTCATATGAAAATACATTAACATTTTAGTAATTCATTGTATTTCGGAGACTATATGAAGTTAATACTGGTAAATTAGATAGATTTAAATCATGTGATTTCAAAACTTTCACCACAGTTTAATACAAATCGGAGGTACTTAAAAGCATATTTTTAATATGACTGAATTGCTGTTTCGATCCTCTTTCCAATGGTGTATAAATTATTGCTTTTAGTTAACATAATTAATAAAAACCCACTCGTGGACATCTTTCTTTTCAAATAACATTGACTGTTAGCTTTACAGACTCACAGATCCAAAGTGCATGCAAACGTTTGCGCTGTTTGTCTGATGATGGACCGCACCCTCTGTGGTGCCAACAACTGGAGCGCGTTCAGAGGCTCAGGGTGTAGTTGTCCGGTTGTTTTTTAACTCGTTCAGAGGCATTGAACGGATTGCAGCAACCAAATCTTTTATCTTCCTCTTTCACATGATTTTTTATTTCTCTCTTTTTCTAGTAGATGACATTAAAGAATATGGCCGCCTATATCATCCAATCACGTAAGAGTATTTCAGTAATAAACGTCAGAGCGTTTTACAACCGTCAAATTCGATGGTTGTTTGGTTGTAACTCGCGCCGACACTCTAATGAACGGACCGGTTGTTTCACCCGGTTGTCACGCTCGAAGGCATTGAACGGGGTTAGAGCGAAAAGTTGTACTTTGCGCGAAGGCTCTGAACGCGCCGCTGAACGCGCTCCTGCCAATGATTTAAAAAAAAAACTTATAAAACAAAAATGGCTCCCAAACTTAAGTTTGCAGAAGGTTTGATTTAATTTCTTACAATTTATGTATTAAAATGTTATTATTTGTAAATTCATTGGATCACCTATTTTCTCCATGATTTAAATTCTTTTATTCCAGGAGAGAAAGTGTTATGTTTTCACGGGCCGCTCATATATGAAGCAAAGTGTCTCAAGAGTTCAGTTACAAAAGATAAACATGTTCGCTATCTAATACATTACGCCGGATGGAATAAAAAGTAAGCTTAGATTCATTAAAACGTGTGGCTGTATGGTCCGGGGTATGTTCACCTAACGGATAATTGGTCCCGGCGGCTAATCTGAACAGACTAGCCGCTTGTGCAGGACATAAGTAGTGCACGAGTGTCTGCACAAACACAAGTGGACTCTGTCGCTTCACTCACATATTCCGATGGCACCCACTGATTTTCGTGCCTTCCGAAGCACGACTTATCTATCATAGGGCTGACTAGAACCAATCGTGCTGTACTTTCCATCACTCACCAATATGCCAGGTCGTGTGTACTAGTTTTATAATACCACGCCTTGCAACTAATGGTTTGGTTGGGGTGAAGGAAAGGGTAGGTGGCGCTGTGGCCTCGACACTGGACTGTGCTCCGAGTAGAATCGGGAGGCCTGCGATCGATCCTGCCATGTACCAATGTGTTTTTTGTTTTACGAATTTCATATCGTCGTTGAAGTTCTAACACCGCATATGTCAAAATAGCAACTTTTACGAAGAGTGAAAAAACTGCACAATTATACATAAATATACTATTATAATGCCATTCTATTACTCACATGTACATTTCATTGGATCCATAAGGAAAAATAAAACCGTTATAATATTAGTAGGAATTTGTGATTAATGCGAAGAATTCGAAAAACTTTGTGTGGTCTTTTTTCCGCCAAAAATGACTTACGTGGTGTTAGAACTTCAATGACGATATGTACATTTGCTGACGCTCCTACGGTGAAGGAAAACATCGTGAGGAAACCTTCATACACCTGCGAAGTAATTCAAAGGTGTATGTGAAGTCAACCAATCCGCACTGGGCCAGCGTGGTTTGACCAAGGCCTAATCTCCCTAACTAGTAAGGGAAGGCTCGTGCCCCTCAGTGGGGACGTATATGAGTTGTGATGATGATGATGAAGGAAAGGGTGCCCAAGCTCCTCTGGACTTAGAAAAATTTTTACATGTTATGTCGCTATTATGACACCTACTTTTTATGGTTGTATCATAATTATAGAATAGCTAAAAATAAACTCTTTTTATTTTTGTCCACTTTATCTCAAGTCTTATAGTTGCGAGTAAATTAGCTTTGAAAGAATTTATCTGTAAGATCATTGCTGGTTGAGTATCTAGTTAATCTCAAGTCTTTGAAAGTAGAAGTTAGTTGCAAAATAGGGATCAGTTCCAAAAATAGAGGCGAGTGACTGAACCGAATCAATTAACCCCAACTCCACATGGTATTAATCAGTCTAACCCCTAGAGTGTTATTTATTAGCGCGGAAGGGGGGGCTGTCCATTATACACAGAAAGAAGAATAAGTAGATTGTGATATGACATCTTCTTTATTTCTTTTTATACATTGTTATGAACATTCATTTACAACTTTCTTACATATTGTAAAATAGAATAGTAGTAATGTGGGAACATTAAAAACTTTACAGTTGGGATGAGTGGGTGCCGGAAAGCCGAGTTTTAAAGTATAATGAGGCAAATGTTCAACGCCAGAAAGAAGTGCAGAGAGCCCATTCGGCACAACCTACTAAGACAAAGAAAAGTGAGTTATTCTTTAGGTCTATATTTTTTTGTAGGCTGTTGTTGCTTACTGTGACAGTAAGCTGCATAGAAGCAATGGATGAGTGTTGAGTTGCGGTTTGCCAAGTGTATTTACCGGCAATTCTTCAATAAAGCCATAGAAGAGAATAGCGTAGCATGTTAGATATAGATACCTCAAATTTGCTGTGATTTCTTGCTGGTACTTGCATGTCCATTAGTCTAGATATCACAGTGGTATCCGTTTGTCAATGCGTCGATAGCGTAGTGCGTAAGGCTGTCGCCTTCCAATCGGGAGGTAGAGGTTCGAACCCCGCCACGTACCAATGTGTTTTCAAATTTTCGATCGGCCAGGGGATCCTCCTCCCTGGCCCGCTCCGCCGACTCCTTCTGCGTCATCACGTCCACGCAGAAGGTGCTTACCGCGTCCCAAGTATGCTCTCCCTCCAGCATGTTACAGACCACGTTCTGGAGGGAGAGGTCATCGCCGATGTTGGCGACTAGCTCCCGGCGCTCCCGAGGAGAAAGTAGCGGCCAAAACAACCATGGCCGCTAAGGATTTGCACCAGGTGGTACGAGAGCGACCCATGGTGCCTGTTCGCCCATGTGGCGAGGAATGGGTGCATGGCCTCGATGGTCCTGGACAGAGTGCCCGAGACCGAGGCCGAACCCATTAGCTCCTCGAGCTCCTCCAACCATTCCCTTAGCGCCATAGTGCGCTGCGCCCTGTGCAGAGACGCGATTGCTCGTGGGCCAAGGGCGTCAGCCCAAACTGGTGCCCCGTATAGGGCCATACTTCGTACGACGCCTGCGTACAGGCGCCGTACATTAGCGCTCGGGCCCCCTACATTTGGGAGCAGTCGCCCTATCGCATCGGCGGCACCGAGAAGGCGGGGTTCGAGACGGCGGAAGTGTTCTACGAAACCCCACCGTCCATCGATCACCAGTCCCAGGTATTTAAAATGACGCTGAAGCGGCACCCTTGTACCCCCGATCACAATCTCCGCGCCTGCAGAGACACCTCTCCGAGGCCCGTGGAAAAACAGGGCCTCGGTCTTATGCAGCGCTACCCAGAGACCCAGCATCTCAATTCGTTGGACGACCAGGGTGGTGAGCACCGAGGCCAGCCGCAAAAGCTCGTCGAATTCCCTCCCCCGGATGGTAACAAGTGTGTCGTCTGCGTAGCAGTACAACTTTACCCGGTGGGGGAGGGCGCCACGGAGAACGAAATTGTATCCCACATTCCAGAAGAGGGGTCCTAAAACAGACCCCTGTGGGACACCGCGGGACATCACGTGGCGGCCAGCCGAATCACCACATCCAACGAAGAGAACCTCCCTATTTACCAGGTAGCTCTGGATGATGTGAAGGAGGTATTGGGGGACCCCATGGTATCGAAGTCCCTCCAGTATTGTGCTGAACGGGAGACTACTGAAGGCATTGGCGATGTCGAGTGACACCGCCAACACCCTCTCACCCCTATCCGTCGCCTCGCTCACTAGCTCCCTAAGGCCAGTGAGAGCGTCGATAGTCGACCGACCTACTCGGAACCCGAACTGCGAGTCCGAGAGATCGGGACCAACCTCAGACAAATGCTGGATGAGGCGGCAGGCTATGATTTTCTCAAAAACCTTTCCGACCTCATCCAGCAGGACAATTGGCCGATAGGCAGACGGCTCGTCTGCGGGCCTACCCTCCTTTCGTAGGAGACACAATGTGCCATCCTTCCACGTCTTTGGGAACTGTCCGACGCGAAATTGCTTTGTGTCCTTATGACAGTCAGTGTTAGCGACAATATCAAATCATAACTAAATAGCTGGGGTTTATCATGTTAAAAATTAAGTAAAACTAAATTTAAAAGTTACTTCTAATTTATTGCTACTTTTCAAGTTAATTTTTGTGTGATGGGTGTACCTTTATGTCCATGTGGTTACTGCATAGCTCCAGCGAAGGGGCGCAAGTCAGAAGCCGCTGCTGCCACACCATCGAAGGAGGAGTCCGCAGCATCCACACCAGCAGGTATGTTTTGAATGTACTTCGTGAGACGTTTGATGATTTTAGAATAAAATAACCTTCTCATTTGTCTCTTATGAGAGCTGTGCTTATCAGTAATTTCCACAAGTGGTAATAATTTGGAAAGTCACAAATAAAATAAAATTAATTTAGTTTTCAGTTCAAATTACATTACATACATACAAACAACATTTCTCAAAGAAGTTGTCTACACCAAAATGTTAGTTCATTAAATACTTGAGTCTGATACTGCTATTGAAAATTTGATCATCACGCTACGAGAGCTGGTAAATAGCCTATCAACATGTCAACCAAGATTTAATTAATTATTGTACTGTGACACCATGGCACTAAAATGTGCATTTTCTTTTAAAGACCCTTGTTCTCAATTATGGATGGTGGTTTGCAAAATAATATTAATTGCTTGTTTAATCTGATACACAGTACACAGTAACACACCAGATTTTACCTACATGTTGACCTTGAGACTGCTGTGCTCATAATAGTGAAGGCTTTCGTAATGCAAATGTAACACTTGACGTTTTGCTGACAGTACATGGATTCAGAAAATTTGGATTTTAAATTTGCTCCTGATTTATTGAAATTTGGCCATGTATATCACAATTATTATGAACATTAACAGTCATTAAATGGGTGATTCCATGAAAAGGGCTGCTTTCAAGGGGTTCGTCAGTCCCCAGTCAAATGTATGCTATTTTAATAGTAATGTAGCAACATAAATGTCTTAGAAATACAACAATTAAGTATATTGTTTTTAAGTTCTATGTGAATTATACTTGAACATTATTGATGACCAGGGACTGATGCACAATAGTGAGGACTAGTAGTAGTACTCCAATTTTTTTTTATTCAATGAAGGAGCATTACATTTTATTATATTAATTACCAAACTGTCAAAACAGTTTTTTGGCAAATTTAAATATTGCATGAATTATTTTAAGTAATTATTTAATATCTGATTATTTTTTTCAACATGATTGTCCAATGTCCAATATAAATTTTAATATTTTTGATAAATTATTAACAAAGTAGGTTAAAAAACAGATTTTTAAAGTAGAAAGTTGACCAGGGCCTGACATTTTTTATGTGGTTTTTTATTATTATTGTTTAAATTTATTATGTGATCTTGTAGTACCTATTTGTAATTATGGAATACCAATCATTCAGAATTATTTAATGCGGACATAGAGTTGTCCTATTTTTGTAGAATCGCCCAAATATATTGATACAAGTGACTTCAATGAACAAGACCTGTTATCCAGACCCTGTTATCCGACAAGCCTATCACTGTTGATTGTATAAAAAAATTTCAGCAAATTTTCACTTTCAAATGTAAATAAGTTTCATTATTATTTTTTGTGTGTGCTATAGCACTGATGTTGTTATTTTTATAAAAAAATAGCTTTCCATTGTGATGTTTAATTTACATACACACATACATTATTATATACATAACTAGCTTTTGCCTGTGACTTCGTCCGCGTGGATATCCTATTTTATTGATTCCCATTACAAATCCCCCCCCCCCATCCTTTTTACACCCTTAAGGAATGATTTCGGGGATAAAAACTATTCTTTATCCTTCCCCACAACTCAAACTATCTCCATACCAAATTTCATCTAAATCGGTTCAGCGGTTATTGATTCCCCATACAAACTTCCACCCCCGTTTTCTCCCCCTTAAGAGGTGATTTCTGCGATAAAACCTATCCAATGACCGTCTCCTGGTTCTAAGCTACCTCCCCACCAATTTTCAGCCAAATCGGTTCATCCGTTCTTGAGTTATAAATTTATTTATTTATTTTTTTATTCAGGCTATACTTCTATGGAACGCACTTCCTCTTAAAATTAAATGTTCTACTTCCAAGCTAAGTTTCAAAAACAAAGCTCGTATATTTGTTTATCTTCAACTCGAACAGTCGCCTGGTTGATCTCATGGTCATTGCAGTGACTATTATTCACTTATTTATTGATGATATAATATATATTAGTTTATTTAATTATTGGTATCTGTGTATTAGGATATTATTATATATATTCCTTTACATTAAAAATAGTTCATCCAAAATTTATCTAGTAATACTCATACATTTCGGTACATCTACCACACCTGCTCTCTCCATCACCCTAAGGTTGGCTGGTAGAGAATGCCTATGGCATTAAGTCCGCTTTTGTACTCATTGTACATGAAGAATTAATAAATAAATAAATAGTGTAACTAATACGACATTCTTTTATATATACACGGTTATTTTTTTATCATACTGGAAAATTTTAGAGGCAGCTCGGTAGACGCTAGACGACTCATATCAATAAAAAAAACATGTGGTTATATTTTTTTAATTTTATCCGCCAATAATGTTAAATTATAGACATTGTTCTTGTTTACTACAAGATAAGGTAAGATTATGAATGAATAAAGCATTTACTACTACGGGCTTAGGAAAATGCGGCAACGTTGCATTATTAATTCAAGCAAGATCAATCTACAACTAGTTTGAAATAAGAGTTATTATTGCACTAGACACTACAATAGTGAAAGACAGAGACAGTCGGCGCCGGCGCCGAGCGCCGGCGGCGGCGTTTTGTTGTTTGCTGTCGCTTGTCGGCACGAGCCGGCCGGCTTTAGTTCGCCTTTGACCCCAGCGCGTGTGAACGTATCGCGATGTCGCGCCCGCGCCTGACGCGCGGCAATCGGGCGCATTCGGAATTTTAGTTTCAAGTTAACACATCTAGCGAATACACAGACCTTACTCCGGTAGACCGTAGACTTTTACTTGTGAAGTGAAATTAAGTGTTTGGTGTAAGAAAGTGAACCCACAAACGTAAGACTTGGAAGCGAAAACTGCATTTCGAGACGTTAAACACTAACCAAAGTGATATGTTGTTGTGGTCATGTATAGTTTTAAACGTGCACGACTATGTATGAGTTAGAGGACTTCCTTTAAATTTAGAACTCTTTTGTTATTAGAACTAAAGTTGATTTAAATTGTTTCCTAGGTAGGTAAGTATTTAAAGTTGATTCCAATTTTTTAACTACGCCAAAACAACCTACCATAACCGTAATACCTACTTAGTACTGTTTGTTTTCTTTAAAAACTTTGTTTTGCCGGTCCTAAGCCCGTAAAGTAGGAAGGTGAAATTGTGATCAACTCAGTGATGACTTTGAATCGGCGACGTTGTTGCCAGTTCGCGTTCATTCAATGTTTTGCCTACAACTTCACTCAGTGTCCATACCAGTGCAGTATTTTTTGGATATTTTTGATAATAAATATCTAATTAAACAGGTGAGTAAATTTTATTATTAATGGTTAAATAATTCTTCTACCGTGTCCTGAAGCCACCCTTAAAATAACCAGGGTGATAAAAAAATAACCGTGTATAGATTATGTAGTATAGGTCGTATATCAAATAGATTCTTTGATTTGTAGTTAGGCGGATTACAAGGTACTCTTATTCAAAAAATTCCGGATTATAGAAGGTCTTAGGCAGCACTCTGTAATCTGACAAATTGGACAATCCGTCATCGCCCTGCAAAATGTTTGTCGTATTACCGCAGGTCCACTGTATTATGATTTACACAAGCATTACGATTGTATGACCACTTACTAGGTATATAATAGAAAAAAATATAGGTTAGGCCAATAGAGCTTATCTAAAATTAGTGGTTTCAACTTTGTGGCCAAAAAATAATCATATGAAAACGACTGTTCAGACTAAAAATAATGGTGTGTAAAATATTACAACTCATTCAAATAAAATTAGTTGAGATTTCCCCATGACATATTGTTACTCATACATTTTTCTCTATAGTTTAATTCCCTATTGAATTTTTACTATTTTCCTGTTGCAGCTAAAGATGTGGAACCCACCTCAACTCCCGCGAAAGCCACCAAGCATCATAGTAAGGACACACCTGCTGACTCTGGATCTGACCAACCCAAGTATGCACTTCAATTATTAAACTTTTATTTTATAAAACAAATTGCATACATTGTTTAATCACTTATCGAGAGGGTCATTTTCCAAAAAATAAAATTATGCAGTATAAAAACTCAGAAATTGGTGAATGATGTGTTACACTCAGTTCACATTATTAATAAAAATTTTACTCCTTGGATCATCCTCGGATTAGGTTGACATATGACAGCCGACAAGTGCGGAAACAAAACAAAACACAGAGTAACTAATCCGATGATGATTCAAGGAGTAAAATTTTTATTAATAGGGCTGAGTGTGTATGTATGAAGCTGGCTTACTTTCTTACTTATATTATGGCAGAACCAAAACTGGATCGTTGTGCTCAACCAGTCTGAATGCTACCTATCATGTCATTTAAACATTACAAGTACAATCTGTGATACCGAGACAAAAATACAAATTTGTCTATCAATATTCTACTATAACTTGTATTTGAGATGACTTGACTAAGTTTATCTTACACAAGAACAAGTGATATCTAATTACTATCACTAAAATCAACATTACAATAAATGTTTCAATGTTTTAAAGTAGTCTATTTAAATATTTATTTATGAATTCTCATTATTCATTTGTAAGTATTATGAATGATTTCAGTATTCATTTGTAAATATTATGAATATTAGTATTCATCAATAATTGTTGTCTCTATCTCATTCTCATACTTGCCACGCTCTGGCTAGACAGGTAGGTGGATTGTTTTGAGATAACATCTCTGAACTTAGTTAGCTCTTATGACACTTAAAGAAAAAAAAAATACAAAAAAAATAAATCCGACTTCAAAAACACCAAAAAGTCATAAATAATATAACAATACATACAAAATCGCAGTTTTATATTGAAGTTGGTGCCAAATTTTAAGTAACTACACTCAGGGGCAAATTTAGAGGAACGATAAAAATTCACTCCTAGTTTTGATAACGCTGTGTATTTCAGCATATTTAGTTTTACCAGCTTTCTAGCCATCGGATTCGCTACAAAAAAAACATTCGACGCGGAAACCAGTTGTACGATTGTGATAAAAAAGACCACTATTAAAAGTTGCCGTTCTTCTCCAGGTCACAAATAGGGGAATTTTGTCATTATCCGTTATGGCTTTGGTCATGAATCCTGGATAACAATCAAACAAACGCATTAAAGGTCAATCACACATCGATATGATGTTGTAAAAGTAGCTTGAATCTATGTAAAAAGTGTAGTGTTCCTCTAAATTTGCCACTGAGTGTATATTAATTGTTCTTTTCATTTTTTAAGTTTTTCCAAGTGATCGTTGCTAGGCACGGACTTCAATATAAAACAATCCATCTACCTATATTTCAATCTTTTTATTTTATTTAACAACACTTACACTATCTTTACAGGCTTAATGCGATAGCGAAGACTAATTTTTAGACTTTCTTTTTAGTTTATAATACATAATGCATTTTAGAATTTGAGCCAAGGCAAACACCAGAATAACTTAAAATAAAACGTCTTTCGCTTTAAACAGTACTGAAAGAATTATTCCCAAACTCCTAACCTACCAAAAACCTTCCATCATCAGCTCAGTAACATGATATGATGACTACCAGATGTAAATACCTGAATATCTTCAGCAAAAACATGAAACACCTTTGACGTGCCTATGAAATTCAAGGGTTTCCCTCGATTTTCATGGATCCCATCATCAGATCATGACATGGTGACAATGGGACCACCTTGGGAGTTTACTCTTTCGATTACAAAATGATTTTTAAAAATCGGTCCACTAATGGTGGAGTAATCAGTGAACATATGGTGACGTGCTTATGAAATTCAAGGGTTTCCTCGATTTTCATGGGATCCCGTCATCAGATCATGACATGGTGACAATGGGACCACCTCAGGAGTGTACTCTTTCGATTACAAAAATAATTTTGAAAATCACAAATGGCGGAGTAATTGGCGAACATTCACCGGAGGGAGATTCTGTACCTGGGTCTGCATGGGTACCTCAGTCTTACCTATTTCTGCCGCAAAGCAGCAGTGCTTGCATTGCTGTATTCCGGTTTGAAGGGTAAGATATGGCAGTGAAATTACTAGGTACCGTGACTTTACATCTTACGTCACAAGTTGGCAACGTGCACTGTGGTTCTTGTGGGGGTTGCAGTTTCGCTGCGAATCTCACAGGAGCCACATGTAATTATAGGTGACTGTTGCCACTTACCATCAGGTGGGCAGTTTGCTTGTTTGCTAACTTAATTGCAATAAAAAAAAACATACATAAAAAAATAGATACAGCCGAACATAGAACCTCCTCCTCTTTAGAAGTAGTCGATTAAATAAAGGGATGCATGCATTCTGAAACGAACAATACTGGTATATGGTGTAAGTAATGAATATTTCTTTATAGGAAAAAACGTGGTCGCTTGGACGTGTCCATCGAATCGGAAGAACAATACCTGGCCAAAGTGGAGGTGAAAATCAAGATCCCCGAAGAGCTGAAGGTGTGGCTGGTCGACGACTGGGACGTGATCACACGCCAGCAGAAGCTGGCCATCCTGCCCGCCAAGCTGACAGTCAACCAGATTGTGGACAACTATATGGCGATCAAAAAGGCGAGCAAGTCGCACAACCAGGCAAAGGAGATAGTTTTAATAGATGTAACGGACGGGATAAAGGAATACTTCAACGCAACCCTGGGTTCCCAGCTGCTGTACAAATTCGAGAGGCCTCAGTACAGCGAGATTTTGCAGGAGTACCCCGACACGCCGATGTCGCAGATATACGGGGCGATACATTTGCTGAGGCTGTTCGCCAAGATGGGCTCGATGCTGGGTTACACCTCCCTCGATGAGAAGTCTCTGCAGCAAGTGCAAACCAACGTGCAGGACTTCCTCAAGTACATGGTGACGTATCGCTCGACGCTGTTCAACCTGCAGGACTACGGGAACGCGACGCCCGAATACCATAGGAAAGTTCAGTAGAACACCGCAATATTTATGCATTTAGCTTTAATTGTTATGCTTAAGATTGTATATTATTTGAAAGTAGTTGTATAATTTGAATAAATTGTATGTTTAAGTTTTATTTTGGAGTTTTGTTTTATGTTTGGGAGAACTAAGGTTTTACCAATATTATAAATGTGAAAGTTACTCTTTTATTATGAATTTGGTGTAAAGATAGCTTCAGCACTAAGGGCGCTTGCGCACTTATTCGTATTCGGTTCGTATTCGATGCGTGAAAAAACTGAACGGGAAATTTACGTCCTAGCGTTTGCGCACTTATCCGTATTCGATTCGTGTTTGAGACGGTTGTGCGATAAACGTCGAGATGACGGGATCACTTTCTGTTTTTAAAAACCCACTGCAATTTAGTACTCATTTGGTACTATTACATACCAAACATTATAATTTTGGTACCTGCTTTGTTTAGTTAGACAAATCCGGCTTTCATTATCAAAATGGCGGTATCATCTCTAACATTAAGTTACTATTTGATGTAACAGATTAAATCACAATTTAGTACCTACCTCCAGAAATTAAAAGCAGTTTCTTTTAATATCGAATATTTGAATTGTAATGTCACAAAAAATGTATGAAAAAAGAACAAAAACCGTATGAAATATTTTACATAATAAACGGACCCGTACAAATAGGCGGCCTTATTACTAAAAAGAAATCTCTTCCAGGCAACCTTGAGACGAAAGAATGAGAGCATATTCAATAGGGGAAACGGTACAGAACTAGAACTAAAGAAAGTTTGCTATATGGGAAAGGAATTACGAGCAAAAGTTCCAGCTTAATTAATTGATATTTGAATAAGCTGTAGGCGTTTTAACATTCCACTTATAACATATGTTTTCCAGTATAAATTGTCATTTTATATATAAAAAAAGATTAAGCAATTATTATAAATACATATATAACAACTTCATCAAATAATATACATAAATGATGGAGACCCGCCATCCTGATGCACACGTAAAATGACTCGAAGTGAGAATTAACGGATCGAACACGAACTGAATACGTATGAGTTCGCAAGCGTTCATACAATCACTAGGACGGCCAAACCGGATCAAAACCGAATACCAATCGAATACGAACCGAGTGCGTATAAGGGCGCTTGCGCATTTATACGTATTGTATTTTGGTGGTTCACCGTTATGAACCACTTTATCATATCTGGTTTTGGTGGGCATGCTCCGGGGGTTGGCATAAAAGAACAATGACGGTTTTGATGCTTGTTTCACTCAAGCAGGGGGGTTTCACTCCGCAGTTTAGGTATGTTTGGGCGGCGCACCGGCCGGGCGTGTGTATGGCTAAAGGTTGCCGCTCGGCTCGCACGCACGTAATAATTTAGATTTTTCTCGATAATTTTTGTAACGATAACTGCATATCGGTGAATGGGAACCCTACGCTCTTATCGCTAAATCTCGGTTTCGGGTCGGCGACGCGTAACAGAATTGGAACATTCGTGTCATGTAATAAATTTCAATTTTCCGTGCAGTCAGATGAAGGTCGTAGAGTAGAGTAGGCTTTTCATACCTAAACTTGGCTTTTCTTCGAGAATAATCCTTCTGTACTTTAGTACTATTATTTATTCTGTGACTCAAAGTAGTTATAGATACACAATGTCCCTGCAGTGACGTAGCTAGCATGGGTGGCACCCGAGGCGAAAATTGTGTCACCCCAAGATGGAAAACGATTAAAATAA
This sequence comes from Schoenobius gigantellus, assembly GCA_963935595.1. Taxonomy (NCBI): domain Eukaryota; kingdom Metazoa; phylum Arthropoda; class Insecta; order Lepidoptera; family Crambidae; genus Schoenobius; species Schoenobius gigantellus. The sequence continues at coordinate 25,897,077 of OZ012554.1, forward strand.
TAAAAATTCGGTATAACATAAAGTAGGATTTATTAAATGAATTATATACAACTGAGTGTCGTATATTAAAGCATATAAACGTATACATTATATGTACTCGTATCATTCATTTACTATAGTAAATCAATGACTCGCATGCTCAAAATCTCTTCTAGTTTTAACAGCTGCAAGTTCGTTGAAGATGTCTTCAAAATTTATATTTTGTGTTGCCTCGTGTTCTATAGTTAAAATTTTCAACTGTTGGGTGTCACCCCCAAACGGACGACTTTATTAAAAATCTTTGTGATTTTATTTCTGCAAATAATATTAAATAAATAGTAAGTAGATAGGTTTCATTCATACTCTTTATTATCTTATCTATGTCTATCAAATTTTCCGTAATTATTCTATACGCAGATGACCAACGGTTAGGTTTAGGAGTGTATCCACTTGCACTACACGTAGCGTTGCCAGACGTTCCGTATTTCCCGGGACGTCCCGTATTTTAGGCATAGATTGAAATGTCCCGGCGGGACTGACTCTGTCCCGTATTCGAAACGTGCTCCATTTTTAGAGTTTAATCGCACAAAGTTTTGTTAACAGTAGATCATCAATCCAATCAAGTTGGCTACCCCTTCCCTGACTCCTATCCTCGGTAAAATATAAAAAAAGTCACCAAAATATAATTTATTTCTTATTTGTCTCGGGTAAATAGCTGAAATCCCGTATTTTTTATCCATTTAAGCATTTGTCCCTTATAGGTTGAAAAAAATCTGGCATCCTTAACTACACGGTTTGATCAAAGTTACCCGTGTGGACTGAGAAGCCACAATTCATGAAATTAATAGAAATTTACGCCCTGCCCCATGATTGTGTAACAAAAAACTATCGCCATCGCTTGCTTTCAAGTGCATCATTATTACAAGTTTTTATGCGACAGTCGACACAGAGTCTTGTATTGACGCCGCAATAATTAGTAATGTCATGGCGATTATGATAGATTTTTTTATTAGATAATAATCCCCCTGTTGCTACTCAGCGGGCAAAGCAAAGCATGAACTAAAAACTTGGCGAAATCCACATGGGAACCGCCATCAAACGCCAAAGAAGAAGAAAGATAACGTGTCTTTCGATAATCGCTAAATTGACAATGTATGAGATTTGTCAAATCCCAAAGGTATGGGATTTGACATAAGACAATTGTCAAATCTCAGAGATCATCGAAAGATATCTTGTGTAGGGGAGCTGGATAGTGTTCTCGTCTTCACACAAGCGGTTACAACCTGTTTAAAAGACTTCCTAAAAAGACCTAAATAAGTGTCAACAGCAGTGATAGCGATCGAAGACCTCGTGTGAGTGTCGCCATTAATTATAAATGTCAGAGCGGCGCGCCGTCGAATGCCGACCGCTGTGGCCGACATGCGCGCGCGCTGACTCACGCGCGAAAAAACTCGATAGATCCTTAAAAATCTTAGCGCGTATGGGCACAATATTGCGGTTAATAGTATATGTTGCAAAGGGCAATTCATTAAAGCTGCCAGCGTAACCTTGCTGTCTTCGATCGACCGTAGTAATGAAACGAAACGTGTGGTTTGTATGCAAGCGATAAGAGGGCATAGTATCTACTACTAGCGCCGACATTCGTTTTTTATTAATTATGATGTATTAAAGACATTTCTACAAAAAATAGCACAGTCACGAACTCAATATAGATATTTTAGATTTTTGGGAGCTATTCAGGCATAGATTAAAAGTATAGGAATAATCATAATCCGAATTATTGCTAAAAGTAGTCACTTTTGTCAATAATTCGGATTATGATTATTCCTATACATTTTATCTATGCCTGAATAGCTCAAAAAATCTAAAATATCAATATTGAGTTCGCGACTGTGCTATTTTTTGTAGAAACGTCTTTATTCATCATAATTAATAAAAAACGTATGGCGGCGCTAGTAGTAGGTACTGTGGCCCCTTAATATATTTTTATGATAAGTCTCTTAGATGCTTACAATCCTTTTTGCCTTTTAAGGCGCATAGTAGGGTTAATTATAAAAAATCACTGCAGAAAAACCTTTTAAAAAATCTTTTAAAAAGATATGTTATTATTCAACGCATTCTTTAGATGATGGTCTTTTCAATTTTTTGATAAATTAAAACTTGGTTAAAATGTGACCCAAACATGCCTTGATTTTAAAACTTTAAACCTAATCGCGTCGTAAATATTCGGCGGGACAATCGAGCAAGGTCATTAAGATTCTAGACAGTCCCTGCGTTCCAGATAAAGCACTGCTACTTTCTGAGGCTAACATCTGATGTTAGCCTCGTTTTGCGTTTCTTATAAGAAATGTTGGCATTTTTAGCCGCGCTAATTGTTACAAATGAAACGCAAGGTACTGATTTTTCGTGCTGAATTTTGACACCTCACCTACTTAGTCCAGTCACTTAAAATTTTTAATAATATAAATCAGAATTGGCTAATACTATAAATATCTTGGGGTGGTGCAGCCAAATCCTATTTAATTGTTGTAGAGAGAGCGCAACGAGCTCTACTTAAAGTGATAAAGCGTCTGCCGTATAGATATGCTACTACCGATTTATATAAGTCCTGTAAAGTTCTATCAATTAGAAAACTATATATTCTGCAGTCCTTAATAAGATACCACCGTTTCATTATTCCCACATTACCCGCTAACAAAAAGAGAATTGACGCTGTCCCAAAACCCAAACGCAGAAGTCAGTTTGCTAAACGGTACTTTGATTATAACGCCCCTCTTCTTTATAATAAACTGCTAAAGAAAAACAAAGTTAAACATCTAAATAAACACGAGTTTAAGGCATTTGTCATAAAATGGTTGGATAATTATGACTATGATGGGGTGGAAAACCTCTTCGTAGCCATAACCTAAATATAAGTAAGCAATTTAAACATCCATACTAACGATATTCAAATACAAGCACACACACACACATATATATACACGCACACACATGCACACACACCCACCCACACACACGCGCGAGAGCGCATACACACACACAAACACACACGCACCCTAAACATATATACTATCTCAAAACGTACGTCGCTACTTACATGAAATATGTCTCTATTTAGATGGGTGTAGGGCCTGGCGCTCCGTCACACAGGTTAACCCTTTTACGGACACCAGGCTCTCATATTCTTATTTAATTACAGAACCATACCTAATATTAATTTTAGTTGTAAGTTTGTGAGAGCAAATAAAGAAAATTATTATTATTATTATATTATTATTATCTTTCAATATTTTTTTTAAATCCGCTGAAAATCCTTTTTGATTCATGAAAAAAGATTCCAAATGTCATATTTGAAAGTTGTCAAAAAGTGGTATCAGAGGACCCATCTATTAACATGGGTATTTGATGCTAGCATTTCGTGTTAAAAATGCTAAATGAAACGCATGACAACCAGCAAGAAAAACTAGCATCACCGGCTAATGAAACGCAGAGATGCTAAAAATGTTGGTATTTATGGCTAAAAATGCTTACATATCTGGAACGGCCCGTATGTGGTCTGTTATTTGGATTCTTAAGAGTGGAATACAAAATATACTAATTCATTTTATTTAAACTTGACCATTGACCATTGCATGTTTCATAATAGGGATGCGGACAATTTTTTGCTAATGTCCGTCTGGTAGATTAAAAAATGTATTTTTATGTATGTGTATTGTTTATATTTTTCCTTTTTTAGGCTTCCGTACCACAAAAGGAAAAAACGGAACCCTTATATGATCACTTCGTTGTCCGTCTGTCCGTCTGTCTGTCAAGCAAGACCCTTTTTCTCAGGAACGCGAACAGATATATATTTTTTTATTTATTACAATTTAATATGTACATTAATATATAAGCTGCGGCTCAAAAACCATGGTGGTTTATCTGTCCGCAACGACTCGCTCAATTACATAATTATATAATTTTTAAGTACATTCTTAAATTTTCCCTCTACATAAGTATAATTTTTGATGTCTGCAGGAAGTTCATTTAAATAACTGGGAATTACATAAATATTAAACTGAAATATATATCAAATACCTAATCTGGTCTACGGTCTCATTCAGCTGTGAAAAAATTAAAAGTTTTCCCGGTCAAATGATCGTTATGTCGCTCGTTGATCGTTTGATCGTTTATTTTGCGATTTCACAAGAGAATCAAAACCAATAGGGTACCTACGAGTACTTCCGTTGACCTATGGGATCATGAAAGGCAAGAAGCAAGGTCTTATAGGACATGTTGAGGAAAGATCTGAAAACCGTAAATATGTAGGTACATAGTTAAAACTTATATATACTTAGAAAGTTTTGTACAGAACCCTCGGTGCGCGAGTCCAACTTGCACTTTGCCGGTTTTTTACATAACAACTTACGACGATACATTTGTTTTGAAATGTTGCGTGACGTCAAACGTGTTCCCCTTCATGCACCCCTGAAAGCTAAATTAAAACCCGACTTCTTTTTTTATATCTATCTACCTCGTCACTCTTAAAAGCACCCTTATGTCGACTGGCAGAAAATGCTATGTCATTAAGTCCCGCTTGACGAGTACCGCAGCCGGCGGCGGCCTTGAGCCACACAAGTACTGAAGTACAATAATCAAATTGTCTCCAGAGCTTCAGAGCCTCCTTCGTTGCCCGGAATCCCTAACACTCTAAAGTAGCAGAAGTTTTTTGGACCGATTTTTTTATCCACAAGTTGTGGATAAAAAAATCGGTCCACAATTGGCGACGTAATCACGTAACATACACACAAAAAGAACATACGCATCGAATTGAGAACCTTCTCCTTTTTTGAAGTCGGATAAGAAGCATCTGGCGGATAACTTGACCGTGATTGACTTCTCTGCAAAGGCTGCTTAGAATGCAAATTCAATCACTTGCGTGCGTTGCCGTCCATCTCAATACGAACATCTGTCACCTTCACTGGAGGGATTTGCACACACTCATCTGTCATGAACAGTGAACACTATTGATGAGATGTAAGTGTTCCCGGTGTTTGCAACACACACAATGAAGCCAAAGTATCCAGCCACAATAGTGACTTGCCGCGTAGTTTCTCTCTTACTACACCTATTTCCATTTGTATTGAAAGTGGCAAGGTCTTGCCATATGTTCGCGACATCTGTCTACAACGGCGACTGCAGCCATAAACAGTATTTATTATGACCTCGCCATCACATCCCATGTTATTAATACGATAGGAACGAATGTTAATTTTAAATGATCGCGCGCGTGCTTGTGAAAATGCAATCAGGGTCTGCGAGTACCTTATACGGCAGTGGACGTGTCAGTGGCGCATGCAACCAGAAACATACAGAATTACAACTTGGTACTAACTTCTTGCTATCACTGCACACTCGCAGTTGGAGAACAAGTAAAATTATTTAAAAAATAACGTTTTAAGTACAATCTTTTAGTATTCACTATGAATCAAACGAGCCCAAATTTGATGGGGTTGTGTCATATTATTGCGGAGTTCTTATGGCCACCTTCCAGCTTCAGCATTAGATCAGCTTCATATCATCATAATATTGCATTGTCGCGCGATATACACATGCATACAAAATTTCAGCTCAATCGGAAACCAGGTGGGTCAAAGTGGACTTTCACTAATAGATAGCTAATCCATACTAATTTTATAAATGGGAAAGTGTGTGTGTGTGTGTTTGTTTGTCCGTCTTTCACTACAAAACGGAGCGACGAATTGACGTAATTTTTTAAGTGGAGATAGTTGAAGAGATGGAGAGTGACATAGGCTACTTTTCGTCTCTTTCTAACCCCCCACTTCCCGAAAATGGGGGGTGGAAGTTTGTATGGAGCATTCCGCAATTTTCAAGGTAGAAAGCTAAAAATTGGTATGTGGACTATTTGTGACTAACAAAAAATCGTGCATCATTTTTTTTTAAATCTGCCCCCAAACCCTTAAAAGAGGGGGTGAAATTTTATATGGGACTTTTCGCAGTTTTCAAGGTAGGAAGCTAAAAATCGGTACACAGACTCTTTGTTACCAAAGAAAAATACCTGCCTTATTTTTTTTGGAAATCTTCCGTGTTTGTTACCCCGAATTTAACGCGAGCGAAGCCGCGGGCAAAAGCTAGTTATATATAAGGTATAACATAGGCTACTATTTATCAACTTCAACAAAAGTTACTATTCCACGCGTATGAAGTCGCGGGCACAGCTAGTAATTACTAATATTAATTTTGTACCTGTATTTTATTATGATTAATGTGAAAACACTAAACTACAATCTAGTCATATGTGTGAAACGAAGATTAAAACGTGTAATAAAGTTTAAGTGCCTACCTAAGTAGCGCAAGAGGTTCTGAATAAAACCTATTTTTTTACAAGCTTTTAGTTTTTTTTAAAGTTTTTTTTAAAAAAAAACGTCGCCCCACACTAGGACTTTTTCCTGTGTCGTGGGTGTAGTTACAAACATAGAATATCACATGCACGCCCAGACCGGAACAAATTTCTGTAGGCCATACAAAATATCTGTCCCGTGCGGGAATCGAACCCGCGACCCGTTGCGCAGTAGGCGATCACTCGACCTCTGCGCTAACCGTGTCGTCGTTTTATTTAAGTATTTTCACCGGTTTAGACGCACAATACCACAAACGCAAAATACCAACTCTACGCAAAAAAACACTTTAGCAAAACACCAACTACGCAAAACACCAATATGACAATGCAATATTATGATGACATGGAGCTGATCTGATGATGGAGCTGGAAGGTGGCCATAAAGAACTCTGCAGTAAATCGGCTCGTTTGATTTGTACTTACGAGTACTAAAAGCTTGTATTTAAAAAAGTTTTTTTTTTAATAAATTATCTTGTTTTGGTTGCATAACCATTTATAGGTACCAAAAAGATGACGAAATTGCCTGCGTGCGTATGCTTTATTAGGACTTCGTTCACTACAATTTGCTAATCCATCAGTGTCCTGTCTACCAGCCAAATCTTCCTTCAGAACCTCTCCGCCCTCTCGGAAGGCCCAATTCGCGGAATATTTCCGAATAGTACCTTCCAGGACTTAAGCCATCCTCGCGGTGTATTCTTTTAGGGAAACCAAGCCAACCTTACTCGTGGTGCACCTCGCTGATCAATAGACGAGGTCCCGTATTTCCCCACCGATCTGCGTGGTGGAAGACTGCTGAACAAGAAACAAGCAAACTGCCCACCTGATGGTAAGTGGTAACAGTCACCTATAATACATGTGGCTCCTGTGAGATTCGCAGCAAAACTGCAACCCCCACAGGAACCACAGTGTATGTTGCCAACTTGTGACTTAGGATGTAAAATCACGGTACCCAGTAATTTCAATGCCATATCTTACCCTTCAAACCGGAACACAGCAATGCAAGTACTGCTGCTTTGCGGCAGAAATAGATAAGACGGAGGTACCCAAGCACACGACAATGGTACAGAGTCTCCCCTTTTTTTGGGGAGACGATGTAGTATCGTACGTATATACACATGTATCGGTACTTTCAGCATGAGAACACCTAAGTTATGTAGGTTGAACACATTTGGCTTGAAGTTTCCTTATTTGAGAAACGGGAATACCTCACGTAGCAAACGACAGGTAGGTAATCCATACTCATGAGAATAGGGCACACACATCAGTCAGTATTTATCGCTAACAAATGGACAAATTAGCACCGCTGTAGGCCTAGAACGGCATGTGGACTATAGAAGAGAAAGTGACTAATCCTCGTCCCGTCTCGCGTCATTGTTATATGAGAGAGCAAGGAGAAAAAAGGTATTTCTTTCTTGTCCCGTTTTATCCACGGTCCGTGCTACGCGAATAAAAACAAGACGATTGCTGTTTCCTAAAATATCTCGCCTCAAGAGCTAGGCATATCCAGGACTGCCCATAGAATATCCTGGATCGCCCCCAATGGTTTGAAAGGAGAGAGAGGGTTTTGTGATAGCCAATAGACAGAGTCCGACGCATTCCATAATTAAAGCCCTATTTTTGAATCTTTCTCTTGGTGTCGAGCGTTCGTCGAGCGTTGTTAACGCTCGAATTCTACTGATTTTCGTTTCGTTTTCGATGAAAATCAATATAATACTACAACGAATATTAATATCATTTTGATTTTCATCCAAAACGAAATTAAAATAAGCTAAAATCGAGCGAGGATGACGTTTGACGAGCGTTCGACGCCAGGCGAAGCCTGAAGCCCCGGAATTAGTCACTTTACGGCCTCATTAATAAAAATTTTTCTTCTTAGATCATCCTCGGATTAGTTACTTCGTGTTTAGTCTTATTTTGACATATGACAGCCGACATGTGTGGAAACAAGACAAAACACGAAGTAACTAATCCGAGGTGATCCAAGGAGTAAAATTTTTATTAATAAGGTCGTTACAAAAAGATTTTGATTCTCTCTATTAATAAAATTTACCAGAGGGAGGCTCATTACTAGAGTCTGCGTGGGGTACCTCTATCTTACCTATTTCTGCGAACAGGCAGCGGACGTACTGCTTGCATCGTTCTGTTAGAAGGGTAAGATAGAAAGAAATTACTGGGTGGGTACAGTGACTTAACATCTTATGTTACAAGTTGACATCGTATATTGGGGTTTGGGGTGCTTGTGGGGTGGGGGTTATAGATTGCGAATCTAAGGCACTTAACACATTGCCGCCGCATCCCGCTGCGGTGTACGGAGGGACGAAAACCGCATGCGGCTGCGGCGGCACGGAACCGTGTCACCGTACGGTTTAATCCGTATCACCGTCCGGAGCTGCGGTGCACGACGCACCGCATCACTGCATTATCTATGTCGAGATCTATTACGCGTATGCACGACCTTTCTACGTAAAAATCTGTACGATACTGCGGCACAGTGTGGCATACCCCGCGGACCGCACCGCATCACCGTCCGGGAGTGCGGTGCCGTCGCGCGCGCCGCACAACCTCACGGGCATGCGGTGTGAGTGTGTTAATATACCCTGCGGTTTTTGTATACAAATTAAGATTCTTCAGCCACAATTAAAAACCGCAGCACCGCACACCGGAGCGGTGTCCGGTGCAATGTGTTATGCGCCTTACAGTAACCATACATGTACTTCTAGGCTCGTATAAATAGTCGTATCTCAAGTGCGAGATCGGTCTTGAGCTATTGTTTTTGACAGATGTGCCATACATCAAACGTCAAAACTGCTACTCAAGATCGTGCTCTGACTTGAGATGCGATTATTATTATGAGCCCTAGACTGCTGTAGTCACAGATGCCAGCATGCTTGTTTGCCAACTTAGTTGCATAAAAAAGTAGCCACATAAGTACTTGAAAGGCTAATAATATGCGCCGCTACAAAGCATCGATTCTGTAGGTAAGATATTCTTGAAGCCAGCGGTGCCTCGAGGAAGGTTGCATGATAGCGGCGTCTGCTTGCCTGGATATGTTTACTTGACGCAATCATTTTCATTCGTAATCCATTTTACTGTTGAAACACGAATATAGGCATGTTTCGTCAAGTTGAGATGACAATCTGCAATTAAGTTGTATTGATGGGTTTTGCGAACGGCTAAGTTACATTGTTGGACTGGCTGTAAGCATGTGACTTGTAATAATTCTGAACTTTAGTACCAACATCCGTGCGGTGATAGATTAAGGATACATTATCATGATCATCATCAGCCCACATACGTCGATTGCTAGACATAGGCTACTCTCATCTAGTTTTTGACAGCCACTTTCCGAAGAACGTCATTTTACCTAGTCTGACGGCGTCCTACACTACGTTTGCCGATGTATGGTGTCTACTCTAGAATTTGTTTTCCTCCGACGGTTGTCGGTTCTGCGGTTGATATGGCCAGTTCACTGCCCCTTCAGCTTGCTAATCCGTTTTCTGTTGGATCACCTCGTTCCGTATTCAGTCATTCAGAGAGACTCCGAGCATTACCTTTTCCGCGGCTCGCTGAGCGACTGGATTTGTGGACCAGACGTGACGTGAGTGAGTCGTCAACCGTGAGTGGGCCCACTCGTCTGGCCAGCGTGATGTGTAATTCAAATTCCCCCTTGTTGGAGGAGAGATCTGTTCTCAGTAGTGGGACGTACATCTATGGGTTGAAACGTGACGATGACGATAATGATGATTGCTGAGGGGGGAGAATTGGACTTATTCGATTCCAAGTGGCCCTCCGCCGGAGCAGAGAAGATAGGGATGCTCACTCGGGTAATACGATGCCAGTGGATTAGCTATTAGCAAAACAGTACAAAAGAGAGTCAGACTATCTCTATATAGTTTGTGAGTCAGACTCAGACTCGGCACTTGCCTTCCAATCAGGAGGTCCGGAACCAAGTAGCATTTTGACGTCTGTCAGTCGACATATTAAGGTCGCCACAGACGTAAAAAACATCGGTTAAGTCCTCTACGTCGTCTTAAGGTACCATCGTATGCCACAGCCTCATGACGTCATGTTTTGACGTTTCAACAACGACTACTTATGACGTTCCAGCAACGACTATTTATGATGCTGAGATTTATGACGTCTGTAAGACGGACCACCTTAGGAAATCTTTATAACTTCAAGCAATTACGTGACAGTGACGTTACGATGTTACACTTTCAAATAATTAATACTGCCAAATAATTATGACTGCCACGACCTCTTCTGACTTTGTTAAGACCTGCTTAGTAAGATTTAGAAAAGACTAGCAGTCCTACTATACTACGTAAAAAAATTGACGCTTAGCGCACAAATTTATCCGTTTATATCTCATTTACACTACAGGATTACGTTCATCGCAAAACCAATCTTTCGACTATCATTTTGTCGTAACTGTGATCTTTCGAACTTTCGTTCTTCGTACTTTCGTAGTTCGCTGTTACGTTACGCACTCTACACCAATATGTGACCAACATGTGGGCTGTGCAACAGCTGTGCGTCTGCCTACAAGAATTATCACACGATAACAATATACACCACAACGCAGCTAGTTTGCACAGAACGCACAGACCGCACACATTGTCACACGAACACCAGTCGGGGACAATAAGAAAAGAAAAAGTCAAATACAATGGGCTACTAATAGTTTGTTAAGGGTGGCTTTATTTCCTTTTTTCACGAAATTTATAACCAGGAAAACAGACTTCAAAAAGAGGCACTTCTATGTTCGACTGTATACCTACCTATTTTGTATTTTCAGTGATTTCTCAGCCAATTAGCGACCAATTTTCGAAATTATTTTCTGATCCGATATAATAACAATACTACCGATGCCCTTGTGATCATGTCAAAATCGGTACTTATAGTACTTATAAAGACATAGCCTATAAGTGCAAGATTTTAAAATAAAACGATGATCTCCTAGAAAGTGTTAAAATTTGTCACCGACTTCAATATAGAAGAAGATTATTTTTAAGTTTTCAGTGTTTTTGAAGTCGGTTCTATTTTTTGTAAAAAAATTATATTTTTATCTTTTTAGTGAATGAAATCCTAATTTATTTTAATGTATTAAACTATTTTAATGTATTAAACCCTAATTTATTTTAATGTGTTAATGTATTAAATTAGTGTTTTCCTCAATTTTCTATGGGATCCCATCATCCGATCCTGACTTTGGTGACCATGGAACCACCCTTGCAGTATACTCTATCAAATACAAAAAGAATTTTGGAAATCGGTTTAAAAATGACGGAGTTATGAGGTAACAAACATAAAAAAAAATACAACCGAATTGATAACCTCCTCCTTTTTTGAAGTCGGTTAAAAACTAAAACCGCTTCCATGAAATTGGAAAGTTATTTTGTGTTTTATATATATCCGTAAGGTAGTGGTCGAGAAGTGATACTATACATGATGTCGACAGGACGTCTAATAATGATTTGATAATGACGTATAAACTGCTGACGCTAAATCGACGTATTATTGACGTTATTTATGCGTCAATCGAACGTACAATTACAGACCCTAAATTACTCTTTTATTAGTCATTGACGTCAGTCTGCTACTTGGGGGGGGGTTCGAGACCGCCATGTATGTACAGTAAGCTCCCATTCAAGTTATACATTTACACTACGAAAACCGCCACTATTACGAGCGACATAAGAACGGTCCAAAGGTCAAACAGTATAGCCTGATAAGGAGCTTACTGTACCAATGCGTTTTTCGTTTCTCGAATTTCATATGCACATTTGTCTGACGCTCCTATGGTGAAGGAAAACATCGTGAAGCAACCTGCATAGGTACATCTGCGAAGAAATTCAAAGGTGTATGTGAAGTCGACTAATCCGCATTGGCCCAGCGTGGTTGTATAAGACCTAAACACCCTAACTTAGGGAAGGCTCAAGCCCCTTGATAGGGATGTATATGAGCTGTTATGATGAAAACAGAGTCTTCATTTCCCATGTGATATTGAGAGGCCGATATCTTTACCAGAAAAAGGTATCTCTAAACTAATTCAAATCAAAAATTTAAATTCAAAAATCTTTATTCAACATAGGCCTTTACAGGCACTTATTGACGTCAAATACAGGACGACTAAATACAGGTGTTCAGTCAAAAGGTATTCATCATCATCATCATCATTTCAGCCAAGAGACGTCCACTGTTGGACATACGCCGCCCCCAGGGATCTCCAAACCGATCGGTCCTGCGCTTCTCGCATCCAGCGGCTTCCCGCGACCTAAAATGATTAAAAACCTGAAACAAAAGATATTCAATCAAATATAATACGTATATTTTATGTGGTATCATTTTTTCCAACTACATAGTAATAAACTACATAAGTACTTGGAATAAGTGTAGTATTGATTGACCACTCCATTTCTATCCGGAACAAGGAGGCATGAGGATAAGGCCTTCACTGAGGACTCGGTTTATGCATATTCATGTGAAAAGTTACACTACTTGAAAATAATTAATAAAATGACGGTGCATATACTGTGTGTAATGGGTCCTGAACGCATTGGTCTATAAGACTAAAGAAACAAAACAATAACCTACTGGATGAGCTCCAGATGGAATTCGAAACCGCTACATTTCGATAACAGCCACTAAATTTAGATTTTTTATGTTAGGTATTTCATTTTCACTTTTGATCTTTTATGGATTTTAATTACACAGGAATTATAATCGTTTAATCACAATCATAAGAACTTAGTAGTATTTTTAACCGACTTCAAAAAAGGAGGAGGTTCTCAATTCGATGCGTATGTTTTTTTTTGTGTGTATGATACGCGATTACGCCGCCAATTGTGGACCGATTTTCAAAATTCATTTTGTATTCGATAGAGTATACTCCAAGGGTAGTCCCGTGGTCACCAAAGTCAGGATTTGATGATGGGATCCCATGAAAATCGAGGAAAATCCTTAAATTTTAAGGTGCGTCCAACGTGTTTTGTGTGTATGTTTCGCGATTACTCCGCCAATTGTGGACCGATTTTCGAAATTATTTTTGTATTCGATAGAGTATACCAAAGTTAGGATCTGATAATGGGATCCCATGAAAATTGAGGGAAACGCTAATTAGGGATTCCTTCACTAAAAAGATTTCATTCACTAAAAAGTTAAAAATAAAAAATATTTTACAAAAAATAAAAACCGACTTCAAAAACACTGTAAAGTTAAAAATAATATAAGAATAGGTACAGACAACATCACACTTCTATATTGAAGTCGGTGACAAATTTTAAGTCTTTCTAGGAGATCATCGTTTGGCACCGACTTCAATATAGAAGTGTGATGTTGTCTGTACCCATTCTTATATTATTTTTTACTTTTCAGTGTTTTTGAAGTCGGTTTTTATTTTTTGTAAAATATTTTTTTTAATACCTAACATAAAAAATAAAATTTTCCAAGCTATACAAACTTTCATAATTTATTTTATTATAATGGTACACACGAGACTCCTACGAGTATGCTATTTAAATAAAACTACACTTTTCGGATTTATCACGTATATACTTTACACGGCTTTAAACATTCAAATTTTTTAGCCCGGACGATTCGAACGCTTTTCAGCATTTGTGGTCACGGGATGATTACCAGATAGTATTACCTAGGTGCTATTATTACGCAATGTAGGTAATATTACAACTGAATGGAACCATAAAAAATTATGTTGAGCTGTAACGGAATGTAAAACAGTAGAAATAGTTCAGTGACGAAACGCTTATTTCAAGGGGCAGCGAGGCGCCCGAAATAGCTGCGTCTGCGCAACATGATAAATGGGGATTTAACTAATGCTTTTAACTTGTATTATCTCAATAAAGGTTTATACATAACTTGGGTAGAATTGAAATACGTTATTGCATTTATGGTATTGTAATTTTAATATCTGTTCTATTTTAGTTGTGATGGATCGAAAATGGATCGAAAGGTTTAATAGAAGTTTTGTAAAAGCAAGCATGAAGCTGATTCCATTAACGTCTGAAAACTAAGCTAAATGTTGGCCTGCTTTGTTCTATACGTGTAATAAATAATGAACGCAGTTGGTTAATATGGCCATTTGTGCAAATAAACACGGAATAGATTTTTTGTAACAGTAATATGGATATGCACCATTTTAAATGACACGAATAAATGTCATTAACATTTACCCCTGATTTGCTATAGATGTAAGTTGTTGCTAAATATAGCATACTTATTTCTTTTGTCTATATATTAATACTTTAACGTCTTTGTAAGAGTGCGATTCTTTTCCATTTAGGAACACACGATCGCTAAATTATTTCGCTTTTAATCTACACTATTATTAGAAAGAGGAAAGATTTGTATGTATGTAACGAATAAACTCAAAAACTACTGGACCGATTTCAAAAATTCTTTCACCATTAGAATGCTACATTATCCCTAATTAATATAGCTCACAAAATTATTACAGTGATAAGAGACGCCCAAAGACGCCATATACATAACTCTGTAGAAAATGAAGACCCAGCTAAAGTCTGCAAATTCCTCAAATCACTTGGTATTGCTAAATCTCGGATGCACAGTAGTGACTTCAAAGTTGACATTAATCTTCTAAACTCACACTTTACTTCAATTTCGCCCTTTAGTGGTGATCGTAAAGCTGATACCGTAAATTACCTTTCTTCATTACCTTTACCTGAATACACTCCGTTCGCTATTGAGATATTTACGTGATGTCAAGAGAACTATTACTTCTATAACTTCTGGTGCTATGATTGCATTAGTCGCAAAATGATTCTCCCTATCTTAGATATCCTTACCCCAATTATCACCCAAATCCTTAATAATTCCATCGCGTCTGGTGTATTTCCCTCTGCATGGAAGGATGCTTTTGTTATTCCTCTTCCAAAGAAATATAATCCTGGCTCCTTTTCTGATTTTCGTCCTATTTCCATTCTCCCGTTCCTTTCCAAAGTCCTTGAAAAACTTGTCTATCGACAACTTCTCAGATTCCTTAATGTTAACAAACTTTTGAACTTTTTACAATCAGACTTCCGCGTGGGTCATAGCACGTCTACTACTTTAGCTAAAATCACTCACGACATTTACCAGGGCATGGAAAATCGCCAACTTACACTACTTACGCTATTAGATTTCAGCAATGCGTTCAATTCGGTGGATTTTGATGTGCTCACTGGTGGTATCCTACGTTCTTTTGGCATATCTCCTACCGTAATTGACTAGTTTCATAGTTACCTATTGGAACGTCGGCAGCGAATACGCATTGAGGACTCCTTGTCTGATTGGCGCACTATCGCTGCCGGTGTCCCCCAGGGTGGCGTATTGTCTCCGCTTCTTTTCTCGATTTTAATAAATTCCATTACGCAATCACTTTCATGTCTCTATCACTTGTATGCTGATGACTTGCAGATCTACACGCAAGCTCCACTATCTGATTTTTCACGGGCTATCTCGATAACCAACACTGATCTTAGTATAATTGACAACTGGAGTAAATATTACGGTCTTGTTATTAATCCATGCAAAACACAGACAATCATTATCGGCAGTTTCTATTTCATTTCACGTATTGATAACAGTTTGCTGCCAGTAGTGTCTTTGATGGAACAGTTATCCCATTCAACAAATCCGTGAAAAATCTAGGTATAGTTTTGATCAGGTTGAAGCTGTTCGCAAGAAGCTGTTTGCCGCATATTATTCTATCAAAAGATTCCGTAACTTTCTCCCAATGGCTACAAAAACAGTGTTAGCTTAATCACTTCTACTCTCCTTAATTGACTACGCTGACTGCGCCTCCTGAGCGGGTTTGTCGGAGGAGTTATTGGACAACTTGGAGCGGATACAAAATGTGGCCATTAGGTTTATTTTTAATGTGCGTAAATTTCACCATGTTTCTTACTATCGCTCTAAACTTAAATGGCTTCCAATTCGCCAGCGCAGAGATGTACATGTTCTATCCCTACTTTACATGTTTTTTCCAACTTCCCCATCATATCTAAAGTCACAGTTCTCTTTTCGGTCCACTTCTTCGTGTCGTATTTTATGTTCGAATTTTAATTTAACTCTTGACATTCCACCCCACAGTACTGATTTTCTTTCATACTCTTTTCCCGCATATACCGTTCGGCTATGGAACTCTCTTCCTGAGAGTATTAAGAAAGCTCGTATGCTGGAGTCCTTTAAGAATAAAGTCCGAAATCACTTCTTATCCTTAAATCTTTAGCTAAATCACTCCTTCATTGTCCATATTTAGCTACTACTGCACCCATCCCCGATTTGAATTCCCTTTTTGTATTTCCCTGGTCCAAGGTTGCCTGGAAGAGATTGCTTTTTAGCCAATAAGGCCGCCTGTGTTGTACATTTGTGCTGATTTAAAAAATTTTCTGTTTCTATATTTTTGTGTGCAATAAAGTATTTATTATTATTATTATTTTTCCCACGGGAAAATATAACATTCCCACGGGAATACAAAAACAAAGTAAAGTAAAGCTAGTTCATAATAAAGATAAATAGTATACTCAGAATATTATAAAAACAAACCATTGACCGTGACCTTAAATTTAAACAAGTAATAAGTAATTTCATTTTTTAACCGACTTCAAAAAAGGAGGAGTTTCTCAATTCGATGCGTATGTTTTTTTTCATTACTCATACTCTGAAAGTAGGTCTGAAGTTGCCTGAGGAGCGGGTTGAAAGTAATACTTTTCAGCCCTAGGGAGAATCACTTTCAACTGACAGCTACTGTCAAATTTTAAAAAAGAAACTAGTTCTTTTTTCACTTTTTTTATTGAACCATGTTCCGATTTTCTATGTATACAGCCACTGAATTACAGCGCAGTGTAAAATTGAAATAACATAATGTTAAGTTGTTAAGTATTTAAAGAATATATTTTTTTAAATGACTTTAATACAATTTATTTTCAACTATTACTTTAAAATAACATAGATTTGGAAAAATATTTACCATTTTTTAAATTATGAAAAAGAAAAATAATGGCTGGCCGGCCACAAAAAAAAAACAAAATAATCGGGAAAGCGGCAATGCGATCTTCATTTGTTTTTTCCAATTGTAGAGTTTTGTTAATACTTCCGTATAGCCGAGATTTTTAACTGTTAATTACATTTGTTTAACATTGTGTTTTTTCCTCGCGCCGGCCTTCACGGCGTAGAGGAGCGTCCCCCGGATGGCGGATGGGGGAAAGGTCCGTAGTACAGCCTAGCTAAGCTATCCGGCTAAGTCCGATGGACTCGCTGACCAACGACGGGTGTGGTCCTCCAGCAGATTGGGGGTTATGCGGCGGGTTAACTCCCCGCCCATGTAAAAAACCTTTGTTACGAAACCGAAAAGAGATGAAAAACAATCCAATCCAAAAACTAACGACACACGGCAAGTCTTAATGGAACTCCGATTAGCTTCATGGAATGTGCGTTCTCTTTTTAGACCTGGTGCTGTATATCAGGTGAATAACGAGCTGAAAAAATACGGCATTGGAATAGCGGCCCTACAGGAAGTCAGGTGGCCTAACAAAGGAGAATGTGATGTTGACAATAATACAGTCCTCTTCTACAGCGGTAGCGAAAGCGGGCAGCACAAACATGGGACGGGTTTCATGGTCTCCAAAAAGATGATCGGGAGTGTGATCAACTTTGACGCTGTTTCCGATAGAATATCTGTACTTCGTATCCAGGGCAAATTCTTTAACATTTCTGTAGTTAACGCCTATGCTCCAACAGAGATGTCTGATGAAGGGGACAAGGACGAGTTTTACGATCACTTGGAAGCAGTATACGATCAATTGCCAAGCTTCGATGCAAAAATACTCATTGGCAACTTTAATGCACAAGTAGGTCGGGAGGACGTGTTCATACCTACAATCGGAAGACTTAGTAAGCATACTAAAACCAATGACAACGGTTTGAGACTTATAACGTTTGCGTCAGCAAGATCATTAGTGATCAAGAGCACCATGTTCCCTCATAAGAACATCTATAAGGGCACCTGGAAGTCCCCCGACGGAAGTTCAGTCAATCAGATCGACCATGTCCTGATTGATGACCGCCATAAGAAAACCATTCAAGACGTAAGAGTTTTCAGAGGAGCGGACTGTGACAGCGATCACTATATGCTGGGAATCAAACTGAAGACCGTAATTAAGGTCTGTAAGAAATGCCTAGCTACCGGGAGAGTGGAAGCTGACAGTGAGAATCTCAAAAACCCACGCGTGAGAGGTGAATTTCAGCTGGAACTAGGTAACAGCTTTAAACTTTTGACAGTGGACCAAGGCGTAGATGAAAATTGGGAAAACATAAAAAACACTGTAAAAACAGTGTCTGTCAAAGTACTGGGAAAGAAAAGAAAAAGAAAATGTAGGAAGTGGTGGAATCAGGACTGCGAAAGGATGGCGCGAAGGAAACTTAGAATCCTCTCAGAGCAGGATCAGAAATGGATCCCCAAATACATGGAAGTCAGCTTGGAAACGAGAAATTTCTTAAGAAGATCAAAGCGGCAGCACTTAGACAACATAGTACGGGAAATGGAAATATTTATACGAGCTAACGAGTCTAGAATTTTTTTTCAGGAAGTGCGTTCGTGCAAGAAAGGCTACCAACCAACGACCCAATTTCTTGAAGACAATGAGGGAAATCTAGTGACAGATGAGGAGAAAATACGTAAACACTGGCGAGACTATTTCTAGCAGCTACTCAACTGCCCACCGGCCGTGGAATCTGTATCCCGCACTACGGGGGATAATAGCGAGGAAGTGATGCCCCCGAATTTAGAAGAAGTCCTGATAGCCATAAAGAAACTCAAAAACCATAAGGCTAAGGCGGAGTTGATGGCCTACCTTCTGAATTGTGGAAATATGTTGGTGGTGCATTACAATCGCAACTATTCCTCTTAATTAGTAAGATCTGGGAAAACGAAAAACAGCTAATGGAGTGGAACCGGGGTGTCATCTGCCCGGTCCACAAAAAAGGTTGCAAAAAGAAGTGCACCAACTACCGAGGTATTGCCCTGCTTCCAACAGCTTATAAGATTCTTTCATACGTACTCCTGAAGAGACTGGAACCATTCACAGAAAAGATTCTCGGTGACTATCAATGCGGCTTTAGACCCAACCGGAGCACAGTGGACCAGATTTTCACCTTAAAACTGCTGATGGAAAAAAAGTGGGAATACGCACAAAACAGTATGACAGCATCGACCGAAACGCCTTGTATAATATCCTAAGGAATTTCAACATTCCAAAAAAGCTGGTGGATATGGTGAGGGTGGCAACAGGTGAGAGTAGGATGAGGGTTCGGGTTGGAGGAGAGCTCACGGACGAGCTTACAGTGGGCTTACAGTGGTAACGGGCCTTAAACAGGGGGATGCGCTGTCACCTATGCTCTTCAATTTGGTTCTGGAATATATCCTGAAAAGAGTCCTAGCTCTGGACTATGGATTGCAACTGAATGGGGAGCATAAGATAATAGGATACGCAGATGACTTGGCTTTACTTGGGCGAACTAGTTGTGAGGTCAAAGAGGCGGCGAAAACTCTTGAAACAGATGCTCTAACGGTCGGCTTAAGAATAAACCACGAGTAGACAGAATATCTCCACATTAAGCGCTACAACAACAAACGAATTTCGCGGGATCACCTACATGTTGGAGATATTACTTATAAAAGGGTTGCAAAATTTAAATAGCTTGGCTGCACCATCACAGACAACAACACCCGGGAAGAGGAAATCGCCATCCGCGTCCAAAACTCTCTGCGCTGCAGTGCTGCTCTGCATAAGGTGCTAGCGTCCAGACTTCTAAGCAGGAACACTAAAATCCGCATATACAAAACGGTCATACGGCCTATATTAATGTACGGATGCGAAGCCTGGACGCTGACCCTTAAGGAAGAAAACAAGCTCCTGGTTGCGGAGCGCAAAATTTTGAGGAGAATTTTTGGGCCACGCCAAAGACCGGATGGCAGCTGGAGAGTCCTTAAGAATGCCGAACTGGAAGATCTGATGGCCTGCCCAAATGTTATAGGAGAGACATAAGCTCACAGACTCCGCTGGCTTGGTCATTTGGAAAGAATGGATGAAGATCGGGCTGCGAAAAGGGCATACCTGGGTCGGCCGACTGGCCGTCGTCCCATCGGACGCCCTAGGTACCGCTGGAGCGACGCAGTGGAATCCGATCTCAGGGAGCTGCAAGTCAGTGATTGGCGAAACATTGTGCAAGATCGGGTGAAATGGCGTCATCTCGTATCGGAGGCCAAGATCCACTTTGGGTCGCTGAGCCAGCGGAGTAAGTAGTAAGTAACATTGTGTTAATAATTAACACACTAGTTCATCTGATTCAGGTATGGAGTTAACTTCTGATGTTATAAGAGAAAGCGGGCTAAAGCAGAAGTTGTTGATTTATGTAAAATAAAATTTACACGTTTTTTCTTTAGTTAATTCATTGTTTTATTTTTACTTTCCTTGTATTCGTAATGAAAAGCACAGTGTCTACCTCGGGTTAAAGACTTACTTAGTCCCTCGAACTATTGGCGCCCTTCCTACGCTGGAGCGCCAAACTCCGTCTCGAGACTGAGTAAGTTATGATTTTTTTATGACATAAATAATGTATAATTAGTTTTTTAGAACAATACTTCTAATAGAACTTAGAAAAGAATTAGTAGGTTACATGACTAAGATATTACATGAACCTAAAACCTTTCTCTTTCATAAAACCTAAATGGAAGTTGAAAAATTAAAATTTATTTTCAGGGCTTAGATATAATGCACGCAATATTGTTCAGAACATTAAAGCCAAATAGCAGTATGATATTATTACGACGACTGACCTCATAATGCTGTTCCTCAAGAATCTGTCGCGACTCCATCTACGGCATTATATTAAGGCTGTGTACGTTTATTATCTCTTAATCAAGTTTCACCTCTGTGCTTAACGCAATTAGGGCGAAAGGTTACCTACAACAGTAGGTACTTACTTACACTGGCATACAGACTGCACCTAAATGCTACATCTGGGTCAACTGTTTACTTAAAAGACACGTTCGTACCTTTAGTCATCGCCTCATCGCTCAATTATTTCGAAATTAGTAACATCCAAGTTCTAGTAATCGGCATCGAAACATTACGAGGACTCCGACTAAAACATAGTTAATAATTAGAAATGTTTATTGTGTTTTGATAACTTGTTTTGCACACAACTTTATATGTGTTCACTTGTGTGATTTTGTAGTACGTCGATTTGCAAACGCACTCAATGACTCTATAAAGGAAAACCAAATTTCTCATCATCTGTAAGTATTGAGTGAGTCACGTGACAAATATGCGAAGACCGCACGCAGGATGTCGTTACAAAATATTAAAAAGAATATTTGGCCGATGACGAAGCCGAAGCTTCAGTCGGATACAAAAAATAGAGCATATTAAAGTACTGACTAGTGCCACAGATAATATAATACTACAGTACTAGTGCATTAAAGTGATACCTTACGCATGCTATTACATTTACACCCACTGTTCGTCTACATCCCTCAACCCACTTCGATCCACTGATTGGAGCCAATAGGAGATTCAGTCTGGGTCTCAATAGTGTTGTAGAGTTCACATCGAATGACTTTACTCAACTTTTAGCTTTAAAATCCTTTTTTTGGTGACATCCGCCATCTTCCTTTATTTTAAATTCCGTGTTCTTAGGGTGTATTAGTTAAAATTGGTGAACCTACTGCGAAACTCATAGCGATTAACGATGGCTATAGCGAGTGAATCGCTAAAACATTTCGCGAGTTTGCTTGGCGGCGGGCCTACCGCCTAATTCACTTGTTATAGTTTTAGCTCTCTCTCTGGTTAAAAGTTGAGTAATGTACGAGCAAATCTGTACATTGTAATATGTTTAGCGTAATTGCATGCGTCGGCGCTTTGAGCGCGCACCGGTCGCATTGTATGAACATAAATTCAGTATCAATAAAATACTCGCACGGCTAACATCGTGGTATCATTTATTATCATTATCATTATCATTCCATATGTATGGTAAACACACCATACATAATTTGGTCCTTCGAGCCGGATTATGTATGGTCATCATCACTTGATGTGAACTCTACAATGCGATTGAGACCCAGATTGAATCCACTTGGATCCAATCAGTGGATCGAGTAGGTTGAGGGATGTAGACAAACAGCGGGTGTAAATCAGTCAGCATGTGTGAGGTATCACTTTAGCCTGAATTTTAAGCTGCGATTTTATAACTCATCGTAGCTAGAAAGATAGAAACACTTTATTTTTTCGTGTATGTTACAGGATTACTCCGCCAATTGTAGACCGATTTTCAAAATTCTTTTTGTATTCGATAGAGTATACTCCTGCGGTGGTCTCATTGTTATCAAAGTTGAGATTTGAGAATGGGATCACATGAAAATCGAAGGAAACCCTTAAATTTTATAGGTACTTTATAGGTGTTTCATGTTTTTTCCGAAGCTATTTGGGTATTTGCATCTGGTAGGTGGTAAAAGGATGAAAATTTAGGGTTATAAGTATTTTTTTTTGCCAAATCATAAAAAAAATCTAGACCTAGGGGTATCACCTAGGGGTATCAAAAATAGACTATGACCAAAGAAATACTTATACACAGAAAATTTCATGAAAATCGGTTACGGAGGAGTTCGATAACAAACACTGTGACACGAGATTTTTATATATTAGAATATTATAAGAGAAAAGATTTGTATTTTTGTATGTTTCTATTTTTGTTTGTAATGAACCCAAAAACTAATAATCCGATTTTAAAAATTCTTTGAGTAATTGAATGCTACACTATCACTGAGTAACATAGGCTATAGGATTGTTTTTCGTACGGAAAAAACTTAGAAGCTGCGAGCGGAAATATAGCACAATATACATATACTTAATTTATTTAATTACTTATTTATTCATAATGTAAACTTACAGCTAGATCTAGCCAAATGGGCTTAGAATGTTATTTAATAGAGACATTTAAGATCATGTAAACAACATACCTACACTTTACACAAATAAATGACCGCAAACAACTAAATATTAATTCATAATGTGAAGTTAGTACGAATTGGAGGTTTTGTGGTGTTTCTTACGAAACTACGCAACAGCTGATACACATAGTACACGAATTCCCTAAGCTATATTTAGGTTGTGACGTAAGATATCTTTATGCGACAACAGTATAGCAATTCTGGAAATTTGCTATCGGATATTGCTAGAGAAATTATTCGTTATTTTGTTCTCTGATCTGGTCAATAACAATTAATGTACCGATGCTGATTCATAGTTCTCTTTTTATTAATACATTAAGTTACTTTTTAACCGACTTCGAAAAAGGAGGAGGTTCTATGTTCGACTGTGTCTATTTTTTATTATGTATGTTCACCGATTACTTCGCCATTTGTAGACCGATTTTCAAAATTCTTTTTGTAATCGAAAGAGTATACTCCCGAGGTGGTCCCATTATTACCATATCAGGATCTGATGATGGGATCCCATGAAAATCAAGGGAAACCCTTGAATTTCATAGGCATGACACCGTATGTTCGCCGATTACTCCGCCATTTATGGACCGATTTTCAAAGTTCTTTTTGTAATGGAAAGAGTATACTTCCGAGATGGTCCCATTGTCACCATGTCATGATCTGATGATGGGATCCCATAAAAATCGAGGGTAACCCTTGAATTTCATAGGCATGTCCAACGTGTTTCATGTTTTTGCTGTAGATGTTCAGGTATTTGCATATGATAGTCATCAATCATGTTACTGAGCTGATGATGGAAGGTTTCTGGTAGGTTAGGAGTTCGGAAATAATTCTTTCAGTACTGTTTAGAGCGAAAGACGTTTTATTTTAAGTTGTTCTGGTGTTTGCCTTGGCTCAAATTCTAAAACGCATGTATTATAAACTAAAAAGATTGAAAAAAATTTTTTTTACAAAAAAATAAAACCGACTTCAAAAACACCAAAAAGTCATAAATAATTTTAGAATACATACAACATCACAGTTTTATATTGAAGTCGGTGCCAAGCAATGATCACCTGGAATGAAAAAATGAAAAGAACAATTAATATACCTACTTAGTTACTTTGGCACCGACTTCAATATAAAACTGTAATGTTGTATGTATTCTAAAATTATTTATGACTTTTTGGTGTTTTTGAAGTCGGTTTTATTTTTTTGGAAATAATTTTTCATTACTCATACTCTGAAAGTAGGTCTGAAGTTGCCTGAGGAGCGGGTTGAAAGTAATACTTTTCAGCCCTAGGGAGAATCACTTTCAACTGACAGCTGCTGTCAAATTATAAAAAGAAACTAGTTCTTTTTTCACACTTTTATTGAACCATGTTCCGACTTTCTATACAGCCACTCAATTACAGTCCGGTGTAAAATTGAAATAACATAATGTTAAGTTTTAATTTTTTTAATGACTTTACTATGATTTATTTTCAACAATTTTTTAAAACAACAAACTTGGGCAAAATATTTACCGTTTTGTAAATTATGAAAATGAAAAATAATGGCTGCATAGCTGGCCGGCCACAGAAAAAAAAAACAAAATAAGCGGGAAAACGGCAATGCTATCTTCATTTGTTTTTTCCATTTGTAGAGTTTTGTTAATACTTCCGTATAGCATAGATTTGTATTAACTGTTAATTATATTTGTATAACATTGTGTTAATAATTAACACAATGAGTTCATCTGATTCTGGAGTTTACGCCTGATTTTATAAGAGAAAGCGGGCTAAAGCAGAGGTTGTTGATTTATGTAAAATAAAATTTACACGTTTTTCTTTAGCTAATTCATTGTTTTATTTTTACTTTTCTTGTATTCGTAATGAAAAGCACAGTGTTTACCTCGGGTTAAAGACTTATTTAGTCCCTCGAAAACCGTCTCGGGACTAAATAAGGTACTTTCACCCCTGGGGTAACAATGTACTATTAAGTCTGTCGCCATACTAATTACCTACAACAGAATAATATTGACAGCATTGTGTTCTCACAGATTTAGAACGGTTTCAATTGTTTAGTAAATATAATTCTGTTTTTGTCAATTTTAAACCAATGAAAGATGAAATAATTGCTAATGCCAAGATAAATAATATGTCTGTTACTTTAAACATAACTTTAAAAAAGTAGATATATAAACATTTAATATTTTTAATTACATGTATGAAAAATATATAGAATAAAGTTAGTTAAAAGATTCAAGACGACTCACACGCAAAAAAAAATAGAAAAGAATAATAAGCTTCAAGCTTATTATTCTTTTCTATAAAGCATTTTTAATACAATAAAAACGGTAGTAAACAACAACTACATATATTGAAATACTACTTATTGTTTCCCGGCGTTTCGGCCGAATTGCATCAGGCACGAATTGCATCACGGGATGCGACTTGCATCACGGGATGCGACTTGCATCACGGGATGACTGTCGAGGCCCAGCGACGTCTTCGTAAAGCGCGGGTTTCACGACTACCCTCCGCTTGATCTTCAGAATTTTCATTTTTATTTTTATCAAAATCTTCAGGACCTCGACATACCACACTCACGACATCTCGTTCACGACACGACATGTCGTTTTTTTATAAGTACTGCTTTGTTTAAATTTGCCAATAACAGGGTTCCAGGTAGTTGATAAACGGTATCCATCTTCTCTGTTTAGGTCCCGTGACCACTGTCTGATGCAATTCGGCCGAAACGTCGGGAAACAGTGAGTTAAAATAGTTGTTGTTTACCGCGATATAGACCCGATTTTATTGTATTTATGTGTACAAATCGATAAATCATTAAAAAAGTAAAAACTTAATTTTTCTCATCTTAAATGAATATAGACATAGAAATTTTGTTTAATTTTATGTATTAAATATATTGATAGGAAACGGATATATTATTAGTATATTAGTACTTCTGCTAATATTTTACTATTCACCGTTACTATTTTAATAAAAAATTTATAAAAGTATCGTGTTGAAATCGGAAACGAAGAAAGCGATGCACAAAAAGACAATCATCTTGTGGCTTTTTCGAAAACGAAGAAGCTACAATATGATTCCTTTTTGCTGAGACAGTGGGCTGATTCACGCACAATTCGCAAAGAAATCGAGTTTGAGTTTTTTCTCGAGCGGTAATCACAGTTCAACCAACATAATACGTACAGCAGACATAGTGATATAAAATAAAATATATAAATCATATAATATATATAATAATAACAATATAATAATAAAACAGCAGACAAAATTTCTTAGTATTCCTACGAGGAGTCACTTGAGTATTCTGGGAAATTCAGGGACATGATAGACTCATCATCATCATCATCACAGTTCATATACGTTCCCACCGAAAGGCGGGACGAGCCTACCCTAACCAGTTATGGTAGGGCGATTAGGCCTTAGTCCAACCACGTTGGCCTAGTGCGGATAGGTTGACTTCACATACACCTTTGAATTACTTCGCAGGTGTATGCAGCTTTTCTCACGATATTTTCCTTTACCGTAGGAGCGTCAGATAAATGTACACACAGCAACACGCTAGGCTTAACATGTTGACCTTGAGACTGCCCTTATGTCGCTCGTAATAGCGGCGGCTTTCGTAATGCAAATGTAAAGCTGGACGTGTTCAGGGCCTGATTTACCCACAGGCTAATAAGGCTTGAGCCTAGGGCGCAAGGATCAAGGGGGCGGCGGGCGCTGCGCTGAGCTGAGACTTACCTAGTAATTTATAATATTTGGTAATTTTGTGTTAAAAAAAAATACGTACGTGAAAATAAAATTCCTGTGTGATGACGATAATGTTCTATTTTTCGAGCTCTGTGCTCGTCTAATTTCAAAACGTTAGTGTACAGCTTCAAGCAATTTACGTTGATTTATCAAACGTTGTTTACTCGTTGTCGCGTGTAACGATGGCGGAAAGAGGCGGCAAGTATAAAGGTGCTCTGCTGATGGAGTGTGCCAGGTACGCGGCAATGAGACAGGACCACGAAGTCGTTTGTAATAGCCTCAACATACCCCCGTACAATTTGCCGGTGGTCGGAAGCAAGAAAACGAGCAGGGAATCTTTTAAAAAGTTAACTCACCATATTATAAATAGCCTAAAGAGCTTCAATGGTAACTCTTAACACCATCAAATGGTCAACATCTGTGATACAACAACTTCTGTGATACAAATACCTAGCAATTAGAATAATTATAATAGAATCAATTGTATATATTAGAAATAGGACTATTAGCTTATATGCTGATATAATTATAAATATAATGACATTACCCTATAAATATGAATCGCAAATCTAATAAATAGTATAAGACTTTAAATAACCTAACTATAAGACAATTACTGTGATACTAGAATAAGAGTATCAAACCACAACGCAATGACAACATTGCCTGAAAACCTGAGGACGCGAACACCCCTGTAATGTATCCCATTCGCAGAACAGGGGTGGAAGCAACAGTCCCACGCGATTCATTAGTAAATTAACAATTCCACAAATCACAAAACAAGGACAAACAGACAATAAAAAAAAATAAAAAAAAAAAGTATAAAGGTGCAAACAAACTGAGGTTATGTGATGCCATGTATGTGATGTTAAGTCCATCAGAAGACATCGATCTTAATAGAAAATGTATGAAAAATCATTATTTACAACCACACTTAGCTTATGTGACGTCGCTAACGCGACCAATCGTTTTTTCGTTTTTTGTTTACCTAGTCGGTGCGGCGGTGTGTCACTCGCCTCTCCAGCTGCCGGCCACCGGACAATCGACGCGATCCGTCCGGTGTTGGAGGAGTGGGTTGGGCGCCGGCAGGGCAGCCTCACGTTCCGCATGGTGCAGGTACAGACCGGGCATGGCTGCTTCGGTCACTACCTGCACGGGTCGCATGTCGGGAGGAAACGCCGCGGTGGTTGGAAACCACTGCGACGCTCACGACGACACTGCCGAGCACACCTTGTTGGTGTGCCCGGCCTGGCGACCCCATCGCAGCGAACTTAACGCTGCGCTGGGAGGCGGAGACCTCTCCCTGCCGAGCATGATCGTGGCCATGCTTCGCGGCGAGGCGGAATGGGAGGCTGTTGCCTCCTCCTGCGAAGAAGAAATCTCGCAGAAGGAGGCTGCGGAGAGAGAGCGGGCGGAAGATCCCCAAGCCGCTCCCCTCCGCCGCAGACGGATAGGCAGGTGAAAGCGGGCATTCGCGCAAGCAATGCCCGTCTAATGAGCTTGCCGTGGAGGCCTGCGTGCAGGATTGGCCCCGTGCACGCCGCCGTAAGGCCCACCGTCTGGGGATCGCCCTGGTGTTCTCGGGCAATCCCTCCTTGGCGATAGCCCGACCAATTTGGTGTGACCAACCAAAAGTGTGGACCTTACCATGCGCGCCTACAAGAGCAGGGAGAACACCGGAGGGTTTTTGTGGGTCGACCTGAAACTCTGCCGGGCCAGCCCCAAACACGAGTGCCGTCGAGCTAACGGCGGGTACGGTGCGGTTGCGCATTCCCCCCCGAAAAAAACCTAAGGTTACTTAATGTAAATCTGTGGGTTACGTAAGCTTTTTTCTGTAACTACTTGTAATTAAATAAGAATCACCTGTAAGTGAATGGAAAAGTAGGAAAGGACAGGCTGGGGGGCGCATTTTCATAGTTAGCCTAGGGCGGCCAGTACTCTAAATCAGGCACTGGACGTGTTGCTTACTGTACATATGAAATTCGTGAAACAAAAAACACATTGGTACATGGCAGGATCGATCGCGGGCCTCCCGATTCTACTCGAAGCACAGTCCAGTGCTGCAGCCATAGCGCCATTGACGCTCGTAGAGCCAAATTTGAATGCAAAGGCTTTGTAAGCGCTCAAGTTGATGGCATCCAGATAACAGATGGACGAAGGCAATCTTTGTACCTATTAGTCGGCAGGAAGTTCAGAAGACATTTCAGAGAGTAGAATAAGTAATGTAGGTACTCTGCGACTGATCTCATTGACATGAGCATGCCATGAAAGGTTGAAATGAAGTATTACACTTACACCCAGATCTTTAGCAGGATCAGTGATAGTAATTGGTACATCGTCCAGCATCAGAAGAGGGAGAGGAAAGTTGTACATTATTTCTGAAGTAATGACTACCAATAATAATCAATGCCTGAGATTTATCAGGATTTAGGTGTGACCAAAATTATTAGATTAGATATTGTAGGTCAAGATTTATACCTTCGATTGCCACATTTATATCCAGATATATGTGCAAAGCGTCAGCAAAGAAATGAAACTTAGAAAATTTTAGAGACCAAATACCTTAATAATAGGATACTTTGAAATCATTGGTCGCTCGACCT
Organism: Schoenobius gigantellus; assembly: GCA_963935595.1. Classification (NCBI taxonomy): domain Eukaryota; kingdom Metazoa; phylum Arthropoda; class Insecta; order Lepidoptera; family Crambidae; genus Schoenobius; species Schoenobius gigantellus. The sequence continues at coordinate 25,926,825 of OZ012554.1, forward strand.
GGCGATCCCACCTATAGCGAGCTAGGTGCTGCGATAGGTGGCAGTGATTTCTCGCTGCCAGCTATTGAACATTAGATGTTGGCTGGTGAGAGGGAATGGGAGCGGGAAAACGATCCTCACGCCGCTCCCCTCCGACGCAGACGTTTGGGGGGTAGAAGGCAGGGCTGTTCAGCCCGCCTAGTTTGACCGCTCTTAGTGTGGCCTGCATGCTAGAGTGGCTCCTATAGTTTCTTATATATATAGCTCCTTTTTAATCTAACGGCAATGTGTAAGAATGATTCTTGGGGTGGAAACATTAATATACTTTGTCTACTCTACGACTCTGGCCCGTAGCTGCCCGGGATGTCCAGGGGTCGGAAAGCTGTGCTTCTCCGACGCTGGATTATCTCCAATATGGACAAGTTGAATGTCGGTGGTGGTTTAGTGGGTTTGCTCTGCAGCAGCAACAACAGCATTCCACCTCGTTAACAAGGGATTATTTGAAATAACTTATTGCATATGATATTTATTATTCCAACATATCCATGAATCCATATAAGCTTTAACCCGACATTATTAACAGCGCGCAGTTAATATTTAATTCATAAGAATTTCGAATAATTTGATTACCCTTTTATTTATTGATGCTGTTTTGCACAGTTAATTTTTCGTAAACTGGAAGGCTTTTCGCATGGTGCTAAATCGGCGCGGGGTGACGGCGACCCCATCTCCTTTCGCGGCGGTAAGGCGACACCGGGCCGGCGCGCGCGCAGCCCGCCAGTCGCACCACAGCACGCGTCGACTCGACATGTAAGTACGACCGCTCATCATCGCCAGTGTTTAGTGTACGACAGTGATATAATAAGTGCTTTTTTTTAATTCAACGTGCACATTGAAATTCCTCGTTATTTTTCTAATTATCGAATTCGGTAAGTAGGTCGCTCCAGTGCAGTGGATTTTGTGAGATTTTTCACAGTTAATGTTCGAGTTTAAAGGTTTTTGCACAAGTGAAATTTTTCAATGTATCACAGTTGTGAAATATCTTTATTATGTTCTGAGATAGTATTTTAAATTATTTAGGATTTTTGGAATTATTTTAAAATAATTACAACTTTAACTCTCTTGCCTTAATGGAATACGTAGTATTTAAAAAAATACTAACACAGTATTACGCCAATGATCTTTTTATCTAATGCTCCGTATTCTATTTTTGAATATCGCGGTGCTCGGTTACACTTTGGGCGACCAATAGAAAACGCCGCTGTGTAAGTTTTCCCGCGTTTTTGGCACGTTGCCAAGCCGCAGCCAATAGCGTTAGACCCGTGGAGGCGTGCTGCACACCGATCCAAAACTTTCGGAACTTTTTCAGTGCTAAATTTAGAAAATGTTAACTATCCAGATGTATCGTAGACCACTTTTAATGAAATATTTAAATTAGTTCGATTTTTTCATTATGTCGTATACTTATAGGTCTTTAAAGTGTTCTTAATGTGAACTGGTCACATATATCATTTCAACTTAAATATGTTAAAAATAAACATCAAAATTTTGAATAAGGGTTATTCAAAAACGACTTGATGAAAACCTTTTCTGAATCATCCAATTTATAACTGCCATCGATTCGGAACATAATTTAGCTGATAAGAAGATCTAAGCAAAAAAAGTTTATGCAAACGATTATGGAAAGGTTTAATTTTTTAAATATACTTAATTAGCATGATCTTAAATTTGTGATGCTTGAATTATTGGAAAATGTTGCCTTTGAGAAATTTAAGGGGGTAAAAATAATAAGTTTATGACCAAAACAAACGATCGAAGCTAAACGACAAATAGTCGACGAACAAAAAAGATTGATTAGCAAATGTTTTTCATTAAACTGTATACGAAGTAAGAACAAGAACATATTGTACAAAACAATATTCTACTTGCAATCTTATTCAGACGTGTCTACGTTGTAAACATAGCGAGCTTATTATATTGAGTTGTAACATAGCTGGCACGATATTGGCAGGTTCTGGACACCTGCCAAATTGCCACGTGACGTCACGGGTGAAGACAATACAATCTTATAAGCCAATCGCCAACTCTAAAGGTGCTAGCCAAGCCCGAATTTGTATTGTCAATACGCCAGGTATTGACAATACGCCATTAGTTTCAATCGTGCTGTTTATTATTTATGTAGTGCAGTATGAAATTGTGTGTATGTATTTATGCGGTCCGCAGCTTTATCCGTCGGTCCCGTGGGTATTGCGGGTTAAAAATTCTCAGTCTTGAGCTAACTACTTACATATCGATAACTATAGTTTTTGCAAACAACCATCCCCTTAATTACTATTAACGATGGATGAATGTTTTATTGTTTTACATATCTAAAAACTGACTTCAAAAATGCTTAAAAGTTAAAAATAATATAACAATACCGACAACATTACATTTCTATAATGAAGTCGTTGCTAAATTTCAAGACTTTCTAGGAGATCATCGTTTGGCATCGGCTTCAATATATAGAAATATGACGTTGCCTTTAGCTAGTCTAGTAGTATATTATTTTTATCTTTTAAGTGTTTTTGAAGTCGATATTTATTTGTTGTATTTTTATCTTTTTACTGAATTTAATACCAGCTCCTCGAAATGACTTGTAAGAATACGTCAGAGGGTTAATACGTGCCTATTGTATTTCAAACTCAAAAATCTTATTCAATAAAGACCTTTACAGGCAATTATTGCCGTCAAAAATTTAAAAAACCTCTCACTCCTAAAAGTAAAGGATCCTTCCATCATCAACTCTGTTCATGACTACCAGACGAAAATACCTGAAAATACCTGAAACATGAAACACGTACGTGGGACGTACCTATAAAATTTAAGGGTTTCCCTCGATTTTCCTGTGATCCCATCATCATATCCTGACTTTGGTGATAGTGGAACCACCGCAGGAGTATACTCTATCGAATATAAAAAGAATTTTGAAAATCGGTCCACAATTGGCGGATTTATCGCGTAACACATACACACAAAAAATCATAAACATACGCATCAAATTGAGAACCTTCTCCTTTTTTGAAGTCGGTTAAAAAGAGATAAAAAATGTTTTATGCCTTTATCATGTTTACTTCATATTATAATAACAAGTGAATTGTGTACATATCATGTTATGTCACCCAAATTTATTCTATTCACAATTAAAATTATTTTATTCTAGCTTTTAATCAGCAGGTACCTACACTATCACATTCACTTGATATAGTAACAAATAAACTTTGTACCCTTTTTAATTCTATCCACGATTATGAATATTCAGAGGTGAAATACAACAAGAATTATACTTTATAATTAAAAATATGAATTTGCACTTGTGCGATTAATGATCGTAGATTATAGATATACCTATTCAAATTCGTTACACACTGTTGCTTTGCTGGGCCTGAGATGGAGCTGTTATCAATTATGATTTGAAAATTATTATACTACAAAATTACTTGATTGTTACACCAGTCTTCCGCTCGTGGCATCGTCCGCATGGACTATTCGAAGGGGGAGGTTCTCAATTCGCCGTTTTTTTGTGGACCTATTTTAAAAATTCTTTTTGTATTCGAAAGAGTATATTAATGAAATGGTCCCATTGTAACCAGGTCAGGATCTCATGTTGAGTTCCCAGGTAAATCAAACTCTCCTATTTTATAGGCACGTACCACATTTTAAAACTTTTATCTAAAGTTGGTTGGTTCGTCTGGTGGTCGTCATATCATCATGCTGATGCGTAAGGTTTTGGAGCTCGGGAATAATTATTTTTATATATAATGCTTGAAAAACGTGCTTGTATTCTTTCAAGTTTCTTCGGTGATTTGATTAAATTGCTTAAAAAAATCTTTTCTTGTTAAAATTTTTATTCTTATATTATTTTCGACTTGCAGTGTTTTTGAAGTAGATTTTTATTTTATGTTCACCGTAGTAAAATTTTCTTAAATAATTAGCAATTTTATAGTAGGGTTAATACATAACATTTTTCATACTTCTAAAAACTAGTTACCACATTTATCATTCCCGGCACGACACGCCTAATTAGCAATTTCATTATTTACAACGTCCAATCGGATGATTTTTAATTTTTAAACTGTCAGCCCTTTTTTCATTCTAGTAGAAGAAAATTAGATACAAACTTTCATCCCCTATTTCACCCCTTTGAGGGTGAAATTCTCAAAAAGTTTAAACAGATGTTTAATCATTTCTATTTATTAGGCGAAGTACAAAGGTTTATTTATTTATTCAATCTCCATTGCACTAAATACTTTTATTATTAAGGTCCATGCTTTTAGATTCAAATAATAAAGTTCGATACAAACTTTCTTCCTTTATTTTTAACTCTTAGGGGTTGAATTTCCACTTTCTTTGTTGATGAAATTTCAATCCCTATATCAAATTTCTAAGTTGGGAATTTTCAAACCCTCTTATCACTTCTAATTATCAGCATCAGCAGCTTTAAAATTGACGGACTGCCATATAGAAACTTTCAACCCCCTCAACCCTCTTTTCACCCCCTTGAGGATTGAATTTCATAAAATCCGTTCTTATCTGATATGTCCTATCCATAAACTACCTCCCCGCCAAATTTCATGTTCATTCATAGGTCAATCAAATTTAGAGATTTCGTGATTAATGAGTGACTTTTCCCTTTTGTATGTTATGTTTAGATGTATAATAATAGTGTTTTCATTAAATTCAGCTCGATGTAATCTTCATTCACAAAGGATGATGGAAGGTGAATAAGAGGACTAAATATAGCTCAGTAAGCCAGGGCCTCACAACGATCGCTTGGGGCAAGGTTGAAATAATGCTGCAACAGAGACAACGCTATTGCAGGTTATTGCGCCATCTCGCTCGCACAGCGGTTTTAATACTGTTTTTAATACCGTTTTAAGCGATTATGGTAAGCGGCTAGGACCACCAGCTGCACCGGAGTGGCTGACCCTTGTGCTTGCAAAGTGACTCACGCGGTGGAATGTTTCCTTTGAATCACGGGCACTTTGCGTCAGCAGTGCTCCAGGCTTCGGACGCTGGCTAAACTTAAGTCATAAGTCACCCTGAAAGAAAAGGCGAATGCCTACTTCACAATGTCTATTGTGGAGTAGGCTTTTACTCGTTTAGTCACGGATTTTGAATGATTAGTAGTTGGAAGATTTTTTGATTTCGTAGTTTTATTAGGTATACAAATGAGCACTATGAGGAACGCAACAAATTGGCAAAATATTGGTATTATTCGACTAAATAAAAGCTTAAGAATATAGTTATTAATGTTACAAATTAAGTTTCAAGTAAGCTGTCCATAGATCCGTCGAAAAAACGGAACGGACGAAAAAATGTATGTGGCCTCTGTATCGAGAATTATGTCAATTTGAATAAAATTCAACTTAAAATGGACAAGTACGGCTTTCTTAGACACAGGTAATTAAGTAAAGCTCACGCTTTATTAAATCGTCATACATGGGCGGTAGGTTGAAAATTTGATGATTTAAAAGGACAGGTTATAATAAATCGATACAAGAAAAAATTCGACTCAGACGGGATTTGAAACAGTTTTTCAACATACAGTGTTAACATCTTGACCAATTGGACTAGGAAACTGATTGAAAAAGACGTGGAGTTAAATCCCGTCCGAGCCGATGTTTTTTTCTTGTTCATGTTAATTTATTCATTTTTCAAAATTTTTAGCATTTTTAAAGGAAATGCAAAGTCACAAATATATAAAAAATATTTAAAAAAATTAAAAACCGACTTCAAAAACACTGAAAAGTAAAAAATAATATACGAATAGGTACAGACAACATCACACTTCTATATTGAAGTCGGTGCCTAACGATGATCTCCTTCAAAGTCTTAAAATTTGTCACCGACTTCAATATAGAAGTGTGATGTTGTCTGTACCTATTCTTATATTATTTTTAACTTTTCAGTGTTTTGAAGTCGGTCTTTATTTTTTGTAACATATTTTTTATTTTTAACGTTTTAGTAAATGAGATCGATTTTCATGGGATCCTATCATCCGATCCTGACTTTGGAGACCTTGGAACCACCCCAAGAGTATACTCTATCGAATACAAAAAGAATTTTGAATAAAATCGGTCCACAATTGGCGGAGTAATCGCGTAACATACACACAAAACACGGTGCACACACCTTAAAATTTAAGGGTTTTCGTCGATTTTCATGGGATCCCATCATCAGATCCTAACTTTGGTGACCATGGGACCACCCTTGGAGTATACTCTATCGAATACAAGAACAATTTTGAAAATCGGTCCACAATTGGCGGCCTAATCGCGTAACATACACACAAAAAACATACGCATCGAATTGAGAACCTCCTCCTTTTTTGAAGTCGGTTACAAAGAGCAGTTTATATAACATTATTTGAAAACGGATTATTTTGATTTAGGAATTGTTTGTATATTTTTTGTATTATTGTTTTTATTGAACTTTGCATTTTGTTTTAAATCCTCCCAAATTCTGCGACTTTTGGTAGCCGTGAATCCTAGTTAAAAAAAGGACTGGTTTAAAGATTCCCCTTAAAACAGCCATTGTTATAAACGTTTGCAAAATACATCAAAACATATCTAAATAGTGATATTATAATAATAGTCGAGTGAGCCATTTTTACAGTTGGACTTTTTTACAGTTGGACAATATTACAGTGAGACATTTTTACAGTTCGTCATTTTTTATTAATTGGAGATTTTTTTATCTAGACATTATTATTGCAAAGGGACTAATTCTAGGGCACGCCTGCCGTCTAGCCAACGGGGGGTATGGTGCGGTTGCGTATATCCCCCTGAAAAAAGGGCGCCACATTACCATTGTAAAATATTCCGTTTTGACAAATTGTTTTTATGAATGAAACGTTTTCATTTCGAAGAGCTATGGTTCTTAAGAAACATTAATTTGCCATCCGAGATGTCTTGCCATTCAGTTGTCATTGTCGTTTGTAAGCTGGCGACCTCTGATAAATACGACAGATAAGTCGGTACCTCTTTGTTTTCTGCTTTAGGGAAGCTTATGAAGATTCCGAGGCAAGTTATGCTTTCTCAACTGTTTCTTGCGCCATAATACTGCAGCGTCCGTGGGCATGACTGGCTCACCCTTAGATCAATGTACTTTCTGTTCTAAAAATAGCTTAAAGTAACCCGCTTCTGAGATTCACATTGAAATCGACAGAGGGATGTATAGAACACAAGGTACCGATTTTACTACAAAGTATTGATTTCTGTGCAGTTATAATACTTTTATCAAATACTGTGTGTATTTACACACAATATGAGTAAAAACGTAATACCAAAAATAAACGCAATCGTGTTAGTGCTGTATCTACTATGTCAATTTAGTAGAAATAATAAAAGTAATTTGATTGAAATTTAGGTTAATAAAACCTTCACAAATGTTTTTATATAAGTATATGTATAACAAACGTCAATTTAAGATTTATTAATTGTTTGTGGAAAATCTTTGATTTCCATATTTTAAGGTAGATTAGGATTTCTCAAATAATACATACATTGTTTTAGTAATATTTGTAATGTTAATCATGAATTCAATGATCTGTTGAATACTAGACAAACGATAAACATTATGACAGAAGTACAATTAAATTTTATCGTATTAATAGGCACGTGACTGTTACAGGATCGTGCTTAATCTAATACACGCATATGCATATCTTGGATTCTAGATGAAGTAACAAAAGTTATGATTAGTCATTGGATAAAACAATATAAAGGCGAATGAAAGCCAATGTGTTTGTAACTTGCTAACTAACTGAATGAAATCAAAAGTTGTTAGTACCTATGTATCAGTTTTGTAATCGTAATTTTCGTCACTGTATATAGATTATATACAAACTTTTGGTGAAACAAATTTTTATGCGTTATATGTTTCTGTCAAATTACCCCAATTCATATTCACTATATGAAAATCATAGTAATATATTAGACTAGCTGTGCCAGCGAACTCCGTTTCGCCATACTATTTTTTCCCGTTTTTGAAACATTTTTTTATTGATGCTCAGCTCCTATTCATCGTAGCGCGATCTTATATAGCCTAAAGCCTTCCTCGATAAATGGACTATCCAACACAAAAATTATTTTTCAATTTGAATCAGTAGTTCCTGAGATTAGCGCGTTCAAGCAAACAAACAAACAAATAAACTCTTCAGCTTTATAATATTAGTAAGTATAGATTATGGCAGCTGCTAGATAAGGAAAAATTAGGAGGATAGCAAATCTAAGAGAGAGACATTAGAGGAGATGCGGTGTATTGTAAAACTAATGTTTTTTTGTAGTGTACTTTGAAGTCTGTTTAATTAATATTGATACAATCAGCTTCGGCCTGAGAAACGGCTGCAAAAATTAATAATATTGGGTTAAAGTATGAAATTGCCGTTTTTTTAGTTTGTTTATATAACTTTATAACTTTTCTAATTTGACCTAGAGTGCACGTTTTGGTTGCAATTTAATCTCAGAATTAGTTTAATAATATATGAAAAAAGAATCTTAAATATTACCCCCTATTTTTTTTCGTCAGAATGTTGTACATTATTGACGATAACTTTGTCAAAACTAATTTATTTGTCTCCAAAATTATGTTATTACTTAGTATAAAGTCTACTGACCAGTCTCTAAAAGTTTCATAAAGTTTGCTTTATTGGTTATTAAATAACTAAGAAAAAAGGTTGGTATGAAATAAGCAATGTTCTTAAAAATCTTCATACAAAACGGCAATTTCATACTTTAACCCTTATTATGTCAACAAACAATGATAAACATTAAATGCTAATATTATATGCCACTGCACCAACGAGCTGTTTTTAGTATCAGGACTAAATCAGGACTAGGACATGACATTTGTAAAATATTTTTTTCTGTAAAATTTTCTACGTTGCAAAGCGCAGTGTTAAATAACGTTTTGCTGTCAACTATACCTACAGGATTATTTCAAAGTCAATATGAAAAAAATACGTAGTAGGTATATGTAGTTCATTAAGAGAAATTCACACATTTTTTTGTTTTATATAATTCTTATAAACATTTCAAAATAGCTCCGCTCGCAAAAATATCCACAGCACTGGAGTTATAGTTACCCTCATCTCAATATCAGTCATCTACGCTTGCATTGTGTCTGCGAGCCTGCACCGCAAGCCAGCTAGGGCCCATTCCTTTGAACTTTTCTGAATTTCATTCACTCCTAAGCGTAGGCTGACATTGATAATGAAATTTTAAAAAATACTTGTGTTATTTTTTCGTGTCATATATGTTCTATTAACGATTGCATGAAATAAAAATACGCGCTGTCGCTAAAATAGCCCTAAATTTCCAATAAGTTATGCACAGCTTACCGTCTTTTTTCCTACTCGTGGTCCAACAAGTATCTGTATCATGGCAAAGTAAAAAATGTTGAATTTCTGTTTTCTTCATTAACCCATTAAAATTACTAATTACCGGTTACAGTACGCCAGTAAGCTCTATCTTATACGTGTGGTATTTTTCAGATTTTCACACAGGGGAGTAAACAAAACAAGCCGCCAACATGGACGCGATCAAGAAGAAGATGCAGGCGATGAAGCTGGAGAAGGACAACGCGCTGGACCGCGCCGCCATGTGCGAGCAGCAGGCCAAGGACGCCAACCTCCGCGCTGAGAAGGTGCGATAAACTCTTTCATTAAAATTAAGAGGAAACCGTACGGGCCCGTTATTCATACAAACGTGGGCCCCTGTTTCTTCCCTGGATAATGGCAATAGTTGCTCTATTTTTTCAAGCAAATCTATGGTTCTATGAGCATGTTCCTATATTCTCCCTTTTTATTAGGTTAATTATTAAAGAAGATTTAGGTAAACCTTCAAAAACCTAAGAAATTGGCCAGATTTTCTGCTGTATTCAAACATCTGCGAAACAAATTTAACGAGATTATATGACAAAAAATCAAAATATAGAGATACAACCTAAGCCTTTCTTTAATTTTCAATGCAAAAAGTAATAGAATAGTTTCAGAGGAGAAAACAGGCGACTGCGAAATATCTGTTTTGTGTACTTTTCATTAGTATCTTTGGTCTGACCTGCAGTCCATACGGTCCTATTTTTGGATCATTCGCCTGGCGTCGGACGTTCGTCAAGCGTCAGCTCAATGCCAGACGAATGATTTAAAAAATATAATTAATATAATATTATATTACAACGAATATCAATATAATTTTGATTTTCATCAAAAACGAAATTAACATAAGTAAAAATCGAGCGAAGATTGCGCTTGACAAGCGCTCGATGCCAGACGAATGATTTAAAAAATAGAGTCCCACTCAGCACGTTTGTTCGGGCGCACAGCGCGACAGCAATACATTCCACAAATTCCTTTCCTTAAATTCTCTCGACATGAGTGTTTCCTTAGCATACACGATGCAAGACGAGCGCTCCATGCCAAAAGACGAATGATTCAAAAATTGGGTGACTTTAATCACCAAATACAAAAACAGTCGGATATATTATGTACGAACGCGGGTTCAGCCTATAAGAGTTTCCGTTCCCAGGCCTCTTGCTTGCGGCACACCCTGCCAATCAAGAGTACCTGGACGGGGAGTTGGTAATCCCCACCAACCAGTACTGGGCTTCACGGTGGGAGGCGTGTGACTCATTGTGAGGGGACTATACTCAGCAGGGGGTATAGACCCTGATATGATGACGAGGCTTAGTAAACAAAATTGTAAGATTGGTTGACTACTTATAAAATTGATGCTCAGTTGAATTTCTATTCAATCAACAAGAAAAAAAAACTTTCAGTATATCTAGGTTGCTTTATTTGTAAGTTAAAAAATGCAATGAATGTTCTTAGCAAAAAATTGTGGATTATCAGTCTGCGCCTTAAAAAATTTTTTCATGCTTAGCGTGGGAAAACCAACCAACTTCCAGAGTAGTAGTAAAACTTTGCAACTATGAGTAACAATATTTATTTTTCATTCTCCCAATTCACTTTGCTAATTATTATTAAAAAATAAAAAAAAAACCTTATACTATGTTTCGGACTCGGTACTACTTTATTACGTAAGTTAGAAAGGTTGACTACGACTTAGGAAATAGGTATATTGGATGCAAAAAAAAAAAAATAACGTAATTTTTCGATGGACCATATCAAGTTATTCCAAATGAAAACAAGAACGACTTGAAAAACGAAGCATCGACACGATTTAGATATAAAAAATGTATGAGTTATAATTCCCGAACTTGAAACACAAGTGTCGATTAAATAGGATTTGGTGTTGAAACTGCACCTAAAAATATAATACTTGCTCTCATATAAACCTCAAGAAAATGATAACGGAATGCAAACAAGTGCCTTTGATGTCAATGTCAGTTATTTGTTGCATTTATGTTTTTACATAAAACGTAATAAGCCTAAGTAAATATTACACACAGCATACTTACAGCTGTCGACAGTTGACATCAGAAATTCAGTTTCTGTTTCATATCGCAAGAATTTATACAGCTATTAATATTATTTGGTTTTGATTGATGAGTCGTATTGTCGTAGGGACATATTTGGTTATTGTTTTGATAACATAGTTATAAAATCCCTTGAAAACTTTATTGTTTTCATAATGAAAAATCAATGCAGTTAGCAGTGGGTACGAAAAGGAATGTGAAATTTTTGGCAATACGTTTAATTTTATCTGGAAGTTTCTCGAAGCTAAATATATGTTACAGTAAAAAGATCAAATCTATAGCTAAGGATCATCGTAAACTTCAATTTTAAAACATAAGAAATGTTGTAGTCAGCAAGATAAACATACGAACGATACGAACGCATAACTGTAGGCTCATTGTGTTTCTGTCTCGTGTCTGTCTAAATGAGCATGCGTCATGTACCTATATGGTGAAACGAACTGATTTGAAATAACTTCCATACAAAACTGGTAAACTCAAGATCCCAAAGAAGATTTCGAGTTAATAAAATTGACATAAACAAAACACGGGATGTATAAAAACTTACGCCCTTTCTGCATCAGGCGGAAGAGGAGGCGAGACAGCTCCAGAAGAAGATCCAGACCATCGAGAACGACCTCGACCAGACCCAGGAGGGGCTGATGCAGGTCAACGCCAAGCTCGAGGAGAAGGAAAAGGCTCTTCAAAACGTGAGTACCTTTTATTAACCAACTTCAAAAAAAGGAGGTTCTTAGTTTGTATGTATGTTTCTCTGCGATTTTCTCGCGTTTTGCTGAATCGATTTTGATGCGGTTTTCAGAAAAGTATTTTTTTTCATTTAGGGGAAGGTTTGGTGGGTGTTTTATATTAACAAAAAAATTGAAAAACAAAAGTTTTTTACAAATATTAAACAGACTTCAAAAACACCATAAAGTCATAAATAATATAAGAATACAAACAACATCACAGTTTTATATTAAAGTTGGTGCCAAATTTTAACTAAGTACCTATATTTTTTCTTACCTTACATATAAGTAGCAGAAAAAAACGTATTTCATAAGTAAAAATGTACGTAATCGTGTGCCATAAAACGGTTCGTAGCGTTTATTTCCGCATCACTTTGAATATGTAGGTATTTAATGCTGGTTGTTTTGTGATATTTAGATTACAAAGTGAAAATTCATGAAACTTATATAGTTTGGGAAAATGTATGTAAATCAATTCTATAAATATTCAGAGTAATTCCCAAGAACACTTTCTCTTGTATGGAAAATGTCTAAATAGCCCTTATTTACATCAAAGAGAGTGTGTTTCATCCGACAAGAAGATAATCAAACTTTTTAATTACGGTTTTGTCAATAAAATTACTCAAAAGAGGTCGAATTGTTGTACCTTTTAAATATAATATGAATAGTTAGTATTCAGAGCAAAGAACATAAGCAGGCCTTTTTTTGCATTTAACAGGTTTAACAATGTAAACAACAACTTCTTTATATTCTTATCTGTATTTTAACAATTTTATCATCGCTGCCATTTAAAAGCTATGTGGATATAGCAAATGAATCAGAATTAGAGCTTTTCAATGTCATTTTATATTCTAAAATAAAAGTCAGTTCGAAAGAAAATTCAGGCTTTGTGATCAAATATTTGATCTTCGTTATCTTGATGGAAATTTATTTTAATCTAATTAAATCGAACAGTTCAGAAACTAATTTATCTTACTATAATACTAAAATATACACTTAATTGATTGATTAAATACCACTACCAATTTTGTCTTGTTTCTTGACTTTCTTAGTTTACTTTAATGTTTTTCACCCAATTTTCAGCTAGTTTCATTGCAAAGACATCAACGCAATCTAAAAAACGTTTCTTTTGTGTTTTATATACATGATGAAAGTTTATAATGGAGCAACTTCAATTTAAAAATGGCTTGAGTTTATTTCTTTTCATTGCAGATAGAAAATTGGACACAAATAGTACACATCAATTACACAAAAAAATGCTTAACAAAGTAATATGTGCATTTGATGTAACAGAGTTAATGTATCAAAAACAAATATTAGTGAAAAAGTCAGTTTGGAATAATATTCAAGAAATTTTACTATTTAAACCGCTGTTTTTGACAATAAGAAGCATTTAAATCGTGAAAAAAGTCTTATTTTTGTAATCATTAATATTTCATTTAGCACATCATATGCACATCGCATTGCAGTGTTCTAACCTACATTACGATATAAGTGCGATATGTTGGTAACAACTCACGAGGCGAAATTTCAGCCCGAGCCGAAGGGAGCTTAGAGCGTAATAGAGCCGTGTGTGTCTGAGCCGAGTGTGTATAAACCAATATACGCACGTATATCGTACGACGTTTTTCAACAACACTTGTGAGGAGAAATACCTAATAAACTAAATTTTTTGATTAAATAACACAAATCATTGTTAATTTGTAGACAAACTAAATAATGGTATGAAAATAATTTGAAAAATCATGTAGTTCGTTGATGTCTTTTATATTACCTCTAGCTTTAAAAAAATATAGTCCTACATTAATGGCGCGGCCGGCAAGTGCAGCATTGCTGGACTATATGATGCGTGCCTCGGCTATAATACACGCGTGTTTTATGAGCTGCTTTATGTATCTAAAACTGGTAAAATTAGATCCACTTTACGAGCAAGTGTGTTGAAAAATTTATTAAATGTGTGTCAATTTGGTGGCAGGGCGCATAACCGCGTCTGCAGCCTTGACCCGGAGTTTTCCGGATCATTGGTGAAATGTTAATAATGCAGCCGTCTTTCTCGTTGCTTAACAATAACCAAGCCCATAACAAATTAAAGTTTGCTCCAGCTGAAGTCACGGTTGTCTACGATTTTTCTTAGTCAAATGCTGTGGCTATTGAAAGTTGAAATGTGTGAAATAATAAAATTTCAATAGATTTATTATAGCAGAAGGTCTGTTTCTTGTAAGTCAATAAAACGACTGACATCATTGATAGAGTTGTGGAGGCATCTGGTGCACGCAGTGATGGACGCCGCGCCACATTGCCGGCTGCGTTCCACGCGGGGCTATTTCGGGAGGTCAACGCCTAATATGGGCTCGTTGCCCGGTTTTCAGTAAAAATAGACACAACACTCGCTCGCGCCGGCCTGAGCGCACCTTTGATCATGTCCGGTTGTTCGACATTTAATTTACCGGAAATAATTAACATTCCATTATTAAAATAATTGAATCAATGATAGTTGTTGTATTTTATTAAATTAATACGAATTAATTACAAATATTTGGCGTAGCCGAATAATACCTAAATGCAAATTTAAAATATTCCGAAGTTTTGAATTTTGCCGCCAGTGATCGATGAAATTGAGGTTGGCGTCGGTAAAGCAGTACGCGCGATAAAACTAAGATGGCGTCATGACATGTGCGAGTGCAGCGCCAGTGTGTTGTTGCGGCGGAATGCTGCCAGTCAACATGGCGGCCGCCAGTGCGCGGCCGGACCGCCCGCGCCGCGCTTCGTGATGTCCTCGTCTTCGCCCCACGCCCCCGGGCGCTCCCCCGGGCGGCGCAGGGGGCATCAGCACCACCCGCGGCTGAGGGGCGACCGCCAACCCGCCCCCAGCGCACCCCCGAACACGGATCCGTCCAAACAAGTGGCCTTAAACAACAGAACAGACGATGTTGTGCCTTGTGTCAATAGTGTTAGTGAATCTCAAGCGGTGACAAGGACGAGTAGTGACGATGCACTTTCGAATCCAAATATTGTCGATAACTTTGCGAATGTTGACAATACAGAAATCGAATTTGATAACCGGGCGGTCGGCGTTGAATCTCGCGACAGTTCAGACGACGATTTCTCGTTCAAAGATGAGCGGTCGGCGGGCGACGGAGCAGAGGTGACCGCTGGAGGCTGTGATAATTCCGACGAAGACTCTGAAACTGCAGAACTTGCGAAATTGAGGTGTCCTAGCGAATGTACAGAGATATTAGCGGAGAGAGAGAACAGACGCCGTCGGAGATGTGCGGATTACCCGGGTCTAGCTTTCGGCAGTTCCATATTTTCGTCGGACACGATGATGAAATTTTCCATCATCAAGAATGAGCTGCAAAATATCAAGAACACGGCGTTAAAAAGGGTAACGTACTTTTCTTTGTCTTCAGCTAATTTTATAATGTGTGAGTCAGGTGTGGGCCAAATGCGCGTTAAACTATTTATAATCTAGTTCTACGGTGCCGAGATGTGATGGTGGTCCGCGGGCGGCGGGCGCACTGGCGCGTGGTTATCAGCTGAGCCATTGCACTGACATTTCGTTTGACATGTTTACTTGAACGATTACATCGGGCGTCGACAGATGTCGTTGTTGGTTGTCAACATTCCTGTGGATTGGTCTCAAACTGTGTACACCACATTAAAATGTCTCGACGCACTCATTAAACTTGAGTGGGTAGATAATTGTTTTAATGACTTTAATATCCAAACTAATTTGTAACAAGTAGTTGATCGATACATCAATTAGTTTCTGTACCTTCTGGTATGCTTTTATCAGCAATTACTGATTGACTTTAGAAGATGGACTGACCGTGAAATGATTCATCATATTATTATGACGAGCATGAAGTTCTTATCTGCAGGTTATCTGACATATAATATTTCCTATCCGAGTAGTAACACTGATGTCAATTTTGTGTAACCATTTGTTACATAAGAATATATATTTCTGAAAAAGGGGAAATATTTAGTTTCTCTTTTGACTGAAGAATACATGCCCACTTACGAAATCAGTAGGTATAGCAATGCCCGCCTCGAAGAACCACGAGTCGTACAACTTTCTAAATTATTCATGAAAGAACATACCAATTGATGCGCTTACACCAATTCACACCACCAATTTATGAGTAATTGTTATATAACAATAAAAGTAATCATTTAGTTCAACACACTCGAAGTTGCTATTGTTGAATGACGGCTTAACACATTGACAGATTGTTTATCTCGACATATTATTTCGAGATTTTCAAGTTCGTAAAAATACATAGCTCTCTATCTTTTCAGAAATTAAAAATGCCGCCTTATAAAATTTTCACCTTGGCAATCTGTTTTGTTTTTCCATTATTTCGTTGTTTCAATAAGTGGGTCAATCAGACATCCACTATCTTCATTGTCATGATGCATTTCTTAAAGTTTCGCACGAGAAATTTCATCACCGACTGGCAGCTCGACTCCGTCGTTTTGGTTATCGGTCATTCATAACATTAGCTCTAAATCAAAAGTTGTAGATGCATTGCATTTTTTTAGAGGATTAGCACTCAATTTTCTGTCCTTACGGGTAAATAGAGTGTAACCTCTTTTTGTAAAATAAAAATACTACTTTATGAGATCTATACTACTACTAATACTACGCTCTGATGAACCATCAACGTCTTTAACTGAAGCTAACATTGCAAAAGTGAAGGAAATAGTGACTGAAAATCCTCATCCAAGTTTGAGAGTGATAGCCGCTGAAATTTTTGAGCCTCAGGACTCAATCCGTACCATTTTAAATTATCACTTGGATATGAAACATGTTGCCGCTTACTTCCAAAAAACCTGAATTTTCTCCAAAAACTCAAACACATTAAAGTCACTGAGGATATGCTAGAACGAGTCAATGCCGACCCAACATTCATGAAACGTATTGGTACTGGTGACGAGACGTCGTATACGATTTTGACATGCAAACTAGTCTTTCAATAGTCAAAGCTATGTTGACTGTTTTCTTTGACTATCGCGGTGTTGTGCACTCGGAATGTTTACCAGAAGGTCAAACGTTAAGTAAAGAATGTTATTTGAGCGTTATGCGGCGTTTGAGAGAGCAAATTCAACGAAAGACGCCAGATTTGTGAAAATAAATTTCTTGGATTTTGCCATCATTATGGATCATTATGGCCATCATTATGAACGACCAAAAACTCAAGAAATACCATCGAGCAACTACCTTATTCACCAGATAAGGCTCTAGCGGACTTCTTTCTTTTTCTAAACCCAAATAACCACTTCGTGGCACCCGATTTCATTCGATAAATCATTTTTGGTATAACAATTTTTATTAAAAAAATTTTAGTAAATTTAATACATGTGTATTAGAATTTGAGCCAAGGCAAACACCAGAATTACTTAAGCATTACGATAGACACTCCAATGCAGGTATACCAAAGTTTCCAATAAAACTATTAAATGATCAAAATATGGTAAATGTTACAGTTGATCATAATTTTGATCATAGTTGATACATAAATTTAAATACCCGCGTCGATTCGCAAAATTCATTCCTTTTTCGTCAGTTAAAGAATAAGCCACTCGGCTTGAATAAATAAATGATTGAAGTCAAGTAATTATCTGTAAATTACCAGAAGATACCAATCTTAACTGCTCTCTTTTGAATATCATTGTTTTAATTGTATAATTACGCGCATTTAGATAACTGATACTGATATAACCATGAGCTTTCTCATAATTATGTAATATTTTGGGTTTTCATATCAAGAAAATCATTTCTAACGAAATTCAAAAGGGCTTGAAATATGAAGGTTCAAGCTTAGGGTTCAAGCTTTATTATACGTTTGAACTCAAACGAAAATAAATTATATTGTATGAGTATTTTAGCTTTAAAGATGCAAAGAATTAGAAAGAAATAGAGCTATTGTTGGTATTGACGTACGAGTATACCTATATCAATGATTGTAGTAAATTTAAAAAAGTTATTTATTGTGAAAATGCTGTAGAAATTCAAAAAAATAATTTCAAAGCTTTTGGTGACAGTAAGACTTGGATCATTTAGCCTAAAACAGTAAGATCTCAGTTTCAGAACCTCATAAAGTAGTATTTTTATTTTACAAAAAGAGGTTACACTCTATTTACCCGTAAGGACAGAAAATTGAGTGCTAATCCTCTAAAAAAATGCAATGCATCTACAACTTTTGATTTAGAGCTAATGTTATGAATGACCGATAACCAAAACGACGGAGTCGAGCTGCCAGTCGGTGATGAAATTTCTCGTGCGAAACTTTAAGAAATGCATCATGACAATGAAGATAGTGGATGTCTGATTGACCCACTTATTGAAACAACGAAATAATGGAAAAACAAAACAGATTGCCAAGGTGAAAATTTTATAAGGCGGCATTTTTAATTTCTGAAAAGATAGAGAGCTATGTATTTTTACGAACTTGAAAATCTCGAAATAATATGTCGAGATAAACAATCTGTCAATGTGTTAAGCCGTCATTCAACAATAGCAACTTCGAGTGTGTTGAACTAAATGATTACTTTTATTGTTATATAACAATTACTCATAAATTGGTGGTGTGAATTGGTGTAAGCGCATCAATTGGTATGTTCTTTCATGAATAATTTAGAAAGTTGTACGACTCGTGGTTCTTCGAGGCGGGCATTGCTATACCTACTGATTTCGTAAGTGGGCATGTATTCTTCAGTCAAAAGAGAAACTATATATTTCTGAAAAAGGGGAAATATTTAGTTTCTCTTTTGACTGAAGAATACATGCCCACTTACGAAATCAGTAGGTATAGCAATGCCCGCCTCGAAGAACCACGAGTCGTACAACTTTCTAAATTATTCATGAAAGAACATACCAATTGATGCGCTTACACCAATTCACACCACCAATTTATGAGTAATTGTTATATAACAATAAAAGTAATCATTTAGTTCAACACACTCGAAGTTGCTATTGTTGAATGACGGCTTAACACATTGACAGATTGTTTATCTCGACATATTATTTCGAGATTTTCAAGTTCGTAAAAATACATAGCTCTCTATCTTTTCAGAAATTAAAAATGCCGCCTTATAAAATTTTCACCTTGGCAATCTGTTTTGTTTTTCCATTATTTCGTTGTTTCAATAAGTGGGTCAATCAGACATCCACTATCTTCATTGTCATGATGCATTTCTTAAAGTTTCGCACGAGAAATTTCATCACCGACTGGCAGCTCGACTCCGTCGTTTTGGTTATCGGTCATTCATAACATTAGCTCTAAATCAAAAGTTGTAGATGCATTGCATTTTTTTAGAGGATTAGCACTCAATTTTCTGTCCTTACGGGTAAATAGAGTGTAACCTCTTTTTGTAAAATAAAAATACTACTTTATGAGGTTCTGAAACTGAGATCTTACTGTTTTAGGCTAAATGATCCAAGTCTTACTGTCACCAAAAGCTTTGAAATTATTTTTTTGAATTTCTACAGCATTTTCACAATAAATAACTTTTTTAAATTTACTACAATCATTGATATAGGTATACTCGTACGTCAATACCAACAATAGCTCTATTTCTTTCTAATTCTTTGCATCTTTAAAGCTAAAATACTCATACAATATAATTTATTTTCGTTTGAGTTCAAACGTATAATAAAGCTTGAACCCTAAGCTTGAACCTTCATATTTCAAGCCCTTTTGAATTTCGTTAGAAATGATTTTCTTGATATGAAAACCCAAAATATTACATAATTATGAGAAAGCTCATGGTTATATCAGTATCAGTTATCTAAATGCGCGTAATTATACAATTAAAACAATGATATTCAAAAGAGAGCAGTTAAGATTGGTATCTTCTGGTAATTTACAGATAATTACTTGACTTCAATCATTTATTTATTCAAGCCGAGTGGCTTATTCTTTAACTGACGAAAAAGGAATGAATTTTGCGAATCGACGCGGGTATTTAAATTTATGTATCAACTATGATCAAAATTATGATCAACTGTAACATTTACCATATTTTGATCATTTAATAGTTTTATTGGAAACTTTGGTATACCTGCATTGGAGTGTCTATCGTAATGCTTAAGTAATTCTGGTGTTTGCCTTGGCTCAAATTCTAATACACATGTATTAAATTTACTAAAATTTTTTTAATAAAAATTGTTATACCAAAAATGATTTATCGAATGAAATCGGGTGCCACGAAGTGGTTATTTGGGTTTAGAAAAAGAAAGAAGTCCGCTAGAGCCTTATCTGGTGAATAAGGTAGTTGCTCGATGGTATTTCTTGAGTTTTTGGTCGTTCATAATGATGGCCATAATGATCCATAATGATGGCAAAATCCAAGAAATTTATTTTCACAAATCTGGCGTCTTTCGTTGAATTTGCTCTCTCAAACGCCGCATAACGCTCAAATAACATTCTTTACTTAACGTTTGACCTTCTGGTAAACATTCCGAGTGCACAACACCGCGATAGTCAAAGAAAACAGTCAACATAGCTTTGACTATTGAAAGACTAGTTTGCATGTCAAAATCGTATACGACGTCTCGTCACCAGTACCAATACGTTTCATGAATGTTGGGTCGGCATTGACTCGTTCTAGCATATCCTCAGTGACTTTAATGTGTTTGAGTTTTTGGAGAAAATTCAGGTTTTTTGGAAGTAAGCGGCAACATGTTTCATATCCAAGTGATAATTTAAAATGGTACGGATTGAGTCCTGAGGCTCAAAAATTTCAGCGGCTATCACTCTCAAACTTGGATGAGGATTTTCAGTCACTATTTCCTTCACTTTTGCAATGTTAGCTTCAGTTAAAGACGTTGATGGTTCATCAGAGCGAGTCAAATCTTTTATCACATCTCGACCGCTTTGTATACCACTCATAACAACGTTTTTTTGATAAAGTCGATTCGCCGTAAGCTTTCTGCAACATTTTCATGACTTCGAACACGAAATTCTACTGGCGATGAAAAATTTAAGACAAACTCTTTCTTAGATGTGTCCATTATGAAATTCTCAATGCATACTAGATACCTATGATCTAACTTAAAACAACACTGTATCCTTACATATTATAAAACAAAGTCCCCCGCCGCGTCTGTCTGTCTGTCTGTTCGCGATAAACTCAAAAACTACTGCACTGATTTTCAAGCGGTTTTCACCACTCGATAGCTTGATTCTCGAGGAAGGGATTAATATATAATTTGTTAAGTTTTTGTATTTATTTCTGTGTACATTAACGATATTTGTTGAAGATGTCGGGAACAAATAAGTTAAGGCGAAGTTTTTTCAAAAATATCACAACAGTTGATATTTTTCCACCCAAAAACCAGTAATACTTTGTTGAGATGTAACTTTGGTTAAGGTTTTTTCAAAAATATTACAACAGTTGATATTCGTCCACCCAAAAAATAGTTATATTTTCATCAGATTTAACTTTGGTTAAAGTTTTTTCAAAAATGTTGTATCAGCAGATATTTTGCCATCCAAAAAAATAGTTATATTTACATCAGATGTAACTTTGCA
Organism: Schoenobius gigantellus; assembly: GCA_963935595.1. Classification (NCBI taxonomy): domain Eukaryota; kingdom Metazoa; phylum Arthropoda; class Insecta; order Lepidoptera; family Crambidae; genus Schoenobius; species Schoenobius gigantellus. The sequence continues at coordinate 25,948,546 of OZ012554.1, forward strand.
CACAGTTTTTTCAAAAATATTACAACAGTTGATATTTGTCCAACCAAAAAATAGTTATATTTTCATCAGATTTAACTTTGGTTAAAGTTTTTTCAATAATATTGTAACAGCCGATATTTTGCCATCCAAAAAAATAGTTATATTTCCATCTGATGTAAATTTGGACAAAGTTTTTTCAAAAATTATGTGAAAGTTGATATTTTGTCATACAAAAATAACAATATTTTCATTAGATGGAACTTTGCACAAAGTTTTTTCAAAAATATTACAACAGCTGATATTTGTCCCATCAAAAAATAGTAATATTTTCATTAGATTTAACTTTGGTTAAAGTTTTTTTTTAAAATATTGTAACAGCAGATATTTTTTCACAAAAAAAAAATTGATATATTTTCATCTAATGTAAATTTGGACAAAGTTTTTCAAAAATAATGTAAAACTAGATATTTTGTCATCCAAAAATAACCATATTTTCATTGGATGGAACTTTGCACAAAGTTATTTCAAAAATATTATAACAGTTGATATTTGTTCACCCAAAAAATTGTTATATTTTTTATCAGATTTAACTTTGGTTAAAGTTTTTTCAAAAATATCACAACAGTTGATATTTTTCCACCCAAAAACCAGTAATACTTTGTTCAGGTGTAACTTTGGTTAAGGTTTTTTCAAAAATATTACAACAGTTGATATTCGTCCACCAAAAAAATAGTTAAATTTTCATCAGATTTAACTTTGGTTAAAGTTTTTTCAAAAATGTTGTATCAGCAGATATTTTGCCATCCAAAAAAATAGTTATATTTACATCAGATGTAACTTTGCACACAGTTTTTTCAAAAATATTACAACAGTTGATATTTGTCCAACCAAAAAATAGTTATATTTTCATCAGATTTAACTTTGGTTAAAGTTTTTTCAATAATATTGTAACAGCCGATATTTTGCCATCAAAAAAAATAGTTATATTTCCATCTGATGTAAATTTGGACAAAGTTTTTTCAAAAATTATGTGAAAGTTGATATTTTGTCATACAAAAATAACAATATTTTCATTAGATGGAACTTTGCACGCTGTTTTTTCAAAAATATTACAACAGCTGATATTTGTCCCACCAAAAAATAGTAATATTTTCATTAGATTTAACTTTGGTTAAAGTTTTTTTTTAAATATTGTAACAGCAGATATTTTTTCATCCAAAAAAATTGATACATTTTCATCTGATGTAAATTTGGACAAAGTTTTTTCAAAAATAATGTAAAGTTGCTATTTTGTCATCCAAAAATAAATATATTTTCATTAGATGGAACTTTGCACAAAGTTTTTTCAAAAATATTACAACAGTTGATATTTGCCCACCCAAAAATAGTAATACTTTGTTCAGGTGTAACTTTGGTTAAGGTTTTTTCAAAAATATTACAACAGTTGATATTCGTTCACCCAAAAAATAGTTATATTTTCATCAAATTTAACTTAGGTTATAGTTTTTTCGAAAATATTACAACAGTTAATATTTGTCCACCCAAAAAATAGTTATATTTTCATCAGATTTAATATTGGTTAAAGTTTTTTTTTTAAATATTGTATAAGCAGATATTTTGCCATCCAAAAAAATAGTTATATTTTCATCAAATGTAACTTTGCACGCAATTTTTTCAAAAATATTAGAACAGTTGATATTTGTCCCACCAAAAAATTTTAATATTTTCATTAGATTTAACTTTGGTTAAGTTTTTTTTTAAATATTGTAACAGCAGATATTTTTTCATCCAAAAAATGGATATATTTTCATCTGATGTAAATTTGGACAAAGTTTTTTCAAAAATTATGTGAAAGTTGATATTTTGTCATACAAAAATAACAATATTTTCATTAGATGGAACTTTGCACAAAGTTTTTTCAAAAATATTACAACAGCTGATATTTGTCCCACCAAAAAATAGTAATATTTTCATTAGATTTAACTTTGGTTAAAGTTTTTTTTAAAAATATTGTAACAGCAGATATTTTTTCATCCAAAAAAAATTGATATATTTTCATCTGATGTAAATTTGGACAAAGTTTTTTCAAAAATAATGTAAAAGTAGATATTTTGTCATCCAAAAATAACCATATTTTCATTAGATGGAACTTTGCACAAAGTTATTTCAAAAATATTATAACAGTTGATATTTTTTCACCCAAAAAAATTTTATATTTTTTATCAGATTTAACTTTGGTTAAAGTTTTTTCAAAAATATCACAACAGTTGATATTTTTCCACCCAAAAACCAGTAATACTTTGTTCAGATGTAACTTTGGTTAAGGGTTTTTCAAAAATATTACAACAGTTGATATTCGTCCACCCAAAAAATAGTTATATTTTCATCAGATTTAACTTTGGTTAAAGTTTTTTAAAAAATGTTGTATCAGCAGATATTTTGCCATCCAAAAAAATAGTTATATTTACATCAGATGTAACTTTGCACACAGTTTTTTCAAAAATTATGTGAAAGTTGATATTTTGTCATACAAAAATAACAATATTTTCATTAGATGGAACTTTGTACAAAGTTATTTCAAAAATATTACAATAGTTGATATTTGTCCAACCAAAAAATTGTTATATTTTCATCAGATATAACTTTGGTTAAGGTTTTTTCAAAAATTTTATAACAGCAGATATTTTGCCATCCAAAAAAATAGTTATATTTTCATCAGATGTAACTTTGCACAAAGTTTTTTTAAATATTGCATCAGTTGATATTTGCCCCCAAAAATATTGTAATATTTTTATAAGATGTAACTAAGGTCAAAGTTTTTTCAAAAATATTTAGGTATTAACAGTTGATATTTTGCACGTCCAAAAAATAGTCATATTTTGTTCAGATGTAACTTTGGGCAAAGTTTTTTAGGTTTCGATTAATTGTAACTTTATACGAATATTTGTTATATTGCCGTTTTGATATTTTATTTTTACATTTCGCTATTTTTTCAAAAATGGGTATGACAAAATTACTTTGGACAATGATTTTAACAGATCATTTGTAGCTTTAAGTTGTAACCTTAGACAAACTTGATTTCGGTTGTATTACGAGTTTTCTAACTTTGAAAATTTTGGTTTCCAGGAAAAAAACACACATTGAATAGTATATAAAATACCTAACGATTATCCTAATATTTATTATTAAGGTAATTTTCGCAAATATTTTGACAAATGCCCTGAGAGTATTCAAATTATGGTTAGTAGACATACAGCACAATATATCAACGGTAAACATTCTAACAAGGAAAGTTCAAAGCTGATTTGAGAAGCCATACTTTCAATAAAGTTAGTTCTTTGATAGAAATTTTGATACAAGAAGTCTTCAAACGCAGGAAAATGTGTTGACTACCTGAAATTGTCAAGGTCAATAAAATTAGCTCATCTAACTCGTTCCATTCGTGCGAGTGCTCTAATAACATGACTCATTGTTGGATGTACAGAGTTTGATAGATGTTGGATCATTGTCAACCAAATTTAGTGACTACAAAAATCCCTTTTGTCGGAAACGAATGAACAATCAAAGTCTAAAGCTGTGCATTACTTCGTTATTCGTACTTTCCGAATTTACACGAGACGGGATCCTGTTGTGTCGATTGTTTGCTTGTTCACCTAACGGAATTTAAAACAGCGCATACTTTACGGGTGACGTCAATCTGTTTTTGCCGTTTTTTGTCTGCTGGCTGGCTGGTTGCTTTCCTAATCATACGCAAGTTTGAAAACATTACGCTAGATGGCGGCACACGGAGATGCGTCAATTGTTAACTTCAATGTTATTAAATCTAACGTTGTAATATTGTCGGAATGATCACAGCTCTGTATTATATGTAGACGGACATCGTTTTACCTTTCTATTGTTGTGTTGATTTATCATTTCTTACAGTGTTAAGTTCATACAATTTTTATTAATGCCCTTATTGTCCCTTATGTATCTATGAATAGCGTGCTTCCGTAGTTTGTGAACTTTTGTCAAAATTAGCTCACCCGTAACGTAACACTCATCCTATTTATTTGGGTATATTTTGTTGCTATCATCAGTAACACACGGGCGCTCGTTCTATTCGGTGTCAACAGGTGGAGCCACGAGCGTCACTCGATCACCGATCAAGTTCGGTCGGGTCGTGCTAAGTGAACTCAAAGTGTCGTTCAAATCATTCGTTCAGCACACTGTCAAAGTCATTTGGAGAATGTGCTCTTTCTTAAACATGTTATGAAATACTAATTTAATAGTAATTCATTGTCTTACTTAAATCGTTGGTTAATTCTACCGTGGTAATATCGTGTGGGTCTTTGTTATCGCTCCGATAACACCGAAACGTGTAAGGAGGCGGCGGCCATTTTCTGCGCCGGCTGTGTTCATTCGTGCCGTGCCCATCTCCGCGACAGAGAGCCGTAACGAGCGGGCCAGTCAGTTGGCATTTTCGCGACAAGGGCGAAGGTGTTTTTAGTTTTTAGCTAATAAGTATTGAAGTTTAACACAAAAGTGCATTAAAATGACTACAAACATGCAGCAAGGAACGATTTTGGACGTTTTGAAAAAGAAAATGCGCCAAACGAAGGAGGAAATGGAAAAATATAAGGACGAGTGCGAGGAGTACCACAAACGATTACAAGTGGAAATAATGCGGAGAGAAGAAGTAAGATAATGTGTTACATGTTCGTGTTGTGCTGTGTCATGTTGCGGATTAAGTGAAATTCATTTTTGTGCTATTTTCAGTCGTGTCAAATAAGGGAATTATCAGTTGGCCCGTACTATCTACCTATAGTGAGTAATGTCCGGCCATACTTAGGTGTGCAGGCAACGTACGCATGTTGCATCTCTTTCTGATTCATCTCACTAGCGCGGCATAGAAAGAGATGGCAAACAATAATTTCTTCTACAGTTGTAGATTCGGTAGTCTGGCATTAATCTTAATTTAAAACATTAACATCGTACCTTTGTAGGTTATGAAGTGCGAATAGAGCTGTAAAATGTATCTCTGTATAATTAAGTGTTCCGTGGCTGGACACTGGTTTCTGTTACACGTAACAGGTTTGGTGGCGTTGGAGGTCGTATACCGGTCTATTGTGGCACATGTAGAGCGAGCCGGGATCGCTAAGGCTTAGCTTAGGACCCTCAATGCATTCCTGTTGCTCGGACGTCCTCGAAGGACCGCTGGCGCCGCGAAGGCGTGTCCGAGCTCCTAGCCGTTATCGCCACGTGACGTAACTGAATACGGCATGCCCTTGCGATTACAAACACCTATGAGTGTTTTAATTGAACCCAGCCCAAACATTTACACAAACTGCACTTATCCAAGACTCTAGAAGGCGGAATTGTTTCTCAAATCATCGTGGCAATTTCTGTTGGTGCAAAACCAACTTAATCTTTCTTATCGTTTTCCATGTATCAAATGATAAGAATCGTCGCTATGGATGACGTCGATGGAAATATAAATTTAAAAGTGTTAATTTTTATTGTTCTCGATAGTTATTCAGAATTGATCAAGAAAGTTACATTAGCGCACATTTGATACGTTTCACAGAGAACGGAAAACATGGAAGCCAAAGATTTGAAGACCTACATAGCATTAAGAGCGTGGGCGTTTACTAATATTTGGTTAGTGCTTGATCAAATAAAGTTGACTTAAACATACAGAAACTATGACACTGCCGATAATAATGTTATATTCAAGAGAATACTTAAACATTTCCTTTTAATAAGTACTTATCCGAATGCAAACGAAGATAATTACTACCCGAAAAACAGGTCGAATTCTCAGTACAAATTGCATTTGATAGCAATTGACTAAATTATATCGGCACGTAGTTATCTATCAATACAATTTGAGGTGGATGAGTCACAACATTGTTGAAATTGTTTATGAGTTTTAAACGTGCTAAGCATCAAACTATGAAAAATATTAAAAGTAATTTTTTTTGTAAAATGTTAGCATGTGACTAAACACCCTTTGCGTGACTCCACTGCGTTACTATTGGGATTTTCATTGTAACCGAACAATCAATGGGCACAATGATCCTGCCCTTCCCGAGCCCATAATTAAACAAAACATTTCGTCCATCCATGAAAGGGAATTGTATTACGCAGTCAGGTGTAACCGTGGCGTTACCATTCATGACCCGCTGGGAGCAGACATGATCGCTGCATTAATTTATGATACTGAATCCAACATCGACAAGGTCTTTAACCTTTACGTAAGTCTCGACAGGCTTCTAATTCTAAAATAACCATACCCGTCAATTCGGATTATGTTCAAGTTCAAGGTGATTGAACGAAGTCGTTAGCAAGTTATACTAATAGATTTTTTTGGACATTCATCAATGTAAATGTTTAGCAAGTCAGCGGAGCCGGCTGTGTTGAGAGAGAGATGAGAAATTATTACAAATTTATAACTTTCAATTCACTTAGTGGTCGAGAGGTTGATTGCATTGCCAGGAATGTGAAACAAGCGGTTACAAGTGCAAATCCCGACCGAGCCCGTCACGACTATTATTAACGGCCACGCACTGGTGACGATACAGGATAAAAGCAGGAGAAACTGGGACTCGTTTGTGCTTCCTCGCGGCAAGGACGCGTGATGTCAGCGGCATGCGCGACCTGCAGAATATAAATAAAGTGATTTAAAACATTTAAATAGGTGCTAGATTCACGACACGTCCCTCGTTACGACTGTTGACAACGTCTGACACGGGTACACGAACAATTTTGATTATATTAAATAAAAGAACATCTATAACGTTAATGATTAGCTTAAGAATGAACCATCAAAATTAAAAGTCAAAGTAAATAAAACACCATGGATAACCTTAATGATTAGCTTAAGAATGAAACAATCAAAATTGGAAGTCACTTTCTTTAAAATATACTGTCTAAAATCGAAGAATGTTTTCCGTGAGGAATTTAGAAAAAGGAAAAAGCTTTTCCTGTGACCGTAGAGTGATAAAAGAATGCAGTTGGATTGCAAGATCTATTTTACGCGTGATAATAGGTACATGCTGAGTGCATTAGATCACAATGGTGTTAAAAGACGGGGAGAAGGTTTTTTAACAATATTTTTGCAGGGGATCATAATTATGTTGGTTGCTATTTCGATTATGATTGCTTGCTGTTTCAATTTCCTGTATTTCAATTCCTGTGTAGATACGGTTAAGTAGTATAATGACAAGTTAAAAAATGAAATTTCCTTAAAAATATTCGTGATTCGTAAACAAAAAAGTAAATGATGATTTAAGGTTATCTTCTTTAAAAACAAATTTTTTAATTAGTCATATAAGTAATTTGTCAAAGTTAAACCGTTAACGAATATACACAATTCTTTTCATGAATTATTCTTATTTAAAAACAATGTCAAAACCAGTTTTCCAGTTCAGCTTATTTGTTCTGACAATTGGCAACATTTCCTGGAAGAGAATTAATTAACATAAAGTTGGAAGGAAAATATGCATGGACTTACTGATAAATAGTGCATCACTTTTCGAAAAGACTTGACAACAAGTCATGAAACAAATGACACGTATGAATTTGGTGTTGATAGTAAACTTACTCGATCAGTGAAGAAAATTATAACCTAAACTGTTTCGTTTCCCGTTATTTCGCTTGAGTATTTAAAGTGGATGAACTGTGAATATTGAAGAAAACATAAAAACATGTCAATAATTCTCCGTTCACTCCGTCATGTTGCCACGGAGTTCGTTAACTAATTACTCGTAGGTACCTTGATACGAGTAGTATTAAAGAATATTAGGCTCCTAACTGATTGTGGTTCTTAAGTGTGTTATCTACACTAATATTATAAAGCTGAAGAGTTTGCTTGTTTGTTTGAACGTGCTAATCTCAGGAACTACTGGTACGAATTGAAAAATTCTTTTTGTGTTGGATAGTCCATTTATCGAGGTAGGCTTTAGGCTATATAACATCACGATATTGTTATTTTCGGACATCCACGCGAACGAAGTCGCGGGCACAGCTAGTAGTATATATTTCCAACCAGGCTTAGTTATGCTTTTAAATTTGAATAGTTATTGCTTTTCTTGTTAAATTAGAGCATGTAGGCTAACGTAATCAAGTATACATAATATAAACAATATAATTGAGTTTAATATAAATTGATAAACCCTATTTTTCTCCTTATAAACTGTCATATGTATTTTGATGGCCTTCCCCTTGTATTCTAGTTGATGTTTTTTGATTGTGCTTATGCAGTTCCTTCATACAAATGAATTTTTATTGTGACGTTTTATGAATAACGAATTAAAATGCCACGTTATTTATTCTTTTATGGTTGAATTTCGAACATTATTTCCTCCGTCATTACGTCGGGCGTCTAAACTCAAACTCAAACTGACTAACCCTCAGAAGAATAACTATAGCTATTGTTCTGAGGACTAACCCTCGTGCCGTCTCGCGTCATTGTTATGTGAGAGAGCGAGAAGAAACATGTTATTTGTCTCTTGTCGCGTTTTGTCCACGGTCACGGTCACAAAATGAAGGCATCTAATAGTGTATTTTTTATGCAGGCCGAGTCCGAAGTGGCTGCCCTCAACCGACGCATCCAACTGCTGGAAGAAGACCTGGAGAGGTCAGAGGAGCGTCTCGCTACCGCCACCGCCAAGCTGTCGGAGGCCAGTCAGGCCGCCGATGAGTCCGAACGGTGAGTCTATGTCGATTTACAGGTGTCGTATGCCGACATCATCTATAACATTGAAAATATCTAATCCTTTAAGACTTAATTGAGGACGATATAGCAGTAGTGTCTTTTGATTTTCCATTTACAGTTTCGAAATTTTAACTTTATTAAATGTTACTTTAATGAAGTTTTTGTATTTTTGTTTCTGATACAGGATTGTATTTTTATTAGGAGCCGGAGTTGAAATATATTATCTGGTGATTAATACAAAAGGTTGTTGTTATGATAATTGTTTTAAATCATTATATTTTTAGAATTTAAACGGTTAAAAAAAAACACCAATAACGGCTACAGTTTTTCGTGCGTTTCACTGAATATTATACATATTATTGCACTTTATAATTTGCTAGATTTTTCGTATTTTGCAAGTTTTTGCAAGTTTCATCTCACTCATAATGAGTTCATAAAAATTTGGCTCCTGGTTCAAATATAATCCGGTACCTATCCAAAATTTGAAATCATATATGAAATTTTATATAGTTTCAATACTTTTTCTGTGTGCACGAGTGTGTGTTGAGTTTCAAATAACCTGCCACAACTTTTTATCAATTCTTGTTTTACGATAGTACAAATGAATTCATGTGTACGTTTATAAATGTATTTCTTCATCATTTCACAACTCAATCTCATACATAACAAAATCGATGTTATAACATGCATGTGTTTGGCCCCGCACTAACCAGAATACGCAAGGCGTTGGAGAACAGAACCAACATGGAGGACGACCGCGTTGCGATCTTGGAGGCACAGCTCACGCAAGCCAAGCTCATTGCTGAAGAGTCCGACAAGAAATACGAAGAGGTGAACGCTTTGATAATTTGTCTCCCAAATTCGATAGTGCTAGTGGTATTGTTTCGACTAAATCCTCTTTAGGGTCTTTGGTTGATGCCAAACAATACATTTATAACGATGTGACAGTATCACTAGCAAATCGATTTTTCTTATAACTTCACCATGACTTCAATCAATCTAATCTGGTCACGGTAGGTTATGAGGAATTTTCCAACCTGCATGCAACCTTCTTAAATGAACGATGAATATTAGAAATCCGTTACAAGTTAAAAGTTCATTTAAATTGTGTAAAGTGAAGCTGTGTTATCGAATATATTTCGTTGTTTGTAAGTGCTCGAAATCAATATTTGTTCGTTGTAGCTGGTTTCTAATCGCCAATAGCACCGAATATTGTATATTATTTAGTAAGACTTCAATTTTATTTTCTCATATAAAGTAAAAACTTTATTTGGAAAGCAATAAGTTTTGAGATTATAGCATCTAATTATTGAATGCTAAACGAAACTAGTAAAGGAATATTATAATATAATCTATAACGTTGTAATTAATGAACTCTATACAATATTTTGGAGCTGTTCTGTTCAAGTATAAAATAAGAATATAAATTAATTCTAAGATTGGGTTTGATACGATTATGATTACAATCACAATTTTCATATTCTGGAATTGCCGTATTTAATTTTACGTATCATTGATTTGAATATTTTGTATCCGTCTCAAATAATCGTATCGAACTTTTTTTCTACAGCTGTTCCTGATCGTCGATTGTTTGTCGCTTTATAATGTTTCTCGCAAAACGTGTTCGTCCTTTGCATGTCTTCTAACTTTGGGTCACCCTTGAGAGTCTGTAGGTTCACTAACTTTGTTGAAATATTTTTACTGAGGATTTATGTTATGGGATCCAGCGCCCGCAAGGTCCTCGAGAACAGGTCGTTGGCCGATGAGGAGCGTATGGATGCCCTGGAGAACCAGCTCAAGGAGGCCAGATTCCTTGCCGAGGAAGCCGACAAGAAATATGATGAGGTCTTTATACAGGAGTGTCGATGTTGTTTGGTTTGGCATGGTTTGTTCGTACCGTACATACAGTTTATGACGACGTGTACATAATTAATGCTCTACTTTGAAGAATTCTTGTACGTAGCAATTATCTAGGTATAGTGGCTACTTAATGCGTGTCATAATTTTGTTTGTTTTGTTCCAACATTAATTGAGTGGTCGTAAAAGACGTTCGCCTAACAATGTGTATTATACGTTATGAAGATGATATCCCTCTGCTGTCCTAACATTACTTTTCCCTTATTAAAAGTATAAAGTTGACTGTAAAACAAATCACCAAATGATTTTACTTCCTAGTTTTATTAAATCTATCCATGTTTCTTTGCATTCTACTAATTATCGTTATGTTTGACACTGAATGATATAATTTTGTAGAAGTAACAAGAAAAGAAAATCAACAATTTAAAGTAACTGAAATCTTTACATTTAATGTCTTCCAGCAGCTGTCTACTCGTAGTAAAAAATAGTCTAAACTAATAACTGTTAAAGCCTACCCAGTTTGATTCAGACTTAGTTTTCTTGGACAGACTTCGTAATACTTACATGAACAAAATGTGAATTCATAAAAACATGCTGTCGTAATTTTGAGTCATAGCATATAGTGATATTGAACGTAAATTGAAGCCATATGGCTCAGTATATAATAACGTCCTAATTCCCCTGACATATGACCCTGCACAGCGAAGGCAGCCGTAAAAGTCGGCATCCCAAGATGGAGTCGAAATGGCTGATCTTGGTTTGAGCGCCATATATGGCTGGACCAGTCTCCTTCGCATATGTCGTTACATAAGCATTACTTCCATTTACGAAGGGTGTTGTGGCTCATGTTTCTCAAGAGTTGCGTGCACTGTAAGCAGCTGTTTGGAGTCCGTGACATTAATGACCAGAAGTTTTTGGCTTGGTTGTTTAATAAAGTATCGTGTCGCAGGTGGCTCGTAAGCTGGCCATGGTTGAGGCTGACTTGGAGCGCGCGGAGGAGCGCGCCGAAGCCGGTGAATCGTAGGTTCCTCTTCAATATCGCCAAAGGATCGATACTTCTCTCAATATTGATTTTCGTGCACAGAATAAGAAAAGTAAACACTATTATACACGGTAGACATTAATACTCAATATTCTTATTTTGTCATGTCACTCAATAATGGGCAGTAGTGTTTTGATCTTATAGCATTGTTTTGCAAGTTTTCGCCATCGTTCTGCATGGATGTTCATTTGCATTCTTAACATTGCCGCACAGTAAACCGATTTACCTACATTGGTGTTTCTAACGTAGGGTGTCACCTAGATATTTTTATTGCATGCCCCTTTTTAGGTCGGCCTACTATTGGAGCAGTGTCGCAGTTTTTATTATTTTTATTTCGCATCCTCTCATAACATTAGTGAACTGTTTTCGTTTTGTTGTATATCAAAACGTTGGCAGTGTTTAATTTTAAGAACACGTACAGGGCAGCGCTACTTCGGCCGCGAGGTCTGAGTGGCGCTGCGCTTTCAGTGACTCAGACTAAAACAAGGGTTGCCCCATTTCATGGATATTTCTACGCAAATGTTAACTATCATGTCCATGTGTCGACTAAACTTCTGTCTTCAGTGTGTGTATTCTTTAAACGTATAAGAAGCTAGGACGTCAGGAAATATGTGTGGTATAGGGCAATTTTCGTTTTCAGATATGCACCGAATTACACCAGAATTACTGGCCGTATGCGTGCCGCACACGCAAGCGCACACATCACATCACATAACGATGACTATACTGCACTAGATAGCACTTAGATATTTAACTGTTTTCGAAATTTGAAATTTTAGAACTAAATGTTTTGGGACAACCCTCGTTTATTAATTATTAATCAACATGAATCACTGACTCCGCTCTCGAATTGTCGCTTCGTGTGATTCCTAATTTTATTTTGTGTTTAATAGCTGGGAGTTGACTGCAATACGTTGTATGGGAACCTACTTGAAGTTTGATTAAGTTTTTAAATTTGGCATGGTTGTTCTTTAGGTGGTTGATTGGATTTAGCCCGGTAGTCATCGACAGCCCCACGTCTGAGGGGCGGGGGTGGGGGTTGAAGTTTGGTTTTGCCGCGCTCTGCTTTCAGGCTTATAGCTGCCTAGCTATAGGTACTAGGGCAAGTGTGGTATCGTTTTTGGATAACTCGAGGATGAAGAATTCATTTCTGGAACAATTTTTTTCCTATCCCATATAAAAAAATGAATTATTTGGTGAAAACCGAAAAACGTCAACATGTTTTTTTAACATTATTGTAATTATTTTTTTTAACCACGAAGGATATTGGTACTAAAAAAATATGAACATATAGCCACACTCGCCAGGATTACGGTGATATAAGTATCATTGAAATATGTGAACAAAAACATAGTAAAAAAAAACTGATGCCAGATAAGTGCCCTAACGCACGGTTTATTTAAGGGAGAAAGTTTGATTTCATTCCGCTTGTTTGAGGCTACATTGCTTAAGTTTTCTTATTTAGAAGAATTAATTATTGTATAAAAATAAATAAAGCGTAAAGCATACAATTTGAGAATGAAAGAGGTAGGTACTTACCCACCTAACTACAAAGCTCACAATCCGAATCCACTTTTTTTGCATTCTCAATAAGATGAAAATAAACAAACATGATGTTTTTTTATTCATTTCTGAGGTAGGTATTTTAACCGATCGTGCGTGAGGTAGGGGGGCACATGAGAACCAAGCCAGTCCACCAGCTCTTTCTTCGTTTGGCAAATTACGATCTGGGACAAAATCTGATTTATTAAAATCGTTGACTAGTATTTGCGGCACTGCAACTATATCAAACGTCCCGCATGCCTCAGCAAAAATTCTTGATGGAACTGCTTTAGTTCACTTGCTGAATCCTGGCCAAAGCAAAACGTTCGGCGAATATGTCGACATTATATTTATACCATTTATCTGTAAAGAACCAACCACGGTTCTATCTCTCTGTAATTTGGGAGTAGCTGTGGGCGACGAGTGGCGACCCTCAGCGAGCCACTGCGACCTGTGCAGATCTATTGTGGCCGACCCCTCTTTTAAAGGTCTCCAAATAGGCCTGTAGCGTTAAAATAGCCGATGACCTTTTTTGGAGACAGAGCCTTTTACCTCATTAGGTGGCAGACTAGGTCCGCCCAGAGCTCGGCTTCTAGTGTGGATGAGAGCATAGCATTCATAGAGGATGTGAAGTGGTGTCTCGTCATCCTCGCCACAGAATCTGCACGTGGGGGCATTTGCTAATCCCATTCTGTGCAGATGTTTGTTGAGTTTACAGTGGCCGGTCAAGGCTCTAGTGAGTACCTTCAGTTGACCTCTGCTCAGTTGGAGGTTGGTTTCGCATAGTGACCCTGGGTGAAAATTCCCTGATGAGCATTTTAGAGTGCAAGAGTCCTGGACTCTGAGCCCACTAGAGTCGGGCTTATATCTGTACCCAATCTCTGAGGGCTCACTTTTTTGTCACCCTCGAAATGCCACATGTTGGTTCTGACCCTATGAGAACGTTCTGGGAGCCAGCCCTCGCTAGTTCGTCGCCAATTTCATTGCCATTGATATTGGAGTGACTTGGAACCCAGCCAATCAAAACCGAGTTCCTAGTCGCCAAATCATTTAAGGCCTTCGAACACTCTAAAGTGATTTTGGACTTGAACTCCACGGCAGCTAGGCAGCTTGACTGTCCGACAGAATAAGAATATTTTTACCCTCGCTCGACCGATTTCCGTGAACGCAGTCAATGATGGCATACATTTCTGCCTGAAAAACGGTGGCATGTGCACCTAGGCTCGTAGTCCTCCTGGATTTCGTACTACCTTCGTAGACATCTGCACCTGAACGGCTCTCTTTTCTGGAGCCGTCAGTGTACCAAACTAGGTTGGCTTTCGTAAAGGGCTCAGGGATTTGCTTATCCCATCTCATTCCTCCCTGTTAGGAATCATAACTTTGTAGTTCTTCTTGAACTCCAAAGTTTCATGCATGGCATCGGCTGGCATTGCCATTACAGGATAGATGAGGCTACCATGTAGTTTCCTCATGGTTTGGGGTTTCCAACTCGATCGGCCTCCCTCTACTGCTCTGAGCATGGTCATCCTTGCCTCCCCCTGAATGAACATGTGGAGCGGTGGGAGGTTCAGGATAGCCTCCAAAGCAAGGGTGGGAGAAGACGAGAAGGCTCCCGTGATCATCAAGCAGGCGCATCTTTGCAGGCGTTCGAGGGCCCTAATAGTGGTCTCTATTGTCGTTTGCTTAAACCAAGCTATACACCCGTAGCCAACCATAGGTCTTACCACAGCGGTGTAGCGGTTTCTAGATTAGATATCGTTTGGGATACTTATGATGATTAGATGTAGATGCAAAACAATGCGGTACAAGGTGCAATTGTCAAAAACGCAAATTGAGGTGCACTGATTTGTGTCTTTGTAGTGGTAATTGTTATAAGAGTAACGAATAATTTCTAAGGAACGTTTGATTTGTTTTTTTTTATTATTTTAGTTCCCAAAAGCGGGAAGTCGCTGGATGCCCAGCCGTGGACGTCTAGAAGTTAAAGTAATGATGAAAGCCCTAATAAAGTTAAAAATATACAAATAAGCCGATATGTCATAAACTAGAGCCCGATGTAATCAATTTTTCCTTTCTATCCGTTGTCATGAGCTTTATGACACTTTTCCCGGCGTCAGTTTCTATTTTTTTTACTGTGTTGTTGTCCACATATTTGAATGATACTTATATCACCGTAATTCTGGTGAATGTGGCTATACGTACATATTTTTTTAAGTACCAATATCCTTCGTGGTAAAAAAAATAATCACAATAATGTTAAAAAAACATGTTGACGTTTTTCGGTTTTCACCAAATAATTCATTTTTTTATATGGGATAGGAAAAAAATTGTTCTAGAAATGAATTCGTCGTCCTCGAGTTATCCAAAAATGATACTACACTTGCCGTAGTACTTATAGCTAGGCAGATATAAGCCTCAAAGCAGAGCGCAGCAAAACCAAAACTTCAACCCCCACCCCCGCCCCCCAGACATGGGGCTGTCGATGGCTACCGGGCTTAATCCAGTCAGGACCACCTAAAGAACAACCATGCCAAATTTGAAAGCTTAATCAAATTTTAAGTAGGTACATAGCACTAAATCCCCAGCTATAATATTAACATGTTACATGTTGCACCTTTGGATTCAGCTTTATGCAGCACACGAGCGCCTGGTGGAGATGAAAATTCTGAAACCACCGCTTCAAGCTGAATATTTATAAACAGTTTTTAGGTATTGCAATATTACAGATATTCGACAGTCTCCCCTCCTCACCTCTGCCTTTCATTCACAACTCCTTTGATTAATATTTTCGTACCAAACTGTTTGATATTTAGTAAGTTTGTGTATAGTTATGCACTGCACTGACGAAGCATTCGATTCGAGAGCGGTGGCGCAGGCGCCGATCGGTAGAGTAGTGTGTGTTGTGTGTGTGTGTGCGTGTGGGCGTGTACTAACGCTCGGCCGGCGGTAGGTGGCGCGCAAGCTCGTCTTGATGGAGCAGGACCTTGAGAGGGCAGAGGAGCGTGCAGAGCTAAGCGATGGGTAAGTTTGCTGTATGAGCCTTTGCATACCAAAAAAAAATTGTATCAAAGTTGGACATTTGGGAAATTCTTTTAACTATTCTCCAAAGTAAAGTATAAGAATTCAGACTTGACTTATATAATTTATTCAATGAATAAGATTATTAGAGCTCTTCTCTGAGTATTGTATTCATATTCATGCTTTGATACTTGCCAATGAACCGGAGAAAGTGGTTTTAAATTACGATCTCAATGTTTAACTTGGTTAGATAAAACATTTTTCGCTCGCTGCTTAGATTAAACGTTTAATATTAATAAGGTGGCAACGATTTACCTTTGACTGATATAAATTTATTTATGACTCGTAAAGTTACGGTGTCTGTGTACGGACTGGGTTAATGGAAGTCTTTGCCACCAACAAAGTCATTAAATTTAGCATGTATTTTTAATAGTTCTAAGAAGTAACCATAACAATTAAAAATGACATTTTATGTCATGATTGCAATGCAGTTTTATTTCAAGACATATTAATAATAGCTATTTGCACAAGCTTTTGTTCAATCTTAGAGAATGCGCAGACTATAGTCGGAAGTAAGTCAACATCTGCCTAAACTGACAAATATTTAGGTCATCGATTAGATTGTGCAATAGTAATTGATATTGATTAAAAGCCCTTCAGTGTGAGACCATTTCCTAGTAACCTACATTGTTTGTTAATAGTAATCTATCAAACTTCACACTGTCAAAAGGTGCAGTGTTGGCCACTGAATGGTTTTAGATTGGACTAAAAATTTCATCTTATAGTAACGATTGATGGTTTTCTTTATTTATTTTTTCAGCAAAATCGTCGAGCTTGAAGAAGAGCTCCGTGTGGTTGGCAACAACTTGAAATCCCTAGAAGTCTCTGAGGAGAAGGTATGCATATTTTTTGTTACTCAAATAATCATTAAAAGGAATTTCAAATTCATTTGATACTATGATATAATATATTAATTGTGGTATAATTTTATTTTATCTAGATAATTTTAAAACTAGTTTTGAAAACAATAAATTTGAAACACTAGAATAATCCATAAGAAATAATTATTTTACAGTGATATGATGCACCAACCATTATTTCTAGATACGTGATCATAAATTGACTTTATTAGAATTGAAAAGGGTATAGGATTTTCTACAATAACGTAATGGAATCGTTATAAACAGTAATAGTTAAGTAAACTATTGTATCTATTTGTGCTGGAAGAGTAACCACGTTTGTCCACTTCCACGCAGGCCAACCAACGCGAGGAGGAGTACAAAAACCAAATCAAAACCCTCACCACCCGCCTAAAGGAGGTGTGAAACGAACGAGAACGGTTTCACTTTGCGAGTGTTTTTTGCGCTTGCCTAACTGCATTCTGATGTACATACCTATAGCGTAGCGCTGTGTCTGTTTTACCATTTACCTTTAAACTACAAGGTAAATAGGACACAGTGCGTAGTGCGTCTGTACTTACCGTGTTCCGTTTTTTCTCAAGACTGATCCTTTATCTTCATTTTTTTGCTGGCGTGCGTGTATGTTCCTTTCTTTAACAGTAACCCTCAGTGTTACCTAGTTTTAGTCTACTAGAAACTTAACTACCTCGTGGTTTCGATGAAGACTTTAAAGTCTAATCTTCATCACGCTACGAGGTGTTGCATGAATTTTCTGTTTTCGCTGTTTTATGTTTTTCGTTTACAAACAATAATCGCAGGCGACACAAAGAGAAGAAACATACGAGGGCCAAGTGAAACTACTGGACGCACAACTAAAAGAGGTAAAAGGGTCGCCGTATCAAAGCAAATCGTAGATAGTATTGGTAAAGGTGGTAGTCTAGGCTCATGCTCATCACCATTCAATGTTGGGGAATTTGTATCGGTCGCTACTTTGAGGGCTGTAAGAGCATTACCTAAATGTAAGTGGTCTCACTGTGACGGTCCATGTAGTGACTAACTGACAGCGGTTGGTGCTTCATCTATGTATCCACTTGCGAAGTCTATCCTTCCCACATCTCTATTATATTTTGTATCTGTATCTGTTCTCTATGTATCCTTTGTCGATGTTGTGATTGTACGTTTTTGTATTTGTTTTATGTTAATTGTGCCGTTCAAAGTTTTTATATAATTTGATTATTTGATAAATGTTTGTTGGAGGTATTTTCTGGGTATGTTAATAAAACTTTGGATTTGGTTACGTACAATCACAAGATGGACATGGCATGTCGGTAGCTTGCCGTTAGTAATCAGTCCTGTGTGGATAGGCCATGGCGTCGCGTGAACACGTCGAGGATAAGATCCACAGCCTCTCGCAGAAACTCACACAAGTAAGTTGTGCCCTCCTGCATCGGCTCTGGTTGCATTCAACAGATTTTTTAAAATATTTAAAAAAGTAATATCCCTATAATTATATCGTCATCGTGATTATTATTTCAATAATGTCAATTTAATAAATATTTTTTAAATAATGTCAGGTTCGTTTAAAGTGAAGTTCTATATTGTTCTCAAAAAAAAAACTAATTAAATACCTATCCATAATATTTTGTTATCGATATATTGTATCAAAAACATTCATAACAATATAAATAAAATTAATCGGTGGTTGTATTTCTAACGTGCGAGGGGAATAAACTTTCTTCCCAAAATTAGACATACATTTTCATATTTAAATAAGATCTAAAACTATTCCAAATTAAAACATACTTAATTGTTAGGAATTATTTATTATTTCTGTAATAACAACACTATTTTAGGTACTAACCTACTTACTGCAATAATGCAACCAGAGTCGTCATATTTTCCTCCTTTATTATGCTCATATATAGGTGCTGGTAAATTAAAATGGTCTATAATATGTATGTTATTATGTTAATAGTGTAGTGACATCACACGGCACTTTGCTGCTTTTGGTAAAGGTAAATGCATGAGTTGTGGTGCTTTGTTGTATAACTGATTTTGTTGTTGTTATTGTTGTTAAGAACTTTTAATTATAAATTAATAGTTTATCGATTATTATCAGTTAACTTCTATCTATAAAGAAATCTTTAATTTATATAAACACTGGAAATTTTTGTCTAAATTTTGGTCTTGAAGTTTAACATTAACAAAAAACTTGCATGTGTTCTCAAAGCAGCCTATTTTTGAACAGTACTTGTTGGTTTGAATAATAAAAAAAACTAAATAGTATATTTTTTAATTGACGAAGTTATACCCAATTAAGATTGCTTTTATTATTTCGAGTCGTTCAAAAATCAAGAATAGGCTGCTCGTTGATGTACTCTAATGTTACTTAAGTATATCTTTATAATATTACAGGCTGAGGCTCGCGCTGAATTCGCCGAGCGATCCGTCCAGAAACTCCAAAAGGAGGTCGACAGGCTCGAAGGTAATTTGTTTAATAGTTTTTATTTAAATATAAATAAGTATGTGTCAATAAATCAAAAGGTGGAAAAGACCTACCTATTTTATTACGATTACGATAAAATTTTCAAATTTTCATTACGATAAAATTTTATTCCAAAGATAATATGAAAGAGTTTTAGGCAATATTACACAATTATATTCATGTTTCTATGCTAGTTTTCAAGGTTACGCAGATCTTCCTACGTACAGCAACAGTTTGGCTAAGTCCAGTATTATGAATCTCTGAAGTCAAGTTGATAATAACAAATGTTTTACAAATAACCAAGGCTTTAGTTGATTGAACGCACTCAAATTCATATCAGTTGTCATTAGAACTGGCTTCTTGAGTGTCAACGCTGTACAATACGATTTCATAGCTTTTTTTCTTTTATTTTTGCTGTAATGTTTAAGCTTTTTTCTTGATTTCACGAAGTAACCGTATTTTATTTCAAATTATATTGTTTCGATTATTCGAGTACAATGATGGAAATGTGGCTTAATTGTATATATGTTTTGTAAAAAAAAAAGTGTTTATAAAATTAAATTATTATATTTTTTTAAATTTATTATTATTGTTTCTAAAATTAAATTACCCTTAGTCATTGTGCTCGAATCCAATTCCTGTAATGATGTATCTAAATTGGCAATGTTTAGCTTCATCTCAGTTTATGTACTGATCCATGCTTAGATTAGAATATTTTACGTTTCCGTTACAAGAAGAATTAGTCTTATTACACATGAAAATGCGATGAAGCAAAATTTTACTGGTATATTTACGCATTCCAGGAACTAGTTTTGTAATCTTGTTAGCATGTATTTTTCATCTCCTGTAGATGCTCGATCCTTTTCGATGTCTATTATTTGTTTTTTTTTTATTGTCATAGATAGATGTGTAATTATGCATGGTTTTAATGTTGTATATCGATGTTGTATTTTTGACTTTTCCTAATTATATCAAACATTCACCCTGTTTATTTGAAGAATCATTTTTATTATAAGTATTGTTGTATATCCAGGCAGTGATATCGAGAAATGTCATTTAAGTACACGTGTACTTACTTACTAGTATAACCCAAGTGTTTTTTACAAATACAGACGCTATATTTTTAGCCGCGTCAGATACATGATTTTGGAAGTACTTATAAGAACTTACATGTATCTCTAAAGTATCTCTAAACCCAAAAAGTATCGATTAGTCTTTTGTACTTTATATACCTTCCTTGCCTTATTACCTTCTCAAAAATTAACAGGGTGAATGTTTGAAGCATGATATGTGTTTTTGTGTGCACTGACCGTGGCACCGTCGCCTTGCAGACGACCTGGTGGCCGAGCGCGAAAAGAGTAAACTCCTGCAAGAGGAGATGGAGGCCACGCTCCACGACATCCAGAACATGTGAACTCGTCCGTCCCGCGCACGCCGCTCGCTCTGCTCACTTGCCTCGCACTAGTTCACGTCTCAACAAAACTAATTGTTGTCAGCCCTTCTCTTTCATTAATGTAATGCGAAGTATGTTACAATACATATCATGTCATCTAAGTAAACACCAACTTCTACATATTAACAAATTGTTCATATTGCCATAAAATTATTATAATTGATAGAAAGTGATATTTTAATCAAGTTTGGCGATCACTAATTGTAGTCATTTTGTTTTCCAATGTCGTAATGTCAGCTTTAAATATCAATAGTAATTATATGTGAGTATGCGACAGGCAAGTGAGGATGGCGATCAAATCGATGTTTCTAGATTTAGAGTAATTGCCAGCCGCTTTTTAAAATTAAAACTTCAAGGTCGAGTGTTCGCTAGACACCACTGCCATGTGCAATTTTTATATGATACACAAATTATTCTTACTAATATTTTCCGTGTACAATTTGAGAAATGTACTTTAATACATAGTCATTATGATAAATTGAGCGTGCCTGTATAACATCGATAGTCGATGTTCTTATGTCGATTGCAGCTATAGTACCCGTTTCTTGGGGCATCTCTAGTTTTAAGACGTAACGTAAACATTCCAAACGGGACCAAACGTGCCGACTGGCGTATTCCGCCGCGAAAGCCTTTCGGACATTTCGTTGCGATCTTTTTCCACGTTACTCTCGCATTTTTTGTTTCGTAACTTCTAGAACAAATTTATTTTGAATTTCTCTTTTTTCTTATGATTTGCTACTATATTGATTTGAATACAAAGTATGATGAATGACTCCAAATTATTGGCAATATTATGAGTGCACTTTTTGCAATTATTTATAATGAACTCTTTATTTACTTAATATTAGAGATGAGATTAGATATTTTATTTAATGAGTGGTATGGTAACACGTAAAATATTGATATTTCTAAGGTTATACTTTGCTATAGACTATTCGATGTTTTATTTTGTTCCGAGTATGGTTTAGCTTGTGTCATAACATAAATGAGTCTTGTTATTTATTTAAATGAATCGATGAATAAATGACGAGTGCCTAAGAACTTGTGCGCGCCGCGAAGAAGACGGCGCACGCGGCGCCGCACGCGCACACCCATTGTAAACGAAACGTTCGACAGAAATACGTTTTTAATGTTATTGATTAATAAATTGATTGTAAGTTTGTGAGAAATAAATTAATGATTTTAAGAGTATTCTAACACAAGTGTTTACAAATATATATTATTATTATTTTTAATAAGTTTTCTTATTTGATTAATCCGTGTGATCCACTCATTCCTTCCCATCTAATAAGTATCACAACAATTCTATCAGCTATACATAACATTATTCATCAACGATCGATACGGAAATGAGCCATTCACTCACGGCCACGTTCAATTGGGCAAACGCGTAGACTTCGAGGCGCGAAGTCGGACGGGGGGGCGATTCGAGACCGAGCGCATCACTGTTGTAAATACTCATCGTCCGAAGCACGGGGCATGAAGCACAACCCTGTAGTGTAGCGAAGCATGGAGCGGCCCGTGTGAACGCATGTCTGACCGCGCCGCCTGCCGCAGACGACCTCATCAACGAGATCGAGAGGTTCAACGACATCGGCGACGACATCGACGACTCGTTCGTGGAGCTGATCCCGGGCGTGGACCCCACGGAGCGCCAGAGAGAGACCGCGCGCCGCGAGTACGAGCGGCTGCACCCCAAGGAGCCCACGCCGCCACCGAAGGAACCCACGCCGCCGCCCCCGGAGCCCGAGCCGGCCGCGCCCGCCGCACCGCCGGCTGACGGGGCGGCTCCACCCGCAGACGGCGCCGCTCCTCCCGCTGAAGGAGCCGCACCTCCGGCCGAGGGAGTCGCTCCTTCGGCAGATGGAGCCGCTCCTCCTGCCGATGGAGCCGCTCCTCCTGTCGACGGAGCCGCTCCTCCGGCCGAGGGAGCCGCTCCACCGGCCGACGGAGCTGCGCCGGCGGCACCGCCCGCCGAGGGCGCCACGCCTCCAGCTGACGGGACCGCTCCTCCCGCTGAGGGCGCACCGGCTGCGCCCCCAGCGGAAGGTGCGGCTCCACCTGCGGGAGGCGTCGCTCCTCCGGCGGAGGGTGCAGCTCCTCCGGCTGCGGGGGCAGTGGGTGCCACTCCACCAGCGGAGGGAGCAGCTCCCGCTGCTGCCCCTGCAGCTCCCCCGGCGGAGGGTGCCCCGGCCGCCCCCGCTGAAGGCGCAGCGGCCGCCGCGCCCGCCGAAGCTGCCCCCGCCGCGGCTGCACCCGCTCCTGCCGAAGCTGCCCCTGCCGCGGCTGCACCCGCTCCTGCCGAAGCTGCCCCTGCCGCGGCTGCACCCGCTCCTGCCGAAGCTGCCGCTTCTGCCCCCGCCCCTGCTCCCGCCCCCGCCTCTGCCCCGGCCCCGGAGGCTGCTCCCGCGCCTGCTCCGGCCCCCGCAGAGGCTGCCCCTCCGTCGTAATAGTAGAAATCGTTATATCCCATGGGGCTACACTACCTGATGAATTGCTGGTGAATTCTTACTTTCTTTGTTAATTTGTTCATGCGCGTAGTCCATTTTTTCATGAAGTTTATAATAATTGAAATAAATAAGACTTTTGTGAAAGAAATATTCTTAGACTTCAGTCAAGTGATAACATGGTCCTAATGGAGTAAACTAAATCTCTTAACTATAAACAAAATATATTTATTGTTCTTTTGCATATAGCACTACACTTGGATAACAATCTCGTCTTCACACGAATATAGGTAGGCTTGAATTTGTTATCACGTATAGGTACGTATTATTAAGACGTCGAGATGCTGGTAATATAGCCCCAGGTTAGACTTGTAAATAGACGAACACAGCTCGCATCATAAAATATATTTATGTTGCATTATTTTTGTAACATTATATTTATTTTTATATTACAAATATAAATTTATATTTTACTTGCATATAATAAACTTGTATTACATATTTTTTGACGAGAGGCTTGGTTCGTCTATGTGCAATAGTGACGGCTGCCGGTCCTCGCGCCCGCGCCGGCATGACGCGGCTGCGCGACGTGCTCTATTATAAGAGATTATCGTTTTGTATATTGTACATAAATAAAAGACAGAAATAGCTGATGGAATTTTTCAATATCACCTGCTTCTTTAAAATATCAAACTTTAAAAACCCGGACTTAACACTAACATATTAGGCGCGGATCCTGAGAAAAACGTATAGCGTTCACTAAGTGCAACATCTTATTCTAGTCATAAGAGCGTCGTGCATGCAAAAGTGACAACTAATCGACCTCCGCTAGAATGAGTGTAGAGGGCGAACCATAGCTCTAAGCAGCTTCGGTCGGAATGCAAGTACTTATCAGCTTTAACGTGTGTATGAGTAAAATTAGTGATTGACAGTCCCAGAGTGTTTCGAAAAAAGTGCGTGTACTAACCTCAGTTAGAGTTTGCGTGAGTAAAGTGAACATAGGCTTATTAACGAGTCGTATACAATGTACTAACCGAACCCAGGGAGGCGTGGAGTGTTCGTGAGTAGACTGGGAATTAATCGCATACGCGGAGTACAAACTAATCGATACCAGGAGTGTGCGAGAGTAGTGTCCACTAACTTGTCACCGAGTCTGACAGCGGCGCTGTCCGCAGACGAGCTGATCGCGGGCAAGGAGCTGTTCCATGAGATCGGCGGAGAGCTGGACTGCGCCTTCGACGACCTGGGGCTGCCCGCCATCGCGACCAATGTCTGCGATCGCTGCACGTGCTGCCACTGACTCGAACATCGCTTTTCATGTGCATTTAATATCGCAGTAAACCTTCATAGTTAACTCATTGTTTTTTATACAACATAACAAAAAAAAATAACGAGCCGCATGAATCTTCAGTTGAAGGTAACTGGAGCGCATGGCTTCAGATAACACGGACGCAACATGTAAGCATTACCATTTTTTTACAATTCTTTTCGCTGAGAGCATTTTATAAATACATTACTTAATAGCTTAAAATAATTTTTCCTTTCGATTTTGATGTTCATAAATGCTTTTGAAATTAATTTTAAATACTAATCGCTTCGAAACTTGACTTGAAGGAGTTTATTAAATTGAAAAAAAAAGAGAGTAATTCCTAGTTTAGCTGATATGTTAGGCGATATTTTCTCCTAAATACTTAAACATGCTAAAGTTTCGTAGAGTAGGACATTGGCGATGAATTTAAAGATATTTAGTTTCTGTGTGGTTATTGATTTACAAATTATAGCAATAATAACAAAGATAAAGAGCCTAAATTTAATATTATTATAGATAAAATGTGTTAACATGCCCACCTTAAGATTACCAGGAAATTTCAGTTCGTGGAATAAAGCCTTATAAGTTTAACTTTAAACTTTTTATCGATCAGCATGTTAGGTTTCAAGACAGAGATTACAATCAGATTTTGATTATATTTCGGATTGGGTATGTGAGTAAGAGAATAACCACCAAAAACAAACACACAATTCAAGGTTTACAAAGATTTGATTCCTAAGTACAAATTACAATTGGGACACGAAAGGCATTAAGCCTACAATTTTTTGCTCAAAATTCTGTCGCCAATGTTCAACTTATTATCATTAAAGCGTTTTCGTTATGTGACATGAGAGTAACTCCTACCCTAAATATGACAGACGAGCTCGTGGCAGAGAAGGAGAAGTACAAGGATATCGGCGACGACCTCGACACAGCCTTCGTCGAGCTCATCCTCAAGGAATAAAGATGCGGTGCTGAGTGACCCACCGTGGGTCGCTGGCCCCCCGTGGGTCGCTGGCCCCGTGGGTCGCCGGCCCCCTGGGTCGCCGGCTGGGCTGGGTCGGTCGCTCCGACCTCTCGCACCATCACATGCGATTCAAGGACAATCCATAAACGTATTCTATATTTTATACTCCACGTTTAAAGTATTAAAGTCCATAGTTGTATGGCGGTATTTATTTTCGAGTAATATAAATAATAAATAATTTATTGCCTATTTCCTTGTTTCATTTTCTAAACCTTGCTATCTGGTGTATTTTGGGGATATAATTTTCATTTCAACATCTTAATCAATTGAAATAAACACCGGCAAAAAGTTCAATTATGAATAATATTTTTATTTCACGAAATAATACTTATAACAGTGTAACAGATCGCTGAAATAATAATTAAGGAACATATAGGATAGATAGTAGATGGACCCCAGGTAATTAATTTAGATCGAAATCTAATAATTTCCCAGTTAATCGACTTTATACTGTAAAAAAACTTTCAAGTGACAACCATAGTCCAGCTGACTATGGAATTAACACAAAAGAAATGTAAACATTGAATGAAGAAACAAGGTACGCTGATGTAGGGCTGTCAGCACTAAGTTCAAAAAATAATTTTATGGAAAAAAGTAGCTTTATTAGCTTCAATATTTTTACTGAATTTTAACCTTTGATGGATACCTACATATCCTTAAATATTATTGCGGCATTCAGTTACACCCGGTATACACAGTAACAATTAAAGTTATCTTCTTGTAATGTGAGATTTTAAAATATCCTTTTTAGACAAAAAAATCAACTTGTCTAACTATATATGTGTACCACTTATTTTGTCGGTGTGTGTATTAATGGTAATTTGATACCTAGAGTTGTGCTGAGCGTTAATTTCACAGTGGTCTACCTACGCAATTGCTATTTTATTCTTCAATAAAACTAGGAGCATATAGGTGTCTCATGTTATTGCACTGATTCATATTGATATTAATGACACTAAAATTTTCGAGGGATTTTGTCAGGGACCCAACAAAAGTCCGATTGGACCAGTGTTTTTAATAGTACCTACCTACTATACATTTTAGTAGACCCCATTTGGGTGGAACTTTGTGTAACAAAGTCTCTGGATGACTGTGTTATTAAATCGTTTGGGATAGAGGAAGCAGGAGAATTGTAGAAATGTCTTAGATGACTTTATTGCAATGAAACTATTAAAATGCAACTTAAGAGTCTTAGCATACATAGAATATTATAATATAGATGTTATCGACACTATTATGTTGTAATAATATTGAAAGATTTTTCGAGATGAAAAGAAACGGGCAAACCGGTGAAGTTACAAACAATAAACTAATAACAAATATATTAAATATTTGTTGTATGGTTTTAGCCTCATATTTTATATAAACTCACTTATAAGCATGAACGTTTTAAATGTATCAATTTTTTATTGGCTAAGTATAATTTATTATTTTGCTGCTTGCTTTAGTAGAATTAGTTTTGTATGTTGGATCTTGTATACATGTGCAGTTTACATTTGCAATAATTTGTATCTTTTCTACACACATTTTTATAGCGGAGAGTATTTTGCGCATAGAAACATAATTCTAATTCAGAATAGATAGGCAGCTAGTGGTATAGGTAGGTATATTTTATAATCGATTAAATTGAAATTTATCATGATGTTAAAAAAAGTAAGATGAGTGAAAGCTGTTTTAAATAATTGCTATCACATTTTTAAAAGTAGTTAAGAACACGTAGAGATGAGCGACACTTTTTCAAGGGCAAAGGTAACTTCAGCAGTCGTCACCTATCGGTGGAAATCGTCAACGCGTCGGCTCCTACTGTTCCTTGCAGTTGTAGCGTTAAAAATAATATGGCAAGTGCGTCATCGAGGAACGTTATATATAATTGCAAGCAACAGAAGACAGTGAAACTTCTGCCGTTGACAAAGTGCCGTCCGTCTGTAGGTACTGTGATCACAAAGAAGTGATCATAGCTCATACTCGTGGAGTTTTTATTGGCTTCCCGGATGTTCAAACCTCAAAACCCAGAGAGGATATTTATTTCAAATTTAAACTTACTAATATTTCGCAACTTATACTGTTACTAACATTAAACAGATGAAGTGTTGGAAGAGCGCAGTAAGTACAAGGCGATCGCCGAGGAAGTCGACCAGACCTTTGCGGACTTGTCAGGGTATTAGACAAGATGGATGCCCTAATCCGCCATTTCGTGAGCAACGGGAATGAAGCTGAGAAATGATTTATAGTATTTTCTAAATGTTTTGATTTGATAATCGATACGATTTTTTATGCACTTTGCGTTGCTACCAGATTGCTGTTAAACTTTAATGATGGTATTACGTCTGAAATAAATTAAGAATAGTAATGTATGAAATTTTGTATACATGCACTGATCTCGAAAAGATTCATGGTTGATTGGCAGTGCTACTGATTTTAAACTCATAATCTTCTATTTGCTTGTTATGGTGTGTTTAAAACACAGCCGATGTAAGAACCTTTTCATATAAGAAGCAAAATAACAACTGCTGTCATAAAACTTATTGGTAGGTACTGAATGATTAAAAAATTACGTTTCTTGCGCAGAGTTTACATTGCATTTACCCTTTTCACATCAGCCGTATCAATGATACAAAATATATTGGGGCAAAATAAGTCGTTTGACATTTTCTAGGACTAGAACTAGACTCTAGCTAATTTTGATACAGGCTCCTATAATAGGGCAAGCTAAACCGTCGCTGCTTTTCCAGGCATATTATTTTTATTGGAAAGTCAAGGAAATACTTTTATGGCGTCGGAGCTACTATATTTATATCCTCATTTAAAAATTACTAGTATAGTCATGTTAGCTCTTGGCGAAGAAAGTGGCGCCTTCGTTTATTTCAAGTCATTTTTGACAGACTGTAGATAGGTGTTTAGGATATTAAAAATAGCACGCTGCGATCACGTTCCTGTGTTCGTTGCTTGAGTCTACAACATTAGTGAACGGCTTTAAATTAATTATACATAATAGAAGTTGATAAGCAAATAAAGTATCAGTACAAAACTTATCACATGTGCCACATGGCCAAAGGTCTGCGGGCTATAAAGTTTCTAAAGAAAACAACATTTTGAGGTTCAATGCCCGTGGTACAGCTATTTAGTTAAATTCACCTCGGTGGACTGGGTCCAGTTCATAGGTTAATGTAGAGGCAGTGTTTTTATTACTCACACGTTCAATGTTTTTCACTAATAAGATTTTTTACAATGATTTCCGAAAATACTATTCAATTGTTAAAATTAAATGAGACCGAATGTTTAATATAGTGCATTATTAATTCAACGCCTTTTGTGCTGCAACATTTCTAAAAATGTGTGTAATTTTTGAAAAATGTACAAAGAGTTGTAGTTTTAAGGTACCCCAACAATATAATAGTAATGAATAAGCTGTAAGCAAATAGTTATGTTACCATACTGTAATAACTTCGAAAACTTAAATTGTCCTTTAACTAATTACCTATCACTTATTGTGAAATTGATGAACTTTTTCCCAACTTTAATAAGAAATTTTTAAAATAGCTTTTTACAGTGTCAATGTCAATGTGTAAGCTGTAAATACATACTTATTGCATTTTTGCTTAAAATCTTTAAATTTTCGGATAAGATTTAAGGTCGATTTCTATTATTTGATGTGGAAGTTAATAGCCAAGTGATAATTAATAATCAAATACAAAATGTCTCATATACCTACTACTACTCAAAACAAAATTGTGATAATATTATGAAAAATTGCGGTAATGATAATATTTAAATGGATTAGAATGCTCTGAATGATATGAATCGCTTTTTAAACTATTAACTAGGTATGCTGATGCTGATGGATGGAATGATATCTTAAACAATTATGTATGTTTGACAGAAAACATATCAAAAAAAGTTTGAGATCGTTCAAGATTATTATTTCTACGCTAAATTTCTATTGTGCAATCTTTTACTGACCGACTTCATATGTTTGTAATTATGAGAAATAAGACATGTCAACATATTTCGCTATGCATTAGCAAAAATAACATAATAATACATTACGATATAAGTGCGGTATGATAGACTCACGAGGCGAAATTTTAGCCCGAGCCGAAGGGGAGGACATATTTAGAGCCGAGTGTGTATAACCAATATACGCACGTATATCGTACGACGTTTTTCTATACACTTGTGAGGAAAAATACCTAATAAACTGAATTTTTTGATTAAATAACACAAATCATTGTTAATTTGTAGACAAACTAAATAATGGTATGAAAATAATCATTTGAAAAATCATGTAGTTCGTTTATGTCTTTTATATTACCTCTAGCTTTTAAAAAATATAGTACATTACTGCCGCGGCCGGCAAGTGCAGCATTGCCGGCCTCTGTGATGCGTGCCTCGGCTATAACACACACTTGTTTTATAAGCTGCTTTATGTATCTAAAGCCGGTGTAATTAGATCTACTTTACGAGCAAATGTGTTGAAAAAATACAAGCTTATCTCTAGGGGAGAGCTCACCCACTCAACAAGTAGTAGTATGTACAATTATAGGAAAAATATCTTTTGACAAATAAATTATTAGCTATATTTATCTTCAATTAAGATTCGTCGAGGAACAAAAACATAATATTATATCCATTCCTGTAGGTATACTTTGATAAGAAAAAATCAAGTTTGTGACCACAAACTTTTTTTGATGTGTGGTTCTCGTTAAAGAATGCTCACGATGCCAGACAGAGAAACTGATAAGTTGTATGAGCACACACTGCTGTTGCTGCTGAGATTTTGTATGACACTTTTCGAACGACTTTTTTTATACGTGTTGGTATCAAATGGATGTATCAATGAAATATTTATGTATGTATCTCTATGGTGGATTTCACCAAGATGAAATACCTCTGAGTAGTTACATCCAAAATGTCTTTTTTACGATGCCAATAATAAAATGCATTATGTTGATGCTTTCCAATTGACATGGTACGTTATTTATAGTTCAATACAATCTTATGAAGGAATGTATCGAGTTTTTCTTAAGGTGTAGGTTTTGTACTTGTTTAGCATTCGTTTTTTATGTACCTTTTGTGCAAACCACATATTGCAATTAACATTCCAGCGTAAACTCTTTATACCCAGCTTCTTTTTTCAGAAATGCGCTGTCTGATTTTGTGATTGAATAAAGATGATTAAAAACTAGCGTTTCATTTATGGTGATAGCATGTAGGTATACCTGTACGGGCCGATAAAGGCGGAAGACCCCAAAGAATCGAAATGAAAACTAAGGAAACCGCACATAACCAAGGAATAAGCACATTCAGACGAGTCACTACCGCCCTGAAAGGATTAGGAAGATAAGAAACTTTCGGTTACCCACTTCACCTCCCACGGTGTTACAGTGTCCTTTCAATTGAATTATTTAGTCATCTTTACTATCAGACTAGTGAAATTCCATCAATATTCCATATAGATCGATGAAAGTGGAATCGAATGGTTTTTTCCATTATTTTTTTCTGTAGTAGTTTTTATACAGGGTGTAACTGAACACTCCAATAACATTTAAGGGTATGTATCCATCAGAAGTATAGATTCTGTAGGAAAAATATTAGGGCTAACAAACCTACTTGTTTTTCCCATACAAACTAAATAAATTATTTTTTGGTATTAAGTGCCGAAAGCCTTACGTAAGCGTACGAGGAATACTACGCTCACGTCTGTCATGAGTCATTTTGTGTTTAAATTTCTTTTGTGTTAAGAGCTGATTCTTTTGTGTTAAGGTTGTCACTTGAAAGTTTTTGCTTTCAGTTTAAAATCAAATAACTCTGAAAGTATTGGGGTTCCAGCTCTCAGACAAGCACCGAAGGTCCATTTAGTATCTAACTTATATGCCCCTTAAATGTTATTGGGGTGTTCAGTTACACCCGGTATACCTAAAGTCCTACACATGTGGCAAACATATGCACACCACCGACAGTGTTATTTATAAACAAGCAAAAGTCATTACTTAAGTAAAAGTAATTGCTTAAGTACTTATTACACTCGTATCTATCTATAGTCAAATAAAAGTACCTAATTACTTGAGTTAAAGTCGTAACTTAAGTTGTGATTTTTATACAATAAGTACTGTGACAATAAACAATAGTTATTTGTTATACATGAGTGCAAAGTTGCTTTTTAACCGCGTGCTCAACTTTGATGACCGAGCAAGCGAAGGATTCTAAAATTGAATTCAAAATTTAGAATCCTGAGCGTTAGTGAGGGAATCAAAAGAGCACAAGTTGAAAAATCTTTGCACTTGAGTGCAACACGTAACTTTTCATACCCCCTCAGCGAGGAAATGACTAAATGCAAAATAAAACATTTGCAATTACAAGATACTTACTTTTATTTCCATTTCCTAGACCGATTTAATTACTTTTTGCATTAAAAATTTAAAAAAAGGCTTTGTCTGTATCTCTGTATTTTGCCTTTTTAAAATAATCTCGTCAAATTTGTTTGCTGGATGTTTGAGTACTTACCTATAACAGGTTTTCAAGGCTTAAGTCTCTTTTAATAATTAACTTAATATAAAATGGCAAACAAAGGAACATGCTAATAGTGGATATTGATTGTTTTTAAAAATAGAGTTACTATTGCCATTATCCAGAAAGGCAACAGGAGACTACGTTTATATGGAAAAAAAAACGGTTCGTATGATTTCCTCTTAAATCAGCAGCCAGAAAAAGAGTTGTGCGTACTATATCAGTCAGAGTATAAAATCAGTCGAAGTTCCCGCCCTGATTTAGTAGCAAATTAGTAAATTAGTTAATTTTGTAGGCGAAATCCTGGAATTTGTAGCAACACATCAAAAGCCAAATCAATTTGAAGTGACTCCTCAATTCAAATGGATTTGGACTTACCTTCTTTTAGACTATGGCAACCTTTTACATGCGTAGAAAGACCACTAATCGTTTTTTGGCTATGGTATACTGTTAGGTGCATGAAGCACAACATTCAGTTGGGTTGCTCGTTAGAGTGATGAACATATCTAAAAAAAAGGTTGAGATATTCGGTTTCCTTGGCTGAAGCGGAATCCAAGTGAGGCCTCCATGCACTTTCTTCAGACTTATCGTCGCTTACCACCGTGGAAAAATGTTCAACAGAACACTGTTGACCATTTTTCCTCGGTAAAGAAAGGGTAGTAGTAGAAAAGGTAGTAGTAGATACTTCCTCCTATTAGGAGAGAGCGCTGCGCGCAAACTAAACACTGTTAGCTCTGCGTATTTAATTTCTTTAAAATATAAACGCCCATTAATCTTAGTTTAAAATATGCACAAAGTATATGTTCCCCTAATAATCTATATGTGCAAGTGTTGTTATTTCCATTGGGTTGATAATCTACTCGTAGCAGTGAAAAAACCTTCAACAGTGTTTGTGCCTTGGAAATTGCAAGATACCTCCACAGTGGATTTGTTGAATTGAGAAATTTACCACACAGATAGTGAGTTTTAAATTTATAAATAGATAAAGTACTGCTACTTATAAGTGGAAAGAGTAAACAGCCTTATTTTGAGTTATAAAATTTAAATTAAATTCATCGATTATTTACACAATATTATCTGCACTCCTAGCGCCAGCTATCTGAATAATAACAGGATCACCATCTGCTA
This sequence comes from Schoenobius gigantellus, assembly GCA_963935595.1. NCBI lineage: Eukaryota > Metazoa > Arthropoda > Insecta > Lepidoptera > Crambidae > Schoenobius > Schoenobius gigantellus. Next base: position 25,981,934 of record OZ012554.1, read on the forward strand.
AGAAACGCATGCTTTTTTACTCTTAAATATTTTAAATCGTTTCCAAAAGAGGGCGCTTTCCTACAAACTAAGAACAAAAATACAAAATTTTTATTTAACTCACAATGTCTTCAGTGTGTGCTGGATGTCATAAAAAGCCACCAAGTAGAGAATACCTACGCCAGTGAGATCTGTAGAACAGAATATAGAAACCTATAAACAAAATATAAACACCGATACAAATAACGTGACACTTAGAAAAAATGTACGCATCTTAACATGATACATTGACTTCTGAAGACACAAGTCTACTAGGCGACACCATTAACTTAGAAAATACACAAGATCAAATTGATAGTAATATGCACACGATACCAACATTGCAAAATATAAGTGAAATCATACTCCAAAGACTTCAAGAAAACAATACAAGCATTTTATCATAGCTACAAAGCATTATACAGACATAAGTACCTACAGAAGGCAATAAAAGTGTTAAAGGAAGAATTAAAGCAAGACACACAATACCTAAATGAACAAAATAAAAGTAGAATATTGGAAATAGAAAAATTAAATATAAAAATACAATCATTACAAGAAGAAAACATAACAATATTGCAAGAAATACAAGACTTAAAAAGAAATATAACATCCACAACTAATAATAAATATCCCGAAAATTATAAATATAAAATTGTATTATATAGGTTAACCGAATATTTAAAAGAATCTGAGTGCGACTTATATCACCGGATATACGAATTGTTTTGGGATTTGTTACGCGTAGATTTGAATGGCTATATTGAAGACACTCATAGAATCGGCCGATACAGACACGGAAATCAGCCACTTGTTATAGAATTGATTAGCAAGAAAATGGTCAAATATTTTTTAAATAACAGTAATTTCTTCCAAGGAACAGGAATATCAATTTCAGAATTTTTAGATCAAAATACACGATGGAAAATAAAAACTATGCGCGAAGAAATGTTCTTGGCTCGGAAGAAGGGATTATATGCGGTTATAAGAAATAATCAATTGTATGTAGAAGGAAAAATAATTAATATGGGTGACAACAACCACATAAGCTTCACAAACACAGTAAAGAATATGCAGCAAACTAAAAGAGCATCCTCGAGAAAATGAAGATTACAACCATTCCTTTCGTGACCACAGATCCACTATTTAAAATTCTATATCAAAATATGCAGAGTATATATAACAAGCAAAGTGCAGTAGAAGCATTTTTAGATGAAGATCCTTTTTGTCCGGTTATATGTATTTCGGAGACTTGGTTAACAGATGAGAAGCTAAAACTTTTACGTTTCAGTGGCTATAAAATTGCGGCAGCATTTTGTAGAAAAAATCGTACAGGAGGAGGTGTTTGCATCCTGTTACAGGAACATATACAATATACAGAGAAATGTGATATCACAAGCATGTCCCTGGAGTATATACTAGAAGTCACCGCGGTTGAATTACACAATGAAAATCTTTTAATAATTGTTATGTATTGGAATAGAAGAGAGGAAGAAATGTTTTATAAAAATACAATTAATTTTAAACTATATCAACAATAAATACTATAAATTAAATATAATCATAGGCGGTGATTTTAACATAAATATACTACTAGATCAAAATAAAAAAACTTCTGAATTTCAAAATTTAATTTTACAATACAAATTATTTCAACACATAATAACACCAACCCACATAACAGAGACTACAGCTACTTGCTTAGATCTTATCTTTACTAATATTAAAAATAAATATATGCGTACTGAAGTTAAGGAACTAGGTTTTTCGGATCACGCAGGGACAATTATTCATTTAAAAATGCCTCAAAAAACGAAACAAATTGAATGGTATTGTAACGAGGTGCTATACTCTACATATAGCAACTCGTTGCATTCCCGCCTAACCTGACTGCATTTCAAATCTTATGTCTTTGCATTGAGGTAATAATACTACGTATAGAGAAGACGCCACATGTTACAATCGTGTTCCGTTCGATTGCGGCGACCACGCCGCACTTCACTCAGTCGCTTGCTAGATGTTTTATGTGCCATTGGTCGTGACTATTTATAATCTATTAACTAAAAACTCATTAATTATGCCGTGTTGTGTGTTGAGATATTGCACTAATAATTCAAGGAATGTGACTAAGTGCAAAGGAATAACTTTTCACCGATAAGTATCTAAATATAATCGATTTAAAATTAAATACGCACAAAATATTGTGGCGACGCCATATTGTGTCATTGACATAGATTAAGATATGCAGATATTCTATGTAGGTAGGATACTTGACGTTTCTGTTTATACCAGAAAATATGTTAAGGGCCCGGTCTTGTAATAATCGGTGTTCTAGCACAATATTCAGAGAAGTAATATATTTTTTTAGTTATTAAAAATGCAATGAAGGAAATACTTTTTACGTTAATTTAGAGTGTAGGACTTGAAGTTTCCATAACACATTTTACTATTTACTTAAATGCTATTTTTAATGTCTTTTTAAGGCTTTTAACATACTCATATTTACATTCCACGCGTTTAAGGGCATATTCATGCACTCCTTACGTAAATAATATGATCAAAACATGAAATATATTCAGTATACATTTATTCACAAATCTTCAACAATGATATTTACTTTTCGAGAGTTTTTAGTTTTTTTATCAAAACTTTTCGAGAGCTTACGCGTCGAAATTTCCCTCAGTTCTGCTAAGATTTCGCAGCGTAAACTCTCGATAAGTTTTCATTCTATAAAATTTACTTATAATTATTTTATAAATACATTTTTTTTATTATTTGCCTTAATAATAGCTCGTTTCTAAGTGGTTAAAGTTTGATTACGTTTAAGGATGATTTATTATAGAAAAAGTAATATTTAACCAGTGGTGAAATTCATAAAATTTAAACTATTTAAACCACCTTAAATAAGGAAACTAAAAAATTTCGAAAAAAAGTAACCAGCAAAAATAGCATTTAAGTAAAAAGTGAAATGTGTCATGGAAACTTCAAGTCCTACACTCTACTCGTAAATTAACGTAAAATTATTTCCTTGATTGCATTTTTAATAACTTTTAATAGCTTCCTATGCATAAAGTTAATATTATACCTATTTTCCGTTTTGTTCGGTAGTTTACACGGGTCGCTTAGTCTATAAGAGTCGCATGTTGCTGTTTACGTTGAACGTTAGGCGTAAGCGCCATGAAAAACACGGCTTTTACGACATTTTAGTCGCGAGAAATCTGCACTTTAGAAGTGATTTAGCGCTGAGTGTTTATAACGTACTAAAACTGCTTATTAATGTTTCAGCGCTGCAGCGAACTTTAAATACAATTCAAATCAATATGGAGCACGATTTTTGCAGAAGATAGCTTCTCTAGTACGTAGTACATATTACCTCAATGTGTCTTTGACATAATTTATTTCGTCGCTCCCGTCACTCAATTGCGGACATCGAAACGTGAAAAAGTAGCGATGGCTAATTAACATAAATTAATATTTTTATCAGCACCTTTTTCTATAAATCTGACGACATAATTTAACGAATATCATAAAATCTTAAAGGCGCTTATGTAGTGCCTTTTCCTTATTATTATAATATTTGTAACGATTGGAGAATATATATATATATATATATATCAGTGACACAACCTAACCTAACCTAACCACTGCACCACTGCGAACCTACTCCTCAACCGTTACACCGTTACAGTATGTGGAGAAACTGAACTAAAGAGCACCAAAGTCTCTCCTTTGCTCCAGCGTCTCCATTGAGGCCGTGATCTTGGGATCACCAACGATGCGGAATGCACGCCTTTGCAGGTAGTCTTGACTCCCTGCAAAGGCGTGCATTCCGAGGTCGGTCGGGTCGAGCTGATATTTGGGAGCTCCCGCCCAGAGGTGCGAACAGTACTCCATATGTGGCCGAATTTGGCTTGGAGTGAAGTACCGCTTGGCTCTGTTCAGGACGCCCAGCTTTTTTGCTGGCCAATTTGTCCTCGTCACTCCCAAACTGCACTTTAGCAGAAAACGATTGTTTAATAGTATGACAATATCAAAATTTAAATCGCAATTACGCTTAATAGACTGGCACGATATAATAAACCCCAATAAAAATATAAATGAAAATTATAATGCATTTCACGACTTATTAATAAAAATATTAAACAAATTAATATCTAAGCAACAGATTAAATTAAAGACCAAAATTAAACAGTACTGGTTAACTAAAGGCTTAAAAAAATCATGTAAAAACAAACGGTTGTTAAAAATACATTCTACGAAATCAAAAAATACTGTTTTAAAAAATCACTATAAACAATATGAAAAAACCTTAAAAAAAGCGATAATATGCTCCAAAAAATTACATTACATAAATAAAATAAACTCATCAAATAACAAAAGTAAAACAATGTGGAATATTATAAACGAAAGAACAAATAAGATAAGTACCAGAGAAAAAAATAATTTACAAATAAAAATTAATAATCGTCTTAGTTCGAATCCAAAGGAAGTAGCAAGCTCTTTAAATGATTTCTTCGCGTCGGTCGGTGAGTTGGATCCCCGCCTAAACGTTGCTGGCAACGCGGGTACCACCTGCAGCCATCCTGTACTGAACCTGACCGAGAACACAATATATCTTAGCCCAGTAGACCAACGTGAAGTACTTACGTAAAATTATTAAAAACTTAAAAAATAAACAAAGCCACGGTATAGATGAATTACCGCCTAACTTAAGACTGTGCAAACGAGCTGACCGTACCTTTCACTATGCTAATAAACCAAACTTTTAGCGAAGGTACTTTCCCAACTTTACTGAAAAAGACAATAGTGAAACCGGTCTTTAAGAAAAATAACACAAAACCGATCCAAATAATTATCGTCCAATTGCTCTTTTGCCCACAGCCTCGAAAATTTTCGAAAAAGCCATTTGTGACAGAATTCACAAATTTTGCGAAAAATCTCTATATATAATAAAATCGTAGGGGTACAAAAATCTGTAATTGCGAAATATTAAGAAAAAAAATACACAGGTCGCCTTAAAATCATTAGCAGAACACGATAGAATAGTTTTTAAAAAAATTGTTTGTTTGTTTGTTTGTTGGTTTGTTTGTTTGTTTGTTTGTTTGTTTGTTTGTCTGTTTGTCCGGAAAGATCTCCGAAACTACTGGACAGAATTTGATATGGCTTACACCACAATGCTTAGAATTTTCCGGAAGAACATTTAGGCATAATTTCGTTTGTTTAAATTCACTTTTTATTTTTAGTAAAAAAATACCATATAAAATTTTCGAATTGGCTTTAGGTAGAAAAACAACATGGCGCACGTGAAATTATTTTGACAAGTCTGACAGAGAGAAGGTATTTTCTTCCACGGAGGAAAGGCAATGGAACTACGCCATACAGCCTGATCTTAAGTAATTGGATTTCGAAAATTGAAAGGCAGGAATGAAGTGTTTCACATAGTACAAATAAAATTTAATATTTTCTGTTAATGGCTGTGCCCAACTGGATTTCGCCAACCAAATTGTCTTTTTCCTATGTCGTACCGTGGTGGTAAGGCAAAAAGATCAAGCCATACAACCAATGTATAAAGCATTTTTAATGATAATACTTATCGAGTGACCATAAAATTTGTAGATTGGTTTAATTCTTGACTTCACAAAATCGGTACAATTTTTGAAATATTTGAAATGTTGAAAAATCAAGATACTCTTTTCAAGGTATTTTGAAAGGTGTTATATGTTTTTACATTAGGACTAAGGAATCAAACTCTTTCATCCATTTAAAACTATTAAAAGTAATAGATTAATATTGATAATTAAAAAAAATATCTGACTGCAATGTTCTGGGTTACGCGTAGAGGGACGGGACTCTTGATCCTAATGTCTAAAATGACGGATCACATTTTTTTGGATCCACCCAAGGAACATGGATATCGAACAAAGAACCTAAAGAGTAGAACACATTGAACCTAGCCACGTTAATTAGCCGACTTAATTTGACATGACTGCCGATAAAGTTCGTTTCCAAACCCAGTGATATGCATATCAAATGAAAGGCCTTGATGAGTACAGCACTATGAACATAGGAAAATCGCCCTAAATTCAACATGGCCGCCGCTCAAATAAAACGGATAAAAGTTCGTTTCCAAACCCAGCAATACGGGTATCAAATGAAAGGCATTGATGAGTAGAGCACTATGAACCTAGCAACATTGACATAAATTCAACATGGCCGCCGCTCAAAAAAGGTGGATAAAAGTTAGTTTCCAAACCTAGCAATATGGGTATCAAATGAAAGGCATTGATGAGTAGAGCACTATGAACCTAGCAACATTGACATAAATTCAACATGGCCGCCGCTCAAAAAAGGTGGAATAAAGTTAGTTTCCAAACCTAGCAATATGGGTATCAAATAAAAGGACTTGAAGAGTAGAGCACTATAAACCTAGCAACATTGACATAAATTTAACATGGCCGCCGCTCAAAAAAGATGGATAAAAGTTAGTTTCCAAGCCTAGCAATATGGGTATCAAATGAAAGGCTTTGAAGAGTAGAGCATTAGGTACCTAGGAAAATCGACCTAAATACAACATGGCCGCCGCTCAAAAAAAAGGATAAAAGTTCGTTTTCAAACCCAGCAATATGGGTATCAAATGAAAGGCCCTGATGAGTAGAGCACTATGAACCTAGCAACATTGACATAAATTTAACATAGCCGCCGCTCTAAAAAGAAGAATAATAGTTCGTTTCCAAACCTAGCAATATGGGTATCAACTGAAAGGCCTAAAAGAGTAGAGCATTATGAACTAAGGAAAATTGCCCTAAATTAAACATGGCCGCCGCTCAAAAAAGATAGATAAAAGTTCGTTTCCAAACCTAGCAATATGGGTATCAAATGAAAGGCCTTGAAGAGTAGAGCATTAGGAACCTAGCAAAATCGACCTAAATTCAACATGGCTGCCGCTCAAAAAAAAGGATAAAAGTTCGTTTCCAAACCTAGCAATATGGGTATCAAATGAAAAGCCTAAAAGAGTAGTGCATTATGAACTTAGGAAAATTGCTATAAATTCAACATGGCCGCCGCTCAAAAAATGGATAATAGTTCGTTTCCAAACCCAGCAATATGGGTCTCAAATGAAAGGCCTTGATGAGTAGAGCACTATGAACCTAGCAACACATAAATAAATTTAACATGGCCGCCGCTCAATGAAGGTGGATAAAAGTTCGTTTTCTAATCTAGCAATATAGGTATCAAATGAAAGGTCTTCAAGAGTAGAGCACTATGGACCTAGCAATATTGACGTAAATTTGACATGGCCACCGCTCAAAAAAGGCGGATACAAGTTCGTTTCCAAATCTAGCAATATAGGTATCAAATGAAAGGCCTTGAAGAGTAGAGCACTATGAACCTAGGAAAATAGCACAAAATTCAATATGGCCGCTGCTCAAAAAAAACTGATAAAAGTTCGTTTCTAAGCCCAGCAATATGGATATCAAATGAAAGGCCTTGATCAGTAGAGCACTATAAACGTAGCAACATTGACGTAAATTCAACATGACCGCCGCTCAAAAAAGACGGATAACAGTTGCTTTTCAAACCCAGCAATAGGGGTATTAAATGAAAGTAGGCCCTGAAGGGTACCTAGAGCAGCCATGCTCTAAGTGTGTTCCGCGGAACCCCAGGGCTCCACAATACCCCTATAAGGGTTCCGCAATAATTTAGAAAAATCAAAACACCCTCTCTGGTCGAACTTTTATTATGCTTATTAATAAAGAATACACTTTTAAAAACTATTGTTTTATTTTAGAGTTCCGTCAAGAATTTCGCTATCCAAAAGGGTTCCGTCACCAAAAAAGTTTGAGAACCGCTTCGGGGCCTATTGGATGTTCGATGTTAGATGTTACCTGTGTTTAGTGTCCTTCGAGACCGTGATAATGCAACGATCGTGAACTAACTAACGATAACTCCAAGTTTGTGTGTTGGATGTTAGTCATCACGGCGAGTTTGCTAACCGAACTATGCCAGCAACACTATATCGCACAGTACACGTTACAAAAACGGAAGTCTCAATACATTTCAAGGCTAACCGCATAAATACGTTATTTCGCATTCGTTTTCTGAATGCGGGCATCCGAATGCATCAAATCTATACAAAATTCTCATTGACTGCCGCACACGTTCGTTTTTATTACGAACGGAACACGTTCTGTACGTACGTTTAGGTAGAATGGCAGAAATCCCGAATGAGAAGAAACGAACGTCTGCGCTACGTTCACGAAACTCCGTGTCTGTATTCCGTGATCGGATATCTAATACGGAAAACGTATTTGTACAGTAACCCCCCCATTCATGCTATACATTAACTCTACGAAAACCGCCAGTATTACGAGCGACATAAGAACGGTTCAAAGGTCAAACAGTATAGCTTGACAAGGAGCTTACTGTACAACCAGTCAAAATTGGCCAAGTTGTCATATCCAAAAAATATATTTTGTTGGTGTTACCAACACCCATTATAAAATCTAAACTTTATTCGTATACAGTTCTAATTTATTAACAATTGTTTATTTTAATTCGAAACATGAATACGATAAAGATTATTCTTGCAACTGTGTAGTTCTTTCTACTGAAGAAGAATTTATTAATATCAATAATGTCTCTAAAACAATAATTATACTTAGTGTTTATAGTAATATGTAATGTATTTAATTTTGTGGACTGTTAGAAAAAGAGCATTACGAACCTACGAAAATTGTCCTAATTTCGAAATGGCCGATGCTCAAGAAAGGCAGAATAAAGTTGAATCATTATAGAATAAAATGGAGGAAAAAACTAAACACTGTGTTAAGTATTTTGATGGCGAAACGTAGTTCGCGGGCACAGCTAGTATCAAATATTTGACGATAGTCAAAACGGTTTTCGAATAAATAGATCGACTACTTTGGCGGTATATAAATATGTTAGAGAAATTCTTAAAATTTTAGATAATAAACAATATGGTGTGGGTGTCATGTTAGACATGACCAAAGCATACGACAGAGTCCAGCATAACATACTGCTCAATAAATTGTATGATATTGGCATCCGTGTGCGGGCGCGTGGGTAGTGGAGTCGCAGTGTGGACCTTACCTAGCGCGCCCATAAGGGCAGGGAGAACACCGGGGGGTTTTAGTGGGTAGGCCTGGTATTCTGCCAGGAGAGCCCCCACACACGCCCGCCGTCTAGCCCACGGTGGGTACGGTGCGGTTACGCATTTCCCCCCGAGAAAAAAAAAATTGGTATTGGCATCCGTGGTGTAGCATACAATTGGTTCGCGTCATACTTAAAGGATAGGCAGCAATTCGTGGACATTGACCACTATGATACCACTACAAAAAAAATATCGTGCGTAAGGTCTGATTGCAAAGTTATTAATGCATCTATACCACAAGGAAGTGTTGTGGGATGTTTATTATTTTTAATATATATCAACGACCTTCCTAAAATCATGGAGGAACCGTGCGTCTTATTTGCCGACGATAAATCGCTAATAACCTCATGCCAGAATGATAGCAATATTCATGAAAAACTCAACTCGTTGCTTACAAAAACTTCAGACTGGATGAGTGACCACAATCTTAAAATAAATTTCGAAAAAACAAAAATAATGACTTTCCACCCTCACCAAAAAGCTGCCCTAAATATTAATTTCAATTATAATAGTACTTAACTTGAATGCGTAAGAGTTTACATTGCTTGGTATTGTGATTGATACTCACATAAATTGGAAAGCGCACATACAAAAACTAAAGTCTAAATTGTCAAGCTTTGCGTATGCACTCCGTGAGATAAAAAAGACAACCAGCATAGAAACAGCAATAGTTACTTACCATGCGTATGCACATGCCTGGCTCAACTACGGCATTATTCTGTGGGGAAACAATACTGACATACCCACTTTATTCACCCTTCAAAAAAAACTTATTAGAATTATAGCAAACATTGACCAAACTGATAGCTGCAGACCGTTCTTCCAAAAATATAAAATACTGACGTTGCCCTGCCTTTTCATTTTAGAAATGTGCAGATTTGTCCGTAAATATAAATGTTTCTATGAAATGCGTGGAGATATTCCGACAAAGTATTCATTGCGAAATAGAAATAAAAATAAGTTAGTACTACCAAGTACCCGCCTAAAACTTAACAATTCAAATACCTATAATCTTTCTATTAAATTATATAATAAACTACCTGACATATTTACAACAGAAGTAAAGGATAATAAAATAAATAAAATAAAATAAAAATTATTTATTTTCAAGCATCAGAGGCTCATAGTGTGTTAGTACAGTTGCTTAAGAACTATGTTAGCAACAAAAAAAAACAAACAAATCAATTAGAAGTAGAAAAAGCTACCACAGGGAGATTCCTCAAGTCCCATGCACAAATGCAGCTTGATAAATCCAGCCGCGGTCGACCCATCCAGCCTCTCTGCAAATACCTAATAATATATATTTGCAATTAAATTAAAACAATTTTTAATTACAAAATGCTATTATGATTTAAATGAATACTTTGATGATAAATTTATTGTAGTGAACATTTAATTTTTAATTTTAATTTAAACTATGATTTTAATTTTGACTTTGATTTAGTCTTGATTGTGACTTCAATTTTAATTTTTAACTTTGATTATAATTTTGACTTTATTTTGATTTTAATTGTAATTGAATATTGATTTTAATTTGTTTTAATTTAGATTTTAATTAAGTATAATGTAATGTTGATTTTAATTATAATGTAATATTGATTTTAATAATATGGTAATATTGATTTTAATTATAATTAAATTTTGATTTTATTCATTTTGATTTAAATTTAGAAGGTGTGCGTTTTACACGCATTGTAAAATTAATTAATAATAAATATAGAATTAGCTATAGGTATTAATATTATTCATTAAGAAAGCGCTTCCTCTCTTCTAACTATTGCGTGCCCGACAGGGTTCATGATGATCTGCTTGCTTTTTTTTATCATCTGTTGTACATTATGGTTATGCAATAAATGAATTGAATTGAATTGAATAGATTATGCACCGAGGGATTAAAGCAGTGCCTTACGTCACGGGCGCCATATTGAACCCCGAGCCGCGCTTTCCTCATGGACCAACTATGTATGCACAACTAATTGTGCCATCCAAATACGTGTTAGCGTAACGAGGGACTCTAGATCTATGCCTGAATGGCTCCCAAAAATCTAAAATATATATATTGAGTTCCTGACTGTGCTATTTTTTGTAGAAACGTCTTTAATTTATCATAATTAATAAAAAACGAATGGCGGCGCTAGTAGTAGGTACTATACCCTCTTAACGTAAGCAACAAGATATTACAATTTCACATATTGGCGTTGGCGGCAAAGCTTTAGCGATTAAACAATATACAACAGAATACTAGGCTGTTGGTGAACATTAGGAAACAAATTGTAGAAACATTGTTTACTTTTAAATATGCCGCATAATTTTTACAAAGTAAAGCTTTTAGTTCGCTGTCTATCCGCCAGCAGCGTTCGTGTTCTTGCGTTCCTCTGCTTTTTATTCGTTTTTAACGATAATTAATGGTGGCCGTCAAAAGATGGCGCTTTTACCATTAAATAAATTTTACGTTCACTTTTTCCTGTAATTTCCGAACAAAGTGTCAACTTTCTTATCTTCTACCTACTTGTATTTGCAGACAGCTATTATTGTTGCGAATGTTGGAATGCACTTTATGTCCTATAATAAGATAAAAGTGGATATTTTGTGTCAATAACTGCCTGTTTAAAGTTTATATTGAATAATAAAGATTGCAAAATAAATAAAATCTTTTAAGGAAATTGGGCGGGAGTCCAACTCATATCTTCAACATACCGTTTTTGACCTTATAAGGTTTTGACGCCTTAACCGCTGAGCCACCGAGCTGGTTCATTATATATTAATTTTTCAATTAATTTATCATTTTGAGAGATATAAATATAAAATTTTCGTTCGTTTCAGGTTCAGGTCATAAAGGTTCGTTTTCAGAGCTCATTCTTATTACCACGGCGGGCGTGTTTCTGCTGCTGTGTTTCTCGAACGCTATATTATATCCATCTTCAAGCAAGGCCTAAGGAGAGTAAGTATTACACTCAAAGTAGGGAGCGGCTAGGTTATGTCCTGATATTGGCTAAGTCCATAGGCAACGGTTACCACGTAGGCCTTTAACAATAAAAAAAAAATAAACGAAGAATAAGATTTATTGACCATAACACGATTACCTTTCATGGATATCAAAGTAATAACTAATATTATTCGCTACAAAATTCAATACGTCGCGCCGCGCTGTGGCGTCATGCCAAAACGTCATGCCGTCGCTTCGTGAGTGGGGAGGGCGCGGGGCGCGGCGCCATGCCATCGCGCTCTACGGTTTTGTGTTCTTTCCACGCGGACATGTCGATGTGCGAGACGTACTAAGTGGTATGCATTCCAAATAGGACTGAATTTGCATCATATTGCAACGTTACAGGTGTCAATTTAAACTTGTTAGATAAGGCAAAACAGATATTTCGGTAAATTAATTTTTGCATATCAATGATTGATGGAAAAACTTAATTTGAGTCTAGAATTATTTTAATTATGACATAATTAGATTAAGGAATGAAATACTCTGACCAATACTACTAAAGTGAGAAACCGAGGTCACTGACGTTCCTGTGAAAGAAACGCAACGTTTATTTTGTTGACCAAAATGGCGGCGGTGACCGGGCGAAAGTTACTAATCGAGTTCATTGATAAATACAAGGAGCTCGAATGTTTGTGGAAGGCGAATGATAAAGATTATAGAAATAAACCCAAGAGATTAACCGCTTTGAAACAACTATTACAAATAATGAAAAGGACAGATCCTAACGCAAACATAGATACAGTTACTAAAAAGATTAATTCACTGAGGAGTTCATTTAACAAGGAGTACAATAAGGTATGTGTTTATTTTTACCATAACAAAACTTTTATAAAAAAAATTCTACTTAGTTACCTACAACTTTAGTATTTGTATGAGACGACGATCGGCGTATTGTAGGTATACTAATGACTGTTCGTAGTTAAGGGTCTTTTTCGTATGTTCGCGTCCTCACTCGGGTGTCAGACGCATGCGCGTCAGACGGGTCCTAAGTTTCATACAATCTTTATCTACTACTACTATATACATACATACATACTACTACTATACATACATATATGAACACACACATGTAAAGAGCAACGCACGTATTAGAAGACGGGAGTTTGGTGAATTCTTTTTGGTTATTTGGACGTATAGGAATAATTCCGAGAGTTCTCAAGGTGATAATTTATTTCGATAAAAAAGAATATCGACAACTAATAATACTATGCTTTGGCAATCGCTTTTATTTGACCATTAGTTAATTTCTATTATGATTTTTATAGAGCTCGGCAAAATTAAAGATTTATTAAGGTTCGTACAATCATGTTTTTTTTTTTCAATTGCTTCCATGTTGTACATTTTAAGGTGTTAACATATTTCAAAGTTTTTACATGGAACCCTGCAAGGGCACTGCAATTATATGTAGATTCTCATACAATAAATCTCCTAATACTTAAAATGATTATTGTTACATTTTTTTCCAAGAATCTTATTAAATTTAAATGTTAAATTATTATTAATTTAAATTATTAACAAATGAAATTCAATTGAAATACCAAAATTTGTCAATAATAAAATAATAATTCAATAAATAATATGTCATTTTATCTACTCATATAATATAATATTGTCTACTTAATAATATATATTAACTGATGTAAACAGATTTTAAATGAATTGTAATTTTATCAAATCTATATAAATTTTGTTCTCAATCATTAATAAATAAATTACCTTATTGAAATGTTCAACTGAATTGATAACAACTACTTTTTCAATAAATAATAATTTTGTAATTTGTGAAATGTTCTATTAATTAATATTTTACTAGATGCCATTAATTTCCCTACTCACTAATTCTTGTCCTCGGTTTCCGTTTTGTCAAGATATATAAAAGAAAATGAAGCAAACCACACTTTATTTTTGACCGACTTCAAAAAAGGAGGAGGTTCTCAATTCGAGGCGTATGTTTTTTTTGAAAGAAAGAAGACATTTATTCACGGCACAAAAGATACACATATTAATTATAGGTTTAAAATAACGAGAAGAGACAGTATATTACGCGATTACGCCGCCAATTGTAGACTGGTTGTCAAAATTCTTAGTGTATTCGACTGAGTATACTGCTGGGGTAGTTCCAAGGTCACCAAAGTCAGGGTTTGTTGATGGGATCCCATGAAAATCTAGGAAAACCCTTAAATTTTTAGGTGTGTCCAACGTGTTTTGTGTGTATGTTACACGATTACTCCGCTACTTGTAGACCGATTGTCAAAATTCTTTTTGTAGTCGATAGAGTATACTCCTAGGGTGGTTCCAAGGTCACCAAAGTTAGGGTCTGATGATGGGTTCCCATAAAAATCGAGGAAAACCCTTAATTTTTTAGGTGTGTCCAACGTGTTTTGTGTGTATGTTACACGATTACTCCGCTACTTGTAGACTGATTGTCAAAATTCTTTTTGTATTCGATAGAGTATACTACTCGAGTGGTTCCAAGGTCACGAAAGTCAGGGTTTGATGATGGGTTCCCATAAAATCGAGGAAAACCCCTAAATTTTTAGGTGTCCAACGTGTTTTGTGTGTACGAGTATGTTACACGATTACTCCGCCACTTGTAAACCTATTGTCAAAATTATTTTTGTATTCGATAGAGTATACTCTTGCGGTGGTTCCAAGGTCACCAAAGTCAGAGTCTGATGATGGGATCCCATAAAAATCGAGGAAAACTTAAATTTTTAGGTGTATGCAACGTGTTTTGTGTGTATATTATACACAATTACTTGCAGTTGTGGACCGATTTTCAAAATTCTTTTTGTATTCGATAGCGTATACTCCTGGGGTGGTCCCGAGGTAACCAAATTCAGGATCTAATGATAGAATCCTATGAAAATCGAGGAAAACCCGTAAATTTTATAGAGACGTCGAGCATGTTTCATGTTTTTCCGAAGTTATTCACGTATTTGCGACTGGTAATCATGAACCAAGCTAATGGTGGAAGGATCCTTAACTTTAGGACTTGACCTGACCTGACCTGACCTTGACCTTCGATGGTTCGATGTTATGTGTAGGTATTATTTTTTACGGAAAGCTCACCTTCGGTGAGCTGGTATTAAATTCAGGTCCAAGGTCAGGTCAGGAAGGTGAGCTGTTCCCTAAAATTATAAAAATAAAAAACATAAAAAAAAATAAAAACCGAATTAAAAAACACTGAAAAGGTAAAAATAGTATAAGAATAGGTCAACATCACACTTCTATATTGAAGTCGGTGCCAAATTTTAAGACTGAGGAGATCATCGTTTGATGTTTTTTTGGAAAATTAGGTATTATAGCGAAACGTAGTTCGCGGACACTTTTTATTTTTTTATATTTATTGTATAATACTTACTACACTAATAATATCAACAATATTTCATTCAAAAGAATAGACACCCACTAAACTAAATTGCTTATTATACACGGTTACTTTTTTATCACCTTGGAAAATTTTAGGGACCCTTCAGGACACATCCATTATTACATAAAAAAATAAAAAAATGAAATAAAAAATTAAAAAAAAACTAAAAATGCTGCTCTCGACTAGTGCAGCATTTTTTGGATTTTTTTGAAAATTAATATCAAATTTAGTATTTAAAGTGAGTTATTTTTTTATTTATATTTAAATCATTCTAATACCATGTCGTGAAGCGTCTCTTAAATTTTCCAGAGTGATAAAAAAATAACCGTATATATTTGTTAATTACGATGTATTTGAAAATAATGAAACCATAGGAAATTAGTTAAAATCTATCGTCATGTTTTTGCTAAAAATTCTTTCCTTAAAAAATAGTAGGTTTATCTACCTTGAAAATAATAAAATGGTTGTTACAGGTTAAAGCGTCTTGTCGATCAGGAACTGACACCGACGATCTCCATGTTCCCAAATTGTGGTACTATGATTTACTGTTGTTCTTGGTAGATAGAGGTATAGAAATAAGAAAATCCAGCGATAATACTGCAGTGCTGTGTGAAACGAAGACTGAAAATGAGGTAAGATTTTTCTACAACTAAGTTGGCATAGTGGCAATCAAGCAGAGTGCCCACCTTTTTAGGGTTCTATACCTGAAGGGGCAAAAACGGAACCCTTAAATAATAGAATAGAAATAATTTATTGAGACACACACACAAACACTAAATTTAAAGAAAAAATGAAAACATTAAAACAACAAGTGATGGTCAAATTGCATGTGTGGTGCTCAATAAGCCTAGCTCGACATAATGCTACAGCTAGTTGTAGCGTCGATTTTTAGCTAGTTCCTTAAGTGATTCTCGCAGCCTGAAGGACGCGTACTTACTTAAGTACTACTAACTTATACAGCAAAAAAAAATACATATTTATATATCGGAATATTGTCTCCTATAATTCTTAACTTAATATCTATAATATAAAGCACATAGGTACACATACATATAAAATTGTATGTAGGATCACTTCGTTGTCTGTCTGTCTGTCTGTCGAGACCCTTTTCTCAGGAAAGCGTAGATATATTCCCTCCTTCAGTTGCGAAAATCAAACTTAAGTCAACGCAATCTAAAGATATGACCATAAGAATAACTAATAATACGAGTATAGAAGCGAAACTCCCGGCCGTCGAGCGCTCAAGGCCACGTTATTTACCTACCGTTTGATTTCCGTTGAACGGAATCGCCAGTCAAGGCTCGCATCGCATCCCGCACGCACGTGACTCCTTCCCGCGCGCCGCTATCTAATCTACCTAATCGCCGCGATGCCGACTTATTGTTGCGTTTATGGGTGCAAAAACAATGCCATAATAACCCCAAATTTAAAGTTTTTACCTGATTAAGCTTTTTATAAGAATGCGTATTTACTACGCGCTGAAGTTTAATAACCGAAACTTCAAATCATCTACAAAAACGTCATGTTTTATAAATATCCGACACTTGTAAATATTTCTGTGTAATTGAAACCTTTTAAATAAAAATGATTGAATACTTTAAAATTATTTTTTTATACCTACCCTAGATACAGATACAGTTTTATTCGTAATATTCATTACATGTCAAAGCTAATACAATATAATGTATCGAGTTTTTAAAGCTGTCATTGTAGTGCAATTTTGAAACTCTGTAAGTATGGGATTTTTTTTTGTCAAGTCGGGAATAATTTGAATTATGAGAAACTTTGGTACTGCTATATATTTTTATAGACCTTTGTCACTGTTCCATATAAAATTTAAATACAATCAATACTTGATTAAAATTTTGAAACAACAGATTTTTTTTTCAAGTGAAAATGTTCGTCTGATAGTAAAAAGTGAGCTTAGGTTTTATCCATTAGTACATTCATAACTTCAGCTCTTGGACTATAAACGTAGGTACGATACCTAAATCACAAACCATTTTTGTACATCGAAATTCGAAACATTTTAATGATTTTGTTCTCGAAGTGTAGGGATTAAGCTCAATTAATCAAAAATAGGCAGGTTCTTATAACTACGGAATCAAAAAAACTAAAAAAGCAATAGGCTAAAGATAGTCGCTCGCTCGCTACACTTGAAGTACAAAATCAATAAGACTCGGTGTATGCTCAGTTTCTCATTTAATGTAAAATATGGAGGTACCTATATAAAAAGTATTGTAGTGGTAACTATACGTCCATGTGGTGACCCTAGCGGCGTCCGCAGACTACTGCGGGGCGTTACAGGGGGAAGGGCGCTGTAGGTATGCAAATAGCGGCATTTGGCGCACCCACAAAGGAGATTCGCTTCTATACTCGTATTATTAGTTATTCTTATGACCCTGGGCAACCCGGCAGATTCTCTGCCGCGGGCTAATAGTCAGACGAGAGGACCACCCCATATGGGGCGTGGGATGGCCGGGTTCAAACCGGTGGGCCACTTCGTGTGGCCACCCGCTTCATGCGGGGAAGGGCGAAGTCCCCTCTTCTTACGTTAAGAAGAGGTGTGGCTCTCGCTGGAAGCCGATCCCGGCGGCTACCTCTGGTGGTAGTAGGGTGGAGGCGAGTTTCTCGCCATGGCGCTTCGCGCCCGTTGGGGATCTCCCTGAGCTTCGGCTCACCCGCGCTGCGGTGGATCCAGTGGGATCTGCCGTCGGGCAACCCGTTACCCGCACTGAGCGGACCGGGGGCCCGGCGCACTGAGCGTCGGGCCGCGTGGAAGATAACCACAGTAAAAAACCCGTTGCGGGGTGTAGAGCGGCGCAATTGTGCGCCGCTCTACAAAGCAGCAGAGCCAGGCGGAGAGTCCGGCAACGGACATGTCACGGGCAGGGGGTTAGCGGGAATAAGGCCTGGCTGTTGTCCCCTTCCCTCTGTGTTGTGACGGATGGAGGAGCTGCTGGGGGGGGTTTTTAGTGGGTAGGCCCGGGCCGGGTACGGTCTAGGGAGTCCCACATATCCTCGTGGTTTGGCTCGATCACGAGGAATACGTGAATGTATTTTTCCCCCTCCAAAAAAAAGGGGGCTTAGACATGTGGCAATCGTTTCATAGCGTAACGATAACTAAATTCGTCATCGTCTCTGAGATAACGAAAACAAATTCCTAGCCAACGTAAGAATTAGCGATCGCTGTGTCGAATTGTTCGTTATGTAAGAAAATGACATATCAAATCATTCTAAGTAGTACTTAAAACTGAGAAATGGAAAAGAATTGGTAAAATATTAAGTAATTCTGATAATTTACTTAATATTTTCATTTCATTTAAGGGAAAAATGAGTTGCTTTGAATAGTACTCGTATATGAAAGTCAGGAAAACACAATAGGCTACTTCATCGATTCGTTGCGAATCAATTTGTCTACCAACTTACATATCGATAACTTTGATCGATTCGCCACGTTATTCAGCGATGGCATATGCCAATTCCATACATTTTGTTCATATCGAACTTCGTTATCGTTTTTGAATTGTCACTTTATCTAGTCCCCGTGATCATGAAAACTACACTTATTTTAAAGTCAAAAAATACAGAGCACGCAGGCGGTATGATCTTCATGTGGTTTTACCAATAGAAGATATGAGGCAACTAGGACACTGTCATCTTTCTTCGAACCTTAGGAATCTGAAACAATTTTTTTTAATTTTCAGAATTTCGAGAATTTCAAAGAAATGGAGCCACCTTCACCTTGCTGCTCTCAAAACAGCACCAACACAAATCTATCGAGCTACTCTCAAAGAAGCATCACCCGGAGCGTGTCGCAGAAGAATAATAAGAGACCAAAGAAGAAATTGAAATCATCAGCTACAAAAGCATTGACGAAGATTGCTCACAGATTAGATATTAATAAATCGAAACAAAAATATAGCGCTTTTGGGGAGCATGTCGCTGAAAAATTGAGAGATATGGAGAAGGGAATGGCTATATACTGTGAAAAGCTTATTAATGATGCAATTTTCTACGCCGAGTGCGGAAAATTAAGCTATTCGTCTCACATCGTCACAGAGAGTCAACCGTCAGACCCAATAGCCATTAGCTGAACAGCCACTTGCTCAACCGTCCCAAACTAAACAGCAATTAGTTGAACAACCAACTGCCCATCAGTCGCTGCACCACTACCATTCGATGTTCATCCATCACAATAACGATAATATTCTTTACCTGCTAGCTTTCCGCTGGCAGCTTCGCCTGCGTTATTTTCGTAGTTTTCGTGTTAATTCTATATTTTTTCGCAGGAAAACAATGTCGCATTCTATTAGTGAAATATTTTTTTTAAATCAGTTCAGTAGTTTTCGAGTTTATTCGTGACAAACAAAAATACAAATCATTTCTCTCTATAATATTTTGTTTAATAGTGAAAATGTGGTGGTGTATGTGATAGTGAAAATGGATCAATAAATATGTTGCTAAGCGCAAAATTCGAAAACAAGTGAACCGGTTCAGTTATTTTTTAAAGCATTAGTTGAATTATGGAGACGGTTCTTATGAAGAGGAAAATTGAAAACGTCAAAAGCGGAAACTATTCCAAATAACGTAAAACACATCAAGAGCTCTTGACAGAATGATGTCCACCGGAGCAGCTAATCTATATAAATAAAAATGGATCGCCTAATGTGCTGCTAAGCGCAACACTCGACTTTTCTTTTCCCATACAAGTCATAGAGTAAATAACTTTTGACAGAACGAAGTTTGTCCGGGCCTCAGAAGAATAATCATTGTTCTGAGGTCCGGGCAGCTAGTAGTAAATAAAATATATGTTTTAACATTAATGGTGTGACTCCAGCAGATGCCACTACCAAGAACTCATTAGATATTTTTTAGGTATTTTTTGAAAATTTAATCAGATTCACTGAATCGCGTGAGAACCGACTCAAGGGATTAATCGCCTCCCCACCTCTGCGAAGAGATGGGAAATTCGAAACAACACCTTTTTTCCGGGTTAAAAAAGATTTTAGATGTACCCAAGATAATGGGTCTATATCTTGTGGAAATGTGGGTCTCCCTCGCTAATCGGGGGCTACTCATTAAAAAAAACTCCGTTCCGTTACGTTACGATCTGGTATCTGAGTGACCCAAGTCACCAGATCACCCCCTGAAAAACCCGACAACTGCCTATATTACCCTGTCTAGCCAGCGGGATGTAGCAGGGCAAATGTTCTTCCTGTAGAAGAGAACCGTGGTCTATTCAAGATAAGAAGGTTCCCCTGACAGGTTGAACTTTTCCGTTTCATGCATTATAGTTTCCGTGTTTAAAAATTTTATGCTTTAAAAATTTTATAACATCTCCTTCGGTTATTTTTATCAACAATGCAACAATTAATTCCACATTAAATAGAAACATTATCATCATTCCAGTTAAATATTTATAATTCTGATAAAATATTTATTTGAGTCGCGAATCGGAACTTACTTTACACTTATACTTACTTTACACTTACTAACTTAAGGCTAATTTACACTTTGTTAAGTAGCAAGTGCGAGTGCGAAGTGCAGGTGTTAAGTCACAAGTAAAAACAACGTGTAAACGGCCAAGTGCGAAGTACAGGTGTGAAGTAAACTGATTAGAAGCGAGCTCTAAATTTTACTGTTAAGTAGACACCCCGCCCACTCGCGCACTCCCCGCACTCGCAGTTTCACCCGCACTTAACAGTGTGTAAACAGTATCGGTTTGATAAGTGCATAGTACATTATGGACTTGCAAGAAACAAATACTATACACTGTAAACGCTTCCTTCGCACTTAACAATTACGCTGTGAAGTTGTCACTTCGCACTCGCACTTACTATTTAACAAAGTGTAAATTAGCCATTACACAAATATTTTATTTGTAAACTTTAAACAAATATTTTTTCAGACTTATAATTTTATTTAACTAGACTGATATTCTTGTTTTTATTTAATATGGAATTAATTATTGCAGTTTTGATTAAAAATAACCTAAAGAGATAAATTATATTTTTAAAACATAATATTTTTAATCACAGAAACTAGTATGAAAGAAACGGAAAAATTCGACCTTCAAGGGAACTTTCTTATCTTGAATGTACTATAGTGGGACGTATATGGGGCGAAGTGATGTGAAGTGGCAATAGTGGACTTAAAATAATTGACGAAGTGTAGGTGTTTATCGTGATAATACACCTCTACTATGGGGTACCTACTATTATATATTCTGTGCCTCTACCTAACCCTTCGGCGAAAATAGGAGTATAATAGTATTCATTTATTTTATGTATTCAGAGTCATCATTACCACGTCTGTTCTTAATTTTTTTTGTTAAATAAATGTATACCTACTTTGATTTGCTTTTTTCTTAGCCATTTTTCACGTAATCTGTTTATATATAGTTATTGGACGGTGAATTAGGTCCACTTTGGCGACGAGGTAGAAAGAGAGAATATGTATTTTTTAAAGTTTTTTTTTATAAGATTGTACTTTAATTAAGTGTTCAAAATGACCCTTCAATTGTGAGGCACATAGTGGCTCGTAAAGCTAGGTACTTGGCTAGTCGCCTTACGTAACATACGATGATTCTGTCTTATCGCTGACAGTCATTATTCTCTGTAGTAATTCCTTTCAGGAGTTCGCCGGTTCGAAGTAAACCTGCTGCTTCATATTGCCCCAAAGAAAAAAATCTAAAAGGGGTCATGTCAGGCGATCGCGGTGGCCAACAAACAGGACCTTTACGACCTACCCACTGTCCTGGACATGTTTCATTCAGGTGGCGACGTACATCTCTAGCGAAATGGGCCGGAGCACCATCCATCTGCAGCCATATTCTATGCCGATAAATTAGTGGTAGGTAGCTCTATCAGGGCTTCGGAGAACTCGTTCTTTAAAAGTTCCAAAAATCGTGATCTGTTAAGCGTTGATGGCAGCTCAATGGTTCCATTAGTTGATCGTCTATCATTGCAGCCCAAACTCGTTGTAGAAAACTTGCCGGACGTTTAGCGTGTGGCTTTTAATCAGCCCGCACAAGTAAATTACGAGAATTCGTAGTCATCTGTCCACATGATCTTCCCCGTGAAATGTGGATCTTTCCAGATGTTTCTGCTGATCTAGGCACAAGAAACTGATCGAAGCCGGTAATCCGGATCCAAAACATTTTGTACTTTTCGAAAATGAATTTGAAGGCTCCATTTTTCTTCAAAATTTTCGGTAACACCAAGCGTATACTAAGCCTATTTTACGTGTGCTCAATCCTGGATTTCTAGATATTGCAAGCAATACTTCTTCTTTATCATCGCGTCTTGGAAGGCGGAGTTCTGCAATCCTACTGTGCATTGCAAGTTGATAAATATACGAAAGTTCGGTGTTCGTCGTGTCGGGTATATTCGTGCAGTGCATATTCACGCACTGCGGTTCTAGCCTTGCCATTGCAAAATCCATACACAAAGTGTATGTCTGCTAATTCTGCATTAGAATACTCGTATGCTCCATGCGGAACAGTGAAAAACGTTCAAAACACAAACAACAACAAAACAAGATAACGGGGTTGCGCGCGATCGAAATAGCGTGAAAAACAGACTAAAGACCTTCACTGGACTCACTCACAGTGTCCGCGGACTCACAGCGATGCGGTGTATTTATCGTCCTTCCCTTTCTAAAGTTTGATCCGTCTCATTGTAACAAAAATTACAAAAGAATTTCACAAACTAATCCGACTACCTGACCAGCCGTGCTACGCGACCGACCAGCGAAGGGGTCCCTTTGTTTAACAATAGCATCGGGACTTATGAACGTACCAGTAATCATTTTGCCATCATTTTGAAGAATAGCTTTAATACTAGTAATACAATGCAAATAAAACATACTATAGCGACCTTGTTTTTACGATATTTTAAAAAATAAAAAAAATACACGCAAAACTTTTTTTTACGAATACTTGTATGGGGCTCGTCTCTGTGTGCTACTTCTGCTGATAGTTAATCTTGTTAGCTATCAAAGGATACCAATTTGAATACCCTGCTATCACCTGTATACATTATGTTTAGAAATGTTCACTAACATTACCTGACATGAAAATATTTTTTAACATTGTGATCAAATGTTTGTTAACAAAATGTTTACTAGAGCCCTGTAAACGATTAAACATGTTTGTCAAACTTGCTTGACAAACTTTACGTTTTCACCAAACAGTAGCTTAGACGCTGAAGCCAAAGTTCAAACAAATTTGTAAAATATTGACCGTAGTTTTGATTTTCTCTTTATCGTAAGGTGACGTATCAGCGAGCGCCGCTTAAAATCTATACTTACTAATATTATAAAGCTGAAGAGTTTGTTTGTTTGTTTGCTTGAACGCGCTAATCTCAGGAACTACTGATTCAAATTGAAAAATTATTTTTGTGTTGGATAGTCCATTTATCGAGGAAGGCTTTAGGCTTATATAACATCACGCTACGACTAATAGGAGCTGAGCATCAATGACAAATGTTGCAAAAACGGGTAAAAAATATACGGCGAAACGTAGTTCGCTGGCACAGCTAGTGAGTAATACAGATTATACAGATGAAGTATTTTTAACCGATTTAGAAAAAGGAGGAGGTTCTATGTTCGACTGTATCTATTTTTTTAATGTATATTCACCGATTAGGTACTTCGCCATTTGTGGGTCGATTTTGAGAATTCTTTTTGTAATCGAAAAAGTATACTCCCGAGGTGGTCCCATTGTCACCATGACATGATTTGATGATGGGATCCCATTAAAATCGAGGGAACCCCTTAAATTTCATAGGCACGTCCAACGTGTTTCATGGTTTTAATGAAAATATTCAGGTATTTACATCTGGTAGTCATTATATCATGTTACTAAGCTGATGATGGAAGGTTTCTGGTAGGTTAGGAGTTCGGGAATAATTCTTTCAATACTGTTTAGAGCGAAAGACCATTTATTAAAAGTTATTATGGTGTTTGCTTTGGCTCAAATCTAATACGCATGTATTAAGATAGAAAAAAAAGTTTTTTTACATAAAATAAAACCCATTTCAAAAACACTAAAAAGTCATAAATAATATAAGAATACATTCAACATCACAGTCTTAATTGCACCGACCTGGCGGCCAAATAAAATATTTCTTTCTTTCTTTAAATTATTGTCACTGGGCGTAGCTTCCTCCATGACAACAAGACAATGAGTGAGATTTTGTGTGACAAACACCACACCGCCGTACACGTTCAAACTTTTTTGATAAACTCAACGTCAATCCAGATGTCACACGAATAAATAAGTTTGTCAAACACGAAAATTTGACAAACATGTTTGATCGTCTACAGGGGCCTTAACTTTGTAAACATTTTATAACGGCAATGTGGGAGCACTATGATAACTTTACTTGTGTAGTACTTGGTCGGACTTTTTTATCTAGCGCTTACTCCGAGTAACCGGCGATATAATTGGAAACTGAAACGAACTTCTTTAATGCCCGTATGTACATGACTACTAAAGAGGTAACTGAATATACTTTTATTTAAATTTCGAACTGGCACGAAAAAAAGAACACTCCGTTACATTAATAAAAATGAAAAGTAAAACAAAAGAAATCGATATTTGCTTTACCATTGTGGTTCATTTATTATATTTAATTGTAACAAAGTTAATTGAGTGATAATAGTACATTACTGCAGAGGCCGGGAAGTTAGGGACTGCCGGACGAGTAAGGCTTTTGACAATAATACGAGTCCGGCAATCCCATTCCCGCCGAGGTATGTATAGTGCTTTTCTCAATAATTGCGAGGAAATAATGAAAGACGTAATACTGGAATTAATTATGAAGTTCAGTGTAATACCATATAAATAACAACCTTTCATATTAAAATATTATTTAATGTTGTCTATTTATTCAAATATTTATAATTGCCGTAATCTTCGTATAATTTAGCTTTATGATCTGGAAATAAAACAATAAGTAGTAGGTACCTAATAATAATAAGATTCCTCTCTCTTGTTCAACGATTGCGTGCCCAACGGGTCCATAATGATGTTATTTTTGTGAACCACCTATTTTACCCATTATGGTAAGCAATAAAGATTTTGAATTGAATTGAATTGAATTGGAAACAAATGGCACACATTTATGCACAAATATAAGCTATCCGTCCATATAACTTATTTATCTCTCGGATTATTCGTTTAGAATCTTCCTGCTGGAAAAACGTTACCCCAGCAGGATTCGTTTTTCTCATTTTTTTTCCAAAACGGAAACGCGCACGAATTTTTTATTTCGCTCTAATTATTCATGAAACTTAATTTAGCCTAGGACACAATTTCCTGCTGGGGGAACGCACACGAGTATAATATAAATAAAAAAAAACAAATCAAGCAAATAATTAATTAATTAATTATAGTATCTATCTATTCTTTGCTCAGTGGCGCTGTCCTTAAGGATTCCGCCAGCTTCAAGTATTCTGCTTAGATTTTTGTTGCCGCGATATTAAACTCTGCCTTTGCTTCAGGCGTCGTGAATTCACAATGTGTAACTTATTTATTATATAAGTAATATAAAGTTGAACTAAATTATAGTAGCCTAGCATTTAGTAATTCTTTTTAATTTTCAATTAGTGCAAAGGAAACAAAGCCCATACAGCCCAATCATATTTTACGCAAAAAATTTAATACTGCAGATTATGACTTTTTTCTCTCGCAACGAAAATTAAGCATATTTTCGTGTGATTTAATAAAATTGTTGTCATATTCATATACAACGTGTCTCATAAGAACTCCCCATAAAAATTATAATATTCACTTAACCGAAAAGAATGTGTCAACTTTAATAACTTGTTATATTAATAGAATTTAATTGTCAAATTTATGAAAATTCAGATTTAGAACAGTTTTAGGTTGGTACTTTTGATAGTTTAAATAAAATTAAATATTATAATTTTTATGGGGAGATATGAGACACGTTGTATATGCTCGAAGAGTGCATTTTTTATAATGTGGTAGCAATTGGCTGTATGACAAGTTACATAATTCAAGTTATAGATAAATTAAAAAACATTGGAGCAGCGGCCAAAAATGAATTTTCATACTTACTTTCCTGGCCTAGGCCGGTAAAGTAATGCATGAGCCAAGAATTACAAACTTTGTGTCTTCTTTTTACTACAATAATGCCTACATTTCCGTATATTTTTCATGCATGTTTGAGAAAAGATATTTTAACACCACACGAGATTCAAGAAATGGCAAAGCAATTATTGAAAACAATTTATTACTGAAATCGAGGGGCAGGTACCTACTTATTTGTAAACGTGTGAATTGTATTGTACAATGCCGCACTTGCAGGCCGCGGCAGTAATGTACTATTGCCTCGGCACTCAGTACGACTTTGCTCCTTTTGGTGTCGATGTCGAAGCATTTGGACTTCGGGTATTTCGCAGAGGGGCTCTACAGGTAACTCAACAAGCAGCAGCTTAGAGGGAAGCCACTAGTGACCCCCACACAGACAGTTTCCTAGTGCAGGCTTTCCTTTGCATTTCAGCTTGGGTATATTGCCTGTGTCATGGGGACTATAATAGGATCCTTCGTTATTTTGATAAATGGTGTTTTTTTGGTAAGCATTTAATTTTTAAGGCTTTAGTCTTGTCTTTGTTAAGGTTAAGTTTTTAATGAATTTGTTAGGTTTTATTATATTGTCTATTATTTGTTAGTTTTAAATGTTTGAAATCGATTCTAATCGTCATGTTGGAAATGATTCTAATCATCTAGAATGTTTATGTAATCGTGTGTTAAGAAGCATCTTGCCCTGTATGAAAAAAAGCGATGGTCACGATTTATATTTACGAGGCAAAAATAAACTATCTTCCCATTCGACGAGGCTCCACAGAGTAGGGAACTCATTTAAAGCATTGGACATGGACCATAGCTTTCACAACAAGATTCCTATCGATATTCAAAAGTTACCTCTTAGTAATTTCATTAAAAATAACTCTAACAAAAATTCTGTGCCAGATAGCTTTACTATAAGTCACGGATTATTTCAACGATAAAAATCACGGATGTAATCTGTTTATTATCAGTATATTTTCCTGTACTTACATAACATAAAAGTAATTTCATTTCCACACAAAAGGTGTGTGAGATGAAGACAGTAAGGAGACCTACGAAAATATTGACAGAAAAACAGATTGGTGCTTGGTTGTTCAATTTCCTTACATTGATTTATTAGGTACAGTCGACAAAGTTCGTGGTCTACCAGTAGAATTTTTTTGGGAAGCATTATTTCAAACAATAAGAGGTATAAAGCAATCAATTAAATCGTTTCGGCCGCGTACGAAACTGAGGCTTCGTAACCAGTTACGATGGAATACTTTTTCGTCCTTCCACGGAACTAGTTACGATCAAAAACTTTTTCGTGTTTTTGTACAATAGTATAAGTAATCATTTGACTTTTGTGTATTACTGTTTTCTTTTTTCTGATCATAAGCAACATACATAAAAGTTAGAAATAATCAAAGTAGAAATAAGATATTAAATTTTCATATAAAAGTAATAAATGAAAAATTAACATTTGAAAGCATAAGGACAAATAATTTCGAGATAATGCCCTACAGAAATGTTTCCTTCTTTTAATTTTTTAGTGCATCATTTATTTATTCATTACGACGATTTGTCTCCTTCATCAAAGTATCTAACAGATGAGCCATTGTGGGATACTTCTTCCCTTGAAATCGGTTGATGTTGTATGTTGTGCCATCCTTTTAGGTTGTTTGATTTTCTGATAGGTGGTTTTATATTGTTGAGTGGTTTCGTACTATTTATATAATATTAAAACTTGTTTTAACGCTTTTACTTTTTCAAATATCACTGACCAAAAAAACTCTACTGGTAGACCGGGAACTTTGTCGACTGTACATAAAAAAAAATAGAATCTAGAGTCTCCCTTAGAGAAAATTTTGAAAACTTAATATTCTTACAGTGGCATCACAATATATTTAAAAAGAAAAGTATTATAAATGTTGAGAAACATCTTGAGCTGCCAGAAACAATAGCGAAGGAAAATTATCTAGTTTCTTATTCGACGAGGTTTCATAAAGTGGGAAACTTGTTTAAAGTATTGTGTATTCGCTTCTACAACAAGATTCCTATTGATGAATTCGGAAATAATTAAACAAACATTGTATGCTAAATTGGATTTATCATTACGATAGTAATTCATGGATGTAATTTGCTTCAATGACAGGCTGTTGATTGTTAATTTTTGTTCCTTTATCCAGCACTTAACTTTTTGTAACTTTTGTAACTTATTTAAACATGTTGCTCGGAGGAATTTCTGGCTCGCTATTTTCGGGGAGATCAGCATTCTGAGCTAGTGGTAGATTGTTTATAGAATAAAAATAAAATAATTAATAATAAAATAATAATAATTGCAACGTTTTCAAGTATTCTTAATCTTGATACCTAAGATATACGAGTATTTTAATTACAGTACATTTTGGCACTACTAATAAAATGAGTACTAATAAAGTGACATTAAAATCACTTTATGTCACAGAAGATGTAAAACTTTTATTTTTACAGATTAGTCGAACAGTCGCGGAAAGATAGCAGAGGCTGGAAAAATACTTAATAAAGTGACATCAGTGTACAACATTCTATAATAATTAAGATATGTTGCAACGGCAACAACCGAACAAAACATTTATGCATTTAGTTTTGAACGTAAGACCATTATTATTGACTACTACGAATACTAGGGTGTAGGGTAGGCAAATAGGCGGGGGTTAGCCTAGTCGGACTGACATCTGACTCGGAGATATTATGGCCCTGTCCTGGTTACCCGTCTGGGGGTCACAAACGAGTTAACCGGTGGTGATCTCTCCCTAGGCGAAGTCCCAACTTATTTATACTAGGCCTGTCTCCGGGGGTGTGCTTGGTGCTTTCCGATCCCGATCCTACTTTCACCGGGGGAAAGGTGAGGGAGGGAGAGGGACGGGGAGGATGGTTTAACCGGGTATGGGTCCCAAGTGAAGTGGGTGGTCTTGTGGGTAGTTAAGTCTTAGCCCCTTGATATCATAACAGGTTCTCCCGCCTTAAAAAAGGGTATAGGCAGATAAGGGATCATCCGTTGATATTATATATTAGTATGGATGAACAACAAAAGCTGCGCGCAAATATCGATTTCCTATTTTTTACTTTTCCTTTTAATTCATGTATACTTAACGGAGCATTTGAAATTTTAATAAAATATATGTTAGTTAGGTAACTACCTCTAGGGATTATATACAGGTTTATATTAAAGGAGTTCGTTCCATTTTCAAATTAAATAATCCAGAGCACGTCAGATAAGAAATTGCTGGCCGCTGTCTGGCCCAGTACTGCCAGTATCATTGATCACAGAGATGGTTCTATCTTGTAGCATGTTTGAGAAAAACTAACTGATGAAGAGATATACTAAATTTTCTTGCAGTGTATTTTCTTGTCAAATATTGCACCAATGGCAATATTTGACAAGAAAATTATAATTGTTTTGGTGCTTTAAAATATTGAGAGATGTCAGGTATGCATGAGTCACACCGGAAACGGACAGCATTGTCTAACAACCGGCATTGACACCGAGGGGACATCGATCTATCGATTTCGCAGCACCTGCGCTCTGATCATTTCGCGAATCGAGCTACGAATGTGTGGGAGCGTGACGGGTGGCCAGAGCATCCGTCGCGAATGAGATGGCTCGGAATCTTGGATTTTGGCACCGAAAATAGTCGGGCGGGCGCGCCGCGGGCCCCGAGGGCGGCGGCAGTGCGAGTCGCTCCGCCGTGTGAATAGCCCGCCCGGGAGGTGAGTGCGTCCTGCGCCCGCGCAGCCACCAGTTTGGATACTGCACCGCCTGCGCCGCCCCACCGACACCTGTGAGCTGAGCGTGTGAAGTATCCAAGCTGAAGGATTAAGCTGCGACCTACGAATAATTTTGTGATAACGTTCTGTGATTTCCATACGATCTTAACTAATCTTGAGGTGACAAGGACTGTATAAGGGTTGGTATAAGAGCGTGCGGATTACGTGTGTTAAGAAGGCAGCTAAGGAGAACTCGTGTTGGTGAAATTTGCGTAGTGTGCTCGACTGTGTTTTCCTCGAGAGTGACTCGGATTTCAGCGCGCGCGCGTCCTCGCTGAAAATAGTGTCCGCCGCGGCCCGCCCGCCCCGCGCCCACGCGCGTTCGCGTTTCTAACCTATTTGCGGCATGCCCGAACGTCAGTATTTATTTAGCGAGATGAGGAAACTAGTCTCACTTTTATTTAGACACAGACGTGGCCCATATATCATGTAATTAGAACGCAATGACTTCACACACATTCCACGTGATCTAGAATTTCTATAAGCAGAATTGGGTACCCCACACGCACACTAAGCTGAACTTTGCACTCAATTCCTTTACATACAATTCAAGTTATTATATTGCTCACAAAATGATCAATATATCATATCAGTATAGGTATTAAAAGAAGTGCATTTAAACGTGAATGCGAAGAATACGTCAACTATTTAAAATCATATTTACTTCATATTTTAATAGAAACAAAATGAACATGGTTCTTGTTCACTCATACTTTTCAAACATAAATTCTTTATTTCAAAACAGAAAACCTCGCCCCAATTTGATCTGATCAAGGTGCTATCCAATAACATAATTACGAAATTCATATTGGTAGATCGCAATTTTGATGATACTCCGTCGGAACTAATCATCACTATCAATATCATCATCTTATAAGTATACCTAATATAAACAAACACTAATGCATAGAGCATAGTTAAATAAAACACATAAGTAGGCATAACACTTCAGTTTTGGTCAATATAATATTATGCTTTTAATCAATGTTTTAAGTTGTAAAGTTTGATATATGTGAAACAATAATTTTGCCCGGGTTACAGTAGTCTTGGCACAGTGTCAATGTAACCCACATTGATATTACTGGAATATTTGTGACGGAATATGTTTCATAGTGATATTCATCTCTCGCTTGTTGCATAGTTTAGTGGGATTTCAAATGAACTGTATCTTCTCACAGTAAAATGAAAATATCCCAGCAGGCTGCTTCATTGTTTAATTAGCTTTTCTTAAAAAAAAGTTTAATGATGATACAAGACTATGAGATGAGCTTAGGCGACTATGAGAATAAATTAAAGTTAAAAAGTGGATTACTCTTAATTGTAATAAGATGCTTTGTAATCTCCTTTTTTCGGATCTCACCAAATAAATAATGTTTCGATTAAAGAGATAATGAAATGGAACTTTTAGACAATTATATTACATGTTTCAGCTATCTTGAAATCATAGTTAAGTCAGAGTGAATTTATCAATTAATTTTTTTTAACATTTATAGATTTACTTATTTTTGCGTTGAATAACTTAAGAAACTGGACTACCACCACAACTCATATATGTCCCCACCGAGGGGCACGAGCCTACCCTAACATGTTGGGGCGATTAGGCCTTAGTCAAACCACGCTTTGAATTACTTCGCAGGTGTATGCAGGTTTCCTCACGATGTTTTCATTCACCGTAGGAGCGTCAGATAAATGTACATATGAAATTCGTGAAACGAAAAACACATTGGTACATGGCAGGATCGATCGCGGGCCTCCCGATTCTACTCGGGGCACAGTCCAGTGCCGAGACCACAGCGCCACCGACGCTCTTAAGACACTGGACTAGCGCATCATTCAATGATGCTTGTATCACCTTTGAACTAGCGCATCATTAGATGATGCTTGTACCTTTGAATCTTTTTGAAAACTGAGAAATTATAAATTTTTCTTTACTATGCTACTAAACGTAGATAAAAAAACTTAAATGTTGATTCATGTTTTAGCCTCTAGAATAAAACGTAATTAATTGACACTACGGTTGTATCAAGTCGTCATTTCAAGTCATGTCGTCACAAACTTTATATATATGTATCACGTCGTAATTAATTATGTAGAAACACGTTACAAGTGTAACAGGAGAGTTCGCCTCATAAGGTGAAAGAAGTAACATATTATCTTACGCGGCGTTATCGCAGCCGATATACTGTTTCACGGATTCCCAGCTGTTTTCTCCACTAAAACACGTTTATTTCTGTGTAACAATATCGGTATCTTGACAGTTTGCCAGAAATAGTGCCTACGTCACGGCGCCTTTATTTTCGCTCCAGTCGCGAAAGATCGCGCGTTTTTCGGTTTAACTACTTTTATATGGTCCCGTAAACATATACTCCCCATAAACTCTGCCATCAAACTACATATTTGCATTTTTTAACCACCTTCGTGGTCTAGTAGTTGAGACCCACGGGTGTTGATCGGAAGGTACGGGATTTGATTGCCTATGGGGACAAAAGATTTTTCCGCTCGATTTGGTTGTCGTAGGGTTTCTGAGCCTGACTAGGTTTCAACGTCTTACCTAAGTTTGTTGCCATAATAACGATGTTAATAGCGTTGTTGTGTTCCGATAATTAGAGGTAAGTTAGCCAGTTCCTCAGCTGTAGAGGAGTCAAGGTGAAGCTTGTTTCCGCCTTCGAATTTATCGTCACTTACCATCAGGTTAGAAGAAGGCTTCGCTTTCGAATGTAAAAAATGCACAATTTTGATTTTGAAAGTAGAAATCTATCATTAACGTTCAGTCATTGGCATGATATTATTTACCTCTAAAGTCAATTGAAGCTTTATATATGCCTTTTGAGGAACAACCTACCAGACTTTGAAATACCAAGGGCCTAAGCTGATTAGAACGCTCACAAGGTATCTTGCATCCACTTGCATTTTCCCCTTTTAACCGCCTCCGGGGTCTAGTGGTTTGGTTTGGTTGAAGCTACCAGGTGTTGCTCGGGATGTCCGGGGTTCGATTCCTAATGGGGGCTGAAGATTTTCTGTCCGGTTTGATTGGTGGTTGGGCTTTTGAGTCCACCTAGCTAGCTACCACCGTCTTACCTAAGTTTTTTGTCCTAATAACAATGTTCTTAGTAGTGTTGTATTCCGACAATTAGAGGTAAGAAAGCCAGTTCCTCAGTTGTCGAGGAGTCCAGGTGAAGCTCGCTTCCACCTTCGGACTTATCGTCTCTTACCATCAGGTGAGATGAAGGCTAAGAGCTTTCATAATTATCTATACTAATATTATAAAGAGGAAAGATTTGATTGTTTGTTTGTTTGTTTGTTGTGGCTTCGAAATTA
This sequence comes from Schoenobius gigantellus, assembly GCA_963935595.1. NCBI lineage: Eukaryota > Metazoa > Arthropoda > Insecta > Lepidoptera > Crambidae > Schoenobius > Schoenobius gigantellus. Next base: position 26,015,694 of record OZ012554.1, read on the forward strand.
CTGGACCGATTTTTATGAAAGTTGGTATAGGGATAGTTCGAGACCAGGAGAAGGACAATGGGTAATTTTCCCACGGGAAAACAAAAATAACGCGGGCGAAGTCGCGAGCGGAGAGCTAGTTCTCTTATAATTTTATTTGATATTTCAAAATCTATATAGATAAAAATAAATTGCTTAAAATTTGGTGTTAGCGTCAAATGCCCATCGTAATTAGGTTATGATATAATTGAACGAAACAAGCAATTATTATGCAGCATGGAATTTTGGCGACGAGCCAATTTCATGTTTAAAGCGAATGACGATACTTTAAAATACATTTTTTATCATGACAAACTTGTGACGTCATTTGTTAATGGAATTGAATATAATGTATCTGACTTACTATATACCTACAATTTATACTTTTTTGTATGAGCATAGTTACTAGGGTATTTTTCCGACGTTTTGAATAGAATTCGAGGCACTTGAAAATATTTTTTAAATAAAAGGTAGGTATGATGAAAGTTAATACCGGAAAACTGTCGGGTCAGCCTCAGTCCTTGGAACAGCGACACGCCGGAGCTCTACGAGTCTCCCAGCCTCGGAACAACGACATGCTGAAGCTCAACAAGGATTCGCACCAACCCGACCAAAGGGGCAACGTGCCATGACCCGCGAGCGGGTCCCCAGGCGACACACAACCCCATCTTCAAAAAGAAGGGGAGGTGACGCCCCACATGGCCACGTGAAGTGACCCGCCGGGTTAAACCCGGCCACACCACGCCCTCTCCACGGGGCAGCTGTCAGACTCTTAGCCCGCGGCAGAAAATCTGCCGGGTTGCCCAGAGTGCATACGAGGAGATGTTCTGAGATCGCACCCCTTACACTAATATCCTAGTGGAATAGACTGTGACATAATGAAATTGATACAACGTCATCTACTGAATGGTTATTCAACATAGATAAACAAATGTTTTTTTTTGTTTAAAAAACGTCGCCCCACACTAGGATTTTCTCCTGTGTCGTGGGTTCAGTTACAAACATAGAATATCACATGCACATACGCCCAAACCGTAACAAATTTCTGTAGGCCATACAAAATATCTGTCCCGAGCGGGAATCGAACCCGCGACCCGTTGCGCAGTAGGCGATCACTCGACCTCTGCGCTAACCGTGTCGTCAAATGTTGTGCCGATATATAACTCACACCGCTATCTGTATGCTGTTAATCGAACTAACAAATAATTACAAACAATTTGATTCGCAATAATAATAAATATTGAGGTCAATAATCGAAGTAAACCAAATTTCATCAAAATCGTTAAGTAGTTTATCCCGGATAAACATTTCCGACGTGAGATTTGTTTATTATAGACAGATACACTTAAAATTCTCATTTTCTGATTGCGTGTTTTACATATTTCGCCTACTTACGTAAAAATGTAATGAAAACAGAAGTCTATAACAATTTTTTGCAATTCAAATCTTGTTACTTCAGCTTAAACGTTTTGAAGATAAATTACTTTCGGTAATGAGGTACAGCTCAGGTGAAGGACGAAAAACATCTAAAGGGCTTGTTGTCTCCTATTATATTGCGTAGAAATTAAGATTTTTCCTGATTGTCGTTTTTCAAGGAAACATAGTCCGGTGTTATTGACTCATATTATTACATTGTTAGTACTTACATGTTCTTGAATCCAATTAAAAGAGATGAAAAAGTTGTATGACTATTGAGGCAGTTGTTAGTAATATGATATTTTTATAATTTCTTAACTGCTTTAAGTTAAAAATCTCAAATCATCGTATTATCTACTGTCGAATATGATTTTTATTATCACGGGAAATTTTTACATTTTGATTTGCTAAGTTGAAGTAGTAAGGTAGAGTAGTATAATATGAGATTCATAAATTACTTTTCTTTTAGTTAAGTGGATGTGTGGGGCTACGGCTAGTTATTGCCACAATAATAAAAAAAATAGAAGAATTTTGGAGATGTACTTTACATAATGTGAAATATACGGAAAACTTGTTTACAGACAGCATTGAACTTTTTTAAGTTTTCCACAATCCGTACGCTCTTATACATACCGTCCATGCGTTTAAACACAAAACATAATCTATTAACGTGAAATCGAGTCTCAGCCGTCAAAAACTGATAACTTCTTCTTTCGTTATTAGGTCAGTAACTGGCGTATTTTTTCGACTGGACCGTAAAAACACAAAGCCGCCAACATGGACGCGATCAAGAAGAAGATGCAGGCGATGAAGCTGGAGAAGGACAATGCCATGGACAAGGCAGATACCTGCGAACAGCAGGCCAGGGATGCCAACCTCCGTGCGGAGAAGGTAATGTACATTTGCTCCTGAAATCAAAATAAACTTTATGAAAGCAACCAACACCAAAATGAGTTAAGGATTGTTAGCTAGCCGTATGCTACCTAATAAGCGGATAATATGTTTTTGTTCTACAAACAACTATGCGAATTGCCACATAGTAAGCTGATACCGCTATCGCTATGGGCATCTATGATACAAGAGGCATCATCAAAGGCAGACTGTACAATAAATTGTTTGCGTCTATTTTGAAGAGTCTCATGACTTAGAAAACCTCAGAAGGCAATAAATATACCTTAAAACTCATCTTTAAAATATCAGGATCTCATACTTTCTGTTCTAGATATAAAATAATCGTTTTTATGGGGACGGATTTAAATTAATGTACTTGGAAAATGTCTTTCGTCTTTGGAAAAGTCGACATAGAAAATGGTACTTCGAAACTGAGGAAATGAGTTACCGTTAAATAGACTAAAGACGATAATCGAATACTATATTTTTGCTATGAAACAAATAACTTCTGAACTGATCAGCTACAAAAACAACTGATAAACGCAATTACTAAAATTTTCTTTCCTATCTCACCTCATTTATCCGATTAACCTTCCAGGTAAACGAAGAGGTCCGTGAGCTCCAAAAGAAGCTTGCCCAGGTCGAGGAAGACCTGATCCTCAACAAGAACAAACTGGAGCAGGCCAACAAGGACTTGGAAGAGAAGGAAAAGAACCTGACCGCGACAGAAGCTGAGGTGGCGTCTCTAAACAGGAAGGTGCAACAGATTGAGGAGGACCTCGAGAAATCCGAAGAGAGGTCAGGCACCGCCCAACAGAAGCTGCTAGAGGCTCAACAGTCGGCTGATGAAAATAACCGGTAACTGAAAGTCTATATTTGTTGAATTCCTTATATAGAAATTCTATCTAAACAACTCTATTTGGATTTACTTGCGGTTATTTGGTTTTAAACATTTTAGTGATTGAGTCCGACGTTTTGAACGCTTTTCCACATTTGCAATCACGAGATGTCATCCCGTGAAAGAGTGTTGTATCATTTAAATATGTAGTATTCGGGCAAATAAAAGAGAATTTAATAATTATTAGATAGAATCAAGCTTGTGATACAGGATACTTTTCAAATCAGAAGCAATTTTAAACAAACTTTTTAGGAATATTAAGTCTATTTATAAAACTGCATTAGTAAGGTTGAAGTACGTTTTTTAAATGACTTTAGCTAGTTCTATGTTTTTTATACATATATAGTTGGTACTCTAATTGAACACTTCTTAAATCATATCTCAACACTTTTTGTGAGACTATGTTTTTGTATCTTCACAGCATGTGCAAAGTATTGGAGAACAGGGCACAACAGGACGAGGAGCGCATGGACCAACTCACCAACCAGCTGAAGGAAGCACGTCTGCTCGCTGAAGATGCCGATGGCAAGTCCGATGAGGTACACAGAAAGTTTTTCTTTATGCGTTTAACGGCGGTGTCCCTTTCATTTTCTGGTTCAGGATTTTTCTTTTTGTCAAGCTTATTGGTTTTATGGCTATAATGCTTATCAGAGCCTTTTAGCGTAGATGTGTGTTATTCATAATCTCCAGTAAGAAACACTGCGAATAAATTGTCGTGAAAAATGGAGATAGAAAATCATACTTCACTCCAAACAATGTTTCATCAAACGTACAGCATAATCTGGTCAATATTTAACCTTTTTTGTAGAACTCTTATATATCTATAAAGTCAACTCTAATAGTTATTTTTATCAGACTTAAAGGTACCACGACTATAGTCGTATACATTTAATATTATTTATGGTTTGCTAAAGTTTCAAATGAAAGGAATGGAGACAATTATCAGTTTTGTCGTTCGATTATAAATCATTGTTGAATTCGTGACTGCCTTATAAATAGCCGAATTATAAAGTCACAAGTGCGCTCATATTCAAAGTTAATCTCATATTCACATTCAAAAAATGTCTTAAGTATAATAGCATGGTTAGTTAATGACAAAATTATTGAAACCCAGGTCTCCCGCAAGCTGGCCTTCGTTGAAGATGAACTGGAAGTAGCTGAGGACCGTGTTAAATCTGGAGATGCCAAGATTTCAGAACTTGAAGAAGAATTAAAGGTAACAGGTCCATTTGTATTGACTTATAGATGGATTGTATGAGATTGAAATGATATGGGAATAAATCTCGATGAAGACTGCATTCTAGCAGAAACGAACATGAATAATGACTGGTAATAAAAAATCAATAGTCATTATTTATTCGAATTTTATTTACAATAAAATTTGATAGTACTAATCAAATAATTGAACTGTAATTATTATTTTAAAACAGGTCGTAGGTAACTCCTTAAAATCCTTGGAAGTATCCGAGGAGAAGGCCAACCAGCGCGTTGAAGAGTTCAAGAAACAGCTGAAGACCCTCACCAGCAAACTCAAGGAGGCGGAAGCGCGCGCCGAATTCGCCGAGAAGACCGTCAAGAAACTGCAGAAGGAAGTCGACAGGCTCGAAGGTACCGCTTTAGTCCTCCACCTAACCTGTCATAACATATTAATTCCTAAATAAGTTAAAATGCATAATCTCTTCACAGGAAATATTGAAACTCTTAAAATGGATGTGGTATTAAAACTTAATAATTTCAACTGAGTGCACTTGTCCGATGGACGACGACAATGTTATAGAAGGATTGCTACAAAATAATAACTAGGTCGAGAAACTTGCAATAAAATTAATAAAAAAGATTAGTGTTGTAATAATGAGAATTATTTGCACACCAATTGTCAATATAATTTCTCGCACTTCAATATTTTCAAATCAATTTTCGTGTTAATCGTCGTCGATGGGACAAGCGCCTAACGAGAATTGTATTACTTCTCTGTATTTCGCAAAGCTTTTTAATCGGTATAATTTTTTCTTTAATCCTAAATTTGGCAATCTTCTATTTAATATTAAGGTTCCACAAAGGCTTCGTAAGTAGTTAGGCTAATGTAATCACTACATTTTACAGACGCATTATTCAACGAGAAGGAGAAATACAAGGCGATATGCGATGACCTGGACGGCACATTCGCTGAACTCACAGGATACTAACCAACCTTTAATGCACCTAGTTTAAGATCTTGCCGTCCATCGCACCTCCCTGATGTACCTATCCCTTTTCCACGACTCTCGGAATACAGTTCGATTCGGAATCTTGCGACCTATATTTATGCAAAAAGCTGGGACAGGTGTAATTCCATATTCGAATGTTTTTCGACAGCTGTGCAGAGGGTTTAATTCCATTTTGCATCACCTTTCAATTTTGCAAGTGACAACAGCATCAATCAGCATTATGAAGTATCTACATATTATGCCATATCCATTTCCCCAAACACGCCAACCAATCTTACTCCTTAGGATCAACATCATCAATTTTGCGTTCTTTATTATGTGTCTCATTAATGCATCTCCTTATTATTACTGCCATATAAGTTCTGTAGACGCACTAACTGGCAGTTGGTAGTGGTAGATAAGCCCCGCTTCATTGTTGTGATTAACTTGTCTTTGCTTTTCTGCTACCGACGCGGACCAATGCTTCAAAGGTACTATTTCTTTCTTTAATACCTATCTTCTTAAATTAATTTCTTAAAGCTGTGCTTATGCTATAAATTATAATTAAAAAACGATATATAACTTTTAATACTTAAGATACACAGTTTTTAACTGTGTGAACAGTTACAGGAACATATACAAACGATCGATAATATTTGAGGGGATTTTGGTAACAAAAAGTTTGTAGTGTCCTTTTAAGATTAACTGGTGGTAGGCAGTCAATCTCGCACATTGTTTTTATACTCCTTGGGATTACTTTGTGCTAACTACCCTCAAATATCTCAAGAAGACGATCTTCATAAATTAATGACTTAAAACATTAATTTGGAACATAGAAGGATTGTAAGCGACATCAGAATACATATCAGGAAAATTTATATATTGTGACTTTGTGACGTAGTTTATGGCAAAATAATATAATTTTGAAATATGTAAATTGATGTTTAAAATATCATAAATATGCGAGAAAAAAAAATGATAACTTGATTCAATACAAACAAAATAAAATAATTAAGTTTTCTCTCTTTAAATGAATATTAATCATATGGAAAGTATTTTTACATACAACGACTCTAATATCACGTGATGGTAAGTGACGATCAGGCCGAATATGAAAGCTAACTTTACCTACTTGGACTCCTCAAAAACTGAGGAACTGATAGCTATTTTGCCTTTAATTGTGGAAACGCATGCTATGAGCATCCTTATTTCTCATGCCAAGTAAAACGCCATAGCCTTATTTTTTTATTATTGGGTTCATTCTTCGTATCAGCTTAAAGCCGTCACCAACGCTTGACAGTCAAAAAATTTGACGATTCAAAGGAGCTTTTCATCAAGCCACAGTTCATGAAACATTATTTTCTCTTTAGTAAAAACCAGAAATTAATATTTAATTTATAGTCTAAAGTAAAATAAAAAACGAGCGAGCCTACAGCTGTCACATATGATGTGTAACATGCACAAACTAATAAGTGATCAAGTTGTAACATCTGACTTCTCAATACAATCTGACGGCCAATTCTACCACCGCGCGCTTAGTAATCAAATCAAATAGCGCGCTTCTCCCCGGCTTCTGAAGAGGAAACAGGCCCCCTAGACAAGATGTCTTTCGATAATCGCTCTCGCAATCGCTAAATGGACATTGTATGAGATTGACAATTGCGCTCGAATGCCAATTGCGTTAGCGATTATCGAAATGCGTCATGTCTAGGGGGGCAGGTTATACATCAAGAGAAGAGACTTTTTACTATCGATAGTTTAGAAGTCTCTTATATTTCACGAAATTAGGGAGCTAATCTCTTGTTGAAATTAGACAGCTAATCTCTTGTCATATCATCAGATGAGCTGGGCATCAACAAGGACCGGTACAAGAGCTTGGCTGACGAGATGGACTCCACCTTCGCCGAGCTGGCTGGATACTAGACGTCGCACTCCACCACACACACCCACAAAACACACACACCCACGCGACACCAACCCGCTACACAGTCACATAAACAACTTCGTACGTGATGTAATATTTATTAATATTTTATGTAAATTTATTTACGATTTTCAATAAAATTAATTGTAACTGTTTGTGGTACATTTAATTTGATGTTTTGAGAGGAAACCACGGAACAGAAAAAACGTGTCGCGCGTGCCATGGTATGCGGAGGTCCGCAAAACCACATTTTTATTGTAAAACTGTGGCATAACTAAACTTGTACTTTATTCCCCAAATAAATAAAATTCTATCTAACTGTATGTGTGATTATATGTTTGTTCTGTTCGATGTGTCATCATCATCATCATTTCAGCCAGGAGACGCCCTCTGTTGGACATAGGCCTCCACAAGGATCTCCAAATCGATCGGTCCTGCGCTTCCCGCATCCAGCGGCTTCCCGCGATCTTCACCAGATCGTCGATCCACCTTGTGGATTGCCCTTAAGTGGTAATGGGCTGAAAGGCTGGAAGTCGTCAAACCTACGTGCGAGACGATTCGTGATGACTCTCGAGAACAGCTTGTAAACATGAGTCAGGAGCATGATGAGTCTATAGTTCTTCAACTGGGCCCTCTCGCCCTTTTTAAAGCAAAGCGCCACCACGCCCCCGTGCTATACTTTAGGCCTTTTGCTCTCGAGTGTGACGGAGTTGAATAGCCGCTGCAGCGCCTTCTAGACTGGTAGTCCACCCGCTTTTAAAAGTTCGGGTGTAAATCCATCATTACCCGGCGCCTTGTTGTTCTTAAGGGGTAAATTTCAACAGGTCCATTAAAATGTTCATTTTCGTGGATTTTTTTATTTTAAAGTTTTAAAAAAAATATTGGCGTTTTTAAAGTTTAAGATAATGTATGTATACTTGATTAATATCTAGCAGATAATTTAAAAAGCAAACGAGATATACAACATTAAAAATTTCGTACCACGGCGATGAAACATGCGTGCATGGCAATGAAACAAGCGTCCACGGCAAGGATACAAGCATCCACGGCATTATTAAAATCAGACTGTAGTATGTGTGTGTGCGTGTGTGTGCTTGCGTGCATGTATGTGGATGCGCGTGTGTACGTGTATGTGTGTGTGTATGTAAAGTATCAATTTCTAAGGTTAACGCGGTTTTTTTGTAGTTGACTATACAGTAAAAACTCATCAATTCTATCCTTAAAGTCTTTTATCGTATTGCAGAGGGTTAACTTGACGTGTCCTGAACTGTCAATATTCGGCACTACCTGTATTACAGGTAGATGTTTTTTTTGCCTAATCTTACCATGGCAATCAAAACATAAGTTACGGAAATGAAACTAAATTGTGTTCCAAGGCATGGCAGTGAATTTTTTTTCATTGCCGTGTCTTTTTTTTCATTGCCATATCAAATTTTGGCCACGGAAACCACGGCAATGAAAGCGTGGCGATGAAAATCAAGTCAATCAATCAATCAAAAATATAAAATAACAAAAAATCTATTAATTATTCGAAATAAGAGAAATGGCCTTCTATTGAATGCTCAATCAAGAGGAGAAACCTATTCAAATAGAAGTTATACCTATCCACGGCGATGAAAGAAAAAATGACGAGTAACATAAAAATGGAATACTTACATTTATGGTGCGAAAACGCATGCACGAGTGTACGTCCTTCCATGTCGAGCACTTAGGCAACACTAATATTTTACGTTTAGTTTAGCACAAAAAGGGGGGGCCGCAAGTCGTTAGATAAAACAATATTCTTAAACATGTTTAGGACACGACGATGATAGGTAGCTCTGGGACAAATGAATTTTTATTAACCATTCGTTGAATTGTTTAAATATTTGAATAAATGTATTCCGTAACAATACTTCCGTAATAAACTATTCACGTATCAAATAAAACTAAGTTTCAATATAAATAATCAATAGATTTTTATCAATGAGGTATAATATAGGTACATCAAGGTAACGTGTGGACAAACACGGCAATGAAAGATTTCGAGGTTTAATTAATTTTTTTGAAGTACCTAATATTCCTATTATTAAAATATTTAGTGCTACACATTGATAACTATTTCACTTTACTAGAAAAAAATGTTAAAACATTATAACTATGTTTTTTAGTACCGATTTCATCGATGCTACACAATTTTTGGTCCCGGGAAATGCACCCTAAGCTGTTTGAGAGCCACACGAATCTCGAACAGGCTGACGTCCGGAATGTCTTCGGTATAATACCCGGTCAATTTGGCTGTAGGGTCTGTGGCCTAAATAACAGGTGCCTGTGATGTTGCGTTAAGCTATCCATGTTTGATGTATACTCGTGTATAATTTAGGCTACTTTCTACTGAAATAAACACATATACAGGGTGACAGGAAAAGTCGACGTATTCCTTGAAAGGGGTTATAGTACAGGTCATAAGCAACAAAAAAAGTCCAATTAACCAGGGGTCAAAAACAGTTGGTTATCGAGCTACGACGGTTTTAAAATTTTTGAGATTTTTTCCGACTTGTTACCAAAAAAAGTAAAAAAAAAACTACACCATTTACAATGACAAGTTGATTAATTGCGGAAAGCTGAAGAATGGGCAGTTAATTTAAATTAAAATTGTTGTCAAAAACTAACATAATTTTGGAAATAAGAGGCCTTTATTGAAAATTAAGTCGATTAATTTTTTATCTTTCTGAAAATCGACGTCAATTATTGAAAAAAAATGTATGACAGTTGGCGTAAAAACTACTAAAATAACTTGCTGGTTTCATAAGCTTTTAAAAGAGGTAAAATATTATTAAAATTTATTAATTTAAATTAACTGCGCATTTTTCAGCAGTCAAGGTAAATGGTATAGTTTAAAAAAAAATTTTTTTTTGGTAAGTCGGAAAAAATCTCAAAAATTTTAAAACCGTCGTAGCTCGATAACCAACTGTTTTTGACCCCTAGTTAATTGGGCTTTTTTTGTTGCTTATGACCTGTACTATAACCCCTTTCAAGGAATACGTCGAGTTTTAATGTCATCCTGTATACAGGTGTCCTACGGTGATGCCACATGGAGGGAAAGTCACTTTAATTATAGAAAAAATTACTAAAAGAAGTCTTCATTTTGATTTTAAAAACAATCCAAACTGCATTCATTGATTTTTTAACAATCGCTTGTCTGAGCCGGGAATCGAACCCGGTAAAATTAAACAAAAAATTACATCCTGTGTTCTTATGATATCGTTCTTATGATCGATAGAGTCGATCACAGGAAAGAAATCCCTCTAACAAATATTTCCTTAAAAACCTGTCGTTGTATTTTGTTCATTGTTTTTAAAACCAAATGAAAAGTTCTTTCAGTAAAATTTTCTATCTAAATTGTAATAACTTTTTGTATGAGAATTTGGTGACAGTAATATTGTGATATCACTTCCACTATTCCGCCGGAATAATCGTCAACATTAACCCGGTGGAATTCGTCGTCGTCGTCGTTGTTGGCCAGCCCTGAAACGGGCGCACTATGTGTTAGTGTTAGTGTCTGACTGTCACTTCGAATCAATGACCCATTGCTGAGGATGGATCACAGCTCCTTACCCTCCCACAACTCCCTAATAGCGCGTAAATTCTGTAAATGGGTGAATTTCAACAAATGCCATTTTTTTATCATATCGGTGAACTTTTTTTTTTATTTTTTTTTTGTATATTTTTCGGGTTTGATGTAATCTTTAGGATATTAAATATTCCCAAATTTAACATCATCAACGTATCATTTAAGACTAAGGAGTAAATTTAGTTTGAATTCTGGTTTCCACCGATGTGACAAACCGGCACCGATTATTTATTCTGTACACCGATATGATAAGTTTATCCACCGAAATGATAAGTTTATCCACCGAAATGATATACATATCCAGCGATATGATAATCTATCCACCTTTGAACATCAAAAAGGAAATAGTTAGTAGGTGACTTAGAACTGAAGACCTGGACTGAGGGTCTTATGTAAGTAGATCACATCCAACGAGAACTGAGTTCTTAGAAAACCAAATATAAAATATTTTTTGAAGTTATATTCCTATTTTATTATATTTACTTTCTTCTTTTATTATAAGTATTTACTATAGGTACTTAGAATTAAAAGTGTGGAAGTAACAGCAGTAGGAACATCTTAGAAGTAACAGCAGTGGGAACATATAAGGCTGATAATGATGATGATAAATGTTTTCTTTTTATCTATTTATTATTTTGTTATTTATTATTATGTTCTTGCTATTTTTTAACTAATGTTCCACCTCACCATCATCATCCTAAAGACGTACATTACCGAATACAGACCTCCCCTAATGATACATTTATACATCTACTGCCCAGTGGTATCGTGGTAATGATTTTGGCAGTCTATGTAGGTAAGTATGTATACAATGTATGTATGTATTAATGCATGTATTAATGTTTGTATGTATGTTTATATGTTTCATTGTTTCTTTGTATACTTAACAAAATGACACGGGATCCACCGATATGATAAAACGACTCACCGAGATGATAAAATGATCTACCGATGTGATAAAGCCATCCACCGATGTGACAAAACTATGCGTTGATCATGAATCAAAACACCGATATTAGATATAAGACACCGATTGATTTTTTCTTATCATTTCGGTGTAAATTATCACATCGGTGGTAAAAAAGACCACCGATTACAGCGATATGAGAACAGCGACATGAGAAATAACACACTTTTTAGAAAATTAGAAAAAATGCACAATATCTAGGATAAATTCAATAACAGTCAATGAAGCTAATTCACTTACTACCTTTGTTAGAACCAAACAACAATAATAAATCTACTCATTACACTAAAAAATGCAACCACCGATAATATAAAATAATTGTCCGGGAGCCATCCGGGAGCAACTAAAATGGCGTACCCTACGTTATTGGCGGGAATATGCAACGATTTGACACACGTCCGTCTTGACTGCGCACAAGCACACATAACGAGACAAATAAAATTGGGGTGGGGACGCTGTCGGACTCGTCAGGTTTAAATTACTTTTGTCCAGCGATATGAGAACATTTTACAGGACAAGTACGTTTGTGCCTCTCAGTAATAATAATCTTTTATTATATAATAATATGATATAATATGATAATATGATATATATTAATAATAAACCTAATATTCTATGAAATAGAATAAGTTATACTATACTTAACTTACTTATTTTTATTGGTATATAAGCTTTTTTGTTTGTAAAAAAAGTAGAGGGACAGCACCGATTTGAGAAAAATAGAGGTTTATGTATTTATTTCTACCTTTATATATAGTCCTAGGCAAATTATATTTTTGCCACAACCCAATAACTACCTATTGAATACAAAAAAAAAATAATTCCGAACAATATTCCTTTTTTCAAATACTAATTTCAGCGAAGACAAAAAAAAAGTCATTTGGGAAATTCACCCAAATACAAAATAAAGCAGGGCATTGCGTTTGACGCCACACAGAGCAACTCAATTAGGCAAGTACGTAAGACAGTAAAGCGACTTAACATTTTGACCTTTGGACCGACCTCGTCAGTCGTAATAGCGACGCTCAGAGAGAAGATTATCACTATGCGACGCTTTTCGTAACTCAGATTAGGTAGATAATTTCGTGATGTGTGTCTACGGTACTCGTACGCCACACTACGGTTTTCTTTGAGGAGTAGCCACAAATCCAATTAAAACCGTAGCCATTAAATTAAAAAAATCAAAAATCTGTACATATCTAGTGGGCCCGGCAGACGTTGTCCTACCCAATTGGAGCGCCACCAATGGGGTCTAATTGTACGTATAAACTCTCCTTGGACCTATACAAATAAACACAGAGTTTCGTAAGAATCGGTCGAGCCGCTTAAGAGTTTTTTGCGAGTCTAACACAGGGCCATTTATTTTTATATATATGAAGTTAAGGCGCTTATTGGTGATAAAAACAAATCAAAATTCTAATTAGAAGGTAACATATCTAACCTTCTACGTTCAAACACCCTAAACATAACCATATGTCCTCAAACACAGGTAGAAGAAGAAAATGTTGACTCTACACTTATTCGAAAATTAGAAGAGCCTTTACGATTAGAACAGGCAAGAAACTAGGAAGGTCTAATTTTTTGTCTCCTCTTTAAAGTCGGCATTCACCATACTGGTTGTTTCACATACACATACACATACACTTAGAATGTTATGTTGTGCTCCAGCTCAGCGGGGAAACACTGCTTCACCTGGACTCCTCAACAAGTGAGGAACTGGCGGTCTCCACTCTAAATATCGGAGCGCAACAATGCTAATAACATTGTTATTATGACGACAAACTTAGGTAAGACGGTGGTAGTTAGCCAGGTAGGCTCAAAAGCCCTCCAAACAACCAAACCAAGCACAATCATGTTTATTTCCATGAGGAATAGAACCCGGCGCGGACCTCCCGATCAACTTTCGGTGGTGATCACACACGGCGGTCAAATTGGCAGGTAACTTGTATTTGAAGACACCTTTTATTATAGTTGTACAAGTTATAAGTACAAGGCTATAATATAGAACATATTATATAGAACAGATATTACCCAAATATATAGATCATATCTAATTAGAATTTCGTTTTTTTTTCATGGGTGACCAGAACCTTGTGATCTCGAGTTCCTTCGTGCGTCGGAATGCACGTTAAGCTGTTGGTCCCGTATATAGGCTGTGATGGTGATTTGTTTTTACGTCAATAAGTGCCTGTAAATAAAAGCCTATTTTAAATACATAAGGATTTTTGAATCTGAATTGAACACAGAAGTCATTATAGGTGGCTTAGTAACCGTGTAATAGCTAATTTGCTGTTAATTAATAGCCTTATACAACGTTATGGTAACTTGAGATGCTTTTAAATACTTTGACACCGCTGTTTCAACTCAAACCTTATTTAAGGATAGTAACTACTCCATGGACTTAACTCATCAAAAACTGAAGTTTTTTTTACAAATTTATTTGTAAGATTTTATTTGAACAAAGAGTTATCCCAATTATTGTAGTGCTTCCAAGTTTCTTGCCTGTTTTTCTTACAAAGTCTGTTTAATTTTCCAAAAAGTAAAGTTAATAGTTGTAAAGTTTCAATCGCTGATAAAAACTAGATACAAGATCAGCGAACAAAAAAATGTTTGCCAAAGGAGCACCTAATTTGACCTAATAATTTGGGCGCTTCTTCAATTCATTTGCCTTCGATAATAATACGTTAGTTATTCTGTGATATCAATTTGCATTGAAGCTGATAAAGAACATTATAAAAGCTCAGTATATATGTTACTGTAAAAGCCCGAACTACGGTAAATCTTCAGATTTTTCCGGTAAAACTTAAGATTTACCAACTGTTAATGGTAAAAGTCCGAACTGTTGTGTGATCATTGTCCATTTCGGACTTTACCATCATATACTCGGTAAATCTTAGAACTTACCACCAAGACGCGGTAAATGTTGAAGATATGGTAATCATACGGTATGGTAATTCCATACAAACCTAGTCCCTCATGCTTCGCTCGCAAAAATCAATAATCAAGTAAAAAACATATAGGATCAAACTGAAAACTGTAGGTTAGGTTAGATATTGTGACCACACGAAAGTGTTATAGTAGATTGCTTTATAAGGGTGGAAAGGAATCAATCCCTACGAGGTTGTTAAACATCGTGAGGCAACCTCCATATCTTCGAACAAATTTAAAGGTATATGTGAAGTCGACCAATCCACACTGGGCCAGCGTGGTTGACTAAGGCCTTAACATCCTAACTTAGGGTAGGCTCGAGCCCCTCGGTGGGGACGAATACCTATGAGCTGTGGTGATGATATTAAGGATTTACCTACTTAGTAGGTAAATCCTTTGATTTCCTGTATATTTTATTATTTTTTGCCTAATCTCGACCATAAACAATAAAAAGATTTGCTAGTAAATAAATTAAGCTAAAAATGTCGGAGCACCTAAAGCTTAGTAATGGTACTTATTGACAACTAGAACAATATTTTTATCACGCAGCTTGCCGTTACATGATTTATACGCTGTCGAAACTATAACAATGTTATTTGAAAGTTACCAGTGTGCCTACGCTAAGCTACTGATACTGACAACTGTCAAATGACGTCATTCCCGTGTAAGATGGCCGCCGGCGGAAAACGCATGCGGGAGCCCGCGGGCAGCACGCATGCTCCAACTGCCGATCGATAGTGCACTATTCGGATACAACAGCCTGTTGGGCTCCTACGGTCTCCCGTGAAAATTCGCGATTATCGCAAATAGGCGGTGTTTTTTTTTCGCTCGTGTTGGTAGAAAAGCAGCCAAGGTGTCTGTGTCTAGCAGTGTCTTGCCGGGGGCCATCGCCATGAAGATGCTGGCGCCACAGGACGGCCCCGACATCAGCCCAGTCGCATCGTGTAAGTACAACAATAATATAGTACTACGCCAATCACGTTATTAATAAAATATAAAAGATGGTTTCAGTTTGAGTTGTGCGAAAAAAATAAGGCTAATTTCAGAACATTATGTGATGCGCAATTACTATAGCCCGATTGAATAAGATAATAATATCCTTTGAGTAATGACGTATTTTTAAATTACTCTATGTGTTAAACATCCGTATGTTTGGTTTGACACACGAATTTAAAAATACAAAGATCTGTAGCATTTACCAGTATTTATAAAATTTGAAGGTATGTAATAAATAAAATTAAGACTTGAATGGTGCCCATAGAGATTGTACCTCCGAAAAATCTTTCTTTCAAAACCGCAAATTATGTTTATACCATTCCCTCTCTAAAAAGCTTATTTTATTCACTGAAAACAGTGAATAAAAAGCACTTTTAATCGCTATTTTGGTGTTTGAATTTAGAACACACCGATATATTCGACCTCCATCTCGAACAATTTACTTGCACAAAAATTACTCGATATTAAATGTCTATTTTCGCTTAAATCTTTCTTTTTCTCGTAGTCATGGTATAAAGTATAGTATGCAACTCTTGAATAAAACGGATTTATACCGAGGGCCATGAATGACTCGCGTTGCTCAGAATTCTAAGACTTGAATCACTCGCTATGCTCATGATTCCATCGTTAGAATTGTCGTGAGAATCCTTCACTTGCTCGTAATTCATGCATGGCCCTCGCTCTATATCCGTCTTTTATTCACTAGTTGTATAATATACTATAAAAAAATTATTTACGGCTTTATATGACTGTCACTAATTAATTGGCAAATTACACAAAATATTGTTTAGTGTTAAATATACTGACTTATTATAGCTACGAGTATCTATCTGTTAAATATAGCATTAAGATTTTGAATGAAAGAAAGTTAAATAAAAAACAAAAGAAATAAATTTTCTTATTAAATTTAAAAATAAAATATTTTAAATGTTGAAGTGCTCATCAATGCGAATATTCGAGTGGTTCTATAAAAACTTCAAACAACTTCGCTGGGTTAAAGTTAATGGAGGTGATTTGATCTTTTTTCATGAAATACTTGGTTGGCATGCGAAATTGCTATGATGTCTGTAGCTTAGGGTATGAAAATGTTAAATGTAAAGCTCGTGAATAAATGTATTTCATATACAGGGTGTCTCAGAAACAATGGATAAACCTTTAACTGTTGATAGGTTTCGTCGAGACCTCTCTAATCTCAAATTTTGACTTTAGTAAAAATATCTCGGTTTTCAAGATATTTGATAGTTTATGATTTTTTTTAAAAATGCCACTTTTGGTTGGTTTTTAATGTGCCATTTTTACAAATACGGACTTTTTCTGATTCAGGTTTTTTTAGCTTCTAACGGAATAGTTCAGCTATCAATAACAGTGGTTAAAATTGAGCTAGCTAATCACGAAGTGCTTGGAAAAAACAATGTTCCAAAAAAAATTAAACAAGAAATTATTTTTCTTCGTGTTTGGTCTGCTACCATGTAAAAAAAATGTATGACGCTCATCCTGCCCATTATCTTTAAAAAATGCTTAGTTATTCTAGTTTCAAAAAAGGTATGATAAACTTATGCTTAATGTATCTCTGAACTTTTATTACTGCTTGAATAGCAAATGGTATGAAAATTTTAAAAAGATTGTTTGTCGGATTTATTATTTTTCGGATTAATTTTATTCGGTTAATTTAGTTTTCCAGTATTAAGTTTATGCTTTCTTGACTTTCTGACTGGTTGAATAGCAAATAAAATGAAAATTTGAAAAAAAAAAGGTTTTTTTTCCACTAATAAGCACTTAAAGCTTATTTGTAAACATTCGTTTGCGAGTCACAGAGTTGAGAAACGTGTTTTTTTTTTGTAGCCCCTGCCTGCCACATGTCTCATCCACAATGCGCAATCAAAAAGGAGCCTTATCATTAACTGCACATGAGTCATAAGCATTTGCAACCTTACCTGCTATCGAATTTCCTGGAAGGACTTTTTTTACCTGCGTCTGATCATTGGGTTCTTTGTTACGATTGTTAGTGTCCTTCTGAACTCCGGTTGTGACCCACGCGTGTTTTCTGTATTCGAGAGATTCGATAGAGCTTCGATGATTTTAAACGACATTTTGCTGTGATTTTGGACTTGACTAGCTTTGCGATTCGGATATTGTTTGTGCTGTGAAACCTATTGACAACTGGTGATCATATGGACTTGGCTAGCTTTACGATTTGGATATTGTTTGTGCTGTGAAACCTAACTGACAACCAATACATAACACTGAACATGCCTAGACATCAGTACACGTCGCGCGAATATGCAAACATGCATTTCGTTTATGGCGAATGTCGAGGAAATGCTAACGCTGCTGCTCGTCTGTACGCAGAGAGGTAAGATTATTTATTTTCTCTTTAATTCAATCAATCTTATTTTTTTTTAAATCACACACATTTATTGCAACTTTAGTTAAACGTATCAGGATGGGTCTTACATTATGTTATCCTTCTAAAAATAGTCACACGCCGTGTTTAATTAGATTTTAAAATTAAATGAATTATTAAATTTAATAACGTCATTTTTTGTATTAGGTACCCCAACGCACGTCACCCGGACTATCGAGTTTTTGCTCGGGTACATAATTCGTACTGCGAAGGGAGGCTTCCAGGAAGAGGCATTGGTGGTGCAGGGTCAGGAAGACCAGAAAGAAACGACGACGAAGAAGTAGTAGTCCTCGACGAAATAGAAGAAGATTCAACACGTTCTGTGCGTGGAATTGCACGTCGAACCGGCATTAATAGAAGCAAAGTGCATCGCATATTGAAAAAATACCTTTTGCACCCTTTCCATATTCAAAGGGTCCAAACTCTACAGCCTGCTGACTATCCGCGCAGGATTGCATTCTGCAGAATCATGTTAAATAAAATAAGGGAGGACCCGCAATTTTTCAATAAAATTTTATGGACGGATGAATCCTCATGCCGGAGAGATGGATATTTCAACATCCACAATCTACATAGCTGGCAAGTTGAAAACCCACATTTGATGAGGGAAGATCGGTCCCAAGTTCAATTTAAAGTTAACTTGTGGACTGGGATTATTGACGGACAGGTGATCGGGCCATATGAACTTCCAGCTACACTGAATAGTGAAATTTAACTTTAATTTTTTACAAAATGATTTACCCGGCATGCTAGAAGATGTCAATTTAGAAGTGAGGCGGAGAATGTGGCTTCAAAATGATGGGTGCCCAGCTCACTACGCAATAGTAGTAAGAAATTATTTAAATCAACACTTCCCACAAAGGTGGATAGGCCGGCTCGGCCCTATTTTATGGCCGCCCAGATCGCCGGATCTAAATCCCTTGGATTTTTTTTTATTGGGGATGTCTGAAAGACCTTGTCTACGCGAGGCCAGTATCCTCAATAACAGAGTTGCGTACTCGCATACAAAATGCAGCTGCACACATAAAAACGTCTGGTTACGCGCGCCGCATCAAACTTTCTTTTATAAAAAGATGTAGGGCGTGTATCAGAGCGCAAGGACGCCAATTCGAACATTTATTGTAAATTTAATAAAAAATTAAAATTTCATGTTGTTTTATTTCAAATTCTTTATTCAAACTAAGAATTAATAACTATTCCGAAAAAAATCTTTTTAAAATTTCATACCATTTGCTTTTCAAGCAGTAATAAAATTTAAGAGATACATTAAGCATAGGTTATCATACTTTTTTTGAAACTAGAATAACTAAGCATTTTTTTAAGATAATGGGCACGATGAGCGTCATACATTTTTTTTACATGGTAGCTGACCAAACACGAAGAAAAATAATTTCTTGTTTAATTTTTTTTAGAACATTGTTTTTTCCAAGCACTTCGTGATTAGCTAGCTCAATTTTAACCACTGTTATTGATAGCTGAACTATTCCGTTAGAAGCTAAAAAAAACTGAATCAGAAAAAGTCCGTATTTGTAAAAATGGCACATTAAAAACCAACAAAAAGTGGCATTTTTAAAAAAAATCATAAACTATCAAATATCTTGAAAACCGAGATATTTTTACTAAAGTCAAAATTTGAGATTAGAGAGGTCTCGACGAAACCTATCAACAGTTAAAGGTTTATCCATTGTTTCTGAGACACCCTGTATATGTATTTTGGTTTTAGACTTTTATAAGGATTCCGGATGTCTGAATATTTATAATTTCCACTTTTCCAATTTAACATATTTTGCACAGATAAAAATGAATTTAATACAAATACTGTTATTGAATTAGAAAAACGATTATTTAATAAGAGACTAGGTAGGTAAGTTAGCTTAGTTTTGACCTAAACTTACTCTAGAGAATCACTATTCTAAAAGTTGACTGGTAGGTAACGCCATACGTTACCTACATTACCTTAAACAAAACGTAATCAAAAATTTAAACAATATATTTTTTATACTTAGTGTAGCAACATATTTCATTCCACCTGATGGTAAATAAAATTGGAGTCAAATGTGAAGATGGTAAGAAACCTAAATAACAAAAGATAGAAAACGTATCACTAAAATTCAAACTAAATTTTCCGAAGATAACACACAAAATTGACATGATATCTTTGGATAATCGCGTCTTTGGATAATAAAGGAAAATGTATTGGACATGTATAAGCCCTCGCTTACCTATCGAGCGCAATTGTCGAATCTAATATTTCTTATCCATTTAGCGATTACCATAGTAATTATCGAAATAAATGTTGTCTAAGGGAGATGGTAATTTTGATAAAAATGAGTAATAACAATTTCCGGTATTTGAGATGTATTTTTTTATAAA
Organism: Schoenobius gigantellus; assembly: GCA_963935595.1. Classification (NCBI taxonomy): domain Eukaryota; kingdom Metazoa; phylum Arthropoda; class Insecta; order Lepidoptera; family Crambidae; genus Schoenobius; species Schoenobius gigantellus. Next base: position 26,036,308 of record OZ012554.1, read on the forward strand.
AAAAAAACATTTTCCAAAAATTCCTTACTGCTAGTGCCACCTAAGTGAAATATACAAACATATGAAATATTGGTAGGTACATCACTTAACACGATACAAGTACTTTACTCATGATTCATGTATACTTGATCTGACACAATAAAAATCTTTGTACATATACGAGTATTACTAGCTGTGCCCGCGAACTACGTTTCGCCACAAAAAGTTAAAAAAACACCCTTATCACTTAGGGGTATAAAAAATAGTTTACCACCTATTCTAAGACCTACTGAATATACACAAAATTTATAAAGATCGATCAAGCCGTTACGGCGGAGTTTGGTTGCAAACACTGTGACACGAGAATTTTATATATTAAAGATTATTTTATTTTAAAAAATCAGTATTATGTAAACATACGTGTTAGTTAGTAGCCGTATACACAAAACTAAATCCTTTCTGATCAGCTTTGCCTCTTGCACCACTTGGAGCCCAAACTCCCGCAGCTGTCCGAAGTTTGCTCCGATCTTACCAGTTTCGCGTAAGGCCCGAATTCCACCAAAGCGGGATCGAGGCAAGAGAAAAGATGTGTCTTAACCAACCAATAAAACTTCGTTATTCAAGCATCATGTCTCCATTCACCTTCAGAGAATTACACCGAGCGGAGATGTATCATATTTGTAGGACGCGATCGAAGCGAAGATGTGAGCTGGATGGCGGTACAAAGCGGAGATGTGAACTGCCCGGTAACCATGATCACTCAAAACAATATTAAAACCGCGCTGAGAGCGGGATAACGCTATACACAGCAAGCGCGGTGTTTCTGTTTCAATATTGTTTTAACCTTGCTATAAGCGACCATGGTAGGGCCTCTGTGCCTTGCAAGCTGGCAACGGAATGCAGCTGAGACGAGAAGAGATGTTAGAGGCGCCGTTAAGCCCTATCATTTTTAGACAAACAAAACACATTAAATGTTAAATATTGATTATTGTAAGTTAATATAAATAATAATGCTTATAATTAAATAGCGCTATCGAATGTTTCTCGGCATCCTGGCCAGAATAATTGAATTCAAACAATAGATTTCTAGTTAATTGAAAGCTTGAATGCCGGTAAAAATGTTATGAAATTAATTCGAAGTTATTGCTGGTTGATATTGAAGAGCGGGTCGGTCTCTGCGACTACATTCATGGAAATAGATTCCTACTAAGCACCGAGCTTCAATTATTCTTTTTGTCTCATTATTCTATATTTCAGAGTGTATTTGTCAGCAGTCTTCTTTGCTAGTAATGTAATATCAAATCTACTTCCTTTTCTCTCACTCAGAACCGTTGTTTGCTTGCATACAGATTAGTTGTAATCTATACTATCCTATATAAAGTTCGATTGTTTGGTTGAATGTGCTTATCGCAGGAACTACTTAATAAAATTGAAAAATTTATTTATTCATTTATCAAGAAAGACTATAGACATTACGGTACGACCAATACATCCACGCGAACGAAGTCGCGGGCACAGTAAGTTTTATATAGAAATTTGGTTCATTTTACTCAGGTTTTATATTGTATATCATCATCATCATCATCACTTCAACTCATATGTATTCATACTCATTACTCATATTCATATGTATATTTACTAGGTTAAGGATTTTTGTTAGAATTAAGTAACAATGTAATAATTCCTAGTGATACAAATAAATAAGTAAATAAATATGTACCATTGTTGGACACGGGTGTCTCCACAGATGAGGAACAATCGATCTGCTACACCGCGCTGGTCAGGCGGGTTGGTCTAGGGTTATGTTGCAAGTTTTCAATCTCTTGAAAGAGGTGTCACTGTGGTATTCTCCCTTCCTTAGTCGGCTCTCACGACATCTACGCGAAGACAGGAAGCATCGACACGTATTCAAAAACCGTCACCGCACAGATGGTATACCTACATGTATTCCGCGTCTCGGATAGCTATTACACAGTACAGAGTTTCGTCGACATCCATTCGAGTACCTACACGAATTCCTACAGATGTCACGTTTAAAACATTAAAATGTAATTAATCAAAAGTTGTCCGAATTGAAATTAAAGTATCAAAAGAAAAAAAAGACCAAAAAATGCTGACGTCTACGTGTCCTGCTCTTCGTTTAAGAATAAATCGACTATAAAAATTCACCATACCCAAGAACGACCTTAATTCTGTAATATCTTTGGGTTCCGACATGTTCAATATAGCCTTGACCTTGTCCGTATCGGGGCTTATTCCGTCAAATATGTTACCTTCTGAACAAAAAATTCACATTTTTGCCTTTTGATTTTTAAATCAAACTTCTCCAACCGAGACAGCACTTCATTTCGTTCTTCCAAATGTTTTTCCCTTGTATTCGTAGCAATCAAAACGTCATCTAAAAATATTACGATATTGGGTATACCTTTCAAGGTTTCGGTCATTAACCTTTGAAAAATACCGGGACTTGAAGAGAGGCCATATACCAATCGGTTATACCTAAACAATCCCCTATGGATATTGATTACGGTAAAGACTTTTGTATCATCAAGTTCGACCTGATTATACGCCTGTGACAGATCTATCATACTAAAATATTTACTGTGTTTTGATTTGGAGGAACCCCAAACCATTCTCTGCTACCACTCGAAGTCAATTTGGGCTTCGAGTCCCGTTAAAATTAAAATTAACTTACCGTTCGTTATGGAGTCCGCCCTGGAGGTCACCCGACACGGGTCACAACTTGACGTGTTTATTCACAACTTCTTTTTTGCGATTCCTAATCACCCAGACTAACCCCTGTGGTACCACACCCAGATATGAATTTGAAGAATCTCACGTTCCGCGGCGACAATCCAATATTCAGTTTTAGTTCATAGCCGATCCGCCATTTCATATGCGACACACTTTTCTTTAACACACTAATGTGAAGTTAACAATTACAAACGGTCCAAATACTTATTCTATTGAATGCTCCACGCGAAATCAAAACTCAAGTTTACTTTCTAACACTCCACGCGTAATTATCAAACGAAAAAACAACAAAATTCACAAATCAACAATTCTATGCCATTATCAATGACTAAGCAATCTCCCGAGCACACCGTTCCTTTGCTCACAAAGCAGAGTCCGTGCGCCGCCGGCAAGGCTCGCGCTCTTTCGCCAAGAAAAGTCGCGATGCAACACAAAGAAGGCGCCAGGTGCCAGTTTATTGTAAACACACTGTATACATAATTAACAAATTTACACGCATTCGCCAAATGGTGTCGCCCCCCACAAGCTGCGCAGCTGATCCTTTGTTGAGAAGTAGTAGCCCGGGGTGCGCAGCGCCCCCCTCGGGCATCTTCATTCCCAACACATGCACTTCCGGCTCAACCTCGGAATGCTTCTCGATTCGGGCTGCATCCCGTTCCGCCGCCGCGAGCGTACATGCTAATGTCACTGCTTTTTTATATGTGATTAACTTAGTTTCAGCAAATAACCGCTGTCTAATTATGTCACTTCGCAACACACATACCAGCTGATCACGTAGGTTTTCTTCCAACTGCGCTCCAAACTCACAATATCGTGATAACCTTATTAAATCGGTAATGTAATCGCTTACCGATTCATTTACATCCTGCCGCCGCTGGATAAATTGATACCTTTCTACTAAAACTGAGGGTGCCGGCTGAAGATGTTCCCTGATGAGCGAGATCGCTTCATCAAAAGTTACATCTCAGGCTTCCTTGGACTTGAAAGTGTAGACAGCAGCTCGTACGCAGCTTCACCCATAGCTGCGATTAAAGTCGGAAGTTTGACCTCGTCTTTGACAGCATTGACCAGAAAGTAGCTTTCTTACCGCTCCACATACGCAGTCCAATTTCCGGACTTTATGTCGAATTCCCGGATTTGCCCGATCGACATATTTATATATTCTTGTACGCACTGAGGCGCGTTCAGGGCCTCTGGGTGTAGTTGTCCGGTTGTTTTTTAACTCGCTGAGAGGCGTTGAACGGATTGCAGCAACCAAATCTTTTATCTCCCTCTTTCACATGATTTTTTATTTATCTCTCTTTCTAGTAGATGACATTTTAGATGATGGCCGCCAATATCATCCAATCACGTAAGAATATTTCAGTAATAAACGTCAGAGCGTTTTACAATCATCAAATTCGATGGTTGTTCGGTTGTAACTCGCGCCGACACTCTAAGGTCTTGAACGGGCCGGTTGTTTCACCCGGTTGTCACACTCGAAGGCATTGAACGGGGTTAGAGCGAAAAGTTGTACTTCGCGCGAAGGTTCTGAACGCGCCTCTGAACACCCAATATTTTTTTATGGTAACAGAATCCGAAATTATCCTCGTCGCCACTGTAAAATACGGAGCAAAAGGAAAGGCAATGTATTGGTTAGATCTCAGGTAGTATCTCTATATAGTTTGTGATCTCAGGTTAGATCAATTTAATGACAGTCTGACACATTGTCAACAATCTATATATTTTCTTACTTACTTGACATAAGGTTGAATACCAAAATACATTACAAGAACCTCCTTCTTTTTTGAAGCAGGGTAAAAGGTGGTGACGATTAGTACATTTCGTTTTAATTTTTAGCTTTCCGATTATTATTTTTTATCAGCGGGTCTGTTGTAAACTAGAATTTAACTGTCAAACAGAGAGCGATCAGATTGATTTTGAGTTTCACAACAGGGGGGTAGGTCTGCGCCTAAGTCAACTTTGGAAGTAAGTCAACTCCCACAGGACGAGATGGGCGGTGGCAGGGTGGATTCAGTTTGTGAAGAGCCTCTTAATTCAATGAGCCAGATCAGACGTTGACGTAATAAGTACTGGCTACGCACAATCAAATCACGCAGCTTGTGACTATACTTAAATAAAGATACCTACCATGATTGTTTGGTAAATAAATAGATACATAATTAAATTGTAAATAAATTCTATATTCTGATTCCTTGTAGAATATGTTTTCTTGTTGTATAATATTTTAACAAAATACATATATTGATCATTTTCCTGTATTTACGCCCTAATCTGTACCAATTTGTTTTTCGTTTCACGAATTTCATATGTACCTACATTTATTTGCCGCTCCTGCGATGAAGGAAAACATCGTGAGGAAACCTGCATACACCTGTAAAGTAATTCAAAGGAGTATGTGAAGTCAACCAATCCGCACTGGGCCAACGTGGTTTGACTAAGGCCTAATCGCCCTAACATAACTAGTTAGGGTAGGCTCGTGCCCCTCGCTGGGGATGTATATGATTTATATAATTATACAACTTTGGTGAAATATTGACAAGATACATAAATTTCAATAGATAGAACAAAGCGAAGATCTAGCTCTATTTTCGAATCAAAATATGTGCTGGCTGGTGCTTTGCTTGAGTTAGACTGAATTTGCCCTAGTAAAGGCTCTGCTGGCTTTCAGCCATTCTCGTGCGCTCAATAACTACTATGCTAGCTTTAGACTTGCTTCTTTATAAACATACCGTATAAAAATGCGACAATCTCCCTTTTTAGTAATATATATAAAAAATTGCGATTTCAATCGCTACTAATATTAATTCCTAACTCCCAGAATCCGAATAAATGGTAGAGTCAAAACGTCAATAAGTGCTTGTAAAAGTTATTGTTGAATGAATTTTTTTTAATATTAATTGTCTAAAAGTTTTATTTATCTGTCTGTTTATTACTACGTTTTTATCAGTTAACCTCATCAAATGAAACCGATATCACTGGATCAGCTCGTACACGTAGATTAAATAATCAAAAACATGTTACTAACAAATATGCATATAGTAGCTTGAAGGGAGTTAATGTCAAAACATACTCAACTTTTAGTAATTGTGTTTGTATACATTACACCTATATTAATTTTAAGTAAATATAATACAAGTACAATTAAAGTCTATTTTAATTATGAAAGCTGTAAGTTTAACGTTTTTTCTTTTTTTTTCTTTTTGATGTGTACAGTTCTGATGTGTTTACTTAGCTAGCGAAAGGGGCCTTGGCAAAAATATTGTCAGCCCTACAATTCCAAAGTTCATCCTCCCTCGGAGATTTGCTGGATATTTATAGCATTCGCAGGTAGGTACGCCTTACAATAAGCAAATTTCTACGTCGAGTATTTTAATATAAATCATGACGTCTTTTCCAACAAATTACATTTAAAGAAGCTTACTCGGTATTCTGTGTATTTAAGTTATTAAATGAGCTAAGAACTGGAAGTTCAAGATAGTAGAATATTAATAATTTCTATAAATATTTAGGTTCATGACGAAAACAATCTACTAATGGAAATATCTGAAACCATTAAACGCTACGCAAATAAACTGCAAAATATAACTCGAGCTGCTACGCCGTAGCAACGTAGTCGCTACATTAAATGTAGAGATTTGACCCAAATCGAATAGTTATGTTAGTTCATAATAGATATAACATCGTCGTTATATTATCATTACATATTACAAAAACATATGGTTCAGCTTTAGTTTTTGATGAGACAGAATTGTATAAAATTGAAACAACTATAAGATGAAAATATTTATGATCTTTTTTCACTACCTATGCTTGATATTATTTCGAATATTCTTAAAGAAAAAAGTGATTGACGATTGTAGAAGGTCAAAGTGATTTTTTACTCTCACTAAACGCAAATAAAGTAGGTAGGTGGGTATAGTTCAAATTGTTAATCTAATATTTAAAAATCTCGTGTAATTTTGTTATCGAAGTCCAGTTTGTTATCAAACTTCTCCGATAGGCTGAACCGATTTTTATGATTTTTTTTTGTTTATTTGGCAGATCTGAGAATAGCTCGTAGACTATTTTCTATACCCCTAGGTGATATGGGTATCCCTATCCAGAATTATAATGTTCTTTTTGGGTAATTATTATGGCGAAACGTAGTTCGCGGATACAGCTAATAAATGTTTATAATTTTCCTTAAAATACATTAATCCCCTTACTAATAAGAGGTACACTCCCGTTGAACACTTGTTTAAAATTACATTTTCATAGAAAATGTAATTTTAATGTTCAACGAAAGTGTAACTAAAGGGTAAGTAAAGTAAAGTAATGTTTATTTCATAAAGTAATTATACAATATTAATCTGGAATAAATAACAAAACAAAAGTAAAGACACAACGGGATATGAGTGATCAGCGAGTCCCAAATTCGGCATAGTAAATCACTTCTTTAAGAGTTATAGGAAGATCATTATAAATGTGCGGAAGCAAAAACTTGTTTGTCCTTTTACCGTACGTATTATTGTGTGATACGGTTACCATAATTTTGATGTGATTATTTGTGAATTGTGAATGTGATTTGTCTTGTTTGTATTTTATGTTGTATTAACTTTAGTAAGCTGTTATCATGTATATTTTCATTCAACATTAAGTATTTGAACCTTTCTTGAACTGGCACTATTTTACAATATTGAAATAGTTTAAAATATTCATTTTTGAATTTTTGTTTTATTTTATTATTTACTATAGTTTTGAGAAATCTTATTTGTAATTGGGATATTTTATCTAGGTAAGTTTTATATGTTCGGCCATAGCTTGAGAGACCGTATGATATATGTGACTCAACTAGCGCTTTGTATAGGTTAATGAGGACGCTATAAGGTACTTTATACTTGATTAAACTAAATTGATAGATAACATGTTTCTAAGGTTTTCACAGACTTTTTCTATATGAGGTCCCCAATTAAATTTCTCATCTATTATTAGCCCTAGGTACGCCGCTTGTTTAACCTGATTTATATCTTCACAGCTACATATATCATCAACACCATTATTAGCATGTAGACAATCGTGAGTGTGTGCAATGAGACTGAGTATTGATTCCCTGTTAATGTTGTGACTTGACCGAACATGCAGCAATTGTGTTTTACTTGCATTTCAAACCAACCCATTATCATGAGACCACATACAGACAGCATTAAAGTCTTTTTGCGCTTTATTAATTGCTGCAGACAGGTGTTTACCAGTTACAATTATACATGTGTCATCTGCGTATTGATACAATGAGCAGTACTTTATAATATTTTTGACATCATTTACATAGGTAATATAGTGTAAGGGGCCAAGTACAGATCCTTGTGCCGTGCCAACCGTGATATCAACAGAATCACTGCATGTTTGGCCTACTTTAATTTTGTGTGTTCGGTTCGCCAAGTAATCTTTGCAGCAGTTTAGCAACGGTCCTCTAATACCACTAACATTAAGCTTGTTAAGAAGTTGATCATGTTTTAAAGTGTCAAAAGCTTTACTATAATCTAAGAATACAATGATTACGTGTTGTTTATTATTAAGATAGGTATTAACTTCATCAGTAAAGGATGACAATAACTGTGTTGTACTTTTTTTTGGTCTAAACCCATACTGATTTTCAGATAAAATACTATTAGATTGATAAAAGTTGTGTATTAAACTAGCTACATATTTTTCGAATATTTTATCAATAATTGGCAATATCGTAATGGGTCGATAGTTGTCAACACAATTCGTTTTACCTTTTTTATAGATTGGACGGACTATACCTGTTTTTAGATCTTTAGGATATATGCCACTTTTTATGCTAGTATTTATCGGATTCACAATAGTAGGTGCAAGTTCGTCTCTTAACATTTTTATATCTATGGCACGTATATTGTCCTGTCTCGGTCCTTTATTTATGTTAATAAATAAAGGACCGTTATTTATTATTTTATAGATACTTCTTTCCGATGCCTTTTTGTAGTATATAGACTTATCTATGGGTGTGATGTAACTTGATTTATCTAATAGATTTTTATTGCATTTTGGTATTATATTTTGTATATTTTTTTTAAACGCAAGTGTAAATTCATTTGCAATGCCTTTTTTTTTTTTTTTTTTTTCTCAGGGGGAAATGCGTAACCGCACCGTACCCGCCGTTGGCTAGACGGCGAGCGTGTGTGGGGCTCTCCCGGCAGAGTGCCAGGCCTACCCACTAAAACCCCCCGGTGTTCTCCCTGCCCTCTTGGGCGCGCTAGGTAAGGTCCACACTGCGACTCCACTACCCACGCGCCCGGGCAAGCCCGACCAACTGGTCGGGTTATCGCCAAGGGGGGATTGCCCGAGAACACCAGGGCAATCCCCAGACGGAGGGCCTTACGGCGGCGTGCACGGGGCCAACCATGCACGCAGGCCTCCACGGCAGGGTCACTAGACGGGCATCGCTTGTGCGAATGCCCGCCTTCGCCTGCCTATCCGTCTGCGGCGGATGGGAGCGGCTTGAGGATCTGCCTCCCGCTCCCTCTCCGCGGCCTCCTTCTGCGAGATGACATCCTCGCAGAAGAAGGCGACAGCCCCCTATTCCGCCTCGCCGCGGAGCATGGCCACGACCATGCTCGGCAGCGAGAGGTTTGCACCTCCCAGCGCAGCGTTGAGTTCGCTGCGCTGGCGTCGCCAAGCCGGGCACACCAATAGTGTGTGCTCGGCAGTGTCATCGGGAGCGTCGCAGTGATGACACTGCGGCGTTTCCTCCCGACGGGCGACCCGGTGCAGGTAGTGACCGAAGCAGCCATGCCCGGTCAGTACCTGCACCATGCGGAATGTGAGGCTGCCCTGCCGGCGCCCAACCCACTCCTTCAATCATTTGCAATGCCTGTCTCGTTGTTAGTTTTAATATTGAATGCCTTATATAATATGTCGTCTATCGAATTAGTAATTCTACCTGTTAATTCGTTTAAAATTTTCCATAATTGCCGTGGATTATGTTTATTGTCATTAATTTCATTTTTATGGTATTTATTTTTCGTATATTCTATAAGTTTATTAGTTTTATTTCTAATTAGATTGTATTCTGATTTTAGTAGTCTATTTATAGGATCTTTCGAGAACTTAATAAACAATTCATCTTTATACTTGCACTGTTCTTTTATTTTCGCGGTTATCCACCTTTCCTTATTTCGTTTTGAACCAGACCGTATAGTTTTTGTCATAAAAGAAGAATCATATATTGAGGAAAAATTTTGTTTTATATAGTTGTATATTTCATTTGGACATTTCATTTTATTTGTGTTTCCCCAGTTTACATTTTTTAATGCACTATACACCTTATTTGTATCGATAATATTGATAGTTTTGTAGTCAGCCTGCGTAAGTGGTAATCTAGCAAACGTGATTGCAATCATACGGTGGTCCGCCAGTGTAGTGCCGAGCGCGGCCGAGTAAAGGTCGTCTCTGTGGTTTCTAGCGAATACATGATCTATACACGTTTGCGATATTGTTCCGTTTGTTTCTTCTATTCTAGTGTAGTCCGAGATTCCACAGAGGAGGCCTCTCTCAGCCATTATGTTCAAATATCTATCTTTTATAATGCTTTCAGATTTTAGAGTCGATGTTTAGGTCGCCTATTATAATTAAGTTGTGATGTGCGCTATATTTATTCAAAATGTGCGATAGTTCATTATTCAAAAACAGATGTTTACTTTTACTTGGTGGCCTATACAATGCACACAGTGATACATTATAGTTATATGAAGTGGTGACAATACCGGTTATGCATTCACAGTATATCGTGTTAATGGCATTTTGAGTAAACTTGTGTTTTTGATGAACGTAAACGATTATGCCGCCACCACGACGCTGTTTACGCAATTTCGTGTGCATCGTATACCCACTTATTTGAAACAATGAGCTAATACTATCAGATATATTAGCCTCGGTAATCACAATAATATCCATTCCATTTTTACAGTCATGAATACAACTTAACAATTTAGAATAATTTTTTATCATAGACCTAATATTTATATGTACACAAGTGAACGTATTACTCGATTTAGGTATGCTTTTCAGATACATATTAGGGTTATGACAGTGAAACAATTCGTTAGTAGTATTACCGTTCTTAGCCAATTTTTTATCACAATGAAACACAATCATGACACAGGTAGGTAGGTAGGTACCTACACTAGAATATTTTAGATTTATTTTAATTTTAAAAGAAACATGCTTACGACTTGAGATGTTTTATATCTTCATCAAATCTTATTATGTGTACTTTGCATTTTTCTTCTTTTCGAACACAAACTTTACCTTCATGATTACACCATATAAATTTGTATATACCATTCAATTGTGTTTTCGCTTGATATAATAACGTTTTATTATATGGCGTGAGGGCACAGCGTACATATACTTTCTCTTTTCCCTCATCATTTGGTGCATTTGTAATGTCGGATAAAATGGGTTGCACAGTCCTAGCAGTTTGAATCCATTTCGGTGGTTCGATTTCCTCGCTCAGCTCAATACGCAGTACATTTTCCGCCTTTCCATACTTATGTAGCCTCTTTACACTTTTAATTCCTTCTGTTTCTAGACCTAATTTATTTGCAAGCTCTTGGACAGTTTTGATATTGTTTTCCTTCTCATTGTAGGGCACTCCTGATATGTCAATACAATTTTTTAATTGCTTTTGTTCTATTTCATTGATGTTTTGTTGCAGTGACATTATCTTAGTTTCGAGGTTTTTATTGGTGTTAAGGATTCATTCTTTTTTTCTAAAGTTTTCATTCTTGATTTTGTTTCTTCCAACTCTTCGGTAAATTCATCCACTTTGTTACTGCAGAACTCAATCGACATTTGAAGTTCGTCTAACTGCTTCTTAACTGCTTTTTCCACGTTGACTGATATGTCATGTAGCAACTTTTTAACATCAATTTGAGCAGAATTTTTATTTCGTGAAATCGGTTAATCGTCTGCTGATACCTGTTCTTGTTCATCATCTTCTGGAATAATAAATGAAGATCTACGGGGTGTATTTTGGCGGCAGCTATTTCATATCCATTCCAGTTGGTCCGAAGCTCTTATTGCAGCAATCTGTTTGTTTGCTAATCCTGCACAATCGGTGCTGGCATGAACAATTGTATTGCATTTATTGCATTCGAGACCCGGTAACTTTTTGGTTATAGACTTTTTACACTGATCACAATTAGATATTTTTGTAAACGGCATATTGAGGGTACGTACGTTACAAACGATTGTGTGTGCGTCTAACTCTCGCAAGCGCGACCGATCGTATTGTGGTCGTAAATTGTCAAACACGTGGTCCTAAATTGTCTAATATAAACCATAGCTATGTGAAATGAAAACAAATGTCGCTATATATATTTATTAGGTCGATAGTAAACAAAACGATAACTGCTAATCCGGTCTAGGTAACGAAGTTTACGACGCGAATGAAAGCCAGGGTCATATCTAATCCTAGCGGCCGAGCAGTTCGTGTTTGTCTCAGGGACGATCGCTCTAGGTTTACATGCTCGTCGCTTGTTTTTATATGTTTCTATACTATGAGAACCGTGCTTAAAATTGTATTATGAAAATTGGCATCCACTTCAAAATAGAACTTTGAAGTCGGTGCCAACTGCAAAATATAAAATGTGATATTGTATGTATTCTCATAATATTATTTTTGAAAATTTTGTATTTCTGTAGTCGGTTTTTTTTTGTAAATTATTTTCTGTATTATTTGAATCTTTTTTGGTGATTTGATACCAGCTCACCGAAGTCAGTTAAGGAATACAACTAAGGGTCAATGCGTGTCTACTGTATTTAAAAAAACAAACCTCTTACTCCGTGAAGGATCCTTCGATAAAAGTCTTTCCAGCATTAGCTAGGCTCATGACTCCCAGATGTAAATACCTAAATAGCTTCAGAAAAAACATGAAACATTTTGGTCGTGCCTATAAAATTTAAGGGTTTCCCTCGATTTTCCTGAGATTCCGTCACTAAATCCTAACTTGGTGACACTGGAACTAATTAGGGAGTACTTATATATACCTCTTAAACAAAAAATAATTTTACAAATCGATTAATGAAGGACGGAGTTATATAGTAACAAACAAAAAAACCTACATAATTGAGAACCTAACGTTACAGTTTCAACTGAAATGCACTTTACTCTACCCTTACTAAACTGCAACAACAATATTAACATAATAACACAAAACGTGCAAGAGGCAAATAATATCTTTCTTCTTGTTCTTTTATATAATGAAGAAACGAGATGCGACGAGTGTGAGTCTCTTCTTTTTTAAGAGACTTCATAAAAGAGGGGGTTCTGTGTTCGACTGTATCTATTTTTTATGAATGTTCACTGATTACCTCGCAATTTGTGGATCTATTTTAAATTTATTTTTGCAATCACAGAAGTTTACTCCCCATTGTCACCAAGTTATGATCTGATAATGGTCTTCCAGGAAAATCGAGGAAACCCTTAAATTTCATAGGCACGTCCAACATGATTCACGTTCTGAAGGTATTCAGCTATTGGCATTTGGCAATTATCATATTATGATAATGAGATGATGATGAAAGGTTTCTGGTAGGGTCGGAGTTATGGGATAGTTCTTTCAGTATAATGTAAAGTTATTGACGCCTAGTTCTTTTCCTTCAAGTGGTTCAGATGAGCTGATAGTAGAAAGTATAACTGCTAAACGAATAGTTTGTTAGAAGTTCGGGAATAATTCTTTCAAAACTGTCTAGAATGAAAGACGATTTATTTGAAGTTATTCTGGTGTTCGCCTTGGATCAAATTCTAATACGTATGTATTTAATTAACAAAAACGAAAAAATAAAAACCAACTTCAAAGAGGCCAAAAAGTGAAAAATAATATAAGAATACATACAAGTTCACATTTTAAATTGAAATCGGTGCCAAGAAATGATCGGCTGGGAAGCCTTAAAAATATTAGAACAATTAATGTAGTTAGTTAAAATTTGGCAATTTTATTGGTGTTTTGGCAAGTTCGTCAATGCTTAAAGGTAGAATTGCGTATTAAACTGAAACGTTAATATTTTCGGCTACAATTATAGAACATTGTATGTATAATTATACCAAGAAAGTAATCCAGCATCTCTAATTAAAATGCCTACGCTCGCATCTATTTCCATATTCCAATCAAAGGTTATATAACACCTTTTCTCAACCCGAGTATTTTATTGACAGTAGAATCTAGACGCTCCCTGCATTTGCCACTTTCTTGTTCGGTGTTATTCACACCCATATGCCATCATATTTTTTTAATTAATAAACTTTTTCTAAGCGTCCAATCACGAATGTGGTAAAATAAATTTATCCTTGATATAATACCTGCATTTCGTGGTAGCCTGCGATACGCTGCCGCAAAATGTAACAACAATATTTTTTCTATACATCTAACTTGGCAAACAAGCATACTGCCCACCTGATAGTAAGTGGTAACAGTCACCAGTCACCAGATGTGGTTCTTGTGAGATTCGCAGCAAATCAGCAACCCCCACAAGAGCCACGGTGTACGTTGCCAACTTCCGTTGTATCAAACCGAAGGTCAATGTCAATAGTTGGTCACAACTCAAGTAGTTGAAGCACTAAAGTCAGATTTTAGTTCCCATAATTTTGACTATCAATTTCTTGCCGAAATTTGGTCTCGTACTCAGGGCGAGACCGAAAATATTTGTATATACCTCTCTATTATGGATGGCATGTTTTCTCGTCTCACTAAATCCTTGCCGGAGTGCGAAAAGCTGGAAATTCTTTCACATAACATTCGTCCCTGTTGCGCGAACGCCTTAGTGTCAGCTTGGCCTATCTCGACTATTGAGGCACTTAAGGCTTACCTGCCAAAATTATGAAAAAGTGCAATGCCAATTTACCAATGAGCCCTCCGCCCCTAGTTCTTCAACTCTAGCTCCTGAATTTGCTTATCGAGGTAAATCCAGCGCTTCTGTTAGTTTTGAAAAACCTATTTCAAAATTTATTAATAATAATCTAAAACAACTTTTGTGTCGGCGGTAGCTGCTGAAAATGTCTACTATTTTCATTCTTTCTTTCTTTCTACTGTCCTAGATGTCGTTCTCATACACACAGTTTTAAATCATGTACTAAACCACGGGACATAGTTTGTTTAAGGTGTGGGAAAAAGGGTGTCCGTACTCCTGATTGCACTAAATGCTGTCTTTATATGGTAACTATACCATATTATATTAAGACAGAATTAATTCACACTGTATGACGTAAAATTACTGTCACAACGCAACATGGGGTACGACGACGTTGGCTTATAATACACCCACGATTAGTAATATTAAATAGTCACCCTTCAATTTCCCACAACTCAAAAATCACACATACTTTTAAGAAACTTACTTGCAGAAACATTCTTCGATTTAAGTTGTCTTAGTTTGATATTTTTGCTAAACAACTTGATTGTTTATTGATATTAATTTGTTTTAAGATGACCAGTTTGGTTTTATAGGGTATTTTTCAACAGAAAACTCGATATTTACATTCAAGCACACTGTAAGATTATATAATATTATAGAAAGAAAAAACTTCAATAAACGCAAAAAAATTGTAATTTTGGCTCATATTTAAAATGGCTGAAAATTGTGTAATAGTGTTAAATAATATGCATAATTATGATGTTATGTGTACCTAAACAAATAAATATTTTTTCCTGGTTCATAAACTACACGTTCTTTTCAAAATATGATTCAGTTTTAATGTTGCCTCGTCCGTTCGCTTGTTCTGTTCTAATATAAAATCATACGAGTAGCTTCAAGGAATAACAATTTTTTTTTTAAAAAAAACGTCGCCCCACACTAGGATTTTCTCCTGTGTCATGGGTGCAGTTACAAACATAGAATACCACATGCACATACGCCCCATGAATTTTTTTTACAGCATGCCTTACATTCTAGAATTTTGTGTGCTTAAGAATATATTTCACATTGCGAGTGACTGCATATTTTTGCTCACCACAGTAAGATAAAATGAAGCTACCCGACCCTTTGTGGGCGGGACAGCTCAGCTTGCCAATATACGTTTTCAGTTCATAAGTAATTATTGTTAGTTATGTTCTAATAAAAGGTTTCAATTGAACTCTTCTAGACCTTAAAGTAGCGTAATTTGATACTGGTAAAATAAGCAAGATAACATTGTTAAGATAAAATGCGATTAATACCTGCAAGTAAAAAGCTTAATATGATACATTATTACGTTTCTGTGAAATTCAGAATTAATTGTTACTGAGATAAAAATTAATGATATCTCAGTTGCGTGTTAAATTTTCATTCAAATCTCCCAGTCTTTAAGTAACGAACATCAAAATATCTATACATAAAGACTTTCATCTAAATATCTATATGAATAAAAATGGATCGCCAAATGTGTCGCTAAGCGCCAAAACTCGAGAACGGTTGGACTCATTCGGCTAATTTCTTTTTCATATTTTCCTTAAGGCATAAGGAAGGTTCTCATGGAGAGAAAAAACATAAAAATTGCGCGGAGAATAGCAAAAACAACACTTTTCTATTCCCATGCAAATCACAGAGTAAATAACTTTCGAGTCCAGGCAGCTACTCTACACTTTTATTATAAAGAGAAAAGTTTTGTATGTATGTATGTACCGATTAAATTCAAAAACTTTTAGACCGATTTCAAAAAATCTTTTATCATTAGAATGCTACAATATGCCTAATTAACATAGGCTACAAAATAATTTTTTCTACGCAAAAATATGAAATTCCCACGGGAAAACAAAAACAACGCGGGCGAAGCTGCGTAAAGTAAAGCTAGTCTATACTAATATGACTTATAAAGTGGAAAGATTTGTATTTTTGTATGTTTGTATTGAATAGGCTCCGAAACTACTAGACCTATTTGAAAATTCTTTCACTAATCAAATGCTACAATATCACTGAGTAACATAGGCTATATAATATTTTCCTTCAAGAAACATGGAATCTCTGCGGGAAAAACGAAGGTAACGCGAGCGATGCTGCCAGTGGAAAGCTAGTATTTAATAAAATGAGTTAGAGGTGAACAAGCATTAAACTTGACGATCAATAAACTGACTTCCAAGCACCAGTAATAAAGGTAAAGACCAAAAAAAAAAGATAAATTTGTGTCGTTTTCATAGCTGTTATCATAACGATGTTCTCACCAGACCTACTCTCTGAGGGCTCTCAAGTGATTTGTTGGTTCAATATGGACCACTTACTATAATTGCTCTCAGAATAGAGTAGGAGGCTTTGTGATACATTTGAACTTGCAGACCCATCGCTGGCTAACATTTGTTTTTCATTTTGAATTTTCTTCGCTGCACTAACATTTGCGAAGTATCAATAAAACCGACAAAGTGTAAGTTGGACTCCCACACCGAGGGTTCCGTACAAACTTATCAATATACAAGTAAGTTTCTTGCCACGTACATATTTTTTCAAATTTTTTTTCATTGATTTCACGGTTTTCAGATTTTTTCACTAACATGTACTATATGACCTTGCTTCTTGCCAAATTCTAGGTCCCCCTAGGAAGGATTCCCTTGTGACATTGCAAAATTTCCGAAAATATGCAACATATACATATCCTTTGATCGTGTTTACTTTCATGTATGACTTACAACAGAAAGAGACGATAGACTCAAGTATTTGATGATATGATATATCTATGCGTTCCAGAGAAAAAGGGTCTTGACAGACAGACGGACAGATAGACAAGAAAAAGATCCTATAAGGATTCCGTTATTTCCTTTTGAGGTACGGAACCCCAAAAAATTTCATATTACACATGAAAAAGAGGATGAGTGGTACTTTATTCTATGACTCGTTTCTTAGTTGCGTTTTGTCTGTGGTCATCGCACACTAATATTTTATGAGATTTTATGTATGGAATACCTAAGGCAAATAGTCTGTGAAAATTTAGCTCTGGCAACGTGAGCTTGGTAGCCAGCGCTGTGTAAATTGAGCTATACACACCAACGGTTTTATTACAAGACGGTCTGAACCTGGTCTAAACTTAGTTTTAGTTTAAGCCTAGTGCGCTTTTACTTGTGGATATATACATAGATAGAGACCGCGTCAAGTTTAAATCAGGACTAAGGTGAGACCATTTTTTGTAATAAGATGGATAGAGTCCGTCTAAATTGAGCCTTGGCAGATGAGAACTAATATAAAACAACATTTACATTAAACCTCGAAGCTGTGTTCAAAAATGCGATATATTGTAAATTCAATATGGTCAATAGGTGATGAACCTTCGAACAGACGCGTCAGTAAGGGCAGGTATACCCAGAATCGAAATGATTAGGTTGCCTGCTCAACAATAAAGATAATAATTATTCGAGCTATCGAAATAATCTGTTCTATCACTCATGAAAAATTATAAAGATAAAACATACTCGTCTAACTATTGAAGGATTTTTGTACGATTATGAATAAGACCGCATTGTTTAGCTCTGACACAAATTATACAAAAGTAAGCTTTTATTTTAGTATTTTGAATTTCCCGGATTTTAAAACTTTCTTCTATTTCTTCCTTTATTATAATAAGTAGAAACAACATTTATCTTATTTCTTAGTCTAACATTTTGATAACCGGTGTCGGTGTCGGTCGTAATTTGTTTTGTGAGAGTCGAGAAAGAAATGGAACATGAAAGATATAACCGCAATTTGCTGTAATTACTTTGGTTTGTTCTTTTGAACTTTTTGACCTTAAGCAAAAGATACGTATATTAGGTATAATCTCATTTATGTGTTCTCATTATTTCGCTTATTACGGTCTTATTATAAAACGTAGTACCTACCTACGTAATTAGTGTTTGTATAAACATAATCATTATGATTACAGACCTACAAAAAACAATACTTACTTGATACCATGTTTATCAAAAGCACCGTTAATTTAAAAAAATATTAAGAGCAGCCCTCTAAGACAAAAGCCACACGCTTATTTTACCCATTTGTTCCATAGAAAAAATGTATGGAAATGATATTAACCGCGGAAAATAGTGTGAGATTGTCACAAGCTAATGTCACCTCCATACATTTTTCCTGTGGACAACGGCGGAGAAGTAAGCGTGCGGCTTTATTTTGTTCAAGGGGTTTGATGGGCAGCAGTAAGGAAACTACATTACATGCTAGCTTAGTAATTATTCTAAGCATGCTAGCTTGTATTAGTTCGCTGAAATCTATATTTAGTCAATGAGCAGACCAATTTGTATATTCGCCATCTAACCTGAAACATGCGATTTAGTGTAATATAAAAAGTCTGCAATGGACAAATTTAATGATTACTGTCGTATTCATTTGATATTTTGAAATAAAATATAAAAATAATGGATACTTATTTTTTATTTTTTAAATATTATTTATCATAAATACTGTTAAAACTAATTTGAAAAGTTGGTCATTCTAAAAGAGCTTATGGGCCGTTTGAAGGATTTAAGGATTTACTGCGGTATAATCTCAGAATAACAACTAAAGCATAGAAACCTTGCTAAAATAGCAACTGAATTCAATATATTTGACTCACTTTGACATTAGGCAGACTATAATTAGTTAGAAAGAGACAGGTATTATGTAAGATGTTTCGAAAATTCGTAGGTGGTCACTAATTTCTTTTTCTGCTAGTGATGTTTTTCTCATGACTCGCCTAGTTTCAACGTCGATATATTATGAATTAAATATATTCTTAATACTAAAATGTTTTTATTACGAGAAATACAACATAAATCATAAAGGATACATTTTCTTATGAAACTTATACTGTTAAAAGCTGCTGTGCCCTTTGGTATGGTCAGCCAGTCAAGAGACTAAAAGCGGACATTGACATGCTAAAAAAACGAGTAAAGGGGTTTTTGGGGGATGTAAGGGTTTTTGGTGCTTATGATGACTAATTTAAACGTCGGTGACGACAAAATACTCAAGAATAGCTTTAAAAAGTTGATAGTAAATGAATAAAAAATATTTCTAAATTATTCCCTTGTCAGTCCTACCTATCTGAGAATTGAAAAATCTGGCGTATTTAGACAAAAATTGTGCTATTACAATTACCAGTATCTCCCGTTGGCTAGATTGATGGAATTTTTCCATTTAAGAGATTCACAAATCAATGGGTAGGTAATTAGTAATTTTTACGTTAACTTAGAAGTTTAATTTTTTCACAACCTCAAGGGACTGTAGACCTGAGTACTTATATGATATTGATTTAAACTCGATACTTTCACGCGTTTCCGAGATAATAGGTCTTGGCAGACAAATGGACAATAAAGTGATCCTATAATCGTTCCGTTTTTCTTTTTGAGGAACGGAATCCTAAAAATTGAACTATTAAAATTACGGGTGTTTCCTATTACCTATCTTTACTGTTGTAATTTTTCCATTGCAGAGATTTATAATCTAAAGGCAGGAAATCGGAATTTATTTGTTCGCTCTTTGGTATGTACTTGAGGTTAATCTCATATTTAATTTACCCGAAAATTTAACCCTCATGCATCTTGTACTTCGGATAAATTCGTAAAAGCTAAAACTCCTATTTGTACATATGCCTGGAAATTAAACTAAACACATTAAAAATTGGCCATAATTTATTCTTAAGATATTTTTCGATTGCACCTGATGTGCGGCCGTGTTTATTTAGAGGTTTAGAGGTGTTAATTTTCCGAAAGCAGCGTTTTTATATTTGATCTTTTTGACTCTTTCCAGTTCTTTCGCTAATATTTTAATTCTTAGAAAAAATCCTCTAAACTGGTTTCTTTTGGTATCTGCTGTGTCAAGGATTCCTAAAAGAAATATTTAAAAAATGAAATACATTTTAATTTTCATAAATAATATTTTAATTTAAAGATTTCCTTTTATTAAATAACTTGACTTACGTCTTGACGCCTTTATTTCATAGTTTTACCATACAAATTAATCTGGTGGAAAATGTCTGGAGCAAATGAGACTGCTTTTTTGGACTCCACTTTCGTCTGCCAAATCTGCCAATACACTTTATCGAATAGTTTTTTTTACATCGTCTTTAGAAAATCTGTAAAATAAGAATATCGACCAAATTTTACAACACTACGCATGATCAAGATAACCTCATAGTAATTTTCTAATAATCGCTAAAACATAAAAGTGAAGTTAATATTACGTATTGTTTTTCTACAAAATGATTCAGCGATATTTCATATGTATTTATATTGACTTATTAACTCACATTCAAGTAAAAATATGAGAAAACATACCGATTTAAAGTCAATATATTATGACTATTTTCCTTTCGCGACGAATAAAATTTGCAGACCAAAACTACACAAGACATTGTGCTATTGAGTGCACAAACTCACTCTATTTGTAAATACCTAAAGATTCTTGCATTCTAATCACTTAAATATTAATAAAATATCACCAAAATATTTCTAGCCACGGGACGCACAAACAAAGATTATACGAACAATTCAAAGAGTTCAAACTCGGATGGTCTATCTTTGAGACAAGGTACTATAGAATTTGGGGTGCGATGTCAGACAGCCTCCTTGTGGTGCACCCTGGGCAACCCGGCAGATTCTCTGCCGCGGGCTAATAGTCTGACGAGAGGACCCCCATAGAGGGGGGGGGGGTGTGGGATGGCCGAGTTTAACCCGGCGGGCCACTTCGTGTGGCCACCCGCTTCATGCGGAGAAGGGCGAAGTCCCCTCTTCTTATTTTAAGAAGAGGTGTGGCTTTCGCCAGAAGCCCGATTTGGGCGGCTACCTATGAAGGTAGCAAGGTGGAGGCGACTTTTCGCCACGGCGCTTCGCGCCTGCCGGGGGTTTCCCAGAGCTTTGGCTCACCCGCGCGGCGGTGGATCCAGTGGGATCTGCCGTCGGGCAACCCGTTACCCGCACTGAGCGGGCCGGGGGCCCAGCGCACTGAGCGTCGGGCCGCGTGGAAGACAACCACAATAAAAAACCAATTTCGGGGTGTAGAGCGGTGCAATTCTGCGTCGCTCCACAAAGCAGCAGAGCTAGACGGGGCATCCGGCAACGGACATGTCGCAGGCAGGGGTTCAGCGGGAATAAGGCCTGGCTGTTGTCCCCTTTCCCCTGTCTTGTGACGGACGGAGGAGCTGCTGGGGGGGTTTTTAGTGGGTAGGCCCGGTCCGCTGGGGAGTCCCACATATCCTTGTGGTTTGGCTCGACCACGAGGAATGCGTAAATGCATTTTCCCCCCTCCCAAAAAAAAAAAAAAAAAAAAAAAAAAGGTACTATAGAATTTAGCCGTATTAAATTTTAACCAATTTTTAACCAAATCCCAATCATTTTGTGACCACCTTGTGATCTGCCAAATAGACAAATATTATTTATCTCTTACACTTACACAATTTTGTGCTGTATGATAGAAAGAGACAAATAACACATAATGAATTCTTATTTTAATGTTCCTTCTATGCTTTAGTTGTTATTCTGAGGGTATAATATTCCTTTGACGAAATCAGTTAAAAATCTAATATTGACGTTTATTATCTATGGATTTATCACAACTTCACACCCTGGAGCAAAGTGATATATAAGTGACTTTTTATATTATAAACAACGCAAAAGTAATTCCTTCAAATTGATATCTAGAGATATTCTCGAATATATCTTTAAATAGCTATTTCAAAATACCGAAAAAATACTGAAGACGTCAGAAATTGAAATCCTCGTTAAAATGAAAATATATCAATTGAATAGCATATTATGAGGATCTGCTATGACTTGGATCCTGTGTTCGGCAGCTAGAGCCATGCTAATATGACGTTATGGCGGAATAACATCACGTTTTCGGTTGTAGTAATCGGCCATTTGCGACCCACGTTATAGCTGGCAGACCCTTCTCTGAAGGGATCATGCATGGCACAACAGCGTCATTATATAAGTCAATGGGTTACCAACTCATTTTCGAAAGAACGCCTATATGAAAAAACCGATGTCTAACCACACGGCATTGCCTTTGTGTTTAATATATTTTTTTATTTTATTCCCATATACTCACTTCACTTCACTTCTTTATATATGGCAATCGGTCGCTAAAGCATGTGATGTTTGAGAAGTATAAACAGATTAACGTGTCAAGCTTTAGAGACTAATCGAATACCTATTTTAGTGGGTAGTTTTCTAAAGATTGAAGATTTAATACTTAGTATTATTTATTTTTATTATATATCATTTTTATAGTTACAGTTCAACCGCCGGGAGAATGCGTTTTTCACAAGGCTTGTCATTTTCTTACGCCTAAACCCTTAGACCATTTAACACGTGATAGGAAACGCCATAGTCTTGAAGATTTGAGATACTGGATAGCCTTTTGCAAGAGGAAACTGCACAATTTATACGAGCTCATACTTGCGATAGAAACGACACCTAATGGCAGCGACCGCGCATCAACTAGTTTTATAAACGTCATATGGTCAACCTACTTTGGCAAAGGGGTTCGCCCAGCCATCTCCTGGCCAAAGGCGCTCAAAGCTAATACCTCAGAACAATCCTAATACAGAATGGCGGAAAATGAATGAACATATTTGACGGTCCCAACGTAAAAATATTTGTAATCGGCGTAACTTAGAAGGGGGGTGTCGCATAACATTGCTGGTCTTCTCATTGTGCAGTGCGTGATGGACGGGTAGTTTAGTTGTTGCAATGGCGAGAGTCGGTGGCGCTGTGGTTTCGGCACTTGCCTTCCAATCGGGGGGTCGGGGTTCGAGACCCGCCATGTACCAATGTGTTTTTCGTTTCGAATTTCATATGTCCATTTGTCTGACGCTCCTACGGTGAAGGAAAACATCGTGAGGCAACCTGCATACATCTGCGAAGAAATTCAATGATGTATGTGAAGTCGACCAATCCGCACTGGGCCAGCGTGGTTGACTAAGGCCTAATCACCCTAACATAGGGTAGGCTCGAACCCCTCGGTGGGGACGTATATGAGCTGTGATGATGAATGGCGCGTTGGAGTCCTTGGCGTCTTCAACAACGCGTGTTCGCCGTAGAGGCCATAATAACGACTAAATCGTTAATACTCAGCGTTAGCATTGCGATTTTGGCGGGACGTCCCGATTTTTAAATCAAAATTAAATGTCCCGCGCGGGACAGGCTCAGTCCCGCTTTTCGGCAATAGTACGGCCGTGCGTGCAGCGTTTTAAGATTTTGCGTAGATAATAATCTTTAAACTTTTGATTAAGCCTTAAAAACATTACGCGTTGTGTAAAAATTTATAGAGGGAAAATTTTTAACAAAATTTAATAGATGCATCTAAATGTTAGTTTAATTGAAATGAAATGAAATGAAATGAAATGAAATTTTATTCATACAAAAAAAGCATAACTATACATTAATTAAACAATCCCCCATACTAGGCTGTGCCTGTCCTATGAGGGAAATACACGATTTTCAAATGAAATTTCTAGCGGCTAGTAGGCTTACATGAATTGAAAAATTAATAAGATACCACATTTTAAATCCAATCCAATACTAATTAGGCATGCAAAGTATTACAAAATTGAGTTTATTGTGTGTGTGTACATATGTGTGTGTGTGTATATATGTGCGCGCGTGTGTGTGTGTGTTTATAATTAATCATTTACTATTTTAAAATCTTAATCAAAGCTTCAGACTCATCGTAGGTCCATTCAATCAACATTTGAGAAACAAGCTTTTTAGTTTCACGTGCAGAACACAGCTTAAAGTTACAGATGCTAGCGAGTTTATTGTAAATAAATGGAAAAAGAAAAATTCCGAACCGCCGTGCAAAGGAAGTAGACACAGAGCGACTTGGCACTTTGAAAACGCGTTTCTGTAACATGTCATCATAAGAATTTCGTGCCTGTAATACAGATTTATGAACAAAAACAGCAACCCTCAAGAAATACAGCCTTCTAACACTAAGAACTTTCGCTACCTTAAAAAGATCATTCGTAGAGTACCTAATAGGCTTCTTCAAAGCAATTTTAAGAACGCCTCTCTGAGCTCTTTCAAGAGGAAGCAGGGCGGAAGATGTACAGCCTCCCCAGGCCAAAATACAGTAATTTATAAGTGGCTGCCATAAAGCTAAGTAGATCATAATTAAAATTTCAATATCTAAGATATCTCGAAGGTTTTTCATTACGTTCATTAGTTTTCTAACTCTTTTTGTAGTTTCATCAATGTGCACCTTAAATGTTAACTTATCATCCAGGAATATTCCGAGATATTTTAGTGATTCAGTGCGTATGATCTGGTCACAACTACAGCAGAAACCATGCGTCTGATCAGGGCAGCAGACAGAATGAATTTTGATGTTACTTATTGCTAGAGGAGCAGAAGCAGCTGTCTTGTGAAAACATAAAAATTTTCTCTTACTGGCGTTTAAGGTCAACAGATTTTTACTAAGCCACATAGACATTTGTGCCATTCCGACTTCAGCCACTTGCTTGACTTCAGACCAAGTTTCTCCGTGAAAAGTAATGGCGGTGTCATCAGCATAGCAAAAAATGTTTGCATTAAGAAGGGGAACGGAAGCTATGTCGTTAATATACAGCAGAAAGAGAGTAGGGCCCAGAATACTTCCTTGGGGAACTCCGTACAAAACTGGCTTAAAAGTACTATGTTGGTTGGAGATTTTAATGCATTGTTGTCTGTCCGATAAGTAGCTTGAAAACCAACTCAGCACGTTGCCTCTAATGCCGTAAGCCTCCAGTTTCCTTATGAGAATCGGGATCGATATCAAGTCAAACGCTTTGGCCAGATCCAAAAAGACACCGATGCATTTCCTACTGTTATCAAGATGGGCCACCACAGTATCAATGAGCAGAGTGACAGCATCCTCTGTAGATCTACCTTTTCGGAATCCAAACTGTTGTTTTATAAAAACATTGTTGGTTTCCAAAAAACTAACGAGCCTTCTATTTATGATACGTTCTAGTAATTTTGAAATGCTACTAAGAAGTGAAATGGGGCGATAGTTACTCGGATCATCCTTGGAACCTCCCTTGTGTATGGGAACCACAGCGGCTTGTTTCCAAACTTTAGGAAATGCACCGGATTCAATACTTCGATTGAAAATATTTGCTAGTGGGTCTGCTATTACATGCGCAATCTTTTTAAGAGTTTTGTTTTCCAGATTATCGAGACCTGGGGAGCTTTCTAACTTCAAACTTTTAATTATATCAATAATTTCTTGAGATACCGTAGGTGATACATAAAAAGAGTTGGAAGTCGATTTTTTAATTACTACCTTGCCAGCGAGAGTTTCATCTGTTTCTTTAAGTTTTGATAAAATCTTAGCTGAGAGAGCTTTTCCAACCGTCGAAAAGTATTCATTACATGTGTTTAAAGATTCTTCAAGGGATCCTTGGATCTTGGCGACATCCTCCAAAACATTAATAGATTTTTTTTTCTGTGATCTGTGAGAAATTCGATTTACCGATTTCCATAATTTCTTAGGATCACTTTTATTAATTTTAATGTCTTTGTTATCATATTCTGATTTTAATGTTCTTAATATTTTGTTATAAAAGTTTCTGTATCTTTTGTATATAATTTTTTTCATTGCATTGTCAGGGTGTCTTCTTGCATCCAAATGAAGTTTGTCCCTGTATTTTGAACAGCGTATTAATCCTGGCGTCATCCAAGGCTGAATATTGAATTTAGCATGACTAACACGAGTTAGGGACGAATGCTTAGAAACCATACTCGTGAGTGTAAATGAAAACGTCGAAACAACCTCATCAAGGCGGGGGCTGTCGAGAATCTGAGACCAGTTGGTTTGTTCTAGTTCAGGTATGAGAGATTCGTAGTGAACTTTTAATTTGACTCTATTTTTAACTTTTCTTTCAGAGTTCATCGATTCCGACATCACGCCCAGCATAATAAGGCTGTGGTCAGTCAAGTCTACAGGGCATATAACAGATTCCGCTTGTTTCGTTAACGATATGAATATGTGATCAATACAAGATAAATTGTGTGTAGGAGAGTTTATCGCAGAGGCCAGACCGCATTCAGCCAAAAGGGTAAGATAGGCTGATGTGTTCTGTTCACAGGCCGCAGATCCAAGAATGTTTATATTTGTATCTCCCACTACCATTAGGCAATTTGTGCGGTTTATACAGCATAGTAACTTTTCCAAGGAAGAAATAAAATTTGCAGAGTTCGCAAAAGAACCTATAAACCTATAAATACCTAGGAGGGTAAAAACTCTGGGTACATCGATTCTTAGCACATTGGCGTCTTCAAAGTCAGGTTCCACAACGTTTGCAGACCATCTATTCTCTATATATACAACGACACCCCCCGATCTATTTATATACTTAGTTGTGCTGTAGGATTGGTATCCATCTATACTTTTTATGATTGACGATTCGTTTATCCAACATTCGGTAAGGACAATCACATCGAAAGAAATATTCAGCCTTGAGAGAATTAGTAAAAAGTTTTCAAAATTACGTTGCATACTTCGGATATTTACATGAAGAACTTTAATGCTATATCTGTTAATTATTTCTCCACACTCCTCAGGATAGGTTATATTATGGCATTCAATAGTAAGAGAGTTATCTATGTCATTTATTAGGTCTATAGTATTCATGATTATAAGAGATGTTAATTAAAGTACTTATTTTTATCATTTGAAACAAGAATGCCAAAATTACGCTTTACATTTAACGCGGAGTTTATAATAAGAATCAATCTTGATGAGTCATTAAAGCATTGATATAGCAAAAAATATATCCTGTGCGTTGATGTTGCTTTAAGTGTGATGAATATATCAATGATATGAATATAGTAATACTGATGTCTAGTATTAATTTTATGTAGTGGTGTGTGATAATATGAAGGTGTAGATGTGTATTTGTGTGCATATATATGTATTATATTATTAGGCTTATTTCTAATCAGTGTAAAAAAATAACGTGCGTATACAAGAAATAACAAAGTGATTATTAAAATTACGATACTTCTTACTAAGTAACCACCCCTATGCAATAGCCATGTCCGACTCCTTCTTGCGCTGTTCTTGTAGTTCTGATTGTTTTTGTAGATCATCAAAGGGCCGTATTTGAATTCGTGGGCTCCCTTCACGCCCTTCACTTTTTCTAATATATACCACACCATTTCGCACCCAGCAAAACCTGTAATCATGGTCACGGATCCAGATTCGACAGTCACGAAAAAGTCGGCGGGTCTCGTTAGTCAGACGTTCATTAACATAAACGTTCCTCTGAATCCCTGAACCCACTATTTCTTTGCTGTCCAGTGACCGGCGCATTTTGGCTTCTTTGAGGAACTGATCTCTTTTAGTTTTTCTGGTGAAAGAGACGACTAGTGGTCGTGGGAGGCTATTTGAATCCATCGATTCCTTCACAATGGGTCCAGATCGGGAGACGTGGTCGAGATCTTGTTCATCAAGTGAGATTCCTATTTTATTTGCTGTCGTGAGAACTAAGTGATAAGGGTTTTCCCCTGAGGATTCTGTCAAGCCCAGAATTTCCACCTCAGCCCGCAGGGAGCGATGAGTTAATCTGTTTAGCTGATCTTGCAATTGCGTAACCTGAATCTTAAGAAGATCATTCTCTCTCTCTTTTTCTTCTAGCGTTCGTATGCGTGCATCATAGTCAGACAGTTTTGATATCAAGTCATCAAATCGCCTATTAAAGTCTGACTGCATGTTCACCATATCCTGCCGCAGAGATTTGATTTCAGAAATAATCAGCTCTGTATTGGTACCTCCTAGACTGATATTATCGTTACTGTCAAAACATGATGCCGAGACAGTCTTTTTACGAAACGTAACGTTTTCATTTACGCGAACTGGTGTATTGGTGTTGTCTCCCACTCTTTTAACATTCGCTTTACAATCGGGGCAAACCCATAATTCTTTTTGCTGCGATGTCAAGTTTACTACATTTGCACAGGTCTTGTGTAGCACTTTAGTACAAGCTTTGGATGAGCAAGAGATGTGGTCTTCTTTTGATATTGTTTTGAGACAACCGGAGCATTTCATGATTGCCTTTTATTATAAGACTCGTTCTTGCTTTTGACACTATAGCGATGTATATCGTTTATCGCTGGTTATTTTGGTAGGGGGCAGTGACGTTTAGAAGTAATGAATGAACGTAGACCGGCGACTCACCGCACTATTCTCGATATTTTTTCTGACGGTACTTTGACTAGTTTCAACGAATTTCGTTTATGCACTTAAACACTGGAAATGCAATTTATTTATATTCACACTTAATCTAATGTGGTTTTCAAACACACGTGGTTCGAATCTATGCAGTAACAGTGAGTTGTGCACTATTATTTAATTTCGAACACGGAGAGTGATTAGTGGGTTGTGTACTGTTTGCCGTTCACCGCCGAAAAAAAAAAAACAAAAAAAAACTGATTTCTGAAAAAAAAAATGATTCTATTCACTTCTTGCTGCATTAATCTACCTTGGTTAAATCGGACGAACCAATACAAAAGTGCTCCTAGCACAAATTTTATATACAATTTTAAGTTTAAGTTTACTTTTGATTATTTCGACACACTTCTGAAAGTTCATAAAGTTCATTGTTGAGTTTTAAATTATAACTTAAATATAAATCCTCATTATAGACAAAGGGAAGTTTTTGTTTTGCGCCTATCAATGAACATCTTTTTATTTGCTCATTAAGGTAAACGGCCCATTACTCGTCAGGTTTTGAACTTTGCTGACTTTGGAGCTGTGTTACAGTAAACCTTGTAGACTTAATAATCTAAAACTTCGATAGCTTGCTAAAATATTTATTGTAGTTTTCAGAGGTAAAAGTGGTTTTTAAATAAACTAAATAAATAATTTATTGTAATATAAAAAAGTAAAAAGGAGCCAATTGTACCAGTAGTCGGCAGGTTTGTCCTAGTAACCGTCATGTTGACCCAAAAGTCGTCAATGTTTCACGCAACTTTATTGCTATACGTTAAAGCTTCCATTATAATCATAACGAATAGAATATATATGTTCATGTTATCTTTATAAAGTACGTTAAAGTAAAATAATGTAATATTTATTTGTTTATTTATACATATTATAGGTAGTCATAAAGAATGCAGATCCCAGACTAATAATTTATTATAAATAAATTTCGAAAACCAAAGAGTATATTCAATATAAAAGTATTAATAGACATTTTCTTTTTTGAGTTTGACAAACTGATTATTGTTTCGACAAACTGATTATTGTTTCGACCAATCCGCGCTGGACCAGCGTGGTTGAGTAAGGCCTACACACCCTAACTTAGGGTAGGCTCGAGCCCCTCGGCGGGAACGTATATGAGCTGTTATGACGAATCATATGCGGCCGTCTTCCATATTTGTTTTAAAGGCCGAAAAACTTCCACATCCAACCGTTGTAGTATTTGCAGCGGAGCAGGCGCGGGAGGAGGACTCTCAAGCCGCCCCGCTCCGTAGTAGGCGGTTGGGTAGGGGGAGGCGCGCCTTCTTAGGTGCGCACCTACTACCCTAAGCAGCCAGGAAGCATTTAGGCCCAACCGACTGACAATCGGCTGGGAGATATTACTCTCCTACCTGGTCGTCCGTCTGGGGGATCACAACCGAGCAACCTTGTCACCCCTTCCTTGGTGAGTCCCAGCTCGTTTATACTACTGGGCCTGTTCCTAAGGGGTGTATTCGGGTAATGACCAGTTTAATCCCGAGCGTACCTTCACCGGAGGTGGAAAGGTACCGGAGGCCTGTTTAGCCGGGCATGGGGGTTTTTACCCGAGTCCTACGGCAAATCCAAGGGACAGCCTTGACAGCTACAGTCCCTTGTGAAATAAAAAGAGATTCCCCCGCCCCAAAAAATTCGAAAAACGAAACATTAGTACATGGCAGGATCGAACCACGGAGCTCCCGAGTAGCAGGCCATCGCCGAGTCCATATCGTCACCGATGCTTTCTGAACATTGTACTAATCGAGTTGGATACATCATTTACCTCTCTCTGGAAGTTGAGCTTACCGAGCTGGACTATTTGCCCCAGGTAAACATATTTGTTAACAACTTCCGATGTCGAGTATCCAACCTTCACAGGAGTGGGCACCTACTAGATGGGAATTCGACACGTTTTAAATCTTATTCACATTCATTTTAAGTACCACTTGATGGAAATCTACGGGAGGTCTTAATGACTACGAAATCATCAACTTAACGAATGTGAGTCATGGTCTCGCCGTTTATTTTGGTTCCGAATCATCTCCAGTCCAAAAGCTTGAATTCATACTCCAATGCATCTGTGAATAGTTTCGACGATATAACATTGTCCTGTCTCTAACCTCGCTAAAGTCGCATCGGTTTCAAGTTTTGGTCCTGAAGGCGTACTGACATAGTGATGTTTTTGTTTCAATGACTGCAGGACTTGGGTATATAGATCAGTCCATTTCGACACTTCTGGAGTAACCTAAGCGCGGCCCAAGTCTCGACAGAATTAAAGGCTTTCACATAGTCCACAAACGCCAAGCATAGAAGCAGATCATACTCCTCAGTCTTCTGTATAACCTGCAGCAGCGAATGAATGTGGTCTATGGTACTATTGCCTTTGCGAAATCCGGCTTGTTCGGGAGGCTTGTTGTTCATGAACTGCTTGAGAGCCAAACAATCTTGTACAGACAGGTTCAATAAAAACTATTAGTTTGATATATAATATATCATATCATAGACTCCACTGTAATTAGTAGTGAATCTTACCAAACTTCCTGAGTGCTACTTGCACCCCACCAGCCCGTACTGGGCCAGCATGGCGGGAGAAGGCCCAAAACCTCCCCAAAAATAAATGGAAGTACCCAAAGGCCCCAAGTGCCCGGCGGTCCCGGAGGCCGCGACAGTGACGGTCGTCGACCTGGCGCTAGGACCTGGGGTGCAGACCTGGGGTGAAGAATCTCCGGGCGGCGAAAACCTCCCCTCAAACGACCTTGGCCCTGGTAACATATAATGCGCGTACACTGCGGACCGAGGAGAAGCTGCTGGAACTAGAGGAGGAATTGAGCAGGATTCATTGGAGTATTCTGGGACTATCCGTAGTTCGAGTAGAGGGTGAGAACATGATGGTCCTTAAATTCAGCAACCTGCTCTATTTTCGGGAGGCCGAAGACCTGTCCCAAGGTGGAGTCGGGTTCATTCTCCATAAGTCTCTAGTGAACAACGTGGTAGAGATCGGAAGTGTGTCGAATAGGGTGGCATACTTTATACTCAGAATGACCAAACGGTATTCGCTAAAGGTCATACAGGTTTACGCCCCGACGTCGACCCACCCCAACGAGGAAGTGAAAGCTATGTATGTCGTTGTCGACATTTCTCAGACAATACACCCTTCCAAGACTCACTACACCGTTGTCATGGGAGACTTCAACGCAAGGCTAGACAAGCGGGGCGATAATGAGTTGAAAGTGGGGCAATTTGGAGCTGGAATCCGGAATTATCGAGGTCAAATGCTAGCCGATTACATGGAGAGAAAAGGACTCTATAATAATGAACTCTTTCTTCAAAAAGCGGCTGCATAGAAAATTTACCTAGAAAAGTCCGGATGGCGTGACAAAAAATGAGATTGACTTCATCATGTTTACTAAGACCCAATATTTATTGACGTCTCAATGATCAATTCGTTTAACACAGGGAGCGATCACCGAACGGTAAGAGGCGCTTTGAATTTTAACATAAAAGAGGAACGGTATCACCTGGTGAAGTCTACGCTCCGTCCCTAAGCAATCCAGATCCAAAACCCCGAGCGCTTTCAACTCGAATTGCAAAATCGCTTTGATTGCCTGGAAGACTGCACGAATGTAGACATTTATAATGACAGGGTTGTGGAAGCTGTCCTTACGGTAGGTGCAAAGTTTTGCAAACCCAGCCGTACTAAGCAAAGAAGTAACGGAGCCGACAGATAAGCTGACGGAGGAATGGCATGGAATGGGTCTGCAGTCTTCTGAAGATTCTTGTCGGCAACTTAACAAACAGTTCTCTAAGTGTCTGACTCGCGACATACGCTGTTTTAATACGGAACGTATTAAAGAGGCCATCGAGCAGAACAATGGCTCCAAAGTGTTCGCAAGTGATCTGTCACCCGGTCAGAGTCTGCTGACGAAGCTGAAAATAGAGGACGGCAGAGTCATTACATCCCGACCTGAGCTTATGGTTGAGATCGAACGCTTCTATGGACAGCTTTACACAGCAAGAGCCAAATTAACCCGGCATTATACCAAAGACATCCCGGACGTCAGCCTGTACGAGATTAGTGTGGCTCTCAAACAGCTTAAAAACAACAAGGCCCCAGGTGATGATGGAGTTACAGCCGAACTCCTCAAAGCGGGTGGACTACCAATCTGGAAAGCGCTGCAGGCTATTCAACTCCGTCAACTCGAGAACAAAGCCTAAAGCATGGCACAGGGGCGTGGTGGCACTGTTCTTCAAAAAGAGCGACAGGGCCCAGCTTCCAGCTTCCGAACATACCGAAATTCGAAATGGCTATATTACCATAGACCACATCCATACGCTGCGGCAGATTATACATAAGACCGAGGAGTATAATCTGCCACTATGCTTGGCGTTTGTAGACTATGAGAAAGTCTTCGATTCTATCGAGACCTGGGCCGTGCTTAGATCACTCCAGAGGTGCCAAAAAGACTATCGGTACATCCAAGTGTTTCAGTGTTCAATTATATTATTATTATTATATCGCCGAAACTGTTCACGCTGCATTGGAGGCTGTATTTAAGATGAGCTGAAGAGGACTCGGCATCAACATAAACGGCTCAAGTACAAGACTCAATTTCGTTTAGCTGATGATATCGTAGTCATGGCTGAGACCGTGGAGGATCTAGGCACAATGGTCGAAGACCTCTGTAGAGTTTCCCAACAAGTGGGTCTTTAAATGAACACGGACAAGACTAAAATAATGTCGAATTCCCGTATAGTACCCACTCCTGTGCATGTTGGAGACTCTACGCTGGAAGCTGTTGACGAATATGTTTACCTGGGGCAAATAGTCCAGCTCGGTAAGTCTAACTTCCGGAAAGAGGTAAGTCGGCGAATCCAACTCGGCTGGGCAGCGTTCGGGAAGCTACGCAGCATATTCTCGGTCCATCTGCCGTAGTTTCTCAAGATCGTGCGTGTTGCCAGTGATGACGTACGGAAATGAGAAGTGGCTGCTTACAATGGGTCTCATACGAAGGCTCAAAGTAACTCAAAGGGCAATGGAGAAAGCTATGCTCGGGTTTTCTCTGTGTGATCACATCAGAAATAATGAAATCCGTAAAAGAACTAGAGTTACCGAAATAATCCAAAGAATTGCAAACCTTAAATAGCAGTGGCGGGATACATTGCTAGCAGGATTGACGGCCGTTAGGGCGGAAACCGGACGGTACCGGATATATAAGGATCTCCATAGCAATCGGTATGGAGATCTTTGGAGAAGGCCTATGTCCAACAGTGGGCGTCTCATGGCTAAAATGATGATGATGATGAACCAAAATGCTTATCTCACGAGTCGTGGATCTTTAATTTAAGTAAGGTTGAATTCTAATATTTATACATACTGGAATTTTAATACGATCTAGCATTTATAGATGGCTTTTCAATATGAGACCAACCTCGAAATGAAGAAAAAATCATCTGTTTCATAGAAAAGTTCAATACCAAAATGTATGAAACAGTTAATTATTTTTTGTAATTTAAAAGTATGTCCCATAAAAAAGGAAGTCTATAAATGTTACTGAACCATATAAAAATGTAATCATAATAATGAAACTATTATACTAATATAACTAATACAAAATTTCAAGAAATTATTGGTATTTAGAAATAGCTGTACATATACTTTTTATCTAATTATAAAACAAATTGATTCAAATGAATATCGTACATAATTCAAGGTAATAAGAGCGCTATGATGGGCTTAGGTACAATTGTAAGGAACGTCCTCTTATCCGTCGTTATCTAAGTATAAGATTTTCTATAATGCCAAAGGAAAATGAAACTTAATACCGAGAAATAAGGTAACAATGACGGGTTAAGGTACTTTTGGTAATGCTCGCTCCAGTATCCGTCAAAACTACATAAATTTTGACGAGTATTGGGCAAAACAGGAATAAGCGCGCACCAATTAATGTCACATGCAATAAAAAAATAAATTCTCACGATATAGCACAGATTAAGAGGTATAGTATTAGAAAATGTATTGTACTATCTTTAAAAAATAAACACACTTACCGTATAAATATCCCAAGCGGAATATTATGTAAAAAATAGGAGCCGGTTGTTGCTCAGTTTAGTTGCCGAACTATACCTTTTCCACATTTTTTTCTGAGCTCACACTTTTAGCACCTCGAACTTTAGACGCAATTACAATTTTAATGCAGTGTTGCAAATATAATAGAACATTATATTACGGTGATTGTATTTCAATAACAATTCTTTCATTTACGGTTGGTAGAAATATTATAAGCCCCTTTTAAAGTGTAGGTATAGGTACCTGACGAGTATTGGGACACTGACGAGTATACCAGCGTTTACCTTATAGACAAAGGGAAGCTTTTGTTTTGCGCCTATCAATGAACATCTTTTTATTTGCTTTTAACAGTAAATCAATAAATATAAATTTCGTTCGTCGTAGAAAGAAAAAAGTTTGTGTTGGCGATGGTAATGTGGGCGCGTCTTCGTACACATAACTGTGTCATTTACTTTACGAACTTTTTCAATTTGAGGGTTGGAGCTTTTAGGGAAAATGGATTGGCAAATATACTAAGATAATGTTTAAATGACTAGGAGAAAAGGTGTGTATAATAATAAGAATTTTCAGCTAAAAGATGAAACCGACATGCTTTTAAGTCGTCTGACCGCTTTTTGTGGATTATTACTGAATATTTAAATATTTTGTTTCAACTTTTTGCCTGTTACTTGGAAATTTCGAATTTGAAATTTATTAAAAACTGCGAATATTACAATTCCCAAGGAACGAAATTGCGACTAATCAAAAACATAATATTTATTTTACTGAAAGCTCACGAAGATTTATAAATCCGAAATTCACATGACCGAAAATTCATTAAGAATTTATATCATAAACAAGTAAAAAAAAAACATTTGGCTGGATTTTAGTTGAAAAAGTTGGTCGCAATGAAATGGTTAATGTAGTGGAACGCATGTTAGGTCAGAACCACGGCCAACATGAATAAAATTAGATATACCTACCAGTTTCAAATGGTTAGGCCATGGTTATTTTAATCACTACTAGTTTTGCCTGCGAACTATATTTCCCCTAAAAAAATCTGTAAATATGTACTTTCCCGCGCGATCTACTTACTTTTCCGGGATAATAAGTAGCCTATATGTTAATCCCTGTCGTAATCCGTCTACCTACAAAATTTTATCCAAATCCATTCAGTACTTTTTGCGTGAAAGAGTAACAAACATCCATACCTACTCACAAACTTTCGCTTTTATAATATTAGTAAGTAAATATTAGTAAGTAAATATTAATAAGTAAGTAAATATTAGTAAAGTAAATATTAGTAAGTAAGTAAAGATTGATTTGTAATCGATAAAGTTTCCTTTGTGTGTCGAGAATGCGATTTTAATGGAACCCCTCAGTTTTTTTAAGTGGGTACTTGGGTAGGTCTCATTAGGGGAGAGTCCCACATAACCGCAGTCGGGCCCCACTCCCACTGCGGTAGATGTAACATCTTTTTGACTGGATCAAAAATAGGTTAGATTAGGTTAGAACTGCTAACGCCGATCCCGAATGTGTCTCTACGGAGGTAGAAGTTGCTCTGGAGGGTGGTTTAGCCAGGTATGGGGTTTATACCCGAGTCCAATGGCATGTCCTTGGGGCGGCCTTGTCAGCTTACAGCCCCTTGTTGAATCGTAAAGAGATTCCCCCGCCTCAAAAAGAAAGGTTAGAACTGAGAACTCTGTACCAGGGTCGTGTGCTTGGGTACCTACTTAATGCCATATCTTACGTATACGTTGCCAACTTGTGACATGTTATGGTTCTTGTGGGGGTTGCAGTTTTACTACGGATCTCTGTACATGTATTATAGGTGACTGTTACCACTTACCATCAGGGTGGGTAGTTTGCTTGTTTGCGAACTTAGTAGCAATAAAAAAAACAACATTCGAGAGGCGTTTGCTTTTCGGGCTTTTGTTTATTGGGATTTTTGATACTCGGAAGTCCTATTTATGATATTTTGGACTATAATTGAATCCGAATTTTTATGGTTTGGTATTATGAAATTGGACTTTATTACAATCATCGTAATAATAAACATTGGGAACTTTTAATTTGTTTTTTTTTATTATAAGATTTACGGTAAATCGGTTTTCTGATTATCAGAATTCCGGTTAATTCAATTCCGAATCATTCGGAATTATGACATACTTGCTTTTGCCCACGACTTCGTTCGCGTGAAGTTAATTAGGGTAGCTTATTTTTTATCCAATCCGCTTTTCATCAATCTCACCAAATCAAACTAAATTTCATCTAAATCGGTTCAGCGGTTATTGACATCCCATACAAATTCCCATAAAAGTATTGAAAAGGAGGATGGAAATTTTTCAACCCCTAAAAGCATAATTTTTTCGATAAAAACTATCCTATATCCTTTCCCGAGACTCAAACTATCGGGACTAAATTTCATTTTAAATCGATTCAGCGGTTTTAAGCGACGGCGACGACTTAAGCGACTTTGGGAATTTCATATTTAAGTAGTACATATAGTGCACATTTAAGAACATACAAAGAAACATTCCACACTTCGCGCGCTTGCAAGAATTCCACAAGCTAGGTGACACGTGTTTGGGTGCCGGGAACTCTCCACGTGATTATGAAAGCGACATTATTTCTGCTTCACCGGCTGCATTCATTTATAGGTGAACTGCGAATATGTAGACTGTGACTACGATTGAAATTAATTCTGTCATATTATCTGTAGAACTTCACTTTGCTTAAATTTTTCGATAATCTACCGGGTCCAATTAAATTACGTATAAACCTTCCTTGAAACTATTCAAATACATACAGAAAATTTCGTAAGAATCTGTCGAGCCGTTTCAGAGTTTTTGCGAGACAAACACACAGCGTTTCATTTTTATATATAAGAAGAAGAAGAAGACTAGTGGGCCCGGCAGACGTTGTCCTGCCCGATTACAGCGCCACCTACCGGATCTAACTGTACGTTTAAACCTTCCTTGGACCTATCCAAATACACACAGAAAATTTCGTAAAAATCTGTCGAGTCGTTTCAGAGTTTTTGCGAGACAAACACACAGCGTTTCATTTTTATATATAAGAAGATTAGATAAGGAAATATTTTTACAAGTAACTTTACTGCCGACTAGAAAGAGATCCAACATAGATTATGACGTCGTCATACACGTCCGTTATATAATACTAAAAACTGTTTTGCAAGAAGGAGGTGTTATATGCACTTTTCAAAAGCTAATAAGTTGTTTGTTTCTTCGCAATTTGTAATGTATTATGATGTGTTATCAATAAAATTATAATACCAATTCTCTGCGAATTCCCTATTATTATGGCTCTTGTGCACACACGCTCAGAAAAGTCGCAAGAATTCTTGTCGTTTCTATTATATTATATTATCTGTGTTTCTACACATGAACAGTGCACATATTGCCACACCATCGCCGCCACTTAACGAGAAAGATGTAACAAGGCGAACAATTTTTTTTATTTATGCCCAGTGGTTCCCACAAAAATCTTGTAAGTACTCTGTCCTTGTCTGCAGCATACGCATTCGAATTTCTGAGCATGTACAAACGACTTTATACGGCCGGCCTCTTCATTATTTTGTTCAAAATCAATCACGATTCCGATTTCTAAAAATATTATATTTAATATAAAATGTTCACTTGGTTTTTTTTTTGTAAATAAGTGGGTCGTTTCTCTGTTTGGGGAATCCAGTTGATTCTTAATCGCCTCCTCTTTCAGTCTTGTCACCTCTTATTGTCATCAGGTTATAATGATAATAATAAAAAATAACACTGTTGTTGTGTTCTGGCAGTAAAGGCGCGTTTCAGACTAGGCTGGAGAAAGAATAAAGAGAGGAAGGGGTGAAATTTGGATTAAGTTTT
The DNA here is from genome assembly GCA_963935595.1 of Schoenobius gigantellus. Lineage (NCBI taxonomy): Eukaryota > Metazoa > Arthropoda > Insecta > Lepidoptera > Crambidae > Schoenobius > Schoenobius gigantellus. The sequence continues at coordinate 26,075,155 of OZ012554.1, forward strand.
TAGGTACATATTTATTAACTTTTTACTACAATAAAGTTTGACTGTAACGTACTCGTACCAAGCGTACGTATTAAAGTCTGCCAGCCTTTTTTTTCGGGGGGAAATGCGTACCGTAGCCGCACCGTACCCGCCGTTGTTGGCTAGACGGCGAGCGTGTGTGGGGCTCTCCCGGCAGAGTGCCAGGCCGACCCACTAAAACCCAGCGGTTTTCTCCCTGCCCTTGTCGGCGCGCATGGTAAGGTCCACACTGCGACACCACTACCAGCGCGACAGGGCAAGCCCGACCAAGCTGGTCGGGCTATCGCCAAGGGGGGATCGCCCGAACACCGGGGCAATCCCCAGACGAAGGGCCTTACGGCGGCGTGCACGGGAAAGTCTGCCAGCCTTTCGTATAGCTCATCGTTTAATTTATATTACATAGAACTGTCACGTAATTGAAGTGACTGTCTTTCGTGTAATAAATCGATATCGTCTGGGTAAGAGGTTAATTAAACAGTTAGAACATGTTTGACCTCGCAAAATAACGTTTGATAAGATTTCCAATGTGATAACTGCGGCCATGAGGCGCTATGTCACTACTTGCTTTTAATTCAATCTTACTAAATATTTGGCTTTCATCTTACCTGATGGTAAGTGACGATAAGGCCGAAGGTGGTAGCGAGCTTCGCCTGGACTCCTCAACAACTGGGGAACTGGCTTTCTTACCTCTAACTGTGGGAACACAATAATGCTATAAACATTGTTATAATGGCGACAAACTTAGGTAACACGGTGGTAGCTAGCCAGGCGGGCTCAGAAGCCTACCGCCGACCAAACCGAGCAGAAAAAACTGCACAATTGGGGAAATGAACCCCGGTCCTCCTGATCAACAGCCGGCGGCCTCAACCACTAGACCACGGAGGCGGTTAATAATAATATAGAAAACAATGAATAATCCTTGTCTTCGTGTGCTCTAAGAGTTTTCGGGATTGACAGCATGAGTATTATACATTTTCAACCTATATTTCAACAACCCAAAACTCGCATTTGTTATTGTTTCCCATTAATGATCCCAAAACAATTCATGAAATAACATGTCATATATCACATTAATCTGATATCAGCAGGCTAATTATTGATTTTTCATCGTATGACATGGTATAAATTTGAGAAAAAGAAATCATAAAAAATGCTGTATTTCCTATTACCGATCTCAAATGATCACTATGGCATAATTACATTGATGTCATCATTAAATAATGAAAAAATGATCAAAAATCTAACCGTAAATCGTATTTATCGTTTTGCGCTATGATATCATTTGCAAAACCACGCGATCGTTAACAGGCCCTCTGATCCAATTGAACCGCATTGCAGGACAATTTATATTTTAAAGCTACACGTTACACGTGTTTACTAGTTCTCAACGAAAAGTCACGTCCCAATTTTTAACGATTGCTTAAAAATTGGGACGTGACTTTTGGACATCTCTTAAAATGATAGAATTTCTAGTTTCAATCTCGCGCGTTAACGCAAAACGGGATTACAATAAAATATTTAGGAGATATTAAATAACGGTCCTGTCTTACAATAATAGTACATTGTTACCCCAGGGGTGAAAGTAACTTATTTAGTCCCGAGACGGTGTTTGGCGCCCGAGCGTAGCGAGGGCATCAATAGTTCGAGGGACTAAATAAGTCTTCAACCCGAGGTAAACACTGTGCTTTTCATTACGAATACAAGGAAAGTAAAAACAAAATAATGAATTAGCTAAAGACAAAACATGTAAATTTGCTTTAAAAAAAATCAACAACTTCTGCTTTAGCCCCGTTTTCTCTTATAAAATCAGGCGTTAACTCGATACCTGAATCAGATGAACTCATTGTGGTAATTAATTTAACACAATGTTATAGAAATATAATTAACAGTTAATACAGATCTCTGCTATACGGAAGTATTAACAAAACTCTACAAATGGAAAAAACAAATGAACATCGCATTGCCGCTTTCCCGCTTATTTTGTTTTTTTTTTCTGTGGCCGGCCAGTTATTCAGCCATTATTTTTCATTTTCATAATTTAAAAAATGATAAATATTTTGCCCATATCAATGTTATTTTAAAGAAAATGTTGCAAATAAATTACATATAATAAAGTCATTTAAAAGATATATTCTTTAAATACTTAACATTATGTTATTTCAATTTTACACCGCGCTGTAATTGAGTGGCTGTATAGAAAGTAGGAAAATGGTTCAATAAAAATGTAAAAAAGAACTAGTTTCTTTTTTAAAATTTGACAGCAGCTGTCAGTTGAAAGTGATTCTCCCTAGGGCTGAAAAGTATTACTTTCAACCCGCTCCTCAGGCAACTTCAAACCTACTTTCAGAGTATGAGTAATGAAAACGTATTTTTTAATAAACGATCTTAAGGAGCCGACTTAGTCAAAGCCGAGCAATTTTATCGTAGCCCCTTCGCCTATTTTTTACGTAGGTCGTATACCTACTGGGTACGTAGTTGTTTATACATGGTCTTACATTAGTGTATTCAGCGATTGCTTTCACCGCGATTAAAACCTTTTTATTAACCAAGACACTGTACATATTGCCAATCTCGCGTTAACCGATATATAGTTTTATCAAAGTCGATCGTAGATCCAAATGACTCATTGTCCATTCTGTTCTGTAAATAGAAGTAATCGTAGAAAAAAGAGACTGTGGGTTCTAACTGAGACTTGAAAATTGTTTAAAGCCATCATGGTAGGCTGCCATTTCTAAATGTTTTTCTATATACAATGTGGAACAGAAATAACGCACATTATTAAAATAGTTGGAATGGAATTGTCAATCCAATTGACTTCTGAATCGATATCAATGAAAAAAATATTAGGAAAAAATAACTAAAAAAAAAGAAATTAATTTATTCAAAGTCACCAATTCGAAAAAAAAAAGTGTTATTCTATACGTCACGCTCTACTTGGCTGTACCGCGCGGTGCGTAGACTACGACTTTATATCGTGGCTTTACCTCTTAAAATATTTCTGTTAATACAAATTTAAATTTAAAAAATGGCTAAAATTTATTCATTAGCATTTTTGTAACAAACCAATTTCAGGGCGTGCGTTATTTATGTTGCACGTTGTATAAAGTCGTAGTAGATACAAGTTAGAATAAAAAATGTTATTATTTATTAAGTAATTTCTTCTTCCCGTGTGCATATTTAATAAAACACGCACCATTATGTTGCTTATCTTTTCATAAATAGATTACTAATTTTGTTAAGATAACAAAATAATCAAAACATCTCTTTTAACAAACATGGCGCGCGTTGTTGATAAAACGCTTTGTGCCTACGTCATGTAAAACTTTGCGTGGCTTGACTTCAAACTGTAACTAAGTTTGCATCCACTTGGGTTTAGACTTGGTTAAACTATCACGAATTCGCAACTACAACAAACTAAACTGCAAACCAATTTGCAAGATTAGCCATTGAAAAGTAATGACTATATACCGTGTTAACTTTACTGGTCAGTACGGTGTGTCACGGAAAATTTGTCTTTATAAATATACCAGCTGACCCGGGGGATCGCGTAGTGTATCGTCATTTTCCATAAAAAATTATCATTATAATTTATAAACTAAGATTTTTTTAAATATTTTTCTTTTAAACCACCCCTGTATTAAGTTAAGGCGAACTAAAGAAAAAAATAAATATTCAACTCGGTCTAGCAGTTGATGAGTTTTAGCGAAACTAAAACTCAACAATCACTTTTATGTCTTCTGATCCATTGATGTTATAATAAAAAAGTGTACCTATGTAGTTTCTCTCGCTCCGAGTCGACCATGAGTCGACCGTGTTTTTTCTCTCTCGCCTCGACCGTGTGTATGTACCGTTTTTGTGTCCCAAATTTAATAATTCTATTTTATGTACACCTACACCTTTTTATATATGTAATGCCCGTGAACGACGTTTTCATCATCATCATCACAGCCCATACACGTCCCCACCGAGGGGCTCGAGCCTACCCTATATTAGGGTGATTAGGCCTTAGTCAACCACGCTGGCCCAGTGCGGATTGGTCGACTTCACATACATCATTGAATTTCTTCGCAGATGTATGCAGGTTGCCTCACGATGTTTTCCTTCACCGTAGGAGCGTCAGACAAATGTACATATGAAATTCGAAACGAAAAACACATTGGTACATGGCGGGTCTCGAACCCAGACCCCCCGATTGGAAGGCAAGTGCCGAGTCCACTGCGCCACCGACGCTCTCCCGTGAACGACGTTTTGCTTTATTTAAATTGAATTTTCTCAATTTTTGATGCAAAATTTCTTAGTTCAAACCGACTTCAAAAACACTGAAAAGTTAAAAATAATATAACAATAAGTAAAAGCGGCATCACATTTGTATATTGAAATCGGTGCCAAATTTAAGACTTTCTAGAAGATAATCGTTTGGCAACAACTTCAATATAGATAGAAATATGTTGTTGTCTGTACCTATTGTTATATTGTTATTGCAGTGTTTTTGAAGTCGGTTGATGGTTTTTATTTTTTGGAAATTATTTTTTATTTTATCTGTTTAGTGAATGAAATCTTAGTGTATAGTATGTGTTCTATTTTTAATAATCTACATAAACATATTTAATACTGACATAACAAATATACATTTCCTAAGGTTACTTTGGTATCAATGTAGTTTGTTCTCATCTGCGCCCCAACATCCAATGTCACGACCTCGGAGTAAAGTGCACAGTATATTATGAGCTAGCTATGGAGAAGTGTTAGCGAACAAAGGGTCAATTGTCTGAGAGCAGAGGGACAGGGAACCTCGTAGCAAGTAACATTCACGTTATATTCGTATACTTTGTCTAGGCCCCCAAGCTTGCTGTCGGTTTCTAGAACTATAGATTAAAAGCTGTAATTTTGTATTACACATGGACTTAAAAAAAGGGTATTTCATATAATCGTCTTTCTATTGTCATTACAATAATTCACTAATGAAAGAAAGAAAGTAAACACCAAAACTAGGAAAAAATGTTACAACGAAAAATTTAGAAAATTTTGACATTAGAAATAACACGTTGGGCGCCATACTCGTATTTTATTGAGATTTCTTGGGAAAAAGGCGTACCATACAAATATCTCCGACTTTTCGTATAATCTTCTATTTAAATTTTTATTATTTTTGTACAGAGGCGAACTTAATGCATGACGCATTTTCTTACAGACCACTTGTAGGGGTGGTGCAGACAAAGCAAGTGGCAGATGTGCCGAGAAATAAAATGAGATAAAATTCTATTACATAAATAAAATAACTTTGTGTTTATGGCATTACCGAATGTTTATTTATGCAATTCGGTATCGAGACCCTCGCACCGTGGGGACGAAAGTTTAAAAAGCGCCTACTCCAGGTGATCGAACTTAAGAGCTGGCGGCTTCCTTGCGCAATACAAAGAGCAAATGCTGCCAGCATTTTGGGAACTCTTCCGCCGTCACCATTTTAGAAGACTATTAAAAGGTTTTCTTCATTTACAGAGTAGTGTTTAGTTTGTATATTTTTTTATAAGGTGCACAGAACAGCTCACAGTCATAACATTACATATTTACACATTATAATCTGCTCTGAATCTATACAGCAAAAGTGGAACACACGCAATTTCCTAGAGCATTTGATCAACTTAAGACTGGGTTGCACTATCTTACTTCAATTATATTGGTCAAGTATCATTATTATATGAAAAATTAGATTTATTTATATAGTAATATTTATAGAGTTAGTTATCAATATAGTTATCTTATTATTGAAATAAAAAAATATATGCTTTAAAAGATAAATTTTAAAACACCTTACACTGATCGTATCTTACTTTCTAGTGATTGAAGTATAAATAGATGAGCGGTAAGCACTCAATAACTATTTAAAAATATATATTTTCACACATTTCAACCAATAATATTTTGTTATATAACGTTAGCATGCCAAGAAATCGATGCAAGTGCTGATAAGAAGTACAGTTTTCAGAAACAAGAAAACTGAAGAATGTTGAACGCAATGCTTACTTTACAAATGAGCAAAACACAGGATGGATTTTTGAGATGGGATTTAAAGGGCAGGTACATTAACCTTTATAGTTACAAGAAAACATTGTTACGCAGCCATCCATAACTTTTTAAGATATTCTGATCGGCATTCACAGATTTTGGAAAAAAGTTACAGTCAACAAAAAAAATGCTGAGATAGCAAAAAAAATTTTTTTATGCCTATCGATCCTATTTCATGTAGGGATCAAAAGACTCTATGGGACCATTTAAGGTATGAGTACTAGAAATGACAGAAATCGCCAAAAACTTTTCCCATAAATTTTGTACGGAATGACCAATTTGACCTCAAATGGGTCAAAAATACGGGATTTTAGTTTTTTTACCCGGGACAGACAAGAACTCTATTTAGTGTCATTTTTTATTAACTTCTATTGTTGATATTTTTCCTAAGATCGACATATTTTTATTTGTTAAACCATACTTGTAAAAATCAATACAATTATAATCGTAATTAAAAACGGTCATCATCTCGCTTTTTATTCGATTAGGGGTACATTTATTTCATACTCAGTCGCCTGTCTCAAACAATATCGATCGATTTCATAATAAAAGCACGGTTTAAATACGGGACAGAGTCGGTCCCGCCGGGACATTTCAAACTATGCTCAAAATACGGGACGTCCCGGGAAATACGGGACGTCTGGCAACGCTACCCACAAATAGATAAGAATAAAAAAATAGACACAATCGAACATAGAACCTCCTCCTTTTTTGAAGTCGGTTAAAAATGACGTAACGTCCCTCAAGACGTGGTTCGTTAAAAAGCATGACGCAGAAATCCTTAATCGATTTCATTAAAGACACAAGATTGATTACACGGCGGGCGTCGATAAGGGACGTGTCAAGGAGTGGCTTACCAAGACTGCGTGTCTCTTTACACATTTAGCGATAACATGCTGAAAGGGAATATGAGAAAATGTGTACTGCTATATGTTAAACAATAGTTTTAGAATGTGATTGACGCGGGTGTTTTTTTTGTATATTTATCGTCCTTTGTTTCGTTAAAGACTATATTTGAATAATGTCCGCCAGACAGATTTTAAAACTTACGCTAGTTAGATCTTCGACTTTAAGGCTCGTATTAATAATTGCATCTCAAGTATGAGTTCGATCTTAAGATACTGTTTTTGACAGATGTTCCATACATTAAACGTCAAAACTGCAACTTAAGATCGCTCTCAACTTTGAGACGCGTTTATTAATACGAGCCTAAATGTGTGACAGTGCTACTGTTGAACCAATTCCAATCGATCGAAATTGAAATTGTGATTTTTTGTACGCTCGATTTTCAACATTGGCGCCAAATTGGACCGATATTGTGGTGATTTTGAGTGAACCAAACTCGATGCGTCGGTGGCGCTGTGGTTTCGGCACTTGCCTTCCAATCGGGGGGTCGGGGTTCGTGACCCGCCATGTACCAATGTGTTTTTCGTTTCGAATTTCATATGTACATTTGTCTGACGCTCCTACGGTGAAGGAAAACATCGTGAGGCAACCTGCATACATCTGCGAAGAAATTCAATGATGTATGTGAAGTCGACCAATCCGCACTGGGCCAGCGTGGTTGACTAAGTCCTAATCACCCTAACATAGGGTAGGCTCGAACCCCTCGGTGGGGACGTATATGAGCTGTGATGATGATGATGAAACTCGGTGCTGTTTAATTTTCTCTAAATACGGATCCAATTAGTCGTTAGTGTTGCTAAATAAGCGGACGAAAAATCACAATCTCAATGCCGATCGTTGGGAATTATTTCAAGAGTAAGCCTACTGGTGTAGAGCGTTATTTTTTTCATACATTTGTTTTTCACAATTTTGTTTTTGTATTGCTTTTTTGTTTAATTTATATTATTTTAATATTTTTCTATTACTTTATTGGTTTATTAATTAGGTAATTTTAGTTTTTACTTTTATGAAGATAAATATTTTAGTTAAGATTAAAATTTTTAGTAAAATGTCTACGATCCGAAAAAAGTTTCACTTGCATCGTGATCTCATAAAACCACACAATGATTATTTTTATTCTCCAACCGATAAACTAATTTGATTTTACTCTTCATAGCTAGTCCACATGCTTATTGATCGTTTTAAAAAGGAGTGGTTGAGCTGGTTGCCGTCGATCGATGGAAAACCAAGAATTTTTGATGACAAACTAAAATCGTTCGATGCCAGACGAATGATTTAAAAATGCAACCCCGGACATAATTGTCGTGTGTCAAAGGTCCATTATTTCCTTTTGAGGTACGGAACTCTATAAACTACCCATGTACAATTTTATTAAGGTACAACAATATTACAAAACAGTAAAGCCATTTCGCTTAGTTACTGACAAAGGCATAACCAATATTATTTCATGTAATGTAAATATATTATCTACCTACGTCTCTACGTATTCGAATACGTGGAAATGTTGTCAGCTAACAATAGACTGTGATGAGTACGTGGAAAGAAACGATTAATATTGTATATAATCATTTGTGAACATAAAGGCTGGAGCGCGTTAAGTACATTGGAGTGTAGTTGATCGAATAATATTTAACTCGATCTAAAGTGTTAAACGCATTACAGTGATAATTTCTTTTATACCATTCCTCCTCAAAAAAACTTATTATATTCACTGAAAACAGTGAATAAAAGCACTTTTAATCACTATTTTGGTGTTTGAATTTAGAACACACCAATATATTCGAGCTCAATCTCAATGCTGTACAACCTAATTGTACAAAAATACACGAAATTAAATGTCTATTTTCGCTTAAATCATTCTTATTCTCGTAGTCATGGTATAAAGTATAGTATGCATGCATATATTAATGGCGCCCTTCGGAATTTACCAACAAATAATCGTAATCATTGTCATCAATCATTATCACTTACTTTCCCCGAAAGGTAAACCTAAGTTCCCCGTTCGAGTCGTCTCCTGACACACTGGCCCAGCGCAGGTTAATAGAGAGCGCCGGTGTCTGCCTCGTCCGCTGGTAGGCAGAAGGGAATGAGATGACTATAAGCACGGTAATAGCACGATAAAAGTAGGTATATACAGTATGTCGACTCGGCCCCTCTTTGAAATTTTATGCCTACGGCCGCTCGGCATCGCTTGGTGCGTTGGCCCGCGATAGGGCTGCTCGCTTCCGTAATAGTAACTAGTAGTAACTACTTAGTAATCTGTGCGCTTACTAACACACGACCGTGCGCTCCATTTGGCACTTGCGTCGTATGCCTTGCGGCAAGCTGCATTCGTGACTGCCCTTGTAGATGTGATTCGAGTGCGATCCCAGATCGAGGCGCGTAGGCATAGCGCTTGTTCGACCGTTTCTATGAGGACGGTCTACTGTAGGTATATACTATTACCGTGGTAATACACTATTGCCGTGCTATAAGTCTAATAATACACCGACGCGACGGGAGGACCAGGGCTGGATTCTACATGGATGCAGAAGTTTTTCTGGTTGGTTTAGTTTATGGTAGTGCTTCTAAGTTCGTCTTGCTAGATACTACCGTATACAAGTACCTTTATTAGTCGCGATAATAACATTTATTTCGACAATTAGAGGTAGATAGCCATTGCTCAGACATTAGGGAGCTCAGGTGAAGCTTGCTTTCATTATCATCGCTTACCATCAGGTGAGAGGAAGTCCAAAAGCTTCCTTGTCGTGTTTAAAAAAACATCGATAAATACACACTTTACAAAATACACTCTTCAATCTCTCGCTGCGAAAAACGATTTTACTGTTCGTTTTTACGCAGCGAAAGGTCCCTTTTGATTCTGATTGGTTTCACATCACGTTGGGAAAGAGATTTTGTTTCAAATTAAGCCTACCCTAAGTTAGAGTGTTTAGGCCTTTAGTCAATCACGCTAGCCCAGTTCGGATTGGTCGACTTCACATACACCTTTGTACTTCTTCGCAGATGTATGCAGGTTGCCTCACTCACTGCGTCCGTCTAATGTACATAGGAAATTCTCAAAACAAAAAACACATTGGTACATGGTAGGATCGAACCACGGACCTCCCGATTAGAAGGCCAATGCCGAGCGCTCAGCGCCACCGACTCTTCCTATCCATATTTTTGTAGAGGTATTTCATCAAATTCCCTTCACACAACTCTTTCTAGAACCACGGGGGGAAAAGGAATTGTGACCCTGACCAGCAATGGGACGTATATAAATTGTTGTGATGATGATTAAGTAAGTCAAATGGTATTGTCAAGTAACATTACAATAAATATAGGCAATAAAAAACCATAATTTTCAACAGTATATATTTCAAGTTTTTTCTATTCGGGTATTCTTTTATTCTACTAAAATTCACCTGACTTTTGCGTTACAGGTAATAACGTATGCTGAACTGAATTTTCCGTTCACCAGCACGAAGCTCGCATATAAAATATTCACTGTTCATGTCTCCCCGACATGTCTGTTTCTGCATTAGAACCTGTTTTCTGACAAACTCGCTCGTAGCCCTAGTTCCATTTTTGATGTGTTTCTATAAATGAATTCAATACGTCCCAACTTTTTTATGGAAAGGAAAATCTACCGTTTACCTACTTGGCCGCATACTAAAATATATGTATACATACTTAGAAACATGTATTGGTAATTTTCTTGGCCGCATACTCAAATATACATAGTTTCTCATTATTATTGTGTTCACTTTTGTGTACTCTGCTTGTCAGGTCATGTATTGCGTACATCCGTTCGAACTTTGTCTGTCTGTCGCGTTTTCACGCCAAAACTACTGAACCGATTTAGATGAAATTTGGTATAGACATACATAGTTTAAGTCCCAGGAAAAGACATAGGATAGATTTAACGCAGAAATCACTCTTTAAGGGGGAGAAAAGGGGGGTGGAAGTTTGTATGGGGAATCAATAACCGCTGAACCGATTTAGATGAAATTTGGTATGGAGATAGTTTAAATTGTGGGGAGGGATAAAGAATAGTTTTTATCCCCGAAATCATTCCTTAAGGCTGTAAAGGGGGATTTGCAAAGGGAATCAATAAAAAAAGATTTCCACGCGGACGAAGTCGCCGGCATACGCTAGTATAATATATATGTCACAGTGTTTGTTATCGAACTCCTCCGAAACGGCTTGACCGATTTTTAAGATTTTCTTGTGTATATTTGGTAGGTCTAAGAATAGGTCGAAGGCTATTTTTTATACCCCTAGGTGTAAGGGTGGCCCTCTCCAAATTTTTTTGTGCAATTATTATGGTGAAACGTAGTTCGCGGGCACAGCTAGTAATAAATATTCAATCCGGAACATCGCTATGCAAGTAGGTACTGCTGACTGGCGGCAGTAATAGGTTTTTTTATGGGATAGGGGGCAAACGAGCAGACGTATCACCTGATGGTAAATGATTACCATCGCCCATGGACCACCAGATGCAACACCAGAGGAGTTACAAGTGCGTTGCCGGCCTTTAAGGTAGGAATACGCTCTTTTCTTGAAAGTTTGAAGGTCGTATCGGTCCGCAAGTCTATCGGCGACTATTCGTTCCAAAGTTTAACTGTGCGAGTCAAGAAGCTTCGGGAGAAACGCACAGTTGTGGACTGCCAACCATCTAAACGATGGGCATGGATTTTTTGTCGCGTGGAACGATGGCGGAAAGAGGCGGCCGGTATGAGTCCGACGATAGATGTACCCATCTAGTTAGATAGATGTACCCATGCAGGCGACTCTGGCGCAATCTCCCTCTGTTCCACTAAGTCGTGACGATCAGCCAATCAGAGCGCATATATTGACTTACGATTGTTCGATGACGTGATAATGTAGAGCTCTGATTGGTCAAACGCAGCGATCTAGCTTCGGTTCAGAGCGGCGGGCGGCTTATTAGCAGAATTGGCTCTCTGATTGTTTGCTGTAATATTGCCAGAACACAAGTTGTTTGAAGGAAATCATACGAGTCGTTTTTCCATAAAAACGTAGTCCCCAGCTGTTTCCTTCCTAGTGATGGCAACAGTTGCTCGTGTTCACTATTAGCATGTTTTCCTTTCTTTATTAAGGTAATTATTAAAGGCCAAATTTTTGCTGTATTCAAACGTCCAGCAAACAAGTTGAACGAGATTATATGAAAAAAAAGTAAAACATCGAAACACGGCCAAAGCCTGGCTTTAATGTTTAAAGTAAAAAGTAATTAAATCGGTCCTGTTTTAGAGGAGAAAACAGAAGACTACGAAATGTCTACTTTGTGTAGTGACTTTTCATAACTTCTGTCCGAACTGCTGTTGTCTCTATCGCTCTCAACTTCTTATTTCGGGGGCACAGCACGACAGCAATACATTTTTCAATACCTATTTATTAATTCTCCCGACTCTAGTGTTTCCTGTTAAGGCAATAAACTTAAGTCGGTGGAGCCCTACGACCCACAGAATTCCCTTGAACGAACTCTACATCTAAACTCTAGGTCTAGCGGCCTTAACAAATATGAATGAACTTTAGCTTTGAAAATATGTTGGATTTTCAATAAACAAAACTTATTCGCAGTACTGTCTGAAATCATAATAAATGTGCTCGGATAAAAGAAAAAGCTGCTATAACCTAGCTAAATATTCTTTATCTATTTTGTTAATACCTAAACCGAATTACAGAGGCTTTATATTAAATGGGCATTGTTGTTTTCGGCTAGTGAGCTGGATGAGGGTAATAAGTTGACTTAGGACTTTGTGCTTAGCTACTGAGACAGGTTTCATATAAGAATGTATACAATATGCTGAAATAATTACTACCACACGCCTAAATCATGACACACCGACTGCATTCAATGTCTCTATGATTTGACTGATCTGTAGAAAAGCGCACATTAAAGCTTATGTTCTCCCTAAAGCTTAATTAATAATTTTTCTCATAAGATTCAACATGTGCACATACAGAGATGTAATCTCTTGACAGCGACATACAAAGTGAGTAAAATTTGGCTCTCGTACAGATAAACCTGGAGACCTATTTTTGAATTACGTATGCGATTTAGAAATCACCGCAGACTAAATAGTCAGCGATGACTTTGAAGTCACGAATTCCTAAACATCCTATTTTTGAAAGTCGAACGCAGAGCTGCCAACATAGATAAAGTACACACATACGTAAGGGTTCGGTTCCACGCAGAATATAGCCGTTTTCGGTATATACCAGTTATTATACGGCTAAAAATTCATTGCAACTAGACCAAAATATAAGAAAATAATGGTCTAAGTTTGTTTGTGACAGAAATTTAAAAGATTTTAAACTTATACACGGTTATTTTTATCACCCTGGAAAACGTTAGGGACGCTTCAGGACACATCCAATATTATATACAAAAAAAATGAAATAAAAAATAAATAAAAAATAAAAATTCTCTAAAAATGCTGCTCTTAACTAGTGCAGTATTTATTGTATTTTTAAAAAAAATTAAAATAAAATAAAGTAAGTGAGTTATTTTTTTTATTTATATTTAAATCATTCTAATACCATGTCGTGAAACGTCCCTTAAATTTTCCAGTGTGATAAAAAAATAACTGTGCATATTTACTTATTTGAGAAATTTAAAATTTTTTAAATCCAACTTAAAATCAACACATAAACTTCAAACTTGTCAATATGTTCTCAAGGAAAACACAGATAACGTTTCCACAGTTATGACTTGTTTACGAGTGGGTGAGGGCACTCTTAATGAAATCACATCCGTGACTAAGGTAGTCACATAAGTGATATTCAAAAATAAGAATTATTGAAAATCGGTGATTATTAGTCACATCGGTGATTTCGAAGTCGCATACGTAATTCAAAAATAGCTCTCCTGATAGATAACTACGAACGTATGTTCCCACTCACATTTGGCATTTGGACCGACCGTATTTGCGGCTAGATCGTGACATCCATTAACTTATTTGCCGTACCTACACACGCTCTACTTATTGGATACCTCCCCAAGGGGGAACGAAAAAAATACACACTGTCGAGGCAAAATAAATAGCCACATGTAAAGTGAAATAACTTTGAAACACTCAATATAATTGTTTAAAAAGTTAAAGCTTCATGTAAAACTATTTATAAGAATTAATTTTTTTTTTCTTTTATGGATGGCCCGGCAGATGACCTCCTCCCGCCTGATGTTAAGCGGTGAAAGAGGCCCAAATGAGTTGACAGATAAGAGTAGGGACGACATCCACTCTCCTACCTGCCCGCCCCTTGCCGGCCCAAAAGATGCTTTTTCACGCCTCTTTTGAAGGAACCCATGTTGTAGGATGGAGGAAACACGTGCGCAGGTAGAGAATTCCAAGTGTGGGATGAACGACAGAAGAAGGAATCTTGGAATTTCTTGGTACGGTGTGAAAAGGAGGACACAGTGTACGGATGACTCCGAAGGCCCTTACGCGTGTTTCTGTTAAGGAATGGAGAGGGAGGGATAAGGTTAAAGAGCTCCTCAGAGCATTCCCCATGGAACATTCGGTAAAAGGCGCTAAGAGAGGCGATGTCACGACGAAGTTGTAGAGGCTCGAGGGTGTTAGTTGCCTCTACATCGCCAATTATGCGAATAGCGCGACGCTGCAATCTGTCCAAAGCATCGAGGAGGTACTGAGCGGAGCCGTCCCAAAGGTGCGAGCAATATTCCACGCAAGACCTAACCTGAGTTTTATATAACAAGCATAGTTGGTCCGGCGCAAAATACCTACGCACCTTGTTCAGGACACCGAGTTTCCGTGAGGCAGTAGTTATGACGGATTCGATGTAGTCTCTGGGGTTCAGATCGCAGCGAATGATCATTCCGAGCAAGGTGATGTTGCTCTGTGTGTGAAGGGTTGTGCCCTGGAGAGAAGGAAGGGGGAGGAAAGGTGACCTTTTCGCCGAGAACGCGCACACCTGTGTTTTCTTAGCATTGAACTCAACAAGATTGTTGGAGCCCCATTCGGAGACGAGGTCCAGCGTCCTGTTGAGCTCAATGATAAGATTCTGCCTTTCCCTACCAATATCACCGCGAGCAGCCCCTGAGCTTCCGTGATATCCCCCATGCACTGTACTGTCATCTGCATAGCAATGTATAGCTCCCAAGGAAAGCATATCATTGATATGCAGAAGAAACAATGTGGGGGATAGAACGGAGCCTTGCGGAACTCCAGCGTTCACTGCCAGGAACCGCGAAGCGCAGCCGTCAACGACAACGCGAATTCTACGCTCGTGGAGGAAGCTGGCAATCCACGTACAGAACTGCGCGGGTAATCCGTATGCCGGAAGCTTGGAAAGAAGAGCCTTGTGCCAGACTCTATCAAAAGCTTTGGCGATGTCGAGACTAATAGCCACCGATTCGCCGCGCTTATCGATAGATTCACCCCATTTGTGCAATAATAAACAAAGCCAGAAAATCAAGTTTGCATAAAAGATGGGCCACTTAGGAAGCGACCGCTGCATTGAATGATATCACAGTTGAAGGAAGGGCCATTTCGCATAATAGGCTATGCGGAGGTCTAAGTTATCATGCTTAATAGAAGTGTATGTAATAGTGTACAGCTTGATGCAAGAACAAAATTTTAGTTACAGGGCATGTGTTCACCTTAGTGTTAAAATGATCAGAAGGTATCAATGTTACCTATTAGTTTTTGTCATGGATGATATCTTTTATTAATAAAAGCGCTCGATGCAAGAAACTTCGCGCAAGGGAGGGAAGTGTGAAGAAGCAAGTCTAACCATTAATCTTGATAAAGGACGCAATGGACTGAACATCTACATCTGAATGATGATTCTTAAAGTGGACTCCAAGTTGATCCTAAATACCATCAGTGTACTGAAAAAAATTATTTTACAAAAAATAAAAACCGACTTCAAAACACCGACTTCAATATAGAAGTGTGATGTTGTTTGTACCCATTCTTTTATTATTTTTAACTTTGCAATGTTTTTGAAGTCGGTTTTTATTTTTTGTAAAATAATTTTTATTTTTATCTTTTTAGTGAATGAAGTCTTTTAAGTGAATTGAGAAACCCTAGTTTAATACTAGCTCTGCTGGTATTAAATTAAGGTTTCGCTCGATTTTCATGAGACCCCATCATCAGATCCTAACTTTGGTGACCATGGGTGGTCCATGGACTGAACATCTACATCTGAATGATGATTCTTAAAGTGGACTCCAAGTTGATCCTAAATAGGTACCATCAGTGTACTGAAAAAAATTATTTTACAAAAAATAAAAACCGACTTCAAAACACCGACTTCAATATAGAAGTGTGATGTTGTTTGTACCCATTCTTTTATTATTTTTAACTTTGCAATGTTTTTGAAGTCGGTTTTTATTTTTTGTAAAATAATTTTTATTTTTATTTTTTTAGTGAATGCAGTCTTTTAAGTGAATTGAGAAACCCTAGTTTAATACTAGCTCTGCTGGTATTAAATTAAGGTTTCGCTCGATTTTCATGAGATCCCATCATCAGATCCTAACTTTGGTGACCATGGGTGGTCCCATGGTCACCAAAGTAAGGATTGGAGTATACTTGGAGTATAATCTATCGAACACGAAAATAATTTTGAAAATCGGATAATCGCGTATTATACACACAAAAAAAAACATACGCATCGAATTGTGAACCTCCTCCTTTTTTGAAGTCTGTTAAAAAACTTGCTAAAATAAACTTGGGTACGAATCTCTCCTCAAATGAGGTGGATTTGATCTACTACACCACGCTAATCAGACGGTTCAGGGATCTGTGAAACAGACTATCAGTTTATATACGAGAGAGTCTTACTTTCAAATTAATACTAAAATATCATCTTCTTACACGGAAAAAAAAGATATCTTGATTCAAGAAAATATGCGGTTATATATGCACTATGCAGTTAAATGTCTTGAATTAAGACGATGTATTTTTTTGAATTCAAAAATGATATCATTTTGAACGAATGTAAACTGCATTCAATTAAAATAACACTGTCGATTCACTAAACATAACAGAATCTTGAATTAAATAATGATTGTCTTATTCCAATGAATTGGTTTTCAATAACACGATCACGCCATTCAGTCAAGATAACAGAGATTTTGTCCTGAACTCTTCTGCCGTAAATTGAATGAAATAATTTTTTGATTCAATGATATCGGTTTTCTAAACCACTTTATTAAGACGATCATTTCTTCCAGTCAAGATATATTATCTTGTGCTCATCTCTACACAATTAAATGAATTAAATGTAAAGTATTGAATGAAGTTTCTGTCTGCCTTGGTTCAACATGATCGATATGATTGAATCAAGTCATTACGTCTTTCAGCCAATATAACTGAAATCTTGGTTCTAAATACCATCTACTTTAAACTAAGTAGATATATTATTGTTCTGAACAATTATTTGTTTTGCATTATAACATCAGCATATTAGCTCAATACAATATTTTGTTTTCGTAAGATTTAATATTTTGAACCAAGCATATCGACTTATCTAATGGAAATCTAGGTATTCGAGTCAATATAATTTTTTATTGTCCTAAAAGAATAATTTCTATTTAGAAGAAAATATTCTCTCGGTTTAAAGTATAAATGATCTTCAAAGAAACTGACAAAAGCTTGACTTAATGGAATAAATTTATCAGGGCAAAACCCCACTAAACAGCACCGTTTAGATTCCTTCTCCTCATAGGTATATTAAATGTTTTTGTGGCATTATTGCTATTGTTACGTACACTTTAGTTACACGGTGTATTTATAAATAATGCAAGGACTTCAAGGGTGCTACACCACTTCTTAGATTTCTACACGACGATTCGGAGATGCGATAAATAAAGTTGTTGCATCTGAGCAGTACTGTAACATCTTCGGAGCTCTTGCATTATTTCTGGTTACGTTGTGTAACTGATGTATGGATAGCAACAATATGCCACAAAAAATAATAAGTATGAGGAGAAGAATGTTAAACAGTAATGCTTAGTGGGGTTTTGCTCTGATAAATTCATTCCATAGAGCCAAGTAGAGGTACAACTGGATCTGAAACAACAAAAATAATTATCACTACAAAGTACTTCGATCATCAAAAACACACAAAAACTTTTACTCTACTATTGTCAGTTTCTTATTTAATTCATTCTGGGAAAGTGTTTTAAAAATGAAAACATTCTTAATAAAGTATAAAATATTATTTATTCATTATAAATTAACTTTGCAGTAAGCGATTTCCTTAAGATACACAATTAATTAATTCCCATTTTTTTACAATTTTATTGCTTAACTATATAGTCGATATATTATATTATTTTTTTACAGATGCAATGAAATATTACTGTGCCACATACATCAAAAGATCTAATGACCTAAGCCATCTCGATGATCCCTACGTGCAATACCCTATGCGATAGTTCACTTATCTTCATTTTTGCATTTTTTGTGGTCTTAATCTACAAACCTTACATTTGACAGAATAAGTCTATATTGGCAGACTAAACTTTAAATCTAGACTCAAGTTTCCCGTAACTAACACAATATACACAATAACATATTTTTTTCGTTTCCCACCTTTTTCATCATCTGCTTTTATATAGAGGCGTTATTATCACCAGGATTCTGAAAGAAAAAAGAAAGTAAAATACAATATTTTTGTCATCATAATAACAGCTCATCTACATAACGTCCCCATCGAAGGACTTGAGCCTTCCTTAAGTTACGGTGTTTAGGCCTTAGTCAACCACGCTGGCCTAGTGCGGATTGGTCGACTTCACATACACCTTTGAATTTCTTCACAGATGTATGCAGGTTGCCTCACAATGTTTTCCTTTACCGTAGAAGCGCCAGACAAATGTACATATGAAATTCGAAAAAAAAAACACATTGGTACATAGCGGTCTCGAACCTTGAACCTCCCGATTGGAAGGCAAGTGCAGAGTCCACAGCGCAGTCATTTTTGTTGAAATGACTAAGTTTTTATGCAATTTTGTAGCTGACATATTCATGTTCAGTCCGATCTGCTGATTATGAATGTGCCAGCTATAAAATTGTATAACACTTTTTGGTCTAACAAACATTTTTTTAAGTTATGTTATGGACAATATAATCCAAAGGTGCAAGGTGACTCGATTTAGGTGTTCCGGAGTGTATAAACGACCATGAGTCATCGGACTCGGCCACCGAGGGTTCCAGTAACATTATAGAGATGCAACCGCATATTATCGTAAGCTTAGAGGATTTTTAAAACTTTTGAAGGATTTTCGATGATTTCCAAAAGCAAAGTTAAAGAATTCAAAGAAGTTGTATTCTACGTTGCATAAGTGTTGACTCACCTCAACTAATATCATGATACTCTCTGACATTCTTGAGTGAAAGCTTCCCAGTCTTGGATGACTCCCAGGATGTCTTTCCATGGATCCTGGGACGGGTGGGATAATGTAGGCTTGCGTCGAACCCATGTCAACTCCGTTGGTAATTTTGTATCTGAAAATTTATATTTTCAATGTTATTTGGAAACGTCAAATGTCATATACGAGGTGTAACAAAGTACCTTACACTAACACTCAAGGAAGTGAATGAATGTTAAAAATTTCCAAAGTAGCATCTATCGAAATATGAAAAAATTTTTACTACAAAACAAATTTAGATTAAGTATATTGGTATACTCACTGCAAAAGTTGAATTAAATCTTTCGGAATTTTCCAGGACTCCAAAAGAACAGCAATAATATTTTTTGGTACGGCCATGGTAATAGTGCTCTGCTTGCTTCATGTTTCACTAAATTTGATCTGAGAACTATTAAAATTATCACTAAACTTATAAATTTACATTATATTGGCACAGTATTCGTTGGTTTTCATACTCCAAACCAGTCGCAAACACAGAAAGAATTCATCAGACGAAGGCTTCTTCACTGAATAAGTCAATCAGGAACGCGTAGTATGGTATGGTTGACGCATTGTGGAAGAATACTTGCACAAGTTCTCTGTGGAAATTGTGTTTTTCATCCAAGCATTGTGTATTACATATAAAAATCTGACATCTTGTTTGAAAGTAAAAGTTGTAAACCGAAAGTGATATTGCCTTAGTTGAAAAGAACATTTTTTTTCAAAGTAAGATAACAGAATTCTTGTGCTAAAGCAATATCGCATTAGATTAAAATTCTATTGACTCTATTCAAAATTCACAATTTATTTACATTAAAACAGTCATAAATTTTCGTCCAAGAAAAATAAAAGGTTGGACGGACAAAAGATGCACTTGTAACAAAGAAAACTACGGTATTAAAGCAAAATTTTCAAATATTTTAATTGAAGAACTTTTTACATTAAAATAATATATACACTCTTGAACGAAAACAAAGAGAGTTGTAATATAAAACCTCAGTGTATTCGAACCAAGACAATGATTTTCTTGTGTTAATGTAATGTTGCATTCTATTAACAATCTTTTGACTCCATTCAATAATGTCTTTAAATTTCATCAAAAAAATAAAAGTTTCATCGGGAAACAAAATTTACTTTGATCAATTGGCTGTGATATTAAAACAAAATTTTGGAATAAGTATATCAATCCAAGAAGTTTTTGTATTGAAATAAAGCACACACACCCTTCAACGAAAACTGAGAGAATTCTGATGAAAAACATCACTCTATTAGAACCAAGACATCGGTTTTCTTGTGTTAAAGAAAAATTAAATTATATTAATATTCTATTAGTTTCGTTTAAAATTATAACTGAGTTTCGTTGCATATTTATAAATACTTGATCTAAAGGCATATTTTGTAAAACAAGAACATGAAAGTATTGAAACAATTATTTGAGATATCTTCGGTCAAGTAAGTTTCGTGTTATTGAAGCAACGAAATTAACTTCAGGTTAAAATAATATGTTCGAATTGAATTAAGAAAATGAACATTCTTAATTCAATTCCGTGACATACTGTTTCAAAGTAAATTGTTTTGTCTCAACAAAATATGTTCAAGACAATATAATGTTTTGAATGAAAGAAATCCCGGAACTCTTTTTTTTCCGTGTACGAATTCTTCATAAATGTTACTATACGTTCGTATAATGTTATGTATATTCTCCTATTTATAGGAGGAAATAAGCTAGTCTATAATAATAAAAGAAAGTCCTGTTAGTTACACTATTTATAACTCAAGAACGGCTGAACCGATTTGGCTGAAAATTGGTGGGGAGGTAGCTTAGAACCAGGAGACGGACATAGGCTTTTTTTCGCAGGAATTCTCCCTCAAAGGGGAGAAAAGGGGCTTGAAAGTTTGTATGGGGAATCAATAACCGCTGAATCGATTTAGATGAAATTTGGTATGGAGATAGTTTGAGTTGTGGGGATGGATAAAGAATAGCTTTTATCCCCGAAATCATTCCTTATTAAAATGGTGTGGGGGGGGGGGGGGGATTAAAAAATAAACGATGTTTCTACAATTTTTTTCATAATGTGCACCATCTGTATTCCTTTGTATATTTTTTTTTTCATCACTAAAACTTTGCCGCCAACGCCATTATGTATTTCAAAATTGTAATATCTTGTTGCTTACGTTAATTAAGTGCTTGGTGGAAATGTGTTTCGTGGCATCAATACAGTCTTTTTAGAAATATATTGTGTATTATTTATGAAGTTAAAAAACGTAAGTAAATGTCTAGTTCTTCAGCTTTTTTATTCTTTATTTGGGGTCAATAGGCTATCGACTATTTGTAATTTATTTCGACAGTTGTGTTTGTAATTAATTGGTGCTATACGAGTAAAAGTAATTTTAAAAAAAAAAAAACATTCGTCCCGCCTGCTACTAAAGGTCATTGACAGGGTCCAGCAGCTAATCGTATCGTATTGTAAATCGATTGGTAGACTAAGTTCATACTTGTTATATTATAATTAATATGTTTTAAGTTGTTATAATGTTTTGAGCTTAACTTAAGATAAAATTATTGCATGACGTGTTCGTGCTTGAGAATAACAAATCTTTTTTTTTGTATTTGTTTGGTTTTCATGATAATGTGGTTATTTTAACCATAGTTATAGTGATAATGATAATGTGACAGTGCTTATGATGAAAATCACCACATAAGTAATTGGTTATAGAGCCCTGAGTTTTTATTGCCTCGCAGATGGTATGAAAAGTAGAGTATTCACCTCTGGAATAAAACAGTGTCTTCGTCTTAGGCGACTTAAACCCCTCGCTTCACTTAGGACTCTACATAACTCCCTCGCTTCGCTCAGATGTTAAATTTACATTAGAGTCCCTCGTAATGCTCGGGGATCAATATGCGCCCGTGACGTTAGAAACTGCTTTGATTAATCAACAATCTGTACACTACTTCCTGCAGTTAAAATCTTGCCTGATACACCCACTAGGGTTGGCTGAATGGGTAGTGGAGTCTTAGTGTGGACCTTACTTAGCGCACCCATAAGGGCAGGGGGAACACAGGGGGGTTTTAGCGGGTAGGCCTGACACTCTGCCGGGAGAACCCCACACACGTTCGCCGTCTAGCCAACTGCAACGGCGGGTACGGTGCGGTTACGCATTTCCCCCCGATAAAAAAAGGTTTTTTTTTTTAATACATAGTTAACTCTCCACAGACTCGTGGTCCGTGCCTTTTTCATTTTTTTAGGTTTCTTTTTGATCCATTCTATATAATATTAAATTATATTAAAACTTACGACTACTCTTATTTTAATGTGAGTTGCGCAACTCAATCAAATTAGCTAAGTTTAAAATTTTATATATACACATACACATATACACATCATGGATATATAAAGACTTTTTTTTTATATCTGTATTATCGCAATGTTCTTATTGTACGAGTGCTCTTAAGTAACCTATGCTAACATTTCCCTATTTATGCCTATGTATTCACTTCGGGTTCCAGGGTTGATGTTTGTTATTACACCAAGGTCGCTGCGCTTGATAGGGCTCTGAGCATCATTTTTTCATTATATTCTACCACCTCTTCATCTGTTGCTGTACTGGGATGGGCAATGAGACGTCTAATTGCGTCGTCCTCCTTCAGCTCCCGGTAGAAGTAGGTGCAGGATACTGTGTGTCTCGTTATGGCAACCACCGCGTGGGGAACACTATCATGGACAGGGTTCTTCCTTTCTGCTCCTCTGAGCACAACCACGTGATCGTATGTTAGTCCTTGTGCTTCATGGATCGTCAGCAATCTGGATTGAGCTCCGGTACCAAACCCATCCCTCCCATACGCTTCTTTCTCGTCTTGAGTAAAGGTAAGGAAGAGAGTATTTTGGTCGCCCCTTCGTAGTACCGCTTCAGATGCCATTTTGCATGTCATGGACCTTAGCACTTGCCGTGATGTGTAAATGCCCTCGTAGATGTTTTGGAGGGCGTACACTACATCCAGCGGACTTCGGTGTGTGCAGAGAAGCTTTTCTGTTATCGACGTAATGGCGGCAGGGCTTTCATAACACATCTCGAACAAGTTATCTCTGTCTATGAAGGGGATCTGATTCGTGTCAGTCATCAGAACCAATTCTCTTGCCCCGGTCAGCCTTGCTGCCATGACAATAGCTCCAAAATGAACTAGTAGAGCTTCATCCACCAAAAGGCGCTTCGATGTTCCCACCCCATTGATGAGGACCGAGGCAATGGTTCTTACTTTCCCCCTCATGACCGCCCCAAATCGAGTCGTCACTTTGTCCGACAGTTCTTTTGCCGTCTCGAGTGTGCTAGTGATTATCATGTCTTCCTTCATTTGGAAGTTGTTGAGGAGCCACGTAGTCTTCCCGCACCCCGGCACACCGTCCACCCATCTGATCGCCAGTTTACCCCATGGTTCGGAGACCCAAGTTCCGCTCATGGCTTCTGCCATTTCTAGAATTCGGTCCTCCAACATAAAACGGGTGCACCTGGCAATTACCACTATTGGGTCCTCAATTGGTGTGCAGAATGTGAGGACTCCCCTTTCCTCAGTCGCTACATGATCCACCAGCACCATACCCGCCGTGGCACTGTACGCCGCCATTTGCCTTTTATCTATAGGGTGAGTTCCCGCCACCACAGTTCCGGTGTCGTTGTTATAGACCACAGCCCTCGCCCCTCCCAGGAGCTCCCGCAATAACATGCGGGCGTTTATCTGAAATGCTTCTAGTATCTTGCTACAGGTGGTGTGTTTTACCTGCAGCGTCGCCCGCAGTGTCTCCACGTACTCCAGATAGGCGTTGACTAGGTCGTCTCCGTCCCGATCAGTTATTATTCTAGTTGGCGGTCTCACCCTTCCCATGTCTGCAAGTGTGGTTTTTGTTGAGGAAATCGTTTTATATTTGGGGTCCACGTTCGTTAGTGTCTCGCCACCCGTCCTCCTAGGATGAGCTTGGCCCAGGGCAATACATATTCCCCTGACGAGGTCGTCTGTCGGGGATTGTCTTTGTGATTGGAGGCATCTTCTTTCGTTTGCTTCTTGCACCGCCTCCTCATGTTGCCTTTCTGCCCTAGCTGAGCCACTTTCCGTCAGTTCATCGCGTGGAGTCTGCTCATGTTCTTTAAGTAGAAAGTCGAGGTTTTGGCCTCTCCCCTCGTATACGATTATTTTGTGTTTTCGGGAGGCCTCTAATAAGGATGTGTAATCGGATACATTCCCTTTCTCGAGATCCGCCTTCATGACATCCACGCTGATGACTCTCGGGTCTCCAACCAGGTTTAACAGTAGTTCCCCCGCCCTGGTGAAAGATGACTTATCAATGTCCCAGTCCAGGAGTAGGATCGACTTGTTCTTGGAACGCACGATCCGGCATTTCTGTCCTGCAAGCATCACCTCGGGCATTGCGTCAAACACCTTCCTTTTGATGGTCGTCCTGGTAGTGCTTCCTTTTAGCAGGACTGCTAAGCCTAGTGATATCGCAACGTGCTTCCTTGTTCTGGAGATGCAGAAACTAATGCCAAAAAAAGGGTTAGCTGATAGAGATCTCATAAAAAGATAAACTCGCTTTCGTACATAACTCACTTCTGATGTAACTGACAATCAATGTAAATTGTGTATAATTAAGAATTTATTGTTTGTTGCGAGTATTCTATCTTTTTAAGGTGCAATGTAAGTAATTACTTCCAATGAATTTCTTACGTTCAGCACGATTTTTGTTTCAATGCATTCAAATTCAACACTCTGCATTCAGATTCAGAATTATGAAAAAGCGAGCGAGTGACTACTTTTTTTGATAGTCAGTGTATATGTTCTAACATTGTAACAAGCTAGCGTAGGACGAGGCACCATTTTAATACCTCGGGGCATCTGTAGAGTCTATTAAGTGTCTGAGTTTATGTCACAGTAAATTTTATTTAACAGGGTAGAGAGGTAGTTGTTTTTTATTATAAGTAGGTAATTTAAAGATGTTTTTTATTAAATAATGTGAGTATGAAAGTTAATGAATTGAGATAAAGTATTTAGAAGGCGTTTTAGGCAAAATATTATTAAACGTTATAATATGATATATTTTTTATTAAGATTATTATTTTTGGTTGTAGTAGTATAATACTGTAACATCAGCAAATAAACACTTATCATCTAATGTTCCTCAAAGATTTTTCTATACCCACTAATATTATAAAGATAAAGATTAGTACTTTTGTATGTTTGTACTTTTGTATGTAATGAATTAGCTCAAAAACCATTGGAACAATCTTGAAAATTCTTTCACCAATAGAATCATCCTTGAGAATTGTAAATTGTATTTTTTTTTGAGTATAGAATAGATTTTTACTACTGGAAAATATTGAATTCCCACAAGAAAAACGAAATTAGCGCGAGTGAAGTTGCGAGCAGGAAGCTATATATAAAAGGAATGATAGCTCTTATGGAAACTAGTAAATAGATTATGTTTGTTACTTCAAGTGTACTAAGTTACTTCGAAGGAGAGGTATTATAGTAATATTTGAGATTTCATATTAATGGTTTTTAGGGAATGTCTAATTCACACAAAAAAGCTAAAACTTGAAAAGCAGTAAACATTTATATTACAGATTACTTTTTTCTAATCTAACAAGTCTAATTTTGAAAACATTATACATAATTATCTATTATATTTAATTATTTAGTTTCTTGGCCTCAAGTTAGTTGTTCGTTAAATTTAATGCTTCATTAAAGTTGATCCTGTCACGCTCCTTCACATATTGAGAGTGCAAGACGTCATTACAATTAAGGGATTGCGAAAAATAAGACATTTTGCTTAGACCTAATAAATTTACATAAATTTGCA
Source organism: Schoenobius gigantellus (assembly GCA_963935595.1). Classification (NCBI taxonomy): domain Eukaryota; kingdom Metazoa; phylum Arthropoda; class Insecta; order Lepidoptera; family Crambidae; genus Schoenobius; species Schoenobius gigantellus. Next base: position 26,101,372 of record OZ012554.1, read on the forward strand.
CCTAATGAAAAGTAGCGGTTCACAAAAGCGTCCTCGAATGTGTCTATCAAGTTTGAGCAAGAAATATAAAACAAAATTATATAGGTTTGTCTAACAAATTCCAACGTTAAGTGCGCAGCCACATGCATAATACCACGGTAATTATATAATTACCGTGGTATTGTGCAAGTGTACCTACGTATTGTCACGGTAATAGTATATACTATTACTGTAACAATACGTAGGTACACTTTAGACACGTATACATTGTATTGGACAACACGTGATTGAAGTTTTATTAACGTGTAAGAGCAATGTAGAGTTGTAACCCCTACACTATTCACTCCCGGTGTAAGCGCGATTTTCTTCTACTGATCCTTGACTCAAGCGTTTAAGGAATAAAGCTCAAAATCGTAAAACAGAAAGACGTATCGGGTATATGTACTGTTTCTCTTACTGTAGCTTGCCGCGGCTTTAGCCTCAAATTGCCTTTTTCCTTCCAAGCCACGCTTTGTCACACAGATTGAATTGCAAAATAAGTTTTCGCGCTACGAGCCTGTTCTATGTTATTGGCTTGTTTATGTTTTATAAACCTACAAAACTCAATCACTAAAGATTATTTGTTTAATAAAAGCTTATAGAAACACATCAATTAATAAAGAAGTTCAGACTATGCCATAACTGCCATGCCAAAGGTGTGTTTGAAATAATCTTTAAAGGTCTATCAGAATCTCATAGCAAAATTTTAAATATAAATTCGTATTTTGCAATTTATGGGAATTTAGATTTAGAGATCTTGATAGTAGTCCTTATTGAACATTAATCAACAAATGACCTCATTTAATATGGCGGACGAGAGTTGATATTTCCTATCATATGAAAAACAAAATCAAAAATTCACACATGCCTCACTTAAATCTTACAAGACACCACATACATTGAATTCCAGATGAATTTAATTCTGGACAATATAGCATTATCACAAAAAAAACAAAGGGGAAATCAACTTGATTGCCAAACCTACGCACAGGTCACAGGTTTCCACATACTCATCCATCATATTTCTCTTGCTTCGTCCTCTTCCATTAAGGCATTTATACTATATCGTCGGTCAAGGGTGCACTTGACCTGACCTTTCTCCATTTGATCGAGAGTCACTCGCTCAGTCATCCCTCGCCAATTTTTTTGTTTCTACTCACCTTATCATTATATTTAATCGGTCACATTTTGTATATCCTTTGTACATCTTCTTTTCCTCGACCTTTTCAAATTGTCAAAGTAGAAACACTTTCGTATTTATTTGTAATAGCTTTTTCCCGCGACTTCGTCCGCGTGTAAATCCTTATTTATTTATTCATTTATTCTTTATTGCCTGTCATAGTTTACAAGATGTTAACAAAAATATCACAGTACATTATGACACCCTGTTAGGGCATTGCAATTTTGTGTGCATCATGGTATTAACTTAATAATAAAAAAAAATATTAAAATTACGCATTACCTCACAGTTAGTACATTAATATATTATAATTTCATTAACAATTTATTCTATTTAATGTCAAAAATATAATAAATAAAAACTATTCTTTATCCTTCCCCACAGCTCAAACTATCTCCATACCGAATTTCATCTAAATCGGTTCAACGGTTATTGTTTCCCCATACAAAGTTCCACCCCCCTTTTCACCTTCTTAATGGGTGATTTCTGCGATAAAATCCTATGTCCGTCTCCTGGTTCTAAGCTACCTCCCCACCAATTTTCAGCCAAATCAGTTCAGCCATTCTTGAGTTATAAATAGTGTAACTAACACGACTTTCTTTTATATTTATAGAAGATATGAAGATCTGAGTTGCAACGTTGATATTTTAATCAGCACAATCTTTTTGCACGAAATATAAAACGAATATAAAAAGAGTAAATAACAAACCCTCTCAGTCAATTACAATAAAATACGCCGGTTAGTCCGCAAAGTAGAGCACAGAAAGAGCGGTAGAAGTGCCTTCCTGCACCGTATGAACTGCCTAACTCATAGCGATTATCGATGGCGAAAGCGAGTGACTCGCTATCGTTGCAATTTCATGAGTTTGCTATGATAGGCGGCGGCCCTACCGCTTGTTATAGTTTAAGCTCTCTAATCTTGTGATTTCAAACCGCCTATCATAGCAAACTCGTGAAATTAAAACGATAGCGAGTCACTCGCTATCACCATCGTTAATCGCTATGAGTTAGGCGGTAGGGCCGGGAACCGATATCGCCAGTTGAGGCCTACTCCTCCCTAACTTCCCTTTTTAGGGTTCCGTAGCCAAATGGCAAAAAACGGAACCCTTATAGACTCGTCATGTCTGTCTGTCTGTCTGTCCGTCCGTATGTCACAGCCACTTTTCTCCGAAACTATAAGAACTACACTGTTGAAACTTGGTAAGTAGATGTACGAGTATTCTGTGAACCGCATTAAGATTTTCACACAACAATAGAAAAAAGCAATAAATAATAAACAAAAAAAGCAATACATAGAACTGACACTCAAAGTTTTTTTTTCATCAAACCCATACGTGTGGGATATCTATGGATAGGTCTTTAAAAATCATATTGAGGTTTCTAATATCATTTTTTTCTAAACTGAATAGTTTGCGCGAGAGACACGTCCATTTGTGTCGATATTACCCACCTCTAAAACAGAGCAAATCATAACTGCTCTTAAAACTTATACAGTCGCATCGCATCTCGTTATCGTCCGAGACATTTATTGTTACGCCTTACAAATACATTGCGCGTTTTCCGTGTACTTTAGTGAACGATGGGAATAAATAATTTTCACTTCTTCCGAATACGATTATGTCACAATTTATGCTAACATTCGTGAATGCGAGTACGTATCATACGCCTTATATTTTAAGTATACAATTTAAAGTCGACTTACATAACGTTAAATGTATTATCAGCCTTACAAATAAACGTGGCATAAAGTTAAACTCGAGAATAAATTAAGAATAAGCAAAATGTCTACAAATAAACCAAGAATAACTTATACTGAGTATAACATTGACATTTCTATTGATACAAACGTTATTCCGAAGTTATACCAGCCCGCACCCTTGTATAAACCTAGTATAACTCGATTTGTACTTGTTTACTATGGTCATTTGAGGTTATAATATTTAAATATAGTTAATGAATACATTAGTCTTTATTTACTGTTAAAAATTAACAAAGTTCAAATGAGATCAATCATCATCATCGTTTCAGCCAAGAGACGCCCACTGATGGTCATAGCCGTCCCCCAAGGATCTCCACACCGATCGCTCCTGCGCCTCCCGCATCCAGCGGCTTCCCGCGACCTTCATCAGGTCGTCGGTCCACCTTTTGGGGGGCTTACCAACGCGGCGTCTCTTACGGATCTCATCATTACTTATCGTTCACGTAAAGAAACTCCGAGCATAGCCATCTCCACCCCCCACCCCTTCTCCCCCAAATTAATGAGATCAATACAGTTAAAGATTTCGTCGGAGCTGATAAGAGCTCGGTGGTCGAAGTGGTCAAAGCGTCAATACGGTACGTTGGAGACACGTGTTCGATCCCCGCCCGAGACGAAATTTATTTATTGATTTATTCAGCATTTTTGAAAAATAATCAAAGTTCTATATCGAAATTTAACTATATTCAAATTAATATATGGAAATGAAACCAATCAACAAAACGGTCGCCCGGTCGAAAAACTGACAGCTTTCACAGATAAGATGTTACTTTTTTGTACATTTTTCTTTGATTGCGCTGTTGCCATATTGTGCATTTTGATAGATCGGAAGAATAGCTATACCGAAGATAAACCTCGTTTATTTGTCAAAAAAATTTCTAGAGTTATTCCCGTTTTATACTAAGTATAACTATACCTAGTATAAGGGTGGAATAAATGTGGTATAACTCATTTTTATTTGTAAGACTGTTAAAAGTGTTTAACGATTAAATGTCACGCACTCATAACAAGCTTTTATTTAACTTGCAATGTATGTAAGTATGTAAGTATATATGTTCGGGTGGAATCTCTCTCGCAACTCAATTTTGAAGCAGATATCTTTAACCGATTGAGCTGAAATTTTGTATACACGTTTAGTTTAGATGACAATGCATGGTTAACTGTGTGACGTCATTGTAAATCCAAGATGGCGGCATACCCGAGATGGCGGACCAATTATTTTTAATGCACCCCTACAATATGGGTATCAAATCAAAGGTCTTGCTACGAGTAACTCGAAAAATAATGTGATATGATGATTATGATGATATTGATAAAATAATATATTCTTTATAATTTCATAAAACCAAAGTCTATTTATTTTGACATACGACAAAGTCATAAAATACAAAATTAATTATGTTAATGACAAACTCTACTTATACAACCTCTAACAGATATTGAACATTTGTATGGAACATTGAACAAAAAGTAACCGTGTATATATTTGTTTGTCAGCTGGAGAGTGGTACGGTGCGACGTTCTGGCTGTGGCTCTGCCTCGCGGTGGCGCTAGTGCTCAGCTTGCTCGCCGCGCTCGCCTGCTGGATCGCTCGCCGCAGGAGCTCGCTCGCTCACAAACTTGGTAAGTGATCATTATTTAATCAAACTGGAGGGTGTGTGGAAAAGCGAAAAAAAAACTTTACGGTTTTTTAAATAAAAATATGTGGATTTAAATTTAAGGCAATAACCAAATTGGACATTACTGCTAAACAGAACAGATCTACCCGCGATCTTCAACTAATTGGTGAGCATCAAGGCGCCGTATCTCGATACGCGGTCGCCAGTCGAGGACCTTTCCGCCCTATCGGCTGTCAGTCCTGCGAGCGACGTACCCTGTCCAACACAGTGGCTGTCACTTACGATTCGCAATTCTTTGGGCTATGTCGGTGTCCTAAGTTTTTCCACGGATCACGTAGAAAAACCCCGAGCATAGCCCGTTCCATTGTCCTTTTAGTGACCCTAAGCCTTCTTACGACACCCATTATAAGCAGCCACGTCTCAGTTACATACGTCAAATAAACTGATAGCAAAAGCCGATCAGATATAAAATTACACCTCTTGAAAATGCGCCCTTGGGTTTAGTTACCTACACCTTACACGAGTGCTCTAGCTCTAGATAAATGGGTCGCAATGAGAGCACCGGGTAATCGTGAAAGGTCATAAACTAGTGCACCAGATGAAACCCAGGCTTTATGAGGTTAACGGTATAAATAGAGCACCCCACTTCTCAGCGGTTAGACGATATTTTCTCTGCGCGCGGATTGATTCAGCGTCCGTGGGCGGCCGTGTTTGGGAACAACACAAATTACTTGGCAAATGTCTACCTTGGAAATAACAACGTTTTCTGGCAGTTAATTCTTTTATATAAAAGAATTTGCGTCCATATAAAAAAGCTTCATTGTTGTAATTAATTTTATTAGGGAGCAAACGGATGGCTAAGTTCATTTGCGTAATAAGGCTTAAAAATCTTATATAAAGTCTATCTGCACAAGGTGTCAACGTTAAGTGTGACTAAAGTAACAGATATTGTTTTAAATTGACATCAGAAGCCTTATTAGTGGATTGGGCCCTTTATACTTAAAGTACATCATTTCAGCCAAAAGATGCCAACTATTGAACATACATAGGCCACCCTCGAACTTATAGAGCACACTTTCGTACAATAAATCAGTAATTATTTATTAATCAGTTTTGTCACAATGCGTGTGGACGCATTGGCATAATTTCGGTGCTTGTAAGATTCTGGATCGTATAGGCTATAACTGTATCCCTTTGCTATTACAAAATATTTAAGAATGATCATTAGACTCATTTATAATTTGCGAATATTTTACCATGTTTCTTACTATCGCTCTTAACTCAAATGGTTCCGAATTCGACAGCGTAAAAACTTAGTTATCTTGTCCCTCCTTTACAATGTTTTTTCGTCCAATGTCACCACCGTAACTCTCTATTCTCTTTTCGGTACACTTCGAGTCGTACTTTGCACTCTAATTACATTTTATCCTAAACATCCCGCCTCGCTCGACTCAATTTCTGACATACTCGTTTCCTTCTCAAGCCGTCCGGCTATGAAACTCTCTCCCTCAGAGTATTAGGAGAGCGCGTACGCTAGATTCTTTCAAATCCCTAATTCGTAGTCACTTCCCATCCACAAATCCTTAGCCACTATATTGATTCCTATTTCTACACCCTTCCCCTTGATTGACCCATTTTTATTTCCCTATCTCAAGATTGCCTGGAAGAGATTGCTTTATAGGAATCCGCCCGGCTTCACACGGGTGCAATGTAGATACTAATGTGGGGCAGTGTGGAGTGATTAATAATATTATATATAATTATGATAGTTTATACTACAGGGCCGGATATATATTTTACACCTAATGGGCCCAATGAAATTGCCGCCCCGCTAACCCCCCCAATATTTTTTATTCCTTGCTAAGTGTCAATATGATTTTCATAACTTTTACACTGAAGGACTTTTACACTACAAGTTACAAATCTTTGAATTTCTCAGCTTTTCATATTCATGTATAATACATATTTTATAAACCTTCCTCTTGAATCTCTCTATCTATTGCTGAAAACTGCATTAAAATCTGTGGCGTAGTTTAAAATATCTAAGCGTACAGACGCGTACATATCTTTTTTTACGTTATTTTCTCTTTGTGCAATAAAAAGTTATTTATTTTTATTATGAAAGTTCAACCAAGCAAGAAAAATCGTGTGTTGTAGGCGGCAAGCGCGGCCCGGACAAGGCGCTGGTGTTCCAGCCGCCTCGGCGCGCCACGGCCGTGCGCTCGCCGGGCTCGGCCACGCACTACCTGCGCAAGTCGCCGTCGCCCACCGCGCCCGCGCCTCCCTCCGCCGGCTCGCCACCGCAGAATAACTCTCAGAACAACGTGAGTACACACTAAAGTCTAAGTACCAATACTATCCTGTGCTTTATTATACCTACCTTGTATTGTCTGTTAGAGCCAGGCAGTAGTGGCGCATTATACAAATCTCAATACCATGTAATCACATGACACGTTGAGCCACGACCGTGCGACGTCGCACCGTAAGCGTGTATGAAATCAAGGAATATGTAAAGGATGTTATGTTTTGAACAAATACATTTGCACTTGCAGATATCCTTTTTATATCTGCATGGTTATTTTCTAAGAAAAAATCTATCACGATCGTCTTGAAATTTTGAATCATTGCGGCGTCTATACAAGACTCTGTGTCGACTGTCTGATAAAATATAGTAATGGATGACTCGCTTCGACTTTCGCTGATAATCCCTTTGACTGTCAAAATTGTGAAAGATCACGATACGAGTGGCACAGATAACATAATACTAGTACGATAGATTTTTGTTACACAATCTAGGGGTGGGCCATAATATCTTCTGTTTTAAACGGTTTTTTAGGTATTTTGTTTGTTAAACGGTCGATCATATAACCGCCGAGCATTGATTAAGTTACGTCACCTCACACGATGATGTAGGTAAGTAATATAAACGTTGCTATATAAACTGAAAGCTTGGCTTGCTAAATAGTGAGCAAATTTAATTATGATGTTATTGATGCACAGACAATGCGATTTACACTGCAAATAAAAATTGTAAACTACAGAAAATACATTGTTACAGGGATATAGTCAGGAGCAAAAAATGTACATCGTCCACTCTAATTAGCTTATGTATTATGTAAATTCAAATCGAGTGTTCAACATTAAAACATTTGCTTTCATATGTTTTTGCATTTGACTGTACCCACTAACGGCCAACTCCACTAACCTTGTCTTTGCTTAGGATAATCCTAAATAGTTTGTTGTGACTTATCCTTATTAAAAAGAACGTGACAGCATGCCACTTAATATTGTCCTAAGCTAAGAAAAGGTTAGTGAAATTGTCTATAAGTTTGTGTTATCAAAAAAGTTATTGCGCAATGTTACCATGTTGCTTGCTTTCGCCACATATTATGTAATCCTTAGCTAAGTCGGAGCGCAGCAAGGAACAGGTAAAAGCTTGTGGTGTCTTTAAAATGAGTGCTTAATGGCCAGGGTCCCGAGTCTATCATCATTCTTTAGAGAAAGGGAATATTTAGTGGAGAGCACCAAAGATCCATTAGATTGGCAGGACGCACTTGAAGTTGGCTCGAGTCCCGTAGAGTGCTATTTCAAAGCCCCAAAAATCTATTACAAACGACTTATAATTGTCAACGTTATTCGATAAGGGTAAAGTTAGTCCATTCAAATAATTGACATTAATTGTTTACAACACGCGATATTGATTCCTCCTACTTCAACCACTTCAACTCAAAGACACAAATTACAAAGATTACGCATTATAAAGATTTAAAAATTGTTATAAGTGTTATAGCGAAAATCGAAGATGACAAGAATTCTAAATAATATTAAATGAAATAAAATCTTTTGCAATCCCAACATTCTAAAATAAGAAACGATATAGTGCTTCAAAATTCTCGAAGAACTCGAAATTTAAAAAAAAACATACTTTATACTACATAAATTCACCTATTTTGTATGATTTGTTAAAGTACTGTTAACGTAAAAGTTAAAGTTTGTTAAAGTAATACGGTCAGGCATACAAGCACATTAACACATAAATATAGAATTATGAAAAATAATACTTTATTTTTGACAGTTCTTAATAGTTAAATTTTCCAGGAATAAATGAAGTATCCTGCAGCTTATAAACAATATTACAGGAGTCAAACAAATATTAAAAGTAAAGACACGGCAATTAAAATATACTATCACCGTGGCAAAGAGCAAGGGGTCCTTAATATGGCTACAGGTTTCGGCGTAGCACAAGCAAAGGCTACGGTTGTTACAATACGCTACGGTCTACTGACTTCGTAGTCAGATCTGACCTAGGTACCAACAAATGGACAACGTCGTTTCTAAACTAAAATCAAGAAAAATGTGTTATAAATGTTAATATTTTAATTTAAATCCTATTGATATTTATTGCAGTGCTTATTTTTGCTTGCAACAAATAGCCTTACTGACTTCTATTGGTCGCCGTAGCATTTCATGCTACGCAGCTTATACTGTAGTATTTCTTAATGACAATTTTCAGATATCCTTGTAATTTAAAAATTTGTGTTCCGGATATTATTAAAATAGTTTTACAGTATTAATTTCTCTTTAATAAAAGTTACAGCAAAATAATTTAATTACGAGATTTATTTAAAAGAATACCTTTGAAAAGTTTCGACTTTTAGAACTATCATGAATCTCGAAACGTGTTGACACTTATTTTGATTGTTCGATTTCTTATCAATTCTCTGCAGTTTCTGCTAAAGATGATTTAAGGAAATAAGGCCTGTGATTCGAATCTTTTCCCGGGGTACTTTATCATAAAATAAGACATTCTTCATTAATTACACATAAGGAAGTAGAAGCATTTAATATGTACTTTAAAACTAAATTATATTGCTCAAACAATTAAAAAAAAATCACTAAAAAAATAAAGAAAACGAAGAAGCCAAAAGAAGAAAAAAAATGACCAAATACCGCAACGTAGTATATTTTTAATTCTGCTCTTTTAGTACCTACTATGATTTTATGAGATAAAAGGCAGATGTTCGAAAATGTCTTCAATTAACGCTGTAAGCGCAACATGTAAACGGCCGCGAGGTAAAACAATTGAACGACTGAAAATCTGAAACCAAATGTATTTGGTGTCTCTTTCGACTCGGACATTTATGCGCGCGGGCGCAGCAATTTGTTGGAAGGTCAGTGGTTCCACAGAATTTCATACAAGTAAAGCAATTATAAGATTCGACTTTTTTGCACTCAACGATAGACTTTGGGCCCATGGTATCCGATGCAGTGTTCTACGAAATACTTATAACCGTGTCTTCTTGTCTATGTCTCCCAGTCGGGGCTGAAGGCCGACACGGTATTTCTCAGCCTCGACCTCACGGAGGCCGCGCGCTTGTCTTCGCTTCAGGTTAGTGTCCAATCTTAAGTACACTGATTAGGCATCGCCAAAAATTCAAAGAGGTAAAGTTTGGATGTCTCGTTTGGCTTAGCTCGAGTGACCTTATTATTAAAATTATCCTCGGATTATTAACTCCGTGTTCTGTCTTGTTTCCGCCATGGATAAGTTTATGGTTTGGTCATATGTCAAAATAAGACAAAACACGGAATAACTAAACCAAGGATGATCCAAGGAGTAACATTTTTATGAATAGGACCGTAGCAGTATTTAGAAAGTGTATAATCTGCAAAAGAGGTGGCAACTGACCGGAGCGTACATCTTTATTATACCTTACTAACATACCACGGAATTCTTGGTTTGTTTCATACAGCAACACGCCAGACTTTACATGGTGACTTCGAGATCGCTCTTATGTCGCCCGTAATAGCGACAGCTTTTGTGATGCAAATGTATAGCTTGACGTGCTGTTGACTGTGCAGTCGGCCTCAAAAGTAGATAAATATTTTTGTGCCATGTTACACCATAATACAATATTGGTGTAACCATACTAAATAAAAGTAATAGTTGGTCTACTGCTAAGGCCGACCGTATAATCCGTACATTCAAACAGTTTAACCAAAAAACTGATTGCTGAAAAAAATATTTCAAAGGAACGCTCGTATCGAAGATGTTTCGATGCAGTACAAGGCTCCACTCTGCCGAAACTCATAAGCGCTCCACACACAGGCGGCAGCGGGACGGTAGCGGAACTGCAGTAAGCGATTTACTTGCGCCGCGCCGTTTCCGCGGGCGATTTCTGTGTGGCATGGTCCATAGCAACACGAACATTATATAAATGTCCGCTCCGCTGCCGTCCCGCTTGCTGCCTCTGTATGTGCTGGCTGCATTGTGCGCGAGGATGTTCGTATTTGGTCTATTTGCCTGTTATACAATGCTACAAATTAACATCAATTTACAGTTTGTCGTATATGCCTAACAACACAAGCTGAAATGCTCACTTTGCTTACATGTGCTTAAAGCTTACTTGACTGAAAGCTCAACTGGCTAAATAGAAGTATAGGAAGTTATTCGATATCCTTGGTCGGAATGTATTGTTTTATTCTTTAGTCAATTGACAGTTTTATTTTTCAGTCTATTGACAATATTCAAGTGATAGGCAAGCATAAAATTGTGACATATTCTACTTTCACTTTCATGTTATTTTTTTCTATAGAGTTGTTAATCAATCGGTAATATCATCGTAATGTATGTATGTACGTCTAGGTACACGTACGGCTAGGTATGTACGTCTACGTACGTCGTGTGTGTATGTGTATGTATGTGTGTACCTATTGTTATATTGAACAACTTTTTTAAATTATTATTTTTTTTTGCACCTAACAATGGAAGTTATAGTCAACGTCCCTCTAACAATGGTTCTGTGTCAGTCGCCGAGCGGCAACAGCCCGCACACGCCGACCGCGCCTGCTATCGACGCCGCGCCGCTCAGCAAGGAGCTAGCGGACGCCCACGCCACGGAGAAAGTCAAGCCGCCCGAGAACGACACCAACGATGGACGCCTCGGCGACCTGCACTTCAAGCTACGGTAAGCGTGTTCTTCAGCCTTAGAGCATTCATACGGGAGACGGCAAGGCTGGGCGCACCCCTCTGCCAATTTACGCTGACCATATGACCATACACGTTATATAAAACTAGTTGACGCGCGGCCGCTGCCATTTGGTGTCGTTTTCGTGTCGCACTAAGAGCTCCAAAAAAATGGTTAATTGTGCAGTTTCCTCTTGCAAAAGGTGATCCAGCTACTCAAATCTTCGAGATTATGGCGTTTCCTATCACATTTAAGTATAAAATATACATTACCGTGTTTCATTTGTTTACAATTTTGAAATATTTTTTATGCCGTTACGATAGAAAAATACAATGGTACGATGGTAGCTCAACACAATACACGGGCATTATATTATCTGTGACACGGGCATTATTGCTTAGTGCTGGGACAACGTGAGTGAATGATGCTGATTCATATTTTTATTTATCATTTATTCACTCCGGAGTTTGTTTAACCAGATATAAGATTAAAATAGAAATTTACGTGTAATATAATAGAACATGGGGGGTTTTGGGAACAAGGTGGACCGACGATCTGGTGAAGGTCGCGGGAAGCTGCTGGATGCGGGAGGCGCAGGACCGATCGGTTTGGAGATCCCTGGGGGAGGCCTATGTCCAGCAGTGGGCGTCTCTTGGCTGAAATGATGATGATGATGATGATAATAGAACAAAAAAATATCAAGAAAATATTATATTATTTTACCTATTATATTGCTCAACTTTGCTTTGTAGTTTAAAAAATATTTTTCTATACAATATACTTTTTTTTCTTTATTTAATGGCCGTACAATTCGGCCTAATGGTTAAGTCGGCCATACAATATACATACTTACTCTAAACAATTTTTCGACTGCGTGTCACTTGATTTTAAGCCTATTAAGTAATCTATATTGGTATTTTACAAAATGCAATGTAAGTTTACTCCAGATAGAAAAATGTCAATAACGTCCTCTAGATTTTATGTTGTAGTTGAGGTCATAAGTACAAAAAAATGAATTATTTTTTTGTACTTTTACTTTTTTGTTTAAAAGGCTGAAAAGATGCCAAATGTTCATAAACTTTCAAGTATATTTTATTCAACTGTACTTCTATTTAATTTTACACGTTGACTGCCAGACAGCATACAAAATAGAAAAACTATTGTTTGCGGTCACCGTTAACCGCGTTTTCGTTTCGTTTCCGCGTTGCATTGCGGTTTCATGCCACCTGCTTTATGCAGCAAGTTGTTGGGGACATCAGTAAAGAGCACAAAGCAAGTGATTGTCGTCATCGACGTCGTCAGAGAAAATTTTAATAATGCAACATCATTATTAAAATCACACAATAAAGCTTTTTCTTCTTATTTTAGTGGCTTTGAAGTTTGTACGGGCAATGTAAACAAAAACACTTTCAACGTCACGTTATGACAAATGATTAACATATAACATGTCTTACTATATGTAAATAAAAACTTTCAGAGTAGTAAACATCTACTAAGCTAAAATGGTAGAATTAACGCCACATACGTGTAGCAAGGAATTTTATGTTTACTTTAACTCACATTTTTTGGTGCAACTTAAAGGAAAATGCCCGATATCGTCCCAAGCGTTATAACACGTTGGGCCCTATCACAAATGAAAGGTTTTCTAAAATACTAATTTTGTTTGTATGGCAGTAAGTTACTATTTTAAGTAAGTGACTTTTTACTTGCACGAGATAGCAAATTTCTACCATACGAGCAAAGCTAAACGAAAAAGTGCCTACCTATTAAACATATTTATAACTATGTAGGTAGATATATAATAAAATCAGAAATAAGTTCTTGGTAGTAACAATTCTCACATAAAACATCTAAGACATTCCCGGTATCCCCCCACCCTCCCACTGCACCCCGCGCCAACTTGTTTCGACGGGTTCAGATAGAAGCGTGGCGCATGTCAAGTCACACTAGTCATTGTTTTGATCGCACTCCGGAGTGTCGATGTCCGGATTAACTGAAAATATAAATTCGCCCCCCCCCCCCCCCATCAAAACATTATACCTACGCCTATGACTGAAAACAAAGACATTATAAAGAGTAGACCAACAATGCAAACGAAATGTATGAAGTCCCCTTCAACCAATTTTGATATGATAATAGCTAAATAAATAAGCATAATTAAGACTCATCGGTAATAAATAATGTTACAATGTGATTTAGTTTTTATTACTGTTCGTTTTTTACACTACAAAACGAAGTTATTTGGGCATGTTTAAGTATTTTTATAACTTGACGCGCGCTCGACAGTCGAATGCAGTACAAATACAGTATGAGTAGCGGCCGCCTGACCGCTGTTGTGATTGAAGGGGGTTTCTTAGAAGCAGCGCGTATTGTCGGTCTATCTCTTATAATGTCTTTGACTGAAAATATATATTTATTTCAGTCGATCAGCTAAATAGCAAGTGAAATTGCTGTATTTGACACAAAAAACTAATTAAAGCATTTTAATAATAATTAGCAGGCCTCGCTTTGTACTAATTTAAGAAACCCTGCCTTCATTGTATTTTTATTAACTCTATCCGAACAGGGTATAGTAATAAAAATACAATTTATTGTAACATTTCAATCATTCACTCACGACGACCCAAATAGTTACTCATTCTTTGTGTCACATCACTAGGGACATTAATTCTTTGTGGTGGGGATTGCGTAGATACACGTTAATTTGTCGATGTGTGTGTGTTTCTTCATTGTAGGGTAATATTTTCATAGTGTGTGTTCGTAAACATTTTCGTAGTGTGCGTGGCGTGTTTACCTCGCCTCCCGCGAAAAGTGGCAGAAAAATGTATACTGCGATTTGTTGCGTACCGCATCCATAGGTTAAATGATCTAAGTCTTCAGCAGACAATAGCCTGCGTTTGTGCATGCTGCACTGTTCGGCAAGGAGCCGGTGGATGTCCACACCACGGATAAATTCTGCCCGAGAACGATATCCTGCGACCACTTAGTCACGGAAGTGTCCTTTATTATACAACTCAATCAAAATCAATCATTCAAAAATATTCCCTATTCAAATATGACTTCTTAAAAAACCTTTTTAAGTAGTCCAATTTTTCACCTACCAATTCAGGATATCTTTTAGCTGATAAGCAGGATGGACGCAAGAAACAGCTTTATCAGAACTCAGAAGTGTCGACATAACAATAAATTATGTCGGTACCCTACACAGCAGTATTTGTTAACGTAAGTAGTTATATACAACAACCTTTCTTAACATTATAACGAGTAATGTCCACAAATTAACATCTGGCATTGGCATCATTCAAATAATCGTTGACTTTATAATAACCTTTACCTATAACAGTCTTCTTACATGCGCTTTAAACTCATGAAACGGCAAATCAATGACACTTTGTGGAACTTTTTTTTTAAAGTTACACATTTCCCCATAAACGAGTCTCTAATTCAATGGTTTTTAACCGGTGGTCCGCGGACCACTGATAGTCCCTGTTAGCACTCGAAATATTCCTCGAAGTCATTTAAAATATAATATAGGTAGAACACAACCCTTTATTTATTTATTGTATATATATTGGTCCAAACAGTTGGTGGTGCATGGCTAAACAGATATATCGTTAAATGGTCCCTAATCGCTGAAAGGTTAAGAACTACTGCTCTAGATGATGACTCTGATGGTAAGTGACTTCTAACCTAAAGAACTTGTGGTTCCTGTAAGTTTTGCAAATCTACAAACCCTATAGGGACCCGAATGTACATTAGCAACTTGTGACATGAGATGTCAAGTCACTGTACCCAGTAATTTCACTGCCTGTCATACCTTCATTACATATCTAGTAGTTCTGAAAATAGGTCGTAGGCTATTTTTTATACCCCTAGGTGATAAGGGTGGCCCCTCACCACATTTTTTATAGCGATATTAGTATTTTTACTCGCGAAACATAGTTCGTGGGCACAGCTATATTAATATTAACAATAGAAATTATACAATAAAAAATCGACAATAGCGCATAGCATAGCAACTGTCCATAATTTGGTATCTCTATTCACATTATAGATAGCTAAATACGATAGCTCGTATTAATTATCCGTTATAAAAGGACATTGCTCTGCGTCCATGCATAGTTCGTCCTAATACCAACAGTAGTGAAAAAAACACTGAAAATTTAAAAATAATCTTCTTCTATATTGAAGTCGGCGCCAAACGATGATCTCCTAGAAAGTGTTAAAATTTGTCACCGACTTCAATATAGCAGAAGATTATTTTTAAGTTTTCAGTGTTTTTGAAGTCGGTACTATTTTTTGTAAAAAAAAATTATTTTTAACTTTTTAGTGAATGAAATCTTTTTAGTGAAAGAAAACCCGAATTTAATACCAGCTGGTATTAAATTCGGGTTTTCCTCGCTTTTCTATGGGATCCCATCACCCGATCCTGACTTTGGTGACCATGGGACCATACATGCATGATATGACCATTGATGCAGTATACTCTATCAAATACAAAAAGAATTTTGGAAATCGGTTTAAAAATGACGGAGTTATGAGGTAACAAACATAAAAAAACCGAATTGATAACCTCCTCCTTTTTTGAAATCGGTTAAAATGCTTTTCGTCTGATTAGATATTAGTAAATACTGTACGTACACATCAATTACTACGGACAGGCTTCGAAATCGAAATATATATCAAAATGAATCAGATTTTGAGGTTGGTTTAAGTAGCACTTTATTTCGTTAGAGCAATACACATAGTCCATACGTATACAATTATTAAAATAATAATTATTACAATCAATCAAAGAACGTTATTATAGCCACATAATAAAAAACAACAAATATCGAAATTATAAAGTAAGTCAAAAACACAACAAATTAACAAGCGACAGCGCGTGAGAAGTCAATTGACGTGTGTTAACGTTGTAACCATTCGTTTATTTTACTTCATTTGGTTTTGTTTCTGAAAGTACTTTTAAATATTTTTGATTTGTCCGTCGAATACATATATTTGTTATGAGTGTTATAAATATGCTTATTATTATGACGTAAATCAAATCTTTGTTGGTCATGGGGCGATTTTCGACATTGTCCTTTACAGCTTTAGCTGAAATTTGAGAAATATAACCGTTCATTATAGTCTCAGTTATTCGTCATCAAATAGTAGTCAGTTGGGAACATGGCGCCAACAAAAGCCTCGTTCGTAATTTGAGTGGGAAACCCGTTTCCCGCAAATCGATAACTATGGCTCATTCACGACACGACACAGTGTAACTTTGTGACAGCAATGTACAGTTCCCTTTAATTATTGCGCGCAAATCAAGGTAGCATTGAATTAAACGAAAAAAGTTTTAGTTATCCTTTTTTTCCTTAAGTAATTTGTATGAACAGAAATTTCATAATATATGAATAGAAAGACAATTTTATAAAGTTAGGATAATTTGTGTATCGAGTAAGTTACTCAAAACATTTTAAAGAAGCCTAACTTGGTATTATAATAATTGTCAGTTCTAATAGGTAAGTAAAGCTGAAAATTTCTTGTGTCCATTTCTTCTTATACCAGCTAAAAGACGTCCTGATTCTTCAGGATGAATTACCTATCACCCAGTCAGGACTCCTGAATGTTATGACATATTGAATAAAGACTATTTTGGTTTTGAGTTTTAATTTTGAGCACAACTAATGCTAGGATTAATTAGTGCGTTACAATTTTCGTTAGTAACAAAAAAGATATTTTCTTCGCGTCAAAACATTTGTTCTTCTTGGCACTCTTCATTGAAAATGGTATCATATTATTTTTTCATGATTTCAGCGTATTTTTCATGGATGAGATAAGATTTTATCCGATCTATTTTTGACGCCAGCGTAAGGATTAATAGCTATAATATTTTAAATTTTCGATACAGTAATAGAGTAAGTATACAGTATTAATAGAGTACCTACGTGTTATTGAAGAGATTCCTAACATCTTTACTAACACTTTGTGATAATGGGATAAATTTTTTTCGAGTAACTGTTCCACTCACTCCGACATATTATAAAAAAAAATGTTTGTGAAATGTTGTTGTGTTATGTTGGCATTTTTAAAGAGACAAAAAAAAATACAAGACCTTCCGAGTTCTTACCTGTTCTTCTCGAGAAGACCTCCCAATTTCGGAACAGGTGTAGAGTCAACTTTTTTTTTCATTTGACTTTTATATGCACGCATCTTAATAATTGTTAAGGTGTGTGTACATACAAGGATTAAATAATTTTGTTAATAAGATTTTTGGTTGAAGATTTTTTTTTGATGTCAATAAGTGCCTGTAAAGGTCTATATTGAATAAAGATTTTTTGAGTTTGAGTTTAGCGACGAGGGCCACAGGAATTATGAGTTGTCGTTGTCGCGAGTGTCGCGACACGGGTAGCAAAGTAAGTAAAACCCAAATTAAATGTGTCGAGACCGCATCGGAACACGGGTAGTGTCTAGTGGTACCCAGGCGCTCGTCGGTAAAATAGTAATGGTACGTAAAGTCTGGAACGAAATATCTATCAATTGCGCCAATAAACTTGGTCTTGATGGTAAAATAAAACCTGAAATACTTGCGTCTGACTTTGTTCGTGTAATCGAAAACGCCACAACATTTTTATAGTTCTAAAGAGAGTATAGGTACCTAGGCAAACAGGTAAGTTTATGGGGTCATTCCTGTCCTCAGTATTTAACGCTTGTAAGGATATTAATAATTTAATTTGCACGTTGATTAACCGTTAATTAGTCGTGTGGGCTCCATTGGACCTGAATCGACTTGGATAATGACATATTTCGTGAAATAGAGGTCGTACGCGACTGTGCGTTCAGTGGCTTCCTAGCTCATGCGCCTCTCCTGTCTCAGTGTTTCGCCAATCGCGGCGACAACTACATGGTGTCATATGGGCCTGGGGTCCAGTAGACCCCGTGCAATTAATGGTGTAGTATAATTTTATCTTCGATTCCTCGTCCTTCCTTCGATTCCCTACTTCAGTGCCAAATGGCAATTCTAATAATTTAAAGATGAATCAAGTCCCATCTGTGGGTGAGGTTTAAATACAGAAAAACTACAATCTGAAGTCTGTAATTTTTTTGAAATTGAAAACACAGTTTTTGACGTTTTTGTGCTATTAATGCTTAGAAGCTTATTAGTTTTCTTAAAACTAAGATATTGGTCTTAAAAATTCTATATATAAATATAAATTAGTTTTTATCATATTTGTTTAAGTAACAAAATAGTTATGGGGTCCGATGGATCCCATGCAACTAATAGTGTAAATAATCTCTCGTGACTAACTACCTAAAGGTTAATATCATTTTTGACGTCGACCAAAGTATAATGATATGATAAAAGAAACATATATGTTTGTATGTCTTTAGAACTGTTTGCGATCGTCACCATCATTTATTTCATTTTTCACATTTTTACCGTGCTAGCAAAAAAACATACATACAAAATTATTGATTTCAGTAATGTTCTTCTTCAACCAGACCCTATATCAACTATTGGTTTGTAACTACTCGGTGACGTAGTGGTATGTGCAATCAATGTTATGATTGCCGAAGTTAAACAATATTCTAATATCTTTTTCGTTCTTGCCGTTGTTAGTTTCTGTTGAAACTGGCCGACTGCCTTGTCCACGTAGCAAACTGCTTTTAGGGTTCTGTAACCTCAACAGGAAAATACGGAACGCTTATAGGATCACTTGTTGTTCGTCTGTCTGTCTGTCAAGACCCCTTTTCTCAGAGAGGAGTTATCAAACTTAAATTTATATACTTACAACTAGCTGTGCCCACAAATTCGTTCGCGTGGATTTAATATTTTTTTGCAACATTTTTCATCGATACTCAGCTCCTGTTATATCATCACGCTACGACCTAGCGTAATGATATAGGTACATATAGCCTGATATGACTATCCAACACAAAAATATTTTTTTTTAATTTGAATTAGTAGTTCCTGAGATTAGCGCGCTCAACTAAACAAACAAACTCTTCGGTTTTATAATATACTCGGGTCTACGGCACAGAATAGATAATACTTAGTACTACGTATCTGCGGTCTCTTTCGTCTATTAATAACAGATCAAACTTGTAGATCAACACGATCAAAAAATATGACCATTTATGCTGCATATTTCCCATATTTTGTCTGTCCCACATTTTATGAGAAATATGGGTACTTCCTTTTGACCTTCAATCATGAAATTTGTCAAGAAGAAATGTCTTACAACCACCTTACAACACATATTAAGGAAAAATTTAAAAACCTAAATATTGGGAACTTATAGACTTAGACAAGTTTGTACGGAACCTTCGGTGCGCGAGTCCGACTCGCTTAATTGAATTAAAAGCTGATGTCATAGCATAGCATATCGAGTGTAACAGAATATCGAAATAATATTTAAGGTTGTTGATTAACAAAAAAAATGTTTTATGACTAGTCTTTGTATTTTTATTATATGCCTACTTTCGATTTAATACGCTTAACTATTCAGTGTATTAAATCGAAAGTATTATAGTGTATAATAAAAATACAAAGAATAGTCATAAAACATTTTTTTGTTAATAAACAACCTTAAATATTATTTCGGTATTTCGTTACACCCGATATAGCTGTGCATATGAGTCTTCGGTAGTGTCTAAACATAAACCAATCCTGTGTGTAGGTATGAGAACGAGAAGAACGCGCTGGTCGTGTCGGTGGTGTCGTGCCAGGGGCTGCCGGGCCGCGAGCCCACCGGGCCCGACCCCTACGTCAAGCTGCAGCTGCTGCCCGACAAGCAGCACAAGGTCAAGACCAGGTCGGTGCGACTGTCCATTACAGGCTTATGACAGGGTTTCCCAACCAGTAAGGCGCGCCCCACTTCGACTTCCCACTTTTCAAGCTATTTTGACAACTAACAGTGACCTTAATACAATAGACTTTAATATAATCTTGTTATTAATTCTAA
Source organism: Schoenobius gigantellus (assembly GCA_963935595.1). Classification (NCBI taxonomy): domain Eukaryota; kingdom Metazoa; phylum Arthropoda; class Insecta; order Lepidoptera; family Crambidae; genus Schoenobius; species Schoenobius gigantellus. The sequence continues at coordinate 26,121,861 of OZ012554.1, forward strand.
CAAAACGCAGACAATTATTATCGGCAGTTCCCATTTCGTATCACGCATCGACTACAGTCTGTTGCTGGCAGTGATCTTTGGCGGAACTATTATCCCATTTAGCAAATCTGGTTTTTTTTTCTTTTTTTTTTAAGTTTATTTATCAAATCAAGGGTACAAATTTAAAACTTATCAATATAACTAACACAAATGAAACCACAAAGGTTTATAATATGTGCTAGGGTTCTACATTGGGATGGTCTTAATTTAATTCATTAATGCTGTCCAACAAATATTTTTTCAATGTACACTTAACATTATTAGGATTAATACTTGCAATTAATTGGGTGGGTAGTTGGTTAATAAATCTAGGCACAATATAACTGGCCGTCCTCTCGCCGTAAACATTGCTGGCCTGCTCGGTCATTAGTCTACCTTTAGCAATAGCACGCGTGTATACAGGATACTTTATTGTTCGTAAAATGCTTTTATCGAAAAAGTATTTTTTAAGTATTTCGAATTCCAGTAATGTGTGTATCGGCAATATTTTACAGTGCTTAAATAGATCCAATTCGTTACTTTGGTATCTCAATTCAACTTTCGGGGATACGATTGTTTTTATAATGTTTAATTGCAGCTCATATATTTGTTTAAGATAAGTATGATACGTTCTGCCGTAACAGCACAGTCCATACTGAATGTACGACTCTGCCAGTGAATGGTATAACATAATTTTAGTTTTAAACGGTATACGTCTATTAAGTATAACAATATTAGCTAAAAATTGTCGCAGTTTATTGCAAACATGTTCTATGTGTACATTCCAGTGAAATTTGCTGTCGATTTTTAAGCCTAGGTATGTTTGTGACTCAACATGTTTTATCAATGGACATCCGCACGTACCCTTACCATGTAAACAAGTATGGTTATGAGCTATTATATCAATTGAGCGGTCAAACTTTATATACGGTGACTTTATATGCAGTAAACTTGTTTTTTCGGCATTTAGTACCAAGCCAGCATCATGACACCACCTTATTAGCGAGCAAAAGTCGCGCTCTAAAAGCTCGCGCGCCTTAAATGGGTCCCTATCAACAGCAACCATGCAGGTATCGTCTGCAAATTGATAGCAGGTTGTGTGTTTTACACAATTACTCATGTCATTAACATATGTTAAAAAATGTAAAATGGAATCTAGGTATTGCCTTTCTTGGCGGCCTCAAGTTGAGGCAGTTCGGAAAAAACTGTTTGCCGCATATGGTTCTCTCGAAACAGATTCCGAAACTTTCTTCCAATGGCTACAAAGACAGTGTTAGCTCAATTACTTTTACTTTCCTTGATTGACTACGCTGACGCTGCCTGGGCTGGTTTATCCGAAGAACAACTGAACCAGCTGGAGCGTCTACAAAATGTGGCAATACGGTTTATTTTTAATCTGCGTAAATTTGACCATGTTTCTTACTATCGCTCTCAACTTAAATGGCTGCCAATTCGCCAGCGCAGAGATTTAGATGTTTTATCCCTACTTTACAATATTTTGTTTCTTCCGACCTCTTCATCATATCTTCAGTCTCAGTTCTCTTTCCGGTCCTCTTCTTCAAGTTGAACTTTAATTTAACTCTTGATATCCCACCCCACAGCACGGATTTACTTTCATTCTCTTTTCCAGCATATGCCGTCCGGCTATGGAACTCTCTCCCTGAGAGTATTAAGAGAGCTCGCACGCTGGAGTCCTTTAAGAATCAAGTTCGAAATCACTTCCTATCCTTAGCTAAAATAGTCCTTCATTGTGTCCTTCACTACTACTGCACCAGTCCCCGTTTAAATTTCCTCTCAGTATTTCCCTAGTCCAAAGTTTCCTATAAGAGATTGCTCATTAGCAATAAGGCCGCCTGTGTTGTACATCTGCATTATTTTTGAAAAAAAATTGTATGTTTATTTTGTGTGCAATAAAGTGTTTATTATTTCTATTATTTTGACTTCCCATTTCGGCCTCTAGGGGGGCGCAGTATTTTAGCATAATGTTGGGTGAGGCACATAGGGTAAAAGGTTGGGAACCTCTGGGCGTCATATTTATAATAAGTCCTCTACTGCACACAAGCAAACAAACATTCGTTGAAATGATAATATGTACTACATACTGGCCTTACTCTAGAAAAGAGTGTAGTGAGACTTAAATGTGGGAATGACACAACACTCGACTGCACAAAAATAGAATATATATTTTTTTAAATGCGACAGGGAAGCTCTTGGCCTTCATCTCATCTGATGGTAAGTGCCGATAAGGCCGAAGGTGGAAGCGAGCTTCACCTGGACTCCTCAACAACTGAGAAACTGGCTATCTTACCTCAAATTATCGGAACACAACAATGCTATTAACATTGTTATTATGGCGACAAAGTTAGGTAAGGCGATGGTAACTAGCCAGGCGGGCTTAGAAGCCCCCCTTTTTTTTCCTCGGGGGGAAATGCGTAACCGCACCATACCCGCCGTTGGCTACACGGCGAGCGTGAGTGCCAGGCCTACCCACTAAAACTCCTGGTGCTCTCCCTGTCATTATGGGCGCGTTAGGTTAGCTGCACACTGCGACTCCACTACCCACGCGCCCGGGCAGCCCGACCAGTGGTCGGGCTATCGCCAAGGGGGGATTGCCCGAGAACATCAGGGCAATCCCCAGACGGAGGGCTACGTTACATAATATATTCACAACAAATACAGAATGAACATGTATATGACACATAATGAGATAGAAAGTGTCTTTTGATTATTTCTTTAAAATGTCTTCTGATGAGCTCCCATAACTGAGTAGCACGCACACGTGACATTGCTTAGGGAATGAGTCAGTATACAAGGAATGAGAGCGAGATGAACGTGGTGGTCGCGTTGGCGTAAATACTCTATTGTTGGCGACATGTTATTTTGTGTAAGCAACGCGTTAGTGACTCGCAAGTGAATCGTCTATACATACACGGTGTAAAAAAACACATTCAGACCATTAAAATTAACTTATATAAAAAAATTGATGGGAAACGAAATTTATTTTTAGGTTTTAAAGAACAACTGCTAAAAGTACTACGCAATGTAACGCGCGAGACGATATCCGTAATATCGTCTCTGCGTGAGTCAGCGGCTCGCGGTGATAATAGACAGCGTCTGTTGTAAATACATTGTGCGTTGTAAATTAAAAACCTTTATTTGTTAATAAATACTGATTTTTTCTTTGATGTTTCTTTGGATGAAAATTAACAAATAATGTTCCAAACACTTTGGTATAAAAATCCCGAAAAAATTATCACTTTGTACTTAAATATCTCAGTAACTATTAATTTCCCAGGTATGGTCTGGAAGACAAAAATGATATTGACAATGGGTTCAATACGTGGGCTTCGGCTTTGTGATTAGTTTTTTTTACACCCGTTATAGTAGTATAGACATCCGCTTAAAATTAATTGGGCAGAATAATTATAGCTTTATGGTTTAATAAAACTCAATCTGACAATATCTTCATCCCTGATTCCTAACGATTTACGTCGTGCCGCATCTCTACCACAACACGCAGCTGCTACCTGTCATGAAACTCAAGACCCAGGACGGTTGTGCACAGATTTACATAGTAGCCAAAATTTTTCTTACTTTTGCGAATTAGCTAAAAGAACACAAAAACGTTCTCAATGTATCTACTGTTCTTTCCTACCTGGTACTCCCTTGGCGTTGTCATAAAAAAAACGTAGTGTGTGGTCTCTTCCTAATTTTTGTCAATTCCAGGGTGGTCCGCAAAACTCGGTGCCCGGTCTACGACGAGGACTTCACCTTCTACGGCATCGCACCCAACCAACTCACCGGTATCACGCTGCACTTTGTCGTGCTCAGCTTTGACAGGTACACGACACATAACATCTGGTTTTCAAATTGTTCTTCATTCGCATAGGTATAAAACTTAAAGGTGGTCTGACCAAGCAAAAGAAGTAACCTCCTCAACTTATTTCTTCGATCATCATCGAATCGATGGATGTCAATTGTTTGTTTAGGAGGTTCCTCCAGTGAACAACTAATTGGAAATATTGGAAGATAGCGAGCTAGAAACACAGGAGCTAATATCTACTATTTCATGAAAACTATTTTATTAAATGGTGATTGACACTATTTTAAAATAGGTAAATACGTTATGAAAATTATGAAACAATTTTGGCATTTGGTCATCCTGAATACCTGCTATTTAGAATTAAATACTCGCTGAATTAAGTTATGGAAAATTTGCAATATAATATACGTGTTGACTCTTGAAGTTTATTTATATATATACTAAAATAAAAAATAATTTGCAACCTCATTCTTTCTAGGTACTCTCGAGACGAGATAATCGGTGAAGTAGTGTCGCCGCTGTCCAGCCTGCAGCTGCACAGCGGCGAGGCGATGGCGCTCTGCCGAGAGATCCAGCCGCGCAGTCTCAAGGTAGCTAGTTTTTTTATAATCTTAGATCTTTTCGAAGCACTAAACAGAAAAGTGTCATCACGTCATCATCATTATCTCGAGACATAATTCACATTCTAACCGTTTTCGTCCACAGCAGTCAATATCAACAGAAACTAGCCACCTGCGTAGGAGATATAACAATGCACCAGTGTCTATGCAAACACAAGTGCACTCTCTGTTCCTTTACTCGCATATTCCAATGTGATGGTTAGCCGACATAGTCGGAATGCGATCAGGTGCAGAACTCACAATTTTGTGGTATTTTCCGAAGCACAGAGGACCTAAAGATGTTTCACATTACTGGTCACGCATCAACGGCCTGACAACGGCCAATGTTGTTTAACTTAAGCAATCGTTAGCCGAGCGCACACGCCAATGCGCCACCGAGCTCCACATAATAGGCCGCTGCTGGGTACCTATAACTTCTCTAAGAAAGGGGCCATGGACCGTCTCTGAGCCCGAGTTGGCGGGAGCTCCGCAGGGGTCACCGCGAGCAACTAAGGTAAGCTTGGATCCCGAACAGCTCAATCGGCAAATTGAGCTTTTCCCATCGACATCAGTGGGTTTCTTTGAGTTAATGTATGTGATTTTGTACGGCAGATGCGCAGCGTTGGGCGCGGCGAAGTCCTGGTGTCGCTGTGCTGGCAGCCGGCGGCCGCGCGCCTCACCGTGGTGCTGCTGAAGGCGCGCAATCTGCCCAAGATGGACGTCACCGGCCTCGCAGACCCGTGAGTGCCACTTGGTCTAACAGACTGCCCTCTGATACGTGCCTCTGTGTTAGTGTCACCCGGTTCATGGTCTATCAGACTGCGTGCCTCTGTGTCGCCTGGTTCACCAGACCATTCGCTGTGTAAGTACCTACTGTCTGATACAACAGATAGCTCGCTGCATGAGTACCGCTCTCTGTGGTAGCGATCGCCCTCAATTGATGTCTGCTGAAGAAACGTAGACTTCCCTTAACATGCAATGCTACAGATCCGTGAGTACCTATCACCCGGTATATTGGGCCACCCGCTCTTTACCAGACTATAGTCCAGACCAGACTGCTCGCTTCGTGAGAACCGCCTGGTCCGTCAGACTAGTCACTGTCGAAGTAACACCTGGTTCACCAGACATTACTCATTGCGTCATCTAGTAGAAGTTTTATTATTATAGTGAACAATCATTTATCTATCAAAACGAGGATAATAGATAGTGATTCGAATAATGTTAGCTGTAGATCTAGGGTTGCTAGATGGAAAATTTTCTAAATGTCAAGAAAAGACGCAATGCCAAAATATTTTACCGGAGTTCCGATAAAAATTAAAAACTCAGCGTGGTAATTTTTTTTTCTTTTCTACTCTCTAGCGTATACAAATTAATTTCAGATTTTGCGCAACTTCATTACACGTTGTACATTACATTGAACGTTTCGTCTCGCCAGGTACGTGAAGATGTACCTGCTGTACAACGGGCAGCGCATCGCGAAGAAGAAGACGCACGTGAAGAAGCGCACCCTGAACCCGGTGTTCAACGAGTCGTTCGTGTTCGAGGTGCCGGCCGCGCCCAACGCCACGCTCGACCACGTGTCGCTGGAGCTGCTGCTGCTGGACTGGGACCGCGTCACTAAGAACGAGGTACCTGGCGTGTCGCATTTTGTTTTTTTAAATAATGTTAGTTAGTTAGTTTGGCTGGGCTCTTTCAATTATAGACGACGAATTTCTTTACTTCTACATGTATGCTAATGATTATATGATGCATTTATCCATCCTCCATTTTATCTCATTTACTAGAGTCATTCGCACACGTCTTTAACAAATGAAAGCAACCGCCGAAATGAACAACGCTAGTGTGACCACGCAACGCGAATAGTTAAAACCCTTTGATGTACCGCCACACACACGCCCGATAGCACATACGAAGTCCGAATATTCGCGACGATAGCCGAATATGACTAGTCCCATCCCATCTTCGTGTAGGTATCGCGTAATAGCACGAAGCTTCGGGACGATAGGCGCATGTGGGCCACGCATAGAGTTGCCAACCGTCCCGTGTCAGGCGGGACGTCCCGTTTCCAGGGCTCAAATAATGCGTCCCGCAATACACCTGTGGTGCGAGACGCTAATTGTCCCGCTTTATGGTAAGGGCAGCCCGGTTAGACAAAAATTTAACAGATAATAAGTTCTCTTTCATAAGTCACAAAATAAGTACCTAGGTAAGTAGTTACTCTTTCAAAAATAAAAACTAATCGTGATTTTGCTCAGTTGATCGAGAAAAGTGCTATAATTACTGATTAATATTCCTATGTGGTGTTATAATTATCATTTTGTAATAGCAAAAAGTATATTTTGTTAATTTGATTCATACTAATATTATAAATGCGAAAATAACTCTGTCTGTCTGTCTGTCGCGCTTTCATGTCAAAACTAATGAACCGATTTAGATGAAATTTGGTATAAACATAGTTTGAGTCCCAAGAAAGGAAATAGGATAGCTTTCATCGCAGAAATCACCTCTTAAGGGGGAGAAAAGAGGGGGTAGAAGTTCGTAGGTATGGAGAATCAATAATTGCTGAACCGATTTAGATGAAATGTGGTATGTCAATAGTTTGAATTGTGGGATAGGACAAAGAATAGTTTTTATACTCGACATCATTCCTTAAGGGTGTAAAGGGGGGGGGGGGGGAGGGACTTATAAAGAGAATCAATAAAAAAGGATTTCTACACGGCCGAAGTCGCTGGCAAAAGCTGGTTTACTAAACTGATTTAATTTATATTTCTTTTTTTTCTCGTTTCTGCACATTTGTAGGTAGGTCCCGTTTTGTTCGGCCAAGTCCCGCATAAAAATGTCTAATGTCCCGGATAGCTGTGAATGGGAGTTGGCAATTCTAGCCACCACGCACGACATAAGGGATATAAAGTTTCTTTCAATAATGACAGTCCTAGTCACAGAAGACAGAAAGACCTTTGTGTTCTGTGGTTCTAGTTACCGACCGTAGTTAGAGAATAGGCCTGCTGGTCGTATCATGATCTAACGACTTTCGCTTGGTGGTCAGGTGATCGGTCGGCTGGAGCTGGGCGCGGAGGGCGTGGGCAGCGCGCGGCACCACTGGCGCGAGGTGCAGGCCGCGCCGCGCCGCCAGATCGCCGACTGGCACAAGCTCAAGGAGTGAGCCATCATCACACGTACATCACACCCTCGCCGGCCTCGCCCCCACCCACGCCGCGAGGGTAGCGCGTTACGAAACTGCCGTTCGACACTTCGACGATCAACCAAACGCATCGTTCCACACTGATCTGCTAATCAAACTCGTTTTTCGTTGTACCTACAGTAAGCTCCCATGCAAGCTTTACGTTTACACTACGAAAACCGCCGCTACGAGTATTACAAGCGACATAAGGACGGTCCAAAGGTCAAACGGTATAGCTCGACAAGGAGCTTACTGTACTAATCAAACGCGTTGTTCGATTAACCCTTAACTGGATTCGCAAAAAAGGGCAACTTAGTTGGTATCGGGGGTGAAATGTGACCCCATTGTGTAAATTAAGTTATCAAAATATGAATAGTTTTTTTTTGTTAGTTATTATTTTATTCAATTAAACAACTTTTGATTTTAGTACCAAACAACTTTTATTATACTTTTATACAAAAAATTAACTTATTTTTAAACCTTTCGTAACCTCTCATTTTTTAACAATATTTTTAAGAGTCGAGTTACTTAAATTCTATAAAAATCTGCGACGTAATGAGATTAGCTCGTTGCGTCGGAGTGCAGGTTATAAAACTGCAAATTTATGTTAAAAAATATGTTGCACTGGGGTGAAATTTGACCCCCGATACCAGTTAAGGGTTAATTGTTGATCGAACACGCGATTTATCGAATAATCTATTTTTGATCGTGCAGGATTTTGCTTAATTAATTTGACTGGGATAATCGATTATTCTAACTTTTTAACGTGAATAGATCGCAGACTGACACAAGCTCCAAGGAGTGAGCTGCCGCTCACCACACCGCATTACACTCGCCTCCATCGCATAACGATTGCGCGCGTAACACACCAAACTGTCGCTGTTATTAATCGTTTATGTAACTTTTGGTACGGGCAGATACGATATCATCACACTCACAATCTCACCTCTATCCGCGAAAACTGCCTCTAGGAATAAACAATCTACCAACCTCACAGCTACTCTACTCCTTCCTGAGATTGCACGTATTACACGAAACTGCCGATCCATATACCACTATATCGATTTGTGAAACACACTGATTGTTTGAGTATTCGAATAACCTATAGGTATTCGTTTTCGCATAATCTTATTTTGTTAAAAAACCTATGTTGTGCACCTAATCGATTATTTCAACATTTGGCACGTACAGGATATTGCGAATACTCTCTCGTCTTCATTGATTTATTTAATGAATCGATTAATCTAAATATATTATTTTTGTATTATTATATTTTACCTTAACTGAAATAATCGACTAATTAATAAGTATAATTTTTATTTTCGCAAAACTTTCATAATATCTGTTGGAACTGTCAGAACTGTTAGAGTGAGCTAATTAATTATTTTTAATTTTCCAAATAGTAAAGATTTTACGAAATTGCCTGGCAACTCTTCTGATTGGTTAAATAAATCGTCAAACTTTTGAAACCGTAAAATTTATAACACCTAGTATACAGTTTCCGATGGGAAAACTGTATTTGTTGTGGCATAAAATCACCTTGCCTACTAACTTTTTTTAATCAGTCCTATTACATGATATTCTTAAAACTAGGTGGAATAATTTTTTTTTTTGTTTTGTTGCTCACTTATTGATCATGCACTGCTCGAGGGCACAAGGGTTTAAAATAAGATGGCAAGACCAAAATGAAATATAATACGAAATGTTAATTTAGCGTTAATTTGTTATTAAAATTTTCACATTATGTACCTATTAGATAGTGAAACTATATTGCTTGCAGCCATCATCTCATTTTCATTGATTATTGTATTTTTGCTTTACTTTTGTAACGCACAGTGTAAATGGCATTTTCGCACTTACGCCTGATATATCTATATATGCCCCTAATTTAACTACAATGGAGTAAGTTGGCGGTCAAACAGTTTTAGACGATAATCGCTTGCACATGAATCGATGATTTGTATGAGCCGAGTTCCAAAAATTCGAACCGCGCTCAAGCGATTATCCGCTAAAAGTAGTTGACTGTGAATTTCCTCGACTTAACCTATAGTCGGTCCCCAAGATTAGTATTAATCTCATGTTGATCTAAGTAGTACCGTTGATGTAAGTTTAGCGGTTATATTAACATCTCTATTAAATATATGAGCGTAGTTTGTTCGGCAGCATTGAAAGAACAAATTCGCCGAGAAACGTAAAACAGCGTTTATTTTACAACAACAACGTAAATGCATTACTTATAGCTAAAGATTATAATGGCATTAGTGCGAACGCACACGGTGACACGATCGACTATCGGTGATCGATTTTTTGACAGTAGAAATGAACATAATTGGGATGATGACTGAAGTCAAATTTTTACGTCTCGTCATTAAATATTAAAATACCGTAGAAAAAGATGCAGACCTGTGAAATTAGAATTAAAATCGGCTTAAAAATACATTAGATACAAGCATTTTAAGTTGTTAATTTGAAGGCAATTAGACAGAGAGATCCGACATCAACCGTGACGTCATCGTTGAGTACGGTCATATAAACTCCTTGTAAATTGCCGTTTTGCTAGAAAGAGATGGAGTAAAATCTTTAATACCTTATCTTGGTTGTTTTTATAGTTATTCGAAAAGTGATTTTTTCTTTCTGTTTATTATATAAATGAGCTTCTATTAAAGCAAAAAAAAATTTTTAGTCATCTAGCCAATTATCAAGTTCTACGCACACGCACTACAAAATGTCGACCACCGACAAAAGAGCTCTGTAAACGATCAAACATGTTTGTCAAACTTGCTTGACAAACTTCACGTTTTCATCAAACGCGACGTCAATCCAGATACTTTTCAAACGCATCAAACACGTAGTTCGTTTGTCAAACACGTAAATTAGACAAACATGTTTGATCGTTTACAGGGTCCTAAAGCGATAAACGTATGCGTGAGTCGGTCGATTGCCGGGCTTACAAAAAGTCGATCGTGTGTGTTGTCGTTACTTGCCTTATAATGTCACTGCTGCTACATTAATTATGAATAATTCTTGATGTATTATGGAAACGGTAAAGTGTATGATAGATAGAACATATGGTACTTATCTGATCTATTAACTTGAATTGATGTTACAAAAATACTACCCACTGCGAACATATAATACATTAAATTATATTAGTTTGCTCATTGACAATACCATAAAATATGTATTAACAATATATTGACACAAGAACATTAGTAGGTATTATTATATTGATTATAATCTAGCCTACCTTCAATAATTATATAATGTTAAGGATGAAAATAGTTTGTAAGTATGTTCGTTCTCGATGTAGTACACTTAAAGTACTTACTTAAATAGATTTAAAATAGTTTCATGAGTGTATCACATAATAGATTTCTGGTGTAGTTTCCACATTACATACGTAATGAAAAATCATAATCCTTATTAATATTAATATTTAAGTAGATTTTGAAAAACATGTCATGACTTCATAATAATATAATCATATTATGACTTTGTTGTAATACTCAAAGATGTTTAGAACATAATTTATGTATAGTATTAGGATAGAGAAATAAATCTATTTTATACTAAATGTAAGTATCTACTCATTATTCCCGACATTCGTTTGCACGTTAATTTATTTTTCGAGGCTTCTAGCTTTCAACTGTGTGTAATATTTAAGGGAATAATAATGCTTTCACTGTTTGATCTCATCTTTTAAATAATTTAAAACTGAAAGACACTAAGATTTAATATTTTTTAAGTCTAGAGATCAAGAATATTCGTTAAATAATAAGTAAGTAACATTCTAAAAAGTTTCAAAACATGTTTCTTTACATTTATCTTATGAAAATTCTTCGCTGGCTTATAAAACGAACATAGACTGTGTAACAGTATAGTTTATTAGACTTTAAAATTAGTTAATCTATCATAAAATAACCTATAATATTTTGTGTATATCTAAGTATACCTATATTCACTAAGAAGCCGTACTTCGAACATTCCAAGAATAAAATGTAAATATAAATCGCTTCTATCATTATCCATGACGCAACTTCGCCCTAATAATAAATAGTTGATAAATATAAGTGAATACCAGTAAATGTTTGAGTTGGTGTTTTTTATATTTCCAATCGATGTCTATGGGTGTTGTAGAATTAAACTTGTTTGTCATTATTATAATTATTCAATGCAAACATATAACTTCACGGGGTTATAATCAATTAAGGAATTAAATATTTAGAAATGGTAGGTCTAGGTACTTTCTCGTCAATGGCAGCGAGGTTGCAAAAAGCTGCCATATTTCATATTGTCTATGGTCCAGCAGTCCCGTGCAGTAAGCTGAAAATCTTCACCGCATTAGTAGTTCCACACAAAAAATATATCAGATGAGTATACTAAGTGTTTTAGTGAATAAATTATTGACTGGTGCTTTCACAGAATTGTTGGTTTCATTTTATCTTAGTCTTATTTTACCATACATAGCTCAAGGTCAATTTCTTTTACCTTACCTTTGCTTCTACCATAATGATAAGTATATAGTTACAAAAAAAGACGAAACAAATGGAGGCGCCACCATGGACTTATTAATCAAATTTACTATTAATAAATTCATGGACGCCACTTTTTCCGCCAAGAGCCCGTCCCAAATGGCAACCACAGAATATATAAGACCCATTAACAATTTTTTATATGGAGCAAATATGGAAGTGTAGTCACAAGTAAGTATTTTCTTTTCAATCCTTTTTTGTCAGGCTTGTAAAACAGTCGTTTTCTATACAATCAGGAAACTGATTACAGATCCTGAAAGTGCTTGTCCTGAAATGGTATCAATAATGGTTTAAATTATAAAATATAACAAAAAAAATCAATACTTCCAGCTTCCATACATTTAATATGGCGACAATATTATATCACTGGGTTTGGTGTGGGAGAACGGCACCTTATTACTTAATTCTTGATCTGCGTTCTTATTTAAAATTATTAATGGGAAATATTTAACTTGCTATGATATTATTATGCGATGAGTACTATGTCGCCATATTAAATGTATGGAAGCTGGAAACATCGATTTTTCGGTTAAATCCAGTTTTTTTTATGAGGACATTATTGATACCATTTGATAAAGCTCGGAAAACGCTTTCAGGATCAGTAATCAGTTTCTGATATATGTACCTATAGTAAAGAAATAATCGATTAAGATCACTTATCATCTCCATCCTGTATATCCTAATGAATCAGATCTCTTCTATTTTTTATCAATAGATATTTGGAAAAAAAACTATTTAGAAGTAAATAATTACTGAGGGGTAACTATATTTGTCTCGTCCATTTTACTTATTTCTGCTTACGGGAACCATTATGAAGGTAGGTATTGTAGTAGCCACTTACCATCAAGTACACAGTCTGCTAGTTCGTCAGCTTAATCGTATGTCTTTCACAAGTGATGACAGATAAATGAAACAATTTTTTTCTTATCAATTGTATATTTTGATATCAAATCTTAAGACATATAACACAGCTTAACAATTTTGAAAATAAACATACAACAGGGTGAGCATGACCGTTCACTACAATTCTCGATATAGACGGTCTGTCACCAAACTATACGTAGATGGTCACTTCATGTGCCTTCTGGTGAAGTGCGAATAGCTAGAGTTGAGGGTCCGTGTCGTGCGATCAATCGGACTTACCGGAAAAAATAGTCTGTGTAGTCCGATCAGTCAACGCGGGCACGGGCAAATAAACAGGTACTCGTCTCAATTCACTATAACAGTTGAGAACGACTTAAAACTTTGGAGGCGAACTTATAAAATCAATGTTCGACAGAATTCGACTTGATGACAGCTACAAGTCAGTTCAGACAAGTAAGCTATTAAAATAGTTTCAGGGAAATTGTGGAGGTACCTACTAATTATACGTAGTTAAAAAAACTGGGATAGGTAGTTATCAAGAAACAGCAAATGGTACACGAGGAACACCAATTTTTAAATACACCTCCTATTATAAAGAAATCCCACTCGATTCCTAAATTCATTCTCAATTTCAAATTAATTAGTATTGCCAAAGTAGCTCTCATAATGAAACTCAAAAAATCATTGTCTCCATCATGGTATTGTTATATTTGATTAAATACTAACAACAACGAATCACTACACAAAATTGTCATATTAGTCATAATTCATAAGATATGAGTACGCAATGTAGTTTTTTACATTAAGGAGGGCGACGGCACGTATAAACCATACTAAAATCAAAAAAGGTTTTTGGATCGTAATAACATTTCATCGACGCATAATCAATCACTGTTACTAAATTGGTTTCACAAATATCATAAAAATGCATAGGTAGTATCGAATAATTACGCGGCTAACCACTCGTTTCTCGCGAGCGCATATGACTCCCGCTTTAATGTGATCAAGTCTAAAGATATTGTACGAGCTAACTCGCACATTTATATTTTTGAATTAATTCATTAAGTTTAAGTGTCCAATGTCTATTCCGGCTCGAAGGACCAAAAAATATACGAGCCTATGGTAAGGACGTACACTGATGTTAAGATGTTAATAAGCTATGTCAAGATGTCAAATTTATGAAAAGAACAGGAGTTGAATTATAGACACGTGTTTGCCATGAGCGTTTATTTTGCAAACTTAAGTAATAATGCAATGCATGCATAAAAGACATTGGACACGTAAACTTAATGATTTAATTCAAAAATAAAAATGTGCGAGTTAGCTCGTACAGATGCTCGTGCTGGAAATTGCTCGAGCATATTAAACTCTCCACTTAAAATCGCCGAAGGTGAACGCTTCTGCTAAAAATCAACAAGCCTGACCTATTCCCACCGGATTCCCCTGTAAAAGTGGTCGAATACACGAAGTCTAAGATACACTTCTACGATTTCAACTGAAGGTGGTCAGGCGCGTAGCACATACGATTTACACGCTTAACGTTGTCAATCGCCAAATTCTGTAATATAATCTCTAGAACCCGAACACAATCTTCAATGAACAATCTAAAGCCGTTCCGAATATCGATTGAATCCCATCATAAAATTAAGTCGATGCGAAGAAATGTAATCGAGACTATTAGGTAGCTATTCAAGAGAATCAAGTGACTGTGTCGATGAAGCAATTAAAATTTCTGGTTTCCTGGTACGATCGCACCCATAGTTCATCTATATGTAGCAACGAACACTTACACTAGAGTACTCACAGTAACAAACATTAATATTGTCGCATTATTCAACTCCTATTTGGACGTCTCTTTGATTTTCTCTAGCTATGACGATTATTTCTTAAGTTAATTTCACCTACCTACCTGATCTGTTGTGAACATACCTGAACGGTAAACCAGGTGAAGCATGATGGTTTGTTACCCGTCGTCGGGTAATAAACCAAACAATAATAAAAGGAGAAAGCAGATATTTAGGATCGTTTTATAATCATATGGGTAGGGTATGTTCCTTTTTATTTAACGCAAACACTTCTGTCATGTGTAAAATACAATTATTTTTGGAATCATAAATAAAATGCAATGCATAATTTTAGAAAGATAAAAAAAATACTTCAGATCTCGTTTTTGTTATTCAGCATAATGTCCAATTTAAACACCATTTATCCATTTAGAGTAAACAGTTCACATTGTTTTCTTACAACTCAATTTTAAAAATAGTGTCATTAATGTAAATAATAGTTATTTTGCTATACGCGCCAAAAAAAATTGATCAGTAATAAATACTTAAACACTATCAGGATTTTTTTACTTAGCGACTATATTAAAATGTAGTCCCACGACGACGTTACAAATATTTTCAAACATTAAACATCTTCAAACATTCAAATTAACAAGTTACAATGAATTACATTACACAGTGACAATAATACTTAGGCAAGATTCGAATATGTGCGTAATTAAAAATTACTTAAGCTACAGAGAAAATTCATACCAAACAATACTCGTCAAATATTCGTTATTGCTACAAGTAAAAGTGAGATATGAATTTTAGTTCAGATATGTTTGAACCGATTAGATTAAATATTAGTTATATTTTTGGTCCGAAAAGTGTATATTATTACGTGATAAACAGTTATAGAAGATTGTAGACAATATGTTTATAGTATATGCAGCGATTAGTACCTTGTGGCAGTCCAATGTGATTGCTACGTGGATTTACCACATAAGTAAAGTAATACTATTTATTTAATGATATATATCCGTACTTACATTACTTAATACAGATCGAGTTATATAAAATATTGCTTAAAAAGACATATTATGGAAACTATACATAGCGCAAACTGTTGACTTAGTAGCAAAAAAGCTTAATGATGTCAAATTATTATATAAAATCTATTAGTGATGCCAACAGGCATTATAATACTCTTAATACAACTAAACGTAATATAACAACTAAACGTATACACATAAAGCATAAATTCAAAGTCTTTAGTTTACGTAATAAATTAACATTGTGGTGATATTGGTAACCATCATCGCAACAGTACATACAAATACGAACAAAAAACAATTATTATATTTATTTACAATTATTAAATGCAATATATACCTTCCTAATACGTGTAAATTAAATCAAATACGTAAGTAACGTTTGCTACTGGCGATGTCAATTTTTTTCCAATGGCTACATACAATTTGAGCATTATCATTTATATGGCAATCGAAAATATAGTTTTGATGTAAGTACAGGAGACGCATTATTGAATCGTTAAAAGTGAATCTTGAATTCGAACACGAATAAAAATTATTGTGCGAGATTATTTTTACTGTTCCCAATTTAAAAGGTTTTTAAATCACTCGAATTCAGTGTTGTCATCAAAAACAAATTTTATGTTACATTCCGTTCCACACACAAAAATATGAACCGGTACTCAATAACCCATTAATTTAAAAACCGGTGATTATTCGCACGTGTAACGGAACGTATGTACAGCCGGCTTCAAAAGTAGATAAGCATTTTAAAGCATTTTAGTACCATGTCACACCAACTATTCCTTTTATTTAGTATGGTTACACCTATATTGCATTGTTAATAGTTGGTGTGACACGGTACTAAAATGTTCATCTACTTTTGAAGCCGGCTGTACGTTACGTATATTCTACTAGTAGAAATCAAAAACGAGTGGGTACTTATTGCAGAATTCACGAAATGAAAATTCAAATATAGTCAATTTGGGAATGTATCACATAGGTACTGTTCTAATGGATGCGCACTGTGCGACATACGATTGCGACAACTCGACAACTGAACGAAACATTAAACGGTGACCTCTGACAAATCTGACAATCAACTAACTTTGTAACTACATTTAATTTGTAGAATCTCTGTATAAATAGAAAAGTTATGGCAGCTGATAGATTACTTTCTCTTTTTGCACAAGCTAATAATATTAGTACTAATACAAAAAAAACATAAGTTAGTACTAATATAAAAAAACATAACTTAGTACTAATATAAAAAAACATAAGTTAGTACTAATATAAAAAACATAAGTTCGAAAATAGTTGTATTGAATGAAGTAGGTATGTTTCTGTTTATGTAGCTATTATATAAATTTTTAAAACCACCTGGCACTCTCCTTAATTTTCATTCACATGCTCAGTGAGTTAAACAACCATTAGAAAATAGAATTGTAAAATCAGCAGAATGTGAGATTTAAGCGAACCGAGTAGTCCCCTAAAATTACAAATATGTAAATAACTTTTCTTTAAAGTTCTGGCTTCACTGACATCATCGTGAAAAAAAATTTAATGTATTGAACATTCGTTAACAAGTCGTCGAAGTATCGGCCAGTTGCACAGTGCGCGCGCCCCCTTAACGAAAACTTCATAGAATTACCAACTTAATTTTTTTAAA
Source organism: Schoenobius gigantellus (assembly GCA_963935595.1). Taxonomy (NCBI): domain Eukaryota; kingdom Metazoa; phylum Arthropoda; class Insecta; order Lepidoptera; family Crambidae; genus Schoenobius; species Schoenobius gigantellus. Next base: position 26,139,344 of record OZ012554.1, read on the forward strand.
ATATATCATCAATTACAAATTGTATCCTCAAAATTTTTAGCCATTAAAAACTGCAGTAGATTCCATTAAATTTATAACTAAAACAGGCAAGATCAACTAACCAACTAAATGACTTATACCTGAGTGGCAATAAGGCAAGAGTAAAATTATAATCACTATATTAACGTAACATAGCGTCAAGGAAAACTCTTCACATAAAAATTCTACAAAACCTTAATCACAAAATCATCAATCACCAAAGAACAGCATACACTTATTTTTCTTAACATTTAGCAAGTCATAACAATTATCATTTAGATCTTCGCTTGTCATGTGTCCATAAATAATTATTTTTTCTATAACTACCCCCAAATCTCGAACCAATTGAGTATTACGAAAAAATGATCTCAACTTGACTAGGTTCACCTCGTTCCCAGATAATTTGATGAGTTCTGTTAACACCACACGAAATTACACATTTTTTATAAATCTACTCTCATCCAAACTCAATAAATATTCGCCTTTTTTTTCAATTGCTGTGACTTTATTAATAATCGCGCGTGAAAGTGCACCTACCTACACAAAAAAAATGGCCGATTTATTCCCAAGCAAGATCGGGACCCTAATTGAGATCTTGTGCATAACGTCGACGAGTTTGAACCCGAAGAGTGGTTCACTAATTACAAAATCGTATAAAATCGCATGCCAAACGTACGGACACACACTCTTCATTTTTCTTTTTTATTGCAAACACTACTCGACGTCTAAAAAGCTCCGATGACACGCCAAATCCAAATCCCAAGATGTCAGGAAACGGCCTCGAGGAGATCCAATCTCGTTTTAGACATCGTACAAGACAACATCGCCGCGCGATCCCAAGGTTGGGGGGGGCAGAGGGACCTTGATAAGGTCTTTTGGATGTTGCGCACAGCGTAAGGACGGCACTTGAGTTTGACGGCTGGCGATTATAGCAAGCCCCGGTCCAATTCCTTGCGTAGCATCCGCGCCAGCTTTGTAACGTCATCGTCCAGCGGCCCCGCGAACAGAGAGTCGAGGAGTTCCCCGCGCGACGCCAGGCCGAACACACCGGCGAGACGGGACACGGACTTGTCCGACAGGTGTCTCTCTACGACCGACCTAATCAAATGTTCACCTTTTTAATAATGTTCTTAATATAAATTCTTTATTGCACGTAAAACATGCAGACGGCAGAAAATACAGATAAGATCCAGCAAGGGTTGGATGGATGTTTTGTGATAGAATACGAAATGCGGGAAAAGTAAAATGCAAGTGATATATTAAGAAAACAATTAAATGCAATATTCTTTATTGCACATAAAACATGCACAACAATTTATATACAAATTCAAAAAATCAATAAATATACAAGTGTAAATGATATTACGCAACACTTGAAATTAATTTGTTTGTTCAGAATCAAGATTAGAATCAATTCCACAAATAAAAAATATGGTTCAGATTTTATCAAAATAGGATCTCTTATCGGCGGAAGCGCGACGGGTAAGCCAGGTAAAGTTCTCTTCTGTCTTTCACTTACCATCAGTGAGATGAAGGCCAAAAGCTTCCCAGTTGTGAGTAAAGCTACACTACCTCAGAACAATTATTGTTCTGAGTACACCACGCATGCTAGACGTCTCAAACAGTCACGTGATAGACATATCCTTATTAAATCCACGGCATTCAGTCATATTCGTCCTTCTTTCCAAGTTAATTCCACTAATTGCCGCACGTTGCAGACACTAACGTATAATTGCAGTGTATAAGGCATTTGCTACACCCGAATACAAAAATTTTTCGTTATCAAATTGTCCATTCTATGCTCCTGCTCCTGACTCCTGCTTATACGAGTACACCATCCATAATTAATGATTTTTTTCTCTAGAAAGCATAAAATTATAATTGAATTGATAATAATGGAAGCGTCAAGTTCAGTCTACTTTAACATAAAATGTAGTTTCTGCTCTTTGAAAGCTACCAATACGTTTGTTTACTCACTTAAGTGATTGGTGTGAATCGCGTAATGCGTCTTGCAGGAACCCTCTGTCGTACGAGAACTCTACTTCACAGAACGACACCACAGCCATCAGGACGGTCTGAAAAATGGAAAATATTCCGTTACCATAGTTAAACTTAGGCAAAGAATATGTATCGCTACGTCTCCTTAGGGGCGTAACATAACGTCTTTTACAAATCGTCATTCACAATAATCGAGGTAGAGAACATAAAAAGGACGAAACCAAAGGAAAGATTAGTCTGAAAGGCTGTGTCATTTTCGATTAATGTAGCACGCAACGTTTTGAAACAAACTTCGCTCAACTCGCATATATTTAATATTAAAAGTGCTAATAATATTTAGGAATTTAAATGTATATAACAAATTAACAAGAAATCCACTGAATTTACACGGGGGCCGCAGGGCGAAAAACGCGAGGTGCATTTCTAGCTGCACCTAGATTATGTATATTTAGCTTAGTTTTTTTGGAAAACAAAGTATTTACTTATGTATTATTGAAGGGAAACAAATAGTATACATATGGGTTGTTCCTCGTGGTCTCGGTCATTCAAATAAAAAATACAAAACCATGAGTAAAGTTTCCACTTATAATATAAAACATTAAAAATGTACCTAACAGTAGTTATAAGGAACATTTTAATTATCTACATAGAATGTCTAAAAAAGTTAAATGTTACAATTACTTCATTATATTGAAGTTGCCAATACTATCTTTCACTGCATTTTTATACGCTCCTACCGTGGAACAAAATATGTCTGCAGTTAGAAAGTTTGTTATTATTAAGGCAGGTAGGTACCTTACTTAGTAAAATGGTGTTAGTAACATTAGTTGACACCGTTGGCACACTAAAATAGGATAATGACGTAGACGTAGGATACTTAAGGGGAAACAATATACCTAATTGTTTAAAACTAAAAAAAAAACATATTGATCTGTTCCGTTCGGCGTGAAAATAAAGAAGTGTTTTTTTTTTCGGTTGGATTCTATATCGCTGAGTATGTTGCGTTTAAAATTTAGATGCTTGTTAAATTTATGTTGTATTTTCTCAGTGTTTATAAAGAGTTTTATAAAGAGGATTCCATACTACTGACCCATATTCCAGAATGGATCTCACATATCGACGGTTAAGAACCAAGACCACCATGACAATCTACAGTGTACCTATAATGTAGACAGGTGGTTTTGGTTCTTAACCGTCGATATGTAAAATGAAAAATCATAAAAGATAATGCGTATCTGTGGAAGTTCTTAAAGCCTTACATTTTATAAGCTTTTACAGTCAAAAATTTATAAGTATGAAAACTAACATTAAAATGACTTTTAAGATAAGACACCCAAGACTTTCACCACGGTTACCTGGTCAAACACAACACCATCTAAGTGATATTCATGATTATAATTCTTTCTTTCACGAGTGAAAGTGATGAGATTGCATTTCTTTACATATAAATCGAGTAGATTATTTGTACAATATGTAAATAACTCATCTAGTTCTTTTTGTTACTGTAAGCAATCAGATGGTGACTTATTACACGAATTATTTTCATGCCATCTGCGTATAAAACTACGTCAAAAATGTAAAATACAGTGGAGATAATAATGTTAAATAACAGAGGGCCAAGGTGAGATCCCTGAGGTACAGCAGAGGTACTAGGGATAAATGAAGAGCAGTGGCTCTTTATAATTACCGCCTGATTACGTACCCGAAGATGAGAAGTTAATCAGCTCAAAAGATCACTGTGTATACCGACTAATTCCATTTTGTGAATTTACAATTAATTTAGGATTTTGTCAAATGCCTTAGAATAGTCAGTACTTATACTTATCTTCTACTATTGAAACCATAAATTAAAAATACCGATACCAAGTTTTTGGACACTCCGACTCGTTAAACTGCTCTATTAATAAACGCATCTCAAAGTTGAGATCGATTTTAAGATGCAGTTTTGACGTTTAATGTATGGAACATCTGTCAAAAACACCATCTCAAGATTGATCTCATTCTTGAGGTGTAATTATTAATACGAGCCTCCGCGTGTATGGTGATCTGCCTCTGCTGCTTTCCGTAACCGAGTTAGAAAAGCTCGTGCTCATTCAGTACGCTACGTTACACAGCGTAGCGTTACGTAAGTACGTGGAACTGGAAGAGCCGACAGCTGCTGCCCGTGAGAACGCAGCACACCCATCTTGGCGTCTCTGATCTGAGACCCCATTTCTGAATTCATCGCCTGGTGCCGAGCGCTTGATTTCTATTGATTTTCGTTCGACATAAGAAATTCTCTATTTTCCAATCGAGGCAACTGCAGCGCGCGAACTCAACCACTTATCGCTAAGCGAGTGTTGGCATCGAGCGAAATGGCACGCGGTATATGCCACTTCAAACGAGCAATTCGAAAATAGAGCCCCTGATACGCCAGCGTATTAGTGCAGTGTAACGAACGTGATAATAAGGCCCCTGATGCACCTGCGGACCAGAGCCCTTAGGCAAAAACCACACGCTTATTTTGCCGCAGTCGCTCTGCAGGAAATATGTATGGATATGACATGAGCTTGTGACAACCTCACGCTTTTTGCCCGCAGCTATGCAAAAGCTGACAGTCCAAACTGTGACGAGTGTGATCGTGAGGAAGATCTTTTACACTTGCTTCTTGAATGTGGTAGGAATGAGTCCTTGAGAGAAGAACTACTCAGAGATACGGGTATGTCAAGGCAGAACCTGATTTTTTATATACATGACTGCATCAGTTCCAATTTTTCCACAGAACACAGTTATAGATTTTTATGTTTTGCTTTCCAATCGCTCAGTTTGAGGCCGGGTAGAATCGACTCCTAACCGCCTTTTTGTCTAGGTGCGTAGGTACTCGTATTTAATATTGTCAATTATAGTATAATGGTATATTCTTCTATTTTGATTGTATAATAACGTTTATCTTATGTAACTAATAGCTGGCCGACTTAACCATGAGGTGTATGGCAATTAAATAATGAATATAAAAAAAAGTCATCTCAACACATTTTTTTGCGGAACGACTGCGGAAAAATAGCCGTGTGGCTTTTGTCTAAGGGGGCAGAGCAGTGTTACGTACGTGGAACTTGGAGCGGAAGGCGCCGAGCGCGCGCTCGTCGGCCGCCGACAGCTGCCCGTGGCGCCGCAGCACGCCCAGCTTGACGGCCGCCTTGATCACGTGCTTCACCAGCTTCTCCGCCTCGCGTTTCTCGACGCGCTCGCGCAGCACGCTGAGGAACTGCAATCGACGTAAACACACCGTGATAGTTTCATTTCATTTCAAAACAGTGTCTAAGGGTGTGACGGTTGACGGTGACCGTGGAGCATATAAGATAAAAATATTCACGACAAAATGAACCTGGCCAACGCCTCGTGGGTATAGCTATATTTTTTAATTATATATAATTAATTTTATAACAAAGTTAGCAAACAAGCAGGCTGCTCACCTGATGATCAGTGGCCGAAATCGACTATAGTTCATGTGATTCCAGTAACATTTCCAGTAAGACAAGGACCCAAAGTACGCTGCCAACTAGTAACATATGATCAGTGCCCAATAATTTCACTGTTTGTCTTACCCTTTGATTGGAGCACAGTGACAGTGACGACGGCTGGGCAGCGTTCGGGAAGCTACGCAGCATATTCTCGGCCCATCTACCGCAGTGTCTGAAGACGAATGTCTTCAATTCGTGCGTGTTGCCAGTGATGACGTACAGAACTGACACGTGGCCGCTTACAATGGTTCTCATTAGAAAGCTCAAGGTCACTCAAAGAGCAATGGAAAGGGCTATGCTCGAGGTTTCTTTACGCGATTACATTTGAAATGATGAGATCCCTAGAAGAAAGAGTTACCGAGCCCAAAGAATTGCAAATATTAAGTGGCAGTGGCAGAGGGCAGGACACATTGCTCGCAGAACTGACGGTTGTTGGGGCGAAAAGGTCCTCGAGTGGCGACCGCGTACCGGGAGACACAGCGCTGGCAGGTCCCACAAGATGGACCGACGATCTGGTGAAGGTCACGGGAAGACGTTGGATGTGGGAGGCGCAGGACCGATTGGTTTGGAGATCCCTTGGGGAGGTCTATGTCCAACAGCGGGCGTCCCTTGGCTGAAGAGATGATGATGATGATGACAGTGACAAAAATAAAATATAGCATGGTTCATGGAAAGAGTTACTCGCGCAGACGACTACTACTCAGTCTCCCACGGGTCTATAGCGTAGCTTGAGTATTATAGCATATTGTGCGTGAGATGAACTTGAGACCAGCTGAGGTTACCTGGTCGAGCAGTTTAGCGGCGTGCTCGTCAAGAACGAGCGCGCGCGCGCTTGATGTGCCGCCGACGCGCGACAGGAACTTCTTCTGCGCGCGCAGAGAGATGTCCCGCGCACACCACGCGCCGCCGTCCATTGCTGAAACAAAACGACACAGAGTTTCAATAACAACACTCGAACACTCGATTATCTGCGTCCGACTATTTCAGCTTCATTAAAAGCATGCGTAATGGATATTAGATAACGCTGCGATAGCGCAAACAAAATACGACCACACAATCAGCCCGAACTTTATTAAATACCTATTGAATCGTTAACATATGAGTGTAACACAATGTGTGAAGACCTCCTGACACAGGCATAATAATTTGCTTACTAGGAGATCTTAAACATTGTAACGTACGAGTATTATTTATATGCATTGGTTTAAATAAAATAAACTATTTCCACTTTCATGAAGTGGGAGTTAACATTTTTGTATGGTCCTGTAACAACAACATATTTCTCGTTGAAAAGTAGACCTTTGTAGTTTTCTTGTAAAAACACAGTATGTTTAAGAAGCACGTTCAAATTCTGCCCAGGTGATATTTTCTTTTTTTTTGTATTCATTTAAAGTCAGATATATCTTTAGCATTTTTAAAGAAAAGGCAACGATACAAATATAAAACTGCAAATGTACAAACTTGTACAAGGATAATTTGGTTTTATACATTTGAGTGTATTGAGGATTCGTCATTCGCAACAATCACAATTTCTATTCTATCACACTTACCTACCGGCCAGATTTTTAATAAACATCCAATATTTCAAAAAATTGATGTAAGTACTAATTTAGAACCTACATTGAATTAGAGTCACACTAACGAAAACAGTAATGTTTTCGTTATTGTAGCTTCAACATTGAAGCAATGCAATAATAAGCCATATTGCAGTGCTAAGCAGCCCGCGTGAAAGAGAAGATTTCGTGAACTGGCCTGGCCTTAAGAGGAAACACTAAGATCGAGATAATTCAAAAATGAGTATGTATTTGTAAAATGTGTTGCTGTCGCGCTCTGCCCCCGACCAAACGGGCTGGGCGCGATAGAGACAACTGCAGCTCATACCGAAGATACGTATGAAAGGACACAAAATAAACGAACGGAATACTCCTCTTAAAACAGACCGATTTAATTTCATTTTGCATTAAAAATTAAAGAAAGGCTTTGGCTGCGTTTCTGTGTTTTGCTTCTTTTCATATGTAATTTTGTCAAAATTGGGAAGATGTTTAAATACAGCAGAAATTCTGGCCAATTTTTAAGGTTTTTGAAAGTTTTAATCTTTTTTTATATGTAACTTAATAAAAAAAGGAAAGCATGTAATGGGAAGCAAGGAAAACTAATAGTGGCTCTAGATTTTCTTCAGAATAAATAGAGCAACTATTGCCATCACCCAAGGAGGAAACGGGGGACTACGTACGTATGGAAAAACTGCCCGTGTGATTTCCTCTTAACGTTCAAAATAAGTTTAACAAATAACCAAAAGGAAAAAATTACGCGTTCGATATATAACTTTCTCGCGTAAAGCGAAACGTTTGCAATACCGTGATGTTACTAGAGCATCCCGTTCCGAGTGATTACGCTAGCTTGTAACAATTATACACTAATTAGTATAATACGTCGCACACATTACTACGCTAATCTCACAAGCTTACCTCAATCTAGTTCTGAAATATGAGAGGGGATTATTTGACCTTTTGACCATCTGTCGGCTTTTACGTGAGTTCTGGGAAAGTTAAGTTCCAATACTTGTTCATCGTAATCAGTTAGGTACGTATCTTGTTATGTAAAACGACTTTGTGTTTTGAATTTGATTTTACATAAACTGTCAGAAGAAAACGCATAATTTTATTGGTTATACATTACCAACTCACTGTTTCTGACCGTACGGGTTTCCTTGTTCTATCTACATATATGTGTTCTCCTAACAGATAGAATTGATGTTTCTAACTTTGTAACACTGTGTAACAAAATCCAATAACTGTTTTCATCTTGTTAAACACTTAGTTGGCACTTTTAAGGATACTACAAAGTCATAAATATAAAACTTTGCATTTTCTTTTAAAAAAATACCCAACAATGTCATCAAGCTTACTTATTTCTGGGCAACTGTTTTGACCTGCTAGACAAAATCGAAAATCACATTTAATATCAAGCCCGAAAAGGGTCACATTAAAAGATTGCAAACGCAAAAAGTCTTACTTCACCAGATAATTCGTGTGTAGTCGACATTCCACTTAATCATACCAATTCATACCAAACGATTTGCTTCCTCATTTATCATGCGAGATGCAAAGTAATGGAATGATCTTCGTACGTCCGTGTTTCGAACTAAATATAATTTGGGAATTTTCAAGGCAAGAGTGAACAGGCACTAAGTACTTGAGTTTGCGTGCTTCGCTCTCCATCAAGCAAAACTGTGCTCAAACGCACCCAAGTCTACCTTTAAAAAGAATAACACCAAAACTGTATCGACCTCGAACTATAGTCGGCATTAATTTGCGTGCCGCTCGCTCAGCGACGCATCGGCTCATTTAATTTCATGTAGCCCACTAACGCATGGCCATATCCATTATTGGCTATAACGGGGCGTGATCGCGATCGAATTTATATCAATTTCGCTATGGACAATGGCCGGTCGCACTTTCAATTGACGCTGACAACTGGCACGATGAACTGTTAACGTCTTGTTTTCATAACCGTCGCACACGCGATAACAATACGTTTAAACTCGTCGAGATTTACAAACATTGCGAGTGCGTATCAGTGGATTTCCAATAACCATCGGTTATTCATACAAGGGGTAAATGGATTAAGCGGGTCTTGTAATTGGAGTAGGCTGAGATTAGTTTTCGAGTCCTCTCTATCCTACGAAGATTAGGGTAGGCAACTCCACAAATAGGTATATGAAAGCACGCGTCCTATTAAAATATTGAAAATGTTAATATACGTGCTCAAAAATGTCTCAATTCAATTAAATAAAATCTTTCAATATCAAAAGTTTATAAACATGATTCTGTATGAACTACAGAGTAAACTATAAGCTCAAAAAAATATACTAAAACCCCGCATATTTTAACTATCTTAAAAGCAGAAAATATTACCCTCAGGGACCTGTGGGCCGTTAGGGTAATCCCAGACCCTGGAGGGCTATTTGATTCTTCTTGGAATGAATAAAACTGGATTTTGGACTCAAATTTTTAATGAACTACCAAGTGCCAATATTCCATTACTTTTGTATATGTATTTGATTGGAAAAAGAAATAATTAAAAAAACCAAACTCAAAAACTGCTTATGGAATAATGTAAGTAAATGTTGGGTAGGCTGTCTTAAGAATTTCAGCTCAATGGCTAATCAAGAAAAGGGCGGATTTCGAGTTACAAGTTTTTGCCCAGACAAAGAAACAAACACAAATTCATAAAGATATGGGAAAATTTTGAATTTAATTCTAATACATACATGCAAATATAAGGTTGAGGCTACGCGTCAAATGGAAAAGTGCAATTTAGACCGATTTACAAGAAAAGAATAATAACACTATCGTCTTCAACAGACGACTAAATTCGGCTACAAATAAATCATCTCAGATGATAAACATTTACACTTTTCTCAAAAATTACCTTTGTGCAAAGTGAAGAATAATCATCGAAGATTTATCTCTACTCAAAACAGTAAATGATAATGTTACAGTAACAGTTAACCTAATAACCTTTATCATAATGACCTTTGTAGAGAAAAAGGCAGCTCACCGTGTCACGTCTCCGTCTTCCTGCGACGTAGATATTATAAAATTATTACTATCCCTGGGAAAATCTTTCGGCAGCTTATATCAGCAAACAAAGTAGACTAGGCGACGACGGTTCATAAATTCTCAGGAGCGAGGAACAGTAATATTCTGTATGTCGGTAAAGAAAAAAGTCCTTCGGCAGGCTCAAAGCGCTCTCCCGAGGACCCATAATAAACTTTATCGCCCAAGTTTAAATAGGAACTTTCAAGAATAGACCTTATGTAGGTACATTTTTAGTGTCTACATAGTTAGTACCATCAGGTGGGCAGGCTGCTTGTTTGCAAACTTAGTTGTATAAAAAAATATGTTTTAATTTTATAAAATAGAAATAAGAAATTTAGTTTTGAAAACTTACTTGAAAATATTCTAATAATAAATTGAAATAAGGGAAAATCGGACTACTTCTATATTATACGTGGTCACCTAAATAATTCGACGGTAAGTCTAAGTCTTCACTGCTTCATGGCTGCTTTAATATTTTTTTATGAATTTGAATGTATGTTTTTTAGTCATAAAATATCATATTTCTATGAATCAAACTGTCACACCGTGCTAGACAATTTATATTGGCTCAAAAATTTTGAATTACACATAAATTGGTTGGTTGTTGGTTAGTGTTGAAATTAGGCTTAACTTATTAGCACTTAATATTATTTTGACTTATATCGATCGAGTATGTGTATGTGTAATGCTCTGTCCCTAACGAAGCCGAAAATACATTACGAAATGCAATATTAATATTGATTTGTTGAACATTACCCGAAAGTAGTAGATTGTAGAAGTTTTTTTTTTATTTGAGCGATTCTGTGTTTACGTAAGAATTTTCTAGTAAATTCTCCAAGTACCTATATATATATTGAAACCTATCCTTGAAATAAAATAAGAATCCAATCTAGGAGTAATTTGATTTAATTATTTTAACGTTGAACTTGAGTAGCGGTTTAAAGTAAATACATACAGCTATATAATTTTATTTACTTAGCTAAATCGCTTTTGGCAAGGTTACCAACCCCTGTAGAGGTGAGAGTTAGGCGGTTCAAGTAATTTTCAGGGCTTCGAACTTTACACTGGTTGATGTTACATTATCCTCCCGAATTCTGCGAATCGATCATCCTTTGGAGGGCGCAATTTTCTCTTCACCAGATAAACAGAGCTTAACAGAATTAAAGAGACCGTTTACTAGAATTACAAATTTCCTATAAATGACTATAGATTGAATAAATGCTAGTACTTGTCTATGGTTATATTAGACCAGCTGTGCCCGCAGCCCGCAGCTCGGGCACAGCTGAACTTCTAGCGTGAAACTCAGCTTGGATTCATGAGTATCTAAAGAAACATCTTAATTTTTTCTTTCTTCTTTCTTTATTCTTTCTTAGTTTATATAAGTTTACTATAAATAATTTTTAGTTTATATGAGTTTTGTATACATAGTTTAATTTAGAATAGTTTTTTCATTGTAATTCATTATTTTTTAATAGCTAAGATTTTATTTGTAATACTTATTAAATAATAAAGTTGTCTGCTCATATCGGATAGTTGATTATAAAGATGGCATTTATATATAAAGTAAAAATACCTAAGACCGCTTAAAAGACCCAACACGGGTTCACACTGTAAACAATACAGTGTCCATGTGAAAACTAGTAAAAATATAATATAAAGTACATAACAAACATAATATGAACATTGCAACTATCTCGCAGTCTAGAGCAGATTCTACTAATAAACCCCCGCTGAACCGAAACTGTACCGTTGCGTTCGACCAATCAGAACGCCTCATTATCACGTCATAGCTCAGAAGAATAACTAAAGCTGCTGCTTTAGTTGTTGTTCTGAGCGTCATAGATCCTCTTAAAGTCAATCTATGCGCTATTATTCGTCGATCGCAACGGTTCAATTTTGATTTGGCTCTAACTTATCAGAAGAATTGGTGCTCTGATAAAACGACTGGGGTGAGCGAAACAAAGCTCAGAACCCTTAAACCCTTAAAGTGCATCAAAAGCGCGAAGGAACTCGAGTTCAGTCACTCGAGGAGTCATCTATAGTCCCATCACACTGTTGACCACAGCTAATTTTAGTTGTTAGCTTTAGCAATCGTAAATCCGGACACATACTACTGCGACAGAACTTAACGGTTATTTAGGGAGATTATCGGTTTTCGACCGAGGTATCTAAAGGGATTGACGGACAAACCTACAGGTAATAGTCAGCTGTAAAACATTATACGAATGTCAATGCAAGAAATTCGATCACGATCCACATATTCAAACAATTCAGGGGGCCTTTCTTGAAACTTCTTTGTTGAAAGGGGCCCAGAACAACCAAGGTCATACACACAGGTCGAGGTTTGAAAGCAAGTATGAATTTATTAAGGCGATATTGATTCGTTTCAAAATAGGCACCCTTCACCTTATACGTGTACGGTGGTGGTTTGAGAATTATATACCGTTCGATGTTAATTTTTAAATGATATGGCTTGTAACAGAAACTAATTGACTGACATTCAGACGTAATGGTTAAATCTTAGAATAATAACTCTAAGGGTTAAATGATACAGTACAACTAGAGTGTGTAATGCTCAAACGAAAATTCATTACTACGCTCAACTTATGTGGTCGATGCGTTTGAGAGGATAGACGAAATACGGATTTCATAGTACATACATTGCGATTTATCGTATTTGATCGGCTTTAAATATTTTCATGGTATATGTATGTATGGTATACTTAGATAGAACAATGCACAATCGAAATCACTATACAATTGTATTTTACTTTGACTACTTATTAAAACCATATTTTGATGTTAACGTATTGTCTATTTGGTTACTCTTTCACGCGAAAATACTTCGCCGGTTACGATGTACATACATTACCATACCTTTGTAAATATTAGAAATTGTACGTAGGTTTAATTAGATTTGGGGGATTATGTTACACCCAGATTATTACCGGAGGGAGGTTCTGTACCAAGGTCGCCTACTTGGGTACCGTCTTACCTATTTCTGCCGCAAAGCAGCAGTGCTTGCATTGCTGTGTTCCGGTTTTCCGATTGGAAGGGTAAGATCCATATCTTACCATATCAGCGAAATTACTGGGTACCGTGACATTACATCGTATGTCACAAGTTGGCAACGTACACTGTGGTTCTTGTAGGGCTTGCAGATTCACTGCGAATCTCACAAGAACCACATGTACTGTGGTGGTCAGTCAGTATGCTTGCTTGCTAACTCAGTTGTATAAAAAAAAGATTAACATTATATCCAGAAATGACCATAGAATCGGAATTATGTGTTCAAAGCGCCAGTTAAATCGCGTGCTGCACTGCACAAGTAACACTTGCTATGACAACAAATTTAGTAAAGACATTGGTCATCTGGGCAGCGATGTTTTTAGAATACAACCATATATTGATATATACTTACGACATCCACGATAAGAAGAGCTCATTTATTCCTGTGGATATTGAAAGTGAGGCCTATAAGGGAGTTTCTTATTTCTTCGCAGCTCTGCGAAGCAATAAAAAACAAAACTCTACACCAACCCATTTGACCAGCGTGATGTAGTAAGCCAATTCTTCCTTCTGTAACTAAACTGCGACCCATGCCCAGCGGTGGGACGTATGATCAAAAGTGAAGACGATGATGGTAGGTCGACAAACAGATTGCATAGACTTCCTGCCAAATGTTGCCTGCAAAACATTCTTAGTAATCGAATCATTCTGAGCTAATAAACGTATATCTCGCAGAACATAGAGCAGAAATTGTTTTGGCCAAGCACCACCTTTTTTTACGAAAAAGAATGATGTTGCCCACCGTACCCGTAGATAGCTTGCCGATAAGTTTGAGTAGGGTTCTCCCGCATCATCATCACAACTCATTCCCACCGAGGGACTCGAGCCTACCCTAAGTCAGGGTGTTTAGGCCTTAGTCCACCACGCTGGCCCGGTTCGAATTGGTCGACTTCACATATACCTTTGAATTTCTTCGCAAATGTATCCAGGTTGCCTCACGATGTTTTCCTTCACCGTAGGAGCGACGAAAAAAATGTACATATGAAATTCGAAAAACGAAGAACATATTGGTACTCACGTGACAGGATCGAACCCCGGACTTTCCGATTAGAAGACCAGAGTCGAGTCCACAGCGCCACCGACGCTCACCACTTCGACGTTCGTCGTCTCCTTAGTCGAGAAATAAATTCAACAGATCACCCCTAGACACTGCGACCAGCTACGGGTCTTAGGACCAGAGAACATCGAACCAGCTCCTCTAGACAAAAGCCACACTTACCCTCCCTTCACGCTATCCGCAGGTGTCCGCTGAATAAATGCATGGGAAATGGCATTAGTCGTACAACCACGCGTTTTTTCCGCAGCTAATCTCAAATCCATGCATTCATCCCGAAGAACTGTTGCGGAAGAACAATCATGTAGCTATTGTACAAAAGAGCTGGAATCCAGCTCCACTTCACGTTTGTCTTAATACGAACATGACTGTAATCAAGGCGCTTGACATTGGCACCCATAAACGATTCTAATTGACTGCATAATTAACACGGACATCGGACCTACGAAGGATTATCAAGGGCCCGGATACAATTATTTAACCTATTAACCACTTTTTATCTCATATTTTTAACCACCAGTGAATTTGTGATAGAACTTTCGAATCCAACTAGTTAACTATTAACTACCACCATCTTACCGAAGTTTGTCGCTATCGCTCACCATAATGCTATTAATATTATTGTGCTCCCACAATTCGGTTTTTCTATAAAAAAGAGATACAGATGTGGTTTGCTTCAGCGTTCGGCTTTATGGTTGAGTGGTTGAAATAGTTTTTGAAAATTTCACTATCAAAATAAATATAAATAAATAACAATAAACAAATATTTATTAAAAAATAATATACTTAACCCGTTCCGCGGTGGTATAGAAATCCTAGCAAGTATCTTCAGCCATATTTATTTTTATTTACCATCAAGTGAAATGAAAGCTGAGAGCTTTCCTGTTGAATAAAAAAACATCGTAATTTCACGTGGTTGAAGAAATTTTTGAAAATATTATCTTCAAACTATAAGAACAACAAAATCAACATGAAACCACCATGCGGTTGATTTGCGGTACTTTGGTCATGAGTAGGCTAAATTTGTTCATATAAATCAGGGGACTATTAACTCAACTTAATATTTATTACGTGTATATCTACAAATATGACTAAGCCAAACAAGTCTGACGCAATGCGTCTCCTACGACCTAGAGTGTGAATAATGACCACCTGCCTAACTTGTTTCTTAGTATGATTCTTTAATATACAGAAACACATTTGAGCACGCGAAGAAAGTAGGCGAATAAAATGAAATGTGGAGTTATCCCCAAAAAATCACATATACTCGTACTAAGCGAACGTATGCCATTTCTTCCCCATTTTATGATTCCCAGGATATAATTACGACATTTCCGCACATGCGGTGAATGTTCTAGAGTTTGTCGCCGCAGCAATCCTTCGTCGATGCCTCGTGCAGTTCCATTACCGACTGTCACCGGTACATTCTGTCATTATTGTCACAAAGTTGTTGTTGCAATTGTGAAAGTGACTACTCTTGATAAGATTATCGATAGAAATTAGCGTTACAAAGTAAACATAATGGATGGAACAAATCTTGCTGACTTGTTGATATTTATTTCGAGATAAGGTTCAACTCAAATTAACTGATTTACGGGTCGCATAGCTATAATTGGAATTGCCCACTTAATCAACTCCAAAGTCCGTCCTAATCCTTTGAGATATTCGGACAGAACACGATTGAATTTACAAACGTCGTGTATTTATCATAGTGATATTCATCATGTATCTCAATAATAATCATAGTAATGATTTTCAATCTTGGAGGCCACTCTCAACGGTCACTAGTCATCTGCGCGGGACATCTTATAGTGCAAAAAATATCTAAGTAGACGTAATTTGGCTGTATTTATTCTTATGAATAAAAAAATGTGTCTGTGCAAACACAAGTGCACATCGGCTAGCCGTCACGAGCGAAAGATGGCGCAGGACCTACTGTGCCTTCCGAAGCACGGTAGAGCTCGAGATGTTTCATATTATGGTCTGGTTATTACCCATCATAAGCATGATCATGGCCAACTTTGCTTAACTTCAGCAGTCGCACTAATAATTGACTTTGATTACAATAGATACATACGAAGGTGTGGTTAACACCTCATTTTAAAAATTGCTTTTCTGTACACACCTTGAAAAATATTAATCTCAACGTTCTCTCAGCATGCCTCTAAGTGATTGTTAGGTATAAGCCATAATGTACGTGTGGTGTAGTCTAGCAAGCATTAGCCGGAAGGTGATAGGCGAATATTAGCATATCGCGTGGCGGCACAGCCTTGGTAGAGGGCTGGAGGGCTGCCAAATGCGTAACCCCGGGGTACAATGTCAAGATTACGATGCCAATGTTCCCACCGATCTTGATTTACCTTGGCACCTTAACAGCGGGTCTAATCGATTCGAAAAGCTCTATAAAAATGTATTCAACGATACCTGACAAGCCAACAATAAAACATCAATAAAATTAACAGAATATAGTGTAACGATTATGTGCTCATCGCTCTCGCTTTCCGTCCGTCCTATCCGTTTCAGGTTCTATCAAGATCACGGCCCCTGAGCCACCAAAGTACGAGTATTCTTCGGGTTTTTACTAGATGTAACATTTATTACTGTTTGATTGGTAGAGAATGCTTCAGGCATCTACTCCGCCTTTTGTTCATCTAAATGTTGTACGACAAATATCAAATGAATATAAGGTATTAATTTTGTCCACTTTTGAAATATCACCTACAGTCAAAAACTCTGAAATTTTCCGTTTTTCCTGTACTCGTGTAAAGCCGAGGCGGTTCGCTAGATCTCAATATTAATATTGAGAATACCAAAGGTTAGATGAAATATTACCACATTACTGAAAGGCCGTTAGTACTCGTATAATGCTCATAATTTGTTGGGCATGTTCAAAGATAATTTTCAGAAATTCAGCGAAACCATTTCACATTGAGCGTACGAGAGCACCACTCGTACGATACACACACTCAGAAATATTGAAAGGCGACACTTGAAATTGTGAAACCTTTCAACCCTTTGTTGAGCTTTCATTTAAATTCGCTGCGTGCCAATAAATGTATAGAGGGAATGCGAGAAGGTGGGTACTTGAGAAATCATATTCAACGTTAGATGTGTATCGATGCTTAAACTAAAACATATTAAATGATTTTCTAGACTTGCCGCTACGCTGCCGTTGTTTGTGTTATTATTTTTATTATATAAATTAAAATGGAAACGCCAAATGTGTTGCTAAGCGCAAAGCTCGAGAACGGGACAGGAAGAACGGGATTGGACATTTTTTTTTTATATTTTCCTCGACGAACAAGGAAGGTTCTTCAAGGAAGGAAAACATAATAATAATATTTTCTTTATACAACAATTGGCAGTTGGCAAACAAGCAAACTGCAAACCTGATGGTAAGTGGTAACAGTCACCTATAGTACATGTGGCTCCTGTGAGATTCGCAGCAAAACTGCAAACCCCACAAGAACCACAGTGTACGTTGCCAACTTGTGACATAGATATAAAGCCTCGATACCCAGTAATTTCACTGCCATATCTTACAAACAACTTTAAGACAGAACGAAATCTGTCCGGGCATCTAGTTGTTTAAAAATATAACTACTTATTATTTGTACAATGAAATAATAAATAAATTACTCTTATATGAAAATTTCGTAATACGCGCAAACGTATTACGAAATATCTCGATATCACCTTGAAAGGAAAATTTCAGAAAAAAATATTGTCTTAGATGCGCCTCCATCACAGTTTTCTCAATGTACAAATAGAAAAACCCATAAATCTAATATATAAAATTCTCGTATCACAGTGTTTGTAACCGAACTCCTCCGAAACAGCTTGACCGATAAAATGTTTTGTGCATATCCGGTAGGTCTGAGAATAGGTCGTAAACTATTTTTTGTACCCCTAGATAAGGGGTTTTTTGGAAATCCATCATCTTACCTAAGCTTGCCACCCATCATAATATAAATTGTTGTGTTCCGGAATTATAACTGTGTAATTAAGCCATCATAAAAAATCGTACATTTCTAGCTTGTCAACATACAAAAACCATTTCTAACTCAACGTCAACATATACAAATACCTTCGCTTTCCGCGCAGCAAATTGCCCTTTTCCGAAATCGTTTAACTTTTGCGCGAAAAGTTAATACAAAGGTGAGGCCATTAGTTCTGTTGGCCGACCTTCACGGGTCAGGAAGTGGCCCCCGGGGGGCAATCGTTATCCCCTAACAACGCAACATACGTACGCGCCGCCGCGCGCTAAAATAACTATTTTCATACTGCGTATTGTAACCCCTTAATGAGGGAGGTGGAAGAAAATGGTTCGTCCGCCACCGGATTCTCGTAATTATCCGTCGCGTCTACGCAAATAAATGAATGGCGAGAAAGAATTTAAAGGGGTTCCGTGCCCTAAAAAGAGAAAACCCCAACAAGCACAATACGGTTGTGGCGATTACGAACTCCTTTCAGGCGCGTGTCTAACGCGCGTGACAACTGACAGCACTGACAAGACGTTCGTTCGCCGATTTGATTTTTGACATATATTAGCGAAAATATTGTTACATAATATTCACACATACTATTGAAATGTTGGTTCATATTCTAAATTAATTATATGGTATTGTTCTGGTGATCTGCTGATTGTGAAACAGAGTTACATCGCTTTCGCCTTTACATAGCGTGGTTTTATTCCTACACCTAATCAAGTTAAAGATCCACATCAACCAATACCCATAAATTGGTGACCCCGACGTGATTTGAACGCCGTAACGTAAGTTTTGAGGAGCACGACTACTTCCGTTCAATGGTAACAAAGTAACAAGTGGAAACAATCCTGCCCAACTCTTGCCTGTGTGCCTGCCAGCGTGTTTTTGTGAAGAGTCTATGTTTGCAATCTGCACGTTTTGCGACGTGAACCTACTACTGCTACTTTTAACGTAACGTAAGATTTTTATGGTAACTACATTTCATGCTGTTTGAAGTCACATCAGCTCGGAGCTCTACAACTTCTACTACTAGAACCATTGACGTGTCAATGACTAGAACGTGCTGCGGTAAATGTACCTATCGTCGCTTATCATACGAACTTCATGATTTTGGTTTTTTCTATATACATAAACGAATACGACAATAATTATAAATAATATTGTTGTTTTTATATATTGTTAATATGTTTATATATTGTTATAAAAATAATAATAGTAATATGGCTATATTTAAATACTTGCCTATTGTATGAGTATTAGTTTTTTTAATGTTGTTTCTGTGTATGTTACCTATTTTATTGTTGTGTATTATTTTAATGTGTGACTAATTTCTTAAATAACTTTTTGTGTAGTCGCATGTATTTTGTTTTGGCAAGCCTGCACTACACGGCGTGTTGTTTACTTATTTTTCTTTTTATGACATAATTTGTGTTGTGTGTGTTACTTTTCTTGTGCGCCCGTATCATGTCTAATGCGGAAGAACGTCTTGTTTTGTTAGAAAAACAAAACGCTGCACTTAATTTACAATTGCAACAACTTTTGGAGCTCAATAAAACCAACCCTCCTCCTACGGATTCATCTTGTGTTTTTAGAGTTTCTGCTAAATTGCCCCCGTTTTGGCCTGACCGACCAGCTGTGTGGTTTGCTCAGGTTGAGGCTCAGTTTAAGGTTTCTGGTATTACAGTAGATGATACTAAGTTCGATTACGTAGTAGCTCAACTTGACACAAAGATAATCGCTGAGGTTGAAGACATAATTACCAAGCCACCAGAGACAGATAAATATAGGCGGTTGAAAGACGAACTCATCCGACGTTTGTCTTCATCGGAGGAATCCCGTGTGAGGCAGCTGATCAGCGACGTGGAGCTTGGAGATAGAAAACCATCCCAGTTCCTGCGTCATCTTAGGTCTCTCGCCGGAACGTCACTTTCAGACCAGAACATCCTGCGTCAGCTTTGGATGAGGCGCCTGCCCCAGCACCTCCAGGCCATCCTTGCCGCTCAAGCAGAGCTATCGTTAGATAAAATTGCCGAACTAGCGGACAAGATCCTGGAAGTCTCTCCTGGCATTGCAGCGCCTCCTGCCGCAGTTTACGCAGCGACTGCGAATACTTCCACAGAGTCTAACTTACTTGCTATCACTGCTCGCCTGGACGAGTTGTCCCGCCAGGTGGCCGCTCTTAGCGTTGGTCGACATGACAGATCTAGGAGCCGCACGGCTTCCAATAGTCGAGCATCTACTCCCGATGCTCGATCCAGATCTCGGCCACGTGTGTGCTGGTATCATAAGAGGTTTCAGGACAAGGCAAAGCGTTGCGTTCAACCATGCACCTGGATCAATGCGGAAAACCAGCAGGGTGGTCAGTAGTGGCGGCAGCCGATTGCCTTTCTATAAGTCGCCGGTTATTTGTCACTGAGAAGACGTCTAAGCGTCGCCTCCTTGTTGACACTGGTTCAGACCTCTCTTGCTATCCCCACCGCTGGCTATCGTCGCGACCGAAACTTTCGGATTATGTACTACACGCGGCCAACGGTAGCCAAATCAAGACATATGGCACTATAACTTTACGCCTAAATATTGGGTTACGCAGGGATTTTCCATGGAGTTTTGTTGTCGCTGATGTGAGTTGTGCTATATTAGGTTCCGACTTTTTAGCACATTACCACCTCCTGCCTGACTGTGCCGGCAAGCGTTTGATCGACGGAATTACTGGTGTGTCCTGTACTGCTAATATTGCTGCTTCTGAACAGGTTAGCGTTAGAGCTGTCGTTAGCAATAACCCGAATTCTGTTTTTGAAAAACTTCTTTCAGAATTCCCTTCCATCACTCGACCTCCTGGTGTGCCAAGGGAAATCCGGCATGACACCGTTCACCACATTCAGACGACTGAGGGACCGCCTGTCTCATGCCGTCCTCGACGACTTGGCCCGCAGAAGCTCTTGGCTGCGAAAAAGGAATTTGAAGAGATGGTGCAATGTGGCACGGCACGACCTGCTAAGGGTCCCTGGTCATCACCGCTACACATGGTTGTGAAGAAGGACTCAACCTGGCGTCCATGTGGCGATTACCGCGCCTTGAACGCCAGGACGGTTCCAGACCGCTATCCAGTGCGCCATATCGGTGACGTGTGCCAGAACATCACTGGTTCGACTATTTTTAGTACCTTAGACCTCGTCAAAGCCTACCATCAAATTCCTGTCGCACCCGAGGACGTATGCAAGACAGCCATCATCACTCCTTTCGGCCTTTTCGAGTTTCCTTTTATGACCTTTGGTCTGAGGAACGCAGGTCAGACCTTCCAAAGGTTCATCGATCAGGTCGTTCAGGGGTTAGATTTCTGTTTTGCATACGTCGACGATATTTTAGTTTACTCTAAAAACGAGACCCAGCACCTGGAACACCTGCGCGTGATTTTTCAGCGACTCCAAAACTTCGGTGTTGTTATCAACCCTTCGAAGTGTGTTTTGGGTGTCCGTGAGGTAACCTTTCTTGGCTGCCGCATCAACGCTGATGGCACGCGACCACCTGAAGACCGTATTCAGGGTCTCAGAGATTTTCCCCCGCCCAAAACAGTGCAGGGTCTACGACGTTTTTTGGGCATGATAAATTATTATCGTCGATTTTTGCCTCACGCTGCTGAGTTACAGGCCCCACTCATTGAAGCAATCACCAACATCAACGGGAAAGGCGCCAAACCAGTTCACTGGAACGCCGATCTCTTGCAAGCCTTCGAAAATTGTAAATCTGGCCTTTCTTCAGTCACACTCCTGGCTCATCCTATTTGCGACGCGCAGCTTGGTCTTTTTACAGATGCGTCTAGCGTTCATGTTGGTGCTTGTTTACAACAGCGAGTAGACAACGCTTGGCAACCCTTGGGTTTCTTTAGTAAGAAACTTAATGCCCGTCAATCTGAGTGGCCTGCCTATTACAGGGAGTTATTGGCAGTGTACGAAAGCGTACAGCATTATCGTCACATACTTGAGGCTCAGCATGCGACAATTTTTACTGATCACAAGCCTCTTGTGTACGCTTTCTTACAACGCCGGGAAAAACTTCCGCCAGTCCAACTCAACCAACTCTCCTTTATTTCCCAGTTCACGACAGATATAGTTCACATCAAGGGCGAAGACAACACAGTCGCTGATGCCATGTCTCGTATTGAGGCGGTCTCTTTTGAGACTGATTATTCCGCCCTAGCAAATTCACAGGAGCTGGACGATGAACTTAAGGAATTTCTATTAGCTGGTGACTCTTCCTCGCTAAAGCTCGAGCGAATTGCTGTCCCTGGTACGGATATAACACTTGTATGCGACACATCGACCGGAAAACCTCGTCCATATGTTCCTCCTCCGCTTCGAAGAAAGGTTTTCGAGAGGATCCATAATCTCAGCCACCCGGGAGTTAAAGCTAGTACCCGCTTAATCTCGGAGCGCTTTGTTTGGCCTAGTATTGGTAAAGACTGCCGGACATGGGCACGGAACTGTATACCATGTCAGCGATCCAAGATCTCGCGGCATACGGTTACACCTTTGGGTCATTTCAGCAGCCCTTCGGCCAGAATGAAACATGTCCATATCGACATCATCGGACCACTACCTCCTTGTAAAGGATATCGGTACTGTTTGACTGCCGTGGACCGTTTCACCCGCTGGCCGGAAGCGTGGCCCATGTCTGGTATTACAGCTGAAGAGGTCGTTGAAACCCTCACAGCTGGATGGATTTCTCGTTTCGGAGTTCCCACAGTCATTACCACCGACCAGGGACGCCAATTTGAAGCAGATCTCTTTCATAGATTTTTACAGCAGTGCGCCACTAAACGTATCCGCACCACGAGTTACCACCCATGCGCAAATGGTATGGTCGAGAGGTTCCACCGAACTCTCAAGGCAGCTTTGATGTGCCATGAGGAATCATGGCTCAGCGCCTTGCCGTTTGTCCTTCTCGGGATACGCACAGCGGTTAAGGAGGATTTAAACACCTCTTCCGCAGAGTTGCTTTACGGAGAAACACTCCGCCTGCCGGGAGAACTGTTGGTGCCTCCAACTAGTTCACAAACAGCTGACGCCACGGATTTGGTAGCACAACTAAGAGCGATGATGGCAAAGCTAAGACCTGCCTCAGGTTCGCGTCATACACAGCCAGCTACCTTCGTTTCCTCTATGCTCCCAAAAGCCTCGCACGTATTTCTGCGTGATGACACTGTCCGCCGTCCTCTGACTCCCCCTTACACTGGCCCACACCGGATAGTCGAGCTTAAGGAAAAGACGGTCATTTTAGACTTTAAAGGTCGTAATATGGAAGTCAGCATAGATAGAGTCAAGCCGGCACATCTGGAAGCTCAACTACAACAACCAGTTGTATCAGCACCGGTACCTACAATTCCTCAACCGATCATCTTAAAATGTACTCCTTCTCCAGCCCTGCCTGAGCCAGCCAAGCCTGAGTATACCACTAGATCTGGTCGTCGCGTCCGTTTTCAAAAGCCTTTTAATTTGTAACTGTTTTTTTTTTACCTTTTTCTGGACCTTTTCTTCTCCGTAGGGGGGTGGTGTGGCGATTACGAACTCCTTTCAGGCGCGTGTCTAACGCGCGTGACAACTGACAGCACTGACAAGACGTTCGTTCGCCGATTTGATTTTTGACATATATTAGCGAAAATATTGTTACATAATATTCACACATACTATTGAAATGTTGGTTCATATTCTAAATTAATTATATGGTATTGTTCTGGTGATCTGCTGATTGTGAAACAGAGTTACATCGCTTTCGCCTTTACATAGCGTGGTTTTATTCCTACACCTAATCAAGTTAAAGATCCACATCAACCAATACCCATACGGTTTTATCAAAATTATCCCAAGACCATCGTTCAATTAGGACTATAAGGGATTAATAAGCGCTTACAAGTCCGGAAAGGGACCCACTTTCTAAGCCTATTTGCATTTATAATAGCCCGTTGAAATTCCAATTACGCTAAATATTATTGATATAATAGAAATACATTAATACAAATACTCCTACGTAACCTGCTTTAAGTTTCTTACAGTAAAAAAAGTGAGATTAGTACGCTTTCAGCAGAACGCAATCGAAGAGTTTGCTTAGTAGATTTTTGTATGAATTAAAACACATTGTAAGATAAGTAATATGAATTCTATTAGTGTTATTCAAAGTAGTTGAATTATAAAGTATTGTGTTGTTAAATTACTATTTTAGCGTACTATAAGTAGAGGTGCAGGGGAACATGAATTTTCTGTGAAATGTATCACGTATTTTAGTGAAAATTTTAACGCGCCTCTTGAAATTGTAATTTTACATATTAATATTTATTAATTTGTTTAGCAAATTATACAAGGCAGTTGCCATTTTCGCAGTTGGCATAGTGCGTTTTAGAGCTATAACAGGGACACTTGGGCTCGTATTAATAATTGCAATTCAAGAATGAGATCGATCTTAAGATACTGTTTTTGACAGATGTTCCATACATTAAACGTCAAAACTGCAGTATAAGATCGATCTCAACTTTGAGACGCGTTCATTAATACGAGCCTTGGTTTTATAACGGCATGTGTCAAAACCAAAGAACTCGCCGTGTACATACTTACAAAATTTTAGAAAAAAATAATAATTTAATAGAACCTTAATAGTGTAATAATTTTGTCTTGCCATTGAAATTAATGACATTTCGGAGGCCGATAGAATCATACCGAAGTATAAACGATTGATACATATAGCCGTAAATCTATATCAAGACATTAGGATTTCATCGCCGCAGGGGAACACTTATCTGAATTACCTACCTTTTTTCAGTTTTATTCGAGTTCTTTTCTTGCTTGAAATTTATTACCGAAACTCTAATCCTGTAATCTTGAATATTAAGCGTAATAAATTAAAAAACTTTTTATCGAGCATGCATTTATTTCTATTACGGAATGAAAAAACTTTTGCTGTCCCAAAGAGCTTCCGTTGGCGTTCATAATTTGGAAAAAATGCTATAAAACTAAACAAGTAATTTTACCTATAGTCAAGAAAAATTGCCCAGTAACCTGTAAATAGCTCAACGGATTTGAACAAAATTGAAACACACATCGCCTACATAACCTGAATCTATAATATACAGGATGGAAAAAAAGACCGTGATTGGAAGAAAAGTACCCTTAATATTGATGATGGCAAATTTTACTGAAAGGAAACATTCCTTTATTTTCAAAAATAATTAAAGCTGCATCTTAAGATTTTTGAAAAATCACCTGCTTGAGCCGGGAATCGAACCGGTGAAACGTGAAAACAAATATCCTGTATTTTATGATACCAACCGAAAGAGTCATTCATAAGGATCAATTTCTTTTAAGCAACATAGTATCTTAAATTAAAGAAAGACCAAGAATTTTTTTTTATTGTAAAGCTTACTCACTATCTAAAGAAAATAGTTTACTTAACTAATGAATTTGCTCAAAATGAGACCCACTTTCACGTATGCACAAGTAGACGTATTCTTCGACTGAATTCTCTACGTGTCGCCTTTTATATTGAGTTGATTGAATATTTAAAATATTAGTTCAAGTTTTCTGTGAATGGAACATAATACTCGTACTGGCCACATATGAAAATAATGTAATTGCATTTTGCTATAAATGCACCTGGCTGTTTTCTTTTTTCTAATGATCAGTTTGAATTTTGAACCAAAGAAAATGGGTCTCATTTTGAGCAATTCATAATTTAAGTGAATTATTTTCTTTAGATAGTGACCCAACTAGCACACTAGTGGAAATAGCAGCCTATTTTGCAACTTTTAGCTGTACAGTAGCGCTTTAGGGGTTCAGAAAGTGGTTTTAAGTTCTACTATTGCTTCCGTAACTGCTCATAGCTGTAAATATCACTAGGGGTAGCAGAAACTGAACCTAATTCCACTCTAGGCTTTATAAGAGTTCATTTTACAACCTATTTGCCATCTATAGCTTTAAAAGAGAGTTAAAACATGTATGTTAAAGCTAAAAGCTGCTAAAAAGTTTCTATTGTCGCTGCTGTACGCTTCAGAACTGCATAAAGACTTTAATTGCAGACTTTTTAACGGAACTGTATAAAAAATATATTTATCGCTGTTCTGCCACTGAAAGTTTCATTGCAGAAGTGATTTGTACTTTTGCGCAGACTTAGGTAACAATTTGATCGACTGTTTTACTAATAGCGATATTAAGGCTTCACAATAGAAGCAAGAGCGTAATGGACACTGCCTACTCATTTGGATACATTCTGCTATTTTTATTGGAGAAAACACATTTTATAAAATATATGAGCCCGTTTAAAAGAAATATGGATCTAAAAGTATGGAAGTTCAAACAGAGAACTGGTGGATATCGCAAGAAAGTACGGAGAGTTTATTAGAATATGCATAAATTAAAAAAGACAACATCTGTGTGAGAATTCTGTAATTGAAATTTTTTGAACACCTAAGTTTTTTTAACTCAATTACTTACGTGAGAGTAATTTAGCTTTCATTTATAAAACTCTATTCATTTAATTTATTCTTTAAGGGATAACAAAAATATTGCGCCAAGTTCGAGTTCAACAAACACAAGCGAGGGTCCCGTAGATTTTATTTTCTCAATCAGTGATAACGAACCAGTTACAGAGGAAAAGTAAGTTATAGCTTGGTGTGGCATATTATAAAAATAAAGTAAAATAACCTTGTATGCGTAATTTTTTGTTTCTTTCTTCTACATGCAATCATGTGGACTCAGACAGCGATACTGAATATAAACTAGAGTATGACGAATGTGAAAGAAAATGGAGCTATCGTGAGCAAATACGAATTTGGGCGTTGAAACACAAATGTAGTCATGTAGCTTTAAAAGAATTATTTCGATTTGCATAAATTTTTAAAAGTTTTTATTGAAGAAATGGGCAGTATGCTTCACGATGGCATTAATATATGAAGTAAAAAAAATTCAGTGTCATTGAGATGCTTTGCATACGATTCTCCTGCCAGAGCTATGATAAAAGGTACACCTGTATCTACTTGCTATCTGCCATGTGCTATTAGCAAGTCGGGAGAAGATTTAGTTATTCTTTCTCAACTGTCTCAAATCAATTTTAATGATTATGGGGTTTTATTGTAACCACCGTGTTTATGTCATTATTTACTTGTATTTACAGTTTTTCGAATCTAGTCTCTTTTGTATGTTTTTTTCCAGGTGTGTGCAATTATAATGGAAAACATGGTTGCCTTAAGTGTACAGTTGTGGGAGAATATTCGCATGTTTCGCACACTGTGATAGTTCCTGACACCAACTGTCCATTACGGAATGACAAGAATTTTAGAGAAAAGAAGTATGGAAACACTTTTAAGTTCAGAGTATGTGCGTTTGCCGTGTGATGTTAAATGTAAACTTGTGGTCACTCGATATGAATCAGATTTATATTTTGGTGTGTAATAACACACATTGTAACTAGTAGAATCGAAGCGCCTCTTGTATAATTGTATTGGTAAATTATAATAAAACAATATTTGAGGTAAAATCAACTTGTTTAATTGGCAAATTGGCCCATAATTGACATTATTAAAATAACTAAACTAGGTAAATTCTAAAATAACAACAATATAAGCTGTTGGCCCGATAAGGTGTGGCGAGAGCGCTGTTAAGAGTTCCGTGGCTTCTTGTTCTGTTGTCGAACAATCTCAACATTTTTGTCAACTGCTTGTCAGCAATTTTTTACGACATAATATTGTTCATTTTAACAATGCAGTTTATTTTAGTCCAGTTTGGTTGTGGAGTTGAATCTTCTATTTTACATAATTTTTTACTTTTTTGTTCGGCCAGTGTAACACTCCATGTTTTTCCCACGTAGATGGACAGATGCAAAGTTCTTGTTTATTTTGTTGTTCATTATAAGTTTGAATTATTTTGAAAGGCATTCTGAAAACATAATAAGACATAGAAAGTGTTAAACAATTGAAAGAGCGAAAAATATAGAAGCAGTTACAAACATCATCGTATTTTAGGGTTTTCAACGAGTTCTACAGATCTCTAAACAAATAACCATTAGTGTGGTTCGATACCTGCAGTAAGTACGAAATAAAAGTTATTGTAAAGACTTGAACTGCATTAGTGGTACAGGTATTACTTGGATCTTTAGAAGAGTGAAACTTAACGCTTTGACGCACAGAGAGGAAGTATTAAGGTTGAAGTTGCAAGTTAAAGCTGCTTCTCATAGACACCATGTTTACAAGACAATTATTTATCATTACTTGAGAAATTTATAGGTTTTTATCACAATTTCAATTTAAAATATAACTAAATATAGAACCAGCAACTTACTAAATAGAAATGTAGTCAAGAATGTAATGTCAATGTCGTGTAGGTATGTGATATAATATTATTTATATAATAATTTTTACATATTTTACGATATTCTAAGGTAATTATTGAGGCGCGTTAAAAATACTCCAATAATATCAACTATATGCACGATAAACTGATCTGCGTTTTAGCCACTTGTATATAATACAAAATATAGCTCAAAAACACTTACCTTCACTTCACTTATTATTTATTTGTATTCAGTAATGTCTGACTCAGGAACAAAAGATGTATTTAACAAATGAGAGACAAGGTGAATGAACAGTGAGCCTTTATTCGTTCAGTTAAAAACCTGTCATTCATTCAATAAGTGCCACAAGAGCTTTAGTGTGATGCTAATTATTAGTTGCAGCTCCTGTAGCGCTTTTATGCCACTATTATGAAGTTGTAATGGAACTGTAGGTTGCAAAAAGTTGTGCCCCTTTGGCTGCAAAGCGGCTGCATAAAGTCTGCAGTGCACGCTCTGGCGCTTGAGCTTGGCGCCTTTGGGAATAATCGGATTAGCTCCAAAGCTCTTAAGCAACTAGTTTGTGCTAGTTGGGGAGTAAGCTTTACAATAAAAAAAATATTTTTCTTGGTCTTTCTTTAATTTAAGATACTAAGTTGCTTAAAAGAAATTGATCCTTTTGAATGAGTTTTTCGGTTGGTTATCATAAAATACATGATTTTTTTTCACATTTCCCCGGTTCCATTCCCGGCTCAAGCACGTGATTTTTCAAAAATCTTTAAATGCAGTTTTAATTATTTTTGAAAATGAAGAAATGTTTCCTTTCAGTCAAAGCCATCATCAATATTAAGGGTACTATTCCTCCAATCACGGTCTTTTTTTCCACCTTGTATAAAAACGAAATACCACTGACTGACATATCACGAAATGTCAGAAACTATAACACCTACAAACTTAAAATTTGGCAAGTAGGTTCCTTATAGGGTGTTGACTGTAGACATCCGCTAAGAATGGATTTGTAAAGGAAATCATTAAAAAAGATTTCCACGCGGACGAAGTCGCGGGCAAAAGCTAGTTAATAATATATTTATCACAGTAAAACCAAACGACATCGTGGTCGTTTGGTTTTTTCCCCTAGAAAAAAGATTAACATGAAATAACTGTCGCTATAAGCAATCTTGAGTTGTAAGTCATAGTACGAGGGCGACGACCAGCTCATGAGGCTCAATTAAGACCAATCTTTGTTTAATTGGTATAGAGATACAACTGAAACGTACGTACTGCTGTTGTGATCAAAATAATGTGTGTACCCTTTCATTGTCACCATAAGATTCAACTGTGTTTAGTACAATAATTGTGTTATTATTCACATTCCATATTTTGTAATAAACTTCTAATATCTGCAAAAATCTTACTAACTTAAACTCAAACATTAAAAAATCTTTAATCAATATAGACCTTTACAGGCACTTATAGACGTCAAACAAAATATAAAAATCTAAATAACCAAAAATCTAATTAAAAATGTATTTTATTTAAGCCTTGTATGTAACATACACCCCAATCATAATTTAGTTGTATGCAAATACAAGTAAAATGAAAAAAGTTGACTCCACACCTGCGGGCCAATTATGGATCTTTTATCATATAATGGCATAATTTCAATGATGTCATCATTAAATTATGAACAAATGATCAAAAATCTGATCGGATATCGTATTTTTCGTCTTGCACTATGATATCATATGATATCATTTGCAAAACCATGAGATCGGTAATAGGCCCTCTGCTGTTCGGAAATTGGGAGATTATTGTTTCCCAAATATTGAAATGAATGCGTTCAGGTCGATGAATGAACTCCCTAGAGAGTTTTCTTAAGAGACTACAGTGGGGTTCTTCAAGAAGGGTGTTTAGAAATATTTTAACAGTTAGCAAGGTACAGGCGACACCCCCGGTGTTGCACGCATTCATAGGCTATGGTAACCGCTTAACATCAGGCCTCTATGACACTATCTTACGCCACTAAAATATATAACATATATCACTGTCAGAGATGGTAAAATGTGGCCGTAAGTTGTTTGCCACGTTAGTGGTATAAACCAACTGAATTAATGGACTGTGCAAATGCTTCACCTATAAATTTAAAACTAGGCATGGAGATATATAATGAGTGGAAGTCAGACGCTTTAGAGGGGGAGTTTTAAAAAATCTTTTTAAATCTGACGTCTCCTACCCATCGTACGGTCATTAGAGATGATTTAAACATAGCTTATATCCGGACTAAGCAAAACTTCAGTTTTTTATCGGTCCTAAGAAAAAATGTTATCACGAAACGAGTTCCAATTGTATTATAAGGTCGAAGTTTAACGTCGAACTTCTTATTTCTGGTCTAAACCATGGATTTTTCTTATAATTAGACCGATAGTATACATCATCATCACAGCTCATATACGTCCCCGCCGAAAGGATCGGGATTAACACTAGTTATTTATATACCTTATATACCCTTCTTCATTAGCCTTAGGATGTTAAGACCTTAGTCAACCATCGTGGACCAGTGTGGATTGGTCGACTTGACATACACCTGTGAATTTCTTTACAGATGTATGCAAGTTGCCTCACAATGTTTTCCTTCCCCGTAGGAGAATATACATATGAAATTCGAAAAATGAAAAACACATTGGTACCTGGCAGTTTCGAGCCCCGAATCTTCCGATTAGAAGGCCATAGTGCCGACTCCACAGAGCCACCGACGCTCACATAGTACACATACGAGTCAAATTTCATCTTCGTGATTTCTAGAGATTTCGTTATAATCAGAGTGATCTTTCGCTATAAAACGATATAAAGATGATTTATGGCGCCTTGATTATCGATCAACACAAAGCTTACGTTACGTGTTGTGTTAAGGGTTATAAAAATTATCCCTCCAACGTGTTACAAAAGATTATTTCGGTCCAATTAACCCAGAACTGCTGTTGTCTTTACGAGCTCGTTCCTGATATGCCGTTACCCTTATTTTATGGGTCGTATAATGCTTTAGTGTTTACATCTCAAATAACATGTCAGCCTGATTACCTACTTACTTTTTCATTGTAAGCCACCTTAAATTATGTATTTTCATTTCAAGTTTCAAACCACTAAATAATGTACAATAGGATCTCTATTTCATTTATAAAGATGGGTAGGATAAAAAATATGGTTAGTTAAATTTAAAAGACAGTAAATACATATAACAAATAAAATAGCCGTGCACATAATGTCGCATCAGTCTTATTAATGTCGTCATTAACGCCATTATCAGCTTCCTTGTATATATTTTAAATAAAATTATTGAAAAACAAAACTTTTTTCAAGTACTCGTCAATACGAATCAAACGAGCCCAAACTCGATGGGGTTGTGTCGTTTTATTACAGAGTTCCTTTGGCCACCTTCCAGCTCCAGCAATATATCGGCTCCATGTCATCATAATATTACATTGTCACGCGATATACATACCTATGCATGCAAAATTTTAGCTCAATCGGAAACCGGGAAGTGGGTCAAATTTAGCTTGCAAGATTTCATTACAGACACCGGGACAGGTGAAAGTAAATAAAAGCTTGTAAAATTTGAATTACCGTAAAGAACCTCTCATCCTCTCTTTCCCTCTCTCAAAAATGTTGAAATAAAATGTTTTATATGTAATCATAGGTTAACATAACAATTTTCATATGCTACCTAACTGGGTTATCAGAAGTTCAATATTTAGAATGCGAATTTTCGTCAAGAAGCTGTCGTCTCGAGCCATTTTTAGGGGTCACCCTCAAAGGGTGTAATTACAAAACTGTAATACAGATAATGTTTCAATGTGATCCATAACCTACATACCAATTCTTAAACTTCTAAGTCAGAAAATTACGAAGATCCTTTGCTTGTATACTATGACTGCACAAACTCTATCCCACATATATCTTTAGTAAAATTCATCGAAATTTCAGCGACACAAAAATGCAACAAACAGCCGGACAGAGTTACTTTGGAGTTGATAATATTAGAAATGGTAGTAATAAAATAATAAAGGCATATCTGTAAACAATATATACTTTATACAAAGAAAAAAGCGACAGCATTGCAAAAGCCACAAATAAGAAACTTACTGAAAGCGGGAAGCTCCACGCAGCGGGGGCCCGCGCCGCGAGAAGCTTTTAAAACTTCCGCCACTTTGCAAAGCTGTATTAGTTCATCGATACTTTTAAAGGAGTCCGTAACAATTTCACCCGGATTCAATTCCACCCGAATCCAGATTCAATTCCATCAAAAGAAAAGCATTTCGAAGAATGCTTACCTACAGTATTTTTTAAACATTTCTTACACAAATGTGTAACTTATCGTGAAAATGTTATACTTTAATGATTAAGATGAAATCACGAATGCAATCACTTGTGACTGCGGGGAGACTATTAACGTTATTATTTTAATAGATTATCTCACTATTCACGGTTATTTTATTATCACCCTGGAAAATTTAAGGGACGCTTCACATGGTATTATAATGATTTGAATATGAATAAAAAAATAACTCACTTAATTTTATATTAATTTTCTAACATATCAAAAAAATGCTGTACTAGTTGAGAGCAGCATTTTTAGAGATTTTTTTTATATAATAATGGATGTGTCCTGAAGCGTCGCTAAAATTTTCCAGGGTGATAAAAAATAACCGTGTATATATGTTTTCAACTCGATTTAAATATTATACGAAAATCGACAGTAACTCTGCCTATATTTCTGTTTGTAACTATTTCACGCTGAAACCGTCGAATCGTTATTTATATTAGACCTTGCGAAGGGCCGAGACAACCTCTTGACGCTAAAATAAAACTTGAAAGGGCGACAGGCGGTAGGAGCTCATATGAGCCTTAATATGAGGGCATTGGCTGTATAAAAAATGGACAGTTGGGGAATGAATGAAAGATGACTGACGAAAGAATAATATAGTTGCAAACGGGTAACTTGGTAAGATATGGAAGGAACAACCTTTTTATTTTAATTCGGAATAACCTTACCAAGAGACTAACAACCGGTTCAATATGTTGTCCATCGCTAGAGATAGAATTTTGACGTATTTTGTATGGAGCTAATGCCTTATACCTATCGCTTGTAACCTGTGCCGGTCCATACTCGGTATATAACCAAATCCACAGATATATAGATTGTTGTCCGGCCGTAAGTCGACGACACCGCATGCTTGGGTATGCCCTAGGACTCCATTGTAGTGGCTAATGCACAGATGCCCGTTACACTGGACTAAGAGCGAGGATACACTATCAGTATTTCATCAATCTGATCCATCAGTCTGGTATGATTGACGCCAGACTGATCGTGTAACCCAGTGACTGACGAAATACTGATGTTTTCGCTGAAATTTTCGCTAGTCCACCGGAGAATGATGAAATACTGATGCCAGACTGATGGATCAAACTGATGAAATACTGATGGTGTAACCAGAGGCTAATGGCCAATTTCACCAACAGTATCGTAGCTTAGGAAACTCCCAAGAAGCATGCTGTCACTTTTTGTCTTTAATGAAAAGAATGTGACAGCATGCCACCTACACCTAGGAGTATCCTAAGCTAGTGAAAGTGAAATTGGCCATAAACTTCCTACCGGAACTCCCCCTTTGAGGAGCGACTTCGATAAATTTATTAGGATATCAAAAAAGGGACATTTCGAAAGAGGGCAGTCGCTCAAATCTCCTAATACTCGTAAGTAACAACCGTATCGAAACTAAGTCGATCGGCCAATCGGAGCGCATGTGTTGACTTACGATTGTTTGATGACGTCAAAACGATCGAACTTAGGTTCAGCGGTGACCAGGTCAAAAATAATCTTCTTAACCGATGATGTAAGGAAGAATTAATTAATCATCCTCCGTGATCAACCACTGCTGAGACCATCTGGATTAATTTGAAAGTTCGATTCCACATGGAGGAAGTTTTTTTGCGTGGTTTGGTTGGTGGTAGAATTCAGGGCCCACCTGGCCATTTTTCGCCGTAATTAAACAATGTAAAGAAATTGTTAAGTTAGATTTCTCAGTTGTTGAGGAGTCCATAGATGATGCTGGCATTCATCTTCAGCCTTATCACTACTTATTATCATGTGAGATGAGAGAAAGGGCTCAATAGATGAAGCTGCGGACTCATGGACGTTTTGGGGTCTGTGGAGCACAGGTTGAGAAACGTTGCGATGCCTTGGGAGGTCAATTCTGATGGGAATTTGGTAGCCAAGACCGGAAGAATTAGGGAGTTAGGTCATCGTGCTAGCGAGCACGATTGATTGATACCGACAGTGGAGGCTACACAGGCTATAAGGGAAAGCACAAAAGACCCAAAGTGGACCGAAGTGCGAAGGCTCTGATTGAGCCGCTGCACCTTGTTACATAAGATTGCACCGTGTCAAATTAGTTATATAGGTAAGTATATTTATTTATTTAGTTGAGGTCTCCAGTGCTCCAGTGAAGTTTTTTTTATACACTTAAGTTGGCAAACAAGCAAACTGCCCACCTGATAGTAAGTGGTAACAGTCACCTATAATACAGATGGCTTTTGGAAGGTACGCAGCAAACTGCAACCCCCACGAGAACCACAGTGTACGTTGCCAACTTGTGACGTCAGATCAGATGTAAAGTCACGGTACCCAGTAATTTCACTGCCATATCTTACCCTTCAAACCGGAACACAGCGATGCAAGCACTTCTGCTTTGCCGCAGAAATAGGTAAGACGGAGGTACCCAAGCAGACGACCCTGGTACAGAGTTACCCTCCGGGGAAGTATACGTACTCTCCTTATCAAAGTGCTTATTAAAATGGTATACTATTGATCTATACCTAGTAAAAAAAAGTGATTTGTTTGTACATAACAATGGCGACATGACACTCCCCATTGAAAATCGACATACACTAGATAGAATGAACTTTTCGTTCCAAGTATCAGAATACTCAGTATACACTAGGCAAATTGAAGTTTTAATCTGGAGCCCCCCCATCGAACGCCTATGATGGGGATCAGAAACAGTATCTGCAAACATCCACTGACAAGAATCGATAGCTTCAAAAACACGCGAGAAGTTTCCACTGGCGAAAAGTTACCATATCCGTCTTTGGCATATTTATTCGATACCACTGTCTCTGTCGTATAATAGTGGTTTTGCGTGATACACGCCACCGATATCGATCCACGAATCCACGGAGCCCACTGAGCCGGCGGACTTGATATAAAATGGATTTACTATTTCAGTTACGAAAATAAAATCTTCAGTTACACTACACGTACAAGACTTCACGACCAGTTTCGAGAATACTTTTAGCGCACATTACGATGACGTTAACGCAGTTAAAGAGAGAATCACAACTTTCCCGCCGTTTTATTTTAACAAGCTACGACCCGCGATTTTGTCCAGTAAATTCGGAAGTTTCGATCCCATGAAAATTTCGAGTTAAGATGTCTATTTGAAAGGAAACAACACTTCCCTGAGTCCGTGCAGTGACGAATTTAGAATACATAATATGTCGCAACACCCTTTATTCCCGAGGATGTCGTAAGAGCCGACTAACAGGCGGTTGCACCAAGTTTTTCGTTTTACGATTTCGTAAAAGTAACAACTTACAGTAGGTGTATATTGGGCATTCTAAAACAGTTTTCATCAAAACACCGCAAACGAACGGAGTGAGATTTGAGCTACGCTTCGCTGCGCTCTAGCTCCGCTACGCTCCGCAAATCTCACTGCGTTCGTTTACGCTGATTTGATGAAAACAGTTTGAGATTGCCCAATATACATTATACAGGGTTAAATTATTCATACCATTAAATTGTAATTTTTGATAAATAAAGAGTTATGCGAGTATATTGAATCACCATATTTGTTTTCATTAATAAAACGCAGAAATTTTTGTTAATTTTTTTTTTATTATTATAAAGCAAGTAACAAATATCATCATAGCTAAACTAGAACAATATTTTTAATATAAATTTTCATTCAAGTACAATTTACTGAAGTCATAAATTACATGTGCTTAAGTACCACTTTTTTATGAATAAAACATTCCTTAGAGCGCACTCTTTTTTATGAGTTATACAATTGAAGTTAGCTCCACCTTTAGCATAACTATTGCGCAATGTTGCAAAATTAGGACAACCTTTGCCTTCAACATTTATCAAAAAGCAGTCAGAACACAAATCTTTAATCCATTTTTGCTTTTCAACACCTTTCATTATTATGGTTTGGTCCTTTAAAATTGGAATAATTAATCTCTTAAATTCTCTGAAATCTATATTGCCTTGACTCCAGTATATTCCTCTGTTGCGTTCAATCCAATTGACTGCTCTTTTTTCTTCGGCAGATAATTTTAGATACGAATATGGAGGTTTTATTAAAAAGACTTGCGTAAACTCTTTTGTGGCTAACGCAAATTCCTTAATAATAAAATTATTTTTGCAGTCTTTGAATCCTTGAACATCAACAAAAAGTATCGAACTCTTATCAGCACTCATTGTTTCGTTGTATTCCACTGTTTAACATAAAGTTGAAGTTTGTTCTTTCAAATACCTTTTGATTGCACTTTATTTAGTTAAGATATTTTCTTCACAATATTGCTCAGAGGTTTGTACTCAAAAATGCAGTCATTTAAAATCAAGCAATATGCTGCTGTCTGATCCGGGATTTCTTGGTCTGTTTCAATCTCCACTCTGACATCGATTGATCCCTTTATCATTTCTTGTTGGTGAGAACAATCAATAACAAATAATGGGGCAACGTCTCTGAATTCCTTCAAGCTCATCAACGGCTCTGGTCGCCGTCCATGATAAGACTGTTGGAATCTTGCATATTGTTCGTATAATAAATTAAATTTATCCTCTGAGAAACTGACATTCAATCCTTCATAAGGGTAATACGATGAATTTAAATATACTTTTACATCTCGTACATTGCAGTGATCGAACTCTGCCATTGACATTTCCGCATTGTGCTTGCGATTGGTTTGCAAGGCTATAATAACGAATCTTGGTTTCTCTATCTGTGACGAAGTTTTGATAGACCAAGTGTGTTTACGTGTCTTCGGTAATAATGGATATTCATACAAATCCCAATTTCGAAATGCTAGTGTAATAGGCCTGTCCTTTTCTAGATGTTTCAACAAATTGATTCTTTCACGATCTGATACTTTAACGTGCGGAACTCGCCAAACAACTTTGCTAATAGTTATATCTTCGACCACCTCTCCGACATTTAATTTCAAAGCATTGAGATTCGTATTGCTTCTTAATAGCACCAATTCATGTTTGGAGTTAATTATAACTTTTTCATAATCTTCTGCAAAACCTAAAATTTTCTTCAACGGCACAGAAGCCGAAAAAATTCCTCCGTTAAGATTGTTTGTACCAGAAGTTGACCATCCCCATACACGTGAGCATTTAGATTCATTATCATTTAACGAGAGGTACGATTTTATTGTTGTAGTTATGCCAGCATTTTTTATTTTGTCTATTTCTATTCCGTTTAACTCATATCGAATATCTTGAAATAAATATAGTATTGGATTGTTGATAAAATACACATTTGATATTTTTTCTTTAGTCGAACTATTATAAACATTGGCTTTACCCTCAATATACAAAGTGCTGAGTGAGGGTAACAGACATAGATCTTGTTGATTAATAGGTATTCTTATTTCATCATTCTTGTTGAAACTTGTTACGTACGGTTTATAAGAATGATATTCGAAACTTTCAATACTATTGTCGTATGATGTTGATTGAGATATATTTAAAATATTCATTTTAACAAGCCAATCAACTTCAAAAATTCCTTATTGTTTTTGGTGAGCTTCTTTTTTATGTGAAGCGGTGTGCTTTTATGAGGTGATCTTCTAGTACTAACTTGAATGCAAGCTGTGTTATGATTTTTATTGAAATTTATCATTTTTACGAAAATGTAGATACAGTTGTACTTCTTCGTCTCGTAAATTGATTTGTTTATTCTCGGCGTCTAATAATTGTATAGTTATTGCACTTATAGAACTTTTATTTACAGGAAAATATATTAGATTTTTCGGCACTTCAATGATCCGATAACCAGGTGGTACGTTAGGAACAAACTCGTGAATAATATGACTTGCAGATCCGTTCACGAATGACCCACTAACTACGTCGCATTCGATGCGCACAATGGTTGTTGGCAATATACTGACAGGATACAGAGATCCTTTTTAATGCCTTTATTGTTTCTCCACCAAAACCTAAAATCCTTCCAAGTGAGTCACTTTTGTTAAAATGAACATCTTTAGTACAAAAAATTGTAGTTTTTAAGGTATTATTATTACAAGTTAATTTTAACATTGCATTTCTAATGTATGTCTTTAAATAATCACAGATATCTTGAAGTTCATAAGCTCCTTCAGGTATTTCGATTACTTCGTTATCGTCATAGTAGAATTTATTATTTCTTTTATCTATGTTGGGTATAGAATTAAATGTTGAAAAATACAACAATCCACACTCATAGTATCCACTTAATTCCAAAGTAGGTGAGTAGTTTGTTATCAGAGAGGATCCTTTTCCAGTTATAGACACAGTGAAAGACATTTTACTACTGATAAAGAATTTTATTTCAAGCTTTATATAAATGTGTTTTCCAATACTCCTTTAAAAATTTTATACAAAGGTGGCCGCAATTAACAGAGTCAAATGTTTGATATTGCTCATAGTTATAATTTAAAGAAACATTTCTTAAGTAATCAAGTAGTTCTAACGGAGGTTTCAGATTACCAAAACTATCAAAATATTCAGCATACTTATTTTCTTTCACGTAGGCTACCCAATGTGTTCCAATGTTATTTGAAGTATCTAAATTTATAATACCGCATTCTATCTTCCTAGGTTTTGAGGGCAACGTATCCCTCATGAAAACACCACGAAAAAATGGAATATCACTAGCATGTTCTAATATATCCCAATTAGTTAATGCCCGCCTAGGTAGCCGTTTTATTAGTTTTTTGAGGGTTTCAAATATAGACCTGCACCCTTTTTATAAGGTCTAATATATAATCCTTTTCCGAGAGCAACCGCCTCCATCATCTTATTATGTCGTTCCGATTCTTGAAGAGCTTTTTGAGCTGCTTTTGAATCATTAACCGCTTTTGCTATGCCAGCTGCTCCACCAGCCAGTGAACCTAAAGCTGATAATCCCGCGAAAATAGGAATTAACGGTAACAGTCCTCCACATTTTGGAATAGGAATACAACGAGGTAAACTCATTTTATTTTTATTTCTAAATAGTTTTTTTGCAGCGGCGACCGCATATTTAATAGTAGAATTTGTGTCTTTAGATTTTATTTTTTTTAATTTAGATTTGAGTTTTTTCACAGCTGTCATAAACGACCGAGCACCTGCACCTGCTCTTAATTTGGCCTTCATAGCATTTTTTACTATCCATGAAGCAATTTTTTCTTTCTTTCCAGCGTCTTTTGATTTCAATCTTCTTTGAGCCATATTTAATAGATCTAGATCAGCTTTGTACCTTACGTCAGCGTCGTTGTTTATGTAAGCAATATCGTGGTGCATACAAGCGTTATCCAATTTATTAATTCCTCGCTGACCCTTAAGTAATCGTTTCTGAAGCTTTGTGCCGGGTCCGCAATATTGGTAGCCCGGTAAATGTAACTCAAACGGAATCTTATTTATTAAGCTGTTTATGATACCACTTCCTTTCTTCATTGATAAACAAAAAGTGAATCAATAAAGATATCTTGAGCTATTTTATATCATAAAACCAATTTATTCTTATCAACCCAACTATTTTCGCTATTACTTAATCCTAACCATTTTACAAACAATTTGTTTCCTTTTCTTTTTATAACCTTTTCAATGAGGTATAGGTCTGGAAACTTAGTTTTTTGTAACTCGTATGCATAAAATGAGCCGAGGATTCTTTGATTGCGTCTGTCCTCTATTTGATAAGTTGTTGGGTTAGTGTGATTAACTTTTACTATACGAAATATTTCGGTGGACCAGTTTGGCGTATAGCCTTTGT
This sequence comes from Schoenobius gigantellus, assembly GCA_963935595.1. Classification (NCBI taxonomy): domain Eukaryota; kingdom Metazoa; phylum Arthropoda; class Insecta; order Lepidoptera; family Crambidae; genus Schoenobius; species Schoenobius gigantellus. The sequence continues at coordinate 26,179,955 of OZ012554.1, forward strand.
AAAAATCTGCTTTATATCTACTTATGCGAACATAATCACCAACACGAAATGTATATCCCCGACTTGTTTTATTCTTTTGAGAATTCATAATATAACCTTTGACTATAAGCTCATTTACTTTGTTAACTTCCACAGGCTTAAATTTTGTTATTCTATGCAAAGTGTTATTGTAGTGTTCTACAACGTCCTTTAAAATATTTTTATACCATTGGTAATTTCCGTTCAAACTAAATAGTTTGTAAAGGTGAGATTTAATTGTTCTTATAACTCTTTCTACTATAGATGCTTTTTTAATAGAATATGTTGAATAATGATTAATATTATACTTTTTCATTAATTGTTTAAAATTATCATTGTAGAATTCTGTGCCTAAATCAGTTTGTAAATTTTTAGGTTTTCGTAATGATGTAGTTAAAATACTTTGCATTGCATCTGTAACATAATTTTTCGCTTTTGATTTTAAAGGTCTGATCCATACATATTTTGATAAAGTGTCAATTACGATAAGAATATATTTATACCCTTTATTAAACTGTGAATATTTTTGCAAATCTATGAGGTCGGCTTGCCATAAATCATCTATTCCTTTTATGATCGTACATCGCCGGGAAAAATTCCTTCTTGCTGCTTTGTGAAGCTCATTCACTATGTCTTGTTTGCTCATTATTATCTGGTTTCTCTTGAAGCATGTGACCAATTTCTGTCCTTGTGTAAAACAAGGTGGCTAGCTTATTAAGTATTGAACTTTCAAAATCATTTAAACGAATATTTACATCACTTAAAATATTAGTTCTTAGTTCGTGTGTCTTTTCATCCACGTAAGCTTTATTGGCGGCTTCGTCATCATTGCCTGGCGATATAAGCCCTTTTAATCTTGATGATTTTAAATCATATTCACCTGTTTCTGACTTCACTAATGTATCGTTGAGATTTCCAATATATTCCTCTAATCGTAAACGTTTATGAACGTGATGACCAAATTTATCTACATTCATTTCCGTATCTATGCGGTGTTTGCTGTATAACTACTGATCAGTTTTTTAAAATTAGGTTCCTTATATTTGGTGTTTTTAATGATGCCTGCTTCGTACAGCTCTTCTATAATCGCAATAATTTCATTATCTAAGCCGGTATTGCCAGCATCACGAGATGCAAACAGTAATTTCAATCGATCTACTAATTCATTTGGATCATCCCAATAAACGTAATCTATATCTTTCTTTACACTTTTTAAAAGATTTATTCCTTTTCCTACCGTAAGACTTTCTGTGCTGTCATACTTATTTCTAGAGAACTTAAACAGTGGTTTAATAATATGCATGTACTTAAACCCTTTGTTACTATTAATTGGCTTGCGTGGATCACAATTACGCCTATGTGCATTCGTTTCTATTAGAAGCTCTTTATAACTTTGCAAATCTTCATCTGTGATAACATCCAAATTTGGTGTCTTTTCAAATAGTAATTCTTTTAATCCAAGAGTTTTGTTTAAACTTCGATTTCCAATTTTTATAATTTTTCCGTCGTCGAAAACACGTGTTTGGCCGAGCATAAGTTTTCCTCGTTCATTTTTTATTCCAAAAGGGATATTTGCGTCGGGTGAAGCACACCACGATAAACTATTAAGTGAAACATTTGGTGATGATTGAAAGGACTTAAAGGAAGCATCACTCATATTATTGTTGTCAGAAGGTGATACGACAAGGGTTTTTTCGGAATTAAATTTTTTATAGAACTGTTGTTCCTCTTCTTCATTAAAATCGTCATCAGAAAAATTTGTTGCCTCACTGTCATTATGTTTATTTTTTTTATTGTATAATGTTCAAACTCATCCTCATCTTCATGAGAAATTTCATTGTTCTTAATGGCTATTTGTTTCAATGGATCGGTTATAGGTTTGAATATGGATTCCAGAGTGGCATCATTTGTATTTTTCATATCCTTTATCATTTCAACCTTTCTTTTTACAGCAGCTGCAGCTTTTACAATTTGTTTTTTAAGTTGCTTTTCCATTTTGACAAGGATTCCGTTCAATGCAAAATCCAGAGTAATAGTGATTGTGTATTGATGAAACAATAACTTATGTATATTAATCTACTACTACAAAAGTATCGAATGCCATCCTATAACATCCTTTATTTCTTTCGCAGTCTTTATTGATCACAACATAATTAAATGGTTTATTCCAAATAGTTGAGCACATTTCACGGAACTGAGACCACGACATATCTGAACCTACATGCTCATCGTAAACGTGTTTTAAATTTACATCGTCTTGTTTAAATAAAATAATGAGGTTAGAATTGTCCCTTATAAGTTGTTTAGGTACTTTACTGTATGTTTGGTTAATGTAAAAACAATCAATATTCTTATGTCGACCCATAGCAAAATAATCCCGAATGCTATTTTGGTTTTCACAAGCTACGTCGTCGAATATTATAATGGAGTTTGGCAAAGCTTCGTGTGGGCTTATGATATCATTATTATGGTTATATTTACTATAAGATATATCTGCAACTAAATCTAATACTTTTTCTAAGAACACATATTTTGGTTGGTATAATGATTTAGAATATACATATAAGTTACGAAAACGAGCACCATTCTCATGTAATAACAAACCTATTACTAAGTTTGTCTTGCCGCAATTTGATGGTCCACAAACAATACATCGTATAGTGCTCGGCAATAAGTTGCCATGTCGCTTTGCTTCACATAATGATGCAGGACAGATATTATAATCTAATTTTAACGTTTCCTTTTGTTTGAGGAACTTCATAGCAACTTGTCCGTTTTGATTCGTGGCTTTTAACAAAATGGATATAACACTTTGCGTTCGTAATAATAAGAGAACTAGCAGTATATTTACTTGTAAGTGCACTCACTCCACCATATAGACTAAGCATTCGACGGCGGTAACAATAGCAAGGAGTAGAAGAATTTGGATACTGTTACCACTCATTATATTAAGTTATTGGACGTGTCTAGAACACACAATGTTAAAGCATCGAGAAGAATGGAGAGAGAAGAAAGAGCTCTCACCCCTCTCGAATCGTGCAATAAAAAATGATATGAGTAAGGAATCGATGCTTAAAAATAAACATTGTTTAATTACTTGCATCCCTACTTTAACAAAGTAATACACTGCGTTCTTTAATAAATAAAACTATATTTTTAATTTTATTACCATTATTTTAAACTATGTATTTGAATTCTAATAAATTTTATCTTAGATTTATTTATAGAGGTAATTCTGAATGAATGTTTTTCAAAATATTTGATTACATTATAGAGGTGTTAAAATAAAAACAAATATTTTCATACAAGTCTTTTTATTTTTAAGTAATATTTATTGAAAACAATACAAGACTTAAACTAACATAACTATTTAAAATAACATAAGTCTTAGTTAGTAAAATTTATAAGCATTACTATAATTTTTCAGAAGAATAATGTTGTTGAAATAATGTATCTCCGTGAGTGTACACGTAACTAAAGATAGTAGGTACGCATCTAGCACATTAGAGAATTTTAATATACATCTACAAATGTTTTAGGTCAGCAATAGTTATTTAAAAACTATAACTGTAACCACATATTTTCTTAGAGATATTAGTTATAATATTTTCTGCTTGATCCATTATTGGATCAATATGCTCGGTTACCACATATTGTGTTTTTATTAATGGATCATTGCTGGTTGATTCCAGATCTAATATTTCTAATTTAATTAATCGCCGCCCTTTAGTAGGTATTGTTTTAATTAAATAAGAAGGTTCGTTCCCCTTCGTATTCTGCAGTAACTTGCTTCTCCTCTTCATGGGCTTCTTTTTATTAAAAAGACTTTTAACCACCTTGGCATGCAGCGGTGAATCTTTAGCATTCCAATGTGGAAATTCTTCAGAGAAGCCCTCCAACATATCTTGCGCATTTTGCTCAAAGCAAGGAGCATAATCTTCTGTTGCCTCCTTGCTTATGAGTAGCGACTGCGAGATTTCTTGGGTATTCTGAAATTTAATTTATTATGCAACAAAAATAATTTCACATCGAAGAAATGATTGATATAGTGGCGGAGGTAGAAGAGTATCTAGGATCCACAAGGAGGCTGACTATCTTATACGGAACCGATAGAATATGAGAATCACGATAACAGCATCACAACCATAAGGTTTTAACAACAACATTATCTTCCAACTAAATCAAATATACAAATAAACATTAACTAGTGATCTAACCACTACACAAGAAAAGAGTTTGAAGAAAAATAATTTATACGACTTACCATGATGTATTTGGGTGACTGTAGTTGTCACTTGATTAATTATGTGTGAAACAAATTTTAAAAACATTCGACTTTAATAGCTATTTATAGTGTAAATATAATGCTGACATAACAACAAAGCATTCGCACGGAATCGCAATTGGACAAATTACTAATGAACTATAAGTTGGAATACCTAAATCAGCAATAACATGTCCCAACCAGTTTCGAATTGTTCATTGCGTGTGCTATTTTATTAATAGTTTTATATTTTATGGATTATGAAATAAAAAAACATGGTAGCTGGTTTATAGCGTTATATATTTTCATCGTTACAATACAACATTAAGTATTTGATTAAAACTAGGTAATTAATTTACCTATTTACCATTAAAAAACAATGTATAATACTATTAAACAAATAACTGATGGATAACAATATTAAAATTAAATAACTTTACAATATAAAGTGCCGTGTCGGTACATACTATACAATTTCATGTATGTTTTTATTCTATTAACTTATTCATTACTTAAGTCATATAATAAATAAATAGATGATGGGGTAACATATTTCTCAACTTACAATTTGATTCATGATTACCATTAAAATAATAATAAACTATACAATACGGTGCTTCTAAAGAAAAACTAATGATATTAAACTAAACTATCCCAGTGACCCCATGATAAAGTAGACATTTTGTTTTTTAATATGATACGTTTATCGTCATTACCTGACAAAGCTATTTTGTTCTGTTCTTGAGTAAATATTTCGTGCTTAAGAGATTTAAATATGATATTTTTTTTCTTCAAAAATGTATTTTCATTTAATACCTTGTAATAATCTTTATATTGTACATCTTTTAATACTTGCTTCTGTATGCCTTTTGCTTTTTTTAATTCATCTTCTGCCGTTTTAATACAGTATAACTTGGACCTTAATCCTACAAACTTCGAAATCAAACTTCCTCCTAGCTCATCTTTAAAGAGACCTGGCACCTTTTTGTTCCAACTAGGAATGTCGTATACGTTATTTACAGAATAATTACTAGTGTCGAAATAGGGAAGAAAATTTGATTTTAAATCAGCATAAAAATCTTTACTTTCTATTGAATACAAAAAACTATCAGTATCCGTATAACAAAGTTTTAACTTTTCCTTATAAAAAGGCTTCATAATAGAATAATGAAAATCAAACATGTGACTCTTAGATATTTCCAAAACGGAAAAACCAATGTATATAGGTTTATCCAAAGTGATTGTTTCAGGCTTCATTTGAATGGCTACCAAGTTTTCAGTGAAAATTGTAACACTGTGAAAATTTGGTCGAGCTATCATTTGCTCTGCACAGAAACTTTTCTTTGTTTTGTTACTATCATCATTCCACTTATTGACTAATTTCACATTAACCCTCTTTTCTGTGTCTTCTAACGTCTTGCCAAATATACTGTTGTTAAGAAGTTTGAAGAAATCTTGTTCAAATGTAGATTTAGCTTTTTTTCGTAATTCAGTATTCATGTCAATATACTGCTTTAAATAAGGACTCTGATTAAATTGAATAACTCTATGTATTTTTTTTAACAACAAACCATGTTTTAAACATGTTTGCAGATGAGCAAAATGTATGACATAGAAATATTTATCGTATAAATTTGGAATCAATTTTGAAGTTTTAGACCCTGGCGGAGTAAATTTTTGAGCACAGAATGGAAAATCGTTATGATCATTATGCAAATGTTCGGGGTATTCTAAATCTACTTCTAGTATATAACCAATGTCTCCGTTAGTTGGCACATTTATAAAATCTATTCCAGCGATTTCCAAGTCATTCAATAACTTAAAATTGGAATGAGGCAAATAAGCACACATTGCATATCCATAGAGATTATTACAATCGATATAAATTAGAAAGTTATTACTTTTTCTTGGATCGTAAGTTTTTAAATACTTGTTATTGGCTTTTGAATACCTTGTCGAACATAAACATATTCCACCGCGAATACCTTTTTGAATCATTCTTATTATTTCCAGGTCGTGTATTAATTCTAATTTAACATCTGTTTTTAATAGCATGGCATCAAAACTGAGACTCGGTGCTGTAACATAAAAGGCTGGGTCTAATTTATAATTTATCTTACATGTCTGGCGAAAACTTTCAAAAACGTCAGCTAATAAAAGAACATCTGACTTAAGATACAAGTCTGTGTATTCACCGAGATTCGATAATTCAAACGTTTGCCAGACTTTTTTTGCATGATCATAATCTACTTTAGATATATTACTATTGCGTAATTTGCTGAAAAAGAACTCCTGAGGCGGAAGTACTTTTTCTTCGTATGAACTCCAAGTAGTCATGTATTCATATGGATACACCCCTTTTCGTTTTATTAAAGCAAAATGCTCATGAGAAGGAAAATAACGCCGCAGATGATTAAAGTCGTCATTTTTTAAGTTTGCGACAAGTTTCTCTAGACTTGTGCCTAAAAATTTAAAAGAATCAACAAATCGAACAGGTATGATATCTTTATCATTAATTTGAAAAAATTTTGTAAAAGATATGTAGTTTTCCTTATTTTTTGCTATTACTTGTATTTTTCCTGATAGTTTTCCCAACTGTCGTATAAAAAGATGACTGTCATAACCCGCTAAATTATGAAAAAATATAGGAACAAACTTAGGCAAACAATATCTAATATTGCAATAAGAATGAGCTGCACCACGATACCGTCCTGTAAGATGGCAATGATCTTTAACTTTATCGTCAAACAATATTTTATCACAAAGAAAACAATTTGTAGCCCGAGCAAAGTTCGCTTTGTCTTCATTTGTTAAACAAATAGCCACTGGCGACTGCAAAACGTTATAAATATCGGTTATATCCAATAATAGACTTTCTAAAAACTTTTCTACACAGGCTGGACCTCGATAAGATACATATTTATTACGCGACTTATCATAAGAACACACAACGTAATAAGCAAATGCTGATGGTACGTGTTTTTGCAATATCTTTGTACAGCCTGATCCAGAATCGAGTTCAGTTGGTTTTAATAATGATTCAAAATCTGCGTATAAGACGAAGGGCATGTCATGCATTCGCTCGTAATGATTAAATTGAATTCGTGTTCCATCACCGGGTAATATTGTCGATACACCACCACAAACATGAGCTTTCAGTTTATCATTACTATCAAAGAATATCATACAATCCTCGCATAAATATATTTTAGAATGATGTTTAGTTAATTGAAGACGAAGTAATTTGGATAAATCTTTAATAAGACAGTAATGGGTGCGTTTTCTGTTTTCCAGGAAAAGCATATTAATGTGATGATCTTTGCGAATCTCGCTTTTGTATAAAGGTCCGACAATGTTACCATTCTTTTGAATGCCGTAAATATTAATACTTATGCGAGGATTATTCTTTTCAAAAACTTTGATGTCCGCAAACCCAACTGGAAAAATCATATTTTTGATATTGAGTACATTTTTAAAGTGTGGGTAAGCTGACGTTCGATGTGCGTTTCTGTTTATAGGAAATAGTGCTGCCATGACACACCATAAAAAACAATAATTATCAGAATTTTGAATGTTGATACATGCTCGTTTACATTTTATGGACTTTGGTAATTCTATAAAACTGGAGCCTCTTAACGGGTTATATTTGTTTATATTTACTTCTAGATATAGGCTTTGTAAATAGGCCCACCCACTATCTCTTTCTTCAAATTCTTCAATTTTTTTACAAATTAAGTGAATAATTTTTGAAAACATATCTTCAAAATTGAAGTTTTGATGCAAGATGAAGTTTTCCGTTGCAAATGACTTGATTGAAATCGAATCATACTTACTAAGCAGAAAGAATTCACAGAAAAGTTCAAAATTAGCTTTAACATTAGTGTGAGCTTGAATTTTCGCTATGAGCAATAGGCGTACGCGAGAGCGCAAGTGCCATAAAAACTCGGCGGGCGGGCGAACACGCGCACTATCATGACCCTCATCTTGATATCGAACACGGTACGATGCTATACGATTACGAAAAGCGCTATGAACTTTTTCAACCCCCTCACTATCAACGACCGAACTGTTGTTCTTATGTAAAATACTTTTCAAATGTGCAGAGAAAACTTTGTTATTTACGGATACGTCACAAACTGAACAGAAAGTAGACCTCGACATTATGATTTGGACAATACAAATTCTCAAAGTTAAAGTAATAAAGGCTTAAGTATGTAAGTACCTAATCTTTGAGTTTGCTAACGATAAACAATAAGTAAACCAGCTAAAACATAATTTACGCAGAGAGAAACAAAAGAGAACCTATTTTTTAACTTTATCTTTATAAAATATCCCCTCTGTGGTAAACTTTGCCTTAGCTAATTTTACAAATTTTTTTAATGCGTCAAATTCTGGAGATTCTGCTTCGCCTTGCAAGCGTACCCAAACGATAGCGCGCTCGCACCGGTCAAGGCCGCTGAGATTAGATACCTCCTTCTGGTTGTAGAGGCGTAGCTCCACTAGCAAGTCGCCGTCGAGCTGTGCAGTCCGACGCGTTACACCACCAGGTACTCGGCGTGTCAGGATACTGGTGGTCTTGTTTGGCAGGTTTGGCGGCCGCGAAACCTCGCTGTCCGACTCTGAGTCGAACAACCACTCAGAAGTATTGGACGACGATGTATTCTTCACTTCTGCACTCTTCGCCTTCGATAGGCACTTTATCGCCTTGCTTCTCTTCTTTGGACTAGGGAGATAGAAAAAGGATACACGATTATTGTACACATTAAACACTTGAAATTTAGATATATGTAAATATAGCAATAAAAGTACCTGATGTCTTCGTCGTCGGTATCAAAGAAAAGGTCAGATTCACAGCTCTTCTTGGCTGACCTTTTGTTTTGCTTGCTATCCGACCTGAAAATAGTAAATGTTGTAACGGATGCGGCTGATGAAAAAAAAACTGCGGTGGCGAATGAGATTAGAGGTTTAATACGTCGAGACACAAATAGCACAGTCGGTAGAATCGAAGTGGTTTACAAATTTTTGTGCTCCTATTTATAAGATTTCAATAATTTAATTTATATAATACCGTCTAACATAATTAAATACATTTTTTAAATAATTAATATACCTTAACACGAATAAACAAAAAACTTACAACTACACACATACATTTAATAATGGTTCTATCCCCAACAAATGTCATATTAGTATTAAGAGTGGTTACAAGAAAACGAGTTGAAGATTCACATCTTCAATTCATAAGATAAAAAAAATATCATCATCATCAGTCAATCAGCATGCCACTGCTGGGCTTGATGGTCCCTCGTGAAGACAGCACTTGGAGAGGTCACGTCATATACAGCCTGGTCCAACGGCTCAATTTGTTGAAGCATGAAGATGATCAACCACTTATAGACAATTAAAGAATAGATATAAAGTATAGCAATAAAGTATAAAAACTTACGAACATTTTTCAGCTGTCTTGGTCTTGAGATTTTTTGATGAGGAGGTACTGAAGCACTGTTAGTGGTCAGAGATAGCACTGGAGTGTACTGTGACTACAGTTTTTCCGGATTTTATACAAGAAAAGTGCAATGCAAGTAATAATTTTACTGAGGTTCTCAACCTATACCTTATCTTTATAATCATTTTTATTTAACATGACTAATCTAAAAAAGAATGCTCATTAATTTTTATATTGTTAAATAAGTAAGTAATATTATAAAATATTATATATATATAATCACAAAATTATTATTTTCCGTCCAAATCATATCCACACAAAATATTTATAAGAAAACAAATATGCATTCACGGATATGATGTCTATACGTTATCGAGAATCCTAATGCATTCACTTCCACTTCCATGGTCAGTGTTCGTTTTTCAAACACTAAAGAACTGACACTTTATTTAGAGAAAATATTTTTTTTTTCGTGATTTTTTTATCACACCGCGCGTTTTAGGCAAAGGAGACGCGAAGCGCTCTGGGTACTATGGTACCCGGGACGTGTGAGTGGAGCAGTTCTCAGGTCTGCAACAAAATTTTTGATCCGCAGTTGCGTATGATCCAAAAACGGTCCGATCATCGGCTGAACTTCGTCAGCTATATAAAAAAAAAAGTACTTACGTAGCAAGAAAAAAACAAAACGACGAACTGACGCAATTACGTGTATTGGATTTTTATTTTCGAGGTAGTAGTAGATCGTTATTCAGCATCACAACATCTAAAAGAAGATTATAGTTTGGTAGTTTACTTTCAAAAAGTCGGTTGCATACTCAAAATATAAAACTTAATAACGTTTTGCACCTCTGACTTTCATGATATTTAGCAAAATTTGATATTTACCCATAATTCTACCAATGTGCAATATGACGCGGAAATAATCAGCAAATTAATTGTTTGTCGTTTATTTCCACAAACTTGCAATACAATACTGTGCATATACAGCAAAATAATTGTTTACCGTTTAATTCTGCTGATGCAGAAATCTCGTGTAAGGCTGCATGCTCCAATTTTTTTTTCATTTCGGGTTTATTATATTTATTTAAATTATACATGTACATACATATTTACAATTACTAAGGAATATTATCTCCAAATTAAAAAGTCTTCTTTATAATAACGGATGCGATTTCTAATTTTCATTTTTCGATACTACTATTTAAAACAGATAAACAATAGGTATATCGTTCTATTAGGCGAACCGAATGTATCTATAGCATAACGATATTGATACGACATGACGACAGAACCATAGAAGTTTAAGAAAATTATTGTAATAATACATAGGTGGTATTCATCGGTAGCATCTCATACACGTTCCCACCGCACTACCCTATTTAATTAGGATGTTAAGACCTTAGTCAGCCAAGGTAGGTAGTTAAAATGTTCTTAATATTTTTTATATTTTCATTTTTTAAATTATTGGAATATTTATTTTCTATTTTTTATTCGTGTGATGACTGGAACACATCTTTCAGGGATTAGCCCGCCCTTTTAAATATTTTGTAAAAATCAACAATTTTATACTTTGTTTTATAATAAAGAATATATTTAATTGAAGTAATTTAATAAACAAATAAAAGTATTAACGTGTGAAAGAAGCCTTATTATTTGAGTAAGCACTCGTAACTGGATATATGAATAATGTGCAATAAATTTATTGCTGATAAATGAATTTCGTGGGAATGCTTTGAAACTGTATGGCAGGCAGAGTGTCGAACGGTACAGATACTTATCCGAGAGTTGAGTCCTGAAGCTACGAAACCTCAACCTGTTTAATTTCTGTTGTTATTGCACTGCTACCTAGTTGAATGCCTTAATATTCTGAGATAGAAAACCTTGAAAATGTGTCTAGTAAATCGCAATCAATCAAAAGTATACTGTTTACAGTCAAACAACACAACACAATAGAAACATTATGAAATGAAATGAAATAAAAAATCTTCTTTTCCATTTAACCCTATATAATGTATATTGGGCAATCTTAAACTGTTTTCATCAAATCACCGTAAACGAACGCAGTGAGATTTGCGGAGCTAGAGCGCAGCGAAGCGTAGCTCAAATCTCACTGCGTTCGTTTGCGGTGTTTTGATGAAAACTGTTTTAGAATGCCCAATATACACCTACTACTTACTACATAAAAATGGGTCGTTTCACTATTAAATATATGATTCGCGCCGTACATTTAACTTTTTTGAACGTAAAGGATAAAATAAAACTAAAATTGAAGCTAGAGGTAAGACATTATGGTACAATTCTTACGTATTTATATTGACTTTTACTGTTACTTTTTACGAAATCGTAAAACTTGGTGTAACCGGCCGTAAGAGTGTGGAATATAGTTACAAATGTGCAAAGAGATTGAAAACTTGAAACAAAAACCCGTCTGACCAACGCGGTTTAGTAGGCAAATTACTCTTGGTCTTAGGAGAGAGAGAGAACCTTGCCCAGGAATATAGGTTGAGGCGATGATGGCGGTGACGAATGCGTCGCGAGACAGATAAAATCGTCGCCTATAACAACCCCCGAGAGTGGACTAGAAATGCCAGCATGGAAGACTTTTACGTCTGGCAAGTTCTAATTCTGATGCAGTTCCTGATAAATGATGAATAATTTTTTCTTGTATTGATTTATTCATCGTTTTTTTATCTATATAACATTTTTAAAGAAAATGCAAAGGCACAAACATAACAGTTACTGATATTTGACATTAAATCTTTCTTTTGTAATTCAATCTTTGATTTAGTTTCTTTTTTCAATAACTTAGAAGATTTTAAGGTTTCTGTGACTAATAAGATTTTTTCGCTGTCCAGTGAATAAAATTTTGTCAATAGTAGTGTAGATTATTTTTAACAGAATTAGTAATTCCGGTGTTAAGTCATCCAGGAGCTCAGAGGATATCGTCAAAATCTCCGTTCTTAAACATGAAAGTAAGAAAGAATAAACTACACTTCTCGGATTCACTCGCGTATATGTAGTTTTAAAACATTTTAATTATTTAGCCCGACGCCTGTTATCTATTCTGTGCCGACGCGACGTTTCGAACGCTTTGCAGCATTTGTGGTCACGGGACAAACAGTGTAGTTTTATTTAAATGTGAAGTACCTGCTCGTGCAAATAAAACACAGTATTATCATAAATTAATAGTATTTTTTAAAAAGCTTTTATTATTGCATTGTCACTCGATATACATATGCATGCAAAATTTCAGGTCAATTGGAAACCGGAAAGTGGGTCAAATTTAGCTTGCAAGATTTCATTAAAGACACGGGACAGGTAAAAGTATATAAAAGCTTGTAATAAGTATATCTATGCAACATGGAAAACAAAAATTGTTGGAAAGACATTTTTATAATTTCAGTTATTATTTGTGATTCAATAGCAACATTTTAAGTCTAATTGTCCGAATCAATACTTAATTGCAAGTTCACCCTACAAATTGGTGACTCGTATTTATTTATAGCATCACGACTATGCCACATAATTATTCTGTCGATAAAGAAAAAGTTCTGAAAGTTTTTAATGAAACTTATCGATGCTGCTGCACAGAATAATTTTATGTTCTACAAATAGCTTTCAAAGGGTTTTATTACAACTCCAATGAAATATTATTTTACACATTTAGTATAATATTATCAAACATATGAGAATTAAACTTTTGTTACTTTGACATTATTTTAAGTAGGTACTTTTTTAATTTAGTTTACGTTAGATTTATATTTTAACACGATATAAATAATATTATATTGCTTATTATACTTACACAGCCTTCACTTGTGTTTAGTGAAAGCACAAAAGAGAAAAAAAACAGTAAAGTAATATGTCGGCATTGTACGTGTGTCACACTATACTTAACCTGCGTGTTTCATTTAGGTTAGATTTCAATAAAAATAAAAAATATACAATAAGTACCTATACTTAACAATTATATTTGTTTTAAAGACCTAAAAAAATAAAAAATGTTGTTATGTAAAACGTGGTGTTTTACATAAAAACTTTTGATTAAACAACTTTTTGATTAAAACTTTTTAAATGTTTTTTAACGTAAAGCGTGGTATTCATTTTTTTATTTAAAACAAATATTATTTCCGTACTTTTTAGTCCAGTCGTATACGTAATAGTAAATAAATGGCTATATTTATTCACTTCAAAATTAATTTGTTTACAGCGAAATTGCTCAGAAAAATTAAACTAATGATTGAATCATGCACTGTCATCGAGTTCTGAACTCTCCTGAAAGTGTCAGACCTATAGTTAGTCGCAACATGTACGAAAAATCGATTGCAAGATTTACCTGGACAGGAAGACAGATACGAAAGCGAGCTAACTAAAACGTAAAACGATTTTTATAGAGTAAATCATAATAGGTTGTTTGCTTAAATTAAGTTTTTGTATGAGAAATAAGCGTCAGCGGTCCCTCTGGTAATATTGACGTAACGCATTTCCAATGTTTATTTTTCCGTTTTGTGGGTGAAACAGCAACACCGATAATAGTAAACAAAGTTAGGCTCTATAGAGACGGACTGCATTTCAACTGCATTCCGACTGCAAAATTGCAGTTCAGATGCAGTGTGAATAATGCAGTTGGTACAACTGCAACGAAACTGCAAACCAACCGTGCAGTCCATTTGCAGTCAGTGTGCAGTTCCAACAACTGCACACCGACTGCATTCGGACTGCAAGAGAACTGCAAGTAAAGAAATCAGTGTTCGCAGAGGATGTAGGTAGGTAGGTACCTACCCCCAAGCAGTCGGGTCAACTGTAGTGAACCACAATTCAACCGATAATAGTAAACAAAGTTAGGCTCTATAGAGACGGACTGCATTTCAACTGCATTCCGACTGCAAAATTGCAGTTCAGATGCAGTTCGAATGCAGTTGGTACAACTGCAACGAAACTGCAAACCAACCGTGCAATCCATTTGCAGTCGGTGTGCAGTTCCAACAACTGCACACCGACTGCATTCGGACTGCAAGAGAACTGCAAGTAAAGAAATCAGTGTTCGCAGAGGATGTAGGTAGGTCGGGTCAACTGCAGTGAACCACAATTCAACCGTGCAGTCTGAATGCAGTCGGTGTGCACTTGTTGGAACTGCACACCGGCTGCAAATGGACTGCACGGTTGGTTTGCAGTTTCGTTGCAGTTGTACCAACTGCTTTCACACTGCATCTGAACTGCAATTTTGTAGTCGGAATGCAGTTGAAATGCAGTCCATCTGTATAGAGCCTAAGCGCGTGGAACTGTCATTGTCATAAAACACCGCCTAGGCTGCTCGTTAGCAATTCGCTGCTGCAGCCTTCAGCTGTGGAACCTCCCATGAAGATAACTAAGAGGGCTAGCTAGACTTCACAACAAGCGTTACCTGTGCCAACCTACACATAAAACATCATGTACAGTACAGACCACGTGCCGTGAAGGCATTTGGCAGGCGTCGTAAAAACCCAGCAATAGCCGTAAAGTGAACGCGCGGGGTGTTTACCGACTACCCCACTGTTTGCTCGCCGTGGAATATGTGAAAAGCTTCGCTCCCAAAGGATTTTGAACAACGCGAGTTTTATTTACGAAACTGCTAACGCAGGTTTACGCGGTTGCTTTTGTTTGCTCGTCATTAAGTATGTCAGCAAAAGAAACATATAGTGCCCAACTATACGATACGGAAGAAAAGAATAATAATATGCATTCGATGGTGTATGCGAGGCCAAAATAAATACTTACGTAAAATTAAAAAAAAACTCTAATCTAGTTTCGAATATGGCTTACAAATATCAAACTATATTTCGAAGATGTGTTTAGACTATTCTATTACATAAAAAAATTAAAAGGGTATACAGTAAAACTTCATAACGGCCTCAATTCAATAATAATAATATAGGATTGTTGTGTTCCGACAATTGTAGATAAGATAGCCAGTTCCACAGTTGTTGAGGAGTCCAGGTGAAGCTCGCTTCACCTTTGGCCTTATCGTCAATTCGTCACTTACCATCAGGCTAGATGAAGGTCAAGAGAAAAAATAAAATACAATAATCTTAGTTCCATGTCTTATTGGGTCACGTATTTGTTGATATACCTATTTTTTTCTAATTAGGTTCCTGTTAGACTAACTGCTCTGGGAAACGAAAATGGAGCCTCTGAAAAAGTCATTACTGTTAACATTTTAAAATCTGCCTTCTGTTGCTAGAAGAAACATAATAATATATCTTTTCCGGAACTAGGAATCAGTATACGGCGCACATCAAGAATGTTGGGTTTTCCACTAAGAACTGCAGACCTAAAAAGGCCGCATCGGCAGAATCATAATAGGATCATAATATGATTCATTTTGATAGTCATAAAATGGCCAACATGTCGGCAATTCCTATTATGAATTGAATGCAATTCATCTTAGGCAATTCTTCTGTTTGACAGCTTTGTATGAATATTCGTAAAATGGTCCACAAAATAGGAATTGCTCGCGTGTCAATTAGCAGAATCATAAAAAGATACTCAAGACCAACATCTCGCAATTCATTTTTTCGTGCATTCGCAAAAATTAATTAATAATGGCAGATTTAGGCCTCATATGAAAACTTTTTAGAACATGCCCGTGTTATGGAGAGTATTTTATACCGTAGACGCAGTGAGGCTCTTCGGAAAATGGATTTAGCTTTTGAGATTCCGGACGTCGAATTTGTGGGACTGTTTAGGCTCAATAAAAGCTTTAGTGACCTCATAATATATGAGTTAGAACCTTATTTACCAGCCAGACGTGGTGGAATAAGTACTGTCTCCATAGTAAGTAGATAATATGTATTTCTATGAACATTTTGAAAAATAAAATTAAAGTGAAGTAGGTACCTCTGTGCCTACTATTTTTCTAAGACTTGTTAGTTATTTATGAAAGTAATGTTATTTTTTAAGGTATTAAGTGCACTAAGCTTTTATGCGACTGGTTCGTTTCAAAGATGAACTAGTGCGCACCACAAAATGCACCAAGCACCAAGTCAGTATTTCAAACTGTTTGAGGGCTGTTACTCAAGCCCTTAACAATGAATATTTCCGAAGAAAATATATTCATTTCCCACAAACACGTCAAGAACGAAATATTATAAAAAACGGGTAAGTACGTTCAAGTAAATCACGAGAAAGTCATAAATTTTTTAACCTACTTATTCCATTACAAAATCACAAATGAAAATGTACTTTTCAGGGTCAACCAAAAGTTTGGCATTCCAGGGGTCGTGGGATGCATAGATGGCACTCATATTGCTATTGTTTTGTTGTGTTTTGCCGAATTTGAAGAGAGATTTTTTAATTGGAAAAGATATCACTCTTTAAATGCTCAAGCTGTAAGTATATAGGTACCTACCTAATCCTTTATATCCCTCTAAAGTTGTCTCGTAAAAATATCCAAAAGGTATTAAACCCATCTTGTTATAATAAGTGTGTGTTGTGGTTTAAATAAACATGCTTTACCATTATATTATAAACTTATTTAACATAAAATGTTTGAAAGTTGTGTGTTTAGATCAAATCTTGCTTATCAATCTTTTAAATTAATGGCGCCTTTAGCTTATAAAATATGTTATTAAGGAGTAGTTTTTTTATAATTAGTATATTAATAAATGTTTAACTTCTTTTGTAACTGATTGTGAGAAGGTAGGTATATTGGTGGGTAAAAAAACCTTCTAATTTTAGCATTATTGTTTAGAAAGACTAAGTAGGTATGTAGTTACCCAACAGCATAAAAATTAAAAATAGATTTTTATTTGTTTTCAGGTATGTGATCCAGATTTAAATATTAATGCCACGGTGGTGCAAGCCATGATTTCTTCATTTGGAACCACCACCCACTCAAACTGCATCTCGAACAACTTCACCAGGTTGAAAATAAAGCATAATTTTTAGGTCAGTACCAAGAGAAGTTTTGATGTTGTACCTATATTCGGCTATGTTATGCCTGACCACACCAAACGAACTTCTTTTCAGGTGATTCGGGCAAATCTCGCTGGCAATGTTTACTTGTGGATCGCATCCCATAACCGCTGGGTTGATCACAAATGCTTGTGTAGTGTTACATAACATTTGTAATGCGACTAGATTGCCCGTGTTGCCATTAACACCACAAGACACATTGTCATTGAATGAGCACCACAACAATTAAATGAGGGTTCGACTTATTGGGAGCAAAACATGCATTAGGTTCAAGTCAGAAGTTCCCACAAACATAATAACACTTTATAAAGTATTGGAATTATGTACTGTGTATGTTTCAGATACGAAATGCATATAATGAAACCACAACCAGAAGAGATGACCATTTAGCTGCTGGAGTTGGTGCGAAATGCACTTGCATGCATAGAGAGAATTTGGTCAGCATGATCTTGAGTGGTCGGAGTTTATTTCTTTTAAATTAAACAAAACAATATTAATTTTGCCTTTTAATTATTCATTTATAACAGTTACAATAATACACCTAGATAAAGTATAATAACCAAACCTGCATCGGTTGCTATGTCAAACATAAAACAGCAATCAATGTCGCTCATTTATTCCTCAAAGTAGCCAGAAAGACATACAATCTAAAGAGAGACAAAATTAATTAAAATATATAAACTTATACTATAAAGTAATAAAATAATTGAATGGAACAAGAGAAAAAATAAATTTAAATTAAAGGTAAAGTAAAAGTAATGTTTTAAAGGTTAAACATTCCTTAGGTAAACGTCACATTAAACTTGGTATTAAGAAGACATAAAATAAAATGCATTGATGGAGTTAGGTTATGTGGACCTCTTAAGTAAATGATATTTATTTTAAAGTCATACAAATAATAAAATGAATAAACTAAGGTATTTGGAATATAAAAATGGACTGATAAGATAGGATGTTTTATTATAGGAGTACTCCCTAATAGCACTAGATTCAGGCATCTATGGGCAAAACATTGTGTGTCAGTAGCTCAATAGCCCAAGCTTTAGCAGCATCTGCAGCAGCCTGCTGCATCTGAACTTGGAGAGTATTCTCTGTGCCTCCTCCAACGAAGCTAAAACAAACAAGTACTTTTAGTATCATTAATTACAAGCATTTGTGTGATTGTTCCCCGTTATATATATACCTTATTTATGTATGTTTATCTATTATTTAGTATCCTAGCACAAGCTTAAACTGGAACCTAATAATTGGAGAGAATTGGAAACACTATAATTACAAAACTATATGAATAAGTTCTTTGAGATTATTTATATAGGAATAGGTATTTATGAATAATGGTTATTTATGTATTGCTATTTATCCATGTTGTTGTCTACTACATTTACGTATGCCACTAAGTTTATCGGTTGACTGGCAGAGATCTCCATAAGAGATAAGTCCACCGTTGGTTACAATATTATTGTACAAACATTTTTTCTTGTGTTTATGCAATAAAGATTATAATATTGTGCAGAACATTTATTTTTTTATGATATTGCAAATTTAAGGCCCTTATGCTACTGTATACAGCAGGGATGGTGAACCTTTGTAAAGTACTTTGTGTAAAATGTCTATATTTCCAAAACAACATATTTTATGAGGCCATAGCGTCATCAAACAATTTTGACATATCTATATAAATAAAAATGGATCTTCGAAATGTATTTACGCCCGTAACTTTCGAACTACGGCACCAAATTAGATGATTCTTGGTTTTATGTATTCGTTATTGTTAGGACAAGGTTTGTGTAATCTAAAAATTACAATAATTAAAACATACATTTCAGTAATTTAGTGAAAAAACATGGCGATACAAAGTACGCCGGGTCAGCTTGTTTTTAATAATTAATGCCTGTAAAGGTCTATATTGAATAAAGATTTTTGAGTTTGTGTATTTAAGTCAAAGTCACTGGAATGATATTATAAAAAAACATATGCGACTGTCAAACTTTGCAACTGTTTAAGAGGCGAATGAAAGCTCATTATCTATCTACAATGCAGTTTATTACTTTATTGTATATCCATATATATTAGTATATTATTAAATTACTTTGTCTTCTTGTGTGATCTATACTATTTTTGACTTGTTTGTTTGTTTACAAACTGAACTACCATTTCATAGCAATCTCTATTAGTGACAGGGCTGCTGGAAGACATTTCGATAAGAAATAAACAGTACCTTTGTACAGTGTCTCCATATATCTATGTTTTTGTTGCTGTTTTAATGGGTGTGTAGGTACATAAATTTTTAAAATAAAAAAAATAAAACATGTATTTTTAAAAATTACCTCATCTAGAAGGGGTTGAACCATCACTCGCAGGGCTGTTTGACCCAGTCCCATCCCAGTCTCATCCCAGTCCAATCCCAGTCCCAACAGAGCCAAAACTCGCCAGATCCAGTCTGGCAATGAAGCTGCTCGGAGAGGCCCTCTACCTGTAGCATTGGCATCTGCGTTTATATCACCAATATTTTTTAAAGTTTACTATTGTAGTTGCTGACATACTGGAAACAAAACGAGGAAAGTTATTGTTGGTATATTATTGAAATATATAGGTACATACTATATTACTCAAGTACTTACAACGGACCATTTCTTTGGCTATGTGGTGGTACCAGAACCCTCAGCATTTAACAAATTAGTCACTTCTTGCCACAAGCGCAGTGACTTCTCTTCCCTGAGCACTGTTATTGTATCCCCATGCCCTAGCCAGGCTGGGATTACTCTCCAAAAAGTCCACGAGTAACGCCCACTGAGCCTCGGACGCTGTACTTGTTGCACGTCTCTCCATTTCTGCAATATATTGTTTAATTTAAAATAATGTAGCATAGAGATGATGTTCATGAAACTAAGTAAACAATATGGCACTTACTTTGATCGAACTTGATCGATGTAATATAAAATTGTAAAACCTTTTACTAGCACAGCTTTGTTTATCAACTTGATGTGAACACCAACATGAAATCCACGATATAATATTCGTATAGCCCCTCCGTGCACAAATCATTAATTAAGTGGATTTTAGTTTCCATGTCAATCGCAAAAAACTGGAATTTGTTAAACTAAAAAAAGGACCACTCCAAAACCGAGACTGATTTATTTAAAACTAGTGTTTACTTCCAAATATAAGCACAAATTACAAAAAAGTTTCATCTTCAAGAAAATTATAACTACAAAACACATACTTATGTATTTATAATTTTTTATGGGATGACGTGATCACGTGACATTATGACATTAACTTGTTGCCAGCCGTAAATTGTTTTGTGAAATTTTTTTAACATTTAATTTTTTAGTTTATAATGTAAGAATTTCAATGATTATTGGCTACTTTCATTGATTAACAACAAACTATTATTTAATTCTACGGTATTTACCTCTTATAATAATGAAAGAGCTATAAAAATTTAAACCGGTACATTTCGATAAAGTACGGTTTTTTTTTATTTGCATGTGGTAACATAATCACCAAATATGAATCTGCTAATGAATTGAATTGATGCAATTCTGCTTATTTATATGACCATTTTACGAAAATTAGAGGAATTGCTAAGGATCTGCCAGGAATTCTGGAAATGAATTGCTTTCAGCAATATTGCGCAACTCGGCCTTTTTAGCCCCCCTGTTCAGAATGTGTTTCTAAGGTACGAGAAAACTGGAACCCATTTCCACGCCTAGTTGTTGCCAATGTTAAATAATACTCCAAGCAATTCCAAACGATGAGCCAATATCAATTTTGGGACGATGCGCCTAGCGTTCTAGATAATACGGATTCCTGAAATCCAGAGAAGCTGGCTATCTTATTATCAGAACATAATACGGTCAATGATACTGTTATGTTCATTATTTTGCCGACAGATACTGAACCAAACCAATACTAACCAACAATAATAAGCAGCTTCAAAGACTTGATTCAAAATGAAAGACACACATCCGTATCCTCGGCGGAACCATTCTAAAAATATCCAGCAGCTATCGTCGTTTGGTGGCGATACTGGCGATGCGAGAGCGGCGCAGATGCGTCCCTCATTACCGCCGAGGCCGATGGGGTTTCGCCCTCCTAACGAATCACTTGACATTTGCGCCACAAACATCTGCTGCGTGTCATTATTCCAGTGTTCCGTGCGTAAACATGTGCCAATAGTTATGAAATTGACCAAGGCAGACAAAGAAAGCTTAAAGGGCCTTCATTATGGTTCCGTACCTCAGAAGGAAAAGATGAAAATTGGAACCCCAATAGGATCACTTCGTTGTCTGCCAAGACCCTTTTTTCGGGAACGCGTACAGATATCAAACTGAAATTTATATGCAATACTCGAGTTTACGGTTTCTTTCAGCTGTGAAAAAATCAAACTTGTAAAGCGACGACATCAAATTATATGGATTACTCCACTTTGAGCTCCTGGGTGATATCACCCCGCCGATCAAATTCCACATTTTTGTGCACAAAAATCACCTGGGTGATCAAATCTTTTCGCAAATTTTGCGATTTCACAGGGGAATCAAAACCTGTAGGGTACATCCCGTTGACCTAGTAAGAGATAGTGCAGTGGTTTCAAACCTTTTAGTAACGAGGAACCATTTCACAATATATCTGTCAACCATGGACCACCAAAGGTTTGGTGACCAATGTACAGTAAGCTCCCATTCAAGCTATAGATTTGCACTACGAAAACCGCCACTATTACGAGCGACATAAGAACGATCCAAAGGTCAATCAGTCAGTATAGCTTGATAAGGAGCTCACGGTACATACAATAAACAAATAAAGGGCACTTCCTCGGTTTTTTATGGTATGCGAAAAAAATAAGATAGAAGAGCTTATAGTTTTATAAAAAATAAAACGAGCAAACCGTCTGTTTCACGACATCTGAATCATCATTTGAATTTGTGACCATGCAATCAGACATTCAGACATTAGTGATAAGTTACGAAAACAAAATACATTTAGGACATTACTCATCCCCACTGTGAATGCGAAAGCAGCTCTATCTGCCTGCTTGTCTGTCTATCTGTAACGGTTTCTGCTTGAGATATCTTTAATCTGAGGAAGGACATAATAATATGCTCATACTCATCCCGAATTCGAATAAATTCCTTGGAGGAAAAGGAACCTGTAATATGACAGAACTCGCGATCGATGTAACCAAATTCTGGCAAACGAAACCGCGAGCTAGCCTCATTAGACTAGCTGTTATAGACCATATCAGCTATTCTGTTATAGTCTCATTTAGTGCAACTATCTAGCTATAATATATGTACATTGGTGAAAGAAAGTAACAAGTTTCAATCTGTCAAAGTTTCCCTGTTATGCTTTAACGACAAAATCGTTAGTTTTTCACCATCAATAGCACCGCGCGAAGTTGAACAACGAAAGTTAAATAAACTTTCTCTTTTGAAGTTATAATGAAGGCTTTTAATTAAAACAATTATCGGATTTCAGGGACCGTGATGTAATATTCAATGTTTGGAGAAAACGGGTCAGTTTATAATTATGTTTTGCCTTACCTCGTCCAATGGAAGTGTTATTTGCAAGGTTTTTAACTATCATATTTCTTAACGGAAATACAATGAGGATAATTAAAATCATGGCGTATTATCTTATTTCATTTCTTTACTTATGTTAGAGTTGCCAACCGTCCTGTTTTCCCAGGACAAGTCCTAGTTTTTGTAGTGTCCTGGGATGTCCTGAATAGTTTCTAAGTATCGTCCTATGGGATCTTTAATTAATATTTGAATTTATCAGATACTATAACTAACCTAACTAAGTTTAAAAAAATGGTATAAACTAAAGTGCTTGCTTTATATTTTGATAACTATAGTTTTTAATTCGTATAATTTTATTCAAACACTTTTATAATTCAACAGTTCCACAACAGTTTCCAATTCACAAAATATTATCATAATTACTATTTTAACTATAAATAATTCCGTTCCGGCTTGTTCCTAGTATAAAGGATTGCCAACACTTTTATTAAAATACACTCGCGAGCAAAAGTTTGGAATCAGTTACTTGAAATTGGTTGCGCGTTATCTTGAGTAGGTAATACTTTTTTAATAATCGTAAAAATGACATCATTTTAAAGGTTCAACTCTTTACTTTTAAACTGATACCGAATTCATTAAAAACAAGCCAGTATTTATGGAGCCATTCCGCATTAAGTGAAGGTGTATCGAAAAAGACGTGTTTCAATTGTTTGATACGTCATGAGTTGCGACCTATTGACCCTCTATAAAAGCACCTGTTATCGGATTTTCTTTATCAGTCGACTTTCACACGTTGACCGGTACACATCTCCGCCACATTTGACCCTTTACCTTGTACGACAATGGAGACAACACCTACAGAAGCAGCACAAATCGTAGCCCTATTACAAGAAGGGCTCAGCCAGCGGGTTGTCGCTCGTCGGCTCCACATAAGCCAATCCTATGTTTCGAAAGTTTATAAGCGCTTTCGGGAGACTGGTGGCTTTATCCCGAGACCAAGATCTGGACGGCGCCGGTGCACATCGGAGAGGGATGACCGTTGTATCGTGTCAACCTCTCTCCGAAATGTGCATTTGACTGGTGTCGACGTCCAACAGGAGCTCCGAGATGTTCGTGGGGTAGAAGCCAGCGAGTGGACAGTTCGTCGACGACTCAAGCAAGCGAATCTGACTCCAAAAAGGCCTGCTACAGGCCCGAAACTCTCGGAAGCTCACCGACAAGCACGCCTTCAGTTTGCTCGCACCCATCTTGATTGGGAGGTTGATCAATGGAGGCAAGTCCTGTTCTGCGACGAAAGCAGGATGTGTTTGCACGGTAGGGACAGAAGAGGACGGGTCTACAGGCGGCCTGGGGAGCGATTTACACAGTGCTATGTCGCTGAACCAGTGGCTTATGGGGGTGGCTCTTGTATGATGTGGGCCGGCATTTCCTTCGATGGTAAAACCGAGCTTGTTTTCGTGCCTGGCGGGGGACGAGGAGGCGGTCTAACTTCGGACCGGTACATTTCCGATATTCTCCTGGAACATGTCGTTCCCTATGCGGGATACATCGGTGATGACTTCCTCCTTATGCACGATAACGCTCGTTGTCACACTGCCCGTGTAACAACGGAATACCTCGAAGAAGTCGGTATTGCCACATTGGACTGGCCAACGCTCAGCCCTGACTTGAATCTCATTGAGCACGTGTGGGATGAACTGAAGAGGAAGGCTCGTTCCAGAACTCCTGCTCCTTCATGTCTGAATGAGCTGAAATCAGCGTTGATTGAGGAGTGGGAAGGTATTCCACAAGAATCAATTTAGAAGCTGATTAGGTCTATGAAGAATCGTCTTGCAGCAGTTATTAGGGCGAGGGGAGGGAACACAAAATATTGACACTTATTTTTAAAGATAAATAAATTTTTTATTTAATAATTTTTGTTGTTTTATTCATTCATTATTTTTCCCTATTTTCTTGTTTTCCTACCTCCTTCACTTAATCCGGGATAACTCCACAATTACGGGCTCGATATGAATTAATTTTATATCGATAATGTGGACAGTTGCACCTTTAACATGATGTCATTTTTATAATTATTAAAAATTTATTTAGTAAGCAAGATCACGCGGAACCAATTTCAAGTAACTGATTCCAAACTTTTGCTCGCGAGTGTATATGATTATTTTAATGCCTTGAATTTCAATTCACATATTTTTACTACATATTATTATTAATTTAACTATTGCAACTCTATTACTACGTCCTGTTTTTAAACTGAATTGTCTTGGTTTTTCCAACTTCAAATTCAAGTTTTTTAAATTTGGGGTTGGCAACCCTAACTTATGTGGAGAGACCTTAAGCTGGATAATTTTAACTCTCCACCTAGGTAATTTGTGTTGTAGCCAAATACAATCAAACTATATGTTTGATTTATCAATTGACATAACCATTGTTTTTCGTAACCAAATAAGCATCCCCCCAAAAGGAACCAAAGCCCAATGTAGAGTAAGCTCCTTATCAAGCAACTAGCTTTCCGCTGGCAGCTTCGCCCGCGTTATCTTTGTTTTCCCGTGGGAATTTTATATTTTCCTGTAGGAAAAATAATTTTGTAGCCTATAATAAGACTGTTATTTATATTTAGGAGCTCGGATAATAAATTATATAGAAATTGGAGCAGATTTTTAAAAAATCCATAGAAACTTTCAACCCCTATTTTGCACCCTAAGGGGGTGAATTCCATTAAACCATGAAACACGTATTCAATGAAATGTTTTTAAGAGCGAAAATCTTAAGTTTTATCAAAATCGTTGCTAATTTAAAGATTTTTCACTTCTTAGTGTGCGTCCGCATTTTGAATTAAAACGTGCGTGCGTCTATAGATGGGAACACGATGGGAACATCTCCTTTTATATATATAGATATATAGAATACATACGGTTTGATCTTTGGACCGATCTTATGTCGCTCGTATAATAGTGGCGGTTTTTGTAGTGTGAATGTATAGCTTGAAGCAAGCTCGGATCCACCGTTATGGGCACGATGGAATAGAATAGAATAGAATAGAATAGTCTTTATTGCTAAACTGTGTACAAAGTGCTGGTGTTAATGCATTTATAAGTTCAACAGTTTACCCATAACGGGCATGCAATTTAAAAAAAATAAAAGAGATTTACTTATTATTACTTACTCACTATTTTACATTACATTTAATATGTTGTATAAAAGTATTCACTCAAACTATAGAAAACATTTTTCATCAGCCAATGTTTTAATTTAAATTTGAATTTAGGTAGACTTAGGGCTTTTATTTCTAGAGGTAGATGATTGAATACTTTAATACTGGTGAAGACAGCACTCTTATAAAACATATAATTATTACTTATAGGAATAGGTAAATTATACTTATATTTTTTACGAACATTACGGGTACATTAAGATGTTTTTTCATCAAATAACTCTGGGTACTGCTTAATAAATACTGACACTTCCAAAATATAAATATTAGTTAAGGTTAGGTACCCCTTGTCTTTAAAAGTATTTCTTAAGGTATCATCGGAATACATATTATAAATTATACGTATACATCGTTTTTGCAAAATGAAAGTCGAATCAAGATTGACAGAGTTTCCCCAAAAAATGATACCATAAGTGAGTAGCGGATAAACCTGCCCAAAATAAGCAGTCCTGGTTACATCTGTAGACGCAGTTTCGGCAAGTATAGATAAAGCAAAACAGACTAGAAATTTTTGCGTTAATTTTTGATATATGTGCTTTCCAGTTTAAATGAGAATCAATCATGACACCAAGAAAATTCGCTTCGTCCACTTCATCTATTTTATTGTTATTTTCAGTAATATTTAGTTTATACGAATTTGTTTTATAATTTCTAAATTGAATGAATTTTGTTTTATTTGAATTGACATTAAAATTTATTGATTTTAGCCAAGAAACAGCTGATTTAAGGTCTTTATTAACATTGTTTTCAAAAACATTTCTATTTTTATTATTATCTGAAATAAAAATTGTGGCATCATCGGCAAACATTACACATAAGTTTTTCATGTTATTTGGGAATTCATTTACATAAACTAGGAATAGAAGAGGCCCTAGGATGCTTCCTTGAGGCAGCCCCTGAGTCATTTTTATTGATTTTGATTTTACCTCTTCGAATGTTTTTGTATTTGTATTATATGTATCAATTACAGTTACTTGTTCCCTGTCAGTAAGATAATTTTCTAAAAGCTTAAGAGCTAACCCGCGAATACCTAGATTATTCAGCATACTTAAAAGGATATCGTATTTAACACAATCGAATGCCTTAGACATGTCTAACAACAGTCCAATGCACTGGGTTTTGTGGTTTAAGGATTCCCATATCTCTTTAAGGATTCTAAACACAGCAAGGGTAGTTGATTTCTTTTTTTGAAAGCCATATTGATTACTGCTCAGCAAATTATTTTTATTGAAAAACGCTAAGAGTCTGTTATATATTACTTTTTCAAATATTTTAGAAAAAAATTGATAATAATGCTATTGGTCTATAGTCATTTATGCTGCTTTTGCAACCTTTTTTGAATAATGGTCTAACCTTTGCTACTTTTAACTCCTGCGGAAACACACCTGTCTGTCTCATTAAATTTATAATGTAAACTAGTGGCTCACTTATATATTCAAATGCACTTTTTATGACTTTCATGGATATGTCATCAAACCCGCAGCTCCTTTTATTTTTTAATGTGGCCACGATTTTTCTTAGTTCAAATGAGTCAACTGGTGTCAAATATATACTATGAGATTGTGTAACAGAACGATTATTTTTATAATTAGTCGAGTTAAATGAATTTATATTAGCAAAGTGATCATTAAATGTTTCTGCAATGGTATACGCATCTGTGATATTTGTGTTGTTGACTTGTATGCTGTTTATAGTACTCTTAAATGAATTTTGGGATGTAGTCAGTTTCTTTATGAGGTTCCATGTTGCTTGATTTTTATTAGTGCTTCGTTTTATAAATGCAATATTATATTTTTGTTTGGCTGAACGAGTGACGGATTTTAAAATTTTGCAATATTTTTTATAATGAGGGAGAAGTTGTGTTTGACGTTTATGTACTATTTGTCTATGCAGGGCTCGCTTTACTTTGCTAGCTTGATATATACCTTTTGTTTGCCAATTCATTTTTTTATTGTAGAAAACTTTGCTTTTTTGCACTGGTATACATAAATCGTATATTAATTTAAATAAATTTATAAAAACACTATAGGCTGATTTTACATTATGACATAAATATACTTCTGAGAAACTTAATTGTGATAGGTAATATAAGAAAATACCTATATTTTTGTCAGTATTCCTCTTAGATATAAACCAGTATTTTTCATTGAAGCCCTGATTACTAGGTACATTTATAATTTGACCAGAGTGGTCATATAAACCGAGATGAACAACCTTTGAACAATAAGTTTTCAAGTTTGTTAAAATATTGTCTATGCATGTCTGTGATGTTGGAGTTATTCTAGTAGGTTCATGAATTGTTAAATTTATGTTATAATTATGTAACGTGTTTTGAAATAACTGAGATTTTTTGTTATTTACAAGAGTATCAATATTAAAGTCTCCTGTTATTATAATTTTCTTTTTTATATATCTAGACCGAATTGTAAGTTTCGCTAATAACAGAGCCTTTATGAAAGCGTGGAAATTTGATCCTGGGGAATTTGGGGTTCTATAAATACATAAAATGATATAATTTACTTCAGGTAATACTATTCCACAACATTCAAAGTTTTTATCCATACTAAGTGATTCGGTACATTCCAGTTTCTTATAATTGTTCCTAACATATATACAAACACCACCTCTTGACTTTGTTCTACAATAACAAGCAGCTAATTTATACCCTGGTATCTGTATAATATTTACATCCTGATACTTCAGGAAAGATTCACTAAAACATAGTATATCAATATTCTCTGTAGACAGTAAAATTTCAATCTGACAAAGTTTTGATCTAATGCCCTGTATATTTTGATGTAATATATTTATTCCTTTTTTGGACTTGACTTTAGGCACGAAAGGAATGATTGGTTTGGGCCATGGAGCTTACAAAACTAGCAGAGTTTAATGACGTTTTTTCATAATCTTCAACTTGCTCAGAATTAAAGAGTGTTTCTTTACTAACATTGAATATTAAATCACTAATGTCATTTAAAAGTACACGAAAACCATTCATATTTATTTTCCCAGTGTATTTAGAAAACATAAGATGGGAGTACTGCAAGTTTTCATTTGAGTCGAGTATAAAACAAAATTGATTAATTTTATTATCCCTGAATAATAAATAATTAAACATTTCAATTCTTCTATTAAAAATATTTGAATGATTGCCATATTTGAAAGTTGGTACACATATAATAACATTTGTGTGTTGCACGGTTAAGACCCTCTCCTTAATTTTTTGAATTAAAATTTTATAGTTTTGTGAAATATAAAAATCTGAATCTCCAATAATCAACACACAATAATCATTTAAAGTAAATCCCTTTAGCTTCCCTGGAAGTCCGCATGATAACTGATCGACGCCACCTCCCGGAACACGATAATGACAAGTGCTGAAACCATCAAAGTGATTTCTAAGTTTATGACATGTTTTATCGTGGGTCATACTGCTTATCAAACATAATTTCGGCTTTAATTTCGAACTTTTTCTGTTTTGCTTCATATGAAAATTCGTTATTTCAGGTTGCGGCATAATTAGGTGCACGGAGGAATTTGATTTGTCGATATGTGTTTTTTCTGTAAATTTTGGTAAGATGTTTCTTGTTTGTTTTATAATTTTGCGATCAATAGGTATGGGGGTAGATATACATGATTTATTGAATTTTAAACTGGCGTTGATGTCATCAAGGCTCACTGTCTTGTACATTTTTATTATTTTATCTTTTTCTTGGATTTTCCTTGCTAATTCAGTGTTTTGTGTATTCAAATTTTCAATTTCTTTGTTTGCAATTTGTAATTCCGTTTGTAATTTTTTAATTTCTAATTTTAATTCTTGAGCAAATACATTTTCGCTAATAGTGACATCTGGTAGGCTGGTTGAAACTGTATTAGGTAATGTTCCATTTAAAGATAGAAAAGATCCTGTCAGGTCAGTTAACGATGTATGCCTTTTTCTGTTTCGAATCGTAATATAGTTATTTTCGTGTGTGTTTTCAATGTCTTCCACTTCAATTTCCAATGATTCAAAAGAATTTTCAGTCGGAATAGTAACGTGTGGGGCTTCGATGTTTTGGGTTTTTTTAAATCGGCATGTGTCGTACCGACATTTTTGTCTATTCTCTGAACTCATTAAATAAAATACCTTCTCCCCGATACTCGTACAGTCTAAATGTAAATAATTTTGACATTCAGCACATTTGATGAAGTTTTTATTAGCAATTTCTATTTTACATCGATTGCACGAAAGCGACATCTTGGGAGAACAGCTTGCAACGGGCATGCCCACAACCCTAATATACTTGTGACGTTCATCACAAACCATCTCTCTATCCTTATTGCTTCCTTTCTTTCTTCCATCCTTCCTAACAACACTTCTTTTCATCATAACACCCAGTGCACCCTTGCCATCACCTCACTTCCCAATTTTACACTCTGGGAGATGGAGCAAGAATGTATCAAATCATTCGCAAATTACTCTACCCACAGGAAAAAAAATATACATGTGACGTCACACTTTTAAGGTCTTTTGGGAACGATAGGCTGATGACACTTTATCCAATCCAAAAACACAATGAATCTTGATCAGGGCAATGGTTTTGTAAACTTCTATTTTAGGGTGGCTGTGACCACAACCTTTTTTGAGGGCTGGATCCGCGCTTGGCTTGAAGGGGAGCTTACTGTACTTCGCCAATTCGTGACATATAAAATGTACAATCCCAGTTCCCATACCCAGTAAATTCACTGAACCGGAGATTCACAGCAATGCAAGCGGTAATTTCTACCGCTAGGTAAGATAGAAGTCCTGGAGTCGCAAACGATTCTGCCCTGGAGTCGCAAACGATAGTGAAGTGATATGTCTTGCGATATATCACTTCACTATCGCAATCTGATTTGACAGTTGCGCTGAAAAGCTAAGCAAGGTCTTATGTCAAATCCCATACATTTTCCCTTCTTTAGCGATAACAGTTTATCGAAAGGCATCTTGTCTAGAGGGGCTGGTTGGTACGGAGTAAGGATAGATGGGTATGTACTCGTACGTAAGTATTTATAGGGTATTAGCTGTGCCCACGAACTACGTTTCGCCATAATTTTTTCCTCGTTTTTGCAACATTTTTCATTGATGCTCATCTTCTATTAGTCGTAGCGTGATGTCATATAGCCAAATAGACTATCCAACACAAATAGTAGATTTTATGCCGAGTGCATAAAGCAAGTCATTTTTATCCGAGATCGTTAGATGAAGAAGTCGAGGATAAAAATGATTTGTGCACGAGTTATAAACTCTGCTTGTCACTTCGATTGCGAGAAAATAAAACAGTAACATAACACTATAAATTTGTCATAAGTTTTCATATATATTTGCCGAGATTTTGGCGGCAATATTTCTTGCACCACTTTTTGTGCGTTTATTTCCATTAAAGTATTAGGAGTAAGTTCTAAATCTTCTTCTTCACTTGACATTTTTAAAATTTAGTTAATTCAACAATAACTGAGAAAATTCAATACGAAAATTTCACGGCTTCTTTTTTTTTAATTTTGTTTATCCCATTTGGGAAAGGCAAAGGCGTCAACCATACAGCCTAGTCTGTATGCAATAAACTATTGTTATTCATTCTTCTTTTGAATTCACAAATCGCCAAACGTAGAGGTTACATATTCATAAATTGCTTCAAAGCATTTTTCAATGGAAAGAAGTTTTTGTAAAGAGCGCGGTAGATCTTGCTGGTGTTTCATTATTTTTGAAATTTCTTCTAATAAAATGTTTCTTTGCAGGGCAAAAATTGGACATTCGTAAAAAAGGTGATGCAGAGATTGAGGTAAGGTGGTGTTGCACCAGTTGCACGATGGGGAAGAAGTCATGCCTAGCCGGTACAAATGGTCATTGAA
Organism: Schoenobius gigantellus; assembly: GCA_963935595.1. Lineage (NCBI taxonomy): Eukaryota > Metazoa > Arthropoda > Insecta > Lepidoptera > Crambidae > Schoenobius > Schoenobius gigantellus. The sequence continues at coordinate 26,212,246 of OZ012554.1, forward strand.
TCGACCGTGCCCAATTCGCAAACGGCAAATAATAGTAAAAAATCTTCTGTTTATGTAATTGTGTCTATTGAACCAGGGTTGTTTTATTTTATTATTTATTTCTCGATACCACTTCCCTTTTATGAGCAAAGTACTATTCCAGTGTTCTTCCCATAGCTTCAATATTTCTTTCTTGATTAGAGCTGTACAATCAGTATATGAAATTGATATGTTTTTTATAGGTACGTCTAGAGTGTTCATAGTTTTGGCCAGTTTATCTACTTCCTCGTTTCCATATACACCGATATGAGCTGGAGTCCAAAATAATATAATGTCTATTTGATAATTTATTTTTAAATGATGTATCTGATCTCGGATATTATATATTAAATGATTTGTGACTGATGAAAAGGAAGGATTTCTCAAAGCCATCAACACACTCATGCTGTCAGTAATAATAATCCATTTTTTGTATTGGCTGAACTGTTGAATGTAGTTAAGAGCTACAATTATAGCATTCGCCTCAGCAGAAAATATGCTGGCATTTTGGCACATTTTAAAACTATGTCCAGTTTTACTACCTGTATCATACATAGCTACTGCAACACTTACATTCGTCTTTGAACCATCTGTATAAATTGATCGATAATCATTATAAGCCTGTAGACTTTCGTAAACATCATATTTATCTTTAAAATCTTTATGTAGGACAATATGAATGTCACAGAATTTACTAGCATATGAGCCACTATAACAATGTAAAGTAGTACTACAAAATATATTACATTGTTCTTTTAAACTTATAAAATGTGAGAAATTCTTTGAAAGAAAAGTGTTAGTGGAACATACATTTAATTTATTTAAAAGATCATTATTCGAACGTGATAAGAGTTTAAAAAGAAATTTAAGTTTTAAAAATTCAAAGCGAATAACCATTGGTGGTAAATGACATTCGACCTGCATAGAATTTATTGGGGAAGTGTTCATAGCACCTAGTATTAATCGTAAGTTCTTATTCTGTATTTTATCAATAATATCTATGTATTTTGGATCGGAAGCGTAACAAAAGAAAGCATACTCAAAATGACTTCTGACCAAAGCTTTATAAAGCATTAACACAATTTTAGGATCAGCACCCCATTTCAATCCAGTAACGGACCTAATTACATTAGTGGCTTTTAAAGCTCTGCTCACCAAGCAATCAACATATAAATCCCACGTAAGATTTTCGTGAAAAATAACACCCAAGAATTTAACTGAATTATCGATAGGCAAAGTATGATTGCTGTATGTAATATTAATTAGAGGTAGAGAACTGTATTTTGGGCAAAATATTACAACTTTACTTTTTAAAAGGCTAACATTTAAATCAAGTTCTGAGAAGTAATCTGCCAGCTTCACTAGATTATTATTTAATGTTAATTGAATATCTAATACATTAGTACCTTTACAATAAATGACAAGGTCATCAGCAAACTGAAGATTGTTGACTAAATTATTATTAAGAATGGAATTTAGTTTTCTTATATACAAAATATACAGAATAGGACTCAAGATGCCTCCTTGACATACACCTTTGCTCGAAAATCTAGGGCCTAAAAATTTATTATCTATTTTGACATACACTTTTCTATCCGTGAGAAAAGCATATATCCAATAAGCAATTTTTACAGGTAAGAAAGATAATAGAGATTCAAACAAAATACCATGATTAACGTTATTAAATGCACCTTCTATATCAAAAAACACTGCTATTGTATACTCCATATTCTTTTGAGCTGTAGTGACGTCCAAAAAAAATGTGCTAAGCTTTCTTGAGCCGAAAGTCCTCGCCTAAACCCAAACTGGTTTAAAGGTAAAATTGAGTTCTTTTCTATGAAGAATTCCAATCGTTGTTTGATTAGCTGTTCAAATAATTTACCAGCACAAGACGTTAAAGCGATAGGACGATAAGAATCGGGATGAGAAGCAATTTTTCCAGGTTTTAAAATAGGAACCAAGCAGTCCATTTTCCAATTAGGAGGAATTGTGCAATCTTGCCATAAAATATTATAAATTTGTAAAAGCTTATAAAGATTGTCAGTGTTAAGTAGCTGAAACATCTTGAACGATAAACTATCTAATCCACAAGCAGTGTTTTTTCTAGATTTCAGAGCTGCAGTTAATTCGTCAAAAGAAAATGGATCAGTGAGGAATGACTGATTATCTGGTAAACTATTGTCCTTCACAATTGGCCTGTTATTTTGCACAAAGTCAGGCGTGTATTTACGTAAAAAATCACTGACCCACGAAAAATCACTATTTTGCTTTTTATATGTTTTATGTGTAAGTTTTCTCATGTTACCCCATACTACTGAAACTGGTGTCAATCGATTTAATTTTGTACAGAATTCTATCCAACTACTTAGTCTTTCTCTCTTAATGGTAAGTTTTTTAGCAGCTTGTAATCTTTTGAAATTAATATATTTTTCTTGAGAAGGATTATTCTTAAAATCAAGATAGGCTTGCTTACTTTCCTGGACAGCTTTAGCGCAATTACTATTCCACCAAGGAACTGTTCGATATTTTGATTTTAAGTTTTGAGTAGCAATGTTACGTGATTCGGACCGAGAGGTACGAGAGGGAATTGACTTTTGTGCAGCTGTCAAAATGATTTGACAAAAAGAGTTGTATGAATCTATTGGATTACTAATAGGGTTACATTGAAAATTATCTAAATCCTTATTAACAATTGAAGAATACAACTTCCAATCGACTAATCTATGATTAATGCGATTGTTAAAATCATTTTCATCCTGAAAATTGTTTTGAGAGTTAAAACATTGTGAACTACTATTGAATGTAATCTTAGTAAATGTTGGCAAATGATAACCGCCCAATGGATCGTCGTGAACTGACCATTCGCAGCGAAGAGCTAATGAAGGAGATACCATAGTCAAGTCCAAACCATTGGGTCTCCAAGAATGAGAACCGACAGTTGTGACCTGACCATCATTCAACAGGACTAAATTGCATTCATCTAAACACTCAAGAATATCCTTACCTCTGGAATCCGATAACGGACATCCCCAAATTGAGTGATGAGCATTGAAGTCACCAGCTATAATCGTCGGCCTATGGAGAGAATTCAAGAAATGTTTAAACTTATTTTTAGAGAAACTGGGAATACAATTTGTTGGACAATATATACTGGCTATTGAAATAGTGTTCTGATTTAGTTCTAAATGTATTACAATTGTTTGAAGAGAGTTGTCAAAATAAGATGTTACTTTTTGATATTTTAGTGATGTATGGATTAAAATAGCAACACCATTATGCTTGTTGCCACAGTCATTACGTTCAATATGATAACCTTTGATTTTAAACTGCTTCTGAGGCTTTAGCCATGTTTCACATATAATTGCGATATGAATAAAATGGTCATAAAGAAATTTCGTAAAAATAAGTTGATTGCTTAATAAGCTTTGAGCATTCCACTGTACGATATTCAATTGATTGGGGGTGAATTGTGGGGATTTGATTGCTTACCAAAAGTATTTTTTAAGACCTCTAAAACACTTTTAGAATTTATAGAAGTATTTTGAGTATTATGCAAAGAAACACATTTAGTTATGGTTTCAACTAATAATGAGAGACACTTGCTGTCAGTATTGAGCAGTGTAAACAAATCTACATTATTTTTTGTCTTACTTTCTAATTTGGGAAAATTTAAAGGATTTGTAATATCTGCATAAGAAGCAGGCTTATATTTATTTCTATTTTCAATGATTTTCTGTTTTTTAACTGGGCATATTGGAGACACACTAGTATGATTGCCATCACAATGAATGCAAGTAGCTTTTTCGATAGAAACTGTACAAGTCTTATAGTTATGATTTTCTTTACATATACTACATTTTTCAGAATTTTTACAATATTTTGCCAAATGTCCGTATCTCAAACATTTGTAACATTGCTTAACTGGTGGTATATATTGAGACACATCATGTCTCCAACCACCAATATCTATATGATTTGGCAAAATGGAAGTGGCAAATGTAACTATTACTGTAGTTGTAGGTTGTAATATAAAACCCTCAGTCACATTTATTTTTTTCATTATTCTTTTTATTGTTATTATTTTTTTTGTACTTGTTATCATAGTAAATATTCTCTTGTTTGATATAATGGTAGGTACATTTCTTATAACTCCGGACACCTCAGTTGTAGCAGCAGGAATACTGGCTTTGAATTTGTATTCTTTCAAGAAGGTATTATTATTTAAAAAGGCATTCGCCAAGTCTGGTTTTTCAAAATAAATACCTATCTTAAACTTATTGATATTTCTTAAAAATTTGACGCCTTTGTTAAAGCGCTTTAAACAAGTTGACAAAGAAAGAAGATCTCTTGTTCCAATTGGTTTCTGGATGTCTGATGACTCAACAAAAACCACAAATTCAGTGCCGCTAATTTCTTCCAGATATCTGCGTATATAGTCAGTAACATAATAAGGCTTGTACCTATCTGCATTGCTTATTTCTTCATCACTGTCCGAAGAGGACATATCCGTTTCTACCAACCTTACCTCATCTGTCTCCCTATCTGCATCACCAGACTCCGGTTCATCCTCCTTTTTTTTTCTTTTTCTCGAACTCCGCTTCCCCATATCTGCTTATAATATTATTTAATGCCTATATGTTATATACCTCTTTTGTTTGTGTTTTATTAAGTAACTGACTACAATTAAAAAATTACAAATAAAATATTTTAAAGAGCCCGCCTTTACTATTCTTTTTGTTCTTCACGGCTTCTTTCCCGCTACTTTACTTTTTTAAATTTTTGTGCATGACTTTCGGGCAAAGAATAAAATATATACAGCCTACTCTTAAATTATTTTGGAATATTGTTTTTTTTAGTGATGAATATGTCTTGATATTTAGTTACTTTTTCGTATTATCTTATTATAAACCAAAAATGCAAATAGGGAAGGATATATTATAAATTAGCAAGTTTTATCCGTGCACAATTTATTATGTTTGGCTGCATGGTCTAAATGGTCACTGCCTTAGTATAGATACATTTAAAAAGCTACTTTTTTGCCCTTGTGCATAAAGTTCAACTTTATGTCGCCTAGATTCTGCATAAAGTAGTACTTTTTCGAGCATGAGAAGTGAAAAAGAATTTTTCGTAGATCCTGAGATTAGCGCGTTCAAACAAACAAACAAACAAACAAACTATTCAGCTTTATAATATTAGTAAGTAAGTATAGTATAAGATGTAGTAAGTATATTAGTATAGATAAATACTTACGTACATACCCTATCGACATCGTTCCGTAAAAAGTGTCTAATTTCTACAATTTCTGGTGAATTGCAATTTTTCTACCCGAAACTCTTTTCCAAAACTCAAGAAACAATAATGTTCGATTCGTTCCGTCATTTTCAAATGTTGCACTTAGCAAGATATTAAGCGATATTTTTTTTGTATACCTATACATAGATACATTACATTACATAGATTGCATCTTAATAATGGTTTATATTGAATAAAGATTTTTGAGTTTGATAGACTACTTTAATATCCCTACTAATATTATTAATACTAGCTAACTCTATCTGTCTGTAACGCTTTCACGTCTAATCCGCTGAACTAATTTTAATGAAATATGATATTAAGATTGCTTAAGCTCTGAGAAAGGCATTGGCTACTTTAAAGAGTTCACTAGGGAAGACAGTAATAATCGAACTTGCGATATTAAATTCCACGCAGCCAAAGTCGCGGGTAACAGCTAGTTCAATGATTTATAAGTACTAATATTCTAAAGCAGAAGAGATCGTTTGTTTTTTTTATTGAACGCGCTAATCTCAGGAACTCATGGTTCGAATTGAAAAATTCTTGTAGTGTTGGACAACCCATTTATCGAGCTACGACCAAGCTGAATTTCTTGTAAAGCTGCGAGCACAGCCAGTGTGTGTTCTATAATGTGTTCAAATTCCATGTTGAAACAAGTCCCCTCAAGCGAATTATTGGTTCAAGTATGAATTACGAGGCGCTTACGCGCGAGCGGAATGCAACCTCCTTGCGAGAGTCCTTGCTGACCAAGGTTTCGGGAGCAAGGACATTTAGTTTCCTTGACACATCAAGGCTGCGCTCATAACAGTACTCGGTATATACCCCCATATACTAGTCGAAGATGAACATTACTACGTGATTTAATACATTAAGTAATATTTTAATGCGAAAATCATACCGGGTATAAGTGACGGTGTCCCTTTTCTTTTAACAGTGTGTTCAGACCAATGTTAATATTTGTTTACCAATATTCATTTTTTCCCTGAAAAGCTTTAAAGCGAAAAAAAGGAGTTTTCATTTTTAATTTTTATTCATGTTACGCAATGTATGGCGCGCCGGCATGCTTGTGTTCCGCTCACACCGGTGTGTTCGATGACCCAAACAGCTGATTCTGCGCGCAGTATGATGGAAATGTTATACGATTTACATTGCAAAAATATTTTTTGTGTATTTACTATAGTTTTTTGACAGAATATGATTTGAAAACGTTAACTTAGTTACATTACACCACAAAATTTAGAAAAAAAAATTGGAAAATTTATAACTTTTCCGGGAGAAAAATTGAGTGATTTTCAAATTAGGATCATGGTCTGAACTCACTGTTAAAAGAAAAGGGACACCGTCACTTATACCCTGTATATGCAAGCAAATTTACCAGAATTTACCAGAGGGAGACTCAATACGATAGACGTCTGAGCGGGTGTCTCCACCTTACCTATAACTGCTGCCAAACAGCGGTACTTACATTGCTGTTCTGGTTTGAAGGGTAAGACAGGCAGTGAAATTACTGGGTACTGCGTGCAAATTTGTGACGGACTTGTCATCTTATGTCACAAGTTTGCAACGTATATTGGGTCCTTGTAGGGGTTATATATTTGCAAATCTCACAGGAAATACATGTACTATAAGCGACTATGGCCACTTTTTTATACAACTAAGTTGGCAAACGACCTTACTGTTACTGCCCACCTGATGGTAGGTGGTAACAGTCACCTATAGTACATGTGGTTCTTGTGACATTCGCAGAAAATCTACAACCCCCACAAGAACCACAGTGTTCGTTACCAACTTGTGAAATAAAGTCACGGTACCCAGTATTTTCACTGCCATATATAACTTACTCTCAAACTGGAACAATGAAAGCCCTGCTGCTTTTCGACAGAAATAGGTAAGACGGAGATACCCATGCTGGCGACCCTGGTACATTCTCCCTTGATTTATTGACTTACTATCAGGTGGTCAGCATGCTTTGCCACATAATTGTATAAAACAAATATCAGCACTCATGACTTATCGAACACCTACAGATTAAAATAAAACATCTTGTCTTCTATCCGAAGAACCATACACCAGCTTCTTTCAGACGAATTAAATAACAACCTAATTAATTATAATCAATCTGAGCGCAACTGCAGTCGACAAACTTCAATCATCAAAGAACCTTGAGTGTTACTTGACGTAATTAGCTGAGCCGATCGCAAAAACGGGCCAAATAAAAATAAACATTATGTTACTTATGCACGGCTCTCGGAAGCCTTACTTTTAAGCTGCGCCTCACCAGGGTTGTTATAGTTACTGGCACAACGTCCTCCCCTTGACACGCGCGACCTGGCAAGCCTTGCATTAATTACGTTATGTCGTCATTACACTCGCAAAATTTCACCTTCGGCAAATTAATTTAGCTCGGCTTCGGGAAATAACACGTTTCCGAATTATTCACATACTCGTACGAATATTTTGTATGGCTGAACAGCACAAGAATCTGTGAGGCCCAATTCTGCTAATAAGTTACAGCCGAATTGAAACTAAACCGTTGCGATCGGCCAATCGGAGCGCGTATATTGCCATTCAACTGTTCGATGACGTGATAATGTGGCGTTCTGATTGGTCGATCGCAACGGTTCAGTTTCGATTCAGCTGTAACTTATTAGCAGAATTGGGCCTCTGATAGGAATTTGAGTTCTGGACACTTCAACTCAAAGTCAATACCCACAAAAGCCCATGCTCGAGCTGACTAGCTCGAGCTGACGTTATAACACGGATATTATTGCAAATTTTGTAATTTTACAAAAAATCATAGGGACCTAGAATCAGGAAATCTGACAAGAAGCAAGGTCTTGTCAAAGAAAAATGTGAAAACCGTAAATACTTAGAGTACGGAACTCTCGGTGCGCGTGTCCAGCTCGCACTTGATCAGATTTTAACATCATAATCTGAATTTAAATTATATAGAAAAACATAATAGTATTACACACATTATTACACAAATATCAAATATTACAATATCCGCAGCCAACATAGCATAGCAACAAAATAAATGGGTAAAGAAAATATTATGTTGTAAATCTTCAATTATAAATTAGCAGCGTTGGATTTACTTAACGAGGTTTCTCATCCATCAGACCGTGAACTAATTACGTATTACGAAATACAAATAGTAAAATGTTTTATAGACTAAACCTCGTTAGCGTTGAAATTGATACTATCCTAAACAGACGTTAATCATAACAGTTTTTAATCTAGACAGCAGCAGGAAGATTCGTTGAACTCGAAAGACGGACAAAGAAAAAATGGAAGACTCGAGTCGAGATGCCACGGCAGAGGCGAAGTCACTTAACATGCGCTACAGATACCGGGGTGTAAATTGAAGAGGTTCTTAAGCCCTCTGTAAGTATATATAGAATTTTAACGAGTCAGTCAGCAATGTTAAACTTAACACAAGATATTATTTGTAAGTGAAGAAAATCTTTACTATCCGAGAAAGTACCAACTTTTCGTATCAAATTTTAAAAAGGAAAAAACCAACAATAATTAACCGTTATAAGTATTCAACATAAGTGTGATATCTATTCTAAAAGAAAATTGGCAGTAGGTAAACAATATTTCTCGACAGACTGAGTTTCCGCTCTTAGATTGGCTAAAAACAATTCTATATTCTCTAAATATTACTGTAAAAGAGCTTCTTACGCAAGTATATAATTATTTTCGGCATTAATTCATATTATACCTATTATTCATGATATTAAATAATTAAGGGTTTAATTAAATTTGTAATTTTAAAATATTGCACTTTTAACGTAAACCATTGTGAATTCAAATTAAACCTGCATCTGCATGCTGTGAGGATCAAAAGTATTTTTTCTCACACGATTACTATAACATTTATAAACTTAAAAAGATGCATACGTACATTGAAAATGAGAGAAAATTTGGTACACGAGCTGGACAACGTGGAACTTATGCAGCAGAAACCGCTCTAAATATCAATGCTGAGTTTGATGAGGATACGACTAATGAACGCACCACGCGTTTTTGGATTAATAGCTTTCGTAGTGGAAATTCGACTTAAAAAATGAGCCCCAAGGAACACCAGCCACAAGGTGAATAACGATGAACCACTAAGGCAAAAAACAGATCGGCCGATCTGATTACCAAGGCAAGAAAGGATCGATTAAATTACCAAGGAATTAGCGGCATAGTTTGTTTCACGTTAGTATATCCCCAATATCTAAAATTGACTTATATGTTTGCATCAAATCGGCGAGGTAAACAAGCGTAAAAAATGGGTGTCCCATGATTTGACTGATCTGGATAGGAGGGCGCGTTGAAGCTTGCCATATCTTGTTAAGCCGATACAGGAATTAATGGATTTTGGGGTTAATTGGGACGTGTGGTGTGATGAAAAGTGGATTCTTTATAACAGCGAACAACGCTGACTCCAGATCAAATGCCGCCTACAGAAAATTTATACTTAGTACTTGTTTAGTAGTCACTTTATGGTGCAATTCACTGCAGCTTCCCCAGATACGGTCAAGCAATAACAGCAGATGTCTTCTATACAATGATGGACAAACTCGCAGCAAGTTTCACCCGGGGCCCTATTTTACCCCGGAGTCCTAGGCTAGTAGACGCCCCGATGAGGTCATGGAAATGTTCGTCAGAGATGCCATGACCTTCTCCAAAGGCGACGCATTTAAAAATATTCCATCGATTATAAAGCTGTACTTTCTGTTACCTTCATCAACCTGTCAATTTAACCATGTTGTACCTACAAGTACATCAAAGCAATGAATAAATAAATAAAAAAGCCATATCATTTAACAATAATGTAATGTACGAGTATTGCAATGCACGGTATAATGTGTTTCAAGAGATTTTGTACATAATATGAGTAGAACCTAGTCACACTAATAATATAAAGAATCAGTGATAATATGTAGAACACTGTCGAAGTCGCTGCCGTATGACAGTGTATTAAAATGATAAAAGTTCTAATGGAATCAGCTTTGGACGTTTATTTACAAAAAAGTCCACTGACACTCAAATTAATATCCGTGCCTGGTCATGATCAAAATCTCGTGTCGTTCACCCGTGGAGTAAGGACGCGGAGTTAATATTTTTGTATATCGACAACTAATAATATATAGGAACTCTTCGGGGTCAATAAACTTCTGGTTTTCACATATTTCCTTACATGATTTATGCTTTTATTACTCTACTTTTTATTGCTTTTCTACATTTTATTTGCCCGCGACTTCGTATGCGTGGAATCCAATCATACCGCGAGTTACACATACACACAGTCACACACACAACATTTAATCGAATGATTACACGAAATTACATAACAACGAATAATAATGAAACAAAAGCAATAGACAGCCTTATTCCTACACAGCAATCTCTTCCAGGCAACCATAGAAAAAGAATTATAAAAGGAAAAAACAGAAGAAGGAAGGAAAGGTGGGATAGTGCACAAAATTTAATGTGGAGAATAGAAAACAGATAAAGTAATTGAAATAAACATAATGAATAAGGATATGGCATGTAAAGTTTAAAAAAATGTTAGTGATGTTTAAATCGATGTAGTGGCACAGTTATGCATTGTTAAACCGTGGTAGTGGCTTGTAAGACTGTTTTGTACTTAATTGTAAGTTATAATCATATAGTGGAAAATTAACTGATATGTGTAATGTTATTCTAGTTGTAAGTTAGAATATTGTTTTTTCCATTAACATATATGTATAATAAAAATAAATTATAAGTAATTCAGAATCAAGGGCTAAAAATATAGTGCTTCTTCACCAGTATCTTGAAAGATGTTAAAGTACACGCCCTCCGTACGTTGCCAGGCAAAGCATTCCAGCATCCAATCGGATGGCATGCACAGAAAAAGAGTAGAAATGGAATTGTGTTGAGTAGGATACTATAGTCAGGAGAAGATCGTGGCAAGAACGAGATGTTCTATTAGTTAAAGAGAAACGTGTAGAAAAATACCCTTAGATATTGAAGGGTAATGGGATTATCTGCATAGGAATTCATTAAAATTCGGGATAAAGGCGTGAAAACGTAACACAGAGGCAAAGTTTTTTTCGCATTTATAATATCATTAGGGATTTGCTTCTTCGGCTGAATCATTATAATGATATTAAAATATCGTGATTAATGAGCGCATTATTTAAATTGAGGCGGCCATTTTAGACGTTGAGATCCTCTGGTTGTGTCCATCAGGGAATCAGAATCATACTCTTTCACAATCGTTTTTAAGCGCGTCTCGGTTTTTGGATGAAGCGTATATGATGGACACAACCAGAGGATCTCAACGTCTAAAATGGCCGCCTCAATTTAAATAAGGCGCTCATTAATCACGATATTTTAATTAAACACCTTCAAAACTAAGTTCACAAACTCTCGTCAATCCAACTCCTATATCTTCAAATATTCAAATTTTTAACAGCTTTCCAATATACTTTAGATTGAATTGCTAACTCGCTTTTCGCCCTAATAGCTTGTTACATTATTGCGCGGCAAACATTTTCTTGTATCCAATAAATCAATAAAATCACTGGAAACCGTTTCGACGGCGTAACAATCGGCGGCAGTTGTTTACGAAGCCCTTGGCCGTCGGACAATAACAAACCTGATAGACAACGTTTTGGGGCCGACATGAAAGTTAAACGAGTTTAATGTGCGGCTTAAAATTTTTACATATTTAAGCTGAAAGTTGAAATCCCTTGCAGTAACTTCTAAATCTTGAAATCTACTAAGTGAAGTGTTACCATAAGAATGAACTATGCAAGATATTATTCATATAGAAGTAGACTAATTGTAACGTTTTCTCGGTACAGCTAACTTTTTTTATACAACTAGGTTGGCAAACGACCATAATTCCCACCTGATGGTAAGTTGTAACAGTCACTTAGTACATGTGGCTTTTGTGAGATTCGCAGCAAATCTGCAACCCCCACAAGAATCACAGTGTACAGTAAGCTCCTAATCAAGCTATACTGTTTGACCTTTGGACCGTTCTTATGTTGTTCGTAATAGTGGCGGTTTTCGTAGTGTAAATGTATAGCTTGAATGGGAGCTTACTGTACGTTGCCAACTTGTGACATAAGGTGTGAAGTCACGTGACTGTTTTTCATTACTCTTAGCAAGTTTAGCTGTGGACTCTCATCTCGATAAGGACGAAGACGGAAGCGATTTTCATCCGGAATTCCTCATTCACAAAGGAATCGGAACACATTCGAGTCATTTGACTCCCTTGCCTGTCACAGAAACACTTTCTATTTCTGCACCCTTTTCCTTTGATTGTCCCCTTTATAGTATATCCCTATCACGTGGCTGCCTGAAAGAGATTCCTTTTCAGAAATAAGGCCTAAAATTGTACCTATCCCAATCTTTGTCTTTTGTTGTAACTTGTTTCGTTGTGTGCAAAAAAGTGTTAATTAATATAGTAATATTGTTATATTGCGACAGCATACTAAGATGATGAAAGCCAGACTGACGGATTCGGACAGAAGCACTTGCCGAATGGAGCTAAATAATTTAAGAGTTGCGGATCTGAGCCAGGTAAGCCCACAGAGGCGATAAACTAACATTATGCAGACTATATTTCATTTTAAAAATGCTAATAAGGAAATCGTACGAATAAACGTTTTACAAATAATGATATTTTTATCACTTCTTTGAGAACCTAGTCACACTATTATTATAAAGAAATCAGTGAATAATTTAGAACACTGTCGAAATGACTGTAAAATTAGGAGGTACATTGATCAAATTCTAACGGATTCAACTTTGAACGTTTATACATATACAAAGAAATACACTGACAACCAAATTAATATCCGTGCCTCGTCATGATCAACATCTCGTGTCGTTTACCTGTGGTTAACGAGTTTATTTGTATAAAAACTCATACAATGATTATTTTTATTTCTTATTTAAAAATGTTACTAAGGTGTAAACAATTTACGAGTACAAATATTTTTCTTATGTTCTTTCAACTTCCGTTGACTCATTCGTTTGTCAGGTAAGCCAGAAGCCCTAAGCTAACTGTACAAAAGCATTTTGAAAAACTTTAATGTTTTTATAGTTTATCTTTCCCGGTTTCCATACATTCATCATCACAGCTCATATACGTCCCCACCGAGGGGCTCGAGCCTACCCTATGTTAGGGTGATTAGGCCTTAGTCAACCACGCTGGCCCAGTGCGGATTGGTCGACTTCACATACACCTTTGAATTTCTTCGCAGATGTATGCAACTTGCCTCACGATGTTTTCCTTCACCGTAGGAGCGTCAGACAAATGTACATATGAAATTCGAAACGAAAAACACAGTGGTACATGGCGGGTCTCGAACCCCGACCTCCCGATTGGAAGGCAAGTGTCGATTCCACAGCGCCACCGACATTACATTCAATATTAATGAATTATTCTGTTCCTACGGACGCGATACTTCCTTATTTACTCTATACGCCATGTGCCCTTCAGAACCTGTCTCCTAAGCAACAACAAAGGAAACCTTCGCAAGAAATGATGTTATTAAGAACCTTTATCAAATCTATACAATCAACTCACGTGTCTTACCCCTCATGCTGACTTCACGAGAACTGTCTGAGGATAAATTTCATTTGTACCATTTACCGAAATGGCTAAGACCTTTAACAGTCACGATATGGTCGAGTAGGGAAGAACAATGCTCGATGGTAAAATTGTACGTATTTGTACTCTTAAAGAGTTACAATGGCATTGAGTTACACAGTGTAATGAATTGATCAATGGGACGATCCGTTATGTCAGATTAACATATTTTTTTCTGTGACAATCATTGATTTACTACCAAACGTTTGATAGTAAATCAATGGTGACAATACAATCACTTTAAAAACGCTAAATAAATAAATTAATAAAATATTTCACCTCGGGCCAGATACGAGATATACCCACTTCTTTTTGAAATAAAGGTTGTTTTATAGAACTATTCAATCTAAAAATGAAGGGGCTTTTTGGTTTACATCGTTGCAGTATCTGCAGTATCATTTTATACAAAGAAAACTCAAATAAAAAATCAATTCTCATTTTTGTTTCGGAAATAAAACGGTGGGGGGTAATAATTTATTCAAAAGAACAGGAAAATAACTAAAATTAAAATGATAAGTAAGATAAAGTTCGATAAAAATATTAAAATCTGATTAGATCTGTAGACATCTACAGATCTAATAAGGGCTGCTCTATTGTAGTACAACACAAAAATAAAATTAAAATTATAAACAAATAAAAATAACAAAAAATAAAACTTACAGGACACCATGGGGTTAGCGTAAACAGAAAGTCGGAGAAGAAACTACAGTCTAGCTGGGACTGCTCCTGCAAAAAAAGAAATAAAAATTAACAAAAAGAAAACAACAAAATGAGCAAATAGGTACCTACATAATAATAAGTAATCGTAAATATTTAAAATGAGACACTCGTAAACGTATAATGTCAAAAGAGCAAATAAAAGACTGTGAATCGAAAACATAATAAATACATACTTTTTACATAGTAAAAAGGTATAAAACACAAATTCTAAACACAGCGTTCGGGAAGCTACGCAGCATATTCTCGGCCTATCTACCGCAGTGTCTCAAGACGAAAGTCTTCAATTCGTGCGTGTTGCCAGTGATGACATACGGAACTGAGACGTGGCCGCTTACAATGGGTCTCATAAGAAGGCTCAAAGTCACCCAAAGGGCAATGGAGAGGGTTATGCTCGGGGGTTTCTCTACGTGATCACATCAGAAATGATGAGATCCGTAGAAGAACTAGAGTTACCGACATAGCCCAATGAATTGCAAACCTTAAGTGGCAGTGGGCAGGACACATCGCTCGTAGGACTGACGGCCGTTGGGGCGGAAAGGTCCTCGAGTGGCGGCCGCGTACCGGGAGACGCAGTGTTAGTAGGCCCCCCACAAGGTGGACCGACGATCTGGTGAAGGTCGCGGGTAGCCGCTGGATGCGGGAGGCGCAGGACCGATCGGTATGAAGATCCTTGGGGGAGGCCTATGTCCAACAGTGGGCGTCTCTTGGCTGATATGATGATGATGATGATGATGTTGTCAGCTTAGCATAGTTAACAACCACATGAACAAATTGGGGATAATAATATAACGTAAGACGTAAGGTAGCTTTACCACACAGATAATATATGAGAGACAACTACTAATGCTTAATTTAAATTGTATGAAAACCACGTGCACATGAAATAATTATGAAAGAGAGATCCATGTGTGTGTAGCTTGTGTTTCTGCTAAAACAAAACGGAGCTCGTTAAGGATAAAAATATTTGTAATTAAGATCCCTGGCAGAAATAACTGTAAAGCGTCATACACAATACAATTTTATTTTATTTGCTATGTAATTTTACGTGGTTTAAAGCGATATAGGTTTAGCGGCATTTCATTTTCCTCGTTCTATATTTAAATGCTTTTAGTTGGACGCGTGGAAGCGGATGCCGAGGGCGCGGCTGAAAAATAAAGAAATCAAAAACCGCGCTGCAACCGACACCGCACGGAACATTAGTCACGACGATACCGTAAATTTTAAAATTGGAAAATAAAATACTCCGTTCTATGCTACTGCTCCACCTGCGTTGATGTTAGTTTTAACATCTTCTGTACAGTACAGTTCTGTACGGGTTATAGACGCTTAAAAATAACACCTTAAAATAATAATAACAAAATTCTTTATTGCAAAATACAAATTACAACGGAAAATAATAAAAAATAAAACAGGAATGTCACAAAATACGGCCTTAATGCTAAAGAGCAGTCTCTTCCAGGCAAGCTCGGCAGTGGGAAATATATGTTTAGAAGATTCAATCGGGTGCAGTAACTGGAATTAGGAATATATGTGTGATTGATATCTGTCGAAGATTTACAACTTAACTTCAACGCCTTGTAGACATTGATTTTAGCCATTTTGCTTCTTAGACGAATTGAAAGTTAGACACTCTGATCACGTAGACAAGTCACAACGTTTATGACGTAATACGCGTTAACGTTTAAGGGAGACTGTACTACCGTAGGGAGACTCTGTACCAGGGTCGTCTGCTTGGGTACCTCCGTCTTACCTATTTCTGCAGCAAAGCAGCAGTGCTTGCATTGCTGTGTTCCGGTTTGAAAGGTAATATATGGCAGTGAAAATCATAATTGTAAGTCAACACCACAGAACACAGAAAGACCTCTTTCTGTGTTCTGTGGTCAACACGATTGTACGGGAATGGACTGTATTTTGTGTTTAAAGGATAAATATTACGCAAAACTACGAAATTAGTAAGGCAGTGACAAACTTTAGAGTTATAATAGATACATGTCAAAAACATACATGTCAGTAATAAAAAAGTATAAAAACATAAATATATTAAAAAAGGTGTGCAATTCTGCACAACGATCAAAAGATATGACCGTTTATGTCGCATATTTTTGAAAATTTTGCGATTTCACAACGGAATCAAAACCAGGGTACCTACTTCCCGTTGACCTAGAATCATGAAATTTGGTAAGAAACAGTTTCTCAAGGCACACGTTGAAGAAAAGTGTGTTGCCCAAATCGGTCTTGATCTTGCAGTCTTGCGAGACTCTTGCTGCACGACCGAGATCAAGACAGACCCATGCGTCAGTCTTAATCGCGGCCGTGCAGCAAGTCTCGCAAGACTGCAAGATCAAGACCGATTTTGGGCAAGACCAAGGAAAAGTTCTGAAAGCCGTAAATATGTGCATAGTTAACAACTTATTTATTTAGATAAGTTTGTACGGAACCCTTGGCGCGCGAATCCAACTAGCACTTGGCCTGTTTTTTAAATGTCCTGTAATAACCGGAGAGACTCTGTGCCAGGGTCGCCTGCATGCTTGGGTCCGTCTTACCTATCTCTGCCGCAAAGCAGCAGGGCTTACAGTGCTGTGTTCCGGTTTGACGGGTAAGATATGGTAGTGAAATTACTGAGTACCTAGGTATCGTGACTTTACATCTTGTCTTGTGTCACAAGTTGGCAACGTTCACTGTGTTTCTTGTGTGGGGGTTGCAGTTTTGCTGCGAATCTCACAGGAGCCACATGTATACTGTTACCACTTACCATCAGGTAAGTGGTAACAGTCAGTTTGCTTGTTTCCCAACTTAGCTGTATAAAAAATGTGGTTTTACGACATGTATAGGTTTTAAAAATACCTGACTCGTATTATTTTTTTTACACAGTCGACGATATATTGATTTGAACGTCGCATGACGTCATACTCGTACGTGGGTAAATTTTTTACTTAATTATGATGTAGCGAGCCGCCCTAGCGAGCCCCATTCACCACAACTCATATACATTCCCTATATGCGGTAGCTTATCAATAGCTTTAAAACATTATAAGCCGGTGTTAATTTTATTTTAAGAAGCTGTTAGCCATCCCAAAAATGTAAAATAAAATAAATAAATAAAAAGGGTGTGTGGGCCTTAGTATATTAAACGTGCCTTGGTCAGTGGATCAAGCTGGAAGAGTGCGGAATGATCGCCTTCATACTTTTGAATTTCTTCGCAGATGTATGCAGGTAACCTCACGATGTTTTCCTTCGCAGTAGAAGCGTCGGACAAATGTACATATTATGAAATTCGAAAAACACATTGGTACATGGCAGGATCGAACCCCGGACCTTCCGATTAAAAGGCCAGTGCCGTGTGCGAGCGAGCCCTACTCGTTAACTTGAAATCGATTTTTCCTCAGTCGTTTTGTTTGTTATTTCGACAAAGCAAAAATACGTAAGTATGGAATACAAAAACGTTACATTTATTTTTGGATTCCGATTTATTTAGGAACTGTATAATGAGGTTTGTAGATAAAATATAAATTTCAAATTACATATTGTGAGTATCAAAAATTATATGACGGTTTCATGACGTCATTTGGAATCGTATTTTTCAGAGGGTTTGGCTGAAGATAGAGTACTTATATTTATATATGCGTGTATGTAAAATACGCGATATGTTGACAATCCTTCACTTCACTAAACAAACTGAGATAAACAGTAAACAGATTTGCGTCTCAATATACATATAAACATTACAGACAACTACGTTTAAGGTTGTTTATCGTTTGTCATAACTCGACGAATTATAATGCGTAATAAAGAGTAACACCAATTAATAAGTTTCATGTTACATTTTCCTTAAACAGTCACATCGCACTATTAATAGCCTACAGGCTTAAGTATTGGTATATCCAATACGAGTATTTATAGTAAAATTCGTCAGATTCATTTGTAACAAGAACCAACTTATACCTCACATGGGCGGAAAACAAACATACGGCCCACCGCTGTTGATAGTAGTTAGCACAGCCCACCAACATTAGCAACGGAGACTGACGAATCACATGCGTGTTACTGACAACAAATCCACAACAGCAAAGACACACTGTTATCAACGTATTAAGAGCACTACACGGCGCGCTTAGAGCCTTCACTCTAGGTACAACTTTTGGCTCTAAGCCCGTTCAATACCTTAGATTAGTCGGACAACTAAAAGTCATGGATATGGAACAAAGCTATAAACAATTGGCTAGATGGTTAAAGACCAATGCCGTTAAACTTAAAAAATTTATTGCATAAAAACATTTATTTTAAACAAGTTTTTATTTTTACCACATATATCAAAGTACTCATCAATACGATTCAAACAACCCCAAACTCTATGGAATTGTTTCGTTTTATTAAGGAGATCCTATGGCCCCCTTCCAGCTCCAACATCAGATCAGCCTCATGTCATCATGATATTGCATTGTCACGCGATATACATATGCATGAAAATTTCAGTTCAATCGGAAACCGAGCTGTGGGTTAAATTCAACTTGCAAGATTTCATTACAGACAACGGGACAGGTGAAAATAAATAATAGCTTGTTATAAAATCTTGTAAAAGAGAACGAATTAGCGCTTTTTTACTGTACACTAGCTGTGCCCGCGACTTCGTTCGAGTGGATGTCGGAAAATAACAACATCGTGATGTTATATTTATAGCCTATATTCCTATATTATAGCCTATATTCCTATATTATAGCCTATATTCCTATATTATAGCCTATATTCCTAGATAAATGGACGATCCAACACTAAAAGCATTTTTCAATTTGAATTAGTAGTTCCTGAGATTAGCGCGTTCAACCAAACAAACAAACAAACAAACTCTTCAGCTTTATAATATTAGTAAGTAGAGATAACTTAGCGCTTGAATTAGCATCATCTGATGCTTAGTGAGACTAGATAGACCGAGCGCGTTCACCTAGTAAATACTCATTTACTATTTTCTGAAGATACCCAGATTATGAAAGTCCTGAAAGACAGGTGATTCCTTAGGGACACAAATAAGAAAAAAATTGCCGAAACGTTTAGTACAAGTGAAATGTTCACAGTATTGGGATGAATCCCAGACGTAAGTACGTCTTTGTTCATGTTCATTATACGTACAATGAACACGTTTGAAACGAACGTTCGTTCATCATAATTATTTATTCATTATACGCTGTTCATTATATATATACGTTCATTACTTTATGTATTTGTAAACAAACATTGATAGTTTCATGCATGACCAGTACCCATTATCTAGAGCAAATAAAACATTATATCGACAGGTTCTCATACGGTGATTCGTTCGTTGATTCACGTCCGTTATGACTTAACTTGTTTCCAAATTTGTAATTAGTGACTCTATTTTTGTCATGAATCTTAAAGGGAATAAAGACATCGTTTAGCGGAAAAATAGTTTTTACATCTTCATTGATTTGTCATTTGTGAGAATTAAGTATACAGAACACCCGCTATGTACAATTTTTATACAAATTAAATATATTTTATTCAAATAGAATTGTAACAATCACTTTTGCACGTCAAAGCAGCTACGCCATTGGTTCACAAGTCTACGGCGGGAGACCTTGTACTGGAAAGAACCAGCAAGAGCGGAAGTACCTTTTTTTACCCAGTAAAAAGATTTTAAATCTACCGAAGGAGACGGAGTGGGGTTCACCTGTGGTTATGTGAGACTTGCCTCGCCAATCGAGACATACTCACAAAAAAATTCTGGGGGGTTCCGTCTAATCGCATTCTCGACACACAAAGGGTATACTTTTCGCAATCGCTTTGTGTGTCGAGCGCGATGCTGCCCGGCCATACCGGATCCCTCTTCAGGGTTGGGAGTGTCTACGGAACGCTGAGGGAGCATAGGGTCATTAGTGTGAGTGACGGGAGCCCCACTCCGTCACTGCGACCCCTGCGGCAGTTGGTGGAGGGCGTAAGTTCGTCTTCTTCTGCCCAACCGCCGCCTGCGGGACGACTGCGGAAGTACCTACAATAAAACCGCAACGACACAGCTCGAGGAAAGTGATGGGTGCAACTCATTATTTAATGAACATGATAATTATAATCATATGTTTATTTTGTTTCTGATTCATGCATGCCACATGAATGACGATAAAAATATTTTTCAGTCGTAATGTACGATATATTTGTATCCAATGCCCAACCAGATGCCATATAAATATTCCTGAAGCCCGCCGCATGAAAACCTTAGCATTATATTGTCTGTCGTATTGTATAACCGCGTCCATGGTATTTAAGGCAAGACCACCCCTGTCGCCATAATAGCAATTAAGGTTTTCTGGATTTAAGTTGCAATCAACCGAAGGGTTAATAACAATAGCTGTGTTCTGACAGTGAAAATAGCCAGTTCCTAAGTTGTTGAAGAGTCCAGGTGAAGGTCGCTTCCATCTTAAGCCTTATCGTCACTTACCATCAGGTGAGATGAAGGCCAAGAAAATTAACTAATTTTTTTGCTTTAAGAGTACCGAGGGAATTACGCATTTCCCCCCAAAAAAAAAGTGTCTCTCATCCGATGAGAAAGAATATAGCCTACTTACACCACGCTGGCCAAACGGATCGATACAGGATTCTGTTTTGAATTTTCATCCGCTTGCAGAGGTGAAGTTGCTGTAAACTTCCTGAATCTGCTCTTACATGACCTAAAGTCGGGTGAAAGGCAGCTGTATTGTAGGTCCGTCAACGCACGAACACCCCAATATTCTATCTATATCAATACTAATCAATGCATCCCATTCTGTATTTCGAACTCGATACACAGATTCCCAAGTGACGGGCTCTCCGTCCACAAGGTTAGTAAATACAAGGGGTGGCCATGTAAGCGCGCATCTTCAGGTTTTATACTGTGGTGGTACCTCTTCTTTGAAAATACAGAACTTGAAAACAATTTTTTACTCGTATTTATGTTATCTAGATATTTATTTGACAAATATAATAATTTTAATAATAAGTGTACTATTTAATGCTAAATAACAATTATGTATTTATTTATTTAAACTTTTACACTATGTATAACTTGTACTATGGCGGACTGAGCTATAAACATCGCTCTCTACCAGTCAACTACTGAGCCAAGCATAGAAACAATGACAACGGCGGCATGCGAAAAAATAAAAAGAATATAATTAATTAACTAGCTGTGCCATCAAACTACGTTTCGCCATATATTTTTACCCGTTTTTGAAACATTTTTCATTTATGCTCAGCCCCTATTAGTCGTAGCGTGATGTTATATAACCTAAAGCCTTCCTTGATAAATGGCCTATCCAACACAAAAAGAATTTTTCAATTCGAATCAGAAGTTCCTGAGATTAGCGCGTTCAATCAAACAAACAAACAAACTCCTTTATAATATTAGTATAAGTATAGATTAATGAAAATAAAACATGTCAAAGGTGTACAAATAATAAATATTACCTCACAACTCTACATGCGTCGCTATGTGGGAATATTATTTGACGCTCAATGCACACAATAGAACGGAAGACTGGTTGAACCATGCCCATTGCTCATTATGGGCGCAATATACAAGCTGATTCCTTTGATCACAGGACGTAACGTTCGCTCCTTTGCACGGCAGACATTATAGGAACGGACGCAGTAATTGATCAATGTACGACAGTGGATATAGGTGAGGTGAACCACGGGCAATAACCCAACTCATTCACCGGAGGGAGACTCTGTACCAGGGTCGCCTGCTTGGGTACCTCCATCTTACCTACTATTCCTGCCGCAAAGCAGCAGTGCTATGGCAATGAAATTACTGGGTACCGTGACTTTACATTTTAAGTCACAAGTTGGCAACGTACATTGCGGTTCTTGTGGTTTTGCTGCGAATCTCACAGGAACCACATGTATTACAGGTGACTGTTACCACTTACCATTAGTTTGCTTGTTTGCCAACTTAATTGCAATAAAAAAAACATATATTTCAATCAAATCAATTTGACTTGTTTTTAATAAGCGAATTAAAGCATATATAAATCAACAAGACAAATGTACTTATCATTCATTCGATTCTAAATAAACTTATACTTACAGACTCTTCCAAATATAACCCGATAAGCTTGTAATGTTGTACTATTCTCGCAAAAAAAAAGTTAAGATTAGAGTCTGAATATCGAGTGATAAATCACATATTTTTATTCTCACTGTTGAGTATATAAGCAAAGTTTTAAGAGCTGTGAATGAAAGTGTCATAAAAGCTTCCAATCCTTGGGGGAAATTTGCTCATATTTTGAACCACATATCGCTTTGTTTGTACTGTGGTATATATGAACAACATTTTCAGGGAATATCTCTCAGTGCTTACGTCAGACACAACCAAAATGTTTCCTAGCATTATTAAAACCGCAAAAGTCGTTAGAAGTCGTTAAACTGTATATAGACGGAACCGGTTACAATAATTTAATACCTGAATATAACGAGTATGCCGTAATGAGATGATCACAGGCGGGTCGTTGCCACGGGCCGTCTCGCCTTTTGAAGACTGGTTGATAAATTCATCTGCATGTCTGTTTGATGAGATTAACCGCGCTCGCTGACTACCGGCTTCTGCAAGTCGCAAACTTAGCATGTTTCGACTTTTCTTACTAATGTTTCAGTACTTTTTGCCCTTTTGTAAAGGTGAAAAAAGTACTTTTGAAGTTAAACATGTACGCAAGCAAGTTATAGGCGACAATCTCTTAGTTTCATCAGAAATCGGATTAAACTTGTCATTTTGTCTGTGATGTCAGCCCCCGTAGCACGTCCACCAAAACACGATATGATAAAGCGATATATCGCGGTGAACTGTCAAAATACGACGAAATCCTATTGTATTTTGACAATTCACCGCGATAAACCGCTTTATCATATCGTGTTTTGGTGGACGTGCTAGGGGGGCTGGTCTCGATAATAATGTGCATGATTAAAATATATTTTCTCTACTGATTAACTAGAATAACCTCATAAAATAGTTAAAAAGAATTGTAATACAAACGTTTGAATCTTTCCGTCTTATTACAAAACATGGACTAAAGTTGGTCCTGGTTTAAACCAGGAGTAAGTTGACGCTATCTCTATCTAGAAAGAAAGAAAGAAAGAAAGAAAGAAAATTCGTTTATTTGATAGACATTACATACAAGTATATATTGTGTGTATATTAATACAAGTAAAAGCGCACTACATTTAATTAAACCAAGACTAACTTTAGACCAGGTTTAAACCAGGTTTTGTAATAGGTATATTAAGACATTATAAAGAATGACGGAAGATGTCTTGAATTGTCTGGCCACTATAATGATGGCGTGTTTCTGATATTCGCTTCAATTCCTATTTCTCTCAATTCAAAAAATATAATCTGCCACTAATTTGCCTATCGTCTGCGAGCGCGCTTATGTCTCTAAACTTATTAGACTGGAATTTGTTAATCGAAACTACATAACTTGGCTATTATATTAGTTATGACTCCCCAAGGCGGCTATGTTTTGAAGTCAAGCTATGGTTGCTTAACTTTGAAAGCAATTACAATTACCTACAAATAAAGTAACTAATATTAAACTAAAAAGTAATGATTTCGTATAAACATCTTCGTATAAACAAACTGGAATACAGCAATACAAGCACCGCTGTTTTGCGGCAGAAATAGGCCAAGCACATGAGTGATGGTTTTTTTTGCACAGAGAGGAATAACATATTCATTAAAATTATTTTTACTGACAAAGGCTTATTTTTACTGGTGTTAAATAATAAAGCCAAATCCATAACACGTCCCCTTAATTTTACAACTGCAATCTAATATTTTATCTTATTTCAATTCTTTGGGGGTTTGATTATTGCATTGCAATATTTCTGATTATTGCGCAGCTTTAATTTCTTAAAAATAAAGGTGTTAAATAAGAAAACCAAATCCATAACTAACACGTCCCCTTGATTTTACAACTGCAATCTAATGTTTTATCTTATTTCACACAATATTTTTTTATTTGTAACAACCTGTTACCTCGTAAATTGCACAGCCGTAATTTGATTATAATCAAATCAAACCCCCAAAGAATTGATTTTGAGAACTGGCCTTTAGCCTTTGCTTCTACTTACTAATCGCAACTTTCTCTACATCGCGCCGTTGAGTGAAATGAAATCACAGAACGACGGAACGGAATATGAGCGCGGGGGAAATATAAAACAATCAAAATAAATGTATCATCTCTCCGCTTTCCAGAGGCGGGTAAAATCGTGGGAGAGCCGAACAATGCCATTACACAGCAGAGATGTGACATGGAGACATTGAGATGTTAAATTTCAAAAGCAAACACGTGAACGGGCTTTGGTGTTTTGGTATTCATTTCCAGTACTTGTGTACTTCTCATAATAGACTTCATCAGTCATCATCCCATTGCCTCCTTAAATATCTTATAATTCTGAAATAATACATTCTTCCTCTTTTGTTCAGTCCATTCTTCTATTGAATTCTTTACGTCTGGCTGGATATCGATCGAGAGATCGACCTGTAGGTTGAGTTTGAACATGCACATCAGAATTGTATTTTGTAACGTCGCTTATTTCCTGGCTTTATAAGTATTGCATGCGAATTGTTTAGTTTGGTGAATAATAAGTACGATAAGATAGATTTATGTTAGGATTTAAAAAATGTTGCTTTATTAATTTTGTTTTATAGGTCATCACACATCTACCACATTTCCTCTGTAGCATTTGAAGAGTGACTGGTAGAAAATGCCACAGGAATTAAGTCCGCCGTAGCCAACAGTGTAAATAAATAATTAATATACAAATATGAAGACATTTTTTACTCTATTTTAACTTTAAGTATAATATAATTTAATGCCAAAAAGCCTTAATTAATCTTTACGGATCTTTAAGGAAAATGGAATTCACTGCCAGCACACATTTTCCCTCCCTCTTACAATCCCGGGTCCTTTAAAAGAGGCGTGAAGAAGGACCTTGCAGGTCGGCAAGGTGAGGGTGGCTAGTGCAGCGTGTATTCTCTCTGCTGCACTAGCTATCTTCGCATTTGGACCCCACTTCCACTTACCATCAGGTGGAATGGAGTCATTTGCTAGACCCACTATAAAAAAAATCTCGAAGTTTTCTTTGAAATACATAATATAAGCAATACCTATTACTATTTTACAATCAATAAACCAACAAGATTCCAAAAAATATGTCTAAATAAATTCAAAATTGTCCGACAACATAGGTATAATAATTTTAACGAAAAGCTACCTGTCCAACAAAATACTCGTATTATTTTAAAATAAACAAGATATCATAAAAAGTTCAAGTAGCTTCCAGGCGTATTTTATTGTCATGTGTCAAAACAAGACACGAAGCTGTAACTGAAAGCACTGAAGTGGAGCCATTGAGACGGAATTTATTTTGCCAATTGACCTTCGAATATTCCTTTACAAATTGTGAATATCTAATTATGTATCTATCACCGAAAAATATTATTTATATTAAAACATGGGCCTTGGCCTGTTACACCGCAATATAACCTGTTGGTGAATGATAAGATTAATCCGTACAAATTACAAACCTGTAGTTTGTACGGAACCCTTGGTGCGCGAGTCCGACTCGTACTTGGTCGGTTTTTTTATATTAATACTGATCACTACTAACGCGAAATAAAGTACAACACAATTATGAACGAACGGCACACGCTCGTCTCAAATTCAAACAAAGAAACCTTGAAATTTTCCGGCCAAATTTCGAGATGTGTGGCAAATTGGGATGTCACAAATTAAAGAGGTCAACGAACCCTGACGATTTCCCCGGGGCATGTTTTGCCAAGTCCTGTAATCAGACGCCAATGAGGGACGCTGACCTCGAGGCGGTAATTCAACATCGTTCATGCGACACCCTCAAAGTTCTTTAAAACATGATGAAAATTCATAATATCTCGACTATGGAGGGGCTGAAATTAAGGATGATCCTTTTTACCGGCTAATTTACTGTACAAAATTATTCCCTAATTACTCGCACGTAAAATTAGTTTAACCCTAACAAAAGGTTTAACTCTTCTTTCTGTGAGTGTTACTTACCATCGACTTTATATTTTTCATCAGATTTTAAAGTTACATAATTTAAATGATATTTTGTTTTTATTTATGTACGAAATTGTATAAAAAGAGAAAAAATATATAAATATAGATACACTGACCTCTATTTTACAAGATTACATACAACGAGCTAGTGTTTCTGGATGGTAATAAAATGTTACATCGAGTAACAGTGTTCCCCGATGTGAATTAATTTATCCCAACCAGCAGCACTGTTACTCGATGACGAATATTTTTCCCAACCAGTAACAGTGTGACAGTGAGGGGTGTTACCGTACGGGAATATTCGGTATTTTTGTCCCAGTAGTTCTGAAGACTATTGAGTAAATTTTTGAGTATCTTGCTCGCACGCCGACCTAAAAACATGATTCTGTACATACGAGTACACTAACGGAATAAATAAATAGAGCATATTTGCTTTCTAACCTCACAAGCTTTTCAAAAGAAAACTACGCATGCACTGCCTGAGTATAAAAAATAATAATGGCAATACATACATATTTCAAACTTAAATTAGGTAATCAAGGAAATTATAAGTGTGTAAAATTGTATTACAAACAATATCTATGTTTTTGATGTTATTATGTAATATTAGTTATCTAATGAACAATCATTACGATATAAATGAGAGTTTGTGAAGACATTTACCCATGCACCAGTCGGACTTAGTGGTGGGTCTCGAAAGACCGCGTGGATTTTTATGACTTCTTTACTAAAAAACTACTGCACAGATTACGATAAAACTTGATATGTAGAGACCGGAACCAAAACCTACACCGGTAAAACGGTGGGTAGCATCTAGTTTCAAATATGTAACTAACAGTTAGTTAACAGCTTCAGCCTCTTATTATTCACAACTGTCGGATTTCGGATTTGATTCGGTAAGTCCGGTCTCGCTTTGATGCACCGCAATAAAAAATGACACGTATAATGATTCCATAATTCAAATGTTTTCCGAAAGTTGTGAATAAGGGGGCCGAACAAGCAAAAGTCCGCCTGGCCAGTGCAGCCAGACACTGCGATCGCGGAACCACGGCCAAGGACGGTAACCCGATCCTCCGGACAAAGGACGGCTGCTGCGGTGACGACGCCCTATCAAGTTCCACGTCATGTAACAATACGAACGGGCAACTAGCTAGTAGTTGCAGGCTCCAACTGACTCATTCAACATTGTTCAGTGATACGTCATGCAATCGGAGTCCTACTAGTTTAAAGGTTCGAATGCCATCTTCTATATAACATATATGAGTAGGATTTCCAGACCCAAAAAGGATAGCTATAGATTGTTACTAAACCAGGCGTTTTGCCCTAAAAGCCTGCGTTTTCGTTTTAAGAAAAAAAAGTTTCAAAAGTCTTATTTCCACATTCAGCATCAAAAATCCAACCCAACGAGTTGCTACAAACTAAGAGTGTGTGTCTTGTGAGACTTCTCGCTCCCGCCGTTGGCTAGATGGCGAGCGTGTGTAGGGCTCTACTGGCAGAGTGCCAGGTCTACCCACTATAACCCCCCCGGTGTTCTTCCTGTCCCTGCCCTTTTGGACGAGTGTAGTAGCGTCCACAACGCGATACCACTAGTCTCGCGCCCGGACTATCGCCAAGGAGGGATTGCCCGAGAACACCAGAGAAAATATAACCAAACCAATCAAAAAAGCAGAAAAACTTCTGTATCCACGGGAATTGAACCCCAGACCTCCGGATTAAAACACGATGATCTCGACCACCAAACCACAGAGGTGTAGATGTTTGACGTAAATCCAATATATTAAATAGTAAAACTACTCATTCCTATAGATATTATGATAATTTTCACGTCACTTTTCACTTTAAACTTGGTACGTCCGGCTGTTATACTTACTAAAATAGACATATTTAATTTTAATTAATTAATTAATGTAAATGGTATTTTAAATAAACTGCTTTTTCCGAAAAAAGTTAACTTCTGCGAAAATCAACATAGCAGTGTCATTACGAGGTGGATCGGTTAAGACTTAAAAAAAATCAATGACTCACGATGTTACCAACATGATTCATTTCCAGCTATTCAATGCTGTCCACTGTTACTCGTAAACATTACTTGCACAATTGTAAATTTATATTCGCCAGACTGACTGACGAATTACATTCGTTGGTTACCTTTATAGAGTTGAAAAGTTTATCGTTTAAGACTGTAAAATCGATATTCTCAGATATTCTGTCGATCGTTAATTCCTAATCTTGTTTTTAAAAATTTGTCGAATTTGTGAAATCATCATCATCGATACCATCACAGCTCATATACGTCCCCACCGAGGGGCTCGAGCCTACGCTAAGTTACAAGTTAGGATAATTAGGCCTTAGTCAACCACGCTGGCACAGCGGATTTGTCGACTTCAATACACCTTTGAATTTCTTCGCAGATGTGTGCAGGTTGCCTCACAATATTTTCCTTCACAGTAGGAGCATCGGATAAATGTACATTGATGAAATTCGAAAAACACCATATTATTGTGAAATCAATTGGTCAAAATATGGAAGAGTATTGTGAACGACATAAACAAGATGAATACTGAATACCTACTGAAGCGATTGAGATCAATAAACACTTCGTTGTACATAGAACATACAAACAGGTCACCGCACATACACAATTATATTTACCTCTGCAAAGAAAATGTTTACCAAATGTTTTTACCTTAGAGTCAGTACTTAAGGCCTCTGCATACGTAACGTGCTTAGAACGTGGACGGAGCGAGGACGGGACGGAGACGGAACGTGGTTTAGAAAACCCTGACGTGGAGTTTAATGCATACGCAACGTCACAGGGACTCATAACTAACGTGCTAGTGTTGTGAATAGGAAAGATGAACTTTTCATTTGAAGAATTGGCTATAATTGCTTTTGCTTTAGATGACGAAAAAGCCATGGTTACGAAGAGGAAAAGAAGATTTTCTGTACATCTTACATGGCAAACAAAAGAACAAGAAGAATTTCACAAATTTTTGAGCATAATTATGTTATCGAATCATAATCATTATTTTTTTCGCTTAACAATATAAGATGGGTTTCTATCAAAATTTAAGTATTTTTGTGTTCCAAATAGAAATTAATTTAATTAGGTACTAGGGATATAATGAAATTCAGTATAATATTATATCCCTGTTTTTTAGAGGCTTGAAATGATTAGGTACTTCACATTGAGTTTACATGACCTAGAATTTATTAATCTTGAGTAGGTGGTGCGAAAATATTATAAATAAAGTTATGAATGCAGTAAAAAAATTTAATGAAAGTTATCGTTTTCAGTGAGTGATAATTCGACTGCAATTTTACGCCACAGAAAATTTTTATGCTTCGTATCTAAAACTTTGCGTCTGCAAAATTATACAAAGCTGGATATAAACGTACACACTCGATTAGCTTTTCGTCGTCCATTTTCGATTCTTGTGGCATCACTATATTGGTTTCGGAAGCGAGTGGAGTGAGTGTGCATACGCAGCGAAATCACGGACGGGACGGGGCACATGCGGGGCGGGACGTGCTAAACATCGTCGCCGACGATATTTTTCCTATCACGTGGGCGCCACGTTCCCGTCCCGTCCGTGTGCAGTTTTGCTGCGATTCTCACAAGAGCCACATGTATTACAGGTGACTGTTACCACTTACCATCAGGTGGGCAGTTTGCTTGTTTGCCAATTTAACTGTATAAAAAAAATGGAGTGAAGGAAAGTATTAGTTATGAAAATGTCGTTACTACCACTACTCACTATTTTATTTACCATTTCGTTTCAATTGTAAAACTGTAAATTAGAAAAACTATTGCGCAGAAATTAATAAACTGTCGTTATGAGTCAGAGAAATCGCTCTTAAACCGCTGAACGTGTATGATAAAAACAAAGCATTCGTTAGATAGATCACCACGTGAAATATGATCAATTTAGAAGAGATCATCATTAGTACTATTGCAACGAGTTACGATGATGAAAATAATGGGAAAATACGGCCGTTCGCAAATTTCGCAATCCATTTTAATATCACTTAACAAAACGTTTACTTTGTGAAAGGCTGGATCGACATTGACCAATCTCGTCTAAGTATTTTTAGTAATACGAAGCTCACTTACCTACCTACATTTAAATTTATTAAATGCGCAACATTTTTTATGTTTATCTTGTGAACTATTCGTAATATCTTGTAAATCTTAGCTGGAAAAAGACGTCAAGAAAAAGTTTCAATATATTAAGACACATTTTCAAAAAAAAAAATGAAAATACTGTTTTAAGCTTTTCATTTCATCGTAATTTCACATTATTTTTAAGTATATAAATTCAACTGATTTATTTTTCGACGTTTAATGGTGCTCCCATACTGCTGTTAGAAAATGTTTACAAACATTTTCTAACACTAAAACATTTACTAACATTAATGTTAGGAATTATTACATTCTGTTAGAAATTTTTAAATGTGTTGAGTGCTACTTCCTACACTAATGGAAAATGTTTTATAACATTTGAAAACATGCCATTGGTTGGCAGTTTGGTTTTGCGTACTGAGGCGTCTACACGAAAATGGAAGAAGATTTGCTTAATGGTATAGTTTTATTTAATGTTCAAAAAAAGAAAAAAACGCTCTCACTGGATGCGACACACGCTAAGAGCTTGAGAAAAGTATAGTGCCACAGACTATCATCCCAAGGATTTGGGCATTGACGGTTCCTTAAATGATTTTTTAAGAATGAACAGTTCTGAATTTGAATACCACGCGCTGTCACCTGTATGAATGTTTACAAACAAAAGATAACAAATGTTTTATTTAGTTACAATTTGTTTACTAACAATTTTGTTTAGAAATGTTTAAATTACCTAACATGAAAACATTTTTTTAGCATTGTGATCAAATGTTTGTTAACAAAATCTTTACTAACTTTGTAAACATTTTATAACAGCAATGTGGGAGCACCATAAGAGTAGGTCCCACAATGAAAGTTGTTCAGTCTGATATGATCTGAAAACCTTTTGAAATATCGCCACAACTTTTTGGAACACCTTAGTACGAAAAGTCAAGTTACTTAACAGTCGACCCAGTCAAAATGATTAATTCATACAGAGACTTTCAGACTAATCTAACTCAATTTGACTAAATTTATATTCCATTAATTTTTACACTAGCCTTCTTCAAAAAAGCCTTGCGAAAAAACTGCAGATAGCTATAACAGAAATTTATCAAACACCATATAACAATAAATGTATTCATAATTCATTATACACAGCGCCGCAAACACGTAAGGAATGGATGCGTTAACATATGTGAAGGCAATGCGTTGGTGTATTATTAATATTGATAACCAACGAACAATCCACAGTGGAATTATCAAAGGGGTCTGACTCACCGCCCGCCGGCAGGTCTTCATGCAAATTTACTAGAACTCATCGAATCGCTTTAGTTAGGATTGTTCAGAAGAAGATACAACAACATTTTTGATTCAAAATTCAACGCGAAATATATTTACACGTCTTAATCAATCAGAACAGATTCATCTTAAAAATTGTTAGAAATGCAAGTACCAACATTAGTTATATAACTTATGTGTTATTAGTAAAACAAATGCATAACGATAATTAGGAAAAAACAATGTAAAATAGAAATATTTTATTGGTATTGGTAAATGAGATTTGGGTAGATTAGAACAATGTTGACTGCTTTTTGTAAGTTAATAATATTCGCAAATGAAGAAGGAAAAAGAAAAAAATCCTCATTATTTGATTGCCGTTATGGCCGGACTTATCTCAGAGGATCTATTGAAAGAATACGCGCATTTATTTAATATGCGAGTCAAACTGGTTTATTGTTAGTTAAAACTGCTGCAGTTCTAAACTCAAAAAAGTTTGACATTAATATTGTTTTATGAAGGCTTCGCCCGCGTTATTATTGTTTTCCCGTGGGAATTTAATATTTTCCCGTAAAATAGTTTTGTAGCCTATTATATAGAAGACTGTTAATTATATTTAGAAGCTCGAATAATAAATTTCATAGAAATTGGAGCAGATTTTAAATATTCTCCATAGAAACGTTCAACTCCTATTTTGCACCCTAAGGGGTCAAATTCCAATAAACCATGAAACACGTGTTCAATGAAATGTTTTATGAGCATGAATGTCAAGTTTTATCAAAATCGTTGCAAATTTTTAAAAAAATCCATAAAACTTGCAACCCCTATTTCATCCCTTCAGGGTTAACATTTTTTAAAATCCCTTCTTAGTGTGCGTCCGCATTTGGAATTAAAACAACTGTCCAAATTTCACGTTGCTACCATTAGCGGTTACGGCTGTGCGTGCGTCTCTAGATGGGAACTTCTCCTTTTAAAGATAGATTTACTTCTTTATTTAGAAATTCAACAGATAATATTATAATGAGCCAACGGGACTAAAATATAAAAAAAAATTATTTACACCTTCACGAAGTATTCAAAAGGGTGACCGATATTTCTAAGTTGTAGTATTAGGCAATTTATCACGAATATAGAGAAGACAGCAATATTAAGAAGAAGATAAAAGCAATATTCACCTGTGTATTATCAAGAAGAACGTATTTCTGAAGTTAGTGCCTTCCCGATATGTTATGTACTTAGATGATAACTTAATTGGTTCAGTTTTAGCATGCAACTCTTACAGAAATAAAAGTAAAGCAACAAATAAATACGTTATACCAGTGCACCATTCATATTTAGACATCTAAGGATTCGAGAACGTCTCAGCCAGGTGGCGTTCTTAAAATAAAGCTACCGGCTAAACTGAACCGTATTTTCAGTCAGAAAGAACCAATTTTGGCTTGTAAACCGACGGCGCGGGCAAATAAGGGTGCGCACGCGCCGGCGACCGTTACTTATATGGCGTTGAACAGCTGGCACTGCACCTGCCTGCCTGGCAAGGAGTTGAGGGCTTTGTTCCCTTCACGGGTGACGTAAGGATGCGTTCATACACTACTGTATAAGTAAAAGTACCAAAAAGTAAGTCAGATGATATGCTTATCGTACTTATAATCTCATTAGCCTGAACCTAACATGTTACCTACTTTAGAACTAGGAGTCGCCTCAATAGCGTCAAAGATAAACTTTGAATAATTTAGAGTTTCATATAAAGCATCGTCGTAGTATTATTATTAGTATTAGTTCCATCCTTTTTGGTGTGCTACTTTGAAATCCCGGAAAGAGAGAAAAATGTAGCATGTATTGATCTGTCACCTGATAGGTTTACATTTTTTAATTTAACTTACATTGATGGCATTTAAATCACATACATAAAGTCAGTGCGTTTTCGCCATTCGGCGATTAACACGAAGACTTACAAAACCTTGCCCTCTGTAAGTGTGACTGACCGACACAATAAAATTATAATAAAGACTCTCTATTACTCTAAACGACGTCTATAAAGTTATACGGGATTTCTGGGAATGCGAGAGTGATTCACGCGCACACGGCTGATGAGAGCCACGACCTTGGCCGTCCATTCATAGTGCGCATTCCGCACGCAGCCCCCCAACAATTCAACAATCCTCCACGACCCTCTGGCGATAGCACTTTGGCAAATTGAGGCGACCTTTCGTAGCGGCATGCAATATTTATTCGGCGATGTTGCTGTCTCATAACGGCGTTATTGTTAGAATGTACAGTCTCCCTCTGACATTTTATGAAGGGATATTACCACCGGCGGACCGTAATTTATTTGTGATTCTAATTTGACGGGTATTTATTTATACCATCTTAAAACGGGCTGCCATTTAATTCAAAGCTGCTTTGTTAACAGGACTTAATCACAAAAACCTTAAGGATTTGAAAGTTGATGAATGAGAAGCCACATTAAAGTAGTCAAAAATTCTATTCATAATAAAGTCATAATTATCTGTCGCCACAGATAAAATAATACTACATTATCGATTTATCGTCTCGTCTTATAAACATGTATCATGTATCACACAGCACACTGCGTACTTCGTGCCCGTAATCTTCTCTACATAATATGTAGCTTTTTGTTTTTTTAACTTAGTTTACAAGTTAACAAGATGTAATAGAACATTATGATACGAGCGCGCTTTATCGGTCATTGCGTACGAGGCGATATTGTGCGCGAGCCATAGGCGAGCGCGACAAGAAAGCAGAGTACGTAATGACCAATGCGCGCGTGTATCATACGACGTTTTTCAACACACTTGTGAGGAAAATAAAAGATCTTGTGGTATTAATATTTTTCTGAAAATGACTGCGCTTTTTTATCAATCTTCCACTGCATGAAAGTATCGTATGCCGCCAAGTATTTATCCTTTGACTTTGGCGGCAACAAACTATTACTCGCGCTTTGCGCCTCCATAATTATTTCCGGCGGAGTTAATAATATGGATTCTTCTTCACTTGGACTCGACATATTTGTAGATAATCTATTATCAATTACAACAAAAAGGCAAACTATTTCAATAGCGGGAAAATACCGCGCGCCTTTTTTTTTCGCGCGCTGCCCGGGCATGGCTAAACTCTTCATACAGCCAACAAAAAAGGGCCAAACAGCCATAATTCAAAACTAAATAAACCGAATATTTTAGTTTTTAAAAAACAAGTTTGTGTAAATTTATAATAATTTATTTTAGTTATAGTTATTAATTATTGTTTTTAAATGTTTGTGTTTAAATGTCGTTGTTAATTTAATATTTAAGTAACCAGTAGTAGGCTGTTCATTTGCTTCCAATAGGCAGCCGCATAAAGTCGTGTTAAAAAAAAGTATTAAGCGACTAATTTAAGAATGCGTACTGGACATACATTTACTTTGCAATCTTGAACAAATTAGAATTTGTCGTGTTAAGATTACTGCACTTGTGCTATTATGTAAAGTGAAAAGTTTAATATACTGAATAACGGGTCTAAATGCAAGGTAATAAGACCCACTTTACGAGCAAGTGTGTTGAAAAGTTCATTGTGTGACTATCCATCGTGATAGCAAAACCTGAATTGGGATTCGCTCTATCTTTCGAAAAAATATTATTACAGTTAACATTCCAGTTGTAGAGCTTGAAAACTGCTCTAAATAGGATAGGTATAAACAAATTCCTATATTTTAAATTGCTCTGTTGCAAATTCTGACACAGGATTCTTAACGATATACATGTTTTCAAAGACTTTATCGTGTCGATAGGTTTCTTTTATTTATTTACATATTTTATATCAGATACGTATAAAATACTACATTGTTGGCGAGAGTTGACATTATGTTTAACAATTGATTATTACTTTCCATAAACGTAGTATATTGCAATAAACATTTTAAGTACGAACCATATTTTACGAACTTAAATTTTAGAGTGCAGCTAGAATGGACACAAGTCACGCAATTTGGTTGGTTGGTAGCAAAGGTGAAATAGCTGTATGACGTTCTCGCTACACACGTTAAGCCATGTTACAGATATTATTAAAAGCTTTTACTAAAAAAATCCCTTAGTTCTTTAATAAATGTTAGTTAAGCTTCACATGAATTCAGCGTTTTTTTGTGCAGCTTAGGAGACTCAAGTCTATATAACACAAGGCGAAAATCACAGTTCATTACTACATGAAGTACCTATACCTAAGTGATTTTTTTTATTTCACTATAACGCTTAGGAAACACAGTTGCACTCATATAGAAACTTTTATCCAAAGTTTCATTTCAGGAAAAGCTCCGATTTTTAAGTTACATGATACGTTGTTTCTAATAATGTGTAGTCTTCAGAATAAATTATTCTCTCATAATTATACAGTAGTTAAAGCATAAAATAAAGAACAATTGTATAAAACCTATATTTCGCTATATTCAAAATTTATAAATCGTATCTTTATTGCCGTTTTTTAGGGAGGCTATACTGTATTATACCTGAACATAGTCTTATTATATTCTGTGCCCATAATGATCCTAAGAGTTTTTGACGAGAATATTGATCAACTTACAGATTTTTTATAAACGTTTAGATTAGATAACATATCCTCCTTAATGATTTTTCTATTCCTTTTTTATTCTCCACATCTCCATGATTTCCATTAATTTTTCCACCCACAGGAAGTGAAGGCTGCCGTCATATTTCGCCAAGAAACTACGATAGCGGTTAGGATTCGAATTGGTCGGCGGGTCAGGACTTGGCTCTAACGCTCGTGAGTCGGCTCTGATGCGACCATTGTTGTGGCCAATGGTCGCATCGAAGCTAGGACTCACGAGCGTTAGAGGATGCGTCCAGTGTTAACACTTACGATGATCGCTTAAATAATGTTAATCCATAAGTTAAGCTAACTGAAACAGAAGCAGTGACTCTGTTTACCACTTGTTTTAAACGATTATCATATTAAACAAACGATGTAAGAAGGCCTGTCCCTTTTCGCGCCTCTTTCGCCGCATCTTGATAGAAAAATGAAAATATAACATCTAGATTTTCATTATATCAAGATGATCGCTACATCTAGATATTCTAGATGTAGCGAAGAGAAAACATATACCTGAAGTCTCATATCTCTGATTCCAGAACGCAACAATACTGTTAACATTTTTGTCATAGCAATGGTAAAATCAGGAAACCCGGCCTGCCAACCAAACTAAACCGAACAATTGCACCCTTGAATAAATCAATCATCCTAGTCTCCAGATCTGAACTGAACGTCATTTTTCACAAAATTTCCATCCATGTTACTAAATATTTTGTGATATCTCGCAATTTGACAGTCAAACTCCGTGAAATATGTTGTCCGTAAAGTATGGTGGTAAACCCAGTCAGCAGCATTTAGGCCGCCTTGACATCGCAATGGGCGTCTATTTATTCATTACGAACGTTCCACGCTCTGAATTCTTAATTTCGCCGCCTCCAAAGCCACCTAATCCCTGGTACGCATCAAACGCTTGAGAAAATAGCACTTCGCTATATCCCAGGATTTCATTGAGAATATTAGTTAAGAACTGCGAAGCTTTTGATCATAAAGCATGTTGATATTAGAAGACAAATATTTATTCTGATTCTGAAGCAAGATTCTGAAGCAAGCTTCAGCCGACGACGACACAGTTTGTATGTGGGATTGCCATTATTGTTTACCCAAAATGAAGTCTTACCACCGCAAATCCAGATTAGACAAAATAACTTCTGTATTAGCTTTGTAGGCCTCACTAGATGTGTATCATTATCATTACTATCATCTCAGTCAAAAGACACCCAAGGATCTTCAAACAGGTCGATTCTGAATGCTACCATCAGAGCCGCAGAATGCTACCCGCATTGAGCGGCTTCCAGCGACTTTCATTCACCGCATTGTCGGACCATCTTGTCTTCCACATAGACGAGTAACTCATAAACATCATTCAGATTTATCTTAAGTGGTGGCTCCTCCTACCTCTACCTCAGAGAATTCCGCAGCTATAATACCATGTTGTGTTCCTGCGCGTGAGTTAAGTCGCCAAAGTTCCGATACTTTTGTCTGTTCTTCTCAAGAAAAGTTCCCATCTTGGGAACAGTAGTACAAGATTGAATATTTTTTTTTATTTATATATATGTGCATACATATTAATTAAGGTTAGGGTGCATATATGTACATACAAGGACTAAATAATGAATAGTATAACTCTGACATGATCTCGGCTTATTAGATTTTTGCCCGTGCAAGTATCCGTAAAAGTTAACATTAAAAAAGATTTTGGAGCTTGGGTGTGAAAGCTCAAAGAGCAGTTGCCATTGCTTTTGTTTGTGGCTGGGATTTTTGTCAGTAACGTACTTTAAGTGACTCTAGACGTTAACACCAGAGGGAGACTCTATACCAGGGTCGTCCGCATGCGTACCTTTATCTTACCTGTTTCCCCCGCAGCAGCGTGCTCGTATTGCTGTGATCCGGTTTGAAGGGCAGCACAGGCAGTGAAATTACTGGGTACTGTGACTTGACATCTATGCCACAAGATGGCGACGCATATTGGCGCCCTTGTAGGGGCTGTAAATTTGCGAGTGTTACAGGAGCCACATGTACTATAGGCGACTGTAGCCATTTACCATCAGGTGGGCAGCCTGCTTGTTCGCCACTTAGTTGTTAAAAAAAACCGACCAAGTGCAAGTAGCTGGACTCGCACACCAAGGGTACAGTAAAAACTAATCTGAGTGTAAGTCCCTAACTATCCTACTAATAATATAAATGTGAAAGTGTGGATGTTTGTTACTCAATCACGCAAAAACGGCTTAACGGATTTGGCTGAAATTAGGCATGCATGTAGCCTTAGACATGGAAAAGAACATAGGCTACCTTTTATCCTGATTCCTTAAGTAGTTCCCGAGGGAATATTAAAAATTGTTTACGAGCTAAGCCACGGGCAGACAGCTTTGAAATTTGGTATGCATGTCACCTATGCTATGAAAAAGGACATGTACTTTATATTCCTTAATGATCTGTCAAATAGTTCCCGTGGGGAGATTAAAAATTGTTAACGAGCGAAGCTTTAGACCCAATTCTGAAGTCCACGCAGACGAAGTCGCGGGCAGAAGCTATAGTATTTATATATTTACGATTTTCAGATTTGTTTCTTAATATTGTGCTATAAGACTTGCTTCATGTCAAATTTTAGGATTGTAGGTCAACGGGTATACCCTATCGGCCTTATTAATAGGAATTTTACTCCTTGGATCATCCTCGGATTAGTTACTCCGTGTTTTGTATTGTTTCCGCACACATGTCGGCTGTTATATGTCAAATAAGACAAAACATGGAGTAACTAATCCGTGAATGATCCAAGGAGTAAAATTTTTATTAATAAGGCCGTAAAAGTTTTGATTCCCTTGTAAAATTGCAAAATTTGCGAAAATATGCGACATAAACGGTCATATCTTTTGATCACGTTGACATGATTTTTTTCACAGCTAGAGACCGTAGACCCGAATATTTGACATAAAAAAATTGATGAGAAAAAGGGTTTTGACAGACAGACGGACAGACAGATAACGAAGTGATCCTATAAGGGTTCCGTTTTTCTTTTGATGTGCGCCCAACTTGATGTAACCCTATAAACCGTTTGTTTTCCGCGGTACCTTTAGATAGTACCATCAATGGTACTACAGAAAATTTTATTCGCCATAGTACCATAAATGGTACCTCGAAAAAAATATTTGCCACACTACCATCAATGGTACTACCGCAAATTATAATTTGCCATAGTACCATTAATGGTACTATTACAGCAAAAGCTGCAAAATTATATTATATCGTGCTATACTTTCTTATGAACACAAAGTAAGTAGGTATAGGCTGCATTAGCAGTCTATTTTTCACTCGTGTTAACAACAAAAAATAATTATATTAGTACGGCGAGTACGGTGCGGTCACGCATTCCCCTCGAAAAAAAAAAAAAAGGTTATTGTATCCGACATGACTGCAAATAATATAGGTACACCATATTTATCTCTGTTTCATTACCATTATCGTTTTACAACGCTACCAATTTAGTTAGTACACAAAACATGTCGAGCATTACCGCAGCATTAAGCCGCTGGATCCATCATTGATTGCAAACAGAGACGTGGTCGAGCGCGTGCGCACTTGTGCTTGTTGCCATCGAGTGATTTATGTCGATCGAAGCTCGATCACTGTTTATAAACAGTCATTGAATGAGTTTGATACGTACATTATTCATTTGGTATTTGTGGATATAGAAGTTGGTCTCGTGTATGATAAAATACTCGATAAAACGATCGAATAAGAAATATGTAGAAAATGTGCGGTTGCTAAAAGAAATAAATTGAAAAAACGTACATAACACAATTAATTAATATGTACTATGCTTGTTATTTTTCGAGCACAGCCCCCCTAGCACGTCCACCAAAACACGATATAATAAAACGCTTTATCGCGGTGAATTGTCAAAAGACAATATGGTTTCGTCGTAATTTGACAGTTCACCGCGATAAATCGCTTTATCATATCTTGTTTTAGTGGACGTGCTACGGGGGCAGGCAGGATTATCATCTTGTTCAGCTTACCAAATCATATACACACAATCGTATACGATCAAGTCGTGTAGTTGTCTCGGTAGGCTTCCCTGTTCCTTTGTCATTATGTATGACAAAGACACACCATCATTACTGAGGGTGACATAATCGATGAAAATGGCTTTGGACGGAAAGACGGAGATCTTCTCACGACTTTCCAGCTGACTTTCAGAAGACAGATGAATAGAAGACGAACTTAACGTGTGTGGCCCGCTAGAATAATGGTAGACTCTGTGCATGCACGAGGAAGATTTCCTTTTATTTTATTTGATACTTTATTGTGCACAAAAAAGTGAACAACTCATAATCATTATTCAAGCCTTTTTTCTACCATGGCGGAGCAGCCATCAACTTTGTCCTTTACATTATATTTTGGGCTACTTTGATCCAGTTTGTGCCCACCATCTTACGATGACGTCCTTCCACCGCGCCTGTGGTCTTCTAATGGGTATTTTACGGCCTCATGGCCTTCATTCAGTCCGGCTTTCTAGCTATTATTATTCTACCTATTGCCACTTGAGCTTTGCTACACGGTATGTGATGTCCGAGTTTTACTTCATTTGCGAAGCCACCTATTAGTTTTCCTGTCTCGGAGTGCTACTTCTACCAATATTCTCTCCATTGCTCTTTGTGCCACCTCTCATTTGTGGATGATGGCCTTAGTTGTGGAGCAATTATTATTACTTAATGCCTTAAATCATTTTCTACCACTCGATTATTATCTCGGTAGTTTGCGAGTTCGGCAGCTTGTGGGAGTTCACGGATGGGCGGAAGATGGAGGTGCGAACATTCTCGCTTTTCTCCAAAGATGAGAAAAAGAAAAGTGGCTACCTACGTGAAATGGATTCGCTGGGAGAGAAGGTACGGTTGCGGTGACGATTATTAGACTGAAGTTTACACTTACTTTTACAAATGCATCCCGAATGTATGGCTACAAACGATGGTGGTAACTAGCCAGGT
Organism: Schoenobius gigantellus; assembly: GCA_963935595.1. Classification (NCBI taxonomy): domain Eukaryota; kingdom Metazoa; phylum Arthropoda; class Insecta; order Lepidoptera; family Crambidae; genus Schoenobius; species Schoenobius gigantellus. The sequence goes on from OZ012554.1 coordinate 26,253,967, forward strand.
GGAGCAGACCATTATTGTCTAAGAAAAAACCTATCACGATCGCCTTGAAATTACTTGTCACTGCAGCGTCAATACAAGACTCTGTGTCGACTGTCTGATAAAAAACAGTAATGGATGCGCTTTGACTGTCAAAATTGAAAGCGATCGCGATAGATTTTCGTTACACAATCAAGGGGCAGAGGCTGGTAGGGCCTTATCACCAATGTCTAGCCAGAGGCCCTACCACCAATGCCTACCTTTTTCGAAGAATTTCAAGCTTTTCATTGGTTGATAGGCGAGCAGAGCATTATAATATCAAGCAATAATGGTAGGTACCTATAACGACAAAAACTCCTTTCCTCCTTCGCGCGAACACATCCTTCAGCTCCGCGTACCTTCAGCGTATTGTGTCACTGTTCGTTCGACTAGGACAGTGGTTAGGGAAACTTTTACGATGAAAGGCCAGAAGAGGACAGAAAAAATAATGAATTTTTCAGGGATTTTATTATTTCATCATCACAGCCCATAGACGTCCCCACCGAGGGGCTCGAGCCTACCCTATATTAGGGTGATTAGGCCTTAGTCAACCACGCTGGCCCAGTGCGGATTGGTCGACTTCACATACATCATTGAATTTCTTCGCAGATGTATGCAGGTTGCCTCACGATGTTTTCCTTCACCGTAGGAGCCTCAGACAAATGTACATATGAAATTCGAAACGCAAAACACATTGGTACATGGCGGGTCTCGAACCCCGGCCCCCCGATTGGAAGGCAAGTGCCGAGTCCACTGCGCCACCGACGCAAATTATTTGCAAATGTATAATTTATTTATTATATTGCGAAAGTATCACAGATAGGATTGTGATATCCTTGTGCCCTATTGTTGTAGACCATAAAGCCGGAGTCGGCCGTAGTTGGTCCGCGGACCGTACTTTACCCACCCCTGGACTAGGACATGGCGGCATGGGGACTTATGTTATGGCCAATTACACCAACCTTATCTTACGAGTAGCTTAGGAAACACCTAAGACGTCACTTTTTGTCTGCCTGAAAAGAATGTGACAGCATGCCGTAAGAGTATGCTAAGCCAAGACAACGTGAATAAAATTGGCTATAATTTTTTTACAGTTCCGGTTCAACTTCGTGGTAATAATATTTTAATACCTACACTGCTTAAGATTATTTAATGTAATATAGAAGAAGACAATAAGATAATTTAATATAGAATTAATTCAATTGAATTACAGAATTTTGTAAAAAATCATTAATAATGATAATTACTTGCGTCTTTAAAAAAAAGACAATTAGGTACTTATACTATTATGTTAATAATTTAAGTGTTTTGCTAAGAATATTAAGATGGTAAAATTGGTTTGAGCTTTGAGCCCTTTGGACCCCTGGGTGATATCACCCAGGTGATCATATTCCACATTTTTGAGCACTAAAATCACCCAGCACCAAATCACCTGGGTGATCAAATTCCACGTATGATTTTAATTTAGTTATTTTGTTTCGAGTGATTATGTAAATAAATACAAATTATGTGATTTGGGATTAACTTTATGATTTCTTAGAATAAATAAAAATGCCTACCTACGCCAATGTGGATTATTTCACTGAGCTCCTGGGTGATATAAGGTACCTATCTCCCAGGTGATCAAATTACCTACACATTTTTGTGCACTAAAATCACCCGGCACCAAATCACCTGGGTGATCAAATTCCACATGATTTTAATTTATAGGTACTTAGGTACCTATTTTGTTTCCATAAATCTCCTGGGTGATTACTATGTACCTACCTAAATAAATACAAGTTAGAAATGTGATTTGGGAGTAACTATAAGATTTCATATGTAATATGACATACTTATATTAATACCTATTTTTTCCATTTCTAAACAGCTATTTTTATAAAAATAATTTTTAAGATTTTAAAATTAAATACCTCGTAAATATGGATAAAACCGTGTTCTACTAAGATTTCAGATTGGTAATTATTGCCAATTCTCTGAAAATATACAAGATAAAAATAAATTAGCCAGTACTTACAGCTGTTGGAAACATGACATTCGTTCAGGACGCACTGGTAGATAATCCAGGACTCCAATTCAATCATAGCAGAGGCAGTCATTTTTCACCACAATAATAAAGTTCCACAGTCTAAGAATTAACGTCAATAAAGCACTATACGCATCAATTCACAGTGTCTTTAAAATAATATTAAAGTTGCAACAGGCCATTCATTTATGATAATAAAATTTGAAATATGTATACTCCGCGCAACATACAAATATCAAAAAAACCTTCAACCATCATCCACGTAGCTTCCCCCCGGGTTGAATGATTCTGATTGGACGTGAATTCAGCGGCTCAGCGCCACCCGAACACATGCGGAAGTATCTGAGTTGCCATATAAATATTCAGAAACTCCTTTTTGTCGTTATTTTATTTTATTAAATCATTTCTATTAGACAGCATATTCATTCATTTTAATTTGTAATATCGTTCGAAATTGCAGCGTTCTATACGAGGCTCTGTGATGACTACCTAGTACCTATTATAAAGCAGTTAATGGAATACTATGAACATTGACTATAGCTCTTTTTAACAAATGCTATTTAAAATTTTACAAATGGCTTAGATTATGGCTTAAATGAGAAACAATGAATGTCATTTAGTGTTTTCTTAAATTAATCTACCCGGGTATAAAAGATTGGTAAGCACTGCCATATTACTGCCTGCCACTGGAATGATTGTGTCCGATTACCGATTTGAAGAGGCTCTCATGTCCGAGGAAGGTTTCCTAATAGTGATGTACTTGTTTGCAAATTTTGTTAATTTTCGTTTAATTCCATAATTATCTCCAAATGTTTGTCTTCGCAAAACAAAAGGATACAAAATACACAGTGATTATCGTACTCTATGCTTTGGCAGCAGTCAGTGCAATATAATAAATAAAATGGCAGTGTCAGTAAGCCAATGGCTTACTGACAATGTCATTTTATGTGAATGAATAATTTGTTCTTCGGAAAAATCAACTAAAGGTTTGGTTTTATTAAATAATGCTAATATGGTGATTTATTTAAGCACTAAAACCACTTCTTTGCTGTTTTCGTTGTCATGTCACATGCCATCAATAAACCATGAAATTAACCATATAAGCTGTGAAGCACTGTGGGTTTTCATTAAAGACATTTATAAAAACAGATTATTATTACTTATCATATGGGTAATTTATATAACATAGCAACATTATGGATATAGACAATAGAGTTTAATTAGTGTTGTGCCTGCGTATTTGAAATTGTTATAATCGAATTGAAACAATATCGAGTAAGATACTGCTCCTTACAATACTCGCAATAAACGACACTTTAATGACGTACCGATAAAATACATGGTCGCTACTAGAGATTTGTACCTACATTAAGTTAATAATTAAAATTTGGAGAATTTCATCATTTCTTATTGTGCAATTTACACACCAATTGGACACTTTTAGTTATAATGAGTAACTGTAGCGAAAAAGCAATTCGCTATTCGTTCGCAAAAAAAGCAAAATAAAAATAGCTGTTGGTGTACATGGCTTGGCGACGCCAGCGCAGCGAACTTAAGGCTGCGCTGGGAGGCGGAGAACTCTCGCTGCCGAGTATGGTCGTGGCCATGCTCCGCGGCGAGACGGAATGGGGGGCTATCGCCTCCTTTTGCGAGGATATCATCACGCAGAAGGAGGCCGCGGAGAGGGAGCGGAAGAATGATCCTCAAGCCGCTCCCATCCGCCGCAGACGAACAGGTAGGCGAAGGCGGGCATTCGCACAAGCGATCTCCGTCTAATGACCCTGCCGTGGAGGCCTGCGTGTATGGTTGGCCCCGTGCACGCCGCCGTAAGGCCCTCCGACTGGGGATTGCCCTGGTGTTCTCGAGCACCCCCCTTGGCGATAGCCCGACCAGCTTGGTCGGGCTTGCCTGGACGCGCTGGCGATGGTAATCGCAATGTGGACCTTACCATGTGCGCCCACAGGGGCAGGGAGAACATCAGGGGGTTTTAGAGAGTCCGCCTGGCATTCTGCCGACAGCCAGCCTCACACACGCCCGTCCCGTCTAGCCAACGGCGGGTACGGTGCGGAAGCGCATTTCCCCCCGGAATGTAAAAAAAAGGACAGAGTGCCTCGTGTAGCGTGTATTTTCTCTCCTGCACTAGTTATTTTTGCATTTTTACTTACCGGAGGTGGAATTTACTAGGACCGTATAAAAAATGTACTTCCATTTCTCTTATTAAAATTGGGTTAATTAGGTATAGTCTAAATAGTTAACAAAAAGTCTTAAAAATGCGAACACTGATTAACATTTTTTCATTTTGCACGCTATTAAAAAGGCTATGTTATAGCGCACTATATTTTAGGAAGCATGTGGACTTGTGGAGGCTCGTAGCGCGCTACGTCTAGTAGCATGCTACGTTACGGGTGCGGTTCATAATCAGATATCAGTGCAAACGTTTGCATGCATGCAAACAACCCATTCAAATCGTTAGCACTGCTCACGGACGTAAGCACTCAAATCAATTTTGAACCGAACTTTCGATTTGTGAGTCTGTCAAGTTGACAGTTAATGTAATTTGAAAAGAAAAATTGGAGGGAGACGTATTGTGCCTCCAGTATCTTTACAGAGCACTTCTCTATTAATTGTAGATATTCTAATGAAAAAATTAATTCGAACAAACTAAAATAAAAATAAAACTGGTGTTGACTTTGACATTGACAGTTCTGTATACAGTGCACTACCTCTTTTCTGTTAGAACTATCAGCATCAATCGGTGACGTCATCAATTACATCATACCGCATACAAAATGCGCACATGAGCAACTTTGGACCGATTGTTTGCGTGCAAATAGCGCACACGAGCGCTGATATCAAATTATGAGCCACACTGTACATGTAGCTAGTTGGATAATAATTAATCGCGCGCGATATTCTAGCGTAACATGAATAGCGTCTAATATTTGTAGCGCTCACGCGATTACTGCCAGCATGAGCCAACCACTACCCGCACGCTACCGCTGCCACGCGCGATCTCAGATCGCCCTGTTCATTCATAGCGTTATAGCACTATAGCTGTTACCTACATACTTACATAGCGCGCAATGAGCGCTATGAAAGAATAGCGCGCTAAAATATTGCGCTATGCGCTATGTTAACCACCTCTTATCACTACCAGGCCTACCAGCTCACCGAAGGTGGGCTGTTATTGGTACTGGCCCAACGATGTTCTCCTACAAATTTTTAAAATTTGGCACCGACTACAGTATTGAAGTGTTTTGTTTCATTGTTTTTGAAAACGGTTTTTAATTTGTGTAAAAAAATTTTTTCAATTACAAATATCGATTACTAAAACAGTCAACCTCTGTAGTGCACAGTGCACAGCACTATACAATTTGACAGTTTGTTTTAACTGACAGTAGCTCTCTAGTCTATACCAGTTTATCGTAATTATTCTGCTGCGCACAGCGAAAACTTGTGTATGTAAATATTGTGAAGTGACAAAATAAATAAGTGTTTGGTGCTTTATCCTATAAAAATATTTTTTTATCAGTATTATAGTTTTCATGGCTAAGTTCTGTGTTTTCCAGCTCACTCCATTATAAGATAGGTAAGTTAACATTATTAAGTTTTTGATTGCTCAATTCAAGAACACCTGTCGCCTACTATTCATTAAAAATTACGAAGTATTGTTATATTATACAGTTTAGACGATAGTAATCTGAAAAACACTGAAGCCCTTACAGCGAAAATTGAAATTCGTCATTTGTATTTTTTGTAACCTTGAACAGTGTACAAATCTTTATTTACCAGGAGGTAGGATTTCTAAGACCAAGAGGTCCCGTCTAGGTTTCCTCTTTATTTTGCCATTAATTTAGGGCTGCCATAAGTTCTGAACCATCGACCAAGACATCTTGAATAGAAAAAGGTAAACCGTGGAAAATTCAAAAGCTTGGTGAATATTATAAAAAACTAAAAATAATTAAAATTCAAAGAAAATCAACAATAAAACAAACAATCAAAATGCTAGCTTTTGTTAGCGTTCCCTTATTCAATGATCTCGTTCTCGGTGTCACTTTTAGGGTTCGGTACTAAACAAGGAACCCTTATAGTTTCACCATGTCTGTCTGTCTGTCCGCGGTTTTACTCAGAGACTATTAGTACTAGAAAGCTGTTATTTGGTATGGGAATGTATATTAATCATGCCAAAAAAGTGGTAGAAAAAAACATTGAAAAAAAAAATTTTTTTGGGTAATATACAAATAAAGTGGGAGTAATTTTTTTTCTCGACTAACCCATCGTGTGGGGTATTGTTTGAATACAATTCGCAGTGCAGTCATGACTAAAACAGCTAGAACTATTGTAATTTTAGACTTAATTTTTTTGGTGTGAAATATATATTTTTGGTAAAAGAGCTTAGGGTATCAAAGTATTTTTTGGTGGTCATTATAATTAATACCAATTTAAATTATCTTGATTCAGCACAACTTCACAATGGTGTTACAGACACTGGATTGCTTATTAATCCTGACTTTCGCCAGAAACTCCCACACATACTTTAGGAAAAAGTAGAAACAAGATTGGGACTGTGGATGATGTAGCATCTCTGTTATGCCATTGGACTCTGGTCCACTAATAGTTACTATCTGGATCAACTTCCCTCCGGAACTTCTTTACTATCTCTCTATTGGAGCATTCGAGATCAGAAAAACGGAATCAGGGGTCTGTTAATGAAGAAACATTCAGTAAGAAAGCCGCTTTAACCCTTAATTATATGCATTTATAAAGAAAATTCTGAAACCACTCCCATGTATCACACCGTAACTATTACAATATATTCAGAAACAACTTAAAAAAATATTTTCGAAAAAGGCATAAAATAGCTACTTACAGAAAATATTTAGCAAAAATTTACATTTTGTACTTTAAGTGATATAACATCATCCTGTCTTACACCGCGCTGAAGTTGTACTGGTTTGTTAACTTGTTCTATAGATACTGTGCGCATTTAAACCTAAGAAATTTACAAGGAAATTATAATTATAAATTATATGAATTTATATACTAGATTTATAAGTTATACAATTATAATGATTTAATCGTGTATCTTAATATAATAATCACAATAAGTCTGGATTTCAATTCTTAAAATATTCCATCACTGGCTGCTCGGAAGAAAATTCTTTTAGAAAAAGTCACACCACCTAAAGGCAAAAAAAATATTGTTTACATATGTAAATATGATTCATATTAAATATAGTCCAAACATTTCAAAAACTGCTATCATGTTGTCAGATATTTGATTAAAATGATAACATTGTTGTGATAGATACAGTAGCTGAGGAAGTAAAACTCCAGTATAATGACATAAATATTAGAATCGTTGTAGAACATTATTATTATTGTTGTTCTCATATTTTATTAATGTCACATCATGCTCTATGAAGTTTGTTTTTGAAACTCACTAATAAATTGGATTCAAATAAGTAATTAATAATAATAACTTCTATGTATCGCACAGTAACTATCACAATAGATCCAGAAACAACATTAATAAATTTCTGTTTACCAAAACAGCAAAAGCAAACTGCAGAATATTTAGCAAAAATTTTCATTTTGTACCATAAAGTAAAATTAATATTATAAATTGCAATAATTTTAGAAACCTTCCAAATAATCACATTATTTACAATAACTCTCAAATAAAATAATAATTGGATAATAATAAGTTTTGATTTAAATGTGTGTTAATGTATGTATGTGTTGATCAGAGTAATCCCCCAATAGCTTTTATGTGAAGGAGAAACAAGCATCATCCACTTTAACAAACATGGTTTCTCAAAGAGCTCATCAGAGCTTCATGAACCATGTGCCAAACTGCCAACTATCAAGGAAGAAGTGGACTCTGACTAGGGTTGCCAACCCTACTATGTGTATAATATAATATCTTCTATACACGGTGTTTCATAATAACCAATAAATAATCAATTCTTTATCGAAAACTAATTATTAAATTGTGTTTACCCGTAAAGTCATTCAACCCAAAATTTTCATGTAAGTCATAGACATGATGATGATACTATGATATACATGAAAATGGGTTGAATGACATTACGTGTAAACACATTTTAATAATTAGTTTTTAATTACGCATTGATTATTTATTGGTTATTATGAAACACCCTGTATATAAAAGGAGATGTTCCCATCTATAGACGCACGCACAGCCGTAACCGCTAATGGCAGAAACGTGAAATTTGGGAAGTTGTTTTAATTCGAAATGCGGACGCACACTAAGAAGGGATTTTAAAAAATGTTAACCCTAAAGGGTTGAAATAGGGGTTGCAAGTTTGTATGGAAAAATCTTTAAATTAACAACGATTTCGATATAACTTGAGATTCATGCCCTTAAAAATATTTCATTGAACACGTGTTTCATGGTTTATTGGAATTCACCCCCTTAGGGTGCAAAATAGGGGTTGAAAGTTTCTATGGAAAATGTTTAAAATCTGCTCCAATTTCTACGAAATTTATTATCCGGACTTAAATAGGCTACATAATTATTTTTCCTACGGGAAAATATAAATTCCCACGGGAAAACAATAATAAGGCAGGCGAAGTCGCGAGCGGAAAGCTAGTCCTACTATATTTGTTGATTATATACTATATTTCCGAAAAAAATATAAGTACTATATTTTCTAATATCTATCTTAAATTGAGTAAGAAGAGAATTTATAAGAGAATTTATGAGTAAGAAAGTATTTGAAGCCTTATGCAATTCTGACAATTGCATAAGGCTTCAAATACCAGCAACTTCTGCATTTACTGAAAAATAATTGGTCACATGAGCATAATCAAGCCAATTTAAATTAAATATAAGAAGAATTGGTGGTATTTTTCAGGTTGAATATAGAATATTGGTATGTAATGTAATGAAGCATATATATATAGGTATGTAACTATTCTTAAGAATAAAAGTTTAATTATACTAAATAGTACAACTGAAAAAAAAAACAAATTATGTTTTGATTTTGATCATTCTACTCATATTTGTTTTAATTTTTTTGTCATCTATTATATTTTTAGAGGTGAGTATTTTTTAAATATTATAATTATATGATCCAAAAAAAAGTTGGCAACCCTAACTCTGACTATGGTAGATAATATATTAACAAAACTACAAAAACACTCAAAACGTCCTTTAGGGTAGCTAACCTGGAAATATTTTCGACATTTCGCATTTATAATATTAATAGGTATACTTTGTCTAATTTAGGATGATAATTTTGTTTGGTCACTTCCTTTTTTTCCAGTTCTTTTCTACAAATAAATAATGTTGTTCTTTATTACTTGTTTTACAAAGGCAGCGGTGGTACAGTTGTCGGCGAAGCAAAAATGTGTGAAGTTTGTTACGTTTTACCAATGGCTGGCTGATACCGACAGCCGTGCCGGGCTAGCGGCTACCTACCGGCCATAACTCGTAGAGATGTATGATAACTTAGTTACTTACTTAGTAGTCTGTGCGAGTGAGTAAGACTAGCCGCACACATGCGTTTTCCGCATTCGATATCCGAACACGGAATTCCGTGAACCTAGCGCAGACGTTCGGTTTTTCTCATTCGGGATTTCTACCATTCTATCTAAATGTACATACGGAAATAAAAACGAACATAAAACGAATGATTTGATGCATTCGGAAAACGAATAGGGAAATCGAATGCGGAAAACGTATGTGTGCGGCCAGTCTTAGGCAGTAGGGCCGCGGACCGACCACTGAAAACCCACTGACTCCATTTTTGAATTATCCCTCTAGCGTCGAGCGCTCGTCTTCGCTCGATTTTAACTTTTTTTTCCATTTCTTTTTTGATGAAAAGCGAAATGATATTATTTTTCTCGAAGACAAAACCAAAATCAGTAGAGATCGAGCAAATACCACGCTCGGCGAACGCTCGACGCCAAGCGAATGATCTGATCTAAAAATAGGACCCCACCCAGCCATACCGAGCCTTTTTCAAATTCGTAAAATTCTATGAACGACAGTCGAATAGGGTCATAACCATAGGTGTTGGTATAATTTTTCTATGGGGGGGGGGGGGGAGGTTCAGATTAAAATTTCAATTTGTTTAGTGTATACTGAAACTTGGAAGGAAAAGTTCTTCTTCTTCTTTTCCTTTGCCTTAACCCATTTATTTGGGGTCGGCTCTCCTAGTTCTCATGCCAGAACTGTCTATCCTGGGTCGTCGTAGATGTTATCTGGGCTCGCTCCAAATCCCTGGACACCGTGGACCACCAGGTAGCAGGTGGACGTCCAACGCCTCTTACTATTGGGGAGGACCAGCGCTTCTTTAACTACATGATCGTCACCACGTCTCATGACATGTCCATACCATCTCAACCGCTGTTCTGTGAGTTTTTCCGTGATAGACGCAACTTTGAAACTTCCTCTGATGTGTTAATTTCTCACTTTATCAAGTCTAGTTACACCTGCTGTCCATCTCAGCATCTTCATTTCATTGGTATGAACTTTCTGTTCGTGCAATTTTTTGATCGCCCAACACTTAGCACCATATGACTTATGGTGGTCTTATAAGGTAGGTCTTATAGCCATTTTGTACACTTTCCCTTTGGTTTTTATGGTTGGAAGGAAAAGTTCATTCTGTAAATATTATCATCCTCCAATAAATAATTATATTAAGACATCACAAACTATAGAAATGCATTCAAAGCAGTAACTTATACTTTTTACTATTATTATTAAAATGTCGTTGACATTAAACTTCAATGTCAACATTTTCATATAATACAAAGTAAATGTTAAATAAAAGTGGTCACAATACATTTAATATATACAATAAAATAGCAAAGTTCATTGATATTGTAATCGTAATCCGCGCGCGCCGATACAACTTTCTCTCTGAGTGTCATGACAAGAATACACGACAACAAATTGACTGATGTTCTATTATACGTATAACAAATTTCGTTATTCTGCTGTACTATATTGATATGATATATATTTTTATGATTTCCTTAGCAGCTTTTATCAATCTCAAATTAAATATGTAACCAACAACTACACTCAGCTACTTTAGAGGAACGATACATATTCACTTCTAGTTTTGATAACGCTGTGTATTTCAGCATACGAAACCATATTTAGTTTTACCAGCTTTTTAGCCATCGGATTCGCTACACAAAAAACATTCACCGCGGAAACCAGTTCTACGATTGTGATAAAAAAGACCACCATTAAAAGTTACCGTCCTTCTCCAGGTCACAAATAGGGAAATTTTGTCATTATCCGTTATGGCCTTGGTCATGAATCCTGGATAACAATCAAACAAACGTATTAAAGGTCGATCACACATCGATATGATGTTGTAAAAGTAGCTTGAATCTATGTAAAAAGTGTAGTGTTCCTCTAAATATGTCCCTGAGTGTAGTAATTTATCAACTACAGTACAGTACACACAGAGAATGACTAAAATAAAATAATTAATGACAATTATTTTAACAATAACATGGTATCATAAAGTGACCGTTACATCATTCAACAATTTTAATTAACAACTCTAACGGTCAATTTCACCAACCTTGTCTTAGCTTAGGACAATCCTAAGTGCGCTCAGCTCAGGGAATGGCTAGCGCCGATCCCGATCGTGCCTCTATGGGGGTAGAAGTTGCTGGAGGGTGGTTTAGCCGGGTATGGGGTTTATAACCGAGTCCAATGGCATATCCTTGAGGCGGCCTTGTCTGCTTTTCAGTCCCTTGTCGAATCGTAAAGAGATTCCTCCTCCTTAAAAAAAGGACAATCCTAAGTAGGTAGTATGCTGTCGCTTTTTGCCTTTAATGAAAAGAATGTGCCAGCACGCCACTTAAGATTATCCTAAGCTATGACAAGGTTAGTGAAATTTGCCATAATTATCGCAGTAAAGTGCCAGCGTAGGACACCATGTAACATTACATTTTTTGTTTGCTTACATGTCCCCTAATCATATACATATATAGGTTTTAACGCCAACGTATTACTCTTGCCCCGTCATTTTCGAATGAATAAATATAGTAGCGCGGGGTTATGTTAAATCTTTCTAACCCTTTTTTTAATGAAAATGAACAAAAATTTAGAAGCAAAATTCTCCTTGAATTTGAGCTGCTGCGAAAAAGTGCATAATGAACGTGGCCAAAATTGGAACAAGCGGTGCTAAAGTATATGTTACGAATGCTAAATCATTTTTGTAATTTTTTGTTAATGCTAATGAGAAAATTTTGTACATACATTAATAAAAATGGATAGTTAAAAATGTGACTAAGTGAAAAAGTCGAGAACGCCTGGACTGATTCGGTTAATTGATTTTTTGAAGTATTTGTTGGATGCGGGAAAAAGTGATGAAAAAAATTTAAAATATTTCTCGGAAAAACGTAAAAAACACATATTTCCTTTAGTTGTTCTCGCGTCCATTTTAACCTGGTAGCACTGTAAAGCCATCTGATGATATCAGCACTATTATCGAAACTGGGCAAATGCCTAAGGTCACCTTCGCTCCAAGTGGCCCACTTTTAATGCGATCAAGTAAATCTGGGAGGTTTTCATTTGATATTACGACCAAAGGGATAATAGCATCATTATACGAATGTTCCTATCTGTAGATGTAATCCTATCCGATCTCATTGTCATGTAAGTATGTTATTAAAGTGTTATACAATTGCCTACAGTGATTCTCTGATGATCTTACTGTTATTGTGTAGTGATAGATGGAGGTCATCCTCAATATTCCATACTTAGAGGAAAACTGACCGTCGTGTTAAAATTTGTTACAACTAAAATTTTCCTTTCTACGAGTATTAAGCAATTTTTATTTTACCATTTGCAGCTTCTGAAAATAAATACGAATTCGAGATAGTAAAATTAGGTAGCAACATAATAATTTGTTTGGTTTGGCTATTGTGGTCATCAGTTTTGAGTAAAAAGCATAGAATTTGTCACCTACAAAACTACAAGTTTTGAACTAAAAGTTTCTAGTAAAAGGAAAATTCATATAAAGGGCTAAAGCATTTAGAATTGTATTAGAGTGTTCTATCTGCATGTTGTTGCTTTTATGTTTGATAACTAAATAAATACACGGCACAATCAATAAAATTGCAATCATATGTTGTCTCTCCGTTGTTCGTATTAAACATATTAGTCCGTATTAAAATAAGTTGGAAAGCACTAAAAGCTGCAAATATTAGCGATGTTACTGCAAAAAGTTTTTAAATGCTGTCTCAATAGAAGTGAAATATTTCAACGTGATGCCTTCATATTGAAACCTTACACCGACTTGTCATCAATAACTTTATACTATCCTCTTCCTCGATGAAAGTAAGCAGTCGCGCTTCCGTGCGTATCGAACCGATGCAAAACTCGTGTCATTTGCGACGCTCGCCGCTACCCGGTCTTCGGATTGAAATGACCTTACGTCCTCACAGAATTAGTCATTTCCTAATGCTAAACGTTTCTGATTATGTAGATTTTTTTCATACAACTAAGTTGGCAAACAAGCATCCTGCCCACCTGATGGCGGCTGATGGTACGTTGGTAATAGTCAGTAGATAGTCATATCTCACCTCTTAAACCGGAACACAGCAATGCAAGCAATTCTGCTTTGCGGTAGAAATATGTAAGACGGTAGTACCCAAGCAGGCGACCCTGGTACCGAGTCTCCCTCCAAGTGCTTGGTGTTCGTGTCACATTTGTCTTTTAAAGCTACTGCAAAATAAAAGTATTACTAGCATTTATGCTAATTTATACGGTAACTACTCGCCGCAACTTCGACATAGTCGAGTTCATATTTCTACCGGAGGAGACTATGCCAGAGCCGTCTGCATGGGTAGCTCTTTCTTACCTATTTCTGCCGCCTAATAGCGGTGCTCGTATTGCTGTGCTCTGGTTTGAAGGATAAGACAGGCAGTGAAATTACTGGGTACCGTGACTTGACATCTTATGTCACAAGTTGGCAACGTACATTGGCGTCCTTATAGCGGTTGTAGATTTGCAAGTGTTACAGGAACCACATGTTCAGCAGGCTGCCCACCTGATGGTAAGTGGCTACAGTTACCTACATGTACCTATAGTATATAGATACATGTAGGTAACTGTAGCCACTTACCATCAGGTGGGCAGCCTGCTTGTTTGACAACTTTGTTGTAAAAAAAGGAAATATCTAAAATAAACGAATATAAAATAATTGTACTCTCAGATGCACCACGAGATAACTGTTGATTGATTTTTTTATATACTTACAACAAACAAGTAGACTGTCCATCTGATTGTAAGTACTTACAATTATGGCCTTAAAACATGTAGCTCCTGTAGGATTCGCAAATATGAAATCCCCATAAACACCACAATGCACGTTGCCAACTTCAAACATAAGATGTCAAGTGGGGGGTCATGGCACCATGCCAGTGTGTCCGCCAAGGAGGAAAGAAGATATGCCCCGAGCAAACTGCACCAGTGCAGTCTCTGTGGTTACTGGTTAGGGTTTTCTAAATAAATTCACATTATTTTTTTTTCTTTCGTTTCTCTACTACTGGGTTTCTCTACGCATTGGCGTCAGAATTGATGAGATCCTTAGAAATACTACAGTCACCAACATAGCCCAAAGAATTGCAAACCTCAAGTGGCAGTGGGCAGGACGGCCATTGGGGCGGTAAGGTCCTCGAGTGGCGGCCGCGTACCGCGAGGCGCAGCATTAGTAGGTCCCCCACAAGGTGGACCGACGGTATCAGAGGTCTAATTCTGCTGAAAAGTAAAACAAAACTAAATCGTTGTGATCGGCCAATCAGAGCGCATATATTGACTACGATTGTTCGAAGACGTGATAATGTGGCACTCTGATTGGTCGAATGCAACGGCTGAACTTTGGTTCAGCGGTGCCTCATTAACAGAATCAGCCCTCTGGCGAAGGTCGCGGCAAGCCGCTAGATGCGGAGGCGCAGGACCGATCAGTTTTAAGATCTCTTGAAGGGGCCGATGTCTAACATTGGGCGTTTCTTGGCTGAAATGATGATGATGATTATTCATTGCATGAACAATTCTTCGTACATATATCTATATATATAAAACCAATTCGTCAAGCACGTTATGAATGCAGCTGGGCACATTTGCCAACTGCGTCGTTTCGCTTTCCGACGAGTCGATTCCCAAGTCAGGCACACACCGACACTGCCAGTTTGTTCCACACCTAAATCATTTCCCGTGAGCATCTTTGCCAGTGTCGAAAATATCGAATTAAGGACAGAAATAGTCCGATGAATACCACTCGCAGCCACCCACACGCTGTTCAAAATAGAATGTTGTCTCACGCTAATATCACTTTGTTTACACAACTGAAGAAAACTATGTACAGTCGTAAACAACAAATAAACAATTTGGTGTGACTAGATCGTTTTAAAGTGACGAAATTACGTACGGAGTGCGTTTGACGAAAAATCCAGAGAACGTCATGCCTGAAATGCCATTTATCCTCCTCCGTGACGGCCGCGTACCGGAGGATACGGCGTAGGTACTAGGGGCCTTACTATGATCGCTTGCAGCAAGGTTACAACAATATTGAAACAGAGACACCGCTCTTACTGCGGATAGCGCCGTCTCGCTCTCAATGCCGTTTTAATATTGTTTGAACGATCATGGTTAGAAGGCTGGCAGGCCTCTCTCAAATTGGACCGACAGATTGGTTTGGAAATCCTTGGAGATGCCTATATCCAACTGTTGGCGACCAGAAACGCCACCGACCTTTTTGGTCATAATTTTATATATATATTTGATTTGTACTTTGTATTTGAAACTATATTCTTTTTTATGCTTGACATTGTCAAAAGTTAGTAGGAACATTAAACTCAAGAGAAACGTGTCACTTTTTATTTATTTCCCAATTTTAATTAGTTTCTCTCTATCATCAACACCAACAGTAAACGTTCCTTCGGTGAAACCTACATGTATGTTGTTTAGAAAAATTAATTTAGTCGTCTCCAATTTTTTTTGACAGAATATGATCGATTGCCCTAGGTAGCCAAATAAACCATTCATTCGGTAAATGAGACAATGTCTTTTTTACTCGTGATAGTGTTAATAGTCATTCATTGTTTATCAATACACTTCGGCCTTACGTTACATTCCGATACGCTGATAAGGCAACAGCGCCAGACTGTTTGGCAGAGATGACTCATCACACGTAAACATTGCTTACTTATAGGTACATAGGCCATGGCCCATTAGGGGCGATGACGTCGTCCATATGATATTGATTAAATTCCAAATAAATATTTATGAACATTTGACAATTGGCATGCGGACTGATTGTGGAAAAGCGAAACTGAATTATTCCGTCAGTAAAGATAATAAAGAAAATACTAGATACGACGTATCTTTCGCTTTGTCTAAATAACAACTGCCTACTGAGATAAATCGATTAAAGTTAAAAAGTGGGGACTGTTTACGTCACGTGAAAATTGGACCTACTTATGACGTCATGGGACGTCTCAGATATCACCGATATTTTATAATGGATATTTTAATATTCTTCCCTATTATCCACCGAGATTTGATAAATCCTCGTAATCCATACTAATATTATAAATGCGAAAGTATCTGTCTGTTACCTCTTCACCCTTAAACTGCTGAACCGATTTAGATGAAATTTGGTATACGGATAGTTTGAGTCCCGGAAAAGGACATATGGTAGTTTTTATCGCAGAAATCATCCTTCAAGGGGGTGAAATGGGGGTGGAAGTTTGTATGGGGAATCAATAACCGCTGTACCGATTTATATGAAATTTAGTATGGAGATAGTTTGAGTTATGGGGAAGGATATAAGCGGAATGTGAATAAAAAATAAGCTAACCAATTTCACGCGGATGAAGTGGCGGGCAAAAGCTAGTATTTTAATATTATTATGCGAAATCTTGTCCGTTGATGGATGACGGACTTAAAATATATGCATCGCACTCCATTTCTTCCCGTGGATATCGTAAGAGCTAGTTTACTTACCGCAACAACACCTATGTGCCTCTGCAAAGATATGGAAAACTCGAAACGAAATTCTGACACCGTCTATTTAGCGTGGTAATGCCTCCTGATCTGAGGAAAGACGCTAAGGGATCACGCGCACTAGGCGGTCAGGACCACAACCAGCGGTCGCATGAGACGCAGGTTAACTAGGTATGGAACCATGTGAACGGTCGCCCACTTGGTCGCAGCCAACAACAAACGGCCACAAGCAACGGGCAGTAACGACTAGGGCTGCCAGAGGCCCAATTCAGCTAATAAGCTACAGCCGAATCGAAACTGAACCGTTGCGGTCGACCAATCGGAGCGCTTATATTGCCTTTCAACTGCTCGATGACGTGATAATGTGGTGTTGTGATTGGTCGATCGCAACGGTTCAGTTTCGATTCGGCTGTAGCTTATTAGCTGAATTGGGCCTCTGGTGTCCCGATTTAATTTAACCACGATCGGGACGCAAAATGCCCCGGTTTTTGACCAGATCACAAAAAGTTAACAATTTTCCATAACAAAGCAGTGACTTAATACAATGACTGAATTACTATCTTGGAATATTACCCCTGAAATATTTGGAACGAATAAACATAAGACTATAGCATAGGAGTTAAATCAAAGTTAAAATCTTCTTCTATCTTTCTTAGTTAAAATTTGATCTTTTTACTGTACTGACTTGACAGTGATAATCTCGATTTCCTTTACTCAGCAGTAGGGAGTACAAATGCGTTGAACCACAGAACACAGAAAGAGCTGTGTTCTGTGCGTTGAATCAATCGTTTGAAATGATGGTGATGGTGATAAACCAAAAGGTTTCTACTTAAACAGAATAATACACGAATAATGTCAATTCAACTTCAATAATTCAACCGTTTCTCATTCATTGTTTCAGACGATGGTGATAGAGGCTGACCCTATCGCCGGAAAACGCTCCGAAGGTAAATACAACTGAGCTAATAAACTCTGTGCCCTGTTTTTCCATATTCATACGCAATTCATCAACTTTTGCATTATGAATGAATCAGACCGTTTGCGTAAGCAATGCATACAGTTTCAGATAAAAAAGATTTATTGCGTATCCTACTGGGGAGATAAATGAAAATAGATCAAGGTTGTTTGTTTGAAAATAGGAAATGATTATCTTAAGTTCTCAAAATGTATACGCAATAGGCCTGATCATAACCGAGTAGGAATCCTGCATCATGCTGTAAAAAATTAATCCATATCTGATCCACCTTTGAGTAAAAAAACGACTTTCCAAGCTCGAAAAACATATTTAAACTAGCTGTACCCGCGAACTATGTTTCGCCTTAAAAGTTCAAAGAAAAATCTTTAAATCACCTTTCCCGCGGGAACTGCTTACTTTTCCGGAATAATAAATAGCCTATAATAATGTTAATCCGTTTCGTAATCTGTACCTACAAAATTTCATCCAAATCCATTCAGTAGTTTTTGCGTGAAAATGTAACAAACATCTATACATCCATACTCACAAACTTTCGCGTTTATAATATTAAGGATTTGTCTGAAACCGGTTAGGTGGTTTCCGAGTGCAAAATGTGATTTTTATGTATCAGTATTAATATTTATGTTTGGGGGACAAATACATTGTTTTTAAATAACACCAGCCTGTAGATATAGAACTAGGCGACGCGACGCTCGATTTTTTGATTTTGGATGATAGCACGTCAAAAGAGCATGTTATTTTATCGAAAAAATTCAATAAAGAGGGACGCTTTAGTCTTCGCTTCGCATAGAGCCTCGAGGACTTAGGGAATTATTGTCAATTTGTTCACATTTTTCAAGTTCCTCGAAGGTTAGGCAAAATATTGATTATTTCCTGACATAAGCTGAATTCTTCTTGCTTCATTGTTGCAGTATCATTAGTATATGCACAAATATCCACAACAGCTGTGCCAATTACTAGCTGTGCCCGCGATCTACGTTTCGCTCATATTTTTAGGATGAGGATTTCTCAGCTTCCTTCGAGAATTTTTAAAAAGCCTTGTTTAGTGGGTGCAATGCATAGATAAGACAATGAGCCCCTGTACCGAATTTTATGCTTCTAACTCTAGTAGTTTGGACTCAACGTTGATACCTCAGTTAGTCATTCGCTAAAGCCTTTTTTTAAATATACCTACAGATAATCTACAAATATCTATAATCACTCCCAACATTCGTCATTTGCATACTGCCTACATACGTTTGCTTGATGCCAGCCACATGACTATGTATGGCGACGACGATGAACTCCATGCTCAACAACAGGACGACTACGCATTTCAAGTAAACATTAAAGCAGATTGCAATGAAATTGAAATTTTATCCATTGTATTATTTTTAAAGTATAAGGGGTTGCAAACCAAGGCTGCATTGCGATATCAGCATCCGCGAATTGTCAGCATTGTTTTTAAAATCAGCATCGGTAATGCTGATTTGTAATGCCGACATTTCAAGCGGTAAGGTGTTCGTCGAAGGCGGGAACTGGCGTTAGTCATGGCGAGATTTAAACAATCATAGATAGGTAGTTATAAAAATAAAACTGTTACTTGTTAGCTGTAATTCAATTGTTTTGTCAACATAAATTGGTTGGACACTAGTAAATTATTGACGTGCATAATAATAATAAATTAGCGATTTTTTTTAGAAAGTATTCTTATTCTAATAAGTATATAACATTTATCATAATTTTACAGTAGGATATGTTTTATTTAAGTCATTAATTAAAATATCAGCATCAAAACCTGCATCAGCACCAACCCTGTTCCGACAACCTAACCTTGTCGCGGACGGAGCAACCTTTTTAAACGAGGTGGAATGCAACCAATTTTTGAATTATTCGGCTGACATCAAGCATCGTCTGTGCTCGATTACTACTGATCTTCGTTTGTTTGCGATGAAAATCAATAGAAAATTACGACAAAAATCAATGCTATTTTGATTTTTGTCGAAAACATAAGAAAAATCTGTAGAAATCGAATACATACAGCGCTGGACGAGCGCTCAACGCCTGACGAGGGATTCACAAATAGAGCACTTGATCTGCGCATGACTAACTGACAGGCGTGTGTGGGACTCTCCGCGCAAAGTGCACAGCAAACCCACTAAACCAACCTCGACTTTCATCTTGCTCATAGTCAGAATGATCCAGGATCTGGACCCTGCCGAAAAGATGGAACTCCAAAATTCCCTACCTATGTCACTACCCGATACTAATTAAG
This sequence comes from Schoenobius gigantellus, assembly GCA_963935595.1. Lineage (NCBI taxonomy): Eukaryota > Metazoa > Arthropoda > Insecta > Lepidoptera > Crambidae > Schoenobius > Schoenobius gigantellus. The sequence goes on from OZ012554.1 coordinate 26,274,245, forward strand.
TCAGTGTGCTGTGTTACACTCCACACGCGGGTTACGCTCAAGAAGTCACCTTTCTTTTTTGGTCACTACAAAATGGGATTTGGGCACAGATCCCATTTTTCAGTGTGCCGCATGCCCAGCAGCAGGCGCCTCGTGACTGAGATATAATAACGTAATACCTTTTTATTAACTTTAAAGTACGGATAAACACTTTATGCAGAAATGAGAAATAGATTACGTACATTAATTTTATTTTTTGAAGTCCCAAATACTAAAAAGCAAACTATGTTTTACATTTGTCATCCTTAATACGTAATTTACTTTACACAAACCACGTAAATTTGAAATTGTGGTGTAATGTAACGGATGTAACCTTATTGATGTCAAGTTATGACGACTAATATCGTCATTGTTGGACTTTTTCTCTAAAGCAAATTTTCCTTCTGAAACAAACAGCTACAAGCAAACCTCAGTTTTCTACATCTACGGCGCATGATATCCTAATTTGGCCATATAACGCGAAGAGGATATTGACGTATACGTCAATGGAAGGGGAGATGAAAGTATTATAACATAACTTGTCAATGTTCGCAATATTGATGGCTAAGGAACTCTGAGCCGATCGCTATCTTTCGACGCATAGGCAAAGTATTATCTATTCTGTGGCATGGGCCAGAAACGCAAATTACTATAGATGCAACCAATCGCACCTATTCCAAATACGCAACTCGCTAACACGAATGGTCCGACTGAGTGAAGGAAGTTCCTTTTCGAATAGATTTCACCACATGATCAGACAGAACGGCAATAAACCGGAACCGATGGAGGAAGATTGTTCATCCTACAGCTGTAGGAACATGCTATAGTACGCAATACAAAAAAGCGATTCCTTAATACAACAACGAACTATTCGTTTATACGGTTTTTGTCGACGTCTAATACAATTTTTGTATTTTTTTCAAAGAAAACTCATCGATTTTTTTGTCTCGAATTGAATGTGTTCGTATGTCATCGTTCGTTAATATATACTCCTCATGTGATAGTCTTAGTGATAGAGGCTAAAAGTCGCAATATTCCTAATGAAAAATAAAACAAAGTGCCTGGAAATAAGAGGTTATATACGCCTCCAGGTCACACTTATTGACCTCAACACCACCCATACGTCGTTCACAATAGCGGTTTTCGTCACAGAACACAGAAAGAAGTCTCGTAATGCTAGCGTGAAGCTTGACGTGTTCTTTGTCGTACATTTAGAAGTCGATCTCATTTATAACGATGACAGTTCGTTCTAAAGAAATTCAAGACGGTGACGTTTTTGCGTCCAGCAATCCAGATTTCGCGTGTCCTAATTCGCGTGCATATCCCGTTTCGCCCACGCAGGGTCGGGCGGCGCCCTAAATTTAACATGTGGCGCGAAGATAAAAATACACAAACACTAACCTACCTTTGTAATCTCCGTGCTCAGTGCACTAACAAAACGATATTATTACAATTTTTTTACAACAAAAAAATACCACACCTTTATGATCGACGATAAGGCCGAACCTATTTAGCGAGCTTTGCCTAGATTCAACTACATGCAGGGTTTGAATGCAATACATTACAAATTAAAAATTTGGCTACAGATTTAAATTGAAATTAAAACGCTACACAGGTACTGGCTATCTTGCCTCCAGATTGACAGAATACAATACAACAATGTTGTATGAAGACAGACAGGCAGGAGGGGGCCTTGGCAGTGCATACCGCAATCTGGAAAATACTTGTTAGTGCTAAATAAAGCCTACTTTTATGGCGATTGTTGCCTAACTTTCTTTTTAATTTGTTTTCTTTATTTTCTTATTGTGTTGTTTCAGGATATTTGGAATGTAGAAATATAGTGTGTCCAGAACAAAATAGAAATTATCATGAGAATACCACTAAAAATCTTATATCGACTAAAAAGTGTACTAAAATACATAATATCTTTCTGCATTTTTAACATATTGTTTCTCAGTTAACATACTAAAGAAATTGTTTTTTCATCCATATTTGAACCAACCAACCTTTAGTGATTAGTGCAGGACAAAATCTACCTGCTGGTAGTAGTCCCTTTAAGCAAGATGGTAGTAACGATTCAAGCATACTCGAGGCTAAATACAACGTATAGAAAATGTTTCCCCGAGGAATTAAACCAGGGGGGAGCCTGACATTTGAACCAGGTGGTCAGCCACAATACCACAGTCGGTTACACAACAACAATTGTTTGAATGTACCAATAGTGAACTAGTTTTATATAGGCAGACTAATTTATTTGCTAGCCTTGAATCTTTTCAAGGTTGAAAGAGGCCCTTCATTGAAACTGCGACACAAATTACGTATACGCGTGGTCATCATATATGCACGTGTATTTGTGTAGTATTTCGTATTACAATCCAAATATATGGCGTAATATACTTGTATGTGTTTGGTCCTTCCTTGCATATGAAATAGCGTTTTGTCGAACTGGCCAATTTGATCTTAAATAGGAAAATGGCGTTTGATTCGGTATTCCTAATTCAAATTGAGGTTCGTGTATTTCTGTTTCGAATTTAGTGATTCACTTGTTTTCGCACTATTTGATTTTTCTTTGACATCATTCTGTTCACAGCGTGAAAAACTTTAAATAGCGAAAATATATATATTACATTATAAAAGAACTCGTCACTAAATGATACATTAAAAGGTAACGCCTAAGTGCCTAAGTGCAACACTAAGAGGCACACGACCTACTATCGATGACCAATTTTTTTAACGGTAGAAAATGAAACATGGAGCTCTACGTTGCAATGCACACGTACTCGTACGACAAAAAGTCGGCCAAAAAATTTATGAATCCCTGCCGACCCGATTATCGGTGAAAAATGGAAACTTCGTAAATAATAGGGCTTCTTTTTTATCACCCCGGAAAATTTTAAGGACGCTTCAGGACACATTCATTACTTATTATATAAAAAATTAAAAAAACATTTCTTTTTAATTCTTAAAAAATACTGCACTAAATTAAGTAGTAAAGTAATTTTTGGATATTTTGGAAAATAATAAATAGGTATAAAATTAAATCGGTGAGTTATTATTTTTCTTAATATTTAAGTAATTCTACTACTGTGTCCTGAAGCGGCCCTGAAATAACCGGGGTAGAAACCGGGGTGATAAAAAAGCACTCCTGTATACGTAATAATACCGATAATACACACTGCCGATAATACCGATAATACTCACCGTCAGCCAATTAGATGTTTGCATAATAAGAAAGGATGTGTCATTGCTCGGAGATGATGCACCAGACACCTATCAAATCCATTAAATCCTGATAATCTCTCCATAGCCACCGACAAAATGACAGACGTGTACGTTGAATCAAATCAGTCATCATAACTCATAAGAGTCGAAGGAAAAATTGGACTTATTATCGGGCCTACAAAAAGTCGGTCGTGTGCGATTGCTGTAATTCCGCGAATCTTATATTGTTATCATGTCTTGATAGCGTTTCAATACAACAACATGCAATTGTCACTTTCTTCGTAATGCTCGTTCGTACTACAATTTTTCGATAGGTCAATAGTGACAAATATTTTAGTTATTAAGTAACCAAAAAGCGTTATAACACGCCATAAATGCATTTACACAAACTCTCAGGTGAGATGCAGGTCTATAGTTTTCCTGTTGTTAAAAAAACATGATATCAAGCTAATAACTGTTAATCATTATCAGAGCATTTCACTTTGCAAGACTTCTACATTTGACATGAGTTATTGGCTATACTGAATGGAGCTTTGTCTCGCAGTTTTCCTCGCTTACGCGCTGCTCCCGTCGAAATTCCAGGATAAAAATGCCTACGCGAATATAATCAGCAATTTGCGACGATACATCCATGAAGTTCACGCCTTCGTGAATTTCGTACTGAGCTGTGATGTTGCGAGAATTTTAGTTATTTCGACAAAGCAAGCAATACCTGTCTATACTGATAGCAACAATCACAAGTATTTAACCAATCGTAATCGATTAAGCTGGGGAAGTAACGGCTTAAATAAGAACATCCATGCAAGTGAAACTACTCCTCAATCGACCTTGGCGTTGATTTCACAATCAACTTCCTAGCGATGGCCCATTATGAGGATTGACCTATGCCCGGCGTTACTAGGATTACAGGCAATGATAACGACTAACAAGACATTAACGACTTATTTATTCAAATTAGTGTATCATCTCGAGTTGTTTAAGTGATGTGATATGGTACATACATAGATAAATTGTCACTAGGACGGCAGTATGACACTCCTTATTTTATCGATGTAATCGTGTGCGTTGTGCCAAAAACTTGTGTTAATCCGAAACCGAAGTGGCTACACGAGGAAAAGGTATACCTATAGCACAGAAGATATAATAGTACTCCGTACCTATAGTACAGTACAATGAAGAGGTTCGTCACCTTAGAGGCCGTTTTTGCTTGCACCATTTAAAGAATCAATAGGTACACAGAGTAAGAAACAATGGTGCTAATATTTGAATAAGTTTCACGTTTACTGTGGAAGCTTTAAGCCTTTTTTGTTCCGTGTTTTTTCCGCGCTTATTCAACATTATATTAAACTATGATAGATATGAGGTCTTTTATCTTATTTGTGACAATGAAATAATTGCTTATTCAAAAAATACAAACACCATTAGCATCGGTTACACATTGCAGGTAATCTGTTTTGATAACGGCGTTGACAGATACTAATATAATGAAATTACAATAGCTTTATTCCTTAATGGCAATAAACAAAATAAGAGCAGAAATATATCTATGGCACCTAAAAATATATTTTCAATCCATCAGTCCTGTCTGTTTATTGTGACAGTTTTAAAAGTTTATATTGTGCTCGCGATAGGAATTAATTTAATAGGAATCAACTAACGAACCTTTTTCATTCCCCGACTGTACATGACATGCCCAAAAAGGGATGTTCGCAAACGATAAAAATAACGATACCAAACGGAAGGAAGGGAATGGATGGAACCTAAAAAGTATCTAGACTGATAATTGACTGATATCAATAACAAGAGCAAAATGGAATAATCTTAATAAAGTTTATATCAAAAAACTAATGGCGAAAAGCATGCAACAAAACTCAAAACTCAACAAAACAAAACAAAACGCAATTTGAGCGTCGACAACATTGATTTACTACCAAACGTTTGGTAGTAAATCAATGGTCGGCAACACTATAACCAGAGATTATTTATTTAAGATTGTTATTCTCTCTATTTCCTGGGGGTATTGGATTTTCTATCCTTTCAACTAGTCGTTTTCCTTTCCGTGTCAAGCCTTTAATTCCTTTTTTATCAAACTAATTAAAAAGTGTACTAACAAACGATTACAATGGCCCAGTTGTAGGTACATTTTACATTTTTGTGCATTATAAAAGCTTTAGCTTAGGTAATAATATGGGCTAAATTGGCACCGCGAATGTTCAAATGCTTCTTGTAAACGCCCAAACAACATGCACATACCTAGTCATACAATAAACACAGTTGTTCCGTATCGCAATTGCAATTATTTCCTATTGTCGAACCGCATCCTGCGTTTCGCTTCAACGGATCCATTGTTGTTTCTGTGCGTTTATTTTATTAAGTCGCATAGTGGTCCCAATGACCTTGCGTCGATCGTCCCGCACTGATTACATAGGAGTGAGTGAGTGAGAGTGAGGGGAATATTTAAGCAAACCTTTACGCGTAAGATGAATTATTTCAATAAAAAAATAATTAAGGCGAATAAGAAAAATCTAAAAAGACCATCCCCTAGAATATTGTTCACTTTATTTATGGAAATCGAAAGTATATGATTTACTCTAATATTTACGACGCGATTAGGTTTAAAGTTTTGAAATCGAGGCATGTTTGGGTCACATTTTAACCAAGTTTTAATTAATTTATCAAAAAATTAAAAAGACCATCCTCTAAAGAATGCGTTGAATAATAACATATACTTTTTAAAGATTTTTTTATTCAATATTTATGAAGAGAACCGGTTTTTTCTGCAGTCATTTTTTATGTTTGACCTTACTATGCGCCTTAAAGCCGTGACGCGAGCTCTATCTATGTCGACGTCGTGTAACAGCTGGCGATTTTTTCATATCTAAAATGCACTTCTCATGAAAGAGGAAATGAAACTCCGTGCATTTTAATATAATTCAGAAATACTTTGTGGTAATAAGTAGGTATGTGCACCTTCTAAATGATATCTAAATTGATGGAATGCTCCTCTTTCATTTAAGCTTTCTGCCATTTCTAAACAATTCTTCCTCCTACCAAACTAACAGTATTCATACAATTCCGTGTATCGTTGTAAGAAGCGCAAGTGTTAATTTTTTACTTTTTCTTGTACTTGTTTTAAACGAGGATATGAAAACGCGAGCTTAAAGTTACGGCAAACTTGTAAGCCCGATCATCATCATCATCGACCTACCCAATTTTACCCCTAAGCCCGATAATCGACTCAATTTTAACTCGCCATACTAACAAGTATTCCTACAGTAAAATTTACATTAAGGGTACTAATTAGTTTCTGATAATCACGTATTGCAGTTTTGGTCAATCGCGCACTACTTCACCTTTGGTCAATCGCGTATTTCATTTATGGTCATTTGCGTATCTGGCCATACACGTATTTGGCCATTTGCGTATCTGGCTAAATGCGTCTATTGACCTTTTGCGTTTTTGGTCAAATGCGTCGAACCCGACTCAACGCATACATCTATCACTTTGTCGGTGGCCGAGAAGAGCAACGTAGAACTCCATATATGTACTCGTATTACATTTTCCACCGTCAAAACAGCTGGATGTATGTCTCTATGTCACGCTTTCGCGCCTTAACCGCTGAACCAATTTTAATATTTTGTATAGAATAAGCTAAAGCCCTGAGGGAGGACGTAGACTATTATTCTTATCTCTAATTTTAATGAGGTCTCTAGAAAATGCATGATATAACTGAATTCTGCAGCCGCGGGCAACAGCTGATAATGAATAAGTTTTTAATCTCTTTGGAGACGATGCAATTGATCAAAGACAAAAACTTACCCAAACTAAGGGTGGAGATTTTGTTGCTACTGGCGAGGCGAATAATGTATTACGCGATTTTACTTTTGTACATAAGCCGCGCGCGCCAAATTGGTTCAATATGTATATAGATAGCTATATGGATTATTTGTACGGATTCTTGCGCTGTCTGTGACTGTGTTAGCAATATTTATATGTCTAACATTATAGAACCTAGACTAGGATTTCACTGTACAGTTCACAGCATTGGCGTAGGTAAGGGGAGGGGGGTACTTGGGGTCCAAACACCCCCCATTGAAAATCAACATACACTAGATAGAATGACTTTTCCTTCCAATTATCAGTATACACTAGGCAAATTGAAGTTTATAATCTGGACCCCCCCCCGAAAAGTTATCTACGCCTATGGTTCACAGTAACATCGTCAAGTCCATTGACATATACGTAACCGTCACAGTTAGGAACTAGTTTTCTATTCTAGCATTCTATTCTATTCTAGGAATGTTAGGAGTTACAATACATCTGCTCTATCACCACTAACAAAGGTGGCTGGGAGCGGGAGATCCGACGACGTATCGTCATGGCCAAGACCGCTATGACTCAACTCAGCAAGATTTGGAAAGACCACAACATCAGAAGGAATACAAAAATCTGCATTATCCGCATATTGGCCTTTCCTTTTTTCTTCTACGGTTCTGAGGGCTGGACTCTGAAGGCGGCGGATAGGACAAGAATCGACGCTTTCGCGATGTGGTGCTGGCGTAGAATGCTTCGCATCCCTTGGATAGCCCGTCGCACTAACCTCTATTCTAAAAGAGCTTAAGCTAGAAACACAGCAGCCCCTCTCTACAATATACCTCCACAGAATACTACAGTACTTTGGTCATGTAACACACCGAAGTACAGACAACTTAGAAAAACTCATAATAATCGGCAATGTGGATGTCAAACGACCAAGAGAGCGTAGCCCCAGATTCCGTCGGAGCCACGATCCTCAACAGTGAGAGACCGATTTATAGAGGAGCATAATGTCTTCTGAATTTCCATTCTCTTAAGTTGCAATACTAGTGCGATATTGGATCAGTACCGCCGCAGATCTTGAACGGATCAATCTTAGTATTTAATTTAATCAGGAGCCGCGCAATATGGTATTCAGGTCCAATTTGACTCTAGTATTGCAAATCGAGAGTACAATTATTTTAATGTTGATCGATCGAACTTGATTTCGTAAGTAACCATACTGATTGTATGTTACACGTGGAATGGCCTATGATTGTCACATTGTGATGTGGGCGTCTTGGTACAATTGTCGTATGGGTGGGGTATTTTGTCAAGTGATTTTGTTAATGCGATTTTTTACCGTGAGCTCATGAGCTGTCGCCATTTTGTAAGTTGGTTGGCTCTTTGATATTGTAAAATATTTGGTATAATGGGCATTATTATCTGCCTATACCGGCGCCGGCGTTACTTTACGGATCTGTATGCTGGACAGTAAAGAGGACCTATTAGCAGAAAGTACACAAATGAAATTAAAATGCTGAGGTGGGCAGCAGGCATAACCCGACTGGAACTATCCAGTGCGCAATGAATATATCAGGGGCAGCTTAAAAAATTGCGCCAATTATCGAAAACTCACAGAGAAACCGCCTCAGATCGTATGGACACATTAGAAGTAGCGAGGATCATGTCATAAAAAGATCTCTAAACCTGCCAAAATAAAAAAAAAGGCCGATGCCGCCCTCCATTGACCTGGTGGTCCATAAACGCGAGAGACCTCAAGTTGGCCCAATTGCCAAATCCGACAACCAAGCATAGAACATCCCGGCGCAACTTAGTGAGGAAATGGGAACAGGAGAGGACGAAGAAGTTTCCGGATGTGCAAACGTCGGTCGTTGAGGAGACCAATTAAAGCTCGCCTCCACCTTCGGCCTTATCGTCACTTACCATCAGATGAGATGAAGGCCAAGAAAGAGCTTCCCAGTTGTGTGTAAAAAAAAATACGCGACTGGCGAAATATTAATCTCGCAATCGGCTCCGTTGTGGTCTAGTAATCGACACTATCTGGAGGTTTACAGTTCGATCCCCAAGAGGCAGAAGTTATTCTGCTTTGTATGTTTGGTGGCATGGAGCCCGCCTGCCTGGCTAGTACCGGCTAACCTATGTTTTTCACCATGCATTAATACAGTTGATAGCATTGTAGTTTCTCGACAGTTACACCCGGTTACACAAAAGTTTTACTTTACTCTTAGGTCTTAAACGTCAAATATGACACGTAAATTGTATAATTAATTGTGGAAACAAACAACCCATTCTTTCGTACGTATTATTATTATTTACATTTTCGTAAAAAGTGACGTACTTTTTACGAAAATGTAAAACTTGGTGCACCCGGCCGTTAGAATTAAAATACATAGACACTACCTAAGTTGTTGAGAAATCCTCCAGAGTTTTACCGTCACTTACCATCAGATGGTGAAAACCTTTAATTTTCTCGTAAAAATAAACAAAAACTTCAATGAAATCGAATATTCTAGAAAAAACTTCCGTAAACATTGTCCGTGGCACAATACAACGCTGTTTTAGTGCATAGGCGTAGGAGGAAAATGTAACAAATGGTTTTGATACAGAAGGCTTTCACCTTGACTTTGATGTATCTTTAAAAATGCCTTTTAACGATTATATTTTTCGATTTGGCGATAAAGTTTTTATGTTTGCAACTGTGTAGATTACCCGGTCAGGTGCCTTTGTAATTTCTTAATACTTAAGCTTAGAAAGCAAAAATAATTATGAAATCCTCCTTAATTGCAGAGTTTATTGATTACAAATAAGCAAGTCCTTCCTCTATCTTTCTATCGTCTATTTTATTGCGACCTGCGTATAGGTTCCGCTTAAATAGGAATATCCGCAAAGGAGTAACATATTATGTTACTTCTGAATAATATATCTTAATAATGGCAAAGGAATTATCATAATCGGTTACGTTTTGTTTTCCATTATAAACATGCTTACAAAAATATTATGTTTAGAAGAACCTAGTAGAGGCTTGTTAAAAACTGTCTTAATGCTTCTTCCAGCAGGAAAACGTGTCAGATGCCCACGCTCGAACTTGTGACGTCAGAGCACTTCGCTCTGCGACCTCCAGTGATTCTAAATATAACAAAAGCTCGTTACTTTATTGAAATCCCTTAGAATTACTTTGACTTGAAAATGTGATACAAAGATTCGTTCTCAACAACATCCGATAACCAAGGAGTCGGTGGAATAATAATATCTTCCTGACATAGTATCAAATTGTCGTCGGTGGCGCTGTGGACTCGGCACTGGCCTTCTTATCGGGAGGTCCGCGGCTCGATCCTGACATATACCGATATGTTTTTCGTTTTTCGAATTACATATGTAAGTACTAAATTTTGTCCGACGCTCCTATTGTGAAGGGAAACATCGCGAGGCAACCTGCATACATCTGCGAAGAAATTCAACGGTGTATATGAAGTCGACCAATCCGCACTAGGCCAGCGTGGTTGACTAAGGCCTAATCACACTAACTTATAGTAGACTTTATAAGGGACATACATACATATATGAGCTGTGATGATGATGATGAATAGTAAGAAATCTCCAATCATCCTCACCCTTATATTTATTTCATCATCATCATAGCTCATATACGTCCCCACCGAGGGGCTCGAGCCTACCCTATGTAAGGGTGATATATATTTAATACAACAAAATTGGCAAACATGTAGATTGACCTGTTGGTAGGGTAGGTGGCTACAATCATACCTATACATGTGGTTCCTGTAAGATTTGCAAAAATGCAACCTCACAAGAGCCACAGTACACGTTGCCTACTTGTGTCATAAGATGCAGTAATTTCACTGTCAGTTTGACCCTACAAATCGGAACACACTAATGCAAGCACCGCAAGAAATGGGGAAGATAGACCTACTCTTGCAGATTTCGGCCATAGCGACGGCATCACGATCAACATGTGGCTCATTTGCCCTAAAGCCGTAGCCATTCTGTTGCTGATTACTCGCGCACATAAACTGTTTGTTTAAACTTCCTAAGTAATGTTATTTGAAATGGTTGTTGGTAGTCTAGCATTCAGGTTGTCTTTCTTGGCATTGATTGAAGTCGGACCTTCTTTCTTTCTTGAAGCTTAGGAAACGTCTATTCCAAGCGATAATGTTTACATGTTTCCCAACTTGAAGAATTAACGTGACAGCGTTTCATATGACTTTTTAATTAATCCTTTTATAGGATAACATAGTACGACTTTTTTAGTCAAAAGTACTCCTTTGAGATTTATAAATCCATTCATCCGCACGAATATATAATATTAATAAGACAGGATAGTTGGGTACGATGACGTCTTTAATACAATACTATTTCAATGAGCTTAACAAATTTGTTTCACCACGGCCACGGCGGATAGGATGACCTTAGCCCGCAAACCATAGCCAAAACTTCGCAGTGATCACAGCCTGGCTATCGATCAGTCCTCCATTGTCTGACGAGATCCGAACCTTTGACCTCGATTTCGGATCAGGTCAAGGTTCGCGAAACAAAACACCTCAGAGCGATTACTATTTGCTTTAGCTATCTATGTATCCCTTTTCTATGGCGTAGACTCCGACAAGAATCATCATAATATGAATGTTCGTGGTTGGAAGCTTAGAACTCGTTTTTATCATTTTATTAATTTTACTTAACTCAAGATTAAAGGCTTGTTTTTAGGGTTCCGTAGTAAACAAGGAACTTATAGTTTCGCCATGACTATCTGTCTGTCCGCGGTTTTACTCAGAGACTATATGAGTACTAGAAAGCTGTAATTTGGTATGGGTATGAATATTAATCATGCCAAAAAAGTGGTAAAAAAATATTGAATATAATATTTTTTTACGGTAGCTCCCATACAAGCAAAAGTGGGGGTAATGACAGATGGACGGGCAACAAAGTGATCCTATAAGGGTTCCGTTTTTTCTCCTTTTGAGGTACGAAACCCTAAAAAGAGAAAATACGTGTGCAATATTTTATAACTATTATTAAATTTTAATCAGTATTTTTTAATCTGTCAGAGGGTCATTAAAAAATATCCGCTTCCCTATCAGTGAAGTAGTTTATTGTGTAAAATTTTGGCGACAGCGATCCCCATAATAGTGTCGTGTCGCTCTTCTGCTGTTTTTCTGTTCCATGATTATTCATCACCACAATTCATAGAGTATATGGCCCCACCGAAGGGCTCGAGCTACCCTAAGTTGATTAGGCCTTAGTCAACCACGCTGGCCCAGTGCGAATAGATCGACTTTACATACACCTTTTAATTTCTTCACAGATGTATTCAGGTTGCCTCACGATGTTTTTCTTCACCGTAGGAGCGTCGGACAAATGTACATTATGAAATTCGAAAACGAAAAACACATTGGTATATGGCAGGATCAATCCCCGATTAGAAGGCTAGTGCCGAGTCCGCACCACCACCGACGCTCATGTTAATAATTGATGGTAATGCTAATTATTGACTGATCTTCATTTTCCAGACAGAGTGCACGGCGCGGCGCTTCGGACGCGGGCGGGAGGCGACATGATGCCGCCGGAGCGCGCCGTCAGCTCGCTCGACCTCGCGATGCAGTGCTCGGCGCCGTCCAATCTGGTCCTCACACCTGCGCCGGAATGTGAGTCTTGGCATTAAACATTTACGGCTCGCTATCGATTCAGTATCACACCGGATCGGACACGCACGGCCCACCGTTATTTTGTTATCGGACAATGCAACGGTCGCCTTTTGTGTCGCCTGCTCCCGAGCGTAAGTTAGAGTACCTAGTTAACGGCTAAATTGTGTTGCTGCTATTCATTGGTATCTAGGTGTAGAGTTTATTGCTTCTACACAGATCTCTCAACTATTGGGAACGAACCACATCAAATGAAAAGGGACTACATCACGTCGGACATATGGGTTAGTTTTAGTGGCCTTCCGGGTCCTGTACGTGCTTTCCCTAGAGGCGCAGACGTTTTGTCACGCTATAAAAATGGGTTGATTTTATTGGCCTTCCCAGTCCTGAACGTGCCTTCCATAGAGGCGCAGAAGTTCTGGAGGGAGCATTTTCCAGGGGACACCGACGCAACTGCCGCTGGTGAACTAGAGCCCTTTTTTTTCGCAGGGAAATGCGCAACCGCACCGTACCCACCGTTGACTAGACGGGGAGCGTGTGTGGGGCTCACCCGGCAGAGTGCCAGGCATACCCACTAAAACCCCTCGGTGTTCTTCCTGCCCTTATGGGCGCGCTAGGTAAGGTCCACACTGCGACTCCACTATCCACGCGCCCGGGCAAGCCCGACCACCCGGTCGGGCTCTCGCCAAGGGGGGATTGCCCGAGAACACCAGGGCAATCCCCAGACGGAGGGCCTTACGGCGGCGTGCACGGGGCCAACCGTGCACGCAGGCCACACGGCAGGGTCATCGGACAGGTATTGCTTGAGCGAATGCCCGCCTTCTCCTGCCTATCCGTCTGCGGCGGATGGGAGCGGCCTGAGGATCTACCTCCCGCTCCCTCTCCGCAGCCTCCTTCTGCGAGATGACATCTTCGCAGAAGGAGGCGACAGCCCCCCATTCCGCTTCGCCGCGGAGCATGGCCACGACCATGCTCGGCAGCGAAAGGTCGCCGCCTCCCAGCGCAACGCTTAATTCGCTGCGCTGGCGTCGCCAAGCCGGGCACCAACAGGGTGTGCTCGGCCGTGTCGTCGGGAGCGTCGCAGTGATGACACTACGGCGTTTCCTCCCGACGTGCAACTCGGTGCAGGTAGTGACCGAAACAACCATGTCCGGTCAGTACCTGCACCATGCGGAATGAGAGGCTGCCTTGCCGGCGCCCAACCCACTCCTCCAACACCGGACGAATCGCCTCGATCGTCCGGTGGCCGGCAGCTGGGAAGACGAGTGCCCCACCGGCGCAGAGCCTCCCTCTGCGCCTGGGTACGAACCACCTCCACCTCCTGTGGGGCAGATCGTCCTCCCCGTTCTCGAACGGCAACCCGATGCCGATACACCTCCGACTGGACGCGTGCATCGACATCCCACGGCGTTTGGCCCGCAAGTACGCAGGCCGCGCCGTGGCTGACCGTGCGATAAGGTCGCACGGCCCAGGTTGCTATGACCCTCTGCGGACGTCGCAAGAGGGCCACCGTTCGGGGGGAGAGGCACTCTGCCCATACCGGGGCTCCGTTGAGTGCCATTGACCGTATTACCCCATGATACAGTCGCCGGCACGCCGATCCGGGCTCTCCAACGTTAGGAAGGACCCGTCCGAGTGGAATGAGGAGCTTAAAATGCTCCTCGAAGTTCCATCGGGGATCCAAAACCAGGCCGAGGTACTTGAAGTGTTCCTCGACCGGTATGCGGACCCCCTCCACTCGGATACGCAGCCCCGGTGGAATCCTGCGACGGGAGGCGTGGAATATCATGGCCCTCGTTTTGTCGAGGGCCACGTCCAGGCCTAGGAGGCGGATGCGTCGGACGACGAGTGAAGCGCCGACCGACGCAAGGTGGGCCGCCTCCTCCCCCGTATTTGCTTTCGCCGCAACAAGTGTGTCGTCGGCGAATCAGACGACCTCCATTCGTGGAAGGAGGTTGCCTCGCAGGACCCAGTTGTACCCCAGGTTCCATAGTAGAGGACCTAGTACGGAACCCTGGGGTACGCCCGCCGCCATTGCCCACGAATGGACGCGACCATCCAGCCCCTCGTAAAGGATTATCGTACCGTCCAGGTAGTCCTCCACAAGGGTGCGTAGGTACGGAGGCACCCGGTGGAAGCGGAGTGCCTCCTTTATGCACTCATGAGGCAGGCTGTTAAAGGCGTTGCGGATGTCCAGCGACACCGCAACTACAGCCTCCCCACGAGCCGTGGCCTCCACAGTCCACCTCTTGAGGAGGGCCACCGCGTCCACCGTGGACCGGCCGGTGCGGAAGCCGAACTGGTTGGCAGCCAAGTCCGGCCCCCGGTCCTCCAGATGCTCGATGATTCGGGAAGCCAGAATTTTCTCCAGGAACTTCCCAGCCTCATCGAGCAACACCACCGGCTGATACCCAGTCGGGGAATCGGCGGGGCGGCTCTCCTTCCTTAACAGGCAGAGCCTGCCCACTTTCCACCGACTGGGGAAGCGGCCCGAGGCGATACTCAGGTCCAGCACCGCCCGGAACCGTTCCTCGAGGTGTCTCAGGGCGAGGACCAGAACCCTGGATGGGGCACCTTCCGGTTCCGATGCCTTCTTCTTTCGCCGGAACCGTTCCCTCACCGTGTCGAATTCCACGTTCGACACGGGAGGGATTACGACAGCCACTTCCTCCGGAGGAGTGTCCGGGGGGTCCATTCTGGGGGGCTGAAACGGACCAGGATTAGGGAACAAAGTATTCAGCACCCGGTCCAACAGCCCCCTGTCCATAGCGGAGGTGGGTGGAGTGCAAGCTTTGAACTTCCCCCTCACCATCCGATACGGACGCCCCCACGGATCATCGTCCAGGAGCCGCAAGAACTGCTCCCTGGACTCCTCCTTGGCCCTGCAGATTTCGTTACGCAGGGCCTTCTTGGCTGCCGCATACACCCGATGGAGCTCAGCTTCCTCGTCGGGTGTAGTCCTGTTGCGCCTACGACACCGCACGTAAGCGCACCGAGCCCTCATGCTGGTGGTACGCAGGTCCGCAATCTCCTGCGTCCACCAGTACACCTGTCCCCTTTCCGGGCAAGCCTGCGCCCTTGGCATGGCGGCTTGGCAGACGACTTTCATGTCGTCCGCGAAGAGATCCGCCATGCCGTCGACATCCCCGGTGAGGTGGGGCGGCACTTCCGCCCACGCCCGCGCCATCGCCGCCTCCTCCGCCACATCCGAGCGGAGCTTGGTAAGCGCCCATTTTGGAAAGGCGCTCACCGCCGAGCCCCTGCGGTTCGGGACCCCATGGGATGCCGTGGAGACCTCATATCGGACATATAAATGATCCGACAGGGTCTCCACATCTTCCTCGACTCGCCAGTCGTTGATTCGACAGGCGAGTGAGGGGGTGGCAAAGGACACGGCCACAATGGACGTGCCTTGCACCCGGACGCAGGTAGGGGTGGTGCCCCTATTCAAGATCTGGAACCCCAGGTATAGAACCCAGGACTCCAAATCTCCACCCCTCGGACTGGTTCTGGAGGACCCCCACGCAGTAGACCACGCGTTGAGGTCCCCCGCGATCAGCACCGGTACCGGGGCCGTCCTCCGGACGACCCCTTCTAACGCAGCCAGGTAGACCGCGAAGTCCGCCCGGCTGCGATTGGGGGAGAAGTAGGTCGACACGACCAACATTCCACATGGCAGCTACGTAGCCAGTACCCCTTTCTCTTAAAATGAGAGAGGGGGCTGTACCACGCGCCGCCCGCATTATAGCGGCGGAGTCGTCGATGCCGACTACCCGGATGTCCGCCGTCTTGACGGGACGCGTAAAACCTAGGCCGCGTCCCCCTAGGGCCTCCTCTAATTTGGCGGCCAGCGTGTCCGCCTGAGACGGGGATGTCTCTTTCGGGAGCTCGATTATACGAGCCCCTGTTATCCCCATCCGGAACTTGGCAGGCCCGATCCCTAGGGTGCCCAGGCTAACTGAGGCTTTGGCCTTAGCAATAGCTTCACTGTAGGTGAGGCCCTTTGCCACCGCCTCCGGCTTAAGGGCCACCACCACTGCAAGGGAACGTGGCACCTTTGGCAGTTTAGGCGCCTTTTGCGCCATGGTAGCCCCAGCAGTTCCGGCCTTCTTGGGCACCACCCCATCTACCGCCATTTTTTTGCGGCTGCGCCTAACTACTGTCCAGGGAGCCTCGACGGGTGCCGTGGCCCCCGATGATTAGGGAACCGCCGTGGACGTAGGGTGAACTAGAGCCCTAACAGTATTCCCGAGAATGTCTCGTGCGTCGCAGCCGTGGAGACAATGGATATGTACTATGCATTTTTTGTTCAGAATAGGGAAGCTCTCCGCCTTCATGTCACCTGATGGTAAATGACGATAAAGTCGAGAAATGAAGCGCACTTCACTTCACCATTATTCCTCAACAACTGAGGAATTGGTTATCTTACTTTATTATTATTGCTGCATTGTTATTGTATATTGCTCCCGTGGTTAGATTTGGTAGGTAGAACCATTCGAGGTATATTGAAGACCACCCCCCCCCCCCCCCGAACAGGTCACGTAGTTTTTGGGTACGTTCCCTTACGGCAAAGGCTATTCTTTACTTCTTTCTTTATGATATCTGATTGTGTTGTCAGGCCGCAAGCTGTCCCGCGGCATCTCGCGGGCCACGGACAACGAGGGCCTCGTGTGGGCGCTGCGTAGCAACACCGAGCCAGAGAACAACACCTTCAGCTCCGACCACATAATGCTCCTGCCAGACATATCCGTGTACCCGCCTGATTTCAGGTAAGCTATTTCGAGACTAATTAATTCTTATGGTAGGTATAGATAGAACATAACACTCGGTGCCATATTAAACTCTACAGCCGAGCAGTGTGAGCTATCCATCGGTTAATATGACGGTATTATGAATTTTTTATACAACTAAGTTTGGCAAACAAGCTGTCTAACTTTATTACGGGAGGAAATGCGGAAATGCGTGACCGCACCCGTACCCGCCGTTGGCTAGGTACGGTGGTAAAGTCCACAATGCGAAACCACTACCCACGTGGCCGGGCAAGCTCGACCAGTGGTCAAGCAAGGGGGGGATTGTCCGAGAACACCAGGACAATCCCCCAGACGAAGGGCGGCATGCACGGGGCCAGCCGTGCATGCAGGCCTCCAGGGTAGGGTCATTAGGCGTTCTACTGACTATCCGTCTGCGGCGGAGGGGAGCATTCAAAACATTCATTATGTGGACTGATCCCGCGGGATAAGTTTGAGCGGCCTCAGTTGACTAAAGAGCCAGCTTGAGAATCTTCCTCCCGCTCCCTCTCCGCAAGCAGACTGCCCACTTGATAAATATTTTGTTATAAAAATATACTGAACTTATCTCGTTAGGTTATTTTTTATCAAAATTGCAATAAATAATTCCATATTAAATAACAACAATATCAGTCCAGTTAAATAAAATAATTTTGAAAAATAATATTTGTTTAAATTTTACGAAAATAATAATTGTGTAAAGTGTATTGTGTAAGTGTATCGTTCCGATTCACGATTCAAATATATACTGAATTGAACAAATATTTTTTCAGAATATATTTAACTGGACTGATATTCTTGTTTCTATTTAATGTGGAATTAATGAAATATTGCAATTTTGATAAAAAATAACCTAAACAGATGTTATATTTTTAGAAGATAATATTTTTAATCACAATAACTAGTATGCATGAAACGGAAAACTGACAAGCGCAGATTGGACTCGCGCACCGAAGGTTCCGTGCAAAAGTAAAGCTATTTTACGTATTCACGATTATAGTTTTTTTTTCTTTACATGTGCTATAAAAATCTTGCTTCTTCCAAATTTCACGATTCTAGGTCTACGGGAAGTAGACCTAAATTTGCGAAAATGCTCGACATAAACGGTCTTATCATATCGTTTAATCGTGTTGGCTTACAGGTATGATTTTTTTCACAGCTGAAAGAGACCGCAGACCCCAGTATTTGATACAATTTTCACTTTCCGTACGCATCCGTACGCATTCTGGAGAAAACGGGCCTTGACAGACAGACAGATAGACGAACGAACAACGAGGTGATCCTAATCCGAAGGGTTCCGTTTTATCCTTTTGAGGCATGGATGGAACCCATATAAGAATCCACTGGAAATCATCTAAATCGAATCATGCTTGACTTATGAAGTCAATGGTCTTAAGCTGACGAATTTTTACGACGGCGTGCTTATTGAGTTCGCGGCCGTGTCCTTGGCGGCTCGCGAATGACAAAACGGCGCTAAGTACGGTCGGACAAGAATGTGATGTGCCAGTTTTTAGAAAACTTCGCGTATAAACAAAATATTGTTAAATTCAACTTGGTAGCTGTCCGTATGTTATTGCAAACGAAGGTCAACTGTGTGGTTTTATAACATGAAACTGAATTTCAAAGGGTGCTAAACTACATTTTAGCCGACTCTACACAACAGTTTGTTTGTTTGGCCGCCGCGGCGGCCAGCGATCGGCGCTTAACACGCAACCTGCCCGCCGGGACTGACGAACTCCTGTGCTGTTTACCGACCTTTTTAGGGCTCTGTACTCCAAAAACAAAAAACGGAATTCTTGTAGGATCATTTCGTTGCCCGTCTGTCTGTTTGTCTGTCAAAACCCCTTTTCTCGGGAACGCGTAGAGATTTCAAACTGAAATTTGTATGAAATACTCAAGTCTAGCGGCGTCGGTGGCGCTGTGGACTCGGCACTTGTCTTCCAATCGGGAGGTCCGGGTTCGAGACCGCCATGTACCACTGTGTTTTTCGTTTCGAATTTCATATGTACATTTGTCTGACGCTCCTACGGTGAAGGAAAACATCGTGAGGCAACCTGCATACATCTGCGAAGAAATTCAAAGGTGTATGTGAAGTCGACCAATCCGCACTGGGCCAGCGTGGTTGACTAAGGCCTAATCAACCTTTTTTTTTTTTTTCTCGGGGGGAAATGCGTAACCGCACCGTACCCGCCGTTGGCTAGACAGCGAGCGTGTGTGGGGCTCTCCCGGCAGGGTGCCAGGCCTACCCACTAAAACCCCCCGGTGTTCTCTCTGCCCTTATGGGCGCGCTAGGTAAGGTCCACACTGCGACTCCACTACCCACGCGCCCGGGCAAGCCCGACCCACCGGTCGGGCTATCGCCAAGGGGGGATTGCCCGAGAACACCAGGGCAATCCCCAGACGGAGGGCCTTACGGCGGCATGCCCGGGGCCAACCGTGCACGCAGGCCTCTACGGCAGGGTCATTAGATGGGCATCGCTTGTGCGAATGCCCGCCTTCGCCTGCCTATCCGTCTGCGGCGGATGGGAGCGGCTTGAGGATCTGCCTCCCGCTCCCTCTCCGCGGCCTCCTTTTGCGAGATTACGTCCTCGCAGAAGGAGGCGACAGCCCCCCATTCCGCTTCGCCGCGGAGCATGGCCACGACCATGTTCGGCAGCGAGAGGTCTCCGCCTCCCAGCGCAGCGTTAAGCTCGCTGGGAGGCGGCTGGGACGCTGGAGTCGCCAGGCCGGGCACATCAATAGGGTGTGCTCGGCAGAGTCGTCGGGAGCGTCGCAGTGGTGACACCGCGGCGTTTCCTCCCGACGCGCGACTCGATGCAGGTAATGACCGAAGCAGCCATGCCCGGTCAGTACCTGCACCATGCGGAACGTGAGGCTGCCCTGCCGGCGCCCAACCCACTCCTCCAACACCGGACGAATCGCGTCGATCGTCCGGTGGCCGGCAGCTGGGGAGGCGAGTGCCTCACCCCATCGACGCAGAGCCTCCCTCTGCGCCTGGGTACGAATCCGCTCCACTTCCTCAGGAGCGGATCGTCCCCCCCCCCCCACCCCCCCCCCCCACCCCCCACCCCGTTCACGAACGGCAACCCGATGTCGATACACCTCTACGCGTGCATCGACATCCCACGGCGTTTGACCCGCTAGAACGCAGGCCGCGCCATGGCTGACCGTGCGATAAGCTCGCACGGCCCGGGTTGCTATGACCCTCTGCGGACGTCGCAAGAGGGCCACCGTTCGGAAGGCCTAATCACCCTAACATAGGGTAGGCTCGAACCCCTCGGTGGGGACGTATATGAGCTGTGATGATGACTCAAGTCTACCGTCTCTTTCAGATGTGAAAAATCATACGATTCATCACATCAATAATCATTATCAGACCTACCAAATATACACAATAAAATTTATAAAAATCGGTCAAACCATTTCGGACGACTTCTATAACAAACACTGTTGACACGAGACTTCAAAAACACTGAAAATTTTAAAATAATATACGTGTAAGAATAGGTACAGACTACATCACACTTCTATATTGAAGTCGGTGACAAATTTTAAAACTTTCGAGGGGATCATCGTTTGGCACCGACTTCAATATAGAAGTGTGATGTACTGTGATGTACTGTCTGTACCTATTCTTATATTATTTTTAACTTTTCAGTGTTTTTGAAGTCGGTTTTTATTTTTTTTTAGAAGTCGGTTAAAAATCTGGGGTGTTGCTCTAGGTACTATTCAAAAGTCCTAATCTATAAAAATCGACAGGTGATTGTAAATAAGTGACAGGCAGCTTTTGTGTTCGCATTTATAAATAACTATAGATTTATTTAATGCTAGCTCCATGGACTTAATTATTAAATCCATGGCTAGCTCTTCACTCTCGTAGAGGTTAGGCGAGGGAGGGCGATCACGAGACTGTGATCGGCTCCCTCGTCATCTCGCCTCGCCACTCGCTGGAGTCTGTTTTTGGGCGCGAAGTGCGGCGTCCATATTCTTGCCAGTTCAGTATGCCCCAATAATTTTATTAAGTTTGTGGAGATATATCAAGCGGGACCAATTTTATGGGATCCGACAAAGTGAGCAAAGTGAACGGACGGAGTGTGAACGGATATCCCTCGAATTTCGCCTCGCCTGACTTCGACGAGAGTGAAGAGAGTCACAGTGTGTCACACATTTCACACATTTCAGTCTCAAAATCTAGTCTATAGTAGTCCCTTTTTAGGGAGGGAATGCGTGACCGCACCGTACTCGCCGTTGACTAGACGACGAGCGTGTGTGGGGCTCTCCCGGCAGAGAGCCGGGCCTACCCACTAAACCCTCCGGTGTTCTCCCTGCCCTTACGGGCGCGCGTGATAGGGTCCACACTGCGACTACCACTACCGACTAATAGTCTATAATAGTCCCTACTAACGAATTTTAAATTTAAAGAATTCCCTTTTGTATTTATTACGTAATAATCACTTTAAAGTTGATCATTTGTAAAATATTATGACTAATCTAGGCCCCATTTTAAGGTTTCCTAATACTGGTTAACTTAGCATGCGGACTTAGCTAAGTGACTAAAATAGGCTCGCGTTACGTCATTCCGCCTAATTTAATTGAATTACCAGTGTATAAATATTTTTCCTTTTATGATATGAAACATATCAGAATGTGAGTTTGAAGGTAACCTACAAAGGTCTTAGCCCTTTCATAGTAACTCTGACCTTTCTTCGCATTTTGTTAAATCTATTTTGTAAATGTATGCATACTATTAGAATGTCTGCAAGTCATTTAAGCTGTTAGACTTTTCGCGCGCGTGATTAAAACACATTTGCGTGAATGAGAAAAATATTCTGTGCATTATTTCATTTAGTATATAAGTGTGCGGAGTCAGCATGGCAATGACCCGTAAAGGGTTCGTCTATTAGGAATTGCCGGAGGGAGACTCTGTACCAGGGTCGTGTGCATGGGTACCTCCGTGTTACTTATTTCTGCCGCAAAGCGGCAATGCTTGTATTGCTGTGTTCCGGTTTGAAGGGTAAGATATGGCACTGAAATTACTAGGTACCGTGACTTTACATCTTAAGTCACAAGTTGGCAACGTACACTGTGGTTCTTGTGGGGGTTGCAGTTTTGCTGCGAATCTCACAGGAACCACATGAGGTATTATAGGTGACTGTTATCACTTACCATCAGGTGGGCAGTTTGCTTGTTTGCCAACTTAATTGCAATAAAAAAAATAACACGGGCAATTTCACCAACCTCTGCTTAGCTTAGGACAATCTTAATAGCCTGCGGGCCTATTACCAATCTCATGGTTTTGCAAATGATAATGATATCATAGTGCAAAACGAAAAATACGATTTCCGGTCAGATTTTTGATCATTTGTTCATTATTTAATGATGACATCATTAAAATTATGCCATAGTGATGATATCATTGGAGATCGGTAATACGAAATGCAGCATTTCATGACTTCTTTTTCTCAAAGGACATGTCCACTTTTTGTATGGAACGTGGAATTTTATTCTGAACCTTTTTTAACCAGTTTAAAAATTTATGACGGAAATAGAACTTTATGAGAAGGATGTTTATCCATGAATATTAAAAATATTAAGGCCTGCATTTAGGAGAAAAAAATTAAAAATGTTTTTTTTTATTGTTTCTTTAGCAGGGCCACATTTAGTTTTTTTTACTGGCAATTAAAAGGTTGTCATTGTCAATGCCACTGTAGCTGTCGTTTTGACTTTTGTTTATTATTTGTGTGTATGTGTGTAACCTTCCTTCCTTTCACAAAATAGTATCTTTTATTTTCTACAGCTATGCTCAGGTTCTTGATTTTACATGTGATTTAAATATTGGCTTGCTAACTGGACTAAGTTTTCTCGTAATTTGAACGTACGAAGTAACCAGACCCAAGAATTGAACAACAAAATGTTATACTTCCAGGTTACAGTCGCACTCCTGATACAACTTCTCATTTTTTTTGTACCAGAGTGCTATAATTTGGAATGTCGAAGGGTACCATTATATTTAAGAAAGAAGATCCTCGGGGATTGTAAAATATTCGTAAAGTAATGCCAGAGTCTGTGAAAATCACATGAGTCAATATGATTTTGCATTTTTACAGTAATATAAGTTCACTGTATTGTTTACACCAAATAATATTCATGCTTGACTTACTAACAATAAAATCAAAGAACAGAAACTAATTGAATTTGAAAATATAGAAAATTCCACTGATATAGTATGTAAATACTGGACAGGTTTAACAGTCACACAATTTGTTTTATTGTTCTCTTGCTTAACTCAATTAGGTGAGGTTTGTTCAAAGCATAAAAAGGCCTTAGGTTTATATTAAGTCAGACTATGGGCTAAGGAATCCCTTTGCAGAATTGCTTCTCGGGTATGCATTTCAAAAACTCATGTTTACTTATATAAAAAAGTGTTATTGCTTCAAAAATCAATATGCACCTTTACATTTAGGTATAGCCCATATAAGCAGGGAAAACCTGTCCAGTAGAAATCTAAGTATACGTTATACTCTTTGGGTCTGATTCAAACAATTCCATTGTTTTATTAGAGGTTACTAAAATTTTACTTACAAAAGTCCTCTAATTACCTATTTCAAAAGAAATCTTATAACTTACACTGCTAGCTGCAGTAAGCGACTAACCAACCTGGTGGTCAATCTATTTTAAATAGGGCATTAGAAGCCATCTTTGTACATATTGATGCTTAAATTCCACACTTGAATAAGTTCCCCAGAATGAAAATATTCAATTTACTTTTAATCAGTCTTGGAACATATTAAATTAAGCAAGCTAAGTCATATTTTGGGGAACATATTCAAGAAAATTATCCATCACATGAGACTGCTGATAAGAGGAAAAATCAAATGAAATCCATGAATTTAGGAAGGGCTCCGCACCAAACTCATATAACACCACTGGCTCAATTTTGAAATGACGTACTAATGAGGGAAGATGTTGAAATTGAATAAATAAAAATTACATCATTTCTGGGTTTTATTTCATACCTGCAACCAGTTTCTATATTACAACTCTTTCACATAGTTTCCACTATTATAATTATTCAACACTTCATATTACATATTTAGTACCCATGATAAAATCGAGGGTATGTAGTCATATAGAATTAATATTTACACTTTGAATTAGCATTATAGTAATCTTAGAGAATTTTGCACTTAGTTCATTATAATGACTTCATTAATTAGCATTTGTTTTGTAAAAAATCTTTTGTTATTGAAATAGTAAAACTGTAGCATTCTTAAGAACAGACCAGTATATTTTATTTATGTTGATATTTCATTACTGTGAGGTAGGTGCTTATCCTAAGAGTAGGCAGAGTTAAACAGGTATCACACACTAGACACTACAGCCAGGGGCTCATTCTAACAAATGCTGCACAAACACACTGCTACAAAGTAAAGTATAGAAGTCATCTGCCACCAACCAATGCATTTATTGTGCTAGATTTCATTTTAATAGCATGGACCTATTGATTACATGTAAGTATCATTTTTTTGGTCAGAGTCAGAGATGCTTGTTTGTTACCAGCAGTGACCTGCAATGCTGCTAATTTGCAATCCAATTCAATATGTGGTCACCTGGGGGTTTATTGTCGAAGGAAAAATCTATAACGTCTGCGCTGCCTTTAATTTGACAGTCATTGCGGCAACAACACAAGATTGTGCACTTCTTAATAAAAAGTATTGTGTTGTGATTGCTTAGATTAAAAGCGATCACGATCAATATAATCACAAAATTAAACGAGGCTTTTTTTGACGCTGTCACTTCTGCAAGAGAAGGCAAAGGGAGCTAAGTTCATACAGCCATGTTTTTCGTAAATCTTGATAAAACATTAAAAATGTAATTTATGTGAATTTTAGTCAGAAAGTCACTCACTATCACATCGTTTGTGCGCTTTTGTTACTTATTTATTCGTTTGTGACACGTTTCAGTAACTTGTCATTGGTTTCCATACAAAAATCGCTTTGTTTTACATACTATGAAAGTCAATCAGAAAATTGCTGTTTTTTTGAATTTGCAGGCCTAAAAAAACCTAAATTTTATTCTAAACCCTAGATTTTTGAATACTCTTTACAATAATACCTGAAACATGTTGGTTAATAAATAATTATATTCTTAGCCCAACAGAGGACATGTCCTTTATACCATGTCATACGATGAAAGATCCATTATTTGCCTGCTGTTACACCTACCAAGTAGATTGGCGAGACAGAAAAATGTCACTCGGCCGAGACTATAGATGCAAAAATAATTTTAAACCACATTTAGCGGTTTAATATCGGTTTAAAAGGTTATTCTATTAGAATTCACATTAACTTCCCACATAATGATCTTAGATTACACCTATTTCCTTATTTAAGATATATTGAGATCAAAAAAGAAGAAAAATTAAAAGTTGTTTTATAATCAACTTTTATTACATGTATACAGGTTACATAAAATCAACTACTTAACACCATTAATTAATAACATTATTCATACTTAGATCTGTTTTGGTAATTTTTGGTATCAATTTAAATTGATTTTTCAATAGTCAGATAATTTTTATCTGCGGAATAAATATGACAGTTTGACAGCTTTTATATAGAAAATCTGTCAAACCGCCATTTTATTCTACAGAAGGTTATCTGACGATTGAAATATCGGCCCTTAATCAAATAAACTAGTAATCAACTCAAATAGTTAAGAGTAGGCTTTTCTAGATATTATGGTAATAATTTTTTTTTTTACAAAAAATAGAACCGACTTCAAAAACACTGAAAACTTAAAAATAATCTTCTATATTGAAGTCGGCGCCAAACGATGATCTCCTAGAAAGTGTTAAAATTTGTCACCGACTTCAATATAGAAGAAGATTATTTTTAAGTTTTCAGTGTTTTTGAAGTCGGTTCTATTTTTTGTAAAAAAAAATTATTTTTAACTTTTTAGTGAATGAAATCTTTTTAGTGAAAGAAAACCCGAATTTAAATTAGTGTTTTCCTCGATTTTCTATGGGATCCTATCATCCGATCCTGACTTTGGGACCACCCTTGCAGTATACTCTATCAAATACAAAAAGAATTTTGGAAATCAGTTTAAAAATGACGGAGTTATGAGGTAACAAACATAAAAAAAAATACAACCGAATTGATAACCTCCTCCTTTTTTGAAGTCGGTTAAAAAGAGGATCACATTCCTCCATAAATTCCATATTATATCTCATTCTTCACTTTTATAATCTTTCTCCGGTCGGCATAGTGACTGAAAACACTGTGAAATCGCCCGCCCTCAGCCAAAATAATAGTTGCAACCACAAGTCGTGAAGCGAGAAAAACATTACACTTCAACTAAAAAAATGCGACGTTGCTCGAGCTATTGGCGGGCGCCCGCCACTCGGACGCCAAACCCTGTCTCGGGACTAAATAATTTACTTTCACCCCTAGGGTAACAATGTACTATTAAATGTGCAATAGCTGAGTCCGAAATAAACAAAAATTAAAATGTATAGTATTAATATAGGTAGTTTTCCAATTACAGAGCATAATGCGACTCAGTGGCGCACAATGCCGAATTATGCTGATGCTTAATTGGAACGTGAATTAGTTTTCAAATGCACCAGCAGAGTGCGCTAAGTTCAGTGTTGAAAAAAAGAAATATTCATAGAGTTAGCAATAACCTCATTAATGTGTAAATAATGTGGTATACATAATAATTGGTTGAAAACTATTTACGGTTATTTTAAGTAATTTGGATTTTGATTATTTCATTACCATTTATTTGTTTTGAGGAATTTTTGTACCTTCATCCATACTTATATTTATTTTTTAACACAGTTTGAATTAACTTTGATTATTTCAAAAAAACTACAATGAAACGAAAGCTTTAAAAATTTTTCAATAATAAATAATATTACTAACGATTATATATAAATAAAACATTTCGATCAATGCCAACTTAAAGAAAAAACACTTGTTAATTTTCTGCCACTGAGTTGGTATCGATTGCACGCATCACACGAAAACATTGCTTTTGAGAGTGCTCGATTGTGCGAAGTGTTGCTGTAGTTGGAACATTCAACGTTAAGCATTATGCCGCATAATGCGCTCTTGTGCTGTAATTGGAAAACTACCTTAATTACAATTTCAAGTTAGTTTTCAGTGTGTCTAATCCTAAAAATGTAGTAAAAGTGATGTGATTAAATTTTATTTAATAAAAATGGTAAATTATTTCAATTAACCTCTTTATCTTGCCTTTTAAAGTAACATTTTATTAATGTACTGACCACGTGGTCGTGGTTTTAAACCGTTTTAAACAAATTTAAAACGGGTTTTAAACCACGGATTTTGGTTTAAAACGGTTTATTTACAACTATAGCCGAGACAGTGGTGTGGCCGAGTGAGTGTTTACACGTTTTGAAGTTGTGGCGAGACAGTCATTTTTATAATGTGTCTGTAGACCAAATAAATGTCTATCTATCTACGTCTATATTTATGAATATCCGGTTCGATCTGTTGCTAGTTTAAGTATACTTAATGACTCTAGCTAGTCAATATCCGTTTACAAACGCTTTGATGTGGCGTTACTACGGGCATCACTCTCTTCCGTTTGTACACTTAACAGATAACAATAATGAACATATAATTACTTATCGTTGTCTATATACGTACCGCCATTAACAGTGGACCATGGCGGTACTAATCTAAGAAATGTTATGATATTTAGGTATTATGCCTTCTATTTATTATCTTTTTACACTCGTTATCTGTAGATAACCGTTGATTGAACTTTTTTATCTGTAAAATTACTACGAACACAGTTCATAATCCATAAATTGGCAAATACTTTGGCTTGCATAGGCCCTAAGGACATATCGGTCTTTTATTTCCTTTTTCTGTTTACCCGGCAAGAAAAGATTTTAAATCTACCCACAAGATTGGGATCTCTTGCGATTATGTGGGACTCCCCTGATAATCGGGACCTATACTAAAAACTTCCAGGGTGTTCGGTCACTCCAGTCATGGAGTGATCTGCGATCCGAGTGACCCAAGTCACCAGGTCACCCCGTGGACAGCCTGGCCATTTGGCAGTAGTACTAGCCGAGCCGACAACAAAAGAGGAGCACCCCGGATACAAGGTGCTATTCAGATGAGGGGAGCATATTCCCCTACTCCCCTCAGGGTAGCGTGGAGCGGACTAAGAAAGCCCGCCTTCTGTTACTTACCGTCTGAAGGGCATATCGGCCTAACCCAACTCTAGGTTAATAACGCTTAATACGTCAAAAGTTATAAAATGCAAATATAAGTAATAAAAGATTTTACGACAGGGATATTCTGTACCTGAGTTGTCAGCACTGTGAGAGCAACAGTGCTTGCATTGCTATGTTCCTTTTTGAAGAGAAATGCAGGCAGTGAAGTTACTGGGTATTGTAACTACTGTACATCTTTTATATACTTTCAATACGCAGACTATACATAAAATGTATAGTTTACAATACCCAGGTTGGCGCAACATTCACTGTAGTCCTTGAAGTGATTGCAGATTTAGGAATGTTAGCTACAAGGATCACGTGTACAATTGATGGCTGTAGTCACCAGTCTGTGTTTGTTTGTCAACATTGTTAAATAACTTTTTGTTTTACGTTTGCATAACCCATGACGTACAGGTACTCTGGTACCCTCGCTAAACAATTTTTTTACGTACACCCGGTGCACGTATGGCACGTGCTGCGTTTGTTTAGATATGGTCAATAATTTGAAAAGTATTAGGTTTCCAGTAGGCTTACTCTTGAAGCAAATCCAATCGAACGGCATTGAGATTGTGATTTTTCAAACGCTTATTTAACAACACTAACGACAAAGTGGATCCGTATTTTGGGAAAATTAGATAGCACCGAGTTTGGTTCGCTCAAAATCACCACAATATGGTTCCAATTTTGTGCTAATATGGAAAATCAGGCGTCCAAAAAATGACAATCTCAATGTCGATCGATCGGAAATGGTTCGAGAGTAGGCCTACTGGTATCAAAACTTTCTAATGTCAAATCCACATCCGCCCAAATGTTATTTCGCTATTGCGAAACTGTGTACGATCCGAGGAAAGTATACCAGCTCCAGTCAGAATCGCGCGTTTATTTGCAGAAAATTCATAGAGAAGGACCTCCTGGAGACGGCGACGCTGGTGACGCTGGAGTCGGCCGGCATCCTGAACTGGTGGTGCGGCGGGCGCGTGCCGGGCGCGCCGCGGCTGCTGCCGCTGGCCACGTCCGGCGACGGCAACTGCCTGCCGCACGCCGCGTCGCTGGCCGCGTACGGCTTCCACGACCGGCTGCTGGCGCTCAGGACCAAGGTGCAGGCGTTGCTGTCCGGGGAGGGTGGCGAGGCGCTCACCAGTGAGTTTGAATTCATTGATGGTCGATGTATTTAGTAGTAATCATAATCTGTTCTGCCAAATTACTAAAATATGTTGCTGATATCACAAATTCAAATTCAAATTCAAAAATCTTTATTCAACATAAGCCTTTACAGGCACTTATTGACGTCAAAACAAAGCAAAACAATCTAATTTAAAGAAATTATATTAACCTTGTATGTGCATACATCCTAAATATACTCAAGATGTCTGCAAATACAAGTAGGAATGAAAAAAAAAAAAAAGTTGATTCTACACCTGTTCGGAAATTGGGAGAGCCTTCTCGAGAAGAACAGGCAAGAAACTCGAAAGGTCTAAATTTTTTATCTCCTCTTTTAAATCGCCATTTACAATTTTGGTTTGTTACAGAGTCGTCAATTGGAAGCTGACCTCAAAGCAAAAGTTTGAGCTCAACTTCCATTACAAGAATAGATGTGTTAATTCACATTATATAAGCTATCTCTGAGAGAAGTGCGTGAACTTAGATTATAAATAAATTGCTCTCACTGAACGTTTCTTTGAAACAAAACGCAATACATTGTTAAATATTAGAATTGAGAGTTCAAACCCAAGCTTTTTTGTCCGTCATGTAATCAGACACTTTATAATATGCTTTTTTAATAAGTACATCTTTGATTGCAACTTTAAATTTGTTTAAGCTAAGTTCTTGTATACAACTTGGGATTTTATTGTAGAAACGTATACACAGGCCTCTAAAAGAATTATTAATTTTTTGGAGCCTGGTATTTGGTAAAGCTAACATATTCTTTTGTCTAGTATTAACTGAATGAATATCACTATTTTTACAAAACACATGAATATTCTTACGAACATATATTAGATTCTCATAAATATATTGCGACGCTACTGTCATAATACCAATTTCTTTGAACTTTTCTCGCAGAGAATCTCTCATTTTAAGGTTATAGATTGCTCGAATAGCCCTTTTCTGCAGTACAAAAACAATCTGAATGTCGGCAGCATTTCCCCACAACAAAATACCATACGACATCACACTATGAAAGTAAGAAAAGTATACAAGTCTTGCTGTATCAACATCAGTCAGTTGACGTATTTTCCATACAGCGTGAGCTGCAGAACTAAGTCTCTTTGACAATTTATCGATATGTGGGCCCCATTGCAGCTTAGAATCAAGTGTGATCCCAAGAAATACTGTGGTGTCCACAGGGTCAACACCTATATCCTTTATTTTTACAGTGGTGTGAACCTCTTTGACATTGGGTAAAACAAATTTTATACATTTTGTTTTCCCTTCATTAAGTGACAGGTTGTTCACATTAAACCAGTGAACAATTCTTGAGATAGAATTATTTACATCGCCATTAATTTGCACACCTCTTTTAATTTTAAATAAAAGTGAAGTATCATCTGCAAATAATACCATCTCATGTCTATCCTGTACAAAATCAGGGAGGTCATTGACATATATAAGAAATAGAAAAGGACCAAGAATCGAACCTTGCGGAACTCCCATTTTAACTGCAGAACCTTGAGACCTTTTTCCATTGATGTCTACTTTTTGAATCCTCCCACTTAGATAAGAGATTAGAAGATCTAGTGCAGTGTCACGAAACCCATAGTGGTGTAATTTTCTGATCAAGATTTCGTGATAAACGCAATCAAATGCCTTGGACAAGTCACAAAAAATGCCTAACGCATCGTGTGAGTCTTCCCAGGCTTCGAAAATATGTTGTATTAACTCAACACCAGCATCGGTTGTTGAGCGACCCCTCCTAAAACCAAATTGTTTACAGTGTAGAAGATTATTCCTATTAAAATAACTTTGCATTTGCTCCAACATTATTTTTTCAAAAATTTTGCTAAAAGTAGGTAGCACAGAGATAGGTCTAAAATTACTGGGGTCTGATGTGCTACCAGATTTATGTAAAGGAATAATTTTACTTAGCTTCATAAGATCAGGAAATACACCACAGTCAATGCAATCATTAAAAATGTTAGCAAGTATTGGAGCTATTGTTTCAATTACGGATTTAGTAACATCAACGGAATTGCCCCACAGATCCGCAGTTTTCTTTTTATTTAAAGTTTTAAATGACTTTGTTATATCAATTCCACTAATGTGTACAAATTTGAATTTATCATTACAAACTTTAACATGATCCTTCACTATAGATTCAGCAATAGCGGGGGATGAATCCAAAGACTTTGTGATTGAGACTGGAATATCAGTAAAGAACTTTTCAAATTCTGCAGCTACTTCTGTGTCAACTGTTACCTTCTTACCATCAACATTCAAACAATATTGATTATTAGTAGTTTTAGCTTTTCCAGTTTCATTATTTATAATATTCCATGTCATTTTAATTTTATTACTACTGTTTTTTATTTTTGAACTTAAATAATTAGATTTAGCAAGCTTGCAAACTTTTTTGAACACTTTGGAATAAGTTTTTACATAAAGTTTAAATTCATCACTAGTATTGAATGAGCGTTCATTGTAAAGTTCAAAAAGTTTTATTCTGCTTTTGTGAATACCTGGTGTAGCCCATTCACTAAAAGCTAAAGTGCCATCAACCGATATAGTCTTTGGAATAAAAATATTTTTAAATTCAGAACAAAATGTATGAAAAAAAATTTCATATAATTTATTTGGATTTTCTTCATAACCTATATAATTTAATTTAATACCAATATTATTTTTCAGCCGTTCTAAGCGACCAGCAGTCTTTGGTACAACAGTGATATTCTTTTTTTCCATGCTTTTACATTTAAGTGGAATGGTAACAATTTGTCCAGAATGGTCAGATTCTAAATTATTAAAAACTCTTCTTGCTAAAGGAACAATATTTGTATAAATATTGTCAATGCATGTGGCAGACGATTGAGTTGTTCTTGTTGGCTCCAAAAATAAATTTCCAAGGTTATATGACCAAAACAGATTTTTAATCCTAATAGATAAACTAGAATTTTCTAATAAATTAATATTAAAATCACCACAAACAATGGTTTGTTTTGTGGAACTACACACTTTTTTCAATACTTCATCCATAGTATCTTCAAAAAGGTCATATAATCCTGAAGGAGGCCTGTATATACTTAATACAATAATCTGGTCCAGCTCCACGCAGGCTATTTCTATTGTTCGCTCAATCGAAAGACTCACAATATCCTTACGATCCTTAAATTTCAGCTTTTTATCTAATATTATTAAAGAACCACCACGAATTGATTTTTCTCGACTGAACGAACTACCAACCAGATGATTGCTGAAATTAAACATGAACTGATAACTTTTAAGCCAGTGTTCAGTTACACAAAAGATGTCTACATTACTACAGTTCAAGAATAATTCCACTTCCAGATCCTTGCCTAACATTCCTTGAATGTTCTGGTGCACCAGGTTGATAAGATTTACTTTATTTTTGTTTTCAAATGGGTTTTGCAATACATTTACAAAGTTTTCAGTATCTTTTCTACCTAATGATAAGCAAGAGGATGCCTCTTTTGTCTCATTACTTAATTTAAAGATTTATTAAAAATATCATCAGTAACATTACTGACAGTCGTTTCACTACCACAGTATTGCTCAAGTATTAATCAGTTATATGTATTAGTCGTCCACAACAAATGAGTTTTAAGTGTTACCGCGCGATACGTTTATTTCAAAGTTCGAGCCCTTGATATAAGACATAAACAATCACAAACGGTTTTACTACAAAACGTTGTCTAAAGTTTGAAAGGTTTGGACAATGTTTGAACCTGACTCTGTATCTATTTTTCCTTATGGACTGACCGAAGGGAGACTCTGTACTAGGGTCGTGTGCTTGGGACCTTGGGTACCTCCATCTTACTTATTTCTGCCGCAAAGCAGCAGTGCTTGCATTGCTGTGTTCCGGTTTGAAGGGTAAGATATGGCATTGAAATTACTGGGCAATGTGACATTACATCTGACGTCACAAGGTGGCAACGTACGTACACTGTGGTTCTTGTGGGGGTTGCAGTTTTACTGCGAATCTCACAAGAGCCACATGTATAATGTATTATAGGTGACTGTTACCACTTATCATCAGATGGGCAGTTTGCTTGTTTGCCAACTTAGTAGCAATAAAAAAAATGAAACCCATTACTAACTTTTGATAACGTTTTGTAGTAAGACTTGGGTCCAATTTCACCAATATTTAAACAGGCGATTAGTTAATTAACAATCAAGTTTTTGACATTTTACTCATACAATAACACCCAGTTTCTGAATGGCTGTTCAGTGATAAAATTAACTAACAAGCTGTCAATCTAATGCTAAGTATGAATTGAGTTGCTGAATGTATGATTCCAGCAATATGACCGTGTCGAAAAATATTTCTCACAAGTAATCAAATTATTAGAGATAAGTAAATTTTGGCTGACCAACGTTTCGGAAACTCAAATTGATTTGACACTGCTGTTAAGATGACATGGATGTTAGTTGAACAATATTTTGATCAGCCTTTCAGAAACTGGGGGTAAGTGTCAGAAACGGTTGTTAGTTAACTTTAACCGCACGTTTAAATGTTGGTGAAATTCGGTCTTAATATTTAGTTGTTAAATTCATAATGTTAAGATCAAATATATGGGAGTTTAATTCTTATTAGCTTATTTCATTTGGCTGCAGCCAGAATTAACGTTATTATGTTTTTGCACGTGAGTGAGGTGATCATTGAGATCCCCCCTAATTGTCACCTCACTCATGTATCTGTCTTTTATCGGGCAGGATCTAATCGCAAGCGTTAGATTACAGCAACCGCCTAATTCTTGTTCTCTTACTTGCATTCCTTACTGCGAATTTACACCATACCAAAGCAAACCCACAAAGAAAAGAGAAGAAACATCGATAGTTTAAATCATCATAATCACTTTAACCCATACGTGTCCTAATTCAGCAGGCCAATATTATGGATCTTTCATCGTAGGACATGGTATAAATTTGAGAAAAAGAAGTCATGAAATGCTGCATTTCGTATTACCGATCTCCAATGATATCATCACTATGGCATAATTTCAATGATGTCATCATTAAATAATAAACAAATGATCAAAAATCTGACCGGAAATCGTAATTTTTGTTTTGCACTATGATATCATATGATGTCATTTGCAAAACCATGAGATCGGTTATAGTCCCTCTGGTCATACTCCAAACGTGTTGGCGTTGGGTTTTATTTCGACTTTTCCATCTCCTTTCATAGCTGTGACTGAAATTTCCTCAGTCGGCTCCTACGACATTTACGACAGCGAAACGTCTGTGAACGATGTGAGAAATACACACATAGACGCATCTTCACCGCAGAAGCGATCAAACGCCGCTGGCGATGGTCGGAGGGCATGAGCCTCCGGTCGGCGGGCCTCACGCCCACCGAGGCAGAGTGGGAGCGCGAGTGGCGCGACGCGGTGCGCGCCGCCTCCGCCGAGCCGCGCCCGCGGCAGGCCGGCGGCACCGCGCCGCACTACGACGGCCTGGAGCAGCTGCACGTGATGGCGCTGGCGCACGTCATGCGGCGGCCCGTCGTCGTGTTCGCCGACGTGGCGCTGCGGGTGAGTGACGTCACGTTATGGCCTCGGTCAGCTAGGTGTGACGGCCTGGAGCAGCTGCACGTGATGGCGCTGGCGCACGTCATGCGGCGGCCCGTCGTCGTGTTCGCCGACGTGGCGCTGCGGGTGAGTGACGTCACGTTATGGCCTCGGTCAGCTAGGTGTGACGGCCTGGAGCAGCTGCACGTGATGGCGCTGGCGCACGTCATGCGGCGGCCCGTCGTCGTGTTCGCCGACGTGGCGCTGCGGGTGAGTGACGTCACGTTATGGCCTCGGTCGGCTAGGTGTGACGGCCTGGAGCAGCTGCACGTGATGGCGCTGGCGCACGTCATGCGGCGGCCCGTCGTCGTGTTCGCCGACGTGGCGCTGCGGGTGAGTGACGTCACGTTATGGCCTCGGTCAGCTAGGTGTGACGGCCTGGAGCAGCTGCACGTGATGGCGCTGGCGCACGTCATGCGGCGGCCCGTCGTCGTGTTCGCCGACGTGGCGCTGCGGGTGAGTGACGTCACGTTATGGCCTCGGTCAGCTAGGTGTGACGGCCTGGAGCAGCTGCACGTGATGGCGCTGGCGCACGTCATGCGGCGGCCCGTCGTCGTGTTCGCCGACGTGGCGCTGCGGGTGAGTGACGTCACGTTATGGCCTCGGTCGGCTAGGTGTGACGGCCTGGAGCAGCTGCACGTGATGGCGCTGGCGCACGTCATGCGGCGGCCCGTCGTCGTGTTCGCCGACGTGGCGCTGCGGGTGAGTGACGTCACGTTATGGCCTCGGTCAGCTAGGTGTGACGGCCTGGAGCAGCTACACGTGATGGCGCTGGCGCACGTCATGCGGCGGCCCGTCGTCGTGTTCGCCGACGTGGCGCTGCGGGTGAGTGATGTCCGTCACGTTACGACTAGCTAGAGCGGCTAGGTTATTTCGATTCACAGCAGTCGCTGATTTGAACTGATAAATTGTCGATTAATCAACTTTAGCTCGCGTATTTATCCAATTTAATGGAAAATTTAGTAACTACCAAATGAAATTTATTTCAAAATATTTAAACGAAACTATACATTTTACGCGTATGTCGTATGCTTGTTTTGGCGCCTTTGTTGAAAAAGAAATATTCGGACAGGGCAGGAGAAAACGGCAACGCACAATCTGTTTCACCCGAACGTTGAACCCATTAAAACGGCGATAACATCATTCATACAGCATACTGCTGTAGATTTGACGAATTTAACGAAAGTTTGAGAGCGTCTGTCGTCGTCCAGGACCCGATGGGCGAGGCGATCGCGCCGAACCCGTTCGGCGGCGTGTACCTGCCGCTGGAGGTGGAGCCGGCCACGTGCGTGCGCGCGCCCATCCTGCTGGCGTACGACGCGGGGCACTTCTCCGCGCTGGCGCCCTGCGAGCCGCTGCCCGCCGCCGGCGCGCGCGTGCCGCTCTGCGACCGCGGCGCGCGCCCGCTGCCGCTCAGGTGTGTGTGTGTGTGTGTGTGGCACTGCGCTGCCCGCCGCCGGCGCGCGCGTGCCGCTCTGCGACCGCGGCGCGCGCCCGCTGCCGCTCAGGTGTGTGTGTGTGTGTGTGTGGCACTGCGCTGCCCGCCGCCGGCGCGCGCGTGCCGCTCTGCGACCGCGGCGCGCGCCCGCTGCCGCTCAGGTGTGTGTGTGTGTGTGTGTGTGGCACTGCGCTGCCCGCGGCCGGCGCGCGCGTGCCGCTCTGCGACCGCGGCGCGCGCCCGCTGCCGCTCAGGTGTGTGTGTGTGTGTGTGTGGCACTGCGCTGCCCGCGGCCGGCGCGCGCCCGCTGCCGCTCAGGTGTGTGTGTGTGTGTGTGTGGCACTGCGCTGCCCGCCGCCGGCGCGCGCGTGCCGCTCTGCGACCGCGGCGCGCGCCCGCTGCCGCTCAGGTGTGTGTGTGTGTGTGTGTGTGGCACTGCGCTGCCCGCGGCCGGCGCGCGCGTGCCGCTCTGCGACCGCGGCGCGCGCCCGCTGCCGCTCAGGTGTGTGTGTGTGTGTGTGTGGCACTGCGCTGCCCGCGGCCGGCGCGCGCGTGCCGCTCTGCGACCGCGGCGCGCGCCCGCTGCCGCTCAGGTGTGTGTGTGTGTGTGTGTGGCACTGCGCTGCCCGCCGCCGGCGCGCGCGTGCCGCTCTGCGACCGCGGCGCGCGCCCGCTGCCGCTCAGGTGTGTGTGTGTGTGTGTGTGGCACTGCGCTGCCCGCGGCCGGCGCGCGCGTGCCGCTCTGCGACCGCGGCGCGCGCCCGCTGCCGCTCAGGTGTGTGTGTGTGTGTGTGTGGCACTGCGCTGCCCGCGGCCGGCGCGCGCGTGCCGCTCTGCGACCGCGGCGCGCGCCCGCTGCCGCTCAGGTGTGTGTGTGTGTGTGTGT
This sequence comes from Schoenobius gigantellus, assembly GCA_963935595.1. Lineage (NCBI taxonomy): Eukaryota > Metazoa > Arthropoda > Insecta > Lepidoptera > Crambidae > Schoenobius > Schoenobius gigantellus. The sequence continues at coordinate 26,312,075 of OZ012554.1, forward strand.
GGCACTGCGCTGCCCGCGGCCGGCGCGCGCGTGCCGCTCTGCGACCGCGGCGCGCGCCCGCTGCCGCTCAGGTGTGTGTGTGTGTGTGTGTGTGTGGCACTGCGCTGCCCGCCGCCGGCGCGCGCGTGCCGCTCTGCGACCGCGGCGCGCGCCCGCTGCCGCTCAGGTGTGTGTGTGTGTGTGTGTGTGTGTGTGTGTGTGTGTGTGTGTGTGTGGCACTGCGCTGCCCGCGGCCGGCGCGCGCCCGCTGCCGCTCAGGTGTGTGTGTGTGTATGTGTGGCACTGCGCTGCCCGCGGCCGGCGCGCGCGTGCCGCTCTGCGACCGCGGCGCGCGCCCGCTGCCGCTCAGGTGTGTGTGTGTGTGTGTGTGGCACTGCGCTGCCCGCGGCCGGCGCGCGCCCGCTGCCGCTCAGGTGTGTGTGTGTGTGTGTGCTGCCGCTCAGGTGTGTGTGTGTGTGTGTGTGTGTGCTGCCGCTTAGGTGTGTGTGTGTGTGTCAGTGATGTGACAAATATTTGCATTCGCGTATATTCGCAATCGCATTCGCAAAGTTCGAGCGATTGTTTTACGAATTTCAACATCAGAAAAAATCACAAATCACACTCCCACCTCAAAGTTCACTTGTTTTTGTTTACTAGCATACGACAAATGGAATAAAACTACCGAGCGGCTTTGTCGGATCAACTCGGCAATTCTAGGAACAAAATGCAAACGCAACGCGCCTCACGCGATCATGAGCCTAATAAATTAGCATCCAATATAAAAAACTGAATATTCCAATGCGTATTCACGAATGTTGGCAGCAGATAGTCGCATTAGCGACTGCTTAAAAAATTATATTCGTTGCATCACTTGTGTGTGTGTGTGTGTGTGTATATGTGGGTGGCACTGCTCCGCCCGCCGCCGTATGTTTTCCTTTATCAAGTTGCAATCAAATTCTGAATATTCGTGTAATCTTTCAGATTCGCCGTCGACCCAGGCGAAGACTTCCGCTGGGACGTCGAGCCCGACCAAAAGACTATAAACAACCTCCTACCCGACGAATACCAGCAATCCGCCATGCTCGCAGCCTACTTAGACCTAGAGACAGTCGAGTGCCTCTCACCTAGTCAACCTTCGGAAGAACTGAGACGATCCTTGGACGCACTCTCGACGAAGAGTTCGAAGCAAATGAACTCAGTAGCGAAGCAGTTCGGCAGCATAGGCAGGTCGATGAGCAGCAAGCTGAAGAAGAACTTCGGCTCTATGGCCAAGTTGACGGGAAAGAGCAGCGGTAGTCAAAGCAATCCAGAAGAGAGTCTTCCGAGGAGGCAGTCTACATACGAGATTATGTGCTGTCGAGTTCTGGCTGCGCGTACGCCGGTACAAGAGGAGATGGTCAAGAACTACTTGAATGAGGCGTGGATAGGGTAAGTTTGTTATTTCTAATATCATTATACGTCCCCACCGAGGGGCTAGAGCCCACCCTAAGTTTGTCTATCGAAGTCTATCATTTACCCGGACCGAAAAAACCTGGGTTTTCGGGTCACAAAAAAGGGTTTTCAAAAAATCTGAACCTTTCCGAGTTTTTCGGTTTTTTTTCAAAATCGTTTTGTCGTTATTTCTTAATAATGAGTAGGTATACCCCGACCCAAATGCATACCACCAGCTGATTAGCGACGGTACGGTTTCCGTCGTAGTCGCTTGGCTGGTAATCTTTTTGTGTATTTGACTCGCTGCTGGGCTGACTCCTTAGGAGAGCAACCGGAAAGATCTCGCTGTCAACCTCTATATCGTCAAGGCATTTGACAGGGCTTGATATAGAGCTCTTCTAGCGAAGTTACCTTCCTATTGAATCCCCGTGAGACTGAAGATGGGTTGTCAGATTTCTGAATGGTCGGAGAGCATTAAAGTTGTCGTCGATGTTATTGGTGTTACCATAAGTTGTTGTCTATAGAGAACATTCTTTGTTAGGCGGATGGCTCTTATAGCATAGTACTTATAGCAGCTCAGTTCCAAGGAATCCCCCCTACCTCTCCCTCCCCTTATAATCTCTTCAAATCTCCAAATCGTTGTCGATATCTCAGACAAAGTCCAGTTCGGGAGTCACGTAGAAGGCAAAAAGCTTGGTATCCTATACAGAGCAAATGGTACTTCACACCAAATCAAAGTTGAACGCACATATTGTAACACTGTTTTTTCTTAAAATTTCATAAAACACTAATTTTGCAAAAACACTTTGGTTTCACTGTAGTTTTAACACAAATTTCACAACTAAAATCATAATTACAATAACTTTGTCAATTAATTTCACAATATCAATGTCAAGTGTCAACGTCAACGTCGTTTCACGTCACGTCAGTGACATTTGCAATTATCTTTGGTCATTATTCACTTTTTGCATAAACAAAATAAATCTCGCGTTTATCCTGGCCTTATTTACAAAGATAGTTTTTTTTCGCCCAAAATCCCGTGCTTCCATTTAGGTGGGTTGATTTTCTCAAAATTCGGAATTTGACATTTGGACCGTTTGTTTTGATCATTTCTATAGACATATTTTAATAAAATACACTTAAACTTATAGATCATATAATTATAGTTTCGTCGAATAGAATTTGGAAAGCATTCACAATTTGTTTAAGGTTAATTTTTCATTACGTTTTGTTTTTCAACTAAACATAACTTTAGCTGGAAATACTTATTGCATAGGTATTGTAGAATTTCGAAAGATCCGTATGTTGACTTGACACATCTTGAAGCAAGTTAAGAGTCTTACGAGTGTTATGAAATGAATTTGGTTTTAGGAGAGGTTCCGTCGCCAATACGGCGCTTAACATTCAGCAAACGGACCTCGGCTCCGTCGCTTCCACATAAACGCAAATCTGCGCGCAAGTGGAGCGTTGGTTTAGTCTATCGTCTAGGTTATGACTAGTCTGTGAGACATCGATCGAAGTAATTTGTTATTGATTTGAAGATCATAAAGTTTTTATATATTTATTTCGTAGGTATTTCTCTCGTTTTCCGTGTGAATTTAATTCGAAAAGCCACCCTGAATTTAACAAAGTGAGTTATTTTTGTTTTCAGCTTGAAGAGTAAAAGCTCAATCATATTTATAATCGCCGGCGCGCGATTCGGTGAATTAGTTGAATAAATAAATTATATCAATAGATAATACTCCGCCCACACTAAGGTATCTAATTAACTTATTATATTTCATGATTTAAAACAGATTTTGTTAATTTTATTTTTATTTGTGGGTAAATTGATTATTAAATCAAACATATTACATTTCCAAAATTCGCCTTTTTTCATCCCCTATTTCATTAAAAAACCTTGATAGTAAACGGCATCGTAGTGGATCTCAAAACGTCGTACCGGATGCACTATCACGTTCTGTACCAGTGGCAGCCGTAGACGCATTTACTTCCAGCGATGCTTGGTATAACAATATATTAAAACGTTGCACGGATAGGCCGCGCGCGTGTCCCAATTTTCAAATTGTTGATGGTAGGCTTTTTAGATTTACAAAAAGCACTAACAAACTCTGTGGTGACTACCAGTGGAAAGAGGTTGTACCAAAGGAGCTTAGGGAGGATATTATGAAAAGTAACCATTCTGAACCAATTGCTGCGCACTTAGGCGTTGCAAAAACTTATAAAAGATTAAAATTACGGTATTTTTGGCCCGGTATGCATAAAGATACCGAGAAATTTATTAAAAATTGTGCCACTTGCAACTCATATAAACATAGCTCACTAGCGCCACCTGGCTTTATGGGGGAACCCAAGGTCTGCTGTCGACCATTCCAGTGCATCAGCATTGATCTAGTTGGTCCACTGCCGATGTCTCGACAGCAAAACACCTTTTTACTAGTAGTTGTGTGTTGTTTTACAAAATATTGTTTATTATTTCCTTTACGGCGTGCAACGGGCAAAGTTATAGCGCAAAGGTTAGAAGACCATGTATTTCTGGTTCACGGATTACCACAGACTGTGATGTCTGATAATGGCTCGCAATTTATAAGTCATGAGGTTCAGGCATTATATGAAAAATACAATATTCCGCAAGTACATTTGGGTCCAGTATATTGTCCACAAGTTAATACGGTGGAACGTTATAACCGCACAATAATCACTGCAGTTTCCTCGTTTGTGGAGAACGATCATAGAACGTGGGATATTAACATACATAAAATACAATTTGCCATGAACACCTCAGTAAATGAGTCTACTTCTTATACTCCTTTCATGCTAGTACACGGTAGGGAAGCTGTAACTGATGGTAGTATTTACCGTGATTTTGTAGATCTCCAAGAGTTGGTTGTGGTACCACGCGATACTCATGCGTCTAATAGTGGCCACCTCGGTGATATTTTCATCAAAGTCCGAGAGTCATTGCGTAAGGCCCATGAAAGGAATATAAAATACTATAACAACAAACGCAGAGATATATCTTTTAATGTCGGTGATTTTGTGTGGAAGCGTACGTACAAGCAGAGTTCTGCTAATAAATATTTTACTGCTAAACTTGCCCCTAAATATGAACGTTGTAAAATTATACGTAAGCTTTCTCGCCTCGTCTATGAGCTCGAAGACGAGAACGGAAAATACATAGGAAAGTGGCACATAAAAGATTTTAAAAATTTAGATACTTCGACTGACTAAAGTACGTACCTAGTAACATAATACATACTTAATTTTAATTTTTATACTCTTATGAAAATGGCCATATTTTTATAAGCATTTAACAATTAGGCACCGCGGGTGCGGCGGTCACAGAATACCCACCCCGCCATTCTTCCTGGCGTCTCGTAGAACCCGAGTGTAGGATAACGCGCCATATAACATCTGGCGGCGTTTTTGCATGTGTCTGTCCCTGTCGTTTTTTATTGATTTGCCTTGATACTTAAGTTTCCATATACCTAACATCTTCAAAATTGATATTACCATTACATAAGTACATAAAGATCTAAAACACAAATATTATACGTGTCTTAGTTCATACCATTATAAATATATTATTACTACCATTATATAAAATGGATATTACTTCTTTAGTATCTGATACCAGAATTAAGGAACAAGTATGTACTTATTATAACTGTTATGTGGTTAGATAGATGCATTTAGCACAAGATCACAAATATAAACGTGTCTTGTTCATTATTTTTATATGTATTCTACTCTAATCAACAAAATTAATTTTGAATTCCTCACAGGAGCGGTTTGCAACTCTAGAAATAAGCCTTTGCTATATTCTTATAATGGAGGAAGTTACATCTAGCTGGAAACGTAGGAAAATCAATATCGACGATCAGGGGCAACGACACCATGCAACTCATTTTTTTTATTATTTCCTTTTTATTGTTTTTTTTTCTACTTATTATTTGACGATTAGAGTCAAAATGTCTGTAATAACGACATCTACCGGTGGTTGTTGACATTACTTGCTATACACTGTTAGTGTCAAGATATACTTATTTAACAACGCCATCTCGGCGTCAGTCCTGACACTACAGTTTTTTTTTATTACTTTCTTATATTTGATGGGCATAGGATATAATGCTTTTTGCCTATTTATCACAGCCATATAGGTGCTAGCAGAAGTGGTTTCGCTAGATTTTGCCACCTTATTGGTGAATATTTTTTTTTACAACCATGTAGGTGCTAGCAGCAGTAGTTTCGCGCTAGATTTTGTCACCTTATTGGTGAATGTGGTTTTTTTTATTACAATCTTTAACATACCATATTAATGGATTTACGTAGATTTAAGGTACATGCATGTTAAATATTCTTTATTTACACACGTTTATATTTAAAGCTTTATTTTTTATCTTATACAAATAAATAAACTTATAAAAAAAAAATAACGTTAGGCGTAATTGGGTACAGAGTTTATCACGAATGAATAGTTTTTAAGTACCTAATTGATTCTAATTATGATAATTTTGTTTGGTTGGTTAGGAGGTTTTGAGGCTGACGAGGCGTCAGACGAATTCCCTACGTGAATTCTATCGTGGTTGGGGGGATACTGTAACACTGTTTTTTCTTAAAATTTCATAAAACACTAATTTTGCAAAAACACTTTGGTTTCACTGTAGTTTTAACACAAATTTCACAACTAAAATCATAATTACAATAACTTTGTCAATTAATTTCACAATATCAATGTCAAGTGTCAACGTCAACGTCGTTTCACGTCACGTCAGTGACATTTGCAATTATCTTTGGTCATTATTCACTTTTTGCATAAACAAAATAAATCTCGCGTTTATCCTGGCCTTATTTACAAAGATAGTTTTTTTTCGCCCAAAATCCCGTGCTTCCATTTAGGTGGGTTGATTTTCTCAAAATTCGGAATTTGACATTTGGACCGTTTGTTTTGATCATTTCTATAGACATATTTTAATAAAATACACTTAAACTTATAGATCATATAATTATAGTTTCGTCGAATAGAATTTGGAAAGCATTCACAATTTGTTTAAGGTTAATTTTTCATTACGTTTTGTTTTTCAACTAAACATAACTTTAGCTGGAAATACTTATTGCATAGGTATTGTAGAATTTCGAAAGATCCGTATGTTGACTTGACACATCTTGAAGCAAGTTAAGAGTCTTACGAGTGTTATGAAATGAATTTGGTTTTAGGAGAGGTTCCGTCGCCAATACGGCGCTTAACATTCAGCAAACGGACCTCGGCTCCGTCGCTTCCACATAAACGCAAATCTGCGCGCAAGTGGAGCGTTGGTTTAGTCTATCGTCTAGGTTATGACTAGTCTGTGAGACATCGATCGAAGTAATTTGTTATTGATTTGAAGATCATAAAGTTTTTATATATTTATTTCGTAGGTATTTCTCTCGTTTTCCGTGTGAATTTAATTCGAAAAGCCACCCTGAATTTAACAAAGTGAGTTATTTTTGTTTTCAGCTTGAAGAGTAAAAGCTCAATCATATTTATAATCGCCGGCGCGCGATTCGGTGAATTAGTTGAATAAATAAATTATATCAATAGATAATACTCCGCCCACACTAAGGTATCTAATTAACTTATTATATTTCATGATTTAAAACAGATTTTGTTAATTTTATTTTTATTTGTGGGTAAATTGATTATTAAATCAAACATATTACATTTCCAAAATTCGCCTTTTTTCATCCCCTATTTCATTAAAAAACCTTGATAGTAAACGGCATCTTAGTGGGATTAAGGCATATATTGAGTAACACTTGCGAATTTCATGTTAAATTCTAAATTTTCACAATATTAAGTTTCACATCCTTCTTTGGCAAAGAACTCACAAATTAAGCTGTTTTCTTTTTATTAATAGCAATAATTATACACAAAATTGGTGCTCTCCCCTCCATAGGTCCTTTTTATTAACTAACCAATAAGACAATTTGTCGATTTATTAAAAATTATGTTTTAGAATTCATTTGCTATGTTTATTACATGAAGTTCAAATGTATTGACTGGGATTCCTTCAGAACTCAGTGTTAGACCCACTGACCTCAAGATCATAGGCATATTTAATTATATTTTTAACATAACACTGTGCTATGAATCTCCAGGGCAGTTCCCGGAGGCCGTAGGGCTCCGCTGCAACTAACCTACCTAATAACCTAATATCAAGGAGGAATTCTGTGGAATTACACAAATAATATTAGAAACAGAGAATAAGTTAAGAAACTGGAATATCATAGCTCTGACCCGTGATTGCAAGATTTAGCATAGAAGGTACGCTCTACTAACAACCGCTCCGGGGAAAGCTACTAATTTAAAAAAAATGAAACCTATAACTATTTGTTCGTGTACTTTATTGCCCCTCATTTTGTAGTTTTGTACCCAATTTGAACCTGATTTTTACCTGCCGAGATTGATCAAACAAACCTGAACCATCCTGCCCTTGGCTTGTATTAAATAAAAATTTAGTTAAGTGCTTTGCATTGAGGGATTTTGTTAACTTCAGTAACATTATGCATAAGTGAATTACAACCATGTACCTACCAGAATAAAGCTTTTCATTTTGTATCGGACTAAAGGAATAAGTTTGTTTTTTTTTCCTTCAACTTTAAGATTTCCCTATATTACTACAATTTAGCAAGAAAAAGCATTACAATATGCACGCGCCGTACGCGCCGCATTTTTGAAATTCGTTGTATGAAATTATATTTTATTTTATTTTCATGGAAAACAAACAGCATACAATTATCGGTAAAATATACATATAAATGTAAAACGAACATGCCTTAAACAGTTTTCACTTATAAAAATGAACCGTACGCGCCGAATTTCAAAAAATGCAGTAGGTGTCCGGTTATTGAAAAACGGATACTGATGACGTCATATAATGCGGTGCGTTCGGCGCGTGTTGATATGTGCGATCAGCTCAACACTTCAAAGCTAATAAGTTTGTCTGCATGTGGAGTACTGTTCACGTCTCTGGACCCCAACCTAAAATACCAATTAGAACCATTTGACCCCTGTAAAGACGGGCTGCTCGAATCAAAACTCACTGGAGTCATGGAGGGACTTCAGATCTCTATTCGCTATGTGCGAAGTACATGGTGGGGGTATAGTGAAGCGATCGCAGCGCTTATCGTGGCAGAAATACGCAACAATCCGGGAAAGTAAAGTCAATTTGCACGGAGTTCGTAATAAATAAACAATTTTAAAATGCCTAATAATAGATGTTGTTGTGTTGTGAACTGCAAAAATAACGGCACAAATAGTCGGTGTAAATTCTATATATTTCCTACATTGCACTGGAAATTAAATCAAAGAAATAAATGGATAGATGCCATAAAAAGAAATAAGTAAGCGAAATAACCTTAAATTATGATCAATTTTATTTGCGCTATATTTTATGTGATATTTATTATTGTCTTTATTATTTTAGTGTTGATGGGTCGCCATGGTATCCTAAACCTGACGACACAATTTGTAGCGAACATTTTATGGGAAACAAAAAATCTGACGAGGAAGAAAGTCCGAGTTATGCTCCTACGATATTCCCTGAAATATATCGAAAGAGGAAGGTTAATGATTCACAGGTCCTAGCTAGATATACACGCTTGACAAAACGTAGAACCACAAAAGTCTCAGATACCACATCAAGTCAAATAATAATTGAAGAAGGGAGTGAATTAAATCAAACTCAACCTCTTATGGTCGATCAAAGATGTCAAGTCAATATGTTTTCTGAATCGAAATTAAGAGATACAACTTTTATTTGTATTAGAATAATTTACAGTGATCACTGTGATGCTGAAATCCAAGCAGATATAGCAACAACATCAAGAATTTTAATGACAAATAATTCAAGAAAGAAAGATAAAGGCTGTGGCACTGACAAAAAATCGTATGAGAATCAATCTACCGAAACAAAAAGTCAAGAATTTATTGGTATTTCATCAATAAAAAATGATCAAGAACTCCTAGATCTTGCTGGTGTGTCATTTAGCAATTTTGAGTTTTTATTAACAAGATTAACTATGAAAAAATGTACAGTTTCCACTAAAGACCGACTTCTAATTTTTTTGATAAAAATGAAAACTGGCTTGACATTTTCAGCATTGAGTGTGTTATTTGGTGTACACAAAACCACAATCTCACGTATATTTCATTCGATCTTACAAAATCTAGCTTGTTCAACTGCTAATTTAATCTTTTGGCCGAATAGAGCCACCGTACAAGCAACAATGCCCAAGTGTTTCAGTCCAGATTACATCAATACAAGAGTTATTATTGACTGTACTGAATTCCGAATTGAAATACCGACAGCAGTGGATGATCGTGTTGTTTGTTACTCACATTATAAAAAAGGGTTTACTGCAAAAGTTATAATAGGAATTACACCTGGAGGATTTATTTCTTTCAAATCTAAAGTAGCTGGTGGAAGAAAAACTGACTCACAAATGACTATTGAATCTAGATTAGTTGACCTTTTAGAAACTGGAGATATAGTTTTGGCTGATAAAGGTTTTCCTGCAATAAAGAAAGTTATAGATGAAAGTGGCAAGGAAGTTAAAATTGTAATGCCACCGTTTTTAGCAAATAAAAATGAATTCTCTCAAGAAGAAACCCAAACGACATATGATATTGCTCGAGTTAGAATTCATGTCGAAAGAATTATGCAAAGACTAAGAATTTACCGGGTTCTTGATAAAATTCCTCATAATTTATTCAACTGTATAGATGATATTGTACACGTATGTTGTGTTTTAGTTAATTTACAGCCTCCAATCTTTAAGAGTAGTACTGTTGTAAGAGGTAAATAAAAACAAAAGTATTCAAACCAGAACTTTTTTATTTTCTGAAACAATGATGGCATTTTTTTAAATGTACCTAGTTACAATAACTTATACTGATACAAGATCATTTTTAACAAAAAAAAAACCGACTTCAACCAGTAAACTAACAAACGCACTAATCGCGCCTATGATTTTCGAAAGTTCCCCTCGATTTCTCTGGTATGCCATCATCAGATCCTGGTTTTCTTATCATGGGACCACCTTGGGAATATCTCCTTTCCAACAAAAAAAGAATTATAAAAATCGGTTCATAAACGACGAAATTATCCGCGAACAAACATAAAAAGAAAAATATATGATGGAATTGAGTAACCTTCTCTTTTTTTGAAGTCGGTTAATTAAATATAAATAAATTAGTATACATAAATTAGTTTAGATATGTTTTATGATATAAATATCTCATTAAAATGAATTTAAAATATCTTTCCCAGTAAAAGAACGTTCCTGGAAATCATTACAATTATTATTATTATTATGCATATATTCTGTGTACAATGCTGGTAAATAATGCTTAAAATAAAACCATTCACTTTTTAAAATAATTTCTTGAATGAATTGTTCATCTCGGTTAACTTGTACAGTCACACTAGCATTCCTCATTGGTGAATAGACAAAAAGGTCACACATTGTCATTCCAGTAACATACATTTGTGTTTGAACTTGAGTGTAGTATGGATGGCTTTTCTTAACTTCTATAAAATTATTTCTAAACTCTAAGTACACAACATTGCACAAATGATTATCAAAATTAATCACAGGTTTTTTTTCACATGAAATTGGACATTTAACTTCGACTAGCTTTGTCACACAACCATCCTCCACCACTACACCATCAATACTAGCGCACAGCCATGGTTGATCTTTGCTAATAATTGCACCTACTTTTTTTACTTGACAGAAATTCAGTTTTTCATAAAGTAATATAGCTTTTTGTTCATTACATAAGCCATAACGGGTTGCAGCACAGTCAACTTTCTTTGGATTTAAAATACTTGACACTAAACTTTGAATGGTTTTGGTTGCACGAGTTTTTATGCTATGTACATTTTTACTTGCAGTTATCCTGACATGTCTAATTGCATACCAGTTCTGGCATGCTGATTGCTTGATTGTGTTACAACAAATGTGAATAATACCTTCCTCTGTTACAGCTACATGTTTCTCATAATATACATTCAGATTTTCTTCTAGTGTGTAATCATTGTGATATAATTCAAATTCGCTTCTGATTATATCAAAAAAAAAAAAACATGCAGAACAGTCTTCTCGCTCAATAAATGATTCAACTATGTCCAACATTTCAGATATTACATCTGTAATAAGATTTATATCTTGAGACTGCACTGATGCCACTCGTACTTGTTTTAGTGATGACTCTTGCAATAATTCATTATGAATTATTGGTTGTGGTTGACAACATTCAGTTTTGGATACTGGTGGAAACATGTCTCGAAAGTACCTCCCCTTGGAATATTTACTTTGAACAAATTGACGAATGCTGGGTTTTCCCCATTGTTGTTCATTGCTTGTTTTCGAAAGACTTACTTTGTTGTTAATATAACATATTATAGCAGCAACATGTTTGCACTTGCCGCTCTGGTTATAAACACAACTGCATTTTACTCCAGTGACAACACGAGAATCATTGATCTGTAACAAATAAATTATAATTGTTAATTAAAGTAGGTACGATAACTACCATAAAATATTAGAGTCTGTGCGGAAAGAGAACCGTCGTTTCATTACGTTTAAGGTTATGAGAGTACTTACGTTTAAACTTGTTACATAGGGCGTTAATGTCACCGATGTTTGACGAATTATGTGGGCTCGTATTAAATAACTATTGCCATTCTTTCGTAGCTCTTCAACATTTCTTACATGTTGTGCTAAAACTAATTTTTCTCCTTTCAACACGGTTTGAGGTTGGAAACGAATATTGTGTTTTACACTTTCAAAACCAGTTTTTATAATAATATCCATTATTTTATGCACTGTTTTAACAAATTCCTTTACAAATATCACTTGTCGTCTTTTTATTTATCTTTAATTTACTAGAAAACAATAAAATACTGATATGTCATTATTTGGCATAATCCCGGAAAGTTGCGCATTGTAGGTGGCGCTACTGTCGTGCACATAGCGAATACTCTCGCCAAATCCGATGAAGAATGTTTAATAACAAAACGTTGCCTAGCAACCACTGACAGGCATATAAAAACAACCTATTTCTATCAGACAACAGTATACAATTTCTATAAAAATTTTAGCAATGTGTTTATTGGTTAATTAGAATGTTTCTTTATGAAAAATGAAAATGCCATTTTGTAAACAATATAATACAACCAAATTATATTTTCATGTTTCGTTATTTCATTCAGTAAAATACTTTTTATTAAAGACGCGATATTATTAATATAATTTCATTAAATAATTAAACAGTTATTTATAAACTCGTTATTTCAAACAATGCAATAAATTCAAAGTGCTATATTGCTTCGGTAACATAAGTAGAGTAAATAAAAAATAAAAGTGTATGTCGTGTTAAATAGTGAAATGAAACGTAGGACTTCCAAACGCGTTCGGGCTATAGTGCAATAATTACGTGACTAATTTCAACATTAATCAGGGTAAAGGAACACGAAAGAAAATGATTGCCAACTTCAGTTGGAAGGTTGGTATAATACGTGCGAAAATGTTCATAATACCTGAGTTCTTTTTGGTTATAGGGCTGTCAACTAAAAATAATTTATGCTTTATTTATTTTTTCGTTTTATTACTAAAATATTAACGTTTTGCGAGTCTTTCTAGTATATCACTAGCTATCATTGCAGAAAAAATATATTACTTAAAGTATTATTAAATAATGTGCAGTAATCTAGTCAGAAATGCGACCTTTAGAAAAAAAAATGTAACCTCAGTTGTAATGACCCTAAATTGGTTTGTTTACATTTATTCGTCATTGGATTTGGCTGGAGTATAGGCTTTCAATTTTTTAGTGGTGAGTGTTCCGAGTAACTGTTTGACTTCCTTCCATCGTTACATTTTTATCATTATCACTATTCTACACCGCAATACAGTTCATCCCTGTTACCTGGAAGCAATATCGTCCAGCATGGTTGGTTTTCAGCGCTCATTCTTTCTACGTACAGTTCGGCATTGGAATGAACTTCCTGCTGCTGTGTTTCCCGTGCGCTATAATGTGTCCAGCTTCAAGCGAGGTTATTACGTCCCTGTCATTAGCGCAAAGTCCATGAGCGGCGGTTACTCCTTACCATCCATCCGGTAGACCTCTCCATCTCTATTTTCTCTTCTGCCTTTTACAGCAATAAAAAAAAGTTGTCGCGCACTCATTTGGCTCATGACATGAACGGCGTGAAATGAGAATTTTATATGCATTTGAAACCAAGAACTGATGTTAACTACAAAAGTAAATTAAAATAAACATTTTTATAATTTTGTGTTTTTTAATGATAACAAAAAGACCGAACGGCTCAAAAAACCCGGTTACCCGACTTTTAAATATACTTAGACCCGAAAACCCAGGTTTTTTAAATTGGATCTTTTTTCGATGCCCTAAATCAAAATCTATTATGTCATCTGCTAGAGTGAGAGAAATTTAGAATTCGTGTGAAAGAGGGTGATAAAAGATACTATTGCTGCAATGCGTTCAACACCTCAAATAACCCAACTACACTTCAAGGTACTGAACGCGCCCCAGAACTTATTTATCCAAAAACACATCCGACCGCGCTCTGCGGGACTTTCTAACTTCGGCTGCTAACTGAAACTGTCATTTTTTGAAAGTAACTTAATATCCATTACCTACGAACACCGCTGTAACACATACAGGGTTACTTTAGAAACAGAAGCCAAATTTTGTTTGCGTGTTCAGACAAGCAAAATGAACAAGTTTTACTATTGGACCAATCTTGGAATCACAAAAAAAAATATGCTGTTCCATACAAATGTTCTTCATCCACTGAACCTAAATGAATGGAATAGCTGATTTTTTTCGCTATTTCATGATTGGTCCCATATTAAAAGTTGTTCATCTTGCTTGCCTGCATTTTTGAAGTAGGAGCCAAATTATGTGTGCTTGACACATAATTTGGCTCCTACTTCAAAAATAACCGTGTATAATCACTAAAATAGTAAGTAATGAATATAAAGTTTCTTTCAAAAATGACAGTTCTAAGTTGTGACTCAATACGCCTGCTGGCCACATGCAGGTACACGGCAGAGAAGAGCCGGAGGGAGAGCGTTGCGTCAACAGCGCCGAGATACGGCACAGGGCGTTCCCAGTTCTACGCTGAAGCGGGGGGCGGCGCTCACGCGGCCGCCCGAACTATGGCGGCCAAGTCGAACGCCACCAACGACCGCACCCTGTACCTCAGCCGGTCGACCTTCTACGACGACCGCCCCCCCTCCCCTTCCCTCATCCCCTCCCCCTCCCCCACCACCGCGCCGCGCCCCTGCCGCGCCCCCCTCTGCCTCTACTACGGCAGCGCCGCCAACGACGACTACTGCTCGAGGTGTGCGCGACTCAACTGATCACCGCGCCGACCCGTTATCCCACCACCCGAAAACTGTCCTGAACGCTTCCAATTTGACGGCTGTACACCCATATCTTTCTCCATCTGATATATCATCGTTTAGCACGGTTAATAGTCTGTGGAGTACTATAGATACTGCTATTAGTCTGTGGAATGGAATGTGACGTTGACATAATTTACAAAACTAGCGTCAGTTAGAAACAAACTTGGAATTGGAACACTCCTTCGTGTCATCAGAAAATTCCTGTCGATTTGACATTTCTTATTGATTTAAACTGATTATCGGATACGTTCAGCATTATGCACCACAAAATGTATTAGTGGCATGCACGGACCTGAAAAAAAGACGGACGGAGCGTTGTTGAATCACGAGTAAAGAATTCAAATGACAGCACATTTTTATGTCTGCGTGTCTTGTTCGTTGAAAAATGACAGCTTTTTGTCTTACCTGCAGGCGTAGCACGGACCGTGGACAAAACGGGACAAGAGACAAATAACATGTTTCTTCTCGCTCTCTTATATAACAATGAAGTGAGACGGGACGAAGGTTTGTCACTTTCTCCTCTACAGTCCACGCGCCGTGCTAGGCCTGCTGGTACATTTGTGTGAGTGTAAGTCGTATACAAACACATGAAATTGTCTTACCTTGCATGCTTCACATTTGTTTAATGCCACACTACGTCCGTATTTTTTTTTGTAGGTCCATGGTGGTATATGTTAAAGGAATCGACCGATTCTTATAGCCAATAGACTTCCGTTTATCTTTACCAATTGTTACAAAACGTAAATGAAGTCTGTAATTTTAAAAAAGACGGAATTCAGTCCATTAGCATAAGCACTGGTCGATTCGAACATGCCGAGACCACTCAGACAAAGGCATTACCAAATGATAAACAAATTTGATCGAGCATACCTTGTCTTATCCATCCATACGATGACAGATTCCAGGTGAGTTATATTTTTTTACAATAATGAACACTATTTTTTTGTTTAATAATTTATTGTACACTAGAACATCAACGTACATGTAGTTATATTATATCGAGTACAAACCTACAATAGGTGAGCTTATTATAGAGAGATCTCTGTCATAGAATACTATCTACTCCTAATACATGCGATTTAATGAATTGCCTATTGTAATAAATAAATAATACTGCGCAAGCTACACACCAACTCTTTGATTTGATGTAGGGATCATAATAATATGTACACTACCGCCAACTTTTAGTCCCTTCCTTATACTTTTTAAAGAAAGTAACTAACGAACACTCTGCCTGTGTACTAACATCCACTTTACACAGTGTAGTATAATTAACTCTACTATCGCAAACTTTTGATCCCTTCCTGCATAGTTGATTCGACAACAGAGGGGCAATCGCACTATTTATTTTGATTTAATTGAGTTTTTAACCAAAACCAATTTGATACCATTCCCATATATTTTCCATCCCACAGCTGTCAAAGTGTTCTCAAAATATATCGGAACGGAAACGTTTCTGATTGGTTAAAAACGTTCTAAATAATGCGCTTGTACCTTTGTTCTCGATTATATACTTGTTAAGTGTAGTATCCCAACCGGCCAAGTATTTTAATATTATCGCTAGATCCTATTAATTTAAACCGTGTTTTCGCTACTACACATTGGCAAAATTGACAAATTTGACAGAAGCCACTAAAACTAAAAATTTAATTGAAATGTAGTATCTCAAACACAGTCCATTTAACACAGTGTAGTAGTTGGTGCATGTTCACTCCTACAACTGCTCTGGGTGGCATACTTACGGGTAAGTATCTTATAAATGGCCACTCCTCCTGCGTGAACTATTCATCAACTGCCACTGCTCTGCTCCACAGTTATTGCTTTCTTCCTGCGTACAGATGCACTAGCTTACGCATTCGCAGCACTACCTATACAAAATCAGAATAAACTTTATATTACTGCAATACTTGCAAGAAATCAAAAACGAGTTTAAAAGGTGTTTCATAAAAATGCCTACTACTTATTTGATTGTGAAAAATGGGACTATACGACATCTAAGTGAAATAAATATAATGGTGGCATGGACCTACAAAAAAATACGGACGTAGTGTGGCATTAAACAAATGTGAAGCATGCAAGGTAAGACAATTTCATGTGTTTGTACACGACCTACACTCACACAGATGTACCAGGTAAGACAAAAAGCTGTCAATTTTCAAAGAACAAGACACGCACACATACAAATTGTCATTTGCATGCTTCACTCATAATTCAACAGCGCTCCGTCCGTCTTTTTTTCAGGTCCGTGAATGGTGGTGAGAAAATTTATATTGTCTGTGTATTGTTGTCAACACACTTTATTCCTTCCAGTTTAGTTTGGAGATGACATCAGCTAATATAATCATGTGTTTATGATCGATGATAGTTTAAATGTATTAATTTATTACAATATAGTTTTAACTCTTTAAATCTGAATAGGCTAGTTGACCCTTTTTTAAAGTAGGGCTTAAAATGTTCATAATTGTTGTATTAGACCACAGCACATGAATATTATTTTTTTCGATGGCTAAAAAGTGCAAAAAATCTATTTTAAATTAAGATTTTCAATTTTGGACCGAAAACACGGTCAGCCATGATAGTCTGTTGATTATCTGTGGCAATGACGTCAGTCTTATAGTAAACAAAGCACGGGGGCGAAATAACCTCACAAAAACAATGCTTTCTATTAAATATCACAAAATATAGTAAAACTGTATATGGAACGGGACAATAGAACAGGAATATAGAATTACCTCTTCAAAGACTCCAGGAAAGCTGTGGATTAGACGTACCCAGTGATATAGACATGCGAAATATTTGGTTAACACTCGCTTAAAGAAATCCTGTAACTATCTACTGAAACTCAAATGTATTTTTGCGAAAATCACATTAATGTAAGTACTATAACTGAATAACTCAATCTGTGTAGGTACTTCAGTTTCAACTTAAACAAAATAGAAGTTTTTAGGTTGTATGTAAAATCATTAATTAAATTTTTATCTTTCAGTTAGAATGAAAACTGACTGCAGCCGACCAACCTAATTTTAACTTGACCAGAAAACTGAGGGAAAACTTGACCATTCACGCCTTTTTGATTTAATCTAAGTTATATACTGACACTAGATGATGTTTCAAAGAAAAGAATATGTACTTATGTCCAATTGAATAGTGATGTAATTGAATATTAATTAAAAAGTATGTAATACAAACAAAAATATCAAAGTTTCATAATGAATATATTTATCTAAACAACTTTTACTTTAATTTACTGAGTACCTAATTAAAATTTGTTGCTTTCAGTGGTTACTTAATGAGAACTAATGTGTACTAACCTGTTCTCCTCTTGACAACGAGATTGATAAGGCAGTAAAAGTTGTGCAACATAATACAAAGCAGTGCATGCTCAGCCACAACATCAAAATGTGACCCGTCAACTAGAACAACATTATGTCAACAAAATAACTCAAGTATTCATATACCAAAGCACCATAGAAGTAAATAGGTCCAGTTTGGTAAAACTGAAAGATGTTATATCTTCACTGATTAAACCTACTGGCCACCATGGCTGGTAAATTTCAGAACAGCTTACGCAAGAATATGCAAGTTATCCATTTTAAAGCCGTATACAAATATATTAAATGTGATTGCTGTGTTGTCAGCCTGTGCTCTTCCTAATTTACAAGACCCTTCTTATTAAATAAATAATATAAAGAATTTTTTTTCTTTACTTTATACATAACTAACATCTAAAGATTACATAATAAATTTTTGTACTACATTAGTCATTATGTTCTTCACAAAAAAAAATGTTCTATGTTTATTTGACAATAATGACTTGTAAAGGTTTAAGTATAATCAAAATATTTTAATTTGAAATACATGAGTTTTATTTTTCCGTTACACCTTAGAAGATTTATAATATTTTATAGGTTTGTTGCTCATATTTATCATTGTTACTCAAATATATATGTTCCAAAAGTACAAATAGGTTGAATAGAGTTAGATCAAATTTATTAATTTGTATATAATATTGCCTTAAGGTCGCAGGTAATAAAAGTCAAAATAATAATAAAGTGATTTATTATGAAGTAATACTTTCATATGATTTAGGAAAAATGTAGTATAGTTTCCAAAATGGCACTATTTGATCAATAAGTTTTTTGACATACAGATTGTTAGAACAAATACCTATTATAGCAAATATTGTCACCTTTTGAGTGTTTTCAAAATTACATACTGCTAGCAACACAAAAGTATATAAGTTTTGCTTTAGCACAAAACATCTGCATCTATACTTGAGTTAAGCATACTGTTCACAGTTTTCCGTCTTTGGTAATTAACATTTTCTTCAGTAAAAGAGCATGACAATTTTGTATTAATCTAATTTTATGGATACCGTTTGTTGAATAGGTATTAATCAGAAATGAGGTCACATTTTGCAAATTTCAACCCAAATCTACATCTTTCAACTTTTATCCACATTTCATTATACTCGTAGGTGTCTGCAAGATTTCTCACCAAAAATCTTCCCAACAAAAGAACCATCATGTGTTATGCACTGGCTGACTTTATAGCACATGGAAGCTGTTATTGTTTATAACGAAGCTCGAACTAAAGAGCACTTCTGTATTGATGATTCATGGTTTAGTTTTCTATGCACTTTATTCTTTCTTCATTGAAGAGGTCTTTTATTTTTTAAGAAATATGTCACAATCTGTGTCTGTGAATGTATATATATTTTTCCTCCCAGTAATTTTCTTCATGCTTGACAAATGTACAACTGCCAATCTTTCTCTTTTTATGTTCATTTACAAATTCTTGCAGTACTACACTGGTATTTGACACATGATCCTGATGTTTTCTTTTCAACATTTCTCTTGAAGTAAATACTTTTAGTGTTTATTTGACTTGTGAGAGATAGAATTCTATCCAATAGCATTCAACTGCTGTACAAAATAGCTCCTCACTGTGATGGTGCAACCACACCAAAAATGCATGTTTGCAACTCTCTTCTGCCGCGTGACAATCTTGACAAGTACACTTCTTCATTATAACAGTATTGAAACTGTACTTATATTGTTTAGAGCGATACACAAAGAATCTCCTGACCATCAATCTGTCGATTTTCGGAAGATTTGTACTACCTGCTCTCACAAATCCAACATCAATGGTTGATTTTGCTATTAATACAAATAATTTACGATATTTACACATATAATAACGGAGATTTGGACGATTTTTTGCCAGTTTTAGGAAAGAATAGTGCAAATCGACGAGTTGTTGAATCAAATTTGACATTTCTTTGTTTACTATATGAGTGACGTCACGGCCCTGACCACAGAATATCAAAGCGTTTACGGCGTGAGATAAAAAAAGATTATTTCTAGCATTTTCAAATTAAAATTTTACAATAATCATTCATTGTTATTTATTTAAATCGGTATATTGTGGAACCTTATGCCAAATACTGTTAGAAATAAACAATATTTTAATAAATTTTGAGTCAACTACCCTATTGTTTGGATATGATATTCCTGTTAAATTTAACATAGCTTCGCTTTAATTCATAGTTTTTTGAAGTCATAATAGGAGGATATAACTGAAAAGTAATTATATTCTCAAACTCCACTTAGATCGTGTTTTGGAAATACATCATTATAATAATTATGATGTTTAGATAAAGATAAGTACATTTTTCATATTATTAGATAAGATGCAGATTGATATTTTCTTCTACGTTGTAATAAATTCATTGCCGTGTTTGAATTTTATTATCAAGTCTTGTTTTTCTTCCTTTAAATGTTTTCATTTTATTTATGTAATATTATTTGTTGATAGTTTTTGTTATGTAGTTCATAGATTTTGCGTAAATTAACAAATATAATTACAAGCATACATTTATGTCCAGCACTTTAAAATCAATGTCTTCTTGTAGTATTAGGTAGAGTGTATGATTAGCAACAAGTGCCAAATTTGGCTTATACAAATGGTTCGGTATATTTTATTCCTTTGTATCTACGTGTTCATGATTATGACAATTCTGTGCCAGTTAGTTGATTGAGAGTGACAAATATTAGCAAAACATTAGTGTATTTTATTAACTAAAAAACTTCTCAAATATTTCTCGTTCAGTACAGACTTCAACATACTTGCAATATAACAATAGGGAACATATTGAATTTAAATTATACATTTGAAATCATATATTTTCGTATTACTATTCAAATACAAGCAAAATTATTTTATGTTCAAGAACACGTTATAAATGTGTAACTAATATAACATGTAGTACCTATTTACAAATATAAACCTTATTTTTTGAGCAAATTATATAATGGTGCAATTGATAATTCATATATTGCTCCTTATCAAGCTATACTGTTTGACCTTTGGACCGTTGTTATGTCGCTTGTTATAATGGCGGTGGTCGTAGTGTAAATGTATAGCTTGAATGGGAGCTTACTGTAACTACACCAGTCAAGATATTTTAAAAAAACCGGCTAAGTGCGAGTTGAACTCGCGTGAAGAGGGTTCCGTACGATGTTACCTATATTGAGTGATTTACCATGTTTTAATATTAGGACTTCGTATAGGTTTTCCTATAATCTATAAGTAGAAAACTAATTTCTGTAGGTTTTTTTTAAATTTTAGGATCAGCAGTTTCGGAGATATGGGGGGAAATGGTCAATTATCGTCTATTTTCTTGAATAACTTGGAAACTAATTATTTTAAAATTACAAAAAAAGGTACATTTAAGATCTTCACAATAAGACCTTTCATTTGATATGTCACATGATGCAGTTTTCAAAAAAATATTTTTTAATTTTCCACCTTCCCCCCAAAAATGACCTCCCATATACAGATTTCATCTATTCACGTTACACCTCTGCGTTTGGGTCACAGAAATTGATATGTGTACCAAATTTCAACTTAATCGGTCTAGTAGATTCGGAGATAATTGACTGTGACCGAAAGACAGACGGACACACGAGTGGTCCTATAAGGGTTCCGTTATTTTATTCGGACGTACGGAACCCTAAAACAGAAAATGTAAAATAAGATCAAATTGTAACCACACGAGGCAATAAATTATACGACTATGACTAAGAAAAAATATTTTTATCACTTTATTGTGTGGCTTCCAGTGATTTCTAGTAATATGAGAAAATATAGTCAAAGTCAGTCATAAATAGTCGAAGAATCCAGATATAAATAAGTTTGTAAATACATGTTAAAAACATGGTTATTTAGCTTATTTTACTAGTATGGACGGCATGTAACAGGGATTTCGAAAAAATATATTTTATGTACTTACACTAATCGAACCTGTAAGATTCGAATATAAGATCTATTTTATATTCTATGTTCTAACTAAGTTGTTAACCAGAGGTAATATTTTACGTAATGTTAATAGCCCAAGCAATCTGCGTAATAAGTGCGAAGGATAACGGGGGAATGTTGTATCCTAATATAAGAGATGGCAATACTGACTCAATATACCCGGTTTCCGATCATACCAAAATATTAAAGGAAATGTTTAAATGACGGTGTTTTGTCCGTGTTCCTACCATTTTACATCGTTGTGGCAACTAAGGGTGACACTTTCTGTTTTTTCATTGAAATATAGATATTATTTGTACATGTAAAATGTATGATAGTAATCATCTGTGAAACAAAAATTATCGTATCTTTGAAAGAAAATTTAGATGCAGCATGATCTTTGAGAATGATAGTAACACAGGCAAATAAATGAATGGCTGATAGCAAGACTTTCACAAAGTCAGGAATGTAAAGTGATAACATGAGCTTGGGAGTTCGGCTCCGTCCTTATTTTGCTTGGTTTAAGAAAGGTTATAATTATAAAATAAATATTGATCTTCTAGTCTTAAGGTGGTGTATATTCACATTTTACTTATCTTTCGTTTTGTTTTCACAAGTCAATACAGTAAATAAATAAATAAATAGTATTTTGTCGTTTTGTCTCTTGAATAGTGTTACCAGATGTCAAAATTAAGTCTGTTTAAATATCGACGTGAGGGATTCTAAGTAGGTATTACAGTTTGTAACGCAGCCAATATTAATTTGTTAGTTTGAAATTATTCTTTGCTACTCATAATTGTTAACGAAGTGAAAAATAAGTGAATGCGTTCTGATGAACCATCCTGTGTTTTTAGTATTAATTAGTATTAGGTCTAAAAGTGTTGATATTTTCGTTTATTCGATCGAACATAAAGCGAATAGGTACGTATTTACCTAACAAAGGTCCATAAAGATGGATTTGGGTAAATAAATATTATGCACTGTGTTATATTCGATTAATAAAAATTTACTATAGAGATCTGTAAGTGAGAAAACATGACAAATACAACAATTTATTACACGGAGGCTAATGTTGTTATAATGTACTTAACCATGTAGAAACACATTATTGTATACAAAATAACAAGAGTATTCTATTTTTCATACATTATGTAATATTACATAGGCAGCATATCATGTTTTTCTAGAATAAAATTAATTAGCGTAAAGTCTGTTTAATTTCAGCGCTTGATTTATCCCTGCGATCGCGGCCATATTTCCATTTACAGAAAGGAAGCAAGATCTAGTTTTGGTACCGCCCCAAATGAACCCCCGAGTCGGTCGAGCCTGCCCTGCGAGCGTAGAACTCTCGATAAACAAAATTTGACAGCTAAGATCGACATACTCGACTAAAATCGATTTTGTCAGATATTCCTAAGGAGTGAAAAGGACAGATGCTTTTGTCGACCGATATTATGTCGATCGACTAGTCCATGCTCGCAGGGCTGCTGGAGCGCGTTCAGGGCCTCTGGGTGTAGTTGTCCGGTTGTTTTTTAACTCGCTCAAAGGCGTTGAACGCATTGCAGCAACCAAATCTTTTATCTCCCTCTTTCACATGATTTTTTATTTCTCTCTCTTTCTAGTAGATGACATTATAGAATATGGCCGCCAATATCATCCAATCCCGTAAAAGTATTTCAGTAATAAACGTCAGAGCGTTTTACAACTATCAAATTCGATGGTTGTTCGGTTGTAACTCGCGCCGACACTCTAAGGTCTTGAACGGGCCGGTTGTTTCACCCGGTTGTCACACTCGAAGGCATTGAACGGGGTTAGAGCGAAAAGTTGTACTTCGCGCGAAGGCTCTGAACGCGCCTCTGTGATCAGCGAAGCAACGAGTGATGCGGCGCGCGATTATACCATAAACCCCGCTGGCGCTCTTGAGCTGTGGCTGAGGCGCGTTCAGCGCCTCTGGGTGTAGTTGTCCGGTTGTTTTTTAACTCGCTCAAAGGCGTTGAACGGATTGCAGCAACCAAATCTTTTATCTCCCTCTTTCACATGATTTTTTATTTCTCTCTCATTCTAGTAGATGACATTATAGAATATGGCCCCCAATATCATCCAATCACGTAAGAGTATTTCAGTCATAAACGTCAGAGCGTTTTACAACCATCAAATTCGATGGTTGTTCGGTTGTAACTCGCGCCGACACTCAAAGGTCTTGAACGGGCCGGTTGTTTCACCCGGTTGTGACGCTCGAAGGCATTGAACGGGGTTAGAGCGAAAAGTTGTACTTCGCGCGAAGGCCCTAAACGCGCCTCTGTACTGTACCTATTTTTTTTAGTTTATTTAAAACCACAGACTCGTGGTCCGTGCCTTCTGAATTCTTGGGTACAAAATTATGTGATCTATATTAAATATATTTCTAAAACGCTTACTACTAAGTACTCTTCACTTAATCTAGGGTGAGTTGCGCATTTACAATTTTATAGTTGCTTTTATAAAGATAATCTTATATTAATAATTAAATAATATAAATAATCTAATATTAATAAAATAATATTTATTTGCAATAAAGTGTATTATTATAATCTATGTATTACTATGTTCGTACGTGCATTATTATACTAACTATATAATACTATTCATATGTTACAATCTACTGATAGGACTAGTTCCGGATGGGGTTCGGGATGATATCTTTATTGGTGGCTGGTCTTGCACCTAGATTGCTGCCCGTGTAAGGGCTCTGAGTCTGAACGCCATCTTTTCATTATGGTCTTTGATCTCGTCATCCGTTGCCGTGTTGGAAGGGGCAATGAGGCGTCTTATGGCGTCGTCCTCCTTCATCAGTTGACGATAAAAATAAGTACTGTACTGTACCTATTATATCTGTGGCTGTGGCGAACCCGCCCTGCGAGCATGAACTTGTCTATCGACATATTATCAACAAAAGCATCTGTCCTTTTCACTCCTTAGGAATATCTGTCAAATTTATCGAGTATGTCGATCTTAGCTGTCAAATGTTTATCGAGAGTTCTATGCTCGCGGGGCCGATTAGCGTTGCCAGCACCCCTAGCACGTCCGCCAAAATACGATATGATAAGGTGGTTTATCGCGGTGAACTGTCAAAATACAATAGTGTTTCGTCGTATTTTGACGGTTCACCGCGATAAATCGCATTATCATATCGTGTTTTGGTGGACGTGCTACGGGGGCTGACGTCTGTTCACTATTTCCCAGGACGTCCCGTATTTTCGGCATAGATTGAGAGCAAGGTTCAAATACCATCAGAGTCGGTGGGACTGACTCTGATGGTATTTGAACCTTGCTCTATTTGTATTATGAAATCGATCGATTATTGTATTGAGACAGCGAGTTAATAACCGTTTTTAATTACGATTATAATTGTTTTGATTTTTACAAGTATGGCAAAACAAATAAAAATATGATACTAAAAATTTCAATAGTAGAAGTAAAAAATGTCACTAAATACACGGTTACTTTTTTATCATCCCGGATAATTTCAGGGACGCTTAATTACACGTTAGCAGAAAGATTTAAACATTAATAATTTTAACTCACCTATTTAATTTTATATTAATTTTCTAAAATAATATAATATAGCGTAAACACATACTAATACGAGTAGTATGTATTTACGCTCTTTCGAATTGGCGACGTTCATTGGCGTATCTAGTTTTTTTCCAGTGGGTGGCCTGGCTCACGATTTTGTTTGACATTATCAGTATTTTGGCGTCCATCATTGAATTTTGAAAGGGTAGCCTAACATCCTAACGGCGTGGGCACGGCCCACCCGGTCCCCCCTCTATATACCTACGCCTATGGCGACGTTGCCAGTTTGCGTCCATTCAGTGTTTTGCCTACAAATTCAGTGTCCATATTAGTTCAGTTTTTTTGTCACCTGTTACATTAGAACTATTGTTCTAATGCCACGATAACGATAGCGAGTGATCGCTATGAGATAGGGATAGGGTCGCCGGTCGAGAAAAAATGGCGAAGGGGTGGATTTTACGCAATAATAAGGCGGCCAACTGTCCCGCATTCTGCGGGACCGTCCCGTAATGATAGTTGTTATACCGCATTGCAATATTTATTAAAATAATCCCGCAAATCTTCTAATGCATCCCGCATGGCATATCCCGCATTCCTATCTTTTTTGTAGATGTAGATTCGTTTCCTATACTAGTGCATCAAAAATACGAACGACGAGACAAGACGTAGGACGATGCGCAAAGACTTACCATAGTACCTACGGGTGCTTACTCTCTGTCACACCAGTGTGACACAAAAGAATTTTATTTCTCATAGTCACACTATCAATATTTTACGGCAAGGACAAGTATTGTTAATTTATTCAACCCGTTAGGCCTATTCGCTAACTACGGTTGGTAACTAGAACTGTCATTTTTGAAAGGAACTTTATATTCATTACTGGTTTAATGATCTTATGTGTTACGGAGGCGTTCATGATAGCAGAATGACAGTTCTGGTGAGCAACCGAAGTTTGCGAATAGGCCGGCTGATGATAAGTGGTTACTGTCACCTATAATACATGTGGTTCCTGTGAGATTCGCAGCAAAATTGCAAACCCCACAAGAACCACAGTGTACGTTGCCAACTTGTGACTTAGGATATAAAATCACGGTACCCAGTAATTTCAGTGCCATATCTTCAAACCGGAACACGGCAATGCAAGCACTTGCTGCTTTGCGGCAGAAATAGGTAAGACGGAGGTACCTAAGCACACGACCCTGGTACAGTCTCCCTCTGGTAAAACATCCACATACCTGAAGGTTAACTTCTCTGTCCGTCTACTTTAAACTACTAACTTCGAGCATTTAAAAAATTCTTCTGTGTCACACTGGTGTGACCGAGAGTAAGCACACGTACCTACTTGCGCCAGCGTTCAAACGTAAAAGGATCACTTGCAATCTGTCTTGTACGGTGTCATAGTAGACAGCCATGGTTATATGGTTTTCTCCGAATTCCACTTATTATTCATTTTGCGTGCGCAAAAACAAACAAAATCGCTGGCTTACAAGACTGATGGTGCAAATGAGATATCGGGGACTGAACTGGCGTCAGTACCAACTTCATCGCGTTCGGACGAATCGCAGTGAGAGTAGCGCGCGGGTGAAGCAGATATAGCGGGGGCAAACGAGTCGCGCTAGCGCAAGAACCAAAGCAAGTACAACTAAGGAACTTACTTAAGCAAAATATGTTTACACGATGAAATTATCGTATATGCATAGTAGTAGCATATGCGCAAGCTACTGCGCATTGTCTGCAACGGCCATTAGGTAGGAGTCCACTATACACTCCACGCCGCAGCGCATCATCAAGCGTGTGTGTGTGCTCGACTGCGAAAATCATCACTGAAAGTAGAATCAATACGTGCAATGCTAATTATAAAATTTTAATATGTTGTGATTTTTTTTGACATTCAGAACCAAAACCGAGAACTAGTAAAAAATGCCACTCATGTGAAAATATGACTTTAATACTAAATTAGTATAATTACAATTTAGTGATAGATAGAGAGATTTACTAATTTAATGATGGATTTAGTTAGGTACTAACGTATGTATTTGGTAGATCACTATCACTAAATTAGTAAATTGTAAATAACTCATTTCTTGTTTTTTTTTTAAAGTATCTATTTTAGTTATGGGCGTTACAAACCGTAAACAGTTATTGAAACTATTTATTAGCAGCAATACCGAAAACTATGTATTGACTTCTTCAGAAACTATTTATCGGGAGTAACTATTTATTGTGTGGAACGACGGTTCACTTGCTGTCGCTCGCAACGTGGTACCCGAGCGAGAGCCAATACTAGGCGCCAACGCCAGGCGGACGGAACCGACGGCAAACGAAAATTCCCGAACGGGCACTCAGCTTGCTCCTCTAATAGATGCGATGATTGATTCGCGCCAAATTGCGTTTAAAGTTAAATGAGTCTAATTACACGAATGATACAATTGACATCCTTGACGGCAAATATAAGTCTGTGACCTTGACCGTGAAATAGAGGTTTATAGTAAGTCACAGAATATATAATAGTACTCCATATAAAGTGTAAATATTGTAGATATGTACAGAATAACAATGTACATAAAATCAAATGAACTTTTAAATACGTCTGCCACTTGGCAGCCAATCCTAAGCCTGGTTAAAGTATGAAGGAAAGTTCATTTTCATTTATCAAAATAATACTGTTTACTATACACCCAATACTCCGTCACCTCAATAGATAGTTGCCGAATAAAATCATTTATTCAATAAAACATAATTTTCCTTCAAACCGAAAACGAGCCCTCAGTTGCGATACCCGATACCCATTCAATAACTAGTTATTAAAATAAATAGTTTCAAAAACCGTTATTACAAACTAAACCAATAAATAGTTTCGGTATTGCAAAAACGCGTACCGACCCACCACTAATCTATTTATATTGGTAAAAGCTCGATTTTGTCCAAGATCTATTATTGCGAATTTTTGTTGTAATATCCATCCATGCTACTACTTAGAGCTCTGGCTGTATGTACATAAATTCCTTTGTTTACCAAAAAAAAATAAAATGAAAAAAAATTTGATTGTCAATGTCATTGAATGTCAATGTCAATTGTCAACAGCTTTTCTTTCGCTTCTCTTCTTTGAACAAGCGTTTACATGATGCTTGCCTGTTTAATTTATTGAAGCATATAATTATAAACATACAGTGTGGCGGAAATTATGTCTGGGGGGCTAATAGATAAAGTTTATATCGGCCTTGATAATGCGCCATCAGCGTTCGATATAAAAGGACGTATTCTTGGACCAGTAAGTTTGCTTTCAATTTCACGTAAAAGTTTTTATATTTCTTTGTAAGATCAACGAATTTCACTATATTTTCAGAACGGAACCAACTTGGAATATATACGATCTGAAACAGGGGTCGTAGCTGTGTTAAAGAGTGATAAATTTGAACCATTGCATTTGGCTCTGCACCATACACGCTCTGAAGCATTAGCTGCTGCGCGTTCGCTCGCGCAAAATCTGATTGAAACGATAAGAGCAGAACTTGCTCAATGGAGTGCTGCCCAAGCTGGGGGTCCTCCGCCTGCTCTGAATGTTCCACCACCTACTTTGACGACAACGGCCGCTCCGCCGCCCGTCCCGCCTCCGGCCGCTACGGTCGCCACTCTCTCTACATCATCAACTTTGACTACTCCCAATCCTTCTGTTATACCTCCAGTGGTTAGTGTTGCACCAGCTTCCACTCCTCTCATGACAGTGAGGCAGCCAACTGTTCTGCAGCTTTTACCACAGCAACAGTATGTTCTTAATCAAGAAAATGGGCAGCTAATACCTATAGTTCAACCTGGTATGCAAGTTTCTAATACAAACTTCACATCACTGCCAATAGCCCAATCCTTGGGCTTACAGCAACCAAATTTTGGTGCAACACAAATTGTTGATTTATCCAGTATGCAACCTGTGAACGTTACTCAGTTACGCTTAAGTGGTGTTCCGTCTTCCATGTCTATGATACTTCCGAATGGTCTAAATTTTCCTCAAGCCAACTTGGCTACTGGAGACACAACTACAGTGAGCTCGGCCACTGCTACCCCAGTTGTGTGCGCAGCCCAGAGTACCAATTCATCACAGAAAATACTATACAGTACTGATAAAGGAGACAAGGAGTTGAAATATCATATACAAGGAGCAGAGACTGTTCAATGGACTATGCCTGGCTCCCAGACTATGCTTATTCCATATCAACAGTTACAAGATCTTACTTCTAGTCAAACAGGGCTAACCAACTTACAACCTCAACAATTTGTTTCTGTGAGTATCATTATACACGGTTATTTTGTTATCACCCTGGAAATTTTTAGGGACGCTTCAGGACGCATCCATTATTATATTAAAAAAAAATTAAAAAATAAAAAATCTCTAAAAATGCTCTCGACTAATGCAGCATTTTTTGGATTTTTTTTTAAATTAATATAAAATTAAGTAAGCGAGTTATTTTTTTTATTCATATTTTAATCATTCTAATACTATTTCGTGAAGCGTCCCTTAAATTTTCCAGGGTGATATAAAAATAACCGTGTATATATATTATTTATATTATTATTTAACAACATTTACAGGAACAAACATCATATACATTTTTTGTTGCGTAAATGTTTAAAAAGACACTTTGAGTCTGATAAAATAGAATTGCTGATCAAGTAGTTCTGTTCTCAAGTCACTGGTTTTCAAAACACAGAAACAATTTTCTTAGCATTCCATGGGTTCAATGTGTGGGTGCCGGGTCCATAGCATTGCAGAGAAAGGAATGTGAGGCAGCACCTGGAACTTGCAACCCAGGTGTAGGTTAAGAGGGCCCTCTTAATATGCATGCATTAGCGCTCACCTTTACTGCCCTTGCTCCTTCCTCTGCCTAACCATATCTGGTAAGATCGTACTAGTACCGCTTTAGATATTCTTTGCAATAAGGAATTTACGCTTGACCATAACAGGCTAAGATCTTTCAGTAGGTTGTAAAGAGATTTGCTGGTATACCACTCGCTCCCACTTCTACTGCATAAAAATTTACAGTGTAGCGATTCTTATCTTATGTATCCATCCCGAGTATTACAGTGTTTTAACTAAAAAAAATTGTTTTTAGATAACACCAGCAGGAACCCTTCCACAAACATCATTGCCACTCACAGCTGCCCAATTGCAACAGTTACAAACTGGCACCATAATGCAATTAAATCAAAAGGTAATATATTTTCTTCAAATATATATTCCATTTTCATTATAAAACAAATTGAATAAGACTGAATTTTAGTGTTCTGTGAAGGTTTGGGGAAAAAATTTACTGTGGACCCACCAGTGGGGCTCGGCGTTGGGACCATGGTTAATAGGTGGTAATAATATTAATGAAGAAAGAAACACCTAATTGATCATCTAACCTGTCATTATGTGTGCCTGAATGTTGGGCAACAAAGGAGATGGATGAAAGAAGAGTTCACATGGTGGAGATGAGAATGTTACGATGAATAATAATTGTGTGCTGTGACTAGATTAATAAAATTAGAATTAATATATGTGTTAATGAAATTGTGCAAAACCTGAAAATGGGTAGTTTGTTCTAAATGAAGAGTAGAATTGATTCTAGTAATAAAAGCATGAGTCAGATTTTATCTAAAATTAAATGTTTAACCATCTGACAATTATGCCCTAAGTGGCAACATTGTATTTGCACATCGCACAACGATAGTGTCAAATATGCAAGATATGTGACAAAACAGACAAATTGACATATCTTTGTAGACATACATAATCCCAAGGGAATTCAATTTATATAATTCTTTTATAGTAAACATAAGTTGAGGTGGCTGTCCCTCTTTACTAAAAGGTTTAAGAACCACTGATCTAAGGCAATCAGACAAAAAACTGACTGATCAGACAAAAAGACTGTTGATAGAAATTGCAAGCACCATTGATACTGGTTCGTATATGGTTATCAAAAATCTGTTACGACCGTGGAGTAAAGGAAAAATATGACCCAAACAGGGCAAGCTGAATAAAACCATTTAAAGTTCGCATCACAATGTTTGTTTGGGATAAACTCTGAAATTAGTCAACTGATTTAGATTACTGTATGTAATTTGGTCCAACTTAAAGGATAGCACACTTTTTATCTTGATTATTGACCTCCGTATTTATTATTGTGAATTAAGTTGTTTTTAAATATTTGTTGGTTCCATAAGCTTCAAACAGATGGTGGTGTGAGTATATTTATTGACACAACATACTGTAACTACTAAGCCACTACAACGCGTGGCAGGGTCAGCTAGTTTAAATTAGATTACTTTTCTTTCTCAAAAAGCTTATAAATAAAAATATTTTTTAAAATAAGCCTCTATCGCTGGCATCTGCCAAAAAGGACATTAAATGTTACACAAGTTACTGATACTGATATAAAAAAATTTAGAAAAGTCATTTTATGGGTATGTGTAATCTTCTTATAATATATAAATAAAACGCTGTGTGTTTGTCTCGCAAAAACTCTGAAACGGCTCGACAGATTCTTATGAAATTTTCTGTGTGTATTTGAATAGGTTCAAGGAAGGTTTAGGCGTATAGTTGGACCCAGTAGCTGGCGCTGTAATCGGGCGGGACAATGTCCGCCGGGCTCACTAGTGTACAATAAGAATACATTTCAATCTTCCGTAATACATAGATTAGTATAAATAACACAATAGTGAATACTTATTTATTGTTATAATCATAAATTATTACCATATTGAATTCTAAGATCCTTACATTTTGTAATGTCCCCAGCCAATAGTGAGCAGTGGTTCCCTTATTAATATAATATCAACTGGGCAAGCGTCTTCACCACATATTATAACAGTGAGCATTTCAATTGGAAATTATGTCAATTTGCATTTTCTATTACTGTTGTAAAGTTTACTTTCCTTCATCCTAAACTTTTAATTTTCGACCTAACATTTTAATTTGAAATGCATTCATTTGATTAACATATTAGTTCTGATTATTTCTTTCAATCCATGAGAGAACCCCAAATAATTGTCATTTCCCTTTTCATGTCCTCATGCTGACTGGTGGTTGATTATTGTTTTCTGCTTTGTTACTGACAACTTCTTTATACTATGTTTAATTTTATTCTTTACTGCTTTTGAGTAACTATTACACACATTTACTGATCCCAAATCATAAGAAACTATTCACTTTTTCAGAGTTCTTCAACAACAACAAAAAATGTTGGTTCCCAAGAAAGTAGAGGCCAAAAAAGGATGTCTGATGGAACACCAAGTCAGCTGCAGTTGAGACCCATCGCTCCAGCTGGGTAAGAATCAAATTTCTCTTCATTATAATAGTTACTTCTTTTCAGAGCTGTGTATTACAGAAAAGTAATAAAGTACTATCACTAATCATTGGGTGTACTACTAAAATATTAATTTAATTCCCTAGTAGGAAACCTTAATTGAAAATAATGTGATCTGCAGTGATTGGCGTGTCAGGACGGTTTGTTACTTTGCCCAAGAAGATAAATGGCATAAATAATTCACGTAGTAATTTCATTCATTACCTAATTTCACCTGCAAAAGTTGTATCATAATTAATTTTGATCTTCTGATGAAATTCCCTCTAAATCTTTTCTCTAAAAGTTATGATACAACTTTGCCTCATCATCAGCTCATTAATAGCTTGTAAAGTGTCCAAAGATTTTGTCAAAATTTTGTGAATGCATGTTGAATGACTTCTGGGTTTACAAAGACTTGGTCTGAGCAGAAAATTTAAGCAATAACTGTGACTTGTAACCTGATGTATGTGTGAATTGTCATTGATGCTGCAGGTCTCATGTAAGCCAGGACAAGAGCTCATCGAGAGACAGCAGAAACTGGACCTCTGCAGCAGGTATATTAAAGTCAGCTGTGATAAACGTAACTGGGATAGATTATTTATCAATATCCAAACACCCCATGAATAATTTTTGTTGTGTATGACATTAAAAATTATGTAATTTAATTTGGATTTGATTTCGCGTTATCTATTATTCCTCATTGCCACATTGACGTGAAATGATAAGAACCTACCTTGAACTTACAACATTTTATTGTATAAATATGAGCCAAATTCTTATTAGCCAGCTTATTTTAGTCTTCAATAGGCAGCTTATTGAAGACTAAAATTAAAGTACATATATGTGATTTTTTAAATTTCTGACTAAAATATGTTTAACAATAATAGAATATATTAATGCCTCTTGTTCAACATAGTTTATCCCAGTTACAAATGGATGTTGTCCTTTTATTTAGGTGGAAATAGTGCGTAAAAACTTCGTTGAGAAGTTCTTTTTGTACTGTTTGTACCAGTGTAGTTAGCATCTGAAATGTTTTCGTATAATATGTATTTTCAAATTATGTTTGTTGTGGATTTATGGAGTTTATAATCTAGGAGCAGTATTGGCAGAGTGCAGAACAGATACGACGTACAGCAAAATTCTTGCATGATTAGTTTTCACTGATTTAAACAGAACCTGTGTTGCTCCTGTATCATCTTAAGTTGGTCATCGTAGCTATGGATGCAGCCAAATATTTCTATGAATTGAATAAATTATAATATTATTTCAATAAGTGAATACAGTCAGAGGGCCTATTACCGATGTCATGGTTTTGTAAATGATATCATAGTGCAAAACGAATAATACTATTTCCGGTCAGATTTTTAATCATTTTTTCATTATTTAATGATGACATCATTCAAATTATGCCATAGTGATGATATCATTAAAGATCGATAGTACGAAATGCAGCATTTCATTACTTCTTTTTCTCAAATTTATACCATGTCATACGATGAAAGATCTATAATTGGCCTGCAGAATCAGAATGCAACTATGCAAACTTATTGTACTGTAATTATGAATAGTAATTTCATAATTTATGGAATAAGATGTATTTTTATAACTGACAATTACAGCGTATCATGACTTTTATGTGTTTGTGGGTCGTTTTGTTTATGGAGCTCTTTATTCCTATATCATATTCGTTCAAGAAATCATGTACTTTTCCCCACGGGGGCTCTAAATGTATTCATTATTTGGCAAAATATAAGCTAGCTACATAGTATGAAATATGTCGCGACTTAACTAAACAAAATATATAAAATCACCCATAGAAAAGTAATTACAGATACGCGTAATCTTGCGTAAATTTTGGGATAAAGCCAAGCGTAAAAATACAGTTAAGCCCAGCGTAACTTAAATTGATTTCTTTATAGTAATATTTCGAAAGTATAAAATATTATGATTATGTAAGGTGTTCCAAAAATTGTGTTAATATTTAATGTGGTTGTTTAGACCGTAATATGTTGTAAGACCAACTCAACCAAAAATTATGCCGTTTCTTTTCGCGATTTCATAGTTGGTTTCTCACTGTGAAGATGTTTTGTTTGATGCTCTAAACAGCAACTTAAAACAATAAGCACTCAAATATGAAATTGCCATTTTGAATTAAAATTCCACCTGCGTGGTGTAAGTAGAGCGTGCAATACCGTTATATTGTTACCGAAATTTTTCGAATTTCGCGCTGTTTTTCAGTACCGCAACATCGAGATTAGAAATGCAAAATTCGCGGTATTAAAAAAGAACCGTGATAGGGAAATCCAGGCTACGAATCGTCGCATGTTAGTCGGGCGGGCGGGATAGGTACAGTAAGCACCCACTCAAGCTTTACATTTACACTACGAAATCCACCACTATCACGAGCTACGTAAGAACGGTCGAAAGCTTACAGTACACTCTTGCACTGTGGTCCAAGATGCGCAAACATTGCGAACATTGCGATCAGTTCTAAAAACGTGGACCGAATTTACGATATTTGTACTGTTTGCACGCAATCATTTCGGACCACTTTAATAGCGCGATCGTGTGCATTCATGTCAATGTCATTAATTAAATAAACTTGTTTAATATTACATTAGTCACGACATTAGTTAAAAATGCAGAGTAAAAGCTTAATAGCTTATATAGTCAATTAATTATTTATCAATTCAGAACTTGATGAAGACTTATTTACAAACATCATAATTTGAATTTGACAATTGCACACATACTGCGCTGCCTCTTTTTTGTGAGCACTGAGCTGCGTTCAGAACCTACGCTCGGGTGCACTCCGAGTGCACTCTGACAGCAACCGACCCGTTCAGAGCCTCGGGGTAAAAAACGCTCTGACAGGCGGTTAGTACACTCTGTGCCCGTTCAGAAGCTTCGAGTGATGCAACCAAACAACCAACTCGAGCGTAGGGTGAAAAACACTCTGACAGATTTTATGTCAATGTCGATGTCAAAAATACGCTAATTATTTATTATTTTATTAAATAACACTACTTTGAACTCTTTTAAGCCTAATACCAGGGAAATATAGTGATTTCTATGTGTTATAATTATTTTTAAGCAGAAAAATGGATATTGACTGTTAATTTCTTAGTAAGGATTAGTAATATTTTGCCCTTTGCTTGAACTTGATCGGCAAGATACAAACTAAAAAAAAAGATATCAACGTGTGTGAAAAACACTCTCGGTTGCATTACTCTGACCCTCGGAACGCAACTCTGAAAGCACCGCTTCATGACGTCACATTGCTTTCGTTGGCACGAATCCGTTCATTTCGGACCGGGTTGTTTGCACGCTATCGGTACCATTAGTGCATATCAGCTCAATTTAGACCGCAGTTTTGGTAACTCATAGTGCGACGGGGAATTCGAACTAACGTTGTTTGATAGGTACTGAAAAAGGAGATGGCTTTATATGAAACTGGAAGAACAAGAGGTAAATATCTGGAGATTGTATATAACTGTCTGCTAAGCATTCGACCAACGAGTGTAGAAGCTGAGGGAGCATTTTCGGCTGCTGGATACATTAGTAATAAAATTAGAAGTTATCTAAATAATGTTACAATTGATACTTTGTTTCTTACGTAAATATTTTCAAATAAAAAATAAAGGTTGGCGTTATGTGTGAATTATTAATACTTATGTATTATTTTAACGATTTGCTAATTTCGCAAATTTTGCGGTATTACATGTCCGATACCGCAATATCGCGGTATTGAATATATACTGCAGTATTGCATGCTCTAGGTGTAAGATACCACGGTGAAATCTATTCACACAATAATCATAACATTCTAAATTTGAAAAATGTACAACATACGATTGTTTGCTTTACACCATTATACACCTATAATATTTTATACTTTCATATTCTTTACAGCATTTCTTACGTCATTATAGTCCAAGATACAGTGCTTGGTGGAATCAATATGCATCTAGATTTACGGCGGCACAGTGGAGCCATTGTGGATAGTCATCTACGCGTTGCAGCCACCAAGACCGTTTATATGTCCCACTGCTGGGTAGAGATCCCTCCTGAGACGAGCAGGAATTGGTTTACAACGTCACACTGGTCATAAACCAATCTGTGTGATTGGTGTATGGTTTGGTTTCGAGTTACCATCTCTTCGCAAATGTATAATTGCGAAAAACTCCTTTAATTTACTCTTACAGCATCCACAGGGAGAAAGGAGGCGGCGACACAATTTTAAGTCCATCACCGCACGGACATCATGCAGTAGTCGCCTCATGTTGTGCTGCTGGTCTCGAACTCTCGACTTCTTTCTCATCTGTCTGCACTTCTATAGATTACTTTACCTTTAGATTCAATATGGCGATGGGGAGACAATCCAATATGCATCAAATACATATGTCCCTTTCTGCTTCCACGATATCGTGGAAATATTTATGGCATAATTAGGTAACGGCATTAGTGCTTGTTCACGTAGAACAAAAGTGACCAGGCGCAGCAGAACGCGCGCTGCTGGCGAGCTCGTTCGTATTGGCTGCCAGGCGTTTGCGCGATCATCGTTTGCGGCGAGAAGTTCAAACCGGTTGAACTTATCTGATGCTGACATCGCAAGCGACGTTCGACCTAAACACGCTCAATGTGGAGCTTAACACATTGCCGCCGCATCCCTCTGCGGTGTACGGAAGGACGAAATCCGCATGCGGCTGCGGGGACACGGAACCGTGCCACCGTACGGTTTGCTCCGTATCTCCGTCCGGAGCTGCGATGCACGACGCACCGCATCACCGCATTATCTATGTTGAGATCTATTACGCGTATGCACGTCCTTTCTACGCAAGAATCCGTACGATACTGCGGCACAGTGTGGCATACCCCGCGGACCGCACCGCATCACCGAAAGTGAGTGCGGTGCCGTCGCGCGCGCCGCACAACCGCACGGACATGCGGTGTGAGTGTGTTATACCATGCGATTTTTGTATACAAATTAAGATTCTTCAGTCAAAATTGAAAACCGCACACCGGAGCGGTGTCCGGTGCAATGTGTTATGCGCCTTAGGTATGGTTGATATTGCCGCGAGCGCGGCGCACGCGCCGATCGCTCGCTCGTCCGCTCGCCCGCTACATCCACCGCACCTGCAGTCTGTACGTGAACACTTGCTTACTATGTTATGCGTTTGATATTTCGTGACACCGCCACCGCACGCCCGACTCAACGTGAACAAGCACTTAATGAATCATGCGCGTTGCGTAGCGAAACAAGTTGAAGTACGTTGCATGCTGTTTCACTGAAGGTCATAGTGTTGCACACATTATAGATTTGTGTTATTTTCAGGCAGTGTGAGCCTCATATCGACCTCCCAACGCATCCCGTTGTCAGCAATTATTTAGCTGGTTTTTCTATGCGAGCCGTTCGATCATTAGCTGCTGTCAGTTTTTTGACGCTAATAACTCTTAAATCAGAGTCGATTTAGTCTTATTGCGTTTTAGCTATACAGAGACCAAAAGATGTGGAGTGGAGAGGAGTCTTGGGGTCAAACCCTGCAGCTTGCATGCTCACTATGGCAGCTTAGTTTCAGCAGCAAAATGCCTACATCTAATACGGACTGGGACCGTTCATACCTGGACTCATGGCTGGATTCGCGGTTCAGAAGTACAACGAAACAATACGAGGAGGAAAACTACTTGTAAAGCATGCTGTCAACGCTTTTGTTTGCGCTTATTTAGATTTTTTGAAAGGTCAAACAAGAATGAGGTGTCCGTGATGTGAAGTCCACTAATACAGTATAAAAACGCAAGATGACTTCACAGTTTTCGAGCTGTATATTGTACAATAATTCTGTCTTTTTTTAATTCGCTAAGCGTAAATATGCATTGAGTAATTTTGATGTACAGTCAAAGAATTTAAATGTTTAGCAAGTTGTTAATTATTTGTATTCAATCATATAATACCAGTACTCAAACGCAGATATTTTGTCAGTTTGCTGTGTTCCATGGTGCTCACTTGTTTTTATAATACGATAAAATCTAAAAATCCTTGACCTGCTGAGCATATTTCCCTGACTGTACATGTACCTACATCATGATTTAAACATGTTCCAAAGAGCAAGCGTAATATTGTCTGTCGCCAAAGCGTAAAAGATCTGCGTAAATATGCACGTATGCGTAATTATTTAATCATTGCGTAGCGTTATCATTATTTAAAGTATGCGTAGCGTATTTTTTTTTTCACTTCAATCATGTGTCGTATCAGAAGTAATAAATCGGTTGCCTATCCATTGAACCACAGACGTATAAAGGCTAGCAGACTAAACGTATCGTTCAAAAAGCGTGGCAACCTTACCACATGTAAATATTACCTACACACAAACAACATTAATTTAATTTCATTGTAATTTCTGGAGTTTTATTATACGAGTATGATGCGTTAGAACACTCGGGGCACAGCACTTTACCATTGTTCTTGTCCGATTAGCAGTTATTTTATTTATAATCACAAAACAAAACATTATAACACAGTGTCACGACGCCATTTGTCTCTTATTTTGACAAAGCTAAACATGGCGTCCACGTGGCGTCTGCCACGGCTTCGGAAATGTTTATGTGTGCGTTAGTATCGCCATAGACGAAAGACAGAAATAGCGATATATCTTGTCACTTTGGGGTGAAAGTAAAAAGGATATAGGCACATTATTTATGAGTTATGACAAATGTGTGAGTAAAATTATGTTAAGTCTGCTTCCCTTTATACGTCTGTGCATTGATTGGAACATTTTGGATGCGTCAAATGCTATAATGTAACCCCTGTTGTTTTTCAGGTCGTTGTTGTATTATTCATCCAGCAAATGGTGACAGCCGTCCCGAATTCCCGATCATGGTTTCTTCAAACAGATCCATCGTGCTATACGATATATTACATTATATCTGCGTAACCTTAGTTTACTTAAGACTGACCTACTCCATCGCCACCTCATCGTCAGCAGTATAGCCTATTTCAACTTTAGCTAGCTGATTCTGCTTAAACTGACGGCTAATTCGGCGTTGAGCGACCTATTGGTGCATTCTTTTCCAACCAGCTGGAGCTCTGCAGCGGGATCACCGACTTCTACTGCCACCGTATTACCGTTCGTCACGCATCCTCGCATTCTCGCAACAGCAGTATCATCATTTAGCCATGACATATAAATTGTTTCCAGATGCTACTAGCTCCAACACTACAGATCTACAAGGCTGGTGGAAATAATTATGTGCATGTACTTATCACTGCAGACTTATTATATAAAGCATACGCGTATGTTTGCATGTAGTGAGCGCGCATTTGCGTAGGTACTTCACGACTGTAATGTGAAAATATCCAACAATATAGAATGTCGTTCTCTTTCAGTATCACCGGTGCTATATCCTGATCCAATGAGCTAGGATTTATCTAATTGTATTCTAAGTATGTTTTTATTTAATGCAGAAGAGATTTTTTTGATATTATAATATTAATATTGTCTCGCAGGTCAATAAGGCTGACTTCAATAATTTACCTGTAACTAGAAGGCGAGGGCGTCGGCAGAATTTCAACATTTATAACAGTATTGTTTAGCAGAGGCCTTAATCTTTCCACTGCATATGCAACAGCGTAAGATGCAAAGCGTAAAAAAATTCTATTAACCAAATCTAATGCGGTCTTCTTATATTTACAGCTAGGGATAGCACAGTAGTTAGCATGGGAATGAAAATTAATCCAGCTCATGGCACTATAATCCACGTGTCATCTGGACAACAGACAAAGTCAGTATACATAATATGTACAAGTATTTGCATCTAACGTATATTTTACACATAATAATGTCACCTATATTCGGTCACACAGCGGCCAATCTTAACAGTGAGCACCACAATACTCTTAGCAGAGTTATAGTGCCTGGTGTGTGAACAAATACCACTGCACTCTGTTCCTTCACTTGCACAGACCGAAGGGACGGTAAGCTGTCACAACCAGAATGAGATTGGACGTAGTACTCACTGTTTAACGCACCTTCCGAAGCACAAAGAAGCTCAAAATGTCTTACCATGGCCAGTTTTTACCGCCTCCATGATCTAGTGGTTAAGGCCACCAAGTGTTG
The DNA here is from genome assembly GCA_963935595.1 of Schoenobius gigantellus. Classification (NCBI taxonomy): domain Eukaryota; kingdom Metazoa; phylum Arthropoda; class Insecta; order Lepidoptera; family Crambidae; genus Schoenobius; species Schoenobius gigantellus. The sequence continues at coordinate 26,353,251 of OZ012554.1, forward strand.
TTCGGGAGGTCCAGGGTTTAATTTCCCATGGGGGCAGATGGGGGTTTTCCTACTCTTGTTTGGTTGGTGCTAGGGCTTCTAAGCCCGCCTATCTAAGTTTTGTCAACTTGTAATAACAAAAGGCATTGTTGTGTTCGACAATTAGAGGTAAGATAGCCAGTTCCTTAGCTGTTGAGGAGTTCAGATGAAGCTCACTTCCACCTTTGGCCTTATCGTCACTTACTATCAGGTGAGATAAAGGCCAACAGCTTCCCTGTCGTATGTAAAAAAAATAGAATTTTGAAAAAAAAAACGTTGCTAACTTTAGCAATCGTTAGTCAAGTGCCAATGCACACAATTCTCATATAAATCATTTCTTTTTATTTACAGCGTGTCCACCTCAGGTATGACGCAAGACGGCAGTGGCATGTATATACGTCAGTTGGACCGAAATGCCATACAAATTCAAGGAGCCAAAGATGGCCAGAACAAAGATAAAATACAAGGTGCAGCACAGAATGTCCAAATGATAACGGTGCCGCAGGGAATGACCGTGTTGCAAAACCCTTTGAACATCGGCCAAATGCCCACGGTGATCGGGCAGCCCAATAGTCAAGTTTACATGATCCCCACCAACCATCCGAACCTCGTCCAGGCGGGGGGCTTGCAATCTGGAATTATCGGCCAGCAAGTTCTACAGCCAGGTCAAAACGTGACCGTGATGCAACCCAACCAGTTGGGGATGCCAGGCGGAGTGCAGTACAACGTGCCAATAATGCCCATGAACATGCCAGCGAGCTCCCAATATATGCCTGCTGGGATCAATTTAAACACACATCTGTCGGCGCAACAGTTAAACGCCGCCTTAGCGGGACAACACCTCAATCCCAACCTGGCCGTTTCGGGGGCGATACCCATAGTCCAGGCGCCGCCGCCCTCGTCGCCGTTGACCAACCCCGGACAAAACATAGCTGTGACCCAACCGCCTCCGGTGCATCAAATATTGCCGCAGAATTCTTACGTGACGCCCACGAGCCAGTACGCCGGCGTGCCGCAGCAGTACATGATGCAAACCAACAATGGTACCATAACAGTTCCAGGGAACAACCCAAACGTGCAATACACGCTACCTCCCAACGCCCAGGCGGCGAGCACGCCACCCGGCAACGGCAACGGACAGACTGCGGCGGTCACCGAAAACGACGCGACGAACGGCGCCACGAGCCAGACGAGCTACATCACGTCCTCCTCGCAAGAAAGCTACTCGATGACGGGCGGCGCAAGCGTTCAAAATGCGCAGCAAACGTACCAATCGGAGAGCTCCACGAGTCAAACTACAGGTTTCGCGTCGACCAATCTGTCGACGAATCAGACGGCGACGCCGCCCAGCTACCCGGCGTCGAACGGGAACAACCAATCGGCGACGTACAATGTGAACCAGACGACGACCGCCCAACCGCCTCCGAACTACAGCAACGGCAATAACGGCACTAATCAGCAATCCACGAATCAGAGCTACGGACAACCGTCGACTCCGAGCTCGCAGAATAACACGCAAAGCAATTTCTCCCCGTCGACGACCCCGGCGCCGAACCAGTCGTATCCCAACGCGAATCTCCCGAACATGCCGAATCTGGGTTATCCGCCGAACCCGAATTCTCAGAATCCGTACCCGAACGCAACGGGCCAAAACATGGCGGCGTACGCAAACAATCAGTACCAATACACGAGCAGGCCCTGGTTCAGGCCGAGGTACGGTTCGCCGCAAGGGTCCCCGTACAGCGCCGGCGCCGGCCCGCCGAACGGACCCCCCATGCCGGTGCCCCCGCCCACTGGAAACTACAATTACTGGCAGGACAGTTGAGATTACTCCAATATCATCGACATGGATGATATCATCCAATGACGATGATATTGCATGGACTCCCAGTATGGATTGGATAGTTTTATGTGAATTAAATGTAACAGAGACTGCTTTAAAAACATTTATGAAATGTATAAAGTGAATAGTATAGAAATAGTGTTTATTTAAACAGTTTTGCTCTAATTACTTCATAGATATGTATTTTTAATTATTAATAAAGAGAAATATATCATAATAATGTTTTTAGATTTCCAACATTAAAATTTATAAATAGTTATAGCTTGCATACTTAGATCAAAATGCTCTAAGTTTGCATACTAATTCATTGAAAGAAATCCTTATTACTATTTTAATATAACGTGTTCTTTAAAGTTTCCTCTTAAAAATCGTAATAACTTTTTCAACACACTTGCTAGTAAAGTGAGCCTTATTACATCGCCTTGAGGGCGATTAACCGAGCTATACACACACGTGTGCAATAAAATTACACACTAGTGCGTAGTAGAACTATCCCTACAAAATTGAATTAGTACCTTACTGCAAGCTAATATGCGAGTAAACAGCATTCTCAATTTAACGGGGAAAATAAAAATATAATTCATAATAATTTGTTTTAAGATATTCGCATATTATCACTTAAAATTATAATTTTAAGTGATAATGCGAATAGTAGGTAGACCTTGTTTTGGACGCGTGAAAAAAAAACTTGCAGAAACTTGTGTAAAATGTCTATCGCTTTCAATTTTGACAGTCAAAGTGCATCCGTCCGTGGTCCAATGGTGGTCCATCACTATTTTTTAACACAGGTATTGGAATTCTTATTAGAAATTTTTTCTCAGACAATAACCACCCTGCTCCTAAAATTTTCATATTTTGTTTTTATCGTATTTTTCGCTGTCCTACATAGCTTTTTCCTCGCAAATGTGTTGAAAAACGTCGTATGAAACTCGTAAGCTTGCTCATTTTACACACTTGGCTGAATAACGCCCTCGCCTGCGGTTCAGGCTGCAACCCACGTCCGCGTGTCTGATGAGCAACTTCACTCGTATCATAATATACTATTAAACATCTTGTATAACGTCCCAAAGAAATATAATGTACCTACCTACTTAGTCAACTTTCTATTACAACGCAAAAAATTGCAATTAAACTTCATTATCTCCTTAGAATAATAACGCGTGATTATTCTAAGATTATCTCTATGATTTATTGTTATTTTGACATAAGTCAAGAGAGTGTGACAAATCTGTGCAACAATAAATTGCTAACATATATTGATCTGTGAATTACATACAGTGTGGTAGCGCGTAGTAATAGCGTTTATGATTAGTTCGTTGCGGAAAATGAACACGGAAAACCGGTATCCGGTCACGGCGTCGCTGTTCATGCTGCGCGAGTTCAAGCACCGGCAGCAGCAGGTGCAGCGTGGGCACCAGCTGCTGCGGCGGCAGGCCGAGGCGCTGCGGCTCCGCGGGAGGCAAGCCGCCGCCGAGCTGGCGACGACGCAGGCGCTCCTGGGCCACGCGCTGAGGGAGGCCTACATATCCCTGGCCGCCGTCAAGTTCACTAACGGAGAATCGAACGCCATGGTGCTCGAAAATATTGGGGAGGTACTTAGGCTCTTTGTTTAAACCAGGGGTTCCCAATTTACCCTATGCGCCTCACCCAACATTATGCTAAAATACTACGCCCTCTAAGGGGCCGAAATGAAGATTCAAGAAAATTAAGCAAACGATGAAGATATTGGCGTGTTTAGTTTTATTCGAAAGATGGTTGCAACGTGTCGCTGACTTGGCATAGGTGGCACCGTCCGCGTCGCGCATGTTAATAAGTATGAACAAATTTAATAAATATATATTATTTATATAGGTACTTAGTTTAATTCTGGAGCCGCTCGCTGCGCCTCCCCTTGCTTCACTCTACGCCCCCCAAATGGGGCGCGCCTCACTGGTTGGGAGTCCCTGGTTTAAACGGTTAAGGAGTATTAGCAAAACTTCCTACACAAAATGTCGGTAGTTGGTACTAACTACGCAGGTCTGGTAAACGGTGCACCGCCCGCCATCCCTCCATCGCATGCGACAAAGGAATATCACTAGTTAGTACACACTAACATGCAAATACTTAGAATCGACGCGTTTGCCACTTCACGTGGCATCCTCAGGATATTATTGCCTTCGCTGCGCTCCGACGTTAGTGTGGCTGACCCCAGCTGGGCCATAAAAAAACTGAAAAATAGATTGAGTATGCCGCTGTCTGAAGTTCGCCTAATGTCTGGAGTTTGTCAGAGTTTTTCGGCAAGTTTCAGAGTTTGGCTTTAATACTTTGGAAGATGTAGCTGCAGTCGGGGAGCAAAAAATTTGTGATAAAACCCAGTTACACGTGTCCCTTGAGGAGTGTCAAGAAATTCTTATCACGTCAGTCCCACTAAATACGCGCCACCGTGCTGCTCTTTTAAGACATAGAGATTATGTCAGTGAAATTGTGAGATAATGCATGACTCGAGTCCAGTCTTGGCAGCCCGTGCTACGCCTGCTGGTGTAGTTAGGGCTTTCGCTGCGTTAAGCGGGCGCACGGCGCGTGCGTCCGCTCCGCGTGCTTGTTTCATGTCATTTCATTCATAAAGCAGCGCTGCGTGAGGCGGATAGCCGTCGCACGCGACGCGGGCAGCGGGGCCCGCGTCGCGGGCGACGGGGCACGTGACATGGGCTGATTGGCTGACGCCTTTGTTCACGTCATCGTCTTTTGGCTAAGTTATATAATATATATGTTTATTATATATTCATATTTATCGACTGTACCCCTACGCGATCGAAATTATACTGGTGGTGGCGCTGCGATAGACGGGAGTCCGTCGCGGACGCCCGCGACGGAGCAGGCGGGCACACGGCGCGGACATCCGCGTCGGGCATCCACGACGGGCACCCGCTTAACGCAACGAAAGCCCTTAGTTTCGTGTCCCATCGGTAGGCTTTTGAAACCAACTCCGATCGATCAACATTGATATTGCAATTATCCGTACCTACTCTTCAACGTAACATAATGTTGCCTAGCTGCGGTCTTCTTAGAGATGGAGGTACTACTCAACTATATCTGTAGTTATTACCTATATGTAATCTAATTATCTATATAAGACTAACTATGTTGACAACAACTTGTGACATCAGATGCTAAGTCAAGGTACCCACTCAGTAATTTCACTGCCATATTTTACCCATCGAACCGGAACACAGCAATGCAAGCACTGTTGCTTTGCGGCAGAAATAGGTAAGTCTGAGGTACCCAAGCAGATGACCCTGGTACAGAGTCGCCCTCCGGTAAACGTTAGCATGTAGTAGTCGCACGGCCAACATTGACATACCTTTACGTAACTCAATTCAAATGACGGTCAAGCGTACAAGGTCAATTTTAATGCATCTGCAACATCGCAGGATTAGATAGCTAACAACAACGTTTGTTCTACGACGTTTGATTATTCGTTAGTTACATACGAAAATAAATATTAATTTAATATACTTCTAGAATATTTGTAACTCTACGCGCATCACCAGAAATTACTTGGGACCGCGAGCGTAGCGTCGTCTTTCGTCGTCTCATAGACTTACAGTGCAATAAAAACTTGAAAATTGCTTTTTGTTCAATTTATTGAATTGTCTTAAAACTCGTAAAACAAACGTTGTACCTACTCGTAGTTAATGATGTTAGCTATGTACTCCTGCGAGGTTGCACGTGCATTAAAATCACTGTATACTAAGTTAATATTCATTAAGCTATGTTACCACGTGCACAAATAGGCACCGCACTAAAATTAAAATGTCTTCATTTTCTTCTTTCTTATCAAGCTTCTATCAATGTGTTTGTGTAACATAACCAGGGCAAAAATAACACACCTGCCTGACACATTTTAGGTCAAGTTACAAAACGTTAATAGTACCTACCTAAAGTGGAGGGATAGTTCCTTTTTATTCCCCACTCCTATTCCCAGGCTCAAGTAAGAGTGCAGCGTATCCCGGAAAATATATCAGGTGTAGCGGCGGTCTATCTCCAAGCCGTCGAAGACTATACAGCTAGTGACACCCTGCGTTACGCTGGCCTGGGCGCTGGCGGCCACCGTACTAGCGAAGCCAAGAAAGCGTTCAGGCAGGCCGTGCACATCCTCATCAAGTTTGCTTCTTTGAGGAACACTTGTATTCTGTTGGATGAAGCGATACGCTCTACTCTGAGGTAATCGTTTGAAATGGTCTGTAGTTACTACAGTATACCTTACCTATCTACCTGACACGGAGGCTAGGAGCTGTTAACTTAATATTTTTGTTGTTGGTTCTGTTGGATAGTGGAATTAAAGTGACAATTTAATACCTATACTTCTTTAATAGAATTAAAGTGACAATTTTAATATACGTCAATGGCCTTGTGGGGTGAATTTACGAATAACTCGCTACTGTCTGTGAAATATCCTGCATTGTAATGAAGTTCTGGCAGAGCAGACGAGATTATTCTTGATTAATCTTTTTTATGGCATAGCGTTCAATAAATAAAGATTTTATTACGTTGAATTATATGTGTAAGCATTACTTACACCATAGACGAAGAATAATCCTTGCTTACACATATAATCAAAATACTTACAAAATAATGACAGAATAACCGACAGAACCAAAAATAAAAATATTAAGTTATCGGTTCCGCGCCTTGTGCCGTAAAAATTATGGAATTATGGGGGGGGGGGCATCTGTGTCCGCCAATGTGGCATACCTACATATAGCCACATATTTTAGTTTGTAAACATTTTAATATAACTATAATTTATTTTATATATTACTTATACTTATTCCAGGAAAGTGAATGGGATAGAAAAAGTTATTATGCCAAAACTTCGCAACACCGAAAAATATATTTTGATGGAAGTGGATGAAATGGTAACGTTCATTGCTAATTAGTCGGTTACTAGGTATTCATAATTAGGTAAGGTTCAGTCATCATCATAACATCATTAATGTTCAATCTCGCTATTAGGAAAGGGAGGAGTTTCACCGCCTGAAAATGCTGAAAGCTAAAAAGATCCGATCTAAAACATTGACTTCGCTGCAGTCTCGAAGCAATACTAACGAGAACCATGGATTTCGTGGTAGATACTGCACTTATTTGTAGTCTTGTTAGCAATATCTTTCAGTCACAGAAATGTGTGATGAATATTTTCAAGTCATATCGTGGTAAATGAAATGCGTGATAAATACTTTCGGTTAATTTTAAGATCGTTAATGAAAAAGTAGTGTACCTACCTTACTAGATCAGACTAGGATAAGCTGATTATGATGTATCTCTCAAGAAGCATATTATATAAACTTGATTCTCACCGAAACAATATCTCAGGCATAGTTTTTTTTATTCTTAAGTGTAGGTATGACCAGAATTTACCTTGAAAATTAGAAATTAGCGTTTGTTCTAAAATTAAGAAATAATTTCTAGTTTGAACTTTGTTTAAATCATTGAATTTTATGCAGATACAACCGAAACTCCACCAGCGTCTCGCATGCAATCTTTGGAGTGTATAAGCAGCATCAAGTTCCCTTGGCCACCTATCCCTTCGTCATCGACAATTTTGAGCAGCAACTATACAATTGCTTGCTATCCGCACAACTGGGACGATGAAGACCTGCTCTTTTGAATAACACAACCTTAGTAACAATATCTGTTAATAAACTACTGAAGTAGGAATTTAAACGTTTTGTGTTATTTAAAGTTGCTATCCTATTTAAAACTACGGATACAATATTGGGTTCGGCCGTTAGTCGATCGCGGGCGATCGTGATAAGTAGCCGAGTTGCCGTGAAGATTGTATTGCAAATTTTGCGTAAAATATGTTTTAAAACTTTAGTGTGACAATTGAAAACACTGTTGTTAGAACGTATGAATATTGGTTTTGTATTCAAGCCGGCTTTTGACTATAGGATGTAATATATATTACATGTTCAGCTATATATTACATCCCGGGTTTGCTGTTCTCACTATCAGATATATTTTTTCGAATAGTTCAGGGAAGGGCTTTAGATTAGCAACCCACGATTTGGGGGGTAGGGGGTGGAGGGGGGGTAGGGGAGGAGGGAGCTACCCCCCTGTACCACTCCCCCCTCTCGGCAATGCGTAGTTTTCAAGATATTAATTTTAAAATTTTTCACAAACCTAACCTCAAAATGTATGGGAAAAGGTTGGGTTGTGTATTAACTCATGTTTGCGCCGCATCTAGAACCTATTTAAGAATTAGAAGATGTAAAAATTGGAAGATCAAAGAATTAATTATATGATTTTAGTGGTATAGGTTCCCAGAGAATAGTATGACGCTGCGCTCGCTTCGCTCGCTCCGCTACGCATGGTCATGTTCTGAACCTAACCTAACCTACAGTAGGCAATTTCGTCACCTATTTTCTTTTTTAATGGCGGGGGGCTTCGCCCCCCGAGCCCCCCCTGGTGGGGGGCTGCGCCCCCCCGTCCCCCTGCTCTTTAGTCTTCTAGACGTGTTCTGACTTTGACACTTGACAGCTTGAAATCAAAATGGCCGCGTTTGGCATTGCGTTTTGTTAGTATCAAAGTGATAAACATATGATAATTAAATTCTTAAAATACTAATTATTTTGCAAATGACATATTTAAGTAACAATATTTTTAATATATTTGTCATTTTAATTAGTTATATTGCTTAAAACAAATTGGTTTAGTATCGATGATCAATGTAACAAAACGCATCTCACTAAAAAATGGCAAAATCTAAAGGGCCGTTGCCATCAAATACAAGATAGAAGAAACTTAATCGATATTTTTCATACAAAATTACAAACTTTATTTAATTATTGCAAATAAACTATAAGTTTCCGAAACGCAAAACTTCACAAATGTACTTAAAAAAATGTAGTCTTTCCGATGATAAGTATCTGAATGTGCAAATCGTGGGTTGTTAATCTAAAGGTGAGCCTAGTTCAGCTTCTATGTTCCCTCCCTACATCATAACGTCTTTTATCGAAACGGTTGACCTCTCGTTATTAAATGGATAATATGGAAATTGTTTTGCTAGATACTTTCGATAGTTCATCAGACGAAGATGATGCAGTATTCGATTTACATGTCTCATTATTAAGAAAAAATTACAATAAACGTCGATTCTGGATTTCGAATCATATCATATTAGACTAAGAAAATATTATAGTGAATTTCTTATTACGTTTCTCCGTGCAGCATCCTTAATTTCATTCATTTTATACTCTTCACGATTAGTCGCCCATAAACAAGGATAATTCCTAACACTTTCTATAAAATGTTCCATTATAGGGATAAAATGGTAAATAGGTAAATACGTGGTAAATATGTAAAGAAAAGATTGCGAACCAAAATACCCAAAAATCATAACACGCGGACAGTTAGGTACGTGCGTATGACCGTCACGATTCGAAATGAAGGCGAGGCAGGGGTAGAGGTGCGGTGTGCGGGAACGGGAGGTAAAATATATACCGCCTATAGCCTTCACACCGCGTTTACACATTCGCGCGAATCGCGAGGCGAATAGCGAGGCGAATAACGAACTAGCTGTTTACACATGCGTGTTCGTTATTCGCCTCGCTATTCGCCTAGCAATTCGCCTCGAGATTCGCGCGAAATAGCGCGTTTACACATTCGCGCGAATCGCGAGGCGAATAACGAACACGCATGTGTAAACAGTAAGTTCGCTATTCGCCTCGCCATTCGCCTCGCGATTCGTGAGTTCGCGTCGGGAGCGGTTTTTTGGACGCGAATCAAAGGGCACGAATGGCGAACACGAACTTACTGTTTACACATTCGCATGCATTTAGTTGACTGCTAGCGCCCGACCCAACCGAACGTGTAGACAAATTAGAGTGGAGTAAAGTGCGAATTTTAGAATTCCTAGAATTTTATTATAGAGAAGAGCTCATTTGGAACCCAAAACATCGCAATCATAATTACACATAAAAAATATTTTACAAAAAATAAAAACCGACTTCAAAAACACTGAAAAGTTAAAAATAATATAAGAAATAGGTACAGACAACATCACACTTCTATATTGAAGTCGGTGCCAAACGATATCTCCTCGAAAGTCTTAAAATTTGTCACCGACTTCAATATAGAAGTGTGATGTTGTCTGTACCTATTCTTATATTATTTTAAACTTTTCAGCGTTTTTGAAGTCGGTTTTTATTTTTTGTAAAATATTTTTTATTTTTAACTTTTTAGTGAATGAAATCTTTTTAGTAAAAACAAAAACCCTAATTTAATACCAGCTCATCAGTGAGCTGGTATTTCATTAGCGTTTCCATCGATTTTCATGGGATCCCATTATCAGAGAATACAAAAAGAATGTTGAAAATCAGTCCACAATTGGCGGCGTAATCGCATAACATACACACAAAAAAAACATTTGCATCGAATTAAGAACCTCCTCCCTTTTTGAAGTCGGTTAAAAATAAAAACCGACTTCAAAAACACTGAAAAGGTAAAAATAATATAAGAATAGGTACTGACAACATCACACTTCTATTTTGAAGTCGGTGTCAATTTTAAGACTTTATAAGAGATCATCGTTTCGTACCGACTTCAATATCATCATCATCATCATCATCACAGCCCATATACGTCCCCACCGAGGGGCTCGAGCCTACCCTATATTAGGATGATTAGGCCTTAGTCAACCACGCTGGCCCAGTGCGGATTGGTCGACTTCACATACATCATTGAACTTCTTCGCAGATGTATGCAGGTTGCCTCACGATGTTTTCCTTCACCGTACGAGCGTCAGACAAATGTACATATGAAATTCGAAACGAAAAACACATTGGTACATGGCGGGTCTCGAACCCCGACCCCCCGATTGGAAGGCAAGTGCCGAGTCCACTGCGCCACCGACGCTCTGTCGCGCGCTGTATATGCAAGTATGTGTATATATAAACACATTCGTACACATTACTTTCATAACACTTACACACACACACATATACAATATGTATATGTGAGTGTTATGTGCGTGTATGTATGTTTTTTTCTTAATATCATATTATTTGAATATAACAATTATTGTCATTTATTACATTTATTTTCTTATGCCGTCATTTACTTTCTCTCCTTAGCCTAATGGTTGACTGGTAGAGAGCGATGTTTATCGCTAAGTCCGCCATATGTTTGTAACATTAAAGCTTAAATTATTAAAAACTAAAATGTAGCACGCATGCCGCCATTATTTTCACGTCCTCCGTGTTCGTGTGCTAATATCAAAATGAATCACCCGCGAATGTGTGAACAGTAGTTCGCGGTGGCACTCGTAGGTACGAATGTTTCGTCGAATGACGAGGCGAATAGCGAACACGAATGTGTAAACGCCACACGAATGTTTCGTCGAATGTTTCGTCGAATGTTTCGTCGAATATTTCGTCGAATGTTTCGTCGAATGGCGAACACGCATGTGTAAATGCGACATCAAATATAGCTCGGTCGGGCGAAAAAATATTTACAGTTTGGGGTGTAATATATATTATAGCACAGTGAAAACGGTCTCGTCAAAAAGTATGGCAAGCGATAAAATATTATATCTCAAAATGTAATATATATTACATTACATCCCATAGTCAAAAGCCGGCTTTAAGGTTTGTATTACTGACTAATTATATATTATATTGATTAAAACAAATGAAAATGGTTTCCGAACTGCGATCTACGCTCGACCGCCTTGACTTTGAACGCTTGACCTTAGTTTTGCTGTCTCTTTTACTATCATACGAGCGAGCGAGTACGCTACTGTCCACGCCCACCCAGCGCTGCCTCGCGTCGTGGCACAATTTTTGTTCGCAACAGCTTGTCTAGTTAACAGGGTTGCCAGATCGGCCCCTGGGGGGCCGAAAATCGGCCCTTGCAAATTTATGTTGGCCCTTGGCAGCCATCGGCCCTTTTGTGGCCTTTCCCCACCCCGCCACTTATGAAAATATAATTTACAAATAAGAGAAATAAAAATGAGATTTTTGCAAGACTGGACTCACGAGATAGGAGCTGTGTGTACCTAAAATCTAAACATGACTGGATTCAATGGGCACAGACCACGAGCCTTAAAAACAGAGTATTAACACACACACCACACATTACCGTAACGATTGCTTCTTTGATGACCACGACAACAGGCGTAGAAAACTGTGGTGGTGTCTTTTATTTTACTTATTTATTGATCACTAACATAAATAAATAAAGTATTTTGTCTTCTTTTTTTTTATGTATGACCCGGCAAATGACCTCCTCCCGCCTAATGTTAAGCAGTGAAAGCGGCCCAAATGAGTTGACAGGTAGAGTAGGGACGACATCCACTATCCTACCTGCCCGCCCCTTGCCGGCCCAAAAGATGCTTTTTCACGCCTCTTTTGAAGGAACCCATGTTGTAGGATGGGGGAAACACGTGCGCAGGTAGAGAATTCCAAGTATGGGATGAACGACAGAAGAAGGAATCTTAGAATTTCTTGGTACGGTGTGAAAAGGAGGACACAGTGTACGGATGACTCCGAAGGCCCTTACGCGTGTTTCTGTTAAGGAATGGAGAGGGAGGGATAAGGTTAAAGAGCTCCTCAGAGCATTCCCCATGGAACATTCGGTAAAAGGCGCTAAGAGAGGCGATGTCACGACGAAGTTGTAGAGGCTCCATCTCCAGATATAAAAAGTGCTTAAGGCGCATAGTAGGGTCAATCATAAAAAAATCACTGCAGAAAAAACCGGTTCTCTTCATAAATATTGATTAAAAAATCTTTAAAAAAGATATTATCTTATTATTCAACGCATTGTTTTTCGGCCATTTTTAGATATTCGGTATTCGGCCGAATAGTGACAATATTCGGCCGAATACAGAATACCAAAAAAATATGAAAATAAAGACGTACTTCAATCAAAAAAATATTTATTTAGAACTTCGAGCATTAATTTAGAAAGATAATTATGTAATTTTAATTTTTAAAATTAAAAAGAGGCAGATTGTGGTGAATAAATATCAGTTTCTCTGCATTAGCGCGAACGCACACGACCGACTATAGCTGGTCGATTTTTTGACGGTGAAAAATGAAACATATGTAGTTCTACGTTGCAACGCACGCGAATTACAAAAAGTCGGTCAAAAAAATATCGGTGTATCCCGGTCGACCCTATTATCGGTGAAAAATGGAACGTTCGTAAATAAATGTAGGTATACGTCACTGCACAAAAAAATCGGTCAAAACATCGGTGCATCGAGACAGATCGTAACATGTAGGTACGCTTCTCGCGATCTTTATATACACGGATCTGCCGCTTGGCAACAACCGAATATTTGGCCGCCGAATATTCGGCTATTCGGCCGAGAGCGTCGCCGAATATTAGGTATTTGGTAACGTATTTGGCCAAATCACTATTCGTTGCATCTCTATTATTAAGAGGCTGAGTAACGCCAACGACCTTGAGACATGATTTGTACTGGAAAACGGGCGCGGTGCGTTATTGAAATTGAGCGAAAAAATCAAAATATATATATTTAAAAAAAACTAGTAACTTATTTCAAGATATGAAACATCAATATTATCAAATTAAGTGTAACGAGTTAATTCCCTGAAAATCATTAAATAACCTTTGTTAAATAACTCGGATTTTCTTCTGGAAGCTGTTTTTGATGGGTGAATTTGGCATTTTTTTTAACGAGAAATTTTGATTCAAATTTATTTTGGGGACATGGATATTCTCAAAAATATTTTCAAGAGTAACATATATTTTTTTTACTGCGGTGTATTAAACAAGTTTTGCTAAAAAAAGTTTTAAGTGGAGCTCGATGAGCGCAGCTCAGCGTTGTCAGCCTCTTAATTAGGTACTTCGAAACTGGTGAAAACCATTAATAAACAACTTTTAGTAATTTTACATTTGTGACTGCAAAATAATTCGAAAAGAATGATAAAAATAAATCAAATAGGTACAAGAAAAAAATGATTTTTTTTGTTACGTATTTTTTTCGTGTATTTGATTTAGTTATTTTTATCATTTTTTAAAACTTTTAGTAAAATGATGATTTTAATTTCAATTTCGGCCTTTCCTGCCGAAAATCGGCCTTTTTCCACAAATCTTTCGGCCCTATTTTGATTTACGTGCTGGCAACACTGCTAGTTAATATACGTCAATGGTGCCAAACGATGATCTCCTAGAAAGTCTTAAAATTTGGCACCGTCTTCAATAATGATGTGTGATGTTGTCTGTACCTATTCTTATATTATTTCTAACTTTTCAGTGTTTTTGTAGTCCGGACGAACCCGACGAATCGAACCCCGCCGGACGGACCTCCCGATCAACATCCGGTGGCCTCAACCACTAGACCACGGAGGTGGTAAAAATTAGAATTCTAAGACTATTAGTATAACTGGAGCGTCGGTGGCGCAGTGGACTCGGCACTTGCCTTCCAATCGGGGGGTCGAGGTTCGAGACCCGCCATGTACCAATGTGTTTTTCGTTTCGAATTTCATATGTACATTTGTCTGAGGCTCCTACGGTGAAGGAAAACATCGTGAGGCAACCTGCATACATCTGCGAAGAAATTCAATGATGTATGTGAAGTCGACCAATCCGCACTGGGCCAGCGTGGTTGACTAAGGCTTAATCACCCTAATATAGGGTAGGCTCGAGCCCCTCGGTGGGGACGTATATGGGCTGTGATGATGATAGTATAACTACCCAAGATTAGTGTATAAAAATGAGAGGTATTTTTTATTTGATGCATAATTATTACTTTATATTTTTTAAATTCCTGCTCCTATTTAGTTTGTATTAATTTATCTATCTAAAATAATAGATTCTTTGTTATTTATTTTTAAGTTAACAAGAGTCTGTTCTTGTTTAAACAATTGTAAATGTCATTTTATGTTTAGTGTTTATTTTTTTCATAAAAAGATCCATTATTGATTCACATCTCAAATGAAAATCATTTTAATTCAGTATAACACTCATCTTACAAAAAGTCATTTTCTTTAGACAGGTAAATGTACGATAGATAAGTACTTTCATAACAAATAACAGCTCAGTCCTATAAAGTAGGACTTGGTAGGGATACCATTACCAAGTAAGTGCCTACACTATAAATTTCAAAGGAATACTGAAATAATTTACGAAACTTATCTACTAAAATGTTATAAAGAAAGAAGATTTGTATTTTTGTTTGTAATGAATAAACTCAAAAACTAGCTCACTGGGAAGTCTCGGCGTAATTATTGTTAAAATGATTTTTAGAAATAAAGCTATTTTTATTTATTATATTTTTATTTTTAAAAACTACTAGGCTGATTTAAAAAAAATTTGACTAATAGAATGCTACATTATCACTGAGTAATATAAGGTTATAAAATAATGTTTCATACGGGAAAACAAAATTCCCTCACGATAAACGAAAATAACGAAGGCAAAGTTGCGAGCGGAAAGGCAGTCAGGAATACCTAAGCAACGCAAAACATTACAAACGGTAAAATAATGATCTCGAGTTCTCGCGCCGAGGAGTCGCGCGTTCCGTCGTAGTGTGCGTAACACCGCGTTTACACATTCGCGCGAATCGCGAGGCGAATAGCGAGGCGAATAACGAACTAGCTGTTTACACATGCGTGTTCGTTATTCGCCTCGCTATTCGCCTAGCAATTCGCCTCGAGATTCGCGCGAAGTAGCGCGTTTACACATTCGCGCGAATCGCGAGGCGAATAACGAACACGCATGTGTAAACAGTAAGTTCGCTATTCGCCTCGCCATTCGCCTCGCGATTCGTGAGTTCGCGTCGGGAGCGGTTTTTTGGACGCGAATCAAAGGGCACGAATGGCGAACACGAACTTACTGTTTACACATTCGCATGCATTTAGTTGACTGCTAGCGCCCGACCCAACCGAACGTGTAGACAAATTAGAGTGGAGTAAAGTGCGAATTTTAGAATTCCTAGAACTTTATTATAGAGAAGAGCTCATTTGGAACCCAAAACATCGCAATCATAATTACACATAAAAAATATTTTACAAAAAATAAAAACCGACTTCAAAAACACTGAAAAGTTAAAAATAATATAAGAAATAGGTACAGACAACATCACACTTCTATATTGAAGTCGGTGCCAAACGATATCTCCTCGAAAGTCTTAAAATTTGTCACCGACTTCAATATAGAAGTGTGATGTTGTCTGTACCTATTCTTATATTATTTTAAACTTTTCAGCGTTTTTGAAGTCGGTTTTTATTTTTTGGAAAATATTTTTTATTTTTAACTTTTTAGTGAATGAAATCTTTTTAGTAAAAACAAAAACCCTAATTTAATACCAGCTCATCAGTGAGCTGGTATTTCATTAGCGTTTCCATCGATTTTCATGGGATCCCATTATCAGAGAATACATAAAGAATGTTGAAAATCAGTCCACAATTGGCGGCGTAATCGAATGTTTTTTTTGTGTGTATCATAACATACACACAAAAAAAACATTCGCATCGAATTAAGAACCTCCTCCCTTTTTGAAGTCGGTTAAAAATAAAAACCGACTTCAAAAACACTGAAAAGGTAAAAATAATATAAGAATAGGTACTGACAACATAACACTTCTATTTTGAAGTCGGTGTCAATTTTAAGACTTTATAAGAGATCATCGTTTCGTACCGACTTCAATATCATCATCATCATCATCATCACAGCCCATATACGTCCCCACCGAGGGGCTCGAGCCTACCCTATATTAGGGTGATTAGGCCTTAGTCAACCACGCTGGCCCAGTGCGGATTGGTCGACTTCACATACATCATTGAACTTCTTCGCAGATGTATGCAGGTTGCCTCACGATGTTTTCCTTCACCGTACGAGCGTCAGACAAATGTACATATGAAATTCGAAACGAAAAACACATTGGTACATGGCGGGTCTCGAACCCCGACCCCCCGATTGGAAGGCAAGTACCGAGTCCACTGCGCCACCGACGCTCTGTCGCGCGCTGTATATGCAAGTATGTATGTGTATATATAAACACATTCATACACATTACTTACATAACACTTACACACACACACATATACAATATGTATATGTGAGTGTTATGTGCGTGTATGTATGTTTTTTTCTTAATATCATATTATTTGAATATAACAATTATTGTCATTTATTACATTTATTTTCTTATGCCGTCATTTACTTTCTCTCCTTAGCCTAATGGTTGACTGGTAGAGAGCGATGTTTATCGCTAAGTCCGCCATATGTTTGTAACATTAAAGCTTAAATTATTAAAAACTAAAATGTAGCACGCATGCCGCCATTATTTTCACGTCCTCCGTGTTCGTGTGCTAATATCAAAATGAATCACCCGCGAATGTGTGAACAGTAGTTCGCGGTGGCACTCGTAGGTACGAATGTTTCGTCGAATGACGAGGCGAATAGCGAACACGAATGTGTTACATTTTAGTGCTACATTTAATTAAGTTTTTAATAATTTAAGCTTTAATGTTACAAACGGTTTGTACATATGGCGGACTTAGCGATAAACATCGCTCTCTACCAGTCAACCATTAGGCTAAGGAGAGAAAGTAAATGACGGCATAAGAAAATAAATGTAATAAATGACAATAATTGTTATATTCAAATAATATGATATTTGAAAAAACATACATACACGCACATAACACTCACATATACATATTGTATATGTGTGTGTGTGTGTGTAAGTGTTATGTAAGTAATGTGTATGAATGTGTTTATATATACACATACATACTTGCATATACAGCGCGCGACAGAGCGTCGGTGGCGCAGTGGACTCGGCACTTGCCTTCCAATCGGGGGGTCGGGGTTCGAGACCCGCCATGTACCAATGTGTTTTTCGTTTCGAATTTCATATGTACATTTGTCTGACGCTCGTACGGTGAAGGAAAACATCGTGAGGCAACCTGCATACATCTGCGAAGAAATTCAATGATGTATGTGAAGTCGACCAATCCGCACTGGGCCAGCGTGGTTGACTAAGGCCTAATCACCCTAATATAGGGTAGGCTCGAGCCCCTCGGTGGGGACGTATATGGGCTGTGATGATGATGATGATGATGATATTGAAGTCGGTACGAAACGATGATCTCTCATAAAGTCTTAAAATTGACACCGACTTCAAAATAGAAGTGTGATGTTGTCAGTACCTATTCTTATATTATTTTTACCTTTTCAGTGTTTTTGAAGTCGGTTTTTATTTTTAACCGACTTCAAAAAGGGAGGAGGTTCTTAATTCGATGCGAATGTTTTTTTTGTGTGTATGTTATGCGATTACGCCGCTAATTGTGGACTGATTTTCAACATTCTTTTTGTATTCTCTGATAATGGGATCCCATGAAAATCGATGGAAACGCTAATGAAATACCAGCTCACTGATGAGCTGGTATTAAATTAGGGTTTTTGTTTTTACTAAAAAGATTTCATTCACTAAAAAGTTAAAAATAAAAAATATTTTACAAAAAATAAAAACCGACTTCAAAAACGCTGAAAAGTTTAAAATAATATAAGAATATTTTTAACTTTTCAGTGTTTTTGAAGTCGGTTTTTATTTTTTGTAAAATATTTTTTATGTGTAATTATGATTGCGATGTTTTGGGTTCCAAATGAGCTCTTCTCTATAATAAAGTTCTAGGAATTCTAAAATTCGCACTTTACTCCACTCTAATTTGTCTACACGTTCGGTTGGGTCGGGCGCTAGCAGTCAACTAAATGCATGCGAATGTGTAAACAGTAAGTTCGTGTTCGCCATTCGTGCCCTTTGATTCGCGTCCAAAAAACCGCTCCCGACGCGAACTCACGAATCGCGAGGCGAATGGCGAGGCGAATAGCGAACTTACTGTTTACACATGCGTGTTCGTTATTCGCCTCGCGATTCGCGCGAATGTGTAAACGCGCTATTTCGCGCGAATCTCGAGGCGAATTGCTAGGCGAATAGCGAGGCGAATAACGAACACGCATGTGTAAACAGCTAGTTCGTTATTCGCCTCGCTATTCGCCTCGCGATTCGCGCGAATGTGTAAACGCGGTGTCACAATCCTCTTAAGTCATTTCCTCGCTGAGGGGGGATGAAAAGTTACGTGTTGCACTCGAGTGCAAAGATTTTTGAACTTGTGCTCTTTTGATTCCCTCGCTAACGCTCTGGATTCTAAATTTTAGAATCCTTCGCTTGCTCGGTCATCAAAATTGAGCACGCGGTTAAAAAGCTACTTTGCACTCATGTATAACATATAACTATTTTTTTACAATGATATTTTCCACCACTTTTTTGGCATGATTAATATACATACATACATACCCATACTGTAGTATTATATTATCTGTGCCCATACCAAATTACAGCTTGCTCTGAGTAAAAGCGCGGACAGACAGACAGACAGACATGGCGAAACTATGAGGGTTCCTTGTTTACTACGGAACCCTAAAAATATGTGTACAATATCCTGTCAGACTTAAAATTATCCGCTTCCCTATTTAGGTGAGTTTTTTGAGTTTTTGAGAGAGGATTTTCTAAGTATGTAAGTAGGTACTTTAAACATTTCAACCGTTCATTTGATAAAAGGAACGAAGAAATTAGACGACAAAGAAGTTTTACTTTACGGGGATTTAATGTAATATGTCATATTGTTTATTTGAAAAACATGGAAATAAATAAAATATCATCACTCCCAGTAGGTTGACATAAACGAACGACAGTAACTTTTTTTTTCTTTATAAAACCCATCCGTTGTCCAGTCTTTCCTCCATCGGTTTAGTGAAATACTGGCATCTACGAAACTTTTCTAGTATTTCACCCTGGAAATAAGTAATTATGACAATTTTACATTATTTTTCTTAACCAAATCGGAAATTTACAATTTTCTGGCCTCGATGCTACGTTACTATGGCAATAAAATCTTGGTACCTACCATGCCACCATGTATCTCAAATAATTTAATGAATTTAACTACTTTTTCAACACACTTGCTCGTAAAGTAGATCTAATTTTACTTGTTTTAGATACATAAAGCAGTTCATAAAACACAAGTGTATTATAGCCGAGGCACGCATCACAGAGGCCGGCAATGCTGCACTTGCTGGCCGCGCCAGTAATGTAGGAATTCATTAAAAGCTAGAGGTAAGTAATATAAAACACATCAACGAACTACATGATTTTTCAAATGATTATTTTCATACCATTATTTTGTTTTGTCTACAAATTGACAATGATTTGTGTTATTTATTCCAAAAAATCAGTTAATTAAGTATTTTTCCTCACAAGTGTGTTGAAAAGGGTCGTACGATATACGTATATTGTATATTGTCGGTATATTGGTTATAAACACTCAGCTTTATTACGCCCTCGCCTTCGGGTCGGGCTGAAATTCCGCCTCGTGAGTTATAACCAACAGTAACAAACATACCGCATATACGAGTATACCTATCGCAATGTAATATATTCATTCAACTGTGTGTGATGATCCTTTAAAATTTTATCAACCAACGTTGTTTAATTTTCTTATAAAGTTACGTGACATGCCGATTGTGTTTTAACACTGTACTTTTTGACATATTAAAAAATCAAAATAAATATAAACCCCTGAGCGGTTGCTGTAATTTTCGCCATAATAATAAAAAAAATAAAGCTTTGTTGTTTTCCGGAAGCGATTCGCTTACTTGTGACGAAGAAATTTTAGTAATAGCTTTACAAAAATTTCTTCGGTTTTACCTTCTTACTTATCACCATTTATCATCAGCTGAGATGATGGAAAAGTGGTATAAAGTTTATGGTCGACTTACTGGACCAGATTTCTTTATGTTTTCACTGTAGTAGGTTATTGCGCTAGATCCAGTTCCATATAGCGGATACTTTAAATGCATCTGAAAGAGAATTATAATTTTTCAAGTACCTAACCTAAACTTAAGAAATAAGCAGTTATAGTAGGACAAGTGGAACGCATTGGAACAAGGGGTACAATAAAACAAAGACGATAATTATTGTAATTTAAAACAAATTCACGCACTTTTGCTTCGATCAACAAGAGCGTCTCATGCAACACATGATAGCGCAGTGCAAAATGACCAGTCTTCGACAACATAGTTTCAATGTAAAAAAAATGTTTTAGGACTCCAGAGCTGTAATTTCGTTACGAAGAATTTTCGATTTCATAAGAAAAGTATCAATAACAGGTATTTTCGCATTAAATGCAGTAACATGTGGAGTGGAAAACATAACCCAACATTTTTAAGATATTTTTTAAAGATTCAGATACTTTATGGGGCGCAATGGATTGGGGTACTATGAGACAGTGTTCATTGTGCCCCGTTATTATATGCCCGGGATAGATTATTAGAATTTTGTTACATTTTGTAAGAAGTCGTAAGACAAGAGCTTGTAAAGTAAAACGATGTGCGAGCAGCGCTGTTGAACTTGTAGGATGTGGTAGGAGTTAACGAACTGCTGCTGACCTAAAAATGCCAAGTGCAGTAAAATTGCATTGATATGTTAAAAAACCAAAGCCTGCTTGCTGCTTTGGTTTTTTTTTTGTTGGAGATAGAGACGCAGGAGTGAATAAAGAATTTTCATTTTTTACTTTATTAGCCTTGTTGCAATGTACGGGGCCAAATATGGTATGGCCACCAAAGTCAGGATCTGATGATGGGATCCCATGAAAATCGAGGGAAACCCTTAAATTTTATAGGTACGCCCAACGTGTTGCCCGCCGGACCACCTGTACCATTAGACAGTACCATTGATGGGACAAATGGCACAACTTTATCCCATTAGTACAATTGATTGTACAAATGGTAACAAAGTATCCCGCTAGACCACTTGTACCATTAGATAGTACCATTGATGGTACAAATGGCACTGATTTATCCCACTAGTACAACTGTAAAACAATTTCATGACACATATCCTATGTAGTGTAGTGTAGTTAGAAATTGCAGCCAGGACACAATAATTTGTGTCCTGGAGACCTATTTTTGAATTACGTATGCGATTTAGAAATCAGAAGTCTCCTGGAGACCTATTTTTGAATTACGTATGCGATTTAGAAATCACCGCTGACTAAATAGTCAGCGATGACTTTGAGGTCACAAATTCCTATACATCCTATTTTTGAAAGTCGAACGCAGAGCTGCCAACGCAAAAGTTACTCAACTAACTAATTTCAAGATGAAAAAATCTATATAAGAAGACTGACTGAAAAATCAACACACATCAACTTCAAACTTGTCAATATGTTCTCTAAACAAAACACAGGTAACGTTTCCACAGTTGACTTGTTTACGAGTGGGTGAGGGCACTCGTAATGAAATCACATCCGTGACTAAGGTAGTCACTTAAGTGATATTCAAAAATAAGAATTATTGAAAATCGGTGATTATTAGTCACATCGGTGATTTCGAAGTCGCATACGTAATTCAAAAATAGCTCTCCTGGCTGCAATTTCTCACACTCCCACCTACCAAGTAGCCCAAAGTGAGCAGCTTATGTGCTTGTGTTATGGATACTAGATGACAGCAGATAAACATACTTAATAATTATAATTAATAATAATAAAAATATACTAAACCAACCATGACTGGAGAACAAAGGTTTATATTCATCACGTAGTGGCTACGTTATATCGCTACAATATATCAAGTCACCGAGAAATGGTTAGTCAGCGAAAGGCGCGACAGTCAATAATAATATTGGAGTCAAATCAATACTCGACCTGCATTAAGGCGCATAGTGGTCCCAATGACCTTGCGTCGATCGTCCCGCACTGATTACATAGGAGTGAGTGAGTGAGAGTGAGAGGAATATTTAAGCAAACCTTTACGGGTAAGATGAATTATTTCAATAAAAAATTAATTAAGGCGAATAAGAAAAATCTAAAAAGACCATCCCCTAGAATATTGTTCACTTTATTTATTAAAATCGAAAGTATATGATTTAACCTAATATTTACGACGCGATTAGGTTTAAAGTTTTAAAATCGAGGCATGTTTGTGTCACATTTTAACCAAGTTTTAATTAATTTATCAAAAAATTAAAAAGACCATCCTCTTAAGAATACGTTGAATAATAACATATCTTTTTTAAAGATTTTTTTATTCAATATTTATGAAGAGAACCGGTTTTTTCTGCAGTGATTTTTTATGTTTGACCTTACTATGCGCCTTAATAAAATATTTTACAAAAAATAAAAACCGACATCAAAAACACTGAAAAGTTAAAAATAATATAAGAATAGGTACAGACAACATCACACTTCTATTATTTTAGTGATTGACATCGATTAATAGCTATCGATATTAAATATTGCCAGCAATTTAACCATTTGAAATATTTAGAAAAATAATTATTACTTTCATTATACATTTATAATTAATAATATTCAAGTAATATTTTGTTTCTATGTAACAAAATTAAAGCTTTTTAGCTCAAAAATGTTGTAGGTTAGACGTAAAATAAAAGAAAAACTATAATACTATAATGCACCGGTCTGAAAGCATAAACTAGAATGGATAATCTGACAAACGGACGTGCGGTAGTTTAGTTGTTAGGATATTTTAGTTGGATGGAGAATTTACCTGCAAATTTGTGTTTTTTAAAGTACTCAAATCTTCATGTCTTGCATGGCCACCTACCTATGCTAAAATAGTCATATAAATATTATGGTGATATTAAAAATTCTAAGTTGTAAAGTTAGTTTAGAATTTTCCCATATTTTTTTTACTAATCGAACTAATTGTATCGTGAAAATTGAAATTAATTTTACAATTTTAATCTTTGATTACATCGCCGTACTTATATGAATAGGATGTTAGAAGGGGTAGGTGTTAGCTTCGCCAAACATTCTGTATTATCGATAAGTAATAATTATTATTATGGCATTTTAAGTGACAAATAATATATTATTTTTACTTTATACAAATATTTTAAAATATACATTTATCGATAAAATGTAATGCGTGCGTTTTTTGATTAGCACGGCACTATCCCTTGTACTGCGACTACTGCGTTAATGCTCATTAAGCCAAATGCGTCTCTACCGAAAGCAGTGTACTACATTACGCGCTCTAAGTAATATGGCAAAAATCGCGGGCGTACATTGCCGGTAATGTATATTTTTTAGAAAAATATTATGTAACTTATCGTTATGATCAGTTTTGGTGGATTTTGACATTATGAGCTATGGAATATGGTCATTATGATTTATTTACTACTACCGATGAAAAGAAATTCCTTCTTTAGCTCTCAGACTATAGAAAAAAAGAGGACTCGGCATAACGAACGTAGTTATAGGAATGTGATGTATTTCGACGGCATAGTTTCTGACATATTGGCATCTCTTTTTAACTTATGAGGATAATCATAAGTAAAAAAGGACAACAGTAGTTTTATCATTACCAAAAATGGCAACATTATCTTGGCGACGTCACAGAATACCTCACTGCGGCCGGTCGCCATGTTTTGTCACAGTACTCACAATGAACAACAAGTACATCAGTTGTCATCGCGACTTGTTTGTTTCAGTGTTTTGAAGAAAATTTTGTTATTAGGCGAAAATTGTGCTTGTTTAAAGTGTTGAACTTGCATAATACTGCATTTATTATGGGTAAGTGCAGTGTGTTAGGCTGCCGCATGAGCAAGCAAGCCGCCATCTTTGTGCCAGATTCACATTTAGGTATGCACGTTTTTTTCGTAGGTATTTCATGTCTATTCTTTTTTCCTTAGTCTGAGCTTTAGCTACACTTGACACCTGACTTCTTGTTTTACAAGTAATTATAGCACAAGAAGGCATTTTTTATATTTATAGCGCCGTGCTTCACGATACACTCACTGTAGTTGTCCGTCAGTGATTAAACAACGCGTTCGCGTTGCGGGGCCACAAGTATGAGCATTTAGTCATAGTTGTGGCTACGCGTGCCCCGCCCACATAGCCCTTCTAACCTCTTTCTGTGTTCTGTGACAAATACAGTATGAGTAGCGGCCGCCTGACCGCTGTTGTGGTTGAAGGGGGTTTCTTAGAGGCCGCGCGTATTGCCGGTCTATCTCTTATAATGTCTTTGGGATCTTATATAGGAAAATAGAGGGAAACCTTTAAATTTCATAGACACGTCCAATAAACAAGGTAAAACACCTTACAACAGCTCATACGTCCCCACTGAGGGGCTTGAGCCTACCTAAGTTAGGGCGTTTAGGCCTTAGTCAACCACGCAGGCTCAGTGCGGATTGGTCGACTTCACATACACCTTAGAATTTCTTCATAGATGTATGCAGGTTGCCTCCCGATGTTTTCCTTCACCGTAGGAGCGTCGGACAAATGTACATATGAAATTCGTCAACGAAAAACACATTGGTACCTGGCGGTCTCGAACCCCGGACCTCCCGATTAGAAGGCAAGTGTCGAGTCCACAGCGCCACCGACGCTCTTGTTTCATGTTTTTTTCTGAATGTGTTCAGGTATGTGCATTTGATAGTCATCAATGTTGCTTAGCTGATGCTGGAAGGTTTCTTATAGCTGAAGAACTATCTCATTAGTTCTTTCAATATAATGGGAACTAATAGGAAAACATGTGATTATTTGTAGCGGCCATCTTGGATTTAATTTTATTAAAATAAAATACTGTATTTCGTAGAAAAAGTATTATTTTATTTGATACCTATATTGTAGGTGTAGGACACATTCGTCAAATTCCTTTTTCGTCAAAAAAAATTATAGGCTTTTTTCGCTTAGGCTTTTTAACGGAATTCCTCTTTCGTCAGAAAAATCTTAGGTAAATTTTTACAATATATATTTTAGCACTATATAAAAATAACTAGTTCACCATCTTTGGTGTTCCGCTATGTTGTGTTTAGGCAGCTAACGTCATCCAAGCTAAACGTGTATACCTACAACAATTTAGCTCAATCGGTTGAAGATAAGTATCAGCTTCAAAATTGAGTTGAAAGGTTCCACCCGAAAAAACATAGTTACACTGTAAGTTAAACAAAAGCTTTAAAAAAGCTTGTAACTAACAGGGCAAGTTAAATAAAAGCTTGAAAAATATGTATGTCGGCGATTTTAATAATAAGCTATACGTAATATCAATTGTACCGGAAGGAAGTGAACGCCGTTGAGTCGCACGAATGATACGAACGAGTCAAACGAGTGACTTAGCGAGAACGGAATCGTGTTGGCGGGAAATCGTGTGCACGTTATAATGGTAGAGGTTTTGGACGCCACTTACTTTCGAGCGATCGACCAAGGCGGACTAACACGAGACCGTTGGTTCACTTACTTCTGAAGTTAAAAGCCACTGTTATTTAATTACGTGCATCTCATAATAAATCAAGTTCGTTATTTTATACGCGTGTGAATTTATTCGCTTGAGACCTACGCCATGAACTCTGTACCAAGAGACTCCGATGTTGGCGATGATGTTGCTAACCCATCGCTGGCGCCGACATCAGAATTGGGATTCACTCAGGCATCTTCAACACCACAAAATCAGAACAATAATGAAGAGCACTGGCGAATGATGTTCGAACTTCAGCAGCGCAATATGATGCAACTCATCGCAGCTATGAAGCCTTCTTTACCACTTATTACGCTACCCGAGTTCAACCCGGATTTGGACGCTGACGCACGTGCTTGGTGCTCAACTGTCGATATCTGCATGGCAGAGAGACCGCTGGAAGGTGGAGCGTTGATAATCGCACTCAGTAAGTCCTTCAAGGGTAGTGCCTCTACTTGGCTATCACAAATTGCCCATCCGGGCATGACGTGGCCATTTTTCAAGGACCTTTTATTGAGTCGCTACGATAGTGCTGAAACAGTTGCTGCTACCCTCATAAGTATTAACAACGGTCGACCAAAAGAAGGAGAATGTTTGGCTGCTTATGCGAGTAGATTGATGACTACAGTTGTTGCAAAATGGAAGAACATGACTCCGGAAGAGATCGCCATTTCGTATGTACTGGCCCATACTTCTCAGTTCGACACTCGATTGCATCATTTAGCATACACGACGGAGGTTACTACTCGCAGTAGGTTGTTACAAGAAATGAAGTCATTTTCTACTTTAAAACGAAAGAACGACCGAGAATCGCCATCGGACACTAAGCGCTTTAAGTTTTCTACGCCTGAAACATGTAATTACTGCAGAAAAGTGGGTCACAAGATGATTGACTGTCGCAAAAGAAAGTACAAGATGCAGAACTCCACTACCGCTCCATCGACTTCGGCGAATCCTGTAACGAAGAAAAGTGTCATCTGCTTTACCTGTGGAGAAAAGGGACACATCGCGACGCACTGTCTGAAGAATAGCATGCGGCGCGGCTCCAATGCCAGCAGTGGCGCGAACGGAGCAGCTGGTAGTAGTGTGGGCACAAGCAGCGGCCAACAGCTACGTCGCGTAGACTCCTGCGAAATTCAAGGTGTAGTGGGCCAATTGGAACATAATGGTGAGTCGTACTCATTTTGTTTTGATTCTGGTGCCGAGTGTTCTCTCCTTAAGCAAAGTTTAGTTAGGAAATTTTCTGGTACACATTTTGATTGCGCGGTTCATATAACTGGTATAGGTAATTCAAACGTTTGTTGCACAAAGCAAATACGTTGTGATGTTGTTATTGACGGCAATACTTTGTCAATTCTCTTTCACGTTGTTCCTGACAACTCCCTGAAACAAAGCATCATGATCGGGCGTGAAATATTAAAACTCGGTCTGTGTGTTAAAATGACTAATTCTGTGTTAAGAGTATCAAAAGTATGTGATGTAAATTTTTGTGAACTACCTTCGAAAAATGATTTTGACAATATTGATTCTGATATTTCCACGGAAAATAAACAAACTTTGATCTCGTTACTAAATGAATATTCTGATTCATTTGCCGACGGTCTTCCGAGAAAACGTGTCAATACCGGGGAGTTGAATATTCGTTTGATAGATCCGAATCTTACTGTCCAGCGTCGTCCCTACCGTCTTTCACCGGATGAAAGGCAAATAGGGTAGTTGACTCATATCAAAATTTATTAAAATATTGTTTATTTCTAACAGTATTTGGCATAAGGTTCCACAATATACCGATTTTAATAAATAACAATGAATGATTGCTGTAAAATTTTAATTTGAAAATGCTAGAAATATTTTTTTTTATCTCACGCCGTAAACGCTTTGATATCCTGTGGTCAGGGCCGTGACGTCAATCATATAGTAAACAAAGAAATGTCAAATTTGATTCAACAACTCGTCGATTTGCACTATTCTTTCCTAAAACTGGCAAAAAATCGTCCAAGTCTCCGTTATTATATTTGTAAATATCGTAAATTATTTGTATTAATAGCAAAATCAACCATTGATGTTGGATTTGTGAGAGCAGATAGTACAAATCTTCCGAAAATAGACAGATTGATGGTCAGGAGATTCTTTGTGTATCGCTCTAAACAATATAAGTACAGTTTCAATACTGTTATAATGAAGAACGGTTACAAGTGTACTTGTTAAGATTGTCACGCGGCAGAAGAGAGTTGCAAACATGCATTTTTGGTGTGGTTGCACCATCACAGTGAGGAGCTATTTTGTACAGCAGTTGAATGCTATTGGATAGAATTCTATCTCTCAAAAGTCAAATAAACACTAAAAATATTTACTTCAAGAGAAATGTTGAAAAGAAAACATCAGGATCATGTGTCAAATACCAGTGTAGTACTGCAAGAATTTGTAAATGAACATAAAAAGAGAAAGATTGGCAGTTGTTCATTTGTCAAGCATGAAGAAAATTACTGGGAGGAAAAATATATAAACATTCACAGACAGATTGTGACATATTTCTTAAAAAATAAAAGACCTCTTCAATGAAGAAAGAATAAAGTGCATAGAAAACTAAACCACGAATCATCAATACAGAAGTGCTCTTTAGTTCGAGCTTCGTTATAAACAATAACAGCTTCCATGTGCTATAAAGTCAGCCAGTGCATAACACATGATGGTTCTTTTGTTGAGAAGATTTTTGGTGGGAAATCTTGCAGACACCTACGAGTATAATGAAATGTGGATAAAAGTTGAAAGATGAAGATTTGGGTTGAAATTTGCAAAATATGACCTCATTTCTGATTAATACCCTGTAATAGTCTATTCAACAATAGAATAGAATAGATAGATTAATACAAAATTGTCATGCTCTTTTACTGAAGATAATGTTAATTATCAAAGACGGAAAACTGTGAACAGTATGCTTAACTCAAGTATAGATGCAGATGTTTTGTGCTAAAGCAAACAAAACTTATATACTTTTGTGTTGCTAGCAGTATGTCATTTTGAAAACACTCAAAAGGTGACAATATTAGCTATAATAGGTATTTGTTCTAACAATCTGAATGTCAAAAAACTTATTGATCAAATAGTGTCATTTTGGAAACTATACTACATTTTTCCTAAATTATATGAAAGTATTACTTCATAATAAATCACTTTACTATTATTTTGACTTTTATTACCTGCGACCTTAAGGCAATATATACAAATTAATAAATTTGATCTAACTCTATTCAACCTATTTGTACTTTTGGAACATAATATACTATATTTGAGTAACAATGATAAAAATGAGCAACAAACCTATAAAATATTATAAATCTTTTAAGGTGTAACAGAAAAATAAAACACATGCATTTCAAATTAAAATATTTTGATTCAACTTAAACCTTTAAAAGTCATTATTGTCAAATAAACATAGAACATTTTTTTTGTGAAGAACATAATGAGTAATGTAGTACAAAAATTTATTATGTCATTTTAAGATGTTAGTTATGTATAAAGTAAAGAAAAAAAAATTCTTTATATATTATTTATTTAATAAGAAGGGTCTTGTAAATTAAGAAGAGCACAGGCTGACAACACAGCAATCACATTTAATATATTTGTTTTAAAATGCTTTAAAATGGATAACTTGCATATTCTTGCGTAAGCTGTTCTGAAATTTACCAGCCATGGTTGCCAGCAGGTTTAATCAGTGAAGATATAACATCTTTCAGTTTTACCAAACTGGACCTATTTACTTCTATGGTGCTTTGGTATATGAATACTTGAGTTATTTTGTTGACATAATGTTGTTCTAGTTGACGGGTCACATTTTGATGTTGTGGCTGAGCATGCACTGCTTTGTATTATGTTGCACAACTTTTACTGCCTTATCAATCTCGTTGTCAAGAGGAGAACAGGTTAGTACACAATAGTTCTCATTAAGTAACCACTGAAAGCAACAAATTTAAATTAGGTACTCAGTAAATTCAAGTAAAAGTTGTTTAGATAAATATATTCATTATGAAACTTTGATATTTTTGTTTGTATTACATACTTTTTAATTAATATTCAATTACATCATTATTCAATAGGACATAAGTACATATTCTTTTCCTTGAAACATCATCTAGTGTCTGTGTATAACTTAGATTAAATCAAAAAGGCGTAAATGGTCAAGTTTTCTCTCAGTTTTCTGGTCAAGTTAAAATTTGGTTGGTCGGCTGCAGTCAGTTTTCATTCTAACTGAAAGATAAAAATTTATTTAATTTACATACAGATTTGATTTTACATACAACCTAAAAACTTCTATTTTGTTTAAGTTGAAACTGAAGTACCTACACAGATTGAGTTATTCAGTTATAGTACTTACATTAATGTGATTTTCGCAAAAATACATTTGAGTTTCAGTAGATAGTTACAGAATTTCTTTAAGCGAGTGTTAACCAAATATTTCGCATGTCTATATCACTGGGTACGTCTAATCCACAGATTTCCTGGAGTCTTTGAAGAGGTATTTCTATATTACTGTTCTATTGTCCCGTTCCATATACAGTTTTACTATATTTTGTGATATTTAATAGAAAGCATTGTTTTTGTGAGGTTATTTCGCCCCCGTGCTTTGTTTACTATAAGACTAACGTCATTGCCACAGATAATGAACAGACTATCATGGCTGACCGTGTTTTCGGTCCAAAATTGAAAATCTTAATTTAAAATAGATTTTTTGCACTTTTTAGCCATCGAAAAAAATAATATTCATGTGCTATGGTCTAATACAACAATTATGAACATTTTAAGCCCTACTTTAAAAAAGGGTCAACTAGCCTATTGTACGCGATAAAATCCAAGAGTTGCTAAGTGCAGGTATTATTCGTCCCAGTTGTTCGCCTTTTGCGAGCCCGATTCTATTGGTTAAAAAGCGTGATGGAAGTGATCGTATGTGCGTGGACTACCGCGAACTAAATCGAAATACAATTCCCGATCACTTCCCTTTGCCATTGATATCTGACCAGATTGCGAGGCTCTCTGGAGCCAATTTTTATACTTGCCTTGATTGCGCTAGTGGCTTTAATCAAATACCTGTCAATACTGACAGTATAGAACGTACTGCCTTCGTTACACCTGATGGGCAGTTCGAATATTTAGCCATGCCCTTCGGTTTACGTAACGCTCCTAGTGTTTTCCAGCGTGCGGCATCTAACGCCTTAGGTGACCTTGTATATTCTTATGCGGTTCTGTATATGGACGATATTTTGGTGCCAGCCCATGACGAGATCGAGGGTTTAGAGAGGTTACGTGAGGTTTTAGAAGCGCTCACTAAAGCTGGATTCTCGTTAAACCTTTCTAAGTGTTCATTCTTAAAGCGCCGAGTCGAGTTCTTAGGATATGAAATTACTGCTGGTGAAGTTAGGCCAAATCCACGCAAAGTGGAGGCACTCACAAAGTTACAACCCCCCGAGAGCGTCCACCAACTTAGGCAATTTATTGGCCTTGCCTCTTATTTTAGAAAATTTGTTTCTAGTTTTTCTCAAATCATGACGCCACTCTATATCCTCATTTCCTCAAAAAATTTTGTTTGGAAAGCTGAGCATGAGAAAATCAGGCAGCAAATAATTTCAGTAATTACTAGTAAGCCGGTACTCATGATTTTCAACCCTGACCTTCCTACCGAACTGCATACAGATGCGAGTGCAGACGGTTATGGCGGTATCTTGTTTCAAAAGGTTGACAACCAGCTGCATGTAGTCGAGTATTTCAGCAAACGAACCACGAACGCCGAGTCAAAGTACCACTCGTATGAGTTAGAAACTCTGGCGGTGGTAAACGCTGTAAAACACTTCCGACATTATTTGCAGGGTCGTCACTTTACCGTCGTAACTGACTGCAATTCGTTAAAATCGTCCCACAATAAAATTGACTTGACCCCTAGAGTTCACCGATGGTGGGCCTTCCCTCAGGCATTTGATTTTGAAATCGCTTACCGACCTGGAGACCTATTTTTGAATTACGTATGCGATTTAGAAATCACCGCTGACTAAATAGTCAGCGATGACTTTGAAGTCACGAATTCCTAAACATCCTATTTTTGAAAGTCGAACACAGAGCTGCCAACATAGATAACGGTAAGGGTTTGGTTCCACGCAGAATGTAGCGGTTTTCGGTATATACCGATTATTATACGGCTAAAAATTCATTGCAACTAGGCCAAAATATAAGAAAATACTGGTCTAAGTTTGTTTGTGACTCAAATTTAAAAGATTTTAAACTTATACACGGTTATTTTTTTATCACCCTGGAAAATGTTAGGCACGCTTCAGGACACATCCAATATTATATAAAAAATAAAAAAAAATGAAATAAAAAATAAAAAAAATTATAAAAACTAAAAAAATCTCTAAAAATGCTGCTCTCAACTAGTGCAGCATTTTTGTATTTAAAAAAAAATGAAAAAATTAAGTGAGTTATTTTTTATTTATTTATATTTAAATCATTCTAATACCATGTCGTGAAGCGTCCCTTCAATTTTCCAGGGTGATAAAAAATAACCGTGTATATTTACTTATTTGAAAATTTTTAAAAATTTTAAATCCAACTCAAAATCAACACACATCAACTTCAAACTTGTCAATATGTTCTCTAAACAAAACACAGATAACGTTTCCACAGTTATGTATGACTTGTTTACGAGTGGGTGAGGGCACTCGTAATGAAATCACATCCGTGACTAGGTAGTCACATAAGTGATATTCAAAAATAAGAATTATTGAAAATCGGTGATTATTAGTCACATCGGTGATTTCGAAGTCGCATACGTAATTCAAAAATAGCTCTCCTGGTAAACTCATGAGTCACGTAGATTTCTTGTCCCGCAATCCGCTTCCTGTGCCCGAAATGGTTGTTTCACAAATAGTAGAACAAAAACGTGTTAATCTCACTAATTTATCTGAAAACTGGCTTTTAGCTGAACAATGGTGTCGATTCTGGCATGATTCTCTAAACCTAAAACTAAATTTGACAACAGTCTATCCTTGTCATACTCTATACAAAATGACAAGGAGAGACTGTTGTCAAATTTAGTTTTAGGTTTAGAGAATCATGCCAGAATCGATACCATTTACGTGATTCCGAAATTCAGTCCCTTGTCTCAATATTTAAAGATGGTAAATTTTCACCCGATGACATGAAAACTTATGAAATTCGTTCTGGTATCCTATATCGTAAGATCATGAGAAATCACCGTACTCGTTTTTACCTATTGTACCACGAGCATTCCGCTGGTCTGTGGTTAATCATGTCCATGAGGCTGTTATGCACCTAGGCTGGGAAAAGACACTCGATAAGCTTTATGAGCACTACTGGTTCGATCATATGTCAAAATATGTGCGAAAATTTGTTGACAACTGCATTACGTGCAAAATATCGAAGTCTAGTTCTGGAAAGGTGCAAGCTGAGCTTCACCCAATTCCTAAGGTGAGCGTACCATGGCACACTGTGCATGTGGACATAACCGGTAAACTGAGCGGGAAAAATGATCGCAAAGAATATGTCATCGTTTTCATAGATGCATTTACTAAATTCGTTTTAATGTTCCACACTTTGCGAATTGATACACCCAACGCAATCAAAGCTCTCAAATCTTGCATTTCTCTCTTTGGTTCTCCAAGTCGCGTGATAGCCGATCAGGGGCGTTGTTTTACGAGCAGAGACTTTAAGGAGTTTTGCGATTCACACGGGATTGCTCTGCATCTCATTGCTACGGGTTCTAGCCGCGCCAACGGGCAGGTAGAAAGGGTTATGGGTACGTTGAAGGGTATGTTGACGTCAGTCGAGACTTCAGACAGATCGTGGCAGGATGCTCTAGAAGATGTACAACTAGCATTAAACTGTACAGTTAATCGCGTCACTAAATGTAGCCCCTTAGAACTCTTGATAGGTCGTGTCGCAAGACCCCTTAACCTTTTAACATTTGACGATACCGAAATTGAAGTTGATATTGCTGATGTGAGAGAGCACGCGGTACGGAATATTCAGATGAGTGCGGACTACGAAAAATCACGTTTTGATAAAAATAAAGCTAAATTAGTTAAATTCCATGTTGGTGACTTAGTTTTAATAAAAAATGAAGAGCGCAATCAAGTTAAGCTCGATCCCAAGTTCAAAGGGCCGTTTCGAGTTATCGAGTTACTTGAAGGCGATCGCTATATCTTGAAATCTTTGACTGGCAACAGAACTTACAAATACGCCCATGATCGCATTAGAAAGATGCCACAAGCTGAGATTCCATCTGAATTAGATTTAATTAGCGAAGACTTGGAAGTTAATAACTCTGGCGAAGGTACGTCTTCAAAATCTAATTAATGTACCAAGTATGACTAACTCATTTTTGCGTATCAGTGAGAAGGACTGATATTAACTTTGAAGAAGCATTAGCTTCCAGTGAGAAGAACTGGATTACTTATTGCTAATGACTCGATCAGCGCGAAGGGCTGATCTTCTGAATTTTGGTGTCAGTAAGAAGGACTGATACCTTCTCTTTAGTCATATCCTGTGAGAAGGACAGGAACCTAATTATCTTAGTTCGCCCTTGGTGCATTAATGTCTGAATTGATGATATTTTTAGAAATTTGTGATTAAAGCTAATTTTGATACTTGAACTATGAGTATGGCATTCTTTCTAGTGTGATTTATTTTTCTGTTTTCATAAGATCTTTTGATACCTACTTTTCTAAACTAAACATGTGGTCAGGTTGACCGAGTTGAAAATTACTCCACATAGATTTCTTTTGTTGCCAGGTACGCAGTGGACCACGAGGACGTGTTATGTCAGTTCTGGCCGTGTCGGCGATTTTAATAATAAGCTATACGTAATATCAATTGTACCGGAAGGAAGTGAACGCCGTTGAGTCGCACGAATGATACGAACGAGTCAAACGAGTGACTTAGCGAGAAATCGTGTTGGCGGGAAATCGTGTGCACGTTATAATGGTAGAGGTTTTGGACGCCACTTACTTTCGAGCGATCGACCAAGGCGGACTAACACGAGACCGTTGGTTCACTTACTTCTGAAGTTAAAAGCCACTGTTATTTAATTACGTGCATCTCATAATAAATCAAGTTCGTTATTTTATACGCGTGTGAATTTATTCGCCTGAGACCTACGCCATGAACTCTGTACCAAGAGACTCCGATGTTGGCGATGATGTTGCTAACCCATCGCTGGCGCCGACATGTATTTATTGATTGTTGGACGTTTGGATGTTGATATATACAAAAATTGTTGGTTCTTGAACAAATGAGCCTTTTGTTATGTGATTCGTTGATAATTTAAGTTGTTGATATTTTGAACCTTTTATATTGTATACCAATCGTATTTTGATTCATTGAAATATTAAATTGCTGATTAAAAGTTTTGATATTTTTACTGTTGATATTTAGCTTGTTGACATTGAGTAGTCCACCCGTTTGGCACCGACTTCAATATATGTAGATGTGTGATGCTGTCTGTACCTATTCTTATATTATTTTTTATACTTTGCAGAAGGTTCTTACGGAAAGAAAAAATAAGAAAATTGAAAATTTTCAGAAAACTTATAACGAGTTTTTTAACTTCGCGCGTTTGACAGTTCGTTTGTTCGACAGACGCGTTTGTGACAGAACTTCTGTCGGAACTGCTAGTTTACAGTTTATCTCTTACCTGATTTACACTCGCGTCTCGAGGCTCGGCTCGCGGCTCGGCTCGTGTCTCGCGATAGAGCGCGTGAGCTCGTCGAGGTGTTTACACTCTCGCAATGCGTTCAGTTGAGTTGCTTTCGAGCTTTTAGCAATGGAGGACGTCGAAGTATTAGCGGCATCAACGCTGTGCTTAGCCAGCATATACCCTATAACTACGAAAATATTTTGACTAAATATGACTTTTTATTCTTAGGGTTCCAAATTATAGGCCCCTTTTGAGAATATTCAATGACATGTAAAGTTTCGTCTGTAGGATTTTTAAAAAATAAAAGAAAGTTGAATAAATCAATAAAGAAAAATTTAATCTTGGGAAGGGATCGAACCCGCGTCTTCAACGTACTGTGTTGACGCCTTGACCACTCGGCCACCGAGGTCTTACCAGCCCCGACTAAAATTCAACTGTATTGATATCTTTTGTACTTTGTTAACCAAAGTAATCTTTATTCACTCTTAATAACTACGTATCAACAGCCAACTTTGAAATATTTAAATATTTTTAAAAAATTGGAAAAAAAATACAAAATTATAAATTTTATATGACGCTCGCGCGCGAGTGTAAACACGCGCTCGCGCGTACGCGAGCCACGACGCGAGCCCCTTTGACTCGTGCCCAAAAAACCGCTCCCGACGCGAGCCTTGCGAGTGGCGAGACGAGTCGCGAGCCGAGCCACGAGCTCAGTGTTTACACTCGCGTCTTGTGGCTCGGCTCGTGGCTCGTCTCGCGGCTCGCACGCGAGTGTAAATGGGGTATCTCAGTTTCTGAAAGGCTGATCAAAATATTGTTTAACTAACATCCATGTCATTTTAACAGCAGTAACTAATCGTTAATAATTTGATTTCTGAGAAATATTTTTAGACACGGTCACATTGCTGAAATCATAAATACCTACCTACAAAGGAATATTGTTTTGTTCATATTATTATGTATGTACTTTGGAAACCCAAAATGGGTCTTTCCTTAATAATTTTTAAATAAAGACAGCCGTGTCAGTATTATATTATCTGTGGCCGTGTCAACTGATATACCTACTTAGTGATAAGTTGATTTAGCGTTCAGCAACTCAATTCACAGTTAGCATTGGATTTGAAAGCTTGTTTGTTAATTTTATCGCTGAACAGCCTTTCGGAAACTAGGCGCTACTTTATGAAAACCCAGAGGCGGATCCAGGATGCCATTTTGGGGGGACGGGGGTTTCATAGGCGTAGGTATAACTATTCGATTGGGGGGGGGGGGGGGGGGGGTAAGAAAGATCAAGTTAAATTAAATTGTATTGTTGTTTATCCACATTTATATGAAAATGTATCTTGTACATTGGCATTAAAATAAAAGTTTGTTTTGAGAAACTTTTAAAATTAATTGCTCAAATAATACGAAATATTTTAATGACTACCGAGTTATTTATCTTTATATCAAGCCTAGTGACATTCTCTAGACTTAGGAGAACTAACAGACGTATGTCAATTAAACTTATTATTGCGACCTATTATTTAAGTGGAAAGGTTAATGGATTTCGCTTCAACTGTGATAGACTGCAGTAAGTAAAAGAAGGATATAAAAAAACTTACATTCTTATCAAGTGTTTCTTCTAAGTTTTGCGGTTCGAATTGATCTTTAATATAATTTGCTTCATATTCGGTACAATAATCTGTCGCTGGTTGAGTTGCAGCCAATTCCTCAATAACTTCGTCTAGCATTTGTTCCCAAAAGAAATCGGTAAGCATCTTCTTTCTAATACCTATAGTTAGAAGGTAAAGGTAGAAATATTTTTGAACACACTTGCTCGTAAAGTGAATCCAATTTTAGATATATAAAACAGCTCATAAATAAAACACGCGTGTATACCGGCAATGCTGCATTTGCCGGCCGCACCAGTAAGGTACTATATATTTTAAAAGCTAGAGGTAATATAAAAGATATCAACGAAGTGCATGATTTTTCAAATAATAATTTTCATAC
Organism: Schoenobius gigantellus; assembly: GCA_963935595.1. NCBI lineage: Eukaryota > Metazoa > Arthropoda > Insecta > Lepidoptera > Crambidae > Schoenobius > Schoenobius gigantellus. Next base: position 26,391,077 of record OZ012554.1, read on the forward strand.
AATTATTTAGTTTGTCAACAAATTAACAATAATTTATGTTATTTAATAAAAAAATATTTTATTTGGTATTTTTCCTCACAAGTATGTTGTAAAACGTCGTACGATATACGTGCGTAAATATATTGTGGTTATACATCACTCGGCTCAATTACGCCCTGGTAACTAATAATTTTTAGCTACATTAATTTTAAATTTGCCTAATCGCATGATGGGTATCGAGGCTCCGAGACAAAAAATCTCTACGGCACTTTTCAAATTTGTTTAAATAAATAAAGTTTATTATTTGTTTATTGCTGTTTGTTTTAATTTCTTTATATTATTCTCTTTCGTTTCTTGTGAATGCACTCGTGTTTCTACCGATTTCCCTTATGCACGAGACGCACTCGCACTGAAATTATTAGAGCTAGCCACTTTGACGTTTTCATTCCAACCGCTAAGTAAGTATTGATTTTACGCACAAAATTTCAACCGTTGTAGTTGAATAGAGGACCACAGCCCACTTTGCGGCTGGCCGCTATCTTATTTTTATACATTGGCGGTTCACACTTCACAATGTTACTGTAAACGCCCTAACTACGATAAATCTTTAGATTTACCGGTAAAACTTAAGATTTACCAACTGTTATTGGTACAAGTCCAAACTGTTGTAACATCATTGTCCATTTCGGACTTTTACCATTATATACTCGGTAAATCTTAGATTACCACCAAGACGCGGTAAATGTTGAAAATATGGTAATCATACTCGTACATAGGATAAAGCTGAAAACTGTAGGTTAGGTTAGATTAGATATTGTGACCACACACAGATACCACACAAATCACAATCATGAAACTGTCAAGTGATTCCCAAAACCAACATTTACCAACCGTCCTCGGTAAAACCTAGCATGTACCAATCTCTATTGGTAAAAGCCCGAAAAATTGTCAATTCTTTAGAAATTGGGACATTTACCAACTCATGTTGGTAAATCCTAGGATTTACCGGTAAAACCTAAGATTTACCAATGTACGAGCTTTTACAGTAACACATCTAAGTACCTTATAATAAATAGCACAAGCCATCAACAGCGTCCATTTTGTTTATGGACCAACATAATTTTGAGCAGTCCAACCGCTTGCTTGACCCGCGGCGATTAACGATGGCGATAGTGAGGCACCTATCGTTTTAATCGTTTTAATTTCACGAGCACTATCGTTTTAATTTCACGAGTTTGCAATGATAGGCGGCGGCAGTACCGCCTAATTCACTCGTTATAGTTTTAACTCTCTCATCTTGTGATTTCGTAGCGCCTGTCAAAGCAAAATTATGAAATTAAAAAGATAGCGAGTGCCTATCGCCATCGTTAATCGCTATAAAATAGGCGATAGGGTCGCTGGTCGACGGTCATGCTCATGGCGGTTAACCGCTATCCCAGTCTCATCAAGCGGCTGGCCGCTCCTCAAATAACCGCCCGCCTGGACCAAGCGCTAGTGCGTAGATGCGCTTTTGGGGACGATCGATTCAACATCCTTAGCTCTACTAAGACATTTAAGTAATGAGTTTAAACATGTAGGTATTATAATATCCTGTTAGACCATACAGCAGGGTATAAATCTACTCCCGTTACATTTTCATTATTGATTACCTTCACCGTGCTTTGGTTTTTTGGGAAACCTATATTTATCCCGCATTTCGCTGCCTTTAATGGGAGCTTCGCGTCCGTCTTCTAATATCCAATTTCGGCTAAAATTTTTGCCTTTTCCGTATGAAGATGGTTCAATGGGCACTTTAGGATAAAGTCTAGTACGATCCAGTGGTCTTATTCTCATTTTTTCTTCCTCGTCATCTTGGTCAACTATATCTGCTTGCACGTTTTTATTTAATGAAATGTTATCACTATTTTCCATGATCTGATGATATTCGCTGAAACTCTTGAGTCTTGATCTAGCTAAAACGTAGCGAATAGCTTCTCTCTGGATCTAAATTTATTAAAAGCTCATTAAAAGTGTAAATCACAGAACACAATACCCCAAGGGGTGTAAATATTATCGTCGCCATGGTAACAGGAAATTGCTAAAGGCCAATCCATTCAACTCAGTGTGTACTATTATTTTTTCTCGGGCGTTCCCAGGGGCGGATCTAATACTACTCGGGGACCTATTGAATATTCAACTAATTCTCATTTTGTTAAGAAACTGTTCTACGACATTATTATCAACTTTTCAAATAGACCAAGCGGCAGGGGAATTCCCTGTTTCGATTGATAGTCGCGCACACTGGTGGACGGCACAGGTGGACGGGCTGCCAAGCTTAGCACGTAAGTACATTTTGAGATTAGGTTTGTGAAAATTTTAAAAATTATTATCTCGAAAACTATGCATCGCCGAGAGTGGTACAGGGGGTGGCTCCCCTCCTTCTCCGGTTATTAATTTTCAAAATTTTCAAAAATTTATATTAGAAGTGTGATGTTGTCTGTACCTATTCTTATATTATTTTTAAGTTGTCAGTGTTTTTGAAGTCGGTTTTCTTTTTAAACGTAAAATTTTGTTTTACTTCGAATACGGTAAATGACGAAAATATTGTGACAATTTTTTAGGACCTTATAACTTTATGATGTTTTGATAATAATTAGTATATTTTACTGTATACCACATGTCTGTTATCTTGTTGAACGATAGTTTGCTTAGGTTTTTGATAAAATAGTTTCTGTATCAAATAATAATATTTTTGTCAGCAGAAGTAGTAAAAAACCATGGAAGGTAATGATTTTTTAAAACTATTTTTAAGATAATTTTTTTTCTATTAATTTTTATTAGATATTTTTTCAAGGCACTAATATGGGCCTTACTTGTGAATCTTTTTTCTAACTATAGTTTTACTTAACAACCTTAAAAACAAAAGAAATCATTGAGAACATTCAGAACGCGACCCAGTCAAATTTACCCTAGAGCGAAAAGTTGTACTTCGTGCGAAGGTTCCGAACGCGCTCCTGTAATTTATAAAGTTGATCTCATTAATTGAATTGTGTAATAATCAATAAAAACGATTATAGTCAAAGTACCTATTTGCTGTTTGATTTTCATCCTCACTACGCCACCTTAGTGCTCTGCTATTCGTGACTGTCCATTACTCCAAGAGCCAGTGGTTAAAGCGCCAACACGGTATATTGCAGACGAAGATTCGATACTCGCCTGAAATTTTTTTTTGTTGGTATTGATTTATTTAATTTTAATTTATTTATCATTTTTAAAAAGAAATGTTTGGTAAGTACACAATAAAATCTAATATATAAAATTCTCTTGTCACAGTATTTGTTATCAAACTCCTCCGAAACGGCTTTTATGATTTTTTTGTGTATGTTCGGTAGGTCTGACAACACTTAGGTCGTAAACTATTTTTTATTATGGCGAAACGTAGTTCGCCGGCACAGCTATCTAAAATATATAAAATTCTCGTGTCACAGTGTTTGTTACCAAACTCCTCCGAAACTCCTCAGTTTTTCTATCCTTTATTTTGAAGTGAGAACTTCTTTAGCGGCGTTGTACACTTTTTTTGTAATGGGTAAAAAATGATAAACTCGCGTCAGGATCACGTGACACTGATCGAAAATGCGTAAGACCAATTAAAATTGAAATGGCCGCAGGAACTGTCGAGGTGCGGTGAGGGGTCCACGTAAGCCGGCCGAGAACAATAGCGGCTGGCAAAAGTACTGGAAGTCACACGTCACTTGAGACAGTTTTAATCAATTTATTTACTTTGTTAGGAAAAATCTAAATTGTGCTTTTATTTGATTTTGTTGTAAATATTAATTAGGTACGTTAGTATAAATTAAATATTATTTATTTGTTATGTCTCATCAGTCTCGGGTAGCCGTTGCTGGTGGACGTGTACAACTTTATCGCGATTGAATTTTAGTTAAAATTTTGCTATTGGTCTGTTCTCAAAATTTCAATTCCTGCTTCCTCTTGAGGGTCTTAAGTTACATAACTCCTCCTACTGGGCGTGTCGTGAGTGAGATAGTCATAAATAAATGTAACCATCTTCTAAATGATTCATATGTTGTGAAACTATTGGCGTATGATTTGAACCGTGGACTCGTGAGTGCTACACGAGACTTGCAACCACTCGGCTATCGCTGCACTAGCTAAAACGGGCGAAATTTGCAATTACGAACAGCGGCTACGACCATTCTACGACACTGCTACGAAATTTTGTAGAAGACGCTAAGACAGTGCGCTACGGCAAGCATCGTGACGAAGGCCCAGGCCCTCCACACCTGAGGGAAAGAGAGCGGAAGTAAGTTTTGCTCGCTTGCTTACATGAATTTACGCGCTTGCTGAGAATTCTTGCTACACATTCGAGTCCCTCAAAACGAAAGTGTGTTATCTATTTGGTGCTGTAAACAAAAGACGAAACGTTTGCTAACGTTTGTTTTGTTTTGTGGAGCTGCATACATTTTCGAGTATAAGAATGTCCTTGTTACACTCTCCTCCTAAAAAGGCAATTTCCGAGTCAAACTTATGTGAAACATCTATGTCTGATAAAACTATTCTTGATTCCGACAGCATAAAAGTAGGTCGCTTTAAAAGAAAACGTTCTGATGACTCACAGGGAATAATCTGCGAAATGCGGAGTCTGTTCGAGAAGTTTGTATCGAATCAGGACTTCGTTAAATACTACTTTGAGTGATATTAAGTCGCAAAATGAAATAATCTCAAAGTCTATGGAGATGTTATCTTTCAAGTATGATGAAATGCAATCGCAGTTGCATGAAATGAAAAAAGAAAAGGAGGAACATCTTAATTATATTAATATTCTAGAGACAAAAATCGAATCCTTAGAGAGAATTACCTGTACGGCGAAGGTTGAAATTAGAAATATTCCCAAATTACCGAATGAGTCGAAGAACGAACTGGCGAATGTGGTAGTGGGCATTGGAAATGTACTAAATGTCAATATACAAAAATCTGACATCAAAGATGTGCATCGTGGTTACTCTAAGGCAACGTCTAAGCCTATTATCCTGGAACTAACCTCAGTAATTACCAAAGAAAACTTAATTAAATCGATTAAGAAGTTTAATGTCTCCAACAAAAATAATAAATTTAATACACAACATTTAAAGATGCCTGAGCCCGTGTCACCGGTTTATATTTCTGACGTTTTAACATCGAAAGGAAAGAGACTGTTTTTCTTAGCAAAGGACTTTGCTACGACAAATGATTTTGCATATTGTTGGTGTTCATACGGGAGAATATATATAAGAAAACAAGAAGGCTCTCCACATTATAGAATAGATAGTGAAGCAGATTTTATTAAAATAAAAAACACATTGTGACTAGTTTATACACGTTTTAAACATACATACGATCTAAGACGTTCAAATTTTTGTTCACATAGTCTACAATGCTTGTTTATATGCATGTTAGTTTTTATTGTATACGCATTAATTATCATTATTATTTATTATATCTACACAATCAATATACACACACTAGTTATTTTGTATTTACGACAAAATGGAATTATTGATACAGCTATCTTAAATGTTTTACTATCAAATTATTTACTGTATGTCAATGATCTTATAGGCTTAATCATATCGCAAGTTTTGGTATTAATAAAATATAATAATGGATGATACAATAAATTATGAATTAGATCAACTTATAGGTTCAGAGGTAATATGCTGTAATCTGGAAGACTGCCACAAATATGTGTCAACTATACCGAATAAACTTTTGTATTTGACTCAAAATATTCGAAGCATTAACTGTAATTTTCGAGGACTTGAAGTGCTCTTAAGAAGGCTGAGCATAGAGTGTGATTTTATTATATTAACTGAGTGCTGGCTATCCGAATTTACTATTTTTCCACAGCTTCCCGGATATGTTTGTCATGCTACTAAACACAATCCTATTCAAAACGATGGTGTAGTAGTATATGCTCACTCCAACTTAAGCATAAAGGTTGAAGAGCCTGTAATCCAGGGTTGTAACTCTCTGATCATTCTGATCGGAACTCATACAGCTATTGTCTGTATCTACAGATCTCCATCCTATAAGATTTTAGATGATTTTAATACCGCAGTTGATTTTCTGCTTTCCAAAGTGTCAAGCTTCAAAAATGTTTTACTAATAGGCGATATAAACATTGACATTCGTGAGGAGCACTTGGTAGCTGGAGGAAAAGAGTACTTGAATATATGTGCTAGTCACGGTATGATTCCTGCTTATCAAAACTCGACACATCAAAAAGGTGGATGTCTCGATCATGTTATTATTAAATCTAAAAACCAAGTTACCACATTTATTTTCGACACATCAGTGACTGATCACGCTGCCGTTCTTACGTGTGTTAATGGTGACTATAAAAGACCAAACATTGAAAGTCGCCGTGTAGTATTAGATTATGACCAGATAAGTAAGGACCTTGCACAGATGGTGGATACTGAGATTATCTTTAAAAGTGACAATGTCAACTTCCTAACTGAATATTTAATCCAAATGACGTAGTTACTAAAGTGTCTTACTTGAGAAGACATTTCTGTAATAACCTATTAAAAAATCTTAAAAGACAGTATGAACGTAATGAATTATTAAAAGCTAACAAAGATAATAAAAAACTATGGCAAGTTATAAAAAACATTACAAATACAAACACAGCTAAGTCTTCCGCACTTGATCTTTTAGTGAATTCTAGTGAAAGCATAGAATCTAATATGAGCAAATACAATAATTATTTTGTTAACGTAGGTAAAAGTCTGGCTACAAATTTAATGATCAGTAGTGAAACCCATTCATCTTTATTGTTACGTGGCGTTGACTCATTTGTCAACCATAGAACTTTTGCTCTGATACCATGTGATGAACTTGAGGTTAGCAGCATTATCAGAAACCTTAAAAACAACTGTGCCGTGGGTTGGGACGGAATTCCAAACAAGATTCTTAAAGTTTGTCTTTCATTCTTAACCCCCATTTTAGTTCATATCTTTAAATTGCTGTTTTGAAAACGGTGTCTTTCCAAATGTCTTGAAGAGATCTCGTGTACACCCGGTTTTCAAGGCCGGGAATGTACACCTTATCGACAATTATAGGCCCATTTCAATTCTTCCATCTATCTCTAAGGTTCTTGAGCGGCTCATGTATAATCGTCTGGTTAACTTTTTGGACAAACATGATTTAATTTCTAATTCACAGTATGGATTCAGGTCCGGCAAGTCCACAAATGACGCAATTCTTGAAGTTACTAACTATGTTACTTCTAACCTGGACAAAGGTAATAAAGTGCTGGGAATATTTTTGGATTTGGCGAAAGCCTTTGATACAGTGTCGATTCCATTACTGCTCTGTAAGCTCGAACGATTGGGCATAAGAGGCTTGCCGCTTCAGCTATTTAAGGATTATTTATCTAACCGGACTCAGTGCGTTAACATTGCTGAGTATGTTAGTAGTTATCTTGGCATACAGTATGGTGTACCACAGGGTAGTATTTTGGGTCCAGTTTTGTTTCTGGTTTACATAAACGACCTTGTGGATCTTAACCTTGCCCAGGGTAAATTAATTTGTTACGCCGATGACACAGTTCTCCTTTTTTCTAGTAATACATGGGATAATACATTCTGTGCTGCACAAAAAGGCTTTAATGCTGTGTCTCAATGGCTTAAATGCAATATTCTGACGTTAAATGCTGAAAAAACCAAATATATCACTTTTGCTATGAGGAGTACAGGCCTTCCTCGCACCAACTTCTATATAAGAGCTCATTGTTGTACAGACTATGGTTCTGAATCATGCAATTGCCCAACCCTCAATAACACCAGTTGCGTTAAGTACCTTGGACTGCATATTGACTTTTCTCTAACTTACAAGGAACATGTGACGGCCTTGGCGAAGAGAGTGCGTAAACTGGTATATATATTCAAAAACCTTCGACATGTTGCCGATGAAGGTCTACTTAGAAAAGTTTACCTCTCACTTTGCCAGTCTATTCTGAGTTATGGCATAATTGCTTGGGGTGGTGTTGCAAAAACAATTATGTTAACCTTGGAAAGAGCGCGGAGGTATATTTTAAAGGTCTGCACTTTTCGTCCAATTCTCTATCCAACTGCCCTTCTTTACAAGAATTGTCAGGTGCTAACTGTGAGACAGATTTTTTTACTGCAGCTTATCTTAATGCAACACCGTCGCCTAAAATATGAAAAAAATTCTCAAATTTCTAAACGTCGTAAATACCATGTATGTCCAGCTTCTATCACAAAATATGCCTTTGTCCGTAACTTTTTACAATATCTTGGTCCCTTTGTTTATAATAATGTAAATAAAATTAAGAACATATACAATTTAAATAACCATAAGGTCAAAATTTGTGTTACTGACTGGTTAAAATCCCTTAACTATGATGAAACTGAAAGTATTCTAAAAATACAATAAAAATATTCTAATTGAGTTATTTCTGGAACTCCTAATATATTTTGAAATATTTTCAATAATTCCATAACAATCTAAGATACACACCCTCTCGACACACACACACTCACCCTCGCTTCATTCATCACGAGAGGTTTCCACTTCCACTTAAGATTAGTTTTATATAAATTCATCATGTCCACCGTACCTACCTTGTAATAGTAGTTCAAAATAAGATAAAAACCACTGCACACCGAGATACAGGTTTCCTAGTTCGGGTGCAGAAGTTTTAACTACAATCGCTTTGAAGAGGTTTTGATACTATGTATTGCAACTTATGTATCATTAGGTTTGGCCAATAAAATTATTATTATTATTATACATTTATTCAAAAAAGCATCTTAAATTTAAGTTTTTTACAATATAAAAACACAAATATTATAAAAAACTTAAATCTAGGGTTCCACTGGCAGCGGAGCATGGCCCAAGCTACCGGTGGTTAGGGCTACAGGGAGAGGAATCTCCGAACGATTATTATTATTATAAAATAAGTTTTTAAGTAGTATATTAATGTCTGTTTTGATCATATTTTTAATTTAATTGTAAATATTTTGATTCATTATTACTAGTTATATAATTATGTACGCATAACGTTACAACAGGAAATTGATTTTTCTGAGGGATAAACTTTTTAATGTAATATAAATTGTCATGTTTGTGTACGATAGCGCAATAAATAAATATTGTATTCTACCACATAAAAGATAGTACTTTTATTCTGATAATTAAAGCAATTCGTGCAAAATTATTCCATAACCATTCCAAAATATCCAAAACGCACAACGTTACTTAATACTTAAGTTTTCACTTCTGCCGGCACTCCCGGCTACCGCCTAACTCATAGCGATCACTCGCTATCGCTCTCTTGACATTAGAACCTCAGATTAGAACAATAGCTCTAATGTCATCTGTGACATTAAAACTATTGTTCTAATGTCATGATAACGATAGCGAGTGCTCGCTTTGAGTTAGGCGGTACGGCCGCTGGAGTGCAACCCGTCAATTTTTTTCGATTACGCTTCTATCGAGTCCGATCAGCAAGTTAGAGTACGAATATCAAACACGATATGATAAAGCGATTTATCGCGGTGTCAAAATATGATAAAAACCTATTGTGTTTTGACAGTTCACCGCTATAAACCGCTTTATCATATCGTGTTTTGGTGGCTTAGATCATTTAACCTATGGATGCGGTACGCAACAAATCGCAGTGTAAATTTTTCTGCCACTTTTCGCGGGAGGCGAGGTAAACACGCACGCACACTACGAAAATATAGAATACACTTACAGAGACGTTGTTCTTATGTTTACGAACACACACTGTGAAAATATTACCCTACAATGAAGAACTAAAACATAAAATTAAGAGGACATTATATGACAGTTTTCTATCTGGAGTAAACACGAGTGATGATGCCATCTCTAGGGGTTAACTTATATTGCATTTTGTAAAATATCAATAAAGATTATTGAATAGGCTTAAAATCAAATGAGACGCAGTCGAAAAATTGTTTAGAGTAAGTATATTGTATAGAAAAAGTTTTTTAATCTACAAAGCAAAGTTGAAGCAAAATAATAAGTAATATTTTCTTGATATTTTTTTGTTCAATTAAATTCCACTTGAATTTCTATTTTAATCTTATATCTGGTTAAACAATAAACAAACTCCGGAGTGAATGAATGATAAATAAAAATATGAATTAGCATCATTCACTCACGTTGTCCCAGCACTAAGCAAATGCTGTCACAGATATTATAATGCCCGTGTATTGTGTTGAGCTACCATCGTACCATTGTATTTTTCTATCGTAATGGCATAAAAAATACTTTAAAATTGTAAACAAATGAAACACGTTAGTGTATATGTCGTAGTATCAACACCACGCTGCATTAATTTAACTCACTAACGCCATCTATCGAGCTCAAGTCGTAACGAGCATCGGAAACGTCAAGTGAATCACTTGGGTAGAATCGATACAGCAGTGGCGGGCACGGAAAATGGTCAGTTGAATAACCTTTTAGGCGACATGGCTCAGTGATCGTTTGCCGTTGCGAGTGAAACGTTGCTTCCTTTCCAATTTTGCCTCGCTGTATCGAGATTACCGCGTTCTCCGATACTAATCTACTGAAATCTAGTTAATCACCAGTTATTTTGTGCTACACATTGTTAATTCAGAAGAATAGACGTTTGAACTAGACCTAGAGACTATTATTTCCGGGAACTCACGATGTTTGACCCTTCTAAAAATAACGAGAACTTGGACGTTATTCCGTCATATATTTTATACTTACATGTGATAGGAAACGCCATAATCTCGAAGATTTGAGTAGCTGGATCGCCTTTTGCAAGAGGAGAATCATTTCTTTGGAGCTCTTAGTGCGACACGAAAACGACACCAAATGGCAACGGCCGCCCGTCAACTAGTTTTAGATAACGTGTATAGTCATATGGTCAGCGTAAATTGGCAGAGGGGTCGCCCAGCTTTGCCGTCTCCCGTATGAATGCTCTAAGTTTGGTGGTCGTGCTATGCTCTAAGTTTGGTGGCTGGGGTCCGAATAGCCACTCCGGAGTAAGAATTACCTACTCGTTCTCGAACGTACCCTTGGTATGTAAGATTGATGTGTAAGATACCCACACAAGACATGGCTTAAAGGATTTGAATCCAGGCCAGTAAAGCAGCCAAAAAAATCAACCAACTAATGTCACTGTCAAATGTCAATGTCAACAGTAACAAAATTGTACGACAAAAAGTTGTAAAATAAAAAACTGAATTGGATAACAAACAATGGCTGAGGCTTGCCAGGCATTAAGGAAACAAGATTTGCCTCCTCCTGGGGGTTACAAACCAATACCATATAAAAGGATACCAGCTAAAACATTTTTTAGCGGTAAAAATCTTAAATTACATTTAAATCAAAGATACTATTATGTAATGTGTTATGTATGAGGTTATGATTTTTGTTTCATTTTTTTATATTTTAGAAATAAAGCTATATATATTATTTTTATTTATTATAAGTTATCCATTACTTGAGGACGATAAATTGTAGTTACAAAAAAAGTTATATGTATGTATTTTTAAGGATATGCTATGTTTGCTGGTTACATTGGCATAACTGCTGGTGCTGCATATTTATATTACTTGAATTTCAAGCAAGTAAAACGCAATGAGATTGAAATGCGTTCCGCAAAAATGGCTATCTACCCAATGTTAATAGCTGAAAGAGACAGGGAGTTCTTGAAACAGATCCGCAAAAATCGGGATGAGGAAGCTAAACTGATGGCAAATGTACCTGGATGGGAGGTAATCTAATTTAAATAGTCTTCTATTTTCTGAAAATATTACTATTGATATATTTTTTATTAGAGAGAAAGTTTGTTGCTGAGTACATGGCTGCTTGATATGTTGGGTCTATATCTTGTTAAGAATAATCAAATATTAGTATAACATGGGACTTCAAAAAGGTGAATTTAACTGTTATGGGAGTCAATTTGTAATTGGAAAACATGGCAGGGACACTGTGAAATAGAATAAAGTATTTGGTATTTAATTTCATTGATTAAGCTGTTTCTTTTTTGTAGGTTGGCACATACTTTGGTGAACCCGTTTACAAAAATATACCACCTGATACTTTGGTGGAACCTATTTTCCATGAATACTATGCTCATTCATCTCCCAAGGAATGGTATAGAAGGGCCCATTTAAAGCTGATGTCATAAGAAGGTAGTTGCAAAGTAGCATTAAAATTTAAAGTTCACTTTCTAAAATTCTTTTAAATGCCCAGGGGGTAGTGATGATATCACTATAGCAATGCATATAAATTATTATAACAATACATCAGTTAAATAAATAAAAGTAATTTAGACATTAATTTTGTATTTTATTGCCGATAGTTTCACTGTACTGCTGCTTTTTCCATTGGAGAGACAGCTTCCATTATCAGTCGCTCAATTCTACTAATAAGTTCCAGCTGAATCAAAACTAAGTAGTTGCAATACGAACCGCCAAACAATGGAACATGTTGCCTGAGCGGGTGTTTCCCGATGATTACAACCTGGGTGTTTTCAAATTGAGAGTGAATCGGTTTTTACCAGACAAGTGTGTTCCACTAAAGACTCCAACAGACGAGATTGTGGTCAAGTTTGATGAAGGACAAAAAAATGTCTAATTGGAGTGCATATATTGACTTACAATTGTTCAAATTGGAAGCACAATATTGTTGCTATTTCACAGTAGTTATAAGTTACTAATAACATTCTAGTCACAAGGTGATATATTTTTTAATATATCACCACAGTGATGTTATAGCACTGTTTGGGGCTTGTGACAAATTTTTTACCCCCCAAAGGTATGGTGAGATTCAGCAGAACTATCCACATTTGATCTAATCTAAAATTGAATGGTTATTCAACTGGGTTTTTCGGTCCATCGCCCATTTAAATCAAATATCGACAATCATCTGATCAACATGGATTGACTACGATTCAAACACTGGGCCTCTTGTCTTGATTGGTCATGAACTGGTTCATTATCACTAGACTTGTGGTTAACTACATTTTGAAAGCTGCCTCAAGTTAGTCATGGCAGTCATGGTTTTTAAAAATATGCTGTTTCATATTAATAGAAGTAGATAGAAATTGCGAAAAAAACACAATTATCTTTAAATGTTTTTGTTCATTCTTTGGTTTTTGATAGGCATTTATTACAGTCATGTTTCTGCAAAATATTGCTAATGGGAGAATGGAAACTCAGTGAAACATCAAGTCAAACTAAACAACAATTTATTCTGTAATAAAATAATATACAAAATATAAGCAACAAAAAACCATATTATATCTTTTTTAACATACAAATTCCTTTATGTAGTGTAAAATTGTTTAATCTAACCAACACTTCCCACTAAGATATTAATGCACAATAGGCAGTCGCCTTTACATATTACTATACTTAAATAAAATGTAATCTAATGACAATTTTTCCAAAAAAACAAGAGTACACATACCACTGGGGTCATGATTACTATGCCAAACTGCCACAAACAGGGCGCAGTTGATCTCGTTACTACAAACGCACATAAAATATTGGCCAAAACATTGATAATTTTATACTCACAAGAAAAAAAATGACACTTCTGCACATACTCCATACTCCCGATTTATATTTGTACACATAAACCATTTGATTCTCTATATTTTTCGACAGAGGGGATAAGGCTGATCCAGTGGTATGTACTCCCATGACCTTATTATATCATAATTGCCTATACATAATACTACTACATCAAGCTTCCCAGAGAAGATACGTATACAAAGTACGAGTTTTGGGTATCATTACGAATATGCAGCAGAAAACTCGTTAATTTTAATCTACACTTTTCATGTAAAGAAGATGGTAAAAGTTTGTATGGATTTTAGCACTCATGAACACCAATTTTTCGTAAAGATTTCGTAAAGGTATCTTCGTTATGAAAACTCAAACTTATTGATTTTCCTAATCATAAACCCAGGGCCGGATTTACATATTCTCCGCCTATGGGCCCAACGAAATTTTGCCGCCGAAACAGAGACGGCAAGCGGGACTGTAGCGAAACGGAATTTTTGTTCGTGTTGCTATGAACAATGCCACACTGAAACCGCCCGCGGAAGTGTGCATAACCGCAGCAAAATGTTCTGCTTTAGAGAAGTGAGAGTATATCAAATGATTAGTTCATATTGCTTACTGCAGTTCCGCCATCGTCCCGCGGCCCTACACTCGCTATCGTTCTAATGTCACAAGCAGTGACGAAATCACAAGATGACGTCATAAACGAGAGTAAAAACGATAGCGAGTGAGTTAGGCCAGCTGCCTTACTCGCTATCGTTCGCCACCGCTTCCGCCTCTGTGTGTAATTTAACAATAAGCGCGGCGCGTCGCTTCCGCGGGCGGTTTCTGTATGGCATGGTCTATTCTATAGTAACACTAACATTATTATTATAATTCCGTCCCGCTTCCCGCCTCTGTGTGTGGAGCGCTTTAAGAATACAATACTAAATAATAATAAAACAAAAATGTTGGTTGGGGTGTCAAATTGAACATATTGACAGGTAGATCACAAATGTCTATCACATTTTCAAAATGGCGGTTACTGAAATAATAATATTTTCTGAATTCCAATTTTTTTACTGCTTTACCGCGCCTAAAAATTTGTCACTACGGGCCCGGGCCCACATGGCCCCATAGATAAATCCGGTCCTGCATAAACCTCACGGCCCACCCTCTATATACGCCTATGGGAAGGCGCGCCATTATGTCAGTATTAAATAGTTTCTGACCCACATGTTTATCACTACAACCCAAAGTACAGTCTATTCAAAAAAGTCAATATCTCTCTTTTCTTTGGAATATCTAGTTTATATCCTTAATAATTCTGGGTAATTATTTTGCTCGATTAAAAAGCCGCGAACTTATGCCACATGCGTCAACGTTATGGGGTCATATCATCATTGTGATTAGTCGCCGTGTCGGCAACGTCTTTTGATCGTTGGTAATATTCTCTTACTCATTCTCAGTCACTGCAATCAACGTCGCTCAACATTGCTAGTGTAAAGTAGCATTAGGTAGACTTGTTCGCCGCTTTAGTGACAGGATTTAATGAACTGCGCAAATGAATTAAAATACCTACTGTACGTGTGTAAATAACTAGAAGGCTGTTAAAAATAAAACAATCAAAAAAAATTCTGATTATCATTTCAAGATACTGAGATTTTTGTATTATGTGTAAATTGTAAAAAATATGAATCTGGTCAAAACCCCTTTTTATAGCTGCTTGATAGTCAGCATTTATTTTTGAAAGTTGTAAAAAGTTGTAGGCATGCTTTATTTATACCTTATATTTTAGCCACCTTTTTGGTCTAGTAGCTGAGGCGGTAATGATTTGGAGTTCTAGGGTTCAATCCCAATGGGGGCAGAAGATTTTCTGCTTGGTTTGGTTTGCGGTAGTGTAAGCTTGACTGGCTAGCAACCACCGTCTTGCCTAAGTTTAACGCCTAATAATAATGTTAACATTGCTGTATTCCAAAAATTTGGGGTCAGATAGCCAGCGCCTCAGTTATTGAGTCCACATGAAGCTTGCTTTCATCTTCGAGCTAAGATGACGAAGGACAAGAACATCCGCGTGTATTACAGAGTCCATTAATCTTCTGTTGCGACAGTCACATACGGTCTTATTACAAAACCTGGTTTAAACCTGGTCTAAAGTTAGTCTTGGTTTAAATGTAGTGCGCTTTCACTTGTGTCAATATACACAGATAGAGACAGCATCAACTTAGTCCTAGTTCAAACCAGGACTAACTTTAGTCCATGTTTTGTAATAAGACGGATAAGGTCTATCCACACACATCCGAGCCGTGCCCGGGACGTGACCGGGCCGTGTCCGTGGCAAGACCGAACATCCGTGCCACGTCAGGGCCACCAACTTCAATCTGTACCCCTTAAGCACCATTTACGGAAACCAATATGCATTATGACTTTGTTTAAAGCTGCAGAGATGCATATCGCTTCTATTAATAACTCTTCATTAATTTTTCTTAATAAAACTCGATCGTGCACTCGTAAATTCGTAATATCGGTGGACGGGCGCACGTCACGGTGTCGGCCCGGACACGGACGTGTGTGAACGAGTTCATATAAAAAGTACGCAATGATATTTTTTCAAGCCACTGACGGAACACGTCCCGCCCACGTCCCGCGCACTGCCCGGAAATGTGTGGATCGAGCTTAAGGCTATGGTCTCCTATAAACGCCATCGGCCGCGTACAGCGTCACGTCGTACGCTGCGTTACGATGCTTACTATAGAAATGTACTATTGTGGTCTCTTTCATACGCTGACGCAGGCGTGTGGACGCCGTAGGCGACATTGAAACGCTTTGCGCCGCGTCTCTAGTTATTTCGAACCATTGCAGCGTAAACGTCTTATTTAGCGTCAGTACAAAATGTCGAAATTTGATAAAGAAAAAGACGAATTATTGATTGAATTAGTTCAATGTTATAGTACGTTATACAATAAAAGTGGCAAGGAACATGAAAATAGTATTTATAAACACAAATGTTTACAGCAGCTTTTTCGTCAGGTGATATGGGATTAAGATGCCTTTTTGATGGCAGTTTTATTGCAAAAGTTCTACAATATGTTTGAATTGTTCTTGATTGATACGAAAATATTCCATAAATATTGTTGTCTTTTAAGTGTTTCATTATTAACATCTGGATACATCCTTCTTTCTTTCTCTTTATACATAATCGGTGCCTTGTTGCCGTGAGTTTTCTTTGTATGTGGTTGTTTTATACCTCCTCTTCAAGTAACACAAGTGCAGCCAAGTGTCGAATTTATATCCATTTTATATCACACGACTACGCGTGAGCGCTGTTTGTCGTCATTTGCGTATGAGACGTATTGACCGCTGATGCTGTGCCTGACGTACAGACGTCGATCGAAACGTTTACGCTGAAGTCGGACGCTGCATATAGCATTTTATAGGAGACCAAAGCCTTAGATGGCGCCACTCACGCTTCTCTCGATCCGACCTTTGATGAATCTCTAGCCTAGCCTATTTACATTTCTTAATAACAATACGCGGTTTTAGCTTCACCGTTCTCAGTTTGTACATGTGTTTCATAAGGAACAGGCCAGCGGCGCACAGCATGAGGAGGTGCATCCTCAGAAACGTGGGCATGTGGAAAGCGAAGTTCCATTCGTTCGGCAAGGACACCGTGAACCTCTGGGTCTCTTCGAAGTACGGTATGTTGCGCAGTACGACCACGGATTCGCAGAGAAAGCCCAGCGGGTACAGAGGCACCCACATCGAGTATCTCAGCCATGTCAGTATCCCGATCTCCTTCTTGTATATTTGACTAATGTAAAAGGGATACCTGGAAAGACAACAGTGGTTTTAGGCTATTAAATTTCAGCATACGTAAATAATGTACTTAGTTTGCCTAACACAACGACCGAACTTTTACTCGCCCATCCATACCTACCCTCACGGGTCAAATTATGACAAAAAAATGTACAGGATGTAAAATGACCCATAACGAAGCCCGCGTCTACGCATTCAGTCAGACCATTAAAATTAATGAAATTTATTTTTAATGTTTAAAAAAACAACTGTAAGAAGTACTACGCAATGTAACGCGCACTCGCCCGCTACGGATATCGTCTCAGCATGAGTCAGCGGCTTGTGGCGACAAAACAGCGTCCGTTATAAATATATTACGCGTTATAAATGAAAATTTATTAAATGTTTATAAGTACTGATATTGGACGAAAATTAGTACTTAAATATCTCGGTAACTATTGATTTCCCAGGTATGGTCTAAGAAGAAAAAAATTATATCTATTGACGATGGGTTCAATACGTGGGTTTTGGCTTGGCGTTCCGTCTTTTTACAGCCCTGTATACATATACACGGTGTTTCATAATAACCAATAAATAATCAATGCGTTATCTAAAACTAATTATTAAATTGTGTTTACCCGTAATGTCATTCAACCCAAAATTTTCATGTAAATCATAGACATGATGATGATACTATGATATACATGAAAATTTTGGGTTGAATGACATTACGTGTAAACAAACACATTTTAATAATTAGTTTTAGATAACGCATTGATTATTTATTGGTTATCATGAAACACCGTGTATATTATTGACGAATTGGTAATTGTACGGTCACCGTACATTGAACTTAGTAACTATGTAGGTAAAAGACGCGTCAGCGATTTGACTCATCACATCGCGTGCTAAACGCACGTGATCCTTATTTCTTTATTTGTAACTTTATTTATAACATTTAGTGTCTATCCGATCACCATACCAATCGCGCATACGCTACGCACTCACACCATTTCACCATAATTTTACCATAGTTAATTCTAATATATTTTAAGACTTAGTTAAAGTGTTTGTTATAGTCTAATATAATAAAACCATAATATTTGTTGACTCTACAAGTGACTTTTCATCTACCTACCATCACCATTCTAAGTGTACAACCCGTACATTTTTGGTCCTTCGAGCGTAAAGGGACCTCGCGAGTGTAGACAAACAGTCTTACAAATAAAAATGAGTTATACCACATTTATTCCACCCTTATACTAGGTATAGTTATACTTAGTATAAAACGGGAATAACTCTAGAATATTTTTTGACAAATAAACGAGGTTTATCTTCGGTATAGCTATTCTTCCGATCTATCAAAATGCACAATATGGCAACAGCGCAGTCAAAGAAAAATGTACAAAAAAGTAACATCTTATCTGTGAAAGCTGTCAGTTTTTCGACCGGGCGACCGTTTTGTTGATTGGTTGCATTTCCATATATTAATTTGAATATAGTTAAATTTCGATATAGAACTTTGATTATTTTTCAAAAATGCTGAATAAATCAATAAATAAATTTCGTCTCGGGCGGGGATCGAACACGTGTCTCCAACGTACCGTATTGACGCTTTGACCACTTCGACCACCGAGCTCTTATCAGCTCCGACGAAATCTTTAACTGTATTGATCTCATTAATTTGGGGGAGAAGGGGTGGGGGGTGGAGATGGCTATGCTCGGAGTTTCTTTACGTGAACGATAAGTAATGATGAGATCCGTAAGAGACGCCGCGTTGGTAAGCCCCCCAAAAGGTGGACCGACCACCTGATGAAGGTCGCGGGAAGCCGCTGGATGCGGGAGGCGCAGGACCGATCGGTGTGGAGATCCTTGGGGGAAGCCTACTCGTATGTCCAACAGTGGGCGTCTGTTGGCTGAAATGATGATGATGATTGATCTCATTTGAACTTTGTTAATTTTTAACAGTGAATAAAGACTACTTTAGTGTATTCATTAACTATATTTAAATATTATAACCTCAAATAACCATAGCAAACAAGTACAAATCGAGTTATACTAGGTTTATACAAGGGTGCGGGCTGGTATAACTTCGGAATAACGTTTGTATCAATAGAAATGTCAATGTTATACTCAGTATAAGTTATTCTTGGTTTATTTGTAGACATTTTGCTTATTCTTAATTTATTCTCGAGTTTAACTTTATGCCACGTTTATTTGTAAGGCTGAAAGTGACTGCCATATTGTCTTCGACGTGTGGTTCCTGTTTTGAACCAGTGCTGTGGGCGATACCAGTTCCAGACCAGTTCCAGCTTAACCAGGGCTGAGCTATACCAGTACCATACCACAACCAGTACTGTGCCGGACCAAGGTTCAGTATCACCGTACCAGAAAATCAAGTCAGATCTTTCCTTTATAAACCACTTTTACCTAAATCATAACCATGGAGGCCTTACTCGAGACACAAAACCAGATCATGGCGGGAATGGATCAACTTCTGAAAAATTTTAGGAAGGACAGCCGTGACTGCAAAACACCAGATTACATCCGTAAGAGGCTTGAGACCTTAGATTCATATTGGAAAGAATTTCATGCCAACCATGTTATGTTGTGTAGCTTTGGAAATCAAGGGAATGATTATTTTACAGGCAGGGAATACGAGCGTACTGCTGAATTTTATAAGCAGGCTAGGCAAACACTACAAAATTACCAACCGGATGATAGTCGACCAACAACACCACTCTTAAAACCAGCAACACCATTGAATTACCAATCAACTATGCCTTCCAAGCCATCCCGATCCCAAACATGGGACGGCAACGATAGTAAGTTAGACGAGCTATATCGTAAGCAGGCTAGTAATTTTAAAGCCTTTTCGAGAACTGTTGCCAACATCAATATTGGTACTCTAGAAAATAAGTGGGAATTTGATGATTCTCTCAAAATGTTACAGTCTAGGTGGGTAATTATCGATACTCTACACTGGGAGATCAATAGTGAACAGAAAGATGATAGCGATAAATTTGAGTTGTATGAGGCAGAATTTTCAAAACATGAAAAAACATATGAGAGCGTCAAAAGGGCTATTAACACCAAAATGTGGTCCGTATCTCACCGGGAGAAATCGACACCACAAATGGAAATTCCAACCTTTAGTGGCAATTACCAGTTATGGACGTCATTTAAAGACCTTTTCCAGGAATCCATACACAATAATCTATCCCTGTCAAATGCACAGAAACTTCAATTTCTAAAAAGTAAGCTGAAGGGTGAAGCGGAAAAGCTGATTCAGCATTTAAATGTATCTTCCGAAAATTACCAAATATCATGGGATATTTTAAATCACCGGTTTGATAATAAGAAATTGATTTTTACGTCTCACGTTAACACTCTTCTAAATTTACCAGTAATGCAAGTTCAAAATGCTTCATTATTAAAAAAGCTGCATGACACCACCAACGAACGTCTGCATGCTATACAAAAAATGGGGGTTGATACTTCCACTTGGGACCCTATTATCGTGCATTTATTGGCCTAAAAACTTGATGTGGAATCGCATAATGATTACGTGGGATCCTTAAAAAAACCAAGGGAGCTGCCCACATTAAAGGACTTTATTAAATTTTTAGAGACTAAATTTACTTCCTTAGAAGCCTTTCGACGTAAACAAGAACCTACCAAACCCACTCACCATGAAGAAAACCGTTTCAAAAAACTATTATACCGTCCTCAACCAACCATTCCTCAACCAAAAAATCATTACCACAAATCATCTACATCATATAAAACTTTACACGTGGAAGCAAAAAGATGCCCACATTGTAGCGAAAACCACGCTATTTACTTATGTAAATTATTTCGTGAATCTAGGCCGGACTTAAAACGAAAAACAATTTCGCAATTTAACTTATGCGAGAATTGTTTATTTAACCATCACGGCAAGGAATGCTTATCCAACAAAACGTGTCATCACTGCCAAGGAAAGCATAACTCGCTAATTCACGAACTATTTGCATTGTCATCTGAAAACGCCAGTGACAATAACAAAACTGTCAATGACCGAAAAACCTGTCACGTTTCTCAGAACAACGTTGCTGAAACTCTCTTGGCGACAGCTAAGGTTAGAGTTCAGGCAGTTGACGGTAGCTACCACACCATGCGGGTACTCATAGACCAGGGCTCCCAGACTTCGTTAATCACGGAGAAGGCAGCTCAAATATTACGTATCCCTAGACCAAATATTACTTCCTACGCCAAATATTACTCCCTAGACGATGCAAGGGAGTAATATTTGGCGTAGGAACCAAAGAGAATAACTGCAAAGGGGTCATTCGAATCAGCATATCATCTTTACACAATGACTTTTCTATTAATACCGACGCATTCATTATGAAATCTTTGATCTATAAACTACCAAATCAATCCATTAAAAAACCAAACTGGAATTATCTAGATACCATTGAGCTTGCTGATCCTCAATTTTATGTCAGTAGTCAAGTTGATATTTTACTGGGCGCTGATATATATTCAACCATCATAATGAGCGGTATTATTAAACTAGGACCATGTTACCCTATCGCGCAAGAAACACAGCTAGGCTGGATTTTGTGTGGAAATGTTGAAACGCAAGGTTTTCATTGTAATGTCGTTATCAACCAGACTGATGAATTGCAACGATTCTGGGAGATTGAAGACATCACACAAACACCAACTCTTTCTGAAACAGATCACCACTGCATAAAATATTATCAGTCTACTACCTTCCGAGATGAAGGTGGCAGGTACCATGTTAAAATTCCGTTTAAACAAGGTTATGAAAACCAATTAGGAACATCAAAACCAATGGCTGTGGCACAATTTCGTCAACTGGAGAAAAGACAAAAAATACTTCTTTTGCAAAAGATTACAAATTATTTATTGATGAATATCGCTCCCTAGGTCATATGATACCAACCAAGTATGAAACTAGTAAGCCCATGCTTTCATGCTACTTACCACACCATGGCGTAGAGCGCTCTGAGTCTTCAACTACCAAACTCAGAGTTGTTTTTAATGCGTCAGCCAAGACGTCCACTGGTTTTAGTCTTAACGACTTAATGGAGGTAGGTCCTAACCTTCAACAAGACCTACAGTCGTTGATTTTAAAGTGACGTCAGTACCAATATGCATTCACTGCTGACATTGAAAAGATGTTTCGCCAAATAAATATTCAGGAATGTGACCAAAAGTACCAAAAAATTATTTGGCGCGGTAATCCAAACCAGCCACCACAGGAATACCAACTCACCACTGTTACTTACGGTACCAAATCAGCTCCATTTCTGGCGATGATGACGTTGAAACAGCTAGCTATCGATGAAGCGACAAATTACTTAGCCACCAATGCTATCAAGGTCCTGGAGGATTCATTCTATATGGATGATCTTGTTCACGGTGCACACAATATTGCGGAATTAAGGTTATTAAAGGCTGACTTAGTAAAACTTCTCAAGTCAGGGGGTTTTAACTTGCGTAAGTGGAAGTCAAATACCATAGAAATATTGTCAGACCAAAACCAGTGATTTTGATTTTAAACAAGCCGAATCCACCAAAACATTGGGTATTCGTTGGCAACCACAAAATGATATATTTTTATTTGACAACAAAATAAAATTTGATAATTCTCACCCCACCAAAAGGGGCCTTCTCTCAGACATTTCCAAAATTTTCGACCCGTTGGGGTGGTTATCACCACTTACGACTAAATTAAAAATTTTATATGAAAAGGTTTGGAAATTACACATTGAGTGGGATAAAAAATTACCAGAAGAAATGTGCATCGAGTGGTCAAAAATAAAAGCAGAGTTTAATGTCGTCACCAATCTACATATACCAAGATGGCTGTGTACTAAAATAGGAGATACCATTGAACTCCACGGCTTCTGTGACGCGTCCACGAAAGCATACGCCGCTGTTATATATTGCAGAATCAGCAGGGCTGAAAGAGAATCTGTCGTACTAGTGGTAGGAAAGTCAAGACTAGTACCGACGAGCAAAACTATTACTTTGCCTAAGTTAGAACTTTGTGGCGCGCACTTACTGTCACAGCTGATGGGAAAGGTTGAAGAATGCTTAAAAACCTACAACATCAAAAAATATGGATGGGTAGATTCTACAGTCGTTTTGGGTTGGATAAATGGAGACCCCATTCGTTGGAAGCCGTTCATCGCAAATCGTGTCAGAAAAATCATAGAAATCATCCCACCAAATAGCTGACAGTACGTTAAGTCCGAGGAAAACCCGGCAGACTGCGCTAGTCGGGGCTTAAAACCATCACAACTTAAGGACCATCGATTATGGTGGAAAGGCCCACAATGGTTACCTTCCTATGATCACAATCTGCATAAACATAACCATCAATACACCATGGATGAAGAAGTGAAAAAATGCAACCAAACTTTAATTAATTTAATCACTCGATCACCTGGCAATGAGTCAATTTTACAATATCTTATTACGAAATACAGTTCAATAACCAGCGCAGTACGTGTACTCGCTTGGATAATGCGAATACGTCATCCAAATAATATTCCATACTTAACCACGACAGAATTAGACAAGGCCAGAAAAATGATAATTAAAGAGGTGCAACACCATGTATTCTTGCGACAAATCTACCAATTACCAACCAATCAAAAAATAGATAAACAGAGTAAAATATACAACTTAAATCCATTTTTAGATAAAGATTGTTTACTGCGCGTCGGCGGCCGTCTTAAAAATGCTTATATCGACGAAAATATGAAGCATCCACTTATTATTCCATCAAACCATAAACTTACCAATTTATTGATTGATAATGCACACCATGTAAGTCTTCATGGTGGAGCAAGACTAACTATGGCATTTTTAAGAAAAAATTACTGGATTATAAGCGGTAATTCTGTAACTAAAAAACACCTTCGACTATGCGTCGTTTGTAGACGAAACCAACCAAGTAAGCACCACCAGCTTATGGGAGATCTACCTGAAGCCAGGAGCAACCCATCACGCCCATTTTACCATACTGGCGTAGACTATACCGGCAGTGTTCTCATTAAAACGAATAAAGGTAGAGGAGTAAGGACCACCAAAGGGTTTGTCGCCGTTTTCATATGTATGGCAACCAAAGCCGTGCATTTGGAACTCGTCTCGGATGTCACCACATCATCGTTTCTTGCAGCATTAAGAAGAATGTCAGCTCGAAAGGGAGCACCACACCACATATACTCTGACAACGGCACCAATTTCGTGGGTGCGAGCAGAGTACTTAGCCGAGAATTCAAAGAAATACAATTTAACCAAGAGTCCATGGCTGAAACTGCGGAGATGGGTATCCAGTGGCATTTTAATGCGCCCGCCTGGCCTACCGCAGGCGGCTTATGGGAGGCCGCTGTAAAAAGTCTGAAATACCATTTGAAGCGAGTTGTGGGCGAGCAGGCGCTCACATTCGAAGAATTCATCACCGTTTTGGCACAAGTAGAAGGGTGCTTGAACTCGCGCCCTCTCTGTTCGTTAACTGAGGATCCAGAAGACATAAACTACCTCACCCCTGCACATTTTCTGTCTGGAGGTCCGACGCTTACCATCATTGAGTCTGAAAGTGATATGAGAACCAGGTGGCATCTTACACAAAAAATATTTCAGGATATTTGGAAACGCTGGCAGGCCGAATATCTGACCCAATTATCAGCACGATCCAAGTGGCAAGAAAGAAAAGAAAATCTTAAAGTAAATGACGTAGTCATTATTCATGACAGCAATTTACCAGCTGGGAAGTGGGCTTTAGGGAGAGTGTTAGAGCTTCACCCGGGCACAGATAATATAATACTACAGTACAGATGCCTCATCCCATACAATGAAATGGTCCCTACTTAAGTCGGGCAATTCTTCGAGCTGTTTCATTTCACCATTTCACCGCGAGATGTCGCAACTAAAACGCCACTGACAATTCTGAGCAAGCTCGGGCCATCGAACCTTTGCTACATTGGGCTCAGTAGTTCTCGCACGCACTCAACAGATGGCACTTTAATTAAACTCCTGCTATGCTTATGATTTTTTTAACAAATTCATATTTATGCTTCGTTTAGTTTATTACAATTACTTAAATGTGTTACAATTTGGTAAAAAAGTGACGTATAAATCCATGTTATACCTAAGGGGTTGTTCCGCCATGGATTGGATTTATGTCATACATTTTATATACCTACGTTTGATATTTAAGATGTAAAGTAAATATATCATTGGCAGGGGTCGAAACAGGTTCAGTGTTCAAAAATATTGATTTTACTGACCAGAAATCTAAAAAAACTGACTTTTACTGACCATCTGAACTAACTTAAGAGGACTGTGAAGAGCCAATTCATGGCTCGAGTATGCACTTGCAAAAATGCAGTTTGTTGCACACCGATTAGAGTTGAAAGTCCGAGGCAAGTGCCTACATTTCTTATTGAAATATTGTTTAGGGCGATAACTGTTTTACCCCCCTAAACCTTTCCGAAATTAGACACTTTTGATCTCATTAGATTCAGTATACCTTAATCTATGTTTGTACGTATTGCTTTTTTTGTAATTCAGTATAATTTAGTCAAAAAAGATAAAAATGCTCGAGGTAGTTTTTAAGTCTAAAATATGGATATTTCGATGCTAATAATTTATATTCTGAGCAACATATTTTTAAAATCGAAACGTACAAACCTATATTTTTTTTTATTACCTATATCTTCATTATATCTACAACATTTCCAAAAATTATGAAAATTGGACTATTTAAAGAGGGAGAAAAACGTTATCGCTTTTTGTATGAAAATTTACAGCTTTACAATCCTCTTAAAATAAGATTCATGTGGAATTGAAAAAATACTTTTACAATTATTGGCCTCCACCATCCCCATAGCCAACCATCACCACCTTTTTATTGTTAAAAAGTTTACAAATAATTAACAGTTTTTTTTATTATTAATATGTGTTTATTTCGAGAAAAAATAGTAGGATTTGACTATTTTTCCTCGAAATAATGATGCTACAATATTAAGTTGCCACAAGACATCATAATAGAGCATCAGTTGTTTGTTGCCCTCAAACCATCACTGGGCCCGGCTAAGAAAAAGAGAAATGACTAAAATTTGGTTTTTGTTGACACAATATATTATGAGATATTACATAAGGGGCCACAGTACCTACTACTAGCGCCGCCATTCGTTTTTTATTAATTATGATGAATTAAAGACGTTTCTACAAAAAATAGAACAGTCAGGAACTCAATATATATATTTTAGATTTTTGGGAGTCATTCAGGAATAGATTAAAAGTATAGGAATAATCATAATCAGAATAATTGCTAAAAGTGGCCACTTTAAGCAATAATTATGACTTCGACTATTCTATACGGTTAACGTGTACAAAATACGTAAATATAAATCTGAAGTATCCGTATTGAGTTCCTGACTGTGCTCTTTTTTGTATAAACGTCTTAAATTTATCATAATTAATAAAAAACGAATGGCGGCGCTAGTAGTAGGTACTGTGCCCTCTTAAGCAAAATCGAGATTGAAGAAGGTAGGCGGATATAGGATCGACACAGGTACACACAGACAGACAAAATTGTATCAGTAAATATTAATAAGGTCCCAAAAAAATTTATGGGGCAATATGTGTTGATCTCAAAAAACTGAAAAAACTGACTATTTTCTCAAAAAACTGACATTTACTGACCATGCTCATAAAACTGACTTTTACTGATTTTACTGACCAGTTTCGACCCCTGCATTGGAGATAAGTCATTTTGGTAGTGGGTACTTTCTATTATCACAAGGTTATCATCTGTAACTTCAAATTCAAAAAACTGGTTAAGAATAAAGCAAACTTGCAAATTTTTCATGTGACCTTTTTTTATCCCGCCCAAGACGATTTCTTTTTCACTGATTTAGGTATTCATCATTTTACAATTTATTTATTATTTTTAAAGAAAATACAAAGTCACATATTGTATATTGTTAAAAATGTGATTTTAGATTTTTATACTAAAATACATAAAATAAGTGTTTATTTTTATACCGTTATTTTTCCATCAGGAGCCAAAATTTGTATGCTTGTTTAGACAAGCAAAATGAACAACTTATACCATGCGACCAAACTCGAAATCGCGAAAAAAAATCAGCTGTTCCATACATTTAGGTGTGGATGTTGAACATTTGTATGGAACAGCTGATTTCTTTCCGCGATTTCAAGATTGGTCCCATAGTAAAAGAATTTAATTTTGCTTGTCTGAACAAGGACATAAAATTTGGCTCCTGCTGGAAAAATAACCCGGTATGTATACAAACTTACCTATAAAAATCTAAGCAATTTAATTTCAAATTTTATTATATAAAATATCATTGAGAAATTAAATTGCAAAATTTATATGCTTATAGCTGGCTGAAATTAATTTATTCGACTGTTTTATCAAATTCCGAAATTATATAATTTAGTACTATTTTTAAACAATTTTTTTCCTTGTTCTTTCTTACCAGTTATCTAATTTTCTATTTCAATTTAAAGAATGTTGTTATTAATTCTGTGATAAAAAATCATAAAAACGTAACATGCATTACGCGGGTTCGAACCGCAGACCTCTAGCGGTATAGCGCAATAATTTTGCAGTATATCCTCATGAGCCATCCGTTCGCTTAGATTCGATGTTAAAATTTCGAATCTTTTATTTAAATTGTGACGTGTACGTGTACTGTCAATCTATATATCTTTTATCTTTTTATATACAAAATTCTCGTGTCACAGTGTTTGTTACCGAACTCCTCCGTAACGGCTTAACCGATCTTTATGATTTTTTTTGTGTATGTTCGGTAGGTGTGAGAATAGGTCGTAAACTAATTTTTATTATGGCGAAACGTAGTTCGCCAGCACAGCTAGTATATTATAAAAAGAGAAGTTCTCATCTATAGACGCACGCACAGCCGTAACCGCTAATGGTAGAAACGTGAATTTTGGACAGTTGTTTTAATTCAAAATTTAAGAAAATTTAACCCTGAAGGGATGAAATAGGGGTTGCAAGCTTGTATGGATTTTTTAAAAATAAGCAACGATTTAGATAAACCTGGAGAATCAAGCTCTTAAAAACATTTCATTGAACACGTGTTTCATGGTTTATTGGAATTCACCCCCTTATTGTGCAAATTAGGGGTTGAAAAATTCTATGGAAAATAATTAAAATCTGCTCCAATTTCTATGAAATTTATTATTCGAGCTCCTAAATATAAATAACAGTCTTCTATATAATAGGCTACAAAATTATTTTACGGGAAAATATTAAATTCCCATGGGAAAACAATATTAATGCGGGCGAAGCCGCGAGCGGAAAGCTACCTATTAATAGCAGTCACGGTTGCCACACTATTTGTAAATGGTAAAATCTAATAAAACACCGTACCTATTTGCCAAAATTCAAAATATACCTAATCACCATTGAGAATAAAAAATAATTCAAGTAGTTAGTATTAGTACCTACATTAATGTTATTTATTTATAGTCAGGCAACTTATGTCCATTAATAATCTTTACGTATTACTTACCTATATTATCTTTTACTATGTATGTACCTAACATAGTTGAATGTACCACTTCTAAGGTGTTATTAAAAATTCAGATTTGTAAAATTAGTTTTGAAATCCCCCATACAAAATAGTTAGGTCAGTGAAAAAAATCACTGTGGTTTTATGAAACGAACATGCAAGTGAGACTTTTTTTCGGTTAGTAGGCATTTAACTGAAAATATCCGAAAAGTTATTAAATAGGGTACTTACTTATAAAAATCGCGTTTTTAATCTTAACCTAAATCTTTTTGTTCTGAAATGAACATTATAAATAAAAAACAAATTGAGATATAAAAAAAGGAAGTGACATAATAACCAAAAAGCAATAAAGAAAACAAAATAATAAAACAAGCAATTTTTGAAAAAATAACTAGGTGTAGGTACCTAGTCGGGACCAGGAATCGGGATCGAACTACTGCCACACAGATTTAAAAACGAAGATCAAACGAATAGATAGACCAATCCTGACCTTTTTGAAGTGGTGAAATTTAAGATGTCATGTTTTTGTGTAATTCGACCATAATTCGACATTACACTTTCAAATGTATAGGGATTAAAAAATTAATTTTACAATTTCGAATTTTCAATGACGCCATTACTATTATAATTATGTCAAAAAAAATATGTATAAAATAATTTAACTCAATGCTATGTATGCTAGTTCGTAAGGTCTGTGACCTTACGAACTAGCCTACATAAATAGTGCCATCTATGAGTGAGCAGTATGTAATCAAATAGTCAAAGCAGACATTGCGTGCTTCTTTGAGCTATGCTTTTGAGAGATACATTGAAGTTCACATAATTTGTCGCTAGGAGTGCTATAAATTTATAAAAAGATATGTTAAACCGTTCTAGCATGACTTAAAAACGTATTTTGATACTTCCCACGTGCTAAGTGATTTTTTTAAATATAATCAATACTTTTCTGAACCTCCTTTTTGACTTTTACTAAATTCACAAAAAAGTCATTACAAAAATCGATTAAAGTAGCGCCATCTGTTGATGCTTTCATCGAATTATTTTACTTTTGTTCGTGATGGGTCCCCGTGACCCGGGCAGGGATGGTCACGTTCGAGTTGTCACTCTAAAAACGAAAAACTTTCTCTTCTACCGGTCGCTGATCACCAAGAAGAATTCAAACCTAGTGATAAAACTATTTCCAAAGAAAATCCTGTAAATAATAATATACCAAGGCGGAAATATAAAATATTGAATAGTTATCTTACTACCATATTTTTATTGTTTACTCTATTCTTTACTCCAGCGCAAAGTACTTACCATATTTCACCACTACAAAATAATAGCATGTTTTATTTTGACAAAACATCCACAATGTCATTAATTAGAGATGAGTGGAAACTCGTAGTGTACATGGATCTAAATCCATATTGGCAGAATGCTAAATTATTTGATAAATATTTTAACCACTTGACTGATATATGCACTAATTCAAAAATAGAAAAACATTGTCAAGTTCTTTTGTTGCAATTGGGTCACGGTTACGATGAGTACAATTACTATAACCGAATATTACTCGGTCAGCAGTTCTCGCCGCACGCGACTCGTCGTACGCGTCGTGGACTTATCAATGGAGTAGGAAGCATTGCACACAGTTTGTTCGGGATTTTGGATGAAAATTTCGCTGAACAATATTCTAAAGACATTGACCTAATACATAACAATGAAAAACATTTAGAAAACTTGTGGAGAAATCAAACGTCAATTGTAGAGTCAGAGTACCATTTATTACAGAAGGCTAAGACATCCGTGGATAAACAATATAAGATGCTCAACCAACACATTATTAGTCTGGAAAAATCTGCCGAAGAATTAAAATCGATATTAAATAGTGTTGTCACCGCTAGTGACTTTGCCATAACAACCATCATTGCTAACAATATTTTGAATGACTTACGAAAAATACAAGAGACATTGTTAGAAACCATAACCAACGTTTACCATGGAAATTTTAATGTTCACTTGTTAAAACCAGAGCAATTACTACAAGAATTACATTTGATTGCCAGTCGTATTCCTAAGGATTTATCATTCCTGTTGATAACATTTATAATCAGTTACCAAAACTCTACCATCTATTAAAAGTTAAGGGAAGGATAACCAAGGCATACTCACTATTTGAGATCAAAATTCCTTTAGTGAGCAGAGAAATATTTGATATTTATAGGCTCGTTCCCATTCCAAGAAAAACTAACAACTACATGGTCACCCTACTTCCGATCGCGAATCATGTTGCGATCAACTTACGGAAAGACGAATTCCTACCTGTAAGCGATAATGCATTACGGGCGTGTTTATCGTATGACGTCGATGTTTATTTATGTCAGCTGCGATCACCACTCTATCAATTCAAATCTGACCAAAGCCTGTGTATCAAAGATTCAATAACACAAACCTGTAAAACCAAAGCTGTTACCTGTGAACATCACTGGTCTCAACTTCATGATACAAATTCATATTTATATGCGTGTTGCGGAAAATGTCCTGTAAGGATAATATGTGAACAGCTGATCACTGCGGAACATCTCACCAATTTCGGCGTTATCACACTTAGCAACGGCTGCATTATCAAGGGCGACTCTTTCACCATTACATCGCACCGCCAATTCTTTAATAATATAAACATTCAGTCAGGTCTTGTCATACCAGATATACCTCCTATCAATAATATTATAAACATTACCATTCCCAACTCGAAATTAAGGCAAGTGGTTTTGATAAAGATCTTAAGGTCCTAGGAGATCAGATCAAAGATTTGAAATCCAAAGAGGGAGTAGCAGACACCATTTCGTACCATGACGTCCACCACTATGTAGCAATATACGTGCTGGTGGGCATTGTAGCGGCGGGCGGGCTGGCGTGGGCGTGGCGCCGGGCGCGCGCGCCTCCACACGCAGCGACATCGACGCTACATACAGTGCTAGTGTACAGTGTGTTAGTGTAAAAGAGGTCATTCCTAGTGAGCAGTGTAATAGTGCTAGTGGTCAAAGGTTTAATAGGCCTAGTGCTAGTGAAATCAGTCCTAAATTACCTAGTGTTAGTGAAAAGGTGCAAAGATATTATTCTCGAGTCAAAAGGTCTCTGACACCAGTGCCCGACTTTCGTACACACTTTCGGCAATCGAGCTAATTAATAATTATTAATATATATGAATTGTTTCTTCACACTCATTCTTGCACCAATAATCATTCTTCACTATTACCATCTTTTTATTTTTTATTTCGCGGGGGAGCATGTACGGTCACCGTACATTGAACTTAGTAACTATGTAGGTAAAAGACGCGTCAGCGATTTGACTCATCACATCGCGTGCTAAACGCACGTGATCCTTATTTCTTTATTTGTAACTTTATTTATAACATTTAGTGTCATTCCGATCACCATACCAATCGCGCATACGCTACGCACTCACACCATTTCACCATAATTTTACCATAGTTAATTCTAATATATTTTAAGACTTAGTTAAAGTGTTTGTTATAGTCTAATATAATAAAACCATAATATTTGTTGACTCTACAAGTGACTTTTCATCTACCATCACCATTCTAAGTGTACAACCCGTACAGTGATTAAAAGTTTACAATGGACTATTTGTATAAACTCATTTCCTGAACACCTGTTTCCAACTGTTTCTAATACCCATCCCTTTATTCTGGTATATTCTACCTACAAGTTGAACATATTGTATAGTTACTTCTAATTATTTCAACCAGTTAAACAAGTTGAACTACTTGGATTAAAAATTACAATTCGTGCAATAACAATATTTTTATTTATATAATTTATTTTTAAATCACACTTGATAGAATTTGTCGCTACCCGGTACCAGGTATCGACAAATCAATGAAAAGGCTTTTCGCTATAGATTCACAAAGAGTGTCATCACTGGTTGAGATCGCGGCTTCGCGACGCGAAAACTACTTCCCTAATGCATTCCTAGCGGCTGCCGACGCAGGCGACGACAAAAATCAAGACCTATAGGTAATTTCATTTCATACAGAAGCAAAAATTTCTGTATTGGAAAAATGGTCAAACGATTAATCGCCGACTATGAATTATTTCTTTACACAATGTTATTATTACCTATATACCTTTGTGGTTTGCTGATTGTCTACCTGACAGAGGTAAACTAGTCTACTGATAACACTAAACACTTTTTTGCGCTCACCTAACCAACTCGATACTGCTCCATATAACGAACAGGTAGAAGACGACGGGTTTGGTCTGCATGCGCGGCTCAGCCTCGATGTTGAAAAACAGGATAAACGCGCGTCCGCTCACTTGCAGAAACGGCGTGAGAACTCCGCCCTGAAATAATTATAAAGATTACCCAGATACAGGGGGCTCAATAGTTTTACAATCGATAATATAGCAAACGTATTGTTATTAACCGACCGTGAGCCTAGTGTTGCCAGCAGTACTTTATTATAAAGTATTGTACGTTTTCAGGAAATTGTATTCTATACTTTATGCCAACGATAAAGTAGGTACGCGAAAATACTTTATTTTGCGTGCTCTGATTTCTCTAGGATTCATTTAACATTAAATATACAAAGAAAAGTTTATTCTAAGAGTGTTTGCTTAATACGGCACGACAGGTTTTGTAGAGGTCGCCAAAAACTCATTCCAGGGGCCTTACCATGATCGCTCATAGCAAGGTTAAAACAATATTGAAACAGAGACAACGCTCTTGCTGCGTATAGCGCCATCCCGCTCTCAGTGGGGTTTGAATATTATTTTGAGCGATCATGGTTAGGGAGCTGAACGCAACTTAACCGCAAATGTCAACATTGCTATGTCAAGGTTTTTACAAAAAAGGTTTTGTTTGATTGATTGAATGCAATAAAAATTAAGAAAAACATATTTTTAAGAACCTATAATAATAATAAAGTGGAATAAACAGTACTTTATTTTGACACAGTGTACGTTTTTTACAACCTTTAAAATCCAATGTACTTTATTTGGACAAAAGAGGTGGCAACCCTTTTTTTTTTTTTTTTTTTTTTTTTTTTTTTTTTTACGATGGGAAATGCATTACGCATACCCCGCGCTTGGGAAGGCGCGGGGTTATGTCGGACTCTCCGCGGCCCCTGGCGGACGGGATGGTATGTCCACCAGGGAGTGCAATGCCGCGGCCTACCGACTAAAACCCATCGATGCCCCTCACATACGCCTTGGCGCGAGCACGTCCATCATCGCCGTGTCCTCTTCATCTGAAGAGGACACGCCGAGGAGGGCCGCGTCGCTGCCGGACAAGGTCATGGGAACTCTGACGAACACTTCCACGACCTCGTCGGCGTCTGCTCGCCTATGGCGAGCCCCTCTCACCCCCCCGAAAGGGAGAGGCCGGTGACCCCCCGGGGCATCCAGGGGATCAGCGACTGGCGGCAACCGATGCAATGCAGGGCCCGGGCTTCCCAACCCAGGGCCTCGCTGGTTGCCGTCAGGAGGAAGAAGGCGGGCGTAATTCCGCCTCCTCCGCCCCGTCCTTCTACGGCGGCATGGATTGGCCTCGGGATCTTCCTCCCTGGCCCTCTCCGCCGACTCCTTCTGCGTCATCACGTCCACGCAGAAGGAGTTCACCGCGTCCCACGTCCGCTCCCCCTCCAGCATGGCACAGACCACGTTCTGGAGGGAGAGATCCTCGCCTATGACGGCGACCAACTCCTGGCGCTCTGAGGAGAAGGCGGGGCACACCGCTAAAGTGTGCTGCGCGGTGTCCTCGTCGGCGCCACAGTGGTGGCACTGGGGGGTCGCTTCTCGACCAATGCGGTGCAGATAGCGGCCAAAACATCCGTGGCCGCTAAGTATCTGCACCAGGCGGTAGGAGAGCGACCCATGGTGCCTGTTCGCCCATGGTGTGAGGATGGGGTGCATGGCCTCCAAGGTCCTGGACAACGTGCCAGAGACCGAGGCCGAACCCCTCAGCTCCTCGAGCTCCTCATACCATAGGCGGAACGCCTCCACTGTGGCCTCCTCCAAGGCGGAGGCCCTCTCTCTCGGCGCCAAGCGCCGGTCACCGTCTCTTGCGTCCACCCGAACGCGATAGGCGGCCGCCAGGACGTGGGACGTCAACTCCCATGGGGGAGTGCCGGCCAGCAAACATGCAGCCGTGTGGGACACGGTGCGGTACGCCCGGATGGCTCTTAATGCCATGGCGCGCTGCGCCCTGTGAAGGGACGCAACGGCACGAGGGCTTAGAGCGTCGGCCCAGACTGGTGCCCCGTAAAGGGCCATACTTCTTACGACGCCTGCGTACAGGCGTCGTACCGTGGCGCTTGGGCCCCCAACATTGGGGAGCATACGCCCGAGGGCATCGGCGGCACCGAGGAGGCGGGGTTCGAGACGGCGGAAATGTTCATCGAACCCCCACCGTCCATCGATCATCAGCCCCAGGTATTTGAAGTGCCGTTTGAGCGGCACCCTTGTACCCCCGATCACAATCTCTGCACCTGCAGAAATACCTCTCCGAGGCCCGTGAAAGAGCAGGGCCTCAGTCTTATGCAGCGCTACCCTTAGACCAAGCATCTCAATTCGTTGGACGACCAGGGTGGTGAACACCGAGGCCAGCCGCAAAAGCTCGTCTAGTTCCCTCCCCCGGATGGTAACGAGTGTGTCGTCTGCGTAGCAGTACAACTTCACCCGATGGGGGAGGGCGCCACGGAGAACGAAATTGTATCCCACATTCCAGAGGAGGGGTCCTAAAACGGACCCCTGTGGGACACCGCGGGACATCGCGTGGCGGCCGGCCGAATCACCTCGTCCAACGAAGAGAACCTCCCTATTTTCCAGGTAGCTCTGGATGATCTGAAGGAGGTATTGGGGGACCCCATGGTATCGAAGCCATGGTATCCAGTATAGCGCCGAACGGGAGACTATTGAAGGCATTGGCGATGTCGAGTGACACCGCCAACACCCTCTCACCCCTCTCCGTCGCCTCGCTCACTAATTCCCTGAGGCTAGTGAGGGCGTCGATGGTCGACCGACCTACTCGGAACCCGAACTGCGAGTTCGAGAGATTGGGACCAACCTCAGACAAGTGCTGGATGAGGCGGCAGGCTATGATTTTCTCAAAAACCTTTCCGACCTCATCCAGCAGGACAATTGGCCGATAGGCAGACGGCTCGTCCGCGGGCCTACCCTCCTTTCGTAGTAGGCACAATGTGCCCTCCTTCCACGTCTTTGGGAACTGTCCGACGCGAAAACAGTTGTCGAACAGCTCCCGGAGTCTGTCTCCAAAGTGGTGGACGCACAAGCACAATACTTTCCCTGGGACGCCATCAGGGCCCGGGGCCGTCTTTTTCGCGCTCAAGCGTGATATAGCCTCTGCGAACTCCTCATCAGTGATGAGAGGAGGAGGCGAGCTCCCGGCTGGAACAGCCACCGCGTTGGGCGGAACCATACGCGGGGGGGAAAAACCTTGGATTGGCGGGAATAGTTCCCGCACGACAGTCATCAGGAGACCGGGGTCCATCGACTCCGTGAGGGGAGTACCGCGCGCACGCAACTGGTTCCGCGCAGACTTGTACGGTCGCCCCCACGGGTCCCGATCGAGACCCTGCAGCATTTCAGCCCTTGCCTCCTCCTTGGAGCGGGCGATAGCCAGCTGCAGGGCCCTCTTGGCCTCCCGGTACTCCTGGTATAGTGAGGCCTCAACGTCAGCGTCCCGGACGCGTCGCCTGCGGTGGCGCATATACGCCCGCCGTTTTGTGGTGCAGGCCGTTCGCATGTCCGCGATGTCTTGGGACCACCAATAGACCTCATGGCGGTCCTTCGGAGGGTGCGCTCTGGGCATAGATGCCTCGCACACCTCCGTGAGAGCATCGCGGAAGCGGATCGCAGCCTCATCCACGTCACCGCTGCTCATGGGCTGGGAGCACCAACCCTGAACTATTGCGGCCTCCTCGGCCTTCTCGCGATCAAGGCGAGTTAAAGCCCAACGTCGGGCACGGCCGCTGCTCTGAGGCTGGGGGGGACGCTGGGTGGGAATCTCGAACCGAATATATCGGTGGTCCGAGAGACTCTCCACCCGCGTCATAACCCGCCATTCCCTAACTCTGCGCGCAAGGGCAGGGGTCGCGAACGACACGTCGACGATCGACCCGCCCTGTTGACGCACGCAGGTAAGGTCGGCGCCTTGGTTGAGCAACGAAAGGCCCGACGCAGCTGCCCAGAGTTCCACCTCCTGTCCACGAGCGTCAGTCCTAGGGCTGCCCCAGATGGTAGATTTGGCGTTCAGGTCTCCAAGGAGGAGAACCTGACGCGGGGCAGCTCTCCTGACAGCGGCCCCGACATCCACGAGGAACGCTTCAAAGTCGGCGAGGGGCTTGTTGGGAGAGAAGTACACCCCGATTAGGGTGACTCTTTCCCAATTAACCGCAACGAATCCAGCACCTCTCTCGACTACAGAGATAGGACTGCTCCCCGGCGCCGAACGAACGACAATTGCCACGGAGCCGTCCCGGTCCCCGGCCCAGTTTAACCGGTCGGGGACGAAGTACGGCTCCGCGACAATGCCCACATCGATGGACCACTCCGCCATAACTTGCATCAGCAAGTCTTGAGCCCTGGCGGAGTGGTTTAGGTTCCCTTGGAGGAAGTTGTATGGTGTACCTAAATCCATTAGGATTCCATGGCAACTCCCTCCCCTTGTCTGGCAGAACCAGACTGACCCTCACTGGGAGGCACGACCCTTTGAACGAGGGGTGGCCTTCCTCGAACTAGGGGGGCTTTGCACTTGCTTCCCCCCAGTAAATGACCGGCCGGCCTTTTGGCAGTGGCGCACACGATGCAGCGTGGCTCGGCGCTGCATGTGTTGCCTTTGTGGCCTGTCTCGCCGCACCTGAAGCAAAGCTCGCTCCGGTCCACCTCGGAGGGGCATTGCTGGCGTGTATGACCCGCACCCAGACACTTATAGCAGCGGATTGGGCGGGCTTCCAGTGCCTTGACCTGGACCGAGCTCCACCCAATTAGGAGCCGGCCCTGGACCACTAATTTGGCGGCCGTAACGGGGCACTGCACGATTGCAGAGCCCAGGCCGCCAGGTCCGACACGAATGTCGCTGACCTTGATAAGGTCAGCGTTGCAGCCGCCTTTCGCGGCGATGGCTGCCGCCACCTCTTCTTTGAGGACGGAGTCGTCCAGCCCCGAGATCCTCAGGTCTACCCGCTTGGTGGGCCGGACGACTTTAGCGACTCCTGCAAGAGCCTCCTGGAGCTTGGTTGCCAGGAGGTCTGCTTTTTCATTCGCTTGGGTGCCGGGGATCTCAATAATCCGAGCGCCAGCCGCAGTGTGGCGGCACGTCAACTTGGTGATGTCGAGCTCAGCGATATTAATTGTCTGACGAGCTCGACCCAGAATTTCGCCGTACGTGGTGCCCTTCTCGGCGGCGGCAGGTTCCAGTGAAATAACCACCGCGGCCGACTTCGGAGGCACCAGTTTGGGTGTCGCAGGCTTGGGCTTGGCTTTGGGCTGAACCGGGGCAGGTGGACGTGCCTTTTTGGCCCTACCAGCAGCGGTAGCGTAGCTGCCCTTTGGCTGGGCTACTGGCTGCTCCGGCTGACTAGTGCCTTGTGCCTTGCGCCTTCTGCGCTTCACTTTTCTGGACTCCACAGTCGTCCACTCTTCCTCGACCGGGGTTGGAACTGGAACTGCCCTAGGGGCAGGCGCCCGGGAGGTGGACGGGACTGATAGTGGAGTTGACGGCGCTTTGACCTGCAGACTCTTAGAGGCCTTGCCTTTGCCTGCAGGTTTTGGGTCGGCTGGATCCTTGGCCGCTTTGTTCCCTCTTTGTGATTTGTTAGCCGGCTTCGAACGTGAGCCCGTGTGAACTAGGGTTGTTGCTGATGCAGCTTTTTACTGTATCAGCGGATGCTGATGTTGACATTAATAATTTACTTAAATAACACATATCCTACCATAATATTATTAAAAACGTCATATATTATTTTGAATAAAAGACACGTAATACTAGACGTAAGACAGCCAACCAATTTGAATCGACAAAACAATAGAATGATGAAACACGGAACACAAGTGAGTTATTTTTTGTATAACTCTATTAAAACTCCATGATCCCGCCTTCAACGAACATGTCACATCTTGAATGTCAGCATTAAAAATAAGCATCGATTGTTGCTGATATCAAAAATAGTGTTGATAAACATCTTACGTCACAAGTTGGCAACATAACACTGTGGTTCTTGTGGGGGTTGTAGTCTTGCTGCGAATCTCACGAGAGCCACATGCATTATAGGTGACTGTTACCACTTTACTGCAGGTTCACCATCAGGTGGGCAGTTTGCTTGTTTGCCAACTTAGTTGTATGAAAAAATCCGCGGATGCTGATTCTGATATTCGCAGCAGGGTGCATCGCGAATAGTTGAGATTGGCTGAGGTCCCATGAGGTGTTACAGCCAGGCACCGGAAAACCTGTTCATTTGCTAAAGCCCTTCGAAAGGGTAACCCGTTCGCATGGTAAGTCAGTGAGCTCGGTAAGCCGTGCAATAGGTTTCCCAACAATAACAATAATCCTAAAATAAAGATTAGGCTTGGGATCCGGACTACCCCACTGGAAATGAACATACAGATAGAAGCTTTTACTTCCAAGTATCGTATACACTAAGGAAATTAAAGTTTAAATCTGGACCCCCCCCCCCCCCCGTAGGGGGGGGGGGCCCTCGGAAAGACAGGCATTTTTCCGAAAAATCAGGCGTTTTGTGCATCCTCAACAGGCATCCTCCCTGACATGGATGGTAACCCTACTCCCGGCAGAGTGCCGGGCCTACCCACTAAAGCCCCCGGTATTCTCCCTGCCCTTATGGGCGCGCTAGGTAAGGCCCACACTGCGACTACTACTACCAACGCGTCCGGACAATACCATCGACACCACGTGTTACGGATATTCGTATCTACATCCGCAAATGCGGAATATTCGCATTAATGCAGACATCTGATTTATATCTGCAACATGTAAAGAAAGTGGGCGGGGCCAGAGTGGCACGTACCTCGTGCGTGTTTGGTAGTGTGAAAACTGTTTTAATTTCGTTCTCAAAATATGATTAAAATAAAACATTAAAATTAAATCGATTTTTATTTATTTGTATCATCATCATCATCATCATCATATCAGCCAATAAACGCCCACTGTTGGACATAGGCCTCCCCCAAGGATCTCCATACCGATCGGTCCTGCGCCTCCCGCATCCAGCGGCTTCCCGCGACCTTCACCAGATCGTCGGTCCACCTTGTGGGGGGCCTACCAACACTGCGTCTCCCGGTACGCGGCCGCCACTCGAGGACCTTTCCGCCCCAACGGCCGTCAGTCCTACGAGCGATGTGTCCTGCCCACTGCCACTTGAGGTTTGCAATTCTTTGGGCTATGTCGGTAACTCTAGTTCTTCTACGGATCTCATCATTTCTGATGTGATCACGTAGAGAAACCCCGAGCATAGCCCGCTCCATTGCCCTTTGGGTGACTTTGAGCCTTCTGATAAGACCCATTGTAAGCGGCCACGTCTCAGTTCCGTATGTCATCACTGGCAACACGCACGAATTGAAGACTTTCGTCTTGAGACACTGCGGTAGATGGGCCGAGAATATGCTGCGTAGCTTCCCGAACGCTGCCCAGCCGAGTTGGATTCGCCGATTTACCTCTTTCTGGAAGTTGGACTTACCGAGCTGGACTATTTGCCCCAGGTAAACATATTCGTCAACAACTTCCAGCGTAGAGCCTCCAACATTCACAGGAGTGGGTACTACACGGGAATTCGACATTATTTTAGTCTTGTCCATGTTCATTTTAAGACCCACTTGTTGGGAAACTCTACAGAGGTCTTCGAGCATTGTGCCTAGATCCTCCACGGTCTCAGCCATGACTACGATATCATCAGCAAAACGAAGGTGAGTCATATACTCGCCGTTTATGTTGATGCCGAGTCCCCTCCAGTCCAAAAGCTTAAATACATCCTCCAACGCAGCTGTGAACAGTTTCGGCGATATAACGTCACCCTGTCTCACACCACGCTGAAGTCGTACTGGTTTCGAGTTCTGGTCCTGAAGGCGGACTGACATGGTGGCGTTTTCGTACAATGACTGCAACACTTGGATGTACCGATAGTCTATTTGGCACCTCTGGAGTGATCTAAGTACGGCCCAGGTCTCGACAGAATCAAAAGCTTTCTCATAGTCCACAAACGCCAAGCATAGTGGCAGATTATACTCCTCGGTCTTCTGTATAACCTGCCGCAGCGTATGGATGTGGTCTATGGTACTATAGCCTTTTCGGAATCCGGCTTGTTCGGGAGGCTGGAAGTCGTCGAACCTGCGTGCGAGACGATTCGTGATGACCCTCGAGAATAGCTTATAAACATGACTCAGGAGCGTGATGGGTCTATAGTTCTTCAACTGGGCCCTGTCGCCCTTTTTGAAGAAAAGTGCCACCACGCCCCTGTGCCATGCTTTAGGCACAGGGGCGTGGTGGCACGTATTTGTATAAGTACTTAAAATGTATATCTTAAAAAATATCTGCGGATATTTTTTAAGATCATCTGTGGATGTCAAAATTTTAACATCCGTAACAACCCTAATTGACACATGCAACTAGCAGATGATTATAAAGAATCTAGCGGGTGCGCCTTGCTAGGTTTTAATTCTGTTTATAAGTTATCTGTTTTTAAATTTTATTTTAAAAAATATTTTCAGAAATGTTTGGTTTCATCCAAAAACTAACTCCAAATATACCACTTTCACGTTTAATACATACATTATACAAGTAGGAAATATGTTGTAGTAAGTGGGAATAGAAGTCAGTAAGTCCTACTTACACGTGTGTAGCCAAACATAGGATGCATGACTTCGAGGTACTGCATTAGCTGTAGAAACTTCATAGCCGAGCCAACATGCTCGTACGTGTCGTTTACCGAGTCATACTCCAGCTTGGCGTATCGCACAGCCATCACGGCCAGGATGTATGTGTAGCCCACGAATTGGAACAGGTTATATATCACAAGGTATACTTTAATGATGTCCTCTGAAAAAAAAATATATCTGATGTCATTTAGAGTTTGTAGTGAGACCTCTTTCATAGTCACTGTAGTGTAAAGAGCCGAGACTTATTACAAATGTAATAGCATCTCACAAACTTGCCAAGCAAAGCAACTCATCACGGCACCTTAGTGCACAAAGGGAATAAGCTGGTAGCTTATAATAAAATTGTAACAGCATTGCAGGAGGCTGCTGTAGTAAGCTACAGTGGTCGTACCCAGTGGGGTGGCCAACCACATCGTGGTCGTCCTATCGTAGAGTGGGATAAATACGTCCGTGATGCTTACAGGAAAGCAAGGCAAAAGTTTCTTACCTGGGTATGGCATGGTCGGCCTAAAAATGGTACCATTTATATTGAAATGCAAGAATCGAAAAAGACCTTTAAAAGCAAATTAAAGTATTGTCAGAACAACCAAGAACAAATAAAAATGAACAATCTAGCCACCAAACATAATAATAAAGATTTTAACGGATTTTGGCAACAAACAAAAAAGTTAAGTCCAAGGCCTGGGGTCCCTGTGAGTATCAACGGCATTAGTGAACCAAAAGGCATTGCTAATTTGTTCAGACAACACTTTCAAGTGGAGTCTCCATTAGAAAGTGAGCAGAATATTGATGCAGAGGTCGTGGTTAGGGAATGCAATCTCGTTCTCGCGAGATCTCGGCCTTTTTTAGCGAGATTGATCTCGGACGAAAAAAAGGCGAGATCTTGCGAGTTTTACGAGATTGCACTTGAGCATGAAAACAAAATAAGAAGCCGTTTACCAGACGATTCTTTTGACATTTTGTGCTTCTTAAGGAGCTACTTTCAAAATAATTCGTAATAAATGGCTTGTGATTTGAACTGAACAAATCTTTCATTTGATTGGTATATTTTGTTAATTAATCTGTAATTTCTAATAGTCTGACTAATTGGTATATGTTGTTAGTTAATCTGTAATATCTAATGGATCTACTGAGTAGATATAGTTTCATTACTTTCATTTAATTGATAATAATATCTCAGTTTAATAGTCAACTCAACTTAGATAATAAGTTTCATTTTTTTTGACTTCTCGTTGTTTTGTTTGTTATAAAAGAACTGTTTTATTACTAAAAGATTTTTGTATGATATTAGAAGAGAAGACTGGTTGTTTCTTTTATTTGTTATTTGATAGATACCTACGTATATCAAAGTTTACTACTTAGAAGTTTATTAAAAAATTATAGACAGATACATCAAACAATGTGTTGAGAGTGGACTGTATGTAGGTACTTTAGTTAAACGCTGGTTTCTTTGTGATAATATTTGGAGCTTTATTTACTTCTTGCAAGACGACTTCCACTGATCGACTACAACTGACTACTACTTATCAGCATTCGGCCCTATATTTATACACTATCTGTTGGTCCGCGGGGGGACATCCCGCCCGCGGACCAATCAAAACGGGCCGAATTTATTTATGATATGGTTCATTCATGGGGACTTGGCCCGCACAAGCTTAGACTACGTCCGCTGCTTAGTTCTGGGTCCCCGGCACTTGCGAACTGTCGTCAACACAATGTTTGATGCATAAAAGTCTATTGAAAAAATTCGTGAAAATAAATGTTTATCTTAGAATACTTATAATATTTATTATTTTTTTCCTAATTTATTCAAATATTGTGATTATTTTCAAAAAAAACATACCAAACTGCCAATCTCGCGAGATCTCGAAATTGGCGAGATCTCGCAGTATTGTTATTCAAAACTCGCGGGATCTCGCTTGAGCCCCAATCTCGCGAGATTTGCATTCCCTAGTCGTGGTGTCAGGGGTGCCTGACCGTGTCGCGGCTAAAGAAGTTGCCCTCATAATAAAAAATATGAAGCGAGGCAGGTCTCCCGGACACGACGGCCTTAGCGTCGAACATTTTCGATATGCGGGGCCACACCTCCCTAGGCTCCTAGGGTTATTATTTACACTGTGTATCAGGCATTCCTATCTGCCTAGTGAGCTAATGAAGACGGTGGTGGTGTCTATAATAAAAAACAAAACCGGAGATACTTCCGACAAATGCAACAATCGCCCGATATCATTAGCTACAACCACATCTAAGGTGCTTGATGGTCTGCTTGAGCGACAACTTAAAAAACATCTTAATCTGCATGACGCTCAGTTCGGCTTCAGACCAGTACTTTCAACAGAATGCGCCATTATGTCTCTCAAGCAGACTGTTAAATACTATACCACTAGGAACACGCCTGTGTATGCAGCCTTTCTTGACCTCACCAGAACATTTGACCTGGTTTAATATGACATTCTTTGGCGTAAGTTAAAAGACACTGGCATACCAAGTGGGTTGATCAACATTTTCAAATATTGGTATGAACACCAAACAAACCAGGTCAAATGGCTGGGTGAGTGTTCTGATGAGTACAGGTTGGAGTGTGGAGTGAGACAGGGGGGCTTGACGTCTCCTTCACTCTTTAACCTGTACGTGAATCAGTTGATTGTCGAGCTGAGTGACACAGGGGTCGGTTGCTCGATTGACGGTCACTGCATCAACAGTATCAGTTATGCAGATGACATGGTGTTGCTCAGCCCATCAATCCCCGCTCTCAGAAAACTAATAG
Source organism: Schoenobius gigantellus (assembly GCA_963935595.1). Lineage (NCBI taxonomy): Eukaryota > Metazoa > Arthropoda > Insecta > Lepidoptera > Crambidae > Schoenobius > Schoenobius gigantellus. The sequence continues at coordinate 26,435,671 of OZ012554.1, forward strand.
GGGTATGTGAGGAGTACGCGACGACACACGGCCTCCAGTATAACGTTAAGAAGAGTGAGCTCTTGATCTTCCAAGTTAAGGGTCGTAAATTGGGAGATGTGCCACTTAACGGCGTCGCTCTAAAAAGGGTGACTGAGTTTAAATACCTCGGCCATGTGGTTACCGAGGATTTAAATGACGATGGTGACATCGTAATATGTTGGCGCGCAGATTTGCGCGGTGTAGCATAGAGGTAAAGATAACTCTCTTTAAAGCCTTTTGCCAAACCTTGTACACGTGCAATCTGTGGGTCAACTACTCGCAGCGGGCTATCAACGCGCTCCGAGTGCAATACAATAATGCATTCAGGGTGCTGGTGGGGCTCCCGCGCTACTGTAGTGCGTCTGCAATGTTTGCGCATGCGCACATAGATGGCTTCCACACCGTGTTGCGCCGACGCGTCGCGTCGTTGATGCTGCGCTCTCGCGGGAGTACCAACAGCATCCTGAAAGTTCTGACCGATAAGCCAGACTGCCTCCTTCTGTGACACTGTGTACAAACACATGTGCGTGTGCCGGGTGCCCCAGACCGAGGCAGGTACTTAAATTAATGAACTTTTTCTGTTTTTATATGTTACTATTCATTTAATTTATCTTTTTCGTGTAATTTTCTTTATTTGTAATTTATTATAATTATTATTATTATTGCATTTTCTTTTGTATGATCGATTTTAAGTAACTATTTAGATTTTATTTTGTAAATTTTACTTAAATTTTTTCCCAATGTGATTTATGTTAGTTTAATTTAATATTTTAATGATGTAATTAAGAATTTATGGACACACGCTGTCTGAAATAAACTGATTTGATTTGATTTGATTATGTTGTGCAAGGCCGAATTTTGCATAAGGCCACGTCAGCCCGCTTAAAAAAAAAAATTATTATTATTTCTATTAAGGTATGCATATAATTACACAATACCTGATACTTAATGCCTTGTCAATTCATTTTAGACGAAATACCTTAAAAATCATCGATCACGTTCGCGACTGCGCGCGAGTTGAAACATTACGATTTTACTTATTTTTTTGTCGTGAAAATGTGACGTAATATCTGACGAAATACGTCAGATTTTCACGATAATACCGGAAGGTGTTAACTCGCGCGCAGTCGCGAATTTAATACTCGCCAGTTGACGAACAAGTCGACAAAACACGACAGAGCGATAGCAGCAAGTCATACAAAATAAATATGTGCGGTGTATAAAGCGCGCAATCACATACAGCTTTGAATCGTTTACTCCGAACCTAACCAAGATTGCCGTACGCGCGCGTTTATGTATGCGTATACCTGCTATTACTATTATAAAACAATTCAACATCCGAAACAAAGTGATGCAACGAAAATTGCTTAAAATTTAAATTTTAGTATGTAGATTCTTCTTTTTTAAACGAAAAAATCGACCATAAAGTTTGAATTCATATTCTCAGTTCAATTTCAGATATTCGAATTTCAAATCACTTTTCTATGCTACTGGTTAAAATAAGACTTTTCCACACAGATTTAAAGCGAAGAATAAAGAAAGCCTTTCCGAGCTGGTGACGTGAAAATGTATATTGTGTTACACGTCCGTGTAGTGCAAAGTGTCTATGATAAGTACATTACCTTTTCTGTAGCCCATTTCCTCCTTCTGCAACCTGTCATACATGCCAGGGTAGTCCCTCATCACGTCGCGCTTTTCTTCATCACTGTCTTGCCCATCCTCTGATTTCCATAGATCGAAGTTTATCTAAAATGTTTCATTTCAATTTGTTGTTGTTCTATATAAGCTGTGATTCGAGATGTTAAACGCGTCACTGTTTGCGTGCGAAATTTGTAATAAAAAGCAAATTTCAAACACTACAGTACAAAATATACTAAAAAGTATAAAATGTAATTGGATTCCAGGAAAATCGAGGGAATTTCCAATATGTTTGTTCTAAAGGTATTCAGGTATTTGTTTGGTAGTCATCATCTCTTGTTACGGAAGTGATGATTGAAGGTTTCATGTAGGTTAGGAGTTAGTTCTTCTAATGTAATGGGAACGTATTAATGCTTAGTTATATTTTTTCAAGTGATGCAGGTGACCTGATAGTGGACAGAATAACTCCTTGACAATTAGGCTGTTAGAAGTTCAGAAATAATAATAATAATATAATAAATCTTATAATACTGTTAAAAGCAAAAGACATTTTATTTTAAGTTATTCTGATGGTTGCCTCTTGTTAAAATCGAATACACATAATTTAAGTTTGTTCGAAAGATTGAAATTAAAATATTTTACAATAATAAATAAAAATTGAATCCCAATACACCTAAAGTCAAAATTAATATTCAAGGATACATAAAAAAACCAAATTTTTAGAGCTCTTACACATCTGCGGTGACCGCAGAGATATCAGTACAGTAGTTCAGTTTCTAATAAATGTAGTATGGGAGCTATGGTTTCAGAAATGGATTTTAGCAAGAAGTTCTTTTGCTATTATTCAAAAGACAAAAACAAAAAGGGAAACGTCGAACTATATTGGTGCACGAAATATTGACATGCAGGGAACATGACAGTAATTTTTTTACGTTACATCCCCCTTTATAATGAGATGAGTTGAATTTGTTTAATAACTTTAGAATTTCTTAGCGTTGCTTAACGAATTTATAAATATTTTAAGATATTCAGTTATTCGTCGAGTTACTGTATTCAAAAAGGTATTAATAAATCAAGCAATTAATAAATTGATGTCCAAGTCTTTCATTTTTGAGGAAAGGAATATGTCGATATTTCGTACATTTCTTCCTCAAAATCCATTTTTGAAACCTTAGCTCCCATACTACATTCATTAGAAACCAAACTACTATACTGATATCGCTGCAGTGGCGAGCAGTCGCCTGCGGTCGCGAGCAGTCGCCTGCGGCCGTGAGCAGTCGCCTGCGGTCGCGAGCAGTCGCCTGCGGCCGTGAGCAGACTCCTGCGGTCGCGCCAGCCGGCGGCAGTTGCAGGCGGTCGTGCGACAGCGGTCGGCGACTGCTCGCGACAGCTGTCGCCGCAGATCTGTAAGAGCTCTAATATTAAAGTTGGTGTTAAGCGAGTTTTGAAAATATAAAATATTAACTAATGCCCAAACATGTATAGAGGTAATAATCTACTTTTAAATTTACACATATTGATTAATTGATAAAACAGGCATGTATATTCCTATTTTGTTTATTAAAAAAGGGATTATTCCCACCTTCAGCCACGCAGGTTTCTGTGGCTGAGCAGTAAGACGAGGCCACCATGCTGGTTTTTGTTTCTGAATAATAATGTCCACTCTATTATCCAGCACTCGAACTGTGGTAGGCTGATTATCATCCAACTCTTTCTGCAAATAAATAATAGAAAAACTATGATAGGCAATAAAAAATTTGAAATTACAGATGCCTATATTTTCTCTGTTTCTAAATGTACTAATGGTATACTACATACCATTAGTACATTTAGAAACAGAGAAAAGAAAAACATTTTTTTTTCAAGCCATCGCACTGTGGGACATCCATAGGTCATAAATCTTAAAAACCTGCTTTCTTGTTTTACATTTTATTCCTTGTCGTTACATTGGATAGTTGCGGTACCTTCTGAAACTATAAATAGGTCAGTAATTAGAGTGCGCCTTCATTATCTATTGTGCATTCAAAGAGAGCGCATCGCCAATCGTAAATACTGTTATCAGTGAGTCATTAAAAAGCGTGACGTCATTTGTTGTCATTGCGGGACCTGTGAGTGCTGTGTGAGTTTTTTCTGAAATGGATATCCAAGAACAGGGTATGTAATAATTAATATTTTTATTTTAATTGTATCTTAGTATATATTTTCTTTAGTATGTCATTGCTACGAGGCGACTTTTCTTGGAGTATTATATTTTAATATTCAAAGTTTGAATAAACTTTTAAATATGTTGCCACTCGCTCCGACTATGGAGGTATATTGCACCATAATCTTTAGACTTTCTTATCTTAGGAAAATTAAAACTTGGCTGCCCTTATCTGCCCTTTTGGCGATGACAAGGGTGCTACGGTTGCCAGATTATCTCGTAGCATTTGCTACGAAATTAGTTTATTTAGTCTTAGTGCTTTGTGTAGGTTTTGTGACTGAATTTTAACCGTTTTTTTTTTTGTTTTAGGTAATTTATATATATGCTCGTTTTCAAGAATGCATATTCTTGAAATATGGCTAACTGTCAATACCGATAATGACTCGGAAAAGTGTCGTCAAGTCCTACAAAGTTTGTTGACTACTCTGAACGACGATGCTGAGAACATTGATATTCATTATTTAGAGAAAATTGTTAATAATTTATGTAAAGCTATTGCTCGATTCTGGAAAAAATGTAAAAGGACTAAACGTCGGAGAGTAGCTGATTTGTCAAAGTCTGATGATTCTACTGTGAGTGCATTGCTTGATGTTTCAGACTGTTCATTCGATTCGTGTATATCTAGAGTTAGCACTGATGATGTCTTGTCACTTGTGACTGATGCTCAGTTGACAAAACATCAGTATTTATTAATTAAAAACTTTGTTAATAGTAAGATTTCTCCTAATGTATTACCATGTTACCAACAAATTACTAAAGCGAAACAGAGATGTTACCCTTCTAATATAACTGTTTCCGAGTCTTCAGCTGAAGTTGAATTACAAAGTCTTTTTGATCACACAGCTTCTCGAATCCTTGAATCTCAAAAAGAGGTCTTAGATCAGATTCCTGATGATTGTTTGTCTAATATCTCTTTACTTGGGAAATGGGGATTCGATGGCAGCACTGGACATAGTGAATACAAACAATTTTTTTCAGATTCAACTTTAGAAGATAGTAGTTTGTTTGTAACATCTTATGTACCCCTTCAAATTATTGTAAAATTAGCTGAAGATAATTGTAAAATTTTATGGAAAAATCCTCGACCCTCTTCCACTAGGTACTGCCGTCCTATTCGATTTCAATTTTTGAAAGAAAGCACAGCAGTGTCTTTGCAAGAGGAAGCTTATTTTAAGGATAAAATTGAAAGTTTGCAACCTACTTTTATTCAGATCGACAATCGTGAATTGGTCGTTTCTCATAAGTTGCAGCTTTCAATGGTAGATGGTAAAATTTGTAGTGCTTTAAGTGAAACATCTACAAGTAGATGTTATATATGTAATGCTACCCCTAAAGAGATGAATAAAATAGACGAATGTTTACAAAAACCTGTAATAGAGAGTAGATACCAATTTGGATTATCACCACTACATTCTTGGATACGTTTCTTCGAATATTTTATTCATCTTTCATATAGATTAGACATAAAAAAATGGCAAGTTAGGCTAGATAGTGATAAACAATTGTTATCAAATAAAAAACAATATGTACAGTCCCAGTTTAGGGAACGATTAGGTTTAATAGTTGACAAGCCGCGTAGTGGTGGAAGCGGGACGTCTAACGACGGAAACACGGCCAGGAAGTTTTTTTGGAATCAGCTGTATCTGCTGGAATTACAGGTTTGAATAAGGATCTCATAGATCGTTGTTGTGTAATATTACAAACGTTATCTTCTGGACATAAAATTAATGAATGCAAGTTTAAAGACTATGCATTACAAACAGCATACAGCCTGGTCGAGGAATATCCGTGGTATAGTCTTCCTGCTTCTGTCCACAAGGTGCTCGTACATGGATCAGATATTATAAGTTATGCATTGTTATCTATAGGAGAACTTTCCGAAGAAGCTGCTGAAGCGACAAATAAGTATATCAAAATTTATAGACGAAGTCACACTCGAAAAATGTCACGTGAAGTTACCAATCAAGATTTAATACAACGACTATTATTACATTCAGATCCTTATATTACAAGTCTTCGGAAACTTCCCCCTAAAAAGAAAAATACTGTCACAAAGTGTAATAGAATTGTTACATGTTTAATATTGTTAGAATAAGAATAATTTATTTGTATTTTGTTAGTTGTTTTGTTTTTTTTTGTATTTAATTAATTTTAATTTATTTATTTCTATTATTTTATTATAATTAAATAATGTTATCAATGTTTTGACTCTTATTTTATTTAAAATATATGTTTTACATTCCAATTTTTAAGTGTTTGTTCATGATAAATTTAGGTAAAAGTATGTTATTGTTTATATTTGTTTTTTACTGAAGTAAACGTTTTTTATTCCGTAAATACATGTACTTCTTTCATTTTAATGTTCCTAAAACACTTTTACAACTATAAGTCACTAAAATAATACAATATATTGATAGTAACAGGACTTTAACTATTTATGACCGCCCTTGTATGGAGCGTGTCCCTCTGTGCATCGTCTTAAACTACCTTTGTTGTAATACAACTGTAAATTATTTTTAATTGATCCATGAGCTACCCAGGGATGATAAAAACTTATTTATTATTCACCAACTCAGAGCAAAGTCCAAGAAAGCTGAAGTTTTTTGACCTTTTTTACTTACACCTTTGACAGGAGAGAAAAGGTCCAAGGTAAACTCGTAAAAAGTTCTACCGTGTGCACCAATACCTTCGGATGAAAAATTGATCGCGTTTTCTACTACTGTAACATTAGGGTTATCAACACCCTTCAAATCTATCTTTAAAGATATAACATTTTCTGTTTGAGCCCAATAAACAAATGGGCTAGGAATTACCATTGTAATTTTCAAATCTACAAATTTAACGATAATGTAATAGTAAAAACTAAAACTTCACGAATCGAAGGTGTACATTTTTACAGCCTCTAACATTGTTTACAACAATAACTCGCAACACCACACCACACAACACAAAATACAAAATATTCAATCACAATCAACCGGCCGCCACCAAACCAATATCACAGACTAATATTATACTAGTGGTGAGCGTTGAATGAACGAACAGTTTTTTTAAACTGTTTATTGAGCATCAACTGATAAACTAGTTTATGGTCCATGGATAAACTGATTTCGTTGTGAACGGCGAGAACGCGTAAACAGCGAGTACTCGCGAACATTGCCGACGCTGGCCGACCGAACAACGGACGCAAACTAGTTCACTAATCACCTGTCGACTAAGCATTCCGTTCTTTTCACTAGCTTGGTTTTGCTAATATTATGTCTCTCTTTTTTTTCACTTGTTCAATAGAAGGATGTCCTACACATACCAACACTCTTTGAGTCACGGTGTTTTATTAAAATTAACTTTAATGCGAGCGAAGAGAGATGCAAATATTTATTTTCTGGAATAAATAAATGATTGAACTTTTTAATTTTGCTTACGAAAAGTTTTAGTACTTATTAGAATGCGCTCGTTTAGGTCAAAGTAATCTTAATAGTTTATTCTGGAAGTCGTTTAAAAATAAGCATATAGGTAAATGAATTACAACAACGACTTTATCTTGTCAGTCGTTTATCGTCTACGCCGTTGTTCGGTTCAGTGTTCGTCGACGACGTAAACTAGTCGAAAAAAAAAACAGTTTTTCAAACCAGTTTAAGGTAGACGATAAACGGTCTCGTTTCGTCGAGCGTAAAAACGTCGACGACCCACCACTATATTATACTACCACCACCTACCTACCAAGAGAGATACTGGGGGTAATTCTGAAGTTACCTGCACTAAAACTAAAACTAAAATTAAACATATAATTTTAAATTAGTTTTAGGTAATTCGTATTCTGAAACGCCGGACTCTCTTAATTTAAACTATACTTGACAATTTCTTAAATTGAATACACAGATTATAAATACACCTAGTGCTGTAGAAAAACGGGATAATTTAGAAACATTAAAAACAGCTATATTCTACTAACTTTACTATCAGAAATTATTAATTTGAGATTTGATCGTATTTGTAAATAACAGAAAAGAAATTTTATTATTTATCATTCATTTTATCACAAAAGAAAAATTATTCGACATTTATTCTGCGATTGTGATGGCTTCGCGCCTATGCTATGAAATCATTGATTTACTACCAAACGTAGATAGAGCACTTCATACAAAAACGCGCTTGAAATCTGTCACCTAATCGACTATACATTTGTACGCTGCTAAATAGGTAGTTGAATATGCACACCTGAATTAAAATTACCGTAAAGAAAGTACCGTATTTATCAAATTCAACCTTATTCTTTATTATTACGGCAACTATTTGAAGTACAACCGTGTGCAGTTACACCATTTCATACCTACCCACATTAAATTTGACGTTTTGGTAATTGCTACAAGACTTTACTTTATACTCTCAAACATAATGCTCAAAATTGCTTATCGCGTTGTCGCTCCAACGGATGGAAAAGAACTGCCCGAAGCAGTTCTTCACCGGCCCACTTTTCGAACGTTCATGCGTTATCTACGTTTGGTAGTAAATCAATGTATGAAATAAAAAAAATTACGTGGTAGTCTGTAGTTGTATAGATAGGTACTTCGTGACTTTCTCTGAATTTTAAAATTGCGTATTTTGTTCCATTTGTAATTTTTGTTTTCTTTTCATAATAACCGCTGTTATTTATTGACAAATAATAGTTATTGCTAGGCAACAAATCTTAGATAGGCATACTTCTATCTGCAGATAGAATATTAATTTCTGTTGTAAGAGTAAATACATACATACATAGCCTACCTATCATCTGTCAGTACTATTAGACTACTTGGGAACAAACAAATTGCAACTCACGACTTGGCTATTGATGCTACATATAAAAGCCTTTCCTATTGTATAATAAGTTTCCTGGTGCTGTAGGGTGTGTCAGTGGTGGAGCAAAATACCAATATGTGTACCATTTTTTTTAACGTTGGGAAATGCGTTACGCATAGCTCTAAACCCAACGATGCCCCCTCACAAACGCCTTGGCACGAGAACGTCCATCACCGCCGCATCCTCCCCGTCATCTGACGAAGAGGATACGTCGGGGAGGGACGCCCCGTCGCCGGACAAGGCCATGGGAATCCTTTCGGACACTTTCATGACCTCGTCAGCGTCTGCTCGCCTATGGCGAGCCCCTCTCACCTCCCTAAAATGGGAAGGCCGGCGATGCTCCTGGGCATTAGGAGTATCGACGACTGGCGGTGGCCTGTGCAATGCAGGACTCGGGCTTCCCGGGCCCGCGTCCCGCTGGTCACCGTCAGAAGGAAGAAGGCGGGTGAACTGCCGCCTCCTCCTCCCCGTTCTTCTGCGGCGGCAGGGATCTGCCGCTGGGTTATATTCTCTGGCCCGTTCTGCCACTTCCTTCTGTGTGATTACCTCCACACAGAAGGAGTTTGCTGCATTCCAGGCCTCGACCAATATGTGTACCATCAACAGCTCCAAGTTTGTTTGGCATTCCATATATTTGTAGAAACCTAAATAGAAAAATGACGGAGAATGTTAATGTATTTCTTAATAATTATTTCAAAATATTTTATTACAATGTAAGTAGGTGCTCGCTCACTCTGCCTTGACAAGGTCCTTTTCTATTGCTGTTTTAGGAAATTATTTTTTTTTGTGGAGTTAATTTGCGCAATATTAAATCAGTGACAACAGTGACAGCTCTGCATGACCGAAGGCTGGCTTAAACCTTTAAATGTTCCGGTAAGGAGCCAATCTGTACTTCAGTGCAGTCTATAGCTTCTATCAAGTTGCGAGCGGATTGGCGAGGAAAACGAAATATTTTTCTAAATTTACGTTCGGGCATAGTAAATGGGTCTGATTTGTCCCTCAACTTCCTCAATTTTACTTTTTTTTCTCCTATTCTATAACATAAATAAGTCGATACTTTACAAATATATTTTAAAACTATGAGGCAGGTATTTATCTAATTTTTATATAAAACAAATATTTTACCTTTCTGAAGACTATTAATGCCATAACAACCAATTCATCATCAATTTGGCAAGTTGCACAAAAAAAAATGCCTTCGGTAATGTTAGAAAATCGTTAAAAAGTAACAAGATAATTTTAGACGGCACCTAAAAGTTCACCTCCTAAAATTAGTTTGACATATTTAAAATTATAGGAAAAATTAGATTTAGGAAGCATGTCAGAATACGAAAATAACATCTAACACTAAATTGAGTAGTTTAGTAACGTCACTCTTAATTTTAGAGTTAACTTGTGAGTTCTGAATACCAAACGGTGATTGACATTTCTATCTCTAATTTTATTTAGTTATAGTTTTAGGTGGTCGCTTCAGAATCACCCCCACTAGGCACCCTAAGGCGTATTACGACGTTCAATATTTATCACGATATTTATCAAAATCTATTTCAGTATTTATTGATGGATTTCAGTCGACCCTATACGTTCAATAGGCGTATTTAGACGATCAATATTTATCAGGATATTTAGATCATGACCAAGGATCGCGATATTTATTGATCGTATAGTCTATGATATTGATGGATCGCGATTCGGATCACAGAATTTGTAGATACTTTGAAATCCAATTTATTGATCGTGTAGCCCTGTGATCAATATTTATTGCGATACCGCGTTTTACATTTAATCGTCACCATTTTTTCACGCCAATATCAAATGTTAACCATGTTTTGCTTTTCTTCTAAGAGATGTAAACATTTTTAATCGCGTTATTTTTCACAAAGAGAACCTTAGCCAAAATGGAACGCATTACGTTAACAGCCTCAAAATCTAATGAAACGCGATGATGCTAAAATGTTGAAAATACTGCAAATCTGCGCTTAAGTGGAACACTCCTTACGTATATTTTCTATCTACATATCCACAGATTAGAGAGATAGTGACAGCCATGGAATTATATTATTACTCAAACAGGAATGAGCTCTTCAAAATATTGTTGTTCAAATTTGGACTTTATTTCTATGTGAATAAAGACTAAACACTTGAAAGCGCAAAAGTGTGCCGAGTGAGATTGCAATAACTGTACCTTTTATCCCTTTCCCACAGTGTTGCTACTGTTGTATATTTTATAATTTAGTAGTTATGAAACAACTATTGGTAGATGAAGATTTTTTATTATTGTATATTACTTTTAACGCCCAAAATATCAAAATTGTTTTTTTTGTAATAATTATAACATAAAATAAATTAAATTACCATGTTAGCCTACTATTAATAATTATAACACTATGATTTTACGTCCAGGAAATATTCTAGTGGTAGTATTCAAAAAATGTTATATTGCAACATCGATTCTTTGTCAATGTCAGTAATTTTCGTTGTCATTGTAGTAAACCTTTAAACAGTATTTTATCCAAAACTTGAGTTTGGCAGTAATGGTTGTATTTACGACCGATTGCCATATACACGGTTATATTTTTATCACCCTGGAAAATTTCAGGGATGCTTCAGGACACATCCGTTATTATATATAAAATAAAAAAATTAAATAAAAAAAATTACAAAAAAAAATCTAAAAATCCTGCTTTCAACTAAGACAGCATTTTTTGGATTTTTTAAAAAAATAATATAAAATTAAGTAAGCGAGTTATTTTTTTTATTCATATATAAAACATTCTAATACCATGTCGTGAAGCGTCCCTTAAATTTTCCAGGGTGATAAAAAAATAACCGTGTATAAAGAAGTGAAGTGAAGTAGTAGGGTGACCACATGGTATGTACCTAACCTAAATATTATCGCAATTTTTAACATTTTTTAATAAAAGTAATTTATATTAGTTATTTATTGTTTAGCTTACACGATGCGATGTTAAGTTATTAGAAAAAAGGAATTGGCATTAACATTCTGTTCAAGATATTGGCGAAACCACAAAAGTTTTAAATATTGTTGAAACAGTTCGACTCACACTATGTGTTTTTAATTCTTTTCTTCTTAAAATATTACTCATTCTTTTACTAGGTATTAGTATTTAAATATCACAGAGAGATTTTAGTGTTGACTCATTTTTGACAAGTTGACATATTTGATTATCTGTTATGTGGCAGTGGGTTCAACATAATATACCGATTGGAAAGACCCATCTATTGAAAGACAATTATTGACATTCATTATTTTTTAAATAATTATTATGTTAATAAAACCTATCTTGTATTGAAAAGCAGATATAAAGTTCTTTTGCGCAACTCATTTTGAAATAATAGAATAGAATATAATATTTCTTTGTTGTACAACACCAACCAGTTTGAAGTCAACGTATAAATAATACACTAAATGTACAACCTTGTCGCTAAAAGCGATCTCGAACAATCGTGATTATTAAGCATATTATGATTTTCAAAAGCATCTTTCAGGTTGAATGTTATTGTTTTTAAGAAAAAACCCTATTTTGTAGAATTCGTGGTCACAAAACTTACGAAAGAGACAAACGGTACAGTTATTTATCTCTCGCTCGGCACACTTTTTTAAGCAAGAGCTCATTCCTGTTTGAGTAATAATTCCATGGTGACAGCTTATTGACAGTGATTATGTACTCTGTGATACTGACGCGATCCGTATTGAACGTGTAGGGTCGTCTGAGATCCATCAATAAATACGGATATGGAATTTGATAAATAACGTGATAATTATTGAACGTCTTTATACGTCTAATCTGTGGTTTGAAGTAGTGATGGGACTTGAGTGACGTTTTTTCACTCGAGTCACTCGCCGGTGAATAACAAGTCTCTCGAGTGCCACTCGAATGAAAATAGAACTCGAAGGACTTTTTTTTATTTGATTTACTCGCCTGTCAATGTCGAGTCACTCCACTTAAGATGAGACTGTAGTCTATTTTGTAACACCGTTTTTTCTTAAAATTTCATAAAACACTAATTTTGCAAAAACATTTTGGTTTCACTGTAGTTTTAACACAAATTTCACAACTAAAATCATAATTACAATAACTTTGTCAATTAATTTCACAATATCAATGTCAAGTGTCAACGTCAACGTCGTTTCACGTCACGTCAGTGACATTTGCAATTATCTTTGGTCATTATTCACTTTTTGCATAAACAAAATAAATCTCGCGTTTATCCTGGCCTTATTTACAAAGATAGTTTTTTTTCGCCCAAAATCCCGTGCTTCCATTTAGGTGGGTTGATTTTCTCAAAATTCGGAATTTGACATTTAGACCGTTTGTTTTGATCATTTCTATAGACATATTTTAATAAAATACACTTAAACTTATAGATCATATAATTATAGTTTCGTCGAATAGAATTTGGAAAGCATTCACAATTTGTTTAAGGTTAATTTTTCATTACGTTTTGTTTTTCAACTAAACTTATAACTTTAGCTGGAAATACTTATTGCATAGGTATTGTAGAATTTCGAAAGATCCGTATGTTGACTTGACACATCTTGAAGCAAGTTAAGAGTCTTACGAGTGTTATGAAATGAATTTGATTTTAGGAGAGGTTCCGTCGCCAATACGGCGCTTAACATTCAGCAAACGGACCTCGGCTCCGTCGCTTCCACATAAACGCAAATCTGTGCGCAAGTGGAGCGTTGGTTTTTAGAACGCGTCTATCGTCTATGTTATGAGTAGTCTGTGAGACATCGATCGAAGTAATTTGTTATTGATTTGAAGATCATAAAGTTTTATATATTTATTTCTGCTAATAAAACCAATAGGTATTTCTCCCGTTTTCCGTGTGAATTTGATTTGAAAAACCACAGTGAAACTACAAAATTCAGTTCTTTTTGTTTTCAGCTTGAAGAGTAAAGCTAAGAAAAAAAATACTATATATTTACTCGCCGGCACGCGATTCATTAAATTAAATGGATTTATTGTATCAATAAGTGCAAAAAAAAAAATCAATAAGGTATCTAATTAACTTATTATATTTCATGATTTAAAGCAGATTTTGTTGATTTTATTTTATTTGTGGGTAAATTGATTATTAAATCAAACATGTTACATTTCCAAAATTCGCCTTTTTTATCCCCTATTTCATTAAAAAAACCTGATAGTAAGCGGCATCTTAGTGGGATTAATGCATATATTGAGTGACACTTGTGAATTTCATGTTAAATTCTAGATTTTCGCTATATTGAGTTTCACATCATACTTTGGCAAATAACTCACAAATTAAGCTGTTTTCTTTTTATTAATAGCAGTAATTATACACAAAATAGGTGCTCTCCGCTCCATATGTCTTTTTTATTAACTAACCAATAAGAAACTTTGACAATTCATTGAAAATTATGTTTGGAATTAACTTGCAATGTTTATTACCTGAAATTCAGATGTATTGACTGGGATTCCTTCAGAACTCAGTGTTAGACCCACTGACCTCAAGATCATAGGCATATTTAATTATATTTTTAACCTAACACTGTGCTATGAATCTCCAGGGCAGTTCCCGGAGGCCGTAGGGCTCCGCTGCTTGACTTTAGAGCCAGATGAACTAACCTATTATCAAGGAGGAATTCTGTGGAGCTAAATATATTAATATAAAACAGGAATATTATATCTCTGACCCGTGATTGCAAGACTTAGCATAGAAGGTATGATCCACTAACAACCGCTCCGGGGAAGGCTACTAATTTAAAAAAAAAAGAAACCTATAACTATTTGTTCGTGTAATTTATTGCCCCTCATTTTGTAGTTTTGTACCCAATTTGTACCTGATTTTTACCTGCCGAGATTGATCAAACAAACCTGAACCATCCTGCCCTTGGCTTGTATTGATTAAACAATTAGTTAAGTGCTTTGCATTAAGGGAGTTTATTTACTTAAGTACCATATGAATAAGTGAATTATGTACCTACAAGAATAAAGCTTTTCATTTTGTATCGGACTAAAGGAATAAGTTTGTTTTTCTTCTTTCAACTTTACGATCTCCCTATATTTCCACAATTTAGCAAGAAAAAGCATTACGATTTAACTTTAATAAAGTAAATGGAATAAAAAAATAATAAAAATTTTAAAAATCAATTAAATCAAATCTTTAAATATTCATAGCTTTCATGACTTTTATATTATTACTAACTTTGCGCTCGCGGCTTCGGCCGCGTTATTATTGTTTTCCCGTGAGAATTTTATATTTTCCCGTAGGAAAAATAATTGGGTAGCCTATTTCAGCCCGGATAATAAATTTCATAAAAATTGGAGCAGATTTTAAATATTTACCATAGAAAATTCAACCCCAATTTTGCAACCTTAGGGGGTGAATTCCAATAAATCATGAAACACGTGTTTAATGAAATGTTTTTAAGAGCATGAATGTCAAGTTTTATCAAAATCTAATCTAATTTAAAGATTTTTTCATACAAACTTGCAACCCCTATTTCATCCCTTTAGGGTTAATTTTTTTTTAAATCCCTTCTTAGTGTGCGTCCGCATTTTGAATTAAAACAACTGTCCAAATTTCACGTTTCTACCATTAGCGGTTACGGCTGTGCGTGCGTCTGTAGATGGGAACATCTCCTTTTATATACACGGTGTTTCATAATAACCAATAAATAATCAATGCGTTATCTAAAATTAATTATTAAACTGTGTCTACACGTAATGTCATTCAACCCAAAATTTTCATGTATATCATAGTGTCATCATCATGTCTATGATTTACATGAAAATTTTGGGTTAAATGACATTACGGGTAAACACAATTTAATAATTAGTTATTAGCAGTGATTTTTTTAATGAATTTATTGGTTATTATGAAACACCGTGTATATTAGATATGTATACCGGGTGTAACGGAATACCGCAATAATATTTTAAGGTTGTTGATTAACAAAAAATATATTTTATGACTATTCTTTGTATTTTTATTATACGTCTACTTTCGATTCAATACGCTTAACGGTTAAGCGTATTAAGTCGAAAGTAGACATATAATAAAAATACAAAGAATAGTCATAAAACATTTCTTTGTAAATCAACAACCTTAAAATATTATTTCGGTATTCCGTTACACCCGGTATACCGGGTTATTTTTCCACCAGGAGCCAAATTTTGTATGCTTGTTTAGACAAGCAAAATGAATAACTTTTACTATGGGACCAAACTCAAAATCGTGAAAAAAAATCAGCTGTTCCATACATTTAGGTTCAGTGGATGTTGAACATTTGTATGGAACAGCTGATTTTTTTTCGCGATTTCGAGATTGGTCCCATAGTAAAAGATCTTCATTTTGCTTGTCTGAACAAGCACACAAAATTTGGCGCCTACTGGAAAAGGAAGGTATAGATAAAAAAAATCTTAGTAATCTTCTATGAACATAAAATCTTTTTAGGTTTTCGTATTACTTTAACAACCTGGCTAGTTATTATAAAAATAATGAAGCACATACAATACAAATTACAAAATGATCAAAAACCATACATATACCTCTTCTTCAAGTAAACATTATTAAATAAATAGATTACTAAACACAAACAACTCACTCAAATATATTTTTACTGAGGTAGGTACACCTATGACAATTTTAGCCGATGTATATCGGCTAAACTTGTCATAGGTAACTCTAATTTCTCACTCGAATCGGTACAGGCAGTGGTGTAGCTAGGTAACCAAGGGCCCTGGTGCAAATAAAAAAATGGGGCCCCACTGACCTGCGAGCATGGAACTCTCGATAAACAAAATTTGACAGCCAAGACACTCGACAAAAAACAATAAATTTGACAGATATTCCTAAGGAGTGAAAAGGACAGATGCTTTTGTCGATCGATATATGTCGATCGACTAGTCCATGCTCGCAGGGCTGGTTAGGTTTTATTAAGTAAAAATATTAAATATACAAATAGGTACTTTAAAAATGCTAATTTATCATCAGCTCTTCTTCGTGCTCTGCAGGGCTGCTAATAAAAATATTAAACAGTAACGATATAAATTACAATTAATACTTGATGTACGTATTGGGCAAAAAAACGAAATAGAAAAGATTAAAGGGTTTATTTTATAAAGGTCGGACCTTCCAACTGGCTAAATAACAATTATATTTACAATCTTTTCCTAGCTTTAGTTTTCGCAAAAGTATCAATGACTTCGGTTAAATCCATACAATAACAATTTTTGAAAAAAAATCTTGACTCGAATTCACAATAAAACGCATATCGATGAATAATAAAACGCACATATCGCTATCAGTCAAGTTGGAATCACTGCGCCAACCCACAGAGAGAATTTAGGGGAATTCCCTAGGTATAACTTTCGAATTTCTCTCAACAGAGCTGCCATGATTAAAATCGGGTTGCAACCTGTCATATTTATTTTGAAAATGGAAGAAATTTTCGAAAGTTTAATTCGATCGAGATTTTCTGGTAAGGATTCGAGGGCCCCCTGAGCTTGAGGGCCCCGAGGCACTGCAGCGCCTAGCCCTTGGGTAGCTAAGCCACTGGGTACAGGCTACTCGAGTGGTCCGAGTCTTTCGAGTTCACTCGAGTCACTTGTAAAGCGAGTTGTTGTAAATGTTAGTCGAGTGCGGTTAGAAAAGCTACTCGAGTGACTCGAGTGAAACACGGCTCGGCTCGAGTCTGCTCGAGTCCATCACTAGTTTGAAGTCTGTCAAAAACCGTTGCCTGTGTTGATGGGTGTCGAATTTCTGTAAAAAATTTGGATTGATAATTTTTTTATTAAAATATAGTTGTTGCCTTCAAAAGAAAATGGTTTAGTTAAACTTATGATTATAAAATATACAGTGGTGTTAAAAAATTTCACAACAAAGTTGTAAACAAATCCAAAATGTCCGTTCCGAGCACTGGTTTGAGTAAACTAAAGAAGAAACATATTCGAGTTAAACATCAAAAAGTGAAATTGTTCCGAGCTAATGAACCTTTACTATCAGTTTTTATGTGGGGTGTCAATCACACGGTAATCTTATTCTTCATAATATGTTAATGGCAATATAGTAACCATGTCGGGCATATAATCCGATTTCAGTAGGCAATTACATTATTTATGTCATTGCCTCCGTCACCGGATTGTTTTGCTTCTGTTTACCTGTCCTTTCCCAAAAAAATGTAACTATAATATTATTTGTAAATGATTGTTGACCAATCATACATTTCATTTTAATATGGTTAATTCAATTTTAATATCATTAATTTAAACAATATTTAAAATAACATAAAAATGTCTAATTAATACTTGAAAACACAAACAACATAGAAACTATAAAAGAGGTGGAATTATGAAAAATAAAAATTCTAACTTTTTATTTGTGTCCATTTCCTATTGTTCTGAATTAGCCCAAATCCAATGTGCTTGCATGCTTTAGGCTTTTAAATACTGGAGTTCCATGCCATATTTTGCTGGCTCTCACATGCTCCATACTCTGATTCACTGAATTGAATTTTATGTAGAATACTTCTATTTTAGGTGATGCGCAATTTATTGCTTATTTCCTATTGAACACCAAATCATCTAGTAATCTAGTGTGATCATACTTAGAAGACTTTTATTTTTATTTACATATAACTAGCTAATTAAAAATTGTAATGTAAATTGTAACTGAAAATTATTAGGTATGGATTAGGTAATGTTATTATTATTATTAAAGATTGTTGTAATTAAATGTAATGAAATGACATTAAAAATATAAATATTAGGAAATGAGAAGTACTAAATGAGATTAGTTTATGTTAAATACTGTATTTTACTTCTTAAATTGAAAGATATTTTATAAGCTCTAAATAGACAAAAAATATGACAGGATTTTTAACAGTGAATATTTTTGTCATCAATTTTTTAAACTGAACCTCTGTAGTAAAGCCTAGACATTTATTTGTATTGGCCCGCGATCGTGTCTGGTCTGGACAGCCCTGTTCTAAACCATACCTGGGAAATTGATAGTTACTATGATTTTTTTGGGGATCTTTATACCGAAGGGCTTGGAACATTTTATGTTAATTTTCATCCAGAGAAAGAAATAAGTTTTAAATATACAACACATAATGTATTTTGTTGCCACAAACCTCTGTGGGGCATGCACACAGGTGTATGGTATTGTGTTAGTACATATTTTTTCATTTGTTATTAAAGCTAAAAGTGAATTTCATTTCCCATCAATATTTTTTTATGTTCATTTATTTAATGGTCTGAATCCACTGACATAGGCTCAGACAATGAACTTTTTACACTGTGTATGTTTATTTCTCATATATGTATATTTAAAAAAATATATAAAATTTTATGAATAAATGAGTACAAAAATTAAATTGACTGAGTGAAAACTCCACATCTTCAACATAGCATGTCTACTAATTAGGCCACTGAGCATTATCTTGCTTGATTTATTATTAATTTATCAACTTATTGAAAGAAATGCAGTATTAAAATATTGTTTTTTCTTCTCAGATAAATGAGCTAAGTCATGTATCAATACCAGTTATGCTACTTCCTGATGACTTTAGAGCCTACTCCAAGCTCAAAGTTGACAATCATTTATTTAACAAGTAAGTATAAGTAACTTTTAAGATAAGTAAGTTTTTTATTTTATATACAGGTGTCCCAGAAGCCGACGTCAAGCTGAAAGCAGGTGATAGACTAACTCATATGTGTTATCAGAACATCTTCCAGTAGATTCCAACCTTGTCGCTAAAAGCGATCTCTTCCTTAACAATTGTGATTATTAAGCATATTATGATTTTTAAAAGCATCTTTCAGGTTAAATGTTATTGTTTTTAAGAAAAAATCCCTATTTTGTAGAATTTGAGGTCACAAACTTACGAAAGAGACAAACGGTACAGTTATTTATCTCTCGCTCGGCACACTTTAAGCAAGAGCTCATTCCTGTTTGAGTAATAATTCTATGGGTGCGCCGCACCACCTGAGCCTAAATTCGCCATACAAATGTTTTGTTTCATGTGTCGCGGCACGCAACGCTTTCTCTTTCACACTTATTGAAAACTGCATAAAACTTTGTTACGAATTTTGGTTTATAGGAGCACATACCATGTCATACGATGAAAGATCTATAATTGGCCTGCTGTTCAACAAGCTTGGGGGTCGACATCATAAGCTAGATGGTTTTAAGAGCCACTGCAAAATCAATGTTTCAGGAAAACACATTAAAAATATGAGTGTATATTAAACAAGAATTTCAGTATGTTTCATGTATTTCAGGGAAAACATGCCATCACATTTCAAAGTGAAGGAATACTGTCCTCTGGTATTCAGAAATCTACGTGAAAGATTTGGAATTGATGACATTGACTACAAAGAATCCCTTACAAGGTAAGATTTATACAACTGTATAGTCAAAATTCGAGACAATTCTAATTTTACTGTTAATGTCAGCACCCGATAACGCTATTACATGCTACTTGTGCGTCATCTTATTTATGTATACTACCTTTTTATTTGTATTTATTTTAAATGCCCTCATAATTTTTGGATTTACGTCCTCCTTCCTACCTCCCATCCTATGGTCTTTAGGTTTAGAAAACCAGATAACTACCTATGCTCGAGGGCTCAGAAGAGGTTTTGCTGCAAGCTGCGGCGCTCCGCCACCGCCCCCACTGGTGTTGCCAACATGAAAAACGAAACCCACCAAGACAGCATATTCCACGATGCGAGTGAATTCATGAAACGTGGCCTGACGATCAAACGCCTGAGGTCAGCGGACGTTTTACTTCGAAGCTGTACGAATTTTTTTCCAAGGTTTTATAATTTCAGTTAACAGAATGTAGTGTGCCTTTTCAACTGACACAGCGATCATTAGCATAGATCACAATTTCACATTAAACCATGTCCCTCTCGAACTGCTTCTTAAAATAGTCATTGTCTGACTACCAATGTTTGATTGAGGTTTTTCCGCGAGAGAAATGTTTCCTTTGTATTTGTTTTTGTGCCCGACTAGCAATATTCCATAAATATTTTGATGCTTTTGTCAATGTGGCCACATAAGGATGCTTATTGTGTCTTGTTTTTCTTGGGAGTTGCCAAATGAATGGTTTGATCCATCTTTATCCTATTTTGAGTAACCTAAAGCCTGATCCTTGTGTCTAAGTTTGCGTCTTACCTTTCCATATATATTTTTTCCAATTTTTTGCAACGTTTTTTCTCTTAATCACACATTAACAGAAATTGACCACTCATTAGAGACCAAAAAAATAGTTTCTAATAAACATCCGCACTTTTACCACACACTTATATTCCTACCAAAAGTTCTTTTATTACTGATCTTGAAAGATGTTTTCGATAATTTAGTTTATTAAAAATATTTATTTATCGCAGTAATGTCATAAAGTGCTAGGTCTACTCGTATGTGCTAACACTATGCGCTGACAACTGTTAGCTACATTTACACACACCGGCACAATTAGTGGAGTGGAACATTAAAAAAGGTAGAGTATAAATAATAACATGTATATTAAAACAAATAATAAACAGACATAAAGTAACAAACTGATAAACATCTTTTAACATCGACTTTAAGAAGTTTTTAATTTAATTGTATCCAAAACTAGTTGATCGCCCGATATTTGTTAACAAGCTCCTCTGTGGATATGTAGTCAAGGGAAAGCAACCATTCAGTCACAACCAATTTGGTCACCCGATTAGCCCAAATTAATCATTTATTAAAAAAAAAATGGGTACGCAATGCGTAGGTACGAATTATGGTATTTTAATGATTTTGGGTCACAATTGCCCAACCCGAGAATAGTTCGTACCAGAAAAGTAGCTAAGAATTATAATCATTGGTTTTCGGGACAGAAGGCGTCCACCGCGGAGTTACGGCGGGACGGCCCAAAGTTAACTCAGGAGCGGTATGTGTCCCGGAAAATGCGGGACGGTTGGCCTAATTACGTAAAACGATACTGATGTAATGTTATTGAAGATCTCAGTGGCGCAGCGGCGTGTGCGCTCGGCGTTCGATCGCTACTGATTGACTCTTGACTGACGCGATTACCATCGGATGTTAGCACCAAAAATGGCGATGCTTATATGGTCCTATGATAATAAAGGCTAACAAGTTATATGTGAAGCCATAGCTTTTTGCGATAAATGGTGAGCAGTGATCGACAAATCGCTCGACTTAAGGCACACTGCCTCGGCCTTTTGCCTCGTGTTATCAATCGAAGTAGCGTCGCCCCGTACCGTGCGTGGCGAGGCTGCCTCGACCAAAATTACCTCAAGTCCGTATGCACCTTAATATTTCACGCACAGGTGGCTGATCTCTGTTGAGATTGGTCGCCGTGGCCAAAAATATGTAAGGAGTAGTAGATATTATGTCTTCGACGCCAACCAAACTTAATTGAATCTATAACAATGACAAAATTCCTACTAATATTTATGTATAAAGATGTTCTTTGCCTGTTATGCTTTTACGCGCCTAAACCAATTTAAATGAAATTTGTTGTACACATAGCTTAAGCTCCGAGGAAGGACATAGGCGACTTTTTATCCCGGACTTTAATGAGTTCCTCAGGGCTACGTTCCAAAACATCACCCGGAGTGAGTAGGTGGTGGGGGGAGAGTGGCCGGTTAGGGTGGTCGGAGTGTCTGCTTCGCCGACGACACCCTTGTCGCGGCGAAGGGGCGCACGTATGAGGAGGCGGTCCACCTGGCGTCGGTCGGCGCGACGATGGTCGTCCGGCGCATCCGCCTCCTCGGGCTGGACGTGGCCGTCGAGAAGACGACGGCCATTTCGTTCAGGCCGCCGCGTCGCCGCAGACCCCAGGCGGGGCTCCGTGTCCGAGTAGAGGGGGTGCAAGTCCAGATCGAGAGCTCGATGAAGTATCTCGGTCTGGTGCTGGACCCCCGATGGGATTTCGGGGAGCACTTTAAGCTCCTCGCCCCAAGGCTGTGTGCCGCCGCGGCAGCCCTCGGACGGGTCCTCCCCAACGTGGGGGGACCAGGCGCAGCGAGCCGTCGACTTTATCAGACGGTGATAAAGTCGATGGCGTTGTACGGAGCCCCGATTTGGGCGGAGCGTCTCACCCCCCGAACGGTGGCCCTCCTGCGTAGGCCGCAGAGGGTCATTGCCCCCCGGGCCGTGCGGGCCTACCGCACGGTCTCTCACGGGGCGGCCTGCGTTCTAGCGGGCTCACCTCCGTGGGATGTCGAGGCACGCGTCCTTGCGGCCGTGCACCGACATCGGGTGGCAGCGAGGAGTCGGGGGGAGCGCCCCCTCCCGCAGGAGGTGGCGCGCACAAGGCTCCTGGCGCAGAGGGAGGCTCTCCGCCAGTGGGCCGAGACGCTCGCCCACCCAGCTGCCGGCCACTGGACGATCGAGGCCGTTCGTCCAGTGTTGGAGGAGTGGGTTGGGCGCCGGCAGGGCAGCCTCACCTACCGGATGGTGCAGATGATGACCGGGCACGGCTGCTTCGGCCATTATCTGCACCATGTCGCACGGAGGGAGGAGACGCCGCAGTGCCACCACTGCGGCGCTCCCGACGACACGGCCGGACACACCCTCTCGGAGTGCCCGGCCTGGCGACCCCAGCGCGACGCATTAGCCCTCGCGCTGGGCCTAGGTAGGGGTGCGCCCGTCGTGCTGGCCAACGTCGCACGCGAGATGCTGACCAGCGCGACGGCGTGGGAGACTGTCGCCTCCTTCTGCGAGGAAGTGATCTCGCAGAAGGAGGCAGCGGAGCGGGCGCGAGAGGTTGACCCTCTCGCCGCACCGCTCCGGCGCAGGCGGTTGGGTAGGAGGAGGCGCGCGTTCCTGGACGCGCGCCACCAACTCCCCTAAGCAAGCTGGGGATGAAATGGCCCGGCCGGCCGACAACCGGTCGGGAGACACTTTTCTACCCCTGGCCTGCCCGTCTGGGGGGTCGAATTATTGCACTTGTCGACCCCCCCGTAGAGGTAAGACCTGGCGCTTGCGTCAGGCCTACAATCCAGGGGGCGCATTCGGGGAATGGCTAACGCCGATCCCGAGTGTGTCTCTACGGAGGTAGAAGATGCTCTGGAGGGTGGTTTAGCCAGGTATGGGGTTACCCAGGTAACCCGAGTCCAATGGCATATCCTTGGGGCGGCTTTGTCAGCTTTCAGCCCCTTGTTGAATCGTAAAGAGATTCCCCCGCCTCAAAAAAAAAAAAAAGGGTGGTCGGAGTGTTGGTTGTTTTAGAACGGCAAGAGTGTTGTCTGCTTTGTTTATATAACCAAATATACAAAAATAAGAAAATATATAATTCATCGGCGCCTCCGTTCGCTGTAATGCATGGATTACATTCCTCTGTTTCATCTACGAAAATGCTAAAACCAACAGAATATGAATTCTGTTATATCGCGGCCTAACCTAGCTTTAGCGGAAATTAAGGACAATTTTACAATCGTGTCACTTACGATACCTATAGTCTTTGGAATTTAAAATTAACTTATTGTCGACGTTACGAAGCGCATCCTCGCTCTCCGAGATGCACAAATTGTGTGTGAATATGAAATCTTTGTAATCACAATCACACACAACTTTAAAATCCACAAAATTTCCCGCCAAATCCAATCGAGTGAAATTACACCTTGCTATATTATGCGGGTGAGATTCTACTCGATCGAGTGCACTCCGTAGCGTTTTAGGACACCCCACTCCAACACTCTCGAGTGCACCCGAAATGTTTTAGGACATACTTCGGGTGACCGAGTGCACTCGGGTGATGTTTTGGAACGTAGCCCAGGGAATGTGTGATATAGCTGAACTGGCGCAGCGCAGACGAAGTCGCGGGATACAACATGTAACAGATAAGCAGTTTTATAGCGAGATTATTAAGAATCTGCTATGAAACATTCGTGAGATGTTCCCGTGTTTATATTCAACACTACTGAATTTACTACGCACAGAAAATACGAAGAAAAAGTCTTTAGTATCCACTTTATATGAAGTCGATATGTTGTACTAAATCCGTTAATAATTGTGTGAAATAGAAATCTATTATTAGACGTATGTGTTGAATGGTTATGTTGCTGCCAACTGTAATATATCAGAACACGTTACAAATATAGTTTGGAGTATTAATACTAGACTCCTATTGAATTGAATTTATTATAATATTAAAATAATTCTTGTTACTACTAAGGTTTTTGACTGTATTGTCAATCGAGGCTGACTGGAGTTGTTTGTGTTATTCAGCAATTGGTCAAGCCAATGGAATATTATAATGGGTACGCCATGTATTATATAGCAGCGTGAATAAATTATGTAGATTAATATGACAAGAAACAATGAACACAGAATATTACCAATTTATTTTTAAGACAAAGATACGCTTTAAAAATTCTTGACTTGTAGGTATATAGGTGGTATGGACAGTAATGTAATCATTTCAACGAGCTAGTAGTTAATGGGTTAATTTAATGCGTATCAGAAGTGTTGAGAGTGGACTGTATGTAGGTACTTCTTCAGTTAAACGCAGGTTTCTTTGTGATAATTATGGAGCTTTATTTACTTCTTGCAAGACGACTTCCACTGACCGACTATAACTGACTACAATTTATCAGTATTCGGCCCTATATTTATACACTATCTGTTGGTTCGCGGGGGGACATCCCGCCCGCGGACCAATCAAAAGGGGCCGAATATATTTATGATATGGTTCATTCATGGGGACTTGGCCCGCATAAGCTTAGACTACGTCCGCTGCTTAGTTCGGGGTCCCCGGCACTTGCGAACTGTCGTCAACATCCTCCCCCCGGCGAGAACTCGTACTCGCCTTCGCCGTAAGACAGTGCAGCGCGTCCTCTCCCTCTAGTCCGGGGAGAGTGCGGTAGATCAGACCGATGTGCAGCGCGTCCCCTCCCTCTAGTCCGGGGAGTGTGCGGTATGTCAGGCCGATGTGCAGCGCGTCCCCTCCCTCTGGTCCGGGGAGAGTGCGGTCGATTCTTCTTACGCCGTCCGGTTCCGGGAAAATCTTGTCTATGCGTCCCCGCGGTCAGACATTCCGGGGAAGCATGGGGTCTGCGACCAGGGTCACACCTCTGTCGTCGAGCTCTGCTGGCGTCGCAGCTTTGGGGCGAGGTACAAGGTTCGGGAGGTACTCCCGCACCCATCGACGCCAGTAGTGATCGGTCAGCGTTTTTGCCGACCTCCACGTGTGGCGACTTCTCGCGCTTGCTCCCGTTCTTCGTACAGTGGAGCGCGGTTTGTGAGTCGCTCCAGTTCACGGCTTCGTCCACGGGAATGCAGTGATCCGTCTTGACGCTTTGAGCGAGTCTAGCTCCGATGAGCGCAGCCTGCATCTCCAGCCGTGGAATCCTTTGTGGCGGCGCGGCCTTCACCTTGGCCGACACCAAGATCGTTCCTGAGGTGCCATCTTCATTTTGGTGCACCCAATATGCCGCCGCAGCGTATGCGTCTTCGCTCGCGTCGCAGAAAACGTGCAGTTCGCGACGCGTTACTCTTCTCCCCCCGTTGTAAGACCGGGGCAAGCGCAGTCTGCCGACGGCTTCCAGGCTCGTAAGCCAGTCTTTGGACATCGACGCAATCTCGGGAGGGACTGGCTCATCCCAGTTCGTCTTCAGCCGCCATAATTTCTGCTGCGCGATCTTCGCCGTAGCAGTATAACAGCTCAACAGCCCGAGAGGGTCATATACGCTCATGACTGTCGAGAGTGGTTCCCTCTTCGTCGGCGGCCGAAGTTGCGTCTTCACCTCGTTTGGGACGCGAGCCAACGCGGTGTTGAAGCGCGATGTGTCTTGCGCGTCCCACATGAGGCCCAGTGCCTTCTCTGGCTTCCCAAGGAGCGTAGTGGTCGCGCGGCGTTCACTCTCTACGTTCCTCAAGAGCTCCGCGCTGTTACTATTCCACCCCTTCAGGTTGAAGCCAGCTTCTATGTGCACTTTGCCGACTTGTTGGATCGTTCTCGCTGCTCGTTTGACGGTGGACTCAATGTTGGTCATCACTCGCTTGTCCTTTGCCCTCGTGTGTGCTGACTTCAGCGAGATTCCCAGCGATTCTAATTGGAAGTGCTCGCTGACCCGTCGTTCGGTGTTTTGCGTCCGCACGTGCAGCACTTCATCTTGGCGCTTGATTATTACGTTGGTCGGTGCCGTTCCGTGCGCCACCCATCCGAGTTCCGTTCGGGATGCCGCGGGCTCGTTCCGTTTGCCCACGCGCAGTTTTCGGGTAACAATCAGCGGCCAGTTATCGGATCCGATGAGTATGCGAGGTTTCGCGTTCTCGTACATCAACTGATCGTGCAGGTCAGTGAGGTGATCGAACTGCACCTCTTCCCTTGCAATTGATTGAGTGGCGAGGTTCAGGTCCGCCATTGTTCGCGCAGAACACGCCTTGAAGCTGTTCGTGCTTCGTTCGGCGATGCGTAGTGAAACGACGCGGCTGTCAATTTCACGCTGTCGGTCGTCGATCCCTTTTACGCGTAGCTGCGTCGCGGGGCCATCCAGGCCTATCTCTCGTGCCAGTCCGTCTTCTATGAGCGTCACTGTGCTGCCTTCATCAAAGAGCGCGTATGTGTTACGCTCCCCGTTCTTGCCCGATACGGTTACTGGGCAAATCTTGAGTTTCACCGCGCACTGAGTTCGCGTTGAAGAGACGTTTGCTTCCTCCGGCTGGTAAGTTCGGGCCGCAGATGCTTCGGCGTGAAGCAAGCGGTGGTGCGGCCGACGACATCCATTGACGCCTCATGTTTTCTGGCGGCAGTTCATTCTTCGGTGCTTGCTCTTCAAGCACTTGAAACACAAGCCAGCTTTCTTCGCGACGTTCCATCGTTCGTCCGAAGACACCTTCTTGAACTTGTCGCAGGCGTCAAGTCGGTGTGCGTTGTTGCAGTGCGCACAGCGTTCCGGCTCGGTCTTGTCCGACGACGACGATGCGGCTGCGTCGTACGCCCTCCTCCTCTGTTCGGGTTTAGGGGCGGGGCGTCGCGGCGGTCGCGGCGTCGGTTGCGCGTCGTCGTACTGTGCACAGCGTTTCGGCTCGGTCTTGTCCGACGACGACGATTCTGCTACGTCGTACGCCCTCCTCCTCTGTTCGGGTTTAGGGGCGGGGCGTCGCGGCGGTCGCGGCGTCGGTTGCGCGTCCTCGTACTGTGCACGGCGTTCCGGCTCGGTCTTGTCCGACGACGACGGTTCTGCCACGTTGTACACCCTCCTCCTCTGTTCGGGTTTAGAGGCGGGGCGTTGCGGTGGTTGCGGCGTCGGCTTGTGAGTCGTACCGGAGTATCCGTGCTTGAGCGCTCGATCAGCCTCTCGCATGAGGAACGTGGTCAACTTGACTATTTCCGGCTCAGGTTCATTGTGTTCTTCAGCGTAGTCGCACCATTTCGTCTTTAGATGCGGGCTAAGCTTCTCGAAGATTTCTCTCACGAGCAGCGGATTGTGTAGATAGTTTTTTTCTACGTTGTTAAGCACGGCTACGACGTTCTGTACTCGAACTGCGAAGGTGTTGAGTTCTATCGCAGTCGAGCCGAGCTTCGGTAGTTTCTTTAGGTCTTCGAACGCGACGTCGATCAATATTTCAGGCCTGCCAAAACACTGCTGCAGCGTCTTCATGATGACGTCAGGATGCGCTGCGGTGCTCAGTAACGGCGCGACGGTCTCCTTGGCTTCGCCTCGCAGACAGTTACGGAGGCGCGCAAGGTTTTCCACTTTCGAAAACTGGTACACGGCCGTCGTTTCTTGCATTGCTGCGGCAAACTGCAGCCACTCTAGCGGTGATCCCGAGAATCAGGCAGGTCGGTGGCTTGACGCGGCGGCGGTCGCGACCTCATCATGTGGTCGAGCGTGCCGGCTAAATGTTCAATAGCCCGTCCTCTCGAGTGCTCGCGATCACGCGGTGTGGTTGTTTCTTCCCACCGTAGTCTCGTTCGGTGCGCGACTGGAGTAGCGATTTCAACCTCCCTAGGTCTAACTATGTCGCGTCTCACCGGTGCGCGTACGGGTTCCGGTTCGAGCACTTGATGCACTTGTTCCTCTTGCCTCGAAGTCTCCTGTAGCCATGCCTCAACTCGTTCGTGGTTTTCCGCCGGTTCGGTCTCTTCTTCCATCATACTGCCATCTTCGGCGGCGGCTAGGTCGGCGATTAGCTTTTTACGGATAAGCTCTGCTTCAATTTCTAGATCCTTTCTTCGTATCGCAGCTTCCTGGCGTCGTACCTCTGCTTCCTCTGCAGCTTCCTGGCGTCGTGCTGCAGCTTCCTGGCGTAGTACCGCTGCTTCCTCTGCAGCTTCCTGGCGTCGTGCTGCAGCTTCCTGGCGTAGTACCGCAACTTCCTCTGCAGCTTCCTGGCGTCGTACTGCCGCTAATCTCTCTTCGGCTTCGAATTGCAAGCGGGCGATGGCACTGGCGGTCGATCTCGTGGAGCGAGCAATCTTCCTAACCGGCGTCGTCTTATAAACGTGACGCGCATTATCCTCCTCGCGAGTTGGCTTCCCTTCCGGTCGGTGAAGTTGTTCGGGGCGAGTTGAGCCCCCTTCCGGTCGGTGAATTTGTTCGAGGCGAGTTGAGACCCCTTCCGTTCTTGGTTGTTCGGGGCGAGTTGAGACCCCTTCCGGTCGGTGAAGTTGTTCGGGGCGAGTTGAGACCCCTTCCGTTCGTGGTTGTTCGGGGCGAGTTGAGACCCCTTCCGTTCGGTGTCGCCGTTCAGTGCGACTTGAGATCCCTTCCTCGCGGTACAGGTTTTCGTCGCGAGTTGAGACCCCTTCCGTTCGGTGTCGCCGTTCAGTGCGACTTGAGATCCCTTCCTCTCGGTACAGTTTTTCGTCGCGAGTTGAGACCCCTTCCATTCGGTGTCGCCGTTCAGTGCGACTTGAGATCCCTTCCTCGATGCCCGGTTCCATTTGGGCGGCGACAGTCGTCGATGCGGATGGCGATCGCGGTGGGTGGTCGAATACGCACACCAAATCTTCCTTCCCGCTCTGGCTCCGTGTAACTACCATCACTTATACTTGTTTAGATCCGGCTCGGTAGGATCAAGATGTTGAAAGTGGACTGTATGTAGGTACTTCTTCAGTTAAACGCAGGTTTCTTTGTGATAATTATGGAGCTTTATTTACTTCTTGCAAGACGACTTCCACTGACCGACTACAACTGACTACAATTTATCAGTATTCGGCCCTATATTTATACACTATCTGTTGGTTCGCGGGGGGACATCCCGCCCGCGGACCAATCAAAAGGGGCCGAATTTATTTATGATATGGTTCATTCATGGGGACTTGGCCCGCATAAGCTTAGACTACGTCCGCTGCTTAGTTCGGGGTCCCCGGCACTTGCGAACTGTCGTCAACAAGAAGTATTCAAACAGATATCGAAAGTACATTGATCTTATGAATAAATGTAAAATATAACACTTAAATTTCATAGAGAAAGGATTTCGTGTCCGTATTTTAAATGGTCATAGGTTAACAGATAATCAGTTGTCTTGTCTCAAGATTATTAAGTCACTGGCACGTTGCAATAACTCTTCTCATGTAGCAAACGGTTCAGGAATTCTTTCTTTAATAAAGGGAACCTCCTTTCGGTGCACATGTTTCTTTCCTGGTGCAATCCAGGGTTATTGAAACGAGACGTCAAAAGACATTCCCGTGTAGGAAGGAAGGATGAAAATTACAGCAGGATTCGTGTTATGCACTTGTCAAATGATGAATGAATGATGATGATGATGAGTTTCATGACGGCCCTCCCGCCCAGTTTCCATCAAATGGAGTGAGATTATTCTGAAGAGCATAATAACAAAAAGATGTTCATAGAATGACAGTGATTGAGAATAGTTGATTGGCCGGGAATCCTGTTTTGAATTACGAACAAACAAACAATCAGTATATAAATGCTGTTGTTTCATATAAAATTTATTTAGGTATGTTTTGTCAGGTAAGAGAAAAAATGGCTCATCTATAAATCTAATGCAGTTGAAAGTTGATCAACATAAACCATTGAGACTTTAAATTTTCATTGTTTACTATAGATAGATAACAATTTTGACATTTTATCGCCAGTTCTATCGTATTGTAATCATCGGTTGTGTTATGTAACTATTATGTTAGTACTGTTTAGAGTTTTAAAATTTGTGTGTTATTAAAATGGGATAAGATATTTAAAAATACTTGCCATTGTCATGGTAACCGTGTATTATATTAAATCTCGACGAAAGCATCGATCGAATATAGCAAAATTTGTTTATACGAAAAAATGAGGACTGTATAGTTTCAGAGAAGCAAAATGCTTTGAAGCGAACATCATCATGGGCAAACCTGCTACTACTGAAAATGCTAAAGCTAGACTTTGAACAAGCGACAGGCACTGTCTGTATCTGTCTTTCTATAAACAGGG
This sequence comes from Schoenobius gigantellus, assembly GCA_963935595.1. Lineage (NCBI taxonomy): Eukaryota > Metazoa > Arthropoda > Insecta > Lepidoptera > Crambidae > Schoenobius > Schoenobius gigantellus. Next base: position 26,466,754 of record OZ012554.1, read on the forward strand.
TGTAATGAAATGTATCCATCCATCAGAAGTGAAGATTCTATAATAAAAATATTAGGGCTAATCAAGAAAAATGTTTTTTCTTTCGATCCTTTGTGTCAACAGCCCTATATCAGCGTACCTTGTTTCAATGTTTACAATTCTTTTATGTTAATTTGATAATTCTAATTAACACAAAAGAATACTTCTATTTTAAAGCACACTATTTAATACTTCTTATTATTATATACAGAATGTCCCTAAAACGAATGGATGAACCTGTAACTATAGACACTATAGATAGACTTCATCAAGGCCTCTCTTACCACAAATGTTGACCTTAGTGAAAATATCACGATTTCAGATTTATCGTTTTTGTATTTTCCCTTGCGCCCTTTATACACGTCGTAGACCTTTTAATAAAATAAAGAATGTTTAAAGAATTCAAGGCACACTATAATACTGACCCACAGCAATGCATTGCCGTGTTAGCTAGTTTACTATGGTTTTGCAGGAAATAATGACTTGCCGCACGGCGCGGAGGCCCGCTGCGTACCTTCAAAGTTCACTTTAGAGTAGACAAACATTAGGTACATTTTAGGTAAACAAAAAAGGAAAGTTGATCTGAAATGCTAACAGACTACAGACTTACTAAGTTGAAATAAAGCAGCAAATAACGGCTATTTTCATTTACACTGTTATTACATTTTAATACACGTTAATATCTCTCACCACACTTCGGTAAAAGAACGCTACAGGTATATGTATTTTATAATAAAAATAATTAGATATGTTCACACTAATACATAATTTTGTGTTTTGAAAATGCCTTAAATTTAATAAATTTTTATGTATGTCTGTCTATAAGAAATTAAAATTTGAATCAATGACATAGTTTGTCTCTGTATGCCTGATGAATTTTATGATTTTTTATTAATATTAAATATAAAAACCAACATGTGGCGTTCTTTTTCTATACCCATAATCTACCACTTGGCCAATTTGAACAAGTTACATCTTGACACATGCACAAAAAATAAGCACTCGGAATGTTGTGTCATACAACACCACAGCCGTATATGTAGATAGTTTGACACAGATATTTTAAGGATGACTTGAATATCTCACTCTATTGTTAATTCTAAATATATTAAAACCGTATATTTTTTTTTGTGCAAATCTCATGCTCTAGTCTCTAAGATACAGGACTACTTAGTTTGGGGACTATTGGTAAATCCGTATGTTGTGTAACCCCCTTTTGGAGATAAATTATTATTATTTATTATTATTATATTTGATAAAAGTCGTTATCAAAATGTGCCCGCCCTTCGATAACTCGAAATCTATCACTTTCGCCACAGTTTAACAATCATACAGTTTAGAAACGCGTTTGATGTTGGACGATGCCGCCGGCAGCGTGGGAACTTACGCTGTCACTCGCAAATGTGTAAGGGTTGTCAAAAAAGAAAAATAATTTAAATGCGATTATAATGTAATTTATTTACAAGAAGTACTAATACCCATATACCTAACTAAATTTACATATGTTAGGTAGCTATGTCAGGTTGGTGATCGGTGCTCGTAGGTGAATTAGAGTACAGACATCGAATACCTACCTAAGTTCGCCATATTTTAAAGGTATAAGAACGGCTATAAATCATCATCATCATCATCAACAGCTCATATACGTCCCCACCGAGGGGCTCGAGCCTACCCTAAACTAGGGCGATTAGGCCTTAGTCAACCACGCTTGCCAAATTCGGGTTGGTCGACTTCACACACAACCTGTACAGAAATTCTTTCTTCACAGGTGTTAAGCGGTTCGAACCCCGCCGCGAACCAATGTGTTTTCAAATTTTGAATTTATAGTATGTACGTTTATTCGACGCTTTACGGTGAAGGAAAACACCGTGAGGACGGCTATAAATAGTGTATACAAAATAAATAATAGTACTAGACGATACCAATTTGGTTAAGTAATAATAAGAAATTAAAGGAATAAATATACCTCGCGTCGCGGAGAAATCTATGAAATCTTAATTCCTTATTGTATTTTGCGGTCGAGAAACATCCGTATATAGAACAAGTGTGCACCATTATGAATAATGTAATAAACAATTCACGTAAAAAACAATGCAAATTTCGCTCGCGTATCACACAGTCACACACAGTTGTTTCCTTCAACCCTCGGCGTTCGAGTAAACAAACTCGGCGAGTTTGTAGGCCACGGACCGCGCCGCCCGCTTCCCCGTGAGTTCCCCGCCATTGCTCTGCGCAAACACGTTCGTTTCGTAACTGTATGATTATTAAACTGTGCTTTCGCTTTTAATTTTGAGAGTCAAATTGCATCTATCGCTGCTTCAAAAAATGGAGGGAGACGTTGATACGATAATAAATTTACTTGTGTACAACTTCCATAACTTCCAAAGCCTGTATATAAAAAAATAAACAAGCCTTTTAGGACCGGATATTACTTTTAATTTTTAATATTTTCTACACAATGTGTATCCTCGGCTATCACTTGCTACAGGTCAAAGAGCCGTATCGATGTTAAATTATTTGGTGTGAATTCTGATTGTTCTCACTGTTTTCCAATGTAATAATCACAGATATCGCAAACTTTGCCGTTCTCACCTTTCAAGACAGAGATACACTTTGTAAAGGGTGTTTATTTTGTTCCCATTTAGTTTGCTTGAAAAAACATTTTGTATAATTTAGATGACAAGTTACTTTCAGCTATTTAAAATTACTACTGTTAATTAATAATGGACCTTTTTTATTTTATTGTTGTTGTATTGACGTCTCCACCTTGAAGAAGTCACACGGCACAGAGTCTGGTGTTGACGCCGCAATTATTGTCAAATCAGTAGCGATCGTTGTAGATTTTGTCATATAAAATAAACTCACACCAGGAGACGCATTTTTGAAACAATATAATTCAAATTCGCATTTGAAATCGTATGATTCGAATACGAATTTCCAAATTCACTATTTTTGAATATTCATTCCGGGAATTTTGCAACGAGTGGTTTTACGCACTTGTTTTCGATTTCTACTAGAGATTATATGCAGAAGTGACATTGATTGAAATATTTATTATAGCTTTGTATGAATATTCGTAAAATGGTCCACAAATTAGACATTGCTAAAGTGTTAGTTGGGACCATTTTACGAATATTCATACAAAGCTGTCGAATAGAATTTGCTTATGAATAAGTTGCACACAATTCATAGTATGAATCATAGATTCGTATTATGATTCTGCGATGCGGCCTTTTTAGATCCGCAGAACAGTAGATTTCGCACACAAGTTGTATTTATGTTTGAATTTGAGTTTCACTTCTAATAATTGAAAAATGCATCTCGAGGTATTAAAAAAAATATAAGAGAAATGGGGAAGTAAGGAATGTTTCGAAAATATGCAATGGGACAACAGCTAATGTGTCGTTTATGGTTTCTCCTTGTTATTTGCGTAGCTGGGAGCGGGAGTTTGGTGATTTTAGTTTGTTGCGCGAAACAAAAGCTGAAGATGCGTCTTCATTGCAGATCGCAACCGACGCCGGACGACTCCTCGGGCAAGTCCGGCGCGAAGTTTTACCAGAGCTACGACCGTCTTTTCATACTGAAGACACTCACGTCCGAAGAAGTTGAAAGGATGCACTCGTTTTTGAAGCACTACCACCCGGTAAGAATATTTTTGTCTTCATCACAGACTCATCACACGAGAAATAGAACTCTCCCAAGGAGGGTTAGGCTGTCTTCCACTATGTTGGGTTGAGAGAGCGCAAGAGCCTTTTTTTATATAACAGTTGTCAATAAAGCAGGCTGTCCACCTAATGCTAAGTGGCTACAGTTACCTATAGTACCTACACGTGGTTCCTGCAAGAGTTGCAAATCTACAACAACTACAAGTTCGTCAATATACGTTGCCAACTTGTGACATAAGAGGTCAAGTCACAGTTACCCAGTTATTTCACTTCCTGTCTTGCCGTTGCCCTTCAAACCGGAACACATCAATACAAGCACTGCTGTGTGGCGGCGGAAATAGGTAAGATAGAGGTGCCCATGTGGATTACTCTAGTGCAGAGTCTCCCCCTGGTCCTCTTCTATTCCATTGAGCCTTTTCCACTGATCGCCAGTGTGATGTTGACGCAAAGGGTTCGAGGGGTCGATGATCCGCGGACCTAAAAAGGCCGCATCGTAGAATCATATTATGATTCATATTACGAATGGAGTGCATTCAAGGGGGGGGGGGGGGGGGGGGTTGTTAGCTGCCCAATACTAAATTTATACGCATAAATATTCATCTGGAGGCTGGCGGATCTAAAACCACCGCAGCGCAGAATCATAATACGAATCATATTATGAATTGAGTGCAACTCATCATAAGCAAATTATATTTGACAGCTTTGTATGAATATTTGTAAAATAGTCTACAAATTAGGCATTGCTAAAGTGTCAATTGAGACCATTATACGAATATTCATACAAAGCTATCAAATATAATTTGCTTATGATGAGTTACACTCAATTCACAATGTTATTCGTATTATGATTCTGCGATGCGGTCGTTTTAGGTCCGCCGGCCTCCAGATGAATATTTATGCGTGTGAATTTACTATTGGGCAGCTAACAACCCCCCCTGCCCGTACCTTGCTACGCTCTTGCCACTTAACGAAGCCTTTTTGCGGTTGGTATTGGTACAAAAATAATATATACAAAATCAAACATACAAAGTATTTGATCTCTGTAGTTGTTATTTAACACAAATATTTGAAATAAAACAGTTTACCTATGTGTGATTAGTACTTTTAATTTTTTGAATGACTTACGTTAATCATATTGTTATGCTTGTATTGTAATTAATATAATAACAAACATAAAATTATAATCTGCGTAAGTTATTGCATACAGTAACTTTAAGCACTTGTTGCAATAACCATCTGTTCAGTTTTATTTTCCATTGACATGACTTATGACCATCATGAATATTTTATGCAACTTCTTAGAGATAAAATAAAAGTACCTAACTTTTTTAAAAATAAAAATTGTGTAAGCATTTGACCTTAATTTATTTTTTTTGTGTAAATGTAAACAAAGTTATGGTCTAAGGTGGAACATGATTTGCTTACTAATTAGGTAACTTAAGTTGTCCTGTTCGGGAAATAAGCAGGCCGGTGGCTCATTCCACTCCATTGCCGTAAGCATTAGAAAGGATCGAGCAAAGCATTTCGTGCGAGTCGTTAGAACATCGACAGCGAAAAGGTGCAACGCCAGTCTGCGCCTGGTTCCCCGGTTATAGAAGCGGGCAGAAGGAACAAAGTTGGGTGAAAATCGTTCGCGCACTCCAAACTGTATTCTGTAGAACGACGATAGTTAAGCAACTTCACGTCTGTGTTCGAGATCTTTAATTGGTCGCTCACAGGTCCAGTCGAACTCCGTGCTCTTGCTTCAACCGAATTGCAGCTAGTTGATATTTAGCCGGGCCGACTATGACCCGAAACCAAAATTTGGAGCGCATTCTGCAAACATTGTAAATATATGTTTGGTATTGGCGTACTTGACATCTGTAGGCGCGTTCGGATAGCATCGAGGTGGCAAAAATAACTGTTAAAAATGACAAAATTGACACAAGGAGCGTTCGGTTAGAAGAAGTGTGAACAAAAGTTGCATTTTTATCTGTTTACGTCAACCGTTCGGATAGCTGAAAAAATGTCAAAAATGGCATTGTGAACTGCCAATTTCGCCCCAGCTATCGAAGAGGGTCAAAAGTGGCAGTTTTTGACATTTAAGATTTTTGACGTTTAATAGACGTAAAATTTTTGACACGATTGAATAAGTTTTAACGAAATAAATTTTATTTTCATTATTTATGGAAATTAATGATCGTTAATCATGAAGCGAGCTTATTACATCATAATACATCCAGAATCTGGAAACTGAAAATAAATTTAGGTTATAATAGCTTATGACTTTGACATATTGAGAATGTAGCGTTCGGTTAGGGTGTGGAGCAAAAATGGCAAAAATTTCATAACCTTCTAACCGAACGCTTTACATCAACGCCAATTTTGATAATGCTAAAAACGCCACCACAGGCTACCCGAACACGCCTCTTGTCTCTATTTGTAAACGATAAAATTGCGAGCACTGTGTCAGTACGCTGTTTCTAGCTATATAATCGTAGAATCAGGGCTAAATCACCTGTACAGTGAATTTCTATCGTTATCAGTGATGTGGCGTTTCCGCCGTTAACATGTTATTTTAGTACACATATACTAATACGAGATAAGCAATGATTAGTCGGGCTTATGATTAAAATTGATAATCGCCAGATTTGGTGTAGGTGTGAAATATGTGACAGAGAATGCTATTTTTCTTTGTGATAAACTAATGAAGATGTTGTATGTATTTATAGAATGCTTAATGTGATAAGAAACTCACGTATTTGTCGTGATTCTATGCATAATGCTGTGGTTTCGAGAGGTGTTACAACAAAACGAGCATTGTTAAAAGATAATCATGCTTTAAATCTTATCTATCCTCAAAAACACCATTATCTAAATGAGCTCTATATTTAAATTATGGCTATAATTGAACATCTGAACATCTAAATGATTGTATTTTTTTCATTTATTTCACAATTCATTGTCTCCAAATGCTCTGCAATGCAAAACGCTATGTAAATGTAATAAAGTGACCATTACTCTTTTGAATTTAATCATAAGTATATTCTAAGAACACACAACACAATGACACACAATGGTAAGTGGCGATAAGGCCGCAGATGATTTTGACTTGCAGGCCTATTTTGTAACTTCAGTCGCTAACTAGAACTATCATTTTTAAAGGAAACTTGATATCCAGTACTGCTATTATGAACGCCACCGTAACACATAATATAATCACTCAACTAGAAATGAATATAGTTTCTTTCAAAAATGACAGTTCTAGTTACCAACCGTCGTAGTTAGTAAATACGCCTGCTGGACTTCTCAGCTACTTAATCTCTAATTGACGGAACACAACAATGTTATAAACATTGTTATTATGGCGACACACATAAGTAAGATGATGGAAGCTAGCCATGCGGGCTTAGAAGCCCACCAATCAAACCAAGTAGAAAACTTTTTTTTTCATTGGGAATCGAAATCTGAACTTCCAGAACAATACCAGGTGCTCTCATCTCAACCACTAGACACTAGACACGTGAAAGAAGTGTTTATGGTCTGGTTATCTGGTAGTATATAAATGCTTCTTGTCTATGATACTATCGTCCATATATTTTCTCCTAAGGCGCTACTTTTCCATTTTGTTGAATATTTTATCTAAAAATTCTTAAAGACAGAAACATAATTAATAAATTTCACTTGATAGAACAAACAATCAAAGAAAAAAAACAGCTGTGAATCAGAAAATACAAAAATAAATGACAAATCAAATTACCAATAGACATACATTGTTATTTTCTGTAAATTGTAAAAATAGTAAATAGTGACATTAGATGCTATTATCAACTTTATTACCTTGCAATAAAGCAGTCGTCGTGCACGAGTAAATTTCCTGGGAATCTTCGCCTTAATATATGACGAAAATATTAGCTAGTTTTGTTGTATAGAAACACAAAATTGGCAAACAATCTGAGCAGCCGCCGGCTTTTTGTGAGGCGAAGGTTCTTCCTCGGTCGCCTCATTTATTACATGTCTCAATCAATATTGTATTTTCTAGTACATAGTGGAGAGGCACGGCAAGACGCTACTACCGCAGTACCTGGGCATGTACCGGCTCACTGTCGACGGCATCGAACACTACCTGGTCGCCACCCGGAACGTCTTCTCGAACCACCTCAACATTCACAAGTAAAACATTGGATCTTTGTTTTTAATAGAGTCGATGAGAATGCGTCATGATATATTTATTAGGTTGGTATTGATAGAGGTATTCTTAAAATAAACTTATGACTTTTTGCCGCAGAAAGTATGACCTGAAGGGGTCGACTGTGGACCGCGAGGCGTCGGAGAAGGAGCTAGAGAAGGAACTGCCAACGCTGAAAGACAATGACTTTATCAAGCAGGGCGTGCGCATCGACATCGGCGACGCGGCCAAGGAGAAGCTGTTGGAAACACTCACGGCGGACGTCGATGTGAGTATTGTAAAGTGTAACTGTTTGTAAACAATGTTTGTATATGAGAGGGAGAGAGAGACGATAACTTGGCATTCCATAGATTCACCGTGCGGGTGCCGGGTCCATCGCGTTGCAGAGAAAAGAGCCAAGAGCAGTGCCTGGGGCTTACGATTACGACCCAGGTGCAGGTTTAAGTAGCTACTTTACAATGCATCAACATTCACCTTCACCACTCCGGCTCCTCTCTCTGCCTAACCATATTTGATACGATTCCGTCAGTGCCGCCTTTGTTACGCGGTTTAATATTGAGCTCACGGACGTTCGCGATAAGCTTAGATCTTTTAGCAGCGTGTATAAGGATTTTTCCGGAATACCTCTCGCGCCTACTTCTACCGCATAAAAGTGAACATAATATCAGTTTTTTGTGATTTCGTTGGTAAGATCGTAGTATCTATTCAATTTAAATGTGTGTTCTTTGGGAATGTTATTTTCCCACGGCACGGTGAGTTCGATGAGTAGCACGCGCTTTAGTATCCGAGAGTAAAGCAAACTGTCTGGCCTGGATGCAGTAATCGCTACGTCAGACGGAAACTTGTATTGTTTATCACACGTATCCATCACAAGGGTCCAATCCGGTGCCGAGCCCATGATTGAATAGGGTTTATTTATTGGTTTTGTTTTAGAGCCCTCTTTGGTGAACTGGTTGAGGCTTGTGGTTGTTGTCATCCCTTTCTGGGCTGTTGCGACCGCTCCGCAACCGTACCGTAAAGATATGGAAAATATTCTATTCTTAGTGCGGTAGCGCTGTCCTTAAGGTTTCCGGCAGTTTAGTTAGTAGCCTCTAGATGGCGGGCGCTGCGGTTACGGAGTAACAGAACTGACCTAAGCAATGTAGTGCTTAGGTCATCTTTTCAGATATCACCATTCATAGTTCTCGGAACTTAGTATCAGAGATCCGATTAGTTAGATTACATGTCACCATAGCGAAACGAAATACGTGAGAAGTGTTGACAAACATTTTGTATTGTTGTATATTTCAGAATGTTGTGCAACCTAATAGTAATAACGGCAGAATAAATTACACAAAAGATAGCAAGTAAACTATTAGAAATACAACATGATTTTACCTATTCAGGTGATGTCAGTCACTGGTCCATTGTTCTAGGTAAAAAAAACAATCACGACATATATAAAAACATATATTTTCGGCGTCGAGTAATTTTGAAAAGGCTGTCGTTCAAAGTTTATACCACATTTAATCATTATTTCAATAAAAACGCCGTTTTGCTGCAAGTAACAATCTCGCGATAAAGGGTGATTTTCCTGCAAATGTTTCCGACCACCTCCATGGTCTGACTGTTCTGATTTAGTGGTACGAGGTTTGATTCGTCATGAGTGCGGAAGCTGTTCCGCTTGGTTTCGTTCTGCTAGGGTTTCCGTGCTCGTTTGGCTAGCTACCACTGTCTTACTTATCGCTACCACTGTTTATCGCCACAATAAAGTGTCAATAAAATTGTTGTGTACCAACAATTAGAGGAACAGCACCTATTACTCGGTTGTTGAGAAGATTTTCGTGCTGAAAAGGTGAGGAGAAATATATTTTCGTTTTTCAGTTCCTGACAAAGCTGCACCTGATGGACTATTCGTTGCTGCTGGGCGTGCACGAGTGCGGGCGCGGCGAGGCCGAGGCCGAGGCCGCGCGCGCCAGGGAGGCCGCCGAGTCCGACGCCGAGACCGACTCCGACACTGACACTGACACCCGCCACCACGGCGACAGGTACGGCGGGGATCACTCCACACTGACACTGACACCCGCCACCACGGCGACAGGTACGGCGGGGATCACTCCACACTGACACCGACACCCGCCACCACGGCGACAGGTACGGCGGGGATCACTCCACACACACCGACACCCGCCACCACGGCGACAGGTACAGCGGGGATCACTCCACACTGACACCGACACCCGCCACCACAGCGACAGGTACGGCGGGGATCACTCCACACTGACACCGACACCCGCCACCACATCGACAGGTACGGCGGGGATCACTCCACACAGACACCGACACCCGCCACCACGGCGACAGGTACGGCGGGGATCACTCCACACTGACACCGACACCCGCCATCACAGCGACAGGTACGGCGGGGATCACTCCACACTGACACTGACACCCGCCACCACGGCGACAGGTACGGCGGGGATCACTCCACACTGACACCGACACCTGCCACCACGGCGACAGGTACGGCGGGGATCACTCCACACACACCGACACCCGCCACCACGGCGACAGGTACGGCGGGGATCACTCCACACACACCGACACCCGCCACCACGGCGACAGGTACGGCGGGGATCACTCCACACACACCGACACCCGCCACCACGGCGACAGGTACGGCGGGGATCACTCCACACACACCGACACCCGCCACCACGGCGACAGGTACGGCGGGGATCACTCCACACTGACACCGAAACCCGCCACCACGGCGACAGGTACGGCGGGATTATTTCATCGACATCTTGCGTATACTTCGATAGACTACTCCAAAAAAATATTTGAATATTTTAGTAGAAAAATTACGTAAAATATAGGTATATCACAAATTACGCTTGCTTTTTAGTCTCAGATGGTATCAGATATTACGAGAAATTACAAATAACTACATATGTACAAATAATCAAAACACTGCAACTCGCGTGACGTCACACACTGAGCCGTTTTACCGAACGAAATTATTCTTGTAAGCGCAGTTGAATGTCCTATAACTTTTTTATTCGTCAAGATATTTTCATAATTCTTTCACACCTTTGTTTAATTTCATTTAAATTTTAATATTAGCGAATAAAAAAGGAAGTCTAAACTTCTCCATTGCCATATTACAAGGATATAACAAACGGTCACAGATGGGGCTTCAACACGCCTCCTGACAGCCCCCGAGGTCTTGTGCGGCAGTCTTCCCTTCGCTACCAGGGCATCATTCCAGAGCTGGATATCTACGCCATCCCCAGCCAGGATGGTTGGTATTGTTTTTTATTTTACAAAAAAAAAATGAACATTCTGACCACACTTAACCTAACCTATTTAATATATTCATATTATTTACTCTCTAAAAGAAGACAACCCTAACATTGTCAGAAAAGGAACGCGATACGCGATGAAAGAGAGACAACAGCAGAGCATGAGCAGTTGGTGTTAGCGCTGTTCGACCTTAATTGCACTGTATTATGTTGTGGCAAATTGCTATTTTTTCAAATTAATAGCAACTTGCTATTTATTTGATTTTGTGGAGTGACGCTTGTCTTTTATATATTCTTTCGCGGAACATAACATCGCAAGCACCACTGTTTTGAGGCATAAATAGGTAAGATACAGGAATTCTTAGGTCTCACTCTGTTTAAAATATGTCTGGTATTCAGTGTTTTTTTGAACTGAGAAAGTAAGGAGAAATCCGTAATGATAGGTTACTCTTAGCTGGAAATTCTTGCTTCCACAATAAATTTATTAAATCTTCGATTCACGGAAATCTATTATATAATTTGTTTGTTGGAGATTTTTAGATTATTTATTACATTTCAGGTGCACCCAGAAAAGAAATATATTTTGTGGCGTTGATCGACGTATTGACTCATTACGGAGTAAAGAAACAGGTACAATAATTTTGTCTATTATCTCCCCTGCTTCATGGGATTTAAAATAATTGACGGAATGTCGAAAGGATAGAATAAAAAACATCGTTTTAAAAATTCTTTTTCACACAGGCGGCCAAAGCGGCGAAGACCGTGAAATACGGAAGCAACGTCGACGGTATCTCGACGTGCGATCCCGAGCAATACGGCAAGAGGTTTATAGAGTTCGTCGCAAAGGCCATAGAGGGGAACTAACCCCCTCAGGTTAATAGGATTACTCCCTAAGGCCATCGAGGGGATGTTACCTACCCCTCGGTGCTTCTGCTAACTGCTGACCCGAGACAAGTAAGAGTGCCTCATTCAAAAACGTACCTCCGTGGATAGACAGCTGCTGTTATATTGATTCAGCAGCATTGATTCTGAGAAGTAGAACCTCAAAGCCCAAGTCACATGCACACGCGAAAGAAAATGCATAGAACAGCAATGCTTAGGAACGGTGTAAGTCTCGCGACCTTGTACTGTAGTTCAAGTATAATAGCTATTTATTTGTTGCGAATTCGTGTTGTGACTTGGCTAGGGGCTCAGATATTGCCTAAATACGAAAATTCTGTTTGCCTCAATGCCTACCTACCTAGCGTTACCTGGTTTCAGGCTTGCCAGCATAAAAAAAACATTAAATGTTTCCAATTCTAGAATTTTGTTGTTACAAATTGAAATCAAGTCCATATATTAACGTTTCTATTTACGATTTGCTTAACGTGTAATATAATAATTATTTTCGGAATTTTTGAATTTGTTTGTTTATCAAACCCGATTTATGAATAACCCCGAGTTATTAAAAACAGCTATGTTTACCACCAGCCAAGAATCACACATATTTAAACATCTCGTCTATATCCATTTAAAAAAATTAGAAAAAGAAGATGGAGATATCATTTTTTAATTTTGTGTTGGCAACTCTATACAATGGTAACATTAACGGTAACGATAAAAAAACAGTCACACGATGTCTAGTTTTTTTTATTTAAAAAGACTAAAGAAACAAATGAAAATATTAATATTTTTGTACATCATTTTGAAGACAAGACAAATTCATAAACTGTAGTTAAATAGTAGCAATTCTTATATTTACTAATACGAATGTTATTAGGGCAGTGTACGATGGATGATAAGCAATTTTGAAATTTAATTTATTAAGTTCTTTTTAAACTTGTTATGGCACGCTCAGGCAACATAATTTTTCTTGTATTTTTACATTAATAAATGTCTTAGTTGTTTAGTGAATTGTTAATGTATGCATAATTGTAATAATAAAAAAAAAACAATTATGGTAAAATCACCGAATTGATTTTTATCATTTTTAGTAAATATCAATTCGCACCCCATATTAGTGCTGTCGAAATAACATTCGTTACGTGTTCTTACGAATTTAATTTCAAATGAATCGAATTTGAGTTATTAAGATGGATCGAATTTCTTTTTAGTTGTCGCTAGTTTTGTGAATGATGCGTTGTGTTCCAGAATCGATTCCCTTATGGCTCGGCCGAAGTTTCTATACACTAATATTAGTTAGTTTCTATTATTAATCTGTTCTCCTTTCGATAACCAACAATGTTGTAACTGCATTGTTCCTATTCTTAGCTGTTTGCACGTGTTTTACTTCACTGGTCGAGCCTCCTTGGGCCTTTTGTCTGCGAGCCGATATTTTGACGGACGATCGGATCGGAATGGTGCAAACCGGCAGCATGCATTCGCGTGTGGTACGTAAATATCGATATTTTTACTATGTTGTATCTAATCGACTTTCTGATGTAAATTGCAGCAGCTACTTTGTTAATACAACGTGTAACATAAGTAACGCACACTCTGAAAGGAGTTTGTTACAAATTTGTAAATGAATCAATTCCAGTGTTTTCTTTTTTTATTATTAGAGATATAAAAAAAAACAAATAATGTTTATTACAAACGCATAGCACGGGCAGTCTACGAACGCCGAGTAAAGCGTGACATGTGAATGACCTAGAACAGCTGACAGGTGATAGCAATAGCGCACGGCACGCTGCGAAACTTTGAATACAAATGCATTGAAAACAGCTCTCATTACCTGTATTTTGTATCATATTCTTTTGTCTAGCTAGAATGTTGACCGAACCGGTAATATTGATTACCTAGTTGCAATGGTTTTATTTTTTTTCTTACTTTTCGTAATCATTATTTCTCTTTGATTGACACCGTTTCAGAAGTCAATTCTAACCAAACTACTTATAGAGTTGTTACACGTTGTGTACTTGATATTAATGCGATTGTCTGCCCAACCGGTACAAATTCGTGGCTAATAAAAAACAATAGCGAATACTGGGAGTTGTTAAACCTTGTATATTTTTTAGTACCGCACCAATCGTTCCGACTTCCCGATAAATGTCGGATCGTCGACAAACGCCCCAGTCGATGCGACGGAGTCAACAGGGTGACGTAGTCGTCGACAAACTGTAACGTGGTCAGATCCGATCGAAAGTCGCTTGTTAGTAGAAGCATCGCCATTTATTGTTGTTTCACATAGAGCCATAGGCGAACGAATGGCAGTTGGCCATTCTACGTCTATGCCTCTATGCTATTTCTGCGCTCACCGCAGCGTACGTACAATAAGTCTAATTGCGTCATTTAAAAATGAATTATATAAAAATAAAAATGTTTAAATTCGTGTCGTTAAAGTGTAGTGCGAGGTCTCTTAAAGTTTGATATTCAATGATAAATGCGGACGAGTTAAAAACAGTCGGATGTTTGTCGTGTTGGTGCGTTCGAGTCTTGGTTAGGGTGATAGCACACGTGTACGCACGCGCCAAAGGATCGAGTTTCAGAATTCGGACGAATTGCCGATTCTATTGGCTCGTGTTTAATCTGCGGCGCATAAAGGTGTGCGTTCACATTTATTCGCTTCGAGAGCGTATACGTAGCACTATGGAAATAGATCGGTGTGTTAACTGACCAGCCCCCCCTAGACAAAAGCCACACGCAAATTTTTCTGCAGTCGTTTCGCTGAAAAAATGTATGGAGATGACATTAGCATATGACAACCTCATGCTATATTTTTTCCGCGCCCAATGTCATCTCCATACATTTCTTCTGCGAAACGACTGCGGAAAAATTTGCGTGTTGCTTTTGTCTATGGGGTCAGTTGTGTTATTCAGTGGCAGAATCAATGTGAATTGGCGCAATATACCATTTTCATATAGCTTTATATGTATCCTTGCCTTCTTTGACGTACATGTCAATTTGGCAAAAGTGTATGGAGTGGTGACAGCGGGATCTAAAAAGTAAAACTAGATTCACAGCTAGATAGTGTGTTAATGAAACTGTTGTTACTTAATTTTGCAATTGTTATTTAAAAATTGCTTATTTTTTTTTGTAATTGTGCCTTTATTTTTGCGTAACTGCACTTGTGGCGCCCTCATTTCTTCCAAACGCTTTTTTTGTCAAATTATTGTAAGGATCCTTTGAGATATTCAGTAAGCTAACTATTGTTCTTTGACTTTTATGGTCAGCAATAAAAAAAAGCTGTCTCGATCTCAGCACCTGAAGATGAAAGTGAATTTTTCCAAGCATTCGATAAAAGTCGAATGTTTTGGATTTTTGTAAATGGGAAACATGAAATAAATTTTATTTACACAGTCAATTTTGACTATTAGTAATACATATATTAGTCTTCCATTACGCCATTTGCGCCAATTCGAATTGCCTCGAGTATAGCCCTCTGCCGGTTCAATGAAAACGTTTGGTGGTTTTTAGCCAAAGCTGTATATTGTCGTCGAGATTTTATTATTGTGTAAAGTCTATGTCACGATCGCTACGTCAATTTGAACGTTTTAGACGCATAATACCACAAACGCAAAATACCAACCCGAGGTTTTTTGGTGTCTACATTGTCTTTCCACAAAGTGTAAATTTTTAAAACATACCTTGAAATTCTTTTAAGTAACAAAAACTACTTTATGAACAACGCTTTAATTTTAGACTTTCAAAATAAGTTTATTTACTTCTGATTCTGTTGTATTTTACTGTCTTTGCAATCAGTCAACGTAATTTTTAAGCTGGGTTATTCGTCCCTAGACGTCCCTACTTCATTATGAAAAAATTATAGAAATATTTTTTTTAACAAAATATGTACGGAAGATACGCTCCTAATTTCGCAGACGAGCAGTGCTCATAATGAAAATAAAGCAATATGATATTTGAAATGTTTGGAGTTACGTCAGGAGCACACCAAAAGGTAAAGTTGTGGTATATGTAGGTAGGTTCGCACAAATTAATGAGTATGGGAATAAATTGGGTAATAATAGGAACGGACCCACGCTTAAAATTCTTGTTAATGTAGTAAATGGCTCGTTGGTTGCTTGGTTATCGTTGGATTATAAATAATATGATGTGACCTATGAGGTACTTTAATTTCCAAAAAAATATGCGGCTTCTGTCACTGTCACCAATAAGCGAGTAAAATGAATGTTTAATAGTTTTACAGCGTGAATTTGTAAAAAAGGAGGAGTAGTTGTTTGATATGCGTTAATTATGTAATAAAGAATTTCAAGATAGGATTCTGTTGGTTGAAATTAAGCAAGATGGCGGGCGTTAGACGTCATTTGATAAGTACACTTTGTGGAAATTGGCGTAGATATCAATTAATTTATGCTATAATAAAAATAGCGTTATACTATTTAAAAAAAAATTTTGTTATTTTGTCACTTAGATTATTATTACGATGATATGAACACACTGTATAATGTTTTTCTGTAAATTGTCAATTAAGTTTGTACTACATTTTGCAATATATATGCTCTTGTTAGAAATAGAACGAGCGATGCAGACGTTTTCAGTGAGCAGAGCAGAGTAAAGGTCAGTTAACTCGCAGAGTCCGGGTCGTGTCAGTGCCTATGCCTACAACTAGCTAGCAATAATATCGCATGTGTAGCCTAAGAAACTCGACGCTAACTTGGCCACTGTAGCCTTACAAGCAATGTCGTAAAGATTGCCTTTACAAATTATAATCTGCGATCAAGATAATTTAGTCTAATTTGATTTTGATTTCATATTTTATTAAAGAAGCATGTTTGAGTATCTTAGGCTACACGCGCGTACAATCGGGGCGACGCGTCGCACACAATTGAACTGATATTAAAATATTTGAGCACACTCGCAATAATTTTCATAACTCGTTGTTAGCTTTTTATATTGTTCCGCTGTCGCGTAGATTAGTATTATGGACAAATTAAAATGTTGAATATCATTAAATTTAGACGGTTCAAGAGTGTTTATATTGGACGTGTAATTGATAATGTTATTTCAGATATAGTGACAGTGATAGTTCTATGGCTGTTGTATACTATAGTGATGGGGGTTGAGTCGATTTGAGTTTGTCGATGTGGTGTCGTTACATCGGTGAGTGGTTAGAATCGACATACAAATATATAGTACACAGTGTCAGTATGTGCGTTATATTGTAGTGGGATGTGATTGTATTTTGCTTGGTCGACTGATTATCGGGTTTTCAAATTTTTACGCTAGGTATTCCTTCTAGTTAGGGTAGTTGTTTCTGAAGTGATTCCTTGAAACTAGTTCAAACTGAAAGATTTTATTGAATATCGACCAAGCAAGACATAGTGAACATCAATTCTGAACTGTTTGTCAAGCAAAACTATACATATAACATCATATTGCCAATATGCCTAGAGCGCTTAGTTTCTGTCTAGAATAGAAAAAGAAAATAGTACTTTATAAGGTTTTGTTATTTATTATTCTATTTCGAATTAAGACTTGGATTGTTATTGGAGTCTTTGTGATTTATTATATGGAGATCGATGTGAGATAATGCTAATAAAAGGACTTTTATACTATGATAGTTCACCGCTACAACAAAATTATTCACCGTGACATAATATATAAAAACATCTAAACACAACATTGCCTGTGTTCTTCTAAATATTTTCGTTGATATTAATAATTTACTAATTTTTTTAAACAGTAATAAATAATAATATTCTCGTATTCCGGCAGTTAGAGGCAAGATATAATAAGTTCCTCTACTATCCAACTTTACCGTCACTTTCAATCAGGCGAGGTGAAGGCCTTGATAAGGAGAAAACAGTTTCTCAAATGTGATTATGTTTTATACAATAGGGAAGCACTCGGTCGTCATCTGACCTGATGGTATGTGAGGATAAGGCTGAAGATGGAAACGAGCTTCACCTGCAGGCGTATTTACTAACTATACGGTTGGTAACTGGAACTGTCATTTTTGAAAGAAATTTTATATCCATTACTAGTTAAGTGATTATATGTGTTAAGGCGGCGTTTATAATAGCGGTAATGGATATTAAGTGTCTTTCAAAAATGACAGTGACAGTTCTAGTTAGCAATCAAATTGGGCCCGTTGGACTCCTCAACAATTAAGGAACTGGATATCTCACTTCTAATAGTCGGAACACAACAATATGTTATTAAAAATGTTGTTTTGGCAACGACTGTTGGTACTATTAATTTTGACTGGCCATCCTATATAGCCTGCTTGGTATAAAAATGTACCTACTTTCACGAAATTGAAATGTAAAAATGCAGATGTTGTTACTGCCAACTACAACAACCTTCAAAATGTAATCTGCGATGTACTATGATCTCTTATAACGTTTTTATTGCGTTAATAACGTATTTTCTGTATTACGTGCGTGCGTAATGCAAAAATTACGTAATACATACACGGTTATTTTTTATCACCCTGGAAAATTTAAGGGACGCTTCACGACATGGTATTAGAATGATTTAAATATAAATAAAAAAATAACCTTAATTTTATATTATTTTTTTTAAAAAATACAAAAAATGCTGCCCTAGTTGAGAGCAGCATTTTTAGAGATTTTTTTTTTATATATTTTTTAATTTTTTATATAATACTGGATGTGTCCTGAAGCGTCCCTAAAATTTTCCAGGGTGATAAAAAAATAACCGTGTATAGCGTACGTAATACGATGAAGCGAAAATAAGACAGTTAATCTGCCAGGAAAAAGGAGATCATAAAATGCTCCCAGTCCAAGAAATTAGACAGCAAATAATGTTTTGTGTACGCGTTTTTATGTATTAGCTAAATAATGCTTTTGAAAAATTTCACACGGAGATTTATATTCATTGCTTGCTACAGTGTAATAATGTATATTACAACAATGTTACAGTAATATTGCATTTGACTGTAACATTGTTGTAAAATTGCTGTACTATATCAATGAGACACCGGAAACCAAAAAAAGGAAATCCAACTGTACAAAAGTTTTATGGACATAATAGTTAAAGTTGTGATATAAATCTTCTTTGGGTGAAACTTTCAAAAGAAACGGTTGGATATAATAGTTGAGATTTCTAACGTATTGCATGGCTTGCTGTTATTGAATCAAGCTTATTAATAAAGCAAACAAAAATTCCCTAAGTATAAAACGTGTAATCTACTTGTATTTCATTTATGGATTTTGTGTACTCTTGTTGTATTATCATGAATATTGTCACAGTCTAACTAAATACAGTGGTGAATGTGATCTTTGTAGTTTGGGTTGTCAATTTGAGCTGCTGCACGCTCGAAGCTTTCTCGTCAGGGCTAGAATGTGGTGAGCTGTCACGTGACTTCAAAATGTATCGCCAACATTATGCTCAAGCTCAAGTGCTTCTTATCAGAAATTTATTCGTAATGATGAGAATTACAATTGCGACTGTGTTTAGATAGCCGTTTTCTGGGTTTTAAGTTGCTTATCTTTGTCAAATGTTATTTTTTTTTCAATTTACTGTGGTCAGGATTTGTGATTTCTTTCTTATAAACTCAATTTAACCAATCGGGATGTATGTACGTACACGGTTCATTGGTTTACATGTTGTATGGTTTTAAAATCGATGTGTAATTTTTAAACAGTATTTTCGGGATGATAATAATTTTTTGTCTGTAAATTCAAACGTGTTGTTGTAATTTACGAAATTATAGCTTTTTGTGATAGATATTCCTTTAATTTTTTAGATGTTAATTTTACTTTACAATCATTGTAACTTTGACAACACTTTCATATTGTTCTCTGGATTATTGGACCGGCGTCTGAACGCTTCGCCGATGTCGCGAGCCGCGGTATGATTTTCATTATCATTTTGATTACTGTCGGATAACCAGGGGTAGCAGAAGTAGAAAATCGACTTTTAAAACTTAAACAGCCAGCAAATATATCCTTTCAAAAGAAACTGACAATATCATTTTAATACAATGTTACCATTTGACGGTAAAAATATTTTTGATTCTAAGTTAGTTTCTGGCACTACTGTATTTGGTACGCGTGAAGGTGATCTCAAACAGACAAGATATTGTGATTGTGGTTGCTTACTTTTAGATTGTTAGATACAAACTTTCTATGTAACCACAATTTCGCTACCGTTGCTACGGCGGGCGGCGAGCGTTCAGCGCTACAAAGTTACTTAGTAACAGTATATAAGTTATATAATGTGTTTGTGATTAGTTTTATTTATTAAGTCACGAGTGAAACGTAACGTGTACCAACGTGTATTCCTGAACAATGTGTTAGTCATGGTAAACGATTTAAATATGTCATAATGTGTTGCCATTGTTTAGGTCGGTAATTTTATTTAGTTATGTTACTACTTATAGGTTTTATTTTCTTGTTATACGGTGACGGTGGAGGCCCGGTGCCAGCAGGCATTATTTATTCTACATAAGCTTCGCTGTGTACGACGTCAGGCATTCGGCACGCAAGCCACACAATTAAAATGTTACTCTCTAGTCTACTATTACTGCTCCTGTAAAGACAAACTGTGTATGGAAAAATTGCT
The DNA here is from genome assembly GCA_963935595.1 of Schoenobius gigantellus. NCBI lineage: Eukaryota > Metazoa > Arthropoda > Insecta > Lepidoptera > Crambidae > Schoenobius > Schoenobius gigantellus. Next base: position 26,487,357 of record OZ012554.1, read on the forward strand.
ACTTGATTTTTCAAAATATTCGGTTATAAAGTTCTGCAATATATTTTTGATGTTTTATTTTTTATTCTTTTGTTTTATACCTTTCTGGTCATCTCTCTGTCAAGAGGATTTTATCCGAGAACTGTGGATCTGCGTTTGTGTCAATCAAGGGGTCTAATCTAACCTTTAAATTTTTAATACAACCGCCTCCGTGGTCTGGTGGTTGAGATCACCGGATGGTGATCGGGAGGTCTGGGGTTTGACTCCCCATGGGAGCAGAAGTTTTTCTGCTTGGTTTGGTTGGTGGTAGGGCACACGTCTAAAGGCAAAGTTTGTCGCCAACATAATAACAATATTAATACGAGGGGAGGTCCAAAAGTTCGTGGAATGAAAGGGTTTTAAATAAAATGAAACAATAAATCTATTTTTCCGTTTCAATATAATCACCATTAAGCAGAATACATTATGAATTAATTTATCTAAAGCATCGTAAATATATTTTTTATCTTTTGCCTCGAAATGAGTCAAAATTGCCTCCTTTACCTAATTGTCGTCGGAAAATTTCCTTCCCCTTTTTTAAATTGGGAACAAATAAAAATGACTTGGGGCCAGATCTGGACTGTAAGGTGTGTGGGTGGTTCCCCAATTAGTATGACACTAAGCGAGCGCTCCTATCCCCACTCCATTCCACGAACTTTTGGACCTCCCCTCGTAGCAGTGTGGCTGACCCCAGCCGGGCCACAAAAAAAAAGTGTGAAAAATAGATTGTTTGAGTAGGTCGCTATAATGTCTAGAGTTTGTCAGAGTTTGTCGCCTGCGCGTTTCAGAGATCTGTGTGGCCCGGCTGAGGATACGTTACCCCAGCCGGGCCACACAGATCTCGAAAACGAAGCGACCTAGTGAAAATCTGTTTGCTGATATAGATAGGCGGCAGTTTGTCGGACAAGTTTGAGTTTTCATCGCGCTCGCGTTTAAGGGGGCTGTGTGGCCCGGCTGGGGTAACGTTACCCCAGCCGGGTCACACAGATCTCCAAAGCCAAACCACATAGCGAAAATCTGTTTGCTGATATAGATAGGCGGCAGTTTGTCGGACAAGTTTCAGAGTTTGTCGATCCACCATTTCAGAGCTCACCTGCAGCAAAGTTGCTGCAACTGAGCTAGCTGGAGCTCGAAAACAAAGCGACGTAGAGAAAAACTGTTTGCTGGAATAGTGAAGCGGTAGTTTGTCGGAGTTTGTCGAACAAATTCCACAGTTTGAGACATGCGCATTTCCGAGATATGTGTGGAGGCTGGAGAAACGTTACCCCAGCCGGGCCACCTGGATCTCGAAAACGAAACGACCTAGCAAAAATCTGCTTACTGGCAAAGATAGGTGGTAGTTTGTCGATACATTCTTCAAAGATTCAGAGTTTGTCGACGCCTCAATCCAAAGAACGAAAGAATTCTTTATTTGGGTAAATAGTCTAGGAGCCTGGAGTCCCAAATGTGCGAGGTTTCGTTATTTATTTATGTTTTATGTACTTACTTACAATAAGAAGTTAATGTAAAATAGTTAATTGAAATCAGTGATGAAACAGTAACCGTTAATATTTAAATTTATGTAAATCCTCGATGAGTGATTGATATTTTTTAAATGTATTATTTAAGCAACATTTGGCATCTGGTCTCCTTGTCTATCTATATGAAGTGATGTACAGTCGCGTACAACTTGCTTTATTTATAGCTAGGCCTACAGTACTTTATATTGTTCCCTATGCAGTTAGCCTCCTGTATTTTCAGTTTTTAGTAGTATGTCATCATAATGACAGTACATTACATCACAAATATTGTGTTGTGACTCAAATTCACAAGGTCGTCGTTCAAGGTAAGCAAAAGTAATGCATCCAAAAATGAAATTTTGACTGTTTAATTAGTAAAATTTTCCAGTTCATACCGTAATAATAAACTTAAAATCTAATCCATCCTCGTCTTGACGTGTTTTTCGGTGATCTTGTCTTTTTCTATGATGTAGACAACAGCACCCCAACCGGATATGGCGTCGCGGTCCGCCGCGTTCACCAATGCCTGTGGAATGCCCAGTTACACTTCATTTTTTCTAGGTCAGACATATATAGTGGGTTCCTGGAATTCTGTCTAGTACATTGTGATGCAAGGGTATAAAGTGGGAATCCATCATTTTATCGCAATTCCTTTCAACGATTTTCATTACCCATAAAACGAATCGCATAACTTTTTTTAAAATATTTAACAAACCCTAGAATTAGGTTACATCGCATTTTGGTTTCCTCGAATATTTATTATCTACAAACACAGTTCATCGTTATTTCTTTTCATGTTTTATACATTATATCGAAATAATGTTACATCGAAGTTTTGTTAGCCATATTTTTCTTTCATCGTAAGTTTCAGTATGCTAAATAATGGAAACATCAATTTTTACTTCAAAAAATCAATGTGTATCGATATTTTGGCGATGTAGAAACTGTAGGCGGGTCAAAAATAGGTAGCGAGGAGCGAAGCGACGAGCGTTGGTTTGAACATGAACCAAGCGCGCGAGCCGAGCGAGCGAAGCGAGCGTGCCGCGGCAGCGGCCGGCGAAGCGCCAGAAACGACTTCATGTGTATTCTCAACTTTATGCATACTTATCGCTTGTGGAAACTGCTAATTTTGAGGTTAGTTTTTTCAAATTTCAAATGCTCATGTAGGTAGGAAAAAAATATTATAGAACTGACCGCAACACAATTTATCGTCAATAGGCGAATGCATCATTCGATGAAACGTTACTGCGATAAAAAGTTGTTATGTGAAAAAGTATGATGGGTTTTGATACATATTGTAACATGTTTTACGAATAGTTTCATCGATAACTTAATACTTTTACGAAATGTAAGTTTGATATACCGTTTTTCTGGTAATCAAAACACATGTAAAAGATTTTTTTTAAGAAACGTTTTTCGATGATATAAAATAGCGATGATTAAAAATTCGATGAATTGAAAAAAAAATATTTTAATATATAAATTGTGGAATAGTTTTCGGTAAAATGAAAATCAATATCAAAAAAATCTGTATTCTGATAGACCCGTAGAAAGTAGGTTATTGCAAAAAATCTGTTATTAACAAGCCTGAGCCAAAGGAGAGGGTTTTTAATATCACGAGTTTGCATGGCAATAACTGACTAATGGTCCTCGAGTGTAATATTTCTTACAGGGAAAATATTTTTTTTTACAGCATACCTGTGATATTGTTTCAAATAGGTCATCCGGCTTCAGATTAGGTTCCCATAAAGCTTCACACATACCATACAGCTGCTCTGTGCAAGTACCAGACACAACAAAGTCCTCTGGTTCATTGGGACAGCCAATCTAAAAAAGGAATAAAGTGATAATATTGATAACATTAAAATGTAATGTTGCTAATATAACCATTCGGATCTGATGGATTATCCTAGCGGTCAGCAACAGGCGGACCCGAAGGTCGAACCTCAGACCGTCTAATATTGCAAAATCTACCTACATAATTTAAATAATATCTCCATAAAACCAGCTACAAAAAATATTGAATATCCATATACTGAACAAATTTACAAAAATTACATAAATAAATTTGATGGAGCGTTTCACGCCACCCCGAGTCGGGAGCCTATAACTGCGGCGCGCTTGACTTTGACCAGATAATATTGTGTTGAATCTACAGCTTAAGCGGGCTGTTAACATTGTTATTGCTATTTTAAATGTTTCTTAGTTTTGTTGGTAAATTCTATGGCAATAAATAATACTAATATTATAATAATCATGATCAGTTTTTTAATCTGGATCTTGATAAAAATTTTCAACACTATCCGGACACCACATAAAATTACTTGCCGACCCCTGGATTATCCTATTGATTTCACTTATGATAACAATATACTGAAGTAACACACTACACAAAATGAGTTAATGAGTTGGCTTACTTGTTCAAAAGATCAATGAAGGTATGCAAATGCACACCGGTTTTATCATAATTCTGACACAGCTACGGGCTTAAAGCCTCTATTTATTTAAATATGTAATTAGGTTGATGTAATTTTTATGGCAATAAAAATTACATCATCACAGTTTGGAAACATTCTAGTGAACATTCCTAAGTGATTGTGAGTCTAGTTGTTAATATGAAATTACCACTTAAAAACTAGTGCCAGCGTTGAAGGAAAGCTGAAAAAATTATCAATTCAAACGGATCATAATTAATTTCATACACTTACCAAGTCCATATTGCACACATAAGGCTGGTGGTCGTAAGGGTCCAAGCCGGCAATCACTGGTTCAATGAAATAGGGACCAAAACGCTTTTCATATAGTAAGTTCGACAGCATTGCTGAGAATGTTTTTGGCTTCATTATTCTGTTCTCTTTGAGCTCATAAAGATTCATTCTGGAATATTTTAAGATATACATATTACTATAAAAATATTGTATCAGAACTAATAACATGTAGAATAGAATCATATATATTGTGTATTTACACATCAATACTGCACAACAAAATAATGAAATTGACAACTGTTTTTGTATACGAAAATTCTTGTGCAACCAATGATTTTGTAACATCAGTAAAATATTGTTACAGATTTTCAGTAATCGTTTTAACTGTCTATGTGGTATAGTGGTAGAGACTACATTGTTTTAATTGGTAGGTCAGAGGCACATTCATAGCCGTTGTGCTAGGTACAACCTTTTGCTCTAACCCCATTCAATATCTTAGATAAGAGCAAGATATTGAAAGTTATTCAACCATCAAATTTGTTGTTGAAAAATGCCCCGACATTTATTATAATCGAACTCTTAGGATAATTAGATGATTTTGGGGCCATAATTGATTATCATCTACTAGAAAGAAAGAAATGAAAAATTCAGTTGCAAGAGGGAGATAAAAGATCAAAGCGAGTTAAATTGCCAAATAACTACACTTAAGGTACTGAATGTCCTCCAGTTGATTGAGAAACCATTTAACTTACCATGATCCTACAATTCAAGGTAGGCTAGTCAGTTCCTCCGTTGTTTAAGATTCCAGAAGAAACTTTCATCTTCTGCCCTATCACTACATATCATCAGGTGAGACGTGGCACGAGTGGTTATAAATAATTAAGACTATAATTTCAATGAAATTTTGTAGAGGCTGACAGATATTACCTGAACTTAAGCCTTTGGAAAACAGTTTGTGTGTCAGTTGCAAGTCCCGGCAGCCCAACAAATAGTGTGGGTCCCATCTGGAAAACTTTGGGGAAATTTGTAGATATTGTCTGTGCTTGAATACCATATCGTTTGTCTGAGGCTATAGCAACGCAATCTTGACCTTTCATAGCCACCACCGCACCTCCATTATATGCTAAGATTGACTGAAAATGGTCAATTAGTTATAAAGACTAATTACTTACTTAATTTACTTAGGTAATTCGAAGCAATAAGTATGGAAAAGATAGTCATATTTTGATTGCAATTTTAGATATTGCTTTGTAATGTGTTACGAAAATATAACTTAAATTGTATTGCAGAAAGGCATTATCTTAGTCGACTTGTTAGAGCAAGGATACAACTTCTTTTTCCATCTATTTTCACTTACCATTATGGGATATTGTAAATGAAAAATGAATATTTCAGAAATATGAATTTACATACAAATCTCTGAAAGCCGAAAAAAATTGACATATCATCATACAGATAATAAAACGACTAAGGTGCGTTCCGATCCGAATCACAATTGGCGCGTTCCGAATTGCGATAAAAGCGATAATATCGCGAATCCGACCAAATTAAATCGTCACAAAATATAAGGGCTATTGAATCAGTAGGTTATGTTGTGACTTTGGTCGGATTCGCGATATTATCACTTTTATCGTGTTACGGAACGCAGGGAATATTACTGTGATCAACGTGAACGCTGTTGTCGCGAAACGGGCCGCCTGTTAGCGCGCTCACAGTGCTGATGGTCACTATAATCGCGAAACGGAACACGGCCAAATTATATACATATGTATATTACTGTGATCCCGATTAAGTTCTAGACATGGAATTATTACTCAAACTGAGTAATAATTCCATGGTTCTAGAGTTCTAGAGCGGTGTGAGCCACAGACGTATAAAGGGAAGGTGAGCGCTAGCTCACTTACGCTTTGGCCCCACCTGCGCATATACTCCCGAAGCTTCGTGCTATGACACGATACACGCAGATGTGACCAGTCATATTCGGCAATCTTTCAGAATATTCTGGCTTCGTGTGCGTTATGGGATATCGCGCTATCATCAACAAATCACAGTTGGAAATTGGGAACGATAGTTTGCGCGTTTACGACGCTGCCCCCCTAGACAAGACGCATTTCGATAATCGCTAACGCAATCGCTAGAAGAAAAATGTATGCGATTTGATATAAGCCCTCGCTTAGCTTTCGAGCGCAATTGTCAAATCTCATACATTGGACTCAATTCTGTGCGCCCGTCGTCTAAATAACCTAAAACTAAAATTTCTAAATTTAAACTTAATTTAAATGGCCGGTTCAGCAAGTGCTATTCTACGGTGACAGGCCAACTAAATTTAGGCAGAGCTTAAGCGTAATTCTAAAATGTCTAAGATTAGTTTTAATTGGGTTTGTGTTGCTATAGTAAAAATATTATAAATAAGTTAATCGATGGATCTTGTTGTTAAAGAAACTAAAACGGGTTTATGTTTATATAACAGTTAATACATTTAATGTACATTTTTATCTTATTTTTAATAATATAATTGTAACTACTAAAAATTATTTTTATTTTCCTATTAATTTAAGGCGAAAACAATCAATTTGGGCAAAATTAAAATTTTTAACTCATTTCTATTTCGATTTGTATTTTTCATTACCAAAATGGTGGATTTTAGCAAGGTTGTAATTTTAATCGGGATGATTTTAGTCGCCGATGTAATTAATCAGTTTAGGAAGTTTACGCGTAAAAATCCCTCGTCTGGAATAGCGTTTGCACGGCTAACCCTCAGCTAACCCTAAGTTGAATTGACCGTCTAAAATTAGAAACGTCAGATTCAAATTAGCAATGTCAGTTGAATTTGACTGTTACCGTAGAATAGAAAAATGGTTTAGCGACACCTAAATGAAATTGGGAAATTTAGCGGCCGCTTCAGAATTGAGTCCATTATCCATTTAGCGATTACGTTAGCGATTATAGAAATACATCTTGTCTAGGGGGTCTGACGTTTCTTTAAACGTTACATTGACAGTTAATTTTCAGCAATAGCACGTAATTTTTGCATCTTACCATTTTTAATGGGCATTTAGGTAGACAGCAGAAAAATTAGTTTGCTACTGTATTATTTTCCTTATCCCTTACAATAAGGTCAGGCGGGGCAAGTGCGCCAACGGGGTAAGTGCGCCACCCATAAAAATATCGAAAAATACAGATATTACACAACTAACGACATCTTATATCCATGCAACAAACTAAAACACAGTTCCACTTCACACTCACAGATGGCTCTGTTCACCTTAACTTGAAATATCCGCCATTTAAGTTTTAGTGTCATTTAGACCTGTTACCAGAGATGACTTAATATTACAAATCCACATTATTCTTTAATTATTTAATGAATTGCGGCAAACCAAAGAGGCGAGTACAAAGGTTAGATGTTTTTCTTCAAATCTGTATTAGTATTTTACTCCTAATTAGTGAAATTAATGTTTTTTTATACAGTTTAAAATCTTGACCTCAAAATAGTCGAGTGGGGTAAGTGTGCCCAAATTGTTGGCCCAATAGTATGGCGCACTTGCCCCGAGTCAGAAGTCGCCAACTCTTATGATGCAGATCATGTTTTTTTGAAAACTTACTAACTAAAGTGCTCAGGGTCACATGATGGAGACGGTGAATGAGTGCCCTTGGATAGTGATAGATACCTCGTATTTAGGTTCGTCCATCCGTCCGTCCGCAGCCTCACTAAGAGATTCAAGTTTTAGATAACTGTTATTTGTCATGGACACACATATTAATTACACCGACAAAGTGGTCAAGTAAAAGTAAAATCATATTTTTTTAGAGTACTTACGTAATGTGATGATGATTTTTTTACCTGCTTAGGTCATTATGTGAGGTGTCGTTAGATAGGTCTTAACTCTAAATAAAAAAAAAACTGAAATTAGGTTGGCCACTGGCTGACTCGATAAGAAGCTGGACAACTGCCGTAAGGTTCACACTCAGATGAGTAGTTACCATAATTAGCCCTAATATTATTACCTATGTTCTTTTTTCAGATGGCTCGTAATTACCAAAGAAAAACTCATTACCCTTCTTGGTCTAGCTTGGTCTAGAGACTTCATGTTAGGCAATTGACGCTGTTCGATCAGCGGCCGTACCGCTTACTCATAGCGATCACTCGCTATCGCTGTCGTGACATTAGAACAATAGTTTTAATGTCATAGGTGACATTTGAGGTATTGTTCTAATGTCACGACAGCGATAGCGAGTGATCGCTATGAGTTAGGCGGTAGCCCCCCTGGCCTATCTGGACAATCAAAATTATTACCTACTTTTGTATTTTTTTTTCACAAATAAAAGTAACAAAAAATGCTAATTTGGTTTATTATTAAAAATACTATTATTCCAGCCAAACTGTCCGCAAACAGTTTTATTTATATAGAGCAGTTTGAATTAATACAATAAGAAAAATAAATTTTAAATGTTTAGCGCCCCTAATGACATATCTATGGCGCACTTGCCCCAAATTTATTAAGCAAGCTGTTGTTGCCTATGGGACTAGATTATTAAAAAAGAAACAAGATTAATGCGTTTAGTTGGCAATGATCAATAGAGTACACCAATTGTTTTTCTTGTAACGTAATTCTTTCGCACTTTTTTTCATACATGCGCACTTGCCCCATTTCCAGGGGCAAGTGCGCCTATGTCCATGTTTTCCAATTTTCCATAAAATATTGTAAAGTTATTGATAGATTTGCTTGAATTGGCATTTGTTGCAATTTCAAAATACCAAATTTTGTCAACATGCTAAATGTTCACTCATAAGTCATCATTTAAATATTTTATTGTGGTTCGAATTCATCTATGTAAAAATTATGGCGCACTTGCCCCGACTGACCTTAATGTAATCATGTCAATTGTTGTTTTCAATCGCTGACATTGACACTAGACAGTTGTATGAAAGAACACAATGGTGTCGATTTAGACACACAACTTAATTAAACTAAATTAATTTGACAGGTCTAAAAATAAAGCCGTCACTTTTAATCCTTTAGAGAAAAAGAAAGATGGCGATAGTTTTAATCCTGTCAAATAGGTTTCGTTAAATCTACGCTGATATCGACATTATTGCAATTCGAAAAGCACCTTAGTGTTTAGAAAACTAGGCTGCGTTCGTTAACGTCGTGTTTGAACGCACATCAAACGTTTGAATTATCATGTTTGAATATAGCCGTTCGTAACCCTCGCTGAGACTATAAATACCAATAGACATGAAATACCTACGAAAAAAGCGTGCCAACATTTGGGTTGGTGCTCTAAGATGGCGGAAAAAAACTAGGGACGCCGCATCCAAGATTCCACACTTTTTATGTTTTTCTTTATCTACACAAAGCATGCCATGTCTACACATTTCTTGTCTATGGTTCTTGATATCACAATGTTTTTGCTTTCCATGGCCGATGGAAAGCATCTACACATTTACCCCCGCGCGGGTGAAGGGGAGCGGAATAATGCCATAACCACAGAGAGTGTTTGTTTACTTGTCTTATGTTTATGAACATAACCTAAAATTCTGGCTGGCTTGCGTGGTTTTTAGGTTCAGAATGTTATGTTGTCACAATAATTCAAATTCCTTAAAATTAAAATTCAAAGTTAATATTCATCTTTGTTTAATTTTTATACTGCAATTAATTGTCAGAAACTCACCTTTAAATAATGTCCTTAAGGTCCAATTTCACCAACATTTAAACAGGCGATTAGTTAACGAAAAATCATGTTTTTGACATTTCACTCATACAATAAGTGTCAAAAACGGTTGTTAGTTAACTATAACCGCCTGTTTAAATGTTGGTGAAATTCGACCTAAGCCTATTTTACAGAGCCCAACAAACTTCAGGAATTATTTTCGATATTTGTTGTTTCGATGTTCTCAAAAGGTACATACATACATAGGCTTGTATATGAATCACCGGTAGCCAGAAATCTTAATGTGATTCCTAGACTCCTAGTCGCATATCTGGAGGAATAACATCATTGCGCCATGTTGAATTTTTTTGCACATCAGGCCCAATAATGGTTAATAATTCTTCAAAATCTGTTTCAGAAATACGGAAGGAATTGTCAATTCCAAATCAATGTATTCGTAATTCCTTATAAATATAAAAATTACGAGGCCTTAAGTATGGCCTAACTCGAAATCGATGTTTTCTCTCTGTTGATGCTGCTGCAGCATCTGCAATCGCTAAAGCGCATAGAACGTCTTCCTCGTCAGAACTCATGATGATGTCTGCCTACTGTTCCCGTAAATTACATTACTCTTTGGTCTACTAAAAAATGTTTTGTTTAGCATCTAAACAGATTTTGTTATTGCAGGAGACAGCTTTGTGTATGCAATAATTTGTTTATGTTTCATGTTTTCTGTGTAATGTTTAGAAAAAACATATGCAGGAGACACGCCTTTAGAAACGTTCCGTTTCATGTTTAATTGAAATAAAGTTGTTATTGTTCAAGTTGAAATATTGAGCAAAGCTTAATGTTATTATAAATTATATTAAAACCTTTTTTATTCTTAGCTTAAAATAATTTAACTAATTGAAATTTATCGGTGACATTCAGCGTCAGCCGATCTGTCAAATTGCTGTCTTCTCTTTGCTCTTCCTTCACTCGCTCTTCATGTGTTTGCGTTTTGTTGTGATCCTACTTACTGTGCGATTATTTCCGTGATATCGGTTTTTCGCGATGAACTGTCAAAACAATAGGTATTTATCGTATTTTGACAGTTAACCGCGATAAATCGCTATAACATATCGTGTTTTGATGGTCGTGCTACGGGGGCTGAACTCCGTTATCTTCTTCAAGGCACATGTCTGATGTTTTGGTTGGTCGCCGAACCATAGGCTGTTGTGTCCATGTTATGGTGTGTTACCTAGCGTGGACTTGATATGAAGAGAATGTCTGTACTCCAGTAGGTCTAGCACGGCGCGTGGACTATAGAAGAGAAAGTGACTAACCCTCATCCCGTCTCGCGTCATTATTATATGAGAGACCAAGAAGAAACATGTTATTTGTTTCATGTCCCGTTTTATCCACGGTCCGGGCTACGCCTGCAGCTGCATTACTTGATGAAGTCTTGAGAGATGGTGATGAATAAAGAAACATTTATTTACTACCCACTGGATTTTTGTTTTTATTACCTACTCAGGTCTATCAATTAATCTGTGTAACAATAAAATGAGTGATATTAGTAGTATTTCATGTGTAATTGTTTTTGTGTCAAATTGGTTAACACAAAAAACTAATATCAATTCATTTTGTTCACATAAAATACTTCCAATTTATCAATAAATTAATCAAAATACAAGTTATAACCTCAAAATGAATTTCCGTGTATTACAAAATTCCTAGGCCTCTATTAAAAAAACTGACTTCACAACATAATTTCTCTACCATAGAGGTACTTGTTTTCAATCAATTTTCAAATACGAAACAATCTATCACGACTACCTTGAAAAGTTGAAACCCTGTGTCAACTGTCTGGTGAAAAATTGTAATGGATGCATTTTGACTAGCAAAATTAAAATCGATCGCGATAGATTTTTGTTACACAATCGAGGGGCCCAATTTGAATTTGGACGCAATCATTGCAGACCTATTTTATATTTAAAAGCGTGTTCGTTTACACTCCTGTTAATTTCATTAATTAAATAGTCTTGTTTAACTTAACATTGGTATAACATGCAGCTTAAAAAATATACATATATTAATTAATATCTTAGCAAATACTTGATATGAGGCCCGTTTTGACAAATGTCATCCTTATAGTTTATATATCAAAACTGACGGATCAACTATGGGGATGACACCTGTCAAAATGAGCCTATAATAATCTCTGTAACTGTAAAAGTCTAAACTTGAACTTGATAATTATTTGCATACACTGCATTACCTCTGTACGGGTTTTCTGGCTGTGCGAGCCACGGATGGTGGTGAAGGAAACACATAGGTAATGGTTTTCAATGTTTGTAATGTATAAAAATTACAGACATATATATTTACATTAAAATAAGCTTATTATCAGCTATACTTTTACAACTCCGTGAAAATTTTCTCTCTCTTGACAATCGTTCTGTCAAATTTATATTTCGTAAAAAACAAATGACAGTGGAGACAAGAGCAAACCTCTTTCGTCGCCACACTTCTTTTTCGTGAGCACTGGGGTGCATTCAGAGCCTTCGCTTCGCGCAAATTACAACTTTTCGCTCTAACTCCGTGAAATACCTGAGCCTGACGTTTAGGTGAAACTAATCCGCACTGGGCCAGCGTGGTTGACTAAGGCCTAATCACCCTAACATAGGGTAGGCTCGAACCCCTCGGTGGGGACGTATATGAGCTGTGATGATGATGATGATGATGATGAACCGCCCCGTGCAAGACCTTGGTATGTTTACACGCCTGCGAGGACTTGGCAGTCGCTCACAAACTACAATCCTTCACAAACGCTCGAATGCCATTTACCTACACGCTGGCGAGTGCGTCAGTGTTTTCCACGGGCTTCCTTTGATCTGTATTCAAAAACCGACACCGACTCGGGTCGGTAACAAGCTTTTTTTTTAAGGAGGGGAATCTTTACGATTCAACAAGGGGCTGAAAGCTGACAAGGCCGCCCCAAGGATATGCCCATAGAGTAGTATAATACAACGGGAAATATGCCATTGGACTCGGCTAAACCCCATACCTGGCTAAACCACCCTCCAAGCAACTTCTATCTCCGTAGGGGCACAATCGGGATTGGCGTTAGCCATTCCCCGAGTGCGCCTCCTGGAGAATAGGCCCGACGGTGAGCCAGCGTAGCTGACCCAAGCGCCAGGCGCCTGCAATAATTGGGTCGGCAACAAGCTATCACAACCTCACGCAACTCAAGCCAAACAGCCCGTTTACACGCTTGTGCTTGTGGAGGGTTATCGAGGCGTGCCACGTTATGTGGCAAATCGAGTTACAACTCGGCTGTGTTACAACCGAACAACCATCGAGTCTGATGGTTGTAAAACGCTCTGACGTTTATTACTGAAAAACTCTTAGATGATTGGATGATATTGGGGCCTTTGATATCGTTAGCAATACGGTGGAAAAAACAATGTTAACTAATTCAATACGTTGTTTTTATTGTTTGTTTTTTAAGATTGAGGTGTACAAATTCAAGCGCGAAGTCATATTGAAACCCCACCGATCTTTTATTTGTCTGCATAAATTTAGATCAAATTGACATATCAGAAGTCCGTCTTTAACTCTGGATAAGCTCGGTGTTCTGCACCCATCGGGGGCGCTTATGTAACTTGAACCGTAGTAGGTCCTCGAGATCAAATCATTCCTACCTTCCTTAGTGACTGAGAAAACTTCAGATCCCACTCTGTTGATGCTGCATGTAAAATAACTATTCGCAATAGCTGCATTTCTTGTTTCTATGCCCCAGAACGATTCTCCGAATTCAGAAATAGTTGCAGCTGGATTAAAAACTATTTCTGCTCCGTTGATGCCAAACATCAACCAGTTCAAGGCATGATGTCGCCCGTAACAAATATTTACCGCTATTTTACCGTACTTTGTGTTGAAAACGGGATGTCCAGTATTTCCCGGTGCGTAGTATGTCGTCTCACTAAAGCTGCCGATACTCGGTAGATGATTTTTGCGATGTTTACCCATGAATTTACCATTTTCATTGATCACTACCACTGTATTCCACCATGTACCGTTATCGTTTTCCAGAATTGGAGACACTATCACCATTTTATGTTTCTTGGCTGCACGTGACAGAAATTGTGTACTTGGTCCATCAGTGGCAGACTCTGAAAATTCTGACCACTGTTCTTTTTCTCCAGTACACAAAAAGAACGGCATTGACCATGTTTCTTGCAAGCACAATATCTGAACTCCTTCGTCTGCGGCTATATCAATGATTTTGCTTACCTTTTTGAATATTGCAGCTCTTTGTTTACTTGGAGCTTCTTTAGTCGGCAACACAATGCAATGCTGAACTAGACCAACCTTAACAATTCTTGGATGTCGCGTTTCTTCATTTAAAGCGGTGAAATAGTAACCAGCGATGTCCATGTTATTTTCGTTGCGAGATTTTAAAGTTGCTTCTTTCAAATTTAATTCGCAATGTTCTTCTCTTCCATAATAAATTTTGTTGTATTCCTTCATTTGTTGGGGGCTAAGCTTATTTTTAATGATATCGTCGTGCGTTTGATTTGTATCCATTTTCTAACAGATAGCGATGTCTAGTTGTTTATAAATAATTAATAAGCCAGTAAACGAGTTGCGTAACTTTATTTGCTAAGTAAATAGCTGAGAAACAAGTACACAAGTGTCGTGGCTTGTGTTAAATAATTTATAAACGAATGACCGTATTTAGTATATCTGTGAAACTTATCTCTTTTAGTTTATTTTTGGTTCAACATATTGCGTTATCATTCCGATTGGAGTTATGGGCAAGATAGGGGCTGATCGGGGCGGGTTTTTTGGGTAAAATCTCAAAAAATATTTTTTATACAACAATGTTAAATAAGCCGATTTTCCACCTAATAGGAAAGTCTGACGTTTTGAAAATCTGACCAACTGAAAACAAACGGCAAACTGCTATAGTCACCTATAGTACATGCGGTTCTTCTACAAGATCCGCAGAGTACGTTGTCAACTTCTAAAAATAGTCTTGGTTTATGTTTGATGCTCTTTTACGTGTGTTAATTAGAGTAGATAGACACAGGGTCAGGTTAACACCAAGACTAAGCTGTTTTTGTGTTTTTATAGACGGAAGCTGTCATAGAAGTACTCAGTAATTTTAGAACACAGCAATGCAAGAATCGCTGCTTTGCAGTAGAAATAGGTAAAATAGAGATACCCACGGAGACGGACGACTCTCTGCATAGTCTTCTACTGATGTACAATCCCTACTAATATTCCTTCTCATCATCATTTCAGCCAAAAGCCCATGGTTGGGCAAAGGCCTTCCCCAAGGATCTGAACACCGATCGGTCCTTGTGCTTAGCGCATCCAGCTGGTTCTCGCGACCTTCACCAGATCGCCGGTCTACCTTATGCGGGGCCTACCGAAGCTGTTTCCCGCGATAAGCGTCCGGCACTCGATCTTTTCGCCGAAACGGCCATCGGGCCTGCGAGAGATATGTACAGTCCAGCCCACTGCCACTTAAGGTAGACAGTACGCAATTCTTTAGGCTATGTCGGCGACTTTAGTTATTCTACGGATCTCATCATTTCTGATGCGATCACTTAAAAAACCCAGAGCATAGTCTCATTGAGTGACCTTGAGCCTTCTAATGAGGCCCATTTTATGCGGCAACGTCTCAGTTCCGTACGTCATCTTTGGCAACACACACAGCTGAGCCAGATTTGTCGATTTAGTGTTTTTCTGAAACTCGAACTTATGGACTATTTACTCCAGGTAGATTTATATTCGTCAACAACTTCCAAAGTTGAGCCTCAAGCTTTCGCAGGAGTGGGTACTAATATAGGAGTTCGACATAACTTTTGTCTTGTCCATGTTTATTTTAAGACCCACCAACCCCCTACTATTATTAATATTATAAATTTCTGTCTGTCTGTCTGTTACGCTTCCACGCCCTAACCACTAAACAAATTTTTGATAAATGCAAAACACATTATTAACAAAAGGTATGTTAATGGATAAATCTGACTAAAACTAGGGTCGGCGATGAATTTCAGGTGGTTGGGTAGGAGCAGGCGTACCTTTTTAGGTGCAAAAAAGGAAGGAATTTGGCCCAGCCGACCGAAAATCGGCTGGGAGATATTACGTTTTCCTACCTGGTGGCCCGTCTGGGGGGTCACAACCGAGTAACCTGGTGACCCCTCCCTTGGCGAGCCCCAGCTCGTTTATACCGCTGGGCCTGTCCCCAAGGGGTGCGTTAGAGGAATGGCTAGGCCGATCCCGAGCATGCCTCCACTGAAGGTGGGAGAGGTACTGGGGGCGGTTTAGCCGGGTGTGGAGTTTTTACCCGAGTCCTACGGCATATCCAAGGGACAGCGAATCGTAAAGAGGTCCTTGTGAATCGTAAAGAGATTCCCCCGCCCTAAAAAAAGGGTCCGGCTTCGGAATAGCGTTGGAATAACATTTCTTATAACGTTACACCCAGGTTATGCTAGGTTCAAGTTACAAAGAGTTTAGTAGTTGATATTTTGTTTATTACAAATTTATTCTTGGTTTTATTATACTCCGTTTATAAGAAGGTAAGGGTGTAAGACAATTCTGCGTGTCATAGTTATGAAAATGCGGCGTTTACATAACAAGCGTATTACATAGTAAAATATATAATTAGTAAGGATAGGTAGGAAAAGAATTATACTAAGTAGGTACTTGTACAGTACATCCTATAAATAAACAACAGTTTCAAGAATGCACTTAGCGTCCGCTACATAATTAAGTCTGCGTGGGTAAAATATTAGATCGTCTACGTATAGAAATTTCTAACGTACCATCTTTTAAGCTTCTATTAAGCACACATTAAATAGACTAGTATTACTGAGCGTTTGATTTAGGTTTTAAATTAAATTTCAGTTATCTATTTTTGTGAATTATTTTTTTATGGCAGAAACAGAAAGACCGCAGCCGTTGAAATCAGTTAGGCGAAATATCGTTCGATGGAAGGTATTTCGAAAAAATATTACAGATGCGGTGCATATGTAATTTTTATTGGTAAAAGTATTTATCAGTTTCAATATAGCTGTAAACAGTATTCAAACTATCTCAGTTGTCACACAGACGGAGTTGTTGATAAGTCAAATATTTTCACTTCGGTTATTGTCTCAACCTTTATCGCGATAGGTCGAAGGCCATCAGGATCAGACCACACAGATACTCGTAAACAAGCTGCATATTTGTCAATTACCATCAAGGTACCTATTTAAACGGAATATCTTGCATCGACGGTCAGTCGTAAGCCGTCGATCCTAGAAGCGACACATAGCACCCGACCACTATGGACAACGAAACGCAGAGCCTCGAAGCGATCGTCAATAACAACCTGAGCGGACGAGACCTCGACGAGTTCAACAGAATCTACTACGGCCGAAAGAATCACAACGAAGTTAAGCTTAAGGAAACATCTATAGCCGCCGCCAAGGAAGCTGATTTCGAAATTGCAGCTTACGCATTTCCCGCCAAGCAGGAACAAACCAGGCCACCGAGAATCGTCAAGGTCGGAGTCATCCAACATTCCATTGCTGTTCCAACGGATCGCCCAGTCAATGAACAAAAGAAAGGTATTTTTGAGAAGGTGAAGAAAATCATCGATGTCGCCGGCCAAGAAGGCGTCAACATTATATGCTTCCAAGAGCTATGGAACATGCCATTCGCTTTCTGTACCAGAGAAAAGCAGCCGTGGTGCGAGTTCGCCGAGTCGGCCGAAGACGGCCCTACGACGAGATTCCTGCGTGAGCTGGCTATTAAGTATGCAATGGTCATTGTTTCTTCTATTCTAGAAAGAGACGAGAGTCACGCGGAAATCCTCTGGAACACAACTGTTGTTATCAGCGACACAGGAAACGTTATCGGCAAGCACCGCAAGAATCACATCCCAAGAGTTGGCGACTTCAACGAGTCCAACTATTACATGGAGGGTAATACCGGGCATCCGGTTTTCGCTACGCGATACGGTAAGATCGCTGTGAACATTTGCTTTGGAAGACACCATGTTTTAAACTGGATGATGTTCGGTCAAAACGGAGCTGAGATCGTGTTCAACCCGTCAGCTACAATCGCAGCGGAAGCCGGCAGTGAGTACATGTGGAATATTGAGGCGAGGAACGCTGCCATCACCAACTGTTATTTTACAGCGGCGATCAACAGGGTGGGGTATGAGGAATTCCCTAATGAGTTCACGTCTGCTGATGGCAAGCCAGCTCACAAGGATTTGGGTCTTTTCTACGGGTCGAGCTACTTCTGTGGTCCTGACGGGGTGAGGTGCCCAGGTCTGTCGAGGACTCGCGACGGCCTGCTGATAGCCGCCATGGACCTCAACATGAACCGGCAGATCAAGGATCGCCGCTGCTACTACATGACTCAGCGTTTGGATATGTATGTGAACAGCCTGCGCAGGGTCTTGGAGCTGGACTTCAAGCCGCAAGTTGTTCATGAAAACGATAAGAAAGAAAAATAATTCGTTTACATCTGCACAGCTTAGACGCTATGTATTAGGATATTTACTGGATGTTTTTATTATTTTTAAGAGTTACCTACCTATATTTTTAAACAATTTGTTTTAAAATAAAATCGCAAAATCTGTGTAAGTGTTTTCATTATTTCTTATTTTAGCATGAACATTAATTATGTACACCCCCATTAAAAATCAATTTGCTTACACTTGATAGAATGCAAAAAAACGATACAATTACTATAATGATGTTTTCCTAAAAAAAAATTAAGTAACAGAAAATAAAAGTAGAAAAAACCGGAATACCGACAAGAAGACACGGTTATTTTTTATCACCCTGGAAAATTTAAGGGAAGCTTCACGACATGGTATTAGAATGATTTAAATATGAATAAAAAAAATAACTTAATTTTATATACATTTTCTAAAAAATCCCAAAAATGCTGCACTAGTTGAGAACAGCATTTTTAGAGATATTTTTATTTTTTATGTAATAATGGATGCGTCCTGAAGCGTTCCTAAAATTTTTCAGGGTATTAAAAAAATAACCGTGTAAGATTAAAAGATTTGTCGGTATTGATTAAAAATATTTCACAAAAATAAAAACCGACTTCAAAAATACAAAAAAGTAAAAAATAATATAAGAATATAAACAACCTTAAAGTTAATGTACATTTATTTATTAAATTGTTTAAAGATGATAAATTTTTAACGTTTTGATAGATAAGTTAATAATTTTAATTTTGTAATCGTGCTACCTACCATTACATTGACTAATGGTTAAAGTTGACCATGTATCAAGAAATTGACCCTTTGGTATATTAATAAAACAAATATTATCTCCGAGTTCTGGTCTATTTGAACAAACGAACACAAAAATATTATAGGAGTACCCTAAACATTTGCAAAAAATTGCCTTAATAAATAGATATTGCCAATGTATATTGCCTTAACTGTGAATAAAGCCATTAAAAAAATATTTTACAATAAATAAAAACCGACTTCAAAAACACTGAAAGGTTAAACATAATATAAGAATAGGTACAGACATCACACCTATATTGAAGTCGGTGCCAAACGATGATCCCCTAGAAAGTTTTAAAATTTGTCACCGACTTTAATATAGAAGTGTGATGTTGTTTGTACCTATTCTTATATTATTTTAAACTTTTCAGTGTTTTTGAAGTCGGTTTTTATTTTTTGTAAATTTTTTTTATTTATTTTTCACTTTCTTTGCTTTCACTAATCTTTTAGTGAAAGCAACTCTTTTTCCTCGATTTTCATGAGATCCCATCATCAGATCCTGATTTTAGTGATCCTGGGACCATTCCAGGAGTATACTCTATCGAATACAAAAGGAATTTTGAAAATCGGCCCACAATTGGCGGAGTAATTGCGTAACATACACACAAAACATGTTGGACACACCTAAAACTTTAAGGGTAATATAAATAGCTTACATTTAATTAATATAAAGCTTACATTTGATTAATATAAATAGCTTGCGCGTAGGTATTGTCGAATGCAGATAAAGGCGCATAAACTGTTATTGTTTAATGTAAAACATCGTTATAATTAAATATCTCGAGAGAAATGTTCGTCTAGTGATTGGTTTTTTATTAAATAAATTTTTTAATATTTTATTTATTAAACAATTTTTGCAATGCTTAATTCGGATACAGATTTGGCAATTTTTTCTTGTGTTTGTATTCATAAGTAATTTTTATTAATTCATCTTAGAATTAATAATTTACACACAAAGTCAAAGTTTCTTCCTATAATTGGTACGAAATAAACAGTTAAATTTAGAGCCCCAGAAAAGTTTTAGGCAAAGCACCATATTTTTTATCGTAACGAAGAGAGCGGCCATTATTTTTTTTTGTTGACTTTATGACTCTAAGATATATTGTTTTCATATGGAATATGGCCCTTTTATCTTATGTTATAATATTATGATGAGGTGGCCCTTAACGGGCCACTTTAACCTCCAGGAATCTTTTGTGCTGCCCCTGTCCTTTTCCAATTACTTATTAGTTGCTATTACCATCGTCTCATAATTGATCCAAGTGGGTGGTCCTGAAGTCCTCGGGAATTGAATATGTCTCCGATAATAAGTCTCCGAGGAGACTCATTATTCTGCGATCTAAAGAATTGCAAAGGTCTTTCATGCTCTCCTTTTCTTCTTTGCAGACCCTGCAGGCAGGACCGGATTTACATACTTTACTCCTGTGTTTAGTGCTTTTAATTTGAGGTAAGTTCAGTGGCAATTTCATTGGGCCCATCAATTAAGCACTCTACCCCAACCAAAAATGTTACCCTAGGTTTGGTTAAGCTTGCAATATTTTTTACTCCTTACAACAAAGTGTTAATATGTGGGCACTTATTCTTTTTCATAATTTGCTTAGGTTTTTTTAATTTGTACTTATTAAAATAATTTTTTTATGATAAAAAGCGTTATAAAAACGAAATATATATTTCAAGTATACATGACAAACATATCTGTTTGATCTTTATAAAAATACTATACTTACTCTATTGTTTAGATTACAAAAACTTTTTGAACACTAATTACGTTTACAACTTTCAAACAAAAGTACAGTACCTACACTGAAAAGTTGTACTATAAACAAGAACAGTAAAAAAGTGGTAATGGCATATGTAGTGCAAGCAAACCACAATAACACTAACGAATACGTACAAGAATACGGAATAGGTAACACAACAAAAAAAATGTTGGTTGGGGTATCAAATTGTACATTATTGAAAGGTAGATCACAGATGTGTATCACATTTTCAAAATGGCGACTACCTAATGTTAATATTATTTTCCGAATGCGAGTTATTTTACCGCTTTGCCGCCCCTTAAATTTTACTGTTATGGGCCGGGGCCCACATGGCCCCTATACTAAATCCGGCCTTGCTGGCAGGTCTTAGTGTTACCAGACCGATTTTTGTTAGCATTCAATTTGGCCTGTCAAAGCCCTCAACAGGAGATGGGTTTGCGTTCGGCTTGCATTTATTGTGAATTGTTTCAGTTTCATGTTCATGAACAGCTTGGTGTGCACCATTCCTTTTTGTGCGACCCATTCAATTTGGTGTCTTCGACTTACTTGACAGACTTGACTATAATGTTGGTAATTTGTTACACACTCACGAATGGTTCCGGATCCGCAAAGTCGGTTTAAAATCCCTTTTTTGCGAGACCTTCTGGTTTTCGTATAAACTCTCCTGTCCTGGAATCCATATCAGCAGGGCCGTCTTTCACCTATTAGAGGCCCTGGGCACATTAGGATAATGGGCCCCCTATGACCATAATAAAGCACTATTTAACCGACTTAAAAAGGAGGAGGTTATCAATTCGACCCGTATGTTGTTTTTTTTTGTGCGTATGTTATTATTACGCGCGATTACGCCGCCAATTGTGGACCGATTTTCAAAATTATGTTTGTATTCGATAGAGTATACTCCTGGGGTGGTCCCAATGTCACCAAAGTCAGGACCTGACGATGGGATCCCATAAAAATAGGTAAGGTAAACCCTTAAAATTGTATAGGTATTTTCAACGTGTTTTACTGTAACCGGTAAATACTAATATTTTCCGGTAAAACCTAAGATTTACCAACTCTTAATGGTTAAAAGTCCGAACTGTTTTGTGATCATTGTTTATTTCGGTCTTTTACCATTATACACCCGGTAAATCCTAGAACTTACTACCAAGACGCGGTCAATGTTGAAAATATTCTTAAGAGGAAATCATACGGGCTGTTTACCTACCATACAAACTTATTTTACATTTCTCATGTTCGGTAAGTAGGTCCTTATTACCTCCAAATGGGGCTTGTAGGTGACCAATACGCGCTCTAGGGTAATAATGTAGCTAGAAATACCCTAGAGCGCTTATTGGTCACCTACAAGCCCCATTTGGGGGTAATAAGGACCTACTTACCTCACAATCGAGTAGTTAGCTCGGGTGTAAGCACCAATTGCACCCTCGAAATATACCCTAATTATCTCGGGCTGCAATTGATGCCTTACAGCCCTTAGCTACTAATCTACTATTGTTTCCTTCCTCGATAGTGGCAATAGTTGCCCTATTTTTACAAAAAAAAAGCTATGCACATGGTCCTACGTTCTCCTTTTTTATATTAAATTAATTATTGGCGATTTAATCCTTCAAAATATCTAAAAATTGGCAATTTTTCTGCTGTATTCAAACATCCAACAAACTTTGACGCGATTATATGAAAACAGATGAAAAACAGAAACATCACCAAAACCTTTCCTTAAATTCAAAAAGTAATTAAATCGTTCAAGTTTTAGAGAAGAAAATAGGGGACTACGAAACGTCTATTTTGTGTAGGTATTTTTCAGTTGTCTCTATCGCACTCGTTTGTTTGGGGACACAGCGCGACAGCAATACTTGCATTTTAAAAAATCCTATTTTTGAATTCTCCTAACCTTAGTGTTTTTTCTTGAGACGCATAAAACGTGGGACTTTTTAGATTGGTCAAATATTTTAATTAATATATAAAATACCAAATAATAAGATAAATAATGATTCAGTTACCACAGGCCAACGTAGGCATTTGTAAGAAAATAATTTTCGTTTTTGAATTGTTTTGTTTTTTTAAAGGTGTTTTAAAATTATGTTTTAAAAGTTACTAGCTTTCCGCTCGCGACTTCACCCGCGTTATTTTTGTTTTCCCGTAGGAAAATTACCCTATGTCCTTCCCCTGGTCTCGAACTACCCTATACCAACTTTCATCAAAATTGGATCAGTAGTTTCGAAGCCTATACAAACAAACAAACAATCAAATCTTTCCTCTTTATAATATTAGTATAGATTAAAAAATAAATAAAAATAATTACAATAACAAATGTATTATCATAACGATAATTAACAATTTGTAAGGTGCTGACTCATAGTTAAATTGAAAAGAAAAATGACAGAAATACACATTGTTTTATTCCGAAAACCAATATTTACCAACCGTCATTGGTAAAACCGTTTTTTTTTGGAATGCGTGCATGCACCGTACTCGCCGTTGGCAACTTGGTTTAGCGTGTGGGGTTCTCCCGGCAGAGAGCCGGGCCTACCCACTAAACCCCCCGGTGTTCTCCCTGCCCTTATGGACGCGCGTTATAGGGTCCACACTGCGACTACCACTACCGACGTCATTGGTAAAATCTAGCATATCCCAAAGTCTAATGGTAAAAGCCCGAAAAATCATCTATTCTTTTTAAAATCCTAACAGTTACCAGCTCATGTGGGATTTACCGGCAAAACCTAAGATTTACTGATATGCGGGCTTTTACAGTAACAGATACAGTATAAAATCACCTTGATATTAAAATATGTTTCATTTCTAGACATCATCAGGTCCTAAGTGGTTAATGTTCTTTACTGGCAAAACCTAAGATTTACCAATATACGGACCACCTATTATTTTTATTGGTTTTCTATAGAATCTTATTGCTTACTAGCTGTGCCCGCGAACTACGTTTCGCCATCAAAATGCTTAACACAGTGTTTAGTTTTTTCCTCCATTTTATTCCATAATGATCCAACTTTATTCTGCCTTTCTTGAACAGCGGCCATTTCGAAATTAGGACAATTTTCGTAGGTTCGTATTGCTCTAGGTACTCTTTAGGGCCATTCATTTAATACTAACATTGCTGAGTTTTAAAAGGAACTTTTACCACCTTTTTTGTGCGACGGCCATGTTGAATTGGTTTTCGTAAACAAAAAAGTACATCGTTGGCTTCCTTTAAATTAATAAAATATATAACCGACTGAATCGACGATAAGATTCCTGTGACTGCTATATTTATGGATATGAGCAAGGCTTTCGATTTAGTTTGTCACAAACGACTAATGGCAAAATTATATAGATATGGAATCAGGGGTCCAGCATACGACTGGATCAAATCATATTTATATCATAGGAAACAAAGTGTTGAAATATTAAGATATTGTGAAAAAAGTAAAAATGTAGAAAAGTACCGATCAACCTTTGCTATAAATAAGTATGGTGTACCACAAGGGAGTATACTAGGACCTTTGCTGTTTCTATTATACATTAATGACTTGCCAAAGGCCCTATCTCAGAAATGTATATTGTTTGCAGATGACACAACTTTTATCGTTAGAGGAACAGACATACGCAATTACGAGTCAGAAATTAACAAGACCCTTTTTACTGCTATTGATTGGTTAAAACTTAATAATTTAAAAATTAATATTGAAAAGACAAAATGTATTCAATTTCATACAAGACAAGGCAAGCCGCAAAATATTAAAATTAATTTTGATGGACAGTTAGTTGAACAGGTTTCTAGTCTAAAATTTCTGGGAATAACCATGGATCGCTTTTGTAATTGGAAAGAGCATATTTATAATATCTCTAATAAAGTTAATAGTTTTGTTTATGCCTTAAGACGAATAAGCCAAACAACGAGTAAGGAGGCTGCAGTCACAGCCTACAACGGTTATGTAAACTTTATGTTATGTAAACAGTATCCTACGATATGGTATTGTGTTATGGGGCAATAGCACTGAATTGGACAGGGCTTTTATCATGCAAAAAAGATGTATCCGTGCAATTTTTGGATTAAGACAAATTGATTCTTGCAGACCATTTTTTCGAAAATATAAACGCTTAACATTGCCCTGTTTATATATAATGGATATGTGTTTGTTTGTACACAAACATCGAAGCCTCTTTCAACAAAACCAGGAAATTAGTAATCGTCAGTTAAGATCGAAATACAAAAACAAGCTTTATAGACCAAAAACAAAACATAGCGTTGTTAGTGACAATGGTTTTATAATGTGCATAAAAATATATAACAATTTGCCAGATTCGTTCAAAAATCACAAATATCACAAATTTAGAAAATTACTAAAATATTGGCTTGCTGAAAGATGTTTTTATAGTACTCCGGAATATTTTAATTATAAATAGATTAATTCACCTATGCTAATTTAAGACTTACTTATTTGTAATTATTTTGTGAAATCATTAACATATATTACGTCAATGGGTGAAATGTATCTAATTATTCAAGTTGTTCTGTATCTAATTATTATCTTGTGTATACGTCTGTGAAGATAGATTTTTGATGTTTTTCTTTGTATGCAATGTGCCTGAATTATGTACATGAATTTCATGCACAATAAAGAATAAAGAATTGAATAAAGAATTGAATTTACGTCAATCGCTACGTTCATAGTGCTCTAATCATCAAGGCCTTTCATTTGATATCCATATTGCTGGATTTGGAAACGAACTTTAATCCGGTTTTTTTTCAGCGGCGTCCATATTGAATTTTGTGCGATTTTCCTGGGTTCATAGTGTTCTACTCTTTAAGGCCTTTCATGTAATGCTTGTATTGATAGGTTTAGAAACGAACTTTAATCCACCTTTTTTGAGCGTCGAATTTACGTCAATATTGCTAGGTTCATAGTACTCTACACATCGAGGCCTTTCATTTGATACCCATATTGCTGGGTTTGGAAACGAACTTTTATTCGCCTTTTAAAGCGACGGCTATGTTGAATTTCCATCAATTTTATTAGATTTCTAGTGCTCTATTTTTCAAGGCCTTTCATTTTATACCCATATTGCTGGGCGTGGAAACGAACTTTTATCCGTTTTTTTTAACAATGACGATGATAAATTTATAACGATTTTCTAAAGTTCATAGTGCTCTACTCTTAAAGGGCTTTCATTTGATACCCATATTGCTAGGTTTGGAAACGAACTTTTAAAAGAAATTTTTATCCTTTTTTTGAGCGGCGGCTATATTTAATTTAGGTCGATTTTCCTAGATACCTAATGCTCTACTCTTCAACTCGGCAATTTTCCTGAGTTCATAATGCTCTAGTCTTTGAGGCCTTTCATTTGATACCCACACTGCTAGGTTTGGAAACGAACTTTTATCCGTTTTCTTTGAGCGGCGGCCAAGTTGAATTAAGGGCGATTTTCCTAGGTTCATAATGCTCTACTCTTCAAGGCCTTTCATTTGATACCTATATTGCTAGGTTTGGAAACGAACTTTTATCCGATTTTTTTAGCGGCGGCCATGTTGAATTTAGGGCGATTTTTCTAAATTCATAATGCTCTACGCTTCAAGACCTTTTATTTGATACCTATATTGCTAGGTTTGGAAACGAACTCTTATCCACCTCTTTTGAGCGGCAGCTACTCGTATGTCGAATTTACGTCAATGTTGCCAGGTTCATAGTGCTCTACTAATCAAGGCCTTTCATTTGATATCCATATTGCTGGGTTTGGCAACGAAATTTTTTCGGCAGTTATGTCGAATTAGGTCAACGTGGCTAGGTTCAATGTGTTGTACTCTTTAGGCCCTTCGTTCGATATCCATGTTCCTTAGATGAATCCAAAAAAATGTGATCCGTCATTTTAGACATTTTTTTTAAAACTATTCCATCGTTTTCTGCTAATGATTTTAAGGCGACCTGTGTATTTTTTTCTAAATATTTCGTAATAACAGATTGTTGTACCCCTATGATTTTTTATTTTGTTTTTAGTTAATGAAATTTTTTTCATCGTATCTCTTCAACTCCATTGCACCCCATCAAGAGATGATGGTATTTTGCATCCGCCATGTTGGATTTTGATATCGATGTTATTTTCGTAATCTACGACCCAAAAAACCATGAAAACGACAATAATATCGATATCACATTTTACCACCCCATTTCACCCTATTAGGGGATGAATTTCAATAAAATACGAAACATGTTATCCTTCGATTCTATTAACGAATGTTTATGCAAAATTTAAAGTAGATTGGACCAAGGAATCTAGTTGTCCCATACAAACTTTACCCCCCTTTTTCACCCCCTTAGGGGTAGAATTTCGGAAAATCCTTTCTTAACGGACGCCTACGTCATACAAAGAACACACCCTCCAAGTTTCAAGTCTCTACGATCAGTGGTTTAGGCTGTGCGTTGATCCGTCAGTCAGTCAGTCATTCAGGACAAAGCATTTTATAGGTATAGATTTATATTAGGTACGCACTTAATTTATTTGTAGTCAAAAACGTTCGGGACCTTAAAACCAATACAATAAACAAACACAGAGTATTATCAGCAAAGAAATGAGTAACTACCTAATGTTAGTTTCTTTATCATACAATTTTACAGGTGGCTGTTATTTTGTTTTGAGTAGTATATAATATAGTTTGTATAATGCGAAAATAGAGTAGCTATCGGTTATCGCTTGGTAATCGAGTAGGGACTAGGGGGCCCCAGTCCATCGCGGGCCCTGGGCACGTGCCCAGTGTGCCCAATGGGTAAGAGGGGCCTGCATATTAGATTATTTATTCCAAAAAATAAAACCGACTTTAAAATACCGAAAGGTCCATTAATATTAAGAATACTTTCAACATCACATTTTTATATTGAAGTCGGCTCCGAGCAATAACCACCTGGAAATTATTAAAATATAAGAACAATTTAATGTAGTTAGATAAAATATGTAATGTTGTATTATTCAATCTGACATTATTTAAGACTTTTTTGAAGTGTTTTTGAAGTTGGTTTTATTAGGCAACAAGTTATTTGGCGATTGCTATGCACCATCCGACTATTTTAGAGAGAGCAATATTCACACCCATACAACTTCACAAGCCTTATTGTCGCTGGCCCAGTGCGGATTGGTTGACTTCACATACCTTTGAATTACTTCGCAGGTGTATGCAGGTTTCCTCACGATGTTTTCCTTCACCGTAGGAGCGTCAGATAAATGTACACGTGAAATTTCGTGAAACGAAAAACACATTGGTACATGGCAGGATCGATCGCGGGTCTCCCGATTCTAATCGAGCACAGTGCGCTCCATAGTACGTCAGTACATGTATATTCTATAGCAGTGGTTCCCAATTACTTTTTCTTGCGTACCACTTCAAGAAAGACCTGAAATTCGCGTACCCCTTATTGCAGGAACCTTCTTCTTATACATACATAAAAATGAATCGCTGTGTGTTAGTCTCGCAAAATTCTTCATGGCTCGATCGATTCTTACGAAATTTTCTGTGTGTGTTTGAATAGGTTCAAGGAAGGTTTATACGTACGATTGGATCTGGTAGGTGGCGCTGTAATCGGGCAGGACAACGCCGGGCCCACTAGTAATAAATAAAAAATAAATCGGGTTTTTAGCGTTTATTATTATCTAAATACAGTTTAAATGATGGTGAAAATAAGTTTAATGTGACAAAGGTGCACGTTATTCTCAAGCGCGGATCCACCGTTGTGGGCACGATGGGCATGCATACAACACAACCCTAATAGACTTGTGACGTCACACTTTCATGGTATATTGAGATCGATAGGCTGATGATATTATATCCAATGCCTTAAAAAACAATGAATCTTGGTGAGAGTGTCATATGTTTTGGAAACATCTTTGTAGGCATGTACTATACGATCATGAGCTAGGTCATAATCCGACTCGCACTTGGCCGATTCTCGGATGACTGTGACCACACAACCTTCCTTGAGGGCTGGATCCGCGTCTGGTTATTCTTTGCATAACTCTGAAAAATCTGGTTCACTGGTTATAGTTTTAGCCTCAAGTCGTCTTCAAGTTGAAGTCTGTGACGATGTTTAGTTTTTATGTTTGACATGGCCAAAAACCCGCTCTTGCGTACGTCGTAAAAAGGTACGTCGTGCAAAGTGGTATAGTAAATACTTCATTGCTGCTTCGCTGATACGATAAATGTCCTTTCGGTTAATAATCCACAATTAAGACAACACAATTGAATAAGCACAGAGACACCACGACTCACGACATAAGCAAAATAGCAAATGAAAACTAGAATAGGCGGGAAACGGGCGCACAACTCCGTCTCCTTTATAGAACAAGGATTCATTTTTTTATACTACAAGGTCTCCTTTCCTTACTGCCCGTGTCCCGGGCGCGAAGCGCGGTATGTGCACGGTATTTTTTTAAGGATGAAATTATCCTATTCAAGAGATTGCCGCGCGTACCCCTTGATGGAACGTCGCGTACCCCTGGGGGTACGCGTACCACTAATTGGGAACCACTGTTCTATAATAATTGTAGCATTTACCGTCAGGTGGGAGTTTGCTTGTTTTACAACTTGTTATAGAAAATAATAATAAGGATGTATAATCAGCAAATAAAAATATTTTATGCCTTGATTTGCAAGCAGGCCGGTAGGGTTAGGGTTAATTTGAGGAGAGTGACATAATATATCTATTTAATAAAAAGTGTGTCTCACGTGGGCGAAATAGGCACATCATTGGGTTTTTTTTTATCACAATTAGTTAATTCTGATAAAAAAAACCCAATGATGTTTCGGTTGAAGGTGGAATACCTATCCGATACCCCTTGACCCGTTGAACTAAACACTGAAATTAACACTGTATTAAGTGACTATATAAGACCTATCCAAATTGACGGGACAACAGTTAAGCAGTTAGCTCCAAAAAGTAATGTAATCATGTTTTTTAACAAAGTTTTCTTTGTTCTTTTCGTTGCTATTCACGGAGCATTGAGTAAGTATATTTTGTCAATAAATTTCTTCGTCCCCATCATTATCACGAATTGCAAAAGCATAGTGAGATATCTTTTTACCTTTTTTTAAGGGTTCCGTACCCAAAGGTAAAAACGGGACCCTATTACTAAGACTTCGCTGTCCGTCCGTCCGTTCGTCTGTCTGACCGTCCGTCTGTCTGTCGACTCGCCAGGCTGTATCTCAAGAACCGCGATAGCTAGACAGTTGAAATTTTCAAAATTGTTTTGTTATTTTAATTTAATTGAGACAGTGCGCATTTTTGTTAGTTTTGTTTTAAAAATCTCCTTTCACGGTGTTGTTAACGTTATGGGCTTTTAAATAAAGATGTATTTCAGAAATAATGTCTTTTATGTTAGAAAATGTGCTACATTAGGAAAAAACACACTAGGTACACAAAAAGGGAGACAGAGAGTAAAAAAATGGAGTATACTAACAAAATGCTTGGTTATACGAGTACCTAAACTTTAGGGACAATCCTTAATAGATGTTTCACAATCATAAACCTAGTTTAAAGGACTGTGTAAATATCACATGTAGCAACTGTTTGTTATCTTAAATAAATAGACAAATAACAGCTCATATACCTACGTCCCCACCGAAGGGCTTGAGCCTACCCTAAGCTAGGGTGTTTGTGTGGCCTTAGGCCTTAATAAATCACTCTGGCCCAGTTCGGATTGGTCGATTTCACATACACCTTTGAATTTCTTCGCAGATTGCTTCATGATGTTTTCCTTTACCGTAAGAACGTCAGATAAATGTACGAGTACATAATAAGTATGAAATTCGTAAAACGAAAAACACATTGGTAGGTACATGGCGGTCTCAAACCCCGGAGCTACCGATTGGAAGGCAAGTGCCGAGTCCACAGCGCCAATACATGTTTGTCCAAGATAAACTAGATACTCAACCGATTTTAATGAAATTTTGGCTTGCTGTAGGTAATTTGGTACAACTTAAAAGATATTTATTCTCGATTGAACTCAATATTTATTATTACGAATCAAATGTGCATTCAAATGGTTTGTAAGTTCCATAAGATGGCGTTATGAGTGGATTTATATTTATCGACACAATTAAGGTTGCATTACTATCCAGTAGATGGCGTTGTGTTTCAATATCTTCATGCTATAGTCTTTTCCATTAGGATGTATGACATTGATCCGACATTTATTTAATTTTAAACAAAGTATAGTAATGAGTTGCCGGGTGACCTAGTTAATTTACAATAATAAATAAGAAATATGTACGAGTAGGGTTACTACCGGGTAAACGGTGGATCAGTTGGGTACAGTGGGTTAGGTACACATTGACAAAACCAGAATACCTAGGTAGGGTTGCCGCTGCTGGTGCGCTCATAGATGCTCCTCTGCACGCAAGCCCCCCATCGGCTAGTTTCTTTTTTCTTTGCTAGTTTCAAATTTGTTGTGACGTTGGTAATAGTTATTTGTTATACATGAGTGCAAAGTTGCTTTTTAACCGCGTGCTCAACTTTGATGACCGAGCAAGCGAAGGAATCAAAAGAGCACAAGGTAAAAAATCTTTGCACTCGAGTGCAACACGTAACTTTTCATCCCCCCTCAGCGAGGAAATGACTAAATGCAAAATAAAACATTTACAATCACAAGATACTTTTATTTCAGTTTAGGTACATATTTACTACAACATTAAAATAAACTTCTTCGTCGCTGGAATCACTCATTTTAGTTTTTTTTTTACTTGTTTTCAAGTTTCTTATTTATAACAGTACGACGTCAGAACAAAATGGCGCGCACAAAGCGAATTAAAAACAAAAGTACACCAAGGAGGTTCAGAGTCTGGGTATTTAACAAATTTAAAAAAAATTGTATGATAAATTCGGCACCATGGAGATTCACGTCTTATAACTGTTCACATTGAAGTAGGTATTTAGAAATATTTTTCAATGATAACGTAAAAGTAATATTAAAATAAACATTATAATTATACTTATTGTGTGCTTGAGAAAAAAATGTTAATTACAATTATGACTGCCTTGCTAATCTTGCTATTCCGCGTCGAAAGAGCTTCCGGCGAAAACGTGCTGCTAAGCCTAATGAGAAATTAGAGGAAAAATTGAAATCGCCCGAGCGTAGATGAAAAATTAAAAAGTCTCGCCCGGAAACGGAACCGCCTCCGTTTTTCTCGGGACAACGTAACGATCTTAATTACCAACATAACGAAACCAAACAAGAAATGTTCCGTTTTTAATTGGATGGATCTAACTTGGCTCCAACCGACACAACATTGTCTTTGCATTTTGATAACCTCGTCTTAATTGGCTAATAATAAATAGAAAAAAAAATCAAGTTCAACAAGTAAAGTTCAACTTTGTGTTTATAGATCTCTTGATCATATTTTTCAAATCTGGCTTCTACATAATATTATTATAACACTGTAGTGTCTGAATATGTCATTACGTTTTGTCTTATGAACAAAACATTTTTATTTTTATTTATTTAATCGTCTAGTACAATTTGTGTACATAGGCGGACTTAATGCCAAATGGCATTATCTACCAGTCAACCTTTGGGTTGTGCAGAGAAAAAGAAGTAGATGTAGTACTTTAATGGTAAAATAATAATAATAGGATATTGGTATTACATAAAATACTAATACATAAATATATAAAACAAAGGATATTATAAATAAAATAAACTAATATATACTTGCCTACTATTAATATACAAAACTATAAAATAAAAATGAAATTCGAAGATAATCTGCATATCCCTAATCAACAGGTGTAAAAGATTCTCATGGTATAGCTTTCGTTCAACATTCCAGGGCTTTATTAATAAAATTTTTACTCCTTGGATCATCCCCGGATTAGTTACCTACTCCGTGTTTTGTCTTGTTTCCGCAATGTCGGCTGTCATATGTCAAAATAAGACAAAACACGTAGTAACTAATCCGAGGATGATTCAAGGAGTAAAATTTATATTACATAATAGTCATTTGTGATAATTTGTGTGCTAAACAGGAGAGATAAAAGCATTTTAGGGGTCCTCTTGTATATGGCTCCAAGTGCTCCACGCCATGACTTCCGGCACCCGCCGATGACACTACACGCAACCCAGTTAAACGTAGGGCTGTGGATGTTCACTGTTCAGTTCTCTATTATTCCTAGTCTAAAAATATAAAGATTGCATATACTATATATATATATATGTATAATACATATCATAAATATCTTCTTCTTCTCTTTTTCTTTCTTTCTTTTTATATATAACTAGCTGTGCCCGCGAACTACGTTTTGCCTTAAATTATTTTTTCCCGACATCTTCAACAAATATCGTAATGTACACAGAAATAAATACAAAAACTAAACAAATTATATACTAAAACCTTCCTCGAGAATCACGCTATCGAGTGGTGAAAACCGCTTGAAAATCGGTGTAGTAGTTTTTTAAGTTTATCGCGAACAGACTGACAGACAGACGCGGCAGGGGACTTTGTTTTATAATATGTGGTGGGCCCGGCAGACGTTGTCCTGCCCAATTATAGTGCCACCTACTGGGTCCAATTTTACATACGTATAAACCTTCCCAGGACGTATCCAAACACACACAGAAAATTTCGTTAGAATCGATCGAGCCGTTTAAAAGTTTTTGCGAGACTAACACACAGCGATTCATTTTGTTTAAGCCTTCTTTGGGCCTATTTAAACACACACAGACAATTTCATAAGAATCAGTCGAGCCTTTTTGACGAGTCGAGACTAACACGCAGTGTTTAATTTTTTTATATACATTTTTTTGTATATAAGAAGAAGAAGACTAGTGGGCGCGGCAGACGTTGTCCTGCCCGATTCCAGCGCCACCTACTGGGTCCAACTTTACGTTTAAACCTTCCTTGGACCTATTCAAATACGCACAGAAAATTTCGTTATAATCGGTCCAGCCGTTTCAGAGTTTTTGCAAGACAAACACACAGCGTTTCATTTTTATATATAAGAAGAAGAAGAAGACTAGTAGGCCCGGCAGACGTTGTCCTGCCCGATTGCAGCGCCACCTAACGGGTCCAATTAAATTACGTATAAACCTTCCCTGTACCTATTTAAATACGCACAGGAAATTTCGTAAGAATCTGTGGAGTCGTTTTAGAGTTTTTGCGAGACTAACACACAGCGTTTTATTTTTATATATAAGAAGAAGACTAGTGGGCCCGGCAGACATTGTCCTGCCCGATTACAGCGCCACCTACCGGATCAAATTGTACGTATAAACCTTCCTTGAACCTATTGAACACACAGAGCCATTGAAGAGTTTTTGCGAGACTAACACACAGCGATTCATTTTATGCAAGAAGAAGAAGAAGAAAAGATTATAAATACTTTACGCAGCTTCGCCCGCGTTGGTTTTGTTTTCCCGTGGGAATTTTATATTGTCCCTGATGAAAAATAATTTTTTAGCCTATGTTAATCAGGGTTAACGTAGCATTGTAATGGTAAAGGAATTTTTGAAATGGGTCCAGTAGTTTTTGAGTTTATTCGTTACATACATATATAAAAATCTTTCCTATCTATAATAATAGTGTAGAAAATGAATCGCTGTGTGTTGCCAGTGTCCGACTGATGTGAGATGGGGATGAGTTCTGGGGGGCTACCACCTAACTCATAGCGATCACTCGCTATCGCTTTCGTGACATTAAAACAATAGCTCAAATGCCACCTGTGACATTAAAACTATTGTTCTAATGTCACGACAGCGATAGCTAGTGATCGCTATGAGTTAGGCGGTACGGCCGCTGATGACAATGCAATTAGGTATGCCTAATTAGTATTGTTGTAAATCCAAGATGGCCGCTGCAAAAAATGACTGATCATATATTTATTTTTGTATAACCCTCTCAATCAAATGCAAGGGGTTGATTTGTAGAATACAGTTCACTATAAAAAAATCAAAGATAGCCGCTGTCACATAGTGGCGGATTATATTTTTTGTACACCGAGGGGCTCGAGCCTACCCTAAGTTAGGACGATTAGGCGAATTGTGTGTGAAGTCGACCAACCCACACTTGCTTGGCCAGCGTGGTTGACTAAGGCCCCAATAAAGGTATCAAATGAAAAAGCTTGATTGGTAGAATACAGTACTTATATTATGAAAAAAAAATATCGAATCCAAGATGGCCACAGTCACAAAATGGCTGATTACATATTATTATTTTTTCACAACCTCTTCAAAAGGATATCAAATCAAAGGCCTTGACTTGTGGAATACTGTGGACAAAAATGAAAAACTTGAAAATAAAACAAGTAAAAAAAATTGATAAAACGTAAGGTATATTGAAAATAAAGATAATAATGATGTAGATAATGTAAGTACTAAAAGCTAAAGAATAATTCAGTTGGTCCAAGGTACCAGTCATCACACAACTTCTTATCAATCTAGGGAATTGATCAGACAAAAAATTTTAATCGTGTCCGTTAGCCAGTAGAATATAAAAATCCTAAAAAATATTATTTTGTCACCGGTGCCAACCTTACGAGCAAGCTAGACATCATTATTGTAATGGATGTCACGGGCTGCAACTCTAGAAGTGCTCTAAAAAGCTAAAGGTTCGCCAAACGATCGCCCACAGATGGGAAGGGAAAGCCAGCCTTAAGTCGTGTTCCATAAGGTTTAGGGCAAGCGTCGCTGAAGTCTACTGCACAGGCTGGATGATGCTGCCAAAGTGCAACACATTAGCGACATCTCACGGCGGAGTGAGAAAATTGCACTGAAATTATGACGTTAGAAAACGGTACGCGCTTTTCTAGATTGTTAGTTGTTTCCACGTTAAGTTATTTATCTATGTCGTTTAGTTATTTATATCGTAACCATAAACTTAGAATATACTTATGTCTATGGTCGTACGTAACGGAATATAAAGAATTATAATTATTATTGTGTTAGCCTTAGCCCTAATATGATAAGTGATAACCACAGAATGTTTCTGTATACTCTAATCTAAAATTTGTATGATACTTGGTAGATAATTTCTACGATTGCAGACAATATTTTTTTTTCCAAAAACAGGCAGTTTTGAACAAATTTTTCTTACGTACTTAAAATTTATTCTAATGTACCCATGGTTTGCTTTAAGGCCGTAACTTTAACATTCTAGTTTGAGTGAGACCTGGAGAGTCATTTTACGAAGTGTGAGAGAGACAGATAGTGAAATATATTAAAAACACAAAAATTGTTTAACATAATTTATTTAAATGTCAAGATTTACAACAGGTGTTCAAACTGTCTTCCTTCAGCTCTAATGCAGGCTTGACATCTTCTTAAAAAAGATCGGACTATCAAGCGGGCGAATCTTCCATTATTAACAAAATCATTTGCTTCTTTTATTCTTTGCCGTAGGTCAGTCACAGTTTCGATTGGCTTTGCGTAAACTTTTTCTTTCACCGCTCCCCAGTAAAAGAAATCTAATGGATTTAAATCTGGGGAACGGGCTGGCCACGAGATAGTACCAGATCGTCCTATCCATCTGCCTGGGTATTCCTCATCGAGATATTCTCTTACTGAGCTGGCATAGTGAGATGGGCAACCATCTTGTTGAAACCACATATCTCTTAGAATGTTAACACATCTTCCAGTAGATTTCTTAAATCATTTTGTAAAAAATGTAAATAAACTTCACCAGTCAAGGCGTCTGGCAGCTCAAAAGGACCTATTATTTGTTCATTTAAAATTCCAGTCCACATATTCACTATAAATCGATATTGTGATCTATCTTGCCTCATCAAATGAGGATTTTTGATATGCCACTCGTGTAAGTTGTGTAGGTTCATGTAACCATCTTTTTTAAATGTCGACTCATCTGACCACAAATTTTTTTCGAAGAATCGCGGATCTTCTCTGTGTTTTTGTAGCATTGTTTGACAAAAAGCAACACGGGGTCGATGGTCCCGGGGTAGTAGAATTTGTACTCGCTGTACGTGTTACGGGTGTAGCTGATTTCTTAGCAAAATCCGATGGGCTGTACTTTTGGGTACTCCTGTGCTTCTCTCTATTCCACGTACAGAAATACTCCGATCTTCTTCGACAATGTCTAGTACAACGTCCTCGTAAGGGGGACGAAATCTTCTTTCACTATGTACTTGGTTCGGCAGTCGGCCCTCTGAGAAGAGTAATCGGTGCACATTTATAAAGACTCGATGATCCGGAAAACGAGCTGCATTTAGGTACCTCTCACGATAAAGTCTAGCTGCAGCGTTGGCATTGCATCTACATTCCCCATAAATTTAATGCATGTTGGCGTATTCTTGTGTTGTGTACGCAGACATGGTGGCACTACACAATTACACAATCAACGATAGGTAGTCCGAAGCAAAGCAAAGGTCGTCGGTAGAGACACTAAACAGTCCGAATCCAAATCACAAGCAATCAAGTCCAATAAACAAAGCAGAAAGTGGTAAGCACGAAATCAACACGAACGAATACAAAAAGATGCGCAGCGAAGGAGCGAAACGTACTGATGTGTATTGTTTGTGCATTAGCGAATAATTGGCGTCACTATCTGTCTCACTTCCACTTCGTAAAATGAATATTTTGTGTGCGACTCGCCGTCTCTGTCACGTTAGCGTCACTATCTGTCTCGCTCATACTTCGAATCTCTCCGCCTCTGTCACGTTAGCGTCACTATCTGTCTCTCTCACACTTCGTAAAATGACTCTCCCGGTCTCACTCAAACTAGAATGTTAAAGTTACAGTCTTAAAGCAAACCATGGGTACATTAGAATAAATTTTAAGTACGTAAGAAAAATTTGTTCAAAACTGCCTGTTTTTGGAAAAAAAAATTGTCTGCATTCGTAGAAATTATCTACCAAGTATCATACCATTTTGGAATCCTTATTGAATGCGCCAACTTTTGCAGTTACTTGCCAAACTCGCATAGTACATTTTTTTTTCAGTACAGCTTGTTAAAGCTATGCGAAAAATTCATTTCGAATATTTAATTTATATAAAAATGGCATAGTCTTCTAATTTGGAGCAGCTGGCTTTAAATTTTAGATTAGAGTATACAGAAACATTATTCAGGATTACAAAACAAAAGAAAATGTTTAGAAAAGTCAAGATTTGTAGCAACAAGAGTGAAAAAACCGTCACGGGGTGTAAATTATATCGATTTTTTTAAATGTTAGATTTTTTTTTTAAATAGGTGACAGATTTTTTTAAATATTTTTCTGATAACATATATGAGTTAGTCTACCGCCTGCTTTCGGCTTGACGTCGGCTTCTGGGACACCCTGTTATAAAGCACTGTTAAATTTTTTTGTTTGACTTCGACGGCTATTCGGTTTGATTTAGAAATAGTAGATTGTTACACCAAGCGCTAAGTGACTTATTAATGCCCGCGGATGTTTGGTGCACGAGCACTTGCTCAAGGGCACTAATAACCCGAGGGCATTAATAGCTCACTTACGAGGTGTGTAATCTGCTTTTCATTCAACTTATTAAAAAATAATAAAAAACTGAAGTTGACTGTAGAAAAACTTATTTATTTATGACAAAAAAAATGCTAATTGTTCTTATTAAGAAACCAAACCTTATCTTGACGGTGGTGACGGAAGTGGAAAATTCACAAAAAAAAACTCACTGTCATGTACACCACAAAACCCTTATTTCTTGCCGTCAACATGAATGTGCACCTGAAAAAACACCACTTTCACTGCACAATATTCACTCGAATATAATTTTTAATTTATTAAAATAAAAGCTAATCTTCGCCATTAAAGCCAATTGCCTCTCTTTTTTAAATAAAATTGGCTTTGTAGGGTCCTATCCAACTTGTTTTGCGCATGTGTATTTTTTGTGACATGTTATACAACCACTCAAATCTCTTTGGAAAAATGCCTACATTTTGTATGAATTGTATGAATATGAATTGTAATTTCTTTTTAAATTAGAAAAACAAACAACAGGGCAATTATGTTGAACGGGTCATTAATGAAATTTCATACAATACTACTGCCGTTTTCCAGGGTAGTAATGTATTACTTAGTGTTGCCTTTTCCGATGATTAGAGTAAAATTAATGAGTAGTTTGAAGAAAAATATTTTAATAGATATATGTAGGTATTTTAATACAGTACTGAATAAATAAGTACCATAACTTATTTCGATTTGATTTGTTAACCGACTTCACTGACTTCACGAAGTTATGAGGTAACACATACCTCATAGCTTCGTCATTTATTAACTGATTTTCAAAATTCTTTTTGTATTCAGAAAATTATACCCCCGAAGTGGTTCCATGCCATCAAGTCAGGATCTAGT
Organism: Schoenobius gigantellus; assembly: GCA_963935595.1. NCBI lineage: Eukaryota > Metazoa > Arthropoda > Insecta > Lepidoptera > Crambidae > Schoenobius > Schoenobius gigantellus. The sequence continues at coordinate 26,526,585 of OZ012554.1, forward strand.
ATTAGAATCCCAAGAAAATCGAGAGAATAGGCACGTCCAACGTCTTTCCTGTTATTTTTCTGAAGCTATTCAGGTATTTGCGTCTGAAAGACATCATCTCAAGGATTCTTCCACTATGCTGAGCTTACGATGGATCCTTAACTTTAAGGAGTTAGGGAGTTAGTCTTTAGATATAAAAGGTACGTATTGACTCTCAGTTAGGTATATTCTTTCAAGTTGACTTAGAGAGCTATTATTAATTTCACGAAAAAAATAAAAATATTTTTTTTACAAAAATACCGACACCACTTCAAAACAAAAACTCCTTCAAAATAAAAATGTAATGTTGTGTGTTTTATTTTATTGCTACTAAGTTGGCAAACAAGCAAACTGCCCACCTGATGGTAAGTGGTAACAGTCACCTATAATACATGTGGTTCCTGTGCGATTCGCAGTAAAACTGCAAGCCCCACAAGAACCACAGTGTACGTTGCCAACTTGTGACATCTGCAGGCGTAGCACGGGCTGCCAAGAAATTTGTGATAAGACTCAGTGACACGTATCCCTTGAGGAGCGTCAAGAAATTTTATCATGACAGTCACACTAAGGCTGCGTTCCGAAAATCAATAAGAATCACTATTAGCGCGCTCAAACGCGTCCCGAAATGTTGTGAGTGCGCTAATGTTAGCCAGCATGAAGAGCCACATGACGCCATCGTTAACGTCATATAGAACTTACGGCGCTAATGCTCTGGAGTGAAATCACTTTATGCGAACTGTCAGTCTGACGTTCGATAATTGTGTTATCGGTTCAAAATGAATGTACATGTTCTTCCGGACCGGAATCGGTTTTTATTTTTTGTAATAGTAGATTGCTTTATAAGGGTGGAAAGGAATCAATCCCTACGAGGTTGTTAGACGCCCGAGCGCAGCGAGGGCGGCTATAGTCCGAGTAGGGTTTGATTCCTTTTACCCGTGTGTAGCACTCTACTTTTCATTTCGAATGCAAGGAAAATAAAAAATAGCTTTTCTAATAAAATTTATTAATAAAAATACTCCTAACATGACATATCGACATTGTGTTTTACACTTAGTGTACTTTTAAGCATTGAATATCTGCTCCATAGCGTAGACGCCTGCACTTTATGAGATAGTTCATTAAAGTATATAAGAAATACATTTTCAGAAAATGATTTTATATTCCTTGCATCTCGCCACTTCATAAAGTCGGAATAAGTATTATGTATTTAAATATCTTTGCTTTGAAATTTTTGGCAAAAAAATTTCGAGTATTGTATTTGCTTCGTTCGTGACTGAATCTGGAGCCGAAATTTCAGAATCGCTTGAATTCATTGTTTTTCTTAAATACCTAAATCACACAATCAAGATTTCGGTACAGCATAACAGATTCCCCTCCCGCCAAAATTATCTTTTTCACAGGTATTTTTAAATTTGGAACATATCGCGTTACCTGTTACTGGCCATTCAGCCAAATACTTTTATTATCATTGTACCAAAGATTGTATGTACGTAACCTAATTCAGTTCTATTTTTAAAATTTTACTTTCCGCCCTAAGGAGGGAAGTAAATAGTATGAGAATTTCCCGCCCGCTGGTGGGAACTAGCGTTTTCCTCCCAATACTCAGATCAAGGAAACGCTCCTTTCCGAGCATGAGGAATGAAAAATATTTTTTTGTAGTTACGGGACAAATATTATGTATGGAATACAGAAATATGTTCCGGTCTGGGCGTATGTGCATGTGATATGTAATATATTCTATGTTTGTAACTTTGATGACACGGTTAGCGCAGAGGTCGAATGATCGCCTACTGCGCAACGGGTCGCGGGTTCGATTCCCGTACGGGACAAATATTTTGTATGGCCTACATAATTTTTTTCCGGTCTGGGCGTATGTACATGTGATATTCTATGTTCGTAACTGCACCCACAACACAGGAGAAAATCTTAGTGTGGGGCGACGTTTTCAAAAAGAAAAAAACTGCACCTACGACACAGTTGAAAATCCTAGTGTGGGCCGACGTATTTATATAAAAACACTTTCATTACTGAGTGACTGACAGATTACGCACAGCCGTAATTGAAAGGCACAAAAAGTGGAAATTTGACATGTATGTTGGAAATTCGCCATCTGAGGGGGTAAAACTAAAAAAATTATAGTTTGTATGGAACCTCTATGACATTTATGCGGGCGAAGCAGCGGGCAAAAGCAAATATTTTATAAAGTTTCACAAAATTCCGCTGATCAGATATTTTCTTTTAATACAATGAAGTGATCTTTACATAAATCGAACGGAAATTTATGTTAATTATTTTTTACTTTTTTATAATCAACTCACGCTTGACCATAAATGTTTCGAAATTTAAAAGATTCCTAAAATACTGTTTTACTGTTCATAATCATATATAATACATAGGCTCGAATAAAACTCTATTACTTAGCTACATGTATAATGTGCTGTTGATTCTACCTTCTAAAGCTTTGATGCAAGGCGTTGTGAATAAAGGGGGTAACATTAAGTATTTAAAGGAATTCAGCAATAAAGTTTTATAGGAAACATTATTTTGAACCTATAAATCGTTGCATATTTACTTGAAGAAATTATCATACTGGTTTATTAACACTGCACTGTGCTATATGGCCGCGGCAATAAAATATAAACATTTGGGAAATAAATATTTACCACTTTTCTTTCAGCATTTTTTGTATGCATTTAATTTAACATTTCGTCTTTGACTTCTTTTATTAGCGATTTTTACACATAAAATAACTTATAGAAAAAAAGAACGAAAAACATATTTTTTCACACATAAAATAATTTAGGAAGAAGGATTAAAATAGTTTTCATTCCTCATGCTCGGAAAGGAGCGTTTCCTTGATCTGAGTATTGGGAGGAAAACGCTAGTTCCCACCAGCGGGCGGGAAATTCTCATACTATTTACTTCCCTCCTTAGGGCGGAAAGTAAAATTTTAAAAATAGAACTGAATTAGGTTACGTACATACAATCTTTGGTACAATGATAATAAAAGTATTTGGCTGAATGGCCAGTAACAGGTAATGCGATGTGTTCCAAATTTAAAAATACCTGTGAAAAAGATAATTTTGGCGGGAGGGGAATCTGTTACGCTGTACCGAAATCTTGATTGTGTGATTTAGGTATTTAAGAAAAACAATGAATTCAAGCGATTCTGAAATTTCGACTCCAGATTCAGTCACGAACGAAGCAAATACAATACTCGAAATTTTTTTGCCAAAAATTTCAAAGGAAAGATATTTAAATACATATTCCGACTTTATGAAGTGGCGAGATGCAAGGAATATAAAATCATTTTCTGAAAATGTATTTCTTATATACTTTAATGAACTATCTCATAAAGTGCAGGCGTCTACGCTATGGAGCAGATATTCAATGCTTAAAAGTACACTAAGTGTAAAACACGATGTCGATATGTCATGTTAGGAGTATTTTTATTAATAAATTTTATTAGAAAAGCTATTTTTTATTTTCCTTGCATTCGAAATGAAAAGTAGAGTGCTACACACGGGTAAAAGGAATCAAACCCTACTCGGACTATAGCCGCCCTCGCTGCGCTCGGGCGTCTAACAACCTCGTAGGGATTGATTCCTTTCCACCCTTATAAAGCAATCTACTATTTCTCCTTTATAATACCTAATCCATTATTTACACTATTCACCATATTACTACACTAATCTATAATAATAATGAAAGTTAACAAAATAAACGCAAACTGCAAAATTAAAATTCGATCGTAAAGAAACACGTAAAATATTTTTTTGCGCCCGCGACACGAAGCGACATGACCATACCCTGAGACGACTTGGCGAGTACTGTCTGACACTGTCTTATATGGAGCGCGATTGCAACCAAGCGAAATTATAGAATTTTCGTCATTTTCCTAAATATTTTATATGACATCAAAAAATCTGTCTTCACAGTTCACTAGATAATAACGAACTACATGTTTTGGTATAACTTTTATACTGTTTTATGTATATTTCGATTTCAAATCGTGGTTTTAGTTTTTGATTTAGACCTATGTTTGGATTTCTTTTCTATCGAGTGAAATGGAGTAAATCGTGTTTCTGCTTTCACAGTTCACTAGATTATATCTTCAAGTTTAAGGTGTGTGAATTTCAGAATTGTGGGTTCTAATATTATCCAGATCTAGACGTTCTAAGATCGGCAAATTTGGGAAATCCTCGCCTTAAGATGATGTTCATTTAGTTTGTTTTATAAATGATAATAATATAGTGATTATTTTCTATAGTAGGTATTTTTATTTAAGGCGCATAGTAACGTCAATCATAAAAAATCACTGCAGAAAAAACCGGTTCTCTTCATAAATATTGAATAAAAAAATCTTTAAAAAAGATATGTTATTATTCAACGCATTCTTTAGAGGATGGTCTTTTTAATTTTTTGATAAATTAATTAAAACTCGGTTAAAATGTGACCCAAACATGCCTCGATTTTAAAACTATAAACCTAATCGCTTCGTAAATATTAGGTTAAATCACATACTTTCGATTTCAATAAATAAAGTGAACAATATTCTAGGGGATGGTCTTTTTAGATTTTTTTTATTTGCCTTTATTAATTTTTTATTGAAATAATTCATCTTACGCGTAAAGGTTTGCTTGAATATTCCCCTCACTCTCACTCACTCACTCCTATGTAATCAGTGCGGAACGATCGATGCAAGGTCATTGGGAGCACTATGCGTCTTAAATAATAATTTAAAATAATATAGTAATACCTTACATTAGATACCTAAATAGAATTGTAACAACCGGTCAAGTGCGAGTTAGGCTCGTGCACCGAGGGTGCGAGGGTTCCTTAAAATCTTATATGTAGGTACATAAGTTCCTATAAATAATATGTAAATTTTATGGTTTTCAGATTTTTCCATAAAATTAGCTTGCCTTTTGTATATAGTTTTTGATTCCTATTGAGGATTTGTGAAACCGCAAAGCTAAGTAAGTATTTAACGTCCTAACTATGTACATATTATATTCGTAATTAGTCCAAGGTATAACTATTGTAGTAACGCCTTCTTCCGCTACTAAATACGCGAATTTTAAAGACACCATTAAAAATATAAAAGAAAAATACACCTGGCAACTCCACCGTCACCATAGCTCATTCGTTTTTTTCGCGCTCTACGCAGCTGACACATATTTTACATGTTGATGTCTTTTAAAGTGATTTAATTATCTAAATAAAACTAAAATCCAGATACGCAGTGATAAAAATGGAGAAAAGATGTCAAAAGTTGTTCGAAAGTAAAATGGTTATCTTAACACAAAGAAAATAACCCAAGATGTCGAAACAGTAAGTACCTGTTTTGAAGATGCGTCGTAATTTTGATTTAGCTTGGCAAGAGGACCTAGATACAATTAATTTAGATAAAATTTTATAATAAGAAATATATTTTTAAAACTGCCTGCTTTCCGTGGGAAAGCGTTACCTATCAAGGCAAATGAACTAGATGATGTATCTAGGTATCTACTCGATTATGAACTCTATTCATTGGATATAGGCTAAAGCACAAATACCTTTATAGGAAATTATGGTATATACGAGTAGTTTATATTTATGACCAAGTTTACAAAGAATTGCATTGAAAAATATTTTAATTGAGGTTGCCTATGTAGATAAAGTTTCTTGAAAACTGCAAACTGTTAGATGGTCCATAACATAACATGGAAATTCCTAATATCCTTCTAAAACTTGAGATAAATTACTCGAAAACTAAAGTCAAAGGATATGAGTTTTGCAATAGCTGTAATATCACAAGTATTGACTTCAATTTCCAAACAATCTTCTTAAAATATCTGAGTGATGTCTTTAGATTACAATGCAATAAGTTTACAATTTCAGTACACCAGGATCAGAAGGAAACATGACTATGCTTTTATAAAAGACCTAATAGAAGCTATTAAAAGCAATAAGAGGGATGAATATTTGTACTCCAATAAAAGTGTAAAATTATTTAGTCATAAAAAAAATGATAAACATTCTAAAATATAAGCAATGTATAAAAACCTCAAAAATTTGCTTCTAGTTTGAAAACCTACCAGCAGCCTGTGTGTTGCAATAAGCAGCCTGTGCGCTGCAATAATTTCTAAACAATATCCTCCTCGGAGAGGCTCAGAGAGAGGGCCAACCTCAACTATCATTCAGGTCACGAATGAACATGCTCTGTTTTCAGCAGCCAGTCTCGAACCAATTATCCATAGACCCCATATTTTTACCCATCGTGGGAATAAATAACCGAGGTCAATTAATTTTAAAAGTGGATAAGAGACTATGTAATACATTTTGTTACTATTTTGAATCAACTTTATTATCCACTGGACAATAATAAATATTGTGAAATGGATAATTATACAAACAAATTAACAACTGCATAGGTAGCAGAAATGCTTGGCCCCATGCAAAGATTTCTAGAGTTTTACCATTTTACTATTCCTAAAAGGATGGTTCCATAGATTTATTTCAAAATAAAATAATGATTTCTTATAATAAGTTGATAATAAGTTTATTGAAAATCTACACTTTCAAATGAAGATTTCATGTTATAGATTTGATTAAATTAATGCATCCACTATTTACATCCAAATTATTTATAACGCAGAAAATTGTTAATTTTTATGTTTGAATAATTGTATGAATACAATTGCTTTTACCATGCGGGTTAAATACAGTACATACATACCTTAACCATTTATCTCAATTCAATTTCAGGTATTTTTATAAAAAAAAAAATGTGTATTTTTATATTGTAAAAAAAAATATATATATATTTAAGAAAAAAGCTGAATAAAGAACATAATAATAATTAAAATTAATAAATGTTTGATGACTTGATTAAAATATTGATAAATCAATAAGAAATGTTAGTTATTGTAATTTTAAACTATAACTTATAACGGTTTACAATAGTTAGGCTTTATTTTTTAAATAAAAATAAAATTTTACTAATTTTATTCAATGTAAAATAATTTGTAGGTTTTAAAATATATTCCTTGGATATGACTTTAAAGATTAATGCAATAGAAAGGAAATGTATCACACTATTAGTCATCATCACTTATAAATAAATTTGGTATGTAATTTTGCTCAATGTTTCATTAGGAATGGCAGTTTAATTGTTTACACTTTGAGCTCAGATAGATATAAGTTTATGACTTTGAACGTTTGGGGGGCAATTACAACATGCTTATGTATATGAAAAGTATTGTAAAATGATTCTGCGATATGGAGTACTTCCTAAACATTTTCTTTAGATATTTTCGGGTGTATTATCAACTGACAGTAATTAAATGGTAAAAGCAAGACAGTATCAATTTCTTAGAACTGTTAGATACATAATTATGCATTAAGATGTTTTGCTGACCTCTCAAGTAGGTGTGATATTTTATTAGACATAGATAACACCACACTTTCAATACATATATTAACAGAAAAAGCTCAGTTTGATATCAATCAAATTGATCTTGCTAAACATTTGGCGGTGGTGTGAAACTAGCAGCATCTGATTTTTTGCTTAATATATAAAATTTCAAAATATAAAAGCTGAATTTAAATCTTGTAGTCTCAATGCAGATGTAAGTTGGAAACTGCCGCAGGACATAATGTACTTCTAAGATTGACATTTCAATAAAAAAAAAATATATATATATATGATTATATGATAAATAAATTATATTTTATAATATACATGTAATCATGGCATAGTCTTATGTTTCAAATGTTGATACTTTTACCATAGGATTAATATTGTTATAAAAGAAGAAGAAACTCCTTTTCTTTGATTTTGAAATTTTTGCAGAGTTATAACTGACAGAGCTTAAGGAATCTAAGTATTTCCTTTTTAGACCATTACCACTCAGGCTTACTACAAAGAAATAATGTTTCATTCAGATCTATCCAATGTTTTAATACCAAAAAGTTTCTTTTTTCAAATCTTATGTTTATTTTTAAAGCAGAAGCATCACATCAATCATTGCATTTTCACTGTTCAGCTCTTACTCCAATTATCTAACTATAGGCAATAGAATAAGGTCAGATGATAAAATTAAAAAATGGATAAATCGAGTTAAAAGACTATGTCTGGCAAAGCCAATGTATGTCAGCATAATGGAATATGGCATATGCAATCCTGCCATAGTTTTATATTACCTTAAGCATGGGTCATCTAGAAACCTGACATTGAAATAACCTAGACTCAAGAAAACTGACATTAAAAACTGCTATTATTAGCAAAACCACTGCCCAAAAAGTCACAAATCCTATACATAATTAGTTATGTATTAATTATAGTTTTCTCAAATTAAGATGGCTATTTTAAGAGATATTAAAAGTTCTATGACAGCGACACTTAAGCAAGTTGTCTCTTCTCTATTTAAAGATTATTCCAGATATTTTACTTGTGAGAACTTTGTTATTGCTTTAGAAGTAACAAATAATAAAGGACCATAGAAATAAATTTATTTTAGACTTAAAATACTACTACTCAATCCATTAGTAGATGACTAAAGCAAACAATGGAGGAAAGTTAATCTAATTGTTCATCTTTCATATTAATATTCTATTTATTCATCAGCCTCCAAACAATATGCTTTAAATTATCATGCATACAGGGCAGGATTAACTGTTTATAATATTCTAAAGGCGAATAAACATTTTCAGTAAATCACTATTTTACATTTTCGCGTGGCGATTATGTACTCTGTCCGTGGGACAGGCTGAAGGACATATATCTTTCAAAGCACATTAATGTTTTTTTTAGGGAATCGTTAATTCTACATTTTCGCGTGGCGAGGATGTAGGTACTCTGTCCGTGGGACAAGTTAAAGGACAAATATATGTCCAGGCATATGAATGATTTTAAGGTATTGTTAATTCTACATTATCGCGTGGCGATTATGTACTCTGTCCGTGGGACAGTCCTAAGGAATTGTTAATTCTACATTTTCGCGTGGCGATTATGTACTCTGTCCATGGGACATTCCAAAGTACAAATAGGTACCTATAATGGTAAATGATTGATTTCAGGATTTTATTACTATTACATTTTCGCGTGGCGATTATGTAGTTTGTTGTGGAACAGACTAAGGCTAAATTATTTTTAATGTATTTGATATTCATTATTAACTTCTGTACTTACAAATATTTCACTAAGGCAAAATTAACTGAGTCTCTGTACTGTACAGTGAAATCCCATTAGGTTTCAATCTGGAAAGGGAACCGAAACTTACAAAGAGTTAGATAACACATTGGGTGGCATATCTCCAATATTGGATGATCTAATAAATTATCGATATTTGCTAAATATTATAATATACCACGCCAGTTAGATTGGCAAAGCTTTTTGCCACGGCTGGTAGTTCTTGAAATTTATAGTTATTATATGGTTAACATGAAACTGTTAACACTAGTAAACGTTATCTACATTATGAAATAAATATTGAATGTTATTGAATACCTATTGATAGTTAGTAAATAGGTACTAATGTTTACCTATTTATCAAAAACTCTAAACATCTACAATAGTTATACCTTGGACTAATTACGAATATAATGATAGGATTAAACGAACTTACCTAAAGTGAAGTTCAATCCATATTATATGAAGTAATTAGTCCAAGGTATGGAGTATCCCACCCTTCCCTTTTGAAGTAATAAATTACTAACCCAATTATATATACCTAATACTCTAAACTAATGAGCTATGGTGACGGTGGAGTTGCCAGGTGTATTTTTCTTTTATATTTTTAATGGTGTCTTTAAAATTCGCGTATTTAGTAGCGGAAGAAGGCGTTACTACAATAGTTATACCTTGGACTAATTACTTCATATAATATGGATTGAACTTCACTTTAGGTAAGTTCGTTTAATCCTATCATTATTGGTTAAAAACCTATTGGGCACTTCCCATTGAAGTGCCCAATAGGTTTTGATTCCCATATGAAATTGCATAATTTGCTAAAATATGCGACATAACCGGCCATATCTTCTGATCGCATTGACCTATAAGTGATTTTTTGTGTTATAAGTAATTGTGACCTGATTTTTCACAGCTGAAAGTGGCCGTAGACCCGAGTTTTGGATATAGGTAATATTTTAGTTTGATATCTCGGTGCGTTACGGAGGAAATGGTCTTGACAGACAGACAGACAGACGGACAACGACGTGATTCAATAAGGGTTCTGTTTTTCCTTTTGAGGCAAATACCTAAGAATTGGAAATTTTCAAATAAACTATACTTGAATTATGCATGAACTGAAAGAGATCCCTCTTTCAGTTCATGCATAAATTAACTTTTTTTACTTTTACTTATTTGAATAGTTAACAAAACAAAGGAAGTTTTATCTTAAAGGCATCTATTGGACATGCTATAACTCATTCGCATATTTTTGAGGTAACCCAGCCAGCCTAACAGCCTAATTGTTTACACCTCCTGCAACAGAGGAATGGTGGGTTTTTTTTTTTTTTTATTTAAGTAAATTATGTTTTTCAATTTAATTCCTAAAATTGGTTTCATTTTTTTAAGGTTATGAGATAACAGTATGTTCAGATGAATGTAGTTTCTCGGGCGCGTGGATAGTGGAGTCGCAGTGTGGACCATAAAGGCAAGGAGAACATCGGGGGGTTTTAGTGAATAAACGAAAAAATGATTGTTAACGCAAAACTAGCTAGCTAGACCTATTTGGCTGAAATGTATGGAACATTATGAATAGTATGAAGTGAACCTTTTAATGATTAGCCGAAGATGGAACTTTCAATAATTAGTGAAAGTTTGACAATCTGAACTAGAGAGATTGATTATACATTCTTTAGTCTGAGCGATCTCTTTAAATGTCATCCCACCTGACTACTTGGATTGACTGACGGAGATCACTCTTAGAGATAAGGTAAGGGTAAGGTATGCAAAGCCGGAATCGGGACGTTCCAGAATTTTGAGAGCCAGTTCTGGGGTGTTGTTAGAACCGGGGGAACCGCTACCGGCAGATAAATTTCAATTACAAACAATTTGAAAGCATAAAGTTTTATGACAAGGAATATAAAACAAAAATGGTTTTTATTGTTTTTTACTAATTACTTATTATTTGCTTACTTAACTTTTTAATGTTCAGCATTGTTTTGGAATCATTTCTGTGATTCCACGAATTAAATAGGACCTTTACAAATCTGCATATCGCAGTTATGTCGAACCTTAAATGTAATTAAATAAATGTAATAAAATTGTAAATAAAATCTGTATAATTAAAAATAACATAACTTTATAATCAGGCCAGTGTTCAGTCAGTGGTCTTTAAGAGGTCTACTCATCGCAAGCGCGGATCCGCGTTGTGGGCACGATGGGCATGCCCACAACCCTAACAGGTTTATGACGTCATACTTTAACCGTCTATTGAGATCGATAAGCTGATGATATTATATCCAATGCCTTAATAAGGTCATATTCAATTAACATATTGTGCCGAGGCCGATTTGCATTGACGGTTCGGTACTCGAAGTTGTGCAGGAGTATGTCTATCTTGGACAAATTATTCAATTGGGTAGACACAACTTCGAGAAAGAAGCCAACCGCAGAATTCAGTTGGCATGGGCAGCATTTCGCAAGCTACGTCGAGTTTTTCATCGCCTATACTGCAGTGCCTGAAGTCAAAGGTCTATGATCAGTGCGTCCTACCTGTCATGACTTACGGTGCCGAAAAACGTGGACACTCATAGTGGGGCTAGTCCACAAATTCAAAGTCGCTCAGCGAGCTATGTTAGGAGTTTCTTTAAAGGATAAAATCCGAAACGAGGTTATCCGGAAAAGAACTGGAGTCACCAACATAGCTCGCAGGATAAGCAAACTGAAGTGGCAGTGGGCTGGCCACATCTGTCGAAGGACCGATGGCCGTTGGAGCAGACGTGTCCTAGAGTAGAGACCGCGAATCGGCAAACGTAGTGTAGGACGTCCTGCAGCTAGGTGGACCGATGATCTGAGAAAGGTAGCAGGGATGGACTGGATGCGGAAGGCGGAGGACAGGCTGTTGTGGCGCAGATTGGGAGAGGCCTATGTCCAGCAGTGGACTGCGATAGGTTGATTGATTGATTGCCTTAATAAAAAAACTATAAATCTTGGTCTAGGCGTCATATATTTTGAAAAAAAAGAGACATCTTTGTAGGAATGCACTATATCGATCATGAGCGAGTTCATACTCCAACTCGCACATTGGCCGATTTTCGGGTGGCTATGACTATGACCACAATCTTTTTTGAGGGCTGGATCCGCGCCTGTCATCGAATGAAATTGCGAATTTTAAGTTTTCAGATAGAACTTTGTGAATTTCTTTATTAAGAACTTTATTTTCGTCGCATGGTTTTACTTGAATTAGTAATATTGTCACAGTAAACAACATTTTTATTTATTTATTTTAGTTTGTCAACGTACTCTTATTCTCCACTCAGTTCTTTTTTTAAAGAATCGGGGAACCGGGTCTATTCGTTTTTCGGAACCGGCTCTATAGACAGCAGGAAAGAACCGGCAATACCTGGTTCTTATAGAAGCAGGTTATGATGTTCTTGTACTAATTTCAGTGTATACTGTATGCTTGTACTCTTTGTACGATAAAGCATTTAAAATATTCCGTAGTGTTTATTTATATTATAGGTAGGTTGTTTGAAAATTCATATCGTGTTGGTGAAAGGGATGCAGATACTCGTCAAAACCAGACACGTGCCGTCTCGAAACGGAATTGGTAAAAGGATTTTGCTGTTCCACACCCCGTAAAGGATGCAATATTGCCGGCACGAGCCGCTATGAAAATCAATTCGCGATTGTAGAACATTCCAGTAACATAACAACTACCTACATAGGAAGGCCACATTATTTGTTTTTTAGTAACAACAGTGAACATCTTCGCCTTCATCAAGCCAGTAGGCTTACTCTTGCCGATCGATCGACATTGGGATTGTGGTTTTTCGTACGCTTATTTAGTAACACTATATAGCGCCAAATTGGATTCGTTTCTTGAAAAAATTAAATAGTACAAATCCCGGCAATAGCGTTGCCAGACGCCCCGTATTTTACGGGTTACCCCGTTTTTCGGGCTATAATAACCCAGAAACCCGCAATTGCTAAAATAAAATACGGTGTAAGCAATGCTTCCATATTTACTATCTCAAATAAACGTAATGAACTTAACATTGACACAATAACAGCGGAATTACAAGTGAAAACAATGAAGTTATTCTTTATTTGCTATTGACATAGCGATGAATTTAAATGAAATCGCAAATACACGTAAATATTATGTTTTAGCATACAGTACATCAAGATAAATAATGGGCGTTGGAAAACATCGGAAACAATCGTCTAACTTATCAAAGACAGTTGACATGGCCCTAAAAATCATTTACAATCACAAGAGCAGCTCTATACCATCATACTGCCAAGATGTGTCGATCAGTATGAAGTGGCAGGTGGCACCTCTACCTAAACATCTTGAACTTTTTTACAGATAAAAAATACATGCGCAGTAAAAGTTTTTGTAATAAATATTGCAACAGCGAATGCATTTTTAACGGACTTCAAAAAGGGAAGAGGTTCTCAATTCGATGCGTATGTTTTTTTTTGTGTGTATGTTACTCGATTACGCCGCCAATTTTGTAGACCGATTTTAAAAATTATTTTTGTATTCAAGTCAAACCAAAGTCAGGATTTGATGATGGGATCCCATGAGAATCGAGGAAAACCCTTAAATTTTAAGGTGTGTCCAACGTGTTTTGCATGTATGTTACGCGATTACTCCGCCAATTGTGGACTGATTTAAAAAAAAAATTGTATTCGATAGAGTATACTCCTGGGGTGGTCCCAAGGTCACCAAAATCAGGATCTGATCATGGGATCCCATGAAAATCGAGGGAAACGTTAATTTAGGTGAGCTGGTATTAAATTAGGGTTTCTTTCATTAAAAAGATTTCATTCACTAAAAAGTTAAAAATAAAAAATATTTAACAAAAAATTAAAACCGACTTCAAAAACACTGAAAAGTTTAAAATAATATTATTTATATAAGAATAGGTACAGACAACATCACACTTCTATATTGAAGTCGGTGACAAATTTTAACACTTTCTAGGAGATCATCATTTTTTATCTGAGAAAATTAGTTATGAGTTTGATTCGCTTAAAATCTGCACAACACGGGTCCAATTTGGCGCCAATGTGGAAATTCAAGCGTACAAAAAATCACAATTTCAATGTCGATCGATCGGTATTGATTCAAGAGTAAGCCTACAGATGAGTTTTACCATTGATCTATAGTAGCTACTTTTATAATTCAATGGTTTTCCTGTATTTTTAATAGTCGAGGAGGTTCAAACAGCAAATTCGCTTAGAGCAGCAAAAAAAAACCGCAGTGATGGCTGTGTACCTGTTCCAATATTGTTTAAGCTTGGCTATGGCCATCTCTAAGGACCGCAGCTACTGGCAGCGCTCGACAAGACATCAAGCTTTACACTTTTTGGTTACGAAAGCCGCCGATCTTAAGACATAAGAATTCCTATCGAGTCCTAAACCTTGAAGCACTAGAATTGAAACTACGTACTTTTTAGATAAGGAGAAAAACGGGAAAATATTTAACACTCTTCCTCTTAATTCGGTGACATTATTGAATATTTTATTAAAGTACACTAATAATATATTCTTCTACTACGAAAATTCAATTTTGAGACACGCAGGTGCGTTTGTTTTCGATTGCGCCGCCATTTTTCTAAATTCCCGCCACGTTTGACAAGTGTCCCTGTGTTCCGTTCCACGCGCGTAGGGCTTCCGACAATAGTTCGCGGCTGATTCGATCGGCACACATGCGCCGTTTCATTTCCTCTGCACCCTGTCCGCGCGTTTTTCAATGGTCCAGCGAAAAAAGTTTTAACTATTACACGAACTTGTTTTGCTGTGGGAATAAAAATGCAGAGGAGTTGCTATTCAGTACATGACGTTTTAAAATAAGTCAGAATCAGGTGTATGGGCGTGTCATGGTCCGCAGATAAAATTGTTTTAATCCTCAATAAATGTAATACAGTGTCTTGTTTGATTAATGAAAAAATGAAGTATTAAAAATTTTAATCGTATACCTATTTTTTTTGCTCTTTCAATTTTTTTTCCCATTTTAAGATGACGTCTAAATTTTTTCGATGAAGTTTAACTGAAATTTTAACGCTCAGACAGAAGCATAACTTGCAAGTTAATAATTGTAATATTCAATTATCTGTTATCAAATTTAAAAATATTTTGTATGGTAGGTGATATTGTATGATCATGATACATTGTTTCTAAAAGTATTTTGCGGCAAGTAATCCACGCATGCCGATGTTCCGCCCGGCGGCTACAAATTGAAAAGCACACTCGAAAACCCCTTTAGTGTCACGTGAAGGCTGCACAATAGAGCACCTACCCTTGTAGCGAGCACATATCGGAATTCTGATCACATATCGTTTTAAAAATTGACGTTGCCGAGGCTGTACGAATACGAGTAGCGGCTGTGCGAGAAGTTCCCTTTGCCTCTAAGAAGTAAATAATTTATTGTTATCTGATTGTGATACCTGCTTATAAATAAAGCATAAAAGGAAACATTTCTAGGAGATCTAAGAGATATTAGATTATGAAGGTGTTGGCGTGCACGAACTATGTTTTTACCCGCGAACCACGTTTCGCCATAATAAAGTCACGGTAATAGTATAATACAGTAAAATGACTTCCATAGAAACGGTCATAACACGCGCTATGCCTACGCGCCTCGATCGCACTTGGATCGCATAGCTACAAGGCCTGTTACGAATGCAGTTCGCCACAGGGCATACGCACGAGTCAAACAGAGCGCACGGTTGGTAAGCGAACCTGAACTACGCTTCTCAAGTAAAAATACTAAAATCATAAAAGAATAAAAAAGTGTCAAACAATCTACCCTTATCATCTAGGGGTATAAAAAATAGCCTACAAAAAATTCATAAAAAAAACGGTCAAGCCGTTTCGGAGGAGTTTGGTAACAAACACTGTGACACGAGAATTTTATATATTAGACTAGCTGTGCCGGTGAACTACGTTTCGCCATAATAAAAAATAGTTTACGACCTATTCTCAGACCTACCGAACATACACAAAAAAAATCATAAAAAACGGTCAAGCCGTTTCGGAGGAGTTCGGTAACAAACACTGTGACACGAGAATTTTATATATTAGACTAGCTGTGCCGGTGAACTACGTTTCGCCATAATAAAAAATAGTTTACGACCTATTCTCAGACCTACCGAACATACACAAAAATTTGATAAAGATCGGTCAAGCCGTTTCGGAGGAGTTCGGTAACAAACACTGTGACACGAGAATTTTATATATTAGAGAATTAGACTAGCTGTGCCGGCGAACTACGTTTCGCCATAATAAAAAATAGTTTGCGACCTATTCTCAGACCTACCGAACATACACAAAAAATTTCACAAAGATCGGTCAAACCGTTTCGGAGGAATTGTGCTGGCGAACTACGTTTCGCAGTAATAAAAAATAGTTTACGACCTATTCTCAGACCTACCGAATGTACACAAAAAATTTCATAAAGATCGGTCAAGCCGTTTCGGAGGAGTTCGGTAACAAACACTGTGACACGAGATTTTTATATATTAGAGAATTCGACTAGCTGTGCCGGCGAACTACGTTTCGCCATAATAAAAAATAGTTTACGACCTATTCTCAGACCTACCGAACATACACAAAAAATTTCACAAAGATCGGTCAAACCGTTTCGGAGGAGTTGTGCTGGCGAACTACGTTTCGTAGTAATAAAAAATAGTTTACGACCTATTCTCCGACCTACCGAATGTACACAAAAAATTTCATAAAGATCGGCCAAGCCGTTTCGGAGGAGTTCGGTAACAAACACTGTGACACGAGATTTTTATATATTAGAAGATTAGACTAGCTGTGCCCGCGAACTTAGTTTCGCCATAATAGTTGTCAAGAAAAAATTCTGGAGAGGGCCTTATTAAATTACCTAGATCGCACGGAGGTGACTGATAGGTGAAAAAGTAACCTTAAAAAAATCTATGTTGCTAAGCATTTGTATTTTAATGATTCAATAGTAACTGATCGTGGATGTTTGTTTATCAGCAAATAACTCTTCCCCCTAAAAAGTCTGTGTGTCTATTTTTGGTTATCCTGCTCATTGAAACTGGATCTAGCTTATTTGCCGATATAAAAACAATCCAAGCTGGGAATATCTTATTATTTCTGGACAGTGCCCAGCTAAAGGAGCACATGTAAGGCCTAATAAGTCTTATTTGGAGCTAGTCACAATAGATCTTTGCAGGTCGCAGTGACGCAAATAGCCCCGAATTAATGGAATAATAATAATAATAGCTTATTTGCGGTGACATACTTATAAATAGGGAATATGCATAAAATTTAAATTTGTTTCAAATATTTTTTTCTAGATTCTTTATTGTCTTTTACATTATACTTAAAAGGTTTTTTTATTTAGTTGTTATTTAAATCCAAAAAATATTATATAAAAAGTTAAAATTATGGGAGTGAAATTCAAACTTACAAAACGCGCCACCATTGGTCGAAACGGAATGTGACGTCAGTGGTCATTCACGTCAATGCCTCAATGGATTTATCGGCGTCGATATTCATGTGTTAGTAGTGTTCGTTAGAAAAATTGTTTAAAACTGTATTCCTGTGTGATTACTTGTGTATATATATTTGTAATCAATCTAGGACGATGACAGAAACTGGTTTTGTCAAAGCACAATCGGATAATTTACCGAAAATAGATGCATTTATTATGTCAGCATATTTTGCATCAAATCTCGATTTTACGAGCGCAGTGATCAAAGGACTGAAAGTAGCAAGGTAATTTTTATGTTAAATGGTATATTTAAGTCCAGAACATAGATTTTTATTCATAAATGTTTAAATAATACTTACAGCAAAACATAACGCAACTATACTTAAGTACCTACATAACCATTTGTCATTAAAATTGTTCCTAAACTCCTAATTTACGTCTATATTTCTTCTCGTCTATATCTTTGTTACAAAATTAATTTGCCACTTTAATACAGTTGCTCAAAAAGTAGTATATTGCAGGGCTGTTTAGCGTCCGGGATGACCACCATTACGCACTAGTGCTTTTTCTTTACCAAATGTCAAATGTCTAGAATCTGACACACATTTTGCTTTTTTCCTGCTTTTTTCTAGCATGCTAAGTTAAGATTGCGCTAAATAATCTGACTGGTCTACCAGATTTTGTATTGTAAAAGCATGCCTAAAAGCAAAGCATATCAAAAAGCACGGCTGGACCTTGCTTTTAAAAACATGGCAAGCAAAGCATAGCACGCATTTGCTTTGTCACTGCTGTGTACGTACGACGACATATTTGGCGCCATTTTTCTAAAATTTTCTCTGCGTGATTATTGATTGTTGTTACATATTTGCTTAAAAGTTTAATCTATCTTCTAATATATAAAATTCTCGTGTCACAGTGTTTGTTACCAAACTCCGCCGAAACGTGTTTACCGATCTTTATGACATTTTTTGTGTATGTTCATTAGGTCTGAGAATAGGTCGCAAACTATTTTTATTATGGCGAAACGTAGTTCACCGGCACAGCTAGTCTAATATATAAAATTCTCGTGTCACAGTGTTTGTTACCAAACTCCTTCGAAACGGCTTGACCGATCTTTATGAAATTTTTTGTGTATATTCATTAGGTCTGAGAATAGGTCGTAAACTATTTTTTATTATGGCGAAACGTAAGTTCGCCGTTATTAAAGCGAAACGTAGTTCGCCGGCACAGCTAGTCTAATATATAAAATTCTCGTGTCACAGTGTTTGTTACCAAACTCCTTCGAAACGGCTTGACCGATCTTTATGAAATTTTTTGTGTATATTCATTAGGTCTGAGAATAGGTCGTAAACTATTTTTTATTATGGCGAAACGTAAGTTCGCCGTTATTATGGCGAAACGTAGTTCGCCGGCACAGCTAGTCTAATATATAAAATTCTCGTGTCACAGTGTTTGTTACCAAATTCCTCCGCAACGGCTTGACCGATCTTTATGAAATTTTTTGTGTATATTCAGTAGGTCTGAGAATAGGTCGTAAGCTATTTTTTATACCCCTAGGTGATAAGGGTAGATTTTTTGACACTCTTTTATTTTTTTATGATTTTAGTATTTTTACTTGAGAAACGTAGTTCAGGGACTATCTATATATATATAAAAATCTCGTGTCACGATGTTAGTCCCGGCTAATCTCCGAAACTTCTTAACCGATTTTCATGAAATTTTGCTTACTGTACTACGTAATTTGGCGAAACGTAAGTTCGCCGTTATTATGGCGAAACATAGTTCGCCGGCACAGCTAGTTTTATATATAAACTAGCTGTGCCGGCGAACTACGTTAACAAACACTGTGACACGAGAATTGTATATATTAGATTACGCATATTGTGCAAAGTTATAGTTTGGAGTTTTTTGCCGCAAACAAATTAAATTAAGCCATTCTTGTTACCACCAAACAGATCTCGAATATATCAGATAAAGATTACATCATTATTATTTCATGTCACAGACTCCGCTTCTCAAAAGCAATCTTGGTGAGAGAGCGATCCATCACTCGTTATTTAATTATGACCTCCCTTCACCGGTTGCACACTACCACCTATTAACGCCAGACTAATTACAATTATTGCGTTTCGTCGCGCACACGAGTCGCTGGGGTCTTTTATATGATTGTCCAATTGTTTCCGATATATGGATCTTGTTGGATTGCTTTCAGTTATAGCGTACTTATGTTAGACTTAGAGCTTGTGCGCGTGCATGCTCGCGTGCTCGTATTGCAACTACTACAATACCCCTAGCACGAACCACTCTCGTTATACATAGTATAGTAATAGTCGTATCTTACTATCGGATAACGATTGAGATATTAAATGGACAGCAAGAAACACTATCGTAAAACTATCCTGACTCGTAACGTAAACGATAGTTCTGTCACTGTAATGGCTCCTCCAGACTGCTCGCGAAGTTCCTCGAAGAAGTACTCGGGAAAGTTGACCCAAGGTCCGAAATATGTCGCTACATACTCGTTGAACTTCGCGAGAATGGAGTGGCTATTCGGACCCGGGTCCCAATAGACGTCGATTGCTATTGGGAGCGAGCGAAGTGAGTGGACCAAGAAACTGACTGAAAACTACATGTTTTCATTCTCTGGGTCCGAATAGCAATCGACTTCTATTGGGACCCGGGTCGGAATAGACACAGCCTCGCGAGAAACTCATTCGCGCGGCGGTACCATCAGGACTCGCATGTTATGGATGTTGTATAAAATACTCGGTGGGAGATATTACGATAGCTAGCTGTCGAATAAAACGCTACGACATGTCAAAAGTATTTTTTTTATGTAGGGCCCGGCAAATGACCTCCTCCCGCCTGATGTTAAGCGGTGAAAGAGGCCCAAATGAGTTGACAGATAGAGTAGGGACGACATCGACTATCCTACCTGCCCGCCCCTTGCCGGCCCAAAAGATGCTTTTTCACGCCACTTTTGAAGGAACCCATGTTGTAGGATGGAGGAAACACGTGCGCAGGTAGAGAATTCCAAGTGTGGGATGTACGACAGAAGAAGGAATCTTGGAATTTCTTGGTACGGTGTGAGAAGGAGGACACAGTGTACGGATGACTCCGAAGTACGCGTTACGCGTGTTTCTGTTAAGAAATGGAGAGGGAGGGATAAAGTTAAAGAGCTCCTCAGAGCATTCCCCATGGAACATTCGGTAAAAGGCGCTAAGAGAGGCGATGTCACGACGAAGTTGTAGAGGCTCGAGGGTGTTAGTTACCTCTACATCGCCAATAATGCGAATAGCGCGACGCTGCAATCTGTCCAGAGCATCGAGCAGGTACTGAGCGGAGCCGTCCCAAAGGTGCGAGCAATATTCCACGCAAGACCTAACCTGAGTTTTATACATCAAGCATAGTTGGTCCGGCGCAAAATACCTACGCACCTTGTTCAGGACACCGAGTTTCCGTGAGGCAGTAGTTATGACGGATTCGATGTAGTCTCTGGGGTTCAGATCGCAGCGAATGTTCATTCCGAGCAAGGTGATGTTGCTCTGTGTGTGAAGGGTTGTGCCCTGAAGAGAAGGAAGGGGGAGGAAAGGTGACCGTATGTTGGTATGGTTACGATACCATTTAGTTCCTTAAACGACCGTAGCGGTGCTGCTAAAATTTTCATACAAATAATACAATTACCATAACCAAAACTATAGTAGTTCGTGCTTGGGCCACTGTTGTGTACTATGAGCAGTGCCAGCGTGTGCGACAGGCAAAGCAGAGGGGAACTCTGTCTGAACCAGAGTCTTCTGCATGGGTACCTCTATCGTACCTATTTCTGCCGCCAAACGGTGCTTGCGTTGCTATGTTCCAGTGGCTCCAGTTTGAAGGATAAGACAGACGGTGAAATTACTGGGTATTGCGAGTACTGCGACCTGACATGCTGTCGCAAGTGGGCTACGTACATTGGTGTCCTTGTAGGAGGTGTAGATTTGCATGTCTTACAGGAACCACATATACTATAGGCGACTGTATCCACTAACGATCAGGTGAGCGGCCTGCTTGTTTGCCAACTTTGTTGTAGCAAAAACTACGTACGAATGCAAAGGTTGCTTTTTCCCCAAGTACGAGTGCTAGGACGCTGAACATAGATCGGCTAGAAAAGATTGGTGGAAAGCACGTAGCGGAGCTAGGTTTTTGATGTCCTCCGAGGGTTTTTTGTAATATCAACCAAACAACGAAAAATGTGTGGGACATACCCGAATGAGAAATGTGTTCGAGCTAATGAGTATAGTATCTAATTAGAAAAGAAAGCATACAATTTGATATTATCTCCCTTTGGTGTAAGCAGAGCGGTATAACACTCAATATGAACAAAGCATTTGTTCATATTGAGTGTTATACCGCTCTGCTATAACGTTCATGGCCAAATAGCACGGAATCTACTTTGTTTATTGCATCAATAATGTTGCTCTGGAAAGAAAATCCACCACTAAAGATCACGGTGTTATCTTCGCCGAGAAATTAACACTCCGAGTTCATTATGACTACATGACAAATTAAGGTAACAAACTTATTTGTTTTTTTCTAGCGTTACTCAGGGTTTCCGGAACCGTCTTGTGGTGCAGTTTAGTGCGCAGCTTGAGTATGGCTCTGTAATTGTCTCTATTTTATTCAATCTCTAGCCCTCGTATTAAGCGTGTGCAAAATAGTTATTGAGGATGACAAGCTAAAGGTTTAGGTTAAGACACTCCTTGTCATCTTATAAAGTTAGATCTTGGACTTAATAATCACAAAATAGACTTAAATTAGTTTTGATTATTAAATCCAATAGATAGATTTGAGAGGTTTGAACTTCTTTTTTGGAACCTCGTCGAAAACGAAAACACTTGATACATTATACACTCAACATTATCGACTCAACAGTTTTATTGGCTTCGTTGAATTTTAATATAAGACATGTTTCGAAATCCCAATAATTTTTTGGTTACAAGTTTATTGAAACAACAAATCTTGCTATACCTAATCCAATAAATAGGTTGTGCAGGCAGATATTACAATGACCTTCACAGGGGGTTCGGCAACACGTAAAAGCGATTTAAAGTTAACTGTCTGTTTTTGGCAATTCTTCCATACGGTAAATGTCACAAAATCGGTAGTTCACTTTAAAGAATGGAGTTCACCAACACCTAAGTTGGTGAACAGAGTTTAATTCACTCTTCATATGATTTAAACAAAAATTCTAAAATACAATTTAGTAAATACTACAATATACCTTTTTCCATGTTATCTGCAATTCTTGATCAAATGATTTTGTTATGACCAAGTATTGACCACGAGTCGTTCCCTACGCGGCGTGGGTTAGTTTACGCAACATTAATAATTGCATAGCTGCTTGACAACGTAAATTCGTCATGTTGTCCAGACGCAAATTTGATCTTGCGCCTTTAGTGTTACAAAGTAGCTCTTATTGTATCAGATCAGGGGTTATTTGTTTGTTTCAGAGTGAAATGCCGCGCTGTCGACTCTCGCGGAGCTGATCACCCTCTTGGGTGTAATACGTCATAGCAGTGCGAGGGCAACTCCGAGTATAGTTTTAAATTTCGAACGGTAAACCAATCCATTTTCAAATGCTGTAAGTATCCGCGAGTATTTTGAATGCAAAGGAACACATTATAATTATTATCATTATCAATCACTAGTATATTCAAGATAAGAAAGTTCCTTTGGTGACCGGTCGTTTTTCCCATTTCAATCATACTAGTTTCCGTGATTAAAAATATTATTGTTATTTACTGGAAGCTTCTTTTTAAATATGTAAATTAGATATCTTACCTCAGTCAGGCTAATATTCTATTCTGATAATAGTTAAATTTATAAGCAAAAGCGACAGGATCACGAAATCTCAAAAATGGCTTCACACATAATGATTACATTTAGCACGTAGGCGAAGCTCAGACTAATTCCTATCTCGATGAGGCGGAGGTATATTATAAGTAGACTGTAGGCAAGATATCTAGGATGTTTTGGAACTCCGGCCGACTAGGAGACCACGTCCTCAAGCAGCACGACTGCCTTGATCGGAATACCTCCAATAAAATATAAATGACTCCAGCCCCATAACCATTCATTCTGGTGCGACTAGTGGACTCGCACTACGTGGTCTTGGAATCTTATAGTCCACGTGGGTTGATTCTAAAATTGGAGCAAGTGGAAAAAAAAAGTTTGCTTAATCCGATTGATCGAACTATGCGGTCGAACCACCTGGCCACAGGGGCAGGAACAAGAGCCGCCACAGCGAGAGCAAGATAGCGCTTTATGCCGCAAGAGCCGTTTCAGTATTGTTTTAACATTGCTCTAACGATGCGCTCCACTAACGATTGCTAAGCAACATTGACCGTGGTCAGCCCTAAGATGAGTGACCAAAATACAAAACATCTCGTGCTCCTCCGTGCTCAAGGACGTAGCCAGGATTCTGTGTAGGGGAGGGCAAAAAAAAACTAGAGAATATATTTTCTTTGGGGAGGGGGAAGGGGGAGGTTGTCGTAGTTGTGCCCAGGATAACATTTTTATAGGCAAAAACGTACTCAAACTCAAACTCAAACTCAAAAATCTTTATTCAATATAGACCTTTACAGGCACTTATTGACGTCAAAATAAAAACATAAAAATCTTCAACCAAGAATCTAATTAACTAAATTATTTAATCCTTGTATGTACACACACCCCAATCATTATTAAGATGTGTGCAAATACAAGTAAAATTAAAAAAAAAAAAAAATTGACTCTACACCTGTTCGGAAATTGGGAGAGCCTTCTCAAGAAGAACAGGCAAGAAACTCGGAAGGTCTTGTATTTTTTTTTTGTCTCCTCTTTTAAAATGCCAACATTGCAATATTATATTTCACATACATTTTTTTAAATAATATAGAAATGCCTGTCGGTGTGAGTGGAACAGTTACTCGAATGAAATTTATCCCACTATCACAAAGTGTTAACACCCTTTAAACGTCAATTATCACATTTTTTGTCAATCCCAAGCAGTTTTATCTGTCATATAATCAGACACTTTATAATATGCTTTTTTCATAAGTGCGCCCTTGATAGCGACTTTAAATTTATTCAAGTTAAGTGCTTTAATATTATTTGGGATTTTATTGTAGAAACGTACACAAAGGCCTTTGAAAGAATTATTAATTTTTTTAAGCCTAGTATTTGGTAACGCTAACATATTCTTTTGCCTAGTATTTACTGAATGAATATCACTGTTTTTACAAAACGAATGTATATTTTTATGAACATATACTATATTCTCGTAAATATATTGCGACGCGACGGTCATAATACCAATTTCTTTAAATTTTTCTCTCAAAGAGTCTCTTATTTTAAGGTTATAAATAGCACGAATAGCCCTTTTTTGCAGCACAAAAACAGTCTGAATGTCGGCAGCATTTCCCCACAGCAAAATGCCATACGACATCACACTATGAAAATAGGCAAAGTATACAAGTCTTGCTGTATCAACATCAGTCAGCTGACGTATTTTCCATACAGCGTAGGCTGCAGAACTAAGTCTCTTCGACAATTTATCAATAT
Source organism: Schoenobius gigantellus (assembly GCA_963935595.1). NCBI lineage: Eukaryota > Metazoa > Arthropoda > Insecta > Lepidoptera > Crambidae > Schoenobius > Schoenobius gigantellus. Next base: position 26,551,814 of record OZ012554.1, read on the forward strand.
GTGGGCCCCACTGAAGCTTTGAATCTAAAGTAATACCAAGAAATACTACGGTATCCACAAGGTCCACATTTTTATGCTTTATGTTAACAGTGGTGTGAACCTCTTTAACATTGGGTAAAACAAATTTTATACATTTAGTTTTCCCTTCATTGAGGCACAAGTTATTCGCATTAAACCAGTAAACTATTCTTGAGATAGAACTATTTACATCGTCATAAATTTGCAATCGTCTTTTAATTTTAAACATAAGTGAAGTATCATCTGCAAATAATACAATCTCATGCCTGTCTTGTACAAAAGCAGGCAAGTCATTTATATATATTAAAAATAGAAAAGGACCAAGAATTGAACCCTGCGGAACTCCCATTTTAACCGAGGCGCCCTGGGACCTCTCCCCGTTGACGTCTACTTTCTGAATCCTCTCAGTCAAATAGGAGATGAGTAAATCCAGAACAGTGTCGCGAAATCCATAGTAGTGTAATTTCCTGATCAGGGTGTCATGATGAACGCAATCAAACGCCTTGGACAAGTCACAAAAAACGCCCAGCGCATCATGTGAGTCCTCCCAGGCCTCATATATATTTTGTATTAACTCAACACCAGCATCAGTTGTTGAGCGACCCTTTCTAAAACCAAATTGTTTACAGTGTAGAAGATTATTTCTGTTAAAAAAGCTTTGCATTTGTTCCAACATTATTTTTTCAAAGATTTTGCTAAAAGTAGGTAGCACAGAGATAGGTCTAAAATTATTGGGGTCTGATGTGCTACCAGATTTATGTAATGGAATAATTTTACTCAGTTTCATTAGATCAGGAAACACACCACAGTCAATGCAATCATTAAAAATACTAGCAAGTATTGGAGCTAATGTTTCTATTACAGATTGGGAAACATCTACAGAGTTGCCCCACAGATCCACGGTTTTCTTTTTATTCAGCGTTTTAAATGACTTTATTAAATCATTTGCACAAATATGGGCAAATTTAAATTTATCATCACAAGTTTTAACATAATCTTTTAGAATAGATTCGGCTACAGTGGGGGAGGAATCCAAAGATTTTGTGATTGAAACTGGAATGTCAGTAAAGAATTTTTCAAATTCTGTAGCTACCTCAATATCTACTGTAACTTTCTTATTTTCAATATTTAAACAAAAATTGTTGTTATTAGTTTTTACTCTTCCGGTTTCATTATTAATAATGTTCCATGTCGTTTTAATTTTGTCACTACTATTTTTTATTTTAGAGCTTAAATAATTGGACTTTGCAAATTTACAAACTTTTTTAAATACTTTGGAATAAGTTTTTACATACAATTTAAATTGATCACTAGTATTTAATGAACGCTCATTGTAAAGTTCATAAAGTTTTATTCTGCTTTTGTGAATACCTGGTGTGGCCCATTCACTAAAAGCTAATCTACCATTGACTGAGATGGTTTTTGGAACAAAGATATTTTTAAATTCACAACAAAATGTGTTAAAAAAGTTTTCATACAATTTATTTGGGTCTTCGTCATAATCAATATACTTTAAATTAATACCAAGATTATTATTGAAACGCTCCAAGCGGCCAGCAGTCTTTGGTACAACAGTGATATTCTTTTTCGCCATAAGCTTACATTTGTAAGGTATAGTAACAAATTGACCAGAGTGGTCAGATTCTAAGTTATTAAAAACATTTTGTGCTAATGGTTCTATGTCAGTATAAATATTATCAATGCATGTGGCAGAAAACTCAGTAATTCGTGTTGGCTCCAGAAATAAGTTTTTAAGATTATATGACTGAAACAAATTTTTAATTCTCATACATAAACTAGAGTTTTCTAATAAGTTAATATTAAAATCTCCACAGACTAATATTTGTTTGCCTTGCTTACAGACTTTATTTAAAACTTCATCCATTATATTTTCAAAGTGGTCATACAATCCCGAAGGAGGCCTGTATACGCTCACTACAATAATCTGGTCCAACTCTACACAGGCAATTTCTATTGTTCGTTCAACTGAGAGGTTCACAATATCTTTACGATCTTTATATTTAAGCTTTTTATTTAATATGATTAATGAGCCACCGCGAATTGCATTTTCTCGACTGAACGAACTACCAACCTGGTGGTTGCTAAAATTAAACATGAACTGGTAGCTTTTAAGCCAATGTTCGGTTATACAAAAAATGTCTACTTTACTACTGTTCATGAATAACTCAACTTCCAGATCTTTGCCCATCATTCCTTGCATGTTCTGGTGCACCAGGTTGATAAAATTTACATGTTTATTATATTCAAATGGGTCTTCCAGTACATTATCTAATAAACAATTTTCATTTTGTTCTTTATTTAACATTATGCAAGAGGATTTCTCTATTGTCTCAATACCTAATTTAAAGACTTACTAACTAATACATCAGTAATATTACTGACAGTCATCCTACTTCTACGATGCTCAATAGGAGCAATTTTTGTAGCCAAGTTCTTGGCTGAGATATAAAAATAATATGATAGCGATTTTGCTATTCGTCTCTTATAATAATTTGATAGACAATATCTATTATCTTTAGTCAAATACAATCTATTTACATAATTATTGATGTCAATTAAATGAAATTTATTATTATGACATAAGGTACTTAACTTTAAATTCAATTTATATCTTACACTATTTTCCTCTTGTGACAAGTTGTTGTAATAAGGTAATGTGAACAAAATAATTTTTTGTACATTTAAATTATTTAATTTATTTAAATAATGAGTCAGGACTTTTTTGTTCATATTACCTCTATTTGCAATAAATAACAACAATGTAGTAGACTGGTTAAATTCACATTCAATCACTTTTTTTAGTATGTCACAGTACGAAGCACCAGGCATGCAATAGTTCATTATTGAATGTCCCATGTTTGTTAGAAGTTGGCCCATACCTATGCCAATGTCATCACTAAACATAACAATATTGTCACTTGTGACCACTGAAGTCTGTAGTAATTGTGCATAGTCAGCTGCTGGTGGCTGAGATACCATGTTGAGAGCAGGACACGCATGATCAGGTACAACATTATAAATTATTTGGCTATCCAATGTTAAGCTATCGTTAGTGGAACTTAAGGAGTGTTTGTCCAGTAAGGCCTGATATCTGTCTTCATTAAATTGACAAAGTGTGGCTAGCTCTGTGACTGATTGGATATGCTCCTTAATTTCATTTTGAGCATTGTAATAATTTTTTGTCATGTTTGCTAAAGAATTTTGCAAGTTATTAATGACATTATTTAATTCTTGTATGTCCCTTTCATACATGTTTCTGCTCTCTCTCAATTTTGAGTCAAAAATGTCCAACGAATCTATTAAGCAAGCACGCTGCTTTCGTAATTTAATATTACTTTTAAAAGAGTTATGATTCTTAATTAATTTTTGTTTCTTCTTAATTAATTTATTAATTTTAACATATTTTTTGAGTTTATTTTTACTACTAAAATGGAAAGGTATGGACTTAACTGATGTACCTGAATACTGCTGTGTGAGATTTTGTCCACCAGGAGATTGCATTAGCTCCTCAAAAAGACTATGGGTATGTATAATTTCACTATTTTGCATAGATTGTTCAAGTTTACCGATTTTTCCATTTGCATCACTCAGCTCCCGTTCCAGTTCAGAGATTTTATTCAGTGCTGCCTCATACATACTATTGCACAGAGTAAGGTCATTGATGTGGTCTTGTAACTGGTGCCGCTCCTCTAAGACTTCTTGAAATTTGGCATCAAGCGCTGAGAGCTCACTTTTGAGAGTGGTGTTTCTGTCGATAATCTTTTTTATCTCATCTTCACTGTCATCGCGTTCCTGTAGTAGCCGTTCATGGGAATCCTTTAGGGTTTTTAATTCCAATACAGCCTGTCTGAGCTTTGCCTCAGTGTTTTGTGCAGCAGCTTTACGGGTCAACATTTTGATATTTCAGCAAAGAAAACCTAAAAATGTACAAATACGTTTAAGTTCAAGTATAAACTGTGCAAAGAAATAGGGATGCAAAAAACACAGAGAAATCAAGACTATTGAAAGTTAGAAAAGGAAAAAGAAAAAAAAATCACAAGAAATAACTAGGACTTTTTAGCAATAGAATCTAGGGTTAGATATAATAATGAAATCAGTTTATACTATGAAACTATGAAAAGTCACTTTTTAGCCTATTTTTAATAATTAGTTAAAATGTAACATATCAGTTCCCAGTTTGTCACAGCCGCTGAGCACTGTATACATAATCACAAATTACATTTGTAAGGTATAGTAAGTCACTGTTATCCTATTTGTATTAGAATTATTAAGAAAAAAAAACTTCATGAATAAACTATCTAAATCAAAGTATGATTGAAAATTATAATGGTTACCCAAAAATATAAATTATAATATATTATATGTACTATATTGTTATACTAATAAAGTTTTCAGCAGAAAAATATCTGTGCAGTGTGTAGAGGGTGCTATGTCTGAGGCTGTAGGCGTTGACAAGTCTCAACTTTAACTTCCACTTTATGTCAAGTTAAGAGAGACACAACTTAGCCCAAGTGTGATACTGGACGTGTCTCACTTTACGTGAGAATTATTGAGTTAATTTACTAAGTACTTAATAAAATTTGTTTGTAAATGTAGGTATAAAAACATTTGACCAATGTCACTATATGTCTGAACTAAAGCTGAACCCTACTTTCACTGTATGTAAAGTGAAACAATCAACGTGTAACAGAAAATTGAATGTTCTAAGGTAAAACTGGATAAATCTCAATAGCTTTTAATAAGTGTGCTACCTATGTTGGAGAGTAAGATAGGTACCTATGTTCGAAGATTTGCCTAAATGAGGACTGAATGTGTAATAATAAATACAATACTCCCCCGGTTTATGTATGAGTAGGTAATCCGTCAATCACCAAAACTGCCGTCACTGATTAGCTTGAAGAATTTCTTGCTAGCTCTGTACCACGGATACTTTCCACGATTTCAGTTTTTCCAAGTATTTCCTCTTGATAATCAAACGGCTTGGAATTAAAATTTTAGCCTTTTGCCGTGATCTTCGAAAATATTCGTTGGCTCGTTCAAATCCGTGACAGTAGGTGTTAACGTCGTCATAAATTTGTCGTGATAAACATAAAATAGCACCGCGAATCGCTTCACAAACAATACAACCGCGTTTCAACACAATACTAATTCTAAAAATGCATTAATTTACAGCAATTTGTCGAAAATACAATAAATTAACTTAAAATTATTACGAAGCTAACAAAAGACGTCTAGTCACGACCGGGGCTGCGGTCCGAATCCAATATATTAATTGCTTTTTTCCTGGTTTTAAAATTTTATGGATTAAACAAAATCACACCTTTACTCACGCGGAATACAAGATGACGCTATTCGACACACAAATGGTATTTCCCTCTAAATCAAAAGTACTCGGAAAGCAACTCCTTAAAGTTTTAGTAAGTTCATCAATGAAGTAACTATTATTATCATGTTCATCAATTAAACTCAAGAAATAAAAATAACCTTGCCGCTTCAACGTTCAGGCTTCAAAATTAAAGGCTCTTTTACGGGGAAATGTAGGTATAGCTTTCTACAACAAAGTTCTACAAAGTGTTGCTGACTTGTCTTTTCATACGCTTAAAGAGCATATAATGAGTACTTGATTGATTTTGATTTTATCGTAAATATCGATCTTCTAACGATAATTTGTAAGTTCGAGCTGATAATTTTCATGCGCTTATTCTGCTTATCACCTTAAAGACAACCTGGATGGGTATACTATAGTAGGTAAAAGAAATCAGACGAATCAAAAGAGTTTTGTATCAAGTCATATTAGTGCTCTTACGGATCTAAGTATTTATTAATGAATAAATAAGTGGTTGGGTTTGTTGTATTACATAGTGTGACGACCATTATAACATCCGCATTGTTTCAGGGTCCCAGAGGACGCACTAACAGCCCAAAGGTCGCGACATTTGCCCGGCCGGCGAACTGCCGACCTTTGACGACGAGCTCCAAAGGGCACGCTCTCTATAAAAATCGCGGTCTACACGGTGACATTTTTTCGCGGCATATCATTATAATAGTTCATTTGGATATAGCTCGGCTTTAACATATCTTCTTCCCGCGTCTCGTGCCTGTTCTTCTCGAGAAGGCCCTCTCGATTTCCGATCGTAGAGTCAAATTTTTATCACTCCTACTTCTAATTCTAAGTCCTATACTAAGTCCTATAGGAATGGGGATGCGGATCGACGATGTTAGTTAGATAATAAAAAATATTTGACATGTATTTTTGCTTTTCCGAAATAATAAAACAACTGAGATAAAGCGAACTAAAATGGAGTGGGAGCGTGCTACGTCATAAGTTTGTAGAAAATTTATTTGCGAATGATGTCATGTGACATTTAAAACCAATGCAACGTCGCAAATTACGTAACTACGTAGGTTGATTACGTAAAATAAAGAAAAATACATACGCAATTTTTTATTAGTTATCTGCACGACGGATGTTTAAAAAAATGTTACAAAACTCTGAGCCGAGACGAGCTTTAAGCTTTGGAAATTTAAAATACAACTGCACGACTCTGAAATCGCATAGAAATGTTGACAAAATTATTGTAATTGTACATTTAGATTGCTCAATATTTTTTTTAATTCTAACATGCAATCTGTAAAATTTATTCCTTTGATTTATCTATCTATACTAATATTTACTATAATATTATAAATCTGAAGAGTTTGTTTGGTTGAACACGCTAATCAATGGAACTACTGCTTCAAATTGAAAAATTATTTTTGCGTTGGATAGTTCAGTTATCGAGAAAGGCTATAGGCTAACATCACGCTACAACTAATAGAAGCTGAGCATCAATGAAAAATGTTGCAAAAACGGGAAAAAAATATATGGAGAAACGCAGTTCGCGGACACAGCTAGTAACAATAAACTAACGGATTTATTTCAATAATAAAAAAAAAGATATCACGTTTCATGATTTACTGTTTACGGCCTACACAATCGATATCCAAATAGAAATAATGTAAGTTTTATTTTTTAATACGACCGGGCTCGATTCCCGAACTAAGTACAAGTTATTTTATATACACGGTTATTCTTTTATCACCCTGGAAAATTTGAGGGAAGCTTCACGATATGGTATTAGAATGATTTAAATATGAATAAAAAATAACTCACTTACTTAATTTTACATAAATTTTCTAAAAAATCCCAAAAATGCTGCACTAGCAGAGAGCAGCATTTTTAGAGATTTTTTATTTTTTTATGTAATAATGGATGTGTCCTGAAGCGTCCCTAAAATTTTCCAGGGCGATAAAAAAATAACCGTGTATATATACCCTGTAACCCAATAACCTGTCGCGCTATTTTATTTTACCTGGATAAGTCCATTTTTATCACCCGCATCACCACAGTTTTTCTTGTCACTAAAATCTGTAAAATGTTACTCACCATTCATTTCGAGGTTGCCATTATTGTACCTTCTGTCACGCACGCCCGCGCCCCATCCCCTGGAACCCCCGTTTAGTATATAGCGAGTTTTGCATGTGACGTCACTTAACAGCTGCAAACTCAACTGAACGGTTAGAACTACTACTACCAGATAGATAAGGGTATGTCGGAGGTGCCGACTAAAGGAGTTCATCGTTCATCTAAACAACCGCATCAATCGCCTGGCCCCCATCAGCCCAGCCCAGTCATCATCGCACACTACTTTGTTAATTCTTGTGACGGTAGACGTGTATTATCGCCATAAAATTAGTAACGGCCGCTGCCGCCACGATTCCGAGTCGTTTAATTTCGAGTTGTCTATAAAATCTGTCGTAAAGTAACATTTCTGTAATTAACTGCGCTGTCTCGGCGGCGGCGCAGTGTGCTAACTGCCTCGATTTATTGTTACAATTCACAATTAATAAGTTAAAGGCGAGCGATCAAATTGTTGAGGAGCTAATCCTTGCTTGATGCCAAAAGCATTAAGCTAGGTTTACACTTACACTAATATGAGTAATGCTACAGATTATGTGTTTGTCCGTGTGGTGACACTGGTAAGGGAATTATAATCGCTTACGAGTAATCTAAAAAAATGAATTGAATTGGAAAGAAGCAAAACCGAACGTTTCCGGAAAAAATTGTAAATAACAATTATGAATGCTGTGGTTTTTGAGGGTCCAAAAATAATTTTGATGCCTTCAAAGTTCTTAGACTTCCGCGATTTCAAAAGGAATACGCCTACTGAAATTCCAGAAGTTTCATCATTACGTGTTCAGACGGCACTTCCGGTCTCTGTATAATATACTCGTACTTAGGTATGCCAAACAACAAGAGTTTGGTTTTAATAGCCAAGAGGAACCTTCGAATTAAATTCCGAAACAAATGTTATATTTATTGAAATAGATTTTTGCTCTTTTCAAGCGATTATATTACTTCTGCATTAGGTTTTTTTATGGTATAGGGGGCAAACGAGCAGACGTATCACCTGATGGTAAGTGATTACCGTCGCCCATGGACACCCGCAACCCCAGAGGAGTTACAAGTGCGTTGCCGGCCTTTGAGGAAGGAATACGCTCTATGTTTGAAAGTTTGAAGGTCGTATCGGTCCGGAAATACCGCAGGCGACAATTCGTTCCAAAGTTTGACTGTGCGAGGCAGGAAGCTTCGGGAGAATCGCACAGTTGTGGTCTGCCAACCATCTAAGTGATGGGCATGGATTTTTTGTCGTGTGGAACGATGGCGGAAAGAGGCGGCAGGTATAAGTCCGAACAATTCTTCGGAGCATTCCCCGTGATAAATGCGATAGAAGATGCATAGCGAGGCGACATCTCTATATACGCAGCGCCAAAGTATCAAGCCGATTTGATATTTCCAGGCAGTCGACGATTCGAGTCGCTCTCCGTTAAATGCGGTCCAGTGGGAGAAGCTGGTATTGGGGTGTCCCAGCCCAAAGATGAGAACAGTATTCCATATGAGGCCGAACCTGCGCCTTGTAAAGCTGAAGGCGGTGCGCCGGAGTTAAATACTGTCTCGATCTATTGAGCACACCAAGCTTCTTAGAAACTAAATTTAGTATTACCCTCTAAGTGGCCACGGAACTGGACTTCGCTCGTTATGTCGACATCTAGGATCTCAATATTGGCTGAGGCAGTTCCCTAACTGGATGCTCTGAAAGCGAGGAGATACGACAAATGGCATTTTCTTTGCGGTGAACGCGCAAACCTGTGTCTTTGTAGGTCAAATTTTTTACGATGTTGGAGTGTGTTTCGCATCGAACTTGCCTATGGTTATTTGGACAAACACGTGAACTAAACGAGGCCAAGTGCGAGACGGACTCTCGCACTGAGGGTTCTGTACAAACTTTTCCACATCACCAACTACAGATTTTTTCTTTAACATAATTTTAAGAATAATTAAGAATAAGAATAATTTATTTTACCAAAAAATATAGTACAAAGTAAATTTACTATTGTCATCACACTAGATTAGACCTGTTACGCAAAGATCATACTTATTAACAAAAATCAAGGATTATAATGTAGCGTCCTGCCTGTCGTTCCTATACTATGTATAATAAGTTAGATTTTAAGTTAGTTTGTAAGATTTGTTTTCGGCCTTTAACTCTGTACATATTAAGAAAATAAGCTTTTTCTTATTAGCATGCTCTATATATTTTAATTACTCTTTATTCTATATAGTTTATTTTTCATATTTATTATTTTCATATTTGTATCTATTTTCATAGTTTTCTTAATATATTATTTTTTATGTATGCGGACTACTCAAGTTCCATCACCCAAAAATGCACTGACTGTCATTTATTTTTCACTTTACGGTTTACTATCCTCTCATCCCAAAATGATCAATAGAAAGAGCAAGCTTATTTTCTACTTCTAAATTCTAGTACTTGTTTTGTTTCATTCATTTGTTTTAGCTGTAATATAAAATTAGTATGTACGCTGAATCGGGAGTTCAGTCGTCGAGTTAGCTCGTACACTACGCACTGTAGTGCAGGCCGTTCCCGGGCCATTGGCATTGGCCCGGGACTCAAGAAGGCTCCGCGTAAATCTATCTTTAAACTAAAACTACCTGCTGCTGCCTAAACGCTTTGCCGAAGCTCCTACTTTCGGTCGCCGTGGAAGAAGCTACCCTTCTATCGCCGTTTTACTTCGGTCCTGCGGAAGAAGCCACTGCCGATTTGCCTCTACGGGTCTCTTCTGATTATCGTCTCGAGAGTGCTGAAGAGCAACACAACTGCGGGCCTGGTGTGACTGGGTTGTCGCCGTGCACTGAAACGACGCTGCTGTTACCATCTTCAGCTGTGTTCCTGTTTTCCCGCCATAGTTTCACGTTCCCCCTAAGTCCGTACCGATCCTACCACCGGTGGTCACGTCGCGAGTGAATTCCCTTTTCCCCTGTCCCTCCTATTCCCCGGCAACGTCGTGTGTGCATCGAAATAGACTCTAAAATTTGCTTGTAAATAAATATTAATATTTTGTATCATAATATTTTTATCTTTTGTAGTATAGTGTTTCCCTATTTCTCTCTCCCGATTTATCTGCTGCGTTACAGCTTCTCCCTCTCAGAGAGGTTGTAACGTTACAGTTTGGCGCCCAACGTGGGGCCGAAGTAAAACGGCGATAGAAGGGTAGCTTCTTCCACGGCGACCGAAAGTAGGAGCTTCGGCAAATCTGTACCAGCTGATTTAAAAGATATTAATTTATATAATATATTAAACGAAGAAATCAAATAAAAAATACAAATTATTAATAAGGAGCCTAAGTGTGAGTAAGTATGTGGGTTGTTTGGGAGTGTGTATGTGTGTGTACTAGTGTGTGAAGCAGTGTTGTATATGTAGGCGTGTGTGTAGTAAATTTGAAGTGTAATTGATTATGCTACATTAGAACCCTTAATAAAGCTTCCGATTCAGTATAATTATGGGATAGCAGATACATCAGCAGTAAACATTTAGCTTCTCTGACACTTGACAGTTTCAAGGATGGACACGTCTTTACCACTTTATTATAAATGTAGGGTCCTAAAAATATTCTAAAGCGACGAGCAAAAGAAGTTTTTATTCTTGCAGTAGTTATGTGAAACGTACGCTTCTGAAGCATTTCGCTATATGAAGGCATGTTTAAGACGGCTTTATGTGTAAAGAGGAGGAGACGCATGAGAAAAAGTCTACGGACACTCAAAACCTGAGCATCTTCATACAGCAGAATGGTGGGATACCGTCGATTCTTATTTAAAGAGACCTTGAGTACGGCTCTTTGAGCTCTTTCAAGTGTTATAGAATGAAGGAGCTCCTCCCCATGCAAGGATGCAATAGTTTAATATCGACTGGCATAATGCAAGGTATGCAGTTTTCAACAACCTTCCATCAGTAGCTTCACGCAATAATTTAATTGTGTGAATTTTGCAGCAAGACTTTCCTTCTTGTCAAATTTCATGACTCTAGGTCAACGGGAATTACTTTATAGGACTTGATTCCCCTGTGACATTGCAAAATATGCGACACGGTTGTATTTATCGATTGCGTTTTACGAGTTTGATTTTTTCACAGCTGATGGAGACCCTAAACTCGAGTATTCTTACTACGCAAAAGTTTGTGAGTATGGATGGATGTATGGATGTTTGTTATTATTTCACGCAAAAACTAATTAAAATTTTGTAGGTAGATGGATTACGACAGGGATTAATATAAAGCATACTTATTATCCCGGAAGAGCAAATAGTTCCCGCGGGAAAGTAGATTTACAGCTTTTTCTTTGAATTTTTAAGGCGAAACATAGTTTGTGGGCACGACTAGTTTGATATAAGTTTCACTTTGGTTCTCTACGCGATCCTGAAAAGAAAGGTCTTGACAAACAGACGTATTCCGTTTCTGCCTTTGGGGCACGGAACATTAAAAACAATAAATAATTATACTAAGCAATGTACCACGAAATCAAAAGTAGTCCTAGCTGTTAGTAGCTAGCTAGCTAGTAATTTCAGTGGAAACATACAAATCTGCGCGTGAGATATTATTGTATACTAGCTGTGCCCGCGAATTACGTTTCGCTTCAATAAAGCTCAGCACTTAAAAATATCTTGAGAGGGCAACCCCTATCCTATGTCCAGACCTACCAAATAAACCTACACAAAAATTCTTATCATCAAAATATCGGTCAACCCGTTTACAAACATTGTGACACGAGATTTTTATATATTAAACTAATAACAATAAATATTTATAGCAAGCAATGTACCACGAAATCGTTTAAACGGCCCTACCTAACCGATTGGTACCCACTGATTGATAACCACGGTAATGGTGTATAATTATGCTATAACCGTGGCATACCAGCCTATTTCAGTAGAAACACAAATCTGTGCGGGAGATATTATACTATACAACACTGGGTGCACATTGTTCCCTCACTCTCCTCCGACTGGATGGAAACACTAAGGTCAAGAGAATTCAGAAATAGGTATTTGAAAAATGTATTACTGTCGCGCTCTGTCCGAACAATCGTTATGAGCGCGATAGAGGCAAATGCAGCTCGGACCAAAAATATTTATAAAAAGTACACAAAATATACGTTTCACAGTCCCCTGTTTTCCCCGATAAAACTAGACAGCTTTAATAACTTTTTGCGTTGAAAAATAATTAAAGAAACGCTTTGGCTATGTTTTGCTTTTTTCATATTTTGTTTGCTGGATGTTTTAATAATATAGGAGAAAAAATCAGACCAATTTTTGGGGTTTTTGAAGGTCTCAATTAAACATTAACTTAAATAATAGGAAAACATAGGAACCGGCTAAAAGTGGCCATTGATTTTTTGGAAAAAATAGAACTATTGCCATTATCTTGGAAGGAAACAGGGGACTACGTTTGTATTGCGCAAGGAACTGCGCCGTGGGGAAAAAATAGTGTAAACCAACATCCGTAATAGACAGCGCAGTCTGGGATTGGGTACACTATACACCACAGTCCATTACTTGAGTGCAATAGAATTATGCTGGTCTGGCGAGACTAACTCATTTCCATTCCATTGAGATCTCGGCCCCAGGGACACTATTAGAAGAGAGAGTGACGGCTAGTTCAGTCGGTAGAGAATGAGACTTAATCACAGGGTCGTGGGTTCGAGCCCCACGTTGGGCGCCAATGTAACGTGGTGAGGTGTTATTTACGGACTTACGCACCACTCCGTCACTATACCTCACCTCGTTACAAATCCTGGTCCCGCATCGCTTATTGTTATATGAGAGAGCGAGAAGAAACATGTTATTTGTCTCTTATCCCGCTTTGTCCACGGTTCGTGCTGCCTTATCGACTGAAAAATCACCCAAAGTTTCCAGTAGTGTGATTCTGTAAAACCTCACTTTAAACTTCGAATCTGATTCCGCAGTGAGTTCTTAGATTGGCATTCTCAAAATTCGAATGTAGGTTCGAAGTTACTAGAAACTATTAAGTAATCTGTGCTACAGCGCTACACTTGCGAGCGTGGCAGCGAGTGGAACTAGAGTGACCGTGAGATTTTGACATTATAAGTATGGGATGACGTATGAAGTGGCATTCCGTAAAGGGAATTCCTTTATCACTTCGAAGCTCACTTCGCACATGAACTCGAAACAAAGTGTCAAATAAAACGTTGCTATTTTGTGAGTGAAAGCAGGCAAAATTTATTATCATAGTTTAAAAATACATTTAAAATTATTTCTGAAGGTGATAAAAACTACTTCTGAGGTATTTATTAGAATTTTATCGCTACTAACTCGTGATAATGACTATGTAAGGGTATCTTCTATCTTATGCGAAGTGAGCGTGAATATCGAAGTGAGATGCGAGCTATTGTTCGAATTTTACAGAATCGACATCCAGTAGGCGGAGACGTTGCGTTTTCAGTAGATTATAGGGTATGAATTATAGTGTTGACCATTTTGAATTCTTTTTTAAGTCCGGTCATGCCATTTAGAGCAAGTAAACTTCATTTTAGGGTTCCGTGCCTCAAAAAAGGAAAAAACTGAACATTATAGGGCACTTCGTTGTCCGTCTGGCTCTCAAGATCCCTTTTCACGAGAACGCGGAGAGATATCAAGCTAGAATTTGTATGAATGTCTCTTTCAGCTGTGATAAAATCTAACTTGTAAGTCAAGGAAATCAAAAAACGGTCATGCCGTTTATGTGGCATATTTTCTCCTTTTGGCGATTTTACTCCCTGGATCATCCTCGGATTAGTTATTCTGTGTTTTGTCTTATTTTGACATATGACAGCCGACATGTGCGGAAACAAGACAAACCATGGAGTAATTAATCCGAGGATGATCCAAAGAGTAAAATTAACAAGGCCGATAGGGTACTTTCTGTTAACCCAGAATCATGAATTTGGCACGAGGCAAGATCTTACAGCCCATGTTTGGGAAAAAAACATGAAACTTGTAAATATGAACATAGTAACTTATATTACTTTGTAGGGAGTCCTCGGTGCGCTATCTATTCCATTCACACTTGGCCTGTTTTTTAAGAGGCTGAGTTACGCCAACGACATTGAGGATTACGGGCGCGGTGCGTTATTGAAATTGAGCGAAAAAATCAAAATATATATTTTTTAAAAGAAAGTAGTAACTTATTCGAAGATTGAAACATCAACATTATTAAATTAAATGTATCGAGTTAATTCCCTGAAAATCATTAAATAACCTTTGTTAAATAACTCGGATTTTATTCTGGAAGCTGTTTTTGATTGGTCTTTGGCATTTTTTTAACGAGAAATTTTGTAAAAAAATTGTTTCATGGGATATGGATATTCTCAAAAATATTTTTTTTACTACGGTATATTAAACAGGTTTTGCTAAAAAAAAGTTTTAAGTGGGGCTCGATGAGCTCAGCTCAACGTTGTCAGCCTCTTAATAATTGGCGCATACACACTGTTCGCGTGCAAGACGCGGGCGCAGCAACGCCCCACTCCATCATCGCTCGGTTGTAGCTACGCACGCGTCATCGTCTTTCTTGCAATACATACAATAATTTCTCTTTTCTTTAATTATAGCAGCATTTCTTATATAGTCCACTCTTTTATTATACTACGCCACTACACACACTTTCGCCGAACCGAGGGACGAGAGCGCCAGTGTCGCCATTACAGCGACATTAAATTGTCTTTTTGAGGGAGCTCCGTGTGAACCCTTTCTTTGCCTGTAATTATTTGCACCTGCGACCGAGTCAAGGAATGGGGAACCGTTCCTGAACACTTTGGCGTCGTTTAATTTGTACGTAACCACTTACAATGAATCTGTCATGGCAGCCATTTGGGGTTATAAAAACTTTTAGATGTAAATTACGAGGCTTTGCATCTTATGTAGATGTTAGTAAAGTTATTTCTTTAAATAGGGAGCAAAGAGTGGATGCTGACTTTAAATCACAAACTAGCGAAGCTAGTAATTGTAACATAGATAAATCAGCACAATGACGGATTTAAAGTTACGAGACTTTGATCATCATCATCATCATCACAGCCCATATACGTCCCCACCGAGGGGCTCGAGCCTACCCTATGTAAGGGTGATTAGGCCTTAGTCAACCACGCTGGCCCAGTGCGGATTGGTCGACTTAACATACATCATTGAATTTCTTCGCAGATGTATGCAGGTTGCCTCACGATGTTTTCCTTCACCGTAGGAGCGTCAGACAAATGTACATATGAATTTCGAAACGAAAAACACATTGGTACATGGCGGGTCTCGAACCCCGACCCCCCGATTGGAAGGCAAGTGCCGAGTCCACTGCGCCACCGACGCTCCGAGACTTTGATGGTAAGACAAAAATCGCATGAAACATGCAACTGAGGGAGACTGTACCAGGGTCGCCTGCTTGGTTACCTCTGTCTTACCTACTCGTATTTCTGCCGCAAAGCAGCAGTGTTTGCATTGCTGTGTTCCGCTTTGAAGGGTAAGATATGGCAGTAAAATTACTGGGTACCGTGACTTTACGTCTTATGTCACAACTCACAAGTTAGCAACGTACAATGTGGCTCTTGTGGGTGTTGCAGATTTGCTGTGAATCTCACAGGAGCCACATGTACTGTAAGTTGACTGTTACCTCTTACCATCAGGTGGGCAGCAGTTTGCTTGTCTGCCAACTTAGTTGAGCTAGTTGTATAAAGAAAAATTTTTTACAAAAAATAAAACCGACTTCAAAAACACTGAAAACTTAAAAATAATCTTCTTCTATATTGAAGTTGGCGCCAAACGATGATCTCCTAGAAAGTGTTAAAATTTGTCACCGACTTCAATATAGAAGAAGATTATTTTTAAGTTTTCAGTATTTTTGAAGTCGGTTCTATTTTTTGTATTTTTTTTTTATTTTTAACTTTTTAGTGAATGAAATCTTTTTAGTGAAAGAAACCCTAATTTAATACCTGCTGGTATTAAATTAGTGTTTTCCTCAATTTTCTATGGGATCCCATCATCCGATCCTGACTTTGGTGACCATGGGACCACCCTTGCAGTATACTCTATCCAATACAAAAAGAATTTTGGAAATCGGTTTAAAAATGACGGAGTTATGAGGTAACAAACATAAAAAATAAATACAACCGAATTGATAACCTCCTCCTTTTTTGAAGTCGGTTAAAAAAAAAACAAGAAATCACGTCACGTCACGTTGCGTCATGCTTGTTCCATTTGTGGATTTACTAATTTATTGCATCAACCCTCTGCTCCGCCACCCTTGACTAGCAAACTCCAACCGATAAAATCACGCAATTAAGGGTTAGTGTAGACATTGCCCTTTCAACAATAGCTGGGGGTTGTGCTAAACTTTCCGTTGACAATTTTACTTCGGCAATGTAGGTGTTTTCTCGATAACATTTGAGACGTTTCATTACTTATAGTATTTTCACTTTCAACTGTGGAGTGGAATAATGTGCCGATTTTTTTTATTTATATTCGTAGTAATCATAGGCGTAGGTATAATAGACTAGTGTATAGGTACAATTAAAACTTCATTCTATGTAGGGTAAGTTGATTTACACTAGGGGGTGTCCGGACCCCAAGCCCTCCTTTACCTACGCCAATGGTAGTAATACCAAAAAACTTGCCTTTATCTAATTTTTAGGTTTCCGTCCGTACATCAAAAGGAAAAAACGGAACCCTTACAGGATCACTTCGTTGTCGGTCTGTCCGTCTGTCTGTCAGGATCTTTTTTTCGGGAACGCGTAGATATATCAAGCTGAAATTTATATCAAACGTTCGGGACTACGGTCTTATTCAGATGTAAATACTTCAAACTTGTAAGTCAACGCAATAAAAAAACAACCTTTTATTAAATATGCTAAAAAGAAAAAATAAACTTTTACACTAAAACTTTTACTTATAACGTCATTTGACACAATTTATATGACATAAAAGTTTGTCGCGAGATTTACTTGTGTGTAGTAACTTAAAAGTACTTAAAAGAGTACTTTTAAGTATCTACTTGTATTTACTTAGTTTGAAAATTGTAATGTATAAAATTATTCACATCAAATTATTTAATTTACTTGTTTATCTACAAAAGTAAATCTCGCGACAAGCTTTTATGTCATATAAATTGTGTCAAATGTGAAATGACGTTATAAGTAAATGTTTTAGTGTAAAAGTTTATTTTTTCTTTTTAGCATATTTAATAAAAGCTTGTTTTTAAAAAGGTTTTTTACATTTAAATTATTTTTTCCTTTTTGGTTATCACTGGACACGTTTCTCAGTCTGTTCATCTCATTCAACGCATCATGGTCGCAGTTGCATGGTCGTTTGCCGGAACGTCTATACAGAATTTCAGCTCAATCGGTTAAAGATATCTACTTCAAAATTGATTTTTTAGCTTTAGAAGTACCATATTGGATTAATAGTGACATCTCTTTATTTTTGAAGTTACTCTTAGCAAGACCATTTATTTGATACCCATATTGTAGGAGTGCATTAAAAATAATTGGTCCGCCATCTTGGATTTAGAATGACGTCACACAGTTAACCATTTATTTTTATCCATTCATCCATTCATGTGTGTGTATACATAATTTCAGCTCAATCGGTTAAAGATATCTACTTCAAAATTGATTTTCAAGCTTTAGAATTCTGCCATATTGGATTAATAGTGACGTCACATTATATTTCGAGTTACTCTTAGCAAGACCTTTTATTTGATACCCATATTGTAGGGGTGCATTAAAAATAATTGGTCCGCCATCTTGGGTATGCCGCCATATTGGATTTAGAATGACGTCACACAGTCAATCATGCATTGTCACCCAAACTGAACGTGTATACAAAATTTCAGCTCAATCGGTTAAAGATATCTGCCTCAAAATTGAGTTGCAAAATTTCACCCGAATATACATACTTACATATTTACATAGTTACATTGCAAGTTAAATAAAAGCTTGCAAAAGATATGACCGTTTATGTCTCATATTTTGCGATTTCACACGGGAATTAAAACCTATAGGGTACTTTCTCTTGACCTAGAATCATAAAATTTTGCAAGAAGCAAGGTCCTATAGCACATGTTAATGAAAATCTAAATATGGTTAGGAACTTTATAATAAACGCATCTCAAAGTTGAGATCGATCTTAAGATACAATTTTGATATTTCATGTACGGACCATCTGTCTAAAATAAAATCTCAAGATCGATTTCATTTGAGATGCAATTATTAAAACGAGCCTTAGATAAGTTTTTACGGAACCCTCGATGGACGAGTCCAACTCACATTTTTTTGATGTTCTTAATTGGATTAGCAACTTATCCGTTCTGCGAAATGTTCATATTCTGGTAATATTATAGTCAACAAGCCATTTTGCATACTCAGAATCGATATACGATCGTTTCTATGTAGGTCAATTGTTAAACTCTTTTAAGAAAAAATCAAAATAAATATTTTATCATTAACATTTTATAAGTAACGCTGATGATAACCTTTGTGCACTTTTGGCACTCCCCTGACTATGATGTAATTGATAACTTGTAAAAGAAACATTTTTTCAAATGTATCAATTTAACGATCGAATAGTCACAAGTGGACATTATTTGATTTAAATGGGTTAGTAGGAAGAAACCAGAAACTATGAGAGATAGCGAAATTTGTTCTTAGGAACCATGGCATCGATTATAGATTTAATGATATTGGATTTTTTTTACTCATATTCATAGCAGGGAAACCTGGTCAAAATTCTGTGAGTAATCGCATGCAGTATTTGTTTGTATAAGTAATCTTGTGAGTATAAAGACTAAAATACCAAATGCTATGAAATCTCGTGTACATATTAGATTGAAATGCCCACAATATAAAAAAAATGCAATATGTTGTCATAGTTCATCAATATGAATCATTTATTTGAAGAGACCACTTATGGATTTTTATCTGCATCGAAATTACCTATGCATTACAAATTGCGTTTATTTAAAATTAGAACAAATTCGTTAAGCGGGCGAGTCAACCTATTAAAAATTTTAAATTAAGTACTTAAATGAAATTAATTAATTATCTTAGTTTGAGTTTTTTTTTTCAATTATTTAAACAAGGTTGCATTAAAAACGTGTTCCTTGTGACTTATGATTCACGCCATCAACAATAACAACGAAAAAGCTTGCGAGATTTATAACATTGTTTACAGAGATTTTGACCAGGTTCGATTCCCGGCTATTATTATTATTAAATCTAAAATCGATGTCATGGTTCTTAAGAACAAATTTCGCTATCTCTCATAGTTTCTGACTTTTCCCTACTCACCCAATTGGATTGATCACCTGTATACACGCTCCTTTCACAAGGTTATTATTATTACACACGGTAGAGTCAACCTATCGAAAATGACAAATAAGTAAACTAGCAAATTAGGAAAACTGACAAATTAGCAAAATGACCAGTGATCGCTAACTCAAAAGAATTAACATTATCAATTGAACAATAATATTTCTGGTGAGATTTTACATTCTACCGCAAACGTTTCATCTTGATGTTAATCGATACACCGATGATATTTCCTCAAGAAAATTAGCAATGGATTGTGTCGCTTATCCGATCAAGCACAAAAGGGTAGGGAGGGAGGTGCAAGTCGCTAAGCCGACCGTGAATATCTTTGCAAGTGTCGACTTGCGGCGGGCGATGGGGTAACGAAAAACTCTGTCTGATCTCAATTCCTTTGCTTTTCTTTTTCAATGTTTTTGTTTATATTTTTATGGAGAAGCATAAGAATAACTAATAATACGAGTATAGAAGCGAATCTCCTTTGTGGGTGCGCCAAATGCCGCTATTTGCATACCTACAGCGCCCTTCCCCTTGTAACGCCCCGCAGTAGTCTGCGGACGCCGCTAGGGTCACCACATGGACGTATGGTTACCACTACAATATTTGTTATATAGGTACCTCCATATTTTACATTAAATGAGAAACTGAGCATACACCGAGTCTTATTGATTTTGTACTTCAAGTGTAGCGAGCGAGTGACTATCTTTAGCAATAGTACGCACATTTTTAGTTTTTTTGATTCCGTAGTTATAAGCACCTGCTTATTTTTGATTAATTGAGCTTAATCCCTACACTGCGAGAACAAAATCATTAAAATGTTTCGAATTTCGATGTACAAAAATGGTTTGTAATTTAGGTATCGTACCTACGTTTATAGTCCAAGAGCTGAAGTTATGAATGTACTAATGGATAAAACCTAAACTCACTTTTTACTATCAGACCAACATTTTCACTTGAAAAAAAATCTGTTGTTTCATAATTTTAATCAAGTATTGATTGTATTTAAATTTTATATGGAACAGTGACAAAGGTCGATAAAAGTATAGTCGATAGCAGTACCAAAGTTTCTCATAATTCAAATTATTCCCGACTTGACAAAAAAAATCCCATACTTACAGAGTTTAAAAATTGCACTACAATGATAGCTTTAGAAACTCGATACATTATATTGTATTAGCTTTGACATGTAATGAATATTACGAATAAAACTGTATCTGTATTTAGGGTAGGTATAATAAAAATAATTTTAAAGTATTCAATCATTTTCATTTAAAAGGTTTCAATTCAACAGAAATATTTACAAATGTCTGATATTTATAAAAGATGGCGTTTTTGTAGATGATTTGAAGATTCGATTATTAAACTTCAGCGCGTAGTAAATGCGCATTCTTATAAAAAGGTTAATCAGGTAATCAATAGGAAAACATTCACAAGGTACCTGAAACACACGGTGCGCGCCTTGACTTGACTGGCGATTCCGTTCAACGGAAATCAAACGGTAGGTAAATAACGTGGCCGCTCGACGGCCGGGAGTTTCGCTTCTATACTCGTATTATTAGTTATTCTTATGGGAGAAGTCAGATGATGTTGAAAATGTTATATTTGACTCGAAGAAATAAATATAGACAGAAACTAACAAGCCCGTATTTTTTTTATATCCGTTATAAAATGACTGAGAAATTGATTATTAAAATCCACATTGAAATGCAATGATTTCCTTGAATATTGTAATAAAGTATTTATTGTTTTATATAAATTGTAATTTTGTTTGACATACTTAACCTATATTGAGGTGAAAGTAACCGGAAATTAACCGGCTAACGGTGGCAGACGAGCCAGTGGCCTACCTTATGTTAAGTGGTAACCACCGCTCATGGACATCTGCAATGCCAGGGGCACAGTTCAGTCACTGCCTACCTGGAGAGAAATGCTCTTCTTAAGCCTCGTTTGAAGAAGGACATATCGTAGCGCTCAGGAAACACCACAGTCATGAAATTAGCCATAAAAACATAAAAATGAAGCTGTATTAATTATATAATTGACGACACGGTTAGCGCAGAGGTTGAGTGATCGTCTACTGCGCAACGGGTCGCGGGTTCGATTCCCGTACGGGACAAATATTTTGTATGGCCTACAGAAATTTGTTCCGGTCTGGGCGTATGTGCATGTGATATTAACTATGTCTGTAGCTGCACCCACAACACAGGAGAAAATCGTAGTGTGGGGGGAAGTTTTTTTTTAAACAAAATAATAAGTGAAATAATGACATAATTCCATTAAAATTAAAATATTGTCATAATATTTGTATACAAATTATTATTAGTAACGAGTAATCTATGCAAAAGAATATAATAACAATAAGTTTAACTACAAAAACCGACTTCGAAAACACTGAAAAGATTAAAATTATATAAGAATATGTACATACAAACAACATCTCATTTCTATATTGAAGTCGGTGTCAAGGATGATCTCCTAGAAAGTCTCAAAATTTAGTACATGATAATACGTACATATTGTATTTAAAAAAAATTAAAAATAATTTACAAAAAATAAAAACCTACTTCAAAAACACTGAAAAGTTAAAAATAATATAAGAATAGGTACAGACAACATCACACTTCTATATTGAAGTCGGTGCCAAATTTTAAGACTTTCTAGGAGATCATCGTTTGGCACCGACTTCAATATAGAAGTGTGATGTTGTCTGTACCTATTCTTATATTATTTTTAACTTTTCAGTGTTTTTGAAGTCGGTTTTTATTTTTTGTAAAATATTTTTTATTTTTAACTTTTTAGTGAATGAAATCATTATAGTGAAAGAAACCCTAATTAAATACCAGCTCACCGAAGGTGTGCTGTAATTAGTGTTTCCCTCAATTTTCATGGGATCCCATCATCAGATCCTGACTTCAAGGACCTTGTGACCACCCTAGGAGTATACTCTATCGAATACAAAAAGAATTTTGAAAATCGGTCCGCAATTGGCGGAGTAATCGCGTAACATACACACAAAACACGTTGGAAACATTTTAAAATTTAAGGGTTTTCCTCGATTTTCATGGGATCCCATCTTCAGATCCTGACTTTGGTGACCATGGGACCACCCTTGGAGTATACTCTATCGAATACAAAAAGAATTTTGAAAATCGGTCCACAACTGGCGGCGTAATCGCGTAACATACACAAAAAAAAACATACGCATCAAATTGAGAACCTCCTCCTTTTTTGAAGTCGGTTAAAAATTATCCTCTTACTCCTAAAAGTTAAGGATCCTTTCATCATCAGCTCAGTGCATGACTGCCAGACGTAAATATGTGAATAGCTTTGGATATTTAAGGGTTTCCCTCAATTTTCCTGGGATTCCACCATCAAATCCTGACTTTGGTAGCAATGGGACCACCGCAGGAGTAAGTATTTTCTATCGAATACAAAAATCATTTTGAAAATCGGTCTACAGTTGGCGGCGTAATCGGCGTAGCATACACAAAAAAAAAACATACGCCTCGAATTGACAACCTCCTCCTTTTTTGAAGTCGGTTAAAAAGAGCAATGATTTTTTTATCTCTGAAAAAAATTAAAAACGATTGTCATAAAGTAACAGCTTAATGTCGAGTAAATAGGCAGAAGTAAAAGATTCTCAATGAAGAGTGACATCAGAAGGCTGGGAGTAACTGAATAACTCCGCCGCACCCGTGACACGCTGAGGAGGAGTAAGCCGAGATTTCTCTGCTTCGTCGCAAAAAAATCGAGCAAATGTCACCTGTAGACTACGAATGAAGAATTTGATACTTTTTTCAGGATTTTGTTTTAGCTCTGTGCGAAAAGATCGCCGGAAAACCGTGACCGTTACGGCTTTCATGTGAATTCCCTTTTCTCTATTCTTCCAAAAATAAGGTGAATTGTAAATTGAAACGAAATGTCAGAGGGATGAAATATTATATTTGAGCTACTGTGTCCTTAATATGAAACGACAATAGCGCTCAGAATACCTACCGCGTTTTTCTTTTCGCATACTAGGTCTGCGGGGCTATGGAATGTTCTTTCCGATTTAAAATTCGAAAATGACACAACACTAATTTGTATATTATTTATAATAATTAAGATCTTATGTTTATGTCACAAACCATAACGTTTAAGATTCTATATTGTTCTCAACCAAAGTTAGAATGCTCCAAGAACTCGGTATTAGATATTGACATATTTGTGGATCGACTTGTCATCATCATCAGTCATCACTATAGTGGGGCCGGCGTAGCACGTTTTTTAATTCCATTCATCTCCATCATACGTCATCTCAGTGCTTATGTTGTAGTTACAAGATCGTGTAGTAAAGGGAAAAGTAGATAGGAGAATACTATGCCAAATGAAAACTATACTCAATGGTGAATTTCAAGAATGTACAAGAATAGGTAGAATGGCGACGAATTTTGAATCCTCTCTAATGTGAAGATCACGGCGACTGCCAAGATTATGACAAGGAAACAAATAAGACTAAGGTGCTGTTTCGCTTTTTTGCACAACACAGAGAAATAATAAAAAATAATTTATTTTTATTTCAATTGTATACGAATCAAATTCAATAATTTGAAAAGTCAAGATATAGCGAATATACTATTAGCAAAAATTGTATATTAACCATACGTTCTATTCCTAATTTATTTTGTTTCAGTAGAGCATGGACCGAGATCATTCGCTCCGCTCATATTCCCAGCGCGCAATGCAAATGGCGGCCGAACAATAATCACGAAAGTAAGCGATACGCATAAAAATATCGTAGAAAAAACCACCCACAGCCCTCTGAGGGCCGGATTTAACATATCTAATGCGATTTGCGTGTCGCACTCCCCTTCGCACCTCGGAACACTCGGTAATCGTTTTAAGACGTTGTTGACTCTCCACAGTTACCTTGTGAATTTTTTCCGAGGAGCTTTATCTGGTATGCTAATAAACGATTCATTCTTACGACTGTCGTTTTGAATGTACGGGTGATGGTTGGTTTTGGGAGTGAGATTAGATGGTTCGATAGGATTTTAAGTGGCGAGATTGTTGGTCTCTACCTGATAATGTATAATGATAGTGTAACTATATAAATGAAACATTTTAATGCAGAAAAACTTTCAGAATAATTAATATGTTTTAATTAAATCCAAATAATATGCGAGTAAATCCCAAAAAAAATGTTGTAGTCGTTAAACTGTTAACATTAAAATTTGAACCTACACCTAATAATATTTTTACCTCCCATGATATCGCCAAGTCATATGTAGTTGTACTCACGTGTCTCTTGACAAGACATAACGTAACCCCAAACAATTTAGACATAACGTAACCCCAAACAATTTAGACACAAAGTCAAGCCGCAATTCTTTTGAGAGTTTGCTTTCAGCACAAATTGCTTGCTAATTGAGCAGAGTGCTCACTCCAGCTCGTTCCCTCTGCACCCTCGGATGAATAGTCCCGTAAGGCTGTGTTAGAGGGCGTTCGAATTAAGCTGTCGGACAATGGCAGGTGTAGCGACGCGGCCGCCATCTGCATACGGGCATTAAGTAATTGGCCTTCGACTAGGGATGTCTCCGGTATAAATTTATGCAACTACACGTCTTTTTAAATTTACTAAACTCTGTCATCTTTACCTCTTATCGACGGCGCGTAAGAGGCATTATAGTATACACAGGCGCGCGACCATAGAATTTAAAATTTGCAAGATATGCAACAAAATAGAAAGAGAATTCAAATAATTACATTATATATTCTTTTATAATAAAAATAATTTGGGGTGTTTGAGATTTTGCGATACTTAATTAACATGTTGTATTGCTTTAACGAAGTTGAAAAACGGTGCGCACCGTACCTGCCCCCTTACCATAATCATGGTTAGGCCCCAGGGGCTTTACCTGTTGAAGTCTTTAACGACCGGTTATACAATATTCCACCTATCTGTGGATTTGGTTACTAGCGAGAAGTATTTGACATGAGCTCCATACAAAATACGTCAAAATTATATCTCCAGTAAACCAATCCGGAGATAGGATATTGCACCTTGTCGTAAGTGGCCCAGCGGTGGAGATCTCGATGGACCGGACAGAGAGATAGACGAACGGAGAAAAAGATGAGGATATGAGCGTTATATAATGAAAAAAAAAAGTAGTATATTTTTACCGTAATCAAATCAAAATTTGGGTCATGCTAAAAACACAAAATAATTTCATTGTTCCCTGATGATTAAATATGCATTAAGCGTGACGCACCAGTAAAGTCTACCATCCATAGCTGGATCGAAAAGTTAGTGTGCTTTTAGCAACATGTTAATCTTGAAAGGATTTCTTTAAGCTTTTTCGATTTAGGTGATTAAGATACATGTTTTCAAAGTGTAATTGGGGCTTGAAAGTTTATTACAATATATTATTCAATAAATAATAACCAACTTTAAAAAAACAAAAAAGTCAAAAATAATATGTAGGAGGTATAAGAATACACAAAACTTCACATTTTTTATTTTAAAATCGGCACGGATGATTGATGATTATGAGTTAAAAGGCACCGAAAAATAAAAAAAGTGTAGCTGTGTGTATTCTTATATTTATGACCTTTTTAGGGTTCCGTACCCTCGAAAGGAAAAAACGGAACCCTTATAGGATCACTTTGTTATCCGTCCGTCCGTCTGTCTGTCTGTCAAGACCCTTTTTCTCAGGAACGCGTGGAGGTATCAAGCTGAATTTATATCAAATACTCAGGTCTACTGTCCCTTGGAGCTGTGAAAAAATCAAATTTCTAAGCCAACGCAATCAAAAGATACAGCCGTTTATGCCGCAAATTTCCGCAAATTTTCGACACTCGCAAGGGAATCAAAACCTACAGGGTAGGTACTTCCCGTGAACTCAGAATCTTGAAATTTGGTACCTACGAAGTAACGTCTTATATATAGCACAGATAAAGGAAAAATTGCGAAAACTTTAACTAACGAAAACTATTGTATGTAAATAACTAAACTCTAACTCTTAAAAGTAAAGGATCCTTCCATCATCAGCTCGGCTAATAAAACCCAAACTAACAGACCCAAATAGGAACCTGAAGCTTCAGAAGAAAACATGAAACACGTTGGACGTGCCTATTTAAAGAATTCCCTCTATTTTCCCGGGATCCCATCACCAGAACCCTTTCAACAAAAAAAAAAAGAATTAAAAACTAAAAAACATACAGTTAAAATGAGAACATCCTTTTTTTGTAAAGTCTGTTAAAAGTCCGTCGTCTTCGACGTAAAATTACAAAAAATGGTTTCGTAGCCCACATGGGTATTAAGAAACATCTATACTAATCTATACTATATAAAGTTGTGAATACTATATACTATATAAAATGTTTGATTGAACGCGTAAATCTCAGGATCTACTGATTCAAAGCGATTTTTGTGATATTTTGTGTTGGATAGCCCATTTATCGAGGAAGGCTGTAAGCTATATAACATCAGGATGTCGTTATTTTCCGACATCCACGTGAACGAGGTCGCGGACACAGCTAGTATTACATACTTTTAAAAGTTTCATCGTGGCAGAACTTATTGTCTATGATTCGGATACTTAGGTGTAGAGAAGTCGATTATACCAACACAACTGATTCTCGACAACCCTGGAGCGTCCAGGGGTGCGGTTAGGTCCTGAATGGGACTCCCATCACAATGAGTGGCGCCTTCATTATTTACAAATGAGCGAATAAATCTTCGCGAACGATCGCGGAATAACTTGTCCTTATCTTCATCCTCACGTTAGATAGAGACAGGGGAAGAGAGTCATGGTAGAGTCTCGACACTGTTTATTAGCTCAATTGTCGGTCTTCGAAATTTATGTGGTGTCAGTAATTACTGTTTTAAGGATTGCAACCATTGCGACTTTGTATTGCTTATTCATGGCACATCGACATCTATAGTCGAGCTATTGTTTAAGAGTTCATATTGATGCAGCGTTGACAAGTTTTATCTATAGCTTGTTTGCTAACGGTACCTCTAGTCAATGAACAGATGAATAGGAAATTCGTACTGTGGCGTGGCTAATATTACTAGTGGCTAGTGGCTAGATGTGGAATCTGTATGGATTGACTTCATTTTTATCGTCGACTATATTGGCTATTGCTATCATGTGAGGGAAAGTCTGTATTGCGCTTTCACGATGTATTAAATAATGAGGTGTCAAACATATCTCGAGGCAACGATGGTAAAAATTAGGAAGACACCATTGCGTTTTTTGCATTCAAACATGAAACCATTATAACAAAAACTTCAAATTACGGCAAATATGAAGTTATCGTTTAATTGGCAAAAAAGCTCAATTTCAATCAATTTACTTTTTAGAATTACCAGCATGTGTAAAATGTAAATGTTTTTCATTTAATATAATTACTGTAATTTCTCCGAAACTGTATTAAGTAATGTTAAGGTAATTTTTATTAATTAAGTAACTTTACATTATATTCATAGTAGTTTATAATATACTTACGCATAATTATTTAGAACCAACGTAATTACTTTGAAAACATGTTTTTGTCACAGCAACTTCACGTTGACTAATCTTTGCAGCAAGTGATTGAGTAGGAGCTCTTCCGTTGTTACAAACCCACCCTTGTTACTAGTATACATGCTGCATGCTGTTAACAATTCTCGGCCTCCTCTAAAATTTGGTAGTGTATGTACCTATATTTTTTTAAAAAAGGTGAATCTGGGAATATCGACGGGTATTAACAACGCGTTAAATTATTTTCGATGAAAAAAATTATAGATTCCAAGTTGCTTCAGCTGGACTTGAATCAGCTTATCGTTGATCGGAAGGCTGATTTTCCAAGATAGATATGAAGTTATTAAAATTCAGTGTTTTTAGCTTACAGCGAAAATAAGCAAATGTTTGCGATAATCTGCTATCTCGTTTAGAGATTGGTTTGGCGATTCTGTGTTGATTTTATATATTTTTTTGCTACCATATTTATTTATTTATTTAGTTGCCATCATTTACGTATAATTTAAGGTGTTACAATATTTAAAATCTCAGTATATAATAGAGGATGTGTGTATTGGTCTCTGTTAGGGACAAGTGGGGCGCATTGGAACACGGGGTAGAATAAAACAAAGACGATAATTATTGTTATTTAAAACAAATTCGCGCACTTTTGCTTCGATCAATAAGAGCGTCTCATGCGGCACATGATAGCGCAGTGCAATATGACCAGTCTTCGACAAAAAAGTTTCAATGTGAAAAAAATTGTTTCGAGTGCTCCAAAGTTGAAAGTTTTTTAAGAAGAATTTTCGATTTCACAAGAAAAGTATGAATAAGAGGTATGTTATATTTTCTTGCATGATTTACCCAACATTTTAAAGATATTTTAAAAAGATTCAGATACTTTGGTACTACTGATGGTTCTAATTCGTGGCCTCCTTTTACAATTTAGGTAGTACCTAGAATCAGTTGTGATCGAAGAATTCTAAAGTCCCTCCAAAACCATTTTTTTAAAACAAAATTTGCAAACAAGCATACTGCTCACCTGATGGAGAGTTTGCGGCAGAAATACTCGTAGGTAAGAAGAAGGTACCCAAGCAGTAGACCCTGGTACAGAGTCTCCCTCCGGTAAGCCCTATACTCGTAACATACACAATGACAGTTTGATCTAAGACCGGGCTAATACCAAAGAGCGCCCGGTCAGCCAATATAACCCGGGAATTTCATTATGCGACCGCGGCTACCCAGAATGCTCATTGTTCATTGAGTTATGGCCTGAGATGGACGGCGCCGCTGGCCTAATAGATGTTGTGGTCTGTTTTTGATTCGAACTTTTCTAGAATTGTCTGATGTAGATTTCTTTGTACGGTAAAAGAAAACATCGCGAGGCAACCTGCATACATCTGCGAAGAAATTCAAAGGTGTATGTGAAGTCGACCAATCCGTACTGGGCCGGCGGCGTGGTTGACTAAGGCCTAAACTTAGTTGGCATTATGAGATGAGAGGTTCTGTTTTTCTTTCATTTATTATCCATTCTCTATGGTTGCCTGGAAATGATTGCTGTGTAGCAATTAGGCCACATTTTGCTTTTGTTTCTTTGTAATTCGCTGTGTCATGTAATTATGTGTCCTCATTTAATAAAATATGTATGAGTATGTATTTTCTATTATACATTTTTTACGAAGGCGAAATACACAAAGTCATACATAACTTTATTTTAAAACAGGTATTAGTGTATTGAATGGCAGCAGCTCATAATTATGTTGATATCATCACCTCTATCACTTTACTACATCCAAACTTTCATTTTTATATTTATTTCTAATCTTAAAATGATAATAATTATCAATTATTACATAATTAGGAAAGTTATATTTAACATATTACAAATAACATGTTGTACATAATGGTCAAAACGTATATTGTTTTCTAATTACATATACATTACGACAGGTAAGCTCATGACCTTCATCTCACCTGATGGCAAGAGACGATAAGGCCAAAAATAGAAGCAAGCTTCACTTGGATTTCTTAAAAACTGGAACTGGCTATAAAGGGGTATGCCCAATTTCGGCCCAAGAGTGCCCAACATATCCGTACTGTCTAAAAATCATATAGTATTTATTCATAATTATTTGTACTATTAGTGATTGCCTTCAAGTTGGAGAAAGCTTAGTATAAATATTTAAAAAAACACTGAAATGATCGCTAAACTCACCAAACAGTGACGGTAATAAAGACACGGACTTGCCATAACAAAAAATATCATAATAATCGATTAATCTTAATTGATCAATTAGGGATAGTATTCGTGTCTATTATTACGATTTTAAGTGCCTTCCTTTTATGCAATATACAGTGAATAATTATCACTACATTAAATTATTAGACATAATTTAAAAAAAATAGTGGTCACAAATGAGTGATTGCATGTGAATGAAAATGTAAGACAATTCCCAAAACTACAAGTACAGCTAAACTAAAACTAAAGTTACAGCGATTTAATATTAATAGCTCGTGGCCTACCAAAATAAAACAAGCGCGGTCATATTATGGGGAGCACATACTTTTTAATGGCTCCTATAGGGTAGAAGTATGCCGTGATCTGTAGGAGCATGATTTGGGCCATCATAGCTCTTTATTCAAGGCGACGATTGCAAGTAGGCTTGTAAGTCGTAAGATATACTTCGTATACATATTTAATAAATGCCAATGAGTCTTTTCGAGCGAGAATCAAATAATATTGCTGCAACTGCATTGTTGATCGTCGGACGGTAGGTTGTTGAGCCCACGTCATGTCGGTCATATGGTATTTGGGATGGGCACGTCATCAGGGTAATATCTATCCACCGGCACAGTTCCTGGATGAAGTTTCAATACGATATGATGAGCTTGATGGCTAGAATTGATGAGAAATATCAATAAATACTTACATATGAAATTCTTGTTTTATTTTATAAGTCCAACTTTTTTATGAATAAGTATTTATCCTACTTATTAATACGATTGTATACTATTATTTGCATACTAATTTGAAGGTGGGCACTACGGGCCGCGGTTACTATGAAAAATGGGCATTCCCCTTTATGTTGGCGACTTTAGGTGAGACGGTGATAACTGGCCAGGTGGCTACACAAGCCCTACTTCAAATCAAACAAAACAGAAAAACTTCTGCTTCTAACGGGGAACCGAATCCCGAACCTTCAAATCAGAACCATGTCGTCAACCATTAGACTACGGAGGTGGTTAGATTATAAGGACCATAATTTGAAGAATGTTTATGCCCCGTGACATGCGCGTAATAGTAATATCACAGACTAGTAAGTAACCAAGTTAGAAATAGGGATGATCATGAGACAAATTTCAACTCAGGACGTGACATTTGATAGTAGCGATTAACAATGAAACATAACAAATTAAGAATTGTCACGAATTGTTAACTTTTTCTTTTTCAAGTAAGTGCCTGCAACATGACGTCGGCGTGGCGGCCGAGGCTCAAATTGGCCGCGATTGGTCCTCTAATTGTTTGAAATATGCGCCCTCTATCGCAAGGAATAGTTTCGCTGCCAGCGGCTTGTTCCACTGTTCAAATTATCACGGAGCACAGATTAGTAAGTTGTATGTCTGCAATTGTGGAGTATGATGTGGTCCAACATTCGGTATATGACGGAGTCATACGTATTTCGTACATTTGCTGCTTTCATTCGGCATTTATAAAATAAAGCCTTTAATACGGGAATAAAAGAGAAACGATTAATTAATTTCTGTACTTTGATTTAATTTCAAAAAAAGAATAGAAGAGCTACACGTTATACGTTAGTGGGATTTAGTTACTTAATTATATACGCCTACTTGATTTTAGAATCAAAGTTATGGTAAAATGTGATTAAGCATTCCCGAAAATTATGCCTTTGAATGTACCAAATGCATAGTTTCTATTTAAATATAAACTAACTATGCTATAATAAAATAGAAAAAATAAAAACCGTTTTTTTTAATCGGTGCTATATTTTATCTTACTATATTAGGCACAAGATAAAGAGATAGATAAAATCCTTATTTATACCCATCTTTATCACACAGAAACATATTAAAAAAAAAAAATTTACATAGGATTAACAACTGCAGAAGTGTAAAAGGGTTGCAACTCAGTGACTGGATTTTACTCACATCAGAGCAAAGCACTTGTATTCTGCTACAACCCGAGGGCTTCTTGTTAATTCAAAAATAAAATACAAAAAAAAATTTAATACTAAATGGAAAAGTTATGTGTATTTATCTATATCTTCTTCTTCTCTTATCTTCTTCTTATATTTAAAAAAATGAAACGAAACTGTGTGTTAGTCTCGCTAAAACTCGAAAAACGGCTTGACCGATTCTCTAAATTTTCCGTGTGTATTTGAATAGGTTCAGGGAAGGTTTAAATGTACAATTGGACCCGATAGGGGGCGCTGTAATCGGGCGGGACAACGTCTGCCGGGCCCACTAGTATGTATATAAATATTGCGAAAATCAGGAAACTGTAAAAAGGAGAAGCAAAAAAAATGAAATTCAAATTTGTGTAGGTATTGTATTGTATATGATGTGATATATTATTATATGATAATTATGTTAATATGATGTACATTTGTATGTACATTTGTATGTACAATATGAAGTCCAGATCATCGCTTGTCACCGACTTTAATATAAATGTTGTGTGCATTCATATATTATTTTTTACTTTTTTGAAGTTCTTTTACTTTTTATCAGCTCACCGAGACAAGTTGAGAGAAAACAACTTGAGGAAAAAGTGTCTACGCGCCTATTTTATTTTAAAAAACTAACCTCTAACTCCTAAATGTTAACGATCTAGCATCAGCTCAGCATGGTGGAAGAATCCTAGAGAATGATGACAACCATACTCAAATACCTGAAAAGCTTCAGAAAAAAACCGGCTTCAAAAACATATTTTAAAAGTTAAAAATAATATAAGAGCAGGTACAGATAACATCTCTTTTTTATTTTGAAGTCGGTGCTAAATTTGTAGACTTTCTAGTAGATTATCCTTTGGCACCGACTTCGATAGGTGTAGAAATGCAATGTGGTCTGTATTCTTATATTATTTTTAACTTTTAAGAGTTTTTGAAGCCGGTTATGTTTTGTATTTTTTATTTTTAACTTTTTAGTGGAGAGGAAGACTCTGTATACCAGGGTCATCTGCTTGGGTACCTCCGTCTTACCCATTTCTGCCGCAAAGCAGCAGT
Source organism: Schoenobius gigantellus (assembly GCA_963935595.1). Classification (NCBI taxonomy): domain Eukaryota; kingdom Metazoa; phylum Arthropoda; class Insecta; order Lepidoptera; family Crambidae; genus Schoenobius; species Schoenobius gigantellus. The sequence goes on from OZ012554.1 coordinate 26,585,319, forward strand.
GCTTGCATTTGATGGGTATAAGATATGGCAGTGAACCGCATTTTCTTTAAAAATGCTAAATAATCTGAAAAAATGATGAAATTAAATCAAATACAAGAAAAAAAGAAAAAAATATTAATTATTTTATTTTTTTCAAATCATTTAGCATTGTAGAAAATGCAAAGTCACAAATATCTATACCTATAAAATGCTTTGTCCTGACTGACTGACTGACGGATCAACGCACAGCCTAAATCGCTGATCGTAGAGACTTGAAACTTGGAGGGTGTGTTCTTTGTATGACGTAGGCGTCGGTTAAGAAAGGATTTTCCGAAATTCTATCCCTAAGGGGGTGAAAATGGGGGGAAAAGCTTGTAAAATGTATAAGTTTCCAAACTAAATTGGATGTTGATACGTAGTTATTAACAGCGAATAAAGACTGCGAGTACTTTGGCTTAACAAAGTACAAAATGGAATCAGTATTCATGTACAGTTGAAAATTTCGTCGCGGCCGGTATATTGATGAAGACGCGGGTTCGAGTCCCACCCGAGACGAAATTTTTTTCTTTATCTGATTTATTTTCATCATTTTTTCGAAACGTACGATTTTTTTACGTGTATGTTACGCATTTACTCCGCCAATTGTGGACCGATTTTCAAAATTCTTTTTGTAGTCGAAAGAGTATACTCCCGAGGTGGTCCCATTGTCACCATGTCAGGATCTGATGATGGGATCTCATGAAAATCGAGGGAAACCCTTGAATTTCATAGCCATATCACCGTATGTTCACCGATTACTCCGCCATTTATAGACCGATTTGCAAAGTTCTTTTTGTAATCGAAAGAGTATACTCCCGAGGTGGTCCCATTGTCACCATGTTATGATCTGATGATGGGATCCCATGAAAATCGAGGGAAACCCTTGAATTTCATAAGCACGTCCAAACGTGTTTTATGTATTTGCATCTGATAGTCATCAATTATGTTACTGAGCTGATGATGGAAGGTTTCTGGTAGGTTAGGAGTTCGGAAATAATTCTTTCAGTACTGTTTAGAGCGAAAGACGTTTTATGTTAAGTTGTTCTGGGGTTTGCCTTGGCTCAAATTCTAAAACGCATGTATTATAAACAAAAAAGATTGAAAAAAAAAATTTTTTTAAGTCAGTTATCTAATACGTATCTGTACAATTTCTTGTTTGCTAAAGAGTCTAATGAAAAATTTCTTTTATTACGTCATGCTCATTGTACTGTTTCTCGCAATCTGTCGAAAAACGTTGTAATGAGACACGTGCGGAAATTGGTCTTAACAAACTGGTGACTATGGTAAGCCCTAGATTTCGTCAAAAATAGCTTACCGCATTAGTATCATAAAAGACTATACTCTTTATGCGTGCACTAACTAAAGCAAGATCTCGGCTAGATCTCAGAACAATAACTTATTTTTTTGAGGGCTACGTAGCTTGTTAGCCTACCCGCTATCAAATGTGACCGACCTACGTCACGATTGATGTTGCCAATCATGTGACTTACAGATAAAAAAAATATTTTTTTTTCAATGAGAATTAAAATTATATTTTGTTTATTTGTATCATTTTCGACTGTACATGAATAGACCAATAATAATTAAAAGATATAATTATTCAAAATTTTTAAAGCATATCCTAAACACGACAACGTCGACGACAATTTTTATTATCTTTGCTTATACAATTATTGTCGGTAGGTACTGTAAGTTCTTATCGGAAATGAAATATTGAGCTTGCCGTACTTACGTTATCAGTTTTTAATTTGTTTATCGGCCTCAAAGAGCAGTGGTTTGATTTATTACCACTTACATCTTTGAAGTCATATCTGTACTCAAGCTCTATGTTTAAATCGCGTTCTGGTGTTTCAAAACGCTCTTTTTATGTTTGAATACGGAAATATAAAACCACTTAAAATTAAACGGAGGAACCACCTTGCCTTAAGTGTTAGATAATTACTAATAAGATTATTTGATATCCAGTTGTTGAATTTGTTATGCAACTATATTGTGTCAACAAGCAGATGATAAGCAAGCAAGAGGCTACAGTCATATAGTTTACAACTCAGTCCTACAAGTTACAGTTTGTTGCGAATTTGTGGCAAAGTGTTAAAATTTCACTAACGCTTCAAAACAATACCAATGCAATCATAGCTGCTTTATTTGCAACAGGATTTGGTAACATAGAGTACCTGCGTGGAGGACGCAGAACCGAGTTCCCTGGTACAAATTAGACTTAAGAATAGAAATTAGCAACAAAGTAATTATTTTAGTTGTAAGTGTTACATATCATTATAACTTAAGTAATAAAATAAGAAAGCTAAATATAAAATAAATTAAAAGTTAATTAAAAAATTAGGTTAATTTAAATAATAAGGGGAAGAAAGGGAGAAGGAAACTTAGAAATTAAATGAAAGTAGAGCTATGGTGGCGAGGGGAAGGGGGTCAAGTCAAGGTCAAGCAACAAAGTACATTTCATTTGAAACACTATTTTCTTCTGGAATATACCTTTGTAACATGTTACCTATACTATACATATGTAACTTATCATGGTGTTACTACATGTGTGAGAATGCTTTAGAAGACTTAAATTTATTTACGAAATATTATTGATTAGACTTAAGATTCGATTTCTCTTTGTTGTATTTGTAATTTTTATGTAAAAAACACTATATTTCAATAGTATTGTACTCTTAAGCGTGTAAATGAAGCAAGCTAACAAATTCAACAAAGGCCACGATATTATCTTACTGGAATGAATGAATGTTGTTTGTTGTTTGAAAAAAGTACATGAACTTTGTTCACACTAGTCCTTATAAACCTAAGAGTTGAGGAAAGGAGGGGACAGGAGGTTTAACTTAAACTTAAACGACGAGAATATAAAAAATCCGTTACTAAGCTGAATTTGTAATATTAGTACATTACTGCCGCGGTCTATAATGACAACTTTGCTGGTCGCGCTGATGATGGCCGACAGCGCAGCTCCAGGCTGACACAGCGCGGTCAGCGTGCAGCACTTGATGGACGAGCTGAGATAAAGGCCGAGACCGTAGGTCGAGACCTTTACAGTGAGGACAGCAAGGGCTATAGTCCGAGTAGGAATTGATTCTTTTACCCGTGTTAAACACTCTACTTTTTATTTCGAATATGAGGAAAATAAAACTAGTTGTTTATCTATTTCTATTTATTGATAATATGTAATATATATCTTTCTTTTGAGATTTCTGGCAAAAGATATTTGATAACACAATTTGCCTCGTCTTTAATCGAATCTGGTGTCAACATTTCAGAATCGCTTGAACTCATTTTTAATATTCAAATCTTAGCATAAAAGATTATTACCTATTTTTTTGAATTCCGTTACAGATACATAACAGATTAGTATCCCGCCAATTTATGTCGACTTTTTAAATTTAAAATATGGAACTCACCGCGTAATTGTTGCGGCTTATTCCGCTCAAAGAAGTTTGCGCTAAGTTCACACTGGCTGTTTAGAAACTCACATGGCCGCAGAATTTTTTTTATTAGTTTTTTTTACATAAAACTCTTCACAGCTGACAGCAGTTCTATTTTTAAAGTTCATTCCGGCCCTTAGGTGGGTAGTAATTTGTATGAGTTTTTCCCTCCCTATGGAGGGAAGCAGCATTTTCCACCCAATAATCAGATCAAAACAACACTACTTTCCGAATATGAGAAATGAAAAAATATTTAGAGATTCAAACACGGTTTTCACGATTCTGAGTAAAATTGAATGTACAATAAAGTGCTAACGCAATACACGAGGGTTAGCGTATGTGCGGGGGTTGATACATAGCGCGCAGGTGGGGTGGGTCAAAGGTGAGCGGCCAATGGCGGTCTGCGGAAGCGGGAACCAGAGCGCGCCGCTTCCGGTCATTATACTTTTTTAAATTATTTCACGGCTTAGGAAGGAGGCAGTCCCGCCAGGTGCGTGGCTTGTCCGACATTGGTCGGTGGGAAGTGACAGTAAAAATCTGTAGATTGGCGAACTCTATGTTTTTTACAGCTTTTTACTCAGCAACGCAAAAATTGCCACCATCATCAATACTTTGTCGCGCAAAATTAGAAAGAATAGGTAAGTATAGAAAGAGTGAATTTATGCGATAACATGACCTGACATAACGTAACACGTGCTGCGACGGATTTTTTTCACATTAGATTCAAAACAAAGAGTGAAAATACTGACATAGCTTATTAATCGACTGATTCAAAATTTAAAAATCTTTATTCAACATTAGGTTTTTACAGGCACTTATTGACGTCAAAACAGAGCAAAACATTCTAATATAAAGGAAACACCTTGTATGAGAAATTGGGAGAGCCTTCTCGAGAAGAATAGGCAAGATATTATCTGGTTGAGTGGCTGATATGACCTCTTTAGCTTACCGATTTAGCTCTTATCGCTAAATCGGTTTCGGGTCAGCGACGCGTAACGGAATTGGAACACTCGTGTTATGCAATAAATTTCAATTTCCCGTGCAGTCAGATGAACGTCGTAAAAGTAGGTTAGGTTCTTTCACTTTCATACCTAAACTTGGCTTTTCTTCGAGAGTGATCCTTCTGTACTTTAGTACTATTATTTATTCTGTGCTTACACTACTCAGTGAGTAGCTTCCAAGAATCTCGAAGACGCATGCGAGTAACCATGAATTTGCTCATTTAACTTATTGTGATGATAAAACATTTAGTAATGGTACAGGAAGCACGAGTTAAGCAAGCGCCAACACATGCTCAAAGACCACCGGATGCAGCTACTTGTCTCAAGAAAACCATTCTACAATCAGATAAATTGATTTGTTTGTTACTATCTAATTTGTATAAGATTTGTTGTCCAACACAGAGTAATTGTCGTATCGAAATTTAAACATAAAGCATATTTCTAAACCCAAAGTTCCTTTTTTGGATTGAATAATTCTTATTAATCTTTACATAGTATAAAACAAAGTCGCTCCCGCTGTCTGTACGCTTAGATCTTTAAATTACGCAACGGATTTTAATGCAGTTTTCAGCAATAGATAGATAGAGCTTTTGATATAGATGAGTTTTATATAGTATAGATTATTATTACTAGCTGTGCCCGCGAACTACGTTTCGCCATAATATTAAAAAAAAAAACACCCTTATCACTTAAGGGTATAAAAATAGTTTATCTACCTAATATACACAAAAAGCCGCGGATGCGTCGCTGGTCTATGCAGAAACTGTAATATCTTTTTTCTAAAATTTTATTTAAAAATTTTGAGTGTAAGGGAAATCTTGAGTTAATCAAGATTTCTCTTTCACTGAAAAATTTCCTTTTTTTTAAATCTAAAAACTTAAAAACGCAAAAGTTATATCGGAGTTTAGAACCAAGGACCATTTTTTAACCAATTTTGCAGTTAATGAGATTAAAGTTTAAAATCCTGGTTTATGTTCCGAGTAACCTAAGTATTGCAACAAAGCCTCTATCTAGAATGAACACATCATTTTGTACGATACGAAATAGATTTCGCGTTATTTCACTTAAGGGTACCTATAAAAGATAGTTTACGACCTATTCTTAGACCTACTGAATATACACAAAAAGCCGCGGGTGGGTCGCTGGTCTATGCAGATACTGTAATATGTGAATTTGATTGACTTGAAACATTTTGCTTTTTTAAATTGTGAACTGGGTGAGATTTATGTCCGGAGAATAGGCTAAAGGCCGCAATAGATAGAAACATTAAATCACGTAATTATCCAAAAATCATTTGGAAACAGATAAAACGTAAATCGTAAATAGAACTGGCCCCCTAACCATGATCGCTGAAAACAATATAAAAACCGCACTGAGCGAGATGGCGCTATACGCATCAAGAGCGGTGTCTCTGTTTCAATATTGTTTTAACTTTTCTTATGCGATCATGACAATGTTTGTAGACAAGTTTGTAACTCAGACTAGCATATTTTTGCAGTATGTTTTGTTTGTTTATTATTGTTCCTGAAGAATTAAAAGTCTTTGGAAAAAAAATCCATCATCAGTAAACCACCGCTGCGTAGAGCTTCCGTCATTTCTCAATTGGGAAGCCAAAAGTTCATTTATTTGTACGCAGCTTGTTACCACGGCCGCAGCAACTCCTGGCGGAATCCTACCATTCCTCGAGTCTCACCCCATTGTTTTCCGGGAAATTGGACTCCGTGATTAATTTGTTTAAGGCCCCTAACGTGTACTTTGTCACTGACAACCGAAACAGGGCCTCCTCCATCCCCTTCGATAGTACCGAGGAGCGGTTCGCAGCGAGGCGCCTGCATACACCGGAGGGTCAACTTATAATGGCGAATTTGTCTAAAATTCCAACGTTGTTTGGTTAGTTGACATCGGGATCTCAATGAATTGAATGGCTTGAACACGAGATGTTTGCACGGAAGCGTAATTTGTTTTCATCTTTGCCGGATTACACAGCTTGCGGTTGTGGTGCGGTGGGGTAACGTATATATACATCAATGTAAGAATAGTTTGCTGAAAGTGATTCAATATTGCTTTGATTAATTATATCTGTTTGCTGTTATAAAGACGACGTTGGCTTCGTAATTCTCCTGTGTTTACAATTTCTATGGCAATTTTTGTAAGTCTTTTTTTGGGAAGAAATAACTTAGATTAGTAGATTTATTACTAATCTGTAGATACATGAAAGTCTTAGTTTGTTGTTTGTCTTATTCTTTAATTTGACATTTGACATACATGACGTATGAACCGTTGTGAAAATTTTGATCATGGTGGCTATGAGAAGCCGACAGAAGTTTAACCCCAATTTATTTATATTCCACAATATTTCTTAATGTAACACCATAAATATCTATTAAGTATTTCTTTACCTCAATGTTTTGCCACAATGAAAATTTAACATAGGCAGACATATACTATAGACAACATAATAATTGAGAACATAAGTGAGGTTTTACTGATGGCACTTTTCTCGTGCACATCCACAAAATATAATAGTTACTAGCTGTGCCCGCGACTTCGTCCGCGTGAAATAGTAACTTTTGTTGAAGTTGATAAAAAGTAGCCTATGTTATTATACCTTATATAATTAGCTGTCTATTAGTGAAAGTCCCGTCAAAATCGGTCCAGCCGTTCCGGAGATTAGCGGGAACAAACAGACAGACAAAAATTTTTTAAATTGTGTTTTTGTTATTAGTACCCGATATACATTTATACCCATTTAGTAAAAACTTGTTATTTTGACATTACAAACAGACACTTCAATTTTATTTATTTGTATAGATCTGTACCAAGTGGATCGATACATGAAAGACGTAAGTTTGTCTTTTGACCTATTCTTTAATTTTTATGACGTATGAAGTTTTCTGTAGATGTTTCACCTTTGTGAAATTTTGATCATGGTGGCTATGAGAAGCCGACAGAAGTTTAACCCCAATTTACATACATTCCACAATATTTCTTAATGTTACACTATAAATATCTATTTAATATTATTTTTACCTCAATGTTTTGCACGAATGAAAATTATACATAGGCAGACATATACTATAGACAACATAATAATTGAGGATCTAAGAGAGGTTTTACTGATGGCACTTCTCTCGTGCACATCCACAAAAATAGTTATAACGTAGCACCGCGAAAAGTTTTAGGGTATCATTAATGCACGAACTGATTAATAGTCAACATCTTAGATCATTAAGCCTAAGTCTGAATGCTCTAAGATCAACATTGATCCAATTGGGCAATGAACCAACTGAGCAGACTGAAATAATTTAATTCACCCATTTTCATGGATCTAATCGAACGTACCTAATTGAAGTGAGAATCAACGACATTAAAAAAATCCAATATCGGCCTGCCTAGATAATATTCTTTTACACAAACAAAGCTTGTACAGTTATTGTTAGCTCGGGCTCAATTTCAAATAGTTCAATTAGAACCCAAACCCAGTCTACAAACCAACATTTTCCGGTAGCTATCTCGCGCCGTTCCTCATCCAGCATCTGCGTAGCGCGCTCCCCAGGGACCTTGTCACACTCCTTTAATTATACCACACCTTTCCGGCTCAATTAGAACGGGGCTCACATTTACCACCTTGTAGCGGCGAGCGTTATCTCCGCTGTCTTCCGGCTGGCTCGTGAATTAGATAAGGGGTTATATTAAATGGGTGTTACGAAATCTTGGGTTTCAGCAAACAGGGGTAAGATTGTTTAAGTTACGGCCTAGCCTAGTGATGGTCGGGGCTGTACATCGATGTTTGAATGAATGAAGAGGTCCATTGTTTACAAATAGGAATTCATTTGTTTTATTTTATTTATTCGATAGGGGGCAAACGAGCAGACGTATCACCTGATGGAAAGTGATTACCGTCGCAAGTGCGTTGTCGGCCTTTAAGGTAGGAATAGGCTCTTTTCTTGAAACTTTGTTTGTTTGGATTTAGAGGAAGGTTTATATACCTCTAATAAGCAATTGCTTTGTCAATACTCTACATTTTGTTTGTAATTACAAACGAAATGTAGAGTATTGACAAAGCGGCATGTTGATGTGATTATTAAATTAATTTTTGTTTTTAATTATTGACAATATTTAAAAAAAATATTTTTCTAAAATGCTATTTTACATATTTTTAACCGACTTCGAAAAAGGAGGAGGTTCTATGTTCGGCTGTATCTATTTTATTTTTATTTTTTGTTCACCGATTACTCTGCCATTTGTGGCCCGATTTTCAAAATTCTTTTTGTAATCGAAAGAGTATACTCCCGAGGTGGTTCCATTGTCACCATGTCAAGATATGATGATGGGATCCCATGAAAATCGAGGGAAACCCTTGAATTTCATAGGCACGTCACCGTATGTTTACCGATTACTCCGCTATTTGCAGAACAATTTATAAAATTATTTTTGAAATCGAAAGAGTATACTCTCGACGTGGTCCCATTGTCACCATGTCAAGATTTGATGATGGAATTCATGAAAATCGAGGGAAACCCTTCAATGTCATAGGCACGTCCAACGTGTTTTATGTTTTTGCTGAAGATATTCAGGTATTTACATCTGGTGGTCATCATATCATGTGCTGACAATGGAAGGTTTCTGGTAGGATAGGAGTTCGGGAATAATTCTTTCAGTACTGTTTAGAGCGAAGGACGTTTTATTTTAAGTTATTCTGGTGTTTGCCTTGGCTCAAATTCTAAAACACATGTAAGTATTATAAACTAATAAGATTTTTAAAAAAGTTACAAAAAATAAAACCGACTTTAAAACACCAAAAAGTCATAAATAATATAAGAATACATACAAAATCACAGTTTAATATTGAAGTCGGTGCCTAGCAATCATCATCATCATCATATCAGCCAATAGACGCCCACTGTTGGACATAGGCCTCCCCCAAGGATCTCCATACCGATCGGTCCTGCGCCTCCCGCATCCAGCGGCTTCCCGCGACCTTCACCAGATCGTCGGTCCACCTTGTGGGGGGCCTACCAACACTGCGTAGCAGTCCCGATACGCGGCCACCACTCGAGGACCTTTCCGCCCCAACGGCCGTCAGTCCTACGAGCGATGTGTCCTGCCCACTGCCACTTAAGGTTTGCAATTCTTTGGGCTATGTCGGTAACTCTAGTTCTTCTACGGATCTCATCATTTCTGATGTGATCACTTATAGAAACCCCGAGCATAGCCCGCTCGATTGCCCTTTGGGTGACTTTGAGCCTTCTGATGAGACCTATTGTAAGCGGCCACGTCTCAGTGCCGTATGTCATCACTGGCAACACGCACGAATTGAAGACTTTCGTCTTGGGACACTGCGGTAGATGGGCCGAGAATATGCTGCGTAGCTTCCCGAACGCTGCCCAGCCGAGTTGGATTCGCCGATTTACCTCTTTCTGGAAGTTGGACTTACCGAGCTGGACTATTTGCCCCAGGTAAACATATTCGTCAACAACTTCCAGCGTAGAGCCTCCAACATTCTCAGGAGTGGGTACTACACGGGAATTCGACATTATTTTAGTCTTGTCCATGTTCATTTTAAGACCCACTTGTTGGGAAACTCTACAGAGGTCTTCGAGCATTGTGCCTAGATCCTCCACGGTCTCAGCCATGACTACGATATCATCAGCAAAACGAAGGTGAGTCATATACTCGCCGTTTATGTTGATGCCGAGTCCCTTCCAGTCCAAAAGCTTAAATACATCCTCCAACGCAGCTGTGAACAGTTTCGGCGATATAACGTCACCCTGTTTCACACCACGCTGAAGTCGTACTGGTTTCGAGTTTTGGTCCTGAAGGCGGACTGACATGGTGGCGTTTTCGTACAATGACTGCAACACTTGGATGTACCGATAGTCTATTTGGCACCTCTGGAGTGATCTAAGTACGGCCCAGGTCTCGACAGAATCAAAAGTTTTCTCATAGTCCACAAACGCCAAGCATAGTGGCAGATTATACTCCTCGGTCTTCTGTATAACCTGCCGCAGCGTATGGATGTGGTTTTTCGGAATCCGGCTTGTCCGGGAGGCTGGAAGTCGTCGAACGTGCGTGCGAGACGATTCGTGATGACCCTCGAGAATAGCTTATAAACATGACTCAGGAGCGTGATGGGTCTATAGTTCTTCAACTGGGCCCTGTCGCTCTTTTTGAAGAAAAGTGCCACCACGCCCCTGTGCCATGCTTTAGGCGTTTTGCCAAGCAATGATCACCTGGAAATACTTAAAAATTAAAAATAACAATTAATATAGTTATATAAAATTTGATATTTTTCTTAATTGCAGTCTCTTTTACTCGATAACTACTATCAACAAGTGTTACTTTTTTTTAAATGTAAAATAGTTTGTGCAATACTCAATTCTGAAATAAATAAATTATCGATAAGCTGTAAAATATCGATTAAAGCACGTCACTGGAGTCGGCCGCGTCCCTGTCGTCGGGTTAATTTAAGCAGTTTTTCTTGCGCGATAACGAAGCTCGTAAATTCATTTTTCTTCTTTGTTATCACTTAATTTTAATGTCGCGGGTAGGCCGGTATTTTCGCGAGTTAATATTTTAAGGGATTGTTGTGGAACCTTTTCAGGAGATTTAATATTGAGTGCCGATTTCGGTAACAATTTGTTACGGAGAAGAATCGTTAGGAATTGATAGCAATGACTGTTTTTCATTTTTATGTTACTCGTCATTTTTTCTTTCATCGCCGTGGATAGGATAACTTCTATTTGAATAAGTTTGTCCTCTTGATAGAGCATTCAATAGAATGCCATTTCTCTTATGTTTATTTGTGAAGTGTTTATTACTTCGAATAATTAATAGATTTTTTATTTTATATTTTTGCCTTGATTTTCATCGCCACGCTTTCATTGCCGTGGTTCCCATGGTCAAAATTTGCTATGGCAAAGAATAAAAAGACACGGCAATAAAAAAAATTTAATTGCTATGCATTGGAACACAATTTAGTTTCATTGCCGTGGCCAGGTGTTTCATTTCCATGACTTATGTTTTGATTGCCATGGTAAGATTAGGCAAAAAAAAACATATTTACCTGTAATACAGTTATAGTCAAGTCCCTCTGCAATACGATAAAAGACTTAAGGATAGAATTGATGAGTTTTTTACTGTATAGTCAACTACAAAAAAAATCCATGTTACAAAATGATACCTTACATACACACACACATACACGTACATACGCGCATCCACGTACATGCACGCAAGCACACACATACAAACACACACACACACACACACTACAGTCTGATTTTAATAATGCCGCGGACGCTTATTTCATTGCCATGGACGCTTGTTTCATTGCCATGCACGCATGTTTCATCGCCGTGGCACGAAATTTTTAATATTGTATATCTCGTTTGTTTTTTAAGTTATCTTCTAGATATTAATCAAGTATACATACATTATCTAAAAGTTTAAAAAAACGCCAATTTTTTTTAAAAAACTTTAAGATATAAAAATCCACGGAAATGAACATTTTAATGGACCTGTTGAAATTTACCCAATAAATAACTTACATCCTAAGCCCCGTATTCATTTAGAGGTGTAGCACGTAATGTAACTGATACTGTAGCAATCTACAAGTGTGTAGGCCTCGTCCATGGTTACCGCGTATCGAGCTACAAGCCCCCGGACCCGCAGTGCTCGCGACTATTTCACGCCAATAATCGATATTTTTCCAATTTTGTGTTCGCGCAAAAACCACCAACCGCTGCGAGCACATTGCGCTCCGCGGGCGAACGGCTCGCAGCAAGCTCGCGGCTACGTACTCCCTACTCGTAGATACTGTATCAGATACGTTACGTGTTACACCTCTAAGTGAGTATACTCACTTAGAGGTGTAACACTCTTAAGATAGGACTATAGAGCAGCGTATATATACGCTGCTCTATAGCAGTATCTTAAGAGTTACTCGCTTGTGTTGGATAGTAGGTAGGTAGATGCGAGCAATTTTTTTGTTTTCGACGCCTACTCGTCTGACAACACCTCGCACATCACTCGCACCATTCGGAAATGTTTGGCAGCAGCTCCCCACTGAAAAAAACACTGGGAGTTACCAATGTTTTTCAACGAAAACACATTGAGTTGATCTTGCGACAACTCGTTTGAGATTGAGCTGGGTAGCTATTTGAAGCTTTTTGTGTGTTGTGCATTATTACTATAGTACTAAGCATATTGTTGTATCAATTATTTTCTAGGCAGCGATGAGCAGTTTTATCATCTAGTTTACCATTTTTTATATCTTTGAAAAGTCGATTGACTTGTATTGATTGCGAATACGAATTGAAGCCGCGCTATCTATACAAGTGCTTACATTCTTTAAAAAAAGTTAGATTTATAAGCCAGTTTCTCTGAGTATGAGGAATAAGGTGACAAGACGAAGCTCGGTTGTATTATCTTAGCATCGGGTGTGCTGAGGGAGGGTATATGAAAACTAACAAGATTTATCATCATTTCAGACACGATATGTACACAGAGCCTATGTCTCTTCATGTAAGGGCTGCTTGAGCTGCTCAGTGCACGCACGTGAGTGGGGACCGCCAGACCCTTCTATTCAGCAGAGTGTACCGCGAGTAAGTGAGGCTTCATTTCTTCCACGTAGGTTCAAACTCTGGAACGAACTTCCAGCTGCGATGTATCCTGAGAGTTACGATATGTCAAACTTGAACGGTCACCGTACATTGAACTTAGTATGTAGGTAAAAGACGCGTCAGCGATTTGACTCATCGCATCGCGTGCTAAACGCACGTGATCATAATTTCTTTATTTGTAACTTTATTTATGAACTATTCGATCACCATACCAATCGCGCATACGCACTCACACCATATCACCATACTTTCACCATAATTTTCGTCATCATCATCAACACCACAGCTCATATACGTCCTCACCGAGGGGCACGAGCCCTCCCTAACATGTTAGGGCGATTAGGCCTTAGTCAAACTACGCTGGGCCAGTGCAGATTGGTTGACTTCACATACACTTTTGAATTACTTCGCAGGTGTATGCAGGTTTCCTCACGATGTTTTTCTTCACCGAAAAACACATTGGTACATGGCAGGATCGATCGCGGGCCTCCCGATTCTACTCAAGGCACAGTCCAGTGCCGAGACCACAGCGCCACCGACGCTAATCATAAATTTACCATAGTTAATTCCAGTATATTTTATAGCCTTAGTTAAAATGTTGTAATAATTTAATTTAATAAAAACAATCTTTTGTTGACTCTACAAGTGACATTTCATCTCCCATCACCATTTTAATTGTACAACTCGTACAAAACTTCAAACGAGGTTTAAAAAGAGGACTTCTCTCCAGGTAGCCAGTAACTAAGCTATGCCCCTGGCATTGCAGATGTCCATGAGCGGTGGTTACCACTTACCATCAGGTGTGCCACTGGCTCGTCTTCCACGCACCGTTAGCAATAAAAATGGCTTGCTTGGCTCCCGCGAGGTGTTTTCCAAAACCCCAACAAGAAATATATTATATATCCAAAAATCATAAGTAATTTGTAGCGCTTACGTGACTCCGACGTAAGCGGCGGCTAGTTTATCAGCGGGCTCGTCCGGTAATCCGGCCCGGAGATAAATCACCGGGGCCGGAGCCGGCCGAGTCTTTATGTTTATTTAATTTGAGCGGCTAATCGGTGGGGGCTGGACTTCATTTGTTGAGGAATTGTGGCGTGGGTCACGTGTTTGCGGGAAAATAAAATGAAATAATACGAATTCATTTTAATCCCTAAAAAATAAAGTGATTTTATTCGGTAGTACACCTTTATGCCAAGACACAGGATTTTTTTTAAACCGTGTTCAAGGGATTTAAAGGAAGCAAGAAATTCTCGATGTTGTGATATTTTTCACATTTTAGGCGTAAGGTCTCCTACTGCATCTTTAATGTCTTCAAATTGAGGACATTCTATATTGGAACTGTGACATTATGCTTTAAATGACAAAATCACTTCCCACCGACGAGGACTTATGTGACCTTTACAGACTGTATGAGGTAAAACTAACTAATAAAAATTTTATGTAAAAACCTTTTAAAAACAAGCTTTTATTTAAATGCACTAAAAAGAAAAAATAAACTTTTACTTATAACGTCATTTCACATTTGACACAATTTATATGACATAAAAGCTTGTCGCGAGATTTACTTGTGACTCTGCTTTACATCTCGATTGTGAGGTAAGTAGGTCCTTATTACCTCCAAATGGGGCTTGTAGGTGACCAATAAGCGCTCTAGGGTAATAATGTAGCATGGAAAGCCCTAGGGCGGTAAGTAATAAAAAAAACACTTCACTATTTCAAAAAGTTCGCGTACATCTAACCATCATACTGGCAATAAATTACTTACAGCCTCAGGGCTTTTCTAGCTACATTATTACCCGAGAGCGCTAATTGGTCACCTACAAGCCCCATTTGGGGGTAATAAGGACCTACTTACCGAACATGAGAGATGTAAAGGTTATTTTTTCTTCTTAGCGCATTTAAACAAAGGCTTGTTTTTAAAAAGGTTTTTTACATTTAATTTATTTTTTACTTTTTAGTTATCACTGGACACGTTTCTCAGTCTGTTCATCTCATTCAACGCATCATTGTTGTAAGGTCGTTTGTCGGTTAACTTGGAACAGTCTAGCTCTTCAATAAGAAGACCTTCTAATGATTTTACCGTACTTAAGGCCACGTATGCTTGACCAGCAGCGAATAGCTTTGAGCCTATTTCAAGTTATTCTTAGTAAGACCTTTTATTTGATACCCATATTGTAGGAGTGCATTAAAAATAATTGGTCCGCCATCTTGGGTATGCCGCCATCTTGGATTTAGAATGACGTCACAAAGTTAACCATGCATTTACATCGAAACTGTATGTGTATACAAAATATCAGCTCAATCGGCTAAAGATATCTACTTCAAAATTTATTTTCATGCTTTAGAAGTCCGCCATATTGGATTATTAGTTCACATTATTTTTCGAGTTACTCTTAGCAAGACCTTTCGTTTGATACCCATATTGTAGGAGTGCATTAAAAATAATTGGTCCGCCATCTTGGGTATGCCGCCATCTTGGATTTAGAATAACGTCACACAGTCAACCATTCATTGTCATCCAAACTGAACGTGTATACAAAATTTCAGCTCAATCAGTTAAAGATATATGCTTCAAACATACTTACATACATTGCAAGTTAAATAAAAGCTTGTAATGAAAATCGTGCAATTTGAAGTCCTGACTATGTCATATCCATGGATATACGGGTCCGTGGTCCATACCCTACAATATTTAATTAAAAGGATACACGTTTATTTATTTACTTAACCTTAATAACTTTTTGGACAACTAATGATAATCACAAAGTAGTTATCATGATAAATACTCAATTTGGACGGTAGAACAGATGAGATTACATTAGTTGAATTTTTTATAATAACAAAACAATTTTGATGTTTTACACTTTTTAAGGAATATACCTCCTAACTTTTTATATTAATAAGATATAAATTATGTTTTGTAAAGAGCGTCGGTGGCCCGGTGGCGCTGTGGAAAGAGCGTCGGTAGCGCTGTGGCCTCGGTAATGGACTGTGCTCTGAGTAGAATCGGGAGGCCCGCGAATGATCCTGCCATGTACCAATGTGTTTTTCGTTTCATGAATTTCATATGCACACTTATCTGACGCTCCTACGGTGAATCTGCATACACCTGCGAAGTAATTCAAAGGTGTCGTATGTCGAGGTACCGACGATTCCGATAAAAATAAAAATGAAAATTCTAAAGATCAAGCGGAGGGTAGTCCTGAAACCCGCGCTTTGCGAAGACGTCGCTGAGCCTCGGCAGTCATCCCGTGACCACGGCCTGATGCAATTCGGCCGAAACGTCGGGAAACAGTAAGTCAATATATTTATTGTTTACCGCGAAATAGACCCGAGTTAATTGTATTTAAAATTTGTACAAATCGCGGAAGTCTAAAAACTTTAATTCAAAGGTGTATGTGAAGTCAACCAATCCGCACTGGGGCAGCGTGGTTTGACTTGGGCCTAATCGTTCTACCATAACTGGTTAAGGGTAGGCTCGTGCCCCTCGTTGGGGACGTATATGAGCTGTGATGATGATGAAATTATGTTTACCTTTTTGAGTACTTTACTATTTTTGATTCTTAATGCATTAGTGGCACCATCTGATACATTCTCACAAAAGCCAGCACTCTGACGAAATCTACCAGCTCTTAAGATAAATCGGACATTGTGTAGATCCGCAATAAATAGTGGACAACTTGCCCACGCAATGTTGTGGGATTACGGCCAATTGAACCCGATAATCCCCGATTGACATGGGATTAAGGGACAAATTGTCCTTCTCTCCCCTAATTTATTGCTGTTGCAATTAAAATAGGGATCTGAATTAAGACAGCTGTTGGTTTCAGTGACAATGGTGTAACGTGAGGGCGTATTTCCAGATTTCTTACTTTTCAATAACGATCTGTGCTATGGGATCTTGGACAACTTGAGTAAACGCTAATTCTGAGCAAAATCTAAAGATTTACGGTTGAGCTAACGTAGCTTTATGGTCTCCGTCGTCAATAGTTATGATAACAATTTTAGCATCTTTGTGTTGCTTTTCTTAGGGGGTGCTTTTCCAAGATATCTTTTGAAGGCCGTTTCCACTTTTAATCATTCTTTCTGCTATAGAAAATTCAATTTTTTTCTGTGGTAATACTTATTGTGCTCAGTTCTGCATTTCAGGCAAAGTCCGTATCAGAAATCCTAACAACACGTATTAACAAATGTTCCAAGAAGTCATAAACATGGCGTGTTAGAATGGTGTTAATGTTTGGAAATATTTTTCAACACACTTGCTCGTAAAGTGGATCTAATTTTACCGCTTTTCAGATACATAAAGCAGCTCATAAAACACGCGTGTATTGTAGTCGAGGCATGCATCACAGAGTCCGGCAATGCTGCACTTGCTACCCGCGCCAGTAATGTACTATATGTTTTAAAAGCTAGAGGTAATATAAAAGACATGAACTACATAATTTTTCAAACGATTGTTTCCATACCATTATTTAGTTTGTCTACAAATTAACAATAATTTGTATTATTTAATAAAAAAATCAGTTTATTAGGTATTTTTCCTTACAAGTGTGTTGAAAAACGTCGTGCGATATACGTGCGTATATTGGTTATACACAGTCTATTACGCCCTCGCCTTCGGTTCCACACTTATATCTCAATGCACTATATTGACGAATAGAACATTCAAAGATGTGACTTTTCGCCGAATCTATCAAATCGTTCACTGAAAACTATACAATCAAATAACTCCAATTGCACACCGGGAACGAACGTACGTCAAAAACATCACAACACATTTTTATGTATAAAACATCAACAGCGAAGGTTAATAAAGTTAATTCTACTCGCTAAGCTCATAACGCTTTGTATCCCTCGAAATCCAGCACCAGTGTAGTCCGGCTCAATTCGCTAAGTGGCAACGGGCGTAATGACAGATTAGTGTACTGCGGCCGCCACCTGAGCTGGCCGAAATATGCAATAACTCAGGCCGGGGCCCGGGAGTAATTCACCGGCCTCCGGTGAGCCAATAAATTCGTCACCGTGATTAGCAGGGCAGCCTCAGCGGCGCAGAATATATGAAGTGTATTTATCGGTGTAATTCTGATATGTTACTTATCCCCTAAATGTGTTATAACAGAATTAATAAAAGCAACGATTCTGTCGTTTCTATTTGAGGTTAGTTAAAGTTATTGCGGATTTGATTATTTAATGATTGTTGGAATGATGCCAACGCTTGGTGTTAATTTGTAAACATTACTTGTTATAAAGTAAAGAAATGGTGTTGTGTATAGCTAAACTATTTATTTTAACAAATATTATTATGTATGCTAATTACAAAATTTATTGTTAATGTCGATACTTCTGATAAGGCTGTTAGTTTCTTGCGTATATACAAGATTTTATTTACTTTCACCTGTCCGGTGTCTGTAATGAAATCTTGCAAGTTAAATTTGACCCATTTCCCAGTTTCCGATTGAGCTAAAATTTTGCATATGTATATCGCGTGACAATGAAAATTATGATGATATGAAGCTGATCTAATGCTGGAGCTGGATGGTGGCCACAGGAACTTCGCAATAAAATGACACAACCCCATCGAGTTTGGGCTGGTTTGATTTGTATTGACGAGAAATAAAAGCTTGTATTTAAAAAAGTTAAAAAAATAATAATTTTACTTGTTCTTTTATCAGTTAAAAGATGTCCTGAAAAGGTTTCCTGACTTTCTATCAAGTCATATTTAATGGTAATAAGTGTCTAAGTGACCAGTTATCCCCATCGGGTAAAAGTCCATCGTGTCTCCTAGAGGCGAAAGCATCGAAACCTATTCAGAAAATCTTTTAACTGATGAAGGAATATACCATATCGGCATTAGGAGCATGATCCAAAATTCTATAGGACTTGCAAAGAAGAAAAGAAGAGCATGGAATATCTTTTTTTTATTGCAGAAAGTTGGCAAACACGCAAACTGCCCACCTGATGGTAAGTGGTAACAGTCACCTATAATACATGTGGCTCTTGTGAGATTCGCAGCAAAACTGCAACCCCCCAAGAACCACAGTGTACGTTGCCAACTTGTGACACAAGATGTAAAGTCACAGTACCCAGTAATTTCACTGCCATATCTTACCCTTCAAACCGGAACACAACAATGCAAGCACTGCTGCTTTGCGGCAGAAATAGGTAAGACGGAGGTACCTAAGCAGACGACTCAGAGTCTCCCTCCATATCTACTTTACTACTGCGATGCTTTCGCCTCTAGGAGACACGATGGACTTTACCTGGTGGGGATGGCTGCCCCTACCTTATATGATTCTTTTTTTTTATTGCTTACGGTGGCAGACGAGCCAGTGGCCCACCTGATGTTAAGTGGTAACCACTGCTTATATACATCTGTAATGCCAGGGGCACAGTTCAGTCACTGCCTACCTGGGGAGAAGTGCTCTTCTTAGGCCTCGTTTGAAAGAGGACATATCGTAGCGCTCAGGAAACACCGCAGCTGGGAGTTCATTCCAGAGCCGACACGTACGTGAAAGGAATGAACGCTGAAACCGAACTGTGCTAGACGAGATCGGTTCCAGGTAATATGGATGAACTCTACTGCAATGGCGGGTGGTGCGGTGGAAAAAAGGTGAAGAAGGCATACAATTCCTCAGAAAAGAGCCGATAGAGCAGGCAGAGAGAACCAAAGTCTCTCCTTTGCACCAGCGTGTCCATTGAAGCCGTGATATTGGGATCACCGATGATGCGGAATGAGGATCTATATGAGGTTAGTTAAAATTATTGCCGAGTTGATCAATAATTTCATTTTGTGATCAAGAACTGTAAATATTTTGCTTATTTTATAACTAATATTATAATGTTGAGAGCTTATGAACGGACTAGTATCGAAACAAGTACAGGTCAGAAGGAATCTTACAAAAATTAAATCGCAATTTTCTGTACACTCACCCGACAGTGTAGAAAAGAAATAATAACTAAAGAAAAGAAAAAAAGGTTAAGGCCGTCGTTTCGGTTCTTAATAAGGAGTTCAACTGGATGATTAAAATTGAAAGAAAATATCCAAAGAAAACTCCTTAATTATTAAAAAAACAATATCAAACTTAATTAACTATCTAAAATTTTACAATGTAATATTTAGCTTCTCTTGTTTAGTTTTATTTGTGGATTTGCTAGATTTGATCACCGAGTCGTCTGCAGGGCGACGCTTTGGCTGTGGTATAAGGCTCTTGGCATTTGTTACCTTAAGTTCTCTTTTTGGTTTATTTGTCCCCTGCCCTGTAGTTGCCTTAGGATGTCTCCGGGGAATCTTGCTCTGTTTTGCAGTATTTTTGTTAACATTGAAAATACCCTCAATTCCAACGCTGATTTCTGTATTTGGCTTTTCAATCCTTATTTCTAAATATCGACTTCCCGATTCATGTCTTGTTTGCTTACCGACTCTATCTTTTATAGGAGGAATAATATCGTAGCTTTTATTGGAAAACAGAGCATTTGTATCTTGAGTTATTACTGTTAATTGGCTATCTGTCTCTTTATTAGCAATTTCTTTTGCTGATTCCACTATTGTCATATTGTTTGTAGTTTTAAATGATTTTGAATCATTCGAATAATGATTAAATGTAGAACGATCATTTAAACCAATTGCTGTATTTAGAAATTCTGTAAGTGTGTCCGGTTTGGATTTTACAGTTTCAATATTTTCCGAGTAAAAACTGTTAGCATCATCTACACTGTCATACACAGTACATTTCGAGCATGTGCATTTTTCGTTATCATTAGAATAAGCTTGCTTTTTAGAAACCATGTGAGAGCTTCGACTTTTCTTCAATGATGATTTTAAGGGCATTTTTTTGGTTTCGATAAAGCTGGTTGCGCTTGTAGTAATTGATTTGGTAGATTCTAAATCGGCATTACAGTCTTCAATTTCTAACCCATCGTTATGGGTTCTGTGTTCAAATTTGTAACTCGACCGCTGGTAATTTTCTTCGGTTTTTGCTTTATACGATAGACCTTCAAATAATCCTGTATCGTTGTTACATTCACCACTTGATCGTTTATTTGTAAAATTATTGAATTCTCTAAGAATAGTGGCTTTCTTCTTTTTTCTAGCGCAAACCAAATACAACAAAGCTGGTATGCACCATATTATTTCCAGGAATAATATTACGAAAATAAATATCATTTTTTTCGAAGATAAGTCTATGGGAATTCCTGCTAGTATGATCTGATGATTTTTAAGTTGGTACATTTCATGACAATACGATGTATTTACTAAGGATAGTATACTCCCCAAGGCTAGATATACATTAGGATCACTTAGATGAGGCACAACATCGTTTGCTAACCATGTCTGAAATCTATCATCGAATTGATCGAGCTCATTAGGATTGTTTGTGTCGAATCCGATGCAATTTCTTGCCGTGTCATAGTAATTTGATAATGCGTTAGGGTAATTAGGTGAATCAAGAGGAATAAGGGAATGATTTCTAAGCGGTACAAACATTGTGCTTTCTTTATCTTCCCAGTTAATATATGGCGTCGGTATGTTTAGTCCTGTTGGACTATTTTCGTAGTATGCCAGCTGATTGCAGGCGTTTTTGATACTTCTCGTTATATGTCGAGGAGAAATAATGCTTATAGTGATAGAATGTAGGATTCTCTTATCTGGGCTATGCCAACTAGAACCGTCGCTATCCAAATACCTTTTGAGTTCATTGTGAAAATTCATTAGCTTTAGAATACTTTTCTGAGACACTGTACCTCCATAAAAAGCAAGTTTTGAGAGTGGTAGCACCCATAGATTTAAGTAGCCTCCAATAACGTCTGAAAATGCCGTTGTCATGATTCTGTCCATTGCTTTGTTTGGTGCGTCCCTTTTAATAGTGCTGTAAGTTTCTCTAAAATATTTGAGAAGTGTAGCAACGTATGCCTCACTTGAAGTGTCGATTAAATCAGGAGCTGGTAGTAGTTCTTGGAAATGTCTTCGTGCCCGCAAAAGACTTAGTTCCGAAGTACTCCAATAAGCTTTTTCGGCATCGGACGGCGAAAACAGTACCGTGCCAACGTTTATCATGTAATTAGACGATGCAGTTTCCACACTATGTAAAATAATTAAAATAAGTAAATGTGATAACATTATTTTGAAATAAGTGCTAAAAAATAAACATTTCTAAAATACATGAAACAGAAAATGACAGATACTTGAAGTTCACGTCTGTCACGTAGCCTAAGATTACGAAGATTGGTATTTTTATCTCAGAACACTAACAAAATAATTTTTATTGCCAATCTAGGAGAACCTACTATGAACACTTCTATAAGTATGTGACCATGATCGATTATAACCATAGATATACAAACTCGTATTTGAACCTTGAGCTGTAACACTATATTTATAACACTATAATAGTAACACTATATTACTAATATTTGAGCTGTAACGTAAATTACGTTTTAAATTTTACAAGCAGAAAACTACATCAAACAAAGTAAGTTATAGACGGTATTCGAAAATGTTAAGGAAATGCATACACTACTCTCAGAAAATGGCAAATAAAAAGTATATTATGATAAGTCAAAATAAATGCAAGGCAACTTGGAATATTATTAAACAAAAAATTGATAGTGATATACAGAAAAAATACATTAATAAAATAAAACATAATGACAAATATATAACAGAACCAAAAGATATTGCGGACGCATTTAATGATTATTTTATTAAAACGACGAATAATTCAAATGATGATATTAAGTTAACTAGATCTAGGAATTATGTTAATAATTCTATATTTCTGGCACCAGTAACGTCATAAAAATTATTAATTCATTAAGCAATACTTTTTCCGAAGGCTATGATAATATATGCACAAAAGTAATTAAAGAATGTAAAATGGAAATCAGCAAAGTACTTACGTATATTATAAACTTATCACTTCAACAAGGAATATTTCCCGATAAACTTAAAACATCGTTGATCAAACCGCTATATAAAAAGGGCGATACGGTAGAAATGGCTAACTATATGCCGATAACACTGGTTCCGGTAATATCAAAAAATTTTGAAAGGGTTATGCTGACTAAATTGACTAGTTTCTTTAATTATCATAATGTTATCACAGAGGAGCAATTTGGTTTTATTAAGACAAAATAGACTGCACTCGCGATGTTCCACGTAGTGAAAAATGTTTGTTAAGTCTACAAATTAAAAACCTCACGACCTGTCTGTTCTTTGACATGTCGAAAGCGTTCGACTTTGTGCACCATAATTTGCTGCTTCAAAAGCTGGAGTATTATGGAATTAGAGGCTTAGCGCTTAAGTGGGTCGAATCCTATTTATCTGATAGATGCCAAGCCGTTGAACTTGAAAGCCTAAGCGATGAAGTAATTGTAACACACAGGTCTCAATTTAAAGCTAATAGATTTGGGGTGCCCCAGGGCAGTATTCTTGGACCCCTTTTATTCCTTGTGTACATCAACGATCTACCATTAGTTTCTAGATATAAATGCACACTATTTGCTGATGATATTTCTGTGGTTATTACTACTAATGATAAGTCTGACTCAAAATATGAAATACATGAACGTGACATAAACGAAACCGTGACATCAATAATTAAATAGTTAGACAATAATAATTTAAAACCGAATCTAGATAAAACACAATTGATTCATTTACGAGCTAAAGAGCTTCCATTTACGAGATTCAAGGTTAACTTAAAAAAATGGTTACTATCAAAATTGTTTTATAAAATTGATGAGTTGTTTTACTAGTACCTATACTCATAGTTCTGTTTGCATGTTGCAGTGTTGCGACTATAAATGATGAAACTGATATATGTATAAACACAAAGACCTGTAACCTACCATTTATGAGTGCAAATAAATGATTTTGATTTTTAAAACCCTAAGCTCACATCCTACGCTTTTTAGTGACTAGTTTTAAAGAATTTTTTAAAATATTTAAGAAAAATTTTAGTTCTTTGTAAATATTTATTCCAAATATACATTTTTTCATGCAATTCAATTAAACTTTCGGATATACCTATGAGAAGTGAGTAGGTTTCACTCGCTCAGGTGTGCCATATATCATATGAAGGGATGTAGATCGTGACACGGCAAGGCCGGGGCATTGACGTATATGGGCTGGGGAGAATGGAGGGCTATAGCCGAGGATCACGTGATATAATATACAGCATGTTAATTAAATCCCTAAACATCAGACACCCCGACTTATTTTATTAAAATAAATTCTCGCTAATTATTTTCGAAGGTATGTCCATTTTCCTATTTTGTTGTATTTCTTGTAATACGATGTTGCCGCACAGTGTCGATTTACTTTGTGGTTGCCGCTTAGCCGTCGCGCTGCCGATAAAGAGATAAAACACGATAGAGTTAAGTAAATTAAAAAAAATACAATAAATAAAAACCGATTCAAAACCACTAAAAACTTAAAAATAATATAAGAATAGGTACAGACAACATCACACTTCTATATTGAAGTCGGTGCCAAATTTTCGGATGGCACCGTCTCGCTCTCAGGGCGGTTTTGAGAGATCATGGTACGTGGGCCGGCTAGTCCATGATCTGGCGAAGAGATTGATTTTAAGCTTCAAGTGCGATACTGTAGATTATAAAAGAAGGGATATTGAAAAATCGCTGGGTAACAATTTAATAAAATCATATATTATTATATCACTATAAAAATAAATTTCATGTTCTTAATGTCCAATAATAGTGATATGATTAAAAAACGATTTTTTCTTCTAATACAACAACCGAGTAATACTAGACACAATAATAGTTTTGTAAATAAATCGTTCAGTTTTTCAAAAATCAATTAAAATGTACAAAATATAATAGAAGATATTGTTTCTCGTGTGAACCTGGTGGGTGTACTGACGATTGAAGCAATGCAATAATCAACCATATTACAATGAAATAAGTAACTCCCGTGAAAGAGTAGATTTCGTGAACTGAGGGCCAATTCCAAGCACAAGCTGAATCGCATGCACTCGACTGGTTTGGTCGAATTGGTCGATTGGTCGAATGGAATCGTTCAGCTTCGGTCGGGTTGTGGTTTGCTATATAGAGGAATTCGCTCTCTGGCCAGGCCTTAACACTGTTCTAGGCCACTTACTGATCTAGGATAGTTCGACCATGGGGCAGTTATGTTGCAATTATTAAAAAAACAGCGAGCCAAGCAATGATAGCTTGGAAAGTTAAAAAAAAAATTGAGAACAATTATTAATGGAGTTAATTAATGGAGTGAATTAAGAACAATTATTAGGTAAATTTGGCACCAACTTCAATATAAAATGCGATGTTGTTTTTCTTTAATTATCTTTGACTTTTTGGTGTTTTTGAAGTCGATTTAAATTTTTTTAAATTCGTGTTTCTGCAGCTAAATATGCAATGATGAGAGTGCAAACTTTGTATGCATAGTGAATCTTTTTAAACATTCGCTACACAGAAATGGGAAACTATAAAAATATGATGGTACCTACTTATAATTAATACACTTTGCGCGGTCAACGGTAACTGTGTAATTTGTCATCGTTACACAAATAAATTAAACAAGCAGCACGCCATCACGCGATCTAACGAATTAACGAGACCACAGATAGAATACAACCTTTTTTTTTTTTTTTTTTTACGAGGGGAATGCGTTTGCGCACCGTCCAAGCCCCCGCAGGGGCAAGGGTGTGTGGGACTCCGCAGCGAGCGACTACCCACTAAACCCCTCGATATGCCCTCTTTGGCGCCTAGCGCAGCCACGTCCAAAGGACGCGCCGCTGCCGAACGAGGTCGTGGGAACCCTTACAGACCGACCATAACCCCGTCCGCGGCACCTGCCCACCAATGGCGGGCCCCTCACGCCCTCTCCAAGATGGAGATGGAGAGGAGTTCCCGGGGCATACTCCGGGTGGTAATTTTTTACTGTGGTTTTCTTCCACGCGGCCCGACGCTCAGTGCGCCAGGCCCCCGGCCCCGCTCAGTGCGGGGTAACGGGCTTGCCCGACGGCAGACCCCACTGGATCCACCGCCGCGCACACGAGCCGAAGCTCAGCGGCGCCAAAGCGCCGAACCACCGCAAAAAGCGGCCACGGTGGCCACACGAGGTAACCCGCCGAGTAGCACTCGGCCATCCCACGCCCCCCTCATGGGAGCCGCACAAGTGTGCCGAAGCCACACGTTGATCGGGTCAGCCTCAGTCCTTGGAACAACGACACGCCGAAGCTCAACGAGCTTGCACCGACTCGGAACAACGACATGCCGAAGCTCAACAAGGACCCGCACCAACCCGATCAAAGGGGCAACGGCACAAGGCGCAACGCGCCATGACCCGCGAGCGGGTCCCCAGGCGACACACAACCCCATCTTCAAAAAGAAGGGGAGGTGACGCCCCACATGGCCACGTGAAGTGGCCCGCCGGGTTAAACCCGGCCACACCACGCCCCCTCCACGGGGCAGCTGTCAGACTCTTAGCCCGCGGCAGAAAATCTGCCGGGTTGCCCAGGGTGCACCACGAGGAGGTGTTCTGACATCGCACCCCAGATAGAATACAACCTAGTCTGACCGAGTCACACCCACACCCTGCCTTGCGTCGGAATGCCTTGCGTCGGAATTATTAATTGGAATAAAACGTTTAAAAATTTTAATTTTCTACATGAATAAGTTTCCTCAATTACATCTACGGCTAAACAATCATACCCAGCACCAGCCCACAGCTGAACAATCTTGCCTAGCACAAGCCCACTGCTGGGAAATCTTGCCTAGCACCAGCCCTATTGATGGAAACAATTATCTAGCACCAGCCCACAGCTGGACACACTTATCTAGCACCAACCCGCAGCTGGACACTAGCACCAGATTGTGGCGTAAATAATTAAAGAAAAACAAACTAATATGTCAAAAAATATTTTCCAAAATATAAAAACCGACTTCAAAAACACTGAAAGTTAAAAATAATGTAGGAATAGGTACAGACAACATCACACTTCTATATTGAAGTCGGTGCCAAACGATGATCTCTTAGAAAGTCTTAAAACGACTTCAATATAGAAGTGTGATTTTGTCTGTACCTATTCTTACCTACATTATTTTTTACTTTTCAGTGTTTTTGAAGTCGGTTTTTATTTATTGTAAAATATTTTTTATTTGTACCTTTTTAGTGAATTTAATACCACCTCACCTTCCGTACCTGACCTTGGACCTGAATTTAATACTAGCTCATCGAACAAGTCGAAAAGTTAAGGATCCTTCCACCATCAGCTCTTTTCATGACTACCAGACGCAAAAACGTGAATAAATTCCGAAAAAACACGAAACACGTTCGACGTACCTATAAAATTTAAGGGTTTCCCTCGATTTTCATGGGTTCCCATCATTAGATCCTGACTTTGGTGATCTTGGGACTACCCGAGGAGTATATTCTATAGAATACAAAAACAATTTTGAAAATCGGTCTACAATTGGCGGAGTAATCGTGTAACATACACACAAAACACGTTGGACACACCTAAAAATTTAAGGGTTTTCCTCGATTTTATGGACCCGACCCATAGGGCCGACCCAGGAGTATACTCTATCGAATACAAGAATTTTGAAAATCGGTCCACAATTGGCGGCGTAATCGTGTAACATACACACTAAAAACATACGCATCGAATTGAGAACTTCCTCCTTTTTGAAGTCGGTTAAAAATTATAAATCCATATTACAACTTTATTTGGTCGCATAATAAGAATTCTTTTCTCACTGAGTAGTTTCGAACATACTTAGGTAAAATTTTTAATACTACCATAATCGCTTATAGCAATGTTACAATCATATTAAAGTAGAGACACTGCTTTTACTACGTATAGCGGCATCCCGCTCTCAATGCGGTTTTAATATTGTTTTCAGCGATCATGGTTAGAGGGCTAAAGTTTATACCTACATCAGCAATAGTGAAATTTTTATTTGTAGCATTTTCTTTCTTATTTTTCATAATGTGTAGGTAGGTATTATACAAAAAATTGTGCATGTGTGTGGCGCTCATGTTTAGACTCCATCTTCATGCTTTAGTTATTGTTCTGAGATCTTCATCTTCTTCTTTTAATTATGGCAATGTGTCATCGTTGCCAACAACAATTCTGCCTTGCTTTTGCTAATCTACTGTCAAATTTGTCAAAACAGCGCAATGAACTAACGTGGAACCATCGTGGAACTAACCCAGATTTATTTTTGATAAATATTATTGTGTGTTTCTAGTGAAAATTGTTATAAAAATAAAATTGTGTTGTGTAGTGCTCTTTTGTGCTTCAATTTAGATGTAGGAAACCACCCGAAATCACTTTTCACAGGTAAATTTAGTGATTCAACAAAGCTTATTCATATTTTAATTTTTTTACGTTTTATTTATGAAGTTTTTTCATGTTGAAGACTTGAAGTTTAGGATAAATTTTCTATTAAAGGATTATGACTGTAAGTGCATAAATTTGGCGTGTCTCATGAAAGTTTAAACAGTATTTCTTACTACCTAAACTTTCATACATTCTAAACACAAAATAATATATTTACATTTATGGTAACTACAATTTACCAGGGTTTTATTCAGTATATTATTAGAACTATCCTAAAAATTGGTAACATTATGGAGTTTCCTTCAGATTACTTGATGTGACGTACTACACCAAATAAAAATAATATTATTAAGTTATAGCACGGTGTACTTAGTACTTATGAATAAACTATTAAATAGCTCTAATAGCTCATAAAATTTCTAATTCGTAATTGAATTTAAAGTTCCCGAAGGATGAAGTTTTAAGAAAGGTCTCGTTGAAAAATATAAACATCCCTCTGACCATGATCGCTCAAAACAATATTAAAATGGTACTGAGAGCGGGATGGCGCTATACGCAGCAAGAGCGGTGTCTCTGCTTCAATATTGTTTGAACCTTGCTATAAGCGATCATTGTAAAGCCCCTGGGGCCTAGACAAAGTAACAATTCAAAATTTCAAAAACAAAGAAGTTGGAAACGATTAAAATGTATGGGATTGACACATGCCATCGTCACCCATCGCTAAATCAAGTGGTAAATCGATCAAACTCATCGATATGTAAATTGGTAGACAATTAATTCGCAACGATTCGATAAAGAAGCGAATTTTTCGATACGTTGATATTAGTAGGTACTACTCGAAATAACTCATTTCTTCATTAAAATGAAATGAAAATATTAAATTCAATAATTCATTTTACTATTTATTAGAACAATATCATTAATGGTGCCCGTTATTTTGTTTTGCGTAGATAATAACCAATATTTTGTTTTCTCATAGAAAGAACAATTCGACACAGCGATCGCTACAATTGGGATGATGACTGAATTCAAATTTTTTCGTCTCGTCATTAAATATTAAAATACCGTAGAAAAAGACGCAGTCCTGTGAAATTAGAATTAAAATCGGCTTAGAAATACCTTAGATACAAGCATTTTAAGTTGTTAATTTGAAGGCGATTAGACAGAGAGATCCGACATCAACTGTGACGTCATTGTTGAGTACGGCCATATTGACTCCTTGTAAATTGCCGTTTTGCTAGAAAGAGATGGAGAAAAATCTTTAATACCTTATATCTCGGTTGTTTTTATAGTTATTCGAAAACCGATTTTTTCTTTCTGTTTATTATATGAATGAGCTTCTATTAAAGCAAAAAAAATTTTTTAGTCATCTAGCCAATTCTGTTACGTTGGCTAGTAATTAGTTTTCGTTATCTTAGAGACTCTGACGAATTTAGATATCGTTTCGCTATGAAACAATTGACAATTTAGTCTAGATTGTCGATAGTCTAGGCCTCCTGAGCAGTTTAGTAGCTCAACCCATCGTGCGTACCGTGCTCAAAGCGTTTGTTTTTTTACCAGGCAAAACAATAGTGCACGGGTAAGTGAATTTGGTTACAGTAAAGTTAGGTCATCAAAAATATTGGGGTACATTTTTCACATATTACTTTAAAACAAATCGGGGTGACATTTGGACACACCTAGTTTACCGGCGGGAGACTCTGTATCAGGGTCGACTGCTTGGGTACGTCCTGTCTTACCTATTTCTGTCGCAAAGCAGCATTGCTGTGTTCCGGTTTGAAGGGTAAGATATGGCAGAGAAATTACTTGGTACCGTGACTTTTCATCTTACTCGTATGTCACAAGTTGGCAACGTAAATTGTGGTTCTTGTGGGGGTTGCAGATTTGCTCAGAATCATGTGTAATATAGGTGACAGTTACCACTTACCATCAGGTGGGCAGTTTGCTTGTTTGCCAACTTAAAGAAAAAAAAAACGCTTAAGTATAGTTCGCATCTGCAAGTGTCGATGAATCTTCTATTCTTTAAAATTTGTTCGTGGTTGTTATCATCTCAGCCGAGAGACTCCACTATTGGACATAGACCTCCCCCAGGGATCTTCAAACCGATCGGTCCGGCATTTCTCGCATTCAGCGGTTTCCCGTGACCTTCACCAAATCGCCAGTCCACCTTGTGGGGGACCAACCAACGCGGTACGCGGCCGCCACTCGAGGACCATTCCGCCCCACGGTCGTCGCTCCTGCGAGCGATGTGTGTGTTCTGCTCACTGCCTAGTCTAGACTAGTGGGTATTAGAACAAACGAACGAACTTGGCACTCGCCTTCCAATCGAGAGGTCCGGGGTTAGATACCGCCATGTACCAATTAGTTCGTTTTACGAATTTCAGATGATGTACATTTATCTGATGCTCCTACGGTGAAGGAAAAAATGTTGAGGCAACCTGCATACATCTGCGAAGAAATTAAAAGGTGTATGTGTGAAGTCGACCAATCCGCACTTGGGCCAGGGTGGTTGACTAAGGCCTAAACACCCTAAGTTAGGGTTGGTTCGAGCCCCTCGGTGGAGACGTATATGAGCTGTTACGAAAACTAAAAAACGGCAATTTTGATTTTTACAACTATTTCTTGGATGAACGATTGAAAGATGAAGCAGAAGGAAGAAAGACTAGTTTAGCTGCAGTTAGTCCCAGGTTTCACTATATGCAAAACGTTGTCTAATTATTTGGTATAATCAAATCAAACCGATCAAATTTTATGTTGGGAAAGACTCCGAAATTGTTAAGAAAATCAGATGTTGCATACATTGCGGTCGAGGAGGTAGATCTTGAATTAAAAGTTAGAAAGCAGTGAAATTAGTGGGCATCTTATGTCACAAATTGGCAATGTACACCGTGGTCCTTGTACTAGTTGCATATCATAGTATTTTACAGGAACTATTATGTATAGGTACTTATAAGCGATTCTAGGCACTTACCGTTAGGAGACGCATTTTTGAAACAATAGAATTTTAATTCGCATTCGAAATACGAATTTCCAAATTCACTATTTTTTAATTAAATATTCATTCCGTGAATTCAACAACGAGTGACATGACAGATTAAACTATTTGGGATTGACAATAAATGTGATAATTGACGTTCAAAGGGTGTTACACTTTGTGATAGTGGTATAAATTTCATTTCAGTAACTGTTCCCTCACACCGACGGGCATTTCTATATTATTAAAAAAATGTTTGTGAAATATAATATTGTAATGTTGGCATTTTAAAAGAAGAGACAAAAAAAATACAACACCTTTCGAGTTTCTTGCCTGTTTTTCTCGAGAAGGCTCTCCCAATTTCCGAACAGGTGTAGAGTCAAGTGTTTTTTTTTCAATTGACTTGTATTTGCACACATCTTAATAATGGTTTGTGTGTGTGTATATACAAGGATTAAAAAAAATTGTTAATTAGATTCTTGGTTGAAGATTTTTGTTTTTTTTGACGTCAATAAGTGCCTGTAAAGATCTATATTGAATAAGGATTTTTGAGTTTGAGTTTGAGTGGTTGATATATAACACTGAATTCGAGTGATTCAAATATCTATAAAATTGGGAACAGAAGAAAATCATTTTCTTTCGCACATGATTTGTATTCGTGTTCGAATTCATATTCGTTTCTAATGATTCAATTCGATGAAATTAAAAGAGATTGTGAAAGATTTTTATTAAACAATAGTCTCCCTGTTTTTTGGCCAAGTCTGTTGTATAAAAAATCAGAAAAAAGTCCAATTCGCTTTGGTTCATGAATGGTGATAGATCATTTAAAGACAAGAGATGTCAGGTAGTCCTACTGTAAAGGAAACCTCTGTTAGGATTACTGTGCCAATAACGATTAAAGCGGATGCGGTCTCTCTAATAGTTGCACGTGCAGGTTTGTTAAAGAAAATCATACCTATTTGTAGAAGTTGTAAAGACAAATCTGTGTCTACGCGTGCGGAATTCTAATAGACAGTAAGTACAAGCTACTTATGGAGCTGTAATGGCACACTAGAGTACAAGTTAATTTTTGTGCTCCCTAATTAGGGGCTCAAGCCAAGGGCCCGTGAGTTATGGCGGGTCCCGGAGATTTACGGGCTTCTGCTCAATCGCTGGCCTTATGATTAGTGTTAAGAAGTGGCGGCGAGAGATGTAAAGCTACTAGAAGGGCAATTTAAGTGTTAAATTTGAGGGTTCTAGGGCCTATACCAGGAGTCGGCAAGTAGTTTTAAGTGGGGTCCGAAAAGTGTTAAAAAATTGTATAGGGGTCCAGAAAAAGAACTGATCATGATGAAGTACTATTTTATTCGAATTATCTAGGTATATTTTACAATATTTGGCGGTACGAGGTTCAACCTTCCACGGTCCGGATACGGAGCGCGGTCCGCCTGTTGCTGACCGCTGGCTTATACCATATCAGGGTTTCACCTCTTTTAAAGAGGAATGCGTTACTGCACTGTATCCGTAGGCATACTCACTAAACCCCCCTGTTCTCCCTGTCCTTGTGGGGATGTGTGGTAGGGTCACAGTGCGATGCCACTGCGTTAATGTTAGTCTTAAGGCTGCGGTTGCGTCGCAATATACGTTTTTGATGGCGACAAAAACAATCTGTGGTGTTGTAGTGTGTTCATAGACTATATACAGGTTTTTTCATGATGATTGATTTGGGTTATACAAGGTTATTTTTTAGTTACTAAAAATGTTTGGGTGCTTGTTCAGACAAGCAAAGTGAACAACTTTCACTATGGGACCAACTTTGAAATCGCAAAAAAAAATCAGCTGTTCCATACATCTAGGTTCAGTGAATGTTGAACATTTGTATTTACATTGCGATTTCAAAGTTGGTCCCATAGTGAAAGTTGTTCAGTTTGCTTGTCTGAACAAGCACACAAATTTTTCTTACTAACTAAAAAATAAACTTGTTTACAGCATTATTACTTATTTATTTATTATATACATTTGTTTACAAAGGCGACCTTAATACCTGGGGTATAAGCTGCTATTATCTCTGGACGTCGCAGAGAATTTAGAAGTGGATGTACCAAAACCATAGGACAAAGCAATATTATCAACGAAGTAAATAATCTTTCAAACAATTAAATATTATTCATATTCACCATTAATTTTTTTAATAAATTCCTATATAAATATGAAATAAATATAAATAATTATACTGGTATGTTTTATAAAATTCTATAGATTAAAATCAATATTTAATACTGTTTATATTATATGGAATTTTATAAACACTGTTTATAATCTATGGAGTGTGGCACTGATACAATTAACATAACTAATGTCACCGAGGAACAAGCTTGGGGAACTCCTGTATAGATATGATTCGGAAAAAATCGAAGAACTCCTTATTTAACTTCGTTGCTTACAGAAGTTCTATCAATGCAACAAAAGATAGAAAAAAAAACATTAACTATTATGTGCTACACAGCTCCGATGTCTCTTCCAGTATTCTCTATAAACTTGTCCCCAGAGTCTATTCGCGTAAAAAGCTCTCTAGGTAATGGGGATGATCATTAATATTTTACGCGGCAGATAACGAGCATTCATTTGTTTATGCGCAGCGTCCGCCAAGCACCGCCTCTCGCTACTTAGCACTGCTTGTCAGGCTTTGTAGTATTAATATAATAATTCTGTGGTTTTTGAGGAAATGCATGATTATATTTCTTGTATGATTTAATCATCTTCATTAAAATGTTTGGCTATGGGTAAAATCCCTTTTTAGGAAAGCAAAGGGATTTAACACTCTAATGGCTTTATTCTATTTGCTTTTCCAAAAATTGGAGAAAACAAAACAAAATGCAGTCTTATTAATAAATTCTATTTTTATGTAGCTTCTAGCTACTTTTATTTTCGAATGTTTTTCTTGGTGGTTGAATATAAGCTATACCGGATTAAATTTTAATATTTTAAAACCTAATTTTACAGGAGACACTCGGTAGACCTTTTTTTTTTTTTTTTTTTTTTTTTTCTCGGGGGGAAATGCGTAACCGCACCGTACCCGCCGTTGGCTAGACGGCGAGCGTGTGTGGGGCTCTCCCGGCAGAGTGCCAGGCCTACCCACTAAAACCCCCCGGTGTTCTCCGTGCCCTCTTGGGCGCGCTAGGTAAGGTCCACACTGCGACTCCACTACCCACGCGCCCGGGCAAGCCCGACCAACTGGTCGGGCTATCGCCAAGGGGGGATTGCCCGAGAACACCAGGGCAATCCCCAGACGGAGGGCCTTACGGCGGCGTGCACGGGGCCAACCATGCACGCAGGCCTCCACGGCAGGGTCACTAGACGGGCATCGCTTGTGCGAATGCCCGCCTTCGCCTGCCTATCCGTCTGCGGCGGATGGGAGCGGCTTGAGGATCTGCCTCCCGCTCCCTCTCCGCGGCCTCCTTCTGCGAGATGACATCCTCGCAGAAGGAGGCGACAGCCCCCCATTCCGCCTCGCCGCGGAGCATGGCCACGACCATGCTCGGCAGCGAGAGGTTTGCACCTCCCAGCGCAGCGTTGAGTTCGCTGCGCTGGCGTCGCCAAGCCGGGCACACCAATAGTGTGTGCTCGGCAGTGTCATCGGGAGCGTCGCAGTGATGACACTGCGGCGTTTCCTCCCGACGGGCGACCCGGTGCAGGTAGTGACCGAAGCAGCCATGCCCGGTCAGTACCTGCACCATGCGGAATGTGAGGCTGCCCTGCCGGCGCCCAACCCACTCCTCCAACACCGGACGAATTGCCTCGATCGTCCGGTGGCCGGCAGCTGGGGAGGCGAGTGCCTCACCCCACTGGCGCAGAGCCTCCCTCTGCGCCAGGGTACGAACCCGCTCCACCTCCTGTGGAGCGGATCGTCCCCCCCGTTCTCGAACAGCAACCCGATGCCGATACACCTCCGAATGGACGCGTGCATCGACATCCCACGGCGTTTGACCCGCAAGAACGCAGGCCGCGCCGTGGCTGACCGTGCGATAAGCTCGCACGGCCCGGGCCGCTATGACCCTCTGCGGACGTCGCAGCAGGGCCACCGTACGGAGGGAGAGGCACGCCGCCCATACCGGGGCTCCGTATAGTGCCATCGACCTTATCACCCCGTGATAGAGCCGACGGCACGCCGATCCTGGGCCTCCCACATTAGGGAGGACCCGTCCAAGTGCGGCTGCGGCGGCACACAGCCGTGGAGCGAGGAGCTTAAAATGCTCCTCGAAACTCCATCGGGGGTCCAGAACCAAGCCGAGGTACTTGAGATGCGCCTCGACCGGTATATGAACTCCCTCCACTCGGACTCGGAGCCCCGGTGGGATCCTGCGACGGGGGGCGTGGAAACTCATGGCCCTCGTTTTTTCAAGGGCCACATCCAAACCCAGGAGGCGGATGCGTCGGACAACCAAAGAGGTGCCGACCGACGCAAGGTGGGCCGCCTCCTCCCCCGTTTTAGCTCTCGCCGCAACGAGTGTGTCGTCGGCGAAGCAGACGACCTTCATTCGTGGAAGAAGGTCGCCTCGCAGGACCCAATTGTACCCCAGGTTCCATAGTAGAGGACCTAGTACGGAACCCTGGGGTACACCTGCCGCCATTGCCCACGTATGGACGCGCCCATCCGGACCCTCGTAGAGGATGGACCTGCCTTGCAAGTAATCCTCCACGAGGGCGCGGAGGTACGGAGGCACCCGGTGGAAGCGGAGTGCCTCCTTTATGCACTCGTGGGGCAGGCTGTTGAAAGCGTTGCGGATGTCAAGAGACACCGCAACAACAGTCTCCCCACGAGCTGTGGCCTCCTCAGTCCACCCCTTGAGGTGGGCCACCGCGTCCATCGTGGACCGGCCGGTGCGAAAGCCGAACTGGTTGTCAGCCAAGTCCGGCCCCCGGTCCTCTAAGTGCTCGACGATGCGGGAAGCCAGGATTTTCTCCAGGAACTTCCCGGCCTCGTCGAGCAGCACCACCGGCCGATACCCAGTCGGGGAATCCGCGGGGCGGCTCTCCTTCCTTAACAGGCAGAGCCTGCCCGCTTTCCAACGACTGGGGAAGCGGCCCGAGGCGATGCTTAAATCTAGCACCGCCCGGAACCGCTCCTCAAGGTGTCCCAGGGCGAGGGTCAGAACCCTGCTTGGGACACCGTCCGGTCCCGGCGCCTTCTTTTTGCGCCGAAACCGTTCCCTCACCATGTCGAATTCCACATTCGACACGGGAGGGATGGCGGCAGCCACTTCCACCGGAGGAGTGTCCGGGGGGACCATTCTGGGGGGCTGGAACGGACCGGGATCAGGAAACAGAGTCCCCAAAACCCGATCCAGCAGCCCTCTGTCCATAGCGGAAGTAGGGGGAGCGGAAGCTTTAAACTTCCCCCTCACCATCCGGTACGGACGCCCCCACGGATCATCGTCCAGGAGCCGTATAAATTGCTCCCTGGACTCCTCCTTGGCCCTGCAGATTTCATTCCGCAGGGCCTTCTTGGCTGCCGCATACACCCGACGAAGTTCCGCTTCCTCGTCGGGTGTAGTTCTGGCGCGCCTACGACAACGCACGTAGGCGCGCCTGGCCCTCATACTGGTGGTACGCAGATCCGCAATCTCCTGCGTCCACCAGTACACCTGTCCTCTTTCGGGGCAAGCCTGCGCCCTCGGCATGGCGGCTTGGCAGACGACTTTCATGTCGTCTGCGAAGAGATCCGCCATGCCGTTAGCATCCCCGGCGATGTGGGGCGGCACTTCTGCCCACGCCCTCACCATCGCCGCCTCCTCCGCCACATCTGGGCGGAGCTTGGTGAGCGCCCATCGAGGGAAGGCGCTCACCGTGGAGCCCCTGCGGTTCAGGGCCCCTTGGGATGCCGTGGAGACCTCATATCGGATATAAAGGTGGTCCGACAGGGTCTCCACATCTTCCTCAACTCGCCAGTCATTGATTCGACTGGCGAGTGAGGGGGTAGCAAAGGACACGTCCACCACCGACGTGCCCTGCACCCGGACGCAGGTAGGGGTGGAGCCCCTATTCAAGATCTGGAGCCCGAGGGACAGAACCCAGGACTCCAGATCTCCACCCCTCGCATTGGTGCGGGAGGACCCCCATGCGGTTGACCACGCATTGAAGTCTCCCGCAACTAGCACCGGTACCGGGGCCGTCCTGCGGACGACCCCCTCTAACGCAGCCAGGAAGACTCGGAAGTCAGCCCGGCTGCGATTGGGGGAGAAGTAGGTCGAAATGACCACAACTCCACCCCACATGGCGGCAACGAAGCCAGTGCCCCTTTCTCTAAGAACGAGAGAGGGGGCTGTGCGCCGCGCCACCCGCATCAAGGCGGCGGAACCATCCGCCGCCACCAACCAATTTGACGATTGTGGCGGAACGTAGTAGGGCTCCGACACAATCGCCAAACTCACTCTCCACTCCGCCGCGGTCTGACACATGAGGTCCTGTGCCGCGGCGCAGTGGTTAATGTTTGCTTGGAGGAGCTTGATGGGACCACTAGGCATTGGTGGTCTCCATGGGCTCCTGGACCGCGGGTGCGGCCGGTGCTGGCTGTGGTTCCGAGGGTACCGATGTTGACGGGTTTCTTGGAGCCATAATCACATTTACCGGGGCCAAGCGGCCCCTGACCGCCGGGGGGCTACAATTCATACCCCCCATACGGTGGCTGGCCGGCCTCTTGGCGTCTGCACAGACGGCGCAATTTAACGCCGCCATGCAGTCCACCGCCTTATGCCCGTCGGAACCGCAGCGGAAACATAATCCGCTGCGGTCCTTGGCAGAGGGGCACCGTTGGATGGGGTGCCCCAGGCCCATGCAGCGGAAGCACCGCATGGGCTTTTGCTCCAGGAGTTGGATGGAGGCAGAACTCCATCCAACTTCGAGCCGACCAGCATCCGCCAGGCGCCTCGCCGCCTCCACAGGCACCGAGGCGAAGGCCGCCCCGACACCTCGTACCCCCGTATGCACGCGGCCCACCTTTATGTGTTGGGCTGGGCAATTGCCGGCCCGTGCCAGGGTCTGGCATAATTCCTCAGCGGACACCGAGTCGTCGATGCCGATGACCCGGATATCCGCCGTCTTGACGGGACGCGACACTTTCGCCGTGTCTCCTAGTGCCTCCCCCAGCTTGGCGGCTAGTGTGTCCGCCTGGGACGGGGATGTTTCTTTCGGGAGCTCGATTATTCGAGCCCCGGTTATCCCCGTCCTAAACTTTGCAGGCCCTATACCTAGGGCCCCGAGGCTGACTGAGGCCTTGGCCTTGGCAATCGCCTCACCGTATGTGAGACCCTTTGCCACCGCCTCCGGCTTAAGAGCTACGACTACCGCCAAAGATCGTGGTGCTTTTGGTAATTTTGGCACTTTCTGCGTCTCGATAGCCTTCTTGGGCACTTCCGCTGCCGGCTTCTTCCGGCCTCGCCTGACGACAACGGTCCAGGGATCCTGGACCGTTTCTACGTTTGCCGCGGTTGTGGCGGCCCCGGATGTTGAGGGGACCGCCGCTGACTTCTTTACCACTCTAGCTTCCTTCGGCATATTGGCCGGCGGGGCAAGAGTAGTATTGGCTGACACAATATTTGCCGCCCGTTGCCGCTGAGATGGCGGCTGCGGCTGCGGCTGTCTTACACAGTCCGCCGCTAGCGGCGGCCTCCGAGCCTGAGCCGGCATCAGACGCCCGTCCACTTCAAGGCCTTCGAGGCGCGCCGAAACCATAAAGCCAACTTGGGCTAATAGCTCCCGCTGGAGGAACTCCATACTTTCCAGGAACTCTCCCCTGGAAATCCCCCCAGCTGGTGCGGCCTCAACCGGCCTGGCCTCTGGCAGCACCACCTGCGGGACCTCCACTTCCTCCTCGGCAATAGCCACCGACTCAGCATTCTCTATAATTTCGGGGGGTGGGGTCACTACAACGCGGCGGCCCCTCGGGCGTTCCGCCCTCCGCTCGGAGAAGTCCCGACGGAGGGCCTTCATCTCCCCCATTAGGGCGTCCAATTGACCCCGGAGACGCTTGTTGTCGGCTTGAAGCCGACGAACCTCCTCCGAGGTGTTCCTGGACGCCAAAGTCCGGACAATCTCTACAAGGGAGTCGGAGGCGTCTTTAATTTCTTTGACGTAAGTCCCTTTAAGATTGCGGGACTTGCGTGCTACCCCCAACAGCGCCTTTGCATTCTCCTCAGCCTTGCCGCAAAGGAGCTCAGCGGTTGGCTCAGGCGAGCGCTTCCCTTTCCCCTTTTTATTTGTTTTGGGAGCCTCTGCAACCATTGACTCCTGGTCAGACTCCGACTCAGTGTCGGCCTCCAGTAGTTGAAGCTCCCGCCTAGCCTGGGAGAGCCCAACACCATGCACTAGGCCTCCTCTGCCCCTTTTCGTTCGTGCGACCTTGGGAGCGTACGGCGCCGTTACGACTTCTTCCGCCTCAGTGGTTATTTCCAGGTCCGTTACTAAAGGATCCTGGAAAAAGCGGCTATAGCTTGGCCTCTTCCTTCCACCAGCCCGTGGTGGCGGAAGATCCGCCTGCGACAGTCCCGGTTTCCCACTATTAACCACCTCATCAGCTGCCTTTGATGCACCTCCATTGACCGGCGAGCGGCTTTTCTCCGCGCTTAAGACCGGAGTCTTAACAGACCCCATTTCATCTGCCCCGTCCGTCTCGGACATGATGTCCGAGTCGGACATGGTCCAATCGTGGGCCCAGCCCAGCAAAGATTCTGTTGGCGAAAACAGAGCAGAAATCTATCTTCAGCCTGACAAAATAATGATTGGGCCAAATCCCCGGACCCGCGGAAAGCAGACCCTTACTTAAAAAAAAAAAAAAAAAAAAAAAAAACCCATCCAAAGATTTGGCTGTATGGATTCAGCACCCTTTGCCTTCAACAAGAAAGAAAAACAACTAAAAAAAATAACTAACCTATACTTGGATAACCTTAAAATAACAAGCTTAACCTCTATACAAGCAACGACACTAACAAAATAATACTAGATAACGAATTAAACGGACAAATAAACTAAAATATACTGATGCCGGGGCAACGCCCCACACACCGGTAAAACAACAATAAAATAAAAAGAACTAATCTATCACACCAAAATCAAAAAGTTAAGAACGGAATAATTTGTGTTTTGACTTCAAACACACAAATTATAAGATACGAGACAACAATACAAAGAACGAAAACAACAATAGAACACAACTCAATAAAACAACAACAAAGTAACGCCAATTTGATCGAAATCGACACTACACAAAAGCAGGGATGCGCGCACTCGCTTTGACAGCTCGGGCGCGACTTCAGACACTCGGTAGACCTATCAGTAACATAGCTGAGCTACGTAAAATACGTTCAACTTATAGACTGAAAAATAAAATTTGAGATCTACTGCTGAC
The DNA here is from genome assembly GCA_963935595.1 of Schoenobius gigantellus. NCBI lineage: Eukaryota > Metazoa > Arthropoda > Insecta > Lepidoptera > Crambidae > Schoenobius > Schoenobius gigantellus. Next base: position 26,626,084 of record OZ012554.1, read on the forward strand.
ACTGTGATGCAACTGTCTCTTATTATTGTCGGTGAATTTATGTACAGGTATCAATTTTTAAACTACAATTTTCTTGTAGATGTATGCTGAGGTTGCATATTTCTAGGGATACACTTAGTAATTCAATTAGTAAATCGATATTCGAAAGGTTGCTAGTTACATATTAAATAAGCGTTCTTCTAAATTTAATTTGAGGGAAATATGTTATGACTATTCTCAAACACATTTTGAATTCTTTCTAATACACACGCTGTTGGTTTTAAGAAAATAAATATAACAAATTATTTTATACAACTAACGTTAGTTGACTACGAGAACTCTTTTAGTAATCAATACACATTATAAAACAAAGTCATTCGTCGCGTCTGTCTGTCTGTATGCTCACAATGATCTCAAAAAATTACTGAACTGATCGATAATTAATCTCAGGTGGTTTATAATATGTAAAAAACACCTAAAATAATTTTGCATTTAACTCGTTAAAATTAATTTTTATGACATGCGCAGACAAAACCTTAAGAGATACTTAAAAATTATGTACATGCAAGAGAATTGGGATGATGACTGCATTCAAATTTTTACGTCTCGTCATTAAATATTAAAATACCGTGGAAAAAGATGCAGTCCTGTGAAATTAGAATTAAAATCGGCTTAGAAATACATTAGATACTAGCATTTTAAGTTGTTAATTTGAAGGCGATTAGACAGAGAGATCCGACATCAACCGTGACGTCATCGTTGAGTACGGCCATATAAACTCCTTGCCGTTTTGCTAGAAAGAGATGGAAAAAATCTTTAATACCTTATATCTTGGTTGTTTTTATAGTTAATCGAAAACCGATTTTTTCTTTCTGTTTATTATATGAATGAGCTTGTATTAAAGCAAAAAAAAATTTTTTGTCATCTAGCCTATTGTAGTTATTCTAAAACCAATAAAGAAAACTTCGCGATATATATATCGACCCTGTTACTGTTACCAAACTCACAATAACTATTTCTTTTATAAAAACTTTAATTTACAGAATCAACACTTATTATACTTAATATTATTATACTTACGCTGAAGAGTTTGTTTGATTGTTTGTTTGTTTGGTTGAACGCGCTAATCTCAAGAACTTCTAATTCAATTTGAACAATTCTTTTTGTGTTCGATAGTCCATTTATCTAGGACGGCTATATCCTACTAATATTATAAAATGTGAACGTGTGGATGTTTGGATGTTTGTTACTCAATCACGGCTGAACGGATTTGGATGAAATTTGGCATGCATGTAGCCTCTGACATGGAAAAGAACCTATGCTATGGAAAAGGACGCATGTACTTTATTTTCCTTAATGATCTCTAAAAATGTTCCCACGGGAAGATTAAAAATTGTTAACGAGCGAAGCTTTAGACCCAATTCTGAAGTCCACGCAGACGAAGTCGCGGGCAGAAGCTAGTAGGATATATATCATCACGCTTCGATTGATAGGAGCTGAGCATAAATGAAAAATGTTTCAAACGGGAAAAAAATTATTTAGGGGAAAAGTAGTACCACTTAATATTATAAAGCTGAGAATTTTGTTTGATTGGTCGCGTTAAACTCAGGAACGACTGATTCAAATTGATAAATAATTTTTGTGTTGGATAGTCCATTTATCGAGAAAAGCTTTAGGCTATATAACATCGCCCTGCGACTAATAGGTGCTGATCATCAATGAAACATGTTGCAAAAACGGGGAAAAAATGTACGACATGTTGTTATTTTCCGACCGACATACACGCCAACGAAATCGCGGGCACAGCTAGTCTATACAAATAAATAAAATTGAAGTATCTGTTTGTAATGTCAAAATAACAAGTTTTTACTAAATGAGTATGAATGTATGTCGGGTACAAATAACAAAAACACAATTGAAATTTTTTTGTCTGTCTGTCTGTTTGTTCCAGCTAATCTCCGGAACGACTGGACCGATTTTGACGGGACTTTCATTAATAGATTGCTAATTATATAAGGTATAACATAGGCTACTTTTTATCAACTTCAACAAAAGTTACTATTCCACGCGGACGAAGTCGCGGGCACAGCTAGTAGGAAATAAAAAACATTAGTAATACTCCATGTACTGTGGTGATATGTTACATATAAATCTACATAATTATTTGTTGCGTCGAGGCAATAAGCTGATACAAAAAATGTATAGGCGTACATGCTTTACTACACGAGCGAAGCCGGGGCGGGTCGCTAGTAGCAAAATAAATGAAAGTTAAAAAAAATCTCTAGTCAAATTTAATTACGTCGTTAATTAATCTTAACTACGTAGTGCAACGGAGTAATACTCACAACAAGGAGAAACGAAAAGCTGCAGCCGTTTTTTATGGAATGGACTTTTTAAATGCATACCTATGTATGTAATTCGGAGAATGTATCGATGAAAAACAATAGTTGTAGATAATAATTTTAAATTTTGTTCCTTATTATATAAGGTTAAAGTGATCCATAGGACATGACGTAGGTATTGTTGTATGTAAAAAACGTAATTTTAACGTTTTTATTTCGACAGTAATACTTTTCCACTCTTACAAATAAAAATGAGTTATACCACATTTATTCCACCCTTATACTAGGTATAGTTATACTTAGTATAAAACGAGAATAATTCTAAAATATTTTTTGACAAATAAACGAGGTTTATCTTCGGTATAGCTATTCTTCCGATCTATCAAAATGCACAATATGGCAACAGCGCAATCAAAGAGAAATGTACAAAAAAGTAACATTTTATCTGTGAAAGCTGTCAGTTTTTCGACCGGGCAACCGTTTTGTTGATTGGTTTCATTTCCATATTATTATATTTGTTTATACTTTCGTGTAAATAATTATATTAATTTGAAAATAGTTAAATTTTGATAAAGAACTTTGATTTTTTTTCAAAAATGCTGAATAAATCAATAAATAAATTTCGTCTCGGGCGGGGATCGAACCCGTGTCTCCAACGTACCGTATTGACGCTTTGACCACTTCGACCACCGAACTCTTATCAGCTCCGACGAAATCTTTAACTGTATTGATCTCATTAATTTGGGGGAGGAGGGGTGGGGGGTGGAGATGGCTATGCTCGGAGTTTCTTTACGTGAACGATAAGTAATAATGAGATCCGTAAGAGACGCCGCGTTGGTAAGCCCCCCAAAAGGTGGACCGACGACCTGATGAAGGTCGCAGGAAGCCGCTGGATGCGAGAGGCGCAGGCCCGATCGGTATGGAGATCCTTGGGGGAAGCCTATGTCCAACAGAGGGCGTCTGTTGGCTGAAATGATGATGATGATTGATCTCATTTGAACTTTGTTAATTTTTAACAGTGAATAAAGACTACTTTAGTGTATCCATTAACTATATTTAAATATAATAACCTCAAATGACAATAGCAAACAAGCACAAATCGAGTTATACTAGGTTTATACAAGGGTGCGGGCTGGTATAACTTCGGAATAACGTTTGTATCAATAGAAATGTCAATGTTATACTCAGTATAAGTTATTCTTGGTTTATTTGTAGACATTTTGCTTATTCTTAATTTATTCTCGAGTTTAACTTTATGCCACGTTTATTTGTAAGGCTGTTCGTATTTAGGTTAATTTTTTTTGAAGAGATTAAATACTTTTGCTTGTGAGTGTATTTCGAATTCCAGGCTCCAGCTAAGACGATGTTTCTGTAAGTTGTAGTGTAGAGCTGTCAATGATCGCGAGTCCCGACTGTATTATTGGTTCGACAGCGGGGGGACCGTGGGGGACAAATTGCGCGCTCCCGGGGGAAATCTGCGGTTATTAGCTGTCAATCACGGCGCTCCCCGCCGGCTGACGAATCGACGCGAGCTGATTTGAGCGAATCATCAAGGTGCTAATACTTGGCTTCTTAGTGGTTCTCTCGTTTTTTGGCCATTGCTTTTATTCTAGCGTTTCTCAGCGTTGTTACGAGGTACTATATTGTTCTACATATGGTAACTCGAAGGTGTTAACCTGACTGCATTTTGAATATTTACTTGTAGCTTGGTATAATTTTATATTTGTTTTCCCATTACTCAATTGCCGACATGACAAACAATTAAAATTATTAAAAAAAACTTTTCTAAATACAAGCTTTTAGTACTCGTCGATACAAATCAAACGAGCCCAACCTCGATGGGGTTGTGTCATTTCATTGCGGAGTTCCTATGGCCACCTTTCAGCTCCGGTATTAGATCAGTTCCATGTCATCATAATATTGCATTGTCATGCGATATATATATGCATGCAAAAGTTCAGCTCAATCGGAAACTCTGAAGTGGGTAAAATTTTACTTGCAAGATTTCATTACAGATACCAGGACAGGTGAAAGTAAATAAAATTTATTTATTTATTTTATTTTCTTTTGAAAACTTACAGTACTATATTATCTGTTTGGTTAAATATAAATTAATAACTATGTACAATTACAGTTTTCGCATATTACATACTGTGTTTGCTTAAAAATAATTAGGTATACAATGAGTGGTTAACCAGAGAGAAAAAAGAGTATATGGGAACAGCCTAAGCAATCGCATCAAACCAACCCCTCGAGAGCATAAATTTAATTGAGCCTGGTTTAGTGTTGAATAAGTCAATATCGGGGAAGTTAGTCACTTTGTTAAACAAATCCGCCGATCTTACAGAAAATGCATTACGTCTATATCTAGTAGCGCTACTGGGAACATGCAGAGTAATAGGTTGTCTTGCAGTCATATGGGGAATTTTAATATAAACAAGAGATAATAACTCTGGAGTATCTGTAAGTGATTGAGCTATTTTAAGAAGCATACATATATCTGCTATCTTTCTCCTTTCGTGCAACGGGAGTATATGGTGTTTCTTACACCTAGCAAGATAGTTACTTTGATAGCATTTACATTTATATTGTACGATCCTTAAAAACTTTTTTTGTACAGATTCAAGTCTATTAATGTAAATGTTGTATTGTGGGTTCCATATTTGGGAACAGTATTCAAGTATACTACGCACGTAAGAGCAATATAAAATTTTAACTGTTTTAATGTCCGAAAATTGAGAACTGGAACGAATAATGAAACCTAATGCCCTGTTAGCTTCTTTAGCTATATAATCAATATGCTTCTCATATGTTAATTTTGAATCATGTACTATTCCAAGGTCACGAATTTCATCAACTTGACTTAGATCCTCTCCTTTTAAGCGATATTTGAAATTTAAAGATCTTGGCTTGCGACTGAATGTCATACTGAAACATTTAGACACATTCAAATCCAGTTTATTACTCAAACAGTATTCCTCGAGGCGGTACAAGTCTGCCTGCAGTAAATGGCAGTCATCAAGGCTTGAAATTTGCTTATAGATCTTCATATCATCAGCGTACATTAGGAAGTTCGAATGCTTAAAGCAGGAATGTATGTCGTTGATGAAAAGATTAAAAAACAATGGTCCCAACAAGGATCCTTGAGGAACACCAGAAGGAATAACATTCCACTTCGATAGATATCCGTTCACTGCCACAGCCTGAGATCGATTATTAATATAAGATGTAAACCATCGTAATAAGTTTCCGTGTATTCCCGCTGAAAGGAGCTTTTCTAGAAGAAGGGAGTGATCGATCCGATCGAATGCTTTACTGTAATCCGTAAATACTGTGTCTACCTGGCCACCAGATTCCATTCCTGTATTCAAAGAATGTTAGCAAATTAGTCGTAGTAGATCGATTGGCTACAAAACCATGTTGCTGAGGAATAAATGTACTCGCTAATGAAGAATAGACCTGAGTATAAACAATTCTTTCGAATATCTTAGCGAAAATACATAGTTTGGATATAGGACGATAATTTTTTATGTTATTTTTTGGACCACTTTTATGCACAGGCGTTATTAATGCCGATTTCCAGACATTTGGCACACATCCTTCCAAAATAGATCTCCTGAACAAAATGGTTAGAGGTTTAACTAAGTTTTTTGCACAGTTATAGATATATAAAGAAGATATGGAGTCCGGTCCTGGACCTTTGGATAGATCTAAAGATTGAAGTAACCGGTATATTTCACTAGGTTCAATCTCGATGTTATTAATAGAGTGTGTGTTACTTGCAATGTGTCTCGTATTCCTTAAGTGATATGGGTGTCCGTCTCTAAGAAATGTAGATTGAAAATATGTTGAGAAAAGTGTACAAACTTCCATACCACTGTTAGCAGTTTGCTCTTCGAAATGTAAAGTGGAAGGCATGGATCTATTACTGTTTTTATTCGATTTTATGAAAGACCAAAATAATTTAGGCTGATCAACTATAGCTTCCTCTTTATATAAGATAATAACATTCTCTCTCCAATATTTTGGCCCTCCTTCTCAGCAACGAGAAAGTATCGTAGTCGGCGGTATTACCGTAAGTACGATATTTTTTGTGGAACTTATGTTTTTCTTTTAAAATCTTTTTCAATGATGCATTATACCACGGCGGGTAGGTTGGTGTGGAGATCATTTTATACGGTATGTACTTATCACGTAAAGTATATAACTTGTTATAGAAGTGATCTAGCGCTATTTGCAAAGAATCATTACATAAGCTTGTAATAATAAATTATTTCAAAAACTCTTCTTTACTACAAGCTTTTAGTACTCGGCAATAAGAATCAAACGAGCCTAAATTCGATGAGGCTGTGTCGTTTTATTGCAGAGTTCCTATGGCCATCTTCGAGCTTCAACATTAGATAAATTTCGTGTCATTAGATAAATTCCATGTCATTATTGCATTATATATAATGATGCATACAATGCAAAAGTTGTATTTTTAACCGACTTCAAAAAAGGAGGAGGTTCTTAATTCGATGCGTATGTTTTTTTTTGTGTGTATGTTACGCGATTACGCCGGCAGTTGTGGACCGATTTTCAAAATTCTTTTTGTATTCGATAGAGTATACTCCTGGGGTAGTCCCAAGGTCACCAAAGTCAGGATCAGATCATGGGATCCCATGGAAATCGAGGGAAACGCTAATTTAATACGTATTTCTTTCATTAAAAAGATGGCATTCACTAAAAAGTTAAAAATAAAAAATATTTTACAAAAATAAAAACCGACTTCAAAAACACTGAAAAGTTAAAAATAATATAAGAATAGGTACAGACAACATCACACTTCTATATTGAAGTCGGTGACAAATTTTAAGACTTTTTAGGAGATCAACGAGCCTAAATTCAATGAGGCTGTGTCGTTTTATTGCAGAGTTCCTATGGCCATCTTCAAGCTCTAGCATAAGTTCACTTCCATGCCATCATAATATTGCATTTATACAATGATATAATGCATGCAATGCAAAAGTTGTATTTTTAACAAATTATCCTATCTATTTTACAGTTTTGTTTCAAAAAGGTACTAAGTGTAAACCATATTGTTATAAAAGTACAACTCTTTGAAGGCATTTTTATTTAGGTGCTTTTAAGCTTTTGTATTAAATCCACGTCTGCAGAAAGTTGGTGGCTTTCACCTTTATTTAATGGCCTTAACCATGAGGTGTATGGCCATTAAATAAAGGTGAAAGCCACCAACTTTCTGCAGACGTGGATTTAATACAAAAGCTTAAAAGCACCTAAATAAAAATGCCTTCAAAGAGTTGATATCTTTTTAATCATTAAGATTCATCTGCACACGAAAATCATAGTACAATATTGATACAACGGCTCCAGCCGAATAGCCGCAGAGTTTTAAATATCCACGACAGATAAATATTTAAACCCGCCGAGCCGGCATCGGCACAAAGGTTCTGTCGATATGGAGTTAGATCGCGGATCACTGGAAATTGGTTCGGCGCTCAATTTCCGTGCACCAGCCATTTCTCCACGGGCGACTTTGCCAGCTTCGTATTTAAATGTAGAACTTTTTATGAAAACGAAATTATCAACTTCAGCTGTGTGTATCTGTACTAAAGTAACAGAGTTTTCGACAGCATTATAAAAAGTGATTTTGTCTCGAACGAATTTTGGTTTTAGCAGTTGCTTAAAACTTAATAGAGGACAAATGCTAATGTTAGCATCGTTAGCTTTGGGCATCTTTATAATGCAGTGATTCCCGACCTTTTCATGGCCAGGGACCAATTATAATTATTTCTTTGTTACTAGCCGGGACAAGTATATACTTACAAAAAATTTCAATCTCAATTTATTTGGAGGTCTGGGGTTCCATACCCCACAGGGTTTTTCTGCTTGGTCTGATTGGTAGGGCATCTGACCCCACCTGGCTAGCTATCAACGTCCCACCTAAGGTTTTCGCCATAATAATATTGTTTATACATTGTTGTGTTCTGACAATTGTTTTGTTTTGTTTTTTTTTAAAAACGTCACCCCACACTAGAATTTTCTCCTGTGTCGTGGGTGCAGTTACAAACATAGAATATCACATGCACATACGCCCAGACCGAAACAAATTTCTGTAGGCCATACAAAACATTTGTCCCGTACGGGAATCGAACCCGCGACCCGCTGCGCAGTAGGTGATCACTCGACCTCTGCGCTAAACGTGTCGTGCATTAGAGGTATGATAGACAGTTCCTCAGTTGTTGAGGAGTCCAGGTGAAGCTCGCTTTCACCTTCGGCCTCATCGTCACTTACTATCAGGCGAGATGAAGGCTAAGCGCCTTCTGTTGTGTATGTAAAAAATCACACAGCATCAATAACACCGCATGCTCGTTTAGCATCAAAGATTTCATTCCAAGTTTCAGTTTTCGTGTCACTTGATGTAACATTTCGCTTTTTTTTGTCCGGAATAGACATTGTTCGCTGCACGACAACAGTTAAATATTAAAAGGTCTTTATTTCGGTCGAAGTCGGTGATTTGTTATTCCATTTGGCGTGGCATTTGGGCGGCGATCAACTATGCAGCCGACCGCGCCCTAATGGGTCTTACCTTTTCACCCGCCTCACTAAAACTGTGACCTTTGATTTCGTTTAACCATGAAATTCAAAGCCATGAAAATAAATTTCATTAAATAGGGTGTAATTTTTTTGGTTTTACCTTTTTTCATATCTCTGTTTCAATATTGTTTTAACCTTGCTAATCTATTGTGTTCTCGCACATTTCGAAAAACATCGATATTCGACCAGACAAAACGAGTTCTGCATTTTTTGAATGCGCTTGAATTATCTGTAGAGGTCGGGCGGGACTAGTCGAATCGTCAATTTCGAATTAAAAAAAAACTTATTAATAAAACAAAATCTTTTGAATAAATGCTCAAAAAGATAAATGAATAAAACGATGTGACTACCTAGATTAAAAAAAATATACAAAGTAAAATTCTTTAGTATAGTATTTTTATTATATTTTTTATAGAAAGTATGGAAATTATGTAAATATATGTCCTAAAACATTTTTTTTATTATTTTGCCTTAACATAATTTAATATTCATCATCAATAGCTCGTCATCATCGCTAGCCAAGTGCCGGTTGGTCGACTTCACACACAACCTGTAAAGAAATTCTGTCTTCACAGGTGTGTGCAGGTTTCCTCACAATGTGTTCCTTCACCATAAAAGCGTCGAATAAACGTATATGAATTCAAAATTTGAAAACACATTGGTACGTGGCGGGGTTCGAACCGCTACCTCCCGATTGGAAGGCGACAGCCTTACGCACTACGCCATCGACGCTTCACTTAATTTCATATAATTTAATATTATTTCTATAAAATAGTAATTTATTTAACATTTGAAAACAAAACTCCAAAATATCATGATCCGTTAAGTATGAGGCTTGTAATCCCAAAGATATATAGGATGGAAAAAAAGATCGATGGTTGGAGGAAATATTGATGATGGCAAATTTTACTGAAAGGAAACATTCCTTTTTTTTAATAATTAAAACTGCATTTAAAGATTATTGAAAAATCACCTGCTTGAGTCGGGAATCGAACCGGTGAAATGTGAAAGAAAAACATCCTGTATTTTATAATACCAACCGAGAGTCATTCATAAGGATCAATTTCTTTTAAACAACATAGTGTCTGAAATTAAAGAAAGACCAAGATTATTTTTATTATAAAGCTTATCACTATACAGAGTGTAACTGAACACCCCAATAACATGAGTATGTATCCATCAGCAGTAGAGATTCTGTAGGAAAAATATTAGGGCTAACAAACTTACTTTTTTTTCATACAAACTAAATAAATTATTTTTTTGGTATTAAGTGCCGACAGCCCTACGTAAGCGTACGAGGAATACTACACTCACGTCTGTTACGTGTCATTTTGTGTTTAAATTTATTTTGTGTTAAGAGCTAATTATGGTTGTCACTTGAAAGTTTTTTCTTTCAGTTTAAAATCAAATAACTCTAAAAGTATTGGGGTTCCAGGTCTCAGACAAGCACCGAAGGTCCATTTAGTATCTAACTTATATGCCCCTTATATGTTATTGGGGTGTTCAGTTACACCCGGTATAGGTATCTAAATAAAATAGTTCACTTAACTTATGAATTTTCTCAGAATGAGACCCACTTTCACGTATGCACAGACGTATTCTTCGACTGAATCTGCTACGTGTCGCCTTTATATCGAGTTGATTGAATATTTCAGCGTCGGTGGCGCTGTGGCACTGGACTGTGCCCCGAGTAGAATCGGGAGGCCCGCGATCGATCCTGCCATGTACCAATGTTTGTTTTTTGTTTCACGAATTTTATATGTACATTTATCTGACGCTCCTACGGTGAAGGAAAACATCGTGAGGAAACCTGCATACTGGGCCAGCGTGATTTGACTAAGGCCTAATCGCCCTAACATAACTAGTTAGGGTAGGCTCGTGCCCCTCGGTGGGGACGTAATATGAGCTGTGATGATGATGATGATGATCTGTGCACCTAGCTGTTTTCTTTTTTCTAATGATCAGTTTGAATTTGGAACCAAAGCTTCGTTCTTCTTTTGTTGTTTTTAGTAAATTACATTTTATTGAACTGCTTTTTTCAAGTATAATAATAGGCTAGATGACTAAAAAAATTTTCTTGATTTAATAGAAGCTCATTCATATAATAAACAGAAAGAAAAAATCGGTTTTCGAATAACTATAAAAACAATCAAGATATAAGGTATTAAAGATTTTTCTCCATCTCTTTCTAGCAAAACGGCAATTTACAAGGAGTTTATATGGCCGTACTCAACTATGACGTCATGGTTGATGTCGGATCTCTCTGTCTAATCGCCTTCAAATTAATAACTTAAAATGATTGTATCTAATGTATTTCTAAGCCGATTTTAATTCTGATTTCACAGGACTGCATCTTTTTCCACGGTATTTTAATATTTAATGACGAGACGTAAAAATTAGAATTCAGTCATCATCCCAATTATGGCTTATCAGGAACAGTTTGATTTACCTGAAACATATTTTCTAAACCACAAAAGTACAACATTAGCTTTACGTTGGTATGAAGAAAGGTATCCAGAGAGACAAATACCGAGTGCAGGGGTTTTCACAAAAATGGTGGAAAATTTGAGAAATGAAGGAATTTCCAAATACGTATTCCCGGACGACCCCAGCAAAACGATTTGGACTTTGAATAAAGTACTTAGTGTATTTTTAACCGACTTTGAAAAAAGGAGGTTACTCAATTCGACCGTATATACGAGTATATGCTTGTTTTTTTATGTTTGTTCGCGGATAACTTCGTCGTTTTTGAACCGATTTTGATGACTCTTTTTGTATTCGATAGAGGATACTCTATGAGTAGTCCCATAGTTAGGACCTGATAATGGGATCCCATTCACACAGCATATTCTCGGCCCATCTACCGCAGTGTCTCAAGACGAAAGTCTTCAATTCGTGCGTGTTGCCAGTGATGACATACGGAACTGAGACGTGGCCGCTTACAATGGGTTATGAGACCCATTGTAAAAAGGCTCAAAGTCAACAAATTTTAAGACTTTCTAGGAGATCATCGTTTGGCACCGACTTTAATATAGAAGTGTGATGTTGTCTGTACCTATTCTTATATTATTTTTAACTTTTCAGTGTTTTTGAAGTCGGTAGTGCCTACTTTATTAGCCTCAAAATAAGTTATAAAGTACTATAACGTGTATTATAACTTATTTTGAGGCTAATAAAGTAGGCACTTCCCATACTCGTGTTCTTAAAGTGCTGCGTAAGTACGGATATAAATGCTTCTAAGAATTTTGGCTGACAAATGGAGAAGTAATCGTACATACATAAAAAATTGATACAGTCAAACAGAATCTCCTCCTTTTTTGAAGTCAGTAAAAAATATAATTTGAAGCTAAAATGGTATATTGCCGAAAGATAATGGGAAACTGACCATTTTCCATTCAAGATGTCTGTAATCTGTAAATCTGTAGCTATGTATTATATGATCTATGTATTAATACCATAGGTAGGTATTAATACATGAATCACCAGAATTACAGATTACCATTATAATAATATACCACTTTTAAGTAGGTATCCTACTATACATAATATCAAATTTTCAGATTCTTCTTCAACTAACAACAGTTAAACCTCTTCTTGTATATGGAAAACCTATAAACACGCTGGAATTCACGTAAGTTTGACAGCAGCTTTTATTTTCAAGAGTACCTATACATTTATTTAAATGAGATAAAATTTTTGGTGACCCCATAGACAGGTATATTTTTGATTTCAAAATTGGAAGTTTTGATTTTTAACTCGGAACTTATTATAAAGATGCAAGTAAAATTTCAAATTTTTATTTCTGCTTCTCCGCTCACGTGCTGCCAACGTAATAATTTGATGATACATTTTTGTACTGTCAAGTACATTAATTACATAAATTATGTCAAGTCTGTGTACTGTGTAAATAATGTCAAGTTCATTTATTAAAAAAAAAACATGACGTGTTTTATACAATATCTAATGAAGGAATCTACTTAGTAGTTTTAAGTCACACATATGGTAATTCACTCTGTATTCTGTATCATTAGCTTTACAACACAAAGTGCTAATTTTGCTGATATAAAATCCCCCAACGAGATAAAAAATCTGGTAAATAAGGAACAATTCAAATCGTATGGGTGATGATGTGTAGGTAAATATATAGTTTTTGAATATTTATTTATTTATTAATAAAAACTATTATACCCATTATTAAACTCTTCCGACAAGTTTGATTAAAAAGAAAAGAAATATTCTTACCTGGGATTCAGTTTAAAGTTTCTTTACAAAAAAATTTTCTTAAATACCATTTTCATGTAAAATTACAGAATTTTTGTATTACAGAATTTATAAGTTAATATTATTCTGATATGCTGCATGAATAAAAAAACTGCAACAAATATTCGCAAAAGCAAAATATTGTGGAGGTGCTGGGATTTGAACCCAGGACTTTCAGCATGCGAAGCAGACACTCTACCACTGAGTTACACCCCCTGACGAGAAAATAAGCGAAATAAGCGTTCATCTAGTACAATAACTGACGTCATACAATTTTAAGTAGTATTCAACTTCTATCTATGTTTATATGTTTATATTAAATACATTTTTTCTGTATGATTAAGCCATTGATTTACTACCAAACGTAGATAGAGCACTGCATACAAAAACGCGCTTGAAATCTGTCACCTAATCGACTATACATTTGTACTAGAGATGCCGCGAATACTCGCTATTATTCGGTATTCGGCATTACTCTGCATTTTTTTTGTTATTCGTCGAATACCGAATACTAATTCATTATTCGATAATCGGCGAATAGTTGTCTAAGTAAAATAAACTTATATTAAATGGACAGAAAAACTAGCGATAGACAAAATAATTATTTGTATTTATGTTTAAAAACAAAACACACTTAGTATTAATATATTCATCATTAAAAAATAAAAAATTCGCAAAAATCAGTCATGTTGAAGTTAATACTTAAGGCTTTTTAATTAATATTCAAAGTCTAAAAGAGGTAGATTGTGGTGCAGAAAAACAAATTTTTCGAACAAATAGAGTCGGTTACGCTTTTTTCCGTAAACCAAACCTGCTTCAGAAAATAGTCTTTTCTGAATAAACAGAGCTTGTTGGAGTGACTAAGTATAGTTTAGCAAGCTTACTTAAAATTGGGAATCGATTCTTATTAGTACTCAAAGACCACCATTCATATGGGTTTATACTTCTGTTAGCCTTTGCTATCCTGATGTAGTTAGCAATTTCATCAGCAATAGAATTTTTGGGTTGCTCTTCATTAGGCTGCTCTGTTGTCATAGATTTAGATTCTTTGAAACATGCCCAAAATAGTTCATGATTTTCTGAAACGACATCCCCCTTTTCATTGTGTAAGCGAGGTCTTTTGGATGCTATTTCTGGACCCGAATCATCACTTTCGTCGTCACCGAAAGAAAGTTTTATACGTTCTCTGAGCACAATACTATGTACCCGGTTAGCTTGGGCAGCGTCAAAGAAAAAGTTCTTGTATCGGGGATCTAAAAATGTTGACAAGTAATATGTCTTTTTAGAGCACGTGCAATATGTTTTTTTATGGAAGCTTCCATATTTTCTAATAACATATTTCTAAAATTATCAACATGTTCAGTTTGTTGAATCAACGCATCTTTTGTTAGGTATCTGGTTAATGCAACTGTTCTAGGTATCACATCTGATATAGGTGCATATGTGGAACTCTTTAATTTTGTTATCTCCTCAAAAGGGTTTAAGAGCTTTAGCAGTTGTTGTATAATCTCCCACTGGTCACACTTTACAGTCAGCCTTTAATTCAACGGAAATTTTAAAGAACGAATCTCCTACATAAGCACTGGTTCTTCTTACGAAAATTAAAACACTTATTGATGTCACATCAAGTACGCTCAGCACAAATGACAAACAAAACAAATGCAGCGCGCAGCGCAAGTGAAACCGATTTGACGGGAAATCCTCTATACAAACAAAATGAAGTTATTTCTCGTAAACTATATAACGTACAAGAAAAGGGTTGCCATTATAATAGTCATAATCTTGGATTTTTTTAGGTTACAGTAACATATAAATGATAGGTAAATTCAAGAGACTATTACAAGTGTAATATTATTATTTGATAACAAATTAATTATTCTGTATATTCCTTTTTTTATGTCGAATAATAATGACGAATATTCGACTATTCGCCATGAGGAATGGCAAGTAATCGGTATTCGACTATTCGCCATAACAACTATTCGCGGCATCTCTAATTTGTACGCTGTTAAATAGGTAGTTGAATATGCACACCCGAATTAAAATTACCATAAAGAAAGTACCGTATTTATCGAATTCAACCTTATTCTTTATTATTACGGCAACTATTTGAAGTACCACCGTGTGCAGTTACATCATTTCATACCTAGCCACATTAAACTTGACGTTTTAGTAATTGCTACAAGAAAATATCAACTTTATACTCTCAAACATAATGCTCAAAATTGCTTATCCAACGCATGGAAAAGAACTGCACGAGGCCCGATTGAGCAGTTCTTCACCGGCCCACTTTTCGAACGTTCATGCGTTATCTACGTTTGGTAGTAAATCGCACAAATCTCAGTGTAGTTTTTAGATAAATTGATAAAGGTAATTCCATAATTTGGTGTCGTACCTTTATAATTATAAACAAATTTTATTAGATAAAATTCGAGCACTTACTAAAAATAAAAGGGTGACAATTATTTTTGTGTTATATGGATAAAAAACTAACTTCACGTTTTTTCGGAACAACGACAAATTTAGCAGAACATATTTTTAATGAACCATTTGAATACTTATGTAATGTATTAAATATACCATAAAATGAATAATTTTTTTAAGCAAATGTTTTAATAATAATAAATAATTTTATTTGCAAAAACATTACAAAGGCGGCGGTAAAAGCTATTCAAATTCCAACATATTTTGTCGCTTTTCGACGTGCAAATTCTTTTCTGTATGATTAGTATAAATTTCATTTAATACTTTTATAATTCATCATTTTGGTATATACCTAATATAGTCCAGTAGTGGAAGAAGTTTCAGTTATGAAATTCTTAAAGTTTCTCAATTTTTGATATTTTATGTAATACATATTTAAGAGTTATTTTGCAAAAACTTAGAAAATTTTAATGGCTGCTTTAGGTAAAATTTAGGTATTTATATAATTCGTAAAAAAATCTGTGATTATAAAATTTAAGTGGAAGAAATATACAGGATCTAGTATGAAATAATGATATCATAATACTATTAAGTTTTTAGAAATTTTATGTACCTGCTTCATACCGAAACTAAAAAATGCTTATAACTTTGTCAATATAAAATTTAAGTTTCTGATATTGGGAAAATAGTAATAAAACTTACTATCGAATTTCCTTATGAAAGATTAGAAATCTAGAATTTAAGCTTTCTTAGTAATTCAGTTTTTTTGTCATATTTGGTCTAATATTGTATTTAAGTTTTTAAAGATAATACCACTTCATCACAATAATGCTATTTATAACTACGCAAAAAATTAGAAGTGTAACATCTTTGCAAAATAAATTATAACAGATATTAAGTTATACGAATAAAGTGACCTACAAGCGAGCGCGGCACCGCGCGCAGGCACAAATAGCGCACGCACCGCTCCGCGCAACAAAAAACTATCGGATGTCCGCGTAAGCTACGTTTTAGCGTGCACAAATGCATAGGCTAGCCTCACATTGCATTATCGGAGACGCATTTTTTAAATAATAGAATTCAAATTTGAAATCGTAATATTGGAATACAAATTCACTATTTTTGAATATTCAATACGTGCTTTCAGCCCCCCTAGACAAGATGTCTTTCGATAATCGCTAACGCAATCGCTAAATGGACAATGTATGAGATTTGACAATTGCGCTCGAAAACTAAGCGAGGGCTTATGTCAAATCCCATACATTTTCCTTCTAGCGATTGCGTTAGCGATTATCGAAATGCATCTTGTCTAGGGGGCCTGTATCGAGTGGGTACTACTCACTCGTCACAGAATACATGGAATGTGGGAAACTTCGAAACTACGAGTACTTAACCGTTTTTGAAGAAATTTGGCTGACTGCATGTAGGTAATTTGGTCCAACCTCTTATAGAAGAATAATTTTTATCTTGATTATTGACGTCAATTTTTATTATTGCATTAAACCTTATAATGGCGAAACGTGGTTCGCGGGAATTTGTTTTTAATGACAACACTGAATGCGAGTGATTTAAAAATATTTTAAATTGGCAACAGTAGAAAATAATTCGCATATTCGTGTTTGAATTCCAGGTTCACTTCTGTGAATCATTATTCAAAAATGCGTCTCCAGAATTGGAAGCTTGATAGTAACTGTAACAAATAACATCGTCTTATGAAATCAATTATATTGATATCATTTAGATAAAAATTTACATCTGCATTGTATCTAGAGCATACAAAACCGGTCCCGGTTCCAGTTTTTTGAAAACAGAATACACCCCAGAACTGGCAGATATAATTATTATTTTCATTACTATTAATTTCAACCATACACAAATTGAAAGCATAAGATGTTACGACAAGGAAAACAAAACACAACTTTTAGGGCGCTTGCGCACTCATACGTATTCAGTTCGTATTCGATTCGTGTTCGGTTTTGATCCGGTTTGGCCGGTCCTAGTGACTGTATGGACGCTTGAACACTCATACGTATTCGGTTCGTGTTCGATCCGTAAGTTCTCACTTCGAGTAATCGTTTTTAGGGTTCCGTAGCCAAATGGCAAAAAACGGAACCCTTATAGATTCGTCATGTCTGTCTGTCTGTGTCCGTCCGTATGTCACAGCCACTTTTATCCGAAACTATAAGAACTATATTGTTGAAACTTGGTAAGTAGGTGTATTCTGTGAACCGCATTAAGATTTTCACACAAAAATAGAAAAAAGCAATAAATTTTGGGGGTTCCCCATACATTGAACTGAAACTCAAAATTTTTTTTCATCAAACCCATACGTTTGGGATATCTATGGATAGGTCTTCAAAAATCATATTGAGGATTGTAATATCATTTTTTTATAAACTGAATAGTTTGCGCGAGAGACACGTCCAAACTAGTAAAATGTGTGCCCCCCCCTGTAACTTTTAAAATAAGAGAATGATAAAACTAAAAAAATATATGATGTACATTACCATGCAAACTTCCACCGAAAATTGGTTTGAACAAGATCTAGTAAGTAGTTTTTTTAATACGTCATAAATCCTACGGAACCCTTCATGGGCGAGGCTGACTCGCGTTTAGCCGGTTTTTTAAATATAAAATGGCAATTTATAGTATGTTTTGGTTTATTCAAATATCAATTAATTAAGCTGGAATTTTTGCTCGTAATTCCATTCCCATATTATAACAATCTTTCCTTAGTCCTAGTTCTGTACCCTTTCCCCTATTGAATATGCTGTCTCATTCTATCGGCCCAAGGTTGCCTGGAAGAGATCGCTTTTTAGCAATAAGACCTATTTGTACTGATCTGTTTTTTTTTGTAAAATATTCCATACTGTTTTTGTTCCTTTTCCATTCATTTTTTGTGCCATCAGAATTTAAATATTCGATTTTAAAAGAAACTACTATTAATTTCTGGAGGTAGGTATTAAATTGTGGTTTAATATGTTTTATCAAATAGTTAGTAACTTTAATGTTAGAGCATGATTCCGCCATTTTGATAATGAAATCCGGATTTTGTCTAAGCTAAGCAGGTACCTACCAAAATTATAATGTTTGGTATCAAATAGTACCAAATGAGTACTAAATTGCAGTGAGTTTTTAAAAACAGGAACTACAGGAAGTGATCCCGCCTTCTTGACGTTTATTGCACAACCGTTTCAAACACGAATTGAATAAGAATAAGTACGCAAATGTTAGGACGTATATTTCCCGTTCGGTTTTTTCACGTATCGAACATGAACCGAATACGTATAAGTGCGCAAGCGCCCTTACTATGGGAGTAATCTTGAAATCGTGAAAAATATCAGCTGTTCCATACAAATGTTCGGCATCCACTGAACCTAGATGTACTATTTGACAGCTTCTGAATTTCTTTTTTAAGAACTTTCATCTTTTTGTCGCGAATCGCAATGTTTTCATCTGAATTAGTAATAATGTTACAGTATCTGTCTATCTGCATTCCGAGGGAGGACTTGGGGCGGCCGAAGAGCGTCCCCCAGCGAGCCACTGCGACATATACAGATTTTTTTTAAAGGCCTATGGTCTCTCTTTGGAGACAGAGCCTTCGTATTGAAGGGTGGCAAACTAGGTCCACCCAGAGCTGCCAGCGCAGCGAACTCAATGCTGCGCTGGGAGGCGGAGACCTCTCCTTCTGCAAAATGACGTACTCGCAGAAGGAGGCCGCGGAGAGGAAGCGGGAGGATGATCCTCAAGCCGCTCCAACGATCCGCTTATTTATATAAATAAATAAAAAAAGCATGGTACTCACAAAGTATGTGAATTGGTGGCTCATCATCCTCGCCTCAGAATCTACAATTAGTCAAGCCCATTCTGTGCAGATGTTTGTTGAGTTTACAATGACCAGTTAAGGTTCTAATGAGTGCCCTTAGTTGGCTTCTACTTAGTTGGAGGTTTTGCATTGCAATCCTATATAGGCACTCACCCCACTGGAGACAGGCTTGTGTTTGCACCCACTTCCTGAGGACCCTGTTTTTGATCCCCCTCGAAACGCCACAAGCTGGTTTTAGTCGGATGAGAGCATTCTCAGAGCCAGCCCTCGTTAGTTCGTCGACAATTTCATTGCCTCGGATATTGGAGTGACCTGGAACGCAATCGTTACACGAGGTCCTGGTCCCGAATTCATTCTAGACCTTTGTGCACTTCAAGTTGATTTTGGACTTGAATTCTACAGCAGCAAGTGCCTTTAAAGCAGCCTGACTCTCCAACAGAATGAGAATGTTTTTACTCTCACTCGAACTGTTCGCGTGAAAACAGTCGATGATGGCATGAATTTCTGCTTGGATGGCATGAATGTGCGCCCAAGTTCATAGTTCTCCTGTATTTCGCAATAACTCCGAAAACACCTGCACCTATTCTGCCTTCTCTTCTGGAGCCGTCAGTGTACCATATCTAGTTAGTTTTCCTAAAGGGATCAGGGATTTCCTTATCTAATTCATCTCTGTTAGGAATCTAAACTTTGTAGTTCTTCTTGAACTTCAAAGCTTCAAGTATACTAAAGTTCTAAAGTATACCAAAGAACTCTGAAATCAGAACAGCTCTTAGTAAATGAAGAATGTTAAAGTCCTGGCGAGGACGAAGTGGTTAAGGAAGAAGGAAGGAAGGAAAAAATGAGATAGATTTCACCAGTATATTGCTGAACAAGTGTCTAGAAGAGTACCCGGTACCCTCAAGTCAGGAAAGTGCACTTATCCTAGGAGACTTGCACTGCATTTGTTATAAATGAACGTTTCATCTGGCTTAATTAAAACCTAATATGGGGAAGAAACGCGTGGTTAGGGACCTTGTGAATACTTCATCATCATCATCATTTAAGTTAAGAGACGCTCTCTGTTGGACATAAGATTGCCTCCCCGAAGATCTCCAAATCGAATCGGGCCTGCGTTTCTCGTATCCAGCGGTTTCTCGCAAACTTCACCAGATGTTCAGTCCCACCTTGTGAAGTGCCCACCAACGCTGAGTCTCCTGGCACGCGGCCGCCACTAGAGGACCTTTCCACCCCAACGGCCAAGGACCACTGCTACTTAAGGCATTAGGCTTTCATTTTCCTGCGGTTCCCATCATTCTGTTTTGACAAAGTAAAGAAAACCCTAGCACAGCTCACTTCATTCCTCTTTGAGTGACCATAAGTCTTCTTTTGAGGTCCTTTGTAAGAGACCACGTCTCAGAGGGCCTATTACCGATCTCATGGTTTTGCAAATGATATCATATGATATCATAGTGCAAAACGAAAAATACGATTTCCGGTCAGATTTTTGATCATTTGTTCATTATTTAATGATGACATCATTGTAATTATGCCATAGTGATGATATCATTGTAGATCAGTAATACAAAATTCAGCATTTCATGACTTCTTTTTCACAAATTTATACCATGTCATTCGATGAAAGATCCATAATTGGCCTGCTGGTCCGTACATCTTTACTGGCAGGTAGCAACACGCAAGTATTGAAGAGAACAATCTAGGTAGATTGTTGGAAAATATGCTGCGTAGCTGTAGCTTTTCGAACGCTGCCCAGCCAAATTGGATTCGTCGATTAATCTCTTTCTGAAAGTTTAACTTACCGAGCTGGACTATTGCTCCAGGTAAACATATTCGTGATCAACTTTCACAGTAGAACATCCAATATTTACAGGAGTGGGAACTACGAGTACGTGGGAATTCGACATGATTCTAGTCTTGTCAAGTTAATTTTAAGATCGACTTTTTAGGTAACTCTACAGAGGTCTTCAGGAATTGTGCCTAGATCTTCCATGGTCTCAGTTATAACTACAATACCATCAGTGAAACGAAAGTGAGTCATGTAGAAGCCGAGCCCTCTCTAGTACCTACAAAAGCTGAAATACATCCTCTAACGCAGCTGTGAACAGTTTCGGTGATATTACGTCGCCATGTCTCAAAACTCGCTGAAGTCGTATTGGTGTCCAGTTTTGGTCCTGAAGGCGAACTGATATAGTACTCTAAGCAATCTAAACGATTTTGCAACTTGTGTTGGAAGCGCTCGCTTGTGAATACCTGTGGGCCTTTACATCATAGAATGGAGAAAGAGATAGGGCCTTATTCGAGATATAAATATTGATGAATTGAACTGACCTCTCCCTCTTGAGCTAATTGACTTTGGAGCACCACTCTTTCCGCCCGGGTGGTTAGGGCATAATAAGTATCCACCGTTTCCCCTCTTAGGTACAAAGGGTATAGCGCTGGCCCGCGATGGCTCCATGCTACCACAATAGGAAGATGCACATAGAATTTTTAATTCTATTAAAAATAACTTAGTTCAGTTATTTTACAACATTAAAAGCAAGAAAATTATTAAGGTTTTAAATTACCGGTAGGACAGAGAGATCTGACATGCCGCGTGACGTCAAATGTGGAATTTTCATTTATTCTTATTGTTATAAGAAGTTTCTTCACAGTTTGTTTTGTTTTTGAATCTTGTATGATGACTTACTACATCATATAATTGTATTCTGTGCATATTGTCATTCTGTCTAGAATAGAGAATTTAATTTGCTCCTTGAATATTCCGTTGACTGTTTCATTACACGAAAAGCACAAGTTAGTTATAAGATTCGATAACTAACTTCTCATCACGGCGGCTAATCTCGGCAGGGTCAAGAAATAATTTATTACTAATATGGCTCCACATTAAATTTTACGGTCTACAAGTTTTGGTGCAAATAAATTTTTAGTCTTTCATGCAAGAGATTCTTCGCCCCGTCATTTCTCTCACCTCACTGACTGGGGGACCAAGCGCTCGTAATCTCACGGCTTTTTTACTTACATTTCCAAGATGAAGTCCATAAATAAGACATCTCTTTTTTACCCCATATAAAAATCGTATGCTTTATTACTGATTAAGACTAATATCAGTGCAGCGACTGCAGCGCGTAGCTACTTTCCCGTTTTCGAACAATTTCGTTTTTGATTTGATTACCGCCACAAATATAAATAAAACATAGAGTTCTGAAATTCATATAGGTATATGATATTTTTGAACGTATTATCTAAACATTTTTAAAGACATAAACATGATTAATAATATTTCACTCGATACAAAGATCACTCTGTCCATTATTTTAAAACAGCTGTGAATCAGAAAATATGTATAATAAATACATACATAATAATATATGACTGAAAATGTAAAAACACATTTTATAATTTTGAAATCCAGTTTTCCAAAAATTGATAAAACGTATTAAACAGTAACGTTTTCTTTCGATCACAGCGCGTAAGCGACATTAGAAGCTATGCAATTATCAACTGTACACCATGCAATAAAGTAACCGTCTCGTGCGTGAGTAGATTTTCTGCAAACCTAGAAGTAATCGAGAACGGACACACGAGTAGGTAGGTACGCGGCGAGCGCGAGGCTCGCGCTGGGTTAACCTAGCCGCCTGTCCGCAATTATTAGAAAATTGCGCGCTTTTATAAATTCTTTGTTTTCTTCTAAAGCCTATAACAAAATTTTCTAATTTTTTGGATTAAAGCTTTACGCGTTGGCATAGAATAGTCAACTCATCATTAATAACTTTAATACAGTATTAGGCTCACTGCGACATAAAATGTAATTTACAAATAAAGCTGAACCTTCATTTTTCTAATATTTTTATTACAACATTTTTATATAGTCTTACAGCGTATTCAATGAATTTTAGAAACTTAAATTCAATATCGCTAAAATAAGTAACAATTTTTTACCTAACAGTATAGCAAGTATCTAAAATTTCTAAAAACTATAAAATATACAGCTGCTAACGTATAATGGCAGATGAAATCAAAATATTGCACTTAAATTTTATATTGCTGATTTTATTAAGAGATGTTGCAAATACCTAACTAATACCTAACGCCGATGTAGAAAAGTTCTAAAAAGTTGCAAAAGTGTCTATAAACATGTCCCTGACGATATATGTTAAAATAAACAACTTTAGAATTATCATAACTTTTGCGTTAAAAACACCGTCCCACTACTGGACTAATAGTATGGTAATCGAAGTCAAAATTGTGAATATTAATATACTTAATGTCAAATAAATGTTATAAATAAGTTAGAAAGTTATATATTTTAAAAGTGTTCGCAATAAATGTCAATTTAATTTAATTTTTTAATAAATGCAGTTGCTTACTTTACTTTGTTAGTAGGTCTATCAATGGTTAATTTACACAGTAATACACAGCTTAGAGTGGTGACAGAAAATAGTTATTAACATTTATCTTATTGAATAATAAAATATTTAATAAAATTAATCGAGGTCCCCACATGAGTCCACGAGCTTTCCGTGCCGTACGTGAAAGCATTAGCTTATACAATAGTGTTACACTGGTTCGCTAGATGGCGCTGTATCAGAATTAAGTTTAATAAAAACATTGTCATTCGCCATCGGGACAATGTTTATCCAGCGGTTCCCTTTTAATTAACCGATGAAAATATTATTATTTAGCTATCGTTGCTGCATACGATGATTGTGATTTAAAATAATAGTGTTTATGGGAACAAAGCAATTTGCTTTATAGAAGTGCCGTGACTTTAAGACTATAAAATAATTTAGATTAGATTTACGTCATAATATGTTATTATTATGTTATTTAAGTCCTACGAACCAAATACAATGTAAGTATAACGATTTTAGACTTAAGTATTTTATTTTACAACACTCATTGCAGACACTAAGTCGTAAATAGTGTCTTTGTAAATAGAGGTATATATGGGATTTATTATAAGTGCCTAAGATTAATTTATGATTGGAGTTAAGTACTATTTTAATGTTGGTACTTATTTTATCTAATTTGAGTAACCCAATGCATGTTTTAACTTTATATTAATTATTATATATAAACAATTTTAATGAACGAGATAACAGTACATACATAAAAAATTATAGCAAGCAAATATTATGTATTACTAATAATTTGACCTTAAAATTTTTCATAGATGTTACAGATTTCACATAGTAACAGAAATTTGATAAAATATGTCAATTTCTTGACATGAGGTAATATAATGTGTGATATATCTTACGAATTCAGCCAAATGAGATTTGGCGAGCTTATTATGTGCAGGATACGGACTAACCCAAAGATTTTAATGATGTGTTTATAATGATATCAATTTGTTTCCCAAGCAACAGAATAAGGCTTAACATTCTATTTGTTTACGCGAAAAATAATTCGCATTTTATAACCATTAACCCTACACTCGTTAGCCTGTGTTTTTATCACGCGGCAACAAAAAGTTACGATGATTAAAACCATTATAAACCCGTCCACAAAATAATAACCACTTCCTCCGTCGGCC
The DNA here is from genome assembly GCA_963935595.1 of Schoenobius gigantellus. NCBI lineage: Eukaryota > Metazoa > Arthropoda > Insecta > Lepidoptera > Crambidae > Schoenobius > Schoenobius gigantellus. Next base: position 26,651,045 of record OZ012554.1, read on the forward strand.
AGTGGTGCGTGAAAATCACATGAAAATCATTGCGGGTTCCTTTGTGTTGTTCCCTTGATTTTTCAACCCTCGCGCGGCAGCTCGCGTAATTATATGCCGAATGTCGGAACTGTCTCATGGTCTTCGGAGCCACGGCCACCTTAATTATGTTAGTCGTCGAATTTTGTTGTTGTCAGTTTTTTTGATTGATTAAAAGTGCGTCTGTCTGAAACAGAACTGAAACAGAAAGGTGTTTATTGATAGAATCACCTGATAGTATTTTAGTGTTCCTTAAAATTATTAAAAAAAAAATTGGCCAAGTGCGAGTCGGACTCGCGAACCGAGGGTTCTGTACAAACCTGTATTTTTATTATATGATGTAACAAAAAATTTACGGTTTTGGCAATTTTTCCTTTATCTGTGCTATAAGACGTTACTTCGTACCAAATTTCAAGATTCCGAGTTCACGGGAAGTATCCTGTAGGTTTTGATTCCCTTGCGTGTGGATAATTTGCGGCATACACGGCATAATGTTTTGATTGCTTTGGCTTAGAAGTTTGATTTTTTCACAGCTCCAAGGGACAGTAGACCTGAGTATTTGATATAAATTTCATCTTGATACCTCCACGCGTTCCTGAGAAAAAGGGTCTTGACAGACAGACAGACAGACAGACAGACAGACAGACGGACGGACGGACAACAAAGTGATCCTATAAGGGTTCCGTTTTTTCCTGTCGAGATACGGAACCCTAGAAATGAAGTAGGTCCATTGAAAAATGTTCCTATCAAAGTGGAAATCTAAAGGTATTTACAATAGTTCAATACAATAGATACAGATATCATTAATTGTCACTAAATTTTTATGGTGTGTTTATTAATGTTTTGATGTCATTAAGATGCTCCACGAAAAGAAGAGAAAAAGTCAGTTCAACCAACTTTTCGCGTGTTTCATAATACGATATTGAATTTAGTCCTTTTAAAGAAAATTGTAGAATAAAAGCTGAAAAGCTTCTTGAACAGAAAATATTTCATATTTTTCTTTTGCGGGTTTGGTATGAAAATGGGTGTTGAACTTGAAAAGGTGAAATAGGGCTTTGTAGATAAGTCTACATGGAGTAAATTTTACATCACAGTCGATCTTCACATCACGAACATAAAAATCTTAAAAAAAAAATAAATAAATCAATCAGTCACTCAAAATATTATTTATTCAAATCACGGATCTGATATTTTTTGTAGGTCCGTGGTTCAAATGTGTCTTTTTAGATAGCTCTTTTGAATCTTCCAATTTTTTTACCTACTACAGGACGTCTTTAACTAAGAAAAAGGAGCTTTATTAGAGGTAGGTAGAGGTATCGTAAAATAAAATTTGTCATTACCATACACAGTAGTATTAGTTTACATAAATAGTTATACACAATGACATTTTTTTACATTGTAGCCAATGATGTCTACAAATACTTTCCAATAAGCTTTTCTTATAAGAGTCTTTTTTACATGCGCTTTAAACTTATGAAAAGCCAAATCTGATTTGTAAAACTTTTTTTTAATGTTTATATAATTCCCCATAAACGAGTATCTATTTTTATGAAGCATGTACTCGTACGTTGGAAAGTTTATTTTTATTTTGTACTTAAATTGTGAATTTGAAAATTGATATTAAATTGCAAGACTTAACGAAATTGATCAAACATGTGTTTTTTAAGGAAATCCTGGATCCTAGGGGGGAAATAAGGGTTGAAAGTGCTAATAATAACAATAAGTACATTGGTGTTAAACAGTTACCTAGCTAAACAGCTACCTAGTACCTTACAACGATTAGGTACTTAAATCATGATACTGAATATCGCAGTTTTTATGACCCAATCCTAAATTCTGTGAAGACGCGATCGAAACTGATAAGAATATTGTGTCCGATTTGCATGACCGTTTCACGGACCCGGAAGGGCTGAAGAATGGCGGAGTACGTTCATCGCGGCAAGCTCGCGGTGAAGCGCGCGTTCGGGACCTTCCTCGCACACGAGAACATCTTCCCAGATTCCGTTGCTAATGTGTTCACGAATTGTGGCATTTGGAAAAATTATTTTTTATTTCTGTGTCATTTGGGAAAATATTTCGCCCTCACTATTTTTACTTTAAAGAAATTAACGTGTTTTGGTAGTAATTCAATGTAGGTAATTGTTTTTTTTTTACAATAGATTTTGCTTTCCCAGGTCCTATTTATTAATACAACGGAATCTTGACAAGTCAATAGTGTTAAATGTGTATGTTTTTGTTAGTTGGTGTTACCAACAATAATTGGAATTGAAGTGTTTTTCGCCATTATTATGCTGCGAAAGCCTTATGCTTTTCCAACAACGCCAGATAAATACATCGTCATCATTGACGTATGGTAAAATATACATCAATGGTCGTCAGTTTATATCTCTCATCAGTCATCAAAGCTGTAGGACGCCTGTCACTACACTATCTGGGTACTTCAAAAAGGTAATGCACCTCATTTTGTAGTATTGGTTGAGATTCAGTATTCCAGTTGGTGTTTTCTTTCATATTCTGTTTTATAATCATTTACCGTTAGTTGAGTAAAGGTCAAGAATTAAATAATATGAAAAACAAATATGTTTATGATGCAGCTGCTTTAAATAGTTACCATAGCTTACGGCCTCATGTAACCAGGTTCCTTTAATAGGCTAACAAATTTTAGCAAATCATTGTAAATTATCCTATATGTTATATACGTATACTACATTCATATTTCCGAGAAATCAGATCTTTTTAGCTTAAAAATCAATAATAAAATTTAAATTTCTAAAAGCGCGGCAATAACGCTGTTTCTGTAATGGCGCCAAACATGACGTGCGTGACGTCACATGCTAGTAAACAAGTTAGTTGACATAATGCAAAGCAATATTAATGATCAGTCGAGGAATCCGTGTATACTTGCATGTGATGTCACCAAAGTTACGTCCAATCATAAGCGTTTCTAGCACAGATAAAATATAAACAAATATTCGAAAATTTCGCGAAATATCCTAAAAATAAACATAAATTAGCGTGAAATAAAATAAATTATGCTTTTAATCCTATTTTCTAATAGGATGACCATACTTTCTAGTATATTATCAATGTTGTTAAATAGCCTATTTGGACTATCCATAAGTTGTATCATCTTTTTGCTAATATAAAAGTACAGGTACAGTAAGTGAAATAATGTGACTGTGTCCGGCAATGAGGTCACCCACATGTGATCTGTTTTTTTCCATGACCCACAGTAACCCCCTAGATGGATAAGGTGGACCGTACGAAGCTTTGTCGCCAAAGCTGCATAAAAAATTCGACTTCACTTCTCACAGCGGAATTCACTCAGTCGACAATTCGTGTGCCGAGCAGCTGTGCAATTCTGAGGACACCCGGATCCACGGGCACGCTCGGATCGTGCGCATCTCTAGAGCGGTGCGGGGTATGCGCCAGCGCACGTGTGCGACAGGGACGGCGCACGTCTCGATGACCAACACCAGTTAGGGGTCAGGGGTGAACGCTCTCGGGTGAGATGTTAGGCACCGGCCACGGCGACTTTGCCGCAGGCTGCATTCATACAGTTACCTAATTCTAGCGCATTCTAGCTTTATGGCGTGTCAATGACGCTTGAAAATATTTATTCCGGCACAGTTATTGTACTTAGAACGATAACAGAAAGATTTGTTGCTACCGTTTTATCAAGTTCTTGTTTTATACAAATATAAATATGATTTCGGATGTCGGAAATTAAGGCAAAAAGGAATGTTATCGGCACAGTCAATAACAATATAGAGGATTATATAACATCGAGCTTTATATTCGTTTAAAATAATTAAATTAATAATTTAATTAATAATAATTAAATAAATGAATTGATATGCCTACTTCAATAGCTGCTATCCAAAGATATAGCTATAATGGCACACCTCAACTTTGAAAAAAAAACCACCAGTATTTTAAACTAGGCATCTAAGACAATAGAGAAGAAGGCGAACATGGTCGTGGGATGAACAGTTCCAGCCAACATTTATAAGTGTACGGTCGGCTTCAGAAGTATTGGATGGATATTTCAATACCATGTCACATCAACTATTCCTTTTATTTGTATGGTTTTACACCTACCTTAATTGCATTGTTAATAGTTGGTATGACATGGAACTCTAAAATGATCATCTACTTTTGAAGCCAACTGTACGTTATGTGGCATTCTTTTCTAATTTTGCAAGTTTGGGTGTTATTGTGGTATTTGCATGTTTCCAACTCAACTACGCATAAAGATTAAATATATTAATAAAGATCGTGCTTTGGGGTTTGAGGGTGGATTCTTGTCTTATCTTGTATTGGGGGGATTTACGTGTTTTCTTGCCGGCGGCGCTGCAATTTGACCTGCTTGGATCATTTGTGCTATCCCTTTTCGGCTTGCTTTTTCATTGTCACAAAGCTCTAAAGTCCTCAGATTTGAATACCCCCAGAGAGACTTATTTATTGGAAGTGTTAGACGGTCCTCTTTTTCACTTTGTAGCCACTCCAGGTGTTAATGTTAGTCAGACCCAACTTTTCTAAAATGCGCCGATTCCTACCAAAGTGACCTGTCAAAGCTCCCAATAGGAGGCTGTTTTTGCATTTTATCTACACTCAAGAATAGCTTGGTGTGTGCCATTCCCTTCTGAGCGCAAATTCAGATAATGTTGTGTCTCTTTAGCTCGATCAGAATTAAGGATTACCTACCTAGAATAATTGGGATGATGACTGAATTCTAATTTTCACGTCTCGTCATAAAATATTAAAATACCGTAGAAAAAGATGCAATCATGTGAAATTTAAATTAAAATCGGCTTAGAAATACGTGAAATACAAGCATTTAAAACTATTAATTTGGAAGCGATTAGACAGAGAGATCCGACAACAATTGTGACGTCATCGTTTAGTACGGCCATATAAACTCCATGTAAATTGCCGTTTTCCTAGAAAGAGACGGAGAAACTTTTTTACCTACTAACCTACCTTATTCTTGGTTGTTTTTATAGTTATTCGAAAACCGATTTTTTCTATCTATTTATTATATGAATGAGCTTCTATTAAAGCAATAATTTTTTTTCATTCATCTAGCCTATTCTCGACTAGTCCATTTGCCTCAAACGCCGCCACATACAGTCAAAATTTGACTGTGAAAAACTAATGGACTGTAAGAATAACACAATGATCACTGTCAAATTGGGGATCGTTCTATTTAGAGCAATGTCAAATAATTGTCCGTGAATGCAATTGGTGAACATACATATATTTTACACAGTTGAAAACTGTTATCGATTATACCCTAGTACACTCGAGTACAAAATGATCGATACTATCAAAGTTACAAAAATATTTATACACTAGCTGTTGCCCGCGACTTCGTCCGCGTGGAATTCGGTTATTACCAGCAAGTCGCTAATAATATCGCGTTAAAAAGTAGCCTATGTCCTTTCTCAGGCTCTAGATTATGTGTGTACCAAATTTCATTTAAATCGGTTCAGTAGTTTTGACAATACTTCCATACAACCTTTTATCCCCCCTTTCAACCCCTTACAACCCTTTTTTCGCATTAAAAAGTAGGCTGTGTTTTTTCTCAGGCTCTATACTATCTGTGTACCAAATTTCATTTAAATCAGTGCAGTAGTTTTGGCGTGAAAGCGCGACAGACAGACAGAGTTACTTTCGCATTTATAATATTAGTATGGATTGATTGACAAACTTTTTTGACTTAACATTAAGGTAGAGTTGGTAGAGTATGTATACATATTTTTGTAGCTTTGGCAGTATCGATATTTTTGTACTCGAGTGTACCTGTAGTCTCTATGAAAAAACAACAACCAGCGTGCAATTAAAATTTGGGAAAAATAACAACTAAAACATTTCTTTAGGATTTTTAAGAAAGCAACACCGTTCACATTAACAGAGGACGTGATCCGTGAAATTTGGTGTTAAGTGAGATGACATTAGTGGTGGCTTTACGATGAGTGATTTATGGCGAGTGGCAAGAGGGCCGATTCCATGAACGAATCAGAGTGCCGATTTAGTAAATTAATCGATTGATCGTCAACGTATCATCAACAGGTCATATACGTCCCCACCGAGGGGCTTGAGCCTACCCTAAAGTAGGGCGATTAGGCCTTAGTCAACCACGCTGGACAAGAGCGGGTTGGTTGACTTCACACGCAACCTGTAAAAAAATTCTTACTTCACAGGTGTTGTGCGGGTTTCCTCACGATGTTTTCCTTCACCGTAAAAGCGTCGAATAAATGTACGTATGAATTCAATATTTGAAAACACATTGGTATTTGGCGGGGTTCGAACCGCTATCTCCCGATTACGCACTACGCCATCGACGCGGAAGGTTATCGATTATAAGCATTGGTCACATCAATATGCTAAGACCGCTAGGACGACGGTGAAACATAAATCTTTGAATTGAATCTTGAGGTTTCAATCAAACTGTTAAATCGATACGACAGTCAGCTGCTAATAAGTTTACAAAATCACAGAACAGTAATAAGCCAAAGCTAAAACGTCTAATAAAACGATTAATAAATCAATAAAGAAGAAAATTTCGTATCGGGCGGGAAGTGAACCCGCGTCTCCAACATACCGTGTTGACGCCTTGACCAACTAGGCCATCGAGCTCTTATCACTCCCGACGAAATTCTTAGCCTTAATCATCTCTTATAGTTTTTTTCAAGCCAAAGTAGCCTTCATTCACTGTTAGTAACTCCGTATCAACATTTTTTTAGCATATTTAAAGAAAATGCAAAGTCAAATAATTATAAAAAAACTAAAACATCTAATTGAAATAGACGGTGCTTATGGAAATGAAATGCACAGCTAAAATAACGAATAATAACACCACTAATAACCCCAAAAAAACTATTCAAATAATATTACTATTTAAGAGTTTTATCCGAATACTTAGCTAAACAAATAAAAAGCTATAGACGTTATCCAGAGCTAAATCATTAGCGAAATGATGCATATGACAATACATTATTTGAGAATAGATGATTTTGAAATAAAATCTCTCTTAATTTTAAGGTTCATTAGTGGAATGCCAAGATATTATTTTAGCTCTCATTACATCAGATGAATAAAAGTCCATATCATTTATTTATCACATAGATCAATCGAACTATATTTCGCTGCATCGAATAGATATTTTCAAGATAATTTAGAAGTGACCTAAAACGTAACCTACAACGAACCGTTGTACGTTTTAGGTTATTTGTGGAATGGACCTTTTCGGTCAAACTCATCGCATTATTGTGACAAAAGCTTGTACGGCCAGTCTTAGTCGACTACGTTTTATTATGCATAAAACATTTATTTCATTTTACTTTATACTTTCGATTGTGTCTTTAAGTATTGTATAAGTTGGTCCATGTCTATAACGTTTAATTTTTGGATACGTGATAAGTCACAAATCAGTAAAAGTAATATTCTATCAGAAAATGTAATTTTCAGAAGATACAATAAGAACAGTAAAGCAAATCTTGTCAGTTCTGTTTTTATTAAGCCCATAACCCATAATCGCAATGGTCGTGCTGATAAAAAACGCATAACCGACAAAATATTCATTTGTCATCATTCCCGCGAAATTGTATCCAGTGAAATCGTCTCGCGGAAGAATTTTATCAAACCAAATGTAAATTGCGAGCCTCCCCCTTTGAGATTCACAATAGCCGACTCGGCGACCCCATTGTTTATTTTCTTACTAGATTAGGCCGCTACAAAAGATACTGAAAGCCATTTGTACAGAGAAAATGATATACTACTCATCCGTGCGTGTGACGACACGTATGCATACTACCAACCTCTCGCAAAACTCTGAAGAGAATAAAAAAAGTTTAACGCGCCTTAAGACATGGCTGTAAGGGTCGGATTCCCTTTGCCTGTTGGAACGAATGGTCGGCATTAAATCGTATGAAATGGAAACCACGGAATATGTACGACGAACAGACGAAAACAGAATAAAATACGGCAGAAAAGTGGACCCCAGACGCAATAAAATATCAATTTTTTTAGCGAGCCACCCTCGGCATAGTTTTAGTTGCCGAATGCTAGATGCGAGTTCTTCGGTACTTCGAATGCGAGGGCGAGTGTGCACAGACAAGCGTTTTTTAAAAAGTTTCCTGAACTGTTTGTAATGTCTTACACAGTTTGCAAGTGTGTACTATTAATAGTAATATTCTTATTTTTAGTTACCAGTTTCACTGGCACATGGGCACACCGCATAACACGCAACGTAACATGTAGTCGAAAACGTCAAAATTAATTATTTAAAAAGTGATTCTATCACTCACTTGAAATGCTGATTTCTTTAAATATGGGCGAAATCGAGTAAATCTTATTGTTAAGTAAAGATGTAATTTTAGTTGAAAGTTATTTTGTATAAAAAAATAATTTGTTTCAATTTGAAACTCCGTTCAAAATTCTCAGAATTTTAATTTTCTTTGCAATTGAGGAGTTACAGTGTGTTAAAGTTTGTATTGAAATATGCTTTTTTCGACGAGAAAGGATTTCGTATCATCCAACAGATCAACCGACCGGCATAATCGACATCAGAAGAGGCGTGAGACAGGGTGACACTCACCTAAATTGTTTATCCTGGTTCTAGAGGATGTCTTCAAAACACTCATGGGAGGAACGTGGTCTTAAATTACCAGGAGCAAGACTGAACAATCTTTGATTCACAGACGATATCGTTCTTCTGAGTGATAACCCTGATCACCTCCAAATTATGATCAATTAGCTGAACGAAGCCTCCTTAAATGTCGGTTTGGAAATGAATCTTAGTAAAACTAAGGTAATGTAATGACCAACGACCCCACACCTGTCGTGATTAAAGTAAACCAAGCTGTTATTGAAAAGGTAGATAAATACGTATATCTGGGTCAGGAAAGAAAGATGGGAAAAGGGAATCAGGTGAATGAAATCGATAGACGCATACGTCTAATGTGGGCTGCCTATTCACAGTTAGACTTTGCGTGGAAAATGTATATAGTAGCTGAACAGAAGCTAGGTTAGCCAGGTTGTTCAATCAATGTATCATGCCGGTGCTTACCTACGGAGCAGAAATCTGGGTCCTGGCACGGGAGTATATTAACATACAAGTCGTCTAGAGGAAACTTGAAAGGAAGCTCGTGGGAGTTACGTTGAGAGATTGTAAGACGAACACCTGGCTTAGGAAACAAAGTAAAGTCACGGATGCCACGAGTTTGAAATGGCAATGGGCAGGACATATAGCCCGTAAACATGGCTCGTGGGGCAAGGCGGTCCAAGAATGTCGACCTTGAGAGGAAAAACATCCCAAAGGCAGACCACAATTGCGGTGAAAAGACGAAATTAAGAAAGTTGCAGGGAGCAATTGGATGAAAGTACCGCAGGAACAGGATAGATAGCGCAATATGAAGGAGGCCTTCACCAAATTGGTTGAGAATGGCTAAGAAGAAGAAGAAGAAGAACCGATCACCCGACCGGCAAGCAATGTACTTGCCTAGGTACCAATGGAAAAATCAAAATTATATAATCAAATAAAATCAGACTTAATTAATATTATATAGTATTAACTGCATCCTGTGCAGTTTTATATGAAAGTTTTGTTGGACAGTTTTTAATTTTTAACTGCGTTATCGTTTATGTGTATTTTAGAATTAGAAATGTGAAATAGGGTTTAAATTTTGTTTTTTGTTTGAGCCTATCAAACTAACAACTCCTTAACGTATTTTAACAAACCTTTTATAAAAGCTTTTGCTTTACACTTTGAATTGTTTTTACCACGGGAAGATATAGAATTCTTACGAGAAAATGAATTAAATAATGCGGGCGAAGTTGCAATGGTTCCAACATTATTTTTGCGGCATTTCGTCCTGTTTCGTACTGCACATTGATTTAAAAAAATCTTTATTCAATATAGGCCTTTCAATCCTTGACTAGCTTTCCTCGCACTATTACTCGTACATCTTCCACCTACTTACATGAATACTCCTAAATGGCACGGACCATTAATCTTTTGCCCAATACTGGAATGGTGGTGTCAGTGGCTTTGTCTATGGCCGGTGCATATCGATTGCGCGCGGCATGAATTATTCAGGGCCGCGAAATGCCCGGCGCAATTAAAGGGGGGCAAACAGGAATCAATTAGCACCGCCGGTGATATTGACGAATTACACTGGCCGTGTTTGTACTGACGCCGTCCGATTACATGTCGTCGGCCTCATTAACAGAGTGCGTAAGTTCATTTATGGTGAAATTTTCAGGAGGAAATATTATATTCATAATTATGAGTTGTCCACAATAAACGAAATTTAGAATGAATTCTATTTAAGAGGATGTTACTGCGACTATCTTTTTTCCATTCCAGGAACTAATAATTAATTTTATAAATAATACTTAAGTTTATCTTCGTAATTTTGGACTTAGGTATGCGTTTTTATCGTTCCAATTGTTTATAATATGTACAGTACAACTAAGTTGGCAAACAAAAAGGCTACCTACCCAATGGTATTGGCTACAGTCACCTATAGAACATTTAGTTCCTGTAGCACATCTACAACCCTCACAAGGAGCCCAATGAAAATGTCAAGTCACAGCATCTAAAATTTTTACTGCCTGTCTTATCTCCCAAACCGGAACATAGCCATACGTACTGCTGCTTCACGGCAGAAAAAGGTAAGATAGAGGTATCTGCGCAGACGACTCTTGTACTGAGCCTCCCTCTGGTCATCCAAAGAACAAATATTTACAATTACTGACTCCATTTGGTAAATTTTCTACTGAAGTTTATTTTAGTTTGTCTTGTCGTCATTGGCCGGTGGGACCACGCGGAACCACATTTCCTCGTGGCCCTACCAGTGGGGCAAAATTGTAGGACCACGAGTAACGACCCCGAATCGGGTCTTGTACCTGACAAAAATGTCTTGCTTTCAGCACTTTCATCACGTCCTACGTGTATTTTTTTGTAGTTTATGTTGTTGTCGTCAAGAGTTTATCATACAATAAATTTTGGATAAACGTATTTTGTTACTGGACTATCTATAAATCAGGAACTAAACGTTACAAACATGTACCAACAATGACAAACAAAAGATGAGCGAGCTTCCCACGATACTTAAAATCTCTTTAGAGAAACCGATCGATCTAAAGTTGAAATGTCGCCCACTAAATCTTGCGGTGCGGTAAGCTTGACCTCAGACGACTTGAAATAATAGCTAACCATGTGTTTGGACTACCGTAAAATCTACAACAATGCATCTTTTGTAAATAGCGATAAATATCGCATTGTCGCGTTTGGCAAATTTCAATTCTAAACGTTCGCCCGTAAAGTCTCGATTCGGTCAACAATTTTAAACCAACTTTTTCAGTTTGCTGAATACATTTTTGTGATTTTAGACAGTTCCGATTGTTTAAGAGATTCGTGGGAATACGGCGTGGCGGTGGCGTATGTTCTTGTTATGAAAAGGTTTGTATTGACCACGATCTTGTCGGTTACTTTATAATATAGTATTTAGCGGACTGCAGTTGTGCTAGTGGATGTAATGACCTTGATACTTTTATTTTTTTCTTTTTTGAAGACAATTGTCTTGAATTAATTGATCTTGGCAATTATTGGCTTATTCCTCACTTATATTGTAAAAATCATATGTTTGCATTATTTAAAAAATAAATGGCTATGTACGAGTCTGTGAATACAAATACTAAGCAAAGGAATTATTTTCACAAAAAAATATTAGTAAGGTTTTATTGTGACATCATGACATGATAATCTGAACTATTTATTTGAGAGTCATTTTTGCTTTTATTGGTGAGGATGCTGGACGTTCATTCAGCTTTTATGTTGATTCCACTTTTTAGCTTTGAAACGAATTGATAGTTCGCTATTAGATAATTAATATGGGTAAATAAATACGAATTTCTATCTATAAAATTCATTAGACATTTTTTTGCTCACAATAAGGACATTTTGGTCCTCAATCACCCGATGGTAAGGTAAGTAAGAAGTTTGCTTCATCTGGATTTCTTGACTAGGGAGGAAGTAGCTATTTTACCGTGGGGATTATGAGGCAAAATTTAAAAACAAAAGAAAATAAATAATAAAGTAATGTTACTTTTAAACTTCACGGATCACATCAATTGAGCGTCGTAAACTGCGCAAGCGCCGGCTGCGGGCACTCGACGGTCTCCATTGTTCACCTCCTCACGCGCGCCTTCGGTGATATATTGTCGAGTATGCGAACATTGTTTGGACTTTTGGACCAGCCAAATATACGCGAGATTAGACTGCTCAGTTGAATTGTTTCAACTTTTAAAGTACACGATAAAGCTGAAGAATTTTGTGAAATCTGGCTAGGTTGTGTACAAGAAAGGTTGAAGTAAGTACAATACTATACTATGCCCACGCTAACAATATAATAAAAAAGAATGTTTAGTTCCGAAGGGAAGGTTTTTATTGTCGTTTTTCCAAAATCAACAAATATAAAATTGATATAAATTCAAAATTTGAAATGCGAGAATATTAGGTAGATTATTTTTGTTTTGAAGATTTTAATTGCATTTAAAAACAAATTAATGTTTGGGATTTCACCCTTGATATCTTTGAATCGGTTTCCTTGGTTCGGTTCGGTTCATTCTAATCATTTTTTTTTCGGAACATATCGAAACATGTCTCCAATCTCTCTCATTCCATCGTCCGCTTAAATACTGAAGCTTATGAGCTTGTCTCACTGTCAGAATGTTCCGTACGGTAATAACGGTTAGATAGGGTGAAGGAAATATTAACATTGGGAACATTTATTACTTTGCGACATTAGACGTTAAAAGAGTATCTATTACAATTTGTTACATCGCGTAACATTTGTTAACTTGATGAATTTTTCACAGCATCGACTTTCGTAATAATTCACTTAGCAAGTTCACCCGCCAAAGCAATCACAAGTCCACAATGTCGAACAAAGAAATTCGGAACAAGCGTTGATAGCAAATTCATTACCGGTGGCGCACCGCTGATTTCCGCGTGCACTCGAAAAGATTCGGCATTGTAACAAAGCCGGGCCAGGAGTCGGGTACACGGGAAATGACACGGCTGCCATGTTTTTCATTACCCCCCCGCCCGCCTACGAGCAAAACGTGAGCCCTTTGTCTTTTAAACACTGCACAGTTGGATTCAGTGTTCCCGTTTAGGATTGCGCGTTGGATATTCGGTATCGGCTTGTGTTTGTTTTGCGCAGGATCGTCACATTTCTTTCTCTGAGAAATGTCATAGCTTGGTGTTATTTTTGGAGCTGGGATTAGGTCATGATTGCATCATGGAAAGAATGAAATATCATGCAGTCATCATTTCGTCTGGACGGCCAGTTCAAATTTCCAAAGATCACTCGGCTCGGAAATTGGTCAAATAAGCAGTAACAATAATTTCACGTTCTTCAGATGTGTATCGCTCCATGACAATGATATTTGATTCCATTTGCAAAAATTGTGGCACATTCACACTATGACATTACTTTTGCGCCACATTGTAGTTAGAATATAGTTCAATAACTATATCAGTAAGTACGAGTATATGCACAAAATCTGTCAATATTTATATGTTGCATTCCCTTATAATGTTTTTTTTGCGTCATGCCTTAACAGCGTTATTTTTTTTATTTGTATATTGTTTACCTTTCACGAGCAGTAATACAAAATGTTACCGCTTGACTACTGAGTCAAGTGTGAGGTACCGCTTGACTCAGGCAAGGTATTCATTAGAGCGATAAACAGACTGTACCTACCCTACGTCTCTTAGATTAAGAAATACGGCATCTAATACGGCGACAGCAACAGAAAACCACCATTCACAGAAAATAAAGTTTTCCCCGCGATTAGAAGCAGTTCAAAGTAAGAGTTTTATCATCGAGGCATTGTTCCGTGATGGGTTCTTTAATATCGTCGGTTTCGCCCGCTCCGGTGCCGGTGCCGGTTCGAATGGCGGTGTTCCCTCCGCGGCCCTGTATTGCCTGATTGACTTTTATGTGTGCCGCGCCGTTTGAAGCCGATGTTTCGTTTGATTCCCTGCGAATTAAAAATGGGCGCGTCGTCGGTCGGTAATCTTCTAGATTGCTTACTTTTATTGGTCCCTGAAGATAATTTTTGTGCGAAAATTATCAATTTGAAAAGGAAGTCAATTTGGGTAGTCAACCGATGATTTCTTTTTGGCGTAGTACTGTTACTTTAACATTTTGCGTTCTTTTGCTCTTGTATATACTTACCTATCCTGTTAAAGTATATGAGGAGTCACCAAAATGAGTATCGAAATATATTATTTATTCATAGCTTTTGTGGTGACTGGTTAGTTACTGAACAATAGTTTTTCGCCATAGAATTCAGTTTTCAAGGGATAAAAAAAGTATCTATGTTGTAAACCATTTGGATCTCTTTTCTCATAATTCTCGACCGTTTCTTTGTAGATTAGCAGAGATACGAACTCACATATTTAGAATGTTACTTATACAGGTTACTTATACATTCCTAAAACAATAGATAAACCTATACCTACTGTAGATAAACTTCATCATGGCCTCCCTTACCACAAATGACCTTAGTCAAAATATCCAGGTTTCAGCGATATTTATTGTTTTTTCGAAAATTTACAAGTGCGATTAGTTTTTATAGTGCCATTTCTACAAATGAAGAGATTTTTCGATTTCGTTTTCTTCCAAGCGCAAGCGATAGTTTAGCTATTAAAAACAAAGAATTAAATTTAACTAACTAGCGTAAAGTGTTTAAAAAAAATTAAAACACAAAGAAAATTAAAAACGAAATTAATTTTCTTTCATGCATGATCAGCTACAGTGTAAAAAAGTGTAGGACATTCATCGTGCCCATCATCTTAAAAACTTGCTTAGCTATTCTAGATTCCAAAAAGGTGTCATAAACCTAGACATTCTGAATATTTTTAATTTTATGAGACTTGCATAGCTAATAGTAAGCTCATTGGTGTACATGGCACGATCAAATCCTGCCATGTACACCAATGATTTTGGAATTTAATATACATATTAAATTCGAAAATCGAAAAACTCATTTGTCCTACGCTCCTACGGTGAAAAAGAACATCATGAGGCAATCTGCATAGTGCATACATCTGCGAAGAAATTCAAAGGTGTATGTGAAGTCGACAACAACTGGGTCAGCGTAGTTGACTAAGGCCTAAACACCCTAACTTAGGGTAGGATCGAGGCCCTTTGGTGGGGACATATATGAGCTGTGGTGACGACTTAGTATTAATATGTATATATATTCTCATGCCAAATTACAGCTTTCTAGTACTAAGGCTCTTTGAGTAGACGGACATGGTAA
This sequence comes from Schoenobius gigantellus, assembly GCA_963935595.1. NCBI lineage: Eukaryota > Metazoa > Arthropoda > Insecta > Lepidoptera > Crambidae > Schoenobius > Schoenobius gigantellus. Next base: position 26,666,408 of record OZ012554.1, read on the forward strand.
ACTAAACATGATGGTTCCTTGTTGACGACGGAACGCTAAAAACCAATATAGTTTCCACAAAATATCGTATGAATGAGGTCCCATCGGAAACGATGCAAAGTTAACCGAGTGACCGTCGAGTGTGAACCAAAAAGTTTGTAATTAAACACTGTGTGTACACTGAGCGTACTACGGGTCCCTCGCCTCGTGAAACCCATCAATTAACTGCTGGTCAACATCAATCATTCGAATTTTTGTGTTTTAATTAAATAATCTGTATTTCGTGTAACGTCTCTTTGGCCCATCCCCTGACTTACCTACGGCTTGGAATCAATTGTTCACAAGGAATTTAACTATGTAGATAAATTTCAAGTCTATCAGACAAAAAGCTATGTACTTTTTTAACGTAAATATGTAATTTTTATAAAACACGTACGGCCGGTTGCACCAAATTTACGTTTTACGATTTCGTAAAAGTAACAATAACAATACGTAAGAATTACACCATAATCTAGTTTCAATTGTAGTTTTATTTAATCCTTTGCGTTTAAAAAGGTTAAATGTGTGGCGCAAATCATTTATATAATAGTGAAACGACCCATTTTTAGGTATTAAGTTGTTACTTTTTCCGAAATTGTAAAACGTAAAACTTGGTGCAACCGGCTGTTAGTATACATAAGGTAACTGTTAAAATGTTGATTAGAACGTCAATTATTTAAAATAACTTTGAGTAGGTTTACGTCTATTCATTATGAATTATCTTGTTAAGATTGCTACAATATGCTAATAACCTCGAAAGCTTTCTTCGGCAATCTCAATACGACCTAATTAAGCCATATTTCGGAATAGACAACGTTATCTTTTGAACTTACCTGCTTTCTTGAGAAGCCCCTAAGCCCTGCTAAATTCGTGTAAAGGCGCAATCAAATCAAAGCCCTATTAAAAGCCGGCAAGTTTGAAATTCGCGTGTAACAGGACTCGAGAGTTAAGGTGCAGATTTTGCGGCAACCCTCCTTGGGCAACATTAATAAGCAGAATTAAGATTAAAATGATATTAAATTTTGATATTGTGTTGTGTTCGGATTATTCTCAAGGAAATTTTAATATGGGCTTCTTTCTCTTTGAGTTGAATGTTCTTTGTGGCCCGAGGCGAGGGTGCAAGCTGGGCGAAATTTGCTGTTGAGCGGGCGGTTACTTCTATGCGTTTTCTATGTCGACAAATGGATATACAGGGTGAAAAATAAAAGTGATCTCAAGCGATATCTCCTGAACCATATAAGATATTGGAAAAATTATTGATGATGTCTTATTACATATCGGTTGAGTAGACCTTGAACTGTTGTAGGAGACAGCTGATTTTTTGCGATTTCAAAGTTGTTCACATTCTGAAAGTTATTCTGATCACTTTTTGGAACATCATACATCTTCTTCTTCTTCTTATATATAAAAATGAAACGATGTGTGTTAGTCTCACAAAAACTCTGAAACGGCTTGACAAATTCTTACCAAATTTTCTGTGTGTATTTAAATAGGTTCAAGGAAGGTTTAAAAGGTCTGCCAGGTCCACTAGTATATAATAAATGTAAAGCTTTATTAAATCTAATGCATAATTTGTGAACAAGAAGTGTACAAGGAACATTGTATTCACGCGGGAAGAACAAACGTCCAATAACAAATCGCTAAGTTTTCAAGTTGCCTTGTGTTGGACCGCGACGGAGTTTGAATAATTAATACGGTGGAAGGGTCACTTGTCCCTCTTTGTCCCCTCCGCGGGTCCAATCATTGCTAATCAAGCCCTATTGAGCGTGGCTTTTTATAATCACATCGCGCCTTTAAACTTTGGGATTTCCTTGGCGTTTCAATATGTTTCGTGGAGCTCTAGATAGTAGGTTCACTTTAAACAATACTCACGATTTATGTTTACTTAAGCTCTGAGGCTCGTATTAATGATTGCGTCACAAGAATGAGCTGATCGATCATAAGTTGACTGAATTTATATATGAAAATTAGGGTTTTTGGCCTTAGGTGGCATGACTCTAGGATCGCACTTAAAAAATCCAAAACAAGATAAACTAAAGCTCATATCCGTATTATCTAGTGAAGACCCGATGCCTCTAGAGGCCCAGGGGCCAAGCAAGATCTCGATGTGCTCATCTTTAAATACGTCCGTCTGTCTGTATATTCTTCAGATAGACGGACGGATTTAAAGATGAGCACATAACTTTACCAATCAAAGTTTGGGTGGCGCCTAAAAATTACATATTTAATATATATTGTTGCACTGCTATTGACCAAGTAACGAAGTATTATCATTATGTTTTATTTTTACCACAAATAATCTATACACAATATCATGCTTCTAGGTAAGCATACCTATTCTGTTTGCTCAAATACACCAAAAATATTGAAACAAAAGAAACAAACCTCAGTTGCTGAATATGTCAGATATAGACGTCAAAATGGATAACCGTACCGTGGCCACCTTTATGATGCCGAATAAAAAGGGTTAAATGCGGAATGCTACCTATAACTTGTAAACACGGCAACGCATTTAATAGCGAAGTACTCCTGTCAGTGCTCTTTGTGACTTATAAGTTACCTATCGCCTTTGTACGCAAATAAAATTTTTGTAAATCTGTTAAAATCTATCTGTGAGATGTAATTAAGATACATTAGTAAATTGCTCTGAGGAAAAAAATATCATATATAATAAAACCACCAAGAGTTTGTGCATTTGTTAATTTTTAAAAGCTGGATAGTGCTTTTCATACCGAAAGAAATTTTTCTTTTTCATATCAGGGACCAGGGTTGTTCGGCAGTTGTCGGGAATATCTACTAAGCTCGGTTACACGGCTGTTCTACAAACGCTTTACCTCAAGCTTCCTTACCTAATAACTTCGCATATCAAATTAACATTTCAATTTACACTTTTTGCGGTCCACACGAGAAAGTCGGGGCAACAGTAGGTACCCTCTCACCATTAATTGGGTTACGGGAGGGCCGCACCTCGGGGGACTGAAGGGTTACTCCTCGGGGAGCTTCCGAAATTGATTGAGATGGATGTTGTCAACGAACAAATTCAGTGGCACTTTTTCATCTTTTTACCCCGGTCTCCTCTATTGTTTTTTTTCTGTTTGTTGGGGTGGTTTTAATCAGTTGGTCCGCGTCGCTAATTGTTTTTAACTTCTTCGGCGAGTTTTCAATTGGAGTTTATGGTACGGATCGTTTATGAGGACACTTTTAACGCGGCCGGAATAGGGAGGGAAGTTGTAATTGTACATCTTTGTTGTGCTTTCTTGATGCCTTCTCCGCCTTTAATTTTAATTCTCGGTTTTGAATGCTAATTGCTTTGACATTCTCCTTGCAGTAGACCAGGGTTTCCCAACCTTTATTTTGCCGACCGGCGCAAATAAAAAACACACATAGTATTTATTTAAATTAAATTAGGTGATTTTGAATTCGAAGTTAAGAGATACCTGAGGTTGCATGCTCTGTACCAGTTTGTTGATTTCATTGTTTAGTTGAACAGAAGCAAAAAAGCACACAATTGTTTTGTATTCTGTTCAATATCCACTGAACCAAGATGTATTCAACAGCTGATTTCTTTGCGATTTCAAGATTGGTCCCATAGTAAAAGTTGTTTAGTTAAGTAACCTGTATAGCTATACAAGATTACTTTTTTGAGGTCGAATATAATTGGGTGCATGTCAGTGCGCTACTCTCACGTCACTTAAGAGCGTACAGTCCTGCACCAGCACTGACCTAACCGTGTCAGTGCAGTAAACCAAGGTTTCGTAACTTTGGTAAACTAAGAGAGTAGCCTATCAGTTGTACCTACTGCTCGTTCTATTCAGTACTTAGTACATAGCTTAAAAAAATTCAAAACTTTAAAAACCAATTACACAAGCATACTTATTTATATGGCTACAAACGTTTGAGGAATGAAAAACGAAAACCGTAAAGGTGGTTTTGCGTTTTATAAGTAGTCTTTATATAGGTAGTAGTATTTATATAGGTTTTAAGTATGCTACTCAAAAAGAATACAAAATTGAATTTATAATGACCGCAAAACATTTGTATATATGAAATGAATGTTTGTTTACTGTCCTCTCTGACAATATCTCTACTAAGTAGTATTAAAGTAAAGCAAACCTTCATAAATACCTTTATGTAACCGCAATCACGCTTTTGCTGTCCCAATACTGAGAAAATAAAACACCCTGTTTGCTTCTAACGTCTTTTCTGTTGTATTAGTATTCCATGTCTCGCGTGTATAGGGGTCACCAATAAAATTTCCTCTGGACTTGTCGATGTATGTCGGCCAAAATTTACTGTGGGTTCTGCGCCGGTAACTCACGATTGTTTGTAAGGGGCCAGATGCGCGATAACCTCCGATAATCCCCGGATAAAATCTCATACGATTTGCCTCGGTACGCGGTAGCACAAAATTTAACATCTCCCGAACGAGAGTAAATCGACAATGTACATATAATTCGTTTGCCCTAGGCTACTCGGATATCTACGAAATAGATGCTTTTGAAAACTAAGAGATTGCTTTGGTTTGTCAGTTCTTAGAAATGGAGTCAACAACCTACGGGCCAAAACTGCTGTTTGTACCTACTATTTTAATTTCTTGGAATGTTCGAAAGATCGGATGGAGGACGATTAACAAAATAATCCAAGCATTTGCTATTTTAATAAATTCATTCTTACGCGATAAATTATTTCTTATCCATCTTTTTACAAATTCATATAATTTTAGCACCTCACTGATATTCTACAGTTATAGACATGGAAACGCTCGTAGAATCAAAGTAAGACGAATTTTACAAAAATCACAACCTCGTATTTATGATCACAGATGTGTACAATATATTATTATATTTAATTGAATAAATCTCCATTCTTCCACGAACGACGTGGAACTAGTGACAAATTAAAGCTGGGTGATGTGACGGGTGCTAATGACAATATTATACGGAGCTTCTCCGATACTTATCGGCGGTCGTCAATGATGCTGATAAGCATATGAATGTGGTCTCCGATCCGTCCATTCACTTTGATAGTCAACATTTTGACGCGACCCAATCGCTTCTAGATACCTAAAGTGGTGGGCTGAAAACGTGTTACTGTTAAAATTATGTAGTACTCCGCTTAAAAGGTACCGTTTAGCATTAGACATTCTAAAACTTGGGTGAGCTTGATTTATGCAAGATCCTCACTTTAGGGATAAACTTTTAATTGAAAATGTTTTAACATGACAATTTTTTTTTGTTGTTCCAGCGTAGGTCAGATTTTCAACGAAAGTGCGACATCGCCCTGGTGCCATGGGTTTTGTGAGTATGTAGCTAGCGAGAGCAAAATACAAAAAAACTCAAAACTTTTTGTAAATAAAAAAAAGTAAAAATTCGGTCGTTTTTCGCCTCGTTTCGGTCAGAAATAAAGTCATATCCTGAAAACGAAATGAGATATTGCTAAAAATAAAAAAATAGGCCTAGATAGTACCTAGTTTGGGCTCCATTTAAAAATTATTGAAAGTGCGAATCACTGATGGGCTATTCAGAAGCTGTACTTTTGTGACGCAACTCGCAGAGAACGTGTGAACGCTGTAGTAGTAGCAAGTGAATAAATGTTTTAGAGTATGATTATGTTTTTATTGTTTTCATACAAAGTTATTCTTTGGGAATAAATAAAAATTTATTTAAACTAATAGATATAGTTATAAAAAAACTTGTTAATAAAAATAAAAGAAAGCCCAATGAAAATAAGATGATAATATTATTGTTTTTTAAAAGTATTACTAAATAATAGGTATTACCGCATTTATTAATAAAATGTGTGAAATAAAAAAAACATCTTTTGTTCGGTTGGTTTGGTATATTATGTAATTAACATTTAAAAAAAATATAGATTTCATTTGGTAGATTGATTTTCAGTGTATCGGATCGGAAGGTCGTGGAGGACACGAGATTTGCGACTTTTTTCTAATTGTCAAAAGAATTGCTGCTTAAAATATAAAAGTTAGACAGTTATAATTCTATCAGTAATTAACGCGATTAACTTGTTCGTGTTACATAAGGTGCGTCTGATTTCGCGTTCTTGATAATGCGAAAAATTGACAAAATAGGTATAATATTGTCATCCAAAACCCTGCTAAAAAACGGAAACGATTAATCTTTCGTGTTATTATATTTTATTTATTACTGGATAACAATTTAATTCAAGGTTTTCAAATTTACCCCTTACGTAATGCATTTGAAATCGAAATATTAAATAATATTCAGGCTACTGCTATGATTTGGGTACAATTTTTTGTTTCTTCGCAATAAAAAAGATTTTGCTTTTGATTATTTAGCTTTTTATAAAAGGAATGGAGATCATGCAAACTCTTTGATTAATTGAAGCAATTAAAAAATGTATAAATGTAGGAAAACAGACTTAAGGAGGCCTCGTTGCTAAATAGCAATGTCTGCCATGCAAGACTAACACCCAGTTTCTGAAAGGCTGTTCAGCGATAAAATTAACTAACAAGCTGTCAATCTAATGCTAACTATGAATTGAGTTGCTGAAAGCTAAATCAACTTATCACTGTGTTAGTTGACACAGCTGTCAAATTTATTTCAAAATTATTAAGAAAAGACCCATTTTGGGTTTCCAAAATATATATGAATAAAACAAAATATATGATTTCAGCAATGTGACCGTGTCTAAAAATATTTCTCACGAGAAATCAAATTATTAAGAATAAGTAAATTTTGGCTAACCAACGTTTCGGAAACTCAAATTGATTTGACACTGCTGTTAAGATGACATGGATGTTAGTTGAACAATATTTTGATTAGCCTTTCAGAAACTGGGGGTAAGACAACAAAAGGTGTATTAGATTAGAATGTGTAAAAGAGCTTTTAAATTAACCCTCCAGAACAAGTTGTAAATACCTGTTGAATTTTGAAAGGCCGGGTATTTAGTAGTCATAAATTCAGTCAAATCGTTTTTATTAATTCCACAACATGTGTCTGTGTCATCATCAACACACAGAACTCTATAGGGACACAGATTAAATTCGTAAAACAAAGGACCACATCAAAGTGGTCCAATGAGAAAGTTTTCCAATTCACCGCCAAACCCTCAAAAGGATTTGCATGCCGCACAAAGCGCTTGTATTTTGCAATATTTTCAATACCGCAGCATGGGTCCTTATAAATCGGGGGTCCTTCTTTTGTCCTGCACTTTAATATCTGTGGGAATAGACATGCCGAGTCCATTTCGGCAATTTATCATTCTTAAACGAGTAAGACCATCGGCCATTATCCTTAGTCTATCCAGTCTTGGAAGGGCGAAGACTTTGGCTTTTGTGCCGGCATGTTCAAATTAATGACGGATTTGCCCCAACGGGTTCCGCGATTTATGAATTATTAGCAGTTCGGTTCCCATAAAATCTATTTGTTTGGCGATGGTCAACTCGGACAGGTCAGCTGAGGTCAGAAGGGACAGTAGAAGCTGTATTATTTCCTCTAACCGGATTAGGCGAGAGCCGTTACGCGTTTTTTTTAATTGAATTCGTAATGGGAATAGATCGAATGGTTGTTAAACAGAACTTTTTTTAAGTACAATGACAGGTGGCAGCATTGAATCGTCCCCTTGATAAAACGCGTGTCCATGAAAAGTCCGAATGATTTCATCTCCGCCACAATAAAGAAATTAAAAAGATGCAGCATCGTTCGGGGTGAGCAGGTTAGGTCAGGTTGAATAAGGCACGAGTCAAACGAGATTTTTCTGAATTATGTAAATCGTTTGGAGATAATCATGCTCTGGACACGAGCGTAGTGGGGTCAAATTAGTATGGTCCTTGACATATCAATCAAAATAACAAGGAGGAGAGAGAATAAATTGAACTTGTTTTCAGATTGTTCGGATGTCATTTAACTCTTGAAATTATAAGTATAACATACAAGCTAGCGTGACATATGCTTCTTGAAATTCTCAGCATCAGTTTAACAACAACAACAAATGAAATGAGTAGAGAAACTGCGAATAAAACGTGAAAGACATAAATAGGAGAAAAGAAAGCATCACCTACATTCCTAGATTACATTCTGTCAATTTCAAAATACCTATATTAATTTGTTAAAAAATGTTGAACATTTAGCCAATTACAAAAGCACATAATGCTAACAAAATATGACATACCAATTTGAACAAAGGATTGAAATTGTGTACAAAGTATTAAAAAGTACCTACCTACCTACTTATTGGTATTTTGTATGGAATATTTCCTAAAATAATTTTACACATTTTTGGAACATGATTTTTCTCTTATAAGCACTATTATGTTAATCTTTCAAAGCCAGTTATCGTTTAAAGTGATTTTTTTACGGAACAAATCATATTATTTTGAGTATTTTTAAAAACGTTTTATTTTTCTGTTGTTGTTAAATACATTGTGACACTGGTGTCGATTCAGACACACAACTTAATTTACTAAACTAATTTGACAGGATTAAAACTATTGCCATCTTTCTTTTTCTCTAAAGGATTAAAAGTGACGACCTTATTTTTAGACCTGTCAAATTAGTTTAGTTATAGTTTAATTAAGTTGTGTGTCTGAATCGACACCAATATTGACTGAAGTTTTTGTTTACAAACGTAGCTTACGTACTGCCTGCTTACACTAGTGAAAGTGGCTCCGATGCATATTTTTTTTATTGCTAACGGTGGCAGACGAGCCAGTGGCCCACATGATGTTAATTGGTAACCACCGTTCATGAACATCTGCAATGCCAGGGCCACAGTTCAGTCACTGCCTACCTGGAGAGAAATGCTCTTCTTAAGCCTCGTTTGAAGAAGGACATAATATCGTAGCGCTCAGGAAACACCGCAGCTGGGAGTTTGTTCTAGAGCCTACACGTACGTGGTAATGAACGCTGAAACCGAACTGTACTGTACGAGATTGGTTCACAAATGATGAAAAAAAATTATTACATTAATAAATTTATCGGTTACTGTGTTAAAAATGTTGTTGTTTCAGTAAGATATAAAACTTAAGTTCTAATTAAACAAACAACAAATTTTGATGATAAAAAAATGCTGCTGCATTGCTTTTTAAAACTGTAAAATCATTTCGTTTTCTTTCAATTTGCAATATAGAATAAATTGATCTTGCTCACTATCAGAACTGTTCAAATATGTTACTGTGTCGTAAAGTACGCCATATAAGCAATGAAGTAAGTGTGCTGAACTGGGAACACTCTAATGCAGGTACAGCGATGTCCCCAAGAACTGCTGTCACGCTTAAATTAATGAATATCCGCGAAGACGACCGGTCCGTCCGTCCATCTAATTTATTACACGTAAACACTTCCCTCCTCGTGACCGTTAAACTTTATAATAACGATTTTAAATTTTAATTGAAAGTCAATGCTTAGGATTACATCCGTGAAGAAATGTGTAAAAAATGGTAGTATGAGATGGAATACGTAACCAAATTATATGAATTATAGTTAGCCTGAGGACATCTAATTTTGTAGCTTTCTTATGAAATGCATAATCTTAAAGGAGGGTACCAATTCATTTTCACATCTTCTGACATTAAAGACGTGACATAAGACGTCTCAAACCAGTTTTATTTACAGTCATAAACAATCGTGTTGCTATGAGTATTAATTCTTTTTAATTTTTTTTACAAGATCTCTTTTTTTTTAAGCTAGTGTTTATTGGGCTGTAGATAATGTAAGGTGGATAATATCGAATTTTGTAGGATATTAAATCGAAACTATATATCGGTATTCGATATCGGATTTTGAAACCATATTTTTTAAATCTACATCACAATCTACATAATTGTTGTGATATTTTTACGATTCGACGCAAGATTCGATATGTATGATTTTATAACAGTTTGGTAGGGATATTTTAGCTCAAGTGATAAACATCAACTGTTATATTGAGTTTAAATCTTATCTGCAAATAAAGGTATACGAATGATTACCAAATAAGCTTTCCTTCATATTTGAACCAGGCTTAGGACTAGCTGCATGAATTTACTTGTTTTAAATTCACGAGCAATAGGAGGTCAGATGGAGACAAAGCATGTGTGTTATAGAAAAGTAAATATACTCGTTATTGATGCGAACTAATGCGATACTCGGCGATGCTCGATTCAAGCGACTTAGAAATATCGATGTTGGTGATATACCGGGTGTAACGGAATACTGAAATAATATTTAAGGTTGTTGATTAACAAAAAAAATTTTTTATTACTATTCTTTGTATTTTTATTATATTCCTACTTTCGATTTAATACGCATAACAGGTAAACGTAATAAATCGAAAGTAGGCATATAATAAAAATACAAAGAATAGTCATACGTTTCAAAAATTTGATACGATTCAAATCGCCCACTCGTATTGGGCTGTAAAATTGCTATTTTGAACAATATTTAGTAAATATAAAGAAATTGTACAGTAACCACTAATCACAATATTACTTACTTAAAAAAAACGATACCCTACACGTACCTGTTTGATTAGTGCATCTATAACTAAAAAGTTTCCGTGCCCGGAGCGGCATGAAAGCGGTACACCCCTTTGCGAACTATCCACTAAGCTCATTACACTACAATATAACACCTGAACGGGTACGATTACGCATAATGAGCACAAAACCTTTTGTCCCCATTCAGCCACCGATATTAATAAAAAAGGGATAGTGACTCGTCTTTTGTATGGACTTGTTTATTCCGGAATGACATGAATGCTTAGAGGAAAAAAGTTAGGGATGTAACGGAGTCAGGGAGGCAAAGTTAACGATGATGTTAGTGCATTTAGAAATATCTTTAATGAAATACCATAAGGACTAGTTTACAGTGACGCTTCACTTATTTAACTGAATAATGGTGCTGTTGCAGCAGCAGAAGATGATGATCGGTGACCTTTAACACTAGTTGTGTGTGGTATTATGATTGACGTTTGTTTGACGCGCGCTGCGAGAGAAATTTTAAGAATTCCTGGAGACCAGGATTGTTTGCTTTATAAAACGCCACCATAATTATGTATATTTACAATGTTTCTTTTGAGAGCTTCTTTAATAAGTATAACTTTTTCATAGAGGATTAGTTTTCAAGAACTTTTTAATGGTATTAAGTTATTGAAATGCCTATGCATGCAGTTTCAAAAAAAAATGGCTATAACCTGCAAGCCATATAGACTGCCAGCAAATGTGAAACCACAAATTAAAAATAACAATACCTCAAAATAGACAATGAATAATTACTAGCGAAGCAGAAGCTGTTTCATAAAAACTACTGGACATTTCAGCTGCCATTTGTATAAAAAAGACAATGCCATTCAAAAAGACAAAGGTGACAATACTGACAATAGATTCTATGAGAAAGGGACAAAGTCGCCTCCATTTAAATATTGTTTGTTTAACTACTGAGAGGTGACGGGAGAAAACAAATAGCTTCTTTACACTGTGGTAACCCTATCTTCGAGGCGACCATTTTAAATAGACATGCTGTCGTTGACATAAAATGCTTGAGCTGCTACCGTAGAATTGCGAAGTAAACGGGTGAGAGGGGTCACATAACGCTGGCTTCTTGAATGTTTTTCACAGGTCTAATTGCCTATTATAAAGACACTTGATATGTCTCGTCTGTTTCTGTGCATAGATCTGGATAATCAAAATATGCTAGATACCTACCTAATTGGCTTTTTCACGCGTGTTAGTGCATTTATCGCTAATTAAGTACTGTAAAATAATTTTGGGGGTTATTTATTGTTTGACTTAGTATATAGTACGATGACGTGTATAACACGTAAAATTCTTGACATAGCTCGGTATTACTTACAAAATTTTAAGCGATTGCTTTGATCCTGTGGAATTGATTGTGTTTTAAAATTTGTCTTTTTTTAAAACATAGTCTGACTTAACTTGTATATGGTGTCCCTGCTTTCGAAACTAAAGCTTTCGGCTTAAATGCGAAGATCAGTACAAATATTTTTATATAATTCTCCGAGATCTAAATACTCTATCACAAGATGGTGGATTGCGAGAAATAGGTATGTGCAATTTATAGAAGACAGAACCACTCAGTGACACTCGGCAGGATTCCGAAAGGGTTAAGTACAAACTTACAACACTAACGACCGTGACAAGATAAATCTTACCAATACCAACACAGCTTTCTTTTTAGGCAACTTAACACTTTAATAGACTATAGAACCGGTATAACGGACCGCGAATGATACATCTACGGTATTAATAAGCCTCATTGTAGGGACACCTTTGTTTCGTTCTTTGTGGAGTCCAGGGTTGTTCTCGGCCAAACCATTAACTTTTGCATGGTCCTTTGTGATTTTTGCTGAGTATGCTAATGTATGCGAAAGACCGGGACACTGACTGATTAGTTCGCTGTCTCAAAGGATTTGCCCGTTGTGGGAAAGTTGGACGTTCGAAAATCAAATAAAACGTTACGCTATTTATTTTAATGTGTTCATTCGTTAGCTTGTCTTTTTCATGTAACAGTGCGCCCTCAAAAATTGCATTTTTAAATAATTATTCTAATAGTTGATTGGCTTTTGTAAATACATAAATCTAGATATTGATACTAATTTTCAAATAAGTGTTTTGCAAAGGTACCTTTTTGTGTTTTAGTATCATATTTAAATTAGTAAAATCATGTTGACATTTTACTAATTACTTACTCATTTTACTAATTTGGTTTTTTATTTTATTTAGACCTTTCGGAATTTTCGAATGGAATTGTACGTTACGGAATATCGCTAGGGAAGTAAAAAAGTTAAGAGAAAGAAAATATTTAGTATACATATAATGTTAATGTTGATATTAGCATAAACAACATCCTTGATATTAGTAACGCCAAAAATTAAAGTGATTTTATGACTTGTGTGCATCTAGTTCATTACAGAAATGCTAAACAATCCAAAAGCTTTGCGATTAAGTTGTGCATCAAGCTACAATTAATATTATACTTGTGTAATACTTCGAACTGTCCAATCCCAACCCTTGAATGTCGACCGCTGGTCTTTAATAATGCAGCCACCATTAGCCCTGATGCCGGCCCGTCTTCGAGTGTAATTCTAATTGCACGGAAAGGGTTGAAAGGATTACACTTATGGATTTTCGCCAAGCTGTTTTCATTCTCGTGCCTTTGCGGAATTAATGCGGCCTTACCTTTGAGGAGACAGGATTGAGCAGGGGTCGCCAGATGTTTGATGAAATAAAAATATGTATGCTAATTCCTCCGCGAGCGAGGGATAAGGTAATATTATCATATCGTCAACTTTGAGGTACGGTTTAATGAAATACATTAATCTGTTCTTTTTGTTGTTAGGCTTGGTTGTTGCTTGTGTTGTTATGTCGAAGCTTTGTGCCTTTACGGCCTTATTAATAATAATTTTACTCCTTGGATCATCCTCGGATTTGTTACTCCGTGTTTTGTCTTGTTTCCGCCTCTTAATAAGGAAACTAATGGAACTGTTGCTATGTCATATAGATACTTAGTTATGTAAAATTTTAGAAGATGAAAAAATTAATATAATGGCGTCTTTGTCTAACGTATGCAAATAAAAGAGTCCAACTCTATACAAAACAGTTTCGATTTATTTGCAACATTTTTCGTGACGTCAGACGTGTGCCGCGTCCGCCATATTTTGACGCTGTTTACTTTGAGGCGCGTTCCACTTAAGCGCAGATTCGCAGCTTTTTCAACATTTTTAGCATCATCGCGTTTCATTAGCTTTTGACGTAATGCATCGTATGTAAACGTTTTTTTAAACAATATCAATATTTTTAGATTAAATTCCCTTTGTGAAAAATAGCGCGGTTAAAAATATTACCATTTCTTAAAAGAAGCGCAAAACACGGTTAATATTTGATGTTAGCGTGAAAAAATGGTGACGCTTAAATGGAAAACCGGGATGGACTGTGACTTCGCTGTTCCGAATATGCGGTACTAAGCCGCCATGTTTAGCTGCGTAGGTATGCACGTTTTTTTCATAGGCAGTTCTATTGGTATCCTTATTCAGAGGTTTCCGCACATGTCGGCTGTCATATGTCAAAATAAGACAAAACATGGAGTAATTAATCCGACGATGATCCAGAGAGTAAAATTTTTATTAATAAGGCCGTTAGTGTCTCCAATTTAAATAATCAAAAGTTACGATTTGATGTAAACACATTCTTTTTGATGCACATCAGAGTTGAATCGAAATAAAGGCTTTTTTGTTTATTGTGTCTAAGTTTTACAGCATTCGTGGTTACGTGGTTGTTTTTTACATACGACAGGGAAGCTCTTGGCCTCATCTCATCCGATGGCAAGTGACGATAAGGCCGGGTGGAAGCAAACTTCACCTGGATTCATGAACAACTAGGGAACTGGCTATCTTAACACTGTTATGTTTTCGCGTTTGTTAATCACTATTAACATTGGATAAACAAGTTGAAAGATTTGATATTAATTTAAAAGGCAATTAATATTTACTAACAGTCTGAACACATTTACAAACACATCCTACATTTTACAAGGAGTTACAACGATTTTTATTAAACTCTATTGCACATACATACAGCGTCTCTGAAAACGTATCTTAACTCTCGGTATCGGCCGAACTAAAGTAAACATAGTTATAATTATTCCAATTCAAAAACTTCGTCCAAAATCAAAACAATCATTTAAAGTAAGTTTGTTTAAAAATATATATTTCTTGTGTTAATAGACAACACATTAAAATCTGACTTAATGGAAAGGAACTTTTAAAATTCGCCATTAACAGTAATCGTATATGGATATGATTTGGATATACCTATGATATAAAAAAAAACTTTTCTCTTTTCATCACAAAATTCTGGCATCACAAACGCATTAGCACTGCAGAAATTCAACAGAGCAGGACATCACGTAATTAATTTTTGACGACTCCAGCTTCGGTGACATTTTTTAAAAGGCAGTCAGGCCACAGAAGGTGCCCGCAGCTGGGCCGCTAATCTCAACCGCACTTGTTAAATATTAACGCAGTCTAATTACAGCCCCTGTCTCCCGTCCGCTAATGGCTTTTAAACTGATTCCCGCCCCACGATGCGTATTTGATGACAACCTCCTTTCTGCGAGGGCGCACGGCGTCTGAGACTTTTGAGTTTTGACTTGTCTTCCCTCAAGTCGAGGTACATTACCTATTCAGGGCAAAACTATCCGGCGTGCAGTCTAGGGGAAAGGGCAATGGACCGTGTTCCAGCGATACTTGCCAGCTGCCGCCCAGAAGAGGACACTTAGCGGGAAATGTGTCGTCAGAGTAATTGACGTGTGGAGAAGTCTTGAGCGTTTCAAGAGGTGTGAGCGTCTTCCTCTAATGGATCTATAAACATAAGTAGCTTGTTCTTTCAAAGATAGGGTTCTTTTTTTACTTTTTGATTATGATTAGCTACTTAATCTTACATGTTTACTAGTGAGCAGCGTATCCCTATGATGCTGGTAATTAAAATCTATACTAATATTATAAACCTGAAGAGTTTGTTTGTTTGCTTGAACGCGCTAATCTCAGGAACTACTGATTCAAATTGAAAAAATCTTTTTGTGTTGGATAGTCCATTTATCGAGGAAGGCTTTAGGCTATATAACATCACGCTACGACTAATAGGAGCTGAGCATCAATGACAAATGTTGCAAAAACGGGTAAAAAATATACGGCGAAACGTAGTTCGCTGGCACAGCTAGTATTATATAAATCGACTGA
Source organism: Schoenobius gigantellus (assembly GCA_963935595.1). NCBI lineage: Eukaryota > Metazoa > Arthropoda > Insecta > Lepidoptera > Crambidae > Schoenobius > Schoenobius gigantellus. Next base: position 26,682,140 of record OZ012554.1, read on the forward strand.
CGGGAACCTCGTTCCGCTAATAACTTTTTAGTCATCTCTTAATGAACTTTGATCCGTTAGGTACCAGTCTGGAACAGTTTCATGTGGTGGATAAAATTTCAATAGGAGTCTCTTCAGACATAGGTCTGATCGATGAAATAATACTAACCGTCTCGCGGTACATAATACCGCTACGGCGCAAACGTGATCACGAACAAAAACTTTAAAAGTAAGTATTGATTCTTTCCAGTAAACGTTGTGCCAATTGCCGTTAGTGTCAAGTGCCGCAAATGTTATACTATTTAGAATTAAACAAAAAGAAATGTACTAATAATTTCGAAGTTTTCATCAAAACCGATATTACAGAAACATTTGCTAGTTTCAAAGACATCACTGCCGCCCTTTTGGTGCATTTTAGGGCGCAGGCGACTAGTGTGTTTCTCCACTTCAAGGTTGATAACCTCTAATTTCGGTCTGTATGATTCGGATATCACACACTTACATACACATTACAGCACTATTTTATCACGTAGAAAATGTAAGACGTTTTATGTTCTTCTTTCTTGCATTTGCAACAATAGTCAATGTTAATTCTTTCGACCAATATCGTCATCAAACATTGAATAAAGATTTTTCTCGAATTATGTGATTTAAAAAAATTATCAGGATGACTTAAAAAATTTATCAGGAATATGAAGAATGTGACAAGTAAGGATGTACGTATATGAATAGGGTTAAAAACTAACGCAGCTGACCTGGAGTGATATAAACTTTCTTGCAACTGTATCCACAGTATATCCTTAAGCCCCATGGAAAAACACCAAACAAAGAGTGACGCAAATGATTCACCGAAGTCGCGCGCGACAATACTCGCGCTGATATCGTTCAAAATTAATGATGTTGCGAACAGTTGCGTATTTGCTCATCTGGTCATCTGCAAACAGGTCACTTCGACCGAAAGAGGACGTTTAACGGTGTGTCCCATTTATGGGCCTAATGGATTTGGGCAACAATTATTCTGCACGATTAGCCGTATCATTAGCGCGACTTTTATTTGTCGTTTGTTTTCTTCGTGGGTCGCACGGACCGCCGCCGCCGGCAGCACAGGGTTGAAACGATTAATCACACGGGGAAGTTTTGAGACGTTCCTTCACAAAAGTTTTTTGATTAACGGTAAGCAAATATGGGAATGCGGTGGCGTGGTATTGGTACGATCGCGCAAGCAATTTTGAGTCACACCGCTAGTCAGATAAGGCTTATTTCACGAGCAGCGTCCGTACTTTATTGAACAGTGACATGTGAGATGGAATTTAAATCGATTAGCGTGTGATAGCTTCGATATAAATGATGTTCACATCAAGATAAGTCATTGTACGACTTTAAACGTGTGAATATTTGTGTAAGTATATGTAGGTATATAATGATAATGTTGTTTGCTTTTTATAATATGTAAATTATATCTACCTATATATAAACTCTAATGTATCTTCATGACATGCTTTGGGTGTTTTACTTGATAAATTTTGTAATATCTTTGATGTCATGTTTTAAAACCATTCATTTCATATAGGTATGTGGAAAGATTATAATATTCATTTTAATATTATTTTAACGTTAATTTTTCAATACATCAACTCAACAACAGTCGAGAGCACATTATTTCTTCCCCCTCAAAACGCAACCGGCTAAAACCTCAACCTTTTTATTCGTCAAACAAAATTCTGATGTCGCACAGCGGTTCTTTTTTTAAATCTATCAAATAAGGTTTTTATGCAATCGCACCTCGTGACAACTGTCAAGCTGACATGTCTTATCTTAAAAAAACCCTCGGGGTGACTTTTACCCCACGGAGAGTGTGGGAGGGCATCAAGCGTATTTATGACTATGTAAATTGGTACAATTCGGGACGGAACCGAGTCGCTAAAAGCGCCGATTTGTCCCGAGGCGACAGATGTTCGGGGACTGATTGTTTACTTTACTACACCTCGTTCACGATATTTTGCACCCGGGACTATTTGGGTTTCAATTTCTTTTATTGGTGAAACTTCATGGTTCGATGTTTAAGCTTTTTATTAGTTATGTTATCGAGGTGTCTTAACAACTACTTACATATTAGGAGAGCCATATCCTCACGGGTCTCAACAATTGAGATAGAATTTTCGCTCTACATCCGCATGCAGTATGTAACATACCTACGTATTCCAACCTAGAGCTTATGGTAGAGATAGAATTATTTAAAGTTTATTTGCACATGCATACACAATTAGTAAATATTAATTGTGATATTTATATTCATTTACATGTATATATACATACACGCATTGAATCAGATCACTTATTACATATATTTTGGCCAAATTAACACTGTGACCATATTCGAGTTTGGTTAGATTTAAAAATGTGTCTTATTTTATCCCATCAATAAAAATGTACCTACCTAAATATTACGAATCGAATTACGTCATATAATTTCACTGTAGTTATCGAATAAGGGAATGAGGTAGTGCAGTCTGTTAAGTTACCAATATTTTGTTAGCTTGTTATTACAAGCTCTACTTAAAGTGTACTAGGATAACAGAAGTACGCAGAAGACATTCTAAGCGAATGGGTCAATTCCCACCTTTCCCCATTGGATTAGTGCGGAGCGCTATAGCATCAAATCCAACTAAACCTGCCAATATTATATTTTAGTAATTAAACACTATACACTGGAGACAATTTTTTCAGCAGTTCATAGATTCACCGTGCGAGTGATGGGTCCGTCGCGTTCCAGAGAAAGGAGTGCGAGGCAGCGCCTGGGGTTTGCGACCCAGGTGTAGTTTTAGTGGGCCCCCTTAATATGCATGATTTAACGCTTACCTTCATTAATTAATTAACTCCAACCTCTTAGACATTGTTACAAACATCGATTTAAAGAAAATTGGTTACCTCTCCCACATCTAAAGTGGAGATCATTTTTTTCTCGTCTATCCCATGGCATTGGATGACTTTGTATAAGTCTTATGGGTGTATGATGTGAACACCATATTTCGATTCTGCGATCCGCTTGTGAAATATTAGGTTCTAAAGTGCTAATTTTTGTCAGAGTGTCCTCTCCCTGCCAGCTAAATAGTTGTTTATTGAAACGTAAAAAAATCACACTAGTAGGTTAAAAAAATCTGACTAGTAGGTTCTTTAACGAAAAGATAAGGAAAACTATCGTCACAGCCATGTAGGGTTTACACATGAAAGAGTTATAATCGGCCTACTTATAAAATGTAGTTGGTGAAAGAAAATTTTGTACAAATTCCATTGAAAATTAATTGGATAAACTTGCCTGACTGACGGAACTCTACATTGCGCGTGGCCCGACACACATTTGGCCGGTTTTTTAACAAAGTTCAAACACATAATTCTATAATATTATTATAATAAAAAAAAACACAAACAAATATCATCATAATCATAACACAACATAACAAATCTAAACGGTCTGGCGTCTTGGCAAACTAGGCGGTGATACAAAAGCAGATCTATCACCATTACCAGTTGTTGGTATATCCATGTTTGCTTCAGATACATTTCTAGCATCAGCTGCAATGTCAAGTTATTGATCACCAGGATGTCTGTACCACTTGCAGGTGAGTTAGGCTTGGTTCCTGAGCGATGTTATTTTGGACATTCCCATGTATGGTATGATTAATGATTCGTATCATTTTGCGCCAAAATTGAATGTGCACTTAAAAGAATTTAGTCTACACTTGTTATTCACATTGCTACTGAAATAAACAAAACTAAGCAACGAATGTGATTTTACATCTCTCACTATTTGCACAGCAAAACTTACCGGTTCAATTTCTAGCTTTCCCAACGTTCCTAAAATTGCACTGGCAACACAAGTCTATTTTCTGCATTTATTAGTGACCACCAGTACATTTCGTTTAGTATTATTACGAAAGAAACATTAAAATACTGTTACTATTGATATAATGAGCGCGCTATCGTCAAATTAACTTTACCAATAACCATAATGTTGCAGATAAGCTTGCAGGTTTTATGGCCCTCGCTGCTCAAGACCGAGGCCTATAAAGTGGCGACAAGTGTGCGAGGTAAGTGGATGACGTCAGGACCCCGTTGGAGGGCCCCATCGTCGAGGGAGCTGGTTTTTTCACGTCCGAGCCAATTCATCGATATCTTGGGTTGTTTGCGCTGCGGCTACGATCGCTAGATTTGTCGAACATGTCCGAAGACTTTCGTTGTGTGTAAAATTTAGTCACCATCTGTGATTAATGCTATGTTCTAAGTTCAATTAAGCCAAGTTTTAATTTATATATATTTTTCAATGTATTTAATATTTTCCAAAAAAATGCAGTCGCAAATAAAATAAAGTTTATGTTTATTACTTTAAACTCATGTTAAAGTCATCATCACTAATATTTTATTAACCGTATTGGGGTATTTGCCCAATTCATTTCCAGATCAACTTCAATCCCCACTCCTAATGTCTAATACAATTTCCAATTACTTTGATTTAAAAAAAGCTAAAGTTTATAGTTTTTACGTGCAGATTAATGTGAGCTACAACTCAAACTATATGTATGAATCGGACTTTGAAAATAATGTACCTAAGTACAAGTAATTGATATGATCATTGAAACAATTAGGAATGTCCCTTCATCATATATTGTTCTAATCTCAGTAAATAGCGATGAATCTGTATTATGTTATTTCTTATTACCTTATGTGTTTGGTGGCTAGTACATAATGTTATATACAATAAAAATAGAATTATAAGTAGATAGTGAGAGAACCTTCTCATTATTTACCAGTTCCATACTTACATTATTATCGTGAAATTATTTAAATATCATGATTAATTAAATCTTCCAAGACTTCACAACGCATGTTATGTGATTTGGAGAAAGTAACGCCGCGTGGATTCCACCTAATTCCTAAAAATCCGTTTTTTATGATACATCCTACTCACAAGATATAAGTCTTAAGCCCATAACTGTTATGCAACTAAATTCCAATTTTTCTTACTATCAACATTTATCATTCAAACAGGGCGAAGCGGGAGCTCAATTGTGTGTGGACCAATCTTGAAATCGTGAAAAAAATCAGCTTTTCCATACGTCAAGGTTCAGTGGATGTTGAAGAAAAAAAATCAGCTGATATTTCTTTTCGCGATATCAGATTGCACCCATAGTAAACGTTGTTCACTTGTCTGAACAAGTAGGTACACAAAATTTGACTGTAACTAAAAAGCAACTTATTGTATATCCTGCAACTTTCTGTCGACTCAAATGGTAGGTATATACCGAAAAAAAAATCATCACGTATAAAAGTGAGACACAGTGCTATACTACTAGTCGTCTGCGCGGGAACCGCTGCCAGTCTTACTTATTTCTGCCGCCAAGTAACAGCGGCGTTTTCATTGGTGCCCCTTTTTTTTTCTCGGGGGGAAATGCGTAACCGCACCGTACCCGCCGTTGGCTAGACGGCGAGCGTGTGTGGGGCTCTCCCGGCAGGGTGCCAGGCCTACCCACTAAAACCCCCCGGTGTTCTCCTTGCCCATATGGGCGCGCTAGGTAAGGTCCACACTGCGACTCCACTACCCACGCGCCCGGTATTGCTGCCCCCCTAGCACGTCCACCAAAACACGATATGATAACGCGGTTTATCGCGGCGAACAGTCAAAATACAATAGGGTTTCGACGTATTTTGACAGTTCACCGCGATAAATCGCTTTATCATATCGTGTTTTGGTGGACGTGCTACAGGGGCAGGTTCCGTTTTGACGGGTAAGATAGGCTAGGCAGTGAAGTTACTGTGTACTATGACTTGACATCATATTATGTCACAAGTTGGCAACGTACATTGGGGCCATGTAGAGGTTGTACTTTAGCTAATCTTACAGGAAGTACGTGTACTAGGGGCGACTGGAGTCACTTACCTGCAGGTGGGCAGCCTGCTTGTTTCTCCAATTTGTTTGTGTAAAAAACGTGTGTAATGGACTCTTAAGTATAATCTATTCTACCACTCAAAGTTTTCGCTGTATGACAACTACCTTCAGTCATGTCGTGATTTGACCACGGTGACTACGAATGCTGTAAAGCGTTCAAAAAGTCAGGCAGAATTTTAAAATGTAATAATGAATGAGTAGAATCTGGAAAATTTGTTTGATTTAAAAAATAAGTCGTTATACTTATTTTCGCGACGATTTAGTCGTCAATAGCGACGATAGGTTGGAGTGCGCACGGGATCGAGAGGTGTGGAAGGATTATGGAGAGGCCCTTGCCCAGCAGAGGGACTGTATGGGCTAAGTACTCGTATAACAATAAAAAAAATAACAAAGAAAAAATTGCTCTGAATCTTATCCCCGGACTTGTCTCCCTTTATTTCGTGCCATGCCATCAATTTCATTAGGGTGGCGGTGGTCTCTAAAACAATGTGTCAATGTGCACTACTTTTAGATAAAATGTCGCGCACTGTCGTGAGCGAGCCCCTGCGGGACGGGATCTTTCATCTTATCTATAACCAGCTGTGTCTACGAACTACGTTTCGCCATAATAGTTGTCAAAATAAAACACCCTTATCATTTACTAGCTTCCCGCTTGCAGCTTCGCCCGCGATATCTTAGTTTTTCCTGTGGGAATTCCATATTTTCCCGTAGGAAAATATTCTATAGCCTTTGTTACTCAGTGATATTGTCGCATTCTATTAGTGAAAGAATTGTTCAAATCGGCTCAGTAGTTACGGAGCCAATTCAATACAAACATTCAAAAATACAAATCTTTCCTCTTTATAATATTAGTAAGTATAGAAGGGTATAAGAAATAGTTTACGACATATTCTCAGACCTACCGAATATACACAAAGAAAAAATAAAAACCGACTTCAAAAACACTGAAAAGTTAAAAATAATAAAAGAATAGGTACAGACAACATCACACTTCTATATTGAAGTCTGTGCCAAACGATGATCTCCTAGAAAGTGTTAAAATTTGTCACCGCCTTCAAGATAGAAGTGTGATGTTGTCTGTCTGTACTATTTCTTTTGGTGTTTTTGAAGTCGGTTTTAATTTTTTGTAAAAAAAATTTTTTAAACTTTTTAGTGAATGAAATCTTTTTAGTGTTTTCCTCGATTTTCTATGGGATCCCATCATCAGATCCTGACTTTGGTGACTATAGGACCACTCTTGCAGTATACTCTATTAAGTACAAAAAGAATTTTGGAAATCGGTTTAAAAATGACGGAGTTATGAGGTAACAAACATAAAAAAATGAAAATTACATCGTCCATGTTAACAAAAATGCTCATAAAATAAAAACAACTCGGCCAAACTAAATTAAATTTTAATGGAACCAAATGGCAACTATTCCGCATCGGACAAAAAAAGAATCACGTAAATCGGTTCAGAAATCTCGGCGTAATCGGTGTACATACATAAAAAAAAACATACCGACCGAATTGAGAACCTCCTCCTTTTTGAAGTCGGTTAAAAATCATACAGATCGGTCAAGCCGTTTCGGAGGAGTTCGGTAACAAACACTGTGACACGAGAATTTTATATATTACAAAATTAATATATTGTAATAATGGAAGTCTCTTGGGTCTTGGGTACTCCCTTACGCAAAATTGTTCAAAAGATTTTAAGTAGATATAGTTTGTTGTGTTTAAAAGTAAGGTTATTTGGATTACGTTTAAATGTTCCTGACATAGCTGCATAACTGTACCTGCAGGCGTAGCACAGACTGTCAAGACTGGATTCAAGTTACGATCACGCATTATCTCACAATTTCAGTGACATAATCTCTGTCTTAAAGAGTAGCATGGTGGCGCGTATTAAGTGGGACTGACGTGATAAAAATTTATTGACGCTAGTCAAGGGACACGTGTGACTGAGTTTTATCAAAAATTTTTTGCTCTCCGATTGCTGCTAGATCTTCTAAGGTTGCTACAACCACAGCAGTTGGCGCACAGGCACGCCAAGAAATTTGTGTTAAAACTCAGTCACACGTGTTCCTTGACGAGCATCAAGAGAATTTATCACGTCAGAGATTATGTCACTAAAATTGTGAGATAATGCGTGTCCAGTCTTGGCAGCCCGTGTTACGCCTGCAGAGTTACCTTCATCTGACCCAACTTGCGTATGCTGAGATTTTATAGGGCCCGACTATTGCTCTTCTAGCAAAATTGGACGTCCAATCTAATACAAAAAACAAGCAATAAACATCCAAATAATAAATAAAGTCAGGGCATATAAATGAATGACTAAAAATAGAAACATTTAAATTCAAATTGTTTTGACACAAAAATAGTGCTTAAATTTTGTTTGTAACCAATTTTTCCTCTATTTTTTACCGGAGGGAGACTCTGTATCAGGGTTGCCTGCTTGGGTACCTCCGTCTTACCTATTTCTGCCGCCAAGCAGCAGTGCTTGCGTCGCTGTGTTCCGGCTTAAAGGTTATGATATGGCAGTGAAATTACAGGGTACCGTGACTTTACATCTGATGTCACAAGTTGGCAACGTATACTGTGGTTCTTGTGGAGGTTGCAGTTTTGCAGCGAATCTCACAAGAGTCACATGCATTATAGGTGACTGTTACCACTTACCATCAGGTGGGCAGTTTGCTTGTTTGCCAACTTAGTTGTACAAAAAAATGCATTTTGTTTTTTTTTTCTTCGGATACTTTTGAGCGCGCCCTTGTCGGTCATTTCAATTCGTATTACTTATGTATCGTATTATTATACAAATTATGAAATAGTTTAAAAAATGCAGAGATTACAAACATTTTATTTGATCCCTCTTTCAATATTATGCTTGTCGGTCAAAATATAAGTTTTCCATTTTTGACAAAACTTTGTGAATAAGGTTGTATAGCTCTTACTAACTGTCAGTGTTTGCAAGAAAAATCATCTATGTTGTTATAAGTATCACTTTTATGCCAACCGAACGTGCGTCAACAAAATTTAAACACTACATAAAATATGTAAACGTAAATTATTTGAACAATACGAAATTCAATATAATTATTTATTGAAAAAAGAACTCCCATATATATTCGTCCTGTCAGTCCGTCTATACACATCACTGCGCGCGACGTGGTCAGTATTCACTGTGTTTGAAAGCTGGGATACTCTATGCTCAGCATGCTTTTCGCGTGCGCTTAAAAACCTAAGTAGCAAATACATCGCCGTTTTTAGCTGTGGACTATAAGCAGTTACAGAAGTTGTAGCAGCGATGAATATCGTGTAGTTGGATCGTGTAGGCTGCTCTGCTCTATGGTGTGACGTGCAACTGTCAATCACAATCAAGCCCGACCACCCGCACGATTAGGCGCAGGTTCAGGTAAAGATGGCGTGGAGTCGATTGGAATGGAATATAGATAATTTTAATAATTTGGCGTCATAGATTTAAGGTAAATAAGTTTCAAAGAGTGTAATATTGTAGTGATATCGATTCTGTTTGGCATTGTCACAATTACTGACATATTCATACTCTTTATTTCATGAACGAGTAGGCAAATTGTTTCATTTAATAAAATGATAACCATTGTGTTACCAATGAATTGACGCCGCGTTCGCACTCTTTAGTATCTGAAGAAAAAGAGAAACAAATGGAACCCAAAAAGAGGAATGATCGGAATCGTTACAAGCAAAATTAAGCACTATTTTCATAGCGAAACGATTTAGATTCGTATCTTCAGTAGTCCCACTCCTCTTCCAAGGAGTGATCCGTGTCCAGTAGTGGGACGCACATGAGTTGAGGTTGTGATGATAATGATAGGCATACACTTCGTAAAATTATCTTTTCAAAACAGCTTGTTAAAAAAATTGGTCTATCTCCATGCATTTCTGTGTGCGAGCACCAATCGGCTGTGTGTACGAACCACGTCGCTTACTAGATGTCTGTCCGTTCGTCCGTCTTATCGCCTCATCTCCATACACACCTTCACTCGCATTGTGCCAAGGTAGTCTCCGCATTATTCTAATTAGGCGTTTCAATAGCAATGTGATTTCTTCCGCCACTAAAAACCGTTGCAAACATCACAAAAACTTGAATTGGTTGGGTGTCTCATACATTTATTTTTGCAGTTTCGCCTTCCTATGCTTTTGAGTGTTTACATCATTTGTAATGTTTTTTTGGGGAAAACATATCCAAAATTCTATGTCAAAACAAGCAGTGATATCACTGGGTACTTTACTATTTCACAAGTTGGTAACGTGGTTGTATGTTTGTAAATATAACGGGAACTTTGGTCCCGTGGGGAAGAGAACTGTAGTAACTTATAGTAGAAGCTACACAAACTTATTACTTACCGAACCTCCAGCTTTATAGCCTGCTTCTTTGTTAACTTATTAATATTTTTTTTACAGAAAATGAAACCGGCTTTAAAAACACCAAAAAGTAATAAATAATGTTAGAATACATACAACATCAGATTTTTATATTGAAGTTGATGCCAAGTATATTAATTATTAAAAACTTTCCTTTTTTTATGTATCCTTGAATTTTAGTCTATATCAGGGTTTCTTAAACTTTTTGCAGTCACGGACCCCTTTCACAATTTAAACAATTCCACGGACCCTGTTTAACCATATTTTTGGAAATGAAGAACACATTATTTATTAAATATTGATAAAAAAATACTTTTATTGATCCTTGCATTACACTTACTACTAAGCTAATGAGAAGGGTGCAGCTGTTTGGCCTCAATGAGAACGTTAAATTGTGGGATTGTCTTCGACAAGGCAAGACGCATGTCATGTTTACGTCGAGTTTACTACACAATGTTTACAGACTGACCTACTGCGGACCACTGATACACGTGCTACGGACCCCTAAGGGGTCCGTGGACCCCACTTTAAGAAACCCTGGTCTATATGATTCGGATTATCATCTTCATCATCACCAGCTCATATAGGTATGTCCCCACCGAGGTGCTCGAGCCTACGCTATGTTAGGGTGTTAAGGTTTTAGTCAACCACGCTGGCGCGGATTAGGCGACTTCACATACACCTTTGAATTTCTTCGCAGGTGTATGCCGGTTGCCTCACGGTATTTTCTTTCACCGTAGGAGCGTTGGACAATGTTCATATGAAATTCTGAAAAAACGAAAAAAAACACTTTGGTACATGGCAGGATCGAACCCCGGACCTCCCGATTAGAATGCCAGTGCCGAGTTCACCGCGTCACCAACGTATCTTTTCAAACCGGAACACATTAACTAAAGATCCGCTGCCGCTGAAATAGGCCAGATAAAGGTACCCCACAGATGATTCAGAATCGAGTCTCTCAGAGTCTCACTTACTAATCATACAAGAAATTAAAATAAACTTGCTATTCTAACGTACAGGCTTCAAAAAACTAGAGGCTCGTTTTTGGTAGGAAATGTATATTTTTTTACAATATAACTGATTTGCCTGTTCATAACATTAAAGTGCATGTAAAAAAGGAATCTTATGAATAAAGGTAACTGTCGATACTGCTAATGAAGCTGATATGTTTTTGCGCCCATTATTCAAGAGCTAAAAATAGCGTTCCGAATGGGTGGTAGGTTAAAAAATTGGACGATTCAAAAAAGCTTTCTAACAAATCTTATTTGAATAAGAGTATATTATGCAACTAGTGAATAAAGGACGGATTTAAAGCGGGGGCCATAGATGAATCACGAGCAAGTGAAGGATTCTAAGGACTGAATGACGACCGCAGGGAGTGATTCATGATGATTCAAGTGTTAGAATCCTAAGTGACGCGAGTCATTTATGGCCCTCGGTATTAATCCGTTTTATTCAAGAGTTGCATACTATACTCTATCTATACCATGACTACGAGAAAAAGAAAGATTTAAGAGAAAATAGACATTTAATATCGAGTATTTTTTGTGCAAGTAGGTACCTATTGTAGTACAGTATTGAGATGGAGGTCGAATATATCGGTGTGTTCTAAATTCATACATCAAAATAGTGATTAAAAGTGCTTTTTATTCACTATTTTCAGTGAATAAAATAAGCTTTTTAGAGGGGGAATGGTATAAGAATATTTTGATTGCAAGCACCACTGCTTTACGACAGATAGATAATGTACCTACCTACTCGTATATTGATGCCAGCTGTACTTTGCTGATTTACCTGTGCAGATACAAATCTCGTAGAGATTGTGTATTAAAAATTTGCGTATAGAATATGAATCTGGGTCTGCAGCTCTACATATCGCCTTATCAAAATACGTTTCATAGTTTTTACTAATCCAATATTAGTAGAAAATAATAGAATAAGAGAGAGAGAGAGAGAGAGAGAGAGAGAGACGTGAGAGCTAAGCATCGAGTACACGCCCAAGTATACTCGTAAAATCTACAAGATATCAGGGGCGTTAAACCGTTGGCGCGAATCAATCGAGCCGAACGGATTTGCGCAGCGCCGCTCACCTACGCGAGGTCGCCGCGGGGTCGTGGGTCGCGACCTCCGACCTCATTGGGCGACCTCTGCCACGCCCACCGCCCTTCGAACTGAAGCCTAACCACCGCTGAAACTTACCAACGTGAAGGATGGAATGAGGCACTCGCGCTTGCCGGCATAACTTTATGGCTGTGGTAATGACGTCGCGCGTAGAGAATGTGTAGTCGTCAACTTAGTGTTACTGAGTATGCTGAGATATTAATAAGTGGTGACACTTATCAATATCTCAACATACTTAGTTCGCTTTCAAAATAAAAAATCTCTCTCTCTTTCAAATGGTTCCTTCACAATAGCACTTGTTGACGTTAAAAATAAAAATGTTCGAATAGGTATTTGCAGAGCCTAGTTCAAGAGAAGAACAGAAGAGAAATACGGATAGTCTAATTTTTATAGTTCAAACTTCAAACTACGTTGCTGGTGTTATATCATTTGTTTAGGTATCCACTTCGTGGATTGTTTTCGTCCGCGGCTTATCTTTCAGGTGAAGCTTGCCTTTCCTCTGGCTTTCGGTCATCATAACTATGCCACTCTACGTCATAGACACATGTACTAAGCTAAAATGACGGCTAAATGTCTTTGGATAATAAAACACTTTAGCTGGTTCCAAATCTTGAATTTTACTGGTTTTTTTTATTCCTATACGAATAAAACATGTTATGATGCAGTTCAATGATACGACGCAGTTCTGATTGACGCAAACTGCAATCAAAACGGGCAGCTGTTGATTAAAAAAACACGAATTTGGCTGTCGTCGATAAAGTCCGTTAAATATGGTTCTGCGTTATTGACGTCGCGTCGTCGGTCGTACCGGTTGGTAACTCCTGAACAAAAGGCGCGCGGTGCGTGACGTAGCAGTTGGAGACTTCTGACCCGCCGCCGCACTGATTGTTTTAAATGTTGACCACATCTGCCTTTCGAGTTCAAATTGCACTTAACAACTTGGGACACGTGTTGTAATGTCAACTAGTCATGTTCGAATAAACTTGATAGGGGGGAAATTGCTTAGTTTGCGTGAAATTCAAAAGTAGGTTAACATTTTTTTTAATGTGTTATAATGCTTTATTCATCTTCTCCAGTTTTCTTTACGCATCAGACTTGGAGTTTTAGGGCACACGTTTAAAAAGACACACATGTGATGCTCATGGACAAATAATTCCTGAAATCCCATGGATAGTACTCTTATATATCTCAATTTAATTTGAGTTTGTTAATTATTAATCCACTAGCAAATGCAAATGACAAATCAAATCCCCGCATTTGCGTCAGATCCTTGTCCGTATTCAGAGTGCGCCACGAGCAGACGAGATTGGCTTGAGTCTCGCAAGGTGTTATTCAGAGCCCCTTACATCCGAATTTTCGTAGTCGCAGTGAATTATTGGTGCTAGCTATCGTCACATTTTTTTCACATTCTTCTTCTACTTGCCAATAGGTGGGATGCAGTCATTTGATAGGCTATCTATTAAAAATTTTACAACAAAAAGTGCCAAATTCTTTGACTTTCTTGGAGATCATCGCAAGGCACCGACTTCAATATAGACATGTACCTAATGTTATTTGTTTTTAACTTTTAAGCATTTTTGAAGTAGGAAGTTACTTGAAAGAATACGACACAAGGTCAATACGTGTCTATTGCATTTAAAAACTAACCTCTAACTCACTGTTCAAGAACTTCTATCATCAGTTCGGTTCATGACTATCAGACGCAAATACCTGCATAGCTTCAGAAAAAAACACGAAACACTTCAGACGTATACTATAAAGTTTTTTACGGGATTCCCTCGATTTTCCAGAAATTCCATCATCAGATCCTAACCTTGATGATAATGGAACCACCGCAGAAGTATATTCTATTCTATACAGAAATAATTTTGAAATTTGGTCCACAATTGGTGGAGCAATCGCGTAGCATACACACAAAAAAAACATACGCATCGAATTGAGAACCTCTTCCTTTTTTGAAGTCGGTTAAAAATTCTTAGGTACCTATAATGATTGTTGAAAACTGCATGACAATTTATTCCTCTGTCAGTTCATGAGTTTTTCGCGAATTGGACAGCCAGGGGCGTCGGGGGAGACTTTATAATCCGATATGCCTGTTGACTATACGTTGTTGTATTTCAAGTTATAAAGTTTTTTTTTTATTGTTAATAGGTTTGCGCTTGATCCAGAATCACCTGATGGTAAGCAAGACTGGGTCTATGATGGAGCGCGCTTACCTAGTAAATGCCCATTCACCTTTTTTTTTAAAAGACCCAGATTATAATGGTCTGGGAACACCGATGAAGGTAAAGAGTTCCATTCCTTGGCGACACGGATAAGGAAAGAATTGCCGAATCGTTTAGTTCGGCAAAATGGAATGTTCACAGTGTAGGGATGAATCCCCGACGTGCGTCTTATATCTCTAACAAGGAATGGAGCAGGAGTTATAAGACTATGTAGATGTAGCTCTTGAGCGCACTCTCCAAAATGTATCTAATAAAATACCGACAGACAGGCCACTTTATGCCGCTGTTCGAGGTTTTGGAGTTTGGTCTCGAATAGATGACAATTATTTACCAATCTCAGGGCACGACGTTCAACTGAGTCCATAGCAGCCAGCTGATATTTGGCAGAGCCGTCCCAAAGGTGGGAACAGTACTCCATACACGTTGGAATTTGAGCTATAAAGTCTTTATATTTTGCATAATTAATTATGTTTTTAAATACGTACAATGGCTCCTTATCTCAAAGGAAAAGTGATAAGGGATTGCCCCTTATCACATTCACTGCGTCTCTGTGTTTCTTAAATATGTCGATATGTAGCCATATATCTTGACAATCAAATCGAATCAAATTAAATCAAATGTTTTTATTTGCGGATACAGGTATAATATTTGTCAACAATGATTTTCAGATGAGAACAGGATATGCCTGCCTTCTGGCATGCAAATACCTTTTCTTATCTATGGTTGTATAATATTGTCTTGTATAATATTGAATTGTTTTAATTTGAAAGACTCCCTTCTATAATACATTCTGGTAGGTTATTAAATATTCGGGGGGGGGGGGGGGGGGGGGGGCACATAAATACACTTTTGTTATAAGTATCGGGCATTGTCGTTTGGTGGGACATATTTCAGCTCTCTTCTAATCAGTGTCAGTTCTCTTATGTCGTTATCACTACTCGTATGTCGTTATCAAATACACGCGCACACGCACATCGCGAGAAGACACTTGGAATTATTTAGAATTTCAAAAGAAAATACGATAAAGAAATTGAAGTTACGGCCGGTTACTTTAGTTGATATAATTTTATGATTTTAGTTGAGCAGAATATATACCAAGTTTTGATTTTTTTGATTACTGTGTTCCAACGCTTTACAAGCAAAAGACATAAAAATACAAAAAATAATTTCTTTTTTTACTTCTAAAGCGTTGGAGCATAGTAATCACAAATTTCGTTGTTTCCTTTAAATTAGAATGTTTTGCTTTGTTTTGACGTCAATAAGTGCCTGTAAAGGCCTATGTTGAATAAAGATTTTTGAATTAGAATTTGAATCTTCATCAGTTTGTTATTCCACCTTATGAAATATCAGCGATTCGTCTACAGAAACGTGCAACATAGGCTCACTGCCAAATGAACTACGATAGACTTTTTAGATCTAGAGTTAAGGCGCATAGTGGTCCCAATGACCTTGCGTCGATCATCCCGCACTGATTACATAGGAGTGAGTGAGTGAGGGTGAGGGGAATATTTAAGCAAACCTTTACGCGTAAGATAAATTATTTCAATAAAAAATTAATTAAGACGAATAAGAAAAATCTAAAAAGATCATCCCCTAGAATATTGTTCACTTTATTTATTGAAATCGAAAGTATACGATTTAACCTAATATTTTCGACGCGATTAGGTTTAAAGTTTTAAAATCGAGGCATGTTTGGGTCATAATAGCATATCTTTTTTAAAGATTTTTTTAATCAATATTTATGAAGAGAACCGGTTTTTTCTGCAGTGATTTTTTATGTTTGACCTTACTATGCGCCTTAATCTATTTGATAAGGTGAGCACCCTGTGTGTCACGGTGTGTGATTTCACCAGCACGGAATCCCCACGCGGGACAACTCGCCCCGACAGCCCCAGGTGCGCTCATTACCTCATAATTTCACCAAAGCTTCCGCGCGGAAATGCTTTGTATATATTTTTTGTGATTTGTCAACAACTTTACTTCTGCATTTTAAAAGTTGTTTAGTTTGTGTTTACTACAACTTTAAATATGAGTTAATCAAAATGTATAGATGTTATATATAATTCATATTATGAATGTGTGATTGTTTAGTGGCAATATTGAGACTGAGGCTGAGGCCGGTATTATAGGAAGCGGCGTCTCGTCGTGCAGCAGCGCCGCGAATTTCTATATGAGACGAATTATAAAGGCAGCAGGCGGTGCCGCTGTTTTGTCTCATACAATTCGCATCAAAGCGGCGCTGGCGTGCTGCGACGCTGCCTCATAATATAATACCGGCTGAAGAGAGCAGTGCGATTATTTGCGTAAAAAGTTGCAGTGTGCTTAGGTGCTTCATCATAACAGCTCATATACGTCCCCACCAAGAGGCTCGAGCCTACCCTAAGGTAGGATTAGGATGTTAAGGCCTTAGTCAACCACGCTGGCCCAGTGCGGATCGGTCGACTTCAGATACAACTTTGACTTTCTTCGCAGATGTATGCATGTTGCCTCACGATGTTCTCTATCTCGAACCCCGGACCTCCCGATTGGAAGGCAAGTGCCGAGTCCACAGGCGCCACCGACGGACGCTCCAACTTTAGGGGCTGAAAACTTTGCAAATGAACGCTAAAATTGTTAGTTTTTTATTTAATAACATTTTGAATGATACATATCTTTGTTATTTTTTCATTTTGACTAAAATTTAAATTAATAGTCCTAACCGATATTCGGTCACGGCGGCCAATCTCAACAAAGACTTTGTTGAAAAATCTCAAGAAAGAAAAATAAAGATTTTTCAATCATTAGAAGTGAATTTTGAATTCGAACACGAATACAAATCGTGTGCGAAATTATTTTCTACTGTTTCCAATTCAAAAGATTTTCGAATCACTCGAATTCAGTGTTGTCATCAAAAGCAAATTCTATATTAGATTTCATTTAACGCAGAAAAAAAACCGGTACCTACGCAATAAGTCATTAATTTAATAAACCAGCGATGAATCGCATGTAAAACGGAACGCGTGTATTCTACTGGCAGAAATGAAAAACGAGTGGGTGGATTCTTACGACTTCGATTTTGAATTCTATTGTTTTAAAAATGCGTTTCCAGCAAGCGTAGCACAAGGACCCCGAGATAAATATGTCTATCATTAACTGTCACTTTCTCGACACCAAACAATAGCTATCTCATTCGCTACTGTCAAAAGTTACACTTCGGTAGTGTAGAGAAATAGGCCGAGAAAATATTCTCGCGGTCCTTGTGCTATGCGTGCTGGACGAGATTAACGTGCCTTCTGAAATGCGGAGGAGCTCTAGATGTTTCACATTTATGGTCACCCATTATAGGTCTTGCCACCACAACAGTTGCTTTAACTTTAGTAATTGTTCCCACCATTAAGTTTCTCCAGGTTTAGAGAAGTATTATGTATGACGTCACAAACTCGTATAAACTGCTGGGCTTAGGTCTTCCCAAGAAAGTGGGTAATAGAGTTATGACAAATCTTCTGTACCCATCTGTTACCTAAAGGTGATTTGATACAATCAATATGATCATGGGAATCATTGTAAACCTGCGGGGGAATTCCTTCGCGTGCGGGACACAGGTGTCCCTACACGCAAGCTGTGATTTGCCCGCGCGTGGGAACGGAGAACTGCCATTAATTAGCTGGCTGGGTGACATACGGGATATGCCATTGTTTAATTTCACGTTAAAACATTGAAGGTTGGTTTTAATTGCAGTCCGCTAACTACACTCGTTAACTATGTAGGTATAACATTTGGGCGGCTTACATAGTTTATTTTGATTTTAGGTCCGGTTTACAATCTGATTAAAGATTGAATTTTGAGCTTTGAGTGAGAAAAAATAGCTCATATAACATGACTGTAGACTGAAAAACACATAAAAGTAAAAAAAAGTATAAGAATATAGACAACATAACATTTTTATATTGAAGTCGATGCCGAATTTTAAGTCTTCCTAGGGGATCATCGTTTGGATCCGACTTCAATATAAAAATGTAATGTTGTCTGCATTCTTATATATTATTTTTAACTTTTAAGTGTTTTTGAAGTTGGTTTTTAGGGTTCCGTACCCAAATGGTAAAAACGGATTCATAAGACTCCGCTGTCTGTCCGTCCGTCTGTCTGTCACCAGGCTGTATCTCATGAACCGCGTGATAGCTAGACAGTTGAAATTTTCACAGATGAAGTGTTTCTGTTGCCGCTATTACAACAAATACTAAAAACAGAATAAAATAAATATTTAAGGGGGGCTCTCATACAACAAACGTGATTTTTTTGCTCGATATTAATAACGGCAAAATTCACAGAATAAATACTTACTTATCTATACAGCTCACTATAATAATAACTTGAAAGAATTACAGTAAGGGTCAAATGAGCCTATTGTATCTATCGAATACAAGAAAAATTTTGATATTCGGTCCACAATTGGAGGAGTAATCTCGTAACATACAAACAAAAAAAACATACGCGTCAAATTGAGAACCTCTTCCTTTTTTGAAGACTGTTAGAAAGAAACAAGACGTACCATGGATTGGTACGTCTTGTTTCAAATATTCTCTTCGGTTAGAGAATGTTAGAAAAATGTTTTGGTAATTTTTAAAAAATCTTGTAATGACGTAATTGTCAACGACAGTGATATTTTTTTTTAAACGATGGCTTTTTATTGTCTTATCGCAATATCCGGTAAGATTTTGTATACCTAAGTAAATAATCCAGTACCTGTGTCGTTTGTTTAATGTTAGATATGTTTTTGTTCATGAAACTGAAGAAGTGACAATTAAAGCTATGCAATAAATAACCATTTATCATAGCAATAACCATAAGGCGGCCAAGTCTTATTTTTGCCATGAGTGGCATATTTTTACTAGTTCTGGGTTTCCTACCTAAGTACAGTACCTACGTCTCGTCTCGCTGTTCATATTTTAACACTATAGTAGGTACTATATGCGAGCGAGACGATGGGAAACGAATCTACATCTACAAAAAAGATGGGAATGCGGGACATGCGGGACGCATTAGACGATTTGCGGGACTATTTTGTTAAATATTGCAATGCGGGACTACAACTGTCATTTAAGTAACTCTTAAAAAAGTTAAGTTTGACGATTCTTAGGTTTCATATCTCAAAAGGAAAAAATGGAACCCCTACAGAATCACTTTTTTGTCCGTCTGTTGGTCAAGTGCAAATTACTATTGAACGCGTAAAAAAATCCTAAACTGAAATACCTATATGTATAGGTACTCGGGTCTTCGATCCCTTTCAGCTTTGAAAAAATCAAACCTGTCAAGTCAACGCTCTATCAAAAGATATGACCGTTTATATGTCGCATATTGTGCGATTTCACAAGGGACTCAAAATATAAAAGGTACTTCCGTTAGCATAGAATCAAGCAATTTGGCAAGAAGCACATTTTAAGAAAAAAAATCTGAAAACTCGCACTTGGCAGATTTTTTTAGATATAGAAATTAATCAAACATGTGTTTCTTACGTTTCACAGATCTTATTATATAAGTATAAATTTGTCTAAACAATTATAAAATTGATAAGCTATATCTATGTACGTGTTCAAGGAGTGAGAGCGTCGTGAAACAGATATGAATGTATATAACTAGATAACGCCCATCTCTCAATCTGGAGGAAAAGCCGAGTGTCAACTTCATTGCCGAATTTGACGTCGAAAGGGTGCTCACAGTTCAGCATAATACCTATTACCTCCTTACAAATCTATACTATACTAATATTATAAAGCTGAAGAGTTTGTTTGTTTGCTTGAACGCGCTAATCTCAGGAACCACTGATTCAAATTGAGAAAAGCTTTTTGTGTTGAATAGTCCATTTATCGAGGAAGGCTTTAGGCTATATAACATCACGCTACTACTAATAGGAGCTGAGCATCAATGAAAAATGTTGCAAAAACGGGGAAAAACTATATGACGAAATGGCGAAACGTAGTTCGCAGGCACAGCTAGTCTAAGGCCTCGTTTACGGAGACGCGGGGCGTCGCGCGTCGCGTGTGGCGTGGCGTCTCGCGGCGCGTCAGACGTTTTTTCTGTTTACGGTGGGGTGGCGCGTGTAGCGGCACTTATAATCGCACGCGTAAACACAAACATATGGCAATGAACGATGTTGTTCATAGAGATGCGAGACGGGAACACCGACGGACGCAGCGGTGCCATCCGCGGGCTCGGCCGTAAAAAACGCGCAATTTCAAGCAAAGGCGTGTAAGATCGCTTCTCCGTAAACGCACTCATACAACGCCATATGTTTGAATTCTGAGCGGGCCGCGCCGCGCAACGCCCCGCGTCTCCGTAAACGAGGCCTTACAATAATTCTCACTGACAACCGCCGGTGTAGGCAACAGTGCAGCGCTGACTAATAAAATAATAGTTTTAATCTAGAAGAGAAGCACTTCATCATTTTGGCACGCGATGTATGTAGGTACAGTAAGCTCCCATTCAAGCTTTACATGTGAACTATGAAAACCGCGACTATTACAAGCGACATAAGAAGGGTCCAAAGGTCAAATAGTATAGCTTGACAAGGAGCTTACTGTACCTACATTACATATACAGCGTCTAGTTGAATACATGTATGTGGACGCGACAAGCACGTGTTACGGTATGTCACCATCGCTAGTATCGCAGGAGACCATTGACGTATATTATGACGTATCGCTGGAGATTATTGACATAACATATACGTCAATGCAGGAGACAGGACAGTATACGAATTTTCAGACTAGTGTTATATTTTTGTTATACGGTCGTTTAGGCATACGCGCTTATACGCGCGCTTCATTTCACGCAAAAGCCAGACGCGCATACACGAGCAGTGTGTTCACTCTAACTGGTGGTGGTAAGTCACTCGTAAGCGACGCGCATGTGGCAAAAGCTGCTACACGCTTCCAAAAACGAGCTTATAAAATGCTAGTCGGAAACCTCTCTTAATTAGCTGGAAAGTGATTCTGGAAATGGACTTAGCGATGGTTCCGTGGAGGTTTCGAATGCAAGGCGCTTGTAGGATTGTATTATAAGGCGGACCGTCCCGTAATGACAGTTGTAGTACCGCATTGCAATATATATATAATATATAAAAATATAATTTATTATCTAATAATCAGTTTGGTTTCCGTCGTGGTAGATCCACTGACGATGCAGTCTTTAATCTTACCAATTTCATAGCTACAAACATTGACAAAGGGAACAAATGCTTAACAATCTTTCTTGACTTAGCAAAGGCCTTTGATACGGTATCCATACCATTTTTGTTATCGAAGCTAGAGAGGTATGGGGTAAGAGGCTATCAACTTAAATTACTAAAAAGTTATTTGTCAAACAGAAAGCAATGTGTTAAAATAGGACAATATATCAGCAATTATCTTCCTGTATATTATGGGGTGCCACAGGGCAGTATCCCTGGACCTACTCTGTTTCTTGTCTACATTAATGATGTGCTTGACTCTGCTATGCCACATGAGAAAATTATTTCTTATGCGGATGATACTGCTCTCAGCTTTGTTGCTGAGTCGTGGAGTAAAACTTTTGAGATCGCCCAACATGGCCTAAATAGGGTTGCTAAGTGGTTAGATGGCAATATTCTTACACTTAACATAGAAAAAACTAAATATATTGCTTACTCATTGTGAAGGCCTCCGAAACAAAGATAATGGTAGCAATACCTGCCTTTGTAATGCTATTGATCGTACCACAGTTATTAAATACTTAGGTGTTATGATCGACGAAAACTTAAATTTTAAAAGCCATATTGATTTATTGAGTAGTAGACTCCGAAAATTGATTCATGTTTTTAAAGTTCTTAGACATATATTGGAACCAAACTTACTAAAACAGACATACTATGCACTCTGTCAGTCACTAATAACTTATTGTATATCCTCATGGGGAGGTGCGCATAAAACATCTTTAAAGAGGGTAGAAGTTGCGCAAAGAGCAATACTTAAGGTCTGTGTTTTTAAGCCTTTTTATTTTTCAACAAAGCAGCTCTATGAATTTTGTAAAGTTCTGACGATACGACAACTTTTTATTCTTAGAACTATATTAAAACAACACCGTAGTTAGGTTTTCGATGCCAATAAATTGATGTTGCGTAGGAGCTATTCTGTATGTGAACACTCAATAATACCACGAACATCCTTTATAAAGAATTTCTTTATCTTCCTAGGCCCTTACTTGTACAATAAGATTAATAAAATACTGGATATCTATCCATTAAATTATCACACGTGCAAAATAAAAATATATGATTGGATTTAAAGACTCTCCTATGACGATACTGAAAACTTTATAATTGTAATTAGGTAATAGGTACCTTGTCTTCCATGTTACAAAAAGATATATAGATGTAGTAAGTATTTGAATATGTTGTATATTTCATATGTATTATTTTATATACAGGGTGTCCCAGAAGCCGACGTCAAGCCGAAAGCAGGTGATAGACTAACTCATATATGTTATCAGAAAAATATAAAAAAAATCTAAGTCACCTATTTAAAAAAAATCTAGCATTAAAAAAAATTGATAAAATTTACACCCTGTGACGGGTTTTTCACTGTTGTTGCTACAATTCTTGACTTTTCTAAACATTTTCTTTTGTTTTGTAATCCTGAATAATGTTTCTGTATACTCTAATCTAAAATTTAAAGCCAACTGCTCCAAATTAGAAGAATATGCCATTTATATCTAAATTAAATATTCAAAATTAATTTTTCGCATAGCTTTCACAATCTGTACTGAAAAAAAAATGTACTATGCGAGTTTGGCAAGTAACTGCAAAAGTTGGCACATTCAATAAAGAAATCTAATGGATTTAAATCTGGGGAACGGGCTGGCCACGAGATAGTACCAGATCGTCCTATCCATCTGCCTGAGTATTCCTCATCGAGATATTCTCTTACTGAGCTGGCATAGTGAGCTGGGCAACCATCTTGTTGAAACCACATATCTCTTAGAATGTTAAGTGGCACATCTTCCAGTAGATTTGGTAAATCATTTTGTAAAAAATGTAAATAAACTTCACCAGTCAAGGCGTCTGGCAGCTCAAAAGGACCTATTATTTGTCCATTTAAAATCCCGGTCCACATATTCACTTTAAATCGATATTGTGATCTATCTTGCCTCATCAAATGAGGATTTTCGATATGCCACTCGTGTAAGTTGTGTAGGTTCATGTAACCATCTTTTTTAAATGTCGACTCATCTGACCACAAAATTTTTTCGAAGAATCGCGGATCTTCTCTGTGTTTTTGTAGCATTGTTTGACAACAAGCAACACGGGGTCGATGGTCCCGGGGTAGTAGAGTTCGTACTCGCTGTACGTGGTACGGGTGTAGCTGATTTCTTTGCAAAATCCGATGAGCTGTACTTTTGGGTACTCCTGTGCTTCTCTATTCCACGTACAGAAATACTCCGATCTTCTTCGACAATGTCTAGTACAACGTCCTCGTAAGGGGGACGAAATCTTCTTTCACTATGTACTTGGTTCGGCAGTCGGCCCTCTGAGAAGAGTAATCGGTGCACATTTGTAAAGACTCGATGATCCGGAAAACGAGCTGCATTTGGGTACCTCTCACGATAAAGTCTAGCTGCAGCGTTGGCATTGCATCTACATTCCCCATAAATTAAATGCATGTTGGCGTATTCTTGTGTCGTGTACGCAGACATGGTGGCACTACACAATTACACAATCAACGATAAGTAGTCCGGAGCAAAGCAAAGGTCGTCGGTAGAGAAACTAAACAGTCCGAATCCAAATCACAAGCAATCAAGTCCAATAATGGCTGTAGCACACCTCCGCCGCGAAACCAACAAGGCGAAACCGCTATGCTAGTTCCGCAGCGAAACCAGGCCACACACGCTAAGTTCGCAATCAGCGAGTGAACCGCCAGGTGCCATTACGCCAGCGGCAAGCTAGTGAAATGTCGTCGTCGCTCTGTGCCCCAAGCACGAACCACTATATTTATGGTTATGGTAATCGTATTATTTTGTATGAAAACTATAGCAGTCTTACGATAACTGTCCATTTAATATCTCAATCGTTATGTGATAGTAAGTAAATAAACTATGATTCGTGCTAGGGATGCAGGTCTTTAATTTTAAAAAGACGAAGAATTTGGGCTTACAAAATAAATCGAAAGATAAAAAGTTAAGAGAAAACAGATTATGCATAGAACTTTAGTCACATGAAGACCGCTTTTATGATTATTTTCAGATGACCCCGCAAAACTTCGAAGATTGCATAATCTTTTAAAGACACATTAAAAAACAAAACACAAGATTTTAAAAAGTTAGAAACGAAAAGAAACGGGATAAAATTGAGTACTTTACAGAAAATACTAACTAAAATGACGTATTCTGACGTAAATTTTAATTATAATACCTACATAATATATTGAATATTCTTAAACTATTACATAACTTCTTCATTTAATTCCCGTCCAAGCTGCCTCCATAGGCTTGTATTTTTTTATACTCAGGATGACCTAAAAATAAATCATAGGTCTATTACGGACCTCTTCAATTAATTCCTCTGTGAATTTTAATGAATTTGACACCATTTTTATAAAAATATTACAGGTTTCGCCTACAAAATCTGTCGACTTCGACAGATCGCGCACAAAACTAAAAGCGGAACAGACAAGGTGGCGAATCGAACGCGGAGGTGTAGACGGCGTTGAAGCAGATCGGGCGGATCCGCGCACGACAGAGATAGCGCCATAGTTAAATATGCGTGTTAGAACAGCCTATACATGCCTGAGCTCGAGCGCCATACAAACGACAACGCGGGAGAATCGTTCAGCGGTTTCGCTACTACAGTTCCGCGGCGGAGGTGTGCTACCGGCGTAAACGAAGCAGAAAGTGGTAAGCACGAAATCAACACGAGCGAATACAAAAAGATGCGCAGTAAGCGAAGGAGCGAAACGTACTGATGTGTATTGTTTGTGCGTTAGCGAATAATTGGCGTCACTATCTGTCTCACTTTCACTTCGTAAAATAGTCATTTTACAAAGTAGATGTGAGACTCGCCGTCTCTGTCACGCTAGCATCACTATCTGTCTCGCTCATACTTCGAATCTCTCCGTCTCTGTCACGTTAGCGTCACTATCTGTCTCTCTCACACTTCGTAAAATGACTCTCCCGGTCTCACTCAAACTAGAATGTTAAAGTTACAGCCTTAAAGCAAACCATGGGTACATTAGAATAAATTTTAAGTACGTAAGAAAAATTTGTTCAAAACTGCCTGTTTTTGGAAAAAAAATATTGCCTGCAATCGTAGAAATTATCTACCAAGTATCATACCATTTTGGAATCCTTATTGAATGCGCCAACTTTTGCAGTTACTTGCCAAACTCGCATAGTACATTTTTTTTTCAGTACAGCTTGTTAAAGCTGTACTGTCACCGTATATAAAGTTTGACCGCTCAATTGATATAATAGCTCATAACCATACTTGTTTACATGGTAAGGGTACGTGCGGATGCCCATTGATAAAAAATGTTGAGTCACAAACATACCTAGGCTTAAAAATCGACAGCAAATTTCACTGGAATGTACACATAGAACATGTTTGCAATAAACTGCGACAATTTTTAGCTAATATTGTTATACTTAATAGACGTATACCGTTTAAAACTAAAATTATGTTATACCATTCACTGGCAGAGTCGTACATTCAGTATGGACTGTGCTGTTACGGCAGAACGTATCATACTTATCTTAAACAAATATATAAGCTGCAATAAAAAATTATAAAAACAATCGTATCCCCGAAAGTTACAATGAGATACCAAAGTAACGAACTGGATCTATTTAAGCACTGTAAAATATTGCCGATACACACATTACTGAAATTCGAAATACTTAAAAAATACTTTTTCAATAAAAGCATTTTACGAACAATAAAGCATACGTCCCCACCGAGGGGTTCGAGCCTACCCTATGTAAGGGTGATTAGGCCTTAGTCAACCACGCTGGCCCAGTGCGGATTGGTCGACTTCACATACATCATTGAATTTCTTCGCAGATGTATGCAGGTTGCCTCACGATGTTTTCCTTCACCGTAGGAGCGTCAGACAAATGTACATATGAAATTCGAAACGAAAAACACATTGGCACATGGCGGGTCTCGAACCCCGACCCCCCGATTGGAAGGCAAGTGCCGAGTCCACAGCGCCACCGACGTTTTCAGGATAGCAGCCCGATTTTGGTAATCTCAGTCAATCTCAGGTTTTTAGAATTTTCAATAAAATAAAGAAGATCTTCACGTATTAAAATTAATTATATAATAAACTTTGGTGGTGTT
This sequence comes from Schoenobius gigantellus, assembly GCA_963935595.1. NCBI lineage: Eukaryota > Metazoa > Arthropoda > Insecta > Lepidoptera > Crambidae > Schoenobius > Schoenobius gigantellus. Next base: position 26,709,111 of record OZ012554.1, read on the forward strand.
AATTGCACAAATAAAACCGCGCCGTGCGACTCGTGAGCGTTACCGCTCATATGGGCATATGAGCACAAAATTAATAATAATATGACTTTTCTAAATTGTGAAATACATTTTAGAAAAATCTCAGGATTTCTGGAAGAAATTCAGGCTTTTTCTCCGGACTTTAAAATTTTTCTTCTGGTAACCCTAGATAGGGGTGGGTGTTCCGCATTGACTTATTAGAAAGTTGGCGGCCTTATGGTATTAAAATGCCTTATTTCCCATTTTTCGACTTTTTTGAGTAGTTAGCATACTCATGAAACCAATTCCGATCGACATTGTCATGAGTGCGTAAGTTCGTTTTCTTTGCGCAAATTAAAAGCACGAAAATTAGTCAACTCAAGATCCGCCCAATATGGATCCAATTTGGCGCTAGTGTTGCCACTATAAAGAACAGAAAAGAAGTATCATATCACTGTCGTTCGATCGAAAATAGTTTCAAGACTAAAGGTTACTGGTTGGAATGCAATCTTACGCACTTACCTACCGAGCAAGAGCGATTCCGGAGATGCATGGGACACTCTTCTTTCGGTCCTACCCACGAAACCAATTCCAGTGTCTATTTTGACCCTAGCAGGGTGATCCGAAATCGGATCGTATACGCCGGATCACTCGTATCCCATTTCATATAAAGAGTCATCTAATGACTAAAGCCCATTGGATTTCCCAGGGGGTTATTGTCTAAAAAGAAATCTATGGCGATCGCTTACAATTTGACAGTCGCAGCCCATCCATTACTCCTTTATAAAAAGAAGTCGGTACAGAGTCTTATGTTTACGGCGCAATGACTGTCAAATTATAAGCGATCATCATAGATTTTTCTTCGACAATAACCCACCAGGTCGAAATCTGGATCCCCCTTGGCGATAGCCCGACCAGTTGGTCGGGCTTGCCCGGGCGCGTGGGTAGTGGAGTCGCAGTGTGGACCTTACCTAGCGCGCCCAAAAGGGCAGGGAGAACACCGGGGGGTTTTAGGCGTATGTGCATGTGATATTCTATGTTTGTAACTGCACCCACGACACAGGAGAAAATCCTAGTGTGGGGCGACGTTTTTTTTTTAAAAAAAAAAAAAAAATAAAAATAAAAAATCGCGACTTTCTGCACACTGAATGCCGCATATATACGTACATTCCGTCATCATCATCTTCATCATCATACGTCTCCACCGAGGGGCTCGAGCGTACACTAAAGGTCTCTGCATACATAACGTGCTTATAACGTGGACGGAGCGAGGACGACACGGAGACGGGACGTGGTTTAGAAAACCCTGACGTGGAGTTTAATACATACGCAACGTGACAGTGGCTCGTAACTAACGTGCTAGTGTTGTGAATAGGAAAGATGGACTTTTCATTTGAAGAATTGGCTAGAATTGCTATTGCTTTAGATGACGAAAAAGCTATGGCTGCCAAGAGGAAAAGGAGATTTTCTGTACATCTTACATGGCAAACAAGAGAACAAGAAGAATTTCACTATTTTTTCAGCATATGTTGTCGAATCAGAATCATTATTTTTTTCGCTTAACAATATAAGAAGGGTTTCTATCATTTAAGTATTTTTTGTGTACCAAATAGAAATTAATTTAATTACTAGGGAAATAATGAAATTCAGTAAAATATTATATCCCTGTTTTATAGAGGCTTGAAATGAGTTACTTCATATTGAGTTTACATGACCTAGAAATTATTAATATTGAGTAGGTGTTGCGAAAATATTATAAATAAAGTTATGAATGCAGTAAAAAAAATAAATGAAATTTATCGTTATCAGTGAGTGATAATTCGACTGCAATTTTACGCCACAGAAAATGTTTATGCTTCGTGTCTAAATACTTTGCGTTTGCAAAATTATAGAAAGCTGGATATGAACGTACACACTCGATTAGTTTTTCGTCGTCCATTTTCAATTCTTGTGGCATCACTATTTAGGTATCTGAAGCGAGCGGAGTGAGTGTGCATACGCAGCGAAACCACGGACGGGACGGGGCACGTGCGGGGCGGGACGTGCTAAACATCGTCGCTGACGATATTTTTCCCGTCACGTGGGCGCCACGTTCCCGTTCCGTCCGTGTGATCGTGACGTATCGGATACATTTTCTATAAAACGATATTTCCAAAATTTCCCGTCCCGTTCCGTCTGAGTAAAATCACGTTACGTATGCAGAGGCCTTAAGTGTTTGGGTGTTTAGGCCTTAGTCAGCCACGCTGACCCAGTGCGGATTAGTTGACTTCACATACACTTTGAAATTTCTTCGCAGATGTTTGCAGGTTGCCTCACGATGTTTTCCTTCACCGTAGGAGCGTCGTTTCGTTTTCGAATATCATATTATGTACATTTGTACATGTACATAATATGATATTCGAAAACGAAAAACTCATTGGTGCATGGCAGTCTCGAACCCCGGACCTCCCGATTGGAAGGCAAGTGTAGAGTCCACTGCAGCGCCAGCGACGCTCATATACATTCCGTATCCAGCAGAAAATAAAGAAAACAACATCGAATTCCATAGAGACATTTTAATTCCTCATTTACGCTCCCTTGTACAACGTTTTATACACACCAACTCTATATTACAACCTTCACTGTACAATTTATTGCGAATAAATACATTGCGTCAATAGTCCTCACGGCTCCGTAATATTTGGCAGGAGATGCATTGGAAGTAGCAAAACGAAGACTTGGATTTCTGGTGGCTACATTGGCAACAATAACAACAGCTTTTGTATTTAATAAAATTAAAATAGTTATATTCTTTTATGATGATGGAAGTATTTTCAACACACTTGCTCGTAAAGTGGATCTAATTTTATCGGTTTTAGATACATAAAGCAGCTCATAAAACACGCGTGTACTATAGCCGAGGCGCGCATCATAGAGTCCGACAATGCTGCACTTGCCAGCCGCGTCAGTAATGTACTATATTTTTTGAAAACTAAAGGTAATATAAAAGACCTCAAGGAACTATATGATTTTTCAAAGGATTATTTTCAAACCATTATTTAGTTTTGTCTACAAATTGACAATGATTTGTGTTATTTATTCCAAAAATTCAGTTAATTAAATATTTTTCCTCACAAGTGTGTTGAAAAAAGGTTGTACTATTGCCGCTGCAAAGTATGAGTCAAAAAAGTACGAGTAAAAATATAGTAATGAATTGTACATTTTATTTATTGTATTACATACGTGCAAATATCAATAAAATGAAATATTTTCCGTGTTACTTCAATACGATGTCTACAATTAGTCATGATCATCTTCTACCATTATTAGCACAAATGATGCAATGCTTTTATACTTATTCTTTTTTAATTTGGGGCAATTGGATGAAACAATGTTAAAACAATGACTAACACGAGACAACTGACAGACAACGAATTGTAGTAAAACCATTTGATTTTTTAAAAAGTTGATAGTTAGGTACATCGGTTTGCTTGGGTGCTAATATAATTATTTTTAATATAGGACTTCTGTATTTAATTAAATATCAGTAAAACAACATTACAAGTCGAGTTAATGTGAATTTAACACTCTTTTTATAAAGTTTGCTTTGGCGTTTCTATATACAAGGTTACATTTGAAACAGCGGCCAAATTTTGTGTGTTTATTCAGAAAAGAAAAAGTAACAACTTTAACTATGGACCAAATCTTGAAATTCAGCTGTTTCATGCAAATTTTCAATAGGATCCACTAAACCTAAATGTATGGAACAACTGATTATTTTTCGCAGTTTCAATATTGGTCCCATAGTAAAAGTTGTTTATTTCGCTTGTCTGAACAGGCGCACAAAATTTAGGTCTACTTAATTGAACAATATTACACAAGATACAAAATATAAGAAGGTACCACATTTTATTGGATTTGTAAATGAGTTGCCTGATCGTCATACTGTAACCACCAAAGCTACTTATATGTATAATATTTTTTATAATTTACGTACTTAAATCTCAATTAAGTAATCGTGATCTCTCACTATGTAATATATATCTCGTAAACATTTTTAATTGACATTATAAAAAGTAGAAATATTAATTTCAAAATTAATATGTATAAAAAAATCAATACAATAAAAATTACTAGAAAAAGGGTACCATTCAGCAAATAGTAAAAATACTTCAACACAAATAATGATAAAGTTAAGTTTGTGTTATTAAATAAATATGAATATCTCACACAGTATAAAACATTAAATGCTTCAAAGGAATTATTTGTTATTATAAATAAATTTACGAATATTGCAGTAAATATTGCTATTACGCTTTGTTGATAAAATATAAACGTAAGTATATTTAATGCATTTAGATTTATAAATTTAGGAGCACCAGTCAAAATCAAATACAAACCGACACAAATAAGAAAATTAAGAACGCTTTCTTAAAACCAAAACTTAAATATTTATAGCACGTATTCTTTTTGTGACAATTTGCTGGTCTTAACAAAAGCACCCGAATCGTTCAATATTTGAAATATATCTTTTATACAATGACAAAAACTTCGCTTTTATACTCACACATATACAATTACGCGTACACACAACAACGCACGATAGAAGTACGCACAATTTATTGCATTTTACATTCAAATATTGCTTCATTACCTCACCTTACAGACTTTTAAAAAGTTAACGAAACAAAACTCTACAAGTCTGTAAAATAACCTCGAAACAGTCGTAGAAAACACTTCATACTCCATAAAATCCTTATCACAATCTATCTATACACTTATAATAATAAAAACATTTTATTTACAAATATTAAATAATAACTCTAGCCTATATATTTTACAGAGGAACAAAAGAAATGAACTAATAGACACTACTGACCCCACTTAACAATACTTCATAGTCCTTATTTCACGTCTGGTGCCGAACACGATTCCTGACTCCTGATGTTGAGCAGATTATCAATCATCATCGAAGTCTTCTGAGCATTCTTCGGCGCGCCCCCCGTCGTGGTGGGCACCTCGTACGTCTCCTCAGCGGGTTTGGGAGCGTAGAATGCAGATATAGGATCGAATGTTTGGCACGGGTCGGCTCTCTCGCTTTCTCTGCTGGTTCTCGACCCGAAGTATTCTTCGGCGGTCTCGGCGCTGTCGTGGAGCTCGCTGGACGACGTAACGGCGTCTTCTGGCTGCGGGGCTTCACGGTACCTCTGGAACGGGTCAAAGCGCTGGCTCGGCAGGTACGGCGAGAAGCCGTAAGGCGTCGATCAGGCCGCCGCCAGCTGCCGCCACATCGTATGTCACATGGTCGCCATGTACGGCCACGAGAACGAACTCCCTGAGAGCAGCATATCCCTGATAAGCGTCTCTATAGGCGTCTTGCCCACTAGCCTCACGAAGAACAGCTGCTCTATGACCTGGGAGCTGACGGTCCGCAGCGAGGGCAGCCGCAGCAGGAGCTTGCCGAAGCGCGTTGGCTGGTTGGGGTACTGACTCCGGCAGTACTCTTCGAGTGCGCACTGCGACTTCTCCTGCAAGCTTTCGATGTGCGGCACGTCGGATAGCCCACAGGCATCTGTGAAGAATATAAAAAATATGTTACTTAATAAACTGATGACAGGTATATGTTACGGGTTAATCCCGAAGTGCGGCTACATATAGTTTTACTCGGCACGAGTTTGAGATGGTTGGGGTTAGCTTACTCAGTATATAGGTTGCAAGTTATACTCAGTTTAGGCATAATAAAACTAGTTGTAGCCTCACTTTAGACTTTACTCCTTTAAGATATGTTTACTAGTGGTTCTCTAAGCCGATATTTGGTCAATCTCAACAGAGACTAGCCGCAGATCTGCGCAGGAGAATTATTAGTGTCTAAGTATTTGCGTTCCCATTATTTGTATTAGTCCAATGCTGAAAGACAATGAACCAACACGAAGGGAACGGACACTTGGCTTGATGTACCTTCTGAACCACGGAGGAGAAATTTCACATTTTTGGTCACCCATCATATACCTGGCCACGACAAGTGCTTGCTTAGCTTTAGCAAATTTTTAGCAACGCCACCGTGCACCTCAATATATACACTACAGACATTGTCAAGGACGAACTGACTATATCATCATTTGTTAGTCTTAAGAGTTATTGAGAATAACGACTGCAGATGCATTTATTTGCGATGTTTACAATAAAGTTACCCAATTAGTACGTAGTTGTGAATTTAGCACTAAGATGTAATCACTGTCGTAAAGGGTCCTACAGTATGCGGTTCTTCACAAAAGTGATTTCAATGTTGATTGTTATTTAATTTAGTTGTTGCATTTTGGTTTCTAACATGCAAAGGCACTGAATTTTTTGCCAAAAAATCAATGAAACGAAGAAAAATAGCAGACATCGCAAAATGACTAGTTACTTTGAAATCACAAATAAAATTATTATCCATACTATACTATCTATATGTACATAAAAGGAGATGTTTCCATCTATAGACGCACGCACAGCCGTAATCGCTAATAGTAGAAACGTGAAATTTGGACAGTTGTTTTAATTCAAAATGCGGACGCACCTTAAGAAGGGATTTAAAAAAAAATAACCCTAAAGGGATGAAATAGGGGTTTGTATGGAAAAATCTTTAGATTAGCAACGATTTTAATAACAAGTTTTATTAAAATCGTTGCTAATTTAAAAAAAAAATCCATACAAATTCATGCTCTTAAAAATATTTCATTGAACACGTGATTCATGGTTTATTGGAATTCACCCCCTTAGGGTGCAAAACAGGGGTTGAAAGTTTCTATGGAAATTATTTAAAATCTGCTCCAATTCCTATGAAATTTATTATCCGGGCTTAAATAGGCTACAACATTATTTTTTCTAAGGGAAAATATAAATTTCCACGGGAGAACAATAATAACGCGGGCGAAGCCGCGAGCGGAGAGCTAGTAATGTTATAAAGCTGAAGAGTTTGTTTATTTGGAAAATTCTTTCAATGTTGCATAGTCTATTCATCGAGGAAGGCTATATACGAGTAGGAGCGTCGGTGGTCGGCACTATCCTAATCGGGAGGTCCGGGGTTTGATTCTGCCATGTGGTAATGAGCGAAAAACGAAAAATACCATGGTACCTACATGGCAGGAACAAACCGGGCCTCCTTATTAAAAGGCCAGTGCCGAGTCCAGAGCGCCACCGACGCTCTCTGAAGCAAACCAACCAAACCAAGCAGAAGAACTTCTGCCGGACCATTGACCCATTTCCAATCGACCGCCATTGAGATTGTGATTTTTTGTACGCTTGATTTTCCACGTTGGCACAAAATTAGAACTGTATTGTGTTGATTTTGAGTGAGCCAAAATCGGTGCTATCTAATTTTCTCAAAATACGGATCCACTTTGTCGCTAGTGTTGCTAAATAAGCGTACGAAAAATCACAATCTCAATGCCGATCGATTGGATTTGGTTCAAGAGTAACCCTACAGTACAGGATGGTGTCATCGACTAGACCACGGAGGCGGTCGACGGTTTCCAGTTTCCGTAAAATAGGCCTAACGAATCGATGCTAATCCGGTAACTAATCAGTGTTAGCAACTTAGCAGCGCGAATGTTACTCCGCAGTCACATCTGCGGCGGATCATAATGACCCTTTTGTTTACCGCGTCATTTCTTCCTTCTGTGCAATAATAAAAAATATTAATGTCCCAGCAACATCAGCCAAATGTACCGGGGGCCTCCTAATCGCATTAAGACGGCCTGCGACCGTTCACGGCTTATTATGTTTATACGTTTTCATCTCGGGGGCTGCTGATTACAATGTTTTTGGGACCTGCTAACATTAGAAAGTAATTAAATGAAGTGAAATTATAAATTGCTTGTAGCTTATTGGGTTTCTAACGCGAGATAACGTATTTATTTTAAGTTTTTCAAACGAGAAATTCTAACCAACCTGAATGAATAGTCTAGTCTAGTGGTCAAAACCATTTCTACCTTGAAAGTATTGGGCATAGTTGGCAAATGGGAATATTTAGCTTGTTATATCTTTACAAGTCTATTTACGCTAAAAATTAAAAATTTTGACATTGGAAGGTGCTATAGTATTCTCGCTTCTCCTGACTCCAGGGAAGCCAGAAAGCTTTGTAAAGATATTAACATTATTTTCAAAAACCGGCCAAGCGCGAGTCGGACTCGCCCATGAAGTGTTCCGTAGGATTTATGACGTATTAAAAAACTTCTTACTAGATCTCGTTCAAACCAATTTTCGGTGGAAGTTTGCATGGTACATTATATATTTTTTTAGTATCCATAGATACCCCACAGGTATGGGTTTGATGAGAAAAAAAATTTTGAGTTTCAGTTCTATGTATGGGGAACCCCCAAAATTTATTCCTTTTTTCTATTTTTGTGTGAAAATCTTAATGCGGTTCACAGAATACATCTACTTACCAAGTTTCAACAGTGTCGTTCTTATAGTTTCGGAGAAGTGGCTGTGACATACGAACGGACAGACAGACAGACAGACATGACGAATCTATAAGGGTAAAATTTTTTGCCATTTGGCTGCGGAACCCTAAAAATTAGATAATATTGTATATGATGGCTTTTGAGAGTATTTATAGGATGACGAATCTATAGATAATAACTCTTTAACTAAGTAAAGATTAATAAATGTAGGTATATTTCCAGTCTTCAGGTAATATTGATAAAATTAATAATTTAAATAAGTTACCTCACCTGCCATTCTATCATCAATAATTTTAATAGGTAAAACATTGTATGCCATTGAATGCAACGTTTCATGCCTCTCATCTAACAGGGTTATTTTAAGACCAACTATTGCAACAGAATCATAAAGCAATGAAATCATTTCAAAACCGAGTTAAAATATCTTCGATTACACAAAATAAGGTCCAATTTGCACCAACTAGAGTATAAATTACAACGTATAAATTATTAAAGTTGCGCCCTATAACTGCAATTACCGCATACAACAATTAGAGGTCTAAAGACGTGACTGTATCGTGGGTAATTAAAAATTAACCTACTTGGCCATGGGCGTCGCGATGTGAATATTAAATGTCCTTTAATTTTAACTGGCTCTATTGTTGAAAGTGTGTTTGGAATATTTCACTAAACTGGCAAAGCATGTATCAGTGACGATATTATAATCACGAATATTGTTGGTCTGAAATTTGAATGAATCATATATATTCATGAAATAAGAAAAGCTTTTTTCGCACCGTGATGAGTGAGTTGCTGCAGTGTGGCTAATAGCATTTTTCCCAGCATATGGCCACAATTAGTGTTTTCATTTGGGATTTAAGGTGCTGCGTTGCTCCACCGCGACATTATATTAAATAAAAATTCACAGACTCACAAAATAAATGGGCGTTATTTTAACACAACAATAAGCACGTATAAGGGCTTACGTAATTCATAAAAACTTAGTTCTGTCTGGCTCTCGTCTTATCTGACGGTAAGTGAAGATTAACCCGAAGATGGAAGTGAATTTCATTTAGATTTAAACCAAAGAGATGTCGATTAGCACCTGCCTTCAGCTTCACCCACTTGTCAGAATGGCCTAAATATCAAACTAAATGAACAGAAACTATTACATCTAATTCACTTCTCCACCAAGGTGACGCAATCCAGCCAGTAATTGTGGCCACTTGAGCTGATTGGCCGAGCGATGCTCCTCAACAGCTGCTGGATCTTATAATTGATACGTATTACGCAGTTTTAAATGGACAATATCTTGGGACGTTGTTCGTCAATTGTTCCATAAAAAAGAAGTTTATTATTCTGTTTATAAATCCTAAGTTCTGAACTGACAAAAGGTAGTTCCGTACAGTCCGGTCAGTTCATTCATTAAATTTTGCTAGTGCTTCCATTTTGTTATGAACGTTGTAGTCAAACATTGCTATTGTGTTGTTATTGCTATTAGTGGTAATTTAGGAAGAAATTGAAAATCGGTTAAAAATTGGTGGCAAATCTGCTAACATAAAAAAACGATACAGTCGAACGTAGAACCTGCTCCTGCTTAAAATTTGTTTCTTGTCGTTATGTTGCTCATTTGTGCATCGTATGATGAAATTAGTGAATAAATAATAATAAATAGTATTTTTCCAAGAAACACAATAAAAAAAGGCATTTGATTTATTAATATTACTAGAGTTCGCAATAAAAAGAAACTTCTTGCTTCTTTATGGTATGATATTGTCAATAATTGTGATCGATCAAGTTCTAGTCCTGAGGTGCTAATAGGGTTTCTTATTTTAAATGTATTGTACAAGTTATGTTTTTAAATATGTTGGTAGAAGAAAAACATCACAATTCCCTAGTCATTCTATTTTTGTACGCTCAGTATAAATACTGAAAATACTGCGGATATATTGCACTATTGGATATACTTATTATTCTTATAAAAACTGATTTAAATGAATTTTTTAATTTTTGTACCTACATATTTGAGATGAAATTTATGTGACTTTGAACCCCACAATCGAAAGGTGTCCTACACGGGCCCCACAGACCAAAGATCAGTGTTGGAAGGCCCAATAGCAATTAACCCTGCGATGCCGTCGCAGCAATGTAATATAATTTAATTGATACGACCATGGTGAACAAACATTCAATAGATTGAACACGATTGTCTCTGGCTGGTTTGTCTTTACTAATGTTATTGTAAACTGGAAAGATTTGTTTGTTTACCAATGTAAATTCTGAAAATACTGAACAGATTTTTTTTCAGGTACGGAAGAATATAACCTATATTCTTCACGATAGTTTTATACGAGGTATCGAGATCTACAGCGTCTTCATGGTCATTCAGCTGGCTCATGGTCAGTAGGTAATTCTTCGTCTGTATAGACACTGGAAAACGTCTGTCGTGTAGATTTGATAGTTCTTTTTGATTAAGAGGAAATTGTACGGGCTGTTTTACTATATAAACGTAGTCCGCTGTTTCCTTTCGAAATATTGACTATAGTTCCTCCTTTTTCCAAAAAAATCAATAAGCATATCCCTAGGTGTTTTCCTTTTATGTTAAGTTGATTATAACAGGAGATTTAATGAAACCTTCAAAAACCTAAAAAATTGGCCAGATTTTTTGCTGTATTTAAACATCTAGCAAACAAATTTGACGAGATTATATGAAAAAAGCAAAACATAGAAACACAGCCAAAGCTTTTTTAAATTTTGAATGCATAAAATAAAGTAATTAAATCGGTCTAGTTCTAAGGGAGAAAATAAGAAACTATGAAATGTCTATTTTGTGTACTTTTTATAGGTATCTTCGGTCCGAGCTGCAGTTGTCTCGATCGCTCTCAGCTCGTTTTTGTTGCGGGGGCGCAGTGCGACAGCAATACATTTTACAATTATATTTTTAAAACAGGGTAAGGAACGTACTGAAACTTGATAACATTTTTATTTTTAAATCACACCCCTTAACTCGTAAACAACTATTAAAACAATAAACAGACACGTACGACTCAAGTCGTTCACTTAAATAGTATAGATGGCGATGTCAAGAGATGTGACCCCCGGAATCAATGTTCCATCAGAAGCAATGAATACTTATTACTGGTCCGCGTCTGGCTGCGCAGGCGCCGTATTGGCGACGCGACCGAAACAAAGTTAAATTTCAATTAGGTATTATTTTTATTTGAAAGTGAGATTAGGTTATCAACTTAGGAAGGAAGTTATCAATTGTTTATTTGAAGTATGCGAATGAATTGTGTGATCATTAAAATTATTTACCTACCATCGATCTTTGCTTCAGACATTTGTGATCCTTTTTAATATCTATGAAACTATGTTTCAATCTCATTATGAGTGTGGTTTTGGTACAAACAATAACTTAAGGCGACTTAAATGTTATGGTACGGGTACATGAAATGTTTTTGTAATAATCATTATGATATTGATATTGTTATAAACAATGATAATTATTGTTGTAAAAGATCTCAATAAAACTTGATCAAAATGTTCCACATAGAACATTGTACGGTTAATTTTAAGAAGTACCTATAGCTTATTCAACTAAAAAAATACTTGTATCGCTACGCTATTACCATTAACTGTTATGGAAAGAATTCAAGATGACTCTCAAATATATTCTCCTCACTCTGATGCAAACAGATTTAATTGTGATAAATCATGTGTATTGACATGATGGCCGACGCGGCACCGGTCGAGTCGAATTCTATTACGGCTCATTAAACGTATCGAGTAAAGGGTGATAATCGAGCGAGTTAAATCGATGGCCCGCATTCGCTCGCTATGTCTTTTATGAAAATAAAATAATTGTCGCTTATTAACTGGCCTATGCGGGTGTTTAGTGGAACATTTTTTGATAGAGGACTTTGTTAATCGTTAATTTCACGGTTGCACTGCTCCTACTGATTGTAAAGATGAGTTTTGAACGTTTTTTCGCCAGTAGTTTTTTTTAGATGACCAGTCAACTAGAAACAAAAAGTTAACAAGTTTATAACAGATATTAAATATTATGTTGAGCGTTAACCATTGCTTTCGCACGCTTAAAAGTAGTCTCGTAAGTTATAAAGATGTGTGTGATTGATACCAATAGGGTTGCTTTTATTTTGAAAGCTCTGCGTAACGGGATACTATAAGAATGAACTTGGAATAGGAATTTGTGCTAAGGATTCGTGCTAGGGGCGTGTGTTAAAAACTCGGGCTAGAGTAAGCAGTATAGAGCTAGTGATGCTCTACTGCGTACTCTAGCCCGAATTCTCACGTCATGTGTCACTTAGCTTAGCACCTTATATAGCTTTATAGCTTAGATAGCTTAGCTATACCTCGCACAAATTGCAGATATCTATTGGAACCGCACTCTAAGCGCTGCGTTAGCACTGACTTCTTGCTATCTAAGTGCGAATGCACACGACCGACTATTGGTGACCGATTTTCTGACGGCGGAAAATGAAACATAATATGGAGTTCTAGGCTGCATCAACAAAAAGTCGGCAGCCGATAAAGTGATAAACGTATACAAGTTTATTTTTAAATTACCAAAAAAAATTTGTGTTCTTGTTCAGACAAGCAAACTGAACAACTTTCACTATGGGACCAACTTAGAAATCGCAAAAAAAAACAACTGTTCCATACAAATGTTGAACATTCACTGAACCTAGATGTATGGAACAGCTGATTTTATTTTGTGATTTTAAAGTTGGTCCCATAGTGAAAGTTGTTCAGTTTGCTTGTCTGAACAAGCGCACTAATTTTTTTTGGTAATTAAAAATAGCCTTGTATATGCGTTGAGTCAGTCGGAAAAATCGGGCCGATTATATCCCTTCAGCCATATTGATAACTGGTTACTTTACGGTTCTACAAAAAGTCGATCGTATGCATTCGCCGTAAATCAAACGGCACACAGCAAACCTAAAAAAAGTCTATGACTTTAAGAATATTCATTAAAGTAAACTATAAGTATCAAATAATGCAACAATGTGTTTTGTTAAGTAATACCTACATTATTATTGTTATTATTTAAAGTAACCGAATATTCTACTTTAACGATAGTGAAGAATGTGCACACATTGAATAGGAACGCGCCGCTACAGATTAAAGATATGAAATTTCCTCAAAGGCACAGATAAAATCACATTTTCTAACCGTCAAGATGCGAAGGCACGCGACATCACATTGTCAGCCCAGTCGGGGTCCAGCAAAAAACCATTGTGCAAACAACAAAAACCTATTTACAAATACTCGTGCGCCCGCCCACTCAAAAGGTGTTTATTTTAAAATTCTCTATACACAATGCGCGATGTCACATTTTTTCTTTTCGCGCCATTTAATGCTATTTCGTGCCATTAGAAACGGACGTTTCGTGTGCAGTCACCAAAAAGGTTTTGAGCGATTTTCAACCTTATTTGTGTACTTCAAAACTTCCTTCGACGCGACGGCACAAGAAAAGCTTACCGTTTTATGTTCTGTTAGGCATTTTTTTTATTTATTCAGACGGACACGTGTTTACTGGTGTCCAATTTGTGTCCATTCACTCTTTGTAGGTAGGAATTTATAAGAATTCAATGGATACAAAAGTTATTATTGCGAACAATCCATTTGCTAGGTTGCGATTTTTAATTCATAAATCTGCTCGCCTACAGTTATGTTTTGCTTCGTTATTAAGTTTTGGTTAGGCCCATCGATGTTTATGCAGAAGAATTTTAGAATTTGCCGATGGCTTTGAACATTACACCCCATTGCAGCTAGAACTGTGACAATGATAAAGCTGAACTAACATTTATCATGAACAGTTTAATGTTGATGGGAAACACCAGATTAATAAGCAATTGAAATGGTGTTTGTGCGTTACAAAAATTGAGTGAATGGTGTTTATTAAGCTAAGACATCTAATTACTTAATATAATGTATATGAAAAAGACTTATAATAGTTAATTAGATTTTAAACAGTCGTAGCTGTAAACAATGCGATTATTAAAAAAACATATCTCGTACAGCTCCTGGCGGATATGGTACGAGTCGCAGAAAATCATAGCAAAAATTCGAAACATTTAGCAACTCGCACCATGCTAAAATAATTCGTATTTGCAATATTATCATCAAAGGCTTAAAGGAACGTCCTCCGTACAGAGGTCGTTATTAGTTCTCTCCACTTCGCCAGAGGTTCGGAATCTCAACACTTCGGACATAAATAAACAGGGCGGGCGGCCGCGATAACGCCGCGATCGGGATCTCGGGACAAACATTGTCGTCCCATTGTGCCGCTAAATTTGTTCCGCGATTCCCTATCGCGCCAGAGATTGCTTTACGATTGTACACAAATGTGCCAACACTTGAACCGAGTGCGTTACTAAATATTCCGGATCGCGCGATGCGATCTAAAGTCATATTCCGGATAGGAGACGCGTAGGTATATACCTATTTAATTTCTTTTTGCGTTATGGTTTGATTTTTTACATACGATAAGGAAGGTAAGCGATGATAAGGCCGAAGGTGTTAGCGAGCTTCACCTGGACTCCTCAACAACTGAGGAACTGGCTCTAATATTTTCAGCTGTCATTATGGGACTATTTAATTAGACTAGTGTGTTTGACCTTTTTCAATAATATTGAAAGAGCTCAAACTTTATATTATAATCTAGAAAGGTTAACAGTCTACCCAGATAAAAATTAAAGAGATTGTTAATAAAATTTCCCTACGACGAAAGCATTTTAAATCTAGGCTGATATAATAACAAAATTAGTATTCATCGTTTTGCGAACGTGACAATGTGCGCTGAGACTCTGAGAGGCATGAAATTACTTCAACAAAAACATGTACACCAAGAGCTTGGCCTAAATTCTTACGGGCGGCTCGTCTATTCAAATAGGCTTCGGCTGTAGACTGTGTAAACATCTGCTGAAGTCCGCCTTCCTTGTGTTGATCAATGTACTACAAACGCCTCCCCATTTACAATTTGGATAGGTATTTAGTTTATACCTATATAACTGTGACGGTTGGCATAATTCCAATAAAGAATATAAGTTCATTTAAGAATGTTATTTGAATACAAACAACACCTTTGAAGAGTAAGGCAGAGGTGTATAACACTTTGCTAATTGTCGAAATAACACTTCGCTAATTGTAGAATGTCTATAATTAGCGAAGTGTTACTGTTGCTGAACCATTTGATATCAAGTGATCGGGGGGTGAGTTTACTGCCACTATCCAACTAATAATTCCAGATTCCAGACTTAGAATTTCTCTAATCAGAATGAAACTCAATAAGCTTGACGTGACCCTGGAATTGAACCCTGGATTTCGTTACTAGCAGTTACGCTTAATTGTGACTTGTGATCACAGTAAGTCAACGAATTAACACCAAACTAAAAAATGAAACATTTATCTATTCGATTAGTTATTTCAATTTATTATTTATAGGTTCAGTCAAAATATTTCGTACTCATAGTATTATACAACCAAACACCAATCCTAAGTATTTATTGCCATTTATAAATGCTTAATATTCAAATTTAAATTAACTTCTATTGCTCCTAAACCAATGCCATAGACAAGAGGTAAAATCAATATGGCGGAAGGCGCGAAACACGGGTCGTAAAGGTGTGTTTTCACTCGCGCACTATCGGCTGATCGAGCGACATAAACCACGCGGCGGGTGGCGCTACCAACGGGCGGCTGCTTTACGACACTACAAAAATTCTTGTTAGGCTACTGCGGTAGCTTGAATTAAGCTTGGAAGCGATTCTACTTCACGGCAAACGCTAATGGTGATTAGGGGCTTTGCCAAGCGGTTCGAATTACGCCGTGATATATGTTGCTGGATAAATTAAGGTTGGACTGCGTAAACGGCACCTGTTCCTTTATTGTGTAATTTAAATCTATACGATCGCTTTCAATTGTGACTGTCAAAGTGTATGTATCACTGCTTTACAAAAGACGGTACAAAGTCATTCTATGAGAGGTACTCATAGTACCAAGGTCGAGTGCGTGGGTAAGTGCCTCTATTTTACCTATTTCTACCGCCAGGCAGCGGTGCTTGCATTGCTGTTCTAATTGGAAAGGTAAGACAGGCAGTGGAAACATTGGGTACTGTGAATTGACAGTTCGTTGCCTAGATAGATACCGCCGGCTTAAAAAGTAGATAAGCATTTTCAACAGATTTAGTACCATGTCACACCAACTTTTTCTTTTATTTAGTATGATTACACCTATATTGCATTGTTAATAGTTGGTGTGACATAGTACTAAAATGATTATTTACTTGTGAAGCCAGTTGTACAAGACATAAGTTGTGAAGCCGCAGTGGCTGTCAAATCGAATGTGAATGTCATAACTTTCGGGTCACAAGAAGCCGTCTAAGCTTAATTTAAACGCACTAGAGCACAGAAAATAGAAACCATGAGTTTTAATAGAAAAACAAAGTATGACAGGTCGCACAATGGGACAACGCTGGCATCGCAAGTGGCGTATAAGTGGGTCAGAGTGTCAGCGCGGCACAACGGCGGTGTCAGCCGGTGTCAGAGCCTCTGATACCGGGTCCGAGTTCAAACATAATGCCCTGCCGTCAGACGTGGCCGTGTCACGAGCACGACAGACCGCGCCACGACCGATACTGTTATTGTGTACTTTCCTTTATTTCACTCCCTAACAAGCTTTATTTTAAGATTTTGCCCATTGGACGTCCCAGTGATTATAGAATTGCAGCCAGTTTGTACTATACTAAGCAATGAGATCTAGTATAATACACCTTAGTACTATTATTATTCTGTGACAATACTTACTTAAAAAGAGAATATTGGAGCTATGTTGATGATAAGACTAATAAAATATGAGAATATATTTTTATACACCTAGGTGATAAGGGTGCCTCTCCAGATTTTTTCTTAGATAATTTTTTTATGAATTGGCATCAAAAATACTTTTAACCTTTCTAAGCTTTTAATCCAAAATTTTTACCCTTTTCCACCAACCACTATTAAAAAAATAGCGACATTAGTATTTTTTCCGGCAAAATGTAGTTTGCGGGCACGCTAGTGGTCTTTATAATAAAAGTTAGGTACTCCAATGTGTCAGTCAAAATGCTTGAATTGCTTCTAGGTCTTTCGCAGTCAGTATGATGTAAATGTCATGTCATGCGTCTTACACTATACTGAGTTGTTACCGTTACAAATATAGGATCAAAAAATTAAACTCGTTCACATAGTACATAGCATAAAGTGTTGGATGTGAACAAAAGCAATCTTAAGTAGCATTATACACCTTTCGGGACCAAGTAAACCTTAACAAGGGCATTTCACTTTACAAGCGACTCCGGACGCATTTTACAGGTGCCGTGCTCACATCGAGGTACCATCCAAGTGATAACCGTAGTAATGACGTCGTAAACTTGACTGCATCGCGCGAGCGGGACAGAATGAGCAGATACGCAAGAACGCGGAAGAATTAGCCGGACTAACTAGGGAGTAAATCACGCGGTTCGATCCCAACCTCTTCAGAGTGGCGAGATTAAATTTTAAGTAGGCTTAAATCAAACGATTTGTATGGGAAAACTTGCTCCGAGTATTGATACGCCGCACGGAAAGGTTGGAATTTATGCGTCGTCGGTCGTTTCGCGGCACAATGCGTCGAATTTAGCGTTTGAGGGTTAAACGCGAGGCATTTTATTGTTTATTATTTAAAGTGTTATTGAAAGGAGCGCGGGGTTGCGAGTTTAAAAAGCGTCAGTTAATTATTCTCGCGCGGGCATCTGCCCATCTGGATGTTTCATTTGAATAACAAAGAGAACTGACCGAGGCGCGCGCCGGAAAAACGAGAGATTGACACGCCGCCGGCCGCTGCGGCTTTGGTCGGCGGCATCAGAGCCGTTGCCATGATTGCTTAGAGCAAGTTTAAAACAGTATCGAAACAGAGAAACCCACACTACACAATGAAAGAGGTTAGAAAGGCCTTGTGCGCATCCTACACAGGGGTATGCTAAAATGCGCATAGCTCTGACTTTACCACAGTTTTAACAATGTAAACATTGTTAAACTGTTACTTTACCATGTGATCACGCCGCTCAGCGTTTCGCGAACGTCGAACGCGACTTCGTAAATTGCCACAGAAAAATATAATAAATGCCTTCTTGTGCAGTTATCAAGTGCTAGAACGCTGGGATTAAAAAGACCTTCTGTATAACGTGAACGCATGAAAACAAAAGTGGATAACGACAGGACTATAGGACTACTTACTTGTGAATGCGAGATTGCGTGCGCGCCTGCAAGTAAGTACTTCTTTGCTTGTGTTTTTGTTAAATTGTTTACGTCATTTATGTTTTCTAAAATAAGCTGTAACTAAAACTATAAAATTTACGATGATGAAGTTTAATAAAAGAAGATAGTGTAGTGTGTGAGTTTTTTGAAAGTTTTTGAGGATTCATAAAATTAAGAACATATTTTTGTATGTACTAATGTTATTTAAATTGAAATGACACTGGAAAGCAAGGAAAGTGGGTCAGTAACAAAAACTTCTGTACCTTCCAAAATTGAATCTTGTTTTGTTGAATAAATTATACTTACCGAAAATAACAAATTTAACAACAAAAAACAAAAATTAAATAACAAATACTTACTTATATTTCAAATCTTTAGATTTTGAATCTTTTGATTGATATTTGTAATTAATTAGCACAATGATATGAAAAAAAGGCTCAGAAGATATTTAGATTATTATCACTGAATGTTTTCTTTGCAGTTCAGTGTAGTAGAATAAATATCACTGCCAGATTTATATAGGCAAGTATCATACAAAGAAGTTTTTAATACAGAAAAAAATATACGAAAAATTATCATGACAAAAAAAACGAAAAGGACTTTAAGCGCAAGGATTTCAATTAAAACAACGCTACGGTTCGTCTTAATAACACACGCCGGCGGCGTTTTTCTGATGAATGAACATATCAGAGCAGCGAGCACTGACTGATGGGCTCCTCCACAAAGGGCCGATCTTTGCACTTTGACATTTCGCGGTTTAATCACGTACTAGAGCCGCGTAGAGGGCGCTAGTGCGAGATCAGTGCGTGCTTGACAGTGACACCCCGCCACTTCGCCACTCGACAAAGTCACTTCGCGCGGAAGCGGCGAGAGCGCTTATCGATACATTGGCCGCTTTGATCAATGGATCTTTGAATAGGCGATAAGGCTGGATTACGGGGTCATTAAAATGTTTGCGCGCGAGCTCTGGGCTGGGTCACACGATCGATGGGCGATATGAGCTTATTGCGATGTTTTGCGTTTCTAAGACTTTTTAACACGTCCGATTTCTTCTGCAACTGGCTTTGTTTCTTCGAAAATTACAATCAAGGAGAGTTTAGGTATTCTTAACTATATTTATGGTGATTCAGATTCGATTGAAACTATGAAAAGACATAGTAAGGGCGGGTAAGACGCGAGTTCAAATCCCGCTTAGGATAAGAAAATCTTGTATTAATTTGTTAACATATCAACTATGAAAAGATTTTATCTCTAGCGATCTAAGATTGTGTTAAAAAAACTTTGACACGACACCGGCAGCATAAGTTTCCGAATTCCGAGAATATTTGTTATTGAGGTTGTAATTTATCTGCAGATTGATACATTTAATTCAAAGATGTATGCCTAATTAAGAACTCTACGATCTCTACACCGAGTGGGTGCTATTAAATGATCTTGTAGCGAAAGCGATGAACTGAAAAAAAATCCGATTGAGTAAAAAGTACTGAGCTGATCGTCAGCCGAGATGCGGTTAGAATTCAGCCGGCGCGCGGCGTCCATACACGAGGGCGGTACTGTCCGCGTAAAACTAATGTTTGTCACTAGGGTTGCTAACAGAAGGCCGATTCTACGAGTATAATACAATATCGAAATTAAAACGGACTATGACACGTTGACGACTCGTAACGCATAGTTTGTATTTCGAATGTTGATCTGATAATGGGTCGGTTTGATGGGTTGAACTCAAAGATTTGGTTCGGGTGGAGTTTGTTTAATAAAACTGTTTCGTAATCTATACAAATATAAATGAATCGCTAAATGTGTTGGTAAGCGCAAATATTGAAAACGGTTAGACCCATTGACGTATTCGTGACGTATCATGGTTACATAACGTCAGTGGTTAGCCCAAATCGGCTTAAGTATTAAGATTTCCATTTTTACATATATTTTTACATATATTTATGCCGAATACCGAGGACAGTTCTGATAAAGATAAACAATGGAAATCTTTTTTGTCTTAAGCATGAATATGTCTGAAAACAAAAGCATAGCTGTCAGAACGATTTCTGCCAATTAGTCGTAATAGTTTATATTAAAAATGCGGGCGAAAATTCGTACTTAAGTCAAGACTTGACAGAGAAATAAATAAATATATGATTCTCGGTATGTAACAGAAAAAATTATATGAATCTCGGTAAAGCCTTTAAAGTTGCACGTTTTCAATTCAAATAACAAAGCGATTTATCAAGTGATCATTCATAGGATAATGTTATTAAAAAAAATCGTTACTGTGTGTGCAAAGAGATAATCTGTACTAGCATCATAGTTAGTAGTAATTCAATTTTGGTAATTTTGCGAGAACACCGACGCGTTAACCCTGCAACGTCGGGGGTGAATAAAGCCCGTAGCTCGTGTCCGGACGAATGGAGTGAAAAAATCCCAGTTCAAAGAGTACTGTCGGCCGCAAAAAGTCGGGCCATTGTCGGCGGCGTGATGTATGTACGGCGTTTTGTTGCTTTGCCGGGTCTACGCAGGCTAGACACGGGCGGAGTTGGACATGGCGATAACCGGAATATAGTGAACGAGGTTGTGTAACTTCGCAGTCACGTTGATATGGCGGTTGTCGTTCGAACTAGACAGTTAAAAGTTATCATTATAATAATATGACTTTTCATTTATTGCACTACACAAAATATAAGTACTTACCTACTTATGTGACTACTAATTTTGTTATGTTTGATAAATCACAAGTGTAACATTGAATTTTAATCTTTAATACTTTCTCATAGGAAAAGTAACACTATTTCAAAAGCTTCTTACTTTTAATATTCACAAACAACAAAACTTTTTTTTCATCTGATTTATTTTCAACTTTTACACTACATACATACATATGACGATCACTATCATTAGTATAAAATAAAGTTTACTATAAAATAACATATTATTACTTTAGTCTCTGCGTACATAAGTAAGACTGTAAAAAGACTTTATCAAACATTTTACTTGTACTTCAAATCGTAAGTATATTTCAATAAAAAGAATTTAAATATACTTACTTCCAATTTATCAAACTATTTTTATATCGCGTTAGTTGAAGTAGACGATCAAGTAATTTTTATCAGAGTAATATTAATAACCTCTCCATAAGTTGTCAGATTAATTGTCTATCTAATCAAATCAGTGGCGACTTAGATTACTTTAAACTATTGTTCAACTCGACACCCGATACGATGATAACAATCGATGCGTTGTTAAAAAAGGGACAATAACAATATGAATTCGGGTCCACGAGACCCTAAAGCCGCGGTCTATTGTGCGTCGCGTGCCGCAACACGACACCGGTTGAACCATCATTAGGGTGTGGTTGATTGTTTAATGAAAAAAATTAAATTAATAAAAAGATTAGGTTTGCTTTCATTATCTCGTGAAGCACGGTCTGTGCAGTTTGAAATTAGAAATTATATAGAACTTTTTATCCAGCAATTTGAGAAAGTATTCAGGTGATATCTTTCTGCAAATCAGCTGATGCGTGATTATTAATCGTCGAATAAAATAAATAAAGACATCCAAATAAACTTGGCCGTTTTAGTGTAACTAAATAACATAGAAACATACCTACAAACATTATAATTTATAATTATAGGATGATTATAGAATGTACTAGAAATTGTTCTAATTCTAATAATATGCTAATAATGATTTTTATTAGTTTATTTGGATAAAAAACAAATTCGATAGAAAAAATCGCCATTAAAAATACTAATACTGGAAGATTATTAGGTAGGTACAAAAACAAAGGCAAACAAACAAATACAAAGAATTATGTCAATTTTTATTTCTATTACAGTTCAGATTTTATAAATTAATAAAAAAATGTAATGGCGTAACTAACCGGCGCGATTGGCCATGCGGGCGGCATTAAGAGCCGTAATAGAATTGGCGCTCCGTGAAAAAATGAAAATGGCGGCTGTCACCCCGGCAGCGGGGGCGCGCCGGTGCGATTCAGCACTTTCCGAATAAGCTCA
Organism: Schoenobius gigantellus; assembly: GCA_963935595.1. Taxonomy (NCBI): domain Eukaryota; kingdom Metazoa; phylum Arthropoda; class Insecta; order Lepidoptera; family Crambidae; genus Schoenobius; species Schoenobius gigantellus. The sequence continues at coordinate 26,731,818 of OZ012554.1, forward strand.
AACGTTGAAAACCCAATTTGACGGCTCGATTAACGCGAACGCCGCCGACCGATTGATGTTTTGGAAGAACGATCCATGTTCTATATCCCACTTACGTATAAACAATGCAAGGGCCGCAAAGACGATCATTTGCCATATCGGCGAAATTTCTATGCAGATAAAAATTTTGCTGCTTGGTTTGGTTGGTAGTAGGGCTTCTGAATCCGCTTGCCTAGTTACCACTACCTTAAGTTTGTCGCCATAACAATAATGTTAATAAGACTGTTGTGTTCCCTCAATTAGAGATCAGATGAGCAGATCCTCTGTTGTTGAGTAGTTCAGGTGAAGAGCGTTTCCATTTTCAGCCATATTGTCACTTATAATCACGTGAAATGAAGCCAAGGGCTGTTATATGTAAAATACTAGCTGCTGCCCGCGACTACGTCTGTGATAATAAGTACTTTTTATCACAGACGTAGTGATCTATCTCTAGAAATTTCATCTAAATCGGTTCAGCGATTTATGCACGAAGAAGTAACAGAGGGACAGACAGACACACTTTCGCTTTTAAAAATTATTAGTATGAATGGAATGATTAAAATTAATCTGACGATTTAAAAATCTGTTCTAATACGATCATTAGATTAGGGATAAGCTCGACTTTGCAATATCACTTATTGTATCTACCCATATATTATGTAAGTACTAAGTTTTGCGGTAAAAAGTTTTACAAACAAACAAATATCGCATCCTAAACTAAGGGTTGCCCTCGAGACAGCACAACCGCGCACGGCTAACACGGCCGGGCGCGGAGCCCGCCGCCATATTGCATGTAAGTCGTGCTTCGGTCACCATTGTGCACAATTTGGAGTCGAGTTAATTGTTTTTAATTCGCCAGATCTGTATTGTAACTCTTTTAATTACGCCCACGGTGCCGTACTAATGGGGATATCGTGAGCGTGTGGCCGTTCTATGTTCTTTTGTTTAATTGTATTTCTCTGATGTTTTTGAGGATAAGTGTCAGTGCGAATCAAGGGACAAAGAGCTCATGTAATAGTTGATTGGATCGAAGCACTATTTCGAAAAAGTGCGCTTTAACGATAGTTGGAGTTGAAGATATTTGTGTTGTTCAGAATCAAAATTAACAAATCAACATTGGAGTCATCAGTTCAATGTTGAAATCATCAGTTCTTCCATAATTTTGATCGAGTAAGCCTTACTTAATTGTATGAATCAGCTTAAATTATTTTGCTTTTTGTTGGTCTCATGGTGAAAGTCGTTGAGTTTGATAGTCTAAACAACATCCTTACATATTAACGCAACTTTTTGGAACATCTTATATACATTAATTACCCACTAGGTAGAACGACTACACTTAGTGATTAGATTTGGTCGAGGACTACTTAAAGGTCATCCCCATTTTCCATACAAACCTGGGCCTGGTGTTACAAGGATGAAATTTGGTATATAATAACAACTTATTATTTGTCGTATGAAACGACCGATTTTCACCTTTTTCAGCAATGACCAAATAGATTTATTGATACTCAGAAATACTAGTAACACAAATGCAAAAATCGGATATCCAATATTCAAGCAAACATCGATCAGGTTAAGAGGGTACTTTGTCCAATGTCGAACGGCGATTTCATCAGTATCGATTTTATATTATATTGTTATATTTATTTTTCACCTTTAATTCCATAAAGAAAATATTTTCTAAAAAAACCTTTAAAGTATATTATGTATTTAGTTTATTGTTATTCTATAAGATAAAATGAAACAGCAAACTCGGCCCTAGAATGGTAAGTACGTCTGGTTTTTTCAACGATTGATAACAGTAATTTTACAGCACTTAATGATGCATCAGGTGTGTTTACAAAATAAGCTAGGTAGACAGATATTAATCTTTAGAAATATAATTTGATTCAATGTACTAAAAAAATAAACCAAAGGATAGTGATAAGTTATTAAAACTTATACTACATGTAGGTATTTGAATATGATACTGAAAATACTTTTATTTTAACACGAAAAACTTTTAACTTAATAACGCTCAGTGCGTATTGGTCGACAATTTTTAAGTAAATGTGTCTCTATTATTAATAAGTATATTTAACTAAAAAATGTTAAAATTATTAATGAGAGCATCCCATGTTCGTGTTGTGTGTTAAGTTTTGTCACCACTCGTCTCAACCCACACGTGGCTAGCGTAAAATAATACCTAAAGTCATCCCGTGACCCCAATTGCTAAAAAGCGTTTGAAACGTCGGGGAAAATAAAATGTTTTAAAACTACACATTTAAGACCGTGACCCCAATTACTAAAAAGCGTTTGAAACGTCGGGGAAAATAAAGTGATTTAAAACTACACATCTAATGCGAGTTAAATCCGGAAGTTGTTTCATTTGAATGTGTATAAAATATACGTATGCTTTCTCTTTTTCCACTTTTTAGTTTTCTATGGCTAAAATGCATCAGCATCCCATGTTTATGTTGTGTGTTAAGTTTTGTCACCACTCCTCTCAACCCACATGTGACTAGCGTAAAATAATACCTATATCACCTTTAGTCATCCCGTGACCCCAATTGCTAAAAAGCGTTTGAAACGTCGGGGAAAATAAAATGTTTTAAAACTACACATCTGATGCGAGTTAAATCCAGAAAGTTGTTTCATTTGAATGTGTAGTAAAATATACGTATGCTTTCTCTTTTTCCACTTTTTAGTTTTCTTTCTATGGCTAAATTGGCTAAAATGCGTCAGTTACTGAAAATAAAAACGAAAGTCCAGAGCCATCATATATTATAACAAACTTTAAAACGTTAATGAGTTAAAACACAGCTCGACCTCCTCGTGATCCTATAAAACTGAATAGAGCAAATCGAAGGTGAAAGTAATTATAACGAAAAAGGCTCATTACAAAGTTGTGTCGTCTCGTTAATTCAACCAGTCGTGATTTCCGACCGTGGAACTTCCCGTGGCTTTATAATTGTGGCTCTTTGCCTGAATTAACCAAATGAGCGGGAATCTGTCTCCCTGCACACCTTAACGTGCAATTAAAGTTTTAAACTGTGGTTAAATAATTCAATTTGAGCTTGATTAATAAGAAATTTTGAATATTTTCCATTGACTAGAATTCTAGTAAAATTAAAATTCTAGGTGGCGATGTTATCAGCCTTGATAAATAAAATAATTTACTTAATAAATTTTTTTAAATATTTCTCGAGATACAAATAGTTATTCAAAACACAAAAAACTTTGTATACTTTTGTATTGTAAATTGTAATTTCCCATTATAACATTACAATTTACAATGATAGAATAGAAGTTAAAAATATGTTTATACCATTCTTAAAATACCATTCTAAAAAGCTTTTTTTAAAAATGTTTGTGAAATATAATATTGTAATGTTGGCATTTTAAAAGAGGAGACAAAAAAAAATACAAGACCTTCCGAGTTTCTTGCCTGTTCTTCTCGAGAAGGCTCTCCCAATTTCCGAACAGGTATAGAGTCAATTTTTTTTTTCATTTGACTTGTATTTGCACACATCTTAATAATGGTTGGGGTGTGTGTACATACAAGGATTAAATACTTAATTTAGTTAATTAGATTCTTGGTTGAAGATTTTTATGTTTTTTTTTGACGTCAATAAGTGCCTGTAAAGGTCTATATTGAATAAAGATTTTTGAGTTTGAGTTTGATTTACTGAAAACAGTGAATAAAAAGCACTTTTAATTACTATTTTGGTATTTGAATTTAGAATACTCCAATATATTCGACCTCCATTTTAATGCTGTACAACCTCTTTGCACAAAAAATATTCTATATTAAATGTCTATTTTCCCTTAGATCTTTCTATTTCTCCTAGTCATGGTATAAAGTATAGTATGCAACTCTTGAATAAAACGGATTTATACCGAGGGCTTGATCATCATGAGTCGCTCCCTACGGCGTGATTCAGTCGTTAGAATCCTTTACTTGCTCATGATTCATCTATGGCCCTCGCTTTAAATCCGTCCTTTATCCACTAGTTGCATAATATACAATTTTATCACATCTATTCGAAAATCATTACTTGGTTCCCCGTAAATAGGGATCATAATATCTTTTTAATCCCTCAGGGACTAAAATTGATTTGAATTTCGAATGCGGACATTGTGAGTAAAAGTTTCAATCACCAAAGAAATCGATCGCGAATATTGTATGAAATAGTTACTGGCTGCATAATAAGTAAGTAAGAAGTGCGCGGGCTTAATTTAAAAAAAGAAGTTTGTGAAAAAGTAAAAACGCGCGAAATTCATTGATCATTCTACTTTTATAGTTCGTTGGTGATTTCTTGCATACAAATTGAGATTTGAAATTATATAAAAAATGAGTGTGTTTTCCTCAATTAATGTCGATGAAAGTATTTTATTGGACGCTAAAAATGTCATACAAGGTACTTATTTTACCTACAAAATCCCGTGAACAGTAAGTATATGAAAGCATATCACAATTTCATCCTTTGAAAAAATGCAAGAAAAGTAAAATCTTTTTCAGAATATGTATTTTTGGCCTATTTTCAAGATTAAGCCAAATCTATGCAGCCTACAACTCTTTGGAGTACCTATTCAATGTTAAAAGTCAGTAGTAAAAAGATTATTGCGATGAACTTTCATAATTGTTCAAATGTAAATATTAGGCTCTAAGTATATCTATTAGTCGTTTTTCTTTTTTCTTCCTATTGTCTAATGTCCCTAACTAAATGTATGTATATAAATAAACGTGTATTCTTACTCACAAGTCTCACTTATTTTCTTATAGAACGTGATAAAAAGTAGTGTCCACCTCGGGAGCAACATTATTTTATGTTCGAGTGCTGCGCTCAGGAAAACCCTCTCGCCTTAAAAATAGTTCTTTGCTCCCTTGATAAACAATCTACTATTCTTATTCTACAGTATGTTTTAGCTCGAACTACCTTTCATAGGCATTCTCAAATATTGAGTGCTATCCAAACAATGATTCGAGTGAAAACTAATTTTTTTTATATCACACAAATAAACTGGAATACGAAAAACATTCTAGTCATCGAATTTAAAATGATTCCGTGTCATTAACAGCAACACTAAAAAGGTGGTGTGTACGCCACCGCAAAACATCACGACGGACCGCGCGCATTTGTAACCCTAAACTGCGCGGGGTGCGACCCTCCCGTCCCGTCCGCGGTCGCAACGCAATCTCGTAACAAGCGCGACTTTTTGGCTTGACACGGATCCCGACATGGACTGTCACTTCGTTCGCGCGACAACTACCTTGCGACGAATCTCGAGATATTTTATATTCAATTTACCATGGTATTTTTTTATTTAATTACGATTTTATTTATCTATTTGATAGTATTGTCTTATCTTAAGTACACTCCATTAAAGATAAAATATAATCTGTTTTTCTTTTTTTTAAACGTGTTAAACTATTTCAATTTGTTTTGACTGAATTTTACCATATTATTTATTAGTAATAGACATTTCTTAACTCGTTTTGTGTTTTTTTCTTACATTTTATTTTTTTAACTTCATATTGATTTTAATGGTCAAATATCTGTTGGTAATGGTATATGACAGTATGTATTTTCTATAGCAAATCTTGTCATACTCGTAGCATCATGTTTATTGATGTGTAAAGTTATTGTAAAAAAAAATTGCCCTTCGTATTCCACTTTGTTATCATTGGTTGATTGACTCATATTTTTTTTAATTGTGCAGTAAAATTGAAAATTTGAGTTACCTTGTAATATAACCGTCGACATATTTAACGTGTAATGTAATGTTATTTATTTGGTTTAAATTATACTATTTTGCGTATATCATCATAATTGTTGCGTTGTCATATGATATTGCGTCTTTTTATTAAGTAGTTTTTTCATACATATTACTTGGTAGTCATATGCTCAGAAATATCTTTAGAAAAAATGCCATGTACGAACTTTTCAAACACTATCCCCCAGGGCAAGGATAATCGTATCTGCATATACGTCACTGGATTCTCGACACATCGGGTGTCACAATCGCACCCTCGTCCTGACCACTAATCAATGATAGAGATTTTTAAATCCGTTCCCTTTTTTACATAAACACATGTCATTATGTGCAAATTGTATTACCTACGCAAGGGAAGTGTGAAACATATAACCACAACAAAACCGCGAAACCTGTGATCAGCCATTGTAACCGGACGCCCAGCGGCACGCGCCAATATAAATTACAACTTTTTATTTAACCGTTCATTATTTTGAGGAGAAAAAAGGTATGATTATTTTCGCGGGCCTTTCAGACCGCGTCGGGCCAGCGATTAACTTAGCGATAATTACGCGCTGACAGATGTCGCTACCGACGCCGCAAGCGAAATTGCGCACGCGCATACTTTATTATATCATTATGTTTGAACAAAGCTAGCCGCCCACACTTATTTCTTAGCTTGACATCATATATTTATCTATAGTCTAGCTATGAAGTAGTAATATAAATATGTGCCTTTAAATTACAATAAAGCATTGCCTTTACACAATAAAATCTATTGATACTTGACTCATTCAATGTTCACTGCCTCTGTAATAACGAAATAGTAGGTAGTTGTTTTAATAGATAGATAGAAAAAGCAAATTACGGTTATGTTTAACAAAATACGATATGATTTATAACAAATATTTTTTTTTTTTTTTTTTTTTTTTATTGCTAACGGTGGCAGACGAGCCAGTGGCCCACCTGATGTTAAGTGGTAACCACCGCTCATGGACATCTGCAATGCCAGGGGCACAGTTCTGTCACTGCCTACCTGGAGAGAAATGCTCTTCTTAAGCCTCGTTTGAAGAAGGACATATCGTAGCGCTCAGGAAACACCGCAGCTGGGAGTTCGTTCCAGAGCCTACACGTACGTGGAAGGAATGAACGCTGAAACCGAACTGTACTAGATGAGATTGGTTCCAGGTAATATGGATGAACTCTACTGCGATGGCGGGTGGTGCGATGGTAAAAAGGTGAAGAGGGCACCATTGCAAACAGTTCCTCAGAGCACTCTCCGTTAAAGAGACGATAGAGCACGCAGAGAGAACCAAAGTCTCTCCTTTGCTCCAGCGTCTCCATTGAGGCCGTGATATTGGGATCACTGACGATGCGGAATGCACGCCTTTGCAGGGAGTCAAGAGGGTCGAGCTGATATTTGGGAGCTCCCGCCCAGAGGTGCGAACAGTACTCCATATGCGGCCGAATTTGTGCTTTATAGAGCATTAGCCGCTGGCTTGGAGTGAAGTACCGCTTGGCTCTGTTCAGGACGCCCAGCTTTTTGCTCGCCAATTTGGCTTTGTCCTCCAAATGACTCCCAAACTGCACTTTAGCAGAAATTTCCACACCGAGGATTCCAATACCATCGGACATACGAAGAGTAACTCCCTGGAACTGAGGCACTACGATAAATGGGTCCTTCTTCGCAGTGAATGCGCACACTTGTGTCTTCGTGGGGTTGAACTTAACCAAGTTCTTTGCACCCCATTCGGAGACTTTTTGAGTTACTTACTTCCAAGTAGTATAATTAAATATACTTCTGCATTATAATATTAACTTTCACAGCAAGAACTCAATACCTAGTAGGTAGAATCAATTAACGATTGACTTGTTTTTATTATTTTTAAACAAAATGTGCGATAAATTAAAAATGTATAGTTCTAATCTCAGATGACATTTTTCAATCATTTTGCAAGAAAATCAAACCCCTTTTTAAATTAACAAATTTTATTTGTTGGCAAAATAAAAGTGAATGGGTCTGACTGAATAAACAATTTTAGTACCATTAACACGGGGTACGTGTTAATGGTACTAAAATTGTTACTACTACTACTCTTAATTTAAGGTGCTTTATTATTGCTTTCTACGGAGAAAGGTACTAACTTTTCATGCAAGGCATTCAGAAATATGACCATATTGTCACAAGAATTCTAGAGATTGACATGCACGGTCGCACGTGGCGGGCCGCTTAATAAATTCGTTGTCGGTCCGTCCGTCTGCATATTCATGCGGTCACAGATCGTTAGGTCGCCGGCGGTCAGTGTCATCGGAAGGGTTGGATCGCTACTCCGCGTATCAATTTTCATATTCGAAGCTCATTTTGTTTTGACTAATTGATTAATTACTACTTCTCGCTATCTATACTTACTATTACTTACTAATATTATAAAGCTGAAGAGTTTGTTTGTTTGTTTGAACGCGCTAATCTCAGAAACTACTGGTTCGAATTAAAAAATTATTTTTGTGTTGGATAGTCCATTTGTCGAGGAAAGCTTTTATTAGGCTATATAACATCACGATATTGTTATTTTCGGTCATCCACGCGAACGAAGTCGCGGGCACAGCTAGTATTTAATATGTATAATTGTCGTTTCTACTCAAATAAAGGATCGAATAAATATCGTTATTTTCCAGACTGGACCTTTTTATATAGAGGAAACCAGAGGCATGTTTCGATTATTATTATTAACTGATCAAGCGCGGAGTTTAACTGAACCGTCAAACTGAATGAGTGGGAATAGGGGGATTCAATCACAGTTTCCACTTGTCTCCAATTATAAAATCAAGGTGGTTTGTGGTGGGATTGTTCAGTTTAGCTGGGTGAGCCCCAAATAAGTCTTCTTTCGCTTAATTAATCATAGGTACCGTGTGTAAGGTGAGTATGTACGTCCATTCGTCAAACAAGGATTACATTGATTCTAATTTACAGTGTAGGCATGTTAAATGCGTGCAGAAATCAATATTGACAATACTGTGGAGTGGTTAATCAAGGCTAGCGGTGTCCAGCTGCATATTCATGTGATCGCACCTCGTTAGCCTGTCACGGTCAGTATCAACGGTGAAGGGTGCAGGGCTACAGCCCTTGATAAATATTCAAATAGATAGCTATGCATAGATGTCATTGAAGTCTAAATTTTTTCTAGTTATTTCGAAATACTCGTAAATCACCCCGGAAGCATAATATGAAGGCAAATACACAGAAGAATCGGTGATAAAAGAGATATAGTTCTAATGTAGTATTCTGTAATGTTTATCGTTTTCTGCAAATTATGACTGAATTTACATCTTATAAATAATTTAAAAAAGCTCATACTGTCTTCGTGCTCGCGAATACGCAAGGAAAATGCGGAAAGATCTTCCATTTAAAATTAAGAAAACTTTTTGAGTGGGCCAAAAAGACCCTTGTTAATAAACAGGGTTTAACTTGGACGCCACGTAGGTATTAAAGTTCTGAACTAATTAAATGTCACTAAAATCCCATATCATCTCTGTTCGTTAATCAAACAAATGACGACCTCATTTCAAGATTTAATTGGTGTACATAGTTCAATATCAAAGGAAATTAATATACATAGAATCGCCAGACTGTGAGATCCTGTTTCGTCGTGTCGTGTGTGCTCATTAGACGGGAAGGGAGCAGCCCGACATAAACGAACTGTACTAATATTTGTGTCTACTGAGTTTTCAAAATTGAAATCAAAAGTGCAGTTTTGTATTCTCATATTCGAGGGTTTTACGCGTTGTATTAATTTTATTGCAACCACTGACAGTGAGAAATTTCACTGCTTGTCAAGATAGCTTCGGAGAAATCTTTATTGTGAAAATTTACAAAGTTTTACAGCGAGCATTTACTGCGGAAAACATTTACAAGTCTACCTGCGTTGACCGGCTTAGTTTATTAGGGTTAGAGGGAGATTGTAAGTAACGCTAGCTGTGTTAGAAATCTCAGAGTGCCAATTATTGCATTTAATCTCTTCTTAATTTAATATTTTTGTTTTCATGTATTTTTTATAATCGGTATTCAAATAAAAACATAAAAACGTAGCTATCTGTATTAATATTAATAATTTGTGGTTCGAGCAACTGTCCAGCAATCCCGAAATAATTACACATAACCCGCGCTCCCGACAGTTGGACAAACACGCCCCACGGGGCCCGGCGTCTTTTTATCGGCGGGGGACCGCAAATTTCTATTTGCATATCTGTGCTCTCATAAATCTCTGTTTCACTTATTAGCCCCTTTTCTATAGCGGGGTCGCTTGGACCCATTACGGCGCGCCGCTGGATTAATATTTTAGTGCCTATTGCGTATTTGTTCAGGGAATAATTAATCAGTGTGAGTGGATGGGTTAGATGATGATTAGGTTGACGTAGCGGCCTGAATGTAATATCTGGGGTCTTACCGTGATCGCTTATAGCAAGGTTAAAACAATATTGAAACAGAGACACCGCTCTTGTTGCGTATAGCGCCATCCCGCTCTCAGCGCGGTTTTAATAGTTTTGGGCGGTCATGGTTAGGCGGCTGAAGAAGTACTTTTCTTCACTTCTGCTATGAACATTTATGTACCTACTATTCTGGAAGGTTATATTATTGTTTTCTAGATGGTGGATATAGCCGTATATTCTTACCCGTTTAAAAAATGTGTGTAAGATGCAGAAATAAAATTAAAATCCATCTACGAGTAAATTAAAAATGTTTACAAGACGGGTAACAATATTATGTTAATAATAACAAAAATATATAAGCACAGAAGAGTGATTCAATGTAATGAAGATTAAACTTAAATTGTCTGTAATATCTGATTATATGCTAACAATCAATCTACATCTCATCTACATAACAATTAATTTCTACAACTTTTCTATTCTACTTACTAAGATGACAAAAAACATGCGCAAACATACTAAAATTACCCTTTAACTAGGAAAATTATAATATAAAAATGTTATTAAAAAATTAAGAAGTTTTTCTATGTGTACTATTTTATTGCTTAATTGAAAGTTAGCATTATAAACTCCGGTAAGTAATACTGTTTTTGAATGAATCAATTTCCGTACGATTAATGTTGGAATTTTCGTTATTTTATTTCTATGTAGAATGAACTGTTACGTAGTTATTAAAATAATAAACATGTCTACAGCTAATAAAAGTGTACGTATAAAAAAACTTCATGGTTATCCATATTAATTTATTATTAAATGTACTTACATGTAACTGGTAGCCAGCGTCTGCCTGCACAGCTAAACTCGCACCAGCTTGTTAGTGACGGGCGTGAGTGCAAATCATGGTTACTTAAGGTGACATTTGCTCAGAAAATAAAGAAAATAATGTTAGTAATGGTACATTTTAGTTTCGAAATTGCCATCACCAAATTTTAATAACCACCACGATAGTTCCGCCACCACACCAAATGTAGCATGCAAAGTGCTAGAAGTTGGCCAAACTTCGAATTACTTATGTAAACTTATGTAACTTCTGAACATGTGTTTTGTTTTATATAATAAGTATTGTTTGAACTTTGAATGATACCAGAAATGTCAATTTAGATAAATTATCAAAAAATGTATGTAGGTAAATTATAAATAAGAAGTAACACATTTGAAAGATTGTATCATTAATTTAATCAAAAATTATAACCAATAATAATAAAGGTAGAACTTAATTATTATTGGAAAATTTTAATATCTTCTTCTCTTATATATAAAAATGAAACGCTATGTGTTTGTCTCGCAAAAACTTTGAAACGGCTCGACAGATTCTTACCAAAATTTCTGTGTATGTATAGGTCTTGTATAGGTCCAAGGAAGGTTTAAACATAAAATTAGTGGCGCTGCAATCAGGCAGAACAACGTCTGCCGGACCCACTAGTTAGAGATAATATTTTATCGTCTGCATGCAACATAGAATATCATGCTAAGATGGGTAAAACACAAACACCAATTCAATTGAAATTTAGTTCAAGGATTGCTTTAAAATGCATACAATTCAATGCAGCATTATTTATAATGTTTTCATTGATCACTGAATTAATCATATTGCTCTACCTATTGAGATTATTTAATTTTTATTTGTTATAAATATAATTACATACTTAAAACATAGAACATCACTCAAAACACATAAAGCAACAAGAAATGACAAAAATACAAAAAAATCGCAAAATGAAAGCAGTGAAAACAATTTTATAACTAAACATGTAGCAATATATTAAATAAATATGATTTACCTGCCTACATAGGATTTCTATAATTATATAGCATCGATGTCTTCAAAAAAATATCAAATAATATAGTCATTTTAATTTTTTATCTAATCAATGAATTAAATGTGTATTGATACCAAATTTTTCAAATTATATTCCCAACTATTAAATGTAAAAATTGCTATAAATATTTATACTGCATGTGTTAAAATGAATCTTAAAATCAAATCTAAGTATGGCTATAGTCAACAGTAATACAAATATGATTTTTTTTAATATTATAATATTCACTCAAGACAGTGTTGTCAGCCAAAATATTAATCTCTACCAAATAATCTAGGAGCGGAGGAAGTTTTACAAAGTAAACCGATTTACCGCTTACAGTAACCGTATTACAGGTTGTCTGAATTTGAAAGTTTCGTGACAACGGATTTTCTAGTTACCTACGTGAGCGGCAACTAACAAAATCCATTCGATGTGACTAAATATTAAACTAAATTACAATAGAAATACCTATAGAGTGCATTAATTTTGATCCAAATTATAAGGAAAGTTTTATTGAATAAGTGCATAAGTTCTTTAAATAATAAAATAAAATAAAATTGTTTTTTTCCTTCTAAAAACATGATTACAGATTATCTTTTGTGACATTATGATGATTATCTTTAATGACAGTGCTCTTTCTTATACTCGTAAGCTAAATATTTGGCTAAAAGTAATTGTTTTTAAAAACTAAGTTAATAGATATAAGACTAATAGACTCGACCCAAAGTGATTATTCAAATGATGACATGGTTTACATACATAGTAAGAACAAAGTGCTCCAGTCAAATCTAATCTGTGCTTGAGGAAAAAGAGAGAAACAATCAAAACAGGAACAATCGGCCTTAATTGTAACAAGCAAAATTAAGTACTATGTTTATCATATTTTTAAACATTCATAGACGTCAGACTGCTAAGCAAGGTTTTGTGCTCCGACGCGGAGGAAATAGGTCTACTAGAACACCCTGTCCAAAGGGGTTGAATACACCAACCCCTTTGGCCAGGGTGGTGGTTTTGTTTCGTGTTGCCCACCTTTTCGCTTATATAAGTGTAGTTACAGTAAATTCCATTTTCTCAAACACGCTATGATATACGATCATATCTTATTCAACCTTCTTTAGGATTAATCGTACGTGCAGTACTTGGCAAGAACAGCGGCCTTTAATTTCTTTTCTGACGCGCTTGAGTGGCCGGTTATGTTATTTCAAAATTGCACGAACTTCCTTAAAACTCGTACATGATTACTGATGGGGTACTCGCTTAATTTTTATTTACATTTCGAACTGGTACGACGTAAAAAAATGCACCTGATACAAAAATTAAAAAGACAAGTAAAATAAACATATTTGCGGATGGCTTTACTATTTTTACTGTCTATTGTTGTCCATTTAATGTATTTAATTGTATAAAATGAGTTGATCGAGTGATGAAGATAACACCGCCAGAAATTCAAGAAGCAGTAAAACATTTATTGCATTATATTATTGTTACTTGCATGTTTGAGAAAAGCTCTATAAAGTAAGAAAGAACGACGTGAGACACGTGTATTTTATCTGTCATCATAGTTTAGGACAATACCTACAGACAATATGACAATTAATTAAAGTGTATAGCACAACGTGCTTATAAATATTAACTGGCTATTTAAAAAGATACAAAAAATATCGAATTTTTTGCCTGTTCTCATGAAGGCTCCAAATTTCCAAAGATATGTAGAGTCATGTTTTTTTGTCTTCTACATGTATTTGCATACCTACATATTGCTTATGGTTGGGAATGGATGTTTGCACTTATAAGGCTATATACAATTTAATAATAAGACTTAATGTTCTTGTTATTAATACTTATTATGTTTTATAAAGATTTATGTTAAATAACGATTCTTTTTATTTCGACTTCATATTATTGATGTTCGTGTATTACAGAATTTATAAGACTTCAATTTGTTTCTCCTAGATCAGACGTCAATGTACGTGAATGAAAGATCAATAAATAAATATTTTGTCATTATTGCAAGGTGCTAGAACAAATACTGAACACTAGGGATGTTGACAAAATTTTGTTTAAAAAAATGTTTGTTAAAAGATGTTATATATATATATTGTTTCTTTTTTTACCCGATCAAGAAACTTGTGTCGACACATTGATTTTAATGTTGCGTGACGTCACGCCTGGTCATGCCTGCGTACATTATTGTACCAGATGTGACGTAGCGCGCCTCCATAACTTTATCTCAGTGCTTCCTTATTATTTCGAAAAAGCAACAATTAACTTGTCTGTCTGACGGGCTATTTGATTTTCAGTTTTCAAATCCTGTCATCAAAAATTCCCATGGAATCACTCCAATAAAACTTATTTACCCCCACGCTATAGATCGTTCCAAATAAAATCAACGGGTATTAATCTCAGAGACGCGAGCGTTAATTAATTAAGGAGATACGATCGCGGTCGTATCGGCATCGAATCGCGGTCGAATCGTCCCGCCCCCGTCCCGCCTACGCCGTGTTTGGTGCCTTTATCTCCGCGGCACATCTATTGTTGTAACCTAACTTTGTTTCGCTCAAATTATTTGGTGCACTTAATGTAAAGATAAATATACTTTTGTAAATATCTCCACAACACGTTGAACTATATAAGGTGGGTGTATAATGTGCAGTCGACAAAGTTGCCTGTCTACCAGTAGAGTTTTTTGGTCAGCGATATTTGAAAAAGTAAAAGTGATAAAGCAGGTTTTAATGTTAGATAAAATAGAAGTATTTTAGGATTTTCATATATCATTTAAATGATTGCTTTATACCTCTTATTGTTTGAAATAATGCTTCCCAAAAAAAAAACTCTACTGGTAGACCGCCAACTTTGCCGATGATACATCTATGTTAAAAGAGGCTACTGTTGCAGTTGTACTTATTTTGACTGATAAGACATTATCAAATGAATGCAAACGATTGTGAGAATTATACCAATTCTCATATGGTGATGTAAATAATTAAAAAGAACTTTCACAGCGATTACGGTGCAATGTAGACAGCTGGAGACTAACATAAGCTTACTTTTTACATAATAAAATCTCCTAGAATCGGGACTTATAAAACTGTGCGATGCGCCCAGTAAGTACTACAAGTAAATTTCCTCAATAAAACCAGACTCCATCAACATTTGGCTTCACAAGTTTTTATTCTATCAAACCGGACATCCCCTTACTTGTCACTCTAACAATATTTCTCAAGCAATTGGCACCAGGCGCCCATAAAGTTAAAGAAGTGACCGGCCAAACATAAGTGTGATATCGCAAATATAACCTGACCCCGGCTCCCAGCGGCTACCTTTGACACGAGGGTTCAGTAAAAAAATGACGCGCGACGGCCGAATTATTTTATATGCGGTCGAATCGAGCGAAAATCGTCTTAAATGTGTAGGAAATAAGGTTTTCCATGCGACGTAAGGTTTCTAAGTAATGTATATCAATTTGGCAAATAGGTTTGGCGACACGCGGGGAGCGTGTGGAGAATGTCTAATGTCGGAATGGACTTTTTTAATGTTATGGAGTGACCGCAAGCGGGCTTTTTTGGTATTCCCTCACCATTTGTTTGTGCACTTAAGGAATCGAAGTTCATCGTCATCCCCAAACTGTACGGCTCTTTCTCGATTCAAAACTTCTGATGCGATTATAAAATTCACCGAACATTGAGATATCAATACGGCGTTCCGGCAAAGGTAATTTGCAGATATTTGGATTGCGGTACCTAATTAATTACAATAAACAGAAAAAGGGTCGGTTACACACATTCAAAAGTATGTACCTACTTTAGTCATACACGTACTGTTCAGCCGCCGCCGAGAGAATGCGTTTTGGACAGGTCCTTTCAGATCCTGATGAATACATGAGGCATTTTTGGATTCTTCAAAACGCAGTTCTCGAAAATGAACTCTAATTATATGATACATAAGGAACTGACAGGCCCCGTCAAAGATGCATTCTCTCGGTGGCAGAACTGTGGGCAATGAAAAGTAAGTTTTTTAAAGCATGCTGTTTTTGAAAGAAATTGTAAATTATAGGTGTAAAGTATAGGTGTACTTGTATATTACTTGAATATCGGTATAAATGCGAAAAAATTGTCTGATAAATTAACAATTAATTAAGATCGTAATTATTGGTTTTAATTTTTTAATTATACATACAAGGTTACCTTTGAAGCAGGAGCCAAATTTCGTGTACTTGTTCAGGCAAGCAAACTGAACAACTCTTACACCCAGTTTCTGAAAGGCTGTTCAGCGATAAAATTAACTAACAAGCTGTCAAATCTAATGCTAACTATGAATTGAGTTATTGGTTAGTTGATGTTAGTTGACACAGCTGCCAAATTTATTTCGAAATTATTAAGGAAAGACCCATTTTGGGTGTCCAAAATACATATGAATAAAACAAAATATATGATTTCGGCAATGTGACCGTGTCTAAAAATATTTCTCACGAGAAATCAAATTATTAAAGATAAGTAAATTTTGGCTAACCAACGTTTTGGAAACTCAAATTGATTTGCTGTTAAGATGACATGGATGTTAGTTGAACAATATTTTGATCAGCCTTTTAGAAACTGGGGGTTACTATGGGATCAATTCTGATATCGCGAAAAATATCAGCTGATCCATACAAAATTTCAACATCCACTGATCCTAGATATATGGAACAGTTGATCCCATAGTAAAACATAGTTACAAATTTGGCTCCTGCTCCAAAAGTAACTATTTAAACTTAACGGATGGTTAGATTCAGGTATACATTGGGATTCTTATCAATTCTCTGTGAAATTCCAGAACTATAATGAAATAGGTACAGTGATTCTTCTTCATTTGAATGTGGAATACACTGATTCTTCTTTATGATATTTTGAATGTCTTTATTGAGTTCTCTACACTTGTACCGCGGTTTCCATGTCTTCACGTAAAAGGGGGGTGTGCAACACTTCATTTCACGCGTTTTATACGAAGGGCCTCGCTCTGAGTGAGGTGGCCGATAAATCTTCGGCCGGAAGCATTTTTTGTTCGACGAAAATAGTTTCCTCTTGTTTTGGGGAAATAGTTTGGGGAGCGGAGGGGACGTTTCACTTAGTTATTAATGCGTCTTATTGCGGCTCGTTATGGATTTTTTATTTTTAATGCCGCAACTTCGGATTCGGTCGGCGATTAGGGAGGGCATATTTCATCGCTCTTGGCAGTTCGCGAATGCTTTTCAAATAAACGCACGCGCACGCTCGCATTAATTTCGAATTTAGGTTTCATTATATTGATGTAATAATACCGGGATATACAGAAAATAGATGAATGCAAAAAAATATAGTTTTAGGTGCAATAAATTAACAAATATACAAGCATCCGTCAGACCGAAACGTGATGTATTTCTATAAATTTCACATGATTTGCTTCATACATGTTTTAAGAAGGTATAGAATTTATAACTACGAATACATATTGGTTAATTCACTTGCTTCATTTGACCTTTCAATAGATATTTTTCATAGCTTTATTAGAAGTTTTGCTAAAATTGTCCGAGAGATTTTTCATTTGAACGTAAGCTTTTTTAGAAATATGTATAGTCGACCAAAAAAGTGGTTTACCACCTTAAGAGGTCTATGAAGTGCCAATTCATGGCTCGAGTATGCACTTTCAAAACTGGAGTTTGTTCCACACCGCTTAGAGTGGAAAGTCCGAGGCAAGTGCCTACATTTCTTATTGAAATATTGTTTCGAGCGATAACGGTTTTAACCCCTAAACCTTTACGAAGTTAGACACTTTTGGTCTCATTTCATTCAGTATATCTTAACCTATGTTTGTACGTTTTGATTTTTTGTCATTTAGTATAATTTAGTCAAAAAAAGATATAAATGCTCGAGGTAGTTTTTAAGTCTAAAATATAGATACGAGATGCTAAAAAATATATTCTGAGCAATATTACTTCAAAATCAAAACCTAGATCTTCATTACCTATTATATTTTTTTTATTTTATTTTATGAAAAAAGGAGGCTGAAAACGGAGAGGTTTGACAGGAACTTTTAGGGAGATATGTGATAAAAGCTCTGGACAGTCAATGGTTCCAGAGGTCATTTTGAGTAGAAACACAATGTCGGATATTTCGCGACGTAGCTCTAGAGGAAGAAGATGGTATTTTTTACATTAGTATTTGGAATCATACTGATCTTTGATACAAAAGCATAAGTGTCTAATAAATTTCTTTTATATCTACAACATTTCCAAAAATTATGAAAATTGGACTATATGTAAAGAGGAAGAAAAGCTTCACAATGCTCTAAAGTTGAAATTTAGTTTTGCGTCATGAAACAACACAGTTGATTTTCCTTTGCAATGTCATACCGACAGTTACTAAGGTACCTTAAGGCGCATAGTGCTCCCAATGACCTTGCGTCGATCGTCCCGCACTGATTACATAGGAGTGAGTGAGTGAGAGCGAGGGGAATATTTAAGCAAACCTTTACGCGTAAGATGAATTATTTCAATAAAAAATTAATAAAGGCGAATAAGAAAAATCTAAAAAAAACCATCCCCTAGAATATTGTTCACTTTATTTATTGAAATCGAAAGTATATGATTTAACCTAATATTTACGAAGCGATTAGGTTTACAGTTTTAAAATCGAGGCATGTTTGGGTCACATTTTAACCAAGTTTTGATTAATTTATCAAAAAATTAAGAAGACCATCCTCTAAAGAATGCGTTAAATAATACCATATCTTTTTTAAAGATTTTTTTATTCAATATTTATGAAGAGAATCGGTTTTTTCTGCAGTGATTTTTTATGATTGACGTTACTATGCGCCTTAACGATGTTTTGTTTACGCGAAGTATGGTCAAATGTGATAAACTACTTTCTTGGTAGACTATACACACAGCAACACCCAAGACCACGAAGACTTAAATTTTGATCCTGAAATCGCTCTTATATCACTCGTAATAGCGACGGCTTTCATAATGCAAATGTCAAGCTGACGTGTTACAGATTGTACTTCTAGTAAGTAATAAAAAAAATAAATGCGATAACCAAACCGAACGCATAATTTGTAGTATCTAATCATCATAATAGCTTTTTAATAAATTACTAGCTGTGCCCGCGTACTACGCTTCGCCATAATTATAAAAAAAAATCTGGCGGGGGCCATCCTTATCACTTAGGTGTATAAAAAATAATTACAATGTACTCTCAGACCTACCAAATATACAAAAAAAATCATAATAATCGGTTAAGCTATTTCGGTGGAGCTCGATTACAAACATTGTGACGCGAGATATTTATATATGTTTTAGATATTTAATCGAAATCACTGCTTTTGTAATAGACTGTTCGATGCGTAGAATACAATTCTATAATTTATTATGTATGCTAACAAAATATTTGGTAGGTCTGAGAATAGCTTACAATCTATTCTCAGAGACCTACCAAATATACAAAAAAATCATAAAAATCGGCCAAGCCGTTTAGGAGGAGTTCGGTAACAAACACTGTGACACGAGATTTTTATAAATGTATTAGATATTTAATCGAAATCACTGCTTTTGTTATAGACTGTTCGATGCGTAGAATACAATTCTATCATTTATTATGTATGCTTGCAACCGCATTGTTCTCAACAGCAGCGTAAAACAGTAGCTGCTCAGTAATTCCGGTTGCAGCGGAGAAATAGCCTAGGGCCGGCAAATAAAAAGCTCCTAAATCTCTCGTTTACCATAAAGGATAGAGACAAATGGGTGCCCGTGGCGGATGCTTTATTCATCTCGAGGGCCGGCCTCAATAAATCTGCTAACGTGGGATTGGCAGAAGTTAACTGAAGTTCGTAAAACTCGCCCTCTGATGGACTAGACACAAAAACTATTTAAATCTATACAAATAAATAAAATTGAAGTGTCTGTTTGTAATGTCAAAATAACAAGTTTTTACTATATAGGTATGAATGTATATCGGGTACCAATAACAAAAACACAATTTAATTGTTTTTTGTCTGTCTGTCTGTTTGTTCCCGCTAATGTCCGGAACGGCTGGACCGATTTTGACGGGACTTTCACTAACAGATAGCTAATTATATAAGGTATATAACAAAGGCTACTTTTTATCAACTTCAACAAAAGTTACTATTCTACACGGACGATGTTGCGGGCACAGCTAGTACGTAATATTTTCATGAAAGCTTTACGTATTCTCATCGCTAAATGGCACCGTGCAAATTATTCAATTTCGCAAAGAAAATCCCTGTTCAATAAAGTGTGAACCCATCGCGTAAATATTGCCGGGAAGTAGAGAAGAATTATTCTGTCTTGAAAAAGTTTCGAGTCACGATGTTTGTCCGGGATAAACTCTTGTTTTGATGAAATTTGGATTGATGTATGTAATTTTGTCTAACTAAAAAGATGTGATAGTTTTTATCTCGATTTTTGACCACAATATTTATTATTGCGTTAAACTTTATTACGACGAAACGTGGTTCGCGTGCGCAGCTAGTATAAGATAAATGGAAAATGTCCGATTGTTTTCTTACAATTTGATATCAATTAGATTAATATATTTTACTCATACATAGTAGTGGTGAGTTATAGTTCCGAGTGTTAAACAATAAATCTCGTGGTTTTATCGTTTTTTTTTCTAAGTTGGTAGACTTTAAGCGTTTGTCAGTGTAAGTTGCAATAGATTCCGGGCGAATGTGAGGCACTTAATTATAAACATGTAAAATAAAGAAATTTTATCATATTTTAAAATCAAATTTAATCTCGTTGAGCGCTTTTTGACCTTTTTAGTTCATGAACCCCCAGGTTATCAAATACAATTTCAAGGACTCTTAATAATAATAATAAAAACAGTAATTTTCAAACTAGTTTTGAGAAAAATCATATAAATTCGTTAATGTAGGGGTTAGTACTGTTTTTTGTTGTAACTGAATTATATTAGGTTGATGCTATTACTAAGTAGTAATCTCAAATCGGATTTTACTTGCAATTTATTTGTGTATTTGATTATTTATTATTCTTAAATGGTCCATAGATGAGACGGCGGACCCCTACACGTGCGAATCTCCCAGGGACCCACGAAACACATGTTAAGTCACGCTGCTTTTGATACATAGATATATAACACATCTTCGTTAAACCTTATTACTGGATTATATGTTCTGTCAACTGATCCTAACGGCCAATTCTCAAGCAATATCGTAAAAGGCACACTTAATCGATTTCTGAACCGGTAAAACAATAACCTAAGCCACGAAATTGCTTAAGTAACTTCTAATGTGAGGTAAAAATCGTTTATTAGGTGTCATGTCACGACATACCAGCAATGAAATGCGATACCGTCATAAATGCTATCGCGATGTATCCATCGAATATTTTGTTGACTATTCCAATCGGCCATGTTAAATAGATCTATGATATGATAGCATTAAGTTCTGGGGACGGTTCAGTTAGTCTAGTCAAGCCGCTGTTTTTTTCACCGGAACATTTTAATCTATAACGAAATTATATTTGAAAAATAGCTTTATGGCCGTTTAAGTGTGTTTTATGGGTTAATTTATCAGCATGGAGATAATTAATTATTAATTTGATGATAATTATATTCTTAAAGATTTATCAAGTAGTTTTAATTTAAGGCAAGCGGTGGTTTTAATAAATAATGTACGTTTCCATAATGTTCAGAATCAGGTAAGGTGTGATTTTGATAAATCCATTTCATATTGTATAATATGTGATTATTGAAAGAATTATTATGTTGTTTGCACTTTCACTCAAAAACAAGTGAATTGATTTTGATTAGACACACGGTATTTTAAAATGTATTTTAATCACCTGGTAATGATACAAAATATGTACGATAATATACAAAAGCATAATTAATACAATCATATATTGTTTTCTTGTAATTGTCATCGTTAACTGGAGTACGCAAGAAACGCGGGTATCGTGAGGCGTAGTAAAAATGACGTAGTAACTTTTGTAAAAACGATAACGCATTGTGAATGTGTTGTGACTGCGTAAAATTAATTGTTTAATGTGCGCTAGTTCTTTTTTTGATGGCTGAATTAAAGTAGTATTATCGGAAAGAGGGGACGTATCGGCCTCAACCGGCGGCATCACCACGGCTACAGTATATACAAACTGTGTTGCAAGACATAATAGATAGATACACGAGGTATAATAAAAAAAATTATTTAAGGGTCATTTCGATTTTGCGAACACTTTTTGCTAAAGTGACGTTCTGCTAACGTGATATTCTGTGAACGTGACATTCAATGAAAGTGATATTCTGTAAACGTGACATTCTGTGAAAGTGATATTCTGTGAACGTGACGTTCTGCTCATATTATGACATTATGCGTAGAGGGGATTTCAAATGCCTAATTTGTTCTGTGTACGTAACTAAATAACTTTTAAAATATATATATCTAGTATAAACGTAATCGTCATTGTCGTCGAAAACTATGCCGTTTCATAATTCAAAAACCCAAAATCATCCGTAACGCATTGAAGTCGGTAAAATCTGAGTATGTATGTGCACATTACGCAATAAATTCTCGTCATGATATGTTTTCATTTACACTCAACTCGAGTAAAGCTATAAATTACGCGAACACTTTGGCAAAGTAAAACGTGTGGACGTAACGCGCAAAAAGCGCCGAGGGTGCATAAGGAATAAGCTTTTAGGAGTAAATGCGCGTGTTCGCTTACATATTGGTAATATTCTATTTTTTATCTGTGTGTATTCGACTTACATAATTATAATACAACAAAGTTGTATACCAGGAGCGCAAAATTTTGAGGAGAATTTTTGGGCCACGCCAAAAACCGGTTGGCAGCTGGAGTCCTTAAGAATGCCGAACTGGAAGATCTGATGGCCTGCCCAAATGTTATATGAGAGACAAAAGCTCACAGACTCCGCTGGCTTGGTCATTTGGAAAGAATGGATGAAGATCGTGCTGCGAAAAGGGCATACCTGGGTCGGCCGACTGGCCGTCGTCCCATCGGACGCCCTAGGTACCGCTGGAGCGACACCGTGCAATCCGATCTCAGGGAGCTGCAAGCCAGTGATTGGCGAAACATTGTGCAAGATCGGGTGAAATGGCGTCATCTCGTATCGGAGGCCAAGATCCACTTTGGGTCGTTGAGCCAGCGGAGTAAGTAACTATAGTTGTATACATTTAAGTAATTGGGGCATTATCGCATCACAGGGTATATATTGATTACCTTCTTAAATAGGTAATTGGCACTACTGAGGAGATTTTCAACTATCGTAAATATGCAAAGTTGAAAATATTCTCAATTGCTCTGTAAAAATAAAATTGTAATCATAGTTCAACATGAATAATTATTCGATTAAAAATCTCGAATTGCATATATCTCCGTTAAGGTTGTTATTGGCACCATAGATTAATTATTGGCAGTACAATGACTGGTGATTTCGTTCAATCAATGTAGAAATTGATCAGAACTAACAAAAATAGCTATACGCATAAATTGACGTTAAAATCACAAAATTTAGATATATAAATGTCTTATCGAACTATTTTTTTTAAATTAATGACAAGAAAAAATGGTCTCGCGCCCACTCATAACCAGATACTCATAACTGGAATAAAATGTGGCGACTCATAACTGACTTGAGGACCCACTCATAACCATGGTTATGAAATATATTTTAAACTTATAAAATATTTAATTTAGAGGAGTAACTCATAACCGAACATAAAAAAAGCAAATACCTAAACTGTGAACTACTTTGAAGTACATTTGTGAGCAATAGTGCTTGCTTACTATTATATACTTGCATACTAATTTTAAACTAGCTAGATACTTTTTATTTTATTATTTCATACTAAAAAGAAATATTTAGTTACAGTACAAACGGCAACACAGTCATAACTGTCATTTCAAGACGCAATACACAAAAAATCCAGTGCTTACCCGTGGTACTACTTACGTGTCCGGTTGTACTACGGGTGATAAATTTTGCCTGTAGTACTACTTATGTTCTTTGACAATCAAAGAACACCATGTGTGTAACTATCGGTTTTAACATTTATATTTTTTTGAAGAAATTAAGGAACGCTTTAATAAAACTATTTTAAAGCAACTTTAACGCAACTTTCAATTGCGAGTCATTTCATTTTTTAACCGACTTCACAAAAAGGGGGACTATATCATTTCCATTGTATGTTCTTTTTTTTACGTTTGCTACCTCGTAACTCTATGTCATTTAACCGATTTGGAAAATTCTTTTTATGTTTGAGGGGGTATTTGAGTTCTTGTTGACGACAGTTCGATGTACCGGGGACCCGGAACTAAGCAGCGGACGTAGGCGAAGCCTATGCGCGCCCCATTCCCCACGAACCGCGTTATATTTTAATTCGAGCCCTTTGATTAGGGATAGTTTATAAATATACGGCCAAATGTTGTAAAATTGTAGTCAGTTGTAGTCAGTTAGTTGAAGTCGTCTTGTGAACAAGTAAATAAAGCTCCTAAGTGATCATCGAGAAACCAGTGTTTAATTAGCAAGTACCTACATACAGTCCACTCTCAACATCTTGGTCATTCGAGACGGATACCACCTCTTGGGCGGAGAAGAGATCTCAAGTCACATTGAACGGTGACACCGAACTAAAGGGATCTCAACTCGCCACGATCGACGACGCTCAACAGTTCTCGATTACTGTATGCGAGTACGTTTACGATTACGAGTTGCTATATGTAGAGTACAGTCTCATTGTCACCAATTTGGGATCGGGCAACAAAAAATACCCGTAGTACTATACTAACAGTAGTACCAACGGTAGTACCACGGGTAAGCACTAAACAAATCTTAGTGCGAGGAAGGCATAAATAGTTTCTCTCCGTGACATCTTCAACAAAAATAACAATATTGAGAAATGATTCAGAATTAGTTTGTCCTGATAGCTACATCTCATTTACTCTTTCAAGCGCCGCATAAGAGAATACTATCTATACAAGTCCTAATTATGATATATACAAATTTAATAATATTCATATTATTTATGTAATAGGTATTTCTAAATATTTTTTATTTAGTATATTATATAGTATGGTTTTATTTATTTATTTTTTTACTATTTGGTCGCCTTCTGAGCTGCTATACACGCGAATTTTAATATATTACAATTTCTTCTTTCGCAGGTCTGCTGGAAGAAATTTCATTTATGAAATAAGCAGATCCTTTTTTACGGACTTCAAAAAATAGATAAAATCGAACATAGAACCTCTTCCAAAATCGGGTAAAAAAGGAGGTTCTCAGTTTGACCTGTATGTTTGTATGTATGATTGTCCGCGATTATCTCGCGTTTGGCTGAATCGATTTTGATGCGGTTTTCAGAAAAGTATTTGTTACATTTAGGATAAGGTTTTGGTATTTTAAATTAACTAAAAAGATTGAAAAGAATTAAAAAAACTGACTTCAAAAACACCAAAAAGTAATAAATAATATAAGAATACAAACAATATCACAGTTTTATATTAAGTCGATGCCAAGCAATAATCACCGGGACTATCTTAAAAAATATAAGTACTAGTTAAAATTTGGCACGAACCTCAATATAAAACTGTGATGTTGTTTGTATTCTTATATTATTTATTACTTTTTGGTGTTTATGAAGTCGGCTTAATTTTTTGTAAAAAAATACATTTTGTCTTCTGTATTGTTTGTGCTGT
This sequence comes from Schoenobius gigantellus, assembly GCA_963935595.1. Taxonomy (NCBI): domain Eukaryota; kingdom Metazoa; phylum Arthropoda; class Insecta; order Lepidoptera; family Crambidae; genus Schoenobius; species Schoenobius gigantellus. Next base: position 26,757,570 of record OZ012554.1, read on the forward strand.
CTAATTTTAATGCGGGTGAGAGATTACACACCGCAATAGCCACCCTCACCTTGCCGACCTGCAAGATGCCTCTTTACACCTCTTTTATACCAAGCTTTTTACTTTGATTTAAAATATTATCCACCCTTTTTTGTTAATAGTTATTAAAGCGACTGTACATAATTGTGTAGTTGTGTTGGTTATGAGTTTCGTCTTCTCACATCAGCAGTTATGAGTGGGACCTTTACGTATTGGTTATGAGATTTTTGGTTATGAGTGGGCGCGAGACCGAAAAAATGGTGGAGGCTTGAAATATAATAAAGTGACATTAGTCAACTAATATGAATGCATTGGTAGAAAAGAGTAAGCGCATTAATAAGGAAAGTATTATACATTTTAAAAAAATATTAGCAAAGTGCCAGTCATTGGGGGTTGGGTGCCAATAATACGAGTACAAGTCAATCCTAAGTCTAGTATCCAAGTATCCTTATCATCCTCATCCTTAGGAGGTGAGCAAACGACAGACCGGATCAAGATTTCTTGTAATAAACTTCTACATTCAGTGATAAATTTATTTGATTAGTTTGCGTCCTAAGAAAATAGAGACAGCGGTCAATTGATGATCTTGTAAATACAGAGATCGTGTAAGAGCAGCGCTGCGTGGAATTAGCATTGGAACTGAGGTAAAACAGTGAACTGTAATGATGCCATGTTTAATTGACTCGTTGTGAAATGCATCAGCGGTGTTTGAAATGCTGGCGCGAGGCAAAAGCGCCAGCGGGCGCACGTACCATTTTAAAACAGTCCTACTAACTATAATATACCTATTAAAAATAATCCTTATGATATATGAATGTTTAAGTTTATTTAGATACAAGGGCGTTCAAAATGCCGTCATACAAAAGAGAACTCTTTTATTGTAATTTGATCCTAAGGTCTATAGGTTCTAGAATATAAAAATATTTATTTTACAAGTACCAATTCAATGCATTTTAAATTGTCAAGTTATTAATTTATCATGACCTCTCCGCGATCAACGACTTTGCGATACTTTATCTAATGACCATTGCAGACGATGTGCTGTAGTTTGCAAGTGATTTTTTTAATGGTACAAATCGACTTGTGACATACACAAAAATGAGCAGCTATCTCTCTCAAACTTGTATTAGGATTTTCAGTTACTGTTTCCTTCACTTTTGCGATGTTAACTTCTGTTGAAGACGTTGTGGCCTACCAGTGCGAGGCAAATCTTCCATTACATCACACGTTTTTGATAAAGTCGACTAAACTTAAGCCTTCTGTAACATTTTCAGCGACTCCGAACACGAAATTCCATTGGCGATGCAAAATTTAAGGCAAACTCTTTGTTCTTTTTTTTGTCCATTATGAAATTCGGAATACTCACTACATATGATCTAACTAAAAACAGCACTCTATTTAATCTAAATAACAGATGTATGAGTATAAATATATATATGATGTATAAGCGTGTGTGTATTATATATAAATATGTAGGATAGTTACACTTTAGGTGATGCGCAACTCACCCTAGATATAGAGTAGAGTAGTCGGACTTATTAAGTTTAAAAAAAGATCAAAACGAAAATACAGCATTAAAAGGGCACGGACCACGAGTCTGTGGTGATATAATTATATTAAAAAAAAAATAACAGATGCAACTCAAACTCCACGCCAAAATGGAAAAAGTAGTGCTGATCTAACAACCAAACAAAAACAAAAAAGTTAATTTGGAAAAATCATTCATTCTCGATACTTTTTTGACAGAATGTAAGAGCGGTCTCAAGGTCTACATGTTAAGTCTAGCGTGTCGCTCTTTAAACATGTTACACTATTACGTCTGTAGATATAAATAAGTATTTCATGTTTGACTTATTTAATTACCGTAAGTGTTATTTAATTGAATTTATTGATACTGTAACTATCTCTGTTTCAGATATTATTCATCTCTGATATTTTAAAAAATAGTAGTATATAATAGTAAACTAAAAAGAAATTCTATGCGGTATGATCAATTCTAAGCAGTTGTGTTAAAATTACTTTTTGCTATTTCCTGCAAAATATCTTGCTAATATCTTAAATAATCTGCAGCGGCTGCAAATAGTAAATTACTTTGTTTCGATAGACTTCAAAAAAGGTATTCGTCAGTAGGAATATTTTTAAGTTTACAATATATTCTGATATATTTTGAAATAAATGCTAAGTTTCAAAATAAACATATATTCTGATTAAAATCAGCTTCCAAGCATTTTATATAAAACTGTTGCAAATTTTATTTCAAAGTTTACTTAAGGCACAATCTCCATAGAGCTTCCAGACATAGCATGCCCACCGCATGCCGACTAGCCGACACAAATTTATAGGTAAAAGTTCGCGACCGATCCAACCGGTCTTCGGGCGGCGCTCACAACAAATCCAACTGTAATCCTCGCCAACACGGTCCTTATTCTAACGACACATCTCGAACTTTATCGGATACTTTCTTAATTGTGCTTTTAGCGAGCGACCGTGGGAATGTTGACCTTATTACGTGGACAGCAGGTTTCGTTTTGGATCGATCGCTTTTCTCGGCCTTGCCGCCGGTAGATCGCTCTCACCTTAGGTTCACGTGTGAATCTGCATTAACCTGCTACGTTGAGTAGTGTTGTCAGGTGCGTTTAGAGCCTCGTCTGTTGGTAACTATTATAATTGGTCGCGTAAATAGATGTCGAGATAGAATTGGGCGTGCGACGTCTCATTCTTTAATGTGGATTTATGATATATGGCCTTATTGGGTCACGCCTTTTGTTCTTTGGTTCGATGGTCATTCAGGTGCCTGTTAATAAGCAAGCAAGCCACATTCCGAAAAGCAAACCTATCATTAACAAATATCTCACAATAAAAAGTGAATGGCCGTGTTTTACATAAACATAATACTTAGTTTGTCTTGCCAACCTGTTCCCTAGTATTGGATAGTATCGGGACTCATTATGAGCTGAATTTATTGCTAAACGGAAATTAAATATTTATTGGTAATACCTATTCGATGTAGGTACCTCTAACGCCTAGATAAGTTATATTTTTTTAATACAACAAGTTTGGCAAACAAGCAGGCTGCCCACATAATGGTAGGTTACAGTCGCCTATAGGACACTCGGCTCCTGTGGGCTACAGTCGCCTATGACACTCAGATTTGCTAATCTACAGCCCCTACAAAGACCCCAATGTACGTTGCCAACTTGTGACATAAGATGTCAAGTCACAGTACCCTGTAATTTCACTGCCTGTCTTACCCTTCAAACTAGAACACAGCTATGCAAGCACTTGCTTGGCGACAGAAATAGGTAAGATAGAGGTATCTACCCGCGCTGACGACTCCGGTACTGAGTACCCTTTGGTCATTATGACGTAAATATAAAACAAATCACTATCTCATTATGCCATCTAAGAGATTATAGTAGGTACCCATATATTTATTAGTATAATTAAAAACGAAACTTCACCAACTGATTTGGCCAGTCTAAAGCTCTAAGAAAGCTCATCGTTAAAAGTACCTATCAACATTGGAGTTGTTCTTGAAGCTTGAAGAAAAAAACATATAAAATAAGTTGCATTGCTGTGAACAAAACCAACTCCCGATACAAAAGGTATTAATCTTAAGCATCAACCTTGCAAGATAGGCTTTTGTTTATGTACTGTTTCAAGTCTTCCATCTTTGGCAAATGGTGAAGTAACTGTATAGACTGCTCTTGCATCCACGGAATGAAATAAAGCAATAATGATTACGTAGTATACGATATTTACAAAATATGTCTATTGATCATTGCAATTTATAACTTCTGAGAGTTTAATTCTTACCGTTAACATAAGCTACTTACAGTCACAGGTCAGTTCTAGATCGATTTATTATTAAATATGTTTATAGACGACACAATATTTCTTATTAAGACACACTAGTCGTATTACACAGAGGTTAAAATTTAGCCTGATAGAATCTTAGCTATTTTGTATCCATGCATAGCTTGGCTGCATACACATTACAAGCTAACAACGCAATTGCAGATAATTAAGTGAGAGAACACTTTAAGCTTATTTTCTTCGGAATCTCTGCAAAATGGAATTAATTGAGCGAGAACAACGCCTGAGACCTCAGCGCGCTCATAGATGTTCGCAAAGGAAATTATTTATCGGCCACTTTCGATCGCAAGGAAACTTGAAATAGGCCCCGAGATAGCTTTATCTTTGACTAATATTGTTGAAGATTACAAGTTACGGTATGCGGTTTTAGTTTCGCATTATGGTGGTGAATAAAGGTTAGATGCTCGTATGAGAATGTAACTACCACTACTATAAGTTATATATGCAGTTTGTACGTTACTGTTTCAATAGAGTACTGAGGCTTTACTTTTTTTATTTATTTAATAAATCACATGGCGTTCACTATCCATTCTGCTATGTTACCTACTAGTAAATCAAATATTATAAACAGTAAATATAACTAGCTACCTCTCAAAGGTTTCACAAAAATAAATTGATTCAACACGTTTTCCGGAAAGATTTAATAACACTCAGAAAAACAAACAAACTATTGATAATAATAAGTACGTAGGTGAAGCCGTTTTAATTTCCTTTATTCTCAATTAAAGCTTAAAATCATTTGAAAAAAATATTAAGTTGGCTTACATTTTTTTAAGTTTAAGCTTTATCTATCCTAATTTTAATGAATATATCAATGTTAATGGATTGCAATATTGTTCTTACGTAGCTTCATTGAATGTACAGTAGGCTCCCATTCAAGCTTTACATTATAACTACAAAACCACCACTATTACGAGCTACATAAGAACGTTCCAAAGGTCAATCAGTATAGCTTGATAAGCTTACTGTACAAGAACCCTTGCAACGTTCATCAGTAAAATTAAATCGATGAGATGGCAAAAACAAATATTGTTTACAACATTGGATATCGTTAATTAATTTTAGTCTCAGAAGTTCACTTAATTTTAATTATATGAAATATCACTCAAAACCACTATAAAAAGAAATCTATATATATAAAAGGAGATGTTCCCATCTATAGACGCACGCACGCACAGCCGTAACCGCTAAAGGTAGAAACATGAAATTTGGACAGTTGTTTTAATTCAAAATGTGGACGCCCACTAAGAAGGGATTTTAAAAAATTTTACCCTGAGGTTATGAAATAGGGGTTGCAAGTTTGTATGGATTTTTTTTAAAATTAGCAACGATTTTGATAAAACTTGAGACTCGTGCTCTTAAAAACATTTCATTGAACACGTGTTTCATGGTTTATTGGAATTCACCCTCTTAGGGTGCAAATAGGGGTTGAAAGTTTCTATGGAAAATACTTAAAAACTGCTCCAATTTCTATGAAATTATGATTCGAGCTTCTAAATATAAATAACAGTATTTATTATAATAGGCTATTAAATTATTTTTCCTACGGGAAAGTATAAAATTCCCACGGGAAAACACTAATAACGCGGGCGAAGTCGCGAGCGGAAAGCTAGTTCACAATAATTTTGATAGAGTATTCTTAAAACTCTTATTCAAAACAGCTCGACAAACATAAGCACATCATCGGTAAACATATGTATGATTGATTACTTCTTAATTTTTCATAATTAAGGACACGACAAAGGTCTTATAGTATTATCGCAAATTTACGGAAATCACGAAGGTTTTACATCAATCATCAATACAGTCACTTCTTGTAAAGCCTTCAGACTCGGGAGAGCTAGTCCACCGTTTCTTGGTATCAGGTGACGGACAAACGGCACAGCGTATTACATATACGGGGACATTGATTTAATAGACGTCCAGTGTGAATGGATGAACTACGCGGAGATATGCTCATTTGATGTATGCTTTATTCGGAGGACGCTTGTGAGACAAGTGAGCAAGGACTGGAAGTAAGCTGCCTAGTTATGGATCGGTTTTGATGGAAGGCACAGATGGAAATTGAATAGATCTTGAATGGGCATTCGATTGTAACTGTACAACCCAACCAATTACTTTTTATTGGCCAAGAGTTTATATTAAGGCACAGTAACATTAACTAATCTTAACTTCAATATAAATATGAATTGATTCTAGAAATTTTAAATTACTTTTTACGAGATTAAAACCGCGATAGTTGGCTCCGAAGTTTCGGCCAGGTTTCACAGCCCGTGGTCACGGGCTGACTGTTTTAAGTAATTTAAAATGCAACGCAAATGTTTAAAAGTCTGTATTAATTATCATTAAAATTATTTGTGAAGTAAAACAGTTCACTTTTCAGTTCCCTTTACTAAACTAAAAGATTAAGAAACTTAAACATTGGTTGTAGAGTAAAAATTCACTATGTTTGCAGTTTAATAGGGAGTATATGTGAGGTTATTCCAGTGATCGCATCTTATTACTATCTACATAATTATTCTATCAGACTCGTGATTTGAAATTTATAATTCTTTAAAAAATGTAAGTAGTCTTTTACAGTATCTAGGAATGTACATAATATCACAACTTTCAACTCTGACATGCAGCATTAAGCTAAAGAAACAATATTTTAAAATAAACCACAATTTCATCTTAAAGTACGAACGAATCAATAAAAATAACAAAAGACACCACATTACTATCGAAGAACAATGGAGATAGTATTTTATTACACGGACGGAACGCCATAGTGTCCGGCTGATATTACTTAATCGGCATGACTCGACTAATTACATGGCGCGGCGCGGGCGCAGGCGTGCACGCTCGTTCCTCGTACGATTTAACACCTGTCAACATGGCACTGACGGACGTGCGAACGCGGCGTGTGGTGGCTGAGAGCCAGGGTAGAAGAGCTAGCGGTTTTTTGTGAAAATAGAATACTTACTATCTATCTACACAAACACATTAAATTATTCTATCGATTAAATGTGTTTACATGAGAAAAATAATAAGGGCTTCAAAAACCCTACTTAACCCCACTCAGAATACTGAAAATATATATGTCACAGTAACGTCACGGACAGCACGAGTACAACAGACAAGAATGTTACCAGTAACACGATTTCAATAAAATACTAAAAATGCCATGTAAACACATTTTATCGACAGACTATACCAGAACACAAATTGTCAGATCTAAAAACAAATAAATTGGTTATTTGCGCTATTTGACAACATTGAAAATATATTACAAATTATTGTCATCTTATTAGATAATGGATGAAAAAGCATTATTTTTTTTTCTTTTATTTTATTTAGGGACTTTTACGAAGTATTATTTATTTGTACCAGGGTCGTGTGCTTGGGTACCTCAGTCTTACTTATTTCTGCCGCAAAACAGCAGTGCTCGCATTGCTCCGGTTTGAAGGGTAAGATATGACACTGAGATTACTGGGTACCGTGACTACATCTTAAGTCACAAGTTGGCAACGTACACTGTGGCCCTTGTGGGGGTTGCAGTTTTACTGCGAATCTCACAGGAGCCACATTTATTATAGGTGACTGTTACCACTTACCACCAGGTGGGTAGTTTGCTTGTTTGCCAACTTATTAGCAATAAAAAAATATATTATAAAATTTCAATTCATTTTCTATATTTATCTGTGTCAGAAACGCCTATGATTGGACATAACTCTGGTGCCGTTACACGCAAGTAAACACCTTATTATTAATATTCGACTGATTATTAGTACCTACGCGTTTTTAGGGGTTTTGTGTGTTTGAGTTATTTCTAAAGCTATTATTTGATTATTTTTGAAAATATTGTGGCATAAATATCAATTCGAATCTCAAAATGGAGTCAAATTTCGTACGCAAGTAGCAACTTTCTTGAGATAGACGCATTTATGGTTGCACTCTTCTTTAGTGAACTTAAAATTGTAAAACTAGCAGTGTAACTATCAAGCACAAATTGAAGCCCATTTGGTACTTCATATAGTTAAATGTGTTTTTTTTCATTGGCAATTCGAACAACACAACTTTTTTTCTAAAATCGCTTCTGCTTATGAATTAGAACACATTTTTAGGCCTCGAATAAATAAAATTTCTATGCATCGATTGAGTGAAGATAACATAGTTTTTTGAGTAATTAGCACCGAGTTTAGAGCTTTTATTGTAGACATTTACGACTCGTCAAGAACTTAAACAATCATCGGGCTGTAAGTGATTTTTAATAGCCATTTTGTAAGAAGTTTGGGTTATTCCATTTGTTGACACGATTGATTTAACTAATTGATTAGGTATTAACACTGGTACCAATACCAACATTAGTAATGCTATAATGCAACTTCGCAATACTTTGTCTTTTTTATACAGCAAAGTTGGCAAACAAGCAGGCTGCCCACCTGATGGTAAACTACAGTCGCCTATAGTACATGTGGTTCCTGTAACACTTGCAAATCTACAACCGCTACAAGGACGCCAATGTACGTTGCCAACTTGTGACATAAGACGTCAATTCACAGTACCCAGTAATGTGACTGCCTGCCTTACCCTTCAGACCGGAACACAGCGATGCTGTAGCACTGCTGGTAGGCGGCAGAAATAGGTAAGATAGAGGTACCCACGCAAACGACTCGTACACAGTCTCCCTCTGCTCTATTTTAAGATGATAATTGTCACCCATGACTTTTTATATTTTTGTACTACAAACATATTATGTTTATACAATTTGAAAAAAATGTCACTGAAATCGTAAAAAAAACAACTATTTAATCTTCCTATTTTATGTTTCACACGTTTGTTGACTCCCGTCCTAGAATTCCACCCAACTTCTTGATGTTTGGCACACGCACAAAAGTGGACTTTTCTATGGAAAAGATCTCTTCCAGTCAAGTTCAGTTCATTTGATGTTTGGAATCAATCTTTATTTTACATAGATTTCCGCAATATCATATTACTAGTAAAATAAAGGTAGAGTACAGAGTATTAAAAGTGAAATGTAAAACAAATCACGAGTGGTTAAATAAAACTAGCTGCGGAGTTTGCTACCAAAATTATTAACGTCTAATCCCAATATAAATGATACGTAGAAATTAACGTGCGAAGTTGTTGGCCACATAAGTGTGATGTCAAAATTATTGCGTTATCTTTCTGCCGCAAAGCAACAGTGCTTGCATTGCTGTGTTCCGGTTTGAATGGTAGGATATGGCACTGAAATTACTGGGTACCGTGACTTTACATCTTAAGTCACAAGCTGGCAACGTACACTGTTGTTCTTGTGGGGGTTGCAGTTTTACTGCGAATCTTACAGGCACCACATGTATTATAGGTCATTGTTACCGCTTACCATCCATTACCAGGTGGGTAGTTTGCTTGTTTGCCAACTTAATTGCAATAAAAAAAAACGTATTACGACGCAGGTAGAGCCGTAGCATTATTAAAGCAACACCACGTCTATGAGTTATCGATATATTTTAATAAACCTCTCTATCTAGTAACGTGTCGAGCGAGACTATGCGTATGGTGTTGTAGCTCATGAAATAGATTAGCTTAAAAATACCTATAGATTAAAAATATCGCTTCGAGTATTTATCGAGTATTATCTAGCCGACGCATGAAATCACCCAGGATCGTCATATAAATCGAATGATTCGGAACAATAGGTTGCGATGATCGCATTTAATCTCCACAGACATCTGATGTAAACCTAAGGGCATCGTCTATGTTAAGGAGAAGGTTGGATATTACATAATCAACTCGAACTCTAGTCTTCAGGTCTATATAAGAAACTCAAATTATCACTTAACAGCAATGGATTTTTGTTTTTTTTTTTTAATAAATAAATAATTGTTTAACTATTATTATTGCAGTCCTACGACCATTTTCGGTAAAAGACGACTGACTTATACATAAGTATTAAAAAAAATAAGTATGTTTAAAAGAAATTCTAACAATGCTATTTTTACTAAACATGATTTTATCCATTAACTAGGGGATTACAAAAAGCAAATGCTATACTTTCAGTTAAATAGCATATAGCTATGTTACGAGAAAATCGTCAAAATATGATATTTTGCTTTATTTCTATTGTATGGCTCTCATTATACAAAATCGATTTCGAAATAGCTTAATAAAATATATATTTCACAGTAACTTTAGTGAAAAATGTCGGATGGAAAATATTAAAATATTATCGTTATTATTGCAGTCTCTCTTATGATATTTGAAACTCATAACTGCACCTTAAGTCGATTCTCGATTATGTTCCTTGCAACGGAGTGTTCGTGACAAATGCAGTATCGATAGCGTTTATCGATACAAGCGGTACTCGATAAACGTGAATCGATAGATTAGATCGGTATCGGATCCCCGGATGTAACATATGACCGTAGATATTGTCCTTCGAGATTAAACCGTGTAAAATATTGCTATTTGCATATTTGAGATCTATTGTGATATAATAGTGTTTTCACTTTGTACTTAAAAAGAAACACTAAGGGCGAGAGAATTTCAAAAATAGGCATTTGCATTTGTAAATAACTATTGCTGTCGCACTGTGCTGTGTCTGATTTTGAACAAGCGAGCTGAGCGCGATAGAGACAACTCTGCTGCTGGGACCAAAGATACGTATAAAAAGTACACAAAATAGTCGACGATTTAATTAACTTTTTCATAAAAAAATAGAGAAAGGTTTTGGCTGTTTGTATGTTTTGCTCTTTTTTTAAATAATCTTGTCAAGCCAATATATTAGGTTTTTGAAGGTTTAAATATCTTTTATTAATTTTGGCAAATCATTCACGCAGGAACATGCTAATAGTGGCCATAGATTTTTTGTAAAAACAATTGCTCTATTGCCACTTTCCAGGAAGGAAACAGAGGGCTAAGGTTGTATCGAAAAATGACCCTTACGATTTCCTCTTAAGCACACAAAATTGTCTTATACATATAAAAGTAATTTAAAATGAAATGTTGATGTCACAACGAACTTAATGTGGTGTCGACTGTACTTAGTCGTGTAGCTGGGAAACTCCTGGGAACTAATATTGATTGACATAAATAATTGTCATTGTAATAATTGCTAGAAAAATATAAAAAATAGACAGATAAAAATGTTATGAAGAATTGTCTGGGCTTTAGTTTATTTTTTAATGTATATGTATAAATGAATATATGAGTGTAGATAAATTAGTACATGTATAACTGCACATAACTTGGTATTAAAACACCTGCGTGAAACTATTATCCCAATATCCTACTACTATCCCAATCATTTTTGGGGTAAGTGAGTCAATTGAAATTTCTAACATTTTTTTTGTGCATTGACGGCTTGAATGACGCCTCTCCTCCTTCGAATAGATGTCGTTAGGACAATTGGGATGATGACTGAATTCTAATTTTTACGTCTCGTTATTAAATATTAAAATACTGTGGGAAAAGATGCAGTCCTGTGAAATTTGAATTGAAATAGGCTTAGAAATACATTAGATACAAGCAATTTACGTTGTTAATTTGAAGGCGATTATATGGAGAGATCCGACATCAACCGTGACGTCATAGTTGAGTACGGTCATATAAACTCCTTGTAAATTGCCGTTTTGCTAGAAAGAGATTGAGAAAAATCTTTAATACCTTATATCTTGGTTGTTTTTATAGTTATTCGAAAACCGATTTTTTCTTTCTGTTTATTATATGAATGAGCTTCTATGAAAGCAAAAATATTTTTTTAGTCATCTAGCCAAATTCTGCCAAGCACAACCCTTAATGAAACCATTCCTTCAATTCCTCCTTTTCTGAGGAGAGACTCCGTTACCTTCACTGGGACGTTATATGGCTCGAGGTGAAACCAGAACAGTACACAAAACTAATTAAGCTCTCAGATCCAAATCTGCGGTCTGATAAGCCGCCCAAGAATACAGCCGCGCACTTTGTCAAGAATACACCGACCGTCTAATTTAGAATACGTATGCGAATGCAAGAAGGGCGCCTTAAAACTGCCACTCTCCGATAAGGACGCAATTTGAATAATTACCGGCGACTGCGCGAAGATGAATGTGTAAGGAACGCCGCGCAAGCTTTATTAATTTCGTCCGCTTCTTATTTATGAGATGTAGATGGTAATTAGTTGTTGTTCTTGTCTGTTGTGGTGCGGTATAGATTAGAAGTTTAGATGTATCGACCTTTGCGAGATGACGCGGGCGGATATTATTCATTATTTCAAATTATATTTGCCGATTTCCCAAATTTTTGAGTAAGCTTCAACATCACACCTCATATTCGGTAACTCATTTCTATGTTGCACGATTAAGAAATGGAACTCTCTGCCAGCGCATGTGTTTCCTCCTTTCTATTATCCCGGGTCCTTTAAAAGAGGCGTGAAAAAGCACCTTGCAGGTCGGCAAGGTGAAGGTGGCTAGTGCGGCGTTTAACCTCTCTCCCGCACTAGCTATCTTCGCATTTGGACTCTACTTCCACCTTCCACCAGGTGGAATGGAGTCATTTGCTTGGCCTTCTATAAAAAAAATATACGTCCCCACCGAGGGGCTCGAGCCTACCATATGTTAGGGTGTTTAGGTTAGGCAGTGCGAGTTGGTCGACTTCATACTCGTACACCCTCTGAATTTCTTCGTAGATGTATGCAGGTGGTCTCACGATGTTTTCCTTCACCATAGGAGCGTCGGATAAATGTATATATGAAATTCTAAAAACGAGAAACACATTGGTACAAGGCAGTATTGAACTCCAGATCCCCTGATTAGAAAGCCAGCCGAGTCCACAGCGCTACAGACGCTCCCAATAATCTTATGTTAGTTGTCATTAAATCTTGATTTTTTAGTATCACAAGGAGGTTGCGATCTTAAAATTAGTACCACAAAGGCAATTTAGATCGCACATTGCGTATCTCATTAGAAATTCGGCGGGATCATGTGACAAGACGCTACTAAAGTGTAACTATAGTTAACCGCCCTACGACCAGGGACATTAAAATTCATCCCGTACGTCACTAAGGGCCGGTTTAAACACCTATCGTTAGATCCGTCGATAACCATTAGGATCCCTTAATTTGTTCACCAGCCCTTCACCTATCCCTTCCGTATCCCTTTACAGATCGTTAAACTAAGATTACGTCGAGCTGGATACGTTTCACTTGGAGACAGAATTAAGGTTCGTAGCTGATACTTTAAGCCTATGTTGTGAATTAATATAGCCAAATTTATATAAAAAGGAAAGAAACCTGCCACGTGCGATTTGGACTCGCGTACCGAGAGTCTTGAAACAAAACTTACCTAAGTATATGACATTCTAACTACATTCAGGGACAAATTTAGAGGAACGATAAAAATTTACTTCTAGTTTTGATAACGCTGTGTATTTTAGCATACGAAACCATATTTAGTTTTACCAGCTTTCTAGCCATCGGATTCGCTACAAAAAAAAAACATTTACCGCGGAAACCAGTTGTACGATTGTGATAAAAAGACCACCATTAAAAGTTACCGTTCTTCTCCAGGTCAGAAATAGGGAAATTTTGTCATTATCCGTTATGGCCTTGATCATGAAGCCTGGATAACAATCAAACAAACGCATTAAAGGTCAATCACACATCAATATGATGTTGTAAAAGTAGCTTTAATCTATGTAAAAAGTGTAGTTTTCCTCTAAATTTGTCCCTGAGTGTATATTTACAAATCGCGGCACATAAGTTGAACTTAAATGGCTGCCGTCTGCGCAGGAGTAATTGTAAGCCCTCGCGTGTCGCACTTCGTTTGAGATTCAAAAATCGTAGCAATGAGGCAGATATAACAATAGTAATTAAAATTTTGTAGGCAAAAACATATTCACCTAACATTTATTTTTACTGTTGCACCACCGCCGACGTCTGCCTTTTTAGTTCAACTTATGTGCCGCGATCTGTACAGATTTGTTCCTATAAATGTGTTGCTCCTTGCTAAATTTCATGATGTAGGTCAACGAGAAATACTCTTTCCGTCTTATTACAAAACCTGGTCTAAACTTAGTCTTGGTTTAAGCCTGACGTTGTCTCTATCTAGTCTTATTAACACCAGTGAAAGCGCATTAGGTGTTAACCAAGACTAAGCTTAGATCAGTAGGCTTACTTCTGAAGCAATTCCAATTGATCGACATTACCGTCAAATTGGACCCGCAGGTATTGCACTGATTTTGAGTGAAGCAAACTTAGTGCTATTTCATTTTTTAAACATACGGATCCAATTTGTCGCTAATGTTGCTTAATAAGCGAACGAAAATCACAATCTCAATGTCGACCGATCGGAATAAGTTCAAGATAAGCTTACGGTTTTATATCGGACCGTTAAGGTTTTGAAATTGGAAAATATGCGACATAAACGGTTGACTATAAGTTTAATTTTTTCTCAGCTGACAGCGACCGTAGACTCGGGTATCTTATATAATTTTTCCTACGGGAAAATATACATATATACTTATATATAAAAGGAGAAGTTCTCACTGACATATAGACGCACGCACAGCCGTAACCACTAGTGGTAGAAACGTGAAATTTGGACTGTTTTTAGGGTTAACATTTAAAAAATGTTAACCCTAAAGGGATGAAATAAGGTTTGCAAGTTTGTATGGAAAATCTTTAAATTAGCAACGATTTTCATAAAATTTGAGATTAATGCTCTTAAAAACATTTCATTGAATACATGTTCCATGGTTTATTGGAATTAACCCCCTTAGGGTGCAAAATAGGGGTTGAAAGTTTCCACGGAAAATATTTAAAATCTGTTCCAATTTCCATGACATTTATTATCCGAGCTCCTAAATATAAATAACAATCTTCTATATAATAGGCATCAAAACTATTTTTCCTACGCAAAAATATAAAATTCCCACGGGAAAACAATCATAACGCGGGCGAAGTCGCGAGCGAAAAGCTAGTTTGATATAAATTGTAGATTGACGGATGGACGGAGAGACGGACAACGAAGTGATCATTTACCCTAAGAGTTCCATTTTTTCCCTATGGAGGTACGGAACCCTAGAAATGTTGCATTCTTTATTTTGTTGTCACTATAGGTGATCGAAACAAAAAGAAAGTTGAATAAAATATAGCAGGAGGCCGCTTCTAGTGGCGCTAGTTCATGCGGCGTAATGTCGCTAAGCCCTTAGTTTGGTATCAGGCCGATATTCTAATGTTATTGTGGCCCTTACACAGAGATTGAATATCGCGGCTGATTTGTGTGCCAACTCGCCGTCCGCAAGGTAACCCGCCGATGCTGGCGCCCTAATGGCCGCGGCGGACTATAAACAATATCCGATATAGAAGGCACGCGTAGATAATTTGTATTTATTTAAGGCTATGTGCATCATTTATAAAGTGTATAAAAATGTATGTTGATCGTTGAATTGTATTTGATTAAAAATAATTAAAGTATTTAAAAGAGTGATAATGTTTATGATGACAGTTCTAATTACTAACTCATAAACAATTTAATATAAGCAATAACTAAAATTTCTAAAATATAAAACTTTTTCAATCTTATAATACTTTACTTTATTTAGATACCATTGAGTATAATAAAAAAAAAGAAATTTTTATGTAGAACTTTTTTATTGCAACTGAGTTGGCAAACAAGCAAACTGCCCATCTGATGGTAAGTGGTAACACTCAATCACCAATACATCTGACTCCTGTGAGATTCGCAGTAAAACTGCTACCCCCAGAAGAACCACAGTGTCCGGTGCCAACTTACATCACATGTAAAGTCACGGTACCCAGTAATTTCACTGCCATGTCTTACCTTTCAAACCGGCTTACTTACCTTTCTTACCTTTCTCACTGCAGCTTTATGGCAGAAATACGTAAGACGGAGGTACTCAAGCAGACGACCCTGGTACAGTCTCCCTTCGGTATAACTATACACGGTTATTTTTTTATCACCCTGGAAAATTTAAGGGAGGCTTCACGACATGGTATTAGAATGTTTTAAATATGAAAAAAAAAATAACTCACTTACTTAATTATATATTAATTTTCAAAAAAATATAAAAAATGCTGCACTAGTTGAGAGCAGAATTTTTGAGATTTTTTTTTAAAGTTTACAATTCTTTATTTCTTTTTTTTATTTTTTATATGATATTGGATGTGTCCTGAAGCGCCTCTAAAATTTTCCAGGGTGATAAAAAAATAACCGTGTATACCATACTAGGGAATCTGTTTATATATTTAAGGATACTATGAATATTAATCACTCTTACATTTACAAATGGAATTCACTAAACTTATACCTGTAGAAGACACAATTACGTAACAATTGACGTTCCTATTTAAAAATTTTCAAATATGACTACATGGACGAAACAATTTTTGGAAAATATGAAAGAAAAGGGAATACTTATTTATTCAATTTTCTACATTTTTAAGGAAAAAAAGCTATGATTCGGAACAGAAAATACCTAAATCCAGACCTAACTGTGGCGTATCTACTGGAAATGTAGGTAACAAATACTCTGTTTAAAATAATTATCGCAATACAAACAACGTAGAAACTACTTACTATTCAGTGTATTGTCATCACGACAACCGTTTAGACGCCGATTGAGGGCTCGACCTATACAAACAATAGCAGCTGACTTAAGCAACAATCAACCAATAACATTTGACCCGTCTCCCCTATTTAAAGACCCACAATCTTATTTCGCGACATTAACCCGTCAAAGGTCGCGGTAGTTTGGTCGCTGTAATCTGTTCTGCAAAGTGTCTAACAGGCCATAATAATAATACACGAGTAAACCACCCTGGGGCGCCGTCGTCGCATACTGTTATCCATTTAATTCCATATATCTGATACCTTTCACATCGAGGGTGCATTGAACACTAAACTGATACCAACATTTTACGATGCTTCAAAGGAATTAAATCTTTATTTATTGTCATCAAGCGTTGAGATCTAACAGGTCTCTTTGGTAATAAATACGATAGCGTTGCAAGTGTTATAAAGTAGATATGCCGTTGATAATGTTTATGCCGCTGATAATGTTAAAACTGTTAATGTCTTCTTAAATTAATATAGAGACATAGGTGATGAGGTCTTCCTAATAAACCAAAGTGATGAATGTATACAATATGAAAGTAGCAAGGAAATAATATAAAACTTGATAATAACTTCATTTACTCAATAGTTAGGAAAATAACGAAATGAAATTAAAATGTGTACTTACGATGTATACCAAAAATACATTTTACACGCATAACAATTACGCAACTATTAAATGCGTTCGAATCACGAAGAGCAAATTCGAATCATGTTGCTTAGAGGTACTGAAACTATTTGTTTACAGCGCCGTCAACTGTTTGATAACTGTCAAAACAGTTGGGTCCAGACGCAGTGCAAATAATCCCATGTCGGAGGTAAAGTTGAGCTGTTTAGCTACTTTTGTTCTGATGCCGCCTGTACTATCTGGGCGATTGCCTAAACCTGGGACAGGCGTCAACTATCCCGTCTCATTGTCTTGCGGCCGAAGTTCGGGCTGCGATAAGATGCACAATGGGCAGGTCCCAAGTTTGCGTGTCCCTCAAAAGCCGGTTAGACGTCACCAAGATAATGGATTGAAAATTCAGACGAAAATTGAAAATTCAGACTTTCTTAGCACCTCAATTGGCTATTTAAATGGTATGTTATGATCCGCGCTGAAGCGTTTTTGGGGATTTTCAATCTAACATTTATTTGACGTTGACGTTTTTGACTTTTTGCTCACTTTAGGTTTAAGGTCAAATAAATTTTCTGTTTTTTTTATATTTTTTTTAATGTTTATTTGTTAATTTCGATTTCTTTTTCTTCGAAAATTTCATTGCACATATTTGAGAGATAAACTCGTGTTTTTGGGAAATCACCAAATTCTTTAAAATCTATTAAATTTTACTCCACTATAGATAAATGGCAAACTAGTGCACATGAAAGCCGCGGGACGTAACCAGTTGTGACACGTAATTCGATTAATTGCGGCCGACCCTCCGCGGCGTTGCACAAACACCGGCCGAAAAGCTATACTGATATGAATAGGAGTTCTATTTGCATTTCTAAGTACACCAGCTAAGGAATAGAAAGGCGTTACTGGAAAACTGATATATTTTTCAAGATTTTTAAAGATTGCCTTAAAAATTGAAAAACCGCGACTTATAAGTCCTATAACAGATTTGCCAACTTGAAGCCAAATTTGGCTTTTTCTTTCTCTAGAGCATTTATTCGTTTATCTGGTTATAGCTTTAATCGTCTTTGATTTTATTAGAAAACCGTTAAAAAATAAATTTAGGAAAACAGGTTCAAGGCCGTACCATCTTTCATTTCAGGAAATGTGACAGCATAAAATAGTCATATTTTTCATATTTTAAGAACTAGGGAAAACGTATTTAAGCCTCAAAACATTGATTGCTTGAAGATTTAACCAAGTATGAAAAGTTTTAAGAGAGAAATAACTACTTAATTAAATAATAGTTTAATCAGATCTTTTATGCTCTAGTTTAATAAAGTGCCAATGCTGGTCATTATTATATTATTTAACAGTATCAAATGTGCAATATTATCCAACTTATTCTCAACTAAACAAAATTAAAGTACTATTTAAGGTCTGTCACTGGCAGTTTCATATATTTATAAAAAAAAACGTTGCCCCACACTAGGATTAACCTTGTGTCGTGGGTGCAGTCACAAACATTGAATATTTCATGCACATACGCCCAGACCGGAACAAATATCTGTAGGCCATACAATATATTTGTCCCGTACGGGAATCGAACCCGCGACCCGTTGCGCAGTAGGCGATCACTCGACCTCTTTGCTAACCGTGTCGATTTATTGCGTAATGTTATAAAAACAGCAACAAAAAAGTGAACATTAATACTCGGAAAATTGTCTGTTACGATCTTCTTAGGTGAAGCTGTGAATGGAGGGTTAAAGATTACGCGAGCGACGCGACGCCGATACGGCATCTGCGTAACCCTGCATTGTCCGCGGAGGGCCCTTGACTGACAGCGGTCGCTTTCATACCAAACAGCCTAGAATCTAATTTTTCACCCCTCCGTTTTTAAGCTTATCGCCTCTGTGACGCGGAGTTTTATACGGAAATGAAAACGTTAATGAACGTAATCTTTTTAAGGATTCGTTTTAAAGTACCTTGTTGAACGTACATACCTATGTATTTAACAGTTTATTGAAACCGATTAAAAGAACGGATTGAAAATGATTTCCAAACAGTCCTCACATAATAATTTGTTAAAGGGATGTCGCGGATATGAAAAATAAAATCTAACATGGTGGTAAACTTACAATAAATACAAAAATCATCATTATTCTGTATATCTTCGAAAAGAAGAGTCACAAATCTCTCCTGTATCAGGGAGGAAATGTCGTGCTACGCCACGCTACCTGCAGAGTTGGTAATGTGGTTATGATTATCATATACTAATTGCTACACAGAATTGTATAAATATCTGCGAAAACCTTCAATTTACAAACAACGGGAGCTCAATCCCGATTATGGAGGATTAAACTCGAAAATTCACGCTCAGTATATGCGTTGTCATAATATAAGAAAAATGTAAGGTTCGTTGAATATGCCAACCGGAAAACAATGGACAATAAAATATTCAATATATTATACTTTACGCTCGTTGCACCAGATCGAATTGTATCAAATTTATCGCTTCTTACAAAAACGAGAAATATCAATGTAAAACCGCTCGACTGTGGAAATTAATATTGATATTCCGGCCATGACATATATATCCCGTATGGTGGAATAACAAATCAGTCGCGAAGCAGGCTTTAGGTAATATTGAAATATATTTTATTATTATGATACTGCGTTATTCTTTTACTCGTAGTTTGTAATAAATACAAGTGCTAATCCATAGCCCCAGGTTTGATCTCTTGGTTTATTTGGCAAAAAAATATTGAGTTTTTTCTTTTTAGGGAATGCATACACATAGTAGTAGTTCTTACTCACTATTACAGGGAATTTAAAAAAAAAGCAAAGTGTGCGTGTTTCATTCACTTAAGCAGCACAACCTTTCGGGGAGAATGGGCGTGAAGATATTAATCTATACTAATATTATAAAGAGGAAAGATCTGATTGTTTGTTTGTATTGAATAGGCCTTGAAACTACTGAACCGATTTTGATGAAAGTTGGTATAGGGATAGTTCGAGACTAGGGGAAGGACATAGCGTCGTTGAAGTTCTAACACCGCGTATGTCAAAATAGCAACTTTTACGAAGAGTGAAAAAAATTGCACAATTATACATAAATATACTATTATAATGCCATTCCATTACTTATATACATTTCATTGGATCCATTAGGAAAAATAAAACCGTTATAATGTTAATACAAATTTGTGATTAATGCGAAGTATTCGAAAATGTCGTGTGGTCTTTTTTCCGCCAAAAATGACTTACGTGGTGTTAGAACTTCAATGACGATAGGGTATTTTCCCTACGGGAAAAAAATCCCACGGGAAAAAAAATTAAGCGGGCGAAGGCGCGAGCGGATAGCTAGTTTTTTATAATTCAATTAAAAAGAAAGTCGTACTGGGACTATAATTAAAACAGTCAAATATTTACAAAAAATATTATATTGTATAGTGAGAATTTTAAAAAAGAACTACTAAAAAGCTAATGAAGAACGATTTTGCCATATTAAAATGCTCGTCAAAAGATCGAGAATAGGTTAGTTTAACATGCCAAAATACGTTAGCAGACTGGAAAAAACAAAAGTATAGGCGCAAAAAGTCGATAAATTTTGTTAGATAAAGATGTACCATCTTTAACTCTAAAATATATGTTGTTGATATTTGGAAAATAATACCTAACTGACATATTTGTATAGTACAAAAACCCTCTACAATAATGAGCCAAACACAAGATGAATATGAATCGATAGTCCCTCCGTTCGTCTATTAAGATTGTTACTCGCAAACTATTAATGAAGATCATTAGTTTATCTCAAACAAGAGGATTTAGTAACGGTACATCAGACCGAACTACATCACAAAATAAACGTAGAGTACAGAACAACGTCAGACTCCGTCAGACTGATATAATCTGTTAGAGCTTTTATAATAGAGTACTAAGGATTAAATTGGCATGACGAGCAGCATCGGACGGGTTGACTTCAGTACCACCGATCGCCAACCTCCATCGACCAATTAATATTACCTTCACGACCCATTAATCGTTATAATGAGCAAATTATATCTGTGTAAAACAACCATGAAAGTATTGTACGCTTTATACTAAGCGTTGCCTGCCTCGAAACGCGTAAGATTAACATATTTGATTTGTATAAGTTTGCCGCGTAAATTTTATTAGAAATTCACAATTATTTACCAGTTATGAATGTATAATTGAGGCTTTTGATCGTTGCCGTAATCGTGTGTTCAATAAATAAATTATAACAAGAAAGCGGAAAGATAAAGACGCAATCAATAGACTATGGAATGTCACTAATGCAATATAAAATTCAAATCAGCCTCCGACTCTCTAATGTTGACTTTGTGAATAAAACAAAAACATTTCGTGAGCGGCTCACGAATTAAAATTATCTTAGCCACGCCGTCCCTTCCGATAAGGGCCAGGAAGCACGTGTTGCTGTAACCCTACCCTTTCCCGTCAAAAGCCATCAGATAAACAGACAAACGGACGACGCAATACATAGTTGTGGCTCCCCTGACTTATCACATTGATTAATTTTTCCACGCATCGACTTTGCAGGGTTAATTGAGATGACAATTAACTTTCCGCACTATTCCCAAACGTTAGGCATCAAATTAGTTTGTCCTCTCGTCAGTTGCGGTATTTCGGATTTGGAGCGAAGTGCCGATAATTTTTTTCCTGTCCACACCAAAGGAAATTATGCTGTTCGCGTTAGATAATAAAAAGTAACATTCATTGTTCGCGCTCATTTGTATTTTCGCGGGACGATTCGATGTTTGTTCGTTTGACACGCGCTGTGACGAGGGTGTCAGCGTTACCAATCGGCGCGGGGCGGCATTTCAATTTTTGCCAGATTTCGTGTTTTTTTTTGTTCGACATTATGCAACAAGGAGGTCGGTGCGAGATTTGGTACGCATCTGTTTCCAAGTTTATTGGTGTTTTGCATCACCCTTGTCATGTGATTTTATTATTTCACTAGCTTTTGCCTTTTGCTAAATCCGCAATTTCGTTCGACGAATTTTGGTGCAGGGAATTATCCAATTTCGATAGTGTAAGTATTTCATTTAAGTATAGAGTGAGACAACTTTGTCTGGATGAAATGTAGGCAATAATTTCGAGTAACTATTCGGTCTCCAAGTATGTATTAGCTGATTAAATATATTAAATATATAATTATGTTCTAAGCAATTCGCCAAAAACTCAATAGTAAAGATTGAATTTCGAACAATAAATAAAGAATTAAATGTAGACAATACACTATAAATGGATATCTTTGGAGATTGTGAAATTAAAATATGCTAGCTAATTTATTTTTCATCAATCAAAATTGCTTGAAAACGTATCTACATGTGATAATTAAGAGGCTATAGACTTGTCAGTAATACTTTCAGCTATTTACATTTCGCATTGCCAAATGTAAATAATAGGTTATTTTGCAAGTGCGAACTTTAATTACAGGCACAGTAACCACTTGGCACAAATAATATCATAAGTAATAGCAGTTATTTTCATGCTAAATGAACGCGGCACTATCGCCACACGCGAATTACCAGTTCAAAGATTCAATTACCAAACGTATGTGTATTTGAACAAAGGCAACATGAAACTGACATTTCAATTGCCCGCAAAACCCATAGTCATACCGGCTCAATATATCTTGACCGACGACGACGCACGCCTTAACAGTTGCGTTCCAAACAGGGCCTTATATTTGAATCATTCGTTGGGCGTCGAACGCTCGATATCTTTTGATTTTCGTTCGACATCACGGAGCCAATTCTACAATTTGGGATGATGACTGAATTCTAATTTTTACGTTTCGTCATAAAATATTAAAATACCGTAGAAAAAGATGCAATCATGTGAAATTAGAATTAAAATCGGCTTAGAAATACATTAGATACAAGCATTTTAAACTGTTGATTTGGAAGCGATTAGACAGAGAGATCCGACATGAACCGTGACGTCTTTGTTAAGTACGGCCATATAAACTCCATGTATATTGCCGTTTTGCTAGAAAGAGATGGAGAAAAATCTTTAATACCTTATATCTTGAGTGTTTTTATAGTTATTCGAAAACCGATTTTTTCTTTCTGTTTATTATATGAATAAGCTTCTATTAAAGCAATAATAGTTTTTCATTCATCTAGCCTATTTAGTTGAACCGCTGCACTGGACTAATCAAATTGCTACATTATTACGTCATCGAACATTTGAAAAACATCTATGCCGCTGATTGGTTCAATATTATTCTTCATTCAGCTTCATTCGCTTCTATGGTTCGTTAGACGAATTGGCCCTCAGAAAATCACTATCTTCCAATCGATTGACTGAAATGAGCGAATTAACTCTTCGCCAAGCGAATGTTGGCGCCGACAATTTAATAATAAGGCCCAATGAAGGCATATCCCAACAAACACATTTTTGACGGAATAGTATCGATAAGTTAAAAATATAATATTTACTAAATAAGACGACCTTTTTTAACTAGCTGCGCCCTGCGGTTTTACACGAGTTAAACACCGATCTCGTTGGAATATTGTGGTAAAAATAGCCTATACGTTAAATTTAGTTTTTAGTTATCCACATACAACCTATTTTAGTTTCTATATCAGTCTCATCGTATAAATTTATTCAATTTATTCAATATCGCAGCAAAGTCCGTAGGGTGAAAACCTGACGCCAAAAGAGTTTTTATGTAGAGTTGTAGTTGATTTTTTGGGAAACAAACCTTATTATCATTAATAAATAAATAAAAAGTAAGCTTTTCTAAATTATATTTATTATTTTCCTAACGTATGTCCATTGTTCATAGTATTTTTTGGAGTTTTAGTACGGATTTATACATGCACTAGCTGTGCCAGCGAACTACGTTTCGCCGTATATTTTTTACCCGTTTTTGCAACATTTGTCATTGATGCTCAGCTCCTATTAGTCGTAGCGTGATGTTATATAGCCTAAAGCCTTCCTCGATAAATGGACTATCCAACACAAAAAGAATTTTTCAATTTGAATCAGTAGTTCCTGTGATTAGCGCGTTCAAGCAAACAAACAAACAAACTTTTCAGCTTTATAATATTAGTATACATTAGCTAACGATTTTCATTATAGATTTAAATTCCAGTGTAATATACTCGTATTCTCGACAATACCTAATGCAAATATGGGAAATGAGTATTTTTTGAGCTAAAAGTACTTGGTCTAAATAATATTATGTTATTTTAACCTTTATTTTTGTATCCAACACACAAAAGACATCACACCGCCGAACCCTTTATTGATTTTATAAGCAGTTTTTAGTGCATTAAAAATAAAAACTATTTCAAATTTAAGAAAAAGCTTTTCTATGGATCATCTAATTTGTTTTGTCACACTAAAATGTTGTCAAGTGACTGTTTACTGTAGCTACATTTTCGCTTGTGATGAGCACAAGCCCTTACTTACCTACTGTTTAACCTCCGATAGTTCACATAAATCCATTCGATTGCACCCACAGTTAATAAATCTACGTGGTTCCGTTGAAAAATGCACGTTTCACGAGCAGACTTTGACAGAATTTGCAAGTAATTCGGCCACAATGGCGGGGTGATTGGTCGGAAAGCGCAAGAGGTTGAGTCGGCCGACCGACAATGAATCAAATTGGGCGTCGAGAACTTTAAAGATTATGAATAAAATATGATTTGTCATAACCGTCGTCGCGTTGAGAACTCGAATCGTATTTGCGCATGGACACGTGCGTTTTAATTTATCGTTTTGTTAGCTTAAACAATGTTGGAAGATCTCGTTTAGTTTTATTTTATCCAGTAGGTAGGTCAACGTTGACATTATAGGAAGTCAATATACACCGTGTTTGGTCATTGACCAAAGGATATACTACTTACTTAGGGTATTTAAATAGCTAATACACATTTGGAAGTCACCGAATAGTTACACGTAAGTGATTTTAGATTAACGTGTTAATAGAACTTCATTAGCTACATTTCATCCAGACAAAGGTGTCTCAATCTATAAACAAAGACAGGAACACTTAGTTCACTACTATTGGAATTTTATAGGGTATTCACCCTATCAAGCCGAAACCTTCCCACGTATAAAAGATATGGCGTGATTGAAAATTGAAAATAGTGAAATAAATTTTGAAATCTCCAAAAAAATAGTTGGGTCTGAGAAAAGACATGTATAGGAATTAGAAAATTTATTTTTATCTCACGACTGTCGTCACGACGCGCGACGTAAAGATACTAAAATCGCTATTAAATAAGTAAATGGTTTTTTTTACTTAAACGGTTTTATTGAATGTGAAGATAATAATAGTTATACATAATTGCATTGCCACCGGAACTAAAGGTGTATACTAAATTTCAGCTCAATCGGTTACTGGCAAGTAGGTCAAATTTAACTTGCAAGATTTGACCCAAACAAATAGGGCAAGCTAAATAAAACCGTTTAAAAGGGGGGTTGGTGGTGTGAAAATTTAGAACTACAAGTAATTCTTGATACCAAATGAAAAAAAATTGGAGATGGCGACCCTATCATCTAGAAGTATAAAAAATAGCCTACGACCTATTCTCAGACCTACTAAATATTCACAAAAAAATCGTAAAAATCGGTCAAGCCGTTTCGGAGGAGTTTGATAACAAACACTATGATACGGGGTTTTTATATTGATGTTTCTTAAAAAATATATAAGAGAGGGTTCGTTGAAATTGTCGAAATTGCAAACTGAGAAATAATTGTACAGTTTCACTCGTGACTAATTTAAATGTGAGGCAAACAAGATAAATTAAAATTTAAATGTAAGTATTTCCTTTCTTGTGGGGGATTCAAAGGTCCGTATAGCGCGGTGCAGTATATGCAGCGATGGTAGAGTGTGGTGTAAGTGAGGAGAGTAAGTGTAATTATATTTTTTTAATGCGAAATTACAGGAATATTGGATATGATTAATTGGATTAGACATGAAAAAAATTATCAATCCGGAAAAATGGTGTTCACCAAACTGGACTGATTGTCTAGTGGTAGTTGTCAAAAGTGTCACATATGTATATGATCAGGAGACGCATTTTTGAATCATTAGAAATGAATCTTGAATTCGAACACGAATACAAATGACGTGTGAAATTATTTTCTACTGTTCTCAATTTTAAAGATTTTTGAATCACTCGAATTCAGTGTTGTCACTGAAAACAAATTCTATATTAAAAACCGTTACACGCAGAAAAAATAAAATCCGGTACGTAATCACATGGCAATAACTCATTAATTTAAAAACCAGCGATGAATTGCATGTAAAACGGAACATATAGTACGTTGCGTATATTCTACTAGCAGAAACCAAAAACGAGTGGATAGGACCACTCGTTGCGGAATTCACGGAATGCATATTTAAAAATAGTGAATTTAGAAATTCATATGCGAATCTTACGATTTCGCATACGAATTTGAATTCTATTGTTTCAAAAATGTGTCTCCAGACGCGGTTAAGGAATGTATATGACATTAGTATTTAGTACCTACTATATAATTTTTAGATTAATAGATAAACCTTTTTTAAAAACATTTATATTTTTAAGAAGTCCAAGCAACTGAGCCTATTCCACCTGGTGGTTAGTGGAAATAGAGTCCAAATCCGAAGAAAGCTAGCTTCGCAAGCAAGGTGCTTCTTCACGCCTCTTTTAAAGGAACCGGGATTCTAGGAAGTAGGAAACACATGCGCCAGCAGAGTTCCATTTCTTGGTTACAATCGAATCATATTGAAGTATCAACATACGTTCTTGACACTCAATCACGCATTTTATACTGTGGTTTATTAATTAAGTGATGAGCAACAATGGTAACTTGAAAAAAAACCACGAAATTTGTTTGGTCTATTCTGACCATAGAAAATACTGGTAATACTGGTATTGATAGCTTATTGAAATGTGACCAATTTTGATTTGTCAATTGGGATGATGACTGAATTCTAATTTTCACGTCTCGTCATAAAATATTAAAATACCGTAGAAAAAGATGCAATCGTGTGAAATTATAACTAAAATCGGCTTAGAAATACATTAGATACAAGCATTTTAAGCTGTTAATTTGGAAGCGATTAGACAGAGAGATCCGACATCAACCATGACGTTATTGTTGAGTACGGCCTTATAAGGTGTAGAATCAACTTTTTTTTTGTTTGTATGCACATACAAGGTTAAATATGTTTCCTTTAAATTAGAATGTTTTGCTTTATTTTGACGTCAATAAGTGCCTGTAAAGGCCTAAGTTGAATAAAGATTTTTGAATTTGAATTTGATAAACTCCATGTAAATTGCCGTTTCGCTAGAAAGAGATGAAGAAAACTTTTTAATACCTTGTATCTTGGTTGTTTTCATAGGTATTCGAAAACCGATTTTTTCTTTCTGTTTATTATATAAATGAGCTTCTATAAAAGCAATATTTTTTTTCATTCATGTAGCCTATTTCAATACTATGCGGCTGAATTCCAATATCCACTGTGGCTGATCTGTCATTCAAAATCGGTTACAACATAGCTGAGCTAAATGCATTTGTCTCTTTCAAACTCTCTAAAACTTCATAAGACTATACAGTATACATTTTGGATCGCACGGAAAGTTGGTCTATGTCTATTCTAACAGCCGGTTGCACCAAAAATTCATTTTACGAATTCATAAAAAGTAACGTATAAAGTAAACGTATATTGTAAAAAGATGTTGCACCACGCTTCTGCGATACGTTTTACGGTTACCTAGACGGATACTTTTTATGGAGCTCACGCCGTGCTCATAACGTAAATGTATAAATAAGACTGGCGAAATCCGACCTCATATTTTTATAGACCGTTTACATTTGAAAACCTAAAAAATTAATAAAGTTGAATGTATAGAATTTACCCCAAAAACAAACGTGGGTTTTGAAGACCGGAGTAAAGAGATATTTGCACTTATTTTTTACTGAAGAACTTACTTTCGTACTTCACTACACAAAAATAACTAAAGACTCGACCGTATAGCAGAGATTCCTTTGCTTTCTAGCCACATGAACATTGATGCAATTCATGAGCAATTCATCCATTTATCACTTCACTCTGTTTTCATTTGTTTTGTTTGTGTTTGTGTTCGTTTGTGGTTCGGTTCGTTTCTTGAGTTTTTGTGGTTTATTGGATTTTTTAACGACTAAGCACTTGTTAGGCTATTTTAAATTAACAGTGCATAAACAACTTTATTGCTAAAAATACCAAAAAATAACTGTGTGCGAAATTACGGCCAATAAAACGAAGAAATCATATTTCTTTATCAAAACTAATTTTATAGATATCTAGGTATCTATTTGATCAAAGTGGCACATAAATGTGATCTAAGAAGATATTTTTGATGACAATGAAAGGACAATAATGCTCACAATTTACACGACGGCACACACAATGAATTTCTAACCTCACAATATTTAATGCGATATCAACAATGAATAACTTTTAAACCCCTACTTTTTCAGAGTACTAACAATTAACTTTTTTGTTAGTCTAAAGGTGTTCTATAGATATCACTAAGTTTCATTGGTGAACGCGAGCTTTAAATGCAGGTCTGAAAATGTATGGAAGTTTGCCAATCTTCTTTGATAGTTCGTTCGTATTTGTAATTTATGTTTAAGGTTAGAAAACGCGTTTAAAATACAATTTTAATTCACTTTTCACTACACAATTCACTATCCGACAGTGATATTGAAAACTTATCCATATATTGGATGGTTGCCATCGTCGAAGAACAAACATTAGAGTAGGTGAAATGCTCACTGAAAGCAGCGATTTTTACACACAGATACACATATATATGTTGCATTATTAAAATAAGTCAGTCATACAAATATAAATCACCACACCACAAAGCTTTTTCTTCTTGTTTCAGTAGCTTTGACGTTTTTACTAATTCCTCCAATGTAAACAAAAACACTATCAACGTCACGTTTTGACAAATGAATAACATGTCTTACTTTCATGGTAGTAAAAATCTACTAAGCTAAAATGGTAGAATTATGCTACATACGTGTAGCAAGGAATTTTACGGTTACTTGTATTTTTTTGTAAAAAATAGCAATTTTGGTGCAACCGGCTCTGACAGCTATTACAAATTAGTACTATTTACAACGACTATATTCAAATATCCACTGTAAAGAACAAACAGTGTGAACATAGCAGGCGCGGATCCAGCCCTCGAAAAAAGTTGTGGTCATAGCCACCCGAAAATCGGCAAAATGCGAGACCAAGTATGGACTCGCTCATGATCGATGTAGTGCCTTCCTACACAGATGTTTGGAAAACATATTTTGTGACGCTCTGACCGAAATTCATTGTTTTTTTTTATTAAGGCATTTGAGATAATAATGATCAGCCTACCGATCTCAATAGACCGTGAAAGTGTGACGTCACATGTCTATTAGGGTTGTGGGCATGCCCATCGTGCCCACAACGGTGGATCCGCGCTTGACATAGCTGTTAAACAATAAGACATGGCACTCAAACTGTCAAAGTATTTAGCTAACAGCTCATCCCTTAACCCCTACCCAGGGACCTCGCGAAGCGCAGTCCGACACTTTTTCAAAATCGTGACTCGTCTGCAGGCCGCAATCACGAACTCTGTACCGTTATACTCACACCCTCTCATACACATACATAACGCTATGCGTGCGAGAGAGACAGCATCATAAAGGACGACTCCAGAACAGCCTAGAGCATGCTCAGGGTACGGGATACTTTTTGTTCTTTAAAGCATTGCGCTTATATGACAGGACACAAGTATCCTCAGTTTACTTAGAACACGCTGAAAGACATATTAAAGCCAAAAGCTCAGTAATAATTTAGCAGTTAGCTGCTTATTAATTATTTACATTATGCTATTTTCCCCTCAAATTTATATACGAATATAATGTTTTATAACTGTTTCATGACTAGTTGAATAATATTGAAAATTTATTTTGAAAGGTTTTTACGTCAAATTGAATAAAAAATAGATTTTTTTTATGTTGAATTGAAAAAAAACTAATACATATTTAACCCGTATCGGAAGTATTGATCTTCCAACAAGGGAAATAAGTCAATATTTTGTATGTTAATGATACAATTTAAAGATTTTAGACAAGATTGTGTAATATAGGAACAATAATCATTAACCTTAATAATTATTAAAGAAAGTAAAGAAACATTTGAATTACTTTGGGACGTTTTATTTGAGTGAAGATCTACTTAAGTAGGTACTTCATTAGAAGATTGTGACGTATGCTTACGTTAGCATGCTCCAAGGAAATCGTCATCTTCGGATACAGAGACTCAAAGATTGTTATTGATAAAATTTTAATGAACTTGTTTGGAACTTGTACTTATCTATACTAATATTAAAAAGCGAAAGTGCGTCTGTCTGTCTGTTACCTCTTCGCGCTCAATCCGCTGAACCGAAAATGAAATTTGGTATAGTTTTTATCGCTGAAATCAATCTATAAGGGGTGAAAAGGGGGTGGAAAGTTATAAAGGGGGAATCAATAACCGCTGAACTGATTTAGATGATTGGGTTGAGTTGTGGGGAAGGATATAAGGAAATTAGATAAAAAATTAGTTCTTACCTAAATTTTTAGTTCCACGAGGACTATAAGTCGCGGGCAAAAACTAGTACTCAATAAATTGTGACTTATGTTAACATGACTCAAGTCTATACGTCATAATTCTTTAGCTGACACTTTTTATCAACTTCTATTGTTATTTAAATTAAACGAAAACAAAGACATAAAAAATATGCGATTGATAAAATTTTGAATTTAATTTTTCTTTTATATGTTAGGTATTAAAATATCAATTAAATTTCAATTAATAACGTTAATCAAAGGACTTTAAGCGCACAAACACTTCAAACAATGGTGTTTTATGATCACGAATATTAGCTGAGCATCAAAATAGTGTCATAATGTCTTAGGACCGTATCATGCACAGCCGGTCCGAGTTGTACAGTGACCACACAAACTGTAATATTTTTACTATTACGGTTATTATTTTTACACATGCTTTTTCTTACACATGAAGTCTCTGTCATATTTTTAACCGACTCCAAAAATAAGGAGGTTCTCAGTTTGTCCTGTATGTTTGTTTGTATGTTTGTCCGCGACTAACTCGCGTTTGGCTGAATAGTCTTAGGAGCATTATGTCTTAGGAGTCTCCTAAGCTAAGATAAGGTTGGAGAACTTGGTTATAAGACATGTAGTAAAATAACTGGATCTGGGTACTGTAACTCGACACCTAATGTCACATGCTGGTTTCGTATATTGGGTTCCTTGTAGGGGTGATATATTTGCAATTTTTTTAGAAATTTAATATACTATAGGCGACTGAATCCACTGAATGTCAGGTGGGCAGTTTGTTGGTTTGCTAACTTTGTTGTTAAAAAAAGTTTTGATTTAAGAAAATGAAAATAGGGTGAAATTGGGAAAGCAAGTAACAAATTGCTATTTTCGTTTATATCAAGTTCAATATTATAGAGAAAAAAAGCAATATTTAGAGAGTAGTCTTTTCTTAATTGCTTAGTTATTTTAATAGTTTGTTGTTTTTAAATAAAATTTACATTATTTTTTTATGAAAACATAAATATAACTGAATTGGGAACCTCCTGTCCTTTCGATAAAATTATAAGAACATTTTTGAGCAAGAAACCTATTCGAAAAATAATAAATGGATAGATGAAATAATTTTACTAACGTAACAATATTAATTATCTGTATACTTTATCAAAAGTTCAGGTCAAAACTTTGTATACAAAGTTACATCACAAATTTTATATTCTTACTATTATTATTTTACGCCTAAGTTACTGAACCAATTGTAATCCAGTTTGGTACAGAGATAGCTTAAGCTCTAAGTCTTTGTAATCTCAATTCTAATGAGTTCCCGCGAGAACGTGATATAACTGAATTGCACGCAGATAAAAACGCGGGCGAAAGCTATCTGTAAATATATTAATACCGCAAATGAAAAAGTACGGAAAGTCTCACATCAACATTAAAACACAGCTACCCTAGCGTGAGTAGGCAAGTTGTAATAGTATACACATTGACCACGGCTCACGGACGAGCCATTGTAACGGCTCTTACCGATTGCGCAACCTTAGTGTTTGTGTGAGAACTTTTCAATGCACTTAATATTCTATGCCGCTTATTCAGTTTTGTTTCATAATAATATTACACAAACAATGCGCCCCGGACGTCTGTTTCATGCGGATGCACGTTCGGACGAGCCAAAATAGGTGGTTTCTCGCACTTGTAGTGGCTGGATAATTTTTTATATAGCTACAAATTTCGATAAATTTTTGACCATAACTCTAATGTGATAAAATTAGTTTTTATTGCAATAATGTTCTGTTATCAATTTTACTAATAGTATTAGACACTGAAATTCAATATTACCTCATTTTTAGGGTTCCGTAGTAAACAAGGAACCCTTATAGTTTCGCCATGTCTGTTTGTCTGTCCGCGGTTTTACTCAGAGACTTTTAATACTAGATAGCTGTAATTTGGTATGGGTATGTATATTAATCATACCAAAAAAGTAGTAGATTTTTTTTTTTCAGGGTAGCTCCATGTAATGTGGGAGTAATTTTTTTTCTCGACTAACCCATCGTGTGGGGTATTATTGAATAGGTCTTTAAAAAATAATGTAAGGTTTAGAACACCATTTTTCTATTTAGGGATCCGTTTCTGAAATATTTGGTTTTAAAGTGCAACTTTTTGTTAGAGGTAAGTGTCCCGCCCCCCTCTATCTGCTAAACGGTTATATATGGACACGTGAAAAAAATTACAACAGTAGTAAACCTATATAACGAAGTTTAAAGGAAAACTATCAGAGTTGTGTACTAAGTACAACCTTAAAAGTTATATACGACCAACTTATAAAATGTAGGTACTCGGAAAAGTAAAATTTCATTGAAAATTAGTACTGAATATAAATTTACGAACCACGTGAAGTTAAGGAAATATAAAATCATTGCAGCTTTAATAATAATAATAATGCCTAATTTAATAGCAACATGTTGTGAGGTGTGAGTGTGAACTCAAAGTTGGCATTTGCAACTACGGAACCCTACACTGCGCGTAGCCCGCCCGACACGCACTTGGCCGGTTTTAAATAAGAGATTTAACGTGTAAAAAAATTCATTGTTTTATAGGTTTTTTAATGCGTAGGCTATTTTTAAGGGTTGTGCTCTACGGACGAGCTTGGTCAGTTTTATTGGCCTGAAGTTAAAAAGCTTAGTGATAGACATCCGCAAATATTGATTCACCATTTAGCATTAGCTTGGACCCGCTCGTCAATCATAAATTTTAAATAATAAGTTTGTGTTAACAAACTTGCTCAATATAATTATCATATTTACATGGTAAAACGTTATCAATCAAGAAATAAAGTAAAATCATAATAATGAAAACAATAGTTTGTTTTGGCCTATATCTTAAAATATACTTTTAAAGCGATAGCCGAAAAAAGAACAGTTCTCTTGATTAAGATTGAAATTTTTGTTTTATGGGTTTTATCTTAGAAGAGTTTAGTTTACAAAAAAAGAACATTTGGACATTAACCAAATACAATTTTTTTATAGTAACAAGAATAAGAATTCGAAATCTATTAGAACTCTATACTACGCATCCCATATACGTGCTGCATAGTATCTGTTAGACCAATGAAGTCGCATTATAACGAACGGTATTGTGCTACGTGCGCTTGCGCTGCGCCGGACACCAAGAGTCACATTAGTCAATGTAACTTGGCAGACCACACAACACCCGATAAAATAATCGATAACTTTAATGACTCATTTCACAAAGTATTTCCGAGATGTGTTTTCGGAGTACTCGATTTTTTTTCGTGTACCTTGATGGAAGATTTAGTGTCTTTATATATTTTCTTAGTGTGATCAATCACATGTGACATTAAGTTGGAAGACATCAGTATTTCAAAATTGACAATCAAATAAGTATCAGGAAATAACTCTTGGAACAGATTGCTATTAAATCAACTAAAAAAAGGATATAGAAATGATTATCAAAGTAAAAAAATAACTAAACTTAATTACGAGTATTAAAATGACCGACAAGTCCTAAGTTTAAAACTGGGGTAAAACAATGATAAGGGTTCATTTCTGGTGCAAAAGTTTACCATTGCTATAAAAAGGGGCAATGCTGCAAGAATCCTTGATTACTTTGCGCCAGGAGCTTAAGATATTTAAAGAAAAAATACAGAAAACGATAATGAGATTTTGTGAAATCAAAGCCCAGCAAATGAATAAACAATGATCTACTTTGTAAAGACAAAAAGAAGGATGTAATAAGTAAATTCGACGCACGAAATTGCGACAAAACATAGTAATTTGGTTTGTCGCGATAACGTGCATCGAGATACCGTGTTTTGAACTAATGTATTAAGAATCGAAGTATTATAAAGAAACGATGTCTGTTACACTATTATGTCAAGACGATTTTGAGCAAAACAGAGGCTCTTTGTCGGAAATTGGAAGAGCCATTATCTTGGCACAGGCAAGAAACTCGAAAGGTTCAATTTTATTTTATTCCATCTTTTTAATCAAGCCTTATAATTCCCATTTGTAAAGTTTCATATAATAATGCCCTAAACGCGATCCAATTAGGATTTTTAGTTCAGATATAAGTAAAATTAGTATATTTTATCAAGCCGCATTAGATATAAACGATTAGTTTTAATGTAACAAAAAAGTCACGAGTTGAAATGCAAACACAGTTCAAGAGAAGTCCCATACCGATGTCATATGATTTGAATACCCATCAGCGCCAGTCCACGCCCCTGATAAACGTATTACCAATTCAATCCAAGATAATGTTCGCGCGAAAACTTGCGCACACTATAACGCAGCCAGA
This sequence comes from Schoenobius gigantellus, assembly GCA_963935595.1. Lineage (NCBI taxonomy): Eukaryota > Metazoa > Arthropoda > Insecta > Lepidoptera > Crambidae > Schoenobius > Schoenobius gigantellus. Next base: position 26,792,589 of record OZ012554.1, read on the forward strand.
GAAAGTTACGCTTATTACCATTGCATATTCATTCTACCTCCGGGCGCCGGTGCCCAGCTTGCTAGAGCTCAGCCCAACTCTACTACGCGCTAGAACTGTCTCAAAAGAGGGGGTGGGTGGACGGCTCAGGTTACGCCGGTCCAAAGTTTAAGGTGGATGTGCCGTAAGTAACTACTTTTATATTCTATTTAGTGGCCGCTGACAGTGTTATGTCGGATTTGATGCGAATTTGTGGAGGTATTTAATGTAAGTATAGTTTTAAGTCACTAGATACACTTTATTGAAATAATCAATGAAAATTTCTAGGAGAATGTTCTAATACTTAAACCTTTTAAAAAAATACTTTAAAAAGTTATTTTTTTTTAAAAGACTACAACCCTTGATGACGTTTAGAAACACAAATTTCTTAAGTGTTTATAAAGTGCTCTAAAATTACAAATAAACTTTTGTGCATTTTCAATAATAAAACTCTTAGTGCCTAATTATACTAACAATTTATATTAAAATGGCCGTGAGAAATGAAAAGAAAGAAAATTTGAAATAACAACTATTCAAAATTGAACATTCTAATATTCAAAAATTGTGAATAACGCTAAGTGTCAAAACTAAGATTGTCAAGGTGTCAAAAAAGAAAAAGATACTTTGACTTCGTAAAGCCTGGTCTCCTGCGTCAGTTTTTCTACACGTAACATCAAAACATTACACAATCATACATAATATTTTAAAAATTTCCATACAAATTCTAACATACACAAATGTTTATCATTTTCAAAGGTCTTATCAGCATCGTTGAAATCATATCACTATGTTATGCTATGCATCATAATAATTGTTAATAGACAAAGCGCCTCACACTCGGAATAGAAATAGCTTTGCGACCTGTCATGACACAGTCTACTTCAGCCAGGACACTGTCTCGCAACTTTGTGCATTTACAGTTACTGCCTAGACATCTAGACAGTAACGGCGGGCCACTAAAGCTTTGGCATTAACCTAATCTTTGATCAAATACTGCATCTCAATGAATTACACTTGAAATGTAAAAAACCTAATTGAAAATGCAATATATATAGTGATACTTAGAAATCAACATTATTAAACTATATTATGTGTATAAGTAGTTTTATGTATAACTCTTAATTTAATTTTATTGAAATTATTTAATTTAACGTCGCCCTGTATAATATGTTGATTATAAACTTACTATACTCGTATTATATTATTTTATCAGCAATTAAGTTTTTTTCAGTTATCTCATGCAATAATTTACTAAATACCAATTCAGATAAAAGATGTAGTATAATAAATAAAAAATATGTAAAAAGCTTATTTTTCTGCTTTTTTATACAGACCAGTTTTTATAAATTTGTTGGAAAATAGATAAATAGCTATATGTTTATGCGTTGTAAATGTAAATGAATCGAAATAAAGAAAACCTATTTCCTTAAAAATGTAATTTTTATGTTATCCATAAAAGAACATTAAACATAAATCAAGACCACGCGGCCATTGAGTATTGTGGTAACTGGTCCATTTTTTAATCTATACAAATAAATAAAATTGAAGTGTCTGTTTGTAATGTCAAAATAACAAGTTTTTACTAAATGGGTATGAATGTATATCGGGTGCCAATAACAAAAACACAATTTAAAAAAATTGTCTGTCTGTCTGTCTGTTTGTTCCCGCTAATCTCCGGAACGGCTAGACCGATTTTGATGGGACTTTCACTGATTGATAGCTAATTATATAACATAGTATAACATAGGCTACTTTTAATCAACTTCAACAAAAGTTACTATTTCACGCGGGCACAGCTAGTGACAAATATATCTTAACATTTCTAAGACCCTGGTTTCAGTGGGCGAGACGCGTGGCCAAAGTGTCGCCAACATGTCGGAAGCCGTTTGAGACCCAGATTATCGGCCGATGGTTCCGAAGGTTCCCTGCGCGCTCGTATTCTTCAGCTAGACAGTGACACTGTGCATTTCAAAGCTATGTGAATAGGTGGACGTATAGTAAGCAGAACTTGTTTTATGTCTATCTGTGCTATTATAATTTATGTTTAGATAGGTAGAGATAAATATACTGTATGGTAGTGTCAGACAGAATCAGTGCGAAAAAGAAACGTCGCGACTAAATGTTAATTTATATGTTAACAATAATCTTTTATTCAATTTTTTCCACTGTTGTGGTTGGTAATATGTTAACACCAAATGTAAAGGCAAAAAGATCTAAATGATACATGAGCACTATTGAAAAAAAAGTAATGGTAAGGCAGCGCTCTCGATTCAAATGATAATATGTCTGTTGCGTTTCTGTATAGATATTTATCCTACACTATGGATTGGATGTCAATTAAATATTTGCAAGAACCATAATTACTGTTTTCAGAAACAAATTTATTATGTTTTTTTATCACCCGGAGATTTAAGCTTTTGAAAGTAATTGCACGGAAAGCTGTAAAAATTACTAATTCGAAAAAATATGCATAAATATGGATTTTAATATTTATACAAGCAATAATTATCGCATAATTATAAACTATTAATTAACTAATGTTCGAAATCTATTTTTATAGATCAATATTTTATTATTTAATAATTCCACTGTACCTACGACTCTCTGAGAGTTTTTACAGCGTTGTAAAGTTGTTTTTATTATTCTTCACTGATCCCGCCGCCATTAAAACGAGATGTTCAATAATATTGAAAATGAAAGTGGGTAGTTACGTTCTCAATAATTATTATGCACATTGTTTTAAGCTGGACTTCCTCCACATTATAGAGATGTATTAAGCATCGTAATAAATTAAGGGTAATTTGGAGTAAAAAATAAAACAAATCCGTTATAGTAATAATTTACGCGTGTGTATTAAAAAGTTTTACTTTACATAATAATCATATTAATAACTAAATAAAGAATAATTTGACGCAACGTGACGCGAATAAATTAATAAATAGTGTACAATCGATTTGAATAAATACCTACACTAAAATAAATTAATAGTACTTATATACATTATCACAATCGATACGCTCGCGTACCTGGGAACGTTCGAGAACAATAAGTCGCAGACTCCCCATCGATCGGGCCGCCCGTTTGCCGAGGAGCGAGAGTTATTATCCCCGATAGACAACGGGTTAACGTTATATACATATCTAAGATATACGTAACGGTTAAATACGCGAAAATGTTCCCCCTAGCGCCAAGTGGCATGCCCGTTTCACCCGACACCACAAGTCCAGTCCAAAGTCCCAGGCGGCTCGGCGTCAACCCCCCTGATCCGATTTGTGTAGCTTGGCGCTATTGCCGTCGTAGAATTTGAACGGCGACGAGGTGCTAGCCTCGGGCATGCGAGGACTGCTCGTATAGTTGGCCGGCAGTCGCGGCGGCGTCGACAGAAAGCTGCCGTACGAGAGAGAGGAGTTGACGCCGAGCGACGTGTCCAGGGTTGAGTAGTACCCAGATGAAGCCGCGGAGGGCGGCGGCGGCGCGGGCGGCTGCTGCACGCGCGTCGCTTCAGCGTACGCGTCCAAATGCGTGCGCACCAAAGCGACTAGCTCCCCGTAATTCGTGACAGCCGCGCCCGCGCCCGCCACCCTGTAAAGCAACAACCGAGCTTCCCCAAATAGACTGTCCAAAATTTTACCTGTCGTGAAGAGGACGATGGCCTTCAGACAGGAGTACTCCGCGGAGTCGACGTGGAGCGCCTTCAGCTTCTCCACCTGCTCTTGGAAGATCCTTATGTGGTCCATGAAGGCGACCACCCGGTCCGCCGCCATAGGTGACGCGTGGAGGCCGGCGGCGGCGAGCAGCGGCGCCACGTGCAGGGGCATGGAGCACTGCGACGCGTTGAGCACGAACAGCTCGGACCAGACCAGCCGCAGCAGCGCGACTTGGTCCGTGACTTGGAGGTCGGGGAAGAAGGGGATGTTCCGCGCCCACTCGACCGCCGAGAAGAGCAATCTGGCGGCGAGCTCGCAGATGTTGTCTATGCCCATTACGTTTGTGGGCTGGACGCACTGGCCGTAGCGGGAGGTGGGGTAGGGCTCCGCGCGCAGGAGCAGCGAGATGTAGGAGGAGAGGTAGGGATGGCTGTTGAGGCCCGCGGCTGGGTCGCCGTTTGCTAGCGCGAATTGCCCGGGCAGCGCGAGGCCGGCCGGCTGCGTAGGAGGCACTCGACCTCTTTGTACAGCTGCAAAGAAGAATAAACATACGTTATTACGGTCACGAAATGATTTAATAATTCAGACTTAAGATAGACAGCGATACCAACTGCAGCACATCGGTTACTGATTTACTATATTTTACAAGCTCATCACGTCAGTCGTTGGTATAATAAAAAGTCTCAAAGGAAAGTATGATCTATCTTAACGACGCAATTGACACACGCGTGTTCCATCCAAGTAGCTCAATAATTATAGTTATTAGCATGTGAATGCCGGTCCGTATTATGTTATGACTTCAATCAGGCGGTTTATGACGCCGTAATTAGGTTGATGCCTCTTCCGAGCCGCGAAGTTAGAGCATACTTTCGTTAGCACATAGGTATTTAATACGATTTCAGGTATTTTAATTTATTAAATTCCTGGGAAATTGATTTTACGAATTAATTAATTCGATAATTGACTTTAAGTTTTTAGTGGTGTATTCACATCATTCTTGCGTCAATTTTGGCGTTGAAATTAGAATTGATATAAAATGTCACAACTAGGAAAAAGCTTCATTGTCAACAATATCTATGTTTTCACACCTTCACTATCACACCTTTCAAAGATCAAGTTTCCTCTACCCATAGATTGATAATTGCCCTTTAATAATCGCATTTTAACAATTTATAAATAAAGAAATGAACCTTTATATTGAAATTATCCCCTAAAATGTACACGAAAACTACCCTTTCCGTTATAAAAACCAATTCGAAATGCTGTTTCTAAAGTATATCTTCATTTCCTGATACGAAATTAAAACCAGTTGAATAGGTAAGTATTGAATAAAAATTAAATGTAAAAAACCTTTTTAAAAACAAGCTTTTATTGAAATGCGCTAAAAAGAATTAATAAACTTTTACTTATAACGTCATTTCACATTTGACACAATTTATGTGACATAAAAGCTTATCGCGAGATTTACTTGTGTGTAGTAACTTAAAAGTACTTAAAAGAGTACTTTTAAGTACCTACTCGTATTTACTTTGAAACTTGTAATGTATAAAATTATTCACAACAAATTATTTCATTTAATTGTTTATCTACAACAGTAAATCTCGCGACAAGCTTTTATGTCATATAAATTGTGTCAAATGTGAAATGACGTTATAAGTAAAAGTTTTAGTGTAAAAGTTTATTAATTCTTTTTAGCGCATTTAAATAAAAGCTTGTTTTTAAAAAGGTTTTTTACATTTAATTTTTTTTTACTTTTTAGTTATCATTGGACACGTTTCTCAGTCTGTTCATCTCATTCAACGCATCATTGTTGCAAGGTCGTTTGCCGGAACGTCTATACAGAATTTCAGCTCAATCGGTTTAAGATATCTACTTCAAAATTGATTTTTAGCTTTAGAAGTACGACATATTGGATTAATAGTGACATCACTTAATTTTTCAAGTTATTCTTAGCAAGACCTTTTATTTGATACCCATATTGTAGGAGTGCATTAAAAATAATTGGTCCGCCATCTTGGGTATGCAGCCATCTTGGATTTAGAATGACGACACACAATTAACCGTGCATTTTCATCCAAACTGTGTGTATACAAAATTTCAGCTCAATGTTAAAGATATCTACTTCAAAATTGATTTTCAAGCTTTAGAAGTCCGCCATATTGGATTAATAGTGACGTCACATTATTTTTCGAGTTAATCTTAGCAAGACCTTTTATTTAATACCCATATTGTAGGGGTGCATTAAAAATAATTGATCCGCCATCTTGGGTATGCCGCCATCTTGGATTTAAAATGACGTCACACAGTCAACCATGTATTGTCATCCAAACTGAACGTGTATACAAAATTTCAGCTCAATCGGTTAAAGATATCTGCTTCAAAATTGAGTTGCAAGATTCCACCCGAACATACATACATTGCAAGTTAAATAAAAGCTTGTAAAAAAGTAACACGTAGATTGGAAAGGATAAAAACTTAGCTATTTCAAAGGAAAAATTTTCCTTAGTAAAAAATAACATGTATTTTAAACACAAAGTATATGGTAATTAAAATCAATCAAACGTTAATTTACATAATACTCTCAATAAAAAATCAAGATAAAAGTTTTGATTTCGGATTCTACAAGTTGTTATTAATATAATGCACATTCGGATTTCTTCGGGTACGCTGTAACTATTAATTTGAAAGATGATTGTAAATGTGTATTTATCATTACCTAATAACAATTCAATCTCAATAAAAATGCAATATTTCAAGGTTTAACGCCATTTTCATTCGAGAAGCATGATCATAGACTCAGTAATTTCCGAAGGCCCATGAAATATTGTAATTTGATTAGCAATAAATATCATCGGCTCTCGGTTTTTATGTTATATTATTTCGGGAATTTAGAAATCCGACTTCGCTTTACACCGAACGCCGCGTTGGAACTATAAAAACATCGATGCTTATGTAAATGTGTTATCGATTCCTCTCTTGTCATTTGTAAATATTCGATTTTAATCTATGACAAAAAGTGATGTGCTTAACAACTCTTTACAATTTTTTAAGCTCACAATGTATGTTTTTTACTAATCTTCGAAATAATACTAGAACCTTTTTTGACACCCGATTGAACGATATTTTGCTTTAATCATCTCTGGTGAGAGTACAATACCTATGGAACACTTAATGTGTACGGGTACCTATATATTAATTTCAAAATGGCCACCTCTCCAGACGGCGAATTACATTTTTCCTTTCACCAAATAAAGTGGTATTGTTAACATGTTTTTATTCTTATTTATGTCGTAAGAAATATCATTGGCTGATTCTCAACTGCTTCTCAAGCAGTGCAGTAAGATGATAAGCGGTATTCGGTTTTTTTGTCATTTAATCCATCTACCAAAATCTTCAAATACCTGGAATACCGATACATTTCTGAACGCTTCCGTTTTTTACACGTTTAAAAAGCATAAAGTCACGACTTTACATAGTTTGACAGAAGCCGTTCGTGGTCAAGTGCAAGCCGAATGTATTGTCGCCGTGGAGCCATTCACAATTTTGCACGGACAATTGGCTTTTTTATGGTCATCCGAGTTGTAGCGGTGGATTAAGGCAGAGTCTCAATCACGACTGTAGCAGGTGCAACACAAAAAGGTTTGATTCATGGATCTCTGAGTCTGAGGGCAACGTTCAGTTTATTTGTAGAGCGTCTCTTGTTGAATTGTTATGACAGTTTTATTGATGTCACGTCCGTACAAGAACCTAACGGTTCGACTAAATCTGAAGCAATATGTAAACAGAGACACGACTGTTTTAGCGCATAGAGCTATCTCGCTTTAAACGCGGTTTCAAAAATCATAGTAACTATTCCTAAACGGGTGGGATAAAAGCTTTGTGGTTTCGAATTGTAACAAACACATCTAGATTGGTCTCTAAATAAACTTTCATGTAAATAACATTCATATCACAATTATTCATCAGTCTAAATAACATTTAAATGAACGAAAAACGTAAACGAGGAAAAATTTCATGATAACGTGTTCACGTGGTATTGATTCAAAGCGAATATACGGTTAGCGATGGAAGCGGGTTTCAGCTGGATTCTTCAACAATCGAATTAAACACTATTTACTACAAATTGTTGGAGCATACTAACGCTTTTAACACCGATATTTTTACGAAAAAACTAAAGGCAAGACGGTGGTAGCTGGCCATGCTGTCTCAGGAACCTTACTACCAACCAACCAAATTCCATCTAGTTCCAATTTTCGGGCACCGAACGAATACATGCATTTGTATCAAGCATGAGCTCTTTCAGTGACACTTACCGTGGGCTAGTAGTTGTTAGACCTGATGGTACAGAATTTGATTACTATGTGGGTAGTACATTTTCTACTGGGACTCTGTACCTGGGTCGCCTGCTTGGGTACCTCCGTCTAATCTATTTCTGCCGCAAAACAGCAGTGCTTGCGTTGCTTTGTTCCGGTTTGAAGTGAAAGATATGCAGTGAAATTACTGGGTACCGTGATTTTAGATCTTATCTATACTAATACTATAAAGAGGAAAGATTTGATTGTTTGTTTGTTTGTATTGAATAGGCTTCGAAAGTACTGAATCGATTTTGATGAAAGATGGTATAGGGATAGTTCGAGACCAGGGGAAGGACATAGGGTAATTTTTCTACGGAAAAAATCTGACGATAAAAGGTTTCCTACGGGAAAAGTTACTTATAATGCAAACAAAGTTGCATACGGTCAGCTAGTCTATACTAATATTATAAAGAGGAAAGATTTGATTGTTTGTTTGTTTGTATTGAATAGGCTTCGAAACTACTTAACCGATTTTGATGAAAGTTGGTATAGGGATAGTTCGACACGAGGCGAAGGACATAGAGTAATTTTCCTACGGGAAAAATCTGACGGGAAAAGTTTTCCTACGGGAAAAGTCAGTTATAATGCAAACAAAGTTGCACACGGTCAGCTAGTTAGGTATAAAGTTAATATAAGTGTAGTTTAAGTGCTCTCTGTTCAGGGTGTTTTTTTTCTCTAATTTTTGTTTTAAACTCTTTTGGTGTTACTATTTATACGTGTTATGTAACTTTTTGTCGTTTGTCGTGTCGTGCGCGGTCTAGAGGCCTGTCAGAAATAACACCGCCCTTTACTTTAATTTTACTTGCGAAAATCTCCGCAAGAGCACACGCTGAGGCAGAGCCTTTTTGGGCCTCGCACATGCCTAATTTTAAGAATGTTCATTCATTCATTCATTTCACAAGTTCGCAACGTACGCAGTGGTTCTTGTGGGGGTTGCAGATTAGCTGCGAATCTCACAAGAGTCACGGTGGCTGTTACCACTTACCATCAGCTGAGCTGGGGCCTTACCATGATCGCTTATAGCAAGGTTAAAACAATATTGAAACAGAGACACCGCTCTTGCTGCGTATAGCGCCATCTCGCTCTCAGCGCGGTTTTAATATTGTTTTGGGCGATCATGGTTGGGGGGCAGGATGCTTGTTTGCCAACTTAGTTGTATAAAGAAATGCCACTGACGATTGTGTTCCGCCAATTAGAGGTAAGATAATCAGTTCCTCTGTTGTTAAAAAAAGAATGTCGAAGCTCACTTCCACCCGGCTTTATCGTCACTTATCATTAGGTGATACGAAGAACTGTTGTTCGTAAAACACCAATGAATTCTCACTTTAAATATCGCCTTAAGGACCCTTTACAAAACGGTAATAACAATCCAAATCTGTCAACATGAGTAGCTTAAAAATCATTTGTATGTTAATTGATGTATAAATCTATAGGCGCATCACAAAAGTGTTTATTACTCTCGGATTTAACATAACATATTTAGCTTTATAGTTTTTGTGAGCGTGTAAGTCATAAAAGATAAACACATATAAAGACGCCGTAAATTATTCTTGGAATGAGGATATTTTGTAGCTTCCAGCTTTTTAATACTTTTATATTCATTAGTATTAAAAAGTATTAAGTTTAATACTTTTTAATACTAATGAATATAAAAGTAGTAACTCAAAAAGTGAGTCGTTAAGAGTATATTAAGTAAAAATAACTAACCAACCCGCCATAATATTGACATTATCGATGCGATCACGGGTGACCACGAGATATATTAAATAAAAATGTGTTGCTTAGCGCAAATCTCGAGAACGGGTGGAACGATTCGGATAATGTTTTTTCATATTTTCCTTAAGGCACAAGGAAGGTTCTTATGGAGAGAGAAAAAAATTAAAATTGCACGGAGAATAGTAAAAACAACACTTTCCTTTTCTCCTAAAAATCACAGAGTAAATAACTTTTAACTGAACGAAATCTGTCCGGGTAGCTATTGATTAATAATTGTAGCAGCCGGTACCTACATAATGTAGAATGATCATGATAGTTGCAAACTCGAATGAGCTTACGCTAAAACTTGTATAAGTTTGTGTATACTGCTTTTAACAAGAATCTTAATTGACGTTTTTTATAGTAAATATAAAAAAAATACAAAAAAAAGACCGACTTCAAAAACACTGAAAAGTTAAAAATTCTTAATTATAAGAATAGATCGATACAGCATTACATTTCTATATTGAAATGAGTGCCAAATTTTTGAGACTTTCTAGGAGATCATTGTTTGGCACCGACTTCAATATAGAAATGTGATGTTGTCTGTATCTATTCTTATAATATTTTTAACTTTTCAGTGTATTTTATTTCTGACTTTTTAGTGATTTAATACCATCTCACCTTCAGTGAGCTGGTATTAGCAGGGCAAAGCTGAGAGCGGTAAGCTGGTGGTTTTAAAAAATCTACATCACATACGAGTATGTCGAAAAACCTTCCGAGTCTCTTGCCTGTTCTTTCGAGAAGGCTCTCCCAAATTCCAAACTGATGGTGGAGGGAATTTCTACAAATTGTGTTTGATGTCATTAAGCGCCTTTAAAAGCCTTGTGTCCACCGAATACACAAAAAGATCTCTACCAAATCGAACCCCTTACTACAGACGAGCACGAAACCGACAAAAATGTCTGCTGGCATGAAAAGCAGTTCGAGCATGCCACGTTCTTTTTTTCTTAAGTATCTCAACGAGGCGAGATCGCACGCGTCCACTTTTTATAAACCCACCAAACAGGTTGAGTTTTTATTCCTCGAATGACAGCCTCGGTGGGATTTGCACGACATCACAATACAGTACCGTTTCCCCGAAGGGGTAATTCGTGAAACCTGCAGATTTTATTGTCGTGAGAAATTGTACTACAAATGATTCTATTTGTCGATTACCAACTCGGTCGGTGCAGGCAGACCGCCCGTGGTGTGAAGATATCGAAACGCTAAAACTGGATGGAAATCTTAGACCATCAGACACCAAACATAGTCTCCTGATCTGATACAGATTGGCCTAAAGCAATTCATTGAGCTAGGTATCTCGAGAATTATCGTTTTCGTGACAGCGACGTGCTGTAAGTGATTTAATATCCAACGCGGAATCTCGGAAATACAATTTACGACCGACAATACTTAATCGCGATCGATATTTGAAATATGTATAGTTTTTCATACTATCCTGATACTATAACCGTGTAAAGTATATTATACTCTTTATTGCATAATCAAAAATCGTTTGTACAAAAAACATAAACATGGTATGCAAGGGCGGACTTATCTCTTATAGAGATCTCTTCCAGTCAACCCATAACATTGGTGGCGTAAGTAAATGTAGTGGACAACATGAATAAAGCAATACATAAATAACCCTTATTTATAAATACCGATTTCTATATACATACATAAATAATAAATAAATTATAACTGACTATCATTGGACCTGCTCATACACTTTTCTGATATAGTGTTGCTTAACGCGGGACTTAAAGCTGTTATGTGACTGGCTGAGCTGAATGTCACCCGGGAGACTGTTCCGGGTGTTTGACGGGAAGTATGTTGGTTTAAAAATTAACACCACTCAGAGTTGTTGTTTATACGTAGCTATTAACAGTGAAAGACTACTCTGGCTGAACAAAGTTCAAAAGAGATGAATGCAGTTAAAGATTTCGTCTGAGGTGGTAAGAGATCGATGGCCTAATTGATCAAGGTGTCAACACGGTATGTTGCAGACGCGGGTTCAAATCCTGCCCGAGACGAAGTTTTTTTTCTTTATTCATTTTTCAATTTGTTTAGCATTTTCTGAGAAAATGCAAAGTTCCATCTAAGATATTGATTAACAATCAGGACCTATTTGATGTCATTTTTTTCTTATATTTAGCTAGTTATACTTTATATTATGGTGCCACCTATTTGACGTTGTAAAAAAGATTTCAAATATTTAGTTTTTTTTTTGCAACAAAATGTTGAACAACATTATGTTCTATATTTTATGAACATGAAGTTACCTTTGTATTTAAATTATAGAGTAAAACACAAGACTCTCAACAGAGGTTGAGAACACAAAAAGTAGAAATCATCAACAGTTTTCAAGTTCTCAAGTCGTCATTAAGAAAATTCACGTGTTCTCGAAACAGACGCACAACGTACAAGTCGAAATCGTAGGTTTCGACGATTCAATTAAAGTGTTACATGTTGGTATAATTCGGCCAAATTGGAGTAATTGTGCGCGCGATTAGTCGGATGTGGGGCGAGAGTATCCCACGATAGGCGCCGCGCTGTAACATGTTCGGTGCAGTACCTCATCTCTACACAATTAATTATATAGGAAATGTTACAATTTTGTCTTCGTCGTATGTTTATAAAAATTCCAAGTAAAACAAAGAGATAATTTAATATAAGTATATTTTTTCTCTTTAATTAGAAATTAATAAATTATTATTAGTTTTCTAAACTAATATTATAAAGAGGATTGTTTGTTTGTTTGTATTGAATAAAATGAATAAAATTCGAAAGTACTAAACCGATTTTGATAAAAGTTGGTATAGGGATAGTTCGAGACCAGTGGAAGGACATAGGATAATTTTCCTAAGGGAAAAAAATTCCCACGGGAAAACAAAAATAACGCAGGCGAAGTCGCGAGCGGAAAGCTATGAAAATTCCAAGTAAAAGAAAGAGGGAATTTAATATACGTATATTTTTTCTCTTTAATGAGAAATTAATAAACTATTATTAGTTTTTAATAATGAATTAAGATCGTGCATTAAAGTGCGTACATACGTCACAAAAAATATTTCAATCATATTTCCTTTGGACTATTTTGCTTCACACAAAAGACAAGAATACATTGCATACTTGCATAGACAGAATACATTGATAAGGTTTCAAACCCTCTTATAAGTATTAACTTTTCACAAATACATAGCTATACTATCAAAGTTTAATTTGCTTTCAATAATATAAGAAGTTTATAGATGGCCGAAGACATAATTTTTTTGGAAGTTTTTGAAATTTTGATTTTCCAATAAATGTTGTGTACGCTCCTTTCATAATTTTTTTTTTTTATTCACTAATCTAATAATCATAGATGTAATTCGACTTACTGGAGTAAACATTTGCTTTGTTGACGCTCGTCATTACACTATCTGTCGACAGATCTCCGAATCGATGTCGACGGTACATCACTATCTCGACAATCGATGACTTGACGCGAGCCGACACAAAGCGGTTGTTTGGCTTTTAGCAACTAATTATGACTTGAATCTTTCGAGTATTTAAAGTAATGATTCGACTTGAGAGAGTTATCGTTTAACAAAAAGGCGTCACTAAAAATGAATAAAAATATTTTTGTTTGATTTTACTGTTATCTACAATATTGCGTCGATTGTTATTTAAAAATAAGGTAGTACTATATCACATTGTTTTTCGGGATGTATATCTGGAATTTCATACACTTCAAAATATAACCTATTACATTCTCTTATCAGTGTGGAAGAGTAAAAATTTAAGTAAACACTATCTATCAATCCTTTTTTTCATATCATAAAAACAAAAGCGTTTGTATGTGTGTGGCTGGTTCATGTTTTGTTTTGTTTACACGATGTTTCGAGTTTCTTGCCTGTTCTTCTCGAGAAGGCTCTCCCAATTTCCGAACAGGTGTAGAGTCAACTTTTTTTTTCATTCCTACTTGTATTTGCAGACATCTTGAGTAGGTATATTTAGGATGTATGAACATACAATGTTAATATGATTTCTTTAAATTAGATAATTTTGCTTTGTTTTGACGTCAATAAGTGCCTATAAAGGCCTATGTTGAATAAAGATTTTTGAATTTGAATTTGAATTGATGAATATGACAGAAGATAAGATACAACATAAACAAAGATTATCGTTATGAATTTGAAAAAGCTAAAGATGTCTTGGCTTTTTCGAGAGTCAAACAAGAGACATTTCTAATAAACTGATAGAAATGAAACTGGTAAAATGATACGTCCGAATATTAGATTTGAATTCTCCGTGCCAAAAATTACCAAACAATTTTCTTATGAGAAAGAGTCATTTTTTAAAGGTTTTTAATTAGTTTGACAGCTTCTATATAGAAATCTGTCAAACCGCGAAAAGACGATGTCGAAAATCGCCCCATGACCAGCAAAGATTTGATTTACATCATAACTATATGCATATTTTATAACACTCATTACAAATATATGTATTCGACGGACAAATCAATAATATTTAAAAGTACTTTCAGAAACAAATCCTAATGAAGTAAAATAAACGAATGGCTATTGTTACCTTTGCTTAATTGAATGGGATTGAGTCGATTTTATGTAGGATGGACAATTTTTATATTTGTATGAATTACGTTTTTCATAACTTCTTTGACAATTTAAAAGGTCAATTCGTCAATTGACTACTCACACGCTGTCGCTTGTTAGTTTGTGTTTTTGACTTGCTTTATAATTTCTAGATTTCTTGTTCTTTACAACGTGGCTATAATAACGTTCTTTGATTGATTGCAATAATTATTATTTTATGAATTTTATAGAAATGGACTATGTGTATTGCTCTAACGAAATAAAGTGTTACTTCAACTAACCTCAAACTCTGATTGATTTTGATATATATAATTCGATTTCGAAGCTTGTCCGTAGTAATTGATGTGGTCGTACAGTATTTACTAATGTCTAATTATACAAATTATACAAACATTTTTTCAGTGCTGTTGGTGTTGGGGCGAACAATGTATGGACGTAGAGCAATATCCATTCTACCGGTAAAGTTATCTGACGATTGAAAAATCGGCCCTTAGTACACTAAACAGAATTTAACCATCTATATAGTCTAGGGGCTGACATCACCCCGTATTGACCTTTTGATTCGGCTTTGGTCCATGAGGGTTAAATTTGTCTGCTTGGTTTGGTTAGGTTAGGCCACCGCCTTACCTAAGTTTCTAATAACACTTTCGTGTTACGACAATGACAAGTTCCTTATTTGCTGAGGAGTCCAGGTGAAGCATGATTCCAGCTTCGGTCATATCGTCACTTACCATCAGGTGAGGTAAAGGCCAGGAGCTTCCCTGTTTTGTGCAAAAAAAACCTCTAGTGAAGTCAACCTTATTGCTTGCGTGGTGAGAGATGACCTTATGACCCAAGCTATTGAATGTATGGAAAAGACGTTAAGTGATGTGACCTCTTTATGTCATTCTCATACATCATCTTTATATGAGTTTGCCTTAATTCTGCAAGTGTATATTATTATGTTAAATAGAATAAAAATACTTATAGGTTGGCACTAACATCGGTTAGACTATAATTGGGATGATGACTGAATTCTAATTTTTACGTCTCATCATTAAATATTAAAAGACCGTGGAAAAAGATGCAGTTCTGTGAAATTAGAATTAAAATCGGCTTAGAAATACATTAGATACAAGCATTTTAAGTTGTTGATTTGAAGGCGATTAGACAGAGAGATCCGACATCAACTGTGACGTCATCGTTGAGTACGGCCATATAAACTCCTTGTAAATTGCTGTTTTGCTAGAAAGAGATGGAGAAAAATCTTTAATACCTTATATCTTGGTTGTTTTTACAGTTATTCGAAAACGATTTTTTTCTTTCTGTTTATTATATGAATGAGCTTCTAAAAAAGCAAAAAAAATTTTTTTGTCATCTAGCCTATTGATTAAAACTAGAATTATTTGTTAGGTTACAATAGTAATTTCTATAAATGCTACTTATAATTTATTGTAACTTTTATGTTACTATCAATGTTACGATTCTTGCTGTAAGCCCAAAAAAAATTTATACACTCCTATGTTATTTATTAATTTAAATATTATATACTTTCGTTAACAAACTTAATTTTATATAATGTGATAAATGTGTTTTAAGTAAATCGCGGCTCTACCTTTTTATTATACTCTGGCAAAAAATATATCTCATGGGATTGTAAGCCCAAATAATTTTATAAACTCCTAATTTATTAATTAACTCAAATGTTATATGGTTTCCTTGACAAACTTAATAATGTTAAATATTCCTTATATCATATTCCACGCTCAACATATTTTCTTCTTACTTCTCTAAAAATGTGATAAATATGTTTTAAATAAATCGCGTCGCTACTTATTATGGCAAATAAAACATATCTCATCGGATTATATGAAAATTAATGAGGTTTTAACTTATTAACCGTTTCAACTAATAATATAACGGAACGGTAGCCAACGCGGTCAAATATTTTCGGTAAATACGATAATAATTTTAAAGCTTAAGACTTTATAGACACTGGTCTCGATATATTGATTATTATGGAATGCGGGGCCCATAAGTTTGTTGGAATCTCATTTTACTAATTGACGGCAAAATAAATATTGAAATAGATTGTCGATTGATGAACCCATTGAATATTGATTGAATGTATCGATATTGAGTATTTTTTATTATCATATAAATATACGCTTTTTGTCTATCTTTAAAGTTTAAGAGCTTGGCGTTTAGAATTACAGTTTGGTGCCGTTTAAATTGTAAAATATTGGATGTTTGTTAGTTTAAATCTATGCAAATTCTTCATTTACAATATTGACAGACTCGTTCCTTGTTATAATAACAATTTAGCTAATAATATTACAAACAAACAAACTAAACTTAAAAGTTCAAAGAAAAAACTGTAAATCTACTTTTCCGCGGGAACTACTTACTTTTTCGGGATAACAAGTAGCCTATATGTTATTCTTTGTCGTAATCCGTCTACCTACAATCCATTTCATCCAAATTCATTCAGTAGTTTTTGCGTGAAAGAGTTACAAACATCCTCACAAACTCGCGTTTATAATATTAGTAAGGATACGTTGGTACTTAGGTATTTTACAAGTACTTCTGATAAAGCTGATGAGTTTATTACCCCTCTTATTTTTATGTAGGTATTCTTCATTCAGGATATTTAGCTAAATGACCTGAATGAATAGGTAAGTACTGTAGGCAAAAAATATGAATGATTCAAAAAAGCTTTCTATCGAGTCATATTTGAAAGAATACTGTTTTTTTTTCTGATTTCTCTCCCCGTTGCTGGGAAACTGGAATATAACAGATAAAAATCGAAATATTCTTCAGTCAAAGATTATAATAAGATTTTTGAATCTTTGAGAAACAAGCCACAACTTTTGTACTTTTTCTCTTTAAATGGATGTTTTATTTTTTTGTTTAATTTATGCAACGTTTATTTTCCATCTTAAATAAAATGAAATAAAAGAGGAAGCGAAATATAGGTTAAGTTTAATGAACGTATACTCGTGCATAATATTTCTTTAAATCAAGCATTTATCTGTAAGCTAATGTGTTAGATTTCTCTCTCATGGAATAATCCTATGTTTTTGTATTCATAGCACGTAGGTAGGGTATTGTATTTTGCATATACTTTATGAAACGTTAGTTATTTTGAACTCTATGTCGGGGAAACAAACCTCAATTGGAGGCGGTTAAGCTCGATCATGACACAGATGCGTTTTGTTAAATAAACTTTCATTTATGTACCTACTGTCAACCATTTACGACCCGAACTGTCTCCGTGGTGACTGTGTTGCAAAGGTCGAAAATGTTTGCCCAAGTTCTTGTTTCATCGGAATAACACATAAGTTATAAGGCGCAGTAAGTCACTTACCATTAACTCATACTATTTGGAGGTTAGAGGACATAACAGCTATATTAATAGAATTTTGTATCGTAATTTCAAAAACTTTTCTAGTGCACGAATTCTCACTAACAGTTATATCGTTTGAGAAATACTGCTTACACTTTATGTCTCTTTACTATTGTTATTTCGTTCTATTGTTTCGGAGTGCTGTTTTTGTAGTAGGTACTCTGAACCTATCGTGGCCAGTCACTACTTATGCACTTCTCGAGATACAGGTTCATTAGTTTCTGGTTTGAGGGTGGATGATGAGTATGTACTTAATACACCACTGCAAGCACTAATGAATAGTTACTGTAATGTTTAGGTCGAACGTTGATTGAGTCGAGAAAATAAAAATATTTATTATATTATTATTATGAATTATTTTTTCCATCTCGGCTTTAAACCGGAACTTTGTAAGGTAACGATTCTCTGTCTATTTCTGTTTGTCAAAATTTTCGAAATATCCTACAAACAAACTAGTGGGCTCGGCGGACGTTATCCTACCTGCAACCACATACTACAATATGTGACATGACACGAGTAACAATAATCACAATGTGTTTTTCATCACCTGTTAGAAGCTTGAAGTAAACTCCCTTAGTCAGCTTTTATGACATCCACGACGGATCCATCCACGGAAGAAAGAGAGCGACGACAAGGTCATCTCACGAAAAATGATAAATTGTTGATGTTTTTGTAAAAGTGACATAGCTAGTATTACACTTAAGCCTTAAAAATGAATATATCTACCTCAAGAAAGTGGTGTTTGGGTATCTTTAAGCTCACCGGCCCAGTGTGGGTTATGAGCAGCGACAGAGCCTCGCCCATTAGCCGGCACTGAGAGCAAGTGAGACTGCCTTAGGTTTAAGGTCTCATTAAGGTTACTTCCTTCACCCTAAAATCGAACAGTGAGTAATTTTGTGACTTTTCCGCCTATTTAGTTCTTCTTGCAGAAAGTCAAAATAATCACTTCATAAATACCATGACAAAATTGATACCCAACCCAATAAAACAGAAGCCGTTCCTCACAATTTGCTTTGTTTTTATTCGCACAAATATGTACCCTGTCATTAGGCAATTACAACGATTAGCTCGAGGAAACAACCGCGGCTTCTTTGCGCGGCGTAAACGCATAGAATAATTACTATTTGCACTGATTTGCTACTGCGAAACGATTTCGCCCAGATTTATAGCTTTGTTTGCTTTGGGTTTAATTGATGATGTAAACGGAATCTCAATTGGTGTAAACATTGCGCAATACTGTGAATATTGTAAGGCGTATGCTAAGTTTCAGATCAACAGTGAGTTCTAAGGTTCATTAACTCAAACTCAAAAGCCATAGAGATATAGACTTATATATAGACAGACATATAGACTTTTTGTACGCGCCATCTATTGTTTTTTTGTGTGTAAGTTTTAACTGCAACCGCTAATTGTCTGATTCCTATTGGACCTACACTTATTGATTGACACTTATTGACATCAAACAAAATACAAAACCCAATAAACTAAGATATTGTTTAAACCTTGTGCGTACGTACACCCCAACCATAAACTCAAACTCAAACTCAAAAATCTTTATTCAATATAGACCTTTATAGGCACTTATTGACGCCAAAAAAAAACATAAAATCTTCAACTAAGAATCTAATTAACTAAATTATTTAATCCTTGTATGTACACACACCCCAACCATTATTAAGATGTGTGCAAATACAAGTCAAATGAAAAAAAAATTGACTCTACCACCTGTTCGGAAATTGGGAGAGCCTTCGCAAGAAACTCGGAAGGTCTTGTATTTTTTTGTCTCCTCTTTTAAAATGCCAACATTACAATAATATATTTAACAAACTTTTTTTAAATAATATAGAAATGCCTGTCGGTGTCACTGGAACAGTTAATCGAATGAAATTTATCCCATTATCCCAAAGTGTTAACACCCTTTGAACGTCAATTATGACATTTTTTGTCAATCCCAAGCAGTTTATCTGTCATATAATCAGACATTTTATAATATGCTTTTTTCATAATTGCGCCCTTGATAGTGACTTTAAATTTATTCAAGTTAAGTGTTTTACTATTATTTCGGATTTTATTGTAGAAACGTACACAAAGGCCTTTGAAAGAATTATTAATTTTTTTAAGCCTAGTATTTGGTAACGCTAACATATTCTTTTGCTTAGTATTTACTGAATGAATATCACTGTTTTTACAAAACGAATGTATATTTTTATGAACATATACTAATATGTAAGTTGAATCTACTTGGGAGAGCCATATTACATACATCATAACACATCAAGATAGTGGCAAACACTATAGATTTATCAAGACACACATATTTTTTTTTGTATATGTTTCATGATCTTCAGACTTTGCCAGCATCACGATGCCAAAAACACAGTGTTCCTAAAAAAGACAAGTTATTCACGCGCTCATTAAAAAGTATGAAAAATAGATGTGCAGTCAGTTTGTTAAATCGCTGAGTTAGTTGTTTATTTAGTTTAAACGAAACCGATAATCTTAATTATAAATAATAAAAAAATAGTCTTAGGTGCTATTGATGCATTGATATACTATAATCTATATGCTTAAGATACACGCAAAGCTTTGGAACACTACAACTTTTATAAAAGTTGATTGATAGTATCTGAAACCATAATATGTGCTCTGGATTAAAATTTATAAGATCAATTCAATAAATATGTAGATAGCATTTTATATGGCAATACTATGCCATAGCGTGTTGTTGTTACTCATACATTTCGCGGGAGTCACTTATTGAGTACGTAGAAACTACGCCAATAAAAATAGCGGAAAGACTTCCAAACGCAAATTATAGTTGTATCAACATACTTAATTGCATTTTCTAGAAGCCTTGCATGTTAAGTGACAACACTCAAAGTAATTGCTTATATGCCACTTCCTAACCTAATACCTACTTGGGAACTGATTTAAGGCTCCTCCACTAAATACTAACCGCTGGACAGTGACATAAACAACGAACTATAAATTGAGCCATTAATGGCGACGTAAACTGTTAGCAACAACATCAATAAGCTACAACAAATACATCAGCTCGTGTTTCGACCCGTCGTCGTCGACTTAAATCTAAAACTCTGTACACAACTTCATTTACCGTTCGCTTATACATATTATATATTTGTTACCTGCTATCTCGTTACGTTGGATACACGGATTATCTGTTATTTATGTCGGCTATTTTTCAAACTACGCCAGCACGCGACTCTGTCGCCCAACAACCGACAACAAATGGTCCAGCGACCATCTTTTGTTGCTCTAACGGTTGTGTTTTGATATCATTAAGAAATTTTCGAGTTTTACGACAGAGAGAAATATCGCCTCTAATATACTGATTAGAGATCTTACTGTCCATAATAGAAAGCGTTGCCGCGTTGTTTCGAAACGTGTAAGAAGCGTTGACGAATGGTATACTTGATTAGAACTACGGTTATTCAACAAATGACAAATTGGATATATTGGCGGTCGATGAGGAAATCCATGGATCCGAAGCGGCGCGGAATACTAATAACAAAGAACTGGAAACAGATAGAAAGTTATCAGCGTTGAAAAAAATGTAAACAAAACCGCCCACCTGCGTGGTGCATATCTAAATTAGGAGCAGACGATAGCGGAAGACATCAAAACAGTACGAGATATAATATTGCGTGCAGTAACAATATTGTATCTTGAGAAGTTTGGTAAAGATTGTATAATGAAGTGATTGGGTGGCACGTGCCGAGAATAAGCCATAGTATATGCCTTCGGCCTTTATTAGTTGGAATCTAGTTTTGTAATTACTCGCTCTGGTAACAAACTGCTCTTTCAATAACACTTTAATGGAATAAAGAATCTTAAAACGTAGCCTATAGCGATTGTAACACCGTTTTTCTTAAAATGTATTAAAACACTAAATCCGTAAAAGCATTTTGCTTTCACTGTTATTTGTATACTTATTTTACTTAAAATCTTAATTGCAGAAATCTTTGTCAATTAATTTGAGAATATCAATGCTAACGTCACTTTAATAATAGCAAGAAATTCCATTACAAGAAAGACAATATAAATGTTATAGATGCATCAACTAACGCAATGCAAACAGATATCCAAGCCAATGCACCTAGAATAAAACAACATGAATTGTAGGATGAAGACACCGAGCCTAGAACCACTGACCACAACAACGTAGAGAAACGAAGCCTTGCGATAATCATAATACGCTTGCAGATATGTGATTAGCGTTGGGGTCATGAAACGGTCGGCGATAGACAGAGAAGATACTTGTCGTCCCTATCGCGCTTTATAGGATTCAAATAACGCTGTCTCTTTCAGACAAACGACCGCAGGGCGCCTAAACCGCTATACTAAACTGTGACCTCACGAAATTCTCTGAGCACGATACCGAGGATGATTCACGTGTAATGATGGACGTTACCGACGGCCTGACATATAGAGATGCGGACACTAGATGAATGCCAAGCGACAGCTCGGAAAAAGTTGTTTTAGATCTGAGCACGCCAGCGATTATAATAATCATGACTATTAGTTTTATTAAGCCATCACCAAATTAGCATATAGAATCAATTATCTCTCGGGGACATACAAATTTTGCATAACGGCGTCAATTTCTCGGACTTGATTAGAGGAAACATTAAGTTGTCAGCGGAGTATAAATATTGCGTTTTAAATTCCATCGGAGAACTATCTTTGAGCTTGATCTATGAATGTGACATCTTCACACCTAACATCACAAGACAAATTGGTCAGATAAATCTCCGATACCATTAGAGGATCCTGGTTTCACGTGATTAAATTCATGATCTTAAAACATAAAGTGAAATTGTAGAACTGGATGCAGTTAATACAGCGTGGTACAGAGGGCACGGCTAGGCGGAACAGGTTTGCTGTGACTACTAACGTAGTAACCAATATACATACAAAACGTGCTTTACTCTCGAGTATTCGAGATTATACGGCGACGGACCGACCAGCCCGACTGTGAGAAAATTTCACCTGCAGGAAATTTTATCATAAACACTTTAATGTTGTATTGAGTATCCATCGCAGCTAATTGTTCTGTTTCTTTGACATTCTAATAACTATATACGATCTCCGTCATTTCGTGTCTTGGTACAAACTCTATATCTATTCCATCGAAAGATAATAAACCTAAATCATTACTATTTGAAACCAAGCCAAGAGACGCCTACTTTGGACATAGGCCTTCCCAAAGATCTCCAAACCGATTGGAAATAATAATAATAATATATTGGTCTCCAAATACCTTTTTATGTAATATCTTTATGCGCTTCTAAATCAAAACCAAGAAAGCATTCAACAACGTTATATTTCATAACATAACATCACACGTCGTAAAGGAATTAGCATCAGTGAGTGTGAGCAAGCACCGGTCAGATAAATCACGTCTATAGTTCGTTAGGCGCACGCCGACCTCTCCGCGGGGGTCCGCCTTCGATTCCCGGCTGGCAAGTGGAACGGCCGTGCGGCGAACCCCCTGTAGGTGAATATTTTGACGTGTTATAAGTGTCGCGCCGTGTTCCACTTGATGAATGACGTTAAATTCATCTCCAACCTTGTTTATAGCTTAATCCGTGTTAAATAAATTTGAATTCCAGTCATAAATACTATGTTACTATATTTCATTAACATCGAATTTAATGGAAAGAAATTGATGAATTTAATTGTATTATTTACGGGAATCATTAATTTATTGCGTCTTATATTAATGATGCCACTTATATAACGATGAATCATACAATCAAATGTGAAATATGCACAAATTTAAATAAGGCATTAATAACCTTTTGTTGATGATATTAGAAATGAGCAGTATGCATGATATTCCACATACCGAAGCTAAAGCACGTAACAGGCGTCGCGCGCAGTGAACTATGGATTCTATTGCGTTGCATATAGAATAGATTTGCATTATCAGTGCACTTAGTCGTGTATTGTACGATTTCACATATTCGGTGTACTCGGCTGGTGGTTATTCCGTCGGAGCAGAGATGAAGGCGTCAGTCAAATTTTTAAAAGTTAATTATCGAATACTTTTACCGTCGGTCGAGTGGTCGTCCCGAACGGCAATACATCATCCCCGCGAGAGAAAATAAATCACCTGGTGATTGATAGTGGTGTATATCTCACGCTCGTTCGCTAGCTTCTTTTTTAATCCGACACAAATGATTTTACACTTTGATTCCTTTTTGTGACGCATTTCGCTTCGGAGTTTATGAGACTGTCAAATTGAAGCTCGCCAGTCGCAATGCGTCGTCATAAACGAATTTCTTGTGTGGTGATTGAGTTCGCGTCGATTTCGGTAACATTATGGTGATTGGATTTTAAATACTATCTGACTCCTCTTAAAAGGGTTTCTAAAATCTATTCACTGCGATATATATGCATATGCGAATAGGATGATAAAGCAACCTTTCATGGAATTGGGACACCTAATATTTTACTTTATAAGGTATTCAGTGTGAAGGTAAAATTTATTGTGAAAACCTATCAAGTTTCCGACACCCATTGAAGCCGACCCATCGTACTCAACTATTACCTGCCCCGGCCGAGGAGCAGATTAGTGCTATTCTCTATTATACTCGTAGTTGCACCCCGATTCTCATGCAAATGGAACGGCAAAACGTGCGGAAATATAATTAGCTTACGTCGCCCTGGTTTGCAGGTCCGAGGGTCACGCCACGCACCTTGACCGGTGGAATCGGAACCGGTCTATGTTGTCTTCGATTTTAATTAATGTTTTCGTACGGGCGTCAACTCCTGACCAAAGTAAGGGTCAGTTCTGGAGGGTATTTCTGCGAGCTCGTGGGAACGCCGACTCGTGATGCTATCTTTATTTGGCCGCGGCCAGTAAGATTTGGATTTCCCGGAACGAGCACCATTAAGTGCGGCCCTGGAGCGGCGTACGCAACATGTCACAGTTATTATACTCACTAGAAATGATAATATCTCACGTCTGTGACGCAGCGATGCGGCCATCTACGTAGAGCGCCGGTTGTTCCCCGAGTGCTGATTGTGACACGATTAAGTCGTTATATTGAGGTGATGTTAAGAAAGTCCAGATTTATATTATAAGAGCTAGTGTTTGTCTTTAAATTCTTTCGTGGAGTTCTTTCTTGGACAGTTTTTAAAATATGATCTACCCACTTGAAAAGTAAATTTTTTTCCGACAAATTCCCAAGACCTAGTGGTTTCCGCTTATAGGTCATTCAATTGCTTTCCTCCTAAAGACTGCACACGAAACCAAACCATTGCTTCTGCCACGCTCTTTGCATGGAAATACCGAAGCTTTCTCACGGCAGTTGCGAATGCCCGCCGAACTAGACTGGTCTAATCCAAACAAGCCATTCTTACGGTCAGTTGGCCAACAATGACCACACCTGGGTCAAGGCGCAAATTGACACCCTCCTCAAAGCGCAGCGCGTATCCTTTTGACATTTCCTTTGTGAGCCGAAGGCGTGTATGGGGCATTTAGTCTTTAAAAATAATAAGTGAAGCAAACATCGCCATAATTTGCAGCCCCTGGGAATGTTCATAGATGATGCTTTTGACAGGTTTTGTGGGCAACACAATACACAGCCATTTTGTATGGTTTCGTCCTACAAAACTGTAAAAATTTTACACTCGGATTAAAGGGATGCTCCGTGTGGACAGTTATGTCTTAAGACAAGCTTGAACAGGGAATGATTGAACGGTTACTGTAGAAATAGTAACGGATTTCGGTTAACAACTTAGCAAAAGTGTATACTCCAGTAGCAATCAGGCTAGAAAGTTTTATCACATTTGATATTATTTGTCATTAAAAAAATTATTGCTGCCTGTGAGTCAAACTCTCATAACTAAATATTTAGAAAAATGAATAAATGAATAAAAAAAATGTTTTTCTTTATTATTGATTTATTTAGCATTTTAAAAGAAAATGCAAAGTTCTTCATAAAGATTTACAGTTATTTTTTACAAGCTTTTGTTTACTTTCACCTGTCCCGTGTCTGTAATGAAATCTTGCAAGTTAAATTTGACCCACTTCCCGGTTTCCGATTGGGCTGAAATTTTGCATGCATATGTTTATCGCCTGACATGACGAGTACTAAAAGCTTGTATTTAAAAAAGTTTTTTTTAATAATTTATTTTTACTTAACATTCGAGATTTGCCTAAAACTGTAACTTTTTTCTTTTAATGCAATTAAAATTACTGGTCTGTACAAACTCTATGTTTCTCAAATACCATCCAGGTTACCTACAAATACGAATAGGTAACAAAATTATACGAGATTCCATTCCTTCATTTCGTTGGACATCTATCGAATTGTTGATATCGATTCCGCCATAATGTTCATTGAAATTCGCCAAGCGAAGAGCCGTTATCGGTGGAGGCAGAATCTTTCTAAGTGACCGGTATAACACAAAAACTTATTAAGATATTCCAAACAAAGAGCCCTGTGATTGATGCGGCCCAAACAAAAGGTGCGTCCGCCATTGTTCGATCAACGAGAGAACCCGGGACTCGTTGTTTAGTTTAGTCGCATTTAATGCACTTATTAAATAAACCAGTTTCAGTAATGTGGTTAATTAATCAATCGACGTACACACATGTATGTACTTTTTTGCTAAATTCAGAATGCGAAATGATGCGTGTAATTAATAAAAATTGTCGAAAGACACGGTGCATTATAACGTTGACAATTGTTTTTTTGTGAATTATACTTCGGATATTTAAACATATTAAATACTAAAATTGAACATCGTCTGAGAACCTCTTTTTTCAATAAGTATTTGATTGTTTTGGATCGTCTTCATAATAAAGAGATTGATATAAAGTCCGTCATAGCTAAAATAAAAATTTTGAGTATTATTCGGCTTATGCAAATATTAAAATAATGAGATGTTGAAATTCGAAAACTTGGCGCACAACATTTCATACCAAATGTATATGCCACCGTATTTTGACTAAGCTAAATGAGCCTGCGACTGATACTATGATAACAAAGCAAGTCTAAGCATATTAAATTACATCCGTTATTAGGTGGTTCGGACAAAATGGACCCCGAACACCAGGAGACAATACAAAACATCGCGAGATGTGTAAAAAGCGGCACAAAGGAACCGTCGTCGACGCTTTTAATCTTGACCGGATCTACAACTTTGATATCTAAGACGATTACGCTGCGACAAAGACGCACACTTGCATTTTTTTTCCTTTTCTATTAGCAGTTAATCTCAGATAAAGGCAGAGTGGAGTTCGCACCTTTCTTTTGTTTGTTGACAGCAAACAAATCGTTTGTTGGACAAAATATGAGCACCCGAGGTCGGCGCGACCTAATGGGGTGATTCAAGGGTTGAGTTTAGAGGAGCAGGGTTACTTGTCCCTTCCGGTACTGGTCTCGCCGTATCAACGCGAGGCCGTCACACTAATGATGCGATTGCAAAGGTGGGTCATGTTGTTCGAGGTTTTTTGCGACCAAGCAACAAAGCTCGTGACAGTTGTATCTGCTCACATTCAGTTGTTGTTTCGTGTGCTAAAAGCGTTGACTTTAATGCTGATATGCAATTTGAAACTGATGCTTCATTTTTTTTAACGTATAACATAAGTAAGCAATTGTTGATATACAACGATGGACACAGAAAGGAAGACAGTGGCAGTATCTGAATGACATATAATTCAAATATTATTAGATGAAAAATTATCACTTTATTAATATTATTTTCGTAATATGATTGTAAAAAGTTTTTAAACGTTACACAGAAACATAAACTACCGGAAATATCAATAGGATTGGAACGCATTACTTTTAAATGAAAGACATTACACCAGACATCGATGTAAAACTACTTTTGCATAAATCATGAATTTATTATATATCACAAAACTCGTTTTGTAAAATATTAATAATCTTGGTAATATCAAGATGCTAAGATATTAAAGGACCTATTAATTTATGTTTGTGGTTTCAAACTAGTAATGGGATTCATTTAATTAATTTATAATTATTTCGTTGGTACACATTTCATAGGAAATATAAACAATTTTGACAATTTGACATTTAAAGTATTAAATTCCAAAATTCGTAATATACAACACTCTATCCAATTAGGTAAATGAGTATTTTATGTGTAAAATAAATTAGTGAATCGTTAATTAGGAGCAACCGGAATTAGATATTTAAATTTAAAACAACATTATCCGAATTAAGAACAAATATAAATAAGGCTAACTTGCTTATAATGTTGATAAACAATTTGAAAAACAATATTGTGAAAAAAAGCTAATATAGGGTTACTCAAGGCGCCACACTTGGTCTCATTTCCGAAATCGTCGGCTCAGCAGGGTTCCAGCGTTATGAACCCTTGAACCTTCGTGTCCTTATTGAGTTCGCTTCCTTTACGAGCAAAGGAAACAGTTTGGTGGACTCGTGTTATCTTTATATTCCGCACCTATACCTATACTGGCAATTTGTAGGTTAATAATTTATGTTTTAACTTGACATACATTTATATAAAACGATGTCCATTTTACTCGTATGCACATAGTTGTTTATAAAATGTCTAAAATTGAACCTTAAAACAATCAAGCTACATTTTAGAAGATTTGAGATAGCTTAAGAAACTTAATTATTCACTCGCATTAATTAGTTTTGGTGTTGAGTAAACTGATAGTGTTTGCGACATTATTAATATTCCTTGTAAAACACCTAGCTTGTTAAACAAAGAGCTTCCCAAGGCTCAAGTTGTTTGAAATTACCTTGACTTAACATTATTTTTCATTGTGGAAACATTTTAAAACAAAGATGCATTAAGAGCGTTTATTAAAATTTTTCGCGTATAATTAATACATTGCATTCTAAGTTAATTATTCGCCAAAATTTCATTTTTTATAATTTTTTAAAATATTGCATATTGATAATTTGATATTGCATTAAACTAATATTGTCAATAACGTCTTCGTCTTTGCAAACAACTTAAGTACATTAAAATATAACTACCTGAATTATCTGAATGCTCCTAATCAAAAGGAGTATTTAGGACATTTTAATGTATTCCATATTCGTTGTTTCAAATATATTACCGTCAATATCATCAATCACTAGGCTGTCTCTAAAACAATAACCGTCTATATTAATTCCACCGTAATAATAAGCTATTACGGCTCATAACTTTATATTAACATTGATCGTCAACAGTTACTTAGAGCAGTGCCCTTGGGCAGTTGTCCGACTAATGACCTGACAAGATTAATGGTTTCACTAATTACACTTGTGACAATCAATGTATCTTTAAAGTGAGCTTTTTGTACCAGTAGGCACTTATTAATACGCTGTTCATCTCATTGATGAGACCGAACAATAACAAAATTTTTCATCAATAGAATTCTTCGCACAGATTCATAAGAACATGCGATTCAATTGCGCGTAAGATATAAGAGACGTCTTACTTGTTTTAGGTCTAGAAGGAAATCACTAAAACTAAGGAGTAAAATGGGACAAGAATCCAAAATTTGTTTCAAATCTAAACTCAATAATGAATTATTAATTAAAAATATCATAAAAGGAGCGTAACATAAATAAAATAAATATCTAAATGTGATAATTGACATTGTTGCACTAAGTGCTTATCCTAAATGCAGTTGAAAAGACACAATACCAAATCCACACAAAAGTCATAATATTAAACTTATACTATATAGTACTCACATACTAGCGAAAAGTACCGGTGAACAAAAAGAAAACTTTAGTAACATTGCAAAAATGAAATGTCTCAATATAGGCACGGACATCTCTCGGATGATATTCGAAGAAACAATTGTGAGTGTTAGTAAAATTTTCTTCTGGCATCCATTCAATTTTGTGTTAAAAGAACATCAGGATTCATCATCAGGCAATGATCCTGTTAAGTTTTTCAAACAGTCTGTTGACTCACCTTCTCTCCTCATGCCCATTTTGAGACATTTTCTTAATCGGCAGTATTGGCACTGGTTTCTATGGTGCTGGTCGATCGGGCAGTTTCTATTTCCTCTGCACGAGTACGTGAGATTTCTTCTTACGGACCTCTTGAAAAACGATTTGCAACCTGCAGAAGAGATTTTCCAGTTGAGACTTGTATAAGTTGTAACTTTTCATCATTTACAAATTTTTACCGGAAAAACATGCCGAAAATTAAATACATTATTTAATTTGAATATTTATAACACCTCACCATATACTACGAGTGGCTAAAGTGTTTGGGCGAAAGGAGCGTGTATCAATTCTTATTGGTTTGGTAGGAGTACTTTATAGGCGGTAGTAATCACTTGTTAGTTAAGCTTGTTAATACGTTTAAATCTATTAGCATAATCCCATATATCAATGGCTACTAGATATAGATAATTTGACGATTCGTATGGAAGCATCGGATCGTAACGTATCTATAGAACAGTTAAAATACCAACATAACGATCTAGAGACAGTTAAAACCACTCTCATGAATATATTATACGTAAACATTAGAATAAGAAACAATTTGCTTTAAACAACACGTTAGATCTTTGTTGTAGTGGTGGAGTTTATGCCGACGGATTATAGTTCAGAATCGCTTGCGAGTGATTTCAGCAAAATGCCAATGAAATTCGTGTTTTGTAAAAGAATTCGGTTTTCATTGGACAATATGTGGAAAGAAACCATTTAAATTATAGGAAATACAATTAATGTCGTAAAATCTTAAACATTTACGGGGGTGGCCAAGCATAAATAGGCGCAGGTTTTGGTTAAACAAAGTAATTTATTTTTATGGATTTCCTGTGTGACAGAATTATAAATAAATAAATAAATTCTCCGGATGTCTAAGAAGTAAAATAACCTAATTTTACAAGAAAAAAAGCACGTGCAGTATGATGTTTTAGCCGATATTACGATATCATTCGTAAAATAAATAAAGATCTTGTTGTATTTGAGAGATCTTTAAAACATTCGAAAACTTAAGACTATTTTCAAAGTTTGATACCAACAATAATACTGACTGTGTTATTTTTTTACTTCACACAAATTCGATAATTCCTTAGAAATCACGCCCATCCACGATAAGCTTACGTCAAATAAGGAAAGTGTTAGTATTTTTTCTGTGATACCGTAAATCACAGAAAAAAATACTTGCACTTTTCTCAACTTCTTCATTCTTATTTTAGCTTCAAAACCTTACACGTTGGACACCATAGCGAACATTTTTCTACAAAAGCCACATTGAACGGAACACAATTCGGAAATTCAAGAAGACGCGCATTATCAGTTTAGAAATAATGAGCTAGAGGATGTTCCGTCGACAAAGGCAGCATATTTCCCCGCTGCTACTCGGTACCGTTAGAGCTCGCGCTCACGTAGTCAGATAAGGCTAGTAGGGAAGAGGTTGAATACACACAGAACGGTTGAGACGCGCTCAGATGCTACTATTTTCACTAAAGAAATATTTCAAAAACGAATCCTTGAAACATTTTAATATAATGTGGGTGGAAAATAAGCACACGCTCCACCTGAAGTTATATTGTTTCTGTTCCCACCAGCTAATTGCGAATTCCCACCCAAAATGCTCGCTAGCACAATAGTACTGAGATTTGAGACCGTACTTGTGACCCTACCTGTTTTTATCAAGTCCTGCAGTTTATTAACAAATAATAATAGTTTAAAAAAATAACAAGCTTTTATTATTGCATTGTCGCGTCATATACATATGCATGCAAAATTTCAGCTCAATCGGAAACCGGGAAGTGGCTCAAATTTAGCTTGCAAGATTTCATTACAGACACGGGACAGTTGAAAGTAAATAAAAGCTTGTAAAAACAGAGCATTTTCAACAAATATTCTAATCTAAGCATGTCGGCATGGTCAATGTTAATACATAACCAACAGAATACTGGACAGAACTATTCTTGTTTACGTTAAGAATAACTTGACGAATATATTGACGAGAGTAACGCAACGTAAAAGTGTTAAGAATAATAAAAGAAGATTGAAGAAAGTAACTCTCAGATCCAATTTTAAATGTGAATATCGATTTGTATAAGAATAAATCTAAAACAGAGCGTTTCAAAAACCGTCGCGTTTTTCCGTGGCGCCAACTAACACTAGCTTCCAATTACCACTATCGTTGGGAACATCGGATGTTGCGAATTGTACTCGCCAGATGATCGCGGGTGCATTGACATCGAGTTTGAAGTGAAACTCGGGACAATGGTAGAGATAATCTGTTTGTAAGCAAACATACTTCGACAACTAGCTTTGTTAAAAATCTTCATATACTGACTTAAATTGACAAAGAGCAGATAAGAATACTCGTACATTTGACAGTGTCATAATCTAGCAAAAAAGTGTATGATTGTTGATTAGGTTCTTATTTGAGTACCCCGTCTAAAGGTTTATTGCTTGCCTTTGTAAAAAAATCGTATACAAGAAATTACAAATATGTGCGTAAAAAAATAAAAATAATAATATGTGTGTATTAAAAATATGTGCGTAGACATGGTACTTCAATATGGTACTTCATAATACAGAAAATCGTTTTTGAGACTTGCAAATGATAGTTTTTAAAGTATAAAATATAAGCCTTCTATTAATACCTTTCTTCTATTTCGCTGCTTTAAACGTTCATTTTTAAATTTTGTATGTTTTGCACTTTTTTCAATTTTTTTTGGTTTAAAGGTAAAGTAATACTCTTAATGGCGTATGTTGGGGTATTAATCGTCATCACAACTCATTTAATTTCGATGTTTTCCTTCACCGTTGGAGCATCTGACAAATATACACATGAAATTAGTGTTTATAGCGATTATTTATTCTAATATTTTCTAAGTAATGAGTGATGTTATATACTGGATTGAAACAATTAATAACCGTATTAATAGCAAGGTGTCTGGTCACATCGCATCTTGCATTGCACCACTGACCTAGTTATGTTACCTCATGATATTTACACTGAAATGCAAAAATAAGGAGTCACAATGTTCTTTTATAACACTGTTACATATCGCACAAGATCCTTTATTAAATATTAAAATAACTTTTTGGCGATGATGATTGAAAATGACAACTAAAAACACTCGTATTGTTGAAAATTGCTACCTTTGATTTTCACATTAATTTTCGTGGTCAAATATTATCTTCCCATTGGTGATTCGTATGAAACTGTATTTTTTTAAGCATGTACGTATCGACTTTGCTTTAAAAATCTCATATGTGTGTGCTTTTCCATTTTAAAGATATAACTACCACTTGCTTCAACTCGCAGGTGTATTTAAATTTATACGCAAGAACCGTCCTAAGGTATAATTGAACTCAAATTGATTATCCATTGCTGCGTTATGTTGATATTGAGTTATATCAAGGCTTTGAATAATGAACGAATTCTTTCATGGTTGTAATCACGAAGTAATGAAGCTTTTAGTGTAGGCCTCGATTAGGCCTTTATAGTAAAAACGTTTATTATGCGTTTACTAAGCTTTATTTATGTAAGCTTGACTATATTATCTCTACTATTACACCGTGTTTGGTCAATAATCTATCAAACCGAAATCTACCTATGTAAACATAGTCATATAAAAGATATAGCGTCATTGAAAGTTCCAAATTGTAAACTTTTTTGATATCCCCCATACAAATAGTTGGGTATTTGAAAGAAATGTAGGGAGAATTGGAAAATTATGTAATTTTAGATAAATAGATAAAAGAAACTTTATTTGATCATCAGACACATACACTTACACACACAATAATTTAGTATAAGCAAATAAGTAAGTATTCAAGAAAGTGCATGACAAAAAAAATACAAAAAATATGACATTTTATATCAGTATCGCATACCTGTTTCCAAACCATTATTGTATATGTGTGCTGTAGCAGCACAAAAGGCCACAGCTCAGCGTCAATTTCACATAAGGCATGAGCAAATCGCTAATTTTCAGCTACAGTCTGGGGAACTACGTCTACGACACTCAGCCTAAGTGCTGCACGTCCTACTCATTAAAAGCTTCACGTTCAATTGTCTGATTTACATAATTATGTCATCTTGTATTCAATGTTATATTATGTTGGTGTTTATATGGATAATGGTGTTATGAAATATATAAGTAGTATTAAAGAAAAAAATAAAGATAAAAAGAGTTTTACATTTTCGAATTTTCAATGACTCCATACCATTTATATGACTATGTTAACATGAGTAGGTCTCGGCTTGATAGGGTCTGTCCAAATACCTTGTATAAACTTTATTTATATTCTACTCATTTGCAGGTGCAGTGCATCCCCATACCGCCCAACCCCGCAACATCACGTAAGTTTTTTCGGGACAAATCTTTCAGCGATCTTGATATTATTATCATAAAATTTTTGAAAAATGATATACTACTAATGAATCAATGAATTTCTTAAAAGAGTATTTCGATATCGATATTTAGCTATTAACAGTAAAGTCTATTTTGTTTTGACAAAGTAGATGTCGTGAATGGCGAGGAGATAAAAAAAAATACATTTCGATTCTTGCCTATGCTTCCCCGAGAAAGCTCTCCCAATTTCCGACCAGATGTAGAGATCTACTTTTTTTCTTTCCTACATGTATTTGCAAACATCTTGATTATGTTCAGGATGTATGCACATAACTATTACTATTAGAATTTTCTTTTATTTTGACATATCAGAAATCAATACTATTGAAATTTCGTTGGGGTCGGATTAGTTCTTGGAGGTCTAATGGTGATGACGTGAACACGGTATGCACAGCTTTGAATCCTCTCCGAAGTGAATTTTGCTTCGAATAATTTTTTTTTATTTTTCTTAAAAAGCTTCGTTGCGCTATACTATCTGTGTAATCATCTCAGCAATGCTTTTGGGGCTTAGAACTGCCTAAAGAGGAAGGAGGGGGGCATTGGGCTATCTCTCGTCATGTCACGCTGGCCCAGTCCGGGTTGGCAGGGAATTCATAAAAAATATATCAAAAACATACCGATTGATAAACATTAATTAAGTATTTACTTAATCAAATGTGACAAGCCACACAGCCTATACTTCTACGCGTAAATTGAATATTATTTAGCATTGGTAACTAAATTAACAATTACAACACAACTACATTTGTAATTGCATTAAATTTATTGAATACGAATACGGCAATGTCCGAGTGATTGCATCCGACTTGTGACCTAACGACGCACAAAATTGAATTAGGTGTTGGACCAATTAAGTGGGATCATTAATTTTGCTCATCAATCATTGAGCGAGAAACTGAAAAATCATTACCGAAGAAGTAAGTATCATTAGAGGTGCTACTCTCATAGATCGAGAAATCGAAGGCACGTCGTTCACTGTTCATGTTCAATGTCGAGGACAAGATGTATTTACTACTCGTGACTTACGTTTCCCAGGGGACTCATTAAAATTCGGGCTGAAAAGTAGCCTATGTTCTTTCCAAGGACCTACAACCTTTCTAAGGATATCTCTATACCAAATATCAATGAAATTACTTCAGTGACTTAGGCGTGAAAGCGTAACAAACAAACAAACACACTGTCTCATTTACGAGTATAATATTAGTTAGTAGGATGTGCCGGAAAAATATTAAGGGGTAATATTGAAGTCGGGAAAATATTTGCGTATGATAGTTCAATTATTATTTTAAAATATCTTTATTTAATATTGACATTTACAGGCATTTACTGACGTCAAACACAATTAATAGAAATTGACTCTACCACATGTTCGGAATTTGGTAGTCTCCTCGAGAAATAAAGAGAAACTCGTAAGATCTAATTTATGTCTCCTTTTTTAAGTTTTATAGTTATAGTTTTTCCAAATATATCATTTTATAAACCTTTATATATAAATACCTATCCGAATGATTGGGGCAGTAACTCAAATAGTAATACAAGATATACGTTTATGGCCATTAAAATTCACCCACATTTTTGTCAGTAGCTATCTGTTTTGTTATTGTGTATATAAAAGTAAATAAGTGTATTTATATATTTTTAATATACCTTTATCATAAGTACATCATTGATTGTAATTTTTTTTTTGAGGTTCTTTAATATTACTTAGAATTTTATTGTAGAAATGTATACAAAGGCTTTTAAAAAAATATTATTTTCTCGGAGCTTAGCATTTGGTTACGCAAATTTATTAATTTGACTAGTATTTACTGAG
The DNA here is from genome assembly GCA_963935595.1 of Schoenobius gigantellus. Lineage (NCBI taxonomy): Eukaryota > Metazoa > Arthropoda > Insecta > Lepidoptera > Crambidae > Schoenobius > Schoenobius gigantellus. The sequence continues at coordinate 26,828,514 of OZ012554.1, forward strand.
TGCCTAGGTTCCGAAAACTTAGTGGGATAGACGCAGCCGCCATACACGCAACCAATTACTTACAGACGTAAGCTAATTATAAACAACAGCACGGAATCGCTTCCCTTAATCATTTCATTAAGACAGAGCAAAAGGAGTTTAATGACAAATTATATGCCTTAATGACTGCAGCGTTCGGACCCTAATGATCTAGGTCCTGTATGTTAACTCTGTCAGGAATTCCGCATCGTGCATTACTGACGCTAAGAAAGATTTTATATTTTTATCTTTTGGGATGAATTAGCAGATGATTAGCAGAATGTCATTTCATGGTTAAATCGACCAACTACACTGGCCTGCAAAAGTAAGTATCACACTTTTAAAACTGCAATAACTTTTATAGTAGGCAAAATATATTTTCAAAATAAAAAGTATTAAAAAGACTAATGTATAAAAAACTATAACTTCCGAGAAACCTGACGAAATGAGCTGAAAATGTTTTTTGTTTGAATCCTTTATCTTTTGTAGTTTAGGGAAAATTTTAATTTTAAAAGTGTTGTACTTACTTTTGAAGGTCAGTGTATCTATTGATAATCAAGGAAAGAAGTCAAGGCTTTTGTGTACAATTTTTACGATCAATTGTAAGTAACACAACTAAAATCATTCAATTCAGGTTTCGTATAAAATTATTTTATTGCCGCACCTTCGCTTTGGCATTCTTAACCTTCATCTTTCTAATGCCTTAATTAAGTTTAGTTGTTGCTACGTAAAAGTAAGAAACAGGAATCAATACTAATCTATTGTTTATATTGTTTCTTATAAATAAACCCTTTATTTTAGTATTACTTCAGAAATGGACAACTCAAACCTTTACTGAGTCGATTAACACGGAAACTGTTAATTCCCTTAATGACGCATCAATTGAGCATAAACCTTACTTCTGTAATTTTCTTGTGAATTAGAGTCAATAAAAAGAATAAGTATACATTATCAAACATTATTTATGAGCGCTAAAATATTTGACTCGATCGTTAATCGTTTATGAAAACAAAAAGTGGTTTTGCGATTTATGACGTGACAAATATGTTATTCTTTCACAGTAATATGGCCTTAATTCAAGATGGCCGTTAAAGTGTTTTGTCGTGTTTACCTTATTAACACGTAGAGTACTTTAATTCACATAAATAATATATTGCGTTGAATCAAATTTTCATTAAAGCCTCGATGATATTGGAGCGTGGTGCGTTTTATTGACAGTTTTAGTGGTCGGGGAGCGAGCCACACACGCGCCGAACGTGGATTCAATTTAAAAAGTGGAATGAGATAAAAATAAATAAGTTCGAAAAGACACTTATGTTTAGAGTCGCTCGTAAAGATAGGGTTAACTGCCACGGTATCGCCGGACAAAACATACCATAAACTGGCCGGTTATAGTGGTCGCTAGTGATGGGCAACGTTGCACTTTATCGATATTAGTTGGAGACTAGACAATATATTACAATTATTAATTGAGTTTATTCATTGGTAGCTATTTGAGAGTATGTAGGTTAGTTTGTCAATTCAAAAACCTACTAAAGCCATGATACATTGAAGACACAAAGATAAAATCATAAACTAAAATTTTGCAATGTTCTATTGAACCTTCTTCAAATAATAATTAAATGCGAGACATTTACAAAGAATTGAACTTAAGCTTCATAATAGCTGTTATTATGACAGAATAATTATATTATTTTTGATTTGTCCGCGTTTTTTTAAACATTTTTGGCGGATAAATATCGATAAATATTTTTAATGGATCATTTGTATTAATTTGCTTATATTCGTAACTAAATACCCGTATAATAATGCAAACTTTAGGCCCTTGTCGAATAATCTGCTTTTACTTAAGATTTCTCATACCAGTAAAGGAACCTACTTTTTTAAGGGGGTTCTCTACCTCCAAAGAAAAAAGGAACATTATAGGATAACTTCGTTGTCCGTCTATCAGTCTGTCCGTCTGTTTGTCAAGATCCTTATTCTTAAGAACGTGTGGAGATATCAAACTTCAATTTTTTATGACGTTTGTACACGCGCAAATGTGTGCGTGGAATCTAGTAGGGCTGAGTGCGCGGTTATCAATCAAAATGACGCAAGAAGTGCAGCAACTGCCTTCTCTTTTACCCGCATAGCGCTATCTCTGTTATCGGCCGGCGCTCGCGTCTACTCGATGAACGTGAAGTGTCGCCATGCCCGAGCGATCGCGGGCGCCCTTGTTTATGTGTCAGTGATGTCTACAACGAAGTGCGGGGTGGGATGAGGTATTTGAAATGAGTGCGAGGAGGTGAGTGGCCGTTCTGTACGTAGTACTATTATCTATTCTGTGGCTAGGGGTATCATTAGCGTGATGCCGACATTAAAAAAACATATCTTTATAAAGACCCAGGGAGCTCATTTCACACCCTAAGCCTTGTTTATTGACATGGTTAAAATAATCAACAATTATATAAATAAAAAATCAATCGACAATATCCCATCACTAAAAACAGGTGTCAACTGCAATCACTATTGTCGTGGACGTGAGCATTTAAGTCAAAAGGAGCGCTTCGACGAGGAACCCTGTCGCTGTAACACCTATAAAAGTTTTAGTACGATTAGCATCCACGTTGGGCCCTGTTTTATTTAGACAAAGTTGTATTCTAATCAGCGGGAGGTCTAGATGTTAATAAAGTGGATTTGTCGACATCAAAATAACACTTTATGTGCCGCACTAATGTTGTTTATCGATGGTCCTACTCCTTGTGGTTTCTGTATATGGTGTAAAGTCTAATATGAGTTTGGAATTCTTAGCACATTCGAAACCAGAGGGCCTATTACCGATCTCCTGGTTTTGCAAATGATATCATATAAATTATCATAGTGCAAAACGAAAAATATGATTTCCGGTCAGATTTTTACACGCTTTTTATTGAGTTGCTCTGTCTGTTGGTTTCTTTGTCACGATCAAATCTTGCAATCGATATTTCGACCACTTCTATTGCTCCGATTGAGCTCAAATTTTTTCTACATATGTATTCCCGGTGACAATACAATATTTTGGCATATTGGAATCACAAAAATGCTTAGTTATAGTACAATTAAATAAAAACTAATTTTATATGGGAGGAAATCCAATGTCAATGATGTCAATTTTTAATTTTGTATGAAATTGTATACTTATATTAGTTATACTAAAAAGTAGTAAATAAAAAAACGTTAAAAAAACTTTTTAGTTGTCTCAAGAAAATTTTTTATTTACTACTTTAAGTTTTTTTAGAGTCATTGTGTTCTTGTACATCGCTAAAATTTTGAGAAAATTTTTGTGTTACATTTCTATTTCTCTCAAGAAAATTTTTAAAATCCTGATTTGCTAAAAGTGTGATCTTATTTTATTTTCAACTTTTTGGTTTTTAGTCTTTTTGGTAAAAGCGTGTTTTTTAAAAAGTTTTTTTAACGTTTTTTTATTTACTACTTTTTAGATCGCTTGGTTTTTAGTCTTGACAATAAATTCATATTTTCTATGAAAATGATTTTAATCGTTTTTTAGTCTTTTTGGTAAAAACGTGTTTTTTAAAAAGTTTTTTTAACGTTTTTTTTGATCATTTGTTCATTATTTAATGATGACATCATTGAAATTATGCCATAGTTATAAGATCATTGGAGATCGGTAATACGAAATGCAGCATTTCATGACTTCTTTTTCTCAAATTGATACCATGCCATACGATGAAAGATCCATAATTGGCCTGCTGAACGGTTGCTAAAATAATCAAAAGTAGACCTACAGTACAGTGGAAGGATTATAATAAATACTGCGCAGTACAAATTGTACCTGGCGGGTTATTGTCTAAGAAAAAATCTATCGCGCTCGCTTACAATTTGACAGTCGAAGCCCATCCATTACTCCTTTAAAAAAGGAAGTCGGTACAGAGTCTTATGATCACGGCGCAATGGCTATGAAATTATAAGCGATCGTGATATATTTTCTCTTAGACAATAACCCACCTGGTACCTGGAACTATACCAGCCTACATGAAACTCAAACGTTTTTGATAAGAAACTGAATAACCTACCTATTAATTACGCAGGAAATAAGTTGCTGAGTCTTGATATTAGCTACCTACCGCAGGCGGAAAATGGGAATATTGTTGTTTCTGTATTGTTATGGTTAGCAGAATTTTCCCAACAAAATGGGGAAAAATTGCGATACTACACTTGAAAAGTAAGAAAATTGTGAGAATCTATACTAATATTACAAAGAGGAAAGATTTGATTGATTGTTTGTTTGTTTGTTTGTATTGAATAGGCTTCGAAACTACTGAACCGATTTTGATGAAGGTTGATATGGGGATAGTTCGAGACCAGGGGAAGGACATAGGGTAATTTACAAAAATAACGCGGGCGAAGTCGCGAGCGGAAAGCTAGTCTATATAAATAAAAATCAATGTATTACTATGTTTGTTTGTCCTCTATGCGTTCCGAAACCATTCATAGATTGTAATGAAACTTTGGTAGGGTGTTATGGGGACATCCGTGAGGGTTCCTAGCAAAAAAAAAAATATTTGTGTGGCATTGTAACGCATGCCAGGTACAGCTAGTATTTTATAAATCAAGAACTTTGTTGGTATAAAATATTATGTGAAGTTGAGAAAAATAAGGAAATATCTATTATATCAAACATGTCAGTAAGCATATTTGTTAACTTTTTTATAAGTCCTACCTTATTGACTTGTAAACTATAAATAAAAGAATAAGTATTCTGAGGTCATTATGGAAAAAATTAAGTTGCTTCGTTTAGACGTGACAACAGATCAAACTTGCAAAAATTGGACATAATATATTTAGAAAATCCCGTTGTACTACAAGAATTTTATTTCAATGCTTTTTTACCGACTTCACAATAAGGTGGAGGTTATAATCCGATCGTATATTCTTTTTTACGTTAATGAACTCATAGCTCTGTCGTTTATTAACCGATTTAGAAAATTCTTTTATTTAAGACTAATGGGCCTGGCACACGTTGTCCTGCCCGATTACAGCGCCACCTACTAGGTCCACTTTTAGGAGTTAGAAGCTAGTTTTTTAAATACAATATAAGCATTTATTGATCCTCAGTTGTATTCTTTCAAGTGTATCGTTTCAAGTTCACCGAAGTGGTGAGCTGATATTAAATAAACTAAGATTCTATAAAAAAAATGTATTTAACAAAACATAAAACCCGACTTCAAAAACACAAAAAAGTGAAAAATAATATCAAAATACATACCTACCAAAATCACATTTTTATTTGTAGTCGAGGCCAAACCTTAACTTTCTCATGATCATCGATTATACGCACCGACTTCAAAATAAAAAAATTTGATGTATGTGTATTCTTATATTTCTTTTCTTTTTGTGTTTTTGAAATCGGTTTTTATTTATTGTTAAATATTTTTTTATTTTAAACAACAAGAACCAAACTAATGTTATACAGAAAAAGAAAACTAAACTAAAAACTTAGCTAAAACTACTAATAAAAAAGAAAGCAAAGAACAGAAATAAATGGAGACCTAAACGAGAAAAATTGAAAAAAATAAAATTCTGGTTTAGGTTTTTTCCATATTTTTTCGTTCAATACACTTTTAATACACACTCGCACGTTTTTTAACATTCCGGAATTCGAATTGTGCTTACAATATTTACAAGAATAGTTATACTCCAATATGTATATGTACCTAATACAGTGATTCACCGACAAATAAAAAATAAGAACAGTCAGCATTGCGTCAAACTTTACATTTGAATCACGAAAGCCGTCGTTATCACGAGCGACGTAGTCGCGCAAGGGCAAAGTGCAAAGTCTGACATGTTGTTGTGTGTACACAACAAATTTTAATACAAATCATTTCTCGTTAAAACAAAATACAACGCCCGGATTTATTCCAAGAACATTTGCTTAATTAGTTCCTCTGTTTTTTTAGAACACTTCTATCAATGAATGAATGTGATTCGGGTTATATTTTCGAATAAATATCAAGATTTATTTCGAGAAACTCGACTAATTAGGTAGTAAGCAAACAACGTAATTAATTTTTAGTATAAACCTCCATTATCACGCTTTTGACGTGCCGCTGACCTGTCACCGGCGCCAAGCCCTAGGCAAGTGTACCTACAGTCTACCCACACTGATAAGTGCAGACATGGAGCAAAGCAGCTTTCATCATCATCATCACAGCTCCTATACGTCCCTACCGAGAGGCTCGAGCCTACCCTACGTTAGGGTGTTTAGGCTTTAGACTAAGGTTACACTATCAGTATTTCATCAGTTTGATCCATCAGTCTGGTATAATTGACGCCAGACTGATGATGTAAAAAATCTGTAAGCCGCAAATATACGTAGGTACTTAAGTAGTGAGAAAGTATACTCTTAAATAGGTTTATACGGAACCCTTGTCACAACTACAACTCGCACTTGGCCGATTTTTATTTTGTAAAATATCAGTTGTAGGAATAGTTGGTTTGGTCTTTTATCAGCTTCATTTTTCCGTCGGAAATAAAGCATTATAAAATAATAAAAACTATGCAAAGCTTACGAACTAAATCTGATAAATAAAAATCGCAGTATTTGTTATCGAACTACTCCGAAGCGGCTTAACCGATTTTAATGAAATTTTTTGATAGGCATAAGGTCGTAGGCTATTTTTTATATCCTTAGGTGATAGGAGGCTAAACGTAGTTAGCGGGCGCAGTCAATTTTTATGTATAAGAGAGAAGATCCTGTGCGCAGCGTTACGCGGCTGAAGATGAGCACCATGTGTTAGGCGTGGATGTGCCCGAATATTAAACAATTACAAAAGATATGTGAAATTTTAAATGACACGAGACTCACGAAATTCCGCCTACGTTATAATTGTCATCACTATCATCCTGGTTGAGGATTTCTCCTCTGACCAGAATAAATGGTCTATCTACATCGCACTGGCCAGATGTTTGGTGTAGTTTACGGTTATCTCTATCTATTCAAACGACCTACCGCCACCACTGAAGGCGGGAGTTATATCAAAATTTTATGAAAAAGTGTAAATTTTAATATAGGACTTTGGATTCTCTTTAAAAATGCAAAATAAATAAAAAAAATATAATAAAATCAACAAAAAGAGGCCGAGAGGTCTAGGCGCCAACACGGTATGTTGGAGACACGGGTTCAAATCCCGCCCGAGACGAAATTTTTTCATTATTGGTTTTATTCATTTTTCAAAAAGCGTAAATTTTAGCTCTTAGATGATCAAAAGTCGGCTGCCGGGAGGGAATTTAAACCCATCGTACACGGATTATGTTAGTTTGTAATGATTGTTTTGTGACGTCAATTTTCGTTATTATTCATGGGTTGTGGCAGAATATCAGCAACAGTCCATACCGGTCAGTCTTATGCTGAGCTACTGACATTTTTTGTTCCAAGATAATGTTATTATTATTCCCAGATCTGTAATCTCGGAAAAACTCCCTTAGAGCGGGCGGCTACACATAAACATACTCGTATGCTGAATCCGAAACCGCTCGGACAAGCTACATCATATCAATAATCTGCTCATCAAATTAGACTTAGATTATTTCGGGAACTTCAATAAGCTTGTTTATTTACCCACCAGACATTAAGACCATTTGCCCAACGGATGACTCTGCACATAAGTCGTTTTCGCGTAATACCCAATATGTATTTGCAGTAAAGCAGCAATGGTTGCGTTGAAGGGCATAAGACAGACAGTGTAACCTGGCTATGCGTCTATATATTCTTGCAAGTTGGACACTGCAGTCTTTGTGGGGGTGGCAGATCTGCGAATGTGACTGGATCCACATTAAGATTAAGGATTGTTTGCTTGCTATTTTTAATATAAACCACAAATGAATCAACCCAATAAATAAATTGCAAATTCAAATTCAAAAATCTTTATTCAACATAGGCCTTTACAGGCACTTATTGACGTCAAAACAAAGCAACACATTCTAATTTAAAGGAAACATATTAACCTTGTATTTGCATACATCCTGAATATAATCAGGATGTCTGCAAATACAAGTAGGAATGAAAAAAAAAGTTGATTCTACACCTGTTCGGAAATTGGGAGGCCTTCTCGAGAAGAACAGGCAAGAAACTCGGAACAAAGGCTTGGAATATATTTTTTTATATATAATTTAGTTGGCAGTAGACTGACCAGTCACTGTCAGTCTACAGTTGTATAATTTGAATCATGAGTTATGGAATTTGTATTTTTAGCAGCTTAAATATTTTTGATTTTGTCGTATAATACCTACTTAATTTATTTATTTATGAGATCCCATCCCCAAAGGGGTAAAATGGGTCCTGAAAATTTAATTGAGGAATCCGTTATTTCTTGATTTAGAGCGAATAAGGTATAACTGTGTTATTTGGAAATTTTAAACAAATTGTTGCGATATCCCCAGCGAGACCAAAAAAAAGCCATAGTGGAGTAGTCCACGCGGGCAAAGCCGCGGGAAGCAAGCTAGTCCTTCTATCATCAATAGTCTAACAAATGACCTGTCTACATGTGAATGCGCGAAGAAATCCAATTGCCAATAAAACTGTTTCAATTCTTTTTAGCCCGCAATCGAGCAATAATGAAACCACCATCGTACTGCTCATGAGCGATCCGAAAGCGATATGGTCTCAAATGAAAATAAAACGCTTATTTAAAGCGCATATCTGGAAAGCAGACGGGTTCAGCGAAGGTTAACGATTAACCCGTCGGGGTCAAGGCTGGTCTCTGGGACCCGCCTGATATAATGATGCCCGCGGCGCATTATGTCACTGGTGAGCTGATTGTGGCGTGGATAATCAATGGTCAAATTGTCATTATATCGGTCTTACTCGTACTTAGTATTTACTTAACATTGTAGTAAATTTGAATCAATTTTTGTGAAGATTTAGGGAAATTTTTCCCTTCCTCTTGTACGGGTTTATTTCTTACGAGGATTTTATCTCTTGTTGTACGAAGTTGCCTAAACCTTAGGCCGTATAAAATGAGTTTTAAAAAAAGATACAATAATTTAGGTGCCTGTCAGGAAACGTGAACGTTGAATGAACACGATTAAAAATTTTCTTACTCACTTTACTTTTAATTTTTTTTAACACGGTGCTTTTAGGTTTATAGTAACTTATTAAAGTAGTAAAGTATTGTAAAGTAGTCACTTTAATAGTAACTTATTAAAATTTACAGTTACTTATAATATAAGTTTACAATTACTTATTATTTCAAATATGTTATAGCCAATTTTTTTGAACTATTGAATAACCAGTAATTATCAGTCCTTTGTATCTTTACGCAGTGCTACTTCTGTTTCATTTTGGATGCAAATACAAATTCCTAAAACCTTATTGAAATGAGAGCATAAACGCACAGTGAAAAACAACCTTTCCATCACGACCAAAACGATTTCTCTTTATTTTACCAATTATATATTAGTTGTAAATTGGGCGAAATAAATAAAAAAAATATGATTACACATTCTCATTAAATTTTTGGAGTACTTACGCGATAAAAAAGCTTTTTAGCTTTTTAAAAAATTTGCCAGGTATTATTTACTACGTTATATCATAAACTTTTTTTTATTACCATTAATAAAGCTGTCACAAGCAATAATGCAAAATTTTTTCCAGTACCTGTTGGCAAATCTCAAAAATATTGCGAGTTAAATTTTTTGCCAAAAAGTTTTTGGAATTATTAGTTATGTTGACAATATCTAATGCCGTTATTTTTTAATTGTCACTAAACTTTGAAACACTCATTGTAGATTGTACTTTCATCATTTTCAATTTCAAATTAGTAGGTAGCAAAATCTATTCAAAGGCATCTGTTTATATAGGAAACATCTTATAAGTCTTCAAATAAGAGTTTTTACTTAAAGCATTAGTTTTCTGTTATTCTAATTTAATCCAATTTATTGCAATATTCTCATATTTTAGTGTATTTATGTTCAAACTCCAAGCTTTGTCTATGAAATACACTGACCTTCAAAAGTAAGTAAATTTTAAAAGTGTAGCTTTTAAAATTTAATTTTTCCCTAAACTACAAAAGATAAAGAATTCAAACAAAAAACATTTTCAGCCCATTTCGTCAGGTTTCTCGGAAGTTATAGATTTTTATACATTAGTCTTTTAAATACTTTTTATTTTGAAAATATATTTTGCCTACTTTAAAAGTTATTGCAATTTTAAAAGTGTGGTACTTACTTTTGAAGGTCAGTGTAAATGAATAGATTTTGAATTGAATTGTGATCTTCGCACCGACATACGGTCTAAAAGACCCACCCTATAACATAACAACACACTTTTTCATATTGATATCCCTCGTTCAAAATTTAAACCTGTCATTATCAGTGAGTATAAACAATGCCGTTATTTCTCAAGCCTCCACTTGTGTTTTATCTATGTACCGTCGTAATTTGTCATATAATTATTTGGCCACACGAAATGGATATAATAAGACGTTCGTGTCCGTTATAAATAGGGGTCGCAGTGAATTAATAGGTAGTTACATTGATAGAGTTGAGTAGTTCACTTAATTCTCCGGACAGTTTAGTGTTAAACAAAAACTGTCGGGTTCTAATTGTCTCCCTTTAAAAAAATTCAGATATTTTTTCTTTATCAAAATTTTCAAGACTAAAAACACAACATAATTTTTAACTTTCAAAATTATAACTAAAGAAGAAATGCAACTAACTATTGTATTTTTACACGTTTCATTACCGTTTGATTCTACAAATTGTTTAAATTACTAATAGGTACTAAGTTTATTTGTTTTATTAATTTAAATGGTACTCTGTAATAGTTTGATAATAATTAGTCCTAAATCTGCCAAATAAATAGTAGCGCCTTGGAAATATAATTCTATTTTAATAGAAATAAATAAAATATTAAGTTTTACGAGAAATAAAATCATTGGGTGCTTCATAAATAAAGGTCAGTTCATTCCTCAATAAATTAAACAATTACTGTAAATCAGGAACTGACTACCCAAAACGCACAGCAGAAATTATTCATAATTCAATCGATCTAATTAAAAAGTCACCGAAATGATTTAAAACGCCACCCAGCTGCCAAAAGGGCGTAACTTAGAAAACAGGCACTTCCGCTATCGCTTAATTTGCATAAAAGTGAGACGACACCCCTTATCTTTAGAGGCAGGCTGTTTATGAAAACTTTGTCTTATTTCATTTCGGCTAAAACAACCGCGAGTAGACTAATCCTTGTTAATTGAGATCTTGGAGGTTAGAGGGGGAATGATAAATTAAATGTTATTACAAATAGCTGAATAGAAATTGACTTTTGATTTAATGGTCTGTTGCATTTTTTTGGATCTTAAAATTTTAAATGTCGTTTAAGTTTTGCTTCAACAGGATAAATTATATAATTTTCAATGCCTATGAATACCTAATCTTACTCAATCACTTGCATTCCATTCTTCCAGCGAGCCATGATAATGAGATTAATTATGCTAAAAATCTTGCTCTATTACACAATAAGTATTCCTAAGATTTTCATTATTAGTATAATTCGCCTGAATTGTTAAGTTTAGACTTTGACATTTCCCGTTTCTACAAACTCCTACAACCACCAATTAGTACTTAGGTATTTTTTAAAATAAAATGGCAACTTATTTCACTTATAAAATCTCACTTCAATACAGCACACGAGTTGCGAACCGTAAGCACATCACTTTCACTTCACACGGCTACGTACCCTCGCAAGTAAACTGGCCGTAGTGCTTCCCAGAAGATTTGTCGCCGCAGACGACGCACTCCACATTCTGGCCCTTGTCCGTGGCGGACGAGCCACTCTGCGTGGACGCAGCCTGACTCGCGGGAGTCGATGGCAGGAGCTCGTCTTCCCGCCAGCTTCCGCGGAAGCCGAGCTCCAAAGGCGGGAGGTCAGGGCCTCTCGGAGGGCAAAGCCCCGGGCCTCCGACCCCGCCGTAGACTAGCGCTCCGTGCGTGATGATGCCGGTTGCCGTCACGGTGCGAGAGACGCGCGACGCGCTAGTGTGTCAAGGGTCGCGGTTCAGTCGCGACTGAGCTCGGGTCGGGCCAGGGCGCGCCGCTCCGCCATTGGCCCGGTGGCCCGCAGGGGCAGGGAGCGAAGGCCCCGCCACCTCGACCGCGGCCCCCTCCCCGCGGGGGGAATCTTTCAGTAGCCAAGTACGGTCGGTAAGAAAATTTGTGAAAGATTTTCTTCGCTCGCGGAAGTTGCGTTCGCTCAGTAACATTTAGGCGAAGCATTTGTTTTGCGTTAAGGTGATTGATTCGTTATATTTTGATGCGTTAATTTTTCTTAATCTCTTTATTGTAAACTCATTTTTGGCTATACTTTCATGAAATATACTAAAGTTTTAGATGGCAAAACTTTTCTAATCGTGTTATTAATTTTTCTACTTAAATATCATTTCAATTTTAAGCTCGAACCTGTCCCAACAATGAGCAGTACGGATAAGAAATCTGTTCAATAAAATACTGTTAAGACGGTTGCTTCTTTTTCAGACGCTACCTGAAAATCCTACTTTGTATCAACTTTTCCTCTACCTCCATATTTCTGCTCGTCGGATAGTCACTCTATATATCCACTTAGCTACCTACGACACATTAACTGTTGTATTTTCAGTTATAGTTAAGTATCTATATGTCAACTTCAATAAACGTAGATAGTTGAATTGCGTGGACTGTTGAAGTATGATGTAAATTTTTGTTTTGTTGCATAGGCGTCCATATCATTTGCTTAATTTGCTTAAAAAAAATTAATATTAATAAAAATACTAATTTATTCGTAGCTAAGATATTTAAATGTGCAATACTATCCAAAAATCATTTATCGACATTATCAGCTTATCAAATATATGTAAGTTATCATTGAAAATTATACATATATTGACTCCAATCGATACCATTTAAACACTGACGCGTTTAATGACTGCGATTCATATTGTACCAATTGGCGCCAAATGGGAACGATTTACCAATAAACATTCATTATGTCTGAGTTAGAAGCGTCGTGGTCATTGTTCAGCGATCTAGATCGATATAGATCGCGGGTAGGCGGCGCGAGAGCGGGGCGTGGCCGCGGGGGGAGGGGAGCCACTCCTGCGCACTTGTCAAAGTGACGCGCGCCACGGTTGACGCTTCACGCTTACGCATTAGCGTCGGCGTCGAGGCGCCAGATTTGACGTTATTGACAGACAACGCGAAATATCAATATAATGCAGTGCTAAACGTATGATTACTCCAAAGCAATGTAGTTGGGTAAATGGGTTAAATGAATACGTCTCAAGCGGTTAAAGCCAGTGCTAAATGATGCACTGATATGTAAAAGATACAGGTAGGAACATCGTCATAAAAATATGGATGGATTCATTGAAACCCAATGATAAATAAATACTTATATCAAAATTGTAAACATTCTTTCAAGCAATAGATAACAAAGTAACTGATAACAACAAATAAATAAGGCACCGATTAAAATTCATGATATTATAGTGTCAACGTCCTAAGAATTTTCGTAAAGAGGTCGTCGTTTACGGCCTAAATTTAAATCGGTTGATTAGCAAGTTGATTTCCGAATGGAATTAAACGAAACAGGTCACACAGTACATTAACATCGAAACTTAAAAATCGGAACAGCCCACGTGGCGTTTTGATTTACATTTCAGACTCTTTTAATTCGATATTTTCGAGGTAGTAAAGTACAAAATAAGATTTTATGGGCTGATCAAATTTAACATATATGTAGAAGTATTCACGCTTTTGCTTTAGAATCTAATCAACATCAAAACTTTAGATGTTTTTAATCGACTTCGAAAAAGGAGGAGGTTCTATGTTCGCCTGTATCTTTTTTTATGTAGTACCTATGTTCACCGATTACTCCGCCATTAGGCCGATTTTCAAAATTCTTTTTCTAATCGAAAGAGTACACTGCCGAGGTACTCCAACAATGGGACCACCATTATCACCATGTCCTAATCTGATGATGGAATCCCAGGTAATTCGAGGGAAACCCTTAAATTTCAAGACACATCCAAAGTATTTCATATTTTTTCTTAAGATATTCAGGTATTTGTATCTAGTAGTCATCATGTCGTGTTACTGATCTGATAATGGAAGACAAGGAGCTTGAGAATAATTCTTTCAATACTGTTTAGAGCGAGAGACCTTTTATTTTAAGTTATTCTGGTGTTTGCCTTGGCTCAAATTCTAATTCGCATGTAGGTATTAACTTAACTAAAAATATTGAAAAAAAACTTCAAAAACACCAAAAGTAATATAAGACATCACAGTTTATATTGAAGTCGGTGCCAAGCAATGATCACCTTCAAGGTCTTAAAAAATATAAAAACAATTAATATAGTAACTTATAATTTGGCACTAACTTCAATATAAAACTGTGATATCTTATATATTCTTATATTATTAATGACTTTTTGGTGTTTTTAAGACGGTTTTATTTTTTGTAAAAAATGTCTGTATTGATTCTTATTAGATCACTGATATATTTTCAAAATGTTCAGATTATACGTTGCAACATTTGGATCCTTTTTAGGTAGTAGTTGTTTTGTGTTTTAAGCTTTTTCATCAAAAGTAACGGTATAACGAAAATTTTAATAATAAATAGGGACAACTAATATTGATAGCAAATGCCTTAATGAATGTCTGAAGGTAAATCGTTCCTCCTGTCATAGAAAAACATAAGCACTCCAACACAGCTATACATAGTCCAGCTATTCGTCTCTGAAAGCACCAAAATAAATAATTAAGGCATGCTCTCAAGGTGCGCTTACCCCGCTGGGGTGAGGCACGGGGGAAGTAGGGCGGGTCAGGGGTCGCGCCGCCCTGCCCCGCCCAGCGACCTCCGAACCTCTCACTTATAAATATAGAAAGCTTATGGAAATACGAGAAAATCGCCGAAGAAACTTGAGGCTGATGCCTGCATGCTTCGAGAGACGTGACGCATTACGAAAATAACCTGAACGTAATCGTTTTGTTGTGAATAAAATGCTGACTAGGAATTCTCGTTTTCAACTGAAACAAGTAAAAACTTCAGTGTAAAGAGAAATTCTGATGATTAACCATTCATGTCTATATTTCATGAGATACTTCTGCTACGAGGACATTTTGCTGATTAGATTTACTTAAATGTAGGATCGAATTATTAAGGCTTAGTGTGGTAGAAGATAACCCTTTTACCGGATGGAGACTCTGTACCAAGGTCGTGTGCTTGGGTACCTCCGTCTTACCTATTTCTGCCGCAAAGCAGCAATGCTTGCATTGCTGTGTTCCGGTTTGAAGGGTAAGATATGGCACTGAAATTACTGGGTACCGTGACTTGGCATCCTAAGTCACAAGTTGGCAACGCACACTGTGGTTCTTGTGGGGGTTGCAGTTTTGCTGCAGATTTCACATGTACTATAGGTAACTGTTACCACTTAACATCAGGTGGGCAATTTGCTTGTTTGCCAACTTTCTGCAATAAAAAAAAACCCTCTTTTCTTGTGGTTTCAGAAGTTAGTCCCTGTTAATTACTTTATTAAAAGTACAACTGTCTTATGACCAATTTCACCAACCTTTTCTTAGCTTAGGACAATCTTAAGTGATGTTATATTCTTTTCATTAAAGACAAGAAGTGACAGCATACTTCTTAGGATTCTGTGAAAGTGGCCGTTAATATCTAACTATTCTCATAGTAATTGCATTCACCAAAAAGTGCACTTACAATGAATATTTTCTCTGCAAAGTTTACGCTGCCATATTTTTTACTATACCGAAATTGACAACCTTTTCATTACATATTATACTTTAAAATTAAATCTAAAAAATGTTCCATGCTCTTTGCCCACGTTTACTATCGAACTTCGCAAAACAGTGACAGGGCGTAGGAAGATACGAGTATCCTACGTACCTGGCAACCGTAACCATTAAATAAATACAATAAAATCAAATATGTAAGTCATACTGGGTATCAAGGATTTACAATAGCTTTCCTAGCGTCAGCTGTTGTTACATTTGGACACAAAACATGTGACAAAATACCAGCAAAAGCTCCTACTGATCGTAAATGAAATGAGTAAGTATCGAAATTAAGTTTTTTCATTAACACTTTATTATTTGAGATAATTGATACATTAATATGAGAGATAATTTTTGCTTTGAAAGAACTTATAAATGCCTGTTTAATTTGAATAATGGATACCGGAGAGGGTATCAAACGCAGCTTACGAGTATTTGCAGACTCACTGTTGAAGTATTTGTATTTGACGTAAAATAGGTATATGTTTTGGCTTCATGTCAAAACTTATCTTCATCATGTTCAACTGTTGTCATATAGGCATTTACAATCTTCGTCTTCTACTCGAGCTCAAAAGTTGTACCCAAGCGATCCTCAGAAGATAGAATGGTAACATTTTTTAACCAACTTCAAAATAAGGAGGGGGTTCTCAATTCGGCGCGTATGTGTTTTGAGTGTATGTTACGCGATTACTCCGCCAATTGTGGACCGATATTCAAAATTCTTTTTGTATTCGATAGAGTTTACTCTTGGGGTGGTCCTATTTTCACCAAAGTCAGGATGTGATGATGGGATCCCATGAAAATCGAGGGATTCCCTTAAATTTTATAAGTACGTCCAACGTGTTTCATGTTTTTTCCGAAGCTATGCACGTATTTGCGTCTGGTAGTCATAAACCGAGCTGATGATTAAAGTATCCTTAACTTTGATGATGAAAATACAAAAAAAAAATACTTTTCGGTATTTTGAACTCGGTTTTTATTTTTTGTATTTTTATCTTTTTAGTGAATGAAATCTTAATTCAGTTTAACTTTTCAGTGTCTTTAAGGTCGGTTTTTCATTTTTGTTTTTTTTTATTTAGCTATTAGACTAGCTTAATTGATAAACATTCTATAATGCCACCAATTATTTATGTCTGACCAAAACATCGATAGAAACATCATTGAAACAATAACCAGTAGATAAAATAACCAGGATTTTTTTTGTGCTATGTTACGCCATTACTCTGCCAATTGTAAGACCGATTTTCAAAATTCTTTTTGTATTCGATGGTGTATATTCCTGCGGTGGTCCCATTGTCACCAAAGACAGGATCTAATAATGGGATCCCAGCCCAGGAAAATCGAAGGAAAACCTTAAACTATAGGTGCGTCCAACGTGTTTTATGTTTTTTTTTTCCGAAGTTAGGTATGAGCTAATGATGGAAGAATTTAGAAAAACTTATCAGCTTTATCAGAAGTAACAACATTTGTAATAAATATTTATATAAATTTTTATATAAATAGTAACATTTCTTTACATTATAATGAGCAATATCCACAAATTAACACTAGGCATTGGCATCATTCAAATAATCGTTGACTTTATAAATAACCTTTACTCATACAAGTCTCATGCTATCAAGTTATGAAAAGGCAAATCAGGAACACCTTGTGGAATTTTATTGTAAAAAAAAAATATATATTTCCTTTCAATTCTGTACATTGGAATAGCAAGTTTATTTTTATTCCTTGTGCTTGAATGTTGAATTTGGAAATTAGTATCAAATTAGTATTCTTTTCAGAACCCAGAATCCTGGTAATACTATTGCAAATGACTATCAACTTATGTAAAGTCCTAAGAAATTGAAGTTTCGTAAATGTACTAAGCTGAAATCATTGCAAATTAACGAGCTGCCAACTTTGAATAATTTCGCCTATATCTCGCATATTTTTACTAATTAGTATCATAAACCTACTAGTAAACTACCTGTCATATAAGACTTTTTTAATATTATAATTATAGATGAGTAGTACAAAATTATCAAAGCTCTTGATAATAGAACAAACTTCAAGAAAGAATAAAGAGAAAAGGGCAATGGGCTTGTCATTGACTTAAGAATTCCCTAAGTTTTATCTTTATTTAGTTAAAAAGCACACAATCTTTTCTCAATTGCCTTAGTTTATGGCTGCTTACATATATCTGAAAGAAAAAAACACACTAATATACTTACAAAATGTACGCGTAATTCGCAACGTCGGTAATATGGCATCCAATTTCGGTTTGAACCTTCAAGGAGAGATCCAAGTTTCTTTGACTTTGCAACTGTCCATTATTCTAAACTTAACAATACGATCGCCCAAGGGTTCCGAGGTACGCAAGGCCGAGGCAAGTTTCTCGGTTATCTCGTCGCATCGATCGCGGCGACGGTGTCGGTGTGTCGACTACCCCCCATTCACCCCCATTTGGGTCGTGCCTGAGTAATTGGGTGCGGGCACTTTACAGACGCCGGGAACATTTTTTCCGACGCTTTTCAGCTTTTTATTTACGGTGGCTGCTGCGGCGGATTCGTGGAGCGGTGCGCGTGACAAGCCTATTTTTCAGGCTATTTCATGTTGAAGGTACCGAAATATTGCCAAGGGACTTATTTTATAAGTAAGTTTTTCTTAATTTGTTAACGATTTACAGTAATTCGTTGTTACAAATGATTCATTTATATTGAAAATCACTTGAATCTTGAATTCATCGTGATTACGATGCTTATAAGAAGTAAATGCTAGATTTACCTAGAGTCCTCTATCACTTGCCATCTAACTGACCATCTTATCTTTTCAGAACACACTCATGCTGGTAATACTATTGCAAATGACTATCAACTAATGTAAAGGCCTAAGGAATTGAAGCTTAAAATTTTTGAGGCACCAATCCCAACCAAACTGAGTAGATTTTTTGTCCTATTTTGCAATTAAATATCGCCAGTACCTTTATGTTCTGAAACGCTATTTTTTTATACAACAAAGTTGGCAATCAAGCAGACAGCCCACTTGATAGTATAAGTGGCTTAATTTACCAATAGTACCTACCTACATGTGGTTTCTGTAAGATTCGCAGACATGCAACCACTATAAGGACCACAAAGTATGTTGCGGTTAACCACCAATCACGGTACCACGGTTAACAAAATATAATACTTGTTACCCGTGGTACCATTGAAAAGAATATCCAAAATTTATTCATAATATAAAATTAATATAGAATATTTATAACTCGGATATGTATACCTATTTGTATGTTAAAAATGTCGTTCATTTAACCACTCGAGTTTAAACGCATGAAGTCTCAAATTAAGACATCTTGAACACGGTGGCTTGTACGAATACCGCGTGGCATCCGTTGCGTGCTAGGAATGTGTACGGTACGGTGCACACAACACTCTTTGATAGTACTGAAAGAGAATAGTTTGTGAGTCTGTAGGTATAGTGTATTTTTCAATTTTACTTTTATCACAAACAACCAAATCAACATGTAAGTAATTATGTTGCAAAGAGGCAATAGATACGAACTTCTCATTTAATCAAGGAACAGAAGAAAAGAAAAGTAGAGGTGCGATAACGGAACTTATTACTATGGGAACCGCCTGTGGTCATATTCTTGTAAAAACTAATACTTATTTTAGACTTCTAAGAAACATTTTGTAATTTGTCTTAATTTTATGTTTTTTTTTTGTTGTAATAAACTAGCCTTAATGAAACACGAATCTACATCGAACATCAGCATCATGCAATTAAAAAATGTTATTTAAATCGATGGAAAAAATATGAGTGCGATTATGCGGAGCTCCGCTTACCTGTGGCACGCGGGGTACTCCCATATGTCACTACACTGTTTGAAATGTCTCCTACACTACGTCTGCCAAGACCGACCACTGCCTTATTTAATCATTTCAAAACAAATTTTAAAAGAAAAAAAAAATCACTCCGGGCTGGATTGGAACCAGCGTCTACCACGTGTTGACACCATGTTCAATCAGACCACCGAAGAGGCTACCAAAATTTGCAGGAACCACATGTAAGTACTATAAACGAATGTAGTCACCAGGGCTTGAAACCGGTTCAACATTAACCGGTATTATAAGGGTTAAACCAGTTTTATAATATACATAGTTCCGTTCCGGAGTGGAACCAAATAGGAGCGATACTTGGCACCTAAATAAACCGGTTTATAGTGAGATCGGTCGCGACTTGTTGTACCTCGTTGAAGTACCCACAGTGCGCGTCGCTCGCAAACGCAGTTGCAGTAGGAGTATGGTTGATCATTGCGCACGTTCCATGAACATGGGTCGGAAACGTAAATCAAGTATTTATCATTAGTTCGTTTCCCTGAACGAAAAGTATAACCGGTTAGTAAAAAATACCCATATTTTTAAAAACCGGTTCAAAAACCGGTTTAGAGGAACGTAACCTTTATCAAAAAGTTCCATAGGTAAATTCGTCGAACCGGTTCAAAAAAATACCGGTTTCCAAGCCCTGGTAGTCACTAACCAACAGGTGGGTAGCCTATACTTGTTTGCCAGCTATGTTGAAAAAAGAGACGCAAATCCGAATCCTATTCAATATGTAATCTTATCTTGTAACGATTTATTAATATTATGATCTTTTCGTGCAAATGCAAAATCACAAATATTAGATTTGAGCAGTTTGGTTAGTCTGTGCAATAAGAACCAAAATCAAAATGTTATTTCAATATAAATATGACTTGATAGAAAGTTTTTTTGAATCGTCGAAATTTTTTACCTACCCGTTGTGTGGCTGACCATAGCTGGGCCATAAAAAAAACTGTGAAAAATAGATTGTTTGAGTATGGCGCCATAATATTATCTAGAGTTTGTCGGCAAGTTTCAGAGTTTGTCGCTTGCGCGTTTCAGAGATATGTGTGGCCCCGCTGAGGTAACGTTAACATAACTTGCCGACAAACTCTGACGAACTCTAAACAATTTGTGGCCCAGCTGGGGTCAGCCACACCTACCCGTTCAGGACATTTATAGATAAGAAAAATGGGTACAAGAAACTTATGAGCTTTATCAGAAATGTAATACTGACACTTAAGCAATGTTGAACATTTGAAAGATCTTCAATTTATAATTATTCCAGTGACTAACTAGCTAAAAGCAAAATCTCAAAATCCATGAGTTATGGAGACAACGATTCAACACCATCAATAAAAAACCAAAGAGAGTAAGTATCGTCGACAACGGGATTAAGCTCAAACTCAAACAGGCCACATCAATTTCAGCCAATTGCTAAGAATAGTGGCGGTGGGTGTAAATCAATCAGTTCCCATCACAATTTGGAGTTGGATCGATCTGCGCGGAACAAAGTCGTACCTACGTGTCACATCTAAATCACTCGCTGGTGCTCCTGTTGGTTTGTTTGTCCACTCTGTGCTGAGGATAATTTAGAGCGTCGAGACGCACGTCTTTTTGTCAATGGTTAAAAATAGTCTGGTGAAAATGCTTGTAGTGATAAGCTCTTGTGACAGCTATACTCACTGAGTATGATATTTAGCATGTTTCAGTTAATAGTTTATTGGATTTAGTTTATTGCCCTGAGAATCGGATAATTGAAAAGAAAACCAATAAAACAGGTCCACTTGTGACTAGAACTGTTTTTGCAGCTACAGTATGTGATATTTGAAATTTTTAATTAAATTTACCTTTGACTGTTACAGCCAAAGTAGTTTAAATTGACTTGGAAATCTGAAAATTGAAAAAAATACCAATTAAAATGTCAATTTTATCCCATCCATTTGATATTGGCATTCATCCTGAATGGATGTACGAGTATACTAACAGAGCATCTATTGGTTAAAGATGTCAATATATTTTATTCAAGTAGGATTACATAATCGCTTTTGAACGTCAATGCAGCTATGCCAATGGTTCACAAGTCTATGTACTATTGTTACTGGTGGTGTCAACATAAAACGCCCACTACTGGGCACAGGACATAAAGTGTACGCGGAGATTTGGGCCATGTCCCACAACACCTTGCAGGTTGGGATACGCTGTTGGTCAGTAGGTTGCCCCAGCAGGTAAGATTTGTCTTCTTTTAGTGAATTGGGAATTCCTGATCCCAAACATGGCCTCCACAGAGGGGTTAGAAGTCCTGCTTTAGCCGGGTATGGGTAACCCAGCGAAATAGCCGCTGGTGAACAAAGCCCTAATAAGTGGGGTCAGCTTTGCCTCTTGGAATCGAAATTGATTATCACTATCGACTTAAGAAATAGGATCCAGTGAAGTATTATGTGAAACCCCACATACCATGCATCTATGAATGGACATGAGTGAATGCAGTTCACGTTTGATTAGAATTTAATGTCTGGCAATAAGTGACTGTGGACGTTTAATCCGCCTGCCCGGCAGATGGCGAATCTTCATAAGACGCCAGTGTCTTTCTTTCCTTGCATTACTTTTTATTTCACGCGGCTAGTTATCACAGTCACAGAAAATCATACGAGAAGAAACCGTTTTTCTTTGCAAGAAGGAAAACGATTTCAAAGAAACATGCAAGAAGAATAATTCGAAAAATTAAAAAGAAAGTTATTTTCCTCAAAATATTATTTATTTTTATTTTGTGGCACTAGAACTGTCATTTTTGAAAGAAACTTTATATCCATTACTTGTTTAGTATCTTATGCGTTACGGTGGCGTTCATGATAGCAGTAATGTTAAGTTTCTTTCAAAAATAATAGTTCTAGTTAGCAACCGAAGTTAGATAATAGGCCTGCAGAACGTCACGTTCACAGAACAATGCAATTTTTATAGCTTTTTTTACATCTTCATCCAAAAGTGCAGCAAACGTCCTTAATTTTTTTAACTTGGGACCTTGGAAGTGTAGTGGTGCTTTTTTTCAATAAAAAGTGAACAATATTTAAGGTAGTGATTAATTTAGATTTATCACGTTTGTTTTAATCCTTTTTTTATATTTTGTACGCGCGAATCCTTCCATTCAAATTCTCCCCTTGTTCGCTCTCACTCACGCTTACATCATTAGTGCACGAAGATCAATCCATAGTCACTTACGTTAATAAGCTGCTTATTAGGACAAATACTACTTACTAACACAACATTGTGATAGCTATGCAATTTTTAATGAATATAGGTATTTAAGTAGAGTAAAAAAATGGATATCTTCCTGTTTTTTGTTGTCCAAATGAAAGAAGTGTCCTCATAAGAGTATTATTCAAGTTGTATCAATCGTAGCCTAGTTCGAGCCGATAAGGCGGAGACGGGGTTATCAGATGTAACCTCGCGTATCGGGGAGCGAGTGAGAGATGTCGTAATTATAGCCGTGCAGTCATCACTTGGCAATCCTGAGATGGAACGTCGAGCTATAAAAATGCGTCACATATCTCAGGATAACAATATTTTTTTAAAGGATTCCATACATGCTAATAAAAAACAAAAAAATCGTATAGGATCTGGCGAGTGGCGACTGTCTAACATAGCCAGTTTGGGTAAGCACATGAAATCACTTCAACCCAAATATATATTATTTGGGTTGAATTGATTTCACTTGCCTTCTAATCGGGAGGTCCAGGGTTCGAGACCGCCATGTACCAATGTGTTTTTCGTATTTCGAATTTTATATACGTACATTTGTCTGACGCTCCTACGGTGAAGGAAAACATCGTGAGGCAACCTGCGTACATCAGCGAAGAAATTCAATAGTGTATGTGAAGTCGACCAATCCACACTGGACCAGCGTTGTTGACTAAGGCCTAGACACCCTAACTTAAGGAAGGCGCAGTCCCTCGGCGGGGACATATATGAGCTGTTATGATAATGATGAATAAAATGATGAATATAATAATAATAATATATTATAATTTATTTATTTCGGGCAGTGCCCATATCACAATATTCATATTATTTTGTTAGTACCAATCATCTTAAAAAACTAGTGTTATGAAGAATACAAATATACTCGTACAATGCAACATTATGTACAGATCCATACACCAGCTTATACAAAAAACTATGTTGATGTATGAACCCGTACCCAATGCTGTAGAAGAGGTAATTCCCACCTATCAACAAAAACCCCCAGAATACTGTTGTTGCTGTTTCTCAAGCGAGCTAGTGCAGAAGCGCATCTCCTTCTTGATATTGCTGCAAAGCCATCAACCTGTGCTTCCGCAAACATGTCAGAAGCACTGCACGTCCACGGGAGCCCCAACAGTAACCTCAGAGTGTTATTATATTGAACTCGCAGATCACTGTATGTCCGCTGCGTGTAACCAACCCACAAGCTGCACGTGTAAAATGATTGGCAGTAGGCTTTGAACAGTGTAATTTTTACTGACTGAGTACAACGTGCAAACCTGCGAGCCAGCATGTTGCCCCTGACAGCCAGTGATCTGCGCTCCCTCTCTATGTCTAAGTTATCCTTTAAGTCATCTGATAGCCAATGTCCCAGATATTTAAAACATTGAACTCTGTTAAGAGGCTTACCACTAGGGTTTTCGGAACCGGGTACCCGGGTCGGGTATACCCGGGTATTTGAGTGTTTTCAAACCCGGGTAATATTTGACGACAAACCCGGATACCCGAGTATCACAACAAAAAAAAAATTATTTACAAAAAAACCGCCTGATGTTAATTAGAAAGCAAATACATCCTCAACACTATTAGTTGCCCAAAAGCCTAGTAGCCAGGCCGTTAAATTTTATTAAAAAGTTGTCAATCAGCTGGCGAATTGAGGTTATGTTATCAATTTTGGTCGGCGACTAAGATGTGCAACACATAGTAAGTTGCATTGTAATAAAGATCAAGTTTAAAATAAGTAAATAGTTATTTAAAAGTCTTCTGTTGTGTCTACGTACGTTCAATAAAGTATGAACGTACGTACATTATGTTCATTATTTTTATTGTTTTTTGCACTCACATCACAGAGCAACAAACAATATTGGTTTGAATAACCAAACTATGTTCGTTCTTTTGGTTTCATTCAATATTTTCACTTTGATTTTGTTTTTTTTTCATTCCTAATAAAAATAATTATACTGCGACAAATTATGCGTTGTTTTATTTGAAAAAAAATTAAAACCCGGGTACCCGGGTATAACCGGGTATCAAAAAAAATAATACCCGATACCCGGGTACGAAAAAAGTCCGGGTATCGGAAAACCCTACTTACCACATAGGGAAATATCTGACAGGTTTGTATAGCTCATTGCACCAGACTTGAACAGCATCCATTCGCTTTTACAAGTGTTATATTTAAGTCCATGTCCCACAGAATAATGCTCACAGATTGTTAATAATTTCCTTAACCCACTAATAGATGGACTCAAAAGAGCCATGTCATCAGCATAACTGACGTTGTTAATGCAGCCTCCATCTACATAACAACCCACATTGGCTCCATTGAGTTCACCTATCAGCTGGTTCATATAAATATTAAACAATCGAGGTGAACTCAAACCTCCTTGTCTTACTCCGCACTGCAACTCATAATCCTCAGAATAACACCCCGACCATCTCACACTATTATTCTGAGTATTGTACCAGTGTTTAAATAATGCTACAATCTCTGTAGGTACAATTGTTTCACACAGGAGTTTATTCCACAGTACATTATAATTAACCAGATCGAAAGCCCTGGACAAGTCCAAGAAGCAAGCGAATATAGGTGTTTTTCTAGACGTATAGCATTGAACTGTCTGCTTTAAGGTGAATATAGCACTTTCGGTTGATAAGCCTGCTCTGACACCAAACTGGTTATCATTCAATACTACACTATCCGCCAAGATTTTATCCAGCAGACTGTCCAGCACCTTCGCCATGATTGTTGCCAAGGATATTGGTCGATAGTTACAAATATCAGAGGCATCCCCTGTCTTATTCTTTATGACAGGCACAATAAATATTTTTGTGAGTTCCTTAAGTAAGTAACTGTGACTAATATATAAACTATAAAACATGACCAGCACTCGCGGCAGATGCACACCCGCATTTTTTAGATGCTCAATGCTCGAGCCGTCATGTCGAAGCTTATGAGATCAGTCGTGTGTCTATCTGGCGACTGTCTGACACAGCCAGCTTGGGCAAGCACATGAAATCACTTCAACCCAAATATTTGTAACCCACTGATGGGAACCTATCAGAAGAAGAGGAATACACGAACAAACACGGACGTGAAATTTTAAAAATGGATATCTATTTTGCGTAAAATTAGGAATAAAAATAATTACTTCAAATCGTGCCGTGTGACAGAGGCCTTAGTGGCTCTCAAGTATAACTTCCATACTGTTAAGATTAACATATCTATTTTGTTTATATGATTCAGCATTTGCAAAGTTTGAATAACTTCAAACAATACGTGATATAATATAATAAAGTAGATAATTATTGTTTTCCTTAGATAATATTTTAATCTAAAAGAGATAGAAAACTCAAATGCTCAGAATCAATTCAACTTAACCAAAGCCGAAACCAAACTGGAATTTTACGATTTTCAAATTTTCAAATTTACCTTATATATTATTAATATTTATTTATGGTTTCAAATAAATTCAAGAAATAGAACAGTTTTACTAGGGGAGACTCTGTACCAGCGTCGACTGCTTCTGTGCCTCCGTCTTACGTATTTCTGCTGCAAAGTTGCAGTACTTGCATTAATTACGTAATTACTACCACATAATTACAACTATATATAATACCCAATTACAAAGATGTCTGTAATTTGACCGTAGAGCATAGTTAGTAGTGATCGCTAAAAATAAAGGACACTACAATTAAATAAGTCACAATCTAAACAGATACCATTATAATACAAACACATTCTATTCAAAGGATTGTTCTTTGATACATTGTTTGTGTAAGGCGGTAAACAGAATAACTGTGGATTACGCACAGACCGAGACGGTACCTTGAATTTCTGATTTTCAACCACCACTGTCCATTTGCGATCCATTGACAATCCGATGAAAGAAGCACAAGTCTCTCATCCATCTACGTCCTCTTAGAATGACCGTTTCAAAACGCTCAACACTGTAAAGTTTCCTTATTTTTTGGATGATTTGGGGTTTCTCAGCTTCCTGTGGGATTGTGAAAAATCCTTTCTTAATGGGCGCCCACATAAGCCAACGAACCCCTCTGTACCGAATTTCATGCTTCTAGCTCCACTAGTTGGGCTCTACGTTGATACCTAACTCACTCACTCGCCAAAGCCTTTTATAAAATACAGATCTCCCTATTTCGAAGTCTAATGAAAATGAAGGAAAGATGGCGATTCATTAAATTGATAAGATTAGGTATTTAAATATTACGATATAAGTGCGGTATGCCGGTTACAATTCACGAGGCGGAATTTCAGCCCGAGCCGAAGGCGAGGGCGTAATAGTGCAGAGTGAGTATAACCAATATTCGCACGTATATTGTATGACCCTTTTCAACACACTTGTGAGGAAAAATACTTAATAAACTGAATTTTTGGAATAAAAAAATAATTGACAAAAAATAAAAACCGACTTCAAAAATACTGAAAAGTTAAAAATAATGTAAGAATAGGTACAAACAACATCACACAGCAATATTGAAGTCGGTGCCAAACGATGATCTCCTAGAAAGTCTTAAAATTTAGCACCGACTTCAATACCTATAGAAGTGTGATGTTGTCTGTACCTATTCTTACTTTATTTTTAACTTTTCAGTGATTTTAAAGTCGGTTTATATATTTTGTAAAATATTTTTTTTTTCTTTTTAGTGAATTTAATACCACCTCACCTTCCTGACCTGAACTTGGAACTGAATTTAATACCTCACCTTCGGTGAGCTGGTATTTAATTCAAATCCAAGGTCAGGTCAGGTCCAAAAGTTAAGGATCCTTCCACCATCAGCTCGGTTCATGACTACCAGACGCAAATACGTGAATAACTTCCGAAAAAAACATGAAACACGTTCGACGTACCTATAAAATTTAAGGGTTTTCTTCAATTTTCATGGGATCCCATCATTAGATCCTAACTCTGGTGACCTTGGGACCACCCCGGGAGTATACTCTATAGAAAAAAAAAGAATTATGAAAATCGGTCCACAATTAGCGGAGTAATCGCGTAACATAAAAAACACGTTGGAAACACCTAAAAAATTACGGGGTTTCCTTAATTTTTTAGGTGATTCCTTCATCAGACCCTGACTTTGGTAATCTTGGGACCACTTCAGAAATATACTCTATCGAATACAAAAATAATTTTGAAAATCGGTCCATAATTGGCGGCGTAATCGCGTAACATACCAAAAAACATACGCATTCATTGTTAATAACACATATCATTGTCAATTTGTTGACAAAACTAAATATTGGTATGAAAATAATCGTTTGAAAAATCACGTAGTTCGTTGATGTCTTTTACATTACCTTTAGCTTTTAAAAATATAGTACATTACTACCGCGGCCGGCAAGTGCAGCATTGCCGGCGTCTGTGATGCGTGCCTCGGCTATAACACACACGGCCGTGTTTTATGAGCTGCTTTATGTATCTAAAGCCGGTGTAATTAGATCCACTTTACGAGCAAGAGTGTTGAAATAGTATATTATGCAACTAGTAAATAAAGGACGGATTTAAGAGGACTGTGAAGTGCCAATTCATGGCTCGAGTATGCACTTTCAAAAATGCAGTTTCATGCACACCGCTTAGAGTTGAAAGTCCGAGGCAAGTGCCTACATTTCTTATTGAAATATTGTTTCGGGCGATAACTATTTTACCCCCCTAAACCATTACAAAATTAGACACATTTAGTCTCATTAGATTCAGTATACCTTCATCTATGTTTGTACGTTTTGTTTTTTTTTGTAATTCAATATAATTTAGTCAAAAAAGATAAAAATGCTCGAGGTAGTTTTTAAGTCTCAAATATGGATATTTAGATGCTAATAATTTATATTCTGAGCAATATTACTTCAAAATCAAAACGTATAAACCTAGATCTTCATTATATCTACAAAATTTCCAAAAATTATGAAAATTGAACTATGTAAAGAGGGAGAAAAGCGTTATCACTTTTTGTATGAAAATTTACAGCTTCACAATCCTCTTAAAGCGAGGGTCATAGATGAATCACGAGCAAGTGAAGGATTCTTATGACTGAATAACGACCATTGGGAGTGATTCATGATGATTGAATCACGAATGTAGCGAGTGATTCATGTTAGAATCCTGAGTGACACGAGTGATTCATGGCCCTCGATATAAATCCGTTTTATTCAAGAGTTGCATACTATATTTTATACCATGACTACGAGAAGAATAAAGATTTAAGCGAAAATAGGCATTTAATAAAGAAAAAAGTCAAGTGTAATTAATTAAATCGCACATTAAAATTGGAACAATTACTAAAATTAAGATTAATTTTATTCTAATGCCAAACTCCTTGTAGAAAATGGCGACCAATCAAATCTCGGGGAGTTATTACCTAAAATTTGCACAAGGAGTTTGTATGTCGAGTATTCATTGCACAAGGAGTTTGTATCGTATATTTTTTTGCGCAAGGAGGTAGGTATAGCATTGAGATGGAGGTCGAATAATATCGGTGTGTTCTAAATCAAACACCAAAACAGTGATTAAAAGTCTTTTTATTCACTGGTTTCGGTGAATATAATAAGTTTTTTAGAGGGGGAATTGTATAATGACATATTATACCAGAGAAACAGTTTCGAACATTGCATTTACGTTTACAATGTGCTTTTCTGACAAGCTAAATAGTTTTTTTTCTGATACAGCAACTGTTAAATCACACACAGCAAGAAGTGATCAACCGTTTGTTCTGGTCTGCCGATTTAATGCGATTAGGTACGCAGAACGTTCGCGTATCCCCACGTTTACCAATAAGGAAAATTATAGTGTCTGTCGTAAAATCATTCAGTTTAGGTAGCAATTTTCCTCAAATCACACTCATGATAGCACGTATTTACACAAACTATAATGGTTAAATATGAATGGTGGCTAAGTATGTCTATATCGATGTAACGAAGTAAAATAGGTGCTGATACTTATGATAAGAACTACATAATTAGTTCGATTCAATGTTGATTAAGTTATTTTTCACTTCTCATGCTCTGAAAGTGCTTATTTGTGCAGGATATAGGATGCACAAAATCGAATTTTGTGCACAAGTGCATTAACGTATCTACTCATACATAAATGTATCTATATTAAGGCAAAGAAAATGAGCCAAACAGCCAAACACAATAAGAAGTTCATAGATAGAATTTGTTGTTTTATTATATTTACTTTAATTTATTTGCCTTATGTGTTTTTTAAGACATAAAGAAATGAAAAACAGAGTTTATAACTCGTCCACAAAACCATTTTATCGTCGATATTACTATCAGCCCTCGTCTTCGGCTTGGGCTGCTAAGTCTCGGATAAAAATGGTTCGTTTTGTGCACTTGTTGTAAAATCGACTATTAATTATACCTAAATATGACTAAGGTGTGGAACATTCATGAATATTTCATGAGAATATTCAAAGGAAAAAGTAAGTTGTATCACAAATACTGATGATGATTCTGCGACCGCAACTACTAAATAATTTCAGATTTAATATACATGAACAAACTTGTTGTGCTTTATTGTTTAATCTCTTTGCCTTTTTCGTTTATAAAACCTAAGGCTTTTCAGTCAGCTGACCTTAGAGTGGCTATGAAACAATCATTTTAGATTCATTAGGTTCCACTTTGAATAAAAAACGTAATGATTATTAGCTTTGTTATCATTTGCTTGAATAACTTCATATTATGTATAAGAAAATTCCGATACCCCGATTTAGACTTGTCTAACAAAAGCCCTTCCAAATTTGCTTTTGTTGTTTCACAACATTCAATTTTTAGTTATTTATATGCGAAAACTTATTAATAGTCAGTTTTTTAATTAGATATTAAAGTACTGTTTATTTCCTAACAAAATAAAATAACAAAATAGTCAGAAATTATATGACAAGTCTTGTAAAAAAAAATATTTAACAAAAAATAAAAACCGACTGAA
Organism: Schoenobius gigantellus; assembly: GCA_963935595.1. Classification (NCBI taxonomy): domain Eukaryota; kingdom Metazoa; phylum Arthropoda; class Insecta; order Lepidoptera; family Crambidae; genus Schoenobius; species Schoenobius gigantellus. The sequence goes on from OZ012554.1 coordinate 26,859,361, forward strand.
AAAAAACTAAAAAGTTAAAAATAATATAAGAATAGGTACAAACAACATCACACTTCTATATTGAAGTCTTTTTTGTAAAATATTTTTAGTATTACAACATTCAAATTATCAGTCTTATTTTTTTAATAAGATATTAAAATACTGTTTGTTTTTCTAACAAAATATAATAACAAAATAGTCAGAAATATGACATTTATTGTAAAAAACAAGCTGATTTGTGGACTGATATATCTTAAGACCGCGTACAATTACACATCTCCATGACTTCTAGCAAGCTAAGTATGTAGGTATAGGGATTTTATTTTCGTTCTATGCTTCGAATTTTGATTTTGAAGCCATCCCTTTTGCTTGAAATGAATAAATCCAGAGCAATAACCAGTGATCGATTAGAGCATTTGTTGCGCTCCGTCGCGCCGCCCTGACGCGATTTCACGCGCCGCGGCTCGCGGCGACGATACGCTATTTTATCACGACGTCGCCAAGAAATATTACTTACTAGGAAAACTTGCCATTTATTTGTTGTGTATACCGGGTGTAACTGAACACCCCAATAACATTTAAGGGGCATATAAGTTAGATACTAAATGGACCTTCGGTGCTTGTCTGAGACCTGGAACCCCAATACTTTCAGAGTTATTTGATTTTAAACTGAAAGCAAAAACTTTCAAGTGACAACCATAATCAGCTCTTAACCCAAAAGAAATTTAAACACAAAATGACACGTGACAAACGTGAGAGTAGTAATCCTCGTACGCTTACGTAGGGCTGTCGGCACTTAATACCAAAAAATAATTTATTTAGTTTGTATGACGTGAGTGTAGTATTCCTCGTACGCTTACGTGGGGCTGTCGGCACTTAATACCAAAAAATAATTTCTTTAGTTTGTATGGGGAAAAAAAGTAAGTTTGTTAGCCCTAATATTTTTCCTATAGAATCTCTAATTCTTATGGATACATACCCTTAAATGTTATTGGGGTGTTCAGTTACACCCTGTATACTGAGGAGCTTGGGGTGGAGCGGTGTCACGTGTGCTCGCTGTTATTGCGATAGTGAAGCAACGTTTACTGTGGCCAGAATCTTGGTGGGTGACCAGCATAAAGAGTCAACTCCTCTACATTCGCCACGTTTAGTAGTGGATCCTGTACCTGATCTTGCTCCGGTCATTGCAGTCAGCCGTCATTGTTTAGTAACCTGGCAGTAAATATTTGTTTCGAAGTACGACTGAAGGGTATATGTAAAAAATAGATCACAAGGTACAAGATCACACTTTTAAGGAGAAGCATAATATGCTTATGTGTAATAAACGGATAGTATTTCAGCTCATAGCAATATGCGAATAATAGTTATAGCTAGTGTATAATGTCTTCCTACCAGATATTCGGTCACGGTGGCCAATCTCAACAGAGACTAACCATCTGCGCAGGAGATATTATAGTGCACAAGTGACCGCGCAAACGCAAGTGCACTCTCTGTTCCTTCACTCGCCTAGTCCGATGGGACGGTTTACCGACACGACCGGGGCGAGATCAGGTCCACTGTTTAACGTGTCTTTCGAAACACGGAGGAGCTCGGGATGTTTCGTATTGTGGTCACCCATCATAGGACTAACCACAGCCAACGTTGCCTAACCTTAGCAAAAGTTTGCTGAGCGCACGTGCAATGCGCCACCAAGCAGGTGTATCTGTGTTTGCGTAGACAACTGTGCAATGTGCAATATTATTTCTTCCGCGGTAACTTATCATCTGTTAGTCTCTGTTGAGATTAGCCGCCGAGACTGATCAGTAATTTAAGTTCCATCCAAACGGTTGTAGATAACAATTTGACCACCTTTCTCCCAATAAAGCAGAATACGAAAGTACATCAGTCAATTTATTGTGCTATATAAAGTCGCGATAACATTTTCTGAAGTTGAAGTTTCCAGGTTGGTAGTTCATTCTGCAGAGTCAACACAGTACATGGGGGGTCACTGATTCTGTTAAACAAAAGCTTAAAATTTAAAGAACGGAAAGATATTGTGTCTCTCTCTGTAGAATGCATAATAGAACTATCATGTATAGAACTTGAGCAATTCATTGTGGTATGTGTATACAAACCTGGTTCCTCAGCCTATGATAGGTTTGAGGAAATCATGGATGAAGCCTTGAACAAATTGGGTAGATCTAAAAAATACTTGATTGTGTGTGGAGATTTTAATATTGATCTTCTTAAAAAGAACACTGAAACCTATAAAATCTTAAATTTATTTAAATCACACAATCTTTCCAATTTATTTATGAAGCTTACTAGATTCTGTAACACAACATCAACCTGTTTAGACAATATATATAGTAATCTAGTACCTGTAAGTAAGAAAATTATTACAAACTTAGATTCAGACCATTTGCGTGCTTCAAAATTGACACAGAACAAGTCAATAAACGTAAAATTATATGTCGACCAGTAACTGCTGACAGATTGAAACGTATTGGAATTGAATTATGTTGTAAACTTCCTTTTTTATCACCGGATATGTCACCAAATGATATGTATAATATATTTTTTGAGACATTTTGCAACCAATTTAACAAAATTTTCAAAACCAAAGAGATCACTGTTACTGTTAATCCAGTGTTTAGCGAATGGGCCACTGCAGGAATACACAAAAGTAGGCAAAAATTGTATGAGCTGTACTCAGAAAGACAGTTTAATAGAACTGAATCTTTTCAAAATTATGTTAAGTCATACTCAAAAATTTTTAAGCAGGTTTGTCAAACTGCGAAAATTAAATATATTAGTGCTCAAATTTATAACAGTACAACAGTCTACTTGGAAAATTATCAATGCAGAGACTGACCAAACAAAAGCTTCAGCAAATAATTATAAACTTAAAATTGATGGTAAATTTATTAGCTCAGACTCGGATGTTGCTAATGAATTTGAGAAATTTTTTACTCGAATTCCTGTAGATTTGACAAGCACTTTAGGCTCTTCCACCCCCATTGCAGAATCCTTGTTGAAAGAAAATGTTCCTTATTGTAATACTGTATTTAAATTTAACTATATTAGTAAACGTGACATCATAGACACTTTCAAATCGTTGAACATTAAAAAAACTGCCGATCTCTGGGGAATATCTGTTTAAATGGTAAAGAATGTTGTTGAAATAGTTGCTACACATTTAGCTTTAATTTTCAACAACTGTATTGATAGTGGTGTGTTTCCTGATTTGATGAAACTTAGCAAAATAACTCCATTGTTTAAATCTGGTAGTACTTTAGATCCCTCTAACTTTCGTCCAATATCCGTACTATCAACATTCAGTAAAATTTTTGAAAAAACCGCGCTTAAGCAATTACAGAAACATTTTAGTAATAATAACTTACTGCATATCAAACAATATGGTTTTACCCGCGGACGGTCCACGACTGATGCTGGAATAAAATTGTTAGAGTGCATTTATGAGGCCTGGGAGGAGTCGCAGGATGCCTATGGTGTTTTTTGTGACTTATCGAAGGCTTTTGACTGTGTCCAACATCAGACGTTAATAAGGAAATTACACTATTACGGTATCCGTGGTACCGCTTTGGATTTTCTCACTTCTTACCTAAGTGACAGGATTCAAAAGGTGGTCATCAATGGAGAGCAGTCACCTGTCGCCATATTAGGTCCATTTCTATTTCTGGTATATATTAATGACCTCCCTCACCTTGTAAGACACGACCATGAGATAGTCTTGTTTGCAGATGACACGTCTTTAGTATTTAAAGTTAAACGTGGACAAATTAATATTGACGAAGTAAACATTGCACTCTCCAAGGTCGTTCACTGGTTCGGCGCCAATAATTTGTTGTTAAATGAAAGTAAAACAAAATGCATTAGATTCACTATGCCAAATGTTCGATTAGTTAAAGCCAAAGTCAAGGTTAGGGATGAGGAAATAGAGCTGGCCAATCAAACTGTATTTCTGGGTATAACTTTAGATTCTAAGTTACAATGGGGTCCTCATATTGAATGCCTATCGAACAGACTAAGTTCTGCAGCATACGCCGTAAAAATGATTCGTCAAATAACAGATGTGAAAACTGCGCGGTTAGTCTATTTTAGCTACTTCCACAGTATTATGTCATACGGGATACTACTGTGGGGAAATGCCGCCGATATTGGCTGCATTTTTGTACTGCAGAAGAGGGCTGTTCGGGCGATCTATGGGATGGGCTCCCGAGAGTCTTTAAGAGAAAAATTCAAAGAAATTGATATTATGACTGTACATTCACAATATATTTATGAAAACTTACTGTATGCACACAAGAATAAAGATATCAAATTCAGTAAAAATAGTGACTATCATAATTTAAATTTAAGAAATAAAGACAAGCTAGCAATGCCCACATATAGGCTGCATAAAATAAGCAACTCTTTTGCAGGTCACTGTATACGAATGTACAACACGCTGCCATGTAACATGCATGACTTGTCAGTAAATAAATTTAAAATTTTAATTAAAGCTCAGTTAAGCAAAAAGGCTTATTACAGTGTTAAAGATTTTTTGAATGATAAGGCAGCGTGGCGGTAAAAGAAATAAATTGCTCGTTCTCTGAATACTTTTGTAATATTCACAATTTGTAAGACATTTGGCGATTTTAAAAGAGTTTTGGCACATGAGTTTCTTGCCCGATTCTTCTCATGTTAGCCCCTACATTCGGAATCGGGTCGCTCTTGGCGATTACATGCGCGGCAACAACTCCGCGGATGTACTTGCCACTAGCGCACGGGTTAGCTTGATTTTAGTCGAATATTTTTTATGTTTAATTATTAAAATTGTGTAAAATTGACGATTTTAAGTGCCTGCAAGGGCCTATGAAATAAAGTACTTTTGATTTTGATTTTGAAGAAATAGATCGCAGAAACATGCTTGTTGTCTTTTCCAATACAATACATGAAATTTACAGACTTCGAAACGCTAATGATAAAAAAAAATAATTGTCCGTTTTTACACTGATAAGGTTATGTTATAGTTAATGTAATTACTTTTATTCCTCTTGTTGAATAGCTTCACCAAACACGGCCTATTAATTATCAAACACCTAAGTACCTACAAGTTATAAAACATTTCTCCAATAATACCCTAAACCACGTGTAATTTTTTTTTCTCCAATAAACCTAATCCACGTGCCGCAACAGTAATAAATCCCTCAACAAAACGTCAACCCTCACAATCAGTGTAATAGAACCTCTTTCGAGTTCACAATATCTCCGCGCGGCGTCGCCTCTGCCGCATTGTGCAGAGGCGACCAATTGTGTAGAACCCCTGACTGAGTGCTTAATTGACTACCGAGCGAAAGCTTTTCGGGAGGACGAAAACATGTCGCCACTTTTCCAATATGCATCGAATACACTGCTGCTTGCGTTCACCAAAATGAAAAGTTTTGTTCGCTAATATGAGGTGCAATGGCAATGGATGGAGTTGACGGAAAATTCGCGGCGGTGTACCGCGTTAAGGGGAAGCCGATGATATCGGATTAAAGTGCATTGGAAATCAGATTTGTTGGCAAGTGATGGGATTGTGTGGGAGCGTTTAATGCCACTTAAGCTAGCCGATTAAGCAAGGGCCCGTCCTAGATCGCGCCACGCGTGGCTTGATCACAAAAGTTGAGCGTGCCTCTGTAGACAGCGCTTCACTGTTTGTATCCGAAACAATGGTGTAAATTTTAAATAAGTGGCTCTTCGTTGCCTGCTCAATGAATCCAGTAGCTTGCACGCGAAAGACTACATACAGGACATTAGTCCTGGATGTAGTCAAAAACAAAATTTACGCAATATTTCATTTAGGTAAAATACATCGTTAACTTTTGTAATTGGTAGGTATGTTTCATAAAATCCATACTAATATTATATGTCATGTGAAAGTAACTCTGTCTGTCTGTCGCGCTTTCACGACAAAACTACTGAGTCGATTTAGATGAAATTTGGTATAGACATAGTTTGAGTCCCAGGAAAGGACATGGGATAGCTTTTACCGCAGAAATCACCCATTAAGGGGGAGAAAAGGGGGGTAGAAGTTTGTATGGGGAATCAATAACCGCTGAACCGATTTAGATGAAATTCGGTATGGAGATAGTTTGAGTTGTGGGGAAGGATAAAGAATAGTTTTTATTTCCGTAATCATTCCTAAAGGGTGTGAAAAGGGGGAGGGGGGGGGGGTTGTAAAAGGAATCAATAAAAAATGCTTTCCACGCGGACGAAGTCGCGGGGTAAAGCTAGTATAGATATAAAATCATCCATATACGGAATATGTACTAAGTCTTTACAATATGATATGTAATTTTTGGACATATATTCTGACACATTGCCATTCTTTAAGAAAAAAAATATTGTAATAGCAATGAAAATTGTATGTAGACAGCTAAGTTAGTATATTCCTTTTAGTCGTCATATGTTTAGTCTTACTTTGTGTTTACTTTTCCTACATACCAATTGTAATGTACCTAGTACCTAAGTTATAACGTAATATTTAAAGGTAAACCATGAAATAAAAAAGTAATAGCACAAGCAAAGGATTTACAGTTTTTTCATACATAACACTTTTTGTTACAATATTATTATTAATTGCAATTTATTATATATTTTTAAACTAACTAGCATACTGATTGTAAGTGAGATGCAATGTGCATAACACTTCGTTTGTCAATTGCTTTCTTTCTTCCAACTCTGTGCTACTTTGCTAAACGCCTGAAACACCCCTCAATGCAATTGAAAAATAAGATGTTTAATAAACAGCATCGTCTTTGTTTGGCTTCCAATACTCCTGACAGATACAAAGCAAAAGTTGGACTTAGTTCAACAGCACTTCAGCATAAGCACATCTTGGAAATTCATTCTAAACATTCTTCGTCCGCGTGGAATAGTAACTTTTGTTGAAGTTGATAAAAAGTAGCCTATGTTATACCTTATATAATTAGCTAACTACTAATGAAAGTCCCGTCAAAATCGGTCCAGCCGTTCCGGAGATTAGCGGGAACAAACAGACAGACAGACAAAAATTTTTAAATTGTGTTTTTGTTATTGGTACCCGATATACATTCATACCCATTTAGTAAAAACATGTTATTTTGACATTACAAACAGACACTTCATTTATTTGTATAGACATTTTATTTATTTGTATAGATATACTTAATATATAATAAAAGGAGATATTCCCATCTTTAGACGCACGCACATCCGTAACCGCTAATGGTAAATACGTGAAATTTGGACAGTTGTTATATTTCAAAATGCGGACGCACACTAAGAAGGGATTTAAAAAAAAAATCCCTAAAGGGATGAAATAGGGTTTGCAAGTTTATATGGATTTTTTTTAAATTAACAACGATTTTGATAAAACTTGAGATTCTTTCTCTTAAAAATATTTCATTGAACACGTGTTTCATGGTTTATTGGAATTCACCCCCTTAGGGTGCAAAATAGGGGTTGAAAGTTTCTATGAAAAATATTTAAAATCTGCTCCAATTCATACGAAATTTATTATCCGGGCTTAAGTAGGCTACAAAATTATTTTTCCTAGGGGAAAATATAAATTCCCACGGGAAAACAATAATAACGCGGGCGAAGCCGCGAGCGGAAAGCTAGTCTAAAGATAAATTAAAACAGTTGTCCTAACCTAACTGGCACGATTTTAGGAGGACCCATGGGACCGGCCATGATATTGCGGAACATGTCCGCCCTCGATTCATCGCATAAGACGGTAATCGATACATGTCCGAATATTAAATCGATGCTAGCTGACAGGTCAGATATTACTTCATCCGAGATATTTCCCTCGGGAGCGGCTTGTAAAGATTGGATGACCTTATTCTATAAGTACATCGTCATAATAAAGTTACTTAGAATATAAAGCGCGTATTGATTCGACTCGGTGATGTAGCTTTGCTTATTTTTTACATAGTACAGCTTTTGGCCTTTATCTCACCATAAGGCGGAAGAGATGGAAGCGAGCTCCCTGGACTCCTTAACGACTGAGGAACCTTTGGTTGTCGGAACGCAACAATGTGAACTTGTTAAAACGGCGATATACTTAAGTAAGACGGCACTGGCTACCCAGGCGGGTTCAGAAACCCGTCCACCAACCAAACCGAGCAGAATTTCTGCCTCGTGGGGAATCGAACCCCGACCTTCGGGTCGATACCGGGTGATCCCAACCATGAGACTACGACGGCGCTAAAAATATTTTGTTTAAAAATATCTTATCTCGTTTCCATATATGTACATTGGTTTGTAAGACATTTCGTTTCCATACATTCAGTGAACAGTGACTCATCTATACATTGTGAACATGTGATGCATGCATAGTGTTATTCATTGAAAAGTTTTATTAATTAAGTAATAAATTGGTCATATTTTTGAATGATTCAAAATTTGACGATATCATATATTTTTTAATATACAAATGTGTCATAGTTTATTTGTATTAAGCAATATCGTTTAATATAAACTAGTCTAAAAAAATTGACATTCTATAAAAAAAGATTTTCTAAATATATCTATAACATACCCATCCGTAACCACATTTGTCCTCTGTAAATAAAACGATCGCTCTAATGTCCTCGAGCACAGCTTCGCCAATAAAGTATCACTCTTTATTATAGCAATGAAAAGAAACACCCTTTGATACTTTTTACTCTTTTTATTTTTTTCTTGATCTCGGCACGTGGTAAGCTACGGTTGAGATGGTTAACCCTTGAGCAGGCACGGATGCTGACAATCGGTGTCACAAATTACCCGTTGATGTTAGGGTAAGTTTTTATAACCACATATAAATAAATTGGGGATTAAGAACTTAATATTCATCATTTACTGAGCCGTTAAATCATTTTTTTTCGTGTTGGTGTTATTGAAAGAATCAGAAAGGTTGGATTTTTATTTAAAAGCTAAAATCTCTTACTTGCTGTATTTATTACTTACTACGTCATTTTAGGAAGTATACTGTTTATAAAAACAAGTATTTTTTCTCTCTAATATTGAGCTGACATTTTTTTTCTAATTAACACATTCAAATAAGTTACAATTTTCAAGACTTTAACCTGCTACGTTCTAAGATTCGCAAAGCTAAGTCTAAGAAAAAACAATTACACAATATTGATACTATATGATTTATGAAACAACGAATATTAAAACAGTCTTTTCAATCGAAAATAATATTAAAATTCATGGCGACCAATAATTCAGGAACGGGAGCTTGTTTGAATCCCAAAAAAGCGATAACAATGAAGCCAATCAGACGGCTAAAACTCCTTGAGAATGGTATTAATTTTCAATGAGATTATTTACAAATCCTCGACTGCCCGGGAGCCGGGGGCCTAACTGTCAATATTGTCACTAAACATCACGGGATCTCGAGCAGTTGAAAAAAAGCTAACAAAAAATAGAAAAAACCATAAAAAAGACATGAATGTGGCCTAATTTTCGCTTTCAATACTCACTTTATGTGTAAGCATCGAGGCGGAACACAAATTAATTCATACGTCTTAAAAAAGTTTTTTTTCCATGTGCAAAGAACCGTTGGGCGTTTTTGCTCCCTTTATTTATGGTGTAAAAATTGGGTTACTTAACGGCAGCTCCGCGACTATTGTGTGAAGACGTGAGTCTTTTGTGCAACAAAAAAAGTAAAAAAAAAAGTTTTTGCAGACGGCAACGCGCAGAGGCGTGTGTGCAAATATCGGATTAGGTGTTATTAATAGATGGAAAATACCCAAATTATTAATGATTTTGTGCTTAACGAGTAATGAAATATGATATAAGATTACATTCAAAATCAAAATAAATTATACTCTTATCTCACATAAAAGCTCTTTTAATTTTTTTACCTCCTATAAACTTATCGACTTTGACAGAGAAGAAGTAATTATTCCTAGTTTATGAAATTCCCAAACAAGACATGTAAAGAAAAACAGAAAATAAGATACACTAGAAACCGCAAACGTGTTTGAGTTACAAAGATGACATTTTGATTATAAATATGCATGTAGATCATAGTTCAGAAAGTAATCTACCTTCATTTAAAACTACAATTCCGGTATATTAAAGATAATGTATTTAACTCGTGTAGTATTAAAAACGCAAACGCTGCAAAAACCACCGAATCTGTAATATAAAAGAACATTCTCGTCTAGTTACTTTATCGGACATAAATCCTGTATGTACAACGGAAAAAAACTCGAAACTGCCCCAACTACATGCGTGGCATCCGTTTCGGACATACCCGGTTCACAGCGTTCCACTAACAAAACATGGACACGCTTTTTTGTTAAACTAGATTTAACCGTTCGCTGCTTAAAGGGCCCGAGTTTACAGGGTCAGGGGTCACCATCGTCTTTTTAGACCAAAGAAAAAATTCGTTACAAACCTTGTATGTTGAAAAAAGCCATCAAAAAAGGGGCTTCTTGTGATATTGTGAATATTGATGAAGAATGAAATCTGGTTTGGAATCGCCTACATTACGAGTTTGATTCAAACCGCATGTGTGGTCCCACGGTAAGGCACCACGTGTTTAGAATACGTTCTGGGAACTTGTGGAACTAGCAAAAACTTGATTTTGTTTGTGTAAACTCGCAACCTGAAATCAGAAGTTGAGTTTTGATTTGCATTTAACTTCGCTAAAGAATATACGCTCACTAAGATGTAAAAGCGCATAAAAGTGTTAAAATTCAAAGCCTATTTACAAATTGAATTGAAAGCCACACAAAGATGAAGATGAAAAACTATCTTGTATAAAAGACTCGGAACGTAAGGGTTACGATCTTGTTTCTAACAAAAGGCACGTGATACATAACAGAATCCTTGCGCACGATTCGTGTACCCTTTAGCTACGTCAAAGGATATGGAATTGGAGATAAACGCTCACAATAGGGGCAGAGGACGGAGGTGGGTCTTTTTGATCCAGACACGCGTTTGCGGGTTAAGGAAGGGTTCGGATGCTGCGCACGCGCCTCTGAGCTCGTTTTTAACATAATGTTGGATTTTTGTGAATGGGTTTAATACTTAGGGTAAATATTGAAATAAAAAAATAATGTTACGCATTATTTTTTTATTGCCAGTTTAAAGAGGTGTAAAAAATAATATATAAAAAAATTATGTTACGCATTATTTTTTGATAGCCAGTTTAAAAAGGTGTAATAGATAATATGTTGTTATATTGGTCAATATTTGATTTATAATATATTGTATGAAAGCTTAACAAATTTTCACCACGGACAGGATTGACAGTTTATTTTTTGGAGTGGGTTGGGCGCCAGCAGGGCAGCCTAACATTCCGCATGGTGCAGGTACTTACCGGGCATGGCTGCTTCGGTCACTACCTGCACCGGGTCGCCCGTCGGGAGGAAACGCCGCAGTGTCACCACTGCGACGCTCCCGACGACATTGCCGAGCACACACTATTGGTATGCCCGGCTTGGCGACGCCAGCGCAGTGAACTCAACGCTGCGCTGGGAGGCAGAAACCTCTCGCTGCCGATCATGGTCGTGGCCATGCTCCGTGGCGAGGCGGAATGGGAGGCTGTCGCCTCCTTCTGCGAGGACGTAATCTCGCAGAAGGAGGCCGCGGAGAGGAAGCGGGAGGCAGATCCTCAAGCCGCTTCCATCCGCCGCAGACGGATAGGCATGCGAAGACGGGCATTCGCACAAGCGATGCCCGTCTAATGATCCTGCCGTGGAGGTCTGCGTGCACGGTTGGTCCCGTGCACGCCGCCGTAAGGCCCTCCGTCTGGGGATTGCCCTGGTGTTCTCGGGCAATTCCCCCTTGCCCGACCAGTTGGTCGGGCTTGCCCGGGCGCGTGGGTAGTGGAGTCGCAGTGTGGACCTTACCTAGCGCGCCCATAAGGGCAGGGAGAGTTTTAGTGGGTAGGCCTGGCACTCTGCCGGGAGAGCCCCACACACGCTCGCCGTCTAGCCAACGGCGGGTACTGTGCGGTTACGCATTTCTCCCCGAGAAAAAAAAAGGATTGACAGTGTTTATTATGCTATGACCACAAGGGCATCAAGGACTTGTTAACTCGAGTGTAATTTGCACCGTGCTGATCTCTTTTTACCTTGGCTTACCAAGTAATAGTAAGTATTTTTCATTTTCTACCATAACCCACTTACATATATAAAGTTTGATATTTTTGAGTACAGGATAATTTTCTTTTGCAAGGACTGTACCTGCGCTAAAGTTAGTTCTTGTATTTACGCCTGCGTCATAACGTGTTATTGGACGCGTTAAAAGTAACGTCTTAAAGCTACATCATCTGCGAAACTCACTACAAAAGTTGTTAACGTTTAACGTCACTAACAATGCCGCATACTAATTGACGCTGCCGGCCATATATGATTCTGTGTGATGAACTGATGACACAGTTATTGAATGAATGAATAACTCTTTATTTTTAACCAACTTCAAAAAAGGAGGAGGTTCTCAATTCGATGCGCATGTTTTTTTTGTGTATGTTACGCGATTACGCCGCCGCCAATTGTGTACCGATTTTCAAAATTCTTTTTGTATTCGATAGAGTATACTCCAAGGGTGGTTCCATGGTCACCAAAGTTAGGATCTGATGATGGGATCCCATGAAAATAACGACGCATGTTTAGCCCGAGCATTAAATAGCTTTTAAGTATTTAACCGCATGAATCAATTTCGTATCAAGGCTGTTAAATTAATAATTAAATCTACATATCACTTCGCTGTCCGTTTGTCAAGACTCTTTTTCTAAGTAACGCGTAGAGATATCAAACTGAAATTTATATCAAATGCTCGGGTCTACGGTTTCTTTCAGCTTTGAAAAAATCAAACGTGTTTTTACAATTGACACTAGACAAAGGGCTCGTGATTCTTCAAAAACAGTGAATAAAACGCTCTTTGTTTCACTGAGTGAATGAAAAAAAAATGAATTTGGAACATGCGCGAATATACGGATTATAGTAAGAAAAAAGGAAAACGTGCAAGGAGGTTGCACACTCTCGCTATAAAAACGTATTAAAAACGTCCAAAACGTATAATAATATAAATATAACACACTTTAATCTTAAATATTTATAAATTTAGTAAAAACTGACTGAGCCACATATTTTATTAATCTTTTATACACAATTTGTCAACAAAGCTTTTTTATAAATTTTACAATATAGCTTTCTTTTATATTTCAAATTGAAGTAGGTTATCAACTCTTAAATAATTTCTTTTTTTTTTTCTTTTATTTCATAAGACATTACTTTAATATTGCGAGCACAAAGCCCTCGGGTCGTGGCAGAATATCAGCGTTTTGTCCATGTCCTGCGATGTGGACAAAAACTATCGCTGAGCCATCACCCTTTTTGCACTTCGGCAGCACACACAAACCGTGTGATTCGATAGGTACATATGTATTTGGACTCATAGGGTTACAAATTGTTTGTATTGTTGTTGTTGATTTTTAATTGTTAATATAAGTTTAATTCTAAGATGTATGTGTGTGATGTTGAAGTCGTAAATAAAGTGTTTATCTATCTATCTATCTAATAAAAGTTTCAAAAACTGTTCTAATTGTAGAATTAATTTCTAGTTCTTTTGTTTTCTATTGTTGTCTTATGTATTACCCATAATAAAATGTATTTCCTAAATCACGGAATAATTATTTTCTCGCAGTCAATGATAAAAGTAGAGTACCTAACACGTGAAAAAATAATTCATCTCGGCTCTTGTATCCATTGATCCGCTCAGGTTTCTTTTCTAGAATCCTTCGCTCCTCGCGGGATACAACTCAGTGCCTCGAAAAGAATTCACCTTTTTTTCACTTGTTGGGTAATCTACTATAAATATGACCGTTTATGTGGCATAATGGCGTAATAGCGCTTCACAAGGGAATGAAAATCTATAGCGTGCTTCCCGTTGTTCTAAAATCATAGAATTTGGCAAGAAGCAACGTCTTACAATGCTTAGGAAAAATGTACATACGAGTAGTTAGGAAGTTATATACTTAAATAAGTTTACACGGAACGCTCGATGCTTGAGTCCAACGCGCCCATGGTTTTTTTTACAAATATATTGTTTTTACACATATATTTTTTTACTTTAGACTCACGTGTTGCTCTTGGAAAAAATATGTTTTCTGGCACTTGTCCATGCATTCCTAAACTACCGTAACGCAGCAAGTGACATCATTTAACGTGCGTTCAGAAGTCACTATTGTGTGCTAATGAGGTATTCCATATACACCTGACACACCACTTGTTTTATATACTCAACTTTGTCGCTTTAGTGGGGAAAGTGTGATTTTTGAAACACACAAATATACACGTCATGTTCGTTTCTAATAAGCCTTTTTCGGCCGGAGTACAATCGATCTAGATCAATAATGAATATCGGAAAACATCGAAAATAATCGTGTAACTGATCAAAGACAATTGACAAAAACTGGTTTGGCCCTAAAAATCATTTACAACAACAAGAGCAACTCTATATCATTACTGCCTAAGATGTGTCGGTTATCTTCGGAAATACGAAGTTAGCCGATGCCCATTATTTATCTTGAAGTCACTAAATGTGTGTGAACCATATACAGATCACGGCACATAAATTGAACTAAAATGGCTGCCGTCTGCGGAGATGAAATAGTAAAAATAAATGTTATGTGAATATTTGCCTACGAAATTAAAATTGCTTTTGCCAAATCTGCCTCATTGCTACAATTTTTGGATCTCAAACGAAGTGCGACACGAGAGGGCTTACCCAAACGGCAGCCATTTTAGTTCAACTTATGTGTCCCGATGTGTACCTTAGTTGAGTAGTTTTGTAAAAGATTAAGAACTATGATTATCTGATATGTATTGTGATGTCTTAATGAAAAACTCGTGACTCGTGTTCGTTACCGAATTTTTTTTATGATTTTCTTTGTGTATTATTTGGTAGATTTTTTTATACTCCGTGGTGATAAAGTTTGCCCTCCTGATTTTTTGACAATTTTTTTCTATTTTTTAATTTGGCACCAAAAAATATTTATGTACCTAACCTTAAATTTTCACACGTCCCAGCCCCCATTTTTAATAGCGATATTTGTATTTTTAATGGCGAAACGTATTTTGGCGTGCACAGCTAGTATATTTATGAAACCCTATACGTGTAAACTCAACGATAATTTATCAATCGGTAGTCATTGACCCAATTGCACTATCAATAATGGCTGCAGGGATTCTTTGAGTTCTATTGAGATGAAAAGTTTGCTCAGACAAGTTAGTTTGACGACCAGTTTCAATAATGAATCATCGTTGTTTCAACTACTATACATACTACACATGTATAATACACGCATTTTCTTATTGCGCTGTGGACTCGGCACATGCCTTCCAATCGGGAGGCCCGGGGTCGAGACCGCCATGTACCAATGTGTTTTTCGTTTTCGAATTTCATATGTCCATTATTGTCTGACGCTCCTACGGTGAAGGAAAACATCGTGAGGCAACCTGCATACATCTTCAAAGAAATTCAAAGGTGTATGTTAAGTCGACCATTCCGCACTGGGCCAGCGTAGTTGACTAAGGTCTAAACACCCTAACTTAGGGTAGGCTCGAGCTCTTCGGTGGGGGCGTATATGAGCTGTGCCCGTGAACTGCGTTTTGTTTTAATAAAGCTCAACACTGTAAAGTTTCCTTATTTTTTGGATGGGGATTTCTCAGCTTCCTGTGGGATTACGAATACGAATTTCATGCTTCAAGCTCCAATAGTTTGTTCCAATAGTTTACGTTCGACGTACCTATACAATTTAAGGGTTTCCCTCGATTTTCATGGGATCTCATTATTAGATCCTGACTTTGGTGACTTTGGAACCACCCCAGGAGTATACTCTATCGAATACAAAAAGAATTTTAAAAATCGGTTCACTATTGGCGGAGTAATCGCATAACATACACACAAAACACGTTGGACACACCTTAAAATTTAAGGGTTTTTCTCGATTTTCATAGGATCCCATCATCAGATCCTCACTTTGGTAACCATGGGACCACCCTTGAATTATATTATATCGAATACAAGAAGAATTTTAAAAATCGGTCCACAATTAGCTGCGTAATAGGGTAACATACACACACAAAAAACGCATACGCATCGAACTGAAAACCTCCTCCTTTTTTGAAGTCGGTTAAAAATACAGGGTGTTACGAGATATATTGAATTAGCCAGAATATTTTTAGCAACCGCCCATTATGGGAACATTGAAATCTTATGAGCTTTCAGACCGCGCAAATCAATGGGTAGGAGTTAATTAAAAAAATGCGACAAGGGTCGCAGATCGACACAAAAACTATTTCGCATACCAGGGCGTGGGCTCTTGACAAATTTACGACAGTTTTTCGCCATTGTTTTTATGTAGGTGTGGCGTTTTTGTCGGATTTTATTATTCCCATAAGTGGCGAACCGTTATTGCGTGCTTAATTTTTTCCGTTTCCCCGAAAGATTATAAGAGCGGAGAAGTCAGTGTTATCGTGAACATTTAATCTTTTGACACTTTCATGAAATCCATCAACTTGCTAGTGTCTAGGATTCTTTCAGAAATACAGAATATTATTTCTTATGATATTTGTACAGGGTGTGGTATGTTTTCAGGGCCTTCTGCTATGCATGCCTTTATTTGATACTTTTATTTTGAGTGTTTCAATTCAAAATCGTTTGCAAGCTCAACAGTGGTGTTAACATCCAAAGTAGCCGAGAGCGAACACACCAAAGTCAGGATCTAATGATGGGATCCTATGAAAATCGAGGGCAACGCTAATTTAATACAAGCTCACTGGTATTAAATTACGGTTTCTTTCACTAAAAAGATTTTATTCACTTAAAAGATAAAAATAAAAAATATTTTACAAAAAATAAAAACCGACTTCAAAAACACTGAAAAAGTAAAAATAATATAAGAATAGGTACAGACAACATCACACTTCTATATTGAAGTCGGTGACAAATTTTAACACTTTCTAGGAGATCATCGTTTTCGGTTTTTATTTTTCGTAATTATTACAACGGTCGATGGAGTTGATCACGGAGAACGAATCTCTCTAATAAACGTTACCGCAAAAACTTAGGACGGCGAAGTACTAACAAAGAAAAAAAAGGAGCAATATCTTAGATAAATAAGATAGATACCTACATAAATTCTTTGGTGTACATTAGACAGTTAAAGGAATAAAAAATTTAATTAGACAATTAAATAGAGAACTAGATCACCCTGACTAAGGAAAAGATAGATGTGAGCAGGGAGAGTCGATCAGCCATTTGCAGGTATGGCGCACGACAGCATGCCACCTAGTCAAAAAAGCAACCTTAGGATGGATTACATTTCTGGAAACAAAAGAAATTCTTTGAATGAAGCTTATACTCTAAAAAAACTCTAAACTATTGCTAGACTTAAAAAGATAATTAAAAAACAAAAATTGGCTGTTATCCTGAAATTTTTCGATGTGGTGACGGAATCAGAATACGCATTCTACCCGTGGATGTCGTAGGGGCCAACATAGGGACTTTGGCGTTCTCCAACTCCACACCAACGCGTTTAGCCAGCGTCGTGCAGTGGGCTATATAATTTCACCTCAATTTATTGCAACTAAATTGGCTACCCACCTGATGGTAATTGGTAACAGTCACCTATAACACATGTGGCTCCTGTAAGAACTTGTAGCAAAAGTGCAACCCCCACAAGAACCACAGTAATACCTACGTTGCCAACTTGTGACATAAGATGTAAAGTCACAGTACACAGTAATTTCACTGCCATATCTTACCCTTCAAAGCGGAATACAGCAATGCAAGCACAGCTGCTTTGCGGTACCCAAGCAGACAACCCTGGTACAGAGTCTCCCTCCGGTGAAGGAGAAGAGACGAGACATGTTCCCAGCAGTGAGGCGTATATTGGGCACACTTTTATCACATAGTATTCTTCATCCTCCAAACGTCTGAAAACAATTACTTAATACAGGCATATCGCAATCGAACTTTGCTTACAATGGCGAGGCGAAGCAACCATTATGGTTGACCTCGCGATCGCAGTGAGGCCGCTCCGGACCATTTAGAAGCTGATTAGTGTCAGCACCTCCATTGTAAGACAACTTTAATCATAGCTAACTGAATAACAAATAGAATTACACAAACAAACGGTCTGTTATTAAGCGGAATGTCCTCAATTAACTTATGCCTAAAGATGTATAGTAAGGCGCCGTCCTAACTAACTAATGTCGCATGACGAATTTATCATTGCACTGTTTTAGATTGAATCACGCGATCGACCAAGCTAATATAAAGAACGAACGCCAATGAGGGTGACGTCTTATAATAAGTCAGCTCGTTCCCAATAAAAACACCGGCCAAGTGTGAGTCGGACTCGCACACCGAAGGTTCCGTGCAAACGTATCTAAGGCTCGTATTAATAAATGCCTCTTAAAATTGAGATCGATCCTATTCTGCAGTTTTGACGTTTAATGTATGGAACATCTGTCAAAAACAGTATCTCAAGATCGACCTCATACTTGAGATGCAATTATTAATACGAGCCTAAGTATTTAACTAAGTACTTTCCCGTTTTCGAACAATTTTCGCCACAGATATAAAACATACGGTTCGGAAATTCATAAATGATATCGTTAAGCATTTTATCTGAACATTCTTAAAGACAGAAATATGATTAATAATATTTCACTCGATAGAAAAAAATCCAAAGATCACTCTCACATTTCTAAGATCACTGTTTAATATTTTAAAACAGCTGTGAATCAGAAAATACACTAACAAATGACATAAAAATTTTACCAATAGACGTGCTTTTTATGTTTTAAAAAATTGCAAAAATATTTTGTTTATTTTGTATTCCTAGAGCATTTAGCCTTGCTCTAAGTTTGAATCTCAGTTTTCCAAAAATCTGTTGAAAAGTAACGCTTTAGTTCGATCACGGCACGTAAGCCACATTAAAAGCTATGAAATTTTCAACTACCTATATTACCTTGCAATAAAGTAGTCGCCGTGCATGAGTAGATTTTCTGGGAAACCTCGCCTTAAGTCCCCAGCTACGTTTACGGTTTTTAGATTGTTTCCTCAATATATTATGCTGTAAGATTTTTCTTCTTGCCAAATTTCATGATTCTAGATCAACGGAAAAAGATCTATGCAGAATAAGTCTCTGATTATTATAAGAATATTGAGAGAATGTGTGTTAGATCTTTTACTTAAAAGTAATTACTCTAACTTACATACCACACACATACCTACAAAAAGCAAGTAAGTACCCTCTTTTTAAGTAATTAGTTTGTTTTTAAATGCCAAAATATTCACGTTTTTAAATTTATAGATTTTCTTAAACCCTAAAAATTTAATATCATCATATATTATATATAATATCATCATAATATTGCATTGTCACCCGATATACATATTATTATGCATGCAGAATTTCAGCTCAGTCGAAGACCGGGAAGTGGGTCAAATTTAACTGGCAAGATTTCATTACAGACACCCCGACAGGTGAAAGTAAATAAAAGCTCGTAAAAAGAAAAAGGATCTAGACCAGTGGTTCTAAACTTTTTAGTGAAGAGGGACCATTTTACAAATATCTGTCTAGCCATGGACAACCAACTCTAGACTTATATAGAGTAAATGATTAAGGGGTTTGTTTGTACATAATATTGTTTTTCGGATGGCTTCGCGAACCACTTCGGCTGCTTCCAGGGACCACTGGTTACGTAAGTCATCCTACGAAATGATCCTATAAGGATTCCGGTTTTTCCTTTTAAGGCTCGGAACCCTAAAAATGATCAGTAATTAATCCTAATTTGTAAATTTGTTGTTTTGTTTCTATCTTTTATCAAGACTTACTTGTACATAAGAACAAAAGAACTAGATACTAACATTGACTGTCCATTATGAATAAATCAGTACAAGAAAATATTTCGTCTCAGGCGGGAATAGAACCCGCGACTTCGACATACCATTATGTTAATTAGCATTTTTAAATAAAATGCAAAGTCACAAATATGAAGATCTTTCGGTAGGCTAGGTACTTCTAACATAGAACTATATAGACGTAGATCTAATATCCTGTGTGTTGAGGATACCATATGAGTGTCAATACCATCTTTCGCTTCATCATCTGGTTGGATGAAGGCCATGCAAGAGGCATTTCCTATAAGAAATACATTCATATTATTAACACATTCATATATTGCAAACACTCAAAGAAAAAAATATTATTTAATGATGTTGTTAGCTTACCGCAGCTCCTTTGAACTCACCCAATCGGAATTTAATCAATCACCCTACTCCCTACTCCCGGGGGCCTTAAAAGCCCCAAGTACCAAACTAATCAAGGAAACATATTCGTTATTAACCGCTAAAAACTCTGCGAAAACAATAACACCATTGTACCTTTGTACTGGCACAAAAGAGCTTCATATCAATTTCTTGCGTCGTGTACAAACATAGATTGCCAACCCTATCGTAATAGGCCGTGCAATTGTCAACCTTACGCTGCAGTGTGAAAGGTTACGTTGTTAAAAATTGGGAGAGTGTGTAGATTGGTGGCTGTAGGCATAATTTCGGTACAGAATAGGATACTCGAGCCAAATTAATACCTTATCTGTGATCTGTTCGGCTGTTATTATGTCACTCATTGCGTACTCACCGTTCACCTTTTGTCGGAGATCAGGGTTGTCAAATGACCACGCTATAAATTAATTGTTCTACAATTATCGAGACCACGTAAACCGCATTTTGGCGGTAAAAAAATTAATGATCTACTTGGTATTACTTTTAATTGGTAGTTTAATAGTGAGCATTTGACCACAAACAATATATTTAAAATGGACGGAAAATGTATTCAAGTACGTAATAAATTTTCGTTATTCCAGATAATAATGCCAATTCTCAACAGATAAACTGTGTACCTACGTGCTAACAGTGACGTACTACCGTGCACCAATCATATCTCATTAACGATTAATTATACAGTTCTAATTCAATTCAATTACCCTTTGTTCAACATAGACTTTTACAGGCACATGCTGACATCAGTTCATAAAAGCTTTTTCCTAATAAAACGCAGTTTAATATAGAATAAAATTACATGAATCGTGAACCGATATCCCGTACAATATACAATCTTTCTGTGTTCAACCCTATTGCGGCCCGGGGGTGTAATATACCCATCTATTGTGGGCGCGGGTTATCTGCTACATCTAGACTTTTGTTGCACCGCTAATCAGGGAGCCTATCAACTGGATTACTGCGGCAGGGGTCGCTTAGATCACTCGGGGATTTTTTCCGACTTTGATTCGATATCAATCACGTATTCACAAGTCACATGACGGTTGATTGAGAACTAATATTGAAATAACAATGCTAGTATTATCACAACTAATTATTATACAACCAACTAACCATTTGTAGGAATATGATTTTATAAAAAATCAATAAATGATACTGCATCGAAATCGTTTCGTAAATTAAAAGGAGGCATCAAATGAAAATACTTAAACTGATGGAAGAACTGAGAAAATCAGAAACTGAAACGTGTTATAACAGTGTTTATAATTGCGTATCATTAGCCATGAACAATATGTGGCAACAGAAGTAAAAATGATCAGGTAAAAGAGCAATATCTAAAAATAATGTATTCGGTTTATTTTCAGCCATCATTTCATTAAAGACGGAACTGAGCTACTACATTAGGTAGGTGTGTGAGAAATTCTCTTATCAATGCTTTAATTTCATCCGTAGTTATCTATATCCAATATTGCCCGTCAGTATAATCTCCCCAGAAATAAATCGCACTAAAGATACTTATTTTAACAAACCGATTCGAGGAAAATCAAAATTATTACCAGATCCAGATCAAACGGTACACGACAGCTTTAACAACATTCAAATAAATTAAAAATTTCACTGTGACATATCAATAAATAAAATTTCGCACGAATAGTATGTGCACAGTGACAGTCCGCGGAGCTAATCCGATCCGCTTCCGAAAACATCAATGGACTTGTGTAAAAATGGCGAAATCTAATTCCGCCGTCATGGGAACCGCGGTCCAGCTAAGGAGGTCCGGTCGAAAAAAAATATACAAAAGCGGGACATTTCAATTCGAAAAGAGAATCGATACACGGCGACACATGTTTTGAATACGTCATCTTTATCTTGGCCCCATTTCGCTTTCTGACGGAGGGGCGAACGCAATTATGTTATGCCAGCAAGAGCCGCGCAAGGGACTCGGACAATGAGCTTTGGAGCACCTTTGCCGTGGTCGTGTGCAAGTTTTTTTTCCGTGACGTGTTTACGTTCAAGAATAACAGTCAGTTTAGAATCGAAGACAAAATATTGATTGGACTAAATGCTTGCAACTTCGTTTGCGTGAAATGCATTTATTTTTTCTTTTTCTTTTCTTTTTATTTGGGTAAATAAACAGCAACTAAACATATTTTATATAAGTAAAAAATATTTCAAAGTATGCTCAATATAACCATCAACTACAGCTTTAACTACCAAGGTACCACATATTACTAGACACACTTACATTTTTCTAGCTTGCGTTGACATAGTACATCCTATGTAAAGTAAGTAAGAAACTTATCCTGTATGAATAACAAACAATAGTTTATGCCCCGAACATAATGCGTTTCTACTATTTTCCTAAATTTCCTAAATTTTTCCTAGGGATCTCATTAAAATTCGGAATATAAAGTCCTTCTACAGCCGGTTGCACCAAGTTTTACGTTTTACGATTTCGTAAAAAGTAGCAACTTAATACATAAAAATGGGTCGTTTCACTGTTTCGTAAAAAGTAACAACTTGATACATAAAAATGGCTTGTTTCACTATTAAATAAGTATATGCGCCGTACATTTAACCTTTTTAAACGTAAAGGATAAAATGAAACTAAAATTCAAACTAGAGCTGAGACATTTTGGTGCAATTCTAAAACTATTTATATTGACTTTTACTGATATTTACACTATTTCATTAATTTTGGTTCAAGGGCCTCGGCGTGATAGTGTAACAGACAAACAGACAGAGTTACATTCGCATAATAATATACCGTGTTATCGAGAATAGAATCGATTCCACTGATAATAAAATTTTGGTCAAATTTTATCTGAAAAAATATGTTCAACCACGTCGCTTTTAAAAGTTTTTTAAGAGAACTGTGAAGTGCCAATTTATAGCTCGAGTATGCACTTTCAAAAATGCAGTTTATTGTTCACCACTTAGAGTTGAAAGTCCGAGGCAAGTGCCTACATTTCTTATTGAAATATTGTTTCGGGCGATAACTGTTTTACCCCACTAAACCTTTACGAAATTCGACACTTTTGGTCTCATTAGATTCAGTATACTTTAATCTATGTTTGTACGTTTTGCTTTTTTTGTAATTCAATATAATTTAGTCAAAAAAGATAAAAATGCTCGTGGTAGTTTTTAAGTCTCAAATATGGATATTTAAATGCTAATAATTTATATTCTGAGCAATATTACTTCAAAATCAAAACGTACAAACCTAGTATAAACCATCTTCAGTATATCTACAACATTTCCAAAAATTATGAAAATTGGATTATGTAAAGAGGAAGAAAAGCGTTATCCCTTTTTGTATGAAAATTTAAAGTTTCACAATCCTCTTAACTCCAATTGTATTTATCTCTTGCGCGAGTAAATCATTAAGATGAATTTCCATAAATCTTTTTGAATTGGTTTATCAAAGATTGAGCCTCTATATAGTTTCA
This sequence comes from Schoenobius gigantellus, assembly GCA_963935595.1. Classification (NCBI taxonomy): domain Eukaryota; kingdom Metazoa; phylum Arthropoda; class Insecta; order Lepidoptera; family Crambidae; genus Schoenobius; species Schoenobius gigantellus. The sequence goes on from OZ012554.1 coordinate 26,883,099, forward strand.
ATTTTGACCACATTCAAAAACAACCTTGTCGATATGTATCAGTAAATGACTTAAACTTTGCGCATTATCGCACGTAAAACGTCGAAATTGACATTTATCTTTTTTTATATATTTAAGGCTTTAGTGAGTGACTGAGGTATCAATATAGAGCCCGAACTACTGGAACTAGAATCAAGAAATTCTGTACAGACCTTCTTTGGCTTATGTTGGCGCCCAATAAAGAATGATTTTTAAAAATCTTTATCCTCTAAATATCCACAGAAAACGGAGAAATAGCAAAAAAGGAAACACAAAGGTAGATTTTTAAAATTTCCACAGGAAACTGTAAACCGAAAATACGAAAACTATAATGTTGAGCTTTATCAAAGCGAAACACAATTCACCGGACACAGTGAGTCATATAAATTTAAAATATAGAATTATTCCTAAGCTTATTCCAAAGATTTCCCTCAGAGTCCACCGATTTTGGAATACATCAGGCTTAAGCAAAGACTGGGCCCTCTCACTGCAAATATTAATATCGTAAATTTTATGTCAACGTTGTCCCTCCCCCTTTGATGGATAGAGGTAGGATATTGATGAAATATTTGCACTAAAATACCTCGTGCCTCTAAGGTTAACGTATTCATGTGGCTATTATGAATAATATTTTACTTAGGGGACATCCCGAGACAAACATTGATGTGAACTGAAAGTATGCTATTACCATTAAAAACCGTAAAGTGATATAATATATAGAATATTGTGAAATCCATAATTGAAACGCCTTTATACCGTATTAGGTAAGTACCCCTTAAGCACGGTCTTTAAAATATATATACTATTTTTCATGTTCATCAAACCCCCCTTAATCGGAGCAGGTCAGATATCACGTAAGCCAATTTGATAAAACTATTACAATAAAAAAAACTATGAATATCCGCCCTCAGCTTCGCCTGTGTTTCTTACCGTTTAAAAATCTATCTTTTTTCACAGTAGAAACATTCATACAGAAGCTTACGAAGTAAGTCCTGAAAGAAGAAATTTCCGAAGTAAGAACAGAGCACCGAGCACAGGTTGTGTGCTCTGTTCACCAGAGGTAAAATCAGACCTATAGCCGCGGGTACCTCTATCATACCTCTGCCGCCAAGCAGGTGGTGTTTGAAAAGCTATGTTCCCGTTGTAATGGTGCTCCTATATTGCCGTTATAAAATGTTGGTTTACAATGTGAGTAAACATTTTGTTAACAAACTTGATCACAATATTAAAAAAGATTTCATGTTAGGTAATAGTTAACATTTCTAAAACAAATTGTAACTAAATAAAACATTTGTTATCTTTTGTTTGTAAATTCAAATTCAATATCGTTTATTCAAATTGGATTATTACATAATCACTTTTGCACGTCAAAGAAGCTACACCATTTAAATACAGGTGTATAAACATTTAAATACAGGTGACACCCGTGGCCCGTTTTAGCATACACCACGTCGTGTGATGGTGTACTGGACTTGTCAGTCACTATAGTTTTTCTCTAGCTCTTAGCATTTGTCGCATCCAGTGAGAGCGCTTTTTCCTTTTCTTTTAACAAAATAAAAGCTATTCCAAGGAGCAAAATTTCTTCCATTTTCGTGTAGACGCCTCAAAACATAAAACCAAACTGCGAGCCAATGTCATGTTTTTAAATGTCATAAAATATTTGTAAGCATTTTCCATCAGTGTAGGAGCACTCATAACATTTAACAATTTCTTACCGAATTTAACAATTCCTAACATTTGTTAGTACATGTTTTAGTGTTAGAAAATGTTTGTAAACATTTTCTAACAACAGTGTCAGTGTCTCCAAACATTAGAGCACCATAAGGTAAAATCTGTAAAACAGTGAAATTACTGGGTACTGTGATTTGACATCTTACGCCACAAATTGTAACGTACTTACATTGGAGTGCTTGTAGGGGTGGTATTGTTTCAAATCTTGCAGGAACTTAAACTACTAGCTGTGCCTGCGACTTCGTTCGCATGGATGTCGGAAAATAACAACATGTCGTACATTTTCCCGTTTTTGCAACATTTTTCATTGATGTTTAGCTTCTTTTAGTCGTAGCGTGATGTTATTTATAGTCTATAGCCTTCCTCGATTAATGGACTATCCAACACAAAAGCATTTTTAAATTTGAATCAGTAATTCTTGAGATTAGAGTGTTCAACCAAATAAATATACAATCAAACTTCAGCTTTGTAATATTAGTAAAGTATAGATATATAGGCAACTGTAGCCAATTACCTTTAGGTGGGCAGCCTGCTAATTAGAAAACTTTGTTATATAAAAAATGTGATATAATACATCAAGGATCGAAATAGTGTCGAGATAAAAGGCAATATTAAACAATTAGTTGAATCGTCAATACAGTCAATAAAATATGTCAACATATTTCTTACGCGATCATTAAGTACTGACAAATATTTAAGAAGATAAAAAAGAAGACGAAAAGAAATCGCATGAACGAAAAAACATGTTTTCGTTGCCGTTTAACGGCTCAGCAAATACGTAGAAATGTAAAAAAAACTGATTCAAAGGGTCTCGCTTTTCGGTACGTTTACACGCAATGGACAAATTTTTAATCGTTTCGCCGTCCGTAATCTAATCGCATAAGAACGACATAAAAAGTTTCCAGGAAAAAACTGTTTTGTCAGCCACTCGCGGTGAGAGCTACACAAATTTGCTCTTCTTTTGTCGAAAGTCGTGGCGGAGTGACCGCTAACTAGTCGCCTTTTGTGTAACATACAAAAAAAAGAACACCCCGTAAATAATGCAACGGACTTTTTTACATTTCCCGATGTTTTATAAAACATTTATTTTATATATTAATGCTCACCAATTTCTATATCTACACTTGAAATGTTCCATTAATTGAGAAAATGGTTTTTTTTTATCGGTTTATTTAACTGGCCCTGTTTGTTGTTGTTGGATCTTTAGTAAGCTTAGACCATTTAGTACTAAATGGTCTAAGTTAGTAAGTAATTAAAATTGTACCTCCTTTCAGTTGATCGATTGGTCTGAAATTTGGTACACACCTTTAATTCTGATAACAATACAATTATGCATGTATACTCAGTATCATTGTAAATCCAATATGGCCGCCACCACAAAATGGCAGATTTTATTTTTTTCAGCCCCCTAAATATGTTGGCTAAAAAATTACAGATACTTTTGGGGAAAACGGGCGGTATTATATGTTCGTATTATAGCAATACCTAACTTCTTTCAACACTATTTAATATTTTTAATGTATAAAATTTGTCTTTGCGACTTCGTCCACATGATCTAATATTGTTCATGTTATTGAAAAAATTCGGAACTTGTATTATAAAGAATGTCAATTTCTACTACCCTCTCCGTATCTAATGCAGATATTTCTGTAAATTCGACATAAACTGGACTTCTTACTACGAAACTCAAAATCCGTTGTGATTTCAAAGTCAATGTTATATCCATGGCTGTTTTGAAATATTTAGTCGTCACAGAGTCAAGTACTGTCGCCGTAATGAATTTTCAAATACAACCGATCTTTTTTGTGTTGCACATGTTGCATCGTATTGCACGATGAAGGGTCAGAGCGACCACTACTGGACAGTTTCGTCCCCTGCCATTCGACCGCGGAAATCTTATTCTCACGGATTCCGTATAATTGTGCTATAAATAAAATTAAACTGTAAAATTCTTTGAGATCCGAGGGTCGGTTTGCGGAAGAAACTACCGTGTTAGGACAAAGATTCATAGATTTTATCTGCAGTGCAAACTTTACAAATAATTTGACCAGAAAATACCTATTGTTGATAATCTAAGCTGTGAACTGTTTTCTGCGATTCGTTCACCTGGGCCCAAAAATTAAATTAACATTTATTCATTATCTTATATTATTATCTTGTAGGCGACTGTATCAGAGTCGTCTACGTGAGTACCTCTATCTCACCGATTTTTTATTTTTATTTATTTTATTTATTTATTTGTGCTCGGACAACTTAGGCCCATTTATATAAACTAACATACATATATCTATAATACAATTTGGTTAGCATACATGTAGTGCTTAATAGGCTATGTTAGTGAAATTATATAGGCGTTTTCTGCGCCATTCCGGTGGTGTTTGGAATCTTCTATACACCACTCCTTCGGCCAGAAGTCCTCCATCATGAAGGTGTCCAGCGCAGAGTGCGGAACTCGCACCACAAACGCTTTAAAACTAGCGTTGTGACGCGATTCCAATGGCTGCACCCTAAAATTGAAGTTGGCCTTCTTCAGAATGTACTGCCCGACGTTCTGCTCTGTGGTGGTATAGTGCAGGCTGGACAGGTACACGGCCGTGGTCGGTATCGCAGCTCGCAACAGAAAGTTGGGCCCTGCAGGTGCGGTGCCGCAGCGGTTCTGCGTCCCTCTTTGCTGTAAAGCATTACATTGCTTACATTACTGTGCCCCGGTTTCAAGGGAAAGGCACACCGAGCACATTGGTAAGGCAGGCAATGAAATGACTGGTTAATTTATTCTTAGTCTAATTCTCATGTCACATGTTTGCAACCCAACTCCTCCGAAACAACCTGACCGATTTTTATGTTTCTTTTTGTATGTATTCGATAGGTCTGAGGATAGGTCGTAAATAATTTTTATACCCCTAAGTGATAAGGGTGTTTTAGTGTTCGGTAGCCAAATGGCAAAAAACGGAACCCTTATAGATTCGTCATGTCTGTCTGGTAAGTAGATGTATTCTGTGAACCGCAATAAGATTTTCACACAAAAAATAGAAAAACCGGCCAAGTGCGAGTCGGACTCGCCCATGAAGGGTTCCGTACGATTTATGACGTATTAAAAAAACTACTTACTAGATCTCGTTCAAACCAATTTTCGGTGGAAGTTTATATGGTAATGTACATAATATATTTTTTTTAGTTTTATCATTCTCTTATTTTAGAAGTTACAGGGGGGGGGGCACACGCTTTACCACTTTGGAAGTGTCTCTCGCGCAAACTATTCGGTTTATAAAAAAAATATATTAGAAACCTCAATATAATTTTTGAAGACCTATCCATTGGGTATTGATATGGGTTTGATGAAAAAAAATTTTTTGGGTTTCAGTTCTATGTATGGAGAACCCCCAAAATTTATTGCTTTTTTTCTATTTTTGTGTGAAAATCTTAATGCGGTTCACAGAATACATCTACTTACCAAGTTTCAACAGTGTAGTTCTTATAGTTTCGGAGAAAAGTGGCTCTGACATACGGACGGACAGACAGACAGACATGACAAATCTTACAGGAGGGAGACTCTGTACCTATTTCTGCCGCAAAGCAGCAGTGCTTGCATTGCTATATACCTACACCTTAACAATTATATATGTGAATCACGAAGAACCTAGAAGCAGTAGTGTGAACATGCAGTCTTTAATAACTGGTTACAACCAGAAATAGCCAGTTACAAGTAGTTCTTATAGGCGCAGTAGTAGCTCTGGCTGTTGTTCCCTTCCCCTTGTCTTGTGACCGACGGAGGAGCTGCATGGGGGGTTTTAAGTGGGTAGGCCCGGATCGTGTAAGGTCTGGGGAGGCCCACATATCCTCGTGGTTTGGCTCGACCACGAGGAATGCGTAAATGCATTTTTCCCTCTCCCGAAAAAAAAAGCGCTGTAGTAGCAGTGACTTTTATCAATATCCACCAACGTCCATATTTCACCCTTTGACAAAGTTTAACACCAAAAAATCCACAGCTAATCCACGCCATAAAAACAAACGGGTTTCCCAGAGCCACTGGCAAAAAAGACCCATAAACCCGTTGGAGGGTAGTTGGCGGAGTTGGCGTAAATCCGTGGGCGGAAACGGAATATTTTACCGGAATCCGTCCGATAGGGGGCGACTTACGCGCGTAACCAGATAACCCTTTGCGAGGCTGATTTACAAGCAAACGCGTTTCCATTGTACCCTTATTCTTGTTCTTAGATAACAGAGTTTGTCGCTTAATATAGAAATTAATAAATAGGTATTATCACGCGCGTCTTCCCTGAAATTTAGTATATAAGTAGGCAAAGGTGTATTAAGACGTATACTTCACCAATTATTATTCTAGTTTTATAAAGGTTTGTTTCATTATAGGATAGCTAAAACTACATGGTATTGGTATTGGTAAATGTATATGATTTGAGTTAACTGTCCCAATCACTCTGACAGGCATTTCTATAAAATCTATTTATCTATACATATATAAAAGGGCACGCACAGCCGTAACCGCTAAAGGTAGAAACGTAAAATTTGGACAGTTGCTTTAATTTAAAATGCGGACGCACACTAAGAAAGGATTAAAAAAAAATAATCCTAGAGGGATGAAATAGGGGTTGCAAGTTTGTATGGATAGATCTTTAATTTAGCAACGATTTTGATAAAACTTGAGATTCATGCTCTTAAAAACATTTCGTTGAACACGTGTGTCATGGTTTATTGGAATTCATCCCCTTACAGTGCAAAATAGGGGTTGAAATTTTTTATGGAAAATATTTGAAATTTGCACCAGTTTCTATGAAAATTATTATCCGAGCTCCTAAATATAAATAACAGTCTTTTAAATAGACTACAAAATTATTTTTCCTACGGGAAAATACAAAATTCCCACGGGAAAACAATAATAAGGCGGGCGAAGCCGCGAGCGTAAAGCTAGTATTTTTATAAAATCAAAATCATGTTTGTGAATACTATTTTTTTTTCACAAACTTATTTTTGCAATTTAAAAGAAAAGACGAAACATTTGACCTTCCGAATGTCTGTCCTTTTCGAGAAGGCTCGCCCAATTTTCGAATAGGTATAAGGTCAATTTTTTTTATAAGTACTTGTATTTGCATACATCTCATTTAATAAGATTAGCTTACATCCAAAAGATTACAGAAATAACTGACTTGATTTACAAAAAAAAGGTTTTTTTCTAAATTGGCTAAGTTACTGTTACCAAGTCTCGTTTTAATCCGATGTACAATATTTTAAGAGCAATGGAAACACGACATTGACTTATTTTCTGCACCCTTAACCGAAGCTCGTAAAAATTTATCACAATATATCGCCTTCCAACTAAATCCGTTGGTAGCTTTAAACATACTACACTAGTACTTTTATATTAATCTAATCGGAAACATCAAATTTAATGTTACGGCATTTGAGGAATCATAAACTTTATGTACATAATATTATTAAGTAGGTGTGTATTCGAAGAAAAAGAAAAGTTTAAAAAATAATAGGTAGTTATAATAGCGTTTGCCATAGTGTCAAGTTTAATGAAACGTTTTTTAATGGATTACAAGTATTATCACGTTATTTAAACCTAAATACGAGTACGCCGAAGTATCCTCAATAAAATTTTACAGACCCTCAATTTGAAGTTCAATTTAAATTGCTTGTTTTTCACATATCCACGAAAAAGCTTCGAAACATTTAAATATTATACTTTTAAATAAAAATTAGAATATGTTTTTGAAATCATGTAAGTTATGTTGAATTGGCCTGAAAGGAAATAACCAGTTTGTTCGTGAGATTTATATAGTGATTTATATTCAATTCCTATAATCAACACATTTATAGCTACATATTTCATCATCAAATACAACTATTATAGAAAAGAAATAGAGTTGACTTCACAACTGGCATTCAATACAATATTAGAATTTCCGATAAATAATAATTAATTGAAGGCAAAACCATTTTATACCGACTTACTTCATTTTTGAGTAATCTACTGCTGCAACGCCCTTGAATTATCATCGGTTCTCTACGAGTAGGTATCAAAAAATAGATCATTTAAGTATTCCGAAAATCCATAAACGAGGGGTAAAACCTCCCGAGAGAGCAATGATTAAACTGGCGTCGCGCGGTCCGATCGGACCTCTGATTGATTACCTCCTTTGTCCGATTTTTCCCATTTTTTCGGGTAAATATCCGCAGTTATGACACTAAACCGGAGGGCGGTTTCTGAATAAGCAGATAGCATCTTAAGCTCTTGGGATGTCGATTTTATGTGTCCAGTTTTTGCGCGTGCTACATCTGATATATTATTTTTGAATTTACTCGCCATTTATTTCATATAAAAATTACTGGAACCGGCAAATAAACAGAATATGGAATTGACAGGTTTTTTATATTTTTAATTAATTTAACTTTTAATCAATGAAACTCGTTTTCAGTTCTTTGTAAATATTTATTAAACAGTAAAAAGTTTTTACATGTATTGTAATTTGCAATTTTTTTGCTCTTCGTAAATTTTGATGCCAAATTCTTGTCAATGTAATTCTATGCATAGGCGTAGTTATAAGTTTTCGATGTGGGGGAAGGGGGGTCTAGATTTAAACTTCAATTTGGAACGAACATGGAAGGAAAAGTTCATTCTATCTAGTGTATGTTGATTTTAAATGGAGGTTATCCAGACCCCAAGCCCCTCCCCCCATTCCCACGCCAATGAATGTATGATTTGTTTAAAAATATAAAAATTTACATTTAACCAGTTAGATAGTTCCCGTTAAAAATTTACAAAATACGGTCTTACAGATTTTTAAGGTTTTGTCACCCTTTAAAAAATGTAAAACGCGATTATACAATTGTTTTAATCAAACCATGCTTGTTGATTACAGAAGGTGCGATTTGATTTTGTGTTCGGATATTTACTTACACTTTTTTGTTTTCATATTTTTATTTTTCATAGCATGTGCTACCTATAGCTATATTTAAGTTTGCACTTGTAATGAAACCTATAAATGTATATGTCTTATTGCATTTTAGTGTAAAACTCGTTGGTGTTCTATTTTTAAATAAAAAAATAAAATACATATGGCCTTATTCATAAAAATATTTAAGCAATGTTTAAGTTAAGTAATGTTGCTGTCTCTTTTGATGTCCTTTCTTTTGTAATGAGATTGAAAGTGACAGCAACATTATTTAACTTAAGCATTGCTTAAATATTTTTATGAATAAGGCCAATAATGTTTTTGGTGTGATAAGCGTTATGTAAGCATCGACTAACTTAAGACAGCGGTTTGTAGTAGGACTAGAATTAGTTTACACTTAATTTAACAATGTGGAATTAAATTTTAATAGTTAATTAAATTCTCGTAGCATATTTAAGGTCAGTAGGTATATAGATATATAAATTTAAAAATTCCCAAAATTATTAATAGAAGGTTTTAGTACCAAATGCTGTCTAACACTTTTGTTAAGTTAATCACACGCAGAGAAATATCTGGCTACCTTTACGAGAAAAAACGCTACTGTAACTAGAACTTCTGTTTGCAACCGTGATAGCAAGACTCGCGAGTTGACTTTACAAAAACCATTCTGTTATTATTTTTACCTATCGGTTTATTAATGACAACTAGATGTTTAGTGTAACTGACCAAACAATATAATACTTACTACAAGGTAAATATCGCGCCTGTTACAATACCAATGTAATTGTAACTATACGTCAAGTAGAAATTACTAGATCTATTGTAAGGACTACTATGCAATCTGGTAAACATACACACTTGTTTTTTTGGGTTTACTAAATACTTTGCTGTATCTACTAATGAATTTGTGTAACATAACGACGTGAACTTTAATAATAACTATTCGTATTGCAACGCTAGCTTTATGATTTTTGTAACAAGTACAATACACATTGTAATGCGTATTGTAGGATGCTAGATCCTAGGTATTGTTACAGCTACTATTTCGTATGCAGTACCTACTGGTTTAGATGAAGCCTGCAATCTAGTGCACTTACAGTACTAACGGGTACTCTCAGGCTTTTAGTAGACAAAAATACAATTTTATTTGTCTTAGTATAAGTAAATAAAACTATATTTTCTCCATTAAAAGCCTAAAAGGGATCCGTTGTTGTAGCTGTCAGTCCACTGGATTGCAGGCGTTCCATCTAAACACAGTCCATAGAGCCATCAGTAAATGTGACATCTTTAAAAATTTATAAAAGAATGCCTTTTTCATTACAATATCAAAAGACTCCGATTATCTAGTATCATAATAAAAATAAGTCGAACACAGAGTTAATAAAGTTAATACTAAGTTTAACAGGTGTTAGAATCATGGAAATTGAGATTATCGACATTTTTGTTAAGACATCGCACGCGCTACGGCTCCATAGACAGGTTTAGGTTTCCTGGAATCAAAAATAAAAATATCAAGTACATAGAAAAAATGACATTTATTTATAATCATCACATTACATTACTTACATAGGTACATAGTTACAGGTGATTAAAATTCTGTTAAAAATAGGATACTTACAGGGCTGCTGCTGGTAAATGGTATTTCTGGGCATTCTGGGTTAGTTAATTTGTTCCAATTGTCAAAGTTTTTTAATAATTTGGCCCGATCTCCAATTGGAGGGATTAGTTCTCGAACTAGACTACTGTCGAGCATCGACAGTGTCGATATTGTTATATTATTTACTGAAAAATCATAAAAAATATATAAAGATTATTATCACGCATGCAAGAAAGTCCCAACGCAAAAAGCATCATTTTTGACTTAGTCCATCAGTAACATGGTACATCATTAACCGGAACTAGATCATTTAGTAACTGCGAATCCCTGTTTCTTAGTACATACAATACATTAAATACATATTAACATACTTATTGTTAAAGATGCAATAATTATTGATGTTTTGGTTCAATACTTGGCTTGGTAACCTAGGTTTTATAAAACAAGCCTATTGACTAGTTATCCATTTCGCCTATTTTGGAGCTGAGCTGACACATTCGGTGACCTGAGTGCCAAACTGATTAAGATAAGATGACTGTGTCAGTCAAAGAAAGTATCTACCTACTAACTAATAATTTATCACGTTTCCTTATTAAAATGAAATTCCACGAATAACTTCAAAACTTTGACTGTAAACTTATAAAGTCATTAATGTACCCACTTACCTACTTAATTAAATTGAATAATAGCTATGAATACTACAAAACAAGAAGATTGTTATACCAAGGTACCAACTTACCTTCAAAAGTATCAATATATTGAGGTAAACCCCACTGCTGCAATTACTGTAGGATATCTCCATCTATGTCATCAGACATCACACAAATTTAATAAGCAAACTCTCAAATAATTAGCAATACTACGTTGAGTTGAGTGAGCGCTCAGTGCGGTCGAAAACACAATCCACAATGGCGGGCGGCTGCTCCGCTAGGAGTAATACTATAATGCTGATCGTTTTGTCATGGAAGTTTTTCGATTGTTTACAAAAACACAGTTTTAAATAAACAGAACAAGAAACTTAGCTATGAATACCACCTCGATTGTTATTGTAACATTACTATTTTAAATATTTTGAAACACGCTAACAGACTAGCACGTATTAATACATACATTGTACCGTTTACTGTTTCCGGGGTGGTTTTTACTATAATATTCTTGTTAAGCCATAATACTATTTAAAAAGTAAACCAAACTAAACGAATATTATACGACACTTAGAACGATACGTTCTGCAAACAATAATGTAGTTGTAATAAAAAGTTTATTGTTTTGATTACAGATACACTCGTAGTCCATCAGTAACATGGTACATAATTAACCGGAACTAGATCATTTAGTAACTGCGAATCCCTGTTTCTTAGTACATACAATACATTAAATACATATTAACATAATTATTGTTAAAGATGCAATAATCATTGATGTTTTGGTTTAATAATATTTTTTTGTGAGCTACATTAATCAAATAATATAATGAAACATACGATTATTAAGAGTGAATAATAAGTCGTAGAGATAACAAGGACCAAGTATTTCACACTAGAAAAGTTGTAACCTAATTTAACTATTCGATTCAGTAGTTCTGTTTGTCACCAATTTCTCTGCGTGCATGGTTTAAGCCTGTCGCTGTCACTACATTTATTAACACAAATGAAACATCATGCCTAAATTATGACTAACATTGAAGATAATATTAAGACTAGAAATAGTAGTTCCATTGATAGATACTTACAATTATTAATTAACTTGACTCTTATTTTTCCTGCCTTTTTCCTTTTTTGTCACCCTCCCCAGAGATTTAAATCGTCCTCCCCACAGACAGACGCAAATAAATTCATACCTGCCAAATACGTACACACCTACTTACTGCTAATCAAAAGTTGAGAAGTGACAACTGCCACAAAGTTTTACCAGTAAAGCATTAATCTACCATACTTAAGTTTAACATTAAACGATTCGAAACAATTAAAATTGTACTTTTTTGTAATAAAAAAAAATATTGCTTCAAAAGTCGTACCGCCAAAATCAAAGCGGAAACTTATCGCCCAACAAAATCTAAGGTCAGTTCTGTTTGTGTCCGCGCACCACCTGCTTTTGAATTTGAATAATAATAGGATGTTACTGCAACGGCGGCCGACGTGCATGCGACAGAATAAATTATTTGCACACAAAAGGTGACCGGCCGGACACTGAATGCGGTGTTTTTCTTAACGAACCCCATATTCAAATTTTAGGGTCGCGCGATTTTGAATATCGAATCATTATTTTCACTTTTTTTCGCAATGGCCAGTTCTCACGGGTCAAGCGGCGACCTCTGGGACAATGCGCGATAGATCATAAGTCCGCGCTCAGAATTTATAATTAATGTCCCCGGTCCAATGCCGGCCTTTTGTGCGAATTCGCGGATAATGGCGCGAATCTTTGTTGCGATTTATGTAGGTACGTGAATAGTTGGACTAGTTGCAGGAAAAGTGGAATTTCTTGAATATTGATGAATGGTCGGTAGGGCGACTCTGAGAAACTGGCCGGACACTTGTTTCGTCATTAATCTTTTGTGCGTGACCTTTGGACTTGCGCATGTTAAGAATATAATCGTTGGATTGGAACATGTTCGAAATGTCGTTTGAAATGTGAATATTTTTTTGTTATTCAAAATTAACCAGTACTTAAAGAAGCTTAAGTCTGAATTTCGGAACTAAACAGATCTGTCAAAAATGTTGTTATGAGTTCCGCAGATACAGTCAAAAGCCATTTTTTTAACAATAAGCAAATGACACGGAAAATCCATTTCTAAATAGAATTTGGACGTTTTACTAACTACTTACTTACTGCGTAGTAAGCATAGGTAATATTGAAGCGATAGCAATACATAAACGTTATATATGTACATTTGCATTGCCTGCTGTAAGTTTTTAATTATAGAAGTGTTTAAAAATACAAAAACAAATTGGAGCAGATCTTATAATAGGAATACATTAAACTCCGAGGTATTAACACAATTAATCGTGTTATTTGATTTATTTATTTATTCATCGCATAACAAGTGCCTAAGATGAATTTATACATTGTAGTAGGTACCTTATTAAGGTGGCACTTAAATGAAGTTATAAATTTTTTACATACGTGTAACAGAAAAGGAGAATAGATAGGTTCATAATCATTTACTGTCAGTGAAGAGAATAGCGGAGAACAAAACGTCATTAGTGTCGCCCCGTGTCGCACGACAAACGAGCTATTTGTCGGAAACGACTCGACTCACAATTTATATCGCGTCGAACGCGAAAGGGAATTTGAAAATCAAATAAATACAATGTCAACGTCGCGTCGCCGGAAGTGACGTTCTGTTGTTACGGGGACGCCTGCCACGTTTAAATTAACACCGGGAAATTGTTAAAATAATGTTTGCAAGCACCGATTTAGTCGACCGAAATGCCCTTTTTAAAAGATGTTCAGGATACCGTTCATTTCTGATTTAAAAATACTTTTAATCTAAATTATAAAAACGTATAGAACTCGCATAGAATTTTCTTTAAAAAATCCAAATAATTGATTTGCCATACTTACATAATAACAACATAAATGCTCCTATTTTATTATTATTACAAGTTTTTATTTACTTTCACCTGTGTTTGTAATGAAATCTTGCACGTTAAATTAGGACCATTTCCTGGTTTCCGATTGAGCTGAAATTTTGCATGCATATGAAGCTGATCTAATGCTGGAGCTGGAAGGTGGCCATAGGAACTCCGCAATAAAATGATACAACCCCATGGAGTTTGAGCTCGTTTAATTTGTATTGGCGAGTACTAAAAGCTAGTATTGAATAAAAAAATTGAAAATAATTTTACTTGTTATAAACATAACTAAATAAAAAATTCAAACTAATGACAAGCAAGCACGATACACTCGTACATTTCAGTTTTTTTTATTTAACGTGAACTCAATAATGCGAATTGACGTCTGCAATGACATGCAAAATGCAAACCTTACATCAAACATGTCTTTCAGCGACCGCGCATTGAGCTCGAGAGCTTCACGACAAAAAATTGTCAGGAAGATATATTTCAAAGTCGGCGAAGGCGCGAGTATTTATGGAAAACCAAATAACCACGGGCTTTTTTAATTGTGGGGAATGAGTTTTTTGTGCGACGCCTTATTTATTTTGGTGGCTGAGTGATTTGTAAGGCAATAGATGTTGGTGGAGTGCCATCCCTAATGAACTGTCCCGGTGATAATATTCGTGCTGTATATTTTTCACTGGGGAGCAGTTTTTGGTGAAGTTAAAACTGTTCTAAGTGATTATGGTTTTTATTTGTTTGTTATTTTGGTCAAGTCACGTTTACTTTTTAAGAAATAGGTATTCTTTATCTAATACGCGTCTTGATTATTGCAAATGGGGCGACTGAATTTTATGATAAGAAGATTAGTACATATTACGTTTTATTGTCATTTCATTGTGTCTGTAAATTCTTTAATGTATATCTCTATGTATAATATATTGATATCTACTGTACCTGAGGGGAAAAAATTTAAACTATCTCTTTAACTTAACCTTTCAAGTTTACCCTTTTTAAAAAACTGTTAATTGAATTGTAAATTGAATAAGCAGTATTGAATAGTTCCCTCTGTCCACTAGGATCCACCATCTCGATCCACCAGTCAGTGGTTCGAATAGCGCTTTGAAGTTCACTAAGCTGTGATCCACCATTGGTTTTGGTGGATCCTATGATACTCTTATCTCATTTAAATGCTCCACCAGTGGATCAAACAACACTCAGGTAGTTTGGTAAGATCCACCACGTATTTCAATGAAGCCTATGGTATTCTCAGCATTCTAGAAATCATTACTTTTTTGCTAGACTTCTTTTACCACTGCGGACCCACCATACCACTGGCCATACCCCTGGGGGTATGGTAAGACTTAGCCATACCACCATAGAGATGTGACCTAATACTTGAATATAAAATTCCTCACACAAGTTCACGTGGTTTTTCGAATATTTCAATGCGAATTTTTACCAATAGCTTTAAGTTATTTACAACTCCTTTTTTTCTTTACCAAAAAAAAGTGTTATACAGGTAATGTGGATCAAATGAAATAGTGTGATATTGTAGCTTATTCCATACTTTATCGCCCTGTTTTAATTGATTCATACATCCTGAGAAATTGTTTATATTTATTTCCAGGTTGTGCTTATAATAATATCTTCTATTTTAAATTTCATATAAATGTTATTTATTTATTAATATTAAAAACAATCGACAAACCACATACAACATTATTTTTATAGAATAACATTCAAAGCAATATCTTGGTAAATGGCTACTTCCTTGTCGAAATAAATTCCCATTCCTCGACAGCCGGGAATACCTCAGTTTTTGTGGTAAACCAAAGCAAAACGTATGGTAATTCGTATAATCCTAAGCTCGCGCGCAATCCCGATGTGGATTTATTTCATATGCACTCACTGAGAATAAACACGCTCCAGTACACTCGGTGACGGAATTGCGATGCTTATTTCACAATCTTTTTAGGAACGTTCACCCTAAGATGCGGCGCATTGAGTAATGTTAATTTTTCAAACTGAAAGCCAATCATTTAATCATAAAAAAAATAAATTAAACGACTGTGAGGCTTTGATTGGTTAAAGTCAAAATTATCTTCCAAGCATATCATTGCAACAAAATAATGTTGACCTTTGCAATCTCCCCAAACATATTATCTCAATCAAGCAATCAATGTTATGTTTTCTTAGTCTGTAAAATGTAATTTATGTACCATGTACAACTATATTTCATTCATGCTAATACACGTCAAGAGAAATCTGTTATTTTGAGGATAAAAATACTTTTCACTTCTCATGCTCCTAAAGTTGTTCTTTATGTCGGAAGAAAGCTGCATTAAATGGTGTTGTATGCTCTTGTGCATTAATTGTTTTATTTTTTTAAGACTCAGGCATATAGGCCTTACACAATATACTTTTATTTAATAAATATGTTTTAATGAGATTTATTTTAGATCTTAATTTAATTACGACTTATCTATGTATTATTATATAATTACAAATTTAAGGTTAATTCGCGCGTGCGTTTACATAAAAAACAAATTACACTTAATCCTTCATTTTTTTCCATCAACAGCTCATTATAACGTCCCCACTGAGGGGCTCGAGCTTACCCAAAATTAGGGCTATTAGGCTTTTCACGCTGGCCAAGTGCGGGTTGGTCGACTTCACACACAACTTGTGTGCAGGTTTCCTCGCGATGTTTTCCTTCAATTCAAAATTTGAAAACACATTGGTTCGTGGCGGGGTTCGAACAGCTACCTCCCGATTGGAAAGCGACGGTCTTACGCACTACGCCATCGACGCTTTTTTATCCTTGTTTTATTTCCTTGCAATCGTAGTGAAAAGCACAGTGTAAGTCTCGACTAATTTTACTCGAGATGTTCATCCGGCGTTGTTCATGAATAGTCAAGTCGAGACTCGTTTTAGGCTCTTGTTGTAGGTACTACTCACTAATTAATAATCTTAAATTTGTTGGCTAAATTTTCTTGTGGATGCCATAAGAGCCGACTAAGGGAGTTAACCGTAAGCATTATTCTTCAAAAAGAGAAAACTGGAAACAAACCCCTTCAGAAACCCATCTGGCCAGCGTGACATAGTAGGCCAATTATTTCTAGTTTAAGGAGAAACCCATGTCCAGCAGTGGGGCTTATATTTGAAGCAATGCAAGCGAGAAGGAGTTCTACGTTGAATAAAAATACTAAGTAAATATTTTATATGTATATGAAACAAAAAATAAATCATTATCGAGTTATCCACACAACAGTACTGAATGCAAACAGACACGGAACCAAGAATAGACAATCTCCTCCCACTCTCACGTTTTCTTTGAGTTCTTTATCAGAGAGGCTATTCTCGAATCGCCGAATCGACATTTTACGCCCGCGTTTTGCTGTACATTGCGTGGCTAAGCAGTCACTAAGCAGCTTAGGGGCTTATGGAGCTCGATGACGCAGAGACGTGTGCGCTCGGAGCATTACGATTGCTAAAGCTAAGCAACGTTCTTTGTGGTCAAATCCTTATTGGGAGACCAAAAATGTTAAGCATTTCGAGCTCCTCCGTGCTTTGGAAGGCAAAATTAACGTTGAGTCCAAATCTCTCATTAAAATCACTTACAACCGCAATGAAAGCGAGGTCAAAACAAATC
Source organism: Schoenobius gigantellus (assembly GCA_963935595.1). Lineage (NCBI taxonomy): Eukaryota > Metazoa > Arthropoda > Insecta > Lepidoptera > Crambidae > Schoenobius > Schoenobius gigantellus. The sequence goes on from OZ012554.1 coordinate 26,900,571, forward strand.
GAATTAAAAGATTCTTTAATTAAATGTAACTTGATAGAAAGCTTTTTGAATACCTAGTTCAAATAAAATAGATAGCGCTATACACTGCAAGAGCTGCACCACAGAACACAGAAAGAGGTTAGAAGGGCTATGTGGGCGGGGCACGCGTAGCCACAACTATGACTAAATGCACATACTTGTGGCCCCGCAACGCGAACGCGTTGTTTAATCACTGACGGACAACTACAGTGAGTGTATCGTGAAGCGCGGCGCTATAAATATAAAAAATGCCTTCTTGTGCTATAATTACTTGTAAACAAGAAGTCAGGTGTCAAGTGTAGCTAAAGAAGGAATTTCTTTTCATCGGTAAGTAGTAAATTAATCATAATGACCATATTCCATAGATCATAATGTCAAAATCCACCAAAACTGATCATAACGATAAGTTACATAAAATTTTTCTAAAAAATATACATTACCGGCAATGTACGCCCGCGATTCTTGCCATATTACTTAGAGCGCGTAATGTAGTACACTGCTTTCGGTAGTGACGCATTTGGCTTAATGAGCATTAACGCAGTAGTCGCAGTACAAGGGATAGTGCCGTGCTAATCAAAAAACGCACGCATTACATTTTATCGATAAATGTATATTTTAAAATATTTGTATAAAGTAAAAATAACACATTATTTGTCACTTAAAATGCCATAATAATAATTATTACTTATCGATAATACAGAATGTTTGGCGAAGCTAACACCTACCCTTTCTAACATCCTATTCATATAAGTACGGCGATGTAATCAAAGATTAAAATTGTAAAATTAATTTCAATTTTCACGATACAATTAGTTCGATTAGTAAAAAAATTATGGGCAAATTCTAAACTAATTTTACAACTTAGAATTTTTAATATCACCATAATATTTATATGACTATTTTAGCATAGGTAGGTGGCCATGCAAGACATGAAGATTTCAGTACTTTAAAAAACACAAATTTACAGGTATATATTTACTTTACAAATATTTACTTCTCCATCCAACTAAAATATCCTAACAACTAAACTACCGTACGTCCGTTTGTCAGATTATCCATTCTAGTTTATGCTTTCAGACCGGTGCATTATAGTATTATAGTTTTTCTTTTATTTTACGTCTAACCTACAACATTTTTGAGCTAAAAAGCTTTAATTTTGTTACATAGAAACAAAATATTACTTGAATATTATTAATTATAAACGTATAATGAAAGTAATAATTATTTTTTGGTTTTCTAAATATTTCAAATGGTTAAATTGCTGGCAATATTTAATATCGATAGCTATTAATCGATGTCAATCACTAAAATAATGTTATTTGTACACGCGGCTCTGGACGTCAGTGAATTTCTATGAATGAGGAGCCCAGTGAGCGTTGTGATTGGTTCAGCCCGATTTCGCGCGACTTTGCATGGGCGGTGCAAGGAAAGGAAGTGGGAGCAAAACTGGCGACAGCGGTTCTCGTACAAACGGTGCATGATTGCCTTTCTAACCTCTTTCTGTGTTCTGTGAGCTGCACTGTCATGGCGGTGTCTCTGCCTTAATACCGTTTCAACCTTGCTATGCCAAGGCTGCTCGACATTGTAATTCGTCGGGCCAAACGGGCAATTCAGAAATTTTTGACGGGCCACTCTCGCTTATCTTTTAGTTACTGATAAGACTTGTGCGTCGGTGGCGCTGTGGACTAGGCAATCGGGAGGTCCGGGGTTTGAGACCGCGTTTTTTGTTGTTTTTCGTTTCTCGAATTTCATATTTGCCTGACGCTCCTACGGTGAAGGAAAACATGGTTAGGCAACCTGCATACATCTGCGAAGAAATTCAAAGGTGGTTTCAAATTCAGGCGTGGTTGACTAAGGCCTAAGCACCCTAACGTAGGGTAAGCTCGAGCGCCTCGGTGGAAACGTGAATGAGCTGTCATGAAAACTTGTGGAAAAAACCAATTGCGGCGGGAACACGATCACGATCTGAAAACGACGCAACTTGACGGCAATCATGTGCGGCATAGGGTTAAGCAGATGGGGAGATGAGGGAGACCTTGAACATTAAACATCTCCGCAAACCACTTTTTTATATTGCCCGCCGTGACCGATCAGTCTGTACTTTTTTATTGAACTATTGCAGCAATGTACATCGAAAGACGAGCACAGAGCTTCATTAATCGATTACAATAATAGCTGCTCCGAGCATAACGCAGACCCCACGTCCATTGGTCGGCAGTCACCTTTAACCCCACCCATGAACAAAAAATATCGCCCATTAAACTGAAAGAGCCGTTTCAGCTCCAGATAGCGGCTGGCTGTCGTTAATGTGACGTCCTTATCTTCGTACCGAGCGCTCTCGGCGACTGGATTCTTTCGAAAATAGAACGCGAACAAAATAGTTTTTACTCCGATAGAGAATAAAACCTTTTTCGTGAGTTCATAGTGCCTATAAACTTTTAGATTTATTTTTGCTACTTGTTGGTTACAAAAATGTTTAAAATAATTTTAATTTTCTTTTAAGATCATAGATTGCTGGTTACTAGGTACGCGTTATACTGCTTCGACTTCGAGTCCGTGCGGTGATAGACTAAGAATATATTTTATAGCTGTTTTTAGGATTTCGTACCTCAAAAAAAAAGAAGAAAATGGAACCTTTATAGGATCAGTTTGTAGCCTGTCTGGCCCGTTTCTTCGGAACGCGTAGAAATATCAAACTGAAATTTATATAAAATGCTTGTATGGGTCTACGTATTATACTTGTAGGTCAACGCTATCAAAATATTAGACCGTTTATGTCGGAAAAAGGAATATTTTTCCCCATTATTGCAACATTTTTTATTGATGCTCAGCTCCTATTGATCGTAGCGTGGCGTGATGTTATATAGCCTTCCTCGATAAATGGACTATCCAACACAAAAATAATTTTTCAATTTAAATCAGTATTTCCTGAAATTAGCGCGTTCAACCAAACAAACAAACTCTTCAGCTTTATAATATTAGTCTAGTATAGATAAGTTCAGCAGAATAAATTTTACCTCTTAAAAACTTGTTTTGAACAAAAAAATCGTTACAAAGATAGATAAGAGCACAAGAAAGGGCATTGACGTGGAAATAAACTTTGAAGTAGATACGAATAGGTATCCAACCAACATACTGAAAATTGGTCATTGTAGATAATCCTGAAAATATTGCCTAAATATTTTTTATACAACACAGATTATTTTTTTATTTAGAATAAAATTAATAATTTTTTATTTTATTTAGAATAAAAACTTTGGTTCATAGAATTATGACATCGCAAATATTTCATTATGTGCTCTGTATGTGAATATGAGAAACCATGCATAGTTCCGATGGGAATAATCAAGGATAATAATATGCTTGGAGTGTAGAGTTAGGTATGTAAAAAATTCGTTCGCATATAAATCTATATGCGAACCAACATTAATTTTATTATAGCGCACTTTTAACAAAATGTAGAAGGGGATCAGTCACGGTGGCCAGAAATAGACGCGCACAACGAGCCGTGCCAATATCGAGGCCATAAATTGTTGCGCTCTCAAAAACGGCCCTTTTTGTTGCCGGAGATTTGATGCGTTCCGCGACATTGGACGCGGAGAGCGCGAAGTCGCACATGAAACTAGTCATGTAACGAATGTAATTTTTTGAGCATTCGCGAATATCGTCTAACGTAACGACATTCGCGAATGCGAATTTTTTTTTTTTTTTTTTTTAATTTGGCGGCTCACATTTTTATACCGGCACTGGACTTCCTTATAGACAACATTGCAATAGACTAAAAGGAGAAAAGGCGGCGAAAAGTTCGTCGGGTTTAGTAGGTATATATTAGAATCTTAAGCTTTATTACCCAACGTAGAAGTAGATGGTAAATAAAATAACAAATGATAAAGTGAAGGCGGATAATATGATTATGAACTAGACAAAAATCACTGTCAATGGGATAGCAATAACATAGTCATAAATATTTATTAATTTCGGCTATAATACACTCACATATTCAAAAGAACAATTTAAAACCCAACTCAATAATAATGTCCATAAAATTGACATTATCAAAATACTCCCCCAAGTCTAAGAATTCACACACCTCAATAATTTTAATCTTGCTATTGAATAACAGACCATGTTATTGTAGAAATAGCTGCTATTTTCCTACGATGGTTCACTCAAGAGACCCAGTTTATAGGTAGCACTGAAAGTATGGAAATATTATGGCGGGAAGTTGCTTACGAATTGTGTCGTTATAAAAAATAAGGCAAAGGAAATAAATGTTTAGAGCCAATGAATTTAAATGGCAGTACTTAAGAGCGTTTTACTGTGGGACCATGTTTAAAAGGTAAGACATAGATTTTTATAATAAAGTATAGGTTTATAATTGTACTTATATCTTACGAGGTTTTGTACTAGATATAAAAACTAACCTGGTATAAATTAAGTCAAAAAAATAAAAGCTGGAACTGGAATTACAAGAAAAGTAAAAAATAATGTTAAACATCCCAGAAACTAAAGAGTTAATCGTAATAAGTTTCTACAATCATCGGCTATCTTTGTCTTAAGATATGTCGGTGCCCTAAGACGTCTTACGATATGTCGGTGCCTCCTTGACAATCCTAAAGTAAATTAAATTCGAATCTCTTCTCCAGTATCAGAAATTCTAATATATAATCAGTTAAATTAGACTAAACTGCCTCCAAAAAAGTTGAAGTAACCAAAGTGGTGTCACGCGACACTTGGTCAGCCTGGAAGTGGTCTCGAGTGACCGAGGAAGTTGCACGTGGCCGCGGTGTCCGTTACAAGGAAATCGCACGAAGGAAGCGGCATTTGAATAAGAGCCCCTTTGCTTTTGAAAAAAGAAATTCTTTTGTTTCAATCGCTCCGGAATCCGCTCTTTTTTGCGTACAACCTGCGCACAACTCATGTAACTGTATGCATGGTAACCACATGTACCTACTAAACGGTTAAAAGAGTCTTTCCTTAACCGCATCATAAGCTCACTGCCCTTTCCCGTTCCCTGCCTTCTACAGTCCCATGCAGGTCATTTAGGCGGGGTTTGGAAGGATGTCTTGAAGGCCTACAGCGTGTGGATAAGAAGTCGTGTTAGCAAACAGCTCACCTATTGCTGCCTTTGTTATTAGCCTCGTAACTGCAACTTTCGACCATATGGCCTGATATCGAAAGGCAGCAATGTTCCTCGGGTGGTATGAGACCGACGAAGCGCACCGTAAGAAATAAAATCACTATCAATTCATAAGGCGCATTTTTTCATAAAGTGATAATATACTCTGAAAAGCTAAGATGAGTATTGTGTGACATAAGTACGCGAGGGAATACAAATGTAATAATTTACGGGACGCATTAATTACCTACCTCAATTCTTCAGTCGTTTAACAGATGCGTTAATTTTCTTGGGCTTAAATTACTGCACAGTTAAGAACAAACATATTCTTCGTTAAGAGTTCCGCATACACTCATTGTGTTGTAATAATTATGTCATTATAATATCATAAGTTCCGCGAGTATTTTTAAAATACGAGTATATATTTTTATAAAATTAAAAGAAATATTTTATTTCAATATTATTTTCACACTACAGCAAAGCATTCCTTAATTTTTATGAAATGTCATATGGGTTTCTACCATGCTACTTGATTTGTATATTTTAGTTTAGTCGCTTTGCTGGTTTGCTTAATATGATATTTCGAAGACAAAACTAATTTTACTTTAGAAATATGCATTCCATGTAGAATACTGAGTTCAAGTGATACAAGTGAGTCAATATACCAATATACCACAGGCAATACTCCGATATTAAACGTAATTTCATTGTGCTCACCAAATTTTGGCGGTCGCTTAAGCCAGTTTGAAAACATCGAATTTTTGAAAGTTCGAAATTCTTCTAATACATAAACTGGTTATATTCAACTATCTCGAATTAAACGAATATTCGAATACAGGAATTGCATGCCCGCGATACGACTGAGTTTTGCGTTTGTTAAACTATGTTCTCAAAACTATACTATGAAGAAATAAAATACTCTCTTTATAAGCAGGTTTGTAGGTCCATATTTATAAGATTGTTAATGTTAATATAGGTAAGTCTGTAAACTGCTGTAAAACTTGGCTTGTTTTATTATACCTGTAAATGAACTGTTTATACAATTATACATGATTTTATACTTATAACATAACGTAATTTAATACATCTGAAAATATTATTAATAACATCTTGAAATTTATCAAATCTATTATTACGTTTTCCGCGCTAACGGACCCCTAAAACGTAACGTGAGCATTTACAAATCAACTTGAACTTTATTATCTACTAATTAATATGCATTTTCTTGAAATTTATCAAATATATTATTACGTTTTGCGCGCTAACGGACCCCTAAAACGTAACGTGAGCATTTACAAATCAACTTGAACTTTATTATCTACTAATTAATACGCATTTTCTGTACTGCTGTTTTTTCGAATCAACACTTCAGTATCTCGAGGGATTGTTGCTCATATCCCTCAAGACTTAAAGTGCACTGTCGCCCGAAACATTAATTCTATGATTTATGTGAAACGTTTGTGATTTATTAATAAACCGCGAGGAAGCGGAAGGTCGGGGTGAGTTCCGCCATAAGTTTGCCACCGGTGTTTGCTCAGAACTTGAAATATACTCTTCAGGGTAAAGGTTACCTAAATTAGTGGGAATTCTATGTTTTTCCTACATATGTTTGGACTATGAGTACATTATGCTTATTTTCATTCAACACAGAAAAAAATATTTTACAAAAAATAAAAACCGACTTCAAAAACACTGAAAAGTTAAAAATAATATAAGAATAGGTACAGACAACATCACACTTCTATTTGAAGTCGGTGCCAAACGATGATCGCCTAGAAAGTGTTAAAATTTGTCACCGACTTCAATTACATAATAGAAGTGTGATGTTGTCTGTACCTATTCTTATATTATTTTTAACTTTTCAGTGTTTTTGAAGTCGGTTTTTATTTTTTGTAAAATATTTTTTATTTTTAACTTTTTAGTGAATGAAATCTTTGTAATGAAGGAAACCCTAAATTAGCGTTTCCCTCGATTTTCATGGGATTCCATGATCAGATCCTGACTTTGATTTTCTTTGACTTAGATTTTCTGATTATGCCGCCAATTGTGGACCGATTTTCTAAATTATTTTTGTATTCGATAGAGTATACTCCTAGAGTGGTCCCAAGATCACCAAAGTCAGGATCTGATGATGGGATCCCATGAAAATCGAGGGAAACCCTAATTCAATACCAGCTCACCGAAGGTTCCTCAGTTGTTGAGGAACTGACTCTAGGAGTCTAATTGAAGCACGCTTCCACCTCCTTCGGCTATCGTCACTTTCCATCAAGAGAGAGGAGAGATGAAGGCCAAGAGCTTCCCTGTCGTATGTAAAAAATATCTTATCTTACAGATGTGTATGATATGAAAGGAATCCTCACACCAATTTTTTTTTGTCTTGGACTAGGTGACTATGAATCAATTACTTATTCAGTCAGTCAAAAATTAATGCATTAATATTTAAAAAAAATATTTGACTTCGGACATTTAACTAATATTGATTTCTTGTATTGAAAAAATGGGAAATAGTAGATTGTATGATAAAAGAGCAAAGTAGTATTTTTACGGCGAGGGATTCAAAGTACAACGCCCGAGGTAAAAATAACTTGCTCTCGAGTCATATACTTTTTATCCCCTCTCTATGAGAAAATAAATAAGAGACGGTGTTATGTAATTAATGAATACATTTATTTTAGAAAGATATGTGAATATAAGTAATAGTTACTGTTTCAGGAGTTAATGCATTGTCACTTTCATAACTCGACGTAGAGCTCATTATTTTTGCAAAATACAACAAAGTATGTACTGATTGCAAGAACAGATACTAACGAGTAATTCGCACGCTTTTCTTTTTTCAGTTACCGCGGGAGCCGCCGCCGTACAGCCAACACGTACCAGCCAGTAATTCATACAATTATACCGGAGGGAGACTCTATACCAGGGTCGTGTGCTTGGGTACCTCCGTCTTACCTATTTCTGTCTGCTGCAGTGCTTGCATTGCTGTGTTCCGGTTTGAAGGGTAAAATATGGCAGTCAAATTACTGGGTACCGTGAGTTTACATCTCATGTCACAAAGTTAGCAACGTACACTGTGGTTCTTGTGGGGGTTGCAGTTTTACGGCGAATCTCACAGGAGCCACATGTATTTTAGGTGACTGTTACCACTTACCATCAGGTGGGCAGTTTGCTAAGTTAGTAGCAATAAAAAACATTGCTTTCGATTTCTATGAATGATATAAGAGTATGTTCTTAATTCAAACCTCATTCCCGTCCGCTAAAAAGTTCTTAACAGAAAAGAGCTACTTTGCTCCCACTTATAGAGGAACAAAGCGACACTTTTCGAATAGAAGGGATGAAAAAAGTTTTGTGTTGGTTTATTCATTGTTCAATTTATTTATCATGTTATTTTAATGCAACATTTAAAAATCATATGGTTTTAGGCCCTAACTGCCATGAACAAGGTTAGACCTAAAAAAATCCAAAATGGGCACATCTACAGTCCCAATATTTAGTAAAACTCGAAATCTCTAGGTGGACCAGCCCCCCTAGCACGTCCACCATAACACGATATGATAAAGCGGTTTATCGCGGTGAACTATCAAAATACAATAGGGTTTCGTCGTATTTTGACATTTCACCGCGATAAATTGCTTTATCATATCGTGTTTTGGTGGACGTGCTACAGGGGCAGGAGCCGAGATCTCAATAGAATGGCCAAGAGCGACGGACGAGCATTTTAGCGTTACCAAAGTTGGTTCACGCTAAAAATGTCAATCGGTCAGGGCATGTATTTGAATGAACAGAAAATGTTTATTCCCTTGTCAGAGACACATACATATTGTTTGTGGACGAGTGTACCCACGACGGCGTTTTGCGGGAACCCGTAGAGGTGCGCGGTCAAGACGAGCCAAACGAAAGGAGCCGGTAAGAGGATTGCTGACCGCCACGACTCGTACTATTGCGGTCTTGTAGGGTGACCATCGTCTTTGATGCTAATTTACCTCTAAACATTCTATACTGTTTTATTAAATTATATTATTTTATTAATGTAATTACAATTACTAATTACAATTTTAGGTTATAAGTAACTAAAGGCTGGCTTAGCTTGCGTTGGTCAAGGTATTACCCTGAATGGGGTGCGATGTCAGACAACCTCCTTGTGGTGCACCCTGGGCAACCCGGCAGATTCTCTGCCGCGGGCGAATAGTCAGACGAGAGGACCCCTATATGGGGCGTGGGATGGCCGGGTTCAACCCGGCGGGCCACTTCGTGTGGCCACCCGCTTCATGCGGGGAAGAGCGAAGTCCCCTCTTCTTATGTTAAGAAGAGGTGTGGCTCTCGCTGGAAGCCGATCCCGGCGGCTACCTCTGGTGGTAGTAGGGTCGAGGCGAGTTTCTCGCCGTGGCGCTTCGCGCCCGTTGGGGATTTCCCCGAGCTTCGTCTCACCCGTGCGGCGGTGGATCCAGTGGGATCTGCCGTCGGGCAACCCGTTACCCGCACTGAGCGGGCCGGGGGCTCGGCGCACTGAGCGTCGGGCCGCGTGGAAGACAACCACAGTAAAAAACCAGTTGCGGGGTGTAGAGTGGCGCAATTCTGCGCCGCTCCACAAAGCAGCAGAGCCAGACGGAGAGTCCGGCAACGGACATGTGACGGGCAGGGGGTCAGCGGGAATAAGGCCTGGCTGTTGTCCCCTTCCCTCTGTCTTGTGACGGACGGAGAAGCTGCTGGGGGGGTTTTTAGTGGGTAGGCCCGGGCCGGGTACGGTATGGGGAGTCCCACATATCCTCGTGGTTTGGCTCGACCACGAGGAATGCGTAAATGCATTTTCCCCGCTCCCAAATAAAAAAAAAAAGGTATTACCCCGAACCGATGCTGTTTATCAGACACGTATATACATACACTATTCTTTTTTATTATATTACAACTTTATATTATATTCTGGTAACAGATATAAATCTAACAAACTCAATATTACACGTTGTACTTATTGACGTCAAAAACAACAATACAGTCATCATTAATCCCTTCATCTGTATAATAGGTGATAAACGAGCGTGTTACTGTTTCTTTGCCGAATGTGTTGACGAAAATCTCTACCATTTTTTCAGTCTTCTTTATTTATTTAGTTATTGCAACTCAATACGACAATTATAGACATTTTTCTAATTTGCAATTGATGGCTGGGTAACGGTGAAACGTGTCCAAGTGAAATAGTTCAGACAAAGGAGCTGCGATTTATCTATATTATTGTCTTTGATATTGACTTTACATCTCATGTCACAAGTTGGCAACGTATACTGTGGTTCTTGTGGGGGTTGCGGGTTTTGCTGCGAATCTCACAGGAGCCACATGTATTATAGGTGTCTGTTACCACTTACCATCAGGTGGGCAGTTTCCTTGTTTGCCAACTTATCGCAATAAAAAAATAGTACACAGTGTTTTCATTATTCATATCGTACACATCAATTGCTCATTAGCGCGTTAAACAATTCCCCTACATCTGTCAAACAGTAGCGGTCACGAGAAAGGAGAAAGGAGCATCTCCCAATACGCAGCCTTTGATAACCTCCCCCACGGAAAAAACGTAAGGGTTAAAAATAAATAAAATACTGTTGAAAATAACCCAGCATGTTTGTCAATATAACGCCTGCAAAGTTGGTAGCTAAAATCAAATATGTCAACTTTGTTATCATTACTTGATAAGTATTAACCGTTACAATTTGTTAATAACACTTCTTTATTGATAACATAGTAGCATTCATTAGTAACAACAAAGTAAAATCGACTGCATTTAGCCAATTTTACTAGGTTAACTCGGTAACTGCTACAAAGTTACTCGGTTTTCTCAAACAACTTATTAGGCTACTACAACCGGTTCACTCGGTAACAGTTGCAAAGTTACTCGGTTTTCTCAAACAATTTATTGGGTTGCTACAACCGGTTCACTCGGTAACGGCTGCATAGTTACTCGGTTTTCTCAGCCAATTTATTGAGTTACTACTAACGGTTCACTAGGTAACTGCTGCAAAGTTACTCGGTTTTTTCAAACAATTTATTGGATTGCTACAACCAGTTCACTCGGTAACTGCTGCTAAGCTACTCGGTTTTCTCAGCCAATTTGCTTGTATCCCACTAAAAAAATAAGATGAATCATTGAAGTCAGAGTGCTCGTTCACGACAGCTTTAATTTCTTCATCATCTCCAAATTTTCTTCCCCGAAGGTCTTTTTTCAAATTTTTCAAGACAAAAAAGTCGCTGGGAGTTAGGCCTGGACTGTAGGATGGGTGATTCACTTCATCAAAGCCAGTTTCTCGAAGGGCTTGCCTCGCAATTCGCGCCGTATGGACTGGCGCATTGTCTTGCAAACACAGATTTTTTTTGCTAATTTTCCCTCTTCTTTTTTCCACAATAAGATTGCGTACTTTTTTTATAAGTGCTGCATAATACGCGGCGTTCATTGTAGTTTTTTTTTGGTAAATAGACAATGAGGAAAAATCCTTCCAAATCCCAAAAAATAGTAGCCGTGACTTTCGAAGTCGACTTTTCGACCTTTAACTTCTTTGGCGGCTTCTCTCCCTTGTTTAGATTCTGGATCATATTGTCGAATCCACGTTTCATCCACGGTGAGAATACGGTTACAAATTTCGTCCAAATTGTCATTGCACAAGTCGATAAACTCCATAGTAGTTTCAACTCGACGCTGCGCGCTGTTTATCGAGCGGCGTGAGCATTTTTGGAACCCAACGTGCTCTAATTTTATTCATGTGCAAAGGATTACTGATGCCCAACTCTTCTGCTATCTGCCACATTTTCATTCGACGGTCCTCCAGTACAATTTTTTTCACTTTGGCGATGTTTTCGTCTGTGGCAAGACGATGGTCCAGATTCTGGATAAACTGCAGACTTTTCTTCAAAAATCTCCTTTGCCGTTTTCCCCTTTTTTACGAGGAATTTTATGACGGCACGATGTTCCAATTTCGTGTAATGCAGCGATGACTCAGAAATGTTGATGTTTACAGATCTTCTTTCACAAAACACTAGTGACTAGCGCGAGTGAGTTTCTGTGAGTGGGTGCGAGATCGATTTACCGTGGTTGTTTGTTGTTTTAGCTGAGCAGAGCGGTTATTCCTCTTTTTGATTTCTCTAAAGGTTATTCCCAATTAGGTAACTCGGTTGTTACACAGTTTATCAATAATGTAGTTTGCTATAACTAACCGATTATATTTACTCATTTAAAAGGAAATAAGTAACGTGACTCGAATTAATGAATTCATCTTATATATCAATAGATCAGTTGATGTCTTAAAATCAACCAAAAATTACTCGATTAAAATCAATAAACAATTAGTTTGGAATCAAATAAGTTCTACTCATCTATTATTAAATAAAAATGTTTGGAAAAATCAACCAATTGAAATAACTTGTTTAAAAACAACAGCATACTTATTAAGTGTTGACAAAATCACTTAATAGTTTTGGATCATGTTTGAAAGTGTTAAAATTTACCAATTAAGGTATTTGTTAATAATTAATGTTTTATTTGTTATTAGACAAGAATATTTAGCAATACACACAGGTCTGCTTTATACCAAGTTCACTTAGATATTTTTAGTTAAGTCTTAGTTAAAATTTACCGATGTGATTATAACCGAGCCAAAAAGGTACTCTGCTAAAATAATATTTTTTCAGTGCCGCCTCATTGAAAGGTAGTCGTTCTAAAACTAATAATAACCAGAATGAGAATCAGTACCTAAGTAGTCTGTGCCGTTACCTTTATTTCACCTATTTCTACTGCAAAGTAGCTGTGCTTGAATAAATGTGAAGGATAAAATAGGCACAGAAATTACTGGGTACGTGACTAGATATTTTACGTAATAAGTTGGCAACATGCACTGTGGTTTTCGTGGGGGTGGCAGATTTTCGAACATTACAGGAGTCACATGTACTGTGCGACTGTAGCCACCTACCACCAGGTGAGCAATCTACGTGTTCACCAACTTTATTGTAAAGAAATCCAAATTAATTGCAATTTATTAAATTGTGTAGGATATGGTCACCCTAGCGCGGAAGCCAATGAGCAAACGGAAACGGGACTACAAAAGACGGAAGACGAAATTGTTCCTTTTCTATTAGTCGCATATCTACTTACGAGTGGTCGTCAGTATGGCTTCCGTAGAATTAGAGATGGATTAATAGTTACTTTTATATACATAGTGTATTCTTTCGTTGGTGTGAGTATTCGGTGGCATAATGACGAATGCCTTTGGCATTACGATTACTAATGTTAAGCAACGTTCTCCGTTCAGATGGGTGACCAAAATGTAAAATGCAAGGTTACTTTTCAAGCAGGAGCCAAATTTTGTATGCTTGTTCAGACAAGCAAAATGAACAACTTTTTCTATGAGACCAATCTGAAAATGGCAAAAAAAAGGGCTGTTCCATACAAATGTTCAACATCCACTGAACCTAAATGTATTGAACAGCTGATTTCTCGCGATTTAAAGGTTGTTCCCATACTAAAAGTTGTATTGCTTGCTTGTCTAGAGAAACACACAAAATTTGGCTCCTGCTTGAAAAATAACCCTGTATATCTCACTCGCATGGTCTCGATGAGACATGTACAGTAAGCTCCTTATCAAGCTATACTGTTTGATCTTTGGATCGCTCTTATGTCGCTCATAATAGTGGAGGTTTTCGTAGTGTAAATGTATAGCTTGCACGGGAGCTTACTGCACCTAATCAATGACTGGAGCCTCTACATTTTGACCGTAGCTGCCACCGTCTCACCTTAGTTTATAGCATAATAACAATGTTAAAAACATTGAGTAGTTCTTTAGGTGAGGTGTCCAGGTGAAGTTTGCTTCCACCTTAGGCCTTATTGTCACCTACCATCAAGTGAAAAGAAGGCCAAGAACTTGTGTGTAAAAAAACGGCATGTGACTGCGAATTAGTAAGACTTTAACAGAGACCGTCGTACACATTTCGTATATGAGCCACTGCTTGACATGTCTAGATTGAACACTTTATAGCACACGAAACATACATATCCGACTAATATAATAAATGTGAAAGTGTGGATGTTTGGATGTTTGTTACTCAATCGCGCAAAAACGGCTGAACGGATTTGGATGAAATTTGGCATGCATGTAGCCTTTGATATGAAAAAGAACATAGGCTACCTTTTATCCCGATTCCTTAAGTAGTTCCCGAGGGAAAATTGAAAATTGTTTACGAGCTAAGCAGCTTTGAAATTTGGTATGCATGTCACCATGCTATGGAAAAGGACATTTACTTTATATTCCTTAATAATCTCTCAAATAGTTTCCATGGGACGATTAAAAATTGTTAACGAGCGAAGCTTTAGACCCAATTCTGAAGTCCACGCAGACGAAGTCGCGGGTAGAAGCTAGTACATAATAATAGGCGGCCTTATTGCTAAGGTAGCATTTTCTACCAAGCAACCTTGGGGTTAAGGAAAGTTCTTGCTAAAGTATGTCGACGGGACAGAGCTGTACAGTTAAAAAAATGACATACAGTAATAAACATTGCTAAAACAGGTAACACCTAGTTAGTTAACTAAGTGTTACCTGTTAGTTAGTAGTTAACTAAGAAGTTTTTAGATACAAAAATACTAATACTGCATACATATAAATATATACATACATAAATAATTTGTCTATAAATCAAATAAAAAGGATAAGGACATGATTATTATTAGTTGTTTTCCAACTTGAGGAAAGAGCTCTTAATCTTTGCCTTGAATAAATCCTATGTTGCTCGTCTGATTACTTCTGGCAGTGAATTCCATAGACGAAAAGTTTTGAATATCTGTTACCAGGCATAGAATATCTATTACCCGTCATGAACTTTGCGTTACCGATCACAATACCAGCACACGCCAAGTCGTTGTTCCATTATCAGCTTGTTAAACCGTAACTTACAAAAACATTCCCTCATTATATTCCACGTCATTGTGTCCTGTAATTATCACATACATCCATAAATAAAGTTGTCTGCAAGTAATATTAAATGCCCATATAATGATCGCCTGCTCCGAGCTTTGAGAAAAAATGGTCACACGCCGACTACCGGTGGGTGGACACACAAAAAAAACTGACCACAGCTGTCAAATGCCTTTATTGAGACATTAAACTTAAGTATTTCGCTCAACCGAATATCAACTGTATTTTCATGGAAATAACATTTAGTTTTGTTTGTAACGATTAACTTTTTTCTTTCTTTCACTGCAATGTTTGGTTCATATAACGTTCGCGATAAAGTCGATTTTGGCTTAACGTTAATGAACTATTGGCATTCGCTAAAGAATGTCATCTAAATTACCGTTTAGGAGCATTTTACGGTAATTTCTGGCGAGGGCACGCGTGTGAATGCTACCTACAATTCGTTAACAGGACCAAAATTAATTTTATGGCCGTCCGGTGGACGAAATTGTTGCGGTAATGCCGATATGGGGGCGGATGATACGCCTGAGAAAAAAACACAGATTGAATATTACTTTCTTTTTACATCACCAGAGGGAGAATCTGTTACGGGTGACGGTTCGTGGTTAGGGCCAGTATGGGTCAGTAAATGGTGCACAAGAGGTTCCGTCATTGATATTCTATTTTAAAACATTGGCCTCGCAGGATATACTAAAAACCATTTGACAATACAACAATGTAGGATATAATAGATTTGGACTAACCTGCGACCGACCTATTCTCAGACCTGCCGAACATACACAAAAAATTTCATAAAAATCGCTCAAGCCGTTTCGGAGGAGTTTGGTTACAAACACCGTGACACCAGAATTTTATATATGTAGATGTTAAGGTTTCGGCTTGATAAGATATTGACCTTGTATAGAAAAAAGGCACTACAGACGTGCCTTAATTATATTAATTGTTCAATTCTGATGGCAGATATTGACGAAATTGCACCTAATTGCGTAAATGATGTGATATTTTTTAAATTTAATGGTAAATTGTGGCATTGAGACTTAGGTACAGCGCTCCATGTCGGCAATGGAGTAACGGGAGAACAGAATGAAAAATATGTCAAACAAAAATTCAAAAATGCAGCAAAAATGCAACGAGTCGCTTTATCCTTGTAATGATATAGCACCTCATTAGAAATCAGTGCCAGACTCGTCTGGTATCTCTATCATACCTATTTTTGACGAAAAACAGCGATGTCCACTTTGCGGTTTCACGGCTTGAAGGGTTAGACAGTAGACAATGAAACTACTGAGTGCTGTGCTGTGTCTTATGTCACAAGATGGCAACGCACAGTGCGGTTCTCCTAATCTCTTGGGGAGATATACTTTTTCTATAGCTCGCTGAGCGATTTTTAGCTTGTGGACCAGCCTCTTCGTTAGTGTTCACGTTTCGACACCGTAAGTCATGATATGACCTAAGGGAGACTCTGTACCAGGGTCGCCTGCTTGGGTGCCGCCATCTTACCTATTTCTGCCGCAAAACAGCAGTGCTTGCATCGCGTGTTCTGGTTTGAAGGATAAGATATAGCAGTGAAATTACTGGGTACCGTGACTCTACATCTCATGTCACACGTTGGCAACGTACACTGTGGTTCTTGTGGGGGTTGCAGATTTGCTTCGAATCTCACAAGAGCCACGTGTACTATAGGTGACTGTTTCCACTTACCATCAGTGGGCAGTATGCTTGTTTGCCGACTTAGTTGCATAAAAAATAGGTGGGACGCACTTATTATAGAATTTTGTTTTCAAGGTCTGTGGGATGGAAGACGAGGCCCCCTTACCACAATCGCTTAAAACAGTGAAACCGCAGTGCGAGCGAGATGGTGCTATACGCTGCAATTGGGGTCTGTCTGTTCCAATATTGTTTTAGTTTTAAACCTTGTTTTAAGCGGTTCCGGTAAGGCCCCGGCCTCCCGACTCCGGCGCAGGAACACACCAACTTTTGGTGGGTGTGTAATGTATGATATAACAACAATTAGTATATAATCATATATTACTTATACAATGTCAAAAATATAAAAAATAGGGGTTGGTAGTTGGAGAGTGAATATTTACGGTTATAAGTATTTTTTGACGCTAAATCATACAAATATTGTCCAAATAAAATTTTGTAGAGGGCCACCCTTAATAGTCTACGACCTATACTCAGACCTTTTTTTTTGTTTTTTTTCTCGGGGGGAAATGCGTAACCGCACCGTACCCGCCGTTGGCTAGACGGCGAGCGTGTGTGGGGCTCTCCCGGCAGGGTGCCAGGCCTACCCACTAAAACCCCCCGGTGTTCTCCCTGCCCTTATGAGCGCGCTAGGTAAGGTCCACACTGCGACTCCACTACCCACGCGCCCGGGCAAGCCCGACCACCTGGTCGGGCTATCGCCAAGGGGGGATTGCCCGAGAACACCAGGGCAATCCCCAGACGGAGGGCCTTACGGCGGCGTGCACGGGGCCAACCGTGCACGCAGGCCTCCACGGTAGGGTCATTAGACGGGCATCGCTTGTGCGAATGCCCGCCTTCTCCTGCCTATCCATCTGCGACGGATGGGAGCGGCTTGAGGATCTGCCTCCCGCTCCCTCTCCGTGGCCTCCTGCGATATTACGTCCTCGCAGAAGGAGGCGACAGCCCGCCATTCCGCCTCGCCGCGGAGCATGGCCACGACCATGCTCGGCAGCGAGAGGTTTCCGCCTCCCAGCGCAGCGCTGAACCTATACTCAGACCTACCAAATATACACAAAAAAGTTATAAGAAACGGTCAAGTCGTTTCGGGTCAGTCGAGTCCGATAACAAACACTGTGAGACGAGATTTTATGTAATATTAATTTATTAGTTAAATAAATAAATAAGTAAAAATGAATTAAAAATATTATTTTTTTTAGTTCAGTTCGCTTTAAGCCGTTCCCTATGTGAAAGTAGCGCCTATGTGGATTTTAACTTTATCAAAGTGATGTAGTAATTTGTATGCAGCACGCAAGCTACAGTTTTCAGTTTTATCCTTTTTTTTTTTCTCGCGGGGAAATGCGCAACCGCACCGTACCCACCGTTGGCTAGACGGCGAGCGTGTGTGGGGCTCTCCCGGCAGAGTGCCAGGCCTACCCACTAAAACCCCTCGGTGTTCTCCCTGCCCTTTTAGGGCGCGTGTAGTAACCTTATCCTACAAAACACTGTTCAAAATCCAACAAGAATCAAAATCCAATACAAACTCTGTGTAGTACTCACTTTTATTAACCGAATTCATTTGTATAACTTGTTTGGTCTCATTTAAATATTTAGGTGCGAGATTTATGTTCACAGGTTTGGTTGATGAAGGGCTTCTGAGTCCGCTTGGCTTGCTACCATCGTCTTACCTAAGTTTGTCGCCATAATAAAAATGTTAATAGCATCGTTATGTTCCGACAAATAGGTAAGATAGCCAGTTCCAGTGTTGAGAAGTCCAGGTGAAGGAAACTCACTTCCATCTTCTATATCACAGATAGAAATATAAGATGAAATGAGTGATGACCACCGCGGTCCTGCCCAAGTCTTTTTAGGGCTTAACGGTCTCTTTCAACTCCGAAAAATTAAACTGCAATCAAAAGATTATAATTATGACTGATTGTGTCGCATATTGCGATTTCACAAGGGAATCAAAACCTAAAAGGTACTTTCTTTTGACTTAGAATCATGAAATTTGACAAGACCTGAAAACCGTAAATACTTTGGAAGTTATTAACTTATATGTATAGCTATAGCGCCCACTCATAACACAAATATTTTTTTCTCAAACATGCTCGGAAATGTAGGCATTATTGTAGTAAAAAGAAGACACAAAGTTTGTAATTCTTCGCTCATGCATTACTTTAACGGCCTAGGCCAGGAAAGTAAGTATGAAAATTTATTATTGGCCGCTGCTCCAATGTTTTTTAATTTATCTATAACTTGAATTATGTAACTTGTCATACAGCCAATTGCTACCACGTTATAAAAAATGCACTCTTCGAGCATATACAACGTATAAATTATAATACTTATTTAATTTTATTTAAACTATCAAAATTGCCAACCTAAAACTGTTCTAAAAGTGAATTTTAAAAAATTTGACAATTAAATTCGATTGATACTCGATTGATTAAGTTATTAAAGTTGACACATTCTTTTCGGTTAAATGAATATTATAATTTTTATGGGGAGTTATTATGAGACACGTTGTAAGTATTATGAATATGACAACAATTTTATTAAAATGTTGGTATAAAATTACACGAAAATATGCTTAATTTTCGTTGCGAGAGAAAAAAGTCCTAATCTGCAGTATTACATTTTTTGCGTAAAATATGATTGGGCTTTATGGGCTTTGTTTCCTTTGTACTAATTGAAAATTAAAAAGTATTAGTATTACTAAATGCTTGGCTACTACAATTAATTAATTGCTTGATTTGTTTTTTTTCATATTATTCTCATTTGTTTCCAAATCAAATCAATTCAAAATCTTTATTGCATACCATAATGTGTAAAATAGGTGGTTCACATAAAATAAGATCATTATGGACCCGTTGGGCACGCAATCGGTGAACAAGAGAGAGGAAGCTTATTATTATTATTAGTATTAGGTACCTACTATTGTCTTATTTACAGATCATAAAGCTAAATTATACGAATATCACGGCAATTATAAATATTTGAATAAATAGACAACATTAAACAATATTTTAATATGAAAGGTTTTTATTTGATATGGTATTATTATTACACATTACATTTTTCGGCGGGAATGGGATTGCCGGACTCGTAATTATTGTCAAGGCCTCGCTCATTAGATAACAGTTGCGCGAGTCCAACTCGAGTTTCGAGTTCGAGTTTGCCGGAGGGAGACTGTAAATGCTCCGTCTTACCTATTTCTGCCGCTGCTTGCGTTGCTGTGTTCCGGTTTGAAAGGTAAGATATGGCGGTGAAATTACTGGGTACCGTGACTTATGTCACAAGTTGGTACCGTGACTTATGTCACAAGTTGACACCGCATACACTGTGGTTCTTGTGGGGATTGCAGATTTGCTGCGAATCTCACAAGAACCACATGTACTATAGGTGACTGTTACCACTTAACATTAGGTGGGCAGTATGCTTGTTTGCCAACTTAGTGGTAAAAAAAAACTTGGCCGATTTTTGATAAGCCATGGCGTTCATATTACTGTCCAGTGTCCTTTCTGCTGCCAGGTGCCATGTTCGACATGAAAGTCGAGAGGCAAAAAAATCACCGATATTAGCGTGCCCACGCCCAATGTCAAAGCCATGATTCCACCGCAGCGTGGGAACAGCACAACAGGTGCTGCGGCCAAATGTGCGCGTACAAATCACGCCGGCCAGGAAGCGAGGGTTGCAATGGGAAAAAATACGGACACATTCCCCTGGTATTATGAAATTCCTATAAGATTATTAGCTCGTAAAGGGGGTGTTAGCTAGGAGCGTGAAGTGGATGATGAAAACACGTAATATACAAAGAAAATAGTGATATAATACGTTTGGTTACAGATTGTCAATTAAATTAATTTTGAATTTAGTTACAATGTCTATCAAATATAACAAGCCAAAGAAAATATATATGTAACTCGATAGTTATCTACGACCGCCAGCCAGTTTCCAACAGGGGGGTAAGTGCAACCGAATAAAACTGGGTACGGTTAGCATGCGATGAAAAGCGTTTTTGGAGTTCCGTAACTCAAAAGAAACGGAATACTTATAAGATCACTTTGTTGTCTGTCTGCCCCTCTGTCTGTTTCTGGAACGCGTAAAGATAGCAAACTGAAATGTTTATCAAATACTCGGGTCTACGGTCTCTTACAGCTGAGAAAAAATCATATTTCAACAGTCAACATGATCAAACAAATTTGACGATTTCACAAGGGAATCTCAAGTTGTAAGGTACTTCCCCTTGACCTAGAATCATGAAATTTGGCAGGAAGCGAGGTCTTATAGCACATGTAATGGAAATAATCTAACATCCGTTAATATGTACGTTGGAACTTGTATACTTAAATAAGTTTGAACGGAGCCATCGGTTTGCGAGTCCAATTCGCACTTTGCCGGTTTTTATAGAAGACCAGCTGTTGCCCTCGAATTCAGTTATATCGCGATTTCAGTTGATTTACGCTTTCCCTGTGGAATTCTTTAAAATTCTAGATAAGAATTAGTCTAGCTACGTCCTTTCTCAGGGCTCAAGCTCTATATCAAATTTCATTAAAATGGGTTAAGCGGTTTATGCGCGAAAGCGTTACAGACAGACAGGCAGACAGACTATGGGAAGTAAGATTATGCGCCTTATGGTTCTTTATTGAGGGATCTAAAGAACTGTATGCAAATATCGGAATCGGAAAAAAAATAGCTTTCGAAATGTTTTCATGCCTCGTATAACCACCCAAAATAAGCAATAATAGACACTCACCAGCAGAGATTTCAATTTCTCTGCTCACCAGGTCATTCCTCGTTAGTATTGTAAAGCTGCTGTTCAGTGTATCTTGAGGCTTCCCACAGGAATATTATTTCAGTGAAGTTTTCAGTGAAATTTTAATTAATACTCAAAAACAGTTGTGTATATTGGCAACATACTGAGAGCCACGTGTTTTAATTAAATATTGGTAATTTCCTATCATTTGAATTCCTTTTTCGGTCCGTGCGTCCGTCGGGATGGCCAGTATTGCAACCTCCTTAGCAGGGGTTTCGATTCGATCGGACTTCGTAGTGCGTTCTTGCGACCTAATCTAAGAGAAATCAAGGCAAATAATAAACAGACTCAAGGAAATTCTTTCGAATTTTTATAGTATTGGTAGGGAAAGATATCAAGCGCGTTCCTTGGTGTAAAGTTTTAAATTGTAAAGAGAGCCTAATACTACCCGATAAAATGATAGCAGTTAGCATAGAATGAAAGGTTCCTTGCTCTTTGCTCCTTGGTTGGAAAAATTACATTCCCTTAATTGGTTTAAACTCCAATACAATTATTAGCTTGCGTACGTTCAGTAATAACAAGTATGCAGGTGAGATTCCTTGCGTAAGAAATAACCCAACTAAGGCATAGTTGGGTTAAAATTCCTCTGAAATTTTAGTCTATGTCGAATAATAGAATATTTGGCATTGAAAAAAATATACCTACAGACAAATCAATACAATCATGTTTTTTTTTACTTATATAAAAACCAAAAACTTAAAATTTTAAAAAGATATTGACCAAATACTTAAAATTGATACATTAGAAAGAAGGGATCTAACATCAGTATTTACAAGTTATCAATAGCATAGTCTGGGGGGTGCCGCCAGCGTACGAAGGGGGTGAGCAATCGGTGTTACGGTAGTTACTTTTAAAATATAAATGAAGAAATATTTAATTTGATTTTTATTGGAAAGTTTTAAAAAATGACATACATAGAAATGATCGTATATCGATTTCTGAACATGCCCCTAAAAGAGTTCACAGGTTTATTTATACACTGTATAATAATATTAAAATCGCAAAAAGAATTTAATGTTGTAGAATAGAATGCTGTATGATCCACACAGAATGTTCACCGTGTATGTAGTCGATAAAAACCAGATACAATCTTCTTTAATAGTATGATATTCCAATAAGATTATGAAGTCGCAATAGGCTAGATGACTAAATATTTTTTTTTTGCTTTAATAGAAGCTCATTCATAAACAGAAAGAAAAAATCGGTTTTCGAATAACTATAAAAACAACCAAGATATAAGGTATTAAAGATTTTTCTCCATCTCTTTCTAGCAAAACGGCAATTTACAAGAAGTTTATATGGCCATACTCAACAATGACGTCACGGTTGATGTCGAATCTCTCTGTCTAATCGCCTTGAAATTAACAACTTAAAATGATCCACACAGAATGTTCACCGTGTATGTAGTCGATAAAAACCAGATACAATCTTCTTTAATAGTATGATATTCCAATAAGATTATGAAGTCGCAATAGGCTAGATGACAAAAAATTTTTTTTTGCTTTAATAGAAGCTCATTCATAAACAGAAAGAAAAAATCGGTTTTCGAATAACTATAAAAACAACCAAGATATAAGGTATTAAAGATTTTTCTCCATCTCTTTCTAGCAAAACGGCAATTTACAAGAAGTTTATATGGCCGTACTCAACAATGACGTCACGGTTGATGTCGAATCTCTCTGTCTAATCGCCTTGAAATTAACAACTTAAAATGCTTGTATCTAATGTATTTCTCAGCCGATTTTAATTCTGATTTCACAGGACTGCATCGTTTTCCACGATGTATTTTAATATTTAATGACGAGACGTAAAAATTAGAATTCAGTCATCATCCCAATTGTACTTCCGTAACGGATTTAAATTATATCACCGCTATAGACGATGTGTAAGTACGGAGAAGCAGAACTTACAGACAAACAACCAAATAGAAAACGAAATTTTGTGATGCCATAAGCTCAGCACAGATTAAATTTTAATGATATCTTACTGTGCAAAATAAAACCAACAATTTCCGTTTGTTTTGTACAATTCCGATTAAATTATGGTAATACGAGTAGCTTGATAATGTGGCAAATTACAAGAAAGAGAATGAATGTCCCCAGAAATATTGTTAAATAACGTAATGAGCACAGTTTTATATTGAAAGCTAAAGATAACCGCAAAATACAGCAATACGGACTTATGCTTTCAAAAAATAATTTAATTCACTCAGCTTTTTACAAGATTGCGTATTTATACAAGCTTTTATTTAACTTGCAATGTAAGTAAGTATGTACTCGTAAGTATGTATGTTCGGGTGGAATCTTGCAACTCAATGTTGAAGCAGATATCTTTAACCGATTGAGCTGAAATGTTGTATACACGTTCAGTTTGAATGACAATGCATGTTTGACTGTGTGACGTCATTCTAAATCCAAAATGGCGGCATACCCAAGATGGCGGACCAATTATTTTTAATGCACCCCTACAATATGGGTATCAAATAAAAGGTCTTGCTAAGAGTAACTCTAAAAATAATGTGACGTCACCATTAATCCAATATGGCGGACTTCTAAAGCTTGAAAATCAATTTTGAAGTAGATATCTTTAACCGTTTGAGCTGAAATTTTGTATACATACACAGTTTGGATGACAATGCATGGTTAACTGTGTGACGTCATTCTAAATCCAATATGGCGGCATATGCAAGATAGCGGACCAATTATTTTTAATGCACTCCTACAATATGGGTATCAAATAAAATGTCTGGCTAAGAATAACTTGAAAAATAAAGTGATATCATTATTAATCCAATATGGCGTACTTCTAAAGTTAAAAAATCAATTTTGAAGTAGATATCTTTAACCGATTGAGCTGAACGTTTGAAAGTCGTTTGCCGGAACGTCTATACAGAATTGTATAGACGTTCCGGCAAACGACCTTGCAACAATGATGTGTTGAATGAGATGAACAGAGTGAGAAACGTGTCCAGTGATAACTAAAAAGTAAAAAATACATTAAATGTAAAAACACTTTTTTAAAAACAAGCTTTTATTTAAATGCGCTAAAAAGAAAAAATAAACTTATACACTAAAACTTTTACTTACTTATAACGAATTTCACATTTGACACAATTTATATGACATAAAAGCTTGTCGCGAGATTTACTTTTGTAGATAAACAAGTAAATTAAATAATTTGATGTAAATAATTTTATACATTACAATTTTCAAAGTAAGTAAATACAAGTAGGTACTTAATTAAAGGTACTCTTTTAAGTACTTTTAAGTTACTACACACAAGTAAATCTCGCGATAAGCTTTTATGTCATATAAATTGTGTCAAATGTGAAATACGTTATAAGTAAGTAAAAGTTTTAGTGTATAAGTTTATTTTTTCTTTTTAGCGCATTTAAATAAAAGCTTGTTTTTAAAAAAGATTTTTTATATTTAATTTTTGAAGATAGGAATACTCATTTTATATTATCCCTTTAAACTCTCGTTCGTGTTGTGTACAAAAACTAATTTCCTGGTTCGAACGTGGCGTATTGGAAGAAATGATGCGGCGCGCTCTCCCACGGGATCTTGTGACACTATACAGGCCGTATCTTTTATCTTTGTCGGCTAGCGATACGATTGCAATAAAGAATTTCAATGAATCGATACTATGAACTTGTTAAGTTCGACCAAAACAAAAGTATTTCTTATTAATGAAAAAATTGCATCCGATAATACTTTTGATACACTGACCATCAGATGAGTAGTCTACTTGTTTGCCTACTTTGTTGTATAAAAAAATCATTTGAGTTTCAAGTTATCTTCAGAAAAAAACCGATCACCCAACCCCAAGCGCATCCCTCTCAAGTGTCCTTTAGGTGACCTTGAGCCTTGTTATAAAGCCAAGTCTCAGTTCTGTGCGTCACTGGCACGCAAGATGTCGGTAACGAAGACACTGCCGCGTATTCTCGAACGCTGCCTAGCCGAGTTGGATTGGACTGTAGTGAAACGCTTAAAACATATTTCTGTGGTTATCAATTTCAAACAAATGACAAAGACAAAACGATAGCTTAGGACACATTTAGCAAGCAGCCTGTATATTCAAACACGCCAGGACAAGCCCAGCCGCGCGCGGAATGTTGCAGGTGGTTCCGCCCAACGGAATTCCGTGGTTTTTACGCGGATTCCAAAAACGTTATCACTTTAAGACGGAACTGTATTGATTGTATTTCCCGACTTATTTCTTTGATTCTGTTCAACCTCTAGAATAAACTACCTACAAATATTGATAGCAGAACTATCAATGGCAGTGATTTAATTTAAGAATCCATATCACTGCCTAGCCTCATTTAATATTATTTCATTTTTTTTTAACAAAAACTCTAAACTGACATCAAAAACACTGAAAAGATAAAAATAATATAAGAATAGGTACAGACAACATCATATTTCTATATTGAAGTCGGTGCCTAATTATAAAACTTTCTAGGAGGCAGGATCATCGTTTGGCACCGACTTCAATAAAGAAATGTAATGTTGTCTGTAGCTATTCTTATATTATTTTTAGCTTTTCATTGTTTTTGAAGTCTTTCTTCAGTTTTTGTAAAAAAAAAATATCTTTTTAGTGAATGAGATCTTTCACTAGAAACTTACTTCATACTTAAATTACACTAGAAATTACTAAATACTGATATTAGTATTAAAATAGACAAGTATTAAAATAAGACGTATTATAAAAAGATAGTGGAAATTACTAATACTAGTATTAAATTACATTGGTATAATACTATGATTAAATTAAATTCAGTTCAGTAATAAATTTAGTGATATTAGTGATATTCAGTAATACGTGGCTATTTCAAAAAACATTTTTAAAAACAAGCTGTTATGCTTTAAAAAGTGGCAAATAAACTTATGTAACTTAAGTACACATTTTTTATGATAATATAAAAGCTACATAAACCATTATTAATACCGTTTGATAGAGCTTTCAAATCACTTTCAGGATCAGTATTCAGTTTTCAAATGTCCTATATATAGTTTAGAAATAATCGAGTGAGATCACTTATCATTGCCATATGTATATGAGTTGAAACTTGAGGTGATGAAAATGACTTCTGTAAAAAGTAGACGTCTAATTCATTAAGCTTAGTTTTTTTTAATTAAATACCTAAAACGTTCGTAAAAATACAACCAGCCTACAATATTACCTATATAATTAGTCAGCTTATCAGGAATCAGCAACATATTTGAAACAGACATGGTCTATCAATTGAGGCTTAAATGAAACATCGCCTAACGCTTAATCACTGAAAGCTAACCCGGCTCTATTCAAATTAGCATAGCCTTGTGAACCGGAGCGGCTTCTGGAAACACCACTCACGAATCCGAATTCGAGTTCGATATTAAATCTTATGTGATCGATTTTAAATAGGTATTTTAGTAGCGGGTATTACAATTTTTAGATATTTCATTCTTTCATCTCATCTGATGGTTAGTGACGACAAGGCTGTCTGAGAGCGAGCTTCGTATTTATTCCTATTAACAGGCAAAGTGGCCATCTTACCCCTAATTGCCTTACTATGACCACAAACTTAAGCAAGGGGACGTTAGCTAGACTAGCGAGCTGAAACTCCACCACCAAGCCAACTGAACAGATAGGACACAAATAATCTGGGGTTTTTTTTCAAAGTGATTGTTCACATCAATACAAACATAAAATATTGACAAAATCTCGAAAGAGTAGAGACACCAAGTTTTGAACTGTCAAATATGTGAGCCTAGACATCTTTGATTGAGAGCGTCGGTGGCGCTGTGGACTCGGCACTGGCCTTCTAATCGGGAGGTCCAGGGTTCAATTCAAATTCAAATTCAAAAATCTTTATTCAACATTGGCCTTTACAGACACTTATTGACGTCAAAACAAAGCAAAACAATCTTATTTAAAGAAATCATATTAACCTTGTATGTGCATACATCCTGAATATACTCAAGATGTCTGCAAATACAAGTAGGAATTTAAAAAAATGGTTGACTTAACACCTGTTTGGAAATTGGGAGAGCCTTCTCGAGAAGAACAGGCAAGAAACTCGAAAGGCCAAAATTTTTTATCTCCTCTTTTAAATCGCCATTTACAATTTTGGTTTGTTACAGGGTCGTCAATTGGAAGCTGACCTCAAAGCAAAAGTTTGAGCTCAACTTTCATTACAAGAATAGATTTATACATTATACACGGTGTTTCATAATAACCAATAAATAATCAATGCATTATCTAAAACTAATTATTAAAATTTGTTTACACGTAATGTCATTCAACCCAAAATTTTCATGTATATCATATGTCTATGATTTACATGAAAATTACATGAAAGTGGATACCTCTATCTAACCTATTCCAGGTAGCGGTGCTTGCATGGCTGTGTTCCGGTTTGAAGGATAAGACCGGCGATAAAATTA
Source organism: Schoenobius gigantellus (assembly GCA_963935595.1). Taxonomy (NCBI): domain Eukaryota; kingdom Metazoa; phylum Arthropoda; class Insecta; order Lepidoptera; family Crambidae; genus Schoenobius; species Schoenobius gigantellus. Next base: position 26,928,585 of record OZ012554.1, read on the forward strand.
CTGGGTACTGTGACTTATGTTACAAGTGGGATCTTACGTCACAAGTGGGATCTTATGTCACAAGTTGGCAACGTACATTGGCGTCCCTGTAGGGGCTGTAGATTTGCAAGTCTTACAGGAACCACTTGTACTGTAGCTGTAGCTGGACTGTAAGCCACTTACTATCATGTGAACGGCCGGCTTGTTTGCCAACTTAGTTGCAATATTAAAAAAACCGGCCAAGTGCTAGTTGGACTCGCGCACCGAGGGTTCATACTTATCTAAGTATATTAGTTCCGGACTATGTGTACATATTTAAAGATTAAAATTTTTCCTTAACGTGTGCTGTAAGACCTTACTTCTTGACAAATTTAATGACTCTAGGTCAACGGGAAGTGCCCTATGTTTTGATCCCCTTGTGAAATCGCAAAAATATGCGACATAAACGGCCATACCTTCTGATCGCGTTGACATACAAGTTTGATTTTGTCACAGCTGAACGACACCGTAGTTCTAAACATTTCATATACGTTTCAGTTTTATATCTCTAAGCTTTCCCGAGAAAAGGGGTCTTGTTCCGAGAAAAAGGTGACGAAGTGATATATCCTATACATGGATTCCGTTTTCCCCGAGTGAGATCCCTATTGAACCCTAAAAAACAAGATTCACTGGGACAATCTTCAAATTCGACAATATTCACACTTCTGTTGGTGATTCGGTCCCGAAAAACCTCACCTGCTCACGGTCCATCCTACTGATCAACGATCTGAGCCAGTGTGGTGAAAGACGAACCCTCTCCCACAAGCCAATACACGGTGTTTCAAAATAACCAATAAATAATCAAATCTTTATCGAAAACTCATTATTAAAATGTATTTACACGTAATGTCATTCAACCCAAAATTCTCATGTAAATCATAGACATGATGATTAGCTGTCAGTGCTAACGGTATATATGTACCTCCAATGTTCATTTTTAAAAGAAAAAGAATGAGTGAACTGTTGCTGAAAGGCTGTAATAATGATATGATTGCTACTGTTTCTGATTCCGGTTGGACAAACGAGTCCATATTTGTTGATTATCTGCAACACTTTATTTCTTTTGTAAAACCAACTAAAGAAGAAAAAGTCTTAATAATACTAGACAATCACGAGAGTCACATTAGCCTGGGAGCATACAAACTTTATCGAGAATACTCACGTATTTTACAAAATGCAGCCATTGGACTTGACTTTCTTTAGTTCAGTAAAGATGGAATGAAATACAATAGAGAGTGTGAACTTTACATGGCAAACAATCCTGGCAAACGAATCACTCAATACGAAGTGGGAGAGATTTTTACAAAAGCATTGAATAAAACAGCCAACATTAGCAAAGCTGTCAGTGGATTTAGAGTTTGTGGAATCCATCCTATGGACCCCGACAAGTTCAAAGAATGCTTTGAAAATATGTTATCAGATGAACATAACGTCAGTCAAACTCAAAACTGCAGCTGAGCAAACCTTGAGTGAATGGAGTGAACCTATTGACAATCATAGTCAAAATGCCGCCGCTTCTGATCGTCTAAATCAAACTGTTATGGATATGATCATTGATACTGCTCCATCGTCCATTCCTGTGCTTCTTTCTGAAATAACCAACATACCTGTCATTCCGAAAACAACAATTTCTAAGCGACGAAATAAAAAACATTCGCAGATTTTGTCTAGCGCACCTATAAAATATCAATTAAAGGAAAAACAGAAAAGACAAGTTGAAAGGAGAATTAAAAAAGAGAAGTTTATAACGAAAAAGAATACTAAAACTACAAAAAAGAAGTCACAACTTAAGCGCAAAGAGGTCAGAAATTTAAAGAAAGTCGAAGAAAATGAAAATGAAGAGGAGTATTTCTGCATATTTTGCGGTGAGAAATATGAATCTCCACCTACAGAAGATTGGATCATGTGCGTCATTTGCAACAACTAGGCACATGATAAATGTACCAGCGGCCAAAACAGTAAGGCTTCGTTTACGGAGACGCGGGGCGTCGCGCGACGCGTGTGGCGTGGCGTCTCGCGGCGCGTCCAACGTTTTTTCTGTTTACGGTGGGGCGGCGCGTGAAGCGGCACTCATAATCGCACGCGTAAACACAAACATATGGCCATATACGATGTTGTTCATAGAGATGCGAGACGGGAAGCGTGGCGGCGACCGCCGCGGTGCCCGCCGCGAAGCCCACCGCGGCACCCGCGGCGCTTCCTCAAGCGTGTAGCGAAGCACGCGGCGGGCATCGCTTCATCGAGAACGCGGCGGTGCCATCCACGGGCTCGGCCGTAAAAAACGCGCCATTTCAAGCAAAGGCGTTTAAAATCGCTTCTCCGTAAACGCACTCATACAACGCCATATGTTTGAATTCTGTGCGGACCGCGCCGCGCAACGCCCCGCATCTCCGTAAACGAGGCCTAAGGGTTACGTCTGTGATTTCTGCCAAACTAAGTAATTATAGTACTTATTACGACCTAATTATGTCGTTCACAATTACCCCATATCGTTCGTATTTCCCCCGCGGACTGATCTCAATTACCCCACACGATATCGGGGTAAATACGAATGACAAAGTTTTAAATACGAATGACATTTATAACTTCCTTTTATTATTTTACAGGGTTATAAGTTAGGTGTTCCCAATTACCCCACTTTCCTATGATTTACATGAAAATTTTGGGTGAAACACCGTGTATATGCCTCGCAGATGGCATGTTGGGTCTCAAATAATGCTGTTATCGGGTTTTTTATATATATTTATATTAACTCTTGATTTTGAAGCATTTGCTATATATACGCCCTTAGAAATAGTGCACCTGAAAACATCTCGGCTACACATTTTAGATTTAGTTGGATACAGAATACGGCCGGCCTGGCCCCTGTGACCAAACAGGAGCGCAGTTAATTACCAGGATGAACTGCTGCCGCTGATTTAGTGACCAAACTGGCGACACACAGCAAACATTGCCTCCCAGATGTGAGGCAACTACGAAAACTGTGAATTCGTTTATTGCGTTTCAATAAACGATAGCTGGATTTCTCCACGTATGGGGACTCGAAGATAATTGTACCTCTAAAACGTCATAATCGGAAACTATAATTCCAGAATTTTATTTGAAACTGGCTGTGCCCTCGACTTCGTTCGCATGGATGTCGGAAAATAATGTTATATAGCCTATAGTCTTCCTCGATAAATGAACTATCCAACATAAAAATATTTTTTCAATTTGAAACAATAGTTCCTGAGATTAGCGCGTTCAACCAAAGAAATAAACAAACTCTTCAGCCTTATAATATTAAGTATGGATTTTTGGTGTTCTTTTCTTTGCCTATTGTATTCCTTTGTAATAAATTATACGATTTATATATTGTGATGAGTGTAAATGCCAAAAGATATAAAAATATTGAAGTTAAAATATAGTAACAGAATAAAATTTTGTATCTTTATTAACATACAATTTTACCTGAAGCATACCGTGGCTGTTAAAGTTTGTTCTAAAAGTTAATAATGTTAGAGATATAGGGTTCAGAAACTAGAAAAACCCGTTTGCATTAATTAAATATTGTTAGTCGTCGAAAATCTAAAAAAAGATATTAAGCAACCACGAACTGGGTGGTTTATCTTTTGATTTTAACCGCCTCCTTGACGGTTAATAGTCTTATTTTTGATTAAAATTTGACTAGTTATCTCATAATTATTTCTACATTTCAGAGAACGACTACACTTAAATACCGTAAACTGAGATGAATTCCAAGAGTTACCTGCCTGCAGTTATGTCAACTGAATATCTATGTGGAAAATAACTTTTTTAACTAACACAAACTTATTAAATGTCGTAGAAACAGTGTTCGCAGTTTCCAAGGTCGAACCAGTCGAACGGCGCTCACTAATTGAACGATTCGGTATCGAGTACCCTTTATTCACATTAGAACAACATAGACGCAGTGAACAATAGATGAATAGTATTGCACAGTGAAAATGTTCAAAATCCTTCCTTTTTTTTTGTTTGTTAGAAATCAGAGAACAATATAGTCTGACTTTTAGTTTGTGACGTATCAAATAAAGAAGCTCTGTCATACATACCACTACCTGTTATATACTTAGACTAACTGTGCCCGCGACTTCGTCCGCGTGGAATAGCATTTTGATTTTTATAGGCAATTTTTTTTAAAGATCTTCATAAAAAGTAGCCTATGTTAATTGTTATACCTTATATAATTAGCTATCTATTAGTGAAAGTCCCGTCAAAATCGGTCCAGCCGTTCCGGAGATTAGCGGGAACAAACAGACAGTTGGGATCCTGACGTGACGGAGAAGAAGCGAGAGTACAACGCTGCTTCTAGATCCAACAAGAAGGCTATTGCTGAAGCCAAGACGGAACACGTGGCCAGGGTTGGCGAGCGACTAGGAAGCTATCCCAGTGGGAGTCGTGCTTTTTGGTCGCTGGCCAAAGCTGCGCAACGTAATTTCTGCCAGTTCAGTCTCGCACCACTGCGTGTAGCTGATAGCAACCTGGCCCACAGTGCAAAAGAGAAGGCCAATCTCTTGGTCCAACTCTTTGCCTCTAACTCGACAATGGACGATGGAGGAGCCACACCACCTAACATCCCTCGGTGTAAAAGCTCACTGCCTGAAATACGCATTACACAACGTGCGGTCAGGCGGGAGCTTAAGCTCCTGAACGTCCATAAGTCGAGTGGGCCGGATGGCATCCCAGCAGTGGTGCTGAAGACGTGCGCCCCTGAGCTGACCCCCGTACTAACGCGCCTTTACCGCCTTTCCTATCAGAACAGCAGGGTTCCATCTTCGTGGAAGATTGCTCACGTCCACCCAATTCCCAAAAAGGGTGACCGATCCGACCCGTCAAATTACAGGCCAATAGCAATAACGTCCTTGCTCTCCAAGATTATGGAGCGGGTCATCAACTCCCGCCTCCGCGTACCTGGAAGAGCACCAGCTGATTAGCGACCGACAATACGGCTTCCGTCACGGCCGTTCAGCTGGTGATCTTTTAGTTTACCTGACCCACCGTTGGGCGGAAACCTTGGAGGGCAAAGGTGAGGCTCTCGCCGTGGGACTAGATATTGCTAAGGCGTTTGATAGGGTCTGGCATAGAGCTCTTCTCACGAAGCTACCATCATATGGAATCCCCGAGGGACTCTGCAAATGGATAGCCAGCTTCTTGGACGGTAGGAGCATTAAAGTCATCGTCGACGGCTGCTGTTCCAAAACCATGCCCATAAACGCTGGCGTTCCACAAGGTTCGGTGCTCTCCTCAACCCTGTTAATTCTGCATATCAATGACATGTTGTCCATTGAGAACATACATTGCTATGCAGATGATAGTACGGGTGATGTGCGGTATACCGACCACCAGAATGTCCCTCGGATTTCGTTGCAAGAAAGGCGGTCACAACTTGTGTCTGAAGTCGAGGACTCTCTAGGGCGAGTCTCCGAATGGGGTGCAAAGAACTTAGTTAAGTTCAACCCCACGAAGACACAAGTTTGCGCATTCACTGCGAAGAAGGACCCATTTATCGTAGTGCCTCAGTTCCAGGGAGTTACTCTTCGTATGTCCGGTGGTATTGGGATCCTCGGTGTGGAAATTTCGCCCAAAGTGCAGTTTGGGAGTCATTTGGAGGACAAAGCCAAATTGGCGAGCAAAAAACTGGGCGTCCTGAACAGAGCCAAGCAGTACTTCACTCCTAGCCAGCGGCTGATGCTTTATAAAGCACAAATACGGCCGCATATGGAGTACTGCTCGCACCTCTGGGCAGGAGCTCCGAAATATCAACTCGACCCTCTTGACTCCCTGCAAAGGCGTGCATTCCGCATCGTCGGTGATCCCAATATCACGGCCTCAATGGAGACGCTGGAGCAAAGGAGAGACTTTGGTTCTCTTTGCGTGCTCTATCGGCTCTTTAACGGAGAGTGCTCCGAGGAACTGTTTGCAATGGTGCCCTCGTCACCTTTTTATCATCGCACCACCCGCCACCGCAATAGAGTTCATCCGTACCACCTGGAACCGATCTCGTCTAGCACAGTTCGGTTTCAGCGTTCATTTCTTCCACGTACGTGCAGACTCTGGAACGAGCTCCCAGCTGCGGTGTTTCCTGAGCGCTACGATATGTCCAACTTCAAACGAGGTTTAAAAAGAGCACTTCTCTCCAGGTAGGCAGCAACTGAGCTTTGCCCTTGGCATTGCAGATGTCCATGAGCGGTGGTTACCACTTACCATCAGGTGGGCCACTTGCTCGTCTGCCACCTTTAGCAATAAAAAAAAAAAGACAGACAGACAGACAAAAGTTTTTTAAATTGTGTTTTTGTTATTGGTACTCGATATACATTCATACCCATTTAGTAAAAACTTGTTATTTTGACATTACAAACAGACACTTCAATTTTATTTATTTGTATAGATATGATTTAGATTTGTATTCAGCAGATAATAGTTATCTGAGGATTGAAAATGCGACGTTTGACACGCAAATGGGTTTGGATGAAATTTGCACAGGATGATGGCTGCAATCAGAAAAGAAGATGCTTCTTTTTACATACGACAGGGAATCTCTTGGCCCTCATCTCACCTGATGGTAAGTGACGATAAGGCCGAAGGTGGAAGCGAACTTCGCCTGGACTCCTCAGCAACTGAGGAACTGGCTATCTTACCTCTAACTGTCGGAACGCAACAAACTTAGGTAGAGGGTGGTAGCTAGCCAGGCGGGCTCAGAAGCCCTACCACCAACCAAAGCGAGCAGATTTTTTTTACCCCATGGGGAATCGAACCCCGGACCTCCCGATCAACAACTGGTGGTCTCAACCACTAGACCACGGAGGCGGCTTCCAGAGGTTGTCCAGTGAATTCATATTATTCCGATCCCGGATTACTCCAACGGAGCAGGAAACGTGAGAGGCTGTGAGGTATTCCTTGCCTAATAACAATCCACTGCATGGAGGAAATCCCACAAACCGCCGCATCAGAAATCCAAACAGTCACATGGTATGGACCAAAATGGTTTTTTTCATTCATAAAAACGACATTGGACATTTCAACTGCCGTAATGTAACCCAATTTTAATCTCATAACATCTCATATACGTCCCCACCGAGGGGCTCGAGCCTACCCTTAGTGAGGGTGTTAAGGCCTTAGTCAACCACGCTGGGCCAGTGCGGATTGGTCGAATTTAAACACAGAAGTTGAAAAGACTATGAAAAACTGGACAAGTGTGAGTTAATTTTGCGCGAAGAGGGTTCCGTACGTTGATTAATTATTGTTACTCTCAAGACCATGAATCTCTTATATTAGGTTTCCTGTAATAATATAAAATAACTAATAATAGGAAATTAACTATTTTCTGTTTCTTGCAACATTTCAGGCCTTAATAGTTTCAGATATAAGGGGGAGGAGGCGAACATTCAATTTTCGCCTATTTTCTTATTCTTTTTATAAAATTAAATAAAAATGTGATTCTTATCTTAAGCCCTTTCATTAAATAGGTGTATGTAGGTGAGACGATACAGTTTGCAAAACTTTTCTAACCTTTTTCTAATTTTTTCAAAAATTTCCTCAAAAATGCCCGACATATTTCAAAGTCTTTGGGTCACTTACATACATGTACCATTCATGTTCCATTTATTCCTTTTAAACTACGGAACCCTAAAAGACCCAAAAATTTGCATAAGAAATAAACTTAATGATGTTGTTTATATTGATGATTTCATTTCATTTCATTTCATTTTCATTTCATATTGTAATTTTCACGATAGTAGGTAATATGATATTTTTTTACAAAACGGAAGGTTATTTCAATAAATGGTTCAAAACTAATTAAAATGTGCTAAATTGTAGTGTTTTCATTCACGAACCTGGCTAAGCGACAATTAAAGCTATGTAACAATAACAATCGACCCCCGCGAAAGTGAAGATTAATGTGTTACTGGTTTGTTCAAAATGTGTTAGCTGACACGACAAAAACCACTATTTAACTAGGTACATGCGGACAAAGCTACAGCGGACAAGCACGAACACGTCGCAATTTGAAATTTCACTTCAGAAGAAAACCATGCGAAAGCAGACACAAAATATGCAAATCCATCACATTATGTACCTCCGTCCCCTTTAATTCGGAACTATCGGGATGTAAACGAGCCCGAAAATCCCAATCCATCGGGATCACCCTGCCCGATGGTTGATGCGATTTCGTGCCACTTGACGAGATTCCTATCGCCACCATCAGCCAGTGTTCGAGGACACGCCAAATTCCCTCCACTTTTAATTTCCCGGCGCTTTTTATTACTGCGCCCCAAATTTCGGAGGTCTTCTGTACCTGGTCAGTGTATTTCAAGCTTTACATCTCCTATTGCCGTTGTCACCCTTTGCCGTTAACCAATTTTTATTTGTGCCGGAATGTGTGTAAGAAATGTCGACATTCGGTCGATTGCATTCTGATCATTTAACGTTGTAATATTTACTGTCGCAATTGAAGATAGGCTTATAATCATAATTGAGTAGACGATGAAATATCAAATAAAAATCTTTTAACATTAAGAAAACATGTGATTAATGAGTAATTCAGATAACTGTGATTAAGGTACTTATATGACAAAATTAAAATTTCATTGAATTTTGGAAATAATCAACACCTACTTATTTGAACGTGATTCGACTGAACCACATCTTTAAGATTTTCAAATTAACATTATATGAATTATACATGTAAACATTTAAATAACGATGATTTCAACAAAACTAATTTTCTTGGTGTTTTACAACCGTGTCTTTATCATCAATTAAAATTAAAGTTTATTTATTCCATTTAAAATTCGGCAGCAATATATGCCTGCGTACTTGACAATTACATTGAATCGTCAAATACACATTTGCTAAAAAGACTAAATTCAAAATAAACAATACCCTAGAGACGAAAGCATTTTTTAGAAATTAACAAATACCTTTTCAGTAAGCGTAAACAGAGCGTACCCTTGTGCTCACTCCTCATTAGCGATGAAGGGAGGCAAAAGCGGCAGCTTTGATCTCGCCGCGCCGAACGCTTCAATAGTACAAAGAACTACGTAAACCAATGTTTGATGTAACAAGCAAGCAAATTGCAAGCAAATATTGCACCAAAAAAAATTACTACAGCTTTAAAAATGAGAATTGGTTTCTCGTGACTAGAGCTTTATCTTCTTCACACACGCTTGGTGTTGATTTGCTGCAAAAAAATAACTTAGTCGTTGAAATTCTAAATTTTAGAGTGTACGGTAGTCGATAACATCTACGAGTATATCACTTACTAGCTTCGTCTCCGGAGTAATTATGTTCCTGCCTGACATGTCTTAATTATATCTATCTCTCCTCCAATTTTCAGGTACAAAAAGCCTAGAACTTCATTATTAAAGTGCAGCCCTGTCACAAAATTCTTTCTTAGCTAATATCTCCTACTCATAAACTCTTAACTTGCGGGAATGCTTAGACCTCTGGCCCTGTCGCAAAATCCGTTTATAGCGAACGTCGACTAACTACCGCTCTGCCAAATTCCGAGTTTGTAGCAAAAATTAAGAACTTTCATACAAACGTGGAGCCCTTAGACCTCCTTAATCAGGCCCCCTCGCAAAATACGCTATTAGCCGTCTTCTCGTAACTAAAAACTCCCTGCCAAATTTTATCTTTGTACGTTAAGCAGTTTTCAATATTTCATGATGATTATTTTAACAACTCCTATAGAACATATCAGCCGACCTAAAAATGCCACATCGGCAGAATCATAATATAATAATTGATAATCATATTATTGATTTTGGTGGTCATAAATAGTCAATATGCTGGCAATTCGTATTAAGAGGATTGTGAAGTGCCAATTCATGACTCGACTACTCGAGTATGCACTTTCTAAAATGCAGTTTGTTGCACACCGCTTAGAGTTGAAAATCCGAGGCAAGTGCCTACATTTCTTAGTGAAATAATATTTTGGGCGATAACTGTTTTACCCCCCTAAACCTTTACGGAATTAGACACTTTTGGTCTCATTAGATTCAGCATACCTTTATCTATGTTTGCTTTTAAGTCTAAAATATAGATATTCAGATGCTAATAATACCTATATATTCTGAGCAATATTACTTTAAAATCAAAACGTACAAACCTAGATATTCATTGTATCTACATTTCCAAAAATTATGAAAATTGGACTATTTAAAGAGGGAGAAAGGCGTTATCGCTTTTTGTATGAAAATTTACAGCTTCAGAATCCTCTTAATGGAGTGCGATTCGTCTTATGCAATTATTCTAACAGCTTTATATGAATAATATTCGTAAAATGGTAAAATACATAATTAATACTTTAGTAGTAATATCCACTTGAAGCCTGAAACCAGAAAGCTATCAACGGGAATTTATCACGTGGACGTCACAGGACGGCGTCTTGCGCGTCCTGAAAATCAATACGCAGCCTCCCCGCCCTCCATGGAGACCGTTTTTGTCCACCTTCGCACCGCAGGTTAGGTTGGGTCGCGGCTGGAAAGTCACACCAGTGAATTCCATAAAACTACAATAGTCAATTAAACCTACTATATTTATAATGTTAATTTTAATTTCTTATTTTAAGATAGTGAATTCCCTGCAGTTTCCTGTAGGTCCCGATTCCGTGAGAAATACTGGGACAAAGTTTGCGTTTTTCTCCGTTCCGAAATTTCATTGTTTATCAGGATTTCGAGTTTATATGAGGATTTAGATTATTTTTTAATTGAATAGGATTTTATCATCATCGTTTTCCAGCCTAGAGCGACCGGACGTAGGTAAATAAACAAGTAAGTAAACAAAACAATTTAAATAACTGATTATTTTTTTCTTTATAAATTGAAAAACAAGGTTGCCCACCTGATAATAAGTAGTTGCCTATTGTACTAGTTTTTGCAAGATTAGCAAATATACGACCTCTACGACCACAATGCGTCGCCTACTTGTGTGACATAAGATCAGAAGTAACAAGTCACAGTAACCAGTAATTTCACTGCTTCTCTTACCCTTAAAATAGGTAAGATAGATATATTCCATTTCTACGATTAAATAATTCCTTATGTAGTTTCACCTTACGAGTATTATTTGAAAGCATTTCTTCTAATTATTTACAACTAGCAATATGACCCATATTGCTCACTAGAAATTCGTCTTAATTCGATTACAGTCACCTAAGCGTTTAAACGAATTGAATAAACCTGCAATCCATGCTATGAGGTAATCTTATTTGGTTCACTTCCCTCAATGGCTTCATTCGGTCTGTGACCCGAAGAAAATTAATGAGGTAATTGTACATACCCGAGGCTGACAACGGTAGAAATAGTTTATAAAAAATTTTACACAAATCTGGCCACTAATAGATTGACAATGATAGGCACAGACATTAATTTTAGTTAAAGGTAGGTAATAAACATGATAGGTGCTTAAGAAATTCATGTAACTCAAATCCAAAATTAATGTTAAATTCAGAAATTTTTGAAGTGAGAAATTCTTTAGCGGCGTTGTACACTTTTTTTGTAATGGGTAAAAAATGATAAACTCGCGTCAGGATCACGTGACACTGATCGAAAATGCGTAAGACCAATTAAAATTGAAATGGCCGCAGGAACTGTCGAGGTGCGGTGAGGGGTCCACGTAAGCCGGCCGAGAACAATAGCGGCTGGCAAAAGTACTGGAAGTCACACGTCACTTGAGACAGTTTTAATCAATTTATTTACTTTGTTAGGAAAAATCTAAATTGTGCTTTTATTTGATTTTGTTGTAAATATTAATTAGGTAAGTTAGTATAAATTAAATATTATTTATTTGTTATAAAATTACGTTTTTAAGTAGTTGATTAATGTCTGTTTTGATCATATTTTTAATTTAATTGTAATTATTTTGATTCATTATTACTAGTTATATAATTATGTACGCACAACGTTACAACAGGAAGTTGATTTTTTTGAGGGATAAACTTTTTAATGTAATATAAATTGCCATGTTTGTGTACGATAGCGCAATAAATAAATATTGTATTCTACCACATAAAAGATAGTACTTTTATTCTGATAATTAAAGAAATTCGTGCAAAATTATTCCATAACCATTCCAAAATATCCAAAACGCACAACGTTAATACTTAAGTTTTCACTTCTGCCGGCACTCCCGGAGTGCAACCCGTAATTTTTTTTTATTAAACAAAAGAGTTTTCCAGACTATTTGCCCTAAACACAAAGAGACTACTTCAAAATTGTCTAAAATATAAAGCTACTTATAGTATTAAGCCAAATTTTTTTTAGTGGGCCAAGCAAATGACTCCATTCTACCTGATGGTAATGGAAGTGGAGTCCAAATGCGAAGATAGCTAATGCAGGAGAGAGAATACACGCTGCACTAGCCTCCTCACCTTGCCGACCTACAAGGCAGTGTTGTCATATATACAGATTTCTCCGTATTTATACAGATTTTCGATGTGTAATACAGATTAGCACTGGATACAGATTTTTATACAGAATTTTCTAACTACACACGGCCCGACCGAAGGAAAGTCCGACCGCAGGCTGCGGTTGCCGTCGCACTCCTACATGCGGACCGTGTGTGGCCAATATAAAAAAGAATAAACCAAAATTATATGACTAGGTGCCGTGTTACACACAATTATTAGTTAGTTTGTTGCAAATGTTTGAAATTTAATTAATTTTTGTTTCAATTCGCCATGTTTTAATTTTACTACGTACAGTAAGTACATACCTACAGTCATATTTAAACAAAACGTCAGTTTTTTAAATTTGTTTATATTTTTATTTAATATACGGTAGACAAACCAGCCTACGTAGCATGACCACCAAAACACGATATGATATACTGGTTTATCGCAGTGAACTGTCAAAACACAATACATTTAGTTTCAGAGAGGATCGATTTGTTTGCGTGTTGACCGAGTGAATTCACAAAAACAGCGTTATTTACAATATGTTATTATACGTGATTATATATATTACTTTAAATTTGTATACGTATATTTTCAATTGGTGTACACTATCGCATTAGGTTATACCTGTAAGGATAGTTGTAAGTTGGGCGAAATAAATAAATAAAAAATTTATAGTAGGTATTTTGACAGTTCACTGCAATAAACCGCTTTATCATAATTATCGTGTTTTAGTGTTCATGCTACGGCTAATCACTTTAGTTCATAGCGCTTGTTTTTCAAAAGAAGCAACGATGATAATTTTCTATTTTGTTTTTGGGATTCATATTCAATTCTAGTTATCTTGATTATACAGGTTTTAAGTTAAAATAGCATACAGATTTTATACAGATTTTAGCAGTTTTTACTACAGATAAAAGGTTTAAGGCATCTGGCAACACTGCTACAAGGTGCTTCTTCACGCCTCTTCTGAAGGACCCAGGATTGTACGAATCATACTATGAGTTGAGTGCAACTCATCATAAGCAAATTCTGTTTGACAGCTTTGTATGAATATTCGTAAAATGCTCCCAATTGACACTTTAGCAATGCCTAATTTGTGGACCATTTTACGAATATTCATACAAAGCTGTGAAATAGAATATTTGCTCATAATATTATTATGAATGGAGTAGAATTCATCATCATTATGATTCATAATATGAATCATAATGATTCGTATTAATTATGATTCTGCGATGGGTCCGTAGATCGTAAATACAAATCGTAGCAACTGCTACGTAGCTACGCGTAGCTACGGCGTGGATTATTGAGTCTCCTGTGAATTTGTCGGAGTGATTGCGTGAAGGGCGTGCCCTTTCGTCATTGGCGGGTCATGACCCGTGCCCTCTGCGTTGCGATGTCACCACCCACAAACAAGGCCTTCTTGAAACTGAAATGTAGGCTACATTTCAGCTTCAAGTAAGGCTTCACTTTGACTATGATTGTCGCAGCTGAGACAAAATTAATTAATGATAGTTTAGACTCAGCCACGTCAATCATTAATTAATGTTATAATTATTAATGTGGATGTTACCTACATTGCTAGCTTATGTCGTGTTGAATTACGAGTAAGTTGAATAATTTTTATTTATGAATTGTCATTTATTTTTATTATTAATTAAGAATGTATCCCAGTAATTTTATGTTAGACCTATAGATGTTTTAGTTAAATGTAACCTTATTTTTATTGTAATCATATAAGCTCCAGCTTTATTAACATAACAGAATTAGTAGGCCATACAACGGTACTCTAGTTTGTGACTGAGGTATCTAAATGTTAGTGTTTCAAAGTGAAAATATATAAAACTGATATCAATGAAGGTACAAACATATTTACCTCTACCAAGCTATAACTCGCATTGCCAAAGCATCCACTCCACACTTCAATCCATTCCTATAGGAGGCTTAAGGGCAGCAATGGGCGTCTCATGGGCTGACATGATGATGATGACATATGAAATAGGTGAGTAAATGATATAGAAGAGGGAAGTTCTTGGCATTCCTCTCACCAAACGCGAAGATACCTTGTATGACATACATGATGTCATTTTAACCGACTTCAAAAAAGGAGAAGGTTCTCAATTCGATGCGTATGTTTTTTTGTGTGTATGTTACGCGATTACGTCGCCAATTGTGGACCGATTTTCAAAATTCCTTTTTTTTCTTTTTCTTCCGATTTCACCAAAGTCAGGATGTGATAATGGGATCCCATGAAAATTGAGGAAAACCCTAATTTAATACCAGAAAACCATATTTAATGCATACCACCGAAGATGAGCTGGTATTAAATTAGGGTTTCTTTCACTAAAAAGTTAAAAACAAAAAATATTTTACAAAAAATAAAAACCAACTTCAAAAACACTGAAAAGTTAAAAATAATATAAGAATAGGTAGAGACGACATCACACTTCTATATTGAAGTCGGTGACAAATTTTAAGACTTTCTAGGAGATCATCGTTTGGCACCGACTTCAATATAGAACTGTAATGTTGTCTGTACCTATTTTTATATTATTTTTAACTTTTCAGTGATTTTGAAGTCGGTTTTTATTTTTTGTAAAATATTTTTATTTAATCATTTTACGACTTTAACTTTAATTACGACGTACCCATATTTATTCGATAGGCTTTCTATAAAAATAGGTACTTCAATTTCGTAAGTAGGTATATAAATCAACACACACTACAACATAATACCTATCTATCATAATACTTTTAACAGGAGCCCCGAACGTATATAAGGTACATTTTTATCGACACGGTGTAGCACGTATTTGATTAGATTTAATCTATACTTATAAAGCTGAAGAGTTTGTTTGTTTGTTTGAACGCGCTAATCTCAGGAACTACTGGTTCGAATTGAATTTTTTTTGTGTTGGATAGTCCATTTATCGAGGAAGGCTTTAGGCTATATAACATCACGATATTATTATTTTCGGACATCCACGCGAACGAAGTCGCGGGCACAGCTTGTTTTTAATAAAAGTGACTTATTAGAATATGACGCTTTAAGAAATTTGTAATGGAATACCGCGTCGGTGGCGCTATGAACTCTTCACTGGCCTTATCTAATCGGGAGGTCCGAGGTTCGATTCTGCAATGTACCGATGTGTTTTTCGTTTTTCGAATTTAATTATGTACATTTGTCCGAACCAC
Source organism: Schoenobius gigantellus (assembly GCA_963935595.1). NCBI lineage: Eukaryota > Metazoa > Arthropoda > Insecta > Lepidoptera > Crambidae > Schoenobius > Schoenobius gigantellus. Next base: position 26,944,216 of record OZ012554.1, read on the forward strand.
CTGCGGCAAAGGAAAACACCGCAATGCAACCTGCATACATCTGCGAAGAAATTTAAAAGTGTATGTGAAGTCAACCAATTAGCACTGGGCCAGCGATGGTTGACAGGCCTAAAACACCCTTACATAGGGTAGGTTCGAGCCCCTTGGTGGGGACGTATATGAGCTGTGATGATGATGAAAGAAAATCTAATAAAACTCTTTTCTAAAGTTTCAGAGCAAAATCTGAATTAGAAGCTTCGCAAGGCGGGTCTAGGCCTATAAAAAAACTTCAATCTGGCGTTCGCTTCGAGTTGACCGCTATCAGATGACGTCAGACCAAACTCATCATACTAGGTATACGGACGAGATGAGAGGTGCGGTGCGAACGATTGCAATGGGAGGTAGCGGCAAACTCGAAGTCGTTGGCTAGTAACATTAAGAATCATGAAACAAAATCTTCATCAATATTTTCAAATCTAAAGCTTTCACACCGCCAAACTGTCGATATAGCTCATTTTTTTCCAGCTCCCTCGCTCAGATAAGACTTGACGACATTCCCTCGGGAGTGTTTCCCTAAAATAACCGTTTTACGGACCACTTCGATAAGATCCGATATCTATATTGTTCTTTGTGACCGCAAAATGTAAGGTGTGGGTATGTTTATAGTGAATAGTAGACTATAAAGAAATCTATACGGTCAATGTTACAAAAAATGTATACTCTACCTTAACGCTAAGTCAATAATGTCGTGTTTACGTATTTTTGTAACTTTGGCTGTATCGATCTCTTTGAGTCGACTGTCCATATGAAAAAGCAGCTTAAGTAGGTACTTAAACTATTATAAGTGTCATTATATCGTTTGCCCCCTGTCTGGTGTTTACCCGCGATTTCGTCTAGTGATCTTTGAAAATACCAGTTTTTATAGTAAACTAGCTGTGCCCTCGAACTGTGTTTCGCTTTAGAGTTCAAAGAAAAATTGTAAATCTACTTTCACGCGGGAACTTTTGTACTTTTCCGGAATAATAAGTAGCCTATAAGTATGTTAATCCCTGTCGTAATCCGTCTACATACAAAATTTCATTCAAATTCATTAGTAGTTTTTGCCTGAAAGTGTAACAAACATCTATACATCCATACTCACAAACTTTCGCGTTTATAATATTAGTAAGGCCAAGGATGGATTGTTTATTCAAACCTTCAATATTAACATTTTTAAAGGTGCAGTTCCCAAGATAATGCTGCAAAAGATTTCATTTAAAAAAGGTTAGGTAGTCACACCTTCGACTTTGTTAGATGAACTATTTACAAATCCCTTATTATGAGTGTAAGGAGAATAAGAGCTGACGGGACACACCTTCACGATACTGCCTAAAGGCAAACGATGAGGTCCTGTCTACCGACCAACCCGCACAGGGAGGCGGCCATCAGCCTTCTTGGAAGTGGCCCATGAAAAGCTGAAGAAAAGTCAAATACTTACTAAGACTTTCTCGAAACTGTCTAGACTACTACTATTAAGTAATACATAACTTATCTTGATTTGTTGCATTTTTAAATTAATTTATTGGTTAAATAGAGTCTTGTAATTTGTTGACGTCAATAAGTGCATATAAAGGTATATATTGAATAAAGATTTTTGAGTTTGAGTTTACGCCCCAATTTGCATTACCCCACCGTGCTGGGAGACAGCCATACCCACCAGCATTGGGCGAACTGTGGCGGAAACATTGTAACCATATTACATTCGAGTGTACATATAAGAGCTAGTGATGAACACGTGACGTCGTCTCCATAACTCATTATTGTGTTCATTAGATAAGGAAATTTTAACGACCGCTTACACGAAACCACTTATCACTGTCGTAAGTTTTTATTACTTAGGTTCTTACATTACTTTAGTTTATCGTTTCCGTATATGGTATTTATTAATACCTAAGTTGCTGTAGTATCGAACATGAGTTATAAAAAAGGGAATATGCACATTTGGTTTAATCTTATTACAAGCTTTTACTTTTACCTGTCCCGGTGTCGGTAATAAAATCTTGCAAGTTAAATTTGACCCACTTTCCGGTTTTGGATTAACCTAAAATGTTGAATGCATATGTATATGGCTTGACAATGCAATATAATGATGACGCGGAGTTGGTCTAATGCTGGAGCTGTAAGGTGGCCATAGGAACTCCGCAATAAAACGATACTACCCCATCGAGATTGGGCTCGTTTGATTCGTATTGACGAGTACTTCTTTAACCCAATAGCTTAACGATGAGCATATATGTAGAAGTTACTCAACGGCTTCGTAGCGGAACAGCCTTCTTACCATGATCGCTCAAAACAATATACACAGCAAAAGCGGTGTCTATGTTTCAATATTGCTGTAACTTTGATGTAAGTGATTATGGTAGGACCCTGGTAGCACCCCCTAAAAACCTCCGGTGTCTTATCACGACCTCCCATCTCAAATCTCATAAAGACAATATGCAAATTGTATGAAAGTAGATATGAAAAAAGCCCTATAAACATTCTTATCTTGCAGAAGGGATGACCCTTATAAATCATTGGTCCGTATCTTTAACACTTCTTTGATGCTTCCCCTAGACTTCTAGCCTATCTCTCAACGCTTGCAGTTCAGCATTCTACTCATGATGAAGTTCATTTACGGTTGGTTTCAATATTCTATCTGTCGATTTAGTCACGAGCGATAGACATTTGACATTTTAGCTCCATACAAAACGTCAAAATTGTATATCCATTAAACAAATCCAGTGATAGATAGGACATTCAAAAAGGGAGGTAGCACAAATGCTTCATCACTTTGATCTTAACTAGTATTGCCCAAAATTAGTCAAGGTCTTGCAGTCTTGCGAGACTCTTGCTGCAAGGCCGAGACCAAGATCGCCCTAATTGTATTACGACCCATGCCAGATTTGAGCAAGAGTCTTGCTCAAATATTGCATGGGTCAGTCTTGGTGTTGGCATAGGACTCGGTCTTGCAGCAAGAGTCTCGCAAGACTGAATAGAGATGAATGGTAGAAGAAAACGTGTTGCACCGACCTTGCGTTCGAGTGGGTTAAGGCTAGTGTTGCCCAAAATTGGTCTTCGCCTTGCAGTCTTGCGAGACTCTTGCTGCAAGGCCGAGACCAAGATCGGCCTAATTGTATTACGACCAAGACTGACCCATGCCAGATTTGAACAAGAGTCTTACTTAAATATTGCATGGGTCAGTCTTGGTGTTAGTATAGGACTCGGTCTTGAAGCAAGAGTCTCGCCAGACTGCAAGACCAACACCGATTTTGGGCAACACAAGTTTTAACCCACTCAAACGCGAGGTCGGTGCAACAGGTTTTCTTCTTTCATTTATCTTTATACGTCATCTCAAATCTCAATACTAATATTATTCGCACTAATATCCTTACACACGCAATCCATCTATTCTATTTCTTTCTTAGGTCTTCCTCTACGCTTTTGTCTATGTCCACATTCATGTCTATAACTCTTCTGGTAACATCACTCTCATCTCATCCTCATTTAACACACATATTATAAAGCTCATCTACTCTTTTATTATAAAAAGGAAAGATTTGTATGTATGCATGTAACATATAAACTCAAAACTACTGGACCGATTTCAAAAATTATTTCATCATTAGAATGCTACGCTACAAAATTATTTTTCCTACGGGAAAACATAAAATTCCCACGGGAGTACAAAAAAACGCGGGCGAAGCTGCGTTACTTTTTAAGCAGCAGCCAAATTTTGTGTACCTACTACTTACTCGTACAGACAAACTAAACAACTTTTACTATGGGACCTGTCTTGAAATCGCGAAAAAATCAACTGTTCCATACAAATGTTAAACATCCACTGAGCCTAAACGTATGGAACAGTTCAAAATTCACATTCAAAAAACTAAAAAAAAATATTTATTCACCAAAGGCCTTTACAAGCACTTTTGACGTCGAAGTTGTTTTTTTCTCGATTCCAAGATTGGTCCCATAGTAAAAGTTGATCTGTTTACTTGTCTGAACAAGCATATTAAGTATTTGGCTTCTACTTCAAAAGTAGGTAACCTTGTATATACAATTATACAGAGACTTTAGCGAAAATATAAATATGCATTGCGAACTCAATCTTATATAGAACAGCAATATAGGTGAATGTGAACCGAAATGTGTCCTATTCGTTTGCGAATAGTTTTACCTATGATTTTGGAAAGGCGTGCTGAACTGTTACCTGGGCGCAAAATATATCTTCGTTTATCATCATAGTATATAAAAAAAAGTTTAGGCATCTTCTAGTGTGCACACAACTTTACTGTTGCATCAGGCGGTCCGCGTCGTCTATTGATGTTTATGTGAGACAGTCGCGCGATAAACTTTGCCACCGAGATAAAGCTATCTATCGCTCTTTATTGCGTACCAGAATATTTTCAATATAAATACCTATTTGTATATTATATGTAATCTAATACATAATGGAATCCCAAAAGAATTCATGTTTATTCTTTTACGAAATCTATGTATACAATGAAAAATTAAACCATGGCCCATTTACTTATACACTAGTTTTAATTTCTCAAAAACTGCAAAGTTTTGAGTACTCCTACCTTTTTTATACATAATGGTATAGGTACTTATGCAATAACATTTTGAATTGAATTGAATTCTAAGTGCAGCCTAGAACCTGTTCAATATGTCTTGTGTATATAGTTGTATATGCTACGATAGGACTAACATATCAATTGGGATAAAAGTCCTTTAGTAAATATAAAATAAAAATAACCTTTTCAATACTTAAAGCTGTCAGATTGATTGAGCATTCACTGATAACAACAAAACAACATTTTTTTCCAGCAATAGAGTACCTACATAGCTAAACAATAAGCAGTAAAAAATCTGTGTTTGATGCACATTAAAAAAAGGCTTTAGTGATAGTTCTAAGTTAAATATATATTTTTTGTTAACGTAAATTTATTCACGAATGTATAGGAAGCTGCAATACAACACTCTATATTTAATATGCTACAAACATAATAATATTACATTTGTAAATTTAAAAGGATAAACGCTTAGACCAGCACAGAAATTGTAACTATTTATTACCTGTCAGTAAAAATCCCTAAAAACGTAGAGAGTAATCCTAGCGAAAATTATAAATGCGAATGTGAGTTTGTTTGTTTGTTACGCTTTTACGCAAAAGCTACTGAACTAATTTAAATGGAACATAGGCTTCTTTTTTCCCGAATTTTAATGAGTTTCCTGGGGACGCAGACGAAGTAAGCAGCAGCTAGTGTTAGATTATTTCGAATTGTTTCTACTAAGATCCCTCATGATTTTACCTATTAAGAAAATCAACTCAGATATTGTAAAAACAACACACCGTATACATATTCGTACCTACAACGATAAAGGCTTGTGCATGCTAATTTTGATTAGCGTTATCGTAGCTTTATATATTATAGATATTACTAAATACCAATGACATTGACACTCGATATATACCTAAACTCCGTACATCACATTGACACTAGATATTAGGACCTAAAACTCGTAAGAAGGTACACCACTTAGGATGGCAACTGACACTATATTGATAAGAGCCTCTCAGTCCAACCGTCCGTGATATGCACAAGGAACTCAAAATAATCGTATCCTGGCTTGGCAACCTTCAATGCCGTTGGCCACAACAAAACTGGGTTGACGAAACATTATAGTGTTGCTTTTATATAGGTAACCTTTACTCCTAGCTGGCCCTATGGCAAATGGCCTAGGGTTAACGTGATACACTTTTCAGTCCGGTATCGTCTTCGCTCACCCCCAGGTCACAAACAGAGAATGTATTGTTTCGACGATAAGTCCACGCACATGTTTTTGTATCGTACGATGGTAGGTAATTGATTTTGCACATTGATTTGCATTTTCGAAACATTTTAACCTTTTCTTTTTATTATATTTTTCAAGGTTTTGGCATGTTCGTAAGCACATAAAGAAATTTTCCGTGTTCTGTGCTCGTAAGTTTGGCCTATATATAAATAAAGCTACAAAATAATTACCGGCTGTGTTTAAGTGAAAGAAACTAAATAGAATTTTCTCCGTTTAGATAGAACTCTACAGTTTTACTTTAAGCGTCCGTCGTGCGTAGTGCGTAAGGACGTCGCCTTCCAATCGGGAGGTAGCGGTTCGAACCCCGCCACGTACCAGTGTTTTCAAATTTTGAATTTATACGTATGTTTATTCAACGCTTATACGATGAAGGAAAATATCGTGAGGAAACCTGCATACACCTGTGAAGCAAAAAATTATTACAGGCTGTGTGTGAAGTCGACCAATCCGCACTTGGCCAGCGTGGTTGACTTAGGCCTAATCACCCTAGTATAGGTTACTAGGCTCGAGCCCCTCGGTGGGGACATATATGAGCTGTTGCGTTGTTGTTACAGTTTAGATACCTAGTCTAGTAGAACTAGTTTTAATATCATCATTCACAAAGAAGCAAGTTCTGTTTTACCTGTAATGGCGGCTGTACACTCTCGACGAGTGCTCTCGTCAAGTCTCGCCGAGAGGTCTCGCCCGAGAGACCTGTCAGCGAGTGCTTACCATGTACACTCTCGTCTATTCACTTGCGGTTTTGATCACCGAGAGGATGGACGCGTTAGAAGTCGCTTCCACTGTTTCGCTATGCACTATTAATTATTATATGTATGTACACGAATATCATACAAAAAAAATTCAAAAAGAGTGGCGTCAAAGAAGATGGTGGATGGTCGCTATGCATAGGATAATAATAATAAAAACCGACTTCAAAAACACTGAAAAGTTAAAAATAATATAAGAATAGGTACAGACAACATCACGCTTCTATATTGAAGTCGGTGACAAATTTTAACACTTTCTAGGAGATCATCGTTTGGCACCGACTTCAATATAGAAGTGAGATGTTGTCTGTACCTATTCTTATATTATTTTTAACTTCTCAGTGTTTTTGAAGTTGGTTTTTATTTTTTATATAATATTTTTTATTTTTAACTTTATAGTGAATGCAATCTTTTTAGTGAAAGAAACCCGAATTTAATACCAGCTCACCTTCAGTGAGCTGGTATTAAATTAGCGTTTCCCTCGATTTTCATGGGATCCCATGATCAGATCCTGACCTTAGTGACCACCCTTGGGGTTTACTCTATCGAATACTAAAAGAATTTTGAAAATCGGTCCACAATTGGCGGCGTAATAGCGTAACATACACACAAAAAAAAACATACGCATCGAATTGAGAACCTCCTCCTTTTTTGAAGTCGGATAAAAATATGGTTACAGAGATGATTATAAGAAGCTAATCCAACATATTTTGTCATTTTTCGACGTGCAAATACTTATTCCGATGTGAAATATTATGATTAGTACGACTCAATTCACGTGTGTTCAGAGCGGTTGCTGGCTGTGCACTGCACTTGGCGAGAGTGTACATCAATGCTCTCGCCGTTCCTCGCGAGACATGCCGAGACCCTTTGACTCGGGCACAAAAAACCGACACGGGAGCGAGAGCGGGCGAGTAAGCACGAGACATCGCGAGGCGAGGCGAGAGCTACCATGTACACTCTCGCACTCGGCCTGTCTCGGGGTGTCTCGGCGAGAGTGTACAGCCGCCATAACGTGTATGGCGATGACATTGCGAGATCGTGACGTATACTAATTATACCTACCAGTGTATATAATAATAATAATAATAATAATAAATTCGTTTATTTTCAGATTACACAGATCCATACGTTAGTAAAAAATATCTAGCCTATGTTAGTCTTAGTGAATTTAAATACCTATTTATCTAATTAATAAAGCATATGAGTGGCTGAACAAGAGCCCATCAAATTTGTTTGCCATTATATCATAGATACCCTTTGTTATTATTAGCTATTTCAATTCTTTATTACATTACATACATCTTACTACTGCAGCACACCCGTCTGTCAAAGCATATGGTTATAATCGATACGCGTTAATCGGACGTAGATTTGAAGCACAGCCGCGAATATCGGTTGGTTGCCTGAAGTCCAACGTTTTCGTAACGAATTTCGTAAAAAGTATGTTACGTATTATGTTTATAATACTTATGAATTTGTTCCACTATTAAATTAATAATTTTACGATTCACGCCATACATTTGAGGTTTTTCTGAAGTAGGTACTTTCTCTTTAATTGCATTCTTCTCGAAGAGGTACTCCCAATTTCCGAACAAGCAATTAGCAAAGTCACTTTATGATCATTAACTTTTTTTTTTTTTTTGGGAGGGGGGAAAATGCATTTACGCATTCCTCGTAGTCGAGCCAAACCACGAGGATATGTGGGACTCCCCAGACCGTACACGGCCCAGGCCTACCCACTAAAAACCCCCCAGCAGCTCCTCCGTCCGTCACAAGACAGGGGGAAGGGGACAACAGCCAGGCCTTATTCCCGCTGACCCTCTGCCTGTGACACATGTCCGTTGCCGGACTCTCCACCTGGCTCAGCTACTTTGTGGAGCGGCACACAATTGCGCCGCTCTACACCCCGGTTGTTTTTTATTGTGGTTTTCTTCCACGCGGTCCGACGCTCAGTGCGCCGAACCCCCGGCCCGCTTAGTGCGGGTAACGGGTTGCCCGACGGCAGACTGAGCCGAAGCTCAGGGAAAATTCCCAGAAGGTGCAAAGCACCATGGCGATAAGAATCGCCTCACCTCTGTCACCAACAAAGGTAGACGCCGAAATCGGCTTCCAGCGAAAGCCACACCTCTTCGGACTTCGCCCTTCGCCGCATAAAGCGGGTGGCCACACGAAGTGGCCCGCCAGGTTGAACCCGGCCATCCCACGCCTCCCCTCCATGGGCAGACTATTAGCCCGCGGCAGAGAATCTGCCGGGTTGCCCAGGGTGCACCACAAGGAGGTTGTCTGACATCGCACCCCTTATATTTGCATACCTACCTACATATTTATTATGATTGGGTATGCACATAAATGGATTAAATGAAATGAAATTTTTGAGTTAAGAATAATGTTTAATTTGTTATTTTTTTTTTAAGAAAAAGTTTTTTGAGATAGTAGTATGTTTATACATACGAACACTTAATTACTAACACATGTGCTGCCACCTGTCGTTTTCTTCGATAAGCACGTGAGTTGCCCAAAGCAATGTGTTAATATTAGCATAGATGGAACTACCTAATAGTCCCTAATATTAGCATAGATAGAGCTGATAGCCCTTAATCCTCAGAAGAATAACTAAAGCACTTAGTCCGCCTTGATTTATCGTTAAATTCTCAAAAACTATTCGTACCATGGTTACGTTGATTGATGCCAATTGACATTTAAAATTTTTAACCTCTACATTTTTTAGCTAAAAACGTGAAAAATAAAGAAACCCGTATTTTTTGGTTAAGTATGTTCACGCTCGAGGAAGAGCGAGTGGCGGCACTGCATTCTAGTCTGTGCAGTGACAGCTTTTTTGGCGGCCGGCCGCATGTGATATGTCAGTTGAGTCGAGTCGAAATGTCATGACATGCTTAGAGGTTATGTGCGGGCCGGAATAAAATATAATACACAATATTCAAGCAAATAGTGATTTGCGCGGCGCACCTAATATCGGGGTGCGAAAGCCCGCTTTGTGTTGTGCAAGGTGTCAAAATCGCGTGTGTGAGTCGTGGTGGCCTCATAGGCATTTGTAGTGCTCCGGTCTCCACCGGTGGATCCACTGCAGAACTTCAGGAGCCGCGACTTCCTTCGAGCTAGCTCAGGAAGTCCACCGGCTACGGAGGAGACGGACGGAGACAATTGGAATCGGGGTAAGCCACAATGCTTTCTATGAGCGGGTAGTAGGGCATCAGCAATCAACCCAAAATTCCTTACTCGGTGAAACGCCGACGTGGTGGAGTCTACTTGGGGCACCACCATCTCTTGGTAGCAGAGCGTGGTTTTTAGATTTGAGTGGTTCTTAGATTTGAGTATTTGATTAGTATTGTACAATTAATATTGTAATCTTGTTGGTTGTCCAAACGGGCAATACATATTAATTGGTTTTGATTGCTGATTTTAAACCGACTACCAGCTCATTTGTGGACCGATCTCCTTAACTAATTGTCATTGTATATGAAAAATTGGGGTTAAATGTCTTTTGTTGTTCTAGTTAAGTTCTAGCATTTACCTATATTTGATTTTGGTTTGTTTTTTCATATCTTTGTTTTGCCCTTGAATATTTTGTTTGTTAAGTTGTAAACTTATAATTGAATTTAATTTGTTTAAAAGATTTTGCTGCTAAATGACTTTGCTGTTGTTGTAATACACTATATTGCTGTGTTAAGTTTTAGCATTTCCATTTGATTTTGTTTTGTTTGCCTCTGAATATTATGTTTGTTAAGTTATTGACTTAATACTTGATTTTAATTTGTTTGAAAAATCCTGTTGTTAAATGCCTTTGTTGTTCTAGTTAAGTTCTAGCATTTACACTTGATTTTGGTTTGTTTATATATTTTGTTCTGCCTTTGAAGTTCCTCCCGATCTGTTTTATTGTCTGCGGTTGTCGGTCTGTTTGTCCGTGTATTATTATAGTGTTTATTAATTTTGGTGCAAAATGGTCCCGCCAGTCAGCCCGCTTAGTGGTGCCCGCGCGGGTGCACAAAAGATTTTGAGATGGTTTGCTAGTGCCGTCGCTTTGGTAGACCGACCAGACCGAGAACAGGCCTTGTTAATTCGGCATGAGGGAGTACCTGCTCGCTTGAAGGAATTGGAGCAGCTTTTTGTTGTTCATCAACAATATTTGCTCGACCACCCAGCCGAGGGTGCCGCTGAGTTGCGGGCAGTCGACCAATTTAATGCCGATTATGATCAGTGTTTTGAACAGGCGGATGTGATCATAAACAAGGCTCAGGCTATCCTATTCGCCCGGAGGGGTGAGTCGTGCACGCCCGGGGAGGTCAAGCCTACCCCGGCCGGCTTGCTGGGCAGACTGCCCACTTTGGACATCCCAACCTTTGATGGGAACCTGGCTTCTTGGATGGGGTTCATTAATCTCTTTGATAGCCTGGTTCACTCGAGGGACGACCTGTTCCCTAGCCAGAAATTGGCCTATTTGCTCTCTGCCTTACGTGGAGAGGCTGGTGTACTTGTCCAGCATCTACCTGTCAATGATGACAGTTATGATATTGCAAGGGCGTTGTTGACCGCCCGGTATCAGAATGTTCGCTTGCTAGCGGACACACATGTGGCTGCCATTTTAGGGCTGCCACGAGTATCGCGGGTCTCCTCATTGAGGAAGGAGATTTTGAACCCGCTGCTGAGCGCTATTAACGCGCTCAAACGACTTGATCTACCGGTGGACCAGTGGTCCTTTATTTTGCTCCACCTCATCCTCGATAAGCTTCCCATGGAGATGAAGGGACGCTTCGAACAAAGGTACGGGGGCAATAGTGCCTCGTACCTCCCCCCCTTCTCGGATCTCCTCAGATTTTTGGAGGATGAGTGTCGGATGACCGACCACTTGGATCTGGCTCCTATACCGGGACCGAGTACAGGTCGCTATGAGGCGACCCGGGCAGCGCCACGGAGAGAGCGCCGCCCGTACAAGCAGTATACTGCAGTGCGGCAGAACTCTCCACACAGGGAGAGGCCGATGCCTTGCAAGTGTTGCAAGCGGGATGGCCATCGTTTGCCGGCCTGTCCCAAATTTGTTGGCCTACGCACCGAGGGGCGTAGAAATATGGCCAAACAGCGGAATTGGTGCTACCGCTGCCTGGGGGCTCATATGGCCTCGGCTTGCCCCCACCCACGAGATTGTCACTGTTGTGGAGGGGCCCATCACCCCCTTTTGTGCTTCAACAATAGAGACACTCGTGAGGTGGTGAGAGAGAGGGACTCGCACACGGGCGGGGGCCCTCGCAGGTCACCCACATCTCCGAGGAGATCGGAGGGGCGTGCCACCCCTCCACGGAGAGTGGAGAGGCGCCCCCCCTCCCGTGAGAGGATTGGGCGCCCCAACCCCCCTACGGGCGGGGGGGATCGACGCGACGCTTCTGAGGCGCCACCGCGAGATTGGGCCGCGGTTATTAGGGAGCCACGCCGGGAGCCGATACGCTTCTCTCCCCCTATGATGGAGAGACCTCGTTTGTCACGGGCTCCCCCAACTTTCGCCCATCATGGGCACCGCCCGGCCCCCCGATGCAGCTTTGGTCGGGGTGTGTACGTGCCGGATTGGGACCCGCTCGAGCGCCTTGAGCGCCCTATTCCTCCGCCGCGCACGCATTTTTCTTCGGACCCCCCTTCCCCCCCGTTGCGGGGAATGCGGGGGGATTTTCATTAAACCAACTGTCGGCTGCAACCCCCCCACAGGAGCAGGTGCTGTTACCAACAGCCTGCGTACAGGTGTGGGGCCCGAGGGGCACCTTCGTTTTAGTTCGCGCCCTTTTGGATACGGGAGCTCAGGGTTGCATTGCCTCCAGCTGGCTGGTCCGGCAGTTGAGTTTGAACACATCTCCATACCTTGAATCGGTACGAGGAATCGGAGACCTGCGGATCCCGGATCCGATCGGTCAGGTTTTGTTCTCCTTCTCCCCCCACTTCTCTTCAGCGCCCAAAATTGGCGCTACCGCGATTGTTTATGAGAAGGTTGTTGATCAGCTTCCGCAACAGCACGTTTCGCGCGCTGTCGTTGATGCGACATCAGGATTGACCTTGGCTGACCCTTCCTTCCACCGAACCGGTCCGATTCACTTATTGCTCGGTGCCGATGTTCTAGGCCGCGTGTATTGTGGGAAGAGGAGAGAGTTACAGAAGGGTGGGCTGGTAGCCTTATCTACATCGCTTGGGTTTGTAGTGATGGGACCAGTTAGGCATAACCCACCATCTCCATCGGTGGACAGTTACATAACTGTTAGCTCCACCTTATCGGATGTCCTTCAACGGTTTTGGGAGGTGGAAGAGCCACCTACCGTGAAGCGAGTGAACCCCTTGGACGAGGAGTGTGAGTTGTTCTACCAGAACAATACAGGTCGCCTTCACTCGGGACGGCTGATCACTCGTTTGCCCCTTTTGTCAGTTCGCCCCTCACTTGGCAGCTCCCGGCCGTTGGCCGAGAAGCGGCTGCTGTCCATGGAGCGTCGTATGAGTAGGAACTCCGACCTCAAACAGAAGTATGTCGACTTCATGCGAGAATATGAGCAACTGCGGCACATGTCGGTCTCGCGACTGGACTGGCGAAACGAGGAACATAATTTTCTTCCTCACCACGCGGTTTTGAAACCTTCCACCGGGAAGATACGCGTTGTTTTTGATGGGACAGCTCCCACGTCTACCGGAGTTTCGCTGAATCAATGTCTGCATGCTGGACCGAAGTTGCACCACGAGGTGGGTGATGTATTGACCAACTTCCGTCGCCATGCCGTCGTCTTTGTGACCGATATCCGGATGATGTTTCGGCAGACTGTGATTCACCCGGACGATAGACGATATCAGCTCATATTATGGAGGGAGGATCCCAGGGATCCCATGCTGGTCTACGAGCTGAACACCAATACATACGGTTTGTGTTCGAGCCCCTTTGTGGCAATTCGCTCACTTGTGGAACTCGCTGAACGTGAACGATTACGATACCCTCGCGCATCCTTGGTTCTCAAGGAGGATGCATTTGTTGATGATATTTGTACGGGCTCCTCTAGTGTCGAGGAAGCCTTGATTTTGCGAGATGAACTAATTGCTCTTCTCGGGGCTGGTGGTTATGAACTGAGGAAGTGGATGTCCAACTCACCTCAGCTTTTGTGTGACTTGCCAGACGACCACCAGCAGGAGCCTCATATTTTTGAGAATGCCAACACTCCAGATTTACTGTCTGTTTTGGGAGTGCAATACAGACCTGTCCAGGACACATTCACCTATCGATTGGAGCTGCCAAGCCCCAAGGTCTGGACGAAACGGTTGGTTTTGTCTACAGTAGCTCGTACCTTTGACCCAAATGGCTGGATTAGTCCCATAGTGTTTTGGATGAAATGCTTCCTACAGGAACTTTGGTCAGCCGAAGTGTCGTGGGATGAGCCCCTCTCGGGCCGTTTGCTGCGAGATTGGGAGTCCTTCATGTTGTCTCTCCCCGACATTAACCGTGTTAGTATCCCTAGACATATACTGCCTAAGGGACGGTTTACGGCCAGCCTTCATGGCTTTTGTGACGCGTCTGAGAGTGGATACGCAGCCGTCGTATATATCCGGACGGTCGATGATAGAGGAGCTGTTAAGCTCCACTTGCTAATTGCTAAGAGTAAGGTTGCTCCACTTCGGACTCGATTAACGATTCCGAAGTTAGAATTGTCTGGAGCTACTCTTCTGGTTCGTTTGATGAACCACGTTGTTGACACCCTGGGACGTAGTGTGGACTTTGAGTCGCTATTTGCTTGGTCCGACAGTCAGGTTGTCCTGTGTTGGATTAAGAACTCCGTCCACTCCCTGGAAGTATTTGTGGCCAATCGGGTATCCCAAATACAGGCCTCGAAGGCCACCTTAATTTGGCGCCACGTGCCAGGTGAAATAAACCCTGCTGACTGTGCATCACGTGGCAGCGAAGCCCCTCAGCTTATTGACCACACTCTGTGGTGGGGTCCCGAATGGTTGTTACAATCGTCTTGGCCTTCCACACCAGCTGTGGTGAAGGTACCAAATCCGGGCTTGCGTGTTCACGCTGTCGAGACTATGGCGGCTCCAGAGCGGGAATTTTTATTAGACCGCTACAGTTCTCTGGACAAGTTGCTCGGCGTGACCGCTTGGATAAGAAGATTTATACGAAATTGTCGCCGGCCTCAGGACAAAGATTTGTGTCCGGTCCTCTCACCGCAGGAGCGCCAAGATGCTCTTCTGCATTGGGTGCGTATGACCCAGTCTAGAGCGTTTGAACCGGAACTTAAGATTTTCCGTACCGAGACGTCCAAATTGAAGGGACGCTTGGTGCGTTTGACTCCCTTTCTGGATGATAAAGGATTGTTGCGTGTAGGAGGCCGATTGAGGCACGCTAACTTGCCTTATAGATCACGTCATCCCCTGTTGCTCCCCAAGGACGGACCATTGGTGCGATTGTTGATCATTGATCGCCATGTGAAGAATGCTCATGCCGGATGTAATGCATTGACCGCGCTCCTCCAACGGGAGTTTTGGATTTTGTCAGCGCGAAGAATAATCCGATCTGTTATCTTTCGATGTCTGCCCTGCTATCGTTTACGCCCCGAGACGATGCAGCCCCAAATGGGTGATTTGCCGGCTGATCGTGTGAATGAATCGATGACCTTCTTAGGAGTTGGAACTGATTTCGCGGGACCATTCACTATAAAAACGTCGCGACTCCGTAATGCTAAGACTGAAAAGGCTTACTTGTGTGTGTTTGTTTGTTTGGCCACTAAAGCCGTTCATTTGGAGGTGGTGAGTGCGCTCACCATGGACGCTTTCTTAGCAGCGTTAGGCAGATTTGTCTCCCGCCGGGGACTGCCTTCTCTAATTCGGTCCGATTGTGGGACGAACTTCAAGGGCACCGATAGACATATAAGAGAAGTTTGTGAATTTTTAGATAAAAATAATATTGAGATCGGATCCACACTCTCCCGTAGGGGGGTAACATGGCGATACTCCCCGCCGTCTTGCCCTCACTGGGGAGGGATTTTTGAATCTGTTGTAAAGGCCGCCAAGACTCACCTTCGCCGCGTTATTGGGGAGACTATTCTCACGTTTGAGGAACTCGCGACGGTGTTTCATAAGATTGAGGCGGTTCTCAACTCGCGTCCGTTATGTCCGTTGTCTACCGACGCGAACGATTTGCAGGCCCTCACGCCGGGCCATTTCTTGATAGGCAGACCACTTAACGCCCTGCCCGAGTATCCTTATAGAGATATCAATCCCGGACGCCTTTCGCGGTTTGAGTTGCTCCAGCAGCTTACCCAGAGTTTCTGGCGCCGCTGGCACCTTGAATATTTACACATTTTGCAACAGCGCGTTAAGTGGTCAGATAAGACAAACCCACCGAGGGTTGGAGACCTCGTGTTAGTGAAGGACCCAAACCTGCCACCCTTACGTTGGCGTCGCGGACGCATTGTCCAACTTACTCTAGGGTCTGATGGTGTGCCCAGGTTTGCCGAGGTCCTAGTTGGGGATTCTGTTTTGAAGCGCGCGGTCGCTACTCTTTCTCGCCTCCCCTTAGACTGATTTGGCGGACAGTCCGGGACTGTCCGGAGCGGGGGGATGTTCACGCTCGAGGAAGAGCGAGTGGCGGCACTGCATTCTAGTCTGTGCAGTGACAGCTTTTTTGGCGGCCGGCCGCATGTGATATGTCAGTTGAGTCGAGTCGAAATGTCATGACATGCTTAGAGGTTATGTGCGGGCCGGAATAAAATATAATACACAATATTCAAGCAAATAGTGATTTGCGCGGCGCACCTAATATCGGGGTGCGAAAGCCCGCTTTGTGTTGTGCAAGGTGTCAAAATCGCGTGTGTGAGTCGTGGTGGCCTCATAGGCATTTGTAGTGCTCCGGTCTCCACCGGTGGATCCACTGCAGAACTTCAGGAGCCGCGACTTCCTTCGAGCTAGCTCAGGAAGTCCACCGGCTACGGAGGAGACGGACGGAGACAACGGGAATCGGGGTAAGCCACAATGCTTTCTATGAGCGGGTAGTAGGGCATCAGCAATCAACCCAAAATTCCTTACTCGGTGAAACGCCGACGTGGTGGAGTCTACTTGGGGCACCACCAAAGTATTTCACAAAAGTAGTTTTTTTTAAACGTCGCCTCACACTAGGATTTTCACCCATTATTAAGTCCATGTTTTCCCCTGTGTTGTGGATGCAATTACAAACATAGAATATCACATGCACATACGCCCAGACCGGAACAAATTTCTGTAGGCCATATAAAATATTTGTCCCGTACGGGAATAGAACCCGCGACCCGTTGCGCAGTAGGCGATCACTCGATCTCTGCGCTAACCGTGTAAAGTTGGGTAATACCACGGAGTACATAACCTGGTTATGTACTCCGTGGGTAATACAAAGGATGATATAAAGATCGTCTATGGTAACACTTATTGTTAATTGTTTGCCTAGGGCCCATTAAAAACGTTGACGTTATTTTCTTGAACAACATTTTTACCACAAAAAGTTTGCGACAGATTTCTTTGACATACTTAATACGTAACTTTTTTTTTGAATGAATTAAAAAGGTGTTTCAGATGATTTAAAAAATAGATTGAAGAAATAAATAAAGATTTTTTAGCCGATTCTGATTTGTACAATTTGTAAGTTACAGAATTAGGTGAGGTGTCTAAAATCAGTTCCTACCGTTTCATTGTAACAAGTAGTGCGGCTAAAAAAGAAACGCTAAACCCGGTTAAAATCAGATGTTTACCAAAAACTTGTAATGCTTACCTGGAACGCACCGTGAATGTCATTTGAATGTAAGTAGGCCCAAGTAGGCCACATTGTACAGTCCATAGACTTATTAATCAAAACTCTATGGTGGCAGACGCCACGCGGACGCCTTGTTTAGCTTTGTCAAAATAAGAGAAAATCGGGGGGAAATGCATGACTGTCCCATACCCGCCATTGGCTAGACGGTGGGTGTGTGTGGGGCTTTTCCGGCTTTCCCGGGCATACCCACTAAAATCCCCCGGTGTTCTCCTTAGGGCGTGTGTGGTAGGGTCCACAATGCGACACCACCACTCTTTAAAAACTAACCTACTAATTTCGATGATTTTATTTCCAAATGGGACAAACGGCGTCTCTTCTGGCTACCCCACTCGGCTCGGGCTTTGAGTCATAGGCGTATGTCATTTTCATTTTCATACGTCATTTTTGATAGAGCTCAATCCTGCTTTGATTGATAGATCCATGGTACAGTCTGACCAAGATCTTGTGAACAGGGCAAAATGGCTACTTGACTTGACGGCCATGAACACGACTGACTGACTTGACGACAATAAAATAATGTTATTTATTTTAGACATTAATAATATTAATACCCTCGACTTTTACACTGGCAGTAATGGTTGTTTCCTCTCTAACGACCAATTGCCACAAAAGATCTTGTGGCACGTAGATGACATTGACAGGAGGGCGTTGCATGTTTTTCAAGCAAAAATGAAATGAAATATTGTAATTTTTGTGAAAAACGTGAAAAATAAAGAAAAAAAAATGAAATGAAGTATTGTAATGGCTATCCAGCCCCCGTAACACGACCATCTAAACACGATATGATAAAGCGGTTTATCGCGGTGAACTGTCAAAATACAATAGGTTTTCATCTTATTTTGACAGTTCACCCCGATAAATCGCTTTATCATATCGTGTTTTGATAGTCGTGCTAGGGGGGCTGACCTTGTCGACAAACAAATCGCAACTTTTGACAGTTCTAAACGTTGTAGAAAATAATTTGAAAGCTCATTTATACTCTGTTTAAGTTTTCAAAGTGTTATAGTTCATGTATTATTAGCAAGTTAATAATCCAATCCCAATTCAATCCATGTTGCCTTTGGTACCGCCGCGATGGGTGTCTCATGTTCGCCCAGCACAAATATCAGTTGTCCAAGACACTTTATCATTAATAACAACAACAAATATTTACTTGCACATTTATTCATAGATTACACATTTTACTTCTACCCGAATACTTACAACAAAATCATGACAGATTCACAAAAAAAAAACAAAATTGCAAAGGATAAGTCCAGATTGCCACAAGTCAATGTGTATGAATCTATAATCTAAAATAACAACTTATAATTAAATTAAATGGTTTAAAACGCTAACAGTCGCTTTGAGACAATAGGTAATATTAATATTATATGACTATATCATTATGACTACAGATCAAACAATTAATACAATTATATTTTTAATGACTACCAGGAATCTAAATTGTTGTTTAATCTGTAGCTGGCAAACGTCAAGTGTGTTGAGTACTACTGAATTTAGAAAGTGAACTTTAAATAATGAATACTCAAAATTGACTCTCATTACATTACTTATAAAAAATTCGGTAGAATATTATTAATAAGTAAATGCTCAAAAAAAACTATTCGACACACATCTAATCAATTACTAAGAGATCAGTAAAAATGTAGCCGAGGTAAAAAAAACATAATAAGATCACAATTCAAACATAAATATCGCAATGGCCATAAATGCTAATAAAACCAAATTGTGACCTTAAAAAAATACAATAACAATCAGGAAATTAATACTGCCAAAAATAACGATGATATTGAACATTAACTAAAAAATTATCAAATAAACAATAAAATTCAAAGGTATATGTACTAAAAACTATATCACTTCATAAAATACTAGCCAATATGATTAGCTAAGCCTTGTATTATCGACAGTATAGATTCTCACCAGAGGCAAATAAAATGGCCAAATAACGAATAGAATTAAGAGTTTGAACATCACTACAAGGACATGCATTCATTTTATTATGCCTTTGATGAAAATATAAGAGAAGGCAATATGTTTAATGTCATGTAATGACCGATTGTTTTGAACAATACAAATAAAACAAGAAAAATTGTAACACAATTTAAAAGCTTACAATTTTTTTACCATTGACAATAGACGCTTATCGATAAGATACGCTAAGCACGAGACATAAATTTAAGTCATGGGCACTGAATGGCCCCCTTTCTAACTCAATATATAGCGCAATTTGAGTCATCGTAGACGATGTTAGCTAATACCCACAGGAAATAGCTATCTACATCTGTAATGTTTGAGTGTGTGATGGTGTATACAACTGTACTCTTACCATATGACTTTTTGAGAATCTGTCCTTATGCGACTCAAGAGTTACCTCTGCCTTTTTATATTTATTGGTGGTCAAATTGAAAGTGATCATGACAGATTGAGTGAAGGGGGGCAAGATCTGCCTACATCCAATTATCGTTCGATAAAATAAATAGTTTTATCCTGCAAGACTGCAGGTGCATTAAAATTAACCCTGTATAGGTATGCTAATTTGATGCCATTTCTTTTT
Source organism: Schoenobius gigantellus (assembly GCA_963935595.1). Classification (NCBI taxonomy): domain Eukaryota; kingdom Metazoa; phylum Arthropoda; class Insecta; order Lepidoptera; family Crambidae; genus Schoenobius; species Schoenobius gigantellus. Next base: position 26,964,200 of record OZ012554.1, read on the forward strand.
TTTTTTTGTATGGACCATGGTCACTGCTCTTTACGTATGTGTAGTTCATTAAAAATAAATAGTATTTTTTTATTCACATGTTTCTGACAAAAATAATATCAAAAAAAAGTTTCACTCAAAGATAACTACAGCGTTGCAGTAGTCAAGGTGACCCTATTTGACCTCCTCCCCACCTCTCCGCACTTCTCTAACCTACATTTACCCCTAAGCATAGAGAAATAATGTTAATTAAATTTTGTAAAAGAAGTATAAAATAGTAAAAGTAAAAATACAAAAACATACATAATTTTTTGCAGAAAATATGTTATATTCATGATATTGATTGCGTACAAGAAATATGTGCACTGTCACCAAAATAGCCCGAAATTTACTTGCTCGCAGTTCTAAGAATTTGGATTGAGACAGACTCCGTGAAAATATACTCGCTACAATAGTAACAGCTTACACGTGACAATTACAAGTATAACCTATTTGTGCATGACGCACTTGATACTATTACTTTATTCTACTACACTTAACATACACAAAACACTTCTACTGTCATATAAATTGCAAGTCATTTTGAATGTATAAGTAAGTATTTAATGTTTGTAAAAATATCAATACACTATTACCCTTACACCTAGTCAAAAATGCATTTGATAGAAAACAGTAATTCTTAATTGTCAATGATGTTGAGAGTTCTTTTCTCGGCAGCTACAGTTAAATTTATTAATGTAAGTCAATCAGTATTGTTGCTTAAACTATGAAATGAAGCATGAGTGTGATCTTGTTTATTTCATGTGGAGTATTAAACGATCAATAAAGTCAAAGTGATTATGCTAAAACAATTGTATAGTATTTTACAATTGTAATAATCGTAATCAAATTAATCTTATTACAGAAACCTAAATGAATAGTCACTAAAAATACATAATTCTTAATATTACCACAATTCACAATTATCTAATATTAATTTCAATAATGATAATAGATTAATGTAGTACATACATTTAGAACTTCAAAATATTATATTTTTATACTGATGAGTTTCATTCAAAATTGTACTATCTGGAAATGTATTGAGCACCTAAAAATATTTGATTTCTCACATGACGTGTCACTTGGTATTGTTAATGATAATTTAGTATAAAAGCGACATCGAAAAACTTACTTTAAAATTAGACTTTGGACATTATATTTCACAAGAATAACAGTTATTAATATAGCCTAAACTATCAATATGAGAGAATGGCTAGATAATAAGATTTACTAAAACACAGTTCTTATTTTATTAAGACTAATGTAGAGACAAGAATATAAAAAGAGTAGTCTCATCTATGAAACAAGTTTTCTATGACTTACATGTCTTGTTTGAAAGTATAAAAAAGTTGAAATTATTAAATATTTAAAATAACAAGATATTTCAAACAAAGATTCATATTAACATTGCAAATTCGAAATAAAAATTACCCTAAGAATTTTTTTTAATTTCACCCTGTAGTGTAGAATCAAGATGTTTTTAAATTGTTTATGATCGTCTCCATCTTGCATAATTTTATTAATATAATTTACTATACCATTTTTAAGTAACATTTGGTATCAAATCCAAAAATCGAATATAATACAATTATCAACATAGATTTTTATTGATATAATGTATGCTGCATCATAATGGAATATAAAAATAACACTTCCGGTATTCAGTATAAAGAATTGAATACAGACCCTTTCATTGTGCTGGAAAAGGTAAAAATAATTTCAAATGCAACAATTTATTAAGAATTCCATAGGGGTCACATTACACATAATTTTATTTTGTTAATTTCGAAATTATATTGTGATTTTACATAATTTACTGCACAAATTTTTAACCTGAGATTCTGTACACATGTTCAACAAACAGTTTAATATATTTCTGAAAATATGAATGTTAGAGTCATCATCGCTCACAATTTCACTTTCAACCGTGCCTACAAAATGCGTCTGCACTAAAATATAATACTTTTCACTGCCAACCGACGTGGTCCTCACTACTTCACTTTGCACTTACACTAAAACGTCACTGTCGCCAACACCTCAAGTGTCAATTTTCACGTATTATGAGGTATTTGCCAAAGTCCCACGATCATTCTTGCTCCGTGAACGCGAATGAGAACTTCGCGTGAGCGCTGGTGTCAAGGACTCGGTTCTCGATCAGGCACTGGATGACCCAGTGGGTGGACACCATCGGGATGTTGTCTTGGTTCGCTTTGTTCTGAACCACGTGAGGGCAGTCCCATTCGGTGACTAGGGCCAGCGCTCCGTTCATGTTGAGCTCATCTTCGTGGACGATCCGCGTGTTGGCCCCGGCGAGGGTGCACACGCGCTCCCAAAACTTCAGAAACGGGTCCTGGTCGCTGCAGAGCAGAATAAGCTTGTCCTTGAAGATCGCTGGGTTGCGTTTGCCCGACGGTGGTACCTGAAACAGTAAAATTGATAACGCTGAAATTGAAACGGACCTGGAGACATTAAGAAAACTGACTGAGAATGTACATCTGTTCCATCACTATGTAGTCGACTCCATTTTCTTCGCTAATTTTTGACAATGCACCTAGATTTTGTTTTTTGAAGCCGCCAGATTAACATGTAACAACTAATTGCAAGAGGGAAACTGTACTAGTCATTTGCATGGATACCTTTATTTGCCGCCAAGCAGCGGTGCTGGCATTGCCTGAATAGGAATGTTGACATGTATCACAATTCGCAAATATAAAGTTATGTATAAAATAGTTATGTTTATAGCATAGAAGTGAATATTAGAATGCTGAAAATCACGTTTTGTAAGTGTAAATATGCACATAATAAGTTAAACAAACATAATCAAAAATGTTTAGAATAATGCCCAGCATCACGGGACTGCAAACGCCAATCGAAGCATGTTACGACACGGTGTGAGAAAAACCCCGAGACAACAGACGCGTTCCACATAAGCACGGATTTGCAACATTTTTAGCATCAACGTGATATATTTTATAGATATACAGGGTATAAGCACAAAAAAATTATGGTGGTTATCTGGAACCGTGGATAGGGCATCGGAACCGGTTTTTCCCGGTTCCAAAAGAACCGGGAATTCCCGGTTCTGAGGGTCCCTGAAAGAACCGGTTCTGTAAATCAGAGAACCGGTATTTTCGGTTCTTTCTTAAAATAAATTTTGAAATACATCTCTTCGAGCTAAATATCAAGTTATTAATGTTATTTTATCTTAGGCCGGATTCAACCAAACTCGTGTAAGTTTTTACACGAGTGTAAGCGCTGCTTATTCTAAGGGTAAGCTGATTTTGCATTTTACCAACGACTAATCTAAGAATAAGGTATCTACACGCGAGTAAAGAATAAAACGGGCGATTTTGGCGGTGTAAGAGGTTAATCTGAGAGTATACCAGCTGTCAAAGTAGTCAATTTTCAAATTATCCTCGATTTTGTTTATTCGTAAATATTATTGAGTATTTTCAAGAATAATTCGAAGAAGATATTTATCAAAACCGCTCCACGATGGAACGTTTGAGAAATATGATACAAGAATCCGACAGTGATGATGAATATGTGTCAAGACGTCCAAGGTGGATCAAGGATAGAGCCAATCACTTTGATGATTACTATGACCACGACTTTGCTGTAAGATTTCGTTTATCCAAGGAAGCCACTCTGTATTCGTAAGCTAAACTTGAACATATGTTGAAATAACAGAAAACGCAAACGGGCAACCAAACATTACCTACCATTACCTACATAGAAACTAGAAATTACATGTTGTCAACTTGACATTTCACTGTATTATCCTACAAAATTGAATTGTTGCGGCATTTCACGTCATGCTAGGAGAAACAATAACACATGCATTTTTGTCGGTTTATACTTTCATTCGACGTTCATTCATCAACGAAAGTATTACAATACCGAGTTTAGCGTACTCCTCGAGTACGTTGGAAAAACGCAAACGAAGATATCCAAGAGTAAATTCAATGAGTAAAATTATTCCCGTGATAGTTATACTCGTGTAACTTCGTATTTGGTTGAATCCAGCCTTAGAAGTGGGGTGGCCCAAGTAGTGAGCCTTCGCATTTCGACCCACTTTGGATATATTGTTCTTCCCCAGGTGTTAGACCCTTAAGCCATCACCAACTACGGTCCTGTTCACCGTCCTTTGATGTCATGACCTTGTAATCTTCTGGTTTTGGATAACCAATCCCCGTCAGAATTAGCCTCCTGCAGGCTAGAGCATTGCAATGGCACAGCAAATGTTCCATGCTTTCCTCTTTATCCTTGCAGGCCCTACAGATTTTGGAACTGGCAAGTCCCATCCTGGTTAGGATGATCCTAGTGCCAAAATGTCCGGTGAGAGCACCGAGCATTAGGCGAGTTTGGGATCTGCTAGAGCTCACTGTAAATTTGAGCCAATTATCCGTGTCCATAAAGAGCTTGGCGTTCTTCATTCCATTCTGTTTGGCCCATTCTTACTGGTGCCTACTTTGTGATTGAGCTCTTAGGCCTGTACTAACTGTTTTTGCGGTGATTCCGACAGACGGTTCCGGTCCCACTTTCCCATTTTCCGATCCCTTTCTTACCAGTCATCCTTTTCGTTACCATCGAAACCCTTATGGCCTAGAATCCAGACTAAACGTATAGTGTTGTCTTTACCTAGTTTGTTTAGTGCTTCAATTGTGTTCATTACTAGTTTGGGTACCACCTTGTATGACAGGAGCGCTTTGAGAGTCACTTTTCTGTCACTGAGAATGTCAAGGCTATTGCGACCTTTGTCTAGATTCTCCTGTGCACAGGCAAGGATGGCGTATGGTTCAGCTTGAAACACAGTAGCCAACTTACCCATACTAATCAAGATCTCAATTTTATTGCAGTGTATTCCCGCTCCTGTACCAGATTTCATTTTTGATCCATCCGTGTACCAAATCATGCTGTTTCCCGGCCAGTTCCTTATCCCATTCCTCCCTTGTTGGAATGTGTACTTGAAGAGTCGTCTAAATACGTACTTAGGTATCATTCTGCCGTTGGTCATATCAACAGATACTCTTCCTCGGCCTTAAATGCCGTGTGTCTTGAGAGAGGTTGCCTGTTTACACTCCACAGGCCCAAAGTTCTGAGCGTGTAAAGTGTTCTCATAGCCTCTCTTCGTATAATGCTATACAATGGCTCAAGAGTTAAGAATCTCTCCAGAGCCGCCGAAGGAGTTGTTTTGAAGGCCCTTGTTATAGCCATGCTGGCTAGTCTTTGGAGGCTATTTACGAGTAGTACTTCCCTGCATGTGAGCAGATTTGTTTTTGGCCACCTGACAATACTGCCATAAGTTATGACCAGCTGTATCATTATATTGTGAATCCAGTAGAGGATGTTGGGTTTGAGACCCCAGGTTTTACCGAAAGTAGATCGACACATGTTGAAAGTCCTTATGGATTTTTCAATGGTGAGGTCTACATGTTCCTTCCGCGTTAGTTCTGTATCTAGGGTGACTCTTAGATTTTTGACCTTTGTGGACCATGATATCTCATTGCCGTAGAGTTTTAAATGTCTCATGTTATTGAGTTTCCTCTTTCTTGTGAACGGTATGATCATTGTCTTTTTCGGATTGATGCTAAGGCTAGTCTTCTTGCACCAGTGTTCGACTACCACACTTGGCACCTTGCCTTTAACCACAATGAATGTGTCATCAGCATAATCCGCCGTGTTCAGTGGACCTTCGTTCAGTTTTTCGATTAATGGGTCAATCACTAAGCATTACTGTATCGGAGAGAGAACTCCTACCTGTGGCCAAACTTTGGTTGTCATGATGCTCATTGTATCGCCTAATATGCTTGACTATAACTCTGCTTTCTAGCATACAATTTATCCATCTTATTATGTCTATGTTTTTTAATGTTACTAACATTAAAAAACATAGACATTTATTGTGCTTATGTGAGAAGCCATCTTGAGTATGCATCTCAAATTTGGAACCCTTTTTACGATACATATGTAGATCGAATCGAACAAATTCAAAGAAAATTCACCCGATTTCTTTGTACTAAGTTTAAACTTCCCACTCAAGACTATAATCAACGATGTTTGCGATTGCATCTTCTTCCACTTTCATTACGTAGGAAAATCGCGGACATGTGCTTTCTCATGAACATAGCACAAGGTAAGATTGATAGTCCTGAGCTCCTAAGCAAAATTGAGTTAAAAACTCCAGCCTCAAATCTCCACCAGAGATTTGTCCTGCTTCACATTCCGCATTCTCGTACTAATTATGGAAAGAACAGTTTCCTTCTAAGGTCTTTCAAATTATTCAACGATTTAAATAGTATGTTTATCACGGATAATCGATTTGATTTTATCATTATCATTATCATTATCATTTATTGCTCTCCATAATGTTTCGATACAGGTGGTACTTACATATTATTACAGATCAATTATGGACCCTGTCGGGCACGGCATATTTAAAGTAGGAGAGAGGAAGCGTTTTTATATTAATGAGCAATTAAATTCTTATCTCATTATACAATAAATTATTAGCAATATGATCAGTAAAAAAGAATTGGAATGTTTCATTAAAATCGATAATTTTGTGGCATATTTTAAATTATTATTGTATTTATTTATTATATTATTTTATTATTGTATTCATATTTATCAATGTAATATTAATTATTAATCATCATAATAATAAATTCAAATATAGATATATATCATTTAAAATTGCATGTCAAATTTACAGGAATTGGTTGCATTACATTTATTACAATTTATCATTAAAATATTCTTCGATACTGTAATAGCATTTGTTTATTAAAAATAATTTAAGCTTGTTGATAAATGTATTGTATTTAGTTTCATTCTTAAGAGATTTTGGTAATTTATTATATATTTTAATTGACATGACTAAGGGACCCGAAGAGTGCATTTTTAATCGTGAAGTTGGAAGATTCAATTTATTTTTGTGTCTCAATGTTATTTTATTTTGTATGTTTTCCCGCTTAGTATAATGTCCAGGGTATTTACGTACAAATTTACATATTTCAAAGATATAGACACAGGGCAAAGTTAATATTTTAAGTTTAACAAAATGAGGTTTACACGTATCTGTTTTGTCATTATTTACTAATATTCTGATAAGTTTCTTCTGCAAGGTAAAGAGAGATGGTGCATCTGTACTATTTCCCCATAATATTATACCATAGCTTAACCAAGAATGAGCATACGCATAGTAAGTGACAAGTGCAGTTGATAAGTCTGTAGTTTTCTTGACTTCTCTAAGGGCATAGCAAAATTTTGATATTTTAGCTCTTACGTTTTTTATATGTTGTTTCCAATTTATGTGGGTATCTATGGTTATGCCAAGCAAGTTAAACTCTTTTACAACTTCAAGTTTCAATCCCTCAAAAGCAAAATCTATATTTAATGTTGCCTTTTGGTAAGGGTGGAATGACAACAGTTTCGTTTTCGAGAAATTAACTTCCAAATTATGTTGTTTCATCCAATCTACTGTTTCATTAAGTATAGAGCTAAGATTTTTATTTAAGTTGGAAGTATTTTTGCATGAAACAAGCAAAGAGATGTCATCCGCAAACAGAACACAAGGCCCTTCTATAATTTTTGGTAGGTCATTTATGTAGATGAGAAACAATAAGCATCCAATCACGCTTCCTTGCGGAATTGAGGCGTTAATTGGCTTTGTGTTCGACCTAATGTGTTCTATTTGTCGCGTTTCGCTGTTGAAGAACTCTATCTCTACTACTTGTTGTCTGCCTGTTAAATATGATACGAGCCAATTATGAGCTTCTCCACGTATTCCTATTCCATATAGTTTATCTAATAGTATATTAAACTGCACTTTATCATAGGCTTTCGTCATGTCAAGCAGTATACCTACTGCGTATTGTTTATTGTTAATTATATTTAAGGCTTCTTGGACATATTTAAAGACAGCAAGTGTCGTTGATTTATTTTTTTGAAAACCATTCTGGCACTCATCAAATACTTTGTACTTCTCACAGAAATTATAAATTCGGTTACACATAGCTTTCTCGAATATCTTAGAGGCGGTTGGTAAAAGGGCTATAGGACGGTAATTGTTTGGGTCGGTTTTAGAGCTTTTTTTATGTATAGGTCTTATTAGTGCTTGTTTTAATTGATCGGGAACGACGCCTTCTTTAAATGATTGGTTTATCAGCTTATAAAAAGGTAATGTCAGCTCCTCAGCGCAGTATTTGACCAAATGTGGTGGAATTCCATCGACGCCATAGCTTTTCTTATTTTTTAAGTTTCTTAAGATTTTATTTATTTCATATGGGTCTACTGGGTTAAGAAATAATGTGTTCTCAATGGGATGAAGCACAGGAACGCTACTAAGTTTCGTACCAACTTTTTCACCAATAGATGCAAAAAAGTCATTGAAATAATTGGCTATTTGCTTTGGTTCAGTTATAGGCTTGTTATTTATTTGCAATTTTATGTTATGTTTTTCTTTTATAGGTTTTTTATTTGTCCGCTCATTTATAACACTCCACATTATTAATGGCACAACTAAATATAACGCTTGTTAACCGAAACGCAGATAAAATAAATATGATTTCTTTTTTAACCTTCGAGCGGGCGCGCTGTCGTAAAATTTACGACAAATGGGCTTTACCGCTTCCCCACTCTTATCACTTAGTCCCAAGCATCGAGCTCCGAGCTATGCGATGGCCAGTGTCTCTCTAAACTCCAGACGTATCGGGTGTATTTAGAAGTTTTTATTATTCATTGATTTTTGGAAATTTCCCTTGAACGTAAATTTTACGACACGCGCCTTATCGTGTAAGTATTTTTAATAAACTATTTTTTTTCTATTTCTTTCTCACTTATATTCTATCTTTGAAGAGATCGAGTCGCATCGAAGAGTTTTCCTGAAAAATTTGGCATTGACCATGATGAAAGAACATCTTATATTCAGATCAAATGCCAAATATTTACCGCAAGACATAAGCGGTTTTCTCAAAGTGAATTACGGTCGGGATGTTGAACCGATAACAGAAGAAGAAGCAATAAGCAGTCCAAAACGCGGTGTTTGTCGGTCATGTGCACTGGAGAAGAAAAGATCCTCGGCATCAATGAAGTGTTGCCGTTGCCAGTCCTTTACGTGCAAAAAACATTCTGCAGTTGAGGTGGTTTGCAATTTTTGTAAGGATGACAATATTGATTCTAACTGAGATGATTAAATATTTTGTTTTTAAATATTAATGTTTTAAATTATTTTTTGTCAAATATACACGGTTATTTTTTTATCACCCTGGAAAATTTAAGGGACGCTTCACGACATGGTATTAGAATGATTTAAATATAAATAAAAAAAATAACCCCTCCTTAATTTTATATTAATTTTTTTAAAAATACAAAAAATGCTGCACTAATTGAGAGCAGCATTTTTAGAGATTTTTTTATTTTTTTTTTTTATTTTTTATTTCATTTTTTTTAATTTTTTTTATATAATATTGGATGTGTCCTGAAGCGTCCCTAAAATTTTCCAGGGTGATAAAAAAATAACCGTGTATATATTTTTAAAGTACTGCCATTTATCATTTTTCATAACCTTACAGCAATTCCCAAACATTTATATGAATAAAATACCATTTACGTGAAGAAAAATTGATGTCGTAAAATTTACGACACGCGGCCGTTCAAGTGAAATTACACTGCGCGCCCGCTGAAAGGTTAACAATGAAATCCCTCTATATGCGGAAGTTTGTAATTAGCGTCTAGATGTTAATTGTTTTATCCATTATTGTAAATGTAGCTGTAAGCTTTCCCAACAAATAAAATAAAATAAAATGGCGAATTTTTCAAGGGATTCGGCAACGTTAACATTCTCTGGTTGACAACACTGGCAGACGTGCTGTCGTCGAACGTAGTGAGTGGGTGTGTTGTTTTGTTGACGCCGATTTGATAAGTAAGTAACTTTAAATATTAATGCATATTGCTATTATTATTTTTATCAATCAATTGAGAATATTTATTGTCGTTGCAATCAGTTAAGTATTACACTTTCATTCTTGCGGGGCAAATATATTTGATGGAATAGAAGAAGAAATTATAATTACACTAGACTTGGCTGGACACGCGCCCGCGTGTCTTGATAACGTTCGTTGTACCTATTTATTTCTCTTTTCTCACATTACTTTGTTTTTTTAGCATTCAATATTATGATAATCGTGTGTGATCAGTGTGATTTAATTTGTATGCAACTACGAAAAGACTGTGATTTTAAAGAACAGATTTTTGCTAAATAATACTAAAAACAAAAATAATTAATAATGTGATTTCCAATAAAGTGTGTTTTATTAAGATCCATTCTCCTTTATTCGTTTTGATTGTAGAAAATCTATATAAGCGATAGCATAGCTTATCAACAAGAATTTATAAAAAAAACCGAAAAAACCGGGTACCCGGTTCCGACTTAAAACGACTTTGGAACCGAAAGAACCGGTTCCTAAAGGGCCGGTTCTCGATGCCCTAACCGTGGAGCGCACTTAATTAGTCAAATTGTCATGTTTGATATGTTTGATCTAGTTTATTTATTTTTTGCTTGAAATTAAGGAATAAATTTCTTTAATATATTTTTCCGTAATAATTACATGTAAAAACAGTCCCAAAATTTCGTCAACATCCCTATTCCACGACCCCCATTTGATGGGTCACGACACAACCCACCAAATGGGAAACGCTGCACCGGCCTCGAACGGGTACGGCCACTAAAATGTAAGAAACTATGAATTTGGAATATCCTGAATGTCAATCTGTCAATTTCGTTACATTTTATATGAAAATTTTTAAATTCATATATTTTTACTTTTTTGTATAGGTTTCAAACATTTTTTTTTAACAAACGTTGTCCTGACAATAGTGAACACAACAAAATAAGAATTAATCAGTTTGGTGCAGTCGTTTTGAAGCTATGCGCGTACTATCGAGGTCTCCCGTGCCTTACCACTTTGTAGAAATATTCGTTTGAAAGCGGATCGCATCGGACACGCCCACACGACCCATACCTATCCCTGATTGGCTACGTATTTTTACTACAATTTACTACGGCCAATCATAGACAGACATCTGGTTTCATTAAAATCGCTCTTAGTGTTAGTCTGCTTTACGCTTTACTATTGGTGAATGAATGGAGCGGGGCGTGGTCTGACGCGATTGTCATCGTGCAGTGTGCAAGCGACTTTCGACGTAGGACTGGTAAGGTGTCAGTGTCCTCGATAGTACATACATTTCGACGATTCATATTTATTTATATATATATATATATATATACACGGTTATTTTTTTATCATACTGGAAAATTTTAGAGGCAGCTCGGTAGACGCTAGACGACTCATATCAATAAAAAAAACATGTGGTTATATTTTTTAAATTTTATCCGCCAATAATATTAAATTATAGACATTGTTCTTGTTTACTACAAGATAAGGTAAGATTATGAATGAATAAAGCATTTACTACTACGGGCTTAGGAAAATGCGGCAACGTCGCATTATTAATTCAAGCAAGATCAATCTACAACCAGTTTGAAATAAGAGTTATTATTGCACTAGACACTACAACAGTGAAAGACAGAGACAGTCGCCGCCGGCGCCGAGCGCCGGCGGCGGCGTTTTGTTGTTTGCTGTCGCTTGTCGGCACGAGTCGGCCGGCTTTAGTTCGCCTTTGACCCCAGCGCGTGTGAACGTATCGCGATGTCGCACCCGCGCCTGACGCGCGGCAATCGGGCGCATTCGGAATTTTAGTTTCAAGTTAACACATCTAGCGAATACACAGACCTTACTCCGGTAGACCGTAGACTTTTACTTGTGAAGTGAAATTAAGTGTTTGGTGTAAGAAAGTGAACCCACAAACGTAAGACTTGGAAGCGAAAACTGCATTTCGAGACGTTAAACACTAACCAAAGTGATATGTTGTTGTGGTCATGTACAGGACTTCCTTTAAATTTAGAACTCTTTTGTTATTAGATCTAAAGTTGATTTAAATTGTTTCCTAGGTAGGTAAGTATTTAAAGTTGATTCCAATTTTTTAACTACGCCAAAACAACCTACCATAACCGTAATACCTACTTAGTACTGTTTGTTTTCCTTAAAAACTTTCTTTTGCCGGTCCTAAGCCCGTAAAGTAGGAAGGTGAAATTGTGATCAACTCAGTGATGACTTTGAATCGACGACGTTGTTGTTGATATTTATAATTTAAAGTATGGACAATCAAATCACCGTACTCACCCAGGCGCAGAACGAGCAGGAGAGCAGCGACCATCCGGCCGGCAGGAGGAACGCGTCGACGTCGAGCTGCCGCGCCGCCGCGCAGCTGCCGACCAGCCAGCCGTGCGACACGGCGCGCACGCCGGCCGCCAGGCACTGTATGTACTTGGCGGTGAGGCACGGCCGCGGCGCCACGAGCCGGCACGACGGGTACACGCCGCTCGGCACGTCGTCGAAGTGGCTGCGAGGCGGGCGAACGATAAAATACCACAGAATAAATAATATAGTACTAAAGTGCAGAGGGATCACTCTCGAATAGTCTCGAAGAAAAGCCGAGTTTCGGTACGAAAATTTACCTACTCTTACGACCTTCATCTGACTGCGCGGGATATTGAAATTTATTGCATAGCGCGAGTGTTCGCGTCGCTAGGTATTGCAATCCGGAAAAGCTGATCCGGTAATCCGGCGGATTCGGCAACATTAATCGTTTACCGGATCCGGCAGCACAATAACGGATCCAGCGACCGGATCCGGTGATAGCAATTTTTGGATAAATAATAGATCTCTTGCGTGAGTAGGTACTTCAAATGCGTTGTGCGTAGTGTTCAAGTGTACGAGTCGTTCGACGCCGAGTCGTCCCACCCCAGTTCAGTGTCATTCGCCACGCTCGAGGCAATAAATGTGTGTTTTGTTCATGATTATTCGTTGGCAATAAAGCCGACCAGTGTAGAAGCTGAAAGGTCCTTTTCGGCCGCAGGCTATATTTGCAGCTCTATTAGAAGTCGACTAGCAGATGACACAATTAACACTATTTGTTTTCTACGATCCTTTTCTCAAAATCAAAATTGCATTTCTTATAATATACTCGTATAATGAATACTAAGACAATTATTACTTAAAATAATTATTTATCGTAAGTTGATTAAACTAAAGAGTTTTATAATATAAACTCATTATTGTGATAATTGTGCTATTCATTAGGACAGATTTATCAAATCATGATGGTGTCTGTCATAAAATAATATAACACTTGTTTGTTAGCATTCTCAAATACTTTAATATAATTATTGTGACCTCATCTCAGTAAATTACGTAAGGTTAATTATATTTTAGATTTTATAAAGTTACTAAAATAATTGATCTATCTGTAAAAGTGAAATCTGGGAAGACTGAGCTACCCCTTACATCGTCAAAATTGTATTAATTGCCTACACTCTTAGATTTTAATTGTTTGCTCGTTGTCTAATCTTAACACTGGATTGAAAATAAAGTTGATTTTATTTATGTGTTTTTTTTTTGTTATAAACTACCTATATTAAGTACAATTACACTCGATTAACTTACTAACAGTTTATTTTGAATGGAAAAGCGAAAATAATACTCATTTAATCAATCCGGCCGGATCCGACCGTATCCGACCGGATCGATGGGAATCTGCAGGCCAATTATGGATCTTTTATCGTATGACATGGTATACATTTGAGAAAAAGAAGTCATGAAATGGTGCATTTCGTATTACCGATCGCCAATGATATCATCACTATGGCATAATTTCCATGATGTCATCATTAAATAATGAACAAATGATCAAAACTTTGACCGGAAATCGTATTTTTCGTTTGGCACTATGATATCATTCGCAAAACCATGAGATCGGTAATAGGCCCTCGGTCGGATCCGGCCGGACTGGAAATGACGCCGGATTGCAATCCCTACGCGTCAATGACCCCATACCGATTCAGCGATAAGAGCGCAGGGTTCCCTCCCACTTACCGATATGCAGTTATCGTTACAGAAATTACCGAGAAAAATCTGAATTATTACGTGCGATGCGGCCAGCGTGCGAACCAAGCAGCAACACTCAGCCATATACCGACCGGCCGGTGCCGGCCAAACGTACCTAAGCTGCGGAGTGAAACCCCCCTGACAATACGAGCCAGTGAACGCCGCGATCGACTGTATTACGCGCGTCTTGTTGAAACGAAACTCACCGGAACACCGGAAGGACATCCTGTACCGGGGTCATCTGCTTGGGTACCTCTGTCTTAACTATTTCTCCCGTAAAACAGCAGTGCTTACATTGCTGTGTTTCGGTTTGAAGGGTAAGATATGACAGTGAAATTACTGGGTACCGTGACTTTACATCTGACGTCACAAGTTGGCAACGTACACTGTGGTTGCAGTTTGGCTGCGAATCTCACAGGGGCCACATGTATTATGGGTGACTGTTACCACTTACTTACCATCAGGTGGGCAGTTTGCTTGTTTGCCAAATTAGTTGCAATAATAATAAAAAATTAAATTAGTGTTTATAATTAGTTTTTTTCCATAAATTTTAGTTAACTGTCACATTGTCATATAATTTTATGTGACTAGCAATAGTTGAGCTGCATTTTTGACAAGTTTTGTTGACCAGATAGGTACTTGCATTTTTGACAAGATGCATGTGATCCGTTTAAACACAATGATCTGAACATCTTAACATCTGAAATAAGTGTAACATGCCAGAAAGCTATGACACTGGCTTAATGATTTTCCAATATTTATATTATATTAATAAATCGAGTACTTCTGTATTTATAAAAGGCATTGGTGACTGACTAAGAAAATGCATAAAATTCAAAACATGGGTTCGTTGGCTTATGTATGCGCTCACTTACGAAAATCAAAAAAATCATGATAAATTAGGATTTATTCAATAAATCATGATTAATTGGATTTTATTAAAAAATCATGATTTTTTTCCAACCCTGGTACAAGGTTCTCAATATAGTTCTCGCGCCAAAAAACCGACAAAAGTCGGAGAACTACGCGAGAACATGTGAATCGGATCCACATTCACGCTTCTCGTGTTGTTCTCGCGTTCTCGCGAGATTCTCGCGAGAATGGGAAGCGCTCATGAAACACGACCACTCTTTCTTCCACAACTAGCAGCAACTCACCTGTAGACTTTACCGCCTGCAGCTTCGATCTGTTCCTTCAGCCGCTCCTTGTTGAAGGGCCGGTCGCAGAACACCAGGTCCTCTGTGTCCGTTCCCGCCATGGACCCGTTAGTCTCGCCATCCTCCTCAGACGAGTAGTGGCTTTGATTCTGAACAAGGAGGAAATAGTATGTTTGTCAATAAAATACACGTTCGTGTAAAACTATTTAAGCAGAAATTAAAAAATAGTAAAATTTACAGTTGACGCGAACATGAGGAACATTGCTTAACAAAAGGTGAAGCAGAAAAGCCGTTGGCTTAATAGCCAAGCAAATCAGTGTTCTATAAGTACGTAATTAAGACACGATAACAAGCTAAACGATTTGAATCATTGTATTTTATGTATACAATAACTGCATCACCAACAATACATTGTCACCAAGGAAACTGAAAAGAAAAATTGAACAATTTGTGTGTTATAGGATCATAACAGCTTAAGTCACGCCCCATAGAAGCCGAAGATTATAAATTCATTGACATTTTTTAAGTTATAAGAAACTAGGTTTCCGCTCGCGACTTCGCCCACGTTTTCCCGTGGGAAAATTACCCTATGTCCTTCCTCTGGTATCGAACTATCCCTATACCAACTTTCATCAAAATCGGTTCAGTAGTTTCGAAGCCTATTCAATACAAACAAAAAAACAATCAAATCTTTCCTCTTTATAGTATTAGTATAGATAATAGATAAAGCAATAAGAAAAATGATGATTTTTGCCTTCTCATAAGTCAGTATCGGTTGCGCTTAACCTACACTGGCTTTATGTTAAACTAGCGAAGGAATGAGATTTATTGTTGTATCTGTTGATTTAATCAAGTGGAATACATTATATTTGTCGACATATTTCATTTACCTTTTCAACATCTCTCTTGCCATCGTTAGCAGTGTCCCTAGTCCGCCTGGGTGTATCGTTGCAGGTGAGCAAGAAGTGCAGTCCGACAAACAGCTTGCTGTCGCCCGGCGGGATGGGGCCCAGCAGCTGGATTGTTTGCTCGTCGTTCTCAAACTTGGTCAGTTTGGAGTTCTTCTTGCCGATGTTCTGCTTCGCGGCGCCCTTGAGCTGCAGGGGGCCGGCTGGAGGCGAGAAAGTGGCATCAAAATACGGCAAGTTAAGCGGTACTGCGTTGGATGTCGCCGTGTTTTAAAATATACATCGTCAATTTAAAATATGAATTCATATTCATGATATTGTTTAGTCAACATATTGGTTAATTTAATACAATAAACAGTCGTAAAATGCCTTTTAGATTTCACCAAATAATGAGTGAGGTCAATGGACCTTTTCTCATAGCTAAATGACAAGAGCTGTCAAGGGTCAGAGGAAGAGCAGGCTAAATGTAAGATATGTTCAGATTGCCATGCTTAGCAGGACACGTTACATCTGACGGGATCAAAGGCGACCTGATCTACAAACCTATATTGAACCCGCGTGCTGCAAGATTCCCCCTTCTAAAGGGAGGCCAATGCCCAGCACTGGGCGTATGGTGCCACAGCTGATGACACAGGACTATTAGGAGTACCCAAGGTACTCCTAATAGTCGCCGTCAATCTTGGGCTGAGTCCGCTGCACCTTGGGCTCCACAGGGGACAATCCAGACCGATAGATAGACATAACGTTCATTTAAGCACAACAGACTCTGGAGTATAAGTCAGTACTTATAGAGTAAGAGCCAGCGACGGATTTTCAGTTGTTATTTCAAAAGTCAAGAAAAGTATAGCACATGGTTTACGAAGTAACTATTATCTAATCTGTGATATGGTCAACAATAATAGTCATTTCTGGCAGCCTCTAATGGCCGGGGTAAGCTACCTGAGAATTTAAAAGCGGGTAGAAAAAACGATCAATTTGGTCTGAAAAGAGGCGTAATAGTATCTAAGACTTTTGATTGATCTTGCATGGAATCGGAGTAAAATACTCGAAGGTATTTTGACTCCGTCGAATTTACGCGGCGTCCGCTACACCTCGGGCTGCACGCCGGTATACGTAGAAGTGTCGTATCGATAGACAAAAGATCTGTCGATTGGTATTTAAGCAACCTTTGACTCCATCGATCTTGTAAGACGTCCGTCGTGCCTCGGGCTCCATGTCAGATCAAATAGAAGTATCGTATCGTATCTAATGTGCTTTTGAATCTGTCGATTATCTAAGGTACCTTTGACTCCGTCGACTTTGCGTGGCGTTTGCTGCACATCGGGCTCCACACCGATCTCAGTAGAAGTATCGTATCGATGGTATTTTCGACTCCGTCGATCGCTATTTAAGGTACTTTTAATTCCGTCGATAATGCGCGGCGTCCGCTGTACCTCGGGCTGCACGCCAGTCTCGGTAGAAGTATCGTATCGAAGGTACTTTTGACTCTGTCGACTGGTATCTAAGGTACCTTTGATTTGGTCGATCTTGCGCGGCTTCCGCTGCACCTCGGGATGCACGCCGGTCTCAGTAGGAGCACTGCATTACTTTTGACTCTGTCGATCAGTATCTAAGGTACCTTTGTCCTCGTTGATCTTACGCTTCGTTCGTTGCACCTCGGGATGCACGCCGGTTTCGGAGGAAGTATCTTATCGAAGGTACTGTTGACTGTCGACTGGTATCTAAAATACCTTTGACTGCGTCAATTTTACGCGGCGTACGCTGCACCTCGGGCTGCGCGTCGGTCTCAAAAGGAGTAATGCATCAGTTTTTCCTCTGTCGATCAGTATATAAGGTACCTTTGACTCCGTCGATATTCCGCTTCGTCCGCTGCACCTCAAGCCGCACGCCAGTCTTAGTGAGAGTATCGCTGATTGACTGTGTCGATCGGTATCTAAGATACCTTCGACTCCGTCGATTTGACACGACGTTCGCTGTACCTCGATCTCCGCACCTGCCTCAGTCGGAAGTCTCGTATCGAATATACATTTTGAATCTCTCGATCGACAATTGAGGTACCTTTACACCGTCGATCTCGCGTGGGGTTCGCCGCTGCTCGGGTTTCATGCTTGCCCCAGTGTATTGTCTCGTCGTATGTACATTTTTGACTGTGTCGATCGGTATGCAAGGTACCTTTGACGCCGTCGATTTTGCGCGGGGTTCGCTGCACCTCAGGCTCCACGCCGGAGACGTCCTCCAACCGGATGGGGGGCGCAGAGTTGCTGCTCTCGCTCATCTCGCTGCTCTCGCTTGCAAGCCGCTTGCGGCTGACCGGGGTGCTCTTGGCTTGTGACTTTACGCCTATGACATCACAACAGTAGGAGCTATATAGGGTGGAAAATAATTAAAGATACATTCTTACATTCAACGATTTTAGATAGATCTAGATAAAGAAGACTAACCTGAACTAACAATGACTTAACACAAACCTGAAGTAGACGCTTTTGGACTCTTTGGTGAGGCGACACGCTTCCGTGCACTGGAGTTGCCTTTGTCTCTGCTTCTTGCACTTCGCGGACCCTGTAAAACGCAATCAGTAAAATAATCAACTAAATTTTGAACCGTTTCATTTGAGTTCCGTTGTTTTTATGCATTATCTATGCATAAAAATAAAGGAGCCCGAATGAAGCAGTACCCCGATTTTCTGCTACTGTGCGTACGAGAGCTCACCAGTACGCCTACTCTTGAATCAATTCAGATGGATCGTCATTGGGATTGTGATTTTTCATAGGCTTGAATAGCAACAATAGTGCCAAATTGGATCCGTCATTTGAGAAAATTAAATAATACTGAGATTGGTTTATCTAAAATCCGCGCAATTCGAGCTCGATTTGGAGCCAATGCGAAAAAATAAGCATTCGAAAAATCACAATCTCAATGCCGATCGATCGGAATTGGTTCAAGGCTTTGGCATTGGTAAGGCTACTGAACTCGTTCGCTGGTCGTTATCTCAGTCGGTACTCTTGTGCAGAGGGTAGCAAGATTTGAAAGGCCATAGACAACACTGACCGCTTAACATTGGGTGGATCGTATGCTTGTTAACCATTCATGTTGTAAGAAAATAAAACAGACGCACGCGCATTCATGTAACTGAACGTTGATTGAAAACGACATCAGGCTTAAAGCTTAACAGTCAAGTGGGCGCATTATTATGCCTTGGATGTTTGATTATGGGCATTTACATACCAGCATTGGGTGGCGATTTAGTAACTCGTTGATTGACTGGCAAACCTAATCAAATTGTATGACTTCTTTATGAAAAAACAGAATTAAGTGCATATCGGCTGTGAGTATTGCACGATTCATGACGAATATGCCAAGACCACTCGGGCGATGACGTGGCAAAAGGGTTAACCTGTTAAAAATTACAACTAAACAGAACAGCTTTACAGCTTCGTCTTAACACACTGCATTCTATGTGAATACTTATAGAGTCTTATGACGTGGTGCTGTTATATATAATACAAACCTGTATGATGTTATCTAGGTCTAGTTCCCGGTTGTGTCTCCTGCGCGGTGTAGTGGGAGTGGCAGGAGATAGTGCCCGTGACTCCTTGAGGGAGCGCGCCTGGTCCTCTGTCAGATATAGCTCACTGGCTGTCACCATTACAAGTGTGTCGCTGAAAGAGACAAACAAAAAGTTGTAGGGTTAATACAAAAAGAAAGCTGCACCAGAGGGACCACGGGTACTAACCCGTCCTGTCCTTATTTAAAAAAATAAATAATTTATTAACATTTAACTTTATCAATATTATTTATTTTACAGTATTTTACCGGGTAAAGCACACTTTAGTTAACACTTTAATTTCATATTTATTTTCAAATAATATCAATCAAACCAATCTAAATGGGTCTTAATTAAAAATAGACTTCACAAAAAACTTTTTAAACTGTATATTTTTTAATCAAATTATAAAGTGTCCCATCTTCCACTAATGATTAAGTTATACACGCTGTTTATCTATAAGTGCACACATTACAATAGTGCACGCATTACAATTTATTAGAATATCCAAATATTATTATATTATTATTATATAACCGAACCGACTGAACCGACTTTATAGACAAAACCTAATAGGAGTGGCGTCTGTCTTATTGAATGGACTACCTATCTATAGCACTAAAGTACCATGTTAGCAACGCATTCCTTAGGTAAACTATAAGAAATTATTTTTTATGTAAACAACTTACCCATCAGTAGTACATTTGTATGTGACTGTTCCACAGCTGTTCTCCTCCACGCCGAGCACGAGACCAGGTTCATAGTTTTGTTCTTCATCTACCAAAGCGTACACAGATTGGCCTTGTAAAGGCAGGGTTTTCATGTCCCCGAATATGATGAAATCATCCAGAAGCACTTTGGTTTGCCCATCGTCGAATTTTATCAAATACTTGTTAGGATCTGTGATGTCTACAACTTTTCCAGAATAATAACGCTTGTCCACCCATTTAGCCAGAACAACAGTATCTGGAGCATGACCTGGATATTCAGTCTTTAGAATGGCTTTTTCAACGGGAGTTACGGGTCTCGGTGACGTCGGCCGGCGTTTTTGCTTCAGCTTGCTAACCGATTTCGGTGTAGCTACAATGTTTGCTTTCTCGTCCTTAGGAGATTTAATTGGAGACTCCTTGCCACCGTTACCATTACTGGGCACCATTTCTGGAGAATTAATACCGTGCATAAGCTCTGGTTCCTCGTGTTGCGTAGGCAATATAGCGCGTTTTGTTTTGCCAGCCATATGCCGCCTACCTCTAACCCGAGCCTTCTTTAATGAACTTTTGGGCGTAGCTTTATCACATTTGCCCACTTCCTCAGGACTAGCATTTCCATTGCTCATATTGGTTGATTCGTTTGACAATGAAGTTTGTATTCCGACTGATACCTTGTCATCGTTAATTGAACGATTGGTTTCGTCTACTGAAGATTCTCTAATATGAGAAAATATCTCTTGTAACTTCTTCATCAAGGCATCATATCCCTTAACAGATGTGGTAGGATTAGCATAGGTTTTCCGTGGTGGCTGTGGAACAACAAACGTCCCGTCGCTAGTACGATTACTTACAGTAGAAGTTGAGGAGCTTACAGTAGACACAAAAGAGGCTCTGTTAGGTAAATTAACCATGCCCCCACTTGTCACACTAGATGGCGAGTTACTGACTGATACGTCAGCTAGATAAGGATCTATCGTGAACCTTTTAGAGATTCTTTGGTATTCCTTGCACATATCCATTCCCAAGTCATTATCAGTTCGAACAACATAAAGAGACAAGAAATCACAGTCTTCATTGTGACTAATGTGTACATCAAAAACTGGGATTTGCGGAGTGTTTATAGGCAATGAATGGCCATTTTGCAGAGGTGAAATTGTTGAAGGTGTTGTAGTATTACTAGCTCTAAATGATTCATTTTTATTTCTCTTTAGCTTGTTACCATTCATCTTTACTAGATCGGGTGTGCTATCGCTATCTTCGCTAATCCCTTGTTTTCCTACTAGAAGGGATTCTGTTGGAGTAGATGAATCGCCGTTAGATAGTTTAGAAATCAATTTAGATGTAACAGTGGGCACATGATCAGGGCTTTCTAGATTCAAAGATCCAATACTATCAGTACTTTCTTGATCAGTTGTCTTTGCTTTCATTGCTTGTTCATCTTTTGCTTGCGGTTGGGATAAGCCACTGCTTTGATCAGAATAGTTATAGCCTTCACTGTGAGTTTCTGGTACATGTCCAGGAACAATAACTTCTTTTCTGTCTTTTACAACAACGGGGTCACTGTTGTAATGTGTATCAATAGGTTTATTCCCGTTAGACTTTTCCTGCATTTCCTCAAGCGAGGGAGACAGCACCAGGTGGAAATTTTGTGAGTCGTTCAATTCTGAGTTGCTTTCTTCAGCTATGGTTTCTGGCACTTCCTTGATTGGATGTATCTCTGAGATTAATTTATTGCTTGGCCTTGAGTTAGAGTCTTCAGAATGTATGATTTCAACATCCTGAAAGTCCTTAATTGATTGCTCCAACAAAACTTTTCGCGGTGTTTTTCGCCCTTTGGTGATATCTACACTAGCAGATCGTGACTTAGGTGTCTTTGGTGTTTTTTTCTTTTCGCCATCTACACTGTTGCTTCTTTTGGCTATCTTCCTGGGGCTAGACCTTACTGGGGTTTGTACCTTAGAAACAGATGGTATGGAATCTTCTAATTTGCGCTTTGCAGCAGATGTTATTTCACTCACTTCATCATCTAAAGTTTGACTTGAAACAGCATCATCCTCAGTAAGGTCAAGTTTCTGAATCTTGGTTTTTGTATCCCTTGATTCATCACTTAGTTTTCGTTTTGAATAAGTGGTGTCAGCTAAAAATAATAATGGTGTTGTTAAAAAATGACAATTAGTCTGTATCCTAGATATAAACAACATAGAAGTGTATCATCACACAAAAAGTTAATGTTGGTGTCAAATGGCAATTAACAACAAGTTTCTGCAAGTAGCGTTGGTATTGTTGACATTGTTGAATTCTGAAAATGGGTTTAAGACTCGTTTTCGAAAGACATTTTTGCGAAGTCCATTTCTACAAAGTCATATCATCGAAGAGCTACTGATAATGATATGGCCCATCGACCAAATATCCAACAAACGCTCAGTTTTGCCTGTACAGTTAAATTATACAGACAGGTATACCAACGGGCAAAACCGCCATACACACAGTTTTGCCTATACAATTAAACTGCACAAGTATACCAACGGGCAAAAAATATCAAAATTCATATTTTTTCAGTTGCCTGAACAGGTGTGGTAACCTGCACAGTTATGCAACATACACGCTCCGGTTTACCTGTACAGTTGAACTGTACAGCCCAGGCAAACCTGTCAGGTGTGCCCTAGCATGTATGGCTGCCTTAAAGTTATGATTTTACTTTTAATATTTTGGTGAGTTTCACTAAATTTATGATTTAATATTCTGTGGTGAATTTAACAGGTATGTAGTGAATCAAAAACTAAGTGTGAGGTTTATTGTACAGTAATTAGCTTATCGTTGATGAGTTAATTACTGTACAATAATCCTCACACATAGATAGTCTAATTTAAGAGCGTTGGTGGCACTGTGGCCTCGGTCTTCGACTGTGCCCTGAATAGAATCGGGAGGCCCACTTTCGATCCTGCCATGTACAGTAAGCTCCTTATCAAGCTATACTGATTGACCTTTGGACCGTTCTTATGCCGCTCGTAATAGTGGCGGTTTTCGTAGTGTAAATGTATAGCTTGAATGGGAGCTTACTGTACCAATGTGTTTTTTGTTTCATGAATTTCATATGTATGTACATTTATCTGACGCTCCTACGGTGAAGGAAAACATCGAGGAAACCTGCATACACCTACGAAGCAATTCAAAAGTGTATGTGAAGTCAACCAATCCCACTGGGCCAGCGTGGTTTGACTAAGGAAACCAGGGTGGCTTGACTAAGGCCTAGTCGTCCTAACATAACTAGTTAAGCTCGTGCCCCTTCTTGGAGGACGTATATGAGCTGTAATGATGATGATGAATTAACTTATCAAACTTCAAGTACACATACACAAAGTGGTAAATGAATTTAATATTGAGTTATTTTTATGTTAAAACTAGTGGGCCCGGCAGACGTTGTCCTGCCCGATTACAGCGCCACCTACCGGGTCCAATTAAATTACGTTTAAGCCTTCCTTGAACCTATTTAAATACACACAGAAAATTTCGTAAGAATCTGTCGAGCCGTTTCAGAGTTTTTGCGAGACTAACACAGCGTTTCATGTATATAAGAAGATAATATGTAAAGTCTCTAGACTGATTGTTTTAGAGTTAATAAAAAAATGCTTACTTTTAGAGTCATTTTCATCGTTATTGTCATCTGCAGTACTTGTTACATCCTGAAACAAAAATCGGAAACTGGAGAGTGGATCAGATTTAACTTGTAAGATTTGGCCCAAACCAATATTCGTATACATTGCAAGTTAATTAAAAGTTTGTAAAATACATAAATGAAAAACCCATAGAAGGTACTAACTGTCTGACAAACTATCTTCCTTTTTATACTAAAACCACTAAATAGATTTTAAGTGAGGTAGAATAAAAAAAAAAGATACAAAGCAGGTGCAAAGTCCTTTATTTGGAGAAAATGCCCATAAGCAAAAATGGTAAAATAAATAGTGAGGATAGACAAAGATCACAGAATAAGCATCAATTAATTTAAGGAGAGTTATAAGGGATTCATACATACCTCATTTTGGTCAATCATATTGATGTCTTCTTCCGGTTCATAAACTGGACTGTCCGGGAACAATGATTGTGATGCAATTTCACTTGTGTTCATTTTAGTGTCATTTTTTGCAGACTCCGATAGTTCTGAAACTAATAATAATAGGTAAAGTGTATATTACAGTCTCAAAATAAGTTGAAAAATGTTTGCAAAATTTAAAACAGACAATATCCTCAGGGCTATTGACGTTTTTTCAACATTTGCTTGAGAGACATTTAAGTAGCACTTTGAATGGAAATTGGTTCAAGTTTAAAAGATTTACGCGCAGGACATTCCATTCACAGAATGTCACAGTATTTTGAAATGCCTCATTCCCAGATAGTCCCATTTGCACATTGTCTCAAACAGCAATCCAAAGATGTGATTGAAAAGACATTTTTTTACAAAGTATGAAATATGAAAATTACCACCACCAACCCCACGTTCTCACCAATTCTCACAAGTTTAGTAAACTTAATAATATTTATTTCTTCTCCAACAGTAACAAGGGGTATGGGGCGACATGGGCGAGATGTGAGGAAGAATGGGACAAGTGATGAGGTATTTGGTCTCATCAAAGCGTATGAAATCCAGCTGAACTTCAGCTGAAGAGGTGAGGAAGAATGGGACAAGTGATGAGGTATTTGGTCTCATCAAAGCGTATGAAATCCAGCTGAACTTCAGCTGAAGAGGTGAGGAAGAATGGGACAAGTGATGAGGTATTTGGTCTCATCAAAAAGCGTATGAAATCCAGCTGAACTTCAGCTGAAGAGGTGATTAAGAATGGGACAAATGATGAGGCATTTGGTCTCGTCAAAGCGCACAAAATCCGGCTGAACTTCAACTGAAGTTTGGCACGTTTTCAAACAGAATGTTTGGCCGAGTATGAAGTTGGGCAGAACCCACGTCATACGAATTATTGATTGTTGACTTTTTTTTGCATCAAAACATTACCTTATTGGATTTTGAAAATATTGGGTAAATCATTGAGAAAATAAACATTTTTAGTTTTGCGGTTCCGTGCCTCAAAAAGAGGAAAAACAGATTCCTTATAGGATCACTTGGTTGTCTGTCTGTCAAGATCCTATTCATGGAAACATGAAGAGATAAAAAACTGAAATTTATATCAAACACTCAGGCCTATTCGCTGGGTGCAAAGTATTAGGTGGTGTCTTGTACCCACTGGACCTTCAAGATTCGACCCAAAAGCAAAAAGTGCTTATTGGACCTCATTTACAGGGTCCATTCAATCTTCCTAAAAACAGGGTTGATTGATTTAAATCAAATGATTTATATCATGATTTAAATCACTGATTTAAATCAAGTGATTTATTTAAAAAAATCAATGATTTAAATCAAAAATGTTTTTTTAGTATTAAGTAGATTTTTAAAAAACTGTAATGATATTTATTTTATACATCATAACTCGAATTTAATATCAACACAAACGATTTTTATCTTAAAACACGAACGATTTGGGGAATTCCCTGTGTTTTCTATTTAAGTACTTGATTCACGTGACGTGGGTGGGAGTGTTGTTAGTTTACATTTTTTTTGGACTGATTTCTATTAAATTTACCAGAAATTAATAAAAGCTTACCAAATGACATTAAAAAAAAAAAATCATGACTTTTCCCTGAAGTTTCTAAATAAATCAAAAAAATCAAAATAATCATGATTTTTATGATTTATTTGAAAAAAATCAAAAAAATCTGTCAAAGACAAAAAAATCATGATTTTTATCAACCCTGCCTAAAAATATTATATTCAATGCGGCCATTGGACCTCTTTTTTGAATTCGACTGGTACCTACTGGACCTTCAAGATTAGACCCTATTGCAACTGTACCCATTGGACCTTATTTGTATGCCCCATTCGACCTTCCTAAAATATTATATTGAATGTGCCCATAGGACCTTTTTTATGGGAACCATTGGACCTTATTGACAGTTTTATTAAAAAAAGTACAGTCATATAGAAAATTGAAGAATAAAATTAATAGGAGCTGTAATAGAGCCAATACAATTGAAAAGTAAGTAGGTAAATACCATTGAGCTGTTCTAGCCTATGTATGTACCTACTTATATCTCAATGCTGCTCTCGCCTCTTGTATTGTAGCGCAACGTTCAGTGGCAATATTTCTTTCTCGTTCTTGTCTATTCTTATCTATTACTTTCCGAAAAACTACCTGAAGGGTTGAAAAAAGGCTACTTTAAAGGAGTAACAAAAAACTGAGTTATTGTCAACTATTGATTTTAAGTAATATGTAGGTAGGATTAGAAATTACATTCCTGATATATTGGTTCTGTCGACATCGCACTTTAACATAATATTAAATCAAAGACAAAAATCTTTATACAATGTAAACCTTCACAAGTATACTGTTGATAGTCAATGTACACACGCCTGCAATGTACACACGTTGCAAAATAGTACTTATTACAACGACATAAGATGCCACAGTGTTTACCTTGATGTGCTGTCGTCCGTACATTTGATTAAATAAAATAGTTAAAACTAAACTAAAAATAAACATCCATATTATAGTTTAAAAAAATGGGAGATCAACTCAGAACTGAATATTAAGTAACATAATTTATGACATGCAATTATGTTGATTATTCCCCCATGATCTAATCTGGTGGTAGATAGATAGATAGATAACTTTATTTGGTCTACAGACACACATACATAATAAATGGCAAAAAAAACAGAGACAAAAAGGACAAAAAATCTTAAGAAATAAAAATAAAAATAAAGAACTACTAATCAAAGTGATGACAATAATGCAGATCTGTCCGCCACACAAAAAAAAATATTATTATGTATGTGTGCTGCAGCAGCACAAAAAGGCCATAGCTCAGCGTCATATTCGCTCGTTGAGCAAATCGCTGGTTTTCAGCTACAACCTAGGAGGATGACTACGGCTACGACACTCAATTGGAGTGCTTAAAAAACTAAATCGGGAAAATGAAATGAAATTTACGAGCTAACAATCAGTATGACGTGTAATTAATTATGTCACCTTACTTTTGCTTCTGTAAATTAAATGTAATTAAGTACATTAAAAATTATAATAGTGTAATAATAATAATAAAATAATGATAATAAATAGTGCATTCTTCAGCCCTTATAACCTAAGCAAGACATTTTGTTATTCCCTTTTTTTGATAGTCTAACAATAAATCTTTTATTCTGTCCTTAAATATCTGTTTGCATTTATGTGGTCGTCATTTTTTTTTTATTGTATGCATGCTTAATCTGTTTTTATATAAATCATTTTTTTTTATCTTAAGGTACCACTCGTCAAAGCTCTGCCGAAGGTAGATTAAAATCGATAGAATAGTATACTAACTAAACTGAAGTCTTTTTTTATCAAAAAGTAAATAATGTAATATTTTAATATAGGTTATAAATCACAGATCGATTAAATTTATGTGATAATATGTGATTTATTTAAAATATTTTTATAATTTTTGTTTGGCAACTTAGGCTAACTTATAGTTATAAAAAATATTCTCTATTGTTGTTAAAAGTAAGGTAAAAAAGGATCTGTGGTTAAGTGATTATAGTAGGTCATCTATATTTTATTTCTTTTTGATTTGTTGCTGATGATTAATATGTTGAATTTTATAAATATGTTATATCTTTTGTTTTTATTTCTTTAACAATTTTACTTTTCTGCATGACTGTATGTAACATTCCAAAAGAAAAAAGCCAAATAGTCCAATGGGACACGTCTTTTTGATAAAAGGTCTGATGGATCCAATGGTGTAGGTAATGTGTAATTTTGAAGGTTCAGTGGGTACCATGTTTTTGATAGGAGGTCGAATAAGACGTATCGTTAATTTGGAAGGTCCAATGGGCACCAGATTTTTTATAGGAGGTCGAATAGGTCTTATCGTGTAGGTAAGGTCCAATTATGAAGGTCCAGTGGGTACAAGACCGGTGGGGGTAATGACATCTATCGCAGCGCCAATGGAGGCCAGAAGTAAAAATAATGTAAGCTCTGTTATCTGTCACATTTGTTAATGTCAAAGCAATCTGTGTAAACTTAGCTACCTAATTTTAATAATCGCAATAATACGACAACAAAAATTAATCACAGCCGTTGTTGTGATGTAAATTGCAAGAATACTGGCAGATTCCCGTAAGCTACTTGGAAACTTGAACAACGCAAGAAATGGATAGCTGCCGTCAAGACAAAAAAAAGTAAGAAACATCTTAAGCTCATTTTAATCCTGTATTTGATATTATGGGTTGGCTTTAGTATCCTGCTGCACTAGTATTTGGCTAATTTTGGCTTCAATCTATAGAATTATCGCGCTTGAATTATTGAGTATCTGTCCTTGTTTTGTTCTTAATTCCTCTACATCCCCAACATGTCCTGCCGATACCAACAATTTACGGTTTGTGGTTGAAAAGTTATATTGTGAGTGATACTCAGAAACCTAGTTTTCAAAATAATACTCATTTCCGTCTACAAACAGTTATTTTTTTTTCACCCTGGAAAATTAAATGGACGCTTCACGACATAGTATTAGAAAGATTTAAATATAAATAAAAAAAATAACTCGCTTACTTAATTTTATATTAATTTTCAAAAAAATCCAAAAAATACTGCATTAGTCGAGAGCAGCATTTTTAGAGATTTTTTTTTCTTTATATGTTTTATTTTTTTATATATTTTTTATTTCATTTTTTTATGTTTTATACAATAATGTATGTGTCCTGAAGCATCCCTAAAATTTTCCAGGGTGATAAAAAAATAACCGTGTATATGTTTACCATTATTTAATGAAACCATTAAAGTAGCTTTATCTTCTTGTTTTACAGCAAAACTTCAACTAAAAATAAAGTAAACAAACCCTGACACAACCAAAATAAAACACACTTTGAATAAATTATATACAGGGTGTAACTGAACACCCCAATAACATTTAAGGGTATGTATCCCTCAGAAGTAGAGATTCTGTAGGAAAAATATTAGGGCTAACAAACCTACTCTTTTTCCCATACAAACAAAATAAATTATTTTTTGGTATTAAGTGCCGACAGCCCTACGTAAGCGTACGAGGAATACTACGCTCACGTCATACAAACTAAATAAATTATTTTTTGGTATTAAGTGCTGAAAGCCCTACGTAAGCGTACGAGGAATACTATGCTCACGTCTGTCACGT
This sequence comes from Schoenobius gigantellus, assembly GCA_963935595.1. Lineage (NCBI taxonomy): Eukaryota > Metazoa > Arthropoda > Insecta > Lepidoptera > Crambidae > Schoenobius > Schoenobius gigantellus. The sequence continues at coordinate 26,993,783 of OZ012554.1, forward strand.
GTCATTTTGTGTTTAAATTTCTTTTGTGTTAAGAGCTGATTATGTTTGTCACTTGAAAGTTTTTGCTTTCAGTTTAAAATCAAATAACTCTGAAAGTATTGGGGTTCTAGGTCTCAGACAAGCACCGAAAGTCCATTTAGTATCTAACTTATATGCCCCTTAAATATTATTGGGGTGTTCAGTTATACCCGGTATAAATACCTTATTTAATTTGAATGACCAAAAATGTGTGTATAATATCACAGTATCACAGTAATTTTTAATATAAATTAAAGAGTTTCTTATTAATTATTTTTTCACAATGCCACCATTAAATTTTTAAGTGACAGCCAACAATCTTTTTGAGTTCAATGCTAAGAAAACACTGGTGTGCGCGTTCTCGGCGAAAAGGTCACCTTTCCTCCCCCTTCCTTCTCTTCAGGGCACACAACCCTTCACACACAGAGCAACATCACCTTGCTCGGAATGAACATTCGCTGCGATCTGAACCCCAGAGACTACGTCGAATCCGTCATAACTACTGCCTCACGGAAACTCGGTGTCCTGAACAAGGTGCGTAGGTATTTTGCGCCGGACCAACTATGCTTGTTGTATAAAACTCAGGTTAGGTCTTGCGTGAAATATTGCTCGCACCTTTGGAACGGCTCCGCTCAGTACCTGCTCGATGCTCTGGACAGATTGCAGCGTCGCGCTATTCGCATTATTGGCGATGTAGAGGTAACTAACACCCTCGAGCCTCTACAACTTCGTCGTGACATCGCCTCTCTTAGCGCCTTTTACCGAATGTTCCATGGGGAATGCTCTGAGGAGCTCTTTAACCTTATCCCTCCCTCTCCATTCCTTAACAGAAACACGCGTAAGGGCCTTCGCAGTCATCCGTACACTGTGTCCTCCTTTTCACACCGTACCAAGAAATTCCAATTGGAATTCTCTACCTGCGCACGTGTTTCCTCCATCCTACAACATGGGTTCCTTCAAAAGAGGCGTGAAAATGCATCTTTTGGGCCGGCAAGGGGCGGGCAGGTAGGATAGTGGATGTCGTCCCTACTCTATCTGTCAACTCATTTGGGCCTCTTTCACCGCTTAACATTAGGCGGGAGGAGCTCATTTGCCGTGTCATACATTAAAAAAAAAAAGCCAACAGAGTTGCGGACGCTAGGTGGCGCTGAAGTCGTGCACACAGCCAATAGTCTCTTTTAGCATGCCATAATCATCAGTTAATTGTCATATTTCTTTCTAAGTCGAAGCGAATAAAAGATATTACCGTTTACCTATGTCACATATTTTCCCAAATTTTGCGATTTCACAAGGGCATCAAAACCTATATGGTACCTCCCATTGACCTACAATCTTGTAATTGGCAAAAAGCAAGGTTTATAGCATGTATTAACCCGGCGACACTGTGATGATGTAACATGTGATGTAATAAGTGTCATTTTTTGACCATTCGCAAATGCGAATATCTACTAACGACATTCGCGAATGCGAATACTAATCTCAGTTTTTTTAATATTGGCGCCAATTATCATGGCATATGGCTCACATTCTTTATACAGGCGCTGGACTTCTTAATACACAATATCGCAATAGACTAGAAGGAAAAAAGGCGTCGAAGCTTTTATTTTTGAAGTTTAATATTCCTCTACCGAAAGTTTAAATATTAACTTGAGAAATAGGTTAAAATCGTTAATTATTATTCTTTTAAGAGAATTTAAAAGAGAGAATGCCTCAGCAAAGCACAGGCTAATAAAAGTAAAAAAGAATAATTTTGTTTTGTTTATTTAAAGTGTCTATTTCAATGAAAAACTTATGTAAATACTAATAAAAGTTTTGTTTTTTTTTTAAAACCGAATTTACATTACGAAACTAGAGTGGCATGAAAGTAGTTTCGTGACATTAATTTCATCAACAATTTCACGTTAAAGCCGTGTGCCGAGAATACGCGTGACGTCACAGGCTCCATGCCGTGCGTGCTCCTTGTACGCTCACGCCTCAGTCCGCCAGGCAACGGTGTGAGTTAAGATGTTTCATTTGTGTATTAAGGTGTAATGTGTTTAAATATATGACATTGTTATATTGTATATCGAAATAGTTCTAATCATGCCTATAAATTACTTAAATCTTTTTGTTTTGTGATTGAATTACTGTTAAGAGGCCAATCACAAAATCGCGGCGCGCGGAACTAAACAAACATACTTTTCGGCATCGCCGACGAAACAATATAAATTCTAGTTCTATATCATTCATAAAAAATATATCGCTTTATAAACATATAAATAACACAACTTATAGTATATCAAAATATGATATTATATAATACATTAGCAATGTATCTATAACCACTTATAATATTGGTGTACCTTTTCCATAAATAAATAAACTAACTTATTTAAATCATCAGTTCCGGAATTGTCTGCTGGTCCCAGATCTCTTCAATACCTATAGTAGTTGTGAATGAATGTAATTTACAAAGACTTTCCAGCGTTTTTTTTAGTTGGGGTCTATTTCTTCATACTTCTTATTTTACAAGTAAAGTAGGTATAAATAAAATATAGATTTATTTAAAACAGTTTCTATTTTTTTACATAAAGGATAAAATAAGAAATCAAAATCATAAGAACACATTTTGGTACAACCAGCTGTTGGTATCTTGAGTTTTGCGTGCACCATAAATACCTATTTGAAATTCACGGCCCTCTGTATATATTTACTTTGTGTACTTAATAAAGAGGACAGGCTGTCTACATCGGGCGGAAACAGGCTTACTCGTACATAGACGCGGGCATACAGCGATCTAGGTGCAGTTAGGAATGAAGGATTCAAGCCCGTTTGTGATAGCGCGCGATTCACATATCGATACATAACGCTCTGTCTCACGCTGCCAAGCAATTCGAGCCATTGCTGCTGAAGAAGATCCACCTCGCGGCCGTAATGAAGCTGAATAACCACACCGTCGGGGTTTTGTGGCCTCCCGGTCTCCTCTACAAGCTGGCCGTCACCAGCATGTCGCCCGCTCATATGAGACTGCTGACGCTATTTCGGAGCTTCGTTCTCTTGGTCAAGGAGGCCACCTTCCAGCCACGCCCCATACTCGCAGGTATACCCCAGGACAGCTGCCTGTCGTCGTGCCTCTACGCATCCTACATGGAAGACATCTTCACCCTCCAAGACCAGCTCCAGGAGGGGCAGCAGGACTTATTGTTAGCCCTGCTCGCCGTCGAAAGCGCCTTCTTCGCTTCGTCGCAGATGGTGAGCCTCGCAATCAGGCCAAGATGGCCCGTGTCATCCAGCGCCCGTTACTGACATCCTGGCTGCCGCTGCGTATGAAACTGTCATGTTCGTTTGCGAACGGTGAACCCGCTAGGACAACGTATAATACACGGTGAGTAAGCCTCGGGTGCTACGAAAACCTTAGCACTACTTCGAAGTACTCGTCGATATCAACAACTAAGGTCGGCCTTCTGCATCTACTTGTGGTTGAGCCGTGGATCGATTCGCCCCTCTATTGTGTATATGCAGTTGATGGATTGATCTGTCGTTTATACATCCATTTTACATCCAAAGCTGCTGCTCAAGTGCTCATTTAATCAATGTCGCCAAAATAATATACTAAAATAATGATATACCTACCCACCACAGAACACATATGTTAGAAAAGGCTTGTTGTTAAACCTTTAACTACAACTACCAATGTAGTTATTTGGTGTTATTATTATTACATTTTTTCAAAAAGTATCTTAAATTTAAGTTTTTACAATTCATACATGTAGAAACACAAATATTATAAAAAAACATAAATCTACTGTTCCACTGACAGCGGAGCACGGCCCAAGCTACCGGTGCTTATTATTTTATATTAATATTATATTATTATTATATTAATACTTTTCGCAATAATAGAAATAATATTTTAATATTTTAACTGTTAAATTTATTCAAAACGATAAAAATATAACTGCGGAATATTTAGTGATAAAGAGCTGAATGAAAAACTCGTGTATTTTTAATCATCATGTGGATTGTATGTTACACATATAATTTTTTTCCGGACGTTTACATTTACATGTTGTATATGTATATTGTATACCTTTTTAGCCTTTTCTGTGTTCTGTGATAGTTAAGATCTAGTTTATTACGTACGTAGACACATGACAACCCACAAGATTTTACAAGTTGCTTAACTTCTCTCTTCTCTTTGTCACGGAACATCACTCTTTCCAAAATTTCTCGACAAGCTTTCTTATCAGATATTGTGTAATAACATTATAAGTTGATAGTAAAAGTTTTAAACGAAAAATTTATTTTATTCTTTTTAGGGCATTTAAATAAAAGCTTGTTTTTTAAAAAAGTTTTTTTACTTTTAATTTTTATAATATTACTAGCATAGCTAGTCCCATTCTAAGAATGGGAATAATTTTTTCTCCTTACAGAACAACATTATTTTTGAAAAATTCATATGTAGCTTGTTAATTATGTGTCCAATTTGATTCTAACAAACACTTATTATACCGAAAATCCTCCATATGTCACGACCAAAACATCCACTACTCGCATACAACATCTGTATTTCCATTTTTCAGTTTTCCAAATCGTTTTTGAAGGGTTAAAAATTAATTCTTAGCTTTTTATATAATGATGATAATTAAAAGCTTTAACACAAAATGCATTTTTTCTATATTTCTGGCCCTCTAGAATTTCTTAAACTTTGTGGCCCGCTATTAAAAAAGTTTGCCCACCACTGATTTAAATGGTAAAGTGAAGACGTTATCCGTGGCCACGAGCTTAAGTTACTTTTTCTAATACTAAAAGAATATTTACTAAAAGAATATTAATGGATTTTTATTAGCCTAATATTATCTTCAAAATTTGTTTTTTTATGATCATCATATTCGCAAAACATTCGCTTGAATTTTGCAAATGCAAATATGCAAAAATATGTGAATATTCGCGAATGCGAATACGAATATTCATTGCATCACTAATAAATACCACAGAGCACTTAATTGTGGTCATATCTTTTTTTCTAATGTTTTTTAAAAAATAAGTCTGTCACTCAACCGTCTTACAATACATATTGAAGACAAATGTGACGTCACAATGCAACACAATGCGACATCACAATAAGCTTCCTTATGAGTTATCTGCTTGTTTTAAGTATAATATCAATGACAGATAATCAAAACTAAACCCTTTTTATGACCAAACCATTGATTTTAACATTTATCAGATTCATAGATTAAATATGATATCATACACACTAAATAGTTCATAACCTATGAAATAAATGGAGGAAAAAATCAACTTTACAGATAAAGATTTAAAGTTCACAATATTTTGCTGTAGACACATAACAAAACACAAGATATTTTATTTTACTAATATTATTAGAGAAGTTTTTAAGGCAATCAAAGCGAAATCAGCGAAACTACCCCGTATTGCCTAAACCCGGAACATTTAGTGTAGGTATTGATGTTTGGAATATAACCCGACCATGATGAATGTAACAAGATTGTCAAATAAAACATTTTTGATGTAAAGGATCTTATTTGATCCCAATTTACTATATCTTTTTAAGCTTGGATCAATGTGGTGGTCACATTTTAAGCTAGTTTTGAACATAATAATATCACAAAAAATCAACGTAATGAAGAAATAGTGCCGATGATTTATCACGAGAAGACTCCTAGGTATGGTCGGGCTATAGCATGATGGGATATAATAATAACACTTTTTCTCAGATTATTTGCATAATAATCTAAACAAGTACCTGTACTAGTTGGGCTGGATGGTATCACAATCGTATTTTCACTACTATCCTCCATTCTTGAAATAGATATTCAGAGACAATCGGTCAAAACCGCGCACTACCACTTACAACATTTGTCACTGTGGACAGCACTGTAAAAACTCTATCAGAGTTCAATATGATAATGGAAATCAGAAATACTCGTTAGTAAATGTAACTACGTGAAGTTTTAATTATCAAGATAGCGGAAATCATGTGAAAATTATTAATTTATCGATGAAAAAAACCGACACAAGAGCAGTCCGCTTGTTGATTTCACAAGTGTTGCTACCAGTAAAAAAGTAATAATTCAAATTCATATATCGATGGCTTTGTCTATTCGGAACCGGGGGGGCTACCGGCTAACTCATAGCGATCACGCGCTGGCGCTTTCGTACATTAGAACAATAGTTTATGGCCGCATTCTGCGGGGCCGTCCCGGAATGACAGTTGTAATCCCGCATTGCAATATTTAATAAAATAGTCCCGCAAATCGTCTAATGAGTCCCGTATGTCCCGCATTCCATCTTTTTTGTAGATATAGATTCGTTTGCCATCGTCTCGCTCGCATATTGGGTATGAAATGATGTAACTTCCCACGGTTGTACTTAAAATAGTTGCCGTAATAATGCAGAATAAGGTTTAATTCGATAAATATGGTACTTTCTTTATGGTAATTTTAATTCGAGCGTGCATATTCAACTACATATCAGCGAGTACAAATGTATAGTCACAGTTTGTACAGTCTGAAGTGACTATACAAACTGTGACTATACATTTGAACTTCACTTTTTGTTGAATTGTAGTTTTTTTTTTGTATTGGCAACTTTATTCAATTCAAAAATCTTTATTCAACATAGGCCTTTACAGACACTTATTGACGTCAAAACAAAACAAAACAATCTAATTTAATGAAATCATATTAACCTTGTATGTGCATACATCCTGAATATACTCAAGATGTCTGCAAATACAAGTAGGAATGAAAAAAAAAAAAAAGTTGACTCTACACTTAATGGAAGTGTCAGTGGCACTTCCTTTTTGCAACATTCCCCGTTTTCCATTTAAGCGTCGTCACCATTTTGTCACGCTAACATGAAATGTTAACCGTGTTTTGCTTTTCTTCTAAGAAATGTTAACATTTTTAGCCGCGCTATTTTTCACAAAGGAAACCTAACCTAAAAATCAAGATGTTGTTTAAGTGGGACGCATTAGGCTAACATACGATACTAGCCTTGCTAGCGTCAAGAGCTAATGAAACGCGATGATGCTAAAAATGTTTGCGCTCAAATGGAACGCGCCTATAAAATTTTTTCTTCTTGTTCGTTCGTGGCCGAATAAAGTCGAGTGTAACAAAGCGCAGTTTTTATTTAATCAGCATCCTAAATATACAGTCCACTTAGTTATAGCACCGTTCATGGTCGTAAACACAACCATTACTGCCAAACTCAAGTTATGGATATAACACGGTTGTTTGAGTTTACTTTTGAAAGGTACCTAGCCAAACATATAATGAGATTGTTTTGGGTTACCTGAAAAAGGACAAAACAAAACTTCACAATAACATAGACTTAAAAGCACACAAATTATAACAGTACGCTTAAAGCTTAATATTATAAGTGCATATAAGTATATTTACACACAGTAATTTTAAAATAGGGAAACTTAAAATAGATAGGTAATAGGGTTTTCACATTTATGGGTCTAGGAATTACCTTACATTTAACACTAATTAATTGCTTTATTCGTTCTTATTCATATTATACTCATTTGTTTCCAATATTACGTCTTTCATTATTTCCTCGCAATTATTGAGAAAAGCACTATTACATACCTCGACGGGAATGGGATCTCGCTGACGCTCAGCCTTGAAAACTTTACTCGTCCGGCAATCCCTAACTTCCCGGCCTCTGCAGTAATGTACTATTGTTGTCGTCAAGTCAGTCAGTCATGTCTGTCAAGTCAAATCGCCATTTTGTCAGAAAAAAAACTTTTATCGCATTTCATCAAATCTGTGAATTTATCTAAAGTATTTTTTGTTACGGCTTGAGTTTATTACGCAATAAAAACTAAAATGTCGAAAAGTAGTTGCGAAAGTAATATTGAGATGACACCAATAATGTAATAATATTTTCATACTATGTGATTGATTGAAATTATACAAAGAATTTCAATCAATCAAGTTTTTAAATGTTCCTCACAGGTGTAGTACCTATAAAGCACTAGTTATGTAGCACTTGGGAGAAAGTCCGATTACTGCCTCGAGTTTTAAACAACTCCCTCGCTAGTAATCGATCACTTTCTTCCCGCGGTGAACACTGAACAACCTACTAGTAAAATTTTTACCAGAATGCGGCCATAGAGAATAAAAGACGGCCGATTACTAGTAAAATTAAAACCGGTATCCGGCCATAGATAATGAGACGGCCAACAACCAGAAATAATTATTGTTATCATCATTATCAGTTCAGCCAAGAGACGCCCACTGTTGGACATTAGCCTCCCCCAGAGATTTCCAAACGGATCGGTCCTGCGCCTCCCGTATCCAGCGGCTTTCCGCGACCTTTACCAGATCGTCGGTCCACCTTGTAGGGGGTATACCAACTCTGAGCGGTACGCGGTATGCGTCCGCCATAACTTCTCCGCCCCAACGGCCGTCAGTCCTGGCCACTGCCACTTAAGGTTTACAAATTCTTTGGGCTATGTCGTTGACTCTAGTTCTTCTACCGATCACTGGCAATACGCAAGTATTGAAGACTTTCGTCTTAAGACACTGCGGCAGATTGGCCGTGAATATGCTGCGTTGCGTTGCTGCCTAGTTGGATTTATCGATTTATCTCATTCTGGAAGTTGGACTTACTGAGCTGAATTATTTACCCCAGGTTAATTAACACATTTGTCAACAACTTCCAGTGTAGCGCCTCCAACTTTCACAGGAGTGGATACTACATGGGAATTCGACGTGATTTTGGTCTTGTCCATGCTCATTTTATGATCTTCCACGGTCTCAGCCATGACTACGATATCATCGGCAAAACGAAGTTGAGTCATGTACTCGACATTTATGTTGATGCCGGGTCTTCTCCAGTCCAAAAGTGTAAATACATCCTCCAACGCAGCTGTGAACAGTTTCGGTGATATAACGTTACCCTGTCTCACACCTCGTTGAAGTCGTTTTGGTTTCGAGTTTTCCTCCTAAAGGCAGACTGACATAGTGGCGTTTTCGTACAATGACTGCAACAGTTGGATGTACTTCTGGAGTGACCTAAGCACATCCCGGGTCTCGACATAATTAAAGGCTTTCTCATAGTCTACAAAAGCAACGCTGCCACTATGGCAGATTATACTCCTCGGTGTACTGTATAACCTGCCGCAGCTTATAAATGTAGCCTATGGTAAGGCCTTTACGGAATCCGGCTTTTTCGCGAGGCTGGAAGTCGTCAAACCTGCGCGGGAGACGATTCGTGATGACCCTAGAGAACAGCTTGTAGACATGACTTAGAAGCGTGATGGGTCTGTAGTTCTCCAACTGGGCCCTATTGCCCTTTTCGAAGAAAAGTGCCACCACGGCCCTGTGTCATGCTTTAGGCGTTTTGCCTTCGAGTATGACGGAGTTTAATAGCCTCTGCAGCACTTTCCGGACTGGTAGTCCACCCGCTTTTAAAAGCTCAGCCATAACTCCATCACCACTCGGCGCTTTGTCTTTCTTGAGCTGTTTGAGAGCCACAGTAATCATCTCGTACAGACTGACGTCCGGGATGTCTTCGGTGAAATGCCGAATCAATTTGATCCTAACGAATCTAGAGAAAATAAGTCAAATATTTGTGTAGACTTAGAAGAAGAGGTTCTGGAAACTGTAAAAATTCTCAGCTTCAACCCTTTTCGAAAATATAATAATCCATACATAAAAAAAACAGAGAACTCCCAAGGTTTCTTATCCCAGTGCCATCTGAAGCTTGGCGGAACTACTATGAAAATAAAACACGAAGAAGCAGAACAGGAAAGCAAAAAAATAAAATAAAAAGAGATACGAAGAATGTTTTACAATGGGTCTCATCAGAAGGCTTAATGTCACTCAAAGGGCAATGGAGTGGGCTATGCTCGGGATTTCTCTAAGCGATCGCATCAGAAATTAAGAGATCCGTAGAAGAACTGATGTCACCGACATAGCCCAAATAATTGTAAACCTTAAGTGGCAGTGGGCAGGACACGTAGCTCGCAGGACTGACGGCCGTTGGGGCGGAAAGGTCCTCGAGTAGCGGCCGCGTACCGGTAGACGCAGCGTTGGTAGGCCCCCCACGAGGTGGACCGACGATCTGGTGAAGGGCGAGGGACGCCGCTGGATGTGGGAGTCGCAGGACCGATCAGTTTGGAGATTCCTAGGGGAGGCTTATGTCCAACAGTGGGCGTTTCTTGATGATGATGATGACGAAGGATGTGACCCATTTCCAAGGTGAAGAACTTGCTAAGGAAGATATTTTGAAACTTACTTCCGTATTCAGGGTTGATGATTATTAATTTCATAAAACGTATGTTTCTTTAAATAGGTAAATATTCAAAAATAATGTTTATGGTTACGTTAGTAGACGTTGATTTTATAATGACGTGGCTTCAAAACAAAAATGTAACATTACTAAGTTTCGTTTGATTAAAAACTTGTATTGGACCTTAAATTAGACCTTAAACATAATTCAATAAGACTGAAATTCCAATTATTATTTTAGTGGCCGAAAACTAGAAGATGAATGGCCGAAAACACGTTAAAATGGCCGACAACCGGTGAAATCGCCCTTGTTTGATATATTTTTAATTATTAAATTATTCTTAAGTTATGGCATTATTTTTTTCATCTAATTTGAAAGCGAGTTAGATTATGTAACCATTCTAGCTCTAAATAAAAACGTAGATGCACTTTTTGATAATAAGAATCGTGCCTAAACTGCTGAGTCGTGCTAACTGGCCGAAAAGGGGTACCTCTACCCTAGGTACTTTGAAGGCGATGAATAGGTAATTAACATTTTGTGCTATTGATCTTTTCCCGGTAGGTACATTCTTGACAGAGAAATAAGTAGGCATAAGTATCTCTCTGTAAACAAAGATAAATCTTTGTATAGAATTAAAACCGATGTATTATTTATGCTGTAAACGACGATCTACGAGTACCTACCAGAAGTGGGGTAAATGTGCAGTTTAGATTATAATGTGATGATATGAAGCGTATTTTGAGATAGAGAGATTAGTAATAAATGCTTGGGAATTTCATTGTGATGAAATCTCCTTTTGAGGAGGACGAGGCTAGCATATTGCTTTATCATATTTATCTATTTTATCTTACATAATTATTTTAATGATACAAATATTGCTGTGATACAAAAGAGTGCAGTTAATAATAACAAAATAATAAAGGTGACGTGCTTGCTTCAAAAATAAAACTTTAATTATTAGTAAGTATGTAACTACCTACTAATATTGAATTGTATCAATAAAAAATAAACGCTTTTTTACTTGAAATATTTAGACAGTAAAAAACTTAGGGTAGATTGACCAGTTTTTGGTTTAGATTTTGGCACACGTATTTTATTGGATAACAGTTACCTAATTTAAAAGATACTTCCGCCAATTTCGCCAACCGTGTCTTAGCTTAAGACAATCCTAAGTAGTATGCTGTCACTTAGCATTGTCCTTTTTTTGGGCGGGGGAATCTTTATACGGATTCAACAATATGCCATAGGATTCAGGTACCTACCTACACCAGAGGCTATTCCGAAGATGTCCCCTTACCTATCTCAGCCACCCTCTAAAACCTCTCCGTCCCCGGTGAAGGTTCGTTTGGGCTCGGAAGGCCAAGATGGTCCTAAGCTAAGGCAAGCTTGGTGAGATTGGCTATTAGTTCACTTTGAGTTTTGAGCTATTCAGTTTGGACAAGCATTGTGTCTGACACTTTGACATCATGAGCTCTGAAATCTCTATTATGCGTCAATTTAAGGAAAAAAAATAACAGTGTCTATTTTTTAAAGTTATGTTGCAAATATTTAGCTATTAATGTGAGTTTGTTACTAGTTTTTGAGTGTGGTCATGTCAAGTTTCAAATATTTTTCGACTTCAAAGTTTCGAAGGTTTTTTAAGTAAGTAGGTATCAACTTATTGGCAACTTAGCAGCCAAAAATTAGTGAAATTTTAATCGATATTTCAGTCATAGGCAATGAAAGACTTATTAGTAGCAGAATAGTAGAAAGAAAATATAAACAAAAACCAGAATCCGGTTCTAGATAATCAAAGGCGGTCGTTAGTCACAAGGGCTTAAATTAATGAAATCCCAACCCATTATTGGCCTTATGGTAAAGATAATACATAATATGTATACTAAAGAAAGAATCATAAATACCTACTTGAACATTCAGTAATATTTATCCTTAAAAAATATCAATGACGTCTGATTTAAAAGTTAATACTATAAATAATCTAGTAAATAAATGACCGAGAACATAACGACTCCCAACCGGCAAGAATGCCCTTATTTTATATAATTATTTAATAACACTTCTTATTGTGCAATCTTCAATAATATTCCTAAACTATAACATTTTTTTATTCTCTGGTTCTGGTTGGTGGTAGTATAGAAGGGTTTTAAAGCCTGGGTACCACAGTCTTATGTAAGTTTGTCTTCAATCAATACCAATGTTAATAACATTGTTGTGTTCTGACTATTAGAGATAGGTAAGATACTTACTATTAGGATAAGATGAGAATGGTGTGTTTAAAAGATTACAGCGTTAGATAAGGTAGTTTTGAAGAATTTAAGCTAAGCTGTAAATCCTGCTAACTGGCCGAAAACGGCTGTCTACCCTATTACAGCTTAGAAAGCAATTAGGTAGGTACCTATTTTTTTTTTCGCACAAACATCTTGTCCATTAATCCCCTGCTTCCCCAGTTATATAAAACTCAAGCTGTTACGTTAGGTGTGCAGTACTATATTTTGTGGCAAGCCGAAAACATGTCAACTCGAGGATTGCGGCTACTTAAGGCGATTGATTTCTATTTAAGGAATAGTCCTCTTCAATTCGATTCAAATGTTGTATTGAGCAAGGTTAGAATTACTTATTAAATTTTTCGCACACCTTTATAAAGACTTGCTAGGGTTGGCTGGTAGAGGCTTAAAAGCTATTTTTTGTAGGTACATATCTATATTTAATGAGTTGTAAAATTTTGTTGTTTGTATGTTTTAATGAATTGTCTGTGCATTTTTTTAAGGTTAAATTAATATCTTTATCGGACGAAGGTTCAAACAGCAGCTTCACGGTGGAAAAGGGCATGTGCAATGGCGGCGACACATTGCACGGTGGTTTTATCGCCGCGTGTGTTGACACATTATCAACGTTCGCACATTTGGGGAGCACTGGGAAAATTGCGTGGACAATGAGCCTTTATGTTGAGTGAGTAACTTTGCTTTTCCGCGAATGTTAAAAGGTACAACCTTTTATGCGTTCAAGAGATGTAAGACAATTATGCTTATCTAGGTACATTAGCTGGACTATTAGTTCTCACTGAAAAGTTTATTGCTTTCAGTTTCGATTATCTCGAAAACTATTAGGTTTCTAGATTTAAAACAAAGTCTATCTAACTAACCGATGATCCTACGCTACGGTGAAGGAAAACATCGTGAGGCAACCTGCATACATGTGCGAAGAAATTGTATGTGAAGTCGACCAATCCGCACTGGGCCAGCGTGGTTGACCAAGGCCTAAACACCACGGGGGCGCAATCGGGTAATAGCTCGGGGGCGCAATTGGGAAATGGCTAACGCCGATCCCGATTGTGTCCCTCCCTACTGAGGTAGAAGTATCTGGAGGGGTTTTAACCAGGTATGGGGTTTATACCCGAGTCCAATGGCATATCCTTCAGCTCGGCTGAAGGTCGGCTGTCAGCCGAACCCTTGTTGAATCCGTAACAAGATTTCCCCGCCTAAAAAAAGGCCTAAACACCACAGAACACAGAAAAAGGTGTGTTCAGTACTAAACATCCTAACTTAGGGTAGGCTCGATCCCCTCGGTGGGGACGTATATGAGCTGTGATGATGATGTTCAGTTAGAACAACAAAAACCCGGAATAATACCTACATATTATGTACAAAGATGACACTAAATAAGTATCTACTGTGAATAAATTCTTCTGAACAAAATTTCAGTGTGGCCATCGGTTGTTGTAGACACATTTATATTTTTATTGTTTGTTAACTGCTTTTTTGTTCCAGTTTCATAGCAGCGGCTAAGATCGGGGAAGAAGTGATCGTCCAGACTTCAGCTGTGGGCAGAGGCAGCTATCCAGTAATGGAGTCGATATTCTCGAAATCCGATGGCACCATAGTCGCTAAAGGCACTACTTCACTTCTCAACGGCAATGATAAATGCCAAGAGATTGTGAGAGAAATTTATAATCTGGAATCAGATAGTTCCTAAAAATATTTATACTAACGGTACGAGTATAGCCAGATAAGCGCTTTCATTATTTTATGTACTCAAATTAGACATATTAATTACATTATTCTGGTCCAATTAAAGAAAAATACAAGTTTCAAGCAGTTCGCTTTAATAATGTGCTAGGTACTTAGGCTGTTATACCTGCCCACAGCTTAAATAATACTTGTAATACATTTGCTCAAAAAGTAGACATTTCCATGTGTGTTTAGCGTGCGGAAAGTTATTCTTTTCTGCACTAGTGCCTTTTGTTTTCTTTCTGCACAATAACCTCCAAATGCATGAAGAATTTTTTAATCAATAAGATTTCTATACAAAATATTTCTATGAAATGACTATTTTATTAAACTTATTTTTTTATAAAAGACGTAAGTACAATGTAAATAATAAATGACGCAATATTATTTTTTTTGCAAATATATAATACGTCGTTCGATGCACATGAGGAATTGTCATTTCCACTCGTTCCTATTGTTGACCCGCGTGACCCGCGCCTTCGGCTTGTGTTATTGATTGGGTCAACCAACAAACTGAGACTCGTAAAAAAAAGACTTTCCGCACTTGTATCGAAATATACTATTTCTTGGCACGCCTTTCGGAAGAATCCGTTAAATATTTATGTTAGCCTGGCATTATTGCCAGACAATTTAATAAGGAGGACTTTTGGCTAGGGTTGCCAGGTCTAGAAAGCGAATTTCGAGGCAGACTCTTTAAAATATCGTGATTATCACTTTCAAGTCAGATAAGCAAAAAATAAATAGATTTTAACTTTGGTAAGTAGATTTTAATTTTGAACTGTACCTACTTACTAACAAAATTATCATAGGGTGCCTTCCTCGACTTTTGCACGGGTGTAGTACTTAAAAAAGTAAATGAGTCATTTTTTATGGGAGAGGGGGCAAACGAGCAGACGTAACACCTGATGGTAAGTGATTACCGTCGCCCATTAGCCACCCGTAACACCAGAGGAGTTACATACAAGTGCGTTGCCGGCCTTTAATAGGAATACGCTCTTTTCTTGAAAGTTTGAAGGTCCATTTACGAACAGTGTTGAAATAAAATGAAAATCACTGAAGTTATAAATGAAGAGTTTTTATACTTACTTATCCGTACAATTTGCCAAATATTTCGTACTAACCATTGACGGTTACATATACCGGGTGTAACTGAACACCCCAATAACATTTAAGGGGCATATAAGTTAGATACTAAATGGACCTTCGGTGCTTGTCTGAGACCTAGAACCCCAATACTTTCAGAGTGATTTGATTTTAAACTGAAAGCAAAAACTTTCAAATGACGACCATAATCAGCTCTTAACACAAACGAAATTTAAACACAAAATGACACGTGACAAACGTGGGCGTAGTATTCCTAGTATTACGTAGAGCTTTCGGCACTTAATACCAAAAATAATTTATTTAGTTTGTATGACGTGAGCGTAGTATTCCTCGTACGCTTACGCAGGGCTGTCGGCACTTAATACCAAAAATTATTTATTTAGTTTGTATGGGAAAAAAGTAGGTTTGTTAGCCCTAATATTTTTCCTACATAATCTCTACTTCTGATGGATACATACCCTTAAAATGTTATTGGGGTGTTCAGTTACACCCTGTATACCTACCTACGTCATCGTCAATGATATTTTATTTTTATTTATTGATTTATGTGCAAGCAACATAGGCCCACATCCATCGGGCCTATGTTGCTATTGCACATGCACATAAATCAATAAATAAAAATGAAATTGAATATCAGGTAGGTAATGATTCCAGTCACCGGCAACTAGCACGCAAGATTAGCAAGATTTGCGTAAAATAAGGAGGTAAGTACCTACGTTACGTTATATTTAAGACTCGCTGTGCCCGCGAATTATGTTTCGCCTTAAAAGTTCAAAGAAAAAACTGTAAATCTACTTTCCCGCGGGAACTACTTACTTTTCCGAGATAATAAGTAGCCTATACGTAATCCGTCTACCTACAAAATTTCATCCAAATCCATTCAGTAGTTTTTTGCGTTTATAATATTAGTAAATAAGGAAGCAAGGATACCTAACGTCTTTTCAATTGATTCGTCAAGTAAGACAAAATGGTAGATACGTTATATTTTAATTGATTCATGTAATACAAATGATGTCGGTAGTACCTATACAGATATTTTATTAATTCCACCGACACACTTGTGATGAAATGTAATTTTGAAGGGTAGTCATACATTGTTCTAAACTGTCTGTGGGTAGGTACGTATAGTCTGTGGCGGCGACAATGAGCTTATCAACATGAACAGTAATCTCGACGAGGGCGTTTTCGTATTTGGCACGACCCACATTTTTCCAGAACTTAAAAATGACGCAATAACAGCACTGCCCTTGGAATTATCGTGGCTGATATTTTCGTAAGTTTAGTTCCTTTATTAATTATCCATAGACTTAGAAGATACTATTGTACCTATATCTATTTTGTCTAAGGTAGGACCCCTGTATTCCACAAATACTTGAAAATTTTACCCGAATTGGTCTTCCCTTCTCGAAAGCAACATATTCAGCGATACATTTTAGTTGATTTATTGTAGAGAAATGTCCATTAGTGTTTTTGATTTTTTAAATAAATTCTTTACTGCATGTCATAGAATTATGTACAATATTATTGCTAATGCATTACTTAGTTATTACTGAAAGAATATAGACTTTATACAATGTTCTCTCATGGTATATAGAATTGATTGCATAGTTGTGCCGATCGACCGTTTTGTCGCTCAACAAATATTCGTCGGTCAAAATTGATATAGTACAATATTGTAGTGTCGGACAAAAGTTATGTCGCTCAATACTACGCCGGTCAAAATTCATGTCGTACAAACATGGTGTCGGTTAAAAGTTATGTCGCTCATACGTTTGTCGAACAACAGTTCCACACTCATACCCCATCTAAAATACATAGATTTGATATGGCTTGACATTTAGAATTGTCGAAAGTAAAAAATAATTAATTAGTAGGTAGGTAGGTAAGAGTAACATGAAATTATTAAATAATTCGTAACAGGTATTTGGATGATCAAGCACTAAAATACATAGATTTGATATGGCTTGACATTTAGAATTGCCGAAAGTTAAAAATAATTAATTAGTAGGTAGGTAGGTAAGAGTAATATGAAATTATTAAATAATTCGTAACAGGTATTTGGATGATCAAGCACTAAAATACATAGATTTGATATGGCTTGACATTTAGAATTGCCGAAAGTTGAAAATAATTAATTAGTAGGTAGGTAGGTAAGAGTAATATGAAATTATTAAATAATTCGTAACAGGTATTTGGATGATCAAGCACTAAAATACATAGATTTGATATGGCTTGACATTTAGAATTGCCGAAAGTTAAAAATAATTAATTAGTAGGTAGGTAGGTAAGAGTAATATGAAATTATTAAATAATTCGTAACAGGTATTTGGATGATCAAGCACTAAAATACATAGATTTGATATGGCTTGACATTTAGAATTGCCGAAAGTTAAAAATAATTAATTAGTAGGTAGGTAGGTAAGAGTAATATGAAATTATTAAATAATTCGTAACAGGTATTTGGATGATCAAGCACTGCGGTGTGCAAGTTATGCGTTCAAAAAATGGAATAGAATAATCTTGGCCAATAAAAAACTACGAAAGCGCCTGAATACCTTTGAACTATCTGTTATTATGGGGTCTAGAAATTTGGCAAGGTTCTCGAAAAGAAACAAGAAAAATGTGCCGGTAGCGAAAAAGAACTACATACAATATGGCCAATGTACAGGTTAGTATTCCAGTTTTTCAATAAGTCAATAAATATAAATGAAATACCAATTAAGCCTGGTTTATGAAATAATTATAATTGCATATAAAAAATTGTTCTAATACTGGATGTCATGGCTTTTTTGTATTCATATATAACGTCCCGTTTCGTAACAGAACACATAATACCTATTTAAGGGTATATAGGTATATATCCATGGATCGGGAGCGTCGGTGGCGCTGTGGACTCGGCACTTGCCTTCCAATCAGGAGGTCCGGGATCGAGATCGCCATGTAACAATGTGTTTTTCGTTTTCGAATTTCGAAGGGAAACATCGTGAAGCAACCTGCATACTCGTACATCTGCGAAGAAATTTAATAGTGTATGTGAAGTCGACCCATCCGCACTAGGCCAGCGTGGTTGACTAAGGCCTAATCACCCTAACATAGGGTAGGCTCAAGCCCCTCGGTGGGGACGTACATGAGCTGTGATGATGATGATCTATCAGTAGGTAGTGGAGATTCTGTAGGAAAAATATTGGGGCTAATCAAGCTGCTTTATCGATACAAATTAAAAATATATATATTTTGATCCTTAGTGTCGCCAGCCCTACATCAGCGTACCTTGCTTCTTTATTCAGTGACCATGTTTCAGTGCTTTTTCTTTTGTGTTAATTCCATAGTGAACTGACTATGGTTGTCACTTTAGAGTTTTTTCTTTCAGTTTATAGTCACTTTAACTCGGATAGTATTGGCTTTCCAGATCTTAGACAAGAATATGGCGATTTGGTTGGCATGGAATTAAGTTTAATTGAGAATTCCATATTAAAATTCGGGATAAAAGAATAAGAATAAGAATAATTTATTTTACCAAAAAATATAGTACAAAGTAAATTTACTATGATCATCACACTAGGTTAGACCTGTTAGAAAGTAGTCTATGTCATTCCTCAGGGTTAAAACTATCCAACTTTAATGGAAATTGGTTAAGCAGTTTAGGCGTAAAGGCGTAACAGACAGACGGACAGACAGACAGACAAACAGAGTTACTTCATAGGAATGGTACCGATTAGAAGAATCATTCAAAAAAAAATGTCAATGAAAAATTTGGCCAGCCTTATCACCTAGGAGTTTATAAATCGTCTACGACCTACGAGTATTCTCAGACCTACCAAATATACATTCAGCCATTTTAGAGGAGTTCGATTACAAACACATGTAAAGTATTAAATTAAAGTTTATTTTCCTCTTTTTAGTGCATTCAAATAAAAGCTTGTTTTTATTTATTTTTTTGCAAATAATATCTCTACTTAGTAGGGGCCGGGCTAACAGGCTATCAGAGTTCACGGTCCGGTCCCGCCTGTGTGTGTACCCTGAACATGGGGGTAATACAATGACGGCGGGCTTATAATCGCGAAACTAAGATTGTGTTTCAATTTATTAATAAACATTCTTTCCATGCAACTTTTCTTTATTTTGGTAAAAATTAGCAAAAAACAAATGATGTTTTCAAGACCTTTTTATCCGACTTCAAAAAAAGGACGTTATCAATTCGACCCGTATTTATGTAATATTTCCAGAACTGCCCAGTTTTCGTATAAATGTCAGTCTCTATTAGCGTCTGAACAAATGTGCCAAATTTCAAAAGTGTATGTATGTATGTTTTCATGTTTGTATTCAACTTGGGGAATACTGCAAGTTTCATCAAAATCGGTTCAGAAGTTTTTGAGATAGGGAATTTTAACCGACTTTTTAACCGACTTCAAAAAAGTTAAAAATAATGTAAGAAGATGTAAGACAACATCACACTTCTATATTGCCTATTCTTATATTATTTTTAACATTTTTGAAGTCGGTTTTTATTTTTTCAAATAAAATTGCCGTGATGTACTTTGGATAAAGATGAGTTGGATGTCTGAAACTGAAAATTTTAAATAGACATTGTAATTTTAATAAATTTCATACACACATATTAAAATTACAGCAGCACATGTGAAATAATTATATTTCGAGATTGTTAGTTAATTCTAAAAACTTATTATTTCCAGAACGATCCATGATGATTTACAAGTCTAAAAGAGGAGGTGACGATATAATTATTCACACAAAAAGATTTAGATTGTTTTAGTTTGATATTTACGTAATTACTTATCTTAAAATGTTACCCTACGCGTTACCTATATTTTTTTGTTAAATGGTTCTAAAATACATAATGTAAGGAGGTACCAAATAAAACTGTGACTGCTGAATGACGCGTATTACTACTACCTACTTACCTATGTACTGCTGCAGCCTGCAGCGTGACTCCTTCAGACTTATCATCTCTTCGCATATTGCATGACGTAAAAAAAAAGTAATACTCCACCAAGTCTGAAAAAATCATACCTAGTCCTCAGAATTGAGTGCTAGCTCACTAGCTCTAGGTAGACACACATTAGATAGATAGGGGTTCACAGAGTTTTTGTTTATAGGCGTAGGTTTAACTTTTCGATGGGGGGGGGGGGGGGGGGAGGGGGAGGGGCAGATTAAGACTTCAATTTGCCTCGTGTATATACTAATATAAAACCTGCTCCATTTATCTACATAATTGGGAGGAAAAGTTCATTCTATCTAGTGTAGGTATGTTGATTTTTAATGGGGGGTGGCCGGACCCCAAGTCCTCCTTACCTACGCCAATGTTTTTGTTAACACTGTACCTATATACACGGTTTTTCATAATAACCAATAAATAATTTATCATTATCTAAAACTAATTATTACTTACTTAAATAGGTAGTTTTTCCTGTAATGTCATTCAACCCAAAATTTTCATGTAATATCATAGTATCATCGTCATGTCTATGATTTACATGAAAATTTTGGGTTGAATGACATTACGGGTAAACACAATTTAATAATTAGTTTTAGATAACGATAAATTATTTATTTATTGGTTATTATGAAACACCGTGTATATAATTAATGCAATGTAGGTAGGTACCTATAAGAATTAGATGTAAAACGTTAGATGTAAAGTTACGTGTATAAAAAGTGTATTTTTATGGCAGAATATAAACGATTTATACCTTATACCAATATGTAGATTATTATACCGAATTTCAAAATAACTATTTCTTTAAAATTCGCCACATAATACATATTTTAATGAAAGCGCCATCTACTGAATCAAGTCAACACCTTTTGTCCACGTATCCTAGTGTGCTTACTACCGATGCTCACTTTCAACAAATAATCCGATATTGAGCTTACAGACTGTAACTGTAGATGTCACTGTCACAGAAAATCGCATAGAGAAGTTTTAACTTAATTTAAAAAAGATTTTTATTAATTACTAGCTGTACCCGGCATGAGTTGCAATGCCACGAAAATGCCATTTTTTTTGCTAGGAACCCTCACGGGTGTCCCCATAACACCCTACCAAAGTTTCATTACAATATGATGATTGTAATTTGGAGTAGGTATAGAGTGAATACTCTATTGTATTCACTCTATACTCCTGGCATAAAGGTGAGTAATATGGTGGGCACCCCGAAGGATGTCTTGCCCTTACAAACACCAGGGGTTTACAGAATAGACTGCAGTTGTGGCAGCTCTTACATTGGCCAAACAAAAAGAACGATCCATGAAAGGATTAGAGAACTTAGAGCCGCTGTCGGCGATTGCGGAGCATCTTTTAGAAAAAGGTGCAAATCACTGGATTGAATTTCACCGTATGCAAGTCCTCTCCACTGATCGTCACTTTTATTCAAGAGTAGTACGAGAAGCGATTGAAATCAGAAAAAATCAAAATAATTTCAATCGGGAAGATGGATTTAAACTGTCAACAGCGTGGAATCCGGTGTTTGCAAACACAAAATCTCTTTTAAATTCGCTGTAAACCTCCAGAATACGGCTCTCGTACGGAATAGGGACAATGTTAGTGTTGTGTGTGGGGGCACGCACGGGGGTAACTGGAGAAATAGTGTGACGGTGGAGGAAGATTCTTCATCGGACACTGAGGCGTAACATCGCTGCTACAGTCAGCCCGTGACCACAGCCGGTGAAACCTGGCAGAAACGTCGGATAGCTGGGTATTTAGTGCTATGTACTTACCTACTTAAAATTTGATTAAGCTTTCAAATTTGGCATAGTTGTTCTTTAGGTGGTCCTGACTGGATTTAGCCTAGTAGCACAGAATAGATAATAGTACTACGTACAGAACGGCCACTCACCTCCTCGCACTCATTTCAAATACCTCGTCCTACCCGGCACTTCCCTGTAGACATCACTGACAAGTAAACAAGGGCACGCGCGATCGCTCGGACGAGTAGACGCGAGCGCCGGGCGATAACAGAGACAGCGCTATGCGGGTGAAAGAGAAGGCAGTCGCTGCACTTCCCGCGTCATTGCGATTGATAACCGCTCACTCAGCCCTACTAGATTCCACGCACACATTTGCGCGTGTATGAACGTCATTTGTTTAAGTAGTAGTAATAGGTAATTGATTTGCGAACGTTGTATGGAGTGTCCGGGGTGTGCTAGTAGCCATCGACAGCCCCACGTCTGGGGGGCGGGGGTGGGGGTTGAAGTTTGGTTTTGCCGCGCTCTGCTTTGAGGCTTATATCTGCCTAGCTATAGGTACTAGGGCAAGTGTGGTATCGTTTTTGGATAACTCGAGGACGACGAATTCATTTCTGGAACAATTTTTTTCCTATGCCATATAAAAAAAATGAATTATTTGGTGAAAACCTAAAAACGTCAACATGTTTTTTTAACATTATTGTAATTATTTTTTTTGCCACGAAGGATATTGGTACTAAAAAATATGAACGTATAGCCACATTCACCAGAATTACGGTGATCTATGTATCATTGAAATATGTGGACAACAACATAGTGAAAAAAAATAGAAAGTGATGCCGGGAAAAGTGTCATAAAGCTCATGACAACGGATTGAAAGGAAAAATTGATTACATCGGGCTCTAGTTTATGACATATCGGCTTATCTGTATATTTTTAACTTTATTAGGGCTTTCATCATTACTTTAACTTCTAGACGTCCACGGCTGGGCATCCAGCGACTTCCCGCTTTTGGAAATTAAAATAATAAAAAAAAACAAATCAAACGTTCCTTAGAACTTATTCGTTACTCTTAAAACAATTACTACTACAGAGACACAAATCAGTGCACCTCAATTTGCGTTTTTGACAATTGCACCTTGTACCGCATTGTGTTTTGCATCTACATCTAACCATCTCTAAACATGCTTCAGCAGTATTGAAAACGATATTACGCCCATCCGTAATACAAACTTCTTTGCCATTTTCAAAATTATAAGAATGACGTAGGGAAGATATCGTAAGGAACAATTCTTCTTTGATCGCAATTACCCTGAGGAAATTGGCCCATCCTTTAGGTAAGTACTTTAGTTGTAGCAGCTACCCGTATCCTTTGACCGGTACCTCATTTTTTTCTCGTCATATTTTTTTAGACTATCATCAACATAAGTATCCCAAACGATATCTAATCTAGAAACCGCTACACCACTGTGGTAAAACTTATGGTTAGCTACGGGTGTATAGCTTGGTTTAAGCAAACGACAATAGGGACCACTATTAAGGCCCTCGAAAGCCTGCAAAGATGCGCCTGCTTGATGATCACGCGGGCCTTCTCGTCTTCTCCCACCCTTGCTTTGGAAGCTATCCTGAACCTCCCACCGCTCCACATGTTCATTCAGGGAGAGGCAAGGATGGCCATGCTCAGAGCAGTAGAGGGTGGCCGATCGAGTTGGAAACCCCAAACCATGAGGAAACTGCATGGTAGCCTCATGGTAAATCCTGTAATGGCAATGCCAGCCGATGCCATGCATGATACTTTGGAGTTCAAGAAGAACTACAAAGTTATGATTCGTAACAGGGAGGAATGGGATAAGCAAATCCCTGAGCCCTTTAGGAAAGCCAACCAAGTTTGGTACACTGACGGCTCCAGAAAAGAGGGCCGTTCAGGTGCAGATGTCTACGAAGGTAGTACGAAATCCAGGAGGACTACGAGCCTAGGTGCACATGCCACCGTTTTTCAGGCAGAAATGTATGCCATCATCGACTGCGTTCACGGAAATCGGTCGAGCGAGGGTAAAAATATAGCTCATCAGGGAATTTTCACCCTGGGTCACTATGCGAAACCTCCAACTGAGCATAGGTCAACTGAAGGTACTCACTAGAGCCTTGACCGGCCACTGTAAACTCAACAAACATCTGCACAGAATGGGATTAGCAAATGCCCCCACGTGCAGATTCTGTAGCGAGGATGACGAGACACCATTTCACATCCTCTGTGAATGCTATGCTCTCATCCACACTAGAAGCCGAGCTCTGGGCGGACCTAGTCTGCAATGAGGTAAAAGGCTCTGTCTCCAAAAAAGGTAATCGGCTATTTTAACGCTACAGGCCTATTTGGAGACCTTTAAAAGAGGGGTCGGCCACAATAGATCTGCACAGGTCGCAGTGGCTCGCTGAGGGTATATAGTGTCGACATATTCGCCGAACGTTTTGCTTTGGCCAGGATTCAGCAAGTGAACTAATGCAGTTCCATCAAGATTTTTTGCTGAGGCATGCGGGACGTTTGATATAGTTGCAGTGCCGCAAATACTAGTCAACGATTTTAATAAATCAGATTTTGTCCCAGATCGTAATTTGCCAAACGGAAAAAGAGCTGGTGGACTGGTTTGGTTCTCATGTGCAAACCCCCCCTACCTCACGCACGATCGGTTAAAATACCTACCTCAGAAATGAATAAGCAAGCATCATGTTTGTTTATTTTCACCTTGTTGAGAAAGCAAAAAAAGTGGATTCGGATTGTGAACTTTGTAGTAAAGGCCTGACCAAACCGATGCGTTCATTTTGCGTCCGCGATGGCGTGCACGGTGAGCGTCCTCTATGCGTGCAGAAACCGTTCACACCAAATTGCTGCGTGTGAACAGTCCGCTACAAGTTCGTACACAACAACTGATCGCCACCGTGCACGCCACCGCTGCACGCGTTGGTTTGGTCCAGCCTTTAGCTATCAGCTAGCGTCCGTGATACATACGTTCGTGTCGTCAACCGCAATAGCTCGGAGCGGACTTTTTAAATAATTATGTTTAAAGACGAATTCAATGAATCTGAAGAAGAAATATAACTTCTAGCGGCTATTGCAGAAGATGAAGAAAGTAATAAAGGGCATGATATTGTCAGAATATTTTAGGAAAAATATATTTTCATCTGTCTAATGAAAAGGATAAAATTTTTTCAGGAAAAAGAATAGGATTTGGATCCATGACATTTGTTGTGGATAGATTTATCTTTATTTTTTTTGAATTAAACTACACAATCATGTCTTGATAAATTCCATCTGTCATTTATTTTCAAAAACCATAAAAGGGCACTTCATTCATGACATAACTAACAAATTAAACACAAAAAGGTTGTGATCTACAACATACTGCCCGCCTTGCGCATACGCAGGTATACAATACTACAGAACTATGCGCAAAAACCACAACTAAGTATTAAAATTAATAAAAATATATCTACCTACGCTATAAGTACTAAAGAACAAACATAAGTCAACATAAGTCAATTTCACATTCGCAATAAGCACAATTGTGTAAGTCACAAAAATTTGGACGGTATTTTAACGAGGCGACCAGAACGCGTAGTTTTGGGTGGTGACAAATTAGGAACCGTGGCTTGATCTGGAGTTTTCACTGCTTTTGACACTAAGGTCTGTGGAAGTTGAGTCTGTGAAAGTTCTAGTGGATATAAACGTTGAAAAGCCCTTAATCTCTCACCCTGAACTGTCCTAACTCTAGCCATTCTACCAACACCATCAGATCCGGCAATAACTTCAGTTACTATTGCCAAAGGCCACGTAACACGTTTTGTGTCGTCCGAACCCACTAAAACAACATCCCCGACTTGGAGCTCATAATTGCTTAACGATTTCTTTTGAACCAAAAGACCTAAATACTCACTCCGAAACCTGTGCCTAATATCATTAGAGAGGTTTTTCAAATAACGAAAACGCGCCGTTAGTTTAGAACCATCCACGCTATCTAAATCACTAGTGTCAGTACTTGAACTAGGCTGGAGAAACATAGCCGGCGTAAGTGCCTTTAAATATTCCGTATTATCTGAAATGTATGTCAGCGGGCGAGAATTGATATGCGCTTCCACTTCGCACAGCACGGTGTAGAGTTCTCTTTCGCTTACTGCTGCTTTGCTTAGTACCCTCCGTAATATCTCCTTAACTGATCTTACCATTCGTTCCCACCATCCTCCCCACCATGGCGCTGCAGGTGGTATAAAGCGCCATGAAATCTTTTGAATAGAGGTTTTCGTTGAAATGTTGTTCCAATCAATAGCGTTCAGTAGACTATTCGCCCCATGAAAGTTTGTACCGTTATCACTGTAGATAATCCTGGGTCTTCCCCTTCTTGCGATAAACCTTCTCAGTGTCAGTAAGAACTCTTCTGTACTCAACATACTACAAATCTCCAGATGAATAGCTCTGTAAATTCCACACGTAAATACTACTATCCAGCTTTTATTCGTATCCTTTAAAAGTAAAGGTCCTGCCAAATCAACGCCTGTGACTTCAAAGGGAACTCCTGTTGTAATGCGATCTATCGGTAAAGGAGCTGAAGGTACAGTACAAGCTTTAGCCTTAAAGCGCTTGCAAATAATACACTCCCTTATAACTTTTTTAACTAATCTTCTTACTCCAATTATCCAGTACTGTTCACGCAAACTGTTTATTAGTACTTGACTACCGGAATGTAAGTCTATAACATGCTTTTGTTGTACTAACCTATACACTATTTTGACCGTACTCTTTCCAGGTAGAATCACTGGTAGAGTAAAGCTTTTATCATCATTACCCAAAGTTAATCTAGTTTTTACTCTCATTAGACCGTTACAATCGTTCACTACTTCAATTCTTAACCTTTTACTAAGTTCTTCTATTTCGTTTAATCCTTCCTTTTGTATAATTCTTAATAATCTAATTTCTGCATTTTCAAATTCTTCTGCCGTTATCTCATCTAAATTTTGACACGTCTTTTGACATTTTCGAGCGAATCTTACACACCATGCGATTGTTCTTACAATTTTTGAGTATTTGCTAAAATATAACAACCTATCTGAAAAATTGTTTCTCATTTGTACGGTTAAACAGCTCCTTTTGACTTCTTTGTTTACTTCCTCTTCATCTACAATGACTTCTTTCTGAGGCCATGTTGTTTCTGGGTTTGTCAACCATGCTGGTCCCTCCCACCAACGACTCTCAAGTAAACGTCGCCCTGTACATCCTCTTGATGGAAGATCTGCGGGGTTGACTTCGCCAGGTATATGTCGCCAATTATCAACGTTAGTCCTGGATAATATCTCCTTCACTCGATTATGTACGAATACATTTAATCCAGTTTGACGTTTAATCCAGGCGATGACAATACTTGAGTCAGACCAATAGTATTCATGACATTTAATTCCTAAAGCTGTTTTTGCTTCTGTCGCTAGTCGTGTGGCCATCAGTGCTGCAATCAATTCCAACCGTGGCATCGTAACAACCTTGATTGGAGATACCCTTGACTTAGCTATTACCAACTGTACGGTGACTATGCCATTGTTTTCACAACGCAAGAAGACGCACCCAGAATATGCGGATTGACTGGCGTCACTGAAAATATGTAAAGAATAGTCATCACACTCGTCTAAGTTAGCGTTACACATACGTCTTGGGATACGACATTTTTCTATTGTACCCACCTCTTCTAACCATTCTTTTGCCTGTTTGGCTATGTTTATTGGTAGATCTTCATCCCAGTCGATTGCTTTATCCCAACATTTTTGTATCAATATTTTAGGAATAAGAGTTGTAGGACAAACATAGCCAATTGGGTCAAATATGCTTTGAGCCATAGCCAGAAGGTTCCTTTTTGTAAGTTTAACGTCAATGTGTTTGACAAATGGAACTTTACAATAAAGTTCATCCCTTTTTGGATCCCAAGTCAAACCAAGTACGGAGACTGGCTCACTAGCGTCAGCTGTTATTATTGGACCGGTTACCCAGCATCTGAGTTCAAAATTTTTCTCCATCATTATATCCTTAGCTTCTTTTATAAACTTCACCATTTCATATTCATTGTTAACGCTAAGTACACAATTATCAACATAGAAGCTTTTCCTTAACCTATCCGCAGTTTCACCATGAAACTTTTCAAGGTGGTATAAAATTGTAGCTGCTAATAAGTAAGGGCTGGTAGTCACGCCAAAAACAACCCTACAATGACGGAATATTTTAAGACCCTTATCTTTGTCTTTTATATCCTGCCACCATAGAAACTTTAAATACTGTCTATCTTCAGGGCAAACAGAAATTTGGAGAAAAGCCTTCTTTATGTCGGCGGTTATACCAATTGTCTGTTTACGAAACTGAATAAGTAGACGCGGAAGCAATTCAATTAAATTGCTGCCTTTCTCAAGGCATTTGTTAAGAGAGAAACCTTCCTTAGTATCAGCGGATGCGTCAAAAACTGGCCGAATTCTAGTTGTTAAACTAGAGTCTTTAACTACCACATGGTGAGGTAAATAGTGACCGCTATATGGATTGTCATTATTAACAACTTCTATAATTCCACTGTTAAGCCAGTCATTAAAAACGTCATCGTACTCGGCCAACAGACCAAGTTTTTTCAGTCTACCCGTGGTTGAACGTAAACGCTTTAAAGCTGTTTCATAATTAGGTGAAAGAGTAAATGCGTTATCTTTCCATGGAAGCCTAACTTCATACCTATTAGCACTATTTACCTTTACCGTTTCTTTAAAAAACTGCTCAACTTCCTTTTCACGCCTTTTCTTTGTTTTTGTCTCCGCCTCATCTTTAATGCCTATCGTTTCTAACTTCCACAGATCATCAATGTCAAATGTACACTTTTGTGTAGTATTGTAATTATAAAATGTACAATACATACCATATGCCGGTCCCTGCATCACCCAACCAAACTTTGTTTGTATAGCTACCAAATTGTCACTCACGCGCTCTGATCGCCCCGTGTACAGCGAACCTAAAACATCAGAACCGATTAATAAAGATATTTCAGTGCTATCATTTACACAATCAAAAAGCTCTATACCTTTTCTTTTTAATTGTGCCAACAGTTCGCCTGGGCGAACTTTAGGCAAATCTTCACAAATTACCTTTTGTTCAAGTGCGTAAAGCTTAAAGTTGAAAGTACCATCTAGACTTCTACAGTTAAGTACATAAGAATTGTGTACTTGCATCCTTTTTACAATGCCGCCAAACAAATTATGACTGAGATGTTCTTGAGCAGTTGGTGTAGCCTTAAGCCTTTTGAGTACATCTGATTTAACGAAGGATCGTTGTGCTCCTGAATCTAGTAACGCTCTTACTGTAACAGAATTGATGCCTTCAATAAGGTTCAGCTTTACGGTTTGCAGCAATACTGTACTTGGCTTGTCAATAAGATTCATTACAGTTTGCTCTTCTATTTTCTCTGCTTCCTTAGACAACTTATCACACATAATGGGGTAGTGACGTTTTTGGCAAACCACGCACTTTGGGAACTTTCGACATTTCTTGGCGTAATGACCACATCTCAAACATACCAAACAAGCATTTTTCTTCTTTAAAAACTCCTTTCTATTCCCCAAGCTCCATTTTATAGGCGTTTTACATTCCGAACTATTGTGCGTAGGTCTATCACACCATATACATTCGTTGTTTGTTGTTGGTAATGGTGATTTTTTGTTATCCGCCCTATTATCATTTGTGCTTGTGGTCAAGAAACTAGCCGATGGAGAAGACGGACCTGCGTCGCTTTTAGAAAATCCGGATCTGGACATGTTGATCTTTTCTTCAGATTCAACCTCACTCCTAACAAACTCTAACAAATAAGTCAATTGACTCTTATTTTTGTCGTCTGCAGTATTACGGCTCATTTCAGATCGGTTCCACGCTCTCAGAATATCTTCCGGTAACGCCGATTCTACCATCGGAAATAAAAAGGCAGCATATTTATCTCGAGTTACGCCTAGTGATTCAAGTGATAAAATTTGCGTCATCAATTTGTCATACAAAGTACGTAACGACATTTTGTTTTCAGATCTACCTTGCGCAATGGTCAACTTCAACAGCTCTCTTACGTAGTGCTCTATAATAAGTTCGTCTCGAGCATACCTTTGTTTCAACTGCTGAATAACTTTTGTGTAGTTTTCTGCTGATGGTGGAAAACTTTCTACCAACTCTCTAGCATTGCAGCCTGGTTCCACACTTTGTAATAAGAATTGAAATTTATCGTCATCTTCTATATCACTATCGCTATCAATTTTTTTGAACTGAGTCCAGAATTGTAGCCAGCTTTTGACGTTACCATCAAATTTCGGCAATTCTAGCTTTGGCAGTCTCAGAAGTCTACGTTTATGGCCTGACGATACTGATCCTTCTGCTCTACATACAGTTTTATCTACTGATAAGTCAGCGTCAGTGCTGGTAGAGAATTCTTTCACCTTTTGTTGCATCGAATAAAATTGACTGTCGTAACTATCCGACGTCTCTAAATCATTCTCAAAAAAGTGTTCATCCCTATCATCTTGGTCCAGCCATACATTTAATAATTTATTTTGAACTGCTGTAAGTTCTTCGTATATATTTGATAGTTTTAATAGTTCAGATGACATACCTGATTTCTCTCCGGTTTCGATAAATTTCTGTAACTTTTTGCTACATACAGTAAAACGACTGCGAATTACCCTTCGTTCGAGCAGAACTCGTTCCATGGTTATACAATATTTGTCACGGTCGCCAGTTGTTGTGGATAGATTTATCTTTATTTTTTTTGAATTAAACTACACAATCATGTCTTGATAAATTCCATCTGTCATTTATTTTCAAAAACCATAAAAGGGCACTTCATTCATGACATAACTAACAAATTAAACACAAAAAGGTTGTGATCTACAACAACATTAATATTTCAATCCACAATTACTTCTACACTTGTTCTGCAATCATTCTTTCTATTTTTTCTGTATTCTGGGTGAGAAGTGTGATAAAGTAAACAATGCTTGCTAGTTTCGTTGATTCGTTGTTTCGCATCATGAAAATACCATCAAAATTAGAAACAATAACGTTGCGTGCAGCGTGCAAATTCTGCAGGCAGGAACCACAGAACACATATACCCAAGGGAAGAATGACAACTACATAGAAAAACACGTTGGACAAATTTTGACTGTACTGCCATCTTACTGTGGCCCCACGCACTATCTACGCGGTAAAATTCAAAAGGAGTGTAATATTATTTTTTTATTGTAATCGTAATTTATGGAAACTAGATAATATGCAATGATTTTAATTATAAATCATTGCATATTATTTTCTAGTTTCCATAAATCACGTCAGAATTCGCAGAATAGTAAAGGTAAAAATTAAATAAAAGTATGATAGTTTTATTTGTTTTATTGTGTTCATCTTCTTTTTTATTGCTACTTTTGAAGCAGATTCTACATATTCTCGGTTGTTTAATGTACAATACCTTTTAATAGTTATGTGAAAAACACTATTTATAATAATTTTTACATTTATTGAGACATATTTCTCACACTGTTTCTAAAAGGTGAAATTTATATCCTCACAGAGGTTTTTTAATAACAATGTTTTTAAATCCAATATTGATGATGACATTAAAGAGAAATTATCGCATAGAGTAGCACAATCTTCAACACATTTAATTAAATTTCTTGATGCATAAATTAATTTCTTCTTAATGTCGACATACTCTTTACATTCTATGAATGAATGTACATTTTCTGTCAACTTTAATATCTTCTCAAACACCACAAGTCACATTCAGTTTTTTTTATAATAAACCCACATAATAAGCACAAGCTTGCATTTCAGCTGAGTCAGTCATGCTTGCTTCAAAAGTGTGGTCCACTGAAGCTAGCATATTGATCACAATATCAGGGGCTTCTAGGGGTTTTACTTGTTGGCTTGTGTGTGGTGTAGAAAACATGTCCTTGAAATTATTTATTATTGTATAATAAATGTCTGTTTCAGTTTCCTGACTCTATGTGGGTTAGAAATTATAGATGTTTTCAATCCACCTATAAAATTGTGAGGCAGTAGGATTTCAATCCAGGCAATTTGCACAATTTGCCTGGATTGAGCCAAATAAATTTTCCACTGCATCCTGCTGTACCCGACGGGTTGACAGATATTTAATCCTGTTTTTCTTTAAGATTTTTAAATATTTGCAAAATACCTCTTAAAGTCCAGATCCACCCATCTTTCGAAGGTGGTGGGTGGTGGGCTCCGGCATCCAACAAACTCTACTTTCTCAAAAAATTTTTCATTAGTTCAAAATGTTTGAAATGCGGCGAGTTCGTGGTTATGTTTGTTGAGTGTGGTTTGCCGCTCCTCAAAACAGCAGAGTCGCTATTTACGGCGACAATTTCCGCCGTTGTAATTGCACCTGCAGGCAGTTCCCCTGAAAATGTAATAAAAACTAAATAATGAAAATTGTCAAAACTATAGAAATATATAAACTAGGAATTCAGGCAATATTTTCCTAGAAGCCATCCGACAGTCCAACACTACAACTCAATCGACTTATTTCTTCTAGCTGTTTTCCTTATTTTGCATTGTTATTCACCCTCACAATGACAAATCTTACATTCCAACATCTGGATGAAATATTTTTATAAATAATATTTTCAGTTAAAATCAGCTGCTGTTTGTTAATTTTTTATGAACTTTGTAGGAAATGTTTAAGTATGTCAAGGTATTAAACTTAACTAGAAAAAATTAATCAGGCCTGCCCCATAGCATGATCAACAAAACACATTATGATCAAACAGTTTAGTGCTTTATCATTCATATTGATTTATTGTTTTATCATAATTATTGTGTTTCAGTGTTCATGCTATGGGGGCTGGGGTGGGAATCGAACCCACGGCTTTTCTTAATCAGAACTCTTTGCTCTGAGCTATAAATTTTAGTTTAGACATTTTTCGGTATTCATATCAAATCTTTATAAATTGTCAGGTTCAGATTAATTGATATAACAATATAAATTATTACGTAGGTAAGTTTACCTTGGGATATTTTTGCAAACATGCCTGCAGCCACCGAATGACTCAAAACCTGAGCTGCCTAACTTTCATCTTTTCTTTGCAATTAGGGTTAAGGTGATCCTTCCTCAGTGATGGAGCAAACACAAAATTTGGATTTACATTATCTCAGTCATAAAAGTCTTGAATGTGACTCCACGTCTTGGCAATGCCTGTAAAGAAATAGAACTATTTTTAGAAACCAAGGATTTTTTTCTTATATTACCTATTTATTTATTTAACAATTTTTGTACACATAAAACTAGACAGCACAAACAACACATAAGACACAATGTACAAAGGATCTGCTTATTTCATAAATGAAATTTCTTCCAGCAGACCTGCAATTTTCTATTAATTGATATCTTCTAGACAAGTTTTTATTGTATATTGTTTAAATAATATCTAACTGGCTTATTCATATCTAACTGGAGTTCCAAATTTTTAATTTATAGTACAGTAAGGAGTAGAGTATGGATGCATTGGTGGTGCTGTGGACTCGGCACTGTCCTTCTTATCGGGAGGTCCGTAGTTCGATCCTGCCATGTACCAATGTGTCTTTCGTTTTTCGAATTTCATATGTACATTTGTCGATGCTCCTATGGTGAAGGAAAACATCATGAGGCAACCTGCATTCATCTATAAAGAAATTCAAAGGTGTATATGAAGTCAACCAATCCGCACGAGGCCGGCATGGCTGACTTAGGCCTTACTACCCTAACCCTTGGGTAGCCTCGAGCCCCTCAGTGGGGACATATATTATGAGCTGTGATGATGATGATGATTGTAAGGAGTTGTAGTTTATAGTACAGCTTGCATAGCAATTGAAATTGATAATACAGACTTTATCCATAGTGGTCAGACTCGGACATTTGGATGGAGTGCAAGCATTATTGATAAAGTATGCTGTCTCAATTTGAAATGTAAAAAATTTGGCATTATCAATCAATAAATGAACCATAGTCACACCACTGAACTGTCTAAATAATCATTATTAACAAGAGCACTCTACAGGCGGCATATAACTATCACAAGTCTTAGGATGGAGTCCACTCTCAGGACTCAGCATCCACACATTGAATGCATAAAATGCTAGAAATATTTATTTTAACACAGATATAAATAGGTAGGATATATACAAAAGCTATTTTTATTCACCTTGTCAAAACCAATCATATCTGGAACAGCATGTTTGGATAATCTCTTCTCTTCAATATTATTATAGTCAATAGTATATATAATCTTATAATCCTTTGCTCAGCATATAATTTACGTTGGAAGTCCACAGATGACCAACTGTCATTTGGAAAACAATACTTGGCCCACATTTCACATCTGAAAAAGAAAATATTTTCATTATGATATTTTCATTTATCATTATGATATTTAATCTACGGAATTTAGAGACTATTATAATTTTGTTCTTGCAGTAACGCTAATAGAACTCAAAGAAGTGTTATCTTTTTTATTGTGAACATAACCGCTACCGCTTTAACAGGGGTCTTTTCTGTCTTTTTTTTTTTATTGTAGCATTTAGTCGTTAGAGAGGATAACAACCATTACTGCTAGTGTCAAGTGCCAGGATAGACAGTTTCATAAAATAATTTCTCGGATATTTGAGAGAAGTTTTCAACATCGTTGTTTGACAACTGCGATGAAGGCTTGTTGAATAACAAAAAAAGGACGTGGCAATGTCAGAAGTATTTAAACTGGTCAATTTCAACACTTACCGTCGAATATTTGTTGTTCCTGGCTTTGGAAAGCGATATAGTATAATGTTTGCAATTGCATCATCTTGTGGTGAGATTCCACACTTGAGACATTTTCTCTTCAGGTTATCAGGCATGTTCCCTGACAAACTATTGTTCAAATTGACACGTTTTAGAGTCACTGTCTCAGGAAAAGCAATTAAATCTAAGTAACAACACGAAAAAGAACTCAAGTTTAACACAAAAATCAAAACAAGTCACTGTCTCCAAACGAGACTATTTCTGATGTAAAAACACAAAAAGACACTATCAAGAAAAGTCGTTATCTCAAAAGCAAGCACACTTCGATATTATTGCGTAAATTCGCAATGGAGAAACAAAAGGAAAATAATTCATGCGCCAGAAATATAAATTCGGCCATATTTTTTTTGAATGTATGTTGCCAGTTCTAACATTGACTTTACATCCATTATCCATTTAATAAATAATCTTCAAACTCATGTCTTTCTGGATAATTTTAAACAAAATATACTTTAAAATATTAACTTTAGTTAAATAACGCAAATTTATGTTTTAAAAGATGTTTATCATCAGAAAATATGGTTAACATCTATGAATCTTTTGTTCTTATTTACTACCATTTTAGGATTATTAGAAACATGTTTTTTGAGGTAACACTCGATGTATCCCTAGTAGGTATGTCTCATTGCGCCAATAGAAAAGTCGACCGCCCCTGGAACGCTGCGACCAGACGCAGCACAGGGGCCTTACCATGAGCTTTTATAAAACCATCCATAATCCGTGCAGTTTTTAAGCAGGCCTTAAACAGGATTGCTTATAATCGTACTATGAGCCCTGTTTAGGTGAACGCCTTATAGATTGCTTGAGTCGTAAGGTGAACGGTTATTTGTCTCTGGTCTGCCTTAATGTTAAAACGAGATAGCGCTATACAACTGTTGTATCTGACATCTCTTTTCTTCGGAAGCGTTCGAAAACCATTGAAAGATTAAAAACCGGTTGAACCGGTAAAAGAGAATATCTCAACATATTTACAATTATTTGTTATTTTTGTTGTTCGTTTTAACGTTTTTTATTCTTAAGATATGAGTTATTATATTTTACAGTTGTCTTTATTTTATTACATCTTTACTCTACATTCTCCAAGAATTTTCCAAGCTATTGATAGTGGAAGGAAATGTTCATAGCTTGTTATGAACGTACTTAACCTATGTACAAGTACTACAATAATTTATTAAAGGTGGCAGAAAATTTTAAAGAAATAAAGATCTTCGAAGTTTTGTATAAAATACACCTACCCATTGTACTTTCACGATCCATGTCAAGAAAGCAGTCTTACATGAGCATTACCGTCCTTCTGAAAAACGAAAACTGAGCAAACATCTCGATTCTGGGGAAATCCAAAAGGGAAACACCACCAAACAAAAAAGAATTTTAGACAACGACCAATCGTGTTCTAAAATACAGATGTTTTGTTTGTATTTTCTTCTTTAAACAATCGATAGAAAAGTGTGTCCGCAGTTTGTGTTGATTCTTCATTGTACAAAGTGTTTGCAAGTAATTTACATCGTCGTGCTTTGTACCGCGATAAAAACTAAGAATATCTACCTATTACTTCCAGAGATTTCTCTGATTACTTCTGAATGAAATCAACTCGAATGGTATCTGGGTTCGTCAATGTTGTAGATATTTTTTCGATGTTTGCATGACTTGGAAAACGTCTGGTAAAATACATATAACCAGTGTATAGGTTTTAATAAGTCTGCACAAGCGAGAAGTGGAAAAAGATATGGAAAGCATTGCACAATTTATTGTTTAGTCATCTCATTACCATGAATACTGAAAAGCAATCCATATGTGGGGCTAAATTATTGAAATGTTTAAAACCAAATAGGTATATGCGAACAAATCCAAAAAGTGTAAATTAATTTGAATGTGTAGTA
Source organism: Schoenobius gigantellus (assembly GCA_963935595.1). Lineage (NCBI taxonomy): Eukaryota > Metazoa > Arthropoda > Insecta > Lepidoptera > Crambidae > Schoenobius > Schoenobius gigantellus. The sequence goes on from OZ012554.1 coordinate 27,030,624, forward strand.
CTCATGCGAATAAAAGACAGTTATTGTGAAGAAATAAATGTTTTATTATAAGTTGAATCTTAAAAACCTGAATTTTGTTTTCTTTATTGAAGAAACTCACTCAGAGACAGCTAAATTTGAAGAAGTACCTATATTTGTCATAGGATATCTGGTGAACAACCCAGAAGCGAACAACAAATTTCATTTTTGGCTGCTGCTTCATGTCTGCCACAATAGATGGATCTTGCGCTGCAGAAGACGTTTGCTTAAATGCTTCTTGGATTAATCAAGATTAGCTTCATTGCATAGTGTGAATACAGAGGCGAAAATCTGGGCCAAGAAAGATTGGGAATAACCTGAAATGATTGTTTTATTTTAAGTCTAACATTGTAGTATTTTTTTGTTTCTTGTGTTTGATTTCATTGTTTTGAGCCTAATTTTTTATTATATTTTGGAAAAATGTTATTAGTTTTATTTTTACCAATAATAATAAAGCTTTATTTAAATTTTCTAAATGAGAGGATGATTTGTCCAAGTAAATGATTCGTGATTAGACCCTAGATGATTTGCATCAACACATACATTGTAGTGATGTTGCAGTTAAGCATTTTTTTGCCCGAGCATTTCTCACAAGCTAATTTCTTTCTCTCAATCGATCATCAGTTGACCCTGGTGAGGTTAACTGATGATCGACAAGACTAAGCAGACACCCTATACAACCTATGTTGCTTAGCAAGAGTTGACCTTATGGCGGAATGGTCTAAAAATTGGGAGAAAACAAAAAGAATAAAGGGTAAATATTATGCAGACATACAGCCTGATATTCCGTCAAAACCCTGGTTCTCCCATTACAAAATGGCTGATAAACGTACCACTTCTGTCATATGTAGATTGCGAATTGGTCATTCTTGCACTCCACTGCACCTGTACAAAATACATGTTCGAAGCACACCTATATGTGATTGTGGCACTGAGGAAGGAAGCACAGATCACATTTTGTTTAATTGCCCCACAAATCCTGTATCCTTTTATGATATCCTACCTCCCTCTATTCCTAGACCTATAAATGTAAAAACTCTTTTGTGTATCTCAAACTACTTAATGTTGAAATTACTTTGTAAATATATATACACCTATAGTATTAAGCTGTAACTGTACTAAATTAAGATTTGTGTGCTTCTATGTTGTGATGTTGTTGTGACGTCTTGTTTTGTCCTTTTACAGGTAACTCAAAACAATCTTACCTTCTCACTTTCGGCCACTTACCAAAAGTAAACTTTTATTCTGTATTTTATCCTAAACTTGAGATTGGCAGAAATGGTTGTCATTATGACCGATTGCCATATATAAAGAAGTTGAAGTTAAAGGTAGCATAAGAAACCTAATAAGTGTTTATTATAAACATCTTTATGGTGAAATGATATATCTACTTTCAAGAATTGAAAGCTTAATTTCACTGAATGCCCTCCTTTCTGTGTCTTATTGAGTATGAACATTATATGCTAACAACAATGTGCATATACTTAGATCTGTCTGCAATGCACATCTGAAAAGAAAGCTCTCACTTCAAGTTTTATATTATTTATTTAAATTCCCATAGCACAAAAATTTTTGAGAAGGTATTAATGAACCGTCATATTAATTATTTTGTAAACAGAGTATTAACTTTTATTTTTTTTTGCCACAAAATTAAATTCACATCTGCAGAAAGAAATTTTGTTTGTGGAACAAGAACTGCCTTTTTGCCTCGGTGTAAAATTAGACAAGTTATTAGAAAATGTTCATATAGTTTTTACTCTTGATGTTCCAATCTTTAAAAAAGGAGCGAATGCTTTTGGTGTCAGTAAAGCTAAAATGGATGCAAAAAAATCGTTGAGATATTAAGGCAAGCCAATAAAATGATTCTTAGATGGAAAGAACTGACTAACAACTAAGGCTAGGAACATAACCTGCACTAGCACCATCAACCGAGCTACCATTTGGCACTGGGCCAAAAGCTGGTGGTCCTCATTATTTACAGCGTTTTTCTACAGAAAAAGTTGTAAGTGTTAACACTACAGCATTCGGTGGTAACACTACACTTATGTGTTTGGATTAATTTGCAGGTCCTAAAACTCACTTTCGCATTTATAATATTAGTTAGGATGGTAAGATATTATGTGTAGGTTTGGTAAAAGCTATAGAAGCATTTTGCAAAGTTAATGCTTATCCTTAATAATTTGGTGTAATGCCACCACCACTTCAACTAACCGCTGGGCGTAGGTTTCTCCACAGATGAGGAATGAACCTACTACACCATTATGGGAACATAGTAGGTAAGGTAGTAAGTTCACAATTTGAATCGTATTAGCCTTTATTATACACACCTTAACTCATACACATTACATTCTTTTAGCATATTTTTGGAAACCACATTTATTTCTTATTTGCACATTGTTAATGGCATCAATTTCTTGTGATAAAACAGGAAACCTGTCTGTTGAGCAACATTTTGGGGTTCCCCAGTTGAATTTTGGTATGATCCATGTGCATAAAGATAAACAGCTGTTAAAACCCTGTAACAGAAAAGGTTGTTTTTGCTAAGTTGTGAATTAAAGGTTGCTACAAAAAGATGATCCAAAGTGACCTTTGTTTCTAAATTTTAGTCATTTGAACTTAATTTTCACTATCAGTTGAAAGTATAGTAAAAATTCCTAACCAACTCTAGAGGTAACCAAACATGGTTAGAATGAAAAATGTTACCTACATTATGCTTAACATTAGATAAAGTAGAACAAAATAAATTAATGTCTCTCTGTTTGTATGCTTAAATCTTTAAACTACGCAAAGGATTTCAATGCAGTTTTCAGCAATAGATCACCCTATCTATTCAAGAGGAAGGTTTGTATGTAATATACATATAATATTATTAATCACTCCAAACTGCCCCACATTAGTATCTACATTGCACCCGTGCGAAGCCGGGGCGGGTCGCTAGTTGCTTAATAAATTCATTTTCACAGAGTAGGTACTTTTTTATACTGAAATTCATTTTCCTCTGAATCAAAGGTAGGTTTGATTGTTCTGAGGGTATCATTAGCTTCTCTCGATGTCACTTGTTTTAACTCCGTGCGGTGTTCACTCTCCAAAAATTCAAATATTTCATTATCGTCACATCACATCTCAAGCAATATCTCAACTTTCAAGAGTATTATACACTGAAAACTATATAAAAATTAAAAACAGTAGGCGTGACTCGGCTATTAATTATACGAAAATTAGGGAGTTAAAATTAGAGTAAAAGTCACTACAGCCGTTTGAAAACATCTTAAATAAAGTCAGTTTTAACAATTATCTTATGAAAATTCCACCAAATTGGGCCAAATCCACTTAACAATCTTGTTACAGCCGCTGAAGAGCAACTTTTTAAAGATTGCTTTATTTGACATTTAGGACGTTCAAAAGCAGTTTTCAAACTGTCAAATGGGCGGTCATGGTACGAAAGTTCATACATAAAAAAAGGTGAACGGTTTCGTGACGTCATTTTAAGCAGGCCTGCAAACGCGCTGCTTTAAGCCGGTCATAGTACGGAAATAGACAGCAATACTGTTTAAGGCCTGCGATAAGAGCTCATGGTAAGGCCCCAGGACGCCTGCGGTCAATCAGCGAACGCGTCGATGTGAACACGGTGCTACGAGTTCGTACACAACATCTGATCGCCACCGTGCACGTGATCGCGGACGCACTATGAATGCTTTGGTTTGGTCTTCGCTTTAGGTGGAAGTATGTACCTCTTTCATTCTCAAATTGTATGCTTTACGCTTTTTTATTTTTATACAATAATTACTTCTTCTAAATAAGAAAACTTAAGCAATGTAGCCTCAAACAAGCGGAATGAAATCAAACTTTCTCCCTTAAGAGGATTGTGAAGCTGTAAATTTTCATACAAAAAGCGATAACGCTTTTCTCCCTTTAAACATAGTCCAATTTTCATAATTTTTGGAAATCTTGTAGATATAATGAAAAACTAGGTTTGTACGTTTTGACTTTGAAGAAATATTGCTCAGGATATAAGTTAGTAGCATCTAAATATCTATATTTTCGACTTAAAAACTATCTTGAGCATTTTTGTCTTTTTTTGACTAAATTATACTGAATTACAAAAAAAGCAAAACGTACAAACATACATTAAGGTATACTGAATCTAATGAGACCAAAAGCGTCTAATTTCATAAAGGTTTAGGGGGGTAAAACAGTTATCGCCCGAAACAATATTTCAAACAGGAATTGTAGGCAATTTCGACCATTTCTTGCAACTCTCTCTATCGCACGATACGGGTCGGGGGCAGGGGTACAATGTAGTGATAGTGATGTGACATAATGTTATCGTAGTTATTGTCCCCTAGGGAGGAGAAAGTAATATCGATATATCGATCAATAGTGAAAGTTATTACTCAAGTCGGAACTATTAATCTTCACAAATACCTTTTACATGAAAAAGTAAATATCTTTTTGAATACGTTTATTGATTTTAGTGTTTTATTTTAAAGATTTTATTTCAATACAAATTTCCTTATTTAAGGGTTAGCACTAGCAGCCTGTAGCCTGTTAACTTTACTGTAAATTCCCAAAACCAAAAAAGGAAAAAAATGTAAGTATGTAAGTAGTTGTTTGTTATAATAAATATGTGCCATAAAGAAACCAACTCAAAATAAATTCGTATTTTGTTTCTTGTGATAGGTATTCGTTATGCAATGTATGAAGTTGGAGCAGCTAAAAACGTGTAATAGACTATGCAAGTAGCGTTATTTTTAATATTATTTTATTTGAATTTTATTCCTCTAAAGCTGGGCTCTAAGGTTTTACTCGCGTTATGGAATCTACGATTGTATAAAAAATACAAACGACAAAGTACCTAAATAATATACGAGTATGTAGGGTAGGCAGGGTATGCATATATGGGAAGAAGGCACCCTTCGTACGGTTTTGAAGTTTTTTTTTTCATTTTAACTATAAAATTTAAAGCAGCTGATTACATATACTAATAGGTATTTTTTAACCGACTTCAAAAAAGGAGTTTCTCAATTCGATGCGTATGTTTTTTTTTTGTGTATGTTACGCGATTACGCCGCCAATTGCAGACCGATTTTCAAAATTCTTTTTGTATTCTCAAGTTTATACTCCAATGGTGGTCCCACGGTTACCAAAGTTAGGATCTGATGATGGGATCCCATAAAAATGGAGGGAAATCCTTAAATTTTTAGGTGCGTCCAACGTGTTTTTTTTATAAAAACGTCGCCCCACCGGACCGGAGACCGGAACAAATTTCTGTAGGCCATACAAAACATCTGTCCCGTGCGGGAATCGAACCCGCGACCTGTTGCGCAGTAGGCGATCGCTCGACCTCTGCGCTAACCGTGTCAACCGTTTTGTGTGTATGTTACGCGATTACTCCGCCAATTGTGGACCGATTTTCAAAATTCTTTTTGTATTCGGTAGAGTATACTCCTAGGGTGGTCCTAGGTTCTGATGATGGGATCCTATGAAAATCGAGGGATACCCTAATTTAATTAGGGTTCTTTCACTAAAAAGTTAAACAAAAAAAATATTTTACAAAAAATAAAAACAGACTTTAAAAACACTGAAAAGTTAAAAATAGTGTAAGAATAGGTACAGACAACATTACATTTCTATATTGAAGTCGGTGCCAAACGATGATCTCCTAGAAAGTCTTAAAATTTGGCACCGTCTTCAATAATGATGTGTGATGTTGTCTGTACCTATTCTTATATTATTTCTAACTTTTCAGTGTTTTTGTAGTCTGGACGAACCCGACGAATCGAATCCCGCCGGACGGACCTCCCGATCAACATCCGGTGGCCTCAACCACTAGACCACGGAGGTGGTAAAAATTAGAATTCTAAGACTATTAGTATAACTACCCAAGATTAGTGTATAAAAATGAAAGGTATTTTTTATTTGATGCATAATTATTACTTTATATTTTTTAAATCCCTGCTCCTATTTAGTTTGTATGTAAAAGTATTAATTTATCTATATAAAATAATAGATTTTTTGTTATTTATTTTTAAGTTAACAAGAGGTCTGTTCTTGTTTCAACAATTGTAAATGTCATTTTATGTTTAGTGTTTATTTTTTTCATAAAAGTATCCATTATTGATTCACATCTCAAATGAAAAACATTTTAATTCAGTATAACACTCATCTTACAAAAAGTCATTTTCTTTAGACAGGTAAATGTACGATAGATAGCTACTTTCATAACAAATAATAGCTCAGTCCTATAAAGTAGGACTTGGTAGGGATACCAAGTAAATGCCTACACTATAAATTTCAAAGGAATACAAAAATAATTTACGAAACTTATCTACTAAAATATTCTTATCTACTAGAAGATTTTTATTTTTGTTTGTAATGAATAAACTCAAAAACTAGCTCACTGGGAAGTCTCGGCGTAATTATTGTTAAAACGATTTTTAGAAATAAAGCTACCTATTTTTTTTTCTTTTTAAACTACTAGGCTGATTTAAAAAAATTTTTGACTAATAAAATGCTACATTATCACTGAGTAATATAAGGTTATAAAATAATTTTTCATACGGGAAAACAAAATTCCCTCACGAAAAACGAAAATAACGAAGGCAAAGTTGCGAGCGGAAAGGCAGTCAGGAATACCTAAGCAACGCAAAACATTACAAACGGTAAAATAATGATCTCGAGTTCTCGCGCCAAGGAGTCGCGCGCTGCTGTCGTTGTGTGCGTGAGAATTTGCGCGTGTTGTATTTGTGGTGTAAACGCCAGACAGGAGGCCGAGCGGTGTGAAACAGATAGCATTTTAGAAAATACCTACTCGCGCCGCGCACGATTACTTCACAATCCTCTTAAGGCGCTACATCGAAAATAAATCAAACAATGGGAGGCGTGGTCTATACGTAAACGCGGGGCGCCCCCCGTGCTCAAGTAGCTAGTCTTTATATCTATGGTATCAAAGCCGTGAATGCGCTGCGCCCGCATGCAATTAGAATCGTTTAGAAATTATCGACGTAAGCGACAAAATACAAATAATTTTATAAAAAAATAACTATAATGATTAGAAAAAATGCTTTTACACGATTCTAAATAATGATGATGTCTACTTATTTATGGAACTTTTTAATGAATACCTAATACTGTTTATTAGTAATCCTGAATTTTCTTATTTTTAAGAGGTAATTTAAAAGATAAAATGTATCGAGGCAAAATCTTTAAATCGCGTTTCCAGTTTTTGGCGTTTCTAGCTAAAGATATAAGGAAACACATATTTAAGTTTCAGATCTGTAAGGTCTCTCAGTGACCTATGACATTACATTAAAAATAACCAATTTTTTCGATATAGCCCTTAAAATAGGGCACTTATCCGGCATCAGTTTTTTTTTTACTATGTTGTTCACATATTTCAATGATACTTATATCATCGTAATCCTGGCGAGTGTGGCTATAGGTGCATATTTTTTAGTACCATTATCCTTCGTGGTTAAAAAATATAATTACAATAATGATAAAAAAACATGTTGACGTTTTGCGGTTTTCACCAAATAATAAATTTTTTTTATATGGGGTAGGAAAAAAATTGTTCCAGAAATGAATTCGTCGTCCTCGAGTTATCCAAAAACGATACCACACTTGCCCTAGTACCTATAGCTAGGCAGATATAAGCCTCAAAGCAGAGCGCGGCAAAACCAAACTTCAACCCCCACCCCCGCCCCCCAGACGTGGGTCTGTCGATAGCTACCGGGCTAAATCCAACCACCTAAAGAACAACCATGCCAAATTTGAAAGCTTAATCAAACTTCAAGTAGGTTCCCATACAACGTGTTGCATTGCAGTAAATTCCCAATAAGGTACCAAACGCGTTAAATCCCGTAAAAATTTTAGTAAGTAATCTACTATTCTGGTTTCTTGTGATTTTATTCCCAGCTCCAAGTAGGAACTCTGTCAGAATGCCCCCTGCTCCTGAATTGACATCCTGGATCCGCCTCTGCCTGCTTATCTGAGGAAGGAATGCCCGTATATATTAGATAGGAAGTGAGGTATATAAGTGAAGGTACGGTTGAAATAATGAATAAATCAGTAACAGTGAACCGAAAATGCACGAAATCAGCAACAATCAAAACAAAGGCTACGGCGAATGAAAAAAGGAACCGGCAAGACCGGCTCCATTAGGCCGGGGTCCTAATGAAATAAGCCATAACAGAATGAGAAAGGTCCCCGAAGCAATAACAGTTTTAATTACGTTAAAAATTACGCCGCGTAACTTGCACGTAGGTCTCTTGCCGGTCCATTTCGCTTTTACGGTTATGTTTATTTCTTCGTACGTAATGGGGCTAGCGGTTTTTGCGAGAATATGGGTTGGCGATGTCTTTTTCAAGTCCATATTTTACTGGTGCAGTTTTTGTGTGATTAAGACATCTCTAGGATCTCGTAACTGTTATGTGGAAGGTTTCCTACAGTTTACGGAACTAGTTGTAATAGTTTTTGGATATTTACTTTTATTTGGAGAGACTCTAATAAGCTCAAACAGTTGACTCTTTTATTGAATGTGTATTACTTTATAATACTCGTAATTAAACTGATTACGAGTATTATATTTATGCTAACGACTTAACATAAATTGTAAATGTCGGCACCTCCGATAAAGTTGATGAAGTAAAGTCTTATTAAGCGCCCATTCTTCTTATCAATTAAAAAATATTTTACAAAAAATAAAAACCGACTTCACAAACACTGAAAAGTTAAAAATAATATAAGAATAGGTACAGACAACATCACACTTCTATATTGAAGTCGGTGCCAAACGATGATCTCCTAGAAAGTCTTAAAATTTGTCACCATTTTTTATTAACTTTTTAGTGAATGAAATCTTTTTAGTGAAAGAAACCCTAATACCCTCAAGAAACCCTACCAGCTCACCTTCAGTGAGCTGGTATTAAATTAGGGTGTCCCTCGATTTTCATTAGATTCCATCATCAGATCCTGACTTTGGTGACTTGAGACCACCCGAGGAGTATACTTTATCGAATACAAAAAGAATTTGAAAATCGGTCCACAATTGGCGGAGTAATCGTACGTAACATACACACAAAACACGTTGGACACACCTAAATATTTAAAGGTTTTCCTCGATTTTTATGGGATCCCATTATCAGATCCTAACTTTGGTGACTATGGGACCACTCTTGGAGTATACTCTATCGAATACAAAAAGCATTTTGAAAATCGGTCCACAATTGGCGGCGTAATCGCGTAACATACACACAAAAAAAAACATACGCATCGAATTGAGAACCTCCTCCTTTTTTGAAGTCTGTTAAAAAGTCCTGAATGGTAGGTAAAAAATTGGACAATTCAAACGATTTTTTATCAAGACATTTGGACAGAGATAATATTGATTTGATTTAACTTAAAGAGATCTTATTAGATCTTAACTTAAAGATGTAGGCATAGAAAGAAAGAAAAGAAAAAGATATTTATTGGACAACAACCGCAATAGAGTTGAAGCTGTTATGTGCAAAGTGGCAGGGAAGGTACCTTTATGATAAGGCCTGCAGTATATGCCTGTGCTATCAGTTTGCAACGCAACGCGCGAGTAGCAGATGCCGTTGATTGCGGTGACGGTTGTGCTGTCGGTTGCCAACTCAGAACTGTAATTTTTACGAGTATATAAAGTTTATATAAAATTATATAAAATAACTTTTGACTGACTGACTGATTCGACATCGCCGAACCTAAGCTCAAGTAGACAAATAAAATTTAGTCAGTGTTGGTTCCGTTTATATAACACTAACACACTAGTAAAGGGTATTTGAAAATTCTACCCCGAAAGGGGGTTGAAGGTGTGTTAGGAATTTCTTTATTTTTGAAACAAAAACATGAATCTTTGTATTTAGTGTAGATTGAAACGACTACGTGTTGTAGCTGTTAGGCAAGTGAATTGAGGAGCTTGGTCGCGCATTGGCGCGTGCGCTCAGCGAACGATTGCTAAGAATAAGCAACGTGCGTTATGGTGAGTCTTATGATAGTGGCCAAAATACGAATCATCAAGCTCCTCCCTGCTGCGGAAAGCACGTTAAACAGTGGGTCCTGCGACTGATCTCGCCCCGATCGTGTCGGCTAACCGTCCCACCCATCGGACTATTAGAGTGAAGGAACAACTTGCGTTTGCGCTTATACACGGTGTTTCATAATAACCAATAAATATTTTATCCTTATCTAAAACTAATTATTAAATTGTGTTTACCCGTAATGTCATTCAACCCAAAATTTTCATGTAAATCATAGACATGATAATGATACTATGATATACATGAAAATTTTGGGTTGAATGACATTACGGGTAAACACAATTTATTAATTAGTTTTAGATAACGATAAAATATTTATTGGTTATTATGAAACACCTTGTATTTCCTGCGCAGATGGCTCGTAGTCCCATTCTGGAGCAGTGGATCTACGGGGAAAAAAAATTACCCGTGGACCCACCAGTGGGACATTTTGGTGGGACCACGGGTAATACGTCCTCTGTTGATTGGCCGCCGTGACCGAATATTAGGAGAACATAAGGGAAGGAGTGAAATGTGGGTTTAAAGATTGTTTATTGATTAAATATCATCTTATTTTATCTTCGGGTGGGGGCGGCCCAATTAAATTTGAGCCTTCGCACTTCGACCCACCATGGATCTTTTGTGCTTCCCAAGTTTTAGTCCGTACAGCCATCGCCACCTACGGTCCAGTCTATTGTGCCCATGAGCTCAACGATGTCCTTCGGTGGTATGGCCCTGTAGTCTTCCGGTTTTGGGTATCCAATTCCCGTCAACCTTAATCTCCTGCAGGTTAGGGCATCGCAGTGGCACAGCAGGTGTTCCATGCTTTCCTCTACCTCCTTGCAGGCCCTACAGATTTTGGAACTGGTGTGTCCCATCCTGGTTAGCATGATCCTAGTGCCGAAGTGTCCGGTTAGAGCACCTAACAGTAGGCGAGTCTGGGATCTGCTTGAGCTCAGTGTAAACTTGAGCCAATTATCCATACCCATGAAGAGCTTGGCGTGAATCATTCCTTTCTGGTTGGCCCATTCTTTTTGATGCCTCATTTGCAGTTGAGTTCTTAGACCTGTACTGACTGTTTTTGGAGTGATCCCGACAAATGGTTCCGGTCCTATCAATTGTGTTTCCGATCCCTTTCTTGCCAGGTAGTCAGCCTTCTCGTTTCCGGCGAAACCCTTGTGACCTGGTATCCAAACTAGACGTACCGTATTGGTTTTACCCAATTTATTCAGTATTTCAATTGTATTAAACACTAGTTTGGATTCCACTTTGTATGACAGGAGCGCTTTGAGAGTCGCTTGACTGTCACTGAGAATGTAGATGTTTAGGCCTTTGCGACCTTTGTCTAGATTCTCCTGTGCACAAGCTAGGATAGCATATGTTTCAGCTTGAAACACAGTTTGCTAGCTCACCCATGCTGATCGATATATCAGTATTGTTGCAGTGTATTCCTGCCCCTGTACCAGATTTCATTTTCGATCCATCTGTGTACCAGATCATGCTGTTTCCCCGAGGGGATGCCAGCCCCTTATCCCATTCCTCCCTTGTTGGAATGTGTACCTCAAAGAGTCGTCTAAATACATATTTGGGTAACATTCTGTCGCTGGTCATGCTCAGCAGCGGATTGTCCCCTTCAGACGCGAATGCCGTGTGTTTTGTGAGTGGCCGGTTTGCATTCCACATTCCCAAAGTTCTGAGCCTGTAGAGTGTTCTCATGGCTTCTCCTTGTACAGCACTGTGGAGTGGTTCGAGATTCAAAAATCTCTCCAAGGCCGCTGTAGGGGTAGTTTTGAAAGCCCCCGTTATAGCCATACAGGCCAGCCTTTGGAATCTACCTAGTAGTTCCCTGCATGTGACTAGTTTCGTTCTTGGCCACCAGGCAATACTGCCATATGTTATGACCGGCAGTATCATTATTTTGTAAATCCAGTAGAGTATCTTAGGTTTGAGACCCCAGGTTTTACCGAAAGTAGACCGGCACATATTGAGTATCCTTCCGGATTTTTCAACAGTGAGGTCTACATGTTCCTTCCACGTTAGTTCTTTGTCTAGGGTAACTCCTAGATATTTCACCTTTGTGGACCATGGTATCTCAGAGCCGTATAGCTTTAGATTCCTCATGTTGTTGAGCTTCCTCTTTTTTGTGAACGGTATGATCACTGTCTTTTTGGGATTGATGCTGAGACGTGTCTCTTTGCACCAGTGCTCAACCCTTTGTAGTGCCCTTTGCATCAGGCTGGCTACCACATTTGGCACCTTGCCGTTAGCTAAGATGACTATGTCATCAGCATAACCTACTGTGGTCAGTGGTCCTTTGTTCAGTTCTTCGATCAATGGATCAATCACAAGACACCAAAGTGTAGGAGACAGGACTCCTCCCTGTGGGCATCCCTTGGTGGTTGTGACGCTCATTGTATCGCCTAATACGCTCGCAGATATGACTGCTCTCTAGCATACAATTAATCCATCTTATTATGGTGTCATTGATGCCATGTAGTTTCGCCGCTCTGCTAATGGAATCAAATGTAGTCTTGTCAAAGGCGCCCTCCACATCCAGAAAGGCGCCCATGCACACCTCTCTTGAATCCAGTGCCTTTTCAATCCCGCTGATCACATAGTGTAGAGCAGTCTCAGTTGATTTTCCTGCTTGGTAAGCACACTGCATACCCTGTAATGGCCGCTTCCTAAGCGGTCCGTCCCGAATGTACCTGTCGATGAGTTTCTCCATCGATTTCAGTAAAAAGGATGAGAGACTTATCGGTCTAAACGCCTTTGCATGTTCGTAGTCAGCTTTGCCCGGTTTCGGTATAAAGCTTACCTTTATGTGTGTCCACACTTCTGGTATGTATCCAAATGCTATGCATGCTCTAAAGAGTCTGCATAGAATAGGAACCAGTATTGTTTCACCTTGTTGTAGTAACACGGGATATATCCCATCGGGGCCGGGTGATTTGTATGGTTGAAAGCTTCTTATTGCCCATCGGACCCTCTCCTCCGTTACTACCTTCTTAGCCGACGTCCAGTTCTCCCTTGTGGTGTGGGTTCTCGGCATTTGCCTAGGGGTCTGTTCGTCTGCATTGGAGCCAATAGGCGTAGAACCGGGAAAGTGTGCATCAAGCATAATAGCTAATATTTCGTTTCCCGTTTCCGCCAGTCTTCCATTCGCATCTCTCACTGCTATGAGTGGGTTTGCTTTGACCTTGGATATAGCTTTGCTAAGGCGCATGCCTTCTGGCATTGCTTCTATTGATTCACAGAAACCACGCCACGACCTGCGTTTAGCCTTCCTTACTTCGGTATTGTACTTAGTAAGTTTTACTGCATACTCCGAGTAATCTTGTTTGCGTTTTGCTTCGTTAAACGCTTTCCTTGTGTCCCGCCTGAGTTTAGTCAGTTCCGGTGTCCACCATTGTACCTTCTTAACTTTTGTCTCCTTCTCTGGGCAGTTGCGTGTCCAGGAGTTCATGAGACCTCTGTTGATTCGATTGGCTTCCATGTCTAATTCTGGAATTGAATTCAACCTGTTAATGGTGGTTCCTAATTCTAACTCTAGGTCCCTCCGATATGAATCCCAATTGGTATTCCTTGGATTTCTCCGTCTTATAGTACCCAACTTTATGTTAGTTCTATACGTAAAGCATATGTAGTTATGATCCGATAGTGATACTTCACCTGACACATGCCAGTTGTCAATTGATAATAACGCTTGTTTTGTCGCAACCGTGATATCAATTACCTGAGCCCTATTTTTGTTAACAAATGTGGGCGTAGTGCCTCTATTGAGTAAGAATAAAGATGAACTTACCAGATATTCCAGTAGGTCTTCACCCCGTTTATTCGTGTCTGAGCTACCCCACACAGTATGATGTGCGTTAGCGTCAAAGGCAATGATGAGTTTCTTTTGCCCCTGTGTTTCAGCCAGTTTTCTAATATATGCAGAGACTGGCTCCTTCTCCTCATAGGGTAGGTACGCAGCGGCTAATACAACACTTTCAGCTGGGTTCCCTCCCCCCGTCTTGATCTCCAATGTGGTGAGATCCCTGTAACATAGCGAACGTAAGGGTTTAGCAGCAATGCCATCCCTTACATAAATGCATGTCCTAGTATCATTGGTTGGGCAGCAATAGTAAATTACCCCCCCTGTCTTGTCTAAGCCTTTAACATCACCCTTATATATGTAAGGTTCCTGTATAAGGGCTATGTCATATCTATTATCCTTGAGCTGCTTAGCCAGAATGGCAGTGGCAGCTTTACAATGGTGTAGATTAATTTGTACGCACCTGAGTCCCTCCATCTAGATGGTTTCGATGGGTACATTTGATGTTCCATGTATGTAACTAAGGCGAACAGTGTTCCGGCGACTTGAAGCAGAGATGATTCAGGTCGTCCAAAATGTCGTCTGTCCCCGCCGACTGTTGTGACAGGGGCAGCTCCATCGTGCTACCCTCCTCATCCCGCCTCACTTCGCCCGAGCACCCCGCCTCAGCCGTGGTTATGCTGCTGCTGGCCTCATTGCTGGGACCGGCTGCAGCCTCCTCCGCCCCGGGATTGCTCTGCCCCGGCACATCCGCACCGCTCGGGGTTTCCGCGAGCAGCTTGAATGTGCACAGTTCAAAGCAACCATCCAGGACATATCCCGCCTGCTTGATCACCTCAGCGGACCCCCCGTCCATGAGGACGATCCGCCTGATTCGGGTCCCCTCCACTTTCGTGTCGACGACCCTCCAGTCAGTCGTCCTCAGTGACGGGTTGTAGCGCTGAAGTGCTCTGCAAGCCTCTTTTGGGTCCAGCAGTCTCATATTGCGGCTCCTCCAAGCCATTTTGACTGGCTTCGGAACAGCCGCAGCATCGACCACCTTCACCTTAGTCTCTCCAATGCTCATCCCAGGGACGTTTGCAAGGAGCCATTCAGCAGCCGGTTTGTCTTTGCAGTCCACAAAGACTGCTCCTGTGGTCACCGACTGCCCTAATACGCATCGTGGAGGGGGGTCATCAGAGGCCATGAATTTCTCAGTGACGAGTTCCATGAGCTTCTCCTGATCCCCCTCCACCAAGTATGTGTTAGGGTAGTCCTCAGGAATGACCGCCAGCCTGACAGCTTCGAGAACGTCCCGATAGGTGCCATAACCGTGGGTTTTGGCCCTTTTCGGTCCTCCCTGACCGCCGGCCCGCGAGTCATCGCTGAGGGCCTCCCTACCACGCTTGAGCGCTAGGCCACCCTCGGGTAGCCCATCTTGTGCCTTTTGCCTTAAAATGCGAGCCCGCATCTTGGCAGACCCACTCCTGTTTTTCTTCTTACCTCCCCCCGACTCTGCAACAGCCGGCGCGCCAGATGGCCCGGCCGATGAGCCCATAGTGGACCCCTCAGCCTTGCCACCCCGCCCGCCAGCCCCCACAGAATCGGAGTATGAGGCGAAGATACCCGACCCAGAACCCGATTTCTCGGGCCCGGTTCCTAATTCCCCTGGTGACAGAAGCCTTGACTTCCCTGCAGGCACCGAGCCTTTTTGGCAAGAGGACCCTGTGAGCACCTTACGGTTCCCTTCAGCAGCTCTCTCGCCGGGGCCCGGAGCACTGCAAGGAACGTCGGACCTCCCTCCTGTGATAAAGCCTTGCGGCTCCTTGGACCCGCCTTGCGGTGAGCCCTGATCAACGATGCCATAGGCACCCCCCTTAAACTCTATATTTAAACGCGCAAACTTGCCCCCCCCAGAATAGGAGGGGCGGCCTGAGCTCGTCTCAGCCACCGGGGCTGAGCCGAGCTCAGGGAGGGACTCTCCATTTCTGGTACCCTCCTGGGGTAGTCTACAATCTCTTTTATTTGCGCTCATGGTAGACTTATTAACTCCTCCATCGTCGGAATAGGAAAGGGGGGAATGGGAATAGGAGTGTGGGTTGGGATTTGGGATAGGATAGTGGACGGGGAGAGGGGGGGGGGGGGGGAGTTCGGCTGGAGGTTTCGGTTGTATCTATGGCAGATGGCCATAGAACAAAACGGGCGACAACCTCGAGAAGGATAGTCCACCAGCCTTGCCTTAGGGATCTACACGACTCTGCGCTCTCCCCTAAGGCCATTCGTCAGACACGTTGACGGACAGCCAGACGTGAATAGGAGCCCCCTAACCGCATACCATCGATGCGATTAGTTGACCCCCGCCCATTAAATATCATTAAATATCATACTTAAACTATTAAGTTCTAACGGTTTTTAAGCTTCTGTTTTATGCAGGTTGATTTGTTTTCAAGATTTAAAATATAACATTTCCATGTAAAGAACAAAAATTACGCGAGTAAACCTGCGGACGAAGGCCAGTAATTAAATTTTAATGTATCAATTTAATAAAGGGAACAGTAAAACTGAATTCTTAAGAATAAAGTCAAGTAAATAAATAAAAAAATAAAACAGAACTTAATCATACCTATACCTTATAACTAAATAATTCAAACTTACACGTGTAGGACTACGTAGTAATTCGTGGTACAAGAATGTAACTGTTTCAAACTACGAGTACTTTATATTATCTTATATAATTATTCTTAGAATTCGAAGTATGTAGACTTGTTGTAAACTTAATATGTTCTTTTAGTTATCTCGTTCTGTAGATTTCCACGTAACTCGCTCCATAAATAAGCGCCAACCTTATTTGTGACGACTAACATTACCACCTCAAAAAAGGAAGAAACTTGGGAGATATTAAATCTACCCGACTCCGTGGGCTACTAAGATGAGCAGTGAATTTACCTATTACATTTGTTTCATCATTTTTTTGTGCTAGCTTTTCGCTAAGCTTCGCGTGCTTTTTCCAATTTGACTAAATAAATGAATACGAGTATTTTAATTTCATTTTTTATTAAAATATTTTTAATATTTATTTTAGCATCACTATATTGCAAAACTAACATCAAGTGGCCCTTATTTTGCTTTGCTTAAGTAAGTACCTAAGTATATATTTATTTTCCCGCAGTAAAAAAACCAAAGTTGTAAGAAGATTCGAAGTTGGAAGAAGTGACGACACGTTTAGCGCAGAGGTCGAGTGATCACCTACTGCGCAACGGGTCGCGGGTTCGATTCCCGTACGGGACAAATGTTTTGTATGGCCTACAGAAATTTGTTCCGGTCTGGGCGTATGTGCATGTGATATTCTATGTTTGTAACTGCACCCACGACACAGGAGAAAATCCTAGTGTGGGGCGACGTTTTAAAAAAAAGAAAAGAGAAGAAAAGAAAAGAAAGATGCTTCCATATTGTAGCCCGTATAAAGGTACCTACAACAATTTACTAATTATATATTAGGTATATAGGGCCCGGCAAATGACCTCCTTCCGCCTGATGTTAAGCGGTGAAAGAGGCCCAAATGAGTTGACAGATAGAGAAGGGACGACACCCACTATCCTAACTGCCCGCCCCCTGCTGGCCCAAAATATGCTATTTCATGCCTCTTTTGAAGGAACCCATGTTGTAGGATGGAGGAAACACGTGCGCAGGTAGAGAATTCCAAGTGCGGGATGAACGACAGAAAAAGGAATCTTGGAATTTCTTGGTACGGTGTGAAAAGGAGGATACAGTGTAGGGATGACTCCGAAGGTCCTTACGCATGTTTCTGTTAAGAAATGGAGAGGGAGGCCCAAATACACACAATTTCGATCTGAATGATAAAGACCTAACACTATTTAATACTAGCTGCTAGGGCTAGTAGGTGTATATTGGGCATTCTAAAACAGTTTTCATCAAAACACCGCAAACGAACGGAGTGAGATTTGAGCTACGCTTCGCTGCGCTCTAGCTCCGCTACGCTCCGCATATCTCACTGCGTTCGTTTACGGTGATTTGATGAAAACAGTTTAAGATTGCCCAATATACATTATACAGGGTTAAATTATTCATACCATTAAATTGTAATTTTTGATAAATAAAGAGTTATGCGAGTATATTGAATCACCATATTTGTTTTCATTAATAAAACGCAGAAATTTTTGTTAAAAATATTTTTTTATTATAAAGCAAGTAACAAATATCATCATAGCTAAACTAGAACAATACTTTAAATACAAATTTTCATTCAAGTACAATTTACTGAAGTCATAAATTACATGTGCTTAAGTACCACTTTTTTATGAATAAAACATTCCTTAGAGCGCACTCTTTTTTATGAGTTATACAATTGAAGTTAGCTCCACCTTTAGCATAACTATTGCGCAATGTTGCAAAATTAGGACAACCTTTGCCTTCAACATTTATCAAAAAGCAGTCAGAACACAAATCTTTAATCCATTTTTGCTTTTCAACACCTTTCATTATTATGGTTTGGTCCTTTAAAATTGGAATAATTAATCTCTTAAATTCTCTGAAATCTATATTGCCTTGACTCCAGTATATTCCTCTGTTGCGTTCAATCCAATTGACTGCTCTTTTTTCTTCGGCAGATAATTTTAGATACGAATATGGAGGTTTTATTAAAAAGACTTGCGTAAACTCTTTTGTGGCTAACGCAAATTCCTTAATAATAAAATTATTTTTGCAGTCTTTGAATCCTTGAACATCAACAAAAAGTATCGAACTCTTATCAGCACTCATTGTTTCGTTGTATTCCACTGTTTAACATAAAGTTGAAGTTTGTTCTTTCAAATACCTTTTGATTGCACTTTATTTAGTTAAGATATTTTCTTCACAATATTGCTCAGAGGTTTGTACTCAAAAATGCAGTCATTTAAAATCAAGCAATATGCTGCTGTCTGATCCGGGATTTCTTGGTCTGTTTCAATCTCCACTCTGACATCGATTGATCCCTTTATCATTTCTTGTTGGTGAGAACAATCAATAACAAATAATGGGGCAACGTCTCTGAATTCCTTCAAGCTCATCAACGGCTCTGGTCGCCGTCCATGATAAGACTGTTGGAATCTTGCATATTGTTCGTATAATAAATTAAATTTATCCTCTGAGAAACTGACATTCAATCCTTCATAAGGGTAATACGATGAATTTAAATATACTTTTACATCTCGTACATTGCAGTGATCGAACTCTGCCATTGACATTTCCGCATTGTGTTTGCGATTGGTTTGCAAGGCTATAATAACGAATCTTGGTTTCTCTATCTGTGACGAAGTTTTGATAGACCAAGTGTGTTTACGTGTCTTCGGTAATAATGGATATTCATACAAATCCCAATTTCGAAATGCTAGTGTAATAGGCCTGTCCTTTTCTAGATGTTTCAACAAATTGATTCTTTCACGATCTGATACTTTAACGTGCGGAACTCGCCAAACAACTTTGCTAATAGTTATATCTTCGACCACCTCTCCGACATTTAATTTCAAAGCATTGAGATTCGTATTGCTTCTTAATAGCACCAATTCATGTTTGGAGTTAATTATAACTTTTTCATAATCTTCTGCAAAACCTAAAATTTTCTTCAACGGCACAGAAGCCGAAAAAATTCCTCCGTTAAGATTGTTTGTACCAGAAGTTGACCATCCCCATACACGTGAGCATTTAGATTCATTATCATTTAACGAGAGGTACGATTTTATTGTTGTAGTTATGCCAGCATTTTTTATTTTGTCTATTTCTATTCCGTTTAACTCATATCGAATATCTTGAAATAAATATAGTATTGGATTGTTGATAAAATACACATTTGATATTTTTTCTTTAGTCGAACTATTATAAACATTGGCTTTACCCTCAATATACAAAGTGCTGAGTGAGGGTAACAGACATAGATCTTGTTGATTAATAGGTATTCTTATTTCATCATTCTTGTTGAAACTTGTTACGTACGGTTTATAAGAATGATATTCGAAACTTTCAATACTATTGTCATATGATGTTGATTGAGATATATTTAAAATATTCATTTTAACAAGCCAATCAACTTCAAAAATTCCTTATTGTTTTTGGTGAGCTTCTTTTTTATGTGAAGCGGTGTGCTTTTATGAGGTGATCTTCTAGTACTAACTTGAATGCAAGCTGTGTCATGATTTTTATTGAAATTTATCATTTTTACGAAAATGTAGATACAGTTGTACTTCTTCGTCTCGTAAATTGATTTGTTTATTCTCGGCGTCTAATAATTGTATAGTTATTGCACTTATAGAACTTTTATTTACAGGAAAATATATTAGATTTTTCGGCACTTCAATGATCCGATAACCAGGTGGTACGTTAGGAACAAACTCGTGAATAATATGACTTGCAGATCCGTTCACGAATGACCCACTAACTACGTCGCATTCGATGCGCACAATGGTTGTTGGCAATATACTGACAGGATACAGAGATTCGGTCCTTTTTAATGCCTTTATTGTTTCTCCACCAAAACCTAAAATCCTTCCAAGTGAGTCACTTTTGTTGAAATGAACATCTTTAGTACAAAAAATTGTAGTTTTTAAAGTATTATTATTACAAGTTAATTTTAACATTGCATTTCTAATGTATGTCTTTAAATAATCACAGATATCTTGAAGTTCATAAGCTCCTTCAGGTATTTCGATTACTTCGTTATCGTCATAGTAGAATTTATTATTTCTTTTATCTATGTTGGGTATAGAATTAAATGTTGAAAAATACAACAATCCACACTCATAGTATCCACTTAATTCCAAAGTAGGTGAGTAGTTTGTTATCAGAGAGGATCCTTTTCCAGTTATAGACACAGTGAAAGACATTTTACTACTGATAAAGAATTTTATTTCAAGCTTTATATAAATGTGTTTTCCAATACTCCTTTAAAAATTTTATACAAAGGTGGCCGCAATTAACAGAGTCAAATGTTTGATATTGCTCATAGTTATAATTTAAAGAAACATTTCTTAAGTAATCAAGTAGTTCTAACGGAGGTTTCAGATTACCAAAACTATCAAAATATTCAGCATACTTATTTTCTTTCACGTAGGCTACCCAATGTGTTCCAATGTTATTTGAAGTATCTAAATTTATAATACCGCATTCTATCTTCCTAGGTTTTGAGGGCAACGTATCCCTCATGAAAACACCACGAAAAAATGGAATATCACTAGCATGTTCTAATATATCCCAATTAGTTAATGCCCGCCTAGGTAGCCGCTTTATTAGTTTTTTGAGGGTTTCAAATATAGACCTGCACCCTTTTTATAAGGTCTAATATATAATCCTTTTCCGAGAGCAACCGCCTCCATCATCTTATTATGTCGTTCCGATTCTTGAAGAGCTTTTTGAGCTGCTTTTGAATCATTAACCGCTTTTGCTATGCCAGCTGCTCCACCAGCCAGTGAACCTAAAGCTGATAATCCCGCGAAAATAGGAATTAACGGTAACAGTCCTCCACATTTTGGAATAGGAATACAACGAGGTAAACTCATTTTATTTTGATTTCTAAATAGTTTTTTTGCAGCGGCGACCGCATATTTAATAGTAGAATTTGTGTCTTTAGATTTTATTTTTTTTAATTTAGATTTGAGTTTTTTCACAGCCGTCATAAACGACCGAGCACCTGCACCAGCTCTTAATTTGGCTTTCATAGCATTTTTTACTATCCATGAAGCAATTTTTTCTTTCTTTCCAGCGTCTTTTGATTTCAATCTTCTTTGAGCCATATTTAATAGATCTAGATCAGCTTTGTGCCTTACGTTAGCGTCGTTGTTTATGTAAGCAATATCGTGGTGCATACAAGCGTTATCCAATTTATTAATTCCTCGCTGACCCTTAAGTAATCGTTTCTGAAGCTTTGTGCCGGGTCCGCAATATTGGTAGCCCGGTAAATGTAACTCAAACGGAATCTTATTTATTAAGCTGTTTATGATACCACTTCCTTTCTTCATTGATAAACAAAAAGTGAATCAATAATGATATCTTGAGCTATTTTATATCATAAAACCAATTTATTCTTATCAACCCAACTATTTTCGCTATTACTTAATCCTAACCATTTTACAAACAATTTGTTTCCTTTTCTTTTTATAACCTTTTCAATGAGGTATAGGTCTGGAAACTTAGTTTTTTGTAACTCGTATGCATAAAATGAGCCGAGGATTCTTTGATTGCGTCTGTCCTCTATTTGATAAGTTGTTGGGTTAGTGTGATTAACTTTTACTATACGAAATATTTCGGTGGATCAGTTTGGCGTATAGCCTTTGTAAAAATCTGCTTTATATCTACTTATGCGAACATAATCACCAACACGAAATGTATATCCCGACTTGTTTTATTCTTTTGAGAATTCATAATATAACCTTTGACTATAAGCTCATTTACTTTGTTAACTTCCACAGGCTTAAATTTTGTTATTCTATGCAAAGTGTTATTGTAGTGTTCTACAACGTCCTTTAAAATATTTTTATACCATTGGTAATTTCCGTTCAAACTAAATAGTTTGTAAAGGTGAGATTTAATTGTTCTTATAACTCTTTCTACTATAGATGCTTTTTTAATAGAATATGTTGAATAATGATTAATATTATACTTTTTCATTAATTGTTTAAAATTATCATTGTAGAATTC
Source organism: Schoenobius gigantellus (assembly GCA_963935595.1). Taxonomy (NCBI): domain Eukaryota; kingdom Metazoa; phylum Arthropoda; class Insecta; order Lepidoptera; family Crambidae; genus Schoenobius; species Schoenobius gigantellus. The sequence continues at coordinate 27,053,163 of OZ012554.1, forward strand.
TGTGCCTAAATCAGTTTGTAAATTTTTAGGTTTTCGTAATGATGTAGTTAAAATACTTTGCATTGCATCTGTAACATAATTTTTCGCTTTTGATTTTAAAGGTCTGATCCATACATATTTTGATAAAGTGTCAATTACGATAAGAATATATTTATACCCTTTATTAAACTGTGAATATTTTTGCAAATCTATGAGGTCGGCTTGCCATAAATCATCTATTCCTTTTATGATCGTACATCGCCGGGAAAAATTCCTTCTTGCTGCTTTGTGAAGCTCATTCACTATGTCTTGTTTGCTCATTATTATCTGGTTTCTCTTGAAGCATGTGATCAATTTCTGTCCTTGTGTAAAACAAGGTGGCTAACTTATTAAGTATTGAACTTTCAAAATCATTTAAACGAATATTTACATCACTTAAAATATTAGTTCTTAGTTCGTGTGTCTTTTCATCCACGTAAGCTTTATTGGCGGCTTCGTCATCATTGCCTGGCGATATAAGCCCTTTTAATCTTGATGATTTTAAATCATATTCACCTGTTTCTGACTTCACTAATGTATCGTTGAGATTTCCAATATATTCCTCTAATCGTAAACGTTTATGAACGTGATGACCAAATTTATCTACATTCATTTCCGTATCTATGCGGTGTTTGCTGTATAACTACTGATCAGTTTTTTAAAATTAGGTTCCTTATATTTGGTGTTTTTAATGATGCCTGCTTCGTACAGCTCTTCTATAATCGCAATAATTTCATTATCTAAGCCGGTATTGCCAGCATCACGAGATGCAAACAGTAATTTCAATCGATCTACTAATTCATTTGGATCATCCCAATAAACGTAATCTATATCTTTCTTTACACTTTTTAAAAGATTTATTCCTTTTCCTACCGTAAGACTTTCTGTGCTGTCATACTTATTTCTAGAGAACTTAAACAGTGGTTTAATAATATGCATGTACTTAAACCCTTTGTTACTATTAATTGGCTTGCGTGGATCACAATTACGCCTATGTGCATTCGTTTCTATTAGAAGCTCTTTATAATTTTGCAAATCTTCATCTGTGATAACATCCAAATTTGGTGTCTTTTCAAATAGTAATTCTTTTAATCCAAGAGTTTTGTTTAAACTTCGATTTCCAATTTTTATAATTTTTCCGTCGTCGAAAACACGTGTTTGGCCGAGCATAAGTTTTCCTCGTTCATTTTTGATTCCAAAAGGGATATTTGCGTCGGGTGAAGCACACCACGATAAACTATTAAGTGAAACATTTGGTGATGATTGAAAGGACTTAAAGGAAGCATCACTCATATTATTGTTGTCAGAAGGTGATACGACAAGGGTTTTTTCGGAATTAAATTTTTTGTAGAACTGTTGTTCCTCTTCTTCATTAAAATCGTCATCAGAAAAATTTGTTGCCTCGCTGTCATTATGTTTATTTTTTTTTATTGTATAATGTTCAAACTCATCCTCATCTTCATGAGAAATTTCATTGTTCTTAATGGCTATTTGTTTCAGTGGATCGGTTATAGGTTTGAATATGGATTCCAGAGTGGCATCATTTGTATTTTTCATATCCTTTATCATTTCAACCTTTCTTTTTACAGCAGCTGCAGCTTTTACAATTTGTTTTTTAAGTTGCTTTTCCATTTTGACAAGGATTCCGTTCAATGCAAAATCCAGAGTAATAGTGATTGTGTATTGATGAAACAATAACTTATGTATATTAATCTACTACTACAAAAGTATCGAATGCCATCCTATAACATCCTTTATTTCTTTCGCAGTCTTTATTGATCACAACATAATTAAATGGTTTATTCCAAATAGTTGAGCACATTTCACGGAACTGAGACCACGACATATCTGAACCTACATGCTCATCGTAAACGTGTTTTAAATTTACATCGTCTTGTTTAAATAAAATAATGAGGTTAGAATTGTCCCTTATAAGTTGTTTAGGTACTTTACTGTATGTTTGGTTAATGTAAAAACAATCAATATTCTTATGTCAACCCATAGCAAAATAATCCCGAATGCTATTTTGGTTTTCACAAGCTACGTCGTCGAATATTATAATGGAGTTTGGCAAAGCTTCGTGTGGGCTTATGATATCATTATTATGGTTATATTTACTATAAGATATGTCTGCAACTAAATCTAATACTTTTTCTAAGAACACATATTTTGGTTGGTATAATGATTTAGAATATACATATAAGTTACGAAAACGTGCACCATTCTCATGTAATAACAAACCTATTACTAAGTTTGTCTTGCCGCAATTTGATGGTCCACAAACAATACATCGTATAGTGCTCGGCAATAAGTTGCCATGTCGCTTTGCTTCACATAATGATGCAGGACAGATATTATAATCTAATTTTAACGTTTCCTTTTGTTTGAGGAACTTCATAGCAACTTGTCCGTTTTGATTCGTGGCTTTTAACAAAATGGATATAACACTTTGCGTTCGTAATAATAAGAGAACTAGCAGTATATTTACTTGTAAGTGCACTCACTCCACCATATAGACTAAGCATTCGACGGCGGTAACAATAGCAAGGAGTAGAAGAATTTGGATACTGTTACCACTCATTATATTAAGTTATTGGACGTGTCTAGAACACACAATGTTAAAGCATCGAGAAGAATGGAGAGAGAAGAAAGAGCTCTCACCCCTCTCGAATCGTGCAATAAAAAATGATATGAGTAAGGAATCGATGCTTAAAAATAAACATTGTTTAATTACTTGCATCCCTACTTTAACAAAGTAATACACTGCGTTCTTTAATAAATAAAACTATATTTTTAATTTTATTACCATTATTTTAAACTATGTATTTGAATTCTAATAAATTTTATCTTAGATTTATTTATAGAGGTAATTCTGAATGAATGTTTTTCAAAATATTTGATTACATTATAGAGGTGTTAAAATAAAAACAAATATTTTCATACAAGTCTTTTTATTTTTAAATAATATTTATTGAAAACAATACAAGACTTAAACTAACATAACTATTTAAAATAACATAAGTCTTAGTTAGTAAAATTTATAAGCATTACTATAATTTTTCAGAAGAATAATGTTGTTGAAATAATGTATCTCCGTGAGTGTACACGTAACTAAAGATAGTAGGTACGCATCTAGCACATTAGAGAATTTTAATATACATCTACAAATGTTTTAGGTCAGCAATAGTTATTTAAAAACTATAACTGTAACCACATATTTTCTTAGAGATATTAGTTATAATATTTTCTGCTTGATCCATTATTGGATCAATATGCTCGGTTACCACATATTGTGTTTTTATTAATGGATCATTGCTGGTTGATTCCAGATCTAATATTTCTAATTTAATTAATCGCCGCCCTTTAGTAGGTATTGTTTTAATTAAATAAGAAGGTTCGTTCCCCTTCGTATTCTGCAGTAACTTGCTTCTCCTCTTCATGGGCTTCTTTTTATTAAAAAGACTTTTAACCACCTTGGCATGCAGCGGTGAATCTTTAGCATTCCAATGTGGAAATTCTTCAGAGAAGCCCTCCAACATATCTTGCGCATTTTGCTCAAAGCAAGGAGGATAATCTTCTGTTGCCTCCTTGCTTATGAGTAGCGACTGCGAGATTTCTTGGGTATTCTGAAATTTAATTTATTATGCAACAAAAATAATTTCACATCGAAGAAATGATTGATATAGTGGCGGAGGTAGAAGAGTATATCTAGGATCCACAAGGAGGCTGACTATCTTATACGGAACCGATAGAATATGAGAATCACGATAACAGCATCACAACCATAAGGTTTTAACAACAACATTATCTTCCAACTAAATCAAATATACAAATAAACATTAACTAGTGATCTAACCACTACACAAGAAAAGAGTTTGAAGAAAAATAATTTATACGACTTACCATGATGTATTTGGGTGACCGTAGTTGTCACTTGATTAATTATGTGTGAAACAAATTTTAAAAACATTCGACTTTAATAGCTATTTATAGTGTAAATATAATGCGGACATAACAACAAAGCATTCGCACGGAATCGCAATTGGACAAATTACTAATGAACTATAAGTTGGAATACCTAAATCAGCAATAACATGTCCCAACCAGTTTCGAATTGTTCATTGCGTGTGCTATTTTATTAATAGTTTTATATTTTATGGATTATGAAATAAAAAAAAACATGGTAGCTGGTTTATAACGTTATATATTTTCATCGTTACAATACAACATTAAGTATTTGATTAAAACTAGGTAATTAATTTACCTATTTACCATTAAAAAACAATGTATAATACTATTAAACAAATAACTGATGGATAACAATATTAAAATTAAATAACTTTACAATATAAAGTGCCGTGTCGGTACATACTATACAATTTCATGTATGTTTTTATTCTATTAACTTATTCATTACTTAAGCCATATAATAAATAAATAAATAGATGATGGGGTAACATATTTCTCAACTTACAATTTGATTCATGATTACCATTAAAATAATAATAAACTATACAATACGGTGCTTCTAAAGAAAAACTAATGATATTAAACTAAACTATCCCAGTGACCCCATGATAAAGTAGAAATTTTGTTTTTTAATATGATACGTTTATCGTCATTACCTGACAAAGCTATTTTGTTCTGTTCTTGAGTAAATATTTCGTGCTTAAGAGATTTAAATATGATATTTTTTTTCTTCAAAAATGTATTTTCATTTAATACCTTGTAATAATCTTTATATTGTACATCTTTTAATACTTGCTTCTGTATGCCTTTTGCTTTTTTTAATTCATCTTCTGCCGTTTTAATACAGTATAACTTGGACCTTAATCCTACAAACTTCGAAATCAAACTTCCTCCTAGCTCATCTTTAAAGAGACCTGGCACCTTTTTGTTCCAACTAGGAATGTCGTATACGTTATTTACAGAATAATTACTAGTGTCGAAATAAGGAAGAAAATTTGATTTTAAATCAGCATAAAAATCTTTACTTTCTATTGAATACAAAAAACTATCAGTATCCGTATAACAAAGTTTTAACTTTTCCTTATAAAAAGGCTTCATAATAGAATAATGAAAATCAAACATGTGACTCTTAGATATTTCCAAAACGGAAAAACCAATGTATATAGGTTTATCCAAAGTGATTGTTTCAGGCTTCATTTGAATGGCTACCAAGTTTTCAGTGAAAATTGTAACACTGTGAAAATTTGGTCGAGCTATCATTTGCTCTGCACAGAAACTTTTCTTTGTTTTGTTACTATCATCATTCCACTTATTGACTAATTTCACATTAACCCTCTTTTCTGTGTCTTCTAACGTCTTGCCAAATATACTGTTGTTAAGAAGTTTGAAGAAATCTTGTTCAAATGTAGATTTAGCTTTTTTTCGTAATTCAGTATTCATGTCAATATACTGCTTTAAATAAAGACTCTGATTAAATTGAATAACTCTATGTATTTTTTTTAACAACAAACCATGTTTTATACATGTTTGCAGATGAGCAAAATGTATGACATAGAAATATTTATCGTATAAATTTGGAATCAATTTTGAAGTTTTAGAACCTGGCGGAGTAAATTTTTGAGCACAGAATGGAAAATCGTTATGATCATTATGCAAATGTTCGGGGTATTCTAAATCTACTTCTAGTATATAACCAGTGTCTCCGTTAGTTGGCACATTTATAAAATCTATTCCAGCGATTTCGAAGTCATTCAATAACTTAAAATTGGAATGAGGCAAATAAGCACACATTGCATATCCATAGAGATTATTACAATCGATATAAATTAGAAAGTTATTACTTTTTCTTGGATCGTAAGTTTTTAAATACTTGTTATTGGCTTTTGAATACCTTGTCGAACATAAACATATTCCACCGCGAATACCTTTTTGAATCATTCTTATTATTTCCAGGTCGTGTATTAATTCTAATTTAACATCTGTTTTTAATAGCATGGCATCAAAACTGAGACTCGGTGCTGTAACATAAAAGGCTGGATCTAATTTATAATTCATCTTACATGTCTGGCGAAAACTTTCAAAAACGTCAGCTAATAAAAGAACATCTGACTTAAGATACAAGTCTGTGTATTCACCGAGATTCGATAATTCAAACGTTTGCCAGACTTTTTTTGCATGATCATAATCTACTTTAGATATATTATTACTATTGCGTAATTTGCTGAAAAAGAACTCCTGAGGCGGAAGTACTTTTTCTTCGTATGAACTCCAAGTAGTCATGTATTCATATGGATACACCCCTTTTCGTTTTATTAAAGCAAAATGCTCACGAGAAGGAAAATAACGCCGCAGATGTTTAAAGTCGTCATTTTTTAAGTTTGCGACAAGTTTCTCTAGACTTGTGCCTAAAAATTTAAAAGAATCAACAAATCGAACAGGTATGATATCTTTATCATTAATTTGAAAAATTTTTGTAAAAGATATGTAGTTTTCCTTATTTTTTGCTATTACTTGTATTTTTCCTGATAGTTTTCCCAACTGTCGTATAAAAAGATGACTGTCATAACCCGCTAAATTATGAAAAAATATAGGAACAAACTTAGGCAAACAATATCTAATATTGCAATAAGAATGAGCTGCACCACGATACCGTCCTGTAAGATGGCAATGATCTTTAACTTTATCGTCAAACAATATTTTATCACAAAGAAAACAATTTGTAGCCCGAGCAAAGTTCGCTTTGTCTTCATTTGTTAAACAAATAGCCACTGGCGACTGCAAAACGTTATAAATATCGGTTATATCCAATAATAGACTTTCTAAAAACTTTTCTACACAGGCTGGACCTCGATAAGATACATATTTATTACGCGACTTATCATAAGAACACACAACGTAATAAGCAAATGCTGATGGTACGTGTTTTTGCAATATCTTTGTACAGCCTGATCCAGAATCGAGTTCAGTTGGTTTTAATAATGATTCAAAATCTGCGTATAAGACGAAGGGCATGTCATGCATTCGCTCGTAATGATTAAATTGAATTCGTGTTCCATCACCGGGTAATATTGTCGATACACCACCACAAACATGAGCTTTCAGTTTATCATTACTATCAAAGAATATCATACAATCCTCGCATAAATATATTTTAGAATGATGTTTAGTTAATTGAAGACGAAGTAATTTAGATAAATCTTTAATAAGACAGTAATGGGTGCGTTTTCTGTTTTCCAGGAAAAGCATATTAATGTGATGATCTTTGCGAATCTCGCTTTTGTATAAAGGTCCAACAATGTTACCATTCTTTTGAATGCCGTAAATATTAATACTTATGCGAGGATTATTCTTTTCAAAAACTTTGATGTCCGCAAACCCAACTGGAAAAATCATATTTTTGATATTGAGTACATTTTTAAAGTGTGGGTAAGCTGACGTTCGATGTGCGTTTCTGTTTATAGGAAATAGTGCTGCCATGACACACCATAAAAAACAATAATTATCAGAATTTTGAATGTTGATACATGCTCGTTTACATTTTATGGACTTTGGTAATTCTATAAAACTGGAGCCTCTTAACGGGCTATATTTGTTTATATTTACTTCTAGATATAGGCTTTGTAAATAGGCCCACCCACTATCTCTTTCTTCAAATTCTTCAATTTTTTTACAAATTAAGTGAATAATTTTTGAAAACATATCTTCAAAATTGAAGTTTTGATGCAAGATGAAGTTTTCCGTTGCAAATGACTTTATTGAAATCGAATCATACTTACTAAGCAGAAAGAATTCACAGAAAAGTTCAAAATTAGCTTTAACATTAGTGTGAGCTTGAATTTTCGCTATGAGCAATAGGCGTACGCGAGAGCGCAAGTGCCATAAAAACTCGGCGGGCAGGCGAACACGCGCACTATCATGACCCTCATCTTGATATCGAACACGGTACGATGCTATACGATTACGAAAAGCGCTATGAACTTTTTCAACCCCCTCACTATCAACGACCGAACTGTTGTTCTTATGTAAAATACTTTTCAAATGTGCAGAGAAAACTTTGTTATTTACGGATACGTCACAAACTGAACAGAAAGTAGACCTCGACATTATGATTTGGACAGTACAAATTCTCAAAGTTAAAGTAATAAAGGCTTAAGTATGTAAGTACCTAATCTTTGAGTTTGCTAACGATAAACAATAAGTAAACCAGCTAAAACATAATTTACGCAGAGAGAAACAAAAGAGAACCTATTTTTTAACTTTATCTTTATAAAATATCCCCTCTGTGGTAAACTTTGCCTTAGCTAATTTTACAAATTTTTTTAATGCGTAAAATTCTGGAGATTCTGCTTCGCCTTGCAAGCGTACCCAAACGACAGCGCGCTCGCACCGGTCAAGGCCGCTGAGATTAGATACCTCCTTCTGGTTGTAGAGGCGTAGCTCCACTAGCAAGTCGCCGTCGAGCTGTGCAGTCCGACGCGTTACACCACCAGGTACTCGGCGTGTCAGGATACTGGTGGTCTTGTTTGGCAGGTTTGGCGGCCGCGAAACCTCGCTGTCCGACTCTGAGTCGAACAACCACTCAGAAGTATTGGACGACGATGTATTCTTCACTTCTGCACTCTTCGCCTTCGATAGGCACTTTATCGCCTTGCTTCTCTTCTTTGGACTAGGGAGATAGAAAAAGGATACACGATTATTGTACACATTAAACACTTGAAATTTAGATATATGTAAATATAGCAATAAAAGTACCTGATGTCTTCGTCGTCGGTATCAAAGAAAAGGTCAGATTCACAGCTCTTCTTGGCTGACCTTTTGTTTTGCTTGCTTTCCGACCTGAAAATAGTAAATGTCATATTAGTATTAAGAGTGGTTACAAGAAAACGAGTTGAAGATTCACATCTTCAATTCATAAGATAAAAAAAATATCATCATCATCAGTCAATCAGCATGCCACTGCTGGGCTTGATGGTCCCTCGTGAAGACAGCACTTGGAGAGGTCACGTCATATACAGCCTGGTCCAACGGCTCAATTTGTTGAAGCATGAAGATGATCAACCACTTATAGACAATTAAAGAATAGATATAAAGTATAGCAATAAAGTATAAAAACTTACGAACATTTTTCAGCTGTCTTGGTCTTGAGATTTTTTGATGAGGAGGTACTGAAGCACTGTTAGTGGTCAGAGATAGCACTGGAGTGTACTGTGACTACAGTTTTTCCGGATTTTATATAAGAAAAGTGCAATGCAAGTAATAATTTTACTGAGGTTCTCAACCTATACCTTATCTTTATAATCATTTTTATTTAACATGACTAATCTAAAAAAGAATGCTCATTAATTTTTATATTGTTAAATAAGTAAGTAATATTATAAAATATTATATATATAATCATAAAATTATTAATTTCCGTCCAAATCATATCCACACAAAATATTTATAAGAAAACAAATATGCATTCACGAATATGATGTCTATACGTTATCGAGAATCCTAATGCATTCACTTCCACTTCCATGGTCAGTGTTCGTTTTTCAAACACTAAAGAACTGACACTTTATTTAGAGAAAATATTTTTTTTTCGTGATTTTTTTATCACACCGCGCGTTTTAGGCAAAGGAGACGCGAAGCGCTCTGGGTACTATGGTACCCGGGACGTGTGAGTGGAGCAGTTCTCAGGTCTGCAACAAAATTTTTGATCCGCAGTTGCGTATGATCCAAAAACGGTCCGATCATCGGCTGAACTTCGTCAGCTATATAAAAAAAAAGTTCTTACGTAGCAAGAAAGAAACAAAACGACGAACTGACGCAATTACGTGTATTGGATTTTTATTTTCGAGGTAGTAGTAGATCGTTATTCAGCATCACAACATCTAAGAGAAGATTATAGTTTGGTAGTTTACTTTCAAAAAGTCGGTTCCATACTCGAAATATAAAACTTAATAACGTTTTGCACCTCTGACTTTCATGATATTTAGCAAAATTTGATATTTACCCATAATTCTACCAATGTGCAATATGACGCGGAAATAATCAGCAAATTAATTGTTTGTCGTTTATTTCCACAAACTTGCAATACAATACTGTGCATATACAGCAAAATAGTTGGTAACCGTTTAATTCTGCTGATGCAGAAATCTCGTGTAAGGCTGCATGCTCCAAATTTTTTTTCATTTCGGGTTTATTATATTTATTTAAATTATACATGTACATACATATTTACAATTACTAACGAATATTATCTCCAAATTAAAAAGTCTTCTTTATAATAACGGATGCGATTTCTAATTTTCATTTTTCGAGACTACTATTTAAAACAGATAAACAATAGGTATATCGTTCTATTAGGCGAACCGAATGTATTTATAGCATAACGATATTGATACGACATGAGGACAGAACCATAGAAGTTTATGAAAATTATTGTAATAATACATAGGTGGTATTCATCGGCAGCATCTCATACACGTTCCCACCGCACTACCTTATTTAATTAGGATGTTAAGACCTTAGTCAGCCAAGGTAGGTAGTTAAAATGTTCTTGGTATTTTTTATATTTTCATTTTTTAAATTATTGGAATATTTATTTTCTATTTTTTATTCGTGTGATGACTGGAACACATCTTTCAGGGATTAGCCCGCCCTTTTAAATATTTTGTAAAAATCAACAATTTTATACTTTGTTTTATAATAAAGAATATATTTAATTGAAGTAATTTAATAAACAAATAAAAGTATTAACGTGTGAAAGAAGCCTTATTATTTGAGTAAGCACTCGTAACTGGATATATGAATAATGTGCAATAAATTTATTGCTGATAAATGAATTTCGTGGGAATGCTTTGAAACTGTATGGCAGGCAGAGTGTAGAACGGTACTTATCCGAGAGTTGAGTCCTGAAGCTACGAAACCTCAACCTGTTTAATTTCTGTTGTTATTGCACTGCTACCTAGTTGAATGCCTTAATATTCTGAGATAGAAAACCTTGAAAATGTGTCTAGTAAATCGCAATCAATCAAAAGTATACTGTTTACAGTCAAACAACACAACACAATAGAAACATTATGAAATGAAATGAAATAAAAAATCTTCTTTTCCATTTAACCCTATATAATGTATATTGGGCAATCTTAAACTGTTTTCATCAAATCACCGTAAACGAACGCAGTGAGATTTGCGGAGCTAGAGCGCAGCGAAGCGTAGCTCAAATCTCACTGCGTTCGTTTGCGGTGTTTTGATGAAAACTGTTTTAGAATGCCCAATATACACCTACTAGGGCTAGCTTAATTGTGGCATGATCTTATATAGCCTATATATAGCCTTCCTCGTTATATGGGCTGTCCATCCAATATTGAAAGATTTTTTGATTCGAACCAGTAGTTTCTGTTTCTGAGACTAGCGCGTTCAACCAAATAAACAATAAACAAACAATTCAGCTTTATAATATTAGTAAGTATGTAGATAATTTTAGTAATATGTAGTAACTGTGTTAAACCCATAAATAACAAACCAAAGAAAAAGATGTGTTGAAACACTTTCCTTGTCAAAAAATAAGGTAAACATCAGTTTTTAGCGGAAATTATTATTGGAAAAATTTTCAAAATAATTTTAATGTTTAACTAACCCATGGTATTTATATATTCTACATTTAATAATTAATCATGAATATATTCCTCATACAATTTGTTAAAACTTGTGCACTATTCCATCTTTCTTCTGCTTTTCTTCCTTTAATAACCCTTTTCTAAGCAATAAGGCTGCTTAATTGCTTTAGATTCTATATTATTCGCTGTGTTATGTAATTTTGTCACACAATAAAGTGTTGTGTATATGTATTTGTTTCTATGAGAAAGATTCACTCGTTGAAAAATAAAAGTTAGTAGGTCATAGTTACAAGGCAAGACGCATTGAGAAAATTGAGTCGAATGTCTTCATTTTTGCTGTTTTTGTATATTTTTTCTTCTCATACGGTTGGTTGGGGGACATTTGGACATCCTATTGCGCGGGATTAACGAGTGGTAGAATAGAGACGGCGCCGGCGCCTCTATTTGCATATCATTCAAAATATTAGGTATGTATGACTGTATGTACCTAAGTACGTCAAATGTGATTTTTATAAACATTTTCTTCCCATTTACACTGTGTTCTCGTCTACTTAAACCCTAACATTTAACACGACTTCCATTTCAATGCTTCCAATAAACGCAAAGCTTCATCATCAGTTCTCTAAAAGAAATACCGTTCCGAGCCGTTCCGTTTATCAATAGGGCAGTCACTATCAGTCATAATTTCGGCTATAAAGCTCACAATATAACGCCTCTGAAGTGGAGCCGTAACCAAAATGCCGTCGCCATATCGCTCCGATAAAACAATGTTTATTGCCATGTTACAATGATACGTTGTGTCATTGCGATGCTCTAGTCTGCAGAAGGCTAAAGGAGGATTGGATACCCAAAACAGGAAGGTAATAGGGCCATGCTAGCAAAGGATAAAATGAAGTACACGAGCTTGTTTGATCGGATCGACCAGAGGCTACGAAGGTTAAAATGAAATTAGGGGAAGTGCAAATAGTACATTGTGACACGAGGGTAGAGAGTACGTTATTGCAATCTCGTTGTTAATGACAGCTCGTTTGCAGTAACCTACACACCCGTGTATCACACGACGTTTTTCAATACAGTTGTGGATATACAAAAAAATTGTATAAAAAAATAGTATAAAAAATAGTAAAAAAGAAATGAAAAATATAAAAAGCAAATAAAAATAGAAAAATGATAGGTATAAAAAGGTTGAAATAGTAAAAATTAAAAAAAAAAAACAAATAAAATTAGTAAAAAACAAATCACAAAAATATAATAAAACAAATAAAAAAAAATAAAAAAGTAAAAAACAAATATTTATAGTTGCAAAAACGCACCATCTTCTGAAAATTTTCATTTATTGTGTACATACACGCACCATCTTCTGAAAATTTTCATTTGTTGTGTACAAAACTGCAAAAGTATTATAGCCTCTGAAAGTGCGCCATCTTTAATAACGTATTGAAAAGATCATTGCAGTGTTACTTAGACAGGTAAGGATGGTCGCTGATCATGAGTTAAAATTTGGCACCGATTTCAAATTAAAAAAAAACAATGTTGTCTGTATCCTTATATTATTTTTGGCTTTTCTGTTTTTGAAGTCGGTTTTTTATTTTTGGTAAATATATTTTTATTTCAGTCTTTTTGGTGAATTTAATACCAGTTCACAGAAGTAACTTGAAATAAATATAGCTGAGTATTGACCAATCCATGGTAATTGTATTTTAAAAACTAATATCTACCCCATAAAAGTTAAGGGTCCTTCCATCATTAGCTCGGCTCATGACTACCAGACTGAATACCTGAATAGCTTCAGAAAAAGCATGAAACATGTTGGACGTGTCTATAGTATTAAGGGTTTCCCTCAATTTTCTGGCATCCTATCACCAGATCCTGACTTAGTGACAATGGGACCAATCGGAAAGTATACCCTTTCAAACTAGACTTGTGCAGAGTATATCACTGAGAGGAAAAGAGAGATATGTATCTTTTGGAGCTGCTGATATATATCACTCTTTTATATCACTATGTTTACGCTCGAGATAGAAATTGAAATAGGTTACCGGGCGGCGCGTTTTCGAGAAAATATATAATTCATTGTGTTTTGCGCGGCGCACCAAATAATTTTGGTTTGTGAGTGTTCGCCAAAGTTTTATTGCCGCGAATATCGCGAGTGAGCGGTCCGCTAAGGAAGTGAGTGGCGGCGGCCTAATAGGCCTATGTAGTGATCCGGTCGTGGTTCGGTGGATTGACAGCAGCCCTTCAGGAGCCGCGACTTCCTTCGAGCTAGCTCAGGAAGTCTACCGGCTACATACGGAGACCGGATCGGCTTAGAGGTAAGAGATACCAATTTTCTAGGAGCTTGCATTCGGTTTTTTAAATGAGCATATTAATCGGCGAATCGCCGACGTGGTGGCATCTACTTTATGCGCCATCATCTTTTGGTAGCAGAGCGTGTTGTTGTTAGATTTGATTGATTGATTAGTATTGTACAATTAGTATTGTAATTTTGTTGGTTGTCCAAACGGGCAATACATATTAATTGGTTTTGATTGCTGATTTTAAACCGACTACAATCTCATTTGTGGACCGATCTCCCTAACTAGTTGTCATTGTATATGAAAAACTGTGGTTAAATGCCTTTGTTGTTCTAGTTAAGTTCTAGCATTTACCTACATCTGATTTTGGTTTGTTTTTTCATATCTTTGTTTTGCCCTTGAATATTTTGTTTGTTAAGTTGTACTTGAATTTAATTTGTTTAAAATTTTTTGTTACTAAATGACCTTTGCTGTTGTTGTAATACACTATTTTGCTGTGTTAAGTTTTAGCAATTACATTTGATTTTGGTTTGTTTGCCTTTAAATATTTTGTTTGTTAAGTTCTTGACTTAATACTTGAATTTAATTTGTTTGAAAAATTCTGTTGTTAAATGCCTTTGTTGTTCTAGTTAAGTTCTAGCATTTACACTTGATTTCGTTTGTTTATATATTTTGTTTTGCCTTTGAAGTTCCTCCCGATCTGTTTTTGTTGTCTAAGGTTGTCGGTCTGTTTATCCGTGTATTATTATAGTGTATATTAATTTTGGTGCAAAATGGTCTCGCCAGTCAGCCCACTTAGTAGTGCCCGCGCGGGTGCACAAAAGATCCTGAGATGGTTTGCTAGTGCCGTCGCTTTGGTAGACCGACCAGACCGAAAACAGGCCTTGTTAATTCAGCATGAGGCAGTACCTGCTCGCTTGAAGGAATTGGAGCAGCTTTTCGTCGCTCATCAACAATATCTGCTCGACCACCCAGCCGAGGGTGCCACTGAGTTGCGGGCAGTCGAGCAATTTAATGCCGATTATGATCAATGTTTTGAACAGGCGGACGTGATTATAAACAAGGCTCAAGCTATCCTATCCGCCCGGAGGGGTGAGTCGTGCACGCCCGGGGAGGTCAAGCCTACCCCGGCCGGCTTGCTGGGCAGACTGCCCACCTTGGACATCCCAACCTTTGATGGGAACCTGGCTGCTTGGGTGGGGTTCATTAACCTCTTTGATAGCCTGGTCCACTCGAGGGACGACCTGTTCCCTGGCCAGAAACTGGCCTATTTGCTCTCTGCCTTACGTGGAGAGGCTGGTGTGCTTGTCCAGCATCAACCTGTCAACGATGACAGTTATGAGATTGCAAGGGCGCTGTTGACCGCCCGGTATCAGAATGTTCGCTTGCTAGCGGACACACATGTGGCTGCCATTTTAGGGCTGCCACGAGTATCGCGGGTCTCCTCATTAAGGAAGGAGATATTGAACCCGCTGCTAAGCGCTATTAACGCGCTCAAACGACTTGACCTATCGGTGGACCAGTGGTCCTTCATATTGCTCCACCTCATCCTCAATAAGCTTCCCATGGAGATGAAAGGGCACTATTGCCCCCATACCTTTGAACAAAGGTATGGGGGCAATAGTGCCTCGTACTTCCCCACTTTTTCGGATCTCCTCAGATTTTTGGAGGATGAGTGTCGGATGACCGACCACTTGGATCTGGCTCCTATACCGGGATCGAGTACAAGCCGCTATGAGGCGACCCGGGGAGCGCCACGGAGAGAGCGCCGCCCGTACAAGCAGTATACTGCAGTGCGGCAGAACTCTCCATACGGGGAGAGGCCGCTGCCGCTGTTGCAAGCGGGATGGCCATCGTGTGCCAGCCTGTCCCAAATTTGTTGGCCTACGCACCGAGGGGCGAGGGGCGTAGGAATATGGCCAAGCAGCGGAATTGGTGCTACCGCTGGCTGGGGGCTCATATGGCATCGGCTTGCCCCCACCCACGAGATTGCCACTGTTGTGGAGGGGCCCATCACCCCCTTTTGTGCTTCAATAGTAGGGACACTCGTGAGGTGGTGAGAGAGAGGGACTTGCACACGGGCGGGGGCCCTCGTAGGTCACCCACATCTCCGAGGAGATCGGAGGGGCGTGCCACCCCTCCACGGAGATTGGACAGGCGCCCCCCCTCCCGTGAGAGGATTGGGCGCCCCACCCCCCCTACGGGCGGGGGGATCGACGCGCCACCGCGGTATTGGGCCGCGGTTATTACGGAGCCACGCTGGGAGCCGATACGCTTCTCTCCCCCTCTGATGGAGAGACCTCGTTTGTCACGGGCTCCCCCAACTTTCGCCCATCATGGGCACCGCCCGGCCCCCCGATGCCGCTTTGATCGGGGCCAGTACGTGCCGGATTGGGACCCGCTCGAGCGCCTTGAGCGCCCTACTCCTCCGCCGCGCACGCATTTTTCTTCGGACCCCCCTTCCCCCCCGTTGCGAGGAATGCGGAAGGATTTTCATTAAACCAACTGTCGGCTACAACCCTCCCACAGGAGCAGGTGCTGTTACCAACAGCCTCCGTACGGGTGTGGGGCCCGAGGGGCACCTTTGTTTTAGTTTGCGCCCTTTTGGCGCAAACTAAAACAAAAGTGCCCCTTGAGGTTTCTACATCCCATCAACCAAACCCTACATATATGTATATAAAGAGGAAAGATTACGGTGAGGATAATATCTTAAAATTTAAGGAATATATTTCAAGCTTGTCATGGTCTAATGTATTTACCGAAGAGGACTGTAATAAAGCCTTTAACATATTTCACGAAGACTTAGTATTACTGTATGAATTATGCTTTCCATTAAAGCGGATAAAGATTAGAACTAAAGTTGGTGGTGGCCCTAAGTGGTTGACAAAAGGCATAAAAACATCAACGCACACTAAGAGAAAACTAAGATATGCATGCTATAATAATCGTAAAAATAATAATATTAAGTTAAATTATATGAAATATGATAGACAACTTAAAAAATGTATTACTTTGTCTAAGAGAATAGAAAATAGCAAGTACATCATGAAAGCGAAAAATAAATGTAAAGCGTCATGGGACATAATTAGTAATAAACAAAATAAAAATATGTGCGGCTACGACATTAAAACGATTCAATTTAACAATAATACAATAAGTGATCCAACTAATATTGCAAATATATTTAATGATTATTACATAAATAAAACTAATAAATTTAATGACAAATATCCAAATTATAAACAAATAGATTCAATTAATTCTTCAATATTTTAAGACCTTGTACGGTAAGTGAAGTTGTAAAAGCAATTAATTCATTAAATAACACAAATTCTGTAGGTTATGACAATATATCGACCAAAATACTAAAAATGTGTAGTCAGGAACTTGCACCAGTACTGAGTCATTTAGTAAACATGTCCTTTAGTCACGGTGTCTTTCCAAACAAGCTCAAAAAATCTATTATTAAGCCGATACATAAAAAAGATGACAAAAAAGAAATCGGTAACTATCGGCCAATTACGCTAATACCAATAATTTCAAAAATTTATGAAAAGCTAATGCACAGTCGTCTCACTAGCTTTCTAAACAAAAATAATATATTAAGTAATGATCAAAATGGATTCCAGAAAAATAAGTCTACTACTCTAGCTGCTTTTACTTTGATTAAACGTATTACTGAAAACCTAGATAAAAGAAAACAAGTTTCATCAATATTTTTCGATATGTCCAGCGCATTTGATTTTGTGGACCACATTATCTTATTGAAAAAATGTGAGCGATATGGCATTCGAGGTCAAGCAATAAATTGGATCGATAGTTATTTAAATAATAGGAAACAATGCGTAGAAATAAATCGTGTTGATGATACTCAAACCTTATCCACGAACAGATCTGCTTACAAAATAAATAGATTCGGTGTTCCACAGGGAAGCGTCTTGGGACCTCTCCTTTTCTTGATATATATAAACGACATACCAAAAATCACCAATCATAAATGTACATTGTTTGCAGACGACATTTCCATAGTTATACCAGAAAATACCAGTTATGAAAGATCAATAAATAGCACGGTTGAGGATGTTACACATTGGCTCAGCAGTAATAATCTATCTGTAAATATAACAAAAACAAAATATTTGCAATTTAGAAATTATAATAGCACAGAAAAAATCTCACAATCAACTATAACGGTCATGACATTGAACAAATAGACACTGCAAAATTTCTAGGTATAACATTAGATAAAAATTGTAATTGGTTAGAACAAATCAAAACTGTGTGTAGTCGGGTAAATAAATGTGTTTGCGCTTAAAAAAATAAGGAAAGTTACAGATGAAAAAACTTCTAAGATGGCTTATCATGGTTATGTGGGCTCAGTTTTAAGATACGGATTACTATTATGGGGTAATTCCTGTCATATTGATAAGTCTTTTTTATCACAGAAGAAATGTGTGAGAGCAATATGTGGTGCTGGTCCATTAGATTCTTGTAAGCCTCTTTTTAGGAAACTCAACATACTAACATTAACATCACTTTATATTTTAGAGGTAGGTATGTTTGTTAAAAAACATCCAGATTTATTTACCAAATCTAGTACAATTAAAAAATACTCGTCACGGGATCAAACTAAGCTAGAGCTTCCAATGATGTCAACGCAAGTGTATAAAAGAAATTGCTATTGTGCAACGATTCGAATTTTTAATAAAATTCCAAAAAATATAAGAGCTGCCACTAAGTCGATTTAGAATTAGCTTAAGAAAGTGGCTCAGCGAAAAATGTTTTTACTCTATTAAAGATTTTATGAATTTCCGTGACAAATAAATACGAATCTAATGCAATAATAATTAAAATATGTTTATATTAATAAAATATAATAAATACTGTAATTGATAAATAATTGATAATAATAATGATTTAGGATAATGGTATTACAATTTAATAATAATTTCAATTTTATGTGACATGTATAAAATAACGTAACAATTAATTTCTAGTTAATAAGTTCATTATTGTAACATAATTGTAGCTTTAATATTTGCATGTTGTATAAAACAGCGAAATGTGCTGCACTTAAATTAATGACATATCATCTTGTAATAACCATGTTTCATGCAAATAAATTTGATTTGATTTGATTTGGATACGGGAGCTCAGGGTTGCATTGCCTCCAGCTGGCTGGTCCGGCAGTTGAGTTTGAACACATCTCCATACCTTGAATCGGTACGGGGAATCGGAGACCTGCGGATCCCGGATCCGATCGGTCAAGTTTTTTTCTCCTTCTCCCCCCATTTCTCTTCAGCGCCCAAAATTTGCGCTACCGCGATTGTTTATGAGAAGGTTGTTGGTCAGCTTCCGCAACAGCACGTTTCGCGTGCTGTCGTTGATGCAACATCAGGATTGACCTTGGCTGACCATTCCTTCCACCGAACCGGTCCGATTCACTTATTGCTCGGTGCCGATGTTCTAGGCCGCGTGTACTGTGGGAAGAGGAGAGAGTTACAAAAGGGTGGGCTGGTAGCCTTATCTACATCGCTTGGGTTTGTAGTGATGGGACCAGTTAGGCATAACCCACCATCTCCATCGGTGGACAGTTACATAACTGTTAGCTCCACCTTATCGGATGTCCTTCAACGGTTTTGGGAGGTGGAAGAGCCACTTACCGTGAAGCGAGTGAACCCCTTAGAAGAGGAGTGTGAGTTGTTCTACCAGAACAATACAGGTCGCCTTCGCTCGGGACGGCTGATCACTCGTTTGCCCTTTTTGTCAGTTCGCCCCTCACTTGGCAGCTCCCGGCCGTTGGCCGAGAAGCGGCTGCTATCCATGGAGCGTCGTATGAGTAGGAACTCCGACTTCAAACAGAAGTATGTCGACTTCATGCGAGAATATGAGCAACTGGGGCACATGTCGGTCTCGCGACTGGACTGGCGAAACGAGGAACATAATTTTCTTCCTCACCACGCGGTTTTGAAACCTTCCACTGGGAAGATACTCGTTGTTTTTGATGGGTCAGCTCCCACGTCTACCGGAGTTTCGCTGAATCAATGTCTGCATGCTGGACCGAAGTTGCACCACGAGGTGGGTGATGTATTGACCAACTTCCGTCGCCATGCCGTCGTCTTTGTGACCGATATCCGGATGATGTTTCGGCAGACTGTGATTCACCCAGACGATAGACGATATCAGCTCATATTATGGAGGGAGGATCCCAGAGATCCCATGCTAGTCTACGAGCTGAACACCAATACATACGGTTGCGTTCGAGCCCCTTTGTGGCAATTCGCTCACTTGTGGAACTCGCTGAACGTGAGCGGTTACGATACCCTCGCGCATCCTTGGTTCTCAAGGAGGATGCATTTGTGGATGATATTTGTACGGGCTCCTCTAGTGTCGAGGAAGCCTTGATTTTGCGAGATGAACTAATTGCTCTTCTCGGGGCTGGTGGTTATGAACTGAGGAAGTGGATATCCAACTCACCTCAGCTTTTGTGTGACTTGCCATACGACCACCAGCAGGAGCCTCATATTTTTGAGAATGCCAACACTCCAGATTTACTGTCTGTTTTGGGAGTGCAATACAGACCTGTCCAGGACACGTTCACCTATCGATTGGAGCTGCCAAGCCCCAAGGTCTGGACGAAACGGTTGGTTTTGTCTACAGTAGCTCGTACCTTTGACCCAAATGGCTGGATTAGTCCCGTAGTGTTTTGGATGAAGTGCTTCCTACAGGAACTTTGGTCAGCCGAAGTGTCGTGGGATGAGCCCCTCTCGGGCCGTTTGCTGCGAGATTGGGAGTCCTTCATGTCATCTCTCCCCGACATTAACCGTGTTAGTATCCCTAGACATATACTGCCTAAGGGACGGTTTACGGCCAGCCTTCATGGCTTTTGTGACGCGTCTGAGAGTGGATACGCAGCCGTCGTATATATCCGGACGGTCGATGATAGAGGAGCTGTTAAGCTCCACTTGCTAATTGCTAAGAGTAAGGTTGCTCCACTTCGGACTCGATAACGATTCCGAAGTTAGAATTGTCTGGAGCTACTCTTCTGGTTCGTTTGATGAACCACGTTGTTGACACCCTGGGACGTAGTATGGCCTTTGAGTCGCTCTTTGCTTGGTCCGACAGTCAGGTTGTCCTGTGTTGGATTAAGAACTCCGTCCACTCCCTGGAGGTATTTGTGGCCAATCGGGTATCCCAAATACAGGCCTCGAAGGCCCCGTTGATTTGGCGCCACGTACCAGGTGAAATAAACCCTGCTGACTGTGCATCACGTGGCAGCGAAGCCCCTCAGCTTATTGACCACACCCTGTGGTGGGGTCCCGAATGGTTGTTACAGCCGTCTTGGCCTTCCACACCAGCTGTGGTGAAGGCACCAAATCCGAGCTGGCATGTTCACGCTGTCGAGACTATAGCAGCTCCAGAACGGGATTTTTTATTAGACCGCTACAGTTCTCTGGACAAGTTGCTCGGCGTGACCGCTTAGATAAGAAGATTTATTCGAAATTGTCGCCGGCCTCAGGACAAAGATTTGTGTCCGGTCCTCTCTCCGCAGGAGCGCCAAGACGCTCTTTTGCATTGGGTGCGTATGACCCAGTTTAGAGCGATTGAGCCGAAACTAAAGATTTTCCGTACCGGGACGTCCAAATTAAAGGGACCCTTGGTGCGTTTGACTTTCTTTCTGGATGATAAGGGATTGTTGCGTGTAGGAGGCCGATTGAGGCACGCTAACTTGCCTTATAGATCACGTCATCCCCTGTTGCTCCCCAAGGACGGACCATTGATGCGATTGTTGATCATTGATCGCCATGTGAAGAATGCTCATGCCGGATGTAATGCATTGACCGCGCTCCTCCAACGGGAGTTTTGGATTTTGTCAGCGCGAAGAATAATCCGATCTGTTATTTTTCGATGTCTGCCCTGCTATCGTTTACGCCCCCAGGACGATGCAGCCCCAAATGGGTGATTTGCCTGCTGATCGTGTGAACGAATCGATGACCTTCTTAGGAGTTGGAACTGATTTCGCGGGACCATTCACTATAAAAACGTCGCGACTCCGTAATGCTAAGACTGAAAAGGCTTACTTGTGTGTGTTTGTTTGTTTGGCCACTAAAGCCGTTCATTTGGAGGTGGTGAGTGGACTCACCATGGACGCTTTCTTAGCAGCGTTAGGCAGATTTGTCTCCCGCCGGAGACTGCCATCTCTAATTCGGTCGGATTGTGGGACGAACTTCAAGGGCACTGATAGACATATAAGAGAAGTTTGTGAATTTTTAGATAAAAATAATATTGAGATCGGATCCACACTCTCCCGTAGGGGGGTAACATGACGATACTCCCCGCCGTCTTGCCCTCACTGGGGAGGGATTTTTAAATCTGTTGTAAAGGCCGCCAAGACTCACCTTCGCCGCGTTATTGGGGAGACTATTCTCACGTTCGAGGAACTCGCGAAGGTGTTTCATAAGATTGAGGCGGTTCTCAACTCGCGTCCGTTATGTCCATTGTCTACCGACGCGAACGATTTGCAGGCCCTCACGCCGGGCCATTTCTTGATAGGCAGACCACTTAACGCCTTGCCCGAGTATCCTTACAGAGATATCAATCCAGGACGCCTTTCGCGGTTTGAGTTGCTCCAGCAGCTTACCCAGAGCTTCTGGCGCCGCTGGCACCTTGAATACTTACACATTTTGCAACAGCGCGTTAAGTGGTGAGATAAGACAAACCCACCGAGGGTTGGAGACCTCATGTTAGTGAAGGACCCAACCCTGCCACCCCTACGTTGGCGTCGCGGACGCATTGTCCAACTTACTCTGGGGTCTGATGGTGTGCCCAGGTTTGTCGAAGTCCTAGTTGGGGATTCTGTTTTGAAGCGCGCGGTCGCTACTCTTTCTCGCCTCCCCTTAGACTGATTTGGCGGACAGTCCGGGACTGTCCGGAGCGGGGGGATGTTTACGCTTGAGGAAGAGCGAGTGCCAACACTGCATATAGTCTGTGCATGTGAGGGCCTGTGGTGGCCGGCCGCATGTGACATGTCAGTCGAGTCGAATTTGTAATGAAATTGAAATAGGTTACCGGGCGGCGCGTTTTCGAGAAAATATATAATTCATTGTGTTTTGCGCGACGCACCAAATAATTTTGGTTTATGAGTGTTCGCCAAAGTTTTATTGTCGCGAATATCGCGAGTGAGCGGTCCGCTAAGGAAGTGAGTGGCGGTGGCCTAATAGGCCTATGTAGTGATCCGGTCGTGGTTCGGTGGGTTGATAGCAGCCCTTCAGGAGCCGCGACTTCCTTCGAGCTAGCTCAGGAAGTCCACCGGCTACATACGGAGACCGGATCGGCTTAGAGGTAAGAGATACCCATTTTCTAGGAGCTTGCATTCGGTTTTTTAAATGAGCATATTAATCGGCGAATCGCCGACGTGGTGGCGTCTACTTTAGGCGCCATCACACTATATCATTTATATCTTTATCTAGATCATTAACTCAGTGACTCAGTGTTTCTTTAATTTATCAGTGATATAATGAATGTGTGCTCTGTGTCTAAATTTCTTAATTTAATTTTATTAACTTATTTATTATTTGGAGATTAGCATTCATAAAGAGATTTATAATTAATTTGTATTCATATATACTTTGAATAATTTTCTTAATACTGTTGTGAATATGAAAAATCAGTCACCTAATAAAATCCTGCCGATTGAAAGAGAAGAGTTACTGATTCAATGCGGTTTCAATGCTCTCGGACATCTCAGGCGACTGAAAGAGACACTGAGCTACTGATATATTTGAAACTGAAGTGATATACTGATATAATCACTCCTTGCCTCAGATATATATCTTTTGAATCAATCACTCCTGAGTTACACAACTCTATTTCAAACAAAAAAGAATTTTCCAAATCGTTTAATAAAACACGGAGTTATGAGGTAACAAACATAGAAATAAATAAAGAAAAAATGTACAGTTGAATTGAGAACCTCCTTCTTTTTGTTAAGGTTAAAAAAAGGAAGCTAGCGAGCTAAGAGTTGAGTCACTCGGTCGGTCACACAAGAACAAAACAATGTGTCGTGTTTCAACAACTGTTCTTAGCAAACAAACATGTTAACCGGTCTTATAAGGAACCTCACAGCAAAATGTTTTCTGCTAAATTCTCAGAAATCTCAGTTCAGTATTATATGCGATAGTGTGGCAACTTAAGACGTGCTTCAGTTCAAGTAAATTCTTTTAGATTCTGACGAAAAAGAAGAGCAAAATATCGCAGATTCCGTTCGCTGCAACATAATCCAGTAAGAATATACACAGCTATGCCACCGGCATTTACAAGCTATGAAGCTTTTAGGATACCGGTACCTTCGGCGAGCGAGACATTGCAGTTTTGTTTCCTAACAAGTTGGATGGTCGACTATTACACCTTCATTTTTAGGGTTCCGTAACTGAAAAGTAAAACAAGATAAATTATTTAAAATATTTAAAAACTATATTATATACAAACTTTTAGTACTCGTCAATACGAATCAAACGAGCCCAAACTCGATGGGGTTGTGTTGTTCCTATGGCTACCCTCCAGCACCAGCATCAGATCAGCTCCATGTCATCATCATGTTGCATTGTCACGCGATATACATATGCATGCAAAATTTCAGCTCAATCAGAAACCGCGAAGTGGGTCAAATTGAACTTGCAAGATGTCATTGCAGACACCGGACAGGTGAAAGTAAATAAAAGATTGTAATAATAAAAAAGCTTGTAAAAACGGAAACCCTTATAGGATCACTTCGTTGTTCGTCTGTCCGTCTATCTGTCAGGACCCTTTTGCCCAGGAACGCGTAGAGATATCAAACTGTGTATATCAAATACCTAGTTGGATGTACGGTTTCTTTCGGAAATAAAAAAAACTCATAAGTTAACGCAATCTAAATATGTGATCGTTTATGTCTCATTTTTCGCATATTTTGCGAATTCACAAGAGAATCGGAATCGGGTATTTAGAATCATGCAATTTGACAAAAGGCAAAGGTTAGAAAAAATCTAAAACTGTAAATATGTACATAGTTAAAATCTCGGTGCAAGAGTTCAACTTCCTCCTAGCCCTTTTTTAAACTCTACACAGACGAGGATGAATTTGACCTATTACACCACGCTGGCGAGACCGATTGGTGTAGGGTTTCCAAAACCAGCTGCAGTAGGGTTAGACCAGTCAGATGTCGATCAGAGCGGAGAGTAGTCACCCCACCCTAGGCGAAGTTGCAGATTTTTGTACTGTTGGACCTGTCTTCATGGGGTACGTTCGGTGAGTTGGCCTTTCTGATTCCGAACGTGTCATCTAAAGGGGGCGGAGAGATTCCGTAACAGACGTTTAGCCAGGTATGGGGAAACCTAATGGGTAGTGGAGTCGCAGTGTGGACCTTACCTAGCGCGCCCATAGGGGCAGGGAGAACACAGGGGGTTTTAGTGGGTAAACCTGGCATTCTGTCGGGAGAGCCCCACACGCTCGCCGTCTAGCCAACGGCGGGTACGGTGCAGTTACGCATTTCCCTCCGAGAAAAAAAAAGGGTATGGGGACACCTGCGGATAGGGCGATGGTCTTACGGTATACGCAGGTCTGCTGGTCAACTAGTCCCTTGATATCGTAACAGACTATCCCATCTTAAAATGGCTGTTTTCAAATTAACATCTCTTGTCAAAAGTGTTATTGCGATAAACCCACAGGCCAAAGGGCCAAGTTCGTGTCTCGCATCCGATCGCAATCGCGTGCAGTTGCGGCTAACGCATCAAAAGTATGTCTGGCGATTGCATTGACGTATAGGTACGTCGCCGGCGATTGTCATTTGTCGTGCGACAAAATAAAAAAATACTAATCCGCACGCGTCTAGCGTCTATGAATCGCAAGATTATTTTCATTGATCAATGAAATCGCGTCGTTTGGTCGTACGATCGTTCGACATTTTGTAGGAGGATACCAGACAGATATAAATGGTTATGAAACTGCTTTTGCAACCTGCATTTAAGATAATTCATTTATGTAAAGCTTTTTACTAATTCGTAATTATGACTATTCACCACCAATTTTTTAGAGTTTCATTATGTTTATAATTATGAAGTAACCGTATTATGAAGTAACCGTACTTCAAACACTCACTCAGTTTTGTTGGGGCTGATTTTGATTACACAAAATTAGTTCCAATAAAACTGAGTGAGACTTTGTTTGTATCGTAGATTACGTAGCAGTCTAGCTGACCTGAATTGTATTAATAACTGCGTAAAAGCAAATTAAAATAATCTTTATTCAAACATGGCTCGATAAAGGGAACATACCAGCTCGACTATATGTAGCCATATACAACAATTTGGTCATTGTTCCTTAACACCTCGCACCTATGTTGATATATGAGGCGGGTCAGCCTAATCATTACCAGAGTAATGGCCAAGGTAAAGGGGGTATTAATCAATCGCCTCAATGGGCAGACGGTATTATGAAGGCCTGCAGTGAACGAGATTACGGCAGCAGCAAGATAAATGATGCGATTTAGTAAGTAAATTAGGGCTGATTCGCGCTCACAAGTGCTACGCTACGCTCAGTTAATTTTTTTAATACCCCGTCGATATTAATAAGTGGGGGATTACTGGCTGATGCAAGCTTTGAGCGTGGTAAGCCAAGTCATAATCTTTAAAGGATTTTGAGCTAATGATTTCGTCAATTACATTCAACAAATACGTACAGCTCTTTAAGATTTTGTAACCGTAAATTCAACGATTTAGAATAAGTTCCTGTATAGCAATATAGCAGGTAAAACTGTTCAAAAATGAAAGATTTTGATAGCTATACCATACTCGGACTTTCTCGACGTGATCAAATCAGAACAGTAATGATGAGATCCGTAGGAGATCCATGGTCACTGTCAAAGCCAAGAGTTGCGAGCTTTATGTGGTAATGAGCAGGCCACGGAGGATTGACGACTATTAGGGTGGCCTGATGTGGCAGCCGCGTACCGGGAGATGCAACTTTAATGAGTCCCCACACATGGTGAATGTTTTGGTGAAGGTCGTGAGAAGCTGCTAGATGCAGCGCAGGACCGATCTATTTGGGATCTTAGGCGGAGGCTTGTATCTAGCAGAAGGCATCCTTATCCGATATGATGACGATAACGAAAATTTTAATAAACAAAGTGCCATAAAAAATTGTGTTGAATGTTACCGTTTCTTTATCAAACATTTAGGTCATCATGGTCAAGATTAATTTATAAAATCACAACACGTTGCCATGATAAACTTTGCCCTAACCTCATAAAAACATAATATTAAGAAACAACACATACTTACCTATTATCTTGTTATGAAAATAAACGTAAATAGTTAAATTAACCTGCTTTATTCGCATCCGGTTTCGTTCTTAGCTCTGTGTCATTAGTTAACTTTTTGGAAGCGTCTGTTGAAACCTACATCATCATTATCTCGACCACAATTCACCACCGCTTGACGGCCTGCTATACGAAAGGGGTTTTCGGCTGTCTCCTATCACGTTGATTCAGCCCACCTAGACAAGATGTCTTTCGATAATTGTAATCGCAATCGCTAAATGGACATTGTATGAGATTTGACAATTGCGCTCGAAAGCTAAGCGAGGGCTTATGTCAAATCCCATACATTTTCCTTCGAACGATTGTGATAGCGATTATCGAAATGCGTCTTGTCTAGGGGGGCAGAGCGGATTGGTGGGGAGCGTTAAACATAATCGGCAGAGTGCATTGCAAGCTGGGTTAAATACCAGGTTGTTGTGGGGATAAATCTAATTTTTATTGGAAGTAGAAATGGAAAGTACTCTTGCGCAGGCCAAAGAAAGACATATGTGCTGTGGGTATCCTCACAGAAGACGATACCACCGACTAAACTACCCGCTGTGTATATGGTGGTGCCCAAGGTAGACACCACCACGTCGGCGATTCACCGACTTATATTGCTTGCTGATTTTTGTACCCTACTACCAGCTCATAGAAAACATTGGTATTACTTACCCTGGATCCGATTGGTCTCCGTATGTAGCCGGTGGACTTCCTGAGCTAGCTCGAAGGAAGTCGCGGCTCCTGAAGTTCTGCTGTCTGACCGAACCGGATGGTACACTTGCCTATTAGGCCACCACGGCTCACACACGCGACGATAACACAAAGCGGGCACTCTTTTGCACAACACAAAGCGGGCTTTCGCACCCCGATATTAGGTGCGCCGCGCAAATCACTATAATGCTTATATATTTTATTGAAACCCGGTGGTCATCCTAACCTAATTCAATGTCATGACATTTCGACTCGACTGACATCTGACATGTCACATGCGGCCGGCCGCCAAAAAGGCTCTCACTGCACAGACCACAATGCAGTGTTGCCACTCGCTCTTCCTCGAGCGTGAACATTCCCCCGCTCCGGACAGTCCCGGACTGTCCGCCAAATCAGTCTAAGGGGAGGCGAGAAAGAGTAGCGACCGCGCGCTTCAAAACAGAATCCCCAACTAGGACCTCGGCAAACCTGGGCACACCATCAGACCCTAGAGTAAGTTGGACAATGCGTCCGCGACGCCAACGTAAGGGTGGCAGGTTTGGGTCCTTCACTAACACGAGGTCTCCAACCCTCGGTGGGTTTGTCTTATCTGACCACTTAACGCGCTGTTGCAAAATGTGTAAATATTCAAGGTGCCAGCGGCGCCAGAAGCTTTGGGTAAGCTGCTGGAGCAACTCAAACCGCGAAAGGCGTCCTGGATTGACATCTCTATAAGGATACTCGGGCAGGGCGTTAAGTGGTCTGCCTATCAAGAAATGGCCCGGCGTGAGGGCCTGCAAATCGTTCGCGTCGGTAGACAACGGACATAACGGACGCGAGTTGAGAACCGCCTCAATCTTATGAAACACCGTCGCGAGTTCCTCGAACGTGAGAATAGTCTCCCCAATAACGCGGCGAAGGTGAGTCTTGGCGGCCTTTACAACAGATTCAAAAATCCCTCCCCAGTGAGGGCAAGACGGCGGGGAGTATCGCCATGTTACCCCCCTACGGGAGAGTGTGGATCCGATCTCAATATTATTTTTATCTAAAAATTCACAAACTTCTCTTATATGTCTATCAGTGCCCTTGAAGTTCGTCCCACAATCGGACCGAATTAGAGAAGGCAGTCCCCGGCGGGAGACAAATCTGCCTAACGCTGCTAAGAAAGCGTCCATGGTGAGCGCACTCACCACCTCCAAATGAACGGCTTTAGTGGCCAAACAAACAAACACACACAAGTAAGCCTTTTCAGTCTTAGCATTACGGAGTCGCGACGTTTCTATAGTGAACGGTCCCGCGAAATCAGTTCCAACTCCTAAGAAGGTCATCGATTCATTCACACGATCAGCAGGCAAATCACCCATTTGGGGCTGCATCGTCGCGGGGCGTAAACGATAGCAGGGCAGACAACGAAAGATAACAGATCGGATTATTCTTCGCGCTGACAAAATCCAAAACTCCCGTTGGAGGAGCGCGGTCAATGCATTACATCCGGCATGAGCATTCTTCACATGGCGATCAATGATCAACAATCGCACCAATGGTCCGTCCTTGGGGAGCAACAGGGGATGACGTGATCTATAAGGCAAGTTAGCGTGCCTCAATCGGCCTCCTACACGCAACAATCCCTTATCATCCAGAAAGGGAGTCAAACGCACCAAGGGTCCCTTCAATTTGGACGTCCCGGTACGGAAAATCTTAAGTTCCGGTTCAAACGCTCTAGACTGGGTCATACGCACCCAATGCAAAAGAGCATCTTGGCGCTCCTGCGGAGGGAGGACCGGACACAAATCTTTGTCCTGAGGCCGGCGACAATTTCGAATAAATCTTCTTATCCAAGCGGTCACGCCGAGCAACTTGTCCAGAGAACTGTAGCGGTCTAATAAAAATTCCCGCTCTGGAGCCGCCATAGTCTCGACAGCGTGAACACGCAAGCCCGGATTTGGTACCTTCACCACAGCTGGTGTGGAAGGCCAAGACGGCTGTAACAACCATTCGGGACCCCACCACAGAGTGTGGTCAATAAGCTGAGGGGCTTCGCTGCCACGTGATGCACAGTCAGCAGGGTTTATTTCACCTGGCACGTGGCGCTAAATCAACGTGGCCTTCGAGGCCTGTATTTGGGATACCCGATTGGCCACAAATACTTCCAGGGAGTGGACGGAGTTCTTAATCCAACACAGGACAACCTGACTGTCGGACCAAGCAAATAGCGACTCAAAGTCCACACTACGTCCCAGGGTGTCAACAACGTGGTTCATCAACCGAACCAGAAGAGTAGCTCCAGACAATTCTAACTTTGGAATCGTTAATCGATTCCGAAGTGGAGCAACCTTACTCTTAGCAATTAGCAAGTGGAGCTTAACAGCTCCTCTATCATCGACCGTCCGGATATATACGACGGCTGCGTATCCACTCTCAGACGCGTCACAAAAGCCATGAAGGCTGGCCGTAAACCGTCCCTTAGGCAGTATATGTCTAGGGATACTAACATGGTTAATGTCGGGGAGAGATGACATGAAGGACTCCCAATCTCGCAGCAAACGGCCGGAGAGGGGCTCATCCCACGACACTTCGGCTGACCAAAGTTCCTGTAGGAAGCACTTCATCCAAAACACTACGGGACTAATCCAGCCATTTGGGTCAAAGGTACGAGCTACTGTAGACAAAACCAACCGTTTCGTCCAGACCTTGGGGCTTGGCAGCTCCAATCGATAGGTGAACGTGTCCTGGACAGGTCTGTATTGCACTCCCAAAACAGACAGTAAATCTGGAGTGTTGGCATTCTCAAAAATATGAGGCTCCTGCTGGTGGTCGTCTGGCAAGTCACACAAAAGCTGAGGTGAGTTGGACATCCACTTCCTCAGTTCATAACCACCAGCCCCGAGAAGAGCAATTAGTTCATCTCGCATTCCTCGACACTAGAGGAGCCCGTACAAATATCATCCACAAATGCATCCTCCTTGAGAACCAAGGATGCGCGAGGGTATCGTAACCGCTCACGTTCAGCGAGTTCCACAAGTGAGCGAATTGCCACAAAGGGGCTCGAACGCAGACCGTATGTATTGGTGTTCAGCTCGTAGACTAGCATGGGATCTCTGGGATCCTCCCTCCATAATATGAGCTGATATCGTCTATCGTCTGGGTGAATCACAGTCTGCCGAAACATCATCCGGATATCGGTCACAAAGACGACGGCATGGCGACGGAAGTTGGTCAATACATCACCCACCTCGTGGTGCAACTTCGGTCCAGCATGCAGACATTGATTCAGCGAAACTCCGGTAGACGTGGGAGCTGACCCATCAAAAACAACGCGTATCTTCCCGGTGAAAGGTTTCAAAACCGCGTGGTGAGGAAGAAAATTATGTTCCTCGTTTCGCCAGTCCAGTCGCGAGACCGACATGTGCCCCAGTTGCTCATATTCTCGCATGAAGTCGACATACTTCTGTTTGAGGTCGGAGTTCCTACTCATACGACGCTCCATGGACAGCAGCCGCTTCTCGGCCAACGGCCGGGAGCTGCCAAGTGAGGGGCGAACTGACAAAAAGGGCAAACGAGTGATCAGCCGTCCCGAGTGAAGGCGACCTGTATTGTTCTGGTAGAACAACTCACACTCCTCGTCCAAGGGGTTCACTCGTTTCACGGTAGGTGGTTCTTCCACCTCCCAAAACCGTTGAAGGACATCTGATAAGGTGGAGCTAACAGTTATGTAACTGTCCACCGATGGAGATGGTGGGTTATGCCTAACTGGTCCCATCACTACAAACCCAAGCGATCTAGATAAGGCTACCAGCCCACCCTTCTGTAACTCTCTTCTCTTCCCACAATACACGCGGCCTAGAACATCGGCACCGAGCAATAAGTGAATCGGACCGGTTCGGTGGAAGGAAGGGTCAGCCAAGGTCAATCCTGATGTCGCATCAACGACAGCGCGTGAAACGTGCTGTTGCGGAAGCTGACCAACAACCTTCTCAAAAACAATCGCGGTAGCGCCAATTTTGGGCGCTGAAGAGAAGTGGGGGGAAAAGGAGAACAAAACCTGACCGATCGGGTCCGGGATCCGCAGGTCTCCGATTCCTCGTACCGATTCAAGGTATGGAGATGTGTTCAAACTCAACTGCCGGACCAGCCAGCTGGAGGCAATGCAACCCTGAGCTCCCGTATCCAAAAGGGCGCGAACTAAAACAAAGGTGCCCCTCGGGCCCCACACCTGTACGGAGGCTGTTGGTAACAGCACCTGCTCCTGTGGGGGGGTTGCAGCCGACAGTTGGTTTAATGAAAATCCTCCCGCATTCCCCGCAACGGGGGGGAAGGGGGGTTCAAGGAAAAATGCGTGCGCGGCGGAGGAATAGGGCGCTCAAGGCGCTCGAGCGGGTCCCAATCCGGCACGTACACACCCCGACCAAAGCTGCATCGGGGGCCGGGCGGTGCCCATGATGGGCGAAAGTTGGGGGAGCCCGTGACAACCGGGGTCTCTCCATCAGAGGGGGAGAGAAGCGTATCGGCTCCCGACGTGGCTCCCTAATAACCGCGGCCCAATCCCGCGGTGGCGCCTCATAAGCGGCGCGTCGATCCCCCCGCCCGTAGGGGGGGTGGGGCGCCCAATCCTCTCACTGGAGGGGGGGCGCCTGTTCAATCTCCGCGGAGGGGTGGCACGCCCCTCCGATCTCCTCGGAGATGTGGGTGACCTACGAGGGCCCCCGCCCGTGTGCGAGTCCCTCTCTCTCACCACCTCACGAGTGTCTCTATTGTTGAAGCACAAAAGGGGGTGATGGGCCCCTCCACAACAGTGGCAATCTCGTGGGTGGGGGCAAGCCGATGCCATATGGGCCCCCAGGCAGCGGTAGCACCAATTCCGCTGCTTGGCCATATTTCTACGCCCCTCGGTGCGTAGGCCAACAAATTTGGGACAGGCCGGCAAACGATGGCCATCGCGCTTGCAACACTTACAAGGCAGCGGCCTCTCCCCTTGTGGAGAGTTCTGCCGCACGGCAGTATATTGCTTGTACGGGCGGCGCTCTCTCCGTGGCGCTGCCCGGGTTGCCTCATAGCGGCCTGTACTCGGTCCCGGTATAGGAGCCAGATCCAAGTGGTCGGTCATCCGACACTCATCCTCCAAAAATCTGAGGAGATCCGAGAAAGGGGGGAGGTACGAGGCACTATTGCCCCCGTATCTTTGTTCAAAGCGCCCTTTCATCTCCATGGGAAGCTTATTGAGGATGAGGTGGAGCAAAATAAAGGACCACTGGTCCACCGGTAGATCAAGTCGTTTGAGCGCGTTAATAGCGCTTAGCAGCGGGTTCAAAATCTCCTTCCTCAATGAGGAGACCCGCGATACTCGTGGCAGCCCTAAAATGGCAGCCACATGTGTGTCCGCTAGCAAGCGAACATTCTGATACCGGGCGGTCAACAACGCCCTTGCAATCTCATAACTGTCATCGTTGACAGGTAGATGCTGGACAAGCACACCAGCCTCTCCACGTAAGGCAGAGAGCAAATAGGCCAATTTCTGGCTAGGGAACAGGTCGTCCCTCGAGTGAACCAGGCTATCAAAGAGGTTAATGAACCCCATCCAAGAAGCCAGGTTCCCATCAAAGGTTGGGATGTCTAAAGTGGGCAGTCTGCCCAGCAAGCCGGCCGGGGTAGGCTTGACCTCCCCGGGCGTGCACGACTCACCCCTCCGGGCGAATAGGATAGCCTGAGCCTTGTTTATGATCACATCCGCCTGTTCAAAACACTGATCATAATCGGCATTAAATTGGTCGACTGCCCGCAACTCAGCGGCACCCTCGGCTGGGTGGTCGAGCAAATATTGTTGATGAACAACAAAAAGCTGCTCCAATTCCTTCAAGCGAGCAGGTACTCCCTCATGCCGAATTAACAAGGCCTGTTCTCGGTCTGGTCGGTCTACCAAAGCGACGGCACTAGCAAACCATCTCAAAATCTTTTGTGCACCCGCGCGGGCACCACTAAGCGGGCTGACTGGCGGGACCATTTTGCACCAAAATTAATATACACTATAATAATACACGGACAAACAGACCGACAACCGCAGACAATAAAACAGATCGGGAGGAACTTCAAAGGCAGAACAAAATATATAAACAAACCAAAATCAAGTGTAAATGCTAGAACTTAAGTAGAACAACAAAGGCATTTAACAATAGAATTTTTCAAACAAATTAAATTCAACTATTAAGTCAATAACTTAACAAACATAATATTCAAAGGCAAACAAAACAAAATCAAATGTAAATGCTAAAACTTAACACAGCAAAATAGTGTATTACAACAACAGCAAAGTCATTTAGCAGCAAAATTTTTTCAACAAATTAAATTTTCAAGTATAAGTTTACAACTTAACAAACAAAATAGTCAAGGGCAAAACAAAGATATGAAAAAACAAACCAAAATCAAATATAGGTAAATGCTAGAACTTAACTAGAACAACAAAAGGCATTTAACCCCAATTTTTCATATACAATGACAATGACAACTAGTTAGAGAGATCGGTCCACAAATGAGATTGTAGTCGGTTTAAAATCAGCAATCAAAACCAATTAATATGTATTGCCCATTTGGACAACCAACAAGATTACAATATTAATTGTACAATACTAATCAACCACTCAAATCTAAAAACCACGCTCTGCTACCAAGAGATGGTGGTGCCCAAGGTAGACACCACCACGTCGGCGATTCACCGACTTATATTGCTTGCTGATTTTTGTACCCTACTACCAGCTCATAGAAAACATTGGTATTACTTACCCTGGATCCGATTGGTCTCCGTATGTAGCCGGTGGACTTCCTGAGCTAGCTCGAAGGAAGTCGCGGCTCCTGAAGTTCTGCTGTCTGACCGAACCGGATGGTACACTTGCCTATTAGGCCACCACGGCTCACACACGCGACGATAACACAAAGCGGGCACTCTTTTGCACAACACAAAGCGGGCTTTCGCACCCCGATATTAGGTGCGCCGCGCAAATCACTATAATGCTTATATATTTTATTGAAACCCGGTGGTCATCCTAACCTAATTCAATGTCATGACATTTCGACTCGACTGACATCTGACATGTCACATGCGGCCGGCCGCCAAAAAGGCTCTCACTGCACAGACCACAATGCAGTGTTGCCACTCGCTCTTCCTCGAGCGTGAACAGTATAACTGCACTTTGAGGTTGCCCGGGTTGAATTTACTGGTCGATTCCATTCGCTAACTTCAGTTTTTATTGTCAACTCAGTTGAACTGTTATTTTGAAGTAGGTACACTTACCCATCACTGCTGTTATTGACGTCTCCATAACAAAGCTACTCACTATTGTCACTAAGGAAGTCGAAGATAGTGTTTATGAAAATGACAGTTCAGGAAGCCTAGTTAGTGTCACATGCGTGTCCGTTGCGTAAACGCATTGTCATTAACTTCATGAGAGCGACACAGTATGGGAATGAGATAGTTTTGGAGTATCTTTCGCATACCGTACGATCGTATCACATACACGCTCTTTGCTAGGCGTGCCTTTGCGCTTTGACTTATGTTCGGTTCGCGGAATTGGAAGTTTCTGATCCAAAGGACCTAACCTATCCGGGGGCGGAGAGCGAGAGGAAAGAGAGGAACAGCGCTGTATGGTATTACCTATCATAATGAAAACAGTAAAACAGCGCTGTCGCAGCGACGAACTCAAGGCTGTCACGTTTGAGAATCGCCCCGCAGGTATGCAGGTATGGGGATACTAGTGGAATGACCGCTGGTGGACTAAAGTTCTACGGCATACTCAACTTAGAACAGTGACCATCAGAATGGACGGTCACTATTCATATTGAAAATCGTTGTAGTTATAGCAAGTTGCTAAACTAGTTGCTACTAATTGTTAGATAACTGATACCCCTAGTTAAAAAATAAGCTACTTTTTAAGGTAACGGCCATTCTGACATCAGGAGGGCTGGTTCCTAACCAGTCGAAATAAACAGCGAACGTCAATCGAGTTTTTTTAAACGGATTGAGTGTAAAAAAAGCTCAGTTTCCCATTGAGATGAAATTTGGATTACACTTTTAGTTCTGATGACAATGCAATTCTGCATAATTAGTATCGTTGTAATCTAAGATGGCCGCAGCAACAAAATGTCAGATTAGATTTACCTATATAGATAAAAAAACAAGAATACAATACCTACCTATTTAAATTAAACATGATATATCTAGGCAATTCTATGAAAAAAGTATATGGTTTATAATATATAAAATAGGTAAATCTCGCTACAAGCTTTTATTTTTTATCATTAAAAAATGAGTCATGTAATAAAAGAACTGTTGGGTTTTATATTTAAGTAATTTAAAGTTAATGTTCTTTTTTTAAAGTTTATATAAATGTTTGTTTTTGAAAATGTTTTTTACAAATTAATTTTTCACGTATATAATTATGTACTCTTACAATTCAATGAAGATGCAACACGGTGTAAATAGTGCCTCGCTGCGTCTATCAGCGTGTCGTGTGCTATCAGGTGCATACGCGGATTTTTTACCCCTTTTTGCGTATTGCCAATCGAGCCTGGAAAAGTTTCTAAATGTCCAAACGACACAGTAATTTTTTACAGTATCCTAAGCTGATGCTAACATATGGATTTTGTTGTCACAACTCCGCATGTTTCTTTGATGCTGTAAGGTCTGTGTGACAGCAAATTTGCTAAGATTACGTTAAAGGTTACTTTTGTTAAGCTCTAATGGTTTTGGTTATGGAGTTATGTATTACACCAAATTACCAATATTTAAATCTCGACACAAAATCTAGGATCTCATCCAACAAATCATTGAATACTTACAAGTTAATCTCATGAATATTAAACGTGACACTTTAAATTATTCAATCATCGTACAATTTTTGGCTATCCAATTTCCTCTCTGGATTCATTCTATTATTATCTTTAGTTAATGGTTGGATCTATGGAAGAGATTGAAGTACCCATATATTTATTTTATTTTTATTTATTTAATTTTGAAAACCAACAGCGATCATATACAGAGTATAAATATAGATTGAAACAGTCAGCCAATTAAAGGTCTTCACGTTTAGATACATATTTACATTAGGAGCAGTGTGGATAATGTTAAAGAAAAAATGAGTTGAATAAAATATTAACAAAATTAGGCATCAATTCATCATGTGACAAAACAAGCTACTAATAGTATATACATTACATGCTACATGCTTACATGCATTACATAATTTTGAAAAAAATCTACACATATCAGACGCCTCGCAGTTGCTAAACTAGAGTGATGAATATCAAAGTTTTTATATTTACACAGATCATTCAGACTTTTGCTTGCTCGCAGCAGGAAAGAATTTTGGCGATAGTTGGATGAGACCAATGGTACGTGAATAGGCGTGTAGTATCTAGCAGACCTACTTGGAATATTAAAGTTTAGTTTAGACAGAAGGTCAGGGGTATCAATTTTGTTGTGTATGATTTTAAGTAGGTATGTTATATCAGACTCTTCACGTCTTTTTGCTAATAGAAGAAGGTGGAATTTTGCGCATAGATTCAAATAATTGTTTGGATCGTAGGAAATGCGGAGACGGTAACATAAAAATTTAATAAATTTCATCTGAAGTCGCTCGATACGATTAATGTATTTGTCATACCGTGGATTCCAGATTTCAGACCCATATTCTAGAATACTTCTAACAAATGTGCAATACAATATTTTTAGAGTTTTAATTTCTTTGAACCTAGTCGACGTTCGCATAACAAAACCCAGCGCCTTAAATGCCTTCTTGACAATATACTCCACATGAGCGTCAAAGAGGATCTTAGAGTCGTGTAGAATCCCCAGGTCCCGACTCACATGATTTCTTTGCAAAGTCTGGTGTCTCAAAGAATACTGGGATGGAACGATAGAACTCTTTCTCGTAAATGTAGTTATTGAGCATTTCGAAGGATTCAGGTCAAGCTTAATCTGTTTACAATAATCATTCAGACGATCCAGGTCAGACTGCACACCCTCAGTATCAGATAAAGAAGAGACGGCTTTAAAAATTTTCATGTCCTCGGCAAAACAAAGGAGATTAGAGTGATAAAAGTAGGCATCTATGTCATTCACAAATATCAAAAATAAAAGAGGGCCCAAGAGTGAACCTTGGGGAATACCGCTAGGTACAATAATCTTTTCTAATTTAATTATCAATAATTTATGATCAATTCTATCGAAACATTTACTATAATCCGTATATACTATATCAACCTGCATTCCCGTGTCCATAGAATCGGTAATAAAATCATTAAATAGTATAAGGTTAGATAAAGTGGAGCGTCCTTGTAGAAAACCATGCTGATATAAGGCATCATATTGGTATTAATTGATATTTGTTGTGTTTATACATGTAATTACTTATGTGTAGGTACCTAATTGTGCAATGCAATAATAAATAACAACGCATAAAGAATAAAAAATCAACATATAAGTCATTAATAAATAATGATAAAAATTATAGAATAACTTGCTGAGCCCGCGAACTACGTTGCACCATAATAATAATTGTTCAAAAGAAAAAAAATCTAGAGAGGGCCACCCTTATCAACTAGGGGTATAAAAAATCGCCTACTACCTATTCTTAGACCTAAAAGCCATTAGCTCGAGCCAAATAAACTCGAAGCTGGTAGAGGACTGCCTCACCCGCCTGAATGCTATAGGACAAAAAAACAAAATTGTTTTAAGATTGGTTCCTGGGCATTCTGGTGTCATTTGCAACGAGAAGGCCGATGAACTCGCTAAAACTGGAACTATAAAACCACAAATAGGACCGGAACCTTTTTGTGGGATTTCAAAGAACCAGGTACACAACTTTCTAAATGAACAACTTCTTAGAAACTCATTCGAACTCTGGTAATCTACTCCAGGGCAAGAACACGCGAAGGCACTTATACAAGGCTACTCGCGTAAACTAACTGACGAGCTTCTGCAGCTTAACAGGAAAAACATCAGTGCAGTCGTAAGAAGCTTAACTGGAAATTGCGGCCTCAATAGACACATGTTCAACCTCAAGATTAGGGACAACGACATCTGCAGATTCTGCAATCAGGAGCGTGAAACTCCTAAACACCTTCTGTGTGACTGCAGCCCACTGATTCATCGGCGTAGCCTTCATCTGGGAAGACACATCATGAGACCAGATGAAATACAAACTCTCCCATCCCAAAAAATCCTCAATTTCATAGAGGGTTTGGGCTTGAAGGAGATACTCTAACGGTGCTATAATTCACAATAGATCTTTTAGGTCGAGGTGAAAATGCCTACAAGGCGAAAGCCCGTACAATAACAACAATAATAATAATTCTTAGACCTATCGAAATATTCACAAGAATTTCATGAAAATCGGTCAAGCTGTTTCGGAGAAGTTCGAATAAACACTGTGACACGCGATTTTTATATATTAGATAGGTAGATATTAGTTCATTGAACTTCTTCACTAGTATAAATTGTTAATAGCCTTTAGCAGTATAAAAACATGTACCGGTAGACTGTCAAACTTTATAATTGTATGATGTTTAATTGAATAAAAAAAGTTGGGCTCAGGTCAACAATATTTTAATCAAGTCTTTAACAATAACCGGTCAAGCGTAAATGTAAACGTTGAATTTGATGTCCTTCCCTCGGGAGCTCTTCATCCTGAGGTTCACGAAGTTGTACCCGATGCCTCCTTGGGTGACGTTCGCTGAAGCGTCTGAGTTCGTCAAGTCATATGCCAATATACCCTGTTGGAGAAAAATTATAGGTTTATTGCCAACCTTTTGTTAAAGTTCTTTTGCGTTTTTTATACTTGTGACTGCATTTTCTTTAAAAATGCTATACCCGCGACTTCAGCATCCCATCTTGATTCGGTATGTTAAAGATGAGGGTTCGATTCTCGCCCGAGACGAAAAAATTTATTGTAGTGATTTATAAATTTTTTAAATTTATTTAGCATTTTTAATCAAAATGAAAAGTCACTAATATGTGTAATTTTGCTTTACTTTTAACCAGTTTTCAAGAAATCTGAAAAGATTTTTAGTTGGATGTTGATACGTGAATAAAGTTTGCTTTGGCTTAACAAAGTACAAAAGAAATCCTTATCCCAGTAATCTTAAAAATGCACAAGCCGGTAAAAAAAACATCAAAATCTACTGTAGCTTTTTAATATCACCAAGAAGAAAATGGTTTTAATATTTTTTTGTTTATAAATAGATTCACAAATTGTAACACCGTTTTTTCTTAAAATTTCATAAAACACTAATTTTGCAAAAACACTTTGCTTTCACTGTAGTTTTAACGCAAATTTCACAACTAAAATCGTAATTACAATAACTTTGTCAAGGAATTTCACAATGTCAATGTCAAGTGTCAACGTCAACGTCGTTTCACGTCACGTCAGTGACATTTGCAATTATCTTTGGTCATTATTCAATTTTTGCATAAACAAAATAAATCTCGCGTTTATCCTGGCCTTATTTACAAAGATAGTTTTTTTTCGCCCAAAATCCCGTGCTTCCATTTAGGTGGGTTGATTTTCTCAAAATTCGGAATTTGACATTTAGACCGTTTGTTTCGATCATTTCTATAGACATATTTTAATAAAATACACTTAAGCTTATAGATCATATAATTATAGTTTCGTCGAATAGAATTTGGGAAGCATTCACAGTTTGTTTATGGTTAATTTTTTCATTACGTTTCGTTTTTCAACCAAGCTTATAACTTGGGCTGGAAATACTTATAGCATATTGTAGAATTCCGATAGATCCGTACGTTGACTTGACACATCATGACACACATGCTATGAAATGAATTTGGTTTTAGGGAAGGTTCCGTCGCCAATACGACGCTTAACATTCGGTGAACGGACCTCGATTCTAGTATGCGCGTAGATGGAACGCGCCCATTTTTCACCTTAGTCTTTGAACGCGTCTATCGTCTATGTTATAATTTGTCTGTGAGACATCGACTGAAGAAATTTGTTATTGATTCGAAGATCATAAAGTATTTAAATTAATTTCAGCGAAGAAAATCCATAGCTTGAAGAGTAAAGCTAAGAAAAAAATACTATATTTACTCGCCGGCACGCGATTTATTAAATTAAATGGATTTATCGTATCAATAAGTGCAAAAAATCAATAAGGTATCTAATTAACTTATTATATTTCATGATTTAAAACAGATTTTGTTAATTTTATTTTTATTAGTGGGTATATTGATTATTAAATCAAACATATCACATTTCCAAAATTCACCTTTTTCATCCCCTATTTCATTAAAAAAACCTGATAGTAAGCGGCATTTTAGTGGGATTAATGCATATATTGAGTAACACTTGTGAATTTCATGTTAAATTCTAGATTTTCACTATATTGAGTTTCACATCATACTTTGGCAAATAACTCACAAATTAAGCTGTTTTCTTTTTATTAATAGCAGTAATTATACACAAAATAGGTGCTCTCCCCTCCATATGTCCTTTTTGTTAACTAACCAATAAGACAATTTGTCAATTTATTAAAAATTATGTTTTAGAATTCATTTGCTATGTTTATTACATGAAGTTCAAATGTATTGACTGGGATTCCTTCAGAACTCAGTGTTAGACCCACTGACCCTAAGATCATAGGCATATTTAATTATATTTTTAACCTAACACTGTGCTATGAATCTCCAGGGCAGTTACCGGAGGCCGTAGGGCTCCGCTGCTTGACCTTACAGCTAGAAACCATAACAAACTAACCTAACACAAGGAGGAATTCTGTGGAATTGTACATATATAGAGAGAAAAAAATAATCTAAGGAACTGGAAAATTATATCACTGACCCGTGATCGCGGAAACTTAGCATCGAAGGTACGCTCTACTAACAACCGCTCCGGGGAAGGCTACTAACTTCTTTTAAAAAAAAAAAGGAAACCTATAACTATTTTTTGGTGTACTTTATTGCCCCTCATTTTGTAGTTTTGTACCCAATTAGTACCTGATTTTTACCTGCCGAGATTGATCAAACAAACCTGAACCATCCTGCCCTTGGCTTGTATTGATTAAACATTAAGTTAAGTGCTTTGCATTGAGGAATTGTGTTAACATATGCATATGTGTATTATAATTATGTACCTACAACAATAAAGCTTTTCATTTTGTATCGGACTAAAGGAATAAGTTTGTTTTTTTTCTTTCAACTAAGATTTCCCAATATTTCAACAATTCAGCAGGAAAAAGCACGACAATTTGGCGCCCGAATATACAGCAGGTTTTGTGGTATTATATGGCCCATTATTCTGGTCAAATGCTCAGATAGTGTTGATCCATCTCGGTATGTATCTTTAATAATTTTCTTTTTTTTAACGTTGTGTGTTAGTTAAGCTAAAACTCAAAAACGGCTCGACCGATTCTTACGAAATGTTATGTGTATTTGAATAGGTCCAGGGAAGGTTTAAAAGTACAACTGGACCCAGTAGGTGGCGCTGGAATCGGACAGGAGAACGTCTGCCGGTCTCACTAGTTATAAGATAAATAAGAATTCTATGCAGGTTTGGTTCAGATAGGTATAAATAAAAAACAAATTTTAGTTACATTTGCAAAGGTGAATATATTTTAAGATTTTTTGTTCATAGTTTGAGTATATAACATAAATAATATTGTAAAATTAACTTATCATATAGAATAGAGCGTAGTATATTTTTACAAAAATGGAACAAAGACCAATTAGTTTTAATTTACTTAACAAAGATGAACTAGAATATGAGGTGAAAATCAGGGGTTCGAAACCAGCTGACACGGTGATGGCTCTGAGAGCACAGATCCGTACTCTCAATAAAGATCTGCCTTCTGATGAAATACTGACTTGTGATCTTGATGTCAATATTGAATTAAAAGTAATTCAAAAGAAATTAGATGATCTTGAGAAACTCATCACAAGTACTTCAAGTAAGCTGTCATCACTTAAGATGATAAATAGAATTCAAACTCTTGCACACCACTTATTCCACAGAATTGGTCGCTTGTCTTCATCGGAGTATGATGATAATCTTACTTCTTTAATTACTTCTCTGAATAATAAATTAGATAGCATTCTTGTAAAAATAGATAATATTTGTCATAATTTTAAAAGTAGCTTGGCACCTGAACAACCTATTGAGCACTCCACTGCAACTACACATAATACAGCTAATGATTGCTCCGTGCATAAACTGAATATACGCTTCAATGGCAAGACATGCATTAAAGCTTTCTTACAACGCCTCGAGGAATTATGCTTGTCTCGTGGCCTTTCAGATTCAAAGCTTTTCTGTTCTGCGGCGGAACTTTTTACTGATGAAGCGCTGTGCTGGTATCGAGGAGTAAAGTCAGACGTTCACAATTGGTCTGAGCTGAAGACCTTGCTTCTCGAGGAATATCTTCCATCTGATTATGACCATCGCTTGATGCAGGAAATTAGGAGTCGTACTCAGGGCCCCGATGAAAGCATTGTGAATTATCTCAGTATAATGCAAAATTATTTTACTCGATTATCAAAACCAATCTCTGATGATGATAAATTGAACCTAGTCATGTTTAATATTAGACCATTTTATACTACTCAGCTTGCCCTAGCCCCAGTGGAATCTTGGACTGATTTAAAGAAAAAATGTAGGTTATTAGAAGGTGCAAAGGAGCGATCGGTGCATTTCAGTGAACCTCCTAGGGTCACCACTTCTTCTCTGGCTCCCGATT
Organism: Schoenobius gigantellus; assembly: GCA_963935595.1. Taxonomy (NCBI): domain Eukaryota; kingdom Metazoa; phylum Arthropoda; class Insecta; order Lepidoptera; family Crambidae; genus Schoenobius; species Schoenobius gigantellus. The sequence continues at coordinate 27,096,812 of OZ012554.1, forward strand.
TGTGTTACAAAAATACTAGTGGTAATAGTAGTAGCAAGGCTCCACCAAAAGTCTCTTCAATTCAGCCAGTGAATAATACACAAAATAATCTTTTTTGTGTCCGCTGTCGTAAAAATGGCCACAGCTTGAGGTATTGCAAGGCGCCTTGGGTACTTATTTGTTATCGTTGTGGAGAAAAGGGGTTCAATGCAAATAATTGTCCAAAGTGCACTTCTTCAAAACCTTCAACCGTAGAGATTCCAAAAAACGCCAAGTAGTGAACCGATGGCATAAAACAGTATATTTTTATAATAAACATTGTAATTCTGAACAGTCAAGGCAGAAATACAATGAATTCTATAATAATGTAAATAAAGCTAGTAACATACGTATGCATAAAGGTAAGGTTACATCGGTTCACGCTACTACTAACGCCACCTATAATGATACCAGAGCTTATCTGAAGATTAATATTTTTGGCTTGGAATTCAGAGGATTACTGGATTCAGGATCACAGATCTCCATTGTGGGAGGGCAAGCATACAAATATTTTAAAGATTTCGCTACTTTACATAAGTCTGAGGACTTAGACTTTATAAAAACTGCAAATGGTTCTACTTCACGAGTAACTGGGTATTTATTTTTACCTGTATCAATAGAGAATAAAACTCGTGTTATTAAATTTTACGTCGTCCCTGGAGTTGCTACAGAGTTGTTATTTGGCTTAAATTTCTGGAAGGAATTTAATATTGCGCCAGATATTTTATCATTGTTAGAGGATAGCGGACATTTATATAAAAATAATAATCAGGTGTACACAGTTATGTCAGGCAGCCGTGCTTTACATGATTTTGAAACTTTATCTAAGCTTGAGCGTAGGCTGGTCAATGACGTCATAAAGCAATTTGATGACATTTCCGCAGAAAAGAAAGGCCTAGGTAGGACACACTTAGTGAGTCATAAAATTGATACCGGTGACCATCCACCTATTAAACAACGGTATTATGTAGTCTCACCCGCAAAACTGGCAGAATTAAATAAACACCTAGACCAAATGCTGAAGGATGATGTTGTGGAGCCTAGCGGAAGTGCATGGAACAACCCCGTTACTTTAGCGGTTAAATCAGATGGGTCATCACGTTTCTGCTTGGACAGCCGAAAACTTAACGCCATATCAAAGCATGACGCTTACCCTATGCCTTATATTAGCCATATTCTGGACCAGCTCAAAAACGCTAAGTACTTATCTTCTATTGACCTTAAGTCTTCATATTATCAAGTTCCTTTGGACTCTATTGAGTCCAGAGAGAAAACTGCTTTTACTATTCCCTGCAGAGGCTTGTTTCACTTTAAGGTCATGTGCTTTGGACTTACTGCAGCTCCAGCTACGCAGCAGCGGTTGATGGACCGCCTCTTTGGGCCCGAGTTTGACAATAAGGTGTTCGTATATGTTGATGATTTAATTTTACTTACTCCTGAAGGCCCAACGGCCTTCCAGGATCACCTCCAGCTCCTACGTAGGGTAAAGGAGAGACTTAAACTAGCCAACCTTACTGTCAACATGGGTAAATGCCAGTTCTTCAGGAGACAGCTGAAATTCTTGGGTCATGTGGTTGACGAATATGGTCTGCGCACGGATCCTGACAAAATTAAGGCTATAGTAGACTTTCCTATTCCCACCTGCAGGAAAGACGTCAAACGTTTCTTGGGAACTGCATCTTATTATAGGCGTTTCATAAAAAATTTTAGTCATAGAGCTGGTCCCCTTAATGCTCTTACTTCTACCCGTAAGAGCGCGCCCCCTTTCAAATGGACGACCGAGGCAGACGAGGCGTTCAACGACCTAAAACTCGCACTGTCTACTTCTCCGGTTCTGGTATGTCCTGACTTCTCGAAAGATTTTGCTGTCCACTGTGACGCTTCTGATTTCGGGTTAGGAGGTACCTTAACCCAGGTTGTAGATGGACAAGAACATCCTGTTGCGTACTGTAGCCGTTCACTAACACCCGCTGAACGTAACTATTCCGCTACAGAGCGAGAGGCATTGGCCGTGGTACATGTCGTTGAACACTTCCGCCCTTACCTTGAAGGTGGTCGACAATTTAAAATTATTACCGATCATGCTAGTCTAAAGTGGTTTTTAAACCTTAAGAATCCGACAGGACGACTAGCGCGTTGGGGGTGTAGGCTATCGCCTTATAATTTTATTATTGAGCATCGTAGTGGATCTCAAAACGTCGTACCGGATGCACTATCACGTTCTGTACCAGTGGCAGCCGTAGACGCATTTGCATCCAGCGATGCTTGGTATAACAATATATTAAAACGTTGCACGGATAGGCCGCGCGCGTGTCCCAATTTTCAAATTATTGATGGTAGGCTTTTTAGATTTACAAAAAGCACTAACAAACTCTGTGGTGACTACCAGTGGAAAGAGGTTGTACCAAAGGAGCTTAGGGAGGATATTATTACAAGTAACCATTCTGAACCAATTGCTGCGCACTTAGGCGTTGCAAAAACATATAAAAGATTAAAATTACGGTATTTTTGGCCCGGTATGCATAAAGATACCGAGAAATTTATTAAAAATTGTGCCACTTGCAACTCATATAAACATAGCTCACTAGCGCCACCTGGCTTTATGGGGGAACCCAAAGTTTGCTGTCGACCATTCCAGTGCATCAGCATTGATCTGGTTGGTCCACTGCCGATGTCTCGACAGCAAAATACATTTTTACTAGTAGTTGTGTGTTGTTTTACAAAATATTGTTTATTATTTCCTATACGGCGTGCAACGGGCAAAGTTATAGCGCAAAGGTTAGAAGACCATGTATTTCTGGTTCACGGAATACCACAGACTGTGATGTCTGATAATGGCTCGCAATTTATAAGTCATGAGGTTCAGGCATTATATGAAAAATACAATATTCCGCAAGTACATTTGGGTCCAGTATATTGTCCACAAGTTAATACGGTGGAACGTTATAACCGCACAATAATCACTGCAGTTTCCTCGTTTGTTGAGAACGATCATAGAACGTGGGATATTAACATACATAAAATACAATTTGCCATGAACACCTCAGTAAATGAGTCTACTTCTTATACTCCTTTCATGCTAGTACACGGTAGGGAAGCTGTCACTGATGGTAGTATTTACCGTGATTTTGTAGATCTCCAAGAGTTGGTTGTGGTACCACGCGATACTCATGCGTCTAATATTGGCCACCTCGGTGACATTTTCATCAAAGTCCGAGAGTCATTGCGTAAGGCCCATGAAAGGAATATAAAATACTATAACAACAAACGCAGAGATATCTCATTTAATGTTGGTGATTTTGTGTGGAAGCGTACGTACAAGCAGAGTTCTGCTAATAAATATTTTACTGCTAAACTTGCCCCTAAATATGAGCGTTGTAAAATTATACGTAAACTTTCCCGCCTCGTCTATGAGCTCGAGGACGAGAACGGAAAATACATAGGGAAGTGGCACATAAAAGATTTTAAAAATTTAGATACTTCGAGTGACTAAATTACATACCTAGTAACATAATACCTACTTAATTTTCATTTTTATACTCTTATGAAAATAGCCATATTTTTATAAGCATTTAACACTTATGCACCGCGGGTGCGGCGGTCACAGAATACCCACCCCGCCATTCTTCCTGGCGTCTCGTAGAACCCGAGTGTAGGATAACGCGCCATATAACATCTGGCGGCGTTTTTGCATGTGTCTGTCCCTGTCGTTTTTTTATTGATTTGCCTTGATACTTAAGTTTCCATTTACCTAACATCTTCAAAATTGATATTACCATTACATAAGTACATAAAGATCTAAAACACAAATATTATACGTGTCTTAGTTCATACCATTATAAATATATTATTACTACCATTATATAAAATGGATATTACTTCTTTAGTATCTGATACCAGAATTAAGGAACAAGTATGTACTTATTATAACTGTTATGTGGTTAGATAGATGCATTTAGCACAAGATCACAAATATAAACGTGTCTTGTTCATTATTTTTATATGTATTCTACTCTAATCAACAAAATTAATTTTGAATTCCTCACAGGAGCGGTTTGCAACTCTAGAAATAAGCCTTTGCTATATTCTTATAATGGAGGAAGTTACATCTAGCTGGAAACGTAGGAAAATCAATATCGACGATCAGGGGCAACGACACCATGCAACTCATTTTTTTTTTTTTTTTTCCTTTTTATTGTTTTTTTCTACTTATTATTTGACGATTAGAGTCAAAATGTCTGTAATAACGGCATCTACCGGTGGTTGTTGACATTACTTGCTATACACTGCTAGTGTCAAGATATACTTATTTAACAACGCCATCTCGGCGTCAGTCCTGACACTACAGTTTTTTTTTATTACTTTCTTATATTTGATGGGCATAGGATATAATGCTTTTTGCCTATTTATCACAGCCATATAGGAGCTAGCAGAAGAGGTTTCGCTAGATTTTGCCACCTTATTGGTGAATATTTTTTTTACAACCATGTAGGTGCTAGCAGCAGTAGTTTCGCGCTAGATTTTGTCACCTTATTGGTGAATGTGGTTTTTTTTATTACAATCTTTAACATACCATATTAATGGATTTACGTAGATTTAAGGTACATGCATGTTAAATATTCTTTATTTACACACGTTTATATTTAAAGCTTTATTTTTTATATAATACAAATAAATAAACTTATAAAAAAAATAACGTTAGGCGTAATTGGGTACAGAGTTTATCACGAATGAATAGTTTTTAAGTACCTAATTGATTCTATTTATGATAATTCTGTTTGATTGGTTAGGGTTTTGAGGCTGACGGGGCGTCAGACGAATTCCCTACGTGAATTCTATCGTGGTTGGGGGGATACTGTAACACCGTTTTTTCTTAAAATTTCATAAAACACTAATTTTGCAAAAACACTTTGCTTTCACTGTAGTTTTAACGCAAATTTCACAACTAAAATCGTAATTACAATAACTTTGTCAAGGAATTTCACAATGTCAATGTCAAGTGTCAACGTCAACGTCGTTTCACGTCACGTCAGTGACATTTGCAATTATCTTTGGTCATTATTCAATTTTTGCATAAACAAAATAAATCTCGCGTTTATCCTGGCCTTATTTACAAAGATAGTTTTTTTTCGCCCAAAATCCCGTGCTTCCATTTAGGTGGGTTGATTTTCTCAAAATTCGGAATTTGACATTTAGACCGTTTGTTTCGATCATTTCTATAGACATATTTTAATAAAATACACTTAAGCTTATAGATCATATAATTATAGTTTCGTCGAATAGAATTTGGGAAGCATTCACAGTTTGTTTATGGTTAATTTTTTCATTACGTTTCGTTTTTCAACCAAGCTTATAACTTGGGCTGGAAATACTTATAGCATATTGTAGAATTCCGATAGATCCGTACGTTGACTTGACACATCATGACACACATGCTATGAAATGAATTTGGTTTTAGGGAAGGTTCCGTCGCCAATACGACGCTTAACATTCGGTGAACGGACCTCGATTCTAGTATGCGCGTAGATGGAACGCGCCCATTTTTCACCTTAGTCTTTGAACGCGTCTATCGTCTATGTTATAATTTGTCTGTGAGACATCGACTGAAGAAATTTGTTATTGATTCGAAGATCATAAAGTATTTAAATTAATTTCAGCGAAGAAAATCCATAGCTTGAAGAGTAAAGCTAAGAAAAAAATACTATATTTACTCGCCGGCACGCGATTTATTAAATTAAATGGATTTATCGTATCAATAAGTGCAAAAAATCAATAAGGTATCTAATTAACTTATTATATTTCATGATTTAAAACAGATTTTGTTAATTTTATTTTTATTAGTGGGTATATTGATTATTAAATCAAACATATCACATTTCCAAAATTCACCTTTTTCATCCCCTATTTCATTAAAAAAACCTGATAGTAAGCGGCATTTTAGTGGGATTAATGCATATATTGAGTAACACTTGTGAATTTCATGTTAAATTCTAGATTTTCACTATATTGAGTTTCACATCATACTTTGGCAAATAACTCACAAATTAAGCTGTTTTCTTTTTATTAATAGCAGTAATTATACACAAAATAGGTGCTCTCCCCTCCATATGTCCTTTTTGTTAACTAACCAATAAGACAATTTGTCAATTTATTAAAAATTATGTTTTAGAATTCATTTGCTATGTTTATTACATGAAGTTCAAATGTATTGACTGGGATTCCTTCAGAACTCAGTGTTAGACCCACTGACCCTAAGATCATAGGCATATTTAATTATATTTTTAACCTAACACTGTGCTATGAATCTCCAGGGCAGTTACCGGAGGCCGTAGGGCTCCGCTGCTTGACCTTACAGCTAGAAACCATAACAAACTAACCTAACACAAGGAGGAATTCTGTGGAATTGTACATATATAGAGAGAAAAAAAATAATCTAAGGAACTGGAAAATTATATCACTGACCCGTGATCGCGGAAACTTAGCATCGAAGGTACGCTCTACTAACAACCGCTCCGGGGAAGGCTACTAACTTCTTTTAAAAAAAAAAAGGAAACCTATAACTATTTTTTGGTGTACTTTATTGCCCCTCATTTTGTAGTTTTGTACCCAATTAGTACCTGATTTTTACCTGCCGAGATTGATCAAACAAACCTGAACCATCCTGCCCTTGGCTTGTATTGATTAAACATTAAGTTAAGTGCTTTGCATTGAGGAATTGTGTTAACATATGCATATGTGTATTATAATTATGTACCTACAACAATAAAGCTTTTCATTTTGTATCGGACTAAAGGAATAAGTTTGTTTTTTTTTCTTTCAACTAAGATTTCCCAATATTTCAACAATTCAGCAGGAAAAAGCACGACAAAATAGAAACACGAGTCTACCTCACTAACCCAAGACTCTGGCACTCCTACCTCACGGGACCAGTATGAAGGGAGATGGTCACCTGGGCCTCCAAGAAGTATCTATTGACCCTTCTAGTACATATCTGCTCAACAGCGTATGACCCGTATGAGAATTCAGTTTTGTTTTTATCAGGCTAGCTCGATATCCTATAAAATATTTTTAAATAAAGTTTTTTTACTGACCCGTTTCTTTGACGGTTCAGTGAATCTGGGACTGTCATAGGAAATATCTCATTTCTATAGTAACGACTGGAGAAATACACTTTAAGGTAGATTGTAAGAGAAACAAATACTTAGTTTGTTTTTCCAATGTTTAGGTAATACTTGTTTTTCTAACGTTCGCTTGTTTTTCCGACGTTCATTATTTGTTTTTTCAAAGCTCACTTGTTTTCCGAGGTTCAACTTGTTTTTTCGACTATATGACAGTTACCCATTATATGCTAAAAGAATTTTCAGACATGCGCTAGTTCTTTAAAAATCCACTTTACAAGAAATTCCTAATCATGTACTAATAAATTGGACTTAAAAAGTGCAAGAAGATTCATCAATGGCTTGTAACGTGGTGACGAGTCAATGTCAATTAATTAATTTTTGGATCATGAATTAAAGTGGACTTATAGTGCAAAAAAAGGTTCACCAATGAATGTTTTCAATGGAACTTAGTGGATTTATGGTATTTTAGAGCACCTTCAACAATGACTAATGAGCAATGAGTGTGGGGTCGTATATGAGCTGTGATGATGATGATGAATTCTTTTTTAGTCAATAGATATGTAACATGCGACAGATTCTAAAGTTTTCCGGTAAATCCTAGCATGAGCTGAGATATTTGTTTAACAGGACTTCTACCGACATTCACTCGGCAAATATTAGATTTTACCACAGAAACAGGTTAAAAACTAAGCATAGTTTAAAATCTAAATTATTCATTACATATGACTTGATTAAAAGCTACCAATGACCTGACCTGATTAAAAGCTATTGAATCCCTAACGCCTAACTTAGTTCAGATTACGTGAAAATTGGTTGAGAATAAGTCAATTTTGTGACTATGTACTTTCTTGCTGAATAAGTAGATGCATTTCAAACAACATTAAAATAATAGTAGTTATTAACAGTCAATAATGTCTACTTTAGCTTAACAATATAAAAAGAGAGCAATAGAGTTGAAAGTTCAGAAACAAAAAAAAATGTCCTCTAACTAAGCCAATAAATCAATGGAGTAACTACCTGAATCACTCGTCCGGCACTTGAAGGCAGCGTGGGCAGAACATAATACAAGTTTTCTATCCTTTTCCTGAACACTAGGGAGCTGTGTCTAACACTGTTGTGGTACACCTGAGGTCTCTGCACATTGGTGCCCATAAACGTGTGTCCACACTCCACCGCTACAAAAGCGAGGGCCACTAAGAAGGCGGCGTAAAACTTCATCGTGAGTCCGTATAGGAATGATAAAATGAATTAATTGTTGACAAATTTATACATTCTTATCGCTCGAGATGAACTTGGTGTCATCATTAATGGATTTAAAGGAAACTATCTTGGCTACGAACGTGCCTTTTCTATTAATGTTTTCCGAGCACCTATTTTTATCGTTACTATACTTAAAGCGCGCTTTTTCCAAACATTTGGAAAACATTGACGGTGTTACAGTTGCGAAATATTGTTTTAAAGTAAGTCATGGCTTAAACCGAATGCTCTTTCATTTGGCTTAATGAGTTAGATAGAGACAGCATATTTTACTGTAACAACTGTTTAAACACATCTTACCATAAGTTTAACAGATATTTAAGGTTAGTCATTAGATAAACAGGATGTTGTTTCATTTGTGTCAATAAGCTTAGATATAGACAGGAACAGCAATTTTTCGTTTGTTTTCAGTCAGATTTTCAAAACGTCAGACTTCGAAATGGTCAATATTTCAAATGGTCAGCGTAATTAGTCTTACTACTAGTACAAAACGTTGTCTAACAGCTGTATGGTTTAATGCTGACTCTGCTCTGTCTCTATCGCACTATTAACACGAACGAAACAACATTATGTTAAAATCATGACTAGTAGAGAACAAAAACAACCGGTTTTTGCGCATGAGATCGCCAAAGCTCAAGGGGGAAGCCTTTAACGTGCTTGTGCTGATAGCATTAGGCTGGTAACAGGCAAGCGACTCTATGGTTGCTGTCCATGGGCTGCGATAACCGTTTAACATCAGCCTAGCCGTTACTTCTCTGTCACCCAAGTCGTATAAACATAGATACTTTTTAAACAACTAAGTGGACCCGACTGCCCACCTGATGGTAAGTTGCTACAGTCACCTATAGTATAGTAGTTGCTGTCAGACTAATCTAACGTAACAAGAATGCCAATGTACATACATTGCCAACTAGTGATATAAGTGTCAAGTGACGCACCCAGTAATTTCACTGTCTGTCTCACCCTTCAAACCGGAACACAACAATGTAGACACCACTGCTTGGTGACAGAAGTAGATAAGACAGAGGTACCCATGCAGTCGACTTTCGTACTGTGTCATTTTGTATATCATCGTCATACTCATCATCTCAGCCACAACGCCCACTGCTGGGCAAAGCTTCTCTAAAAGGGTGGGTTACGTACGGTGATGACCTTAACCCACTGTACCAACACGCCAGGAGGGCTTTCATTCCGAGGTTCCGGAATCTCGGACTACTTTTACCGAGGTTGCTGTTTCGAAACTGACAATTAATCTCGTCATTCCGGTCTCAACTAATATACTTAATCGTAATTCATAACTTCAAATAAATATGATAATTCGTATGTGTAATTTTTCTCATTATTCTATACCTAGTTAAAGTTAAAAAAATCGAAACAAAAACTTTTTTTTTTACAAAATGACCTCCATTTTCCGGAACTAGGTCCGAAATTCCGATATTAAACAAAACTCGCAGTTTTGGAACTAATTCCGGAATTCCTAGTTAGGTATCCCCAGTCTCGGAACCGGAAGGTCGCTAATTCCATTAGCGATCTTCCGGGAATGGTTAGCCTATACGCCAGTTCAATGCGGGCAGGTAAAAACTCATCAGCATGCACTGCAATCGAAGAATTGGCTTATATCCTGCCTGTAATGTTATTCGCAACCCCTGGCATCCCAGCTGAATTGAGAAACTATAACTGGGGAAGTAGTTTCCAAAAAGAAAGAACTATCGGGATGCAGCTCTACATTTTAAACCGCCTCAGTGATCTGATGGTTGAGACCACCTGTTTCTGATCTGGATGTCTGGGGTTCGATTCTTATGAGGGTAGACAATGTTCTGCTTAGTTCGGTTCCTGATAGGGCTTCTAAACTCATCTGGCTAACTACCACCGTCTTACCTAAATTTGTAGCCATAATAACAATGTTATAGCATTGCTGTGTTCCGACCATTACAGGTAAGATAGCCGGTTCCTCAACTGATTAGGAGTCCAGGTAAAGCTCGCTTCTCTTTTCCGCCTAATCGTTACTTACCATCAGGTGATATATAGGCCAAGATTTACCCTGTCATCAATAAAAAAAACATTTGTGTAAAAGTATTAAAAGTAATGGAAGAATACATATTCAATGGCAAATTGCACACCCATGTAATACACTGCGACAAAAGTTTCCCGTATTGGCAATGAAATATTCAACACAGGCAATATTTCAAATCGTATCGGGGCGTTTCACGTATCGCGAATATTTTCAAATTGTCCAACTATTTTACCTAATAGGAAATTCTTTCGCTCCTATAGCGTATACGGATGGTGGCATATTTCATGGTTGTAAAATATTTTTCAAGTGTGACTTAAATTCGCATGAATGAGTGTTCTGTATAAGTTCATAAATAATCTATTGCTATATAATTGTCCAAGTCTTGTACCTACTATTTTTTATTTACAAAATGGTGGCTCTTGGCTTTCATTCATCTTATTACCTGATGATGCGTGATGATAAGGACGAAAATGGAAGTTAGCTTCATCTAGATTTTTCATCACAATAAAAGTGGCTATCTGGCGATCACATTAAAAGTGTTAAAATGACATTGAGACTAGTAGTTGTTTTGTTTTTATCAAGCGATTTTAGAGAATTAACTGTCAGATTGAACGCGATCGTTAAAGATGCTGGGTTACACTAAGGGGCAGCTAAGAAATCTATCTTTGTTGAAATTTTATCCGAAACCATTTTATATGTTTGCGAATCAAACAAGTATGAAAACATTACAATCAAAGTATCATATTTATAGCAATAACAAGATCCCACGTTCAACATGCCAAATCAACAAGGGCTATCGCAAGAAACATTAATATCTTCAAGCGGCCTAATAGCCAGAGTGTTTGAGCATAAAGCTTTCTTGATATCGTATTTTGCTCAATATCTTTTCAGGTCAAGTAGTGCCTGAGAGAGACACCCCAAATCTACACACTCATGGAGCCTACTCCACAAGAATCAAAATGGCGGCGCGTCAAATTGACACATCCGGCCGACGCTTTGACGCGGCACTCGCCGGAAGTGCACTTACTGTCTTCAAACTCCTGATATCCACTTCGCTGAGTACACGGTTCCTCAAAAAGTATCTTGCCTGGAGATTTGTCGCTCCGCTGTGCTTTTTGTGAAGCGATAAAGGGATCAAACCCGCCCCTTAGAGCTGAGGGATCTGGCATTGTTTAATGATGTCTTTGTTGGCGAGAGGTGATGATTGATTTGAGATACCGCAGGGAAATACCTCTGATTAAAAATCAGCCTAATGTATACTACATGTGGTTAATTATGCGAAGTAGGTTAAGACCCTCGGGTCTCTCCTTAAATGAGGAATTGAGCAACTTCATCGCGCTTTTTAAATGGGTAAGTTTGTTAGCGGTTTTCCCCCTTATTGGGCTCCGCCCCTTGATTGTGTGGCAAAATTCTATCGCGATCGCTTTAAATTTTTGCAGTCAACGTGCATCCATTACAATTTTTATCAGACAGTCGACACAGTCTTGTATTGACCCCGCAATATCTAGATTTTTTCTTAAACAATAGCATCCGGATACATTTATGAAAGGAAACGACGGACGACAAAATCACATTTTTTACTAATCAAAAATCGTAGAAATACTTGTAAAAAGAATTGAAATTGTTTACTTCAAATCAATGTATTTATCATCAAGTTAGTGTAGGTTATAATTTATTATTAAAAGTTCACCTTTAAAGTATAATAAATATTATTGAATCCATAATTAAAATATTTTGTCCACAACAAAATATTTTATTCCGCCTGTCCCTGACCTAGCATCTAAGATAAGCAAAAAATACAACATCGAATCGACAAAGTCATTAAAATGATATTAAAATCATAAACAGTAAGAATCGTGCGTGTTTTAGGCAGTCAGTTTTAACATCTATTTTAAACCGACTTGCGACCGAGTCGGACTCGCCCATGAAGGGTTCCGTAGGATTTATGACGTATTAAAAAACTACTTACTAGATCTCGTTCAAACCAATTTTCGGTGGAAGTTTGCACGGTAATGTACATCATATATTTTTTTTAGTTTTATCATTCTCTTATTTTAGAAGTTACAGGGGTGGGGGACACACATTTTACCACTTTGGACGTGTCTCTCGCGCAAACTATTCAGTTTAGAAACAATGATATTAGAAACCTCAATATAATTTTTGAAGACCTATCCATAAATACCCCACACGTACGGGTTTGATGAAAAAAAAATTTGATTTTCAGTTCTATGTATGGGGAACCCCCAAAATTATTGCTTTTTTTCTATTTTTGTGTGAAAATCTTAATGCAGTTTACAGAATACATCTACTTACCAAGTTTCAACAGTGTAGTTCTTATAGTTTCGGAGAAAAGTGGTTGTGACATACGGACGGACAGACAGACAGACAGACACACAGACATGACGAATCTATAAGGGTTCCGTTTTTTGCTATTTGGCTACGGAACCCTATCTTATCTTATCTTATCTTAGGGGGTGGGGTGACTCAAGCGGTGAGCCCTCGCACTTCGACCCATTGTGGATCTTTTGTGCTTCCCCTAGTTATTAGTCCCTTAAGCCATCGCCACCAGCGGTCCAGTCCACTATGCCCATGAGCTTGATGATGTCCTTTGGTGGCATGGCCCTATAGTCTTCCGGTTTTGGGTAACCAATTCCCGTCAGCCTTAACCTCCTGCCCGCTAGAGCGTCGCAGTGGCATAGTATATGCTCCATGCTTTCTTCCATTTCCATGCAGGCCCTGCAGGTTTCGGAATCGGCAAGTCCCATCCTAGTTAGCATTTTCTTAGTGCCAAAATGTCCAGTCAGAGCACCGAGCATTAAACGAGTTTGGGATCTGCTAGAGCTCAGTGCAAACTTGAGCCAATTGTCCATGCCCATGAAGAGCTTGGCGTGTTTCATCCCTTTTTGGTTGGCCCATTCATTCTGGTGCCTCCTTAGCGATTGAGCTCTCAGGTTTGTGCTGACTGTTTTAGCAGTGATTCCGACAAATGGTTCCGGTTCCACCAATTGTGTTTCCGATCCCCTCCTTGCCAGACTGTCAGCCTTTTCGTTTCCATCGAAACCCGTGTGACCTGGTATCCAAACTAGACGTACCGTGCTTACCTTACCCAGTTTATTTAACACTTCAATTGTGTTATACACTAGTTTGGATTCCACCTTATATGACAGAAGCGCTTTAAGAGTCGCTTGACTATCACTGAGAATGTAGATGTTCAAGCCTTTACGACCTTTGTCTAGATTCTCCTGCGCACAGGCAAGAATGGCATACGTTTCAGCTTGAAACACAGTCGCCAATTTACCCATGCTGATCGATATTTCGGTTTTGTTGCAGAATATTCCTGCTCCCGTACCAGATTTCATTTTTGATCCATCTGTGTACCATATCATGCTGTTGCCCCGAGGGGGTACCAGCCCTTTATCCCATTCCTCCCTTGTCGGAATGTATACTTGAAAGAGACGTCTAAAAATGTATTTAGGTGTCATTCTGTCGCTGATCATACTCAGCAGCAGGGTCTCTCCTTCAGGGTTAATAGCCGTGTGTTTGGTGAGTGGCCTGTCTGCGTTCCACAGTCCGAGAGTTCTTAGCCTATGGAGAGCTCTCGTGGCCTCTCTCTGTATAGCATAATGCAGTGGTTCGAGATTTAGGAATCTTTCCAGGGCTGCTGAGGGAGTAGTTTTGAAAGCCCCCGTTATGGCCATGCAGACCAGTCTCTGGAATCTACTTAATAGTTCCCTGCATGTGACCAGATTAGTTCTTGGCCACCAGACGATACTGCCATAAGTTATGACCGGCAGTATCATCATCATCATCATTTCAGCCAAGAGACGCCCACTGCTGGACATAGGCCTCCCCCAGGGATCTCCAAACCGATCGGTCCTGTGCCTCCCGCATCCAGCGGCTTCCCGCGACCTTCACCAGATCGTCGGTCCACCTTGTGGGGGGCCTACCAACGCTGCGTCTCCCGGTACGCGGCCGCCACTCGAGGACCTTTCCGCCCCAACGGCCGTCAGTCCTGCGAGCTATGTGTCCTGCCCACTGCCACTTAAGGTTTGCAATTCTTTGGGCTATGTCGGCGACTCTAGTTCTTCTACGGATCTCTTCATTTCTGATGCGATCGCGTAGAGAAACCCCGAGCATAGCCCTCTCCATTGCCCTTTGAGTGACATTGAGCCTTCTGATGAGACTCATTGTAAACGGCCACTTCTCAGTTCCGTACATCATCACTGGCAACACGCACGAATTGAAGACTTTCGTCTTAAGACACTGCGGTAGATTGGCCGAGAATATGCTGCGTAGCTTCCCGAACGCTGCCCAGCCGAGTTGGATTCGTCGATTTACCTCTTTCTGGAAGTTGGACTTACCGAGTATCATTGTGTTGTAAATCCAATAGAGTATCTTGGGTTTTAAGCCCCAGGATTTACCAAAAGTGTATCGACACATATTGAAAGTCCTAATGGACTTTTCAATAGTGAGCTCAACGTGTTCCTTCCACGTTAGTTCTTTATCTAGAGTCACCCCTAGATATTTAACCTTTGTGGACCATGTTATCACATTGCCGTAAAGTTTTACGCATTTCATGTTGTTGAGCTTCCTTTTTTTCGTGAACGGTATGATCACAGTTTTATTCGGGTTGATGCTAAGATGTGTCCCTTTGCACCAGTGCTCAACCTTTAGTAGTGCCTCCTGCATCAGGCTGGCTACCACACTAGGCACCTTGCCGTTAACTAAGATGACAATGTCATCGGCGTAGCCCACTGTGTACAGTGGGCCTTTGTTTAGTTCTTCGATCAATGAGTCTATCACAAGGCACCAAAGTGTTGGAGAGAGGACCCCTCCCTGTGGGCATCCACTGGTTGTCGTGACGCTCATTGTAGCGCCTAGTATACTAGCAGATATTACCCTGCGTTCTAGCATACAATTTATCCATCTTATAATGGTGTCATTGATGCCATGCACTCTTGCCGCTTTGCTGATGGAGTCACAAGAGGTTTTGTCAAAGGCACCTTCTACGTCGAGAAACGCGCCACGACACAACTCCCTTGACTCCAGTGCCCTTTCGATCCTGCTTGTAACGTAGTGTAAAGCAGTCTCCGTTGATTTGCCTGCTTGATAGGCGCATTGCATAAAATGCAGAGGCCGCTTCTCAAGTGGACCGTTTCGAATGTATCTGTCGATAAGTTTCTCCATCGATTTAAGCAGAAATGATGAGAGACTTATCGGCCTAAAAGCTTTTGCCTGTTCATAGTCAGCTTTGCCCGGCTTCGGTATAAAGCTAACATTTATGTGTGTCCACCTACGGAACCCTAAAAACCGGCCTAGTGCGAGACGGACTCGCGCAAGAAGGGTTCCGTACCATTGACTAAATAAATTAACATTGGAGTTGAAAAATATGTTCTCCCACACATTCCACCTGCAAATGTAAGTTGATACGCACAATATTGAGTGATTTACCATGTTATTTTAATATCATGGACTTCTAATAGGTTTTCCTATAATCTATAAGTAGAAAACTAATTTCTGTATTTTTTTCAAAATTTTAGCTTCAGTAGTTTCGGACATAAGGGGGGAATGGTCAATTTTCGTCTATTTTCTTGAATAACTTAGAAACTATTTATTTTAAAATTACAAAAAAATACATTTAAGATCTTCACAACAAGACCTTTCATTTGATATGTCACACGATGCAGTTTTCATTTTTTTTTAATTTTCCACCTTCCCCCATAAATGATCTTCCATATGCAGATTTCATCTATTCACGTGACACCTCTGCGTTTGGGTCACAGAAATTGATAATGTGTACCAAATTTCAATTTAATCGGTCAAGTAGATTCGGAGATAATTGACTGTGACCGATAGACAGACGGACACACGAGTGATCCTGTAAGGGTTCCGTTTTTTTATTCGGACGTACGGAACCCTAAAAAGGAGAAGGTCCTCAATTCGATGCGTTTATGTTTGTTTTTTGTGTGTATGTTTCGCACTTTTTTGTGATGACATCCTTTTTCAGTCTCCACAATTCTTCCATCTACCAAGGCAATCCTGTTTTCTTTTTATTTTAATTCTGGGTATCTCTCTCTCGCATGTCACCTTTATAGCTTACGTTACCCTCAGAACAACAAGTCACGTGTCATTCGATCGAGATCTTCCCTTGTTTCTGATTGGTTTATTGCAAATTTTGTTATTAGTTTTTTTGGTAAAATTTTTACTTCGCCAATTTTCTCCCCATAGGACAGATTTCGACAGGTTTAGTGTGGGGGCTTGTAATTTTGTACGATCTGTGTTCTTTTTGGTAATATCATTTTTTATTAATTGCGGGCCGATTTTCAAAATTCTTTTTGTATTCGATAAAGTATACTTCTGCGGTGGTCCCATTGTTACTCAAGTCAGGATCTGTAGGGTTACCCTTGAAACGAATCCGATCGATCGGCATTGAGATTGTGATTTTTCGTACGCTTATTATTCTTGCGCATTGGCTCCAAATTGACGCCGTATTGTACGGATTTTGGGTGAAGCAAACTCAGTATTATTAAATTTTCTCAAAATATGGATCCAATTTGGCGCTAGTGTACTCAAGCGTATGAAAAATCACAATCCCAATGACGATCCATCGGAAATGGTTTAAAAGTAACCCTACTGATGTTGAGATTCCAGAAAAAGGGTTTTCCCCGAAACTCTTAAATTTTATAGGTACTTATATCCAACGCGTTTCATGATTTTTTCGAAGCGATGATGGATGGATGGAAACTTTGAGGGTTAAGCATTGATTTACTACCAAACGTAGATAGAGCGCTTTATACAAAAACGCGCTTGAAATCTGTCACCTAATCGACTATACATTTGTACTCGCTGATATATACTCGAATATGCACGCCCGAATGAAAATTACCATAAAGAAAGTACCGAATTTATCGAATTCAACCTTATTCCGCAATATTACGGCAACTATTTTAAGTACAACCGTGGGAAGTTACATCATTTCATACCTGGCCACAGATCGAACGACGTTTAAGCAATTGCTACAAGATAATATCAACTCTATACTCTCAAACATAATGCTTGAAATTGCTTATCGCGTTGTCACTCCAACGCATGAATGAGATAACACATCGTGATACGACGCCCGTGCGAGCGAGACGATTGTGATGTACTGACACTGACGCGAAGCGACATGTTTATGATTAAAATAATTGTTTTTGATTGGTTTTTACGTATAAATCGAATATTTGAATACATGATAAAATGTGTAATGAGTTTACTCACGCAAAATATGAAATCCCGTCTTTTTTCTGCCGTTTCTGGCTATTGTTACCACAACTTTTAAATGCGAACTTTGGCATGTTTACGTGCTGACAGCTAGTCACTTACTATGGAAAGGAACTGCACGAGTCGCGATTGAGCAGTTCTTCACCGGCCCACTTTTCGATCGTTCATGCGTTATCTACCTTTGGTAGTAAATTAATGGGGCTAAGAGGTGAGTTTTTTAATACTATAAGCAAGTATTGACCCTTTATCATATTCTTAGTCTTTCAAGGTTCTTTGGTGAGCTGGTGTTAAATTCACTAAAAACAATGATCTCCTAGAAAGTTTTAAAATTTACCGACTTCAATAAAGAAATGTAATGTTGTCTGTATTTTCATATCATTTTTAATTGTTTATGTAGTCATTTTTTTATATACTAGCTAGCTAGCTTTCCGCTCGTAGCTTCGCCTGCGTTATTTTTGTTTTCCAGTGGGAATTTTAAATTTTTCCGTAGGAAAAATAATTTTATGGCCTATGTTCATCAAGGATAACGTAGGATTTTCAATGTGAAAGAATTTTTTAAATCGGTCCAGTAGTTTCGGAGCCTATTCAATACAAACAAACTAACAATCAAATCTTTCCTCTTTATAATTAGTATTAGTACTCGTATAGATAGATAGATAGATTCATACTTTATTGCATACAAACAAAACAGAAACACTAACACAACTCTTAAAACTAATGTGGGCAAAGGCGGTCTTATTGCTGGTAGCGATCTCTTCCAGACAACCTTTGTCTACGGATAATTATTTGTAGGTAAGGCAGTGTGCCGTCATAAAAAACAATAAGCAACAAATTTTTATAGAATACATAATAACATCATAAAATGTTATAGAATACAATACAAGTAAATAAAACAAGCTATAAATGTGACTGTGCCATAAGTATAGATGCTACATCTCTTTAGGGAAGTCTATACATGTAATAGATTGTAGAAACTAGAATCAAGGCTAGAATAGAGACGTCCCACCACCTCCAAAACATCAGAGCTTTAAAATTTCTAACATGTAGCTCATTTTCATATCTTATTTGTATTTAAACGAATTCTGAAACTTCATGGCACATGGGCTTGGATTACTCCTGAAATAACACTCCACGTGGAACCTTATAAAGTAACCGATTATCCAATTTGAGAATTCAAATAAGTTTCTCACGTCTGTAACGCCTGTTAATTGTAGATAACTTGTGAAAAGTTACTTGTGTTGAAAACTCGTTTGCGAGTTTATCAGTCTTTGACTTTGGCGGTTGGTGCAACAGAGGAGCGATAAGACGAGTGTTTATTTTTATTTCACTTAATTGGAGTGTTTTGTAACATTGTTTTGGTTGCAAAGTACGAACGACATTTGTATCAGTGGGTCGATATTATGAACAATCGTTTTTTTTAATACACATTTTGACTATTGGATTGTAATATTCACATCATATTACAATCCAATAGTCAAAATGTGTCGACTGTACAACGACTCTGTAAGTATCTGAACACTCTTTTTTGGATATTTTTGGTGCAAAATTATGTCAATTTAGAAAACAAGTTTTAAAATTTATTTCAAGTCATGATTAGATTCATCTTGTTTATTGCACTCAATTACTTACTGTTTTCAAAACTAATAACATTAAATATAAGCTAAATGTAAATAAATTAATGTAAATTATTAACCCTCTTAACATTTAATTATATCCAACTCATACTGTGCTTACATGTTAAGAGTTATAGTCTCTAGACCTTCGTTTTGTACAAAGAATATACTTACCTATTTTGTCACTATAATTTGTTTTGTAAGCCTTAAATAAATAAATAAATTGAGTTCCGTCAGATAATGGCGGTATAATAAATTGTGTGGCTTATTTTATGAAAGTTTTTGTCTAATGAAATCTGTATTTGCCATGTTTCTGATTTAAAATGTTTAGTTCTATTCAAGAAACGAAATTGTAAATAACATACTGCATTTTTATTTTTTCTACACTATTATTACATGGATGAAACTTCATTCATCCACATAGGTAATCATAATTAACAAAACCACTCATATATATTTATTATTATATACATATATCTAATGGCTTCGGCTGTCAATGTACACATATCCACCACCATACACAAATTTACAATGACGCGCACACACACACTTACCCACACACACACACGTGGATAGAGCATTGAATTGTCTCGCTTTTCCGCAATTTATAGTTCCCTTATATGGCATCAGTTTGTCTGATGTTCTGTCTTCTTACACATGACTGATGTTGTCGTCCTTTTATGTTCATGTACTTAAATTTGTTGACTTTTAAATGTAATGTGCCCCCGGACCACATCGAGAGAGGAGAGTACTGGCGCTCTGTAATACAGGCTATCTACCTAGTATAGACGCCAGTCTCTCACAATCTATGTTAATTGCACACGTATTGTAACCACCACAATATTATTAAGGCTTAGATTGTAAGAGAAAATAAAGATTTATTATTATTATTATCCTTTATTTTAAATAGTTCTTAAATATAAATTTTTTTATAACATAAATATAAAAGATATAAATATTATAAAAAAACCTACCTACCTTATTATTATTATTATTATGAAGAGGAAAGATTTGTATGCATGTATGTATGTAACGAATACATTCGGAAACTATTTGATTGATTTCAAAAATTATTTCACCATTAGAATGCTTCATTATCCCTGATTAACATAGGCTAAATATTTTGATCTCGCACCCACTCATAACCAGAAACTCATAACTGGAATGAAATGTGGCGACTCATAACTGACTTGAGGACCCCACTCATAGCCATGGTGATGAAATATATTTTTAAATTATAAAATATTTAATTTAGAGGAGTAACTCATAACCGAACGTAAAAAGAGCAAATACCAAAACTTTGAACTACTTTGAAGTACATTTGAGACCAATAGTGCTTGCTTACTATTATGCATACTAATTGGGATGATGACTGAATTCTAATTTTTACGTCTCGTCATTAAATATTAAAAAACCGTGGAAAAAGATGCAGTCCTGTAAAATTAGAATTAAAATGGGTGTAGAAATACATTAGATACATGCATTT
The DNA here is from genome assembly GCA_963935595.1 of Schoenobius gigantellus. Lineage (NCBI taxonomy): Eukaryota > Metazoa > Arthropoda > Insecta > Lepidoptera > Crambidae > Schoenobius > Schoenobius gigantellus. The sequence continues at coordinate 27,117,584 of OZ012554.1, forward strand.
TAAGTTGTTAATTTGAAGGCGATTAGACAGAGAGATCCGACATCAACCGTGACGTCATAGTTGAGTACGGTCATATAAACTCCTTGTAAATTGCCGTTTTGCTAGAAAGAAATGGAAAAAATCTTTTATACCTTATATCTTGGTTGTTTTTATAGTTATTCGAAAACCGATTTTTTCTTGCTGTTTATTATATGAATTAGCTTCTATTAAAGCAAAAAAATTTTTTTAGTCATCTAGCCTATTGTAAAGTAGGTACTTTTTGTTTCATTATTTCAAACCTTTCTACGGGAAAATATAAAATTCCCACGGGAAAACAAAAACAACGCGGACGAAGCTGTGTAAAGTAAAGCTGGTGGTTTATAATTTTAGATTCTGACAATAACTGGCGTTTGGTTCGGAATTCAAATTTATATTTATTAAGGCTCGTGTATTTCTGTGTCGAATTGAATGATTTATGATCCATTGTTTGTTGCACTATTCGAATTATCTTCTGAAAAAAAAATTTGTCTCGGGCGGAAATCGAACCCGTAAAAACATTCAACATACCGTGTTGATGCCTTAAACATTGGGTCACCGAGCTCTTAACGGCATCGACTTGACGAAATTTCAACTGTAGGTATGGATCTCTTTTGTACTTTGCTAAGCCAAAGTGGACTTTATTCACTATTAATGATTAGGTACGCATCAACATCTAATTTAGAAGTATTTAAAGATTTCTTGAAAACCGGGCAAGAATAAAGCAAACAAACAATTTTTGTATTTGTTACTTTGTATTTTCTATGAATTTTCATTACAAAACACTTTCAATACAAAAAGTATTGGAGACGAAAATTTTTCTTCAATTGCTTTATTCATTTTTTAATTTATCATAATAATTTTGTTTGCGTTTTAATTTTTCCATATACAACGCAAATGTAATATGTAAGGACCTAATATAACAAGCCTAGTGTACTCGGCTGCCTAAAGAGGTGCAGCAGATGGTGCTGTATGCTTTTTTAAAGTAAGAAAACGTAAGCGCCTTATAGCTGAAAGCAGGCTACCTTCAGTAGCCTGAACGGCATAGAAGTGATCGAGTTTTGAGTGTGGTAGAAATTTTAAGTGCCTCTATGGTCTAGTGTTTCAGACGAACTTTGTGCTAAGTGCTAATTTTATTAGTCAAGTATTGGGTTGCCTGCGAAACAAAAAGAGAGAGACAGGCTGTTCTGTCTTGACAGGACACAGCCCTCGTTTCTTAAAAAAGAAAGAAAGAGCTATAATAGGTTAAAATGTACAATTTCATTAAGTTCATTCTCCTAAACTGGTATGAAACTGCATTTCGAGAGTCAATAACATTTTTGCAATATAAATCAAACAGACTATTTTCTTTTCGCACTGATTCTGAGCGTCGGAGGCTGGGGCCTCGGCGCTGGACTGCGCTCCGAGTAGAATCAGGAGCCCCGCAATCGATGTGTTTTTCGTTTCACGAATTTCATATGTACATTTATCTGACGCACCTACGGTGAAGGAAATCATCGTGAGGAAACCTGTATACACCTGCGAAGTAATTCAAAGCTGTATGTGAAGTCAACCAATCCGCTCTGGGCCAGTGTGGTATGACTAAGGCCTAATCGCCCTAACTAGTTAGGGTAGGCTCGTGCCCCTCGGTGGGGACGTATATGAGCTGTGATGATGATGATGACTGACTCAAAAACGTTATTTAAAGGGCTGTAACTCGTCCTTCCGTAACTTAGACCACAAAGTAAATAGGCACGGGACTTGGAGGTAGCATGTTGATTATGTACCAGCCGTTTGTGTACATTTTAGAATATTTAATTAGATGAATTGTTTTCATTAATGCAACTGGCGTTTGCGTTAATGTTCTTTTATATTTATTTAATAGGTTTGCGTCAATGTACAGATTAGCAGCTTAGGAATTATGATTATGCCACTGAGACTTTAATGCGATTGCTTTTTAACAGAGCGATTAAAAATTTAAAAATGGGCCAAGTGCGAGTCGGGCCTCACAATTCCTTTGGTAGATTATCAGGATATTTGCGAAATAGAGCAGGTAATAAAATATCGATGTTGTTTACGTAATCATAAGACTGTAGGTAAGTACTAGCTGCGAGCAGGAAGTTTGCTGATGACTACCCCTCTCCCTCTCGCTTTCAGAGACTGCGTCCCGCGCTTGCTTTGGTATTGCAGCCACGAAGCAAATACAAAGAGGAGTTGGTGTGACGCTTTCTTCTCAATCTTATAATAACACAAAATTTCCTGTCTGTTATTTGCACGTTTAAATAATTTAAATAAAACTACACTTTTCGGAATTACTCGCGTATATTTAGTTTTAAGCATTTAGCCCGACGTTCGAACGCTTTTCGGCATTCGTGGTCACGGAATGACTAAAACTGGTGGGCGTCATTTTTTTGTCATATATTTATGTGGTCCGTTTCACTTTGGCTAAATAATTAAAATGTTTAAAACTAAATTTACGCGAGTAAATCCGAAGAGTGAAGTTTTATTTAAAATACAAAATATTTGTGGACATACGAGTAGATACGTTTTTCGTTACCATTTCACCATCATCATAATCACAGCTAATATACGTCCCCACCGAGGGGCACGAGCCTACCCTAACTAGTTATGTTAGGGCGATTAGGCTTTAGTCAAACTACGCTGGCCCAGTGCGGATTGCTTGATTTCACATACACCTTTGAATTACTTTGCAGGTGTATGCAGATTTCCTCACGATGTTTTCCTTCACCGTGGGAGCGTCAGATAAATGTACATAAGAAATTCGTGAAACGAAAAACACATTGGTACATGGCAGGATCGATCGCGGGCCTCCCGATTCTACTCAGAGCACAGCCGGGGCCACAGCACCGCCGAGTAGTCGAACTGATTGCAGTGTATCTAGTACTGAGTTGTTAGGACAATATTGGACTATGAAGGACTTCATTCAAGGATTCCATGAGGCAGCTCCTCTTTGTATTTTCTTCGTGATTGCAACCGTACCGTATACCGTACAGAGAATACCTTACTATCGACACGTGACCTTATGACGTCATCGGAAACTCTACGCGTTACAATTAGTAATGTTCATTACATAGTTCGAGGATAGTGGGAATAGGAACGACTATTATTGGTGGATATCGTCACGTATTTTCTTGCAAGGTGCATAGATACCAGTACTTGTAGATATTTGATTCAAACACTATTCCCGAAAGTATGCCCTAAAACAGCACTTACAACCATATTCGCGCCTTAACCATGTCAAAACAGGCCGTGACGCGAGCTGACACGGGCTTAGTAGAATCTGGTGTTAGCAAACACGGCAGCGACGTCATCAATCACACACTAGGAAGTAAATCTTTCTCTCCCGCGCTCCGCCGCTCATCAGCATAAAGGGGGAATACACAGGATTTTGCTTTTAGATTCAGAGGTAACGGGCGGCTGTAACCGTATTTTTTCCGGGAAAAATCAGTCGAAATCACTCTGATTGTGCATTTTTACTGTTGATAGATATCTTTATTTGTCGTGTAAAGTACTTATTTTTGATACGACACCGAGCGCTCGAGAAATCGTTGTAGCAATCCCTCCGTGCCCAGCAGTGTTTATTATAGCTGGGATGACAATCATGATGAGATGATCTGATCTGAGACTGATCTTAATCTGATCACCTAATATATTTACAGGCCATGTTATGCCTTCGCAATAAGCAAACTCATTTACAATAGGAATAAAACGTTCAACTTAAAGGTGGTTGATTTTGCTTACATCAATCCAATAATCACTGACATATTGGCGCTAGTACTATGAGTTAATGTGTGGTACTGCTGACATTTAAATAAATGAACGACAAGAATTTACTGTCGATAGAGAGGTATTACTTATAACAGTACGATAACATTGCCGCGTAGTGGGAGGCTAAAGAAAAACAAAGATTAGAAGTGAACAATTATATATTTCCAAAAGGATAGGGCATAAGAGGACACGATCGGTACGGACTTAAACTAAACTAACTCGACTATGTACAAAATAAGTAAAGGAAACATCTAGCTAGGTCAGCCCCCGTAGCATGAACACGATATGATAAACGGATAAATCGATAAAAACTGTCAAAATATGTTGGATATAATCACTACGTTGAAATTTTATCGACATTAATATATTAACAATGGCGGAAAAAAACAATACCAATATCCAAAACATACTCAAAACTTCGAGATAACTAAAAAATCCAACTTTTTTAACAGTTTATATCGATATAGCGTTTTATCATATCGTGTTTGGGTGGTCATACTAGGGGGGCTGGGAGAGCGAGAGGGACCTGTGAGTAGCCTCAGGTAGCAACAGCCAGGCGGCTGGCAGCTCCTGTAACGGCGGGCAGGCGTAGGCAGACGGGTGCAACTGGTACAGCTGGCACTCGGCGACCTCCAGCAGTTGTGGATGGCAGGGAGGCGCCAATCAGGCACAGCTGGTTCCCGGCGGCATCAAGCAGACGTAGGTGGCAGGCAGGTCCAACGGGCTTCTGTAGAGGGGTCTGATGAACCCCCATAGATGAGACTGGTAGCCTGTGGTAGACCGTTCTTAGGAGCTTAACAACTTCTGATATGCTTCTGGTAAGAGAGCTGATGATAGTATCCTGTGGAGCTTAGCTACTTCTCAGATTTTTATTGTACGAGAGTCGAAGGTAAAATAACCTACCAAGTGACCCTGGCCGGTGTTTATTGTGGCCTTAACAATTAGGCAGTCAACTTTTCATCGTCGAACCTTCTAGATCTGAATAAAATTCAAAATTTTGAAATAATATGCATGACAAACTTCTTTTGCCATCCTATAGGTTTTGATTCCCTTGTGTAATCGCAGAAGTTGCGGAATTATGTAACATATAGGGTCATATCTTTTGACCGCGTTGACTTACAAATTTGATTTTTTCACAGCTGAAAGAGACCGTTGACCCGAGTATTCGATATAAATTTTATTTTGATATCCTCGCGTTCCCGAGAAAAAGGGTCTTCACAGACAGATGGACAGACAGACAGATAACAAGTAATCCTTTAAGGTTCCGTTTTGTCATTTTGAGGTACGGAATCCTAAAAAAAGACTCCAGTAGTATCAATAGAAATACTCATGATCATAAGTTGATAAAACGACCCTCTTTTGAAATTCTTAACTCGTGAAATATTTTCATAAATCTTGGAAGCACGCTGCATTTCCCTAACCATTACCATTTCCAGTGAAACAATTTTTCTCGCATCTTCCTTCATTAATGTCAGAAGTTTCTTAGAAGTGGATTAGGGACACAGCACAGATGTAATCAGATTGTATTTATTTTTGTCCTCTTTACTAGCATCTGACCTCGGTATAAGGGAACTGTTTCGTTGATAATTTAATATTTTCCAAACTTTTGTTCAGTTTGACACTAGTCATGTCTAATTGCGTTACTGGCTCACTAGTGACCAATTTCATCAACCTTATCTCATCTTAGTAAACTCCTAAGAAGTATGCCGTCACATTCTATCCTTGATGAAAAGAATATGCCACCTAACACTCGTATCTATAGTCAGGTCAAAGTAATTACGAGTACTTGAGTAAAAGCCGTTACTTAAGTTGTGATTTTTATACAATAAATGAGAATTTGAATGAAGTAAAGAAAGATATGCTTACCACCTAGTGCAGGTTGGTGCATTTTAACGATTGCAAATACACCTGGGAGCAACGGCTTAACTAGTCTTTCGAAAAACGGAGGAGCTCGAGATACTAAGTTTTTGGTCACCCATCTCGTGACGGACCATTGCGAAAGCGTAATCGCCATTATCACAGGCCGGACGCACGAACTACTGAGCCACCGAACGCAATAATAAGACTTTTTTTTATTGTCACAGTACTTATTGTATAAAAATCAAAACTTAAGAATGTGAATTAACTGAAAATTTACACAATCCGTAGCTGTACATTTTCATACAAAAAGCGATAACGCTTTTCTCCCTCTTTACATAGTCCAATTTTCATAATTTTTGGAAATGTTGTAGATATCATAATAATAATAATAATAAAGGCGTAGGGATGTGACGGCCCCATCGCCCACTGGTGAAGCAGTTTAAGTGACAGGAGCTGCTCCATCAGTGCAATCAGTCAGCACTCAAAGTGGAACTATTGGCGTAAAGTGTTGATCCGTGCTTTAACTACAACAGCCCTCACTTTGGGTGCAATTTTTTGTACAACGGACTCATCAGGGATATGGGCGCCCCCTGATGTATATAGCCTATTGTACTATGATGGTTGGACAAAGTGAAATGCGCTTAGGGCCGCTTCCTGGGGGTCGCCAGGGCTCGCCCGGAGCTGGCGCCGGGTCGAGCAGAATGCGAGCCAGCCAAACTCGACGGCCGGCACGACCACCATGCCGGCCCACTCCACCATCACCACCCGTCGGCTTGGGTCCGGCAGGGCTCTCACAGGCTCAGCAATCGGTCCCCGCCACTGGTGGAATAGTACGCCGCATGAAGTGGACTCAATCACAAAATCAAAATATCATGCGAGCGTACTACAGGGCGACGGAGACGGGCATCGGGGGAACGGGCTATCGGGCAAGACTGCTAGCAGCTTTTCAAGACCTAGAGCCGTCGCTATCCGTCACTGCGCAAAATCTGGCTGATCGAGTTCGGTTTATTCTAAGGAGGGAACTTTTCACTCCCACTGAACTCGGTCGACTACGACTCGAGGCTGTGTCGTCCACTAGTCCTGACAATAGAAGACCAAGTGAAAGGCATAATAGTACTACTAGGAGAAGCAGCACTAGGCGTAGCACTATCTGTGACCCACATGCTTTATTGGTCAACCCTGGACAAGCTCCTGCCGATTCGGATGTAGTGGACAACACAGTCACCCAGGACTTAGAGCGAATCAGGAGAATTCTTGAAGAGGCGATTCTCGAATTCCGTGAACTTCCACTTGAAGAGAGGCCGAAAATCCCAAGAATACCCCTGAGCAGTCGAAACCGGGGCGTCATTGAGGCAATAAGCCAGTTGCTTCTTCCACATTTGGAAGAAAGTGGTAGTCTCGGTGATACCAACTCAATCCTATTTAGTGCCGCAATGGCGGTCTGCAGATTCGTCGGCATTGGGGTTTCCGCTAGGAGAGTGGAGGGGAACCCTAATGATCTACGGAGCAGTACCCCAGCGTGGTGCAGAAGGATTGAGAAACGTATTACTGAGACCAGAGTCCTCATCGGCAAACTCATCAGCTTCAGGTCAGGTAACACAAGACCGCGAGTGATGCATTTCGTCCACCGGGCAATGGCGGGAACACAGGTCAGTCTCGGAGATCCCGCACTGATACGAAAAGTGTCGGAACGCATCGATGACCTGAAGCAGAAAATCGCTGCTTGGGGAAGCCGAATTCGGCGATACTCGGAGAGAGTGGCAAGATATCACCAGAATCGTCTCTTCGGGAGTGACCAGAAGAAGTTCTACCGTAAATGGGAGACACAGGCTGAACCCTCCACAGACCAAAGACCTAGCGACGCAGACACTGTTGCCTTTTGGCGAAACATATGGTCGCAGCCTGTGGAGCATTCAGAGGGCGAATGGATGGCGTCTATTGAGGAAGCGTGTGCAACGATCGAACCGATGGAACCTATCACCATTACGGTAGAAGACGTGCGTCTTGCAGTCCAGAAAGCTCCGCACTGGAAAACTCCAGGAAGTGATGGACTGCACCACTATTGGCTGAAAGGGTTCCGCTCCTGCCACGCAATCCTGGCCCGCCAATTTCAGGATGCACTTGAACAGCGAAGTCTCCCAAACTTCTTAACTACGGGGGTCACTCATTTAGCTCTAAAAACAGCAAATGCCGCGGATCCGTCTCAATACCGCCCCATTACGTGTTTATGTACAACATACAAGACGTTGACATCCATTCTGAAGACTAAAATCGACGCACACATCGAGCATAACCACATAATGGCGGAAACCCAGAATGGATGTAGGGGCGGTAGCCGCGGTGCAAAGGAGCTCCTCCTGATCGATTCGGTTGTTGGCCAGCTGGTTAAACGTAATCGGCGTAATTTCTCCGCAGCCTGGATAGATTATGGAAAAGCTTTTGACTCGATCCCCCATACATGGTTGAAGAGAGTCCTCGGACTGTACAAGATTCATGATACAGTCCGACACTTTCTCGAGACCTGCATGGAGCAGTGGAGTACACAGCTAATTCTATCCGGGATGCGGTTGTCGGCTACGGAAGACCGAATAAGGATCGAGAGGGGTATATTCCAGGGTGATTGTCTGAGTCCACTATGGTTCTGCCTGTCCCTTAATCCACTGAGTACTTTGTTGGAGAAGACAGGGGCAGGCTTTCAGTTTCGGAGGGGAGGACAAAAAGTTTCTCACCTATTCTATATGGACGACCTCAAGTTGTTTGCCCCTAATGACCAGAGACTGACGGAGCTGCTGAAAATCACTGAGGATTTCAGCAGCTCCGTCGGTATGGAGTTTGGCTTGGACAAGTGTGCGGTCGTCCATGTGGATAGAGGGCGAGTGCGGCCGACAGCTGTCGGCTCTTTAGGGGTTGGCATGCGAACCCTCTCCGAGACTGAAACATACCGGTATCTGGGCATGTCACAGAACATAGGTGTGAATGTGGCGGTCGTGAAACAGTCTGTAACAGAAGCTTTCCTTGGACGTCTGACTAAGGTGCTGAAAAGCTATTTGTCAGGCGCTAACAAAATCAAGGCATTTAACGGCTGGGTCATGCCTGTCCTAATCTACACCTTTGGTGTGCTCAGATGGTCTCAGACCGAATTAGATGCCCTGGATAGGAAAGTCCGCACAACTTTGACACTCCATAGAATGCACTACCCGAGATCGTCAGTGATGAGATTGTATATACCACGGAAGAATGGTGGCCGCGGATTGCTCAGTGCGAAAACCATGCACAACCGTCAAATATACAATCTCCGTAATTACTTCCTGACGAAATCTGAGAGCAGTGGATTGCATGAAGCTGTCAAAGAGTGTGACAAAGGACTAACCCCTCTCTCCTTGGCTACCGAGCGATGGCGAGAACCGGCAGTACTTTGTACCGTTGACCGGGAGGCCGTTTGGAAGGAGAGGGAGTTGCACGGTAGGTTCTTCAAGGCGCTACATGAACGCCACGTGGACCCAAAGGCCTCTGTGCATTGGCTGTGTTTTGGAGACATCTTTGGGGAAACCGAAGGTTTTGCCTGTGCAATACAGGACCAGGTCATTATGACCCGTAATTACCGGAAGTATATCCTTAAGGATGGGACAGAGGACATATGTAGAGCCTGTCTCCAACCGGGAGAGTCACTCAGGCATATAACTTCCGGTTGTCCTGTACTGGCTAATACTGAATATTTGCACAGACATAACCAAGCAGCCAAAATACTCCATCTTGAGTTAGCTTCCAAATATGGACTCATAGGTGAGAAGGTACCGTACTACAAGTACTCGCCGGAGCCAGTGCTCGAAAACAACCGCGCTCGATTATACTGGGACCGGTCCATCATTACGGATAGGACAGTTCCCGCCAACAAGCCTGATATCGTGTTGATGGACCGGTCGGAATCGCGTGTGTTCTTAGTGGACGTCACCATTCCTTTTGACGAGAACCTCGTGAAGGCTGAATCAGATAAGAAGATTAAGTACCTGAACCTGGCACACGAGGTTACCGACATGTGGCGGGTGGCGTCCACTGAGATCATACCAATCGTAGTCTCAACTAACGGCCTCGTCCCAAATTCTCTTCATGACCATCTAAAGAGATTGGGACTGTGTGACGGACCCTTGATAGCGAGGCTTCAACGTGCGGTATTGCTCGATAACGCTAGGATTGTCCGCCGATTCCTCTCTTTGTCGCCCTGACCCTCGGCCGTCTGGCCTCCTCTGCCGAGGGGTGATCTCCCCTCCTTCGATTTGTCGAGGGACCGGGAAGAAAAAAAAAATAATAATTGCGCAATAATAATAATAAATTCTTTATTTGTAAATCAACGTTGTACAGTGATACAGTGATTGGGACCACCCAGTAGACAAATTAATTGTGCCTGTGTCAGGTGGACCCGCTCTTCCATAGCTAGTATTATTCTAAATCTATTTATTATATAATAATTATCATAAAGATCTAGGTTTGTACGTTTTGATTTTGAAGTAATATTGCTCAGAATATAAATTATTATCGTCTAAATATCCATATTTTAGACTTAAAAATTACCTCGAGCATTTTTATCTTTTTTCACTAAATTATACTGAATTACAAAAAAAGCAAAACGTACAAACATAGATTAAGAAATACTGAATCTTATGAGACCAAAAGTGTCTAATTTCGTAAAGGTTTAGGGGGGTAAAACAGTTATCGCCCGAAACAATATTTGAATAAGAAATGTAGGCACTTGCCTCGGACTTTCAACTCTAAGCGGAGTGCAACAAACTGCATTTTTGAAAGTGGATACTCGAGCCATGAATTGGCACTTCACAGTCCTCTTAAGTAACGACTTTTACTCAAGTATTTACTTTGAGTTGAGTATAGATACGAGTGTTAGAGTATCCTAACTAAGCTAATAACTATTATCTCATCTGTACCTAAGCTTAGACAAGGCTGGTGAAATTTGTCATTAGTTTCTTTCTGACGTGTCACTTAACTAACATTATGTCACCCATAGTACACCCACTAGTTGGTTGGTTGGTTGGTTGGTATTGGCCTCTCAATAATAAGGTTGAAAGTATTTGAGAGATCTTTTCATATAGACGTTTGATAAAACTGTGCCTTTATTCCTATAAGATACACTTTTTTCAAAATCCTAACAGTTTCGTCTTTTGGATATATCTATCTTTGGTGGAAAAAGTGATTCGTACGTTGATTTGAATGCGAATTGGGTTCGGTAAGATGTCGCTCGTACCTCTGTACGTGTGATTGGCTGCTGATAAATGTTTACAATAAGTAGTTGGAAAAATGCATAGGGGGTTTATTGTCTAAGAATAAATTTACCACGATCGCCTTTAATGTGACAGTCGTTGCGCCATCAACACATGACTCTACGTCAACTTTCTGTTACAAAACATTTTGAGTTACACAATCAGGGGGCCGCTCATGTCGTGTTGTACCGAAAGGACAGAATTATTTCACGCGAATTAATGCGTAATATTCTTATTCCAGCTAAAACCTTAAAACACAATAAATAAGTTCCGGGATGGCAGTGCTACCCGGAATCGTCGCCTTGTTACTGTGCGAACCTAATTATGGCGGCTCTCATTTTGGCGCGAAAATGTGACAGTTCGTTAGCTGTGCGAATTTTAGCGGCAGAATAAAATTGTTTCCGCTTGAAGCGACACAGGGCAAACAATGGGGGAGCTTTCCCTAGACTTGCATTATTTTTCTTATCTTTTCACGGAATTTGACTAAGATCGACAATTGCACGAATTTAGAACAAGAGAATCGTGGTTCATTAGCGCGAAAGAAAAATATTCGAGATAAAGAATCAAGTGTCCGTGCGCTGTGATATTCAAGAAGTCACGTCATATTATAATATCACCTCTTAGAGCATTTACCGCTCAAAGGTCACCTGTATGATTTCTATGCTCATACGTCTGGCGGGTAAAGGTTTGTCGAGCAACATTTTCACACTCATATTATTAGGGAGTGGGACGCCTATGTTCAACGACTCTGGCTGGAATCACAATAATGTTAAATCTACAATTAACTGTGCAACACAAAACATCAAAAGAGGCAAGATCATTTCTACATAGTATAAAATAAAATTCATTCCCGCTGTCTATCTCTCTGTAGACTTATTTATTATAGATCCTTGAAAGTAAGCAACGGATTCACACGTTGGCACAGCTCAACACATTTTAAAAATAAGCATATTTTGGGATCTTTTGGTATGTCGATGTCATGAGCATTTAGGTCGTATCGTATGCTATGTTCTAAGGACACGGCATTTTTTTTTATTGCAGAAAGTTGGCAAACACGCAAACTGCCCACCTGATGGTAAGTGGTAACAGTCACCTGTAATACATGTGGCTCGTGTGAGATTCACAGCAAAACTGCAACCCCCACAAGAACCACAGTGTACGTTGCCAACTTGTGACACAAGATGTAAAGTCACAGTACCCAGTAATTTTACTGCCATTATCTTACTCTTCAAACCGGAACACAGCAATGCAAGCACTACTGCTTTGCGGCAGAAATAGGTAAGACGGAGGTACCTAAGCAGACGACCCTGGTACAGGGTATTTGGACAATATCAAGGTAAACCTTGTACCTATTTTAAAATATCGAAATATATGCCAGAGGTGACTTGTCGTTTTGTCGGTTTCATCATTTGAAATTATAAATTTCGAACTGATATGAGGAATAAGTATGACCACGAGAAGACGACGCAAAAAACCGCTTTTATAGGTGTCATTTTATTGGTCCACAACAAAGAACTTTTAGACACTAGTGACTATGCACTTTAATCATAAAACTGCAGCGAGGCGGCAATATAAAGGCAGTTTGAGAAACATATTGCTTGGTACAACTGCAACAAAGCTGTTGTCGTTCGTCCACAGAATGTCGTCAGGTTTTTTACTTCTGACATGTCGGGGCCATTAAAATGGCTGTTTGCTTCAAGCGAACTTCAAGACGAAATTACCTAGAAATTTTGTTGTTGCCTTTTTCCAGCGAAAGCGTTTCGTTTTGTAAGTAATGGTTATACTTGCTGTAATTCTTACCCATGGCGGACCATAAGCTTCCTACAATGTAATAGGATTTGGGATCCCTACAACGTTGGCCTATGGCGGGCTGGCGGAGAACGCTAGAGCCTCAATGCATTGCGAAAGCAAGCTGGTATCGGCTTGTTTCGGTCTTGGTATAATCATATTAATTAGTCAATCAAAATAATCTTCATTCTAATATGACTTGATAGAAAGCTCTTTTGAATCGTCCAAATTTTTTACCTTTCATCCGTTCAGGATATTTTATCTCATAGAAGAATGGGAGCAAGAAAGTTGTCAGCTTTATTGGAAGTGATGACACAATAAATCGTTGTTTCCATATATAATATTTTTCTTTTCTACAAAGTTATACACAATAACATTCCTTAACATTTTGACAAGTGATGTCTACAATTAACACCGAGCATTGGTATCCTTCAGATAATCATTGACTTTATAATAATCTTTACTTATTACAGTCTTTTTATATGCGTTTTAAACTTATAAAAAGGTAAGTCATATATTGAAAGAAAATATTTTATTTATCCTCAAAGACACAGACAGAATTACAATATTACATGCTTTACAATAAAAAAAGTACAATACAAACAGACGAAAAATAATATAATAACTCTGCTTAGCTAATGCTATTGGCGGCGTGGGGCCGCAATAGCGCTGGTTTTCAGGCGAGCCTCTCGGTTGTGGCCATGTAAGTAATATGCATATTTAACATAATACATGTCACCTTCATGGCCGCAACGTACGGGTCATCACATAAAAAATACGTCTTATGCGTTCCTTCGGTATGCCGTCCATAGAACACGAAGTACCTTTTATAATCACTACTTAGATAAAATAACAATAAAATACATTAACTATATACACAAAAATAGGTATTTACTATGAACTTCATAAAAACATATACTATTTTCTTAGAAGATGATATAGTACACATCTCTAATTATGTCCAGGTGCAGATGCATTTTAATAGCACATTTAAATGCATCGAGAGATGTCGCATGCCTTATGGTTTCTGGTAACAAATTGCATAGTCTTCTGATGGCTTTTCTTTTTTTTATTTAATAATTATATCACCATAGACTCGTGGTCCGTGCCCTTATTATACTGTATTTTCTTTTTGATCTATTTATTAGGTAAATAAGTCCGACTACTCTACTGTCTACTCTATGTCTAGGGTGAGTTGCGCATCGCCTAAAATATAACTACTTATCCTATGTTTATATAATGGCTTTTCTTCATACAGTTTTGGAGGAATTGTTATGTTATCTAAGACATATCTGTGGCGTAACCACTATATTGTTTTCTCTCCCCGCCTGTTTAGAAGCCCCACGCAAGCGATAAACCGTATGAACGGTGTAAAACGACATTGTTCTAAAGCTCAAGCCGGAATGATTTCAGACATTGTAACTCACGTGCTGGCACCTCATAATTTAATTATCGAAGCCGCTCGTAAACACGTACGTATTTATTTACAAGATTAATGCCAAAGATTTTATTAACTTGTTGTCGTATATTGTTTGATATTATTTGTGCTTTATTCTTCTTTATCATTTCAGTCCAGAGACGCCCACTGTTGGATATAGGCCTGCCCCAAAATTTCCAAACCGATCGATTCTGCGGCTCACTCGTATTTTGCGGCTTCCCGCGACTTTTACCAGATCGTGGGTCAACCTTGTCGGGGGTCTACCAAGGCTGGGTCTCCCGGCCGGCGACTCGAGGACGTTGCCGCCTCAACGGCCTCAGTCCTGCAAGCTGTATCCTTTCCACTGCCACTTAAGGTATGTAATGCTTTGGAAAGAATTGCATATTATATGTTATACAGAACTAATGATATACTTAAATATGAAACATCAAGTTTGATTTCATTTACAATATTAGAAGACAATAACATTGGGATGAAAGATTGATTGATTTTTGTTTATGAATAAACGTATCATAATTTGTAAAAATTAACAATATTTCTAATCTTAAAATTAATCTAAATTAAAAACCTAAACAAAGTAAAGACTAAATACTAACTACATTATACACTAAAAGCTTACCAAAAAAAAACACAGTATGAAAATAATGAGGGACCCCTTGGCATAATCCCCAATGTCCCCATGACACAGGCAGCGTTCCCGCGCTGAATTGCTAATAAGAAAAGCCTCTGCGCAAGAAAGCTGCACGCGCGGGGGTCACCAGTGGCTTCCCTCAGACGTTTGCTCAGTTGTCTGTAGAGCCCGTGTGCGTTCCTTTTCCATATAGGTGACATGCATACCAAATTTCAAAGCTGTTTGCCCGCGGCTTAGCTTGTAAACAATTTTAAATTTTCCCTCGGGAACTACTTAAGGAATCGGGATAAAAGGTAGCCTATGTTCTTTTCCATGTCAAAGACTAGGTACATGCATGCCAAATTTCATCCAAATCCGTTTAGCCGTTTTTGCGTGATTGAGTAACAATCATCCAAACATCCACACTTTCACATTTATAATATTAGTTGGATTTACAGTAACCTTTTAAGTTCTTTGAAAATAAAAATATTGTTCTCTTAGACATATTTTATATCTTTGCATTGCTTTTAATTAATTTGCCTGAATTATTATTTACAAGTTATAAATTGAACACAGACAAACATTACAATTAATCTCAATGAAAGGAAATAATCATGCGTCACATGTGTAAGACGTATTAAAATACGTCTTACGTATATTCCGTAATTTGCAAACTATGTTACTATAGTTTGCAAATTACGGCAGTCGACGCACGGCGCGCTGAATTTGGTCCTCCCAAATCCGAGAGGACTTGCCCCTTGATTGTGTAGCAAAAATCTATCAATTTTGACAGTCAAAGTGCATCCATTGCTATTTTTATTTGATAGTCGACACAGAGTCTTGTATTGACACCGCAATAATTAGTGATTTCAAGGCGATCGTGATTGATTTTTTCTTAGACAATAACCCCCCGATGAGCGTCGGTGGCGCAGTGGACTCGGCACTTGCCTTCCAATCGGGGGGTCGGGGTTTGAGACCCGCCATGTACCAATGTGTTTTTCGTTTCGAATTTCATATGTACATTTGTCTGACGCTCCTACGGTGAAGGAAAACATCGTGAGGCAACCTGCATACATCTGCGAAGAAATTCAATGGTGTATGTGAAGTCGACCAATCCGCACTGGGCCAGCGTGGTTGACTAAGGCCTAATCACCCTAATATAGGGTAGGCTCGAGCCCCTCGGTGGGGACGTATATGGGCTGTGATGATGGATGATGAATAACCCCCCCGTAGCTACGTTAGTACTATTAGTTTTTATGTGCCGTGCGGCGCACAGCCATGAAGCGAGACTAAAGTGCTCCTCGAACTTCTATCAGGGGTGTAGCACCTGACCGAGGAACTTAATTTTTACGTCGCGTGGACGGGTATATTGACCCCCTCTACTCGGAATTGGAGTCCCGGTTGGGTCCTGCGTCGGGGCGGGTCTTTACCCGTGGTCCCATTGACCAATGAGACCACGCGGAACCCCATCAATCGTTCCTCGTTGACCCATGTATAAGATCCTCTATTTCCTTATAGTCAAACTGATTTACCAAAATACATAGTTTGGTCACAAGGAATTATGCCAAACTCTTATTACTTATTATGCTATACATACACATGCCGACCTATACTCCTTCCACCTACTCCAAATAGGGAGGGAGTTTTCCGCATTTTTTATTGCCACAATTCCAAATTGTACATTTGTTGGCATAAGTTTTATGTTAATAGTACTAAAATCCGTTGTGCAGTAGAACTTCCTCGTTTTCTATCAATTTTAATATTATTGCCGTCGGTATATAATATTATTATACTTTCTTGATGCTAAATTATTTTAGCAAATCCGTTTGGCTATAGGCAAATAGTATTCCGCGTGGTCTCATTGGCCGGTGGGAGCACGAGGACCCAAATTTCCTCGTGGTTCCACCAGTGGGGCAAAGTAGTGGGAGTAACGACCCGACGGGGAGCTGGCATGCGATGACTGTTTATCCACAAATCAGATAGCCTAGCATAGGGTTTTCTTCTTAACCCTGCACTCCCTGTAGTGGTCGCGCGACCACTCATGTCATTTTTGAAGGCGCGACCCACCCACTGCAGGGTTAAGACTGTCCCATGTTGTGCCAACTAAAGATAACACAAGTGCAACAAAGTAGACTGCGGTTGTGTGTCTTCATTTTGTAATAATAATATTCAGGGGTCGTTAGTTCACACCTGCGGAATTAGCTCTTAGTGCAATAATCACTTGCTCGCTTTACTACTTCATACACAAACGTTGTTTTCTTTATATTAAAAGGTTTTTTTTAATTCAGTTAATATGCACATAGATTACCACAATAAGTCAATTTATTTTCAATGAAATTTTGAAGTTTACACACTTCAGAATCAATTAGAAAAATTTGATAGTTTTGTTTGTATAGCCTGACGTGCTGTTGGCTGTGTATGTTAGCGTGTTATATAAATTACTAGCTGTGCCCGCAAACTACGTTTCGCCAAAATAATTTAAAAAAAGTTAAAATATAAAATAAAATTCGTAGATCTACATCACGTGCAGTATCATTAAATAGGGTTTGAAAATTATTGTGAGGAGTCATTGACCATTTTTTCTCTTTGATTAATATTTCAAGACATATTATAACGGTGTAAAGTCCCAGGTATGAGTATGTATGAGTGCGCACGCGAGTGTTGGCGCGGGCATGGTAAATAAAAAAAAACATTAAAAAACCGACTGCATAAAAAATAAAACATAGAAGGAAAAAAACAAGCCCGGTAGTATAAAGTTATTCCTAATAATGGGTCTGAAATGCTATTCAAACCCATTATTAGGAATATTTGAGCTTCTCTCGATAAATGGCTTACGATTACCTAAATAATATCGTTAATTGTTATTAAATTATAAAGGTTTATTAATTGTAAAATTATTTGAATATATATTACAAACAAGAAAAATATTATTTAATCATACATCCATCCATAGTCAATGACCACTTCAACAAAGTATCATTATGCATCACCATTCAATCCGAATGGAAAATATCAGCGAGAAATCTATAAATCCCCATTTGAATAATGCTCTCGGATTAAAAGTCTCCCATTTGCATACGCATAGAGTAAGGGAGCTTTTACACCCATAATGTGAGAGGTAGCTGACTGGTGAGCGAGCAAAAAAATTACTATAATACGCTTAATTTTCTTAGTAGAATAGGGCGCAGCAGGCGAGATTTTTCATCTACAAAACAAAAAATGTGTTCGGTGCACACGAAGCATGAGTGCGAGGCATGTGTGCAGGGCATGGGTGCGATGGATGTGGAATAGTCTAACGCTGCCTCTGCTTCTTCTGCATTGTATACCATGCCAACGTTTCGGTTATAATCGCTGAATCGCGAGAGATGCGCGCGGAACCTGTACCTTACAGCGCGCAGTTCTTGACTCTTTATAAATTGTTTCCACTCCATCCACTCCCTATTCGTATTTCTTCCCCTTTCTGAGGTGACGCTCACAATCATGACGCCGCGCCAGTACGACCTCTATGCCTCGATCTATCTCATCCACCCTGACTTACTTCGCTTCAATTCTCTTACAGCCTGGCTGTCCTCAAATCGAGAGTGAATCGGTCCTTCTGCTGCATTATCGTTTAAAGTCAGGCAAGATAGCGGTCAACCGAGAACCCATTCCGTTATAAGACGCTGTGTATTCTCGCACTGCTCAGCTGCCTCGCACACTATCGGTGGAGGAGCACCATTACCGAAACATTCGCGAAGTCAAGTGCATGATATTTTCGCTACGATCTCGCGTTACCGAACGAATCTCTTTTTCAATGCAAATTCGTCATTAAGCTCCCACCGATAACAATTTGTGACGAAGTCGAATTTTAATACATGGAAATTCGAAGTCGACGAAGGCGAGCGGTTCACGTTTTATTTATCTTTTTGCGTGAAACATTCCGGTGTTTGCCGAGCTGAGTGCTTTTGTAATGACTTTGAGGTTAAGTGGCGGTTTGCTTAGAATGTGTAACGAACCGAACGCAATCAATTTACATTTAAACATTCTTTGTCATTGATTTGAATTCGTCGAAGTAAAGTTTTTTATGCTTCGGCTGCACTTGTTTTCGAGGAAATCCGTATTTATAGCTGTAAGAAAACTTACTGCACTTTCTGTCATAAGGTTATCTTGACAGTTTTTTCCTCACCCGAGTCGAGGAACTAACTGTCAAACTCAAGGTACGCCTTGAACTTGAGGAGAATTCGAGGGATGTTTCCACAATTAATTCAAATTTGGAGGTTTTCATCAAAACGTATCCGCTTTTAGAAGGAACCAAAAACTTCGAAAAGGTGGAGACGAGACAGAGCACACCCACAACAGCGTCCGTATAATTTTATGGCTACACGAACATGAAAGAGAGGTTCTTACGTAAACAGGAATTCTCCAAAGTGGAATAAAGTTTGCCGAACGAAATCCATTGTCTGATACCGCGCCGTATTAATGGCGGGTCTGATGCGATTAGCTGCCGAAAAACGCTCCTCTATCATCTTTAATTGGTTTACAGTTAACGTTATTAACTGAAATGTTCGGGGGCCAGTTCGCCGTCCGCCGGCTGCGCTGCAAAAATCCAATTCCGCACTTTAAATCAACCGTAAATGATACATTTTTATTTCTGTAACAAAACATTATTTCTATTTTATTGACAATTTGTGTCGGCGCTTATTTTACGGCTTCGATTTGGCGATTGTCCGATTTCACTTGTTTTTATTTTGTTCGCGATGAAAATGTGTTTGTGATAGATCCGCCTGCCCCCGTAGCACGTCCACCAAAACACGATATGATAAAGCGATTTATCGCGGTGAACTGTCAAAATACGACGAAACCCTATTGTATTTTGACAGTTCACCGTGATAAACCGCTTTATCATATCGTGTTTTGGTGGACGTGCTAGGGGGGCAGGACATGTTAAATAACTCGTTGTAAAGCGCGCTATTGAACGCGTAAAAATATACGTCTTAAGGGGCTACTTTTCCGTTTTCGAACAATTTCGATTCAATGTATCGCCACAAACATAAAATATACAATTCTAAAATTCCTATGTGATTGTTGAACATTTTATCTAAACACTCTCAAAGATAGAAACGTGACTATAATATTTCACTCGATAGAAAAAATCCAAAGATCACTGTACCTATGCAATATTTTAAAACAGCTGTGAATTAGAGAATATATTAATAAATGATATAAAAGTTTTACGAATAGACATGCATTTTTATTGTCTAAAAAACGAATGTACAGTCAGCAACACGTCAAGCTTTACATTTGCATTACGAAAGCCGCCGCTATTGCGAGCGACATAAGGGCGGTCTCAAGGTCTAGCGTGTTGCTGTGTGTACATGCGAGAACAAGCGAGACTTCCCAATTTAACCTTTGGACTGCCTTTATATCGTTGGTTATGGTAAAGATAGTAAAGTATAATACTCGCTGTGCTGTCGACTGTACTTCCACTGTGTATCGCTGCAATCTATTTCGGCTGTACAATATCAGGGTGCTATTATTCAACTTCGTTTGCTGAGTAGAACTGCCATTTTTGAAAGAAACTATATCCATTACTAGTTTAGTGAAAGTTTTCGTTTATAGCGGCGTTCATTAAAGCAGTCATGGATATAAAGTTTTTTTCAGAAATGACAGTTCCGTAGCAATCACAGTTGCATAATCAGTTTGCAGAACCTTCGAGTAGTAAAGAACACCTATAAGAAAAAAACGGATTTTTGTATTTTGCAGTTTACTAGGTTTAGCATTTTTATTTCAGGGGAGGGGAGAGGTGGGGGATTATGTGAAGTTATCAATATTTTGGCGTCCTTCATAGAATTTTGAATCGGTAGCCTAACATCCTGGAGTGGGCACTAGACCATACTGCCCCCCCTCTATGCCTATGAATTTGAGAAGCATATTGATCGCATCGCCCATACTTCTAGAAAGCCATTATGTAGAAATATGATTTTCCAAATCTTTAAACCTTGCTGAGTTTTTATACTGTTGTTTTGCAAAAATACCTACCAATTAAAATCCAACTAAATAACAATAGCTTTTAAACCTAGCGACGAAGCTGTGTTTTTTTTAGCTCTTTTGTAAATATTCTCTCTTGTCTTATTGTCTTACTATGTTTTGAAATTGCACATCCGATTTATCTTTTACTAACTTTTGCCCGCGGCTTCGCTCGCGTTAAATTCGGTGTAACACGGAAGATTTCCAAAAAAATAAATAAAGCAGGTATTTTTCCTTGGTAACAAAGAGTCTGTGTACCGATTTTTAGCTTCCTACCTTGAAAACTGCGAAAAGTCCCATATAAAATTTCACCCCCTCTTTTAAGGGGTTGGGGGGCAGACTTCCCAAAAAAAATGATGCACGATTTTTTTTGTTAGTCACAAATAGTCCGCATACCAATTTTTAGCTTTCTACCTTGAAAATTGCGGAATGCTCTATACAAACTTCCACCCCCATTTTAGGGAAGTGGAGGGTTAGAAAGAGACAAAAAGTAGCCTATGTCACTCTCCATCCCTTCAACTATCTCCACTAAAAAAATCACGTCAATTCGTTGCTCCGTTTTGCCATGAAAGACGGATAAACAAACACACATACACTTTCCCATTTATAATATATATAATAATAATAATAATAAAAAAAAACCGCTGTCACGAACACACGTCACTCCGTTTCTTGTGAAATAATATTTTATATTTTCATAGTTATATTTAGCATACCACACTATATGTGACACTCAAAATTTCAGCAATAATCACATCGTCATTTTTAAGAAAAACCAAATTATGATCTGCCGTAAATAGAAAAATCAAGTCAACATGGAAAATTTTGATTTGACACCTGGTGTCAAAACGTACAACACAAATTTGAATAACACAATTTTGGATGAAAAAGGAAAACAAGTGTAATAATGATCACAAGAACGAGGACGGCAAGAGCGGAACGAAGCGCACGAACACCATCTGCATCAGTCCCTCCGTCAGCTCCGAGCGTGTTGCTGGAAGCAGGTTCCGAAGCAAACAGCTCGTCGAGCGACGCGAGTGGGCCTAGGACGCCGCCGCCACGACCACCTGCGCGACGAGGACGCCCCCCACTGCCGGCACGCTTAGGACCTATGAGGCAATCTGCCTCACAACAGGCCCCCGCTACCGGTGGTGTAGTGCGACGCATACGATGGACTACAACAATGAACGAGAACTGCATGCGCGCCTATTACGGGGCTACAGAGGGAGGAACCTGTCTGACTGCGTATCGTGACAGAATGCTGTCTCTGTTTCAGGTCCTTGAGCCGTCCGTCGCCGTGTCCGCCCAACGGCTATCGGATCAAGTGCGGGCGATCCATCGGTGTAAGCTGCTGGATCAATCTACACTTGATCGACTTCACTTAGAGACGCTTCCTGCTACCGCCGTCCCTTCCTCGGCGCGACGCCCGTCTGCCACGCCCGTTGCATCGAGTGCAGATACAATGCTGTACTCGGAGGCGACAATAGCGACGCAGGTTGACCCCGAAGCTGATGAAGGGGATAGCGCTGGCATGAATGTAAGTACTCAAGTAAAAGAGCAACTGGAGGCCGCTTTGGAGGACGTGATTCGTGAATATCGATTCGCACCAAACTCTAGGCCGCGAATACCACGTTTGCCGACACATAGACGTAATCTAGCGCTGTTGGGAACACTAAATGCTTTGCTAGCTCCGCACCTACGGACTAGCGAAGATTTGGTTGATAGCGCATTCTATTCTGTACTGCGGTGCCTTTGCCGCATGCCGTGTTGCCCGAGTATGGTTCCCGGAAGCTGATCGAGCACCGCGGCCTGCGGTACCAGCATGGCAAGTGAGAATAGAAAAGCGTATCAACTCATTCAGGGTTCTCATTGGCAAGCTTATCTGCTTCAGTCGGGGTAACACCCGACCCCGAGTTATGCGTTTTGTGACACAGGCCTATGCCGGAACCGGAATCCGGCACACAGTTTCAAGAAGCCCTAGATCACGGTTCCCTTCCCTCTTTTATGACTACCGGTACCACCTTCTTGCTCCACAAGACCGGAAGTACCACAGACCCAAAGAATTATAGACCTATTACATGCTTACCCACCATCTACAAGCTCCTTACGTCCATTCTGACCACAAAAATTAACACACACATTGTGTCAAATAATATTTTGGCCTCTACTCAGAATGGATGTAAGGCTGGGTCCCGTGGTACAAAGGAGCTCCTCCTCATAGACATGACCATTAGCCAACAAGTTCGGCGGAGCAGGGGATCCCTTTCTGCTGCATGGATTGACTACAAGAAGGCCTATGATTCGGTGCCACACTCGTGGCTGGAGAGGATTTTAGAGCTGTATAAAATAAATTATAGATACAACTCTGAAATCCTTTTTAAGTAACTGTATGCGGCAGTGGACCACAGCTCTTCGTCAACCATGCGGCGGCGACGGTTCCCTTGATCCGCAAAACTTGATTAAAATAGAGAGAGGAATTTACAGGGTGACAGTTTGAGTCCCTTGTGGTTTTGCCTAGCATTGAACCCTCTCAGCACTTTGTTGAAGGACTCAAGTCTAGGCTGTCGGCTCCGGAGACAGGGTGAATTCATTAGTCATCTGCTGTACATGGATGATCTCAAGTTATTTGCACCGAAACAACGAGATCTGATGGAGTTGCTGAAAATCACACAGATTTTCAGCAACGCTATCAGAATGGAGTTCGGTGTAGATAAGTGTGCGATCTTGCATGTGCAGCGGGGGAAAGTTGTAAACTCACCGAATGTACAACTTTCCGATACAATGATACTCAGATCTCTCTCCGATGCCGACTCATACAAATATCTTGGTATGTCACAGTCTTTAGGGATATCGGCGGAGGACGTCAAGAAATCGGTGAAGGCACGCTTCTTCTGTCGCCTAACAAAGGTACTTAACAGTCTCTTGTCTGGCGGCAATAAGGTGCGTGCCTTCAACGGTTGGGTGATGCCTCTATTGATATACTCCTTTGGCATACTGAGATGGACTCAGACTGAGCTGGACGCTTTGGACAGGAGAGTCCGCCAACTACTCACAACACATCGCATGCTTCACCCGCGCTCGTCTGTTATGAGACTGTACATTCCACGGAAATGGGGTGGTCGTGGCTTTCTAAATGCCAAGAACCTCCACAACCGTGAAGTGTGCAGCCTTAGGAATTACTTCCTTAACAACGAATGCGGGATGCATCGTGATGTTGTGGCAGTTGACAAAGGACTTACCCCTCTCTCCATGGCAATCGAGAACTGGCGCAAACCATCGGTGCTCACCGTCGAAGACCGCAATGGAGGGGCAAGGAGCTACACGGGAGGTTTTATCGGGCCTTGACTGGGCCTGATGTAGACCTAGCCGCCTCGGTAAACTGGCTGCGCTTCGGTGACCTTTTCGGGGAAACTGAGGGTTTTGCCTGTGCAATTGCAGATGAAGTAATGATGACGAACAACTATAGAAAATATATCCTGAAGGACGGTACCGTCGACATCTGTCGGGCATGCCGCCGTCCCGGAGAGTCACTCAGGCATATTATCTCTGGTTGTTCTCATCTTGCTAACTGCGAGTATTTGCACAGACACAACCTAGTAGCCAGGATCATCCATCAGCAACTTGACATTCGATACGGCCTTGTCGAGTCTGAGACGCCGTACTATAAGTACGTACCAGTGCCAGTTCTTGAAAATGGTCGTGCGTTGCTCTATTGGGACCGCTCTATCATCACGGACAGAACTATTGTTTGCAATAAGCCTGATATCGTGGTGGTTGACCGGTGCCAACGCCGAGCAGTGCTCGTCGATATCACTATCCCTCATGATGAGAATCTCGTGAAAGCTGAGAAGGACAAAGCCAGTAAGTACCTTGACTTGGCTCACGAGGTAACCGCCATGTGGGATATTGACTCCACGATCATTGTTCCGATAGTTGTTTCTGCGAACGGTTTAATAGCGAAGAGTCTCGACCGACACCTTAAGAGGCTCTCGCTTGACGGATGGATCAAGGGCCAGATACAGAAGGTAGTGATTCTTGACACGGCACGTATTGTCCGGAGATTCCTCTCACTGTAGCCCTAACCACCGGTAGCTTGGGCCGTGCTCCGCTGCCAGTGTGGAACCCTAGATTTAAGTTTTTTATAATATTTATGTTTTTATATGTATTTATTGTAAAAGACTTAAATTTAAAATACTGTTTGAAATAAATGTATAATAATATTAGTATTCTTTACATACGTACATGCAACAAGAAATAAATACATCCTTTTTTCAGACAGTATGATGGAATGGATTCACAATCACATGGATTCGACGATCACAAGAACTGGCTGTCTTACCCATAATTTTTCTTCTTCTTACCAGCCAAACATAGCAGTCATGGGCAATCGAATTCCGGACTACTCAACAAGGTGCCTCAACCGTTAGATTATGAGGGTGAGGCTGACCTCATACGCCATTGCTTACATTCGTTCCGTATTGAGCATTCGAGTATTTGGGATGATGACTGAATTCTAATTTTGACGTCTCATTATAAGATAATAAAATACCGTAGAAAATGATGCAATCGTGTGAAATTAGAATTTAAATCGGTTAAGAAATACATTAGATACAAGCATTTTAAGCTGTTAATTTGGAAGCGATTAGATAGAGAGTTCCGACATCAACCGTGACGTCATTGTTGAGTTGGGCCATATAAACTCCATGTAAATTGCGTTTTGCTAGGAAGAGATGGAGAAAAATCTTTAATACCAGCCCCCCTAGCACGTCCACCAAAACCCGATATGATAAAGCGGTTTATCGCGGTGAACTGTCAAAATACAATAGGGTATCGTCGTATTTTGACAGTTCACCGCGATAAATCGCTTTATCATATCGTGTTTTGGTGGACGTGCTACGGAGGCTTATATCTTGGATGTTTTTATAGTTATTCGAAAACCGATTTTTTCTTTCTGTTTATTATACGAGATGAATGAGCTTCTATTAAAGCAACAACTTTTTTTCCTACACATCTAGCCTATTCTCCTATCGCGCTAAAAACAAAATCGAGTTACGTCCTTAATGTCCTCTATGCTAATAAGTTTATTTTAGATCCTCAACTCAAACACTGGCGTAATTCGTCTTCCAAAGGCCTCATATTTAACGTTTTCATTACAAAAATAACAGGCCGAGTGTGTGCTTCATCAAAATTCCTCGCGTTCGTTAACTCCCCGCGAAACAATTTCACTTCGGCTCCTGCCTGCTTAGCGGCAGCATTAACGGTAACGTCAAAGGGATTTGACCCTATTAATTTCCATAAAAGCAAATTCAATATTCCCCGAGGGATTCCGGTATTCGGGCGAATGAAGATAAAAACGATGTTTGGTGTGAAAGTGTATTAATTTATTATTGTGTTTCTGTTGTCAAAATATGTTAATTTTGTCCGAACTTGGAATTGTTATTGGAATAACGTTGTGTGTGGCTACCGTATTATAAAGAACAAAAGCCTTTTTAATTAAAATTCAGCGAAAATCCTCAAAACTCAAGTTATTAAGAATTTATAGGTATTGTGAAGCTCTCGTGCCTGGTAAAAATATATAATTATTTTATTAAACATTAAATTTTTTTTGAAAACAGTACTGTCTATAATAAAATATTTGTATTTTACGTAAGACTTACTTGGACAATATGTAAAATGAAAAGTACGACATTTCATTTAAAGAAGACTAACTTATGACTTGGCCTGAGGCCTCCGCTAGGGATCTTCTAACCGATTGGTCTTGCGCTTCCCACATCCGGCTTAGTGCGACCTCCACCCGATCATCGGTCCACCTTGTAGGGGGCCTACCAACGCTCTAGGACCTTTCCGTCCCAATGACCGTCAGTCCTGCGAGCTATGTGCCTTCCCTGCCCCCTGTTACTTTGCACAATTCTTTCTGATGTGTAGGTTACTTAAGTTCTTCTATACGGTTCTCATCATTCCAGATTCGTTCACGTAGGGAAACCTCGTGTATAGTCCTATCGTTGTTACATTAGTAGGCGCATTACACAATTACACCTGAATGTTATTCAAAAGTATAGTTTTATTAGTTCATTGTGAAATTGAGGCAGTGAAAAACACATTTTTGGCACATTAGACTTTAATGTGAGGTTTATTAAGAATATCTGAGTCACGAACATTCACGGGAGTGCACCCACGACGGGGCAACAGCAGTGAATTCGTACTTCTGAATGTTAACAAAGGAAGCGCCAAAACGCGAGATTTCCGACTTGACAAGTTCTACTAGGACTTGTTTCATGAGTTAAAACAGCAACTTGGCGTTATAATAAATCCATCGGAGTGTGCAATGTTTCTTGGCTTTCTGGCGATTATTGATTTTTCGTCCTTTTCAGCTCATTCCATTGTTTTCTATTACGTAACCATACCATGCAGGGGAGGTCTTGGTACCTGAGCCTTTTACGCGGATATTACCCTCGTAAGTAGCTCTATTTTACCCATAGATTTTACCAATTTCACCACAGCTCATGCTTGTATTGCTGTAAAGCGGATATTGATTAGAGACCTATTTATAATAAAGTAAAATTCAAGATAAATACATACATAACAATCATAACATATATTTATGGGAATGCAACAAATCACATACAACTTCTAAGCTATTACACAGTTAAGAAGTAATTATTTGAATACAACTAAAATATAACAGAATAATTAAGGTAATAACAAACTAATGACAATAACAATCTTACATGACTTGGGTAACGTGGTATCTTGATAAACATTCAGAGAAATTCAGGGATAATCAAAAATCAGTGGCAATAATCAAAAAGGGAAATTAACGATCGCGTCTCTTTCTACAAACTGATCATGTGGTGAGGATGTTAAAACGGAAGTTTGTGTGTAAGTCATGTTTGATCGTGGCCTTCTTTGTTTGCGGTAACTATCTCTAAAGAAGCGTAAGTCAGGTCAAATGAGTGTTCAACCATTGGATACTCGTTCCGGCTTCACAGATAGCACACAATCCTGGTTCCGGTGTAACAGCTGTGTGTTCCGGTCCGAAGGGTTACACAGGCAGCGATATTACTGGGTATTGTGATAGTCGCTTTGGGATTGGAGGCGCCCCTCCGATCCTACAGGATGATGGCTGAAATTTTGCGCTATGTCCTGTTTTTTTTCATCATAATACAGGCCGAAGGTGGAAGAGAAGTTCACCTGGACTCCTAAACAACTGATGAACTGACTCTCTAACTCCTAATTTTCGGAACATAACGATGCTATCTACACTATTATTATGGCGTTAAACTTAGGTAAGACGGTGATAGCTAGCCGGGCGGGCTCGAAAGCCTTACCTTCAATCATATGGAGCAGAAAAACTTCTGTCTCCATGGGGAGTCGAACTCCGGAGATTGTGGAGGTGGCGGTTGTGACCTGTGACATAAACGTCGCTGAGCCTTGACCCTTTGCTTGCTGCCGCATGAAAACATAATGACGTAATGTATATTAAGTATCTCTGTTAGTGTGTATTCTCAGTGTTTGTGTGTGATAGTAAGCAATGAAGGTCTTCTACTTATAACACGTTTTCGAAGCAGGCGTTAACACTAACATTAACACGGGCCGAGTCCTACGATAAGAGTGATAGGGTCCAGTATTTATTGATTTCATGAGTAGTCCGAATGAGTACCTCCACCTAATAGAACACTGCGGCTTACGTCATTGTCTTTCTGCGCGCAAGTGTGTTCGCCAATGCTCATCGAGGACATATTGTTAGTGCTCTGATGCTGACGGCAGAACGCAGAACTGAGAAGAGATTCGTGGGAGAGGCGTAGGTATATCCAGTAGAGGGCGTTTCCCATCAATAATATCTCATATACAGGTTTATTTGTGAAACAACTGCAACCTCGCAGGATTATATAGCTAACATCATAAACAACAACGTTTGTTCTACGATTTTTGATAATTCGTTAGATTATACTTACATACAAAAATAAATATTAATTTAATATACCTCTAGAATGTTCGTAACTCTACGTTCACAGCGCGCGAGGGTAACGTCGTCTTCAGTAGTTGTTTATAAATGAAACATAGACTTATCAATGTCACGACAGTGCAATAAAAACTTGAAAATTGATTTTTGTTCAATTTATTGAGTTATCTTAAAACCCGTAAAACAAACGTTGTAGTTAATGATGTTAGCTATCTAATCTTGCGAAGTTGCAGGTGTTTTACAATTAACCCTGTATACAAATGAGATACAGTACTTCAAGATAAATAATGGGCATCGGCTAACTTCGTGTTTCCGAAGATAACCGACACATTGTAAATGATTTTTAGGGCTAAACCACTTTTTGTCAATTGTCTTTAATAAGTTAGGCGATTGTTTCTGATGTTTTCCTATGCCTATTATTTATTTTGATGTACTGTACATTTAATATATTTGAATACCATAGGTAATTCATTAGGTAGGTTGACAATACGTAGGTATCATTATTTTATATTACAGGAGGCAGTTATTTCATCCGATACGTAGCCAGTCAAATCGATATTCAAGTACTGTACTTACATGATTCTAAGAAAAAATTAGCAACAAGAGGTCTCATCGATAAAGCCGAGTCAAAGCTTAGCTTAAGGAAACTCCTTTCATTTTTTCATAATTTTCCACCATTTACGGAAAAAACTCCTTCCATATAAAAATACAACACAAGTGGGTGCTCAATCTTAATGTTGGCTTAAATTAGATTTTAAGTACTCGCTGCAAGGACGTGAGCCTCATGTTTTATTACTTGTTTAACTTTTCCAGAGATTTTTTTTAGGATAGCTGGCAAGGCTGTGCAGGGTAGCTTGCTTTACGTGATCAGCTTAGGTCTTAGGTGTGTATGTGTATTATATCTTCTGTGCCTTCGTACTAAGATGACTTCTGATATGCGTGATTATAGGCTTTTATTATAGGATTATAGTCTTTGGATTACCCCCTATGTCTAGAGTAGCCACCCACTGACCTGGTGAATTTGGGTCACCCAGATCCCAGAACTAGAATGACGGAATACTTCGGAAAAGTTTTTTGTGAACCCAACCCATGAAGAACCCAACTAGCGGGGGACTTCTGCATAACCATCAAGAGATAGCCCCGTACTCTTGGATAGATTAAACGTTTTTTCTGACCGGGTTACAAAAAAAGGGTAAAGGGAGAAGGTTGAAATTTCACTTGCACGTTGTCGACTATCTTGCTGCCCGGGGTGATCTAGAAAATTGGATTTCCCTAGACCCTGGTTTGCCTCCACTATTGACAAAGCGTATCCTTTACACACACACACACACACACACACTTGTCGACTAGCCAATAGAGCTAGTACGCGATGCCTAACAAAATTCCAAAAACCATTTATTGGAACCACTCAGGATCGTGAGACTGAGATCGTGGACCACTTAAGGACAATAGGTTGAGGCAGAGGTTGGCTTATTATGTTTTTCAAGCTACGAAAAATGGCTTCTACAAAGGTTGTTATTATCTCGCAGTTTCATAAGTCATTCGACGAGAAAATTTTGTTAATTGCATTTAAGGGCTTCGAAGTTAAAAAGTAGGTGTTGTGGGATAAAAAACAAAGTTTTAGAATCAGATATAACCCAATAGTAGCCTATGTAACCCATGAATGAAGATAGTTTAAATTTTATACAATTCTTAAATTGACATGAGCCTCCTGCGATATACTCGTAGGTCTTATTGATGGAATACTAACCTCAAAAGTTATCACGGTCAAAACGACACTTATTAACGAAACTTTTAATACAAAAAACATGAGATCTTTAATGTCACTACTTCATATAAAACAGGATTGGTTTATGCGTTAGATCTTTGACTCTTAATCAGTTTGGCAGTGGTTCGATCCTAGTGTATAGCACTTTTTTTTAATTAAATAGTTTTTTTTATTATTTTGTTGTAATTATTATAGCCTACGATCCGAAAGAAAGTTTCACTTGCATCGTGGTTTTATAAAACCATGCAATGATTTTTTATTATACCGAGTGTAACTGATCGCTGAAATAATATTTAAGGGGCATATAGGTCTGGAAATTTATCAACTTTAAACTGAAAGAAAAACCTTTCAAGTGACAACCATAGTCTAGCTCACTATGGTATAAACACATAAGAAATGTAAACAAGGATGAAGAAAGGAGGTACGCTGATGTAGGGCTGTTGACACATAGGATCAAAAATAATTTATTTAAAACTAAATAAATTATGGAAGAAAGAAACTTAATTGGCCTCAGTATTTGTCTTAAGACATCTCTACTTCTACAGCCTTATTAATAAAAATCGCCTATTCCCTCCTTAATCCGAACGTACTCTCGGAGTAGTTACTACCAGTTTAAGCTAGGAGTAGCTTTGTGTTTATAACATTATTAATAAACACGGAGTAAGCTTAGACTAACAAAGCCTTCCTTACTCTCGGATTAACGCGTATGTTATGGCAACCCTTGCAATTTAAAAGTAAAAAGAATGAGTCGGTGAACGATTTGAGCATCGTGTGACAGACAGAAATACATGGGATGACAGTTTTTTCAGATTTTTTCAGTTTGAGATTGTCTTTCAAGGTTATTTTGTAGTTATTTTGTTCGCGATTTGTGATCGCAATATTGCAAAACATTACAAAACTTCTTATTAGTGGAGCGCAATTTTCAATTTCTTCGATTTCGTCGATCAACATCAAATCATCTAAATAATAGTCACTTTCCATTTTAATACAATACAAAATTAACCACACCAACAATAAACACAAATTCGCTCAATTTGACTGTGAAAAATAAAACGGTCGCCATCTAATGACAAGATACGTGTCAAAGTTGACAAATTATATAGATTTACGCAAAGACAACGCTACTCCAACCTTAATCTGTCGCTAAACTAGGTAGCTAGCAGGTATAACATTTACGCCGGGAGTAGAGTTGGATTAGCTTACTCCTTCCCTACTCCGTGTTTATTAATATAAAAAATGTTTACTACTGACTTAATACTCGGAGTAAAGTTACTCCTGCCTTAGTCTACGTTTATTAATAAGACGGCTAATGGATACTACACAATCTTAAATATTATTATGTTGTTTTATTACACTTTGTATAGACAAACGAGATAAAGTATATCGATTAAACCGTGACACAAATAAAAACGTTCTAAAAACGATTTTCACTAAAAAATATCGTGTTATCCAAAACATTTCTTTGCAACTGGTCTACGCTGCGGTTTCCAGACGAGGTGTTTTAATATAATTAATACATTCATTAAGCGCGTCTGTCCGCATCCTTGCGCTAATTGCTCAAAGTTTTGTGCCCGTCTCATTAAAACTGCTCAATACCTTAGTCGGCATCTCTCCGCGACTTGCACCCTTGTCAAATGAATACTGCACTAATTCTCGCATTTGACTGAGCTTCGAAAGCTTGAACGCTAAATGCGACAAAGTTAGAGCTAAGTTCATAAGTTTAATTAAGGTGTGTTGTTTGGTGGGAGCTTGAGCAAGAATAAAGCTATCTGTCTTCAATCTGAGTTTGGCGTCCATCTCAACTATCGGTGTATGATATGGCCGAAGATGGAATCAGATTTTTATAGGATTAGGGAAATTCCTTGTGCAATATATTATTATGTATAGGTACATATAATAGTGTATGTTTCATTAGGTACAATATTGCTTTGTTTGTTGTTTTTGTGTGTTTATAGTTTATGTAACTCTATCCTGTCAAAAACGATTGAACGTGCTTAGTAATGCCACATCACGAAGTATCACGACGTAAGTAATTGTAAGAGCCCGTTCGCACGAGAGCTTTTCTAACGTCAGTTAAAAAAGCGTTTATCATCATTATCATCATTTCAGTCAAGAGACGCCCACTGATGGACATAGGCCTCTCCCAGGGATCTCCAAACCGATCGGTCATGCGCTTCCCGCATCCAGCGGCTTCCTGCGACCTTCACCAAATCGTCGGTCCACCTTGTGCGGGCCTACCAAACGCTGCGTCTCCCAGTACGCGGCCGCCACTTGAGGACCTTTCCGCCTCAACGGCCGTCAGTCCTGCGAGCTATGTGTCCTGCCCATTGCCACTTAAGGCTCGACATTCTTTGGGCTATGTCGGTGATTCTAGTTCTTCACGGATCTCATCATTTTTGATGCGATCGCGAAGAGAACCCCCAAGCATATCCATTGCCCTTTGAGTGACCTTGATAAAACCCGGTGCGCGCCGGTGCAACCTATCCGAAGCATCGAGTAAGTGGTACTTCACGGAGCCATCTTATGCAACCTATCACAAACATCAAGTACACGTACTTGGTGGGCCATCCTTTGCCGTAAAAGACTTCTAGTTATTTGTTCTATATTTTTCCCGTGTAGGCAAAATTTTTCATAGATTCTCCTCTCCTATTAGTCCGCGGCAAGCTACTGGGTGCGGTAGGCGCAGGACCGATGGGTTTGGAGAGCCCTGGGGGGAGGGGGGGATTATGTCCAGCAATGGGCGTCTCTTGGCTGAAATGAGGAACGAGAGTCATCAATTTTTTTTTAACACAGCGTTACCACATTGAACGCATACATACAGTCAGCGTCGGTGCAACAGAACGGTGTCCCAATTCAACATTATTATCGGAAAAATATTATGATGGTAGATTGCAATCAGCAGTCAGACCGAAGAAAATTATATTTAAACCCCATATCTCCAAACTTGAATTTGTTGAATAAACATTTTTGTTTTGGCTTTTTAATATAACCACAGTGACATTGCGATATTGCGCTTTCTAAGAAATGCGGTAAATTTACCTACTTTTTGCAGCGATACAGTGGCAATGCAAATACGCTACATTCACGGTACAGTCATTTGCATCAATACACCAGCGTTTGTTTCGTGGTTGTTTAGAGTTTGCATCGCTGCTGTTACACTACGCAGCTAAAATACTAGCTACTGTTACGCTACGCAGCTAAAAAGCTAGCCACACTCGGTTATTACAGTCGCGATGCAAACGTGCGTCTGCATCGATGCAAAATACTGCATTTGCGACGCAACTGCGTCGCTGCAAAAAGCAGTGTGAGGGACCTAGTAAGCAACTCTTTTTTTTATACAAAAAAGTTGGCAAGCAAGCAGGCTGCCCACCTAATGGTAAGTGGCTACAGTCGCTTAAGTACACGTGGTTCCTGTAACACTTGCACATCTACAACCCCTACGTGAGTTCAATTGTTGACGTATAACGTATATATGCGTATTGGACCCATTGACGTATATTTTACGAACGTCAATGGATCCAATGTTGCCAACTTTTGAAAAAAGATGTCAAATCACAGACAGTGCTTAGTAATTTCAGTGCCTGTCTTACCATTCGTACTGGAACGCAGCAATGCAAGCACCGCTGCTTCGCGGCAGAATGCGGTAAGGTAAAGTTACCCAAGCAGACGACTCTAGTATTGAGTATTCTTCTGGTGATTCTATTTAGTATTCTATTGTTCTTTGTTCATATTTAGTACTTTATTGAATTACCAAACTTTTAATCATTGTGTATACCCAACTTTATTTTATAAATCGTCGCATCGAGTGCGATTTAATTAAACAATATTTTCCACTAGCTGTGCCCGCAAACTACGTTTCGCCATATATTTTTCCCGTTTTTGCAACATTTTTCATTGATGCTCAGCTCCTATTAGTCGTAGCGTGATGTTATATAGCCTAAAGCCTTCCTCGATAAATGGATAGTCCATTTATCGAGGAAGGAATTTTTCAATTTGAATCTGTAGTTTCTCAGATTATCGTTCAAATAAACAAACAAACAAACTCTTCAGCTTCATTTTTTTTTATTTAACCTATATTGTCCCACTGCTGGGCAAAGGTCTCCCTTAACCCACTCCACAGATCACGATCCCTAGCACTCTCCGGCCATTGTGGAAGAAAAGCATCCAGGTCGTCACGCCAACGCTTTCTGGGCCTGCCCCGACGTCGACATCCGTCTCGGGGTTGCCATTGCGTGACTACTGGAGCCTACCTATCTGGATGCATTCGCTCGGCATGCCCCGCCCAATCCCACTTCAGCGAAGCCGTCCTCTCACCGCTTCATAATATTATAATTAAATTGGTTTTACTTTGTTATAAAACGACGTCACAGCATCCCGAGCAAATTGTTGGTAGTGGTAGTCGATATCAAAGAGAAGTTAGAAAACAAATTAGTTGTATAGCCGTACAAAAAAAAAACTAAAAACGAAACCACGACGAGAGAAACGAGAACGCAAATGTACGGAAACAAGCGAGCCATGAAAGGCACGCATTTTCAATTTTTCTCTGTGGATTTCAGCGAAGCAAGCTGGGTCGAACGTCGGAATGCGAGCGGTGTCCCACTGCGTGCTGGATTGTGGTTTGGTCCAAACGCAAAAGCGCTGTTTTAACAATAAAATAGATATACAAGGTGTAATAAGTGTACCTAGGCCATTACAATATTTATAAGTCACATTAAAAATCTTTAATCCTTTTTCAACATTGACCTTTAAATCATTAGCCTCTAGCCATTTTATGATATTGCTTAAGTAGTATAAGTAGTATTTGCGAGTGATTCTAAAGAGTTATTACCGTCAGCATTTACAATAATCGTAGTGTCATATGTAAAAAGAATACATTTATGTGATGTGGCATTTGGAAGGTCGTTAACATAAAGTAAAAACATTAAGGGACCGAGTATACTCGTACTACCTTGTGACTAGGGTTGCCAACCCTACTATATGTATAATATAGTATCCTACTATATTAGACGCCCGACTACTATATTTTTGAGAAAAATATATAGTAGTGTGGTGCTCATTCTGCGTGTTGCACATTCTGCGTATTGTACATTTTGCGTTTTGCTCATTTTGCGTGTCGTGCACATTTTGCGTATTGTACATTATGCTCCGAAGGGGGCGAAACTACTATATTTAAACATAAAAACAATAAGCAATAATATTGGTTTCAAAACATGTAAGCGTAGAACGAGACATCCATTTCTAAACGATTCTGTATGTCAAGTTGACAGTGTCGTTTGCGTTTGACAGATTGACAATTTGGCTTGGCAATCAAATTCGCGGCTTCGCGCCTCTTTCGTTTTGTTTGTTACTCTTGGATATGAAGTTAATTTTCAGATCTTCTCAAATATTAGTCAATATTTTGTATTTTTAAAATAAAATGAGCAGTGATTGTAGTGATAATGGCAATGGTGGCTCTATAACGCCGCCGCACACTGGTCCGGATTTTGAAAAAAGTGGACATTGCATAAAGATATTACTAATGAAACAGAACAATAAATGTTATATGTAACTTTTCATAAAAATGCGTCATTTCATATAAAAAAAATATTGAAAAAAAAATGTTAGGGGGTTACCTTTTTATTTTTTTTCTCGAGACTGTCACGAGCTGTCAAAGTTGAACCAATACAGTAATTTAGAACTACATTTTCTTAACACAATATCAATTAAAATATTTTGCGGTCACGCGCGGCTTTGCCTTTGAGAGGGTTTCAAAATTAAAATATTTTATTTATTTTTTTATTCGTGTTTTCGGTTGGTCGAACATGGAATTTATTGCGTCATAATCGTTTGAAACAGGAATGTAGTATAGCCCTGAAAAGAGCTGTATGTAACTCTTAAAGAAGAGTTGGACAGTCCTGAAAAGGACTTTTTATTGTATTTGAAAGACGAATATTCCTGAAAAGTGTTTTTGTGACTGCTAGCCTAGATTGACAAAGGATTGTAAAGTAAATACTTCGGTCTCATCATACTCTTCGTTTGCTGTTTGAATGAGAAGTTCTTGCAAATGTCTGCACCATGAATAAGATGTTTATGCACACTCGCGGGCATATTTAATACGAGGAATTTATTTACTTATTTATTTATTTACAGTGTAAACTTACAGCTAGATCTAGCCAACACGCTTACAATGTTACTCACTTAATTAAGTTACTTAAAATTATGAAAACACACAAATATATAAATAATATATGAATAAAGCTGCACGTAAAGTTCTGCTGTTTCTTTGCAATAGTTTCTGAAAACTTCTATGTTGATTGGTTTCCCTGATGATATTGCTTGTAAGACAACTAAAAAGCATTTTATCAATCTTACATCGATTTTGGTGATCTCGGCAGTTTTTTCAAAATCTTTGAAAAATCTTCGTGCGGTGTTTCCGTCATTTGTAGTTCCAAAGCCTTATTTTACAATATCAATCAGCACTCCTGTCTGCTTTTTAAATTGATTTTTAAGACCTTGCTTGTTTGCTTTAACTCTTTATTTATCCCTCGGGCACTCCAAAGTAAGTATATTGAAAGCTAATGGTAACTATATTTTTTTACCTTTTTTCGCTATCTACTATATTTTTAAGGTTCATTATTGTAAAACTACTATTATTGACAGATAAAGAGTTGGCAACCCTACTTGTGACAACTGTTTAAGTAACAGCTGTGTTCAGTTTACTATGGTCCCATAGTGGCTGGCAATAAAAATATTCATATGCCAAATTCTAGGTACTAATACTTTTGCAGCTAGTTTGATTTATTTGATTGATTTATTTATTGAAATTATTAGCTTTTCATATCAATAATTTTATTTTTATAATAAAAGCTTTTCATATCAATCGGCTCTGCGCTGCTCGCATCTAGCGGCTTTTCGCTACTATTCACACTAATTCCACTAATAAGTTACAACAGCCAACCGAAAGCGAACCGTTGCGATCGACCAATCAGGGCGCATAAACTGACTTCCGAATATTCGATGACTTGATAATGTAGAGTTGGTTGTTGATTGGTCGAAAGCAACGGTTTGGATTAGTTGCAGCTGTGGTTCATTAGTAGAATTGGCCCCCAGTCCCCTTACCATGATCGTTGAAACAGTATTAAACACGCTATGTGCTGCAAGAGCGGTTCTCTGTTTCAATATTGTTTCAACCTCATTCTAAGCGATCACGGCACTGCCTCAGATCACCAGTCTACCTTGTCGGGAGCCAGCAACGCTACTCCTCTCAAAACCTGGCCAAGTGGCCAACGCTGAAGGATCTTTCCATCCTAGTGGCTATAGGGGCTATAGTGGCTATATATTTGCGATATTCAGAACTCATTGCCACGTATTCGTACGGTCCATATTTCTTTGGTCGGTGACTTTAGGTCTCGTACGGATCTCTTTAATTTTGATTCGATCGCGTAGAGATAATAAACGGAAAACCGAATAAAAATCTTGCTCAAACGTTCAGAGTTCTTAATACACGTGAATGTCTCATCTGAAGAAAAATTCGTCTCATAAGGACATAAATAATTTAACTTTCATAATATAGAAATATTTATTACTTTTTGAAGTTTTATTATTAAGAAATATTTATTACTACTATAGGAGCATAATGATGGTTAAAATTTACATGAAAATGAGTGTTGTGTTACTGAAGTTCGAGATATTATAGGTGTAGGTGTGTCTACCACAGTGTTTCAAAACTAAAGTTTATAATTAGTGCGTCCTACCAACCATGACTTACGGTGACGAGACATGGACGCTAACGTTAGGGCTAGTCCATTAGCTTTAGGTCGCTTAGCAAGCTATGGAACGGGCTATGCTTGGGGTTTCTTTGAAGGGTCGCATCCAGAACCAGGTGAGTGAACCCGCAATGAACTAAAGTTATCGACATAGCCGACTGTATAAGGAAGTTGAAGTGGCAATGGGCTGGTCACATCTGTCGCAAAGCCCACGATCGATGGTGTAAGTGTTTTTTAAAGCGGAGGCTGAGTCTTGGCAAACGTAGTGTGGGACACCCTCCGGCAAGATGGAGCGATGATATACGTAAAGTGGCTAGTGGTGGTTGGTTGAGGATGAGTGGAGATAGAAATGGCGTGCCATGGGAGAGATCTATGTCCAGCAGTAAACGAACACGGGCTGACTTTATGAATGAATGAAAGATAAAGGTGTACATATCTATGTACACCTGTATAAAATAGCATTACGTTAAAGAAACTTAGTTGAGATTTATTATCAGCTCCGCTTTTTGCCAGCGTTTGGACCAAGCGTTGTGGTTGCATGACATTTGCAAGATTCAAATTCCATTGAATTCTATTGAATAATATTTTTTTCACACCACTTGCTCGACGATGCCAAATTACATATCATGCAAACCTTACGTAAAGCAAGTCATTAAAGCCCTTGGCTTTAGCCGGGGTGTAATGTTGGACTGAATATCATTATTACCCGCTGGGTTGTAATATTTTCACTATTCATAGTTCTTATTGCAATGGCCTAATAAGTCTAATTTCGTAATAATAGATCAACTAATACTCGAAGGCCGGGGCCGGCGCCGCGTCGAACTTAATTTGAAAATCGAACTTTTTCTAAAATCGAGCTGGCCACGGCAAACTGAATGGAACACATTTGAAATTAAACAAAAGCCGCGAGTATTGTGAGACGCTGCAATAATATACGTAATAATTGCAAAGATTTTATAAAAATATATCCAAATAGAAGAAAAGTTCTGTTAACATGTCGAGTGACGAAATGCTGTTTTTAGTAGCCGTGCTTTTTTATTGTCTCGCAAAAGGTGAGAAAAGTAGAGTACACTCCTCGGGGATAAAGCTGTTTTTGTCTTGGGCGCACTTGAACCCCTCACTGCACTCAGGACTCGTCTTAATTCCCTCGCTTCGCTCGGGAATTAACTCATAACACCCTCGCTGCGCTCGGGAGTTAAATCTGGAGTCCTTCGTTACGTTCAGGATTCAATATCGCGCTCGTGACATAAAACAGTGCTTTATCCCCTCGGTGTATAATCTACTATTATCACAGTGAACAATAATGCGCCGATAATCCAAACACGGGGGCGGGGCTAAGTAAAACTTTTTTTATTTGCATATCATGTGACTATTGGGCCTAGTCAGACACTAACAGCCTTATGAAAAAAAATTACTCCTTGGATCATCATCGGATTAGTTACTCCGTGCGTTGTCTTATTTCCGCACTATCATACGTCGAAATAAGACAAAACACGGAGTAACTAATCCGAGGATGATCCAAGGAGTAAAATTTTTATTAATAAGGCCGTATAGGTCTTCTATACAGGATGTTTTTTTAGTCACGAGCCAAAACTGTGCTTGTTCAGATGATCAAACTGAAATAGTGACTTTTAGTCTGGGAACAATATTGAAATCGCAAAAAAAAAACAACTGCTCAATACACCTAGCTGCAGTGGATGTTGAACATTTGTATGGAACAGCTTTTTTTTTGCAATTTCATGATTGGTCCCATAGTGTAAAAGTTGTTCCATTTGACCGTCTAAAAAGCACACAAAAGAACAATGGTCATTTTTGTTCCCAAAATAAGCGAAGAATAGAGCGATTAATTTATGCATAAATGTGATCCTAATAAAATATGAAACCGATGTATTTAGAATATTTTTGAAACCACAGACAAAAATTTTACAAAATAAAATAGAAAAAATCTTCTTGAACGCATTAATGTAATTTCTTTCCGCCATTTTACGTAATTTGGCAGTACATTTTAGGTGCGTTCCGAATGGCGATGATATCGATGTCAGCACGTTCACGGTGATTGAAAACTACTTTTAGCGCACTGAAATTGATAACATCGCCATTCGGAACGCACCTTTTGATAGCCAGTTATGCGTGTCCGAAATGCGTGTTTTATCAATAATATTAAAACGTGAATATCTCATTATCCTGGGGTTTTAAAAATAATATAATTATTTCAACATGCATATTTTAACTAGTACAATAAGTTTGTAAATCTCTTAGTTTTGATTTCTTTGTTTGAAAATCTCTCTAAGAAAGTGACCATTGTTCTTTGACTCGTGACTAAAATATCACTTGTATTACAAAATAATAAGGGTTGTTCTGTCCGTGATCACTTTTGCACCGTAACAGTGTCATATATCGCGACGGTTAGTATTCCATCGCTCAGCCCCCGTAGCACGTCCACCAAAACACGATACGATAAAGCGATGTATCGCAGTGAACTGTCAAAATACGACGAAACCCTATTGTATTTTGACAGTTAACCGCGATAAACCGCTTTATCATATCACGATTTTGGTGGACGTGCTTGGGGGGCAGATCCATGTCTGAGGAGGGTGCTATTGAAATTTTATCAAGTCACGTGACACCGTCCCGGGCCGGTGAAGTTCATTAAAGAGATGACTGAAAAGTTCTAAGCAGGGCAAAGCTTATGTCGCAAAATTTGCGAATTTGTCACTGACCTTGTCACACTGCTCCTTTGCCCGGGTAAGACAGTGAGAGTGTGAACAGGTTTTTTTTAAACAAAACAAACAAATTTAATATTGTTTTATTGTTATTTACAGGAAGTTTTCTATTACCGACCTATATCATAAATGAAA
This sequence comes from Schoenobius gigantellus, assembly GCA_963935595.1. NCBI lineage: Eukaryota > Metazoa > Arthropoda > Insecta > Lepidoptera > Crambidae > Schoenobius > Schoenobius gigantellus. Next base: position 27,158,673 of record OZ012554.1, read on the forward strand.
AAATGTTTCCTTATAGTGAGAAATAGTATTTGATTATTATATAAAAATAGTTTACGACATGTTTACGACCCATTCTCAGAACTACCGAATATACACAAAAAAAATCATAATAATCGGTCGAACCGTTTCAGTTTTGTTACAAACACTGTGGCACGAGAATTTTATTATATTAAGATTAAGTGACAGCGGTCCTCATAGTAATATTATCGTATCGCACTTTTACTGTTCTTTTTCGTGGTTATATTATAACATTCATTCATTCAATAGAACAGCTACGTATGTGATGGATGACAATGGTACTTATTTTATATCCATAGATTGTATGTGTGACTTAGGTAGAGCTTCAAAGCGCCATTCCGTTATTGCTACTGTGAAAGATCATAGACTGGTCAAAGCCGGGTGTCCTACCAGCCAAATATCCACCAATACGCACCGCTAAATATGAATGAGTCTAGCGAAAACATACGAGACCCGAAGCCCTGAAGTATGTAGATAGAGTTATCACAAGGTTGCTTCCAATCACAGACCTTCCCTTTATACGTCTGTGCTTCCAATGCACTCGCTGGTACTAATAAATAGTGTTTATAATACGAAAGGAAGGTTTTTGTTTTGGAAAACGTCGAAAAATTCAAATTAGGTATATTTAAAACATTTAATGTCCATCACTAACCTAAAATAATATTATACAAGAATCTTTGTAAATATTAAAATGTTTGATCACAAAAAAAAATTATTTAGATGAATCTATACTAAACTTACTACTAAATATTATAAAGCTGAAGAGTTTGTAATATTGTTTGTTTGATTGAACGCGCTAATCTCAGGAACTACTGCATTGGTCGTAGGAAGCGACTTGTCGCTACCGGCTGTGGTTCACGCCATGGTCAACAGTAAACAGGGCTGGCAGGCGGTTAAGGCCTTCTGTGAGGCAGCCATGAGCGGAGGAGGCTAGGGAGCGGTCCCGCGAGGAGGACCCCCTGGCGGACCCGCTGAGGCGAAGACGGGTTGGAAGGCGGCGTCGGGCATATGCCCAAGCGCTGGTGCCCTAATGGGAGCGTGGGAGCGATAATAGTCGATGGTGTGGCAGCGCGGCGACTTAAACGTTTTCTGGTATGTCGCCGCATCGCGGAGTAGAGCGGTTAAGACCGCGGGTTGGTGAGCCCGTGATGGGCGTAGCGATGGCTCGTGGGGATTTCGGAAATAAGGTCTGACTGTTATTCCGAACCCATGACCCATCGCTGATGACGGAAAACAGGAGGACGTTTTAGTGGGTATTCCCAACTGGGTGAGTCCCACACACCCCCGCACCGAATGTCCTCCGGTGCGGGATAGTGCGTAAAAGCATTTTTACCTCCTTATAAAAAAAAGGAACTGCTGATTTAAATTGAAAAATTATTCATGTGTTGTATAGTCCATTTATCGAGGAAGGCTATAGGCTATATAACATCACGCTACGACTTATAGGAGCTGAGCGTCAATGAAAAATGTTTAAAAAACGGGAAAAAATTATTATGGCGAAACGTAGTTCGCGGGCACAACTAGTGCAAGTAAAAAAAGAAATACTTTTCAAAGCATTTCTTAATTTCGTTTCTTATTTGTAGGTCACAAAGCATGAGGAATCAAACGATGGTCTCTCTGGCAAAATGCAGAATAATTACATCACAAACAATCACCAGCATACTGATCTTTAAATCCCAAAGTTATGAAACGTGAATGTGGCTTACAATGCCCAGTTTTTCATAAACAAATCTTCGCGCAGCAAATGGCGGTGCTGCAAAATGGCGGACATATAAAAGCATAGACAAAAGTATAAAGGTCTTCTGCCGTTGTCCCGTAATGAGGGTCGGTCATTTCACGCTCATTTCAATGCAAATTTCAGGGTTTCATGATCTTTAGAGAGCTATGCAAATACGACCAAAAGATTTTGATTAAAATTTATCAAGCGACTAGTTCTGCCCGCGAAATTGGTTGTGTTGAATGGCGTTGGCGGTAATCCTAGTCGATGGCGGCGATATCTTTTCTATTCTGTTTTTAATCAACGCCAATACACTTATTGCACTAGGATCTACTGAGTAGATCCAATTATGCCAGGAGCTTCTGAGATAGAATTACAGGTCGGCGTAAATAAAGTTATAATAATTATGATGAATGTTTATCTTAAAAGATGTATTATACAGCTGTTTTTAGGGTTCCGTATCCAAAGGGTTAAATGGCCCTATTCATAAGAACCCGCTGTCAGTCCGTCTGTCCATCCGTCTGTCTACCCGTCTGTCCGTTCGTCTGCTCGTCCGCCTGTTTGTCAGAACAGAATAAAATAAATATTTAACTTATTATTTGGCTTCCATGCAACAAATGTGATTTTTTGCGGTTTTTTACTCGACATTAATAGCGGCAACGGATAGACGCACAGAACACAGAAACGTCTTTCTGTGTTCTGTGGGTAAACGCTTAAAATATTCACAGAATATTTAGTTGTATATTAATTTTAAAATAAATTATGAAATAGAAATAAAATAAATATCCCCTGGGGCTCCCATACAACAAACGTGAATTTTTTGCCGTTTTGTTCTATGTTGTAGATAATGATACTCGAAGGGTGGGGAACCCTTCAGCGGGAAGGGAAGTCCCCCGCGTTATAAATAGTCCCCAACCCCAAGGCACCTGATGCCGGGATATCGGGGTGAAGAGCGGTGCACACCATCAGGCCCGCTGACAAAGCAGCAGAGCCACGCGCCTTCACAGGCGTATCGCGAGCCCGACATCGGATCATCCACGGTCAGGGGGTCAGTGGAAATAAGGCCTCACTGTTGTCCCCTTCCCCCTGTCTCGTGACGAACGGAGAAGCTGCTGGGGGGTTTTTAGTGGGTAGGCCTGGGTCGAAACGATTCGGGGAGTCCCACATACCCTCGTGGTTTGGCTCGACCACGAGGGATGCGCAAAGCATTTTCCCCCTTCCAAAAAAAAGGGTAGGGAACCCTTCGAGCGCAAGTCCGAATCACACAAGTTCAGACAGGTATAGCGGTACGTTTTGTGACATAAATTTAATATTGAACAACGATTTGGCCATTATTATGAAATTCTTACAAGCTGTTAAAAATATCACTTGGCATTTTAACTTTTAATATAAAAACAAATAAATTCAATTAAGAAAAAATGTCGTTAAATATTTCATTCATTTTTCAATTTAATTAGCATTTTTAAAGAAATTTTGGATGCACGCAAAAACTATTCTAATGGTTTATGTGCATATTTAAGCTGTACTTATAATGCTGTATAATAATGCTGTATTTGACATGTACTTTTATAAATAAATGAATAAAAATGCAAAGTTCTATATAAATTTAAACTAACTACCTCTTAATATAATATTTGTAACATGAGCTTCGCCAAGTCTGAATCGCTATATGAATGACCAAGTATCATCATCATCATCATATTATCAGTCAAGAGACGCCCACTGTTGGACATAGGCCTCCTCCAAGGATCTCCATACCGATCGGTCCTGCGTCTCCCGCATCCAGCGGCTTCCCGCGACCTTCATCAGATCGTCGGTCCACCTTGTGGGGGGCCTACCAACACTGCGTCTCCCGGAACGCGACCGCCACTCGAGGACCTTTCCGCCCCAACGGCCGTCAGTCCTACGAGCGATATGTCCTGCCCACTGCCACTTAAGGTTTGCAATTCTTTGGGCTATGTCGGTAATAATTAGTTATATTTATATAGGTATGATGAATTAAAAACATCTGAACACTCTGGCCCAGTGCGGATTGGTCGACTTAACATATACCTTTGGATTTCTTCGCAGATATAACTATGCAGGTTGCTTCACGATGTATTCCTTCAACGTATATAGGAGCTTCGGACAAATGCACATATGAAATACGAAAAACACTTTCGTACATGGCAAGATTGAACCCTGGACCTCCCGATTAGAAGGCCAGTGCCGAGTCCACAGTGCCACCGATGCTTCCCAAACGAGACACTTAACAGTCACAAATACATATTTAAATCTATATAAATATCGCTGGAACGTGTATGTACACACATAACTTCCGAACGACTGCACCGAATTGACTAATTCTTTTTTTTTGAGTTTGTGTAAAGGCATTTTTTTAAAAACTAACAGTTTTTAAAATCTCATAATATGAAAAGAAAATGAGTGAATGAGACAGAAAACTGTGAGACGTCCTCAATATATTGATAAAACATTGATAGATTGACGTTCAGTTGGTCATCCAGCATCCAGTAGTTGAAAACTTTTTTTTATACAACTAAGTTGGCAAACAAGCAGACTCGGGAGGTCCACCTGATGGTAAGTGGTAACAGTCACCTATAGTACATGAGGCCTATGCTCAGCAGTGGAAGTGTGGGCTGATGATGATGATGAAGCCAACGAACCATTTTACAGAATTTCATGCTTCTAACTCCAGTAGTTTGAGCTCTACATTAATATCTCAGTCAGTCACTCGCTCGAGTCTTTTACAAATAAAAAAATTGCTATTACCTCAAATAACTCACCTACTCAGAAATACCGGAGTCAGTACTCTCAAGGGCTGAGTTAACTTACAAACACACTTCCCTAATTTCCTTTGTACAACTTGTAATCATTTCTCGTGAATATTGGAACACATTCTCGTCTGAACTAAGTAAACTATACAACATTCTAGGGAATAACTTTGCAAATTTGCTATACAAAATAAATTGCGAATTGAACTTTCCCGAAGAAACTGGTGTAATTTCCTTCGCTTATTAGCTATTTACAAGGCGGGCCACTAAGATGTAGCTCGATGTACAGTCGGTCAAAAAAGTGGTTTACCATCCTAAGGTTGAAAATCAATTTCATGTCATAAAACAACACAGTTGTCATTCCTTTGTAATAAGGTAGAGACGTGGTAGAGACAGCTACCTACAAACACACACATCAATCTGCATGCATCCCATACTACAACACTAACAATAACACACATATGGCACAAAATCACCTAAGCACACACACATACACTGTCTGCTGACCAGCACACACATGCAATCACATAAACACAAGAAGCAAACACACACAGAGATAACCAAAACGGCTTCTTTCAACGGCTTGAACGGCCTTATTCGGACAGGGGCCATCCCTGAGCCTGTTTGCTAGAAACCCACAGAATCGATTTGTCAGCAAGGCTTGAGTTCACCAAAGTTCTCGCCTTCTTTTAAACTAATTCCAGGTGACGCTTTAAAGGCCGTTGCGGCATAGGCAAAAAACCAATAAAATCATATTGAAAGACCCATGTCACCGATTTAGTAACAAGTTAAACGGTATTTTTAAAATTGAGAGAGAGAGTTTTATAGTTAGTAAAAATAAACGTCTATGATACTACTGGTTAGAGGAAATTTAACATACCCTCGGCTATGAGTTTATTACTCTGCTTGTAACCCCTCGTTTTCACCAAGGTATATTAAATGTATTCTACAAGTTTTATGCAATGTTTTCGTTTATTGTCTACACTCGTATACATGTATAAAACTTGTTGAATACAAAACATGTATGAAACTTGTTGTATGAAATTGTTTCTGAACTACTAGTTGTCTACATGTATACGATGTCACGTTATACTTGTTGTAGGTAAACTTGTAGAATATGACACGCCAGTCCGGTAGTTTCATTAATATTTTCTACTCAATTGACTGCTCTCAATGGAAAGTTAAGATGCTGAAGAACTTTACTTCATGAGTGCAGTATAGATACTTGTATACACGGTCTTTCAAAATAACCAATAAATAATCAATTCTTTATCGAAAACTCATTATTAAAATGTGTTTACACGTAATGTCATTCAACCCAAAATTTTCATGTAAATCATAGATATGATGATTTACATGAAAATTTTGGGCTGAATGATATTACATTCCTGAAGTTTGCGAGGCGATTATAACAGTATTGAAAGAATATCTTAAGGTAAACCGACAGAATTGTTGCTTATTTTGTAGAAATACTTAGATGAATAAAGAAGGAATTTTAAAAAATCATTTTTATTTAAACAAAGGACAGATTCAAATTCAAACTCAAATGTAGGTACTTTTTATTTTTTCAAAATGGAATCATAAAATAATAGTGGTTCTACACTGCGCTGGATTTTACATGTTCAGTTCAAAAATGTGTGCGACCTACGCAAGATTTAAAAAAATATTAGGTTAAGGAACTATTTTTTAAAGGTCATTAAAATATTTCTTATTAATAATAAAGGTGAAGCTGTAACCCCTCGTTTTCACCAAGGTATATTACATGTATTTTACAAGTTTTATGCAATGTTTTCGTTTATTGTTTACACTCGTATACATGTATAAAACTTGTTGAATACAAAACATGTATAAAACTTGTTGTATGAAATTGTTTCTGAACTACTAGTTGTCTACATGTTTATGATGTCACGTTTTATACTTGTTGTAGATAAACTTGTAGAAAATGACACGCCAGTCCGGTAGTTTCATTAATATTTTCTATTCAATTGATTATTCACAATGGAAAGTAAAGATGCTGAGGAACTTTACTTCATGAGTGCAGTATACTTGTTTACACGGTTATTTTTTTATCACTTTGGAACATTTTAGGGACGCTTCAGGACACATCAATTATTATAAATAAAATAAAAACAATGAATTAAAAACTTTTTTTAATAAAAAATCTAAAAATGCTGCTCTCAACTAGTGCAGCATTTTTTGTACTTTTTTCTTTTTTTTTTTCTTCTCTTCCCCCCGTAAAATAATACGGTCCGTCCGGTAAAAGTTTAAAACTTTATCCAACAAGCATGGATAGAGTTTAAAACATGTTTAAATTAGTATGATAAGTAAATTTCAGTAAAATAAACAAAACTTGTTATAAACACGATTGCTTTTTGTAAGTCACTGTCAATGTATCAGACTAGTTTGAATATGTCATAGATCTAAGTGTAAACGCAGATGTGGTTTATACTCGTCTATAGACTTGTTGGCAACACAGTATGAACGAAAGAATGTTTGAGACAGCCGCAATACATGTTTAGAACAAATAATTATGTTTTGACAAGTATTCTACAAGTATTGTATGAAACTAGTATTTTACTTGTTTCTTGGTGAAAACGAGGGGTAAGGAATTTTGTGAATGATAAAAAGAGTAGGTACACAAATCTCCAGCAACACTACTCGAGGGTAAAACTTGGCATACGCAGAAAATGAGTAGGAGGCGTAGGCTAAATTATTTTTTACAAAATTCTCAAAAAGTGTGATCTTGCGCCAACAATATAAATAGAATATGGAAGTTGCATAGAATTAAAAGTTAAATTTTATTACGATTTATACGATGAGATTCGCTTATAATTACGATACTAATATTGTACCTACTATGATAATTAATACAAAGCCTTTCTAATTGAAACAGCGTTTATCTCTATATTTGTTCTAAACTCCTTCTCTCGCTATCATCATCATCATCATCATAGCTCATATACGTCCCCACCGAGGGGCACGAGCCTACCCTAACTTATGTTAGGGCGATTAGGCCTTAGTCAAACCACGCTGGCCCAGTGCGGATTGGTTGACTTCACATACACTTTTGAATTACTTCTCAGGTATAAGCAGGTTTCCTCACGACGTTTTCCTTCACCGTAGGAGCGTCATATAAATGTACATATGAAATTCGTGAAACGAAAAACACATTGGTACATGGCAGGATCGATCGCGGGCCTCTCGATTCTACTCGGGGCACAGTCCGGTGCCGAGGCCACAGCGCCACCGACGCTCGCTAACGACTTCATAATTACGAGGCATGTTTTAAAATAAATACCGTTTTGAAATAAATAACAAACCAACAAAACCAAGCAGACTTACGCAGCCCAAACTTGGTCACACCGTTGGCGTTGGCTTGGTTTACAAGTTTAAGATGCTTAGCGTGCGATGGAGAGAGCTGCTATACTCGGTGTGTCATTGGTGGACAAAATTCGCAATGAAGGCGTCTGCCAATGAACCAAAATCACCGACATTGCTCGCAGAATCAGTATGCTGAGTTTGGTCATGTCTGCAGGCGGACGGATGGTCGATGGACACAGACACAGTAATAGTATAAAACAGTATGTGGAATCGGCCCCTCTTTGAAATTTGATACCTACAGCCACTCGGCATTGCTTGATGCGTGGCCCACGATGCTACTGTATATACTATTACCACTATTACCGTGACACAGACTAGGCAAATGTAGTCTGGGACGCCCCGCGGCACGATGGACCGACGACGCGCGCGACGATTTAAAGAAGGCAGGATGAGGTGAAATTTTTTATTGAAAATCTGACCCATATATATTAATTGTGGAATCCATTCTAATCTTGATTCTGAACAAAATAAATTCAGGATATACGCAATTTCATTAACACATTGTATATTTCATCGTGCTCCGTTTTATAAACGCGGAACGTGGAAGGGATTACTTGATTCCGACAAACAAAACAATTACATATTTTCCGTATCATAAAAGTTGGCCTGTTGTTACAACGCAGAAGCCGAAGTTCATCCCGGCAACTTATATTAGACTTACTGAGCGTAATATTTTAGGCGTCTCCAGTCAGTAATCATGAGGAGGGGCAACCCCTTTTCACCCCGGATTTATATTAAATTCCTTAGTCCCAATTTGTCGAAACAATTCCCATGAGGCTATCCGACCGCTATTTTATTATTACAGTCAACTCGCATAGTTGCGGCAGTATCCAAAATAAAGCTTTGACTTTCCTGTAAGTTATAGTTGGTGATTGAATATTTTTTTATTTGAATAGCGATATTTTCTATGAGAATTATCGATTGTATTCGTTTGCTCGAAATTTTGCGTGAGGTCCTTTCGAGAAAAAAATTTTTGGATCCACACTCGCAATGTTTTTCAGGTAGAAGCTGCTGCTGCCTCTAAAGATCTCTCCTTAAATGTGAAGTGTGCCCGTAATTCTGTTTTCGGAACGCAGTATGTGTTTATGTTATTTTATTTATTTATTTATCATTTATGTACACAATAATAATAGGACAAGAACAATAACATAAAGAAACACGAGTACAAAAGTGCTGTTTATGTAAAAAAAAAAACTGTCCGCAGACCCGCGACATATGATAAACACAAAATAAGACTAAAATATGGTAAACACAAAGTACAAAATAACATTAATATTAACTAAAGTAATTACAATAAAACTAATATAACTTAAACTAGGTGTAAAACCTCACGGAAACTTGGTGTCCTGAACAAGGTGCGTAGGTATTTTCCGCCGGACCAACTATGCCTGTTGTATACTCGTAAAACTCAGGTTAGGTCTTGTGTGGAATATTGCTTGCACCTTTGGGAAGGATACGCTCAGTACTTCCTCGATGCTCTGGACAGATTGCAGCGTCGCGCTATTCGCATAATTGGCGATGTAGAGGCAACTAACAACCTCGAGCCATTCGTCGTGACATCGCCTCTCTTAGCACCTTTTACCGAATGTTCCATGGAGAATACTCTGAGGAACTCCTTAACCTTATCCCTCCCTCTCCATTCCTTTCTGTTAAGGAATTGAGAGGGTAAGTAAGGGCCTTCGGAGTCATTCTTACACTGTATCCTCCTTTTTACACCGTTCCAAGAAATTCCAAGATTCCTTCTTCTGTCGTTGGCACTTGGAATTCTCTACCTGCACACGTATTTCCTCCATCTTACAACATGGGTTCCTTCAAAAGAGGCGTGAAAAAGCATCTTTTAGGCGGACAAGGGGCGGGAAGGTAGTATAGTGGATGTCGTCCCTCCTCTATCTGTTAACTCATTAGGACCTCTTTCAACGCTAAACATCAGGCAGGATAGGAGGTCATTTGCCTACATAAAAAAATAAACGTAAATAATAAATTGTGGATATTTCTTACTCGGTATAGAATGATGAGAAGTAGTGCTCCTTGATATAACGCTTTATTGAGCATTCGGAGACAGACTCACGTAGGTATACTACATGGTAGAGCATTCCACAGTCTGACCGCTTGATTGTTGAAGGAGTGGGAGAAAAACTATGTAGTGCAGGGATGGAGAGTGAGTAGGGTTTTAAAGTGGGATCTACAGCCGACGTTAGAAGGTTTTTGATTTTGAAAACGGTCTTTTAAAAAAGTGGAAGATTAGAATTGTGTAAGAAAAAAGCACATAAATAATCCTAATGTTCCTCCGAAATCGAATTGTAAGCCATTTGAATATTTTATGATACTAGGAGATGTGGTCGTATTTCTTCAAACCAAATATAAATATAAAGAGAATTAGATTTTGTATATAAGCGCTCAACTTTAGACCATACTGATATTACAAAGTCTAAATATCAAAACTTTTCGAACAAGCCTGCAGTATAAAACGGATCCACACGTGAATTCACCGAGGCGCCGGCTTTATATTATTTAGGGGAATTCATATAAAAGTGAGTATTCCGGCCACGTACAATAAAATCCGCGACTTGTGTTGTGGTTAACTTCTGGGGCTACTCTCTGAGTCCGTAACCAATGTATTGACGACAAAGATCAAGACAAAAAGTCACTACGCAGAAAAATGTATGGAAATGACATTAGCTGCGGAAAAATAAGCGTGTGGCTTTTGTCTAGGCCCACTGAGAGCAAACTCTCGCTGCGTTTTGTACAGAGAATTTCGCGTTGGAAATTTGCTTGCGGGCTTAGAGAGTAGCCTCTCAGTTGCTTGAGGTAAATAGTTTTGAATATTTACGGGAGCGCCGGCTACTTAGGGAAGTTGTTTTAAGCCATTTTCAATATGAGAAATAAAAATACTTCGGAAAGAGTTTTTGTAGATTTACTTTTTATTTATGTACACAAACACAGCACGAGAATAACACTTAAAGAGACGAATAAACAGTTTTAAGTGCCGTTTATTTCTTAAGAAATTTTCAGCCAGGAGATTCCCATTGTTGGACATAGACCATCTGGGATCTCCAAACCAATCCGTACTGCACCTCCCGCATGCAGCGGCTTCCCGCGACCTTAACTAGATCATCGGTCCACTTTATGAGGGGCCTACCAACGCTGCGTCTCCCGGTACGCGGTATGTTAAACACAGAATTTAAAATATATTTTTAGTGCGAGTAGATATATTATCTGTAAAATTTAAGGGTAAATGATCCGATATCTCTTAATGGTCAAGCATTACATTTTTTAACAACAAGCACACGGCTCACCTGACGCGACATTTTGGGTCTACATATACACTTGTTTTGTCTACTCCAGAGCACCTTCAGTCATCACGCCGAGCTTCTGCCTCTGCCTCCTATATGTAGTTTCATCAGAGGGAGACTCGTCATCTGTGAGTCTTAATTATATTTATATCTTATTTATTTCTGCCGCCAAACAGCGGTGCTCGAATTGCTGTGCCAGTGTGCAAGGAACATAGAGACAACGAAATTACTGGGTACTGTCACTTGACATCTTATGTCTCAAGTTGGCAAAATTATAAACTTGCAGGAACTACCACGGACCTGAAAAAAAGACGGACGGAGCGTTGTTGAATCAAGAGTGAAGATGCAAATGACAGCACATTTACTCGTATATGTGTGCGTGTCTTGTTCATTGAAAAATGACAGCTTTTTGTCTTACCAGGTACATCTGTGTAAGTGAAGGACATGTACAAACACATGAAATTGTCTTACCTTGCATGCTTCACATGTGTTTAATGCCACACTACGTCCATATTTTTTTGTAGGTCCATGGGAACTACATGTACTATAGGAGACGTAGCCACTAACCATCAAGTGGGTAGCCTATTTCCATCACTTCGGCTCATAAACGTCCCCACCGAGGAGCTCGAGCCTACCTTATGTTGGGTGTTTAGGCCTTAGTCAACCACGCTGTCGCAGTGCGGATTGGTCGAGTTCACATACACCTTTGAATTTCTTTGCAGATTTATGCAGGTTGCCTCACGATGTTTTCCTTCACTGAGGGAGCGACGGATAAATGTGCATATGAAATTCGAAACTCGAAAAACACATTGGTACATGGCAGGATCGAACCCCAACCTCCTATTAGAAGGCGAGCGCTGAGTGCACAGCGCCACCGACGCAACTTGTCAACTTAGTTGTATAAAAAAGACCAAAGCTCAGTCTCCCCCTTCTTCCAATCTTTGGAGATCGAAGATACTGAGCGAAACTCGATAAACCTTCCCCCCATCCCCATCTCAAATCATTGCAATGAATATTTCCTAGTAAACAGTATTTTCATTTATCGCCTCTTATTACACACTAGCTTCCGCCCGCGACTTCGTCCGCATAGAATAGTTACTTTGGGCTAACGCTAACTTCAACCCGCGACTTCGATTATATAGGTGAGTAACTACTGGGTCTTACAATCTTATATCATGTAGATTGTAGGTTATTCTCAAAAAAAAACTAAACTAATGTTATTTTAAAGTACTTCTGCGTACACTATATTTTTAGTTTTGTTTTCTTCCGGCAGAATTAGCGGCTAACTGGGGCCACAGCCCTTCCCCCTCATGACTGCCCGCCGGCTTTGCATATTGTGCGCGCAGTACTCGATCATTATTTTGCTGTGATGTTATTTTAAAACTGCGATATCTCCTAAGATATTCATTTAAATCGAATGATGTAAAGGGCAATTAAAATTCATTTAAATCGAATGATGTTTAAAATTAAATACTTGTGATGAATAACGTATTTATTTGGATAAGGATTAATATCATGTTTACCTTCGCAAATAATGCATCATTTTAGAACAAATTTAGTTAGCATAAAAAAGGTTATAGTGAGCTAACCTTAAAAGATAGACATATGCTATTGCGGACTTTTTTTTGAAATTTGAAAGGGGAACAATTCAGCCATACATGATTTTTGCGAAACTTTAATCGTTTACGCAGCGCACGCAGCGGAAGCTCTCAATAGGAAAAAAATCCCCCGATTTTGAAACATTCTTCATTGGTTCTTCGCTCCTATTGGTCTTAGCGTGATGATATATAGCCTATAGCCATCCTCGATAAATAGGCTATCTAACACTGAAAGAATTTTTTAAATCGGACCAGTAGTTCCTGAGATTAGCGCGTTCAAGCAAACAAACAAGCAAACAAACAAACTCTTCAGCTTTATAATATTATTATTATTAATTATTAGTAAGTAAGTATAGATTGGTTAAGTCACGGTAATAGTATAATACAGTATGTGGACTCGGCCCCTTTGAACTTTTATACCTCCGGCCGCTCGGCATCGCTTGGTACGTGGCCCACGATAGGGCTGCTCGGCTCGCTCTCCGACCGTGCGCTCCGTTTGACTCGTGTGTATGCCCTGCGGCGAACTGCATTCGTGACAGCCCTTGTAGCTATGCGATCCGAGTGCAATCCCAGATCGATGCGCGTAGGCATAGCGCGTGTTTCGAGCGTTTCTATGAAGTCATTCTACTGTATATACCATGAAGCAAATACAAAGAGGAGGTGCCCTATCGCGTTTTCCGTATGAAATCAAGTGAAGCCGGAAATCGGGGTGCGGGGGGAGGGTGCGCGACGCCACTGTCACCTTGTAGCGAGTAGAATTACTAAAATACCAGCATTATTGACGTTAACATAAAAGTTCTGCTATACATTACTAGGTGGCAGCAGTGCTAGTAATGCCAGCATGATTGACGTTAACATAAAAGTTCCGCTATACATTACTAGGTGGCAGTAAAAGATACATTCGTAAGAGAAAGATAATTATGTTAAAAGATACATTCGTAGGAGAAAGATAATTTATTAGGTGCTGTGTCAATATAATCTAAAAATAAAAATCGTTAAAACGGCTTATATTAATTCACGTGTTTTGTTTTCGCCCTTAATACATCCTACGTTTTCGTTAGTATTTTTACTCGCCACTAGAGGGCCTTTTGTGCTTTATCGGGACATTGACAGAAGCGTCCATGTGGCGTCGAACATTCTAGAAGCAATACGTCAAGTAATAAATTAATAATGCTTGTTTAATGTACTTACAAATGGAAAGAGATTTTTTTTCGTTCACTTTGTTTCTGTCGTCTGTGTAACTTTTGCACGATAGAATACAACATTTCATTTTGTATTTAGGTAATTTAAAACTAAAATAAAAGAAGAGCGTACGACGTACTAATCCGACAGATAAAAAGATCGACTGATGTCAGCGCCTCTGGCGTTAAGTAGCTAAAACTAAAAATGCGTGACGTCAGGACTCTGGTGATAGGAGCTGGACCTAGATGCTTATAACGTCTCCTCTTTGTATTTGCTTCATGGTATATACTATTACCGTGATTAAGCTAAACCCGACTATAGCCAACGCGCTACGCTTGTGACTCCAGTGAGAGATCCGTGCCCAGCAGTGGAACGTACGTGGGTTCAGGGCGAGTGAGCAAAAAATACTTAATAAAATACATGCATAATATAAAATTCAAAAGAAACATTAGTCAAAGTTATGTTCTACCCACTCACTTAAACTAACTTAAACATTTCCCGGTGTCATTTCGCAGGCATTAACATCTTTACTACTCGATAAAAACAGTGAAAACTAAACTCCAAATAAGTTTCCTAAATATATTTAAAGCCAACTCGGGGGCTGTATAAACTTTTCCCTTTAAAACTTCAAAAGCCATGTTTTTAATTTCCGAACGAGTGAGCACGTGGCGGAGCTAACGTACTCGTACTTTTTTAAGAGCGGACTACACACTGCGAGGTTGTTCGGCGAACATCGTCGGCAGAATAATACCACAGATAATATAGGAGAGAAAAAGAAACGAGTTTGGTCAAAGGATTTATTAAAAACCAACCAGACTACAGCCATTTAAACCTGCTAAGGTGTATTCAGCCATGCGAGGCACCCGATTTCGTAAATAATATGAAGATTCATTAAACAGTTCTTTACGCTTTCATATTAAGCGTGGGCTGCATTTTTATATGTTGGTTTGATACTCTTTATTCACATCCCAAAGCAACTATTTTCTCTAAGAATAGCACAATCTATAAACTCACTAGCAATGTTGCGGTGCCCTTGCAGGGTTCATGTTTGTAAGTACTTATAAAAATGTAACATCTAAATGTAACAACATGAAAGCAATAAAGGAATATGAATAAAGGAATATGAATGAATCTCCTCGCGAAACTGATAATTATCGTCGAAGAACATTATTCACACAAACACTTGAATCTCGCAAGGGCATCAGCAGCCGGCCGACTGCCTGTTTTTTTATTGCTTTATTGTTTATTTTATTAACTTTTATTTTAGTTATTACATGTTTGTTTTTTATTAATTTGTTATTTTTTTCATTTATAATTTTCTTTTCAGAAGAAAAAAATAAAGTTAATATTAAAAAGGCGATTTAAATACCCTAAATCAAATGATATTTCGAAAATTTTTAGTTAAATGCCTACGATCCGAAAAAAAGTTTCACTTGCATCGTGGTTTCATAAAACCACACAATGATTTTTACTATGGATTTTTTTCACTGTCAATATTGTTTTTGCATACGGCGGGGAAGCTTTTGGCTTTCATCTCACCTGATGATAAGTGACGATAAGGTGGAAGCGAGCTCAACCTAGACTCCTCAACAGCTGAGGAACTGGCTATTTTACCTCTATTTGTCGGAGCATAACAATGCTGTTTACATTGTTATTATGGCGACGTACTAAGCTAAGACGGTGGTATCAGAAGCCCTTTTTTTTTTTTTTTTTTGGGGGGGGGGGGGAATTCATTTACGCATTCCTCGTGGTCGAGCCAAACCACGAGGATATGTGGGACTCCCCAGCGGACCGGGCCTACCCACTAAAACCCCCCCACCAGCTCCTCCGTCCGTCACAAGACAGGGGAAAGGAGACAACAGCCAGGCCTTATTCCCGCTGAACCCCTGCCTGCGACATGTCCGTTGCCGGACTCCCCGTCTAGCTCTGCTGCTTTGTGGAGCGACGCAGATTTGCACCGCTCTACACCCCGAAATTGGTTTTTTATTGTGGTTGTCTTCCACGCGGCCCGACGCTCAGTGCGCCGGGCCCCCGGCCCGCTCAGTGCGAGTAACGGGTTGCCCGACGGCAGATCCCACTGGATCCACCACCGCGCGGGTGAGCCAAAGCTCTGGGAAACCCCCGGCAGGCGCGAAGCGCCGTGGCGAAAAGTCGCCTCCATCTTGCTACCTTCATAGGTAGCCGCCCAAATCGGGCTTCTGGCGAAAGCCACACCTCTTCTTAAAATAAGAAGAGGGGACTTCGCCCTGCTCCGCATGAAGCGGGTGGCCACACGAAGTGGCCCGCCGGGATAAACTCGGCCATCCCACACCCCCCCTCTATGGGGGTCCTCTCGTCAGACTATTAGCCCGCGGCAGAGAATCTGCCGGGTTGCCCAGGGTGCACCACAAGGAGGTTGTCTGACATCGCACCCCGGGCTCAGAAGCCCTACACCAACCAAACCGAGTTGAACAACTTCCGCCCCCACGGGGAATCGTCTCAACCACTAGACCACGATGACGTAACTTATTTCGTATTGACATTTAATTTACATACATTAAAACATAAGCAAAATTATACATATTTATATTTGTAACTAGTGGGCCCAGCAGAAGTTGTCCTGCCCAATTACAGCGCCACCTACCGGGTCCAACTTTACGTTTAAACCTTCCTTGGAGCTATTCAAATATATACAGAAAATTTCGTAAGAATCGGTTGAGCCGTTTTTGAGTTTTAGCGAGACTAACACACAGCGTTTCATTTTTATATATAAGAAGATAAGAAGAAGACCAGGAGACCTATTTTTGAATTACGTATGCGACTTAGAAATCACCGCTGACTAAATAGTCAGCGATGACTTTGAAGTCACGAATTCCTAAACATCCTATTTTTGAAAGTCGAACGCAGAGCTGCCAACATAGATAAAGTACACACATACGTAAGGGTTCGGTTCCACGCAGAATGTAGCTGTTTTCGGTATATACCGGTTATTATACGGTTAAAAATTCATGGCAACTAGGCCAAAATAATAAGAAAATACTGGTCTAAGTTTGTTTGTGACACAAATTTAAAAGATTTTAAACTTATACACGGTTATTTTTTATCACCCTGGAAAATGTTAGGGACGCTTCAGGACACATCCAATATTATATAAAAAATAAAAAAATGAAATAAAAAATAATAAAAATATAAAAAAACTAAAAAAATCTCAAAAAATACTGCTCTCAACTAGTGCAGCATTTTTTGTATTAAAAAAAAAATAAAAAAATAAGTGAGTTATTTTTTTTTATTTATATTTAAACCATTCTAATACCATGTCGTGAAGCGTCCCTTAAATTTTCCAGGGTGATAAAAAATAATCGTGTATATTTACTTATTTGACAAATTTTAAATCCAACTCAAAATCAACATACATCAACTTCAAACTAGTTATGCACCCCCGACCCCTGAGGACAGTGGTGGTGAATAACTGAAATGCTGCAAGATCAGCATTTCCGTTGTAGACTAAGCAATGCTGATGATAGAGTTAAGTTAGTCATAAGATTGGCTCATTCTGTGCGCGCATCCGACTCTGTGCGTACGTCTCGCCCCTTTTAATTGTAATTTCATTTTTTTATAATTAAATTTATTTGAAAGAATTAAAAATTATTCTTTTTAAAAAAATATAAAACGCTCCTCGAAACTTGACTGGCGCAGCCGGTAGGATTCGCTATATCGTGGCTCAGTCGTCCTTCGCGCGAACTTTGGGCTAAAAATCGTTCAAATTGCGGAAAGTCGACGTGTTCCTGTGCGAATCCTGCGAACCAAATAAAAATTTGTCAAATAAATCGAGAAAGTGATCCAGATGGGTGTCCTGGCTGGCTGGTGAGTACAACTTTTCACCTCCTGTTCCTGACAATCCATCCTTTTTAGTTGCATTTAGGATAAGACTTCTCCTATTGCAAAACGTAATCTGATTATAGTAATTAGTGTAGTTAAGTAATTAAATAAAAGAAAATATTGAAATATCTCTACATATTTAGTAACAAAAAAAATACTTAAATGTTATAAATTTACAATCGATTTTTTTTGATACATGAGTAACTGATTTTTATTATAAGAATAAAATAATAAATAAAATATTTTACATACGTGTTACGATTTGTTACGATATACAAATGTTACTTATATAGAGAAAATCATAGAGCTCAGTAAGTATTGTGAAATAATAGGAAATAAGATATTTACCATTTTACAAAATTAATTATTATACTGCTATATTCTTATATTTTAACGTATACTCATTTTTGTTTTTCTGTGTTAATTTTAAGTGTTTTTATTGTGTAAAATGGCGGAGATCAATCTTATTCCAAGTGAATTACTTAAAATTATTCCCTTATACGCTGGTGATAAGAGCCAATTAAATCTATTTTTACGCAAATGCGAATATATTATAGACAAATTCAGAGGCAATGAGGCTCAAAATAGTTATATAATGCAAATTATAACCAGCCGTCTAACGGACAAAGCAGCGTCTCTTATCAGCGAGCGAGCCGACATCGAGACGTGGGGTGAGTTCAAGGACTTGCTAGTTCAGCATTTTGGCGATCCGCGCACTGAGGAGTGTATCGCTATAGAGTTAGAAGGCTTACGAATTAAATCAAGTGAATCATTTTTAGATTTTTGTAACCGCGTACAATCGGTGCGCTCTAATTTAATATCTAAAGTAAACTTATTACCTGACGAAAATATGCGTACGAATAAAATTATAATTTACAATAAAATGTCACTCAATGTATTTCTATATAACTTACCAGAAAATATGGTGAGAATAGTAAGGCTAAAAGCCCCAGAAACTCTCGAGTCTGCCCTCAGCATAGTGTTAGAAGAAGTCAATTTTCTGGAACAATATCACTTAAGAAACAAGACAAGTAACCAATATTTTAATAAACCTCAAAATCCATTTAAAACTAATACACCTAATATATCTCATTTACCAAATGGTCAATTTAGATTTCCCGCGACACCTCACCTGCAAAATAATGTTAAATTTGGAATTCCGCAAAGTAGACAAATTAGACAAACAGGCCCTTATAATCAACCCCAACAACAATATTACCGACCGCAATATCATCCCCCTCAATTTGGCTTTAGGCCCCAACAACAAATAGGCTACCGCCCACCACAGTTTGGTTACAGACCTGTAGGATTGCAGCCTCAACCACCAATGCGTCCTCAACAATTTGGACAGCAACAACAAAATGCACCTAATAGACCTTACACAACCGATGTCTCTATGCGCACAGCACCACAAAACAGGCAAGGCTTTCGTGTAAACGAAACGGAGTTATATAACAGCGAGGAATACGAGACACAATATGTAGAGCCGCAATACTATCCCTGTCCCGGCAATTATGAGACAGAATATGATTACGACTTTACCAATTATTTTGAAAACCCTCATTCCACACACGTCAACTACGACTATAATTATAATAACCTAAATAAGCAATTTCCACCTCCTCCTTCCGCACAAATTGAAGATTGTGAACAAAATTCGCAAAATAACCAGAGTGGAAATTTTCAGCTAGAAGCCTCTACAAAGACAAAGAAATCATAGAGTTAAACTGCGATATGAAATTAAAATTACCTTACATATATATACCCGAAATAGACTCTAAATTTATGATAGACACTGGTAGCACGCGCTCTTTCATCAGTTCGCGAAAAGCTCAAGAGTATTTTCTTCCATACATATTTCACGAACCTTTCGAAGTGATCAGCACACACGCGAGTTCATCACACGACAAAGTTATACAGATACCATTAATGCCCTCTTTTAATAATAACGATTACCATAAATTTTACGTTTATGACGTAGATTCACGTTACGATGGTCTAGTTGGGAACGACTTATTAAAACAGTTAGATGCGATTATTGATTTAAAAAATAAAATTCTAAAAACGAAAACTGTTGACATACCGATTACGCATAACTCACCTGACTATGTAATTAAATTACCCGCTCGATCTGAAACAAGAGTTAAATTACCTACCAATTTATATAAGGGAGAAGCCATACTAAGCTTTAAAGAATTTTGCCCAGGTATTAGAATGCCAGATGCACTTGTTAGTTGCAATAGTGGTTATGCCACTACTGTTATTCAGAATACTTTAGACGAAGACATGGACTTGACGATAACTGGTCCCTTTGAATCTACAGAATATAATGTCACTGACTCACAACTCAATTTTACTCATGACCGAATAGACAGAGACATTGACATATTACTTACAGAAAATCTATCAAAAATACGAGTCGATCATATGAATACTGAAGAACGGGAATCAATTTTAAAACTGTGTAATGAATATAAAGAAATATTTTATTGTGATCAACTGCCCCTTACATTTACAAACCAAGTTAAACATTATATCAGAACCAAAAACGAAGACCCTATCTATACTAAACCCTACAGACAACCCCCAGCTCAAGCTGAAGAAATTAAGAAACAGGTTACTAAACTTTTACAAGACAATGTGATACAGGAATCTTATTCTCCGTGGAGTTCCCCAGTACACCTTGTTCCTAAGAAAGCAGATGCTTCAGGCCAGGTCAAATATAGAATGGTTGTCGATTACAGGCGACTTAACGAGATCACAGTTGATGACAAATACCCACTACCTAATATAACTGACTTGTTTGACAAACTAGGTAAGAGTGTATACTTTACGACAATAGATTTGGCAAGCGGCTATCACCAAATAGAGGTTAACGAGACAGACAGACAGAAGACCGCATTTAGCACACAGTTTGGACACTATGAGTTCCTTAGAATGCCGTTCGGACTAAAGACAGCCCCGGCGACATTTCAAAGAACTATGGACAACATACTAAGAGGCTTACAAGGCATCCACTGTCTTGTATACCTAGATGACATAATTATCTTCTCTAGTAGCCTTCAGGAACATTTACAGAAGTTGCGAAATGTATTTGATCGATTAAAACAGACAAATTTAAAGGTACAGCTTGACAAGACAGAATTTCTAAGAAAAGAGATACTTTATTTAGGACACACCATAACCAAAAATGGACTCCGACCTAACGATGACAAAATAGCAACAGTTCTTAATTACCCCCTTCCTAAGACGACGACAGAGATAAAAAGCTTTCTAGGACTTATTGGATACTATCGTAGATTTATCAAAGATTTTGCAAAAGTGACTAAACCACTTACATCATGCTTAAAGAAAAAAGGTAAAATAACTCTAGACCAAAATTATATCGACTCCTTCGAAAAATGTAAAGAACTTCTCACGAGTGCCCCACTTCTCCAGTATCCTGACCCTAGTAAACCCTATATACTTACGACAGACGCATCCGCAATTGCCTTAGGTGCCGTCTTATCACAAGGCCCTATTGGACAAGACAAACCCATAGCATACGCTAGCAGGACGCTAAGTGACACTGAATCCCGTTACAGCACTATAGAGAGAGAATTACTTGCAATCATTTGGGCCGTTAAGCATTTCAGGCCATATTTATATGGAAACAAATTTCTTATATATACAGACCATAGACCGTTAGCCTGGCTATACTCATTGAAAGAACCAAATTCCAAATTAACCCGGTGGAGATTGAGATTGCAAGAATACGACTTCGAAATAATCTATAAAAACGGCAAACAAAATACAAACGCCGATGCGCTATCCAGAATTAAACTTAATGCATTAGACTCTGACGATGAAGACATATCAATGAAAGTTAATGTTGACCATAAGGAGGAACTTAAAGACTTTATGAAAGAGCTTGACAATAAAATAGAAGAATTATCGAAAGAAAAATTACAAAAAAATAGTGACGTAATAACGATCTCTGACTCATCAACGACCATCTCTGTTGACTTACACAAAGATGAACAAGACTATCCTCTTCCATCCACAAGTTCTAGTTCTACAGAAACTGCTCATTCAGGTGAAGAATTGGAATCCTATGGCATTCCTATCCTTCACGAGGCAATAGATACTAAACCGAATCAAATCTTAGTTTATCAGTGGTTTAAGAATGAAACGCAAGTAAGAGACCTATCAAGAGATAAGCAAAAAATATTAGAAGTATTTTTACCAATAGACAATGTAGAGTTAATTAAAAATTTCCTTAAGGAGTATATTAGACCAAATATTAAATATTTTATTTACTTTGAAAACATTAGTCACAGAAGAGATTTTTCTAAGGTTGTAATAGAATTATTTAAAAAGGGAACAGTAAAATTCTTAGAGTGTACAGAAAGAGTAGTGTATGTAGAAGATGAAGGAGAGCAGAAAGCTATCACTTTAAAATATCATAAAGGCTCTACATGCCATCGCGGTATAAAAGAGACCATGCTTAGAATACGTAGAAATTATTTTTGGAATAATATGATTAATATAGTAGCTGCAGTTATAAATGGATGTGAAGCTTGTAGAACTATGAAGTATGAAAGGAAACCGCTTAAACCGTTCCTACAACTTACTCAAACACAATGTGCGCCCTTTCAGGAAATATTTATAGATCTATTTACCATCGAAGGAAAATATCACCTAACAGTAGTAGATGCCTTCAGCAAACTTGGTCAAGCATTTGAAATTTCCAACCGTTCAACCCCTGAAGTAGTAAGAGCGCTAATTAAATATTTTTCAATTTACGGTATTCCTAGAAAAGTTACATGTGACCCCGGTACAGAATTTAACAACGATCTAATGAGAGAACTCATGAGTATGTACAAAATTAATTTCCATATCACTACACCTAATAACCCTAACTCTACAGGTATTGTAGAAAGATTTCATTCTACATTAATTGAAATTTATCGCTTAGCAAAATACGAACAGAAATGTACAGATGCCGCTTCAATCATGACGTATTCTATACTAGCATACAACCACACTATTCATTCCACTACTGGACTTACCCCTTTCGAAGTAGTTTTTGGCCATACTGACGCTAACAAAAATTTTGATATTGATTTTGAAAAATCCTACGTACAGCAACTTACGAAAGATCATGCAAAACGCGTTAAATATCTTTACCAATACATTTCTGAAAATATTATAGAAAATAAGGAAAAAGCAAAGGCAAAGAGGGGTGGCGAAAGCGAACCCCCATTAGAAATTGGTGATGTTATATATGCTAAGGATATTAATTTAAGGAAAAGTAAAGACAAGGCTAGGTATAAAAAAGCTATAGTTATCGGAAGTACTGAAAGAAATGTAGTCCCGGTTAGAATAGGTACAAGGGAAAGTAAAGTTCCAATTAAAAACATTAAGCGTCCTCCACAGGTGGTGTCTCACCTTGATCATAAACCAAGGGACCCTGGGCCTTCAACTTCGAGACATTAATCAGAATCCTGGCCTCTTACCAGTTAAACTTGGACAAGCTTACAGACAAGAAGACAAATGGACAATCATAAAGGTGCTAGACTTAAGTGTTACCCGAGAATCTTTGTTATATAATGTTTTAAAATATAAAGAGTTCGATAAATTAGTAGATGTACATAAACCATATATCTATGAATTTCATAACATTAGATTACAGGTACAAAACTTGCGTGATATGACTATAGAAAAATTAAGACAATTAGTCCCTTCCGTTAGAATTAAAAGAGGTCTTATTAATCCAATTGGTTCACTAATAAAAATAGTAACAGGTAATCTAGATCACGATGACGCATTAAAATATGATAGATTGATCTCTCAAGTTGCAAATAACCAGGATAAATTCGAGAAAAGATTAACGATTGTTACAGAAATGTTAGATGGCATGGTTAATAATACTGAGACCTTATATAATAATACTATAATTTTAGATGAACGTATTAAACGCATAGAAAGGATAGTAACTAACATTGCAACAAAGGAAAATAATTCTATATACGCAACATATATATTAAGTATGTTCAATTTGTTCATTAATAATTTCTTTACTCTATATATATCATTAAGTGAAGTTGAAACAGCACTGGCACTAAGTAAGGTCTCAATATTACATCAGTCAATTATAAACTCTACTGAACTTCTTATTATATTAGAGTCAATAGAAAAATACAATAAGTTAATATATCCTGTTAGTATAAGTAACTTAGTAAAAATAGAAAGAGCTATGACAGTAAAAGCATATGTTAAGAAAAATCAGATTACATTTATCATGGAAATACCATTAACAGATAATAATGTTTATAATTACTATAAAATCTATTCTGTTCCTATATATAATCCATTGTCAAACCTTACCTCAGTTATCATCCCTCGTTATCCCTACCTCCTGGTGAAAAGTTCGAAATTCTTACCTGCCGCCAGCCCTTGCGACGAAGTAGCAGCCGACCAGTTCCTGTGTAATGATAATGATATGGTTACTTACCCTGAACCTACCTGTGTAGAGCAGCTGATGAAGTTCCAGTCTAATCTGTCCCTCTGCATTCAATATTCAGTCGAAGCTGAAAATATAAGAATCCAACATATTGGCCCTGTTAATTGGATAATTTACACCCGAATAAACAGTGTTTTAACAGAAAAATGTCACGACGACGTCACTAAACACGAATTAAGAGGAACTTACCTTTTAACCGCTGATGAAGCTTGCGAACTCTACCTAGAGAACATAAAAATTGATAGACACCGATCTTCTGCTGCAGACCTGCATTTCACGATCACACCTGTTGCAAGTTTACCCGAACTTAAAAATATATCATCTATTGAACAAATCAAGGTCAATATAAAAGGAGTAAATTTGGACGACTTGAAACACTTGTCAAGTGTATTAAAAGGTGCGGCCTTGTTTAGTGAAAATAGTGAAAGTGAAAACGTAATTTTACGTACCCATAGTGTTAGTTTAGCTACTATTTTTCTTTATATAACTTTAATTTTAATTTTTATTATTTTCCTTGTATGGAAGTTTAAGATTATTTCTAAGATGCGAAATTATCGTGACTCAAAATCGTCAGATAATTTTGCTCTTGAGGAGGGAGAAGTTATGCACCCCCGACCCCTGAGGACAGTGGTGGTGAATAACTGAAATGCTGCAAGATCAGCATTTCCGTTGTAGACTAAGCAATGCTGATGATAGAGTTAAGTTAGTCATAAGATTGGCTCATTCTGTGCGCGCATCCGACTCTGTGCGTACGTCTCGCCCCTTTTAATTGTAATTTCATTTTTTTATAATTAAATTTATTTGAAAGAATTAAAAATTATTCTTTTTAAAAAAATATAAAACGCTCCTCGAAACTTGACTAACTTGTCAATATGTTCTCTAAACAAAACACAGATAACGTTTCCACAGTTATGTATGACTTGTTTACGAGTGGGTGAGGGCACTCGTAATGAAATCACATCCGTGACTAAGGTAGTCACATAAGTGATATTCAAAAATAAGAATTATTGAATATCGGTGATTATTAGTCACATCGGTGATTACGAAGTCGCATACGTAATTCAAAAATAGCTCTCCAGTGGGCCCGACAGACGTTGTCCTGTCCGATTGTTGTACATATAAACCTTCCCCGGACTTATTCAAACACACACAGAAACTTTCGTAAACATCGGTCTCGTTGTTTTTGAGTTTTAGCGAGACTAACACACAGCGTTTCATTTTTTTATATATAAGAAGAAGAAGATTATTGCATTAGCATCACCCGGCTCTTAACCAATTTTTATCGATGTAACAGCGTTTTAATACTTCCACTTTCCGCATGCATGCATGCATAATCTTCTTCACACAATGCATCCATTTTTCATATCCATTCATCCATATCCAAAATTATTCTATTAATATGATCTCATCCTTCCTCATCACATGCTAATAGATCGATTGCTCAAGTCTAAATATGTTTTTTTAAATTAATAACACTAATACTAATACAATGATTTCATAATTATAAGATTCCAGTACGATACGAACCTGTGTATTCAACATACCGTGCCTTCCCAACATGCAATTTAGTTTTTCGGTTATTAAAAAAACATTATGTGATTTTAAGAATCGATTTAGGGTATTAAAATCGAGTTTTTGTGTAATGCAACAAGCGATAGCCCAAAGAATTGCAAACCTTAAGTGGCAGTGGGCAGGGCACATCGCTCGTAGGACTGACGGCCGATGGGGCGGAAAGGTCCTCGAGTGGCAGCCGCGTACCGGGAGACGCAGTGTTGGTAGGCCCCCCACAGGGTGGACCGACGATCTGGTGAAGGTCGCGGGAAGCCGCTGGATGCGGGAGGCGCAGGACCGATCGGTATGCAGATCCCTGGGGGAGGCCTATGTCCAGCAGTGGGCGTCTCTTGGCTGAAATGTGATGATGAACATGCGATAGATGGACGAAAATATTTCTTACTCAAATATAGAGCGTCTGCTATGATCAAACAACAACGCGACTTACGCAACTATATGTTCGCTGTTCAAGTTGGCTCTGAGTAGTTGAGTTTTCCCCGTTCTATTAGTAAGGCGTATATTAAAAGTTCCTAACGTCCATTACATTAAGAACCTTCTCGGTTGTAACTTCTGGCTACACCCTTTCTGTTAAGAATACTAAAGCTGGGAGTAGAGAATATTTATTGTATTACCGTGTACACGTACAAGATTCCGGGTATACGGATGTAGGTTTAGTAAGATAATTACTTGTAGGTGTGTAGATTGTTTAATCCAGTGCATTTAGCTTTAGTCTCGATATAGGGGGCTTATTGTGGAAGCTTAGAGCATTAAATGCTCTAGGTGTAGAAGTGAAAAAATTGTTTACGATTGCTTTTGATTTGACATTTATGCGGCGGCGCCAATAAAGCCTTGCTATGCAAATGACTTTAACTCACTAAACTTCTAATTCAAATAAACTTCAAATTGGAAGATAGCTTATGCAGGAGAGATAAAAAGTGAGGGAGAGAAAACACGCTGCATTAGCCACCCTCACCTTGCACTAGCAATCCAAGCCGACTAAACTATCGGCTGACTATAAAGTCTGCACTCTGCAGTCTGCGGGGAGCTTCACCTTGCCGACCCGTGTAAGGTGCTTTTTGCATAGGTTAATCGATTTGAAAAATTCGTTCACCATTAGAATGCTACATTATCCTTGAGTAATACAGGCTACAAAATTATTTCTCCCAGGAAGATCGAAAAAACCCTTAAATTTTATCGGTACGTTTAACGTGTTTCATGTTTTTGCCGAAGCTATTCAGCCCACCTAGACAAGATGTCTTTCGATAATCGCTAACGCAATCGCTAAATGGACAATGTATGAGATTTGACAACTTCGCTCGAAAGCTAAGCGAGGGCTTATGTCAAATCGCATTCATTTTCATTCGAAGCGATTGCGTTAGCGATTATCGAAATACGTCTTGTCTAGGGGGGCAGGTATTTGCGTCTGGTAGTCATGAATCGAGGATGTTTTAAATTTGGCAGTTAAAAGTTAGTTTTTTTATACAATAGGCACGTTTTGACTCTTTGTCCTATTTTGTTAAGTTACTTCGGTTAGCTGGTATGGAATTCACTAAAAAGATAAAAATAAAAGACTTCAAAAACACATAAAAGTTAAAAATAATATAATAATACAGACAACATTACATTTCTATATTAAAGTCGGTGCAAAACAATGAGCTCCTAGTATTTTATATTATTTTTAACTTTTAAGAGTTTTTGAAGTCGATTTTTATTTTTTTGTAAGTATTTTATTTATTTGTATATTTTTAGTGAATTTTTTAAAGTAAGAATATCTTCGTTCATTAGCTTCGTTCACAACACGCAAATGAACGTGAATCACCCGATAACGTCGCAGCATCACAGCCTCCGGTGGCGCCGTCCACATCCAGCGCTATTTGGTTGTGAGCCAACCACTTTTTCCGTTAGCATAACATTTTAAGGCCCCGCTAATATCTGGCGAACGGCAGCGCTGATAGGCAAAATTATTAACAATGGTTTCACTTGAAAATGCAGTTGCATTTTGGTAGAGTTCTATGTTTACAGGTTTCCATCGTTAAAAATCTATTTAGAATTGATGCTATTTTTGTTTTTATATTGTAGCGAAGCGCGTTATAGAATGCTGAGATGGCAACCCTTTCGACACGGGCACGCTCAGTACAATTAGGATGTCACCTGTTTTATTATATAATCTGTTGTATCTACTTTGTATATTGTCTTGTTGATTTGTGTCTGTGTCGAATAAATGTTTTCTTTCTTTCTTTCTTTCTTATATGTTGCCAGGGCTATTAGTACAATTAGTAGTAATTGTAAGTTAGATCAATGTTATACTAAATTAAAAAATTTAGTCAAATTAATATTCACTAAAAGAGGTAGAAATGTTTCCATACAAAACGTAACACAATAACAATAGTATAACTCTAACATAATATACAGGGTAATTTAAAAAAAAAACCTGCAACCTCGAAGGATGAGATAGCTAACATCATTAACTACAACGTTAGTTTTAAGAGTTTTAAGATAACTCAATAAATTGAAGAAAAATCAATTTTCAAGTTTTTATGGCATTGTCGTGACATTGATAAGTCTATCTAAGGTGCGGAAAATTATGGCACACAAGAATGTGCGACGCACGCGCATCAAAGCCGTCTACTGGCGGCCGTAGAAAAGTACCTCAAGTTCAAAGGTGCTAGCGACGCCCCGTAATTCGCAAAAGGTTGTTTACGTAATTCTGGTCATATGCGTACAGTTACAAACATTCTAGAGGTATATTAAATAAATATGTTGTATGTGTTTTTGTATGAAAGTAGAATTTAACAAATTATCAAAAGTCGTAGAACAAACATTGTTATTTATGACGTTAGCTATCTAATCCTGCGAGGTTGCAGGTGTTTACAATTAACCTGTATATGTCGCAAACATAAACATATAATATGGATGAAACAGACAGTAGCTAATGAAATCAAAACATAAAGTGTTATATCAATAAATTAATTCACACCGCCCCATCTGATTGAAACTTTTGAAACTAGCAAATAATGATAAACAATTTAATTAGCAATAAATCAAGATAAAACTATCCTTGCCTTCTAAGTTAGACCAAATCACACGCAGTAAACCAAATTTCATTAAAATCGGTTAAGTAGTTTCGGAATTTATCCCGGAGAAACATCGATTTTTATAATTATATTTAAAAAAAACTATTGTTGTTGTCAAGCAATTTTAAGAAAAGAAATAATAAGAATAGCAGAGCAATTTCCGTGCATTTATAAATTTTCCAATAGTTAACAGAGAGCGATTACATAAAATACTTGAAGTCAACTTCAAGAACAAAGTACAATTGTTAAGTTGTACTTTAATGATAAGTTGTTATCGTAAGAGGTTTCACTGAGTAACTGGAAACAAATTTATTGTGTATAAACCTCAAAAGCAAAAGTAAAGAGAACACAGCAATTTTATAGACTTTTATTGAGTATAATTTCCCTGTTAAAAGTTGTACACTCGACATAATTTGTGTTCTGTACTGATTTAGTTTTATATTTATATTAATTATATTTTAAATAAGAGGTAAGTTATACTTAATAATTGATTAATTTTAGCATTGGTGGCGTTGTAGACTCGGCAATAGCCTTCTAATCAGGGTTCAATCCTGCCATGTGTCAATGTGTTTTCGTTTTTCGAATATCATATATACATTTATCTGAAGCTCCTACAATGAAGGAAAACATCGAGAGGCAATCTGCATACATCTGCGTAGATATTCAAAGATGTACTACCTATGTATGTGAAGTCGACCAATCCGCACTGAGCCAGCCTGGTTGACTAAGGTCTAAACACCCTAATTTAAGGTAGGTTTGAGCCCCTCGGTGGGGACTTAAATATGAGTTGTAATGATGTTTAATTTTGTCAACAAAATATACCAAGTATACTTCTGTAGTATTAGTATAACACACGTTTCATGATATTGTCATATATTTTCATTTCTCATATTATGAAAGTAGGTCATTGTTTACCTAAGTGGGTATAGGGCTGAAAATTATACATCGCGACCTTAGAACCGACAAGAATGCAAAAAATAATATCACTATTTGTCGGATTTTGTCATACGCTGCCATAGATAAAGTATTAATTTAAGTCCAATACAGCCATATCAGGTATATACAAAGAAAAAAAAAACTCTTTATTTCGGACAAAGACAAAAAAAAACCGGCCAAGCGCGAGTCGGACTCGCCCATGAAGGGTTCCGTAAGATTTATGACGTATTAAAAAATCTACTTACTAGATCTCGTTCAAATCAATTTTCGCTGGAAGTTTGCATGGTAATGTACATCATCTATTTTTTAGTTTTACCATTCTCTTATTTTAGATGTTACGGGGGGGGGGGGGACACACACACACACACTTTTTACCACTTTGAACGTGTCTCTCACGCAAACTATTCAGTTTAGAAAAAAATTATATTAGAAACCTCAATACGTTTTTGAAGACCTATCCATAGATACCCCACACGTATGGGTTTGATGAAGAAAAAAATTTTGAGTTTCAGTTCTATGTATGGGGAAGCCCCAAAAATTATTGCTTTTTTTAAATTTTTGTGTGAAAATCTTAATGCGGTTTACAGAATACATCTACTTACTAAGTTTCAACAGTGTAGTTCTTATAGTTTTGGAGAAAAGTGGCTGTGACATACGGACGGACAGACAGACAGACAGACATGACGAATCTATAACGGTTCCTTTTTTTGCCATTTGGCTACGGAACCCTAAAAAACAATTACGCAGCCACACATACGATACCTACTAATAAACAAATAAACTTCGTGAAAACTTTTTTTTTTATTATTTTTTTATGTATGTCCCGGCAAATGACCTCCTCCCGCCTGATGTTAAGCGGTGAAAGAGGCCCAAATCAGTTGACAGATAGAGTAGGGACGACATCCACTATCCTACCTGCCCGCCCCTTGCCGGCCCAAAAGATGCTTTTTCACGCCTCTTTTGAAGGAACCCATGTTGATTTTTGAAGTAATCAAATATGCTTATATCTAATTTCTTTTTCTTTATGGAGATATTGTATTAGAAACTGATTTAACAGTCACAAATACATATTAAAAATTTACTCATTAATTCTATGGCATTATAGGGCTTTAAAATATTGTGCGTGAAAAAAAGGCGAGAAAGTCAATGTCATCGAACACAAATGTTTTTAGAATATTAGCTTTATTTTACTTTGGTCATATTCCAAATAAAAAGTAGTGTTTGATTGGGGTGAACACACACATTACAGCCTCGAAGTATTGGCGCTCTCAGTTTATTTTAGCGCCAAAATATCTCGCCTGTAATGGATGATGTTCAGGAGACGAATTTTTTAATCATTAGAAATTAATTTTGAATTCGAACACGAATGTACAAATCACGTGCGAAATAATTTTCTACCGCTCCCAATCTTAAAGATTTTAGAATCACTGGAATTCAGTATTGTCATTAAAACAAATTCTATAACAGAAACCGTTACACTCAGAATAAATGAAATCTAGTAAGCAATAATATGGTAATAACTCATTAATTAAAAAGCCAGATATTAATCGCAACGTATAAAACGGAACGTATATACGTTGCGTATATTCTACCAGTAGAAATCAAAAACAATTAGTTAGGTTAGGACCACTCGTTGCAGAATTCACGGAATGAATATTTCAAAATAGTTGGAAATTCGTATGCGAATCTTACGATTTCGAATTCAAATTTGAATTCTATTGTTTCAAAAATGCATCCACTATTTTAATAATCACAAGCTGGTTCGATTGACAAAACAATCGAATGCGGAAGCAAGTGACATATTTTTTGTATAAAATATGTCACTTGCGTATATGTTTATGCGTATATATGTATATGCGTTTCGTATACAATATGTCATATGTCAATGCGAAACATTCGATACCTTTAATTTGGTTTGGATTGGTTAAAACTCCACATGCGCTAGGTACCGCCTTCAAATCAGCACCGATTTTTAATAATTACTGATGCTAATATTTAAAAACAATGCTGATAATTCGCGGATGCTGATATTCGCCCAACCTCGCGTTGAACGATTGTAAGTACAAGGCAGGTGAAAAGACTTCACACTAACAATTCGCAGGCAACATGACATGACATGCTGCGCGGCTTTTCAAACGGTCCGTACTTTAGGTCCACACACAAAACGTAATCCAAATGACCAGTGTCACGAGACCTCCACGAGACGGAGTACATCTCCAACTGGCACGGGGAAATTAAACGGGGACACAGTCGTTGGGGCTCAGCTTCTTTTGGCCAGAGAATAAAGCGTTGCCTTAGACGTGTCTAGCCCCAAGCGAGCAAACCTTTGTCTGGGAAAAGAAGAAAATACGGCGATTGTTTCGCGCCCTTTTGATGTGTTGTAATGTCTGAATGTGAAATGTTAATGTCGTCACGTCAAAGACTAAAGGATTTCTTGTGACACTTACTTGGTTCCAACTTTATTTCGGGATTGTTCTTATATTCCATAGGCACTGCATTGGAACTTACATCAACTTTTCATCTCCAAATTCATACTAAAATTATGTTTGACTGTGACTGAGAAGTCAATGACCCTTTATTTCGCAGGTTTTTCATTGATATATGACTAATGGCGAGTGGTTGCTTTCGTAAGATTTACAAAATTATGTTACAATCCGAACAAATATGATTCATATACACGGTTATTTTTTTATCACCCTGGAAAATTTAAGGGACGTTTCACGACATGGTATTAGAATGATTTAAATATGAATAAAAAAAAATAACTCACTTAATTTTATATTAATTTTCTAAAAAATCCAAAAATGCCGCACTGTAATGGGTGTGTCCTGAAGCGTCCCTAAAATTTTCCAGGGTGATAAAAAAATAACCGTGTATAGCCTGTGTGATTTTTATATAGCCGATTAGAACATAAAAAAGTATAAAATTCATTGACTTTAATATGAACCAGGATAACCTGAGTGCTTCAAATTCGTTACAGAATATTACAGCAATAAGTAATAATTTATTTTCTCCTTTATTTCCTATATCATTGTCTTATATAACATTCCAAGAACAGCGAAAATCACTAACAGTTTATTATGTTTCCGGATTACTTATAAATAATACTAATATTAAAGTTTGTGTACGCAAAGAATCGAGTATTATCTGACACCGAGGCCGGATACCACCGGCCGTATCTCGTATGCCCCCCACACTAATGGGTTATTGTGTGCGAACCATAAATACCTATTACCGTAGGAAAAGGTTGGTGCGTCCACTGGATGTATTGTAATTCTGTCCTTGGAAATGGATTTTACGAGGAACGCCTTTGTATGTAATTTTAGGGCCATAACGCTCAGCGAATGGGTAACTGCTATCCTTATAATGGCAGGCTTCTGTGTGGGCTAATTTTGGGCGATTACCTTGTGTGTAGGTATACTTATAATAAATTGGAGGACCGCGGTAAAAATACTCTTCTTTCATTACCTTCTATGTCATTATGTCATCTCGTTGAACCATTGTCGAGGAATTATGACGTTATTTACAAATATATCGATATCTATAGCTTTTTTAAAGATATAATTTTATTTGACAGTTTTCTTAAATATAATATTCATGCCTTAGTAGGCATACCTATTAGTTTTTTAAATTGTTGCTATGAAGGGTTAGTTAAAGTACCGTGTTCAAAAATTTCTAAATTGAAATATCTTTATACAACATAGGCCTTTACAGGCACTTATTGACGTGAAAACACAAAACAAAGCAAAACATTCTAATTTAAAGAAAACATATTAACCTTGTATGTGCATATATCCTGAATATAATCAAGATATCTGCAAATATAAGTAAGAATGAAAAAAAAGTTGACTCTACACCTGAAATTGATCGGAAATTGGGAGAGCCTTCTCCAGAAGAACAGGCAAGAAACTCGAATATGTAATGGACTTTCAAATGTAAACTAGGAGCAAATAAGGCTTGCGGAGCCACCAAAGTTCTCGCCTTCTTTAATAATAATCAAGA
This sequence comes from Schoenobius gigantellus, assembly GCA_963935595.1. Lineage (NCBI taxonomy): Eukaryota > Metazoa > Arthropoda > Insecta > Lepidoptera > Crambidae > Schoenobius > Schoenobius gigantellus. The sequence goes on from OZ012554.1 coordinate 27,192,559, forward strand.
TGAAGCTATAACAGCCATCTGCTAACACCATAGGTCCCTCAAAAAAGTAAACTAGGAATATTTGGTTTCCAAGTTTAATATTTAATCCAAACGACTTTCAACACTTGCGCAACGTATTTTAGACGAAGCGAATTTTATCGCCGGCTGTAGTGAATTTTTTTTTGTTTCATTATCACCACTATCGCAGGGTATTTACGTTCTACTGCTGGACACAGGTCTTCCTACGTGTAAGAAACAGGAGTATGGGCTATAACATAACCACGCTGGTTCAATGCAAATTAGTAGGTAGAAATGGTTACAATAGCAACCATAATCAATGGCTTAACGTCCTTCCAAAACACAGAGGAACTCCACATTACAAAGTTTTGGTCACCCATCCAGGGTTCAATCATGGCGAAGGTTGCTATGATTTCAATATCGAAAACAAAGCGTTCGAACCGATACGCCACCGAGCTCCTCTTCCACCGAGCTCCTCTTCCACCGAGCTTTGCTTTTTGTGTTTATTTAACACTAGCTTTCCACTCGCGCTTCGTCCGCATTATTTTTGTTTTCCCGTGGGAATTTAATATTTTCCCGTAGGAAAATTACCCTATGTCCTTCCCCTGGTCTCGAACTATCCCTATACCAACTTTCATCAAAATCAGTTCAGTAGTTTCGAAACCTATTCAGTACAAACAAACAAACAATCAAATCTTTCCTCTTTATAATATTATTAGCATAGATAGACAAAAAGCAAAATAAAAATACTCGTGTGACACTGCAGCCACTATTGCGTGGTTCTGGTTAACTGGCGCGACTATCTGACGGAGTAATTATTTCTTCAAAAACCTCACATCCAAATCTAATTTGGGAACTCATATTGGTTGGGGAAAAAGTCTTTTCGCATTATAGTATGTATAAACTTGTAATGAAATCTCTTTGGCTATACTATTTGTATCTGGCTGGTTTTGGTATCATTGAAAGTTTAAATTTTAAAGAACATAATTCCAAATTCAAATTAGGAAAATGTGTGATTTTCATTTGTTTTTCGTACCGCCAAGATGAGTGAATCTAATGAAGAAATTCGATACATTTTAAAATTTTACTATAAAAAAGGTAAAAAAGCAACGCAAGCCGCGAAAAAAATTTGCGATGTTTATGGACCTAGTGCAGTGTCTGTGAGAGTAGCACAAATTTGGTTTAAGCGTTTTCAATCCGGATATTTTGATGTCAAAGATGCACGTCGCTCTGGTCGCCCTATTACAGATAAAATGGACGCCATTTTTGAAAAAGTGGAGCAAGATCGGCATGTCAGTAGTTACGACGTAGCTGAAGAACTGGGAATTGACCACAAAACAGTTTTGGCGCATTTGAAAAAAACTGGGTACACAAAAAAGCTCGACATTTGGGTACCTCACGAGCTCACTGAAAGAAACCTAATGAACCGTGTACTCATTTGTGATTCTTTATTACGACGTAATGAAACCGAACCATTTTTGAAGAAGCTGATAACTGGTGATGAAAAGTGGATCACGTACGACAAGAACGTGCGAAAAAGGTCGTGGTCAAAGGCCGGTCAGGCTTCACAGACTGTGGCAAAACCCGGGTTAACTCGCAACAAGGTGATGCTGTGTGTGTGGTGGGATTGGAAGGGCATTATTCATTATGAGCTGTTACCACCAGGCAGGACCATCGATTCTGAACTCTACTGCGAACAACTGATGAGATTAAAGCAAGAAGTTGAGAGAAAGCGGCCGGAATTAATCAACAGAAGGGGTGTGGTTTTTCATCATGATAACGCTAGACCTCACACATCTTTAGCCACTCAGCAAAAATTAAGAGAGTTTGGCTGGGAGGTGTTAATGCATCCGCCGTATAGTCCTGACCTTGCACCTTCAGATTTCCACCTGTTTCGGTCTCTTCAGAATTCTTTAGGCAGTGTCAGGTTAACATCACGAGAGGACTGCCAAAACCACTTGTCGCGGTATTTTGACCAGAAGTCCCAAAATTTCTATAGCAATGGGATCATGTCCCTACCTACAAGATGGCAAAAAGTTATCGAACAAAATGGTACCTACATACTTTAGTTAAATGTAAATAAACTATATAGAAAAATGTTTTGAATTTTCTTAAAAAATGCGAAGAAACTTTTTCCCCAACCTATTATTATAGCTAATGACATAATTAGTTTAACCACCTCATGAAAGAACTTTTAAATGTCTGTAGGTATCTCATTTCAATAAATAGGCTACGTCACAACATTAATTAACACTGAGGTTGATTTTTTTAATCGTGAAAAATTACTTTTTTTATTACTTACGAGTACTTTACAACTTATAAATTTATTGACTAATTTATTTTTATTATTTACTTCTTTTGACAGCTTTTTAATTTCAATAAAAAATTGTCCCACTTTCATATTTATTCCTAAAAAAGATGTTATATCGGGAACTAAGGGAGTGTCCGGGAGGTGCTACGAAATATATAAGGAAACGCGTGTGTAGTCTTTAGTGGTTTATTCCGGACTGCCAGCCGATACAAATATTCAAACTACCCTAAAGTATACCTATATGTATTTATGAATGTAGCGCTACCTACATTACAAAAGACTATCTTACAATTTGCTCAATGCACAAGTTACAGTAAATCCAGAAACCTCCGAAATCTAGCGTTCCGGATTCAAACAACATCAATTTCGCGACCTTTTTTTCTCTTAAGTTATTTATGCGACAATCTATTGTTGCGACTGGGCGGCGTTTAGTTTTAAATTAACGACGGAATCCAAAGAATTACAGTCCGAGGGAGGGTGCTGAAACACCTCCCTTTGTAATTGTCCGATATGGACCATAATCCTATAAGAGGTCGCCTTTCGAAATGTTACTTGTGCCATCTGTACAATCGGATTGAGTGGGTAGTTGTATTTTTTATTACTGTTTCAGAATTTAAATTTCTTTAGCTACCTATTCTAATAGGGACGATTCATGCACGTGTACTAGCAATTAACATGAAATGGTAAGCATTAATAATTTGTATGAATGGATTGAATTTGAATGTTAAGAACTGTTTAATATACTTATTGTCAAGGTTGTCAAGCTTATTTAAAAAAAAAACAAAACTTGAGTGAAAATAAAGTGATAAAAAAATTATTATGCCGAAAATTTTCATTGATATTAAACGATTTTATGATTTATGATTTTATAATAATTGGGCGGGAATGCTGCCTGTGTCATGGGGACTATGTCAATTTGATAATAATTTGTGTTTTGTTTTGTTAAGCATTTAATTTGTTAATGTAGGTAGTTAGTTTTTATATGTATAACATAATTGTTCCACTTATATTATACTATAGTTGTTATAGCAAGTCATTATATAGAAGTTTTTCGTTTCGAATTTCATATGTACATTTATCTGACGCTCCTACGGTGAAGGAAAACATCGTGAGTCAACCTGCATACATCTGCGAAGAAATTCAACGGTGTATTTGAAGTCGACCAATCTGGGCCAGCGTGGTTGACTAACGCCTAATCACCCTAACATAGGGTAGGCTCGAACTCCTCGGTGGGGACGTATATGAACTGTGATGATGATCATGAAACTTTATTCAAATTGGATTACATAATCATTTTTGCACGTCAAAGTAGCTAAGCTATTGGGTCACAAGTCTACGGCGGGAGACCTGAAAGAACCAGCAAGGGTTATTTTTTTCTCCCTGTATTGTTACAGAGTCGTCGATTAAAAGCTGACCTCAAAGCAAAAGTTTGAGCTCAACTTCCATTACAAGATTAGATGTGTCAGTTCATTAAATAACAACATAATTAAATTAATGGAAATTAAGAATATTACTTTCATTATTTCTCCCAACGCAGCCACTTAGAACTAGGAAAACCTCGCGAAAATGCCTTATTGGATCCCGGCGAGCGTATTATCTGGAAAAGTAATATCGAAGCACAATCGCCCTTCAGACAATGTCATAAAGTCGACGCTCATTACGAGACAAGTGTTCTGTGAAAAATATATTTTGTCATGAAACACGAAACTGAGAGAACACTCTCTAAGCCCGCAATCGAACGCGAGAACGCGAGCTTTGGTGACGCGATGACAGTGCGCGCAGAAATGGAACGCGATTTGTGTACTCGAAACTTTGTTTAACTTAGATAGTAGTCCTTCTGTTTGGAAGACGCGTTTAAGATGGTAATGAAACCTCGTTGCCTGGCTGAAAATACGATTGAAGTTCCACCCGGGTTAAGATCAAAAAGGATTATGATCTCCCACTGAAATCGCAAACTTCAAATCAGGGGGATTGGAATGACAGCGGAAGTGATTTGTGGATTTCGGATTGTGTGATGTAATATTTCGATTTTCCCGTTGTAGCTATCGAAGTTGTTGCTTCCTGATAACATTACTTACGAGTACTTTACAGAAAGTTAGTAGTACGTATACAGAAGGGTTACTCTTTAAGTCTGTAATAAAACGTTTAATTTCGAATTAAGCTGTATAACATAGCGAGAACGGACATGCTTTGGTGACGTTGATGATAGTATGCAAAAATGGATGGAATGCTCATTATATTTCGATATCAAAAAAAAATCAAAATAGTCTGCGTTTAACATGACTTGATAGAATACTCTTCCGAATCGTCCAAGTTTTTTACCTACCACCCATTGAGGTCGTCTTTTAGGTGATAATTAAAATGGTCGAAAGAAACTTATCAGCTTTATTAGAAGGTACCATACACAGTAACATTAGTTTACTTAAATAGTTCGACAAATTAACATTTGCTTACATTGTAACGAGTGATATCTACAAATTAACACCAAGCATTGGCGCTATACTATTGAAATAATCGTTGGCGTCTGTTGACGTTATCGTTGACTTTGTTTCATGACCAAACCTTTAGTCATAAGCCTTTTTTACTTTAAACTTACGAAAAGGTAAATACGCAACACTTTGCTGTAAAAAGCTTATACCTTTCCCCAGAAACGAGGCTCTAGTTTTTTGAAGCCTGTTTTTTTGTGTTTAAGTAATAAATTATGGACTTAGAGAGTAGCACTTCAAGTAGGTACATCGAACTATTCTGAATACAAAAATAAATCTTATTTCAAATAGCGCATAGACACTACCTATATTTGAGCTACTTGTCTTTTAACGAAAAAAACAAGCGAAATTCCTCGAATGTATAGTGATGACACTCGACGTGATTTATAATTTGTAGGCTGATCATAATAGGTACACAAAAATAATAAGTTGTTTGTGGTCTGGAGTGGAATTGCAGTAGACCTTCAATTACAGAACATCCAGCGATCTGATTCTGCTCATACGAGGAATTAAGACGTGGTAATGCATTTTTGAGAGCGTCGGTGGCGCTGTGGACTCGGCACTTGCCTTCCAATCGGGAGGTAGGGGTTCGAGACCCGCCATGTACCAATGTGTTTTTCGTTTCGAATTTCATATGTACATTTGTTTGACGCTCCTACGGTGAAGAAAAACATCGTGAGGCAACCTGCATACATCTGCGAAGAAATTCAATGGTGTATGTGAAGTCGACCAATCTGCACTGGGCCAGCGTGGTTGACTATGGCCTAATCACCCTAAACCCCTCGGTGGGGACGTAGTGATGATGATGATGATGATGATGATGAATGCATTTTTGAAATAATTTTTGAATTCAAATTCGCATTATAAATCGTAAGATTCGAATACAAATTTACAAACACACTTTTTTTGAACATTCATTCCGTGAATTCTGCAACTAGTGGTACTATCTACTTGTTTTTGATTTCTTCATGTGGAATATACGCAACGTATACTACTTAAAGGTACGTTCCGTTTAAGGTGCGATTCATCGATAGTTTTCAAATTAATGAATTATTGCGTACTTACCGGTTTTTATTTAGTTTTTATTATAGTCTGCGTGGAATAGAATCTGTTTTTATTGACTTTGTTTTTAATGACAGCACTGAATTCGAGTGATTTAAAAATCTTTAAAATTAGAAACGGTAGAAAATAAATCTTTCTATCTGTGGACTTGTGACATAATAGAAAACAGTTCTACGTACAGAAGTTATTTCACTTATTGCACTTATATTTATTATTACGCACTTTTTTCAACTTGAAAAAAGCCTACATTTTAAATGACTAAACTTTAGTATCTAAGCTGAATCACAGCTTAACGCCGCGCGTTAGCGTATTACGAGAGCGAGCGACAGGGTTGTTGCTGATGGTAAACAATCAAGCACGTGTAAGGAAATGCGCGAAACGTTAGCAAAGTTTCGCGCATTTTCTAGCACTGTGAGTATGCATTAATTCCAAGAGCGAGGCAGCCCTGGCCCCCTAAGGGTGCGTTTAAACCAAACGAACAAAGAGCTAGAGCTATTACAAGAGCATTCTTTCTTGATCTTTTAGAGTAAACGAAAGCTAGTTTTGAACGTTTACAACAAAAAATAAAAACCGACTTCAAAAACACTGAGAACTTAAAAATAATATAAGAATAAGTACAGACAACATCACACTTCTATATTGAAGTCGGCGCCAAACGAGGATCTCCTAGAAAGTGTTAAAATTTGTCACCGACTTCAATATAGAAGCGTGATGTTGTCTGTACCTATTCTTGTATTATTTTTAAGTTTTCAGTGTTTTTGTTATTCAGTTTTTATTTTTTGTAAAAAAAATATTTTACAACTTTTTAGTGAATGAAATCTTTTAAGTGAAAGAAACCCTAATTTAATACCTAATTACTGCCTAATTTATTGTCGGTCGGTATTAAATTTGTGTTTTCCTCGATTTTCTATGGGATCCCATCATCAGATCCTGACTTTTGACCATGGGACTACCCTTGCAGTATAGTCTATCAAGTACAAAAAGAATTTTGGAAATCGGTTTAAAAATGACGGAGTTATGAGGTAACAAATATAAAAAAAAATACAACCGAATTGATAACCTCCTCCTTTTTTGAAGTCGGTTAAAAAGAGCAAGAATGAGAACTAATAACTAGAACTCTTGCATAATAGATGTATAATTAGATCAGCCGGACAAATGCTCATTACTGATTCCTGTCAATTCTGTGGTTAGTAGTGTTTCGCTATGTGCGACTCTGCCAGCAATATCATAATTTTGCACGTACTACATTTATTATTTTGTCTCAAACACTTAAAAAGAAAAGAAGAAAGAGACTTTGGTGGGTGACAAAATGCAACAAACGATACGTGATAATGCAGATAGGTGAAGCAATTACTGATATGCAACGACAAGACGAAAATAGTCAATTCCGAAATTTTTATAAACATTTTTCTTGAGACCAATCCGTAACTAAGGCGCTTAACACATTGCCGCCGCATCCCGCTGCGGTGTACGGAGGGACGAAAACAGCATGCGGCTGCGGCGGCACGGAACCGTGCCACCGTACGATTTCCGTCCGGAGCTGCGATGCACGACGCACCGCATCACCGCATTATCTATGTCGAAAGCTATAATATACACGTATGCACGTCCTTTCTACGCAAAAATCCGTATGATACTGCGGCGCAGTGTGGCATACCCCGCGGACCGCACCGCATCACCGTCCGGGAGTGCGGTGCCGTCGCGCGCGCCGCACAACCGCACGGGCATGCGGTGTGAGTGTGTTATACCCTGCGGTTTTTGTATACAAATTAAGATTCTTCAGTCAAAATTAAAAACCGCAGCGCCGCACACCGGAGCGGTGTCCGGTGCAATGTGTTATGCGCCTAAATCCATAAGTTCAATCGCTAGAACGCAAGAACGTTTTGAAGAGACCGCTCCGAAGAGCGAGCGCGTCCGAACACTCAAGATTGCTCTAGTGCCTAGGCAAACTGTTCGCATGCTCTAGTGCCCTTTACATCAAGCGAGCGAACATTCCTAGTATATTCCAGATAGAACAACGAAAGAATGCTTTTCATCTGTTTACACCAAGAGAATTTAATAGATTGGGGATAGAATGAGTATTTGCTGTCTGATGTGCTTAAATCCTATCTTACCTATTTCTACCGCAAAGCAGCAGTGCTTGCATTGCTGTGTTCCGGTTTGAAGGGTAAGATATTGAAATTACTGGGTACTGTGACTTTACTGGTGTCAAAAGTTGGCAACGTACACTGTGGTTCTTGTGGGGGTTGCAGTTTTGCTGCGAATCTCACAGGAGCTACATGTATTATAGACGACTGTGACCACTTACCATCAGGTGGGCAGTTTGCTAACTTTCTGCAATAAAAAAAAATCCTTCCTAATGTGTGACGGTGCTGAATGACAGTTGGTTTTTTATTTTTTTTGTTACCTATGTATTGCCCAGTGAGCTGGGAACCCATGTCATCGTTCAAGCCCCTAGAGGGCTTTTGATCGCATTTATTCATTTTAAATTGTATGTCTCTTGAATAAATAAATTTAAAAAAAATGTAAATCGGTCTTTAGACAAAAGTCACACGCTTATTTTTCCGCATTCATTCCGCAGAAAAATTCATGGAATTCATTAGCTTATGACAACTTCATGCAATTTGTTCCGCAGCTATGCATCTCCATATATTTTTTTAGTGAAACAACGGCGAAAAAATTAATGCGTGGCTTTTGTCTAAAATGTCTGCTGCTTTTGCACTCTCAGTGTGCGCAGAAACGTAGGTACTTATCTCGTACTTAAGCGTGTAGTAACGGAGGCCTGTCCATACCAAATACGAAATACGTGGAAATTCTATCTCCAGTAAACAAATCCGCAGATAGTAAGAATTTAGAACCGGTCGTTAATCAGCGTGTTCGCAGAACACGTTGTACCAAAGTTGGCAATCCGAGCTTTTAAACAACGGGAACTCACAACAAAAACACACCGGCCCGAAGTTCCGTTTAGCATTCCGCGCGTTCGTCAATTTGCGCACGTTCCGCACAACATGCACGTACGGCGGCGGCGGGCGGTTCCGATGCACTAGTCAATTTAAATTGAATAAAAAATACAGGGTGTTGCCGTGCTTCTCGGCTGTAGCCGGCTGCGTTGAAGTGTTTAACAAAATCTACGTGAATGTGGTTCATATAGAGATTGTTTTTCTCTATTAAGTGTTATAAGTGATGTATGTATTTATTAAATTTGACTAAACAAGATTAATTTATCTTAAGAAATTCAGGATTATTTTACTTAAAGATTGTAATTAAAACATTTTGTAATGTCTTCGAAACAAAAACACAGTAACGTCAAAAATGACATAAACAATCATTACAATTTTATATTGATGTGTTTTAAATAAAACTACACTTTTCGGACTTGTGACCAATTGCACTAACCTTGTCTAGGCTTAGGACGATCTTAAGTAGCATGTTGTCACATTGAAAAAAAAAACACTTCTTGAAGTGACAGCATTCTTAGGATTGTCTTGAAGTTTAAAGTAATGTAAGTAAATGAGGTTACTTAAAAATTCGGCACAAACAATAATTAAAATGTGATAATTGTTTGTATTTTTATGTTGTTTTCGATTTGTTTGTGTTTTTGTTCAAGTTTTTATTTTAGTTCAATAATATTTATATATTTCAGTTCTATGAAAAAAAAAACAAACTTATTCCTTTAGTTCGATACAAAATGAAAAGCTTTATTCTTGTAGGTACATAATTCACTTATGCGTATGTTACTAAAGTAAATAAAATCCCTTAATGCAAAGCACTTAACTAAATGTTTAATCAATACAAGCCAAGGGCAGGATGGTTCAGGTTTGTTTGATCAATCTCGGTAAGTTCTAGTTGAATTAATTGGGTACAAAAGTCATAATACAACCGGGGTAATAAAATATACAAACAAATAGTTTTATTTCTTTTTCTAAAAATTTGTAGGCTTAGATCGTACCTTCGATGTGATCACGTGTCAGTAATTCCAGTTTCTTAGTTTTTTTATGTATTATTTATTCCTATTAATACATTTAGCTCCACAGAATTCCTCCTTGATAATAGGTTAGTTCCTGTAAAGCCAAGCAGCGGAGCCCTAAGGCCTCCGGGAACTGCCCTGGAGATTCATAGCACAGTGTTAGGTTCAAAATATAATTAAATATGCCTATGGGCGGAGTATTATCTATTGATAAAATTTATTTTTCCAATTAATTTAATGAATCGCGCGCCGGCGATTAAAAATATGATTGAGCTTTTACTCTTCAAGCTGAAAACAAAAATAACTGACTTTTGAAAATTCACTGCAGCTAACCATTATTAAATTAAATGCCCGCGGAAAATGTGAAAAATACCTATGGATTTTATGCGCAGAAATTAAGATAATTCGCAACCAAATCAATAACAAATTCCTTCGGTCGATACGTTCTGAGCACAGATTAAGAACCACATAGAGATAATATCATAGCTTAGGCGCGTTCAAAAACCAAGGTGATATATGGGCGCGCTCCATTTGCGCACAGATTTGCGTTTATGTGGAAGCGAGACGGAGCCGAGGTCCGTTTGCCGAATGTTAAGCGCCGTATTGGCGACGGAACCTCTCCTAAAACCAAATTCATTTCATAACACTCGTAAGACTCTTAACTTGCTTCAAGATGTGTCAAGTCAACATACGGATCTTTCGAAATTCTACAATATGCAATAAGTATTTCCAGCTAAAGTTATAAGTTTGGTTGAAAAACAAAACGTAATGAAAAATTAACCATAAACCAACTGTGAATGCTTTCCAAATGCTATACGACGAAACTAATAATTATATGATCTATAACTTTAAATGTAGTTTATTATAATATTCCTCTTAGTCTCCAAAAAATGATCAAAACAAACGGTCTAAATGTCAAATTCCGAATTTTGAGAAAATCAACCCACCTAAAGGGGAGCACGGGATTTTGGGCGAAAAAAAACTATCTTTGTAAATAAGGCCAGGATAAACGCGAGATTTATTTGTTTATGCAAAAACTGAGTAATGACCAAAGATAATTGCAAATGTCACTGGCGTGACGTGAAACGACGTTGACGTTGACACTTGACATTGTGAAATTAATTGACAAAGTTATTGTAATTATGATTTTAGTTGTGAAATTTGTGTTAAAACTACAGTGAAACCAAAGTGTTTTTGCAAAATTAGTGTTTTATGAAATTTTAAGAAAAAACGGTGTTACAACACATACCTAGTGTATAGCTTGGTGGTTTGGCCTAAGCACTCGGCTTCTCTCTTCTGAGTAAATTTTACTCCAGTTCACCGAAATTTGAAAGAAAAGGTACAACTAAAGGTAAACAAATGCTTATATTAAAAAAACCTCCAACTCCTAAAAGTTAAGGATCTGGCAAAACTTCTCATTAAACTAGTAATGGATATAAAGTTTCTTTCAAAAATGACAGTTCTAATTAGCAACTGAAGTTAGATAATTAGCCCCCGTCTCGTTTCGATCGTGTGTCAACTGTTCTATCGGACTAGGCGAGTGAAGGAACAGAGAGTGTACTTATGTTTGCGTTTAGACATTTTGTACAGTCCGCCTCAAAAGTAGATCAACATTTTACTACCATGTCACACCAACTATTAACAATTGAATATAGGTGTTACTATACTAAATAAAAGTGATAGTTGGTGAGACATGGTACTAAAATGTCCATTTACTTCTGAGCCCGACCGTACAGGCTTGTCTCCGGAGACACACGAATACAAAACATGTGCTAAATTATTTTCTATTGTTTTCAGTTTTAAAGATTCTTGAATCCGTCGAATTCAGTATTGTCATTAAAAACAAATTCTATATACCGTTTCACCTAGAAAAAACCGGTACCAAATAACTCATTAATTTATAAACCCGACGATGAATCGCACGTAAAAATGGATCGTATACGATACGTTCCGTAAATCCTACTAGTAGAAATTAAATACGAGTGGGTAAGGAGAACCACTCATTGCGGAATTCACGGAATGAATATTCGAAAATAGTGAATTTGGAAATTTGTATTCGAATCTTACGATTTCTCAATGAAAATTTGAGTTCTATTGTTTCAAAAATGCGTCTCCAGATTGGCTGCTATGACCGAATATCGGTTAGGAGAACATCGGTTATAATGTGTTTTAAAAAATATTCAAAAAAAGAATTGTAAAAGCCAAATACGACATTAAACCTTAGTCAGTTGTCATATCAGTCGGTTTGAATGCATATAAGTATTATTTCAACGGAAGATTTTAAGATAGGTCTGTACTAGAAATAATTATTAAACCTATTTCTTTTATGGGTATTTTTTTAACACGTTGCGTAGTCTAAATTCAATCATACTTACCAAGTTTAACGTATAAGTAATCAATAATCAAGTGAGAATTGCTCCAAATTATTGAATTCATATCCCGAGCCACCAGCCACGTCATGTTCAACGAACATCAAATCGTCGTTCCAATGTTCATTTGAAAATTATTCCAAAAGATCTTCCGCTTGATTAATCGAGAACACAGCGGTCCTCGTTATCTTCATTAAGTTCCGAGCTGCTAGAATTAACTCATTAATTAAACTACATAGCAATCAATTATTTAAACAAGTTGTTCTGTTGTTTTCGGCGAGCTTTAGGTGAACGAATACAAGATGAATATATAATGAGAGTTTGAAATAGAAAATCCTGGGATGTTGTTAGCTGGTTGGAAATATTGGTTTTAGTCAGGATAATTATAACGTGTTTTTATGAAAAACTTAACCTTCGGAGTGAAATTAATTTTTGTCACTATTATTGCTTTTATATGAAACTGAAAATAAAGGTTTGTTAGGTAGTAATATTGATTATTGATAATATTAATCTAATTCATTCATCATCATCATCAGTAGCTCATATACGTCCCCACCGAGGGGCTCGAGCCTACCCTAAACTAGGGCGATTAGGCCTTAGTCAACCACGCTGGACAAGTGCGGGTTGGTCGACTTCACACACAAACTGTAAAGAAATTCTTTCTTCACAGGTGTGTGCAGGTTTCCTCACGAAGTTTTCCTTCACCGTAAAAATGTCGAATAAACGTACATATGAATTCAAAATTTGAAAACACATTGGTACGTGGCGGGGTTCGAACCGCTACCTCCCGATTGGAAGGTGACGGCCTTACGCACTACGCCATCGATTCATTCACTTTAAAGAATATGGAAATCTTAATTAGGATTGGTTTGCTGTTTAAACATTATTTAGTGTAAAACATAGTAAAATTAAAATATATATATCATGCCCTCAGTCATGATTACTATAAGCAGATGTTGAGCTCTTTACGTTTGTAGCTATTTTCTTCAGTAAGAAAAAACTGCAAATTTCAAATAACTGCTTATAACAGGTTTTTCAGTTCTAGGAACATCCAAAATAAATTTAGACATTTATTTTTTAAGGTACCTTATATGATTTCTTTATAATGCAATAACTCCATTCTCACCTGATGGTAGGTATAAGTGGTGTCGAATTGCGAAGACACCTGGTGCAGAAGAGAGGATACACGCTACACTGGCTACCCACACCTTGCCGTTATGCAAGGTGCTTCTTCAAGCCTATTTTACAGGATCCAGGGTAGTTAGAAGGGGAACACGTATGCTTTCAAAGAGCATTGTTTTTCAACCGTACGATAATAGTACATTGTGCACCAAGAGCCGTAAGAAGGGGATGACTAACGAGAGTCTCGTTAGTAATTTTACTGCCCATGATACACACAATGTTCTTCATCACTTTTGCGAGGCAATAAAAAAAAACAAAAAAAAAATTTAGACTTCGCTGGTAGCAAATCGTTGTAGAGTAGTTGAGCCACATTTAACAACTCCGGTGATGTTGATGTCACTACAGATTCTACTTTTCATCATTCTTTCGATGATGAAGACACATTAAGTTTTTTTTGTGCCTAAATAAAACAAAATACGCTTCGAAAACAACAATCTAACAACTAATTGGTACTCAACTCGCGCGCGAAAAGAGACTGTAAACTTTTTTCAATTATAATCTTCCACAGATAACGATAAAACTGCGATTAGTTTTCAAATTTTAGAGGCCATTGCCAGATTGTACCGATTTTCAAAATGAAATTTAATAAAATAATTGCAAAAGTCTCTGATATAATAATAAAATAAGAGACTATAATTTCCATTCCATGGATTCACCGTCCATCGCGTTGCAGAGAAAAGAGCCAAGAGCAGGTTTAAGTAGCTACTTTACAATGCATCAACATTCACCTTCACCACCTCGGCTTCTCTCTCTGCCTAACCATATTTAAAATGTACTCTAGTTTTTTATATACAGTAAAATTGGTTTGTAGCCAAGTTTTGAAGATAGAAAATAAACATTCCTTTGTCTGTAATGACGTACGAGTGGGTTCTAAATTAATAAAACTAAACTCATAACTCCCTCGGGAGCTATAAAAATCCATAGCTCCCACGGAAGGTAAATCGGCTTTATGCTCTATACACCTGCGTGTGATAACACCCTTTATGAGCAAGTGTGATGAAAAGAAATTAGTTGCCCTGCGTTTTCACCGACTTATTGTGTCTATAGATATTATGGTGTGGTTTTAAAAGGAATAGAGAAAAAGATTGACATTATTTGGTTTTATAAAAAAAAACTAATAAATTTTTAAAATTTCACGAGTTCAATTTGCGGTTCAGATAGGCGGTTATTAAAAAATCGTCAAGACTTAAGTTTGTTTTCGAAATGGGTAAAAATTTCTTCTTATATTTAAGGAACTTTTCTCCAAGTGACATGTTTGCGGGACGATTTATATATCATTGTTAGAGATGGAGAGCTAATCGTATTAAAGATTATACTTACTTACATTTCTTTTATTCGAGTAACAAGTCCCTATTATCCTTGGAGGAAGCGAAGGCGGCGACAACATAGAATCATAACACACCATTCAAAATTATTATCGTTATCTCGTTGCAATCCATAACCAACGAAAGCCTCCATTAACAGGCAACATTTAATTAACGCCACACAACGGTTTACTGCTTCCGTAAATCTTGCAATAAATGTCCAGTAAAAAGGAGAGCACGCAACAAATTACAAAAGAAAATAATAACAGTATGTAATAGCAATTGTATTTATCTGCACATTACGTCTAAATAAACGCGTGTACAACGGGCCCGGGCAATAATAATGTCCAATAACGACCCATTGTGATTTACGGGCCGGCCGTACGACGTTAAATTGTTTGAGGTTCGCCACTTGTGCCAGTAGTCTTTTGTAGTGCTACGTTAGGTTTTGAGGTGGGTTTAATTCGAATGTAATGTATATTTTTAGCAATTAATTTAGGAATTTACGCAGTCCAATGCTTTCTTTAAAAAAAATCTCGATTTGAGTTACTCGTATGTATCAATAACAGAACTTAACTATTAAAACACTTTGTTGTAAGGGCTTGACGTAAAATTGTTTGAGGTTCGCCACTTGTGCCAGTAGTTTTTTGTAGTGCTACGTTAGGTTTTGAGGTGGGTTTAATTCGAATTTAATGTATATTTTTTGCAATTAATTTAGGAATTTACACAGTCCAATGCTTTATTTAAAAAAAACTCGATTTGAGTTATGTATCAATAACAGAACTTAACTATTAAAATAACTATTAAAACAATTTGTTGTAAGGGCTTGACGTAAAATTGTCTGAGGTTCGCCACTTGTGCCAGTAGTCTTTTGTAGAGCTACGTTAGGTTTTGAGGTGGGTGTAATTCGAATGTAATGTATATTTTTAGCAATTAATTTAGGAATTTACGCAGTCCAATGCTTTGTTTAAAAAAATTCTAGATTTGAGTTATGTATCAATAACAGAACTTAACTATTAAAACAATTTGTTGTAAGGGCTTGACGTAAAATTGTTTGAGGTTCGCCACTTGTGCCAGTAGTCTTTTGTAGTGCTACGTTAGGTTTTGAGGTAGGTTTAATTCGAATTTAATGTATATTTTTAGCAATTAATTTAGGAATTTACACAGTCCAATGCATTATTTAATAAAAAAATCTCGATTTGAGTTATGTATCAATAACAGAACTTAACTATTAAAATAACTATTAAAACAATTTGTTGTAAGGGCTTGACGTAAAATTTGTTTGAGGTTCGCCACTTGTGCCAGTAGTCTTTTATAGTGCTACGTTAGGTTTTGAGGTAGGTTTATTTCGAATATAATGAATGTTTTTAGCAATTAATTTAAGAATTGACGCTGTCTAATCCTTAAAACATTTAAAATTCTCGATTTGAGTTATGTATCAATAACAGAACTCAACTATTAAAACAATTTGTTGTAAGGTATTGATCACATTAGCGGTTTGCAGGCGTTTTCAAAGAGGAACGGGGGCGCAGCGTACGTACCTCATCGCTACGGGTGAAGACACTATGGGTGCGAGCGAAATCATCGTGAGCGCGTAGAGGATACGCAACATTTTCAATGTAAAATAAGCTCGTTAGCAGTGTGGATTCCATAGAGGAAATACTACTACAGCTTTGTTACTTCGAAGACACAGGAAACGAAAACGAAAGCTTTGACGAATTTGGGAGGATCTATTAACAATAATCATCTGGAAGAGAGCTACTACATTGTGTTGTGTAAAAATGAAGACCATGGCGCTAGTCGCGGTGAGCGCGTCGCCAGCTATCCAACTGTGCCGTATCATGGTCGACAGTGCTAGGTGCCTTTGTGGGGGGTGCGAGGATGAGGATCTGCATCACGCACTATGGAGTGTAGGTTGTACAGCGAGGCGCGTAGGAACTTGGTCGATAAGGTGAAAGCGCTTGAGACGGGTCCGATTTATTATTGCGATCTCGTGGAGACGGAGGCGAATTTTCAGCGGTTACGGGACTTCGCGGTGGTACAAGATTAGTAGTGGGTTCGATAGGAAGAGCGAAGAGGGCAACCGCCCGAAGAAAGAAAGGTAGACGGAGCCAGCGACACCACAACAGTGGGCACACGGCGACCTGGTGGCGGACACCGAAGACGTGACGTCTGTTGTCCGACCCGAGGGACACAGGGACAAACAGGACAGATTTAAATAACTTGGGGAGTCAAGAAGTGCAGCGCGGCAGAGTGCGATTCGCAGGTTCCGCGCGCATCTTCCGATGTTTCTGCCCGCATAACCAGGATTGGTTGAGTAGGGCCATGGGTGGACGGTGGGGTTTGTTAATAACTACGTATCAACAAACGTAAGAGCTCGGTGGCCGCAGTGGTTAAGGCGTCAACACGGCATGTTTAAGACGCGGGTTCATATCCCGCCCGAATTTCAATTTATTTAGCACTAGCTTTCCGCTCGCGACTTTGCCCGCGTTATTTTTGTTTTCCAGTGGGATTTATTTCCCGTAGGAAAATTAGGTACTTATATTCTTTTTCTGGTCTCGAACTCTCCCTACACCAACTTTCATCAAAATCGGTTCAGTAGTTTTAAATCCTATTCAATACAAACAAACAATCAAATCTTTTCTCTTTATATATTAATAACAGTAAGTATAGAATAGTCGTATGCAACTTTGTTTGCATTATAAGTAACTTTACCCGTCAGTTTTTCCCCGTTGGAAAATTACCCTATGTCCTTCCCCTGGTAACTATCCCTATACCAACTTTCATCAAAATCGGTTCAGTAGTTTCGACACCTATTCAATACAAACAAACAAACAATCAAATCTTTCCTCTTTATAATATTAGTAAGTATAGATTTTCAAAGAAAATGCAGTATCAGATAAAAAAGCATTAATTTAGTTGTATTTTATTGCTAAAGATTTTTTTCACTCTTGAATGCGTGTAAACTACTATACTATACTATACTACGTGTAAATACTACTTAGAAAATATTCATGGTAAAGTTACTTATAGTTTTAACTGTATTAAAAAAGAACTTCTCACTTTACTAGACTCCTTTTTTCTTTCCGAAGTCTGTCCTCAATTTTCTTACCTGTCGAGAACGGTCTTCGTAAATAAATGCCATTAAGCTGTTTTCAATGCGTTTCGTGATAGGAAAACTTAGATGTCCGCCTTATTGGGTTTTCGCAGTAACCCAGATTCCATTTATTTGTTCGTAGTAGGTAAACAATCTTAGTAGTCGAATATAGATAGATGCGAAATAATATTCAAGAGTACAAATTATCCGTCCAAAGTGGCGATAAGTCTATAATGCGACGACCCCATCTCCGCCCCAACTGCAGTAAGTCCTGCGAGCAATGTATCTTTCCTACTGCCACTTAGGTTTCACAATTCTTTGGGCTATTGTATAATTATATTCAGTGGCTTTATTTCTTCTACAGATCACGTCTAATTCTACAAATGCTTTAAAGTGCGCTCTACATACAGTTTTATTGCTTCTAAGCTCTACATTTTTCCATTTCACTTTTACTGTCACAATTTCCTTATCCGGTGCAAATAAGCCCAAACACAGGAAATAGACATTTAAGTATAAATCCTTGTTAATCCTTCAGAACAATATACAATTGCTGACGTGTGTGAGATATCGCGCGCTTCAAACTCTGACACGTTGGCGTATGGTTTGTCATTCAGCGAGGTAGGTTCGGATTATTATTTTTTTTATTTTATTTACTAATTTAGACAATCAACAATATTATAACTAGATAGTTATATTTGACGAAAAAAAGAATTAACTACATAAATCATGTCCGGTTGCAATACGTTTGCAAAATATATTATTCATTCAATGTAACATTACAAATATTATTCCAACATTTATAATTACAAAATAATTATTAAAAGTAACATATATTTCTCCTCATAACATGTAAAACACAATGTAATAGTATAATAAAGAAATTAATTTTGTTTATATAAAAATAAATTCATAACTTCTAGATAAAAATCACAAACGGTCCATGCTTTAATAAAAAATCATTGAAAATAGTAAAATGTATGTAATATTTATATAAAAATAAATTCATAACTTCTAGATAAAAATCGCAAATGGTCCATATTTTAATAAAAAAATCATTGAATATAATAAAATGTATGTAATGGTGTAATTCGAAATATATTATCCCAGATTCCCAAATTCAGTAAAGGTAACTTTGTAACGTTACTTTATACTTTACTGTTTCTAACAAGTCTCATGCAAAGATGCAAAGAATAAGTGTTAATAATTATAAATATCATTTGATTTAAGTCTACATCAAAATATTGGCTGTATTAGAAAATTTTGCAGACGAAACACTTTTGACACTTCTTCTATTTTTAGCAATCCATAAATAACCACGTTTACGTCTCGGGGTAGCCTTATTCCCTAGAGACTGCGTCCCCAGGTGGCGGATAGGGGAAAGCCCGGAGGTAGGGAGCATTCGTAGTGAGTGCTCCTCGGCCAATGGGTAGGATGGAAATAAAATACCTCCCGCAGACCACAAGGCCGGAGAAGGAAACTTCGATAACAAACCCCACCGTTAGGCTTCTTTGGGATATTCAGAGTAGAGGCTGACGGTGTGCTGGGCGTTTAGGTTGGAGTGCTCAGTAGGGATGGCGGCGGAAGAGCCTGCAGAAGGCCAACGGCGGTTCCTCGGCTAGTAACGGTCCCAATCTTGGTGTCAGGTGGCAACCGGCCGGAAAACTACATAGCCATAAAATAAATTCTCCTTATCATGAAAGCAAACGGAAAAGAAAAGGGCAATAATACTAGGGCGTACCCCAGAAGCGACGCAAATTCGATGAGTGCAAAACATGCTAGGGCGTTCCCCCAAGGCGACGGTATGGACAAGAATAATCATTCGCATCAAAACATTAGATTAGCGACGTGGAATGTGAGCTCCCTGACCGGGCGTAGCCAAGAACTAGCAGAGACCCTTAAAAGGAGGAACATAAATATTTGCTGCGTACAGGAAACGAGGTGGAAGGGATCCAAGTCCAGAAACCTGGGTTTAGGATACCAGCTGGTCTACTACGGCAAGGACACCAGGCAAAATGGCGTCGGCATTGTTCTCGATAGCCACTTCAAAAACAGAATTGTCAACATTGAGAGAAGATCGGACCGCATCATAGCGATTAGACTGGCCATGGATAAGCAACCAGTACTTAATATTGCATGTACCTATGCACCTCAAGTAGGCTGTAGTGATCTAGAAAAGGCAGACTTTTGGGAAGATCTGGATGAGCTGATGGTAAATATACCCGACAGTGAAACCAAGATTCTTATGGGTGACCTAAATGGACACGTGGGAGTAGCCAACAGTACATACATTGATTTTCATGGGGGATACGGATACGGCACGTTAAATAAAGAAGGCGAACAAATACTAGACTTTGCTTCAAGACACAATTTATCAATAGTTAACACATTATTCAAAAAGAAAGACTCATATTTAATAACATACAATAGCGGAGGAAGATCCTCGCAGATAGATTTCGTACTGACAGATAGAAAAATTAAAAGTAGCTTCAGGGATTGTAAAGTGATACCACGGGAGCCACTGACACCACAACACAGGCTTTTAAAAGCTGTGTTCAGATTGCCTAAACCCATCAAGACGCTAACAGACAAAACACCTAGAATAAAATGGAAAGAACTCACTGGCCCGAAGAGCGAATGTCTCGTCGCTGGTATGCGCAAGTACCTGGCGCAAGATCTGGAAGTACATTATCAAAACGCAGATATGATGTGAACTAAACTGGAAGCACACTGCAGAGGTGAGGCTAGTAAAATACTGGGCATTTCTAGAGGAGGTATCAGCACCGGCAAAGATCCTACGTGGTGGATCAAAGAAGTTCAAGAAGCCGTTAACAATAAAAAAGATCTCTTCAAGACTTGGCAAAGCTCCCAAGTAGAACACGACAGGGAGGGGTATAACGAAGCCAAGAAGAAAGCCAAAAGATGCGTAGCACAAT
Source organism: Schoenobius gigantellus (assembly GCA_963935595.1). Lineage (NCBI taxonomy): Eukaryota > Metazoa > Arthropoda > Insecta > Lepidoptera > Crambidae > Schoenobius > Schoenobius gigantellus. The sequence goes on from OZ012554.1 coordinate 27,213,267, forward strand.
CCAGAGCTCAGTCACGGGAAAGCTTCTATAAAACACTTGATAACGTACACTCAGATGCCGATATCTTCAGATTGGCCAAAAACAGACACGGATCAAGTTTAGACTTTAAGGTCAATAAGTTTATAAAGAGCAAAGACAACACGCTACTTACAACACATGAAGATATAAATAACAGATGGCACGAATACTACAAGGAGCTATTCAATGAAGAATTCCCAAGTCAATCATTCTGTCCCTCAGCACCAGTTCAAGGTCCAATTCATGAGGTAACTTTATATGAAGTAAAGCAGGCCCTACGGAAAATGAAGAATCATAAAGCTCTAGGCCCCGATGAGATTCCAGCAGATCTTTGGAAAGCTCTGGGACCCATCGCAATAGTATGGCTCACAAGACTATTCAATACAATAATGAGGCGCCTCCAGATTCCAGAGTCCTGGCGGCAAAGCTTCCTTGTACCCTTTTATAAAAACAAGGGTGATATTAACCTGTGTAGTAATTATAGGGGTATAAAATTAACCTCTCATACCTTGAAGCTATGGGAACGTATCTTAAATAGACGCTTCTTGGACATCTGCCAAATTACACCAAACCAGTTTGGGTTCACCCCATCCAAGTCAACCACGGATGCCATCCAGGCAGTGAGGATACTGATCGAAAAGTATCGTGTGAACAAGGCAGATCTGCATTTCGCATTTATCGATCTCAAAAAAGCGTTCGACCGAGTCCCAAGAAGACTTGTGTGGCAAGCAATGCGAGAACAACTAATCCCTGAAGACTACGTACTCTTGGTTCAAGATATGTACCGCAACATCCGCACTAAAGTTAGAAGTACTGCCGGTCTTAGCAAAGACTTCGCGGTAGAGGTGGGAGTTCATCAAGGCTCAGCACTCAGTCCCTGGCTGTTTAATATAGTTATGGACTTTGTTACAAAGAGAATCCAACAAGGTCTACCCTGGAATCTCTTGAATGCCGACGACGTCGTGCTGGTAGCCGAATCTGCTGAAAAACTGCAAGTCACACTATGAGTGGATCACTGCTTTGGAAGGCTCCGGCCTCCGGGTAAGTAGATCTAAAACAGAACACCTCGAGTGCAAATTCAGTAACACAGCAGGCGACGCCAACATCTATTACTCGGATGGCACGCAGGTACCAAAAGTGAACCAATTCCGATACCTTGGCTCATTAGTAACGCGAGACGCAAATGTCTAAGCAGATGTATCCCACAGAATAAATGTCGCTTGGCAAAAATGGCGCACACTTACTGGAGTTCTCTGCGATCCGCGCATGCCTATTCGCATTAAAGGGAAAGTGTACAAGGCGGCAGTGAGGCCAGCGATGTTATATGGGGCTGAATGCTGGACAGTGAAGGAAACACATGTTCAGAAGCTGCACGTGGCCGAAATGAAAATGCTCAGATGGTCGGGCGGAGTGACGAGACTAGACAAAATTCGAAATGAATATGTCCGAGGTAGTTTCAAAGTCACCCCAATCTCTGAAAAGCTCACCGAAACACGCCTACGGTGGTGGTACGGCGACGTCATGCGTAGAGACAGCGAGTATGTCGTTCACAAAGCACTGTCAATCCCGGAAGGCAAGAAGAAAAGAGGACGGCCGCCCTTGACCTGGTGGACCAGTATGGCCAATCTTATAAAGATGACCCAATTACCCGACCCAACAACCCAGGATAGATTATCCTGGCCCCGAAAGATAAGGAGAGCCGACCCCACTTAACGTGGGAAAGAGCAAAGAAAAAGAAGAAGAGAAAATAACTATGTTTCATATATAATTTTATTGGTAGACAGATGGATTTATCTTATTAAAACAACAATTAAACATTAATTTTATTTCACCGCTTTCACTGACGACCCGACATAAACACTTATACGCACGTAGCTCAGGCGATTGAAAAGTTCACGTGGGTCCATATACTTATTCAGAGTTTATTAAGTATCTATCTAAAAATAATTACAGTCTACACATGAGTATATTATATCTACTCGTAGTATAAGAGATATATTATATCTAATTTTGGTGTTAAGTATCACTATTTTCCTTTTGGTCAGCTCAAATCGATCTCACTTCTACAAAAAAACTGCAGGGAAAGCAAGATAAGATCAGGGCTGGGCAAAATACTCACTTTAATGTAATTGAAATACAGATTACAAAATACTTTGCTGCGTGTAATTAAAATACGAAATACAAAATACTCGCCAGTGGTGTATTTAAAATATCAAATACAAAGTACAACATTTGAGCAATTTTTATTGTATTTAAAATACAAAATCAAATACTAAATACAAAATACATTCAACTTTAAACTTTTTGATTCTTAAAATGTCCATAGGATATTGCAATATATGGACCATTGATACTGTGGACATCAATATCATTTAAAGGTAGAAGGAAATACCCAAAAATTCTAAAATTAGTAGTAATCGGCGGGTTAGGTTGGATCAGGGGCCCTACCATGATTGTTTATAGCAAGGTTAAAACAATATTGAAACAGAGACACCGCTCTTGCTGAGTACAGCGCCATCCCGCTCTCAGCGCGGTTTTAATATTGTTTCAAGCGATCATGCTTAGGGGGCTGAAACTGCGACCACGACGAATAAGCCGAGTAAAACAAGCGAGTAGGTATGCCGCAGTAGCGGCCAGCGAGTGCCAGCCAGAGCAAAATTATTGCTATTTCTTCTGGTTAAGGCAGTGTGTATGTTTTCTTACTATTAAGATGATGTCCGTGCGCTAGATTGATTAGAACTGTGACTACAACGCACGACCCAAGCGACCCAAGCGACCCAAGCGACCCAAGCGACCCAAGCGACCAAAGCGAGCGTGCCTCGGCAGCCGCCGACGAGTGCCAGAGCTATACTATACATATTTCACTTGATTAAAAGGCGGTATCTATTTTTACAAGATTTTATTTGACTTGCACGGTATGTACTATGTTGACTCGGGTCAAATCTTGCAAGTCATTTGACCCATTTGCCAGTTTCCGAATGAGCTGAAATTTGGAACTTAATGCGTTCGATTGGTCTAACTAATGCCAATGCAACTATTTAATATAGTTGTAATGACGGATTAATTATTTTTGTACAAACCTCCCAAACATGGATATCAAATACAAAATACGTATTTGTATTTGAAATACGTATTTCAATTACAAGTATTTTAAATACTGCCCAGCCCTGGCTATAATGGCGGTGTCTCTGTGTCAATATTGTTTTAACCTTTGCACCGAGGGTTCCGTACAAACTTATCTAAAAAATTAAGTTTCTAAATACATATTTATAGTTCTCAAGACTTCTTTCTCAACAAGACTGTGCTGTAAAATAATAACTTCTTGTAAAAAATTATTATAATAGATCAACGGGAAATACCCTATACTATAGGGTAGTTCCCATAAGCCTATAGGGCCTATAGGCTTAGATTCCCCCGTGAAATCGCAAATATTTGACATTTTCAGTTTAATATCTCAACGCGTTCTTGAAAAAGGGGTCTTGACAGACAGACGGACATACGGTCTATGAAATGATCCTACAAGGATTCCATATTTTCCTTTTGAGGTGCGGAACCCTAAAAAACTCAAGTTACTCAAATCGTCAATTTTTAGGATCATCAATACGCAGGCGAAGCTATAATAGCTGATTCAATAAAATGTTAAGTGAATATACATAAATAATATACTGAAACGGTTGAAACCCTGAAACCGAAGTATGCGGAACCATTTGGAATTAATCAAAATTTCGCAAATGAACATAGAACGACTGTACAAGGGTGAACGAGTCAATTGTATGTGTCTGGTGTAATTGATTAATCGTCTGAGGCCGTGATGTATGCGACCGCGCTGTCGGCCGCGCGTCGGCCTTGCGCCGGGTAATGTTGGACTAAGGGCGCGTCTTCACTGGTTGGCACGACAGCGATGCGGCAGCTGTGGGTTAATTCCACTCCAGTTCGAACCCCGCCACGTACTGATGTGTTTTCAAATTTTGAATTTATACGTACGTTTACAGCGACATTAGAAGCTATGCAACGCTACGCTTTGGGTCCACTGAACCGATTTAGATGAAGTTTGGTATGGAGATAGTTTGAGTTATGGGGAACAATATAAGCAGATTAGATAAAAATAAGCTACCGAAATTACAAATTCCACGCGGACGAAGTCGCAAGCAAAAGCTAGTAAGCCATAAAGTTTATCTGAGGGACGATTCAATATTATTATATGTCGTAGCTAAATAAAAACTGTATCATTGCATACGACCAATCAGAATACCACCTTGTTACGTCATTTCACTGATAAGACATTAGTCTTATCAAAGGTCCGATTTATGTAGGTACACGGTGATTTTAAATCACTATCCAAACTTTGTGTGCTTGTTCAGACGATCAAACCGAACAACTTACTATGGGAGTGATCCTGAAATCCCGAAAAAATCAGCTTTTCGATACATCTAGGTTCACTGGATGTTTACCATTTGTATTGAAATAGCAAATTTTTTCTCGCGATTGCAAGATTGGCTCTATAGTAAAAGTAATCATCTGAAATTCTGAATAAGCACAGAAATTTGGATAGTGACTAATAAATCTCTTTATATATGTGGTAGCTAAACCTAAACTGAATTAACTGAACTGAAAACACACGACCAATCCGAAAACCATGCTATCACGTCACGAGCATTTTGAAATACCTATACCTACACTCTGCGCTCTGATTGGTTCGTTTTGGTTTGGCTGTGATTTAATATCGTTTGATGTTCTTTGATGTGGACCGCATATCAGTATAAGATAATAGCTTTTTCACAAACTTTTTTCCTTATTGCTTATACTGCGAGGCGAAGTTTGTCGTGTCTTACAAAAATATCGTCACGCCTGAGTCTTATTGGTCGAATTTGTGCATTTTTCATTGATATTTCGAGCATGCGATATTAAAACATTTATTTATGCATTTTTTTTGTGATTTCAAGCCATATATTGTGTTGGCTGTACATGGATAATTACTCTGTAACACCATTTTTAATGCAAACAAATGAATTTTTAATTATTCTATATGTTATTATGAATTAAAGTGTGCTAAACTTTGAATATCGACAAATAAAGAACCGTATCCACACCAAAGATAACATAATACTAGTACATATCTTAGCTGTCGTGCCGACCGATGAAGATGCGGCTTTAGTCTTATTAGAACACTGTTACTCTCTGTCTCTAAGTCCACAATCAAAATCTCCGATACGTTATTTGCAGTACATTGCTGCATTTGTTTTGATTTAAGCTTCGAACGTTTTCCTCACATCAGCATCAGTTTGCAAAATTTCGATTTCAGGCTTGTCGTGTGACCTTGTACTTGTGTTTGCTTATGTAAAATTGCGTTGTCAATTTATAGTTCTGTTTAATAAGTCCACCTTTGTGTAGATTATTTATTTTTCTATAAATCTTAATCAATGTATTTGAATAGATAGTAGGTATCCTCAAATTCGTCGAGCGTCGGTGGCGCTGTGGACTCGGCACTTGCCTTCCAATCGGGGGGTCGGGGTTCGAGACCTGCCATGTACCAATGTGTTTTTCGTTTCGAATTTCATATGTACATTTGTCTGACGCTCCTACGGTGAAGGAAAACATCGTGAGGCAACCTGCATACATCTGCGAAGAAATTCAATGATGTATGTGAAGTCGACCAATCCGCACTGGGCCAGCGTGGTTGACTAAGGCCTAATCACCCTAACATAGGGTAGGCTCGAACCCCTCGGTGGGGGACGTATATGAGCTGTGATGATGATGATCCTCAAATTAGTTATGCAGTAATTCGCACGTGCCAGTGCAAGTAAATAAAAATCGGAAAATTTAAGTTGGGTTTTTGAAGAGCGTGGTTGCTTTATGATAATTGTCTAAAACGATAGATGGTAAATACCTCTTTCTGTGTTCTGTGGTAAATAGATACGTATATCTTCGCAAACTATTGTGAAAACATGAGAATATACAACAAATCTTGTTACATATTTTTACTATCTGAACGCATGAACTACGTATCACCATATAATAATTTTCAAAAAATCTGCACGCAGAGAAATTGGTGACAAACAGAACTACTGAATCGAATAGTTAAATTAGGTTACAACATTTCTAGTATGAAATACTTGGCCCTTGTTATCTCTACGACTTATTATTCACTTTTACTAATCGTATGTTTCATTATATTATTTGATTAATGTAGCTCACAAAAAATATTATTGAACCAAAACATCAATAATTATTGCATCTTTAACAATAATTATGTTAATATGTATTTAATGTATTGTATGTACTAAGAAACAGGGATTCGCAGTTACTAAATGATCTAGTTCCGGTTAATGATGTACCATGTTACTGATGGACTACGAGTGTGTCTGTAATCAAAACAATAATCTTTTTATTACAACTACATTATTGATTGCAGTACGTGTCGTTCTAAGTGTCGTATAATATTCGTTTAGTTTGGTTCACTTTTGAAATAGTGTTATGGCTTAACAAGAATATTATAGTAAAAACCACCCCGGAAACAGTAAACGGTACAATGTATATATTAATCCGTGCTATTCTGTTAGCGTGTTTCAAAATATTTGAAATAGTAATGTTACAATAACAATCGAGGTGGTATTCATAGATAAGTATCTTGTTCTGTTTATTTAAACTGTGTTTTTGTAAACAATCGAAAAACTTGCATGACAAAACGACCAGTATTCTCGTATTACTCCTAGCGGAGCAGCCGCCCGCCATTGTGGATTGTGTTTTCGACCGCGCTGAGCGCTCACTCAACTCAACGTAGTATTGCTAATTATTTGAGAGTTTGCTTATTAAATTTGTGTGATGTCTGATGACATAGATGGAGATATCCTACAGTAATTGCAGCAGTTTACCTCAATATATTGATACTTTGAAGGTAAGTTGGTACCTTGGTATAACAATCTTCTTGTTTTGTAGTATTCATAGCTATTATTCAATTAAATTAGGTAGGTAAGTGGGTACATTAATAACTTTATAAGTTTACAGTCAAAGTTTTGAAGTTATTCGTGGAATTTCATTTTAATAAGGAAACGCGATAAAGTATTAGCTAGTAGGTAGATACTTTCTTTGACTGACACAGTCATATTCATATCTTAATCAGTTTGGCACACAGGTCACCGAATGTGTCAGCTCAGCTCCAAAATAGGCGAAATGGATAACTAGTCAATAGGCTTGTTTTATAAAACCTAGGTTACCAAGCCAAGTATTGAACCAAAACATCAATAATTATTGCATCTTTAACACTAATTATGTTAATATGTATTTATGTATGTACTAAGAAACATGGATTCGCAGTTACTAAATGATCTAGTTCCGGTTAATGATGTACCATGTTACTGATGGACTAGGCCAAAAATTATGCTTTTTGCGCTGGGACTTTCTTGCATGCGTGATAATATTCTTTATATATTTTTTATGATTTTTCAGTAAATAATAAAACAATATCGACACTGTCGATGCTCGGCAGTAGTCTAGTTAGAGAACTAATCCCTCCAATTGGAGATCGGGCCAAAGGAGATGGCCCAAAATTGCCCCAGAGTCATTTCATGTTTGAATAGAGAAAAATACTGTGAGACCTGGACATAAATATTGTGTTAAAATTACTTAAGATTTATAATTTTGTTTGCTATATACAGAAATATAGTAGTTAGCGGGGTTTTAAAAAATATAATTTGAAAGTTGCATTTGCGTTGCGGCAGTCTGAATTATATGTGAAGTTCCATTATTATCTCCGTGGTCCGAAATGCGCAAACATTATTATCATTGCGATCAGTACAAACGCATCCGAATTGAATACGGCGATATTATACATTTTGTGACATAATATGAGTTGCAGCATTAGTTAAACATGCAGAATTGTCAATAAAGTAAGTTTTTATCGACAAACTTCATAAATGTGAAATTATATTTTTCATTTCAAGCCGTCTAAATGTCAAGACTTTGATATTTGTGCACATACTGCACTACCTTTTTTTCGTGTGCATCGTTTTAATCGCGTTTCACTTTAATTCGAACCGAGTTGTAAGCTAATAGCGCAGAGTAGCTCGATTCGGAACACGGAGTCTGTATTTTGTTTCGTTTCGTAATGTGACGTTCTTCGCTTCGTTGTGGAGTCATTTGTGCCTTCATGGAGTTCTTGTTGTAATTCTTTTATAAATTCGGTCTACATAGATTCTAGTTTTCAATCCTCAGTTAATTTGCCACTTTCTATCTTAATATTTCGTGAGTGAAAAGTGAAGAAATTGTTTTCGTTGTGGTATCTCAGTTGCGCAATGTCGCTTATCGTCACTTACCATCAGGTGATATGAAGACCAAGAGCTTCTCTTTCGTGTAAAAAATCAGCAGGTACACCAGTTCCAAATACTAATTCCAATATTTATTGAAAGAATAGGTATATTTTACATAGACATAACCTATGCCGGTATTTTTAGTGAAATGTTATGATATTCAGATTGCTAGAACACCGCTACATACAGCTAAAAATACAATTTATTATCAATCTAGGATGGAAAACCAACCAAAATATAAAAGTTTGATCGCGACGCATGATTTTTTTTTGGTGGGGCAAACAATGTATGGGGCGTGGGCCATCTCCTTTTTAAAAAACTTGGACAATTGGAACAAATTAACTAACCCAGAATGCCCAGAGATACCAATTACCAGCAGCAGCCCTGTAAGTATCTCCTATTTTTAACAGAATTTTATTCACCTGTAACTATGTACCTATGTAAGTAATGTAATGTGATGATTATAAATAAATGTCATTTTTCTATGTACTTGATATTTTTATTTTTGATTCCAGGAAACCTAAACCTGTCTATGGAGCCGTAGCGCGTGTGACGTCTTAACAAAAATGCCAATAATCTCAATTTCCATGATTCTAACACCTGTTAAACTTAGTATTAAGTTTATTAACTCTATATTCGACTTATTTTTATAATGATACTAGATAATCGGAGTCTTTGGATATTGTAATGAAAAATGCATTATTTTATAAATTTTTAAAGACGTCACACTTACTGATGGCTCTATGGACTGTGTTTAGATGGAGCGCCTGCAATCCAGTGGACTGACAGTTACAACAACGGATCCCTTTTAGGCTTTTAATGGAGAAAATATAGTTTTATTTACTTATACTAAGACAAACAAAATTGTATTTTTGTCTACTAAAAGCCTGAGAGTACCCGTTAGTACTGTAAGTGCACTAGATTGCAGGCTTCATCTAAACCAGTAGGTACTACATACGAAATAGTACCTGTAATAATACCTAAGATTACTATGACTACTATTACTAATACATATTAGAATTTAAAATTAAACCAAACCACCAAAATAACTTAAAATTAAACGGTTTTCGCTCTAAACAGTTACAAAAGAATTATTTCCGAACTCCTAATCTGTCATTACAATGTGTATTGTACTTGTTACAAAAATATAAAGCAATACGAATAGTTTTTATTAAAGTTCACGTCGTTATGTTACACAAATTCATTAGTAAATACAGCAAAGTATTTAGTAAACCCCAAAAAAACAAGTGTGTATGTTTACCAGATTGCATAGTAGTCCTTACAATAGATCTAGTAATGTCTACTTGACGTACGGTTACAATTATATTGGTATTGTAACAGGCGCGATATTTACCTTGTAGTGAGTATTATATTGTTTGGTCAGTTACACTAAACATCTAGTTGTCATTAATAAACCGATAGGTAAAAAAAATAACAGAATGGTTTTTGTAAAGTCAACTCGCGAGTCTTGCTATCACGGTTGCAAACAGAAGTTCTAGTTACAGTAGCGTTTTTTCTCGTAAAGGTAGCCAGATATTTCTCTGCGTGTGGAGAGGGCCACTCTTATCTTATCACTTAGGAGTATTAAAAAATAGCCTACGACCTTACCTCAGACCTACCAAATATACACAAAAAAATTCCTAAAAATTGGTCACGCCGTTTCGGAGGAGTTCGATAACAAACACTGTGATAGCGGCTGTACACTCTCGACGAGTGCTCTCGTCAAGTCTCGCCGAGAGGTCTCGCCCGGGAGACCTGTCAGCGAGTGCTTACCATGTACACTCTCGTCTATTCACTTGCTGTTTTGATCACCGAGAGGATGGACGCGTTAGAAGTCGCTTCCGCTGTTTCGCTATGCACTATTAATTATTATATGTATGTACACGAATATCATACAAAAAAATTCAAAAAGAGTGGCGTAAAAGAAGATGGTAGATGGTCGCTATGCATCGAATAATAATAATAAATTATTTTATTTGCAATAAAAAATATTTTATAAAAATTAAAAACCGACTTCAAAAACACTGAAAAGTTAAAAATAACATAAGAATAGGTACAGACAACATCACACTTCTATATTAAAGTCGGTGACAAATTTTAACACTTTCTAGGAGATCATCGTTTGGCATCGACTTCAATATAAAAGAACTTGCTCCGCAACTAGCGTTCATTTTCAACAAATGTATTGATGAAGGTATCTTTCCTGATCTCATGAAATATAGCAAGTTAATACCTTTATTTAAATCTGGAAATAAAAATGATCCTGCAAATTATAGACCAATTTCGATTCTACCAGCACTTAGCAAAATATTTGAAAAAATTATTTCTAATCAGCTGTCAGATTATTTCACAATCAATAAAATCCTACATATGAACCAATTTGGCTTTACACTACAGCCTACACGTTGCACTACAGAGGCTGGAGTTGCACTTCTCAAACACATTTTTGCCGCCTGGGAGTGTAAACAGGATGTGATCGGTATATTTTGTGACCTGTCAAAGGCTTTTGACTGCGTTGATCATCAGACTCTTCTAAATAAGCTCAAGCATTATGGTGTGTCTGAAGAGGCAATTAAGCTTATTCAGTCTTATTTGTCCAACAGGGTCCAAAAAGTTGTAATTAACAGAACTGAGTCTTCTGGTGCACCTATCATTATAGGCGTGCCTCAAGGATCAATACTGGGACCTCTGCTCTTCTTAATTTATATTAATGACCTCCCATACTTCACCAATAATCTGTGCGATACAGTACTATTTGCAGATGACACTTCTTTAATATTTAAGATTGACGGAGGAAACGGAAATACTGACGTTGTAAATAGTACTCTTTCTAAAGTATTGCATTGGTTCACTGTGAATAATTTATCATTAAACTCGAGTAAAACTAATTGTATTAAGTTTTCATTGCCAAATGTTTATAGATTTATAAAATTAATTTATAGATTTAAATGTATAATGTACACTGACACATCTAATCTTGTAATGGAAGTTGAACACAATCTTTACTTTTGAGTTCTGCTTCCAATTGACGACTCTGTAACAATACAGGGAGAAAAAAATAGCCCTTGCTGGTTTTCTTGCTGGTTCTTTCCAGTACAAGGTCTCCCGCCGTAGACTTGTGAACCAATGGCGTAGCTTCTTTGACGTTCAAAAGTGATTGTAAAATCCCAATTGAATAAAGGATATTGAATTTGAATTTGAATTTTAATATAGAAGTGAGATGTTGTCTGTACCTATTCTTATATTATTTTTAACTTTTCAGTATTTTTGAAGTCGGTTTTTATTTTTTATATAATACTTTTATTTTCAACTTTTTAGTGAATGCAATCTTTTTAGTGAAAGAAACCCGAATTTAATACCAGCTCACCTTCAGTGAGCTGGTATCAAATTAGCGTTTCCCTCGATTTTCGTAGGATCCCATGATCAGATCCTGACTTTGGTGACCATGGGACCACCCTTGGGTTTATATACGCTTGGCGGCGTAATCGTGTAACATACACACAAAAAAAACATACGCATCGAATTGAGAACCTCCTCCTTTTTTGAAGTCGGATAAAAATATGGTTACAGAGATGATTATAAAAAACTAATCCAACATATTTTGTCATTTTTCGACGTGCTTCGGAATAAGTATTATTCCGTTGTGAAATATTATGATTAGTACGATTCAATTCAATACTTTCAAACATTCGAAACAGGACGAGGTAAGTCAGTCATTGTTCCACATATTTCATTCGTTGCTGACAACTTGCAGACACGTGTGTTCAGAGCGGTTGCTGGCTGTGCACTGCACTGGCGAGAGTGTACATCAATGCTCTCGCCGTTCCTCGCGAGACTTGCCAAGACCCTTTGACTCGGGCACAAAAAACCGACACGGGAGCGAGAGCGGGCGAGTAAGCACGAGACACCCCGAGGCGAGGCGAGAGCTACCATATACACTCTCGCACTCGGCCTGTCCCGGGGTGTCTCGGCGAGAGTGTACAGCCGCCATTACACGAGATTTTTTGTATATACTTAGCTGTGCCGGCGAACTACGTTTCGTCATAATAATCACCTAGGGGTTTAAAAAATAGTTTACGACCTATTCTCAGACCTACCGAACATACACAAAAAAATTCATAAAGATCGGTCAGCCGTTTCGGAGAAGTTTGGTTACAAACAGTGTGACACGAGAATTTTCTATATTAGATTAGCTGTATCTGCGAACTACATTTCGCCATAATAAAAAATAGTTTACGACCTATTCTCAGACCTACCGAACATACACAAAAAATTTCATAAAGATCGGTCAAGCCGTTTCGGAGGAGTTTGGTAACAAACACTGTGACACGAGAATTTTATATATTAGACTAGCTGTGTCCGCGAACTACGTTTCGCCACAATAAAAAATAGTTTACGACCTATTCTCAGACCTACTGAATATACATAAAAAATTTCATAAATATCGGTCACGCCGTTTCGGAGGAGTTTGGTAACAAACACTGTGACACGAGCATTATATATATATTAGAAGATTAGAAGACTAGCTATACCGACGAACTGCGTTTCGCCATAATAAATACAAAAAATAAAAACGGACTTCAAAAAAGTTAAACATAATATAAGAATAGGCACTAACAACAACACACTTATATATCGAAGTCGGTGCCAAACTATGATCCTCTAGAAAATCTTAAAATTTGTCATCGACTTCAATATAGAAGTGTGATGTTGTCTGTGCCTATTTTTATATTATTTTTAACTTTTTTGAAGTCAGTTTCTATTTTTTGTAAAATAATTTTTTATTTGTATTTTTTTTTGAAGTCGGTTAAAAAGTCGGTTAAAATTCCCTATCTCAAGAACTACTGAACCGATTTTGATGAAACTTAGAGTGTTCCCTAAGTTAGATAATACCTAGTACAACAAAAAAAGAATTACTTAAATCGTGCTTATAGTTCCGGAGATATGCGAACACAAACATAATGAAGTCGGTTAAAATTCCCTATCTCAAAAACTACTGAACTGATTTTAATGAAACTTGCAGTATTCCCTAAGTTGAACAATGCCTAGTACAACAAAAAAGAATTACTTAAATCGGACTTGGAATCGGATATGCGAACACAAACATAAAAACATACATACATACACAAATTTGGCACATTTGTTCAGACGCTGATATAGACTAACATATACGAAAACTGGGCAGTTATGAAAATATTACATACATACGGGTCGAATTGATAACCTCCTTTTTTTTAAGTCGGTTAAAAATAGTTAAAGACCTATTCTCAGGCCTACTGAACATACACAAAAAATTCATATGGATCGGTCAAGTCGTTTCGAAGAATTTGGTATATTAGATTAGATTATCACCAATAAAACCACAGCTGTTGTGTTCTATGATTAAAACCACAAAAATTTATTAATGATGTATCCTTAGTCTAGGATATTTATGAATATTGTTAAATATTCATAAAAATCCTAGACTAAGGATAAGTTATCATCCTATATATTATACCTACTTTTTCTCAAAGATGTTTCAATTTCACGTCCCCAATAAAAAGGTTACCTATACGACATTCATGGGCAAAATATTGAGACAATATGTTATGATGACGACATTCAAATTGATTCAGAATCTGACTGATCTGCGCAAATGCGCTTATCTTTTCAACACCACGCTGTGAATTCTCTTATGAAAAACGGACTGCTCTTTCAGTTCGCTCTAAAATTTCATTTAGCGCAATCGGACGCCATACGCTTACCAAGCGTTTCGCTGACGCTGCACCGAAAATAAAATTTTCGTTCATAGAAATCAAACTATTCCCGGCACTGAATCGGTGTCCGTTATGAGGACTATTCGAACGAGTATGCGAAGAAAATGATGCAGATATTTTTTTACGAGCAGCAAAGTGACGTCGAGGCAAAATTAACTACAATTTCGTGATTTTCGACACCTTTTCGAAGTAGACAGCTATCCGATGTAAACGAAACAAACATAACCCTATAAGGGGTTACATGTTTCAATCGCTTCGATTACCCGGACCGCAGTGACGGCTGACTCCTTAAAGCATTTAGCCTGTGGAGATGGTACGCAACAAATCGCAGTATACCTTCTTCTGGCACATTTTGCGGGAGGCGAGGTCAACATATATTGCACACCACGAAAATCTAGAATTCAATTACATATTACAGATACGCACGCTGAAAATATTACCTCACAATAAAGAAACACACACACATCGACAAATTAAAGTGTATCTACGCATTCGCCTGCAAATCAAGTTTGTGTACTGTGTTTGAGCTACCATCGTACCATTATATTTTTCTATCGTAATGGTATAAAAATCACTTCAAAATTGTACTTAATAAAAACACGTTAATGTATTTATATTTACACTAGCTTTTGCCCGCGGCTTCGCACGCGTAGACTTCGCTTTCCTGTTTTATAACAACCTGTTAAGAAACATCGTAGGGAGTAAGAAAATATTAAGACATTTCATTTAAAAACCTGAACCAAATTTCGAGCACCGAACTATCATAGTTGCCTATCAACTGGAATTATAAAAGTTCAGATTCTTTACAGTATTTCTCTATAGACAATGTTTTTAACCAAATCAGAGGAAGGAACTAAAACAACCAGGCCGGTTGGAGAGCTCACACGTGAGCAAGCCACGTAAAACTGACCATGGGAGAAACAATCCTGCCGCAAATCGACCCCAGCAAATTTCAGTGTTTGGCCGTGTGATTTGTTAATAGTCATGGCAAAACACAACTTGATTGGAAACTGCAGTCTTTTAAATTCAAACGGAAGGTCATTTGGGATTAATGGTATACGCGGCACGAATACTGTTTCTTCTCTGGCAGATCCAGTTAATATTTTGGCCTCAATAACATTTCTACGTAGAGCTATAAGCTGGAGTCTAGTTCCATTGCACGATAAGCAACATGACAGGAGCACCTACACGCAATATAAGCCTGTGACATGGAAGACCAGGCGGATTGAGAGAGTTTAAAAATTCTACTGGGTGATTTACTGCCTCATCCATATCCACCATTGTATCGACAGAATTATAAGTTATTTCTTCACCTTCGAAAGAATTTATCAAAATCTCGTTAATGGCAGCTGCTTGGTCATTTTTGGGAGTCAAAATGGCTCTCTCGCATAACCACTCCATTGATTTGTTTTTGATATTTTCAACATCAGGATAAATGTTATCTATAAGTTGCTGAACGATTGATAGTTGATACAATTCGTCTATTGATACATAAGAACTATTGATACAATTCGTCTGGTATTTGTATAAACCCATCTAATTCGGAAAAGTTTCAATTCCCGATTTGAAGAAGAAGATCTGAAAACTTACCGGCAGAAACTTCACCTTTGAGATGTACTCTCATGTTTCAAGTAAGTTTTAGCACTTGAATTGAAGGCCATAAGACAGACCTTTTGATGCATGCCTTGATCTCATCTGCGCGCGTTCCTTTGGGCACTACTGGTAAAGTCTGGCGAAAATCTCCAGCCAGCAACACCGTCATACCACCTATAATGTCCTTACTATTTCGTATGTCCTGCAAAACCCTATTCAATGCCTCGACTCCTCTTTTGTGCGCCATATTTATTTCGTCCCATACTATAAGTTTAGTATTTCTAAGTACTTCGGCAACATTGCTTTGCTTCGGTATATTGCACAAAGGTGTCTCTACATTGGTAAGGTTAAGAGGTAGTTTTAAGGCAGCGTGCGCAGTTCTGCCTCCTTCCAATAATGTAGCAGCAATTCCGGACGACGCCACTGCTAAGGCTATGTCTCGAGTGCTTCTTACTTTTGCCAAGAGCAAATTTATAAGGTAAGTCTTGCCAGTGCCACCAGGCGCATCCAGAAAGAAAATTTTTCCTTTACTTACTTCTACACTCCTCATGACTTGGTCATATACACTTTTGTTCGGTGGTCAATGATTTTGTATTATTGTTTACAAAACTTTCTAAAGCCACTGTATCAAAATTAGTCTCTCTCATGTACTCTCTATTACAGGCAATTTGTAGGATTGAGGATCCTAACTTCAAAACTGACGGATTTTCATACAAACTTTCACCCCCTATTTCACCCCTTTAGGGGTGGAAATTTCAAAAATCCTTTCTTAGTGGATGCCTACATTGCATAAGGTATCTATGTACAAAATTTCAACTCGGTAGGTCTAGCGGTTTGGGCTGTGCGTTGATATATCAGTCAGTCAGTCAGTCAGTCAGTTTAGAATTTTATATATACAGAAGACAGATGTGATAAGAAATGCCATAGTCTTGAAGATTTGAGTTACTGGATCGCCTTTTGCAAGAGTAAACTGCACATTTAACCATTTCTTACGAGCTCTTACTTGCGATACGAAACGACACCAAATGGCAGCGGCCGTGCGTTACTAGTTTTATATAACGTGTATGGTCATGGTCACCCCGCCTTGCCATCTCCTTAAGGTAAATGTTCTAAGGCCGACTCTGTACAAAGAAAGACACGCTCATTATTTGGTATTCCGCCGTGTCGCTCAATACTCAATATTCGCTCACGTAAGTACGTGGGAGATTTACAAACAGCATGATTGCCGAGTGCCTCTTTGTCCTGTTTTGCGTTGTGAGAAATAAGGGCGCTTGCAGACTGCCGACAGTATTTTGGTGACTTAATGTGCGATAGTCTTGGACGATGGTCGTTGAGCTATGGCGTTACTATTAGTTTCGCACTAACTGCATAAAGATGAACGTCAAGTAAATAGGTGAAACTTTTTTGTTTCACCTAACGTAAGACAGACTAGGAGAGCTCGGAAGCTCTAGCACTTACCGACATATGTAGGAGACATCTACATCCACTATTAGGGGATATGACACATTTTAGCTCAAGATGTGAACTAATTGATCTCAACCACAAAATCACAGAGGTGCTTGTATCTCAACTAGAATACAAAATGACGCGACGAAAACATGTTTGATACAATAATACTCGAAAAAGTTATCCTTTTTCTATTCATTCAAACTTAATGCATTTGTTTAACAATCAAGATGGCATAAACAAGCAGGCTACCCATCTAATAGTAAGTGGCAACTGTCGCCTACAGAACATGTGGTCCCCATGAGATTTGTATATTTACAACCTCTATTAGCAACTCAATGTGCTGAAAACCTATGCCATAAGATATCAAGTCATAAGTAACGAGTAATTTCAATACTGTCTTATCATTTTAAAAGGAGGGGGCGTCTCTTGGCTGAAATGATGATGATGATTTAAAAAGGAACACAGCGATGCAAACATCGTTGTTTGACGGTAGAAATATGTAAGATACAGATACTAGTGGGCCTAGACAAAAGCCACACGCTTATTTTCTGCAGTTGTTCTGCAGAAAAAATGTATGGAAATAACATTAGCTTGCAACGACCTCACGCTATTTTTCTGCAGCTAATGTCATTTCCATATTTTTTTTCTACGAAATGACTGCGGAAAAATATGCGTGTGGCTTTTGTCTAGTCTAGGCCCATTGCAAAGACGACTCTATGTACCGAGTTTTCTTCTGGTAATGGCAATTCCATAATTATTACAATCGTATTAAAAAAATAATTTATTTTTGCACTCTTTACGCTTATTTATTAACACATTAAACTTAACATCTCAAAATTACACAGATAAATTATTTGCTCCGATTGAAGCCTACCTATTCTGCTCGTAAGACTTTTAAAATTTCTACCAACTATAATTAGAACACAGAATGAGCGCGTCGGGAACGCCACGTGTGCAGCGACCCTACGCATCAGTGTTTGAAGAAATCTAGTTAATAAAAAAGGGTAAATGACACATCACGGAATGTATGAAGCCATTTATATCTTCCAACGCTAAATATATTTACCGAAAGCCTGGTCCTGTAATTTTATTTGGTGTTCGACGGTAATATCGCGCGTGTTCTGGGAAAATTAAACGAGCGCCAGGATTCAGGCTAGCTTCCGGTGAATTTTAGTTGAAAAACTTGTACTTCGTACCTGTTGTGTTGGTTGGTTCTAGTATCGGTTACAGCAGGTTAAGTTATTGACGATAATAGAGTAGGCTGCCCACCTGATATCGAGATATGATACCCTCGTACCTGCCCTGATATGATACCCTCGTACCTGATGATACGAGGTTCCTTTGAGACTTGCAAATCTACAATTCCTACAAGCAGGCAAATGTAATGTTATCGAAGCATTGATGGAGTAGTGCGTAAGGCCGTCGCCTTCCAATCGGGAGGTAGCGGTTCGAACCCCGCCACGTACCAATATGTTTTCAAATTTTGAATTCATATGTACGTTTATTCGACGCTTTTACGGTGAAGGAAAACATCGTGATGAAACCTGCACACACCTGTGAAGAAAGAATTTCTTTACAGGCTGCATGTGTGTGAAGTCAACCAACCCGCACTTGGCCAGCGTAGTTGACTAAGGCCTAATCACCCTAGTTAAGGGTAGGCTCGAGCCCCTCGGTGGGGACGTATATGAGCTGTTGATGATGATGATGAGGCAAATGTACATTGCCAACTTGTGACATAAGATGGCAAGTCATAGTTCCTAGTTATTTAACTGCCTGTCTGACTCTTCCAACCGGGATAGTAATGAAATCACAGCTAATTGGCGGCAGAAATAGGTAAGGTAGAGGTACCCATGCAGACGATCCTAGTGCAGTCTTCATCTGATAGAGAAAGCTAAAAAGTTGTTAGTCCTAGGAACTATCTCCTTTCTTCCCCTGGATGTCATGATCTAGCCATAGAGCATGCTAGAACAGTTTTACAGGAACGATAACGAAGTTCAGCTAGGTCAAACATAAATCTCATAATGATTTAAGATTTGAGTTGTTTTGTTCTTAAGCTTTTCATTACAAGTCACTACCTTCATATTATAAGCTAGCTATATAAGCTAGTAGGAATATATGTATTTTCATCGGTATTGAACGTGCTTTAGACTCCTATGTTACCCACACTATGCTTTATTATAGAGAAATTGAGAAAACAAAACACCTCACTCTGTACCAGGGTCGCCGCCAAGCAGCAGTGCTTGCATTGCTGTGTTCCGGTTTGAGGGGTAAGATATGGCAGTGAAATTACTGGGTACCGTGACTTTACAGCTTACGTCACAAGTTGGCAACGTACACTGTGGTTTTTGTGGGGGTCGCAGATTTGCTACGAATCTCATAGGAACCATGTGTAGGTACTTGGGTGACTGTTACCACTTATCATCAGGCAGTATGCTTGTTAGCTAACTAGAGGGTCATCTACTAACGGAGGGAAACTCTGTACCAGGGCCGTCTGCTTGGGTACCTCCGTGTTACCTATTTCTGCCGCAAAGCAGCAGTGCTTGCATTGCTGTGTTCCGGTTTGAAGGGTAAGATATGGCAGTCAAATTACTGGGTACCGTGACTTTACATCTGACGTCACAAGTTGGCACGTACACTATGGTTCAGATGCAGTTTTGCTGTGAGTCTCACAAGAGCCTCATGAATTATAGGTGACTGTTACCACTTACCATCAGGTGGGCAGTTTGCTTGTTTGCCAACTAAGTCGCAATAAAAAAACAACTTTGGTGCATTACAAATTACTTATAACTTTGTTTGGTGGTATTGCTTCTGAGCCCGCCCGCCTTCCTTCGAAAAAAGAACAAAAGAAAAGGAAGTAAAGAGAAAAGAAAATGGGGTGTGAAGTTAAAAGTTGAAATA
The DNA here is from genome assembly GCA_963935595.1 of Schoenobius gigantellus. Classification (NCBI taxonomy): domain Eukaryota; kingdom Metazoa; phylum Arthropoda; class Insecta; order Lepidoptera; family Crambidae; genus Schoenobius; species Schoenobius gigantellus. The sequence goes on from OZ012554.1 coordinate 27,233,287, forward strand.
GTGCAGTAACCAAGAGTTAGTGCCAAAGTGAGAGTGCAGTGACGTAACCATCTGTCAGAACAGAACCAAGACGCACTTGTGAAGTGTCCAAGACACAGAATCTCACGAACTAGACGGCCACTATCACGACCAGTGGATGTATGCCATCAGCACCCCAATTCCACTTATAAGTTACAGCCGGACCGAAACCAAACCGTTGCGATCGACCAATCGGAGCGCATAAACTGAGTTTCGAATGTTTGATGACGTGATAATGTAGCGTTCTGATTGGTCGAAAACAACGGTTCGGATTCGTTTCAGCAGTGGTTTATTAGTAAAATTGGCCCCCATGTTATATGTAGAACCAAAGTATCTTATAATGTCTTTGTGTAGAACCATAAGAATAACTAATAATACGAGTATAGAAGCGAATCTCCTTTGTGGGTGCGCCAAATGCCGCTATTTGCATACCTACAGCGCCCTTCCCCCTGTAACGCCCCGCAGTAGTCTGCGGACGCCGCTAGGGTCCCCACATGGACGTATGGTTACCACTACAATATTTTTTATATAGGTAGGTACCTCCATATTTTACATTAAATGAGAAACTGAGCATACACCGAGTCTTATTGATTTTGTACTTCAAGTGTAGCGAGCGAGCGACTATCTTTAGAAATATTACGCACATTTTTAGTTTTTTTGATTCCGTAGTTATAAGAACCTGCCCATTTTTGATTAATTGAGCTTAATCCCTACACTTCGCGAACAAAATCATTAAAATGTTTCGAATTTCGATGTAATGTTTGTAATTTAGGTATCGTACCTACGTTTATAGTCCAACAGTTGAAGTTATGAATGTACTAATGGATAAAACCTAAGCTCACTTTTTACTATCAGACCAACATTTTCACTTGAAAAAAAATCTGTTGTTTCATAATTTTAATCAAGTATTGATTGTATTTAAATTTTATATGGAACAGTGACAAAGGTCGATAAAATGATATATGTATAGCAGTACCAAAGTTTCTCATAATTCAATTATTATTCCCGACTTGACAAAAAAAATCCCATACTTACAGAGTTTCAAAATTGCACTACAATGACAGCTTTAGAAATTCGATACATTATATTGTTTTAGCTTTGACATGTAATGAATATTACGAATAAAACGGTATCTGTATCTCGGGTAGGTATAATAAAAATAATTTTAAAGTATTCAATCATTTTTATTTAAAAGGTTTCAATTCAACAGAAATATTTACAAATGTCTGATATTTATAAAAGATGGCGTTTTTGTAGATGATTTGAAGTTTCGGTTATTAAACTTCAGCGCGTAGTAAATACGCATTCTTATAAAAAGCTTAATCATGTAATCAATAGGAAAACATTCACAAGGTACCTGAAACACACGGTGCGCGCCTTGACTGGCGATTCCGTTCAACGGAAATCAAACGGTAGGTAAATAACGTGGCCTTAAGCGCTCGACGGCCGGGAGTTTCGCTTCTATACTCGTATTATTAGTTATTCTTATGGTAGAACCATATACACGGTCGCGCACTTGGTTGCAGCGCCCAACGGCCACAAATAATGGGCCGCCATGACTTTCCTTCCCTTCTTTCAATCTCTGAAACCATTTCTGTAACAATATCAATAGTCTGTTATCAAAGATAAGCTTTAAAGTCGCTTTAATATTTATGAGGAAATAAATGCCAACAGAACATTTATGTCTCTTGCTTTTACCGAGTCATATTTGTATAAAGATAACCAACCAACTTTGATATAGAAGAAGAACAAAGTTTGTCAGCTGAATAATAAAGTATTCTAACTAATTGTCTTGGATTAAATAAGAAGGACCACTCTCTAAGTCTTTCATCAAAGTTTCAAGTACACAAATCGCGGTATATTTCTGCGCGCTGTTTCAGCGTCACCAAAGCGCGCGCATTTTCGCTTCTCTGTATAGCGAACTTCGGGTTAAAAACTTCGATTACGGGCTTAGAGAGTATCCCTTCTGATTGTCTCAGCTTAAACAAGTTCGGGCGTGCTAAGTCCTCGCATAGTACACAAGTTGCCGAAGCGAACAATTAGGAACTGCTCAGAGTTTACAAGTAACTACGAAAGTACTTGCAATGAGGGCTGCTAGTGTTTAATATATTCCCTTAAGGCCAGGGACCCGATTCTCATGTAATAGAACTTTTCCGCATGGTAAATTCGTATGCAAATTTTTCGATTCTACTGAAAAGTTCGAATGATTCGTATGAACCGTATTCTGGGGTACCCATAGAACAATATTACCAATCGAACTAGGAAGTCGGAAATAGCATTGACAATTTAATGTTTCGTACGACGTTCATGAGGCGTTTTTAAAAACGCTATGGCAACCACTATAATTTACATCTTAAAATAGTTATTTTTGGTAAATAAATATTACTAAATCTATTTTAACACAAAATATATTTTTAAATGTGATCATATTTTCTAAAAATAATACTTATATTACAAAATATAAAAGTTCAATTTTTAATATTTCGTAAAGTATATTGATTGAAACGGAACGCTCCAGACAGCACATTCATAAGTTCTGACGTTAAATGTCATTAATTACAACAAAGTTTGTGTAAGATAAATATTGAATTGAGACAAATTCTTATTTTAATTATTTTATTTATATAATAATCTGTTATGGAGCAAAATAATACTTATATCCAAAAAATTTGCTAGTGCGGAGCAAAGGCTTCGTCTAGTACATTTAGTAGAAGCCGGTCCACAGCTGAAATGTGGCAAACTTGATTGTCCAACTTAGTCCCAAATCATTCACTAAGAATGAAGCTAAAAGGCGGTGGATAAACATCAGTGAAGAAATAAACTCCATCACAGGGGCTAAAAAAACATGGGAGGAGTGGCGCAAGGAAAATTTTTGAAGTTATCCTCGATGTTATGTGTATGTGGTTCGGCGCTTGCTGCCTCTAATTCTTCCACCAAATTGGGGAAGAAGTTCACCAAAAACTCTTCCTCATTCATTTTAATGAGACAAAACACAGAGAGAAAACACAGTTTGAGCCAGCTTCGCGGTTTGAGCTCGTTTATACAGAAATAATCACAAACTCCTTGTATTTTTATAATTTTGAATCACTTTTGACAGCTAAATTCGTATACGAACCTCAACTTCGACTGGTCCATACCACTCGTTGCGTTCGAGTGATGTTCGTTCGAATTATTTCGATTGTGAAATTCCGAGAATACACAAACTGTGGTTCCTTCGAAAAAAATTCGAATTTCGAACATTTTTACGAATGTGAACTTTTTTCGAATGCATGAGAATCGTATCCCTGGGACCCGATTCTCATGTAATAGCACTTTTCCGCATTGTAAATTCGTATGCGAATTTTTCGATTCTACTGAAAAGTTCGAATGATTTGTATGAACCGTATTCTGGGGTACCCATAGAACAATATTACCAATTGAACTAGGAAGTCGGAAATAGCATTGACAATTTAATGTTTCGTACGACGTTCATGAGGCGTTTTTAAAAACGCTATGGCAACCACTATAATTTACATCTTAAAATAGTTCTTTTTGGTAAAAAAATATTACTAAATCGATTTTAACACAAACATATTTTTAAATGTGATCATATTTTCTAAAAATAATACTTATATTACAAAATATAAAAGTTCAATTTTTAATATTTCGTAAAGTACATTGATTGAAACGGAACGCTCCAGACAGCACATTCGTAAGTTCTGACGTTAAATGTCATTAATTACAACAAAGTTTATCTAAGATAAATATTGAATTAAGACAAATTCTTATTTTATTTATATAATAATCTGTTATGGAGCAAAATAGTATATCCAAAAAATTTGCTAGTGCGGAGCAAAGGCTTCGTCTAGTATATTTAGTAGAAGCCGGTCCACAGCTGAAATGTGGGAAACTTGATTGTCCAACTTAGTCCCGAATCATTCACTAAGAATGAAGCTAAAAGGCGGTGGATAAACATCAGTGAAGATATAAACTCCATCACAGGGGCTAAAAAAACTTGGGAGGAGTGGCGCAAGGTAAATTTTTGAAGTTATCCTCGATGTTATGTGTATGTGGTTCGGCGCTTGCTGCCTCTAATTCTTCCACCAAATTGGGGAAGAAGTTCACCAAAAACTCTTCCTCATTCATTTTAATGAGACAAAACACAGAGAGAAAACACAGTTTGAGCCAGCTTCGCGGTTTGAGCTCTTTTATACAGAAATAATCCACAAACTCCTTGTATTTTTATAATTTTGAAACACTTTTGACAGCTAAATTCGTATACGAACCTCAACTTCGACTGGTCTATACCACTCGTTGCGTTCGAGTGATGTTCGTTCGAATTATTTCGATTGTGAAATTCCGAGAATACACAAACTGTGGTTCCTTCGAAAAAAATTCGAATTTCGAACATTTTTACGAATGTGAACTTTTTTCGAATGCATGAGAATCGTGTCCCAGGTCGGTTCGTGAAATTACTTTTTGACGGGTCTGCTTATTGCATTGCAATATGGTTGATTATTGTAACGCAAGTTCGTGCAGTATGCGAATTATTTCCGTCACACTTCGCTCGATGCCTATCCCTAAGCTTCCAGTGTTCCAAGCAACTGCCAAAGAATGGCAGAATGGAAGGAAGCATTCCAAACGTCCCCACACGCAATTCTCATTATGAAGACCCTCAACAACGTACCTTCTTCAAGACTTCCATCTCTAAAGCGGAAATTCAAAGAAAGAAAGAAATTCAGTCCTTGATTCTCGAATTCCAGTACAGAAACTTCTCTATCACCGACGAGAGAATGCACCTCTCTATCACCCGAGGAATTCAAAATCGGATCCCTCAATTGTTCAGCAAGGCTTTAGGGACCAGAGGTGGGTGTGGTCTGCCGTAAACCGGATCCATTATAGTCAGATGCAATTACCATATAAATGAAGTAACGTGGAGACCTTTCTTGCGAATGCGGGCATCCAACACATACCATTCATAACATCGTGAAGGATTACCTCTTGATGAAATTCAACGGCAGATTGTAGGGCCTCAACCCTCTGACTCCAGAGGATAAACTGTGACTCGTCCAAGTTGACTTAAGATTTCAACCATACTCATATATGGAGAGGAGGGTAACGCCATATGATGATAATGATGATGGTTGATGTAAGCGTAGAGATGTCAAACTGAAATTCATTATTAAAGAGTTTACCTTTTGTGGAGACATATTTTTACTGCTTGCACATGGCTTTTACGGCGTTACCTACACAGAACGAGACAAGATAACTGGCATTAAAAAATACTCCTATTACAAAACTACTAATATTCCTATTCAAACGCATTTAGATGAAATTTTTATCTTGATAATGTCTAAACTGTGATCTCCGTACAATAAAATTTGCAGCAGATGAACAGGGTCAAAATATTAGGTCCTTACATATGAAATTGGCGTTTTCCCGTAATGGCCACTTTGATCTCAAATATATCCTCTATGGTTAGGAATTCCAAATTCAAATTTATACAGCTATTTACTCATGTATTTGTTTCGAAAAATTTTTACTAAAAATTGAACCGACTTCAAAAACACTGAAAACTTAAAAATAATCTTCTTCTATATTGAAGTCGGCGCCAAACGATGATCTCCTAGAAAGTGTTAAAATTTGTCACCGACTTCAATATAGAAGAAGATTATTTTAAGTTTTCAGTGTTTTTAAAGTCTGTTCTATTTTTGTAAAAAAAAAATATTTTTAACTTTTTAGTGAATGAAATCTTTTTAGTTAAAGAAACCCTAATTTAATACCAGCTCACATTCGGTGAGCTGGTATTAAATTAGTGTTTTCCTCGATTTTCTATAGGATCCCATCATCCGATCCTGACTTTGGTAACCATGGGACCACCCTTGCAGTATACTCTATCAAACACAAAAAGAATTTTGGAAATCGGTTTAAAAATGACGGAGTTATGAGGTAACAAACATAAAAAAAAAATACAACCGAATTGATAACCTCCTCCTTTTTTGAAGTCGGTTAAAAATTGTAATTTACTTGTTTCTTCCTCAATTTTTTTTTCATTGCGTCACTCAGTTTACAAAATGGAAAACTTGAAATATCGCGTTGAGCTTATTTACGAGTACGAGTTCCACCGTGGCACCAGTGTTGCAGAAACGGCTCGAAGGATTAATGATGTGTATGGCGAAGGTGCCGCAAAAGAAAACACAGTGCGTTTTTGGTTCCAACGTTTTCGTTCTGGAAATTTCGACCTGCAGAACAAGCCCCGTGGACGGCCGGAGACCAAAGTTGATAATGAAGAATTGAAGGCTATTCTGGAAGCGGATCCATCGCAAACTACGTCCGAGTTAGCTGCAGGCTGCGGTGTTAGTGATAAAACTGTTTTAATCCACTTGAAGCAAATTGGGAAGGTGAAAAGCTTGAATGGTGGGTACCTCACGAATTGAGTGAAGCAAATCAACAATCGCGCGTTGACTGCTGCGTTGCATTACTCAACCGGCACAATAATCGGAAGCGCTCATCGCAATGGCTGAACCCTGCCGAACAAGCTAAACCATGCCCCAAGCGAAAATTGACTCCAAAAAAGTTGAAAACATAACAATTGATTGAGAAGTCCAAATCAATTGAGGAAAAAACAAGTGAATTATAATTTTCGAAACACAAATACATGGGTAAATAGCTGTATGAATTTGAATTTGGAATTCCTAGCCATAGAGGAGATATTTGAGATCAAAGTGGCCAGTACGGCAAAACGCCAATTTCATATGTAAGGACCTAATAAAATATTTTTACTTGACATAAAAAGTCTTGATACTGTACAAACGTCTTTCAAGTCAATCTGTGTTCAAAGGCATCCACAATTTTTTACCTCATTTGGAATGTCCTTTGATTCCAAACAGTGAGTGACGCGTCCTGTCAAACATAATCTTGCGAGGCACCCGTCCACCCCGGGCTGCTGAATAAAGCGGATTTACCTCGGATCATGTCGTTGGGAGATCAAACGGTGAACCCTCATCATTTTTCCTTCTGTCTTTCGGAATTAGAAACTGCCGCTGAACACGTCAGGGTTATTGAAAACACGTGTCTCTGTTGCGCGCTCTGTGATGTGATGATGTAAGTACAATTCCGGATGCAATGCAAATGTCCAGTTTGACATAATCATGGCATTTATTCAGCATTTAACAATGAATGATTATAACTGTGGAAGTTTGTTTTTATATTTGTGACTTACTGGACTTCAACTGTAGTATATTAATCTTTTTTTATATTTTGTTAAGCTAAAGTAGACTTTATACGCCGTTACCTAAGCTAATCAACAGCCAATTTTGATATTTTTTACAGATTTCTTGAAAATTGAATGTTGTATCTTTTGTGATTGAATCAGTTTGATGTCGCAGTATTGTGCACGTCCGACCAACGATTGCAAAAGTTAAGCAACGTTTGTCATGATGAGACCTTGATGGGTGACCAAAAATGAGAAACATCTCTAAGTCCTCCTTGCTTCAAAAACCCACGTAAAACAAGGGGGTGCCGTGTAAAAAAATCTATTAACCTGTCCGATTCACAGGATTTTGCGTAACGGATGAATCTATACTAATATTATAAAGAGGAAAGATTTGATTGTTATTGAATAGGCTTCGAAACTACTGAAGGAACCGATTTTGATAAAAGTTGTTATAGGGATAGTTCGAGACCAGGGGAAGGACATAGGGTAATTTTCCTACGGGAAAAAAATCCCACGGGAAAACAAAAATAACGCGGGGAAGTCACGGAAAGCTAGTCAGAATATAATTGAGTAATTTAGATTGAAATGATAACAAAATCATACTCACAGTATGCCTCAACGCGAGTATGTTTATAATGTCAGCATCTTGGGGACTTGGGACTACGGTGAACGCTTACCACCCTGAGCATAGCTATGCTTGATTGCCAACCGTGTTGAGTAGCAAAATACAGAACATTCGAAAATCGAAATTCTTTCATCTTTGAAGGTGTAATTACCTCAGAGCTGCACAGTACAATAATCCAGTAAGAAATTAAATTACTGGATACTGTGACTTGATCATAAGTTGGCAACGTACATTGGGGTCGAGATTTGAAAGTCTTACAGGAGCCACATGTACTATAGGGGACGGTATATACGAGTACCTATTATTAAGTACCTACTATCACTGTAGCCACTAACTGTAGGTGCTTGCTTGTCAACATGACCAAATGGTGACAAATTACAGAGAACGTCTTTTCGTTACTAGAATAGTGGGTATAGTTACTAGTAGCGTGAAATGTGGTGAGATAAACAATTTTAATAAATCTGCTTGGCAAATACTTTTCAAAGAAATTATGGCGCCAAAATAGTTCATAGTAAGAAGTTCAAAATCTAAAACCGGACTACTGCAAAATCATGGTCTAAAATATAGGGTCCTCGCATAATTAGCGATTTCTCGAACTGGTCAATTTGATATAGGTATCAATTTGCGTTTGGTTCTGAATTGCAAATTCATATTTCGAATATACTGATTCACTTGTTTTCACATTATTAGCTTTTTCTTTGAAATCGTTCTGTTCGTGAAATTGAAATCTTAAAATACCGTGTTATTAATGAACTATAGCTTTACGCTTGCAGCTTTGCTCGCGATTTCTCGTGGAGTGTCTATATTTTCCCGCAGAAAAAACAGTTTTATAGCCTATGTTACTCAGTAATAATGTAGCATTCTACTAGTGAAAGAATTTTAAATATCGGTCCAGTAGGTTTTGAGTTTATTCATTACAAACAAAAATACGAATCTCTTCGACGACATGCCATCGCTAAATTAGAGGAGCTGCTATTGAAATGTCCCCGACACGATATCTTGCAAGGGATATACTCGCTCCCACATTTTTTCATGCACTGGAATTAATGAAATACATATAAAATGGCAAATATAATTGTACATATATTGATTGATTAACGATAGAATATCATAGATTTTTTTAACTTTTTCCATATAAAACGCTAATTTTTCATGTAAGGGTAATAAACTAGAAGAATGACACTCAATATTTAACCGTGATTATTTATTTAACAGTATGTTTTGATTTAACTGCTGGTGCAGCTGGTTCTGTGCCCTCATCAGACTCTTATGAATGTTTTGTTACGTCGAAAGACTTACCAGTTAGGTTACATTGTTAAGAAAGATCTTTCTGCAAGAATTTATAATGATGTAACTTTACGTTTAAGTGCGGGTACATCTTTCAATTCATGTTTACTTTCAAACATTTGCGGTATACGTGATCCAAGTCACAGTGTATTGTAAGACAGTATTTATTGCATTCTATCTTACACTTGTCAAATACTTGCATAGTATGCAAGTATTTGTTTTTCGCCTTATATTATAATCGAAGTTTTTAGAATTCTTGACTATATACTCATAACAAAATATTCTTCTTTCGGTTCTGTCCAATGATATATATTCAATATTTTGCCCTTTTTTTTAAAAAAAATAGGCATTAAGTTCTTCCTTTCGCTCACATGTACATCTATTATGTATAAAATACGGTTAAGATTAAATTAATGAATAGATATCATTGAACAAAACCAAAAGTAGATTTTTTTGCTATGGACGTACACCACATACAAAGATTAGTTTCTCTGCTGCACGTACACTATGCCCATTCCGTCACGTCTCGTATCGCTGCGTGCCAGTGCTCGATCAACCTACAAACTAGTTTGGGTAAACATTTCGACGCTCAGGAGTTCCACGGAATACATCTAGTTATTCAGTCATTCATTGCTGCTCTAGTTCTGAACTGAACCACAATATTAACAGAACTTTATAAGTTACTAGCTATGCCCGCGAACTAAGTTTCGCCATAACTGTAAAAAAAAAAATTCTGGAGGGCCACCCTTATCACCTAAGGGTATAAAAATAGCCTACGACTTATACTCCGACCTACCAAATATACACATTTTTTTAAATAAAAATCAGTCAAGACGATCGTCGATCGACCGTCGAGCCTGGAGGACTTCGATAACAGACACTGTGATACGAGATTTTTATTTGTACATTAGAAGATTTATAGGAGAAACGATAAATATCGTTTAAAATCTAAAACGTTTATAATCTTACGTTTTTTAATCTAAAACAGTTCTTCATTTTTGATGATGAACATTGTGCGAAAGAGACATTGTGCGAAAGGGACATTGTGCGAAAGGGACATTTTGCACCCTGTAGACATTTTGCGTAGTGAACATTCTGCGTCTAAGCGGAAGAAATTTATATACCTACTATAAGTACCTATATTTCTTGTTTTTGATAGACTCGGTATGACATTCATTTGACATTTTACTTCGTCGTCAAACGCCCCCGTCCGTTTTGTTTCTAAATAGATAGTCATCAGAGTGTAAAGTCACCATGCCCATTATTTAATTAAGTCAACCATAACAATGTCAATACAATTTCACAGCACTATGCTTACTTTAGCTCCAAGCATTCTATTCAATAGGCATTCTATTAGTTTCAATTACAGACTTCAATAAATTTAGAATAGACATTTTCTGTGTAGATCGATTAAGAATTTGTTATTGTTTCTAAAAGCTATGTAATACAATGCAATTTCGTGTTTGCCAGAATTTACAAGTATGTACCTTTCCATTTTTTCCTTTTGAGGAAAAGAATCCTATTTCTTTTCCTCAAAAGGAAAAAATGGAACCCTTATAGGATCACTTTGTTGTCCGTCTGTCTGTCTGTGAAGACTTCTTATCTCAGGAACGCACCAGGATATCAAACTGAAATTTATATCAAATAATGACATAGAACCATGAAATTTGACAGGAAGCAAGGTCTTATAGTAGGTACATTATGTAACGGAAAAAATTGAAACCCGTAAAACTGAAGTTAGAAACATAACGTAGAATAGTTGTTATGAAACCGTCGGCGTGCGAGTTCAACTCGCAATTTGACGGCTTTATTTAGAAATCTTAGAAATCAGGTGTACGTAACCTTAATTATTTACAATAAAAATTGTATTATTATACTAACCGAACTATTGCCACCAAAAGGTATCGATAGTTCGGTGCTTCGTACCAACCGAACTACTGCAACTAAAAATTGGCACTTGTCCGGTTAACCGGACTAACAACCGAACTACTGCCACTAGAGGAAAATATGTGTACCTTCACTAAGATGACAGATAGTGCCATTACGCAGTGAGATTTCAGGAAATGAAGCCGTTGACAATTTAATTAATACTCAAGATCCAAAGTCATATAATAAGAGCATTATGCTAGTTACGCTGACTGATTATTATTCTACTAGCTGTGCCCGTTTTTATCGCCCTATTTTTTCCCGTTTTTGAAAAATTTTTCATTGATGCTCAACTCCTATTCAACGTAGCGTGATCTTATATAGCCTAAAGCCTTCATCGATAAATGGACTATCCAACACAAAAATATTTTTTCAATTTGAATCAGTAGTTCCTGAGATTAGCGCGTTCAAGCAAATAAACAAACAAACAAACAAACAAACTCTTCAGCTTTATAATATTAGTAAGTAAGTATAGATATTGAAGTCCTGAAAGCGCTTACGCTTTAAAGTTGTTGTAATCACGAAACGGATAAAAGGGAAATGGTACGCAAATTTTTAGAGACAAACAATCGAGAAGAGAGAAACAGAAACAATAGGTATTTTAAACTAAGCGATTCATCATCCGAAGAACTCATATTGTTCAGAATGGGATACGTTACGTTTAAAAGATGGCTTACAGAATATGAATAAAAATAAATAATAGACAAATTCCCCGCCTCTTCGAATATATAAAAAAATCTCCAGTTTATTTCAATTTGTCAATAACACTGTTGGTCCAATGTTAGAATTTCTGGCAATACCAGTAGAACAAAGTTATTTAGATAACACATTTAGTTAACATACAGAACACTTAAAAAAGAGATGAAAGATGAAATAAATAAAAAATGGTCTGATAAAACACCAACAAGATAAAGTCTGGAAACGGAAAGAATCGCAAAATAAAGTTTCATGTAGATTCAACGGTTTTCCCGTTAAATAGACACCTTACTTTTCTTTCGGACGCGGACAATCCATTTACGAAGGCTTAACGCCACCTAATTGCTATAGAAGGGGGGATTAAGGGCTTTCTGCAGACTTAAGACTTCCCTAAACCAGATTAGGAACAGTTTAAGTCATTCTTAATAACGACACACTTTCTGTTCCGTTTTCGAGAAATCTTCTAACCGAAATCATAATGAACGAATCGCGAATGCTCTTAGCGTAAAATTTAATTTGTTTTTTTTTCTGTTCCTGAGCGAGGATTTTATGGTTATTGAGTTTTCTCCAGCTCAAATGAGGTTGAGCTTTATTAATGCTGTTAACGCACAGATGTTTCTTAATTCTATTCGCCAAATCTATTTTCCTAGTGAGGAAACTAATAGAATTTTTGAGGTGATCAAACATCGCCTGAAATACAGTAATGTACCCAGTTCAGGTACTATTACTATTTAATAGAACTTTATTTTTAAGTAAGAAATATTGGAATCTCCATGATGTATTATTATCACTAAAAACCGTAAACGTCTCACTGCTGGGCATAAATACACCTTTTGGGGGACCGACTGACCGCACCATACCCGCCGTTGCATAGTGGTTCCGCGTTCTAAAATTGTTTTTAATCATTCTTTTTTAATTTGAATGATGTAAAATATTTACTTAAGGCGTTTTTGATTAAATAAAGCAAATTTATGGAAATAAAAATCATAATTAATAATATACAGGTACCAGAAGAACTTTCAAAAATTAATGTAAATCGTATGCAGTTTTGCTATCAGAATTTCGTATTAAAATATTATTATTTGTAATAAAAACTCTAAATTCTCAATAACTAAAGCTAAATGCATTATACTAGTAAATAAAAATATATTTTTAACTTACAGTTCAATAAAAATTGTGCTATGAAATGTCAGTTCTATACAAAGAAAATATTATTTATAACTTACACAATAAAAAGTCCAAAATAAACATGCATCTTAAAATTTTATAACTTTCTTAGATTAAAGGTTCTTTTTCTTATGAAAAAGTTTCCGAAGACTAGTTTATAACTAGTCTTCTACTAGGGATCTGAACTCAGTAAAAGGCGGTTAATTTAATCTGTATTTGTAACTTTGCGTGACGTTCTTCAGGTAAAATCTCGTCTGAACTATTTTAAATGTACCTACTCGTATGTTATAAAATTCAGCTGCTTCTTCGGAAACTTTCGCGATGGATAAAAGAGCATATTCTGATACACCAGCACTGAAAATGAGAACTTTGTGGATGGAAGCAGAGATATTGAACCACAGATATTTTTCAACTAGTTAACGTGCGGTTACCAAAGCATTTTCTTTAAACTTATAACAATCAATATTAAATCCCGATAACAAAGTCTGTAAAATTATACTACGCTAATCAAGTAATTCTCTACGCAAGCCTATTATTTTAAGTGAGACTGCACAGTATGACAAATTTTCGTGCCGTAATACCGTCGTTCGATGTGCCGCTTCCGACACTTCTTGGTTTATCTACAGCCTAACCCTTTCCTAAATTCAGTTTGTACGTATACTTCTATCTATCCCGCATAATCTTTTCCTCTTCTGACCTAATTTGCTATATCTAAATAATAGTCCTATACGAAATATGAATAAAATATTCAATGAACCGAATCCAAGAGTGTACAGGAGATAATCCAAACTGATAGCGAGATTCTTTGACTGGCTTTTGTAAACAAACATCTATTTCATTTATCGGAAGTGTCAAGCAATGTATTCACAACAGAGGGATCTACTTGTGATAGTTCTGTTAATCGTTGACTGCGAATTAAAATCGGAAAGTCTTTGCTGAGCACTGTTCAACACTTTTTGTTAGTTCTACATATTCGTTTTTGTTTAACCAATTTTAATAATTATTTAAAACTATTTTTTGTGCGTGCTGACGTAAACCCAGAATTGTCAAGACTTTTACATAAACCAACAATTCGATTGGATATACGTTAAAAAAGCTTCTAAAATATATTATTTACGATCTGAAGGTTCTTGCGAACACCACAGCTCAAATAAGTGCCTCCTTGAAAAAGAATATTTGATTTTAGTATCTGAAATTAAAATATAAAATTAATACTAAGTTTCGTAGACAATGCTACGAGGCGTCTATGGCATCGTAGCAGACATTTTATGCTCCCGCGGGCAAAAAAAATATGTTCCCCATAAAATAGACAGATGTACCAAACTTTTAAACTCAGTCAGATAGGGGCCAACCTTAGATCATTTAGCCTAATCATTTAGATCATTTAGTCTGAATGCTCTAAGGGGCCAACAGGGGCCAAAATTATGTAGCTCTTGATAAATTTACAGCAACGAAAAACTAAGAAAAATAGGTTGACGTAGCACCCACATAAAACAAAAATTATAATAAGTAGGTGCTAAAAACTTAATCATATACAAAACACTTACCCTGTGCTTGGAACTCTATTATACACAATAAAATAATTAACATTTCATAGAAATCACCAAAGACAAACACCGGGCGGATGGGTCACCGATAAGTAGCAAGGGACAACAATCAGATGGTCAATTAATAAATGATAACTGAAATAAATAAGCTTGATATTTATACTTCTAGATAGGTACGGAAGTAGTGATGACATCGTGCTATCACAGCATCGTGCACAGAGTGATGGCGATGAGTGAGGTTGACAATCGCCCATTGGCAACGCTGGCGTAGACACCAGGCATACCCACTAAAGCCTGCTCCCTGTTCATTAGGGCACGTGTGACAGGGTCCATAATGCGACACTACTACTCACGTGCCTGGGCACGTGTCGGGCTATCACCAAGGGGAGATTGCCCGACACCACAGCAATCCTCAAATGAAGGGCCTTATGGCGGCGTGCACGGGGCCAGCCGTGCACGCCAATCCAGAACCAGAGCGACGTACTTAAAATGCAGCAACGCAGACCGATCAGTTTGCAGATCCTAGTGGTTGGCGTATGTCTAACAATAGATCTCGAAAGCAACGCCAGTACAAACAGGTTCGCAAAATCAGTAAGGTACTAACAATTGATTTCAATCAACATATTTTAAAAAGGCGCTTCTGGCAATACGTAGGTCTTCGCAATCTAGATCTGACTTGCACGGGTGACGTTTATTCCGACTCCAGCCCATCACTTATACTTGAACGAACTGCCACGCGTCGAAATCGTCATATCACCGAACGCGAATTGACTTGAGCCATATTCGAATGGTTTTAGCGCTGACATCTGGGAATGAAATCGGGACTTCTAATTTGAATTCGAGTGGCATATCGATGACACTTGACTTAATAGCCTTGTTACTTGTACAGGGATGAGGTTTACATACGATCTACGTGTGCGGACACTATATTGATTTGAGGACTAAAAAGCGAAGATTTTGTGTAGGTACCTGTAATAATCAACATCGCAAATCAACATAATATTCTTTTTGACTTGACAAGAGAGTTAACAAAGGTGGCCAAGAAAGTCATGACTCATAATCTCCTAACACCACCGACCTCACATCATAACATTACAAGCGGAACATAACTGGAAGAGGAGACAGCGTTCCGTGCAAAAATTCAGAAACAAAATCAATAAATACTGTGTCACGTATAAAAAAAACCTTTGTGATGTTCTTGCAACGTCCATAAGATATACAAATTTCAACAATGTGTTTATTTTTTTAAATGTTTCTTTACTGAAATATAGATTAATTCATGACTTTTGATTATTTGTTCAATTAAACAATGATCCAAAAAGGCACTAATATTAAAACATTATTAGGTACCTACACATAATATGTCATTTGACCGTTATTGGTCTTTATAGGTAGTTGAAAATGCCGGACTTCCTAGTGTCACGTACGAAGTTGTCTTCAACCAAGATATAACAGTTTGTATACAGTCAAATGAATTTGGAGTAAAATGTTGAGTCTTTCGTTAAATTTGGTATATATAAACGGATTTTGAACGAACAAGTTGATCGCAGATGGCATATGCTCTTCTTTTCTGGAATTTATTGGGATTATAATCGACTTTAGAATGCTGTATCAACAATTTACTTAACAAGAATAGTTGTCGAACTGTAAGGAGAAATGGGTTTGACTTGAAAGAAAGATGAGATGTCAGAGAGGCGTGTGCGCTGGTTCGGACATGTGATGAGAAGGGACGAAGAGTACCCAGTAAAGAAGGCCTTAGCGATCCCAAAGAGCAGAAAAGGTAGGGGGTGCCCCCTAGCTACGTAGTGGACAACCGTATCCAAAGACCTGGAACGTGCTTAGCTGGACACGCAGACAACCCAGGATAGATTATCCTGGCGCCTAAAGACGAGGAGAGCCGATCCCATATAAAGAGATAAGGCAAGAAAGAACAGAGAGAGAGAGATTCTTCGAACTGTAAGAACCTCACAATATTTGTATAGTTCACTCAATGGTTAGAAAGAGAAAAGTTTTAAAGGTGCAAATTTTCAATAAATCTCTTTGTGCGACCTCCAATTTCATCAGATCAGTTTTGTGTGTTCCATCCCAACAGCTTATACAATAAGTTAATAGAGACTGACATATACGAGTACACTAGTCTATGTAAAAATGTCCCTAACAGTTTTTAAAATGAAGAATAATTTTCTGTTTTTACCACACATAACATTGACATGATGTTTAAAGTCTTATCATGCAACATGACGCCCAATTTAATCATATTCGTACGCTCCATCTCGTTTCCCTGGACTTCACATTTTAGCGTATTGCTGAAAGTAGGGGAAGGCATAGCGAATGTAAGATACTTGGTCTTACCCAAATTGAGGGTCAGTCCATTCACTTGAAGCTATCGCACAGCTTTTTGAATTACAGGCGACGATAACCACATAAAAGAAAGCCTACTTATTTGTCAACTTAGTTGCATAAAACAAGACACAGAACAGATTTAATGTTGATAGGAGGACCATCTCCTAAACACTAAATTTATTGGCATTGGCATAAGTTAAATAGCTACCTAAACCTACACACAAATACGCACTTTATAAATTAATTAGATAAATGTTGTTTTTCAACACCAACAATCAGAATGTTTACGAAGCAGATAATGTTAGTAGAGACAATAGAAGGAAGAGCCATACTATAATGATTCAGGCTATCAATTGTGAACCAAAATTAATTACATTTCCATTCCGTTCCATGTTATATTCGGAGCAAGCGAAACTGCTCTAAATACAATATCGACCAGTACGTTGTAATTTGGAATAGATGTTGTTCTTCGAAAGTTCGGTTTGCTGTATCAGAGCCACTGCGGGTTCCTCAACATTATAGCAATAGAGTTTATTAACTCACTTCACGAACTCCTATTGATTATGCACTCTGTGTACAGGGCTTTAAGATTTGAAATGGGTACCTACTTAGTATTGCAAACTGTAATTACAAAAGCCGGTTAAACATGTTATTGTTGTATTAAGTATTTTTAAAGGTACAATTTTTCTTGTATTCACTCATTTATTGATCAATTCATATAGCATTTTAGGGAAAATATGGCTGAAAATATAAGATAACGATACTGTTTAATATTTTCGTTGAAAACGTTTTGTTTTTATTGGGACAAAAGTTCTGAAGCTTGAAAAATATATTTGAACGCACTATAATACCCAATTTGTGGCTAATTCAATGCAATTCAATTCAGTATCGTTAATTCAAATTTGATTATCACATAATCACTTAGCACGTCAAAGAACTTTTTTTTTTGGGAGGGGGGGAAAATGCATTTACGCATTCCTCGTGGTCGAGCCAAACCACGAGGATATGTGGGACTCCCGAGACCGTACTCGGCCCGGGCCTACCCACTAAAAACCCCCCCAGCAGCTCTCCGTCCGTCACAAGACAGGGGGACGGGGAGTACAGCCAGGCCTTGTTCTCGCTGACCCCCTGCCCGTGACATTTCCGTTGCCGGACTCTCTGCCTGGCTCTGCTGCTTTGTGGAGCGGCGCACAATTGCGCCACTCTACAGATCCCACTGGATCCACCGCCGCGCAGGTGAGCCGAAGCTCGAGGAAATCCCCAACGCGCGCGAAGCGCCACGGCGAGAAACTCGCCTCAACCTCGCAACTACAAGAGGTAGCCGCCGGAATCGGCTTCCAGCGAAAGCCACACCTCTTCTTAACATAAGAAGAGGGGACTTCGCCCTTCCCCGCATGAAGCGGGTGGCCACACGAAGTGACCCGCCGAGCTAAGCATAGCCATCCCACGCCCCCCCTCCATAGGGGTCCTCTCGTCAGACTATTAGCCCGCAGCAGAGAATCTGCCAGGTTGCCCAGGGTGCACCACAAGGAGGTTGTCTGACATCACACCCCACGTCAAAGAACCTACGCCAATGGTTCACAAGTCTAAGGCGGGAGACCTTGTACTGGAAAGAACAAGCATGAAAACCAGCAAATGCTATTTTTTTCTCCCTGTATTGATCTGTATCAATATCGTCAATTGGAAACTGACCTCAAAGCAAAGGTTTGCGCTCAACTTTCATTACAAATAGATGTGTTGGTTCATTTAGGCAACATCGTCCATTATTTACTTATCAATTAAAATAAATTATCAGGTGTGGAGCTGACTTCATGTCCAAACAGTTTTATCATACAAATAATCTTTAAATTTATGAATTGGTAGATTTATTATATGTTTTGGCAATGTATTATAATATTTTATACCTTGCCTCTTAGAGGTTCTGAGAACTTTTTGGAGTCTCGTTTTAGGTAATAAAAGCCGATCTTTGTATCTCGTATTTACGTAATGAACATCACTACATTTGCAAAAGGTTTATATATTTCAGTAGCTTGATAGCTTTGATAATGTCAATAGTAGAAATGTGACTAAATTTGAAGATTGGGCTTTCGGGCACATGACTTTTCAGCATGGAAGCTGCTGAGGTAGGTGACAATTTCAGGCTTTTAGTGGTAATTATAGGTATTTGTGTGAAATACTCCTCAAAAGCACTAGCAACCTGTGCGGCATCATTCATGGCGACATTGTTGACCTTAATCGGATAAGCAGTATCTCCTTGCTTATATGAGTATTTGCCAGTTTCTTGGTTAATTATATTCCAAGTCGTTTTAATTTTATTACTAAATTTGTATATTTTTTCCATTAAGTAATTTGATTTAGCTAATAAGCAGACTTTTTTCAATGTTTTAGAATAATTTCTAACATACTCAGTAAATGTAGCTGAGTTTTGATTGTTTTGCTTAAGAGCCGATTTATAAATACCACTTGTAGCCCAATTGCAGAACTTAAATTTAGAGTAACATGTTATTATTTTTTCGGAAAATTCTTTTTTATAAGTTTTTAAAAGATTACCTAAGAGCAAATCTGGATCGTCACCAGGATATGACATTGAAATGATTTCATTTTCTATTAATCGCTTTTTAGTTATAGGCCTGCACTTAATGGTTTTTGTTTTATCTGGTATCTGATGCTTATAACATTTAACCCATAATTATCTGAGGGTAAATAGTTAATAATAGATTTCTCCGCAGTTTTACAATCTCAAAACACATTATCAAGACAAGTGACTGAATATGACGTTACTGGTGTTGTACATTTTATCTTTTCACTTGATCGTAAAGTTCATACACAAGACGTCATTTGTCGAAGCCATTACAATGACCATTCAAAGTCAAAGACATTTTTAAATCCTATTGGATCAAGACAAGCGCTGCTGACATCAATGGTAAAAATGTAATGATCATTTTATTAATATTTGATAAGATTTCTCATTTTTGCGTGCGGAATTTCAAAGGCAACATAACGAACGTGAATTCGCAAGTGAAATCGGGATGCCGACAGCTCAGATGTAATTTGTCGAGTGCAAACGCAATAAGGAGTGCCCTCGTCATACGAGACGGAATTAAATATTTCACACCGTGCAGAGATGATGTCGGAACACACAGCATTAACAATAGAGCGAAATATGAATCAGAACGTATTTGCTTTGTTAATGAGTTGTACTACTACTATCTACTGGTTGACTTCTCTGTTGATCGTCGAATTGATTTTTTATATATTTTGTGATAGTCTACATATATAATTTGAAATATATTGATTTTATATTAAGTTGTCCAGATTTTTAACAAAATTCTTGATGTTGTCTCGATCGTCGCAGCTCTGGAAGCGATATGTGCTATAGTCAATATACCTACCTACATATTGTTTTCATTCGGCCCTGATCTGATTTCTGCGTAAAGTATAAATTGTGTCATTCTTGTATTTGAAATCTAAGCAGTCATAGCATTTATTCTATTGCTAACTTCACCAAACTTTGTTCAAGTAATTAGGTATGCATTAAAAACCATAAGTCTACTAATATTATATGCGAAAGTGTTTGTCTCTTATAGTTTAATGACTCAATCGCTGAACCATTTTTAATTATTTTTTTATTGTAATAACTTAAGCCTTGAAGAAAGACATAGGCCACTTTTATTCCAGTTCCCTAGGGAAACGCAATATATAACCGAAATTGTTTTATAACGGAATTCAAGGCAAAAGAACTTGCGGCTAACACTCGAAACTATGATATCTAAACAAACAAAGCTACACGCTTTTAACATCAGTAACTGTTAACATTCTTAGTTGTTTATCCGTAAAGAAGATAATGGGAAACTCGTTGTCCTCTCCAGTGAATCCCAATTGTTAGAGCTTAAGTCAAAAAACTAAAGCAAATTAATTTACATTATTTTATTACATTCTTTGTTTATTTTATACTTATACTCATTTTTAAATTAAATAACATACACACTTACACTATCGCATAATCACACAAAACACTCCACATTAATACATATCTTTTTCCTACAACACCACTCGTTACAAACACTAAACTTGCAATTATTCTGGTTAACCTTGATTTGTCGGTATGTTACAAGTTTATGCACCACAGACCCGTGTTTATTTACCCGTTATACATGTTTCATTTGTTTATTTTACTGTATTTTTTTATTTACAATATGTTTGCTCTGATCATAAAACACACATTTTCCGTAGACCTAATATTATTATTATTATTTATTATGCCTATGGACAACAAAACAGATTACAATCATGAAAACGTAAAAAAATCCTTCTTAAAATTTGTACTAGACTGTAACCCTAACCTTGCTGACACATCATTATAAGGTACAAAACAAGAAAGTCCTACTCAAACACAAACAGATTTAGTTACTAATAAAATAAAAATAAAAAAATCTTAAAAAATAATTACAATATATTTAACTATGTATTACATACAGCGAGCGATATGGGCGCGTGTTAAGCCTTAAGATAGAGTTAGTTACTTAACTGACTTTATAAAAATCCTGTATCTTGGATTAAAAATATCCAAGCACAAATTCTTGACAGATATTCTCGTTATAAAGCCGACACATTCTTACAAGATGATTATAAAAAGAAGTGTTGTTTTTATATGTTTGTAAATAAAATGTTTGGTTAGGTATTCGGGGATTGCGCTTTGTAAATTATATTTAGTTTACTTAAGAGGTAGGAAGAATCAATACCACTATGCAGGATCTTATGCAAATAAATAAGGTCCTGTTTCTTGCGACGGACAAGTAAGGTGGTTACTTTAAACTTCATGAGCCTCTCACTATAACCAGCGAGACTGCGACCAAAACCACATTTGTAGCTTAGTATCCTAAGTGCTCTTTTCTGTACACTTTCAATGCTCTCCGAGTGAACAGAGTAGCAAGGTGCCCAAATGGCAGAAGCATATTCTAGAATGCTGCGTACAAGACTATAGTAAATTGTCAAAAAACTCTGCCCGTTTGAAACTCTTGGTGCACCTTGTTATAAAGCCTAGTACTTGCAGCGCTTTGTTTTTAATATATGCGCAGTGTTCACGGAAAGTGAGTTTTGAATCAAATAATACACCAAGGTCCTTAGCCACCGATTTCCTATTTAATGTCACCCCTTTAAGTTGATAATCAAATGTATGTTTATATCGCTTGTTAGTAAAGGTTTTTTGTACATTGAGGTGCATTTGATTTTGTTCGCACCATTCAGAGATTGCGTCACCATTCAGAGAAACAAAGCATTTTTGTACATTGAGGTGCATTTGATTTTGTTCGCACCATTCAGAGATTGCGTCTATGTCGTTCTGTAATCTACAACAGTCGGACGAGTCTTGAATTACGCGGTATATTTTCAAGTCATCAGCATAGAGTAAGCAAGGGCATGACAGCTTGCTGACCATATCATTAATAAAAATGATGAAGAATAATGGACCAAGGTGTGAGCCCTGAGGAACGCCAGATTTAATATAAACAGGTGATGACTTGAAGCCTTTGAGAGTAACCAGTTGACTTCTATTACTGAGATAAGAATGTACCCAGCGGAGCAGATTACCGTGAATACCAAGCATAGCTAGTTTTTGACACAGCAATAAATGATTCACCCTATCGAATGCTTTTGTAAAGTTAGTGTATACTGCATCGACCTGTCCACGTTCAGCGAAAGCCTCACATAAATAATTTCTGTACTCTAGCAAATTAGTCACGGTAGATCTGCCTCTTACAAATCCGTGTTGATTGTTTGAGATGAACGGCTTAACATGAGAGTAAAGATAATCATATACAGCGCTTTCAAATACTTAAGCGATACAGCACAATATACTTATTGGCCTGTAATTTTCGCAATTACTTTTACTCCCGGACTTGTGGATGGGAATGATGTGAGCAATTTTCCAAAAAGAAGGGAATACACCAGCCACCAAAGACTTATTAAACAACAATGTCAATGGCATGCACAGTTCCTTAGCGCAATTCTTAAAAAATACAGCAGGTATCCCATCGTGTCCCGGACCCTTGCGTCCATCTAACTTCTTCAGAATATTCAGAATGTTGTCTTGGCTAAGTTCAATATTACAAATGCTGTTGTAACCATGGTTTTTACCATTACATTCAGCAGTATGGACATCACTGATAGCTGTCGACTGGCTGCATCCAGTAGTGTTTGTAAAAACTGAGCCAAAGAACTTAGAAAAGATTTCACATATTTCCTTTGTGTCGGATGAACATTCCGAACCTAGCGTCATTGTCTGTGGCATACCCGAATCTCCCCTCTTATTGTTAATAAATTTCCAAAAAGGTTTAGTGGAATGTTCAGATAAATCTTCTTCAATTGAGGCAATATAAGAAGCATACGCCGAAGCCGTGAGTTTCTTACACTGTGTGCGCAATTGAGAAAAATTGTCATAATCCCTAGGGTTATGATATTTTGCTTTTGGTTATGATATTATATGCCACGATGTATACTTTAATTTAGTTGCTTTCATTCTGATCTTGCATCTCTCAGTTTCCCCCTATTATCACAGTACTTTACATATATGTATTACTTCACATACGGGTATATGTACTAATATGGAGGCTCCACTAAGTGCAGTCCCGATTTTTAACTTGACACCTTTTATCTTAAAAATTAACAGTTGCGTCTGACATCATAACAGTGGTAATCGATGCCTTCCTAATAATTACCGTCCCATCTTCGTCCTGCCTGTCTTATCCAAAATTCTGGAAAGAATCATTAATACACAACTGATTGGTTTCCTGGAGAAAATGAACATACTCTCTCCAGGGCAATTTGGGTTCAGGTCAGGCAGATCCACAGCTGATGCAGTTCATGCTCTCACGGACCATGTAGTAAAAACCTTTGATAAGCGCAACAAATGTTTGTCTGTCTTCCTTGGCTTGGCAAAGGCATTCGACACCGTTTCGATACCCATCCTTTTGACTAAGCTGGAGGAGATCGGTGTTAGAGGCTCTCAACTCTCCCTTTTCCGTAGCTACTTTTCTGGCCGCAGCCAGGCAGTTATAATCAATGAAAATCTAAGTTCCGATTTACCCATAGAGTACGGAGTCCCCCAAGGAAGTATCCTTGGCCCCACCCTCTTCTTGATCTATATCAATGATCTCTGTTCCCTCAAAATTCCTAGCTGCAAAATAATTTCTTACGCCGACGATACCGCTCTTGTCTTCGCCGCCAAATCATGGTGTGAGACCTTTTGTCTGGCCCAATCCGGGTTAGATTCAGTTACCCACTGGCTGCGTACCAATCTACTCACCCTTAATGTCAATAAAACCTTGTACCAAACCTTTTCCATCAGTAGCACTCCCCTTCAAGTACTCGACAACTTTCGCCTAACTGCCCACTCACACCCCCCCTGTCGTAGCTCTCTCTTCATGTTGCTGTCCACCTTACCTTACCTCCACGGATTCTACAAAATATTTAGGAATCATTATAGACAATACACTTACCTTCCAGCCCCACATTAATCTTACTGCTTCTAGACTCCGCAAACTTATGTATATCTTTAAAAGTCTTCGTCAAGTCGCTTATCCGTCCTTGGTTAAAACAGTTTACATCGCTTTGCGCCAATCGCTTATAGTTTACTGTCTAACTTCTTGGGGCGGAGCAGCTAAAACTGCTTTAAACAAGCTTGAAAGAGCACAGAGAGCTGGTTCTGAAGGTTTGTACTTTTAAGCCCCTGTTGTCACCAACATATGACCTTTACCAGTATTGTGAAGTCCTTTCCGTACGCCAACTCTTCATCTTGTTAACTATTCTAAAACAACACGGCTCCAGCATTTTCGATACAGTTAGCTTGACTTCCCGACGCAACCGTCTCGTAGCACCTTCCGCTTCATTCAAAACGTCTTTTTCTCACCGCTTTTATTGTTTTCTAGGTCCGTTCCTCTATAACAGATTGCACGGCAAACTTGACATTTTTCATCTCCCAAAATTCCTCTGCAAATTGAAGCTGACCAAATACTTGCAGATCTTAAATTACTTCGAAACTGAGTGTTTACTCCTGTCTGATAGGTAAGAAATATCTTTGGAGCAAACAACACTATCACACTGACTCACGCGCGCACACACACACACATACAGACACACACATACACACACACATGCACACATACATTCACATCCATACACACGCTAAACCTTGTTCTCGCTCACATATAAACATAAACATACCATCAATTGCTATAATTGTATTGTAGTAAGGTAATTCCTTGGTTTAATTTTTATTTTCTTTACTATTTATTTAAATTTGCTAAGAAATAACAATTGTACTCCACCTGTCCACATCCCGAGAGGAGAGTCCTGGTACTCTGTAATACAGGCATTCTTGCCTAGCTCAGATGCCAGTCTCTCACAATCTACACTCCGTATTTTGGTGCTTATTGCAACTCTTGTATTAGATTAAGTTAGATTGTAGAGAAAATAAAGAGATTTTATTATTATTTTTTTATTATTATATTATTATCATAACTATATCTTTATCGAGAAGCAAACAATAGATATACAAATTGTTTGTTAAAAATATGTTGTTTTCAAAATCCTATCGGATGCGTGGTATCTGTTTTTCTGTGATCCTATGCAGGAGCTGCCCCAGGGGAAATCAGGGCTCGCCCCGCACTCTCCGTTACGTCTCATGATGAGTGCCTGATTTTACAATGTTATGAGTGTTGTTCATGGCTTTTCAAACTTAAGGGATCATTGCTTGCTTTTTGTTTGATTTTTGAAGAAAAGATGAAAAAATCAATGCTGAGTATAATATTTTTTTAATTTTAAAATATATTTCATGCTTGACAATGTGTTAGTTTTTTGTAATTCTACTCAGAACAGAAACTCGGCAGTAATCGATTGTAGAGCGATGGAAACTAGAAAAAGAGTATGAATTTGAAAAAGGAAAATCAAAAAGTTAAAAACTGCCGCTATCCCATTGTCCCTTTACCTTCTTCCGTAGTTCCTAGGTATGAAGCGTTCGGGGTATATGAACTAATTAACTGTTAACGTATCGTTCGATCAAACGACCCGAATCACACCTCTTTGTAATAAGCGCGAGTGCGCAAAGTATTCGCTCTCCTCATTGCTTTCCTCGCTTGCTTCAACAGCCGGTAGTAGAGTATCGGTAATTGGGTCATCGGGGCGGTAAAGTCCTCTAGTGGGGACCACGTATCAGAGAAGCAACATTGGTAGGTGGAGCAAGTCGTAACATGAGAACAGCGTAGGACCAATCGGCGGTTTATTCCATCTAGTCCTACTAGTAGTTCGACCATCGAACTATTTGAACAAAATTACCTACTGCAAATTGTATACTGGCTATTCAAACTTTATGGCCACGCTAGTTTTTGATAGAAATAGTACAGTAGAGCTTATAAGTGAAATCAAAGAAATTCGTCCAGAACAATACGTGTAATAAAAATTTATTCAGATGTAAGTTTGCATGATTGCATAGTGCGTAAAGATGTAGGCATAACTGCAATAGGGTATTTTGCAGTTATGCCTACATCTTTACTTTATTTTTTTAAAGTGAAACTTTTTACATCACCTCAAATATTTTCGTCTCAAGTTTTGTCGCATTACACAAAAACATGAGATCTTTAATTTCACCTCTTCACATAGGTCAAGATTGGTCTATGCGTTAGATCTTCGACTTAAAATCTGTCGACATCAAAATGTTTTAATAATACTTATGAATAGAGAGATCTCAGTGTCGCATTGTCTTGAAATATTAAGATGATTTTATTTTAGGTATATATTTTATTATGTAAATGTATTTTCGTTTTCACTATACTTACAATAAAAACTAGCCAGTATAACAATTAGGAATAATTTTATTCAAATAGTTCGATAGTCGAACTACTGGTAGGACTAGATGGAATAAACGCAATCGGCTTGGATCTGACGAAGCTTATGTGCAGACGTGGACAACTCCCAGCTGATATGTCGAGATAAATACTAAGAACTTTTGTATTGAAAACAATAAAAAAACATCTGAGGCTTATAATCCAAGCCGTGTCGTTAGAATATTAAAAAATTCTTCCTGCCATAGTTGCGCCATCAGTTGAAATCTTAATGAAACAACTTTTCCCGTTAATAACAAAAGTAAGAACAAATTTATTTATTAGAAAACTTTGGGCGATATGAGAAGCGTTGAGTTCCTGTTCACTATGCTAACTATTATTAAAATGAATCTAATTAAGTAAAGTGCATCTTGTGTTAATTTAGAAGCGATTTCTTTCATTTTCATAATTTCTGATTATATGAAACAATTGTCAAATTTAAAAATATCCTTTTACAAATTATTGTCATATTTTTTTTCATTCTCACCACAATGATGCGGTGCCTAGTGATAAATTAAGAACTTGTGCAAAATTGGCAATCATGAAAACACCATTACTGAATGAATTCAATTTAAATATCTGCTTCAATTACTTCTACGTGCATTCTATAGTTTTATGAAAATGTATATGAATAAAATTATCATCATCATCATTACAGCTCCTATACGTCCCCACCGAGGGGCTCGAGCCTACCCTATGTTAGGGTGATTAGGCCTTAGTCAACCACGCTGGCCCAGTGCGGATTGGTCGACTTCACATACACCATTGAATTTCTTAGCAGATGTATGCAGGTTGCCTCACGATGTTTTCCTTCACCGGAGGAGCGTCAAACAAATGTACATATGAAATTCGAAAACGAAAAACACATTGGTACATGGCGGTCTCGAACCCGGACCTCCCGATTGGAAGGCAAATACCGAGTCCACAGCATTGAATAAATTATGATATTGGAAAATTAAATTAGTCGAAAGAAGAGACAAAATCCTTCTAACATTCTTACCTGTTCTTCTCGAGAAGCCTCTCCCAATTTCCGAACAGATGTTGTCCACATTATTGTGAAATCACACACCCAGTTAATCCCTGAAATTAATTCTTCTGAAGTTCCAGTAGAGACTTGCCAGCCAATAACAACCCAATTGTAGTATTGGTTCATGTATGATAGTATATTTGTGGACCGATTTACATAAAGATACAGACGAGCCGCCTCAGCTTAGACATGTTATTTGTATAGGACAAGACAAGGGACAATCTTTTCACTGTTTATTTGATCACGCATGGACCGCTTCGAGTGAAACATCGGAATTTCCAAACGATTGCCCTGACACAAACACGTGTAAGATCCGCTGGAGAGATATCGTGTAAATAACTGAGATACTTGGATGAATGCTTACAAAAATTATCGGGGACGAATCCTACAATAGAATTTCTATTTATTTCCGTGTCCTGTTAACAGCGTAGTTTGGGAGCGTAAAAAAAATTACGATGTTTTCTTAACATTTTCTCGTATGACATTAACGTTTGAAATTAAGGGAGTATGAGCTACAGATATCATAATTATATTAGAAGTAATTATGTAACTGGTAGTGTATACCATCGATCGCTAGTTGTTTTGATTTATAATTTAAAGTTGATTGGTAGTGAAAGTTATACCAAGTGTAAGTAAATTGTAATTTATAGATCATCTATAAGAATACCTACCTTAAATTATTCATTAGCAATAAACATATTATTATTATTTATAAGGAGTTTAAAAAGAAATTTTGGAATATATTAAAATAATGTGAACAAGGGCACGGACTAAGAGGCTGTGGAGTAAATATAATAAATAAAAAAATACGTGCAAAACATTGCATATTTTAATGAAACTAGTTATTTTGATATCGTGTATTCTTGTAAGATTCAGAATGTTTATTTGTTAACCAAAAAGGAAACATTATATATTTCAATAAAGTAAAATTTTCTAATATTAATTATTTGGGATACTTACTTTCTTTCCAGGGCGTAATAATTTGACTGAACCTGTACATCTCTAAGGAGCATTGATTTGCTACCAAACGTAGATAGAGCAGTTCATACAAAAACATCATTTCATACCTAGCCACAGATCAAATATTTTAAAATTAATGTTTTAGTAATTGCTACAAGAAAATATCAACTTTATACTCTCAAACATAATGCTCAATCAAACATAATTGCTTATCGCGTGGACGCTCCAACGCATGAATGAGACAACACATCGTGATACGACGCCCGTGCGAGTGAGACGATTGTGATGTAATGACACTGACGCGAAGCGACATGTTTATGATTAATTGTTTTTGATTGGTTTTTACGTATAAATCGAATATTTGAATACATGATAAGATGTGTAATGACTAATGAGTTTACTCACGCAAAATATTGAAACCCCGTCTTTTTTCTGCCGTTTCTGGCTATTGTTACCACAACTTTTGAATGGGCAGTTCTTCACCGGCCCACTTTTCGAACGTTCATGCGTTATCTACGTTTGGTAGTAAATCAATGCTAAGGAGTCGCAAACATTTTACACTACATAGTATTCTCGTCTGAAAATATCATCAAATGTCTGTAGATAGTAAGATAAATCATCTGCAATACTAAAAATATACACAAACACACTAATTTTCTTTTGATGATGATGAATGAACGAAATCCATAAAGAAGAATTTACCTACGGTTTATTTAACTAAAATCAATTAATCCACGGTTTATTCCACTAAAATTAATTAATCTAAGGTTGAAAATGGAAAAACAATCCTTTACTTACAATAACTTACTCAAACATGACATCGTAAGAAGCTTTGTCCTTGTTAGTAAATAGTACAAACAACAATGGAAACGTTTTATCCTTAGTTTTATCACAATTATTATGAACCGTGGGTCCTTTGTCTAAGAAAAAATCTATCATGATCGCCTTCAATTTGACAACCATTGCGCCGTGAATACAAGACTCTGCGCCGATATCCTTTTATAAAGAAGAGATAGATGGACAACGACTGTCAAATTACAAGCGATCGCGATAGATATTTTTTCCATATTTTTTCTTAGACAATATCCCCCCTGGTCCGTGAAGAGTGTATAACTGTAGGAATATACTAGGTACAATTTTTAATGTCCCGTCCATTATTCAAAATTTGCTTCTTCCCAAATAGGTCACTTAAGCTTTAGTGCTAAACAGCGTTACTCTTTTGTTTCCGAAAATTCTGTTTCTAATTAAAAAAGCAATCTCCATCACCAGTTGTTACTGCTTCTTCGTTGACTTCAAAATCAAAATTTGTGGGTTCTTTAATAGATAACATAGCTTTCTTTCCTTTCACGTTTAACTATTTATCTAAGGGCGTCCTTTCAAATTCAGCATACTATCGATAATTAAGCATACTATCGATTATTTAATATGTGAAGACACTGTATATTGACTATTTGGTAGAAAAAAATTATCAACAAGCTTCACGAAGTAAAGTTTTTGTCCTTTTGTTTTGTAACTATGAGTCAAAGCAATCAAGGCTATTCTAAAACAGTAATGTAATAACAATATTACTTGCTATAATTATCACGAACTTTATCCCGAAATTTATGACGAAATTCACCGGCCACCCACTTTCTCAACTCATCAAACTTCCAGCAAGACCGGATATTGAAGTCAAATTCATTTTTTAAACAATGCTTCCTCTGGGGGAGTCATTTATGATCTAATTTATGTTATCGCTGTGTCTACGTAATAGGATAGGTATCTACAGGATGTAACTGAACACCCCAACAACATTCAAGGGTATGTATCCATCAGAAGTAGAGATTCTGTAGGAAAAATATTAGGGCTAAAAAAACTACTTTTTTTCCCATACAAACTAAATAAATTATTTTTTGGTATTAAGTGCCGACAGCCTTTCGTAAGCGTACGAGGAATACAACGCTCACATCATACAAAGTGAATAATTTTTTTTTTGGTATTAAGTGCCGAAAGCCCTACGTAAGCGTACGAGGAATACTACGCTCACGTCTGTCACGTGTCATTTTGTGTTTAAATTTCTTTTGTGTTAAGAGCTAATTATGGTTGTCACTTGAAAGTTTTTGCTTTCAGTTTAAAATGAAATAACTCTGAAAGTATTGGGGTTCTAGGTCTCAGACAAGCACCGAAGGTCCATTTAGTATCTTTCTAACTTATATGCTCCTTAAATTTTATTGGGGTGTTCAGTTACACCCGGTATAATACTGATTAAAAATATTGTTTCCGAATTATTCATGCCTTTTGTGCAGTATTCCAAAACGATTTGCAAATTGTAGAGATATTGATTTGAAAAGAAATCATGTGCAAAATTATACTGTTCCCAATTTTAAGATTTTTAAATCACTCGAATTCAGCGCTGTCATAAAAACAAATTCGTAACCGTAAACCAGTACGTAATAATAATTAATTTAAAATTCACCGATGAATCGCTCAAAAAGTTTGACCATGTTTCACAATTTCGCAAAGATCTCAAGTGGCTCCCAATCCGACTTCGTAGGAATACTCATATCCTTTGACTCCTATTTAATATTCTCAACAAACCATCCTGTCCTTCCTATTTGCGTGAGCGGTTCGCCTTCATCCATCTACCTGACTCTATATGTAGATCCTAAGTTAAAACTCTCCTTGACATCCCTTCCCACTCAACTCAGTTCTACTCCAATTCTTTTACTGTCTACACAGCAAGGTTGTAGAATTCTATCCCGCACAATATCCGCGAATCCAATTCGCTGTTTTCTTGTAAACGGCGTGTTAGAGAGCACTATTTAAATTCTTGTATCAATATCTGAATAATATAAATAGTATATTTAGTTTATGTAGTATATAATTATGTATCTATGTTGTATATTTATATCATATTTTTGACATTAAATCTACGCAAAACGCCCGTAAAAACGTAACATATATATTTTTTCCTATCGTAGGTCTGCTGGTAGAAATTTCTCCGGAAATAAGCAGTACCTATGTACCTTATTATTTAAGTTTCATTGTATTTTTTTTTGTTTTGTGTACAATTGTACATAAATAAAAAAAAAGCTGACCGTATACTTTTCACAGTTTAACAATTGTAAAACTGTGTACTAGTAAAATCAAAAACGAGTGGGTAGGACCACTCGTTGCGGAATTCACGGAATTAATATTCAAAAATAGTGAATTGGGGAATTCATATTCAAATCTTACGATTTCAAATGCGAATTTCAATTCTATTGTTTAAAAAATGCGTCTCCTGGTCGAGACACATGCTTGTGCGTGTGCTACGGCTACGTGTGCTACGCACATTGACTTAGCTTCGCTATGTATGAAAATAGAACTGGTAGCGTACACTGCAATCCATGGACACGCCGCCAATGAAAATTGTTGACGTCATTGGTATACGCGTGTCCTATAGGCTTACTCTCGAACCAACTCCCATCGATCGACATTGGGATTGCGATTTTTCGTACGCTTATTTTGACGCGCATTGAAGCCAAAGTCCGCCTGTGAACACTGCAATAATTAAATTTAACATTATAACACCCCGGCTTTTTAAACTACGTATTCCTCCTACGTAGCGCGTGGCCTAACAAGGGCTTGGCCGGTTTTTAGATGTGTTGACATAACATGCCTTTTTTTAAGGCGGGGGACTTACGATTCGACAAGGGGTAGGCTGACAAGGTCGCCCCAAGGATATGCCATTGGACTTGGGTATAAACCCCATACCTGGTTAAACCACACTCCAGCAACTTCTACCTCCGTTGAGACATAATCGGGATCGGCGTTAGCCATTCCCCGAGCACATAACATGCCTGGCCTAACCATTAAAACTATCTCTCCACTTATGAGGTCCTTAGAAGTAATGGTGAAAATGACACACTCCGACTAGCCTTACACCCTTAATTTCATAATTTCCATCAAAGAACACATAATTGCACTTCACTCAGAACGTCTGGAAATTTCCATAGCGCTCCCCTTGTAAAACTTTTCCTCAAGATGTTTCTCACTTCGAAAAGGAAATTTAAAAATGTTTGTTTGGTGTTTTCCCTCCTCATTTACTTAATTTTGACGCCTCTTCCTCATTAGGGCCCGTGATTGATGCTTTTTAGAATTCAGTCGCTCTTTTTAATTTGGTCATCTGTTCGTGTTGCCATATAAGTGTAGTTAGTTTTATTAGGCGCGTTTTTAGTCAGATTTAAGAATTTCATGTTTTGTGTAAAACCTTAACTTTTGGAGGTTTAATTTTTCAGGAAGCCAAGCCTCTTAATGTCAAAAAGGAAACTTTGAATATCACTTCATTGTTTATCGGATTGTTAAAAATTTGTTCTTACATCAAACAACTAACAAAAATAATGTTTTGTTTAGAAAATATGGACCATTGAAAATAAAGTAAATGGTATTTGAAATTTTGATATAGACTAAAATTTGGATGTAAATAATTTTTGTAAAGAACAAATACCATACCTTCGATAAAGTCTAACAGATTTCTGACTAAAGTTTACTTTTTAGGATTAAATACTAATCTTCAGATCGAAAGCATTGAAAGGTTTTATAGGAAACCTTTCAATGCTTTCGAATCTTAATCCTATTTATCTCTTTAATTATTTTACCTAATCAAGTAACGTCTTAATCGATTAACGGCCGTTCCCAATAAACTACCTACCTATCGCAGTTTTATCTATCTATCTGTGATTTACTGCCCCAATTGTCAAAATGAAAATTTAAAATGTCCAAATGTGCGAAATATACTATAGACAAGTTTTTGTATGAAACTAAACAAGCCTCCTACTTGAATGTATTAAAAAACACAATGTTACAGAACCTATTAATAGTTTAAAAAGAATATTTTTACTATGATTTTATTTGTTAAATTTAATTATAAAATGTAAAAACATTCCTATTATCATACCTTTTGGAATAATATAAAAATACAGACATTTAAAATTCTAAAATACTGGCTAAGTGGTAGTTAGACTCGCGTACCGAGAGTTCCGTACAAGCCTTTCTAAGTATATAGAGCTATTTTTTTATCACCCCGGAAAATTTAAGGGACGTTTCAGGACACGTCCATTATTATATAAAAAATAAAAAAATGTTAGGAAAAAATTATAAAAAAGTAAAAAAAAATCTCTAAAAATACCGCTCTCAACTAGTGCTAGTATTTTAAGGATATTTTAGAAAATTAATATAAAATTAGGTGTATTATGATATTATGATTTAAATATTAATAAAAAAATAACTCACCTAGAGTTATTTTTTTATTAATATTTAAATCATTCTACTATCATGTCGTGAAGCGTCCCTTAAATTTTCCTGGGTGATAAAAAAGTAACCTGTATAACGTTCTTACTACTATTTAGTTTTCAGATTTTTTCCTTTAATGTGCAATAAGACATTGCTTCTTGCCAAATTTTTTGATTTTGAGGTCAACGAGGACTCATCCTTTAGGATTTGATTTTGATCGCGTGTGTGATGTTTGATTTAGTGTGATTTTTTCACAGCTGAAAGAAACCGTTGACTCGAGTAGATATTTGATATAAATCTCAGTTTGACAACTCTGAGAAAAGGGCAGACAGACGGACAAACGGAACATGAAGTGATCCGTTTTTTCCTTTTGAGGTAGTAGTTATGGCCTCATTGAAAATTCGAAAGACCCAACTATTTGTATGGCGGATTACAAAATCAATTTTACAATTACGAACGACGTCACAGACAGAACTCGCCATACTAAACAGGCGTGCTAGGGGGTGCAGTTAGGGGAAGTCGCGCCCGAGCTGTCAAAGCGAGTGCGCGCATCCCTGCTTTTGTGTAGTGTCGATTTCGATCAAATTGGCGTTATTTTGTGTTGTTTTATTGAGTTGTGTTCTATTGTTGTTTTCGTTCTTTGTATTGTTGTCTCGTATCTTAAATAATTTGTGTGTTTGAAGTCAAAACACAAATTATTCCGTTCTTGACTTTTTGATTTTGGTGTGATAGGTTAGTTCTTTTCATTTTATTGTTGTTTTACCGGTGTATGGGGCGTTGCCCCGGCATCAGTATATTTTAGTTTATTTGTCCGTTTATTTCTTTATCTAGTAGTATTATTTTGTTAGTGTCGTTGCTTGTATAGGTTAAGCTTGTTATTTTAAGGTTATCCAAGTATAGGTTAGTTATTTTTTTTTTTAGTTGTTTTTCGTTCTTGTTGAAGGCAAAGGGTGCTGAATCCATACAGCCAAATCTTTGGACGGGATTTTTTTTTTTTTTTTTTAATTCAAGGTCTGCTTTCCGCGGGTCCGGGGATTTGGCCCAATCATTATTTTGTAAGCTGAAGATAGATTTCTGCTCTGTTTTCGCCAACAGAATCTTTGCTGGGCTGGGCCCACGATTGGACCATGTCCGACTCGGACATCATGTCCGAGACGGACGGGGCAGATGAAATGGGGTCTGTTAAGGCTCCGGTCTTAAGCGCGGAGAAAAGCCGCTCGCCGGTTAATGGAGGTGCATCAAAGGCAGCTGATGAGGTGGTGTCTCCGGTTTTGTCGCTGTCTAACATCGTAGGAGCAGCGCCCCGTCGGAGCTGCGATAGCGCGGAGAGATCTCGTCCCACCTATAGGGACGTTAATAGTGGGAAACCGGGACTGTCGCAGGCGGATCTTCCGCCACCACGGGCTGGTGGAAGGAAGAGGCCAAGCTATAGCCGCTTTTTCCAGGATCCTTTAGTCACGGACCTGGAAATAACCACTGAGGCGGAAGAAGTTGTAACGGCGCCGTACGCTCCCAAGGTCGCACGTACAAAAAGGGGCAGAGGAGGCCTAGTGCATGGTGTTGGGCTCTCCCAGGCTAGGCGGGAGCTTCAACTGCTGGAGGCAGACACTGAGTCGGAGTCTGACCAGGAGTCGGTGGTTGCAGAGGCTCCCAAAAAAAATAAAAAGGGGAAAGGGAAGCGCTCGCCTGAGCCAACCGCTGAGCTCCTTTGCGGCAAGGCTGAGGAGAATGCAAAGGCGCTGTTGGGGGTCGCACGCAAGTCCCGTAATCTTAAAGGGACTTACGTCAAAGAAATTAAAGACGCCTCCGACTCCCTTGTAGAGATTGTCCGGACTTTGGCGTCCAGGAACACCTCGGAGGAGGTTCGTCGGCTTCAAGCCGACAACAAGCGTCTCCGGGGTCAATTAGACGCCCTAATGGGGGAGATGAAGACCCTCCGTCGGGACTTCTCCGAGCGGAGGGCAGAACGCCCGAGGGGCCGCCGCGTTATAGTGACCCCACCCCCCGAAATTATAGAGAATGCTGAGTCGGAGGCTATTGCCGAGGAGGAAGTGGAGGTCCCGCAGGTGGTGCTGCCAGAGGCCAGGCCGGTTGAGGCCGCACCAGCTGGGGGGATTTCCAGGGGAGAGTTCCTGGAAAGTATGGAGTTCCTCCAGCGGGAGCTATTAGCCCAAGTTGGCTTTATGGTTTCGGCGCGCCTCGAAGGCCTTGAAGTGGACGGGCGTCTGATGCCGGCTCAGGCTCGGAGGCCGCCGCTAGCGGCGGACTGTGTAAGACAGATGCAGCCGCAGCCGCCATCTCAGCGGCAACGGGCGGCAAATATTTTGTCAGCCAATACTACTCTTGCCCCGCCGGCCAATATGCCGAAGGAAGCGAGAGTGGTAAAGAAGTCAGTGGCGGTCCCCTCAACATCCGGGGCCGCCACAACCGCGGCAAACGTAGAAACGGTCCAGGATCCCTGGACCGTTGTCGTCAGGCGAGGCCGGAAGAAGCCGGCAGCGGAAGTGCCCAAGAAGGCTATCGAGACGCAGAAAGTGCCAAAATTACCAAAAGCACCACGATCTTTGGCGGTAGTCGTAGCTCTTAAGCCGGAGGCGGTGGCAAAGGGTCTCACATACGGTGAGGCGATTGCCAAGGCCAAGGCCTCAGTCAGCCTCGGGGCCCTAGGTTTGCAACGTTACCTGCAGGTTTACCTGCAAAGTTTAGGACGGGGATAACCGGGGCTCGAATAATCGAGCTCCCGAAAGAAACATCCCCGTCCCAGGCGGACACACTAGCCGCCAAACTGGGGGAGGCACTAGGAGACACGGCGAAAGTGTCGCGTCCCGTCAAGACGGCGGATATCCGGGTCATCGGCATCGACGACTCGGTGTCCGCTGAGGAATTATGCCAGACCCTGGCACGGGCCGGCGATTGCCCAGCCCACCACATAAAGGTGGGCCGCGTGCATACGGGGGTACGAGGTGTCGGGGCGGCCTTCGCCTCGGTGCCTGTGGAGGCGGCGAGGCGCCTGGCGGATGCTGGTCGGCTCGAAGTTGGATGGAGTTCTGCCTCCATCCAACTCCTAGAGCAAAAGCCCATGCGGTGCTTCCGCTGCATGGGCCTGGGGCACCCCATCCAACGGTGCCCCTCTGCCAAGGACCGCAGCGGATTATGTTTCCGTTGCGGTTCCGACGGGCATAAGGCCGTGGACTGCATGGCGGCGTTAAATTGCGCCGTCTGTGCAGACGCCAAGAGGCCGGCCAGCCACCGTATAGGGGGTATGAATTGTAGCCCCCCGCCGGTCAGGGGCCGCTTGGCCCCGGTAAATGTGATTGTGGCTCCAAGAAACCCGTCAACATCGGTACCCTCGGAACCACAGCCAGCACCGGCCGCACCCGCGGTCCAGGAGGAGCCCATGGAGACCACCAATGCCTAGTGGTCCCATCAAGCTCCTCCAAGCAAACATTAACCACTGCGCCGCGGCACAGGACCTCATGTGTCAGACCGCGGCGGAGTGGGGAGTGAGTTTGGCGATTGTGTCGGAGCCCTACTACGTTCCGCCACAATCGTCAAATTGGTTGATGGCGGCGGATGGTTCCGCCGCCTTGATGCGGGTGGCGCGTCGCACAGCCCCCTCTCTCGTTCTTAGAGAAAGGGGCACTGGCTTCGTTGCCGCCATGTGGGGTGGAGTTGTGGTCATTTCGACCTACTTCTCCCCCAATCGCAGCCGGGCTGACTTCCGAGTCTTCCTGGCTGCGATAGAGGGGGTCGTCCGCAGGACGGCCCCGGTACCGGTGCTAGTTGCGGGAGACTTCAATGCGTGGTCAACCGCATGGGGGTCCTCCCGCACCAATGCGAGGGGTGGAGATCTGGAGTCCTGGGTTCTGTCCCTGGGGCTCCAGATCTTGAATAGGGGCTCCACCCCTACCTGCGTCCGGGTGCAGGGCACGTCGGTGGTGGACGTGTCCTTTGCTACCCCCTCACTCGCCAGTCGAATCAATGACTGGCGAGTTGAGGAAGATGTGGAGACCCTGTCGGACCACCTTTATATCCGATATGAGGTCTCCACGGCATCCCAAGGGGCCCTGAACCGCAGGGGCTCCGCGGTGAGCGCCTTCCCTCGATGGGCGCTCACCAAGCTCCGCCCGGATGTGGCGGAGGAGGCGGCGATGGTGAGGGCGTGGGCAGAAGTGCCGCCCTACCTCGCCGGGGATGCTAACGGCATGGCGGATCTCTTCGCGGACGACATGAAAGTCGTCTGCCAAGCCGCCATGCCGAGGGCGCAGGCTTGCCCCGAAAGGGGACAGGTGTACTGGTGGACGCAGGAGATTGCGGATCTGCGTACCACCAGTATGAGGGCCAGGCGCGCCTACGTGCGTTGTCGTAGGCGCGCCAGAACTACACCCGACGAGGAAGCGGAACTTCGTCGGGTGTATGCGGCAGCCAAGAAGGCCCTGCGGAATGAAATATGCAGGGCCCAGGAAGAGTCCAGGGAGCAATTTATACGGCTCCTGGACGATGATCCGTGGGGGCGTCCGTACCGGATGGTGAGGGGGAAGTTTAAAGCTTCCGCTCCCCCTACTTCCGCTATGGACAGAGGGCTGCTGGATCGGGTTTTGGGGACTCTGTTTCCTGATCCCGGTCTGTTCCAGCCCCCCAGAATGGTCCCCCCCGGACACTCCTCCGGTGGAAGTGGCTGCCGCCATCCCTACCGTGTCGAACGTGGAATTCGACATGGTGAGGGAACGGTTTCGGCGCAAAAAGAAGGCGCCGGGACCGGACGGTGTCCCAAGCAGGGTTCTGGCCCTCGCCCTGGGGCACCTTGAGGAGCGGTTCCGGGCGGTGCTAGATTTAAGCATCGCCTCGGGCCGCTTCCCCAGTCGTTGGAAAGCGGGCAGGCTCTGCCTGTTAAGGAAGGAGAGCCGCCCCGCGGATTCCCCGACTGGGTATCGGCCGGTGGTGCTGCTCGACGAGGCCGGGAAGTTCCTGGAGAAAATCCTGGCTTCCCGCATCGTCGAGCACTTAGAGGACCGGGGGCCGGACTTGGCTGACAACCAGTTCGGCTTTCGCACCGGCCGGTCCACGATGGACGCGGTGGCCCGCCTCAAGGGGTGGACTGAGGAGGCCACAGCTCGTGGGGAGACTGTTGTTGCGGTGTCTCTTGACATCCGCAACGCTTTCAACAGCCTGCCCCACGAGTGCATAAAGGAGGCACTCCGCTTCCACCGGGTGCCTCCGTACCTCCGCGCCCTCGTGGAGGATTACTTGCAAGGCAGGTCCATCCTCTACGAGGGTCCGGATGGGCGCGTCCATACGTGGGCAATGGCGGCAGGTGTACCCCAGGGTTCCGTACTAGGTCCTCTATTATGGAACCTGGGGTACAATTGGGTCCTGCGAGGCGACCTTCTTCCACGAATGAAGGTCGTCTGCTTCGCCGACGACACACTCGTCGCGGCGAGAGCTAAAACGGGGGAGGAGGCGGCCCACCTTGCGTCGGTCGGCACCTCTTTGGTTGTCCGACGCATCCGCCTCCTGGGTTTGGATGTGGCCCTTGAAAAAACGAGGGCCATGAGTTTCCACGCCCCCCGTCGCAGGATCCCACCGGGGCTCCGAGTCCGAGTGGAGGGAGTTCGTATACCGGTCGAGGCGCATCTCAAGTACCTCGGCCTGGTTCTGGACCCCCGATGGAGTTTCGAGGAGCATTTTAAGCTCCTCGCTCCACGGTTGTGTGCCGCCGCAGCCGCACTTGGACGGGTCCTCCCTAATGTGGGAGGCCCAGGATCGGCGTGCCGTCGGCTCTATCACGGGGTGATAAGGTCGATGGCACTATACGGAGCCCCGGTATGGGCGGAGTGCCTCTCCCCCCGAACGGTGGCCCTCTTGCGACGTCCGCAGAGGGTCATAGCAACCCGGGCCGTGCGAGCTTATCGCACGGTCAGCCACGGCGCGGCCTGCGTTCTTGCGGGTCAAACACCGTGGGATGTCGATGCACGCGTCCATTCGGAGGTGTATCGGCATCGGGTTGCTGTTCGAGAACGGGGGGGACGATCCGCTCCACAGGAGGTGGAGCGGGTTCGTACCCTGGCGCAGAGGGAGGCTCTGCGCCAGTGGGGTGAGGCACTCGCCTCCCCAGCTGCCGGCCACCGGACGATCGAGGCGATTCGTCCGGTGTTGGAGGAGTGGGTTGGGCGCCGGCAGGGCAGCCTCACATTCCGCATGGTGCAGGTACTGACCGGGCATGGCTGCTTCGGTCACTACCTGCACCGGGTCGCCCGTCGGGAGGAAACGCCGCAGTGTCATCACTGCGACGCTCCCGATGACACTGCCGAGCACAGACTATTGGTGTGCCCGGCTTGGCGACGCCAGCGCAGCGAACTCAACGCTGCGCTGGGAGGTGCAAACCTCTCGCTGCCGAGCATGGTCGTGGCCATGCTCCGCGGCGAGGCGGAATGGGGGGCTGTCGCCTCCTTCTGCGAGGATGTCATCTCGCAGAAGGAGGCCGCGGAGAGGGAGCGGGAGGCTGATCCTCAAGCCGCTCCCATCCGCCGCAGACGGATAGGCAGGCGAAGGCGGGCATTCGCACAAGCGATGCCCGTCTAGTGACCCTGCCGTGAAGGCCTGCGTGCATGGTTGGCCCCGTGCACGCCGCCGTAAGGCCCTCCGTCTGGGGATTGCCCTGGTGTTCTCGGGCAATCCCCCCTTGGCGATAGCCCGACCAGTTGGTCGGGCTTGCCCGGGCGCGTGGGTAGTGGAGTCGCAGTGTGGACCTTACCTAGCGCGCCCAAGAGGGCAGGGAGAACACCGGGTCGTTTTAGTGGGTAGGCCTGGCACTCTGCCGGGAGAGCCCCACACACGCTCGCCGTCTAGCCAACGGCGGGTACGGTGCGGTTACGCATTTCCCCCCGAAAAAAAAAAAAAAAAAAAAAAAAAAAAAAAAAAAAAAAAGGGGGTGCAGTTAGGGTTGCCAATTCTCCCGGAATTCCGGGATTCTTTAGTAAAGAGGCAGCTAGTTTTTAAAATCTCCCGGCCCCAGGAACGCAACTAAAAACTCCGGGATATTTTTTCGCATCAGTCCGCCCTGCACGGCTAAGCCAAAATACTTACATCGTGCCAGAATAGAGCGGCGGGGAAGGAAGAGCGAGGAAGAGGGTTCGAGAAATCTTTGATAGTCATTTATATTTTATTTCACCTCCCAGATTTCTGATCGAGACAGTTGGCAACCCTAGGTGCGGTGTGGGCGAGCGCGACGAGAGGTAACGGCGAACTCGTGAACAGTGAACGGCTAGTAATCTCTAAAGTATTCTGTGTTATAAAACAACCAACGAAATACACCTTATTTCGTTGGTTGTTTCGTAGGCGTGCCCAGGACACCATTATTTCAGGCAAAGAAAAACTTATAATATATTGTTTTTATTGTGGTTTTAAAGTTTTATTATGTATAAAAACAGTATTTAAGATCTTAAAACTCTATGGTCGTGCTCCAGCGAGTACAATTTTGCCGCTTTACTGTCGCACCGCGTGTAAAAAAAAGCGGCATGAACTAAAAAAAAAAAAGGGAGAAAATCTGTCCCATATTTTTATCAAAAAAATCAATTCTACTCTCCATTCCGAACAAATTAATTTCAAATTGCAATTTAATGTAGAAACACAAAGAAAAATCAACAATGCAAAATTAATTTCTCATTTTCACAGCATACCTACGCCCTTTGTGCAATTTCCTCGCCGTGCAAAAGTAGTGCTTGGCGGTTTAATTAGGCCTGCGGTCAACGGCATATTTTGAAACGAGCTTTTGAAAATTTAAAGCATGTTATTAAGTCGTTTCGTCGCTGTTGTGCAGAACTCGTTAAAATTCAATATACAGAAAACCTTGTGAACCCTTTTAGGGACATGTTCAGCATCGATAAACCATCGTTTCTATGATTTTTTAAGTCTCTTCAATAAAAAAATCTAAATAAATATTTAATCAGATTATTAAAAAGTAGCGCCGACTGCTAACCCCATTGAGCATTGGCGGAATTCCCCGACTATGCTGTAATTGATAACTTGTAAATACTGATATTAGAAACGTGTCATCATGGTTTTCGTTTGAGCATTTCAAAAAAATTACCGATATTTTTATTAATGCGTTTGTTACATGCTGTTATTTATAGGCCTTTAACAATGTAAGAAATCAAATTATAAGGTTTTGCTTTTTGTTTCTGCATTTCTTTTTATTAAGACGTGTAATGAATACCGATAACCATTTCTTTTATTTTATAATAATTTGTTATATCGTCTTAATAATTCATGTCTTCAGATATTTGCGATTAATAAATCTCTACACAAGCTTTTACTGAAGAGGCTTTATAATTCCCCGAAGGTACGAAATTCCAACAAATGAGACGTCGAAACTAGAATCGATATAATCTTTCATCAAATAGAATCCCAAATATAAAGGTTAAAGGTGAAGTATGGAGTAATAGATACCCAAAAGTTAATATAGTATGTATTTAATATTATATCGAAGACATAAGGCACCAAGGCCCGCTTAAGGGCAAGTAAGATAGCTTTACGATGGAATTAGGACAAAGAAATCTTTATTTATTGCCCAATCCATAAGCTTTTTATACTTCCACAATTT
Organism: Schoenobius gigantellus; assembly: GCA_963935595.1. Classification (NCBI taxonomy): domain Eukaryota; kingdom Metazoa; phylum Arthropoda; class Insecta; order Lepidoptera; family Crambidae; genus Schoenobius; species Schoenobius gigantellus. The sequence continues at coordinate 27,275,808 of OZ012554.1, forward strand.
TTCTAGTAATCTTCTCTGATATTTCCTCGTACTATTTCTTATATAAAAAGTTGTTTGAAGTAGCCAAGCATATGATGATATTATAGGTTTTGTCAGAAATTCGAATTATGTTGCCTTACCTAGGATTCTCATAGATGTAAAGTTAATGCCTAATTGCCTATATAATAATAGTTTAATATTATACATTTAAATTATGTTTGTTCTATAAGTATTTAGCTTGTTTACATTTTATGACGAGTTTTTAAGTGAACCCCCTTTTAAAAGTGAACAAAAATTTAGTTTGAAACAAAAATATTTTAAAAACCTCGTTCACATAAAAAGAGAAACATTTGAAAGTTTTAAACGATAAAATACACTTAAAAGTAGAAAATAATGGGTTGGTTTCGCAACTCTGAAAACGGAAAACGTGAGGCCCATCAATAGTGAAAGAGATATATATGGTGACAAATTAAATATTTGTTTGTAGTACTTACTTTACTGTTTTTAAACATTATTTACCTCAAAAAAAAAAATGTTCTCCAGAATTATACAGCTTACTTACTTACTTTTTATGATAGTGTCTACTGTCGGTTATAACCGCCTCCGTGGTCTTGTGGTTAAGACCACCTGGTATTCATCTGGAGATTGGGGGTTCGATTCCCTATGGTGGGGTAGATTTCTACTTGGTTCGCATGGTAATAGAGCAGAAGCCCAGCTGGCTAGCTACCAACGTCTTACCAAAGTTTGTCGCCATAATAACAATATTAATATCGTGTTCCGATAAATTAGAGGTAAATAGCCAGTTCCTCAATTGTTGAGTAATCTAGGTAAGGCTCACTTTCTTATTCGGACTTATCATCACTTACCATCGGATGACCATCAGCTTCTCTGTTGCCTAAAAAAACCTTCCTAAGAAGGATAGCTGATATGTGTGTCTCTGGACCGTCGTGTTGCAGATGATCCACATCTCCTACCATGACAGACCAGAGCCACTATATATAATACCAGAGCCTCGTCCATTAATCGTCAGGATGCCCCGTAAACAGGTGTGGTAAAATGGATCTCATTGTGTGTTGTTCGGAACATTGGTAACAGCTGTACAATATGGGTCATATTGTACAGTATGTTGTACCACGATGGTCCAGAACCACATATTTCATAACACTCCCCTTGTCCATTGTTCGACAGGGTACCCCGTAAATAGGTGTGGTAAAATGGGTATTATATATGGTGTTGTTCGGGACATTGGCAAACAGCTGCACAATCTGATGTAGGTTCTACTTAGATGCGCGGAGTGGATCATGGAACCCAATGATTTCGTAACTATAATTCAAATTTAGAACAACAATTAATAATAGTGGAACTATTGTTAATTGCTGTTCTGTTAATTATCAAAAGTTCCAATTAGATAGTAATAATATCAATTTTAAAGGACAACTTGTTTTTTATTAGGTAGGTTTTATTAGGTAGGTTTTCAACCACCCAGCTACGGTTGTATTCTGCGAATTGTTTGGTGCACAAAGAGGATGCAAACAATATTATTTTAATTAAAACGAGTTTACGTTTCATCGAAACAAACATTCCCATTCTTGGAAGGTTCACCGTATGATAATACATCCTAAACAAAAGGAAAAATGTTTTCTACTTACTATTATTTTAACATTACAAGGCTTTTTATATATACACAATTCAATATTTTCTTAGAAGCCATGAATAATCTGTTGGATCCAATGGTTGATTGCTCGAGAATGAAAATAAAGCAAAGAATTTTTTATTCTCTGGTAACTGTACTTTAATATGAAAATATGTACTTTGCCTCAAAATATGTATTTTTTAATATATATAAAAATAATAATTATAATAGTTGGAACGAAGGCTTTTTTCATGGTATAGGGGGCAAGCGAGCAGACGTATCACCTGATGGTAAGTAATTACCGTCGCCCATGGACACCCGCAACCCCAGAGGAGTTACAAGTGCGTTGCAGGCCTTTGAGGTGGGAATACGCTCTTTTTTTGAAAGTTTAAAGGTCGTATCGGTCCGGAAATAATGCAGGCGAGAATTCGTTCCAAAGTTTGACTGTGCGAGGCAGGAAACTTCGAGAGAAACGCACAGTTGTGGACTGCCAACCATCTAATAGTGCTAACAGACGATCCGATTTGGTTGGATCCAACGTGATCCAACCAAATGAGGAGCCGACGCGCCTACAGACGGTCCGACGCGGTTGGCAATCCAACACTATGGATGCCCTAAAAAGTATTATGTACCTATATCGATATCGATACAAAATACTAATTTGTCTTTGCGAAACTCAAATAAATTAACACCTTTTGTTTATATTTTATAAAGTTTATAAAATTTGTTTATAAAGAATAAATAAATAGGTACAGATAGATTTCATGGTTGTCCTTAATTTTTTGCGGTAATGTTTGTTAGAAATATTTACTTCCTGTGATCCGACTCTATCGATCGGTATCATAAAAATCCCGATCCAGACAGGTACAGTCTTTGAATGCGGTTGGATTTGTTTTTGAATTTAAAATTATGAATTCTTTCCGCAAAGTTATATCTACGGTATTTAATGTACTTTTCCTCTGTGGCATCGCCGTCGGATGCCTTGTGTTGTATCACTGAATAGGTCCATTCGTTCCACTAGTTTGGGAACTATGAAGCCACAGCCAGACATCCAGCCAGATACACAGACACACAGATACCTAAAATAAGACCTATACCTATAGATTAAAAAATTATCGTACTCGTAAAAATATTGAAAGAAAAGTATCAATACTTCAAATTCAAAGTGTAGAGTACTTCAACGTCAGTCAGTGACTTGAAAACAGCAACAAATTAATTAGGTGTGTATAAACAATAATAAAAAAGCATCTGTAAATTCACAAATTACATTAGGTAGGTACTCATAAATAGGGTAATGTCTGTTATTGATTATATAAATAATCAACTAGCAGGATGTGCAGTAAGCTCCTATTCAATCTTTACATTGACACTACGAATACCGCCACTATTACAAGGGACATAAGAACGATCCAAAGGTCAAATAGCTTGACAAAGGAGCTTACTGTACAATGCGTAACTAAACGTGCGAAAATAAATAAATAATCAAACACGGTTGCCCTGTTAAAACACAAACAAAAAGTAAAACAACATTTTTGCAACATATTTTTTTCTCTACTTTGTGGTTTGCAGTCGAGTCAATTTAGTTTACTAAATTATTAATTTATTACTTTAAGCACACATAATTAAATTAAACCACAAAGTATCGATACTTTTGTCTTTTGTCGTGTCCCTACTTGTCGGATGAGCGATCGGGCCGTCGAGCATCCAACAAGCTAATAATAATTATGTCGGGCCGACAGCCGTACACACGTTCCAATTTGGTTGGGGTCGGGCGGTTGGCTCCAACCAAATCGGATCGTCTGTTACGGCTATAAGTGATGGGCATGGATTTTTTGCCGCGTGGAACGATGGCGGAAAGAGGCGGTAGGTATCAGTCCGAACAATTCCTCGGAGCATTCCCCGTAATAAATACGATAGAAGATGCATAGCGATGCATCTCTACGCAGCGCCAAGGTATCAAGCCGATTTGATATTTCATGGCAGTCCTCTTATGCGGTAGGTACCCCGATTTCTTAATTTAGGACCTACTTGAAATTATGCCCTTCTTATAATTGCACAAAATTGTTTTCATCCCCCCATCTCGGAAAGAGTATTTTTGCTATTCGATATCTGACCGCCAAAGCCGTTTTTATCCGCTTGAGGTTAAAGTAAATTTGAATTTAGAATATCGCGTGCACTAGGTATGTGATTTCAAAACATCATTAAACCTATTTACTTCCATCTCCATGGTGACGAATTTATCATACAACTTTTTTTAAATTTGTTAAAAACTCAGACTCTGAACCTCCTTTACTTTTGTTTTTAATTCGCTTTGCGCGCGCCATTTTGTTTTGACGTCGTATTGTTATAAATAAGAAACTTGAAAACAAGTAAAAAAAAATGAAAATGAGTGATTCCAGCAACGAAGAAGTTTTTTTTTAATGTGATAGTATGTACCTAAACTGAAATAAAAGTATCGTGTGATTATTAATGTTTTATTTTGCATTTAGTCATTTCCTCGCTGAGGGGGGATGAAAAGTTACGTCTTGCACTCGAGTGCAAAGATTTTTCACCTTGTGCTCCTTTGATTCCCTCGCTAACGCTCAGGATTCTAATTTTACGAATCCTTCGCTTGCTCGGTCATCAAAGTTGAGTACGCGGTTAAAAAGCAACTTTGCACTCATGTGTAACAAATAACTATTATGTTTATCATCTAAAAATAATCCTATGTTATGTTGGACTGGACACATTTTTGTTGTCTTTATAGGATAAATGATATCATTAAATTGCGGTCTTGCAGCACCATTTAGTGGCTCGACACTGATTCAGCTCGTCCTCGGGATGAAGCGGGGGCGAACGAATAAAGTGTGAGAGGGTCACGAAATGCAGTAGGTATTCCTTTATTTGACATCCCTTTTCTACCTCTGTAAGCGCTGTGTGAAGCTAGCCAAAATAAACCTTTCTATCGCAATAAGTAAATAAATCAAAATATTTAATGTGTCCAGTTTCATTGAACATAATTAACGTAAATAAGTTTTTTTTTAATATTTTAAGCTAGCATTAACAAGTATATTTCTAACATGAAATCACAATTATAATTATTATTAAGAACTTAAAATAATACTGTCGGTATAAAGGGTCCAGGAGGGTGGTCGAAGAGGCCACAACCGGGGCTCATGGTGGCAAGAATACTGGCTGCATTGCCTCGCTGAATCGTGATGCTGATTTTTTGGGCGAGGAAAGAGCCAGCCCTCTTGTCACCAGTTGATGCGATGATTTTGGGTTTGATTGTATTAATGAACTTTTTGGCAGATGGACCCCACGGTCCAAGAGTTTCAAATCCAAGCGGCGCAAATATGTAATTACTGGATAAAATTTCGTATTTGCGTCGCTTGGCATGTTCAGCTTTGTCTGCCGCAGCTCCTGCTCTCGACGAAGTGACATTAAGGTGGGAAGCAGCAAGAGTATCCACACATGTGGCGTCCCAAATAAGCGAGAGGCCGCGCTCCCAGGGTATTAGGGTCAAACCATCAGGTCTCTTTCCATCATCGCGGGCAATTCCAGGTGGTTCAAGAACACTTGGAATGTCGATGGTGGCTAGAAACCTTTTGATAATGTCGTTTAGGGAATTGTGCCGCGGCAGCCTACCTGCGTTGAATCGGCAGGAGAGGCCATGGTGTCCGAAACAATCTACATCACCTCCGCAGGGACAGGAGTGTGGGAAGCAGATCGGAGATCCCAGACGAAGACCAACTGCGATTCGGAAACTAAGATCGTCTAGTAGTGTTCCTAAGTTTTTAGATGGAATAACGTGTAGCCAGTGATTGGATTCCTTTTCCGAAACAGCTAAAAGGCGTGCTCTGTCACGATCACTTGCGCTATTTGTTAATAAGTTCTCTTGTGTAGCCTCTACCAGCGGAGAGACCCAACGTTTTTGGATATGTAGTTCCATTGGGATTTCAGCGCTAGGGCAGAGGGAAATCCAAGTTTCCTGAGCCTCTATGAAACTATCAATTGAAGAAGGGTCAATATTAATTATTTTGTGGCATAATGTTGAAACGCTGTGTACAGAGGACAGGAAAGCTGGGAGAGCTACACTAGAGATTTTTCTAATACCGATACCGCCAAGTCTTATTGGAAGGGTAGCTTGTGTCCAGGCAGAGAAAGGCATATTTAAGTTAAATATTTTTTCGAAAACATTTTTGAGGCAGGTATCGATTTCTTCTAAAAGATCAGGAGATATCCAAACAGGGCTAGACCGTATAATGCATGTGAATTTTGGAACAAATAGGCAAAACTTAAGAATGGTGTATGCGACATGAGAATTTAAAATAGATAGTTTAGATGAAAATCTTTGAAAATATTGATTTTTGTTTCTAAAATTTGTTTAATACTTTCATCAAGAAGAGGGGCTCCAAGAAGACTAAGCTGATCTTTAGAAACGTATTTGATGCCGGGTGCTAGTAAGGAAAAATCATTTAGTATTAATTGTTTTTCTTGAGGCGAAAATTTGTCAGATATAAAAATTTCACATTTGCTAATATTTATCTCTAAACCGATTTCTTTGAAATTTTGCACTAATTGGTCCATATTATTAAGGGTGCGATATTTCTTCTAATATATAAAATTCTCGTTTCACAGTCTTTGTTATCGAAGTCATCCGAAATGGCTTGACCGATTTTTATGATTTTTTTTTGTGTATATTTGGTAGGTCTTGGTGTATATTTGGTTAACTACCTCCGTGGTCTAGTGGTTGAGACCACCAGGTGTTGATCAGGAGTACCCATTCAAAATATGCATTTCCTTCTATTTTTTGAGGATTGCCGACCTATGATTTAATTCCTAATTAGAAATTCCCAAAACTGTCGACATTTCCTACAGTGCGCTTGTTAGAGCCGATTAAACATCCGAACAGCGTCGAAACATCGCTACAAAGCGCTGCTGCGCCGAGTTGGTCTGTTGTTCCGTTTGTCTTAGAGACAAACGACAACCCTTATTTATTTTGGAGTTCGTTGACATTAGGAGCGGCTTCGCTCGCGGCGGCGGCCCGGGGTGGATGCGGATTATGAGCCTCGATGTCTGGTGCTCTCATTTTACGAGATCAAAAATCTTCTGAAGTGGTTGTCGTACAAAAATGTTGTTCTCTTAGGATCTATTTCACTAGACCAGAGATTCCCAAACATTTTTTCTCATAGACCACTTTCAAAATTTTGCTGGTTGCGGTGGGCCCCCTGCAGATTTTTATCATATTCAAACCACGAATTAACTGTTTTCAAAAAAAAGGGAGAATTGATGGGTTAATTAATGATTGGACTGTAATTAATAGTAACAAGTAACAGTCGCTGAGCTTCTTAAAATAAAGATTATATAGCTACATTGATAGGTGAAGTCAAGCCAATATTTTAGTTCTTCACTATCGAAACTAGATAAATTTTCGTGGACCCTTGTGGTTGAGCTTATGAATTGTGAACCCCCTTTTTTTGTCACGACAACGTAGATCCACAGAAAATTTAGAGGTTTAGCGAGACTAACAAACAGCGTTTCATTTTTATACATAAGAAGAAGATATGGGTGTCAAACAGTACCTGATATAAATAATATTTTTTTAGTTTAGTCATTAGGTATGTTATTGTAAGTCCCGATTCCAGTCTCGTACTCACTGCGGCGGATGTTAGGGGGCTGTGAATAATGGGCAATAAGCGCGAGTTATGGTGTAATGTGGTTACCGAAATTCCTTACCCGTTTCCCCTTTCCATATATTCACCTTAAGGAAATTTGCTTTGTGCTGTATTTTTTAATTAGCGAGATAGAAAAATGCCTTGTCTTGAAAATATATCTCTATAAGTAGTTACTTCTGTAGTATATTGTATGGGTATCGTACTAATAGAATGCTATGATTGATAATAAGTGCACGTTACGATTAATTAAGATGAATCAATTACGAAACTAAAAAACAATAATAAAACACGCTCGCTGGCGTGAAGCGCTGACGCATGGCTGAGACACTGAGAGAACGCGTTTTGAGAGGTCCAGTCAGATTCTATTTTATCTGTGCTTCTACGTACTTTCCTGATTTTTCCTGACCTTTTTTAAAAATGGCAAAATTTAATCCCGACCTTTTTAAAATTGCTAAATTTAAATTTCTTTTCGAATACAATTTGATGAGGGAAACGTTGAGGGTGATTGGAAGTGCTTGCGCCAAGGCATGTAATAGGCTCCACAGACCACACACCATTAGTTTAAACAGTCAATTTTAATCGTCAGTTTTCAACGGACAGTTTTAACTGACAGTCCAAGCTGATCTTGTGAAGGAAGAAGACTGTCAGTTTTTGAAATCAGTTTTATATCTGACCTGACTAAAATGTGGCGATTTATCGGGCGCGTTGCGATCCCCATGTGACACGAAGAGGTAAACAACATTGTTGAAGATCAAATATACCTACTCAAATTAAATCAGGAAAGATTTCAGCAATTTTGAGTTCATTTTTAGTACATTACTGCAGAGGCCGGAAAGTTAGGGACCGCCGGACGAGTAATGCTTTCAAGGCCGAGCGTGAGCGAGGCCTTGACAATAATTACGAGTCCAGCAATCCCATTCCCGCCGAGGTATGTATAGTGCTTTTCTCAATAATTGCGAGGAAATAATGAAAGACGCAATACTAGAATTAATTATAAAATTCAGTGTAATAATAATACCATATAAATAAAAACCTTTCATATTAAAATATTGATTAATGTTGTCTATTTATTGAAATATTTATAATTGCCGTAATCTTCGTATAATTTAGCTTTATGATCTGTAAATAAAACAATAGTAGGTACCTAATAATAATAAGATTCCTCTCTCTTGTTCAACGATTGCGTGCCCAACGGGTCCATAATGATCTTATTTTTTGTGAACCACCTATTTCAAACATTATGGTGAGCAATAAAGATTTTGAATTGGAAACAAATGAGTATAATATGAATGTTAACGCCTGCTCATTTACACGTTAACTTTTGCTAGTGCGTCTCATCAGGCACTGAGCTACTGCACTTATAAATTAGTTACCCTCTACAAAATTGTCATTCACTTTCCATCTTTTTACGCTACGACACGTACGCGGTGAATTATTGTAATTACTCAAAATTAAACTGAATTCCAATCAAAAAAAAAGAGTTTGATTCAAGCTCCACTCCACTGTGTCTACTAAAGACATAATTTGGCGACCGTGACAGGACATTAAGAAAAAACTGAAGATTAAGCTGCATTTGTTTTCAACTTATACATTCCGAAGAAAGGTTACAAAGGTCATCGCTAAAACACTTGTCATAACCCTGGGATTCAAAATTCAGGATTGGAGACGTTTGTGGCGATCAACTTAGTTGCAAATTATTGGAGAAGAAGATATTGAGGCAATATTATTTGGAGTTAACAAGGCCGGGCAGTGACGTAGCAAAAACTTCACCTCGCAGCATTGTCTACCAGATAAGTGCCCTAATTTTCCATCCATCATCTCCCACAATCTACTAAACTATATTTATTACTAATATTGTAGCATTTTAACCTCAAATTCCGTAAAATTTCACTTCGCTTGTGCAGTAATTTTTTTTATCTATTACCCGTGCAATCGTAACTTATATCAAAAAATTATATAAATCTGAAGATATTTTCATTTTTTATTATTAATTGAGTAATCTTTTCGTAAAATCATATAATTAAATTAATATTTGCATCATATAAAGTGTTTCGAATCAGTTTTTAACGATATTTCTTGGCCAAGACGTCCTTGGCCGAAAATTTCCAGTGCATTGCAAAAATCATCCTTACTCGGTGTTTTGGAGCTGGTGGGTACTACCATCACGTCGATCCTGAGTTGCCGCCGATTGAGGAGCGTGAGCTTAAATAATTTTTTTATAATATTTTTAAACGTTTATACGGCTTGCTTTGAGATTTTATATTTTAGATAATACATTTCATATTGGTATAAGGTAAAAACTTCTTATAGTATAATAAGGAAATATTTCGTAAATACCTACTTATTTATTTTATTGATTGAGCTAAAAAGGTCTTAATAATTTACATCAAAAATGGCAAATAAACAAGAAAATATGGATTTGACTACCAATATGAAAATGCTAATTACTAGGCGTAGTTCTATTAAAGGCCAAATAACCAAATTTAAAAATTATTTGGACAAGGTCACAAAGCAGCCACAACTATCAACTGTTGAATTTGCTGAGTTGACATTAAAACTGAGCAGGTTTGAGAGTTTGTCGTCAAAATTTGATGAGTTGCAGACTCAGATTGAATTATTAAATTCTGATAATTTGGAAAGCGAAATCGACGATCGCGATAGCATTGAGCAAGAATTTATTTTGTGTACTGCAATTGCAACCAGCTTAATTAAATCTCAAAATGAAATAAAAACTTTCGAAAAGGATCGAAAACGGCGAGAGTCTTTATTTCAGGAAGCTCAATGCTCTTTCGATCAAGGCGACATAGGTGTAAAATTGCCACAAATTCACATCGCAAAGTTCGATGGGTCATTCTTTCGGTGGCTCGAATTTCGTGACACATTTTCTAATTTAATTCATAACAACGCTCGCATCCCTTCTATACAAAAATTTCATTATCTATTATCTTATCTTGAGGGCGAGGCAGCACGCATAGTTTCGAATATTGAAATTTCTTCTAATAATTATATAAATGCTTGGAAATTACTTTATGACAGATATAATAACAAAAAATTATTAATAAATTATCAGCTAAAATCGCTTTTTAATATTCAACAATCGAATAGAGAATCTGAGGCTTCATTGCGATTTTTTGTAGATCATGTGACAAAAAATCTTCGCGCTCTTTCCAACCTTGGTCAACCGACCGACCATTGGGACACTTTAATAATTTTTATGTTAACATCAAAGCTTGATAATATTACTGCCATGAAGTGGGAAGAGTGTCGCAACAGCCTCGACGATATACCAACTTTAGAACAGTTTAATAAATTTTTAATCGATCGTGCACATGTTCTCGAATCTATAAATCGTAACAAGTTCGATAGTAATTTTAGTTTTCAACAAAATAAAAAACATATGCCTTATTCTAATAATAAACAAAATGTAACAAAATTACTTACCACAATTACTCATGATAAAGATGCAGTTTTTTTGTGTGTAATTTGCAATAAAAATCATAGAATTTATGATTGCTTAGTTTTTAAATCAAAAAGTCACAAAGATAAATTATCTGACATTGCTAAATACAAATTATGTTCTAATTGCTTAAGACAAGGGCATCCTGTTAGTGAATGCCGTATGGGTCCCTGTAGGGTGTGCAAAAAACGCCATAATACACTCCTACATGACAGTCCTCTTGACACCAATGTCAATACTGTCGAAATTACCGAATCAGAGTCATTAGTCAATTTTTCCAAAGAAATTAATAGCCAAATTATTTTGTCAACTGCCCTAATTAGTGTAGTGAATCCGGTAACTAAAGAGGCGATTCAAGTGCGCGCCTTACTGGATTCAGGCAGTCAGTCTACTTTCATTAGCAAATCTTTACAACAAAAATTATCCCTAAATACAATTTCAATTTCACTTAATGTACTGGGAATCAGTAATTGTCATGCAAGCACAGTCAACGAAAGCTGTGTCGTGCAGTTGCGTTCCCGATTCCAAAACAATAGTTTTAATACAACAGTTTCATGTTTTGTGTTGGATGTACTCACGGGTATACTACCCACCTCACCACTAGACAAAATTCAGTTGAATATACCTAAACATATTCAATTACAATTAGCTGATCCTTATTTTGACCGACCGGCACCAATCGATATGTTAATCGGAGCCGATTGTTTTTAGGACATCATCCGATCCGACGAAAAATCGTTAGGTGTGAACAATCCAGTTTTACATAATTCTCAATTAGGTTGGTTAATCGGGGGTAAAATAAATAAGCAATATTTAAACAAAAAATCAATAAATTTTAATACAAAAAATACGTCAATAAATAATATTTCAAAAAATTCATTCAAATTGCACAATATTATCATGCCAGGATTTAGCTAAAGAATCTCAAATTGAAATATTGCTTCCAAAGTTCTGGGAACTAGAAGAGCTCCCCAAAAAAATAATTTTATCTAAAAGTGATGAAATATGTGAAGACCATTACTCCACAAACACTATACGTTTAACAAGCGGTAGGTTTTGTGTGAGATTGCCTTTACGGGATTCTCCCGATTGTTTGGGCGATTCATATTCACTTGCTAAAAAGAGATTTCTAAACTTAGAAAAAAGGTTTAAAAAAATCCTAATTTAAAATCGCAATATGTACAGTTTATGACAGAATATAAATCATTAGGCCATTTATCTGAGTCGAGCGTTGATATACCAAATCCTTCTTATTTTTTATGTCATCACGCCGTCTTCAAAGATTCCAGTGAGTCAACCAAGATTCGAGTGGTATTTGACGGTTCCGCTCCAACGTCTTCAGGTTACTCGCTTGACGACTTGCAGATGGTAGGTCCTAACATACAAAACAGTCTATTTGCTATTTTAATAAGGGCTAGACAAGGTAAATTTTTACTTACTGGTGACGTAGAAAAAATGTACCGCCAGGTCGATGTTCATCCAGATGATCGAAACTTACAACTCATTTTGTGGCGGGAAAATGAAAATGAGCCTCTCAAAACAATGCGTCTCAACACTGTTACATATGGCACAGCCAGCGCAAGTTATTTAAGCACTCGAAGTTTGTGGCAAATTGGCGAGGAAGCAAATAGCAATTTTATAAAATTTATAAAAACAATAATACAAAATGATTTTTTTGTAGACGATCTCATAACCGCCACAAACGACGAATGTGAGTTAATTTATATAAAAAATTCTGTGAGTGCTGAATTGAGTAAAGCTTGTTTTAAATTAAGAAAATTCAAAACTAATTCAAAATCACTTTTTAAGGATTGCACTGATACACAAGATAATTTAATTGTTAGCGAGTCCTCGAGCACCCTCGGTCTTGGTTGGAATCCAAACAATGATACTCTTCATTTCCCAATTAATTGTCCTTCTGAAACAAACAATATTACGAAAAGATATATAATGTCTAATTCTTTCAAAATTTTCGACCCCTTAGGTCTTTTAAGTCCATGTATAATGCAACCCAAATTAATGTTACAGAGACTGTGGCAAAACAAAATTGATTGGGATGAAGCTGTTCCCAGTGATATTGCTGAGTCATGGAATACCTTTACTAAAGATATCCCTTATCTGGCTTCTCTTCATATTCCAAGATATGTACTCTGTGACTCACCAGTATTCATCGAACTTCATTCTTTTAGTGATGCTTCCGAAGTCGGCTATGGAGCATGCATTTACCTCAGGTCAGTTGATGATCACGGTAAAGTGACTGTTAATTTATTGTGTTCTAAATCTAAAGTTGCGCCCCTAAAGTTTACTTCTATACCACGTTTGGAGCTCTGCGCAGCCTTACTCGCTGCTCGTTTAAGTAAAACATTTTTAGAATCCGTTCGTTATACACCTGATCGAATTTTTCACTGGTGTGATTCGACAGTTGTTCTAGGATGGTTGTCAAGTAATTCTACAAAATTAAAAACTTTTGTGGCCAATAGAGTTGGTGAAATATTGGAAACAACCAACACTTCATCGTGGAGATACATACCCACTGTTGAGAATCCCGCAGATCTGATTTCTCGAAGTGTCAAACCAAGTCAGCTAGTCAGTAATAAATTATGGTGGCATGGTCCCCAATTTTTACAAAATGAAGAGCTCACGTGGTCCACCTTAAATAAAAATCCGTCGTTAGATGATTTGCCTGAAATAAAGAAAACAAAAATATTAACTGCAGTAATTAATGAATCTATAATTGACTTTACAAGATTTTCGAAATTAAATAGATTAATAAGAACGTTGTGTTACGTAAAACGCTTTATTTTTAATGTTAAAAATAAAAATAGTAAAATAAAGGGAATTTTAACACTTGAAGAACTTAATGAATCTTTTACTTACCTTTGTTCCATTGCCCAACAGCAAACATTTTCAAAAGAATATAGGGATTTATCAAATGATATTGCATTGCATTCGAAGAGTAAGATTTTATCTCTTTCTCCATTTATTGATAAAAATAAAGTTATTAGAGTTGGTGGTAGAATCGAGGCTTCGCCTTACTCTTACGAAAAGAAGCATCCTATTTTGTTAGACTCGTCCCATCATTTATGCAAATTAATTTTTGAACATGAGCATATACGCAACCTACATGCTGGCCCTCAATTGTTATTAGCCAGTGTTCGCAAAACAGTATGGCTTCTTAATGGTAGACGTCTCGCCAGACGTGTAGTCAAAAACTGTGTGCGCTGCCGTCGTGCTCAAGGTAAAGTACTTAACCCTAAAATGGGTGATTTACCAGCTCAAAGAGTAACCTTAGATTTTCCATTCAGTTCTGTGGGCATAGATTATGCGGGTCCATTTTTTATTTTAAATAGAAAGGGTCGCGGTGCTAAATTAACGAAATGTTACCTATGTATATTCGTTTGCTTGCGTTTTAAGTGCGTTCAACTTGAAGCTGTAAGCGATTTATCTAAAGAAGCCTTTATAATGACCTTACGTAGATTTGTGTCGCGTCGTGGGCTACCGATAGAACTATTTTCAGATAACGGTAGAAATTTTGTTGCCGCTTCGAAAGAATTGAGCGAGTTTTTAAAAAATAATTCTGAGTCACTTTCTGAGTTTGCAGCTCAGAATGCATTTAAATTCATTTTTATACCTTCTTACGCTCCTCATTTCGGCGGCATTTGGGAGGCTGGTGTTAAGTCAGCCAAGTATCATATCAAACGCGTTATGGGTAATTCACACCTGACATTTGAGGAAATTTTAACTTTATTTGCACAAGTGGAATCCGTCCTCAACAGTCGACCCTTGTGTCCTCTATCCTCCGCCCGACGATTTCCTGTTCTTTACTCCTGGGCACTTTTTGATCGGAAGACCGCTCAATGCATTGCCATCATCCACTTTGGATCACAAGAGTCCAAATAATTTATCTCGCTTCGAACGCCTAGAGCAGATATACCATCATTTCTGGCAAAGATGGCAAAAAGAATACATTGGTGAACTACAACTGCGAACTAAGTGGAAGAAAAACACATCTAGCCTAAGAATTGGAGACTTAGTACTTCTTAAAGAAGAGTCGCTACCACCCCTGTGTTGGCGGGTTGGCCGAGTAATCAGATTGTTTCCTGGACCAGACAATGTTACGAGAGTTGCTGATGTCAAGACTTCCAAAAGATGTTATCGACGCCCTCTCGTCCGTTTATGTCCCCTACTCCCAGAAGAGAGCCAAGACAAATAACCAGTTGAAGAACTGACATCTTCAACGGCGGGGAAGTTATGTTAACGCCTGCTCATTTACACGTTAACTTTTGCTAGTGCGTCTCATCAGGCACTGAGCTACTGCATTTATAAATTAGTTACCCTCTACAAAATTGTCATTCACTTTCCATCTTTTTACGCTACGACACGTACGCGGTGAATTATTGTAATTACTCAAAATTAAACTGAATTCCAATAAAAAAAAAGAGTTTGATTCAAGCTCCACTGTGTCTACTAAAGACAATGAATAAAAAAACAAATCAAGCAATTAATAATTAATTATAGTAGCCTAGCATCAAAGAGTAATTTATTACTATGCTTAGCATTTAGTAATACTAATACTTTTTAATTTTCAATTAGTGCAAAGGAAACAAAGCCCATACAGTCCAATCATATTTTACGCAAAATATGTAATACTGCAGATTATGACTTTTTTCTCTCGCAACGAAAATTAAGCATATTTTCGTGTGATTTTATACCAACATTTTAATAAAATTGTTGTCATATTCATATACAACGTGTCTCATAATAACTCCCCATAAAACGTACAATATTTACTTAACCGAAAATAATGTCAACTTTAATAACATGTTATTATATAAATAGAATTTAATTGTCAAATTTATGAAAATTCAGTTTTACAACAGTTTTAGGTTGGCACTTTTGATAGTTTAAATAAAATGAAATATTATAATTTTTATGGGGAGATAATATGAGACACGTTGTATATGCTCGAAGAGTGCAATTTTTAGAATGTTGTAGCAATTGGCTGTATGTCAAGTTACATAATTATTCAAGTTATAGATAAATTAAAAAACATTGGAGCAGCGGCCAAAAATTAATTTTCATACTTACTTTCCTGGCCTAGGCCGGTAAAGTAATGCATGAGCCAAGAATTACAAACTTTGTGTCTTCTTTCTACTACAATAATGCCTACATTTCCGAGCATGTTTAAGAAAAATAATTTTTGGTACAGCATACGATCAAGTGTACAAAAGGTGGACTTAATGCCTGCGTTCAGTTAATAATTATACATGATTATATTTTTTTGTCATTCTTTGCTTTTATTAAAAACTATTTTATTTTTATTATTCTATACTTACCAATGAAATATAGAAACGAAATGATGGGATTTAAGTCGAAACTAAACATGTGTGGGCACAAAAGCTGCCAGTTTTGTTAGTGAAAAAGTTTCTAGTTTTTTTAAAACCGGGTAGGGAAAACTGCAAGTCGAAACTCATAATACAAACACGGTCTAAAGTTAGTCTTGGCTTAAACCAGAACTAAGTCCCTATCTATGTATATTTAACACAAGTGAAAGCGCACTAGGTTTAAACCAAAACTAACTTTAGACCAGGCTTTGAGCAGGTTTTGTAATAAGACGGATGGTGTATGGCGTCCGTGGTGGCCTTTGAGCATTCTAAGGTAAGGTTTTGTGTAATTCTAAATCAAATCTAAATTATATATACAACTAGCTGTACCCTCACGGGTGTCCCCATAACACCCTACCAAAGTTTCATTACAATCTGATGAATGGTTTAGGAGGACGTATAGAGGACAAACAAACATAGTAATACATTGATTTTTATTTATATAATAATATAGAAGATGTGTGTGGTACCTACATTCCATATTCAGTCAAAAGTCACAAATGTCAACATAGTCATATAAAAATTATGGCGTCATTGAAAATTCGAAATTGTAAAATTAATTTTCTAATTCCCCAAACATTTTTTTCCACAGACTCAACTATTTGTGTGGGGGATTTCAAAATTCAATCGTGAGCATCTCTTGGCTGAGGTGATAAATATCGAATGCATTTCAAATTACTCTCCAAACTGTCAAGTCCTAATGCGGATTCTAAATTATAGAAAGTAAAATTCCCCAGAAGTCAAGGGGAATATTCACTTTCGATTGAAACATGAAAATGAAACATCAAAATAATTTCCAACTAACATTTTTAAAAATTTCAGAGGAATAAAATATTTTTCAAACCGACGACGTTATAGTATGAAAATATATTTCATAAAATATCCTATTTTACTGTTGTTCCTTTCATTAAAAAGCCATTTTTTTCTAATTCTTATTAATGCGGAAAATGCGAGAACGTCTTATACGGTGAGATCAAGTGCTGGGACGAGAGCAGGGGTGAAGAATGGTACTTACATTGTTGTGCAGGAAACAGGGTCGTATAAAAACTGGGTCACATTTCATGATAATCGATTGGCAGGACCAAGGTCCAATATACGGCTATCTATATATTATGTTTACACTGAACCGCAAGAAAACGAGTCACTCACAAAAATTTAAAGTTTTAAAAAATATTGAAGGATGTTTATAAAAACGAAACTTAATTAAAGTTTATTTAATAACAAATACTATTAAAAGTTTAGAATCTTATTTTTTTTGACAATTGAATATAATACCAGCACAGCTAGTATTTTATAATACCGTTATTATAAAATACTAGCTACACAGCGCGACGGTAATCTCCGGTATCCGGCGAGTTTAGCGACAATGGCGATACAGTAAATACGCGACTTAATCAAAAATACAAAATATTCTTATTTTTAGTACCTAATAAAAAAAAATACAAGCTGTTAGTACTCGTCACTAAGAATCAAACGAGCCCAAACTCGATGAGGTTGTGTTGTTTTATTGTGGAGTTCCTATGGCCACCCTCCAGCTCCAGCATTAGATGAGATCCATGTCATCATAATTGCATTGCAAAATTTCAGCTCAATCGGAAACCGGGAAGTGGGTATAACTAAACTTCCAAGATTTAGATTTTCTTATAGACACCGGGATAGCTGAAAGTAAAAAAGCTTGTAAAATGGACTTATGTAATTAAGCATTTTCGACCAGTCAACCGAACAGATTGTCAAAATAAATGCATTTGGCGTATGAAAGATCACAAAGTAAATATTTAATTATGTACTTCAATAATTCAAGATTCAAAAATTTTAGTGGATAGTGGATAGTGGATGTCGTCCCTACTCTATCTGTCAACTCATTTGGGCCTCTTTCACCGCTTAACATCAGGCGGGAGGAGGTCATTTGCCGGGACATACATAAAAAAAAATTAAGTCAAAAACAAAATTCTAATTAGAAGAAAACATATTAGGCCATGCATCTATGCATACATCCAAAATAGACATCCCAATATTCTCAATAAGAAGAAACACCAAGGTCGTGAGAATTCAAAAATAGGTATTTGTAAAATGTATAAGCTGTCGCGCTGTGTGCCCGAACAACTGAACTGAGCGCGATAGGGACAACTGCAGCTAGGACCGAAAATACATTGGAAAAGTACACAAAATATACGTTTCGTAGTCCACTGTTTTCTCCGAGAAAAAATTACCGATTTAATTACTTTTTGCGTTAAAAATTAAAGCAAGGTTTTTTATGTGATTCTACGTTTTGCTTTTTTCTTATAATCTTGTTCAATTTGTTTGCTGGACGTGTGAATACAGCAGAAAATTAGATCGATTTTTTTAGATTATTTAAGGTTCAAAATCTCTTTTAATAATTAACTTAATAAAAAAGGAATACATAGGAACATGCTTATAGTGGCCATTGATTTTATTGAAAAAAATAGAGCAACTAGTGCCATTATCCAGGAAGGAAACAGGGGACTACGTTTGTATAGAAAAACGGCCTGTACGGTTTCCTCATAAGGATGTCTGATTAAATTGGTAAGTACTAATTAATGCATTGTTTTAGGTTTCACTGCACAGTCAAAAGGTATAGTCGACCAGAAAAGTGGTTTACAACCTTAATCATTGTTGATTGTTGTTGTTAGTTGATTTTCCTGTGCAATAACATACGGACAGGTACTAAGACGTTTAGTTTCCCGGGCGACTGTACCTACGTGAATGACAGATTAAATGTTCTACGAAGCCGAAACAAGCATATTCTCTGACTCCAAGGCTCAATGTACTGTGAACACTCATCGAGAATCTTGCCCCATCGGAATTTAGGTCATTAGTAGCCGTTATCTCGTCGGCTCGGATCAAATTAATCAAAGGTTGAACAGATACTCAAGATCCCCGGGGGCGACTCCAAGGCGGTAAAAGTTTCAAAGTGGTTAATTTTGCAATTAGTTAAAGAATTAACGACCGAAAACTTTCCATTGTTCGACTCGAGAGCTGAAAGTATGTGAATAGTTTCGTTACGAGCGGTTTTCGTCGCATTTCATTAGTTTTAGAACTTTGGAAAGTTTTGTGAAATATTTTTAATTTCATGAATGTGCCTTTGGAATCGCAATGCGCCCTTATAGATTTTATCTGCATGAAATTTTTGGGTGTGTTGACTAGTCTAAAGTTTGGGATAGAAAGAGAAACATAGGAAAGAATGTAATAAAATCATTGGTCTCAGTCATTAATGAAGAATATTTTTTTTTTACTTATAAAAAAAAAATAATTGTCGAAAAAATAAGAAGAGGTATAAAAAATAGCCTACGGCCTGGCCTATTGCCAGACCTACCAAATATACACAAAAATTTCATAAAAATCGGTCAACCCGTTTCGGAGGAGTTCGATAACAAACACTGTGACACGAGAATTTTATATATTAGATTACTTAATCTTTTTTATTTGTTTGTAAATTTCTTACTATTACGTATTGTTTTAAATGTTTTGTTGTAATTTTTGACAATGTTAAACAGTCAAATTGTTCCCATTATTCTTCAGTTAGGAAGATATTTCTGTATGAAAATAATTCGGTGCGAAAGAAGAAAAAAAAACTATCAGTTTCCCTCGCTATAAAAAAGACACAAACGCTGTTTATGATGCTCGCTGCCAATGTTTAAGTTAATATCATGCTTAAATTAACTAGATACTTCAATTAACTTAGCGATATAATGGTAAGGAAATTTAAAAGAGATGTTCGCATGGTGAGAATATAGCCAATCATTTTACTTTCCGTTTATTGTGTAGCCATAAAGGTGCGTTCAGATTTTGCGAAAGTGACACAAATATTTAGTTCGTGAACTGATCCGCAGTGAGCTGATGTTGTAGATTAAATTTTATTTGCCTAGCCTAGCCCCATACCCATTACCACATTACAAGTCCAAATTGTGAGCGTGAGAGTAAGCCTAATGAGGCCTCCACGTCACTGCACCATTCTTTAAAATATGTCGCACTAGGTCATCATACACATTTATCACAAAGTTCTAACTTCAAATGTTAACACATGTTAAATGTTTGGTAAGATAGCTTGTTGTAAATGTCGCGCTTGCAAGTGTCTAGCGCATTGCCTACCGTATCCCTTGTTGCCTGACATATTAGCTTTAGCAACCTCATTAAAGCAGGAGCACAATATGAGATTATATTTGGTCGCAGTTTTTTGTAAAGTGTTGATAGTTCCCAAGCGGGTCTGCTTGGACCAATAAGCGTTGTGCCTGTTTTACGCTTAAGCATTTATATCTTCATTCGTATTCTCTATGCATCCACCAGATCACGATGCACCCTAATATTTATATGCGCACTCACCGTGGCAGTAACCCTTGTCCATCCGAATTTATCTAGTTAAGCTCTAGTAAACTCACTAAAGCAGGAGCACAACATGAGACTGTGTATTTGCAGTTTTTTTTGAAGTGTTGATACTTCCTTAGCGGGCCTGCTTGGACCAATAAGCGTTGTGCCTATCCTGCGCTTAAGCAATTATATCTTTCTTTATTAGTATTCTCTATGCATCCACCAGATCTAGACGCACCCTAACTTTTGTACGCGCTCGCCGCGCCGGGACAATAATTCTCGTCCACCCGAATTAATCCAGTAGCTTCACTAAAGCAGGAGCATAACATGACACTATGTATTCGCAGTTTTGCTTGAAGTGGATACTTCCTTAGAAAGAAAAAGAAAGAAAGAAATTTTTTATTTTGCCACCACACGACAAAAACACAAAAAATGATCAGAAAACAGTTTAAGAACAAATACAAACAATTATTTAGGTCTTAGTCGTTGTGTGATGCCAAAACTGTACTCAGCGTACTTAGCGGGCCTGCTTGGACCAATAAGCGTTGTGCCTATCCTGCGCTTAAGCAATTATATTTATTATATCTTTATTAGTATTCGCTATGCATCCATCAGATCTAGACGCACCCTAACATTTGTACGCGTTCGCCGCGCCGGGACAGTAACTCTCGTCCGTCCGAATTAATGGCTCATTATTTCGCGGCACTTAATGCTCGGAAGAGCAGGTGAGCGTCTTTACTGCGGGCTTAGTTCGCCGAAGTTCCCATTCTACAGACATTTTTGTGGCTGTGGTTAGGTGCGGACATTTATCTAGTGTTAAAACTGCTTTGGGGTGGTAACTTTAAAGATTGCTGTGAAATTTTGCACTATTTAGGTACCTATATAGCTGCCTAATATTTACTTCAGGTCGAAAGCACGTCGGAATGAGCAGTGTTTTTGGCGCGCTGTCAGTACTGTTTGCCTCACTGTCACTGTCTGTCTTGTGCTGGCGGCGTGACATCTGGGATAAATACCGTGCAATACTAGCTTGTGACTCTGGTCATAAATGACCTGCTATTGTACTTGGTTACCCCTTATCATCGATCCAATC
The DNA here is from genome assembly GCA_963935595.1 of Schoenobius gigantellus. Classification (NCBI taxonomy): domain Eukaryota; kingdom Metazoa; phylum Arthropoda; class Insecta; order Lepidoptera; family Crambidae; genus Schoenobius; species Schoenobius gigantellus. The sequence goes on from OZ012554.1 coordinate 27,297,334, forward strand.
ACATGAGCAATAGTAATCTCCACCAACAACTCGACAAAATTAAGCGTGCGAGCCTATAGTGGCGCGTTTATGTTGTGTTAATTTCTGTGGGCCTCGACAAAAGCCACGCGCTTGTTAAAATTTTTCCGCTGTCGTTCCGCAGAGAAAATATATGAAAATGACATTAGAATGTAACAGCCTCACGCTATTTTTTCGGCAGCTAATGTCATCTCCATACTTTTTTCTACAGAACGACTGCGTAAAAATTTGCGTGTGGCTTTTGTCTAGGCCTATTGTCCGGTGTGACCGGCTTGCTAACTCTATTCGGACAGTGGGACCCCTTGAGTTGATGCATGTCCGGTAGAAATCGGACAACACCGGTTCGCTGGCAAGCCTTGAGGACACACCAAAGCTTTCGCCTTCTTTTAAAAATTAAGTCGAAGTGACGCTGTTAACGTCATTTGCGGCCAACAGTACAGTAGAATCAATAAAATAAAAATTGTCATAGAGTGACTTGTACGCTTGCTTACCATGCATATTGTAGAAGTAATAAAATAGCATAATAAAGTAACGACGCGCGAAAGTTTGAAAGCCAGTCTTCACTATAGACAGTTGAACATATGCGTCTGATAGCAAATAATAAGCGATGTTAACACTTGATCGGCCACGTCCGCCGCAGGCCGCGCACTATCAATCAACCTTTTTGTCACTGCGCTCATTGTTTTCCCGCTTTAACCCTTCATTCAGCTCGATAACTCCTTCATACTTACTCTTCTTCCGTGAACTTATATCTTATAATTATCTTTGTTATCTTGGTAATCGTGTGGCTATCAAGAAAATAAAATGTGATAACATTTGCTGCATTTGTCTTTTCAAGAATAACAAATTATGTTGAATTGCCGTCGAATTTTCACAACTCAAAATATAACTATTACTATAGCAACAAATGAAAATTTTAATTCAATTTTTGAAATCAACACGAATATAAAAGACAATAAGCTAATTAAACCATGCACACACACTTTTTACACACAGTTACGATAAGAAACATTATAATCAATTTCTACATTAAAATTACTTGCCGAAACAACTTCCTGCAACATCATAGATAGTAGTACAGCACATTATCCAAATAATAAGAGAGCTAAAAAGTTTTCTTTCCATCACACCTTGGCACCGGCTTGAAAATACATTCAGTTAGCTGCCGCAAGATTTTAAGTCAGTCAAAATGCGAGAGTGTTTTCCTTTGTAAATTAAATTGCATTTCCCAGCTTTCCATTTTCAAGTTGACCTCGCCCCGAGAAAAACTAGAAATCCTCATAAGCGGCTTAATGCAGCTTAAATAACTTTTTTTGGAATATTTGCAGACTTTGAAATAGAAATGTGAATGAAAATAGATATTTACATACCTAATTATCTTTTGAGATTTAAGTAATGGACTAATCTCGGAATGAATAAAGTCAGATGACAATTTTTCTTGTAAATATATAATATTTTCAGATTTTCACATAGCTCAGAAAAGTTATCAATAATATTATCTGAAAACTTGTCAATAGAATTAAAAACCAACAAAAAAAAAAAGAATCGTAGTACAAAACGACACGGTTAGCGCAGAGGTCGAGTGAACGCCTACTCCGCAACGGGTCGCGGGATCGATTCCCGTACGGGACAAATATTTTGTATGGCCTACATAAATTTATTCCGGTCTGGCGTATGTGCATGTGATATTCTATGTTTGTAACTGCACCCACGACACAGGAGAAAATGCTAGTGTGGGCGACGTTTTATTTAAAAAAAAATCATAGGTCGAAGTCCAACTTTGGCCCCGGGCGAGGCTGACTAACGGATTCGACAAAAGTTCCTGTTTCGACTTTCCATAAAAATGGCGTAGTTCGACATGTCCTATATTATTCTTTTTGTTTATTACCGCTCGCGAAAAAACTCGAATTCGACTTTTTTAGAAATCTTGCGAGAATCAGCCCCCGGGTCTTTGCAACAATGCCCTTTCGATGAACGTACTCGTTTCTTCGCCGTTTGAATAGTGCAGATGTTGTGAACGTCAGGATGGCACATGTAGTGCCTTAAATCTCGATGAAATATATTTTGAACAATGGTACCTAAACTGTACTAAATAGTACCTATACACAGATAAACTGTACCTTAATCCTTTGAATGTAAATTAAAAATTCTCCTACACCTGCCATTCTGACGTCAGGCTGGCCGATGCATTGTCATAACACGTTTATAGTTACAACTATCATTCTGGAACCTATGCCAATTAACTGTACCTAAATAGTACCTAGTGAAATATATACCACACATAATGCAATATCATTAGAATTCACAAAAAAATGAATACAGAATTTTGTTTCCTGGCCCTAAAAGGCAGTAATATTGTGTTATTGTGGCAACAAAAAGATTTCAGCAATAAGGATAGAAAAGATTAAATCTTCAAGAAGGACAACACTTTGTCAGGAAGAAGCAAGACCGAAGAAGATCTTTGAGGAGCCCAGGATTCGAAAATCGTTATAGCTAAGAAAGAAGAAGATAACATCAAAGCTGGCAGTAATTGTTAGGGTAAAACTACATTATAAAAATAAAACTACGAAGTGGGTAATGGTACCTACAATGTTTCACAAACTATTAATCTTAATCGGCCATAAGAAAAAAAACAAATACACAAACTCTTCTGACACCGGGAATCGAACCATTTGTTTTTTTCGAGGGGAAAGCGTGACCGCACCGTACTCGCCGTTGGCTGGACGACGAACGTGTGTGGGGCTCTCCCGGCAAAGTTCCGGGCCTACCCACTAAACCCCCTGGTGTTTTCCCTGCCCTTATGGGCGTGTGTGATAGGGTCCACACTGCGACTACCACTACCACCAACGTGCCTGGGCTAGCCCGACCGACTGGTCGGGCTATCGCCAAGGAACTCGCAGAAGCTTGAAGTGCTCCTCGAAACTCCATCGGGGGTCTAAAACCAAGCCGAGGTACATGAAGTGCGCCTCGACCGGTATACGGACCCCCTCTAGTCAGACGTCGAGGGCCACGTCCAGGCCCAAGAGGCGAATGCGTCGGACCACCAAACAAGTGCAGGCCGACGCAAGGTGAGCCGCCTCCTCCCCCGTTTCGGCTTTTGCTACGACGAGCGTGTCGTCGGCGAAATTATTCACATCAAGATTACGTTATAAGTAAAAGTTTTAGTGAAAAAGTATATTTTTGTTCTTAGCGCATTTAAATAAAAGCTTGTTTTTAAAAAGGTTTTTTTTAGTTTTAATTTATTGTTTACCTTTTAGTTATCACTGGACACGTTTTTCAGTCTGTTCATCTCATTCAACGCATCATTGTTGCAAGGTCGTTTGCCGGAACGTCTATACAGAATTTCAGCTCAATCGGTTAAAGATATCTACTTCAAAATTGATTTTTTTTGGTTTAGAAGTTCGCAATATTAGAATTATAGTGACATCACTTTATTTTGCACGTTACTAAGACCTTTTATTTGATACCCATATTGTAGGGGTGCATTAAAAATAATTGGTCCGCCATCTTGGGTGTACCGCCATCTTGGATTTAAAATGACGTCACATAGTCAACCATGTATTGTCATCCAAAATGAACGTGTATACAAAATTTCAGCTCAATCGGTTAAAGATATCTGCTTTAAAATTGAGTTGCAAGATTTCACCCGAACATACATACTTACATATTTACATACTTACATATTTACAAACTTACATATTTACATACTTACATTGCAAGTTAAATAAATAAAAGCTTGTAATTAACACAAATCTATATTATAAAAGGAGATGTTCTCATCTATAGACGCACGCACAGCCGTAACCGCTGATGGTAGAAACGTGAAATTTGGACAGTTTTTTTAATTCAACTTCCACCCCCCATTTTAGGGAAGTTGGGGGTTAGAAAGAGACAAAAAGTAGCCTATGTCACTCTCCATCCCTTTAAAACTCTCCACTTAAAAAATCACGTCAATTTGTCGCTCCGTTTTGCCGTGAAAGACGGACAAACAAACACATACACTTTCCCATTTATAATATTAGTATGGATATTTAAAATCTGCTCCAATTTCAATGAAATTTATTATCCCAGCTATATATATTAGGCTACAAAATTATTTTTCCTACGGGAAAATATGAAAATTTCCACGGGAAAACAATAAAAACGCGGGCTAAGCCGCGAGCGGAAAGCTAGTATAAAATAATAACAAAACAATTTAGAATTTTAAAATAATATTATAATTAGGTTTATTTCCTTGCGTAAATAAGACAGTGCGCAATCATAACTTTTGAACTCTTAACTACACGAGTTTTCAAATCATCATAGCATTGCCACGAATTTCTTAAGGAATGGGCCCTGTAGTGACCAATGCTCTCTATATTTGGACCCGACGTAACATATTCTATAACGCCTAAAATGTAATAATCCACATTGTCCAAAAATATTCTATACGGCACATCATCAATACATATTCTTTGGCTTTAACTTAATTCGATAATAACAGTATCATTCAAATTATAAGTGAACGTTCTTATCCCCTTACAGTCATTTCGACGACATTCCGTAATATTATTCTCTTCGCTAATCCTATCTTGCACTAGCTGATTCAAAGAGAATATATTTTTAATGTTAACATGAAGACCTATGTACGGGATTTTCCTCTTAACATTTTGTATTGAGCATAACTCATTTGAACATGACTCTTCTAAATCAGTGCTGTAAATTATATCAATCAATATTCTTTCGAAAATATATGTCACGCTGCATTCACAACTTATTTGAGTAATGTTGTTAACTTTATTTTTCGTAAAATATTGTTCCAAAATATCAGTCCGGTAGCGATATAAATTTTGTGTGGATGTCTTATCACTTATCATCAATTTTATGAATTTACAGAATAAATTATCTTTATTGTTAAAGATCGAAGTGTATAATTTATAACCATCTACACAGCCAACTGCAATTGCCTGAGCAACCGCGTCAAAAGCACATGTATTTGCTACTACGGTGTCTGAAATACCAATCTTCATTTGAGTGCCATTCAATAAAAGAGGTATCTTCATTGCAACTTTGTTGGTGGATAATTTTGAATTAGTCCTTTTTTTAGTTTTTGATAGCCCCTTCCAATTTTCAATAAATGAAGGCTCTTCACTAAATATTGATTCTTCTGTAAATTCAGATGTTTCTTTTTCTAAATTAGATCTATTTTTTATTCTTTTAGTTTTTGGTTGTGAATTTTCACTGCTTATTGCTATTTTTATTTCACTACCTAAAAACTGAGTGTGTAATCGAATAAAATCATCAGCCCTTAACCTCTGAGCTTTGGTTTGTTTATTTAATAGATAACGTTTTACATTCTTAAAGCTGCTCTCTACGTTTGACGAGGAAGGCACAGTATTATTAGAATTATAAACTTTAAGCATAATGTTACCCCAAAGTGGCAATTGGGTCATTAATCTTGTAAGAGTTTGTAGAAATGAAGGCATGTAGTATAAATTCTCATACAAAGCTGAATTTTCGTCTTCCGTTAAATTGATTATTAATCTTTCTCTGTCTATATGGTCACTAAACCATTTTGGAACATTTGATTCTTCCAATGTCGGCGTTGATGAAACTTTTGATGATTTTTTCTCGCCATCTAGTTTTGAAATATTAGTTATTACGTCTTCAAAAATAGAGTTCGTATCAGTAACAACGTTAGGTTCCTCTTCAAGTTTTATATTGTGTAGTGCGTCTTTTAATCTAACATTCGCTGCTTCACATCTGGTTCCAACCCCAACATACCGATTTAAACAAATTGTTATCAAATCTTTGATGTTATCTTTAACTGTTTCGTAGTTATCTATTTTTTTTTATAGTTAATAGACACTTCAAGTAAAATGACTTTACGCGTTTATCTACGTCTTTGAAACATGCTAAATTTGTCAATATTTTTACAAAATGACTAGTGTCTATACGAATATAGCACTCAACTGGGGTTTTTATATTTTCATTCAGTTTATTGAATGATGCAGTAACATAATCTTTAGTTGACCTGTGACAAGTGAATGCCTTTACTGCAGCACCTATTATTGCAGAACTATCATCAACGATTACTTCTTTCGGTGGGGGTTTGTTTCCAATCCAGGATTGTAACCATAAATAAATAGTTTTAATTGTTTGTGATTCAGAAATCATCTGTGTGACAGGGACGCTTCTGCCGTTATAATCATCATACATGACTCCGGAATAAAGAAAAATATGCTTCGTAGTGGTCATTTTATTGGTCGGGCCTAGCTCTTTAACAATACTCCCAGTGGCATCGAGGCTAACAATAGCTCGTTTAGATTTGAGGTAATGTAGGTAATGGGCCTCTTGACCTGGCAACCAATACAATAAAAAAAAGGAAATAATGAAATTTGACGTATAATTTCTTTATATGGTGGTACCTGAGTCATTATCCATAAAGCTAAAATAGGATTTTGATGATAATGTTCACTAGTATTATACTCATATTTAATTTGTCTCAAGCAGCCAACTGTTGGTATATGAGATGGTTCGGGATCACCAATATTCATATCTTTATCAGCCATCTTTTTGTGGACGACGAGCGCTGTTTCATGTTCTAATTGTCTGCAAAGTTCTTTACGTTTTACTGGGGACAATTTTATTTTTTTTGGGGGCCTGCTATGGTTGTCTTTACTAAACCCTGACACGTAACACACGCATGCAGCAATTTTATCAGTGGGCCAATTGATAGATACTTTAATATTTGCTGAGCATTCCTTACAAGTTCCAAAACAAGTGATATTATTACCATTGCGAATAGAATAATTTTTAAACGTAAGAGCACAAGGGAGTCTTGAACAATTCCATATCTCTTGTCGTAATAATCCAGCCCACTCATGTTTCGGCAAAACGTACCCTTTTTGAGATATTTTATTTCTTATAGTGTATTTTGTAAAGGGTTGTATTTTTTTCCATTGATAAATGTCTAATGAAAAACTAAATTGTTTAACAGCAACACCTGTGGGCTCAATATTTTCTTGATTAGATTCAGAGTCCTCGCCACTGTTTGATGATACGTCCTGGTTGTTTGTCCCAAAAAAATAATCATAATTTCTTTTTAATGATAAATATAAAGCTTTCTCAGACATTGCTCCGCTTAGGTGTGTTTTGATAGTAGAAAACACTGGATCACAGGGTGATGGCAAATCATTTTTGTGTTTGAAAGTTAGTTTAAATTTTTCAAAAATTGCTTTTTGATCGATCAACTTTACAGTACATTTCGGTCCGCGTTTCATTTTAATTTGTATTTATTATAATAACTCACTCAAATCAACACAATAATAGGACGCACTGCGGAAATGTGATCAACAATAATAATATCTTATGCAATAGTTACATAATAAAGATTCTTAAAAGTCGAGTATTATGTACCGTTGCATGCAGTATTATATCTACGACAGCTCAAACTTTATTCCATAAAATAAAAATCACAAGCATTTAAAAATAATAAATTTCTCACAAGTTCGCGCCGATTAAACAATTGACATTCAAAACGTGAAAGCCCGCGCTTTGTTTTTTTTATCATCAATCACAGACAATACTGAAAAAAAAACTTCGATCGCGTTCAAGTTAATATACCTATCTAAACTAAAATAACATTCAGTAAATAAAATCTGTATTTCAAGTAGATTATTTATGAAATAGTAAATAAAACTCGATATAAATAATTATGGTAATTGCAATAATAATTACTTGATTTGATTTTTACTTTTTTTATGGATGCGTTTGAGGAGACACACATTTCAACTGTGAATACGTTGACGCAGGCCACTTTTATTAAAAAAAAAAAACAGTCACCTACCTTATATTATACAGTGCAACTAAGAACTTGTGGTAGGTACGTGGCCGAAATGGTTTGCTTAGACATATTTGCTAAGTTTCTGTAATTATTTACATACTTATATGTTTATCAGAAATTAAAATGACATGAAACTGATTTTTTTATTCAGTAAAACCCGATTAAGACGATAATAATATCATACGGACGTAGCTTGAGCTTAATTTGTTTAAAGCGGGAATCTGTCGAATAGGGAAAATAAGACGCATTATACTGAAATTAACAAGTTATGTATTTATATATTATAAGCTGCACTCAGCATGCATTGCAATGCTACATAAAAAAATTTGTGCCAGGATCACGATATCAAAGTTTCATCACAATCTCATTAATGGTTTCAGAACGCATAAAGGACAAACATTGATTTTTATTTATAATCAATGATTTTTATTTCAGATTATGTATATTTTTTATTTATTTAGGAAAGTTATTGTATTTGGTACTTTTAAATTGCGTTAAGTTATAGTGTAATATGGCGTATTATGCGGGAAATCGTATTAAGCTGGTTTCACTGTATTTGGGTTTTCAATTAAACAAAAATAATAAATGTTTAATATAAGGAACAGATTCCGTACGCTAACATTATTAACAATGAATTATTTGTCAGTGAAGTTGTTATCCCGGTGTTCTTAGAAGCAAACAGACGTATTACTTACCATTACTCATAGAAGCAAAATTTTAAAATTTATTTGCCTACGAATCCCAATGATATTTTTATTATATATATTTTTATTATATTATGTGTTGTATATTTCACTAGGTACTATTTAGGTACAGTTAATTGGCATAGGTTCCAGAATGATAGTTGTAGCTATAAACATGTTATGACAATGCATCGGCCAGCCTGACGTCAGAATGGCAGGTGTAGGAGAATTTTTAATTTACATTCAAAGGATTAAGGTACAGTTTATCTGTGTATAGGTACTATTTAGTACAGTTTAGGTACCATTGTTCAAAATATATTTCATCGAGATTTAAGGCACTACATGTGCCATCCTGACGTTCACCAGATGTTGCGTCCCATGCCATAACTGCTTTAAATAGTATAGGAACGTGATACATAGCGCTTCATGCTGTAATATCTGTCTCCATGTTCTTAAAACCTTGCTCTAAGCGATCTCGCAATGGTTCGTGTGACCGCGCTATAACACACAGGCAGCTGCTACGTCGCCAGTTCTTTTTTCTTTGAACTTGGCTGGATACGATGCAGCATGTCTAGATTCGTAGCCAGCCATGGTCAATTGGCCACACTATACGCGGTCACGGATCTTGATGACGCCTGAACACATGCATGGACTGACACACGGAGTTAACCTCAATGTCGCTCTAGCAAGATAGGCATATGTAGCCAGACCCATGGACCACCTACGGTTAGTATACCTAACCTATTCAGTAATATTGTATAACGTGCGCAGCGTTGAGCTGAGTGACTCTTCCGATCAGAGAGGTTTTAATAATATTGTTTTGAGCGATCATGGTTACGGGGCTGGACACGCGTATCCTAATGACGTCAAATTCATGTGTGGCGCGTTCGTGCGTTGCCGTGGACATTATCACTGCCATTTTAATACATAGCGAAGCTAAGTTAACGTGCGTGCATACTATTACCGTGCGTCGCACTGTAGCAGCAAATTTACGCAAGCTAACCCTAATGGTAGCCATACACGGTAGGGTGTACCTGACAGATTTGCCTGCACAGTTACCGTCAGCAGGTAAGCTTGAGCTGAGTAGAGGGCATACACGTAACGGTAAACCTGTACAAAGTTGAAGCCATGGCACCGGCAGCATATCTCGACGCTGGAGCGCTTTATTATTGATTCTCTGAGCGACGACAGTTCATTATTTATTTTGTCCTGACCGCCACACACGCTCAGTTTTGCCTGTACAGTTAAACTGCACAGGTATACCAACAGGCAAAAAATATCAAAATTCATATTTTTTCGGTTGCCTGAACAGGTGTGGAAACCTGCACAGTTGTGCAACATACACGCTCCGGTTTACTTGTACAGTTGAACTGTACAAGCAACCTGTCAGGCCTATACCCTAGCGTGTATGGCTACCTAAGGGTCGCACACTAACACACTAACGTAATTTACGCGTTGGGCGTAACAATTGAATAGAAAATACGTCATCACAGATCGGTAGTGTGAATTACGTCAACGAAATGAAAAATATTTTATTTCATAAGTATACAAGTGAAAACCTCAAAATTAATACATTAACATTTAATGAGCGAGCCAAAAACTCGGGAGTTAACCTAATCAAATATTTTACAAAGGTACATGTTTCAAACCTTTATGTAAAGGATAAAAAGTAGCAATAAAAGCTTATCATAGAACCAAGATTGCATCCATCCATAAATTATAATCGTATAAATAAACTGTGTAATTCTTTTTTAATTTATTTATAGGTCTTAGATAAGTTTGATAAAATTTGTTAGATATGACACAGGCCTCAGTACGGTTACTTTTAAAAATATACACCCTGTTATGAGCTTGGTGAAAAAACACGCCTCCTACTTTAATATTCAAGTCTAAAAAATTCAGGGTAAGTGAGCAGTCTGTAGGTATTTATGCATGTGAAAACACATTTCTTAAATGTTTTATCAGGGTTCAGTCGTTCCACATTCACGCATTGCCGAATGTTAATTTAATTCTTTCACATGACGACCTCTGTTCATTACAATGTGCGGTACAGATATTTTTGTGCCATCGAAAGGCTGATGTACATAAATCTTTATGTTAACGCAAATTCAGGCCCACTTTAATTCATTAACAGTTTTTTAAGCGATTGATTTTATATTGTACAATTTCAAGATGAGAATCTGCTTTTCTTTTGCTGTTTTCGTTTTGGAAAGGATTTGAGTGAAATCAGGGATAGGTAAACTTGTTAATAAAATTGCGCGAAATCTCAATCACTCCTATATTTTCAAATCTTTTGTTGATTCAAGAAACGTTGCCAACTTATGACATAGATGTTAAGTCACAGCATCCAGTAATGTTATTGCCTCTCTTAACCTTCAAACCGGAATGCAAGTCTAACCAAGTCTGCCCTGCGAGCATGACTTGTCGATCGACATAATGTTTTCGACAAAAGCATCTGTCCTTTTCACTCCTTAGGAATATCTGTCAAATTTATCGATTTTGTCGAGTATGTCGATCTTAGCTGTCAAATTTTGTTTATTGAGAGTTCTATGCTCGCAGGGCTGGTTAGATTAGACTTGCTTAGACTTGCATTCCGGGGCGCGTTGACTTCTTCTGGACCTTGATCTTGACAAAGTCGTCGTCACGGTCCTCGCCGGCAGAGCTCAGCACTTTTGTTTAAACACCGCTTAAGGACGGTTGCGCACTTGTACGAATTCGATTAGTGTTCGATACGTGAAAAAACCGAACGGGAAATTTACGTCCTAGCGTTTGCGCACTTATCCTTAATCGATTCGTGTTTGAGACGGTTGAGCGATAAACGTCAAGACGACGAGATCACTTCCTGTTTTTAAAACTCACTTCAATTTAGTACTCATTTGGTACTATTTGATACCCAACATTATAATTTTAGTACCTACCTACTTAGTTTAGAAAAAATCCGGCTTTCATTATCAAAATGATGGGATCATGCTCTAATATTAAAGTTGCTTACTATTTGATGTAACAGATTAAACCACAATTTAGTACCTACCTCCAAATACTAAAAGCAGTTTCTTTTAAAATAGAATATTTAAATTCTGATGGCACAAAAAATGTATGAAAGAAGAACAAAAAATGTATGAAATATTAAAAAACAGAACAGTACAAATAGGTGTCCTTATTGCTAAAATGCAATCTCTTCCAGGCAACATTGGGACGAAACAATGAGACAGCATATTCGATAGGGGAAAGGGTACAGAACTAGGACTAAGGAAAGTTTGTTATATGAGGAAAGAATTACGAGCAAAAGTTCCAGCTTAATTAATGGATATTTGAATAAGCTGTAGGCGTTTTAACATTCCACTTATAAAATATGTTTTCCAGTATAAATTGTTATTTTATATCAAAAACGATTAAGCAATCATTATAAATACATATAAAAACGTTATTAACAATTTCATCAAATAATAATTATAAATAAATGATGGAGACCCGCCATCCTGATGCACACCTAAAAACGACTCGAAGTGAGAATTTACGGATCGAACACGAACCGAATACGTATGATTGCGCAAGCGTCCATACAATCACTAGGAAGGCTAAGCCGGATCAAAACCGAACACGAATCGAATACGAACCGAATACGTATAAGTGCGCAAGCGCCCTAAGCCGTAACAGCTAAGAGGCGATACTATGACGTTGCTCTTGGTGACTGACGCTATCGACGTTCGTATTGCTGTAGAGTTGTGTAACCCAGGAATAATTGATTCAAAAGGTATCCGACGCAAGGAGTGGTTTTATCAGTATATCACTTCAGTTTAAAATATATATATGTATGTAGCTCAGTAACTCTTTTACTCGTCTGAGATGTCCAAGAGCATTGAAACGCCATTGAATCAGTAATCTTTTTATGAATGCTTAACTCCGAGTAATAAATAAGTTAATAAAACTTTAATTAAAAATTTGTCAGACACAGAGCACACATTCATTATCTCATTGACAAAATAAAGAAACACTGAGTCACTGAGTTGATCTAGTATCTCAAGCATCAATGCCTTAGCTTTGATGCACTCAACTGAGCTAAAGAGTTAGTGATATAAATATATCAACAGCTCTAAAAGATACATATCTCTCTTTTCTTCTCAGTGTCGAGGATCAAACCTTCACCCTCGACATGCATCGCTCGGCGACCACACACTCGCGAGCCTGGCTGAGTCATCGACGCAAGCGGAGCGCGGGACGCGGTGCGGCTGTCCAACACCACTCGCCTTTTATCGGGACCACCGCGATCACGCGTGCGACGACGTTTATTTGTCACCTTAATTAAACCAGCAAAAATACAGTCCACTCTTTTAATTATATTCGACCCGAACAGTATGGTCCTTTAGGAAAAAATTAAGGATTGCAAGTGGCGTATCAGCGAGCGTGCAAAACGGAAGGGATCCTCTTCAATCAAACTGGAACTACCTACTTCGACTACGGTTGTGGCCTTTCAACGAAACAATATTTGGAGTGCGAGGGCGAAGAATATAGTATACCGATTAGTGGTTGGATAAGACGTGAGACCATTCCATTTTATACTCCTTTACTCCTCTTATCTCTTTTCCATTGTTGCTATTTTCTTTCCTGCCTTACTTCTAATAGACAAGTTGAGCCAGTACGTGTTAGTCATTCTCATTTACATTAGTTCAGTTATATGTCTTTTTTTGTCTTATATTGTACTTCATTATCTTGCGTAAGCAAACAAATATTTTTCTATAAATTTTAGATACCGCTGTCGCACAAATTCGTCGCCGTGCGCACGCGCTTTCTTTGTTTGCAAAACCTGTTTGGTTAGCTACGCGTTCGCCAAGTCGACACTCGTAGCACTCGTAGCGAGCGGACAGCTGTTTCTTTGTTATTGACATGGACCTATTATTGAATGGTTCAATACCGGTCGTTACATTACTGTTCTTTACATATTTTATTTTGAAATAATACTTTTTTGGTAAATATTATTCATACTAATTTACATTTCACTATGTCTGATAGTCTTAAAACATTGATAAAGAAAAGGTCAGCTATAAAATCAAAACTTACAACGTTTAGTAAACATTTAACGACTTTACAAAGTTGTACAAGTCTCAGTGAACTGCAAACTACTGAATTGGAGTGCCGCCTTAATAAATTTGAAAAATTAAGCTCAATGTTTGACACATTATAGGATGAGATTGAGGCTCTTTGTGACGACCCCAATAAGGAAGGGGAGGCAACTTCTTTCGAGCGTGAGCAGTTCGAGGTTGAATATTATGCGTTAGTAGCAAGTGCGCGCTGTCTACTCAAGTCTTCTTCACGCCGTGAATCTGTAACAGGCTTCAAGGATGCGAGATCAGGTGAGGATTTTGAGAACTGCAATGTTAAACTGCTTAAAATTGATTTACCTCATTTCAGCGGTGGCTATCAGCACTGGCTTGAGTTTAGGGATCTTTTCACTTCAGTAATACATAATAATAAAAATCTAGATAACATAACCAAGTTCCACTATCTGCGCTCCTCACTTCAAGGAAGTGCAGCTTTAATTATCAAACATATTAACGTGTCGGGTGACAGTTATAATATAGCGTGGGATTTGTTACGTGAGCGGTACAACAGTAATCGTCTGCTCCTCAATAACCACACACAAGCTTTATTGAATTTTGAAGCATTACAGAAAGAATCATGCAAGTCTATGCGTTATCTTATGGATTCAATCACAAAAAATTTAAGGGCTCTTAATACTTTAAATCAGCCTACACAGCATTGGGACACATTAGTGGTTTCTATAATGACTAATAAACTTGATAAAGTAACCTTACGCCATTGGGAGGAATGTAGGAATAAGTTAAGCGAATTTCCATCTTTAGACGTATTTATGACGTTTTTAAGAAATAGGTCCGACTTATTAGAGAGTTTGGAAGAACACGAGATACGAATAGGTAATAATTCTAATACTTATAATAAAACAAAATCAAACGAAAATCATTCTAAAAATTATTCTGTTCAGTGCCCTATGTGTAATCAATTACATTACTTATTTAATTGTGTTGTTTTTAGAGCCCTTCCAGTAGAGTCTAGGATTGAAAGGGCCAAACAGTACAAAGTGTGTTTGAATTGCTTGCGCCCAGGCCATTTAAGTAATAAATGCTCTTTGACGCATTGCAAATACTGCAAGTACAAACATAGTACTTTATTACATCTGGAACGCACGCCTCCTACTTCTGCTTCTTTGAAACCCAACACAGAAGGTGTTGTTTTGACTAGCGATACAATTACAGATAGTACTGCGTCTCGTGTATTTCTATCCACAGCGATCGTGCGAGTGATTGACAGCCATGGCACAGAACACAACGCACGAGTGTTGCTGGACAATGGGAGCGCGATCAATCTTATATCACAAAGCTACTGTGATAAGTTGCAACTGCACCGAAGCAGCGTGTCTACAACAGTATCAGGTTTTAATAATCACTTAACTACTAGCACACAGTCTTGCAAAATCACAATAAAATCTCTTTGCAGTAATTATGAGGTAAACGTGAATTGCACCGTTTTACCGACCATAACTCCACCTATACCATCATCGTACATAGATGTTAGTAACATACGCCTGCCGATAGGTCTTACTTTTGCCGATCCCTCTTATTATACTCCTTCAGAAGTAGATGTTCTTTTAAATGCAGACATATTCTGGGACATTTTAGGCAAGGAATCTATTGAGTTAGGAAAAAATATGCCAACGTTACGCGAGTCAAAATTAGGCTGGTTAATCACTAGACATATCGTTGCGACACCACAGTTCTCTCATTTTTGTTTTTTCTCTCAGCCTGATTCCAATCCAGATCTGTCTCATTTTTGGGAACTAGATAAGCTTGATGCACAACATTCAATGTCAATAGAAGAGAGAGCATGTGAACAAAGCTTTTCTGCTAATACTTATCGTAACGACGAAGGTCGTTTTGTCGTAACTATGCCCCTGAAACGCGATCCTAATGTATTAGGCGATTCATTTCATATGGCGAAGAATCGATTTCTCTCATTAGAGCGACGTTTTAATCGTGACCCAACATTTAAAGAAAAATATTTAGCCTTTATGAGGGATTACGAGTCTTTAGGACATATGACCGAAAATAAAGAATGTTTGAATAATAGTAGGTATAATGTTAATTATTACTTGCCACATCACGCAGTCATTCGTGAGTCGAGTACTACTACGAAGTTACGTACTGTATTTGATGGATCTGCCGTCACCACAACGGGAGTTTCTTTAAACGACTTGCAGATGATCGGTCCTACCGTTCAAGACGATCTTTTTAGTATAATTTTGCGTTTCCGACAGCATAAGTTTGTAGTATCCGGAGATATTGAGCAATTTTATAGGGCTATTAAAATTAATCCCCGGCAACGGTCATTACAACAAATCCTTTTTAGGTATGATTCATGTCAACCATTAAAAACTTACACTTTAAATACTCTTACATATGGTACGACATCGGCGCCTTATTTAGCCACAAGGTGTCTATCAAGTTTAGCCTCTACCATCAACGATGACGCATCTCAAAGTCATGATGACGTAAAATATGCCATTGAACATGACTTTTATATGGATGACTTTTTAAGTGGCAGTTCTAGAGTAGAATCTACAATAGAATTGTGTAAGGGCGTCATTTCTGCGTTGTCGGCTGCAAAATTTCGTCTTAGGAAATGGCAGTCGAACAACTTGGAAATCTTAAAGGCCATTTGCAATAGTGAGTCATCAACTATTCATGAGTTTAACGATTCTAAGTCAAACGTTGTATCTAAAACTTTAGGCTTAAGCTGGGACCCTAGCACTTATAGTTTGTCCTATTCCATTAACTTACATAATAGTAAAAGCATAACAAAAAGACATATTTTATCAGTAATAAGCCAAATATTTGACCCATTAGGTTTAGTGGGGCCGTGTGTAGTAGAGGCAAAAATCATAATGCAAAAACTTTGGGTAGAAAGGTATTCATGGGATCAAATATTACCAAATAAAATAAAAGATTTATGGGTTTCCTTTGCCAACAAATTACATTTTCTTAACCATTTAAATATTCCTCGGTGGGTTGTCTGTAATAATAGCCAAAACATTGAATTGCATATTTTTACAGACGCCTCCGAGAAAGCATACGGCGCTTGTATATATGTGAGGTCCACTGACTCGCAAGGTCACATTAATGTACAGTTACTTGCATCAAAAAATAGAGTAGCTCCTATAAAACCTATCACCATTCCACGACTGGAGCTCTGTGCTGCTCTTTTAGGTGCAAGACTGTGTGTTAAAGTTAAGTCTGCCATTACTTTAAATATTGATTCATATCATTTTTGGTGCGACTCAATCGTAGTTTTGGGGTGGCTGTCATCACAGCCAGGTCAATTTAAGCACTTCGTTAGAAATCGTGTAAAGGAAATTCAGGAAGAAACGTTCGGTCACACTTGGAGATACGTACCTTCTAAATTAAATCCAGCCGATTTAGTTTCGCGTGGCTTATCAGCAGATCAATTAAAAAATTCATTATTATGATGGACTGGACCAGATTTTTTAAAATTAAATGAAACTCAGTGGCCCAATTCCCCAAATTTAAATAACCAAAGTGAAAAATTAGTACAAAATGAAAAAATATGTCTATCTACAAATGAATCACCTGATAATAATAAGCAATCTTACAACATAATTTCTAACCTAATTAATAAATATTCTAATTTCTATAAACTACAAAGAATCGTTACTTACATGTTAAGATTTATAAATAATTTAAAAAATAAGTCAAATAAACTTACCGGTGCTCTTACCCATCTAGAATTACAAAAATCATTACATACAATACTTACTCACGCTCAGTCTGAAATGTTTCCGTCTGAGTTTCTTATGCTTAAGGCGGGGAAGGCTCTTCCTAGTAAGAATAGGCTGTTATCATTGTCCCCATTCCTTGACGAAAATCAGATAATTCGAGTAGGCGGTAGTTTGGATAACTCACCGTACTCATATGATGTTAAGCATCCGGTGCTACTTTGTAGCAAACATAAATTAACAAAATTAATATTTTATACTTACCATATTAAATTGTTACACGCAGGGCCGCAATTATTATTATCAAATGTACGTCAAACATATTGGCCTCTGAAAGGTAGAAATTTTTCAAAATCTACAGTCAATAAATGTGTCAGATGTTGTAGGTATAAAGCTCAAACGATTCAACCCATAATGGGTCAGCTTCCCCATAGTAGAACTAATTTAGAATTCCCCTTTTTACACTCTTGCGTTGACTATGCTGGGCCGGTGCTGATAGCCGACCGCAAAGGTCGTGGCTGCAGGCTCTTGAAATCCTACCTATGCATTTTTGTGTGTTTTTCTGTTAAAGCTATTCACCTGGAGCTTGTTACAGAACTTACGAAGGAAGCCTTTATTGCCGCATTGAACAGGTTCATTGCTCGGAAGGGGAAGCCGCAAAGCATCTTGTCCGACAATGGGACAAACTTTGTCGGCGCATCTAATGACCTGCATAAATTTCTTACTGAATCAAACATTCAGTGTGAAATGGCCCAAGAAGGTATCGATTTTAAATTTACTCCTCCATACAGTCCTCACTTCAATGGGATGGCAGAGGCGGCTGTCCGCTCGACAAAATATCATCTTAGACGGCTTATACAAAATACTCATTTTACATACGAGCAGATGGCTACATGTCTAGCACAAATTGAAGCTATTTTAAATTCTCGCCCCCTCACCCATATTTCAACTGATCCCCTCGATTTCACAGCCCTTACTCCTGCCCATTTCTTGATAGGACGCCCACTTACGTCAAATCCACATCCACAAGTATACGATAAAGATATAACAGTCAGTGATCGTTACAAGAGAATCGAATACATAAGGCAGCATTTTTGGGCCCGATTCCGGAACGAGTACATTTCTACTCTACAACAGAGAACAAAGTGGCTTGTATCATCCAATAATGAGCTCAAGCTCAACGATTTAGTCCTCATTAAGGATCAATCTCTTACACCCTTATTATGGCCTCTAGGGCGGATCATTAAAATTTATCCCGGCGTCGATGGGATCAATCGTGTCGCAGAGATCAAGACGAAGAAAGGCATCATCCGTAGAGCCTATAATAATATTTGCCCTCTTCCAGCTCAAGATACTTAAATCTTCATCCTGGGGGGAATATGTCGAGGATCAAACCTTCACCCTCGACATGCATCGCTCGGCGACCACACACTCGCGAGCCTGGCTGAGTCATCGACGCACGCGGAGCGCGGGACGCGGTGCGGCTGTCCAACACCACTCGCCTTTTATCGGGACCACCGCGAACACGCGTGCGACGACGTTTATTTGTCACCTTAATTAAACCAGCAAAAATACAGTCCACTCTTTTAATTATATTCGACCCGAACACTCTGCATAAGTTAATCGCTGAGGCATGCTGTATGAAGGGCCGCGAGTAGCCCCCATGATCGCCCAAAACAATATTGAAACCGCACTGGGAGCGGGATGGCGCGATACGCAGCAAGAGCGGTGTCTGTGTTTCAATATGGTTTTAACCTTGTTATAAGCAATCATGGTAAGGCCACAGAAAGGGCTGTTCCACTACTAGATCCTACCACTTGTCATATCTATAGCGCAGACAATCTACAGCCTCACTGGAGGGAGACTGTGTACCAGGGTCGTCTGCTCGGGTACCTCCGTCTAACTTATTTCTACCGCAAAGCAGCAGAGCTTGCACTGCTGTGTTCCGGTTTGAAGGGTAAGATATGGCAGTGAAATCACTGGGTACTGTGACTTTACATTTTGTGTCACAAGTTGGCAACTTGTACTGTGGTTCTTGTGGAGGTTGCAGTTTTGCTGCGAATCTCACAAGAGCCACATGCATTATAGGTGACTGTTACCACTTACTATCAGGTGGGCAGTTTGCTTGTTTGCCAACTTAGTTGCAATAAAAAAGACGATTCGAGAGTCTCCCTCAGGTAGGCAGTTACAGATAATTAACTTGATTACAATATTTATAGCAGTGGTTATAGGAATATTTATAGCTGTGCTTGTACCAGTATTTTTAAATAACAGTTTCTTCAATACCATAGCAACATTTCCATAATAGGTAGGCATGGATTCGATATTTAGTCGAAATTAACGTTCAATAGGCTCGTGATTCATTACCGCAAATACAGGCGGAAATTAATCTGCGTGACCGATATTGGTGGCGTCACTTTGAATTTAATGCCAGGTTTTCATTTATGAAAGGAGATATACTCGTACATAAGCAAATCATACGAAGGGAATTATCTGTTCATGATTGGAGTACTTGATGTTACGTCATGATTTCGACAATATCTGAGGCTAGGGTAGTGAGGTAGTACCGAAATGCGAGCCAATTGCAAGTAACAGCTACCTATCTTTTCTCGAAGCCTATTGTCATGTTTCTGTTTCATTGACTGTTTCATTCACCTGATAAGGTTGGCTGAAAGGGATCTGGTAAATTAGGCGTCATCCTAATAGAACGCGAATGCGCGGTTCGCGTGAATTTTACTCGTACGAACGCGCGATGAAACATATTGAACACGAATAGGTGTCCTAATTGACAATCGCACGACGCGGTCGCGCGACTCAAATGTTTGAAATTCTATTCGCACGAACTAAAGTTCGAACGAACCCGCCATCAAACATATTGAATTCGAATAGGTGTCCTAACTGACATTCGCGCGACAATCGCGTCGCGCTATGTCGCCCGTTGGGGAGTGCGGCGCACACTGGTCCGGATTTTGAAAAAAGTGGTCATTGCAAGTATACGGATTTAAAAAATATTGTTAGATAGTACTAATGAAACAGAACAATAAATGTTATATGCAACTTTTCATAAAAATGCGTCATTTACATATAAAAAAATATTGAAAAAAAATGTATGGGAGATAAACCTTTTTATTTTTTTCTCGAGACTGTCATGAGCTGTCAAAGTTTAACCAATACAGTTATTTAGAACAACATTTTCTTAACACATATCAATTAAAACATTTTGCGGTCACGCGCGGCTTTGTCTTTGAGGGGGTTTCAAAATAAAAATATTTAATTTATTTTTTTCCTCGTGTTTTCGGTTGATTGAACGTGGAATTTATAAAGTATCTGATATTAATGCGTTTGAAAATTTTTAAATCTTTGACAGAAGCACACTACTTATTAAATTCATACAATGAGTTACAAATTTAATTTGTTTTGAGACAATTATTGAACTTAACAGATAAATATAAAGCCTGTCATTTTACACGACTACCCAAAAAATATATTAATATTTCAGCTAATTAGGATAGTCTTGTAAAATAGGCAACAATAATATGAGATGCTCGGTAGTCAGACAAACAAGCAATGAGTCATCCTAGATAGTCGCCTCTGATTGGTCGGTAGCTGCATGCGGTGCTCGCGCGCACAGTTGCTAGTTAGGATACTTCATCGGGTATAAATATAGCGTAGTGTGCTTAAAGTCGTTTATTCGCTATTTAACTACGTAACTTATAACATCTAGAGATTACTTCCGGAAGATTGTGACTATTTCAACAATGGCTACATTTGTGACTTATTTGGACCTTTTCGTGTTTATGCGGGCAGAAGATTTAAAGGATGTAGACCGATTATATCAAGCTATTATTAGTAAGATTCCTTCTGAAATATCAATATCGCCTGAAGATTCCAAAACGATCATGGGATTTGCAAGAAATTTTGTGAGCAACTTGCAGAAAAAGTGGACAGAATCATCAAGAAATAATAAAACTTTCATAAAGAAACACACTGCGTGGCTAGAATCTTTCATAAAATGGCCTCGATGTGAATCAGTCGATTTGGAAGAAATATTTCAGTGCCATGAAGGTGACAAAGAAAATGTTGATATGGAACTTTCAACATCTATAGAGCCTAGTACATCAACATCTACTGTGGGGACGATAACTTCCAAAGGTCAAACTAGGAAGGCCTTCAGTGATTTAAGCAACAAGCAGAAGAAAAGATGTTCCTGGTCCTTGATTGATCATACGGAAGAAGAGCTCATTTTTGCATTGATTACAAAATTGAAGTCTAATAATAATAATAATAATTCTTTATTTGTAAAACATGAGTATGAGTATACAGAGTTACAGTTTTTTTACAATTGTCCTGACATGTTTTTGCCATCAACAGCGTACAAATATTATTTGATATATCTTAAAAAGAATTCATAATATTACAATTATGCATTTCAATTAATTGTGGTAATTGCATTAAGATTAAATTGAAATATGTAATAAGAGCTAAGTAAATGTCAATAGCATAAGTAATAATAGTAACAAAGTCTAGTAACAAAGTCGACTTGGCCCGTATAATCGAACATCTTGAGAAGAATTCCAAATGATCCCGGATGTAAACAATCTTTTATTTGGAGAAGTTGAGGCAGCGATTGTCCATGAAGATCAAGCCCTGGCTCTCACAACTTCACTTAATTTATCAAAGTGGCAGTATTTGACTATGAGATCTGTATTTACTGATAATAATGTACTGCATCCACCGAGTACAGATCTTATTATATCAGAGCAAGGTGCCAAAATTAGCTTGCAAGCTCTTCTGGGTTTGACAGTACAGAGAATATTGAAAAATGCGTTAGACTATTTGAACTGCAACAATTTGAAACTGATCAGCAAGTGGGATTTTTATGGATCTTCTTCGCAAAGCACTTATAAACAGAAAAGTGACATTGCTTACTTCGATGACTCAAGAGTATTCATGATAAGTCTTGTACCATTGAGATTAGAATCAAACTATTTAGTAATGTGGAAAAAATCCAAATCTTTCTTCTACACATTATTGCAGGCCTGTCAAATTTGAATTTGTCAAAGAATCAACTGATCATATCAGGAAAGAAGAAGCGGCCATGAAAGAAGTAATAAGAAACTTGAGTCCCACTATATATGGAGAGTTCAATATACATCACGTATTGCACATGATTATGGTCGATGGCAAAGTCGTTACAGCTGTTTCGGATACACCTTCTGCTGCAACTTGCAATGTGTCTGGCAAAGCCAAACGAAATGAATAATTTAGATCAGGTATTGTCAAAGCCACTGCGAGAAAATGTCTACAAATTCGGTCTATATACTCTACATATGTCGAGAGTGCACCTCGGACAGTAAACACACGAATTGTTTTGCTCCGCGTTTGAAATCAGTTTACACAAAGATAAAGTTACTAATTCTATAAGTGATTATCATCAATACTTAGTGCGTGAAATATTGAATAAAAATAGTGCAACAGTGAAAGATATCTCTGCAGATATAAACAAATATTTGAGAAAATTTTTTCGTGAACCACGATTGACGGCCGCTGTCCATGACCGCAGAGCGCTCGCTGTAGACCCGCTAAGCGCTTAAGCACCTTAAAGTGTTACATGTTATACGCTTGCAGACACAGTCGATCGTTTTGAAGCGCCTTAGCGCTGGATTTCGCACGCGCACGGTACGTGACTTGCTGATTTTGTTAACTACTGCTACCGATAAATAAATAAAATAATAATGTCGTCGTATGGAGAGTGTGCGGGATGCCACAATAAGTTAACGAATAGACTTTTCATGTCCTGCTGTTTATGTCACGAAAAATATGACATAGAATGTATAAACATCTGCGAAAAACGATTTCACCTGATGGATAAAGACAGAAAATCCAAATGGGCATGCCAGGCATGTAAAAATCGGTTGCCTAAGTGTGATAACCAAAACACACCCGTGCGAGGGCCCGGATGTGTATCCGGAGAAGAAAATACTTTGGCTAACATAAATTTGACCGAACTAACAAACAACAAGGACAAGGTACCTACCCAAATAATACATTCACCTCATAATAACAGCAATATTACTATTAGAAAAAGAACTACAAACACTAAAAATGATACCGCAAGCTCAGATAACTTAAGTTTGCTAGGAGATACACTAAACACAGACGACAGAGAAAAAACCTTATTGAAAAATATTAATGAATCAATAGTACAGCACCTGAAAGAAAACAACAACCTTATAATCACCGAGTTAAGAAATACAATTCAGACTGAGATACAAAAAGCAATTACACAATTAAGAGAGGAAATAGACAGAAAAACGGACGCCCTATTACAACAAAATGAACAAACAAAGGCAGACATAATAGAGATAAATACTGAAATAAAAAAATTAAAAATAGAAAATGAAAGACTGCAACAAGAAATAAAAGACTTATCAAGTAAGGGAATGCCATCCGAAATTCAATGCACTGAATTAAATGACAAAAAAATTGTACTGTATGGATTTGATGAGTATTATAGAGAGCCTGAATACGAATTGCATACTAGACTTATTGACGTGTTCCGCGATGCCATGCAAATAGATCTAATGGGCTACATAGAAAACATGTACAGGATTGGAAAATACACCCAAAATAATAATAGACCACTTGTTATTGAGCTACTAAGTAAACGTATGGCTAAATACATAACTAATGTCAGTCAATGTCTCCGAGGAACCAGATTATCTGTATCAATATTCTTAGATGAAAAAGGACGTAAGGAAAGACAACTACTGCGAGAAAAAATGATCAAAGCGCGGAAGCAGGGGTTGTTCGCAATAATCCGCAACCAGGAATTGTTTATCGATGGAAAAAGAGCTAACACCAAAAATGATCTTGACAGTAACCAACGTAACCTCAGCAATACAAACGAACCTAAAGAGAACCAGAGAATAAGCCATAACAACACTGAAGCCAACCAATCAGAAGCAAACCAAAATTTTCAAAACCGTACATTTCGAAAATACAGACCTACAATTTAAGATATTATTTCAGAACATACAAAGCCTCTTCAATAAGCAGCATATCCTAGAAGCCTTCATAGAAATAAATACAAAATACAAAGCTATATGCCTGTCCGAAACCTGGCTTTCACCTGAAAAGTTGAACAATATACAAGTTGCTGGCTACAAGATAGCATCTTCCTATTCCCGAAGTCATCGAACAGGCGGCGGAGTGTGCATTCTACTACAAGAATATATAGACTTCAAAGAAATAAACGCACTTACTGATATGTCTATCGAATATGTGTTGGAATTGTGTGCATGTGAATTAATTAACGAAAACATTTTACTAGTGACTATGTATTGGAATAGAAGAGAGGAGGAAGTATTTCTTAACCAATTAAAACTAATTTTAAAATTCATAAATACCAAGTACTCAAAAACAAATGTAATAATAGGAGGCGATTTTAATATAAACATATTAGAAAACAATTTGAAAAATAATATATTTTTGGATTTAATGCTGGAATATAAATTTACACAATATATAAAACATCCCACTCGAATCTCACCTACCACATCAACATGTTTAGATTTAATTTTCACCAACTTTAACCATTACAAGCTTTTAACAACAGTCGAAGAACTAGGGTTTTCGGATCATAGTGGAACAGTAATTCATCTAGAAATACCCAGCGCATCTAAGCAAAAAACCTGGTTCACGAATAAAAGAATGTTTAATCAAAAAAATATGCAATACTTTCAAACTAAGCTTAAGGCAATTAATTGGCAAGAAATTCTACTAACTAATCAAAATATAGAAGAAAATTATAATGCATTCCATAAAACATTATTAAGTATTCTGAACGAATGTATACCGAAGCGGAAAATTAAATTAAAAACACTGTATAAAAAATACTGGTTAACAGTTGGTATTAAGGTGTCTTGTAAAAACAAAAGGCTGTTAAAAATTATTTCACAAAAAACGAATAACCCGATTATTAGACAACATTACAAACATTACGAAAAAATATTAAAAAAGACTGTAGCTATGGCAAAAAGACTTTACTACAAAAATAAAATACTAAAATCTAACAATAAAACTAAAACCATGTGGAATGTTATAAATGAACGTACGAATAAAAAATTAAAAAAGGATAAACAAAACACAACGCTACAAATAGACAATAATCTCATCACTGATCCAAGGCAGATAGCTAACTATTTCAATACCTTTTTTGCTTCTATTGGAGAAAAAACCACTCAGTCATTCGGTGGTGAACCTACCGGTGTTCCGGTGATTCACCCTACCGAAAATACAATGTACCTTAGCTCCGTAGATCCTCAGGAAGTCAATAAAATACTGAAAAACCTCAAAAATAAAAAGAGTCACGGGATCGACGAGCTGCCGCCTATTTTGTTTAGACACTGCGCTAATGAATTAACTTTCCCTTTTTATATTTTAATAAATCAGTCTTTTGAAGAAGGTGTTGTGCCATATCAACTGAAACAGTCTTTAATAAAACCGATCCACAAAAAGAACTCTAAATTAGACCCAAGCAACTATCGGCCCATAGCTCTCTTACCCACCGCCTCAAAAATTTTTGAAAAAGCTATGTGTGAAAGAGTATACACCTTTTGCGAAAAATATAAAATACTTGATGAAAGACAAAATGGCTTTAGAAAAAATAAATCCACTACCTTAGCTGTTTTTAAATATATCCAAGAAGCTCTTAATATTATCGACACAAAACAATACGCAATAGGAATTCTTCTAGACATGACCAAAGCTTACGATAAGGTAATATTTAAAATTTTATTAAATAAATTATATGGGATAGGTATACGCGGAAAATCACACAAATGGCTAACATCTTACTTAACAGGTAGAAATCAAGTAGTAGAAATAGAATATTTTAATAATAATAGAAATATAATAGAAAACATCCGATCAAACAGTCACAATTTAAATGCCTCTATACCGCAAGGTAGTGTAATAGGATGCCTTCTTTTCCTTATATATATAAACGACCTGCCTAAAATTATAGAGGAACAAAGTGTTTTGTTTGCGGATGATATATCCCTGCTTGTCCCATGTAAAACTAACTTAAATATAAAAGAAAATCTAAACTCTATACTTACCAAAATAGTAGACTGGATGAATAAACACAACCTAGAAATAAATTTCCATAAAACTAAATTAATGACCTTTCATCCACACCAAAAGGCATCTATAAATATAAATTTCACTTTTGAAGGCATACAGTTACAAGTAGTAAATGAGTTCAACCTACTTGGACTACTAATAGACAACAATTTAAATTGGAAACCACACATAAAGAGAGTGAGGGCAAAATTGTCTAGTTTCTCATACGCCTTACGCGAAGTCAAAAAAACCACAGATTTTTCTACTGCTTTGGTCACCTATTACGCTTATGCATATTCATGGCTCACTTATGGCGTAATCTTATGGGGAAATAGCACGGACGCACTAACAGTTTTCACTTTACAGAAAAAATTGATTAGAATATTGGTAAACATAGAACAAACAGATACTTGTAAACCACATTTCCAAGAACAAAAACTTTTAACTTTTCCTTCCATCTATATACTAGAAACATGTAAATTTGTTCGAAAACATCCGGAATTTTATACAGAACGAGAGAATATACAAACAAGATATCTACTTAGACATAAAAATAAATTAAACTTGCCAGATTCCCGACTGAAAATGCACTCATCCGGTCCTTTAGTCATGTCCATAAAAATATATAATAAGCTACCAGAATATATAAAAAATCACAATAGACTCAATACATTTATTAATGAACTAAAACATTTTTTAATTAACAAAAGTTATTACAGTATAAAAGAATATCTTGATGATAAATCCTAACTATACTAAATAACACCCAAAAGTAAAATTATAACACCCTAGTCACAAATATCTTTTAGACATAAGTATATATCAAATAGTAAATAAATAAATAATAGAAATGAAATCAATAAGATTATTTGAGAAAATGTAAACAAAAATTTCTGTGATGTATCAATTTTTATTTAATTTGTGTTTTAAATTTATTGTTGTTTGATTTTTAATAATAATCTTAAGTTCTAAAAGCTACATAAAAATAATGATAATTAATATAATAGACAAATTTACATTTTAAGAAATAAATAAAAATAAAGAATTCAGTATAATCCGCCTAAAAGTACTTAATATTTTTATAATCGTAATGACAAAAAGAAAAAATATATATATACTCGTACAAACTCGTACTCGTACAACTCGACAAAAAGAAAAAAAATATTATATAGCACTCGTCCTCTCTTCTATTAATTTGTGTTGTGCCCGCCAGGGTCCATAATTGTTTCTGATCATTCAATTACCATCTAAATGTACTTATGGAACGCAATAAAAATATTGAGTATTGAGTATTGAGTATTCGGTGTATGGAATGTTTGCTGCATATTTCGTACAATCTGGATTTCGAACTTTGGAGTGCCCGAGGGATAAATAAAGAGTTAAAGCAAACAGGGAAGGTCTTAACTCAAAAGCAATTAAAAGAGCAGACAGGAATGCTGATTGACATTGTAAAACAAGGCTTTGGAACAACAAATGACGGAAACACGGCACGAAGATTTTTCAAAGATTTTGAAAAAACTGCTGAGATCACCAAAATCGATGTAAGATTGATAAAACGCTTTTTAGTTGTCTTACAAGCAATATCATCAGGGAAACCAATCAACATAGAAGTTTTCAGAAACTATTGCAAAGAAACAGCGGAAATTTACGTGCAGCTTTATTTCCTGGTATTATATGCCCGCGAGTGTGCATAAACTTCATATTCATGGTGCAGACATCTCCCTATTAGACTGATGTCTGAAGAAGCATCTGAGGCAAGAAATAAGGACTTTAGAAACAGAAAAATTGGAAGAGTACAGACAAACGAAGACTTGTTTCACAATTTCCTGATAAGCTCGGATCCTTACATATCCCATATTCGACCCAAAATGTCAAGGACTAAACACTCTAAGTTACTTCCAGAGACTATTGAACTTCTCATTCAAAGCAAACGAAGAGTATGATGAGACCGAAGTATTTACTTTACAATCAGAAGCCATTCAAGAATCTTTGCCAATCTAAGCTAGCAGCCCCAAAAAACACTTTTCAGGATTATTCGTCTTTCAAATACAATAAAAAGTCCTTTTCAGGACTCTGTAACTCTTAAAGAAGAGCTGGACAGCTCTTCTTTAAGAATTACATACAGCCCTTTTCAGGGCTATACTACATTCCTGTTTCAAACGATTATGAAGCAATAAATTCCATGTTCGATCAACCGAAAACATGAGGAAAAAAATAAAAAAAATATTTTAATTTTGAAACCCCCTCAAAGGCAAAGCCGCACGTGACCGCAAAATATTTTAATTGACATGTGCTAAGAAAATGTAGTTCTAAATCTCTGTATTGGTTAAACTTTGACAGCTCATGACAGTCTCGAGAAAAAAAAAATGCCCATAAGGGGTCCTGAAAATGCCTGAAAACGGGTTTTCAGGATGCTGTATACCCCGCGTATCGAGCGGTCGTGTTCAACTCGGCTCCATAGCATTTAAAAAAATAAATTTGTTAAAAGTGTCAATCACAGTCTAAATTTTGAAGTTTTTTTCACAGAAGAATACAATACTTATCATCTTGTGCACTAAAAGGAAATAAACAGTGTTATCTGGAAGAAATATTTGAAACATAGAATAATAAAATCACTGCAACGACGATGAAGACTATGAAAAAGTAAAGATATTGAAGGTAGCTATGAACAGAATTTTACAAGACGAACAAACATTAAAGTCAGCTTGGCATACCTTTTTTGGCAAAAACGAATGCATCGAGCTATCTACAAATTCACATATCAAAGTAAAAGTTACGTAGCGCAGTGACAGCACGATTGGACTTATACAGCGTAATATTCGCCAAGAGCGGCAAGAGGGCACAGGTTCAAACCTCAACGAACGCATTGCTTTTTTGCTTTTTTATTGCTTTTGTTTTTTTTGCTTTATTGATTTTTTTTGTTATTTATAAAATTGTTTGATACGAAAATAAAAAAATATTCATTATTAGGCAAATAATTGCTAAATATTCTTTATTAAGCAAAGAATTTTGATGAAGAAAATTAAGAGCGCAATGAGTATTCGAGAGGACAAGAACGAAGGCAAAACTTGTGATAGGTGCAAAAGTTCGATTTTAGCCAGACAATTTATAAATTGTTCAAATTGTGGCAATAGATTGCATCTTGACTGTGCAAAAGTATCTACAGCCAGATTTTATTTATTGGAACCAGAGAAAAAATCTACTTGGAAATGTTTAAACTGTATTACACTGAACACAAAAATTAACAAGTCAGTTTGATTCGACCTTATTGGGCAACAATGACAATGGAAATATTACGTACAGAAAAAAACAGGTGTCTAATTTGCTGCTAGAAAATTCGTTTGACTGTCTTCAAATCAAGGATGACAATGAACTGGATGAAGAACTATCAGTTCGATCATCAGGAAGTATTATAAACAGAAGCTGTCCCGAAATTGGGCTCAATCATTATGCTCGGATCGAAGAATTAGAAACACTTGTTAAAAAGTTAAAAGAAGAGCTTCGATCAGCAGATACTGAGATACAAAATTTATTAACTGAAAATTATGCACTCAAGGAACAATTAACACGTAGAGAACAAAATGTTGAACAGCTTAAGTCCATATGTAAATCAACCCCTAAAAGTAATAATATAAACACGAGTAGAGTAAATCCAAGACCGGCAAAATCTTTAAAGACTACTTCTAATACACTAAGCGTGCAAGCAAAAAAAGGTGAATATTATGTCACTGGAACTCCGCAGCAGTCGTCAACCAAATCCTGCTTAAGTATCACCTCACAGAAACCATCATATAGACCGTATAATATAGATCAAAAAACACCCACAATTTATATTTTTGGTGATCAGCAAGCCCGAGGATTATAATATGTATAGAGTCTTTGCTTCTGTAAAGCCGAACGCAACTAGCAAAGAAGTGTTGGCAGGTAATTAATAACAAGTATATATGATAAACTAGAAAAAGACGACTTAATAGTACTTACCATAGGAGCCAATGATAGGAACTCATACTTACTTTTCACTGAAGTCTGTAATACCTTATGTAAATTAGAGGCGCACAATGTATTTATTTTGAATGTTCGCTATAATAATTTCACTAATGTAAAATTAATTAATCATCAACTTAATGTCATTGCTGGTAAATACTCGAATTGTATTATTATTAACGTTAAAAATGATGAATTTATGTCACACTTTCAAGCAACAGTTTTTAAATTAAACATTGAAATAGATTTTGCGATATATTATAAATTATACTTGAATAATATTTCGACATGTTTAAAAGGTCAGCAGCAATCCGAATATATGAATATGAATGAAACAGAAAAAGTTATTGAACAGGTAAATTCATTTTTTTGTTCCACATAACGTCGAAAAAAAGAACATTTTATTGCATCGTACAAAACTAGAATATGTTGACACCGAAAATTTAGTGATTTTACACCAGAACATCGCTGGTATTTATTCCAAGCTGGATTTGCTTGAAATCACTTTAGTAGATCTAAAAAGATACAAAAAAGATATAGATATTCTTTGTTTTAGTGAAACTTTTGTTAAACTCTGATCAGAAAGTAATATCAAACTAAATAATTACAAGTTAGCTGCGAGTTATTGCCGAGATAAAAGTAGAGGTGGTTCATGTATAATGATAAAAAGGAAATGGGCACAAAAATTTATCCTCATTGGCCGCACTATCATATTTCGAGTGTTGTGGCATAGAAGTAATAGGACTTAACGTTATAGTTGTTTGTATCTATATGGTACCGAATCAGACTAAATCACATACTGGCATATTTCTTCACAAATTAAATAAACTTCTTCATATGTTAAGTGACAGGTTTAGAAATAAAAAAATATTTTTATGTGGAGACTGGAACATAGATATCCTTAGAGAAAATTCTGTTTCGAGACATCTGTCTAGCATTTTAAATCAATTTAATTTTAATTTACATATCACTTCTCCAACTAGGCAAAAATCATGCAATGATCAGATTGCCAGTAATCAAAAAAATGTAACAGATGATATTTTGAGGCTTAGATTGTCCGGCCATGAAACAGCACAAATAGTTACATCACGTACAAAAAAGCTCAAAGCTTTTTCTACTTGGACAGAACATAGAAGGGATTACTGTGAGGATAATCTTAAAAAGTTTGTTAACTGTATTTCAGCATTATCGTTTGCAGATACTTTATCTAGTGATAATACAGTTGAAGCATTTCATGCATTTTATAATGATTTAATTTTATTTTATAATTTATGCTTCCCTATAATAAAGGTAAAAATAAATAATCGCCCGAAAAAAATAAAATGGTTAACGAAGGGACTGCGGAAGTCTTCTATAATATAGAATGTTTAGAAGCTATAACAACATAAATAATTCAGATATATTTTTTCGGAGTCTCTTGGAGTTCCATCAAGAAATTACAACACAAAGCTTTAACTATTTTTCAGAGTCATTACAAATTTATGAAAATTGTAAAGCATAATTGATAACAGTGTACAAGTGGAGCCTAGATTTATTGTAAAGTCAAGTACTGTTTCTTTTCCTATTTTATAAATAACTATATCATTTAAATGCTGTGCGCAACAATCACTGGAATTCAATTTCAATGTGAGATTAATTATATTACCTTGTTGTTAATGTAGTAAATTGTATTCTGTAGTTGAGCCATTTAAATAAATAAATAAATAAAGAGAAAGTTATATTTTAAATACATTCATTCCAGTACTGATAAAAACTTTCACAAAAGGCAATTTAAAAAATATAACTCTATTTTAAAAAAATGTTTGTTAACATCACAAAAACAGTGCAATAATATTTTTTTATTAATAATGGAAAGAATCCTAAATCAATATGGAACAGAATTAACTCAATTACCTCAATGCATAATAATAATAATATTAATTCTATTAAATATAATAATGACATTTTTTATAATCCCAAGCAAATATCTGACATTTTTAATGATCATTTTTTAAATTTGACTAAAACAAAAAATGACACCTATCCACCTTTGACTAACCAAAATACAAATAATATCACATGCTCTAAAAATTTCAATACAGTTTACTTAACCCCTGTAGATGATACAGAAATATATAAGATTATTATATTGGCTTTAAAAAACAGTAAATCTTGTGGTTATGACAGCATTACTACAGGAGTTATGAAAAAATGTGCTTCCGTATTATGTCGACCTATAGCCCATATTATTAATCTTTCATTTGTTGAGGGTGTATTCTCGGATGAACTTAAGCTGTCCATAGTTAAGCCTTTATTTAAAAAGGGGGATAAACTTGACCCAAATAATTACAGACCAATTACAATGGTTCCTATTCTTTCAAAAATTTTTGAAAAAGCAATGTTCTCTCGATTGGATAAGTTTTTTTGTTAAATCCAACATTTTGCATCCCAGTCAATTTGGTTTTCGTAAGGGAAGCTCAATAACGTTGGCTTGTTTTGAATTAATCAAAACAATTACAGAAAACATCAATAACGGTTATCCCATAATGTCAATCTTTATCGATATGAGCAAAGCATTTGATTTGGTTAATCACAAAAAACTACTAAATAAGCTAGAGTTGTATGGTATTAGAGGTAAGGCATATGATTGGTTGTTGAGCTACTTGTCTGTTAGAAAACAATGCACAGAAATCTCTCAAATTGTGAACAAAAATAATAAAATATTCAAAATAAAGTATCAGTTTGAGGTTAAAACTAATAACACTGGAGTTCCTCGAGGCGGAGTATTAGCACCATTATTATTTCAAATTTTTATTAATGACCTTCCAAATGCAGTGAATCAAAAAACTATTTTATTTGCAGATGACACAACTATTATAGTAAAATGTGACGATAAAGCTAATTTTGAAGAAAACGTAAATAAGGCCTTTAAATATGTAGTTCAATGGATAAATATAAATGACTTGCAAATAAACGTCGGAAAAACTAAATTTATGATATTTAAATCATATAATTCTATTTATCCTAATCTTGACATAGTGCTTTATAATAAAAAATAGATGAAGTAAGTAATATAAAATTTTTAGGGATAACAATTGACGAAAACTTAAATTGGAAGGAACACATAAATCAAATTTGTAAAAGACTCGATAGTTTTGTTTTCGCATTAAAGCGTATTAGACAAACTGTGTCATTGGAAGCAGCGTTGACAGCTTAACATGGTTACGTTTCGTCGGTTCTTAAAACTATGGACTAATAATTTGGGGTAATTCAGTGGATATGGAGACTGTTTTTAAACTGCAAAAGAAATGCATACGCGCCCTATGCAATGCCTGGTACAAAGAAAGCTGCAAACCTCTTTTCATAAAAATGAAAATTCTATCACTACCCTGCATGGTATATTCTAGGTATATGCTGTTTTGTTAAGCAAAATTTTCACTATTTTAAGTTATTCTCCGAAGTTTCTACACGAAGACTTAGATCTGACTACAACTTACTTTTATATCAACCAGCAGCCAATAAATATATATATAAGAAAAATATTTATAATATGTGTATTCAAATATATAATAAAGTGCCAAGTGACATTAAGATTTTGGACAAGAATAGGTTTAAGATAAGTTTGACAAAATGGTTGAATGAAAGGTGTTTTTATAGTATAAAAGAATTTATGAGCTTAAAGCATTAACAAGAAATAAAAAAGATGATATGATATTGCTCTGCTCATTAATTGTTTGTGACATATATTATAATTTATTTTTTTTACCTAATAATGTTAATAATAATATATTAATTTTTTCCTTTAAATTTGACGTTAAATGATTATATTTATGTATATTAATAAAATAGACATTGATCAATAAATTAGACGTAAGTAAGACTGATTGTGTGTAAGTGTAATACAAGAATGTTAATTAGATACAAACAATTATTATACCAATATTGATGATAATAATTATATTGACTATAGCATGTAAAATTAGTAATACATAATTTAATAATTAAGATGCTACTGAAAACGCTTCTAAAACCAAGAAAACCACGCCGGAAGTTTCTTATACCATCGGCGTAACAATATAGTATATCACTGTGCACTTTTTAGAAGCTTCATCGAACAGCTATTATATAGGCCGTGAACTTAGGTTGAGAGCAAGCCAAGAAACCCCAAAGTTCTCAGCTAACAATAGACAATCACAATGAACCTATCAGTCTACGCCTGAAAGGGGTTACCGTTTCGCCGATAGAAATAAAGCACATACAATATCACTAAACGCACCGCGCCCAAGGGAAATCACCGCGCAACGCGACAAATCTTTCCTGTGATCGTATAAAAATACCTGACCTGGCAATAAATTCCGTTTATTGCGATAGTCCGGCCGCCACAGTTATTGTGACAGGCCCTGCACATTTTTTAAACTGAGCTATGTGGCTGCCTTCAAATGGAGTGAGTTCGGACAAGAATTACTAGGGTCCGAATTGCCCGAAAGCGTAGGGTTGGGATTGTTAATTATTGTGTTTGTAGACTTCCGTTACGTTCCGCTCACTGTCTAAACTTTGCGTCTCCGGCAAGTTGTCCGAACTTCTGAGGAAAGGTTCTACAAGTTTGATAGTCAATTTAAAAATATAACTAAGGATTATTGTCATTTGAAACGTAAAAGTGCCAAGTTTCCATCACAAAGTTTTTAAATATATTTTGTTTTCCATCTTTGTTTTTAGGGCAACTTCCAGCAAAATTGGTCTTATGTAATGAGAAACTGTCTCATTACATTAGACCAATTTTGCTGGAGGTTCTGGTGAATTTTCAGGCGATAAATGAAATATTTAGCAATTCTATTGCGTCCCTCAGAAGCTTTTAGTTCTGCTTTCCGAACTATAAGTTGTCTTTTTTCAAAGAAATGTCACAACTGTTTTTATAACAGACAATTTAGTAATAATATTTTATGCTCCGCAACGACCTTATTTCTGCTGTATATCCTATCTTTACCAGTATAATATTTTTAACCGACTTCAAAAAAGGAGGTTTTCAATTCGATGCGTATGTTTTTTTTGTGTGTATGTTACGCGATTACGCCGCCAATTGTGGATCGATTTTCAACATTATTTTTGTATTCGATAGAGTATACTTCAAGGGTGGTCCTAAGGTTACCAAAATTAGGATCTAATAATGGGATCCCATAAAAATACATTTTCTAAAAATAGTTGAATCATCTTTGAGTTGCTATGTAAATAATTACGTAAGGGCGGGTGCACTAAAATACCAGCTCGGACCTTTTGACTCGATACAGAAACGTGCGGTAAGGATTGTCGGCAAAGATTGTTGGCGATCCCAGTGTTACGGATGGTATTGAACCCTTAAGTTTAAGGAGAGACTTTGCCTCACTGTGCGTATTTTACCGTCTGTACAACGCACCGGGGTGTGTTTTCTAAAGAACTGTTCGATATGATGCCAACGGCCACGTTTTACCATCGCACCGCTCGCCATCGGGAGGGAGTTCATCCTCACACCTTAGAATCAAAATAGTCGCGTACGGTACGGTTCACGAGACATTTTCTCCCGCGTACGCTCAGGTTGTGGAATGAGCTCCCTTCTGGAGTTTTCAATAAGGACTACAGCATGCAGTTCTTCAAAAAAGGCATGAAGAGGTATATTTAAGGTTGGCAACGCGCAAGTGATATCACTGGTGTTGCAAGCGTCCATAGGCGGTGATGATCACTTACCATCAGGTGACCCACATGCTTGTTAGCCACCTTTGTGGTATAAAACAAAAAGAAAATATTCAATAATACCTGTTCCTATTCAGATTTATCATTCCATAATTCCATATTAACAAATATGGCTTCGCAAGTAATACTCGTGGAATGGAATAGTACCCGACGGCTTTGAATTATCATAATTCACTTGTCAAAAGGTACAACTTCTGTATTTATTCAGGGATCAAAGCATTCGCGAATACCCAATCAATCTAAATACGCGATCCGGCTGTTTATTTGCTTATTACGTTTATACATGGAATTTATTTCAATTGCCATTAGGCATAAGCTGATACCGTAATAACTTCTATGAGTATTGAATTTGGCTGACACAAAGCTAAATCAACTCAAGAGGTTGTTTGAAGTCATGTTAGTTCACGAAATTGGTTTAATTTAAGGAGTGTTAATGCGTTTATTTGCGTATTCTAAGCATCTCAAAATAAATAGTTGCTTCCAGTCATGAGCCATAAATGTGATAGCATTTCTAATAGTAAGTATACCACACGTTCATTGTTTCTCAATTGGAAACTTCAGTTAGATTAAACAAACAATTCGGATTATTCTCGCTTATGTTTGATCTCACTTTTGTTTATTTTGTTAGACGCTTCTAAATTACGATCAAAACTCAAGCCTAAACTAGTAGTTCTAGTTTCATCGCAATGCCCGATCATTCATTTAAATAAAAGGACTCTTTTGAAAAAAGGAGGATAAGTATTCGCATTGCGTTTTAATTTGGCGATAGAATTAATGAATTAGAGCTGAGCGTTATTTCAGATCTTGATATTTAATTGAAACATGTATGCCCATGAACATGTAAACAAACTTGTATGCCCTACAAAGACATCGTTCTTTAATTGCATATACTTAGAGAGCCTCTGGAAGTCCAAATGGAATCGTTTAGAGCTCAAGAGAAACAAAATGTTTAATTAACGTTGTCGCAGCACGGTGAAGGCAAAAGATTTAAAAGTCTGCTAACATATCCATGTGTAACTAACATAAAATGCCTATGTTTTATTTTTGTGTTTTTGTATTCGCTCGCACTCTCAATTATCGGCACACTCTTTTTGCCCACATTTAAGAAAGTTAATATTTGTGATGTGAGTGTCATAAAGAATTTACCTTTGCATGTGCCTAAATCGTTAACCTATAATCTTTCAATTCAACCGCAATTTTATCAAGGTGTGCAGTCTTTTAGCTATACGGTGCTTATTTGTAAATGGAGCCGTTGTTCTCATCTAGGCCGGGAATTAATTCGTTCAGGTTTTTAATCAGCGCGACGACTGAGTATTCAAATCCCTCAGGAATAGCTCGGTTTTAATTTCGGATTTTAATATCGATTGTGGCTTTTCGATTCTGTATCTTAATTTTCTCTTCATTAATAGTATATTATTATCGACTACTTCGTTTAAAGCTACTTCGTCTTTCGGATTTCAGATTTGAGTATTTAAATGATGTGTAGGATAGGTGATCTTGGTCTATTAAACGGTTCTACAATTGTCATTATAACTACGTCGTCTTTATCATAACATCATTATACACAGACACACCACCAATATGTTTAATTAAACCAAAGACCAGTTAATTTACATTTTTATTAACTCACTAGCTGTGCCCGCGAACTACGTTTCGCTATCAAAATGCTTAACACAGTGTTTAATTTTTCCTCCATTTTATTCCATAATGATTCAACTTTATTCTGCCTTTCTTGAGCAGCGGCCATTTCGAAATTAGGACAATTTTCGTAGGTTCGTAATGCTCTAGGTACTCTTCAGGGCCTACTTTAATGTAATACCCATATTGCTGGGTTTGAAGAGAAACTTTTATCCGCCTTTTTTGAGCGGCGGTCATGTTGAATTTACGTTAATGTTGCTACGTTCATAGTGCTCTACTGATCAAGGTCTTTCATTTGATACTTAATTGCTGGGTTTGGAAACGAACTTTTATCCGTTTTTTTGAGCGGCGGCCATATTGAATTTTGTGCGATTTTCCTAGGTTCATAGTGCTCTACTCTTCAAGGCCTTTCACTTAATACCTATAGGTATTGCTAGGTTTGGAAACGAACTTTAATCTACCTTTTTGAGCAGTGGCCATGTCGAATTTACGTCAATATTGCTAGATCCATAGTACTCTTCTCTACTCATCAAGGCCTTTCATTTGATACCCATATTGCTGGGTTTGGAAATGAACTTTTATCCACCTTTTTTGAGCAGCGGCTATGTTAAATTTATGTCAATG
This sequence comes from Schoenobius gigantellus, assembly GCA_963935595.1. Taxonomy (NCBI): domain Eukaryota; kingdom Metazoa; phylum Arthropoda; class Insecta; order Lepidoptera; family Crambidae; genus Schoenobius; species Schoenobius gigantellus. The sequence continues at coordinate 27,335,741 of OZ012554.1, forward strand.
TTGCTAGGTTCATAGTGCTCTACTCATCAAGGACTTTCATTTGACACCCATATTGCTAGGTTTGAAAACAAACTTTTATCCTCTTTTTTGAGCGGCGGCCATGTTGAATTTAGGGCAATTTTCCTAAGTTCATAATGCTCTACTCTTTGAGGCTTTTCATTTGATACCCATATTGCTAGGTTTGGAAACGAATTTTTATCCACCTTTTTTGAGTAGCGGCTATGTTGAATTTATGTCAGTGTTGTTAGGTTCTTAGTGCTCTACTCATTAAGGCCTTTCGTTTGATACCCACCCACATTGCTGGGTTTGAAATCAAACTTTTATCCTTTTTTGTAACGGCGGCCATGTTGAATTTAGGTCGATTGTTCTAGGCACCTATTGCTCTAATCTTCAAGGCCTTTCATACCCATATTGCTAGGTTTGGAACCTAACTGTTATCCACCTTTTTTGAGCGGCGGCCATGTTGAATTTATGTCAAATGTTGCTTGGTTCATAGTGCTTTATTCATCAAGACCTTTGATTTGATACCCATATTATTAGGTTTGGAAACGAATTTTTATCCACCTTTTTTGAGCAGCAGCTATGTTGAATTTATGTCAATGTTGCTAGGTTCATAGTGCTCTACCCATCAAGGCCTTTCATTTGATATCCATATTGCTGGGTTTGAAAACGAACTTTTATCCTTTTTTTTGAGCGGCGGCCATGTTGTATTTAGGTCAATTTTCCTAGGTACCTAATGCTCTACTCTTCAAGGCCTTTCATTTGATACCCATATTGCTGGGTTTGAAAACAAACTCTTATTCATTTTTTTGAGCGGTGGCCATGTTTAATTTAGGGTAATTTTCCTAAGTTCATAATGCTCTACTCTTTGAGACCTTTCAGTTGATACCCATATTGCTAGGTTTGGAAACGAATTTTTATCCACCTTTTTTGATCAACGGCTATGTTGAATTTATGTCAATGTTGCTAGGTACATAGTATTCTACTCATCAACTTTAAATGATCTAAGCTCATCAAGGCGTTTCATATTTTGATATCCATATTGCTGGGTTTGGAAACGAACTTTATCGGCAGTCATAATGAATTAAGTCAACGTGGCTAGGTTCAATGTGTTCTACTATTTAGGTCCTTCGTTCGATATCCATGTTCCTTGGGTGGATCCAAAAAATATAATCCGTCATTTTACACATTAGGATCAAGAGTCCCGTCGCGTCCCTCTACGCGTAACCGAGAATCATTGCAGTCAGATATTTTTTTTTATTATCAATATTCATCTATTACTTTTAATAGTTTTAAATGGATGGAAGAGTTTGATTCCTTAGTTATAATGTAAAAACATATAACACCTTTCAAACCCCTTTCCCCTTGAAAAGGATATCTTCACTTTTCAACATTTCAAATATTTCAAAAATTGTATACCTATTTTGTGAAAATTAGTCAAGAATTAAACCAACCTACAAATTTTATTGTGACGTGATATTGTCATAAAAAATGCTCTATACATTGGTTGTATGGCTTGATCCTTTTGTCTTACCACCACGGTACGACATAAGAAAAAGATAATTTAAACTTCTAAACTTCTTAGTTGGCGAAATCCAGATGGGCACAGCCATTAACAGAAAATATTAAATTTTTCTTCGCACTATGTGACAGACTTGTCAAAATAATTTCACGTGCGCCATGTTGATTTTCAACATAAGCATTGTTCGAAAATTTTATATGGTATTTTTCAAACTATTTATTTAAAATGAACTATTTCAACCCCATTGCACCCCATCCAGGGATGATGGCATGTGGTGTTGAAATCGATGTTATTTTCGTAATCTACGACCCGAAAAACCATGAAAACGGCATCAATGTCGATTTTGACATTTTATCAGTTTATCACCCCATTTCACCCCGTTTGGGGATGAATTTCAATAAAATACGAAACACGTCTTCCATTAATTCTGCTAAAGAAAGTTTATGCAAAATTTGAAGTAGGTTCGAGAACGGAATCACGATGTCCCATACAAACTTTTCCCCCCATTTTCACCCCCTTAGGGGTAGAATTTCGGAAAATCCGTTCTTAACGGACGCTTACATCATACAAAGAACACACCCTCCAAGTTTCAAGTCTCTACGATCAGCGGTTTAGGCTGTGCGTTGATCCGTCAGTCAGTCAGTCATTCAGGACAAAGCATTTTATAGGTATAGATTGATCATAATATTGACTTCTAGGATCCTGATGACGAGATATAGAAATTCATTCACACAGGAATTGGTAACCAGTTTCAAGTTGCAAGATCAGTGATGAAAGATCTCAAAGTCTAGTTGATTGAGAGTGATTTAATCTGAGATTTGAATATCGCGTACAAGATTAAGCTTTGAAATTCGTTTCTTATAAAAAATCTTGATGATAAATTTGGATTTTTTGCTTTTTCTTTGATAATGGCGGAATGTGTAGGATACATTGTTACTGAATTGTTGAAATTTAGAAATGAGGTTATATCTGGCTCTCGGTAAGATAGAATTTGTATTATATTACGTCACATAAATCTCAATACTTTAGCCTTACAGAAAGGAGTTATAAAACATAAAACATTGACATAAAATCTCCATGACGCTATAACAAGCAATGTATTATTCACAAACGTAATATGAAGATTCTTATTTAACAGACAAGCAAAAATTTGAACCATGTAGCATCTCTTAAAACATTTGTCCTTGCGACCCAAATCTATCCTTCAATTTCACGTGAATCGCGACAACACCGGCCCACTAAATCCGTTACAGTCTGAGTCCGATCATATTACCCTTGATCAGCACTATCGTTGACCTGCCCGGCTTCTTTACTGTTAACTGAAAGTCTATTACGATCTTTTCGAAGTTGACAGGGAACGTAAACCCATCACTGCTTTATAAGAAGGTTGCTGCCACAGCTTCCTGTATTGACGCAGCAACGACTGACACATCGGAAGCAATCGTGTTAGATTTGCGTTACACAATAAGCCCCGGGTTTATGCCGGTCGCCCTCCTCCGCTGGTTCGGCTTATTTACGAATTCGTTCTGTATCGATACGTTCCATTTCATCCGAAGATAATGCCCAAATGTGTCGGCGTTTGACTGTTTTCTTTATTGGAGTTGGGGTTCTTAAGGTTAACTTTAAATATATTGGTCGAGGTCACGTTACATAATCTGGATGAATAGGGGTCGTTTTTATTTTAAAAGAGCTAAGCAATTCATTTCTATGACAGAGTTTGATCAGTGACCCTTTCATTTTAACTGTAGTAAAATCTATAAGACACAGTTTCCCCTTTATTCTCCACTAAATGACCCCGATGGGTACACCTAGTTACGTCAAAAATAATCTCCAATATCTTTGTACCTCTCCTAATAGATGTCTCTGCTCTACTCTTTATGGTCTTTTAAAATTTTAATGTCCCTCTCACCATTCTGAGATTATTCATTCCTCTTCTAGTCCAATCGATCCAGTTATGGAATGCTCTCATATATAAATATATATTATTTTTTAATATGTTAGGACTCGTAAATCGACTTCTTTATTATCTGCTTCACTTGAAGGTTTATTGGCAGATAATGCTCCAGGCATTATGGCCGGTTTTGTACACATTATTGCACATAAAGAGTTCATAAATAAAATAAATAATTATGCACACCTAAGGCCACTTTTAGAATTCAACACGAGAATTGCCAAACGCGAGTGCTAGCGCCGCGTTTAATTCTGTTTTTTTTTTGTTGCTTCTTATTCATATATTTAATAAAACTAACAATTAGGTAAAGAAAACCAAATTATAATTAATACAATAATGAACTTTCTTCAAAATTTTTTAGAAAAAAGTTATCCCTTAATTTTTTACACGAATCTTACGTAAGTATATAGCAAAATACTAAATTTATGTAGTAAGCAACAAATTTTATGATCTCGGCAACGTATATGATACAAAATTAGGTAAGCAATGGGTAATATAAGTAGTGTTCAAAATATCGTACCTACAACTTTAAGTTTTTGGATTACGTGTCGGTAATACTGTATTTCAATTCTAGAGACTTTTATGTAATAAGTAGTTATACAATTTCACATAATTCTTGCTTGTAATTTTTTATTATTATTTGTTTCTCAAATGGATTGAATGGTTCGCGGATAGAAGATAGATCGTGCTCGAATGCGATTGGTTATATTCTAGCTCTATCTTCCGTGCTTGTGTTGTTAGGTAATTATATCTAAGTTCATTCAACTGTAATAGTGATAGTAAACTGGCTGGTTAGGCACAATGTCTTTGATTAGGTTTGATATAATGAAATTGACAGAAGCGCTTTTGTCGTCGAATCGAGTGAGCGGCATACATAGCCACGGTAATAGTACTCGTATATATTGCCGTGACATAGCGTTACGTTATTAATATTTATTTGTTATTTATACCGGAGGGAGACTTTGTACTAGGGTCGTCTGCTTGGGTAACTCCGTTTTACCTATTTCTGCCGCAAAGCAGCAGTGCTTGCATTGCTGTGTTCCGGTTTGAAGGGTAAGATATGGCAGTGAAATTACTGGGTACCGTGACACATCTGATGTCACAATTTGGCAACGTACACTGTGTGTTGAGGATCCGGTTCCATGTTACGGCCCGAAATGATCCAAGTAATTAAATAAAAAGAATTAGTACGTGAAAGAAAATATAATTTGTACTGAAAAATTACATATTGACAACTCTGTTATTTTTCTAGTCACTAAGCAACCGCAACATCCTCCGAGACGCAAAAAGTTACAAAAATAAACAAAAAACGTAAAATTAATAAAACAATTTAGGAACTTATATCTAATTCTAAGGGGTACAAGCATTTAAGAGAACGGGTGTAAACTCCTTTAGTGGATTTAACTTTAGCAGTTCGACAAATACCATCGATGCCCATAAAAATCTCAACAATTACGCCCAAAGGCCAAAAAACACGCTTTTGTGGTGTTTCTATCAACACGACGTCCCCCACCTTTGCGAACTTAAAACAATACTCCCGACCTTTTTGAACTAAGAAACTTAAGTATTCTTTTATAAAACGTGACTTCAGATCAACTCTAAGCTTTTGTAAATATCGGACTCTAACATTTAAAGCTTTCCCGTTCAATTGGTTTAAATCCGCGACATCGGAACACGGAATAGGCTGTAAAAACATTCCTGGTGTTAAGGGTTGTGTTAAAATATCTACATCATCACTTATGTAAGTCAAAGGACGAGAGTTAATAATAGACTCACATTCAGTTAAAAGTGTTTCAAATTCTAAAAGCGAGACTGAGGCTCTACCAAGAACGCGGCGAAGAAGTTCCTTAATCATGCGGATCATGCGCTCCCACCATCCTCCCCACCACGGACTAGCAGGTGCTATTAAATGCCAGTTAATTTTGTACAGACTTGACTTTTCTTCTATGAGATCCCAATTGACATCCTTCAATAAATTTTTGGCACCGACAAAGTTAGTGCCATTATCTGAGTAAATGTCACGAACTCTTCCTCTTCGCGCAATAAATCTTCGAAGAGCTAACAGGAAATCATTAGTGGACAGACTTTCTACCACTTCCAGATGAATCGCTCTATAAACACCGCATGTAAATAGGACTAACCATGCCTTAGTTCTGCATCTCAGCACAAAAGGACCCGCCAAATCGATGCCGGTAGTTTCGAAAGGCTTGCTATCCGCTCTAGTGCGGGTGACTGGAAGAGGAGCAGGTGGCGTTTTATATGAACTTGTCCTATGTTTCTGACAAACTACACTTTTATTTTTTATTTTTTATTTATTGTTATTCAGTACCAAATAATATTACTTAAATGGAAAAAAAAAATATTTCTCTGATAAAACTCCCAATGGAGTTTATGCTCAGCAAGTGACGCTCGCTTTAGACTGCTTAATCTAATTTAACCTATACTAATCTTAATTTGATAATAAATAACGTTTTAACCTACTTTTATAATTTTCTAAATTTAACAAAGTGTTGAGATCCTCCTTAGACAACTCGTTTAGGAATTCCGGTAGCAGGTATTGCACTGTTCTCTTGCCATAGTTGTTACTGTATTTCGGTAAGACAAATGTGGGTAGGTAAGAGATGTTTTCATTTCTTGGACACCCTTTTAACAAGTAATCGGACACCAATTATCCAAAAATTATTTCTCAAATTCGCCATTAATGTTTGTGTGCCTGCATGATAGAGTTTAACATGTTTTTCTATGACCAACCTTTCTACGATTTGGTGCTTTGATGGTAACAATATGGGATACTTATAGCATTGTGGAATGTCTTCTGAAAAAAGCTTCGTTTTAATCCTGATTATGCCATAACTATCTATGAAAGTGTATAAATTACGGTACGTGTCATCCTCTTTGAAATACTCTTTTTGTATGCACAAATACACAGCTTTCTCTGCCTTTTCAAACTCTTCTACTGTTAAGTTACTATGTAAACGATTACAAACTTTTGAACGACAGTTAAAACTAAATCTGAAAATCCAAGACACCATCCTAACTATTTTAGTGTATTTTGAAAAATATAATAAATTATTTGTAAAGTTAACTGACTTAGAACTAAGTAGTACCGTATCTTCACAAGACTTCTCTGTCACGGTTATACTATTTACAGGAAACGGCCAGTCCTTCATATTTAATTTAAGCCAACTGGGGCCTTCCCACCACCGTGAGTTTAGTAAAACTTCAGCATCGCAACCACGTGATGGAAGGTCTGCTGGATTAAACGAACCAGGAAGATGATTCCAATCTTGAATTTTTGTTTCTTTTCGTATTTCCTTAACTCGATTTTTAACAAAGACATTGTAATTGCCGTTGTTTTTGATCCATGACAATACTACCGTAGAGTCGGACCAAAAATAGCAAGAATGTTTCAAGGCAAGAGCATCTCTAGTCTGTACATACAAACGAACAGCTAAAATAGCAGAGAGTAACTCAAGTCTCAGTATAGATATATCTGACAAGTTTTTGTTTGGTGAAATTCTCGATTTAGCGGCCAAAAGTTGTACATAAACCTTACCCTGAAATTTACTTCGCAAATATAATACGGCAGCATAAGCCTCCTTGCTAGCATCACAGAAGGCATGAATTGTAAGATCACAAAATTCAATATCATCTAAAGTGATACGTCGCGGGATACTTACTTGACTCAACGCCTCTAGTTTATTTGCCCATCTCATAAAATTTCTACTTATTGTCTGTGGTACCTCCTCATCCCAGGTAAGTTTGAGTTCGTGAACTTCTTTTAATATTATTTTAGGTACAATCGAAACAGGGCTAGTAAATCCTATCGGATCAAATACTCTGTGTGCTATGGAAAGTATTAATCTTTTAGTCACAGTTTCACCGTTAAATTGTAAAGAGCTGGTGTTGACAGATAAGGTATCGAATTTAGTGTTCCACATCAAACCTAACGTTGACACCATGGTTTCTTTTTCAGATGGACCAACGACCCAACCTCTCAGATCCATTTTGGCCATTGTCATAAGCTCTGTCGATTGCTCTATAAAATTTGTCGCTCTTAGCTCTGTAGTACTAGTTAAGCAATTGTCAACATAAAACGATTGCTTTAATACATTAGCTGTGTCTTTTAAGTGCTCCGGTATTTTGTTACTTTCGAGGTGGTAAATAATCGTTGCGTTCAGCAAAAACGGGCTCGAAGTAACTCCAAAGACGACACGGCAATGACGGTACGTAATTAACGACTGCATATCCTTGTCGGCTCACCATAAAAACTGTAAATAATTACGATCAGTTTTAGTTAAGCTTATCTGTAGGAAAGCCTTTTTTATATCGGCGGTAAGACCTACAGATCGCATTCGAAAACTGGTGAGTAGTTTTGGTATTAACGAAAGTAAATTAATACCTTTCTCTAATGAATTGTTGATAGAATTGCCATTAAAGTCTTTCGCAGATGCGTCGAAAACTGGCCTAACCCGTATGGTGAGACTAGACTCTTTGATTACGGCGTGATGAGGCAAAAAGTGCCCACAAGCGTCCTCTTCTATTTGCTCTATGATACCGCAATCTAACCACTCCTTCAGAGAACAGTCATATTCGTTAAAATTACCTGTACACAGAAGTCTTTTCGTTGTAGAGTGTAGACGCTTTATGGCTAATTCCTTGTTATTTAAAAGATTCTTATCTCCTTTCCATGGCAAGCTCACTTCATAGCGACCATCAGCATTCACCGTCACCGTATCTAAAAAATATCTCATTATTTCTCTTTCAACTACTTCGCTATTTTTCACTTGAGTGGGATCTTTTATACCAATCGACTCTAAGTCCCAAAGCTCCGCGATGTGTAAGCTATTTATGGTTTGAGTGATGGTAGAAGCACAAGCATTATCGGTAACGCCTTGTAAAACCCAGCCTAACTTAGTTCGCAAAGCAACTAAAGAATCATTCACCTGAACTATCTCTCCCGTGTAGAGAGAACCTGAGTGATCAGCCCCTATCAACAATCCTATTTCTGAACAATCATAATTATTATCATTTAAAGTAATATTATGTTTAGCGAGTGTATTAAAAACCATTGGATCATTTAAACTTGGCAAATACCCGCAGAGTTTGTCCTTATCTAAGACGGAAATAATAAATTCGAACTTACCAGTTAAATCTTGCACACAAACTTTATATACATTGTGCTTTAAAAGAGTAGATTCTATCCCTCCAAATAAGCTATGCGTTAAGGACTCACTGTTCACCGGTTTTAGTCCCAAAGTTTTAGCGACATCTTTGACTATATACGAACGTTGAGCGCCGCTATCAAATAATGCTCGTACCTTAACAATTTTGCTGTTATTAACTACATTTATAATTAATGTCTGTAACAAAGTAGAATTATTATTTTTATGTGACAACAAAACCTTCTGATTTGTATTTGTATCTGAGCTGCTTTGACATTCATCGTGTTTGCCTATACGGTCATCTTTTAGTACATTCGCCATAACTTTTGACGTAGAAGATTGCTTGCTTATTAAATTAACCTCTGGACACATAATGTATGTATGTCTTTTCATACAATTTAAGCATTTCGGATAAAAGCGACATCTATTAGCAAAATGACCAACTTTCAAGCAGATTAAACATGTTTTCTTTTCTTTCAGGAATTCTTTTTTCTGATCTAAAGTCATGGATTTCGTGCGAATACATTCAGAACTATTATGGGTACTTTTCTCACACCATATACACTGCTTGTCATTCTGCTTTTGTTCGTGGACTACGCGCTTCAATGGCTGTTTTCGCTCTTGAGTTGCTGTAACACACGCTGCTGTTGGCTCCCGCGCCTTCGGAGTGTTATTAAAACTGTTCATTGCGAGCTGAACCTTCTCCTCACAATCTACTTCTAGCTTCAAAAAATCCATTAGTTGTCCCAACAAATTTTTATTTGGTAGCTTCGGAGAGCGCTCCCAGACTCGTAATATGGTCTCCGGTAGCGCTGATTCAACTAAAGGATAAAGAATCGCAGCATTCTTATCGGTTGTAACTCCTAACGACTCAAGTGCGCGTAACTGTGTATTCAGTTTATCGTACAGGGTACACAAATCCGATCCTTCCATATTGTGTCTTTGCTGCAAGACCAGATCTAGTAATTTTCTCACATATGTTTGTATAATAAGTTCATCTTTTGCAAAACGTGCTTTCAGTTGTTCGATGGCGCTGTGGTAATTGGCTCCACTAGGAGGGAAACTTTCCACTAAGTCACGTGCTGGTGTTCCAGGTTCTGTAGCTTTAATCAAGTACTGGAATTTATCATCGTCATCAATAGCTTTATCGTCGTGAATCTTACGGAATTGGCCCCAGAAACCAATCCAGTTTTCTACACGACCGTCAAACTGACGTAATTCGATAGCTGGCAAACTAAATTTACGTTTTGAAACTCCAGACTCTCGCGAACAAGTTTCATTATTGGCACGTACCTTTAATAATTCTTGCAATTTATTTGTTAACCGCTGGCACTCTAGTTGGCGTTCTAAGCTATTTTCCAGGTCCAAAAGGTCCATCATCTCTTGTTCTGAAATATTGACAGTGGACAAAGTTGCCTGCAAATACTCATTAATTTCTTGTAATGCCAATCCAGCAGTCGTAAGACTACTAAGTAGACTCTCAATATGCGATTCTTCGGCAGACTCCACATTTTCAAAAAATTTCATTACCTTGTTAACGATAAGAGTCAATGTGCGTCGCCGTATTGACCGTTGCTTTTTCGCAGTTTCTATCTTATTTGCACTGGTCGCCACTTCTTGAGGATCCGGTTCCATGTTACGGCCCGAAATGATCCAAGTAATTAAATAAAAAGAATTAGTACGTGAAAGAAAATATAATTTGTACTGAAAAATTACATGTTGACAACTCTGTTATTTTTCTAGTCACTAAGCAACCGCAACACTGTGGTTCTTGTGGGGATTGCTTGTTTGCCAATTTAGTTGCGATAAAAAATATTCCAATATATTATATTTATTTTATTGCTTTTGATTCATACGGTCTATTTCATCGATCAGAAACACCAAGCAGCCAAAGGTACTCGTAAATTCCCCTGTGTGGGTATTTAAATTATTATATCAGCAAATGCCTTATAATAATTTTGAAATTCTCAAATATAAAATATAAGATAACAAAATCTGAAAGATCGCGTGGCTTGGATGTATTCTTAGTATAAATAAATGAAACGCACGCAGTAAGATTTTTCAATATTCAATTCTAAATTCTTGTCATCGAGCACAAACAAACAAAACAAGATCTGTTTTTACAAGCTTTTACTTAACTTGCCCTGTTTGTTGATTTATTTATGGGTTTGCGTCTTTTGTAAGTAAAATTTGACCTACTTCCCGGTTTCCGATTGAGTTGAAATTTTGCATGCATATGTATATCGCGTGACAATGCAATATTTTGATGACATAGAGCTGATCTAATGTTGGAGCTGGAAGGTGATCATAAGAACTCCGCAATTAAACGACACCGACCCATCGAGTTTGTGCTCGTTTGATTCGTATTGACGAGTATTTTGATTCTAAATTGTAACCATGGTCTAATGCTGGAGCTGGAAGTTAACAACTTCCAGCTCTAGTAGAAATATTCCATTCAGTTTAAAGCGTAAGACGTCTTAAGTTATTCTGGAGTTAGCTTTGGGTCAAATTCTAATACGCATTTATTTAATTTACTAAAAAGATTGAAATAAACATATTTGACAAAAATAAAAGCCGACTTCAAAAACGCAAAAAAAAATTAAAAGAATATAAGAATACATACACCACTACGTTTTTATATTTAAGTCGATGTCAAGCAGTGATCACGTGGAAAATCATGTAGTGAGTAAAAATTTGGCACCGATTCAATGATACTGTTTGGATATTCCTGTATAATTTTTAACTTTTTGATGATTTTGAAGTTGACTGTTTAAGGCATTGTCGACCATGATCAGCCGGCAGGAAGATGTATCACGACTTGAAGTGAAAATACCACTTAGGCTCTACTAGAATTGCTCAGCCCCAAAGCATTGAATAACAATCAGTCCTAAAAGGTGAACTCAAAACACTCCAGTTAAACCGGCCGCCTAAAACTGGGTACATGTGTTACACTCGCGCCGCTTCCGGACCCGGCTGGATCCGGTCGGATGCTATAATTCCACTTCCATTGTTCGCTTGAGTCCCAGCGGACAGACCGACAAAACGGCCGACAAATGTGCACAGCAATAGCGTCCTCGCCAATGTGTACACAGTAAGACCGTTTTCCTTTCTTTTGGTAGTTGTCGTTAAAAGTGATGGTTTTTGCTATTATTTTTGTGGCTAGATAACGGGGACAAACAATTCTCTTGTATCGTAATAGGTTACATAAAAACAATCTCGTGATGATAATGTCTTCGATTTTTTCTATCTTCTATGTCTACTGTTATTATTCTCTAAGGCTCATCATCATCATCATCATTTCAACCAAGAGACGCTTACTGTTAGGATTTCCAAACCGGTCGGTCCTGCGTCTCCTGCATCCAGCGGCTTCCTGCACCCTTCACCAGATCATCGGTCCACCTTGTGGGGGGGCCTATAAACGCCTCAAATTTGCAATTGGCTTTATTTTACCCATTATGTAAATTAGGTATTTGTAAATCTAGCTGTAAAATTATCTAAAATGGTAACATACATCAACCTCATATACGTCCCCACCGAGGGGCTCGAGCCTACCCTAAACTAGGGCGATTAGGCCTTAGTCAACCACGCTGGCCAAGTGCGGGTTGGTGGACTTCACACACAACCTGTAAAGAAATTCTTTCTTCACAGGTGTGTGCAGGTTTCCTCACGATGTTTTCCTTCACCGTAAAAGCGTCGAATAAACGTACATAATTATAAATTCAAAATATGAAAACACATTGGTACTTGGCGGGGTTCGAACCGCTACCACCCGATTGGAAGGCGACGGCGTTACGCACAAAGCCATCGACGCTGCATCTAAAATGTTTAAATTGAACTAAATAAAATATGAAATTAAAGATTGACCCGGATTCATTGCTCTCGAGCGTAATACAAGAGGCGGCTCTATCTTCCGGGTGACGGGTACAACTGAACCAACGTGAGGCAAAATTCTCATTAGTCCGATGAACTGAACTTATAACCGAACTATTGATACAAGGCGTACCTGCCGAGCTCAGAAGAATAACTAAAGCATAGAAACCTAGCAAAAATAGCTACTGAACTTAATATATTTGACTCACTTTGACATTAGGCGCTGCTAATAGAAGTTAGACAGAGACACGTATATGCAAGATGTTTCGAAATTTTGTAGGTCGTCACTAATTCTCGCTTGTCAGTTCTTCTCCCAGTGATGTCGTGCTCATCACTCACCTAGTTTCAACGTCGATAATTATATTATGTAGGTATTTAATAGATCCCTAATACTAAAATGTCTTTATTACGAGAAATATAATATAAATAATTAAGGGTATATTTTCTTATGTAACTTATCCAGCTAATAGCTGCTTTGTCTCTTTGGTATGGTCAGGCTGGCCGTTCATGAGACTAAAAGCGGGAAGTGCGAGTCGGACTCGCCCACCGAGGGTCCCGTTTAAAATTGTAGGTTATACTTTAAATAGAGACTAAATTTTTTATGATTTAATTACAAATGTGGAGTTTGAGATTTTCCCTGACTTGTAGTGTAAGACTATATAACTTCACAAATTTCATAGTTCTAGCTAGATCAACGAAAAGTACCCTATACATTTTGATGCCCGTGAGAATGTCGAAATATACGTTTTTGGCGACATAAACGGCCGTACCTTTTTTTGTTAACTTAGAAGTTTGATTTTTTCACATCTTCAAGGGACTAGAACTTATTAGTGTAGAACTGAGTAATTATATGGTTTTAATTTCAACTCGATACCTTCACGCGTTTCCAAGATAGTCTTGACAGACAAACGGACAAAAAAGTGATCCTATAATGGTTCAGTGTTTCTTTTGAGGTACGGAACCCTAAAATTTGGACTATTTAAGTGACGGGTATTTCCCGTTATCTAAAATGTTGGAATTTTTCTATTGCAGAGATTCACAAATTCTATGGGAAGGAAATCGAAGACACTGCTTTTATTTCATCGCTTAGATTTAATTCATTTTTTATCGCATCGCTTAGAGGTACTTGAGGTTAATCTCATATTTAATTTACTTACCCGAAAATTTAACCCTCATGGATTTTGAACCTTGGATAAATTCGTGAATGCTAAAACTACTATTTGTACATATGCTTGGAAATTAAACTAAACACATTAATATTTGACCATAATTTATTGTTAAGACATTTTTCGATAGATTTATTACGCTTGATGTGCGGCCGGGCTTAGTAGGAATGTAAATTTTCCGAAGGCGGCGTTTTGATATTTTACCTTTTTGACTCTTTCTGTTCTTTTCTTGATCTAATATTTTAATTCTTACAAAAAAATCATCTGAACTGGTTGTTCTTGGCATCCGTGTCAAGGATTCCTTAAAGAAATAGTTAAGAAATTAAATACGTTTTTATTTTCATAAATAATATTTTAGTTTAAAGATTTCCTTTCATTAAATAACTTACGTCATGACGTCTCCATTTCATAGTTTGCTACTAAGTACATACAAAATTAATCTGATGGAAAATATCTGGAGCAAATTTGACTATGCTTTCTTGGACTCAATCAATTCATATACTGACCACCTTGTGATATGCCAAAAGACAAATATTACTCATCTCTTACATTTACACAGTTTTGTGCCGTATGTTAGAAAGAGACAAATAGCACACAATTAATTCTTGTTTTAATCTTCCTTCTATGCTGTAGTGATTGTTCTGAGCTGCCGAGCTTATAAGTGTGTCAACGCTCGCACAAGTTGCGTATGTGGTGGAAGTGCCAGGGGCTCTATTTTTGAATCATTCGTCAGGCGTCGAGTGTACGTCGAGCGTCGTTTGCGTACGATTTCTGTTGATTTTCGATTAGTTTTCGATGAAAATCAAATTAATATTGATTTTAGGCTCGTAATAATAATCGATCTCGATCTTGAGTAGCAGTTTTGACGTTTAATGTATGGCACATCTGTCAAAAACAACAGCTCAAGATCGACCTCGCACTTGAGATACGACTATTTATACGAGCCTTAGGTCGAATTTCACCAACATTTAACAGGCGGTTATAGTTAACAAACAACCGTTTTTTGACACTTATTGTATGAGTGAAATGTCAAAAACTTGTTTGTTAGTTAACTAACCACCTGTTAAAATATTGGTGAAATTGGACCTTATAGACATAATACTCTATTGATGTTCATCGCATACGAAACGAAAATCAAAAGAAATCGAGGTCAGTGCCCACGCTCGACGAGCGTTCGATGCCAACGAATGATTCAAAAATAGGGCCCCTGTACGCATCTACATCTACAAGCGCTTCGAAAAACCAGGTTATACCTACGCTCGTATAAAGCACTAGTGTAATGTGAGCTGTTATCTCGTGTAAAAAATAATCTCCGGGAGTAAGCCACAACTATACCCGTTGGCTTTGCTAGGCCGCAACTACACTCATACAGCCGGTTGCACCAAGTTTTACGTTATACGATTTCGTAAAAAGTAATTCATAATTCATTTATTTTGTTCATAAAACATGGGTATACACATAGATGTTAAAATTAAAAGAGTACAGCCGTGTTTCGCCTTATCCTTGAAGGCATATGAACAAAGAAATAGTCTATTAATTAAATTACAATATGTCAGCGTGGTAAACGAGAGTAATAAAAAATATATTATATGTAATAAATGTCAATAGAATTACAGACTTAATTTATATTATTCTTATGTATTGTTAATTATAATACTACATCTAAAAGTAAGTCAAATTAAGGGAGCATCTTAAAATTAAATAAGTGGCAATAAAATAAGAATGTCAAAAATAATTACAAATTAGATTTAAAGAGTCAAATACAATGCAATGTTGAGGTAGTGATTAACGAATAATTGAGTCAAATATATCATAGTAAGATATCATGGTATATAATATATCATGGTATCAAGTACCAACTTAATACCTAAAAATGGGTCGTTTCACTATTAAATATATGATTCGCGCCGTACATTTAACCTTTTTAAACGTAAAGGATAAAATAAAACTACAATTGAAACTAGATTTTGGTGCAATTCTTACGTTTATATTGTTACTTTTACGAAATCGTAAAACGTTAATTTGGTGCAACCGGCCGATAGACTTTGCTAGGTTACTTTTTATACAACTCTGTACTTTTTTGATAATATTCATTTTTATTACTTGGGATTCATGTTTTGTTGAATTTGATAATATGTCATTATACTTTTACTTGTTACGAAAAAAGGTGATTTTAATATTACATCCCTTTTCCTTATTTACTTTCATCAACACTTCTGCAAGCGAAGAGATGGAAAACTTCCACCAATAAAAAATCCGTGCGGTCAGTGTGCTGTGGTTGGATAAAAGACCAGTATTGGGACGTATATGAATTGATGTGTGTAGTAAGTAGACATATCTTGCACTATTATACTAAAAAATTTACCAATAATAAAATATTAAAAATAAAATATTTAATGTTGGTTTTGGTGGTTTTACTTATCCAGTCAGACATCTAATTAGTTATAACTCCATACTATAACTCCTTACAATTTACTACTCGTACACTCACAGAAGCTACACTGCTTTTTATTACACTGGACACAACGAACGCCCTGTGAAATGTTTGCATATTTTTTAATTCGTCTCGTATTCGTACTCTTGCCCAGTTTTGTTTTACTTTTTTCTCTTATCATTAAATTTTAAATCCTATGCTGAACGTATACTTTTTTAATATTGCCGTTACAAATTTGAATCTGGCTTTAATTATGAAATTGTGAGAAAAGGTTTTTATTTAGGTAAGATTATTTCGAAAGCACCTTCATAAAAATTCACGTAACGAATCCTTATGTAGATTTACTTTTTACAAAAATATTAGTAAAAGGCCTCCAGGATCGGCATGCCGTTGACTGTATCACGGGGTGATTCGGTCGATGCCACTCTACGTATTAGCCTCGGTATGGGCGGAGTGCCTCTCCTCCCGAACGGTGCATGGCCCTCTTGCGACGTCCGCAGAGGGTCATAGCAACCCGGGTCGAGCTTATCGCACGGTCAGCCACGGCGTGGCCTGCGTTCTTGCGGGCCAAGCGCCTTGGGATGTCGATGCACGCGTCCATGCGGAGGTGTATCGACATCGGGTTGCCGTTAGAAAACGTGGGGGACTATCCATTCCTGAGGAAGTGGAGCGGGTTCGTACCCAGGCGCAGAGGAAGGCTCTACGTCGATGGGGTGAGACACTCGCCTTCCCAGCTGCCGGCCACCGGACGATAGAAGCGATACGTCCGGTGTTGGAGAAGTGGGTTTGGCGCCTGTAGGGCAGTCTCACATTGCATATGGTGCAGGTACTAACCGGACATGGTTGTTTAGGTCACTACCTGCACCGGGTCGCGCGTCGGGAGGAAACGCTGCAGTGTAATCACTGCGACGCTCCCGACGACACTAACGAGCACAACCTGTTGGTGTGCCCGGCCTCAGCAACGAACTCAACGCTGCGCTGGGAGGCGGAGACCTCTCGTTGCCGAACATGGTCGTGGCCATGCTCCGCGGTGAGGCGGAATGGGGGGCTGTCGCCTCCTTTTGCAAGGACGTCATCTCGCAGAGGGAGGCCGCGAAGAGGGAGCGCGAGAATAATCTTTAAGCCGCCGCCCCCATCCGCCGCAGACCGACAGGCAGGCGAAGCCGGCATTCGCACAAGCGATCTAATGACTAATGACTCTGCCGTGAAGGACTGGGTGCACGGTTGGCCCCGTGCACGCCGCCGTAAGGCCCTCCGTCTGGGGATTGCCCTGGTGTTCTCGGGCAATCCTCCCTTGGCAATAGCCCGACCATCTTGGTCGGGCTTGCCCGGGCGCGCTGGTAGTGGTAGTCGCAGTGTGTATCCTACCATGCGCGCCCATAAGGGCAGGGAGAACACCGGGGGGTTTCAGTGGGTCGGCCTGGCACTTTGGCACCCACACGTTTTTTGTAAAATAAAAACCGACTTCAAAAACACTGAAAAGTTAAAAATGATATAAGAATAGGTACAGACAATATTACACTTGTAATATTGTCTGTACCTATTTGTACTTGTACACAATACTACGGTGACAAATTTTAAGACTTTCTTGGAGGTCATCGTTTGGCACCGACTTCAATATAGATGTGTGATGTTGTCTGTACCTATTCTTATATTATTTTTAACTTTTCAGTATTTTTGAGGTCGGTTTTTATTTTTTGTAAAATATTTTGAAGTAATGATTTCTGTAGATATGTGTCGTATATGTAGGTTTATAAGCACGTTAGGAACATTACAATTCATGCACGGTTTGTTAACATTAATAATTGATTAAAATTAATAATTAACTGCCCCACAAGTAAACCTGATGAACGACCATTGTTCGAACGTGTCGGACAAGCGCAAAACATTCGCTATC
This sequence comes from Schoenobius gigantellus, assembly GCA_963935595.1. Taxonomy (NCBI): domain Eukaryota; kingdom Metazoa; phylum Arthropoda; class Insecta; order Lepidoptera; family Crambidae; genus Schoenobius; species Schoenobius gigantellus. The sequence continues at coordinate 27,353,746 of OZ012554.1, forward strand.
AAATCTAAAATTAAAATGTTAATGTAATATTTAACGGCTTTCGAAAAAGGCCGCGTATTCAAAGCGGGGGTGGCGATGCGTGAAATTAATGCATCGTATAATCTTTTTCGCAAAATAACGTAAACATTTGCATTTTCCCCGCCTGCTTTGTACTATTGATATGTTAAATAATATGAATGTTTGGGAATATTTGCGAATATTAGAAGATAATGGTAGTGTTGATTATGATATACTCGTAGTTCATCAAAATGATCTGCCTATATGATTATTCGAGCGTAATGATGTGTTTATTTATATATTACTAGCTGTGCCAGCGAACTACGTTTCGCCGTATATTTTTTACCCGTTTTTGCAACATTTGTCATTGATGCTCAGCTCCTATTAGTCGTAGCGTGATGTTATATAGCCTAAAGCCTTTCTCGATAAATGGACTATCCAACACAAAAAGAATTTTTCAATTTGAATCAGTAGTTCCTGAGATTAGCGCGTTCAAGCAAACAAACAAACAAACTCTTCAGCTTTATAATATTAGTAAGTATAGATTGCTCTCATATTCTACACTTCTACAGCCTTATTAATAAAAATAATACTCCTTGGATCATACTCGGATTAGTTACTCTGTGTTTGTCTTGTTTCCGCACATGTCGGCTGTCATATGTCAAAACAAGACAAAACACGGAGTAACTAATCCGAGGATGATCCAATGACTAAATTTTTTATTAATAAGGCCGTTGATGTTTTACATACATTGAAGATGTTTGTTTTTGTTTAGAAGTAAATAGCCTGGAAAACCGATTCTTGTGCAGTGACGGAGTTTAGAATAATTGTCATATTGTGTTGTCACTATCTTTCTTGGCATGGATACGTTTGGAGTCGAATAAAGGTGTTTAGCGCAATAGCATCTCTTCGAAGAGATGAAACAAAACCCTTCACTAACTCGTCAGGCTAGCATGGTATTAGATGGTCAACATCTCCTCGAATCTATTCCGTTTGACAGTTTTGATTAAATATCTTCAGTATTCAATTAAATTTAAAAATGGAGTACGTTCCTATTAGGTTTTGTTTATAGGGTTAGTCTTTCTATGTATGATCTCTATCTGCTAGCTCTTGATGATTATAAGTATACCTATAGGTAGACAGTTATGTCTGGTTTCTGGCACACAAACTTAGGGTTATCTCATAAGCCAGGATTACGTTAGTATTTTGTAAACCAGTTAACTTGCAATAAATATATTTTTTATTTATTTCTACATATTCACATTTACATAAAATATAGATAGGTACTTAACTAAGAAACGAACATAGAAAAATACATTACATAGTAAGAACTATATTTCATCATTTTGAAAATAAATAAATAAAGGACATCATTCAGGCTTCATACAAAGAACAATGCCCATTTTTTACCTGATCATGTATAGAGATGAATTATACGTCAAAATGAAGCTAATTTAATTATAAGTATATTGCAATAATCAATGTGGTAAAGGAAACGCAGAAAAAAAAGATTTTTCAATATTTCAATATGCTTGCTCTAAGTGTAAGTTACAGTTTCTGAACGCACTTTAACTATCCATTGTTTGCTACGTTCCATTTTACACACTGCCACTTGATAAGAATATCTAATCACCTCTGTTTTTTACGTATTTGAAATACTTTCACACTGTATTTGATGTGTATGTTTTTCTATATTTAACTCTTACTACAGAATAATGTAAAATATTATTGGTATAATCCTTTCGTAAATTCGTCGCGCAGTAATTGAACGATTTGTAAAACGAATTTATAATTGACAATGACAGATGTTTGACAGCCCGCTCTGCAATCAATTAATTAAATAGGTACTATTATATACTCCATTATAGTTTTTAGTAAAAGTTTAAACAATCTTTATACTTCTGTATCTTATGAATACCAAAATGTTTGGTGACAATAAAAAAAATGGCTTTCTACATTTGCATGTTTTCTTCTTTCTTTTTACTGTATTATTATATTTTTATGTCAGGTAGTGATGGAACAAGCTGGGTCGCTCACCTGATGGCAAGTGGCACCACTGCCCATGTCAGAAGATGAGTGGCAGAAATCACTTACTCTCTTCCCTGAAATAACATTTCTTAGATCTTACCCACTTATTGGTAGGTATTACACAAGTACAGTGCCTTTTCTCTAGAACCACAGTACCTACCTAGACTGGTATTAAGCCAAGCCTTTGTATATTAACATACACACTATATCTACTGTGTTTTTACACCACCTTCGCCTTTCAAAATTATTTCACCATATAAAAGCATATACAAGTTTGCTGAGTCGAGAACGCAGGTAGGGGAACTAGGGGCATGATGGGGTACTGAGGTAAGATGGGGTCACCCACATATACAAGAAACCAAACGTTTCTTCGAGGTGGCGCATTACACAATCAGAGGTCGCTGTCGGACATTGCTCAGTGCAGCCTGGACAGTCGACGTGAGTGCGTGCGTTTTTTATTTATTAACAAGTTTCCGTTAAAGTGCATAGCTGATATAATATTTTGTGTTCTTTAGCGACTTCAGAAACAGGTAAGTAAAAGAGTGGAGTTGATTCTTTTGCATGCTTTCATTTACCATTTTATTTATAGTCGATAGGCAAATTCAAAATCACTTTAGTCCCAAGCGTATATTTTAGTAAATTTTTTTCGTCGAACACAGTGACTGGGGTAAGATGGTGTAGGTCGTTCGGGGCATAATGGGGTACTACCCCATCATGCCCATCAGATCGTCAAATGAGCTATTATATTGAGATACCTACCTGAAATGTGCTTTCTTTGTTGGTTTTTACAGAGATATTTTGTTTTTCAGATTAAACATAGAAATTGCAGAAACAAGTGCAGAAAATTAAACGACGTGAAGAGATTACCGTTGGCTTGGCTTGGGACCTATAAAGTCTGTTTTCCTCAAAAAGAAGAACAAGACCTTGCGGAATATGTGAAGCACATGGAAGACCGCTTTTTGGGCTAACTACTCTTGATAAAGGGAAGCTAGCATACCCGCTGGCTGAAAGAAATGATAGAAAGCACAATTTTAATAATGAGAAAGATACACTTATCTTAAATCTACTGAAAACTGGGTACAATGTCAGCTCTGAAGGCAATGGGCTCATACTGCATGCTGGGGTGAATGACGATGACTTAGAAGAAGCGTTCATATGTGTATTCTGTAAAGAGGGATAAAGATTCCATCTTGCCCTTAGACCCCATCTTGCCCCATTTATAGTTCCCCATCTTACCCCACATACGGGGCAAGATGGTTTTTTTATGTGTTCTTAAAAAATAATGAATATAAAAATTGGGTGATAACATGTCCATCCAAAGATTATGCCAATTTTTAGTTGAATAAGAGACTGAAGTGCTATAAATAAATGAAAACATAATTTTGATTAAAACTGTGTTTTTTTGTAGCTTTCCCTTAGCGTCCCCGTCATGCCCCTAGTTCCCCTACCTGCGGTCGACGCTCTAATATCAAAAGCCTACTATAGTAGTGAGGTGATTAGGTAATTAAAACACGGTAAGTATTTTGTTTAAGTTAATGTTGGTCAACCGTCATTCATCGTAGCTGTCATCAACGAATTTACAAATAATCTATGATCAATGTAAGTTAATTTTCATGCAATTCCACTTGACATTGCTCAAAATATGTTAATGTCTTTAGGTATTTACTAAAGACATTAACTGGTTAAGGTATTTAAGGTATTTACTGGTATTTATTACAAAAACAAAACATTCTAATTTATTTAATTATTATACTGTTGGAAAAGACATTTGATCCCTTCAGTGTTGCCAGACCAAAAAAAGTACCTATCATATAACCTATAAAGTAATATTCATATCTTTTTAATTTTCTTGCGTTTAAATCGTAAAAATGACTATAGGATATTATTTTGTAAGCTTATAGGTATTTTTTCCACTATATTTCATACTTATACATTCACTTTGATTATCAGGTTTTTAAATGTATGGAGAGTGGGCATTGTTCTTTGGGCTAATTTTTTTTTAGCCGGCCAACAAAAAATAATTAAATTTTATCATAGGCATAATTATAATAAACATTTCGTATTATGACAGTAAAGCTCGAAACCTATTGGTTGAGATGATAATCGGTCTCAAAGTATTTATTTTATTACCTACGGCTTGCACCCGGCTTGCGGGGTGAGCTCGTGATTTCCAGGTAATCAGTTATTGTTAATGGTGTGCGAGCGAGAATACGTTACAAGTACATTTACCTGCCGAGAAGTGTGAGCAAGAGGCATAATAGGTATGCGAGCGAGAAGACGTTACAAGTACCTACATTTACCTGCCGAGTTGCAAGTGTGAGCAAGAGGCAAAATACACCTACTTAGTCCTTTTCGTACTTTCGTTCGTTAGTTTTCCATGCAACTCTCGTTACATCGGACGGCTACTTTCACTGTTTTCGTGGTTTTTAACATTGATTTTGTTTTGTTTGTTGTTTTAATTATCGTTGAGTTTTTGTTTTTGTTATACTGTTTTTGTTAATCATGGCACATATGTTGTGTATTAACTGTCGTGAACCATGTGAAGGTCGAAGGACTTACACGTGGATTTCTCGGGAAGAACAGCACATCGACATAGCTCAGATTATTATGGAGGAGCTAATCGCGAGACAGGTATGTAATGCAACCTTTTTTACATTTAAGTCATAACTAGGTACCTACTCTGTGATAATAACAGATCGTCGATATGACATCATGATCAGGACTAGGTGTCGCGTTGAATTATTTTGCTGAAGTACCTACCTTCCTTCAATAAAGTAAAATGTATACTTAAGTTCTTTAGTTAGTACTATGAAAGGGTTTTTTTTATAAAGTACATAGGCTTACATCAGTGATAGAAATGTAGACAAGAACCTTTGAAGGTATAGGGAAAGATTTTTATTATTATTACTAGCTGTGCCCGCGAACTACGTTTCGCCATAAAAATACTTAACACAGTGCTTAGTTTTTTCCTCCATTTTATTCCATATGATTCAACTTTATTCTGCCTTTCTTGAGCATCGGCCATTTCGAAATTAGGACAATTTTCGTAGGTTCGTAATGCTCTTTTTCTAACAGTCCACAAAATTAAATACATTACATATTACTATAAACACAAAGTATAATTATTGTTTTAGAGACATTATTGATATTAATAAATTCTTCTTCAGTAGAAAGAACTACACAGTTGAAAGAATAATCTTTATCGTATTCATGTTTCGAATTAAAATAAACAATTGTTAATAAATTAGAACTGTATACGAATAAAGTTTAGATTTTATAATGGGTGTTGGTAGCACCAACAAAATATATTTTTTGGATATGACAACTTGGCCAATTTTGACTGGTCGTACAGTAAGCTCCTTGTCAAGCTATACTGTTTGACCTTTGAACCGTTCTTATGTCGCTCGTAATACTGGCAGTTTTCGTAGAGTTAATGTATAGCATGAATGGGGGGGTTACTGTACAAATACGTTTTCCGTATTCGATATCCGATCAAGGAATACAGACACGGAGTTTCGTGAACGTAGCGCAGACGTTCGTTTCTTCTCATTCGGGATTTCTACCATTCTACCTAAACGTACGTACAGAACGTGTTCCGTTCGTAATAAAAACGAACGTGTGCGGCAGTCAATGAGTATTTTGTATAGATTTGATGCATTCGGATGCCCGCATTCAGAAAACGAATGCGAAAAAACGTATTTATGCGGTTAGCCTTAAAATGTATTGAGACTTCCGTTTTTGTAACGTGTACTGTGCGATATAGTGTTGCTGGCATAGTTCGGTTAGCAAACTCGCCGTGATGACTAACATCCAACACACAAACTTGGAGTTATCGTTAGTTTGTTCACGATCGTTGCATTATCACGGTCTCGAAGGACACTAAACACAGGTAACATCTAACATCGAACATCCAATAGGCCCCGAAGCGGTTCTCAAACTTTTTTGGTGACGGAACCCTTTTGGGAAGCGAAATACTTGACGGAACCCTAAAATAAAACAATAGTTTTTAAAAGTGTATTCTTTATTAATAAGCATAATAAAAGTACGACCAGAGAGGGTGTTTTGATTTTTCTAAATTATTGCGGAACCCTTATAGGGGTATTGTGGAGCCCTAGGGTTCCGCGGAACACACTTAGAGCATGGCTGCTCTAGGTACCCTTCAGGGCCTACTTACATTTAATACCCCTATTGCTGGGTTTGAAAAGCAACTGTTATCCGTCTTTTTTGAGCGGCGGCCATGTTGAATTTACGTCAATGTTGCTACGTTCATAGTGCTCTACTGATCAAGGCCTTTCATTTGATACCCATATTGCTGGGCTTAGAAACGAACTTTTATCAGTTTTTTTTTGAGCAGCGGCCATATTGAATTTTGTGCTATTTTCCTAGGTTCATAGTGCTCTACTCTTCAAGGCCTTTCATTTGATACCTATATTGCTAGGTTTGGAAACGAAGTTTTATCCACCTTTTTTGAGCGGTGGCCATGTCCAATTTACGTCAATATTGCTAGGTCCATAGTGCTCTACTCTTGAAGACCTTTCATTTGATACCGATATTGCTAGATTAGAAAACGAACTTTTATCCACCTTTATTGAGCGGCGGCCATGTTGAATTTATTTATGTGTTGCTAGGTTCATAGTGCTCTACTCATCAAGGCCTTTCATTTGATATGCATATTGCTGGGTTTGGAAACGAACTATTATCCATTTTTTGAGCGGCGGCCATGTTGAATTTATAGCAATTTTCCTAAGTTCATAATGCTCTACTCTTTTAGGCTTTTCATTTGATACCCATATTGCTAGGTTTGGAAACGAACTTTTATCCTTTTTTTTTGAGCGGCGGCCATGTTGAATTTAGGTCGATTTTGCTAGATTCCTAATGCTCTACTCTTCAAGGCCTTTCATTTGATACCCATATTGCTAGGTTTGGAAACGAACATTTATCCGTTTTATTTGAGCGGCGGCCATGTTGAATTTATGTCAATGTTGCTAGGTTCATAGTGCTCTACTTAACAAAGCCTTTTATTTGATACCCCTATTGCTGGGTTTGAAAACGAACTTTTATCCATTTTTTGAGCGGCGGCCATGTTTAATTTAGGGCAATTTTCCTAGGTACCTAATGCTCTACTCTTCAAGGCCTTTCATTTGATACCCATATTGCTGGGCTTGGAAACTAACTTTTATCCACCTTTTTTGAGCGGCGGCCATGTTAAATTTATGTCAATGTTGCTAGGTTCATAGTGCTCTACTCTTCAAGGCCTTTCATTTGATACCCATATTGCTAGGTTTGGAAACTAACTTTATTCCACCTTTTTTGAGCGGCGGCCATGTTGAATTTATGTCAATGTTGCTAGGTTCATAGTGCTCTACTCATCAGGGCCTTTCATTTGATACCCATATTGCTGGGTTTGAAAACGAACTTTATTCCACCTTTTTTGAGCGGCGGCCATGTTGAATTTATGTCAATGTTGCTAGGTTCATAGTGCTCTACTCATCAATGCCCTTCATTTGATACCCATATTGCTAGGTTTGGAAACTAACTTTTATCCACCTTTTTTGAGCGGCGGCCATGTTGAATTTATGTCAATGTTGCTAGGTTTATAGTGCTCTACTCATAAATGCCTTTCATTTGATACCCATATTGCTGGGTTTGTAAACGAACTTTTATCCGTTTTATTTGAGCGGTGGCCATGTTGAATTTAGGGCGATTTTCCTATGTTCATAGTGCTCTACTCATCAAGGCCTTTCATTTGATATGCATATCGCTGGGTTTGGAAACGAACTTTATCGGCAGTCATGTCAAATTAAGTCAACGTGGCTAGGTTCAATGTGTTCTACTCTTTAGGTTCTTCGTTCGATATCTATGTTCCTTGGGTGGATCCAAAAAAATGTGATCCGTCATTTTAGACATTAGGATCAAGAGTCCCGTCCCGTCCCTCTACGCATAACCCAGAACATTGCAGTCAGATATTTTTTTTTAATTATCAATATTAATCTATTACTTTTAATAGTTTTAAATGGATGAAAGAGTTTGATTCCTTAGTCCTAATGTAAAAACATATAACACCTTTCAAAATACCTTGAAAAGAGTATCTTCATTTTTCAACATTTCAAATATTTCAAAAATTGTACCGATTTTGTGAAAATTAGTCAAGAATTAAACCAATCTACAAATTTTATGGTCACACGATAAGTATTATCATAAAAAATGCTTTATACATTGGTTGTATGGCTTGATCTTTTTGCCTTACCACCACGGTACGACATAAGAAAAAGACAATTTGGTTGGCGAAATCCAGTTGGGCACAGCCATTAACAGAAAATATTAAATTTTATTTGTACTATGTGAAACACTTCATTCCTGCCTTTCAATTTTCGAAATCCAATTACTTAAGATCAGGCTGTATGGCGTAGTTCCATTGCCTTTCCTTCGTGGAAGAAAATACCTTCTCTCTGTACTATGTGACAGACTTGTCAAAATAATTTCACGTGCGCCATGTTGTTTTTCTACCTAAAGCCAATTCGAAAATTTTATATGGTATTTTTTCACTAAAAATAAAAAGTGAATCTAAACAAACGAAATTATGCCTAAATGTTCTTCCGGAAAATTCTAAGCATTGTGGTGTAAGCCATATCAAATTCTGTCCAGTAGTTTCGGAGATCTTTCCGGACAAACAGACAAACAAACAAACAAACAAACAAACAAACAAACCAACAAACAAACAATTTTTTTTAAAACTATTCTATTGTGTTCTGCTAATGATTTTAAGGCGACCTGTGTATTTTTTTTCCTAATATTTCGCAATTACAGATTTTTGTACCCCTACGATTTTATTATATATAGAGATAGAGATTATTTTTAAGTAAGATTTCTACTTACGAGTGTTTATTAGTATTTCATCGACTCTCTGTTACTGCCACGAATTAACTATTTGTTGTTCTTATTTATTTGTTAGTATTTTTATCGGCGCTCTGTACAGATCTTAAGTACCACTTCAATATGGTATAGTGCCCGTCTAAGTTATAGCCGGTTTAAATGTAGGCATTGGCTCTTGCCTACACTCAAAACTATTTCAAAAGTTTTGAAATAGTTAGTTTTGTGTGAGTACGGGCACGAACATGTTATTATTTTTGTTAAGAAGTCCTTTGGGAAAGATTCGTTTGTATTTAACTTGTAGAAGGTGGGTTTACAAAAATTGATTTTTTTTTTTCAGAACGAACCTACCGACGTCATTTGCCGACCTTGCTGGCAAAGAGCTGAGAGGACGTTTCATCGGCGTATACGCGAGGCGCGTCAAGATGATGACGTGTTGCCCGATGAGCCTATTCAGCAACAAAGCCGTAATCATCCAACAATGACCTTAGCAGGATTTGTACGTACTCCAAACTCAACAGTGCACTGCATTTTTGAGCATTGTCAAAATATTACCAGGCTTAGAATACCTAACGATATCATAATTCGTATGATTGGGCGGTACAATCTACTAATACCAGAAAATGCTCGCGTTTGCGAAGAACACTTAGCCCAGAACCTTTGGTATACTCTACCTTTACAAGACAATCTCATAGAAGATTTTACTGCATCTGAAATAGTGAATGCTCTGACGATTATGAGAAATCATATTACAACAGACGTGTTAAACTTCGAGACATACGAAGTCATTAATACAAACGAGTTTCATACTTGGACGGGACTTACTCACGAACAGTTTTCCGATCTACTCGTAAACACATCCAGCCTAAATAATAATCGTCAAAAGAAGACAATACTGGCCGCTGTATTGGCAAAACTAAGAACAGGAGACTCTAATGCCAGACTTGCTTTAGTGTTTAGAACGAGCGAATCCCGTTTTCAACGAATGTTAGCTCTAGGTCGTGATGCATTGTTGCGTGATTTTGTTCCCTTGCATGTTGGGTTTGACCACATAAACAGGGAACAAGTGGCTCAAAGGAATTTATTAGTACCTGAAACTCTATTTGGCAATCCAGAAAGCCCTTTGCCACAAAGAAATGCTATAATAATAGTCGATGGTGCATATATATACAACCAAAAGAGCTCGAACTATTTTTTTCAACGACAAACATATAGTCTTCACAAATATCGAAATCTGACCAAGCCGTTCTTGTTTGTTTGCTGTGACGGTCATATAATTGACGTAACGGGCCCGCACGCCGCTTCAACTTCCGATGCAACAATAACGAATGCAATTATTGAAAATGAGGAGAGCATATTTCATTGGTTTTTCAGACCGGGTGACGTATTTATCTTAGATCGTGGCTTTAGAGACGCGGCCTATCCTTTACAATCACATGGATATACAGTACAAATGCCAGAAACGAAAAATGCAAACGAAACGCAACTTACGACGGAACAAGCGAATAAATCCAGACTTGTGACTATATGCCGCTGGGTAGTAGAAATAATCAATGGACGATTCAAAAGAGATTTTCGCTTGTTAAGAATTGTACACAGCAATCGCGCCTTGCATCATATGATGGAATATTTTAAAATCAGTGCAGCTTTATTAAATGCCTATCATGTGTTGATTGTGGACAATGTAAGGGCTCCAATGTATTTAGAAATAATACGGGAAAGGGTTAATGTACCGAATACATTGTTGGATCTGGTGAACAGATACAATTATAACCGAAGACGTGCTCCGTTTCGTTCAATTAACGTTGATGCGCTTGAGGTTCAATTCCCCACATTGACACAAGAAGATCTTATCCTTTTTGCACTTGGTGTATACCAAATAAAGCAAGCTAGGAGTTACTATGCGGAGCATTTGCAGCCAAATGGTATGTTCATCGTTGAACTTGGCGACCAATTACCCACAGAACACATACGAGAGCTAGAAGGAACAGACCTTTACGTATTGCGCGGTAGAATCCAGTCCCGACATGTCCGTTCACGTTCGTATAACGTTTATATTGGCATAGATAGGGCTCTCGAAGGGCGACAGGCTATAAAACACTATTACTGTACATGTAACATTGGCCGAAGAACCATTGGCTGCTGCTCACACGTCATGTGCATTGTGTGGTACATGGGGTTTGCCAGGCACGAGCCAACGATACACATTCCCGCCGAAGGTTTAGAAGATATTATTGTAAGGCCAGGAGAGATGTAAATATTGAATAAAAATATATGAAATGAAAATAATATGCATTATAATTAATAAAAAACCTGTACATAAACGCCTGCATGGAGAACTAACGAACGAAAGTACCTACGAAAAGGATTAAGTGGGTGTATTTTGCCTCTTGTTAACACTTGTAACTCGGCAGGTAAATGTACTTGCAACGTCCTCTCGCTCGCACACCATTAACAATAACTGTTTACCTGGAAATCACGAGCTCACCCCGCAAACCGTAGGTAATAAAATAAATACTTTGAGACTGATTATCATCTTAACCAATAGGTTTCGAGCTTTACTGTCATAATACAAAACGTTCATTATAATTATGCCTATGATAAAATTTAGTTATTTTTTGTTGGCCGGCTAAAAAAAAAATAGCCCAAAATGGGTGATGTCCTTTATTGCGAAAGGGTTTTAAACGTACTCATCTCTACCCATATTGCTATCTCTCTCGCTTTTATGTAACTTCATGCTATGTATGTTTCTGAAAATAAAAATTAACTTAATAATATTTAACGGTGTTTCTCTAAGCATCCTTTTAGCATGTTATTCTAAATGCCCGTTTATTGATGAATCTTAGGATTTAAGTACCAACATGAGTTGGTAAAAGCACAGAATAAATAATAGTACTTACTAAAGTAGTAAAAGTAAGGTTTTTTTTAAAGAATAGACGATTTTTCGAATTTTTACCATTATAGTTAGGGGCATGCTAGGTTTTACCAATAACGGTTGGTAAATGTTAGTTTTGGATAAGGAACAATGCGTATTTCCTTATCATTAATTTTAAATACCGATAGATCTGCCGCGAGGCTCAGACCTTAAGGCTCCTTTCAAAGCGCTGCGTGTCGCCGGTCGCGTGCGCCGCGGCCGGTCGAGTTGCCTTTCATAGTGTTGCGTGCGCAGTGACCGGGGTGGACGTGTACAGTCATGGACACAATTAATAACAAAAGACTTATTTTGATCTCTTTACTACATTACCAAAACAAAATACACCGTGCCAGTCGAAAAGGAAAATTGTTCATGCATCCTATAACTTCGCAGCGTTTAAGTGGTGCATTCGTAACACTGTTTTCCCAATTGCAAGATGATGAAATAAAATTTTTAAATTATTTTAGGATGTCTAAAGGAACGTTTGACTAACTGCTTTTTAAAATTGAAAATATTATAACTTTTACCAGTTTATACCGAATAGCTATATCCCCTGCGGAACGCTTGGCAGTCACGGTAATCACAAGTGTATAAGTACATATAACCAAGTGTATTGAAAAAAATACATAGAAGGCTAAACAACATTTGCTGGATTTGAGTCACAAAAAAATTTAAACAAGCTTTTATTATTGCATTGTCACGCGATATACCTATTCATGCAAAATTTCAGCTCAATCAGAAACCGGGAAGTTGAACCTCTCTTATCAATAATTTCGTATCAATTGTCGCCATGATTGTACAAACGCACACGTCGCGCACGCCCAACTCTGAAAGCTCACACGCCGGTACTGGCCCGCGCGTCGATCGTCGCACGCAGTGCGCGCGGGCCCGGTCCAAGCCCTTCGCGCCGGTCGGTGCTAGGGCATCGGAACCGGTTTTTCCCGGTTCCAAAAGAACCGGGAATTCCCGGTTCTGAGGGTCCCGAAGGAACCGGTTCTGTAAAATGGAGAACCGGTTATTTCGGTTCTTTCTTAAAATAAATTTAGAAATACATCTCTTTATGCTAAATATCAAGTTATTATCATATAATATTGTTTTCACTTGCCTCTCCCACAAAATGACATATAAAACAAGTGTGGATCCAGCTAAATTTGTGAAGTCAGTTTCAACATCGCATTATACCGATCGAGAATGTATTAATTTTTTGCACTACAAAAGACCTTTATTTCACTATTAAATTAATAAATAACGTAATTATTTTAATGTTAGAAAATAACGATTTTTTTATGGGATGCGGCAAAGTTATCAGTCTCTGGTTGGCAACACTGGTAGAACCGCTGTTGCCATTTAGTTTAGTTTGACACAAACGAACGTAGTGAGTGGGTGTGTTGTTTTGTTGACGCCGATTTGATAAGTGAGTAACTTTAAATATTAATGCATATTGCTATTATTATTTTTATCAATCCATTGAGAATATTTGTTGTCATTAAATATCAACATAAAAGCTGAAAGGATCCAAATGGTGAGGTCTATTCTCCGACCTAAGCAGCCCCAAATAGCCCTAGGCTCCGAGCAGTTCCAACTGGAACTGAAAAGCCGTTTCAGCTTGCTGGAAATCACTGAAAATATTGACGAGAAAACGGACACAGTGGTCAAAACGCTAAAGGATGTGTCTCGAAAGTTCTTCCCCGCGAAACGCAAGAAGGAGTCTAAACTTTCGGTTGAGACTCTCGAACTTAAAGGAAAAGACGCGAGTTGGTGCCATCCCAGATGTCTTTGTCAGATCGGAGCGCCTTAAACCAACTGATTCGAAATCTGATGCGATACGATATTCGACGCTCCAATACCCGCGCTATAGAGGCTGCGATCGAGAAGAACAGAGGATCGAAAGTTTTCGCTCAGCAGTTGGTAGACCCCATCTGACGAAACTTAAAACTGTCGATGGCCGTATTGTTACCACTAAGTTCAAGATTCTCAAAGAAGTCGAGAGATTCTATAAACACCTATATGCTCAGCGGTCGGAAAGACCATCTCACCAAAGCAGCAATAACCACAGAGCCCCACTAATGCGCCACTATACTGAGGACATCCCCGACGTCGATCGCAGCGAAGTTAGGGCCGCCTTCGAGCAGCTTAAGAACAACAAAGCACCGAGTGATGACGGTATTACTACAAGTCGGTGGAACTCCACTTCTGGATGAGCTGGCAAGCTTGTTTAATGCCGTTATACAGCAAGGTATAACAGCGCAGGCATGGAGCAGGAGTGCGGTGGTTTTGTTCTTCAAAAAGGGCGATAAAACCCTGCTGAAGAACTACAGACCCATCTCACTCCTGAGTCATGTATACAAGCTGTTCTCGAGGGTTGTCACGAATCGCCTCGCTAGGAGACTCGACGAGTTCCAGCAGTCCACGAATTCAAAATCGCTCAGCGAGCTATGTTAGGAGTTTCTTTGAAGGATAAAATCCGAAACGAGGTTATCCGGAAAAGAACTGGAGTCAACAACATAGCTCGCAGGATAAGCAAACTAAAGTGGCAGTGGGCTGGCCATATCTGTCGAAGGACCGATGGCCGTTGAAGCAGACGTGTCCTAGAGTGGAGACCGCGAATCGACAAACGTAGTGTAGGACGTCCTGCAGCTAGGTGGACCGATGACCTGAGGAAGGTAGCAGGGATGGACTGGACGCGGAAGGCGGAGGACAGAGTGTTGTGGCGCAGGTTGGGAGAGGCCTATGTCCAGCAGTGGACTCCGATAGGCTGATTGATTGTCATTGCAATCAGTTATGTAATTCGCTTTCACTCTTGCGGGGCAAACATATTGGACGGAATAGAATAATATTACTTACACCAGAGTCACCAGACTTGGCTGGACACGCGCCCGCGTGTCTTGATAACGTTCGTTATAGGTACCTATTTATTTCTCTTTTCTCACATGACTTTGTTTTTTAGCATCCAATAATATGATACCTAATTGTGTGTGATTTGAGTTGTATTATCGCAACTACGAAAAGATTGTGATTTTAAGAACTGATTGTTGCTAAATAATACTAAAAACGTTTTTATAATTTCGAGTATAATTTTAAAAATAATAATTAATGTGATTTCCAATAAAGTGTGTTTTATTAAGATGCATTCTCCTTTATTAATTTTGATTGTAGAAAATTTATATAAACGAAAGCATAGGTTAACAACTAGAATTTATCAAAAAACCGAAAGAACCGAAAAAACCGGGTACCCGGTTCCGGCTTGAGTTTGGAACCGAAAGAACCGGTTCCTAAAATAGGGCCAGTTCTCGATGCCCTAGTCGGTGCGTGTCGCAAAACGCAACCGGCGCACGCAACACTGTGAAAATCACCACTGGCTACATACAAATTCCGCCGTCGCGCGCAGCGCTATGAAAGGGGCCTTAGTAAGGAATTGGTTGGGTATCTGTATTAGAATGTAATCTGTAAAACGTCTCTTTGGTAAGATCCAACGAAAACTATGACCACAGAACAGTTCCATTCTAACTTTACCATTAAGACTTGGTTAATCTTCAGTTTTACTGGAAAATGTTAAGATTTACCATAGTGCGGGCTTTTACATTAACATATACAAATTAGCTATTAGATTTACATATACAAATAGCGTCGGTGGCGCTGTGGACTCGGCACTTGCCTTCCAATCGGGGGGTCGGGGTTCCGAGACCCGCCATTTACCAATGTGTTTTTCGTTTCGAATTTCATATGTTCATTTATCTAACGCTCCTACGGTGAAGGAAAACATCGTGAGGCAACCTGCATACATCTGCGAAGAAATTCAATGATGTATGTGAAGTCGACCAATCCGCACTGGGCCAGCGTGGTTGACTAAGGTCTAATCACCCTAATACATAGGGTAGGCTCGAACCCCTCGCTGGGGACGTATATGAGCTGTGATGATGATGATGATGATGATGATGATACAAATTATATGCTCGCATCTTCTTAACAATCTACAAAACACATATTTTACAATACTCGTATAACTCGTATTAGCATCAGAAAGCAATGCACAACGCAGACACTATTACATGTAGGCAACAAAATAACAGCTTGTCCCGAGATGTACACCTACGAAATATTCGCGCTTTAGATCCAGCGTGTGCACTCAGAATACCTCCACGGAATTAGCAATTTTAATTTCACCGGAATCCTTCATAAAAGCGGTGCAAGGAAACAAAACAATAGTGCAACCAAGCTTTATACCACAATATACACGATAAAGTCCAACACGAGCATAAAGAGAGCAAATAATTTTATTACTTTTAAATCTCACAGCTTCGGAGACAGTAACAAAACTAATTAAAACCAGTACAACACAAAAAGGCTTCGGAGCTTAAAACAGCCAAGATAAATTGCTAAGTGTCCTTTAAAAAACAACGGCTTTTCCCTATTCAAAGAGCGGAGTTTTAAAGCAATATGCGAAGTGACTTTCGGACGAATGCACCACGAAACTTTGAGAGATGTTGCTGACGTCAATACCTACAATGTTGAACATCATTTATCGCCTCTTTATGTTGTAGATAGTCAGAGATTGACTGATACAGACGCCGACTATAAGATTCCTATATTTGTTATATTGGTTTTTTATTCCTTTAGAAAACAACGGCTTTTCCCCATTCAAAGAACGGAGTTTTAAAGCAATATACAAAGTGACTTTCGAACGAATGCACCTCGAAACTTTAAAAGATGTTGCTGACAGCATGGAGAGCGGGATGGATCTCTGCGCTGCAATAGCAAAGTCTTTGTGTCAGTATTATTTTATTCAATCTTTTATTAACCGCCTCCATGGTCTTGTGGTTGAGACTATCCGCTACTGATTCCGGGATTCGTTGCCCGTGGCGGCAGTAGTTTTTCAGCTAGGTTTGGTTGATGGTAGGGCTTCTGAGCTCGCCTGGCTCGGCATTGCTTGTCGCCACAGCAATGTTAATAACGTTATTGTGTTCCGACGATTATACACGGTGTTTCATAATAACCAATAAATAATCAATGCTTTATCTAGAATAGAATAGAATAGAATAATTTTATTTGCTAGAATATGGTACAATAATAGTTGGTAGTACATTCTGTTGCTCCGACATATCCTATTGACAACAATGTGCAAATATTTCGTCAACTATTTTTAGGTATTATAATTATTTCGTTGCACTGACATTCTGAAAGACGTTATACATTTATCAATAAGTAATACTTAAATTTTCTATTCACTACAATAAAAAAATCCTTATGTCAATAATAAAAAAAATACAATTCAACTATGTCAGTATCTAAGTATAATACATTATTTAAAATAGTAATTTCTGTCACAATTTTTATTTATGTCGTATTCATTAGGTATTCATTCATTACTATAAAAACTATGTCAATATTAATAAGAATTACAATTTAAATATGTCAACATTTATAATTAATTATTTAAAATAGTCATTTTTATGTACAATTATTATTTATGTCATATTTCAAATTATTATTTTTATTTCATGTCATATTGTATGCGATCGTCTAAATAATCCCTAACATTGTAATACATTTTATTAAGTAAAACATCAAATATCACCTCTAAAACTAATTATTAAAATGTGTTTACACGTAATGTCATTCAACCCAAAATTTTCATGTATATCATAGTGTCATCATCATGTCTACGGTAAGGTACGGTGTCTAAGGTAAGATAGCCAGTTGCTCAGTTGTTGAGTCTAGATGAAGTTCGCTCCCATCTTAGGTCATATTGTCACGTAACATCACTGTTGTGTGGATCATGCTTGGGCTCCTGATACAGTTCTGCTAAAATGCTGAGAAATAATAACATATTGTTATTTAAATATAGGTAGGTGATGCGATATTGACCCGATTTCATTAAAAGATGTGTATAAAAGACCTAGGTACAAGTCCAAAGTCTTTAAACATAACAGTAACGCCGTTCAACAGTCAAATTATATCAAAACCTTATTCACGTCAACCGATTAAAGTGTTATTGTAAAGTTCCCTAATGTGTCACAAAATTTTGGGCACTACGAAAGGGCAGAGTTAGGGCTAGTGGCAAATTGAGGGCATACATTTGCGAGCCATTCGGACCGTAAACTGCGAGAACTCGTAGTTTCGTTTAACGAGTTGCTGTGCCAACGCATAAATTTGAACTTCAAACAATTTTCTAGCTTGCGAGTTTTTAAACGACAAAAATGCAGTGTATGTTCACTCAGATTTTCGTTAATTATTTGGTGACATAGATTGCAGAATTATACATTTTCTTACATACATTATTCACAGTGGAGTAAACACTGATTTTGTACCTTCATAGCAAGTTTATATGCGTGAACTATGCGTATTTACTGCAAAATTGGCACATGCTGACATACAAAATCGTTGCAAAAATCGCAGTGATACATTTGTCGTACAAATCCAATGTTTTAAAGCAGGTCTGCTAAGCGAAAATGTATTTTTCTTCGATTTATTTGTTTTTTTTTATTAATTATAATTGCGCTCATAGATATTAATTACTTCTCCATTAATGAGAGGTTTTTTATAAATGTGTCTATCGATGAGTTCGGGATTCGCACCACAAACATTTCAAAACTTAGCATTGTGGCACGATTCTAGTGGCTGCACTCTCATATTAAAGTAAGCCTTCTTCTGTATGTATTGTCCGATGTCCTGCTCAGTGGTGGTATGTACAGTGCAGGCTAGAAGGAAGGAAGGTGTATCTTTTGCGCCTGCATTATACTACGGCTGTCGTGGGCGTTGCAGCTTGCCCTTTCGTTTCTAAATTCAGTGGTATCAATGTCAACGAATCGTGCAATTAAACGTGCATGCTGACTATACAAGGACTAGATTATATAAAAAAATAATACTTTGTTAAAATAAAGCACCATCATAGCAATACTTAACATAACAAGATGTAGTAACAAAACATAACAACCCGAACGTGCTTCGTACAAATGCACGCACGACTAAATGCGTATAGCCATAAGAATAACTAATAATACTCGTATTATTAGTTATTCTTATGGTATAGCATTGTTTTGTGCGTAAAATAGACCAGTGGTATTAGTAACTTGAGAATTAAAATAGTCAAAAATTAAATCGTATAGGTGCTCCCACACTGCTGTTAGAAAATATTTACAAACATTTTCTAACATTAAAACATTTACTAACAAATGTTAGGAATTGTTAAATTCTGTTTGGAATTATTAAATGTTATGTTATGAGTGCTCCTACTCTGATGGAAAATGTTTACAAACATTTTATATCATTTGAAAATGTGACATTGGCTCGCAGTTAGGTTTTGTGTTCTGAGGCGTCTACACGAAAATGGAAAAGGACTTGCCCAATGAGAAAATCTTTTTCCGTTTTCGTGTAACTTTCGCGTAACGTGTAACGACAATAGCTTTTTTTTTAAAAAAAGAAAAAGCGCTATTACTACGCTAAGAGCTAGAGAAAAGTATAGTACCACAGACTATCTCAAGGATTTGGTAAATGAGGGTTGCTGATTTTAAAAGAATGAACAGTTCTGAATTTGAATACCCCACTGTCACTTGTATAAATGTTTACAAACAAAAGATAACAAATGTTTTATTTAGTTACAATTTGATTACTAACAATTTTGTTTAGAAATGTTTACTAACATTACCTAACATGAAATTTTTTTTTAACATTGTGATAAAATGTTTGTTAACAAAATGTTTACTAACTTTGTTTACATTTTATAGAGGCAATGTGGGAGTACCATATGTGATAGTGAGCACAGACTGGTAGAGAGCCGTGATCAAATATATAAAAATAAACATATTCGCATTCATGGAAATACGATTTTTGGTGCGAAGTTCAGAGTCTCGGTGGTCGGCGGTACTTTGTCCGCGGAAAACCTTGCGGTCTCCTTTACGCGTCGACATCGCGTAGGGTTAATTAAAAGTTAGATCTTTACAAAAGAGTGGCATTTCACCATTGTTTTAGTTTCGTTTTTGTTAGTTTGCCTTCGGCCACCTGAATTAAGTTGTTGGTTCTCCTTGCTTCTCGCCGTATAAACTGTGCTGTGCTTGTGTAACGTTCTGTTCTCCTTCTGCCTATTCTGTGTGTAATTGTGTTGTAAGAATATTAACAGTCTATTCTACGTAAGTGACCGGGCGAATTATTTACTGCTAATGCTAATATATGCTTACTTTCACCACATCTATCCTTTTCATCCCGTGGACGACGTAAGTGCGGATTCACGATAGGTTTCAATAATATAATATACTATCTATCTCGCAATAAAGTTGGCAAATAAGCATACCTGGTGGTAAGTGGTAACAGTCACCTTGTGGCACATACATGTGGCTCTTGTGAGATTCGCAGCAAAACTGCAACCCCCACAAGAACCACAGTGTACGTTGCCAACTTGTGACATCAGATGTAAAGTCACGGTACCCAGTAATTTCACTGCCATATCTCACCCTTCAAATCGGAACACAGCAATGCAAGCATTGCTGCTTTGCGGCAGAAATAGGTAAGACAGAGGTACCTAAGTAGGCGACCCTGGCACAGAGTCTCCCTCCAGTAAACAAATATGAATATTTAATAATTATTATAATTTTCAAAGCTTTGAAAATAATTAAGAAAGCTTGTCGTTCAACTAGTACTAGTTCTATCTTCAATCATTCGTCTGCCGTCGAGCACTCGTCGAAACTCGTCTGTGATCAAAAATGAATATGCTATTGATTTTCGTTTGGTTTTTGATGAAAGTTAATATCAATTTTCGTTGCAACATATTGATTTTCATCGAAAACAAAACGACAACCATAAAAATTGTGCACATACGCCGCTCGACCAGTGATCGACGCTAAACGAATGACTGAAAATAGGGCACCATTACCAATAGCAGAAAAATAGTATTTGCATTTTGCACTCTTTACGATAACGTAACTCTAATCTATAATTAGCTATATCTCCATAAGGCATATATTTTAAAACATCGTGTGAATTTATTACCGAACCAATTACAGTAGAGCGTCTGAAAATTACCTTTAATTAGTATAGAAGAAAACGTCAAATACGTCTTGTGGATTCGGCGAGACCAGAATCCCAAAGACCTTTCACCCTTTGCCCGCTGAATTAAATTTAATTAAAACAATAAATACGGAGACGAACGCTGAATGTAAATGGGGTGTTAGGATTTACAATTTTTAGGTATATTTCAATGAAATTGGCTCCCGGGCTTGGATCTTTTACTCCCCCGCCGCTCTAGCTGTTATGAATGGTAACGTTAAAATTATAAACGCTATGGCTTATTCAAATTATTCTTAATTGTCGTTAAAACAGGTTTTATCTTTGGCGATGAATATTTAGCGTATCGGAGATATTTTTTGTCAAGTCCAGCACGACTCTTTACGAAGCTTTTATTGAGTTTTTGTGACGATATCTTTTTACGTGTTCGCTTGATAAGACTGTGTTGGTGATTTGCCCTTATTATCCTTTTTGACGATAACGAGTGTCGCTAAATTGAATGCTATGGTAGGTCATACGTCCGTTATATAACGAGTTGGTATAGTGACTACTTGTTCTTAGGGTTCCGTACGTTCGAATAAAAAAACGGAAGCCTTGTAGGATGACTCGTGTGTCCGTCTGCCTGTCGGTCACAGTCAATTATCTCCGATTGTACTAGACCGATTAGTCTAGAAATTTGGTACACATATCAATTTCTGTAACCCAAACGCAGAGGTGTGACGTGAATAGATGAAATCTGTATATGGGAGGTTATTTTTGGGGGGAAGGTGAAAAATGTAAAAAAAAAAAATAAACTTCATCGGTGTGACATATCAATTGAAAGGTCTTGTTGTGAACGTCTTAAATGTGTTTTTTCTGTAATTTTAAAATAAATAGTTTCCAAGTTATTCAAGAAATAGACGAAAATTGACCATCCCCCCTTGACATCATCATCAACATCATCTCCGAAACTACTGAACCTAAAATTTTGAAAAAAAGGGAAAACCATGATATTCAAATAACATGATAAATCACTCAATATAGGTAACATCATACGAAACCCTCTTCACGCGAGTTCAACTCGCACTTGGCCGGTTTTTTAATAACGTTTCCAATTCCGATATTGTCATCGGATTAGTATAAATAAATATAATAATTCAATTCAATTCAATTCAATTCAATTCTTTATTGCTCTCCATAGTGTATATACAGTACAGATGTTAATATTTTTAAACAGTTCAACTATGGACCCTGTCGGGCACGGCAACTGAAAGAAGAGAGGAGCGGTTGGAATATAATTCTATGGTGTCGACAATACATAAAATATCTATCCTACAATGCAATAATATTAATATTAAATTATTTTAATAGAATAAAGTAAATTAGATTGAATTATATTAAATTAGAATGAATACAATTATAATGAATTAAATTATTATACATATTAAATTAAATTGAATTAATCAAATTAATTTGAATTATTGTAAATAAGATTGAATGAAATTGAATTATAAAATTGGTTCTTGTTTAAATTATTATAAATTGAGTAATATTAAATTATAATAAATAGGTGTTATTTAATTTATTTCATTTGATTCGTTTAATGTAATATATAATTTAAGCTGACAATTTACTACCTATGTAATGATATTTATGGGTACCTTACCTGATAAACGATTTATTATTATTATTTTATTATTATTATTATACCTTAAAACTTCTCCGATAAATACTCATTTATAGTGTAGTAGTGTTTTTGTGATAATAGTTTTTTAACTTGTTTAATAAATTTGCTTTCTTTATTTATATTTTTTATTGCTGTTGGAAGTTTATTGTAAATTTTCACACACATAGTTTGAGGTCCAGTTGAAACCAGTTTAAATTGGGATTCTGGTAGCTGGAGGTTTTTTCCGAATCGTAGTTTGTATTTTGTTATTGTTTCTTCTCTTGTTTTAAATAAATTTGGATGTTTTTTGACGAATTTACATATTTCTAAAATATACAGACATGGAATGGTTAATATTTTATGTTTTGCAAAATAGGGTTTACAACTTTCTGTCTGTTTTATATTAAATATAATACGGATTAATTTTTTCTGTGATATTAATAATGAGGATGCATCGGTACTATTTCCCCACAGAATGATTCCGTAGCTAAACCACGCATGCGCGTAGGCGTAGTAGGCACATAGCGCAGTCTGCATATTGGTACACTTCTTGACTTCATATAGGGCATACACAAAACTTGATATTTTCGATTTTATTTTCTGAATATGCGCTTTCCAATTTACATGAGTATCTATTACAAGTCCTAATAAAGTAAATTCATTAACTGTCTCAAATATTACATTATTAAATGAAACATTTAAGTTTAATCGTCGTTTTTGATAGGGATGAAAAGACATGATTTTGGTTTTATTTAAATTAATTTCTAAGTTGTGGTCCTTTATCCAGTTGTTAATTTTATTCAAAGTTATTTCAATATTGCTATTTATATTAGTATCATTAGCACATGAGGTAAGGAGGGAGATATCGTCGGCAAACATTACGCATGGCTCATCCGTTAGATTGGGTAAGTCGTTAATGTAAATTAAAAATAACAAGCAACCGATAACACTTCCCTGTGGGATGGACGCGTTTGTGATGGTACCGTTGGATCTTATTAATTCAATTTCGTTTGATATATTATTGAAATATTTGATTTCTACAAATTGTTCACGGTTCTTCAAATAAGATGCAAACCAATTGCATGCGTTGCCACGAATACCTACACCATATATTTTCTTTAGTAGTATATGAAATTGCACTTTATCGTAAGCCTTCGTCATATCAAGAAGTATACCAACTGCATACCGCTTTTTATTAATTAATTTTAAAATTTCTTGTGTATAAGTATATACTGCCAGGACTGTGGACTTTTTCTTCCGAAAACCATATTGATAATTATTGAATATCCCATATTTTTCACAGAAGCTGTATACACGGTTACACATGGCTTTCTCAAATACTTTAGAAATTGCTGACAAAAGTGCAATTGGACGATAATTGCTGGGGTTAGTTTTTTCATTTTTCTTATGAATGGGTTTTATTATCGACTTTTTTAGTAGATCTGGAAATGTTCCTTCATCAAAAGATTGGTTGATTAATATAGTCAAGGGTAAGGTTAATTCATCTGCACATTTCTTTAGTAAAACAGGTGAGATCTCATCGAAGCCGTAACTGGTTTTACTTTTTAAGCCTTTTATTATTTTATGTATTTCGTTACATTCTACTGGTCTCAAAAACATACTATTTTGGGAAGGGCAGAGGACAGGGTGACCAGCTGTCTTATTCATGATTCCTATTTGACCAATCGATGAAAAATGGCTATTAAAAATATTTGCGATTTCACTAGGTTCCGAAATAGATTTGTTTTGATTTTGCAATGTCATGTTACTTTCTTCCGTTTTGCATTTTTTATTAGCTCGTTCTTTTATAATATCCCACATGGTTTTTATTTTATTTGAAGATTTATTCATTTTTGAGATAAAATACAATTTTTTTGCAGTTGAAACAGATTTTTTAAAGGTTTTTTCATATTTTTTATAATAATTTGTTAAGGTTTCATTGTTAATTTTTGATGTAAGTATTTTTAATAATCGCTTATTTTTTGATGAGCGTTTTATTCCAACTGTGAGCCAGTGCTTTTTATAATTGGTTTTTACTTTGATTTTACGTTTTGGTATACTATTATTTAGTATTTGAGTTAGTGTGTCATGAAATAATTTATAGTTAGTATTCATACAATTATTTTGTGATATTATATTTTGCCATTTTATGAGTTGTAACTGTGTTTTAAATTGTTCAATATTTTGAGAATTATAAAGTCTTTTTACTATTTGCCAATTGTACATTTTGTTTATATTATTGCATTGAGATTTTACATTTACTATAGTTGCGCAATGATCAGAAAACCCTAGCTCCTCCACAGATGTTTTTAAACTACGTTTGTTAATATTTGTAAAAATTAAATCGATACATGTTGCCGATTTCTCTGTAATGTGTGTAGGATCCTTTATGTATTGGTTTAGGCCATATTCTGACATGAGGTTTAATAATGTTTTGGTTTTTGTATCATTTGTTAATATATTTATATTGAAATCGCCACCTAATATAATATTATATTTTTGAAATTTTTTGTTTATGTACGTTAGCAATTTTTTTAATTGAAAATAGAATGTCTCCTCCTCTCTCCTATTCCAATACACAACTAAAAGTAACAAGTTTTCTTTAGGTATTTCAATAGCACAAATTTCGACGACATATTCGATTGACATTTTTGCTATTTCGGGTTTCTCAAGATACTCAATATGCTGTTGTAGAAGGATACAAACGCCGCCACCAATTTTTTTCTTCCGGCAGAAGAAAGCGGCCATTTTATAGTTATTGAAGTTTATCATAGAAATTTTTTCTTGAGTTAGCCATGATTCAGAAATACAATAAGCTTGGTATTTTGGCGTTTGATTCATATACACTTCCAAAGTGGTTTGCTTATTGTAAATACTTTGTATGTTTTGGAAGAGGACATTAAAATATGGATCTATCTTTTCGAAAGGAATTCATGTTCTCGAGGTCATTTAATGATGTGTGATTTGGATCACAAGCTATTGATTCCTTTTTTTTATCAAAATTTATGTTAAATGATGTGTTGGCGATATTATTGTGTTCATATTTTCTTCCATCTATAAACAAGTGGCTGTTTCTTATTATAGCGTGATGACCATTTTTACGTGATATAACCATTTGTTCTCGTAATAATTTTCTTCGTTTTTGTTCATTTATTTCTAAATATTCGTCAATTTTGACATTTGTGCCATAAAAATTTGTTTTATTATTTAAAATGTATTTTACCATACTTTTACTAAGCAATTCAATAACGAGTGGTCTATTTCTATTGGTATGCCTTCCTATCCTATGCATATCTTCAATGTATCCTGATAAATTTACATTCATAATTTCTTGGAACATATGTATAACTGTGTTTTGTAGCTCATACTCTGTTTCCCTATAATGTTCATTTAGGCCAAAGATAATGAATTTTCTAAGATTGGATGCTGAATTGTAATTCATATTACTATATTTATTGGGAATATTTAATGGTAGATTTCCTTTAAGACTGTCTATTTCTTCTTTAAGTTTATTATTTTCCTTCGTAAGGGTGTCGATTTGGCTATTTATTGCTTCGATATTGGTTGATAGCTTTTCATTTTTTTGTATCAAAATTTCAGTTTTTTGGTTAGTTTCCTGTCTGATTTTATTAATCGCTTTATATATTTCGGCTTCTATAGTATTTTTTAAATCAATTATAATGGACTTATTGTTTTCCTTTAGTCGTAAGGTTATGATTTCACTAAGGTTATCCAGAGTTAGATCTTTATATTGAGTATGTTCTTGAGTTACATATGTGTCACCCAAAGTACTAAGATTTTCCGAGTTGATTGAATCATCGCATATAGTATTTTTTTTTCGCAAGGTAACATTGTGATTTTCTGATGACATGCAATAAGAGTCTGTGTTATCGTGATCTCGCGAGCGTACAGGTGTATCCGAGTTATTTGTTTTAGGCTTTTTGCAAAAACATGCCTGACATTTCCATTGTTTTTTATGGGATGTTGTCATAGTATTGCAGAATCTTTGGATTGAAACATTTGCACAATCTAGATCGTATTTATCATTGCAGAGAGAACAAGTCAGAAAAGTCCTATCTGGGATTATATTGAGACATCCAGCGCATTTTGATGCCATTTTAATCCTATTGATTTATTAATTTTCTGGTGCAATAATACTGCAAAGTCAGTTTTTTTTTAATATTTCAGCGATTGTGTGTAATAATATGTAATTCCAATCGTTGTGGAGATGGAAAATGAATTTATTCAATATTTCGTAAAACACTTTCATAAAAATTTTTGAAGGTGGGTGTAAAATTTCTTTGTTGCAAATAGTTCTTAAATGTATTTATTTACTTGCCTTTTTAATATAATTCCATGCTGCAATCTCATATATTCACTGCACACATAATGTTTTTACATGTTATTGCTTAGTTGTTTGCTATTTTTGCACTGTCACGCTAAAGATTTTGTAATCACTTTGTTATTGATTTTTCACCTCTTTTAACTGCAACATTCAATAACTTTTTACACACTTTTATATTTAACAGATACTTGGTATGGTTTATAAGGGGAATAGTCACTGTTCACTCTTTTTTATTATATGGAGATATTTTTAAATATATAAAATACTCGGACACGATGTTACCGCACGGATGCGCGCTCGCTCTCTCTCCGATAATGTTTCATGTTCATAAGTTCAAGTTGTTAGTTGAACTTACTAGGTATAAATAGTTCAGTCATTTTTAAGGTTCCGTACCCAAAATGGGACCCTATTACTAAGCCTCCGCTGTCTTTCTGTCTGTCCGTCCGTCTATCTGTCACCAGGGGGGCTAAAAAGGCCGAGTTGCGCAATATTGCTGAAAGCAATTCATTTCCGGAATTCCTGGCAGATGCTTAGCAATTCCTCTAATTTTCGTAAAATGGTCATATAATTAAGCAGAATTGCATCAATTCAATTCATTAGCAGATTCATATTTGGTGGTTATGTTGTCACATGCAAATAAAAAAAACCGTACTTTATCGAAATGTACCGGTTTTAATTTTTTTAGCTCTTTCATTATTATAAGAGGTAAATACCATAGAATTAAGTAATAGTTAGTTGTTAATCAATGAAAGTAGCCAACAATCATTGAAAATTTTAAATTATAAACTAAAAAAGTAAATGTTAAAAATTTTTCACAAAACAATTTACGGCTGGCAACAAGTTATCATCCCATAAAAAGAAACAAAAAAGTTCTAATTTATTTACGTTCTCGGCAGCGTGACCATATGCAGTCGATTTCTACTTTTTTGGTAGATTATGACCTTTCATCAGTAGGAAAAAAGTTATCAGTATTTTTTAGTAGATTTTTTAATGAATGTTACCCTAAAATTCAAATTCTCGTTTGTCTTAGGATGCGGGAATTCCCTGTATTGTCTTAAAGTTCACACCATAACTAAAGCAGGATAGCATAAACAGGTTTTTGAGAAATGAAAGAGACAGACTATCGCAAGCAAAGAGTACATTCATGATTCGATCATTCATTCATTCGATTCAACTCAATGTTTATTTTTCATAGTTAATCACGAACGAAAGCGTTTGTTTACCAAATTTGTTAGTTTTTACGAGATAAAGCGAAGATTTCTTCAAACCTATCGTGCCGAATGGGAGCAAGATCCCCTTTTTTCAAAGTGTGTCTTGCAGTTTCAAATGCAAAAGTGGAAAGAATATTTTTTTTCCGATATAAACAGAATAAAAACTAGTGACAGGAATCGATTCCACAATAGGAATGTAGCCTTAATAATGCATGCAAAAGAAGGTTTGCGACAAATCAAAGGGGGTTGTGTAAATTTTAACCCTGATGGTAATATGCTAAAATTAATGTAAGCAAAAACAATGTACAAAAACGTTAATGATGATGATGGTAATGCGTAATAATAATTGTACTAATTATTAAGCAATTAAAAATAATAAGGAATCAATATTTATAATTCAGAATCACAAATTGTTTTTTTGTGCCTTTTTTAAATAAAACTATTTCATAGAAATATTAATTGATTTTTATTAATAAAATAACAACAGTTAACCTAGATCCATGGTTACAACAGAGTAGGTAGATTTTTTGGTATATCACATTTTCTGTTCAGTAGATTTTGGTAGATTTTGGTAGATTTTTATAAGGTTGCACAGTAGATTGGCCAAAAAAATCTGGTCACGGAAACTTTTTTGTAATTTGTGCCTATTGGAAAGAAAAGACTTCTAAATCAGTTTCAGTTTTGGAGTGGTTCTTTCTTAATATAATTAACAAATTCCAAACGTTTTTTGCGATGAACATGGAAACCAAAATCCACTTATAATTCATGATTTGTGCATGGAGGGGCTATACGAATATTAGGTATATCGTGGAAGTATGTTTGTGTTCACATCAAGTTGTTAAGCAAAGTTGTGCTAATAAAAGGCTTTACTATTCTACATTACTTCGATCAACGTAAGTACCATATTGTTTACTTAGTTTCATGAACATTATCTCTATGCTACATTATTTTTAATTAAACTATATATTGCAGAAATGGGAAGACGTATACCAAGCACAGTGTCTGAGGCTCAGTGGGCGTTAATCTTGGAATATTTAGAGATTAACCCCAGCCTGGCTAGAGCACGGGGATACAATAACAGTGCTTGGGGAAGAGCAGTCACTCTGCTTGTGGCAAGAAGTGGCTAATTTGTTAAATGCTGAGCGTTCTGGCATCACAACATAGCCATAGGAATCATTTGTTGTAAGTACTTGAGTAATAATTAAGTATATATTTCAATAATATACCAACAATAACTTTCCCTGTTTTGTTTACAGTATATCAGCAACTACAAATAAACTTTAAAAAATTGTTGGTCATATAAATGCAGATGCCGATGCTACAGGTGGAGGGCCTCTCCGAGTAGCTTTATTGCCAGACTGGGTCTGGTGATTTTTGGCTCTGTTGCAACTGGGATTCGGTTAAACAGCCCCAGTTAAGTGATCGTTCAACCCCTTCTAGATGAGGTGACTTTTTATAACATACATGTTTTATATAATTTCAGTGCTTTAATTAACTATAATAACATAATGTTTCTTATTAACAGCAACCTTCCATCTCTGGGAGTACAGCTGAGTCACAGATGGTGTTACTCGAGATAGAAGACATTGCACAGTGAGTAAATATTTTATTATATTAATTAATTAAGATGATATCTATACTATATAAAAGTACTATATAAATGCTTGTAATTGATGATACTAAAAGTACTTGTTTGTTTTAGCTCGCCCATTAGCTACGTTGGATGAGGCACAGAGAAGTTGAGATGCAGCGGGCTGCTGCAGATGCTGCTGCTAAAGCTTTATTGGGCTATTGAGCTACTGACACACAATTTTTTGCCCTTAGCTGATGAAGCCGGAATCTAGGGCTACTAGGGAGTAGTCATATGATAAAACATCTTATATTATCAGTCCATTTTTAACCGATTTCAAATAAGGAGGAGGCTGTATCTATTTTTTATGTATGTTCACCAATTACTCAGCCATTTGTGAACCGATTTTCAAAATTCTTTTTGTAATCGAAAGAGTATACATATAGTATAAATAAATAAATAAAAAGCAATATTTATATTGTTTTGTTTAATTTAAAAGAAATAAACTCTGACCACTCATGATCGTGCACCGATTCTCCAGCAGCTAAATGGTCAACTCTTCTGGTTGTTTCATTATATGCATTTCGTATCTGAAACATACACATTACATAATTCCAATACTTTGTAAAGTGTTAGTATGTTTATTTCTAATAAGTGGAACCCTCGTTTAATAGTTGTGCTCATTCAATGACAATGTAACTACCCACCTGCATGGTGATTTCACTGTGCTCCTCTTGTGGTGTTAATGACAACACGGGCAACCTAGCCGCATTACAAATGTTATGTAACATTACACAAGCATTTGTGATCATTCCAACAGTTGTGGAATGATACTGTAGCTTGCGATCCACCAGTAAATATCGCCAGCAAGATTTGAGTATCCCGATCGTATCCTCGAAATACTGTAGACATCGCTCTACAGTATTTCGAGTCACAATTTGTATCGATATAGTGCTGCTGCGGAGAACCCGGCTTAGTGATTACTATTGGTATCATCAGAGTCGAGCGTAAGGGATAGCCCGAATCACCTGAAAAAGTTGGTTTAATGTGGTCAGGCGTAACATAGCCGAATATAAGTACAACATCAGACTTACCTTGGTACTTACCTAAGGACCATGATGTTTTATTTTCAACCTGGTGAAGTCGTCCGAGATGCAGTTTAAGTGGGTGGTGGTTCCAAATGAAGGAATCATAGCTTGCACCTCGTGGCTGGCATCAATATTTAAATTTGAATCACATATGTACCTACCTAAAAACAAATAAGAATATCTTTTTAATTTTTATACTGTGGGGTAACTACATAAAGTTCTACTTCTAACTAAGTAGGTACCTAAGCAATAATGCTAAAATTAGTTTTTTTTTACCCAAAATAAAATCAAATAAAACCAAAATAAAATAAAAGCTTAGTGCACTTAATACCTTAAAAAATAACATTATTTTCATAAATTACTAACAAGAGTCTTATATTATTATAAGAATAATAGGCACAGAGGTACCTACTTCACTTTAATTTTATTTTTCAAATGTTCATAGAAATATATATCTACTTACTTTGGAGGCAGTACTTATTCCACCAAGTCTAGCTGGTAAATAAGGTTCTAACACATATATGAGGTCACGACACAAGCTTTTATTGAGCCGAAACAGTCCAACAAATTTAGCGTCCGGTATCTCAAAAGCTTTTTATTTTCCGAAGAGCCTCACTTCGTCGACGGTAGAAAAAGCTCTCCATAACACGGGCATGTTTTAAAAAGTTTTCATAGAGGCCTAAATCTGCCATTATTAAATTATTTTTGGAATAGACGAAAAAATGAATTGCGAGATGTTGGTCTTGAGTAACTTCTTATGATTCTGCTAATTGACAGGCGAGCAATTCCTATTTTGTGGACCATTTTACGAATATTCATACAAAGCTGTCAAACAGAAGAATTGCATAAGATGAATTGTATTCAATTCATAATAGGAATTGCGACATGTTGGCCATTTTACGACTACTAAAATGATTCATATTATGATCATATTATGATTCTGCCGATGCGGCCTTTTTAGGTCTGCAGACAGTTGAAATGTTCACAGATGATGTATTTCTGTTGACGCTATAACAACAAATACTAAAACACGATAAAATAAATATTTAAGGTACAGCGTGTTAAAGGTGTAAGGCTCCCATACCTACAACAAACGTGATTTTTTTCTCTCGATATTAATAACAACAGGTAGACGCTTGAAATATTCACAGAATATTTAGTTGTTTATTTGTAAAAAAGATTAGATTAGATTTGTAATATTGTAAAAAAATATTTAAGAGTGTAGGGCATACGTCAGTTATTTTGGGAGTGGGTATAATGACTGCTATTAGTTTTTTAAATAGAATTTCCAAATGACGACGAAAGCGTCAATGGCGTAGTGCGTAAGGCCGTCGCCTTCCAATCGGGAGGCGGTTCGAACCCCGCCACGTACCAATAAGTTTTACATCCCAAGTGAAATATTTTTTTTCCTAGCCTATACTGCCCCACTGCTGGGTAAAGGCCTCCCCCAAATCCCTCCACAAAATCTTGTCTCGAGCCACATTACCAATCTTCGTGGATTTTTTTTAAATTGCGGGAAATTTTTAAATCGTGGAAACTTTTAATCAGCCACGAAAACGCTGGCGGGCAGCGTTTTCTTGTCCTCGTCCGCGACCTCGTCCGCGACTTACCTCTAAGGCGTAACAGCATGTGCCCATCTTTTGGACACAGTTGACATGTGTCCGGCCCTCCGCCACTTAAGTCTGGCTGCCTTGACTCCCACATCGGTAATGCCTGTCAGGGTGCGTAGCGTCGTATTCCTCACACGATCAATTCGCTGGTAGCCCAACACGCTACGCTCCATTGCCCTTTGGCAGATCTTGAGTCTCGACTTTTGTAACTCGGCTAGTGACCATGTGTGCTCACCGTAGGTTAGGATGGACAGGATACACATGTCGATGAGTTTGCGCTTCAAAGATATTGGAAGGTTACCCTTCAAATACGCCTTCATGGACCAATAGCTTTTCCAGGCGTTATCGATCCTACAACCGATCTCCTTATCCTGCCTGTTTTCGAAACTAGCGAACTGGCCCAAGTAAATATACTCATCGACATATTGTACAACCCGCCCATCTACCACGACCGTATGTATCGTGCTATTGGACATGATCTGTGTCTTCGACCAATTTATTTGGAGTCTAATCTCAAGACTGGCCGTGCTCAGATCTTGGAGCATTATTTGGAGTTCTGGTAGTGTTGGGACGAACAGGACAATATCATCCGCAAAATGTAGATTTTTTAGGCGCTTGCCACCGACGTCAATTTCTTTTATTGCCCAGGTAGGATTCAGCTTTTTAAATATTTCCTCGAGAGTGGCTGAGAGTGGGCCGCCCTGCTTCACTCCTTTTTGGATATCAAATGATGGGCCGGTGGATGAAAGTTAAATGTCTGTAGAGCTTAAACAATAAATGATTTTAATAATTAAAGTCTGAAAATTATTAGTCTGAACTTGGCACCCATATAGATATCAATTCTTTTGTCGACGAAGTCAACAACAACGCATTTTCAATATATTGAACTTGGCTTTCATTTCACATTTATGTTTTGATGGGATTTCTTATACTAAATTGGTAAACGGTCCTCATATTACTTAGCTACAGTAGTTTAAAGATACTCTTTGCTCTGAGTTAAAAAAAGGTTCAATTCAGGTTTTTTATCTAAGATGTTGTATTTTAAAACAAGTAAATTTTTGTTAAGAAAGGATTTATTAAAAACTAGGGTCTATATTCTTTTAATCTAAGCTCAATATCTGTTTAAAACACAAGACCTTTGAAGTGGCTATAAATATAGCAGACTAGGCATTATTAACGTTACAAAAAAGAATTTGATGAAAAAAATATTTGTTAAAATTTTAGGTAAATACTTATTCATTTTAATGAATAAGTACGAGGTATAATGAGATTCAATCAACAGTTAATGGTTTTCAACTAGTCTCTTCTTAAATTGTGTTAGTACTCGTAATTAAAAAGTCAGATATTTTTTAACCACCTGCGCAGCGCTAATCACAGTTTAATTCGAGATTTTTATTTAGTAGTATCAAAGACAGTTATCTACTGAATGCGACAAACGTATATAGAACAAAAATGTCTATCGTCCACGTAGGTGCAATCGTAATATGTGAGTGTTTCTCTGATAGAATACATCTGGGCCTAAATCCATGAGTCTAAATCCTTAATTCATTGGAATAAGACATACTTGACTCTAAACAGCGTTAGGTTTGTAACTAATTATCTATGGGAGTAATTTCATAGCATATCTGTTGCTATTAAATACTCGCACGTCTACTTGTAACATAGACGCCCTTGTTTTTAACAGCTTTCGGTACGAGAATCTATACTTACTATTATTATTATTATTTTTTATTCAGAAACCAACAGCATATTTATAATACAAAATTTACATATTATAATACATTTTAAGATGCCAATAACAGGTTTCGCAAAAAAGTACTGTACGATAACTAAGAACAGACTAAAAATTACCAATAAGAGAAAAACAGTGAAGTACAAAATTTTACATAATCCTATCCAGGGTACGAATGTAAGTTGTGTGTTTTTGTGTATGTGTATGAGTGTGTGTGAATGTACTTGTGTGTGTGAGAGTGTAAAGGGGCGCGGGGAAGGGGGGGGGGGGGTACAGATAGGGAGCCCCAAATATCCGATGTAATTGTTTTAATAGCTCAATGTGTTAATGGTTTATTTTTTTTAAATCAGTTGTTGAGAAGAGTATTGGAATGGATCAATATCGGAAAATTGTTTGTCATAAAGTGTAAATATACGAGAAATAGGAGAGTTCCTTGCGTATTTTGTTCTATAATATGGTATCTGGAATAGTTTTAATTTTGCATATCTGCTGCGGCGTAGAGATATATTCAAGTTAAATTGTTGTACCAGGTAACTGTTGTTTATGTACCCGTTAACAATCCCATGCAGCAATATCATATCAACTAATAATCTACGATCCTCAAGAGGCATAATCCTATAATTTTTGCATCTATCCTTATAATTATCGAAATAAGTTTTATTTCTGAATTGTAAGTACCTTAGAAAACGTTTTTGTAATGATTCTATACGTTGTATATGTACAGCCTGGTAGGGTGACCAAACACTGCTAGCATAATCCAGTATACTCCTCACATATGCAAAATATAAAACTCTTAAGCAGTCGTTATCCTTGAGAGGCTTACAAGATCTTAATATGAACCCTAGATTTCGGTACGCTTTTTTAAATATATGTTAGATATGCGTCGTAAATGTAAGTTTAGCATCAAGAATCACGCAACAAATAATTTGAATTTTTTATGCACGTGTAAATGTCAAAAAGGTAAGCGCAGTAAAATAAAGGTCCGAGGAAGCCCTGAGGAAGCCCTGAGGAACGCCTGAAGGAATTGATATGTAATCAGACCTATATCCGCCTATCACAACTGCCTGGGAGCGATTACTTAAGTAGGATTTCACCCGACGCAGTAAATCGCCGTGGATTCCAAGTCGTTCCAACTTGATAAGCAGGATGGTGTGATCCACACGGTCGAATGCTTTTTCGAAATCAGTGTAGATCACATCAGCCTGGCTACCCTTGTCCATATGTTTGTGTGCAAAATCGATCAACTGAAGTAGATTAATAGAGGTAGAGCGTTTCTTCAGGAAGCCGTGTTGCTGAGATGTAACTCCACTCTCAATGTTAGGGTAAATATGATCGTATACAAATTTTTCAAATATTTTTACTATACAATTGAGAATAGAGATAGGTCTATAGTTCGTAACTTCAACGCGAGCACCCTTCTTATGTATTGGCACAATGATTGCCTTCTTCCACATAGAAGGAAATATGCCCTCACTCAACGATCGGTTAAATATAATGCTTAATGGCTTGGCTAGAGCTGATGCACAATTCCGAAGAAAGTTAGGTGGAATTTTGTCACAACCAGCTCCCTTAGAAATATCAAGAGATTTCAGTTTTTTTAAAACTGTATCTTCAGTAAAGTATAAGCTAAAAATAGTGCGCGTAACACCAGACTCGGGCATTGTGCGGACATCATAGTGTGAATAGTCACTGAGGGGAGGCGAGAAAACACTGTGAAAAAACTCGTTGAAGGCGTTACTTACATCATCAGCACTGTGAAAGACGTTATTATTGTAGGTGACTGTTTGCGGAATGCTGGTAAGCCCCCTTTTGGACTTTATGAAATTCTTTTATCGATAGTTCGGAAGATTTTATGTATTTGCAATAACAGTCATTCTGCACAATTTTGTGACGGCGTCTTAGAAACTTAAATTGATAATCGCCATGATTGCCAGTACGCTTCCATTTTTTATGTGCTTTAGACTTTTCCTTTATGATCTTAATTAAAGAAGAGCTGAACCATGAGGGATATGAAGTAGAATTATAATTAGTTCGCCGCTTTGGTATAAAATTGGTAATACAACTGTTTAGTTGATTGTAAAAAAAGGTAGTTGCTTCATCAATCGTGCCCGCGCTAAGACAATGTTCCCAAGAGACACCATTAAGAAATTAAATTATTTTTGAATATTTGCCGTGTTTGAAGTTATGGACATCACGCGCTTCACGAGGTAGTAATTTATTGCTGACTTCAGCCAATTCAATTACTAAAGAAGAATGATACTTATCTTCACAAACAACTGGATTATCACAGCGATATTATTAATGTGTAAGTTAGAAAACACTAAGTCCAATATATTATTACAAACATTTTTTTCACTATTATATTGAGTAAAACCATTGTAGGCAAACATATCGAGAAGGCCCTTAGCTGACTCTTGAATTCTCAATGACACATTTTTCGAAGTGATGCTTCATTACCATTCCAGACTATACACGGTAAGTTAAAATCGCCGGTAATGAGATAATAATCTGACGGATGAGAGCTAGTTGCGCAGTCCAAAATACTTGAAAAAATATTCAAGTCCATATCCTGTCGTTCACTGTTTGAATGGCCTGGTATGTAAGTACCAAATATATGTAAAATTTCATAAGAAGCAGTGTAATTGTTGTGATTAAGATCAGATAAAACACGTCCCGGTATGGTGACGCATAATACTTCTGGGAGCTCACACGATGATTGCTTAGCAACACTAGCACATAATTCGCGCTTAACACATATCATAATGCCATCACCAGATAATTTGTTAGTGAGAGTTAAATTCCTATCCTGCCTAAAAACATCATATCTATTATCACAGAATTCGCTGCTCAAAAATCCTTCACAAAGCCAAGTTTCCGTAAAGATGTCATAATTGTTTTGTAATATACTCTGATACAATTGGTGACTTTTCGTTCGTAAACCACGAACATTTTGATAATAAATAGTATTTTTTTTAGAAAGCATCGTGTACATAATCTGCAGTATGAAGTTGTTTATTTAGAATATATATTAAAAACATGTAAACATGATAACTAACAAAAAATAATAGATGATTATAAAGCTGAAGAGTTGTTTGATTGTTTATTTGTTTGTTTGGTTGAACGCGCTAATCTCAGGAACTACTGATTCAAATTGTAATTTCTTTTTGTGTTGGATAGTCCATTTATCGAGGGAGACTTATTTATTTTGGGTTATATAATATTACGCTATAACTTATAGGAGCTGAGCATCAATGAAAAATGTAGCAAAAACGGGAAAAAAATTTTGGCGAAACGTGGTTCGCGGGGTACAGCTAGTTAGTAATATGTAGAATGTTTACTCGTAGTAAGCTCAGTAACAAAAGTGGATGTTAGTCGTATCTGCCCACTTATGTCATCAATCGGGTCATTATCGAAAGGTCTTGTTATGTTAAGCCCTATATTATCAGTGTAGGTTGCCCGCTTCGGAGATTACTGATCTGGTGCTCCACGATAAAGCTTGTTTACTTAATTATTAATATTCAACGATGCTCTCCATCATAATAACTACTCTAAACAGAACAACAACTTTGCTTATGCCTGTAACGTTTAATTTTGTGCTGGAAATCCGGTATCTACAAGAGCAAAATCAAAGTCCCTCCTCTATTTAGATTTTTCGTTACTGGACATTGAAATAGAATACTCGTGTAATATTTTCAATAGACATATTATGTTTTAACTTAATCTAACTGTTAACTTGATTGTTCGGATTCAACGACCTTATATTTTCTAATTAACTACATATCGGACATTAAGAAAATAGCATAATGTCATGGAAAGCTCGAAAAAAAACTTATCAACCCTTTTAGCATATATAGTGCATGCAGTAGACCGATTCTTCGTTGTAGTGAGGAATAAGATGACGATGACTGATTACAAAGACTAACTTCAGGTACCAATAGTGTGACTTAGTAGTGCCGTGGAGAAGGAGAGATTTTACGTTATATTAAGTAGCCTTCACACACTCATTTCTTTAGACCCCATATCCTTGACACACTTTCATCTATCAACACACAAGCACCATAATGCACGACGGGAGGCTTGGGGCTATATAAATGTAATCGTACTATATGTGAAACCAAAATAAAGAAACAAAATTATTTGATGATGGCGAATAAATTAGAAGCCAATTGAACGCAGACACATGTGTTGTGTTTGTTGAAGCAAACATTTCCTAAGAAGTTTTCCTCTTTGATGTGTGATGTAAATGTAAGATTATTACGTAGTTACCTAATGGCACTGTGATACATTGAGTTGCTTCGAATACAGTGAAAGGAACTTGGCATTTCTGTTACGACATCTTCAATATTGCTATCATAATAACAGTTACAGCTAATCACTTTGTAAATAGATATACCTCCATAAAAAGGTGTGTACTATAATAAGGAGCTTGATTCATCTTTCGGTTTACTTAGGTTTTGGGAAAAAATACACTTGAACTTTTTGTGTGGCTTTATGTGTAGGTTGGTAACACCGGAATAAAACCGAATAAAGTGCTTCGTACAATATTAGACATTTATGGTTTATTCCCTCACCAAATTCTTAAAGAAAAAAAAGGAGCCGTCACGGGACGCCTGGCAGATGTGAGACATCAAAATTATTTTGTGCAGGTAATCTGCATACATACATACGTATCTCACAAAAACTATATTCTACCTATTAGAAATATTTCTAATCGGTCTACGGTACTACCCTAAGGTTTTGATTCCCTTGTAAAATCGCAAAATTTAAGGAAATATGCGACATAAACGGTCATAACCTTTGATCGCGTTGACCTACAAGTACGATTTTTTTACAGCTAAAAGAGGCTATAGAATCGAGTATTTGTTATAAATTTCAGTTTGATATCTTTTTGCGTTTTTGAGAAAAAGGGACTGACAGACCAACGGACAGACGAACAATAAAGTGATTCTATAAGGGTTCCGTTCCTTCTTTTTGAGGTACGGAACCCCTGGAAATAATCGGTTATTGTATGAGAATAACACGCAGTTTCTGAATACTGTTCAGCGATAAAATTATCTAAGAAGCTGTCAAATCTAATGCTAACTATGAATCGAGTTGCTGAAAGCTAAATCAACTTATCACTGTGTTAGTTGACACAGCTGTCAAATTTATTTCAAAATTATCAAGGAAAGATCCATTTTGGGTTTCCAAAATATATATGAATAAAACAAAATATATGATTTCAGCAATGTGACCGTGTCTAAAAATATTTCTCACGAGAACGCAAATTATTAAGGATAAGTAAATTTTGGCTAACCAACGTTTCGGAAACTCAAATTGATTTAACACTGCTATTAAGATGACATGGATGTTAGTTGAACAATATTTTAATCAGCCTTTCAGAAACTGGGGGTAAGCAAATGTTACCCTTTTTGTGAAAAAAATCATATCGCTATCGTTGAAATTACGAAATCATCAACATCGAAGTTTATTTTTATGGTGTTTTTTATTTTTCATAGAGTTGCCATTTTTCAATATTATTTTTAGCTATTGTATTTCTTTCTCTCTTTTACAGTCTACAAACTATTTGTGTAGTAGTCATCAATATTTTCACCAAGTCCTATAAACTGACCTCAGGTTTGCATAATGAAACAGAGATTTTTCACCAACTATGCAACGTTCTGATTCAAATTGCAAATCTATTTGAAACTTAAACCTTGTCCTGTCTATAGTTGGTTCATACAATTGCGTAGTTTCACAACTCGAACCTCCAGATGTTGTTAAGTTCAATCTGCTTACGAAACTTTTTGCATAAACACTGCCAACTTCGTTTTCTGTAACTCGACAGATACTTTGCGTTTTATAATTTTATTTTATGTGCATCTACTTAATCTACTCGTTTTTATCTATATTATTTTATATATAAATAAAAATGGATCTTCGAAATGTATGTACGCCCATAACTTTCGAACGACTGCACCAAATTGGATGATTCATGGTTTTATGTATTTGTTATTGTTAGGACAAGGTTTGTGTAATATAAAAATTACAATAATTTAAACAAAAATTTCAGTAATTTTGTTAAAAAACATGGCAATACAAAGTACGCCGGGTCAGCTAGTATTATACAATATGTAGCATAGGTATATTGTCAAAGTCATTTTCCTTATTTGTCAGTTTCCCTAATTTGATAAAGACATTAAACTGACTCTAATTATTTCAATTTTGACCGCTAAGAAATTATTTTTGTTTTATTTTTGTTTAATGATTGTTATAACAGTTGGAAAAAATATTTCCCATTACTTACTACAATCATACAATACAGACTGCGATTTTCAAAAACGTATCTATTTATTATTGTTTACTCTATGATTGAAAAATTGACATTGGAAACGGACCAATTGTTGGGAAACTAATATAATTAATAAAAGGTAAAATAGAATAAAACGACCATCTTGGGCGAAACAATCGAATCGAGTCGTTCGTTCAGTTTATTTTTCAAACGTTGTGCCTATGTCACTCTATGATATATAGACGGAGTTTATATTCACAACACCAATCAGTGACAACCTCCTAATCTAATGAGTTTAATGACCCAGTGATATTGTCAAAATATCATTGCCTTAGAATATTAGTATAGTGACCCCGTGAAATTACAGCAACACTAAAAATAGATTGTTAAATTATAAGAAATGGAACTGATTGACAATTATACCGTGCAATAGGTATTTGAAGTCGGATTTCTAAAATAGATCATATTGGAAATATAACTCCTAATCAACAGCGTGGAGTTGTCAATATCATTTACCTAACGGAGGAGGTTCAAATTCACAAGGACATTCTGGCTATTGTGAATAACAAGGCTCATTTAACTTCAAAACGTTTAGTAACAGACTGAAAAATTTGAAACTATAAAAAAAAACTTTCATATGAATGCACCCGTGCATCCTTTTTTACACCTGAATACTATTTAATTAGTGATTTTAATTTAGTTTATAATATTATTTTAGGTTCCTATACAAGGTATTTAGATTTAGTATTTTATTTATTTTTTGTTTGTTGAAATAAAGTTTACCACGTAATTTGATATATAAGATAAAATAACAATAATAAGACCCTATAAGAAAACTATTAAGTCTAATTTTATTTGATTACATATTTTTGATAATATACGAGTATAGGTAGGCAAGCAATCATTCGGCTAGATTACGATACGAATTTCATTTCTTGACGAAAATTGCCTATTACACCCGAAGTTTGGTCCTTTTTGTGAAGTCGGTTAAAAAGGTGGAGGTTTTCGATTCAACTGTATATTTTGTTTTGTTTTTTTTTTGTGGAGAGATCCTCATCATCACCTAGTCAGTATCTGGTGGTGGGATCGCAGGATAATCGAGGGAACCCTGGAATTTTTTAGGCGCGTCCAACGTGTTTCATGTTTTTCCGAATGAGCCGAGCTGATGATGGAAGGATCCTTAACTTTTAGGAGTTAGAGGTTAATTTGTTAAATACAAAAGACACGTATTAACATAACGTAATAACAATATGAACGCTATTACTTACAGCATCACAGATCAAAGATCATGAAAAAAGGGCCGACGAAGACAAAACAGAGTCGATACCGACTCGCCGAGTACTCGAGGGGGATTCCCCTGCACCGAAGTGAAACATAAATTATTAATACTCTAACAAAATGATGTTTCCCCCTCCGAAGATACAATTTCCTAATGCGAAGTAATTTTGGTTTCTTTTGAATTTATGAGCGTTTTTCTCTCCACCCTCCTCCTTTTCATTCCAAAAAACGTTTTTATGTCCATTGTCATTTATTAAAAGCTTCATCGAGTCGCGCGTGAAATGACATATAAATGATTTTTCACCGCTGACTGCTACAGTTTTGATACGGGAATTGGCGCGTTTGTTTATGTTCAGTGCTGATTTGTGAAATTGCTTTGATGTCTTCCTTTGTTATTTCGATTCTCTTTCATACTGAATATCGTTTACTGCTTTAAACCTCAAATGTTAGGAAAGCCGCGGGCTTACCCGTGTAAGTCCCGTTCCCGTAGGAATTTCATGATTAAAAGCAGGATTAAAAGGGTAGCTGTTTATTAATATGGATCAACTGTCTACATAACAAGTTTTATTAAAAATTGTTAAATACTTTTTGCATGAAAGAGTCACGTATGTATAATAAATCTAACTAGCAATCTATAATAAGCTTTAGAATTTATTATACGATTCTCAGTTATCAGATCTCAATTAGAATGAATTTAATCGCTTTAAATTTTTTTGTGTATAACATTTAAAATAACGCATTTATTTCTTTCTTACTTCGGCAAAAACCTACAACACGCTTGTCATATTTTGTTCAATATTTATTCGCCACTTATAAGAAACTACAAATATTCCACCACCTTTACGAATATTGTCAAGTAAGACAAGTTTTAAAAGAAAACTAAAGTTAATTTTATTGGAAAAGCAAAAGTTAGGTATAATGGTTAATTTTAATATGATGGCGGACTCTGCTAGATCACTTGATTAGTAGGTCTTTTGGTAGATATTATTAGATATTATAAAGTAATATAACACTGTTCTTTTTCTCTCTTACTGCCTCCAATTTGCCTGGTGAAGGTAAAAATTATGGATTTGGCTGAATATCAGTGTTGTCTTGTACTCATGCAACTGCAGCATATACTTGAAATTCAATTCTTGAAAAATGTGTGATAATTTTGTCAATAGAATTTATAAGTAATCTCTGTTATGAGTTAATTGTTGTGTAAATGTATTCTTGTTATCTGTTTGTGTGTTGTTTCTTTAAATAAATGTATCTATCTACGAGTATCTATCTAGAATTTTTGTGTAACAACAATTTTTTAAATGTAAAACTCATCATGGAAAGCGTTATATTTAATTTTAAAAAGAGAGAGTCATATAAGATGTATAGACTTATATTTACCAAGTCTTAAACGTCAAAATTCTAAGACCCCATCTGTTTCTGATTTATCGAATTTATTTCGATAGGCGGAAATAATATAAATCGACCAGTCTAATGCTCTTTCTCAGACATTGATCTCATAGGGTTTCGCGACTATAACCAATCTTGCAACATCCGCATCTCACCTTCCATCGTCCCTTCTTAAGTCTTAAACACTTAATTTTCCGAGCGACACGAAGGGTCAAGTAACGCTGGCACTTATACATAGCAATTGACATCCTCGGAGCAATCTGCGACCGAAATGGAACGATCTCCTCACGAGCTTAGCAGAATCCGGTTTGAACCGGCTCCGTCGAGTTTGGTAGGTGCGTGGGAGATCAGGTTGCGCTGGGCGCGCTATACATAACAATTGGCCCGACCCCTTATCTAAAAGGATCATTTTTCACGTCAGTGCAACCGCGGGCCGGTATTTGTCACAACTCCTTCAAGGTTTTTATGGTCCGGAACGGGGGAGTTACCTTGCCTTGGGAAACAAAGATTTATATTGTGCGGAGTTTTGTCGCGCCCGTTGGTTTTAAAGTAAGAGTTTTGAAAATGGAAAAGCGGTTAGCGGTCGAGTGATTAAATTTCATCGTTGTATACTTATTTAGCCGTGGATTATATGCGGTTGATGTTATGTTATAGGTATGAGTTTTTTTTAAACTGACTTAAGGTCTTACTC
This sequence comes from Schoenobius gigantellus, assembly GCA_963935595.1. Lineage (NCBI taxonomy): Eukaryota > Metazoa > Arthropoda > Insecta > Lepidoptera > Crambidae > Schoenobius > Schoenobius gigantellus. Next base: position 27,397,382 of record OZ012554.1, read on the forward strand.
ACATAGCCAGAGAAGTCCTGCTTTGTATCGGTACAAGAAACTAGAAACTTCTTTAATTTGGTATTATTCTTAACTAGCTTTCCGCTCGTGACTTCGCCCGCGTTATTTTTGTTTTCCCGTGGGAATTTTTTTCCCGTAGGAAAATTACCCTACCTATGTCTTTCTCCTAGTCTTGAACTATCCCGTAATAACCAACTTTCATCAAAATCGGTTTAGTAGTTTCGAAGCCTATTCAATACAAACAAACAAACAATCAAATCTTTACTCTTACTTATTTCTACTTTATACTCTACTTCTTACTTTATAATATTAGTATAGATTAAGATTTATTACTTGTTTTCCTCCTTGTCTAAGGGTAGACTCAAGAAACCTGTGAGCCCAGTAGTGAAAAGATGTATTATATTGATTGAAATGATTTACACAGAGTAACGCGATGTAGAGAGAATCGTCTCGTCGCTGTTAAAAGTTTACAAACTTTATAGTCCTCGACATAAAATCCCATTTCCTTAACACTTTTATTAGCTCCTTATACTTAGTGCTATACTGTTACTATCGTTGATTGCGACAAAAAAAGAAAAGCGTGCACTCACAATACCTAGAAGCACAATAAATTGTGTCAAGCAATTCTCATGTGTGTAGCGTCATTATTTAACTTATGTATCAAACATAAGTATTTTTTTACTAAAGATCTCAATCAATATTATTAATCTTTTCATTTGAATAAATCGAAACCTGGACTCCTAATTAGTTTTAATTGGAAAAAAATATGAAAAACTAATTATTTAACCGACTTCAAAAAAGGAAGAAGTTTTATGTTCGACTGTATATCTCTTTTTTTATCATGTCCATCGATTACTTCCCTAATTGTGAACCGATTTTCAAAATTCTTTTTGTATTCGAAAGAGAATTCTCCTGGGCTAGGCTCATATTGTCACAAAGTCAGGATCTGATGATAGGATCCCAGGAAAATCTAAGGAAATCCATAAACTTCATAAGCTCCTTGAAAAATTTGTTTGGCTTAGTACTACCTAGTTAGTAATATGTTTTTCATTACTTATACTCTGAAAGAAGGTCTTAAATTGCCTGAGGAGCGGGTTGAAAGTAATACTTTTCAGCCCTAGGGAGAATCACTTTCAACTAAGAGCTGCTGTCAAATTTTAAAAAAGAAACTAGTTTTTTTTCACATTTTTATTGAACCATGTTCCGACTTTCTATACAGCCACTCAATTACAGCGCGGTGTAAAATTGAAATAACATAATGTTAAATATTTAAAGAATATATTTATTGAATGACTTTATTATAATTTATTTTCAACTATTTCTTTAAAATAACATACTTAGATTTGGGCAAAATATTTACCATTTTTTAAATAATGAAAATAAAAAATAATGGCTGAATAGCTGGCCGGCCACAGAAAAAAAACAAAATAAGCGGAAAAGTGGCCATGCGATCTTCATTTGTTTTTTCCATTTGTAGAGTTTTTTAAATACTTCCCTATAGCAGAGATTTGTATTAACTCCTAATTATATTTGTATAACTTTGTGTTAATATTAACACAATGACTTCATCTGATTCAGGTATGGAGTTAACGCCTGATTTTATAAGAGAAAGCGGGCTAGATCGGAAGTTGTTGATTTATGTGAAATAACATTTACGCGTTTCTTCTTTAGCTAATTCATTATTTTATTTTTACTTTCCTTGTATTCGTAATGAAAAGCACACTGTTTACCTCGGGTTAAAGACTTATTTAGTCCCTCGAAGTATTGGTGCCCTCGCTACGCTCGGGCGCCAAACACCGTCTCGGGACTAAATAAGTTACTTTCACCCCTGGGGTAACAATGTACTATTGTATTTCAAATATTATTGCTGTAATTTTTTATAACGAATAATTTGCATACAAGAATGAATAAATATACAAATTAAAAAAAAAAACTGACTTCAAAAACCTAAAACGACATAAAGCAGAAAGAAAAATGCACTTGAAAGAGTAAAATGAATTTAAATTACTTATACATTTAATTCAAAGGACAAAATGCAGAAATGAGAAAACCTAAAGGGCGATTTTGCAACTCATCTGCGATCGACTATTGTATAAATGTGATAATTCTGTTTGACTGAAACTAGCTTTTTAATACTTATACGCTTAACATTTTGTCCGAGTGGTCTTGGCATATTTGTCGTATGAATCAACCAATACTTATGAACATAATTCTGCTTTTCTCCATTTAATTATCCATTTGATAACGATTGCCAATCAATCGATGAATCACAAAATTACCACGCTGATTAGTTTGAAGTTGGTGTCTGTGCAGTGTGCACTCCACATACCCTTCACACCTCCTCCATCGCGCGCGCCGGCGGCCTTGCCGTCTTTACTGCCGTCAGTTCACGCCTTGTCTTGTCTACACTATTATTATAGAACAGACAGAGATGAATTTACATGCTAGGCATTGCTGTGTTCCAGTTTGAAGTTTAAAGGACCATGTGAATGATCAAACATGTTTGTCAAATTTACGTGTTTGACAAACTTGTTTGTTCGTGTAGGGCTGTGTTTGACAAACGAACTACGTGTTTGATGCGTTTGAAAAGTATCTGGATTGACGTCGTGTTTGATGAAAACGTGAAGTTTGTCAAGCAAGTCTGACAAACATGTTTGATCGTTTACAGAGCTCTTAAGATATGTCAGTGAAATTACTGGGTATCGCTCAGGACAATATGCTTTAGTTATTCTTCTGAGGGGTATCGTGACGTGACAGCTTATGTCACAATTTGGCTACGTATACTGTGGTTCTTGTGGGGGTTGCAGATTTGCTGCGAATCTCATAAGAACCACATGTACTATTTTAGGTGACTGTTACCACTTACCACCAGGTGGGCACTATACTTTTTTGCCAACTTAGTTGTATAAAAAAATAACTATAATGAATATAAAAATAAACCAATCAACGTTAATCTTATTAAAAGATGACAGATGCAAAAATCACGTATTTAAATTCGCTGGTGGCACACTCATCACAGATTATACACGCAAAACTTCCAGAAGCACAAGCTACAGAGACGTACTACAAGATAATGGTTGAATTCGTAGTCACATTATTTAATCAAAACCAATTTCTGATTCCATTCCAGCTGTGAAATTAAGATAACATGGGATGGGAGTTAATCTGTGGAACGGAAGCCAAGGGAGGCGTCTGAAACAACCGATGAAACTAATACCACAAAGTTAATAGATATTTATTCCTACGTCTCTCCATTGTGAGATCATGAACAACAAGTGAAAAATGTATTAAGGCGAAGAAATCGACGTGTGAAGCGGGAGGCGCGACGGTTGCTTTATTGCAAGATTACTATAGTTGATAATCGCATAGCTGCTAATGTCGCTTACGCTCTGTGATTGAACGAAAACGTTACTTTTTTTTTATTACCGTATCCGTCGCCCATGGACTTCGCTAATATCAGCGACATAGCTAGGTCGCTGCCTACCTTGAGTATAATGCTCTCTTAATGTCTCGTACTCTTGAATTATTGTAAATAGGGACATGTTGTAGCGCTCAGGAAACACAGCAGCGGGAAGTTCGTTCCACAGCCGGCAGGTTCGTGGTAAAAATGTGCGCTGAAAGCGAACCGTACTAAACGATATCGCTTCCAGGTGATAAGGATGAACCCCACTACGGTGTCGAGTAGTACGATGAAAAAAGGGTGACGTACTTTTTACTACGTTTTACCTAATTAATTTTTTAAAAAGTGCATTACAAAATAAAAAACGTATTTTTAAAATTTTCTGGCTAGACGATAAAAGTGCACGTCATTTTATGTCATTCGTTATTGTCGTTATTACATTTTCTGATTCACAGCCGTTTTAAAATATTGAACAGAGTGATATTTTTTTTTATGCTCGTAAAGTTGCTCTTTATATAGAGAGAAAGCTGCATGAAATGGCTGTTTTATCCTCTCATCGTGCATAAAGTAATTTCTCCTTTTAAGACTATGGCAATACGACCTTACAACCACTAGTATACATCATCATTTTAATATCATTTTAATAATAACATTTACGTATTACTGTCTAAATCCATGTGTTACTGTCTAAATCCCATTGAAGATTAATACGGGCGTGCATTTGCGTAAAAAACAAATAACGCTAAGATTTATAACTTGGTATCAAGGATCTGACCATAGTCGAAGTTGAAAATTAAAAGAAAATGAATATTGTGTGATGGAAAACTAATTATTCGTCAAAACCAGCCAAATTTGTTCTGTGGCGGTATAAGATTCTTTTTAAAGTATCCCCAATTAAACAATGTCTACGAGTTGTGAAGATAAAATAATGATTTATATAGATTGACTGGGATTTTAATAAAAAGAAGTGCGAATAATTAAACATGCTCAATCCTTCTTTTATTTTCTTGCAATCGAAGTGAAAGCAGAGTGTAAATCTTGAGCATAAAACCCATTTTACCCTCGACGTGACTGCAGGAACGTCTCGGGTAAAATTACTCTTTTTATGCTCTTGTTGTACAATCTACTATTGGATGCGACAGCTAATAGAAAAACACAGACTTATATCTAAACCTAATTATTCTCAAACGAATGAACTTATAACTACCCTAAAAATGTTACGTTCCTCCCATTCTTGTGAAATATGATAAAGAAGTAAAGATAAACTGTAATATGGATATTTTTTTTTTGACAATTTTGGGCTTTTTAAGAAGATTTTACTTAATAGTTTTAGGAAAAAAAGGATTAAGTACTTACATATGTCAGTTTATTCAAATGACTATGATGTATTGTGGTTGTTTTGCATACCATTGATTTTTACCATTGAATACATATCAGTACTAACCCTGTAATAATTTACTTAATATAATATGCATTGTGGGCGTCGATGGCGTAGTGCGTAAGGCTGTCGCCTTCCAATCGGGAGGTAGCGGTTCGAACCCAGCCACGTACCAATGTGTTTTCAAATTTTGAATTCATATGTATGTTTATTCGACGCTTTTACGGTGAAGGAAAACATCGCGAGGAAACCTGTACACACCTGGGAAGAAAGATTTTCTTTACAGGTTGTGTGTGAAGTCGACCAACCCGCACTTGGCCAGCGTGGTTGACTAAGGCCTAATCGCCCTAGTTTAGGGTAGGCTCGAGCCCCTCGGTGGGGACGTATATGAGCTGTTGATGTGAATATGCATTTTAATTGGTAAGCCTTACTTAATAAAAAAAAAAACAAATAATAGTTATTTATGATACATGTATAGAAAGTAGGCCTTTACCGAATAAGTCACGTCGGAAAGACATTTATTCTCACGTATCATACAAAATTTTTCAATGCTTTTGCGAGTAAATAAAATAAAATTATTGATAAGAAAATTTATTTCATGAATCAAAAAAATCACAATTTCAAGAACTATATAAGAAAATAGTTTCACTCGTTTTACGAACGCGCGCTTTTCAATTTTTTTCGCAAGGCAAAAGTGTACAGTGCAAACAGCCAAATTTCCTGCGACAAATTTTTATTTTGTAGGCATTAATAGGTAATTTATGTGTATTGTACACATTATATACGAGTATGCAATAATTAACTTTTGATATTATATCGTATACCTAAAGTATTAGCTTTATAATTACGAATTAAAGCGGGTTTATTTGTGAATTATTTTTTTCCACCTTATTTCATTCTCCTCCTTGCTGCATGGACTGCGTGGTGCAAGATATAAAAAAAAACTTTACTGCACGCGTGATTTATAAAGGATTTCCATAGCGTTTTACCGCAAAGTCCTATAAAGGGTGACTTTAGGTTAATATCTGTACACAAATAGAGACTACGAACAACTGCATTGAAAAACATATTATAAGTGTCATGGCTATTGCGGTTTTATTGTAGATAACTAAGTTTTATATTTATTGTAAAATGTTTTTTTTAATAAATTATTATTATTGTTGTACGTTTATGTGTAGTGAGGTTTGTTGTTTCGTTCCACATTAGCGGCCTTAATAATAAAAATTTTAGTCTTTGGATCATCCTCGGGATAGTTACTCCGTGTAAAAGCAAAGCTTGTTATGTTTCTACAATAATAATTAGTTTATTTTCAATTTAATTTACAAAGCAAAACTTAATATATGAAAATAATAAATTATATTTTGAATATTTTATAATCATATTTTGAAACATTCCAAGGCTTCCTCGTCTTTTTCAGCGACGGAAAAGCTGCCTACTTCACCAGCCAATCCGGCAAATGAACGGGAACTCGGCAGGTTGTACTCCACTCGAAGCGGTAGGAAAGTGAGAGTTCCAGGTAAGTTTTCTTTATATGTTTAATTATAATTGACCAGTAATGTTAGGTAAAAAAAAGTTACCCTTGTTCAGCTAAAATGATCAGAAACTAGAGTAAATTTATTTTAATTTTTTGTTATTTTGACTTGGCCGAATTAGGGTGAAAAGAGTTATGGCCTTATTCATAAAAATATTTAAGCAATGTTTAAGTTAAATAATGTTGCTGTCACTTCCAATCTCATTACAAAAGAAAGGACATCAAAAGAGACAGCAACATTACTTAACTTAAACATTGCTTAAATATTTTTATGAATAAGGCCATTAATGTTTTATTTTGTGAATTCTATGTAATGTAACATATTGTTTGACTTTCTGTCGCCCGAAAGATGTTGCATTGTCATTGTTGCATTGTCAATGTCATTGTTATAAAAAGAAATGAATTATGATTCTCATATATTAAGCCTTGCTTTGGAAATTAAATTGAAAATAAACTAATTATTATTGTAAAAATATTTACAAATAATAAAAACCGACTTCAAAAACACTGAAAAGTTAAAATTTATATAAGAATAGGTACAGACAACATCACACTTCTGAGCTATATTGAAATCGGTGCCAAACGATGATCACCTAGAAAGTCTTAAAATTTGTCACCGACTTTAATATAGAAGAGTGATGTATTGTCTGTACCTATCCTTATATTATTTTTAACTTTTCAGTGTTTTTAAAGTCGGTTTTTATTTTTTGTAAAATATTTTTTATTTTTAACTTTTTAGTGAATGAAATCGATTTTCATGGGATCCCATCATCGGATCCTGACTTTGGTGACCTTGGGACCACCCTAGGAGTATACTCTATCGAATACAAAAAAAATTGAAAATCGGTCCACAATTGGCGGAGTAATCGTGTAACATACACACAAAACACGTTGGACACACCTTAAAATTTATGGGTTTTCCTCGATTTTTATGGGATCCCATCATCAGATCTTGACTTTGGTGACCATGGGACCAGCCTTGGAGTATACTCTATCGAATACAAAAATTTCGAAAATAGGTCCACAATTGGCAACGTAATCGCGTACCTAACATACACACAAAAAAAAACATACGCATCGAATTGAGAACCTCCTCCTTTTTGAAGTCGGTTAAAAAGAGCTTTGCTTTTACACTTCGTGTATTGTCTTGTTTTCGCACATGTCGGCTGTCCTATGTCAAAGTGAGACAAAACACGGAATAACTGAACCGAGGATGCTCCACGGATTATTTTTTTTATTAATAGGGCCGTAGATGTTGACGGACCGAGAATAATGCCGCAGTAACATTTATGCTTAGGCATCGAGGGCCACCGATAAAACACCCACATTCCGCTCCGATTCAACTTTATGGTGATTTCCCGGGAGAATTCCAACTCGTTACATTCCATTTTTATGATTGTTTTGTATTGATTTCAAACACGTTAACATTTGATCGCATCGCGTTCGAAACAGCGTTAGACATGTGTACGTTTACAAATGCAGAGAAACTAAATTAATAGTAAAAAACAGGGTTACTGCACTAGTTTAGTGCAGTATTTTTAAAGATTGTTTTATTTCTTTATTTAAATTATTTTTTGATATATATTAATGGATGTGTCCTAAGGCGTCCCTCAAATTTTCCGGGGTGATAAAAAAATAACCCTGTATACAAGGTTGCCTTTGAAGCCGAAGCCAAATTTTGTGTGCTTGTTTAGACAAGCAAACTTAATAATTGTATGGGACCATTCTTGAAATCGCGAAAAAACGACTGTTCCATACAAAGGACATTGCTCTGCGTCCATACATTGTTCGCCCCAATAAAAACAGCAGTGAAAAAATGCTTTTCGTATAATTAGACTTTAGTAAACACTGTACGTCCACATAAATTACTACGGACAAGCATCGAATCAGATTTAGTTAAAATAACACATTATTTCGTTGCAGCAATACATTATAGTCCATACCTAGACAATAATTAAAATAATTATTATTGCAATCATTCAAAGAGCTTTATTATGATTCTATTTAATGAGGAATTAATTATTGCATTTTTGATAAAAATAACCCAAAGAGATATGAGTTGATGAGTTATTTTTAAATTAAAGTCAATTAAAGCCAGTTTATTTAATTTAAGTTATTTTTAATTACGGAAACTAGTATGCAAGAGACGGAAAATTTCGACCTGTCACAGAAACCTTCTTATCTTGAATAGACTATAGTAAAAAACAAGAAATCTCGAAATTATAAAGTAAGTCAAAAACACAACGAACTAGCAAGCGACAGCGCGTAAGTAGTCAATTACCGTGTGTTAACGTTGTAAATTGTGAAAGAAGTTTTTTAATCATAATTTATACAAATAAATAAATATCTATACCTACATAAAATCGACTCGAGCAAAGGTAACAATAACCATTGGTATATTTTACTTAGTTTCGTTTCTGAAAGCACTTTTAAATATTTTTGATTTGTCCGTCGAATACAATCTGTAATGAGTGTTATAAAATATGCATATAATTATGACGATAATCAAATCTTTGTTGGTCATGGGGCGATCTTCAACATTGTCCTTTCAACATTCACTGAGCCTAAGTGCACGAAACAACTATTTTATTTTCCCATAGTAAAAGTTGTTCAGTTTGGTTGATTAGTCCCTTAGCGATGAATAAGACACTAGGTAAATAATTGTCGAATTTAAATAATAATTATAGATCTTATGAAGACAAAGATTGGTCACATTTAGCTTTGTTTGTCTCCGAATGATTTTATTGTAAATTCAAATTCAATATCTTTTATTCAAATTGGATTGTTACAATCTCTTTTGCACGTCAAAGCAGCTACGCCATTGGTTCACAAGTATACGGCGGGAGATCTTGTACTGGAAAGAACCAGCAAGAAAACCAGCAAGGGCTATTTTTTTCTCCCTGTATTGTTACAGAGTCGTCAATTGGAATCTGACCTCACGGCAGAAGTTTGAGCTCAACGTAAATATTGTAAAATCTTATCAATAAACAAAAAATGCCAGAATAATGTCATATACCGTGGAAGGTTTATCTATTAGATTTACAAGTAATGGAGTCAGTCGGTCAATGAGCGTCGGTGGCGCTTTAGACTCGGCACTGGCCTTCTAATCGGGTGGTCCGGGGTTTTGATTTTACCGTGTACCAATGTGTTTTCGGTATGTCAAATTTCGACCGAATTATTGTTCGACGCTCCTACGAAGAAGAAAAATATCAGCAGGCAATCTGCATACATCGGCAAAGAAGTTCCAATGTGTATGTGAAGTCGATCAATCCGCACTGGGCCAGCGTCGTTGACTAAGGCCTAAACATCCTAACTTAGGGTAGGATCGATCTCCTTGGTGGGGACATATAATAATATGAGCTATGATGATGGCTCCAGTTCCATCCAAATTGTTACATCTATTTACAATCGATCTTAAAAGTACCTGCAGATACTTCAAAGGTGTATCTGACGCAATAACAACCTCAATTCTTACAATATTTCAATGGCATTCAAAACTCTATTCTTACAATATTTCGTTTGCGATAATTCTATCAATGCTGTCCCTACAATACTAGCTTGTCTTATTGTAAAATATTAGGGTGCGACGAAAAGAGACCAATTTCATTATTAAATCGAACGCCCGCAGGTTCGAAGTCACAGTTCTCTTTACTTCACCCAACTTTCATTACGGGTTCCGTGGCCCGGTCCTGAGACAAATGTCCTTCTGTCGCGAGTCCGATGTAAGGAATGGGGCTGTTAGATAAGGAAATGGTACGCCAGCATACTCACGAATATGTAGCATTGGTATTTTTTTAGACAGGGCTAAAACTTGTAATGCACTTTCATTGATGCAAAATCAATTTAATACCTACCAAACATTAGCAAAGCTTAAAATTACAATATAAATTCGACCTTAGACTTGGTTTCATAAGCCGTCCGACCAACAATCTATTTAGACACGTCGGTTTACGCGCGGAATGTCCCATTCGCAGAATGTCGCAGTGTTTTAAATCGTCTCATTCGGAAAAAGTCCCATTTGCAAAAGCGTCCCACTCATACATACGTTTTATGGTCGCAGTATCATACGCACACATTATGTAATACTATCGCTTTCTGTTCTTGTAGCTCATTAAGGGCTGTCCTCTTCTCTTATAGCGCGTACAGACTGCAGTGAAGTATAACATGGAATGCAGTATGCAGTGAGAGAATTTGCTGTCCACGTTGCTGCAATGTATCATGAAAAGAAACGCAATTTGTAACAAAGTCCCACAGTTTGAACGCCGTGAGTAAGCGAAATGTGCCTTTCATGCACTCTTCGAGCATTAGGTACAGATAGGAGACGCACTTTTTAATCATTTGAACTTTGAATTCGAACATGAATATACATAAATCGTATGCTAAATTATTTTGCTACTGTTCCCAATTTTAAAGATTTTTAAATCACTTGGATTTAATGTTGTTACTGAAAACAAATATATTAAAAAATCCGTTTCACGCGGAAAAAGTAAAAACCGGGTACGCTTTTTTTTTGCTTTAATAGAAGCTCATTCATATAATAAACATAAAGAAAAAATCGGTTTTCGAATAACTTTAAAAACAACCGAGATATAAGGTATTAAAGATTTTTCTCCATCTCTTTCTAGCAAAATGGCAATTTACAAGGAGTCAATATGGCCGTACTCAACAATGACGTCACAGTTGATGTCGGATCTCTCTGTCTAATCGCTTTCAAATTAACAACTTAAAATGCTTGTATCTAAGGTATTTCTAAGCCGATTTTAATTCTAATTTCACAGGACTGCGTCTTTTTCTACGGTATTTTAATATTTGATGACGAGACGTAAACATTTGAATTCAGTCATCATCCCAATTGCACACGAAGCATCGCAATTATTATCTTGGAGGCAATCGCTTATAGTGGCATAATGAGGAGTTAAAGCCAATGTGTAGGTAACATTTTATTCTATTCGTGCAGGAATAGTAATAGGAATAGTAGTGCGGAGAATCCTCATGGATACCTGCACGGCCGGCCGTACAGGTTATGTCGGACTCTTACCGACTAAGCTCCGCCCTTCGCCTTTAACCCGAAGGTCATTAAGGCTTCATCGGATGGCGACTGCTCCCTTCAGGAAAGGGGTATATTATTATGTGCATACTATGAGGGCATATGCGCTTGAAATCGATTGGGAACTAGAGTGGGTCGATCATATCTGTCTCGATTGTATTGTCCTTTTTTTACATTGTTTAGTCAAATTAAACTTTACTCACTGTTGATAAAAACGAATGAACGTTCTACTCAAATATCTTCATAGAATTAAAAAATATATTACAAAAAATAAAAACCGACTTCAAAAACACTGAAAAGTTAAAAATAATATAAGAATAGGTACAGACAACATCACACTTCTATATTGAAATCGGTGCCAAACGATGATCTCCTAGAAAGTCTTAAAATTTGGCACCGACTTCAATATAGAAGTGTGATGTTGTCTGTACCTATTCTTATATTATATTTAACTTTTCAGTGTTTTTGAAGTCGGTTTTTATTTTTTGTAAAATATTCTTTATTTTTAACTTTTTAGTGAATGAAATCTTTTTATTATAGATTTTCATGAGATTTTCATGGGATCCCATCATCATATCCTGACTTTGGTAACCTTGGGACCACTCTAAGGCTCGTAATAATAGTCGCATCTCAAGTCTGAGCTCGATCTTGAGTAGCAGTTTTGACGTTTAATGTATGGCACATCTGTCAAAAACAACAGCTCAAGATCGACCTCGTACTTGAGATACGACTATTTATTCGATAGAGTATACTCGATACTCTATCGAATACAAAAAGAATTTTTAAAAACGGTCCACAACTGGCGGAGTAATCGCGTAACATACACACAAAACACGTTGGAAACACCTTAAAATTTAAGGGTTTTCCTCAATTTTCATGGGATCCCATCATCATATCCTGACTTTGGTGACCATGGGACTACCCTTGGAGTATACTCTATCGAATACAAAAAGAATTTTGAAAATCGGTCCACAACTAGCGGCGTAATCGCGTAACTTACACAAAAAAAAAACATACGGGTCGAATTGAGAACCTCCTCCTTTTTTGAAGTCGGTTAGAAACAAATATCACCTCCGGCTGGATTTGAACCTGCATCTTCATCATGCCGTGTTGTTGATGCCATTGACGCCAAGTTTTTTTGTGAGAACCTATCAAAAATTATTAGCTCTATGGTCGATTATACTCAGAAATTACTTCATTCAAAGACATAGGTCCAAATTCATAGCCTCTTACAAATTCATTCAATTTGTAATGTTGATGATATCATAAAGATTCACATTTGGATATTATCTGAGTTTTTTAAAATCACAAATCTCTCTTAATTTTAGCGTTTTACTTATTCGTGTTAATTTCAACAATATTTCAGAGTATATGTATCGTATGCGATAACACTCACTTAGATAATATATTTTGTTGACTATTTATCGCATAGAAGATTATCGTTGATTTTATGCTATCATTACGTAAAATTGTAATGTATATTGTACTTAAAAGTAATACTATTACGCTTCAAATCCGGCCAAGCGGCATATATATGCTACGTATCAGTTGATAAACTATTGATATGATTAAGCTAGTGTTTTTGATTCACATCACCAGTTGTGATTACAATTCTGTGTGACTTACTCGTGCTCTAAGTGACCCAAATAAACTGGAACTATGTGTAACAACTGTGGAATACACTGTAGCTACTATACAAACAGATATCTGGAATGGGCCTTCAAAAATAAAATGATTGTGTTTTTGAGCGTCCTATCTTTTTGTTTATTCGTGTCGCTATTAGCAATCGTAGGACAAAGAAATCGTGCGTTATCTGAACTCGAAGAACTGGGAAAAACAACGCCTGCACCTACAACTACAGAAATAACATCGACTTTAACAACAACAGAAGATGCAATAACATCAGAAGCTACTCCAACTTCAGAATCTACTATACCATCATCTACACCAGGAGAATCAGATGGTGCGGAAAATAATAATGGTACTGCTTCTAATTTGACCGATTCGATCCGGTTAAGGAGTAGAGCTGTTAACTTAGGATTGAATTGAAACACAGAATACAACAGAAAGGATCTAATATTTGAAATAAATTACTTGGAACAACGACATAATATTTGGCCAGTGGAAACAACCTAGATTCAACCCCGGACATCTGTTAAAGAGAAACTAGTGCATTATTCAAGTATTATCTACCACCGAGCTGGATTACGAAGATAAAATGGACGTGTAACGCTCAGCCTTTTATGAAACAAATGTCTTATTTTTTTATTGGTTCATAAAAATTTGAGAATGGAGGTTCTTGAAATTTAAATTTAAAAAATGTTTATAACATCAAGATGATATAAAAAAATCGCTAGTTTGTTACTGACTTTGTAAATATATCCATAGAATATTATCGATGCACAATCATATTACGAGTGCCATTCCATAGAAAATGATGTTAAATAGTGAAAAAATTGTGAAATAAAACGTGTTGTGAAATGAAAGTCGCTATTGAAATTAGAGCACTTAAAATAAGCATTTTATACATCACACTTGGGCAAATACCGGCTGTTAGATTTTACGTTCAATTATGTAATATTTAAATTTATTTGATAGTGTTTGTGATTTCCTAATCAATGCTGCTGTTATATGATACACACTCTAATAAAAATAGAGGTACTTTAACTATGTTTCAATATATTCTGTGTTGTAATTAAATTAAAACTTTCATCTTGATATAAAACACTTTGTTACGGTATTATTGAATAAATTAAAGTATATTATCAATGTATAATTTAATCTAACTAATAATTTGAAAAAATTGGCAACTTTACAGTTAAGACTGGCAAATTCTAGCCTTAAGCTAATTAGCTATTTTTTTATACAACTAAGTTGGCAATGCACTTGCACTGCCCACCTGATAGTAAGTGGTAACAATCACGTAATTATGTCATGTGGTTCTTGAGAGATTCGCATCAAATCTGTGACCACAGTGTACGTTGCCAGCTTGTGACATACATTACATATTTTAATTTTTCTTTATTTGTTATTTTATATCAGCTCCACTGTATCTATTGTGTCATAAATTATGGGTTTTATGCCTGAATTAAACAAATTTTTATTTAATTTTAATTAAAAGTTACGGTACCATATTCATTCATTCACTGCCATATCTTATCTTACAAACCGGAACACAGCAATGTAAGCACTGCTGCTTGCCGGCAAAAATAGATAAAACGCAGGTTCCCAACCAGGCGACCCTGTACAAAGTCTCTTTCCGGTAAATATACAGGATTAATTGTAAAACACCTGCAACCTCGCAGGATTAGATAGCTAACATCATTAACTACAACGTTTGTTTTATGAGTTTTAAGATAACTCAATAAATTGAACAAAAATTAATTTTCATGTTTTTATTGCACTGTGGTGACATTGATATGTCTATATTTCATTTATAAACAAACGACGGAAAACGACGCTATGCTCGCGCGCTGTGCGCGTAGAGTTACAAACATTCTAGAGATATAATAAATAGATAGAGAGAACAATTATTTTAATATTTATTTTATGATGTTAGCTATCTAATCCTGCAAGGTTGCAGGTATTTTACAAATAGCCCTGTATTACACTTTACACATAATATGCAATACCTAGTAGTCACAGTCATAGTATCAATTTAAAAAGACAAACACACAACAATATATATGTTAACTATATATGCCTATCACTGTATTAGTAAGAAGCAATATCCGCTGGATTTGTGCACAGTTTGAGCCCAAAAGAAAATATTTTTATTGCATGTATTCAATGCTCAGTATATTTATTTACTTTAACAGTTTATTGTACAAAACCGTACATTTGGTGGACGAATGGGCGATGTTTCAATCGTCACTACTTTTATTCGAGGAATAAATATGACAGTTTGATAAATTTTGTATAGAAAATCCGTCGGTCACTCATTTTTAGGGTTCCGTACCTAGAAAGGAACAACTTTCACTATGGGACCAACTTTGAAATCGCAAAAAAAAATCAGCTGTTCCATGCAAATGTTCAACATTCACTGTACCTAGATGTATGGAACAGCGTCATGGTACAGTGAATGTTGAACATTTGTATGGAACAGCTGATTTTTTTGCGATTTCAAAGTTGGTCCCATAGTGAATGTTGTTCAGTTTGCTTGTCTGAACAAGCACACAAATTTTTTGTGATAATTAAAAAATAAACTTGTATATTGAGTCACTAAGCGCGTTCTATCGTCTTTACCATGGCGAATGTTCTGAAAAACTTTGTTCCCCAGTCCCACCCTCTCTGGACTACTCGTGTTGGCTTGCGCGCTGATCGTCTTACTGCGACTACTATTTCAACGCGTACTAAACAATTCGGTGACTCATTTCTTTGTCACGCAGTCAAAAAAATGGAACTTCCTACCAGCACCAGTATACCCTCCTTACAATACCTTTAAAGGAGGCGTGAAGAAGCACCTTGTAGGTCGGCAAGCTGAGGGTGGCTTAGTGCAGCGTGTATTCTCTCTCCTGCATTAGCTATATCTTCTCATTTGGACTCCACTTTCATTTATCATCAAGTGGAATGAAGTCATTTCCTATTAGACCCACTATAAGAAAAAGTAGCGACTTCCTTAGCTGTTGACTTTCCAGCAAGTAATCAGGCAGGCCCCGTGTGTCGTGCCGGATATTACACGATCACTTTAAACCTCCTTGTTTAGAAACAACCATCACCTACGACACTTAGCCCTCGAGCATGAAGCCATCGAATTAGAATATAAATTGAACTCTTTATATAAACATTTATAATTTGCATTTAAGGGGGCGTACATTGAACATTAATCTCCATATATAATAAAATCGTAGGGGTACAAATGTTTGTCCGGAAAGATCTCCGTAACTACTGGACAGAATTTGATATGGCTTACACCACAATGCTTAAAATTTTCCGGAAGAACATTTAGGCATAATTTCATTTGCTTAAATTCACTTTTTATTTATATTCAAAAAATACCATATAAAATTTTTGATGACAAGTATGTAGAAAATCAACATGGCGCACGTGAAATTATTTTGACAAGTCTGTTACATATTGCAAAAAAAAATCTTTTCTGTTATTGGCTGTGCCCATCTGAATTTTGCCAACCAAGAAGTTTAAATTGTCCTTTTCTTATGTAGTACCGTGGTGGTAAGGAAAAAGGATCAAGCCATACAACCAATGTATATAGAATTTTTTATGACAATATCACGTCACAAATATAAAATTTGTAGGTTGGTTTAATTTTTGGCCAATTTTCACAAAATCGGTACAATATTTGAAATGTTGAAAAATGACGATACCCTTTTCAAGGCATTTTGAAAGGTGTTATATTATGTTTTTACATTATGACTAAGGAATCAAACTCTTTCATCCATTTAAAACTATTAAAAGTATTACGCGTAGAGGGAGTACGGGACTCTTGATCCTAATGTAACATTGACGTAAATTCGCCGACATAGCTGATGCTCAAAAAAGGTGGATAAAAGTTCGTTTCCAAACCTAGCAATATAGGTATCAAGTGAAAGGCCTTGAAGCGTAGAACATTATGAACCTAGGAAAATCGCCTAAAATTCAATATGGCCGCCGCTCAAAAAAGGTGGATACAAGTTCGTTTCCAAACCCAGCAATATGGGTATCAAATGAAAGGCCTTGATGTGTAGAGCACTATGAATCTAGCAACATTGACATAAATTCAACATGGCCGCCGCTCAAAAAAGGTGGATACAAGATCGTTTCCAAACCTAGCAATATGGGTATCAAATGAAAGGCCTAGAAGAGTAAAGCATTATGAACTTAGGAAAAATGCCCTAAATTAAACATGGCCGCCGCTCAAAAAAATGGATAAAAGTTCGTTTTCAAACCCAGCAATATGGTTATCAAATGAAACGCCTTGAAGAGTAAAGCATTAGGTATCTAGAAAAATTGACCTAAATTCAACATGGCCGCGGCTCCAAAAAAACGGATAAAAGTTCGTTTCCAAACCCAGCAAAATGGGTATCAAATCAAAGGCTCTGATGAATAAAGCACTATGAACCTAGCAACATTGACATAAATTCAACATGGCCGCCGCTCAAAAAAAAGGTGGATACAAATTCTTTTCCAAACCTAGCAATATGGGTATCAAATGAAAAGCCTTGAAAAGTAGAGCATTAGGTACCTAGAAAAATTGTCCTAAAGGATAAAAGTTCGTAAAAAAAGGATAAAAGTTCGTTTTCATACCCAGCAATATGGGTATCAAATGAAAGGCGTTGACGAGTAAAGCACTATAAACCTAGCAATATTGACATAAATTCAACATAGCCGCTGCTCGAAAAAGGTGGATAAAAGTTCCTTTACAAACCTAGCAATATGGGTATCAAATGAAAGGCATCAAAGAGTAGAGCAATATGAACTTAGGAAAATTGGTCTAAATTAAACATGGCCACCGCTCAAAAAAAAAGGATAAAAGTTCGTTTTCAAACCCTGCAATATGGGTATCAAATCAAAAGCTTTGATGCATAAAGCACTATGAGCCTAGCAACATTGACATAAATTCAACATGGCTGCCGCTCAAAAATGGTGGATGAAAGTTCGTTTCCAAACCTAGCAATATGGGTATCAAATGAAAGGCCTTGAAGGGTAAAGCATTAGGTAACTAGAAAAATCGATCTAAATTCAACATGGCCGCCGCTAAAAAAAGGATAAAAGTTCGTTTTCAAACGCAGCAATATGGGTATCAAATGAAAGGCCTTGACGAGTAAAGCACTATGAACTTAGCAAAATTGACATAAATTCAAAATAGCCGCTGCTCAAAAAAGGTGGATAAAAATTCGTTTCCAAACATAGCAATATGGGTATCAAATGAAAGGCCTCAAAGAGTAGAGCATTATGAACTTAGGAAAATTGTCCTAAATAAAACATGGCCGCCGCTCAAAAAAAAATGGATAAAACTTCGTTTCCAAACCTAGCAATATGGGTATCAAATGAAAGGCCTTGAAGAGTAGAGCATTAGGTACCTAGAAAAATCGACCTTAATTCAACATGGCCGCCGCTAAAAAAAGGATACAAGTTCGTTTTCGAACCCAGCAATATGGGTATCAAATGAAAGTAGTCCTTGATAAGTAAAGCACTATGAACCTAGAAACATTGACATAAATTCAACATAGCCGCTGCTCAAAAAAGGTGGATAAAAGTTCGTTTCCAAACCTAGCAATATGGGTATCAAATAAAAGGTCTCAAAGAGTAGCGCATTATGAACTCAGGAAAATTGCCCTAAATTAAACATGGTCGCCGTTCAAAAAATGGATTAAAGATCGTTTTCAAACCCAGCAATATGGGTATTAAATGAAAGGCCCTGAAGAGTACCTAGAGCATTACGAACCTACGATAATTGTCTTAATTTGCTAATTTCCAAATGGCCGCTGCTCAAGAAAGGCAGAATAAAGTTGAATCATTATGGAATAAAATGGAGGAAAAATCTAAACACTGTTTTAAGCATTTTGATGGCGAAACGGAGTTCGCGGGCACAGCTAGTATTAAATAACATTATTTATTCCCACATTTGTAATTTGATAAGTGATTTTGATGAATATCACTGATGCTGTGGTAATTATAATAACTGTGTGATAAATTGGTGAAAATATATACTTATGAAGAAAGAAGAGGAAATTGTTATTGGTTAAATATTTAGCATTGTTGTCGATTCCCCTACGTTCATTATTAAGAAGACATCTATTGGGTAGAAATAGTAGGTACTCTTGACATCAAATCCCAATCTTAGGACATATCGGAGAACATATAACACAAGACACCCCGTTTAACATTCTGTAATGTTGAATTTTGTTTAAAAATACTAAACAAATTTTCAGCAACAAATTTTATTTTATATAAAAACCTAACTAAAATTATCCCAAGAAAATAAAATTAATGTATAAAAAATTAAAAACAGTTACTCGATAGCTATCTACCCTAATTATACCCTAGTATTGATTGAGTAATATCATATCAGCACCTATACGTCCCCACCGAGGGGGTCGAGCCTACCCTAAATTGGGGTGTTTAGGCTTTAGTCAACCACGCTGGCCCAGTGAAGGTTGGTTGATTGAGCTCAATACTTTCTAAAATTATTTAATTTAGCAAAGACGTGTGTATAGACAGCAGATATTACTAACTGCTCAATTGTACCTTCAAGAATACATTTTCAACACTTAGACAAAAAAAGCCAGAAGCTTATCTCCGCCTGACACCTAAAGGTACTTAGTAAATGATATATGTTTCCTAACAATAACAGCGACAAACACGATGTATTTCCGGGCAAGCGTAGCCTTAACACCGGTGGCAGTGGAAGCGACGCTCTACTAATACGTTATAAATATTCATGATCATAAGTAGCTCACAGAATCGAACGTTTACGACTTGGCCAGTCTTACGAGACCTCTGAAGGCCCATTCAGACAGTCTCATTACTTAGAGACGCGCCAACAAACCAGGGGAGCGGCGGACCAATTAGGACTGGTCATCTGTACATTACCGAGCAAAAGGGATCCCTTTAGATTATACGATATTTCAATACAGTATTTATATTTCCCGCGAGACGGCGCCAGTGAATCAGGAACTGGATACGTTTGAATTGTTTGAAAATGTGAGTAGTTTGACGAGGAACTAACATTATTTTTACAGTGAGTGCTCACTTTAAATCACTACCCAGCGAAACAGTTTATGCATGAATGGTGAGCTAAGCACAGTGAGTGACTTAATGATGGTATGAGATAAAACAAGATAAGTTATTTAAGTACTCGTCAATATGAATCAAAGAGCCCAAACTCGAGGGGTTGGGAAAGTCACCTTGTGGCCACTTTCCAGCTCCAGCATTAGATCAGTTTCCTGTCATCATAATATTGCATTGTCACGCGATATACATATGCATGCAAAACTTCAGTTCAATCGGAAACCGGGAAGGGGGTTTAATTTAAATAATAATAATATAATAAAGTTTATTTTTTCTCAATACAATCTTACACACTAACTTAAACTAGAATATAATAATTTACCTTGAAGATTGTGAGAGACTGGTGTCTGAACTAAGCAAAAGCTTGTGTCTCAGTGCACCATTGCCCTCTCTCCTGCAAGATGGTCATAGCCATTAACAAAGAACACAAAACAATACAATGGATCAATTGCAGGTTAGGAGCAGATATAAAATGTTTGTCTGATAATAAAAGTTATTTGAGTAACAATTAGGGCTTTAGACCAATGTCTTACTCGAAATTATGTAATAATACTAACAATTTGGAGTATTTTCTATGATTATGTATAGATATTTATGGACATAGTGTCAGAATTAGGTGTCTTTGTAATTGCAAGATTTCATTACAGACACCGGGCGAAAGTAAATTAAAGCTTGTAATAAAAAAAATACTTGCTTTTGTGTAAACTTACAATTGGCCTAGCTAGACTTATCATAGTTCAGCTAATCAGAACACAGGAAATGTCGAACTCCTCCATTTTTAGGGTTCCGTAGCCAAATGGCAAAAAACGAAACCCTTATAGATTCGTCATGTCTGTCTGTCTGTCCGTCCGTATGTCACAGTCACTTTTCCCCGAAACTATAAGAACTACACTGTTGAAACTTGGTAAGTAGATGTATTCTGTGAACCGCATTAAGATTTTTACACAAAAATAGAAAAAAAGCAATAAATTTTGGGGGTTCCCCATACATAGAACTGAAAATCTAAATTTTTTTTTCATCAAACCCGACAGGTATATGGACAGGTCTTCAAAAATCATATTGAGGTTTCTTTTTTTTTTTTTTTATTCTTTATTATGCCATACACCTTAAAGGTTACGTCGGCTTACATAAATATGCATAGAATTGTATAATTACATAGAATTGAAATAATGTTCTAAATGTTACATTTTCTTAACAAAGGAACTAATGAGGAAACTCAACACTCTGTCACTATTTTCACTTCTAAACTCAGAACTAAAACAGTTATGGAGGAAAAACAGTAAGTCCCGTCTATGCGTGTTTGTATCTTGCAAAAGCTCAACACGATCCGGCTCATTCTGGATACAATCCAGGAGAAGGTGAAATAAATCATCATTCACTTTGCAAGTATTACAATTTGGGCTTTCGATTTTACCAACTAAGAACTTAAAAGAATTTAAATAAACGTGTCCAGAGCGAACCCTCATACACATAACCAATTCTCTTCGGCTGAGCTTACTTGTAGCAAACCATGGGACATGAGGTGGTTCACTAACAATAGACTTATACCAAATACCTTTATCTTTGGAGGTTTTATTAAATAGTTCAATCCACTGCTGGTATATTTTGTTTCTTATTTGTTGCAAATAATCCGAATAAAATGATTTTACCTGAAAATCAATACCATCAATAAGTGCTTGATTTGCTAATGAGTCGGCCACCTCATTCCCACAGATTCCCACATGAGAAGGAACCCACTGCAGTTTGACTTCAATGCCATTAACGATTAGGTGTCTAATACATTTAATAATGGCATAAGCCTCCGGCCTACTAAACACTCCTCTACCACAACTTAACAAATGTTGTAAAGAAGACGCTGAATCAGAAAATATCACAAAGCGTCTGTATCCACAGGATTCAGCATAGCTAAGTGACTCTAATATGGCAAGTAACTCTAAGCTCATAATAGGTAAACTTAAATTATCAATTTTAAATTTGGCACCAAAAGATGTATGGGAATCAAAATACGAGAAACCTGAACTATTATTACAGGTATCTTTAGAAGCATCTGTATATATCTGAATAAAGTCTTGAAATTCATTTATGGCAATAGAATCAAGAGCCTCTTTATATTCACTAGGTTTTGTATTCTTTTTTACCGTATCAATAGATGTAATTTCGATATTAATGATGCTTTCTAACGGTACCTGAGTCACAAGAAAATTCAACTGGTACAATAGAGGAGTCTGGTTACGGTACATATTATAATTCATAACAATTTTAAAAGTTTCGATTAAAGTAAATGTGCCTGACCTTCGCCAATAACGATTATTATTTAAACTCGGAATAAGCCTAGCAATACCTTTAAGAAGATAGTCATCTGATCTGGACCAAACTTTTAAGAGGTATTTAAAACAGAGGTATTGCCTTCTGAGCTCTAAAGGTTTGATATTTAACTCTGATTGCATGACATAAATAGGCGTAGATCTAATAAAACCTCCGCATATACGTAGACATTGATTTTGTACTAATTGCAGTTTTCTCAAAACTGACACACTTGAATTATTATATAAGAAGCTGCCATAATCCAATCTACTTTGTATCAAGGCGCCGTATAGCCTTCTCAATTGTAGGGTATGAACGCCCCATTTTGGATTACTCAAAAACTTTAAAATATTTATGTAGGATGTACACTTATAAGCCAATTCATTGATATGTTTGGACCAATTCAAACGGCTATCTATCCACATGCCCAAAAATTTTACATTTTTGACAACATCTATTTTAATACCATCAATTTTAAAATCTATAGGCGGTAATCTATATTTACGTGTAAAGAGACACAACTTAGTCTTATCGTATGATAAACTTAGCCCAATATTTTGAAGGAGGCTAGAGAAATCAACAAGTCCCTTTTCTATAATGCTAGTACAATAAGACAAGTCTTCACTGGTACAATAAAAGGCAAAATCGTCTGCATATTGTAAAATTTTAACACCTGACAGGTTTTTTCCTAAACTGATTGTTATGATGTTATATAAAATAGGAGACATGGGGTCACCCTGGCAGAGGCCCTGGCGACAATACCTTGATAAACAATCGCCTGATTGAAGAGAAAAGGAAAGATGTCTTTCTCTTAGAAATTCATAAATATATGAACACAAGTAAGGATCCAGGCCAAAATCAACTAAACACTCGTAAAGACATTCGATTGAAACATTGTTATAAGCATCAGCTATATCACAAAAGCAACATAGCATATAGTTTTTATTTGTTAAAGTTGTTTCAGCATCCATTACAAACCGAGATAAATTATCAACACAAGAGTAACCGCGCCTAAATCCTAAAGTAAAGTCATTGAAGAAATGATTACTCTCAAAAAAGTATTCTAAGCGTCTCGTGACCATAAGATTGAACAGTTTACAAATGCAATTTAAAAGAGAAATTGGTCGAAACTTACATGAATTGTTATTTTGTTTTGGTATAGCTATAATTTTAATTTTACGCCACTGTTCTGGTATTGAGCTAGACTTATAGACAATATTATAAATGTGTAACAAAATATCTTTAGCAATCGGTGGTAAGTTATAAATCATAGAGTAAGAGATGTTATCTAAGCCCGTGGCTGTGTCTTTTTTCTTTAAAATCGCATTTAATTCCGACATAGTAAATAAATTAACTTCTGTATTTTCGTGAACTACATATTTATGCTGACAGTTGACACTGTCAGGAGACAAATTATATACAAATTGTTGTGCAGAATCGTCTTCTAATGTTTGATACGACCTTTTATAGCCTTTGATCCACTTAAGTTTTTTCCATAGATCCCTACATGAGATATTTGCATCCACACTATTGCAAAATTCTTCAAACGATTTTCTTTTAGCGGCCCTTATCATGTGTCGTGCTTCTTTTATCTTATTCTGCAAAATAATAAAATTTTCACTTGTTCTATTTTTCCTAAAGATTTTCAAGGCTAGTCTCCTTTCACCCACTATTTTAGATAAATCTTGGTTCCACCAGCTTTTTGGGTTAAACTTTGAAAATGGTTTATTATTAATCTTAACAAGAGGTATGCTCGTGTTAGCTGCACTATTAATTACTAAAAGTAAATTGTCATAGCAGCTCTGCAAATCATCATTCAGAACAAAATCCTTGCAACCAGAGGCTATTTCAGACTTAAACAAATCCCAATTCGCCTTTTTGACGCTACGTTTATTATTTGGTGGAATGAAATTATATGTATCGTGTAGTTTAATTAGAATTAATCTATGGTCACTACCAAAACACTCGTTCGTAACGCACCAATCAAACTGTAACGCTATGTCTGAACTTGCAAAAGTTATATCTGGCGAACTAAAAATTGATTGACCATTAAGCATGGCAAGGCGCGTAGCATCACCATTATTTAAATACAAAAAATTATTATCAATACTTGCTTCCGCTAATATGCGACCACGAGTGTCTGTTTTACAAGACCACGACGAGTGGTGCGCATTAAAATCACCTGCTATCAATGTGTTACTATTAAAATGGCTAAATAAACGGTCATAATCTAATCTACTAATATTAACATTCTGAGGTGAATAAATAGCAACTAAATATTTAATGTAACTAAAATTTAGGATTTCTATACAAATACTTTCAAATGGGCAACTTGGAATAAAATTAGACAACAGTTTAGTTTTCACTGACTTATACACAAAAACAGCCACGCCCCCGTACTCATCATCCCTATCTGCTCTAAAACAGTAGAAATCAGGTATTTTTGCCCTCTTTTCGGGTGACAACCATGTCTCCGTACATATACATATGTGTACGTTCTCCCTTACAGGATACGATTCAAGGTCGCATAACTTAGGACTAAGGCTACGACTGTTCCATTGTACTATTTTCAACCTTGTTTTAAATGTTTTATAATGTGTGTTATTGTCCATTATAGTTTAGAATACAAAAATAATAATATTGTGTAATTATAGTTTTTTAAGTTTAATAATCATGCGTTTAATTCTATTTTTCAAAATATTACAGTCAATATATTTCATAATGTCACTAAACATTAATATTAACAGTCCTGGATCGTCACAGTATTTTTTTGTTATGTTTTTAATGTCACTTTGGCCAAACGTGCTTTTTAATAACTCTTTTGCTTCATTTAAAGATAAAGGATAGTCCTTAGAGGTGTCATCAAAAACTTTATGAAAGCTTTTCCAATCAGTTTCCGAACTTTTAAGTTTGCGAATCTTCTTCGGTTGTTTTCTGACGTCATCAAGCTGTAACTCTGCAGAACTATGTTGCGAAAAATCGCTGCAAGAGGACATTACATCAGAGAAGTCATCAACGGGTGTATTCAACTCCATCACATTGTTTTGGTCTGAGGGAACCGTATCCGTGGAGGGGGCATGGGGACGCTTGCTCGGCAATAAAATTTTCTCCGATACAAATGGGGGTAGCATACTATAATTATTAATTTGCCTTTCTTGCGTCATTGACACTAGGTTATCTAGTTGCGCCGAAGAATTTTCTGGGCATTTTGAGGCCAGGTGGCCCTCCTTTTTACACCTAAAACATGTAAGGTTATCTGATGATGCATAAATCCAGTAATTGGTCTCCTCAAAATTAACTTGGAAACTATCTGGAAGCTGATTAATATCCTCTGGAGATATGTACACTTGGCGGCGGAAACTCATCACGTGACCAAGACCAATATCATTTAAACCGGCCCTTAGACATGAAATTTGAGACATTGGAGTGATATTTAATTCTTTCAACCTGGCCTCAATCACTTTATGTGGTATGACAGGACAAACATTAGATAAAATAATGCGTTTGTTTCTGCTTAACAATAGTTCTTTTGAGGAAGCAAACATACACACTCGGTTATTAGAAATACGAGATAAAAAAAGGATATGGGCAGGGTCTATGAGATCACAAAATGCCTTCGCATATTGTTTCAGTTGGAATTGTTCTAAAGCATCTACTATGACAGCTTGGTCCTTTTTAGGGAATTGACTTGTCTGGGTAACTGCTGCATAACTTTGTGTTACGGTAGGTGTAGGATCCATATTTTTCTTAAACAGCCAATATAGGCTGCCACGATCACAATAATAACACTAAATGAGCTTACAAGTCTCAAACAAAAAAGTAAACAAACACATTGATAACGAACACGCGTACGGGAAAGAGAAAATAACGCACCTCTGGCACACGTGCACTTACACTCGCGGTCAGTGGTAGACTCGATATTGAGGTTTCTAATATATTTTTTTTTTTTTTTTTTTTCTAAACTGAATAGTTTGCGCGAGAGACACGTTCAAATTGGTAAAATGTGTGTCCCCCCCCCTGTAACTTCTAAAATAAAAGCTATAAAAGCTTCTAAAATAGATATAATATAAAATAAAAGCTTCTAAAATAGAATAAAACTAAAACACATATATCGTACCATCAGTTCAAGAAAGGCATAAGTGTTCTTACGTTGAATTTTAGGTAATACATGCATTGAAAAGAGCAACTCAAACTACGTATGGTGAATTTATTTGGTATTTTTATCATTAATCTTGGTGATTTTATTCAAGAAATACTAAAATACGTTGTTAGACTTCAGAGATTTTTTTTTTGGAAATAAAAAGAATATATTGACTTACGCCAAATTATTTACAATGATCAAAACATAAAGACTTATATGATATTTATGTGTACCTTAATTTATTCTCGGAGTAAAGTAACAGTTTTAATAGACTTTATGCATTTTTTTTATTTTTCATTTCACAGTTATGCACGATAATGTTGTTTATTCATACATTCAAAAATTGTTTAGTTATCCATAAACAGTTTTATTTACCAAAATTTTTATTTTTTCTTGAACAGTAACGATTACTGCGTTCTTGCCTTGGAAAGAAATGTAGGAACTATAAGTAAATATTGTTACGTTTGGTTATTTCTTTTAAATTCTGAGTAATAGTGAGTACGTCGGTGCGGGACGAGGGAAAGGGCGTGGTAATCGCGCTCTCTTCACCCGCGCGCTCGCGCTGCACTGCAGTGTTTGCTGTGAAGTCAAGGTAATACATAGTGTTAGTATACGCTACCGAATACCTATTCCAAACAAACCTAAATATCATGAACAAAGGCACAGAACCAACCTTTGTAAGCTCTAGGTATCAAACCATCATTGACATTACTTTGGCAACACACACGGCGGCGAACCTTATTAAAGGTTGGCATGTATCGAGCGAACCATCCTTCGCGGACCACCGTCGAGTGTGTTTTCAATTGCTCTATGAATTACCAGACCCTGCTCCTTATCGCAACCCCCGTAAAACAAACATAGCAAGGTACACTAACACATAACAAAAGCACTAGACGAAACGCATGGCAGCGGCGAAACACCTAGCACGAACAGTATTGAAGAAAAAGTACAACTCCTCACTTCAGCAATAGTCAGAAGTTACGAGTTGGCATGCCCGATGTCTATACCAAAAGACCTCAACAAGAATCTCTGGTGGGGGCCAGAACTTGAAAGGCTGCGGAAAAAAAACTTAGGGCACTCTTCAATAGAGCAAAAAATACAAGAACTCCCGATGACTGGGACAACGATGCGCAGAGACACTACAAGAAGAGGATCAGATTCCAGAGAACGGAAGCCTGGCAAAACTTCTGCAGCAGCATAAACTCAACAAACCAAGCCGCCAGAATAAAGAAAGTATTGTCCAAGGGAAACACAGACCTCCTTGGCAACATCAAAAAAGTCGACGGCACTTATACTAAATCTGAAGAAGAAACCAGTGCGGTAATGCTGGAAACACACTTTCCCGATTGTCAAATCGCGTCACACCTGGAATGGTCCGACGAGCACTACAGCACCCCGTCAACCGAAGAATGGGAGGCTGCCTGCAAAGTAGTAACTGCGGATAAAATAGAGAAGGCTATAAAGAGCTTCAAACCCTTTAAATCCGCAGGACTGGACGGAATATTTCCAGCGCTGCTACAATGGCAGCCTAACTTAGTAATAAAACACGAACCTATATTTAAGGCTTGCATAGCCTTCAAATATATTCCCAAACAATGGAGAGAGGCGAAGGTAGTATTCATACCCAAACCAGGGAAAGAAGACTACACTACGGTGAAATCCTTCAGACCAATAAGTCTAACATCATTCCTGCTCAAAACACTGGAGAGATTGGTAGACAGACACCTAAGGGATGGAGCACTCCAAGAAAGACCCTTACATCCCCAACAACACGCCTATCGGAAAGGCAGGTCCACAGAGTCCGCACTACATATGGTGGTCCGTAAAATACAGTCGGCCATATACAACCAATCCTCAACCCTAGGTGCCTTCATAGACATAGAAGGAGCCTTCGACAAAACAATGCACAATGGCATTAACCACGCCCTTCAAAAGTACGATATAGAACCAGCAGTAATAAAATGGATCACCGAGCTGGTAAGCAAGAAGGCAGTTCAGATAGTGGGGAATAACACCGTTAGAGCAAAAGTGGTTAAAGGATGTCCCCAAGGGGAAATAACCAGTTGCTTATTTAATTTTTATAAAGCAGAAGCTGACAGAGGCCTTACATCTCTTCCATTATATTTGGACAACTGTTCTGGTCAAAACAGAAATAGATTTGTTTTTACTATGTACCTATACGTATCACGAACTTCAAACATAGAAATTTTTCATAGAGTTTTACAAACTGGTCATACGCAGAACGAGGGTGACTCTATGCATGCTTGTGTAGAAAAAAATATGAAGAACAAAACAATTTACACACCTGACCAGTTATCTATCTATCTATATAAATAAAAATGGATCTTCGAAATGTATGTACGCCTATAACTTTCGACCGACTGCACCAAATTGCGTGATTCTTGGTTTTATGTATTCGTTATTGTTAGGACAAGGTTTGTATAATATAAAAATTACAATAATTTAAACAAACATTTGTAATTTAGTTAAAGAACATGGCGATACAAAGTACGCCGGGTCAGCTAGTATGAAATAATTATGAACTTTAAAGTTCACAATAAATGTATAATTAATGAAATGTCACAGGCAGATTTTTACAATTTTAAAACTCAAGTAGCGTCTAATAAAAATTGGTTGCAAGATACAAATGGAAATAAAAATATTTTTTTTTAAATTTAGAAGCTTTTGCTTCTTCAGATAAAGATTAACCTTTCCCATTGTGATAGGAAGACAGATAATTTTACATTATGTCAGGCAAATATAAGGCTTTCATAAGGTTTCTAGCTTAAAACTAAATAATTACGTAGTTACTATTAAAGGGTAATTCTTCTGTGATGATGATAAAGAACTGCAATAATATATTGTAAACTTAAGGTTAAAATAACTGTTATTTTCTGTTCGTGTCTTTGTAAAATGTGTTTAATTGACTCGTATTAAATAACTTTTTGAAGCAAAAGATAAAGAAGTTAAAAAAGATTACTTGTGAATTTCTAAAAAAGTATTAGTAGATTTTATGGAAAATTAAGTTTGAGAATTAAGACTTACATTATTAGTAGAAGTATAAGAGTTTTTTTAACAGCGGTTTTCTTTAACTATTTTTTTAAGATTGATTTTTAATTTTATCACAAATAATAATTATTAGGTATTTCATTAAAATATTTTCCTAGATTCTTTCGATTGAATTTTCATCATCATCATAATAAGAAAATTATTACAAGTAATGAAGATAACTAATGTTTTTATTTTTAATATTGATACTTTTAAGTATAAAGACGTCTTAGAAGTTATTGAAGTGGAAAATATTGTTTCATTTTTAAACAGCTGTTAATTTTTTATTATATTGTTTGACGATTTTTCTTGATTTTATTATGGAAGCTATAATTATCGTTATTGCATTGAAAATTTTGTAGAAAAGAGTACAATCTTTGAATTTCATAATATTTCTTATAATGTTGATAATTAAGAAAATAAATGATAACAAAATCTTTATGACTTTTTTTGCTGTGTCAAAAAATATATTACTACAAAACAACTACAGATACACAAAAAATATATTTCTGGGACAAATAATAAAACATGGTTATATTGTTTACTAGAATGAATGTAAATAATTTACGAAGATAATAAAGTCATAAATTAGGGATACGAAGTCAAAACAAAAAAAAATTAAAGGCAAAAACGCTGTAATGCCATTTACTCTGTCCACAATTGTAGAGTAAAAAAACTGTAATAGATTTTACTTTAATTAGGTATTACATTTTTAGCGGAAAAGGAACATAAAGACTAATGATTGGGAAATCCTTTTTTTAACTTATTCGAAAAAGTAGCGTAAAAATTTAAACTTAATTTATTTCAATAATTATAAATGTTTACATTAATAAAAAATTGTGATAACGTGCATTAAATTTTTATAAATTATTTTATGTAAAAATCAGCTTCCTATCTTGTTTGGATTTTTTTTTATAGACATTTAAACAGTTTTTTTGCTCTCCTGTAAAGTTAACATTTTCATCTTATGCTTTTCTTGCTCTGAGGGTGCGATATATATAATGTACATAACCATGCAAACTTCCACCGAAAATTGGTTTGAACGAGATCTAGTAAGTAGTTTTTCTAATACGTCATAAATCCTACGGAAACCTTCATGGGCGAGTCCGACTCGCGCTTGGTCGTTTTTTTTATTGACTGTTGCTTGTATACTCTCGACAGCTCGGCAGTAGTTGAGACCTCAATTTAAAAAAAAATTAAGTAAATTTCTAATTCATTATCCACTCTTGATTGTCATATTAATTACGTACTTTAAATAAAGAGATTCCTGAGATAAATAGTCTTGACAGACAGACAGACTGACGGACAACAAAATGTAGGATCAAGGGTTCCGTTTTTTTACTTTTGAGGTACGGAACCGTAAAAATATAATTTGGTTGGATTTATTCGAGTATAAATAATTATATCCTAATAACGTAAAGAAGTAAAAAATCAATTCTACTTCTCGAGAAAACTCATTTGAGTGGGGCCATACTAGGTCCTGTGTGGAACGAGTTTTTTTTTAATACCGGGTGTAACGGAATACCGAAATAATATTTCAAGGTTGTTGATTTACAAAAAAATATAAAAATGTTATATTTTTTTATGAATAATTTGGTTGTATTGTAGACGACGTCTTGTTGTTGTGTTTTTTTCATTAGGTAAGTAGATACATTATATTTTATTATATTTTATGTTGAACAAGATAAATTATTTAAGAAAATACTTTTTTAAATACAAGCTTTTTTAGTACTCATCAATACGAATCAAACAAGTCCACGAATCAAACTCGATGGGGTTGTGTCGTTTTATTACGGAGTTCCTATGGCTACCTTCCAGCTTCAGCATCAGATCAACTCCATGTAATCATAATATTGCATTGTCAAGCGATATACATGCAAAATTTCAGCTCAACCGCAAACCGGAAAGTAGGTTTAAATCTTGCAAGATTTCATTACAGACATCGGTGACATTAGAACTATTGTTCTAGTGTCACGAAAGCGATAGCGAGTGATTGCTATAAGATACGCGGTAGGGGCCGCAGGACAGGTGAAAGTAAAAATTAATGCTTGTAATAATAAAAATATAAAAATTGGTTGAGTCTTCAACGAGATCACACCCTGGATGGTTATTTGGATATGGCTTGCATGAGTTGCACGCAAGAGGCTACATTTGTTGACTTTTGCCCACCTCGATTGGGATGCACTTATAACATCAATGGCAATATTTTTAATGCGGTTATCTCACAGATAAGACTGTGTTATCAGCTGATCATGCGATGACGGACTCAAGAATGCATGTGTAGCCACTCCAGCGTCGCGGAAGGAGATAGCGATATTAAGTAACCTTCATAATATGTATAAAAGCAAAATTATTGATCGATAGAAAATAAGAGTATGTAGAAAGTGAATACATGACGAGGCGAAAACAAGGAGCGTAGAAAGTGTTTCGAATACGCTATTTAAAATTTTCAAATACAAATAAATTTAGCCAAACAAACCCGTCCTGACAGTGAACTAATTAATGATTTGGCAATATTTCTACGGTCGGTCGGTGTACCATTGCGTGTTGGCAACTCGCTAACAAATTACCAGCTGTCAGGAAGTAACATTGGAAGGATAAACGCAGACGTAAAGCGAATTTAATTACCAAATATTATACGGGGGAAAAAAGTCACCGTGCAAGCGAAAACTTTATTGATATCCTTCCATAATTTCAATCTCTGTTTTATACTTTTCATAGGAATTAATGACACTAGCTTATTTAATTAATCATACATAAAGCATCGTGTATTAGTCACGATCCTTCTGGATGCAAACACAGCATGCTATACTATACACAAAAATCTCAATTATACATAACATTCAAATCAATAATATACAATTAAGCACACAATTCACAATTCAATGACTATATAAAAATAACAACTGTGGAGGACTTAACAATTTTCTAAGTTTGTTGTTAATAGACGTAATAGATCCTTCGAATATATTCAAATTCAAAATCTTTATTCAACATAGGCCTTTACAGGCACTTACGAGTATTCACGTCAAAACAAAGCAAAACATTCTAATTTAAAGGAAGCATAATATGTGTGCATACATCCTGAATATAATCAGGGTGTCTGCAAATACAAGTAGGAATGAAAAAAAATAGTTGACTCTACACCTGTTCGGAAATTGGGAGGCCTTCTCGAGAAGAACAGGCAAGAAACTTGAATATCTATGTCCCATCTAATTGCATTGCAAACAGAGAGCATACGGTAGATAGGTGAATGGCGGTCAAGGTTTGTTCGATAAATGGGGATAAAAAATGCTTTTCTATTTTATAAGAGGCTATTCTGCCAAGGTATAAAAACTTTAACTTAAACGAGGTATAGCCGAGGAATAGAAAACGCTCAAGAGTAGAAGGCGAATCAGTGTAACCATGCAAAACCTTACAAAGAAAAACTATATCACGAACCCTTTTTCTGACACTTAAATGTTCTTGTAGATTTAGTAGGTTCTAGTAGGTTTAGTCAATACGAGTACAAAATCCCCTTTTTAGGTTAGGATTTTATAAAATGGTGTAGCATGTGTGTTAATTTATTTCTGATTATATTCGTAATTAGTCCAAGGTATAACTATTGTAGTAACGCCTCCTCCCGCTACTAAATACGCGAATTTTAAAGACACCATTAAAAATATAAAAGAAAAATACACCTGGCAACTCCACCGTCACCATAGCTCATTCGTTTTTTCGCGCTCTACGCAGCTGACACATATTTTACATGTTGATGTTTTTCAAAGTGATTACCTATCTAAATAAAACTAAAATCCAGATACGCAGTGATAAAAATGGAGAAAAAATGTCAAAAGTTGTTCGAAAGTAAAATGGTTATCTTAACATAAAGAAAATAACCCAAGATGTCGAAACAGTAAGTACCTACCTGTTTTGAAGATGCGTCGTAATTTTGATTTAGCTTGGCAAGAGGACCTAGATACAATTAATTTAGATAAAATTTTAAGAAATATATTTTCTAAAACTGCCTGCTTTCCGTGGGAAAGCGTTACCTATCAAGGCAAATGAATTAGATGATGTATCTAGGTACCTACTCGATTATGAACTCTATTCATTGGATATAGGCTAAAGTACAAATACCTTTATAGGAAATTATGGTATATACGAGTAGTTTATATTTATGACCAAGTTTACAAAGAATTGCATTGAAAAATATTTTAATTGAGGTTGCCTATGTAGATAAAGTTTCTTGAAAACTGCAAACTGTTAGATGGTCCATAACATAACATGGAAATTCCTAATATCCTTCTAAAACTTGAGATAAATTACTCGAAAAATAAAGTCAAAGGAAATGAGCTTTGCAATAGCTGTAATATCACAAGTATTGACTTCAATTTCCAAACAATCTTCTTAAAATATCTGAGTGATGTCTTTAGATTACAATGCAATAAGTTTACAATGTCAGTACAGCAGGATCAGAAGGAAACATGACTATGCTTTTATAAAAGACCTAATAGAAGCTATTAAAAGCAATAAGAGGGATGAATATTTGTACTCCAATAAAAGTGTAAAATTATTTACAGTCATAAAAAGAATGATAAACATTCTAAAATATAAGCCATATATAAAAACCTCAAAAATTTGCTTCTAGTTTGAAAACCTACCAGCAGCCTGTGTGCTGCAATAAGCAGCCTGTGTGCTGCAATAACTTCTAACAATATCCTCCTCGGAGAGGCTTATAGAGAGAGGGCCAACCTCAACTATCATTCAGGTCACGAATGAACATGCTCTGTTTTCAGCAGCCAGTCTCGAACCAATTATCCATAGACCCCATATTTTTACCCATCGTGGGAATAAATAACCGAGGTCAATTAATTTTAAAAGTGGATAAGAGACTATGTAATACATTTTGTTACTATTTTGAATCAACTTTATTATCCACTAGACAATAATAAATATTGTGAAATGGATAATTATACAAACAAATTAACAACTGCATATGTAGCAGAAATGCTTGGCCCCATGCAAAGATTTCTAGAGTTTTACTATTCCTAAAAGGATGGTTCCATAGATTTATTTTAAAATAAAATAATGATTCCTTAAAATAAGTTGATAATAAGTTTATTGAAAATCTACACTTTCAAATGAAGATTTCATGTTATAGATTTGATTAAATTAATGCATGCACTAAGTATTTACATCCAAATTATTCATAACGAAGAAAATTGTTAGTTTTTATGTTTGAATAATTGTATCAAAGACATTATAAGAGTAGACCAACAATGCAAACGAAATGTATGAAGTCCCCTTCAACCAATTTTGATATGATAATAGCTAAATAAATAAGCATAATTAAGACTCATCGGTAATAAATAATGTTACAATGTGATTTAGTTTTTATTACTGTTCGTTTTTTACACTACAAAACGAAGTTATTTGGGCATGTTTAAGTATTTTTATAACTTGACGCGCGCTCGACAGTCGAATGCAGTACAAATACAGTATGGTAGCGGCCGCCTGACCGCTGTTGTGGTTGAAGGGGGTTTCTTAGAGGCCGCGCGTATTGTCGGTCTATCTCTTATAATGTCTTTGAATTGTATGAATACAATTGCTTTTACCATGCGGGTTAAATACAGTACATAAATACCTTAACCATTTGTCTCAAGTCAATTTCAGGTATTTTTATAAAAAAAAAGAGGTGTATTTTTATATAATAATATATATTTAAGGAAAAAGCTGAATAAAGAACATAATAATAATTAAAATTAATAAATGTTTGACGACTTGATTAAAATATTGATAAATCAATAAGAAATGTTAGTTATTATAATTTTAAACTATAACTTATAACGGTTTACAATAGCTAGGCTTTATTTTTTTTTAAATAAGATTTTACTAATTTTATTCAATGTAAAATAATTTTTAGGTTTTAAAATATATTCCTTCGATGTGACCTTAAAGATTAAGTGCAATAGAAAGGAAATGTATCACACTATTCGTCATCATCACTTATAAATAAATTTGGTTTGTAATTTTGCTCAATATTTCATTAGGAATGGCAGTTTAATTGTTTACACTAAGAGCTCAGATAGATATAAGTTTATGACTTTGAACGTTTGGGGGGCAATTACAACATGCTTATGTATATGAAAAGTATTGTAAAATGATTCTGCGATATGGAGTACTTCCTAAACATTTTCTTTAGAAATTTTCTCAGGTGTATTATCAACTGACAGTAATTAAATGGTAAAAGCAAGACAGTATCAATTTCTTAGAACTGTTAGATACATAATTATGCATTAAGATGTTTTGCTGACCTCTCAAGTAGATGTGATATTTTATTAGAAATAGATAACACCACACTTTCAATACATACCTATATTAACAGAAAAAGCTCAGTTTGATATCAATCAAATTGATCTTGCTAAACATTTGGCGGTGGTGTGAAACTAGCAGCATCTGATTTTTTGCTTAATATATAAAATTTCAAAATATTAAAGCTGATTTTAAATCTTGTAGTCTCAATGCAGATGTAAGTTGGAAACTGTCGCAGGACATAATGTACTTCTAAGATTTGTGATGCATTGATTCATTTGTAACACATTTCAATAAAAATAATAATAAAAAAAATATATATATATGATTATATGATAAATAAATTATATTTTATAATATACATGTAATCATGGCATAGTCTTATGTTTCAAATGTTGATACTTTTACCATAGGATTAATATTGTTATAAAAGAAGAAGAAACTCCTATTCTTTGATTTTGAAATTTTTGCAGAGTTATAACTGACAGAGCTTAAGGAATCTAAGTATTTCCTTTTTAGACCATTACCACTCAGGCTTACTACAAAGAAATAATGTTTCATTCAGATCTATCCAATGTTTTAATACCAAAAGTTTCTTTTTTCAAATCTTATGTTTATTTTTAAAGCAGAAGCATCACATCAATCATTACATTTTCACTGTTCAGCTTTTACACCAATTATCTAACTATAGGCAATAGAATAAGGTCGGATGATAAAATTAAAAAATGGATAAAACGAGTTAAAAGACTATGTCTGGCAAAGC
Organism: Schoenobius gigantellus; assembly: GCA_963935595.1. Lineage (NCBI taxonomy): Eukaryota > Metazoa > Arthropoda > Insecta > Lepidoptera > Crambidae > Schoenobius > Schoenobius gigantellus. Next base: position 27,434,018 of record OZ012554.1, read on the forward strand.
CAATGTATGTTAGCATAATGAAATATGGCATATGCAATCCTGCCTTGGTTTTATATTACCTTAAGCATGGGTCATCTAGAAACCTGACATTGAAATAACCTAGACTCAAGAAAACTGACATTAAAAAACTGCTATTATTAGCAAAACCACTGCCCAAAAAGTCACAAATCCTATACATAATTAGTTATGTATTAATTATAGTTTTCTCAGATTAAGATGGCTATTTTAAGAGATATTAAAAGTTCTATGACAGCGACACTTAAGCAAGTTGTCTCTTCTTTCTCTATTTAAAGATTATTCCAGATATTTTACTTGTGAGAACTTCGTTATTGCTTTAGAAGTAACAAATAAGGACCATTGAAATTAACATTTGATAAATTTATTTTAGACTTTTAAAATACTACTACTCAATCCATTAGTAGATGACTAAAGCAAACAATGGAGGAAAGTTAATCTAATTGTTCATCTTTCATATTAATATTCTATTTATTCATCACCCTCCAAACAATATGCTTCAAATTATCATGCATATAGGGCAGGATTAACTGTTTATAATATTCTAAAGGCGAATAAACATTTTCAGTAAATCACTATTTTACATTTTCTCGTGGCGATTATGTACTCTGTCCGTGGGACAGGCTGAAGGACATATATCTTTCAAAGCACATTAATGTTTTTTTTAGGGAATCGTTAATTCTACATTTTCGCGTGGCGAGGATGTAGGTACTCTGTCTGTGGGACAAGTTAAAGGACAAATATATGTCCAGGCATATGAATGATTTTAAGGAATTGTTAATTCTACATTATCGCGTGGCGATTATGTACTCTGTCCGTGGGACAGTCCTAAGGAATTGTTAATTCTACATTTTCGCGTGGCGATTATGTACTCTGTCCATGGGACATTCCAAAGTACAAATATAGGTACCTATAAAGGTAAATGATTGATTTCAGGATTTTATTACTATTACATTTTCGCGTGGCGATTATGTAGTTTGTTTGTGGAACAGACTAAGGCTAAATTATTTTTAATGTATTTGATATTCATTATTAACTTCTGTACTTACAAATATTTCACTGAGGCAAAATTAATTGAGTCTCTGTACTGTACATTGAAATCCCATTAGGTTTCAATCTGGAAAGGGAACCGAAACTTACAAAGAGTTAGATAACACATTGGGTGACATATCCCTACTATTGGATGATCTAATAAATTATCGATATTTGCTAAATATTATAATATACCACGCTAGTTAGATTGGCAAACCTTTTTGCCACGGCTGGTAGTTCTTGAAATTTATAGTTATTATATGGTTAACATGAAACTGTTCACACTAGTAAACGTTATCTACATTATGAAATAAATATTTAATGTTATTGAATACCTATTGATAGTTTTAAATAGGTACTAATGTTTACCTATTTATCAAAAACTCTAAACATCTATAATAGTTATACCTTGGACTAATTACGAATATAATGATAGGATTAAACGAACTTACCTAAAGTGAAGTTCAATCCATATTATATGAAGTAATTAGTCCAAGGTATGGAGCATCCCACCCTTCCCTTTTGAAGTAATAAATTACTAACCCAATTATACATATATACCTAATACTCTAAACTAATGAGCTATGGTGACGGTGGAGTTGCCAGGTGTATTTTTCTTTTATATTTTTAATGGTGTCTTTAAAATTCGCGTATTTAGTAGCGGGAGGAGGCGTTACTACAATAGTTATACCTTGGACTAATTACTTCATATAATATGGATTGAACTTCACTTTAGGTAAGTTCGTTTAATCCTATCATTATGAGCCTAAACACGTAATTCATGCGCGTAGTTTCAAATGTAACGGAGGTCCATATAATACTAACTTTCATCCCTTTGTTGCCTTTTAGTTAATTCCTTTGACTTCCAAATATGAGATCAAAAACGCACTGCAAACCAACCGTAAGGAATTACGCAGAAGGAAATTTTGCTGAAGAACATGGGTAGCTACATGTAGAATGGAACATGTCACTAACACGCTCCGACCGTGTAAATTCGTGAGAAGCTCGACCAGGGTGCAAGAGATAATTAAAAGAATTACCGATCTCAGGACTAGGGCTTCGCTTAATAGGTAGGTCTCGCAGAGATAAAGATAAAGTATTTATACTTTGTAGTTCATTAAATTTATTTTTACATCTACCTCGTGATTCAAGAAGTCCCGGCAGAAAATGTATATGGCATTAAGTTCGCCTTGTTCACAATAGGCTAGAAGACTTTTTTTTTGCTTTAATAGTAGCTTATTCATATAATAAACAGAAAGCAAAAATCGGTTTTCGAATAACTATAAAAACAACCAAGATATAAGGTATTAAAGATTTTTTTCCATCTCTTTCTAGCAAAACGGCAATTTACAAGGAGTTTATATGGCCGTACTCAACAATGACGTCACGGTTGATGTCGGATCTCTCTGTTTAATCGCCTTCAAATTAACAACTTAAAATGCTTGTATCTAATGCATTTCTAAGCCGATTTTCATTTTTTTCATAGGACTGCATCTTTTTCCACGGTATTTTAATATTTAATAATGAGACGTAAAAATTAGAATTCAGTTATCATCCCAATTGTACTTAAGAATTAAATAAATAAATAAAGGGAGACTATTTGAGACACAGGCCTAGCCTTGTTCAGGCGCCAGCCTGTCGCAATCTCTACATTGCACAAGCTTAAATGTTATCTTAAGATGTACCAATGTAAGATTATTGGAAAAAAATAGATTATTATTATTATTTAAGTATGAAAGCGCCTACTCGTGAACAGATAAGAAATGTCATGAGACCTATTCAAGACGTTTTGTTTATGACAGGGAAGCTCTTGGCTTTCATCTTAATTGATATTTATTAATGACTAGCTTTCCGCTCGCGACTTCGCCCGCTTTATTTTTGTTTTCCCATGGATTTTTTTTCCCCGTAGGAAAATTACCCTATGTCCTTTCCCTGGTCTCGATCTATCCCTATACCAACTTTCATCAAAATCGGTTCAGTAGTTTCGAAGCCTATTCAATACAAACAAACAAACAAACAATCAAATCATTCCTCTTTATAATATTAGTATAGACTAGGTCGAAAGTGTGTGCGTACAACTTCAATTGAGTTGTGAATTAGAATTTAAGATAGCCAGTACCTATCTTACATTCCAATTGTAAGAACACAACGAGGTTATTGAGGCCAGGTGGGCTCAAAAGCTCTACCATTATCCAAACCAAGCAGAAAAGCTGCAACTATGGGAATCAAATCCCGGGCCTAACATTAAAACATTAGACTGACGATTGAGTTACAGATTAGAAATAACGCGTGTTAAAAAGGCACTCGTGCGCACTAGCCTGTTCATTCTTATAAAGAACAAGAACACGCTTTAGGTAATAATTTCTGCAAAAGGATACGAGTAATTTACCGACCGGTACGTTGCATCGATAATAATTTCAATACAACGAGATTACAATAAATATTACTTTGCTATTGTCAGTACTGTATCCCATTTTTAATCTGTGCTGATTTGAGTAATCGAAGACACAATAATTAATTTATTTCATGATTTGTCTGATGCTCCTACGGTGAAGGAAAACAACCTGCATACATCTGCGAAAAAATTCAATGGTGTATGTGAAGTCGACCAATCCGCACTGGGCCAGCGTGGTTGACTAAGGCCTAATCACCCTAATATAGGTTAGGCTCAAGGCCCTCGGTGGGGACGTATATAAGCTACGATGATGATTTTATGAACAGTGCTCAATACTCAATAAAGAATAGGAAAACACAACATTGTAGCGGCCGCGTATTGGACGGTCGTAGTAAACCGCTGGATGTGAGAAACGCAGCACCGATCGGTTTAGAGATCCTTGGGGCAAGTCTACACCCAACGCGGGGCGTCTTTTGGCTGAGATAATAAATTATGTAGAGTCGAATATTGTAAGTATTTTATTCCAAGTTTCGAACTTATTGCTGCAAAAGGGAACGTGTGCAATGTTGTTGATGTTTCTGGTTGGTACTGTTGGTTGAAATATTGAGATTCTGATGAAAAACAGACACATATGAGTCCACAATTTACTTGGTGCAAAATTAGTAGCATAATTAATATTTCGGAGAGTCTGTAGAAGTTTCTTGCATTTTCCTTAAAGAAATACTGGTAAGTGGTAACCCTAACTGACGTCATACAATTTATGTTTTTTTTTTGGTTAAATATAATTTTATTTCTTCAACACGAATAGGTATAGATATCGTTTGCCTGCAATATGCTATATTTATTTTTTATTTGAGACGGTATAAATTCTGTCAAAAAAGTATCCGGAATGAATGGTTTGTTCATAGTTCCAAAATATTTTTTTTTGTTGTTGTTAGATTTGCACAACTATTTTTCATATTGGAGCAAAGTTTGAGTTGCAACTGTTATTTAAATTAAATAAACTAAACTGTTTTAGTTAGATCATATCTAGTGTGTTTTGCGAATCTCATAATAAACAAAAACATCGAACAAAGAGTTTGTCTTAAATGCATCGCCAATGGAATTTCGTGTTCGGAGTCATTGAAAATGTTACAGAAGGCTTACGCTGAATTATTTTATCAAAAACACGTGCTTATGAAGTGACAACGTAATAAGAGTCGTCATTGTAAAAGTGAAGGAAATAAAGACTGAAAATCCTCATTCAAGATTGAGAGAGATAGCTGTAAAACTTTTTGTGTCTCACGAGTCGATTCGTACAATTTTAAATAATCACTTGGGTATAAAACATGCTGCCGCACGGCTAACCCTATAAGACCTGAATTTTCTCCAAAAACTGAAATACATAAGAGTCGCTGTGGGCATACTAGAACGATTCTATGCCGACCCAACATTTATGAAACGCATTTTTGCTGGTAGCGACACGTGGGTTTACGAATTTGACATGCAAACTAGTCAACAAACTTCGGAGTTAGTAAGTTATAGTTATTTACTTTCAAATTAAGTGTACAGTGTGTGTAAGACCTTAAAGTTACTTATAGTGGCGCCTTCCAACTGAACCTAAAACGAAAAAACCACACCAACCTCGATCCAAAGTCTGACTGTTTTCTTTAACCATCTCGGTGTTGTGCATTCGGAAATTTTGTCAGAAGGTCGAACGGTATAAATAAAAAATATTATTTGAGCGTTGTGTGGCGTTTATAGGAGCAAATTCAACGAGAAAGGCCAGATTTGTGAGTAGATAATTCTTGTATTTTGCACCAGGATAATGCGCCTTCGCACAAGGTCATCATTGTGACGAAGTTTTGACCAAAAACTTAACAAATACCATCGAGTAACCACCTTATTCACCAGATATAGATCCAGCGGACATCTTTCTTTTTCATAAACTCAAATTACCACTTCATGGCACCGTTTTCATTCGGTTAAAGTCATAAATTCGCAGAGAAAACTGAACTCAATTCCGGAAAAGCGTTAAAAATGTTTTGATGATTGGATGATTCGTTGGCGTAAGTGTATCGTTTCTGAAGGAGCATACTCTGAAGGCGATAAAATAAATTTGGAGGAATAACTAATATGTTGTGTATTATTGATCCTTTCCCGGTACTTTCTTGACAGAGTGGTACTCCTCGATTGGTTGCATTGTTACCAAATTCAGGACTTGGCAATGAGATTTTAGTAAAATCGAGGGAAACCTGTAAATATAGGCACGTACAGTAGGCTCCGATTCAAGCTATGCATTTACACTACGAAAACCGCCACTATTACCAGCGACATAAGAACGGTTCAAAGGTCAAACAGTATAGCTTGATAAGGAGCTTACTGTACAAGGCGTTTCATGTTTTTTTCTGAAGCTATTCAGGCATTTGCCTCTGGTAGTCGTGAGCCGAGCTGATGATGGAAGGATTCTTGACTTTTAGTACTTAGTTTTAAGAACAGTCACGCATTGACCCTCAGTTGTATTGTAAAAATCATCATCAAAGCAGCTCATATAAGTCCCCACCGAGGGGCTCGATCCTACCCTATGTTAGGGTGATTAGGCCTTAGTCAACCACGCTGGCCCAGTGCGGATTGGTCGACTTCACATACATCATTGAATTTCTTCGCAGATGTATGCAGGTTGCCTCACGATATTTTCCTTCACCGTAGGAGCGTCAGACAAACGTACATAATATTTTATATGAAATTCGAATACGAAGAAAAATAAAACCGACTTCAAAAACAATAAAAACTTAAAAATTGTTGAAAAGGTTTAATGCCCGTCTATGATCTATGTCTAGTAAGTTGCTAGGTTACTAAGTTTTGTTATTGTCTTTGTTGCAAATTATATTCTTGTTGTTTAAAATACACTGTGTGAACTCTATTGGATATCGTATTATTTATATAGTATAGAATGTATTCAATAACTCCACTTTATATCAAAAATAATATAAGAATAGGTACAGACAACATCACACTTCTATATTGAAGTCGGTGCCAAACGATGATCTCCTAGAAAGTGTTAAAATTTGTCACCGACTTCAATATATAAGTGTGATGTTGTCTGTACCTATTCTTATATAATTTTTAAGTTTTTAGTGTTTTTGAAGTCGGTTTTATTTTTTGTACTTAATTTTTTTTTTTACTTTTTAGTGAATGAAATCTTGTCAGATAAAGAAACCCTAATTTAATACCAGCTCAGCTGGTATTAAATTAGTGTTTTCCTCTATTTTCTATAGGATCCCATCATCAGATTCTGACTTTGCTGACCATGAGACCACCTTTGCAGTATACTCTATCGAATACAAAATCGGTTTAAAAATGACGGAGTTATGAGGTAACAAACATAAAAAAAATACAACCGAATTGATAACCTCCTCCTTTTTTGAAGGAGCCTCCCCAGCTGCCGGCCACCGCGGACGATCGAGGCGATTCGTCCGGTTTTGGAGGAGTGGGTTGGGCGCCGGCAGGGCAGCTTAACATTCCGCATGGTGCAGGTACTTACCGGGCATGGCTGCTTCGGTCACTACTTGCACCGGGTCGCCCGTCGGGAGGAAACGCCGCAGTGTCAGCACTGCGACGCTCCCGACGACACTACCGAGCACACACTATTGGTGTGCCCGGCTTGGCGACGCCAGCGCAGTGAACTCAACGCTGCGCTGGGAGGCGGAAACCTCTCGCTGCCAAGCATGGTCGTGGCCATGCTCCATGCTCCGTGGCGTAGCGAGGCTGTCGCCTCCTTCTGCGAGGTCGTAATCTCGCAGAAGGAGGCCGCGGAGAGGGAGCGGGAGGCAGATCCTCAAACCGCTCCCATCCGCCGCAGACGGATAGGCAGGCGAAGACGGGCATTCGCACAAGCGATGCCCGTCTAATGACCCTGCCGTGGAGGCCTGCGTGCACGGTTGGCCCCGTGCACGCCGCCGTAAGGCCCTCCGTCTGGGGATTGCCCTGGTGTTCCCCCTTGGCGATAGTCAGACCCTTGCCCGGGCGCGTGGGTAGTGGAGTCGCAGTGTGGACCTTACCTAGCGCGCCCATAAGGGCAGGGAGAACACCGGGGGGTTTTAGTGGGTAGGCCTGGTATTCTGCCAGGAGAGCCCCGCCGTCTAGCCCACGGCGGGTACGGTGCGATTACGCATTTCCACCCGAGAAAAAAAAAGGGTGATTAGGCCTTAGTGCGGATTGGTCGACTTCACATACACCATTAAATTTGCTCATGGATGCTAATCTTATGCCAATTTGTGGGTACCTACCTAATGAGACTGGACCACTGTCCTCCAAAACACAGGTCTAACCTAGCGTGGAGGCCAGCGGACTATACCATCGGTTAATGCTGTCAAATATTTCATAACTTATAGAAAATATGTAAAAAAAATATTCTATATGTGAAATAAAATTTTTATTATAGTGTCAAGCAATATGTCAACGAAATCGGTCGGAAATTATGATTCTTGACCGTACAACTACAAAACTAATATTCTTATAATAATTTTGAACTAAGTCGGTCAGAAAAATTAAGGCTACGAGTTAAAACGTAAATAAGCATTGTTTTGATGCAATAAGTGCCCGAATCAAACATAATGATATTGTTATAAAATAAGTCTTGAGGCAATAAAAACCATAATAAACTTCTTAGCGACGGAGATAATCGGTGCACAAATAGTGATGATAATTGATAATGCATTGTAATTATACGAATACGGTTCTTGATTTTGATTATCTAATTAAACGTAATCTTATCATACCATACGTCAATATTCACAACTCTTTTCAAACAATGGAGAAAGTCATTCAACCTTATAATACTTTTTTTTTGAGTTAGCTTTTGGTTGTTTGTTGGTTAAGGTTGTTTAATATTAATTAATGAAACGAGTAAAGTGTCAAAATATGTGGTTTAATCCAGCAAAGCCGACAGAATAATTATCTTTATCTTATCTAAGGGAACACAATATTAATGGGCGCACTGATTGTAGCCTACGGCTGCCAACCAGTGGTGAGCAACCAGTGGTGAGGATATGAAGTTCCGCTTTGTATCACTAATATTATTTAAGATCTAATATGATTTCAGAAAACGGTAACGTAACTGTCGGAGGAAAGTGGGTCTGCCTAGCTGTGCTGGTAGATTGCTAGCTGGTGTCTATTCTACGCTACACTATGTCGTGCGTGCTCCAAAATCATGCGAACGAACGGCCGAAAATTTAGAAGGCAAGGATTGAAATATCGTAAAAGGCGTCATTGGAATAATATAATCATGAACATAACTTGCGTAAAATGGGTTAGAGGCCCTTATATTAAATTGAGTAAATCAAACGGTGTGGAAGATTAGGTGTTCGCTTATCGATGCTTGCTGAAAAGGAATACTGCGCTGAATACGAGACAATCAATTAAAAGAATCAAAATGAAGAATTAACCATTTCACGGTGTGATACTTAGAGATTTGTTTTAATAAAATAATTTGTAGATAGCCAACAGGCACAAGCGTTCGACCGTCAATTTTTACGCTCGAGGAAGAGCAAGTGGCAACACTGCATATAGTCTGTGCACGTGAGGGCCTGTAGCGGCCGGCCGCATGTGACATGTCAGTCGAGTCGAATTTGTAATGACATTGAAATAGGTTATCACGCGGCGCGTTTTCGAGAAATTCTATAAATTGATTGTTTTTTGCGCGGTGCACCTAATATGGGGGTTGCGAAAGTCCGCTTGTGAGTGTTTGCCAAAAGTTTTATCGTCGCGAATATAGCGAGTGATCGATCCGTTAATTGTGTGAGCCGTGGTGGCCTAATAGGCCCAAATGTTCCGGTCGTGGTTCGGTGGATTGACAGTAGCCCTTCAGGAGCCGCGACTTCCTTCGAGCTAGCTCAGGAAGTCCACCGGCTACATACGGAGACCGGACCGGATTAAAGGTAAATAATATACCATTGTATTCGGTTTTTAAATGAGCATATTAATCGGCGAATCGCCGACTTGGTGGCGTCGACTTTAGGCGCCATCAGTCAACGTCACAACAGAAAATATGGCTGTCTCGGCTCGGCCAGTCCACAGACTAACTATTCCAAGATAACATAGACTAATAACCATAGATAAAAAAAACGAAGTAAACTATCGATATTTATTGAATTTAAAGTTCCTGAACTAAATTTGAAAATAATCAAAAACACGATATACATACAACTATTATAACCCAAGGCGCGTTCAATATTTCTGAATTTAGATAAAAAAGGTAACTAATACATGGAAATGTCACTAGATGGCAGTAGGAACCTGATTAGAAATTTCTTGTAGAGAAATTTATGTTACAACCTCGTGAAAAAATAAATTCTATCCTGCTTAATACCAAGTTGGACGGTGCGATAAAATCTCTAACGCAACACTGGAACATTAGGAAGACTTTATAAGACGGGTTAAGATAAATTTTCATCAGAATCTACTAGCACTAAGCGTAATAACTCGTAAATAACTTATATGGCCTATAAAGAGAAGACGAAGTCAGACGTGAGCTTAGAATCCTTCGTTCGCTGTGAGCATAATGAGTTGGAAGATGAATGCTACAGTTCTTTGTCGAGAAAATCAACGAGGGTACTCGTTGATTTTCTCTAGTTCTGCTAGTGTGATATCAAACTAAAAAATAGCACTGATAGGGCAGATACCTGCTAATTGTACTTGACGTAATCGATATTTTTGTGATTTTCCCTTTTTTGCAAGAATAACATCCCATGGAGATAATCTATACTTACGTAAAAATATATTTACAAGTTTTTTCTTATTAAAATTGTTTTTTATTGAAACGCAGTACTTGCACCTGACTCGACTTGCAGACGACTCTGTACCAGGGTCGTCTGCAAGGTTACCTCCGTCTTACCTATTTCGTGCTTGCATTGCTGCGTTTCGGTTTCAAGGGTGTTGAATATGGCTGTGAAATTATTGGGTACTGTGACTTTACATCACAAGTTGGCAACATGCATTGTGGTTCTTGTGGAGGTTGCAGTTTTACTGCGAATGTCACAAGAGCCACATGTATTATAAGCGACTGTTACCACTTACCATCAGGTGGGCAGTTTGCTTTACAATAAAAAAACCTAAATGTCACTGTTGTTAAAAAGGTCTGCAGCATTAATTAAGCATGTGCTAGAACATTAAGCAGTACTTACGTTTACTGTATATTCATTTAGCATATAAGTTTTTTGCAACGAATACTAACTAAAGCATTTGAACGTATAAAGAATATCAAAGAGCTACTCTTGCAACGCTAAAACTAAACACAGGATTCATCATTACTGCATAAACATAGAAACTATATTTACAAGTAACAAACGCAGTATTGAGCACGTGCTAGGTGATTTTGCAGTAATAAACACAAATAGGTACTTAAGGTACTGCATTTAGTCTTAGTGATACTGTAATGCCCGCAAGCCCAGAAAGTTGATGAAAATGCAGTACGGAGATTTTATCAAAATAAGGCAATAAAGTAAAGAAAAGAACATGTCAATAGAAAGCTCGATTTTTTTACTATTTTGAGGTTACACTTTAAATGTTATATAACAGAGATTTTTTGATTAGATATCAGAACTATGTTTTTGTTTACCGCGTTTATCTCCATTCAATTCAATTAGGGCAGAGTTAAACTTCTGTGTTCGTACGGTTGCTGAGTTTACATGCTGGAAACATTTACATGTGTATTTGTGCCATATATACTTATGTATTGCATGTAGTACAAAATTGATTTGATGACAAGAGAGAGACGATAGATTAGCATTCCGTGGAGTGCCTGGGAATTTCGACCCAGGTGTAAGCTTAGGTAGTGCCGCTATCCTGACTCCCTCTGTCTAAGTGCATGATACGATTCCGCAAGTGTCGTTCTTGTGACGCGCTTTATTAGTGAGTTTGCGAAAGTTACCGATAATTTTAATTCTTCTAGCAACGTAGGTATACCGGGTTATTTTTCAAGCAGGAGTCAAACTTTGTGTACTTGTTTATTTTATTTTATTTTTTATTTTATATTTAATGGAAAACAAACAGCATATATGTTATACATTACGTATGTCACAAGGACTAAATAATTACAAAAAGCCTTTAGTTTTCACCAATAACGAATTTATTTTAAACTCTTAATTTGGAAGCGATTAGACAGAGAGATCCGACGACAACCGTGACGTCATTGTTTAGTACGACCATATAAACTTCATGTAAATTGCCGTTTTGCTAGAAAGTGATAGAATTTTTTTTAATACCTTATATCTTGTTCGTTTTTATAGTTATTCTGAAACCGATTTTTTCTTTCTATTTATTATATGAATGAGCTTCTATTAAAGCAATATTTTTTTTCATTCATCTAGCCTATTATCCCGAAAAAGGAAGTAGTTCCCGCGGGAAAGTGGATTTACAGATTTTTCTTTGAACTTTTAAGGCGAAACATAAATCGCGGGCATAGCTAGTCTTTAATAAGTTTCAACGAATCATTAGCCTTTAAGTTTATCCTTTGTATGAAATATATTTACAATTAGTCTGTGAGCCTAATTCACTCAAATCCATTGAGCCCTAAGAGCGTTCAAATATTGGAAAGTTATTTTTACTCCAATTATCCCTTACGAAACTATTAACAAAGATACTATAATAGTTAGTAATAACATAACAACATGTATCGCCTCAGAAACATTAAAACTATCAATAGCCGGTCGAAGTACCAGTAGTCCACCTGTTCCCACCTGACCCAAACGTGTTGCTCTCGAGTATTTACCCGCCTTAATGGCTAAAGTTTAGTTGCCAAGTAATACACACGAAATAGCTTTAGCGCCGTGACGCCATTACCTTACCCCAAACTGTATTGGGAAGACAAGATCAATCTAAGTTATATGATTAATATTTACCTAGGCGCCACGCTAATGAGTAGGCGGCTGTGAGGAATGATACGCTTTATAAATGTACAATGAAATCTTGACGCGTTACTTGTATAATTATCCTAGAAAAAAAATATTTATGTAGATATTAGCTGATAATTTTTTTTTGTTTGAAATCGGGCACACGTGGATACTTCAAAACTAATAAATCACATTTATTTATTCTGGCAAATAGGATTACAAAATAAAACGATTTATTTCAGTTTTTAATTGCCAGCATTGAAGATGAAACTAACACAAATACACAACTATGTATATATATTTTATATAAAGTTGCCAATAGAAAATACCCTGTAAAGCATTATTGTGATACATTTTATTTCACACTTTTGTTGAAATTACTCTCAATCGTCTCTCACTTGTGAAATAATAAAAATAATGAGAACATAGAAATGAGACAACAACTCACACTGTTCTTCACTAATTGAAATCATTTTTTGTTTGAAATCTAGCGCACATTCCTAAAGAATGTTCAAAACAAAGTCCTGTAGACTAGACTATTCATAGTGTCAGTGACATCAACTAGCCAGACAGAGTTCCAATTAGATAGAACGCCATTAAAGTATATTTTATTCCTAAAACTTATTCGATATAATGTCTCATTTTCAAATGATAAACTACAAATGATTATGACTATATTTATTTCTGAGCCAGATTCCCAAAGGAATTATTTTTAAATCTTGAAGCTTGCTAATTTTCGATTTCCTACTTCCATAGTTACGATATTCATAAAACATAACAGGATAATCAATTTGAATGCAAACGGCATTGCGTCTATTCTAACCAAATTAAGAAATATAGTAACAAAGCAAATAACTTTACATTTTACATGATACAGGCCATTAAAGTCGGTTTTAAAAATAAAGGAATAAAAATAGTCAAAATATAGTGCGAACTTTTCTTTATTCATAAGGTTTCAATGCTGTGATCTTTTCACGCAATACAGACGCCGACAATGACGATAAGTTGTATGTCTACGGCACAGGCTGTCTATGATCTAACTGTGTGTTACGGAGGCTACGAGCACTACGAGCGTGTGTCAGTGCGCTACGACTGTCGCTACGGACGGACGCGTTACGCCGCTGGCCAGCCGAGCGAGTGATCCGTATTCACGTAAAACGATTTATGACAATAAAAGTGAATTTAAAATCTACAATTTCGATTATAAACTCGTATAACATCGACGCGATGGTAATGATGTTGATAAAAACATAAAAGTTCGCTTCATCAATGAAATTACATTGTTTCTATGTGGTTCCGAAATTATTGTTATTGTGGCTAAGCAAAGTTTAATTACTTTTAATGTTGGTAAAATACAGTGTCGCGGTGATGAATTAACCTTAAAAGGATTTTCCTGTTTGGTTTGTAGTAATGTTTTCATATTTTGATATAGCATTTACATTAGATAGACGTGTTTGAAAAATCACGAAACTAAGCATTTTTAGAGCTTTTTATAAAATTTTCATATAATTGTTTCCAGTAATGCAAAACCTAGACCAAAAAAAAAACTAAAAGATTTCATTAACTTCATAATTAATTTATTTTTGTTTCTAGATCAATGTACATCTGAATAGTAAACAGTTATGTTCAAAACTTGTAGTGTAAGCGACTAAAATTGTTTGTGCTATGTTCACGGACTTTCGAATTATTCTTTCAAATATTTTGAGTAATGTACTTTTAATTTGTTTGACATCAATACAAATTTAAATGTACACAAAAAGGCCAACAATAATGTTGACCTTACTTGTAAGTCCAAATGAGCTGTGGCCGAATGTGTTCGTTAATGGATTGGAATTCTTATCTAATTGTGGCCGCTTAATAATCCTTCGTAGTATGTTAATAAGCTTGCAGGGGCAAAAGCATAATGTCTCGTCTGTAAATTACAAAATTACATGGCATAATAATATTAATGGCCAATAGTCAAACAATTGTTCACTGTTAAGGATTATAATAAAATACACCAGCATATGTGATTAACTATGAAATGTGAATAACTTTACACACATTATGAGGTTTGAAGCTATTTGCTGTTAATAGTGTAATGAATTGGTTAACAGCTTTTAAAGAATGTTTACTGATTTTAATAAACAAGGAATAGTTTATTCAGATAATAATATAAATACATAATTGTTTGTTTTCACTTTTGCTTTCTTGTTTTTTTTAAGTGTAATGAGAAAGGCTTTTCATTTAAAACGATTTAAAAATCAATGTAAGTAATTAAGTTAATAAGTACTTTTAAATTATCTCATAATGCCTTCGAAAGTCATATTTTTGTCAACATACGTTACATTTATATAAATATACTGTCACTGTGTCAGTTCATGATAATGCATAGGTACTTTTAATTGTTCTCAAAAAGTTTCTAAATTTTTTTTCAAGAATCAATTTAAGAATTTTTATTAATATAAATGATGTGATATACCCGATAAATCACAGCCTGCAATTTGATAAAGACATTAATAATTATTTTATTAATTCTACTCCATTATCCCATAAAAAGTACTTATTTATAAAGATTAAAATTTGTCAAACATCTCTATTCCTTTATTTAACGATTTATGCACGCAAAATTTTACGTAAAAACAATAAAGAAAAAAAGATGTATAAAGGCAAGTACAGCTTTTTTCATAAATAAATTCGCGAGAGGAGACATTGTATATAATCACAGTGATTAATCATGAAATATATAAATTGATATTAACAAAGAGTGATTGTAACTAAAAACAGTGAAAGAAACTATCACAAAACAAAAAAATCTGTGACAGTGGCACGCGTGTGTTCTAAATGTATACCTTTAGCACAGAATCATGCTGAATTCTAGCTCATTGTACGATATTATCTGCGCTGTAAATCGTGATTCATTTAGGATAATTAGCTAAAAATGGCGCCAAAAAAATTAATCAAATCGGAATGTTTACTATTGGTTAGTTTTATATTTGTTTTGAATGAGAATATGGCGACAGCGAACCCCTTATTAATATTGTCGTTTCAAACTTACATTCCTTTTTCTGTTTCGTGATTCCAATAAATTTACATGGCAGTATGTCGAAAATCACTTATCTTATAAGACATACTTATAACAAATTCGGAACCTCATTTAAACCTCTCAGGGCGCAACGTTTTCTAATCAAAGGACAACCGACGCCGAAGCGTCTTAATCAAATTAGAATGAAGCTACAAGCGGTGATAAACAAACAGTTCACGTCAACAAATGTACATTTAATTTGAATAAATGAACTCGTTTCGTGAACGAATTGACTTGCTGCGTTAATAATGAACAGGCAGTACTAATGAGCCCTGAGCGGGGAGTGAGTGCGGGTGGAGATTAAAAATGCATCGGCGTGGGTGACAGCGGAGTAGGATGTGGATCAAGAGAACTTGCTTCTGGTCTCTGCTGGCTATCGCTTTACTACCAACGATGGCGATGAAAGGTAAAGTATCAGTAAATTTATTTGTTTATCTATCATTTAATGTTAACAGTGACGTGTACCACATACCCGCACCTCACTATACTTTTTTTAAAATTAGAATGAAAGGAATTGGAATTCTTTTCAAAGACACATTCCTAACTGGTCATATTCCTGATTCGTCATATTCCTAACTCGTCATTGTACAGTCAAATGAAACCTCGAACACGTGCGAAGCAGTTATACTTTGTACTACGGTTACTAGACGATAATTTACTTAAGGCGGAGTCCCATGTAAATAAATTTGTATGACTTAGCACAATTAAGCAAAATTATTTATCAAACTGGTTTCAACTCAAATACTGTATTTGTACCCAAAATGCAACAGTAACTTTTTCCTCTTTCACTTTCGATAAAATGCATTTCTTCGTCCGCACCATTATTACAAGTCTGCAAGGCCATCTTCTCCGATTAAAATTATATTACAATAATCATTGACTCGATATAAATAATAAAGTGATTATGACAATAGCTTCATGATAGCAAAGTAACACTCATATATTATTTATACTACAGAGTTTTTTATCATTTATATTACAGAGGATTTCTGTAATATGTTTGTGAAGGCAAATGTACATGGAATGATGAGTGAGGAATTAGACGAATCAGAAATATGACGAGTTAGAAAAGTGATGAATAAGGAATATGACTAACCAGGAATATGACGAATCAGGAACAAACCTTTTAAAAGGCACATTTATGCGTTACAAAACGAAATAAACAAAAAAGTATTGCAATTAAATTAAAGCCAAGGAGCGTCGGTGGCGCTGTGGACTCGGCACTAGCCTTTTATTCGGGAGGACCAGGAGAGCTATTTTTGAATTACGTATGCGACTTCGAAATCACCGATGTGACTAATAATCACCGATTTTCAATAATTCTTATTTTTGAATATCACTTATGTGACTACTTTAGTCACGGATGTGATTTCATTACGAGTGCCCTCACCCACTCGTAAACAAGTCATAACTGTGGAAATGTTATCTGTGTTTTGTTTAGAGAACATATTGACAAGTTTGAAGTTGATGTGTGTTGATTTTTCAGTCAGTCTTCTTAAATAGTTTTTTTTATCTCTGTTATAAATCGGATCGGATCGGATTTAAAATTTCTCAAATAAGTAAATAAATAAGTTTGAAATCTTTTAAATTTGTGTCACAAACAAACTAGACCACTATTTTCTTATATTTTAGGCCTAGTTGCAATGACTTTTTAGTCGTATAATAACCGGTATATACCGAAAACGGCTACATTCTGCGTGGAACCGAACCCTTACGTATGTGTGTACTTTATCTATGTTGGCAGCTCTGCGTTCAACTTTCAAAAATAGTATGTTTATGAATTCGTGACCTCAAAGTCATCGCTGACTATTTAGTCAACGGTGATTTCTAAATCGCATACGTAATTTAAAAATAGGTCTCCAGGATTCGATCCTGCCATGTACCAAAGGTTTTTTCGTTTTTCGAATGTCATATGCACATTTATCCAATGCTCCTACGGTGAAGGAAAACATCGAGGCAACCTGCATACATCTGCGAAGAAATTCAACTGGGCCAGCGTGGTTGACTAAGGCATAAACACCCTAACTTAGGGTAGGCTTGAGCCCCTCGGTGGGTGGGGACGTATATGAACTGTGATGATGATGTTTACATATTTCGGTGTTAATAAAAAGCGTTCGAAATTTACGATATGTGCACCCCGGTAGGGTTATCTAGTTACCAATTTTATTTCCTCGGTGCGCCCACAGATTCTCTGATAGCTTACAATTTTGTTACTTAAGATGGGCCAATCACAAAAGCCTGGCGGGTCGCATGCGGCCTACGGGCTTCAGGTGGAATATAACTGAGTTAGATGGTAAGACCGCCCCGCGTCTGTTTGATTGTGGGCGCTAGATCAGTCCTAATAAAACGCTGGCGCTAGATAAATCAGATTCAAAAAAGCACTAGACAATAATGATATTTTTAATTTAGGAGTTAAAAAACTACTAGAACTATTATCAACTAAGATTCACCAAAAACATATTTTTTGTATACTCGTTGGTAATTCCAGTAAGTATCATTTTTATTTCAAACAAAGAATATCTCAAAGAAGTCACGGTGTTAGAATAAAAAAAACGAAATTTGAATCGAGGGCGTTCTATGTTGTGTTGTTTCTATTTTCTTCTATATGTTTACTGATTTTCCCGCCAATTGTTGATCGGTTCTCGAAATTTTTTTCGTATTCGAAAGAGAATACTCGTGAGGAGATCCAAATAAGGATCTGTGGGATGTCAGGTAAATTGAGAGAAATCCTTAAAGAACAGTGCCCATTTTTTACCTGAAATGAAACAAATCTAATAAGTACTACACTAATACTTTTTTAAAATTAAATGCTGGAAAAAAAGATTTCTTTTTAAATCTTCTAAACTCTGACCAACTTTCCGCAAAACATAATTATGGTTTCTGAACGAACCCGCACTAATTATGTAATCTGTGCTACTTTTTTATACAAATGAGTTGGCGAACAAGCATACTGCCCACCTGATGATAATTGGTAACAGTCACCTATAGCACATGTGGTTCCTGTGAGATTCACAGCAAATCTGCAGCTCCGGTAAGAACCAAAGTGTACGTTGCCAACTTGTGACATTAGATGTTAGGTCGCTGTACCCAGTGATTTGTAATGCTACATTTTACGCACACACACTATTCTTGGTAAGCAAACCAGCAAATATATTTGGAGTAGTTTTTAACCGACTTCGAAAAAAGGAAGTTACTCAATTCGACCGAATATAATATGCTTTTTTTTATGTTTGTTCGCGGATAACTTCGTCGCTTATGAACCGATTTTGATGATTCTTTTTGTATTCGATACTCCAAGGGTGGCCCCATGGTCACCAAAGTTAGGATCTGATAATGGGATTCCATAAAAATCAAGGAAAACCGTTAAATGTTTACGTGTGTCAACGTGTTTTATATTTGTTGTTGTTGTATATGTTACGCGATTTTGTATTCTTTTTGTATTCGATTGAGTATAGTCCTGGGGTAGTTTCAAGGTCACCAAAGTAAGGATCTGATGATGGGATTCCATGAAAATCGAGGGATCTTTCACTATAAAGACTTCATTCACTAAAAAGTAAAAAATAAAAAATATTTTACAAAAAATAAAAACCGATTTCAAAAACGTTGAAAAGTTAAAAATAATATAAGAATAGGTACAGAGAACATCACACTTCTATATTGAAGTCGGTGACAAATTTTAAAACTTTCTAGGAGATCATCGTTTGGGACCGTCTTCAATATAGAAGTGTGATGTTATCTGTACCTATTCTTATATTATTTTTAACATTTCAGCGTTTTTAAAATCGGTTTTTATTTTTTGTAAAATATTTTTTTATATCATATTAATATTTTCTTAGAATAATAACACAATATTTTATTTTTAGTTTAACTTATGTTTCTTTATTAAATTAATGTATAGATATCTGGAGGTGAACAATACGAGATAGTGAAGTCAGTTAACCAATCCGCACTGGGCCAGCGTGACTGACTAAACATCCTAACTTATGGTAGGCTCGAGCCCCTCGGTGGGGACATGTATGGATTGTGATGGCGTTTGACGAGTCAAAGTGAAAACAGGAAATTATTTTCTAATCCTGCACGCAATATTTCTGCTATACTTGCGGCCTAAACTTCATTCTCAGGTTTTCAAAAGTATGTGATGTGGGAATTGCTCTATTATATGCTCAACGTGTTTGATATTTTTTAGCTTATTAGTTACTAGCTGACCGTATGCAACTTTGTTTGCATTATAACTAACTTTTTCCGTAGGAAAACTTCTCCCGTCAGATTTTTCCCGTAGGAAAATTACCCTATGTCCTTCCCCTGGTCTCGAACTATCCCTATACCAACTTTCGTCAAAATCGGTTCAGTAGTTCCGAAGCCTATTCAATACTAACAAACAAACAATCAAATATTTCCTCTTTATAATATTAGTATAGATTTGAGTCTGTAAGTTTATTAGTGAGTCTATTTGAGTCTATTACTGAGTTAATATTGGATGGTCCCTTGTGGGTTCAGAGTTAGGGGATAACTATTTAAATATTTGGGACATGTATTGACAAGTACAACATTTAGAAGATAGGGAATAACTCATTTAGAACCGCTTAAAGCGAAATTAGATTTATTTCGGATTATTTTGGTGTTTACGTCACGTAAAACTCGAATAAACATGACTATTTGAAAATTACCAAAAAGTGATGTAGGTAATTCTTGTGTTATGTTTCTAAATAATTATTTTAATGTTTATAATTACTTTAATGAATAAACTAGAGTTCATTCATATTATCATTTGAAATCTTTATAGTTTTTAAATTATTAAATCCTAAAATAAGAGTCATATTAAATAAACCTTTGTGAATAAGAAAACACAAGAAATGTTGTTTGTGGAAAACAGACTTAGTAACTGTGTAGAGTTAGCGAGCTCTTTTTCTACTAACAATTTTCATTTGTTGTTATTTCTATTCTTAGAAAATCAAAGTATAATGCTAACCTACTGTAAATGGTAGTTGATTAGATCCTGCGTCGGGGGATGGAATGCGATGGCATTGCTTAATAACGGACAACGGACGGACACGTCCAACCATAGGAGGCTGATGTGCCGGACTACCTACCATTGCGATAGAGATCCATCAGGCAAGGTGGATCGCTCGCTCTATTTTACTTCCACCATGGCTAAAGAGTCGTTGGCAAAGCAAACAACCCTTGTTATTGGCAAGAGGTTGCCACGCAAATAAACATAGGTCCTAAGTAATAATATTGTCCACGTGAAGTATTGCTATCTGTTCCAAGGGCGTGAAGAGATTTTTGAAAGATGGGCAGCCAGCGATTGATGCATCTAGAATCGTAGTCTCTTATATGCTTCTTGAACAATTACCATCAAATGGCACACAAGGTGTTTGGTACATACCCCATCAAGCCGAAACCTACACATGTTATCTATCATAGTCATATAAAAGTTAGCAATCGAAATTGTAAAATTAATTTTCCTAGCTCCCATTCAAAATGTTGGGTCTGTGAAAAAATGTAATGGAGAATTAGAAAATTAATTTTACAATTTCGAATTTTCAATGACGCCATAACTTGGGTAGGCTTCAGTTTTATGGGGTACATACCAAAACTTGTATATAAACAAAACAAAAAGACAAATACAATGGCGCAAGCAAAACAAAGGACAAAGATTTTTACTTAGCTTTGAAATCCTCTAAGTGCATCCAGAGTGTATAAAGAAACATTACTTTCATGTCTTTAACGACGAACATAGAAATTAAATCACAATTTGTTTTGAACTATCTTTTGTTTTCTTTTTTTATTCGAATTCATCGCATTGCTCGGGATCAGCCGTATTGTCTATAGAAATCGGATCAGTGTGTTACTCTGACTGTAACAAGCCTCCCATTGAACAGAATATCAATGTAGCCATGTTTATTACGAAATGAAAAGTTTTCATTTTAATGTCAATGTCAATAAAAAAATACAAAATGAACTTTTAAACGAATTGCTCAAATAACGTATGGCTGACCCCAGCTGGGCAACAAAAAAAACGGTGAAAAATAGATTGTTTGATTATGCAGCTATAATGTCTAGAGTTTGTCGGCAAGTTTCAGAGTTTGTCGTTTGTGCGGTTCAGAGATATGTATGGCTCAGCTGAGGTAATGTTACCCCATCTGAGCCATACATAGAAATGAAATCACAATCATATCTCTGAAACGCGCCAGCGAGTAACTCTGAAACTTTACAAACTCTGACAAACTCTAGACATTAAAGCGGCATACTCTATTTTTCACAGTTTTTTTTTGGCCCAGCTGGGGTTAGCCACACTGAAATAACTTAACATATAAATTAAAGCTTATATCAATTTTACCTCAAGTAGTTTGTGACTTTGAACTGTCATAATTTAGTTGGTTAGTTTTTCAACTTATTCAATATGACCTATTTTAACGAGGTGCAATGCTTTGACGCATCTTACTTGTCGATGGATAAATCGACAGGCGTGTGTGGGACTCACCCCGCAGTCAAGTGTGCGGAGCATACCCACTAACTAAAGCAACCTCTTTTTCGATCATATTGTCTATTACATAGTCGATGTGATCCGGGAACTGGAAAAACTCAACTATCCGGACCACCCTGGGTTCTCAATATGACCTAGAGATTGAATTACTTATGTGACTTAGTGAAAAAAAAGTAGCTTAGTAAAAGAATCCTCCCATATCGATATTCTCAATAATGAATTTTAATTGATATACCCGACACGATTGCAAAGCATCTTTTAATTCTAACTAGTAATCTATTAAGTACACATGCACCTAATGAGTTAAAGCTTAGCTTTATTGTTGTATGTAGTGGGAAACTTCCTGAATAGATTGCCAGTGGAGATTGCTTTGCCAATCTACGTAACTAAATTGAAACTTTATTTGAAATCAAAGTAAGTGTTAGGGAATTTATTGTAGAGTAATGATAGAAGTGCTGTGAGTGGATCCGTTTATTTTTAAGATGCCGCGACTTCAAAGGAAAAAAAACGGAACCCTTATATAATTACTTCTCCGTCCGTCTGTCTATAATTGAATTGGATGTACCTATATTTACAGGAGGAAGACTCTGTACCAGGGTCATCTGCTTGGGTACCTCCGTCTTACCTATTTCTGCCGCAGAGCAGCAGTGCTTGCATTGCTGTGTTCCGGTTTGAAGGGTAAGATATGACAGTGAAATTACCAAGTACCGTGACTTTACATCTGAGGTCACAAGTTGGCAACGTATTAGAGGTGACTGTTACCACTTACCATCAGGTGGGGAGTTTGCTTGTTTGCCAACTTAATTGCAATAAAAAATATTTATGAGAAGAAAAAGAATCATTGTTAATTTTTTCTTGACAAAAAATCCCTACTGAAGTTTGATCCTTTGGTTAACGGATCACAATATTATGATTTTTTAAATATTTTATTATGTATTAACATACTTTTTGGCGTAACCCAAGCATTGTTTGATAGCGTTTATGTGCTCATCATTCAATCCGTTCGTCTGTATGTCTGTCTATCCGTTCCATCTTGATTTCCACTCTTATTAAGCCCTCTTCAAAAATTAAATTTTTTAAGCTAATATCCCAAAATTGTGTCACCTGTGGCCAAAAACGTTAATTTTCGTTAATTCAATACAACGTGCTCCAAAATAACACGTAAAAAAATATATAACAAATTAACAAAGTCAAAAATATTGTCAACCCTAGTAAGCTGTCATGTCAGAGAACCGGAGAGAGCACCGCACCTGTGATTCTGCGTAGTTTACTCTTTAATTTTACTAAAATAGGGTTTGCACATCAATGACAAAATTTCATGATTCTTTTTTTCGGCGGTAAGTTATCCAGTGATACTAAGGTTTCCAAATATTGTAAATGGACTCTGTATAAGGGACCATTAAACCCCCTTTATTTTTGTATGGTCTATATCAACTCGTTGTTAGTGTATGTATGTTTTTATCTTATAAACATTACTATCTGTCTATTGTAAAATAGACAGATAGTAACGAGACAAGTTTAATTTCAATAAAATTTAGAACTTGTGTTTCCGAACAATACATACACATTTAACTAACATTTTGCGTAAATTAAATTGAAACAAATTTGCACGCACTAACAATGCCGTATCACTTAAGTTACATTAAATCAGCGCAGAAAGCCCCACAACTCCGTTAAATAATTTGAAACTAGATGTAAGCGATGACTGCAAAGTTGCCCAAACTAAAATTTACATTTCACGTTTGAAATAGTTAGTGACGTAGTAATTAAACTTGGAGTTCTAACTTTAAGCCCATTGCAATTGTTTTAACGAAATTATTTCGCATCGTTACCGCACTTGTGTGCTGGTGGTGGTTAGTTTAATATTATGAGTGAACCGGTTTCATTTATAAGTAGCTAGTACTTATTTCACGTTTGCTTACAATTTTCGCATCAATAGGTGTAGAACTCAAATATTTGATCGCGGAGGAGGTTCATAGACTTATCTCTTATAGATTTACGTTGGTTATTCGCCTTCCGTCGAGCGCGTAAGAGCGTCGTCGGTGGCGCTCGCTGTGGCCTCGGCATTATACTGTGCTTCGAGTGGAATCGGGAGGCCCGCGATCGATCCTGCCATGTACCAATGTGTTTTTCGTTTTACGAATTTCATATGTCCATTTATCTGACGCTCCTATGATGAAGGAAAACATCGTGAGGAAACCTGCATTTATCTGCGAAGTAGTTCAAAGGTGTATGTGAAGTCAACCAATCCTCACTGGGCCAGCTTGGTTTGACTAAGGCCTAATCGCCCTAACTGGTTAGGGTAGGCTCGTGCCCCTCGCCTTCCCACAAGGTGGACTGACGATCTGGTGAAGGTCGCGGGAAGGCGCTGGTTGCGAGAGACGCAGGACCGATCGGTTTGGACATCCCAGGGGAAGGCCCATGTCCAACAGTGGGCATCTCTTGGCTGAAATGATGAATGATTATGATGATTTATTAAATGCCAAATAAGTTGGGAAATAAACCAATCAACACAAGAAGAAATAATGACTCGGGCGGGATTTGAACCTGCCTCTTCAACATACCGTGTTGACGTCTTGACCAATTGCGCCACCGAGCTTATACCAGCCCTGACGAAATTTCAACTGTATTGGTTACTACTATATTAGCCCATAACATAACATCCCACTGCTGGGCAAAGGCCTCTCTACTTTTTCACCTATCGTCTCTATTTTCGACCCAAAATAGAGACTATTGGCGATTAAAGATAAACGTAAAAAAATATATTTGTGGTTTTATATTCACATTTTGTTTAAAAATGATAAATAAGTTATAGAATGAAAAAATCAATACATGATATATTTACGTTGATTATTTGATAAAACATAAAAGTACAAAGCTCGTTGCAAATCGTTTGAACCGTTTTTTTTCCTGCATTATAGAAACATTCTTAATATTCAAATGCTTCACAGCCGATGTTCGGGAAATAATTAAATTTTTCAGCGTATATTTTTCCTTTACGTTGTTAAAGATCTTGTTAAGATTTATTTTTCTCCTAGCAATAATTGTGATCTGGATATAATTTATTTACTTTCTGTTCTATTTGTTTCTGAATACTTGCTAAATAAATATTGCTACGAAAATTATTAACTCCAAAAATTGGTACTTTAACACTTCAAAGAGATCGATTTATTTATATATGTTTTGGCCACAGTCGTTCGGCTTACTATTCATTAAGAGCTTTCAATATTTTGATAGAATTCATGATAATAGACGGGAACATCAAAGGTGGCCTGTTAGTCTCTTTGTAGTTCGTATTGATTATATTTACAAACAAACCCGAGGAATAATTCACAAGTAATAGCTTTATGTTGAGGGTTTCAATGAAAGTGGAGGAATATTATGAAAACCCTGAAGAAGATATCAAAATTATAGGAGTAGTTAAAGGTAGAACTTTTAGGAAAGCCATCAAATAGTAATGTGATTTAAGACCACCGTAGGATAGCTAACTTGAATATTCAGAAATCCAATTCATATCAGAATTGTTTTGTCTCAGATTGCAAAATTCTTATAAAGGTGAAGAGCAAGTGGATGAACGGCCTTATGGATATAATTTCTAACCGCCTCCGTGGTGTAGTGGTTGAGGTCGATCAGTATTTATCGGAAAGCCCGGGGTTCGATTCTTCATTGGGAGCGGTAGTTTTTCTGCTTGGTGTGATTGATGGTAGGGCTTCTTGAGCTTCTAGCTACCACAGTTTTACCTAAGTTTGTGGCTATAGTAACAATGTTAATAGCATTGTTGTGTTCCGCAATTATGGGTAAGTTAGCGAGAAATTGTTGAGGAGTCCAGGTGAGGCTCGCTTCCACCTTCGGCCTTATCGTCACTAACCATTAAGTGAGATGAAAGCCAAGAGCTTCCCTGCCGTATGATGTAAAAAAAGTATTTCAGTTGTTGAGTCGTCCAAATAAAACTCGCTTCATATTTGGCCTCATTGTCATTTACAATTGTCATGTGAATTAAAATCTTCACATATGTATCTAAACGCATATCGAATGTATAAGTATAGACGTCAGTCACAATGACGTTGATAAAATAGAAGTTTCTGGAGTGATATCGTCATTTGCAATGGAGAAAATTGGTCACAGACCCGCTCCGTTATAACAACGATCCATTACTTAGAAACCTGTTCAGTCGTGGCTAAAGCGTCGGAAACCGTCAGGTGAATTTCACCCTACAAATAGCTCAGGGGATAAATGACGCACACCTTACAAATGTTCGTAGTAAGAAATGTTGGGCTTACAACATAAATGATGAAAAACTCCACGCAGCCGTAGGTCGGGGGGCCGGAACAGAATTTGTTTATCGGCCGCGTTGGGAGAGCGGACATTGTATAAAAAATTGGTTAAGAGATGCTTGCCTTACGCGCAATATAAGGTTAGCTACTTTTTCAATGTGTCTTTAAAGGATGCATAAAACTGCATTCTTAAATTTGAAAGTTAGTCAAAAGTAATTTACTGAGTTTATAGAAAGAGCAACTAGCCCTTAAAGCTTAGCTTTGGACTGGACGTCAGCGATCGGCAGTTCATAGAGGGCCATTTTATAGAGGGCCTAGCTAATGATTCCATTCCAAGTCCAAAACTAAGAAAGCTAGTGCGGGAGTGGGAATACTTCACGCCTCTTTGGTATTTGCTAATGTTATAGGACCCACAGTGTTATTGTTTAGGCATTTCTATACCTAACGGAAATTCTTTGACGTTGCAAACTTATAGTTATAACATACGACTAGTCACAATACTCAGTAATTTAAGTGACTACTTTGCGTCAGAAATGGGTAAGATAGAGCTGCTCAGAACACTCATTGCAGAGAATCCCACTGCTACTATTTAGACCTAGTAACCTGATTTTCCCAACGTATTTGTTGTAAATGAGCTCATGATGCAAGGTTGTAAAGAGATTGTAAAAGTAATCTTGTTTTCTGAAAACCACCTAGACAAAGCCATGGACAAATACCATCTTATTGCAAACTAACTTTTGCGTGCGACTTTTTATCCAATTTTATTATCCAATCTGCTTATCTCCTTCCCCATAACTCAATCTATCTCCATACTGAATTTGATCTAAATCAGTTCAGCAGTTATAGATTACCCATATTCACTTCCACCCTCTTCTCACGCCCTTAAAGGATGATTTCTGCGATAAAAACCATCATATGTCCTTTTCCGGGACTCAAATGTCTACTCATATGTCTATACCAAATTTCATCTAAATCGTTTCAGCGGTTAAAGCGGGATGAGGTAACAGACATACACACTTAGCATTTATAATACAAGTATGGATACATATTAGGTTCAGGAAGGGAAGCACCTTATCAAGTAATAAATGTAAATAAATGCGAGGCGAAGCGGTTGTAGGCTCACCAAGGTGGACCAAAGATCTTAAGA
The DNA here is from genome assembly GCA_963935595.1 of Schoenobius gigantellus. Classification (NCBI taxonomy): domain Eukaryota; kingdom Metazoa; phylum Arthropoda; class Insecta; order Lepidoptera; family Crambidae; genus Schoenobius; species Schoenobius gigantellus. The sequence continues at coordinate 27,461,302 of OZ012554.1, forward strand.
TTACGGGAATGAAGATCAAATCAGTTTGATGCCTTGAGATGAAGCATCTGCTTAGCAGTATCTTTGAATGATAAATAATTATGATGATTCTAATCCAAACAATAAAGAAATTATCACTGACTTACTTTTTCCGTTAGCAAATAAAAAATAACGTGACAAACTTCATTGCAATCGTGTTCATTAATTTATAGTCCCTTCGTTGTGACGATTTTTTGTTCCGCCTTTATATCGAACGAATATTATCATTCAGGCATATTTTGTGTGAAATTCCCACATTAGCATTTGGTGACAGGTGCGAACCGGCGCGGCCTCACGGCTGAATAAAGTTGCGTTGCGTTTTTACTCATTATTGTTTTATTATTTAGCATGGCCTTCCGTAAGGAATCGTGACGAAGCAAGTCTACTGGTTTCTTTATCACAAAATAAACATAATTAGTCCGCTAGACCAAGTAAACAGTACATTTAAATCTGTATGTAAAACTATAATTCGAAAATACAATTGGAATAATGCGTGTGCCCTACTGATTTATTAAAGTGGCTCTCAGACCTTAACTGAATGTGTTATGACGGCTTGCAATGGGTGGACTACCCTAAACGGAACTACTATAGGAAAGCAATGTGTTCACTATAATGCAAGATGGGGATAATCGCAGGGGTCGACCCGACCGCAGCGCAATGGTGGAGAAACGCCTTCCTGATTAAGGGATCACCTATCTGCATGGGTATCTTTTCTGACCTACCCCCTTAGGCACGCGTTTTTTTTCCGCAGTTATTCCGCAGAAGAAATGTATGGAAATGACATAAGCCTGTGACAACCTCAAGCTATTTTTACCGCAGCTAATGTCATCTCCATACATTTTTTCCGCGGAACTTCCCCGGAACGTCTGCGGAAAAAATTGTGTGGGGCTTTAACCTAAGGGGTCCGTTTGCATTCTGCGGCGGTTTGACAGGCAATGCAATCACTGGGTACTGGGACTGGGACCCTGTCACAAATTAGTCACGCATTTTATCGTCCTTGTAAGGCAATAGACTTGAAAATTTTACAGGAACCATAATTATACGTTCTGTAGGCGACTGTAGTCAATTACCATCAGTAGGCAGACTGTATGTATGCCAAATTTTTGTATAAAAAAGTAACTATAGAAGATGGTTGTATTTCATGAATTGTTTATTGTGGTTGTTGTCTTATGAATATATTTTCTTTCTTTCTTTCTAACTTTAGAAAAAGCTTAATATTAATTATAATATTTATTAGGATAGAAACAAGCAAAGGTTATGGTCAAGATCGAATCAGAAATGAGGTAATCCCCAGGAGAATTAAGTTCATCAACATAACCTAGAGAATTGTAAGTAATGCGAATAACTGCATTGCTTATCGCGCACAAAGCACTTAAGTAAGGGTGAATAAAAGCGCAATAGGGTAATTTGTAAGGAAATACTCGCACCTAACCAGGGTAAATTAAATATTGAGGCAAATATGTATATCTTAAACAACGGCCGCCACCAATATTGTTCACTTTTTTATTTAATACGAAAGTGCACGATTTAACTCAGATAACAAGAAATCAAGGCAAATTTGATTACTTCCTGATGAAGGTAATTTTAAAAAATCTATAAAATCAATAAAGACAAAACTTCCTAATGGGCGGGAATCGAACTCGCATCTTCAATATACCGTCAAATCAAATCAAATCAAATGTCTTTATTTGCGGATACAGGTATGATATTTGTTTACAATAAATTTCATGTGAGAACAGCCATATCCTGCCTTGTGGCATGCAAATACCTTTTCTTATCAAAGGTAGTATTATATTTCTGAGGCAAAAGTATATGTTTTATAAAAAGATATCACTTAAATTTTAACTACATTGAAATATTATTAATTGTCGAGTTATATATTTAATGTCATAAATTGCAAAATTAAGTATGTCATATTTCCAATTTCAAGGGTCATTAATAAATCTTGTCAAAAATTAAAAGATGCTATGTCAATCTTCATTATCAATAAATATTGTGTAGCTACAGCTTGTCGTTAAGAAACTGGTCAATTGTATAATATGCCTTTTTTATCAATAACTGTTTTAATTTTGATTTGAATGTGTCAAGATTACTTTCTTTAATACATTCTGGTAAGTGATTAAATATTCGTGGGGCCATTACAAATACACTTTTGTTATATCGGGCATTGTCATTTGGTAGTTACCGTGTTGACGCCTTGACCACTCGGCCACCGAGCTCTTACCAGCTCCGACGAAATTTTAACTGTATCAATCTCTTTTGTACTTTGTTAAGCCAAAGTACACTTTATTGGGTGTTAATAACAACTACTAGAAAAAACGAGTGGCCCATCACTGGTCAAAACGCGGGTACGACCCCCGCCCGAGACGTAGTTTTTTCTTTATAGATTTTTTCTTTTTTCAATAAATTGAAGAAAAAAAAAAAAGAATTGAATTTAAAATGTTAAATAAATTTAGCATTTTAAAGAAGGCAGTGTGTCAAATATAAAAATGAAGGAAACTTTTGAAAATTAATACAACCAAATCTCTAACAATCCTCTAACAAGTACATATTTTTTAACTTGTATAATATTTTCAATATTCTGTTTTCTTAAAGCAATTCAACACAGCGATCGCTACAATCCTATAACGTTGGCTAGAAATTAGCGTTTATTATCTCAGAGACGACGAAGAATTTAGATATGGTTTTGCTATGAAAGAACGATTGCCACCTGTCTAGGCCCCCTGTTCTGTCACTCACGTAGTATATACAGAATTCGGCTTGTATTAAGGGGCCACAGTACCTACTACTAGCGCCGCCATTCGTTTTTATTAATTATGATAAATTAAAGACGTTCCTCCAAAAAATAGATCAGTCAAGAACTCAATACAGATATGTCAGATTTTTTGAGCTATTCAGGCATAGATAAAATTATTGCTAAAAGTGGCCACTTTGAGCGAAAATTCGGATTATGGATATTCCTATACATTTTATCTATGCCTGAATAGCTCAAAAAATCTGTTTTTTTTTTTATGTAAGGCCCGGCAAATGACCTCCTCCCGCCTGATGTTAAGCGGTGAAAGAGGCCCAAATGAGTTGACAGATAGAGTAGGGACGACATCCACTATCCTACCTGCCCGCCCCTTGCCGGCATAAAAGATGCTTTTTCACACCTCTTTTGAAGGAACCCATGTTGTAGGATGGAGGAAACACGTGCGCAGGTAGAGAATTCCAAGTGTGGGATGAACGACAGAAGAAGGAATCTTGGAATTTCTTGGTACGGTGTGAAAAGGAAGATACAGTGTAAGGATGACTCCGAAGGTCCTTACGCGTGTTTCTGTTAAGGAATGGAGAGGGAGGGATAAGGTTAAAGAGCTCCTCAGAGCATTCCCCATGGAACATTCGGTAAAAGGCGCTAAGAGAGGCGATGTCACGACGAAGTTGTAGAGGCTCGAGGGTGTTAGTTGCCTCTACATCGCCAATTATTCGAATAGCGCGACCTAAATATCTGTATTGAGTTCTTGACTGATCTCTTTTTTGTAGAAACGTCTTTAATTTATCGTAATTAATAAAAAACGAATGGCGGCGCTAGTAGTAGGTACTGTGCCCTCCTAATAACGTACAAGAGCAAGACAAGAGCTTATGTAAAAACAAACTCAATATTGAGATTGTTTTTACATAAGCTCTTGTACGTAGTATCTCTAATTAGTTTGTGCTTGGCCCTCATCTCACCTGATGGTCAGTGACGATAGCGCCGAAGGTGGAAGCGAGCTTCACCTGAGGCCCAATTCAGCTAATAAACTACAGCCGAATCGAAACTAAACCGTTGCGATCGACCAATCAGAACGCCACATTATCACGTCATCGAGCAGTTGAAAGGCAATATAAGCGCTCCGATTGGTCGACCGCAACGGTTCAGTTTCGATTTGGCTGTAGTTTATTAGCTGAATTGGGCCTCTGGACTCCTCAACAACTGGGGAACTGGCTATCTTATCTCTAATTGTCGGAACACAACAATGCTACTCGTAATTACATTGTTATTATGACGACAAACTTAGGTAAGGTGGTAGCAAGCCAGGCGCACTCAGGCGCCCTCCCACCAACCAAACTGACCAGAAAAACTTCTGCCCCTATGGAGAATCGAACCCCGGACGTCCCGATCAACACCCGGTGGTGTCAACCACTAGACCTTTATTTGGAACACATACAGTTAATAATGATATATATAGATTTGTACATAATTATGTTACAGAAACCAGTGAAGTGTTCACTTATATTTAGAATTTTGGTCTGAGCTATCTTCATTAGGTATATTATATTTAAGCAAGTGTAAAAATAAAAGTTGGATAAAAAACTTATTACAACCAAATAATTTGAATTTAAAATAGGTTATTATGTCAATACAAAAATATATGGTATATAATTAGGAATAAAAATGTTAGATAAAAAACTTAAAGATAAGCAGGTATGGTCGGTAGCACATCAAGCCCCACACTTGCATTGCGAAAGCCGTCGCTAATTACGAGCGACATTACGAGCGAGATAGATGTTAAGATGCAGTTTTGACGTTAAATATATGAAACATCTGTCAATAACAATATCTGAATATATATCTCAATTTCGAGATGCAATTATTAATATGAGCTTTAAAGACTTCTAAATATTTTGCGCAGATGATAACTCACTACTGAGATAGCCCTTCATGACTTGATATCGGTTTTGAGGACTTTTTACTTATTTTGCACTAATATAGGGCTGCCATACGTCCCGGTACACCGGGACATGTCCTGGTTTGTAGCGTTATGTCCCGAAAGAGCAGAACCTCGGAAAAATATGAGTAGACAAAGAAAAGCGACACCGAGAACGCGAACATTGATTGTAAGGAAGAGATAAATAGATTTTTATTTTTTATTAATGATTGTTGATTTTCTTTCAATATTATTTAATTTTAATAAATATCCTAACAAAAATGAAACATAAAAGTCCGTAACGAAATACAAGTTTGATTTTATTACTTATTTAATTAAAGTTGTTTTATAATATTCATTGAGCTTTTGAATTGTCCTTAGTTTACCTTTTTCTATTCTAAATGTCCCGGTCGATGATTCGGAACTTATGGCAGCCCTACACTAATAGGTACTCGTACCATTATTTTTACAAAGGTAATGGTATTAATGCAAAACTCGTACGCCAACATAGAGAAATACGAGTAGTGTGTACTGTTGTAAAATTTGTGTAGATATTTCGTCAGTCGCCCATGATAATTGTTCGTCTCAAGTTTTGCTGCAAATTTAAACTCTGGTTAATTAAATAACAGTTTATACTTAAACTTCTGATAGCTGAACAAATTACATCACTTGTTCCACTTACTTTTCCATTACCATTAAATTAAAGATTAACATTTAGTAAATGCCTACCAAAGTAAGTATTCAAGCATTAGTGAGAGGTTAAAAGCATTTGAATTTTTAACAGACTTCGCTTCAAACTGACGAGCAAATGATCATAAGCCGTACCTAACTTTTGATACAGATAATATAAACTTTCGTTAATTACCTTCAAATCTTTGACGTTTTATTAAAGTTAACCATAAGAAAGTTGACTGTAATCTCTTAGGATGGACCTGAATGTTTAATGAGTTCGTTCGTTGCAGACTCGCAAATGACTACGAAGAAGTTTACCGAGGACCCGGAATTCGAGAGGCCTATTGGAAATCACACTTTTTTCCTGGGGAGGGAGGCGGTGCTCGGCTGTGCCGTCATAAGCCTGGGGAAGCATAAAGTAAGTGCTCGTTATAGAATTGTTCTATAGGATTAAGTAATCGATGTAATCTAAGAAAGCGATACCAATACTTAGGAAGACATTGGACACTTACGTAATTTAACCGCACAACCGATGATCCCTATTCAAGATTCGACGGACTAAAGATTAATACAGAATACAGCTTAGCATAAAAAACTGCGGGCACCATAGGTACTAGAGGCTAAGGAGAAATAAATGAAAAACTACCTAGATGTTTATTATATGATGTTTATTAGATTAACGTTAAAGGCGAGGCTTCTCAGGAAATCCATATACTTAGTTGATAAATAAAATTTCTTAGCTTCTAATGTCGCTTACGTGCTGTGACCGAAAACGTTACTTTTTACACGTTTAAATCGATTTTTTTTAAACTAGAATACAAAATAAAAAAAAGTATTTTTGCAATTTTCTAGAAAATAAAAAATACACATCTATTGGTAAGACTAACATGTCATTTATTGTAGTATTTTCTGATTAAATACTGAACAGTGTGATTTTGGATTTCTTTTCTATCGAGTGAAATATTAATAATCATGTTTCTGTCTTTATGAATGTTTAATTAGTATGTTCAACAATATCATATATGAATTTGAGAATTGTATATTTTATATTTGTGGCAGTACAGTAAATCGAAATTGCCTGAAAATGGGAAAGATATAGCCTTAATGCTAACCAGGTTGTTACGGCTCGTATCTCGATCTCTCTTTTACGCTGTTGCCCTGGTACTACTCCCAGATGGCCGATGGAAATCGAAGCTTTAATGTCACCGACAATTATTACGTAACTCAGTTTATGTTCAATACAACATCCATACATAATCTCTGAGTGATTAATTTCATGTGGTGAGTGCTCTTCGCCTGATTGCTATTTTCCGGGAATCTCGATAAAAGTGTTCGTTATATTATATTATGCACTTAGTCCGTTTTGGAAATGACGGTATCTTTTAAGTGTCACTTGTGAATGTTCCCACATTACATTAATTGGTTCTAAATAACTTTAATCTTTTAACAAATCGAAGGAGTATAAAGCTATTAGCATTATGCTACTGTGTTGGCAAACTATGGTAAAGGTGGTGGTACCTAGTCAATTTAACACCGTAGTTCTTGATTTAATCTTATTTTTTACAGTCAACATCTACCAAACATACAACTTTGCTATAAATCTAAGTAAATGTAAAATATAACTTAAGTGTTGCTTTAAGATTTGATGATATAATGTAGCTACTACCTATTTGATTATCTACCTTATTTGATTGTTGTAAAATAATGGCTTAATCATAAATCATTTTTGTGACTTTCGGAATTACTCCAAACATATTGAAGAGACTATCAACAAAGTATGTTACCTATGTTACAGACCGCGTTCGTCGACGAATGTATTTGTCAATTTTGGCACAGACCTCTTTTATTGAACGATCGGATAATTGAATAAGCTACAGCGGTTGGCCAAATTGATTGAGCGAGTATCCAAAAGGTAGGGTATCCGGAACCGATTACTGGGGCTCCCTTTGTTTGTTGAGTATAGATCCAACTTTTTTTGCCTTTAAGGTTTGTTTTTTTAGGGGTTCGTACTACAAAAGGAAAAAACGGAACCTTTATAGGATCACTTCGTTGTCCTGTCTGTCTGTCTATCAAGAACCTTTTTCTCGGGAACGCGTAGAGATATAAAAATGAAATTTATCTGAAATACATAAATAAATACAAGTACTGGTCTGTGCTATCGGGTGTGAATAGTACATTGTTACCCTAGGGGTGAAATTATATATTTTGTCTCGAGACCGAGTTTGGCGCCGATATAAAGAATTTTTTTTAATGCCTTTATTATAATTTTCTTTCAACTATTTCTTTAAAATAACATAGATTTAGGCAAAATATTAACAAATTTTTCAGTGATGAAAATGAAAAATAATGGCTGAATAGCCACAGAAAAAAAATAAGCGGGAAGCGGCAATCCGATCTTCATTTGTTTGAGTTCGCATGTGCCAATACCACAGAACACAGAAAGAGGTCTGTGTTCTGTGGCCAATACTTTGTGTTATTTCAATTTTACACCGCGCTGTAATTGAGTGGCTGTTTAAAAGTTGGAACATGGTTCAATAGAAATTTGTTTCTTATTTATAATTTGACAGCTGTCAATTGAAAACGATTCTCCCTAGGGCTGAAAAGTATTACTTTCAACCCGCTCCTCAGGCAACTACAGACCAACTTTCCGAGTATGACTAATGAAAAAAATCAAACTTGTAAGTAAACGCGGTCAAAAGATATAACCGTTTATGTCGCATATTTTTGCATATTTCCTGTTGACATTGAATCACGGAATATCACAAGATATACACGTTCTAAATTGGATGTTGATACGTAGTTATGAACGGTGAATAATATCTGGTGTAAGACATTGTCGGAGCCACTACAAAATGTTTTTAAGCACTGTCTAAAGTTTGACATTGTTTTAACATGACGCTGTTTTACTTGTCATAAATGGGTAGATCAAGACAGCTTACTGTAGTAATACCGTGCATATCTTTTTTATATTAAACCTTGCATTTCCTTTAAAAAATGCAAATTAAATTGAAAAATGAATAAAATCAATAAAGAAAAATTTCGTCTCGGGCGGGACTTTGTTAAGCCAAAGTAGTATTTAATACTATTTTGGCTTTACAAAGTTGAAAAAGAGATCAATAGGTTACAGATTTCGTCAGGGCTGGTAAGAGCTCGGTGGCCGATAGGCGTCAACACAGTGTTGGATGGAGACGCGGGTTCAAATCCCGCCCGAGACGAAATTTTTTCATTATTAATTTTATTCGTGTTTAAATTGAATAAGCATTTTTAAAGACAATGCAAAGTTTTGTACAAAGAAGATATACGCAGTCTTACTACAATAAGCTGTAACACCTACCCATTTAAAACTAAGTAAAACAGCATCAGTTAAAACAATGTCATACTTTAGACAGTTCTTAAAAACTTTTTTTAGTAGCACCGACAATGTCTTAAACCAGATATCAAGGAAAAAATCTTAAAACCGTAAATATGTAAGTAGTAGAACGTATATACTTATATGAGTTTGAACGGAACCCTTCGTGCGCGATTCCAACTCGCACTTGCCCGGTTTTGGGTTCCGCACCTGATGAGGAAAAAACGGAACGGAGGTGGAATGCTTTTCCTCACCGTACTTGGGCTTTTTACCGTTCTTCGATGGGTCAACAGGTGTGTGTGTGTTACTTACCACTAAACCAACCTCTATGTCTTTCATTTTCATAGTCGAGGCGATCTGGGGAATGGGAAAACTCAATTACCCGGACCCCGGGACAATTTGACCAGCTTAGCTTCGGTTCGGGTCTTAAGGCCTATGGAGGATTACCTTGGACATTTGGGTAATCCTTAGACAAGGGGGCTTATAGTCACGCTCATCAGAAGACACCCTAGCGCACAGGCCACACCTAGGTCGGTCATGGTAGGCGGGCTAGGCGGGCTCCATAGGCACGCCTTCTACCACCCATCCATCTGCGTCGGAGAGGAGAGGTGCGTGGGTTATTTTCCCGCCCACTCTCCACTGCCTTCTTCTGCGTGGATGTAATGTAGCAGAAGACCAGACATCTTTCGAGTGATGTCTGGTATAGCTGCATAACGCCTTACGTAGTTCAAGACGTTGGGATCGCCAGGTCGACTACACTTATTAATAATAATACTTTATGCTCAGCTCTATCGTCGGGAGCGTAGCAGTGATGGCATTTTTTCCCGACGAGTGACCTTATGCAAATAGTCATCATCATCACAGCTCATATACGTCCCCACCGAGGGGCCCGAGCCTACCCTATGTTAGGTTGATTAAGCCTTATATATAATTCTTTATTGTACACATAAATATTCAAATATACAGTGAGTACAAGGTATACAAGGGCAGACTTATCTCTGGGAGAGATTTCTTTCAGCCAACCAAAGTGGCAGTGTAAGATGTTGTGTAAATGCGGGAACAAATTTCGGCCTTTCGGCCGTCATGGCAACTAAACATCGCAACCACGATGCAACGCAACATGACCTTAGTCAACCACGCTGGCCCAGTGCCGATTCGTCGACTTCACATACACCATTGAATTTCTTCGCAGATGTATGCAGGTTGCCTCACGATGTTTTCCTTCACCGTAGGAGCGTCAGACAAATGTAGGTACATATGAGATTCGAAACGAAAAACACATTGGTGCATGGCGGTCTCGAACCTCGACCTCCTGATTGGAAGGCAAGTGCCGAATCCACAGTGCCACTAACGAGTATGCAAGAAGTGACCGAAGCAAACTCAACATCCCTACCACCAATCAATTTTTTTAACTGCTTTCCTGCTTCACCAAACGGGCTGTTCATTAAAGGTAAACGCTATGCCTCCCCTTCCTTATTCAGTAGCGTCCGCGTCGTTACAATTAAAAACAAAGACGCCACGAAGCCACACAGGATCCTTGGTAAATTAAAAGTACAGGTTAATTGCACCGCTGGCACACCTACATCGTCGCTCGGTTTATTTTACCAAAGCCCTGCCTAAGCAACTTACATTACAAGCTCCCAAGTTTAACACTTTAGTTGATATACGAGCGAACAGTTTCTCTGATGACCCAACTTTGTCTTAGTATTACTTGCAACTTATTGTGTGCTAGGGACATTAGGACGTGACTGACAAATTTTGGTGGTGTAATCCTTGCAGATATGACCAATAAATTCGAATTAACGATGCGGTCTGATATTGCTTGTTAGACGTTTCCATTTCAGCTTTGATGTTGAAAGTTCGATGATAATTTACAAAGTCCTGACGCCATGTTATCAGGTCCTATTCCAGGCAGCTTAACTGACTTTTTCTTTTTTTTATTGTGTTGCAAACGCCTCATTCTGTATTACGTAATACAAACAAAAAGTGAATGCCGAAAGTTAATTAGTTCATTATAAAGCAAATCAACTAAGTTGCCTGAAATTAAGAGCTTATAATACGGTGATCATTGGGTATAGTACTTTTACGAAGGAATTTGTTCTATTTAAAAAAAGTTACATTTTATTAACTCATTAAATTAGTAAAATTACAGTAAAGAATAACAGCTTTGCATTGACATCAAATTAAGATGACTTTGTATACAAGTAATAATTTTAACATATTTAGATATTCTAAACTAGAAATAGTCTCTGATTGATGTATTTAAAAAGATTTCACTTTGCCGAAACTATTTCTTGCTACTTTTTGACTAAGTTTGGTTAGGCTTGGGACTTCACCTAATGTAGCGAGCGAAGCAAGCATAGCTTAAACTGTTTGCTTGTCGCATGCCAGATATAATATATTTTATAATAATGGGTAAAATGTTTTCAGTAAATGTATAAGTATGTCCATTTACTAAATTTTTTAATTCAATCAGCATTGAACAGCGATACCTACAAGCTTTGATTTTATTCGGTATCTTTAAATTTAAAAAATCTCTCGCCATCACTAATAATCTAAAGAAAAATATTACGCTTCTTTAATAAAACGAAGCAAAATAGTAGATTAGTAGCTAAGGGCTGTAAGGCATCAATTGCAGCCCGAGATAATTATGCGCACGAGCGCAGCGAGGGCGCCTATATTTCCAGGGTGCAATTGGTGCTTACACCCGAGCTAACTACTCTGCTTTACATCTCGATTGTGAGGTAAGTAGGTCCTTATTACACCCAAATGGGGCTTGTAGGTGACCAATAAGCGCTCTAGGGTAATAATGTAGCTTGGAAACCCCTAGGGCGGTAAGCAATAAAAAAAACACTTCACTATTTCAAAAAGTTCGCGTAATCTAACCATCATACTGGCAATAAATTACTTGAAGCCCCAGGGCTTTTCTAGCTAGCTAGCTTCCGGATCCGGTCATCGTAACGTAAACATTGCAACTGCACTGCTCCACATAATTTAATAATTTATGCTTTAAAAGCCATTGATTATACTTAAAATTCGTAACACCCGGCGACATAACCTCAAGAACTTTTTAAGTCAATATACACACACTGTTTACACTGCGGAAATAAGAAGAATTCTGTGAAAAACCATACTACGTGGAAGTTCACAACGAAGATAACGATATTTGTACAATTTAAAACTTGGAGCACCGTGAGTACAATTATTTCACTAATTATATGTAAACAACAATTAACAAAGGTGATATTACTACAGCTGATGCGAAGTGACAGTATTGACATTCGCAACACAACAGACAAGCTCATTGACAAGCCATACTGCCAACCTCAGAACAATCACTACAGCACTGCCAACCTTAAATTTACTAAGACTAGTGTTGCCAACTATCAGAATAAGTTTCCCTTGTAAACGCAAGTGTTACCAGTGCAAAAAAACTCTGTAATTTGGGGAAATTAACTCCTGACTAAAAATATTTTAAGGCGGGAAATTTAAACCTTAATTAAATTAAAATGTCAAGTCCGAAAGAAGCTAACCGCAACGTGACTCTCAGAAAACCTCTAATAAAGGCTGTTTCATTAGAAAACATAAATTGCTCACTTAGCCCATCGCCAACTAATGAAATATTAGGGAAAAGTTTGGATCTGTCTACCAATATATTCACATCTGAAATGGAAGATATGAAATCTGAAATTTTGGCACTAAAAGAGAGTTTGGATAGTACGCAACATGAGCTGGAAAATGTAATAATGGAGAACAATGATCTCAAAAAGCAGATTACATCCATGCATCAAGAGCTTTGTGTTCTCAAGCAGCTTTGCCGCAGCCCCATTACAACCATACGCCACACCTCCCTGTCATCCAGTGCTAAAATCAGTGCAAGGCGTCGGTTAACTGATAGCTTTAAGAGTACACCGAAAATGACCTTACAGTTAAAAAATACACCCACAATTACAAAAGACTCCTCATCTCAAACAACACCCAATATTACGAACGCAGTTGAAATAGCTCAATCTGGGGTGAAAAATATAAGCCTCACGACTAACATGCAAAGAAAACTTCAAATCCTAGGATCGCAACAATGTACAGGGTTAGCATCAAAAATTATTAAACAAAGAAGTAACACGAACTACGATAAATATGTCATTAGCAGCTTTACTAAACCTCAAGCTACCACAGAAGAAATTCTGAAGAATGGCTATACATTGAACCTAGGATCTGACGACAAACTCATACTGCTCGTTGGTGAGAATGATAAGAATCCTATGAAGGTGCTCATTGAACTGAGTTGCTTCCTTAAAAAGTTCTCTAACATATGTGTTTTAGTCTTAAGTGTTATAGAAAATAATTACCTAAATACTTTCCACTTAAATCAGAATATTAAGATATTATGTAATAATTTTAAAAATTGTAAATTTATTGACATTAATCAGAATTTAAAATATAGACCTTATAATAATAACTTAACATTAATTGGTAATAAATTGAATTATATAATTGATTGTACAGATTATGACAAAAAATTCCTATGTTTAAAAACCTATAATAATGTCAGTAAAATAAAATATACAATGAGAAACCGTAAGGAATCAAATACGCGTTACTTACAAAAATCTATTTTAGACTATTATTCCACGGTAAGAGTAGGACCTATGACTAGTAGTGAACACTTCGGTCCGATGATACAGCCTTCACCGCACTCAATACAATTCAATAATTCCTTTCGTTAATAAAAACAATATGATCATAATACTACATCAAAACATTCAAGGTGTACTAGGTAAACTGGATGAATTTGAGGTTTGTTGTGATGAACTCAAACAGGTTGAATGTAGTGTTGATTTTATTTGCTTATGCGAAACTTTTGTCAAAGCGGGTGAAGAATGTAACTTAAAAATTAAAGACTTCAAAGTTGCTACTGCTTTCAGCAGGAAAAAAGAAAGGCGTGGTGGCACGTGTATATTATCGAACCCCCATTTAGAGTATAGTGAGTTGTCGCTTACAAAAGATCTAGCTACTGAATATGTGTTTGAATGTTGTGGCATAGATGTTCCTCAATACAAACTCATTATTATTTGCATATATCGTCGATCAAGCTCAAAAAATAAAAAAAATGAAATTAATATATTTTTAGAAAAATTAGAAAATTTATTATTTATCTTACGTAGAAAAAGGAATAGGACTATTGTAATAACGGGTGACTTTAACATTAATATTCTTGAATCCGATGACAATACAAATAAATTAAAAGAATTAATTAAGAATTATAACTTAACAATGCACATAAGTGAAGCTACACGACAAAACTCCTGTTTAGATCTGATAATAAGTAATAATAATAATGCCGTAGGTTCAGTTCTTAGATTAGGGTTATCAGACCATGAAACAGGACAAGTATTAAAAATTCCTACTGATAATAAGGTAGTTCCTCTTAGACAATGGTTTTTATGGAGACGAGATTTGGGGGAAGATAACATACAAAAATTTAAATCTTATCTTCAAAGTCTGAGCTGGAGTGACGTGTATGAGGAAAAAGACTTTACAAATGCTTTCAACAAATTTCATGATATGTTTACCTTGCTATTTAATCTGTGTTTTCCTATGGTAAAAATTAAAATAACAAATAGGGGTAAAAAATCTAAATGGATAACCAGAGGTATTAGAAAATCATGTATCACTAAAAGGCAACTTCGTTTCCATTACTATAAAAATAAAACTTCTGACTCAAAATCTAGATATCTTAACTATAATAAACTACTAAAAAAAATTATAAATACTTCTCAAAAGATAATTAACATTAAATACATAAACAATTCAAAAAATAAATGTAAATCCTCATGGAGTATTATTAATAATAAGGGTCCAGCACTTATTACTGAAAACATACAAATTAAATGTAATGATGCTATTGTATCTGATCCCGGAAAGGTTGCAGAAATATTTAATGAATATTATACAAATCTTCCTGAAGCTACACCGACACAAGACGGAATAAAAAGCAGATTAGACAATCGAAATACATACAAATCTAGTATATTTCTAAAACCCTGCGATTGTCATGAAATTATAAAAATAGTAATGTCCTTGAATAATACACGAGCTGTAGGCTATGACGGTATCGCCACGACAGTCTTACGACGTTGTTGTGGAGATATTATTGAGGTACTTTGTTATCTAGTGAATTGGTCATTTGAAGCAGGCTGTTTCCCTGAATCTTTAAAGTTGTCATTAGTGAAACCAATATATAAAAAAAATGACACCTTGGATATAAAAAACTATCGTCCTATTACGTTGATACCAATCTTATCCAAAATATTTGAAAAGGCTATGCACAAGAGAATAACTGAATACATGAATAAGTTTAATATAATCAATATCAATCAAAATGGATTTCAAAAAGGGAAATCAACTACTCTAGCAGGTTTCAAAATAGTTCAAGAAATCCTTAAACACGTAGATCAAAGTACATGTGTCTCTGCTATCTTTTTCGACATGAGCAAGGCATTTGACTGTGTCTGTCTTAACGCACTTTTAAATAAATGCTACTTTTACGGAATCAGGGGTCCTGCATTTGAGTGGATTAAAAGCTATCTACTTAACAGAAATCAATGTGTTGAGATAAATGGTATGAATGAACTGAGTGAGATTACAACTCATAGGTCTTCTTTTAGAGTAAATAAATACGGTGTACCCCAAGGGAGTGTCTTGGGACCCTTACTGTTTCTCATCTATATTAACGATCTGCCAGACATTACTAAATATCACTGTACATTATTTGCCGACGACGTGTCTATTGTATTAGGCAACAAAGATATTAGTGAACATGGCAAAGAGATATATAATACAGCAATGAAATGTATAGAGTGGCTGACAAAAAACAATCTTACAGTTAATATTTCCAAAACTAAAATTGTTCACTTTTTCAATCGGAAACGTAAATGTCCTAATCTTAACATAACTTACGAAAACGAAGCCATAGAAGAATGTACTGAAACTAATTTTCTTGGTATAAAACTTGATCAAAATTGTTCATGGAAACCACATGTAGAACATTTAAACAATAAAATTAACAAGTTCATATTTGCTTTATGGAAAATATCAAGAATAACAGATTATGAAACCGCAATAATGGCCTACCATGGATACATTATGTCTCTTCTTCGGTACGGAATAGTTTTGTGGGGTAATGCTGTAAAAGTAAATAGTCTATTTATAGCCCAAAAAAAATGTATCCGTGCCATATTTAATGTACCTCCATGGACACCATGTACTCCAATATTTAAGAAATACAAATTATTAACATTGCCTAGTTTATATATATTCGAATCATGCAAATTTGTTAGAGCCAATGCTGAACTTTTTGAAAAATTTGAAGATCGGTATAAATATAGTAATAGACATGTGGGACAGTTAGCGATACCACAAATGAAAACAAATTTGTACAGCCGAAATAGCCATGCCATGAGTGTTCGAATTTACAATAACCTACCCCAAAGCATCAAAGAACTTAACGGTAAACTTTTTAACAAAACTTTATTTAATTGGCTAGTTACAAATTGTTTTTATTCGGTTACAGATTATTTGACTTATAAGCATAAATAATATTAAAAATGACTGACATTTTATTATAATAATCTAATTAACATGTAAGAGTAATATAATTATTAGGTATAGTAATATAGTAAAATGACATATAATAATAATACAAAATATAATACGAACATTTAAATTATGTAATTGTAAACTGACATTCACATGCCACAAGTTGGTAAGACGTGCTGTTCAGCTACTCATTTTGTTACCATTTTTACCATGCCTTGTGTGAATAAATACTTTGACTTTGACTTTGACTTTGTAAAAGTAATTTAGGAAATTCAATAAGCGTGTACATTATAAACTGAAGGATCCTACTGATGCAAATTTCTTCCTCGATTATATTTTCCTCTAACTTTTAATATTATGATTGTTTCACTTGCTTTTACCAAAGAATCATTGATATCTTCATTAGTAGGGACGTACTTGTAGATATCGTTTGTTAATTACGTTACAGAGAGGGCGTGTTGATTATCAGAAATGATCAATTCCTCGTTATTCCGCTGATAATAAGATTCGTGTCGATTTATTGCGAGGTCCGTAATTAAACGATAAATACTTACCGTTATTATTTAACGATTCGCAGATACGTAGGTGGACCCAACAATACAGTGCTTGGCAACAGGAACGTAACAACAGGAACATAATAATTGATTCAAGTTCATTGAGTCGTATTTGGTATCCGAACGAAGTATGTCAATATGAGAGCGATATTTTCGTTATGGAATACAAACATGTCGAATAACATGTTTTTAGATATTAAAACCGACGTAGCCCGAAGAATTGTGAACCTTAAGTGGCAGTGGGCAGGGCACATAGCTGGCCGGACTGACGGCCGTTGCGGCGGAAAGGTCCTTGAGTTTCGGTCGAGTACCGGGAGACACAGCGTTGGTATGCTGCTGAGGAACTTGGTGGCGCATTGGCGCGTGCGCTCAGCGATTGCTAAGGTTAAGCAACGTTCGCTGTGGTCAGTCCTCCGTGCTTCGGAAGGCACGTTAAACAGTGGGACCTGCGCCTGATCTCGCTCCTGTCGTGTCGGTTAACCGTCCCATCGGACTAGGCGAGTGAAGGAATAGAGTGCACTTGCGGTTGCGCAGTCACTTGTGCACTATAATATCTCCTGCGCAGATAGCTAGTCTCTGTGGAGATTGGCCGCCGTGAGCGAATATCGGTTAGGAGGACATTATTATTATGCACCCTCAAGGTGGATCGATGATCTGGTGGATACGAAAAGCACAGGACTGATCGGTTTGAAGACTCTTGTGTGAGGTTGCCCACCAGTGGGCGTCAGTTGGCTGAAATGATGATGGTGAGATATAAAATGACATTCATTTTCTTTTACAACTCGTACATTCAAGTCCATATTACAGCCTATAATGCTGAGCACTGCTCTCTCCGTTGATGACGAGGAATTGGTCTTAAATACTCGTAATTTTGGCCAGATGGGTATTGGTGTAGAGTTTTGCTTTGAGTTTCCAAACTCTTCGTAAAGCTGTCATCAATTCAGCCAAGATACTGTTAGACATAGGTCTCTGCCAGGGCCAATTCAAACCAACAGTTCCTGCGCCTCCCGCATCCAGCGGCTGTCCGCGACCTTCACCAGATCATCGGTCCACCTTGTGGGGGGCCTATCAACGCTGAGTCTCCCGGTACGCGGCCGCCACTCGAGGACCTTTCCGCCCCAATGGCAGTCAGTATGCTGTAACAGTTGGGAATTTCCTTGATGGGCTCTCACAACATCCATACGAGAGGAAGACTCAGTACTGGCGTACTGCGAGGTCCCTCTACCTTACCTATTTTGCTTATAGCGCTGAGTTCCGGTTTGACAGTCGGTGAAGTTACTGAGTATAATGGCCTGATATTTTACGTCACAGACCCCAATGTACGTTAACGTAATTGGGGTCCTAGAAGGGATTATAGATTTGCAATTATAGCAATTACATGTGCCTAAGGCGGTTTTTACTACATATTGTGTAAGTTCTCATGCATCTTTTTAACGGAATGAATGGAACTATGGATTAATCTATTATTAAAAAAAATACATCATTAAATTTTATTATTCGCCCAAATACAAATTATTCCTTTTTTATAAAAAAATTCTACATCATTTAATTTTATTATGTATTAGCCCAATAGAGACAGTTGTAATAAAATATGAGTTTTATGGTATCACTAGCTTTTGTCCATGACTTCGTTTACGCGGAATTCGGCTAAATTTCAGATGAAAGTAGCCTATATCCTTCCCCAGGGCCTAAGGTACAACAAATTTCATTAAAATAGATTCAGCGGTTAAGGTGCGAGAGCGTAACAGATAGAGTTACTTTCATATTTATAAAATAAATTAGTAGAGTTAAATAAAAATAACCGCAACTCATTAAAATCACTTATAGATACTCGAGCAAAATGTCAGTCAATAGTATTTTTAACCACTGCAAAAAAGGAGGAGGTTCGTAATTCAATGCGTATGTTTTTTGTGTACGAAGGATTCTGTTCGATTATTCCGCCAGTTGTTGGCCGATTTTCAAAATTATTTTTGACTTCGATAGAGTATACTCCTGCGGCGATCCTTTTACCAAAGTCGACTCTGATGACGGGATCCCAGAAAATCGAGGTTCTTCTAACATGTTTCATGGTTTTCCGAAGCTATTCAGGTATTTGCGTCTGGTAATCACGAACCGAGCTAATGATGAACGAGATGGATGGAAGTCTAAAAATTTTGCGCCGACTTCAATATAGAAATGTAATGTTGCCTGTTTACTTATATTATTTGTAACTTTTAAGTGGTTTCGAACTCAGTTTTTATTTTTTTCTGATTCCTCCCGTCCAAATTGGAAATTAGCACTATACATTACTTATCTTTTTCAAACGGCTACTCTTTTTTAACTGACGTCTCATCTACGGTGTTCTGTAGCTGTATGACATTAAGATGCATTGGTATGCTGCTAGGCTCCGAGCCAAATAGTGTGGTAGCTGGGACAGGTACGTTGTCTGTAACCCGAATACACTGCGGGCGTCGATAGAGCCACACGGACTGCATACTGATTGTGAGTACGTTTAAAAATTGAATAGAAGCCTTCTGTAGGTATCATTGTAATTTTGAAATTGTGATTCAGTCAGAATCTTTAGGCAGAGAATCGTGACTTAAGGTGAGCTGACTTTGTCGTACAATCTCATTATTTCTATTTGTCTAATTTTTCGATACATTTTGATTTAAACATACAATTGTGCTGCCTGGCCTGTAAAGCAGAAAAATATAATTAAGCTTAGCAGCACTATCAACAAAAGTAAAGTTGATAGTGCTGACCAAAGTATACTTTTCGTGCGAGTGTGTAATGCGCGTATGATAAAATTAATAGATTTTTTTAAAAAAAAAACGTCGCCCCACACAAGGATTTTCTCCTGTGTCGTGGGTGCAGTTACAAACATATATATTAATATCACAAGCACATACGCCCAGACCGGAACAAATTTCTGTTGGCCATACAAAACATTTGTCCCGTACGGGAATCGAACCCGCGACCCGTTGCGCAGTAGGTGATCACTCGACCTCTGCGCTAAACATGTCGTCAATAGAATTATAGGTGTTTTATACAACTAAATTGACAAACATGCATACTGCTCATCTGATGGTTAGTAGTAAAAGTCACCTATAGCACATGTAGTTCTTGTGAGATTCGTAGCAAATCTGCAATCCCCTTCTACGTGTATGTTGGCAACTTGTAGCATAAGATGTAAAGTCACGGTACCCAGTAATTTCACTGCCAGATCTTACCCTTCAAACTGGAATACAGAAATGTAAGCAGTGCTGCTTTGCGGCAGAAATAGGTAAGACGGAAGTAGGTACCTAAGTAGGTGACCATAGCTGAAGGCGACTTAAGCTATGACTATATGAAAGGACATATTCCAAATTGGCCCATGTAGTTGTACAGTTGTCTGGTATTCAGAGAATCTGCTATTTTGAGAATCTTGTATTCTGCTTATATTGTCCATGCATTGCTAAGCATTTTGTCCATGTATTTTTTTGCACGATGTGTGCATGTACTGTCAAAGCAGCCCAAAAATAATCCCACGACACAAACTAAATAGAAAAACACCGAGAATAAACCACTTAAATCATATCATAATAATTAGATAACTTAGACAAATTATACAGAGGAGCGGATACTACCTGATATAGGTATTATTGACTTACTAGGAAAGTCTCCACATTATTTTCTAAGCACACGGTAGTGACTGAAACTGTTTATGTTTAACTGTTATTGTCTAAAGTAAAATTTACTTGGATATTTGCCAATTACGGAATTTCATTTCATTACTTAAATTTTTTAAAATAAATTATATCCTACGTAGGTTGTATAATCAGTGATTGCATTATATAGATTAAAATAAGTAAAGCTTCAATAGTCTTTCCTCGGGCAATCCCCCCTTGGCGATAGCCCGACCACCCAGCCCCCGTAGCACGTCCACCAAAACACGATATGATAAAGTGATTTATCGCGGTGAACTGTCAAAATATGACGAAACCCTATTGTATTTTGACAGTTCACCGCGATAAACCGCTTTATTATATCGTGTTTCGGTGGACGTGCTAGAAGGGGCTGGTCGGGCTAGCCGGGAGCGTTGGTAGTGGTATGGTAGTCGCAGTGTGGACCCTACCACGCGCATCCATAAGGGCAGGGAGAACACCGGAGGTTTAGTGGGTAGGCCTGGCACCTTGCCGGGAGAGCCCCACATACGCTCGTCGTCTAGCCAACGGCGTGTACCCGGTCACGGTCACGCATTACCCTCGAAAAAAAAAGGCTTGAATAGTCTATGTTTATGTGTGTATGAATGTGTGCAAGTGAGAGAGAATGTGGTGTAAGTGTGATAAACAACATAAACCACTATTCCCGACGATCCCATTCGTCATAACATTAAAGAAAGTAATCTAAAAAAATATAATTGGTGGGTAGGAGCCACAGGCAGAACAAACTGCAAACTTGCATAAGAGCAGGCGTACATGAACTCGTAGATGTTTCATTTTTAAAAATAAACAAAATTTGGACGAAGTAAATTAAATTATATACATATTGGCCTTTGGGGTCCCCCAGGGAAGCGTACTGGGTCCAACACTCTTCTTGATTTATATCAATGAGCTTACCAACATTGAGATTGCGGGTAGCAGGGTATTCTCATATGCAGATGACACTGTTATTGTTTTCCATGGCGATTCTTGGGGCACCGTTTTTGAGAGGGCTGAGTCCGGGCTTTCTATTATCTCAAAGTGGCTCAAAGAGAATCTACTA
Source organism: Schoenobius gigantellus (assembly GCA_963935595.1). Classification (NCBI taxonomy): domain Eukaryota; kingdom Metazoa; phylum Arthropoda; class Insecta; order Lepidoptera; family Crambidae; genus Schoenobius; species Schoenobius gigantellus. The sequence goes on from OZ012554.1 coordinate 27,482,883, forward strand.
ACACTGAATGTAACCAAAACAAATTATATATGCTACACAATCAATAGTAGGACACAACCCAATCAAAATCTTTCGTTAAAGATTCACCAACATTGCAGCCTTAACAATTTAAACTGTAACTGTGTCCCCCTGAGGAGAGTCGAATCTTTTTTTTTTTTTTTTTTATTGCAGAAAGTTGGCAAACAAGCAAATTGCCCACCTGATGGTAAGTGGTAACAGTTACCTATAATACATGTGGCTCCTGTGAGATTCGCAGCAAAACTGCAACCCCCACAAGAACCACAGTGTACGTTGCCAACTTGTGACACAAGATGTAAAGTCACAGTACCCAGTAATTTCACTGCCATATCTTACCCTTCAAACCGGAACACAGCAATGCAAGCACTGCTGCTTTGCGGCAGAAATAGGTAAGACGGAGGTACCTAAGCAGACGACCCTGGTACAGAGTCTCCCTCCAGTACAATCTACCAAATACCTGGGGATTATGTTGGACCAGCACCTCACATGGCATCATCAGATTCAATTTGTGACTGACAAATTAAGAAAATTAATATGGGTATTTAAAACTCTCTGTCACATTACTACATACAATCTCTTGAACAGTATATACACGTCACTGGCTCAGTCGGTCTTAACATACTGTATTTCAGCATGGGGAGGTGCTGCGAAGACAAAATACATAGAAGTTGAAAGGGCTCAACGATGTTTATTAAAGGTCATGTACTTCAAGCCTTATAAATTCCCAACTAAAGATTTATATACATTAGCGGATCTACCCACAGTGCGACAGCTTTATGTGTTAAATGCTACCTTAAATGTTCACAAAAATTTAACATACAATCCCGCACAAAATCAAAAACGAAGAGGAGACCAAGTTGTCAAAATATCTAAACACAACACAGTCTTCGCCTCGAAACAAATTGATTGACAAGGTGGCAACTTATATAACCAAATAAATAAAAAACTAAAGATTTATAAACTTAGCATGCGTGAATGTAAAAAAATGTATTATCCTGGCTGAAAACTCTCGACTATACTCAAACTGAACAACTTCTTAAATTACCTTATAAATAATAATAAAATTACTCTTATAAATATTATATATACCTCATAAATATATAAGTAATAATCATTAAACAAGCAACAATTAATCATAAATAATTATAGAAAAAATAATCAAAATACCAATTAACATGCAGTCACACACACACACACACATATACACACACACACACACACATACACACACACACTATACAACCATACTTACAATCACAACTAATTATTAGTATTAAGATTTTCTTTTATGTAAACGCTACTTGTAACCAATTCTGTATAACCGAGTTACGGAAGAGCGGGACCTCTTGACACAGACACATTAATTTGCCTACTAGGAGGTCTCAAGCACTGTAGAAATAGTGATATATTGGTTATGGAAATAAACTATTTTCATTTCATTTTCATTAATCCTGGAACGCGTCTGGCTGTTAAAAGCGTAATAGTCATACACAGTAACATTCGTATGTTTGTATGTAACAGCTCTCAAGTTGTAGTCCACCAAGGAAAGGTTAGATTCGTATATAAGCTACTCATTAAGCCAACGGATAAGCCAGTTACTTGCGCGTTTTTCTCTTATTTGCCAGATACGTCCCTTCGGGCACAATATCAGGAGGAAATGAGCCAAATATTTGTGCGGAGTATAATTAATATTTTTAGTAAGCGGGAAATTAATATCCCGAGCAATAGCCCTTTTTGTCTAAGCGATAGTTGCGCCGGGGATTTTCGGGCCTTTATTACATCAACCTCGTGGGATGCGAGCTTGAAATAGGAACAATACATTTTTTCGCAGACGTAACTGTTATTGGAGTTGATCTATTTTGGTATGAGCGGATTTTGTCTTGTATAAGATTGATTTATGAAAGCTTATTATTTTTAAACATTCTTAGGGTTCCACACGTCAAGAGGAAAAAAAACAGAACCCTTATATGATCACTTGTCTCGTCCGTCTATCCGTATATCTGTAAAGACCATTTTCAGATGTGAAAATATTATATTTGTAAATCAATATGATCAAAAGATATGATTTTTTTTATTGCTATAAGTTGGCAAACAAGCAAACTGCCCACCTGATGGTAAGTGGTAACAGTCACCTATAATACATGTGGCTCCTATGAGATTCGCAGCAAAACTGCAACCCCCACAAGAACCACATTTGTACCTTGTCAACTTGTGACATCAGATGTAGTCACGGTAACCAGTAATTTTACTGCCATATCTTACCCTTCAAACCGGAACACAGCAATGCAAGCACTGCTGCTTTGCGGCACCTCCATCTCCATCTTACCTATTTCTGATGCTTTGCGGCAGAAATAGGTAAGATGGAGGTACATGAAGGTACCCATGCAGACGACCCAGGTACAGAATCTACCTCCGGTTATATGACTGCATATTATTATGTCGCATATTTTCGCTTAGTTTGTAGTTTCACAAGGAAATCAAAACCTATAGGGTACTTGCTGTTGACCTAGACTCACGAAATTTGGCAAGAAGCAAGGTCTTAAAGCAAGGAAATATCTGAAAACCCTAAATATATACAGGATGGATTTTTGAGATGGGATTTAAAGGGCAGGTACATCAACCGTTATAGTTACAAGAAAACATTGTTAGGCAACCATCTATAACTTTTTAAGATTTATTCTGATCTGCATTCACAGATTTTGGAAAAAGTTACAGTCAACAAAAAAATGCTGAGATAGCAAAAACATTTTTTTTATGCCTATCGATCCTATTTCATGTAGAGATCAAAATACTCTATGGGACCATTTAAGGTATGAGTACTAGAAACGACAGAAATCGCCAAAAACAGGTCCCATACATTTTGTACGGAAAATCCTCGGATCCTATTGCTTACGGTGATCTCTCTATGAATCCTATTTCTTACTTTTAATTGAAACTGTAATTTAAATAAATACTAAATTAAATCATTTAAACATGTATTCGAACCACTTTCCTCTAGATTCGTCAAAAGGTTTTTAATTACCTTGCTTGTTGGTACATGTCTAGTTGGGTACTTATTCGCGTACCACACTAATGCAGTTCTCACGTTTCTATTATTTACAAAATATGTTTCAATTAAGACGACAATTAGAAGACATTTTTGATAAATCTAGAATTTTGTCAGCGCAAACACAAGAATGACGTGAACTATTTTGAAATAAATTCGAAATTTGCAAGTAATAATTTCATTTTACTTACATTTTTTCAGCCAGTCCTTCCAAAAATAAAAAGTTTGGCCATTGTAGTGCAGATAGATTACATATTTTTGCGTTAGTTTAAAAATACATGTCTAAATGATTTAGTTTGTTTTTATTTAAATAACAGTTTTCCTCAAAAGTAAAAAAAGGGGTTCATAGAGAGATCACCGTAAGAAATTTTCCGTACAAAATGTATGGGAAATGTTTTTGGCGATTTCTGTCATTTCTAGTACTCATACCTTAAATGGTCCCATAGAGTCTTTTGATCCCTACATGAAATAGGATCGATAGGCAGGGGTGCGATGTCAGACAACCTCCTTGTGGTGCACCCTGGGCAACCCGGCAGATTCTCTGCCGCGGGCTAATAGTCTGACGAGAGGACCCCCATGGAGGGGAGGCGTGGGATGGCCGGGTTCAACCTGGCGGGCCACTTCGTGTGGCCACCCGCTTTATGCGGCGAAAGGCGAAGTCCCCTCTTCTTGTCTTAAGAAGAGGTGTGGCTTTCGCTGGAAGCTGATATCGGCGTCAACCTCTGTTGGTGGCAGAGGTGAGGCGATTCTTATCGCCATGGTGCTTTGCACCTTCTGGGGATTTTCCTTGAGCTTCGGCTCACCCGCGCGGCGGTGGATCCAGTGGGGTCTGCCGTCGGGCAACCCGTTACCCGCACTGAGTGGGCCGGGGGTTCGGCGCACTGAGCGTCGGACCGCGTGGAAGACAACCACAATAAAAAACCAACCGGGGTGTAGAGCGGCGCAATTCTGTGCCGCTCCACAAAGTAACTGAGCCAGGTGGAGAGTCCGGCAACGGACATGTCACAGGCAGGGGGTTAGCGGGAATAAGGCCTGGCTGTTGTCCCCTTCCCCCTGTCTTGTGACGGACGGAGGAGCTGCTGGGGGGTTTTTAGTGGGTAGGCCCGGGCCGTGTACGGTCTGGGGAGTCCCACATATCCTCGTGGTTTGGCTCGAACACAAGGAATGCGTAAAGGCATTTCCCCCCCTCCCAAAAAAAAAAAGGATCGTTAGGCATAAAAAATTTTTTTTTGCTATCTCAGCATTTTTTTTGTTGACTGTAACTTTTTTCCAAAATCTGTGAATGCAGATCAGAATATCTTAAAAAGTTATGGATGGTTGCCTAACAATGTTTTCTTGTAACTATAACGGTTAATGTACCTGCCCTTAAAATCCCATCTCAAAAATCCATCCTGTATATAGTTTTGAACTTATATATGTTTGTACGGAACCCTTGGCGCGCGAGATCAACTCGCTCTTGGTCAGTTTTTTATTCAACGTTGGTTAAAAAAGCTGCGAACTACTTGGTTTTTAGCCTTCACGATAGCCTGTGACTGTGACTGCTCACGACCAAATTCACTTACGCGTAGGTACCTACTTCAAATTCAAATTCAATTTTGGGAAGAAAGCAAAAAAAATTCACAAGTATTACTTTTTGAATTTTATTTTACACACAACGGGGAAGCTGTTGGCTATCACCTCATTAGTGGCCGAAGATCTAAGCGAGCTTCACCTGGACTTCTCAACAACTGAGGAACTGGCTAATTCACCTCATATTGACGGAACACAGCAATGCTATAAACATTGTTATTATGGCGAAAAACTTAGGTAAGACGATGGTAACTTGCCAGGCGGGCTCAGAAGCCCTACCACCAACCAAATTAAGCCAATTAAAAAAGATCTGAATCCACGGGAATCGAAGCCCGAACATCTAGATCAAAACTGGGTGGTTTCAATCATTAGACTACGGAAATTTAAAAGAAAAAATGATCCAGATTATTGATTACATCTACGAGTATATACTTACTTACTACTATTATAAAGCTGAAGAGTTTATCGAGGAAGGCTATAGGCTATATAACATCAGGCTACGACTTATAGGAGCTGAGTATCAATGAATAGTTTTGCAAAAACGGGATAAAAAAGTAGAAAATGTTGTTATTCTCCTACATCACGCGAAGTCACGGGCACAGCTAGTAGAGTTTATGCGGAAACTACACGACAACATTATCACACAACAACCTCTTAATCCTGTTCTTTTCACCAGGTGGGGTGGCTGCGCGCGGAAGACCAGACGGTGCTCACGATGCACGACAGGGCCGTGCTCAGCGCGCGGTACTCCGTGAACCTGGACGCCCCTAGAACCTGGCAGCTGAGGATCCGGCCGCTGAGGGCGGAGGATCGGGGCTGCTACATGTGCCAGATCAACACGCAGCCGAGTATGAAATGGCAGATAGGCTGTATAGATGTTTATGGTAAGTGGAAAATTCTGTCATTCTGCGGCAATGATTCTGTCTGGAAGCCGCAAAGAGTGCAGTTCGAGTAAATATTGCGAAGCTTTCATATTCTTCTCATGTTTAATAATTGTCATAAAATGAACCTATTTACTTGCAGAAAGTGTCAAAAGAAAAATCTTAAATACGTAATGAAATTACTGCGAAATACCGGTAACCCGTTGAGTCGATTTAAAGTTTCAAGCCATTACAGGCCAGTCACAGGCAACCAATCTAGGTTGAATCCAGTCAGATTGGCGTACGTCATAATACGAAAAAGACCAAGGCTGTATACGGTCGTTAACTGAAATGCCAGGATACAGTAGACACTGAGGCAGACAGTTGACACTAAGATTGTGAATATTCGTATAGGTGCCGGCCATCGATTTACTACCAAACGTAAATAGTAAATCAATAGTGCCGGCAAACATTTTGAAAATTTTCACAGAAAAATGCATGCGCAGTTGCAATATTTAGTACAAAAGCTTTTACTGCGCATATATTTTTTATCTGTGAAAATGCTCAAGATGTTTGCCGGCACCATTGATTTACTACCAAACGTAAACCTGTACGCTTAAGTTGTCACATTGGCACCAAATTGGACTTGTATCGCGCGAATTTAGAGTGAACCAAAGTCAGTGTTATTAGTTTTCTCAAGATACAGGTCCAGTATGTTGCTATTATAGCGCACGAAGAATCACAATCCGAATATCAATCGATTGGAATTGATTCAAAAGTAAGCCTAGTAGCTGGATTACTATACGATATCAACGTGACTTGACACACATGACTGCTGTGGCCAATTGGGATTATGTCAAAATTATGCTCTAATCTAGTTCATATAGGTAGATACTTTGTAGATTATTAAAAATATTGCAAAAATTTGAGATTTCGTCGCGTCGCGACGTCGCATGACATTACGCTTATGTTCGTTTTCTAGCACATTATAACGTCTCGAACCCCCTTTCCTAACCCCCCTCTAACTTGAAATCGCTTCTATAGATTTTCATATTATTTCATGACAGTGGGCCGGCGCAAATGATCGAGACCGTTAGTGTGTGAGGCCCCTAACAAATCGTCTGAACTCTTTCGAAAAATCCTAACCGCCACTCTATAACTTTAATTCGCTTTAAATATCTCAGTAGGGAGCTTAAGCTCCTGAACGTCCATAAGTCGAGTGGGCCGGATGGCATCCCAGCAGTGGTGCTGAAGACGTGTGCCCCTGAGCTGACCCCCGTACTAACGCGCCTTTACTGCCTTTCCTATCAGAACAACGGGGTTCCATCTTCGTGGAAGATTGCTCACGTCCACCCAATTCCCAAAAAATGTGACCGATCGGCCAATAGCGATAACGTCCTTGCTCTCTAAGATTATGGAGCGGGTCATTAACTCCCACCTTCTACGGTACCTGGACTACGACCGACAATACGGCTTCCGTCATGGCCGTTCAGCTGGTGATCTTTTAGTTTACCTGACACACCGTTGGGCTGAAACTCTGGAGGGCAAAGGTGAGGCTCTCGCCGTTGGACTGAATATCGCTAAAGTATTTGATTGGGTCTGGCACAGAGCTCTTTTCACGAAGCTACCATTTTATGGAATCCCCGAGGGACTCTGCAAATGGATAGCTAGCTTCATGGATGGTAGGAGCATTAAAGTCGTCGTCGACGGCTGCTGCTCCGAAACCATGCCCATAAATGCTGGCGTTCCACAAGGTTCGATGCTCTCCCCAACACTGTTCATTCTGCATATCAATGACATGTTGTCCATTGAGAATATACATTGTTATGCGGATGACAGTACGGGTGATGTGCAGTATACCGAATGTCCAGAATGTCCCTCGGAGTTCGTTGTATGAAAGGCGGTTGCAACTGGTGTCTGAAGTCGAAGACTCTCTAGGGCAAGTCTTCGAATGGGGTGCAAAGAATTTAGTCAAGTTCAATCCCACGACGACACAAGTGTGCGCGTTCACTGCGAAGAAGGACCCATTTATCGTAGTGCCTCAGTTCCAAGGAGTAACTCTACATATGTCCGATGGTGTTGGGATCCTCGGTGTGGAAATTTCTGCTAAAGTGCAGTTTGGGACTCATCTGGAGGACAAAGCCAAATTGGTAAGCAAAAAGCTGGGCGTCCTGAACAGAGCAACGCAGTACTTCACTCCAAGCCAGCGGCTAATCTATACTAATATTATAAAGAGGAAAATTTTGATTGTTTGTTTGTTTGTATTGAATAGGCTTCGAAACTACTGAACCGTTTTGATGAAAGTTGGTATAGGGATAGTTCGAGACCAGGGGAAGGACATAGGGTAATGTTCCTACAGGAAAAAAAAATATTTCCACGGGAAAACCAAAATAACGCGGACGAAGTCGCGAGCGGAAAGCTAGTGCTTTATAAATCACAAATTCGACCGCATATGGAGTACTGCTCGCACCACTGGGCAGGAGCTCCCAAATATCAGCTCGACCTTCTTAAGTCCTTGCAAAGGCATGCATTCCACATCATCGGTGATCCCAATATCACGGCTTCAATGGAGACGCTGGACCAAAGGAGAGATTTTGGTTCTCTCTGCGTGCTCTATCGGCTCTTTAACGGAGAGTGAACTCTGAGGAACTGTTTGCAATGGTGCCCTCTTAATCTTTTTACCATCGCACCACCCGCCATCGCAGTGGAGTTCATCCATATTACCTGGAACCGATCTCGTCTAGCACAGTTCGGTTTCAGCGTTCATTCCTTCCACGTACGTGTCGGCTCTGGAATGAACTCCCAGCTGCGGTGTTTCCTGAGCGCTACGATATGTCCTTCTTCAAACAAGGCTTAATAAAAGCACTTCTCCCCAGGTAGGCAGTGACTGAACTATGCTCCTGACATTGCAGATGTCTATGAGCAGTGGTTACTACTTAACATCAGGAGGGCCACTGGCTCGTCTGCCACCGTAAGCAATAAAAAAAAGTTTTTTTGGTATTTCGGCAAAGCAAAAAAAGAAATGTTTGATATTTTTTTATTTAACTGACGTGTTACTTTTCTTAACTAGTCTAAAATTCTTCTATATTTTTATACTATGTCTATTTCGAAAATCTGTGTTGGAAATCTCGGGGAATTCCAACAAGTGAACTGAATAAATGTATTGGTAAAAAATCTACTAATAAAAGAATAATCATAAAATCGATCCCGCTGCCTGATGCAAGACAAGATTTTTTTTTGATGTTGAGTAAGTATTTTGCTAAGTTCTCTCTAACTACACAAGTTGTTCTCAACTCACTGACGTGCTATTGGCAATAGCTAACAAAAATACAATTAAAAAAATCATTTTAGAATTTAAGGGTTACGGCATGGTTACGGCAGAAAATGATCAGTCTGTTCTCATTTCCACACATAACTGCGTCCAGTTCCTACCGTGATACACCATTTCATATCACCCGAAATGCCCTTCGCACGACACCGTCACTTGGATAGGTACATAGCCCGGGCCGCGCCTTTTATTTCCATTTCTGGGCCACAAGACGCTGATCGATCGGCCAAACAGTCACGACTGGCGCTGCCAGGTGTACAGATTTATTGACATCGGTTCACTCGAGCTAGGTGATTCTATTTAACGAAGTTCGAGGTCCGTTCGGGTTTCCGGCACAAAAAAACTCGAGTTTCACAGCAGTCAGTCTTAACGGAGGTTAATCAATTCATCTCAGACAATATACGCCTCGCATCCGAAATTATAAGATCCGTATAAGAACTAGAGTCACCGTGGATGTTGAAGACTATGCTCAGGGTTTCTCTACGTGAATCAGAAACGATTAGATCCGTTAAACTAAAGTCACCGATATAGCCCAAAGAAATGCAAACATTCAGTGGCAGCGGGTTGAACTGACTTGGGGCGGAGAGATCCTCGAGTGACGGCCGCGTACCACGAGACGCAGAGTTGGTAGGCCCCCCCAAGGTGGACCAACGATCTGGTAAAGGTCGCGGGAAGCCGAATCTGAGAGGCGCAGAACCGTTTGGTTTGGGCAATCTTGGGGGAGGCCTACTTTTGTAAATTTTAAATAAAACATATATTTTTAGACAAAATATAATAACAGAATACAACACAAAAGACAATGACATTCTAATAATAAATAAGTGTTAAATGGAATCGACCAAAGATTACTCAGTAGCAACATCTTATTGCAACCTACAACACCTACTATGTCTGACATACGTCTTTTGGCTGAGATGATGAATATACGCCAAGAGTGTCGGTGGCGCTGTGGACTCGGCACGGCCTTCTAATCAGGAAATCTGCAGTACCAATGTGTTTTTCGTTTTTCGAATGTCTTAGGTACATTTTTCCGATGCTCCTTCCTTCGGTGAACGAAAACATCGTGATGCAACCTGCATACATCTGCGTGGGGAGACTGTTGTTGCGGTGTCTCTTGACATCCGCAACGCTTTCAACAGCCTGCCCCACGAGTGCATAAAGGAGGCACTCCGCTTCCACCGGGTGTCTCCGTACTTCCGCGCCCTCGTGGAGGATTACCTGCAAGGCAGATCCATCCTCTACGAGGGGCCGGATGGGCGCGTCCACACGTGGACAATGGCGGCAGGTGTACCCCAGGGTTCCATACTAGGTCCTCTGTTATGGAACCTGGGGTACAACTGGGTCCTGCGAGGCGACCTTCTGCCACGAACCAAGGTCGTCTGCTTCGCCGACGACACGCTTGTCGCGGCGAGAGCGAAAACGGGGGAGGAGGCGGCCCACCTTGCGTCGGTCGGCACCTCACTGGTCGTCCGACGCATCCGCCTCCTGGGCCTGGACAAAACGAGGGCCATGTTATTCTACGCCCCCCGTCGCAGGATCCCACTGAGGCTCCGCGTCCGAGTGGAGGGGGTACGTATACCGGTCGAGGCGCATCTCAAGTACCTCGGCTTGGTTCTGGACCCCCGATGGAGTTTCGAGGAGCATTTTAAGCTCCTCGCTCCACGGCTTTGCGCCGCCGCAGCCGCACTCGTGCGGGTCCTTCCCAACGTGGGAGGACCAGGATCGGCGTGCCGTCGACTGTATCACGGGGTGATAAGGTCGATGGTATTATACGGAGCCCCGGTATGGGCGGAGTGCCTCTCCCCCCGTACGGTGGCCCTACTGCGACGTCCGCAGAGGGTCATAGCAGCCCGAGCCGTGCGAGCCTATCGCACGGTCAGCCACGGCGCGGCCTGCGTTCTTGCGGGCCAAACGCCATGGGATGTCGATGCACGCGTCCATTCGGAGGTGTATCGGCAACGGGTTACTGTACGAGAGCGGGGGGGACGGTCTGCTCCACAGGAGGTGGAGCAGGTTCGTACCCTGGCGCAGAGGGAGGCTCTGCGCCAGTGGGGTGAGGCACTCGCCTCCCTAGCTGCCGGCCACCGGACGATTGAGGCAATTCGTCCGGTGTTGGAGGAGTGGGTTGGGCGCAAGCAGGGCAGCCTAACATTCCGCATGGTGCAGGTACTTACCGGGCATGGCTGCTTCGGTCACTACCTGCACCGAGTCGCCCATCGGGAGGAAACGCCGCAGTGTCATCACTGCGACGCTCCCGATGACACTGCCGAGCACACACTATTGGTGTGCCGGGCTTGGCGATGCCAGCGCAGCGAACTCAACGCTACGCTGGGAGGTGGAAACCTCTCGCTGCCGAGCATGGTCGTGGCCATGCTCCGCGGCGAGGCGGAATGGGGGGCTGTCGCCTCCTTCTGCGAGGACGTAATATCGCAGAAGGAGGCCGCGGAGAGGGAGCGGGAGGCAGATCCTCAAGCCGCTCCCATCCGTCGCAGACGGATAGGCAGGAGAAGGCGGGCATTCGCACAAGCGATGCCCGTCTAATGACCCTGCCGTGGAGGCCTGCGTGCACGGTTGGCCCCGTGCACGCCGCCGTAAGGCCCTACGTCTGGGGATTGCCCTGGTGTTCTCGGGCAATCCCCCCTTGGCGATAGCCCGACCAGGTGGTCGGGCTTGCCCGGGCGCGTGGGTAGTGGAGTCGCAGTGTGGACCTTACCTAGCGCGCTCATAAGGGCAGGGAGAACACCGAGGGGGCTTTTGTGGGCAGGCCTGGCACTCTGCCGGGAGAGCCCCACACACGCTCGCCGTCTAGCCAACGGCGGGTACGGTGCGGTTACGCATTTCCCCCCGAGAAAAAAAAAGGGTGGGCTCAAGCACCTCGGTGAGGACGTACATATATGAGCTGTGTTGATGATGAAAAGGTGAGTTTGAGTCTATCTCCAACTATGCTGGTCCTATACTGGTGTAGAGCAGCAGAGTATCTTCCGCCATCGACAAGATGCGCCGTGGGCAGCTAAAGTTGGTTCTCATCAGATGTTCCCTAGGCGAAGTAGGCCAGCTTATTCATTATACTGCTGGATCTGCATCAGGGGGGTTCTACGTTACTAGTAGTGTTACTAGTGTTGACATTAAAGGTGTACTTATAAAGAAATGTCCAAACTATACAGAAATCGAAAAAATAATAATCAAATGCCCTTTTTATAATCATTTTTCTAAGCAAATATAGACACAAATTGTTTGCGACTCATATTTAATAATATATTTAGCGATATTATATTTTCCAAACAAATTATGAATTACATACCTTTTTCGATAACGGATAATGCTTTCTGCAAACATAATCACATTAAACGATTGCAAACAGCTCAATCCAAAACCAGACAGTATGTTTGGCGTCGTAAAAGGTTTCAGGGGTATATTTTATTACAATAACATTACCTTATAGCTAAGGCTTACCAAATCCACATATCTTTACTAATATTATATAAGAAAAGATTTCTGTTTTCGTTTATAATAAATAAACTCAAAAATTACTAAACCCTTTTAAAAATTTATTTTACTAGTACAAATGCTAGATTGTCGCTAAGTAACATAGGCTATAGAATTGTGTTTTTCTACGGGAAAATAATTATAGCATTTCCATTCCATTTCCGAAAAAAAAAACGCGAGCGGAAAAAAAACTGGTGACATAATGTGGTAAAAATAATATCTTCTTCTGTCTTCTAATATAAGGTATTTGGTACCTATCCGAAAACTACCCATGTTAACTAAGGCTGGATTCAACCAAATACGAAGTTATACGAGTATAACTATCACGGGAATAATTTTACTCATTGAATTTACTCTTGGATATCTTCGTTTGCGTTTTTCCAACGTACTCGAGGAGTACGTTAAACTCGGTATTGTAATACTTTCGTTGATGAATGAACGTCGAATGAAAGTATAAACCGACAAAAATGCATGTATTATTGTTTCTCCTAGCATGACGTGAAATGCCGCAACAATTCAATTTTGTAGGATAATACAGCGAAATGTCAAGTTGACAACATGTAATTTCTAGTTTCTATGTAGGTAATGGTAGGTAATGTTTGGTTGCCCGTTTGCATTTTCTGTTATTTCAACATATGTTCAAGTTTAGCTAACAAATACAGAGTGGCTTCCTTGGATAAATGAAATCTTACAGCAAAGTCGTTGTCATAGTAATCATCAAAGTGATTGGCTCTATCCTTGATCCACCTTGGACGTCTTGACACATATTCATCGTCACTGTCGGATTCTTCTATCATATTTCTCAAACGTTCCATCGTGGAGCGGTTTTGATAAATATCTTCTTCGAATTATTCTTGAAAATACTCAATAATATTTACGAATAAACAAAATCGAGGATAATTTGAAAAGTGACTACTTTGACAGCTGTTATACTCTCAGATTAACCTTTCACACCGCCAAAATCGCCCGTGTTATTATTTACTCGCGTGTATGTATACCTTATTCTTAGATTAGTTGTTGGTAAAATGCAAAATCAGCTTACCCTTAGAATAAGCAGCGCTTACTCTCGTGTAAAAACTTACACGAGTTTGGTTGAATCCGGCCTAAAGTTATACCGGGTGTAACGGAATACCGAAATAATGTTTATGGTTGTTGATTAACAAAAAAATGTTTTTTTGTTAATCAACAACCTTAAATATTATTTCGGTATTCCGTTACACCCGTATATTATGGAGTCATTGAAAAATTGACATTGTAAAATTAATTTATTTTTCTAATTTCTCATTCATTTCTTTTTCACAGACTCAACTTTTTGTATGGATTTACTTTACTAATTTTACAATTTTGAATTTTTTACAACACCATGAGTTTTATACGACCTTGTTAGCATGGGTAGGTTGCGGCTTTATACCAAACGCGTCGTATAAGAAAAACTATCGATGTGCGTTAGTCTCGTAAACTCAAAAACGGCTTGACCGATTTAAGTATTCTTTTGCTCGGTCGCGTAGTGGTTCAAACGCTTCGGTTTCGATACTGAAAACAAAGCAAACTTTGCCGTGGTTGGACCCCAGAGGGGTGACCAAAATTGGTGATCTCTAGTTTCTCCGTGCTTCGGCAAGTACGTTAAGCCTTAGTCCCGGTTGTTATTGCAACCGTTTCTACCCACCAATACTCATTGAGCCAGCGAGGTGGTGGTTCTTTATTGATTTATTCACTTATCAATTTATTTAGCATTTTTAAAGAAAATGATTTTTTTTATATTTTATGGGTAGGCACTTGTCCTGTCTATATAAAATTTGTAATAATTTATAAATTTTCAAGAAATCTGTAAAGATTTCTAAATTGGATGTTGATATTGAATAAATACTACTTTGGCTTAACAAAGTTTAAACGAGATCAATAGAGTCAAAGATTACGTCGGAGATGGTAACACCTCGGTGGCCGAGTGGTCAAGGCGTCAAACGGTATATTGGAGCCGCGGGTTCGATCCCCGCCCGAGACGAATTTTATTCTTTATTGATTTTTTCAATTTTTTGTTTTTTTTCACTTAATTTTTATTTTCATCAAGAAGATTGATCCATCTTTGTAATACGAAAATACAAATGGATTTTCCTCTTATTGAATTTTGTACAGGAGCTATTATAATGATTTCTTTTCTCGCAGCAATACGTAAGTTTATCTTGTTCTCACTTTGGCAGTTTCATTGTGTGATTAATTAACACATCAGTTGATTGGATTTTTACGTATAAGTACTTACTGTTTCTGCGTATTAAAAACGTTTACTGTTTTCACTAACTTCTTAGTATGGGAGTGTTTGTGGTAGTGACAGACAATGGACGTCAGGTCATTATATTCCCTAAAATATGAATGAGGGAAACGATGGCTGATTGATACACCTATGAAGAGTGCTGCCAATGAGAGCTGGTCATTGAGCCATGTGTATTTCAGTGTTCTTAAATAATTGTATTTCATTACCTTTATTGTTCCATACGTGTACGATTAGTGACTTGAATCAAATGAAGAACTTTTTTGCTTCTTGGCCAAAAAAGTGACAATTTGGCATTTATAAATGCAACGTGTACACGTTGTAACTTAAATGAATGTACGTATTTGCTTTGACTGTTCCACACTCCAAGGGGCATTTAGTTTTTAATCAAATCGTGTATGTGAATTATCAATATTGTAATGTTGGCGATTTAAAAGAGGAGATTAAAATGTAGTGCTTCCGAGCTTCTGACATGTTGTTCTCGTGATAACACTCTCTCAGATTAAAAAAGTAGTATGCATAGCGCTGATAACATTTTGTTATTTTAACATCACAACTTCAAGCAAAAGACATCCATTCTTGGACATTGGCCTCCCCCAAGGATCTCCAAACCGATCGGTTCTGCGCTTCTCGCATCCAACGGCTTCGCGCGACCTTCACCAGATCATCGGATCATCTTCACCAAACCATGAAACACGTGTTCAATGAAATGTTTTAAGAACATGAATCTCAAGTTTTATCAAAATCGTTGCTAATTTAAAAAATCCATACAAACTGTCCAAATTTCACGTTTCTACCATTCGCGTTAGCGGTTACGGCTGTGCGTGCGTCTATAGATGGGAACTTCTCCTTATATATATATATATAGATATAGAAGAATAAAAATATGTTGACTCTGACCGATTCACGTAACATAATAATTAAGATTTTTAAAAATATAGGATTTTCTTTGGTTAGAGTTCTATTTATGGTAAGTATATGGGACGCATTTCGGAGTTCGATGCGAACATATAGTATTCCAACTAAATACGTTCAAAAGGGGTAGATACTTTTTAATTGAGAAGTAAAAGATTACCAAAGCTACTTTGTCATCTGTCAAAATATTCAAACTGCATTTTTACTGTAAATGTGTTGTTTAATTTCAATAATTTCTCTGAAACTCCACATAGCGAGTTTGAATATCAGATAACTATAGACGTCACTCCGATAAAATGACTTTGACGGCGGTTCGTTTGACAGATGAATACAAAATTAGTGGATAATATTGTTTTCTTTACGAATACAGTAAATTGCATTGAAATGAAATTAACCTGATTTACTTATGATTTGCTTTTAAATTTAAATAGGGAAATTCCAAAAAGAATTCCCAATAAAACAGAACTTTCAATTTCCAAAAAGTGGTTTGAGGAGTGGCGCTGTAACATATAACATATAACATATGGACGAATCAGGAACAAATCTTTATATTTGAAACTTTGCCTTTTTAAAAAAAACTGAAAAATTTAAAAATGGATAAATCAATAAAGAAAAAATCTCATCTCGGGCAGGGAACGAACCCGCGTCGTCAACAGCCCGTGTTGATGCCTTAACCACACGGGCAGCGAGCTCATTATCTATACTAATATTATAAAGAGGAAAGATTTGATTGTTTGTATGTTTGTTTGTATTGAATAGGCTTCGAAACTACTGAACCGATTTTGATGAAAGTTGGTATAGGGATAGTTCGAGACCAGGGTAAGGACATAGGGTAACCTACTGGAAAATATAAAATTCCCACGGGAAAACAAAAATAACGCGGGCGAAGTCGCGGGCGGAAAGCTAGTAACATATAATTTACTAGCTTTCCGCTCGCGACTTCGTCCGCGTTATTTTTGATTTCCCGTAGGAATTATTTTTCCCGTAGGAAAATTACCCTATGTCCTTCCCCTGCTCTCGAACTATCCCTATACCAATTTTCATCAAAATCGGTTCAGTAGTTTCGAAGCCTATTCAATACAGTATAGATGTGTTTTGTTTTTGATCAAGAATTTAGAATTTGACGACAATGAATACCTGGAAAGGTATATGATGAATTAAAGTTCAACTGATTAAACAATTTTTCATCCCCCCATCTCTGAAAGAGTATTTTTGCTATTCGATATCTGACCGCCAAATCCGTTTTTATCCGCTTGAGGTTAAAGTAAATTTGAATTTAGAACATCGCGTGCACTAGGTATGTGATTTCAAAACACCATTTAACCTATTTACTTCCATCTCCATGGTGCCGAATTTATCATACAACTTTTTTTAAATTTGTTAAAAACTCAGATTCTGAACCTCCTTTTGTTTTTATATTGCTTTGCGCGCGCCATTTTGTTTTGACGTCGTATTGTTATATATAAGAAACTTGAAAACAAGTAAAAAAAAACGAAAATGAGTGATTCCAGCGACGTTTCCAAGAAGTTTATTTAAAGCCAACCGAATTGACAGAAACTGTTAATATTATGTAGGTACCTAAACTGAAATAAAAGTATCTTGTGATTGTAAATGTTTTATTTTGCATTTAGTCATTTCCTCGCTGAGGGGGGATGAAAAGTTACGTGTTGCACTCGAGTGCAAAGATTTTTACCTTGTGCTCTTTTGATTCCCTCGCTAACGCTCAGGATTCTAATTTTTGAATTTTAGAATCCTTCGCGTGCTCGGTCATCAAAGTTGGCAACGCTGTTAAAAAGCAACTTTGCACTCATGTATAACAAATAATTATTGTCGTTTTCATTTGCAGATAACGTAATTTATGTTGATGAAAAGGAAACATTTGAATTTTTTAAAAGTATCTTAACTGCTTTATAAAAATTTACATAAATTAATCACGGTCATCTTTTTGCCTTTTTCCGTTCCCTTTGCTCTCTTTGTACCAAATGTATGTGATAGTATTAAATTTTAATCTCCGTATGTGTGTGGTAGTTTCTTAATTAGTTATTTTTATATAATTTTATGTGAAAATAATTCTGAAAAGCAAATAATTGTTTTGTTTCATGTTTTTCTATCAAGTCGCAACCCATGCTAACATACTTAGTTGTATAAACCTTATGGTGTTATTATGCATTCAGAATTGTAAAAAATTATTTTAAAATCCCTTACAAAAATAGTTGGGTCTGTGAAAGAAAAATGTACGGGGATTCAGAAAATAAATTGTACAATTTGGAAGTAGGTTTCGGCTTGATAAGGTATGTACCAAAGACCTTGTATATATGGTTGTTTACAGTCTTGACAAAAATTATGTGTTACTGACATAATATCCCTAATTCAAGACAAGGGCATAATATGCTACCTAATGCCAATAACATCGAATTGTATTATAATATAACATGACATCGAATATTGGTCTGATTACAATACTCGGTTGTCCGTCGTGTCGATGTGTCATAGATTGATTTACAGGCTGGTTTATTTGACTAACGCGTACCAACGCTGTTATTTCAACATCTACTATGATTAATATATTTTTATCGATTTCTATAGCATTCAGAAACTATCACTAAATTACATGTCAATTGTGAGACTTATTGGAATTATTGTGATTCTGTTTTATCGTATATTTTAGACTTCCCACCGGTATAATCAAAATCACAACAATCTGTGTTCAAATATGACTGAAAAACAACCCAAAGCTCTTTTGAATCGAGCAAAATCGTCCTAATGATTACGACGATCAAAAAAGACTCATAAAATGTTAAGGAGTTAACCAAATTTCAAGATATTTTAACACAAAACTCCACAAAGACACCTCACATACTTCATGTTAGGCCGAATTTTGGTTTTGAATAATGTGAGATGAATTAGATGTGGCTTAGTCATTGTTATTTGGACATAATAATGGAGAGTACAAACTGCGACGCAACGCAGGACAAGAATAATCAACACTTTAAAGGCGTGAACATACAGAATCTGATGACTTATTCTTCAACTAGCGAGTGTAAATCTCGCGAGTGCGCGCGAGTCTGGACCTTCTGATTTGCTTTTTGTCGTCAACTCACTCGATTGTGAAAATTTGACTATCTAACTTATTTATGTAAAGTCAGCTACAAAAACGTTTTGAGAAATTCAATGTAGCTACCTACTTTAAACGTATTAACAGACTTCATACGACTTGAGTTAAAATAAAACAAAATATAGTTTTTGACAGACTTAAACGAATTTGTCGGTTCCAGGAACCAGTATAACAGAATCCATAAAGAGGAAAACCTCTTTCCGATTCTAAAACTCTGAATTCACAGGGTGTAAAGGAACATCGAAATAATATTAAAGGGTATATATCCACCAGAAGTAGACATTCTGAATAAAAACAATGGGGCTAATTAAGCTATTTTTTTTCCATTCAACTAAATAACATGTTTTTTGGTCCTAAGTGTCGACAGCCCTAATCAGCGTACCTTGTATCTTCATTCGGTGCTGTCTTATGTGTTAATTCCATGGTCAGCAGACTATGGTTGTCACTTGAAAATTTTTGCATTCAATTTAAAGGCGATCAACTTGGAAAGTATTAGGTTTCCAGATCTAATACAAGCACCTCGGTTCCATCTAATATCCAACATTAAATATTAATTCGGCGATCAGTTACACCCAGTACAACCTTTCGTTGAACGAAACAGCATTGCGTTAGTTCTATCGTATCGATATTTCCAGCCCTATTGACTTCGTAATAACAATAATTCATAACAGAGCCGAGCCGAAACGCGTATTTTTGTAGCCTAATTTATTATGTTCCGGAACAGGGAT
Source organism: Schoenobius gigantellus (assembly GCA_963935595.1). Classification (NCBI taxonomy): domain Eukaryota; kingdom Metazoa; phylum Arthropoda; class Insecta; order Lepidoptera; family Crambidae; genus Schoenobius; species Schoenobius gigantellus. Next base: position 27,502,214 of record OZ012554.1, read on the forward strand.
CGGCGGTTCCGTGTCGTGTTTGCACGGCCCAGCCGCGCCAAGATTCCTTTTTCAATTTCAAACTTGCCCCCGGTTTATTGGAGCCGGGTGTCACTCGGGGTGACAAGCTGCTTGTGAGCAAACCTAGCGCTGATCAGGCAGACACTGGGGGCCGAGAAACGAATGGCGCTTATTATTAAAAAACTTCCTTTGTGCGCGTAATTTCACCGGTACCGATGACGCACCTTTTTGGCTTGCAACTGTTTAGATGCCAGTGATATTAAATTTTCGTGGATTTTTTTCCGGCAAATGGGAAACTTTAAAGGAATCCATTCTTTATGGATTGTGTAGTCCCTTCCAATCCAATGTAAATCCCTTCTTTCACAAACTTTCTGCGTACTTTTTCTTTTGTTTATACATCTGCTATTAAATATTATCTTGTTCTAATAAATAACTGTACTTTCACCTTATACTTAATACTAAAGTGAGTTTCGCGAATCCCATATTTAACATAAGCTTCTTCCCGCGAACTCGTCTGCGTGGAATTCATTTAAATCGCAAGCTCTATTTCCAGGAAACTCGTTCAAATCCGGGATAAAAGTAACCTGTGTCGTTTCTCTTGACTTAAGCTATGTCTTTAACAAATGTTGTGGAAGCGTAAAAGGCAGACAGATAGTGTTACTTTTTCATTTAATATAATTAAGTAGAGGTAAGGCAGGGCAAGTTCACGAAATTGACGTAAAAGTTTGATGTCGGCAGTGTGAAGAATTTATGTAATTTATAATATTTAGTAGGGTAAGAGAAAAATAACAAAAATATAAAACTACATCCTACAAAAGTAACAAGCCTATAGTAGCATATATAATATTGTAGTGGATTTTGGTAGTTAAAACAGAAAAAGTAACGATATTTATATAGACTACTATTAAGATTCGAAAAATCACAGGCGAGAAGATACACTCAATATTAATATTATAGTAACATATATAATATTGTAGTGGATTTTGGTAGTTAAAACAGAAAAAGTAACGATATTTATATAGACTACTATTAAGATTCGAAAAATCACAGGCGAGAAGATACACTCAATATTAATATTAACGGACAAACGCACTCAAAGTTGAAAAACACGTCGAAACACGTCAATGCCAAGACAGCGTAAACTGCAACTGTAATGGCCGCCCCACTCAGGGGAAATAGAAATAAAATTCACCATCAACCATTTCCTAGGGGAAGTCGGGAATAAATAAAGTTCTGCAACTCCACAAGCGGGGACAGATGGCGGGCAGACTTTATACGGGGAGTTAACTTTCTTTGTTATAATATAGACTGGTGGTACTAGTAAGACCATCTTGGTGCAAAGTATTGGAAACTGCTTATTGTAAAGGAATTCTGACGGGAACTCTGAAACAAGAGCACTGGAAACTTTTAGATTGCGAATATCAGTGCACCATTTTCGAACGTGGCTTTGAATTGGAATTAGTTCGGTATGCCACGAATTTCAGCGTTGTTTATAGGGTCCAACAAAGTGTGTCATTCGTTCACTTCAGCCAAGATATGCCCACTGTTGGGCATAAACTATCCACCTCTAAGGATTTTCAAACCGATAGGTCCTGCGCTACTCACATTCAGCAGCTTCCCGCTACCTTCACCTGATCGTCAGTAAACCTTGTGCAACCTAACGCTGCGTCTTCTGATACGCGGCTGCCACTCGGGGACCTATCCGCCCCAACGGCCGACAGTACTGCGAGCTATGTGTCACCGGCCCAAGGAATCCCGCAAACCTTAAGCGGCAGTACTTAAGGTTCGCGGGATTCATTGGGGAGGTGACTTCAGTTCTACCTACAAGGGATCTCATCATTTCTGATTCGATCACGTAGAGAAACCCCCAGCATAGCTCTCTGCACTTAGCGTTACCTTGAGCCTTCTTACGAGTCCATATTAAGCGGCCACGTCTCAATTCCATATGTCATCACTGGCAACATGCCCAAATTGAAGACTTTCGTCTTGAGATGCTTCGGTAGATGTGCCGAGAATATACTGCGTAGCTTCCCGAACGCGGCCAGCCGAATTATATTCGTCGACTATCTCTTTCTCGACGTTGGAAGCGTGTCAACAGCAACCTATTACTAAGCCTCCGCTGTCCTTTCACCTGTCAGCGGGCTGTATCTTATGAACAGTCGAGGTCAGAGAATCGATGTTTTTATAGAATATGTTTCTTTTCCTGCTATAATGTTTAAATGGCTGACCTGCAAATAAGAAAATCATGTGTTAGCACTTCTCTTATTTCTTTTATAAAAATTTTCAGTTCTTAGTATTATTATTTTGTGCGATTGTACGAAATCCTTGGGGTGTGAATCTTACTTTAATTTACCGGTTATTTGATGCTTTTGTACATTGGAATATTGTTAACGACCCAAATCTCAATATTTTGTGATTGACACCACGGGAACCCTCCAAATATGCAATTCTATCTTTGTTAGTAACGACAGTAACTTCTGTAATATTGCTCTGCTTTGTGTGCACTTTTAATTTCTTTTATTGCAAATTAGGTTGGCAAACAAGCAAACTGCCCATCTGCTGGTAATTGGTAACAGTCACCTATAATACATGTAGCTTCTGTGAGATTCGCAGCTAAACTGCAGCCCCCACAAGAACCACAGTGTAAGTTGCCAACTTGTGACTTAAGATGTAAAGTCACGGTACCCAGTAATTTCTATGCCATACCTTAACCTTTAAACCGGAACACAGCAATGCAAGCACTGCTGCTTTGCGGCAAAAATAGATAAGACGGAGGTACCCACGCAGACGACCCTGGTACTGAGTCTCCCACCGGTAACGACCAAGTGTGTTTCTACTCAAATACTCAGTCATTGTGATAAAGTGATCGTGCTCGGTGAATTAAATTTTAAAGTTTGTATGGGATTAATATACCTTTGCGTGTATGTAATGTTTGTAGGTATGTAAGACATTTACTACCCAATCACATAATACGACTAAGCAATCCGTTCAGACCGGAAATAAACAAGATTCATAAAAAGTGTTAAAGAGCATACAAAGAAAGTGAATGAATGTTTGATTCACGAGGGGAGAAATAATTTGTTCTCATAATATGAGCTTAATTAAAAAAAAACCTACCCAGTGAACCCCTATGCCGCAAGAGAAAATTAAGTCTAAACTTCATGTTTGAGTTGTTCTACTACGCGAATATAAGTTAGCGACTAAGATACTTCGAAAATGTTTATAATTAACAGTATTTATTTAGTGTTCTTCAAAAAAATAATACATGAAGTAACTACGTAGGAGATTTTTAACTTTTTGATAGTTATGAAAGAGCTAAGCATCATCATTCGGCTTATTATACCATTGTCGGTCTATTGTGATTTTAAAACGAAGCAAATTGGAAGATCCACTTATATTATATTCGTAATTAGTCCAAGGTATAACTATTGTAGTAACGCCTCCTCCCGCTACTAAATACGCGAATTTTAAAGACACCATTAAAAATATAAAAGAAAAATACACCTGGCAACTCCACCGTCACCATAGCTCATTCGTTTTTTCGCGCTCTACGCAGCTGACACATATTTTACATGTTGATGTTTTTCAAAGTGATTATCTAAATAAAACTAAAATCCAGATACGCAGTGATAAAAATGGAGAAAAGATGTCAAAAGTTGTTCGAAAGTAAAATGGTTATCTTAACATAAAGAAAATAACCCAAGATGTCGAAACAGTAAGTACCTACCTGTTTTGAAGATGCGTCGTAATTTTGATTTAGCTTGGCAAGAGGACCTAGATACAATTAATTTAGATAAAATTTTATAAGAAATATATTTTTTAAAACTGCCTGCTTTCCGTGGGAAAGCGTTACCTATCAAGGCAAATGAATTAGATGATGTATCTAGGTAGGTACCTACTCGATTATGAACTCTATTCATTGGATATAGGCTAAAGCACAAATACCTTTATAGGAAATTATGGTATATATGAGTAGTTTATATTTATGACCAAGTTTACAAAGAATTGCATTGAAAAATATTTTAATTGATGTTGCCTATGTAGATAAAGTTTCTTGAAAACTGCAAACTGTTAGATGGTCCATAACATAACATGGAAATTCCTAATATCCTTCTAAAACTTGAGATAAATTACTCGAAAAATAAAGTCAAAGGAAATGAGCTTTGCAATAGCTGTAATATCACAAGTATTGACTTCAATTTCCAAACAATCTTCTTAAAATATCTGAGTGATGTCTTTAGATTACAATGCAATAAGTTTACAATGTCAGTACAGCAGGATCAGAAGGAAACATGACTATGCTTTTATAAAAGACCTAATAGAAGCTATTAAAAGCAATAAGAGGGATGAATATTTGTACTCCAATAAAAGTGTAAAATTATTTACAGTCATAAAAAGAATGATAAACATTCTAAAATATAAGCCATGTATAAAAACCTCAAAAATTTGCTTCTAATTTGAAAACCTACCAGCAGCCTGTGTGCTACAATAAGCAGCCTGTGTGCTGCAATAAGCAGCCTGTGTGCTGCAATAATTTCTAACAATATCCTCCTCGGAGAGGCTCATAGAGAGAGGGCCAACCTCAACTATCATTCAGGTCACGAATGAACATGCTCTGTTTTCAGCAGCCAGTCTCGAACCAATTATCCATAGACCCCATATTTTTACCCATCGTGGGAATAAATAACCGAGGTCAATTAATTTTAAAAGTGGATAAGAGACTATGTAATACATTTAGTTACTATTTTGAATCAACTTTATTATCCACTGGACAATAATAAATAGGATAATTATACAAACAAATTAACAACTGCATAGGTAGCAGAAATGCTTGGCCCCATGCAAAGATTTCTAGAGTTTTACCATTTTACTATTCCTAAAAGGATGGTTCCATAGATTTATTTTAAAATAAAATAATGATTCCTTAAAATAAGTTGATAATAAGTTTATTGAAAATCTACACTTTCAAATGAAGATTTCATGTTATAGATTTGATTAAATTAATGCATGCACTATTTACATCCAAATTATTCATAACAAAGAAAATTGTTAGTTTTTATGTTTGAATAATTGTATGAATACAATTGCCATGCGGGTTAAATACAGTACATACATACCTTAACCATTTGTCTCAAGTCAATTTCAGGTAGTTTTTATGTTTGAATAATTGTATGAATACAATTGCCATGCGGGTTAAATACAGTACATACATACCTTAACCATTTGTCTCAAGTCAATTTCAGGTATTTTTATAAAAAAAAAGAGGTGTATTTTTATATTGTAATATATATAAAGAAAGAAAAAAGCTGAATAAAGAACATAATAATAATTACAATTAATAAATGTTTGACGACTTGATTAAAATATTGATAAATCAATAAGAAATGTTAGTTATTATAATTTTAAACTATTACTTATAACGGTTTACAATAGCTAGGCTTTATTATTTTTTTTAAATAAGATTTTACTAATTTTATTCAATGTAAAATAATTTTTAGGTTTTAAAATATATTCCTTTGATGTGACCTTAAAGATTAAGTGCAATAGAAAGGAAATGTATCACACTATTAGTCATCATCACTTATAAATAAATTTGGTTTGTAATTTTGCTCAATATTTCATTAGGAATGGCAGTTTAATTGTTTACACTAAGAGCTCAGATAGATATAAGTTTATGACTTTGAACGTTTGGGGGGCAATTACAACATGCTTATGTATATGAAAAATATTGTAAAATGATTCTGCGATATGGAGTACTTCCTAAACATTTTCTTTAGAAATTTTCTCAGGTGTATTATCAACTGACAGTAATTAAATGGTAAAAGCAAGACAGTATCAATTTCTTAGAACTGTTAGATACATAATTATGCATTAAGATGTTTTGCTGACCTCTCAAGTAGATGTGATATTTTATTAGAAATAGATAACACCACACTTTCAATACATATATTAACAGAAAAAGCTCAGTTTGATATCAATTAAATTGATCTTGCTAAACATTTGGCGGTGGTGTGAAACTAGCAGCATCTGATTTTTTGCTTAATATATAAAATTTCAAAATATTAAAGCTGATTTTAAATCTTGTAGTCTCAATGCAGATGTAAGTTGGAAACTGTCGCAGGACATAATGTACTTCTAAGATTTGTGATGCATTGATTCAATTGTAACATATATCAATAAAAAAATAATAATAATAATATATATATGATTATATGATAAATAAATTATATTTTATAATATACATGTAATCATGGCATAGTCTTATGTTTCAAATATTGATACTTTTACCATAGGATTAATATTTTTATAAAAGAAGAAGAAACTCCTTTTCTTTGATTTTGAAATTGTTGCAGAGTTATAACTGACAGAGCTTAAGGAATCTAAGTATTTCCTTATTAGAATTTAAGCAGAAGCATCGCATCAATCATTGCATTTTCACTGTTCAGCTTTTACACCAATTATCTAACTATAGGCAATAGAATAAGGTCAGATGATAAAATTAAAAAATGGATAAAACGAGTTAAAAGACTATGTCTGGCAAAGCCAATGTATGTTAGCATAATGAAATATGGCATATGCAATCCTGCCATAGTTTTATATTACCTTAAGCATGGGTCATCTAGAAACCCGACATTGAAATAACCTAGACTCAAGAAAACTGACATTAAAAAACTGCTGTTATTAGCAAAACCACTGCCCAAAAAGTCACAAATCCTATACATAATTAGTTATGTATTAATTATAGTTTTCTCAAATTAAGATGGCTATTTTAAGAGATATTAAAAGTTCTATGACAGCGACACTTAAGCAAGTTGTCTCTTCTCTATTTAAAGATTATTCCAGATATTTTTCTTGTGAGAACTTTGTTATTGCTTTAGAAGTAACAAATAATAAAGGACCATTGAAATAAACATTTGATAAATTTATTTTAGACTTTTAAATACTACTACTCAATCCATTAGTAGATGACTAAAGCAATCAATGGAGGAAAGTTAATCTAATTGTTGATCTTTCATATTAATATTCAATTTATTCATCACCCTCCAAACAATATTCTTCAAATTATTATGCATATAGGGCAGGATTAACTGTTTATAATATTCTAAAGGCGAATAAACATTTTCAGTAAATCACTATTTTACATTTTCGCGTGGCGATTATGTACTCTGTCCGTGGGACAGGCTGAAGGACATATATCTTTCAAAGCACATTAATGTTTTTTTTTAGGGAATCGTTAATTCTACATTTTCGCGTGGCGAGGATGTAGGTACTCTGTCTGTGGGACAAGTTAAAGGACAAATATATGTCCAGGCATATGAATGTTTTTAAGGAATTGTTAATTCTACATTATCGCGTGGCGATTATGTACTCTGTCCGTGGGACAGTCCTAAGGAATTGTTAATTCTACATTTTCGCGTGGCGATTATGTACTCTGTCCATGGGACATTCCAAAGTACAAATAGGTACCTATAAAGGTAAATGATTGATTTCAGGATTTTATTACTATTACATTTTCGCGTGGCGATTATGTAGTTTGTTTGTGGAACAGACTAAGGCTAAATTATTTTTAATGTATTTGATATTCATTATTAACTTCTGTACTTACAAATATTTCACTGAGGCAAAATTAATTGAGTCTCTGTACTGTATATTGAAATCCCATTAGGTTTCAATCTGGAAAGGGAACCGAAACTTCTACTATTGGATGATCTAATAAATTATCGATATTTGCTAAATATTATAATATACCACGCTAGTTAGATTGGCAAACCTTTTTGCCACGGCTGGTAGTTCTTGAAATTTATAGTTATTATATGGTTAACATGAAACTGTTCACACTAGTAAACGTTATCTACATTATGAAATAAATATTTAATGTTATTGAATATCTATTGATAGTTGTAAATAGGTACTAATGTTTACCTATTTATCAAAAACTCTAAACATCTACAATAATTATACCTTGGACTAATTACGAATATAATGATAGGATTAAACGAACTTACCTAAAGTGAAGTTCAATCCATATTATATGAAGTAATTAGTCCAAGGTATGGAGCATCCCACCCTTCCCTTTTGAAGTAATAAATTACTAACCCACTTATATATACCTAATACTCTAAACTAATGAGCTATGGTGACGGTGGAGTTGCCAGGTGTATTTTTCTTTTATATTTTTAATGGTGTCTTTAAAATTCGCGTATTTAGTAGCGGGAGGAGGCGTTACTACAATAGTTATACCTTGGACCAATTACTTCATATAATATGGATTGAACTTCACTTTAGGTAAGTTCGTTTAATCCTATCATTATTCGTATCGTTCCAATGAGAAGTAACTATGAAAAAACCGAGCCCAAGTGCGTGTTAGACTCGCGCACTGAGCGTTCCGTACAAAACTATTCAAGTAAGTATATAAGTTCCTAGTTTTCAGATTTTGTTCTTAACATGTGCTATAAGACTTCTTGCCACATTTCATGGTTCTAAATCTAGGTCAATGAGAAGTACCCAATAGGTTGGGGCTTCCTTGTGAAATCACAAACTATGCAAAAATATGCGAAATATGGTCGTATCCTTTGATCGCGTTGACTTAGTTAGATTTTTTCGCAGATGCAAGAGATAGAACCGATTATTTATCTTCTATATAAATAAAAATGAATCGCCGAAATGTATGTACAGTAAGCTCCCATTCAAGCTATACATTTACACTACGAAAACCGCCACTATTACGAGCGACATAAGAACGGTCCAAAGGCCACACAGTATAGCTTGATAAGGAGCTTACTGTACGCGCATAACTTCAGACCGACTGCACCGAATCGGATAATTCTCCTTTCGTTGTGTTCGTCATTGTTAGTACAAGGTTTGTATAAAAGACAATGTTTGTAATATTTAACAAAAAGTAAAAAAAATAATTTCAAAACTTTCATATAAAAAGTGAGATGGTTGAGTAACTTTTTTAAAACATCCGTGCGAAGCTGGGCCGGGCAGCTAGTTTTATATAAATACCAGTTTGATCCCCCGGCGTTCTCCCTACCACACACTGCGACTACCACTACCAACGCGCCCGGGCTAGCCCGACCTGACTGGTTGTGCTATCGCCAAGGGGGGATTGCCCGAGAACACCAGGGCAATTCCCAGACAGAGGGCCTTACGATGACGTGCACGGGGCCAACCGTTCACGCAGGGGGGCTACTGCCTAACTCATAGCGATCACTCGCTATCGCTTTCATGACATTAGAACAATAGTTCAAATGTCACCCATGACATTAAAACTTTTTTAACACCCTTGCTCGTAAAGCTGATGTAATTCCACCGGTTTTAAATATGTAAAGCGGGTCATAAAAAACGCGTTTGTTACCAAAGCAAATAGTTAAGTTATAGTCCATACAAATTCCATAACAGTATTATCTGCCATTTCAAATATGGAACTGATCGCAGCTCCACGACTCCAGCTAGTGAGCAGCGCGCTGTTGCTATTCAAATTTCGAACTAATCGCCGCGCGGCGCCAGTCAGTAGGCAGCGCTAGCGCGCTGTTAAAATGGCGGGAAAGCAACAGTGTGCATTCACAGATTGAGTTTATTTAAAATAAAAAAAATGTTTTCTTTTTCTGTTTCCTCGCAAATGTGTTAAAAAACGTCGTACGATATACGTGCGTATTGGTTATAACATGCTCGGCTCAATTACGCCCTCGCCTTCGGCTCGGGCTGAAATTCCGCCTCGTATGTTATAACCATCTTAACGCACTAATATCGTAATCTCTATACACGGTTATTTTTTTATCACCCTGGAAAATTTAAGGGACGCTTCACGACATGGTATTAGAATGATTTAAACATAAATAAAAAAAATAACCCTCCTTAATTTTATATTAATTTTTTTAAAAATACAAAAAATGCTGCACTAGTTGAGAGCAGCATTTTTAGAGATTTTTTTATTTTTTTTTATATATTTTTTTAATTTTTTATTTCATTTTTTTTATTTTTTATATAATATTGGATGTGTCCTGAAGCGTCCCTAAAATTTTCCAGGGTGATAAAAAAATAACCGTGTATATAATAAAATCGTAGGGCTACAAAAATCTGTAATTGCGAAATATTAAGAAAAAAAATACACAGGTCGCCTTAAAATCATTAGCAGAACACGATAGAATAGTTTTTAAAAAAATTGTTTGTTTGTTGGTTTGTTTGTTTTTCTGTTTGTCCGGAAAGATCTCCGAAACTACTGGACAGAATTTGATATGGATTACACCACAATGCTTAGAATTTTCCGGAAGAACATTTAGGCATAATTTCGTTTGTTTAAATTCACTTTTAATTTTTAGTGAAAAAATACCATATAAAATTTTCGAATTGGCTTTAGAAAAACAACATGGCGCACGTGAAATTATTTTGACAAGTCTGTCACATAGTACAGAGAGAAGGTATTTTCTTCCACGAAGGAAAGGCAATGGAACTACGCCATACAGCCTGATCTTAAGTAATTAGATTTCGAAAATTGAAAGGCAGGAATGAAGTGTTTCACATATTACAAATAAAATTTAATATTTTCTGTTAATGGCTGTGCCCAACTGGATTTCGCCAACCAAATTGTCTTTTTCTTATGTCGTACCGTGGTGGTAAGGCAAAAAGATCAAGCCATACAACCAATGTATAAAGCATTTTTTATGATAATACTTATCGAGTGACCATAAAATTTGTAGATTGGTTTAATTCTTGACTAATTTTCACAAAATCGGTACAATTTTTTAAATATTTGAAATGTTGAAAAATGAAGATACTCTTTTTAAGATATTATTTTGAAATGTGTTATATGTTTTTACGTTAGGACTAAGGAATCAAACTCTTTCATCCATTTAAAACTATTTAAAGTAATAGATTAATATTGATAATTAAAAAAAATATCTGACTGCGATGTTCTGGGTTACGCGTAGAGGGACGGGACGGGACTCTTGATCCTAATGTCTAAAATGACGGATCACATTTTTTTGGATCCACCCAAGGAACATGGATATCGAATGAAGAACCTAAAGAGTAGAACACATTGAACCTAGCCACGTTGACTTAATTTGACATGACTGCCGATAAAGTTCGTTTCCAAACCCAGCGACATGCATATCAAATGAAAGGCCTTGATGAGTAGAGCACTATGAACATAGGAAAATCGCCCTAAATTCAACATGGCCGCCGCTCAAATAAAACGGATAAAAGTTCGTTTCCAAACCCAGCAATATGGGTATCAAATGAAAGGCATTGATGAGTAGAGCACTATGAACCTAGCAACATTGACATAAATTCAACATGGCCGCCGCTCAAAAAAGGTGGAATAAAGTTAGCTTCCAAACCTAGCAATATGGGTATCAAATGAAAGGCCTCGAAGAGTAGAGCATTAGGTACCTAGGAAAATCGACCTAAATTCAACATGGCCGCCGCTCAAAAAAAAGAATAAAAGTTCGTTTTCAAACCCAGCGACATGCATATCAAATGAAAGGCCTTGATGAGTAGAGCACTATGAACATAGGAAAATCGCCCTAAATTCAACATGGCCGCCGCTCAAATAAAACGGATAAAAGTTCGTTTCCAAACCCAGCAATATGGGTATCAAATGAAAGGCATTGATGAGTAGAGCACTATGAACCTAGCAACATTGACATAAATTCAACATGGCCGCCGCTCAAAAAAGGTGGAATAAAGTTAGCTTCCAAACCTAGCAATATGGGTATCAAATGAAAGGCCTCGAAGAGTAGAGCATTAGGTACCTAGGAAAATCGACCTAAATTCAACATGGCCGCCGCTCAAAAAAAAGAATAAAAGTTCGTTTTCAAACCCAGCAATATGGGTATCAAATGAAAGACCCTGATGAGTAGAGCACTATGAACCTAGCAAAATTGACATAAATTCAACATGGCCGCCGCTCAAAAAAGATGGATAAAAGTTCGTTTCCAAACCTAGCAATATGGGTATCAAATGAAAGGCCTTGAAGAGTAGAGCATTAGGAACCTAGCAAAATCGACCTAAATTCAACATGGCCGCCGCTCAAAAAAAAAGGATAAAAGTTCGTTTCCAAACCTAGCAATATGGGTATCAAATGCAAAGCCTCAAAGAGTAGAGCATTATGAACTTAGGAAAATTGCTATAAATTCAACATGGCCGCCCCTCAATAAAGGTGGATAAAAGTTCGTTTTCTAATCTAGCAATATAGGTATCAAATGAAAGGTCTTCAAGAGTAGAGCACTATGGACCTAGGAATATTGACGTAAATTCGACATGGCCACCGCTCAAAAAAGGTGGATAAAAGTTCGTTTCCAAACCTAGCAATATAGGTATCAAATGAAAGGCCTTGAAGAGTAGAGCACTATGAACCTAGGAAAATAGCACAAAATTCAATATGGCCGCTGCTCAAAAAAAAACTAAAAATTCGTTTCTAAGCCCAGCAATATGGGTATCAAATGAAAGGCCTTGATCAGTAGAGCACTATGAACGTAGCAACATTTACGTAAATTCAACATGGCCGCCGCTCAAAAAAGACGGATAACAGTTGCTTTTCAAACCCAGCAATAGGGGTGTTAAATGAAAGTAGGCCCTGAAGGGTACCTAGAGCAGCCATGCTCTAAGTGTGTACCGCGGAACCCTAGGGTTCCGCAATAATTTTGAAAAATCAAAACACCCTCTCTGGTCGTACTTTTATTATGCTTATTAATAAAGAATACACTTTTAAAAACTATTGTTTTATTTTAGGGTTCCGTCAAGTATTTCGCTTTCCAAAAGGGTTCCGTCACCAAAAAAGTTTGAGAACCGCTTCGGGGCCTATTGGATGTTCGATGTTAGATGTTACCTGTGTTTAGTGTCCTTCGAGACCGTGATAATGCAACGATCGTGAACTAACTAACGATAACTCCAAGTTTGTGTGTTGGATGTTAGTCATCACGGCGAGTTTGCTAACCGAACTATGCCAGCAACACTATATCGCACAGTACACGTTACAAAAACGGAAGTCTCAATACATTTTAAGGCTAACCGCATAAATACGTTTTTTCGCATTCGTTTTCTGAATGCGGGCATCCGAATGCATCAAATCTATACAAAATACTCATTGACTGCCGCACACGTTCGTTTTTATTACGAACGGAACACGTTCTGTACGTACGTTTAGTTAGAATGATAGAAATCCCGAATGAGAAGAAACTACGCTGCGCTACGTTCACGAAACTCCGTGTCTGTATTCCGTGATCGGATATCGAATACGGAAAACGTATTTGTACAGTAACCCCCCCCATTCATGCTATACATTAACTCTACGAATACCGCCAGTATTACGAGCGACATAAGAACGGTTCAAAGGTCAAACAGTATAGCTTGACAAGGAGCTTACTGTACGACCAGTCAAAATTGGCCAAGTTGTCATATCCAAAAAATATATTTTGTTGGTGTTACCAACACCCATTATAAAAATCTAAACTTTATTCGTATACAGTTCTAATTTATTAACAATTGTTTATTTTAATTCGAAACATGAATACGATAAAGATTATTCTTGCAACTGTGTAGTTCTTTCTACTGAAGAAGAATTTATTAATATCAATAATGTCTCTAAAACAATAATTATACTTAGTGTTTATAGTATATGTAATGTATTTAATTTTGTGGACTGTTAGAAAAACAGCATTACGAACCTACGAAAATTGTCTTAATTTCGTAATGGCCGATGCTCAAGAAAGGCAGAATAAAGTTGAATCATTATGGAATAAAATGGAGGAAAAACTAAACACTGTGTTAAGTATTTTGATGGCGAAACGTAGTTTGCGGGCACAGCTAGTGTACTATAAAACTATTGTTCTAATGTTACGATAGCGAGTGATCGCTTTGAGTTAGGCGGTACGGCCACAGGTCTCCACGGCAGGGTCATTAGACATCGCTCATCGCTGCTTGTGCGAATGCCCGCTGAAGTACAGAACCCTAAACGTAAATCGAAGTGCAAGCTGATTGAAAAGTTATCTTCAAATCGAAACAATGCATGCGCACACAAAACCAATTTGTATTATGTGTAATCTATCATTAAGTTCAATTATACATTTCGCTCGAACATAAACTCTCTCGCGTAGAAAATAGGGTGTGGAATATAAATTGCGTTGTCACAAAATGTCAATAAAGGCTTAATTTCTTCCTCTACCCCGTTAAATCCGACATGATTGATTGGCACGTATTTGCACTTTGATGATGCGATTGAGAACGAGGTATAAATAAAACCTCGGATACTGTGAAGGCTTGATCGACGGATTGGAGGTGATTTTATGGATCGCGTGGGAATTTTAGATAATGCTTTGCTGAGCTATATAAATATTGTATTTATGAACGTTGAGCAGACAGCGTTTTCGTTTAGGGATAGGGTTGGCACTGGCGCAGTTCTTATTTAAGAAATTGCTCGGATAATTGCGGTACTCTGTACCAGGGAAGTCTTCAGGAGGGAAACTCTGTACCAGGGTCGCCTGCTTGGGTACGTCTTACCTATTTCAGCTGCAAAGCAGCATTGCTAGCATTCTGTGTTCCGGTTTGAAGGGTAAAATATGGCTGTGAAATTACTGGGTACCGTGACTACATTGTCACAAGTTGACAATGAGGTCCCGTAATGGTATGGCTTTTCATAATACAACATACATAGTAACATTTCTTATTGTATTACAAAAAATATGTTTTTTAAATCACCAAAATCGGTCCATCCGATGTAAAGTTATAAACCAATTTGCATCAACTGATTTTATTAAATCCGCCGCTGCCTACGGACAGGCTGTGACGTCAGTCGACACTATCCGCCGCCGCCGCGCGCCGCACTATGGGATGAAAGCGTGAGTTGCGTTTCAAAAATTTGCAACTTTTTTTTTACTACACCTACGGATACAAAATTTTGCATACAGGATCTCCAATATATAAGCTATGAAATGATACTAGAATCTTTATATATTTAATTTATTATTACACATAAAACATACAAAATAAAAAATCGCTACTTTTCCATACAAAATTACTTTTTCCGTTTCATTGTTTGCTTATTACGAGAATATGAAGGTGATTATAAAGGAAATAATGATATAATATTGTTATTTTATCACTATTATATTATATCACTAAATGACGTGATAGTTGACTAAAATACACTTTAAGGGCATGGACCTACAAGAATCTTTTATTCAGGTCTGTTTATTCAGGAGACATGTTTCCCTCAAAATGTATAAAGTTAAATATAAAACTTTAAAGTTTATCGTTGTTTGTATTCACTTTGCCGCGATGAACCAACACATCCCCATTTGCTAAACCTGAGACGTATTTGAGAAGGTCTGTAAACACCTTTTATCATCAAAACACGGCCAATAGATCCAGCAAATCTTGAAGCTTTACTTTAGCACTTGTGTTGTGTATGTTACTTCAATACTCGAAGCTGGCAAATAGTACGTTTTTTTTTGCGTCAGATTCTTGATATGTTATAATAATGACGGAAACATGACTGAGTTCTTTTCTATAAATTTTAAATGTTAAAAATGTGTACTAGCTTTTGACATCCAAGTCTTAAAAATATGTACTAGCTTTTGACAGATCCAAATCCCCGTAGAGGGCCAAAGCTTCATCTGCAGAGAAACTTTTCATATTGATGGTTGCATGAAATATTTTTCTTCGTCACCTTTTTCTCGTTTGTATTAGAGCTTCGCATTATGGCAACAATCGAAGCTTTTTCCGACGTTATTCGAACCTAATGCACCGTTCAGCCATGTTGAATTTTTAGTTACAAAACGTTCGGCTTGTTTTGTTAACGCGATCTTGAAATTTCGACAACAGTTGTTTTTGTTTCCTTTACTTACATAATAAATTATGTTGCCTGGAAGATATTGCTTATTAGCAATAGCTTTCCGCTCATAGCTTCGCCCGCGTTATTTTTGTTTTCCCGTGGGAATTTTATATTTTCCCGTAGGAATATTACCCTATGCCCTTCCCCTGGTCTCGAACTATCCCTATACCAACTTACATCACAATCGGTTCAGTACTTTCGAAGCCTTTTCAATACAAACAAACAAACAATCAAATCTTTCCACTTTATAATATTACTAGCTTTCCGCTCGCGACTTCGTCCGCGTTATTTTTGTTTTCCCGTAGGAATTTCATATTTTCCCGTAGGAAAATTACCCTATGTTCTTCCCCTGGTCTCGAACTATTCCTGTACCAACTTTCATCCAAATCGGTTCAGTAGTTTCGAAGCCTATTTAATACAAACAAACAAACAATTAAATCTTTCCTCTTTATAATATTAGTATAGATTAGTATATTAGTATTAGTATAGATAAGGCTGCCTGTGCTGAACATCTGTGTTGTTTTTGAAAAAATTCTGTTTCTATATCTTTGTATGCTTTGTGTGCAATAAATCATTTATTATTATTCTTTTAAGTAAGGTTGAATGTTTTCTTGTTTAGTGCTACAATCAATGAAAAAAAAAACTCTCTTTGTGGCAGGCAGGGAGACTTGTATCCTACCTACAGTAAACGAGTAGAGAGAGACTAACCGTTGTATGAGTCCATGCAATATTAGACCGTATAATGATATAGTGAATCTATTTGTGTTCTGACGTTATTCTGGCTTTAACAGTGCACAATGTGGCCAGTTCTCTTTACTTGCACCTAACCTACGGCTTCATCTCCATAAGCTGCACGCCCAGATTGAAGAATGGAAACATTCTTTGTGACGGTAACATTCATAGGTAGGTTTACATACATACATATATGCATAAAATCACGCTTATAATCCCAAAAGGGGTCTAGCAGAGCTGTAGGTAACACTCTGTTAAAACTAGGTTTTACACTCAAAGCCACATCTGGCAGTATGGGCCATACAGTACTCCAGCCTGTCGCCTACACAAAACGGGCACCAAAGCCAAGTGTTATCAATAACTAACTTTCTAATTCCGCTAATCTTAACGTCGTTGTTGCGTCGTGATAGCGTTTCAATAACACTGCTTTTGTCGCTTTTATGCGCATTTTCTGCTACAATTTATTTGTGCTACAATTTCTTGATAAGTCAATAGTTACAAATATTAGTAGTTAGTATTCGGTTGACCAACAATAACTGTCTCAAAAAGCGATGCTATTGAAGCGTTATTGACACACCACAAATGCATTAACGCTAGCAGAATAAGGCCCCAGGACATATGTTACACTCAAAATCGTCTCAGCAGTCCAGGGGGCTACTGCCTAACTCATAGCGATCACTCGCTATCGCTTTCGTGACATTAGAACAACAGTTTAAATGTCACCTGTGACATAAAAACTATTGTTGTAATGTCACGATAACGATAGCGAGTGTTCGCTTTTAGGCGGTACGGCCACGGGTACGGATAGGATAGGTTTAGGTATCAGGAATAATAAAAAATGAGTGTTTTAAAAGAGAAAATCAAAAGGGAGCGCACGCTCATAGTGTAAATAAAGAATATATTCCGCGCTACGCTGCACCCTCTGTGTTTCGATCATAATATCACCACCATACTATAAAATCCAGACCGCCCAAAACTGTCACGTTGCGATCCTGAAGACAGCCGTGTTCATTCGTTCGTACATTTTACAAAGACCTACCTACTCATTTTGTGCTCAGAATACCAACCTATACCTACCTACATCAAAAAATACTAAGAACCAAAGAAATACTCAAAGGTAAATACTAGTTTATAACTTAGTGACATAACTTTAGAGGTCAATAACCTACATATTATTATTCTAATTTTAAAATATGTAGCTTTATTCACTTACCTTTAAAGTTTCCAACCACGGATTTCGGCACTGGTGTACTTTAAATGGGTAAGTAACCAGATTCCATAAAAATGTCAAAAATAGGAAGTTTATCCGATTGACCTTACATAAAACCGATTTCTAGTTTATTACTCATTGCTCAAACTGTACTGAACCTCTTGAATACTACTACTACTATTACATAAAAAAACAATATAGTTATGTAATACGATTTCGAATGAAACGCTGCGCGCGGCTACTAGTAGAAAACTCGGGAGTGATAGCACGGATGCGGAGTCTGCCTAGATAGAACGTGTCGTGTTCGTGTGTCGTCTCATAGTCTAAGAGGTCACGGGATTTTTCATAACGATCATGGATACGGTTAGATTAATTTTTATAGTTTGTAGAGTAATCCCCTAATGTGAATGATGTTGGTCTGCCTGCTTTTAGTGGTTGCAACTTCGAGTTATAGAGCTTACAAGAGGCTTCATTGTTGCGAAAAAAAACGATCAGAGAAATGGTCAGTTTTAGTACATATTCAAAGTATGGCGTCTCCGCAGATGAGACAAGTTGGTCTGGCGGCTCTCAGTGGTTGCATTTCAGAGTTATGATGCGCACAAGTCACTGCATTGTTGCGAAAAAAAAACGATAACAGAAATAGTCAGTTTTAGTACCTATTCGAAGTATGGTATCTCCACAGGTGAAACGAGTTGGTCTGCCTGCTCTCAGTGGTTGTATTTCAGAGCTATCATTGTGTACGCAATACCCTTATTTGTGGAGAAAGCCTAAAAAATATCGAAAAACATGACAATCGGCGGATTTTTCAAATGCTCATTGACCGCTGCTGTCGTGTCTCGACTTGACACACACAGCGCACCCTCCTCCCCCCGCGCCCGGCCCCTGTCTGTGATCGTGGAACAATCGTTGTGGGAGGGTGCGCTTGGGCACAGATTACTTAATAATTACTACGTAGCTTGGGCTCGTTTTTGGTGCTTTTGAATACAACTCAACCGTTACTTGCATTTTTACAATAATGTCGAAAATAAATACTTTTTTATGGAACGCGTATGAACATCCCAAAGTATATTACGATCTAGCCTACTCGTATTTTACGGCTAATAAGTACATAATTTAATTCGATCTTAATTTGCTAGAGATACAAATGTCTCTAGGAAGTGTCCATTAACATGTTTTTTATTATCTCTATTAAGGCGCCGCTACTAATTCACAGTTATAGTTGCAACACTGACCCTACATTGTACTAAATTAAAACTTATTTTTTATCACTCCACTTCATTACACAAGATCGGATGGCTTTATCCGTTTTAGTCTTCTTTTCTTATTTGTGTGGTCGAGAAGCTAGACAGCCTCCACGTTCACATGGTTTTGAAGACTTCTTTGGTGAGCTTCGGCGTATTTTTTTATGATGCTATCAAAGAACTCTGTTTTAAGATCCCGAAGGAGGTCGTCATTTCTTACAAACCAGAGAGCATTAGCGATGCCCCTCAGCACCTTATTCCGAAATCTTTGGATAATATACCTGTTGCTCTGAGCTGTACAGCCCCGTAGCTGTATTCCACAAGTCCACACTGGCATGAGGACTTGACGATATAACAATAGTTTGTTAGCTATTTTCAAGGGGGAGTCTCTTCCTATTAGCCATTACATGTCTCTGTATCGTAGATCAAACTGTTCTCTCTTTTTCTTGACGTGCACCATCCAACCTAGTTTCACATCAAGAGCCATGCCATGATATTTGGCAGTGTTCTCATATGGTATAATTTGTCTGTTAATAAAGATATGGTGATACATTTTCTGTTTGTTACTAAAATCGACGTGTACAGACTTGGAATCATTTAATTTTATCCGACTTTTTGCGACTTTCCACGTACGTACTTTTGCCTAAGATAGGCATTAACTCACTTTACAAATCATTCCTTTGTCATGTTCAGGGGGTACAAAGTGTATCATGCTCTCACCCAGACAATACAGCTCATGCTGGAAGTGCTGTTATTGTCAAAGAAAGGCTATGACACTATGAAGATTCCAAATGCGAAATAGGAGAAATTCAAGCCGTCGCAAGTGGAACTTAAGCAAGTTACCCCGAGAGGAGTTTGGAATGAAATCAAAAGTAATATCAGTCCGCCAAAATCTCCTGGCTATGATTTAATAACAGGAGTAATACTCAGAAAACTTCCTAGAAAGGCAATAGTTAAATTAACAACTCTTATAAATGCCTGTCTAAGGCAAAAGTACGTACCAGCCCTCTGTGGAAAGTCGCAGAAGTCATTATGATATGATACTGAAACCAGGGAAGTCGCCTTGTAAAACTTCATCTTACAGGCCTATATCCCTATTATCAGTAATGTCAAAATTGTTCGAGAAACTCCTACTAAAAAGACTAAAGCCAGTAATAAAAAACTTGGACCTAATTCTAAACCATCAATTTCTCAATTCAATAGGCTTTCGCGAGAAACATTCGACGGTTGATCAAGTGCACAGAATCACGAACATAATCGAAAAATGCCTAGAGGACAAAAAGGTATGCACAACAGTATTCCTGGATGTAGCTCAGGACTTTGACAAAGTATGGCCTGACGGACTCATTCATAAGCTACAACAAATGCTCCCTGAGCAGGTCGCTGAGCTTTATAAATAGGGTATTCAGAATCAAACATGAAGACGCCTTCTCAGAATTGAAACATATAAAAGCTGGTGTTCCGCAAGGTAATGTTTTAAGTCCGATCCTATACCTTTTATACACTTGTGATAAACCAGAACCGGAAGATAACAAATACCATTGCACCTTTTGCTGATGATACTGCAATCATGGGTATCGGTGATACTCATGAGGAAGCAGCAGAAAAGGTCCAACATGCTGTAGAGAAGATCTATGACTGGACAAAGAAATGGAGGATAAAATTGAATGAATCCATGTCTGTACACGTCGTTTTAGTAACAAACAGAAAATATATCACCCTATCTACATTAACAGACGAATTCCATATGAGAACACTGCCAAATATCATGGCATGGCTCTTGATGTGAAACTAGGTTGGATGGTGCACGTCAAGAAAAAGAGAGTACAGTTTGATCTACGATACAGAGACATGTATTGGCTAATAGGAAGAGACTCTCCCTTGAAAATAGCTAACAAACTATTGTTATATCGTCAAGTCCTCATGCCAGTGTGGACTTGTAGAATACAGCTACGGGGCTGTACAGCTCAGACCAACAGGTGTATTATCCAAAGATTTCGGAATAAGGTGCTGAGGGGCATCACTAATGCTCTCTGGTATGTAAGAAATGACGACCTCCTTCGGGATCTTAAAACAGAGTTCTTTGATAGCATCATAAAAAAATACGCCGAAGCTCACCAAAGAAGTCTTCAAAACCATGTGAACGTGGAGGCTGTCTAGCTTCTCGACCACACAAATAAGAAAAGAAGACTAAAACGGATAAAGCCATCCGATCTTGTGTAATGAAGTGGAGTGATAAAAAATAAGTTTTAATTTAGTACAATGTAGGGTCAGTGTTGCAACTATAACTGTGAATTAGTAGCGGCGCCTTAATAGAGACAATAAAAAACATGTTAATGGACACTTCCTAGAGACATTTGTATCTCTAGCAAATTAAGATCGAATTAAATTATGTACTTATTAGCCGTAAAATACGAGTAGGATAGATCGTAATATACTTTGGGATGTTCATACGCGTTCCATAAAAAAGTATTTATTTTCGACATTTTTGTAAAAATGCAAGTAACGGTTGAGTTGTATTCAAAAGCACCAAAAACGAGCCCAAGCTACGTAGTAATTATTAAGTAATCTGTACCCAAGCGCACCCTCCCACAACGATTGTTCCACGATCACAGACAGGGGCCGGGCGCGGGGGGAGGAGGGTGCGCTGTGTGTGTCAAGTCGAGACAAGATAGCAGCGGTCAATGAGCATTTGAAAAATCCGCCGATTGTCATGTTTTTCGATATTTTTTAGGCTTTCTCCACAAATAAGGGTATTGCGTACACAATGATAGCTCTGAAATACAACCACTGAGAGCAGGCAGACCAACTCGTTTCACCTGTGGAGATACCATACTTCGAATAGGTACTAAAACTGACCATTTCTGTTATCGTTTTTTTTTCGCAACAATGCAGTGACTTGCGCGCATCATAACTCTAAAATGCAACCACTGAGAGCCGCCAGACCAACTTGTCTCATCTGCGGAGACGCCATACTTTGAATATGTACTAAAACTGACCATTTCTCTGATCGTTTTTTTTTCGCAACAATGAAGCCTCTTGTAAGCTCTATAACTCGAAGTTGCAACCACTGAAAGCAGGCAGACCGACATCATTCACATTAGGGACTACTCTACAAACTATAAAAGTAAATTTAACCGTATCCATGATCGTTATGAAAAATCCTGTCACCTCTCAGTCTATCACGCCTGCCAGGCGGCCGCTTGACGGAACGATCTGTTTTTTCGTTATAATTTCGTCAATTTTCATCGTAGAAAAAAAATTTTGGTACCATTTATATTGTTTTTTAATTGTCTACAAAGCTACATTTATAGTTAAAATCGTTACGGAACCTCTTGTCAAGCTATACTGTTTGACCTTTGGACCGTTCTTATGCCGCTCGCAATAGTGGCGGTTTTCGTAGTGTAAATGTATAGCTTGAATGGGAGTTAACTGTACACTGCCTGTGGTTCTTGCTTCGTCGGCGTTGCAGATTTCCTGCGAATCTCACAAGAACCGCATGTACTATTATTAACTGACTGTTACACTCTTACCATCAGGTGGGTAGTATGCTTGTTTGCCAACTTAGTTGTATATAAAAAATCTTTTTAATTGAATCTTAATTGTTGTTTTTTGAATATCGTTGACAGAACGCAATGACGGAGTAACAAAAATACAATGTGTACTATGCCATACTATTACTCGTACAATATGGTAACGACATGGCCAAGCCTGAAATCATCAGCGGTTATCACGCCTTCTACGCAAAAGTAATTAATAAATTGAATTCATTTGTATGTGTGCGATCAAATAACACAGTTCTCTATTTCTTTCTTTATGTTATTAAAAAATTATGAAAAATTTTCCTCAGACTTTATTAAACATTAAATAATATAATAAAATAGCAAAGTCAATGATCTAAGTACACTGATACGCACAGAAAACGTGCCAGTAGCAAAAACCTGTATATCGTCTAAAATATTGAGGTTCATAAAGAACCATACATAAAGAAAGGTTGAGAGGGAACTTCATAAAGAACTAAAACCAAATTTAAGTTAATTAATAACAAACATAAAAGAATTAGCAAACCTTTTTATTTCTATTTGCGTTTGTATTACTTACCATAGGTAAATAAAAAATAAGCTTGGGCTGCAAAGAAAAAGTCACCCGTTTTCTTTGCAGCCCACTGCACTTTAATACGATTGTGATTAGCGGATAAACTTTCGGTCAATGGTCGAGTTTCCAGTGCCCGGAACAACCCAGCACGGTCCGACTGAGCTGCCGTTGCGGGAATTGTAACCGCAAAATATAGAATGTCGTGCCATTACGCCGGCCAGTGGAAAAGCGTGACATACTCGTAGAATCTTATGCGTTTTTGCTTTGCCGGCAACGTGCCGGAACCGTGCCGGGCCGTGTCGGTCCAGCGAAAAAACGGCGGATGAGGGATTTCCTTTATGTGGTTGCAAGTAGTTAAAGTACAGTCATGAAATCATTTTATAAATCTGTTAAAGAAACTTCCATATTTTTTAAAACTTTACTTCTCATTGTTATTATTAGTACCTAACCTACTTAAAGATGCTGTTAAAAATAACCCAACGCATGTTTTTTTTTTATACAACAAATTTGACAAACCGCTCACTAATTTGATATGTCATATATATTATTTGTGGCTTATAACTGCATTGTACAAGTATTAACTCGGCTTCCCACGGTGAGTGATTTCACATGCTACACTACACAGGTACTTTCACAGGCGAGCTCGCGCCGACGAAGCGTCGCCCGTGGCGGCCGGCGCTCATTTCGAAAATTAGATTGTATGAAGAAAAAATGTCAACTTTATTTTATTTACGTCTTCGTCTTGGGGAAATCGTCAGAAAATATATATTTTTTGTGATTTTCAAGTTATTCTGCACTAAATAATAAACAAAATTAACCGCGCTCAAGAATCCCTAGGGATATTTTTTTTCAACTTTGTGACCTTACGACACGCCCAAATCGTTAGATTATTGAAATACACCCTTTCTAGCATGCAATAAAAACATAAGACCTTAATTCGATGCGCTCGAGTATTTCACGGTATCGATTTTTTTTCACTAAACTAATTGGCTGTCCTACAAATACGCCCCTATATTAAGGGCTTAGATTCGGTAGAGATAATCTCTAAGGTGCAAGGTATCCCCTTTATATTAACCTGATGCACCCGAATGACTTCAAAAATCCCCTCTTGGGCTCCCCTACTAAGAGCTTGCCCGCGGCCAGGGGCGTCCGTGAAATAACGGGCCGTGGGAAGCCACGCGGCCTGTGGTGGCGTAAGCTCGCCTGTGGCTCGGGCTTGCCCGTGAAAATCGGTGCGGCCCGAGAGCGCCCGTAAAATCACGCGCCGTGGGAAGCCGGCATTATAATTATAATAGCCTTGTGTTTAGAGATGAAACAGATAATGTTTAAGTAGGTTGGTGTTTATACTAAGAACTCTTACTGGTTTGTAATAAAGGTAAAAATAATGAAATAAGCGACAATTTAATTAATTTTCTCTATCCGAAACGACTAAATATAGCAGGCAATTATAAAGTCTTTGTTACGCATGTTTCGTAATTATTAATTATCCACCTACACTTTATTTTCCTTCAAACATTTTCGAATGTTCATTTTCATAAATTAAACATTGTGATGAAAGGAATTTATTCTCATTTTTGATCTTTCAAATTATAGTTGAATTATATTTTTTTGATTCGTCTGGTCTATTCGTATATGTGTTGAATCGTTTCCTCTTTGAAGACGGTGTATATTATAGTATGACATATTATTATGGATATAAAAAGATATAGTATACTACGGAAAGAGATGGTGCCTAAAATTGGTTTCTTAATCAATTACTCATTTGTGTAGACTTAATTGACTATTTCAATAACTCCGTGTCACAAAATAAGTCTTATTTTTCGCTTTAGGGCTGCAATCTTACGAAACGTGTGCTAACATAAACTTAAATTTAATTGACTTAAAAAACATCGGCCTTCTAATCAGGAAGTCCGGAGTTCGATCCTGCCATGTGCCAATGTGGTTTTCGGTTTCGAATTTCATATTTACATTTGTCTGAAGCTCCTCCGGTGAAGAAGGAGCTAATATCGTAAGGCATACATCTGCGAAGAAATTCAAAGGTGTATATGAAGTCGACCAATCCGCATTGGGCCAGCGTGTTTGCCTGAGGCCTAAATACCCTTACTAGGGTAGGCTCGAGTGCCTCTGTGGGGACAACCTTATTTTTAGACTGAAGGACTTTTTTTATTTTTTTATACTACGATGCCGGCAAACAAACTTACGGCCCGCCTGATGGTAAGCAGTTACCGTAGTCTATGGACGCCTGCAACACCAGGGGCATCACAAACGCGTTGCCGACCCTTTAAAACCTATTTACTCCCTTCTTGAAGAACCTCATACTGTATTCCCCGGGGAAAACCTCGGCAGGGAGCTCGTTCCACAACCGGAGCGTGCGTGGGAGGAAATTTCTCTCAAACCGGACTATTGTACTTCAATTAAAAAAATGAGGTTTGGCTGTTTCGTAAGACTCACGTAGCTGCATCCATAGTTCCATAGGATTTAAGCCAAAAATTAGTGCACACGAAATGGTCTGGTCAAATGTTTAGACCAATAGCTGAAAGTGAAACCTGGAAACTTTTCCCGAAAGCAAGCAAAGGAAAAGTCAAATTAAATTTTTGACGCACGCTGCGAGGCTACTCACGGTATTTATAATTGGCTAGATGACAAAAAATTTTTTTTGCTTTAATAGAAGCTCATTCATATAATAAACAGAAAGAAAAAATCGGTTTTCAAATAACTATAAAAACAACTAAGATATAAGAGACCAAGTATTAAAGATTTTTCTCCGTCTCTTTCTAGCAAAACGGCATTTTACATGGAGTTTATATGGCCGTACTCAACGATGACGTCACGGTTGATGTCGGATCTCTCTGTCTAATCGCTTCAAAATTAACAGCTTAAAATGCTTGTATCTTATGTATTTCTAAGCCGATTTTAATTCTAAATTACACATGATTGCATCTTTTTCTACGCTATTTTAATATTTTGCGTCGAGATGTGAAAATTAGAATTCAGTCATCATCCCAATTATACTATAACCGTGTCTCTATTGAGTTTGTTCGCCGTGACGGAATATCGGTTAGGAGGACATTATTATTTGTATCGGGGCTCGAGCGGTCCCACCTACGTAAGCTTATCCTCGCAGATAGTTTCCGCTCACCACCACCGCTGTTTCGGCTTTGAATTATATGGGGTAGGACAAACAAGACTGGACGTGGACTCGGTTCTGTAGCGATCTGTCACTAGTCGCATGAATGCATTACTTGTCCAATTATGTTTTAATCAATTTATGGTCAAATTGATATTTTTATAGAAAACTAGTGCGCCCGACAGACGTTGTCGTGCCCGATTGCAGCGCCACCTACCGGGTCCAATTAAATTACGTATAAACCTTCCCTGGACCTATTCAAACACACACAGAAAATTTCTTAAGAATCAGTCCAGCCGTTTAAGAGTTTTTGCGACACTAACACACAGCGTTTTATTTTTATATACAGGGTGTAACTGAACACCCCAATAACATTTAGGGGTATGTATCCATCAGAAGTGTAGAGATTCTGTAGGAAAAATATCAGGGCTAACAAACCTCATTTTTTTTCCATACAAACTAAATAAATTATTTTTTGGTATTAAGTGCCGACAGCCCTACGAAAGCGTACGAGGAATACTACGCTCACGTCATACAAACTAAATAAATTATTTTTGGTATTAAGTGCCGAAAGCCCTGCGTAAGCGTACGTGGAATACTACGCTCACGTCTGTCACGTGTCATTTTGTGTTTAAATTTATTTTGTGTTAGGAGCTGATTATGGTTGTCACTTGAAAGTTTTTGCTTTCAGTTTAAAATCAAATAACTCTGAAAGTATTGGGGTTCTAGGTCTCAGACAAGCACCGAAGGTCCATTTAGTATCTAACTTATATGCCCCCTAAATGTTATTGGGGTGTTCAGTTACACCCGGTATAAGACTAGTGGGTCCGGCAGACGTTGTCCTGCCCGATTGCAGCGCCACCAATTTGTCGAGCCGTTTCAGAGTTTTTGCGAGACAAACACACAGCGTTTCATTTTTATATATATGAAGATTATTTATTAAACTATGTAAAAATTATATTGAATAAAAATATAGAATAAGATTATTAGTGCAATGTAGCTTTATATAAAATGTTATAGTATATGACTATTATAACAATTTAATAAAATACGAAATGTTGTTATAGAGAGTGTAGTTAGACCAAGTAAAAATTACATCCAATTAACATTTGAAATTAGATCATTTGTAATTATAATTAATGAAAAGCACCAAAGGTAAAGTTAATATGGAATCTTCTATCGTTTCTTTCATATACACAAATATTTAGAATAAGTAAATGATTAATAACATAAGAAAAATCACAAGTAACTGTTGCTGAATTAATTTTCCTTCATTTGCACGTGTCATACGAGCACATTTCCTTGGAAATTCGTGTGGAGTTGCTTAATAATATTCAAGGTAATGTTCATCTTAGAATGTACGTGCTTGTAGAAAGTAATCTGGCAAAAGAGGCTAATTAAGCAATTAATTGTCAGCTTATTGCATAAGTGCAGCTTTGAAATTACTTATCCAATTTGATGCGAACGAACGTTTTTAAAGATTCAAAGTTAATTAATTAATTATCTGCATTGTAGATTACGCGATGACTTTAAGTAAATGATATTGTAAAAATACAGACATATTACACGACAAATATAGACGTAACCCTGTATACAAAATACAGAATAATTTTCAAGTAGGAGCCAAATTTTGTGCGCTTATTCAGATAATCAAACTGAGCATTTTTCACTATGAAACTATGAACCAATTTTGAAATCGCAATAAAAATCAGCTGTTCAATGCGTTTACGTTCAGGTGAATGTTGAACATTTGTATGGAACAGCAGATTTTTTCAAGATTTCAAGACTGGTCCCATATAGTAAAAGTTGTCCAGTTTGCTTGTCTGAACAAGTTCACAATTGGCTAGATGACTAAACATTTTTTTTGCTTTAATAGAAGCTCATTCATATAATAAACAGAAAGAAAAAATCGGTTTTTGTATAACTATAAAAACAACCAAGATATAAGGTATTAAAGATTTTTCTCCATCTCTTTCTAGCAAAACGGCGTTTATATGGCCGTACTCAACAATGACATCACGCTTGATGTCGGATCTCTCTGTCTAATCGCCTTCAAATTAACAACTTAAAATGCTTGTATCTAATGTATTTCTAAGCCGATTTTAATTCTAATTTCACAGGACTGCATCTTTTTCCACGGTATTTTTATATTTAAAGACGAGACGTTAAAAAATAGAATTCAGTCATCATCCCAATTTGGCTCCTGCTTCAAAAGTAACCTTGTAGAGGGACTTGTCTTGCTATCTGTGCGCAACAAACATTTGGTCTGATAATCAGGCTATACCTCTTATCCCACTTTGCTGTTACCTTTGACTTGCAATTCTTTTAAAACTGTACTCTCTCAAAAAACTTTCAATCGAATAATAAGTGGCCAAGTGCGAGTTGGACTCGCGCACCTAGGGTTCCGTACAAACTTATATAAGCATATAATTATTTTCTAAAGAGGCTTATCACAACGTCGATGTCTTTTCGTTAGAAAATTTGATTAGATCAAGAATTTTTTTCTTTACTTAGGAGTCATATTAAGTTTACACAAATCATATTGAATTTATAATATAAATTCAATATGATTTGTGTAAGCTCGCTGAACTCGATTTTTGAAGCTTACTATGGAAATGGTGTTACTTAGGCATATGCCACTGCAATCTCTAACCCTGATTTCGCCAAATTTTCTTATACAGGGTGGCACATTTAGATTGGTCAGTATACTTATTAAAATTTTGGTTTTTGGTCCCAGGTCGCATTAGGGTTGGGCTTAAGGTCGAGCCTTTTTGAAAAAACTCAAAACACACTTAACTCTAAAGCCTACTATATCATTGAAGACTTCTTCAATGAAAAACAAATCGTTAGGGTCAACAATTTGTTTTTCATTGGAGGAGTCATAGCTGTAATTTTAATAATATACCATTAATATGAATAAATTGTAATTGTAAGTACCTACTGCTATCTACATCTTATTGTTTAATATAATTTTTAAAGATATTATAATTTCATAATAATTAATTTATTAATAACTAATTTTAATATTAACGTTTTTATAAATACGAAAATTAATTAATATATTAAAAAGATGTAAATAAAAAAGAACTTAACTAACTAAATAACCTAATCTATTAAACCACTGCCAGTGAGCAACGTTCCCAAAATGCTGGCAGCATTGCCACGTTGGATGGCAATGCTTATTTGCTGACCAAAATATATACCAGCATTTCGGGAACGTGTCGCCTGAACTAAACGATATGATAAGTCTTTGTATAAAGAGTGGGCCCCTGGTCCTCACGGCCCAAGCGTCTCTACCGCAAAAGGCATCTTTTCATCTATTAAAAATCCAAAGTTGGTAGGTGGTCCAGCGACTGAGATCTCGATATGATTTTTTACATATGACAAGGAAGCTCTTAATTTCATCTGATGATAATTAACGTTAAGGCCGAAGGTGGCAGCGAGCCTCACCTGAAGTCCTTAACAACTGAGGAACTGGCTATCTTACCTCTACATAATTGTCAGAACATAATAATGCTATCAACATTGTTATTATTATGGCGACAAACTTAGGTAGGACGCTGGTATCTAGTCAGGTGGGCTCATAAACCCTATGTACCACCAACCAAACCGATCAGAAAAACTTTCGCCCCCATGGGAAATCGAACCCCGAATCTTCTGATCAACATCCGGTGGTCTAAGCTACTAGACTAGAGGGTGTAGAATGTATAGAAGCACAGACAGATAGGAGGATGCGAGCACATAAGGAAAGTTTAGGTCGCTGAAAACTAAGCTTTAACATTTACATACTTACGCTTTTTGCATCGCGAAAGATAAATATATCAAGGGAGGGTACAACAAATTCCACCAATCCCGAAAGTAAGTCGGGAGCGGTTAGCGTACCCCATGTTATTCCAGGCGGGAGCGATAAATCACAACGATATTGTGGAAATTTACTTTTTACCTACAAAGGTGAGTGTTTCTGGAAAAGTTTACGCGTTAAAAATCGGCAAGTCCTTTGGGGCGATCGTGATGCTTCAACTTCGATGTCTTCGCAGCTCGTCTCCGAGTTTTAAGCTGTTCGCTTGATAAGAGAACTCATCTAGAGACTCGTAGGGCTCAAGAATTGTCCCTTGGAAATACTTAGAAGCTTATAGCGCCTATCGTATGATTATGAACCGGGCGCTTACTTAACAGCTTTTTAAAGTAATGCCACAAGTTACGTGCTATGGGCCCAATTTTTCATCTACTTTGAGAATGTAATCTGTATTTAGAAATTTTTACCTCAATGTCTTTATTGCCGCGAGTTGTGATTGAGTTTCAAAATTCAATACCTTTGGCAGGGAAATAACTGACTTACTCTTCTATTCCTATTGTTTGGCAATTATCTGCTTCGCTTTCTTCCCCAGTAGCGCTGCTGATAAGGGCTGGCTCTAAATCACTTACTTCTAAACCACGATAATGAAGCTCTGAGAGAATTAGCTTTGGGCTCCAGCCGTCAGCGTCGAGCGTCAAAAACAAATGTAAGTGTCATTATGCTTAGGCCGCAAAAATAATTGGGTCTCGCGCCCACTCATAACCAAAAATTTCATAACCAATACGTAAAGGTACCCACTCATAACTGCTAAGCCCTACCAAGCTATCGCCGAAGGGGGATTTCCCGAGAATACCTACCAGGGCAATCCCTGGTAGGTAGGCCACGGTTGGCCCCGTGCACGGTGGCGTGCACGGGGCCAACCGTGTACGCAGGCTTCCATGGCAGGTTAGGGTACGGTACCCTAAAAACGAGAAGGCTATCCGCCATGTGTCAGTCTCCATTACAGCATTACAAAAAGGAGTCTCCCCCAAATCCCGGAGAACCAAATTCTACATGACGCGTAACAACATTCCACCGCGTGATAACAGAGACCACATAAAACTCAACACGCTTGCAATGCTAATTTGTGACCTTGTAGATAATGGGCACATACATTTTATTTTTGACGCTTGCAGTACTAATCGAATTCGCTTTAAGCATTGCATTTCGTAGATCTCAAGCACGGTAATTAAAGGTGCTTTCAGACTACGCTATAATATAATAGCATATAGTTTGTAACGAGGTACTATATTCTAGATATAGCAACTCGTTGCATTCCCGCCTAACTTGACTACATTTTAAACTTAATGTTTTTGTCTCAATGACATTATGTTTTCCCGTCACTCAATAGGCTAGATGACAAAAAAAATTTTTTTGCTTTAATAGAAGCTCATTCATATAATAAACAGAAAGATAAAATCGGTTTTCGAATAACTATAAAAACAACCAAGATATAAGGTATTAAAGATTTTTCTCCATCTCTTTCTAGCGAAACGGCAATTTACAAGGAGGCAATTTACATAGTTGAGTACGGCCATATAAACATATGGCCGTACTCAACTATGACGTCACGGTTGATGTCGGATCTCTCTGTCTAATCGCCTTCAAATTAACAACTTAAAATGCTTGTATCTAATGTATTTCTTAACCGATTTTAATTCTAATTTCAGATGACTGCATCTTTTTCCACGGTATTTTAATATTTAAGGACGAGACATAAAAATTTGAATTCAGTCATCATCCCAATTGCGGGCATCAAGACGCACGAAAGTCGCGATGCCACGATTTAATTTAAAATAAATATTATTAAACAATATCTAAAAAATGATAATCAAACTAAATAATGCAGTCGATGTATTCTACTCACTAAAATTAAAGGCACTTATGTAGTGCCTTTTCCTTTTATTTCTACTTATTGTAACTGAAAATACATATACGAGTATATCAGTGACACAACATTGGTGCTTCATTTATCTCCCTAACCACTGCACCACTACGTCGCTGAACCGAACCACCCGTTACAAGTTCATAGCACAGCAATATCGCGCACCATACATTTATTATGGACACGTTCACACTTAGCTGTACTATATATTATTAGTTTACTATACGTTATACATTATTTGCTATACTATACAGCACAATAGTATAGCGTAGTCTGAAATGAGCTTTACCGTGCTTCAAGTATATGATTGGCCCACCTTTCGTTTTTCGAAAAAATGAGTCTATTAGTCATAATTGTTTTTAGCTTGCCTTAGCTTGGCCTTAACAGAGAAATATTTAACTGAGTGTTCTCAAATCACCCTTTACCGCAACAATTTCCATGGAAAAAGGAAATGTAATCCGCACGAAATTCTTTGATAGGCACGCGCGTGCAATATCAATGTAAATGAGTTCGAGCAGGCCGGGGCAATAATTGCTTTATTTGCTGCAAAACATGGCACTAACTCCGTAAGTTAACGCCACCTAGAATAAGTGATGAAAATAATTATAATTTCTGTTTTTGTGTTCCGCGAAGTTATTCTTTGAATAGATTTAAGATGTCAGAAATATGTAAAACACTCAAACAGTGTAGGAAAGATAACTCGGGTTTGAGCATTCACGCTGAATCACACCTTAACGTCATGCATAAGCTTATATTGATCATCAACAGCTCATATACGTCCCCACCGAGGGGCTCGAGCCTACCCTAAACTAGGGCGATTAGGCCTTAGTCAACCACGCTGGCCAAGTGCGGGTTGGCTTATATTATTAGTAGGTAATTCTGAAGCCTCGCGTTGCTCTGCTCAAACAATAGGGTCATTGCTGTTGGTAAATAATCAAGCGCGCGCATGAGCTATACACAGACTATGCATTAATCCCAAGAGCGCGGTAGCCCCGCTGTTTTATACACTCTCAGTGTGCGCGGAACGGTAGGTAATTATTACCTTAACGCGACGTCCTTATAGGCTTTGGAGAGTTACAAATTTTACAGGAATTACGTGATGGCGACTATAACCACTTTACCATCAGCTAGGCTTGTGTGCCAACTTAGTTGTATAAAAAAATCAAAACTTAATATTTTGTTGGCAGTTCCACCGGATATAGTCAGCGATGACACGTCATCAGATGTGTCAGTCCAAGAGTTGGAGAATGCTACGCTCACGTGCAAAGCGACAGGTCATCCACCGCCCAAGATAACCTGGAGGAGAGAGGACCACGAGCCAATTCTTCTTAAGAAACCACTATCCAGGGATTTTGATAAAGGTAAGCTTGTAGTTTTAAAACTAGCGGTATTTTGAAAAGTTCTTCGGAACTATTCAATGCTGATGTTCAACTGTTTTTATATAATCTGGTTAACCGAGGATACATTCATGTTTGTGATATCGGCGTATTACAAGTTATTTCAAATTATGTCAATATACGAGTAATTAACGCAGATACAAAATACTATTGAGTAAGAACTAAAATTTTGGTTATTTTTGAGCTTATATTAAAAAATAACCAAAATTTTAGTTTCATTTCGATCTCTTACTGTATAATTTTAGACTTTGGTCATCTATTCTTCGTGTAAAACATGTACTTCCAAGCACAAAACATGCCTTACATAAAAATGCCACACAAAAACAAAAAAGTGATCGCTCTTAGTGATTGTACTGCACACATAAGTCACAAGAAAATTAAAATTGGTATTCTGGTTTACATGTGCAATATAGAATTATCTATCTGTATGTGTCCTAGGGCGTACTTAATACCACAGGTGTTTTCTACCAACATCATAACGTTATTAACAAAATACACAAATAGGCATGCGGTGAAAGAAAGCTTTCACACAAAAATAACACTTTCATGAAGGGTATGAATAGAACAAAATATTCTATTAGTATGTGTGTAATAATTGACGTGTCCAGTCCGCTAGGCGTAAATTTTTTTTACTTGTATCATCTTGTGTGGTTGTTAGTGCTGAGTGTTAACGGTATATAAAACCGTTTAGTTCGAGCACGCCGATAAAGCAATACATCAGAAGATTTTTTCCGGAGCTGTTTGAAAAATATTCTTAGTCACAATCAAATAGCCTACATATTCGTATATTCTTCAGGAATAATTTAGATTTCCATTGATGAAATAATGTTCAAAATCGCTTCAGTAGCTCCTTCATAATAGTCTAGTGTAGATTGTACCTAATTTAAATAAAACACGCTTTTTAAATTCTTATTCAAAACCAAAAATATTTATAATGAAACCCATTAATTTAAATTAGTTACCATATGCTGGATTAAATAAGTTATGAGTAAAAGTCTTCATCTATTTTATAATAAAGCATAGTCTAAATAATGTTAGAATTATTTAATTGTAAATATTTTAATTAAGTAGTCTAAATTGTAAATAAATGAATTAAAAGATTCAAATATTGTAAAGTTACGAAACCTTAATATCTGTAGATATTTTTTTTGCATAAGAGATTTTTTATATTTGGTTCCATCAAAGGAATTTTATTTAGATTTTATTGTAACGTTAACAGCGTCAACTTTATTATTTTGTTAAACTTAATTATGTAATTTTGCCATTGGAAAGGAATAAAAAAAGTTACTTTGGTTTTTTCACATCAACTGCTATGCGGGAATTGGCATAACATTATGAAATATAACGAAATAAAAATCTTAAAAAATAAAAATAAACGAAATCTAAAATAAAAACTATATACTTTGAAATAATAAAAAATCGTTCTTCAGCTGAGATCCCATGGTACTCAGAACGCTTGCAAAGTGGCAACGTTACCTCTTTAGACAACCAAACTATCCTGTTGACAGAGGTTACTCTCTAGTGATCGGAGGCTTCTGTCAGGAGTGCTGACAACTCTTTCAATTTTTTTTTGCTTCCGGTCCCCAATAGCCCATTGTTTCTACCGCAAACGGAACAAATATATAATTATGCACGGAAAAAACGTAAGGGTTAAAAATAAATAAAATACTGTTGAAAATAACCCAGCATGTTTGTCAATATAACGCCTGCAAAGTTTGTAACTAAAATCAAATATGTCAACTTTGTTATCATTACTTGATAAGTATTAACCGTTACAATTTGTTAATAACACTTCTTTATTGATAACATAGTAGCATTCATTAGTAACAACAAAGTAAAATCGACTGCATTTAGCCAATTTTACTAGGTTACTACAACCGGTTAACTCGGTAACTGCTGCAAAGTTACTCGGTTTTCTCAAACAACTTATTAGGCTACTACAACCGATTCACTCGGTAACAGCTGCAAAGTTACTCGGTTTTCTCAAACAATTTATTGGGTTGCTACAACCGGTTCACTCGGTAACGGCTGCATAGTTACTCGGTTTTCTCAGCCAATTTATTGAGTTACTACTAACGGTTCACTAGGTAACTACTGCAAAGTTACTCGGTTTTCTCAAACAATTTATTGGATTGCTACAACCAGTTCACACGGTAACTGCTGAAAAGCTACTCGGTTTTCTCAGCCAATTTGCTTGTATCCCACTAAAAAAATAAAATGAATCATTGAAGTCAAAATGCTCGTTCACGACAGCTTTAATTTTTTCATCATCCCCAAATTTTCTCCCCTGAAGGTCTTTT
This sequence comes from Schoenobius gigantellus, assembly GCA_963935595.1. Classification (NCBI taxonomy): domain Eukaryota; kingdom Metazoa; phylum Arthropoda; class Insecta; order Lepidoptera; family Crambidae; genus Schoenobius; species Schoenobius gigantellus. The sequence continues at coordinate 27,537,871 of OZ012554.1, forward strand.
TTCAAATTTTTCAAGAGAAAAAAGTCGCTGGGAGTTAGGCCTGGACTGTAGGATGGGTGATTCACTTCATCAAAGCCAGTTTCTCGAAGGGCTTGCCTCGCAATTCGCGCCGTATGGACTGGCATTGTCTTACAAACACAGAATTTCTTTGCTAAAAGTGCTGCATAATACGCGGCGTTCATTGTAGTTTTTTTTGGTAAATAGACAATGAGGAAAATTCCTTCCGAATCCCAAAAAATAGTAGCCGTGAGTTTCGAAGTCGACTTTTCGACCTTAAACTTCTTTGGCGGCTTCTCTCCCTTGTTTAGATTCTGGATCATATTGTCGAATCCACGTTTCATCCACGGTGACAATACGGTTACAAATTTCGTCCAAATTGTCATTGCACAAGTCGATAAACTCCATAGAAGTTTCAACTCGACGCTGTCTATCGAGCGGCGTGAGCATTTTTGGAACCCAACGTGCTCTAATTTTATTCATTTGCAAAGGATTACTGATGCCCAACTCTTCTGCTATCTGCCACATTTTTATTCGACGGTCCTCCAGTACAATTTTTTTCACTTTGGCGATGTTTTCATCTGTGACGGCGGTGCGGTTGCAGACTTTTCTTCAAAAATCTCCTTTGCCGTTTTCCCCTTTTTTACAAAGAATTTTATGACGGCACGATGTTCCAATTTCGTGTAATGCAGCGATGACTCAGATATGTTGATGTTTACAGATCTTCTTTCACAAAACTAGCGACTAGCGCGTGTCTAGTGACTAGCGCGAGTGAGTTTCTGGTTATGAGTGGGTGCGAGATCGATTTACCGTGGTTGTTTGTTGTTTTAGCTGAGCAGACCGGTTATTCCTCTTTTTGATTTCTCTAAAGGTTATTCCCAATTAGGTAACTCGGTTGTTACATAGTTTAGCAATAATGTAGTTTGCTATAACTAACCGATTATATTTACTCATTTAAAAGGAAATAAGTAACGTGACTCGAATTAATGAATTTATCTTATATATCATAGATCAGTTGATGTCTTAAAATCAACCAAAAATTACTCGATTAAAATCAATAAACAATTAGGTTGGAATTAAATAAGTTCTACTCATCTATTATTAAATAAAAATGTTTGTAAAAATCAACCAATTGAAATAACTTGTTTAAAAACAACAGCATACTTATTAAGTGTTGACAAAATTACTTAATAGTTTTGGATCATGTTTGAAAGTGTTAAAATTTACCAATTAAGGTAATTGTTAATAATTAATGTTTTATTTGTTATTAGACAAGAATATTTAGCAATACACACAGGTCTGCTTTATACCAAGTTCACTTAAATATTTTTAGTTAAGTCTTACTTAAAATTTACCGATGTGATTGTAACCGAGCCAAAAAGGTACTCTGCTAAAATAATATTTTTTCAGTGTGACCTAGGTTACAATAAAAGTACTCGATATTTACCTAAGTGTTAATAGTGATTTTGTCTTTTTTATAGAAGTCAACACAATAAAAAGTTTACTTTAGTTTTTTTCACTTCATCTGCGATATGTAGAAAGTCACAGTGGAAAGCGAATTTTCCTCCCCAAAACTGACCTGCCGTTATCGTCTAGCCGTTAATAGTACATTGTTTCCCCAGGGGTGAAAGTAACTTATTTAGTCCCGAGACGGTGTTTGGCGCCCGAGCGTAGCGAGGGCACCTATAGTTCGAGGGACTAAATAAGCCTTTAACCCGAGGTAAACACTTTCCTTGTATTACGAATACAAGGAAAGTAAAAATAAAAGAATGAATTAGCTATTGAAAAAAACGTGTAAATTTTATTTTACATAAATCAACAACTACTGCTATAGCCCGCTATCTGTTATAAAATCAGCCGTTAACTCCAGACCTGAATCAGATGAACTCGTGTTAATTATTAACACAATGTTATACCTACAAATATTTAACAGTTAATAAAAATCTCTACTATACGGAAGTATTAACAAAACTCTACAAATGAAGATCGCATTGCCGCTTTCCCGCTTATTTTGTTTTTTTTTCTGTGGCCGGCCAGCAATTATTTTTCATTTTCATAATTTAAAAAATGGTTAATATTTTGCCAAAATCTATGTTATTTTAAAGAAATAGAAGAAAAGAAATTATAATAAAGTCATTTAAAAATATATTCTTTACCTATATACTTAACATTATGTTATTTCAATTTTACACCGCGCTGTAATTGAGTGGCTGTATAGAAAGTCGAAACATGGTTCAATAAAAATGTGAAAGAAGAACTAGTTTCTTTTTAAAATTTGACAGCAGCTGTCAGTTAAAAGTGATTCTCCCTAGGGCTGAAAAGTATTACTTTCAACCCGCTTCTCAGGCAACTTCAGACCTACTTTCAGAGTATGAGTAATGAAAACCCTTTTGCTATATTGCTTCTATTATTGTGTGCAAAATGTAGTGAATCGTAATTTAAATTAAAAGAAAAAGTCAAAAGGATTAAAAAAGATTATCAAGGACACCAAAGCGCTCAATTCTGATAGTGTATCTCTTTCTGCTGAGTCTCAACATTTTATTGAATTGTGTGAAAGATTTACTTTATTAAATACTAGCTGTGCCCGCGAACTACGTTTCGCCATCAAAATACTTAACACGGTGTTTAGTTTTTTCCTTCATTTTATTTCATAATGATTCAACTTTATTCTGCCTTTCTTGAGCATCGGCCATTTCGAAATTAGGACAATTTTCGTAGGTTCGTAATGCTCTTTTTCTAACAGTCCACAAAATTAAATACATTACATATTACTATAAACACTAAGTATAATTATTGTTTTAAAGACATTATTGATATTAATAAATTCTTCTTCAGTAGAAAGAACTACACAGTTGCAAGAATAATCTTTATCGTATTCATGTTTCGAATTAAAATAAACAATTGTTAATAAATTAGAACTGTATACGAATAAAGTTTAGATTTTATAATGGGTGTTGGTAACACCAACAAAATATATTTTTTGGATATGACAACTTGGCCAATTTTGACTGGTCGTACAGTAAGCTCCTTGTCAAGCTATACTGTTTGACCTTTGAACCGTTCTTATGTCGCTCGTAATACTGACGGTTTTCGTAGAGTTAATGTATAGCATGAATGGGGGGGGGGAGCGGTTACTGTACAAATACGTTTTCCGTATTCGATATCCGATCACGGAATACAGACACGGAGTTTCGTGAACGTAGCGCAGACGTTCGTTTCTTCTCATTCGGGATTTCTACCATTCTACCTAAACGTACGTACAGAACGTTCCGTTCGTAATAAAAACGAACGTGTGCGGCAGTCAATGAGTATTTTGTATAGATTTGATGCATTCGGATGCCCGCATTCAGAAAACGAATGCGAAAAACGTATTTATGCGGTTAGCCTTAAAATGTATTGAGACTTCCGTTTTTGTAACGTGTACTGTGCGATATAGTGTTGCTGGTATAGTTCGGTTAGCAAACTCGCTGTGATGACTAACATCCAACACACAAACTTGGAGTTATCGTTAGTTAGTTCACGATCGTTGCATTATCACGGTCTCGAAGGACACTAAACACAGGTAACATCTAACATCGAACATCCAATAGGCCCCGAAGTGGTTCTCAAACTTTTTTGGTGACGGAACCCTTTTGGAAAGCGAAATACTTGACGGAACCCTAAAATAAAACAATAGTTTTTAAAAGTGTATTCTTTATTAATAAGCATAATAAAAGTACGACCAGAGAGGGTGTTTTGATTTTTCTAAATTATTGCGGAGCCCTTATAGGGGTATTGTGGAGCCCTAGGGTTCCGCGGAACACACTTAGAGCATGGCTGCTCTAGGTACCCTTCAGGGCCTACTTTCATTTAATACCCCTTTTGCTGGGTTTGAAAAGCAATTATCTCTCTTTTTTGAGCCGCGGCCATGTTGAATTTACGTCAATGTTGCTACGTTCATAGTGCTTTACTGATCAAGGCCTTTCATTTGATACCCATATTGCTGGGCTTAGAAACGAACTTTTATCTGTTTTTTTTTTGAGCAGCGGCCATATTGAATTTTGTGCTATTTTCCTAGGTTCATAGTGCTCTACTCTTCAAGGCCTTTCATTTGATACCTATATTGCTAGGTTTGGAAACGAACTTTTATCCACCTTTTTTGAGCGGTGGCCATGTCGAATTTACGTCAATATTGCTAGGTCCATAGTGCTCTACTCTTGAAGACCTTTCATTTGATACCTATATTGCTAGATTAGAAAACGAACTTTTATCCACCTTTATTGAGCGGCGGCCATGTTGAATTTATTTATGTGTTGCTAGGTTCATAGTGCTCTACTCATCAAGGCCTTTCATTTGAGACCCGTATTGCTGGATTTGGAAACGAACTATTATCCATTTTTTGAGCGGCGGCCATGTTGAATTTATAGCAATTTTCCTAAGTTCATAATGCTCTACTCTTTTAGGCTTTTCATTTGATACCCATATTGCTAGGTTTGGAAACGAACTTTTATCCTTTTTTTTGAGCGGCGGCCATGTTGAATTTAGGTCGATTTTGCTAGGTTCCTAATGCTCTACTCTTCAAGGCCTTTCATTTGATACCCATATTGCTAGGTTTGGAAACGAACTTTTATCTATCTTTTTGAGCGGCGGCCTTGTTGAATTTATGTCAATGTTGCTAGGTTCATAGTGCTCTACTTATCAAAGCCTTTTATTTGATACCCATATTGCTGGGTTTGAAAACGACTTTTATCCATTTTTTGAGCGGCGGTCATGTTTAATTTAGGGCAATTTTCCTTACTTCATAATGCTCTACTGTTTTAGGCCTTTCAGTTGATACCCATATTGCTAGGTTTGGAAACGAACTTTTCTCCTTTTTTTTTGAGCGGCGGCCATGTTGAATTTAGGTCGATTTTCCTAGGTACCTAATGCTCTACTCTTCAAGGCCTTTCATTTGATACCCATATTGCTAGGCTTGGAAACTAACTTTTATCCACCTTTTTTGAGCGGCGGCCATGTTAAATTTATGTCAATGTTGCTAGGTTCATAGTGCTCTACTCTTCAAGGCCTTTCATTTGATACCCATATTGCTAGGTTTGGAAACTAACTATTTATCCACCTTTTTTGAGCGGCGGCCATGTTGAATTTATGTCAATGTTGCTAGGTTCATAGTGCTCTACTCATCAATGCCTTTCATTTGATACCCATATTGCTGGGTTTGGAAACGAACTTTTATCTGTTTTATTTGAGCGGCGGCCATGTTGAATTTAGGGCGATTTTCCTATGTTCATAGTGCTCTACTCATCAAGGCCTTTCATTTGATATGCATATCGCTGGGTTTGGAAACGAACTTTATCGGCAGTCATGTCACATTAAGTCAACGTGGCTAGGTTCAATGTGTTCTACTCTTTAGGTTCTTCGTTCGATATCCATGTTCCTTGGGTGGATCCAAAAAAATGTGATCCGTCATTTTAGACATTAGGATCAAGAGTCCCGTCCCGTCCCTCTACGCGTAACCCAGAACATTGCAGTCAGATATTTTTTTTAATTATCAATATTAATCTATTTCTTTTAATAGTTTTAAATGGATGAAAGAGTTTGATTCCTTAGTCCTAATGTAAAAACATATAACACCTTTCAAAATACCTTGAAAAGAGTATCTTAATTTTTCAACATTTCAAATATTTCAAAAATTGTACCGATTTTGTGAAAATTAGTCAAGAATTAAACCAATCTACAAATTTTATGGTCACTCGATAAGTATTATCATAAACAATGCTTTATACATTGGTTGTATGGCTTGATCTTTTTGCCTTACCACCACGGTATGACATAAGAAAAAGACAATTTGGTTGGCGAAATCCAGTTGGGCACAGCCATTAACCAGAAAATATGAAATTTTATTTGTACTATGTGAAACACTTCATTCCTGCCATAATTTTCGAAATCCAATTACTTAAGATCAGGCTGTATGGCGTAGTTCCATTACCTTTCCTTCGTGGAAGAAAATACCTTCTCTCTGTGAGCTCTGTACTATGTGACAGACTTGTCAAAATAATTTCACGTGCACCATGTTGTTTTTCTACCTAAAGCCAATTCGAAAATGTTATATGGTATTTTTTCACTAAAAATAAAAAGTGAATTTAAACAAACGAAATTATGCCTAAATGTTCTTCCGGAAAATTCTAAGCATTGTAGTGTAAGCCATATCAAATTCTGTCCAGTAGTTTCGGAGATCTTTCCGGACAAACAGACAAACAAACAAACTAACAAACAAACAATTTTTTTTTAACTATTCTATCGTGTTCTGCTAATGATTTTAAGGCGACCTGTGTATTTTTTTTCTTAATATTTCGCAATTACAGATTTTTGTACCCCTACGATTTTATTATATATAGAGATATACTACAAGTACGGGTAGGTACTATTAAATTTATATTTAGTGTGTTAAATTTCACTTATTTATCACGGAGTACATTATCATGTTTCCTTTTTTAAAGTAAAATAAAAATAATATAATAAGCAAAAATACTCACTTGTTTTCATTTCCACTCGAGCTTACTCTATATTAATATTCTAGCTCTCAACTATATTTACAGGGTGGTTCAGCCAAGCAGTGTTGAGGGAGATATTCCTGCAAAGTCTTAGTCCTTTTAGATACTGCAGTAAACATTTCTCTATTCATCTGCTCTATCTCGTTTCATTAATCTATAATTGTGGTTTTAAATAAACGTATCTAAAAAGTCGGTTGGTCTAAAAAGAGATATTATTAAATTGGTTGTGGAGAGGAGATTTTATACAAAATAAACCCCTCCATTATGTGACGTGAATGACAGGTCATCGTACGTACTTCTCAGAATAGGCCACCAGATAGATTGAAATATTACTACGAGAGACGATGTTTGCAGTCAAAAAAGTTAGCATTGTCCGGTCTATTACTGTATAGCTTCATTCATCCGTCTACTATGACCATTTTGCGAATAAGTCCAATATCTACTAAACCATATTAACGAGACAGCGAAAAAACATTAGGCGATAAGTTACACTCAGTGCAACCACCAATTAGGAGTATTTACGCCCTCTCCTTATCCAGCCCTAAAACCTTTATGTTCAAGAGTCACAGGTGCGCTTGCAAATTGGTACGGTAGGTTGGAACAGGCCTCAGTTATTCAAGGTGCGAATATTATGCTCCCACGTATTAAATACTATTTTAATTTAAGTAGAAGTAAGTTTTTTTCTTAATTTATCGAGCAATTCAGTAAACTATGTAAATACAGTAAATACGCCAAAAAAATAATTTATTTGTTGAATAAATTTAAATTTATTGCCTAGTTTATTTATTTCTAGTTTAATTCTTATTTTTAAAAATGTATTCTAAATCTATGTATAAAATCCTACATAAATTTGGCACAATTGCCTTGTTTTTGGTGGTATCTTTCTAGACTTCTGGGTTCGTCCACTTTGCTAGTTACCACCATGTCACTTTATTTTTTTTTATCATAAAACTGATGACGAACATATCTTTACGAGGCATTTAATGGCCAGTTCCTCTGTCGTTAATTAATCCAATTGTGTTCTCGCAATAACATATGAAACAGTCATGCAGGCTTTCTGATAATATGATATCAAAGTGTTTTCCGTCGATCAAACATGAGATGGCCAGAGGCAGCCTATGCGTCGAACCCGCCTCAGTACCAGAGTCACGTATATCTCTCGCAGTTTTTTTGATTGTTTGTTTGTTTGGTTGAACGCGCTTATCTCAGGAACTACTGATTCAAATTGAAAAAATCTTTTTGTGTTGGATAGTGCATTTATCGAGGAAGCCTATATGCTATATAACACACTACGACCACTAGAAGCTGAGCATCAATGGAAAATGTTGCAAAAACGAGGAAAAAATATATAGCGAAACGTAGTTCGCGGGCACAGCTAGTACCTACTTAGATAAGTGTGTACGGAACCCTCGGTGCGCAAGTCCAGCTCACACTTGGCCGGTTTTTTATCAAATATGAATGGTAAATAAACAGAAACGAAAAAAGTAAGAGCTGCTGAAACTAAAATGCTCCAATAATCCCTACGTTGGTACAAACAAACAAACTGAACTGCACGGCTAACAAATTTTCATTGGACCATTTTTTTGCCTCGACGCACATGTCACAGTCGGTGACGTTGCAGCGAATAAAACCTTTTGTCACTTTATTTGCGTTTGCTCCCCGACTAAACGTCACTCTTCATTCGTTTCGCCGAGCCCCCATTGATTTTCCACTTACAATGCTCCTGAATGTGATTGATACAGCAAATTAAATATGCGGGCTCTTTTATCTCTTGACTGATCTTTGGACGACGTCATACACCAGTAAAGTACCTACTATAAAAAATCCCCAGCAATGACTTGAGCGTTATAATGTATGGATGGATGTAGCCAGATTGGTTCGGTGGCGCTGTGGACTAGGCACTGGCCATCTAATCGGGAGGTCCGAGATTCGATCCTGGTATGCACCAAAGTATTTCTCGTTTTTCGAAAGTCGTACCTATTATGTAGGTACTGTAGCGCCCTACTAGCGAATGCGGTGTCATAGACGCAAGGAGGTCACCACAGTACATACGTTTGTGCGACGCTCCTAAGACGGAGAAAAACATCGTGAGGCAACCTGCAGACATCTGCGAAAAATTCAAAGGTGTATGTGAAGTCGACCAATCCGCACTGGACCAGCGTGATTGACAGTCCTAAATACCCTAACTTAAGGTAGGCTCAAGCCCCTCGGTGGAGACGTATATGAGCTGTGATGATGTAGCCAGATGATGGTGAATGTGGTAAGGTATAGGGGTGTTTTAATATACAACATCCTATCTATATCTATACTAATATTATAAAGAGAAAATATTTATTTGATTGTTTGTTTGTATTGAATAGGCTTCGAAACTACTGAACCGATTTTGATGAAAGTTTGGGATAGTTCGAGACCCTGGTCTCGAACTATCCCGAGGACATAGGATAATTTTCCTACGGGAAAATATAAAATTCCCACGGGAAAACAAAAATAACGCGGACGGAGTCGCGAGCGGAAAGCTAGTCTATAATAAATACTTTAAAAATCAATTCAAGAGGTAATTTCACCTCAGACAGGATTCGAACTTGCGCGTCTACAACATACCGTGTTGTCGTCATGACCACTTTTTAGGGTTCCATACTGTAATACTTAATTTTTTGGGTAATGAACATAGGGTTAATAGATATAAGGTGATTAATAAAAGAGTGAAATGTCAAAATATGTGGTTTAATCCGGCAAAGCCGACATAAGGATTTTTTTTTATCCAAGGGAACACAATATTAGTGGGCGCACTGATTGTGGCCTACGGCTGCCAATCAGTGGTGAGGATTTGTATCACTAATATTTGTTTGACAATATGGTACAGGTTCTTTGCACGATTTGATCGATAACGCTCTCTCTAGTTAACTCCCTAAATGCCTTTACCTAAGGATGGTAGAATTATGTTTTATAATAAACTTATTTGGAGTGGACTCAGCTGTGAAATTCGGGGAGATCCTGCTCTGGAGACACCACAGGCTCCGGGCCACCGGACACTGGTGGTAGAAGAGAAGTCGGGGCAACCGGGTTCAGTAGTTGAGTCTGACTCCGGGGTATTCAATAACCACGGGGTAGGGAATTCCTCCTGAAATTGCAATACAAGTAAGTAGGGGTAACTGATGAGAATATTAGGAATATTATGGTAATGTGGTTCAAGTTAATTTGAAAGGTCAATGTTCACCGAATGGCTGGCAATCATGTAGGATAACCTTACAATTAAAAATATGAAATCTAAGAACAAATTTAAAACACTACCACAGGAATCGATCTCAGAAAACGGTAACGTACCTGTCGGAGGAAAGTGGGTCTGCCTGGCTGTGCTGGTAGATTGCTGGCTGGTGTCTATTTTAACGACGCTACACTATGTCGTACGTGCTTCATAATCATAAGAACGAACGGCTGAAAATTTAGAAAGCAAGGATTGAAATATCGAAAAGGCGTCATAGGAATAATATAATCATGAACATAACTTACGTAAAATGGGTTAGAGGCCCTTATATGAAATTGAGTAAATCCAACTGTGTGGAAGATTAGGTGTTCGCTTATCGATGCTTGCTGAAAAGGAATACCTGGTTAAAACGCTGCGCTGAATACGAGACAATCAATTAAAAGAATCAAAATGAAGAATTAACCATTTCACGGTGTGATACTTACAGATTTGTTTTAATAAAATAATTTAGGCTATCTAGCCAACAGACACAAGTGTTCGACCGTCAACGTCAAAACAGAAAATATGGCTGTCTCGGCTCAGCCAGTCCACACTCCACAGACTAACTATTTCGAGACAACATAGACTAATAAACATAGATAAAAAACCAAGTAAACTATCGATATTTATTGAATTAAAAGTTCCTGAACTAAATTTGAAAATAATCAAAGACATGATATACATAAAACTATTATAACCCAAGGCGCGTTCAATGTTTTCTGAATTTAGATAAAAAAGGTAACTAATACATGGAAATGTCACTAGATGGCAGTAGGAACCTGATTAGAAATTTCCTGTAGGGAAATTTATGTTACAATACCCCCTCAACCAGGGAGAATTTTACGATGGAAGTATACTGAAAGAGTAAAATTCCAGCTCGACCCCGAGCTGACACCAAATCATAACACCGAACTCATATCACCTCCACTGCGAAGTCACTGCTAGTACTTGCTGTCCTGCCAGACGAACTATTTGACAAAATAGGTTCTCCTTCCTCTTCGTATTGAAGGTACCTCCTTAAGGGGGGTACGGAACTCAACCACCCTAGGAAGACGTCAAGGTGACCTATGCAATGAAAGTATATCCGGAGCGATATTAAATTCGCGCCAAAAATTAATTCCAAACAACAGTTTTGTAGACACCCCTGGTATAACATAAAACTTAATAATCGACGTCTTGTTCTGTACAGTTACTGGCAGGAACACATAACCGGTAACGGGTGAAGAAGAACCGTTAGCCGTTACCACCTGATCAACATCAAGTGATTTATGAACCGTCGCCAAGTCCGTAAAATATTTACAAGTATCGCTACCAATTATAGAAATCTCCGATCCTGAATCGAGAAGACCGTTGCATCGTAATCCGTAAATGCTTACCGACAAGTATGGTCGTAAATCTCGACCATAAAAAAGACTGACTGGTTTAGTTGTAGAACCTGTGTGAGAGAACTCTCTTATTGTCGACAGCCAGGATTGCCAATCTTTCATATCGGTGTTACCTGTCGTTAATGCCGATTCAGTTTTCTTAAAATAAGCGGTCCTGTTTGACTTAGTAGATTGTCTCTTCAGTGAAGGAATGGGTAAGTTACACTTTGGTAGTTTAGAATTGTAATAAGTTTTAGTTCTATAGCTAGTTATTCTATGCGATGTCTTTGTACTTAAATTCCGATTTTGGAGGGATTTGGATGACAGCAGGACATTCCTGTTAGTAGTTGCGTTAGGGTAAGTATTGGGTAAAGGCTTAGTAACACAATTCTGTCGATCAGAGTGTTGTGTCATAGTACCTGGTAATGTAGAAGGCAAATGTTGGTCAGCATCTGGTTCAGGTGAATACTGGTTAACATTTGTAATGGGTGAATGGTGGGTAACGGTATGTTGGTAAGCGGTGTTAGTAGGGTAAGTAAGGTTAGTAGCGTAAGCGTTAGTAGGGTAAGTAGAGTTAGTAGCGTAAGCGTTAGTAGGGTAAGTAGGGTTAGTAGCGTAAGCATTAGTAGGGTAAGTAGCGTAAGCATTAGTAGGGTAAGTAGGGTTAGTAGCGTAAGCATTAGTAGGGTAAGTAGAGTTAGTAGCGTAAGCAGGGTAAAAAGCGTAAGCGTTAGTAGGGTAAGTAATGTTAGACGAACAATGCCTATTTGGATAGTAAGTATGGTTTTGAGGATAAGTAGGAAAGTTATGGTAAACGGAATAATATGCAGGAAATGTAAATGCGGGTAAAGCATTGTGGGTTCTGTTAGTAGTAGTAGTAGTGGTGGTAGTAGTAGTAGTAGTAGTAGTAGTGGTAGTAGTAGTAGTAGTAGTCACATCCGGTATTGTATGGGTTTTTGAAATCGTATAATAGGTAGGTAGTAATATAGGAGACTTATCATTTCGAGTAGCACTCGAATCGGCCATACTCCGATCCGAGCAAGTTAGTTTTTTGTAGGATTACACTTAGGGCACGTACGGGCAGTGACGTCCTTCTCGCCGCAACGGTAACAAATAATAATAAATGGAGCTCTGCACGCACTTAGTTTATGACCATACACTCGGCACCGTACGCAGAAGTCAGAGGTACTATCCGTCTGTATTACTGATAACATTTTTCCCTGGTTACCCTTGAATACCAAGTCTGTGGCTAAAGATTTACTGACATCTTTGCTGGGTTCTATAAACAGTTTAGCGCGTTGGCTGGCAGCCTCCAGCTGTCGACAACAAGACCTTAAATCATCAATACTGTTTATCGTAGTTAAAGCCAGCTGTTTAGAGTAAAATGGCCGTATATTATGTAAAATAATACTAAGCTGCTCTTCTTTCGGTAGGGGTCGTTCTAACCGAGAGAAATAACACAACATGACACTAATGTAAATAACTATGTTTTCGTCTACACCTTGGGTTCTCGATCTAATCTCATTGAGTAGGCGCTCATTATAATCGATAGGTAAAAAATCGCGAATCAGCAAAGCCTGTAGTTCGGCCCATGAATAGACGTCATGACCAATTCCTTCATACCACAGTAAAGCGTCGCCAGTAAATAGTTCACTGGCAGAACTGAACAGTCTACTCTCAGAGATTTCTCGCGATACCCTGAGTTGTTCGAGTCTTCTTAAAAAAGTTTTTACGCAAGATTTTCCGTCATATTTAAGATTTAATTTAGTAACAGCCTGGTAATTTTCGGCGGAACATTTAATAGAAGTTGTTGATTGAGGGTCAACAACTTGGGTAGTAGTAGAAGTATAAACTGCAGTTAAAGAGCTACGGAATACGACTAGTGTTGTCGATCTTAACCAAGAGCTTGTTAAGGTCATCGAACAACTCACTGTGCAGTTTGGACTCTGATTCGGATGGAGATATTCGAGTTAGCCTATGGTATAAATGATGGCCGATGGCTTGGACACGGTTCAAAACGTACAACGCCTTGCGTTTCTCGGTCTTCTGTAATAACTCTGCTAGGCAAGCTTGTTTTTAATATCCGCGAGTTTCTTTGTCACGTCTCCGTCGAATGTGGCTATCTCATCAGTTGGTAAGTCCTTGCACAGCTTCCTGATTTGAGCACGTAAGTCCGCTACACTGGAAGCAGGAGTTTCGAACCTAATCCTTACCTCATGCTCGAGCTCGTCCTTTTGTAAAAGGTTAAAGGCGATTGGACGTTCCTCCATTGTAATCAAACGAAAAAAGCAAAAAAATATCCAACAAGGCTGAACAAACAACAAAGAAGAAAAAAAACAATTGTCAAATTGCAAAGCCAAACTGGTTAAATATGTTTATTAAGTCGAGTTGTAAAATATTTAAAAAATGTAAGTAATCTTTGGGTATGGGTTGACTGGAAGAAATTTATTTCGGGGATAAGTCCACCTTGCCAACAATATACTATATTTACTGTCAGTCGCCAAGTCTTCAAACAAAAAAAAGTTTGGGTATAGGTTGACTGGAAGAAATTTATTTCGGGGATAAGTCCACCTTGCCAACAATATACTATATTTACTCTCAGTCGCCAAGTCTTCAAACAAAAAAAAAATGTTTGGGTATAGGTTGACTGGAAGAAATTTGATTCGGGTATAAATCCGCCTTTGTAAGAATTATCCGTTACTGAGTCTCAAGTATGCAACGTTTTCCTGCCAGAAAGAGTGTAGCGTGATCGATCAATTACAAAAAAATACAATTATAGGTAAAATATTTAAGATTGTATAAGTAGTATAAGTAGTAGTAAAAAAATATAAGTACAGTTGACAAATCTCAAGCACCAAACAATTAAGTTAATATCAGGTAAAAGTATTCAGGTGGCTAGTTGTAGCACTTAGGTATCATTCAATATTGGGTTTAAACTTAAAATAATGTAACAGTATCCGAGTAATAAAAGGTAACACCTAGATATTAAAAAATTCTATGGGTCTTACAAAAAACGTTCTAAGATAATAACTGATATAAGAAACAGAGTCATGCAATCTCCACTTTACAAAGCACAGAACATTTATACTTATATATATTTATGTAATAAGATCTTTTCATCAATAACCTTGCACACTAATTAATAAAACATAGGTTTTACTATTCAAACACTTAAAAATAATTGAGTTAAAGTTTAAAATAAACTGAAAAAATCTTGGCCTATACTATATTATGCAATGAGAATATATTATTATTATACCAGAAGTTATGTTAAAGAAGACTTGTAGTTAAACCAAATAAAACTATCAATCTATTGTTCTGAGAGAGTTATAACATAGTTATTATGCTTAGTTACTGAATACCTAATGTTAATTATGGCATATGATTATCTATTAGTTATATTATTGAGAATTTTTTTTAAAGAAAATTGACAATCTGGTTTGTGAGTAACCTCAGGGATACGATAAACAAAGTATAACACCAACACAACAAGTTTTAAATTTTAAAAGTTCTAACCGAACAGTGTCCAAGAAGAAAAAAAAACGTTACCAATCAACACTGTTCCTAAGCATTGTAATGAGCATAGGATCATTCAAATCGTGCAAATCTCCATATGTTCGGGCGCCATGTAATACTTAATTTTTTGGGTAATGAACATAGGGTTAATAGATATAAGGTGATTAATAAAAGAGTGAAATGTCAAAATATGTGGTTTAATCCGGCAAAGCCGACATAAGGATTTTTTTTTATCCAAGGGAACACAATATTAGTGGGCGCACTGATTGTGGCCTACGGCTGCCAATCAGTGGTGAGGATTTGTATCACTAATATTTGTTTGACAATATGGTACAGGTTCTTTGCACGATTTGATCGATAACGCTCTCTCTAGTTAACTCCCTAAATGCCTTTACCTAAGGATGGTAGAATTATGTTTTATAATAAACTTATTTGGAGTGGACTCAGCTGTGAAATTCGGGGAGATCCTGCTCTGGAGACACCACAGGCTCCGGGCCACCGGACACTGGTGGTAGAAGAGAAGTCGGGGCAACCGGGTTCAGTAGTTGAGTCTGACTCCGGGGTATTCAATAACCACGGGGTAGGGAATTCCTCCTGAAATATTACACGAATAGGTATGAGCAATCACTATAAAAAATTGCAATACAAGTAAGTAGGGGTAACTGATGAGAATATTAGGAATATTATGGTAATGTGGTTCAAGTTAATTTGAAAGGTCAATGTTCACCGAATGGCTGGCAATCATGTAGGATAACCTTACAATTAAAAATATGAAATCTAAGAACAAATTTAAAACACTACCACAGGAATCGATCTCAGAAAACGGTAACGTACCTGTCGGAGGAAAGTGGGTCTGCCTGGCTGTGCTGGTAGATTGCTGGCTGGTGTCTATTTTAACGACGCTACACTATGTCGTACGTGCTTCATAATCATAAGAACGAACGGCTGAAAATTTAGAAAGCAAGGATTGAAATATCGAAAAGGCGTCATAGGAATAATATAATCATGAACATAACTTACGTAAAATGGGTTAGAGGCCCTTATATGAAATTGAGTAAATCCAACTGTGTGGAAGATTAGGTGTTCGCTTATCGATGCTTGCTGAAAAGGAATACCTGGTTAAAACGCTGCGCTGAATACGAGACAATCAATTAAAAGAATCAAAATGAAGAATTAACCATTTCACGGTGTGATACTTACAGATTTGTTTTAATAAAATAATTTAGGCTATCTAGCCAACAGACACAAGTGTTCGACCGTCAACGTCAAAACAGATAATATGGCTGTCTCGGCTCAGCCAGTCCACACTCCACAGACTAACTATTTCGAGACAACATAGACTAATAAACATAGATAAAAAACCAAGTAAACTATCGATATTTATTGAATTAAAAGTTCCTGAACTAAATTTGAAAATAATCAAAGACATGATATACATAAAACTATTATAACCCAAGGCGCGTTCAATGTTTTCTGAATTTAGATAAAAAAAGGTAACTAATACATGGAAATGTCACTAGATGGCAGTAGGAACCTGATTAGAAATTTCCTGTAGGGAAATTTATGTTACAATACCTCGAAAGAAAAAACGCGGAACTCTTATATAAATCACTTCGTTGTCTATCTGCCTGTCGGTCTATCAAGATCCTTTTACTCAGGAACTGTGTCCAGGCGTCACACGCAAGGTTTTAATACCGTCTCTCTACCCAAAACGAGATGCGGGGTTTCCACAATAATTCTCATAGGTTCGTTAAGTTCCAGAACGTTCCATACTTTTATATTAGGTTTTAGGACTTTTCAGTAGATTCGGGAACATTCTAGAATACTCGACCACTTTCTGGAACTTACTAGAAGTCTCACGATTTCGCTGGAATGTTTGAAACCTTTTACGACGTCATTGTTGTCGACGAATGTGTTTACATTAAAGAATAGCTTGACGTTCATCTCATGATAATTTCTCACCTGGTTAATGAAAAATCGAGGGTATAAACTGAGTTTGAGTAACCCAAATCCCGCCATCAGAGAGGAAATTCTTACCTCTATTTACTTTAGCTTCAAGGCATTAAAGTTTATCTAGGAAATCGTCGAACATTAAGTTGGAAACTCCAATGTTTGCCGTGGTTGGGCGGCTGGACAAACTATCGGGTGAAGTTATGACCGAGTGAAAGGCCATCTAAGTTGGTCTAAGCTGGTGACATATTGTTTGTCCTTTACCGGTCTTATCTCATACGTTGAGTGATGCGGCGTGTCACTTTGTCACTTGTATGGGATACTATTACAATACCTAAAAAAATATCGTTTTGATACACTAAAGACTTGGGTACTTCCATCTTACCTATTTCTGCCACAAAACAGTAGTGCTTGCATTACTTACTGTGTTCCGGTTTGAAGGGCATGGCAAGGGAATGACAGTGAAATTATTACCGGACATTACATTTTATGTCACAAGTTGGCAACGTACACTGTGGTCCTTAATGTCATCTAGTACTACCAATAGTTCGACTATCGAACTGTTTGGACAAAATTATTCCAAATTGTTATACTGGCTATTCGAATTTTTTGGTCGCGCAAGTTTTTAATACAAATAGTACAGTAGAGTTTAAAAGTGAATTCAAAGATATTCATCCAGAAGTAATTAATCGTAGATCAATACGTGTAATTTTACCTTAGAAAATTATTTTGTTTACCCTTGAAGCTACAATGAATTTTTATACTGCTAAAACTATGTACAATGGGTGTAAAAATTCATTTACTTAATCATTGGAAAAAATAATTTTATCAAAAATAATAAAGGTATGAAACATGTCTTTTTCGAATAAACATTTATGGCATGTCCTGAACCCTTAAACGTTCCGCAGAAGAAATGTATAGAGATGATATTAGCTGCGGAAAAAATAGCGTGAGGTAGTCACAGGATGTGGCTTTTGTCTATGGGACTTTAACGAATATTTTCTGCTTTCATTGTGATAGCGATAGTTCGACAACTAATACAAATATAATACCATACATTTACGCCCTTATGTCACAAAGAGCCAAGGATGCATATATGTGGCAAAGTTTTAAGTCTCAAGTTCCAGATTGGTCACCCGAAAAGTGCAGTAGCGATTCCGGACAAACGTGAATAAATGATGAGCGTTAGTATTTCTGAAAATCAATACTTAAGGCTGCTCCTGCCATTTTAGGAACTGTATGTTGAAAAAAAAGAGAAGAACTACCGTTGAATAAAAAAAACATCCCAAACGGATCGTTGCCCTGTGCGCAGTTTTACCCTTTCTTTCAAGAGATGATATTAAATTGAGGTGGAATTGTATTAAACAGTTTACAAACATTAGTGACTGAAAAATGTGTTGCCTAGCCTCATACATGCCAAAAGTTTTGGATAAATAATAAGACAAGTTCATTGATTTGTGGTTTATTTTTGACAAAATCCGCCGCACTCATAATTTTGTCACAGAATGGGATGTAAATATAAACAATTAATGCAGAAGAAAAATGCATCATTAGTAAAAATACTGGATGATGCTGCGTAATGTCTTAAAAACCCAGATTGAAAATCATGCATCCTCATTTAAAAGCAGGCTTAAAAACCGAGAGAAAAGTACATCTAGAATGTTTTAATGATGTTAAATGATGTCTCAAATATTAAAATTATTTATAAGAAATATATTTTATGTGAATGTATTTTCGTTTTTACTGTACTTACAATAAAAACTAGCCAGTATAATAGTTTGGAATAGTATAGTCCAAGCAGTTCGATAGTCGAATTACTGGTAGGACTAGATGTTATAAAGGACTGTGGTTCTTGTGGGGTTGCAGATTTGCCGCGAATCTCACAAGAGCCACATATGATCCTTTGCATTCTAAGCTTATTGTTCTTTTGCATACTCAAGTATTCTGTTCTGTTAGTTCTTCTGCATATTCTACTTATTGTTCTAGTTGAGAGCTACGTGGGCAGCTCGCTGCCGCTGTGGCGCGTAGACCGGCGGCAGATGGGCGCCTTCCTATGCATCGCCTCTAACGACGTCCCACCCGCCGTCAGCAAGAGAATAATCCTGTTAGTTAATTGTGAGTATAGTTGAGAAATGATAGTTCAGACAGCGAGACAGAGGCCACGTCTAAGAGTGTTTTACACTGCCCATGAATTTTCGTGAATAGCGCTATGCAAGACGAGTGTGAAATACACAAAATGAGCGAAGAAAAATTTGTGGGCTAGAGATTTGAAAATTTACAACTTTATTCGCGTAAAAAAATACATTGACACGGTTAGCGCAGAGGTCGAGCGATCGCCTACTGCGCAACAGGTCGCGGGTTCGATTCCCGCACGGGACAGATGTTTTGTATGGCCTACAGAAATTTGTTCCGGTCTGGGTGTATGTGCATGTGATATTCTATGTTTGTAACTGCACCCACGACACAGGAGAAAATCCTAGAGAGGGGCAACGTTTTAAAAAAAATAAAAATATATATATATATTACTTAGGCGGTTCACATGAGCGTGCATCGCCGTGCGTTCGCAATATCTAGAATTTATTCACGCTCGTCGACTGGCATCCATCTGAATCTGAAGTAGATATAAAGACAGATTTACTAAATAACTGGGGTTCCAATCCTCACAGATACAGATACATTTATTATCGATTTAACTAATGGAATAGCTTTTTCTAAGTAAATCTTGTTAGCCCGCAATCCCGCAACTAGTACCTACCTATGAAGCTGAAGCAATAATGTAAATTGAATCGTATTTGGAAGTTGACAGTCACTTCAAATCGTTATATTCATCTCCTAAGGAGATTTTCCACAGCTTGGGCGGCTCCTAAGAGACACTGGAGACTGAAATATTCGAAGAAAAATATATTATGAATAATGGTTATTCGTTGAACTGAAATTATGAAATTGGTATTCGCTTATCGCATTTTAACAACGAAACGTGAATTATCGAGCTGGGTCTAATTTAATGCAGTTCAGCTAGTGCTTATCGTTTTATTTTGTTAATTAATTGATCTCTTTGCAGACAATTAAAATAAATACAAAATGAATAAATATAATTTGAAACTGAATGGACTCTATAATATAAGCATCAGATGACGTAGTGATAACTAGTTGCCGACAAAGAATAAAAATGTCTTTTTCTCAACCGGTTGCGAAGTTTAGTTGCCATGACGGCCGAAAGGGATAATCCGTAGACAGTAGATAAAATAATAAAATTGTTATTCAGTTTTTAAGGGTCTCTAGCATCAATATCGACTTTTTTTAGTAAAAATGGAAAAAAAAACTTTATTGCTAAAATAAGTTTTTTTTCCTTAAACACAAGATATACAAGGTCATTTTATTGTGTGGATCGTTTTTGAAAACTACTCTTTCTTATAACTTTTAGTTCGATTATAATATATTTCAATGTTTATAGTAAACTGAATTCAATAATTATATTTTATTTATTCACGTACATTTTAACGCAGCCAGCATTCTTGCCTACTTGGCGATTGAGGCAGAGATAAGGAGTAGCTGCGATTTCTTTTATTAATTTCTTTATTTATTTAAATTTTAGACTATTTCAGTCCATCGATATTAGTAATTAGATTGTAACATTTGGTATATACTCGTATCGTTTAAAAGAAAGTACAAAAATCTCAAAAATATTTAGTAAACTGAATCTATAGCAATTTTTTTAAAAACTATAATTATAGATTCTATAATATACTCAGGGACAAATTTAGAGGAACGATAAAAATTCACTTCTCGTTTTGATAACGCTGTGTATTTCAGCATACACCATATTATTTAGTTTTACCAGCTTTCTAACCATCAGATTCGCTACAAAAAAAACATTCACCGCGAAAACCAATTGTACGATTGTGATTAAAAAGACCACCATTAAAAGTTACCGTTCTTCTCCAGCCCCCCTAGCACGTCCACCAAAACACGATATGATAAAGCGGTTTATCGCGGTGAACTGTCAAAATACAATAGGGTTTTATCGTATTTTGACAGTTCATCACGATAAATCGCTTTATCATATCCTGTTTTGGTGGACGTGCCACGGGGGCAGGTCACAAATAGGAAATTTTGTCAGTTATAATACCAAAATGACTAACTATTAATGTCTGTCATGTTCATTATTGAAAAAATATTGGACAAAATCATATTTTTTTTTACTGCCCGTGCTCTTAACTTTGAATAGATTTATTTCAGACGTATTTTGTTACAAAAACACTTGTTTTCTACACTCAGGGACAAATTTAGAGGAACTACATTTTTTACATAGATTCAAGCTACTTTTACAACATCATATCGATGTGTGATTGACCTTTAACGCGTTTTTTTGATTGTTATCCAGGATTCCAGGCAAATCCAGTGGGGCTAGCACGCATCGAATCGAAATCCGAATCGAGGAGTTTGTATGGCAATTTTATTAGTTCTGCTACTCACCGCCGTGGCGCTAAAAAAATTGCCATACAAACTCCTCGATTCGGATTTCGATTCGATTTTCGATTCTCCTACGTGCTAGCCCCACTGGATTCGCCTGGAATCCTGGATAACAATCAAAAAAACGCATTAAAGGTCAATCACACATCGATATGATGTTGTAAAAGTAGCTTGAATCTATGTAAAAAATGTAGTTCCTCTAAATTTGTCCCTGAGTGTAGAAAACAAGTGTTTTTATAACAAAATACGTCTGAAATAAATCTATTCAAAGTTAAGAGCACGGGCAGTAAAAAAAATATGATTTTGTCCAATATTTTTTCAATAATGAACATGACAGACATTAATAGTTAGTCATTTTGGTATTATAACTAACAAAATTATAGACTCTTTGACAACAAACAGTCTTTAAAATATTTCATTCAGCGTCAAACGCTATTTCTATTGTATGTACTTATTACTATTTTTGTATACATCATTAAAAGTTTAATATAGCACGTACAAGTGCTTACGAGTCGAATTCGGCGGTGTGGTTTTATAATATCTTAAAAGATTTTTTTATCAAGTTCCTTCGAATAAATGGTATGATTATAATATTGACGTCATGGGTTAATAGGCTACTTACTCGCGTTCCAAAGTAGAAACATTGAAGTTTTTGCTGAAAATATATTATAGACGAATGAATGTCTGTATATAGAGCAATAAGAAAGCTATATTGAAATATTCAACGCGTTGTTTAATTGTTGTGCAATCTTGAACATACCAACGTTCAAGATTGGGCCATTTCCAGAATAAAATCTATCCTATATTTTGTTCGAGATTATTAACTTAGTACCAAAAACTCATACTTCATGTAGAAATTGTTAAGACATCGTTCAAATCTCAAGGTGCCCCGGCACCCGTTTCTCAAAGGGATTGACATGACTTGTTTCGACAGTATGAATGACAAGTGACAATTGGGATGATGACTGAATTCAAAATTTTACGTCTCGTCATTAAATATTAAAATACCGTGGAAAAAGATGCAGTCCTGTGAAATTAGAATTAAAATCGGCTTAGAAATACATTCGATACAAGCATTTTAAGTTGTTAATTTGAAGGCAATTAGACAGAGAGATCCGACGTCAACCGTGACGTCATCGTTGAGTACGGCCATATAAACTCCTTGTAAATTGCCGTTTTGCTAGAAAGAGATGGAGAAAAATCTTTAATACCTTATATCTTGGTTGTTTTTATAGTTATTCGAAAACCGATTTTGTCTTTCTGTTTATTATATGAATGAGCTTCTATTAAAGTAAAAAATTTTTTTTAGTCATCTAGCCTATTATGATATTCAATTCCTCAGTGTTTGAGAAATTCAGCTGAAGCTCGCCTTCATCTTTGGTCGTATTGTCATCCATCACTTATCATGGGAAGAGAAGAAGGCCGACAGGTTGCCTGTTGTACGTTGAAACATTCCGGTCAAAGCACCCTAGCAACCGATAATCACGGTATACCTATAATACATAGTAATACAATTTTAAAATGCCATTTATGCCATCCGTTCGAAACTCCATCGTATTATCGGTTCATTTTCAAATGGCTTCGCGAAGAATCATGATTCGTTGCCTCCACTCCGCAACAATGTTGGTAATTGATCCCTTGTTTGAATTTGCGAACTGCAAACCGCATCGTAGACTAATCCGTGGCGCTCGGAGCGCCGCACGACTGGAGGCCGCCGGTGTTGCTCACAAATGTGAGCGCTCAACTTTGCTGTTTCATTGGTGGAGTTTTTTTGCAAGAAATCGTTTGAGCTTAGTACGTAAGGTATGTTTAGTTAGGAGTCATTTGTAAAATATTCCGTAACTCGGAGTCGTGAGCTATTTGACGGCTTCTTTGTCTCACATATAGCAAATCAGTGTCATTAAAGTTGTCCTTTTGTATTAAGAATATAACGCACGGAAAGCATGTCTGTGCTGTTTTTAAATTGCAATCTTTATTGCACATTACAAAATGGAATGTATATATATACGGTGCACATTACAAAAAAGAAGTATAGTAGTACATACGGCAGACTTAATGACATATGGCATTTCCTACTATTTAATATTTATACCATAAATCATTGGATTAGAAGAGAATTGGTGGCAGAAATCACGTAAAAATACCCATATTATGATTACAAAGTTACTAATGAAATAACATTCAATACATAATAATATATTAGGTAAATAATAAAAAGCTATGATGCTATTAAATTAAATACACACACATAAACATTGGTTTGATCAATGCTCTGTCAAGCTGAAACCTATCCATGTTAACATAGTCATATAAAAGTTATGGCGTCATTAAAAATACGAAATTGTAAAATTCCAAATAGTTGGGTCTGTGAAAAAAATTTTTTGGGGAATTAGAATATTAAACTTACAATTTCGAATTTTAATGACGCCACATCTTTTATATGACTATGTTTCAGCTTGATAGGGTATTGACCAAACACCTTGTATATATTATGTACCTTATTATTTACCTGTTATTAACCATACGTATACGTAAGAATACTTGCATACTTCATAGTGCCGCGGTTAATAAATGATCTACCGCCTGATTTAATTAATGTCATAAAGCCGTGTAACATTAAGAAGAGACCAAAGTATTATTATTTAGATAACTTATAAAAATTTTTAACTTGTTGGTTATTTCTTGAACTTGAAAACTTTTTTAACTTAGAATTAGTGAGCTTATGTATGTCAATTTAAAATCTACAAAGTTTAACAATACCTATCGGTACTCAACGTCTAAATGATGTTGATATGACAATGTTTAAATGTCATGTCAATAAATTAAAATAATAATGAGCTACTTTAAACCTTTGGGATTTCTTAGTGTTAATTCATAATCTATTGTGTAATAATTGTGTATTATTGTGAAATAAATAAAAAAAACAATCAATGGATAATTATGAATTGTAAAATTTATGAATGGTTTTGGGGGAAAATTAGAAATTTAGCTTCAATAATTTAACAAGCTCAGAGCAATACACTTTCAAGAAAATAAAGTTATTACTGGACAATTTTGTACTGACGGGCAACTTGTTCTAGTCTAATCGCAGTCAACCTGGAGGAACATTATATAGAACGTTATATGGAACATTATACAGAAATGTAGAGCTATGGAGATTGTCTTAATAATAATAGATGATACTACTTATAAATTTATTATAAAAAATGGAAATAAAGTGTGATAATGCAAGTAGGTATCTTTATTCCACGAGTGTTTGCACTTCGTGCGCTAAAAGGAAAAGTACCTATGCTCCTCATTTGATGTTTCATTTAGATAGCACTCCGCCGTTACCTAAATCGGCGTCAACCGAAATTTAGGAAAATGCCTGATTGTGACATTTTGAGCTGCAAAAATTAAAACACAAATAAAACTTTGACGTTTTAAGCGCTCTTTTGACGTCACATCTGCAGGCGTAGCACGGGCTGCCAAGAAATTTGTGATAAGACTCAGTGACACGTATCCCTTTTATCATGCCAGTCACACAGGCTGCGTTCCGAAAATCAATAAGAGTCACTATTAGCGCGCTCAAACGCATCCCGAAATGTTGTGAGCGCGCTAATGTTAACCGGTATGAAGAGCCACATGACGTCATCGTTAACGTCATATAGAACTTACGGCGCTAATGCTCTGGAGTGAAATCACTTTATGCGAACTGTCAGTCTAACGTTCGATAATTGTGCTTTCGGTTCAAAATGAATGTACCTGTTCTTCCGGACCGAAATCGTAAGCATGCTGATAGCATTTTCATTGTTCTCTTTAATTTGGACAAGGCGATTATAATCGTTAGCACTGTGAGCGCTGTTATCGGACCGCAGCCTCCATATGCGCCGCCGTGCTACTCTTTAAGACATAGATATTATGTCACTGAAATTGTGAGATAATGCAAGACTCAAGTCCCGTCTTGGCAGCCCGTGCTACGCCTGCTGAAAGGATGGAGGAATTGATATTATCTCGTACATAATCAGACATATCTATTTATATATGACGAGACTAACGTAAAGTAGCTACTACATGGCCTATATATTGGTTCCAAAACATTGATTAGGTTTGGTTATTGTAACGTATTCAAATTGTTTCTTGCCCCCCTAGACAAAGTCGCCTTTTATTTCTATATTAGGTTTTTAAAATAATATAATATCTATGAAATGTAGTGGCAATCCTTTACTCTTTTATGTTTTCTAATATAGAAAATGACTTTGTATCATATGTGTTAACTACTGGTCAACTCATATCATACTTGGTATTGGTAGGTAGAGACCCAATTCTGAATTCCACCCAGCTAAAACTACATTCATGAGCTAGTCAATAAGTCCGAGCGTAGCGCAAAGAACTAGTAATATGGACATTAGAGGAAAGTAACCAAATATAAGAGCATCGGTGGCGCAGTGGACTCGGCACTTGCCTTCCAATCGGGGGGTCGGGGTTCGAGACCCGCCATGTACCAATATGTTTTTCGTTTCGAATTTTATATGTACATTTGTCTGACGCTTCTACGGTGAAGGAAAACATCGTGAGGCAACCTGCATACATCAGCGAAGAAATTCAATGATGTATGTGAAGTCGACCAATCCGCACTGGGCTAGCGTGGTTGACTAAGGCCTAATCACCCTAATATAGGGTAGGCTCGAGCCCCTCGGTGGGGACGTATATGGGCTGTGATGATGATGATGATGAACCAAATATAGAATTCCATTTTAGTGACTTTAAAATAATATTATGATCTATAAATAAAAAAAAACATTGATTTGTAGATATAGTCACACATTTGCGCTTAGCTCAATAATTGCCTTGTGTTGCATATCTACATTATTTTAGAGTATAAAAAAAACAATTAACCTTCTTCTAATTATAGAATAGGTATCTAAATGTAGAATACATTTATATCATAATTAATAACATTAAAATATGATGAGACACTGTATGATCGTCAGTCAAAACTTAAAAGGGAACAATCTAGTTGCAAAATCTCAAATCCAGGTGTCGAACTCACCAGCAGTGCAAACATAATCACGTATCAAAAACTTTAGTTCTCCCAGCGAAAAACAAAACACTCTCACCATAGTTGTAACTCTGTATGCGAGCTCAACGATTGAAATAGTTCTACCTTTTGCGTCAGTCATTATATCCGCGTTATTAAGAAGTGTCGATATTTCTCATTAGAGCCACAGCACACTAGCTACTTTTAGTAGCGCCGATCCTTTTTAGATGCTAAATGCAGCGACCAAACGTTCTACACCGCAGTCTTAAAAACGCCAAACGCGGCGACCGAGTCGCTTTTCGGAAGCTCGACTCAGCGACTGAACGCTACACTCCGCACACATTCGAATGCCGGTCACATCGATTTAGCATCTGCAGAAGACGGTAGTGTTGTACTAAATTTTGACGAAGCTACCATGGATTTTAATGAAGCTGCACTGCTCCGCATGTCATCAAAATATTGCATTGTTAAGCGGGTCAAATTTAACTTGTAAGATTTCATTACAGACACCGGACAGGTGAAAGTAAATAAAAGCTTGTAAAAAGAAAACATTTTGAAATTTATCATTAGTAAACAATACTATTACTATTGCATATCAGCAAACTCGATCGACATTCGACAACACTACGGATCTAGCATCGGAGCAGTCGCTAAAACGCTGATCGCCGCTATTAAATGTAGCGTGTGTGCTATGGCTCTTAGGGATTCCATATTTGGTTACTTGCCTCTACCTTTTATGCGACGCGTACGAACGAATCCACAATTCTGTGATTCCACCAGCACTCGATGAACAATGGGAACTGAAGCACCGCTCAATGGCCTATCGTTCATCCATCACCGATGTCATTGACTCATTCAATTCAAACCCCTTCCTTTCGGCATGCAAATATTAAAAAAATAAAGAAACACCCAGTCATTTCTCAGGGAACAATTCATCAAATAATAGTTCACGTGTCATTTAGTGATTCCCGCCACGGAACTCTTCCCGTCTATTGTTTGTTTCGCGAGTCATCATGACGACGTTCTCTCCCCAGTCGCGCCTACGGTGAAAGTGCCAAATCAGTTGCTGGGGGCGCCTCTGGGCACTGACGTGAAACTGAAGTGCTACGTGGAGGCGTATCCCAACACAATCAATTACTGGATCAAGAATAGGGGGGAAATGCTGCTAGACGGGTACGTGAACCTATTAATTTGATTGACGCTTTATTTTGTGTAGCGAGCGGCGATGGCTTGAGCGTGAGGAGTGATTAACCACCTCCGTGGTCTAGTGGTTGAAACCGTCGTACTGATCTGGAGGTCCGGGGTTCGATTCCCTGTGGAAGCAGAAGTCTTTCTGCGTGGTTTGGTTGGTGGTACAGCTTTAGAACCTACTAGTATATAGCTAGCCCCATCTTACCTAAGTTGGTAGCAAAAATAACAATGTTAATAGCATTGTTGTGTTTCATCAATTAGAGGTAAGACAACAAGTACGCTTACTATCATTTATATTAGACTAGCTTTTGCCCGCAGCTTCGCTCGCGTTAAATTCGGGGTAACACCGAAGATTTCAAAAAAAAATAAGGCAGGTAGTTTTCGTTGGTAACAAAGAGTATGTGTACCGATTTTTAGCTTCCTACCTTGAAAACTGCAAAAAGTCCCATATAAAATTTCACCCCCTCTTTTAAGGGGTTGGGGGCAGATTTCCAAAAAAAAATGATGCACGATTTTTTTGTCAGTCACAAATAGTTCGCATACCAATTTTTAGCTTTCTTCCTTGAAAATTGCGGAATGCTCCATACAAACTTTCACCCCCCATTTTAGGGAAGTGGGGGGTTAGAAAGAGACAAAAAGTAGTAAAAAATCACTTCAATCCGTCGCTCCGTTTTGCCGTGAAAGACGGATAAACAAACACACACACACACACTTTCCTATTTATAATATTAGTATGGATTGTGACTTTTTGTACGCTCGAGTTTCCACATTGGCGCCGAATTGGAGTCGTATTGCACAGATTTTGGGTGAAACAAACTCAGTGCTATTTTTTTTTTTCAAGGTACGGATCCAGTTTGTCGTTAGTGTCGCTAAGCAAACGTTCGAGAAATCACAATCTCAATGTCGATTCATCGGAATTAGTTTGAGAGTTTAGTTTGTTACTTTGAGTTCCTTAGTTCTTGGGCGTGTGAATGATGTCACGAATAAATGTACAGATACACATTTTCAATTTTGGCACGTAATGTTTATTTTTAAGCAATTGCTACTTTATAGCATGTTTATACATGCTTTGCTAACATTTGCACATTTGCATGTTTTTTAAGTTAAAGAGTTCATTTTAAGCATACTTATAAGCGTGTTTTCTAGCATGCTACAATAAATAGCATGTTAATATAATGGTGTAATCAATAGGTACAAAGATAAATAAATTGCAAAACTAAAGATTGACCGACTGTAAAAATGAATATGTAGACAAAAATAAAACAAAATTAATACTTTGTTTCTAAGTAGATAATTATTATTGTACATTACAATACTAATACAAAACATTAATAATATTGGCCGTCAGATGATTATGTCCATTCTCGAGCAAATCCTACCTGCAATCACGCATATTATAAATTTCTCTCTCGAATCTTGTACATATCCCTCCCTTTGGCGAAAAGCTTTAGTGCGTCCACTTCCAAAAGTTCCAAATCCAACTCTCCTAAATCAGTTCCGCCCTATTTCTGTCCTTCCCTACCTATCCAAGTTGCTCGAGGCCTGCGTCCATAAGCAGTTTTCCCATTTTATCCACCTTAACTCTATTTTGAGTCCTTTTCAGTCTGGCTTTAGACCTGGTCACAGCACTACTTCTGCTCTGCTTAAGGTAACTAGTGATATTAGAGCTGGAATTGAAGACAGGAAGGTTACTATTCTGGTTCTTGTCGATTTTTCAAATGCATTTAATACCGTTAATCATGAAATTCTGTTAGCTATTCTTTCTCATTTTTCGGTCTCCCGGGAGGTTCTGGAGTGGTTCTCTTCATATCTTCAGGGACGCCAGCAATCGGTTATCTCGAATGAGTCATCGTCCTCATGGAGTGACCTTGTAGCTGGAGTTCCTCAAGGCGGCATTTTATCCCCTCTTCTGTTTTCTATCTTCATAAACTTTCTTACTTACCATCTTCGCTGCTCGTACCATTTATATGCCGATGATTTGCAGCTTTATACCCAGGCCGATATTGATAATGTAAATGATGCTATTGATACAATCAATGAGGATCTTAAATCTATCAAGAGCTGGTCTGAGCAGTTTGGGATCCTTATCAATCCAACTAAATGCCAAGCAATAATTATGGGTGGTTCAAGAATTATGTCAAGGATGGATCCCGATAACCTTAGCGCTGTTGTTTTCGATGACAAGACCATCCCCTTCAGTAATACCGTGAAGGATTTAGGTTTATACCTGGATTCCAGTTTTAGTTGGCGACCACAAACTGCCAACATTTGCCAAAAAATTACAGGGATTTTACGGACTCTTTATCGCCTGAAGAACTTTCTACCTTCAGAGACTAAGAAAATGCTTGTACAGACTTTGATATTTCCCATAATTGACTATGGTGATGTGTGCTATCTCGACCTGAATGCAGATCTACTCAATAAACTTGACCGACTTCTAAATAACTGCATTCGATTCGTTTATAATTTAAAAAAGTTTGATCATGTTTCTGAACATCGGCTGCGTTTGAAATGGTTGTCTATACGGCAACGTCGGCACATGAGAACTTTGACTACACTCCATTCATTACTTAATAGTCCCAACAAGCCCAGTTATCTTAACAATAGTTTTGAGTTCCTATGTTCCTCACATGATAGATCCCTTCGTTCTACCTTTAATGGTCTCCTCAAATGCCCCGCCCACAAATCTGATATCATACACTCTTCTTTCTTAATCCAGTCAATCCTGTTATGGAATGTTCTCCCACTTGACGTCAGAAAGTCATCAAGCAAACTAAGTTTTAAAAAGAAATTACGAAAGCTGTACCATGAGAATCTTTTTACTCCTGTTGATTAAGGATATGCATATTATCTTCGAAATATCATTTCGAATGTCATTTTCGTTTTATAGTTTTGTAAATTAATAGTAGGCACATATATATTAGTTTATTTTATTTATAATATTTATGTATTAGTATATTATGTATATAGCATTATATATATACCATTATCCAGTTGTTTTTACCATTAAAGTACTACATCTACTTCCTTTTCTCTGCACCACCCAAAGGTTGACTGGCAGATAATGCCTTTGGCATTAAGTCCGCCTCTGTACACAAATTGTACTGGAAGTTTAAATAAATAAATAAATAAATAAATACAGTAAATAAATATTAATAGTAATAAATAATATAAATATTATTATAATATAATATAATAATATAATAGTAATAGTAATAAATTATTTTATTTTATTTAAACTGGTCATAAAACTAGTATTATTTTATCGTATTACGTATTGTGACTTTTTTGATTTATTTCCTAACTAGCTGCCCGGTCAGACTTCGTTCTGTCATTTGTGTGGGAAAAAAATTGTTTTAACTATTCCATGCAACACTTTATGGCGAAATATTTTTATTTATATATATTCATTTGGTGTACAAGCATTGTGTGTGCACAAGTTAAATTTATATAAAAAACTGGCCATGTGCGATTTGGACTTGCAGATGGAGGGTTCCGTACAATTTTTTAAAGGTTTTTAGACTTTTTTCCTTAATATGTGTTGTAAAACATACTTCTTGCCAAATCTCTTAATTATAGGTCAACAGAAAGTACTTTATATGTTTTGATTCCCTTGTGAAATCGAAAAATATGCGACAGAAACGATCATCTTGTTCGATTACGTTGACTTACATACGAGTTTGATTTTTTCACAGCTGTAAAAGACCGTAGACTCGAGTATTTTTTATATTAATTTCAGTTTAATTACTGCCAAAGTGTCTCACGATGAAAGTCCCTAATTCGTGCGTGTTGCCAGTGATAACTTATGGAACTGAGACGTGCCCGCTTACACTGGGTCCTATAAGGATGCTCTAGGTCACTCAAAAGGCAATGAATAGGGCTACGCTCGGGGTTTCTCTACGTGATCGCATCAGACATTATGAGATCCGTAGAAGAACCGACATAGTCCACAGAATGGCGAACCTTAAGTGACAGTGGGCAGGACACATCGCTCGCAGGACTGACGACCGTTGGAGCGGAAAAGTCCTCGAGTAGCGGCCAAGTACCGGAAGACGCAGCGTAGGCCATATAAGGTTATAAACGTAACACGCACCCGTTTAAACAACAACACACACAAACACACACGCACACACACGCAGTCACGCACACACACACACAGAAACACACACACGCAAATACACACGCACGCAAATACACACGCACGCACATACGCTCACATACAACATAGACATACCATAATAGATTCAACACAGTACATTTTTTTTCTTTTTTTTATTATTTACGTCACTATGTTATTGTCTGTAATTTTGGAGTCCCAATACAAATACTTAATATTGTTTTGCAATTCAGCTTAATATGAGGGGCCAGGAGACCATAGCACAAGTTTTACTTAGTTTGGTTCTCCTGTCTCCCAAGATTGTAAATTTAATGTTGGTTATCATTACTTATGTAAAACAGAATGTGTACTGCAAAATTGGGAGAAATAAATACATATTATTATTATTATTATTATTATAAGGTGGACTGACGATCTGGTGAAGGTCGCGGAAAACCGCTGCATGCGAGAAACGCAAGACCGGTTTGGAGATCCCTGGGGGAGGACTATGCCCAGCAGTGGACGTATCTTGACTGAAATGATAATGATCATCTCTTTGCGTTCTCGAGAAAAAGAGATTTGACAGACAGACATGCGGACAGGTGAAAAACGAAGTGATACTATAAGGGTTCTGCTTTTTTCTTTTGAAGTACGGAACCATAAATAGTATAAGACAATCTCGGTAATGCAATAAATCATAAAGGTCAGAGCCCCTTACGCTTAGGACTGTCCCCTAACTTGGTACTGAATGCGTTAATCTAATAAATAAATACTCCCATTACATATATATCACGACATACACAGGCAACACGAGCAAAGCAAAACGGCAAATACACAGAGCAGAATTAATTTATTAGTATGTAGGTACGTTGTGATTCTAAAAGGAATTGACATTTGCTTCGTCTAATACAAGTTCTGCGAAGATAAACAGTTGATGTTTGTACACACTGTATTGCCTTTGCGTACGGGTCTATTTGTGATTCTATGCCTTGTTACAAAAGGTAAATTATCGATTGGAATGCGGTAGGAGGCGTTATTTTAAAACTTCTCTATTTTATGTTCGCCAGCTTGCGACTGGGGCGGTTTTGTTGTTGTTTTTTTGATTTTATGTGCTGTTGGCTGCGGAGTTGTGGGGTAAAATAGCGTGAATGGATTTGTGTTTCCTACAGACAGACCAGTTTCAACGGTTCCCGATAATGTTTTGGATAGCTACTGACATATGATATTAATCTAACAGATAAAGGTTGCTTATGATATCGTTAAGACACTCGATGGCTCAAAAATGTCTAAGATAACGAATCATTTTATTTTGTGACGGTAGCCATCTTGGATTAATTTTTTTTTCATGGTGCACTGTTTTGACAAGTCCATCGCTTTCAGTTGATGCCCATATTGTGGGGTCTTTACAAAAATATGTGTTCCGCCATTTTGTTGCAGCGGCCATTTTGGATGTACAACGAGACTCATTATGCATAATAGCATTTTAAAACTACCTTTAGTTCCAATTTTCAATATTCATTTCTAATTTCTGCTTAATCGAACAGCTGGACAAGTGGGTCAAAAACTTACAAGATTTGACCCGAACATACATATACATCATATACACATATATTGCAAGTTAAATAAAAGTTTTTAAAACAGCTTCACTCACATCATTTCAATTGTCAGTTGTGCCTAAAGTCAAAGGACCTTTCCCCTACCCCGCAGTTTTTTGACCAACAGTCCCACCTAAGTGTAGAGTGACAATGTTTATTAAATTTTCTGCTATTTAGTATGCTAAAATTGCACAAAAATATGCATATTTCTACTATTAATGATACTAATATCTATCATTAATAGAAGCATAATTGCATGGTAGAAAAATGCGCACTGTCCACGGAATAGGTCTATAATGCTTCAGACGTTGTGACGTAGTTTTTTGTCAAAGCAAGTTTAAAATCAGACATCAAATCTTATGATAGGCATAAAAAGAAAACCTAATACTCGTATATGGATGTACATAATGACAGCGACTGTTAGAAGAAGCGCGCTTAATTTAGCATCGGGATAAAGTGAATCCAAAAGCTTTTAGTTCCTTGTAACCGTCAAACGAGTTCTTTCAAGTGTCAATTTATTTGCTGTCTCTATAAAAATAATGTCGCAAGTATAGACGGCGCAGCAGAATGTCGGCAGTGAGTGAACAAACGATTGGTGTTCCGAGTGTGTTTGTATACGATTTGGGGTAAGTGCCTGTGTAATATTGATGAACGAATCGATAGCGCTTACATTCGGTGTATACAGAAATGCTGTTATGGAGTCATTTGGAAAATTCGAGCAGTCATTTAGTTTCATTATTCTATCACAATCCATTTAGTTGGAAGGCACTTTACGCTTAAGTCAATATGGACAATGAGAGGTATAATTACCCCTGGACTTTGCCGTTGTTTCATATTAAATGTAGACTTCGATTATTTCGACTTGAGCTGAATACAATTTACAATCAAAGATATTGGACCACAATTGATAAAACCCTCCCTATTTATAACCATAGGTCACGAAATAGAACATTGTAATTTTACTAGTATAATTGTAACATTGTAGCGCGAGTCGAAATTCTCAGTACTCAAATTACTATAATTACGTTTAATATCGACATAAAATAACGTAAGACGTTTATCTATACTATCTATCTATCTTCTATAATCTATACTAAATAAAACTCGATTTCTATAATGTATAAAGCTCGTAACTATCTATACTTATACTAATATTATAAAGCTGAAGAGTTTGTTTGTTTGTTTGAACGCGCTAATCTCAGGAACTACTGGTTCCGATTGAAAAAATATTTTTGTGTTGTTAGTTCATTTATCGAGAAAGGCTTTAGGCTATATAACATCACGATATTTTAAATAAAATTAACTCGGGTCTATTTCGCGGTAAACAATAACTATATTGACTTACTGTTCACGATACTGTTATTTGCCGACATCAACACGAACGAATTCGCGGGCACAGGTAGTCTATCTATAATATATGAAAGCTGATTAGATTGTTTGGTTGAACGCGCTATTCTCAGGAACTACTGATTCAAATTGAAAAATTGTTTTTGTGTTGGATAGTCCATTTAATGAAGAAGGCTATGGGCTACATAACATTACGCTATGAATAGGAGCGTCAATGTAAAATATTGCATGAACCGCATAAAGGTATCATAGTGAAAGGTAGTTCTCGAGCACAGCTAGTTTATCATAAAACGTTAGTACAATTATCACAATTTCAGTTTGACTGTTTCGCTTTAATTTCACCATGGCGCTCGAAAAAAATCTCATTGACCTTTATAGGGTTCGTTGTCCGTATGGTCGTCTGTCCGTATGTCAGTCAAGATCTTTTCTCTTAGGAAAGCGTAGAGATATTAAACTGAAATTTATATCAAATACTGGGGTCCACGGTGTCTTTTAGTCATAAGAATATTCATACATGAAAGTCAATTAGATCAAAAGATAATAATATGAACATTTATGTGACTGTGTGCTAATAATATGAACTTTTTCGAAAATTTGCGATTTTAACAAGAGAACCAAAGCCTGGAACTTGGAACTTATATAGTAAGATTTAATTTATACGGAACCCTCAGTGTAGGAGTTCAACTCGCACTTAGCCTGTTTTATATTTCAATAACGGATTCGATCATTACATTTTTTAATTTACAGTTTATATATAAACATTAAGTCAAAACCATATAAAAACTATAAGAATGGTTTATGAATCATTTTAATTAAAGTCAAAAGGGTAAAAAGTTGACTCTACATCTCTACAAAATCGCTTTAAAGAAATTGTAATATGAATAAATACTGTATTTGTTGAACATGCAACATAATTCTTAATTTCAGTTATTTAAAATAGATTGAAGGTAATTCTTATACTTACGTCCACTACATAATTTAAAAATAAAGTTATTATGTCACGCGGACGACACTGTTAAATTAGAAAGCTTTTAATTACATTAATATAATTTAATTACATTCTATGATTATTACCTATTATTATGATTATTTCCTATTTCCTCTTCATGACAATACTGAGAGATTTTCCTGTGTTTTCAATTGCCTTTTCGTTTCCGAGAAAATTGAAAGCTTTTAATTAATTAAATAATTGAAAGGCACATTAACAATTTTAGTGAGATGCCTGTTTCGATTAAGTCTAATTGCGAGGGTTGATGGAATCTTAAATTTAAGCAAGAATTGATCTATCTTAATAGTAACTAATAAGTGCGAAGATTTCTCGAGATTCCAAGTTTCATCCCCACGTTGAATATTATTATTGAATCTTTTCGCGGAAGAGATTGGACTTTAAGTATTAGACTCACAATGTTTGTGTGTCTCGAGATCTCAGACCGGTTCACAATCTGACTAATAGATTGATGTTTGAGCTTCTAGTGTGAAGAAATGGCGTAGGATTATAAAAACTGATAAGAAACAAAATAGCACAATAACCGAATAGAATATTTAAAATGGCCTGATAACTCTGCAAAAATCCTAAAAACAAGTATCATCACAATGAAATTTATAGGGACAGTAATGTGACTTTTTACGAAAGGAAAGCTTTCACAGCGTTCTATCACAATAACTGGTGCGATTTTATTATTGATACAGTTTACCGAGAATCGATCAAAATGCACTAAAAAGTAATCTGATAAAAACCTTTTTTACTTTTGAGTGACGGAAGAACATTATTGGGATAATTTTACTAACATGGCCTATTAAGTACTTTACAGGATTACTTTTTTATCACCCCGGATAATTTAAGGGATGGTTCAGGACACGGTAGTAGAATGATTTAAACAATAATAAGAAAAACTCACCGATTTAATTTTATATAAATTTTCTAAAATATCTAAAAAATACTGCACTAGTTTAGTGCAGTATTTTTTATTATTATTTGAATTTTTTTAAATAAAATAATTGATGTGTCCTGAAGCATCCCATAAATTATCCGGGATGATAAAAAAGTTACCATGTATATTACGGAATTGTATTTTATATATGTATGTTAGCTTGTGTTATTTTTATGTTTTCCATTTTTTTACTTAAATGTAGTGTTTGTGTGTGTCTGTGTGTCAATAAATTATTTCTATTCTATAAGGTATGTATCTGTAAGGTAGGTATGGGCCTAAGTTGCCCGAGTAGAAATAAAAATATGATAATTCTGTCTCACAGTATGCGTTGTATTTCTTTATACAAGTAAGTTGGCAAACAAGCAGCCTACCCACCTAATGGTAAGTAGCTACAGGCGCCTATAGTACATGTGGCTCCTGTAAGACTTTCTTATCTACAGCCCTACAAGGACGCCAGTGTATATTGCCAACTTACAGTACCAAGTAATTTCACAGCCTATCCTCGCCCTTCAAAGCGGAACACAGCAATGTAAGCACCCCAATGCAGACGACCCTGGTACAGAGTCTCTATCCGGTAAAATATGTATATGCATCATGTTCTTTTTGATTTCCCATAAGTTTATGAATAAATATAATGTAAAAAGTCCAAGAAACATAGGTTCCAAAATGCATACTTTCGAAGGTAATAGCAATTTTATTTAAAATAGTTTCAAAATGGTCATGACCGCCATGAGTATTTATTTTTGCGACGTTGCCTAACTTATATCGGCGCAAGATACTCGTACGTATCCCCCGTACGTAACCCCGTAAGTAATGAAGAAAAAGCCATAAAACTTTGAACCTTTTGCTGAGACACTTGGCCTCGTTTACGGAGAAGCGGGGCGTCGCGCGTCGCGTGTGGCGTTGCTTCACGCGGCGCGTCCGACGTATTTTCTGTTTACGGTGGGGCGGCGCGTGAAGCGGCACTCATAATCGCACTCGTAAACACAAACATATGGCAATATACGATGTTGTTCATAGAGATACGAGACGGGAACACCGACGGACGCGGCGGTGCCATCCGCGGGCTCGGCCGTGAAAAACGCGCCATTTCAAGCAAAGGCGTGCAAAATCGCTTCTCCGTAAACGCACTCATACAATGCCATATGTTTGAATTCTGAGCGGGCCGCGCCACGCAACGCCCCGCGTCTCCGTAAACGAGGTCTAACGGTTGACTTTTGTATGATGGCTGTGTTGTATAAAGGTGATTTACCTACACGTGAAATCTTATTTTTGTGGTGGAATTATTTTTTTATGAAAATTGGAAATAAAAAAAAAATAAAAATAATTAATGTGCTATTCTATTCTCTTACACGGTCTGACTTATTACCCTAGAGTTATTGGATATCAAAAGTAACATGTTGTATATTGTGAGGGCAAAGTATGATTAGTAAATAAGGTTGTGATTTCAGGCCAAAGTACACTATCAGAGAGGAAAAATCGTCATACAAGGTGTCGATGTGGCTAACCATCAGACAGTTTGCAAAAAGTGACATAGGCACATACAACTGCGTCAGCACTAACTCTCTAGGCAAGAGCGAGGGGACTCTAAGGCTGTATGGTAAGAATAGATGTTTAATTTAAATAAAGCAAACCTTTTATGGGATGTCATTCCGTGACCACGAATGCTGAAAAGTGTTCGAAACGTAGGGTTAAATAATTAATATGTTTTTCAACACACTTGCTCGTAAAGTGGATCTAATTACACCGGCTTTAGATACATAAAGCAGCTCATAAAACAAGTGTGTGTTATAGCCGAGGCACAAATTACAGAGGCCGGCAATGCTACACTTGCCTGCCACGGCAGTAATGTAACTATATTTTTTTTATATATAAAAGACATCAACGAACTACATGATTTTTCAAATGATTTTAGTTTTATTTAGTTTGTCTACAAATTAACAATGATTTGTGTTATTTAATCAAAAAACACAGTTTATTATGTATTTTTCCTCACAAGTGTGTTGAAAGCCTTATACCGCACCTATATTGCTTATACCGCACTTATTTCGTAATGCACTATTAATGAACAAAGTTACGTGAGTAAATATACAAATTTACGCGAGTAAATATAAAACAAACAGAATTTTAAGTAGTCTTGATTATAATAATATGATGATATTATTAGACAATATTGTTTTTTACACTACCCTATTTAAAATCAATATCGTTTAATTAATTTGGATTATTACATAATCACTTTTGCACGTCACAGAAGCTACGTCATTAGTTCACAAGTCTATGGCGGGAGACCTTAAGAACCAATTTTACTGGAAAGAACCAGCAAGAAAACCAGCAAGGGCTACTTTTTAATAATAGTAATAATAATATTTACTCAAAGCAATGACATTTATCGTTAATCATATTTAGTTAGCGTTGCACAAGGCTCCCCCCTATAGCTATAAAATAACTTACTATTTGTATTTAATTCACTCGTTGAGCAATTACGTGTGCGATCTGTCATGTATACATTCCATGCTCCATTTTGATGTTCCAATTAACAGGCACGGCTTAGTTCTCGCGGATAATCAAATGAGGTTGGGATGTGTTTAATGTGTGAATTTGCCGCGAACAATTTGAATAGTTTTCAAGTTGAAATCTTGTGGAACTAGTGGAATTCCGTTGCTATACCAAGGAGTTGATACGGGAAAATTAATCATATCCTAATTCTGTCTTGTATATATAAATTTTGTGTAGGTTCCTTTTTTATTTCACGATCTTTAAGCATATACCTAATAGAAATTAAATCTAACATTATTTGTATCTTATGAACTTAAGATTCCTTATCCGGCCCGAAGGACCATATATGCTAGCATCTTTAGTACTTGTTTTGGCATTGCTGCTACTAACAAAGCTTACAATATTTCTGCAAAAAAAATAAAGATATGTGAATAAACGCGGATCCAGCTGGTCTTGATGCGATTATAAAAATTCTTGAAAGTACCTATGTCAGATGTAGAAGGTACGGCTTATAAAAAAATTGCACCTACAAGTAACTTTTTATTCGCTTATGCTATCCTACGATCAATTCCTAATAAATAAGGAGATGTTATTGCTTTAATTCTATCAATTTTAATAATTCTCCCCCTTTCCTCATAAAGATTGATAAGATCCGATTAAAAATATAATGATTGTTGGATCGGATCAAATAATACATTTATATAATTGATGGTGTCAGGCGTTATTTTTCGGAAGTCCATTACTAATTGTTAAGGAGTAGGTATATAGCAAAACTTCCGATAAAAATGTCGGACGACTCGACGAGTCGTCCGAGCGCAGCGAAGGCGACAACATCCTGATGATGCCACGTGGAGTGGCGAAACGCGTCGAATCTAAGTATTTGCATGTTGGTGTGGTACTAATTATTGATATTCCTTTGTCGCATGCGATTGAGGGAGGGCGGGCGGTGCACCATTGGCCTGCGTAGTTAGTACCAACTACCGACATTTTTATCGGAAGTTTTGCTATATACCTACTCCTTAACAATTAGTAATACATTTATGACAAACC
This sequence comes from Schoenobius gigantellus, assembly GCA_963935595.1. Lineage (NCBI taxonomy): Eukaryota > Metazoa > Arthropoda > Insecta > Lepidoptera > Crambidae > Schoenobius > Schoenobius gigantellus. The sequence goes on from OZ012554.1 coordinate 27,577,674, forward strand.
ATAGCCAAAATTAAGTAAATTGACGATTATTTTCTCATTATAATCAATCGTTATAATCTCAGCCCAGACACGCCCAATGCTGGGCATAAATAATTGCAATAAAAGATAAGGTTATCTCAATACCCGATGACCCAGTGTTGTCGGAGGACACCAAGACTCGTTCGTAGGGTACACAGCCAGCTAGTGAAATTGGTTTGGGTTCCGTAAGGGTTACACACGCGTATTTTATGAGCTCTTATGTATCTAAAACCGGTGAAATTAGATCTACTTTACGATCAAGTGTGTTGAAGAATTAATTAAACAATTTTAAACTCGCATTGCTGCTGTCATTCTCGATTTTCTTCATTTTTGGAATGAGATTGAAAGTGACAGTAATACTGCTTAACTTAAATATGACATATATTTTTATGAATAAGGCCGTAAGTCTTCGACACTTTTATCTAGTTCTTTTATAGTACTCGTAGCAACACGTCAGACTTTACCATGTTCACTTTGAGACCGCTATTATGACGCACGTAATAGCGACGGCTTTCGTAACGCAAATGTAAAACTTGGCGAGTTGCTCACTGTATACAATGACCCCCAGTACAACAATAGGACAAATATTGAATAGGGAATAACTTCATTACTTAGTACCGAACCGCACAATTCCTAATACAATATTCACACCCCGAGACTCGCTCCTATTAAAACGTGCTGGCACTTTTCAGAAATAAAACTCAACTCTTACTCGGAGGACTTCAGCAATCAAATCAGCGTCGCCGGAGGTAAGGAACTTTTTTAACTTATAAACTTATGTTTATATTGCGAAACGAAATTTCGCGTTCTTCGTGTAATTTGCGTTTCTGTCAGGGCCGTATACATATTTAAACAATCTGATTTGCCAGTCGTTACGTTTGTGTAGAGTTCGTTCTGTTGCCGTTTGCTTTGGGCTTAACACATCGACTGTTTCGCGTGTTTATTTTTGTAGCGTTTTCGTTTAATACTAACATTTTAATGGTGTACATTTTACAAGTTGTTTGTTTTGTTTTATCTTGCATTCTCATTTCGATTTCAATCGGTTTCAGTTGCAACAAAAAATTTTTGTCGTAATATTGCTAATTTTTCGAGATGTATCCTAATAATGCGCCTTGACGTGCCTTTATCATTGTTGCCGCATGTTTTTTTTATTTTATTTTATTAGGGACAAGGAATATATAAATATGTATAAACTATGTACATATTAGTTATATTACAATGGGTATATACAGAATTGAGTGGAATGACAAAAGTAAATCAATCCAAAATTCTAATCAAGTTAAATAAGCTTTAACATGTTTCCGAAATTTGTTTACAATGTTATTAATGTTTAACTAATATGGTCTACTACCTACTACTCAACTAGCAGTTGTTTAATAGAACCGACAACGTCAAATACCTACCTTGTCATGTGCAACGATTTAATGCTGCTTGCAGTCGTTCAATAGAACCTACAGTGTTCAATACCCACTGTTATGTTCAGTAATATTACTCCAGTTTGACATTTGAATGACAGCATTATGTATTTGAGTCGTATTATGTGACTACACCCGGTAGTCACATAATACGACTCAAATACATAATGCTGTCATTCAAATGTCAAACTGGAGTAATATTACTGAACATAACAGTGGGTATTGAACACTGTAGGTTCTATTGAACGACTGCAAGCAGCATTAAATCGTTGCACATGACAAGGTAGGTATTTGACGTTGTCGGTTCTATTAAACAACTGCTAGTTGAGTAGTAGGTAGTAGACCATATTAGTTAAACATTAATAACATTGTAAACAAATTTCGGAAACATGTTAAAGCTTATTTAACTTGATTAGAATTTTGGATTGATTTACTTTTGTCATTGCTACAGCTTTCAAAATGTATTCAAACAGGCCACAGATGTTTGTTATGAATCAACTGATGAATTTGATGAGATAAGCACTCAGAATGTTTTTACCCCCCTTTTCGGCACTAAATCAAAATTTACGATTGCATTTTTATTGGTTCACATTATTCCACTTAGTCCACCAGGATTCTGACTCTAGAGACTCTGGAGGGAGACTCTGTACCAGGGTCGACTGCTTGGGTACTTGCGTCTTATTTACTTATGCCGCAAAGCAGCAGTGCTTGCATTGCTGTGTTCCGGTTTGAAGGGGAAGAAATTACTGGGTACCGTGACATTAAATCTAATGTCACAAGTTGGCAACGTACACTATGGTTCTTTTGGGGATTTGCTGGGAATCTCACAAGAACCACATGGTACTATAGTCGACCGTTTCCTGTTACCATCGGGTGGGCAGCTTGCTTGTTTGCCAACTTAGTTGTATAGAAAATGGCTTTAGGGAGTGACTGACTGAGGTATCAACGTGGAGCTAGAAGCATGAAATTCGGTACAGGGGTTCGATGGCTTATTTAAATAAGGAAAGGAAGGATCCCGCTAAGGAAGGATTTTACAAGATTCCCAAAGGAAGCTGAGATTTTCCCAAATAACAAGGAAACTTACAGTGTTGAGTTTATCAAAGCGAAACGTAGTTGGCGGGCACGTTTAGACGCACAATACCACAAACGCAAAATACCAACCCGAGGTTTTTTGGTGTTTTGCGAATTTATAAAAATGATTATGCTAAATACCAACTACGTAAAATACCACAAACGCAAAACATAACCCTCTGGTCATTTATTAAATAATTCTGACGTAGGTACTCGCAAACAAAGTTTCAGGTAGAAGTTTAGGAAAACTATCTTGCTTTTTAGAGAACGGTATAATATTACACTCTCAACAGCTTAAAAGACAGACGAACTTTGCTTGATTATATTTTTCTATACAAAATAGCGAATGGATACTTAGATGACTCCCGATTGATAGAAAGCTTAAATTTCAACGTTCCCTTCAAATACAACAATACAACCTCTTTTCTACCGAACTGTGCAAAACCAATGCTGCCCAAAATTCAGATGTTAATAGGTTGCAAGTCAATATAACATATAAGAAAAGTGATATTGATATTTTTTTGTAGTAAATTGCATACTTATAAACGATATATTCTAAACACGTTCACTTCCAATTAATGCCATTTATTGTCTTAGTTTTATAAAACTATAATGTAATTCAGTAACGCTTTTTATATATAACTTTGAATTCCCTCTGTATTTGCATGCCGTGGTGGCCAGGGCCATAATTAAGACAGCACTTAGCTTTAATCAAATTTGATATTCTTAGTTATACTGTTTAATGTATTCTTGCTGGTCATCCTATAAATAAATATTGTGATTACTTAATAATTTTGTATTCACGGCTACTTTTTTATCACCCTGGAAAATTTAAGGGACGCTTCCGGACACGGTAGTAGAATGATTAAAATATTAATAAAAAAATAAGTCACCTATTTAATTTTATATTAATTTTCTAAAAAATCCAAAAAATACTGCACTAGTTTAGTGAGGTATTTTTAAAGATTTTGATGTGAAACATCTACAAGGTTATTTTTTACTTACTAAAAAACATTTTGTGTGCTTGTTCAGACAAGCAAAATGAACAACTTTCAGTATGGGACCAACTTTGAAATCGCAATAAAAAATCAGCTGTTCCATACATCTAAGTTCAGTGAATGTTGAACATTTGTATGGAACAGCTGATTTTTTGCGATTACAAAGTTGGTCCCATAATGAAAGTTGTTCAGTTTGCTTGTCTTAACAAGCACACATTTTTTTAGTAACTAAAAAATAAACTTGTGTAGCGGCGGGTCAGACCGACTGTTCGCGTGGTCACAAATAACATAATGTGGTGACGCGTCGCCACGGCATGCATCTCCACATGTATATTACCAAGCGTACGCGACTTCTGCATATGATCTGTAGAAAATTTTCAAATCTGCCAGGCTTCCCGCGACAGCTCACAATTGTTTTTTTACACAATAATGGATGTGTCCTGAAGCGTCCCTTAAACTCTCCGGGGTGATAAACAAGTAAGCCTGTATATTAAAAACTAGCTGTGCTCGCGAACTACGTTCCGCCATACTATTTTTTCCCGTTTTTGCAACATTTTTCATTGATGCTCAGCTCCTATTCATCGTAGTGTGATGTTATATAGCCTAAAGCCTTCCTCGATAAAAGGACTATCCAACACAAAAATAATTTTTCAATTTGAATCAGTAGTTCCTGAGATTAGCGCGTTCAAGCAAACAAACAAACAAACAAACTCTTCAGCTTTATAATATTAGTATAGATTATTTTATTAGTTTAAAGCCTAAATTATTTTTGCACAGGACTCACGGAGGCGGCAAAGGGGAGCTCGAAGATCCTGCGAGCAATCAGGACGTTGCTTCTCCTCACCATTTGTTTATACTTCGCGTAGTAACCTGTAAATAAAACTGTTAAAGGACTTCGTGCTTGAATATTGAGGACGTAATTCAATTACTCGGTTTCAATTCTTGTAAATATTACCTTAAGGTTCGTTTATTGTGAAGACAACGACGATGTATGAGTAGCCATCATTGGGATAGTCTGTGTAATCAAGTTTCGCTTAGGCCCGCCAAAATTGAAGTGTTGTTTACGTATTCTCGATGTAAACTCATTGCTCGATCATAAGACTGTTTTCAAAAAATAAATGAATTGAAGATGGGTCTGGAGTTTTTTTTTCTCATTCTGCCCGAGGGTTCGCTGTCCCAGAAGTAATTAAATTGAAACATTCAAATTGAATGAGGAAATCACGTCTCATTGGTTCCGTTGTGCAATAAATTATACAGTCTATTCCGAAATAAATTACTTAGAAGGCGCGCTATTAATGGTCTGTTTTCTCTTTTAAGTATTTGATGCGCCGCCGTCTAAATTATCAAAGAGAATTAAAATTGTATACTTTTTAATGTATTTGTTGTGACTGCAAACGACATTTTTTTCAAACAAACTTGAGTAGGTTGTTTATTTTATCGATAAATCGATATAATCGGAAGGTCTCCGTTTATTCTAAGTGCTTCATAAAAAATAGTTCTTTACCTAGACACTCAGACATCAAACTGAACATTCAATTTCAGAGCGAGCTTGCAATAGGATTACTTAATCAAGTCAATAAAATTCCATGCAGCCAGCAGATGGAGCTTAACTCGCCATTTTGAAACGTTTACCTTGAGTTATGGAAATGTCGTTTGCTCTCGAATAATTTGTCTATTTATTTTCTAGAACGCTACCTAGACGGTAGTATGCAAAACGTGGGAAGTGCAATTTTATAAAATATTCAGATGCGCGAGTTTTGCTCGTTCGCTGGAGCCGTGCAGCTGTGGCCGTGCATGTTATGTACCTGGCATTGCTTTGGGTACAATGAAGGGAAATTTATAGAGTGGTGATTTTCCATTGTTAGCATTTTTGCCAAAAACAGCTATCTTCGGAATTGAATGCCGTAACACAGTTTTGCTATCACGAGCTTATAATATTTTATGTGATTTTGTTTTTTTCTTTCAATGTTTAAAATATACATCATTAGTTCATATGCCTACTTAATGCCTATAGTTTTTTTAACTAAAGCATTTCAAATCGGTCGTCGGTTGATAATAAATAACTGATAAATTACCTACTATCATCATCGTCATCACAGCTCTGCTCACTTATGTCCCCACCGAGGAGCTCGAGCCTATACCCTTAGTTAGGGCGTTTAGGCCTTAGCGAAACCGCGCTGGCCCAGTGAGGATTGGTTATCTTCACATACCACACTTTTGAATTATTTCGCACATTTAAGTTTCGGAAAACGAAAAACACATTGGTACATGGCAGGATCGAACTCCGAACCTCCCGAATAGAAGACCAGTGGCGAGTCCACAGCGCCACCGACGCTCTGTATAGTAAATTACGAATTCAGTCATAAATGTCCGGATGTACCGGAGGGAGACTGTACCAGGGTCGCCTGCTTGGGTACATCCATTTGAAGGGTAAGATCATCACTATCATCATCATCAACAGCTCATACACGTCCCCACCGAAGGGCTCGAGCCAACCCTAAACTAGGGCGATTAGGCCTTAGTCAACCACGCTGGCCAAGTGCGGGTTGGTCGACTTCACACACAACCTGTAAAGAAATGTGTGTGCAGGTTTCCTCACGATGTTTTCTTTCACCGTAAAAGCGTCGAATATGCGTCAATGGCGTAGTGCGTAAGGCCGTCGCCTTCCAATTGGGAGGTAGCGGTTCGAACCCCGCCACGTACCAATGTATTTTAAAATTTTGAATTCATATGTACGTTTATTCGACGCTTTTACGAAGGGTAAGATAATGGCAGTGAATTTATTTATTTATTTATAAATGGCTCTCGATGGACTCCATGGTTGGTTACATCAACACTCAAAATACAATCATGGTAGGTAAGAAATAACTGGGTACCGTGACTTACCATCTTATGTCACGAACTGGCAACTTTGGTTCTTGTGGGTTTTGATTGTTGAATTAACTTGATTGCAGGTTCTCAAATTAAAATAGTATCCGGTGATTATCTTCTCCGAAAATATCTGTTACAAAGCAATACCTTGACTGTTAGAATTTTAAAGTGATTAATGTTTTTTTATTGTTGTTATGTAGAAATAATATTTTTTTTTATTTACAATTTTTTCACTTTGTAGTAAAATAAAACCTTTAAAGTTAAGTATTTAATGAATCACAATAAATTATGAATAAAACTACTAAACTATCGAAATATATATTTTTCCAATCCAACACAAGGACGAACATAAAATAAAACTAGCTAAACATGTCTTCTCTTTTATTCAAATAGGACAAAAACTAATTTGAATTTCACATGAACTTACATTTAGGGACTTCTGTATATACATGGACAAAAATATTTTAGTCCACCAACTCCCGCAGGAGAAGGCTAAGTAACAATGAAAGGTAGCGTTTCCAAATGTCGCGGGCTAATGTGGCGTTTGCCACAGCGAGAAATGCGACGCAATGCTTATTTTATGCTAATTACCCTGGGAAATTAGCCGGCTAAGGTCTAAGGATATCATCTGGTGTTAAATTTAGCACTCCCATTTTGAAAACAGAATTAGCACTGGCAACTCTAGATTATAAGGCTCTCGTGAAAATGTGCCAGTCTCTATTTATGACGCGTTCACGACGATTGTGATAAAATTATGTAAGACAAATTCTAGATAGTTTGTTGTGTAGTTATATATATTATTATCTCATTAAACCCATATACGTCTCACTGCTGGGCATGGGACACCCCTCTAAGGTTGCCAACCCTACTAGATAATATAGTGTCCTACTATATTTGTGGGTCAAATACTATATTACAAAAAAAAATATACAGGAGGCGAAACTAATATATTTTTCAAATATCTATTTCAAATTGAGTTAGAAGAGAATAGAATCAGAATTGTATTATGTTTTAAAGATCATTATTTAATTTCTTCTTCCAATACCAGCGACTTCGGCCTTTACTGAAAAATAGTTAATGAGATGAGCATAATTGTTTCAATTTATAAATAGAAGCAGAATTGATGGTATTTTTAACCAACTTCAAAAAAGGAGGAGGTTCTCAATTCAATGCGTATGTTTTTTTTGTGTATATGTTACGCGATTACGCCGCCAATTGTGGACCGATTTTCAAAATTCTTTTTGTATTCGATAAAGTATCCAGGAGTGGTCCCAATGTCACCAAAGTTAGGATCCGATGATGGGATCCCATAAAAAACGAGGAAAACCCCTAAACTTTTAGGTGTATCCAACGTGTTTTGTGTGTATGTTACACGATTACTCCGCCAATTCTGGACCGATTTTCAGAATTCTTTTTGTATTTGATAGAGTATAGTTCTAAAATCAGGATTTGATGTTGGGATCCTATGAAAATCGAGCAAAACCTTAATTTAATTAGGGTTTTTCAATTCACTTAAAATATATCATTCACTAAAAAGATAAAAATAAAAATTATTTTACAAAAAATAATTTTTATTTTTTTTTAATAATTTTTATTCACTTTGTATATGGAATATTGGAATGTAATAATTTATTTTCATCATACTATATTTTGTTTTAATTTTTATGCCGTCTACTATATTTTTAGAAGTAAGAGTATTTAGAATGTTATATATGATTTAAAAAAGTTGGCAACCCTACTCGACTCCGACTACGAGGGATTGCTCCAGCGGATTGACATAAGGTTTTGTTTCGAGTTTTCATCTCCACTTGCAGAGGATAGTAAGAGAATGCAATATAAAATCAAATCAATACAAGTAAAAAAAAATCCGCCTCGGGCGGGAATCAAACCCGCGTCTTCAACATACCGTCTGACGCCTTAACCACTGGGCCACCGAGCTCTTACCAGCCCCGACGAAATTTTAACTGAATTGATCTCTTTTGTACTTTGTTAAGCCAAAATTTGAAAATTTTATAGCTGTAAAGTATTATTACTTATTGTAAAGTTTTCTAAAATAGATGTTGATAATATTGATATGTAGGTAGTTATTAAAGTACCACTTTCCCGTTTTCGAACAATTTCGCTTTACTGTACCGCCACAAATAAAACAACATCACACTGTTCAATACTTTTAAAACAGCTGTGAATCAGATAATACAATAATAAAGGACATGAAAGAAATATACAAATAACATAGTATCATTTCATATAATTTAATTTCATACAAGAACTGGCTGAATATAAAAAACATTGGATATTGATTATTAGATTCTCTAATTTCATGTGATATAATGAACATTATATATTATTTAGTTTTTTGACATAATACCAGATGCTATAAAAACATTTTATATTATAACGCCTGTTTGTTTGCAATGCATTTATTTACTTGCATGCAAGCAAGCAAACATGCAGCATGCAGGCAAGCATGTAGCATGCAAGCACTATGCAACGTCCAAGAAAGCACGCAGTATAGAAGATAAGTTCCGGTTTCGGTCGAAACTGAGATCTGGAACGAATGTTTTGGTTTCGGCTGAAAATCCTGTTTCAGTCGGACACTTGGGTCGAGTTCCACCAACATTTAAAGAGGCAATTATAGTTAACTAATAATCGTTTCTGATACTTACACCCAGTTTCTGAAAGGCTGTTCAGCGATAAAATTAACTAACAAGCTGTCAATCTAATGCTAACAATGAATTGAGTTGCTGAAAGCTAAATCAACTTATCACTGTGTTAGTTGACACAGCTGTCAAATTTATTGCAAAATTATTAAGGAAAGACCCATTTTGGATTTCCAAAATACATATGAATAAAACAAAACATATGATTTCAGCAATGTGACCGTGTCTAAAAATATTTCTCATAAGAAATCAAATTTTTAGAGATAAGTAAATTTTGGCTAACCAACGTTTCCGAAACTCAAATTGATTTGACACTGCTGTTAAGATGACATGGATGTTAGTTGAGCCTCCGGGATCGCGCCGCAGTATCATTGAGATAAATGTCTCAATACACGGAATGCTGTTGCCTGCGAGGAGCGTCATCACAAGTAATCGGTAATGTGTCATATCGTTTTACGTTATTGTGTACAAATGTAGTTTTTGATGTTTGATGGGTAGGGTTTTTAACAGACGTGTATTCAATTGTTGTTTTTATTATACCTAATGAAATACTCATGGCCAATTGCACTAACCTTGTGTTAGCTAAGACAATCCTAAGAAGAATACTGTTACTTCTTGTCTTTAATGAAAAGAATGTGACAACATGTCACTTAAGATCGTCCTAAGATACGTAGTATCTCTATATAGTTTGTGGTCCTTTTTTTTTTTTTTTTTGGGAGAGGGGAAAATGCATTTACGCATTCCTCGTGGTCGAGCCAAACCACGAGGATATGAGGGACTCCCCAGACCGTACCCGGCCCGGGCCTACCTACTAAAAACCCCCCCAGCAGCTCCTCCGTCCGTCACAAGACAGAGGGAAGGGGACAACAGCCAGGCCTTATTCCCGCTGACCCCCTGCCCGTGACATGTCCGTTGCCGGACTCTCCGTCTGGCTCTGCTGCTTTGTGGAGCGGCGCAGAATTGCGCCGCTCTACACCCCGCAACTGGTTTTTTACTGTGGTTGTCTTCCACGCGGCCCGACGCTCAGTGCGCCGGGCCCCCGGCCCGCTCAGTGCGGGTAACGGGTTGCCCGACGGCAGATCCCATTGGATCCACCGCCGCGCGGGTAAGCCGAAGCTAGGGGAAATCCCCAACGGGCGCGAAGCGCCATGGCGAGAAACTCGCCTCGTACCTACTACCACCAGAGGTAGCCGCCGGGATCAGCTTCCAGCGAGAGCCACACCTCTTCTTATCATAAGAAGAGGGGACTTCACCCTTCCCCGCATGAAGCGGGTGGCCACACGAAGTGGCCCGCCGGGTTGAACCCGGCCATCCCACGCCCCATATGGGGGTCCTCTCGTCAGACTATTAGCCCGCGGCAGAGAATCTGCCGAATTGCCCAGGGTGCACCACAAGGAGGTTGTCTGACATCGCACCCCATAGTTTGTGGTCCTAAGCTAAGACAATGTTAGTTCAATTGGCCATATAAAATGTATATAATTCAATTATACATTACATTTGATTTCAATTTATTTGTAGATTTAATAATGATAATTATGGCATGATGATATAAAACGCAAAATTAATAAACGAATTCGTAAATAGAATCAATTAGACATTCACACAAAATTTTTATCAATCAATTTGTATCTTAACTAAATAATAAAATGATATGAAATTAATTTCTTTTTGCAATTATAATTCAGTTGGTTGTAACTTTGTAATGATAATTATGACACGATGAATTGTATTGATTTGTTCCATGTTTTCATAAGTAGTATAAAGTTACCATACGTAGAAAGATACCTAGCCTTACACATTATTTGTGGATATACGCAATTTTATGCAAATCAAGGCAAGGCAGTCCCTTGTAAGTTTAGTTATTCGCAAGCTCGACTTCTATTCATAATGTCCCGGGTTCAATCCCCGGGATGGACCTAAAAGAGAGCTCTAAAAATTTCTCAGTTGGAATCTGATATTAGGGCCCTCTTTTACATGGGACTTTAAATAATTCGCCAAGTACAGATGTTACATACATCTCTGTCTTTAACCTTTCAGGGAGATAATGTGTTAATATTATTGATGGCGCCTAAAGTAGACGCCACCACGTCGGCGATTCGCCGATTAATGTTTTGTTTGATTGCTGATGTCGACAATCTAATGAAGTACAATATTTATTTACCTTGAATCCGGTCCGGTCTCCGTATGTAGCCGGTGGACTTCCTGAGCTATCTCAAAGGAAGTCGCGGCTCCTGAAGGGCTGCTGTCAATCCACCGAACCCCGACCGGAACACATAGGCCTATTAGGCCACCAACACTCCCGAACTCAATTAACGGACACAATTATTTGGTGCACCGCGCAAAACACAATCAATTATATATTTCTCGAAAACGCGCCGCCCGGTAACCTCTCTCTATGTCATTACGTATTCGACTCGACTGACATGTCACATGCGGCCGGCCGCCACAGGCTCCCAATGCACAGACTATATGCAGTGTTGCCACTCGCTCTTCCTCGAGCGTAAATAATTATATTAATTTATTTTAAATTGGACTATTTCAGGCATCTTTGATTTTCTTTGAAGAACGTTCTGGTGTACGAGTGTTTAATTCACAAAACCTCGCCTGCGTCCTGTATTGCATGGCTTGTTACAAACCAGCTTTTGGCACTCGCTGATGCCGAAGTTTTGCTGCTAGATTTGGTCGATTTTGGCTTTGAAGCCTGTCCGTCTATCTATCACAATGTAACCTAAATTTATCGTCATAATTACAATGATAAAAACATCTGTTGTAATCAGTGTGTTTCAACACATATAGGTAAGATAGTCAGTTCCTCAGTTGTTGAGGAGTCCAGGCAAAACACGCTACTATCTTTGGCTTTATCAATATTACCTTCAGGTGAGCCAAGAGCTTCGTTATGTATAAATAAAAAAGGCGAACTATATGGGGACACCCGGAAGCCAGCTATGCCTGTATGTCTATACAACTTATAAAAGCACCACTCACGACTACAATAATAATGTCCTCCTAACCAATATTCGGTCGCGGCGGCCAAACAACTGCACGGGAGATACCTATTATAGTGCACAAATGACTGCGCAAACGCAAGATCACTCTGTGTTTCTTCACTCGCATAGTCCGATGGGACGGTTAGCCGACGCGATCGGGGCGAGATCAGGCGCAGGACCCTCTGTTTAACGTGCCTTCCTAACAGGAAGGAGCTTGAGATGTTTCGTATTTTGGTCACCCTTCACAGGACTGACCACAGCCAACACAGCCTAACTATAGCAATCGTTCGCTGAACGCTCCCGCCATCAAGCTCCTGAATAACATATGCCTAAACTATCGGGATAAACAGTCTCAAACGATACAAACAAAAAAATAAAATGTTAATATTGTCAGTCAGTTTTACCGGAGAGAGACTCTGTATCAGGGTCGCCTGCTTGGGTAAGGTGGAGGTTACCTATTTCTGCCGCAAAGCAGCAGTGCTTGCATTACGTGTTCCGGTTTGAAGGGTAAAATATAGTAGTGAAATTACTGGGTACTATGACTTTACATCTCATCTCACAAGTTGGCAACGTACACAGCTGTGGTTCATGTCGGGGTTGCAGATTTGCTGCAAATGTTACAAAAACTACATGTACTATAGATGGTTGTTACCACTTCTACCATCAGGTGGGCAGTATGCTTGTTAGCCAACTTAGTTTTATAAACAAAACTTCAAATTCGGGAACACCAACACACAAAAAACTCTAATGTACAGATAACAAATACCTCAACAAAATGTGAGCACATACTGCCACATACCTACCGTAGAGAAGAATGCACGGAGAAAACACGGCGCGTTCTAAACGAGTCGAACAAACAACTTACCACATCCACGGCAAATCCAATACGAGACTGCAGCTGCACTGCGGCCCCTCTCGAGAGTTCGGCGCACATAGAAATTTTATTTCACGACGGAGCAACATGATTTGTGAGTCCGGTCATCGGTATTTTGGCTTGGCCGAACGAGAACTCCGTTAATGGTCCCCTGATGTATTACGTAACTGGAAATGAAGATAAAATGGCGATTTCTTTATTTTTCCTGTGTCATAAACTGCCATAGTTATTATCGTAGCTATTTAGCAAGTTATACGAGGAACTATGCTTAAGATCATCATCATTTCAACCAAGAGAGGCCAACTATTGGATTTAGGCATCCCCAGAAATGTCCAAACCGATCGGTTTTGTGCCTCCTGTATTTAGCGGCTTTCCGCGACTTTCACCAAATCGTCGGTCCACCTTGTGGGGGTCTACCAATTCTGCGTCTCTCGGTATGCGGGCGCCACTCGAGGACCTTTCCGCCCCAACGACCGTCAGTCCACTGTCACTTAATATTTGCAAAATGCTGAAGATGATTAGTGCAATACGTACCAAAGCCACCGATCCGTCGACCTATGTCGGCAACCTTATGTTTTGAGGCTAGTCGGTAGCCGGCTTCACTCATTGGAGTAAGGAAACTTTGTCGGCGATGTCAGCGGCTCGGCTTTTTTCGGCTGTTAGAAATTGCCGTGTTGAAAGTTGTTGTATAATTTATCGTATGTATTGTATATTGTATATCTAGGATAATTTAAGTCTATAATTTTAGTTTTTCATTGTATCACTCCATGTCGCATAAAATACTAACAAGCCACAATTTGAGTGTCGCCGGACAACATGGCGTTTAAACAGACAAAGTTGGTGAAACTGACCATTAATTCCTTTAAACTTGCCTAAATTTAGAGGCTTCCTAATATGGTGCACTAAAAGCCAAATGTAATGCCGCTTTTTACAAACCGCGAAAAAGCCGCCAATATGTCGGCGGGCAGTACATGCGGACACGTGTTACCGACAAGATTCTCTTCATGTAGGTCAGGTCACGGTAATAGTATACTTTTACCGTGGTTGTGTTACCTATGTCTTATTAAATTTACTTAAAGAAGTAGGTAATTAATTATACTTCAAGCCTTATGTACGAAGTTTTTTCAGTAATTAAGCCTAAGACATTGAAGTAGGTACAATTCTCTTTGGGTTTAGTGAAATCACTATACTAATTATGTGTGAAGACAGAACGTAGTGGTTCACCCCGTTAGATGGTTATTTCAAATCTTTATAAAGAATTTTTAGTTAGTGTCAACACAACCGAAATTACAGTAGGTATATACTGTAGATTTCAGTCCATTCCCCTGTCGGGTAGTCTGAACTCTAGCTCGCCGGGATCTCTTTGTAGCAATTAAATAGTAAGTGAAGATGCTTCACAATAATAATGTCATTTCATCTTCATGCTGATTCAAAAAAAAATTCTTAACGATCGTATTTCAAGAAAGGTTTCAATTCTGATTTTGGAGGATACTTTTATAGCATATCATCAAAACAGATCAAAGCCTATACAGAAAAACCTCGAACCTAAGTTTGATTAATCATAAGGCACTCTGATAAACTAAGCAGCAAAGGGACTTGACAAAAATTGCTATCATAAATCAGCGAATGTGCGCCATCATTCAATTTCCCCGTTCATTTGTCCCCGGCCGGGACATCGGGTAATCCCGGGGCGCGTTAATTGTGAGACGTGTTTACGGATGTCTTCATCAATCTCTCGTGACGCGTCGCGTATTGGAGATAATATTCACAGATATTACACATTTCAATTTATTTGGCCGACCGCTTGACACTTTCGTGAAAGGAATCGGCGTGTTTTTGATAAAGTACATCTTGTGTTGCTCCAAGTATGTATCTACAAACAACTTTGACGTGTTAATTTATAAATACTCGGTACCATGTTCAGAATATAATCTCAAATTTTAAGGTGTTACTGACTTAAGAGGACTATGAAGTGCCAATTCATGACTTGAGTATGCACTTTCAAAAATGCAGTTTGTTGCACACCGCATAGAGTTGAAAGTCCGGGCACGTGCCTACATTTCTTATTAAAATATTGTTTCGGGCGATCACTATTTTACCCCCCTAAACCTTTACGAAATTAGACACTTTTGATTTCATTAGATTCAGTACCTATACCTTAATCTATGTTTGTACGTTTTTTTGTAATTCAGTATAATTTAGTCAAAAATGATAAAAATGCTCGAGGTAGTTTTTAAATCTAAAATATAATTATTTAGATGCTAATAATGTATATTCTGACCATTATTACTTCAAAATCAAAACGTACAAACCTTGATTTTCATTATATCTTCATCATTTCCAAA
The DNA here is from genome assembly GCA_963935595.1 of Schoenobius gigantellus. Classification (NCBI taxonomy): domain Eukaryota; kingdom Metazoa; phylum Arthropoda; class Insecta; order Lepidoptera; family Crambidae; genus Schoenobius; species Schoenobius gigantellus. Next base: position 27,592,913 of record OZ012554.1, read on the forward strand.
AATATGAAAATTGAACTATGTAACGAGGGAGAAAAGCGTCATCGCTTTTTGTATGAACATTTACAGCTTCACAATCCCTTTAACTTTTGCCACCCATAAATTTAAATTAAACGAACAAGTTAGTTAAGAATAGGTGCAATAAAGTTAACAACTTTCACGTCACTTCAACCCATATACGGTACGTATTAAAGGACATGCTAAGCAGGAGTTTCTCGTTAAATGAGAAAGGATTTGCCTTCTACATTACGCTGACCAGACGGGACGATGTGGAGTTTTCAAGGTCTCTTCAGAGACGTGTCATTGTGGTTAACTACTTTAGACGACCCATACGATATCCACGAGGCGACACGAGTATTAATCGCCATTCCCAAGAACTTGTCGATTTTGGGTTGCTCTTGCTCCGAGTTCGCATGCCAGAAGCAAATCAGAGAATCTGAAAGAAAACTTTGAGCCTTGTAGGCCTAAACAAAAGCCACACGCCTGTTTTCCGCAGTCATTCCGCAGAAAAAAATGTATGGAGATGATTATGAGCTACGGAAAAAATAGCATGACAATTACAAATGTCATTTTCATACATTTTTTCTGTGGACCAACTGCAGAAAAAAAGGTATGTGGCTTTGGTCTAGAACCACTGGCCTGTTATGCTGATCGACAGAAACTTACCAGTGATGCAGAAATTAATGTATGGACGCGAATATTAACAGCGATTTAATGTCGCTAGCGGCAGTCAAAATGCTACAAATCTGAAAACTCGTTAGTAGCGAGTTCCTGCCGATGACTAGTCGATAGCCGTGTGTGGGACTCTCCCCGCAGAGTAAGAGGAAAAAGTCCCACAAATCAATCTCGACGTCAATTTTGTCCATAGTCGGGGCGATGCAGGGTCTGGGCAAAAGGAAAATAATATAATTTTCTTCTTTTGTAAATCTGTGTCATACATGCAAACAACAAATAAAGCTAGTAAAATTATTATAAATATATTACAAAGAACCGAGTACACTAGCACAAGGAATGGCCAAGTAATAGATCTCGTCACATTGACTAACAAGCTACTAGCAAATTTTGCAACAAGTGACTAACTAGCAAGTTTTACTAGGCATTGGCGTTAAAAACCTCCCATTAAAAATCAACATACACTAGATAGAATGAACTTATGGAGCAGGTATCAGTATACCCTAGGCAAATTCAAGTTTTAATGTTGACCCCCCCCCCTCTAAAAGTTGTACCTACACCTATAAGTGGGGGGAAGTGACTAGCAAGTTATACCAGAGTTGTCTGCGCTGTCTTATCAACTCGTATTTCTGCCGCCAAGCAGCTAAGCAGCTGTGTTTTGGTAGGCAGGGTAAGACACGCAGTGAAATTACTGGGTACTGTGATTTGACATCTCATGTCACAAGTTGGCGAAGTAGGTACATATTTATCCTTGTGGGAGTTGTAGATTTACAAGTCTTACAGGAACCACATGTAATGTAGGCGACTGTAGCAGCTTACCATCAGGTAACCAGCCTGCTTGTTTAACAAAGTGAACGTTGATTAATCATCGTCACATGAACACGAAAGCATTAACGTCACTCATAGCTAAAACTATTAAAAATATCAAAAAGACATAAAAGGACCGGATATACTAGCACAGGCAATATTTTATGAACAAGATAACGTAAAGGTAAAGAACAGTACTCGTACAGCAATCAATCAATGTACATTGGTTGATTGCCATGATGTGGATACAAAAGCATTAAAGTCGCCCAACAGCTACCCCCAGCATCCAAGGTCGTTACGTCTGTACCGAGTTCAATGTCCCATTCCACCTCTACAAAAGTTGAGCATAAAACCTCAAGTGTCTTATTTCTACTTTGTTTTAGATTTATTTACAGCGTCGCGTCGTCGGCTCAATGATGCATCCAAAGCGCTGTAGGTTGTACAACATAAATCCTTATTATGTTATCGCGACCTCCTATTTGGCTTCATTATTTTCGCTCGGCTCGAACGAGAATATTTTTTTCGCAAAGACAAAAGCCTTTGAAAAGTGTTTTCTAAGACAATATTTTTTTATTTCAGTCAGCTCTGTTAAGAAATTTGACCGTCGTCGTAGAGATATGAGGGAGGACTTAAAAAAAAAACAGAAGGCTATTGAAAATTTTAAGATATTATTATGTATTACTATTTTATTGCTCCTCAAATATACATATGTTACGCTCAAAGACCGATAACGCTCATTGAGCGAAAAAATAGCTCACAACGCGTTGTGGTCACAGTAAAACATCCACATGGCGAAATTCGTGTTATGGCTCTAATGAAAACGCTCACGACGCGTTGTGGCAATCAGAGAAAGACCACATAGCGAAATTCGTGTCGTGGCTGACATGCTATTCGACCTCGTCGCGTTGTGGCAATGAAGAAAAGCCATGAGGCGTATGGAACCATATTTGATTACGACGCACAGTGCTTTGGGATATGGGTCCTACAAGTCTCGAAACGTTATGGTAGATGTCCTTAGGAAATATTTATTATCCTGCGACAGGTACATACCAGAGAGACAATCTACTTAATGCCCTTTCTGCAGTCAAAAAATTTTAATCGCTACATTACGTATTTGTTATGAATACCTACTATTTGAATGTTATCAATAATGATTAAATGTAATACAAAAAAACGTATCATTAAAATTAAAGGAAATTTGTTATTGATTGGGATTACTTTATATTTTAAAAAAAACTTATTAAGTTATAAAATATTGAACACAAACTGTTCATAATTGGTAAATTACTTATAATGTACTTAAAATAATAAGGGACTTAAGTTTTTTTTATGAATTTTGAGTTTTGTTTATTAGTCAACAGTAAACAACAACAATGTACTTAAATTAATTACTTATATTAGACATTACTATAATTGTGAAAAAAGGTGTATGCTTGCTATTTATTTTTACAGGAACTATTACTCTGCTCCGAACGCCTCATGGCTCTTCTTCATTGCCACAACGCGTCGTGGTCGTATAGCATGTCACCCACGAAACGAATTTTGCTATGTGGTCTTTCTGTGACTGCCACAACGCGTGGTGAGCGTTTTCATTAGAGCCATAATACGAATTTCGCCATGTGGATGTTTTACTGTGACCACAACGCGTTGTGAGCTATTTTTTCGCTCAGTGAGCGTTATCGGTATTTGAGCGTAACATATGTATATTTGAGGAGCAATAAAATAGTAATACATAATAATATCTTAAGATTTTCAATAGCCTTCTGAATTTTTTTAAGTCCTCCCTCATATCTCTACGACGACGGTCATATTTCTTAACAGAGCTGACTGAAATAAAAAAATATTGTCTTAGAAAACACTTTTCAAAGGCTTTTGTCTTTGCGAAAAAAATATTCTCGTTCGAGCCGAGCGAAAATAATGAAGCCAAATAGGAGGTCGCGATAACATAATAAGGATTTATGTTGTACAACCTACAGCGCTTTGGATGCATCATTGAGCCGACGACGCGACGCTGTAAATAAATCTAAAACAAAGTAGAAATAAGACACTTGAGGTTTTATGCTCAACTTTTGTAGAGGTGGAATGGGATACTTAAACTAATTACTTATATTAGACATTACTATAATTGTGAAAAAAGGTGTATGCTTGCTATTTATTTTTACAGGAACTATTACTCTGCTCCGAACGCCTCATGGCTCTTCTTCATTGCCACAACGCGTCGTGGTCGTATAGCATGTCACCCACGAAACGAATTTTGCTATGTGGTCTTTCTGTGACTGCCACAACGCGTGGTGAGCGTTTTCATTAGAGCCATAATACGAATTTCGCCATGTGGATGTTTTACTGTGACCACAACGCGTTGTGAGCTATTTTTTCGCTCAGTGAGCGTTATCGGTATTTGAGCGTAACACATACATATTATGTGTATACTCGTAATTTGTTGAATAACTTAGACATAATACCCTCCTCATTGGACCAAACATGTTCTATCAAGATAATTCAAAGAGAGTGTGAGAGCATTATGACTAAATAAATTTATATTGTACTCAATTCCAAGTATTAATTATTGAAATCATTATGGGTATCAATTTACCAAAACAAGCACTAAATATCATTCACATAAGTAAAATGTTACATAAACAGACTAATAAATAGACACATTTGGTTCTATATTTCTCTCTGTAGCAAAAACTACACACAAACGAAGTGTTTGTAAGAAGGCAGATATAAGAATGTAAAAAATACGGAACGAACTCCTAGCTGCTTTTTCCTGAGCGCTACGATATGTCCTTCTTCAAACGAGGCTTTAAAAGAATACTCCAGGTGTAGGTGAAGTGACTAAGATGGACCCCTGGCATTGCAGATGTCCATGGGAGGTGGTTACCACTTACCAGCCTGCCAGTCTGCCGGTGGCATATAGAAATAAAAAATATACGGTGCTAAACCACTTGTGGAGCGATGCCGAAAAACAGCGCACGAGACGCCTTTCGCGTCGTTTAGCTTGTCATCAGGTTGCTGTTGGTCGACCCTTACAACCTGATGAATATCCTATCTATCTCTGGACTTGTTTAATGGAGATAGAATTTTGACATATCTTGTGAGTAGCTAATGTCGCTATCGTTAGTAACCAAAACCACACAATAGAATATTGAAGTTATCCGTTAGACACTATAAATGAATTGGACACATAAAGGACTGCACAATCGAGGGATAGTACTCGGGGTACTTTCATTACACATTTCGTTCCACGATTGACTATTTGAATATTTTTTTGGATATTTTGTTATCTGAGCATGCTTCGTATGAAAATATCCATTCTTTTATCGAGCCGAAATAAGGGATGGAGCCAGTATTCTCTTTCTAAACGTCTTCAATTTTAATCTTACAATGTTTGCTTCCATAGCATGCGTTTCGCTAAATTTCCGAGCGACGAAATATGATCGCTAACTAGGTGTGTCGAGTCCGTGGCTACTACTACTATATTATCTGTGTCCGTGGCTAGTTCTCGGCAGACATACGAGTATTATTCACGATTGAAGAATTTTATCCTCTGCGAACAAAAGTCCTTCGTCTGCGAAGACCTTAGGACTAACAAGATAATTTTTGTAAAATCTCATGTTGAAATCCACGGAGACAAAGCGGCAGTTAGTTTTTAGGTTTAGATTATGTCTATGTAAAAACGATAAACGACACATGAAACTATGTTTTTAACCTTTTATTTATTTTAAATCTATGACAAGAGGTATACCAAAAAGTAAGATTGTGAAGGTCGCAGTACTTTTCACATCATTAAATATGATTTAATAAATGAGGTAGGTATAGGCACGCACTCTGTTCAATGTCACATTACTATATATTGAGCAATTTCTGACGCGCGCCTTGTTATGTATATTTTATCGGAATTCAAATAAAACTCAGACGCCATCGTCACTTCAAATACTCGTGAAAATATAACATTCCATATTCTATTGGGGAGAGCGGGCGGATATTATTGGGTTGCGCCAACCTTTAAATATTTGTTCGCCGCTTCCCGATTGCTATAGAAAATCACCTGTCATTATAATGTATAGTTCATTTAAAGTCAGTTTAGTGCTGCGCTGACTGTTCGGTAAATATCCGTTTTAGTTTGTAGCAAAATAAATATCCTTTTTTTATTAAGCTAGTTTAATATTTTAGTTTAGTTTTGTGCAATAGGTAACGTAAAATAGTTTTTAGAGTTAAAAAAACATTTTAATATTTTACGTAAAACTCTCTACTAAATAATGAGTAGGCACGGTCCACCTTAGTCCCCACCTTTGCTTACCATCAGGCAAGATGAGGACAAGTGTGTACCCATAATCTATAAAAAAAAATACTTTAGGTGTGCTTTATGTTAACAGTTCATTCATATTAATTTTTAGTCCATTTAAAAATTCAACATGATTGACGACCTGACGATGACTGAAGAAATTTTGAATGAATGATATCGTGGTTAGTTTATTTCTCAAATTCCCTTAAAATACGTATTTTTTACGATTAGATAGATAACTTAATAACTTGTTAACTTGTGTTACCATTACATTGACTTAAATTGTTAAAATTGACCCTGAATTAAAGAAACTGGCTTAAGTTATTTAGTTACTTGAAAAGAATTATGGAAAACTCTGCACTAGGGTCGACTGCTTAAGTATGTACCTCCGTCTTACATATTTCTGCCGCAAAGCAGCAGTGCTTGCATTGCTGTGTTCCGGTTTGGAGGGTAAGATATGGCAATGAAATTACTGGGTACCTTGACTTAACATCTTATGTCACAAGTTGGCAGCGTCATCATCATCACAGCTCACATACGTCCCCACCGAGGGGTTCGAGCCTACCCTATGTTAGTGTTCATTAATTTTATTTTAGACGGTAGATTAATAACAATTTTAAACAGTGGCGCGGCCCAATCCTTTCATTTCTACCTGCATAAATTTTTGTGTGAATCCTAATTCCTTACCTTGACACTACTGACCGACTTGGCTTGCTATGTGACGCCACCACGCGTTTTTGAAAATTGGGAGCTCCCTAAGTGCTTGTGCCTAAAGTTTATTGTGCAACAAACAAGTGCAATATCTAATAAGTGTATCTTCGATCCAGACAATTGGTAACGTACACTACTTATCTACTTATCACAAGCATTGCCACGACAATACTTACATACCTAACCTACTTTTAAAACGGGCCCAGCACCCTAACCAAACATTTGGTAGCAGAGCGTGGTTTTTTTAACGCACCTCTGCATTATAAACGCATAGAAATACCTATACCTTGTCCCATAAAATATTGTGTTTCTAAATTATTAAATTATGATTTTTAAATATATCGCCTGGCCGTAGCTTAAATATCAATTTATAACATCCATTACGATTTAAACATTTTTTCTAGAATGGTATGGTTAATAATATTGAAACATTATAGACATCATATTTGAATTTATAACTTAAATTGTGATTGATTCTGAAGCGCTGCATTCATTTTGCTAATACTTCGCTCGATACCGCACAAGTCGACCCATTTTTTTGTTGAGTACATTTCCCATACTGCAAGGAATGTTTTGTTCCTTGTTTGTTTATTAAGTATTGATTTTAATAAAAAGTTAACCTAGCAACAAAAAATCTCGTTACCCCTACCATTTGTCTCGAATGTAAAGTGTTGTTAACATTCACATTTGGTGTCCCCTACTATTTGTTCGCAAAATATATCCTATTAATTTTATAAAATAATTCCTGAATTTTGTTTTTTTTTCGCATCATTATGTCGGATACTGGAAATGATGATACAATTGTTAAACCTTACCTCTATACGGATTCATCTGAGTATCGCGATTCAATTGGAGTAGTGCGTTATGTTAGTGATTGGGTTGCAGACACACATAATATATTGGACAGCCTTTCAATTGCTAAATTACGAGTTCGTCTTGCCGATATTGATTCTCATCAAGTGAAGTTTAGTAACGCTTGCGCTAAATTATTAGGTGGCTTAGACCCCAACATTTACGAGCAAGAACATGCATATGTTAAACAACAAATGCGTACTGTGAGAGATCAGATGGATGACCTTAAGGTGAAATTGGACGAAGTACGGCCTCCTATAGTTTCTGAGGTTCCCATTGTGAGCACCCCTAAGCACTATAGAGGGAGCGTCCCCGACACCCCGTTACCGAGCAAACTCCCGGATCTACCAATTCCACGATTCGACGGTCGGCCTGATAGCTGGATAAGTTTCATCGACCAGTTCGATAGTGTGGTTGATTCCCAACCTAACCTTACACCTACTTTGAAGTTGCACTATTTAGTGGGAGCACTCTCTAACGAGCCTCTTCGTTTAATTCAACATCTGCGTATTGAAGCAGGTAACTACCTTGTTGCGCGTGACCTTTTAAAAAGAAGATATCACAACTGTCGTGTGCTAGCAGATACTCATATCTCCCAAATACTCTCCTTACCCGCCATTCCATCAAAATTATCTGGATTACGTGTGTCATTCCTCAACCTACTACTAACTTCCTATAGATGTTTAGAACGATTGGAATTACCTGTTAGGCATTGGTCGTATATACTCATACATATTTGCCTGAGTAAACTCCCACCTGAATTAAAGTCTAGATTTGAAAGGCGCTTTGGTGATGACACCAAGTCGTTCCCAACATTTGATAATCTCATCACCTTCTTAGAAGACGAGTGTCGTCACTTTGATAACGTAGGCAATGAAAATATTGTTGATACATTTGCACATAATTATGCAAACGCGCCCCATAAACCTAAGTCGCATACTCCTCCCCCTATCCCTAAAACATATGTCGCTTTGTCAGCTGCCCTATCTATTAGATGTTTGGGTTGTGACAACACCTCCCATTATTTACGTGAATGCCCTACCTACCACCGTATGACAGTTGCTGATCGCGCTGCATTTATTAAAAAAAAACAACTATGCTTCCGATGTCTGGACAGGCACACCATAGCGTTTTGTAAACGAAACTATCGATGTGGTGTATGTTCTCGATCTTCCCATCATACTTCGCTATGTTTTAACAATGCCCAAAATGTGACCTATTCTCAAAATGATTATAATAGTTATCGCAATAAAGACATAAGACGTCATCACTCACCGTCCTACACGGGCGGGCGATCACAACCATCCCGCAAACAATATTCATCACCACGTCGTTCTCCTTCTCGTTCCTTGCCTCCCTGCAACACCCAGATGTCTCACACCTCTCGCTCGCACACCCCTCATCCCACTGAGCATCAAATCAGCCAAACTAGCCCTAGCAAGTCCAATGGATCTCCTGATCAATGACTAGAAAAGCCGCTACCTGTTCTTCCTTCATCTACCAATATTCCTGCCGGATCGTATGTACTCCTCCCTACAATTGATTTATCGGTCTTAACCTCGTCTGGCTATTATGTACAAGTTCGTGCTTTAGTAGATACGGGATCACAGAGCAGTCTTATAACAACAGACACCGCCACAAACCTTTTGAATTCTCCAATCATACCTTCATCTTTTCCTGTTCGTGGCTTAGGTAACGTTGATGTCCTTCACGCTCGGGGTACTGTTACATTGTCGTTCAAACCTAAAAATAGTGACTGCCTTACAATTACAACCACCGCTTTGGTAGTTGATGTGATCGCAGGTGTCCAACCGGAAATCAACGTAGCTAAAAACATTGTTGCTTCTACTACACACCTACCTCTAGCAGATCCATTATTTCATCAACCTAAGGACGTTTCCATTTTACTTGGATCTGATGTAATCGGATCTTTGTTGTTATCCGATGCTCGTTTACTTTCCTGTGGACTTACAGCCTTGTTTACATCCTTTGGTGTTATACTTTTCGGTCCTATTCCTGGTGGTTTGCATTCTATGATGACAGGCATTTCCTTGTCTCAAATTGTAGAAAAATTTTGGAAGGTTGAAGAACCACCTGAATCCTATATCCCTAACCCCTTAGACGAAGTTTGTGAAAAGTTTTTTAAAGCTACAACAGTTCGAGACATAGAGGGAAAGTTTATTGTACGCCTGCCATTCATCCCTGATCGCCCTGCTTTAGGAGAATCGAAATCTAGTGCCCTTAAAAGATTTCGTAATTTAGAAAAGCGTATGCAATCTGACACAGAATTTCGTAATAAATATATTGAATTTATGCGAGAGTGTATTCAATTGAACCATATGTGTCTTTCATCATTTGACCCTTTGAAGGAACATAATTTTATTCCTCATCATGGAATTTTTAAACCATCAAGTGGCAAAATTCGTGTTGTGTTTGACGGTAGTTGCCGTACCTCTTCCGGTGTATCCCTAAATGATTGTCTTCACAAAGGCCCTAAGTTACACCGCGACATTACAGATATTCTTGTTAACTTTCGTAGGCACCCGATCGTATTTGTGGCTGACATAAAAATGATGTTCAGGATGACCTGGATTTCTCCTGAAGATCGGAGATATCAATTGATACTATGGCGTGAGGATCCATCTCAACCCCTTCTGACCTACGAACTTACAACAAATATTTATGGCTTGCGCTCGAGTCCATTTCTGGCAATTCGTGCTCTTCAGGAATTGGTTGAGTTAGAGCGTGATAAATTTCCTCTTGGTGCCTTTGCTCTTGAAAATGATGTATATGTAGATGATATTCTTACAGGAGCTCCATCTCTCCCTGAAGCCCAACAGATCAAAGCTGAACTCGAAAATATCCTGGCTAAGGGTGGCTATGAATTAAGAAAATGGATTAGTAATACTCCTGAACTTATTGCAGATCTTCCTCCTGACCATGTGCAGTTGCCCTATTGTTTTTTAGATGCCAATAATCCTCAAGTTGCGTCTATTCTCGGTATTGAATATAACCCCTGCAGTGATACATTTACCTATAAATTTTCTTCAGAATCCGAAGATACGATTACCAAGCGAAAGGTATTGTCGGTAATTGCTCGGATGTATGACCCTTGTGGATGGTTGTCCCCTGTAATATATAAAGCCAAGTGTTTCATACAACGCTTGTGGTTATCAGGCCTTACCTGGGATGAACCTTTAACAAATCCACTGCTACATGAGTGGCTTTCATTTTTTGCAGACCTTACCCATATAGCTAAATTTTCTATTCCTCGTTTATTCGTTCCCCCTAATTCAGTTTCCTTTTCCATTCATGGCTTTTGTGACGCTTCTGAGTCAGGCTATGCAGCTGCAGTCTATTTGCGTGCTGAGACTTCGTCCGGATCCTGCTCCGTTCACCTTATAATGTCCAAGACTAAAGTTGCACCCGTTCGTACTCATTTGACGATTCCTAAATTGGAATTGCTAGGAGCTACTCTCCTATCAAAATTACTTCATCATGTCGTCCTCTGTTTGCAGAAGTCGATTATGTTGAACTCTATCCATAGTTGGACGGACAGTAGGATTGTTTTGGCCTGGCTTAAAACCCCTTCTCACCTGCTCCAAAATTATGAAGCAAATAGAATTTCCCAAATTTTGAATTCGGAAACACAATCTTCCTGGAGACATGTGCCTGGTTCCATGAATCCCTGTGACTGCGCATCCAGAGGGCTTACTGCGAGTCAACTGCTTAACCATCCATTGTGGCTATCTCCTGATTGGCTAAAACAGGACATATCTCAATGGCCACTCAGTGGTGATCCTTTAACTTCAGACCTACCTGGCCTTCGCTGCCTTGTTATTTCAGGCTCTGCCCTCACAGCGGATCCTTCCTTCATATTAGAAAAATATAGTTCCTTTAATAAATTATTGAACGTGTATTGTTATATCAATCGATTTTGCCGATATTCCAAAAATCCTTTACTTCGCAAACCCTCCCCTTTTCTCACCGTTAGCGAACGACGGGAAGCTTTATTGACGCTAGTCAAGATTGTACAGCGTCAATCGTTCCCTGATGAGATTGGTCGCCTTGAACGCGGTGATACCATCAATAATGCCTTGAGACGTCTCAACCTCTTTATAGATCCAAAAGGCTTTATACGTGTAGGTGGTCGTCTTCGCCATAGTGATATGCCTTATGATGTAAAACACCCCCTCCTTCTTCCCAAAAATGGCAATTTTGTTGAGCTGCTGATTTCCCATTATCATCAACAGAATGCCCATGTCGGACTCAATTCCCTACTTGCCATTTTAAGCCGGCAGTTTTGGATTCTTTCCGCTAGAAGAGCTATCCAAAGGGTTATTTTTAAATGTTTCTCTTGCCTACGTCTTAAGGCTGTAACGGAACAGCCTCCTATGGGAGATTTACCCAAAGATCGTATAATGCCTACTAAATCTTTCGACGGAGTTGGTACAGACTTTGCCGGACCCTTTTATACAAAGATTCAAGCTCATCGTAACCGAAAGCTAATTAAAAGTTATTTATGTGTATTTGTGTGTTTAAGTACTAAGGCTGTTCACCTAGAAGTTGTGTCGGATCTGACAACAGAAGCTTTCCTTGCTGCGTTTTGTAGGTTTGTTTCTCGTCGCGGGTTGCCTAGCTTAGTGCGTTCAGATTGTGGTAGAAACTATATTGGTGCAAAAAACTATTTGAAAGAGTTAGAAGATTTCCTTAAAAATAATCACACAGTTTTGGGTGGTGAACTAGCGAAACATAATATAAATTGGGTTTTCAATCCTCCTTTATGTCCACATTGGGGTGGTTTTTTTGAGGCTGCTGTAAAATCAGCAAAGTCTCACCTTAAAAGAGTGGTCGGTGACACACCATTAACCTTTGAAGAGTTGACCACTGTGTTTGCTAAGATTGAGTCTGTCCTCAACTCTAGACCTCTGTGTCCTCTTTCATCAGATCCTAATGACCTAGAAGTCCTCACTCCGGGTCATTTAATAACTGGTTACCCTTTAAACGCTTTACCGGAGTATCCTTATAAAGAGGTCTCAGTAAACCGATTATCCAGATTCCAACTTGTACAGCAAATAACACAACATTTCTGGTCCAGGTGGAGTATGGAATACCTTAACACCTTACAGTCGAGACAAAAATGGACAAATCCATCTAATCCTCCCGTTATTGGAGAAATCGTTCTTCTCAAAGAGGATAATTTACCTCCTTTATAGTGGCGTCGCGGTCGTATTACTTGTTTATATCCTGGACAGGACAATGTTATTCGGGTAGTTGATGTGCAGACATCGACTGGAGTGTTAAAGAGGTCGCTAACGAAATTAGTGCGACTTCCTATTAATTAATTTTAATTGTAACGTAAACATTTTTGCATGTTTAAGGCGGGCGATATGTTCATTAATTTTATTTTAGACGGTAGATTAATAACAATTTTAAACAGTGGCGCGGCCCAATCCTTTCATTTCTACCTGCATAAATTTTTGTGTGAATCCTAATTCCTTACCTTGACACTACTGACCGACTTGGCTTGCTATGTGACGCCACCACGCGTTTTTGAAAATTGGGAGCTCCCTAAGTGCTTGTGCCTAAAGTTTATTGTGCAACAAACAAGTGCAATATCTAATAAGTGTATCTTCGATCCAGACAATTGGTAACGTACACTACTTATCTACTTATCACAAGCATTGCCACGACAATACTTACATACCTAACCTACTTTTAAAACGGGCCCAGCACCCTTACCAACAACTGTGATTAGGCCTCAGTCAACCACGCTGGCCCAGTGCGGATTGGTTGACTTCACATACATCATTGAATTTCTTCGCAGATGTATGCAGGTTGCCTCACGATGTTTTCCTTCACCGTAAGAGCGTCAGACAAATGTACATATGAAATTCGAAACGAAAAACACATTGGTACATGGCGGGTCTCGAACCCCGACCTCCCGATTAGAAGGCAAGTGCCGAGTCCACAGCGCCACCGACGCTCTAGCGCCACCGATGCGTACATTGTGGTTTTTGTGGGGATTAAAGATTTGCTGCGAAACTCATAAGAACCACATTATGTACTATATGTGACTGTTACCACTTACCATTAGATGGGCAGTTTGCTTGTGTGCCAACTTAGTAATCTGCCCAAATCAGAATCTGCCCTAAACTGAATAATCCAAAAAAGGATCCAGAGGCCCTACCGCCCAGCGGACGGTAGCCCTTAAACAGGTTACCTATCATAACTTCGAAAATTTTTAATCGAATTTCATTTAAGTGAAATCTTTTGACCATTTTTGTTCCGTCTTTTTTACTTAGTCGCCATCACGTTTACCACTATATCCGTTAACCTATTATGAGCAATTCGATTTTTTTTTTGTTGCGCCGACGCTTCATTTGGTCGAACACTTTTTACAGAAGTTATGCTCAGCCGAATCAACATTTGTTCGAAGTATTATATTTGCTATCATTCATTACACCACTGTTTAATTTGCCACATTTTTATGTCACCAAATGGCTCGAAAAATTTGAGGACAATATTTCCGATCCCTGATCTCTTCTGTTATTTCTGTTATTTAAAGTAAGTAAGCAAGCATGCAGTATGTAGTATGCTGTGTGTGGTCATAACGTCAAACATTTTTTTAGGGCGGGGAAATCTCTTTAAGATTCACACGGGACTGCTGTCCCTTGGATATTCCGTTTTACTCGAGTAAAAATCCTATACCCGCCTAAACCACCCTCCGGAACCTCTTCGGTCCCGTTGGAGGCACGCTCGGGACTCAACTAGCCAATTCACCGAACTTCACAACGTTTGACCTAACCTAACAGTTTTATCCTATGACTTTTTCCCTTGCCTCAGACCACCTCCCTGTAAAGCGGCTGCACCCCTACTCATGCAGGCAAGAATACACACAAGATTGCTAGCATGCAAGCCTGCAGCTAGCAAGCAAGCTCGCAGCATGCAGATTGATGCTGTGTCTAGACTAACACAGTGTAACCTAATAAGTTCTTTTCCTAGCGCGGAGCTTCCATCCCCCAACCCCCCGAAATAAAGCGACTGCGCCCTCTGCCCCCCTGATCAAGCAGGAAAGCAAGCATGCAAGCTGTTTACGCTCGAGGAAGAGCGAGTGGCAACACTGCTAGTAGTCTGTGCATGTGCTGTGTGGCGGCCGGCCACTGTGACATGACAATCGAGTCGAATTTGTAATGACATTGAACTAGTTACCACGCGGCGCGCTATCTCGAGTAAAATTGTCATTGAATTGTGTTTTGCGCGGCGCACCTAATTCTTATGGCTGCGAAAGTCCGCTTGTGATTGTTTTCCGAAATAGTTATTGTCGCGAATGTCCGTTTATTGGTGAGTGTTGATTATCGGCGAAGGTGCTGGTGACCTAATAGGCAAGTGTAGTGGTCCGGTTTTGGCCAGTGGATTGACAGCAGCCCTTCAGGAGCCGCGACTTCCTCCGAGCTAGCTCAGGAAGTCCACCGGCTACATTCGGAGACCGGACCAGTTTTGGGGTAAGAGATATTGTATTTCATTAGATTCTAGTTGGTCACAAAATCCGCAACGGATTAATCGGCGAAACGCCGAATTGGTTGCGTCGACTTTAGGCGCTATCACAAGCAACTGTAGTGTGATGTGTGATTACAATGTCTAACTCCCTCCATAACCTCCATAGTAAAATGTTGTTTTGGTGAAGTGAAAATAATTTCAAATAAATAATCTGGTAATTGAAAAAGTTTAAAAGACACTTCGGTCAATAGCAAAAGATTATTTTGAAAATCAGTGAAATAAAGTTCTGTAAAATGATACTTATGTCAAATGATATTTCGATGGTCTAAAAATATGGCAAACAGTACATATAGTAAATAAGATGTCAGCCAAACTTTTTAAATCGGACAAGCAAATTTCGGACATGTAATAGGTTCGCCTTAGACTAGCATCTAGGGTCTAGCTAATTCCCTTAAATATTATTTCGAAATTCATAAGCTTCTTTTATGGATGTTAAAATAGAAACAATAGGGTAGTTGACTCATATCAAAATTTATTAAAATATTGTTTATTTCTAACATTATTTGGCATAAGGTTCCACAATATACCGATTTTAATAAATAACAATGAATGATTACTGTAAAATTTTCATTTGAAAATGCTAGAAATAATCTTTTTTTATCTCACGCCGTAAACGCTTTGATAACCTGTGGTCAGGGCCGTGACGTCACTCATATAGTAAACAAAGAAATGTCATATTTGATTCAACAACTCGTCGATTTGCTCTATTCTTTCCTAAAACTGGCAAAAAATCGTCCAAATCTCCGTTATTATATAATAACGGAGATTTGGACGATTTTTTACGCTAGTTTGTTAAATTTAAGTCTTTGGTTTTGATAGCTAAACTATTGCTTGTGAAATAAAAAAAAACTAAATCGAAAAAGCTCTCCATTTGTAGAAATGGCATTATAAAAACTAATCGCACTTGGAAATTTTCGAAAAAAACAAAAACAATAAATATCTCTGAAACCGTGATATTTTCACTAAGGTCAAAATTTGTGGTAAGGGAGGCCATGATGAAGTCCATCTATAGTTACAGGTTTATCCATTGTTTTTGGGACACCCTGTATGTGTAAATATCGTAAATTATTTGTATTAATAGCAAAATCAACCATTGATGGTGGATTTGTGAGAGCAGATAGTACAAATCTTCCGAAAATCGACAGATTGATGGTCAGGAGATTCTTTGTGTTTCGCTCTAAACAATATAAGTACAGTTTCAATACTGTTATAATGAAGAACAGGTTAGAAGTGTACTTGCCAAGATTGTGACGCGGCAGAAGAGAGTTGCAAACATGCATTTTTGGTGTGGTTGCACCATCACAGTGAGGAGCTATTTTGTACAGCAGTTGAATGCTATTGGATAGAATCCTATCTCTCCAAAGTCAAATAAACACAAAGTATTTACTTCAAGAGAAATGTTCAAAAGAAAATATCAGGATTCAGGATCATGTGTCAAATACCAGTGTAGTACTGCAAGAATTTGTAAATGAACATAAAAAGAGAAATATTGGCAGTTGTCATTTGTCAAGCATGAAGAAAATTACTGGAGGAAAAATATATATACATTCACAGACACAGATTGTGACATATTTCTTAAAAAATTAAAGACCTCTTCAATGAAGAAAGAATAAAGTGCATAGAAAACTAAACCCGGAATCATCAATACAGAAGTGCTCTTTTATGTACTCTGTAACAGCTTTTATGTGCTATGAAGTCAGCCAGTGCATAACACATGATGGTTCTTTCGTTAGGAAGATTTTTGGTAGGAAATCTTGCAGACACCTACAATTAAATGCGGATAAAAGTTGAAAGATAAAGATTTGGGTTGAAATTTGCAAAATGTGACCTCTTCATTTCTGATTAATACCCTGTAATAGTTCAACAAACGGTATCCATAAAATTAGATTAATACAAAATTCTCATGCTTTTTTACTGAAGAAAATGCTAATTATCAAAGACGGAAAACTGTGAACAGTATGCTTAACTCAAGTATAGATGCAGATATTTTGTGCTAAAGCAAAACTTATATACTTTTGTGTTGCTAGCAGTAACTTTGAAAACACTCAAAAGGTGACAATATTAGCTATAATAGGTATTTGTTCTAACAATCTGTATGTCAAAAACTTATTGATCAAATAGTGCCATTTTGGAAACTATACTACATTTTTCCTAAATTATATGAAAGTATTACTTCATAATAAATCACTTTATTATTATTTTGACTTTTATTACCTGCGACCCTAACGCAATATATGACAAATTAATAAATTTGATCTAACTCTATTCAAACCTATTTGTACTTGAGTAACAATGATAAATATGAACAACAAACCTATAAAATATTATAAATATTTTAAGGTGTAACGGAAAAATAAAACACATGTATTTTAAAATAAAAAATTTTGATTAACCTTAAACCTTTACAAATCATTATTGTTAAATAAACATGCAACATTCTTTTTAGTGAAGAACATAATGTCTAATATAATACAAAAATTTGTTGTCATCTTTAGATGTTAGTTATGTATAAAGTAAAGAAAAAAAAAATTATTTATATTATTTATTAAATAACAAGGGTCTTGTAAATTAGGAAGAGCACAGGCTGACAACACAGCAATCACATTTAATATATTTGTATACGGCTTTAAAATGGATAACTTGCATATTCTTGCGTAAGCTGTTGTGAAATTTACTTTCTTCTAGTAAGTAAGTTACTATCACTAATACTGCTTTCATATCCTGTATATATTAAGCTGACTAAACCATCAGGTAGTCACGCTAATAAATATTCAATAGTATTTGTTTTTTTATACTCAGGCCAAGTTAGTGCTTGTTAAATGACTATTGGGTTTTTGAATTTCATTTCTTCCGAATCTATGTTTACCCTTTTATACTTATGGTGAAACACTAGAAGTAACTTTTTTTATTGTGCTTTTGGTTAAAAGGTCTAATAAAAGTTCACTGACTTTCTTCCTTCTTTTCTTCATAAGTTTCCTGAAGAGCTTTATTTTGATAGAAATAATATATCAACTATTAAATAAAGTTCTTTAGGTATCCCTATGTATATTCTTGGTTTGTGCCTTATCATAAAAAAAGTACTGTCCAGATTTAATTTTTAGTTATTGTGATTTTTCCTTTTTATATGTTTTCAGTTGTCCGACTTGATAGCTTGATGGAAAAGACTTAAGTAATGATCCAACTAGTGAAGGTATATGAAATGTCATTATCATAATTTTCCTCACTTGGAAATAATAATTTTTAATAATGTTTGGCCAGATATAGGTGGTTTGCAGCACTTTACTTCAGACAATTTATTCGGAGATGTTGCAGTTGATTGGTGGTGAGCAGCAGGTTTATTCAGTGAAGATATAACATCTTTCAGTTTTACCAAACTGGACCTATTTACTTCTATGGTGCTTTGGTATATGAATACTTGAGTTATTTTGTTGACATAATGTTGTTCTAGTTGACGAGCCACATTTTGATGTTGTGGATGAGCATGCACTGCTTTGTATTATGTTGCACAACTTTTACTGCTTTATCAATCTCGTTGTCAAGAGGAGAACAGAGTAGTACACAATAGTTCTATTAAGTAACCTCTGAAAGCAACAAATTTTAATTAGGTTCTCAGTAAATTCAAGTAAAAGTTGTTTAGATAAATATATTCATTATTATGAAACTGGGATAGTTTGTATTACATACTTTTTAATTAATATTCAATTACATCATTACATCATTATTCAATTGGACATAAGTACATATTCTTTTCTTTAAAACATCATCTAGTGTCAGTGTATAACTTAGATTAAATCAAAAAGGCGTGAATGGTCAAGTCAACTTCTATTTTGTTTAAGTTGAAACTGAAGTACCTACACAGATTGATTTATTCATTTATACAGTACTTACATTAATGTGATTTTCGCAAAAAATACATTTGAGTTTCAGTAGATAGTTACAGCATTTCTTTAAGCGAGTGTTAACCAAATATTTCGCATGTCTATATCACTGGGTACGTCTAATCCACAGCTTTCCTGGAGTCTTTGAAGAGGTAATTTATATATTCCTGTTCTATTGTCCCGTTCCATATACAGTTTTACTATATTTTGTGATATTTAATAGAATGCATTGTTTTTGTGAGGTTATTATTTCGCCTCGGTGCTTTGTTGTTTACTATAAGACTGACGTCATTTGACGTATACCACAGATAATCAACAGACTATCATGGCTGACCATGTTTTCGGTCCAAAATTGAAAATCTTAATTTAAAATAGATTTTTTGCCCTTTTTAGCCATCGAAAAAAATAATATTCATGTGCTATGGTCTAATACAACAATAATGAACATTTTAAGCCCTACTTAAAAAAAGGGTCAACTAGCCTATTCATTTATTTCGGTAGTTTTACTGGCATGAATATCCACGGATACTCCTTCAATACCCCTTCATCCAAAATACTAGAATTTGCGTCGAATCCTCGCGATGTTAGCGAGTTGAAAACTTGAAATACACATGCTAGTGACGTCAAAACTGCTATAAATTCTCGCAACATAAAGCCGTATTGAGCGATTCGTATTACTCTATTCGCTGTCAATATTTTGTATTTTATGGAGGCGTATTACGGAAATGGTGGAAAGATCGTACCATGAATGGATTTATAGTTTTCCTCAGGGAACGGATGGCTGTTATGCGATTATATTCTGTAGGTAGGTACGGTATCATATTTGTTGCTCGTGCGAAGTGATGAAAACCTTATATTATTTTAAGAGCTCCATTCGTAAAGTGGGTTCATGTGGGGGTGTTAAAGATCTAACTGTTATTTCACTATAGAATTACCTTGCGTAGTGCTAGGTAATCGTTATAACAAAACAGAGAATATGGTTATAAAAAAAAAGAATAATGTGATTGTAAATCTTTTTTATTAGTTTTGTATTAGAAGAATGTCTAAATCATTACAGGAAAAAAAATACCTTGGGCAGTATTCAAACTGGCGTCTTTAATATACCGTGCTGACGTCATAACCATTAGGCCGCCAAGGGCTAATCCAATACGAACGTAACTCTAAACGTATTATTGTCTCTATATTGTTCACATAATGGGTTATTTCGCTTTAATTGCGGTTTTAATATTGTCTGAAGCAATCACAGTAAGGGCGCTTGCGCACTTATACGTATTCGGTTCGTATTCGATTCGTGTTCGGTTTTGATCCGGTTTGGCTGTCCTAGTGATTGTATGGACGCTTGCGCACTCATACGTATTCGGTTCGTGTTCGATCCGTGAATTCTTACTGCATGGGGGATATCACGGAAGCTCAGGGGCTGCTCGTGGTGATATTGGTAGGGAAAGGCAGAATCTTATCATTGAGCTCAACAGGACGCTGGACCTCGTCTCCAAATGGGGCTCCAACAATCTTGTTGAGTTCAATGCTAAGAAAACACAGGTGTGCATGTTCTCGGCGAAAAGGTCACCTTTCCTCCCCCTTCCTTCTCTTCAGGGCACAGCCCTTCACACACAGAGCAACATCACCTTGCTCGGAATGAACATTCGCTGCGATCTGAACCCCAGAGACTACATCGAATCCGTCATAACTACTGCCTCACGGAAACTCGGTGTCCTGAACAAGGTGCGTAGGTATTTTGCGCCGGACCAACTATGCTTGTTGTATAAAACTCAGGTTAGGTCTTGCGTGGAATATTGCTCGCACCTTTGGGACGGCTCCGCTCAGTACCTCCTCGATGCTCTGGACAGATTGCAGCGTCGCGCTATTCGCATAATTGGCGATGTAGAGGCAACTAACACCCTCGAGCCTCTACAACTTCGTCGTGACATCGCCTCTCTTAGCGCCTTTTACCGAATGTTCCATGGGGAATGCTCCCTCTCCATTCCTTAACAGAAGCACGCGTAAGGGCCTTCGGAGTCATCCGTACACTGTCTCCTCCTTTTCACACCGTACCAAGAAATTCCAAGATTCCTTCTTCTGTCGTTCATCCCACACTTGGAATTCTCTACCTGCGCACGTGTTTCCTCCATCCTTCAAAAGAGGCGTGAAAAAGCATCTTTTGGGCCGGCAAGAGGCGGGCAGGTAGGAGAGTGGATGTCGTCCCTACTCTATCTGTCAACTCATTTGGGCCTCTTTCACCGCTTAACATCAGGCGGGAGGAGGTCATTTGCCAGGCCATCCATAAAAAAAAAAAAAAACGTCAACGTCGTTTCACGTCACGTCAGTGACATTTGCAATTATCTTTGGTCATTATTCAATTTTTGCATAAACAAAATAAATCTCGCGTTTATCCTGGCCTTATTTACAAAGATAGTTTTTTTCCGCCCAAAATCCCGTGCTTCCCTTTAGGTGGTATTTTCTCAAAATT
Source organism: Schoenobius gigantellus (assembly GCA_963935595.1). NCBI lineage: Eukaryota > Metazoa > Arthropoda > Insecta > Lepidoptera > Crambidae > Schoenobius > Schoenobius gigantellus. The sequence continues at coordinate 27,614,145 of OZ012554.1, forward strand.
CGGAATTTGACATTTAGACCGTTTGTTTTGATCATTTCTATAGACATATTATAATAAAATACACTTAGAGCTACAGATCATATAATTATGGTTTCGTCGAATAGAATTTGGAAAGCATTCACAGTTTGTTTATGGTTAATTTTACATTACGTTTTGTTTTTCAACCAAACTTATAACTTTGGCTGGAAATACTTATTGCAGATGGTAGAATTTCGAAAGATCCGTATGTTGACTTGACACATCTTGAAACAAGTTAAGAATCTTACGAGTGTTATGAAATGAATTTGGTTTCGTCGCCAATACGACGCTTAACATTCGGCAAACGGACCTCGGTTCTAGTATCTGCATAAATGCAAATCTGTGCTTAAATGGAACGCGCCCTATCTCACCGTAGTCTGTGAACGCGTCTATGCTGTGATCTCAGAACTGGATACCTAGTCTGTGAGACATCGATCGAAGTAATTTGTTATTGATTTGCCAACAGTATTTCAAATCTTAATTTCTGCGAATAAAATCCATAGGTATTTCTCTCGTTTTCCGTGTGAATTTAATTTGAAAAGCTACAGTGAATTTTCAAAAGTCAGTTATTTTTGTTTTCAGCTTGAGGAGTAAAAGCTCAATCATATTTTTAATCGCCGGCACGCGATTTATTAAATTAATTGAATGAAATAAATTTTATCAATAGATAATACTCCGCCCACACTAAGGTATCTAATTAACTTATTATATTTCATGATTTAAAACAGATTTTGTTAATGTTATTTTTATTAGTGGGTAAATTGATTATTAAATCAAACATATTACATTTCCAAAATTCGCCTTTTTCATCCCCTATTTCATTAAAAAAACCTGATAGTAAGCGGCATCTTAGTGGGATTAATGCATATATTGAGTAACACTTGCGAATTTCATGTTAAATTCTAAATTTTCACAATATTAAGTTTTACATCCTTCTTTGGCAAATAACTCACAAATTAAGGTGTTTTCTTTTTATTAATAGCAATAATTATACACCAAATAGGTGCTTTCCCCTCCATATGTCCTTTTTATTACCTAACCAATAAGAAACTTTGACAATTCATTGAAAATTATGTTTGGAATTAACTTGCAATGTTTATTACATGAAATTCAAATGTATTGACTGGGATTCCTTCAGAACTCAGTATTAGACCCACTGACCCTAAGATTATAGGCATATTTAATTATATTTTTAACATAACACTGTGCTATGAATCTCCAGGGCAGTTCCCGGAGGCCGTAGGGCTCCGCTGCTTAGCATAACAAAATAACACTGAGAAAATAGTTTGGTTGAATTTACCAAATTCCTATTAAAATTTACCAAATTTCTCGATTGAATGAGGACCTACCACTGGCTTAATTTGATTTTATCAAACAGCGATGGTTGGCTAATTACCAAAGTGGTTTGGTAAATAAGTTACGAAACAGCGACGGTCGAGTAAGTACCACTTTACACTGGTAACTATTACTAGACACATTTTGTATTATCTACCTTAACGTTTTGTATTTTCTATCAAAGTAATCGTTTAACTATTCTTGTCAATTTTACCATGAACTTCAGTATTTTTTACTAATAAACTTCGGAATTTTTTACTAGAAAACTTTAGCTTTATCAACCTTTAAGTTTTGTGTTATCTATTAACGTAATTTTATTACTTTTGTCAATTCTACCATGAACTTTGGTATTTTATACTAGAAAACTATAGTTTTATCAACTTTAAAGTTTTGCATTATCTATCAAAGTAATTTATCTACTCTTGTCGGTTCTACTATAAGCTTTTGTATTTTTTTACTAGACTGTATCGTGTTATTTACCATAAGTTTTTGTATTATCTACCAAAGTACTTCAATTGCTTTTGTATATTTTATTATAGACTTTGGTGTAATTTACAATACAATTCACCATTAACTTTTGTATTTCCCATCAAATCCCTTTTACAAAAGTTACTGGTGAATTTTATTGTCTTAATAACACCAGGCTATAATAATATAAAAGCAGTTAAAGTACTTTGGTAGATAATACAAAAACATAATGAATAACACAATACAGTATTTGCGCTAACGTAATTTAAGTCATTATTACTAACACAATAGATTGTTTAATGATCTCAAATAAAAGTTATTTTTAAAAAGGTTAATTCTACCCTTACTTAACCCTAACCTAAGCTTTTAACTTTTATGAATATTCAAATCTATAAATTAAAGGTTCCTATGAAGTAACAAATAAAACAAAAATCTTAGACATTTACATTTATTAAGTACACAATAAAAAGGTCAAATTACCAAAAATAAGAAAAAAAACATCCTACCCATTTTCTTTTGTATTTCAATTAGATGTTGTAGGCCGATTGCACAAACTAAATCATCTATAAATATAATAAAAATATGTAAAAAAATCAGAAGACATCGAAGGCTATTCAAAATTAAGGTACCTTTTTACTGGTTGATAGCAAATTTTTTATTTAAAACAGATCAAAATGATCGGTAAAGGCATATTATTTGTTAATTTTATTTGCAATCAATTATTTAATTATGATTTGCTGCAAACGTAGTGTGATCAGAAGACGTATTTACTAACTTTGGTTGTTAACTAGAACTGTCAATTTTTCAAGTCGTTATAACATATAGCATGCAAAGAGCCCCGTTTGCTTCCGGTGGATATTCTGCATTCAGGCAGTGAAAAACTTTGAAGCAGACATCTAATGCCTTCAAAAAACTGTCAAGCTTATGTAAAATGTCATCACATGAGACATAATATTCTTGAAGTTTACATTCAGTAGCACCAACAAGAATGATGAGCGGTTGACATCTTAATCTTTTTTCTAGTTGGGCCTTTCTCCAATAGGCTAGTTGACCCTTTTTTAAAGTAGGGCTTAAAATGTTCATAATTGTTGTATTAGACCATATCACATGAATATTATTTTTTTCGATGGCTAAAAAGTGCAAAAAATCTATTTTAAATTAAGATTTTCAATTTTGTACCGAAAACACGGTCAGCCATGATAGTCTGTTCATTATCTGTGGCAATGACGTCAGTCTTATAGTAAACAAAACGGGGGCGAAATAACCTCACAAAAACAATGCTTTCTATTAAATATCACAAAATATAGTAAAACTGTATATGGAACGGGACAATAGAACAGGAATATACAATTACCTCTTCAAAGACTCCAGGAAATCTGTGGATTAGACGTACCCAGTGATATAGACATGCGAAATATTTGGTTAACACTCGCTTAAAGAAATCCTGTAACTATCTACTGAAACTCAAATGTATTTTTGCGAAAATCACATTAATGTAAGTACTATAACTGAATAACTCAATCTGTGTAGGTACTTCAGTTTCAACTTAAACAAAATAGAAGTTTTTAGGTTGTATGTAAAATCAAATCTGTATGTAAATTAATTAAATTTTTATCTTTCAGTTAGAATGAAAACTGACTGCAGCCGACCAACCAAATTTTAACTTGACCAGAAAACTGAGAGAAAACTTGACCATTGACGCCTTTTTGATTTAATCTAAGTTATACACTGACACTAGATGATGTTTCAAAGAAAAGAATATGTACTTATGTCCAATTGAATAATGATGTAATTGAATATTAATTAAAAAGTATGTAATACAAACAAAAATATCAAAGTTTCATAATGAATATATTTATCTAAACAACTTTTACTTGAATTTACTGAGTACCTAATTAAAATTTGTTGCTTTCAGTGGTTACTTAATGAGAACTATTGTGTACTAACCTGTTCTCCTCTAAGGCAGTAAAAGTTGTGCAACATAATACAAAGCAGTGCATGCTCAGCCACAACATCAAAATGTGACCCGTCAACTAGAACAACATTATGTCAACAAAATAACTCAAGTATTCATATACCAAAGCACCATAGAAGTAAATAGGTCCAGTTTGGTAAAACTGAAAGATGTTATATCTTCACTGATTAAACCTGCTGGCCACCATGGCTGGTAAATTTCAGAACAGCTTACGCAAGAATATGCAAGTTATCCATTTTAAAGCCGTATACAAATATATTAAATGTGATTGCTGTGTTGTCAGCCTGTGCTCTTCTTAATTTACAAGACCCTTCTTATTAAATAAATAATATTAGAGAATTTTTTTTTCTTTACTTTATACATCTTCTTCTTCTTCTTTAAAAGTTATGGCAATCGGTCGTGGTGACAACCATTACTTTGGTTTGGATAAAATACTGTTTTGAGAGTTTATAGTATCAATGTGGCTAAATGTGTCAATAAATTTGTTTTGGGTTACCTGGAAAAGGGACAAAACAAAACGTTACAACATAGAACAAACTAACATCTAAAGATGACATAATAAATTTTTGTACTACATTAGTCATTATGTTCTTCACTAAAAAAAATGTTCTATGTTTATTTGACAATAATGACTTTGTAAAGGTTTAAGTTGAATCAAAATATTTTAATTTGAAATACATGTGTTTTATTTTTCCGTTACACCTTAAAAGATTTTAATATTTTATAGGTTTGTTGCTCATATTTATCATTGTTACTCAAATATAGTATGTTCCAAAAGTACAAATAGGTTGAATAGAGTTAGATCAAATTTATTAATTTGTATATTATATATTGCCTTAAGGTCGCAGGTAATAAAAGTCAAAATAATAGTAAAGTGATTTATTATAAAGTAATCATCATCATCATCACAGCCCATATACATTCCCACCGAGGGGCTCGAGCCTACCCTATATTAGGGTGACTAGGCCTTAGTCAACCACGCTGGCCCAGTGCGGATTGGTCGACTTCACATACATCATTGAATTTCTTCGCAGATGTATGCAGGTTGCCTCACGATGTTTTCCTTCACCGTAGGAGCGTCAGACAAATGTACATATGAAATTCGAAACGAAAAACACATTGGTACATGGCGGGTCTCGAACCCCGACCCCCCGATTGGAAGGCAAGTGCCGAGTCCACTGCGCCACCGACGACGCTCCATTTTTATAAAGTAATACTTTCATATAATTTAGGAAAAATGTAGTATAGTTTCCAAAATGGCATTATTTGATCAATAAGTTTTTTGATATACAGATTGTTAGAACAAATACCTATTAAAGCTAATATTGTCACCTTTTGAGTGTTTTCAAAATTACACACTGCTAGCAACACAAAAGTATATAAGTTTTGCTTTAGCACAAAACATCTGCATCTATACTTGAGTTAAGCATACTGTTCACAGTTTTCCGTCTTTGATAATTAACATTTTCTTCAGTAAAAGAGCATGACAATTTTGAATCAATCTAATTTTATGGATACCGTTTGTTGAATAGACTATTACAGGGTATTAATCAGAAATGAGGTCACATTTTGCAAATTTCAACCCAAATCTTCATCTTTCAACTTTTATCCACATTTCATTATACTCGTAGGTGTCTGCAAGATTTCCCACCAAAAATCTTCCCAACAAAAGAACCATCATGAGTTATGCACTGGCTGACTTTATAGCACATGGAAGCTCTTATTGTTTATAACGAAGCTCGAACTAAAGAGCACTTCTGTATTGATGATTCGTGGTTTAGTTTTCTATGCACTTTATTCTTTCTTCATTGAAGAGGTCTTTTATTTTTTAAGAAATATGTCACAATCTGTGTCTGTGAATGTATATATATTTTTCCTCCCAGTAATTTTCTTCATGCTTGACAAATGAACAACTGCCAATCTTTCTCTTTTTATGTTCATTTACAAATTCTTGCAGTACTACACTGGTATTTGACACATGATCCTGATGTTTTCTTTTCAACATTTCTCTTGAAGTAAATACTTTTAGTGTTTATTTGACTTTTGAGAGATAGAATTCTATCCAATAGCATTCAACTGCTGTACAAAATAGCTCCTCACTGTGATGGTGCAACAACACCAAAAATGCATGTTTGCAACTCTCTTCTGCCGCGTGACAATCTTGACAAGTACACTTGTAACCTGTTCTTCATTATAACAATATTGAAACTGTACTTATATTGTTTAGAGCGATACACAAAGAATCTCCTGACCATCAATCCGTCTATTTTCGGAAGATTTGTACTATCTGCTCTCGCAAATCCAACATCAATGGTTGATTTTGCTATTAATACAAATAATTTACGATATTTACAAATATAATAACGGAGACTTGGACGATTTTTTGCCAGTTTTAGGAAAGAATAGTAGTGCAAATCGACGAGTTGTTGAATCAAATTTGACATTTCTTTGTTTACTATATGAGTGACGTCACGGCCCTGACCACAGGATATCAAAGCGTTTACGGCGTGAGATAAAAAAAATTTATTTCTAGCATTTTCAAATTAAAATTTTACAGTAATCATTCATTGTTATTTATTAAAATCGGTATATTGTGGAACCTTATGCCAAATACTGTTAGAAATAAACAATATTTTAATAAATTTTGATATGAGTCAACTACCCTATTGTCTTATCTTGTGACTACTTCACTGTCATTCTGAAATATTAAAAATTTTCTATCATATTTTTAGTCATGTCAAGTTTACAAATAAATTCGTTATATTGGTATAGTATTATCGTCTTATAACTAAAGACCAGGAAAAGGGACGACCTGGTCTTTATTTTATCAAACTCTGTATTTAGAAAACACAAATATTATAAACTAAATGTTGCATACACATCTTTCGTATGTGTATCTGTATTGAGTAATCCTTTTTCATTTTTGTTTTAAATATGCATGTACATTTAGTTCAAAATTGTCAAAGCTAAACCCAAAATTTAAAAAAATGTTACTCGTAAGGAAAAGAAGATAAAGTCAGATGTGGATCACTCAATTCAGCAAAAGGACTACGTGCTGATTCTCAGTAAATAATCTCTCTATTGTCGAAAGTTTTATGTAATTATGTAAAATTAGCAAAACTTTATAAGTAGAGTTCGGTACCTACTCGCTAAATTCATTAAGTTATAACTATCTATCTACTCGACATATTAAACAACAGAGTTCCAGCTCGCACTGCAGGGGATTTTTTGTGACTAACATTAGTGATAGAACATGGAACTTACGAACTTATAGACAACGCTGAGTTTGTGAGAGGACCATTGTTGAATAACTTCTAGGTAGAATACTATTAAAATTGTGTGAATATAAATCTTTTACTCGGCGGTTGGACGTGTTTTTCCATTTTTCCAGTTTTTCATTTAGGGGTTCTTAATGGAATTTTAACCAAATTTTGTGTTCCTCGAATTCTTCAGGAGATACTGTAAATAACATAATTTATTATGTTATAATGTTATGTATAGTGTAGACCTTGTTATTAAATAAACGTCATGATTATTTATTTTCAACACACTTGCTCGTAAAGTGGATCTAATTTCACCGGCTTTAGATACATAAAGCAGCTCATAAAACACGCGTGTGTTACAGCTGAGGCACGCATCACAGAGTCCGGCAATGCTGCACTTGTCGATCTCGGCAGTAAAGCCCCTTTATTTTTTTAAAAGCTAGATGTAATATAAAAGACATCAACGAACCACATAGATTTTTCAAATTATTATTTTCATACCATTATTTAGTTTGTCTAAAAATTAACAATGATTTGTGTTATTATACAAAAAAAGTATTTTTCCTCACAAGTGTGTCGAAAAACGTCTAAAATTTCGCCTCATGAGTTATAACCAACATACAGGACTTATATCATAATTTACTATTATTTACATACAGTAGTTTTTATCTAAGTATTTGTAAATAGCTAGATGCCAAGATAATAATATAAAATGGAACTACTCACTGTCTTGCTCTTCTGTCTGAGTGAAAATTACTGGCTCATTTGCATCGGGAGATTTAAACTGACGCTGTTGTCCTTTTTCTATAATCCCAAGACTACGCAGTTTCTTTTTTGGTTATTATATCTATCAACCTATTTTCCCTTGCAGGGATATATTTGCCCTAACTATATTTTTGGCTTGGTATATAATAGGTTTCCTGTAATGAAATGCAAAAATGAATATAAATAACATCAAACAGCAAGATTATGGTCAAAAAAGTACAGCGCATGCTCTAAAACGGATTTTATTTAGGTACCTAATAGTTGTAATTAGCTAATTAAACGCGTTAATGTATGTGTATGTATATATTTTTATTTTATATACAATTAAGTTGCCAAAGAAACAGGCTGCCCACGGTCCCTATAGATGTCGATTGGTATTCGGACCCGTGGCAGTCACATGTAACTAGAGTAGGTACGTGACTCCTGTAACACTTGCAAATCTACAACCCCGACAAGTATGCCAATGTACGTAACCAACTTGTGGCATAAGATGTCAAGCCACACTACCCAATAATTTTACTGCCTGTTTTACGCTTCAAACCGAAACACAGCAATGCAAGCACCGCTGCTTGGTAGGAATATGTAGGTATATATATATATGTAGTTATGTATGTGTGTGTATACCTCTTCCTGTATTCTTCACCCTGCCTCAACCCTGTTTCACTCTCGAGTGAAACCAAGTTCAGTATCCGTTAAATCGTTACAGTTAAGTGATACTAAGCATAACGTAAGCGTACGTAAACACGTTAACACATAGTAATAGTACATAATACTTAAATATGTTTTTAAAACTAAATCTAAGTACTTACTTTAATAAAGAATTACTAGCTGCAAATAAGTAGGTAAACTACATTTAAGATGATGATAATGAACTACCTACAAAATATAAGCATTCAATTTAGTTAGGTGTACCTTATGTATTACTTACACATAGATTATTTTCTTTTTTATATTCCGCCAGCCCGTGTCGGAATTTTATTCTGTCTTTTATGCTCGTAGCTGGAATGAGCTGGTTTATATTAGATTCCGTGATTTTGTCAAGGCAATCAGTGTCTATACCTGAAAACGTTTGGCTTGTTTTTCTTGTATATTTTGTTATATATTAGTAGAATTAAGGTTTTTGGGAAATTATATAATGCTCTTGGATTTTAATTGTTTATTTATGACATATGTATTAATTGACAAGTCTTCTTTTCAAGTCGACGTTATGGTCTTATACACAAAAAGGCAAATTATAAGAAGTTTCTTAACAATACCTTAAGCTGAAAGATGGATTTTTAATTATTTAAAAATTTATGTACCTGCACACAAAAACAGCAACAAAAATATATAACACTAAATAAACAGCCAATGATATAAAAATAATATGATAAATAAATAAATATGCATCGATAGCCGGCTGCGTGGTCTAGTGGTTGACACCTGGTGTTGATCGGGAGGTCCGGGGTTCGATTCCCGCTTTACACTTCACGTCAGTTCTTTTCTTACCATGATCGATGCGAGACTACGGGGGCCAATGGTCAAAAGTGAACAAATATTGGTCTAGTTTTGCCGTGCCACGTTCGCAGCGCAATACAACCGACACTTTTTTCATATAAAGTATATAATTAAAGCGCTTTACCTATAATCCATCTACCTTTATTATTGTAATATTATTGTACACAGCACTTCAAGTTATAGTATATCTAAGTATATCAGAGCCGTTCGATTCGAACGACAATGTATGGGAGTGATTCCACATTACGAACTATTTTCATACAATGCCCTTCGATACGTTCTTACGAAACGAACGCGAAACTTAGTTTGATCACCAAACTATGGTTTGGTTTAGACTCTGAACCAAACCAGTAACTAAACTTTAGAACCCTAAGTATTAGCACAATGAGTTCTGATGAAGGCACGTGGAGACAGGGGCCGAAAATTCCGTTTAATGAACTCACCTTTGAATACTTCTTGAATTTGTGGAGATACGCCCCAATTTTCTAGCAGCTCCGACAAAAAATCACACTGAAATTATTTACCGCACCTAACGCACAATGAAATAAACTCGGCCGGCGGTCACGGCCAAGCAAATCGCAATGCTATGCTGTGCTACGCTACTACGCACCGGCCAGTGGCCACCCCACCCACGCCAATACCGCCCGCTAATCGACCAATCACTGCCTAGAAGCATGCGTCACACCATAATTCACTATATATGGTCATAAAAATTGCGTTGGCAGCTGTTGCTCTACTGTAGATTTTACAAAACAAAATGTTAAATTTACAAAATCACAATGGTTATTATTTCATTTCTAGATTATTCCGGAATGTCCAACGTAACGGCATGGGGACGTGCAAAAACCAGTGCCATTTATTAGAAAGGTTTTATTTAGCGTGCACTGTATTTATGTGTACCTAATTGGTTTTAAGCGTGACCCAAACTTTATTTGGTAAGGCTAATGTAAGCCTCTGGTTACATCATCAGTATTTCATCAGTCTCCGCTGGACTAGCGAAAATTCGTCTATCTACTGGGTTACACGATCATTCTGGCGTCAATCATACCAGGCTGATGGATCAGACTGATGAAATACTGACGGTGTAACCTCAAATATTTCCGTCCCTCCCTCCGTTCCATCGAGATCTCGGCTCCTGCGGTCATCTAAAGACTTCGGGTTCGCACTTGATGATAGTGACACCTTTTTGGAAATTCTCTAAGTCAAGCCCTTAAGATCATGCCACCTAGGCTCAAAAACCTTATTTTCTAATAATATAAATTAAAAAAAAAAACAAACAAAAAACAAAACAAAAGGTACCTATATGAATTGTAGCAACTTGTTGAACTGATTTTTTTTCACGCGGAGTATGGAAATGCTGATATTTATTAACACCGTAAGACCTAAACCTAGGTAGGGTCATGCCACTAGGGAATTAGGGCCAGGGAGGAACTATTATACTTACCTACCTATAGTAAACTTTTGTTTCCAGCACCAGTAAGGGTATCAAATAAAAGAGCTTAGCTTGAAGAGAATAGCATTTTGAACCTAACAACATTGATAACATTGACTTAAACTGGCGTACCTACCTATAACATATTATTTTGAACCCCAGTAATAATGTATGAAACAATGAATAATTATACTTATTGATAACAAAAGATGCTTAGTCGTATTTTTGTACAAACCTAAAATAAATTGACAAAAGGCGGCCTTATTGTCTAGGCCGCAATCACTACCAGGTAACCTATAGGTAAAGGAACGTTAATAAAGGTATCAAATGAAAGAGCTTGAAGCGTAGAGCACTATGAATGAGCCTTTTTTTCGAGGGGAAATGCGTGACCGTACACTATGAATGAATACTAGCAACATTGCCATATTTCAACATGGCCCCCACTCAAAAATTGCATTTTTACATTGTCTTTTTACATACGCTTTAAACTTATGAAAAGGCAAATCAGTACCTTACACTTTGTGGAACTTTGTTGTGAAAATTTATACATTTACCAAAAACGAGCCTCTAGTTTTCTGAAGTTTTCTGAAGTTGCAACGACAAGATTATTTTTATTTCGTGTGGTGAATTTTGAAATTGATATAAAATGTAGGTACTTATTATAATTTTTATAGACATACCCAAATAAATGTACCTACTGTAATTTCTGCCGCAAAGCAGCAGTGCTTGCATTGCTGTGTTTGAACAGTAAGATATGACAGTAAAATGACTGGGTACTGTGACATTACATCTTAAGTCTCAAGTTAGCAACGTAGGTACACTATTGTTCTTGTGGTGGTTGCAGAGTTGCGAATCTTACAAGAACCAGTGATCGTTACCACCACAGAATACAGAGGGCCTTATTACCGATCTCATCATTTTGATCATTTGTCCATTATTTAATGATGCCATCATTGAAATTATGCCATAGTGATGATATCATTGGAGATAATGCAGCATTTCATGACTTCTTTTTCTCAAATTTATACCATGTCATACGATGAAAGATCTATAATTGGCCTGCAGAAAGAGGTTAGAAGTGAAGTGATAATGTAAAATCGATAATGTAACACGTAAATAAATAAACACTTTTTAGGGTTCCGTAGCCAAATGGCAAAAAAAGGAACTCTTATAGATTCGTTATGTCTGTCTGTCTGTCCGTCCGTATGTCACAGCCACTTTTCTCCGAAACTATAAGAACTACACTGTTGAAACTTGGTAAGTAGATGTATTCTGTGAACCGCATTAAGGTTTTCACACAAAAATAGAAAAAGGCAATAAATTTTGGGGGTTCCCCATACGTAGAACTGAAACACAATTTTTTTTTTTCATCAAACCCATACGTGTCCATACCCATATCTATGGATAGGTCAAAAATCATATTGAGGTTTCTAATATCATTTTTTTCTAAACTGAATAGTTTGCGCGAGAGACACGTCCATAGTGGTTAAATGTGTGTCCCCCCCTGTAACTTCTAAAATAAGAGAATGATAAAACTAAAAAAAATATATGATGTATAACCATGCAAACTTCCACCGAAAATTGGTTTGAACGAGAGTTTTTTTTAACTAGTAAGTAGTTTTTTTTAATACGTCATAAATTCGGTTTGTTGTTGTTGTCTGTTGATTTTTTCCGTCGTTCAACTTCAATCCAAATTCCTCCAAATAAAATCGTAATTTATATTTTATCTGTTAGTTATTGTAAGTATTAATTGAATACCTATATTAAAGAAGAATTTAACATGTCGTATTCCGGAATTCTTGTCGACATTTCTTTCAGAATAATGCAATGTTAAAACTGTAAAATATGCAACAAGAGTATCAAACTATCTAACTAAACTAATACTTTGGTATAAACGACTCTACTCTTCTATGATTTCAACTAAAATTTATGGTAAGAACAGAGCGCCTCATTGCGGTAGAAATGGGAACTTTTTTCTACCATTGTGTTTTCATAAATATAACAATTCTCTCAGGTAGATTCAACATTAAAACTGTGATATATACAACAAGAGTATTATGCTATCTACTTAACACAAGTCTACTTAACTCTTCTGTGATTTCAACTAAAATTTTTAGTAACAACAAAACGCCTCACTGCGGTAGAAGTTTTTTCTACCACTGTGTTCTTATAAATATAACATTTCTCACAGATTAATTTAACGTTAAACTGTCAAATATGCCACAAGAGTATGATACTATCTACTAAACTAACACTTTGGTATAAACGACTTAACTCATCTGTAATTTCAACTAAAATTTATGGTAAGCACTGAGCGCCTCACTGCGGTAGAAATAGGAACTTTTTTCTACCAATGTGTTGTCATAAATATAACAATTCACTTAGTTAGATTCAACATTAAAACTAAAGAGTATTATGCTATCTACTTAAGTAACACTTTGGTATAAATGACTTAACTCTTCTGTGATTTCAAGTAAAATTTTTAGTAACAACAAAACGCCTCACTGCGGTAGAAGTTTTTTCTACCACTGTGTTCTTATAAATATAACATTTCTCACAGATTAATTTAACGTTAAACTGTCAAATATGCCACAAGAGTATGATACTATCTACTAAACTAACAATTTAGTATTATCTTCTTTGTGCTTTTGTAATTTCAACCTTTTATTTACGTAAAAACCACAACACAATCTTCTTGGTAACAGGCGTCCTAAAATATTTAGTTAATGAAACCTAATCGATGGTTAAAGTTATTAAAGAAAAGTGAAAAAACTTTATTTTCCAGTAATCTAAAATGTTTTGTAAATTGAAAAGTAAAGATTTAGTAATTTATACTATTACTCTTATAAATTCTATTAGTAATAAGTCAACCGTCGGGACTTCGATAATTTTAATTCTCTCAGTGAACCTGATATCAAGGAGGAATTCTGTGGAATTGTCCAAATATAACACATCAAATCTAAGGAACTCGAATATTATATCTCTGACTCGTGATCGCAGAGACTTAGCATAGAAGGTACGATCTACTAACAACCGCTCCGGGGAAAGCCACTAATTAAAAAAAAAAGAAACCTATAACTATTTGTTGGTGTACTTTATTGCCCCTCATTTTATAGTTTTGTACCCAATTTGTACCTGATTTTTACCTGCCGAGATTGATCAAACAAACCTGAACCATCCTGCCCTTGGCTTGTATTGATTAAACATTTAGTTAAGTGCTTTGCATTAAGGGAGTTTATTTACTTAAGTGACATATGCATAAGTGAATTATGTACCTACAAGAATAAAGCTTTTCATTTTGTATCGAACTAAAGGAATAAGTTTGTTTTTTTCTTTCAACTTTAAGATTTCCCTATATTTCTACTATTTAGCAAGAAAAAGCACTACACCTGATAATGTATTTTCTTGAGATCATACTAGTTTGAATATATATTAAGGAATTATTTGAGTTTCGTTTACATATATCAAATTTAAAAAGCTTCCATCCGCTATAAAAAGGATTTTTAAAAATTCAACCGCAAAGGGTAATACGGTTTAAAAGTTAGCATGGAGTTGTCGTTATTTTTGAAGCTATTTTGGGCACAGATAATATAATACTTATGGGCATTAAACTTTGTATTATACAAAAAATAACACTTATATGGAATAATGGGCAAACATGCGTTTTCGATAATTTTACCCTTACAGGGGTGAATGTTTGATATTAATTTCAGTATCGCGGTATTATTTTAATGAAATTAAAAGCCAATATACGATAATAACTTGTTCATTGCAATTTCTATACACTCACATTAAAAAATCACAAATCTTCAGCTCGAAGGCTAACTACCAACTAACCTTAACATTAGCTTTCGAACCATAAATCTCACGTCATATTTTTAGCCAATAGGAAGCCGACGCACTAGTGTTACTATTTTACAAAACCTAATGTACTACTATTACACAATTGAGAAGAAATAAATTAAAATGTACAAAAATTTAATTCACACCTCTTTTTGAAAGCTACCCACCTTTTTTGTAATAAGCTTAGTTATAATCTAGATTATTTTTAAGGTGAGAAAATATTGAACTACCACAGGAAAACACAACATGAGAAGATGCGGACGATAAGCTGGTGATGAACATTTAAAAAAACATTATGCGTAACTGTTTTTTTTTTCGATATTCCTTCTGCGCCACGAGCGAGACACCCTCCCGCTCGGTAGGACGCACGTGCTGAAATAATTCCATTCCGAGATATCGAGCACTGATTTTTATTATAGCCAGCAAACGTTCCTCAGTCCATTACCGCACGATTGAGAAATCACTGCGCGAAGAAAAGGCGGTGGTGCTTCGAGTGGAATATCAAATTTTTACGTAAACAATATCGGAGGTGGAGTGTTGCTAAGGGGAATACACGGTAATGTCGAAATGCTGTTATATATTCACAAAAGAGTAGAAGACTGATTTTCTTAAATTTTAATGTCCCACGTGTGGGTTATTAAAAATATTGGACATATATTTTATTGACAGAATCAAACACTTTCGACGATATATTGTTTGATGCGTTGCATAACGTTATAAATTTGTTAAGTATTCCAGTTTCTAGTGACGTAGCGAGCTCCAGCTTCTCAACTTCAAATCCAGTATTTTTAAGGGATCCGCGCCTCAATAACAAAAACCGGATCCCTTATCTTACTTCTTTACTTCGTTGTCTGTCTGTCTGTCAGTCCGTCTATATGATATCAAAGTGAAGTTATACCTTATCAAATACCTAAATGGGTCTCAGAAATATGCCCGTTAATGCGTATTTTCGCATATTTTGTGACTTCACAAGGCAATAAAAACCTATAAGGTACTTGCCGTTAGTCTAAAATCATGAAGTTTGGCAAGAAGCAATGTCTTATAGTCCCTGTTAAGGAACAAATCGAAGACCGTAAATAAGTACTTACTTAGAAACTTAGCGGGCTTACTTTTGAAGCAGGAACCAAACTTTGTGTGCTTGTTCAGACAAGCGAAACAAACAACTTTTACTATGGGACCAATCTAGAAATCGCGAAAAAAAATCAGCTGTTCCATACATTTAGGTTCAGTGGATGTTGAACATTTGTATGGAACAGCTGATTTATTGGATATTTTAGAAAATTAATATAAAATTAAGAAGGTGAGTTATTTTTTTATTCATTGTTAAATTACTCTAGTACCATGTAATCGTCCCTTAAATTTTCCTGGGTCATAATAAAAGTAACCCTGTATAGTTAAATGTGCCAGCTTCGTAACTAAACTATCTCAGAAACGTTTTATTATTTCTACAATGCAATAAGCTGTACATTTCGATACAGGTGCGGAGAGTGTGTCATTTCTTCACGAGTCCCGATTTGTTGACCCAAGCCGAAGACGCAGGTCAACAATAGGGATTAGAAAAAATCACAATTCTGCACGTGCATCGAACGACGTTTTTAATACATTTGTGAAAAAAACAAGGAAAGGAAATTATTGAAAAAAAAAGTTTAATATTAGGACCAGTAATAATGTAATTTCGCGGGAGTAGGTAAGTTCCTTTTTTTAGAGGACATGGCAAAGAAAAGGTTTCAATGCATTCAGCCAATTCAATGACAATAATTTGAATTCAAAATAATTTTAATTGCGTCATTTATTTTATTCATTTACATGAGTAATAAGTTTTTAATAAAAAAATAACACTATTTTAAATTTCATTCATGTAATAATAGTATTTATGATGCAAAATAATCATTTCATACAGGAAAATTGCACAGATAACTTTTTGATTAAAAACCTCCTTCATGCATGTTATATGCAGAAGTAAAACAAAAAGCATTAGTGTAGAAAAGAATAACTTTCCACACGCTAAACACGTATGGAAACGTCTACTTTTTGAGCAAATGCATTAAAAGAATATATTTGTTTGCTGTTTTTTGATTATCTTACTGACGGACTTACCTATATTAGTATAGATTATGATTTATCAAACTTATTCCGCGTACCTATTATAGGTCTTGATCGTGGAACTGTTCCTATGAATTTTCACGACCTTGTCCGGCAGCGATGCGTCACTCAACAAATTGTATTGAATAAATAATGGTAATAACTAAATTAATATAACAGTTGTTTATTTAAAATTGTTAACTGGATGGTAACTGACACTTATTGTACTGGTTTACTCTAATTTAAATACCAGTGGTCCTACTTTTACTGTTTTAAACTACCAACTTGTACTGTTCACTTCTGTAGCTAATACTCGTACTTTTACAGAAAGTAAGGTAGCTTTCCGATTAATTTGCAAGGCTCAAAGCCTTGCAAATTACTCGGAAAGCTCAGACCATCTGTAAAGCTATCGATCGACTGTGGTTAAGGGTTATGTGCAATGGACTAATTGACTGCAGGCACGTCTTCGAGATAAGCGGAATGTCGGCAATCGACGTCATAATCTGCCAATTCGCGGCGACGTCTCGACTCCTGGTTCGAGCAGTATTATTGTCATCCTGCAGATATCGAGCTGCACAGATCGCATTGGCGCATGATTTGGATTACAATGGACTTAGATTAACGCGTAAATGCTTTTTTAATATAGTTGCTCAAAAAAAGTGGTATATTACAGGGCTGTTTAGCGTGCGGGAAGTTACACAGAGTGCTTTTTCTTTACCAAATGTCAGATGTCTAAAATCTGACATACATTTTGCTTTTTTCCTGCTTTTTTATTTTCTAGCATGCTAAGTTAAGATTGCGCTAAATAATCTGGCTGGTCTACCAGATTTTGTATTGTAAAAGCATACCTAAAAGCAAAGCATAACAAAGAGCACGGCCGAACCTTGCTTTTGAAAACACGGCAAGCAAAGCATAGCACGCGTTTGCTTTGTATCTACTGTGTACGTACTACGACATATTTGGCGCCATTTTTTCTAAAATGTATAAGAAATAAATTACACAATGGTTGTATTATTGTATCATTTTTTAGCAACTGTATTAGAAAAAGTTGTTCAATTCACGTGCGGGACTGTCATTTCAACTCGTTCCGACTGTCGGTCGTTTGTCGGTACTCATTATAATGACAGGCATCCCGCACTTGTAGCGAAAATAACTATTATCGTACACAATGCGTACACAATGGAAATTGAAGAGTGAAGAGACTGAATAGTAGGTACCCAAATTGATAATATCATAATTTACTAAGTTTCCCAAATTTACCGGAGACTTTGTACCGGGGTCGCCTGCTTGGATACCTCCGTCTTACCTGTTTCTTCCACCGAGCAGCAGTGCTTGCATTGCTGTGTTCCGCTTGAAGGGTAAGATATGGCAGTGCAATTACTCGGTACCGTGACTTTACATCTTGTGTCACAAGTTGGCAATCGTACACTGAAGTTCTTGTGGGGGTCGCAGATTTGCTGCTCACAAGTATTATAGGTGACTGTTACCACTTACCACCAAACAAACATACAAGACAATATTTCGACTCGGGAGTCATTTGAAAACGCGACTTCTACATAAAACATTAACAAAGTACAAAAAGAAAACAATGCAGTTGAAATTTTTACCTGCATCCGATATCTTATCGATTTGGAATCTTATTGGATTTTTCGAGGAAATCGCAAAGTCACTTAAATAAAAATACATTCAGACCTTTCTGATATCTTACTTAAAGCACTCCACGCACAGCGGTGGCAAGCGAGACATCCGCGGAGCGGATTTTTTTGTAATGTTTGTATTGTTATGGACCATGCCACACGAAACCGCCTGGAGAAGCGGCGCGGCGCGGCGTAAGTAAATCGCATGCTGTAGTTCTGCTGCCGTCCCCCCTTGCCGCCGCTGTGTGTGGAGCGCTTTAGCGAGTACTGTCGGCTTACTATTGAAGTAATTCCGATCGATCGGTATTGAGATTGTGATTTTTCGTACGTTTATTTTTTCGCATTGGCTCCAAATTGAGCCCGTATTGCACGAATTTTAGATGAACCGATCTCAGTATTATTTAGTTTTCTCAAAAACGAATCCAATTTGGCGCTTGTGTTGGTACCATTGATTTACTACCAAACGTAGATAGAGCACTTCATACAAAAACGCGCTTGAAATCTGTCACCTAATCGACTATACATTTGTACTCGCTGATATATTGTTGAATATGCACGCCCGAATTAAAATTACCATAAATAAAGGACCGTATTTATCGAATTCAACCTTATTCTACATTATTACGGCAACTTTTTAAAGTACGATCGTGTGAAGTTACATCATTTCATACCTAGCCACAGATCAATTGACGTTTTAGTAACTATGGAAAAGAACTGCACGAGTCGCGATTGGGCAGTTCTTCACCGGCCCACTTCTCGAACGTTCATGCGTTATCTACGTTTGGTAGTAAATCAATGGTTGGTACCCAAGCGTATGACGATCCATCGGAATTGGTTCAAGAGTAAGCCTACTGAACCGGTTCAAGAGTAAGCCTACTGAACCGGTTGAAATCCGAAAAAAGTAATATCCTGTACTTTTATGGGTAGTAATAATAAGCATCAACAAAAATCATATCCTGTAGTGTAGATATAATATAATATACTCGGATATAATTCATTTTAGGCATGGAGGGTAATTTCATGAGTTTTTCATATCACTAATTTAGGAAAACAAGTAGGCTGTACCTGATGGTAAGATGGCTATAGAGACGCCTGTAGCAAGACGTGGAACTTGTAAGATTTGAAAATCTACAAGACCTTTAAGGACCTCAATATACATTGTCATCTTGTAACATAGGATGTCAAGTCCCAGAATCCAGTAATTTCACTGCTTAAGTTGCGTTAACTTACCCAATCTATCACACTTACTTTGTATTAATCTAATAGACTTAAGAATAATTGTAAAAACGTACTCTATTATAAATAACGTATTCTATTAGAAAAAAATTGGGCACAGGTGTGCCCGAGCATATCTGTTCGCGTTCGCACCTGTGCCCGGACTTCTTTTCCTACCCCAAAGCAGGTCCCACTACCAAAACTAATCATAGCAACTTGTATCACTTACCGCGCGTTTGCACTGAGAAACATAAAACATGTAATGTTAATAAGTTGTAAAAACTCGTTGTATGATACAAATCTCAAAACTTGTTGTATGAGCTTTTGCGTTCGCACTGCCGAAAATCGTGTTGGATTGGAAACAAATCCTAAGATTTGTTGCAGATTGCATTAGGATCGCCTCAAAACTTGTTGTCTGTCGACGTTTTTTATGGATTTGTCAACGATAGCCTTCGCACTTTCGGCTGTTAAAGTCTTAATACATGTTTTGCAACTTGTTGGTGTGTTGACAATGGAAACGCATTCATAAGCATTGACAGAAACATGTTTAAAAAACATGTTTCTGTCAATGCAACAACAACAACAACACACAACTCATCACAATCTCAGTCATCTGCCTCCCGACGTATCAGCTGGTATGTATGACCAAAACCATGCAGAGTATAACAACAACTGTACTCCAAACTCCAACACAATACACAATGTAACACATGACGCTGCAGTTCAAACTGAGACTGCACACAGACACACGAACACTAGAAACATTATAACACATAGCATCAAGATACACATATATATACAACCACACCACCTTAAGTAGGGAGAAATTCTGAAGTAGTCCAATAGCATCAGAACCCTCTAAACTTCCAAACTCCATCAATGAATAAGACATAAAAAAACCTGAACACAGCCATGCAAGCACCGCTGCATGGCGGCGGAAACAGGTGAGTAGATTTATAAGCGCGCAGACGATTCCAGTAGGTAATAAAGAATAAAGAATTTACAGTAACTTCTTCAGCGGCAATTATAAGTGAACATAAGGAAAATACCAGAAAATGCCAGACAATAATCATAGATATTGAATATTTCAGCTACATAGATTACGTACATATGTAAGCAAAATAATTGAAACAGAAGTCGCATTGTTTCAATAAGCCAAATATTCTAACGGGCGCATTATGCACTAACAATCTCATTACAGGTCTTACAGCAGTGACCCACATTCCAGGTTGGAGTTATCGCCTACATTAGGCCGAGGAGGCATTATATGTCTAATCCACACCCATGCCTCTAGACATTCCTGCACGAGTGCTAGACGTATTTCCGCCGAGAGCGAACTAGAGATGTTATTATTTAAGTCGACGCTTGCCAGTGACGGGTTAAGGTGTGGTATATGGCATAAGATACGGGCGACTGAATTTCTTAAGTTGCTTTAGTACACTTCAATATCGATTTATAGTTACGCGATCAATATATTTTGTTATGACAAAGTGTTTTTTTAATTCTTTATTTGTACCTAATTTACCTTTTGAAACAAATTCCGATCGATTTATTTTGATATTGTAATTTTAGGTTCTCTTGAGTGACAGAATCGGTGCCAAATTGGAACTAATTCTTCATTCCGCGGAGCTCGGATTCAATTTGGCGATCCAACAGTAAGCCCACAGGTAGAAATATTTTTTAAGCTTCAAGGTAGATTGCTAGATATCATTTTTTTATTTAAAAGTAGCGACTCCTTTGAAGAGTTTAAGGTGCACTGTGTAAATACATTATCCAAATTTTCTATTTAGTAATAAAGAAACATAATTTTTTTAGTATTGAAAATATGTTTTATGAGTAATTGTTTGAAAATATTTTTATAGTAAACCTTAGTTAGCTACTATAAAAAATATTATCTAATAGCTAAAGTTAGTCATGGCTTAAGCCTAATACTGTCTCCATCTACCCTAACTAACACAATGAAACAGTTAAGTATTATAAATAGTAAGTTTAAGTTTTATATTTAACTTATTAAAGTAAGCTTTGAAACAAGTCGTTGATATGTAGAACAATACAAAAACTATATTAAAATCGGTAGTAATTCCTCAACACGCTTATAGACTGGACCAAGCCTCGAGACGGGGTGACAAATCCCTTCAAAAAGCTACAGCGTGACAAAATGTGCAATTTAGCGTGCAGCGTGAACGTCCGTAATTTTTATTTTCCAGACGTTGCTGATATACACCATGTGCCAGAGTTTCTGTACCGCCAACTATCAACAACAGGTGTATTGCAGCATTATAAAACAGGCGACAGCGCTCCGACACAACTTAAACACACGCTGTACAATAACAAGTGCCGCTTAGTGAAAACCATCGTGTTATGTTATGTGTAGGTACACTATTGTTTTTTATTTGTAACCTAACCTAACCTTACCATTTTTTTATAATTTCAATTACTTCAACGTTTTTGTTGCAATTCAATGCTTTAATTTAATGTAGATTTGTAAATCTATAATAACTTTATATGAGGATGTAACGGGCTCATTATTTGTTTATTTTTTATAGTACTGCGGTTATTCGCAAAGCATTCACATAATAATAACAATTTGTCATAATAATATGCATCACAAAAAAGGTGTAAATAGCATTCAACGTATTAATGAACATTAAACAATAATTATAATAATGTTTTATTAAAACAATCAACATCAGTTAACAGTTAATATTATAAATTACTAGCTGTGTCCGCGAACTACGTTTCGCCATAATAATCACCCAGGGTTATAAAAAATAATTTACGCTTATTCTTAGACCTACCGAACATATACAAAAAATTTCATAAAGATCGGTCAAGCCGTTTCGGAGGAGTTTGGTTACAAGCATTGTGACACGAGAATTTCATTTATTGAGGTACTCGTAGCTCAAATTTTTTTAAACTTTTACATTCCATATTAATTACTTAAACAAATTACTAGTCCAACATAATAAGGTATCGATCGCTGTGTTGAATTGTTCTTTCTGTAAAAAAAAAACTCTCTCAAAACTCTTCTGAAAACTGAGATTTTTTTTATTTATTTATTAAAACTTACAAATAAGGCCTTACATATGTACAAAGTCCCACAAAACTGTATAAATATGCAGTTTGACTGTGGGATCGGTTCAGTCTCACATTTTATGTCAATACATGAAGTGCCACAATAAAAATAAAAAAGAAGTAGAACATCTATTGGACACAACTGCATGATAATTCATACAATTGTGTCCAGCAGATGATCCCTTAACTTATTTTTAAATTTTTGTTTATGGGTCACCTGTCTGATGTCCACCGGCATGGTATTCAGCACGTAGGGTAGGCGCTTTTTGATAGTTCTATCACCATAATAATTGTTGAGGTACTTCATACCTGCCAGCGGACACAGACCTAGTCCCGTGCTGGTGCTGAACCAGACACAAGTTATGCTCTTGATTCCCTTGGTGGTTAACTGCAAATAAGTATTTATGTTTTAAGCCCGCTGGCAATTTTTTACAAATTTTAAATAGTTTATTGTAGTTATTTTTGCATTTCGCTTTTGTTTTATTACCAACAAGCAATTTTAAAAATCTAATTTGGAGTGATTCTAATTTATTAATATTAGTTTTAAAAGTTAGTCCATAAGAATCAAGAGCATAGCAAGAGCAAATGGAGAAGAAATGGTTAAATAAATTATAAAAAATTCTATTTTCATTTCATTTTAATGAAAAATGAGTTGTTTTGAGTAGTACTTATGTAAAAGTTACGAAAAAACAATTCGCTACTTCATCGATTCGTTGCGAATCAATTAACCACCTTACATATCGATGACTTTGATCGATTCGCCAAGTTATTTAGCGATGGCATTATGTCAATCCCATACATTTTGTTCTTATCGAACATCGTTTTTAAATTGTCACTTTGTCTAGGTCCCCATTACCTAATTTCTGAGATTAGCGCGTCAATAACAGAAATAAACTCTTCAGCTTTTTAATATTAGAATCGAAGAGTATCCATAATGTGCACATATTAAAATAAGCGAACGTATGCTTATTTTTATATTATTTAAAAAAACTGATACTAAGCCAGCTGCTCGATTGACTGTAAATTTTAGCAAGGAACTTTGAATTCATATAATTTCAACATTAAACCATTGCAAAAATTAATATTTTTATCCTAGTAATTTGTGACAGCTTTACTCTCAATTTAAATTAATTATTTATCACTCATATTTTAGCGTTATTTCACGCGTGTTAAAACATAGTCGAACAAAAAACATCGACAGTAGTGTAGGCTCATCGACCTTTTTGAAATAAAAAAATATCATTGTCCGATCACAAAACACGTGTTCAGTTACAAAGCGACACTGTGTTATTCATTGGCATAATAGTTACACCTTTGGCTACAATACACGCGGAAAATAAATAATGTGTGTACATATTTTTACGAAGTACTGCGTTGCCCTTCGCTACGAGCTTAAGGGGGAGTAGGTGCTTTGTGTCCGAGCATCAAACACTGTGAAATACTGAGCTCTATACTTGCAGAGGGTAGCACCGAGATGCAAGAGGGAATAATGCGATATAGAAAAAAATACTGACGAGAAAGATTAATTATATTATTACAAAAGAAACAAAAGTATGTTGTTTAAAACAATATCTCCAAAATTCGAAAAGGTTTCATGTTTTTAGTGTAGGTAGTTTCACTCGATACAATCTCTTTACAGTTATATAAATTTGTTATTCTTTTAATGAAGAAAAGCATTTTTCGTCAACAGCAGGAAACTGAGTACCTAACGTCGTCAACGTGGGTACCTAATATGTCTTACCTATTTCTGCAGTAGCAGCAGTGCTTGCTGTGTTCTGGTTTGTGTGACAGGCAGTTAAATGACTGGGTACTGTGACTTGGCATCTTACTTCACAGGTTGCTAATGTACTTTGGAGTCCATGTAGGGATTGTAGATTTGCAAATACGTCAGGATTCAGGAACTACATAGACGACTGTACCCACTTACTATCAGATGAACAGCCTATTGTTTGCCAACTTAGTCGTAAAAAAAATATTATAAGAGTAGGTACACTGTTTTATTACCATAATATCCTGAAAATTATCTTTTTTTTATCTTTATTTTTTTTTTATTTTTTATTAATAGCTTTACAATTATCTTAGTTTTATACATGTCCCGCAAAACTGCTGTTACTATGTTGATCTAGTAGTTCTGTTTACTATGTTGATTATATCGTATCTTAACACATCATGGAATGCGCATTTAGTTGTTGTAGCTGTTATAACAGTGATTTTTGACATACTTAGTCCGATATATGTAGTTTTAGTTTGTGATTATAATCCTTACCAAATCTAGAAGAATATATAAAAAAAAGAGCACAACATCCCCTTAATACAGCGATTTATCTTAGTCCCAACAAAAGTTTCTCACCTTACATGACTTACAGTAATAACTCAGACGGCTTATTTGCGCGATTAATGTTGGTTTTTAATTTCACGCCAACACAGGTAGATGCGAAGGCTTCGAGCATTAGTCTGCCTCATGTTGTTAGTAATTACTTAAAATGGCCAAGTGCGTGTCGGGCCACGCGCAATGTAGGGTCCCGTATTATAATTTGTATTGTTTTTGTTTTATTTTTCTATAACTTCACAGGATTTGTTAATCTATATCTACGAGTACTATCTGTGTTACTTATCTACCTACAAACTTTATTTAACTACTTTTGTAGGTACGAAATTTTCGTTTACCAAGCACATTTTAGAAGTTGGTCGAATATAAATCACTCATTTGTAAGCCCTTCCTAACTGTGTAGTTTTGCATTAATTTCGTTATATAGGGTGTAATGCAATCACTTCCGAAAAAAGAGGACACAATTATACTTGTGAAGCTGAACAACTTTCCAGGGTACAAGTATCTGAGCTTTCTAGTAAAAGTATCTGAGTCAACCTGCGGACAGACAAACGTACAGGTTGACATGCCAAAACTATTTACGCATTTCTTACCCTTATAGTACGGAACCATACAATGCGAGGAAGTTTTGATGTTTCAGCTGCGATAGCTAAGATAATATAGGTATTGATACAAAAAAATAGCGTTAATGAAACAGTTTTTCGTTTCCTTTTAAAGAATTACAAATAATAAAAAAGGGATCATATTTTCACATTGAATCTTTAATCATCACCTCAGCAACATGACAAAATCAGGGTGGTGATTTTGTAACTCATCGGTTGATCGGCAATCGGTATCAAACTGGATGACTCAATGAAGAAAAGCGGAATTATGTTCATTTGCTATAAGTATTGGTTGATTTATTCAATAACTATATAAAACTACTAAGACGACGACATTTTAAAATGTTAAATATATAAAAAATTAGTTTTAACCTAACAGAATTATCAAATCTATACGATAGCCGATTGCCGATGTGTTACAAAATCACCCCCTAGAACTAAATCAGACAAAATCAGCTTACGTGTTCATATTCACAGATTGCTAAGTCAGCAATTATTTATTTAAGCTTGACTCAGCGTTCGTTGACCGGGTTGACCTCTCACTGAGACCGAATAAGTTTTGCTGATTCTGCGACTGCGAATGTTGTGATATTCTCGTATTTGATTTTTAAAAAGTGTTCACTCATATCCTATCAATACTATTTAAGTATTGATGTAAATATTATATAATTGTGGCACCGCGACATTTAGCGTCACAATATCGGCAGTTGAGTGACGGGAGAAAAGAATGAAAATTCCTGTGGAAAATTCTGACAAATATATTATAAAAAAAATCACGCAGCCAGGTTAGGCAGAAATGCAACGAGTTGCAATATCGGGTTCCCTGTTTGTCATCGAAAGTTGTTGATAAGATTTTTATTTTATTGTACACGCTGTGAGCATAATTTTAGAAAGTTTTGTGTTTGGGCCCTTATTGGTAATAATAATATTTGTGTTTATCTAGATCAATGGGTCACCTGTAATAATGAAACCTCATGGTAAATCACCAACACAAATTTTGGCACGCTTTTTTTTCTAGATATTTCATGTCCTTTGGTTTCCTTGGTCTGAGGTTTTTACAGATTTCGACTACTGATAAAACTGACCACGAATATAACAAGGTTGTGTTCGTGGTCTCTTCCGTCAGTAGTGTCACTCAGCTACACAGCAGTGTCTATACAGGGTTGCTTTTGAAGCGGGAGCCAAATCTTGTGTGCTTGTTGCACACAATCATGTAGCTTCAGTGAACGTTGAACATTTGTATGGTTGATTTTTTTCGCGTTTTCACGATTAGTCTCATTGTAAAAGTTGTTCAGTTTGCTTGTTTGGACAAGCACACAAAATTTGGTTCGTGACTTAAAAAAGACCCATCTGTCATCTTACTGGAAATCACAAGTTTTTAACCAAAAAGTAATATAGATATATTACTAAAAATTACAAACTATTACTTAAAAATACTAAAAATTACTTTTCAGTTAATTTTCAGTTTCCGGTAACTAGATAATTACTGGATATTAATTGAAAACTTATTTTAGTAGTCTCTGTAAAATTTAAAAAGAATTAGCAGCATCTAGTAAGAGCTTGATTTAAACCTATTTTCGGAATTTTATATGATCGGGTGAAATAAGGATCTATTTGTAACAGACATGCACATTCATTAGACAATATTTTATGACTATATTTTAATACAAAATGCGTAAATTATTTGATTTCGCGGAGCATTTTTCCACACTTTCCTTTGCATTTCTAGACGTCTTATACTGCATGGGGTCCACAAAACCCTAAAAAGAGTTAGGCATCACTTCCAAGCGGAGGTGTACGCCATCATAGAATGCGTGGAAGCTAATTGCCAACGAAACTACAAAAACCAAACCATTTATCTTCTCAGATAGCCAAGCAGCTCTTAACGCCATTCAATCGAATGTTTTATATTCCAAACTGGTGACAGACTGCGTAAACAAACTATATGAACTGGGACAACATAACAGAGTTATTCTGAAATGGGTATCAGGACATTCAGGTGGCCAAAAGGCCGATGAACTTGCAAGGGCTGGAGCGCAGGGTCAACAGATAGGTCCAGAACTTTTGCATCTTTGGCATCCTCAGTCGTCATGGCATGCAACTCCTTAAGAAAAACCTTCTAAGTGAATCAAAAAAATACTGGCTAAACCAACCAGGATTGATACAAGCCAAAACCTTGATAGAAGGATACTCGCAAAAACAACTACCTGCTGATCTCATACAGCCCAGGGGAACTGAAATCTCTTATAGCCAGGGCCATCCTGGATTTCCTGGTAGCGGTCAGGCTAAAGGAGATAGGTACTGAGAAAGAAACTATCATTCATTAATTCATTCATACTATGATTTGGGCGGCGAGTCACAATAGATCTTTTAGGTCGCAGTGACTACAGCCTCATTGAAGCTGCATAACCCCAACAGACCAAATAATAGTAATAATAAGGCATCACTTGGGATGTGTTTACATTATATCAATCAACATATATTGATATGTAAATATAGAGCATTTCCAAAAGACCAATAGACAGTCTGTCAAGAGCAACCCAACCATTTCCATTTATATAAGAAGGTAAAGAGCATTAATTTAATAAAATTAATTCTATTTTCTACCTCGAAAGTGCTTGATTTATTCAGAGGTCTTCATTACTTGTTTTAAGTTAATACTTCGAATCGCGGCTTATTAATAATTTCGCTTAACAGTTAATTATGAAGTAAATAATTTGCAAATTTTTGCTTCGAAGTTACCAAGTTACTAAATAGCGAAATGTTGCTTGATTTGAAAATTCATCATTATAAATGTGCTAAGTAACCGGCCGACGCCGTTTCGCGCACTTAGTGGAGCCTTAAAGTTCGCAGCTAGTCAAAAGGATTTAGTTCACGAATCCAAAGCCACTATTTCTTTCGTACCAATGTAAGTGCCGAACAGAAATAGGTCAGAATGAAATACTGAATACACTGCAAATGAAGTCTGATTCCGCATTTACACATTCGTGAAAGTGCAGCGAGTAACGAGGAGAATCAAGCGCGCATAGCAGGTGGTGAATACGCTTGGTATTCGTTTCGCACCTCGCCTCGGTTTTCGTGCGTTCGCGGTGGGAGCAGTTTTTAACCGACTTCAAAAAAGGAGAAGGTTATCAATAATATCAATTCGGTTGTATTTTTTTTACGTTTGTTACCTCATAACTCCGTCATTATTAAACCGATTT
Source organism: Schoenobius gigantellus (assembly GCA_963935595.1). Classification (NCBI taxonomy): domain Eukaryota; kingdom Metazoa; phylum Arthropoda; class Insecta; order Lepidoptera; family Crambidae; genus Schoenobius; species Schoenobius gigantellus. Next base: position 27,642,884 of record OZ012554.1, read on the forward strand.
CCAAAATTCTTTTTGTATTCGATAGAGTATACTGCAAGGGTGGTCTTATGGTCACCAAAGTTAGGATCGGATAATGGGATCCCATGAAAATTGAGGAAAACCTTTAAATTTTAAGGTGTGTGTCCAACGCGTTTTGTGTGTATGTTACGCCATTACTCCGCCAATTGTGGACCGATTTTCAAAATTCTTTTGTATTTGATAGAGTGTACTCCTGGGGTGGTCCCAAGGTCACCAAAGTCAGGATCTGATGATGGGATCCCATGAAGATCGAGGAAAACACTGATTGGTGAGCTGGTATTAAATTAACCGTTTCTTTCACTAAAAAGACATACCTAAAAAGATTTCATTCACTAAAAAGTTAAAAATATTTTAACAAAAATGAAAACCGACTTCAAAAGCAATGGCAAGTCAAAATAATATAAGAATAGGTACAGACAACATCACACTTCTATATTGAAGTCGGTGACAAATTTTAACACTTTCTAGGAGATCATCGTTTGGCGCCAACTTCAATATAGAAGTGTGATGTTGTATGTACCTATTCTTATATTATTTTTAGCTTTTCAGGGTTTTTGAAGTCGGTTTTTATTTTTGTTTGGTTGCTATAAAAAATGGGGAACATAAACTATTTAATTACAGTAGTTTTCGGTATCGACGAAAAACTTATTAAAAAATTTAATTCTGTGCCTCCTGTTGTTAATGTTATTATTATTAATTACTGTGAAGTTCGTAAAATTACCAATTATTCAAGTATTTGCGTCTAGTAGTCATCATAATCATGTTACTGAGTTGACGATGGAAGGTTTCTGGTAGATTACGAGTTCGGGAATAATTCTTTCAATACCGTTTAGAGCGAAAGACGTTTTATTTTCAGTTATTCTGGCGTTGGCCTTGGCTCAAATTCTAATACGCATGTATTAACTTAACTCAAAAAAAAAAAAAAACTTCCACAAAAAATATAATCGACTTCAAAAACACCAAAAAACAAGTAATAAATAATATAAGAATAAATACAACATCACAGTTAGTTTCATCACAATATATTAAAGTCGGTGCCAAGCAATGATCACTTTGAAAGTTTAAAAAATATAAGAACAATTTAATATACACGTTATGATATAACAATTTATATGTTGACATTTTCTTAAGGCGGGATAATCCGTTACGATACAAGGAGCTAAGTTAGCTTATCTCCTTGTATCGTAAAGACCACTCATTTAGGTATGCTGTAGGATTTTAGTCCACGAGTGGCTCATCCACTTTCCCGATACCTAACTAAACCTCCAGAAACTCTCCGCCCTCTATGAAGGACCCGTTCGGGACAAGGAATTAGAGCTGGGATTTCGCTTAAGGACGGTGTAACGGAAATCTCGTTAATATTAGGACGGTGTTGCCATTATGATAAGTTATGTCAGAAAGATAGAAAAGACAAATTTATTACACATTGCAAAAGTACAGAATGCTTTCGAAATGTACCACTGTGTCTCGAGACTAACGACTACAATCCGTGCGTGTTGCCAGTGATGACGTACGGAACTGAGACGTGGCCGCTTAGAATGGTCTCATAAGAAGGCTCAAGGTCGCTCAAAGGGCAACAAAGAGGGTTATGCTCAGGGTTTCTCTACGTGATCGCATCAGAAATGATGAGATTCGTAGACTATAGAGTCACCAACATATCCGAAAGTATTTGCAAGTCTAAGGTTCGCTCACAGGGCTGACGGCCGTTTGGGCGGAAAGATCCTTGAGAGGCGCATACCGGGAGACCCTGCGTTAGTAGGTTCCGCACAAACTGGACCGACGATCTGGTGAAGGTTGCAAGAAGCCGTTGGATGCGAGAATCGCAGAACTGATTGATTTGAAGATCCCTAAGGACACATCTCCAACAGTAGGTAGGCGTCTCTTGGCTGAAATGATGATGAGATTCAAAATTATAGTTTATTGTAATTGTATCCGAGACGAGCTAACGGGTGGTTCACCAATCGACGGTCACCAGGCCACGTGGCATAATTTTGCCAAGTATGGCGTTACACTTACTCCGCGAATGTGAATGTTTCGTCGAATAATTCGAGAAATGACGAGGAGAATTACACAGTATTGTAAATTCGGTATGAAACGTGTACAAGCGAGCCGTGAGCAACAAAATGAGTTGGGCAATTAAAATACAAGTGAAACAAATAATGAAGGTTTCTGTTGTCCGTTGAGTTACAAAGTTTTCTGTTTCCTGCTTGATGCCGTAATTAATTTTGTTTTTTTTTTACAGACCAATTTACATTCGCATGTAATGACTGCTTCGTAAAATTATAGACAGAATTTAACATAGCAATTTTGAGTAGAGGACATTCTTTTATATTTACAGCTTAGCAATTTTTTTAAAATGTTTCCTCATTTGTTGAGGAGTCCAGGTGAAGCTCGCTTTTACCTTCGGCCTTATCGTCACTTTCTCTTAGGTGAGATGAAGGCCAACCCACAGCCTCTCTGTCGTATGAAAATAATGCTGAAAATTGGTTTAAAAATATTCTGTTACTTTGCTTCATACTTAGTCACCATCTTCTTCTTCTGTATTGTAAAATTGTCCTGACTAACTGACAGATATATCATCGTCGAGCCTAAATTATTGAAGCTAGACATAGGAAATGTGGCCAGCAGGTTCCTTGTATAACGCTAACATCCACTAAGATAGAGATTTTGGTACTTCAACCCCTCATCATCATATCAGCCTAGAGACGCCCACTGTTGGACATAGGCCTCCCCCAAGGATCTCCATATCGATCGTTCCTGCGCCTCCCGGAAGATTCAACCCCTAAGAGATTAAAATAAGGGTAGAAAGATAGCTGCAAAAATATCAAAGTTACCTTCGTTATTTCCGAAGCTAAAGGCATAAATCCTTTATATGTAGGTTACTACGGGCAGATTTTATTAAATATTCATGAAATTTGATATACCTACAGATAGATTAAGCCCATGGGAACGACAAAAGCTACTTTTTGTTCTAATATTTAATGAGTTCCCCAGGGAACGAAAACGGAGTCGCGAAATGCAGCTAGTAAATATCTCTACAATTAATTTCGGGATCATGGATCAAAGAGGACATAAGAGCGCAAAAAGATCCATTAATGGCTCTCTTCAATGGATCTTAGCAACTATCGCCGAGCTCATGAGTTTTTATTGGAAACAAGACTCGATATTATAACAATCTGAATGCAAATACCTAAGTATCACAAATAAAGAGGCGATGGCGCAATTTTGCGGATTTAAGCTGCATTTATTACACAAGTGGCCAGGCTCACCCACAGAGGCTGGGAAGCCAATAAATGGGTCACTGCGGCGAGGTGCTACCGTGTTTAACAGTGTAAATCGTCCTTATGGCAGTTGACGATGTTTAGATTTCATTTTTGAGGTTCCGTACCTCAAAAGGAAAAACGGAATCCTTATAGGATCACTTTCTTGTCCGTTTGTCTGTCAAGATCGGGAACACGTAGAGATATCAAACTGCAATTTATATATTTTTTTATTTACTTACGCCAGAGATTCTCTTGGTACTCAAAGCAATTTTTGTTAACATCTCAATTAGATAAAGCTATAAAGGATATGGTTAGGTACCGAGGTGACCAGAGCGCTACCACCAACCAAATCAAGTAGAAAAACTTGTGACATCGAAATTCAGATCTTCAGATATCAACCAAATTACCACCTCTCTTTAAAGATACTTTTTTTACATACGCCAGGGAAGCTCTTGGCCTATATCACACCTGATGGAAAATGATGATAAAGGTGGAAGGAACATTACAATGCAGCATTGTAATTATGGCGACAAACTTGAGTGAGACAGTGGTAGCTAGCCAGGCGTACTAAAGCATTACCACCAGCCGAACCAAGCGGAAAAATTTCTGCCCCCAAGGGGAATCGAACCCCGGACCTCCCGATCAACAACCAGTGCACTCAACCACTAAACCACAGAGGCGGTTTAATCTGATCCTCCATTCTATTTTATCTGCAAACCGGAGTATTCCTAACAATGTAGGTATATATGTTTTTATACAGCCAAGTTTTACACAAGTTGATATAATATCGGCTGTGAAGCGTATCTCACGTTTTCCCTTTGCCAGTGTGTCAGAGCGAACATCTATAAAAGAACATCGGCAACGCCCTGAGGTCGCCGCTAAAAAATCGTGTCACAGAGACGTCCAGAAAAACTGGAGCTCGAGAGGAACAAAAAGTGTCACTTTTTATCCTCCTTTGTGGACACATTACGGTCACTAGACCGCGTCGCGTGCTACAGGATATTGCACGCTCTCCTCCGCTCGTCACGAAATGACAAAGGCGCGATTTGTATCCGCGCTCAAATAAGATTTTTCACATCGCCCATTAAAAGTTGAATGTTTGTTTTGAGAGCTCATAATGTTATTATTTCATCCTAAAATAAAAGTTGACGCGCGGTGAATTTTTGTTTTGATCGATATTTGTTCGAGCGACTTATTTATGTCTTACTTTATTATTATTTTATTGGTCCCAAAATTCCACTTAAATATTGAAAAGTGTAATTGTCACTATGCCTGTACAGATTTAGGCTCATGTGTATACTCGTATTATTGTAATGAAGAACCGATACAACTACAAAGTCACTGGTATCAGTTTTGCCAGGTCAACTTGTCAAGTTTCCGTTTCAGTCCAAATGTCCATTGGATATTCCTTTTTTAGCTTAGAAATGCGCTACACGCTACACGCTTCTACTGTACCTACGCGTGGGTAGTGTCGCAGTGTGGACCTTGCCTAGGACGCTCATAAGGGCAGGGAGAACACTGGGGGAGTTTTAGTGGGTAGGGCTGGTACTCTGCCGGGAGAGCCCCACACACGCTCGCCGTCTAGCCAACGGCGGGTACGGTGCGGTTACGCATTTCCCCTCGAAAAAAAAGGCTCGGGTCCCGTTGGCCACAGATATGGGGAATTAGTTGCACTTGCGACCAACGAGGCTGAGCAACTATCGTTTTTAAAAATTTATTTCAGTACCAGGTAATCTGAGGTAGTGGCATACTAAGGGCCTTTTTACATTGTGACTTTTTTCAGCGATACAGTCGCAAATCGTCTACCTTTACACACACACGCTACGGAAAGAAGCGATATAATCGCGCTGCAGTCGCGGCACTGCAGTCACTAGCAAGCCGCATAGACTGAAGTGATACAATCGCGATGCAAACGCGATACAGGATCAATACAAACGTTTTGCAATGATACAAAACGATCAGTATTTCGTCGACAACCACAGCGCGATGAGTTCGCTTGAAGCGGTTTTAATCACGCTAGCTGTATTATATTATTACTTTTAAAGATGGAACAAACCACAGTAAAAAGTTCTTTAATTGTTATCGGATGTCATATTCCACATATCAATAACTCCCCCTCTACCCCCGCGTCTACAAACACGAGTGTTAGCAACGTGCTACTCACGCGCAGCTGCTTCCATGCAAACGCGATGCAGCCGCGCTACAAATGCGCGTTTCCATCGATGCAAACGCGCGTAAGAGTCGATACAATCGCGTCGCGATACTTGTTGATCGCGGGTATCGCAATGCAAACGTGCGACTGTCAAACGCGCGTTTGTATCGCTGCAAAGTCGCAGTTTTCATAAAACAAGTCCCGGCATCGCAGTATTTAGTTGTGGGAAAACATTAAACTACATCTACTCCGCTTACCTACCTACTATAAACAAATTATAAACAAACTTGGTAGCGTGTGATACTTTGCCCTACTTTAGTACGAATCCTAGTACCAATCGAAAGAAATGAAATCTTTGCGATCACCTTAACAACCCCTCACCCAAATGGAATTCATACGAATCCTAAAAACGGAACGGGAGATGGATGACGTAAAATAATATTCAGAGATGGGATCCATGTCATCCCGAAGGGGAGCGGGGAATTACTCGTTCGCTAAATTCACCGGCACAAGCGCTCAAGATGAATTACCGCTTTCTTACCAAATTACACCTATAACAGAAATCGTCACGGGCGGTATCACACGAGACAGTGGTCGTGACGGATGACGTCATATCTCACACATATACTTAGCGGGAAGTGGATTAAGTGGCGTTCTTAGCCGGCTGATGTATGAACGTGGATCCACAGTGATGCATGCTCCCCGTTTGTGCAAGCCTGTATGGAGCTGTGATAAAACATGTAAATAAATGAATAGAGTACTCAATTCTTTACACTGATGTAATTTGAGAACAAAACATAATTGAAGTGTTAATACGCACCTATTGATTTAAAAAAGGTCAATACGTGCCTGTTGTATTTAGAAAACCTCTAACTCCTAAAAGTTAAGGATCCTTCTATCATCAGTTCGGTTCAGGACTACCAGACGTACATACCTGAAAGCTTTAAGAAACATGAAACACGTTGAACGTACCTATCAAATTTAAGGGTTTCCCTTAATTTTCATGAGATCTCATCATCAGATCCTGACTTTGGTGACAATGGGACCACGCAGGAGTACACTCTATTGAATACAAAAAGAATTTTGAAAATCAGACCACAATTGGCGGCGTAATTGCGTAACACACACACACACAAAATATACGCATCGAGCTGATAACCTCCCCTTTTTGAAGTCGTTTAAAAACGATTGCATAGCCGATAGTAATGCATCTACTCATTCAATAACTCTAGTTGTAGGTGTCTGATGTATACGTCTCTCATTTTTTTATATAGGTATACAACAGGGAAGGAAACTTCTTGGCCTTCATTTCACCTGATGGTTAGTGAAGATAAGGCTGAAGATGGAAGCGAGCTTCACCTGGACTCCTCAACAACTGAGGAACTGGCTATCTTACCTCAAATTGCGGAAACACAACAATGTTATTAACTTATTGTTATTATGGTGACAAATTTAGGTAAGAGAGTGGTTACCACGCGGTCTCGGAAGCCTTACCATCAACCAAACCGAGCAAAAAAACTTCTGCTCCCATGGGGATTCGAAGCCCGCGCCTCCAGATCAGGACTGAGTGGTCTCAACTCAACTATCAAACCACGGAGGCTATTGTATCTTATTTATAAACCAAAGATTCGCTTAAAATTACTTCGCATTTGTAATTATGATAATAATGTATTAATTTTCCAGAATATAGTTAGTATAATGTTACATGTATGTTGACTTCCCGACATATTCTATCGATTTATAATTTGATATCTGTGTGCTTGTGTACAAATTACGCGCGGCAAACCCTCGAACAAAGGCTCGCGCGGCAGCCGTGCGCTATGTAGACGGGGTTGCCGCGCTGCTCGAGTTCGGCTGCTCGAGTTGTCGGGGGTTTTAATTTATACGCAGCTTTACGCGTCAGTGGCGCTGTGGACTCGGCACTTGCCTTCCAATCGGGAGGTCTGGGGTTCGAGACCGCCATGTACCTATGTGTTTTTCGTTTTCGAATTCAATATTTACAAAGGTTGCCTGGCAGAAATCGCCTACGGCGATAAGGCGCCTATTTTGTTGTTTTTGTATTTGTTATTTTCTTTATTGTAATTACCTTAACAGCTCATAATAGGTCCTCACCGAGGGGCTCGAGCCTTCCCTAAGTTAGGCCTTATTCAACCACGCTGGCCCAGTGCGGGTTGGTCGACTTCACATACACCTTTGAATTTCTTCACAGGTGTACCTATGTAGGTTGCCTCACGATGTTTTCCTTCACAGTAGGAGCGTCAGACAAATGTAGAATAGAATAGAATAGAATGGAATGGAATGGAATGGAATAATGTAGCTTGTTTTTTACAGTTATAATAGCTGTTATGATAATGATGACGCGTTCCTGAAAAAAGGGTCTTCAGAAACAACCAGACGGACAACAATGAGATCCTAAATGAAAGAAACGAAAAAATGGTAGGCTAAACAAACGAGAAGCCACCGCCAGAGATTATCATTGATACATAATACTCGCTAAGTACTAAGACGTAGGTATACCGAGAAACGTTTAAAGGTCCATGGTTGTTACTCATACGTCCCTCATAAAGCTTTGGTCATAACGTTTTCGCACAATGCACGAGAGATTTATGAGGCCAGCAGCTCCCTGAAAGGGTAAAGGAACGCACGTTTAAGGATTTATTCTGATGTATATTTATATTTTACTTGAACGTGACACTTTTGTTGGTTTCGATTGATAAAATGTGACAAATTCTTTCACAGGCATTTTGGCACAGCCGATGCGGGATGGTTTTTGTTAGCTTTTTATGAAAGGATTTTTTAAGGCTAGAATGGGTTGAAGGGAACATATTTAAATTGTGCTAACTGGCAGCCCGGCTCATATTTACTTGGCCTGGCCTTGGCATAGCCATTTCAATAGTAGGGTATGTAGGATGCTGGCCTTGTGCATTGGCCCTGACCTCTCTTTCCCTTCCTTGATCACAAGGATGGTCGAGAGTGAAGAGGCCTGGGACGCAGCAAACTCCTTCTGTGTGGAGGTCATCACATAGAAGGAGGCAGCAGAGCGGATTAGGGAAGATGACCCATCGGCAGACCCCTGCCGTCGCAGGAGGCCAGGACGAAGGAGGCGACAGTTCGCTCGCCTTCTCCCTCCTGACCCCTGTAGCCGCGGAGAGCCCGACATAACCTCGCGTTTTCCCAAGCACGAGGTATGCGGAAAGCATTTCCCAAGGTAAGAAAAAGGCTATGTAGGATAGCGCTGGTCAACAATGCTAGGTGCCCTTATGGGGAGTGCGAGGATGTGGACCTGCATCACGCACTGTGGAAATGTAAGTTGTACAGCGAGGCGCGTTGGGACTTGGGCGTCAAATTTTCAGCGGCTGTGGGAGTGGACTGGAAAGAGGTGAAGAGAGAAGAGGGCAACCACTCGAAGAGACGACATAGGAAGACGAAGCCGGCGGTACCAAAAAAATGGATACATGGCAACCTTGCGGCGGACATCGAAGTCATACCGTATGTTTACCGTAAAGGAGACAGATAGTAAAATTACTTGTAGGGAGTCAAGAAGTGTAGCGTGGTAGAGTGCGAATTGCAGGTTCCACGCGCATCTCCCGTGATTCGGTCCTTATAACCAGCCCCCTAACCATGATCGCTCAAAATAATATTAAATCCGCACTGAGAGCGGGATGGCGCTATCCGCAGCAAGAGCAGTGTCTCTGTTTTAATATTGTTTTAACCTTGCTATAAGCGATCATGGTAAGGCCCTAGGATTGGTTGAGTAGGCCGCGGGTGGACGGTGGGTTTGTGCTAACTGTTATGTATACGAAAGCCACTAAGTCCTGCCAAACCAATTCACTGTTACCTTTGCGTAATCTGAGCAAATCCGTTCAGGTATTGACCCCATAATTAATTCACAAGCCAGAGGGAAACTCAAAATTTTAATATTTATAAGTGTTTACTTCATACCATGTTTTCATTTCATTTCTGTCGGTAGTTACACGAATTGTCTACACATCTATTTCAGCGGTGCTGGTATTGCTGTGAACTAGGTATATAGGGTTAACACAGGTAGTGAAATTATTAGGTATTGTGACTTGACATCTTATGTCACAAGTTAGCAACAAACACGGTGCTCATTGCAGGGGTTTTATATATGAAAATATTACAGGAATGAATGCTAACATTTACACAGTGCCGGTACTATTTTCTCTAAGTCAACGGGAAGTAACCTACTTATAGGTTTTGATTCCCTTGTGAAATCGCAAATTTGTTATATATGCGATATAGTGTAGACATAGAGCGTCGGCGGCGCTGTGGACTCGGCACTGTCCTTCTAATCGGGAGGTTAGGGGTTCGATCGTGCCACGATTCAATGTGTTTTTCATTTTTCGAAATTCAGAAATATGTACATTTGTCTGACGCTCCTACGCTACGGTGAAGAAAAATATCACGAGGCAAACTTCATACATCTCATAGCTTTTGATAGCGTTGACTTACATGTATAATTTTTTCACAGCTGATAAAGACCGAAAACTTGAATATTTCATTTCAATTTCAGTTTGATATTTCTACGCGTTCCTGAGGAAAGGAGTCTTGCTCGACAGACATACAGAAGATCAGATCAGACAATCAAGTGATCCTATAAGGGTCCCGTTTTTTCCCATTGATGAATCAAACCCTAAAAATAGAAAGCCAAAAATAAGGAATAAAGGTAATACACCAGTTGTAAATGAAAAAGGTAATTAAAATGAAACCTATTATATGCAAAGCTCAATGTCAATGCAGCCATTAGAGCACGAAGCTGAGCTGGCTTTATTGCCTAAGAGAACGTCGTCGACTTAGATTTATGTCCAGATGAAATGGGCCCACGACCCGTGACCACCGGAGTGGAGGCCAGGGGAATTGCTGGCGCTGTGAAAAACAAAGGAAAGTGGAATGAATGCGATGCTTTCCGCGTAAGCACTCTAATTTGACGAGTAGATGATAATTTTCTCGTAGTTTTTTCTTACACATAACATGAAAGCTCTCTCGACCTTCATTCCACTTGATGATAAGTGACGATAACGCCGGAGATGGATTCAAGCTCACCTCGACTCCTCGAAAGCTGAGGAATGGCTATCCTACCTCTGATTGTCGGAACACAACAATGCTGTTAACATTGTTATTATGACGAGAAATTTAGGATAAAATCAAATGCCGTAATCAGATACCGCATCAACAATTAACCAAGCAGAAAGATTTCGGCTACCATGGGGAACCCAATCGCGGAACTCGAGATCGATACTGGGTGCTCAATCACCGGTTAAACATTTTAGTAAACGCTTCAGCTATACAGATCAGGTCCATACTGGATGTCTATAAAAATATATATCAACATACTTAAAAACCTAAAAGACATAAAAGAATCCAATGTATTTCTAAAATAATTAAAATCATATCTAATAGAAAAATCTTACTATAGTTTAGAAGAGTTCTTTGCAAATAATTAAACCAACATAGTTGCATAGAATAATCTTGAATTGTAATAAGGATTACTTACTGACATAATTAAGTTTGTATATTGATCTACAATATAGACAGGAATATGTTAACCACATATTTTATTAAAAAAAAACCTTTATGTATCTAGCGCTGTATATCGCATAGTGTAGCTCTCCTTGAATTGCAGTGCCCTTGCGGGGTGTCACATGGTCATTTGTTCTTTTAAAGACTGAATACCACCTATGTATAACATGTGACAAGCAAATAAATATATATAGTACCAAAACCATCGAAGGTTAATTAATTTGACTTGGAAAGTTAAATTCAATTTCTCTTTACCGTTTGGTTTCGATTTGTGTGCAGCAGTAAAATTTTAAATAAATACTCATCATCATCACAGCTTATCTACGTCCCCAACGAGGGGCTCGATCCTACTCTAAGTTAGGTGTTTAGGCCGTGGTTAACCACGCTGGCCCTGTGTGGATTGGTCGACTTTACAGACACCTTTGAATTGCTTCGCAGATAATGCAGGTTGTATTACTAATAATTTCATTACAGTGGTTTCGTCTTTTGAGAATACCTTGTTGATGAGTTTATCACTTCGTCAATGTCAAAGGAGTCTGAATTTTCATTTTATTCTTAACATCTCGTTGTGGTCGTGAAATTGATGTACGAGTATTAAGGCTGTATCCGTCTAAACGTTCGAGATCCTTTCAAATTTGACTAACGTTGTAGATAAAGTTAGTAAGCTTATTATCAAGTTCTCCGTCTAAAAACGCTTTTAAGCCTAAGTAAATTTCAAATTGCTTTCTTTAATCTCCGTATTACTCTTATTTTGTTTAATTTCATATAATTATACAGTAGCCAAGGGATTATAGATGGCGTTTTTATTTCTCTAGGTAAAATGACATATCAAAGAACCGCTTACAAGTATCGTTAAAATATATACACGGTGTTTCATAATAACCAATAAATAATAAGCAATGCATTATCTAAAACTATTTATTAAATTGTGTTTACCCGTAATATAATTTAACCCAAAATTTTCATGTAAATCATAGACATGATGATGATACTATGATAAACATGAAAATTTTGGGTTCAATGACATTACGTGTAAACACATTTTAATAATTCGTTTTAGATAACGCATTGATTATTTATTGGTTATTATGAAACACCGTGTATAATTATCACAAGAGTTCCACGTTCATACGCAAATTACCTCTTTCGTGATCTAGTGGTTGACATGACTCGGGATTTTTATTAGGAGATCCGGAGTTTAATTCCCCGTGGAGGCAGAAGCTTTTCTGCTCTTTCGGTGATAATGCTTCTGAACCCGCCTGGCTATCTACGAGTACCACCGTCTTACCTAAGTTTGTCGCCAATAGCTATATTGATAACATTTTTTGTTATTGAGGTATATAGACTAAGGTATATTGATATATTGTGTCAAGAGTATATAAAGCATTAATCATAATCATTAAAGACAGTATTCATGCAGCAGCAGTGATGGTTTTATTTACTTAAACGCCCATCCTTATATGGCGACCCTGCCAGCGGAGATCGACTTAGTAATCATGTGTAGTACACAGTTCATTCGCGTGTGTGCTCTTAACTGCAAAAGAATCGAAGATGTGGCGCTCACAAGTGCAAAATGAAGAGTTTACCATTAATCAAAATGCCAACTCTGGTCAAAATTCGGCAGACATACGGGAAGTAAAATCTTACATATCGTCGATTAACATTGTCATGTCATTGTTTGCACAATAATATGTATTGGAGCTTTATACGTCATATTCAAGAGTTACAAAAAATGCCATGAAATTTGGATGAGACAGCAGATATCACGACATGTGTTGAGAAGAACTTGGTCTCGGAATAGACGTGCACCCGGAGCTGTGGAGTATAACGCAGCCAGCTAACCCTGCGATGCCAAAACAAACAACCCAGTAGAATGATGGACCATCCCCAAGTGTTTTTACAGTGAGTGTATTATGGACATATTAGTATTACCGTAAATGTATAAACAATGGTATGATATAATACTATTCATTTTTATTTTATAATGTTTATAAATTTTTAATTTTATTGTAAAGTTATGTTTGAAGAATTATTATTATTATATAAAAATTAAATTTATAAAGATTTATGTGCGATAAGAACATATTTAATAAAAATAGGCCCAGCTAGACGCAAAGGTGATATTATCTTGAAAAAATTAGAGGAAGCGGACCGTTTAGTGAACAATTTTAATACGTATGTAAAAGAGTTGCAAAATTTGAAAGTAACATTTAAAAAAGACGAATGTTCAAGGTTCGATTCAATTTGTACAGATTTTTAAATTTTATATGATAAAATATTAGATTTGTGTAGTAGTTCTTCAGAAATAAGTAAAACAGAGCAAATCATGGCTAAGTTCGATTTAAAGATCGCGTTAAGTTTGTTGCCGATTGTGACTGACGATAAGGCTAGTACAAAACAACTCATTGACGGTATAGAGTATTACGAATCAGAGTAAGACCAGGAAGGTAAAACTAAACTGGTTAATTTCGTTTTAAAAAGTCTACTCTCACAGGCAGCTAAATTAAAGTTACACAATAAATACGATAGTGTCGGTGAATTGATAGGGGCTATGAAAACACATTTGTTACCGAAAAAGTCGGCTACTTCAATTCAACATAAATTGCTGAATTCGAAACAAAATAATTTATCAATTGACGAATATGGAAAGCAAATAACAGGTATGTTCGTAAATTTGACTATATCTCAGGCCCATTTTTTTTTTTTTTTTCGGGGGGAAATGCGCAACCGCACCGTATACCCGCTAGACGGCGGGCGTGTGTGGGGTTGGCCCGGCAGAATGCCAGACCGACCCACTAAAACCCCCCGGTGTTCTCCCTGCCCTTATGGGCGCGCATGGTAAGGTCCACACTGCGACTACCACTACCAGCGCGCCCGGGCAAGCCCGACCAAGATGGTCGGGCTATCGCCAAGGGGGGATTGCCCGAGAACACCAGGGCAATCCCCAGACGGAGGGCCTTACGGCGGCATGCACGGGGCCAACCGTGCACGCAGGCCTCCACGGCAGGGTCATTAGACGGGCATCGCTTGAGCGAATGCCCGCCTTCGCCTGCCTGTCCGTCTACGGCGGATGGGAGCGGCTTGAGGATCATTCTCCCGCTCCCTCTCCGCGGCCTCCTTCTGCAAGATGACGTCTTCGCAAAAGGAGGCCACAGCCCCCCATTCCGCCTCGCCGCGGAGCATGGCCATGACCATGCTCGGCAGCGAGAGGTCTCCACCTCCCAGCGCAGCGTTGAGTTCACTGCGCTGGCGTCGCCAGGCCGGGCACACCAACAGGGTGTGCTCGGTAGTGTCGTCGGGAGCGTCGCAGTGATGACACTGCGGCGTTTCCTCCCAACGCGCGACCCGGTGTAGGTAGTGACTAAAACAACCATGTCCGGTCAGTACCTGCACCATACGGAATGAGAGACTGCCCTGCCGGCGCCCTACCCACTCCTCCAACACCGGACGTATTGCTTCTATCGTCCGGTGGCCGGCAGCTGGGAAGGCGAGTGCCTCGCCCCATCGACGCAGAGCCTCCCTCTGCGCCTGGGTACGAACCCGCTCCACTTCCTCAGGAGCGGATCGTCCCCCCCGTTCTCTTACAGCAACCCGATGTCGATACACCTCCGCATGGACGCGTGCATCGACATCCCACGGCGTTTGGCCCGCAAGAACGCAGGCCGCGCCGTGGCTGACCGTGCGATAAGCTCGCACGACCCGGGTTGCTATGACCCTCTGCGGACGTCGCAAGAGGGCCACCGTTCGGGGGGAGAGACACTCCGCCCATACCGGGGCTCCGTAGAGTGCCATCGACCGTATCACCCCGTGATACAGTCGACGGCATGCCGATCCTGGCCCTCCCACGTTAGGGAGGACCCGTCCGAGTGCGGCTGCGGCAGCACACAACCGTGGAGTGAGGAGCTTGAAGTGCTCCTCGAAACTCCATCGGGGGTCCAGAACCAAGCCGAGGTACTTGAGATGCGCCTCGACGGGTATACGGACCCCCTCCACTCGTACTCGGAGCCCTGGTGGGTTCCTGCGACGGGGGGCGTGGAAACTCATGGCCCTCGTTTTGTCGAGGGCCACGTCCAGGCCCAGGAGGCGGATGCATCGGACGACTAGTGAGGTGCCGACCGACGCAAGGTGGGCCGCCTCCTCCACCGTTTTCGCTCTCGCCGCGACGAGCGTGTCGTCGGCGAAGCAGACGACCTTCGTTCGTGGCAGAAGATCGCCTCGCAGGACCCAGTTGTACCCCAGGTTCCATAACAGAGGACCTAGTACGGAACCTTGGGGCACACCTGCCGCCATTGTCCACGTATGGACGCGCCCATCTGGCCCCTCGTAGAGGATGGACCTGCCTTGCAGGTAATCCTCCACGAGAGCGCAGAGGTACGGAGGCACCCGGTGGAAGTGGAGTGCCTCCTTTATACACTCATGGGGCAGGCTGTTGAAAGCGTTACGGATATCGAGAGACACCGCTACAACAGCCTCCCCACGTGCTGTGGCCTCCTCAGTCCACCTCTTGAGGAGAGCCACCGCGTCCAACGTAGACCGGCCGGTGCGGAAGCCGAACTGGTTATTCGCCAAGTCCGGCCCCCGGTCCTCCAGGTGCTCGACGATGCGGGAAGCCAGAATTTTTTCAAGGAACTTCCCAGCCTCGTCGAGCAGCACCACCGGCCGGTAGCCAGTCGGGGAATCCGCAGGGCGGCTCTCCTTTCTCAATAGGCAGAGCCTGCCCACCTTCCATCGACTGGGGAAGCGGCCCGAGGCGATGCTCAAGTCTAGCACCGCCCGGAACCGCTCCTCAAGATGTCCCAGGGCTAGGGCCAGAACCCTGCTTGGGACACCGTCCGGTCCCGGCGCCTTCTTTTTGCGCCGGAACCTATCCCTCACCGTGTCGAATTCCACTTTCGACACGGGAGGGATGGCGACAGCCACTTCTTCCGGAAGACTGTCCGGGGGGACCATTCTAGGGGGCTGGAACGCGCCAGGGTCAGGGAACAGAGTTCCCAGCACCCGGTCCAGCAGCCCCCTGTCCATAGCAGAGGTGGGGGGAGCGGAAGCCTTAAACTTCCCCCTTACCATCCGGTAGGGACGCCCCCACGGATCATCGTCCAGGAGCTGGATGAACCGCTCCCTGGACTCCTCCTTGGCCCTGCAGATTTCATTCCGCAGGGCTTTCTTGGCTGTCGCATACACCCGACGAAGCTCAGCTTCCTCGTCGGGTGTAGTTCTGGCGCGCCTACGACAGCGCACGTAGGCGCGCCTGGCCCTCATACTCGTGGTACGTAGATCAGCTATCTCCTGCGTCCACCACTATACCTGCCTCCTTTCGGGGCAGGCCTGCGCCCTTGGCATGGCGGCTTGGCAGACGACCTTCATATCGTCTGCAAAGAGCTCCGCCATGCCGTTAACATCCCCGGCGAGGTGGGGCGGCACTTCTGCCCACGCCCGCACCATCGCCGCCTCCTCCGCCACATCCGGGCGGAGCTTGGTGAGCGCCCACCTTGGAAAGGCGCTCATAGCGGAGCCCCTGTGGCTCAGGGCTCCTTGGGATGCCGTGGAGACCTCGTATCGGACATATAAATGGTCCGACAGGGTCTCCACTTCTTCATCTACTCGCCAGTCGTTAATTCGACGGGCGAGTGAGGGCGTAGCAAAGGTCACGTCCACTATGGACGTACCTTGCACCCGGACGCAGGTAGGGGTGGAGCCCCTATTTAAGATCTGGAGCCCCAGGGACAAAACCCAGGACTCCAAATCTCCACCCCTCGGACTGGTTCTTGAGGACCCCCACGCTGTAGACCACGCGTTGAGGTCCCCCGCGATCAGCACCGGTACCGGGGCCGTCCTCCGGACGACCCCTTCTAACGCAGCCAGGAAGACGGCGAAGTCCGCCCGGCTGCGATTGGGGGAGAAGTAGGTAGACACGACCAATATTCCCCCCCACATGGCGGCCACGTAACCAGTACCCCTCTCTCTTAAAATGAGAGAGGGGGCTGTGCCACGCGCCACCCGCATTAAGGCGGCGGAGCCATCCACCGCCACCAACTAGTTGGGCGATTGCGGCGGAGCGTAATACGGCTCCGATACAATCGCCAAATCCACTCCCCACTCCGCCGCGGTCTGACACAAGAGGTCCTGTGCCGCGGCGCAGTGGTTAATATTCGCCTGGAGGAGCTTTATGGGACCACTAGGCATTGGTGGTTTCCATGGGCTCCTCCTGGGCCATGGTGGCGGCCGGTGCTGACGATGGTGCAGGTGGTGCCGGGCTCCGTGGGGCCACGGTCACCTTAGCTGGGGCCAAACGGCCTCTAACCTGAGGGGGGTTACAATTAATCCCCCCCATACGGTGGTAAGCCGGCCTCTTGGCGTCTGCACAGACGGCGCAGTTCAACGCCGCCATGCAGTCCACCGCCTTGTGGCCCTCAGACCCGCAGCGGAAACACAGCCCGCTGCGATCCTTGGCGGAAGGGCACCGCTGAATGGGGTGGCCCATGCCCATGCATCTGAAGCAGCGCATTGGCTTCTGCTCCAGCAGTTGGATGGAGGCAGAACTCCATCCAACTTCGATACGCCCGGCCTCGGCCAGACGTTTTGCCGCCTCCACCGGCACAGAGGCGAAGGCCGCCCCAACACCCCGCACCCCCGTATGCACGCGGCCCACCTTTATGTGGTGGGCCGGGCAGCCACCGGCCTGTGCCAAGACCTGGCCTAGCTCTTCGGCGGACACCGATTCGTCGAGGCCGATGACCCGGATGTCCGCCGTTTTGACGGGACGCGTAACCTTCGCCGCGTCCCCTAGGGCCTCACCCAGCTTCTCCGCCAGCGAATCAGCTTGGGACGGGGATGTCTCCTTCGGAAGCTCGATAATTCGAGCCCCAGTTATCTCCGTCCGAAATTTGGCGGGTCCGATTCCGAGGGCGCCAAGGCTGACGGAAGCTTTAGCCTTAGCAATTGCCTCACCATAAGTGAGGCCCTTTGCCACCGCCTCTGGTTTGAGGGCCACCACCACCGCTAGGGAGCGTGGCGCCTTAGGCAGCTTCGGCGCTCCCTGCGTCGCAGTTGCCCCGGAGGCTCCGGCCTTCTTGGGCAACGTCCCGTCTGTGACTGGTTTCTTGCGGCCGCGTCGCACGACCACGGACCAAGAGCCCTCGGCCGGTGCCGTGACCTCTGACGAGGAGGGGACCGCTGCAGGTGTTGCGAGCGCAGTCCTCCTCTTGACCACTCTTGCCGCTTTTGGCATATTAGCCGGCGCGGCAAGAGTAGTATTGCCCGTTGCGGCTGTCACTGGTCGCTGCTGCAGAGGCTGTGACTGCGGCTGACTTGCGCGGTCTGTTGCCAGAGGTGGCCTCCGAACCTGGGCCGGCATAAGCCGCCCATCCACCTCCAGGCCTTCAAGGCGGGCTGAAACCATTAAACCCACTTGAGCCAGGAGCTCTCGCTGCAGGAACTCCATGCTCTCTAGGAACTCCCCCCTGGAGATTCCTACAGCAGGTGCGGCGGCTGCGGCCTCAGTCGGCTGAGTTTCCGGCAGTACCACTTCCGGAAGCTCTACCTCCATTTCGTCGTCGGAGGCATCCGACGAGACGTTTTCCATAACCGTAGTAGCGGCCACCGCTCTACGGCCCCTAGGGCGTTCGGTTCCCCGCTCTGAGAAGGCCCGACGAAGGGCCTTCATTTCGCCCATTAGACCGTCCACTTGACTCCGGAGGCGCTTGTTGTCAGCTTGGAGCCGACGTACCGCCTCCGAGGTATTTCTGGACGCCAGTGTCCGGACGATTTCGACGAGCGAGTCGGAGGCGTCCTTAATTTCTTTCATGGCCGTCCCTTTTAGATTCCGGGACTTGCGTGTCATCTCTACGAGCGTCTTTGCGCTCTCTTCCGCTTTGCCGCACAAAATATCAGCAGTGGGCTCAGGGGAGCGCTTTCCCTTGCCCTTCCCCTTTTTGAAGGGGGCTGCTACCTTCTCCAGCTCCGTTTCGCACTCTGACTCGGAGCCGGTATCGAACTCCGGCTGCTGGAGCTCCCGTCTGGCCTGGGAGAGCCCTACGCCGTGTGATAAACCTCCCCTACCTCTACGGGTTCGGGGAACCTTCGGGGCATAAGGCGCGGTTACCTCCTCCGCCTCGGTTGTTGCGTCCAGGTCCGTGACTAACGGATCCTGAAAGAAGCGGCCTAGGTTCGACCGCTTCCTCGCAACAACCTGCTTCAGGCGCTCTATTTCCCTATATGCAGGGCGAGTTACAGGCGTGCTGTCGACATTTTGGTGGGAGGCACTCCCATCGACACTCTTCATTGATAATACGGGGGATACCACCCCCGCGTTTCCCTTCTTCCTCCCTGATTCCACCGGGAACACACGTTTTACCGGGTCCCTAATGGGACCCCCCTCAGTAGCAGTGTCCGTTTCGGATAACATGTCCGTCTCGGACATACTCCAATTTTGGGCCCAGCCCAGCAACGAGTTTGTAGGCGAAAACAGTCTCAAAACTATTTCCGCAACAAACAACAAGGAAAAAACGAAAGAAAAGATCAGAAACTTAATCTACAAATTTCTACCTCGACGACTTCCCCCTAACCAGAGGTATATGGGTGACAGCACAAACGACGAAATCGTCGAAGTTAAAATCCTAAAAAACAATAAGAAATACAATATTTACATTCACATAAACCTATGAAATACCTTACAACTACCTAAAAAATGCTTACAAGGAAATAAAAACAATGAAAAACCTACTCAAAGCACGAATTCTTGGTCCCAAAAATGTGCCACCTACAACACCGAGGTGATGTAGGGAAGCCCAATTTCCGACACAAAAATTCCCCGACTCAAAATTTGACCCACTTGCAGAGCAACCAGGACGCCACAAGTGGTGTCAAAAGTTGCGTCTAAGGGAGACCTACAAAGTTGCAGAAGACCCAAAAGCCCTACAACTCGTAGATCTCGAGATAAACAAAAAAAACAAAAACGACGCACTCACGCAAAATACAAAAGTGAAAAACTAAAAAATAAAATATTAACAAAAAATCAGGCAAGATGCCACCTATACTACACAAAAGAGAAAAAAATCTACAATTTTTCTGCAGAGACAGAAAAACAAAAAACAAAAATGGAAAAAAGATATTCAAGAAAAACAAGAAATTGCTATTTTGGCTTTTAGGGGCCAAAAGGCATAAAATTCACAATTAAAAATAGAAAATACAAGTTTAAAAATCTACAACCAAAACAAAGAACTATAGAAAAAAATAACCTATTTAACTATAAAACAACGAAAAAGAAAAAACAAACAGAACCAAAGTTAAAAGTGAAATTCCGAAATTTGCTATTGCAAAATTTGCGGCGCTCCGTACTGGGGTGGACACGGGTGAACAGTGGCACGTCCGGCACGGAACCATATATCTCAGGCCCATGGAAACGATGTGAATTTCAATGTTTTAAAACCTCTAAATAAAAAACAGGCTATTAAAAGTTTCGCTGACGGCCTAAGAAATTGCCGATTGAGTATCATTATATCCGCGCGAAATTTTTCATCTTTAAGCGATGCGGTTCAAACGGCTATCGACGAGGAACTCGCAACCCCATCAACTTCCTCGGATATAATGCATATTCGTAATATTAATAATAATAAGTTTTTTCAACACCAAAGTTATAGTACGGGACATAGAGGTAAGTTATACATAGGCGGGCGAGGTCGAGCACAAGCCGGCGCGGGCGCTGCCGCCGCAACGCGCGGCTCGGCCCCGCGCAGCTGGCGAGCTGGCTACTTGGGCTACCAGCGCGGTTGTGGCCCGATGAGATCATCAAGAGGTAGGACTTTCTTTAGTCGGACTAGACCTAGAGGTGGACAGCACAGCATATTTTAGAAAACGTAGAAGTGTCGGATTCGAATCAGTAAAACCGGACCAGTTTTTTCCTGAATAATGAATGTATTCTATCTTGCGACAATGTAGGTTACATTTCTTTACGTTCGGTAGACAATTATTCCTACGACTTATTAATAGACACCGGTGCCTCAATTTCAGCTGTTAAGTATAAACATGTATCGGAGCAGAACATTCCAATCCAAAACGAGAATCTATTAGTCAGCGGTATTGGTGGCAAAGTTAAAGCTATAGGATATGTGTTTCTTAGGTTGAAATTCGGAGAACAAGTAGTTAATCATAAATTCTTTGTATTTGAATCTTTACCATGTAGAGCAAGTGGAATTTTAGGACAGGACTTTTTAAACAAATACAAATCAGTTTTAAACTTCGGAAATAATACATTATCACTTTGGAATAATAATATAAAAATTAATTTGCCAATTAAATTACAAAATCAAAAATTATTTATTCCCGCTAGATCAGAATCTATACATTACATTAATACTAATGCCAAAGAAGAGTGTGTAGTTTGCGCCTCGGAGCTAAGTGCAGGAATATTTTTGGCTAGTAGTTTGGCTACACCGGTAGATGGGAAAATTCCTGTGCGAATACTAAATACCACGGAAACCGATTTTGAAATAAATAACTTGAAGCCTACTATACATTTAGCGAATAATCACACCATCTGTGCGTTTGAAAAGTCTGTGAAAAACTCAGGACGAGTTAAAAAATTACTTGAAAAATTACATTTAGAGCATCTGAATTCGGAGGAAAAAAGCACTATTAAAAATATATGCGCCAAATATAACGACATTTTTTACCTTGAGGGAGATCGATTGACTACTACAAATTTATATTTAAACATTCTAGCATTTTAAAATCTAACACAATGCCAGTTTTTTCAAAGCCTTATAGACTTCCACATTCTCAAAAAGCGGAAATTCAATAACAGATCGACAATATGTTAGAACAAGGAATAATTGAGCCTTGTAATAGTGATTGGTCAAGCCCGGTTCTCTTAGTACCCAAAAAATCCGATTCAACCGGAAATAAAAAAGTGCGGTTGGTCATAGACTATCGTAAATTAAATAACTGTATTGAAAATTATACATTTCCGTTGCCTAACATAAATGAAATATTAGATTCCTTATCAGGCTGTATTTATTTTACACATTTAGATTTGAATCAAGGATTTTATAACGTTGAATTAGAGCCAAAGAGTAGAAAACTAACAGCTTTTTGTTCAGGTCAGTATCAGATGACAAGAATGCCTATGGGACTCAAAACCAATCCTAGCGCGTTCGCCCGAATGATGACTATGGCTATGGCTGGTCTGACCTATGAAAAATGTCTTTGTTGCCAAGATGATTTAATTGTTCTGGGGAGAAACCTTCCAGATCACAATAAAAACTTAATCGATGTTTTCGAGAGAATACGAAAAGTAAATTTAAAGCTAAATCCAGCGAAGTGCGACTTTCTCAAAAAGGAGTTGCTTTATTTGGGACATGTTGTGTCGGGTGACGGCGTGTTGCCTGATCCTGAAAAAATTAAAAGTTTATTAAGTTACCCCACCCCTAGCACTACAGACGAGGTGAAACGATTCGTTGCATTTGCAAATTATTATAGAAAATTGATACTAAAATTGCTTACCCCTTAAATTATTTAAAAAAATGTCAAAAAAATGTTCAGTTTACGTGGGATAAAAATTGCCAACAGTCATTTCAATTATTAAAATAGTTAGTAGTTTCACCCCCGGTATTGCAATATCCAAATTTATCTGATGCAAATCAATTCATAGTACAAACAGATGCATCGGGTTACGCCTTAGGCGCTATTTTATCTAATTCGGACGGGCGTCCTGTTGCTTATGCGAGCAGAAGTATGAACAAAGTCGAGAAAAATTACCCAACCATTGAAAAGGAGCTTCTTGCGGTGGTTTGGGCTGTAAAACACTTTTGACCCTATTTATATGGACGTACTTTTAAGATTTTAACGGACCATAAACCACTGGTTTATTTATTTAATCTCAAAGACCCTTCAAGTAGGTTAATGAAGTTTAGATTGGCTTTGGAAGAGTATGACTACGTGGTTGAATATGTGAAAGGTACAGAAAATGCGGCTGCAGACGCATTGTCTCGAATGTCGATAACTTCGAAAGATTTGAATGAAATGTATGAAAGCATAATATGTGTGATGTCGCGTACACAAAGAAAGGAACTAGAGAACACTTCTCAGATTGATAGTGAGTCCATCGATTTTTGGCCTGATCAACCGAAACTCGTGGAAACGCATATCAAGCCTAAGAAGGCTGTTGAACTAAGGTTTATAGAGAAAAATCGATTAGAAAAATTGCGAAGAGAAAATAAAATAACATACGAAAACAATGTTTTCTCTTTTGATAGTAAACAAAGTACCATATACATAAACCCATCTACTCAATCACAATTGACGCGAGCCGCATTTGTGAGAGAGATGAGTAATTTCTGTAAATATATTGAGATAGAAGAAATATATTTATTAAAAAATAATTACACTAAAATATTTGTAGAAAAATTGGCTAATGAGGTAAAATCTCAGAGGAATTGGAAGGGTCCCCGTTTCTGTATTTTAAATGACGTAGAAAGAGTTGAAAATATAGATGACAGACAAGTAATATTAAATGACTTTCATCTTTTGCCCACGAGTGGCCACGCGGGCATTAGAAGAATGTTCAATAATATTAAAAAATATTATTTTTGGCCGGGACTTGAAAAAGATGTAACGGAGTTCGTTAAAAAATGTTCTATGTGCCAAAAGCAAAAATATACAATTCAGATTCGAGAACCCATGGTAGTGACCTCAACAGCCTATTCAGCATTTGAGAAAATATTTTTTGACATTGTAGGCCCTCTGGATAAGGACTATTACGACTATAATTATATACTTACTATTCAATGTGAGTTATCAAAATATGTATGTGCTATCCCTCTAGTAACTAAAACTTCAACAGAAGTTGCACGTGCATTCGTAAATAAATTTATTTTGCAGCACGGAGTTCCAAAAGTGATCGCAACTGACAGAGGCACGGAATTTATGTCAGATGTGTTCAAAGAGGTGTGTAAACTTTTTAATATTACGAAGTTAAATTCTTCATCTTATCATCATCAAAGCATTGGTGCTTTAGAAAACTCATAAGAGTTTAGCAGCATTTTTAAGAATACAGGCAAATGAGAAACTTGACCAATGGAGCACTTGGCTTCCATTTTGGGCCTTTGCCTATAATACTACAGTGCATACATCAACAAAATTCACTCCTTTTGAGTTAGTATACGGTAAAAAATGCGTTTTGCCCTCTAATCTCACTAAAAGCATAGATCCGTTATATAATCATGAATTTTATCCACTAGAGCTGAAATATCGCTTACAAGTGTCACAGGCAGAAGCCAGAAAAAAATTAATTAATGACAATTTTTTTTATGACAAGTACACGAATCCAGTCAACTATAAGACGAATGATAAGTTATTAATAAAATGTGAAACTGGAAATAAACTTTATAGAGTAATGGGCGACTTATCACCTAATGTAGAAATAGAAATCAACGGTAAATCTGATATCGTTAATAAAAATCGAACTAAGCCATATTATGAATAAAACTTATATTCTATTTTTTTTAAATAAGGTAGAATAGAAATTATATGTATTATTTACTTATTAAAAATATACTTACTAATAAACTGACTATGTACTTACTCTTTTTTTTAATCGCTAATGTGTATTTGTAATTCATTGCAATATTTTATTATTGTTATTCGAAGTTAGTAATATTAGCATAAATTTATATTTCTTTGTAGTTGTATTATTATTCAATATAAACTTAAAAATGGAATGTGTGTTTAAAAAAAATATTAAAATATTTTTTTTTCTCTCTCCTTGGGAGGTGAGGTATATAGACTAAGGTATATTCATATATTGTGTCAAGAGTATATAAAGCATTAATCATAATCATTAAAGACAGTATTCATGCAGCAGCAGTGATGGTTTTATTTACTTAAACGCCCATCCTTATATTATCAACGTCCGACATTTACAGGTAAGATAGCCAGTTCCTAAGTTGATGAGGAGTCCAGATGCAGCTCGCCTCCATCTTCAGAATAATGGTCACTTGCAGCTCGCTTCCATCTCCAGAACAACCATCAGAGTGAATGAAGGCCAAACGCTCCCTGTTGTATGTAAAAAAAGATAACGAACATAAAAAAAACACGATATATACAGCATGTAGGATCACTGAAATTAAGGGTTCACATCCTTCTCTTTCCACTCCAAATTTTTTTCTACACAATCTCTTCCTCTGAACTCCATCAGAAGTGGAGATTGTGTATAGGAAAAATGTTGCTAATCGAGCTACTTTTTCCCGTACAAGCTAAGTAAATTATTTTTTGATCCTAGGTGTGGACAGCCCTACATCAACGTATTTTGTTTCTTCATCCAATGGTAGGTAACATTTTCTTTTGCGTTAATTCCATAGTCGTCTGAACTATGGTTGTCACTTGAAAGTTTCTGCGTTCAGTTTAAAGTTGATTAACTCTGAAAATATAATGGGTTTCCAGATTTAAGAAAAGCACTAACCTTTTAATATCTAACCCATATGCCTCTTGAATATTATTTCGGCGTTGAGTTACACCCAGTATATTTGATCCATTCATGGAAGTAATTGCGTCATCATTGTTCTCAAGATCGACACCTGTTCAGCGACATCGCTGATCCTGAATTAGTACGAATATATTTCGGAAAGCACTTCGGAATTCCTGTCGAGTTTTATCGCAGCGTGTCAGGTTGAGAGGTTTCGTGTGTATCTTGTCATCCTAATTATAGTGACTGGCATACGAGAACATTAATGGGAATGCTTAAATAGTTATAAATGAGGCAGCGGTACGTACGTTTGACGTATTTGTAGAGAATTTACTTGATGATGATACCACTCGTGAAATTGTATTCACATTGATTGAATTAATCATTTCAGCCAAGAGACGCCCACTGTTCCCCCAGGCTTCCCCAAAGAATCTCCATACCGATCGGTCCTGCGCCTCCCGCATCCAGCGGCATCCCGCGACCTTCACCAGATCGTCGGTCCACCTTGTGGGGGGCCTACCTACCATTGATTGGATTACTGAAACATAAACGATTTAAACAAATCTTTCTTACATGAAGTCGGATATTTTAAAACAACTTAGTTGGCAAACCATCCTGCTGCCAAGTACCTAAATAAAAAAATCGTGGTACAGTGGTTGGGCTCATGGTAATGAGCGATATATTCTAGTCTTCCATAAGATGGACTGCATAATATTTTGAATACACTTAAATATGAGACATAGGTACTCGAAAATACTACTAGACTGACAAACATAATATGCAAAATATACACAAATATTGGCCATAGTTCATAATTATAATTTTAAGTTCCAATTTAAATAAAGGAGATTGCTCAGAGCCCATACATTGTTCGCCCCAGAACCAACAGCAAAGGTAAATTAATTTTCTTTTTATAAATTGCTCCTATCAAACTATAACAAAAAAATATTGACGGACACTTTTAGGAACGTATTTATTTAGAAAATACAGACAGATTTTGAGGTTATATTTAATTAAAAAACTAATCTTGTGATAAATGGAAATTTCTGTAATAAATTGGCTGCTGTAGACGTATAAGTGAGATTATTTTATACTCCATTGAACCAAGTCGATCCTACGAGCTTAAAGCGAAAGTCTGTCTCCGTGCGAATCAGATAGACAAACCTTCTTATTCGTTTTGAATAAATGTCTGTTGTGTCTACAGCGGCTTTTGAAACTTGTTATAAAAACATTTCAATCGGAAACCCAAAAGCATGAAAGTATTTTTTCTGTAAAGTTACGACTATGTAAGACTTCACAAAATAATTATTATTTTAAATTTATTATTTCTCTTGTCCTTGTCCATAGTGTATTGTTTTTTCTTATTTTTTATGTTAACGTTTCTTGTATAGTTATTATTATGTACGGTACTGTTTTCCCCGCTCACCAACAGGTTCCGCTAGAATACCAGCGTTGTTGCGATGCGATTTTCCTTCGCGACAACACCAACTCAGGCGGGGTCCTGAGGACCTATTACCGATCTCATGGTTTTGCAAATGATATCATATGATATCATAGTGCAAAACGAAAAATACGATTTTCGGTCAGATTTTTGATCATTTGTTCATTATTTAATGATGACATTATTGAAATTATGCCGTAGTGATGATATCATTGGAGATCGGTAATACGAAATGCAGAATTTCATGACTTCTTTTTCTCAAATTTATACCATGTCATACGATGAAAGATCCATAATTGGCTTGCAGATTTACCTAATATTTGTACCTAATGTTATCTATGTTTTTGTTGCGTGTGTAAATTACCATCTGTTATGTATTTGTACTTTGCGTAAAGCGATTACAATGTCAAAAATGTAATCGCTTTTCATTGAAGAACACATGTATCAAAGGTTCAATCTACAATCTACAACTACAACTATTGATAAGCTGACATATTTTCGGCGGATTTTCGTTGTTGAAATTAAAGTATTTTTTTTTATATCCATTATATAATAAACAGTCTCCTCTAGAAACTAATATTCTAAACTAGAATAAGAAAATATAATAAAAATTATCGTACATATGACAAATATTTGTTGGATCTGAGGCGGTACTGAGCAATCTCCTTTGCTTGTGAAAATTAGTTGAAATGGAACTATAAGCTATACAATGATCTGTATTTATAAAAGATTGACTGAGGTAACAGCGTAGAGGGGTATGACTGTACTAAGTACTGAAGCTAGAAGAATGAAATTCGGTACAGAAGTTGGCTTATGTAGACGCTCTTACGGAAGGATTTTTCACAATTGCCGCAGGAAGCTGAGATATCTCCATCCAAAAAATAAGGAAACTACTGTGAGGTTTGAGCGAAATATAGTTCGCAGATATAGCTAGTAGAACTATAAAAGCTATAAGTAGATATTGGCAAATTTATTTAACAAATAGTAAGACTAAGACATGTTGAACCTCTAGACTTATTTTAAAATTGCCGTTAATCAAACAACACTTTTGAAGTCGGTATGATAGCCGATGATATATACTCGTCCCACAGATTCGATGGCGTGGAGAAATTCCGAGCGTAGCCCTTTTCGAACGTCGAATGTAGGCATGAAAAATTAATGATCATAAATTTTATTCCGTATTTGCCCACTCTGCGAAAATACGATCACAATGATATTTTATTATAGATATGTCATACGCCGTATGACATATCTATGTCATTCAAGCGAAAATCTGTAATAGATACGACGATAGCACAATACATGAATACACATACACATTTATTTTGTACTAGCTTTCCGCTCGCGACTTCGTCCGCGTTATTTTTGTTTTCCCGTGGGATTTTTTCCGTAGGAAAATTACCCTATGTCCTTCCCCTGGTCTCGAACTATCCCTATACCAACTTTCATCAAAATCGGTTCAGTAGTTTCGAAGCCTATTCAATACAAACAAACAATCAAATCTTTCCTCTTTATAATATTACTATTACTCTGAGGTGAATATAAACAATTTTCAATCAACAACGGACAAAACATACCAATTAAAACGTTTTGCAATCTTGTTACGAAACGTGGTCTTAACTTAGTCTTGATTTAAAGTTAAAGCTTTTTCGCTTATGTTGAATAGAAGTAGATGGAGACAGCGTCGGGCTTAAACGTAACTATTATCTAATCTGTGCTTAAACTAAGACCAGTTTTTTTCGGGGGGAAATGCGTAACCGCACCGTACCCGTCGTTAGCTAGACAGCGAGCGTGTATGGGGCTCTCCCGGCAGAGTGCCAGGCCGACCCACTAAAACCCCCCGATGTTCTCTTTGCCCCTAATGGGCGCGCTAGGGAAGCTCCAAACTGCAATTCACTAGGTACCCATGCGACGGGCAAGCCCGACCAACCAGTCGGGCTATCGCCAAGGGGGGATTACCCGAGAACACCAGGGCGATCTCCAGACGGAGGGCCTTACGGCGACGTGCACGGGGCCAACCGTGCACGCAGGCTTCCACGGCAGGGTCATTAGACGGGCATCGCTTGTGCGAATGCCCGCCTTCGCCTGCCTATCCTTCTGCGACGGCTTCTGCGAGCGGCTTGAGGATCTGCCTCCTGCTCCCTAAACTAAGACGAGTAGGCTTACTCTTGACCCAATTGCGATCGATCGGCATTGGTATTGTAATTTTTCGTACGCTTGAGTAGCAACACTAGCACCAAATTGGATCCGTCTCGCGCGGATTTTGAATAAACTAAACTCGATGCTATTCAATTTTCTCATGATACGGATCCAGTTGAGCGCCAGTAAACCTATAATGCGCTTTCACTTGTGTTTAATATACATAGATAGAGACAGCGTTATCATAGTCCTGGTTTAAACCAAGACTAAATTTCCTCTGTTCCCAGTAGATAGACCATGTTTTGTAATAAGACGGATAAAATTAACATTGTGGGATATTCTCCATTTTGGCTTCACAGCTTTATGCTTAAAAAAGGTAACTATTGGCAGTGAGTAAGGTCAAAAGGAGATCAATCAGTTGAAATTTCGTTCGGGTTGGGTTAGTCTTCGATGTATTTATTGTTCACAATAACTACGCGGTACAATGAAGACACAGGTTTCCTAATCCTATCCGAGGTTGAATTTTTGCTCGTTTGATTTAATATAAAATTATGCCGCTATAGCCTAAAATTATGCCGCTCAAACGTACGCCCCCCAAAACCTCTGCCCCTGCGCCCGCAGCGGACCGCACGCCTGTACTTGCTATCGGACACGAACAATCACCCGTGCTTACTGATCTCCCTACATCTTTTGAACTGTTGGTGCCCGGAGTATCGCATCTTCATCACGCTTCCTCAGAACCTACTTTGATTACCAAAGAGAGCAGGAAACGTAAGCGATCGGAGTCGAATGGTGAAAACCTACAAAATTTTATGGCAGAAATGAGGGCTATGTTCGAGGATTTTAAAGTTGACCAGACAAAGAGGGCTGAAAAAATGTATAGCGCAGTTGAAGAGATTCGTTCTTCGGTTGAGTTCTTGGCCCAAAAATATGAGTCACTCCAGACTAAAGTTGAAGAACTGGAATCTAATCGACAAACTGATATTAAATATATTAGAACATTGGAGGAGAAGTTAGAGGGACTTGAGCGTGTCACTAGCTCCACTTGTTTGGAAGTTAGAAACATTCCGACATCGACAGGAGAAAATAAATCTAGTTTGTTAGAAACCTTCTTGAAAATGTCCAGCGTGCTCAATGTGCCCATTCAACAAAATGACGTGAAAGATATTTTCCGTACCACCACTCTAAAACTCCTGAGAAGAGTACAATAATTGTGGACCTTACCAGCGCTCTTCTAAAAGAAAAGGTTATCGCTATGTTCCGCTCCTATAATAAAGGCACTTCGAGACTTTCCACGGAACACTTACATATCACTGGCACACCAACAAAAATTTACATTTCCGAAAATCTCACTTCAAGAATGAAGAAACTGCATTTTTTAGCCAGAGACTTTGCCAAAGTTAACGATTTTAAATTTTGCTGGGTGTCTCATGGAAAGATTTTCGTCCGAAAGAGAGAGAACGGACTATTATTTCGCATTACAAGTGAGCTGGACCTTGATAAGCTTAAGAACCGAGAATGATGGAAATATCTCTTATACCAAAGCTGTCTCTCATTATAGTTACTTATTATTATTATTATTATTTGTTGTATTTCGTACTTTCGTTTGCGAGATATTATTGTTTGTTTCTTATGAGTTTCGAACGCATGTTTTGGATTACTTTTTTGAATTAATTGATACATTTTTACACACTACATATACAGACATTTATAATTTTCACACTACACATACACAAACATACAATATACTGAAGTCATACTATAATTCCTTTGTCCTCTATTTATGTTTGCCTCAGTTTTGGTGCTGCACCCTTAGATGTGGTTTTATTGACGTTCGTAATTACACTTTGATCTCATTACATATTAAATCATTCATAAGGTTTTTCTGCGGGGCAATCCAGTGTATCACCTTGTTATATTATCTACTTAATCATGGATGATCTTAATAAGGTTTCTGATGATATTGAGCAAGTCTCTGTTTCGGACTCTGCCTTTTGTACTCCGGAGGAAAGCGCTAAACGGCTGGATGTAGGATCTTTCAGAACGCTCCATCTTAATGTTAGAAGTATTGGTTGCAACTTTGATAAGGTTCTTGTCTTACTCCATCGCCTGAAATATAACATTGATGTGGTTATCTTATCTGAATGCTGGCTAAGCAAATCTCCATCTATTCCACCGCTTTCTGGATTTGTTTCCTATCAGTCAGAATTTAGAAACCAGAACGAGGGCGTGGTTGCTTATATTAGAGAAAATCTGGATCATGTCACCTCCTTTCCTAACTTTGAAGAAGCAAATTGCATCACTATTAAATTCTCAAACAATCTTGCTATTGTTGCATTGTATCGCTCTCCCTCATACAAAGATCTTACAAAAAATTTTTAATAGTTTAGATGAAACCCTTCTCTCTGTTAAAGATTGCAAATCAGCTCTCATTATTGGTGACATTAACATCAATATAACCCCTAGTAAAACAAATCAATCTGATGATGATTATCTTAATTTAGTTACATCTCATGGCATGCTTCCGGGTCACCTTTATCCCACGAGAGAAGAAAATTGCCTCGACCACGCTATAGTTCGTACATCTAACTCTGCTACTACATTGGTCTTAGATTCTAACATAACTGATCATTATCCAATCTTATTTAGCTTGAATAATAAAATTAATGTTCACTCTGCATCAAACCGCTCCACTCTGCGTATGAACTATTCAGAAATTAAAACAGAATTACTTAATACTGACTTCTCTCCAGTACTCTGCACATCGGATCCTAACATAGCTACAGATACTTTGATTAACCTTATATCGCACACTATACAAAAACACACGCATACTGTTATTGTTCCAAACAGGAAGCGCATACTCAAACCCTGGATAACTCCAGGGCTTTTACGATGCATGCGCCAGCGGGATTAACTTTATCGCACTTTCAGAAAAAATCTAAATGACTCAGTAGCTAAAATCGTTTTTTGTCGATACAGAAACTTGTGTAATAATTTATTAAAAAAAGTTAAATGCGAATATGAACAAAATGAACTTCAAAATGCCAAAAATAACCCCAAAGCAACTTGGAATGTCATTAAAAGGGTAGCTAATATTCCAAGGAAGGCTAATCATGCAAGTAACTTACTTAAATCGTGTGATGACTCATTTGCTTCTGT
This sequence comes from Schoenobius gigantellus, assembly GCA_963935595.1. Classification (NCBI taxonomy): domain Eukaryota; kingdom Metazoa; phylum Arthropoda; class Insecta; order Lepidoptera; family Crambidae; genus Schoenobius; species Schoenobius gigantellus. The sequence continues at coordinate 27,675,058 of OZ012554.1, forward strand.
CAATGAAGTTAATAGATTCTTTTCTAACATCGGAAAAAATCTTGCTGCCCAAATTCCCCCTCCTGTTGTACCTAACATCTATGAGTCCTCCTTACCCTGTTCCGGTCAAAGTGCGATAAACTCAATGGGCCTTCTGAGTGTTGATGACAGTGAGATTAAACGTATAATAAGCAATCTCAAAAACAATTGTGCTGTAGGTTGGGATGGTATTCCTACGTTGGTAGTAAAGTCTGCTAGTGAAGTCCTAATTCCTCCCCTCAAACATGTTTTCAATCTCGCCATATCCTCTGACGTATTCCCACGCTCATTAAAAATAGCTATCGTGCATCCTATATTTAAGGGCGGTGACAGAGACAATGTGTCCAACTATAGACCTATCTCAGTTCTAACAGTTATTTCCAAAATTTTCGAAAAAATTCTTAATTCTAGATTAGTTACTTTTCTAAGAGATAATAATGTACTTTCTCCTAATCAATTCGGTTTTCGTGCTGGCAAGTCCGCTGAAGACGCCATCTTGCAATTATAAAATACGATAGCAGGGAATTTTGATTTGGCATTTTGTTGGCATTTTTCTTGATCTGTGTAAAGCGTTTGACACTGTCTCTGTTCCCATTCTTCTTTCTTAGCTTGAGCGTATAGGTGTTCGGGGGATTGTTCTGGATATTTTTCGCAGTTACCTTCATGAGCGGATGCAGCGTGTTCTTATAGATGGATTTAAGAGTCGAGAGGAACAAATTTTCTGTGGCGTTCCTCAGGGTAGTGTTCTTGGACCTACCCTATTCTTGATCTATATAAACGAGTTGTGCAACGCCTCTCTTCCAAATTGTAGGGTAATTACCTATGCAGATGATACTGTTCTTCTTGTACATGGCCGCAACTGGCAGGAGGTTCGTGGCTTTTCGGAAAATGCTGTAGCCATAGTAATGAGGTGGTTAAATTTAAATCTTTTGACATTAAATATATCAAAAACGAAATTTTTGGCTTTTGCCCCTCATTCGGCTTCTAAACCACCTTTTGGTTTTAATATTTTTGCTCACTGCTGTCAAATAAATAACGATCTTCACTGTAATTGCACTCTAATTGAACGTTCTTCTTCCATCAAATATCTTGGAGTAATAGTGGATGAGGCTATGACTTGGAAACCGCACATAGAGTCTCTTGTATCACGTACCAGGAAATTGATGTTTGTTTTCACTAAGCTACGTGCAGTTGCCAATGTCCAGTGCATGAAGACCGTATATTACGCCCTAGTACAATCTATATTAGCATATTGTATTACTTCCTGGGGTGGCACTTTGAAAACTTATATGTTGAAATTGGAGAGGGCTCAAAGGGCTGTGCTCAAAGTTATTGCGAGAAAACTAGTACGCTATCCCACTTCCGAATTATATTCTCTTTTTAGGGTCCCAACTGTTCGTCAACTCTTCATTCTTCATACCCTGTTAAGGAGGCATTCCAATCTATATTATGATCCTAGCCTAAAATTACAACGTCGCCGCTCAGATGAGGTCTGTAAAATTGAACCGCGACGGACTGCTCTAGCTGGTCGTCAATATTACTTTATAAGCTCTAAGCTATATAACAAGGCTAACAAAAACTTGAACCTCTACCCTTTAACTTCATTTAAGTGCAAACAAAAATGCTTACAGTGGTTATTATCACTAACATACGAAGGAACAGAAGAACTCATTAGGTCATGCAATTAATATTATTCTTCTCTTTGCACATAAATTAAGATTAAGATATAATTCATAAGTACTTCAATATCATATATACTTCACAGACATCCCCAAGCCATCAATAAAACAAACAAATAGTCACACACACACACACACGCACAAACACACACACATACACACAGACACACACAGTCACACACCTCATACACGCAGGCACATGTATACATTAATTATAATCATTATTCGTTCACTCTCGCAAACGCACACTAACTAGTAGTAGAAATTTAATTAATGTAAATTTATAATAGTTTTTAATGCTTAGAACATTTACCCTGCTCTAAGTTATAATGTTTTTCTTCCATTTTGTGATTACGGAATTGTAATTGGAATAGCTCACTTTCCGGAGGTGGGCGTTGACAACTGCAACGCAGTTTTAAACTTTCGCGGTCGTCATCGTTCATTATTTGTAATGTGTACCTAGTTTAAGATTCCAAATAAAGATTATTATTATTATTATTATTATATTTTTATCAATTTCAGTAAAGTCACATATAAAATATTGTCCTTCTTAAGCCAAATATGATTAATCCCTAACTACAGTGAGCTCATTCACATCAACAAAACGAACGATCAAACACGTTGAACAAACTGGTTATCCTACAGCTAAACGGTCGCATAAATCCAAAAAGCGTTTACGTAATAAATAACTAGTCGTACATTACGCGATACCAGCGCCGTATCAAAGGAAATAATTAATGTTTGGAATCGTTAATATCTACAAAAGCCATTTATCATAGCCCATTAGTTAGCAGATAGTGATGGCATACTTGCTAATAAAGTTGGTAGTTGTGGCCCGGGTGTTTCTGATAAATTTGATGTATTCTCAACATTATACGTGTGAATAGCTTCGAAGTCTATAAGAGGAACACCTTTGATTATGTGAAACTTTACGTAGGTTCGCAGTAACTTGGTAACATCGAGCTTGAGTGGGTGGTTTCCAGCGTACAGCCTCAAAAAAAGTAGAAGGTCATTAATAAGGAAATGTATAACTTTCTACAACAAACCTCCACAAAGTGTTGTTGCCTTTTCATAAGTTGTAAACTGAAGCGCGTGTAAACTGATTGCTGTGAGCAAAGAAATATTTACTTACGTAATATTCGATGACTTAATAAAGTTCAACTTTATTAAGTCATCGAATATTTGAGTGACGACAATGCTTGGTGTAAAGTAGTCATCATATTTATGTTACAATGTAAAGAAATATTATTGTGTATTATTACTACATGATTTATTTTAAATATGTATGTTAATTTCTTGCGCTTATTCTACTTATGACTTAAAAAACCTGAATAATATTTCCTTCAAATCCGAATATTGTTATGTTTTTGACGTCAATGCCTGTAAAGGCGTTGAATAAAGTCTCTTGAATTTGATGACTCCAACAAGAATCTGCAAAATATTTGTGTAGCATTTACTACTTAAAAGACGTGTCTTCGTAACGTCATCTTAGGATGCAAGGAACCAACGAGAGCTGCAATATGTGACGCCAAATAAAATCTAGTGCCCGGAATTTCCGCCACCCCTCTAGAGTATTAAGGGCTGGCGTGAGTAACAAGAAAAAAAATATTTTTAAGATTCAAATTCGATTAACTCACGTCAAATAACTTTTTTTTACACTACAAGCTTATGACTATTTTGTACAGGTGCATTTACCAAATGTGACAGTTTCGCCCTTATAACTAACTGTATAGTACACGGCCGGCTTTTTGGGGGGCAGAAAACCCTCGCCCTGAACATTAACCATACACGGAGCTGTCGGAGTCGCCCGGTCGAAATGCCTTTTAATTACAATTGAAATAAAACAAATAGACACGAGTAACTTACGGTACCTAGTGTTCTTATACCGGAAAGCAGTGGAGAGAGGGGCCCCTCTGTGTGGTAGCCCAGCCCTGGACACTGCTTCTCCTCCACTGCGCACTAGCTCAAGCAACAAACACTTAGGTTCTAAACATACCCTACGTAGGCACTCCAAAAAACTTCCCTGTGGTACTTCGATACCAAAACAATTTGCGATATCTCAGTCGATAAAACCAAGGCACTTAATTCAATACGCGGGCCGGGCGCATTTCAATCTTGCGCAGCGGTTGGGGGGGTTTGTCTGACTCGTTCCCCAAATTCCGAACACTAACCTTACTTACTCACAAAGTATCGTAACATATTATAAATAGAGATATTTTTGAGAATTCACACATTCAATATCATTAGCTCTAGTCAATAGAGCCCGATTTTGCTGATTGTTTCGACCTTACGGCACCACCAGCAATGGTGGCTTTGGCGCTCCACGTAAAGTAAGCTCGATAAAGAGCCCTGTAAACGATTAAACATGTTTGTCAAACTTGCTTGACAAACTTCACGTTGTCATCAAACACGACGTCAATCCAGATATCCTTTCAACACATCAAACACCTAGTTTGTTTGTCAAAAATGGCATCAAAATTGACGTTCATAAGTGTACAAATTGTACCTAAATGAATAAAAAAGTTTTGACTTTGACTATCACAATTTGGCTACATATATTGGCGTCCTTGTTGGGGTTGTAAATTTTCAAGTCTGACAGGAGCCACAGATGGCATAAGCAACTCTAGCCACTTACCATCTGCAGAAAAAAACGTAACATGGGTGTTGTCGCGTGACCCGTAACAAAGCATTCAACAAAGGGGCGTTCAACAAGGTGCTATAAGTCATACATCAAATTTGGGCGAAGTCAGGGTCAATGATATTAGTAGCATGACTCTAGGGTGAGATACTGGATGCTAGAATTAGTGTTTCCATATTCACATCCACAAACAAGTTCCACTAGGTACTACAATCCCTATATCAAATTTGGTCAAATCAGAGTCAGGGTAGTGGCATGAACTTAGGTAGTTGTAGGTCTTAGGGTGCTAGTATCAGTATTCCCATCTTCAAAAATCCAGTTCAACGATAAGGTTCCTGACCCTAAATTAATGGAATATCCCTAGCGTCGGGTGGAAAACTTTAAAAGATGGGCTAGCTAAACTAGATTTCACACTCTATCATTTCGTAAAAACCCGAAGTCCGCAATGATTCCGCTACAGATTTTTATATTAAATGCTCACAAAATTAAACATTATCCCGGGATTTCGATAATTAATCAATTTCTTTTGATCACTGCATCTGATATCTGACTGACTGATCATCATACAAACTTATTGCGAATATAGCAAAACCGTTAATGGTATAAATATTATAAAATGGTTAATTGTTATATCGAGATTTATAGCGTCTCTTGATAGACAACTGACTGGAGAGTAAGAATAAAACCCACACGAAACATAAAAAAATCTAAAATGTAGCCTGTAAGTGAGCCTAAGGTTAAGGTAAAGGAATGCAACGAGCCCCTCCCGATATAATAGTACATTGTTACCCTAGGGGTGAAAGTAACTTATTTAGTCCCGAGACGGGTTTTGGCGCCCGAGCGTAGAGAGGGCGCCTATAGTTCGAGTGACTAAATAAGTCTTTTACCCGAGGTAAACACTGTGCTTTTCATTACGAATACAAGGAAAGTAAAAATAAAAACGTGAATCAGCAAAAGACCATATGAGTGAATTTAATTTTATTAAATCAACAATTTCTGCTTTTGCATCTTCTATAATCAATGAAATCTCTGCTATACGGAGGAATAAACAATTAAAACTCGAAAAAACAAATGAAGATCGGATTGCCGCTATTACTTTTTTGTTTCTGTGGCCGGCCAGCTATTCAGCCATTATTTTTTTCATATTCATCATTGAAGAAATGTTTAATATTTTGCCCAAATCTATTTATTTATTTATTTTTGGAAAACCAACAGCTATTAACACAAAAGATTACTTATATAATAATTAAAAGCCAATTACAGGTCTTCACCAAAATAAATATATTAGTTATTTAAAAGAAATATTTGAAAGTAAATTATAATACTTAAAGTCATTTAAAAAATAATGTATATTCTTTAAATACTTAACATTATGTTATTTCATTTTAGACCGTGCTGTAGGTAATTGATGGGTGGCTGTATAGAGTCAGAACATACTTCAATAAAAATGTCAAAATAGAACTTGTTTCTTTTTAAAATTTGACAGCAGCTGTCAGTTGAAAGTGATTCTCCCTAGGGCTGAAAAGTATTACTTTCAACCCGCTCCGCAGGCAACTTCAGACCTACTTTCAGAGTATGAGTAATGAAAAGGAATAATCAGACTTATTATCGGATCGGACCAATAATATAAAGTCGGTCTCCTGCGATTATACTTAAGACGTGGGCGATATCAACTTCATCCCGTTGCTGGTGTGACCAAACCTTGGACATTCCAGGAACAACATAATTGCTTAAAAGAGCTAGTGCGTAGCGAAATATTTAATTACGTAAGTATAATAAATAATACAGATTCGTCCGCTTACGTCACAAAGTTTCAATTTCAGAAATTAGTTGTCACGAAATTTCCGCAAAGTTCCTCGTAAGCTTCCAAATTAAGCTCTAATAAGACTTTCAAGGTAAAATCAAACAATTGGCAGTTGTTAATATGGTATAAATTCTCAGAAGACTTATGTACTTTTATTTTATTGTTGTAATATTGACATAGTTAGAGTAGTTCTAACTTCAAAAATTACTATACAAATATTCAACCCCTAATTTACCCCTCTAGGGGTTGAATTTCCAAAAACTCACTCTTAGTGGATTTAAGCGTTATAAGAGAAACGTGTTGGCCAAATCTCATAGACTTATCTTTAATAGTTTAGGCTCGGACAACTAAATCTATACAGAGTGTAACTGAACACCCCAATAACATTTAAGGGTATGTACCCATCAGAAGAAAGGATGCTGTAGGAAAAATATTGCGGTTAACAAACCTACTTTTTTCCCATACAAACTAAATAAATTATTTTTTGGTATTAAGTGCCGACAGCCCTACGGAAGCGTACGAGGAATACTACGCTCTATCAATATATATACACGGTTATTTTTTTATCACCCTGGAAAATTTTAGGGACGCTTCAGGACACATCCAATATTATATAAAAAATAAAAAAAATGAAATAAAAAATTAAAAAAAAATATTTAAAAAAAAAATCTCTAAAAATGCTGCTCTCAATTAGTGCAGCATTTTTTGTATTTTTAAAAAAATTAATATAAAATTATGATATGTTATTTATCGTATGCAATTGTACTGTATAATCTGTTTAACTAGGTCGGAGATTATATCATTATATATGTTGTAATATTATGTATATATATATATATATACACGGTTATTTTTTATCACCCTGGAAAATTTTAGGGACGCTTCACGACATGGCATTAGAATGATTTAAATATAAATAAAAAAAATAACCCCCCTCATATAAAATAAAGGTTATATATATATAAATATATATATATATATAATATAAATATATATATAATATATATAATAATAAATCATTATATATATATATATATATATAATGATATAATCTCCGACCTAGTTAAACAGATAATATATAATTCTTTAATAATAAAAATAATTGGGGTGTCTGCCGTTTTTCATTATTTAATTATTTTTTTTATTTTTTTATTTACAACATATTTTATTTTACAATTTTTGTGTACTCTTAAACCTAAATAAGTTTGTGTGAGTACACACATTCGCAACGCATTGCTTAAAAATACAGTATTTTATCTACATCTAGAAAGTAAACATCTATTCATTCATATAATTACAAAGTCACAATCATTACCATTATCTACGATAGCACGGTAATTGATGATAGTTCGAGTTGCATACAGCTGGGTGAGCTGACTCGCGCGCATAGATTCCTATGCCGACAGAAAACTAGTTTTGCTATCGACGTGAACAACTTTATACAGGCTGTTTGATTTTTAATGCACGGTTTTATAATTATATAAGTAAGTATTAAATAGGGAAGCTCCGTATATTATCATAATAGTATTTTTTATATTTTAGCTTATAATTTTTCGAGTTGATTTTTTTGTAATATATTTTGTGGTATTTTATTAACTAATGTAGGAATTATATATTGTGTCGTTCGCCTACCATAGTAATTATTAGTTTTCGGTACAACTAATTTATTATTTGTGATGCTCCTTGTGGTTATTCTATGGGACACGGGTATTTGTAGGTTTTTACAGTTAAATTGTTCAATTAATAAATTCATGTGTAGCCTCATTTGTATCGGTAATATATTACAGTATTTAAATATCTCAATAACATTATCTTTATATTTTTGTTTTATATGGTATGGTATAATCAGTTTTAGTATTCTAACTTGTAAATTAAATATCCGTCCAGTATATGATTTAAATGTTCGACCATAGCTCGTTAAACCGTACGATATAATTGACTCCGCTAGCGCAATGTACATATTTAATAATATTTTGTAAGGAACTTTCGGTTTTAAAATATAGAATTTGGCTAGTATTGCGCGTAGTTTGTCGCAAACCGAATCCACATGAAAATTCCAGCTGAGTCGATTGTCAACAATTAATCCTAGGTAAGTGTGATGTGTTACTTGTTCTATTGACTTACATGTACATGCGTCTGTTATAGTTGTATTGTGTAGACAACTGTGACTGTGTGCAACTATATTAAAGGGAGTTGTACTTTTTAGATGGCTTGAGTGTACGTGAATTATTTTGGTTTTATTTGCATTCAAAACCAATCCAGCATCGTGTGCCCACTTAGAGACTCGAGTAAAATCTTGCTGCAGCCATTGGGCTGCTAAATTTATATTTTTATTTGCAGCTACTAGACATGTGTCATCTGCATATTGGTAGATAGAACAGAAATTGACCACATGTTCCATATCATTGACATAGGCAAGATAGTGTAAGGGTCCAAGTACAGAACCTTGAGCCGTTCCCTCAGTGATGTCAGTTGTATCACTGACTTCACCATTTATTTTAACAACGTATTTACGATTCCTCAGATAGTCCTCACACCAGTGAAGAATCGGCCCTCGGACTCCGGTATGGTCGAGTTTTGTCAACAATGTGTCATGCCTGAGCATGTCGAACGCTTTGCTAAAATCGATGAATAACAAAAGAAAATGTTTTTTATCATCTAAGGTTTCGTTAATCTCGTTCGTGAATTTCGATAAGAGTAGTGATGTTGATTTGTTTGGTTGAAAACCATACTGTGAGTGAGATAAGACGTCGTTTTTTATATAAAAATCTTGTATTTGTTTACACACGTATTTTTCTATAATCTTATCTATAACCGGAAGAATAGTAATTGGTCTATAGTTTGAGTATTCATTGTGGCATCCATTTTTGTATATTGGTCTCACTATCCCCGTTTTAAGATCTGCCGGGTATTTCCCTTCTTTGATACTGATATTAATTAATTTTACGATACTACCGATCATTTTGTAGCAAATGTATTTTATATCAACACACCTGATATTATCTATACCCGGTGCTTTATTTGAATTAAGGTTACGAATTAATTTTATAACATTCTCTTTTGAAGCTTTTTTAAAGTGCATTGATTTATTTTGGGGGAACATATATTCTGACTCGCATAGTAGCCGCTGGTTGCATTTTGGCAAGATCTTTTTAACACTGTTGCATCGATTATACAGTACAATTGCATACGATAAATAACATATCATAATTATAATGTCGAGCGATTCTAAAATGTCGATATCGATAATTAATCGTAGATATATTATAGATATTTTATATATATGTCACGTGAAATGGTGTCAAACAATGAATACAATTTAAAATAATACCTCTTATGTTCAGTTCAGTTCCTGTTATATTATTATAGTATGGCACTCGCATAGTCATCATCAACAGTTCATAATAAACGTCCCCACCGAGGGGCTCGAGCCTACCTTAAACTAGGGTGATTAGGCCTTAGTCAACCACGCTGGCCAAGTGCGGGTTGGTCGACTTCACACACAACCTGTAAAGAAATTCTTTCTTCACAGGTGTGTGCAGGTTTCCTCACGATGTTTTCCTTCACCGTAAAAGCGTCGAATAAACGTACATATGAATTCGAAATTTGAAAACACATTGGTACGTAGCGGGGTTTGAACCGCTACCTCCCGATTGGAAGGCGACGCACTACGCCATCGACGCTTTTATTTCTATCGACTCGCATAGAACAATATTTTAAAATTTATTTACAAAGCACTTCAGTGTTTGTTTTCCACTCACATTTTCTACAATCCTATATAGCTCCCAGCTTCATGCATCAACGTCTCGTTATCGAAACGGGCAAAGTAAAAGTCATCGCTCATAACTTGGGGCAAACGTGCTCGAACTCCTGGTGAATTGTTAGTTCAGAAATCGCAGCTAACTGGGAGCAATAAGTTTGCAACTCGCCACCGTGACTGAACACCCCTAAAGACACGCCACTTGACTCCCACTGTATGGACTGCTTTGGCGCGGTTCCTGTTTTTATCCCGCTCAGGGTAACATTTAAATGGGACTGGATTAATCATGCGAAAGTTTCCGAGCAAAAACCGTTTGAATTAGTTCAGACTATATTTAATATTACCTACTTAATCAATGTAACTGATATGAACATGAACAAAAACTTAAGAAGGAAATGGTTATGGGTAAAGAAGCAATAGGAAACGCTTTAAATCCATAATTTCTAAATTCTCAATTTTGGTCAAGAAGTCCAAAAAATATCACATTTACGTAAAATTAAAACGATATTTTTACACTGCGTGTCACGTGACGTGTAAAGAAAATGAAGGTAAATGAGATCTTTAATTTAGTGATAATTTGAGTGTCATTCTTCTGAATGTCACAAGCATGTAATATGTAATCTCATCCAACCACCATAAAGTCCGTTGTTGTTATTTACATGCAAATCTATTTAAAACACTGAAACATGTTACCATATTTTATTGAAACATGATGTATTGTAGTCCTTTACATAACATCTATAGAGTTTTGGCTGTCTAAGCGGAGACCCCATTGCTTTCCCGAAAATAAAAGAATTCAAAAAAATCGAAACCGGTTTCACGTCTCAATAATGGCAGTCTTAACGTGATCTGCAAACTGAAAAAGATATAAAAATTACATGACTGTCGCAACACCGAGCGCTAAGTAGCAAACGCTTTTAAACTCCCCCATAATTTATCTCCCAAGTTATTATAATCAAACTCAAGTGAACAAAGTCTCAATTATTTGTTCAAAAAAATAACTTCGAGTGAAAACAAGAAAGATAAACAAAGAACTGAATACAGGCCAAATATTGAACAAGCTCGAAGGTTACCTGGCTAATCACTTGCAGAACAGGCAAATGAAACAAAGGGTTGTAATTAAGAATGCCAATCCAACTTACAATTAGCTTTATAGAAGAAAAAAATGTTTTTGCAGTAAATAGCTGGCCGCACGAATGTTGCACAAGAACTTTATAAGTATTTACCATTTTTCATATTAATGTGTTTCACGTTGGTTGGTAACAAAATAATCGGCAGGTTAACTAATATTATAAAGAGGAAAGATTTGATTGTTTGTATTGAATAGGCTTCGAAAGTACTGAACCGATTTTGATGAAATTGGTATAGGGATAGTTCGAGACCAGGGGAAGGACATAGGGTAATTTTCCTACGGGAAAAAAAATCCCACGGGAAAACGCGGGCGAAGTCTCGAGCGGAAAGCTAGTAAATTATATAAGAGAGGGAAGTACAAAAATAAGGCAAGCTGTCAATCGAAGAGAATCATTTAAACTTCATAAACGATGTTCAAATAATTCGTCTATTTCCAACACTAAAATAGGCTAGATGAATGAAAAAAATATTGCTTAAATAGAAGCTTATTCATATAATAAACAGAAAGAAAAAATCAGTTTTCGAATAACTATAGAAACAACCAAGATATAAGTAATTTTAACCTTTAACTGTATTAAAGATTTTTCTCCATCTCTTTCTAGCAAAACGGCAATGTACATGGAGTTTATATGGCCGTACTCAACAATGACGTCACGGTTGATGTCGGATTTCTCTGTCTAATCGCTTCCAAATTAACAGCTTAAAATGCTTGCAACTAATGTATTTCTAAGCTAATTTTAATTCTAATTTCACATGATTGCATCTTTTTCTGCGGTATTTTAATATTTTATGACGAGACTTGAAAATTAGAATTCAGTCATCATCCCAATTCCCTGTATTGTGGGATACAATAAGATACGATACGAAATAACAGATTATACAAAATTGTGTTGTGGCGCAGTGCAAATAGTTATTAGTCAGTGTTAAAGACATATAAATTGATATTATTAATAAAAATATTCACTGATTAAGTGTCAATCAGTCGTTACTAACATTACATTAACGTTAGTGCCAAACTCAAGCTTTTTTTAAACATATTAAAATAATATCAATAAAAGTTTCTATGTAAACACTTCTACATAGTTGAATATTAAAATAATATATTAAACCAGGACTAGACTTTCGAAATTTCATACGAACAAGTGTGGACGTTTGTATTATAAATATTAATGAGCCATTTAAATCTGTTCTGATATGAATAAAAACAAAGGTATATAACTAATCTGTGTAAACAAATAGCATTATGTTAAAAAGTTTTAAACCGACCAACGTCAAAAGGGGAGATTACAAATTCGTTATGTTTACTTGTACGAGTATGTTACATTGTCAGTATTGAAAATGTTCACGATATGTTAAATATAATAGGGCTTCGAAATCAGTATACAAAATTTTATTCATGTTTAGTTCAAATACATTCTCCAAAAGCAATAAACAAATTGTGACACTTTTTTTAGGGAACTGTGCAAGTTTCATTAAATTTATTGTAGTATAGTTTTCAAGATACGGACTTATTGATACAGCCTGATTTAATGATAAAAGATACTGGTGTAGTGTCAAAGACATTTTTAGACCTGGGTCTCATTCTAAAGCGTAATAATTGTTTAAAACTAAAAATTATGTCCCACTAAATAATTGCAAAAAAAAAAAAGAATTCTTTTGCTATTAATAGCAAACGATGTCTTGAATTGTTCACAGCTAAAAATTGAATGATCAATGACTCAAAGAGCTTTTTGTTGGGTCACACTGAAAATATTAATTAAATTAATTTCATATGATCTAGTTAAGTAAAATATTTTTAAATTACGGTAATGAATTCTATGGGAACTAGTAATCACAGATAAACCAAAATATTGGTTTATTGAGAACTTAATGGATCGCAATATATACAAATATAAGAAGCAACTAAAGATTGCTCTCAAAACACAATACAAATCCATGTTTCGACAGCAAATATTTGTTGCGCAGTGGAAACCGAACTGAGTCACGTACCATCGAGGCCTGATCTACTATGCTTACCATAGAATCAGAAACTAGACAGGCATCTTGAATCTTTAATTAACAATGAACTATATACTGTAGGTAAGGAAATGATGATTTAATTATTAACATATTCTTCGCATCAAATACGCTATAAATTCACTTTTTTAGCGTGACCTAAACATTGCTTGGTAACGCTTATGTGCTCATCTTTCGGTCTTTCTGTCTGTACGTACGCCTGTCTGTCCGTTTCATTGAGATCCGATCGCTAAGCTACCTGGAAAATTTGGGTTTTCATCAGATAGCATTATAAGGATGGGCGTTTAAGTAAATAAAATCATGACTTCCGTTGAATGAAGTGTTCAGTGTTACACTTGTTATCTTTAATGATGATGATCAATGCTTTAAATACTCTAGATACAATAGATCCATATACCTTAGACTATATATCTCAACGGTCTATTTCAGCTACGGAAAAATGAAATTGTAGGTCAACGCGACCAAAATATAAATTCACTTTTTTAGCGTGACCCAAACATTGCTTGGTAACGCTTATGTGCTCATCTTTCGGTCTTTCTGTCTGTACGTACGCCTGTCTGTCCGTTTCATTGAGATCAGATCGCTAAGCTACCTGGAAAATTTGGGTTTTCATCAGATAGCATTATAAGGATGGGCGTTTAAGTAAATAAAATCATGTATTCCGTTGAATGAAGTGTTCAGTGTTACACTTGTTATCTTTAATGATTATGATCAATGCTTTAAATACTCTAGATACAATAGATTCATATACCTTAGACTATATATCTCAACGGTCTATTTCAGCTACGGAAAAATGAAATTGTAGGTCAACGCGACCAAAATATATATCCGTTTACGAGTATGTTGTGTATTTTCGCAATTTTTGCGATTCCCCAAGAGAAACAAGACCTATGGGGTACTTCCCGTTGACCTAGAATAATGAAATATAGAAAAAAGTAAGGTCTTCTTATATCACATGTTAAAGAAAAATCCGTAAATATGTATTTAATCAGGAACTTATATAGGTACTTAGATAAGTTGCACGGAACGCTGGGTCCTCATTTAAAAAACCAGCCAAACGCGAGGAGTTGGACTTGCGTTTGGTCGGTATTTTAAATGAGGACCTAAGAGGAAGGAATCTTTTCCACATGATGGTAAGTGGAAGTGGAGTCCAAATGCGAAGGTAGCTAGAGCAGCAGAGGGAATACACGCTGCACTAGCCACCCTCACCTTGCAGACGTGCTTCTTCACGCCTCTTTAAAGGACCCGGGATTGAAGGAAGGACAGGTGTTCTAGCAGAGACTTTCAATTTTTGATACATGGAAATAGAAATGAGTTTTCAAATTTCTTGGTACGCGTGTAGTCCCTCAAAGAAAAGAAGAAGACAATATTAGGAATAAGGCTCTTAATACTACAAAACAAGTACAGATTCCAAGAAAATAAAAATGATACTAATAATTCTATATAAGAAAATAAATATCACAATGTGTGTACTCAGATCAATCCAGATTCATTCGATGGCCTCAAATATTTCTGTTACATGAAACGACGCCAAATCCCGCTCTCGTTAAAGAATCCTATCTGATAAAATATAGAATTCATTTATGTTTCGTTTTATTGCCTTCATTCTACTATTGAATGTGTTTTATCTCGAATAAAAATATAAATGCTTTTCTACGGCGCCATAACCGTAATGAAAGTGTTATTCTGCCTTTATTCTCGCACTTGTAACATTTTCTGTTCAATGTACAATAACGGCAGGTTATGGCGCATGAATCAAGTGAATTGCAGAAAGATTGCGTATTCCCACCAAACTTCACTGAAAGGAAGGGATCTTGGATCCATAGCTTTCAAGTCGAATATGTGAAATGATGACGCCGAAAAATCACTTAGTCATCTTTCAGTCTGCCGACTTTGTAATAGGAAGTTTAACCTTTGTGTTATATTGAAGAAATAGGTCGGATAAATTTTTCATCTTTCTATTCCTAAGGTAACTAAATGTTTCTCTTCCAAGGTTAAGTATTGTCCTGTATATAAAGTAGGTTGCATATTTTTGAGTGTAACGTGGTGCTATATCTTTTTAGATATAGCAACTCTTTGTATTCCCGCCTAACTGCATGCATGCTACTGGCTGCATTTAAATTTTCATATTTGGCATGACTTCTCATTCTGGTCTCCCGTCACTGTCAATTGCCGACATCAACACGAGAAGAAGTCTTGATGCAACAATAATATAAAATCGTATTTTTATAATCAATATGTTTATGGATTAAACAATATTACAATATTTATCGACATGTTGTTATATCCCCAACATTCAATAGTCGGTTATATAGTGCCTTTTATTTTATTTATTACAATTGTAACCGTGGAAATACCACCAGGAGACTCTGTACCAGGGTCGTCTGCATGGGTACCTCCATCTTACCTATTTCTGCCGTAAAGCAGCAGTGCTTACATTGTTGTATTGATGTCACAAGTTGGTAACGTACACTGTGGTTCTTGTGGGGGTTGCAGAATCTTACAGGAGCCACACGTATTATAGGTGACTGTTACCACAAACCATCAGATGGGCAGTTTGCTTATTTGCTAACTTATCGCAATAAATAAAATTAGTGATGGATCCTTTGGTGCGGTATTTACAATACTACCTGACTCACTACCTAAACTACGTCACCACGTTCCATTGGCGCCCAACGCCGTAGTGTAGTGGGGTCAGCTATTAGCATTTCGATAGTAGTAGCAGTAGCAGTATCAAAATCCATAATAATAAGACTTTCCAAGAGATCATCGCTTTGCACCGAGTTTAATATAAAAATGTGACGTTGTGTATATTCTTATAATATTATTTTCGACTTTTAAGAGATTTTGAAGGCGGATTTTATTTTTTGCAAAAAAATATTTTTATTTTTCAGCGATTTAGCTCACCGATGCCATTTAAAAAACACAAGTATGGGTTAATACATGATCACAATATTAAAAGAACTATCCCCTACCTCCTAATCATCATCAGTTTGGCATCATGAGATGAAGGCTACCAGACGCAAATACCTGAATAACTTTAGATAAAATGTGAAAAATGTGAAAATTTTTGTCCACAATTAAAGGAGTAATCGCGTAACATACACAATTAAGGGAGTTGTCAAAAAATGTAATTCACCATTTTGTGATGGCGACTATCTTGGATTTTAAATTTATCATAGTGTGTAGTATTCTACTAGTCAAGCCCTTTCATTTGATATCCATATTGAGGGAGTTGTGAAAAAAATATGTAATCCGCCATTTTGTAGCGGCGGCCATTTTGGACCTAAAAACAAAATCAAAATCCGTTCATCCATTCGGGAGCTACGATGCCACAGACACACACACATGCACACACACACAGACACGATCTTTTTGAAGTCGGTAAAAAATTAGGTTGGGTATATAGCAAAGCTTCCGACAAAAAATGTCGGTAGTTGGTACCAACTACGCAGGCCAATGGTGCAACGACTGCCCTCCCGGACGTCGTCGTCCGAGCGCAGCGAAGGCGACAACATCCTGAGGATGCCACGTGGAGTGGCGAAACGCGTCGAATCTAAGTATTTGCATGTTGGTGTGGTACTAATTATTGATATTACTTTGTCGCATGCGATTGAGGGAGGGCGGGCGGTGCACCATTGGCCTGCGTAGTTGGTACCAACTACCGATATTTTTTGTCGGAAGTTTTGCTATATACCTACTCCTTAACAATTAGTAATAGACTTCCAAAAAATAACGCCTGACACCATTAATTAAATTAGGTTGGGCCTAAAAATACCCAAATGGCAAAACTAGACTTCATAACCTAGCATCTAGTGAACGTCCGAAGGCTCTTGGTGGCCCAGGGGCTGAGATCTCTATAAAATGGACAAACGGGCGGACGAAAAGATGAGCGGATCACGCTACAAACATATCAATCAATTTTAAATTTTACTCTTGCACCACTTGTCTTGTCGTATTTGTATAACGATCAAAACATCCTTACTTTATAAACATACTTTCATATGTATAAGATGATCTAAGCAATCTTTTCGTTTCCCTTTTTGTATTTCGATAAGAAATCACTGTTAATCTAACTTTTTATGAGATTCAAAATTGTGTTAGCAATGTGCGAAAGTAGTTTTTGGGCTTGCTTCAGATGTAGCTACCCTAGAAAATGCTTTTACCTTGTCGACGTCCCGGAGGTGTTTCCTTTGGGCCTTGCGTATAGTGCAGGTGTAAGGAATTGTTCTGTAACAACAAACATAACGTAAGTAGCTTATAAGGGTCTGTGTATGTTTCCCAAGATTAAAGCACGACACGCAAGCTCTTTGCGAGCTTGCGTTTGATTTGTAGCTGAGTTAAATTTTGTGCAATCATTACGATTACATAGACTTTACTCAGTGGCGTGTACTCAGCGTAAAGATTGCTAAAGCTAAGTAGCTTTCACTGTGCTCAGGCCTATGTGGGCTGATTCTTGCAATATTCGTAAAAAAGTTCGAATTTAACTTTTTTCTCTAACGGTAATCACAGCTTAGCCAATCAGAGCACAGGACATGTCGAGCTCCGCTATTTGTTATGGAATATAGCCATTATTGCTTCGAGTGCTCGAGAGCAGTCCAGACGTCAATTTTAATTTTGAAGTATGGCTTTTATTTATTTTTGGGTAATATTATGTTATATATACAATATTCTAATTATCAGTTATATTAGATATTTATTGTAGAATTAAACTTAGCATTTTGTTTGTCTAAATAAACAATTAAATAAACACAAACAAAAATAATATTTATTCAAATTGAAGCTATTTTATATTAAGGCATATGATGTCGTCTTCATCCCAAAAACGTCCTTCTCTGACTACCGTCCAATCTTTATACTCCAACTCTTATCCAAAATTCTGTCCGCAGCAGCATAAACTACTTTGTCCTTACCACTTCGGCTTCCATCCCTGTCATAGTACGGCGACTGCGCTGCTAAATGTAACAGGAGATATATGTCACACCATTGACTGACAACACTAAAATTACAGCTCTAGTACCATTAGATTTTTGCAGCGTGTTCAATTCCATTGATCACAACATATTCTTTGGTAATCTTTGTTCTCTGAACATCTCCTCGTCTACCATCCAATGGTTCCGTCCTACTTGTCCGATCGCGAACTGTGCGTTAAGTTTAATGACCAATCTTCCTTCTGGTTCGGATTATTCGTTGGCATACCGCAGGGTTGTATACTGTCTCCCCTACTAATTTCAATTTTCAAAGACCTTATATCATCTGTTCTATCCCGTCGATTCCACCGGTTTACTACCGCGATCTCGTGGGGACGGAGGCGAATTTCCTGAGGCTACGGGACTTCGCGCATCGGTGGCACAAGATCAGGAGTGGGCTTGAGAGGTGAAGAGGCGAAGAGGGCAACCGCCCGAAGAGAGAAGATACAGGGTGACTAGATAGTAGACGAGCCAGCGGTACCACTTAGTGGGCACACGGCGACCAGGTGGCGGACACCGAAGGCGTTAAGTGTGTAGTCCGCCCCAGAATGGGGAGAAGGACACAGGGACAAACGGAGACAGATTTTAAATAACTTGTAGGGAGTCAAGCATTGCAGCGCGGCAGAGTGCGAAAGCAGGCTCCGCGCGCATCTCCCGCTGTTTCGGCCCGTATAACCAGGATTGGTTGAGCAGGGCCATGGGTGGTTGGTGGGTTTGTATGCTGATGACTTACAAATCTACTGCCATTTTGAACCATCTGAGACTTGTGCAGCGATTTTGTCATTAAATAAAGATCTTGCTGCTATTCAAGTTTGGGCAAAATCATTTAGCTTCTTGGCAACCTAGTCAAGTCTCGGGCAATAATTGTGGGTAGTAGTAGGCTGAGATGCAAATTGGCACTAGATTGTATACCACCTATTAGCTTTAATGGAGTAACTACTATTTATGCGGACGCAATAAAAAAATTGGGTCTAAAAATAGACTCAAGAAGAAGATAGAGCTTATGAACCATCAAGCGCCGGAAGATGCCGTACTTTGGTCACGTCATGAAAAATGATAAATACAAACTACTTCAACTCATCATCCAGGGCAAGATTGGTGGAAAGAGAAGTGCTGGCACGAGGCGGCACTCATAGCTAAAGAAGCTGCGGGACTAGTTTGGCTGCAGTACCTACCACTTCTTTATTCAGAGCAGCAGCTTCTAAAATTACAATTGCCCTGATGTTGTCCAACCTCCGATAGGAGAGGAACTATAAGAAGAAGAATGGACTGCAATATGTCTTGGAGGCCTCGAATTACGGAGATCTGCAAACGAACGCACTTCGCAATTCATTCTCTCAATTGACTCCAATATTTTCTCCCATTTGATACTAGAATTATACTTGTGCAAGCTCTTTTACTTCCTATTTTAGACTATGCCGATGTCTGTTACCTAAACCAAGAACTTCTTGACAAGCTTGATTGACTTCAAAATCCGTCTATAAGATTTATTTTTGTTCTTCGCAAATTCGATCATATTTCTGACTATCGCTCCGAGCTGAAATGGTTTCCAGTCCGTAAGCGTCGTTATATGCACATCTTGCTGTCAGAATCAGCCCTGGGTGATGAAATATCTCGAGTACATTGGTGCTGCGAAAAGTACGTTAAGTCAGGTTTCGCGCCTGATCTTGCATCTGTCTTGTTGGTTAGCCATCTCATCGGCTATGCCAAGGAATTCAATAGAGAGTGTACCTGTGTGTATATAGACTTTTGCGCATCATTAAATCTCTTGAGTAAATGACTAACTTCTGATGAGAATAGCTGTCGTTATCGAAAATAACTAAGAAGGACAGAGCGTCTAGACAAAGTAATAATTGAAAAACAATAACGAAGTAATAAAACAACAAATAGTATGGGAATAAATATACATTACGAATCATTCTTATACAATGCTGTTCGATACGTTCTAACAAAACGAATGGGAATGATATTTTGGCTCCAGGCCCTGTTTTGTCACCTAAGTCATATAAAAAGCGAATATACTTCAATCGCTATATTCAGAGGCTATGTATCCACACCTGCTCCTATTTTATGCCTCAGCCTAGCTTCAGTTCGGAAATGGGATGTCTGGTGGCAAATCCCTACAATGATTGAAGACAGCGCCCAGATTGGCGGCTGATTTATACGTTGGCGATGGTTAATGTTTCGCTCGTAGCCCTTTTGGGGAATAAAGGTGGTAATGGTTATTTATCTAGCTTTCATAAGTACCTATATAAAATAATTTTTCGTGTATTAGGCCCTCCCAATTTTTGAACTGATGTAAATTGATTTATTGAGTTGTACGAGTATTGTTAGCATTAATACACCAAAATTATGGTTGAGATGTAGTTATGCACATACCTATTTGAAATGTTTTAAATTGTTGAATTTTAAGTGTTCAAAAATTCACTGACAAATAAAAATGAAGCCCCTTGCCAAGTGAAATAACTTCTAAGGCACGTAAATTAAGATAATATCGCTGAAATAAAAAGTGATTTGTAAAAAAATATTTTTTTACTTCTTGTGCTCGTAAAGCTGTTCTTTTATTTATTTATTTTTTATTTAAAGTCGCTTAAACTACGCTTTATTTCGAGAGAAAGATGCATAAAATGGCTTTGTATGCTCTTGTGCATAATATAATAATTTCTTCTTTAAAGACTAAGGCAGTTAGGCCTTAAAGTCACATACACAATACACCTTCATTTATTATGTTTTTATTAGATAAAGGTGATGTTTAATTACGATTCTATTAATACCAGACGTGCATTTACGTTAAAAATAAAAAATGCAAATGTATTCGTAATCAAACAATGTGTACGAGTAGTGACGATCTATATTACAATGGGTCTCATAAGAAGGCTCAAAGTCACCCAAAGGGCAATGGAGAGGGCTATGCTCGGGGTTTCTCTACGTGATCACATCAGAAATGATGAGATCCGTAGAAGAACTAGAGTTACCGACATAGCCCAAAGAATTGCAAACCTTAAGTGGCAGTGAGCAGGACACATCGCTCGTAGGACTGACGGCTGATGGGGCGGAAAGGTCCTCGAGTGGCGGCAGCGTACCGGGAGACGCAGTGTTGGTAGGCCCCCCACAAGGTGGACCGACGATCTGGTGAAGGTCGCGGGAAGCCGCTGGATGCGGGAGGCGCAGGACCGATCGGTATGGAGATCCTTGGGGGAAGCCTATGTCCAACAGTGGGCGTCTCTTGGCTGATATGATGATGAGGAGTGACGATCAAATAAAGAGTTCGCCTGCAACTTTAATGGAAAGAAGTACGAAAAATGCAATGCTCAATTATACATTTATATTTTATTTCCTTGTAGTCGAAGTGAAAAGCAGAGTGTAAATCTCGACCATAAACCCCATTTTACCCTCAACGTGACTATTCGCCCTCATCCATGGCTCGTATTATGCTCTTGCTGTACAATCTACTATTAAGAAATGTGAGTAATCAAAACTATCATTATGTTCATATTTTAACGTTTTTTGTTTTATAAAACGTACAATTATGAATATTTCATATTCATAATTGTACGTTTTATAAAACAAAAAACGGAAGTACCTGTCTACTTAAACTGACGCGAAGGCAACATAGCAATATGTTACCAATTTCCGAATTGACTCATTTAAAAAAATATTTTTCCGACAAAAATATTTTGATGTGATGCAAAAAAAAAAAACAATTAAGAGAAAAATTATCTCTTAAGATACCTAAGTTAAGGTCGCGGGAAGCCGCTGGATGCGGGAGGCGCGGGACCGTTCGATTTGTAAATCACTGGGGTAAGTCCACCAATGGGCGTCTCTTGGCTGAAAATGATAATGATACTCAAGTACAAACAAAAATTATATACATTCCAAAATACGTTTTCTGGATGCATCGAAATTAGGACGAATGACGCGACGATGAAACACGAATTGTCAAAGGAAAACGAAGGCAATATTATTTTTCTGGCGAAAATCGTAAATATTTGATGTGTAGTCATTGCTCTGGAAGGAAATTTAAGGCGAAGGTAGTATATTGATTGAGATTACCCTCTGCACGAGGGCCAGAGGAGCTGAAATAAAAAAGGGAAAATTCCGTCAGACTTTATTAGCCACTCACTATTCCCCGGGGGAATAAATATGAATTCGTTTTTTTACCATTACGCTATAGAATCAATTTGATACGCACCTTGGGATAAACCTTTGTACAGTCGGAGGCACGCAGAGGCTTTTATTTCTGGATTTTTATTTTCACTGGTAAGTACATTTATACTATAATAATTTATGGCTGATTTGCAATTACTTCGTGAGTATCTTACTTTTTTAGAAATAAAAATTAAAACAACTCGATTGCATACAAATTTGAATAAAAAAGTAAAAAGAAACAAGTCCAGTAGTATAAAATTCTAGTACTCGTGACTAAGAATATAGATTATTGAAGTCGAAATTGTAGTCTCTAATATTTCCAAAAATGTATGCCGACTGGTAGAATTTGATACTCCTGGATTTGATAAATTAATAAATCAATAAAGAAAAAAATGATGCGTAGTTCTTGATACGTAGTTATTAACAGTGAATAAAGACAACTTTGGCTTAACAAAGTTAAAAAAGAGATCAATAATAAACTCATTTGCAAAAAAAACGGGCACCTAAGCAATGAACCATTTCAAATGTTAATATTGCTTTGTTTGATAATTATAGGTAGTTTTATCCTCACAATTTGGTAAATTAATAAGAAAATAATCGTTTTCATCAGTATTTCATAAAATTTTGATACAATTTATGGGAAATAATGCTAAACCTCACTAGTAGTGTATGTTCGCTAGTAGTGCATATGCTCATGAAGTAAAAATAAAAAAGTTTGTTTGTTTGTTTTTCTTTAATAAAGTAAAAGCAGATAAATGTTTAGTATC
This sequence comes from Schoenobius gigantellus, assembly GCA_963935595.1. Taxonomy (NCBI): domain Eukaryota; kingdom Metazoa; phylum Arthropoda; class Insecta; order Lepidoptera; family Crambidae; genus Schoenobius; species Schoenobius gigantellus. The sequence goes on from OZ012554.1 coordinate 27,697,990, forward strand.
GAGTGTGACCCCCTCTAGCTAAAATCACAACTTTAATTCGTCTGGGCATGCTAGCGAGTATATCCCGGATACTTGCTTGCGGAATACGTTCCCACTCCGCAGTAATCACATTCTTCAGCTCTCTGATGATCTGCGGAGCTGGTTGTACTGATCTTACACGCCGTTTCAGAACGTCCCAGACATGCTCTATGGGATTGAGGTCGGGACTTCGAGCTGGCCAATCCAAACGACGAATGCCGACCTCTTGCACATACGCTTTAACATCGCGAGATCGGTGGGCGTGAGCATTATCGTCCATAAAAATCGAGTCTTCGCCTAGAGCGGCCAATGCGGGTTATGCATGAGGAATTAGAACTTCCGTTATGTATCGATGCCCAGTCAGTGAGCCGTTTTCAATGAAGACTAACTCTGTACGATCCATTGAATGTATTCCTGCCCAAAACATAACACCATAAGGTGTGATTTCTTCGAAACATGCCTCTGCAAAGCGTTCTCCTTGTCTCCTTAGCACTCGCCGACGTTGATCTTCACCGAACAGAGATATCCTGGCTTCATCAGAGAACCAAACCCTATTCCAATCTTCTTGAGTCCATGATTCACAATTTCTAGCGAACCTAAGCCTGTGACTCGGTGCTCACGGAGTAATTTGGAGCCGCGGGCCGGGCGGTGACTGCGTATATTGGCAGCGAGAAGCCTCCTCCTGACCGTCCATAGACTAATATGCACATTTATTACTTCTTGGAGGTTGTTCTTAAGATCCACATACGAAGATTTGCGATTTCTCAATGCGCGACTCACAAGAAAACGATCATCCCGTGGTTGGGTACATGGTTTTCTTCCAGAACCAGGCCTTCTCTCGACGGAACCAGTCTCCTGATATCGCTGCAAGGTCCTTTGGACCGTCGAGCGACTAACATTTAGCCTCCTAGCCACGAAGCATTGGCTGTAACCCTCTTCAAGCAGCGCGATAATTTTGGTAGCTTTTACCACTTTATCTACCATTTTTGATACAGCCAAACAGCAATAAATAAAGCTTTGACAGTCAAGGATATAAAATTAATCGATGAAAATTGAATAAAAGTTATGAAAGTCGATGTTAACTTCTGGAACTTCGCGCCAAAAATGTAGGATAAAAAGGGGTTTTCTGTAAAAATGAGCATCAAATGAAAATTTGAATTTAGAACGTACTTTTTTAAATACCACGGCATTTTTAAAACCGGCCAGTAACGTGTACAAACGATTGAAACCTTTTTTGTATTGTCTCTTTTTAAAGTTGAATGAAAATCAAAACCGCCCGTTTTTTTTTTGCAAATGAGTGTAGTTAAAGATTTTGTCGAATAAGAGCTCGGTGGCCGAAGTGATCAACACGGTAGGTTGGAAACCCGGGTTCTTTATTGATTTATTCCTTTTTCAATTTATTTTGCATTTTAAAAGAAAATGCAAAGTTGTTTTTCAGAATTCACGCGTCGTAGAGAGAGTGTGAAAGTCTAACCCCGCACTGGAAGGCCTACAGCGTCCACTACTGACGAAAATATTAAAAAGGTTTTTGATTTAGTTATCCAAGATGGCAGATTAAAGATTAGAGAGATAGCCGAATTATAGGCATCCCTTATGAATAAACACAAAACATCATAGTCAACGAATTGAGTTTCCACATAGTGTCAGCGAATAATTGTAATCAATATAGGTGCTCTCCCCTACAAATGTCATTTTTATAATCCAACAACAAATAAGAAAATTTAACAATTTATTAAAAATTATGGTTGGAATACACGCAGTGTTTATTATGTGAGCTTAGAATGTATTGACGGAGATTCCTTCAGAACTCAGTGATAGACCCTTTGACCATTGCATCGATCGGATCAGAGGCATATTTATATGCATACTTCACCTTAAACTGTGCTATGAATCTTTAGGGCAGTTACAGTAGGGCTTGGCTGTTTGGCTTTAGTTAGTAAAATTCAGACATAATTGCCCAATATCACAAAAGAGGATCTAGCAAAATTAAACAAGTTAAATATAAAAGTGAATGAAATTGGACTATAGACTATCACTGACTCGGGATCGCTAGAACTAGTAGTCGAAGGGACGAACTACTTATTACCGCTCCAGGGAAGGCTACTAATTTCAAAAGAAAAAAAAATATACCAATTTCGTTTGTGTACTTCCTTACCCATTTTTATACCTGATTTCGTCGTCGAGCGTCGGTGGCGCTGCGGACTCGGCACTTGCCTTCCAATCGGGAGGTCGGGGTTCGAGACCCGCCATGTACCAATGTGTTTTTCGTTTCGAATTTCATATGTACATTTGTCTGATGCTCCTACGGTGAAGGAAAACATCGTGAGGCAACCTGCATACATCTGCGAAGAGATTCAATGGTGTATGTGAAGTCGACCAATCCGCACTGGGCCAGCGTGGTTGACTAAGGCCTAATCACCCTAACATAGGGTAGGCTCGAGCCCCTCGGTAGGGACGTATATGAGCTGTGATGACGATGATAACTGATTTCATATGAATAATATACCGAGATTGATCAAACGAATCAGAACCATCCTGCTCTTAGTTTATATAGATTTGTATCTTTATAATTATTGACTATCTTTAATTTACATTAAGGATTTGTGTGTTGCTATAGGTAAGTATGTATAAGAAGAATTCAGCGAAAATGTGTATTTGGAATAAAGTCTATTATTGTACTAATCTATGGTAAAATTTTGTTCACATTTCCTAAATTTAAATTTTACAAAATTTTTGACATACTTAGTAGCAAGAATAGTAGATTGTACAACAAGGGCATAAAATGAGTCATTGTAGCCCGAGACGAATTCCACCAATACCCGAGCCGTAGGCGAGGGTGGATAGTAAGTTCAGGGGTACAATAACTTGTTTATGCTAGTGGTTTACACTCTACTTTTCACTTCGATTGCGAGAAAATTTATCAATTACTTGCTTCAAAATATAAACGAAAATTTAATTAAAATTATATAAAAACTCAAATATGTAACACAATGTTGAAAAATTAAAGAACTTAAATAATAGGCAATTCCCGCCAGTAACTTTTTTAAAATTTTTACATGGCGATGGCTTAGGTACATAGGTACCTACATATTTCATTCTGCCAAGTAATAAAAATAATTCCATGTGTTTTAATAATAACCGGTTACTATTTTTATTTGGTTTCATGACTTTTGAGGTAGAAAACACAAGACAAATAAATTAAAGCAAATAAATAAATTATCGCAAATTATTCTGTGAAGTTTTATTGAAAGTTGTTGGCTGTTGGGCCCAAGAATCTTTGTCTAAAAGAAAATTTTACTATATGCTCTAGAACATAAAAAGCCATTTTATACAGCCTATGAACGACATAAAGACGAACTTTGCTAGCACGAGAAGTGAAAAATACATTACGCAACTAAGCTGAAAAAAAATATTTAAGCAATTCCAACTAAACCGATCCGACCGTATTGATGCTAAAAATGTTGGAAATATTCATCACTGTTAACGCCATCTATCAAGCGACGGCTCAAACTTCTACCTTCATTCATCAGCTCAACGCATCATTCATCCAATCGACATACATTCATTCTTATATAGAATCATTCATTCGGCAGATTCAAAAATTGTAACGCACTTACCAAATTACATTCGTAGAGAAAAGATCTGTTTTTCATTGAGAAATAAATAATCGACTACAGTACATATATTCTATCTAAAATAATATAAACGCAAGATACTTCAAAGGAACCCACAAGCTATCGAACATTTGGTTCTTCTTCGACGGATCACAATTGGACTACGCCTAATCTTCTGGAGACGAGAAGTATACTGAAGTAGACGAATTAGACACGAGAAGCCGTTTGAATACGAGAGAAAGCAAGAGAAGGCGAGAAACGGTCAGACTTTCATCCTATTTTACTCCCATCCTAACGGACATTGTCTAATACATTTTTGTGATTTTCACTTTCCAGTTTGTGAATCGTGTCAGTCTAGCAGCTCTTATATCGCTCGCTGTACCAGCCACGTAAGTGTTTCTGATTCCTATAAAGTGCCAGAATGAGTGACGATGATTCTAAATGTTTAAATGTACCTAAATCACATAACAGAAAGAGTAAAAGTCCTGATCGCGTAATGGCGGACGACCGCATGGTAGAACTTAAAAAATTAAGATCTGCTTCAAATTTACGATTAACGTTATTTGAAAAATATTTGAATAAAATTGCTGATAAAAAGATAAGGCCGAATTAAAATTGCGTATCAAAGATTTCGAAAACTTACTTGCTAACTTTCATTCCATTCAGACTGAGATTGAAAGTAAAGTTGACGAAAATGATTTGCTTATTCATTTAGAATATCGAGAGCAATTTGAGGAACAATATTTTAACGTTGTGGCAACTGCTAAGTGTAGATTGGTCGATGATATTGCTGAGTCTGGTTCCAAGTGTAACGTTCAGAGATTGATGTCAGTGAGATTACCCGAAATTAAACTTCCGTCCTTTAGCGGTTCATATGATCAATGGTTAGAATTCAAAAACTCATATATCACCATGATACATAATCGCAATGACCTAGATTCTATCCAGAAATTTCATTACCTAAGATCGTCGTTAAGTGGTACCGCCCTTCAAGTAATAAGTGCATTAGAGTTCACTGCGGCTAACTACACTAACGCATGGGACTTATTAGTCAAAAGATTTCATAATAATCGCCTGCTTATACATAATCACGTAAAATCATTATTTACGCTTCAGTCTATTCAGCAAGAGTCGCCTGCGCAGATTAGAAAATTGATAGATACCGTTAATCGAAATTTACGCGCATTAAAAACTATTGGTGAACCCACCGATACGTGGGACACGTTAATTATATATTTAATTGTCACTAAATTAGATTCATCTACCGAGAGAGAATGGGAAAATCACAAAGGTTCTATCACTTCTGATCTTCGCAGCGATACTTCACTTAAATTGGATCATTTACTTTCGTTTTTAAAAAATAGGGCTGACATGTTGGAGATGGTTAATCATAGTAAAAATAATCACTCTATGAAGTCACAACAACACGAAAACAAATCATCCATTAGCGAGCCTAAGAAAAACTTGTTTAAATCACAACACGTTCATAGCTATGTATCTACGCGAAACACTAAGCAGTCGGATCGATCAATTCGCACTTGTGTTATGTGTGATGACAAACACGCACTTTACACTTGTATTCGTTTCTTAAATTTACCGATCCAAGACAGAATTAAATTCGTAGAAACTAAAAAACTGTGCCCGAATTGTTTACGGTCAGGTCATTCCATATCTGATTGCACATTCGGTTCATGTAGACAATGTCAACAGAGACATAACGGACTGTTACATATAGAAAATAAGAGTGTTGTTTCTAATGCGCCGGTGCATCGTGCAATGGCAACCAATAACAGTCTCCCCACTACGTCTACTACACTTCATAGTAAAACAGATCTTAATGTACACAGATTTAGGGTCGATAACGGCTTGCAAACGACACTCAGCGGCTTGCAACCTGTTTTGTTATCAACCGCATTGATAGAAATCGCTGATGCCAATAACAAGTATCATTATGCGCGCGCGCTGCTTGATTGTGGTAGCCAGCATTCTTTTATAACTGAAAAATTATGTAAGCGATTAAAACTTCCGATTTTACAGTCCACTGTTCGTGTCTCGGGATTAGGGCGATCGGTCACTAACTCGAGTCAATTATGCGAAATAATATTTAAGTCAAAGTTATGCGATTATAATACACAAGTTAGGTGTATAATCTTACCGTGTATTACCTCTATATTGCCTACGACGCATATAGATATAAACACGTTAGTTATTCCGGAGAATATAATTTTAGCCGATCCCACCTTTTACTTGCCGTCAGATATAGATATTTTGATAGGAGCTGATAGGTTTTGGGATTTGTTAGATGGAGAAAAAATACGACTTTCACAAGGGCCATATTTACAGAGCTCTAAATTAGGGTGGTTAATATCTGGTAGTTTTCACGGAGATTCAATGTGTCACGAAGTCCAGTGTAACCTCACTAATACGTTAGAAATAGATTTAGATTCGATAGATAAACGATTAAAACGATTTTGGGAAATCGAAGATATACCCAGGTCGAGTAACACACTCACAGCTGATGAGCGTAAGTGTGAAGAGGTTTTTCGTAACACAACTTTTCGTGACGAGTACGGAAGGTTCAGTGTTCGACTCCCGCTGAGGGAATCACCCGATTCTCTTGGAGATTCTTTTAAAACGGCAGAAAAGCGATTTATAAATTTGGAACGTAAATTAGAGCGTTTTCCTGAATGTAAGAAACTTTATTGTGATTTTATGCGAGAATATAGAGAATTAGGTCACATGACTCGAATAAATGCGCTTGAGTCGCCTAATTTCGTATTTCCCCACCATTGTGTTTTTAAAGATAGCACGACGACAAAACTAAGAGTTGTCTTTGATGGTAGTGCTAAAACTACGTCAAATAAGTCACTTAATGACATTCAGTATACTGGTCCCATACTTCAGAATGATATATTTTCAATTTTACTTAGATTTAGACAGTATAAATTTGTAGCATGCGCAGACTGTGAGAAGTTTTTTAGGCAGGTACTCATACAAAAGGATCAAAGAAATTTACAAATAATTCTTTGGCGTGACCATCCATCAGAGGAGTTAGGACTGTATCAACTAAATACAGTAACCTACGGCACTTCCTCTGCACCTTACCTTAGTATGCGCTGTCTTAGAGAATTGGCATCAAGCTGTGACTCTGAGGTAGCCAGGATAATAAGCGAGGTTTTTTTTGTGGATGACCTAATTACGGGCCATGATGATTCAGATTTTTTATTCAAAACATGCGAAAAGGTATCTGAAGTTCTGCGCTCTGGTTGCTTTCCACTCCGCAAATGGACCTTTAATTATGACGTGTCTGCTACAGAATCTAAAGAATTGCACATAGGTGAACATCCGCAAAATAAAACTTTAGGTCTCGGTTGGTTAAGCAACAGTGATGAATTGCATTTTGTTACCAAAATAAAATGTATGCCTAAATTATTAACAAAACGTGTTATGTTATCTGTTATATCGCAAATTTATGATCCGCTAGGTCTTGTAGCCCCTGCAGTAATTAATTTTAAAATAATCTTACAGAAATTGTGGCTATCTAAGATAGGATGGGATGACCCAGTTCCTGAAGATATCATTAAAAGTTGGTATCAATTTATTAATACGTTCGATGATTTACAGAAATTAAGGATTCCACGTTATGTGAAAAGCCCATATGCAGAACGTACGGAACTCCATATTTTTTCCGACGCATCCCAAGCAGCTTATGGAGCTTGCGCGTATGTAAAAACTTACAACAACGATTCAGACATAACAGTAAAATTACTTTGTGCCAAAAGCAAGGTAGCCCCTTTGAAGGTTCTTAGCATACCAAAGTTGGAACTGCTGGGTGCATTAACAGGTGCTAAATTGCACAATAAAATAATTAATTCACTTAGGTTAAAATTCGATTCAGTTTACTTTTGGACTGATTCAACAATAGTTATTGGCTGGCTAAGAATGTCTCCGCATTTACTAAAATTATTTGTACAAAACAGAGTGAGTGAAATTAATGAATTAACCGGAGATTCAGTCTGGCTTCATGTTAATAGTAAAGAAAATACCGCAGACATATTGTCGCGAGGCCTCAACTTTAGCGCGCTCGGTCAATGTAGTCAGTGGTGGGACGGTCCATTATTTTTACATAATAAAAACTTTAATTCGCAAAATTATATTCATTTCAGTTCAAATACGCATGAATTACCCGAACTCAAGTCACAAACTGTATCATTAGCTAGTATAAACGACACGTGCATATTTAATTTTGATAGATATTCTAGTTTTTCTAAAATAAAAAGAATCATAGCATACGTCCTTAGATTCGTAAATAATGCGCGAGCGCAGCGACACAAGCGGCTTCGGCTAACCGGTTCCTTATCAGTCGACGAGCTCAGCGCGGCCGAGTGCATACTGCATGTTGTTGCACAAAAACAAATGTTTCCTATTGAATATAACCAGTTAATTAATAACTTATCTATACCAGTCAAGCGAAATAGTAGTTTGTCAGGACTTGGTATTTTTCTAGACGAGAATAAAGTTATACGAGTGGGTGGTAGATTATCAAATGCGAATAATTTTAGTTACGAAAAGAAGCACCCGGTATTATTAAGCGGTAAGCATCGTTTAACTTTGTTATTATTTCGAGAACAGCATACACGATTACTACATGCAGGCCCACAGCTACTATTAAGTACTGTGCGTGAGTGTTGGTGGCCAATAGGTGGTAGAAATCTAGCTAGGAAGGTTGTCAGAGAGTGTGTTATCTGTACTCGAATGAAAGGTAACATTTTGACACCGATTATGGGTAATTTGCCATCTCAGCGCTTACATCCTGGTTATCCATTTTTGTACTGTGGTGTAGACTATGCAGGTCCTGTTTCGATTCTGAGCCGTAAAGGACGCGGAGGTAAATTGACGAAAGCCTATATTTGTTTATTCGTTTGTTTCGTAACTCGAGCGGTCCATTTGGAACTTGTGAGCAGTCTATCAGCCTCTGATTATATTTTAGCTTTAAAACGGTTTATTGCTCGCCGTGGTAAGCCCGCGGAGATTCATTCCGATAACGGACGTAACTTTGTTGGTGCGGCTAATGAAATTAATAAGTTTTTTTCAACTTGCTCCAATGATATTATAGATTTTACTAAAAATGAAAACATAAAATTCAAATTTATTCTGCCTTATAGTCCTCACTCTGGTGGTTTGTGGGAATCTGGAATTAAATCGTGTAAGCATCACCTTCGTCGAGTTGTGGGAGATGCTAGATTGACATTCGAGGAATTCACTACTGCTTTATATTCAATTGAAGCTGTACTTAACAGCAGACCAATGTCACCTCTTTCCACAGATCCCAATGACCTTTCCCCTCTCACCCCAGGCCATTTCCTAATAGGAAAGTCTATGATCGCGCCAGCTTGCAAAGATATCACAGCAGCGACACCTGGACGTCTTCTGCGCTACGACAGAATAGAACAGATGAGGCAACACTTCTGGGCGAGATGGTCTAAAGAATATATTTCTGAGATGCAGACCCGTACCAAATGGAAGACGAATGCACCTGACCTGAAAGAAAATATGCTTGTATTGATCAAAGAAGATAATGCACCACCTCTACGATGGCGTCTTGGCAGAATCTTACGCACCTACCCTGGCAAAGATGGCGTATCCCGGGCAGCTGAGATCCGGACAGCATCTGGGAATATTCAGAGAAGTTTTGCGAAGCTTTGTCCACTTCCCATACAACTTGATGATGAAGCACGTGAAGAAAAGGATGCGTGATACTGTTGGAACTTGGTTATTCCAAGGCCGGCGGTATGTTAACGCCATCTATCAAGCGACGGCTCAAACTTCTACCTTCATTCATCAGCTCAACGCATCATTCATCCAATCGACATACATTCATTCTTATATAGAATCATTCATTCGGCAGATTCAAAAATTGTAACGCACTTACCAAATTACATTCGTAGAGAAAAGATCTGTTTTTCATTGAGAAATAAATAATCGACTACAGTACATATATTCTATCTAAAATAATATAAACGCAAGATACTTCAAAGGAACCCACAAGCTATCGAACAATCACAAAATAACTGACATCTTTGGACAAAAGCACATTAGACATGTATTTTGAAATTTGTAAGTGTTTCATTGGTTAACCATTGGCCTTTTTGATATAGCTACATGTTGACTTTAGAATTACTTTACTGCTACTGTACGCTCTACTTTATTTCAAGCATGCTGTAAGTACACATAATTGTTCAATGTTTGATTATATTCTGTTTTGTGTTTCTAATAAATAAAATTTAATAAAGAATCAAATGGAACTACATAGTAAAATTATTATTTTAGCAACAAGATACTATGCAGTTCTGTCAATAAATTACAACGCAAAGCTTAAACTAAAAGAAATATACATGTATACTTGAATCAATAATAACAACGCAGTTTTTACACCGTTTAAACCACAGAACACAGAAAGACGTTAGAATTAAAGGCAATCATGCACCGTTTGTACGGGAACCGCTGTCGCCATTTTTGCTCCCAAACATAAGCTTGCGCTGCCCGCGCAAGGTCAATAATAGCCAATTAAAAGAACCAATCTTCGCGCGAAATCGGACTGAACCAATCACAACGCTCACTCACACAGAAACTCACTGCCGTGAAGAGCCGTTGTATGCAGCGTATACAAATTACATTACCTTAGTGATTGACATCGATGAATAGTTATCGATATTAAATATCGACCGCAATTTTAATATTCGAAATATTTTGAAAACCTAAAAATAATTATTACATTTATTATACCTATTAGTACGGTACAATGAATAGTACCGCACTATTAGATACGAATATTGATTGAATACTCCACTTATTAATATGGGGAAAGAAACATAACTAGGAGAATGCGGAGGAATATAGAAAACAGACTAAACACGCAATTGTTTTTTTCTTAAATTGCCTCACCAAATGCGTTACTACCGAAAGCAGTGTACTACATTACGCGCTCTGAGTAATATAGTAAAAGTCGCGTGCGTACATTGCCGGTAATGTATAGTTTTTAGAAAAATATTATGAGTTATCGTTATGTACAAGTTTTGATGGATTTTGACTGAAAATAGTTATTGTGAACAAGTTTACTACTTACTGATGGAAAGAAATTCCCTCTTTAACCAGAGATTCTTTAACCACACTTGACACCTGGCTTCTTGTTTTACAGGTAATTATAGTATAAGAAGGCATTTTTTGATATTTATAACTTAACGCTTCACGATACACTCACTGTAGTTGTCCGTGAGTGATAAGCAACGTTCGTTGTTCGTTCGCGTTCGCGTTGCGGGGCCACAACTATGAGCATTTGCTCATAGTTTTGGCTAACGTGCCCCGCCTACATAGCCCTTCTAACTTCTTTCTGTGTTCTGTGGTTTAAACACAACACTTCTATAATAATATTATATAGATAAGTACTTACCTAATTCAGAACAATATTGATATGTTTTGCTCAAAAGATCCCACTTTATTGCGGATAAAGTCAGGAATAAATGCGGATAGTGCCGAAGATCGGAACGAAAGGCTTTGGTTACTTGGTTAGTAAGTACAATCAGCAGCACTTTGTTGCGAAAAGTGCTATAAAGTTGTCCTTAAATGTGCGACAGCAAATTTGTTGCCGTTTTTTCTTAAAATTTCATAAAACACTAATTTTGCAAAAACACTTTGGTTTCACTGTAGTTTTAACACCGTTTGTTTTGATCATTTTTAGAGACATATCATAATAAAATACTAAATTATACTAAATCATAATAAATTATGGTTTCGTCGAATAGAATTTGGAAAGCATTCACAATTTGTTTATGGTTAATTTTTCATTGCGTTTTGTTTTTCAACCAAACTTATAACTTTAGCTGGAAATACTTATTGCATATTGTAGAATTTCGAAAGATCCGTATGTTGACTTGACACATCTTGAAGCAAGTTAAGAGTCTTACGAGTGTTATGAAATGAATTTGGTTTTAGGAGAGGTTCCGTCGCCAATGCGGCGCTTAACATTCAGCAAACGGACCTCGGCTCCGTCGCTTCCACATAAACGCAAATCTGTGCGCAGGTGGAGCGTTGGTTTTTAGAACGCGTCTATCGTCTATGTTATGAGTAGTCTGTGAGACATCGACCGAAGTAATTTGTTATTGATTTAATTCTAAATCGAAATCTAAATTTCTACATTATCTTAATTTCTGCGAATAAAATTAATAAGTAGGTATTTCTCCCGTTTTCCGTGTGAATTGAATTTGAAAAGCGAGACTACAAAAATCAGTTCTTTTTGTTTTCAGCTTGAAGAGTAAAGCTAAGGAAAAAATACTATATTTACTCGCCGGCACGCGATTATTTAAATTAAATGGATTGATTGTATCAATAAGTGCAAAACATCAATAAGGTATCTAATTAACTTATCATATTTCATGATTTAAAACAGATTTTGTTAATTTTATTTTTATTTGTGGGTAAATTGATTATTAAATCAAACATATTACATTTCCAAAATTCGCCTTTTTCATCCCCTATTTCATTAAAAAACCTTGATAGTAAACGGCATCTTAGTGGGATTAAGGCATATATTGAGTAACACTTGCGAATTTCCTGTTAAATTCTAAATTTTCACAATATTAAGTTTCACATCCTTCTTTGGCAAATAACTCACAAATTAAGCTGTTTTCTTTTTATTAATAGCAGTAATTATACACAAAATAGGTGCTCTCCCCTCCATATGTCCTTTTTATTAACTACCCAATAAGAAACTTTGACAATTCATTGAAAATTATGTTTGGAATTAACTTGCAATGTTTATTACATGAAATTCAAATGTATTGACTGGGATTCCTTCAGAACTCAGTGTTAGACCCACTGACCCTAAGATTATAGGCATATTTAATTATATTTTTAACATAACACTGTGCTATGAATCTCCAGGGCAGTTCCCGGAGGCCGTAGGGCTCCGCTGCAACTAACCTACCTAATAACCTAACACAAGGAGGAATTCTGTGGAATTGTACATATATAGAGAGAATAATCTAAGGAACTGGAATTTTATATCTCTGACCCGTGATTGCAAGACTTAGCATAGAAGGTACGATCCACTAACAACCGCTCCGGGGAAGGCTACTAATTTCTTTAGAAAAAAGGAAACCTATAACTATTTGTTCATGTACTTTATTGCCCCTCATTTTGTAGTTTTGTACCCAATTTGTACCTGATTTTTACCTGCCGAGATTGATCAAACAAACCTGAACCATCCTGCCCTTGGCTTGTATTAATTAAAAATTTAGTTAAGTGCTTTGCATTGAGGGATTTTGTTAACTTCAGTAACATTATGCATAAGTGAATTACAACCATGTACCTACCAGAATAAAGCTTTTTATTTTGTATCGGACTAAAGGAATAAGTTTGTTTTTTTTTTCTTTAACTTTAAGATTTCCCTATATTTCTACAATTTAGCAAGAAAAAGCACTACAATTTGGCGCCCGAATATACAGCAGGTTTTGTGGCATTATATGGCCCATTATTCTGGTCAAATGCTCAGATATTGTTGATCCATCTCGGTATGTATCTTTAATAATTTTATTTTTTTAACGTTGTGTGTTAGTTAAGCTAAAACTCAAAAACGGCTCGACCGATTCTTACGAAATGTTATGTGTATTTGAATAGGTCCAGGGAAGGCTTAAAAGTACAACTGGACCCAGTAGGTGGCGCCGTAATCGGACAGGAGAACGTCTGCCGGTCTCACTAGTTAACTACACTTTAGTTATAAGATAAATAACAAGAATTCTATGCAGGTTTGGTTCAGATAGGTATAAATAAAAACAAATTTTAGTTACATTTGCAAAGGTGAATATATTTTAAGATTTTTTGTTCATAGTTTGAGTATATAACATAAATAATATTGTAAAATTAACTTATCATATAGAATAGAGCGTAGTATATTTTTACAAAAATGGAGCAAAGACCAATTAGTTTTAATTTACATAACAAAGATGAACTAGAATATGAGGTGAAAATCAGGGGTTCGAAACCAGCTGACACGGTGATGGCTCTGAGAGCACAGATCCGTACTCTCAATAAAGATCTGCCTTCTGATGAAATACTGACTTGTGATCTTGATGTCAATATTGAATTAAAAGTAATTCAAAAGAAATTGGATGATCTTGAGAAACTCATCACAAGTACTTCAAGTAAGCTGTCATCACTTAAGATGTTAAATAGAATTCAAACTCTTGCACACCACTTATTCCACAGAATTGGTCGCTTGTCTTCATCGGAGTATGATGATAATCTTACTTCTTTAATTACTTCTCTGAATAATAAATTAGATAGCATTCTTGTAAAAATAGATAATATTTTTCATAATTTTAAAAGTAGCTTGGCACCTGAACAACCTATTGAGCACTCCACTGCAACTACACACAATACAGCTAATGATTGCTCCGTGCATAAACTGAATATACGCTTCAATGGCAAGACATGCATTAAAGCTTTCTTACAACGCCTCGAGGAATTATGCTTGTCTCGTGGCCTTTCAGATTCAAAGCTTTTTTGTTCTGCGGCTGAACTTTTTACTGATGAAGCGCTGTGCTGGTATCGAGGAGTAAAGTCGGATGTTCACAATTGGTCTGAGCTGAAGACCTTGCTTCTCGAGGAATATCTTCCATCTGATTATGACCATCGCTTGATGCAGGAAATTAGGAGTCGTACTCAGGACCCCGATGAAAGCATTGTGAATTATCTCAGCATTATGCAAAATTATTTTTCTCGATTATCAAAACCAATCTCTGATGATGATAAATTGAACATTGTCATGTTTAATATTAGACCATTTTATACTACTCAGCTTGCTCTAGCCCCAGTGGAATCTTGGACTGATCTAAAGAAAAAATGTAGGTTGTTAGAAGGTGCAAAGGAGCGATCGGTGCATTTTAGTGAACCTCCTAGGGTCACCACATCTTCTCTGGCTCCCGATTTGTGTTATAAAAGTAGTAATAGTAGTAGCAGCACTAGCAAGGCGTCACCAAAAGTCTCTTCAATACAGCCAGCAAATAATACACAAAATAATCTTTTTTGTGTCCGCTGTCGGAAAAATGGTCACAGCTTGAGGTATTGCAAGGCGCCTTGGGTACTTATTTGTTATCGTTGTGGAGAAAAGGGGTTCAATGCAAATAATTGTCCAAAGTGCACTTCTTCAAAACCTTCAACCGTAGAGATTCCAAAAAACGCCAAGTAGTGAACCGATGGCATAAAACAGTATATTTTTATAATAAACATTGTAATTCTGAACAGTCAAGGCAGAAATACAATGAATTCTATAATAATGTAAATAAAGCTAGTAACATACATACGCATAAAGGTAAGGTTACATCGGTTCACGCTACTACTAACGCCACCTATAATGATACCAGAGCTTATCTGAAGATTAATATTTTTGGCTTGGAATTCAGAGGATTACTAGATTCAGGATCACAGATCTCCATTGTGGGAGGGCAAGCATACAAATATTTTAAAGATTTCGCTACTTTACATAAGTCTGAGGACTTAGACTGTATAAAAACTGCAAATGGTTCTACTTCACGAGTAACTGGGTATTTATTTTTACCAGTATCGATAGAGAATAAAACTCGTGTTATTAAATTTTACGTCGTCCCTCGAGTTGCTACAGAGTTGTTATTTGGCTTAAATTTCTGGAAGGAATTTAATATTGCGCCAGATATTTTATCATTGTTAGAGGATAGCGGACATTTATATAAAAATAATAATCAGGTGTACACAGTTATGTCAGGCAGCCGTGCTTTACATGATTTTGAAACTTTATCTAAGCTTGAGCGTAGGCTGGTCAATGACGTCATAAAGCAATTTGATGACATTTCCGCAGAAAAGAAAGGCCTAGGTAGGACACACTTAGTGAGTCATAAAATTGATACCGGTGACCACCCACCTATTAAGCAACGGTATTATGTAGTCTCACCCGCTAAACTGGCAGAATTAAATAAACACCTAGACCAAATGCTGAAGGATGATGTTGTGGAGCCTAGCGGAAGTGCATGGAACAACCCCGTTACTTTAGCGGTTAAATCAGATGGGTCATCACGTTTCTGCTTGGACAGCCGAAAACTTAACGCCATATCAAAGCATGACGCTTACCCTATGCCTTATATTAGCCATATTCTGGACCAGCTCAAAAACGCTAAGTACTTATCTTCTATTGACCTTAAGTCTTCATATTATCAAGTTCCTTTGGACTCTATTGAGTCCAGAGAGAAAACTGCTTTTACTATTCCCTGCAGAGGCTTGTTTCACTTTAAGGTCATGTGCTTTGGACTTACTGCAGCTCCAGCTACGCAGCAGCGGTTGATGGACCGCCTCTTTGGCCCCGAGTTTGACAATAAGGTGTTCGTATATGTTGATGATTTAATTTTACTTACCCCTGAAGGCCCAACGGCCTTCCAGGATCACCTCCAGCTCCTACTTAGGGTAAAGGAGAGACTTAAACTAGCCAACCTTACTGTCAACATGGGTAAATGCCAGTTCTTCAGGAGACAGCTGAAATTCTTGGGTCATGTGGTTGACGAATATGGTCTGCGCACGGATCCTGACAAAATTAAGGCTATAGTAGACTTTCCTATTCCCACCTGCAGGAAAGACGTCAAACGTTTCTTGGGAACTGCATCTTATTATAGGCGTTTCATAAAAAAAATTTAGTCATAGAGCTGGTCCCCTTAATGCTCTTACTTCTACCCGTAAGAGCGCGCCCCCTTTCAAATGGACGACCGAGGCAGACGAGGCATTCAACGACCTAAAACTCGCACTGTCTACTTCTCCGTTTCTGGTATGTCCTGACTTCTCGAAAGATTTTGCTGTCCACTGTGACGCTTCTGATTTCGGGTTAGGAGGTAACTTGACCCAGGTTGTAGATGGACAAGAACATCCTGTTGCATACTGTAGCCGTTCACTAACACCCGCCGAACGTAACTATTCCGCTACAGAGCGAGAGGCATTGGCCGTGGTACATGTCGTTGAACACTTCCGCCCTTACCTTGAAGGTGGTCGACAATTTAAAATTATTACCGATCATGCTAGTCTAAAGTGGTTTTTAAACCTTAAGAATCCGACAGGACGACTAGCGCGTTGGGGGTGTAGGCTATCGCCTTATAATTTCATTATTGAGCATCGTAGTGGATCTCAAAACGTCGTACCGGATGCACTATCACGTTCTGTACCAGTGGCAGCCGTAGACGCATTTACATCCAGCGATGCTTGGTATAACAATATATTAAAACGTTGCACGGATAGGCCGCGCGCGTGTCCCAATTTTCAAATTATTGATGGTAGGCTTTTTAGATTTACAAAAAGCACTAACAAACTCTGTGGTGACTACCAGTGGAAAGAGGTTGTACCAAAGGAGCTTAGGGAGGATATTATTACAAGTAACCATTCTGAACCAATTGCTGCGCACTTAGGCGTTGCAAAAACATATAAACGATTAAAATTACGGTATTTTTGGCGCGGTATGCATAAAGATACCGAGGAATTTATTAAAAATTGTGCCACTTGCAACTCATATAAACATAGCTCACTAGCGCCAGCTGGCTTTATGGGGGAACCCAAAGTTTGCTGTCGACCATTCCAGTGCATCAGCATTGATCTGGTTGGTCCACTGCCGATGTCTCGACAGCAAAATACATTTTTACTAGTAGTTGTGTGTTGTTTTACAAAATATTGTTTATTATTTCCTATACGGCGTGCAACGGGCAAAGTTATAGCGCAAAGGTTAGAAGACCATGTATTTCTGGTTCACGGAATACCACAGACTGTGATGTCTGATAATGGCTCGCAATTTATAAGTCATGAGGTTCAGGCATTATATGAAAAATACAATATTCCGCAAGTACATTTGGGTCCAGTATATTGTCCACAAGTTAATACGGTGGAACGTTATAACCGCACAATAATCACTGCAGTTTCCTCGTTTGTTGAGAACGATCATAGAACGTGGGATATTAACATACATAAAATACAATTTGCCATGAACACCTCAGTAAATGAGTCTACTTCTTATACTCCTTTCATGCTAGTACACGGTAGGGAAGCTGTCACTGATGGTAGTATTTACCGTGATTTTGTAGATCTCCAAGAGTTGGTTGTGGTACCACGCGATACTCATGCGTCTAATATTGGCCACCTCGGTGACATTTTCATCAAAGTCCGAGAGTCGTTGCGTAAGGCCCATGAAAGGAATATAAAATACTATAACAACAAACGCAGAGATATATCATTTAATGTCGGTGATTTTGTGTGGAAGCGTACGTACAAGCAGAGTTCTGCTAATAAATATTTTACTGCTAAACTTGCCCCTAAATATGAACGTTGTAAAATTATACGTAAGCTTTCTCGCCTCGTCTATGAGCTCGAAGACGAGAACGGAAAATACATAGGAAAGTGGCACATAAAAGATTTTAAAAATTTAGATACTTCGAGTGACTAAATTACGTACCTAGTAACATAATACCTACTTAATTTTCATTTTTATACTCTTATGAGAATAGCCATATTTTTGTAAGCATTTAACATTTAAGCACCGCGGGTGCGGCGGTCACAGAATACCCACCCCGCCATTCTTCCTGGCGTCTCGTAGAACCCGAGTGTAGGATAACGCGCCATATAACATCTGGCGGCGTTTTTGCATGTGTCTGTTCCTGTCGTTTTTTATTGATTTGCCTTGATACTTAAGTTTCCATATACCTAACATCTTCAAAATTGATATTACCATTACATAAGTACATAAAGATCTAAAACACAAATATTATACGTGTCTTAGTTCATACCATTATAAATATATTATTACTACCATTATATAAAATGGATATTACTTCTTTAGTATCTGATACCAGAATTAAAGAACAAGTATGTACTTATTATAACTGTTATGTGGTTAGATAGATGCATTTAGCACAAGATCACAAATATAAACGTGTCTTGTTCATTATTTTTATATGTATTCTACTCTAATCAACAAAATTAATTTTGAATTTCTCACAGGAGCGGTTTGCAACTCTAGAAATAAGCCTTTGCTATATTCTTATAATGGAGGAAGTTACATCTAGCTGGAAACGTAGGAAAATCAATATCGACGATCAGGGGCAACGACACATGCAACTCATTTTTTTATTATTCCCTTTTTATTGTTTTTTTTTACTTATTATTTGACGATTAGAGTCAAAATGTCTGTAATAACGACATCTACCGGTGTTTGTTGACATTACATGCTATACTCTGTTAGTGTCAAGATATACTTATTTAACAACGCCATCTCGGCGTCAGTCCTGACACTACAGTTTTTTCTTTATTACTTACTTATATTTGATGGGCATAGGATATAATGCCTTTTACCTATTTGTCACAGGCATATAGGTGCTAGCAGAAGTGGTTTCGCTAGATTTTGCCACCTTATGGGTGAATATTTTTTTTAAAACCATGTAGGTGCTAGCAGCAGTAGTTTCGCGCTAGATTTTGTCACCTTATTGGTGAATGTTGCTTTTTTTTTATTACAATCTTTAACATACCATATTAATGGATTTACGTAGATTTAAGGTGCATGCGTGTTAAATATTCTTTATTTACACACGTTTATATTTAAAGCTTTATTTTTTATCTTATACAAATAAATAAACTTATAAAAAAAAATAATAACGTAAGGCGTAATTGGGTACAAAGTTTATCACGAATGAATAGTTTTTAAGTACCTAATTGATTCCATTTATGATAATTCTGTTTGGTTGGTTAGGGGGTTTTGAGGCTGACGGGGCGTCAGACGAATTCCCTACGTGAATTCTATCGTGGTTGGGGGGATACTGTAACACCGTTTTTTCTTAAAATTTCATAAAACACTAATTTTGCAAAAACACTTTGGTTTCACTGTAGTTTTAACACAAATTGCACAACTAAAATCATAATTACAACAACTTTGTCAATTAATTTCACAATATCAACGTCAAGTGTCAACGTCAACGTCGTTTCACGTCACGTCAGTGACATTTGCAATTATCTTTGGTCATTATTCAATTTTTGCATAAACAAAATAAATCTCGCGTTTATCCTGGCCTTATTTACAAAGATAGTTTTTTTCGCCCAAAATCCCGTGCTTACCTTTAGGTGGGTTGATTTTCTCAAAATTCGGAATTTGACATTTAGACCGTTTGTTTTGATCATTTTTAGAGACATATCATAATAAAATACACTTAAAGCCACAGATCATATAATTATGGTTTCGTCGAATAGAATTTGGAAAGCATTCACAATTTGTTTATGGTTAATTTTTCATTGCGTTTTGTTTTTCAACCAAACTTATAACTTTAGCTGGAAATACTTATTGCATATTGTAGAATTTCGAAAGATCCGTATGTTGACTTGACACATCTTGAAGCAAGTTAAGAGTCTTACGAGTGTTATGAAATGAATTTGGTTTTAGGAGAGGTTCCGTCGCCAATGCGGCGCTTAACATTCAGCAAACGGACCTCGGCTCCGTCGCTTCCACATAAACGCAAATCTGTGCGCAGGTGGAGCGTTGGTTTTTAGAACGCGTCTATCGTCTATGTTATGAGTAGTCTGTGAGACCAAAGAGTATGGTATACTATGTTTAAGAGACGGGACTTCCATACATTTGTTTTGGACAAAGTAAATGTATGAGTTGGGTCATCGCTCTTAGCCAACATTGAAATAAAGTAGAAATCAGGAAGTACCAACCTAAAAACTGACAGTTGTAGGAATGTCCTTAAGGAAATTATCGATATCGATAAAATAAATATCGATAAAATAGTGCTGGGCTGTCTGTGGGTGCCCTTTAGGAATTATTCTCTAAATTTTCATTTTTCATTGATAAAGCTTGGCAAAAAAAACGATTTATTGAAAGTTTCTTTTCTGTATGATGGTGATCATTTTTTTGCCAAACTGTAAGTTATGTTAGCAAAAATAAAACAAATGTGGTAGGTTCTTTATGAAATTAATTATTAATTCTCTGCTCGCACAAATATTACATATTATAAAGCAGTACTTTTTTATTATTTGTCATTTTCTGTCCAACGCCTGCCGAGTCCTATCGGGGCCATCATCGCCGAATACAATGGCTTCGATTTTTGGAGACTGATGATATTAATGTCTTCAAGGCTTTAGATTGAATGGCTTTAAACACTTTGAGTTCTTTTGTTGCAATTCTTAATTTAGATTTAAATTCAGCTATCTTTTTAACGATTTTCTTTTTTCTAGGGCTTAATTGAGTAGAGCTTATATTTTTTCTTCTTTTATTCTCTTTTCTTACAACTGAAAAAAATAATACACGACTATTTTTGAGTAGATTTTGTGGACTTCACTGATTGATCTATAATTTGTGTAGGTGTGTATGCACTTTGTAGACCTAAAGCAACAACAAAGTGTCAGAAAAGTAGTATGACAATTTTACATTATAATTTAATATCATACAAGTACCTTTTTCTAATACAACACAGTGAGTAGATTGTGTGGACTTCACTAGTTGATCTTTTGTTTGTGTGGGTGTGAATCCACTCTGCTGACCTACAACAACAAAGTAATATTAATGTAAAGTACTTAGTATAACTTTTAAGATAGAATTAATTACAATAACACAAATACCTTCTTGAAGTTGATCAGAGTCAGTAAACTTCACACCTTGTATCTCTGCAGGTAGATATCCACTTTGCTGACCTACAACAATAAAGTACCATTAAATTAATGTAGTATTTATAACATAATTTAATTATCCTCAAATTTCAAGCCTGTTTGTTAGATTACTTTTTGTTAGATATTTTTTTCACTATTCTTAAATTTTTAATACACTAGCCAAACATGGGTGTGAAATGTCCTATTGTCATAGTAATAATTAAGCTAAATGTTAACAAAAATTATATCTGCTTATTTCTTATGAAATAGCTGCCAGCTGAACTTAGGTGAAATAACAATAAACTTGTCCGATGATATTAATGTCTTCAAGGCTTTAGATTGAATGGCTTTAAACACTTTGAGTTCTTTTGTTGCAATTCTTAATTTAGATTTAAATTCAGCTATCTTTTTAACGATTTTCTTTTTTCTAGGGCTTAATTGAGTAGAGCTTATATTTTTTCTTCTTTTATTCTCTTTTCTTACAACTGAAAAAAATAATACACGATTATTTTTGAGTAGATTTTGTGGACTTCACTGATTGATCTATAATTTGTGTAGGTGTGTATGCACTTTGTAGACCTAAAGCAACAACAAAGTGTCAGAAAAGTAGTATGACAATTTTACATTATAATTTAATATCATACAAGTACCTTTTTCTAATACAACACAGTGAGTAGATTGTGTGGACTTCACTAGTTGATCTTTTGTTTGTGTGGGTGTGAATCCACTCTGCTGACCTACAACAACAAAGTAATATTAATGTAAAGTACTTAGTATAACTTTTAAGATAGAATTAATTACAATAACACAAATACCTTCTTGAAGTTGATCAGAGTCAGTAAACTTCACACCTTGTATCTCTGCAGGTAGATATCCACTTTGCTGACCTACAACAATAAAGTACCATTAAATTAATGTAGTATTTATAACATAATTTAATTATCCTCAAATTTCAAGCCTGTTTGTTAGATTACTTTTTGTTAGATATTTTTTTCACTATTCTTAAATTTTTAATACACTAGCCAAACATGGGTGTGAAATGTCCTATTGTCATAGTAATAATTAAGCTAAATGTTAACAAAAATTATATCTGCTTATTTCTTATGAAATAGCTGCCAGCTGAACTTAGGTGAAATAACAATAAACTTGTCCGCCCACGCAACGGCATGACAGGCTAATTATTTCTGGTCATTCCTCCTTGCTTTGATGCAATGAATCAACTTTTGACAATAGCTACATATAAAAAAGAAATGGGTTAGTCTGATAAGCCGTTGCCTGTACAGACTTAGAGAAAAGTAATATAAACTAAATTATACACATTTAGTCATAAGCACCAGTAACAATATACTTACATATATGAGCGTTGTACTGATAACTAGACTAAAGTGTATTACTTACTTTCGAACTCACCTTTCTTATAATATGACGATACATGAAGTGGAAAATTTCGAAATTCTTCCTCTGATAGTGGTGGCAACATTATGTTTTGAGAAGGTATGGCATTAGGCTTAAGTCTTTTTTTGATCTTCTAAAATCCTTTTTTCTAAAATGATTTTCACAAATCCTTTTGATTTTGGTTAGTTTCTCGATTGGAAGGTGGACTAAATCTGATTTCCCTACAACTTTCACCCATTCCCTGCAACTAAATACACACAAACATCTCTCAAAGTGTTTACTTGTAACAATTAGTCTCATAATGCTAACAAAAACTGTGTCAGAATACTATAGTAAATTAAAAAATAAAACTATAAAAATTAACACAAAATTTAACCAACACTTACTGATCAGCATAATAAGCTAATCAAAGGTATAACGTTTTTTTATTTAAGCAAGTCTTTAATCGCCTTCCTGACCCATGGTCCACCTGACAAGTTCACCTGGGTGGAACACTGTAGAACTTATTACAGATTGATTGCTAAAGAACTTATTACAGATTAATCACTCAATCATTGCATTTTTTTTATCAAAGGAATTCAATCTGGCAGAATTATATTGAAAATTAATTCTGTTTAATTGGAAAATTAATTGAAATTGTATGTGAACATGAAATTAGAAAACAACATTTTTTTAAATTACTGCAGTGTGTGGGCCTTTATCTAAAATTACATGTTGGCTTTCTGATCAGACAAGTGCAAAAGAAATCTGTGTATATACTTGTGCACTAGGTATATACTGAGGTTTTGAAGATATGACATGGGTGATATGATCTGTATTACATATCAACAAAATTGAATTACCTACTCTAGACCCTAATTTCATTTAAAATCACATTGACTATTGCATTGAAATGTAGGTATTTAGATTTCTCAAGGCTACTTTGATTGAGATTTAGTTCAGTGTTGAATCTGTATATGGTCACCATACTTACAGTTTTTCATCTCGTGGAAACTTTGTATAAAATAATCGTTTGCCACCTAGCCTCTCAACGCAACACCGGATTTCGCAAGATCTGCCTACCATTTTTACTACCTATAAAATAGAAATACCTAACTACACTAGAAACACTTAACACTTAGGACGGTAAATACTATACAGTTAAAAAAAGGTAATTTACGTTAACTTAACGGCTATATAGTCACTGTTTCAATTTATGTACGAGAAAGAGATCTAAAAATAATGCTAAGGGAAGAGTCTCTGTCTCCCAATAGTTTTCAGTTTATAACTAACGAGTCTCTATCTCACGCTATAATTTAATCACCACTTCACACATTTTCATTGCCGTGTCGCAAAAATAACTTTGAATATATTAAAAATAGTAAAAAAGAAACTTCAAAAACTTGGCACAACTTTTCTCGCCATGTTATAGAGAAACCGCCATTTTTTTACTATTAGTTTTATGAGGTTGGTTACTTACAATGTTGCCATTTTAAGGTCATTTTATGTCAATGTTGCTATATGAAAATTACGGTTGGTATAAACCGATGACCCAACTCATACTAAATGTTTTTGTATGGAAGTTGCACCAGCCTGTGTGAGACATCGACCGAAGTAATTTGTTATTGATTTAATTCTAAATCGAAATCTAAATTTCTACATTATCTTAATTTCTGCGAATAAAATTAATAAGTAGGTATTTCTCCCGTTTTCCGTGTGAATTGAATTTGAAAAGCGAGACTACAAAAATCAGTTCTTTTTGTTTTCAGCTTGAAGAGTAAAGCTAAGGAAAAAATACTATATTTACTCGCCGGCACGCGATTATTTAAATTAAATGGATTGATTGTATCAATAAGTGCAAAACATCAATAAGGTATCTAATTAACTTATCATATTTCATGATTTAAAACAGATTTTGTTAATTTTATTTTTATTTGTGGGTAAATTGATTATTAAATCAAACATATTACATTTCCAAAATTCGCCTTTTTCATCCCCTATTTCATTATAAAACCTTGATAGTAAACGGCATCTTAGTGGGATTAAGGCATATATTGAGTAACACTTGCGAATTTCCTGTTAAATTCTAAATTTTCACAATATTAAGTTTCACATCCTTCTTTGGCAAATAACTCACAAATTAAGCTGTTTTCTTTTTATTAATAGCAGTAATTATACACAAAATAGGTGCTCTCCCCTCCATATGTCCTTTTTATTAACTACCCAATAAGAAACTTTGACAATTCATTGAAAATTATGTTTGGAATTAACTTGCAATGTTTATTACATGAAATTCAAATGTATTGACTGGGATTCCTTCAGAACTCAGTGTTAGACCCACTGACCCTAAGATTATAGGCATATTTAATTATATTTTTAACATAACACTGTGCTATGAATCTCCAGGGCAGTTCCCGGAGGCCGTAGGGCTCCGCTGCAACTAACCTACCTAATAACCTAACACAAGGAGGAATTCTGTGGAATTGTACATATATAGAGAGAATAATCTAAGGAACTGGAATTTTATATCTCTGACCCGTGATTGCAAGACTTAGCATAGAAGGTACGATCCACTAACAACCGCTCCGGGGAAGGCTACTAATTTCTTTAGAAAAAAAGGAAACCTATAACTATTTGTTCGTGTACTTTATTGCCCCTCATTTTGTAGTTTTGTACCCAATTTGTACCTGATTTTTACCTGCCGAGATTGATCAAACAAACCTGAACCATCCTGCCCTTGGCTTGTATTAATTAAAAATTTAGTTAAGTGCTTTGCATTGAGGGATTTTGTTAACTTCAGTAACATTATGCATAAGTGAATTACAACCATGTACCTACCAGAATAAAGCTTTTCATTTTGTATCGGACTAAAGGAATAAGTTTGGTTTTTTTTTTTCTTTAACTTTAAGATTTCCCTATATTTCTACAATTTAGCAAGAAAAAGCACTACAATGTAAGTACAAAAATATGACTTCAATAATATACTGATTGCAGATTAGATTAATTTATTGATCGTGTTAATTAAAACAACGCAAAGTTGAAATAACTTTTGACAAAAGTAGCTGAAAAGTGCGAGTATTTTTTTGCATACGACAGTGAAGCCCTCTGGCTTCATCTCACCTGGTGGTAAGTGATGATAAGGCCGAAGGTGGAAGCGAGTTTCACCTTTAATTATCGGAACACAACAATGGTAATAACATTGTCAATATGGCAACAAACTTAGGTAGGTGTAGCTAGCCAAGCGGGCTCAGAAGCCTACCACCAACCAAACCAAGCAGAAAAATTTCCACCCCCCATAGGGAATCGAACCCCGGACCTCCCGATCAACACTCCGTGGTTAGCCACTAGACCACTGAGGCGGTATAATAAATAGGTTCAGTCTAATAATAAAGAAATAAAGCTTAGGTGAATTGGACCGAAATGGCTAGGTTAGGTATAACTAAGAACTGCGAGCACACTCCAGTGGAATGCCCGGCCTGGGCGATCCTAGTGCGACGCACTTAGCCATCTCTGTCGCACTGACCAGCGTCGTATGCAAAATGCTGGCTGGGCGACGGCGTGGGAGGCTAAAGAGGATTTTCTTGCCACCCCGCTCAGTCGCAGGTGGTTGGGTAGAAGAAAGCGCTTTCTTAGGCGCGCCCCAACTACCTTGAGTAGCTGGGAAGGAGGTAGCCCGGCCGGTTGACTCCGGCTGGGAGATATTATACCCCCTGAACTGGTCACCCGGTCACAAACGACATCAACTAACTAACCTGGTGATCCCTCCCTTGGCGTAGTCCCAGCTTGTTTATACTGCTGGGTCTGTTCCCAGGGGGTGCGTTCGGTGAATTGGCTATCCGATCCCGAGTGCTCCCATCGGGGGCGGAGAGGATTCGGAGGGTGGTTTAGCCAAGTTGGGGAAGACCGGCGAAATTGCCGACAGGTGTACCCAAGTCCTACGGCATATCCAAGCAGGCTACCTAGTCAGCTTAGTCCCTTGGAATCGTAAAGATATTTCCCCGACCTAAAAAAATGTTATACCTGATACCACATCGCAATCGCCGACCCGGCGAAAGCCATAATCGAATTCTACCTTTTTCATTCACTTGGTTAAGGAAAATAGTTATTTTTACTAACTAATAATATTAGAAGAATAGAAGATAAAGAAAAAAAAAGAAAAATATAAGAATTGATATAGAAGAGAAAGAAAAATAAAAGACTCAAGAATGTTTTAAAAAGATATGTAAAGATTTAAGGTGAAAACAAACTGGGCTAATGTGATGCCACGCCACGTTATGTGATTGGTCGCGTTAACGACGTCACGTAAGCTAAGGCTAAGTGTAGTCCTAAATAATGATTTTTCATACATTTTCTATTAAGACCGATGTCGTCTGATGGACGTAACATCACATACGTGGCATCACATAAGCCCAGTTTGTTTGCACCTTTATTGTGTGCTAGTTACGAGTATTATAAGATATATATATATATAATCCTTTATTGTACACACACATGTCAAAAAAAATACATTTAAAACTTAAAGTATATACAAGGGCGGACTTATCTCTAATAGAGATCTCTTCCAGCCAATCCAAGTCATAGCGTAAGATGTTGTGTTAGCGGGAAAAAAGGTGTACAAAAACAAAACCGAAAAAAGAAAATAATCTGATTTTAAACAATATATATAAAAATGATATATATTATCATATATACATACATATACATATTTATAGACATATTTATATATATACAATTATATATACAATATATATTATTCCAGTGACTGATTCGAGAGAAAGTCCTCTTTAAAGTGACGCTTAAAAGATTGTATTGAGGGTCTCTCACGCACTGAGGCAGGCAATCCATTCCACAGCTTGGCAGCCTGTACGGTAAAAGACTTACCGAAGAACTTCGAATTAAATTCGAGAACACTTAATACGTTGCTGGTAACGCAGGATCGCTTAGGACGGGGATTTGGAGGAAGAAAATGGAAACGGGACCTTAAATATTTAGGAAATTGAGGACAATGTAGGACTTTGAAGACAAGGGAGAGGATGTGCATATTTCTTCGGTGACGAATAGGTAACCACTTGAGTTGTTTGCGACATTCAGACACGTGATCATATTTGAGTAAACTAAAAATAAAACGAATAGCTAAATTCTGCAAACGTTCAAGCTTATTCAGGAGCTGCTCAGTTACATCCAAATAACAAACATCGGATTAGTCGAGAATGGGGAGTAGAAGAGATTGAGCAAGCATAACTTTAGTACTGAATGGCAGAAAATATTGAAGCCGCTTGAGAGAGTGGTAAGAGTAATGTATACGGCGACTTACCTCATTGACATGAGCATTCCATGATAAGGTACAGTCAAAAGTTAATCCTAAATTTTTGCTCTTGTCAGTAAAAGGTATAGCAGTACCATCAAATACAATTTGAGGTAACTCCCTGTGGTTAAGTTTGCCACACATTCGATTACTGCCAATGATCATTGCCTGTGGTTTTTTGGGATTAAAAAGTAATCCATATGAGTCTGCCCAGAGTTTAATAGCTGCAAGATCTTGATTAACTAATTGAATTGTATTGTCAATGTCATCAATGTCAGCGTGCTTATAAATTTGCAGATCATCAGCATACAGATGGTAGGGAGACGAAATAACATCAGTGAGTCGATTAATAAAAATATAAAAAAGTAAAGTAAAGTAAGTAAAGATATGCGTTTATGAAAAAGATCCACTTTTAAATAAAGAGCTGCTCAAACATATTTTTTAGATAAATATTTTACACTGTCGTTCATTATATTATATTATTATTGAATGTTTACCTTTTCGGGGTTCTATTAGAGTGCGTTTCATTTAACAGTTCTCCTGAGGTAATTTTATCCCCTGCCTATCACGTCGATATTTTAGTGAACATTAATTTGAATTTAAGCATGTAGGGGCGCCAACATAACCTCAGAGGAACAATTAGTTGAAACGTACCGACTTCAAATATTTTACGATAGCTAAATGTATATTACAATTGTATTATGTGATAATAAAAATATGATAAATATTACCGTCTCGAGTACGACTGCTATTCTCGTAGACCCGTGTTCGGCCCCGAATTGACCGAAAGCTTTCTTAAGTACGTACCTGTTTCTGATTGGGAAATTCTAGGAAGCATCTCAGAGTTAGGTACTTATTGTCCGAATAGTGGCAATATGGCTCTATTACATGGGACTGAAAATAATTGGCAAAGTATGGGTGCATAGTACACAGAATGTAAAGGGTTCCGAATTCATCGAATAGAGTCAAGCCAGCCCCACCTGTTTACTATGTATTTTGCCCACCAACGGACGCGGCTAGAATGGTGATGATTAATTATGATAACTTTTTTATATATATTTTTTTTATCTTTCATATTTTTTATCGTCTTTTTATCTTTTTCTTACAGGTATTTCGACTTTCATTAAATTAAATTTCATGTTAATGACGGCCTTTCAAAAAGTCTATCGTCTAGCAGTAAAACACTCAAATAGTAAAAGATACAACAGAACTTTATTGAGTGGCTACAGATCTATTTTTGAAAGTGTTTCGAATTAGACACAGCCTAAATTCGTTTGCGTAGGCTCGACAAATTAAACATGGCTGACGGCCTTTTTCCATTCAGCCATTTGAACTTTGGAGTGAAATTCTTAAAACAAATTGTTCACATCAAACTTTCTCTACTGACCGTACAAACTTTGAAGCGACAGGATATTAAAAGTATCAAAGAATTCCCCGGGCGAAGATAACTAAAAAGTAAAACTTATTTCATTATGGCGGACTTACGTTAAGCCGCGACGCGAATAAACATTTATGCGGACGAAACTACTCCGTTGATAGTTCAAGATAGCGGGGAGTAACAAGTTATTTGGAAAATATTCCGCCAATATTGATGAGCTATAAGTCTTAAAGACGTTATAGAGAGTTACTTAAGACTACTGAGGTAATTTTTGGGAAATAATATTTTGAATTTGTACATTATTAAGTTACTTAATTTAAAAAGTACATAATTATATTCGTATAGATATGAAAAACATTTATGAAAATATTGTCATTGAGAGAGTTCGGAAGCGTCTATAAACTTTGATAACAACTTAAAATCAGATGTTCCATATGCCAAACAACCACACTATAAAAATATATCGTCTATAATACTGCCTTTTATTTGCACGAGTACTACAAATTTCGAACCCCGGACTCCGGATCTCCCGATGGGAAGGCAAGTGCCGACGTCACAGTGCCACCGACGTGAGTAGGAGCAATACCGCCTCAATTTCTAAGTAAAGGAAATAACAAATGACTTATCTATATTGAGCATCATATTACTACTTAAACGCCACTCTGAAATAACATTTAAGTCATATTGAAGTGCTAAGCTCTAAGCTTCGTCCTTCGCATCCGTAAAAATTTTTGGTCATCTACAAACAGAAGAGCAGCACAAAAGAGTCGATCAACGTGATCGTTGATGAAGATAACAAATATAGTGGACCCAGATGAGATCCCTGTGGTATCTCTGATGGAAGTGACATTGAGGAAGATGTTATAGCTCTTGACTGTAACAACTTGATTCCGATTGTTCCAATAAGGAATTATCCATCTTAACAAACCGTGTATGCCGTAGTAGAAAAGTTTAGAGCACAATAACGGGTAGTCAACTTTATTATAAGCTTTACAAAGGTTCAAGTAAGTTGCATCGACTTGACCCCGCCAGGCAAATGTCTGACATAAATATTTTTGAATTTCGACAAGTTACTGAGAATAGACCTCTTTTGAATGAAACCATGCTGCTTTGTCGATTTATTATGTTTCTAAAATGATTATACTAAAGATTCAAATATTTTTTGACAGTAAACTGAGAATTCACAAATAATTATCATAAACTTTCATATTTTATCAATGTCTTATATTTTATTTCGATCACTAGATAATGGCCTATTTAATCTATTTTATTTGAGCAAGCTAATGATATCATCATTTAGAATCAAAAAGCATCTCTAGATTTGGAAGAGATGCGAATATTATGTGATATTTGCCCAAATAGATAATATATTATGTTGTAGAAAATTCGATAGAAAATCTGTTATATTAAAGGAAATTCATAATTAAATCGAAATATTGCGCACGTGTGCCATTTAGTATGTTGTTTTATGTTTTTGATTATTGTGTAGTTTGTAGTTTTGAGTACATAAATAGAAAGTAACTTTGTTTACGCATATGATTGTTATTAAGTAACATCCGCGATTCTATGCAAACAATATCCGCATGGCTATGGCTCATCGCCAAATTACTAATTTTATATGCTGTAAAACTGTCTCCCCCTTCCACACCCCACTTTTGAAAAGGTGTAAAAGTTTTACGTCCCGTAAAGCTGCAGCACCTATGTTTAGATTGTGCGCTGGGTTATTTTATTCGACACGTCTTTTTAATCTGATGTAAAAAGAGATTTTAGGAGAGAATAAAAGTTGAACGTTTCCCCTCTTAACCTTTTTATTGGTTGAGCTGCGTGCCAGCCTCCTATTCTTATGCAAATCGTAGTTTCACGAATTTTATTGCTTTTAAGCCCGAACATGAAACATGAACATGAAAATTATTTTGCGTTTCAATTTTTTTCGATGGTGCGATATGTTTTTTTTGTTGTGCATAACAAGGAAGCCTTAACTGTCATCTCGCTTGATACTTAGTGACGATAAATGAGTTTTCTATCACACATCTTCATTTTTCAATGCAGTTTCAACAGAACAGTCTGATTAAATGACTCACCGTAAGGTGTATAGCGGCCGTAACAAACTCATACCATTCACTTAAACCGAAAATGCTCCGCGTAGCGAATATTACAGACGCGAAAATGAGCTGCGTAAAATATGCTTATAGTTAGATGAGGCCTGGCCCTAATATTAAAAGAGTCATTTCACTCAGAGAATATAATGCGAAATTTTGTTTGGGGTCCTTTGTGAAACCTGTTATTTTTTCAAAAACATTGTCTCTGAGAATTCGGAGAGTCATGCCGAATGTTCAACCGAAGCTTGTATTTGTTTCCGTACGAAACAAACTTTGGCTTGTATCCCGAGCTAACCAAACCGTTTCGGCGAAACGTAGAGTTAATGTATTTACGAAAAAGCCAAAACAAATTCAATAAAGTATAAACAAGGTGTTAGCGAAAACTGCAGATTATAAAAATCCATTTTTTATTAGTTCATCCTCCATTGTACATATAAATGTTGTTGGCTTGTGATTCTACTCAAATTACAAATATATAATTGGGTAGTTAAATAATTATGTCGAAACCTTTTTCACGAGAGAAATGCATCGATACATTGATTATTAAATAGAACATACACGAAATATTATGTCCCATTTTTATTTCATATGAGCACTGGTTAATTTTGAAATGGCTTCGGTAAGCCTAATCCGTTTCCAGCCCATGGCAACCTCAGCGGTATCTATCTTTCAGGGTTTTCCAGGAGTTCCAACTTGAATTCAGAGCCATGGCGCTCCCTGTTCCATTAGTGTTGTGCTGTACTTCTGAACGTACACGAATGAAATAAAAAATAATAAACTTTACATAAACTTACTAGTACTTAATTCATATTTATCTTTAATTTGAGTTTTATGCTACTGATCAATTATTGTAGTTATGTATTTATCGTTTAGCCACAACCAAGAGGTTCGAGACAATGTATCATTGTCTCGAACCTCTTGGTTGTGGCTAGAAAATTCAACATTTTCTATTTTTTTTAAATGTTTAAACAACATTCAAGTTTAATATTTAAAAATAATTTTGAAATTAGAAATGGGGATGGCACGGGTCCTGGGTGTGCATCATATCATTAGGTTATGTTTCAAATACTTATACCGGGTGTAGGTACGGTGTCCCATTTCTTTTAGAAGTGAATTCAGGTCAATGTTTATTCGATGTTTATTTTTCTCGGAAAAGCAAGAAAAGGAGTTTTTATGGTTCCGTACCCAAACAGTGAAAACGGAAACCCTATTCATAAGCCTCCGCTGTCCGTCCGTCTGTCTGTCACCAGGCTGTATCTCATGAACCGTGATAGCTAGACAGTTGAATTTTTCACAGATAATGTATTTTTGTTGCCGCTATAACAATAAATACTCAAACAGACTAAAATAAATATTTAAGGGGGGCTCCCACACAACAAACGTGTTTTTGCTCGATATAATAACGGCAACAGGTAGACTTTAAAAATAAAAAAATAAATTAAAATAAATAAATATTGAATAAATTTTGTATTCCCATACAAAAAACGTGATTTTCTTGCCGTGTTTTGTCTAACGTTGTAAAGATAATGGTACGGAACCCTTTGTTCGCTACCCCGACTCGCACTTGGCCGGTTTTTTATTTTTAATTTTAATTCATGCCACGCAATGTATTACTAACCACAATCCGCTCACTGCCCCGGTGCGCTGGCGTCCAATTCAAATTCAATATCCTTTATTCAATTAGAATTTTTACAATCGCTTTTGAACGTCAGAGAAGCTACGCCATTGACCCAAACAGCTGATTCCGTACGCAGCATGATGGAAACGTAATACGATTTACATTGCGGCGTATATTTTTTATGTAATTGTTAATGTTTTTTTACAGAATATGATTTGTAATCGTTGACTAAGTTATATAACACCGGAAAATTTAGAAAAAAAAAATTAAAAAATTCGGAAATTTTATGTATTTTTTGAGGAAAAAAATTTAGTGATTTTCAATTTAGAATCATGGTTTATCTCACTGTTAAAAAAGGGACACCGTCACTTACAACCGGTATAAGTCGATATTCCTAAGCCAGAAGGTCGAATTCCCAAAAAATCCTTCACCCTTTCTCTGGAAAACATCTCAAGCAAATTTATATTCATACCTTATCTTTTAAAATAACAGTGCCTGCCAGATATACCCACAAATGGTAACCATCCGTCGAAACGGAGAACTCCCCTGGCAATAGTAATAACATTTTTCATTACACTGAGTGATAGGAAAAACTATTCGAAGTAAGAGGATATCGGAAAAATAACACAGTCGGAATCTATTGTGTATTCTGAGAGACACTGCAGGATCCTTTTTGGCAAGCACATTCTAATTGATGCGAGCTGGTTTGAATGATGAATATTTCTGCAGCTCGATATTCAGATGTACCTACTACTAGTAGGTATCTCGTTTCCTTAT
The DNA here is from genome assembly GCA_963935595.1 of Schoenobius gigantellus. Lineage (NCBI taxonomy): Eukaryota > Metazoa > Arthropoda > Insecta > Lepidoptera > Crambidae > Schoenobius > Schoenobius gigantellus. The sequence goes on from OZ012554.1 coordinate 27,731,861, forward strand.
GTATGTATTCTATACAGTTGGTATATTAATGTCGTATATGTATTTTATTGGGTAGGTATGTATTTAACTAAACCAATGCAACATTTTTAGACTCTCCAGATCATCGTTTGGCACCGACTTCAATACAGAAATGTAATGTTGTCTGTATTCTTATATTATTTTTAACTTTTAAGTGTTTTTGAAATCGGTTTTTATTTTTTGTAATTTTTTAACCGACCCCAGGAAAATCGCTCTGTTCCCAGTAGTTACATTCTAAGTTACATTGATGTAACTAGATGGACAGTTTAAGTCCTAGTAGTTACATTATTTGGACCAAATAATGACCATTAAATTTTATAAGTACGTTCAACGTGCTTCATGTTTCTTCCGAAGCTAGAAGAGGTTTTTTAAATATAATAGGCACGTATTGACCCTTTGTCGCATTCTTTCAAGTTACTTCCATGAGCTTGTATTAAATTCACTAAAAAGATCAAATACGACGTTGTAAAGCTATATTATAATAATCCAAATCAATCAAATATTCAAAGCGCACAAAACCAACTCACCAAGTTAATTAACTTCATAAAACTAATAATCCGTAATACAGATTATGCATTCCACCCGCAATAACCAAGTGTATAAAACAGTAGTTAGAGCCAAAATTCCGCGGCGCAAACGATTATAAGCAAAGTTTCCGGCTCAAATTTATCGCGAGGACGCTCAGTTATTTTTCAATTTGGTAGATCTCGCTTTAAAGTAGGTAGTTTAAGCGGTGATTACGGCTGGAATGCTTAACTTTGTTATTGAGATAAAAAAGGGAACGGGACTTTCCCGGGGCATAATCGGTTTCGAGCGTTCTCGACAAATGACAATCGTTCGTCCTGGCGAACAGCAACTATTTCTATTATAATTTGCTTTTTAACAGTTTCCATAGTACCTACTTAGAAGTCGAATTGTTGAACTATTGGGGGGTGAAAAGCTTTGTCAACTGAAACTCGGTTATTCTTGCACCGGGTCGAAAAATCAATAATAATAGGTAGATAATTTCATGCACAACTTAAGTTGCTTCCTATCCGGCTTCGAAGAAATTTACGTATCCTTTGTTTTCTTTTTAATATCATACATAACCTTCTTCTCCGCGTTACCTTCGTGAGCGTTTTGAGTTTGCTCATTCTCCTCACACTGTTTGTAGATCACACCTTCGTACGCTGCTACAGCTTCCTTCCTATAAGCGGTCCGTCAGATTGTGGAACTCGCTACCTCCTCACATACGGGAGATATAGACTCTTCTGTTATTTAAGAAGAGAGTGAAGGAGTTTTATCTCTCGTCGACATTATAATGTTGAATTGAGTGTTATCCATTTAGCAATTTAATTAGTATTTAAGTTTTTGTTATTTTGTTTTTGTATAAGTTTTTTTGTAGCTTAATTGTTTTGTTTAATTTAGCGTACACACCGCGGCTGTTTTTTTATTTTTGATAATTTTAGCCAACCGCTGGAAGTGTTTCGTAAGAGATAAGCCGAACCTTTTTGTACTCATATGTAAGTTGTTTGTGTCCTCTTTTTGTAATTTTGTGTACATACATTGTGAAAAAAAGGAGGTACCTAATGTCCTCCTAATCGATATTGGTCGCGGCGGCAAAACTCATCATCATTTCAGCGAAGAGACGCCTACTGTCACAGGCCTCCCCCAGAGATCTCCAAACTGCTTTATGCTTCTCGCATCCAGCGGTTTGCCGCGATCACCAAATTGTCAGTCCATTTTTGTGGGGGGCCTATCAACGCTGGGTCTCCCGGTACGCGGCTACCACTTGAGGACCTTTCCACCTCAACAGCCGGATTGAGGCAGGGGCAATCCCGCGACCGATGTACCATTAAGGTTCGCAGTTCTCACTATGTCCATGACAATTCTTAACATAGAGCCATTCGAACGGGAGATATTACCTGTGCATAAATGTGTCTGCGCAAACCCAAGCAAAATCTCTGTTTCTTCATTCGCGCAGTTTATTGAAAGGTTAGCTGTCACGACCGGGGCAAGATCAGGTGCAAGACCCTGATTAACGTGCCTTCCGAAGCACGGAGAAGCTCGAGGTGTTTCACGTTATTGGTCACCCACTCTGGATATTACCACGGCCAACGTTGCTTGACTTTGGCAATCATTAGCCACGAATACTTCAGTATCACCAAACAAGATTTGGGTTTTGCTACAAAATACGAGATACGCAAGCATATATACATATTTTGTCTTTATTTTTGGATGCGTCTTTTTATCTTTGAATACTATGAATGAATAAATAGAAAATTTAATTTTTTAGAAAATTATTCAAAATAGGATCTAAATATAACAAGTTCTCTTAGAAAAAAAAATTCAAAATAAATTTTAAAAATATCTCATCGGAAATGGTACTACGATTTCCTTTCTGAAACAAAGAAACCTAAAACGAACCAACGAATATAGCTGTGCGGGCGCATGACCAACCACGGAGGAAATCTTTTAGCCAATCAGAGCGCGAGGTGCATTCCGTCAATGGTCGCATACCATTTCACATTTTGACGATTTGACTTCGACAGATTATAGTCTATTAAAAAATAATGCATTATATTGCGAGCAGGTGCGATCCACAATTTTTCATCAGTTTACAATCTCGCGAGATAGATTATAACCTAATGGTGTTTACAATTTTACGGTGACATTTATAATATATTTTTTTCCAATACTGTCATTTTTATACTATCTCATTTCACTGATAACTTTTTTGCTATTTTTGTTGTTTTTGCTATTTTAAAAATAAACAGCGAGGCCAAGTTCGAATGGAGACTAGAAAATTTAATGTGAAAAGTTCACAGGCGTCTGATCCCTCGGGAACCATACGCCAGACACTGTACATTCGAGAGACTCCGTTATGACCACGATTCTGGGAAGATATTGAGTTACTCGTATTTTTACAAAACACGTTCGCTTTAAGTCTTTATTATGCCCCCAAAATACCATAGCGGGCAAGAAAACTTCCGCAATTAAACTTTAAACTTATACACAGGGTGTCCCACATGTTGACGTCAAGCCGAAACCGGGTGATAGGCCAAGTCATAACGGTTGTCAGAAAATTGTTAAAAATCTAAGCCCTGTTTTTAAAATTATAGACATTTAAAAAAAACGAAAAAATCTACACCTTGTCTCACTCACACTTCATAAAATAACTCTCAGCGTCTCATTCAAACTAGAATCTTAAAGTTGTGGCCTTGAAGAAAGCCAAAGGGTACCTACACTAGAATCATTTTCAAGTCAGTAAGACATAACTGTTGAATACTGGATGTTTTTTGCAAAAAGAATATTTTCCAATAAAGAAATAATCTAGCAATTGTCATACCATTTTGGATGCGCCAACTTTTGAAGTTACATGGCAAACTCCCATAGTACCTACATTTTTTCAGTACAGTATGTTAAAGCCGGGCGAAATATTAATTGTGAATATTTGGTTGAGTGAAAAATGTCATTTTCTTCCAAGCTGGCTTTAAATTTTAGCCCAGAGTATACTAAACATATAGAAGCATCATTTAGGATTACAAAACACAAAAAAAATGTATGGAAAATTTAAGATTTGTAATAGGTAACAGGAGTGAAAAGACTGTCACAGGGTTTAAGTGTTTTTGAATTTTTCTCAAATGTCTATAATTATTCCTTATTTTCTTTTTACATTTTTCTGATAATTATTATCACCAGGTTTCGGCGTGACCACATCTTGGACACCCTGTATACTACAACGAGTAGTAATAATGCATGAAATTATACCTAAGGGCGTTTTCAGAGTAGGTATAGCTGTTATCTACACCTACTTCACTCGGTACTTTAAATAACTTTACGCCCTTACACGGGCTTATTCCGGCGAGTTCCAACGAGGAGTTTGGTTTTAAAATACGTTTCTAATTTTTTTACAGGTTGTAAAAAATAGAAACTTATTTTAAAACTAATCCCGGATAAAACTAATTGACAGCTCTATAGCTTTCTATAGCCTTTACTTAGCGTGGATTACATAAATTACTTACAGAATATTAACAAATATAAAAAAAATAAGAAAAAAAAGATAAAGTACCTACGAGTATGTCAGTTTATTCAAATGATTGTGATATTGTATTGCAGTTGTTGTGCATACCTTTAATTTTAATACATATCAGTAGTAACCCTGTAATAATGTACTTAATATGCATTGTGTGTATTTAATTGGCAAGCCTTACTTAATAAATAAATAGTAGTGCTGTGGCTGAAAATATATCGAACTTCTCCGAATATTTAACCCGTTAATTTAATTATTTATTTACTCACTAGCTGTGCCCGCGAACTACGTTTCGCTTTTCGCAAAACACTGACTGTAGTTTTCTTGTTTTTTGGATGGGGTTTTCAGCTTCCTGCGTGTTTGAAATAGTACATTGTTACCCTAGGGGTGAAAGTAACTTATTTAGTCCCGAGACGGGGTTTGGCGCCCGAGCGTAGAGAGGGCGCCTATAGTTCGAGGGACTAAATAAGTCTTTAACCCGAGGTAAACACTGTGCTTTTCATTACGAATACAAGAAAAGTAAAAACAAAACATGAATCAGCAAAAGAACATATGAGTAAAATTAATTTTATTAAATGAACAACTTCTGCTTTTGCCTCTTATCTTATGTATGAAATCTGTGCTATACAGAAGAATAAACAATTAAAACTCGAAAAAACAAATGAATATCGGATTGCCGCTATCCCGCTTATTTTGTTTTTTTTTCTGTGGCCGGCCAGCTATTCAGCCATTATTTTTTCATTTTCATCATAGAAGAAATGGTTAATATTTAGCCCAAATCTATGTTATTTTAAAGAAATAACTAAAAGTAAATTATAATAAAGTCATTTAAAAATATATTCTTTAAATACTTATTTTATATAAATGAACAATGTAAACCGTGTTTCATAGCAAATAAATCATATTAATCATATTTCATTTCATTCATTTCATTTCATTTATGTTATTTCAATTTTACACCGTGCTGTCCTAATTGAGTGGCTGTATAGAAAGTCAGGACATTATTCAACAAAAATGTGAAAATAGAACGTTTCTTTTTAAAGTTTGACAGCAGCTGTCAGTTGAAAGTGATTCTCCCTAGGGCTGAAAAGTACTACTTTCAACCCGCTCCGCAGGCAACTTCAGACCTACTTTCAGAGTATGAGTAATGAAAAATATATTTCCTTAGTGGGCGCCTAAATAAGCCAACCCCTTTTTTTTAATAGAGGGAAAATACAGTTTTTACGGTATTCAACAAGGGAATTGAGCTGACTAGGCCACCCCAAGGATATGCAGGACTCGGGTAGAAGACCCACTATCGGCTAAAAACCCGCTAGATACTTCTATCTCCGGAGAGAAACAATCGGGATCGGCGTTAGCGATTCCCCGATTGTGCCCCCCGGAGGGTTGCCTGGCGCATGCGCCAGGACTTACCTCTACGGGGGGGAGGGGGGTCGACAAGTATCTTGACAAATTCGACCCCCCCCAGCTAGGGGTGAAAAGTATCTCTCGACCGGTAGTCATCCGGCCGAGCCGTTTCAGCCCCCAGCTTGCTAGGGGAGTTGGCGCGCGTTAAGGAACGCACGCCTTCTCCTCCCCAACCGCCTAAATAAGCCAACCCCTATCCCAGATAGCAATACAAGTCTACACACTTGAGGCAAGTTTGAATCAAACTTTCTAGTTTCCCATCAACAAGCTGACATGATGTTTGTTCGTTTATTGCCCCAACAAACTTGCTGCTTTTTAACAAAAAAGCGACAAGTTTGTTGGGGCAATATTGTATGTACTATCGCGAGCACTTCCGCCTGACCATTTAAAAATTTATTCGCTTGAATCGTGCGGAAGCGCCGGGCTACGCCCCCTTAAGTTTTGGCCTATTAGAAAAGAAATACTCTTTCTCTCTCTAATCTGCGTTGGGGGGTTCCGCGGCGGCTCGGCGGCAGGCCGAAGAAAAATCTTTTATTTCATTGTTCCATGTCTATTCGAGGTCGACGGGATGGGGCTAGAGAGCGCTAGTGCAAACGAAAATGAGCGTTGCGATGATCAGGCGAAACTGCGCGCGATAGTACATTGCAACATTTTAGACAGCCTGAAAAAACAAACATCATGCAAGCTTGTTGATGGGAAACTAGAAAGTTTGATTCAAACTTGCCAGACTTGCATTGCTATCTTGGGTAGGTATCGAATATCATGCTTCTATCTCCAGTAGTTTGGGTTCTACGTTAATACCTCAGTCAGTTACTCAACAAAGCCTTTTATAAATACAGATGTATGACAGGGTACAAAGGTGGACTTAATGTCTGGGGCATTATCTGCCAGTTGACCTTTGGAAGCCCTCTTTTCTACTCTTTGCAGTGCCCTAAAAGGTCCATATGAGTTCACAATGTATAGTACCACTTTTGCATACCTTTGCCTAACACGATGTTCTTTTTCAAGCGCTGTCACAAAGCTGCCAAGTGTCTTGCGTCCATTCTTCTTACTTATTACAAGCCGTTTTGATTAGGTGGTAGGTAACAATTGGACGGTTCGAAAGGACTTTTAATCAAGTCATAACTGAATAAATAATGATTGAGTATATATAGAGTGAAACGAGAGAAGACGAGAGAAATATTACTATGCTCTATTTTGAACAAATATATGCGACCAGATATAATATTCAACATTGTATAGTAAGCTCCTTATCAAGCTATACTGTTTGACTTTTGGACCGTTCTTATGTCGCTCGTAATAGCGGCGGTTTTTGTAGCGTAAATGTATAGCTTGAATGGGAGCTTACTGTACAGGTGAAAACTGATAAATCGAAAGACCGCTTTAGGTTTCTTGGATTCCTACGAAATTTTGCTACGTCTTTACAGAGATTTATCACGCCTACTGTTTCGTGTGCACACACTCACGTATTGCGTGGCAATATTTCACTTCACGTCGCCAAAATGCAAGTGTGCGGAAGTTTCGACGCTCCGCTTTGATTCAGGGTTTTTCAACGATAGATAAATAAAATTATAATATATATTAACGGCCGCTTCATGATTACGTTATTTAAAATCAAAGCCAAAAACCTAAAACTATGCAGACACTTATTTTAAATGAAGTAAATAGTTATTCAAGGAGCTCAAATTACCTTCTTTATACGCGGTAGGTAAATAAAAACTGACTATGGTTTTTAGCAGCGTGTTAGCACTCTACTTTTCACTACAATTGCAAAAAAATAAAATAGTTTCTTCGGTCGCCGAGCTGCATACAATGCACGCATTCTACATTTCTACCGAAAATTTCACCGCTTCTAGTTCCATTTTTTAAAATAAAATGTTCTTCTTTTTTATGAAATACTAGCTGTGCCCGCGAACTACGTTTCGCCATCAAAATACTTAACACAGTGTTTAGTTTTTTCCTCCATTTTATTCCATAATGATTCGACTTTATTCTGCCTTTCTTGAGCATCGGCCATTTCGAAATTAGGACAATTTTCGTAGGTTCGTAATGCTCTTTTTCTAACAGTCCACAAAATTAAATACATTACATATTACTATAAGCACTAAGTATTATTATTGTTTTAGAGACATTATTGATATTAATTCTTCTTCAATAGAAAGAACTACACAGTTGCAAGAATAATCTTTATCGTATTCATGTTTCGACTTAAAATAAACAATTGTTAAATAAATTAAAACTGTATACAAATAAAGTTTAGATTTTATAATGGGTGTTGGTAACACCAACAAAATATATTTTTTGGATATGACAACTTGGCCAATTTAGACTGGTCGTACAGTAAGCTCCTTGTCAAGCTATACTGTTTGACCTTTGGACCGTTCTTATGTCGCTCGTAATACTGGCGGTTTTCGTAGAGTTAATGTATAGTATGAATTGGAGGTTACTGTACAAATACGTTTTCCGTATTCGATTTCCGATCACGGAATACAGACACGGAGTTTCGTGAACGTAGCGCAGACGTTCGTTTCTTCTCATTCGGGATTTCTACCATTCTACCTAAACGTACGTACAGAACGTGTTCCGTTCGTAAAACGAACGTGTGCGGCAGTCAATGTGTATTTTGTATAGATTTGATGCATTCGGATGCCCGCATTCAGAAAACGAATGCGAAAAAACGTCTTTATGCGGTTAGCCTTAAAATGTATTGAGACTTCCGTTTTTGTAACGTGTACATGCGATATAGTGTTGCTGGCATAGTTCGGTTAGCAAACACGCCGTGATGACTAACATCCAACACACAGGAGTTATCTTTAGTTAGTTCACGATCGTTGCATTATCACGGTTTCGAAGGACACTATACACAGGTAACATCTAACATCGAACATCCAATAGGCCCCGAAGAGGTTCTCAAACTTTTTTTGGACGGAAACCTTTTGGAAAACAAAATACTTGACGGAACTCTTAAATAAAACAATAGTTTTTAAAAGTGTATTATTTATTAATAAGCATAATAAAAGTACGACCAGAGAGGATGTTTTGATTTTTTCTAAATTATTGCGGAACTCCTATAGGGGTATTGTGGAGCCCTAGGGTCCCGCGGAACACACTTAGAGCATGGCTGCTCTAGGTACTCTTCAGGGCCTACTTTCATTTAATATACCTATTGTTGGGTTTGAAAAGCAACTGTTATCCGTCTTTTTTGAGCGGCGGCCATGTTGAATTTACGTCAATGTTGCTACGTTCATAGTGCTCTACTGATTAAGGCCTTTCATTTGATACCCATATTGCTGGGTTTAGAAACAAACTTTTATCCGTTTTTTTTTGAGCAGCGGCCATATTAAATTTTGTGCTATTTTCCTAGGTTCATAGTGCTCTACTCTTCAAGGCCTTATATTTGATACCTATATTGCTAGGTTTGGAAACGAACTTTAATCCACCTTTTTTGAGCGGTAGTCATGTAGAATTTACGTCAATATTGCTAGGTCCATAGTACTCTACTCTTGAAAACCTTTCATTTGATACCTATATTGCTAGATTAGAAAACGAACTTTTATCCACCTTTATTGAGCGGCGGCCATGTTGAGTTTATGTTAGTGTTGCTAGGTTCATAGTGCTCTACTCATCAAGGCCTTTCATTTGGTACCCACATTGCTAAGTTGGAAAACGAACATTTATCCTTTTTTTGAGCGGCGGCCATGTTGAATTTAGGTAGATTTTCGTAGGTACCTATTGCTCTACTCTTCAAAGCCTTTCATTTGATACCCATATTGCTAGGTTTGGAAACTAAGTTTATCCACTTTTTTTGAGTGGCGGCCATGTTGAATTTATGTCAATGTTGCTAGGTTCATAGTGCTCTACTCATCATCATGGCCTTTTATTTGATACCCATATTGCTAGGTTTGGAAACTAACTTTTATCCACCTTTCTTGAGCAGCGGCCATATTGAATTTATGTCAATGTTGTTAGGTTCATAGTACTCTACTCATCAATGCCTTTCATTTGATACCTATATTGCTAGGTTTGGAAATGAAATTTTATCCACCTTTTTTGAGCGGCAGCATTGCTGAATTTACGTCAATGTTGCTAGGTTCATAGTACTCTACTCATCAAGGCCTTCCATTTGATACCCATATTGCTGGGTTTGGAAACGAACTTTTATCTGTTTTATTTGAGCGGCGGCCATGTTGAATTTAGGGCGATTTTCCTAAGTTCATAGTGCTCTTCTCATCAAGGCCTTTCATTTGATATGCATATCGCTGGGTTTGGAAACGAACTTTATCGGCAGTCATGTCAAATTAAGTCAACGTGGCTAGGTTCAATGTGTTCTACTCTTTAGGTTCTTCGTTCGATATCCATGTTCCTTGCGTGTGTCCAAAAAAATGTGATCAGTCATTTTAGACATTAGGATCAAGAGTCCCGTCCCGTCCCTCTACGCGTAACCCAGAACATTGCAGTCAGATATTTTTTTTAATTATCAATATTAATCTGTTTCTTTTAATAGTTTTAAATGGATGAAAGAGTTTGATTCCTTAGTCCTAATGTAAAAACATATAACACCTTTCAAAATACCTTGAAAAGGGTATCTTCACTTTTCAACATTTCAAATATTTCAAAAATTGTACCGATTTTGTGAAAATTTGTCAAGAATTAAACCAATCTACAAATTTTATTGTGACTCGATATTATCATAAAAAATGCTTTATACATTGGTTGTATGGCTTGATCTTTTTGCCTTACCACCACAGTACGACATAAGAAAAAGATAATTTGGTTAGCGAAATCCAGTTGGGCACAGCCATTAACAGAAAATATTAAATTTTATTTGTACTATGTGAAACACTTCATTCCTGCCTTTCAACTTTCGAAATCCAATTACAAAAGATCAGGCTGTATGGCGTAGTTCCATTGCCTTTCCTTCGCGGAAGAAAATACCTTCTCTCTGTATTATGGTACTATGTGACAGACTTGTCAAAATAATTTCACGTGCGCCATGTTGTTTTTCTACCTAAAGCATTGTTCGAAAATTTTATATGGTATTTTTTCACTAAAAATAAAAAGTGAATTTAAAGAAACGAAATTATGCCTAAATGTTCTTTCGGAAAATTCCAAGCATTGTGGTGTAACCCATATCAAATTCTGTCCAGTAGTTTCGGAGATCTTTGCGGACAAACAGACAAACAAATAAACAAACAATTTTTTAAAAAACTATTCTATCGTGTTCTGCTAATGATTTTAAGGCGACCTGTGTATTTTTTTCTTAATATTTCACAATTACAGATTTTTGTACCACTACGATTGTATTATATATAATATAATAAGTAGAGAAGAGATATAGAGATAGAGATAACTCGAGTTTATTCACGATTATTCTTTTTATGAACTTTTTCGTTTCTATAGGTTCCTTAGTAAACAAAATTAATCAAAAAATACTTTTTCCCCTAGACTTAAATATGCTATTTTAGTCTCGCTCTTCTACGCTACAATGAGGGAATTTTTAAGCAAGAGAAATGAAAAATTCTTTTACAATTGTTTCAAAACTACCGCGCGGCTATATATTTTACTTGAACTTTATAGGTATAGGATATATCCCGTCTGAATCTGTTTGGTTCAATTGCAACAAATGTCTGGTGTAGATTTCTTATCTACGTGTCGTACATTCTCCGTTCTGTCCGAAAAAGAAACAAAAGTCACCCATAATAAGGCACTTTTATTCCCCGTTAAGGGTCAAGGCACACCTGGAGTAAATTGAATTCTATGAATAAATTTCCCTCGTAAAAATATGTGGTTCAAGTTACGCGATTAGCGCGAGTTTTATTTTCTTAATTTATCTAAAGATATTCCATACTCTGCGATATTCGATCAATTCGCTTTAACAGTATGTCTATTTTTGTATATATAAGGTAAACGCTGGTATACTCGTCAGTGTCCCAATACTCGTCAGGTACCTATACCTACACTTTAAAAGGGGCTTATAATATTTCTACCAACCGTAAATGATAGAATTGTGATTGAAATACAATCACAGTACTATAATGTTTTACTATATTTGCAACACTGCATTAAAATTGTAATTGTGTCAAAAATTCGAGGTGCTAAAAGTGTGCGCTCAGAAAAAAATCTGTAATAGGTATAGTTTGGCAACTAAACTGAACAACAACCGGCTCCTATTTTTTACATAATATACAGCTTCAGATATTGATACGGTAAGTGTGTTTGTTTTTTAATAATAGTATAATACATTTTCTAACACTATACCTATTAATTAGTGCGAAATCTTGAGAATTTATTTTTTTATTGCATGTGACATTCATTGGTACTCGCTTATGCCTGTTTTGCCCAATACTCGTCAAAATTTATGTAGTTCTACTACTGGGGCGGATACTGGGGATACTGGGGCGGGTATTAACAAAAGTACCTTAACCCGTCATTGTTACCTTATTTCTCGGTATTAAGTTTAATTTTCCTTTGACATTATAAAAATCTTATACTTAGATAACGACGGATATGGGGACGTTCGTTACAATTGTACCTTAGCCCATCATAGAGCTCTTATTACCTTGAATTATGTACGATATTCGTTTGAATCAATTTGTTTTATTATTGGATAAAAAGTAGGTATCTATATAAGTACAGTTTTTTTTTTAAATTCAAATAATTTCTTGAATTTTAATATTAGTTATAGTTATATCAGTATAATAGTTTCATTATTATGATTACATTTTTATATGGTTCAGTAACATTTATAGACTACGTTTTTATGGGATCTACTTTTACAAAAATAATTAACTGTTCTATGCACTTTAGTCGAGCAGGTATTGAACTTTTCAATGACTCGTGAGATGGGCAGTTTGCTTCATCATCATCATTATTTCAGCCACGAGACGCCCACTGTTGGACATAGGCCTCTTCCAATGATCTCCATACCGATTGGTCCTTCACCTCCCGCATCCAGCGGCTTCCCGCGACCTTCACCAGATCGTCTCCCGGTATGCGGCCGCCACTCGAGGAACTTTCGGCCCAACGGCCGTCAGTTCTACGAGCAATGTGTCCTGCCCACTGCCACTTAAGGTTTGCAATTCTTTGGGCTATGTCGGTAACTCTAGTTCTTCTACGGATTTCATCATTTGTGATGTTATCACGTAGAGAAACCCCGAGCATAGCCTTCTCCATTGCCCTTAGTTCTTAGCCAAACATAGTGGCAGATTATACTCCTCGGTCTTCTGTATAACCTGCCGCAGCGTATGGATGTGGTCTATGGTGCAGTGAAAAACGCAGATTATTTGTTGAAAATTATATTTGAGGAAGAGTCTCATTGGATAAATATACACGAGTTATCAAAATTAGAGTAGAAGTATGAAATACATGTCAGATTCAAAATTCATATTAGAAAAGTAAACAAGTATAAAACTGCCAGTGTCCTTATTAATGTCATAAGTTTTAACATATGGTACTATAGCCATTTCGGAATCCGGCTTTATCGGGAGGCTGGAAGTCGTCGAACCTACTTGCGAGATGATTTGTAATGATCCTCGAGAACAGATTGTAAACATGACTCAGGAGCGTGATGGGTCTATGGTTCTTCAACTGGGCCCTGTCGCCCTTTATGAAGAACAGTGCCACCATGCCCCTATGCCATGCCTTAGGCGTTTTGCCCTCCAGTATGACGGAGTTGAATAGCCGCTGCAGCGCTTTCCGGGCTGATACTCTATCCACTTTAAGAGTTAGGCTGTAACTCTATCATCACGCGGCGCCTTGTTGTTTTTAGGCTGTTTGAGAGCTACACTAATCCCGTACAGGCTGACGTTCGGGATGTCTTCGGTGTAGTGCCGAGTCAATTTGGCTCTAGGATCTATGGCCAGAATAACAGGTGCCTGTGATGATGCGTAAAGCTGTCCATAGAAGCGTTCAATCTCGACCATAAGTTCAGGTCGGGGTGTAATGACTCTGCCGTCCTCTGTCTTCAGCAGACTCTGACCGGGTGACAGATCTCTTGCGAACACTTTGGAGCCTTTGTTCTGCTCGATGGCCTCTTTAATACGTTTCGTATTAAATCAGCGTATCTCGCGAGTCAGACATTAAGGCCCGTGTTACAGAACGCAATAGTCCACTACTGGACAATCTTTCCCAGCACCAACCCACTGCTGAACAATCTTACCCAGCACCAGCCCACTACTGGACAATCTTGTCCAGCGCCATCCCAGTGTTGAGAATCATGCCCAGCACCAGCCCACAGCTGAACAATCTTGCCCAGCATAAGTCCACTGCTGGGCAATCTTGTCCAGCACCATCCCACTGTTGGGAATCATGCCCAGCAACAGCCCACTACTAAACAATATTTCCCAGCACCAGCCCACTGCTGAACAATCTTGCCCAGCACCGGCCCACTACTGGATAATCTTGTCTAGCACCATCCCACTGCTAGGAATCATGCCAAGCACCAGCCCACAGCTGAACAATTTTGCCCAGCACAAGTCCACTGCTGGGAATTTTGTCCACCATCCCACTGCTGGACAATCTTGTCCAGCACCATCCCATTGCTGGAAATCTTTCCCAGCACCAGCCCCATTGATGGACACACTCATCCAGCACCAGCCCACAGCTGGACACTCGCCCAGCATCAGATTTTGGCGTAAATTTCAACTTTATTTGGTAACATAATATGAATTTATTTTCTCAAGAGTGGTTTCGACCGTACTTAAGTAATCAAAGATCAAATCTTTACTTGAGCGTACAAGGCACTTCTATAATAAGCAATAACTCAGATGAACAACGATCAATGAATCTCGTTTTAAGAAACATTCAAAAATTAAAGCTCATTCCTAAAACTACATAGTTTTAAAACTAGATTCATGACTGAGAATCGTTTTATAATATGGGCCTAAGAGATCTGTTTGTTGAGTCACCGACGAGCATCTTCTGAAGACTGTAGACCCATTCCACGCCATTCCTCCATCAGCTTAGCACTTGGCTCCGAGATGTTACTTCTTTACTGAGTACGGCTGGGTTTGCAAAACTTTGCACCCGCCGTAAAGACAGTTTCCAGAATCCTGTCATGTTAAATGTCCACGTCCGTGCAGTCCTCTAGCTAGACAATTAAAGCGATTTTGCAATTCGAGTTGGAAGCGCTCGGGGTTTTGGATCTGGATGGCTTCGGCACGGAGCGATACCTTTCCGCTTTTATGTTAAGATTCAATGCGCCTCTTACCGTTCAGTGATCGCTCCCCATGTTAAACGAATTGATTACTGACGTCATTGAATATACTGGTCTTAATCAACATGATTAAGTCAATCTCATTTTTTGTCACGCCATCCGGACTTTTCCAGGTACACTTTCGATGCAGCCGTTTTTTGAAGAAAGATTTCATGATATAGAGTCCCTCTCTGTCCATGTAATCGGCTAGCATTTGACCTCGGTATTTCCGGATTCCAGCTCAAAATTGCCCCACTTTCAACTCATTATCGCCCCGCTTGCCTAGCCTTGCGTTGAAGTCTCCCATGACAACGGTGTAGTGAGTCTTGGAAGCATGTACCTATTGCTCGAGAAATGTTCTCATATATAGCTTTCACTTTCTCGTCGGGGTGGGTTGAGGTCGGGGCGTAGACTTGTATGACCTTTACCGAATACCGTTTGGTGATTCTGAGTTTCCTATTCGACACACTTTCGATCTGTACCTTGTTGTTCACGAGAGACTTATGGACAATGAACCCGACACCACCTTGGGACAGGTCTTCGCCCTCCCGGAAATAGAGCAGGTTGCCAGATTTAAGGACCATCGTGTTATCACCCTCTCATCGAACTACGAATAGTCCCACAATACTCCAACAAATCCTGCTCAATTCCTCCTGTAGTTCCAGCAGCTGCTCCTCGGTCCGCAGTGTACGCGCGTTAGACGTTGCCAGAGCCAACGTCGTTTGATTGGGGGTTTTCGCCGCCCGGGGATTCTTTGCACCTTAGGTCCCAGCCCTGGGTCGACGATTGTCCCTACTGACACAGCCTCCGGGACTGCCGGGCACTTAGGGCCTTTGGCTAGTCCGATTCATTTGGGGGGGGGGGGGGGCAGTTGGACCTTCTGAGGCCATCTGACGTGTGCTGTTCGATCCAATAGTGGAGCATTAAAAAGAAATGAAGTAAGTATCATAGGATCCAGCAAGATCAATGTTGGATCTTAGTGAACTTCAGCGTGCTATTATCAACTGGTGGATCGAGATGGTGGATTCTACCGGACAGAAGGTTTTTTTGAATATGTAACGAATGCTTTTTTACCCATGGGTAAAAAATAACATCTCTTTGCAAAATAATTTTGTTTTTGGATGGCCACTGCTCTCATAGGCAACCACTGAGCAATTTTTGCCGGGAAAAAACATCACTCTGATCTCTATATCTTAATAAGCCCTTCTATCCTAATGCGACACTTTTTTAGGGCGAGGGAATCTCTTTACAATTCACAAGGGACTGTAGCTGACAAGGCTGTCCTTTGGATATGCCGTAGGACTCGGGTAACAACCCCATACCCGGCGAAACCACCTTGCGGTACCTCTCTACCCCCGGTGAAGGCATGTTCGGGATCGAACTAGCCATTTCCCGAACACACCCCTTGGGAACAGGCCCAGTGGTATAAACGAGCTGGGACTTGGAAGGCGTTACTCGGTTGTGACCCCCCAGACGGGCAACCAGGAAGGTGATGTAATATCTTCCAGCTGGTTGTGGGTTGGTTGGACCTGAATCCTTCCTGGCTGCTTAGGGTAGTAGGTGCGCACCTTAGAAGGCGCGCCTCTTCCTACCTAACCGCCTACGACGGAGCGGGGCGGCTTGAGAGTCCTCATCCCGCGCCCGCTCCGCTGCAAATACTCCAACCGATGGATGTGGCAGTTTTCCGGCCTTTAAAACAAATATGGAGGAAGGCCGTATATGATTCATCATAATGATAATCAGTTTGTCATACTTAAAAAAGAAAATTTCTATTAATACTTTTATATTGAATATACTCTTTGATTTTCACACACCCTTTAAAGAAATTTATTTATAGTAAATTATTAGTCTGGGATCTGATTTCTTTATGAATATAATATGTATAAAATACAAATAAATATTACATTATTTTATTATAACGTAAATACCTATATGAAAAATAAAACGAATATAATTATATATTTTTTGCGTAATGATTATAATGTAATCTTTAACGTATAGCAATAAAGTTCAAGGTAGCGTGAAAAAGCGACGACTTTTGGGTCAACATGACGGTTACTAGGACAAACTTGCCGACTACTGGTACAATTGGCTCCTTTTTATTTTTTATATTACAATAAATTATTTATTTAGTTTATCTAAAAACCACTTTTACCTCTGAAAACTACAATAAATATTTTAGCAAGCTATCGATGTTTTAGATTATTAAGTCTACAAGGTTTACTGTAACACAGCTCCAAAGTCAGCAAAGTTCAAAACCTGACGAGTACTGGGCCTTTTACCTTAAATACAAGAAAAAAGACGTCATAATTAACATTACATAGTACCTAGACGTAAATTCACTATTTAATACTAAACAGTTATTTTTGAAATAGTAAAATAACAATATAAACTATAAGAGTTTTCCACCAGCAAATTTTATGACGTACTATGACGTACTAAAACTATCATAATTTAAATAAAGATACAATTAAAGTTATTATAAATATTTTTTTATTAGGTATAGATTCTAACTATTGAATGGAACAACAAAATGGCGGTCATTGGTTCGTATTATTGGTAGTTAAAAATGTTAATCTAGTATCAAACCGAGCTTTTAATTACGTGTATCAGTTCTAGTGTTAATTACGCGAGATCTTTCTTATCAAACGTCTAAACTTCCAAACAAAACAATTTTCAATTTGATAAATATAAGGAAAATATAACAGAAAATTTTCTACTGCATTTTTATTGGATTTTTATTATTTGTCTATGAATATGTTAAAATGGGATACATTTATATAACATTTTGTTAATTTGTACGATTAAAACAAAATTTGTTTTTGTTATAATAATAACTAGTATAAAGCCCTAATCATAAAAAGCGTTATAAATGTTATACATACAGACTTATATGATGAATATAATTGAATAGAAAATTTCATATTTTCAAAACAAGTCTTTCGAATAATGTTGCTAACATTATAATTTCACGCTCTTCAATAATTTTATTTTATACTAGCTGTGCCTGCGACTTCGTCCGCGTGGAATAGTAACTTTTGTTTAAATTGATAAAAAGTAGCCTATGTTATACTTTATATAATTAGCTATCTATTAGTGAAAGTCCAGTCAAAATCGGTCCAGCAGTTCCGGAGATTAGCGGGAGCAAACAGACAGACAGACAAAAAAATTTAAAATTGTGTTTTTGCTATCGGTACCCGATATACTCGTACATTCATACCCATTTAGTAAAAACTTGTTATTTTGACATTACAAACGGACACTTCAATATTATTCATTTGTATAGATATCGAGTACCCCTCGTGACATAGGCCGCTCCCCGATGCGGGACTCTGGCAACATTTCATCGGAAACAAGAACTTATTGCCCTCGACCCGTAAATAACTTAATATTATTAGATTACAAATCAAAATGTGACATTCTTATTCGTTCTGATCTTGTGTAAGTAATTCCGTAATGTGAATCTCGTGTCAGTGATATGCTCGTTTAGGTTGGGTTCCCGGTCTGAATTCATTCGGCACGTATACACTGTGTTATCCTTATATTATACTAGCTGACCCTTTTCTAACTAAATTACTGAAATGTTTCTTTAAATTATTGTCATTTTTATACTACACAAACCTTGTCCTAACAATAACGAATACATAAAACCGGGAATCATCCAATTTGGTGCAGTCCACTGTGGGACATCCATAGGTCATAAATCTTAAGAACCTGCTTTCTTGTTTTACATTTTATTCCTTGTCGTTACATTGGATAGTTGCGGTACCTTCTGAAACTATAAATAGGTCAGTAATTAGAGTGCGCCTTCATTATCTATTGTGCATTCAAAGAGAGCGCATCGCCAATCGTAAATACTGTTATCAGTGAGTCATTAAAAAGCGTGACGTCATTTGTTGTCATTGCGGGACCTGTGAGTGCTGTGTGAGTTTTTTCTGAAATGGATATCCAAGAACAGGGTATGTAATAATTAATATTTTTATTTTTATTGTATCTTAGTATATATTTTCTTTAGTATGTCATTGCTACGAGGCGACTTTTCTTGGAGTATTATATTTTAATATTCAAAGTTTGAATAAACTTTTAAATATGTTCCCACTCGCTCCGACTATGGAGGTATATTGCACCATAATCTTTAGACTTTCTTATCTTAGGAAAATTAAAACTTGGCTGCCCTTATCTGCCCTTTTGGCGATGACAAGGGTGCTACGGTTGCCAGATTATCTCGTAGCATTTGCTACGAAATTAGTTTATTTAGTCTTAGTGCTTTGTGTAGGTTTTGTGACTGAATTTTAACCGTTTTTTTTTTGTTTTAGGTAATTTATATATATGCTCGTTTTCAAGAATGCATATTCTTGAAATATGGCTAACTGTCAATACCGATAATGACTCGGAAAAGTGTCGTCAAGTCCTACAAAGTTTGTTGACTACTCTGAACGACGATGCTGAGAACATTGATATTCATTATTTAGAGAAAATTGTTAATAATTTATGTAAAGCTATTGCTCGATTCTGGAAAAAATGTAATAGGGATAAAACCAAGCTTTTATATAAGAATTCCGATTGGTTTAATGTTATTGAAAAAATTCAACTTGTGAAAAACAATAAGCAATGTACTCCGTCTGAAACGTCGCCGTGTCATTCACGTGGTCGTCCTCGAAAACCTTTTACGCAATGTAGTAAAAGGACTAAACGTCGGAGAGTAGCTGATTTGTCAAAGTCTGATGATTCTACTGTGAGTGCATTGCTTGATGTTTCAGACTGTTCATTCGATTCGTGTATATCTAGAGTTAGCATTGATGATGTCTTGTCACTTGTGACTGATGCTCAGTTGACAAAACATCAGTATTTATTAATTAAAAACTTTGTTAATAGTAAGATTTCTCCTAATGTATTACCATGTTACCAACAAATTACTAAAGCGAAACAGAGATGTTACCCTTCTAATATAACTGTTTCCGAGTCTTCAGCTGAAGTTGAATTACAAAGTCTTTTTGATCACACAGCTTCTCGAATCCTTGAATCTCAAAAAGAGGTCTTAGATCAGATTCCTGATGATTGTTTGTCTAATATCTCTTTACTTGGGAAATGGGGATTCGATGGCAGCACTGGACATAGTGAATACAAACAATTTTTTTCAGATTCAACTTTAGAAGATAGTAGTTTGTTTGTAACATCTTATGTACCCCTTCAAATTATTGTAAAATTAGCTGAAGATAATTGTAAAATTTTATGGAAAAATCCTCGACCCTCTTCCACTAGGTACTGCCGTCCTATTCGATTTCAATTTTTGAAAGAAAGCACAGCAGTGTCTTTGCAAGAGGAAGCTTATTTTAAGGATAAAATTGAAAGTTTGCAACCTACTTTTATTCAGATCGACAATCGTGAATTGGTCGTTTCTCATAAATTGCAGCTTTCAATGGTAGATGGTAAAATTTGTAGTGCTTTAAGTGAAACATCTACAAGTAGATGTTATATATGTAATGCTACCCCTAAAGAGATGAATAAAATAGACGAATGTTTACAAAAACCTGTAATAGAGAGTAGATACCAATTTGGATTATCACCACTACATTCTTGGATACGTTTCTTCGAATATTTTATTCATCTTTCATATAGATTAGACATAAAAAAATGGCAAGTTAGGCTAGATAGTGATAAACAATTGTTATCAAATAAAAAACAATATGTACAGTCCCAGTTTAGGGAACGATTAGGTTTAATAGTTGACAAGCCGCGTAGTGGTGGAAGCGGGACGTCTAACGACGGAAACACGGCCAGGAAGTTTTTTTTGGAATCAGCTGTATCTGCTGAAATTACAGGTTTGAATAAGGATCTCATAGATCGTTGTTGTGTAATATTACAAACGTTATCTTCTGGACATAAAATTAATGAATGCAAGTTTAAAGACTATGCATTACAAACAGCATACAGCCTGGTCGAGGAATATCCGTGGTATAGTCTTCCTGATTCTGTCCACAAGGTGCTCGTACATGGATCAGATATTATAAGTTATGCATTGTTATCTATAGGAGAACTTTCCGAAGAAGCTGCTGAAGCGACAAATAAGTATATCAAAATTTATAGACGAAGTCACACTCGAAAAATGTCACGTGAAGTTACCAATCAAGATTTAATACAACGACTATTATTACATTCAGATCCTTATATTACAAGTCTTCGGAAACTTCCCCCTAAAAAGAAAAATACTCTGTCACAAAGTGTAATAGAATTGTTACATGTTTAATATTGTTAGAATAAGAATAATTTATTTGTATTTTGTTAGTTGTTTTGTTTTTTTTGTATTTAATTAATTTTAATTTATTTATTTCTATTATTTTATTATAATTAAATAATGTTATCAATGTTTTGACTCTTATTTTATTTAAAATATATGTTTTACATTCCAATTTTTAAGTGTTTGTTCATGATAAATTTAGGTAAAAGTATGTTATTGTTTATATTTGTTTTTTATTGAAGTAAACGTTTTTTATTCCGTAAATACATGTACTTCTTTCATTTTAATGTTCCTTAAACACTTTTACAACTATAAGTAACTAAAATAATACAATGTATTGATAGTAACAGGACTTTAACTATTTATGACCGCCCTTGTATGGAGCGTGTCCCTCTGTGCAGTCGTTCGAAAGTTATGGGCGTACCTACATACACTTCGAAGATCCATTTTTATTTATATAGATAGATGTAATACTTTATTATACAACACAACATATACAATAGTTCAAAGAAAACTTAATGTACAAGGGCGGATTTAGCTATTTAAGCGATCTCTTCCAGCAAACCCAAGTGGTAGTGCGAAAGGCTGAAAATTGGAGGACCTGGGTGAACAAGTCACTAGAGACTAATACAAATGCACACATATATATGTATATCTAAAATATATATACATAATAAATAAACATACATAAACTACATTTATATCTTGCTTAATTAGAGAGGTAGTATTCTTTTAGATGACTTTCGAAAAATGTAAAAGGGATCTCTCACGGATTGAAGCCGGTAATCCGTTCCACGGCTTGCAGCACGGACAGAAAAGGACTTATGAAAAAATATGGAATTGAAATCTGATAGTAAGTTTAGTTATTGTGTTCTTTGCTATCTCAATAAAAGTTATCCCAAATACGAAAAAATTAAGTATATCAGTTTTAGCAAATCAGCCCCCCTAGCACGTCCACCAAAACACGATATGATAAAGCGATTTATCGCGGTGAACTGTCAAAATACGACGCAACCCTATTGTGTTTTGACAGTTCACCGCGATACGATATCAATAAAAAAATTAACGGCTTAGAATAGACCGCTTAGTTATTATTATACATTTGAATTTGGGAATTGTGTAAAATGGAAGATATCTTCAATTAGCCAGTATCCAAAATCAACTTAAAATTAATTAACTTAAACCTAGTACGTAATATAACAAAAAATAAAAAATACAACATGATAAAAAAATATAATAATGGTATATAGGTAAACAATAATAATATGTAATATTTTGTGCAAGTGACGAGCACAAAAAAAATCCAATCTCTCTGTCTCTCTCTCTGTCTGTTCATTAAACTAAAATAAAAATTAAGTTTAAAAAGAAGACGCTACCGTTCTAGTCAGATAGAACGCGTTTTAAAGAGAATTTCGTTAACAAAAACACTTCACTGAAAAGTAACCGTGGACGGGCTGCTTTGCCAAAATCTTTTCAAACATAGCTTTTGTTACATATAATTTGAATGGATCTGTATTAAGACCCTAGATTTTTTAGAATATTGTTTTTAATTATATACCTACCATTTTCAAATGTCTAAAAATAAAAATATTTTGTTTAGAAATTTCACTCTGTTTTATAGTAGCTATGGCCTTTTGTGTATGATAAAATGTTACAAGAAAAGCATAAGCAAATATAGCAGATAAAAATAGAAAACAAAAACTATACTTAACAAATTAAACACGCTTTCATTTCATACCTTGTAATTCATCAATGGTCACTAATCACCTCCTTAACATCAAAAATTTGGTTTCAAATTCACATCTTTCCGTGACGTAAATAGGTACTCAATTGTAGTTTTATTTCAATTAAGAACATGGCTCCGTGCGTTTTAATAACCAAAGCTCGCTCGAAGACGCGCGGAGCAAACTCATAACTAGCAGTCTTCTGTATAAACAATCAGAGGTATTATACAAACGAAAGCATTCCAGTCCAGTACCACGGAAGTCTCATTTATATTCCGTTACAAGCGCTGCAGCTCCTTCCAGAAAATAGGGCGTTGGGAATAACTAGGAAACTTGTTAGAGCTATTACTTGCAGATATGGTACTGGCGCGTTGGCTTCGTCCTGTCGCAGATATTCGTACATAATGTATTAATCTCCGCCAGTCGACCTGATTTTCCATTATATGTTGTTTAGGACACACTTAACAGTATTGTCTTTGTATCATACGAGTACTTAACTTGGTATTATGTTGTATTTGTTGGGCAGAAATTTGTTCCGGTTTGGGCGTATGTAGTGTACATGTGACATTCTATGTTTGTAACTGCACCCACGACACAGGAGAAAAACGTAGTGTGGGGCGACGTTGGTAAAAGTAGATCTATGATTAACGAAATCACGAAAATCGTATTAACACAATAATCTGTACGTAATGTACGTTACGTATTAGGACTTCAGCACGTAATATACGCTACGTAATAGGACTTTAGTACGTAATGTACGTTGTGCAACTTTTGTGAACATAACACTTCGTTTTGTTTGTTCGACGAATTATTGTAATGGATGTTCTTTTTAAGTAAACAGTTATTAAATAGTCAGTTATCAATACGGCTGAAGGGTTTAATAATGTTTGTTATGTTGGTTTTCCTCATCTCCAAACTGTACTTATTTTAACCCGAATATTTATGTTAATCACGTTTAAGCTCTATTGGAACGGTAATTAAATAATTTTGTAAATTAAAAACATCTCTAATTTTGTGGCCAAGAGGCTATGGTAATTCTAGCCAGTTGAAAATAAATCATCTTTATTCCAATTACCCGCAATTATCGTATTTTTAAACCCGTTAATATCCACAACATTGCATTATCACCCTATTCCTATTAATATTTTCACTTGCGTTGCGTTTGTAGCCCTGCACCGCACGCCATGGCCGGGACCCTCTTCTCCGCACTTCTCTTACCTACACTCACTCCTGAGTGTAGAGTGACAACGTTAATAAAAAATGTGCAGGACATTATAATATAAAAACGCAATTATATATTACTAGCTTTCCGTCCGCGGTTACACCCGTGTGGGTAACCCAATTTTGGCTGTTTTGTTTTCCTATTATCTCTAGGAAATACTAAATTTTCGTAAGAAATTGTCAAATAATGGAGTGGTTACGTTTTTATACTACAAAATCTTTGGAGATGAGAAAGACCAACAACAAAATGAACGTTAGCTGCAACTTTTGTCGCCATTACCTTAAGAGGAAACACCGAGGTCAAGTGAATTCAAAATTAGGTATTTGTAAAATGTATTGTTGTCGCGCTGTGCACCTGAACAATCGAACTGAGCGCGATAGGGACTACTGCAGCTTGAACCGAAAATATCTATAAAAAGAACACAAAATATACGTTTCGTAGTCCCCTGTTTTCTCCGCTAAAACTAGACCGATTTAATTACTTTTTGCATTATAATTGAAAGAAAGACTTTGGCTGTGTTTCTTTGTTTTGCTAATAATTGCTTTTTCATATAATCTCCTCAAATTTGTTTACTGGATGTTTGAAAATAGCAGAAAATCAGGCTATTTTTTTAGATATTTGAAGGCTGATACCTCTGAATAAAAAAAGGGAAACCAAAACATTATAGCGGTCATTGATTTTTTTGGAAATAGAACAGCTATTGCCATTATCCAGGAAGGAAACAGGGGATTACGTTTGTATGAAAAAACGGCCTGTACGATTTGCTCTTAACATTCATTGCAACACGTTAACCATAATAATTTTCTTAGCCAACTTAATTCAGCGTCTGCCAGTTTAGTATCGTTCCGTATAAATTGGCCAAAAAGTGGGGCTGTAAATATCCCAATTGACCCATTAGCAACATGCGCTCCCAACTTTCCCCGGCTTAATTACGCCGCGTGTTGTATTAACGAATCGGCGTATTATTCAAATGCTAGAGGCAGTTCGCTGCAGACGCTCGTTTGCACCTTTCGACGCGGCAAGAAGCGTGCTGGCTGCAAATGGAATGATAATTACTGCGAAACTTTCTTCAGTTTCCCAACTGTTACTGCCTCTGGTCTTTATTGAGTGAAATTTATTGACATGCTCTATGTCGCATTCGGAATTCAAATAATCAAGAGTTTTTTTTTTCTTACATTGTGCTCCTAATTTAAAATAACGAGTGGGATTCTCTCGCATTACTTTTAGTTGTGTGTTTCAAACATCGTAAGTCAAGATCAATAAATGCTTTTTAATTTTTCAGCTTTTTATTCCTCGTGAGACTAATGTGTGAATTCCAATTTTATTCAAAAACATCAACTAAACCAGACTTCAAAACGCTCTTGAATATAATGGGTTTTAAGCTTTCCACTGATTTAATGCCCTATTCGTTTAAGATTTGCTGCGTTTCAGATAATTATTTTTAACTACGCTATACCAATGAATCATTTTGATTATAAATAAAACATTTATTTCGACAGACAAAGACTTATGAATTTTCTTTGCGGGAGCAAAACTCGCAAAATTTCGAAAGTTCTGAATCCTTTTATTACCTTTTATCTTGACTTAGACTTGGAAAAATGTTTTTGTAATCTTTAGTAGAATATTAAATTCATTTATAATGTTTGTTATAGTTCATATCAATATTTAGGCTTACAGGGAAATCGGCAGAAATACTTCTGATTTCATATTTTTAATTTCTAAAATTTATTCGACTTGTTCCAGTAATCGAGTTTAAAGAGTTAGTAGTCTGAGAAAGGTTACCAAGAGACACCAGCGAGCATTGATCTTCGTATTTGTTTTTTCTAATAAACATTAAAAATCAAAACAAATTAATTCTCGAGTAATTAAAGCTTCTGTTTATTCATCATACTAACAATTATAATTGTTTTGATACCTCAAATGTAATTACACCATTAGCTTTCGATTTGAAAAGAATGGAAAGGTTCTGAAATGTTTTCAATAAATCATCATCTAAAAATCTTTTATTAAACTTTCGACATTTAAATGCAACATTAATGTTTAAAAAATTTATTTGTAAATCTGAATGTTTGCATATTGTATTAAATTTTTATTAATTTTAATTTTCGGACATTTCTCAATGTCGCAAAAAATGTTAATTAATCAATTTTAATTGTGAGTAATTGAAGTGTGATAATGAATAAATGTTAAACAATACTATATATTTAATGGAGTTTTCTATTTAAATAATAGCCCTAATCCAAAAATCTACAAAACAGAATCGAAAGCAAAGAGCGAAAGTAATGAATACAACCTCCGTAATAATCAAAGACAAATATAGTGCTAATATTCGCATGCAATCCGAAGTTGGGAGCAAACTTTCAACTTGAAATGAACACGTATAATATGAAACTGTGGAGCAATAACTCTCATATTAAGCCGCTCCTGGCAAAGTCCCCTGTCTCCACGACGTTATTCAAATATAGGCAGATTTCAGCGCTCGAAGGCCATCAACTGTGCATTATTAAGATCATAAAGTTAATCTTTTTGCTCTCTGCGTGCTGGTCGCAATTGGGGGAAAGAGTGCTGATTCAGATATTCCTGTAAGTTATCGGCTAAGACCGATTTGTTATTTTATTATGTTAATCAGTTTCTGATGGCTCTTTATATACCATTGTTTCTTGCTCTGTTGTGCTTCTAAGACCACCTAGCTAGCTGCTACCATTTTAGCAGATTTCACCTTAATAACATTGTTATCAGCATTTAGTTTTTTAACAATTACAGTACTTCAAGATTAATGATGGTCATCGGCTAACTTGGTGCCTCCAAAGATGACTGATACATCTAGGCAATAATGACATTGAGGTGCTCTTGTGACTGTAAATAAATATTTTTTTTGGGCCAAACTTTTTTTTGTGTATGTTACGCGATTACGCCGCCAATTGTGGACCGATTTTCAAAATTCTTTTTGTATTCAATAAAGTATACTCCAAGGGTAGTCCCATGGTAACCAAAGTTAGGATCTGATGATGGGATCCCATAAAATTGAGGAAAACCTATACATTTATAGGTGTGTCCAACGTGTTTTGTGTGTATGTTACGCGAAAACTCCGCCAATTATAGACCGATTTTCAAAATTCTTTTTGTATTCGATAGAGTATATTCCTGGAATAATCCCAAGGTCAGGATCTGATGATGGGATCCTATGAAAATCGATGGAAACCTTAATTATATTAGGGTTTCTTTCACTAATAATTTAAAAGATTTCATTCATTTAAAAATAAAAAATATTTTACAGAAAATAAAAACCGACTTCAAAAACACTGAAAAGCTGAAAATAATATAAGAATAGGTACAGAGAACATCACATTACTTATATATTGAAGTCGGTGACAAATTTTAAGACTTTCTAGGAGATCATCGCCGACTTCAATATAGAAGTGTGATGTTGTATAGCCGACCGGAGCCCCTATTCTTATATTATTTTTAACTTTTCAGTGTTTTTGGTCGGTTTTTATTTTTTGTAAAATATTTTTTATTCATTTGTCAATTGTCTTTGAGATCTTCTATCCTAAGCCTTATCGTCATTTACCATCAGGTGAGATGAATTCCTGATGTAATAAAACAAAATTAATAAAACAAAGAAGAATTAAATTGGTTTTTATCTATAGATAGAAACAAACTTGTAATTTTTCTACTACTAAATTGCATTCTTTTATGACTTGAAGATTCTTATTAATTGGTTTAAAATTTCGTGTTTTACTATTAAAATTACCATAAGATGACAAGCACTTGTTCAAGCATATGAAGGAAAATTACTTACACAATTTTAAATAATATATAAAAGTTTAATGTAAGGCTGACTCTACATCGGAAAGCAGCCTGTAATAGTAATTATACCCTTCACAGAATCAAATAAACATGTGCACCGAGATCATATGCGATTTTACATGGAAAAAATCCATAAAACCAGCGGCCACTGAACCACGAAGACTCACGAGCAATACAATTCCATTCAACTAACACATAACACTATGTCCAAACTATTCCCCTCCCTAAATCCCTTTTTACTGTCGGCATAATCCGGTTCAGTGACAACGCGGGTCGCCCCTCGTCTGCACCCAAGTGCTCAAATCTGACTATATTTGAATAATAATAATACGTTGTTCATGAATCTGAGGAGATTGCAGACGGTTTAAAGTGCAAATTACTGCTTGCGACTTTTCGTCACTGAAAGAAAGCGTAATTTTAACGGCGCTCCGGCGTCTGCTGTCTAAGAGAAAAGGGGACGTTATAAAGTAAAGGACTTGAGTCCTTTGACAAAGTACAGTCAACAGCACGTCAGGCTACACAAAACTGTCTCATTTTGAACCATAAACTGTTCGGCTTTAAGTTCAAAGTAGATTGAATGTCATTTTGTAGTAGCCTGATGTGCCGTTGACTGTACTAAATGCTACGATTTTTCAGATCAAAAGCTTGGTCAATTTCGAGGAACATCGTGCACTTATTTTTTTTTTATTAAACAAAATGAATAATATCAAGGATGGTGATAGCTTTTTACATTTCGTCCTACGAAAATCGCTCTCAATCACATTGAAATGATCGACGCGTAATGAAATGATCAATTTGGCTCTAATAAGTGAATTAAAATTAAAAATGTTCATCATCCATCACTCACAAATGTTTAGCTAAGGACACCGTTTAGTTCGAATTTGATTGTGACTTGTAGACTCTGAGTGCGATTCATAAAATCAAGCAACATTTGCCTTGGTCGAGTCCGAGTTGGGCGACCAAAAGTGTTTCAAAGGGCACTTTAAACTATTTGCTGTCTACTCGCTGTGGTCGTGGCGGTAAGCCGCCTCGTCTACAGAACACAAAATGTGGTGTCGTTCGACTATGCGAGCCAAAGAACAGCCCCCCTAGACATAACGCATTTCGATAATCGCTAACGCAATCGCTAGAAGGAAAATGTATGCGATTTGACATAAGCCCTCGCTTAGCTTTCGAGTGCAATTGTCAAATCTCATACATTGTCCATTTAGCGATTACGTTAGCGATTATCGAAATACATCTTGTCTAGGGGCGCAGGAGAGTTATTCTGCTAATGAGCCACCGTTGCACAGTGGTCCCGGCATAGGACAAAATTCAAAAAATTCACTGTCGAATATTGGCAATTCATATAGCACGATGTCATCACTACTTCAGTATCTATCTAAAAGTATAAATATCAAGGTTATTTATTTCAGTTACCAATTATGTATTAATCGACCTCGGAAGTGAAAGGATCTCATTGTTGTCGCTTGCTGCTTATAGGTGACCTATCCGCCCGGTGTTTGTCTTTGGTGATTTCTAAGAAACGTTAATTATTTTGCTGTTTGTGTAAAAGAAGTTCCAAGAACAGTGTAAGTGTTTTGTAAATGATTAAGTTTTTAGCACTTACTTATTATACTTTTTGTTTGATGTGGGTGCTACGCCAACCTATTTTTCTTAGTTTATTTTTCCGTTACTGTAAATTTATTAAGAGCTACAAAATTTTGGCCCCGGTTGGCCCCTATCTGACTTAGTTTGAAAGTTTGGTATCATCTGTCTATTTTATGGGGACCATATTTTCTTCTGCCCCAATTTGCCCGCGGGACCATAACAAGTCTGCTACGATGCCGTAGACGCCTCGTAGCATTGTCTTATGTCCTCGTAGCAGCTTTATATATTATAGACTAGCTGTGCCCGCGAACTACGTTTCGCCATATATTTTTTCCCGTTTTTGCAACATTTTTCATTGATGTTCCTATTAGTCGTAGCGTGATGTTATATATATAGCCTAAAGCCTTCCTCGATAAATGGACTATCCAATATAAAAATAATTTTTCAATTCGAATCAGTAGTTCCTGAGATTAGCGCGTTCAACCAAACAAACAAACTCTTCAGCTTTATAATATTAGTATAGATTTCAGGTAATAAACTGAAATGTTATTTTTTAAGGAGGCATTTATTTGAACTCTAGTGGTCGCAAGATCGTAAAAAATATATCTTAGAAGCTTTTTTAACGTGAAGTTGGAGCCGAACCGAAACTAAATCGTTGCGTTCGACCAATCAGAGCGCCGCATAATCCTAAGTCAATATTATGCGCTCCGATTGGTCGATCTCAATGATTTAGTTTCAACTAGCTGTGCCCGCGACTTCGTCCACGTGGAATAGTAACTTTTGTTGAAGTTGATAGCCTATGTTTTACCTTATATGATTGGCTATCTATTAGTGAAAGTTCCGTCAAAATCAGTCCAGCCGTTTTGGAGATTAGCGGGAACAAACAGACAGACAGACAAAAATTATTTAAATTGTGTTTTTGTTATTGGTACCCGTTATACATTTAGTAAAAACTTGTTATTTTGACATTACAAACAGACACTTCAATTTTATAGATAGAAGACACTTCAAAGATAGATTCGGCTCTAACTTTTTAGCAGAATAAGACCTCTGAGGGTGCACCTGTGTTTTTGCGAACAATTTTATACTGTAATGAAAATTGACTAACGGCATTCTAAGACGCAGGTTCGATTCCCGCCCGAGACGAATTTTTCTTGTATTGAGTTATTTCTTTATCATGAAGTTTGTCTTGAGCCTTGCTACTTTGGTCTGTCTCATATTTACGTTCCAATATTCTAAATATCAAAGCTACCGTTAAAAGATTGTAAAATCACAACTTTGATTTCTCGGATTTATACAAATGCCCATTTAATAGATCATACTCTAGTTAAAAGTTTCAGTTCTATTACTCAATCTGTCCAATTAATTTAATGGAATAGTCTAGTTATTTTCAAGTTTCTATTTATATATAAGTAATTGAATAAAGTAGATACACAAATCAAATCAAATTATTTAGAACACGGGCCGATGCCACCTCCGTCAATATTTAATGATTGTAGGTTTACTGAAGAGTTGAAACCGATATTTTATGTTATTAATAAGCTAGATGGCAAACGCCAAATTTTCAAATGATACTACATCTCGGATTTAATTCGCAAAGAGGTATAGACATTGATTTACTACGATGGGTATAGACTTTAAACTTTAATTTACCCAACGTTTCGATGTCCCATCAGCTCTCAACTTACAGCTTATGAATAATACACCAAAACGTTAAGAGGATTGTGAAGCTGTAAATTTTCATACAAAAAGCGATAACGCTTTTCTCCCTCTAAACATAGTCCAATTTTCATAATTTTTGGAAATCTTGTAGACATAATGAAAAACTAGGTTTGAACGTTTTGATTTTTAAGAAATATTGCTCAGAATATAAGTTATTAGCATCTAAATATCTATATTTTCGACTTAAAAACTACCTTGAGCATTTTTGTCTTTTTTTGACTAAATTATACTGAATTACAAAAAAAGCAAAACGTACAAACATAGATTAAGGTATACTGAATCTAATGACACCAAAAGCGTCTAATTTCATAAAGGTTTAGGGGGGTAAAACAGTTATCGCCCGAAACAATATTTCAAACAGGAATTGTAGGCCATTTCGACCATTTCTTGCAACTCTCTCTATCGCACGATACGGGTCGGGGGCAGGGGTACAATGTAGTGATAGTGATGTGACATAATGTTATCGTAGTTATTGTCGCCTAGGGAGGAGAAAGTAAAATCGATATATCGATCAATAGTGAAAGTTATTACTCAAGTCGGAACTATTAATCTTCACAAATACCTTATACATGAAAAAGTAAATATCTTTTTGAATACGTTTATTGATTTTAGTGTTTTATTTTAAAGATTTTATTTCAATACAAATTTCCTTATTTAAGGGTTAGCAGCCTGTAGCCTGTTAACTTTACTGTAAATTCCCAAAACCAAAAAAGGAAAAAAATGTAAGTATGTAAGTAGTTGTTTGTTATAATAAATATGTGCCATAAAGAAACCAACTCAAAATAAATTCGTATTTTGTTTCTTTTTTTTTTTTTTTTTTGGGAGGGGGAAAATGCTTTTACGCATTCCTCGTGGTCGAGCCAAACCACGAGGATATGTGGGACTCCCCGGTCCGAACTCGGCCTGGTGCTACCCACTAAAAACCCCCGCAGCTCCTCCGTCCGTCACAAGACAGGGGCAAGGGGACAACAGCGGGGCCTTGTTTCCGCTGCCCCCTGCCCGTGAATGCGTCCGTTTCTGGACTCCCGCTACGCCAAGAGCGTGTGGCTCAGCTGCTTTGTCAGCGGCGCCGGTGTTGTGCGCCGCTCTTCACCCCGAAACATCCCAGCACTAGGTGCCCTGGGGTTGGTTACCATTTTTAGCGCGGGGATCCCCTCCCGCGGTCGCCTCCTCTTGTATGATGGGGGCTCCGACTACGTCCTCGGTCACCTCCATCTCCGTCCCTCCGGGGGTTTCGGGTGGCCTGTTTGGCGCTGCCCTCCTCCTTCTCCTGTTGATTTTTGCCTTGGGGGCAGAGCAGGTCTTACCCCCAAGGCGGTGGTCCGCCGGTTTCCCAGCCGCCGTACATAATGGGCATTTAGGCTGCGACGAGCATGTCGACGCTCTGTACCCTGCATCTCCGCACCGGTAGCAGAGTGTACTCCGGTCCACCTCCGCCCTACAATCTATCCTCAGATGCCCCGACTCGAGGCACCTGAAACACCTCATTGCACGGGGCTGGAGGAGCTTCACCTTCGCGGCGGACCATCCCACCAGCAGCCTCTTAGCAGAGGCGATCTTCTTTGCCGCTTCCACCGGGCAGCACGTCCATGCCGTGCCCATGGTGTAGCGGCCCTGGCGGATCTCCCCCACCCGGACCTCCTCGACTTTGCACTCGCCGATCTTTGCGAGTGCCTCTTTAAGTTCTTCCGGCTGAACGGATTCGTCCAGTCCGGAAACCAACATCTCCGCCATCTTTGTTATTTTGTTTCTTGTGATAGGTATTTGTTATGCAATGTATGACGTTGGAGCAGCTAAAAACGTGTAATAGACTATGCAAGTAGCGTTATTTTTAATATTATTTTATTTGAATTTTATTCCTCTAAAGCTGGGCTCTAAGGTTTTACTCGCGTTATGGAATCTACGATTGTAAAAAAAATACAAACGACAAAGTACCTAAACAATATACGAGTATGTAGGGTAGGCAAGGTAGGCTTATATGGGAAGAAGGCACCCTTCGTACGGTTTTGAAGTTTTTTTTTAATTCTAACTATAAAATTTAAAGCAGCTGATTACATATACTAATAGGTATTTTTAACCGACTTCAAAAAAGGAGTTTCTCAATTCGATGCGTATGTTTTTTTTTGTGTATGTTACGCGATTATGCCGCTAATTGCAGACCGATTTTCAAAATTCTTTTTGTATTCTCAAAATTATACTCCAATGGTGGTCCCACGGTTACCAAAGTTAGGATCTGATGATGGGATCCCATAAAAATGGAGGGAAATCCTTAAATTTTTAGGTGCGTCCAACGTGTTTTTTTTTATAAAAACGTCGCCCCACAATAGGATTTTCTCCTGTGTCGTGAGTGCAGTTACAAACATAGAATATCACATGCACATACGCCCAGACCGGAACAAATTTCTGTAGGCCATACAAAACATCTGTCCCGTGCGGGAATCGAACCCGCGACCTGTTGCGCAGTAGGCGATCGCTCGACCTCTGCGCTAACCGTGTCAACCGTTTTGTGTGTATGTTACGTGATTACTCCGCCAATTGTAGACCGATTTTCAAAATTCTTTTTCTATTCGGTAGAGTATACTCCTAGGGTGGTCCCTAGGTCACCAAAGTCAGGTTCTGATGATGGGATCCTATGAAAATCGAGGGATACCCTAATTTAATTAGGGTTTCTTTCACTAAAAAGTTAAACAAAAAAAAATATTTTACAAAAAATAAAAACTGACTTCAAAAACACTGAAAAGTTAAAAATAGTGTAAGAATAGGTACAGACAACATTACATTTCTATATTGAAGTCGGTGCCAAACGATGACCTAGAAAGTCTTAAAATTTAGCACCGTCTTCAATAGTGATGTGTGATGTTGTCTGTACCTATTCTTATATTATTTCTAACTTTTCAGTGTTTTTGTAGTCCGGACGAGCCCGACGAATAGAACCCCGCCGGACGGACCTCCCGATCAACATCCGGTGGCCTCAACCACTAGATCACGGAGGTGGTAAAAATTAGAATTCTAAGACTATTAGTAACTACCCAAGATTAGTGTATAAAAATGAGAGGTATTTTTTATTTGATGCATAATTATTACTTTATAATTTTTAAATCCCTGCTCCTATTTATTTTGTATGTAAAAGTATTAATTTATCTATCTAAAATAATAGATTTTTTATTTATTTTTAAGTTAACAAGAGGTCTGTTCTTGTTTAAACAATTGTAAATGTCATTTAATGTTTAGTGTTTATTTTTTTCATAAAAGGATCCATTATTGATTCACATCTCAAATGAAAATCATTTTAATTCAGTATAACACTCATCTTACAAAAAGTCATTTTCTTTAGACATGTAAATGTACGATAGATAAGTACTTTCATAACAAATAACAGCTCAGTCCTATAAAGTAGGACTTGGTAGGGATACCAAGTAAGTGCCTATACTATAAATTTCAAAGGAATACTGAAATAATTTACGAAACTTATCTACTAAAATATTATAAAGAAAGAAGATTTGTATTTTTGTTTGTAATGAATAAACTCAAAAACTAGCTCACTGGGAAGTCTCGGCGTAATTATTGTTAAAATGATTTTTAGAAATAAAGCTATTTTTATTTATTATATTTTTAATTTTTAAAAACTACTAGGCTGATTTAAAAAAAATTGACTAATAGAATGCTACATTATCACTGAGTAATATAAGGTTATAAAATAATTTTTCATACGGGAAAACAAAATTGCCTTACGAAGGCAAAGTTGCGAGCGGAAAGGCAGTCAGGAATGCCTAAGCAACGCAAAACATTACAAACGGTAAAATAATGATCTCGAGTTCTCGCGCCGAGGAGTCGCGCGCTGCTGTCGTAGTGTGCGTGAGAATTTGCGCGTGTTGTATTTGTGGTGTAAACGCCAGACGGGAGGCCGAGCGGTGTGAAACAGATAGCATTTTAGAAAATACCTACTCGCGCCGCGCACGATTACTTCACAATCCTCTTAAGGGAGCACAGTCAGTCCACAAGCGCTGCCATTCGTTTTTATTAATTATTTTGTTTATTTTGTTTTAATGTTTTAATAATGTATAATATCATTAGTGCAGAATCAAGCTCTTCAATAAAATCAAGGTTTCTGACAGTCCGAAAACGAACTGTGAAAGTATTTTTCGTGTTTACCTTTTTAAACATTTTGTTGTATGCAATCTTCACGGGAACAACGGACAACTGTGCAATAGCAGAATAAAAAAAGGAATTCACCGTCCGTTGTGACGTCGCAGAAAATGACCTTCAAAAACACTGAAAAGTTAAAAATAGTGTAAGAATAGGTACAGACAACATTACATTTCTATATTGAAGTCGGTGCTAAACGATGACCTAGAAAGTCTTAAAATTTAGCACCGTTTTCAATAGTGATGTGTGATGTTGTCTGTACCTATTCTTATATTATTTCTAACTTTTCAGTGTTTTTGTAGTCCGGACGAGCCCGACGAATAGAACCCCGCCGGACGGACCTCCCGATCAACATCCGGTGGCCTCAACCACTAGATCACGGAGGTGGTAAAAATTAGAATTCTAAGACTATTAGTAACTACCCAAGATTAGTGTATAAAAATGAGAGGTATTTTTTATTTGATGCATAATTATTACTTTATAATTTTTAAATCCCTGCTCCTATTTATTTTGTATGTAAAAGTATTAATTTATCTATCTAAAATAATAGATTTTTTATTTATTTTTAAGTTAACAAGAGGTCTGTTCTTGTTTAAACAATTGTAAATGTCATTTAATGTTTAGTGTTTATTTTTTTCATAAAAGGATCCATTATTGATTCACATCTCAAATGAAAATCATTTTAATTCAGTATAACACTCATCTTACAAAAAGTCATTTTCTTTAGACATGTAAATGTACGATAGATAAGTACTTTCATAACAAATAACAGCTCAGTCCTTTAAAGTAGGACTTGGTAGGGATACACAGTAAGTGCCTACACTATAAATTTCAAAGGAATACTGAAATAATTTACGAAACTTATCTACTAAAATATTATAAAGAAAGAAGATTTGTATTTTTGTTTGTAATGAATAAACTCAAAAACTAGCTCACTGGGAAGTCTCGGCGTAATTATTGTTAAAATGATTTTTAGAAATAAAGCTATTTTTATTTATTATATTTTTAATTTTTAAAAACTACTAGGCTGATTTAAAAAAAAATTGACTAATAGAATGCTACATTATCACTGAGTAATATAAGGTTATAAAATAATTTTTCATACGGGAAAACAAAATTGCCTTACGAAGGCAAAGTTGCGAGCGGAAAGGCAGTCAGGAATACCTAAGCAACGCAAAACATTACAAACGTTAAAATAATGATCTCGAGTTCTCGCGCCGAGGAGTCGCGCGCTGCTGTCGTAGTGTGCGTGAGAATTTGCGCGTGTTGTATTTGTGGTGTAAACGCCAGACGGGAGGCCGAGCGGTGTGAAACAGATAGCATTTTAGAAAATACCTACTCGCGCCGCGCACGATTACTTCACAATCCTCTTAAGGGAGCACAGTCAGTCCACAAGCGCCGCCATTCGTTTTTATTAATTATTTTGTTTATTTTGTTTTACTGTTTTAATAATGTATAATATCATTAGTGCAGAATCAAGCTCTTCAATAAAATCAAGGTATCTGACAGTCCGAAAACGAACTGTGAAAGTATTTTTCGTGTTTACCTTTTTAAACATTTTGTTGTATGCAATCTTCACGGAAACAACGGACAACTGTGCAATAGCAGAATAAAAAAAGGAATTCACCGTCCGTTGTGACGTCGCAGAAAATGCGCGCAAATTAGATTCTGTGCTTCGCCGCACGTTATGCTGTGGTTTTTATGAATTTTTAATGCCGAAATTTTCGCGGGTACTTGATAAATTTTCACTTTTCATGATAAGATACAGGCCACAACTTTAGGTTGCCTTATAAAGATGAAAACCTCTCAAAATATCGTGTATTTAGCTCGACGATGGCCAAATGCCTAACAATCAATTTCGTACCTTATAAAGAAAGTTTTATCGTGTCATTTACATGGATAAATACAGATCTGTGAATAAATTAATCAATTCCATTATCATTCGTGTTTGTGTCCTCTAGTTTTTTGAGCTAGAATACGCATTCGGGATAATTTTATAAGTGAATGTAATCCGTGACAGAAAACCTAATTGACCAATCTTATTCCTGATTTGATTCCTGGATCTGCAAATCGTCATTGAAGTTCTAACACCACGTAAGTCATTTTTGGCAGAAAAAACACCACACGACGTTTTTCGAATACTTCGCATTAATCACAAATTCCTACTAACATTATAACGGTTTTTTTTCCTAATGGATCCAATGAAATGTATGTAGGTAATGGAACGGCATTATAATAGTATATTTATGTATAATTGTGCAGTGTTTTCACTCTTCGTAAACGTTGCTATTTTGACTTAACGCGGTGTTAGAACTTCAACGACGAAAAGTGAATTGCCTTTTAACACAAATAAACACCCCATTCTTAAATATTGCGTAGTTGTTTTTCAACCGAATGGAGCTATAACAAACTCAAAATAATATTTTACGGTTTAATATGTGTACAAAATCAAACGCTGCTATAAAAAATATCAAAGAGCATAAAATAAACAAAAAATAATCAAGTCTATCAAAAAAGAATACAAATCTGAATACAATGTAATAGAGCGAATAATATCAAAAAGACACGACCATTAAGCGATTAAGCTGACAAACAAAAAATAAACTTTTACTTTTCCCAATAAAAGAATATGTTGAATATGTAGGCTTATTATGTGTTTGTTTAGGCGTATCTGCCATGTTATTTATCGAATACTGAGCTCAGAGATCAATAGATCTTTTACGGGTATTAACTAAATATAATAATATTTTTTCTGGAAAAATATATTATTTGTTTGTTACCTATTAGACACAAGGAAACATCAAAGAATGTTCCTTTCACTTAACGCGTATACAAATTTATTTTCCTTATAGACATAAATCTGTGTTACTAATTGGCGAAAAAGTGACACGTCTTTAAATATAGAACAGTAAAAAGAATTTGAAGTTTTGCCTATGATCGTGATCTTATTAAAAGGTTCATTATAACATCAGCTCAAAGGCGCCCACTGCTGGAAATAGACCTACTCTAAAATCTCTGAACCGATCGCTCTTGCGGTGACCAGCCCCCTAACCATGATCGCCCAAAACAATATTGAAAGCGCACTGTGAGCGGGATGGCGCTATACGCAGCAAGAGCGGTGTCTCTGTTTCAATATTGTTTTAACCTTGCTATAAGCGATCATGGTAAGGCCCCAGATCGTCGGTCCTCCTTGAGCAAGGCCTATTCACGCTATTCGAGAACCTTTCTGTCTCAGCAGCGGCCCGCACGGAAGTCCTACCACTGCCACTTAACGTTCACAATTCTTTGGGCTATGTGGGTGATTCAAAAATGATGAGATCCAAAAAATACTCAGACTTCTGTGGATCTCATAATTTATGATTCGATCACATTGAGTAACATCGATCAATGCCCATACCATTGCCCTTTGCACAATATTGAGAGCAATGGTTGGAGTTTCCAAAGTTATACCCAATTAGTGTTTAAGCGAAATTTTATAAGCAAAGTATATTTTCATCTACATCAACAATATTTGTATATTGCAAAATAATTATGAAAATATGTACAAGTAGTGTGATTGAAGGGTAGTGGATATTAAGATGACATTATGGGCTTTTTCAGTGAGGTAAAAACATGACAAAACTGCACAATACTCGTATCTATAAAAGAGTATGTACAGCACTGAAATTACTATAATTATATAATGCTATTCCAACACGAATTAGTGAGACGGTTGAAGCTGTTTCCGGAAAATCGCAAATTATGCATTTTAGCATTTCTCGATAGCCTCTGATAAAACTCGTCGCCTACTCCAATAACATTATGAAGGATTAGTACGCGAGGTCCTATTACTGGCCCGTCCCAGCATCGCGGAGAGCTGTCGGCAAAAACACCTTAATAGGCTTATACGCGAGGACCGGGAGGTTTCATTCCGCCTTCAAACGATCTGATCCCTGTTTCGCAAAAATTGACACGCGCCCAATTTGGAAATATTTACAAACATAATGTAACAATATAGTTGTACACGTTCACTTACTGAGTGATGGGATGCTTAGTTCATGACACGGAAGCTTAATGTTACAGTTAGTATTCGATTAAATAAGCATCTTCATCGAATAGTGCATTAATGATGATGATAAAGTATAAAAGATGTACATAATTCTAATTAATCCGTCAATAAGATAATAAAAAAATATCACAAATAAGAAAACTCATAGACTCAAACTAAAGCAATTAAAAGTAAGGAGTAGCGGCTTATTACGTCACAACACAACTTACTACAATGACGTCACGCTACATTTAATTCAATAGATCTTCTCAAATTTTAGATGAGGTAAAAATAAAAAATTGTGTTCAATAGTCGACATGACGGATGACGGGTGGTAAATAGTAAATTATTTTATAGGGGCTGAACAGTACCCATTACAGTTGATAGGTCGAGACTGGAATGGGTGTATTCACCCGAATTAAACACTACTTTTCATTTCGAATATGAGGAAAGTAAAACAAGGCTAAAATTAAAAAAAAATGCGTTCGATGATAAAAAAAAATCCGTATTTTTTTCAAGTTTAGTCGAAACGGGTCGATACTCGTGGTCCCACTACTTTGCCCCACTGGTCATGAGGAAATGTGGTTCCTAAACACACTGTTTTCAATCAACATCAAAATCATTAGAAAGAAAAATCTCTCTTTGGGCAAGACTAATCGAATATTCTATTTTTTCATTTCATATAATTTTTTCATCTATACTAATATTGTAAAGAGGAAAGATGATTGTTTGTATTGAATAGGCTTCGAAACTACAGAACCGATTTTGATGAAAGTTGGTAAAGGGATAGTTCGACACCAGGGGAAGGACATGGGGTAATTTTCCTACGGGAAAAATCTGACGGGTAAAGTTTTTCTACGGGAAAAGTTGGTTAAAATGCAATCAAAGTTGCATACGGTCAGCTAGTAGTATATATATCATTACAAAATAACTATTGTATTCATTATAGACCTAACATTATTGAACATACAATAATCCAGCAATTGGGACTAGTCCTTAGTCCTAGTGTGGCTGCGCAAGTTTTTTTAGACAAATTAGGTATGGAAATTGCCTGAAGTTCTTTATCGTGTCGATGTCACTTCGATTGCAATTGTAAAGGACTTATCTGTAATAGTAGGCAATTTTACACTACTGATACTCCGTTTACATTCAATCTAAGAATAACGTTTAAGTTTTTTTTAGAAAGGACTTTTGGAAAAACATATTTGTGACTTGCTTTCCCCGCTCGCATCTTCGCCCGCGTTATTTTTGTTTTCCCGTGGGAATTTTTTTCCCGTAGGAAAACTACCCTATGTCCTTCCCCTATCGAACTATCCTATACCAACTTTCATCAAAATCGGTTCAGTAGTTTCGAAGCCTATTCAATACAAACAAACAAACAATCAAATCTTTCCTCTTTATAATATTATAGTATAGATGACTTCTTTATTATGACCTTATTAAACTTGCTGTATTCCCAATATTTTTTTATCTTATTGTAACATAAAACAAGACTTTACACAGTAATATGACACTACAATATGAAATTTTTGCAACAATAATATACACCTGCAAAACTGTTCACAATGACGACCAGAGAGGATTTTTTGATAATTTGTTATGTTTCACTTTGCAGTTTTTATATAACTTGTTCTTAAACATAAAACTTAATGTTTTTTTTAACGCATTTCATTCATACTGCTAAGACGCGCTAAGGCTCTAACAGTGTTATACACCGTATTTTGTATTTTATCTGGATATTGTCGCTATAATTCCAGAGCAAACTCTACATTACAAATGACACCAATAAACGGGCAAAAATAAAATAAAAACTAATGAAGATAAATCAATAAATACATTTTTGTTTCGTTCGCAACAGACGTCATTTCAGACATCTTTATTGCTGCAACAGCATAAACTGAATTGTGTATTCCGGCTGACGTACAATTTAATAAAATACAATGCATGTCATTGTTACTAAAACGTACGTCATCCGCTCTATATTTTCGATGCGAGCGTTGCAATTTCATAAATAGATTATATGTGCCTACCGCTAGGGTTTATTTTCGAATGTTATGATAAATGAATGTGTCTCGCTTTTGATATTGCTGTCACGGATGCGTCAATTGGATTTGTCAACTCCACTAATTCAGCTTCACGTACTAAATAAATGAGAGACCATTGGTTGTGGGATGGACATCCAGTATTTTGTGGTTGATAGGTGAAGTTCCTTTGAAGTTCCATTCCACACATTTGACCGGAGCGTCAGTTCACCGCCACATCACCATCATGTGAGGTATCAACCCCTTACCTATTGTGAAGAAAACAAGATCCATTTTTAGTTTTTGAGTAATGGGTGTCCAAATAGATCAAATAACAGAAGCATGTTTTAAAGAAAATCCTCATTGTTTCAACAGTCGTGAATCCATCAATACAGGGGGTAGGTATCCTTTTTATACAGCCCAGTCCTTGTGAAAAAGTCCTATTTCTAGCTATTTAAAAGTAAAGCAGCAGTGCTTGCGTTGCTGTGTTCCGGTTTGAGGGGTAAGATATGGCACTAAAATTACTGGGTACCGTGACTTTACATCTTAAGACACGAGTTTGCAATGTACACTGTGGTTCTTGTGGGGGTTGCAGTTTTGCCGCGAATCTCACAAGAGCCACATGTATGGTGACTGTTACCACTTACCATCAGGTAGGCAGTTTGCTTGTTTGCCAACTTAGTTGCAATAAAAAAAACGGTCACACAGACTAGCCATCTGCGTGGTCAATATACCGGGTGCAGGTGACAGTATTCCATTTCTTTTAACAGTAAGTCCAGACCAGTATTATTATTTGTTTACCAATGTTTATTTTTTCCTAGAAAAGCAAGAAAGGGAGTTTTCATTTTTAATTTTAATTCATGCTACGCAATGTATGGCGCCAGCCAGCATCAGTTTTGTTCCACTTACTGGTGCGGTGACATTCGATGACTCAAGCAGCTGATTCCGCGCGCTATATGATGGAAACGTAATACGATTTACATCGCAAAGTTTATTTTTTATATAAGTAATAATGTTTTCTACAGAATATTACTTTGTAAACGTTAAGTATATTACAATGTAGAAAAAAAATATAAAAAAATCGGAAAATTTATGTCAATGGGAGAAAATGTCAATGATTTTCAATTTAGAATCATGGGCTGAACGCATTGTTAAAAATAATGAGACACTATCTTACACTTGGTATAAATTACCATGCCAATATTGCACAAGACATGCAAATACCCCTCGTTACTCGTATATTACTGAGCTACTTTACCTATGTCCAAATTTAACAAAAAATTCCATTCCAAAAAATCCTTGAATAACATCGGAGTAAACATTCAGATACTCGTAAATAGAGCGGTGTCTCAATTGGCGAACCATTCCATAACGACAATACTCGAAAAAATATGTCCATTTATATAATAACCACACACTGTTTTCACTATTTCATTATTCTTGAGCAATGAGCATACACTAATGGATTATTTTAACTGATCACCTATTTTAGTTTACCAAAATATGGAAAGTTATGTCTCAATTCGTATTAAATAAATAAATTGAAATAATACATTTTATTTCATATTACCACAGATAATATAATACTACATATTACTAAGACACCTTCCAAACACAAGAACTAAAAGTTTTAAACGACAGTAGTGACTCGGCGGGTTTTTATTTATTTACAACGATTTTTTTAAACGAAACCGAGTAATGTAGGAAGAATATTCTAATTACTTACACTAACCGGTTTTGTACGAAGAATAAAAGAATTTTCCTAGTACATTGCTGCCCTTCGGAGCATAATGTACAATACGCAAAATGTGCACGACACGCAAAATGAGCAAAACTCAAAATGTACAATACGCAGAATGTGCAACACGCAGAATGAGCACCACACGCAATTTTGCTCATTTTGCGTGTCGTGCACATTTTGCGTATTGTACATTATGCTCCAAAAGGCATTGCTGGTAATGTATCTCAGTAATTTACGACTAGGAAGGGACAAATACTGAGGCACTTTTTCAGCAACACGCGACGCGAGATCAAGCTCGATGCTCTGGACAGATTGCAGCGTCACGCTAATCGCATAATTGGCGATGTAGAGGCAACTAACACCCTCGAGCCTCTACAACTTCGTCGTGACGCCGCCTCACTTAGCGCCTTTTACCGAATGTTCCATGGGGAATAATCTGAGGAGCTCGTTAGCCTTATCCCTCTCCATTCCTTAACAGAAACACGCGTAAAGACCTTCGGAGTCATCCTTACACTGTATCCTCCTTTTCACACCGTACCAAGAAATTTCAAGATTACTTCTTCTGTCGTTCATCCCACACATGGAATTCTCTACCTGCGCACGTGTTTCCTCCATCATACAACATGAGTTCCTTCAAAAGAAGCGTCATAAAGCATATTTTAGGCCGGCAGGGTGCGGGCAGGTAGGATAGTGGGTGTCGTCCCTCTTCTATCTGTCAACTCGTTTCGGCCTCTTTTACTGCTTAACATCAGGCGGGAGGAGGTCATTCAAAATCAAAATCAAATCAAAATAATATTTATTCAAATATGGCTTTACAAAAGCTCTTTTGAATCATCAACATTTGACCCTCCGTAAAAAAATCTTAGATCCCACTATTTAAAGTGCCGCGCAGAGCTTCATGTATTTCACTGTTTGTCACCCTTAGGCATCTATATCGAAAGTGATAACAATGCATTATTTTAGCAAGCGAAAACCGAGCGCGTACCTCATGTCTCATGTCTTCACTATTTTACTAAAATCCTCTCATAACCGTCCTTCTCCGAGAATGAAATGGAAATGACTAGGTATTTGATAAAAATGATTCTGTTAGATATAAAAAATTTGTTATTTACGTGACAACAGAAAGTATGTAAGTAATTTTAATTAAGATATGTATGTGTATGTATGTATAAGGTAGTAAATTTTACCGGAGAGAGACACTTTACCAGCGTCGTCTGCTTGAGTACCTCCGTCATACCTATTTCTGTCGCAAAGCAACAGCACTTGCATTGCTGTGTTCCGGTTTGAACGATAAGATATGGCAGTGAAATTACTGGGTACCGTGACTGAACATTTGATGTCACAAGCTGGCAACGTATACTGTGGTTCTTGTGGGGGTTGCAGTTTTGCTGGGAATCTCACAAGAGCCACATGTATTATAGGTGACTCTTACCACTTACCTTGTGTATATGGGCAACTTGCTTGCTTTCCAACTTTGTTTTATATAAAAAAACGGAATCCGCATAATAATTTGCCTTTCGGTTGACTGGTAGAGAATGCCATGCCGCAGTAAAATCGCTATTTGTACTTTGAAATAGTTCAATAAGGGTTGAAATAACTAAAATAAATCGTGTTGTTCCAAAACCAAATCCTCAACAAATAAAGAGGATTTAAGATAGTCCGAAACTTTTAAAAAAATCACATTTATTATTGCTCGATGTCCCCAAACAAATAATAAACGAGTATAATCGTATAAAGACCAAATAAAACATTGCGAAGAAACAAAACACGCCGTTATTACTTGAACTACACAACTTATCTGTCGCCCAAAGTTTCCCGGCAAAAAAGGCTCGAAGCAAAATTTCTGTAAGAATTCATCAACAAGTGAAACTATATTAAAGTTCCGAGGGGCTGATGGAGCGGCGAGCGCGAGGGGGGTCGGACAGGCTTATCGTTACAAGGGACTGACGCTCACACTGTTATCCACATTTTATATTATATTTTCCACATTCGACCAATAAAAGTAGGATAAGACGTTTGTTTAAAA
The DNA here is from genome assembly GCA_963935595.1 of Schoenobius gigantellus. Taxonomy (NCBI): domain Eukaryota; kingdom Metazoa; phylum Arthropoda; class Insecta; order Lepidoptera; family Crambidae; genus Schoenobius; species Schoenobius gigantellus. Next base: position 27,776,758 of record OZ012554.1, read on the forward strand.
AGCGATCATTTTGCAACCGCCATTTTGATTAGTTTTTCATATTTAGATATGTTTTATTACTTAGCAAAGATGACCATGTTTTCCTGTGCGGTGACGGATTTTGACGATACATGTCGCCGCTACCTATCTGCACGTGGATGTCGAGCTGACGAGGGAGTTTACCATAACGGCTCATGTGCTTTCTTCTATACTACTAATGCCGGGTTTCTATATCAAAAAACGGTTCGTTTTTACTACGTGTTGCGTACTCTTTTGTAGATATTGTATCGTTTTGTCTATGTTTTTATACTTCACTGTGTAATAATGCCATCTTTTATTGTCACTCATTTGCCATCAATCACACTGCTTGCACATATTTTTATAATTATTCCTCAATATACATATTTCCGTCTACTTTTGGGCTCTAATTCACTACTCTCCGCAACACTTCGGACAGTTGAATTTTGTCTTTTATTCTATGGAAAACATGTCAAAATATACGAGTAACTGTCCGTAGCAAAAACGAATCGTTTTTGAATATATAAATCGGTAAATAGTTGGCAAACAAACAGACTGCTATCTGTGGTAAGTGGCTAAAATTGCTGCATGTGCAATGTACGTTCACAATTTGTAACTTTAGATGCATTGTCAAGTCACCAAATAATTATACTACTTGCCTTACCCTTCAAACCGTTATCCGTGAAGACAACTACAGTTCTCCCCCTGGTGAAAATTTCTTCTCGTCTAAGCAGAGCTCCGTGATCACAAAGGCGACGTATGAGTAGAAGTAAGCTGTGATGATGAAAGATGATTTGACGTCAGACAGAACGAGTACCTTATTCAAATTATAGTTAAAAGTACAAAATATAAAGGTACATCCCGAAGGAGGGTGAAATTAGACCAAAAATTATCGACAAAAATAATATAAAAAAATATTTAATCTTGTTTAAAGATTTATGACTTTAAATAGCTCCTAACAAGCATATTCTGGGTAATGACAAAATAATGGGTTAACTTTCAAAGCTCGAAACGAGCACAGTTCTTAAGTTGTTAAAGAATAATAATAGATGTACGACACACTCGTCAAAACTGCATATTGGTCAAGCGATGCAAAACCCTTGTATTTACTGTCTACTCGTCAAAATTGTACTGTAATGTGGTTATATTTTTGAAAATTTGGTATTTTTTAGAAAAATAAAGTAAAAATTATTTTTTGGACATATTAGCCATTATGTTATATAAATATTTTTTTATTTAATCCTAATTGTCAAACATTTTTTTTTTCATCCTCCCATTTCGGAAATAGTATTTTTGCTATTCGATATCTGACCGCCAAAGCCGTTTTTATCCGCTTGAGGTTAAAGTAAATTTGAATTAAGAACATCGCGTGCAACTAGGTATGTGATTTCAAAACATCATTAAACCTATTTACTTCCATCTCCATGGTGCCGAATTTATCATACAACTTTTTTTAAATTTGTTAAAAACTCAGACTCTGAACCTCCTTGGTGTACTTTTGTTTTTGATTTGCTTTGCGCGCGCCATTTTGTTTTGACGTCGTATTATTCTAGATAAGAAACTTGAAAATAAGTAAAAAAACGTATTATTTGTTATACATAATATAAATTATTTTCTAAAATACTTACCTATCATAATGTTGTAGTAAATATGTACCTAAACTGAAATACATGTAAGTATCTTGTGATTGTAAATGTTTTGTTTTGCATTTAGTCATTTCCTCGCTGAGGGGGGATGGAAAGTTACGTGTTGCACTCGAGTGCAAAGATTTTTCACCTTGTGCTCTTTTGATTCCCTCACTGACGCTCAGGATTCTAAATTTTATTTCTAATTTTAGAATCCTTCGCTTGCTCGGTCATCAAAGTTGAGCACGCGGTTAAAAAGCAACTTTGCACTCATGTATAACAAATAACTATTTTTATTTCATCGCGATTGACCCACTATACATTCAGAGAAGTCGATATTTTTGCACTTGCGTAGAATCCACACTGAAAAATAAAAACTTTAATTAGTAAATAAAAACTTAAATATTTTTTTTATAAAATTTATGTCGATAATTTTTGGTCACACAGTATAAACGGTCTAACTACAGCCACTCATTTCGCACATTGCCATTCACACCCGACTAGATCCAAGGAGGAACTTGCAACATTTTCCTTATGAAAACTTGTCACTCATACTGTAACGATCCAACCTAACGTCAAACGGAACCCTAAATAGAAAACCTCTCTACACAGTTCTATTCGTAGTTTTACTAACAATTTACGCCTTTAAAAGAAACGCACAAAATTGCTTTGATTTGTATGAAGTTTGGCCAATGATCGACTAGTGATTTTATTAGGATCTACGTTGCAACCGCTTATGTAACCCAAGATCTTTTCCAAGTGGATAGATATAGAACTCCTATTGCCGAAACTATTCCTATACCTTGTTTATTCTATCAAACATGATCAAACGCTTATTAAACTCGCTACCATAGTAACGAAATAACAATCTGTTCTTTTGAGTGAATTTTACGATCTCAGTAATGAGAAAACAAATGTTTTGATTTTTAAGTATGTTACCGCCGCTGTCTTTACTTTCTGAAGCTAACATTGGGATTTTGATACCTTCAGGAAGGTAGTCCCTTAACCCTCGGGCTCCATAAGATTCCAAATGAACCTTACTTCGCCCTACCAACATACTTTATAAACTACTAAAATTCTCTACGCTTGAGAATTACATCCTTTCAGAACTTTAGTTTTGTAGAGAAGAAAGAAGCGAAAGAAACTCTACCAGTTCATATTCTCAATACATTTGAGATTAATCTCTAAGACATTTAATGTCTTAGCAAAATTAGCTTTACGTTGAAATAATGATGATGAAACTTACATGAGATCTTTATCACAATTTCCATTTTGCACAACACAAAGTAATCACTTCAAATAGCACATATCACTTTAGTTTTAGCAAAGAGTTCAAGATTTCGGCACCGATCCATAGTGTGAATAATTCGTCGATTCGTAGATAAAGAAGATGTGTCGGAGATGTCGTCGAAGGGAACAACTCCAGTGCCTAACCTTCTGACACTGAAGCAAATATTTTTTTAGTAATAGTCGACTAACGTGCCTAACCTTCCGACAGGTTGCCGTTGTAGATAATGTTCCCAATATAGTATTATCCCTCCACATCTCTTCAGTTTTTTATATGTAAGCACAACCACTTCACAGTGCCAAAATAATTCACTCACGAGACAAATAGTGCATCAAACACAAAGCTCTTATTAGAGAGGACTTCATAGTCGAGCCCAATGGAAAATATGATCCAAAATTCACTCAATATTCTCAGATATTGGAATAAGCCACTAGAATCTCTTCGAGAAACTAGGAATAAATATAATCGTTGCAGGTTTCCTACGGAGTGACCTGAATAATCGGTGCAGGTTTCTTATAGAGGGACCTGAATATAGCGTTGCAGGCTTCCTTTCGGAGTGTCCTGAATAATCGGTGCAGGTTTCTTATAGAGGGACCTGAATAAATAGCGTTGCAGGCTTCCTTTCGGAGTGACCTGAATAATCGGTGCAGGTTTCTTATAGAGGAACCTGAATAAATAGCATAGCAGGCTTCCTTCGGAGTAACCTGAATAATCGGTGCAGGTTTCTTATAGAGGGACCTGAATAAATAGCGTAGCAGGCTTCCTTCGGAGTAACCTGATTAAATTCAGTAAAATCATTGATGGAGATGATGATAATAATGATTTTAGCTTAAGGGTCCCTTTTTTTTTTTTTTTTTTTTTTTTTTTTTCTCGGGGGGAAATGCATAACCGCACCGTACCCGCCGTTGGCTAAACGGCGAGCGTGTGTGGGGCTCTCCCGGCAGAGTGCCAGGCCTACCCACTAAAACCCCCCGGTGTTCTCCCTGCCCTTATGAGCGCGCTAGGTAAGGTCCACACTGCGACTCCACTACCCACGCGCTCGGGCAAGCCCGACCACCTGGTCGGGCTATCGCCAAGGGGGGATTGCTCGAGAACACCAGGGCAATCCCCAGACGGAGGGCCTTACGGCGGCGTGCACGGGGCCAACCGTGCACGCAGGCCTCCACGGCAGGGTCATTAGACGGGCATCGCTTGTGCGAATGCCCGCCTTCTCCTGCCTATCCGTCTGCGACGGATGGGAGCGGCTTGAGGATCTGCCTCCCGCTCCCTCTCCGCGGCCTCCTTCTGCGATATTACGTCCTCGCAGAAGGAGGCGACAGCCCCCCATTCCGCCTCGCCGCGGAGCATGGCCACGACCATGCTCGGCAGCGAGAGGTTTCCGCCTCCCAGCGCAGCGTTGAGTTCGCTGCGCTGGCATCGCCAAGCCGGGCACACCAATAGTGTGTGCTCGGCAGTGTCATCGGGAGCGTCGCAGTGATGACACTGCGGCGTTTCCTCCCGACGGGCGACTCGGTGCAGGTAGTGACCGAAGCAGCCATGCCCGGTAAGTACCTGCACCATGCGAAATGTTAGGCTGCCCCGCCGGCGCCCAACCCACTCCTCCAACACCGGACGAATTGCCTCAATCGTCCGGTGGCCGGCAGCTGGGGAGGCGAGTGCCTCACCCCACTGGCGCAGAGCCTCCTTCTGCGCCAGGGTACGAACCCGCTCCACCTCCTGTGGAGCAGACCGTCCCCCCCGCTCTCGTACAGCAACCCGATGCCGATACACCTCCGAATGGACGCGTGCATCGACATCCCATGGCGTTTGGCCCGCAAGAACGCAGGCCGCGCCGTGGCTGACCGTGCGATAGGCTCGCACGGCCCGGGTTGCTATGACCCTCTGCGGACGTCGCAGTAGGGCCACCGTACGGGGGGAGAGGCACTCCGCCCATACCGGGGCTCCGCTTAAGGGTCCCTACCTGATGTATCGTGTCTAACCGAATCTATAAGCTTCTATTTGTGTAGTTAAATAAGAACAAACTAACCCCATTTTAGATATTTAAACGTGTGGTGTGTTGCGTTGTCTTACGAAGTGCAATGTAAGACACCTAACTAACATTAAAAGAATAAGAAAGCGAGGTGAGAGGGCCTCTGTGTGCCTATTTCCCTATACTCGTGTATGCGCGAGCACGGGCAGGTGGATTGGGATTGCCGTGTGCTCACGAACCCTATATACGTGGTGTAAATATACATATATAAATAGAGGACCAGCTTCTTTAGTCCATGCGTAGCTAAACGGGTGCAATTAAGGCATGGGTCCACTTCGACAGTCCCCCCGCCGCTAAACACTTCCCAAAGAAACCAGGGAACTTGAGTCACTATGTCGGTAAAGAGTGACTGCGCTGATATGTTCCAAACAACGCCCTCCCCGAAGGGAGTTAAAACCACAGTCTGTCGTAATCTCCGTCAGGTGACCCGACCGTGGTCCATCGAACCATGTCGATGTTTTAGGTCTTCACAATTCGATATTCGAACTAAAAACACTAATATCTTAAAATTCACAAATCTTTGCAAACACAAATTAATTCAAATTAAATATGAAAAATCAAAGAGCGCGACGAAGACCAACCGGCTTGCACGAAATTCAGTAATGTTCCCCCTTCAATAAATGCCTGTGACATTCCTGTCAAAATCAAATCCTTCCCAGTTTAAAATATTAATTTTTAATTGTCATATTTCTACAACAATACTTCTTTGATCAAATAATTGACCGGACGAAAACATGGAGATAAAATCAATGGAGACGCTTCGACCATTGAGCTAGATTTGGTTTCGTTACAATACGAGTAAGGTACTTTGTCGATACGCGCGAAGAAAATGCTCCGAGATACTTTATGGAGAAAGGGCTAGATGACTAAAAATTTTTTTTTGCTTCAATAGAAGCTCATTCATATAATAAACAGAAAGAAAAAATCGGTTTTCGAATAACTATAAAAACAACCAAGATATAAGGTATTAAAGACTTTCCTTCATCTCTTTCTAGCAAAACGGCAATTTGCAAGGAGTTTATAATATGGCCGTACTCAAAAATGACGTCACGGTTGATGTCGGATCTCTCTGTCTAATCGCCTTCAAATTAACAACTTAAAATGCTTGTATCTAATGTATTTCTCAGCCGATTTTAATTCTAATTTCACAGGACTGCATCATTTTCCACGGTATTTTAATATTTAATGACGAGACGTAAAAATTAGAATTCAGTCATCATCCCAATTGTCTAGTATTTCAAAAATAATGTCTCTTCGCTTACCTATATGTATTTTGTGTTGATTTACTTATTCATTTTTATCGTTGGTAAAAAAACTTCAATAAAGTTGGATGAACAAAAATATTTGCAATTTTTTCGAAATTGTTGAAACCTGTTTACATCGAAAAAACTAGTAGCGTATTTTCTCGAATGTATTAATATTATTGACAGTTTGTATTTGACAGATTACAGGTGACAAGAAATAAGACTGTCAGAGTAAAGTACAAATTCGAATCGAAAATCGAATTTTATGGTTGAAAAACGCTATTACGTTTATGACTGTCAAACTCTTAGATGATGTTCTTCAAATTCAAAAATTCAAACTCAAAAATCTTTATTCATCATAGGCCTTTACAGACACTTATTAACGTCAAAACAAAGCAAAACAATCTAATTTAAAGAAATAATATTAACCTTGTATGTGCATACATCCTGAATATACTCAAGATGTCTGCAAATACAAGTAGGCATGAAAAAAAAAATTACTCTACACCTGTTCGGAAATTGGGAGAGCCTTCTCGAGAAGAACGGGCAAGAAACTCGATAGGTAAAAAATTTTTATCTCCTCTTTTAAATCGCCATTTTCTGTTCTCTTAGACATTATTCTAGACGATTGGATGATTTTGGGACCCTAATCTATTACTTATAACATATTCGTATAAACGATATTATTCCTGTAATACGATATCTCAGAACGAGTTAAATAGAAACTGACTATACTCTATAAACTCGCCCCAGTACAAATTCAGATTAATGCTATTTTTTTACATACGACAGAGAAGCTCTTGGCCTTCATCTCACCTGATGGTAAATGATGATAAGGCCGAAGCTGGAAGCGAGTTTCACCTGGACTCCTCAACAACTGAGGAACTGGCTATCTTCCTCTAATTGTTGGAACACAATAATGCTATTAAGATTGTTACTAAGGCGATAAACTTAGGTAAGTCGGTGGTAGCTAGCCAGGAGGGCTCACAAGCTTTACCACCAACAAAACCGAGCAGAAAAATGTCTGTCCTCATGGGGAATCGAACACCGAACCTCCCGATTAACACCCGATGGTATCAGCCCCTAGACCATGAAGGAAATTTCAAAATTCTGCTCATTTAAGGAGAGAACCGTGTTCAGTAGTAGGACATGGGTCGAATTGATGACTTAGGAGATTGAATAAAATAATTTGGAATAGAATAAATTATACCTGGATGAAAATAAGGCACCTATATTTTTACGGAAATTATAGTCACAGCACATAACAGGACGACCACGTAAATTGCTTTTGAAATGAAGACAGAATCCATGTAAATTGCATCGCATGTATATCACGGCCTACGTTTATAAAAAGGCTGGACTCAAATAACTCTCCCCCAACCCTGCGATGTTTATCGCGCGTTCGGAAGTTTTACGATGAGATAATTACTATTGCGTTGACCCTCCTTAATCTAGTAATGACAAAAGCCTGTAATTATTTCCGAGGGTCTCTTAGAATGTTATCTTACGCGGCCCCCTTCGCCCGATACAGTTGATACTAAGCTCTCCTTGCTTTGTTTTATTGCCTTCGAGATAAATAAATACAATATTTACACGATTTAAGGCTCCCCTTATCAGTGTTTTGCCGAAAACGGAACCGAAAATTTTATGTTTTTGGTATATAGCGGAATAGGATATTATACTATACTACTATATTTGTAGTAAGATAGAATAAAGAATGTTTAGAAGTAATATTAAAAAATTTTAGGTACAGTAACCGATACACTAACTATCATCAAATCGTTTGTTATTTCCTGTGTAGGCGTCCTGAACAGAGCAAAGCAGTACTTCGCTCCTAACCAGCGGCTGATGCTTTATAAAGGACAAATTCGGCCGCATATGTTGCTCGCACCTTTGGGCAGGAGCTCCAAAATATCAGTTCGACCCTTTTGACTCCCTACAAAGGCGTTCTGCATCGTCGGTGGTCCCAGTATTACGACGTCAATGGAAATGCTGGAGCAAAAGAGAAAGACTTTGGTTCCTTTGCGTACTCTATCGGCTCTTCGGCTCTAAGGAACTCCGCAGTAGAGTTCATCCGTACCACCTGAATTTTTTTTTATTGCAAAAAGTTGGCAAACAAGCAAACTGCCCACCTGATGGTAAGTGGTAGCAGTTACCTATAGTACATGTGGCTCCTGTGAGATCCGCAGCAAAACTGCAACCCCCACAAGAACCACAGTGTACGTTGCCAACTTGTGACTTAGGATGTAAAGTCACAGTACCCAGTAATTTCAGTGCCATATCTTACCCTTCAAACCGGAACCCAGCAATGCAAGCACTGCTGCTTTGCGGCAGAAATAGGTAAGACGGAGGTACCCAAGCACACTTTCGCAAGCACGCAAGCAATTTGATCTAGCACAGTTCGGTTTCAACGTTCATTTCTTCCATGTACGTGCAGACTCAGGAACGAATTCTCAGCTGCGGTGTTTCTTGAGCGCTACGATATATTATGTTCAACTTCAAACGATTATTCGAAAGCGCACTTTTCTCCAGGTTCATAGTAACTGAGCTATGCCCATGGCATTGCAGATGTCCATGAGCGGTGGTTACCACTTACCATCAGGTGGGCCACTGGCTCATCTGCCACCATTAGTAATAAAATAATCTTTAAAAACGGTTAATGATTTTCGAAGATAAATTATACGACCCATAAATTTGAAAGTTAAAAAAAAAACAAATTGCAACGGCTTATTTTCACAATCCCAAAAAAAATCTACTTAGCTGATTCATGTAAATTTTTATTGGACTATTTGAAAAGTATTCTTACCCTTTTAAACAAAAAAAATCTCGAATCGGTCCAGGCGTCTTCGAGTAATCGGTGAACTTACGTAGAATAAAATAGTTTTGAATTATAAGCGCGTTCGATTACCGGGTGAGGCAAGAGAAATTTAGAAAATATTTGAATGCAGTTTTATTTCTTTTTAAATATAAAGGAATATTTTCTTTAAGTAAAATGACCTATCAGCTTCCTTTCAGGACCCATTGATTTTTACCACCCGTATAATAATTTACTACACGAAATTCAAAGCCCAGTGAGTTCGAAGACGGAGAATGCTCACAACACAAATCACCTAATGAAGATGGCACATTCGCCTATCATACAATCAACGCACCGCCCCATATAGTTGGGAAGTTACAAAAGCGAGGTCCCAATCCAACTGAGCCGAACCTAAAGGCGGTATCAGTTCGATCTCGCAACGTTACCCTTTGGTGTAATTTGCACGTTATACGCGAATGGCGCGAAATCAAACAGGCCGAATCTTATTACGAGTTGTGCCATACTAGGTACTTATCAAATCGACCCTTCCCGCCCTTACCCGCCAGTTACTTTTTACTGTTCGCTTTTTCTGTTTCGACGCGTTCCGATATCGCTTACAATGTGATGCTTGGAGGATGATCGCGGAAAAAATGCATGTTAATGATTTGTCAGAAACGGCCGTTCTATAAAACGACTTGTCTTTATTCAAAATTTTGTCTGCGTGAAGAAAAGATTACAGAGTAACAAAGGAGGTCGTATTTTAATAATTAATAGATATAAAAACTATTAGATTTTTAACAATTTAGGCAGATGATGCACGTCAAGCGCTCCATGATAATGGACTATTGGCTCAAATTTAAACTGAGTTCAAGAAAAAACCCAGACTCGCCTCATGCTGGGTGCATTGACCAGACATTTCCGCACTAGGGTCATGCTAACCAGGATGGGACATGCCAGTTTCAAAACCTGTAAGGCCTGCAAGGAAGAAAAGAAAAGCATTTACCACTGCGATACTTTAGCCTGCAGGTGGTTAACTCTAATGCAAATTAGGTACATAAACCGGAAGATAACGGGGTCATGCCACCGAAGGACGTCATCAAGCTCATGGGTACGATGGACTGTACCGTAGGTGGTTAATGGCTTTAGGGCCTAAAACTTGGGGAAGAACAAAAGTTCCATGTTGTGTCGAAGTGCGAAGGCTTAATATTTGGACCGCTCCCTCACCTCAAGCTAAGACAAGGTAACAGGCTTTTTTTAACGTTTTCGCGCGTCGTAAATAAAGTCTTTACATAGTATAAAACAAAGTCACTCCCGCTGTCTGTACGCTTAGATATTTTAAATTGGGTACGCAACGGATTTAAATTCAGTTTTCAGCAATAGATAGTGTGACTCAAGAGAAAGATTTATATGTATAACTAGCGACCTTCCCCGGCTTCGCACGGGCAATAGTTTGATATAAATCATCCACCCTGGCAAAAAATAATAATAAATTAGTTACCAAAATAATAATGATAGTTGAACTGACGATTTTTCGATAAAGAGACAAAATCTTTTCATGCGTGATTGATTAATTTCTTCTCCAGCAGTCTTATCTTGACTTACCTTTCACTTACGATAGAAAATAGCCATATATACTAAGCCTGATATACATAGTACTAGTAAACAATAAAGAAAACTACGTCAAGAGCTGGAAAACTTGTTCAAAGCTTCGCGATAAAGTTTGAAAGAACGAGACAGTCTGTGCCTTGTTAGCGAGTGTCCAAGTTTGCGCTTCAACGATCTGGCATTACTTACACTTGAGCTCGTAATCATAGCGGAATCGAATGGACTTGACTAAGCCAAAGCAGACCTTGTTCACAGTTTATAACTACGTGTCAACATCAAACTTAGAGATCTTTATTTCTCTAGTAAATATTGGTTAAGAATAAACAAACAAAAATATTTTCTACAAGCTTTTCGCTCGCGACTTCGCCTGCGTTATTTTTGTTTTCCCGTGGGAATTTTTTCTCCCGTAGGAAAATTACCTTATGTCCTTCCCCTGGTCTCGAACTATCCCTGTTCCAACTTTCATCAAAATCAGTTCAGTAGTTTCGAAGCTTATTCAATACAAATAAACAAACAATCAAATCTTTCCTCATAATGATATTAGTATAGATTGTGACTGAATTTCCTTTAAAAAGCTCAACTAATAATTATGAAAAAAAATACCTCGGGGAAAATTTCAGCCTGCGAATCATTGATGTATAATTTATTAAGACACCCCGGTGCCTTGAAGGTTCTATGTAACAACTTGGTGTAGATTTATAATGTAAGCTCTCTAACTTGCTTGCTTCTTTTGTGTCACAATATTCTCGAATAAAAACTTGGAGCCCACGTCATAAGCTGAAGCGGATGATTAACATTTTGATCTCGAGTATGATGTGTTGACTTTTTTACATGTATATTTATAACATTTGACTAAATAATGTGCAAGTGAAGTTGTCAAAAACAGCTAATGGTTGGAAATATTGTTTCATAATAAAATTAAATCAGGGCTTTGTAAATTAATTACTGAATGCGATATATGGCTTTGTTAAGTATATTCATGTTCATAGATACTTAAAGGTAAAGACCTATAACTAATCACGTTAATATTTATTTTAATGTTGTAAGAAAATTTGCTATGAACAAAAATACTATAACCTTTTAGTGGGAGGTCATGTGTTATGATGCACATGGGTTTGCGATGAGCAAAACCTGCTCGCGCTACCTCCATAGAGGTCACAAGGATAAAAAAATGAATGTGACATGTAGGCGTAGGTACCATAGGTATGCGCATACCCGCATATTGAACTTGTACCTACTTTTGACCTGCCAACAAATGTTACACCGAATTAAAATAAATTTTACCCATGGTCTGGCAGTGTACGTTTGATGTCCAGCCCACTACAAAAAGATCGATACGGTCAAAGTTTAAAAATTATACTCGATCTTAATGTTAAGTCATTAATGTCGTGTATGCTATTTTCGTAAGTTTGACAACATCAATCTTTTTGTAGTTGACTGTAAACTTGTATTTCATTTAGAACTTGCACAGGACCCTTCCCGAAGATTCCGGATAAAGCTACTAATGACTATTTTGATGACTATCCAGAGTCTGGGAAAACCCAATTTTTCGGACCACTTTGGCTGTTCAGCTGCCTAGCACATTCTCGTTGTACACAATACTAAAGTACCTTTCCGTAACTGGAATTTCAACCATCAACAGGAGGGGTCCCTCAGTTCCCTCAGGGGATGAGGACGCACATACAGGAGATTGGAGATCGTAATATTAAGTTGTCACACAAAATAAAAGCTTGTACTTAAAAATGTTTTTTATACTACAAATTTATTTTATATCTCTTCATTCTTTGATGGCAGCCATCTTGAATTTAATTTTTTATGGTGTACCGTATTTCACAAGTCAAGCCCGTTCATTTAATACCCATATTGTGGGGGTTCTACAAAAAATCTAGTCTACCATTTTGTGACGGCGGCCATCTTGGATTTGATTTTCATAATATACTGTTCTACAAATTTATAATTATACATCGGCAGAGGGGTGTTAGCGATATAAATGGATATTCTCGCTAGAAGTTCTTCTGAAAAACCAGACGATCCTAGTTCAGCAGGCCTATTCTGTATCTTCGGTTGCTAACTAGAACTGTCATTTTTGAAAGGAACTTAACATCCATTACTGCTATCTTGAACGCTGCCGTAACAGATAAGATCAGTAAACCAGTAATGGATATAAATGTCTTTCAAAAATGACAGTTCTAGTTACCAACCGTAGTTAGCGAACAGGCCTGCATGAATGCATTCAAAGTCATACAAAATATTATTTTGCTTAGTCCCGAATGTATTCATTAGTTTTGTCCGCTTCAAGTCATATATATGTCCCATACTGCCGGGCACGGGACGGGATGGGATCGTTGGATCGGAAACAATAACCTACTACACCATGCTGATCATAGTGGTCAGATGGGCGTAGTATGTTTCAAATTTACCATCTATCTCCAGAGGTGAAACTGCAATAAATGTATTCAGACCAACCCTATTAAGTTTAAAATGAGGAAAAGCAGAAGTTAATCGCATTCCAATTGAACTTCTTTTCGAAACCAGCTCGCAAAATCTGTTCAGCTCATCGTTTACGCCAATATTCAACTCGGGAATAGTTTAAATTGCTTTTTCAGACACAGCCCGTCTATTCGTTGTGCAGTAAACTACCAACAGTAGTTTCTCCACGATAATGGTCCCGGATCAAGTTTAAACGTATTTCGTCCCCACCGCCGCCGTAGACGATTTCTTAAGGTGAAAGGCCAAACAAATCCGTGAGGATTGTAAGCGGAAGGCATTCGTTTCGCCTAGAATTTTCCAATTCTTAAGCAGCTGAACTAATTTCCTTGGAAAATTAATCTACTGGTTATAATATAATAATAGTGTCGGTTTTTTATCGATAATTATATTTAAAACTAGTGGGCCCGGCAGACGTTGTCCTGCCCGATCGCAGCGCCACCTATCGAGTCCAACTTTACGTTTAAACCTTCCTTGGACCTATTCAAACACACACAGTAAATTTTGTAAGAATCTGTCGAGCCGTTTCAGAGTTTTTGCGGGACAAACACACAGCGTTTCATTTTTAACCGACTTCAAAAAAGGAGGAGGTTATCAATTCGGTTGTATTTTTTTTATGTTTGTTACCTCATAACTCCGTCATTTTTAAACCGATTTCCAAAATTATTTTTGTATTTGATAGAGTATACTGCAAGGTTGGTCCCAAAGTTAGGATCGGATGATGGGATCCTATAGAAAATCTAAAAAGATTTCATTCACTAAAAAGTTAAAAATATATTTTTTTTACAAAAAATAGAACCGACTTCAAAAACACTGAAAACTTAAAAATAATCTCCTTCTATATTAAAGTCGGTGACAAATTTTAACAATTTCTAGGAGATCATCGTTTGGCGCCGACTTCAATATAGAAGAAGATTATTTTTTAGTTTTCAGTGTTTTTGAAGTCGGTTCTCATTTTTTGTAAAAAAAAAATTTGTATATAAGAAAGAAGAATATAAGCAAAAAAGTCCACCAAATAAACTCATTTGCAAAAAAAACGGGCACCTAAGCAATGAACCATTTCAAATGTTAATATTGCTTTGTTTGATAATTATAGGTAGATTTATCCTCACAATTTGGTAAATTAATAAGAAAATAATCGTTTTCATCAGTATTTCATAAAATTTTGATACAATTTATGGGAAATAATGCTAAACCTCACTAGTAGTGTAGGTTCGCTAGTAGTGCATATGCTCATGAAGTAAAAATAAAAAAGTTTTTTTGTTTGTTTTTCTTTAATAAAGTAAAAGCAGATAAATGTTTAGTATCGAGTGTGACCCCCTCTAGCTAAAATCACAGCTTGAATTCGTCTGGGCATGCTAGCGAGTATATCCCGGATACTTGCTTGCGGAATACGTTCCCACTCCGCAGTAATCACATTCTTCAGCTCTCTGATGGTCTGCGGAGCTGGTTGTACTGATCTCACACGCCGTTTCAGAACGTCCCAGACATGCTCTATGGGATTGAGGTCGGGACTTCGAGCTGGCCAATCCAAACGACAAATGCCGACCTCTTGCACATACGCTTTAACATCGCGAGATCAGTGGGCGCGAGCATTGTCGTCCATAAAAATCAAGTCTTCACCTAGAGCGGCCAATGCGGGCTGTGCATGAGGAATTAGAACTTCCGTTATGTATCGATGCCCAGTCAGTGAGCCGTTTTCAATGAAGACTAACTCTGTACGATCCATTGAATGTATTCCTGCCCAAAACATAACACCATAAGGTGTGATTTCTTCGAAACATGCCTCTGCAAAGCGTTCTCCTTGTCTCCTTAGCACTCGCCGACGTCGATCTTCACCGAACAGAGATATCCTGGCTTCATCAGAGAACAAAACCCTATTCCAATCTTCTTGAGTCCATGATTCACAATTTCTAGCGAACCTAAGCATGTGAACTCGGTACTCACGGAGTAATTTGGGGCCGCGGGCCGGGTGGTGACTGTGAAGAATGTGATATTGGCAGCGAGAAGCCTCCTCCTGACCGTCCATAGACTAATATGCACATTTCTTACTTCTTGGAGGTTGTTCTTAAGATCCACATACGAAGATTAGCGATTTCTCAATGCGCGACTCACAAGAAAACGATCATCCCGTGGTTGGGTACATGGTTTACTTCCAGAACCAGGCCTTCTCTCGACGGAACCAGTCTCCTGATATCGCTGCCAGGTCCTTTGGACCGTCGAGCGACTAACATTTAGCCTCCTATAGCTACGAAGCATTGGCTGCAACCCTCTTCAAGCAGCGCGATAATTTTGGTAGCTTTTACCACTTTATCTACCATTTTTGATACAGCCAAACAGCAATAAATAAAGCTTTGACAGTCAAGGATATGAAATTAATCGATGAAAATTGAATAAAAGTTATGAAAGTCGATGTTAACTTCTGGAACTTCGCGCCAAAAATGTAGGATAAAAAGGGGTTTTCTGTAAAAATGAGCATCAAATGAAAATTTGAATTTAGAACGTACTTTTTTAAATAAGTACCATGGCATTTTTAAAAACGTGTACAAACGATTGAAACCTTTTTTGTATTGTATCTTTTTAAAGATGAATGAAAATCAAAACCGCCCGTTTTTTTGCAAATGAGTGTATTATGAACTGATCGCATTTTATGAAACTAGAAAGTTTTACCATACTCTACCATTTTGTCAAAATATTATAAATGTTGCCAGGGGGATTCCAAAACCACAAAAAATATTAATGATTTACAGGATGGCCCAAAATAACGTTGACAAGTAATTTTTGAAATAATTTTGTTAACTTTAAACTTAAGTTAAATTAAATTATATATTATAAAAACACAACTTATTTCTTACAAGAATCCCTATCTTTCTTTAAAATAATCTCCTTTTGCACGAATACATATAGTCAAACGATTGGTAAAATTTGCCACAATTTTTCGTACCTCCTTAACATTTATATTTTGAACCACTCGCGTGTAAGACTAGCCTTCAGGTCATCAACAGTTCTATGAGGCGTAATACAGGTCCTTGCCTCTAAGATGAACCATAAACTGTAATCTATTGGATTTAAATTAGGCGAGTAGAGTGGCCATTCTTTTTAAGCTTATGAAATCAGGGAAATTGCTTTTGCACCACTGTTGAACACTTATGGCTCTGTGAGCTGGAGTAGTCTTGTTGGAATATCCATGAATAGTTACTAAAGTGCTGTTGTGTCCAAGGAAGAACCACAGATTCAAGTATGTCTCGTCGATAAGTTTCTTGGTCAATTTTGATACCATTTTCAACAAAATCGAGGGGAATTTTGCCAGTGGTGCAAATTGCACCCCAAAACATTACTGTTTTCGCTTTTTGGCAGCTTGGAATAACTGCAGTAGCTCCAGGACGAGTGCAAGGCCAGATCCTGCCATTTTGGTGATTATTGGCTTGTTCTATCAAAAACTAATTTTCATTGAATAATACGATATTTTTCCTATACGAACCAGCGGAGCGTTGTTTGAGCAAACGACATCTTTCAAGGCGAACTTTTTTGTCTTTCTCTGTAGGCAATTGGGCTCTCCTGCGTTTGTAGGGTATCAATTGAAGATCATATTTCTCTATACAGTGCATGGTAGACCAACTTAACATTTAACTCACGACATTTTTCTCACCATGGTTGTGGGTTTCGGGCTAATCTTTGTTTAATAATGTATTTATTCTTACAAGTTCGAACACTCCGTTTACGTCCTCTCTTAGGAAAGTCGTCGATATTGCCCAGCTTAACATAGCATTTAATTGTCGAAGGAACTAGCTGACGACTAACACCAAGAATGTTTCCTATCTCAAACTGCGCTCTGTTTTCTACGCTCATACTCGTACAATACATTTATCGCTCCATGCTGCTCTGACAAGACGTGATATATATATTTTAACCATTTTTAGCTAACAAACACGATTAAAATGGCGCCACTAAATGTGAAAACAAGAAACTTAAACAAAAGAGAACGCAATGCATTCCATTTTTGATATAATATTTTTTAAATTTTGTCATCGTTATTTTGGGCCACGGTGTATATTGAAATTAATTCTGATTTCCAGAAAAAAAATGCTAAAGCCTTCTATCAATACTTTTAATTAAAAGAAACCTTTTGACTTTGCAATGAGAAACATCTAAATTTAAATACAATAAAAACAAATGTAGAGATTTGTTCCCGCTTTTGTATTTTAATTTAACAGAATAAAGGCTACGAGTAGGACATCTGAGCCCGAGTTCAGACTTGTATCATAATAGCGTATCGGACGGAACTCGTATCGCTTTCGCTTGTACGGCATGACATTATTAACTCTTTGTTGGACATAAAACACAATAAAAAAATGCATAAGACGTGTAACCGTCCACTTCTTCTTAAAAACGATTTCTTTCAGGTATGTGGGTACATAAATTTATATTGGTCATGCCAAATTTAAAAAAAAAAAACAAAAAATAATGTCGCTAACAAAAAACAAATTAAAAAAAAAAAAATAAGGGCGATGTCCCCTCTTCTTATTTTAAGAAGAGGTGTGGCTTTCGCCAGAAGCCCGATTTGGGCGGCTACCTATGAAGGTAGCAAGGTGGAGGTGACTTTTCGCCACGGCGCTTCGCGTCTGCCGGGGGTTTCCCAGAGCTTTGGTTCACCCGCGTGGCGGTGGATCCAGTGGGATCTGCCGTCGGGCAACCCGTTACCCGCACTGAGCGGGCCGGGGGCCCGGCGCACTGAGCATCGGACCGCGTGGAAGACAACCACAATAAAAAAACAATTTCGGGGTGTAGAGCGGTGCAATTCTGCGTCGCTCCACAAAGCAGCAGAGCTAGACGGGGAGTCCGGCAACGGACATGTCGCAGGCAGGGGTTCAGCGGGAATAAGGCCTGGCTGTTGTCCCCTTTCCCCTGTCTTGTGACGGACGGAGGAGCTGCTGGGGGGGTTTTTAGTGGGTAGGCCCGGTCCGCTGGGGAGTCCCACATATCCTCGTGGTTTGGCTCGACCACGAGGAATGCGTAAATGCATTTTCCCCCCTCCCAAAAAAAAAGGGTAGGCTCGAGCATCTCGGTGGGGACGTGCATGAGCTGTGATGATGATGATGTTCAAAATTTGGGTAACGCTCAGAAGAACTCATCTTTCATCACTATGTGATGGGATCTATCGAAAGAGCAACATACGCTTTCTATCAAGTGAAATTCAACTTTATGCGACCCTTGGTGTTACAATACTATTTTAAAGTAGGTATGCCAATATTCAACAATATTGGGTGAGAGCAAATAAATAATTTCGTGAACGCAACATTAACATAGCTGAATAATTCCCAGACGGTTTTATTTTTATCACCAGTTCATCGCTCCAGCGCTGAAAGCCTGTACCCACGACAAGATTCAAGAGGCGTGTTTCAGGAATGACACTGAAAGAAACGGCACCAAACATATCGCGACCCGTACCATTGAAATCAGCGCAATATATATATTTGAGTATTCACTAAAGAAACGAATTCTCAAAAGATGTTTTCGAATACAAGAGAATTGATCCCGTCTTTGGAGTTCAGTTGGAATTACAAATTTCATTGAAATGTGTAATAAATCTGGAGGAAAATACGGCGCAAATACACTTGTGTGGAGAGCTTTATCGATGCTCGCGCACTAGAATTATAATAATGTATGTGGAGTCTGAACATTTTTATATTTGTACATCCTTTCAATAGCTTGTCCTTTGGTTGCCTAAGTATGGTTATTACATTTATTGTATTGACACAGGTTTGCGTATTCACTGCCGAGAAGGACCTTTTTATCATAGCGTTTCAGTTCCAAGGAGTACCCCTACAACGCTCCGAAAGTATTGGGATCCTCGACGTTAATATCTCGAACAAAGTCCAATTTATAATTCATTTGGAAAGCAAAGCAAGGCCTTTTTTAATTTACTATATTTATTTATCTGAGGCTTTTTAAAATTAAGGCTAATCAAAAGAAAATATTGTTGTTGTTGGTTTTATTTGCATTGGTTGGTTTTCTAGAACAGTTATTTTTAGTGGTAAGTGCAAAACTATTATCGAAAAACAAATAGGCATTGGACTCTTTAAATAATTGGCTGGAATGTAATAGCTTACACTTCAAACTCGACAAGACTAATGATAAAATTTAAAAAAAGAACTCTTATATGAATATTAGCGTAGATTTCATCACTATGTAAAAAGGACTTTAATATATCTAGTAACGCTCTACGTATTCGGTCAGTAAGTAATTAAATAAATAGATATATTAATTGCGGTCCCCCGACGTGACGACTTAAGGGCCAACCAACACATTTTATTTTTTGCTTTTTGGAGGTTTTTTGTCGGGGGTTTTTAATTTTTTTGTATTAAAAGTTAAAGGATTTGACTGGTTTTCTATGTATTGCTTTTTTATGTAATCGTATCAAAATTGTTTAGTCGATACAACAGAAATTCTGGCTATAAATCTCTTTTTATTATAATTAACACAATAAATAAAGAAAAACATAGGAATATGCTTACAGTGGCCATCGAATTTTTTGGAAAAATAGAGTAACTAATGCCATTATCGAGGAAGGAAACAGGGGACTACATTTGTATGAAAAATGAGACAAAATGATTTGCATTTGTATGATTTCCTCTACATACCGTTACATTTTTGGTGCAACTGAAAAACAAAGAAATTGTATTCCAGCCTCAAATAAGATGTGGAAAGGCAAATCATAAATTATAGATAGTCATTTCTTCATACAAATTTTATTGATTTGTATTTTTCTGACAATTCCAATTATATTTCAATTTCGTCAAAACAATTATTAGTGTTATAAAAAAAAAAAGTTCGACATTGGCACCCGTTTGAGGGTAGAATACTGTACCATACACCTAATTGTGTTCGACCTTAAGAGGACTGTAAAGTGCCAACTCATGACTCGAGTTTAACACTTTAAAAAATGCAGTTTGTTGCACACCGCTTAGAGTTGAAACTCCGAGGCAAGTGCCTACATTTCTTATTAAAATTTTGTTTCGGGCAATAACGGTTTTACCCCCCTAAACCGTTACGAAATTAGACACCTTCGATCTCATTAGATTCAGTATACCTTAATCTATGCGTTTTTGTAATTCAGTATAATTTTGTCAAAAAAAGATAAAAATGCTCGAGATAGTTTTTTAGTCTAAAATATAGATATTTAGATGCTAATAATTTATAATCTGAGCAATATTACTTCAAATCGAAACGTACAAACCTAGATCTTCATTATAGATACAACATTTCCAAAAATTATGAAAATTGTACTATGCAAAGAGGGAGAAAAGCGTTATCGCTTTTGTATGAAAATTTACAGCTTCACAATAGGCTAGATGACAAAAAAATTTTTTTGCTTTAATTGAAGCTCATTTATATAATAAACAGAAAGAAAAAATTCGGTTTTCGAATAACTATAAAAACAACCAAGATTATAAGGTATTAAAGATTTTTCTCCATCTCTTTCTAGCAAAACGGCAATTTACAAGGAGTTTATATGGCCGTACTCTACAATGACGTCACGGTTGATGTCGGATCTCTCTGTCTAATCGCCTTCAAATTAACAACCTAAAATGCTTGTATCTAATGTATTCCTAAGCCGATTTTAATTCTAATTTCACAGGACTGCATCTTTTTCCACGGTATTTTAATATTTAATGACGAGACGTAAAAAATAGAATTCAGTCATCATCCCAATTCTCAAAGCATTGTGTTATGCAAATAAGTTTGGAAATGTTGTCATTTGGCATATGAAACAGTTTGTCTCTATCGACTCGTCAATTCTCATACAGTCAGTCACAGCTTAATCTCGACATGATCGCACGATGTAATGAAACGTCACTACCCCGCAAAACCGACCGAAACAGCTGCACTGATCGACCGGCAACAGTCAAATTAAACCCACGTCAAACAATCAAAGTTCGCAGCACGTACTCAAATCTCGGCGCCCTCTCAGCCGAGCGAGAACTAATATCAATAACGACAGTTGCCTCCCCGTTTCACAAGTTTTAAGTAACGATTGCGCGTGTCGTTCTATTACGCTTATAAAGTTTCTTTTATTCGATTTCCATGACTCCGAAATGAGATTTGATTTTTTACGAAATCTTTTGCATATTTGAGTTAGGGTATAATTAGGGTAAATGGTTCCAAATGGCACCATAACGGACTTTTTGTTCTTATTAAGGGCCGGAGGTGAGTGGAGCTCCAGTTCGTACAGTGGCTAGTTTAAGAAGTAGCTTAGCCACTAAACTCAGTTTTCCCTTCTCAGTCAGAGGTCATCTTAGTATTTTTTTAATAATTATCATTTTTGCCTATTACAAGCCTTATCGTCTTAGTTTAACCGACTACGTGGTCGGTCTATTGATCTGGAGGTCAAGGGTTAAATTCCCCGTGGGGGCAGACGATTTTCTGCTTGGTTTGGTTGATGGTCGAGCTTTTGAGCCCGCCTGGCTAGTTTGTCGTCATAATAACAATGATTATAAAAAAAATTTGTATTCCGGCAATTAGATGAAAGATAGCTAGTTCCCCAGTTACCGGGAAGTCCAGGTAACACTCAGTTCCATTTTCGGCCTTATCGTCACAAACCTTGAGAATTAAGATGAAGGCCAAGAGCTGTTTTTTTTTTTGTAAAAAAAAGCATTAATTGCCATTACCATCGCCTTTAATCAAGCTCATAGACATGCAGCAGGTTATAGACATAAAATAGCACATCTTTCTCATTACAATCCTTATTCTTGTGGGAAAAAATCCCGCCATTCTACGCCCCACCTATTTCACAGATACAATAGTAGCGTCCGCATCTCGCGTGCACTCGGAACTTAATGTTTGTAAGCTTCTGCGATGTTTATTTTCTTTCCCGTCTGAAAGGAGCGGGTGCGGTCGCGAGCCGTATGGCGCTGTATTATTTTCTGCTTTTCACAGTCGTTTGATTCTATCACAAGCGATCCCGTAAATCGTCTCTTACGATTAACGCTTGGCGTTTTCATTGTCAGTGATATATGTTTCTTAGAACTATGAACTAGTCATACTTGTCCTAAGGCCTTATCTTTTTCGTGATTATTAAAAAGTCACGTTTATTAATGCTCTTTAATTTATCTTTCTCCTCGGTGTGTCTTTTCGTCAGTCTTCTATACCCTCTAATCAGGAGGACTGGTTTAGGTCTTTTTTCTACATCTCGAGAGCCGTATTTTCAAATACATATTTATGTCGCCGCTAGCATTCTACTCATAGGTGACCTAAGAGCCGACTAAGAGCTGAGCTAGTTACTGATCGGCTGCCCCAATCAAGGCTCTTCGTATGATTGGCAAGGGAGTACAAAGCACCATGAAAAGTAGGGCTAACTATTCTACGAAGCCCAAAACCTTCTATCTGGTCTACTAGCGTCTATTCCGCTTGCGCTTCCATCGATATAGCTAATAGAAACCCTACAAGAACCTTATCCAAGTAAATTGCAAATTACTACTCACTTACCGATTTGTGACCTGGATAGGCGAGTTCTGAAGATCAGTTCAGCGATTATCAGGTACACCAGGTCAGGTCAGGTCATATAATGAGTGAAAATGCCCTAAAGGATACTATTTTAAGAAGCATTCTGTATTACAATTATGAATTACTTATATCAAAAGCGCGGCCTTATCTCCGTCCAATCATGTAGTGCTCGTACTGACAATGTTATTGGACTTGCTAATTAATCGGCTCCACCGCTAATTAAGCCGCATAGGCCACGGTGAATTAGCCACAACTAGTGCGTTGTATAATAAGGACACATGCAGTTCTGTCACAAACTTTTTCAGCTCAATCGTTATTTATATTGAAACAGTATTTTATTTTATTATTTACACATACTTCAAGACACTGGTAAAGCCTGATAAAGTGCGATTTCTCGACGAGGATTTGAAGCGTGAACTCTGTTTGATTTTATACAAAATCAAACTGACTTCACGCTTCAGATGTACATTTCTCTGCACATAATACCTACGCATAAAATAAATGTTTGGTCAGTGAATTTACAATAAACTGGCACCTGGCGCCATCTTGCGTCACCTCGCGACTTTTCTTGGCGAAAGAGCGAGAGCCTTGCCGGCGGCGCACGGACTCTTTTTTGTGTGTAATGGAACGGTGGGCTTTTGACAGTTTGCTGTGACGCTTGGGTCAATGATATTAGCTTAGAATTTTGGATTTGTGAATTTTGTTTTTTGTTCGTTTGATAATTACACATGGAGTGTTAAAAAAGTTTTTTTTTTATGTATGACCCGGCAAATGACCTCCTCCCCGCCTGATGTTAAGCGGTGAAAGAGGCCCAAATGAGTTGACAGATAGAGTAGGGACGACATCCACTATCCTACCTGCCCGCCCCTTACCGGCCCAAAAGATGCTTTTTCACGCCTCTTTTGAAGGAACCCATGTTGTAGGATGGAGGAAACACGTGCGCAGGTAGAGAATTCCAAGTGTGGGATGAACGACAGAAGAAGGAATCTTGGAATTTCTTGGTATGGTGTGAAAAGGAGGACACAGTGTACGGATGACTCCGAAGGCCCTTACGCGTGTTTCTGTTAAGGAATGGAGAGGGAGGGATAAGGTTAAAGAGCTCATCAGAGCATTCCCCATGGAACATTCGGTAAAAGGCGCTGAGAGAGGCGATGTCACGACGAAGTTGTAGAGGCTCGAGGGTGTTAGTTACCTCGTTGTTAAGGAGTAGGTATATAGCAAAACTTCCGATAAAAAATGTCGGTAGTTGGTACTAACTACGCAGGCCAATGGTGCACCGCCCGCCCTCCCTCAATCGCATGCGACAAAGGAATATCAATAATTAGTACCACACCAACATGCAAATACTTAGATTCGACGCGTTTCGCCACTCCACGTGGCATCATCAGGATGTTGTCGCCTTCGCTGCGACAGGCGCAGGTTGAGGGAGGGCGGGCGGTGCACCATTGGCCTGCGTAGTTAGTACCAACTACCGACATTTTTTATCGGAAGTTTTGCTATATACCTACTCCTTAACAATTAGTAATGGACTTCCGAAAAATAACGCCTGACACCATCAATTAGTTACCTCTACATCGCCAATAATGCGAATAGCGCGACGCTGCAATCTGTCCAGAGCATCGAGCAGGTACTGAGCGGAGCCGTGCCAAAGGTGCGAGCAATATTCCACGCAAGACCTAACCTGAGTTTTATACAACAAGCATAGTTGGCCCAGCGCAAAATACCTACGCACCTTGTTCAGGACACCGAGTTTCCGTGAGGCAGTAGTTATGACGGATTCGATGTAGTCTCTGGGGTTCAGATCGCAGCGAATGTTCATTCCGAGCAAGGTGATGTTGCTCTGTGTGTAAAGGGTTGTGCCCTGAAGAGAAGGAAGGGGGAGGAAAGGTGACCTTTTCGCCGCAAACGCGCACACCTGTATTTTCTTAGCATTTAACTCAACAAGATTGTTGGAGCCCCATTCGGAGACGAAATCCAGCGTCCTGTTGAGCTCAATGATAAGATTCTGCCTCTCCCTACCAATATCACCACGAGCAGCCTCTGAGCTTCCGTGATATTCCCCATGCACTGTACTGTCGTCTGCATAGCAATGTATAGCTCCCAAGGAAAGCATGTCATTGATATGCAGAAGAAACAATGTTGGGGATGGAACTCCAGCGTTCACTGCCACGAACCGCGAAGCGCAGCCGTCAACGACAACGCGAATTCTACGCTCGTGGAGGAAGCTGGCAATCCACATACAGAACTGCGCGGGTAATTCGTATGCCGGAAGCTTGGAAAGCAGAGCCTTGTGCCAGACTCTATCAAAAGCTTTGGCGATGTCGAGACTAATAGCCACCGATTCGCCGCGCTTATCGATAGATTCACCCCATTTGTGCAAAAGGAACGCTAGAAGGTCACCTGTTGACCGTTTAGGACGAAATCCATACTGTCGGTCATTAAGTAACGAGTGACCTTCCAAGTAACGGATTAGTTAGGTATTAAGGATCCTCTCCATGATTTTGCACAAAATGGAAGTGACGGCTATAGGACGATAGTTAGCCGGATCAGAACGATCTCCCTTTTTGGGAACCGGCTGGACATTGTCCTCTTTCCAAGATTTCGGTACACAACCAGCAGAGAACGACATACGGTATAGACGCGTCAGGACCGGAGTCCACTCCGCTGCACACTTCTTAAGAACAATCGCAGGAATGCCGTCTGGTCCACTTGCTTTTCGAGTATCGATCGACTGGAGCTCCGCCCGCACATCACGCTGTCTGATACGGATATCGGGCATGGTGAAGTAAACTTTAATTTTGTTTTCGCGTGGAGCATTCAATACAATAAGTATTTGAACCGTTTGTAATTGTTAACTTCAGTGCTAAGTGTCACATGTGCAATGGCGGATCGGCTATGAACTAAAACCGAATATTGGATCGTCACCGAGGAACGAAAGATGCTTCAAATTCATGTCGGGGTGGTGGTACCACGGGGTAGTCTGGGTGATTAGGAATCACAAAAGGAAGTTGTGAATAAACACGTCAAGTTGTGACCCGTGGCGGGTAATCTCTAGGGCGGACTCAATATGAACCGTAAGTTAATATTATATATATATATATATATATAATATTAACTTATATTAAATATATATATATATATATATATAAATAGGGACTCGAAGCCCAAATAGACTTCGAGTGGTAGCAGAGAATAGTTTGGGATCATCACCAATCCAAACACAGTGTTTAATCTTGGTTCCGAGGTGTTTTCCTTTTGACACCACACCTAGTCCTAATATACTCGTAATAATAATATGGTAAGCCCAGAATTAAGAACCCTTTCAAATTACCACTAATATTTCAAATATTCCAAATATTAGTCCATATCTTGAAAACTACTAAACCGATTTTCAAGAAGCTTACTTACTCTATTCTCTATATGAACACTATCTTTTTGAAGTTGGTTAAAATTAAAATTATTATCAGTCATTTACCATTAAAAAACAAATGTTCAACAAAATAACTGAATATCATGGACGAAATCACGGTTAAAATGAAAGGTAGAGATAGTACAGGAAATATATAAAAGTTATCCATTTACTTATTCGCAACATTTGATAAGCTTTTTAGAAATATAACTACGAGTATATCGAATAACACACACATTCTAATTTCAAATCAAGAATCGATTCCCCTAGCCATCTTCAATCTGTCATCAATTGAGAACTCATCCGAATTTCAGAAAGAGCCACCTAAGCAGTCGCCGTTAAAATGCTCATGAATTCAATTTTAATGCTGAGTGCGCGATCTCGACGCAAATTGAGAGACAACCGATCGAAAGTTCTCGATAAAACTGAGCGAGTGTGCACGCTCTCATAGAGCCGAGCCACGCGGTGCAGCGTGGCGTCGCACCACACTACGGCTACAGATTAGATACTATGGCGCAAATTATACAGAAGCGACGTGAATCAGGCGCCGAAGATTCAAATTTCGTCTTTATTTCGGTTTAAGTATATAACAACAATTGAATAAAGCCCGTATCATGTCCACGCCCGCGCCCTAGAAAAATGCCACATGTTAACCTTTCCGCAGTCGTTCCGCAGAAAAAATGTATGGAGATCACATTAGCTGCGGAAAAAATAGCGTGAAGTTGTCACAGGCTAATGTCATCTCCATTCATTTTTTCTGCGGAACGACTGCGGAAAAGTTCATCATCATCATCACAACTCATAATACGTCCCCACTGAGGGGCACGAGCCTACCCTAACTACATAGTTAGGGCGATTAGGCCTTAGTCAAACCACGCTGGCCCAGTGCGGATTGGTTGACTTCACATACACCTTGAATTACTTCGCAGGTGTATGCAGATTTCCTCGCGATATTTTCCTTCACCGTAGGAGCCTCAGATATGCCTCAGAGCCTCATATGAAATTCGTGAAATGAAAAACACATTGGTATATGGCAGGATCGAATGCTTACCTCCCGGTTCTACTCGGGGCACAGTCCAGTGCCGAGGCCACAACGCCACCGAGGTGGAAAAGTTAGCGTGTGACATTTGTCTAGGGGGGCGGGTCCATGTCGCTTCTGTATAATTTGCGCCTCATTGGCGATTACACGAACGGTGCAGCGCTGCCGTCGCTAGTCGTAACAGCAACAGTCGACTTTTAAAGCGACACTGCTTCGTTGCGCTGCGTTGCGCCATCGCAACGGATAGAGTACAGCAGATCACATGCAGAGCGGCGTTGTTACGAAACACATCTATACGTCGTCGCGGCATCTCAGTGAGGCTTTGCACGACTAGTAAATGTGTGCGTTGTTGCCAGGACATCGCACTGCATCACCACACTCCGCTTCTTCTTCGTTCCCATTATGTGTAAATACAACGCAAATGTCGACACAACGGAATATTTTGGAATATTTGGAATATACACTGTTACTTTTCAAGCAGGAACCAAATGTTGTGTGCTTATTCAGACAAGCAAACTGAACAACGTTTACTAACCAATCTTGAAATTGCGAAAAAAAATCAGCTGTTCCATATAAATGTTCAACTTTCACTGATCCTTTTTTTCGAGGGGAATGCGTGACTGCACTGTACTTGCCTTTAGCTAGACGACAAGCATTTGTGGGGTTCTCCCGGCAGAGTGCCGGGCCTACCCACTAAACCCCCGGTGCTCTCCCTGACTTTATGGGTGCGCGTGATAGGGTCCACACTGCGACTACCACTACCAACGCGTCCGGGCTAGCCCGACCTGACTGGTTGGGCTATCGCCAAGGGAGGATTGCCCGAGAACACCAGGGAAATCCTCAGACGGAGGGCCTTACGGCGGCGTATGCACGCAGGCTTCCACGGCAGGGTCATTAGACGGGAATCACTTGTGCAAATGCCCGCCTTCGCCTGCCATCTTCCACTGATCCTAAATGTCTTGAACAGCTATTTATTTTCACGCTTTTTCAAGATTGGTCCCATAGTAAGAGTTGGTCATTTTGATTTTCTGAACATGCGCACAAAATTTGGCTCCTGCTGGAAAAGTAACCATGTATGTAGGAAGTTACACAGGCATCGCTTGAGCTGCACGCCACTGCCGCACCGCATCGTGTGGCTCGGCTCTAATTAAGTCGCTGAGCCGTACAGCGCCGCAATCCGCCCGCAGCCTTTGATCTACCGACATAGCCGATGTAATCGGCGGTTAATTGACTGATAATTTCAAGCTTATATCTGAAAGTTTTCGGCTCAGATCGAATTTCAAGCTTATATCTAAAAGTTTTCGGTTAAGATCGGCGGTAGACAGTTTGTTGTTTACAAAGAAGTTGAGAAGTGTGCTTGTTTAAATAATACCTAGTTAACCGTCGAGTCGTGCGGTACGGGATAGTTAGAGGGTTGCGAGGGTAAACTTGGTATTGCAGCAAAACGCGGTCTCAAAAATGACTAATTTAATTAATACTTTAAGAAATTATAAAATAAAACAGTGTTAGCCTAAAGTTAAGACTATTACTGCTTAGGAAGACGGTGGCGAAGAGAATGATCCGTTTCTTCCTGGCAGTGGTCTTATATACGATTTCTGTACGTGAGTAATGGTTCCGTTTCTAGTCGTAAAATTATAATCCTTAGAGAAAATATATTTGAAGAAGTTAATAGGTTATTGTGTTGGAGGTTAATCCCGCCGCACTGGGCCTTTTTATGACTTTGAGCGTCACGTGTATTAGCTTTAACGTTGCTCATGTCTAATTATATTACAATTTATGAGCTTGTTACTTTACTTTCTTAATCCCTTAAGATGACATGACCTTGTGGAGATGTAGGCACATGTCTCGGTGCATTGTGCATTGGCTCTACATAACTCCTCCCCCCTTAGATCGAAATTATCTAAATGATATTTATTAAGCATTTAGTATAATTTTGATTACTTCATCGCAGAGAAATCGTATAAATCTTAAATATTATATATTATAATACAATAAGTTTATTATTTACTTGGCATAATATGGTGCTAGAGTATAAAATACAATTTATTTGTTAATAAACATTTCTAAAATATTAAGACTGTATTTTTATTAAGTCGGCATGTGGAGCATAAAATCTCTTACTTATTCCATATTCCTTAACTTACAGGTACACTACTCTATATAAATATTATCTTAAACATACATTTTTATTAATTAGTAAGTAATTATAAATAACCCGTTATCCATCTTAACAATATTTTAATCGTTGGGACATTCAAGTGCCAACTACATTTATATAATTTGTAATGATCGATTTGTCGGTAATACACTAAGACAGTGATCTTCATTTATTATTACTGGATATTTTATCCCAATTTACAACATTTGGATTTGTCAACAATACACAAAGACAGTGATCCTTATTCATCAATTTATTATTATTGGATAATTTATTCCAATTTTACACAATATTTGGATTTGTACTCAAAGACAGTGATCCTTATTCATCAATTTATTATTATTGGATATTTTATTCCAATTTTACACAACATTTGGATTTGTACTCAAAGACAGTGATCCTTATTCATCAATTTATTATTATTGGATATTTTATTCCAATTTTACACAACATTTGGATTTGTACTCAAAGACAGTGATCCTTATTCATCATAAAAATTGACAATATTTTATATGTTCATGACATAAAAGGCGATTATTGACGCCCACAATTATAACACAAATAAGCGTTTTAGCTTTAACATAAAATTCAATACACATTTTTTTTGTTTTTATACAGCCATGACAATTACAAGGTTAATGTGTTCTCTTTTCAAACCACCCACGTATGCCTAAGTATTTACCTATCTCATCTACAGTATCCACTATTTGTTCTATTTGCTTCCTACTAGATGTAGGGCTTTGTTCAGAAGAGTTTTCTTGGCTAGTTGATGCCATATGTGACGAGGGAGTTTCCTCAGTCATTTTGATAGGAGGTATTTCCTGACTTTGAGAATTTTCTTGCCTATCCTTAATTTTCTCTTTATTTTGACTCTGTGCCTTTCCAGGTCTTTTTACATTCTTTATTGGGACTTTAGTTTCCCGTTGTCCAATTTTTATGGGAACAACATTTTTACTGGTTTTACCTATCACCTTTGCTTTTTCATAGCGGGGTTTATCCTTTCCTTTTCTTTTATTTACGAGTTTAGTATAAATATCGTCACCTTCATTTAATGAAATCTCATCGCCACTTTTAGTTCGATTTAATTTTTCATTTTGGAGTTTATCCGAAATATATTTATAAAGATATGATGTTTTCTTATTATGTTCTCTCACTAATTGTTGTGAATAATTTTTATCAAAGTCTACGTTAAAACTTGAGTTTAAATCCGTATGACCAAATACTACTTCAAACGGGCTTAAGCCGGTTGCAGTATGAATACTGTTATTATAAGCCATAATTGCGTAAGACATTACTGATACCGCATCCGTAATCTTTTGTTCATATTTATCCAAACGATAAATTTCTATAATTGTTGAATGAAAACGCTCAACAATTCCCATTGAGTTTGGGTTATTAGGAGTTCCGATATGTAAATTGATTTTGTAAAATGCTAATGTTTCCTTCATTAATGCATTATTAAATTCTGAACCCGAGTCGCAACTTATTTTATTTGGTGTTCCGTAAAAAGAAAAGTATTTAATCAGAGCTTTAACAGTCTCTGGTGTAGATTTATTTTGAATTTCGATTGCTTGACCTAATTTTGAAAATGCATCTACGATCGTTAAATAAATTTTTCCCTCTATCGAGAATAAATCAATAAATAGTTCTTGAAACGGTTTTGATTGCGTTTGGGTTAATAAAGTCTTTGGTTTTATTGGATTTCGATCATATTTCATCCTTTTACATAAATCACATGAATTAATGACTGTGGCCACGGTTTCTTCTAGATTTGGCCAGTAATAAGTTCGTTTAATTCTAGTTACTGTTTCTTTTATTCCACGATGACATGTCTTTCCTTCATGATAATTTTGTATTATGTGTTTTTGTTCGTCTTCATCTTCTACGTATATTACGCGTTCCGTACATTCAAATATTTGCGCGGGATTATTTTTATACAATTCCAAATATAATTTATTGAATAAACCTCTAAATTCTTTATTATCAAAATAAATATAAATTCTTTTACCATGTTTTATGTTATTTTTAAGAAACTCTCTAGTCAAATTGTCATTATCCAATGGAATTTTTATTTCAAATATTTTTTGTTTTGGTCGCGATTTATCAGTTATTTTTACATCATTTTTAAACCAATGAGTGATAATTATTTGATAAGGTTTAGTATCAATTGCTTCATCTAGTATAGGAATTCCTTCAGTGTTTTCCGGATCTAAGTAATCTGGAATACTCATTGTTTCTTCCTCATCATATGAACTTATAGATCTTGTTTCATTTTCATCTATAGTCGCTGCTGTCGAATCTATGTAATTTACTTTGATTCTTGATAAGGCATCCGCATTTGAATTTTGTTTTCCACATTTATATATTATTTCGAAATCATATTCTTGTAGACGTAATCTCCATCTAGTTAATTTACTATTCGGTTCTTGTAATGAATAAAGCCAAACTAGAGGTCTATGATCGGTATAGATATAAAATTTTCTTCCATATAAATATGGTCTAAAATGCTTAGTTGCCCATAAAACTGCTAAGAGTTCTTTCTCTATAGCGCTGTACTTTGTTTCAGCTTCATTTAATGTTCTACTGGCATAAGCAATAGGCTTATCTTGTCCGATTGAACCTTGTGATAAGACTGCACCTAACGCAATATTTGATGCATCGGTCGTCAGTATAAATGATTTAGAAAAATCTGGAAATTGTAGTAATGGAGCGTTAACTAACAACTGCTTACAAGTTTCAAATGCTTTTGTATATTCGTCATTTATTTTTAAGCTTTGATATTTTTTCAAACAAGCCGTCAAAGGCTTAGTTATTTTAGAAAAATCTTTTATAAATCTTCTATAATATCCAACTAATCCTAAAAATGCTTTTATATCTCTTGTTGTTTTAGGCAAAGGGTAATTTAAAACTGCCGAAATTTTATCTTCATTAGGTTTTAAGCCTTCTTTGGTTATAGTATGACCTAAGTATAGAACTTCGCTTTTAAGAAATTCTGATTTATCCAATTGAATTTTTAAATTGGCTTTTCTTAATGTTTCAAATATTATTCTTAATTTATTTATGTGCTCATTAAAACTACTAGAAAATACGATAATATCATCTAAATATACTAGGCAAAGCTCTCCTTGAAGTCCCTTTAAGACATTATCCATAGTTCTTTGGAATGTAGCAGGTGCTGTCTTTAATCCAAATGGCATTCGTTTAAATTCATAATGTCCGAACTGTGTGGAGAAGGCAGTTTTCGGTCTATCCTCCTCTTTAATTTCAATTTGATGGTACCCACTTGCTAAATCTAATGTAGTAAAGTATGTACTTTTCCCTAATTTATCAAAAAGATCGTTTATATTTGGTAAAGGATATTTATCATCAATCGTAATTTCATTTAACTTTCGATAATCTATAACCATCCTATATTTTTGTTCGCCTGAAGCATCCATTTTCTTCGGTACTAAGTGTACAGGTGCACTCCATGGCGAAAAACTAGGCTGTATTACATCATCAGCTAATAATTTTTCAACTTGCGATTTTATTTCTGCGGTTTGCGCTGGTGGTTGCCTATAAGGCTTTACATAAATGGGATGATCATTAGTTGTTCGTATACAATGTTTAATTTCATTTGCAAATGATAAAGGGATTCCTTCACAATAAAATATATCTTTGAATTTATTACATAAATGATATATGTCATTTCTTTCCTGTGTATGCATATGCTGTAATCTCAATTTATTTAAATTTTCGTTTAAAAGTTGTTCATATCGTTGATAATTGTTCATATAATTATTCATATAATAAATAGGAACATTTTCCGACTCTTCCATTATTTCGAACGGGTGAAAAATAGTTAATCTTAAAGCCTTGTCTAAATCATTTTTTACTGTAACTGTAGCATATCCTCGTTGACATGTGACTAATTTACTCGGCATTGTTACGCCTGTCGTAAACTCGGTTGTCGATAATAAACCTTGACCGTTGTAAAGGTCAGTGGGGATTACTATTTCTTGAACACAATGAGGCTTTAAATTTATGCCGATGGGTTCGAATTGTGGACTAAAACGTACGGATAAGACCGTTGGTCCAATGATTATTTTAAAATTCTTTAAATCTATATGCACACCAAAACGTGACATAAAATCAATTCCTATTAACCCATCGTATTCTTGTGAAATGTCGTATACATAAAACTTATGTTCTTCATTTATCGAAAATAATTCCAATAATGGAACGTTAATACACCCATTATGCCTACTATGAGCATGAGTACTAACAATTTCAAAATCTTCGCTTAAATTTTTTTCTGAAAAATATTTTTTTGCTATGTCAGAACTAACAAAGGATCTTGCGCTTCCCGTATCAATCATAAAATTCGCGTTATATTTATTTATCCGTATATATGGTAGTTTAGATGTTACCACACTTATTTCGGGGTTGATCGTAAGGCTTTTATTTGAAAATTTTCTGTATTCCTTGACGTGGAAGGCATATCCATATCAACCTCATCTCTGCCATTAACGTTTAGCGTATTAACGGGTTGATGCCGGTTTATTGACCCACTGCCGCTTGCTTCCGAATTAAATTTTTGTTGATAATAATTACGGTTATTCGGTGTTTGATACCGATTACTATTAAAGTTTTGCCGGCTAAAATTATTATTAGGAGTGTTAAAATGCGGTTGATTCTTTTGATTAGTATTCATTTGATTAGATCGGTTATTAAATTGATTAGGCATTCTATTATAGTATTGATTTTGCCCCGTATAATTTTGTCCATTATAGTTAGGGTTTCGCGGGTGCCATAAGCGTTGTGTTGTTTGTATATTTTGATTAGATTTATAATTTGGTTTAATAAACTTCTTTTCGTTTTTGTTTCTTGAGTTATATTGCACGCGAAAATTTTCTTCTTCCATGACGATCTCAAGAACTTGTTCTAGAGTGGAAGGGGATTTTATTCTTACTATTCTTACTAAATCCTCCGGTAAATTATACATAAATACATTTAATGCCATTGCGTTATAAATTTGTATTTTATTTATTCTTAGGGTCTCATCCTCAATTAAGTTAACTTTTGAGAAAAGATTACTTCGTACTCGTTGTATGCGTTGGCAAAATTCTAAGTATTTTTCTTTAGGTCTAATTTGTAGTGACTCTAATTTAATTGCTATGCATCCTTCTGATCGAGGGTCGCCAAAATGCTGGTTGAACAAGGTTTTTAGTTCTTCATAATCTTTTATATCAGGACGTTCGCTTACTAATGCCGCTGCCTTTCCCGTTAGTCGGCTAGTCAATACATGCATATTATATGCATTTTGATATTCTCCCCCCGGAAATTGAGATAATATAAACTCGCATTTACGCAAATACAGATTAAGGTGTCGATAATCGCCATCGAAAATAGGTAAAATTTTAATTAGATCTTGTGGAATCACATTAACCTCGGTCATGTTTACAAAATAATTAAATAAAATTTAAAAAATAAAATTCGCGCACAATTAAGTGTAAATTCACTCGCGCTTGTACTGAGGTAGTTAGGGTTAGTAACGCTTGTCCTGTGATAACAAACTTACATAAGAATTATGTAATGCTATTAGCTTCTTTATAATTGCATGTAATAGTGCAATTAGAGCTCTTAACCAATCTGTATTACTAATATTACGGTACATAAATAAGTAGAGCTTAAGGACGGATATGAGGGTTCAGGGTCCCTCTATAATATCCCACCGATTCCTTCGCCGCCAGGTGGAAAGAAAATAGAATAAGTAAAATTAATATACCGGTTTGCTTCGGATACTTCCGTATTGCTTCCTCTCTCGTGCTGCTTATCCAGTCCCAGAGGTCGCCAGGAAGACTTGCTTCCACGTTGCGTATTTGTTGGGTTGCGGTGCTGGTACCTGCTCCGCTGCTGCCCTGCCGCTTGACGCCTTGTACTGGAGTAAATCTTGAGTATGCCTCTTTCCCTTTTCCCTCTTCGCGGTTACTTATTTATTTTGTTTGCAGGTCGCGTTCGTATTTAAATCGTAGAAACGATTACTTGTTCTTGAAACTAGCCACGACGCGATCCTACCGACTGCGCCAGTTAACCGTCGAGTCGTGCGGTACGGGATAGTTAGAGGGTTGCGAGGGTAAACTTGGTATTGCAGCAAAACGCGGTCTCAAAAATGACTAATTTAATTAATACTTTAAGAAATTATAAAATAAAACAGCGTTAGCCTAAAGTTAAGACTATTACTGCTTAGGAAGACGGTGGCGAAGAGAATGATCCGTTTCTTCCTGGCAGTGGTCTTATATACGATTTCTGTACGTGAGTAATGGTTCCGTTTCTAGTCGTAAAATTATAATCCTTAGAGAAAATATATTTGAAGAAGTTAATAGGTTATTGTGTTGGAGGTTAATCCCGCCGCACTGGGCCTTTTTATGACTTTGAGCGTCACGTGTATTAGCTTTAACGTTGCTCATGTCTAATTATATTACAATTTATGAGCTTGTTACTTTACTTTCTTAATCCCTTAAGATGACATGACCTTGTGGAGATGTAGGCACATGTCTCGGTGCATTGTGCATTGGCTCTACATAACTACCTACTAGCATGTAAACTCTTACCTACTAAAGTTTATCTTTGAAACTTTCGCGCACATTTATAGCAAATTACGCTCTAATTATTCATGAAACTTAATTTAGCCTACGACACAATTACCTGCTGGGGGAACGCACACTATTTTGAATTAAAACAACTGTCCAAATTTCACGTTTCTACCATTAGCGGTTACGGTTGTGCGGTCTATAAATGGGAACTTCTCCTTTTATCTAGATTTTACTGTACCAAATTATAGTTAAAAATGTGCGGATCTCTGTAATTAATAATTTGGTTAATTTAATCAATTAGCAAATACTTTGACATTTTGCTAAGCAATGAAGCTTTTTTTCAATATAGGTAGGTACGAGCTCTTCTCCGTCATCTCACCTGATGGTAATTGACGATAAGGCCGAAACTGGACGCGAACTACTCCTGAATTTCTCAACAACCGAGAAACTGATTATCTTACCTCTATTCGTCGGAGCACAACGATGTTATTTAACACTGTTATTATTATAATAAACTTAGATCAGACAGTGGTACTCGTAGCTAACCAAGCGGGCACAAAACTGCTGATCCATGGGTATTTAATGGTGGTGATGAGATAGCCATAGTAATAGATCATTGTATAACTTTTTCTCTATGTTTAACCTTTAAGTATGGACGTGTAGCCTCACAGGCTCCGGGTAAATGTTAGTTTCTAAGTTTTGTGTACTTCCCCCTGCTCCCCACACTTGAGTAGCTCAGTAGCTTCAGTTTTAGTATCAAAACGACCAGCGAAGGAGGAAATTACGTCATTCAATAAATAATACGTGAGTAATACTTATCTAACAATCTTTTGGAGCCTGTCAGGCTACACGTCCATAGTTGTGTTATAAAAATATTTGTATGCAACTTTATTCTCTTTTTAGATTTTCTTGTAAACTTTGACTTATTTATGTTGGAATAGTAAAAAAATAAAAGGGAGTATGGTAAATATTTATTTTTAATAATTTCTAGTTGATTTTACGGCTAAAAACGTAGTTGTACTTAAAATTACCGAATTATTATAAAAATGTGGCTTATATATTCACGTATTTATACTATAACTAAACCATACTTTAAGTTAAATATAGTATTCAAGCTATTTAAAATAATTTTGTTAAAAAAACACTAGTTAATATAGGAGGCTGTGAGACTACACGTCCAGGGTAGTGTTATGAAAAAATGACGTCCATACTTAAAGGTACCATAAGTACCTATTCTATTACACGAATTCCCAAAAAAAAACAGATATTTATCTTGTTTGGGAATTAGTGGACAATATTTCTGATTGTCATTTTTACTTTGTTTCTTATGTACTAAGTAGCCTGCATTAGATTATAAATAAGCATTTAATATACTCGTACAACCTTGTTTGTAACGGTCGCTGTCGTTCATCAGTTGAGATACAGGATCTCCCTGGTTCGATTGATGGATGGTGGTGATGGAACAAATTTTGAATCAAGCTGTAACTATGTACCCATAAGAAGCAATCAATAAAGTTTTATTATTATTATATTATTATAATTGAATCCCGGACCTCCAAATCAATACTGGGTGGTGTTAACCTCTAGACCACAGATACGGTTCAAAACTTATTAAATTTTAATAGACAAACGTAAAAAATTAAAGGTGTATGTGAAGTCGACCAATTCGCACTGCGCCAGCGTGGTTGAAATAATTGGGTCAGTGGAAAAAATCATTGTGTGGTTTTATGAAACCACGATGCAAGTGAAACCTTTTCTCGGATCGTAGGATTTACCTGAAACATTTCGGAAAATTATTAAATGTAGGGTATTAAAATCGCATATTTAACCTTAACTTAAAACTTTTATTAAGGAAAGAAAATTATAAATAAAATACTAATTTAAAAAACACAGAAAAGCAATTAAAGAAAACAAATCAATAAAATAAACAAAAAAGCAATAAACAAACAAAATAAAAAGAAACTTTAATAAGTGCTCTACACCAGCAGGCGTAACACGGGCCGTCGACAAAACGGGACAAGAGACATAACATGTTTCTTCTCGCTCTGTCCTATAACCATGAAGCGAGATGGGACGAGGGTTAATCACTTCCTCTTGTATACTCTACGCGCCGTGCTAGACCTGCAGAATCGAACTACTGTCACGATTATTTAAAGTCAACGATCTAACACAGGCCAATAACTGACTTAGTATATGAAGTAGTGAAATTAACGATCTGTTTTTGTTTAGTATGCGATAGATGGACTTAAAACGTGTACTTAATCGCTTAAGCACTAATTAGTAGCCCAACATCAATACTTTACCCAACCAATACCTATATCGAAGGATAAAAAGTTAACTAATGGCCAATATCCAGAACAATCGGCTTTTGACGCAGTTTTAAATTTAAATCAGATTATCCGGTCGGATTACACTGCAGCGGCGGTGAAATTGTTTCCAGGCTCAGATAATCCGAAGCCTATTGTGACTGAAAACTGAAAGTTGAACATTCCACCGCAAGCTGCCTCGAGCAGGCATCGATGTTTACCTTAACAGGCGCGCGCAACTTTCAGAGATTTATTTTTTTCGGTTAATGTGGGGGCTTATAAGAGGCATTGAGGAGCTTGGTGGCGCATTGGCGTGTGCGCTTAGTGAACGATAGCTAAGGTTATGCAACGTTCGCTGTGGCCAGTCCTAGGATGGGTGACCAAAATAAGAAACATCTCAAGCTCCTCTGTGCTTCGGGAGGCACGTTAAACTGATCTCGCCCCGGTCGTGTCGGCTAACCGTCCCATCGGACTAGGCGAGTGAAGGAACAGAGTGCACTTGCGTTTGCGCAGTCACTTGGGCACTATAATATACCGAATATCAGTTAGGAGGACATGAATTATAAGAGGCAACTGCAGGTCGGACCAAAGATGAAAGTACACAAAATAAACGTTTCGATGGTCCTCTTTATTTAGTAACGTTTTGCGTTCAAAATTTAAAAAAGGCTTTGTTTGTGTTTCTATGATTTTCATATAATCTCGACTTTCTTTGCTGGATGTTTGAATACAGTAGAAAATCTAGAATATTTTTTTGTTTTTTGAAGGTTTAAATAGCTTTTAATAAATAATAAGAAAAGGAAAACATATGGAAATGCTAATAATGGCTTTGTATATTACATTTTTTTTAATAGAGCAACTATCGTCATTATTCAGGAAGAAAACAGGGTTTGTTTGTATGAAAAAACGCCCCGTATGATTTCTTCTAAACGGCTTGCATTACATGTATACTTATAGGGAAGTTATTAATTTTACACAATATTACCTACATGAAGATATATAACTTTGTGTACATAATTTACATAATAAATTATTGTTTCAATTGTTTAATGTATTGTTAATATATTAATTGTTTAAATGTAATGTATTATTCATAAGTTATATTATACTATGATGACCTAAGTCACAATTGTACAGTCCACCATGATGGCTTTAATAGCGGTAACTCTTTTTCTATATTATTGTATTTAGTTATAAGTATAAGTATTTAGGCATTAAGGTATAAGTACTAAGTATTTAGGTATAAGTACTTTCGTATTGCTCATGTTTCATCAGGCAACGCCATCATAATAATATTTGAGTTCTCGAATCTGTTCCGTTAATTGAAACTCGTGTTCGCGCAATGTTATTTTTCAGCCACTGCTCGACAAATTTATTAAAAAAACTTTCGAGATATCTGTTGCAATACTGTCGTCCAGCACTATAATTTAATTTGGTTGCCTTTATCAGAAACATGAGTACGCGCAAAAGGTTATTCTGGTGGAAAGCTCACATCAGTTAATTGTCAAAGCTAATATTGCAAATTTTGACCCTGTAAGGTCATAATTATTATGAGCCTGTAAAGTACAGCAATTATACAGTGTTTAACTAAAATTCTGGGAACCCTTTCAAGAGCATGCTCAGCATCGATATACGATGGTTTTTCTGTATGTCATTAAAACTCTTCAATCAAACAAATTATAAGAAATATTTAATCATCAATTTATTTGAAAAGTAACACCGATTGCTCAGCTCTTTGTGCACCCGGCGGCACCCCCTCGTCTATGCCGATATTGATAACTTGTAATTATACACATATACATTATAATAATAGTAATAAATTGTAATTATAATTTATTATAGATATATAAATATTTTTTTAAAGAATTTTATTTTATTAATTACCTTGTAGTCATACTTTCACGTGATTACGGAAAGCATCGCCACTAATCCTCTGTTACCTATACCCAATGGATGATTGGTAGAAAAGTTTAAGTTATTTAGACTTTTCTACCAATCATCCATTAAGTTCATCATTTTCACGAACATTTTAAAAATGTACAATAAGGATTTAAATAAGTGAATAAAAATAAAAGGTTCAAAGCATTGTTAAATAAATTCTTGTGTTTCAACAATAAGATAGAGCAATTGTACCAACTTCAATATAAGAATGTGAGGTTGTATGTATTCCTATATTAAATATTATAACTTTTTAGTGTTTTTGAATTCAGTTTTTCCGAAGAGTTTAGATATCCAGGTGATTCTGAGCTTACCTTATATGTTAAGGTAAGTAAAGTTCTAAAGCATTTCCCTTCGATTCAAAACCAATTTATGAGCCTCTAACCGAATTTGTGTTAGAAATTCAATCTGAATTTTTACTGAAAATGTAAAATGACAAATAAAAAAATTATGAATTGAAAAACACTTTACCAAAATAGTTTTGAACATAGCGTTATTCTGATTTCCATTATTGCCGTATGGACAAAATCTTGTAACGGAACTTAATTTAACTTCTCCTTACGACGTCAAAGCAACATCTTGAGCGGTGATGTAAATGAACGCTACCACAATAGGCAACAAAATGTCGGAAGAACAAATTTTGTGACATGGGTCGCCCGAACAATGCCGCGAGCGAGCGTGTGGAGCGAAGACGTTTCTCTTACGATATTGTTTGATTAACTGATATGTCACCGGCGACATTTGGTGACAGCACCAATCGCTCGAGCAAGTAGAACTTCAGTTTTTGCAATGTTTACTTTTGTTTTGTCCGTGGAGAACATCGACGATATTCGCAAAATAGATTCGCTTTTAACAGGATTACGTGCGAGCGGTAACGGCATCCTAAGACTGTCATAGACAAAATAATTTTACTGACCCATTTCAATACACCACATTAGACTGTTAATTACCAATTAATGATTATGACAAACATTATAACAATTTGAAAATTTTGCTTTATATCTAAAATTCTGGATACTAATTTACATCACTACATAGTATAAAACAAAGTCGCTTTCCGCTGTCTGTCTGTCCCTATGTATGCTTAGCTCTTTAAAACTACGCAACGTATTTCGATGCGGTTTTTTTTAACAGATAGAGTGATATAAGAGGAAGGTTTATATGTAATACATTCATATTATAATAGAGAAACACTGAAAATTTTAGAGATGTCTCATGTGATGTCGTAAATAAACACATTTTCTGTTGCGCTTTCATTACAAACGCTGGCTGAAACCTACGAGATAGATCAAAATAATATACTACAATATTGTACACCCTAAAAAGGTCTACAAAATAGTCTGCGATGGTATATGTCTATCTTTTATGAATAACCCACAATAACCATTTTTTATCCTTTACTTTTTACGTGAAGTAATGGCTTATTTACGAAGCGATTTTAAGCAATACAGCAATCCTTATCCAATTGAATACCTTAAATACATTGTGCATTTAATAAGTATCAGCATTGCACCCGTGCGAAGCCGGGGCGGGTCGCTAGTTTATAATAATTTCATTTATTTATAGGTACCTAAATCATTTGATAAAATAAAATCACATAGGAGCATCAGACAAATGTACATATGAAATTCGAAGAACTAAAAATACATTGGTACAATGGCGGTTTCGAACCCTGGACCATCCGATTGGAAGGAAAGTGTCCAGTCCACAGCGCCACCGACGCTCCCTAACATTATTACAATATCATTTGTTAAAACAACTACGCATGGAATGGCATATTGATAGTTAGAATTTGATCGTAAAGAATTATTTAATACATATATGACTATGTACTAACTAAATGGACGCAGTTGTCTAATTAAAATAAAATGATTAAGCATACACTCTTAATCAAAGTCAATCTAGTATTTATTCAAATATGAATTAAAAAAATAATTTAATTAAAAAAAATATTCTGTCAAAACTGATAGCTTTATCATGTGTCGAGATATACCTACCTAATACATATTATTTTGAGCTGGGTATTGCTGCATTATCATTGCTTCATTTACATCAGATTCAGAAGAGAATGCTTGAAAGTCATTTTCACTGGCACAGCGCCAGCTTGGTTATCCCCAAGTAAAATATTTTACATTAATTTAGTTATTTTCGATATTTAAATGATATTATGACACTTATTACCGGCTTTAATGCCTCCTCTAATAATTAAATAGGTTTTCGATATGTCAACATATCGATGATTTTGATCTGTAAAAATCTTTTTATTTTATAATAACTTATTGATATCAATTTCTGACTGTTAGCGGCAATCGTTTATAACATTAATTATAACAATTGTATAGGTACTTACAGTACCTATACCTATAGCGCACAGTATTTTTTGTAATA
This sequence comes from Schoenobius gigantellus, assembly GCA_963935595.1. Classification (NCBI taxonomy): domain Eukaryota; kingdom Metazoa; phylum Arthropoda; class Insecta; order Lepidoptera; family Crambidae; genus Schoenobius; species Schoenobius gigantellus. The sequence continues at coordinate 27,819,144 of OZ012554.1, forward strand.
TGCGTAATGTTGCTTGAAGTTAATTTGTATTCTTCAATGATGATGATTCTTAAAGTACATAATAAATAAGGGAATATCAAAATGTTCTATTATCAACCGACTTCAAAAAAGGGCGATTTTCTCTATTCGATGAGTATGTTTTTTTGTGTGTATGTTACGCGATTACGCCGCCAATTGTATACCGATTTTCAAAATTATTTTTGTATTCGATAAAGTACTTCTGGGATGGTCCCAAGGTCATCAAAGTTAGGATCTGATGATGGTATCCAATAAAAATCGCGGGAATCCCAACATGCTTTGTGTGTATGTTACACGATTACTCCTCTAATTGTGGAACGATATTCAAAATTCTTTCTAAACAAACAAAATTGTTACCTACAACTTAAATTCAAAAAATGAACTCATTCGTTTCACAATGGCACGAGAATCAAATTAACATACAGTCGCGGATCAACGAGTTGCGCATTTATTATCTATTATTAATGGAGAAATATTGAATTGAATGAGAAACGAATAATATGATTATATTGGAGGCTTTGAACAACAAAATGGAAAACAATTAGACCACACGAGGATTTTGTTCCGATTTCGCATTAATATGCATGTATCGCACAAAGCGAATAATCATTACAGGTAGAAAATTTAAAACAATTCACGCAAAGCTCTGACTTTTTAAATCTTTACTAGTTAAACCTTATAAAATTGTAAAAAATCCAAACGATTGGGTAAAATATAATCATTTTTTAGAACGCAAAAGTATTAGTATTTTCGTATAATAGAATAGAAAGATTTGATGTACAAGAAATCGATTATTTATTTAAAAATGAGCTGACAGAACTTAAGCCGACGTCATCTGCTGTACCATGCCACCATAGAATGACGCTTTGTCAATCCTATAAACCTGACTTATGTATTACTGTATGTATGTATTACTGTATGGGACTTGTATGGGAAGACTTATTTCCATTCTGATGGCGATACCTGATTTTCAAATTTGTATAAAACTTGAATAGGTGATGAGTCTCGGTTAGTCAGTCAGGACAAAATATTCTATTATTCTTCTACACATAAATGAAATCATATCCAAGATATAATTCCAAAAAGTCTTCATTGTCATCTACTCCGAAGGATTCTAATATCTCAAGTTTCCAACACACCGAGGACGCACATAATGGCCGCCATTTGGTCAGCTCACTGGCAAATACTCGGAGACGCCCTTCTAACAAATTGCACGTTGTAATAACAAAAGATAATGCCCTTGAACATGGAGAGATCGTGAAAAAGAATGGGACGATAATGCCTCAATAAGGCCATTGGTCTGAGAGAGTAATGGTTTTTCATATAATGTTTATAGTTCGTGTTGGTGCATTAAGATTGAGTAATTTCGCCGTTCAATGATCGAAGATCATTATACGATGATTGAACTTGAAACAAAAGGCAGCAATTAATTTGTTATTTATCCACACTAACAGCCGGTTTCAATATTCTATCTATCTGTGGATTTGGCTACTAGCGATAGGTATTTGACATTAGCTCCATACAAAATACGTCAAAATTCTATCTCCAGTAAATAGATCTAGGGATTGATAGGATATTGAAACTGATCGTAACAGGGACAACTATTGTAATACTAGGTTTAGTAGGTTTCAAGGTTAGGAATAGTAGGTTTCAAGAAGTGTTATATAACTTAAATATTAACCCCATAAAACCTATCAAATGTTAGTCGGACGCACACAAAATAGATGAAAAAAAATGCTATTTTATTGTTAAATCTGTTAATTATCAACGTTGCACAGGTATTTTTACATCCATGTAAAAGAAAAAAAAAATCGGAAATTGAGAGTCTTCGTGGTTAGAACAGGCAAAGAGCTTAGAAACTCCAATTCAACTGATTTGATGAATTTTCAAGGCATACTTATAAAACCAAAAAAATTGAAAATTCTTTATTTGGTGTTAGCTTTATGGTGCAATTCACACAATTATATCTGAAGAAGCAAAACACGTTCAATTTTCATTCTGATTGCATTTTAATTAAGCATTCTTAACATTTTTTAATATAAATAATTCAATACAAAAAACTTTCACTTCGCAGCATTCAAACCTGCATCTTCAGCATACCTTGTTGACGTCATGACCAATCGCCCACCGAGGTCTTACGCACACAACCCGAGCAAACTGTTCTGTTTTACCTAAGCGACATAAGAAGCTATGCAGTTATCAACTTTATTACCCTGCAATAAAGCAACCGTCGTACACGAGTAGCTTTGCTGGGAAACCTCGCCTTAACGCTCATCAACAGTGTTAGTCTAGATATTTGGCGGGGTCTCCAAACTACGACCCGCCAGTGCCATCAATCGGGCCCGCAACAGCTTATGTAATTGAAATGCAAAAAAAACGTATGTTTGCTTAGGTCACGCACTCTGCGACTAGTCTAGAAATATAGTTTAGGGCAGAAAAATTAAAACTGTTATGCCTCTTGGAACATACTGAGGTAAACATTATGGCCCTAAGGCTTCAAAGCTTGGAGGCCTCTGGTCTAGATATTTGGCTTGTTAAACAGCTTTAAAACGGAACCGCCCCGTGAGAGAGCGCACTATGGCTAGCTTCTAGTTTAGGGCCCGGTCATTAAATAGCTGTTTGCAACTTTTCTAATTAGTCGAGAAGCATTAATCTTCTTGACGTCGAGCGATTTGGTGGTACTTGTAGCGGCAGGAGGATTATAGATATAATTATATTTTGAGGAACACTGGATATCGCTAAAGACAAAGGTTCGTTGTCTGGAAACTGACTGGTTATTTATTTATATGACTAGTCAGTCCGGCTTCATAGAGGTAGAATTTGGTAGCAAGGATAAGAAAAAAATTTGAACGTATAAATCGAGTAACGAGAACGGAAAATATTTAAATTGAGTGCTAACATATATAGACTTTATAGATAAATCAAAACAAACCAGTTCGAATTGAAGGTGTAAAGTTTATGTATTTTTTTAACAATACAATATGAGTTTCACTTGTGCACTTTCAGAAAATCTTTAACCAAAACCTGGTCCGGAAAATTACCAACAAAATCAGCCAGATGATTAGGCATTTTCAAGTTACGCACCTATTATTACACTGTGCATACACATAAATAAATATATTACATGACTTTAGGCCCTTTACACACTGCTACCTTTTGTAACGACACAGATGCAAACGCTAAAGCTGTTCAGCCAGTATGATAGGTACGTATATATTTTTTCACTGAATTATCATCGGCGAGAGCAGATGTCATGTATTGTGTTTTTTTTCGAGATTTTTATTTGATATCCTATGCTAAGAACGTCACTTCCTTCTATATGGCCAGTCCCCGAAGTTTGAATAACTCAAAGCGAAACCACCACAGTGGAAACTATACAGTTAAAGTTTAAAGCAATTATTGGAGCAGCTCATCAAAGCATCCCAGGGACAGTACAAAGGACGATGAAACCGTACAATTCCTTTGACTTTAAAGACGTAAAATATTCCAGAACTCTCCACTATTTTAAATCGAATCAAGGCGTTTTGTCTGGCTCATACACATCTTTCTTCATTCAACTTAAAGCATTAGTATTAGGACATAGCTTTTAGGAAACTTGTTTATAATCTACCTATCTTCTAATATATAAAATTCTCGTGTCACAGTGTTTGTTACCAAACTCCTCCGAAACGGCTTGACCGATCTTTATGAAATTTTTCGTGTATATTCGGTAGGTCTGAGAATAGATCGTAAACTATTTTTTATACCCCTAGGTGATAAGGGTGGAACTATCTAGATTTTTTTTATCAATTATTATAGCGAAACATAAATATTCCTGAACTCTCTACAATTTTACATCGTATCATAGCGTCTGGCTCATACATATTTCTATCTTTATTAAATTTTTCGAAGCATTTGTATTAAGACATATTTTTTAAGAAACTTGTTTGTAAGTAATGTACACAAACTCTGTTCGTAACCAAACTCTTCCGAAACGGCTTGGCCGATTTTTATATTTTTTTGTGTATACTCGGTAGGTCCGAGAATAGGAGGTCGGTGACTCTGTGGTCTCGGCACGTGCCTTCCAATCGGGAGGTCCGAGGTTCAAGACCGCCATGTACCAATGTGTTTTTCGTTTTCGAATTTCATATGTAGGTACATTTGTCTGACGCACCTACGGTTAAGGAAAATATCGTGAGGCAACCTGCGTACATCTGCGAAGGAATTCAATGGTGTATGTGAAGTCGACCGACCAATCCGCACTGGGCCAGCGTGGTTGACTATGGCCTAATCACCTAAACATAGTGTAATAGCTGTGAATACGTCGTAAATTATTTTTACACCCCTAGGTGATAACGGATTTTTTTTTGCACAGCTAGTACTTATATAAAAATCTTGTGTCACAGTGTTTGTCCGGGATAAACTTCGGAACTACTGAACTGATTTTGATGAAATTTGGCTTATTGTACTATGTAATTTAGTCCAACTTAAAAGATAGTATAGCTTTTATCTGGATTTTTGATCTCCATATTTATTACAAATTAAATATTTATTTTTTGATAAAGGGGATTGGATTGTACAGGCAAATCATCATCATCATTGAATTTCTTAATATGTAATTAGGCGTTTGATTACTTAGATTTATAACGAGGTAGTTTTGATGCCATCCTATCCCCGAAGGTGGTAAAGTGGGGTAAGAGAGAAATGAACATTTATTTTGGAAATTCATTATTTCTTGATTAAAAACTATAAAACGAAAGCTTACTCTACTGAAATCGTATCCACTCTGCATTTTATAAGTAACGTGAAAATAACACAACAACAGCTATTACAGCATTGATCTCACAAAACCATTATTAAGTTCCGTCCATTCGCTAAGTGTTCTGCGTACAAATCGAGAGGAGAAATAAAAGAGTTTAGACCATAGTGTTTCACCGTAAAGGTGACGACTGATCTGGAGACTCACTATGATCGCTTATAGCAAGGTTTAAACAATATTGAAATAGATTTACCGCTCTTGCTGCGTTCAATATTTTAAAACAGCTACGTGAATCAGAATAGTACATTACAATATAATTGCGTTATACTGGTTATAACTGACCAGGTGGAATTTCAGCCCGAGCCTAAGGCGAGGACGTAATAGAGCCGACTGTATAATCAATATACGCACGTATATCGTACGACGTTTTTCTACATACATCACGTGAGGAAAAATACATAATAAACTGGATTTTTTGATTAAATAACCAAAATCATTGTTGATTTGTAGACTTAACTAAATAATGTATTAAAATAAACGTTTATTAATTGTATTTAAAGTAACAGAGTTTATTTATTAACAAAAATATTTACCTACTGTTTTAAAGACAACTCTTGGCTGATTTAGAAAAAATAACACTATAATGCAAATAGTGCGGTTATATATTGTAACTGCGCTTTAATTATATGTTATAACACACGAGTGTTTTATAATCTGCTTTATGTAACTAAAACCCGTAAAATTAAAACCACTTTACGAGCGAGTGTGTTGAAAAACGTAGTAACCAATAGACTTTCATTTTTATTGCCCAAAAAAGTATTTTTATTACAGATACAATACAATATAGAATTAAAAGTGACAGCTTCGCAAACCTATTTGGTGCTTAACTGCGAGTGCAAATGTTGTTTAATATTTAGGTAAAAAAAAAAATACTTTTCGACCAAGAGCCAAATGTGCGTGCTTGTGTCAGTCAAGCAAACTGAACAACTTTAACTATGGGAACAATCTTGAAATATCAAAAAAAGAATGTTCAACACATCTAGGTTCAGTGGATGTGGAAAATTTGTATGAAGCGAATGTTCGCGTCGAACGTGTTACGCTACGACGCGAATGCTCCGGTCATTCGCCACCCTTAACGCGGCACTTTGGTCCGGTGATATTTTTTCGCGTGCTCTTTTTTTGCGCCGATGCTTTCAAACGCTACGCGTTGTAAAACGGCGTGTTAAACTGTCGAATTTCATTTTAACTGATGCAGTGGGCTGTTTTTTTACGACAAGCATTTGTAACTCTAGCGGATTGTCGGACAAAAATTGTTTGCGTTTACGCGTGCTTTTCCCGAAAGGTTAATTGGACGGTGTTACTACAAAAAGTTTTTAAACACTATTTGAACTAGAACATGATGCTGTTTCCTTTAATTTAAAGGAGGGATAGTGACAGCATCGTGTTTAAACAGTGTCTAACATAAGACAGTTTAGACCCAAAAAAGGAAATTCAAATGAAAAAAGGAAAGGAGTGTTACGCCTATGTGCTCATCTTTTCGTAATTTGTCAATCTGTCCGACATACCGAGATCTCGGTAGCTACTGGGACACCTAGACAGTTGTCCAACTGCCGACGATAAACGAGAAGTGAGTAGAGCTAGAATTAGAAACAAGTTGGCGAGCAGCGGAAAGCGAGTGTGTAGTTCCAATAGTTTTCGCACCTGGGCTACAAGCGAGAGTGCGAGTAGGACGGGCGATTACTCGCGCCACTTGCGTTTTTTTAGAATTGTCGCTGCCACTACTATAATGCTATCATAGAATACATCATCATTGTCGTCTGAACTAGACAATAATGATAATACAAATGAGTGTGCGCTTTCAGATCCGCACTGTAGAGAAATAACCACTGTTGGCTCTCTCGGCGTGAGTTCTGATCGCTAAGCAAGTATCTCTAAGCGAGTATATTCTTTGATAGCTCTTGTCGCTCAGTGACGAACCAGTGGAGCGAGTCCTCGCCGGCGGTATGAACAGTCAGCGACCAACTATTTATATATGCATCTCTTTTGTTTACACGTAATGTATATCTATTATGCGTTTCTTGAGCGAGAAAATAGCCGATAGTTAGTCGTTTCCTCGCCGTCGGTGAGACAACTGCCCTAGAGACACCGGGCATAGAATAGATAATAGTACTACGTACAGAAGTTGCACTCCTTTAATTTCTATTTTTACTAGATTACCTTATCCCCACTTCATTAACTTCCTATATAAAATTCAAATTCAAAAATCTATTCAACACATAGGCCCTTACAGTATTTGTTGAACTCAAAAACGAAATTCTCATGACAACACATTTAACCTTGTATGTGCATGCACCCTAAACATACCTATTCAAGATATCTGCAAATATAAGTACGAGAGATAAAAAAGTTACTTAGTAAGTACTCTACACCTGTTCGGCAATTGGGAGAGCCATTACGAGATGAACAGGCGAGCAATCGGGAAGGTCTAATGAACAAGATTCCACAACCATTGTCGTATAATTTTATCTGATATTTTAACTGTTATTATGTTCTATAACAGAAAAGTACATATGAGCCACAAGTTCCCATAATAATAATCTATATGGGATAATACTATGAACTAATACATTAATATACCTACTGAGTGGTTAAAATGTGAAACATATGAAGAAGTTGAAAATCTACCCATTCGAGTAACATGAATGTAATGAGAGTAAAATAACAATAAAGAGCAAAAGTGAACTGTAAAAGAGTTTCTTTGCATCACAAAGCACACACACATAAAGCTTGTTTTCATTATACATATAAGTCACGCGGCAATATCTATGTTATGAAATTTAAAACATTATTAGGAATGTTCCTGATCTTCTTCTCACCTAGTGATCATGTAAATGAAAGACATCATTGACATGATCATCAGCCTAATGCCCACTGTAGGCCTCTCCAAATGCTTGCCACTAAGTATGAGCAGCAGCTATTCGCATTCAGCCCTTGCCAGACCTTGCGAAGATCGCCGCTCAACATAGTTTGAGGATAAAATATCACAAAGTAAATAGATAATACTACGATTGCTGATATGTGATCTATACCCTAGATCGCTTTTCCTGTGATTACCAGTTCTGCGGTTAATGATCAGCCTTGGAGCGTCAGTGGCGCTGTGGACTCGGCACTGGCCTTCTAATTGGGAGGTCCGTGATTCGATCCTGCCGTGTACCAAATTACCAATGTGTTTTTGTTTTTTTTCGAATTTCATATGTACATTTGTCCGACGCTCCAACGGTGAAGGAAAACATCGTGAGACAACCTGCATACATGTGCGAAGAAATTCAAAGGACACTGTGAAGTCCACCAATCCGCACTGGGCTAACGGGGTTGACAAAGACTGAGAGAGACACCCTAATTTAAGGTAGGCTCGAGCCCCTCGGTGGAGACATATATGAGCTGTGGTGTGGTCAGTCTAAGCCACTTCAGCTAACCTATCCGGTGAGTTACGGTGATATCTTTCGTTCCTTGTCGGATCACCTTGAGGATCCGAAGTGAAATTACAGATGGGGGTGTCTCCTCCTACTCACTTCGACCTCCTTGGAATTTTTGTGCAACCACTTCCTGATTGGTATTGTTGACGACAGTTCGATGTGTCGGGGACCCGGAACTTAGCAGAGGACGTAGGGTAGGCGAAGCCTATGCGGGCCCCATTCCCCATAAACCGCGTCATAAAATAATTCGGGCCCTCTAATTGGTCCGCGGGCGGGATGTCCCCCCGCAGATCGAGGGATAGTCTATAAATATAGGGCGAGATATTGTAAAATTGTAGTCAGTTAGTTCAAGTCGTGTTGTGAACAAATCAATAAAGCTCCTAAGTGATCATCTAGAAACCAGTGTTAAGGTAACATCGCTATCAAGTACCTACATACAGTCCACTCTCAACATCTTGGTCAATCGAAACGGATACCAACTCTTGAGCGGAGAAGAGATCTCTAGTCACATTGAACGGTGACACCGAACTGAAGGGATCTCAACTAGCCACGATCGGCGACGATCAACAGGTATAATTATGGCTTCTAGCCTGATAGAAGGAGATATCACCACGCATCGTTCAAACTATTGGTAATAACAGAACTTCAGTTGAGCGAATTTCAGTTTTCATTATTAACGGAAACCTCTGAGAGTATCCCCCTTCCAAGAAACGTTAAATCCTTGTTTATAAGTTGCACTTATTACACCCCGTTAGAATCTTTCGTGCAATCCCTTCTTATTGGTATAATTATGGATTCTAGCCTGGTAGAGGGAAATATCACCATGCAACGATCAAATTATTGCTAATAGCTGAACGCGAATTTCAGTTTTCATGCTTAATGAAAAAAATGCTGTAAGTATCCCCGTTTCAAGATCTTACGTAAAGTTCTTGTTAGTAAGTAGCACTTATTACACCCCTTTAGCATCTTTTGTGCAACCACTTCTTATTGGTATCATTATGGCTCCTAGCCTGATAGAAAGAGATATCACCACGCATCGATCAAATTTTTGCTAATAACCGAACGCGAATTTCATTTTTTAAAACTCAGCATTTTGGTTACCAACAGCGAACAAATTATTGGCAAACATTTTAATGCGAAAATAACTGGCAACATTTGCACAACACAAACAACAAAAAAGCTAGTGCCGATAACAAATAGCCGGCTCGGAACGTCAGAACTTCTCCCATTCAAAAACGCCGCACAAAAGAAATGCAATAATCACACTTCGGGGGCCGTTAACAATACTCATTTCAGGCCGCGCTGTTTGCGAATCAAAACATTGGTATAATTAAATTTATTGCCCGAGCGTAACTGCCGTTTCGAGTTATTTACAGCTTTCATTTCCGATTTTGCTTTAGAACTGGCCTTTTTTTCAACCGTCCGCTTGTCAACGCAACTGTTGCTTATTTGACGCGTTTAGAATGGAATTTGACGGTTTTCGGACTATTTGCGTTTTTGGGTGTGATGGCGGTTGTAAAGGCGCACATTGTTAAAATTCACTTATTTTATATTCGTTACTTTGCAATTATTTTTAACCGCCTTCGTAAAAGGAGGAGGTTTCTCAATTCGACCGTATCTGTACATTTTTTGTATGTATGTTCGCGGATAACTTAACGTTTATAAATTGATTTTGATAATTCTTTTTTTGTTGGAGAGGAGATAAGAATAAGAGTCTCCATATAAACGCCTTAACATAACTTCAGTTCTCAACCTAGACGGTTCTATTTTCGTACATACTCTAGCTGAATACCAAGATAAAAATATCTATGTAATTTATTATATGAGAATAATCCTTTAATCTGGAACTTTATTAAAAATTGTTTTCTCCCATATTTGGGATATGAACCAAAAAAACTCAATTTGTTCTATTACCGATATTAAATATTGTATCATTGGGGTTTCGTGAACGAAAGAATTTAGTGATAAAATTTACCGGCTACGTTACTCTGAACCGTACATAAATCTAATACTTATATTAAATTCTCGTATTAGAGTGTTTTTATCGAACTCCTCCAAAATGGATTGATCGATATTAATAAAGTTTTTTGTGGAGGTATATCTCATAGGTCTGAAAATAGATCGTAGGTTATTTTTCATACCCCTAGGTGATAAGGGTAGCCCTATCCAGAAATTTTTAGCGTTTAGCTATAATAAAGCGGAACGCAGTTCGCGGGCACAGCATTGCATTCATGTAGCACAGAACAGGCGTATTTTATACTAGCTGTGCCAGCGAACTACGTTTCGCCGTATATTTTTTACCCGTTTTTGCAACATTTGTCATTGATGCTCAGCTCCTATTAGTCGTAGCGTGATGTTATATAGCCTAAAGCCTTCCTCGATAAATAGACTATCCAACACAAAAAGAATTTTTCAATTTGAATCAGTAGTTCCTGAGATTAGCGCGTTCAAGCAAACAAACAAACAAACAAACTCTTCAGCTTTATAATATTAGTAAAGTATAGATGTACAGTAGGCAACCCGTGAAGATTTACACTTGCTGCGATCACAGCTGATATTACAAGCGGCATAAAGGTCATAAAGTACGAGTATAAACAGAACATAGGCCGTCATACAGTAAGATATAATGTATTCGTCGATGAAAATAAAGTTCATTTGCGGAACTACCCATACCTGTGGCACGTACAGAACGCTTGCATGCAACATCCACTGTTTTTTCTGTTCCGTGGGTAAATTTCCCAGACGAAATTGATATCAAAATATTTGCGCGAAAATAAAACACACTTCTCTCGTTGACCTATTTTTACTCTGAATCCGATTGTTGAGGCTAATAAAAAATGCTGTCAACTGCTACCCTCAGGTTCAAAATTTGTTTAATGGTTCACACCTACATAATGATCCGACGGCACTTTGCCAAACAAAAGGTCTTTACGGCGGAGGGAAAAATAAGGATACGAATTGAAAACAATTACTGGAAGCAAGTTTCGTGATAACATCCCGGGGGCGACTTTTGTCAAACGAAAAGAAAAAGGCGAATTTTAAGATCCTCTTTTCAGGAATTTGTTACAAATTATTTGCTCCAAATGTGAACTACGCGTTAAGATTTTACGGTTTTGTTTTGTTGATTGTGTTTTGTTTAGGTCTACTATACAATGGATAGATATAAAGTCCGCCTTTGTACACAGTCGTAGATAATGATGGAAATAAAGAAAAAATAAGCAAAAAAAAAACTTAAACATCTTTAAAAAACAAAATTATGAAAAAAGGAGCTCTACACCAGGATCGAACCACTATTACCTGTATGTGGCAGCAGTGGTTCGATTTTAATCTAGAGCTCTGGTGTAAAGTGCTGCACAAACTTGTGATAATTCGCTTATAATAAAAGTTTCGACGGCGAAACTTATCAGATTGCAGGCTATGTAAGCTGTACGTTGCTTTACTTAAGTATTTATCAATCTGGACTCAAAGTGAACATTTTTTTTTAATTTAGTGGAAGCATCATGTTGTATGCAATGCTTTTTTTTCAGAATATAACGTTGATAACCATTCGGAGCGTCTTAGGCGCTGTAGACTCGGCACTTACCTTCCAATCGGGCGGTCCGGGGTTAGAAACCGCCATGTGTTTTTCGTTTTTTTCGAATTTCATATATACATTTGAAGGAAAACATCGTGAGGTAAACTGCATACGTGAAGTCGACAAATCCGCAATGGGCCAGCGTGGTTGACTAAGACCTAAACACACTAACTTAGGGTAGGCTCGAGCCCCTCGGTGGGGACGTATATGAACTGTTATGGTGAACCATTCCGAACCTAATCAACAGATTCTCAAGGCTTACTGAGATCTGATGACTATTAGCAAAATTGATTTGTTTGAAACTAAAGATTTCCTTACAGAGTGGTATTCCAGCTTTTTAATGCTAATGGTTCTCCGATGCTAATGTAAGTACGAGTAATATTTTAACACCAGCTCGGGACACATATTATGCATGCACCTAACCGTTACAGAGCCACGGCCCATTTCTGATATTATTAACACCTCCAAGGCTTTTAGCGGAATTAAATGACGGCTAACGATAAACGCTTTTAAGCCAGACACGCAATTTAGTTTGCTTTGTTAAAGAAAACATGGTCATAGTCAAATATGAAAGGTAGGAAAACTTCTGGATTTTGGATGGTATTTGAAAAATTATTTTTGATTAATAAAACCTTCTAATACTATTCGATGAAATCGGGCGTTTGCGACTAGGGTCACGTGCCCAATTTCATCCCAAATACCTACGCTGCTCACACAAAAGTACTCATATAGACCCACTCTTTTCTCCCCTTTTCTTTCAAATATCTTCAATACAGAGCTACTTTTCTTACATAATGTCCTCCTAACCGATATTCGGTCACGGCGACCAATCTCAACAGGGACTAGCCATTTGCGCAGGAGATATTATAGTGCACAAGCGACTGCGCAAACGCAAGTACTAATATTATGTTATCTGTGGCAAGTACACTCTCTGTTTCTTCACTCGCCTAGTCCGATGGGACGGTTAGCCGACACGACCGGGGCGAGATCAGGCGCAGAACCCACTGTTTAACGTGCCTTCCGAAGCACGGAGGAGCTTGAGATGTTTCTTATTTTGGTCACCCATCATAGGACTGACCACAGCGAACGTTGCTTAACCTTAGCAATCGTTCGCTGAGCGCACGCACCAATGCGCCACCAAGCTCCTCCATAAATATATTACAAGCATATGTGTCGTAAATTTTATCTTGCATACCATTGGAAAATAACTTTAAATTGATTAATAAGTTAAATAACGATAAAATTTGCAGAATATGCAATTTTTTTCAACTATTATCTTTATCATTTATCTGTGATGGTTTTATAATACATCTATCACTGCTTCCTTTCTTTCCGAGATGTCATGCGAGCCGACAAGAGATGAAAAACTCGAAAAAACCCCACATCGCGGAGTCAACCCGGCCAGCGTGGTGTTGTTGGACAATTCCTTGGTCTGAGGAGAGTTTAGCTCAGGTCTGGCAATTAAAAGTGTGTCGGTTAATGAGATAACTCTTTATCACTTCTTGAAAAGTACTCGTATGTTACAAGCTTTTATTTAACTCGCAATGTATTTATGTACATTCGGGTCAAATCTTCAAGTCAAATTTGACCCACTTGTTTCCGATTGAGATAAAATTTGGTATACACCTTAAGTTTCGCTGACGATGTAATTATGAATAATTAGTATCGTCCTAAATCTAAAATAACCACTGCAACAAAATGTAGGATTTAGATATTTTTATACAACCCCCACAATGTGGATATACCTATCAAATGAATGGGCTTGACTTGTAAAAAATTCTTGTAAAATCTATTAAAAATATTCAAATCCAAGATGACTGCCGCAACAAAAAGGCAGATTCATCATCACAGCTCATAAACGTCCCCACCGAGGGGCTCGAGCCTACCCTATGATAGGGTGATTAGGCCTTAGTCAACCACGCTGGCCCAGTGCGGATTGGTCGACTTCACATACACCACTGAATTTCTTCGCAGATGTATGCAGGTTGCCTCACGATGTTTTCCTTCACCGTAGGAGCGTCAGACAAATGTACATATGAAATTCGAAACGAACAACACATTGGTACATGGCGGGTCTCGAACCCCGACCTCCCGATTGGAAGGCAAGTCCCGAGTCCAAAGATTACATAATATTTTTATACGACCCCCGCAATAAAGAAAATGAAAAAAATTTAAGATGCCCGCCGTTGCAAAGTGGAGAATAACATGTTTTTGTACAACCCTCCCCAACATGGGTATCAAATGAAAGAGCTTGATTTATAGAATATAGTGCATTATTTTGAAATAACGATCAAATCCAAGATGGCCCACATAAGATAAAAAAATATAAAATAAATTAAAAATCAAAAACATTTTTAAAAACAAGCTTTTGTGCTCTAAAGAGAGGAAAATAAACTTTTAAACTAAATTATTTGAAAACTATAATATTCGAAATAGCAAAGTATTTGTTTATATTGATAATTTTAGATAATAAGTCACATTTAGTAATTAGCCAATAAGTACAAAACTCAATGGAAAAATATATTATTTGTGCCTGTTCCAACTATCTCATTATTTGAGCTACTGTGTATAACTGCACTGTAACAAAGACATGTAGAATCCTCAGGCTGAATAGCAAAGTGCGTAATGATTAAATGATACAGTGTTACATTTCCATTCGAAAGATATACGTGAATATTTTAATGTAGATTTGAATTTATATTCTTCGTGTGAATTCTTCGTTTCATTTATCATTTCTTATTTGTTATGTAAGAATTAATAACGTAGACGCCTGAAAATTAAAAATACTAATGTTAACCTATTTCTTGTTTTTTGTACTTCAGGAAGAAAAATCATATGACTTACAAACTTAGTATAATATTCAGATATTGATTCTCATGAGAAATCAATTTGACACCTAAGACGTGTAAAGTCAACGATGCATATTGATTTACACATTTATATAATTTGTATAGTACTGGTAATATTATGAAATGGTAAAAAAAACTGGGTAAGAAATTAAAAAATCACAATTTACCAAAAATAATCAACACGTTACTCGCTTGCATAATTACCTTAACTCCTTTTTAGAATTCCTCTTAGATTTATAGCTGGACATTATCTTGAAGTCTAAGTAACTGCTCTGGGCAAAGAAAATTCAGATCACGCAGCTATCTTAGCCCACTTGGCTCTGGCAACATTAGCATGCAATTTAAATAGTGACCCTCTCACTAAAACACTTTGCAAGGATAAAGCGTTTCTCTGAATTAGCTCTGAAAGCGATGGTGCATATATCTTACTAGCTTCTGCCCGCGACTTCGTCTGCGTGGACTTCAGAATTGGGTCTAATTTTTCCACGGGAACTATTTGAGAGACCATTAAGGAATATAAAGTACATGTCCTTTTCTATAGCATAGGTGACATGCATACTTCAAAGCTGTCTGCCCGCGGCTTAGCTCGTAAACCATTTTCAATTTTCCCTCGTGAACTACTTAAGTAATCGGGATAAAAGGTAGCCTATGTTCTTTTCCATGCCAAAGGCTACATGCATGCCAAATTTCATCCAAATCCTTTCAGCCGTTTTTGCGTGATTGAGTAACAAACATCCAAACATCCACACTTTCACATTTATAATATTAGTAGGATTAGCTGCAACTCTAAGTTTGAACCTTTAGTGGCAGTGATCAGGGCACATCGCTAGGAGGACCAGCGGTTTTGGGGTCAAAGGAGACGTAGCGTTGGTAGGCCCCCACAAACTAGCTCCAAAATCTGTAGGGCCTGCAAGGAGGGAGAAGAGAGCATGGAGCACTTACTGTGCCACTGCGATGCCCTAGCCTGCAGGAGATTAAGGCTGACAGGAATTGGATACCCAAAACCGGAGGATTGCAGGGCCATACCACCAAAGGACATTGTCGATTTCTGAGCACGATAGACTGGACCGTAAGTGGGGATGGCTTTACGGACTAAAGCTTAGGAAAGCACAAAAGATCCATGGTGGGTCGAAGTGCGAAGGTTCAATTTGATTGGGCCGCCCTCACCCGAAGATGAGATAAGATAAGAAGGCCTCCACAAATAGGACCTATAGTTTGGTGAAGTTTTGGGGGATTCAGCTGAACACGTGCAGTGCAGACCCCTTAGACAAAAGCCGCACGCAGTATTTTCCGCAGTCGTTCCGCAGTAAAAAATTATGGAAATGACATATAGCTTGTGACAACCTCATGCTATTTTTTCTGCAGCTAATATCATCTCTATACATGTTTTCTACGGAATAACTGCGGAAAAGTTAGGGTGTGGCATTTGTCTAGAGAGGCTGGACCGACGATGGCCCATATCCAGGAGTGGGTATCAGGCATTTTTGCTTTACGACGCTTGAAATACCAATGTGTAGGAATAAAATAGGTCACATGGTTTCGTAATGACATTCAGTGATCACTCTTATATTCATCGCACATCATCTTCGCGTTTTAACCCATATATGCCCGTAATTATTTAGGTCATGAAAATATCTGATATTCACAAATGTTGTTCAAAATAGGAACAAATAAAGGGCTTTTACATTATTTTTGAATTTTTTTCAGGAAAAAGTAGTTTTTTTGACTGGGTCGCTAACGACCCACTGGGATAATAGATGTCCTAAAATGTATGAAAGGAAACAAATTAGTAAAATCAAAAGAAAACTATATTATGACATTAAAAAGCAACAAAGATATAAATCACGTGTGGTATAGTTGGAAACACTTATCATGCAGATTGACTCCATGTTTCTTGCACATTTGGTTGGTTTTATTTTTAGAAATAACACCTCGAAGTGTAAGTAAAGATACTTTTATGTTGTAAAATATGTTCGATATTATGTTGTGTTTGAACAGCAGAGGGTATAGATTGCCTAGTCGTGGTTGATGGGTCTGGAGCATCTCGAGCTGAGGGTTAGGTGTAGAGCTGTAGCCAGCAAGGATCTGCGAAAATCCAATGTCGACAGGGGTACTCCTAATCCTAACCAGCACTTATAACCAAATGTTATAGGCTTACCAATGCTATTTGCATCCATACCTCCCGTCATAAGGAATCATTGACCTATTCTACACTTACATGCTCATCCATAAGATCGTTATCACTATCTTCTTTACCAAATATTTTTTCGTCAAATCCGAAAAACAATTGCAAAAAGTCTATCACCTTACTTTCAGGGCTAAGCTTTTCGGTGCCATCTTTCGTACCCACTTTCGCACTGGTTTTATAGGCTTCTTTTATTATATTTTACAAGGATCTGGCTATTCTAAATCTCAATTTAATCCACAACTTCTGGAAATTCTAATCGATTTATTATCAGCTGTGTAGTTGCGTAGTCGTATTTACTATATCAGAGCAGTCCTCGTCTCCCAGTCATTTTCAGACTGCTGACAATCACGAGGAGGATCCAAGTACACATCTAATTGGCCAACATCATCTTCTTCAGCTGTAAACTATAAAACTTTCAAAATGAAACGAAATACTTAGAGTGTTCAAGCCACGCGACGACCTATGAAAGAAAGAAAAAAGGTAAGGGATTATCCCAGTGGGTCGTTTGCGACCCAAATATTTTTATGGCCCTCTTATACAGTAAAAACAGCTTAGTAAATCATTGGAAATACCTAATTTCTATCAATTATCTATCTAACAAGCATGTTACATTATTTATTTCTTGTGAACATAGATAAAAAAATATATATTTACATTTTTCGCAACCTCGCACGCAGAAAATTTACTCCAAATAGGACTCAAAAACTATAACAGCTCTCAAAATAAATTATATCACTAAAATAACTTGTAAATCAATGTTAAACGTTCTTCAGACTTTCAAGTTATTGGCAGAATAAACTTAGTACAGATTATTAGTAAAAGTAAAAATATCCACCTATTTAAAGTTAGTTACTAATCTTGGGTCGTTAATGACCCCTTGGGATAATATAGGTTAATGTAACGAAAGCATATCTATCTACTTATTTAATACCTATCGATACTCCGACCCCTAAAAGGCAAGACTTGTAAAGAATATTTCCCAACGTAAAATAGCTGAACTACTTTTTAATTTTCTCAGGCCATCATCAATCGTTTTCTATTAACCTCACTGGTCATCCCCGTAAATCTTGACCCGGAACGAGCGTCGGATTTACAGGGGACCCGTGAACAATGCCTTTTGGACTTTACCTATGATCGTATCTTTTACCTTTTGTTGTGCCGGTAAAAAGTCGTTTATCTGCCACCTGGGCCTTTCCCACCTCGGCATCCGAGCATATCGACCGGGGTTATAAGCGTTGGGAGAATGTGATTTTCGCTATTGAGATTTAAGAATCAGAACAGCCTTGTTCATATGATCATCGCTTCGCTGTTGTGAGGTGAATTGTAGGTGACGAGGTTAATCAGTAGAAATACTATTACTTTATTTTGTTTAGATTTTGATCCACTATATTATAATGTACCTTTTTGTGAGGGATTTAGATGAACATCTAAGAAAACGTTATCAGCTCACGGTGCTCCCTACTGATCAAAGGACGAGGCTCGAGCATTCCCCATCAACCCGCGCTGTGGGCCAGCTGGGTGGAAGTTCGCCAGAACCCTGCTTTCATAGAGGTCTACGGCCAGCGTTCTTCTCACCAAAGTCCTTTCAGTCAGAATACTCAATGACAAGCAGTGGTCATGCTTGGCATTGAATATTCTGACTGAAAAAACCCTGGTTGCATTTTGTTTATTACAAAATTGTATTATTGTATATACTCGTAGTTCTTACGTATCATTTTAGAATTAGTTGTTTCGTGAATAAATTTCTTGTCTTCTTCTTCAAAACATAAAAAATACAAGTATTTACTTGTAGCGGTAGCCATTCATTTCTATAGGATACAAGCCTTTCTACTTTGATTTGATCAAAAAGCACCAAAATGTTTCCCTATATGTTATAAAACGAGTAGTTCTCCTAACTCATATTCAGTTATTGTGGCTGAAATTCAACAGACACTCTGTTACGCATATTTACAAAGATAATGTTATTTCGAACTAAACGTTTAGCTTAGGTTTTTCCATCTACAACAATACTACCTAAAGCTCTTTCAGCCTCACAATGTGTTATCATGTCATTTACGGGATTCAAACAAAATAAAGGATTTATTTACTACAAAAAATATACAAGTATAAAATGATATTAACCTTGTGATCGCTCTATCTCTATCGCTATGTCGCTCTTAATAGCGACGGCTTAATAGGATGCTTTTCGTAATGCAAATGTAAAGCTTACCATACCACCATACTATACCATATATGTATATAGAGGAGGGCCGGGTGGGCCTAGCCAGTGAAGTCTAGTGCCCACCCTAGGATGTTAAGCTACCGATTCAAAATTCTATGATGGACCCCAAAATTCTGATAGCTTCACACAAAGCATGGACCAGGACCCCCCTGAAAAAAATAACTAGATACGCCAATGTTGCTAACTGTACATATTCCGTATACAACATGGCGAAAACAATTCAAGCCACTTCACGTAGTTTCTTTACTGACAAACACGAGCGTCTCCCAAGCAGCCATGGAAACGAGTCGGCGAAGTAGCCCGAGACTGAACCAGTAGATTTGGCCGCTGCAGGGATGCGCAATATCCGGCTAACAGCGCTCCGTAAATAACAACTTATTTTCTAAGCAACTGTACACGCTCCCGGGATAAAATAATATCTTCGTTCGTGTTCTGACGAGAAGTGATTTGGGGAGCGGAACGACCTGTTATCGCTTGTGCATTCCGGCGCGAAGTTTCACTTTTATTGCAACGATACTTTGAACTTGACTCGTTTGATTATACTCGCAGTTTTAACAGACGATACGTTGCGCTCGTGTCATCCGGAAAAATAATGTGATATCTACGCTGAAAAATAACTGTCGCGTACTTTATTTTAAAGTTGAATTACACCTACATACTCTCTATATGCTTGCACGCATAGTTATCCTAAATTCTAATTCTAAGCGATTGTTTCACAGTGCTTTGAATTGTAAATATTATTATGAAAAACTCCTTTTTAACCGACTTCAAAAAAATAGGGTGTTCTCAATTCGATACGTATGTTTTTTTTGTTGTGTGTATGTTACGCGATTACGCCGCCAATTGTGGACCGATTTTCAAAATTCTTTTTGTATTCGATAGAGTATACTCCAAGCATGGTCTCAAAGTCACCAAAGTTAGAATCTGATGATGGAATCTTATGAAAATCGAGAAAAACCCTTAAATTTTAAGGTGTGTCCAACGTGATTTGTGTGTATGTGACGTGATTACTCCGCCAATTGTGGACCGATTTTCAAATTTTTTTGCATTCAATAGAGTATACTCCTGGGGTAGTTCCAAGGTTACCAAAGTCAGGATCTGATGATGGGATCTCATGAAAGTCGAGGGAAACGCTAATTTAATACGAACTCACCGAAGGTGAGCTGGTATTAAATTAGGGTATCTTTCACTACAAAGATTTCATTCACTAAAAAGTTAAAAATAAAAAATATTTTACAAAAAATAAAAACCGACTTCAAAAACACTGAAAAGTTGAAAATAATATAAGAATAGGTACAGACAACATTACACTTCTATATTGAAGTCGGTGACAAATTCTATTATTTCTAGGAGATCATCGTTTGGCACCGACTTCAATATAGAAGTGTGATATTGTCTGTACCTATTCTTATATTATTTTTAACTTTTCAGTGTTTTTGAAGTCGGTTTTTATTTTTTGTAAAATATTTTTGTGACACTCCTTTAGGATACATGTGCTTTCTAGAATCAATTGTGTACACATATAATCAATCCTAAGTAAGTGTCGGTCGGTGGAGCTGTGGACTCGGCTCTGGCCTTCCAATCGGGAGGTCTGTCTGTGGTTCAATCCTATCAAGTATCAATGTGTTTTCCGTTCTTCGTATTTCATATGTACATTTCCCGACGCTCCTACGGTGAAGGAAAACATTTTTGTACAAAGTCGCTCTATTTACATGTTCATTATAAGATGAAATAATAATTCACAATAAAAATTGTAATTATATTCTAACCGAACTATTGCCACTAAAAGGTGTCGTTAGTTCGGCGCTTCTTACCAAGCGTACAATTGCCACTAAAAAGTGGCACTTGTCCAGTTAACCGGACTAAGAACCGAACCACTGCCACTAGAGGAAACATTGTAAGGCAACCTGCATACATCTGCGCAGAAATTCAAAGGTGTACGACAAAACGACGTGGGCACCTACCTAGTTGCCAAATTATTAAATCAATTCGTCGACGCTTTTCGCGGAAGTTATAGCTAGTCGTCAACACAATTGCTCTGCCTCGTAAATGTACGTCATATTGTACGGTAACTGCCTGCATTCGCCGACAGCTCGTGTTGAATTTCGTCGAAAACCCGCACGCTACTTGACGCCGCTGCCAGCCTAAAGCCTCGTTCAGATCACTTCAGCAGCCATTCCAGTCCGGCGCTGGTTTGCTGCACTGCAATGCTACTGAAGATGCATTTTTGATACAATAGAAATCAAATTTTCATTCGAAATCATAAGATTCGCATACCAATTTCCAAATTCACTATTTTTGAATATTCATTCCGTGAATTATACGAGTGGTCCTACCTATCCACTCGTTTTTGATTTATAATACTAGAATATACGCAAAATATAATATGTTCCGTTTTACATGCGATTCATTGCTGGTTTTTAATGAGTTATTACTATGTTTTTTCATTCCGGATTTTATTCAAAAATCTTAAAAATTGAGAACAGTAGAAAATAATTTCGAACGTGATTTGTATTCATGTTCCATTCAAGATTCATTTCTATTGCGTCTTCTGGAACTGCGTAAAATGTTGCTTAAATAAAATTTCTCTATTCCCGTGGTTATTCAAGTCCAGTGATTGGATCGGCAGGCAACTTTGTGATCCAGTTCTAAGCGAAAATAAGCTTCACGTGAACTATTATATTTGTTTGTATGTTATTGTGTATTTATCATTATAGAAGTATATTTCACTTTTTCTATTGCATTCCTATTGCCCACTTCGTAGACACTTACTGCAGATTACCTGCTTCTTAGAATTGCTTAAGTAGAAAAAATACTCCAAAAACTTTTGCTCGACCCAGGGAACAAACGTGGAATCTCGAATTAGCACTTATTACTAACTCGACCAATCAAACATTTATATATTCCTATCTCTTCTTCCCAAAACTCCTTCATCATTCCCAATATTCGAGTTCTTTAGAAGCCATTGAAATGAAAACACTACAATAACTCTGATGTCAAAACAAAACTTTACCATTTGATCATTCACTTGAACGAAAGTGCTTCTAGATAGCACTTGAACAGGAGTAAGATAGCCCATCCAGTCACTAGGCACGAATAGCTACTGGGCTAAAACAGAGCAATTTCACTCCTGTAGCTGTTCATATTGAGTCAAGCCAGTCCAAACACTGGATTAGGATTGCCACTGGAATAATGTGAACGGGGCTTATATCATAACATATTTCATTCAGCTCTGAGTGGAGACTAGGATATTGCGTGCCGTGCTTTTGGCGTGACGTCACATTCGAAATTAAGATATCCCGCCGTAGTTCAATTTTCGCAGTGGAATTTATTAAGTTTTTTACTGACTTTAAAAAGTCGGGAAGTTCTAATGGAATTTATCACGTATTCTTCACTACGTACTGAGGAGAAGATTGAGTTAAAGTTAGTAAAGCTGAGTGGTCTTTTGCTACTAGTTTTTAAATATCACAAATGACGGTAAAATTTTTCTAGGATTTGATATGCCTTGGCTAATTCTTTTTTAATGACTGCTTGGGTGCTACCTTAAGAAAATGTTGCAATAATATTTATATGTTTTTTTTGTTCATTAGCATTTACTTTACTGTCAATGTTAAGCCAATTATATTATTAATAATCATGTGCACAAGCCCGTACATTTTTACAATGTTGAGCGAACTTGAATACGTCAACACTGAGCGAGCTCCCGTCACATTGTGTGAACTGTAATTCAGTATCAATAAAATACTCGCACGGCTAACATCGTGGCATCGTTAATTATAGCAATCATTCCATATGTATGGCAAACATACCATACAATTAATAAAAAATATCATATAATATTATTTTTCTTGAATCAAAATTATAGACTTTCAACTCTATTTGTTTCGTGACATTTTACACCTGTTTGTTACCAGTAACGACTCCAGCATTGTATATAAAAAAAACGTAATTTTTTTTAGAGAACAAAGTTGGCATACATGAAAAGTGCCCACCTGATGGTAAGTGGTAACAGACACCTATAATATATGTGGCTCCTGTGAGATTCGCAGCAAAACTGCAACCCTCACAAGAACCACAGTGTACGTTGCCAACTTGTGACATCAGATGTAAAGTCCTGGTACCCAGTAATTTCACTGCTATAATATCTTACCCTTCAAATCGGAACACAGCAATGCAAGCACTTCTGCTTTGCGGCAGAAATGGTAAGACGGAGGTACCCGAGCAGACGACCCTGGTACAGAGTCTCCCTCCGGCTAAGATTTATAATTATTTATTCCCGCCGGAACTATAAACTAATTGCAAGGGTTTGTTGTGATTGCAGTAAAGTCCCTTAGTCACCTCTTGCGACATCCACGTGAAGAAAGGAAGTAGCAACTCGTATAGTTCGCCGCCCCACGAATGTTCACGGGGGTTAGAACTAGTCTTTAGAGTTTTCTGTGTTTTTGATGACGGTTTTATTTTTTTGTAAAAAAAATTGCATTTAAAATTAAGGCAAGGCTTTAATCATAATAAATCTTTTTTTTTATAAAAAAAGGAAAACGTAAGAACACGCTAATAGTGGTCATAAATATTTTTGTAATAGAGCAATTATTGTCATTTTCCACGAAGGAAACAAGGGACTACGTTTGTATCGAAAAACGTGAAACGCGTATGATTTGATCTTAAGCATCTTGGTGCCCTTATTGCACGCCACATCGTGAAAATATGACTACGAACTCGAAGTTGTCTATCTAACAACGATAAAAGTCAACTTACAGACGTTAAAGGGAGCCCGCCGTCTCATTCTGTTTGAATGAAATTTATGGACGCTTCTTTGTGTAACTTATTTTTTTTTGAATAGAAATACTCGGTGAAAAACGGCTTTGTAACTCTTGTTTGTGCTTTGTTGCGTTCGGTAAGAGGATTTTTGATTTCCTTTGCTTTCTTGTTTATTTGTACAGCATTCAACAGTTGTCTGTGTGACAATTGACCGTGATTAGGTCTTCGTACTTATTAGCGCTACTATTCCAGTGATTTATAATGATGTGGAGGAACCAGACGTCAAGAGGCTCTATATTCCTTAGCGGTTGATATCTATTAATAATAATAATAAGGTTTTTATTAACTTACAGAAATAGGATTCATTTTCTTTCTACAAACAATTTTTGTATACAGTGTAAAAGAGTATGACCAATCATAAGTACCAGAGGTTCCCAAACTAGGCCATGCCTGTCTCTTGGGAAACCAAATAACTATTACTATTCGGAATTTTATGAGGATGGCAGACTGCGACTATGTGTGTGTGTGTCTGTTTATGTGTGTGTGTGTGTGTGTGTGTGTGTATGAATGTGTGTATGAGTGCGTGTTTCAGTTGTTATTGACTACCTACCTACCATCGTTGCCGAACGCTTTTATGCATAAAAATCCCAACTAAATATTATAAATGCGGAAGTAACTGTCTCTAACGGACTAGAAAACTTTGGCGCTATATGTACTTTTTGGGCGGGTCCAGCATCTTCTGTTTGCGGTGCAATTTCACGGTTAACTGGCGAAACTCTGGCGTTGTCCAACTCACAATGAACTAGTGCAGAGGAAGACTGACCTATCCACGTTCTCAGCGAAGACTTTAGGTCTGTAGCTTTGGCAAAATATCATGAAAATCATGCGTGTAATATTCCGCAGCTGTTTTGTATTTATTTCGTAACTAAATTCTTCAAGATTTCCGATTGAAATTCATAGTACTAATATGGTGTCTAATAGGCTTGATATACTCGTAACTTATGCAATCTATTTATCTATCACATTTAAGTGAAATTATGAAGCGAAGCTAACTTGCTTTTTTAAGCGAAGAGAAACTGTCTATCAAATAGCGTTTTTATATTGTTTTATGTCTCTATAATATGTATGTAAGTACAATGAAAATATATAATCCTAGAAGGTTAAAACTGACCACAAAAATACATCGTATGAGATAAAACATAATTGTAGCGCGCCCAATATTCATGTGTGTACCCATCCAAATAGTTATAAAGCCAGACGATTCAATGAAAATATGAAGAATATTGTTCGGCAAAATAAAGGGCCGGGTCAGAGTAACTTAGGCGAAGAAAGTTTATTTTATCTGAGCGTGGACCCTCGGAAAACAAATTTCATGAATAAATTTTTCCTTTGTAAACAAATCGAGCAGGCCATATTAAATTAAGGCTCTCCTGTGACCGGGAATGCAATAAAAGTACGAATTTTACGTGTTTACGTGTTTTCGGCGTGCGCACTTTGATCCTCGAACGGATGTGTTTGATGATTTGCGCACGTGCGACGTAATGGGTTGATTGGGCGGAAAATTATGTTTGGTAATGATTGCGGACGTGAACTCCCCGTCTATCGCGTGACCGATCCTTCAAAGAGCTCATTTCAGACTACGCTATACTATTGTGCTATATAGTATAGCAAATAAGGACATAATGCTGTACTATATAGCATTGCGTTCACATAACGCGATATAATCGCAAGCATTTGTATATAGCAAGCTCATGTCGTTCGTTTCGCTTGCGGGACATGCGGAACGGGCGGGGGTGAGGGAGGAGGAGAAAGCGGCGCGCGATATTGCACAGCACATCGGTCAATTTTATAGCGTATAGTAAACCAATAATATAATTATAGTATAGCTAAGTGTGAACGTGTCCATAATAAATGTATGGTGCGCGATATTGTTGTGCTATAAACTATATGCTATATGCTATTATATTATAGCGCAGTCTGAAAATACCTTTACTCGTTTATGCCTGTAACTTCGTCTGTATATAGTAGTCGCAACACACAAATATTATTAACATGCAAAATAAGTCTAAGCATTATAAATATGCCAGCAATGATCACCTCGAAAGTCTTAAATAAATAAGAACAATTAATATAGACTTAAATATCAGAGGATAGGTTATTTTTTAAAAAGAAACAAGGGGTCACACTGCCCACATAATTATTTAATTACTGATCAAAATAAAGAAGACAAAATAGCACTACTAATTATTATAACTCTGCGCGATAATTCCATGACACCCGAGTACTCGCCGCCGTTGAGAGACAAGAAGTGAGCCCACGGTGTCGGTGCGGCTCCTCCAAGGGTCTTGTCTACTGCTTTAGCCATGATAGCATAGTCTTCGAGTCGATAACAGCAGTCTCAGAGTCGGTAACAGTGGAATCGGTAACAGCATATTTTTGGAATCGGTCACAATAGTGACTTAAAATTTGGCAACAACTTCAGTATAAAACTGTGATGTTGCATGTGTTGTATCTATTCTTATTTTTTTATGACTTTTTGGTGCTTCTGAAGTCAATTTTATTTTATGTAAAAAAAATTGATGATTATTGTAGAGCTTTTCGTGCTATTGATGCTTAGAAGTGTATAAGACATTCTTTAAGTTTCTATTTACATTAATATATAAGTATTAGCATTAAAATTTTTAATTTTATTCACAAACTATTTATGGGGTTGCATGGACCCCACGCGACTTCTACGTTAAGTATTTTTACGCACCTAACTAAAGGTTAAAGAATGGGGTGCATCATTATAGCTTAGACGAGCTACCTTTTTAGGGTTTCGTACTTCGAAAGGAAAAAACGGAACCCTTATAGGATCACTTTGTTAATTGTCCGTCCGTCTGTCTGTCTGTCTGTCAAGACCGTTCTGTCTACGACGTACTACGTAAGACTGTCTGTTTCTCAGGAACCGGTAGAGGTATCAAGCTGAAATTTATATCAAATACTCAGGTCTACTGTCCCTTGGAGCTGTGAAAAAATCAAACTTCTAAGCCAACGCAATCAAAAGATACAGCCGTTTATGCCGCAAATTTTCGACAATCGCAAGGGAATCAAAACCTACAGGGTACTTCCCTTCAACTCAGAATCTTGAAATTTGGTACGAAGTAACGTCTTATAGCACAGATAAAGGAAAAATTGCGAAAACCGTAAATTTTGATTTTTATACCTACAGGTTTGTACGAAACCCTCGGTGCGCGAGTCCGACTCGCACTTGGCCGGGTTTTTTTTTTGCTAATAACCACACCACATCGTATTGTTTGTGTCAACACGCCGTTCCGTTTAGCATTCATCTATATCAGTCACGCTCGCTCCCCTTTTACGCGTATCATCTTACGTACACCCCATCCATCATTTCCCGATCCTCCTGGCGTGAGCATTTATATTCAACCGAGTTTTTGGGTGTCCCGATGTACCGTGACTATTTAGACTTCGTTTGGTGAGATTCGGTTTGATATATTTAAAAATTAAAGAAGCTTTTTTTAGAAAAAGTTAACCTAAAAAGGAAAATTGACGTGAACTAAAAGTGCCACATGAACGTGAAAAAAAAATTAATTACATTTTTCATATCTTCTTATACACGGTTACTTTTATATCAGCCCGGATAATTTAAGATATGCTTTAGGACACGATAGTAGAATGATTTAAATATTATTAAAAACTAAAATAAATATAAAAATCATTGTGTTTTTATGAAACCACGATGCTAGGGAAACTTTTTTCGGATCGTAGATATTTAACTAAAAGTTTTGGGAATATTATTCGATTAAGGGTATTAGAATCGTGTTTCCAATCTAACGATCCTTTTCTTCTAAAAAGATAATTGTAAATATAAGAAAACAAAAAGTACCAAAGGAAAAAAATAAAAAACAAATAAACAAAAAAGCACTTAAACATTTCGTGAAACAAAAAAGAGCAGTGGACTACTCTACACCAGGATCGAACCACTGCCACACAGATTTAAAGTCGAAGATCTAACGCATTGACCAATCTCGACTAAAATGAAGTAGTGAAATCAAAGATCTCATGTTTTTGTGTAATGCGATAGATGGACGAAAAATTTGAGACGATCTATAAAAAATCACTTTAAAAAATAAATATGTATACAATATACATATTTATTTTTAATTTAGTGCAATATTTTAACTAATTTAGTGCAATATTTTTTTTGTATATTTTAGAAAATAAAATAAAATTATATGGGCGAGTTATTTTTTATTAATGTTTAAATCATTCTACTTCCGTGTCTTGAAGCGTCCCTTAAATTATCCGGGGTGATACAAAGACAACCGTGGACCTATATATAAAAATCGCGCGTCATACGATATTTGTCCAGGATAAAGACTCATTTAAACGATGACATTTTCTTGTACGTACAGGAGCAATAATTGGATGCAATAAATGTAGCGCAATCATTGATCTTCAAGAATTGTAAGCAACTGTTTACACGTGGATCTAGTAAAAAGGTTGCATACAATTATTATTGAATGCCAGTTTTGACAAAAAATAATTGCAAATGTCTTTTGTTTACACCAATACAATTATGTCTAGGAAATTCTTGCTTTCAAGATTTGACATGTCTAAACAGAGACTTGCATGTGCGTGTACCATTTATTGGAGAATTGCTTCAAGAATTGCACGTATATACGTTGGCGAATATTTATTGAAGTGTTGAACGTTTTAGAAGAGTCAAAAGTATTAAAATTTGGTTCTGCTGATTTAATTAAGTTCATCGAGATTTATCGCAATCATGAGTGTTTATGGGACACTGAAAGTGTAAATTACAAGAATCGTGATGCACGTAATGCTGCACTTCAGCATTTTGCACAGGAATTTGGAGTTGAAGGTTGCACTGGTCATTTTGCACTCATGTTTGCAAATGACCAGTTGAATACAAGAATAGCTTAAGAAATTATTGTATGTGCTGTTTACACCAAGAAAAGTTTTGTAACGAAACTTGTATAACAGATCAAGAACGTGACGTGCTGTTTAGACCATGCAAGTCATTTATTGTTTCAATTTTATTGTATGCAACAGGCAAGAAACTTGCATCATGTAAATGGCTCTTAAGCTTCGAAACTACTCGTACTCACCGATTTTGATGAAATTTGGCTTATGTATATGTAATTTGGCCCAACATAAAAGATTTATAGATTTATGTATATAGTTTTTATCTCGATTATTGACTTCAATATTTATTATTGCGAATTAAATTATTCTTAATTATTTGTTAGTTCCAAAAGCTTCGACGGCGTAGTGCGTAAGGCTGTCGCCTCCCAATCGGGAGGTAGCGGTTCGAACCCCGCCACGTACCAGTGTGTTTTCAAATTTTTAATTCATATGTACGTTTATTCGACGCTTTTACGGTGAAGGAAAACATCGTGAGGAAACCTGCACACACCTGTGAAGAAAAAATTTCTTTACAGGTTGTGTGTGAAGTCGACCAATCCGCACTTGGCCCGCGTGGTTGACTAAGGCCTAATCGCCCTAGTTTAGGGTAGGCTCGAGCCCCTCAGTGGAGACGTAATATGAGCTGTTGATGATGAAAAGCTTCGTCCAGATGGCGATATGGGTTAATTAATCGACACAGCACATGATTGAGTGACCATCCAATAGATAGTGTTGTGTTTCTAACTATACTTAGCCAATGCAAGGCGTGGCCAGGTCTGCTAGTTCATATTGTTTAGGTTTACTAAAATAGATTCAGAATAATGCCTCTTTAAGTAATTCGTCATAAAACAAGAAATATATTTTATCTCAATTAAAGCTTGGAGGCACTGATGAACAATATCCATTATACAGATGTACTAAATAATATCAGAAACTGCCCACTAAACCATCCTGTGCCTATCGTGTCACTACGGTCCAGGTTCGAGGTTATGGATCGGTTAATCGGACTAAAGATAATATTAATTTATAAACATTAATATGTAATACTGTTTTTTTTCTTTTCACGAGTACTACACATTTTCTTCGGCGGCCTAAAATAATAACTTGCCGTTCGGTTGACTGGTAGAAAATGCCTTGTCGCATTAAGTCCGCCCATTGTACTTTTCATCAGTACAATAAAGATTAAAATGAATAAATAAAATAGGCCTTAATCAATCATCCCGTGATCACGAATGCTGAAAAGCGTTCGAAACGTCGAGCTTAATAATAAAAATGTTTAAAACCAATACGCGAGTTAATCAGAAAAGTGTAGTTTTATTTGAAAATCAATGTAATGTAGTGTCGTCGCATTTAATTATGATAAAAGATTAATTAACTTCGAAGAATGAAGAGCTTAAAGACCGACTGATAGAATTAAGCAGTCGCCTATCCTCGGATGAGTAAAATGGCTTAGACAGAACTAGCGAAGCATTGTTTGACACTGCCACAGCTACAACTGCCAATACTCCATATAGGTATAAATTTAAAACAAGATAAATTATTAAAAAAAAAACATTTTTAAATACAGGTTTTTAGTACTCGGCCATACGAATCAAACGAGCCCAATCTCGATGGGGTTGTGTCGTTTTATTTGCGGAGTTACTATGGCCACCTTCCAACTCCAGCATTAGATCAGCTCCATGTCATCATAATATTGCATTGTCAGCTCAATCGGAAACTGGGAAGTGGGTCAAATTTATCTTGTAAGATTTCATTACAGACATCGGGACAGGTGAAAGATAAATTAGAAAACAAGTAAAATTGTTTAAAAAAAAACTTTTTTAAATACAAGCTTTTATATCATCATAATATTGCATTGACACGCGATATACTTGTACATATGCATGCAAAATTTCAGCTCAATCGGAGACCGGGAAAAGAGTCAAATTTAACTTGCAAGATTTCATTACAGATACCGGACATAGGTGAATGTATAATAAGGAAATATTGAATAAAAGCTGGAAAGACAAAAATGTTATACTACAGCTCCCTTAGCACGTCCACCAAAACACGATATGATAAAGCGATTTATCGCGGTGAACTGACAAAATACGACGAAACCTTATAGTATTTTGACTGTATAATAAACCGATAAGCGATAAACTCAAACTCAAAAATCTTTATTCAATATAGACCTTTACAGGCACTTATTGACGTCAAAAAAAACATAAAAATCTTCAACCAAGAATCTAATTAACTAAATTATTTAATCCTTGTATGTACACACACCCCAACCATTATTAAGATGTGTGTAAATACAAGTCAAATGAAAAAAAAAATATTGACTCTACACCTGTTCGGAAATTGGGAGAGCCTTCTCGAGAAGAACAGGCAAGAAACTCGGAAGGTCTTGTATTTTTTTTGTCTCCTCTTTTAAAATGCCAACATTACAATATTATATTTCACAAACATTTTTTTTAATAATATAGAAATGCCTGTCGGTGTGAGTGGAACAGTTACTCGAATGAAATTTATCCCATTATCACAAAGTGTTAACAACCTTTGAACGTCAATTACACAGATTTAGATCTGTGGTCAGTTATCACATTTTTTGTCAATCCCAAGCAGTTTTATCTGTCATATAATCAGACACTTTATAATATGCTTTTTTCACAAGTGCGCCCTTGATAGTGACTTTAAATTTATTCAAGTTAAGTGCTTTAATATTATTTGGGATTTTATTGTAGAAACGTACACAAAGGCCTTTGAAAGAATTATTAATTTTTTTAAGCCTAGTATTTGGTAACGCTAACATATTCTTTTGCCTAGTATTTACTGAATGAATATCACTGTTTTTACAAAACGAATGTATATTTTTATGAACATATACTATATTCTCGTAAATTTATTGCGACGCGACGGTCATAATACCAATTTCTTTAAATTTTTCTCTCAAAGAGTCTCTTATTTTAAGGTTATAAATAGCACGAATAGCCCTTTTTTGCAGCACAAAAACAGTCTGAATGTCGGCAGCATTTCCCCACAGCAAAATGCCATACGACATCACACTATGAAAATAGGCAAAGTATACAAGTCTTGCTGTATCAACATCAGTCAGCTGACGTATTTTCCATACAGCGTAGGCTGCAGAACTAAGTCTCTTCGACAATTTATCAATATGTGGGCCCCACTGAAGCTTTGAATCTAAAGTAATACCAAGAAATACTACGGTATCCACAAGGTCCACATTTTTATGCTTTATGTTAAC
This sequence comes from Schoenobius gigantellus, assembly GCA_963935595.1. Taxonomy (NCBI): domain Eukaryota; kingdom Metazoa; phylum Arthropoda; class Insecta; order Lepidoptera; family Crambidae; genus Schoenobius; species Schoenobius gigantellus. The sequence continues at coordinate 27,851,139 of OZ012554.1, forward strand.
AGTGGTGTGAAACTCTTTAACATTGGGTAAAACAAATTTTATACATTTAGTTTTCCCTTCATTGAGGCACAAGTTATTCGCATTAAACCAGTAAACTATTCTTGAGATAGAACTATTTACATCGTCATAAATTTGCAATCGTCTTTTAATTTTAAACATAAGTGAAGTATCATCTGCAAATAATACAATCTCATGCCTGTCTTGTACAAAAGCAGGCAAGTCATTTATATATATAAAAAATAGAAAAGGACCAAGAATTGAACCCTGCGGAACTCCCATTTTAACCGAAGCGCCCTGGGACCTCTCCCCGTTGACGTCTACTTTCTGGATCCTCTCAGTCAAATAGGAGACGAGTAGATCCAGAACAGTGTCGCGAAATCCATAATAGTGTAATTTCCTGATCAGGGTGTCATGATGAACGCAATCAAACGCCTTGGACAAGTCACAAAAAACGCCCAGCGCATCATGTGAGTCCTCCCAGGCCTCATATATATTTTGTATTAACTCATATATAGATAAACCGCTTTATCATATCGTGTTTTGGTGGACGTGCTAGGGGGGCTGGGCTTGTTTTGTTTCTTTTCAATTTTTATTCAATATATACTTTTTGGGCAGTCAATAAAAAAAATAAGCCGACTGCCTAAAAAGTAAATATCGAATAAAAATTGAAAAGAAAATATACGCGTCTTCAATATACCGCATTAACGCCTTAACCACAAGGTCAGTGTCTTTACCAATCCCGACGAAAGTTTAACTGTATTGATCTCTGTTGTACATACTTAAGCCAAAGCAGACTTCATTCACTGTTAATAACTCGTCATCATCATCATATCAGACACGCTCACTGTTGGACATGCCTCCCCAAAGGATCTCCATACCGATCGGTCCTCGTATCAACATTCAATCTAATAATCATTACAGATTTCTTGAATATTGGCTAAGGCTGGAGTTCAGTAGTAGTATGTAAAACAAGTAATAAAAAGTTAACCGTCTATTTTTGACAACTCCTTTATACGGTAAAATGTCAAAAATCGACTGTTAACTTTTAATCGCTTGTTTAGGGCTCGTATTAATAAACGCGTCTGAAAGTTGAGATCGATCTTTAGCTGCAGTTCTGACGTTTAACGTATGGAACATCTGTCAAAAACAGTATCTTGTGATCGATCTCATACTTGTGATTTTGCATTTTCTTTTTATACATGCTCAATAAATCGAAAAATAGATGTGACACAATGTGGTTGGGGTAACGATGATCAAAGATTAGGTTAACACAGACAAAACTTCATTTCTATTCGCAAGGCTAATTTTATTATTTTTTGTGCTTCTTTATGTACCTACGGATGAATTTCTTTCACAATCTTACTGATTACTCCTTCTGCTGTACTTTGGTTACATTCATACGGAGAAACAGAACAATAGTGTTTGCCTTCTAGAGTTGAAGGTACTTCCCAAGTCGCATAGAGCCCGAAGTCGTGAACACAAGTTTAAATTTCATTTAACATCCTTAAGGGCTATGAAATGAATAGGAAGGCTGGTTATTTTATTTTAAATCAGGACGGACACAGCTTTACGGTGGCGACGTGCTATGGTTTTTGGTTTTAGTGATACACTTTTACAGCGCCACCGGTTAGGCTTTACAGGGTACTAAAGCGGAACTGGATGGGGCAGTTAAGAATTATCTCGAGAGATAAAGAACTTAGTGGCGTGTTACGTCCATTTTTACTGCCCGCCCGACTTCAGGGGTAGTTACAATCTACAGGCAATGAGTACTGAGGCGGCAACAACCGGTTTATGGTGAACGGGCGGAATATTTTAGTAAAGCACTTACCGTTCGGTTCTAGAAAACTTTTATTTTTTAAATTAAAATATTACACCTACAGTCTACACTACGAAATAAAATTGAAACAAATGTTAAATTTATCAATGTCTGGTGAAACATCTATCAGGGTTTAGTGTTATCAGAATAGTTTGTTGAAAAAAAACTGCATCTTCTTCATTTTTGATGTTGTAAAAATAGTAGATACCTCTGACCAAAATTATTTTAAGTTTTGTCACGTCTATCTATTACTTTACTCGTACGGCTAGCTACTTTATTAGCAAAAATGTAATAAGTCAAAAAAAAAATTACGGGTTGCACTCCGGGAGTGCCGGCAGAAGTGAAAACTTAAGTATTAACGTTGTGCGTTTTGGATATTTTGGAATGATTATGGAATAATTTTGCACGAATTGCTTTAATTATCAGAATAAAAGTACTATCTTTTATGTGATAGAATACAATATTTATTTATTGTGCTATCGTACACAAACATGGCAATTTATATTACATTAAAAAGTTTATCCCTCAGAAAAATCAACTTCCTGTTGTAACGTTGTGCGTACATAATTATATAACTAGTAATAATGAATCAAAATATTTACAATTAAATTAAAAATATGATCAAAACAGACATTAATATACTACTTAAAAACGTAATTTTATAACAAATAAATAATATTTAATTTATACTAACTTACCTAATTAATATGTACAACAAAATCAAATAAAAGCACAATTTAGATTTTTCCTAACAAAGTAAATAAATTGATTAAAACTGTCTCAAGTGACGTGTGACTTCCAGTACTTTTGACAGCAGCTATTGTTCTCGGCCGGCTTACGTGGACCCCTCACCGCACCTCGACAGTTCCTGCGGCCATTTCAATTTTAATTGGTCTTACGAATTTTCGATCAGTGTCACGTGTCCTGACGCGAGTTTATCATTTTTTACCCATTACAAAAAAAGTGTACAACGCCGCTAAAGAAGTTCTCACTTCAAAAATGAGTTTGGCGTTTTGCGTAAAGTTAATATCTTGCTTATTTTTTTTGCGTTTAGGCTTTAAGAATAAAATAAACATAATTACTTAGACATTTAAGTCAAAGGACAGGAGTATACTCTTTCAAACACAAAAAGAATTTAGAAAATCGGCTCACAATTGACGGCGTAATCGGTGAACATACATAAAAACGGAGATTTTTATTAAAATTATAGCTGTGCTCGCGACTTCGTCCGCGCGGAATAGTAACGGCTGGACCGATCTTAATAAAACGTAGCCTATGTTATACCTTATATAATTAGCTATCTATTAGTGAAAGTCCCGTTAAAATCGGTCCAACCGTTCCGGAGATTAGCGGGAACAAACAGACAGACAGACAGACAATTTTTTTTAAAATTGTGTTTTTGTTATTGGTACCCGATATACACTCATACCACAGAACACAGAAAGAGGTTAGAAAGGCAATCATGCACCGTTTGTACGGGAACCGCTGTCGCCAGTTTTGCTCCCACTTCTTTTCCTTGCACCGCCCATGCAAAGTCGCGCGAAATCGGGCTGAACCAATCACAACGCTCACTAGGCTCCTCATTCACAGAAATTCACTGACGTCAAGAGCCGCGTGTACAAATAACATTATTTTAGTGATTGACATCAATGAATAGTTATCGATATTAAATATTGCCAGCTATTTAACCATTTGAAATATTTAGAAAACCAAAAAATAATGATTACTTTCATTATACGTTTATAATTAATAATATTCAAGTAATATTTTGTTTCTATGATACAAAATTACAGCTTTTTAGCTCAAAAATGTTGTAGGTTAGACGTAAAATAAAAGAAAAACTATAACACTATAATGCACCGGTCCGAAAGCATAAACTAGAATGGATAATCTGACAAACGGACGTGCGGTAGTTTAGTTGTTAGGATATTTTGGTTGGATGGAGAAGTAAATATTTGTAAAGTAAATATTTACCTATAAATTTGTGTTTTTTAAAGTACTCAAATCTTCATGTCTTAATGAAAATTTTCCTGTAAATCGTTAATAATATCTTCCATTTTGTATACTTTTTTTTTCAAACTTCGATTTTGTGCTTGTATTTTTTTTGTCGTTTTATAACAGTCTCTTTAGAAACAAGTATTTTTTTTTTAATTCCTGGGTGTTGATGCATTTGAGCTATTACTTGACAGTACATTGAACTGAAAATAATTACGGATTTATTAATTGACTATTACATTTTAAATTAATTTTTATGTTGTCGTTATTTTTACCTGTAAGATTTTTTTGGGACTGTCTTTTATTATCAAAGAGGTTGATGTTATTGAATCCAAAATGTCCTAGAATAAATCAAGTATTTTCAATGTATTTTCTTAAAACTTTACGCTACATATTTTACATAATATTCATAAACATAGCTTTACCTGTCTCATCCGTTTTGTTAAATCATTATCGTTTATGTTATTTCTCGCTTCTGTAAGACTACGTTTTTGTGATTTACCATTGTTTAATTTCTCTTTGATTAACGACGAAGTAGAACTTCTCGCATCATTTATCTTAAACATAAAAGAGTTGGCTTACTGATATTGCAATCATTATTTGATATCATTAAAAAATTATAATACATACTGCAGAATACAAATACACGACTTTTTCATGTGGTATTACACTGCTTTTTAAATACTTGTTCCCAGATTTTTTTATATCAAAATCATTTTCACTAAAATGTTTTGAGCAAATGGTGCTTGACTTAGTAGGAATCCATTCTTCTCTACCTGTTGCGTCAATCCACTTTTTACGTATATCCGGATCTTTAGGAAAACTAAAATAATATGTCCAAAAACAGTTATTAAAAGGGTATAATTGATAGTAAATAATTAATGATAGTATATTTAAAATAAATAAATCAATACAAAAACCACCAACAGACTCGTGAACAAATGTTCGTGCTTATCACACAAACTAACGTAGGAATAAGAACAAGACTAACACAAACATTTGTTCCCGCCAGGATTTCAACCTGGACTGCTTGATGTAAAGCTCCGTTACTGACCACTTTACCACGGCGGCGCGGCGTCCTAACGGCGTGTCTAGTATTCATGATATAACAAGCTGGCCACCTACCTATGCTAAAATAGTCAAAATTAGTTTAGAATTTGCCCATAATTTTTTTACTAATCGAACTAATTGTATCGTGAAAATTGAAATTAATTTTACAATTTTAATCTTTGATTACATCGCCGTACTTATATGAATAGGATGGTAGAAAGGGTAGGTGTTAGCTTCGCCAAACATTCTGTATTATCGAAAAGTAATAATTATTATTATGGCATTTTAAGTGACAAATAATATGGTATTTTTACTTTATACAAATATTTTAAAATATACATTTATCGATAAAATGTAATGCGTGCGTTTTTTGATTAGCACGGCGCTATCCCTTGTACTGCGACTACTGCGTTAATGCTCATTAAGCCAAATGCGTCACTACCGAAAGCAGTGTACTAGATTACGCGCTCTAAGTAATATGGCAAAAATCGCGTGCGTACATTGCCGGTAATGTATATTTTTAGAAAAATATTATGTAACTTATCGTTATGATCAGTTTTGGTGGATTTTGACATTATGATCTATGGAATATGGTCATTATGATCAATTTACTACTTACCGATGAAAATAAATTCCTTCTTTAGCTACACTTGACACCTGACTTCTTGTTTTACAAGTAATTATAGCACAAGAAGGCATTTTTTTATATTTATAGCGCCGCGCTTCACGATACACTCACTGTTGTTGGCCGTCAGTGATTAAACAACGCGTTCGGGTTGCGGGGCCATAAGTATGAGCATTTAGTCATAGTTGTGGCTACCGTGCCCCGCCCACATAGCCCTTCTAACCTCTTTCTGTGTTCTGTGACTCATACCCATTTAGTAAAAACTTGTTATTTTGACATTACAAACAGACACTTCAATTTTATTTATTTGTATAGAATAGATGATCTTGATCTTGATCTTGATCTCTTGATCTTTATCTCACCTGATAGTAAGTAACGATAAGATGGAACCGAACTTTTCTTGAGCTCCCCATTCCTTATCAACTGAGGAACTAGCTATCTTATCTATAATTGTTGTTGAATACAACCATATTATTGGCATTAATATTATAGGAACAAACTAAAGTAGACGTCGGTAGCTAGCCAGGCGGGCTCAGAAGCCCTACCCCCAACCAAACTAGAGATACAGTTGAACACAGAACCTACTCCATTTTGGAAGTCTGTTAAAAATCGAGCTGAATCGTCCTTTAATCGAGAATTTTGGAATATATTCCATAGAAATACCATCCGAATTTTATCGTTTAAAGGCCTTGCACTGCTGCAATGGATGGCAATAAGCTGATAAAATTATTTGAATGGCCAGGTTTGTTTCATGTGTATTTTCTTTGGATATATTAGGTCCTTACATATGAAATTGGCGTTTTGCCGTACTGGCCACTTTGATCTCAAATATCTTTTCTATAGTTAGGAATTCCAAATTCTAATTTAGAGAATAGAATAGAATATCTTTATTTGCATTTGAATAAGGTGTATAGAAGCTCTACAATGACACATATTATGATCACCTATCCAACCATTAACAAATAGCATGGAAACAGTACAACATTGCACAAGGTTTATCAACATACAAATATTAACTTATTAACTATTAATTTTTATATTTACGGAAGTTCACTCTCCTTGACATTAATGATTTACTTAAAATTAATTTTCCTTATAATTTAAAAATTCTTGTACGGAATAAAATGTCCGCTCGACCAGCTACTTACGCAATGTACATATGTACTTACAGATTAAAAGACAAGTGTTTTATGTGTCGAGGAATCTTATTAAAAATTAATACACATACAAAAACAGTTTTTTTTTATTCGAGCACTATTTGGAACAAAGTCAAATACTAATCTAGCGCAATTCCTCGTATTGCGCGGGTAGAAATCTTTAGCTTCTACGAAATGACTCGGGTTCCTTTTAACAAATTTTGCAATTTTTAGTATATATACGCAGGGCAGTGGTAGGATATTCAAGGTTTTATATAACGGCTTACATGATTTATCTTGTGTTACACCACAGATTGCTCTAACACATTTTTTGTGTGCTATGAATGCCCTTTGTATTCATGTACTGTTTCCCCATATGATCAGTCCGTACCGCAGCACTGAAACGACATATCCAAAGTAAGCTGTGAGAGCTATAGCCCTTGTTGCTGTTTTTGTTAATTTGTTTAGCACAAAAAACATTTAATAATTTTATTGCATATTTGCTCTATATGTTGTTTCCAGTCCGATCTATTATCTATACCTAAAAATCTTACATGATTTGCGTGTTTGAGAACTTGTCCTTGGTAATTTATATTTAAATGTTGCTTAAGATTATTAAAATTAATGAAGCATGTCTTTTCAATATTTGTTATTAGATTTAAGCCAGTTAATAATTGTCATGAGGGTTTCATTTACGTCATCTTCGTGTTCAAGTATCTTTTTTTACTTTTTGTAGTCACAGTAACTGATATGTCATCAGCAAAGAGTATGCTTTTGTGTTCTGTACAGTGTAATGCTTTTTCTTGCTAAATTGTAGTAATATAGGGAAATCTTAAAGTTGAAGGAAAAAAAAACAAACTTATTCCTTTAGTCCGATACAAAATGAAAAGCTTTATTCTGGTAGGTACATGGTTGTAATTCACTTATGCATAATGTTACTGAAGTTAACAAAATCCCTCAATGCAAAGCACTTAACTAAATTTTTATTTAATACAAGCCAAGGGCAGGATGGTTCAGGTTTGTTTGATCAATCTCGGCAGGTAAAAATCAGGTTCAAATTGGGTACAAAACTACAAAATGAGGGGCAATAAAGTACACGAACAAATAGTTATAGGTTTCCTTTTTTTTAAAAGAAATTAGTAGCCTTCCCCGGAGCGGTTGTTAGTGGGTCATACCTTCAATGCTAAGTTTCTGCGATCACGGGTCAGAGATATAATATTCCAATTTCTTAACCTATTCTCTGTTTCTAATATTATTTGTGTAATTCCACAGAATTCCTCCTTGATATTAGGTTATTAGGTAGGTTAGTTGCAGCGGAGCCCTACGGCCTCCGGGAACTGCCCTGGAGATTCATAGCACAGTGTTATGTTAAAAATATAATTAAATATGCCTATGATCTTGAGGTCAGTGGGTCTAACACTGAGTTCTGAAGGAATCCCAGTCAATACATTTGAACTTCATGTAATAAACATAGCAAATGAATTCTAAAACATAATTTTTAATAAATCGACAAATTGTCTTATTGGTTAGTTAATAAAAAGGACCTATGGAGGGGAGAGCACCAATTTTGTGTATAATTATTGCTATTAATAAAAAGAAAACAGCTTAATTTGTGAGTTCTTTGCCAAAGAAGGATGTGAAACTTAATATTGTGAAAATTTAGAATTTAACATGAAATTCGCAAGTGTTACTCAATATATGCCTTAATCCCACTAAGATGCCGTTTACTATCAAGGTTTTTTAATGAAATAGGGGATGAAAAAGGCGAATTTTGGAAATGTAATATGTTTGATTTAATAATCAATTTACCCACAAATAAAAATAAAATTAACAAAATCTGTTTTAAATCATGAAATATAATAAGTTAATTAGATACCTTAGTGTGGGCGGAGTATTATCTATTGATATAATTTATTTATTCAACTAATTCACCGAATCGCGCGCCGGCGATTATAAATATGATTGAGCTTTTACTCTTCAAGCTGAAAACAAAAATAACTCACTTTGTTAAATTCAGGGTGGCTTTTCGAATTAAATTCACACGGAAAACGAGAGAAATACCTACGAAATAAATATATAAAAACTTTATGATCTTCAAATCAATAACAAATTACTTCGATCGATGTCTCACAGACTAGTCATAACCTAGACGATAGACTAAACCAACGCTCCACTTGCGCGCAGATTTGCGTTTATGTGGAAGCGACGGAGCCGAGGTCCGTTTGCTGAATGTTAAGCGCCGTATTGGCGACGGAACCTCTCCTAAAACCAAATTCATTTCATAACACTCGTAAGACTCTTAACTTGCTTCAAGATGTGTCAAGTCAACATACGGATCTTTCGAAATTCTACAATACCTATGCAATAAGTATTTCCAGCTAAAGTTATGTTTAGTTGAAAAACAAAACGTAATGAAAAATTAACCTTAAACAAATTGTGAATGCTTTCCAAATTCTATTCGACGAAACTATAATTATATGATCTATAAGTTTAAGTGTATTTTATTAAAATATGTCTATAGAAATGATCAAAACAAACGGTCCAAATGTCAAATTCCGAATTTTGAGAAAATCAACCCACCTAAATGGAAGCACGGGATTTTGGGCGAAAAAAAACTATCTTTGTAAATAAGGCCAGGATAAACGCGAGATTTATTTTGTTTATGCAAAAAGTGAATAATGACCAAAGATAATTGCAAATGTCACTGACGTGACGTGAAACGACGTTGACGTTGACACTTGACATTGATATTGTGAAATTAATTGACAAAGTTATTGTAATTATGATTTTAGTTGTGAAATTTGTGTTAAAACTACAGTGAAACCAAAGTGTTTTTGCAAAATTAGTGTTTTATGAAATTTTAAGAAAAAACAGTGTTACAACAGTATGGGAAGTTATTAACATAAACTAGGAATAACAGTGGACCCAGTATACTCCCTTGTGGAACTCCGAATTTATTGACTTTATATTCTGAATTATGCACTTCAATATTATTATTAGAAAGTTTAGTGATTTCTACCGACTGCATTCTGTCAACTAGGTAGGTCATGATCCAACTTAAGGCTTTACCTCTAATACCACAGATTTCTAACTTAGACTTAAGTTGCATATGTGACACAAAGTCAAAAGCCTTCGACATGTCAAATAAAAGGACTGTTGTGAAGTTACCATCATTTACACTACGCTTGTGTTGTGGATTTATTTTTTTGAAATCCATACTTATTTTTATTTAGCACCCCATACTTATCAAAAAACACCACAAGTTTGTTAAGCATAACCCTTTCATACACTTTCGACAGAATGGGTATTGATGTGATTGGTCGGTAGTTATTTATATCAGTTCTTTTCCTTTTTTTTTAAATAATGGTTTTACCACCGAACGCTTTAATCTATCAGGAAAAGTACCGGTTTCCATTGATAGATTTATAAGAAATGCTTAATAAAATAAATATCTTGCTTATGTGTTCTTTACATGCCTTTATAACTTTAGTGCATACATTATCATATCCCTCTGAGTCAGTATTATTTAATGTCATAATTACTTTTTGTACATATTCTTTGTCTATAGGTGTAAGGTATATTGAATTATTCAATGTCTTTATATTATTATTATGATTAATGTCAGGATTATTATTCAAATTATATGTCAAGTTAATAAAATAGTCATTAAACAAATTAGCTATTTTTAAGGGGTCATACATGTATACAAACATGTATACAGCTATTTACTCATATATTTGTGTTTAGAAAATTATAATTCACTTGTTTTTTTCTCAATTGTTTTTTTTTCTTTGCGTCACTCAGTTTACAAAATGGAAAACTTGAAATATCACGTTATTTACGAGTTAGAGTTCCACCGTGGCTCCAGTGCTGCAGAAACAGCTCGAAGGATTCATGATGTATATGGCGGGCGACGGTGCCGCAAAAGAAAACACAGTGCGTTTTTGGTTTCAACGTTTTCGTTCTGGAAATTTCGACCTGCAGAACAAGCCCCATGGACGGCCGGAGACCAAAGTTGATAATTAAGAATTAAAGGCTATTGTGGAAGCGAATCCATCGCAAACCACGTCCGAGTTAGCTGCAGGCTGCGGTGTTCGTGATAAAGCTGTTTTAATCCAATTGAAGCAAATTGGGAAGGTGAAAAAGCTTGAAAGGTGGGTACCTCACGAATTGAGTGAAGCAAATCAACAAACGCGCGTTGACTGCTGCGTTGCATTACTCAACCGGCACAATAATGAAGGGATTTTAAATCAAATCATTACTTGTGATGAAAAGTGGGTCCTGTGCGATAATCGGAAGCGCTCATCGCAATGGCTGAACCCTGCCGAACCAGCCAAACCATGCTCCAAGCGAAAATTTACTCCAAAAAAGCTACTTGTGAGCGTTTGGTGGACTAGTGCTGGTGTCGTTCACTACAGCTTTCTTAAATCTGGCCAGACGATTATGGCAGATGTCTATTGTCAGATTTGTCAGCAACTGCAAACCATGATGGAAAAGCTAGCTGCTAAACAACCGAGGCTGGTCAATCGCTCTAGGCCACTGCTGCTTCATGATAACGCTAGACCACACACTGCACAACAGACGGCTACCAAATTAGACTAGCTTTAATTGGAATATCTAAGACATCCACCGTACTCTCCAGACCTTGCTCCAACAGATTACCATTTTTTTTTAAATTTGGATAACTTCTTGAACGGGAAAAAATTCAACTCCGATGGGGCAGTCCGAACCGCCTTCAAAGAATTTATTGATTCCCGTCCGAATGGTTTTTTTAGTAAAGGGATCGATGAACTACCTATAAAATGGCAAAAGTGCATAGAGGTACATACTTTGATTGAATAAATATATTATATTTAAAAAAAATCCACTTTATGTTCCTCCCATACAAAACGCCAATTTCATATATAAGGACCTAATATTTATCTAATTAGCAATCTAATGGAGGAAATACCTATTTAGAGGAGTTTACTGGGTCTGTCAAATAAAATTTAATATCTGAGGCATTTCGTTACAATTCTGTTAAATACACTAAAACAGTGTTGCATCACGAATAAATTAGACGACCCAAAACCCCAACAACCATAATTACTTACATAGTTTTCAACAGAGAAAATTTCAAATTGGCGGACGGCCTCCTTCGCAATAAAAATAATATAGCTGTTCATCTAAATTGAGTCGTATATCTCGCGGCGCAGACACCGAAATGCAATAACCACACTCGGACAATTTAATTGAATGTTCCAAATGAAACGTCATGGTGAAACAATGAGAACTAAACCTGGTCCGCGGTGAGAGAGCAATATTAAGCAAAATATGATAAAATTAAGCCCCTCTTATTGAATTTCGTAATAAATTACGGTCTAGGGTTGGAACTTTCGCGTTTAATGTCGGGCCCCTTGTTAATAAATATTTTCATTATGTTAATAGCGCGCTCATTTAATTTTGCAGTTAAACGTGTTTTGCTCGATATTTTATGTATAATTGTATTACCTGCTATATAATATACTATTTTTACAGCCAAACAATAGTGCTTGCTTTTCCGTTTTCCGGTTTGAAGGGCAGGCGATGAAATTACTGGATACTGTGACTTGACATCTTACTTTTCCGGAGGCAGACTATGTACCAGGGTCGTCTGCTTGGGTACCTCCGTCTTACCAATTTCTGCCGCAAACCAGCACTACCTGCATTGCTGTATTCCGATTTGTTGAGGGATAAGACGTGGCAGTGAAATTACTGGGTACCGTGACTTTACATCTGATGTCACAAGTTGGCAACGTGCACTGTGGCTCTTGTAGGGGTTGCAGTTTTGCTGCGAATCTCACAAGAGTCACAATGCCACGTGTACTATAGGCGACTGTTACCACTTACCATCAGGTACTTACGATGCTTGTTTGCCAACTTAGTTATAAAAAAGAACAACACGTTATTTTTCCATTTTTAGAACTTTGATTTTTTATTTAAGAAACTGCATTTTTCCGTTTTAGTAACTTTTCGTAACCACTATGACCGACCCCCACTTCGTGATACACCTAATTTGACTAACCCAGTATAACCAGGTGAACTAAAAAAAATATCTTGAAATTATAAAAAATAATTTTCGTAAAATTTTCATCAAGGTGAACTCATGTAATAGACAGGTAGTAGGCAAGTGAGAATGAATAATATTTCACACTATTTTGATCACATGAAAAAAAATGCAATTAAATAAAACAAGGAAAACGAATAATTAATATATTTATTTACGGTTAACATTTCTATGAAAAATGTAAAAATAACAAAAATGTGTGTTTTAATACAATCAACAGTTTTTATTAAGAAATGCAAATGAAGTTGAATTTTCAAATTACAAAGAAATGCACACAGATAGTATCTATACCGGGTCGCTGGTTTGCGAGAATATCGACGTAACTCGAAATTCTATCAAATTGAATTAAGTATACCAAACGATTTGTCTGACACTCCTACGGTGGAGGAAAACATCGTGAGGCAACCTGCATACATCTGCGAAGAAATTCAATGATGTATGTGAAGTCGACCAATCCGCACTGGGCCAGCGTGGTTGACTAAGGCCTAATCACCCTAACATAGGGTAGGCTCGAACCCCTCGGTGGGGACGTATATGAGCTGTGATGATGATGATGATGATGATACCAAACGATCATAAATCTTTGATATTTTATTGTGAAAAGAGACGAAACGACGATTTCGCGTCTAAATTTGTTAGAAAGAGACAGCGTCATTATGCATTTGAGACAAAACACTAAAACGTAAATCATAAATACAGACCCATCTCAGTCAAGCCGATGGAAACAGAGTCTATTCTCATAAATACCGACGTATTTAGAGTTCGATTGCAAACACTGCTAATATTTTTTTCAAGAATAGATACTTATTTTGTGAAGTCGTTGTTTTTAAATGACATAAGTTAATGACATGTCATAAATAATGACTGATGTCTGAAACGCCCCTTGGATGGTTTTTTTTATAATTTCAATAAATGTTTTTATGTGTTTGGATACTAAGATAAAATTTACTTTAATCAGTAAAGTCAACCCCTCAATAAACCATTTATATTTTGCGGTATGCATTAAAACATTTATAAAGAAATTTAAAAACGCCATTCTCTAAAATCAACAATTTTTAGTTTCGTCGCTATTAACGCAAACCAGCGGGGTGTAAGTGACGGTGTTCCTTTTCTTTTAATATAGTGATTTCAGATCATGGTCCTAATTTGAAAATCACTTAAAATTTTCTCCCAAAAAATTCATAAATTGTCGAATTTTTTTCAAAATTTTGTGGTGTAATACAACTAATTTAACGCTTACAAATCATATTCTATCAAAAAACCATAATAAATACACAAAAAATTAACTTCGCAATGTAAATTGTGTAACATTTCCATCATACTGCGCGCCGAATCAGCTGTTTGTCATCGAACGTCAACGCACCGGTGCCAGCGGAACAAAAATTATGCCGGAGCGCCATACATTGAATAACATGAATAAAAATTAAAAATAAAAACTCCTTTTTTCGCTTTAAAAGCTTTTCCGGGAAATATAAACATCGGTAAACAAACATTAACATTGGTCTGAACTCACCGTTAAAAGAAAAGGGACACCGTCACTTACACCCGGTATTATATTGAATTATTAATCAACAAGGAATGTTTACATCAAAGTCACATATTTCACTTGATATTAGATATATTTCCTAATTGCTAAAAGAAAAAGGATTCATTGTGGGGCAAAATAAATTATTGCTATTGCATAACAAACACTTGATGTGAATGATGCAATGTCATATTGTTTTTCAAAATAAGTTTTGAGTTCCAATTATGTGATACGAAAATGCACTTTAACCAAATAAATATCCAGCAAATCAAAGTTGATTCAGATAAAAACAATCTAAGCGGGTATATTACAAAATAAATTTAGATACCTTATATTTATTATAAAATATATTAACATTTTTATAATTTTAGCATCGATTATAAATTTGAGATAATTCAGTGAGTATAACAATTTTCAAACTATCTGGCCAGTTAGTGACATGAAAAAAAAATTTGAAAACTTAACTTATATGCTACACATATTTATTTATATAGTGAATAAAATAGTCAAATATCATCATTACAGACACAACCGATATAAGTTTTTATGGTAGGCTGTATTACAGATACAGTTGGCAGGTCAACTACATAACAATTGTACAGTCACGGCCAGTAAGAATAACTTATCGCCATAAATGATAGGACGACTATCGTTTAGTTGCTAAAATATTTCAACTTTCTTAATGGCGATAGATTACAGACACTGGCCGTCAAATGATTAGCATAACTAAACTATACTATGTATTTATATTTAAAAAGGAATGTAGGTACATAGAAGGATATTTACTGTACAATGTTGAGCAAATTTCTCCGATTTGAAGCACGTGCTTTAGATTCTTTTCAATGACTTACTTTAAATCACTTTATTATACTTAGTTTTAACTGAATAACGATGGTAAACAAATAGCTGAAGGCCGCGTGGAAGCTGCGACATTGGAAAAAAATATACCTAATCAAGAATCAAATCAAAAACTTACAGAACCAATAGAAAAAATATATTAAACTCTGCTTTAGTTCTGCGTAGGTAAAGGTATGTTTTTGAACATTAGAAAAGGCAAATTATATAACATAAATCTGAAAAATGACTGTTCAATTTATTTTTCTTTTGACCAAATTCCGCGCAAATGCTCTAATACGTCTTAATATTTACCTAGTTAGATAATACAAATAATTATTTATATACAGTCTTTCTCGTAATTATATGAAGGTATGTTATGTTTTATGCCTTACCGCACCACAGCAGCTATAACACTTAGATATAAAATTAAAACTGTCCTTGAAATGTTTTTTGTCGAATCACTGTATGTTTTTTGTTTCATAGCTCCCTCAGTTAGACCTGTGAAAAAAATGAAATTTCATTAAAATAATATCCCTACAGTTCGACAATATAAACATTTATTAAAGTATGATGTATTTTATAGCGCAGCTTATATAATTTAGCTTTAAGCTTATAAAATACTAGCTGTGCCAGCGAACTATGTTTCGCCGTATATTTTTTACCCGTTTTTGCAACATTTGTCATTGATGCTCAGCTCCTATTAGTCGTAGCGTGATGTTATATAGCCTAAAGCCTTTCTCGATAAATGGACTATCCAACACAAAAAGAATTTTTCAATTTGAATTACTGATTCAAATTGAAAAATTCTTTTGACATGACAAATGTTGCAAAAACGGGTAAAAAATATACGGCGAAACATAGTTCGCTGGCACAGCTAGTATTTTATAAGCTTAAAGCTAAATTATATAAGCTGCGCTATAAAATACATCATACTTTAATAAATGTACTGGTTCCTGAGATTAGCGCGTTCAAGCGAACAAACAAACAAACTCTTCAGCTTTATAATATTAGTATAGATAAGATATTTATAAGCCCATTTTTAAAAAGTAAGTTTACAAATTGAAACCCGACTGCAGATAAATCACACTCTAAAATGTTTGAAACTTGAAAATATTCTAATTTGAAATTACTATTATTATTAATACTTAGCCGTGGTCGTATGCCACTTTGCATTTATGTATTAAGCTTATGCATCACTTATAACTTAGAATGTATAGCTTCGTTAAATTACGTATAATATGACCACGGATAAACATTGAATTGTTTGAACGTTATAACTTCAAATGAAAACATTTCCTTGTTTTATACTTTTTGAACATACTTTTTCAACTTCTTTTTATTTTTATTATTATAGGGTTTTTGGCGCTAGTTTGCAGAGCTCATAGGCAATCGGGTGCATAGTGCAGATCAAGTATATTCGATTTAACTGTAGTGAAAATATGTTAGACACCACCTTAAAAGCTCAAGCTAAACCATACTGTAGAAACACGAAAAAGCTTTCGAACGATACCTGAAATAAGATTTATCTTTATAAGATTAATATTTTCTTACAACTAATTGTAGAAGAGCAACCCACGCAAAGGTCGTTTGAAACACTTCATTTGCCCTTTCGTTTCCTTTCAGAGTTTCGGCAAAATTTTAAGAAGATTACCGGCCTTGAAAATATTGACGTTGCTAATCCCAAAACGAAAAACTTTTCTCCGGTAACTTACAAGCTTGTAGAACTCAGTATTTACTTTTGGTGAGCGTGGATAAGTTAAAAGCACAGACATGAACCTGACTAGATAACGCCTAAACATCTGTTCGAAAGCGTGGACGAAATGAAACAGCGTCGAAAGAGGAGCATTTTCTTTTGAAACTCGAAGTGAGTATACTCGAAGGTTGATGACACCTAACAGACGGTTTTTGCTTGAACCAGTCCCAGAATTAATTATACCAACATAGCAGTATCAGAAACAGCGCTGCTGACAGCTGATATTTAAATAAAGACGTATTGAAGAGAAGAGCTCTGTGGCGTCGTGGTTCGCACGCTTTGGTTTCCATTTATAAGTAAAGAAACCTTCGCCATGTTCGGAGCCTGGATGGGTGATCAAAACTTTGTGACCTCGAGTTCCTCTGAGCTTCGGAAGGCACGTTGAGCCGTTGGTCCTGGTTACTATTGCGACCATTTCTGCCCACCAATGCAACGGGTCTGCTCGATGGTGCTATGGCTCATACTCTTACGGTCATATTAATAAAAGTTTTACTCTTTGGATCATCCTTGGATTAGTTACTCCGTGTTTTGTCTTGTTTCCGCACATGTCGGCTATCAAAATTATGTCAAAATAAACCAAAACACGGAGTAACTAATCCGAGGATGATAAAAGGAGTAAAATTTTTATTAATAAGGCCGTTCGTGTGTTTTTGCATGTGCCTTGGGGGATGATTATCGTACCATTCGTAAAAATATTCATATTCGAATTATTATTACAAGACACAAGTTTTCAGGTATGGCCTCTGCTGTGACCACAGAAGTAATAATGATTTGATTTGATTTGATTTGAAGGGGCAAATATGTTTTATTTTCTTTTTCGTTTAATTTCACTTTCATTTTCTTGAAAAATGCTAAATAAATAAATACCTACATAAAAAAATTTAAACCTACCATGTTAAAGGCGTTTTATTTTATAGTATAGTACTCATATGTTCGTGACACATTAATCAAGTCTATTTCAACACTGACAATTTTTTCATTTCGCCACTGTACAACTATGTATTTAGATTCATGTCTGTGGTTGAGAGCATTAAGTTGCTGTTCTACTGAAAATGTGCTAAGCAGCTGAGTAGTTGCCTACATCATTTTTCTAGTTTCTTTCAGCGTATTTTTGATGGAAAATCGCTTAACGGAGTGTTTTTGTATCGTAAACAAGTAAGGAATGTAAACTATTAATATGAGCGAGGACCGTTTATGTGTTTAAAATTGACACAAATATTGTATGTGTGTAAAAGAATTGCACTGACTGATCTCACCACACCACACCTCGCCCTCATAAATGGGCATAGACTCCACTACAAAAATTCGCATCGCTGGCGCTTTGAGTGTTATGAGCGCTCCACATTCTCGCGAGAATCTCGCGAGAACGTGAGAACAACACAAGAAGCGTGAATGTGGATCCGATTCGCATGTTCTCGCGTAGTTCTCCGACTTTTGTCGGTTTTTTGGCGCGATAACTATATTAAGAACCTTGTTGGGTTGGAAAAAATCATGATTTTTTAATAAAATCCAATTAATCATGATTTATTGAATAAATCCTAATTTATCATGATTTTTTTGATTTTTTCGTTTTTATCGTTACTAATTTTAATAAGTAAGCAACTATTTTGCGGTAACGAAAGAAGAAGAGGAAAAATTAAATATTTACCCAGTTCTGAGGGTACTATTTGGAGCGATAGCCTCCTCAGCATCAGTGGAAAGTTTTTTTTACATTTGGCATTGTTCACTCGAAATTACGTAACAGACTAGGGACCAAAAACCTGGAAAATTAGTTATTTTAATCAAGAATTACAATAATGACACTGAAATATGAAATATCTGATTTACTCGGAAAATAGATATTCATAAAAATACATTTTTCTTCACAAAAATAAAGAATTTTGATTTAATCACTGATTTTGTGCCAACCCTGCCTTGTACCTTCTCGCGAGAATCTCGCGAGAAGTGTGTACCCAAGAAGTTCTTGCCAAGGTTCTCGCGTACTTCTCGCGTAGATTCTTGCCGAGACTCTCGCCGAGAATCTCGCGTGAATGTGGAGCGCTCATTAGGATCGTCACAAATTTCTGCGTGCTGTCATCGACATCACCAAAGCTTGAGCGCTCTCCCTGCGTTATATGTATAGCTAACTTCGAGACCAAAACTTTGATAACGGACTTAGACAGTGGCCATTTAGCCTCAATCGTCAAGATAACTTTAAATTGTAGAATAAATATGGTAGTTCGAGGAAACTCATACGCAAAGCTGTCAAACTGCCTAATTTTTTTGGATAGAAGTTAGTGAATTTGAAGGTTAGAATCAATTGGCTTTAGGTATAGCGTGCTTGTATGAGTAAAGCTTCACGGTGGCCTTTCAACTGATAGTCATGACCAAATATAGGTATATAAGTTAACATCTGAATAATCAATATTTTTTATTGTTTATGGCCTCTTCTATTGCACATTACTGCTAGGAGCACTGTATTCTCACTCTATTTTATACTCTACTCTCTGTTCAGTAGACGTGGGCGTTATTACACGTCACTAGTTACAATAACTACTTAGCTACGTGGCATGTAAACGAATCACTGGTTTCGAGTCCAATTACAAGTAGTGATTTTTGTAAATGCGTTATTACTCATAACTGTGATTGTTGCTATAATAAAATGTTAACTTAGATCCAAAAGATTTTTGATAGAGACATTTACATAATTCAAGTTATAGATAAATTAAAATACATTGGAGCAGCGGCCAAAAATGAATTTTCATACTTACTTTCTTGGCCTAGGCCGGGAAAGTAATGCATGAGCCAAGAATTACAAACTTGTCTTCTTTTTAGTACAATAATGCCTACATTTCCGAGCATGTTTGAGAAAAATTAATTTGCTAACATTTATGTATGTTCCTACTGAAATAATCTATAATCAAATTATTGATATTGTTATTGTTATTCTATAACTATGACTAAATATTGTTCAAATATATTGCTGGTTGTTGTTGTTTTATCTGTAAGCAGCCATTTGTATCAAGCAAACTATAAGTAGAGGAGAGTTTGCGTTATTCTCAAATCGTTTTAAAACTATACAGGAATGGGTGAATGGATTTTGCAAGTAGGTATATTGTGTAGTTTTATAACACATATCGTTATAATAACCTTGTATATTTCATAACAGCATCACAGCTTTACAATTTAAAAAAATATATTACAAAATTATGTCAAAATAAACTTTAAAAAATCAGGTACATCCTTTTAAACATTGCAAACAAGAGTAGCACCAAACTAAGGAAATGTGATTGTGCAAAATCATAAATTAAACAAAGGAACTTTAAGCCGAGCTTATAACATGGCAAACATGGCAACAGCACTAATTAATTCGAGAACTAGGTATGCATTATTTCGCGAAACAAGAGTGCAGAGACCGGCAAGCTATACTACGCCCGATAATCGTAGCACTCTTAATTAACTTGCAGCGGAAAATCAAAGTGCTTACCTCCTACGTTCACTTCTGCTGCCGACTGGGAACTGGGGTAGAGCTTTATTTCTGCAATAAAGTGTACACTTGTATAGATTATTCGTCATCATCTTATGCTATACGGGTCACATTCAATTAGAAGTGAATCATGTGGAAGACTTCACTACTTTCGGTATGACAATAAGATTAAGTAGATTGGTAAAATGCAAAAATTATCGAAGTGCTTTAAAAAGTGCCTTAAAAACATTTCGCCTGAGAAAACAAAGTCTTATGTAACTAGAATAAATTGCGTAAAATATATGTCAGAATCATATTGACGGTATGGCATGGTGCGGCATTTTTAGTTGACTAATAAAAATATAACTTGATCTATAGGTAGATCTCGATCTATAGGGTATGTATCATAATAGCGAAAATGTATAACACCTATAATTGAAATATCGACGCTTAAATTATAGAAAATAAAAAAACCGAAAGTACAAAATACCGAGACTTGATATACTCGTAACGAAAGTTGAAATATCGATTTTCAAAATTCCAAATGGTCACAATCCCGAAAGGTTGTTTCCGATCCCTTATCTTTGCTGTTATTATAAGTATGCAAGTAAGCCTGTAGCATATAAGCAAGCATACAACATGCAAGCATGTATGCAGCATGTAGTTTTATCCTATAAGTTTTTTCCTTGCCTTCGGGATTTTAAGCATAAAAATAGCTTTCGGTAAAACCTGCTTACAGGATTTTGAACTTTCGATCAACTGAACATTCGCCGTTTTAATATTCGGTATTCCATTCATGGGTCTTATAAAAATCAGTCTTTTAAATTTCGACAATGGAATACATGCCAATTAACTAATAATAGATCGCTAATTATGTTGTCAAGTGCAAAACTGGGACCGATTCTGTTCATTCTTTTTTTTTCAGTATTTGTTGGGTGATTGGTGATTTCTTCCAGTATTTTCATTACGAGGATAATTGGAAAAATGCCCAAAATTTAAGAAACATGGACCTACATAATTTTTTTTTTTCATGTTAGGAAAATATTACTTACTTTATTTCCAAACTGTTTTAGCTATGGTTTTGGCAGAACTACATCTGTCGGGACAGCAGTATTTATATAAAGTTGAAATGTAAGTTGAGTTCCCATGGACTTGTAACTATTAATAAATCCATGGAGTTTCCAAACAGATTTTGATGTTGTCAAGTTTACACCAAGATTAATAAGTTGCTTTCATATTCGTCAACTAAAAAATGCTGTTCTATAGGTACAATCAATTGGCGTGAACAAAACACGTCTTTTGTATATTACCAAATGTAAAATTTTGTTTTTATCATACCGAAAAAGGGTAGGTACAATTTACATGTTGTCTTTAAAGGCATTAATGATTTTTTGTTTCAGAAATAAGGAACGCATTTGCAGTCGATCACCTTCGAGGTATTGACTTAAAAAAAACTCGGAAATCGACACAACTTCGTGTTCAGAATAATATTTTCGCTCTTATATTTTCACATCACTTTTTTAAAAGTAAGTATTGATTATAATGGACGTGATTAAAATTAAATTAAACAATTATTTTTCTTTTGTTTGTTCACAATTAAATAGAAAATCCCCGCTGCAAAAAATTACAATATGATAAAAAATACAACACTTGTCATTGTAATAAATACATTATTCAGCTTTATTAATAAAATTTATTAAAAATGTAAGTCAATGTAGTCTTTGAGCAGTAATTAAATTATGAATATCATTAACGTTTGTAATAATATGGCGAGCGGAAACCCCAGCTCCATTATTACGTGTTGCAGAGCTTCGAGCTACATCCGTCATTAATTATGATACTAGAATATTCGATGATGCTAATGATCGAAATTATACCGGCCTCACCATATAGCCTTAGGGTTCCCTCGCTCTTCCCCAGGGAGTTGGTGCTAACGCAGTTGTACGTCCCGATGTCGTGCCTGGAGAACTGTCTAATCGTCAGTTTCATCACTACCTTGTAGGAGGACCTTTCTTCGGTTATAATGTATTTTGGCCTAAAACAAAGAGATATATATGTAGACACCAGCTTTTTTAATCCCGAAGACGAAATGACAAAATCCTAATGACGTCACACACTGCCGTTGGCAAAATGCCATGCATCGTTATTAATGACTTTCACAAAAATATGATTATTCCATAAACAAAGCTACGAGTATTTCATTGATTCACTTATTAGTTAGATGCGTGATTCCACACACAAGACATATTTAATTTGATTTAGTGATTAGTTAGATGCGTGATCCAGTAAGTATATCTTTAAGTTCATTATTTGAGTGTTTTTAAAGTTATTTGTCGAAAAGTTTACCGAATATTTACTATGAGAGTAAATTATTAATCACATCTTGTGGTGATTTTTGTTTTCATATCGCTTTTATCAACAACGAATAAATCCGTTTGCTCTTCCTTAGGTGAGATGGAACAGATTGTTAAAGATGCTAAGGATCGCCTTATTGCTTACAATCTGGCGAGTTCAACTCAACCATCATCCACTTGTAGGGGAGGAAGTGATGCCATCCGCAATCCTAAACAGAGAAATCGGTATATAACCCCTAATTATCGGAACATAATAACTCTAATGGCTTGGTGAAAAAAAAACTGTTACAACACTACAGGAGCAAACGTTTTATCTTCACCAGACCACATGTGTTGTAATGTAGTTGATAAGGACATTAAAGTACTATGTAATTTTAAATCTCCTTCAGTGGACAAGTAATCATTATTGGTGGAAATATTAATATAGGTCCACCTCATAGCATTTGTACAATACCTTATTTGTAATTATAGTACTCACAGTGGTCACAAATTTATTATAGTACTGAGTTTCATTTCAATAATACCATGTAATTAGGAAGACAACATTGTAATATAAGCCCGAACTGACAATTATTATACTGGGTGTTAGGGTTGGGTCTTTTGATACTTAACCTACGTGATATACATTAAATTTCATCGACAAAAATCAACTTAGGGTGGGGCGCACCCCTCGCCCCACGAGAGGGGGGTGGTTTAAAAATTTAGTGTTTCTGTTTTGCCTTATGTTCGTAAAATCAGTTTTTTTTTCATATTTATTGTGTGTATCTTGTTAAATTACATCTCATTTTAAAGCTTATTAAATTTACTATCTTTTGATACCACATACACTTACAAGTGAGAAGAAAAAAAGAGTTAATTTTAATGACTTAGAAAAAAAATCTTACTTTTTTGTCGTATCTTTTTTAGTTTTTTGTCATTAAAAAAAAACCAAGTCATTAACAATGATTTTTTTTCTTTTTAACTAGTAATATTTGAGTTTAGCTTTCGAACGATGCCAAATTTTACCCAGTAATTTCAATATTTAAAACAGATATTGGCTTTTCAATAAAAAAGCCTTCTTGTTAAGTCTAGGAAAGGTAACTGCAAGACTCTTGCTCAAATCTTGCATGGGTCCGTCTTGGTCTTGCTACAATTATGCCGGTCTCGGTCTTGCAGCAAGAGCCTCGCAAGACCGCATGGCCAAGATTGATTTTGGGCAACACTAGTTGTGTGAGTGCAAGTATAAAAAACTAAACTTCATCTGTGTGAGAGCGCTGACTATTCCATGAACTATAAATAGATCTGTACGGTCAACTAGTTGCGTGATAAATCCGTTAACGCTCTGTGTATGGGGCAGCGCTGGCGCATATGAAACATGACGACCGCTCTGTCGCGCGCCTTCAGACAAATACGGCTAGTTGGACAACTAGCCTGTAGACTATAGACTACCCTAGTAGCCTGGAGGCATGGGTTGTATTTTTGAAGCGTAGTGTGTTTAGTAATGGAAGCTAGTGTGCGGAGGGCTTCAGCCTGTCGCGGGAGTCTTCTTAGTTATAGTAGGTGTAGATTCAACTTTTTTGTTTCATTGCTACTTGTATTTGCAGACATCTTGAGTAGGTATATTCAGGATGTATGCACATACAAGGTTAAATATGTTTCCTTTAAATTAGAATGTTTTGCTTTGTTTTGACGTCAATAAGTGCCTGTAAAGGCCTAAGTTGAATAAAGATTTTTGAATTTTTGAATTTGAATATAGATATTTATTTATTTGAAAATTAAGCGTACATTAAGATCTTAAAGCTACTTAAGGTACTTACTACTTAATGACCCACGCATTGGCTAGCTACTTAGTATGGTATTTACTACTTAATGATCCAAACATTGACTATGGCAAACGTAATTGTTATCCTTATCCCAAATATTCTACAGAAAAGATATCAAGAGTTGGTGTGCTATTTTTATTTATTTTATTTTATTAACACACTTTTTGCACAATTATACAATTTTATATCTTATAAAATAAACAGTGGATCGTTGGCAAATGGTATACTTATCTCTAGAAGAGATTTCTTCCAGTCAACCCATGGTAGTTGAAATAATACAATGGTGAGCGCTGTTCGCTTGCGCAAAGATGTACAGATAATTACTAATGTATTATAATACTGTTACACTCACATAATTGTGAATGTAATAGTGTAGGTACTCGACCGTTGATAAGCCAAATAAAAAATGAACAAAAAAAAGTCTAGCCGGCAACTGACAATGTGAGCAACGAAATTTTTATCTGTAGTGCGTCTGCATTTTGAATTCGCTTGAGTGCGTAAAAACGGTAAGGAGGCACGTCATTTCGGCTTGGACAAGCTCTAAGATGATCGCAGTTTTGATAAATTGAAATCGCTAACATCAGCACTCACCCGTCTAAAAGCATCTCGCCCCTGTTCTTGAGCCAGTAGTCGATCGTGTTAGGGTACGCCTCCACCGTGCACTCGAGCACCACGTCGGTGCCCAGGGGAGCTCCGAGCAGCTGATTTGGCACAATGACCGTCGGCGGAACTGCGGACAAAGAATGGGAGGTGTTATCTTATTTATGGAATTTTATTGAACTAAATCTCAAATCGAATTAAAATAAAATGACATTTGCTTTAAATGACTTTTCTTTCGGTAAGTGATTGGCTGAGGTAGCAATGAAGAATCTAAACTATTGGATCTAGACGCATGGAATGCGGTACGGCGGGCGGTTTGTTGGGGTTTCCGGTAATTTTGCACATATCCTACAGGTAATAAGGCAACTACAGTATTGAGGTGTTTTTGAAGGAAACAGCAGTTCGTGGCCACAACTAGTAGCGTATATTCTTTTAATACCATTTTTCAAAAGCTTATTAGACTTATAAGATTTTTGATCCTCATACCCCTTCATCTTCCCATTCCTTAAATTATCGAAGACTAGCTGTGCTCGCGAACTACGTTTCGCCATAATAATTAAAAAAACACCCTTATCACTTAGGGATATAAAAATAGTTTACGACCTTTTCTCAGATATGCCGAATATACACAAAAAAGTTCATAAAAATCGGTCAAGCCGTCTCGGAGAAGTTATTTTATGTTTATGACAAAATATTGCCTATTATTTAACTTTCGAGTATTTCCCAATAAAAAATTCAAACCAAATTGCGAACACGAAAAGCACGTTCAAAATCAACACTAAAACGTTTCAGATGTAAATAAAATTTATTACTCTCCCAAAAACTCGACGCGGAAGCGTTCAGAGGAATCCCCCATTTCATTTACTTCCACGGCACTAATGCGGATGATCGCATTTGAATAGCTTCAGAAAACAGCAGTAAAGACAGAATCGCAACGATATAAACACTCACGATCATTTTAAGAAAAAGCACAGACATGCATCTAGCTAGATGACGCTAATCCTTCCTTATTATGTAAGTATAAAAATCAAGCGTGTTACTTTTTCTTTATCGAATGTGACGTAAGTTTATCACTTAAAGCAAACATTATTTCGTTATCTTTTTAGGGCTATATACCATAAAAGAAAATAACCCTAAAGGCCTATCCGCACACATCAGTGCCGACACGTGACAATCAGTAACGTATCCATCAGTGTCAGTGAAAAAGGGTATTGTAGCATACATTTTGTACGGCGCTATCCGTACTCATCAGTGTCAGTGACGTTCAGTGATCTTCAGTGCTGCGCCTACGCTTTCCGTGATCCGACACGAATTTCTCGGAGAGAATATTTTCACTGACGGCACGGATGATTTTAACCATTTTAAGATGGATGACGAAAAATTATTCGAATTGGTCCGATCTCATACTGTTCTCTACGACCTTGCACATTGAAAATTTATGGACACCAACTTTAAAAAATATATTTGGGACGAAATTGGTAGCGAAATGGTAGGTAATATTCAGTACCTAATAACATCTATAATAAATTCGTATCAGATTTACTATTTCCAAATTATAGCAAAACTTGGTTTCACTATTGTCAAAATTAGTGAAACTGTGTCTGAAAGTTTATATTACCGTACTTATAAAGCATCACGGCAGTTGGGATAAATAAAAATACCTATATTATGTATTCTGTTATTCTTCATCTCTGGTGCTCCATGCATTATGAACCCATTGCCTTCTTCTCACACGACTATTAAGGCCACCGCGCGCGTCGGCACTGATTGCCACTGATGTGTGCGGATAGCACGTCACGGCACTGATCGGCACGGCACTGATCGTCACGTGACGGCACTGATCGTCACGTGACGGCACTGATCGTCACGTGACGGCACTGATCGTCACGTTTCGGCACTGATGTGTGCGGATAGACCTTTATGGGGTCACTTCGTTGTGCGTCTGTCCGTATGTCCGTCTGTCTGTCAAGACTCAAGATTCTTTTTTCCGTAACGCGTAAGGTAATCAAACTGACATTTATAGCAAACACTCGGGTCTATGGCTTCTTTCAGCTATAAAAAAATCTGACTTGTAAGTCAACGCGACCCAAAGATATGACCATTTGCCGCATATTTATCAGCTAATTTTGCGATTTCATAAGGCAATTAAAACCCATAGGGATCCGTCATATATTTCTAGGTCAATAACCCTGTTTACGCTCGAGGAAGAGCGAGTGGCAACACTGCATTATAGTCTGTGCAGTGAGAGCCTGTGGCGGCCGGCCGCATGTGACATGTCAGTCGAGTCGAATACGGAATGACATTGAAATAGGTTAGGTTACCGGGCGGCGCGTTTTAGAGAAATATATAATTGTGTTTTTTCGCGGCGCACCAAATAATGTGCGAACGTCCGCTTTAAGGATTTCAAAAGTTTTATCGTCGCGTGTGTGAGCCGTGGTGGCCTACTAGGCCTATGTAGTGATCCGGTCTCCATCGTTGGATTGACAGCAGCCCTTCAGGAGCCGCGACTTCCTTCGAGCTAGCTCAGGAAGTCCACCGGCTACATACGGAGACCGAACGGAGTCAAGGTAAGGACACTTCATTATCTTGTATTCGTTTTTAAATTCAACAATCAAACCAAACATTAATCGGCGAAACGCCGACGTGGTGGTGTCTACTTTGGGCACAGCCAAACCCGTTAACCTAGAAACATGTGATTTATTAAAAGCCAGATCTTATAGTACATAATTATTTAGGAAAAAATCAGAAAACAGTAAATATTTACAGAGTAAGGAAATTATATACTTAGATAAGCTTGTTGACGGAACCCTTGATGCGCATGTCTAACTTGGCCAGGTTTTTTTTAGTTTAGAACAGTTTAGAAAGAGAATCATTGTTCTGACTCTTAAGGCGAGGTTTCCCAGGAAATCTAATCGTGCACGACTGCTTTATTGCAAGGTAATATAGTTTATAAATTGCATAGCTTCTAATGTCGCTTACGTGCTGTGACCGAACTAAAACGTTACTTTTTACACGTTCTAATTGATTTTTAGAAAACTGGGGTACGAAGTTAAAAATGTATTTTAGCAATTTTTTAGACAATAAGAATGCACGTCTATTAATTAAACTTTTTATCATTTACTATTGTATTTTCTGATTTACATCTGTTTTAAAATATCGAACGGAGTGATTTTTTTTCTTATGGCGGTACAGTAAATCGAAATTGTTCGAAAACGGGAAATAGCGCCTTTAAACTCGAAGTATATACATAATATACGAAGTATATACATTTGCGGCATTCATTAACACTCGTATCTATAGTCAATTCAAAGTAAATACTTGAGTAAAAATCGTTACTTTTATACAACAAATGATTGAAGTAAAGAAAAATTTTGCTCATCACCTAGTGTAGGTTGGTGCATTTTAACGATTGCAAATACACCTAGGAGCAACGGCTTAACTAGCCTTTTGAAAGACGGAGGAGCTCGAGATACTAAGTTTTTGGTTACCCATCTCGTGACGGACCATTGCGAAAGCGTAATCGCCATTATCACAGGCCGGACGCGCGAGCTACTGCTCCACCGAACGCAATAACAGGACAATGTTTTTTATTGTCACAGTACCTACTTATTGTATAAAAATCACAACTTAAGTAACGACTTTTACTCAAGTAATTACTTTGACTTGACTATAAATAGATACGAGTGTTAGACACATGTCTGCGAGACAAAGGAATAAATGCATTAAATTGAACAGTCGAGTCGAACGATCGGCGGGATCCCTAGGAAAATTGGCCAATCCAATGGGCGGGATTTGCTTCGCGGTCGGAGTGCGAAGCCAATGTCCTGATAAACGGGGATTGATCCCGGCGCCGGGATCCGGGCCCAGGAGCCGCTGAGCCGCGAAATTCACTCTACACCCTTGATTGAGCCATGTTTGTGCTGCAATTCCTTATGTTTCCCGGTGTAATTGGATAATAAACAGAGTTAGAAACTCCTCGAGGCTCGCTACGAGTAATGTTTATTGTGATTGAATAAGCAATTCCTCCTATTTTAATAAAAATCAATACTCTCTGAAAGGTCCCATTATAAAGGCTCGGGAAATTTAAGGCTACCAGTCTAATACCTAATTGTTTTCAATATGTTTCATTTATAAAAGGCTTAGGTAACTGGCTGAACGAGATATCAACGTAGAGCCCAAAACTACTGGAATTAGAAGCATGACATTTGGTACAGGGATCATTTGCTTATGTAGGTACCCACTAATGAAAGCTTATTCAAAATTTCCTCAGCAAATTCAGATATTTCTATAAATAAATCGTCAGAAAATATGTTAATGGATTCCTACGTCCCAAGCTACCAGAAAATTTACTTACGTCATGTGACATTTCAAATCGGTGTGTCGTCCCAAGTTGTTGATTACGTGTGCATTTTACCAGTAATAATGATAATAAATATTTTATTGTTTTTTCTTAATGTTGAATACAAAACTGGATTTGGTGTCTCCATTTAAGCAATTTCATGCTTGTTTTAGGAGACGCCGCTCTTGTGAAGAAAAATAACATTAACATTTACGAGTATTGGAACTACCTTCTCATTTCTATGTATTTAAACAACAAACAAACAATAATAATTTTAATATTAGTTTTCACAGTGCTCTTAAAGTTTAAGATCTAAATAAAAACAACATTAGCTTTAGCGAGTAGTGGAACTACCAGTAATCTACCAGACGGACATTTAAAAAAATTGTCCACCATTATTTATTTTTGTCATTTACCTTTATAAGATACAATAACCAAGGTTTATATTACACCTATTTTCTTAGACGTTACTTTCAAACTCCCAGATTCTTATTAACAAAAAAAATCCTCCACCTTCTGTAATTCCTTCATTTTGACAGTTTTACATCTTGAGGTAGAGAAGCAACTGTCAAACTCAAGATCCGTCTTGACAAGGTAGTCTACATTACACAATTACAAGGAATATTTGAGATTACCGCCATTAATTTTCAGGAACCATGGACAAAAAAACATTAATTTTAAGCTTTGTAATGACAAAAGATTTATTAAACAAATTAAATTCACAAGCTAAAAACAATTAGATACAGCAAAACAAGAATTAAATAAACAATAATATAGTACACAGTAAATAGGAGACAGGTTTATCATAGGCGAAGTCATGACAAACCGTTGGGGAGTGCAGCTCCATCCTCGCAGAGACCAGAGTGCTGCCATTTGTGGCGGGTGCCACGGATGCACATACTGCTGGCCCTGATGATCGCAATCTGGATTCTTGCGCGTAATCATCCCATTATTGAGGCGAGGGGCCGGCTCCAGCGGTCTGCCAGTGCTTCGGCGAGGTGTTTGGCAAAGGTTTTCAATTGTGGTGCGAAGACTCGACGACGTCGACTGAGGTTACCAGGGGTGTAAAGGTGTTCTTATTTTGTTGTATCTCATTGTTTTGAACTTGTGAATTTAATTTGTTTAATAAATCTTATGTCATTAATTTTAAGCTTTAGTCTATGTTTTGGCAATGACCTCACTGTGGTGCCTGGAAATCTCCTCATGTGCCCTTGAGTTTAAACTGACGCTCGTAATTAATAACTGCATCTCAAGAATGAGATCTTAAACGCTGCTTTTGACAGATATTCCAAACATTAAACGTCATAATTGGAAATTTCAAAGATGTATCTTAGAACATGGGTAAAGTGTCTTCGTAATAAGCACCAAAGATAAATACAACAAACTATTTGCCACATAATCAGGAAAATCATCTGATGTTTGTACCTAAATTAGCAGAGCGGGCTTTAAAAATTTCAAGTCATCACCAAAGTCTTCGATGCTTTATTTTTTACCAATGACTTTCAAACGTAAAACGAACGAAAGATCTTCGGGTTTCATTATCCAATAAAGAATTTAATTTTCTCAATAAAGGCGATCGATAGGAAGCACACGGAGTTTATTGACTTCATAGTCGTAAACAAGGGATGTTTTACGCGTGTTGCCGCCTATCAAAGAAACCACTAAAATATTCACGGTATATGACCCATCTTCTCCGCAATAGCGTTGGAGCAATGACAGGGTAGAGTCAATTATTCGGAGGCCCGAAGGAAGATCAATTTACCTTTATAACGTCTGGTAGTGGCGTATGTGATGAACTTGCCGTGGTCTTTGCTACAGGAGGATTGGGTTAAATAAATGTTCTCCATAAAGAAGCGTAGTTTGTAAAGTGTATAAACATTTCGCGAAATCTTTATTGTATTTACATTTCTGTTTTATAGGTACATGAAACACAGCCTTGTGTTATTGCGACATCATCAACTTATTAATTCATCATTTAAATTGTTTTTATGATTAATAATATGAGAATAGGCACAGACAACATCACACTTCAAAAACACTCAAAAGTTAAAAATAATATAATAATCGAACATTAAAAAAACATTTTATTGTATTTATTGCAAAAGCTGAATGTCAACAGAATGGGATTAAAATGTAAAAATTCAATGAACATTGATTGTATGTACATCGATTAGTTGCAAAACCATTAAAGAACAGTACAAATTATATTTGAAAAAATCACAAAATATACGAAAATATGCGACATTATAAACGGTCTTATGTTTTTAACCAACTTCAAAAAAGAGGAGGTTATCAATTCGATGCGTATGTTGTTTTTTTTTTGTGTATGTTACGCGATTACGCCGTCAATTTGTGGACCGATTTTCAAAATTCTTTTCGTATTCGATAGAGTATACTTCTGCGGTGGTCCCATTGGCACCAAAGTCAGGATCTGATGATGTAATCCCAGGAAAATCGAGGGAAACCCTTAAATTTTATAGATACGTTCAACGTGTTTCATGTTTCTTCCGAAGCTTTTAGATATTTACGTCTGGTAATCATGAACCGAGCTGATGATGGAAGGATCCTTAACTTTTAGGAGTAAGAGGTTTTTTAAATATCACAGGCACGTATTGACCCTTTTTTAAATACAAAGGTGTGTATTATCACTTGGTCGTATACTTCAATTATCTTTGAGTAAAGGTACCTTCGGTGAGCTGGTATTAAATCACTAAAAATAAAAAAAAATACAAAATAAAGAACCCGAGATCAAAAACACTGAAAGTTAAAAATAATATAAGAAAAGGTACAACAGACAACATCATATTTCTATATTGAAGTTGATACCAAACGATGATCTCCTAGAAAGTCTTAAAATTTGGCAATGACTTTTTCACAGCTGGAAGACACCGTAAACCCGAGTATTTGATATAAATTTTAGTATGGTATTTGTACGCGTTCTCGAGAAAAGGAGTCTTGATAGGCAAACGGATAGACGGACAAAGAAGTGATCCTATAAGTGTTCCGTTTTTTCCTTTTGTAGTACGATGTCCCTTAAAACGAATAAAAATATTTCCTATTTTAAAAGTTTCGTTTGATAGTGGACATCAAATGGGAAATATTAAAAAAATATATACATATTAGGTTTTTTAATAAACAATATTAAAAAGAAAAGCTTCGGATAAATAAACATGTTTATCCGAAACATGTTCATTTCTCATGACTTGTGCCATCGCACAGAATTTGGATATGGGAGGGTGTAAGTAAGGAAAATCATTGCCTAATTGCATTGCCTCCGAAGGTTAAAGCTTCGATTTATTGGCTTGGGTCCTTCGTTTATAGCGCAAGGATCTCTGTTCTTCCTATTGTTTCTTATTGTCTAAGATAAATTGAAGATATGGTTAGGCAATGCATAGGGAATACAATATTCTTCGTGCTATTTATAGCTTTAGCTTCAGATTTTCGGATAAAAATGGTATCTTCGTAACCGTACGATCTCGCAAAATATATGTTTGTTTGTACTGAACTTCATTGACTAGTCACAGTCTGGCGTCATTAAGGCGCAGCCTTTCACCAATCAGCTGGACATCGGTTCGAAAAACACTGTGCCTCGACTTTCTCAATAGGAAAATTTCAAATGAACTTACAATTGACGTTCAATATAATCCTCTTGCTGACGGCGGGTGGCACGTCGTTGGAGGCGATACAGAGGAACGCACCCATCTGCCGCCGATCTACGCGCCATAGCGGCAGCGAACTGCCCACGTAGCTCTCCACTAGAACAATAATTCAGTTATGCAAAAGAACAATAACATGCAAAGGAACACTGAATAGATAATGCAGAGGAAGCACGTCGCTCTTAAATATGCCAGATGCGTCGTTAAATATGCAGAACAACAGGTTAAGTGTGCAAAGAAACAATATTCAATGGAATGTGCCCATCTGCCGCCGCCAGTCCAAGTATCACAGGGGCAGCGAGCTGGCCACGTATCTCTCCACTAGATCAATAGTTTACGTATGCAGAATAATAATAAGTATATAAAGAAACAATAAGTTCATAATGCAGAGAAGAGTTTCCATTTGCTGCCAGTCTACGCGCCACAGCGGAATTGAGCTGCTCACGAAGCTACTAGAACAATATTCCAAGTAAGTATGCAAAGGAACAATAAGTATGCAAAGAAACAATTAGTTGGTAATGCAGTTGCAGAGGAACGCTCATCTCATCTTCCAGCGGTTAATGCACCACAGCAGCAGCAAGATGCCCACACAACTCTCAACTAGAACAATAATCCTTGCGGACTTTTTTGAATAATTTTAGTAGAATCAATAAAATTACCTTTGTAAAAATCCCGTCCGCCAATTTTCTTGAGCAGCATTAGCTCATGGTCCTCCCGTCGCCACGTGATCTTCGGCGGCGGGTGGCCAGTGGCTTTGCAGATGAGGGTGACGTTATCCAGCTCTTGCGCTGACACATCCGTTGAGGTCTGCTCGTTGATGATGTCTGGTGGCACTGGAGAAAAAAAATGTATTTTCTCATTCACATAATGGTTGATGGTGCCGAATAGTCTGATAGAAATCAAATTAATGTAACCTACTCGCAATGTACTTTGCCAACCAATCTCCATAATCCGTCAATCCCTGCAATGATAGCAATAAGGGGATGTCGTCTTATCAGACGAGGAGAAATGGACATACTACATCATACTGACTACACTGATAGGTGTCGAGTTTTATTTTAAATTTTCAATCCGCTTAGGTGTGATTTCGGTTAACTCCCTTAGTCGGCTTTGACGACATCTGTGGGAAGAAAATGAGCGGAGACATAAATGTATTCAAATTCCGTCATTCCACTGATAGGCTATCAAGAAAAACAATCACTACGCATCGGGCCACTTGGTTCGACCGCATAGTTCGATCAGTCGAACTACGTGAACTTTTTTTTCCAGTTGATGCGACTAATCGGACCATGAGGATTTTGAAAAATACATGGTTCGATCAATCGAACTACGTCATGTATTTTATCCTATTAGTTCAAGTATAGAGTCGATTTATGAATTACTGTACGTTTTAGGACCACTTTGTTCGACCACTAGATATTAAATGTAATTAAGTATAATTATGTATACTCGTATAAATAAGTATATACACGTCATTTTACCAGTAAGAGGCTTTATACAAGTGCATTCGTAATCTCCTGACCTTCTCGCCTCCCTATTACCGTCAAGCAGTTACGAGTATGTTTCCATGACTGTGTTCCGGTTTGACGCCTTAACTCTTCTTATAATATAATAGCAAAATATTATATTCGCGAATTATTAAATTTTCAAAATATAACACAACGTACAATCACAGCCAAAGTGACAAATAATAACATTAAATAATGTTTTGATCTCTCAGTAACATTCCCTGTATAGGTTTTTATCCAACTTCAAAAAGAAGGTTCTCAATTCGACTGTATGTTTTTTTTTGTATGTATATTACGCAATCACCCCGACAATGTTACGAACCGATTTTTAAAATTATTTCTGTATTCGAAACAGTAAACTCGTGAGATGGTCTGATGACGGGATTGCTATAGCACATCAAGGGAAACCTTTAATTTTATAGGCACATCCGACATGTTTCATGTTTTTTCTGAATCTATTCAGGTATCTACGTCTGGTAGTCATCATCTCAAGGATTCTTCCATCATACTGAGCTGAGAAGGGAAGGATTTTTTACTTTAAGGAGTTAGGGATGAGTTCTTTAAATATAATATGGACGTACTGACCATTAGTTTGATTCTTTCCAGTTGCTTCAGTGAGCTGGCGATGAAAAGTATAATTCTTTATCAGTTATGAGTTAGGGATAGGGTATAATTATTTTAGCATTGTGTAAATCATAAGAAGTATTCTTTTAAGTTATTTAGGTATTTGCATCAAGTTCTTGTTAGTTGTTCGTGCACTGGGCAATGGGCAACTATCAGTCGAACATAGTATCTTAAACATCTAATTATTTGATTGAGATTATTGTTATTTCTAAAGGTATTCAAATATTTGCGCCTAGTAATTATCATTCTGTTACTGATCAAATGATGGAAGGTTTCTTGTGGATTAGGGGTTAGGTGATAGTTCATTAAATAAAATGGGAATATACTTATAAACTCTTAAAAAGTCAACAATAAATTAAAATAAATAGAGAATTTGAAAAAATCTTGGACATACCGTGTTGACGCCAACCACTCCGTCACCGAGCTCTTACCAGCCTCGATGTTTACGCTCGAGGATGAGCGAGTGGCAACACTGCATTATAGTCTGTGCAGTGAGACCCTGCGGCCGGCCGCATGTAACATGTCAGTCGAGTCGAATACGGAATGACATTGAAATAGGTTATGAGCGGGCGGTGATTTTTCGTTTCAATAAAACATATAACAAATAGTATTGCGCGGCGCACCAAGTGATTGTTGGTGCGAGGTTCCGCCAAGTTTTAGTATCGGTGAATAGTGGCAAAGTTTTAGTGTCGGCGAAGTTTGGGTATTGGTGGCCTAATAGGCCTATGTAGTGCTCCGGTCTCCATCGTTGGATTAACACCAACCCTTCAGGAGCCGCGACTTCCTTCGAGCTAGCTCAGGAAGTCCACCGGCTACATACGGAGACCAATCGGATCCAAGGTAAGTAATACCAATTTTCTAAGAGCTGGTAGTCGGTGAATAAAATTCAGCAACATAAGTCGGTGAAACGCCGACGTGGTGGAGTCTACTTTGGGCACCACCATCTTTTGGTAGCAGAGCGTGGTTATTAGATTTGATTGATTGATTAGTATTTGATTAGTATTGTACAATTAATATTGTAATCTTGTTGGTTGTCCAAACGGGCAATACATATTAATTGGTTTTGAATGCTGATTTTAAACCGACTACAATCTCATTTGTGGACCGATCTCCCTAACTAGTTGTCATTGTCATTGTATATGAAAAATTGGGGTTAAATGCCTTTTGTTGTTCTAGTTAAGTTCTAGCATTTACCTATATTTGATTTTGGTTTGTTTTTTCATATCTTTGTTTTGCCCTTGAATATTTTGTTTGTTAAGTTGTAAACTTATACTTGAATTTATTTTGTTTAAAAAATTTTGCTGCTAAATGACTTTGCTGTTGTTGTAATACACTATTTTGCTGTGTTAAGTTTTAGCATTTGCATTTGATTTTGTTTTGTTTGCCTTTGAATATTATGTTTGTTAAGTTATTGACTTAATACTTGAATTTAATTTGTTTGAAAATTCTGTTGTTAAATGCCTTTGTTGTTCTAGTTAAGTTCTAGCATTTACACTTGATTTTGGTTTGTTTATATATTTTGTTCTGCCTTTGAAGTTCCTCCCGATCTGTTTTATTGTCTGCGGTTGTCGGTCTGTTTGTCCGTGTATTATTATAGTGTTTATTAATTTTGGTGCAAAATGGTCCCGCCAGTCAGCCCGCTTAGTGGTGCCCGCGCGGGTGCACAAAAGATTTTGAGATGGTTTGCTAGTGCCGTCGCTTTGGTAGACCGACCAGACCGAGAACAGGCCTTGTTAATTCGGCATGAGGGAGTACCTGCTCGCTTGAAGGAATTGGAGCAGCTTTTCGTTGCTCATCAACAATATCTGCTCGACCACCCAGCCGAGGGTGCCGCTGAGTTGCGGGCAGTCGACCAATTTAATGCCGATTATGATCAGTGTTTTGAACAGGCGGATGTGATTATAAACAAGGCTCAGGCAATCCTATCCGCCCGGAGGGGTGAGTCGTGCACGCCCGGGGAGGTCAAGCCTACCCCGGCCGGCTTGCTGGGCAGACTGCCCACTTTAGACATCCCAACCTTTGATGGGAACCTGGCTTCTTGGATGGGGTTCATTAACCTCTTTGATAGCCTGGTTCACTCGAGGGACGATCTGTTCCCTAGCCAGAAATTGGCCTATTTGCTCTCTGCCTTACGTGGAGAGGCTGGTGTGCTTGTCCAGCATCTACCTGTCAACGATGACAGTTATGAGATTGCAAGGGCGTTGTTGACCGCCCGGTATCAGAATGTTCGCTTGCTAGCGGACACACATGTGGCTGCCATTTTAGGGCTGCCACGAGTATCGCGGGTCTCCTCATTGAGGAAGGAGATTTTGAACCCGCTGCTAAGCGCTATTAACGCGCTCAAACGACTTGATCTACCGGTGGACCAGTGGTCCTTTATTTTGCTCCACCTCATCCTCAATAAGCTTCCCATGGAGATGAAAGGGCGCTTTGAACAAAGATACGGGGGCAATAGTGCCTCGTACCTCCCCCCCTTCTCGGATCTCCTCAGATTTTTGGAGGATGAGTGTCGGATGACCGACCACTTGGATCTGGCTCCTATACCGGGACCGAGTACAGGCCGCCGGGGCATCCCGGGCAGCGCCACGGAGAGAGCGCCGCCCGCACAAGCAGTATACTGCAGTGCGGCAGAACTCTCCACACGGGGAGAGGCCGATGCCTTGCAAGTGTTGCAAGCGGGATGGCCATCGTTTGCCGGCCTGTCCCAAATTTGTTGGCCTACGCACCGAGGGGCGTAGGAATATGGCCAAGCAGCGGAATTGGTGCTACCGCTGCCTGGGGGCTCATATGGCATCGGCTTGCCCCCACCCACGAGATTGCCACTGTTGTGGAGGGGCCCATCACCACCTCTTGTGCTTTAATAATAAAGACACTCGTGAGGCGGTGAGAGAGAGGGACTCGCATACGGGCGGGG
Source organism: Schoenobius gigantellus (assembly GCA_963935595.1). Lineage (NCBI taxonomy): Eukaryota > Metazoa > Arthropoda > Insecta > Lepidoptera > Crambidae > Schoenobius > Schoenobius gigantellus. Next base: position 27,889,203 of record OZ012554.1, read on the forward strand.
GCCCTCGTAGGTCACCCACATCTCCGAGGAGATCGGAGGGGCGTGCCACCCCTCCGCGGAGATTGGACAGGCGCCCCCCCTCCCGTGAGAGGATTGGGCGCTCCACCCCCCCTACGGGCAGGGGGGATCGACGCGCCGCTTCTGAGGCGCCACTGCGGGATTGGGCCGCGGTAATTAGGGAGCCACGCCGGAAGCCGATACGCTTCTCTCCCCCTCTGATGGAGAGACCTCGTTTATCGCGGGCCCCCCCAACTTTCGCCCATCATGGGCACCGCCCGGCCCCCCGATGCCGCTTTGATCGGGGCCAGTACGTGCCGGATTGGGACCCGCTCGAGCGCCTTGAGCGCCCCACTCCTCCGCCGCGCACGCATTTTTTTTCGGACCCCCCATCCCCCCCGTTGCGGGGAATGCGGGAGGATTTTCATTAAACCAACTGTCGGCTGCAACCCCCCCACAGGAGCAGGTGCTGTTACCAACAGCCTCCGTACAGGTGTGGGGCCCGAGGGGCACCTTTGTTTTCGTTCGCGCCCTTTTGGATACGGGAGCTCAGGGTTGCATTGCCTCCAGCTGGCTGGTCCGGCAGTTGAGTTTGAACACATCTCCATACCTTGAATCGGTACGAGGAATCGGAGACCTGCGGATCCCGGATCCGATCGGTCAGGTTTTGTTCTCCTTTTCCCCCCACTTCTCTTCAGCGCCTAAAATTGGCGCTACCGCGATTATTTTTGAGAAGGTTGTTGGTCAGCTTCCGCAACAGCACGTTTCGCGCGCTGTCGTTGATGCGACATCAGGATTGACCTTGGCTGACCCTTCCTTCCACCGAACCGGTCCGATTCACTTATTGCTCGGTGCCGATGTTCTAGGCCGCGTGTATTGTGGGAAGAGGAGAGAGTTACAGAAGGGTGGGCTGGTAGCCTTATCTACATCGCTTGGGTTTGTAGTGATGGGACCAGTTAGGCATAACCCACCATCTCCATCGGTGGACAGTTACATAACTGTTAGTTCCACCTTATCGGATGTCCTTCAACGGTTTTGGGAGGTGGAAGAGCCCTCTACCGTGAAGCGAGTGAACCCCTTGGACGAGGAGTGTGAGTTGTTCTACCAGAACAATACAGGTCGCCTTCACTCGGGACGGCTGATCACTCGTTTGCCCTTTTTATCAGTTCGCCCCTCACTTGGCAGCTCCCGGCCGTTGGCCGAGAAGAGACTGCTGTCCATGGAGCGTCGTATGAGTAGGAACTCCGACTTCAAACAGAAGTATGTCGACTTCATGCGAGAATATGAGCAACTGGGGCACATGTCGGTCTCGCGACTGGACTGGCGAAACGAGGAACATAATTTTCTTCCTCACCACGCGGTTTTGAAACCTTCCACCGGGAAGATACGCGTTGTTTTTGATGAGTCAGCTCCTACGTCTACCGGAGTTTCGCTGAATCAATGTCTGCATGCTGGACCGAAGTTGCACCACGAGGTGGGCGATGTATTGACCAACTTCCGTCGCCATGCCGTCGTCTTTGTGACCAATGTCCGGATGATGTTTAGGCAGACTGTGATTCACCCGGACGATAGACGATATCAGCTCATATTATGGAGGGAGGATCCCAGAGAGCTAGTCTACGAGCTGAACACCAATACATACGGTTTGCGTTCGAGCCCCTTTGTGGCAATTCGCTCACTTGTCGAACTCGCTGAACGTGAGCGGTTACGATACCCTCGCGCATCCTTGGTTCTCAAGGAGGATGCATTTGTGGATGATATTTGTACGGGCTCCTCTAGTGTCGAGGAAGCCTTGATTTTGCGAGATGAACTAATTGCTCTTCTCGGGGCTGGTGGTTATGAACTGAGGAAGTGGATGTCCAACTCACCTCAGCTTTTGTGTGACTTGCCAGACGACCACCAGCAGGAGCCTCATATTTTTGAGAATGCCAACACTCCAGATTTACTGTCTGTTTTGGGAGTGCAATACAGACCTGTCCAGGACACGTTCACCTATCGATTGGAGCTGCCAAGCCCCAAGGTCTGGACGAAACGGTTGGTTTTGTCTACAGTAGCTCGTACCTTTGACCTAAATGGCTGGATTAGTCCCGTAGTGTTTTGGATGAAGTGCTTCCTACAGGAACTTTGGTCAGCCGAAGTGTCGTGGGATGAGCCCCTCTCGGGCCGTTTGCTGCGAGATTGGGAGTCCTTCATGTCGTCTCTCCCCGACATTAACCGTGTTAGTATCCCTAGACATATACTGCCTAAGGGACGGTTTACGGCCAGCCTTCATGGCTTTTGTGACGCGTCTGAGAGTGGATACGCAGCCGTCGGATATATCCGGACGGTTGATGATAGAGGAGCTGTTAAGCTCCACTTGCTAATTGCTAAGAGTAAGGTTGCTCCACTTCGGACTCGATTAACGATTCCGAAGTTAGAATTGTCTGGAGCTACTCTTCTGGTTCGTTTGATGAACCACGTTGTTGACACCCTGGGACGTAGTGTGGACTTTGAGTCGCTATTTGCTTGGTCCGACAGTCAGGTTGTCCTGTGTTGGATTAAGAACTCCGTCCACTCCCTGGAAGTATTTGTGGCCAATCGGGTATCCCAAATACAGGCCTCGAAGGCCACGTTGATTTGGCGCCACGTGCCAGGTGAAATAAACCCTGCTGACTGTGCATCACGTGGCAGCGAAGCCCCTCAGCTTATTGACCACACTCTGTGGTGGGGTCCCGAATGGTTGTTTCAGCCGTCTTGGCCTTCCACACCAGCTGTCGTGAAGGTACCAAATCCGGGCTTGCGTGTTCACGCTGTCGAGACTATGGCGGCTCCAGAGCGGGAATTTTTATTAGACCGCTACAGTTCTCTGGACAAGTTGCTCGGCGTGACCGCTTGGATAAGAAGATTTATACGAAATTGTCGCCGGCCTCAGGACAAAGATTTGTGTCCGGTCCTCTCTCCGCAGGAGCGCCAAGATGCTCTTTTGCATTGGGTGCGTATGACCCAGTCTAGAGCGTTTGAACCGGAACTTAAAATTTTCCGTACCGGGACGTCCAAATTGAAGGGACCCTTGGTGCGTTTGACTCCCTTTCTGGATGATAAGGGATTGTTGCGTGTAGGAGGCCGATTGAGGCACGCTAACTTGCCTTATAGATCACGTCACCCCCTGTTGCTCCCCAAGGACGGACCATTGGTGCGATTGTTGATCATTGATCGCCATGTGAAGAATGCTCATGCCGGATGTAATGCATTGACCGCGCTCCTCCAACGGGAGTTTTGGATTTTGTCAGCGCGAAGAATAATCCGATCTGTTATATTTCGATGTCTGCCCTGCTATCGTTTACGCCCCGAGACGATGCAGCCCCAAATGGGTGATTTGCCTGCTGATCGTGTGAATGAATCGATGACCTTCTTAGGAGTTGGAACTGATTTTGCGGGACCATTCACTATAAAAACGTCGCGACTCCGTAATGCTAAGACTGAAAAGGCTTACTTGTGTGTGTTTGTTTGTTTGGCCACTAAAGCCGTTCATTTGGAGGTGGTGAGTGCACTCACCATGGACGCTTTCTTAGCAGCGTTAGGCAGATTTGTCTCCCGCCGGGGACTGCCTTCTCTGATTCGGTCCGATTGTGGGACGAACTTCAAGGGCACTGATAGACATATAAGAGAAGTTTGTGAATTTTTAGATAAAAATAATATTGAGATCGGATCCACACTCTCCCGTAGGGGGGTAACATGGCGATACTCCCCGCCGTCTTGCCCTCACTCGCGACGGTGTTTCATAAGATTGAGGCGGTTCTCAACTCGCGTCCGTTATGTCCGTTGTCTACCGACGCGATCGATTTGCAGGCCCTCACGCCGGGCCATTTCTTGATAGGCAGACCACTTAACGCCCTGCCCGAGTATCCTTATAGAGATATCAATCCAGGACGCCTTTCGCGGTTTGAGTTGCTCCAGCAGCTTACCCAGAGCTTCTGGCGCCGCTGGCACCTTGAATACTTATACATTTTGCAACAGCGCGTTAAGTGGTCAGATAAGACAAACCCACCGAGGGTTGGAGACCTCGTGTTAGTGAAGGACCCAAACCTACCACCCTTACGTTGGCGTCGCGGACGCATTGTCCAACTTACTCTAGGGTCTGATGGTGTGCCCAGGTTTGCCGAGGTCCTAGTTGGGGATTCTGTTTTGAAGCGCGCGGTCGCTACTCTTTCTCGCCTCCCCTTAGACTGATTTGGCGGACAGTCCGGGACTGTCCGGAGCGGGGGGATGTTTACACTCGAGGATGAGCGAGTGGCAACACTGCATTATAGTCTGTGCAGTGAGACCCTGTGGCCGGCCGCATGTAACATGTCAGTCGAGTCGAATACGGAATGACATTGAAATAGGTTATGAGCGGGCGGTGATTTTTCGTTTCAATAAAACATATAACAAATAGTATTGCGCGGCGCACCAAGTGATTGTTGGTGCGAGGTTCCGCCAAGTTTTTGTGTCGGTGAATAGTGGCAAAGTTTTAGTGTCGGCGAAGTTTGGGTATTGGTGGCCTAATAGGCCTATGTAGTGCTCCGGTCTCCATCGTTGGATTAACACCAACCCTTCAAGAGCCGCGACTTCCTTCGAGCTAGCTCAGGAAGTCCACCGGCTACATACGGAGACCAATCGGATCCAAGGTAAGTAATACCAATTTTCTAAGAGCTGGTAGTCGGTGAATAAAATTCAGCAACATAAGTCGGTGAAACGCCGACGTGGTGGAGTCTACTTTGGGCACCACCACTCGATGAAATTTTAATTGTTTGATCTCTTTTATACTTTGTAGTCTTTATTCATTAATAACTACGTATTAACATCCGATTTATAATATTCACAGATTTCTTTAAAATTAGTTAAGAATATAGTAAATTTACATGTTTTATATTTGGGTCTTTGCAATAGCTACGTATCAACATCTAATTAGTAACTCAAATTATTAATTTGACTGGTAATCGGTCTATGAAAACTTTAGAATCATCATGTTTCGCTGAATCGAACCAAATGAACTGGACGTCGTGGTGCGCCTAATGGACTCGCACTACATGGTCTTGAAATCTAGTTGTCCGCGTGGTTCGATTCTGAAATTACATCAAGTGGAAAAAAAAGTTCGCTTGGTTCGATCGATCGAACTATGCGGTCGAACCACCTGGCAACAGGGAATCACTACGAGGTAATTTGAAACGCACTTGGCCGGTTTGTTTTACTGCGTTATCGGTTTTGAATTGTTTCTTTGTCTAAAGCCACCAATAACATTAAAACAATTTCTGGCCGCGTCTGTTCTCTTTTCGCACCGACCCTTAATAGTAGATTAGTAGCTAAGGGCTGTAAGGCATCAATTGCAGCCCGAGATAATTACTCCTATATTTGGAGGATGCAATTGTTGCTTACACCCGAGCTAACTACTCTGCTTTACATCTCGATTGTGAGGTAAGTAGATCCTTATTACCCCCAAATGGGGCTTGTAGGTGACCAATTAGCGCTCTAGGGTAATAATGTAGCTTGGAAAGCCCTAGGGCGGTAAGTAATTAAAAAACACTTTACTATTTCAAAAAGTTCGCGTACATCTAACCATCATACTGGCAATAAATTACTTACAGCCCTAGGGCTTTTCTAGCTACATTATTACCCTAGAGCGCTAATTGGTCACCTACAAGCCCCATTTGGGGGTAATAAGGACCAACTTACCGAACATGAGAGATGTAAAGGATTATTTTTACATTGTAACACAGTCTATGCTTAAATATGCGCTTCACGTGCTTAAGTATGCCAGCAAGAAACGTTTTGAAGGGTTTCTAATTACTGGAGTTATTGAGCAATTAGCTCTGCAGCGCCGTGTGCCAAACGAGCTTAACCGAGAAATCCACGAAACGGAATTGCAATGACAATATAAGCCGATGTACGTTTTCATATTACTCTCAGAAGATTAAATCTGAGAAGTGAATGTAGAGTTGCATTAAATTTTAATCGCAACTGACAAAGATATTGCTCTGGTTTGTTTTAATTTATTCCAGATAGATAATTAGTTGTTACAATAATTGGTATAAGACTCAATTTTAATGGGATAATATATTTTTCATCCCCCCATCTCGGAAAGAGTATTTTTGCTATTCGATATCTGACCGCCAAAGCCGTTTTTATCCGCTTGAGGTTAAAGTAAATTTGAACTAAGAACATCGCGTGCAACTAGTTATGTGATTTCAAAACATCTTTAAACCTATTTACTTCCATCTCCATGGTGCCCAATTTATCATACAACTCTTTTAAATTTGTTAAAAACTCAGACTCTGAACCTCCTTGGTGTACTTTTGTTTTTGATTTACTTTGCGCGCGCCATTTTCTTTTGACGTCGTATTATTATAAATAAGAAACTTGAAAATAAGTAAAATAAATGTATTATTTGTTATACATAATATAAATATTTTTCTGTAATACTTACCTATCATAATGTTGAAGTGAATATGTACCTAAACTAAAATAAAAGTATATGTTTTATTTTGCATTTAGCCATTTCCTCGCTGAGGGGGGATGAAAAGTTACGTGTTGCACTCGAGTGCAAAGATTTTTCACCTTGTGCTCCTTTGATTCCCTCGCTAACGCTCAGGATTCAAAATTTTGAATCACTCGCTGCACTCGTGATTCAATTTTAGAATCCTATCAAAGTTGAGCACGCGGTTAAAAAGCAACTTTGCACTCATGTTTAACAAATAACTATTATAGTTGAGACTTTGCATTTTCTTTGCTCTTTTTGATTTAATTAAAGTTTGGAGTTTGTCGTGATAATAACACTGTAAATGATAATTAGTCGACCAATCCGCACTGGGCCAGCGTGGTTGACTAAGGCCTAATCACCCTAACATAGGGTAGGCTCGAACCCCTCGGTGGGGACGTATATGAGCTGTGATGATGCTGATGATGATGATGAAATGATAATTTAAACTATTAACAGTAGATTGCTACCCTAGGGATGAAAGGAGCGAATTCAGTGCCCGAAATAATTTGAATTTTAGAACTCTCGGTCTTTCACCCAAACACTCTACTTTTCATCTTGTATTTAAGGAATATATTACTATTATTATTATATACTGGATTACTTAAGGGCCCGGTCTTGTAATAATCGGTGTTCTAGCAGAATTGCCAGAGAAGTAAAATTTTTTTTAGTTATTAAAAATGCAATAAAGGAAATATATTTTACGTTAATATATTTTACGTTAAAATATCCTGTATTTTATGATACCAACCGAAAGAATCATTCATAAGGATCAATTTCTTTTAAGCAACGTAGTATCTTAAATTAAAGAAAGACCACGAAAAATTTTTTTTTTTTTATTGTAAAGCTTACTCACCATCTAAAGAAAATAGTTTACTTAACTTATGAATTTGATTAAAATGAGACCCACTTTCACGTACGAGTATGCACAGACGTATTCTCCGACTGAATTCTCTACGTGTCATCTTTTATATTGAGTTGATTGAATATTTAAAATATTAAGTAGTTCAACTTTTATGTGAATGGAACATAATACTCGTACTGGCAACTTATGAAAATAATGTAATTGCATTTTGCTATCGATGCACCTGGCTGTTTTCTTTTCTCTAATGATCAGTTTGAATTTTGAACCAAAGAAAATGGGTCTTATTTTGAGCAATTCATAAGTTAAGTGAATTATTTTATTTAGATAGTGAGTAAGCCTTCCAAAAAAAAAATATTTTTCTTGGTCTTTCTTTAATTTAATATACTAAGTTGCTTAAAAGAAATTGATACTTATGAATGAGTCTTTCGGTTGGTGTCATAAAATACAGGATTTTTTTTTCACATTTCACCGGTTCGATTCCCGTTTCAAGCAGGTGATTTTTCAAAAATCTTTAAATGCAGCGTTAATTATTTTTGAAAATAAAGGAATGTTTCCTTTCAGTAAAATTTGGCATCATCAATTCTTTCCTCCAACCACGGTCTTTTTTTTCCACCTTGTATATCACAAAAGTAGTTTCAGACAACATTACAGTACTCTAAACAACTACGCACAAATGATTTATACAAAAGGATTATAGTAATTTTATTTCTTTTTACAGTTTCGCAGTGCAAAGCTTCTTCGCAAAGGTTCTTCAACCCTGTAGAGCATTTTATCGACATGTGTGTTCAGTCGCAATTTTCTGTCTAGCCACACTCCAAGATCCTTCATTGAGTTTTTATCCTTAAAAATGTCTTCTTTTATTCTGTGTGTAAGATAAGAAGTTTTTTTCCTAAATGGTGCATGCTAAAATACTTAGAAGTGTTAAGGTCCATTCTGTGTGTCACACCAATCCACTAATCTCGAAAGGTCGACTTGTAACAAAACATTATCCGCAGGTGTAACAACAACCATGTAAAACTTCAAATCAATTGCAAATAGTAAGTAGGTATTCAGAGTTTACAAAACGTTCAGTCCATTTCAAATTCACAAAATCTATCAGCCATTATTTATTATCATTGAAGATAGTCTTTCTTGCCATTAAAAACTAAAATCACTTTGGTCCAAACTCTCATTCTGCCCATTTTAGACTATGCCGATGTCTGTTACTTAGATGCCACAGAGGAGCTACTAAACAAGCTTGAGCGTTTGCAAAATCTTTGTATCCGTTTTATTTTCGGTTTGAAGAAATTCGACCATGTCTCCGAGTTTCGAAACGATCTCAAGTGGCTACCCATCCGTTTCCGTAGGAATACTCGAATACTTTGTTTCCTCTTTAATGTCCTTTTCAATCCCATGTATCCATCATACCTTCGAGAGCGCTTTTCCTTCGCTAACTCGTCTAAAGCTCTCTGTAGATCCCATCTTAAATCGCTTCTTAGTGTTCCTTCCTGTAATTCCACTTTCTTTTCCTATTCATTTACGGCCCATGCAGTTAGACTTTGGAATTCGCTTCCACCTAACATACGGGACTGCCAAACTATTTGCTCGTTCAAGCGGCGCTTAAGGGAGTTCTATCTATCCAGGTCCTAACATTAATCGTTAGAATTATAGATATTTGTGTTGCTGGTTTATATATATTTTTTATGTTTATTTATTATCTTTCTGACTATTATTAATATACTATGTTTATTATTATATATATTTTGGTTCTTCTGTTATACACGCATACCATTTTTATAATACAATTTCTCCTCTCGCGGGTCTGCTGGAAGAAATTTCATGTTTGAAATAAGCAGTACCTTTGTACATCTTTTCTTCTGTGTTGTTTATATATATGTTAATTTTTGCGTGCATAAATTGTTAAATAAATAAATAGTAAATATATAGTTATAAGTTAATTAAATAATAATTAAGAGAAAAATAAATTATAGGTTTGACGTCATTGTACAAAATTGTTGATAATATTTTTTACAGTAATTTTAATAGTGTTAAGTTTATCTGTGACTGTATTGCAAAATTTCGACCCAGTTGAATAAAAATATCGAAATAAAATGTGTTTTTTTCTTAATAATTTGAAAGCAGCGAAAATCATTTCTCCGGCAGGGAAATATTATTTTTGACTCAAATAACTTCCAGCCTGCTTACGGAGCATAATAAATGAAAAAAATGTATATAAAATTTTCACGATACAAGAGAAAAATTATTTGACATTTTAAGATTGTTTCTCCGTGTGCGAGTTCACTCAGAGAAACAATCCAGTGCGTGCGTAATTCTTAAACTCAATTACGTAGGTGTAAGTATTTCATTTACATTTCCTTTGGCGAGGTTTCGAATGCGTCCATATTAAATTTTCCGCCCCGCCCGGCGCCCAGGCGAAGTTGCCGTGCCCCGGAGACATAGTAAAAATTCAATATTGAAATCCATACTTCAGAAAGTTGGGAAGTGAAAAAAAAAATGAACCGAACTAATTTGAACAGTGCGCGATAAAAGTTGGCAGCCACCTCCAATGGCGCGGAGAAATAACGGTAACTTTTGTAAGGTGATTTATTTTTCCGAGGAAAATACTTTTCTACTCTTTTCATCCGACGTCATTGATATTGAGTTTTGTTCTAAGTTCAGCCTAAGTACTTTGGGATGTTTTGAAATCGGGGTCGTTCTTTTCTTAATAAGCTTAAAGGCTTCCTTGTTTTTTTTAAATGTTTTTGTTCGATTCCTCTGAATAAATCGCCCGCCGAAACTTTCGAGCTTTCAAAACATTAATGTGTCACGTTCGTTTTCTTTTCAGGAAGTTATTACTGAATTACGCCTCACGTAGGCGTCATCAGTTTCAGTCTACGAAATATACGCATTATTATTTTTGGTATCCTACTTATAATTGGTCATTTTAAGCATAAAAACTCAACATCAAAAGTACCGAAGCACCTCACCTATGCACTTATACAACTTTACCTACAACTTTAGTAAAGATTTATGTTCCTATCACTTTATTGCAAACCGATACACGGATAGAAATACGAAAGTATTTTCGCCTTAAGCAAGCATAATATTCACACTAAAATAAACACTAGCATGGCGTTGTAGCAATGAATTCTTCAATCCAATAGCACAAAGTAACTAATAGGTTGTTTTCTTAGCAGGCCGAATACAGATGTGCGACTCTAATCAAAGTTTTGAGTTCCAAAATCGCCATTAATTTCTGCGCTTGTCAACCATATTATCAACGCATGCGTACTTTTGCTGAATTGTACAGCTAATTTCGAGAACATAATATTTTTTTACTATGTAAAAGTCATACACCACATATGGCTGCGTCGGCCAGAGATCACTACTTTGATTTCGGACTTATACAAGGCAGACAGGTCGATTGGTCAATAAATTTACTTATATACAAAGAACTTAAGCCTGTGTGCAAAATTTAAACCAAAACTTTTAATTTTTAATATTTTCTACGCGATGTATCTAGGCCTACCAACAGGTAGTCAATATCGGTGTAAATAGACTATTTGCTATGAATTAAAACAATTTAGCAACTTGGCCATACTTACGTTTCAGGACAGATAAACACTTTATATATGGTGTTATGGATCTTCGGGTTAGACTAAATAAGCACACGATTATGCAGAATTACTTATTTAATCAGATCTGTTTAGGTTCACAATCATGGTTGGCTACAAGCTCACAATCCGATAACAGAATAAACAACAAACTATAATCCATAGCAACGCGACCATAGAGCACCATTCGTCACACTCCGCGGGGGAAAAACCCGGGAGGCTACTTAATTATAACGTCCATCAATAGGTCAGTCAGTTGTCCATGTATCAGTCAGTCGTCTTGTCTACTGGCTACTACTTTCAGAAAGTACAAGTGCGTCTGTTGATCGGATTTCTAGCGGGTACAGTCGTTGAACTGGTCTAGTCTTTTCACCGTTCCTAGTCTGTATCTTAGCAACTCTACGCACATTATCGGACCCGGATATAATTTCTGTCACCTTCCCTATTGGCCAGTTCACCTTTCTTTTGTCCTCGATCTCCAGAAGAACAATATCTCCTACCTGAAGCTCATAACGGCTGCATTTGATACGAGGTTGTACCAGCTGGCTAAGGTACTCGTTTCTGAATCGTCGCTGAAATCCTTCACGTAATGTTTTACAATATTTGGCCCGTGCGTTCAATGTTTTATCATCAACCTCGTCCAAGTCCGCTACTTCGTTCTGAAACAGGGGTTGTATAAACATTGATGGTGTTAATGGCCGTAGTTCATCGAGGTTGTTGCTGATATAAGTTAGAGGCCGATTGTTAATTGTAGATTCGCATTCACACAGAACGGTGTACAGTTCAGTTAGTGACACTGCCGCGCAACCCAAAACTCTGCGTAGCGTTTGCTTCACGACACCTATCAATCGCTCATAGAACCCTCCCCACCAGGGTGCGCTGGGAGGCAAGAACTTCCACTTGATCCTTGTAATTGAAGAAAAGCAAAGTATTTTGTTCCAATCTAAAGAACTTAAGCTATTGTTTAGGCCTCGGAAGTTAGTAGCGTTATCGCTATATATACAAGAAACTCTACCTCGCCGAGCTATAAATCGGCGTAGTGCCATAATAAAATCAGCAGTCGATAATGACTCCACTATCTCCACGTGAACTGCCCGGTAAGTAGCGCATGTATATAAAACTATCCAAGTCTTATGGCCAGACTTCAGGATGAGAGGCCCCGCTAAGTCTACTCCTGTCACTTCGGAAGCCGAGTTAGCTTCAATGCGACCCACTGGTAGACTACCTATTGGTGGTGCACATGGCTTGGCCTTGAATCTTTTGCACTTCACACAACTGTTCACCACCTTTCTACACAAATTACGTAATCCTATTATCCAGAACATTTCTCTCAAATTACACATTAGTGTTTGCACACCAGCATGATTTAATATAATATGACGCTGCTGCACCATACGTTGGACGATTGGCTCACATCCTGGTAACATAATCGGGTATTTAAAATCGTCCCTTTCACTACCTAATCCCAATTTGGTTTTAAGCCGTATTAATCCTTTATCATCTTTGAACGTCTGCAGATTTTTGTTACTCAGCTCGTCAGAATAGTGACATTGTATAACTTTAATTAGAATTATTTCGGCATTCTCAAACTCATCGTAGATAATTTCTTTTGTGAACGGTATAGGCTTGTGCTGTATCCTCTTTATCCAACAAATCAACCGAACAATTTTTGTATAACACGAGAAATATCTAAGCCTATTTATGAACGAGTCAGTCTCAGTCAGTGTAGTACTTACTGTTTTTCTTCGCTCTTGTTCCACTTCATCCAAATTGACATCAAAATCTCGTGAAGGCCAATTCTGCTCGTCTAATAAAAGCCACGAGGGGCCTTCCCACCAACGACTTTCCAGCAGCCCTTTTGGTGATGTGCCCTGTGAAGGTAGGTCCGCTGGATTCATGCTGCCAGGAACGTGTCGCCAATTTGAGCTAGAAGTCATAGATCGGATTTCATTGACTCGATTTGTGACAAACACACTCCAGTCGCCTTCACCTTTAATCCAAGTCAGGACGACACTGGAGTCTGTCCAATAATATATTGTACAATTTTGTAAAGCCTAAGTTTTTTTTCGCGGTAGAAGCTAATCTGGTGCCGAGTGTGGCCCCAATCAACTCTAATCTAGGTGTAGTGATATTATTTACCTTACTTACCGGAGTGACTCTTGATTTAGCCAATACCAAGTTAAGCCTGACCTGACCATTATGCTTAGCCCTTAAAAATATACACGCCACATAAGCATCTTTACTGGCATCACTGAACACGTGTAATGAATTTTCACTTTTATCCAAATTAAAGGGTACGAAACGTCTTAGAATTTTGCAATCATTGATGAAGTGTACTTGATCTAACCACGAAACGAATTCCGTAGCCAGTTCTTGTGGCAGTTCTTCGTCCCATGCTAGTTTCAATGGCCATGTTTTCTGTGTGATCATTTTCGGTATAATCGTAGTAGGACTTGTAAAGCCTATAGGGTCAAAAACCTTTTGCATTATAGATAAGAGGGTTCTTTTTGTCAGTTTCTCCGGTATATTTTTTAGTGAATCTACATTACACTGAATTGTGTCTTCTTGTAGATTCCATAATAATCCTAAAATCGGAATTCGATGAATTTGATCACACACTCGTACCGGACTTGATACCCAACCTCTAAGATCGAAATTGCCTTTTCTCATTAAAGCCTTAGATTCCAAAATAAATTTAGATAGCGCGTCTTCTGATTTAACACTCGTCACGCAATTGTCGACGTAAAACGATCGCTTGAGTTTCATCGCAGTATCCATCATTTCCTTAGGACTGTTATCGAGATGATAATTTATTGTTGCCACTAAGTGAAAAGGGCTTGATGCTACTCCGAACACAACACGTTTGTGACGGTAAGTAAAAATCTGATCTGGTACATTAATGATGTCATCATTAATTTCTGACCACCACAAAAAACGCAAATAATTTCTGTCCTCATTAACTAATGAAATTTGTAAAAATGCCTTTGTTATGTCGTCTGTTACACCGATAGCTTCTTTTCGAAAGTCGATTAAAAGCTGAGGAATGTGTTCAAGTAAATTAACGCCTTTTTCTAGACACGAATTAAGGGAAATGCCATATTGATCCTTTGCTGAAGCATCAAATACCGGTCTTTTTTTCGTTGTTAGACTGGAGTCCTTTATTACAGCATGATGCGGCAAATAGTGACCTTTAACATTTTGATCGGGTGCTAACTCTATAATACCTAACTCCAACCACTGCTTAAAAACATAATTATAATCTACCAGCTTACCTAATTCCTTAAGGCGGGTCGTCGTAGATTGCAATCGCCTTTTCGCCGTTAAATAGTTGCACTGAGGACGCGGGACATCACGCCATGGTAAGTGTACCTCATACCGGCCTTCTTCATTGATCCTGATGGTTTCGAGAAAACCTTCCAAGATCTTTGCGTTGTGTTGCGACCTGGACATTTGTTCCGCAGGATCTCTTATACCTAATACTTCGAGGTTCCACAAGTCTGAAATATTAATTTTAGATAAACATTGCATAGTTGTTGTTGTTCCCGTAATTGAACTATATACACCTGTAATTTGACCTTGCATGGTCCATCCAACTTTAGTACGAATAGCGGTCAAGTTTTTATTTACAGGAATGAAGTCACCAGTCATAAGTAGATTCGAAAAGTCAGCTCCAATCAACAGTCTTACCTCGTCCGGCGAATCAGTCGAGTCGGTTAGTATAATATTATTACATTTCAAAGTATTAACTACATCACTACAACTTAGCTTAGGTAAGTAACCACAAATGTTTGTTTGATCAACCACTGACATCTGACAGCTAAAGTCATTAGATAAACTTTTGACAGAAATTGTATATATAGAACGCTGTTCACATCTTTCTTCTTTGCCGCCAAATAGACAATGGGTGATAAACTCTTTTCTAATCGGTTTTAATTTTAACTCCTGCGCGAGGTCACTGCGAATATAGCACCTTTGCGCTCCACTGTCGATGAGAGCTCGAACCTTCACTGCTTTGTCGTTGTTGCTGCAGACTTGAACGACGATGGTTTGCAACAGGGTGGTGGACTTTGTCACAATGAAGATTGTTGGCTTTTTAGGATTCTGAACGAGCCTTGCTGGTGCCTTGTTCTGCGATATCGGGACACATGAGTGTATAATGACGTTTTTTACACCATAAGCACTTTGGGAAACTTTTACACCTTTTTGTAGTATGGTTTTGCTTAAGGCAGATTAAACATGCTTTCTTCGCCGTGATGTGGTCAACCCTTTGTTGCAGTGTCATTTTACCCGCTTTGTGGCATTCAGGGCTACAGTGGCTGTCCTTTTCACACCAGACGCATGCTACCATAGTATTTTGCCGTGCGATTGCCTTTGTTTCTGCAACAAAGCAGCAGGTAGGTTCCTTCGATTCATTTGCAGATGAGTGTATTCCTCCATGATGTGCTAATCGAATTCGTTCTTCGGATTCTACCTCTCTTTTGATGAAGTCGACAAGCTGCGACAAGTTGTTGTGGTTAACGCCAGGGGCTCTTGTTCTATTCCACGCTCGTAGCACACTCTCCGACAAGGCTGACTCCACCATCGGGAACAGGATTGATGCATATTTGTCCTTGGTGACGCCTAGTGTCTCGAGTGCCTGTAAGTGCATCTGTAGGCTGTCAAATAAGGTCGACAGCTCTTTTTTCTGATGCTCTTTCTGATTCATTAGGTCTATCAGGCCCCTCACGTAGGTTTCGATAAGAACATCCTCTCGGGCGAATCTTGATTTCAGAGCTTCCAAAGCTTTCGAATAGTTTTCGCCACAAGGGGGGTAGCTTTCAACGAGTTGCCGCGCAATAGAATTTGTTTCATCGATTGAAGTAAGTAGTGGAATTTGTCTGTTTCGTCAATTTCAGGATCATGGTCTATTTTCATGAATTGACCCCAGAAACTTAACCATTTCTTTACTTCTCCGTTGAACTTTGTGATTTCCAACATAGGCAATTTTACTCGACAACTCTTACGTGATCTTTTTGTTGACCTAGTAGATGAAGTCGAACCATCATCATCCGTCTTGAGCTTACTGAGCTGACTCTTCAGTTCCGAATACCTTATTTTGTATTTCAGCACAGTGTCCTGGTCTTTCTGGTACTCGCTTTCATTGAAATCGCTATCATCGCACCAGAGATCCCGCAAGGCTGCTTCGCAGCTGAATAGTGTCTCTGCGCAGTCAAAAAAGGTTGCCGCTCTACCTGAATGGTCTTCTTCACGTTGCAGCGCTTCTTCGAGGGCCTCTGCTGCAATCGTGAATTCGCGACGGAACTGTGTTCGCTTTCTCTTCAAGCTTTCCATGATATTTTATATCCACACGGTCGCCACTACGTTATGGATCTTCGGGTAAGACTAATTAAGCACACGATTATGCAGAATTACTTATTTAATCAGATCTGTTTAGGTTCACAATCATGGTTGGCTACAAGCTCACAATCCGATAACAGAATAAACAACAAACTATAATCCATAGCAACGCGACCATAGAGCACCATTCGTCACATATGGTGTGTTTATTTTGCGTACATTTTATGTTATTAGTCTGTTTAGAAATATTTTTCGTGATTTGGATGGTATTTATGCCACTTTTAATCATTTCAAATTACTACTTTTATTATAATATTGGTCGTTATTTTATTTATTGTCATATTAACGTCTCCACCGAGTTGTAAAGTAGCACTTTGAAATTGAAAAACACATATATTATTCAAAACTTACCATATACGTCTATATAAATACGAGAAGTAAAGTCATGACTATAACGGAACACAGCAGGTGCAGCACGGATCATGGACCAAACGGGACAAGAGACCAATAACATGTTTCTTCTCGCTCTTTCATATAACAATGAAGCGAGACTGGACGAGGGTTAGTTACTTTCTCCTCTATAGTCCACGCCTCATGCTAGGTCTACTGCAAGTTTATAATCCAAATTTTTAGTTTCAAAGTCGCAAAAAAATATTCTCAACTCACCATATACGTCTATACATCCGATCTGCCACTTCATGCTTGGTTGCGTGTTGATCTGACACATGTAGCAGCCTCTGTCTTCGGCCTTCAGAGGCCGGATCCTCAACTGCCACGTGCTCGGGGTATCCAGACTCACGGAGTATCGGGGGCCGAGGACTACTCGCTCGTGGAGTGACAGCACCGTTTGGTCTTCGGCCCGGAGCCAGCCAACCTGTTGTAGAAGTAATGATTCTATTAAATACTCGTATGGAACTGCTTTTGAAGTTAATGTGCTTAGAATTTTGTTATTTTTTTTTCTAACAAACAAGATGGCAATTAAGTAGGCTGTTAGATAAGTTGGCTATTAACTCCACCAGAGAGTATTAGGGCAGATGAAATGCGAAGAAATGATTATACCTACAGATCGCTCGCTGCTAGGCTTCAGCAATAAATTTCAACGATTTATCGCAGTATTCGACGGTACCGAATGACTGTTTCTCTTGTGGGGAGGAGGGGAGTACGAGTGAGCGAGCGCACAGTTAGCAGAAGATTTGAAGAAGCGAGCATAGGTTAACGGCCAAAGCTCCAAAAGCTCCAAAGGTTAAACTTTGCACGCGAACATCTTCTTTGGTACATAAACCAATGGGTTCGGGTACTTTTTATTGCAGAGTGCTCTTAAACCAGATCGATGGAAGGCAGAGAATATTGAGACGTAAAGGAAAACGATACGATTGTTATTTCATGTCTGATTATTATTTATTTTAATATACACGTTATTATCTCTTTTCTCTACCTTTTTTAATGTTCCACTAATTGTGCCGGTGTGTGTAGTCTATAACATTTTTTCGGCGCTAAATATTACAAAAGGCCGTATTCGAATTTCGAATCACATTTACTCGCTGAAAACTCGCAGCAAAGCTATTTATGCTGCGAGTTTTTAAGCAGCAAAAGGGCCCTTTCGTGCTCGATGAAATAATTATTCATATGACCATTACTGAAAAGTACAATGGGAGTCATCATTAGAAATGTGGCGTACCTAGACGTTTTCTATGTTTCAATTTCAGTAGTTTCGAATATGTAATAGCGTCAATGTTTATAGCCCAAAGGACAATGTCGAAAATCGCCCCATGACCAACAAAGATTTGATTTACGTCATAATTATATGCATATTTTATAACACTCATAACAATTATATATGTTCGACGGACAAATCAAAAATATATAAAAGTACTTTTAGAAACAAAACCAAATAAAGTAAAATATAGGAATGGTTTATTGTTACCTTGTAATATGTGGTGAGTTCAGGTATTTAAAGAAACATGTTGATGTCCCAAAGTCCATTTATTGAATGCCGAAAATATTTAATTAATTACAAACTTATATTATTAAATTTGCTTACACGCTAAACTGCGCGTACGTACACACTTAACGTTTGTTGCGACACGACCTAATTGATGTATAAATGCATATACCTATTACAACTCCCCGGAAAAGTCCTACTCACCCTCCCCTTCTGAAGGGAAGAGTTTTTTTTTTGAAAAAAAAAGTCATTTTGCAATACAAATAGGTACAATTATTAGCAATAAAAAGCAATGTAAAATATATTAATGTAAAATGTAAAAAAAAAACAATTAAGTCATGTTGCAATACAATAATTAATAATAAAATGCAAATACATCAATGTATCTTAATCCTATATTTAATTTTGTTATATAAAAACAAAGAAAATAGCCTATTTAAGTATAATTAATTTACATTAAAAAAAAACATTTATTTATAAAACATTTTTGTGTTATTTTTATGAATAAGATATTCCTTATTATCCTTTAAAATCTTAACATTAGGTGACTGTTCTTCAATAACTTCAAAGGGACCGTTATAAACATTTTGAAGCTTATCTCCTATTTGGTTCTTTACCAAAACAAGATCACCCTTTTTATAACTTAAAGGAACACTATTTCTATCATACAATAATTTTCTTTTTAATTTACTACAAATTAAATTATTTTTTGCATCATATTGAGCTCTCTGTAAACGATATTTCATCTCTTTTGGATAGTCATCATAATTATATAAAGGTTCAATTAAATTATCGAAATGAGAAGGCAGTTTACAATTTTTACCAAACACTAACTCGAATGGAGTGTACTTTGTTTCCGTGTGCACTGTGGTGTTGTAAGAAAATGCCCAAAATGGTAACCATTCACTCCAGTCGGTAATATTTCTATCGCATTGTATTCGTAGATATACTCCTAATGATTTATGACTATTCTCTAATGAACCAATTGTCTCATGGTGGTAAGCCGTGGAATTTAATTTTTCGATTTTTAATATTTTACAAATATCGGACATAACACTAGACATGAACTCACTACCTTTATCAGTAATGATTTCTTTGGGGACACCATATCTCAAAATGAAATTAGATACAATACATCGTGCTACAGAATTAGTGTCTTTACTTTGTAAAGGATACGCTTCCACGAATTTCGATAAATCACATTGCAATGTCAAAATGTATTTATTACTATAGGCATCGACAGGTAAAGGGCCCATGATATCTAACGCTATTCGCTCAAATGCTGAGTTTGCAGTATTTGTAATTACCATAGGCTCTTTTATCAAGCGGTTTGAAAATTTATTATATTGACAATGCTTACATTTTTTGACGTAGTCTATGACGTCATTTGACATTCCTGGCCAATAATAGTATTGCTTCAAATTGTTGAGCATTCTATTTACTCCTGCATGTCCGCTAGTGGGTAATAAATGAAAATCATTTAAAATTATTTTCTTGTCTTCGTGACCACTAACTCTTATCACATCTTTTGTTATTAAAATTTTTGGTACCTTATTATGCAACTTTTTCATATAACTTGCAAGTATTTTTACATTTGTTGCATTTTCTTTATTTTTAATTATTAATATCTCACATATATTGTGTATTTCGCATAGCGTTCCCAAATCTCTCGCTAACTCCTGTGGGGTAGATAACGATCGAGTATTTAGGTATATAACACACTGTGAAGGTATATAAGTACAATACTTCTTATCAGAGTAAAGACAAATTTGGTTTTTAAAGTGTTTTTCACTAGTGAAAACTAATTCAATTACATCTTTCGGTTTTTTAAGAATCTCTACGGTCTCAGGTTGATCAGGCCTGTTACTGGTAGAAGACTCTTGAGTCAAGTCATTGATTTGTGTCGGATTTTTAAACTCTAATCTTTTTGTTTGCGCGCGAGTCAATACCGAGACAACGTTTTCTCCGATTGCCTTTAAGTCATCACACGTCATCGTCATCGAGAGTCGACTTAATGCGTCTGCAGCTGCATTACTTCGACCCGGGATGTAGATGATCTCAAAATCATATTCCTCGAGATACAGTCGGAACTTTGTTAATCTACTGGACGGATCTTTTAAACTAAATAAATATACTAAAGGTTTGTGGTCCGTGAATATTTTAAACCTTCTGCCGTATAAATACGGTCTAAAATGTCTGACGGCCCATACTATAGCTAGTAGTTCTAAATCTATAATTGGATATCTACTTTCTGCGGGCGACAAGTTACGGCTGGCGTATGCAATAACGTGACCATTTTTGTTAGACAAAACGGCGCCTAAACCTGTTTTGCAAGCGTCAGTACGGAGTTCAAATATGTTATTTTCTGAAAAATTGGGATATTGCAACACAGGTGGCGACATTAACGCCGATTTTAAAGATTGAAAAGCTTGTTCGCATTCGGAAGTCCATTCAAATTGTACATCCTTTTTACATAATTTATTTAATGGATACGCTATGTTTGCAAAGTTAGGTATGAACCTTCTATAATAATTAGCAAAGGCTACGTATCGCTTGACGTCATCCGTACTCGATGGCACTGGATAATTGCGCAAAGTTGCAATTTTGCTGTCGTCAGGAAGAATGCCTTGCGATGTAATTTTGTGACCCAAATAAACAATTTCAGTACGTAAGAATTCGCATTTCAACGGATTTAATTTTAGATTTACTTTTCGTAATCGTTCTAATACAGTAACCAAATTTTTATTGTGAATATCTATGGATTTCCCAATGACGACGCAATCATCTAAATAAATAAAAGCTTGATTATAATTTATACCAGACATAGCTATGGTCATTAATCGTGAAAAAACACTAGGGGATGTTTTCAAACCCATGGGGGAGCGTTTCATCTGATACATTTTATCAGTGGTGAAAGCTGTGTATTTTCGAGATTCAGGATCTAATTCAAGTTGGTACATTTTGTCCACACTAAATGCTGTATATTTACGAGATTTTTCATCTAAGGATAATTGATAGTAACTTTGAGAAAGATCTAATTTTGAAAAATAGATACTACCGGAAAGAGAATCTAATATTTCTGTTATATTCGGTAAGGGAAATTTATCGTCCTTGATTCTATTGTTAAGATGTCTATAATCGATGACTAATCTCCATTTCTTTTCGTTTGACCTATCTGATTTTTTGGGGACTAATAGAACTGGACTAGACCACTCTGAGATGGTTTCTTCTATAATATCGTTGGCTAACATATCGTCAATTTGTTTTTGTACCTCTTGTTTTAAAGAGTGAGGTATCCTATACGGCTTAACATAACTAGGTGATACGTTATCCTTTAAGGATATCGTGTGCGTCATTAAGTTGGTAGTCGTTAACTTATCTCCTGGAAGATGAAAGACATCGGCATATTTTGCACAAATATGCTCAATGTGTTGTCTTTCTTCTTTGTTCATATTAGATAAATTTAATAATTCAAATAAAGTTTTTACTCTACTGACACTGTTCTTTTCTTCTGAAAGACAACAAATGTCAAAATAGCTTAAGTCATGAATATCTAAATTTTGGAAATCATATTCCACTTCATTATTTGTTGTATTTAAAATTCGTAAGGGGATTCGACCATTATTTGGTTTCGCAATCAACCCTGCTACAAAAATACCTTTTTGAATTTCTTTTGACAGTATTACACAATCGCGTTTCGATGCTGTAGGAATAAACCTAATTATTTCGCATCGCGGTGGAATCGAATGTCTGTACCTAACATTATCCGTTATTTTCATTGATACACTTATACTATTATTAGTTATTTGTAAAAAACTATCCTTATAATTTATTATCGCTTGGAACTTGCGTAAAAAATTATCACCTAAAATACCATTTCCTGTGCAAGACATATTTTTAAACACATAAAATTTCTCAGCAAATACGACATTATTATAACTTAAATTTAAAAAAATATAACCTTCAGATTTTAACCTACCGCTTACACCCTTTATAGTAATACTATCATAACATAGTTGCTGTAACAACTCAGGATAATTAACGAGCCATTCGTACTTTAATACACACAAGCTTGCTCCGCTATCAACTAAAAGACTTAATAATTTATCACCTACAAAAAAATTTACTGTACTACTGTTATTAAAGTTTAAAATAAAATGTTTAGAATTCACGAAAAAAATCGTTCGGCGAATCATAAGTCACATTTTGTTTTGAGCTACTAGGGTGCGACTGCGACTCGACATTTTCAGGAGAGCGCTCCTGCACTGCGTGACGTATTGGTGCTGCTGGTCTACGCGGCCTCGTGCTATACGTTCCGTACGCACGACCTTGATGGTGACCTGGATTACGCGAAGTGCTATATTGACCACGCGGGTTATTGGTCACGGGTTTAGTATCGCGACGGCTAAAAGTACGTGAAAAATAATTCTGTCGTACAAAATTATTATGTCCGCGGTAAGAAATGTTTTTATTATTTCGACCACGATAAAAAATATTATTATGACGTCGTAAACTCATGACATCATATGGCGATGACAAAGTCTGCTCGTCCATAGCAGTTCTGATAGCTTCCGGTAAGGAATCGAACTGGCGCGCCGCTACAATAGTACTCAACCTGCGGTCACTTAATCCATCCGCGAATCGTTTGATTGCGCTGCGCTCATTAATTGGCTTCAGCACATCGTATGCCTTAGAATCACCATTAGACTGAGCTATTGTAAGATTAACAAATAAATTTTCTAACTCTGTGCCGAATGATTCGATCGATCGATTACCTTGCCTACATTGGTGTAATTGACATTGCAGGGCGACTTCGGACTTTTTCTGAATGAGATGTTTTCGCATATCAGATAAAAGATTTTCTATTGTATCGTAAGTTGGTTTCAAACGCAACTGTGCACTTGGCGATAGCCGTGTTTTAAGAACAAATTCAATCAATTGCTTATTAGATGCGTCAGAGATCATCTTACTATACAATTCGATACTATTAATCAGCGAATTGGTGACTGATTCTTCACCAGTCATTACAGGTAACAAGGCAATAGCCGTTTTAATATCAAATTCACTTTTTGAACTCATTTTTGATTCTCTGTTTTGCGGGTTAGTTTAATGACGTAAACAGCTCATGTATCTCTAATATTACACTAGACAAAAATTTTAATTAGAAAAAAAATAGCTTAATATAGTATTATATAATATAGGTCCAATAGGTATTTTATATTTTTTAAAAAGAAAAAAAATAGCGCATTACGCAAAATAATTAAATACATACTACCAAGATCTCATAATGTCTTAACTGAACCGGGCGATGGCATGGCGATGACGGGCAGTGGCGTGGGGCGAGGACGAGGTGCTGGCACATGGCACGCTTCATGTTTCTGTAGGGCTGGTGGCTGGTTCAGGCGACGATGGCGAGTGGGCCGGGCTATACCCTGGACACCTCTTGAATAGCCTTCTTTCTTCTATACCGACGTGGTGGTTAGGTCAGCACGCGATATAGTGCTGATGTTATTTCTTGCTAGTTCTCTTTGGAATTGCCGGACCAGGTGTTTGTTGCACTTCTTGAAAATGTAATATATGACGCCCAAAACTATGATGGTAAGAGCAATGGTTATCAAAATTTCTATGAGGGCTAACTTCTCCGCGTGTTGCTGCGTAGTTGTCGCTGAAGCTGCTCCATTTGCATTCTGCGCAATAACCACTTCTTCTTTAGATTGCGTTTTTCCCATGTCTTCTAGTAGTCGAGTATTCTTCTATTCTTCAAACCTCTTCTGTGTTATTCGTTGGTAGTACGTGGTTCCGATGGCAGGGTCGCCATGTAATATGTGGTGAGTTCAGGTATTTAAAGAAACATGTTGATGTCCCAAAGTCCATTTATTGAATGCCGAAAATATTTAATTAATTACAAACTTATATTATTAAATTTGCTTACACGCTAAACTGCGCGTACGTACACACTTAACGTTTGTTGCGACACGACCTAATTGATGTATAAATGCATATACCTATTACAACCTTTGCTCGACTGAATAGAATTGAGTTGATTTCATGTAGGTATGGCCATTTATTTATATCTATAAATTAAGTTATTCATAATTTACAACGTAAATTAAATTAAAACATACGTCAATTGACTACTCACGCACTATGGCTTGTTAGTTCGTCGTGTTTTTGACTTGCTTTATAATTTCGAGATTTCTTGTTCTTTACTACGTGGCTATAGTATCGTTCTTTGATTGATTGCAATAATTATTATTTTAATAATTGTATAGGTATGGACTATTTGTATTGCTCTAACGAATTAAAGTGTTACTTCAACTAACCTCAAAATCTGATCCATTTTGATATTTAATTCGATTTCGAAGCTTGTCCGTAGTAATTGATGTGGACGTACAGTATTTACTCATGTTTAATTATACGAAAAGCATTTTTTCACTGCTGTTGGTGTTGGGGCGAACAATGTATGGACGCAGAACAATGTCCTTTGTTTGTACTTGAAGTTAAATATCCAGACTTATAAAATAACATGCCCCGAGTGACAATCACCCTATTTACGACTGTTTCAACCAAACTTAAAAACGTAATTGTGTGGTTGTATGAAAACACGAAGCAAGTGAAACTTTTCTGGAAATTTCGGAAAATTGTTCAATTTAGGGTATTAAAATCGCCTTTTATATTAAAGGTATTAAAATCTTCAATCTATTAAAGGTATTAAAACCTTAACTTAAATAAATCTTTTTCTTGCGTAAAGGAAATTATAAATAAAAAACAAATGAATAAAAAAAAAAACAAAAAAAAACAAATGAATAAAACAAACAAAAAAAACAACAAAAAATAAAAAACAAATTCATGAAAAAACAATGCTCGCCAGCACCGAACCACTACCAAACAGATTTGAAGTAGAAGATCTAACGCATAGACCAATCCTATCCTATTAAGGTAGTGAAATTAAAGATCTCATGTTTTTGTGTACACGACCGATCTCATGTTTTTGACACTCACACAGATGTACCAGGTAAGACAAGAAGCTGTCATTTTTCGACCAACAAGACACGCACACATACAAATGTGCTGTCACTTGCATGCTTCACTCTTGATTCAACAACGCTCCGTCCGTCTTTTTTTCAGGTCCGTGGCTAGAAGCATAACATTTGGATTTAAGCTGATAATTAGAAATGAGTAAACAGTATTATTAATCGTGTTTGCAAATTCCCAATAGGGATTAAAATTTTGTTTTACAATTTGAGTATATCTAAGTGCATAATATAAATCATTGAATTCCCACCGGAAAATCGAAATAAAATGCGGGCAAAGCTGCGGGTCGAAAAGCTAATAATAAATATAATTATGATAAGTATGTATTAAATACAGTATATTTTACAGGGTGGAGGGCTATTAACTTGAGACTCAAAAAACCATACGTAATCAGTGTGTGTCTACTACAGTTTGTTTTTAGATATTTTTTTCATTGTGTCCTTTATGTGATATTTTTATTGTATAATTGGATTCTTTATGAGCAATAATGATATTAATATAGTAATAACAAATATTGTCTATCTGAAAAAAATTATAAACAGACCACAGACCAAAACCAACCTATGCGGGGTTCCCCACAGATAGGTTTATGTTGGTCTGCAACAGTAATAATTTAAATTCACAGAAGAATAACCAAAGCTTTAGTGATTGTTCTGAGTTTTAATTCATCTTATTTTAAATGTTTTTTTAATGTTTAATGCTTACACCATATACTCTGTGTCCGTTCAATCCAATTTACATGGATGCAATAGAAAAACAAACTCGTTAAAACGTTTCCA
Organism: Schoenobius gigantellus; assembly: GCA_963935595.1. Lineage (NCBI taxonomy): Eukaryota > Metazoa > Arthropoda > Insecta > Lepidoptera > Crambidae > Schoenobius > Schoenobius gigantellus. The sequence goes on from OZ012554.1 coordinate 27,915,244, forward strand.
TTCTCATTTGATTGGACGCCGTCGGGCATAAGCCATCGCCAGATCACTGTTTTTCTGGTTCAAATAATCTATTTCGTACTCATCGAGTAGTTTTTTTAAATAAATATGGCTATAGGAGTCGTTAATCCAGTGATAATGAGAAAACCAATCAGAATATTTCGAAATAATATTCTTACATGATGTGTGAATTCTAGAGTGTGTGAAAAGTAAATTCTTTTCCTCTACTGACACCAAAACAAAATCTCGTCATATTCTGAAGCTCGGGGAAAATAATACAGCGCTTCCAAGAACTTTTGTAGTTGAGTATGAAGAATTCGTTTCCCGTCTGACGCAATTAAAAAAAATTCACTGATAATACAACTTAACCTCATCAACCAAACGTGTCCTATACGCGGACGAGAGACTGATTTGTCTTCCGTCCTACGCCCAAAATCATCGAAAACCATCACCAACCATCGCTATTTCATGTCTCAGTTACTCTGGTCTCCTACTTACAAGTGTGGCGAATCCACGGCCCCTCCGCACCTAATAAATTATCTCAACTCTCAAGCATCAGATGGTTTAGTAAAAGCACTCTAGCTAAGACACATCGCTTTATCACGCGCAACGCACCTTCACTGTAGCTATACACCAAATTAATGGAACTTGTCAAATTTCCCTGATATGACGGATGTACACTTCCTAAGATAAAGGGTACCACTATAGTAACAACTGGTCGTATTACTCATTCGATAATGAAAAGCATCTTATGTAAGTAGTACCTTTTACGCGGGTTCTTGTTTTCGCCATGTACGTATTAAGTGAACCAGTATGAAGATGTTAAATCTCTTTGAATAAGACATCATTTTGGATCTTCAGATATTCCGGCTCTTTGAAGAAAACACTGATATTGAATGGGAAGTGACATTGCAGTTTTAGTGATGAAATAAGCAGTAAATACCTTTGTACACTATATTTTTGTGGTGCCTTTTAATGTTGATGTTATGCCTACAAGTTTGTAACAAAATAAAGCTTGCAGCTCTTAACCTGAATTTGATAATAAATAAAAGCAAACATCACCTGTAGTGATTTTTACAGCACAGAGGATCTACAGACAATTGATATTAATTTTCAAATACAATTAATAATTTTTGACAAAAAGTAGAGGCTCGTTTATTGGGAAATGCATAACTTTTTAAAACAAAGTTGCACACCTTTTATAAGCTTCTATACTATAACTAATCCGCATCATAAAAGACGCATCATTAAAGAATAAGATTGATGATTATTTAAATGATGCCAACACTTGGTGTTAATTTGAAATATTATCGTTTATGGTAAAGACATAATTTATTGCAAATATCGATACTTCTGATGAAGTTTCTTGCGCCCATTCTTCTTACTAGCCAAAAGACGTCCTGAATGAGGGGTAGGTAAAAATTTAATAATTCAAAACTGTTATTATTATTAAATTCTTGGCAAATATTCAAGAAGGCAAGAAATAAGAAATATTTGAGTGAAGACTATTATGATTTTGAAGAATACAATTATTTTTACATAGAAGAATTAGCTCCCATTCAAAGCGGGTGTTGTTTTATTTGGCTCTCGCTGCCACCGTTCACATAAATAACGATTTATTCACTAGCTCCAATGTCGCTGGTGCGCGTTTCAAAACAAAACAAACGACGAATATATCGCCGCGGCTAACACGCCTGACGCTATCTCGACGTTCGTACCGCGGCGCGGCGGGCGGGTGGCGCGAACGCTTTTTTGCTTCAAGCACAGTTGAACATGTAGAAACGTTACGTTGAATTTTTAGAATAATAGCGATGGGATTCTGTCATAACTAGATGGGTTTTATTTGACATATACATTTATTGATACATCTAATATCAACTATCAATATGAGTGAATCCCACCCTTAAGAGCGCATTTGGTTTTTAAGGAATTATCTAAGTGCTAGTCGTGCTGTTAGTGGTATGTTTGAAATTAACACTCTAATATTAGCAATACCTACAGTACGGCATTAATCTATTATAAAAAACTTAATATCTTATTTCCATCTTTATTTAATTTGAAAACTAATTTTGAAAGGTCACATTGTATTTCGCATATCATGCTTAACAATATTATAATTTATAACCATAGTTTATATTCTCCAAACATTACTAGAAGGTTTCGCTCGATTTTTATGGGATCCCATCATTAGCTCCTTACTTTGGTGACCACCCCAGGAGTATACTCTATCGAATATACTTGGCATGCTAATATAAAAATAAAAAAATAAACTTGTACTCCCCGTCACAGTTAAAGCCAAAAAGGCTTTTGTAGCGGTGTTTTTTTATTAATATGTACTTTTATGATTTGAACAATAAATGAAAAAAAATACAAAAAGAATGTTGAAAATCGGTCCAGAATTGGCGGAGTAGTCGCTTAACATACACACAAAGCACGTTGGACACACCTAAAAATTTTATAGTTTTCCTCGATTTTTATGGGATCCCATCATCAGATCCTTATTTTGGTGACCTTGGGACCACCCTTGGAGTATACTCTATCTTCTTCTTTCTCTTTGGTCCTTTCCCATTTACTTGGGGTCGGCCTTCCCTGTCCTTTTTTTCCATTCTGCACGATTGAGTGCAAGGTTTGGGTCAATATTTTCATCTTTCAGGTCTTTCTGAACCGTCGTTAGCCAAGTGGAAGGTGGTCTGCCGCGTCTTCGCGTCGTCTTTGGCAAATCAAGGGCAACCTGCACCATGTGATCGTCGGGGCGTCGTTGTACATGCCCATACCGCAGACGTTTTTCTTTCAGCTTTTCTGTAATTGGTGCTACCCTGAAACTACCGCGGATGTACACATTTCTAATTTTGTCCCGCATTGTGACCCCCGCTGACCAGCGCAACATGCGCATCTCTGAGGTGTGGAGCTTGTTTAGGTGGTGTTTGGATGTGGCCCAGTATTCCGAACCATACAGCATAGCAGGTCTAATTGCTGTTTTGTAAACTCGCCCTTTCACTTTAAGCGGTATGCGCCTGTCACACATAACGCCTGTAAGCTGTCTCCATTTCATCCAGCTTGTCTGAGTTCTATGGAGGACATCGCTATCTATTCTGCCATCGCTGCTTACAATGGAGCCAAGGTATTTAAATTGGTTGACTGTTGGTAAACGGTCGTTTCCTATATAGAAGCTGACTCCATTTGGGTCTGTTGTGCCGTCAAATATGCATGACATATGCTCGGTTTTCTTCCTGCTGATTCTGAGGCCATTTCCTTCTAGCGCTTCCACCCAGTAATTTAAATCACGCTGGAGGTCCTTCGCGTTGTTATTTATGAGGGCCACGTCATCGGCGTAAAGAAGATTCCATGGTACTGTACGCTGGCATTGCTTAGTGACGTAATCTATTGTGGCATTAAAAAGCAGGGGACTCAAAGTAGACCCTTGGTGTACGCCCACCGCAAGATCGAAACCCACACTTGTGCCTGCTGGGCATACAACCTGAGTTGAGACGTTCGTGTACATATCCAGGATCAGGGCTATGTAAGGTTCTGGAATACAGTGTGCTCGGAGGGCTTCCCAGATCAATTCACGCGGTACATGATCGAACGCCTTTTCCAGATCAATAAATATCATGTGCAAGTTTGTGTTACTAGCTTTAGCATTTTCTGTGAGTATCCTAATGGCTTGGATTGCATCTGTTATAATTTTGCCAGCCACAAACCCGCATTGGTTTGGTGTAAGTTCGACAATCTTGTTAAGTCTACTATTTATTATCCGCTCCCATAGTTTGAACGTATGATCCATCAATTTTATTGCTCGATAATTTCCGCAGTCGCGTACATCACCCTTACCTTTATAAAACGGTATTAGGTAACTTTTGCGCCAGGCATCCGGTATTGTTTCGCCAGCAATGAATCTATTGAATAGTACTTGCAACCAGTGTACACCAATATCTCCAATGTATTTCCAGATTTCAATTGGTATTACATTGGAGATACTCTATCGAATACAAAAAGAATTTTGAAACTCGGTCCACGAATCAGTCATCGATTTGAACGCCTCCTCCTTTTTTGAAGTCGGTTAAAAAGAAGAAAAAGCGCAAGAAGCTTATCAGATTAAGAAGAAGAAGACGTTTTCAATTATATCGTTACCATACATAGTTAATAATCTGTTGCTTAAAATTTAATAGTTATACACCATAATACTTTTTTACATTGTATCGGGTGACGGGTAATGTCTACAAATTCATCATCATCATTTCAGCCAAGAGACGCCCACAATTGGACATAGACCTCCCCAGGGATCGCCAAACTGACCAATCCTGCTCCACCAGCATCCAACGGCTTCCAGCGACCTTCACCAGATTGCCAGTCCACCTTGTAGGGGGCCTACAAACGCTGCGTCTCCCGGTACGCAGCCGCCACTCGAGGACCTTTCCGCCCCAAAGGCTGTCAGTGCTGCGAGCTATACGCCACTTAACTGCCACTTAAGATTTGCAATTCTTTGGGCTATGTCGGTGACTCTAGTTCTTCTACGGATCTCATTATTTCTGATGCGATCGAATAGAGAAACTCCGAGCATGGTCATCTCCATTTGATTGCCCTTCTACAAATTGCCGTATTCTACTCGTATTTCTTGCCATCTATAAATTAACACCTGGCATTGGCATCATACAAATTATCATCGTCTTTGTAATAACCTTTACTAATTAGCGTTACTTTACATGCGGTTTTTTTGTACATTTCCCGATAAACGAGCATCTAGCTAGTTTTTTGAAACGGCAACCTGCGAAATACATTCACATTTCACGGCACCACAGCAGTGTATTGTATGAATATCCCCATATATCCGCACTCCGAATCGTAACAAATGACGAACGTATCGCACTGTAAACGCCGGCGTTATCTCCGCGTGTACCAACCGGCCACGTTCCTTTATTTCTTGTACATTTTATTGCCCCATTGTTGCTACAAGTGAATGATGACCGCTTTGCTCGAGCCCTCTTTTGTATACAAACTCCACGTCTCGAGGAACGTGCTCAACAATTTCTGACAGGTATCATTAATTTAATACTCCGCGCCCGCCGTCCAATTCCTCGCGATAATGCTTTGAGAAAATTCCCCGAGATCGGATTACGGCCGATTATTTTTGACGTCCAATGACACGCTGAATTGCCACGAAGATCACTCTTCCAATGGCGACTCAAATGAAGCTACGTGCGAACTTAGATACGGCAGGTCTCACTAGGCATTCGGAATTAACATATTCAAACAGTCAGTTCGCGCCAATTAGACAAATTAAAGTCTCGGTTATTGAAAACGTTATAATGGAAATCAAAATGACTCGGCGAAGCGCCTGAATAAATACCAATTTAAATGAAATTAGTGTCGGTATTACAATTCGGACTCCTAAGTGAGTCGTGAATACAAATATTCCGAGAAATCGATTCGAGGGACATATAATTTCTACCATTGATGTTGGGCGAGCGACTCAGGATCCGATAATAGGCATTAATATTTGCTGAAATAACGGATCCGACAAAGCTGCGGATTACTCGCGATTAATTTTATTTGCTGAATGTTCTTATGAATCGTAGTCATCCATAACCCGCTTTGTTCTAATCTCCTTCCGAGGCAACAACGCCTGTAATTGTCGACCTTTTAAATTCACGCCCTCTTCTGAATCTTTTCTCTTTCATTAAATATATTGCAAATTCTAATTCTGAATCTTCATTATTACAATTTTAATCCTCAAAGCGAATCTTAGTTAAGAAGACTCGGCAAAACAAATTATTGAATCTCCTTAGGAAGATTAAGTGAGTGTTTGGATTTTCCTTAGGAGACTTAATGTTTTTAATTGTGTTATGTTAGCTTTTAATAAAGGGCTCGTTAAACAAACATATAAAATTAGGCCCGAAGTACGGGAAGGCATAACAACAAGGTGTTTGTAGATGATCATCATAATTTCGCTCGCGTATTAAGGGTATATGGCCCATATAACGATATATTAGGAGCTATAGAAGTGCCATAATACTTTATTAGAAAATATTTACGTTTCATTAGCCGGCCTAACGACCTTATTGTTACGAGGTGTTATAAAACAGTATTAATTAGTTTCGGGCCGAGCTCAGCCCGAACAGAACGCATCAAATCCATTTTAATTGCCACTTAAATTTTATCAAATATTCATTTACATCGACTTGTCGCTTTTTGTACCTTGAAGCATTAGGTATCGTTAGCTATCTGAAATAAAAACCATCTTGAAAACACCAAAAAGTCAAAAATAATATGAGAATACATTACATCATATTTTTATATTGAAGTTAGTGTTAAAATTGTTATTATATTTTTTGCTTGGCACAGAAAAAAATGATACAGTCGAACATAAAACCTCTTCCTTTTTTGAAGTTTGTTATAAAATGATCATCATTAATGAACAAGATTATTTTTTGTGAATGTTTGTGTTGATAATAGTTGTTTACTTTTCGATTTCCCTACACCCTAGGAATGTTTACAAATTCAATTCGTTATCTCCAAGCGGGAACTGTTAAAAAGATTCCGCACCGCACCCTGAATATATTTAGAGAGCCGGCCAGACCCGACCTTTGCAATTTTCAAGAATTACATAACATTAGGTGGCTCGGATGCTATTACTATTCGCGCCGGGCCATTGTAACTTTTGCTTCACAATAAAACAGGACGTGACCAAGGATTTAAATGCAGCTATTTGCGCACACCAAATCAATTTAGGGGTGGGGCGTGATTCAAATTCTTCATTTCCCTTTTTGAAATGAAGATACAATGTTCGCGTACATTTAAATGAATAAGACATAAATTAAGAAATTTTGTGTCATGACTTCCAATGTGGATCTAATACTCAATATCTAAGAATAAAAAAAAATCCGACTGCATATAAAGTTACTTTGAATAAAATCTAAAAAAAAAGCAAGTCCAGTAGTATAAAATTCTAGATGATAAGCTCAAATATTCCCAATAATGGGCCTCGACTGCTCAACAACTAAGGAACCAGCTATCTTATCTCAAATTGTGCGAAACACAATAATGGTATATTAACATTGTTATTATAGGGGCAAACTTAGGTAAGACGGTAGTTACCACACGCGTTCTAAATGGCCGGGAGAACACCGGCGGGTTTTATTGGGTATGCCTGGCACTCTACCAGGAGAGCCCCACACACGCCCACCGTATACCCAACGGTGGGTACGGTGCGATCACGCATTTCCCCCGAAAAAAAAATGCTAAGACGGTAGTAGCTAGGCTCAGAAGCCCTAACACCACCCAACTTTACCGATCTGTGTAAATCAGTCGCTGAACCAAGTTTAACTAAATTTGGTATAGAGAAAGCCCCGAGGTGTGGGACATGGGATACGTTTAATTTCGAATTTTAATGAGTTCCCTGGGGAACGCGTGATATAACCCAACATAATCTCAATTTCACGCAGATGAAGTCGCGGACAACAGCATAATATATGTTTTTTTGGCTTTTTAGGCATTTTGCGCTGTAGGCATACTGTAGGCATAAGTGCTTCAGAAAATTCAGTCCGTGTATAATTATTATACGCAAGAATATCGTACAACGTTTTTCAACACACTTGTGAGGAAAAATTTATAATAAACAGATACAATATAAACTGATTTTTACACAATAAAGTGATTTATTGATAAATGGATTTAAAAGATATAAATAACACAAATCACTAAATAATGGTATGAAAATAAAAGTTTATTTATATATAATGACGACACGGTTAGCGCAGAGGTCGAGTGTTCGCCTACTGCGCAACGGGTCGCGGGTTCGATTCCCGTATGGGACAAATATGGCCTACAGAAATTTGTTCCGGCCTGGGCGTATGTGCATATGATATTCTGCACTTATCTAGACTGATGTTTGTAACTGCACCCACGACACAAGAGAAAATCCTAGTGTGGAGCGACGTTTTTTTTAAAGAAAAGAATAGAGTTTATTTATTAAAAAAGAATATTTACCTACTGTTTTTAAAACAACTCTTTGCTTATAACTTAAACCGGTGAAATTAGATCCACTTTACGAGCAACTGTGATGAAAATATTATTTCCTCACACTTGCTCGTAAAAAGTGTTCATCATTACACGCAGGAATATAGAGCAGTTATAGCCGATTTACTTTTCGCGGGAGTTATGGATTTTTATACCTCCCGAAAGAGTTATGAGTATAGTTTTAAAAATATAGAACCCACTCGTACGTCATTTTAGACTAAGGAGGCTTAAAATAAACTAAGATTTATATCCTATCTTCAAAACTTGGCTACAAACCAATCTTACTGTATATAAAACGTATACGATACATATTTAACTGCATTATTTAAATTTTACTATTATTTCAGAGAATGTCTTAATTATATAATTTAAAAAAATCATTTTGAAAATCGGTACAATCTGGCAGTTTGGCCTGTCAAGTTTAATACTAAACGCAGTTCTTAGCATTCTATGGAAGAAAATTTCATTGAAAAAAGTTGATAATCCGGCTCTACTTAGTCTGTGTAACAATCTTTTTTCGAGCGCGAGTCGAGTGCCATTCATTTGTTAGATTGCTGTTTTTAAAGAGTATTTTGTTGTGTCTATTTGTTTATTTTCTCGCAAACGTGATGAAATACTTTGTTTGTATTGCGGGCAGCAGCGGGCAGTAGATTACAAACTCAAGTCATTTTAATACACTCTCATTAGTAATCCCCTTCATACTGCCCTCGATGTGCAAGGCACTAATTTCGGCGTTCAGTTATACCCGGTATAACATAATAATGTTATAAAGATAACACAAACAGTTTTCTTGCCAACTGATACAGACGAACAGGTGAGCGGTCTATCATTTTCAACAAAACTATAAACGCGTATGAATAACACATTGTTAAAGTTACTTTAGTAAATGTTAGTGTGATGTTGCAAGAGAAAATCAACTTTGTTTTATGACGGGAAAAAAATTTCAACCTCAAAGTGGTTATTGCTATTTTGGCCGAATGTTCTCAGTCAACCTAATTAATTAAATTATAATTTTTATAATTAATACATTAACTTGAAATGTAGACCTTTTTTCGATTACACGATATTTAATTTACAGTATTTTCCTGCAGTTTGAAGACATAAAAAATTCACGCGTAACCAGCTCGAATTCATTGGTCTTTGTTAATGGCGTGACGCATTATTAAAGGGCGGAGGGCAATTGAGATTAACGTGGGCCCTTTAATTACAAAAGTTGTGTTTCCACTCGGACACGGCAAATAAAAATAAATGATGCAGGTTTTTTCTTGTTACGGCAAGGATTTGCGCTTAGCGAGACGTGTGGTATGTGAGAGAAGAGAAATATATGGACCAACTAGTAACCTTCATCAGCGAGCTCTATCAGAGGAATTACTAAGGTCGTGAAAATCAGGTAAATATTCAACTATTCAGCCTCCTAGCCTAGCCTTCAAACGGATACTTGGTTGTCCGTCTGTAGGTATATTCGTCTGTCTGTCGGTTAAAAGCCTTTTTTTTGCAAATAAGTTGGCAAGCAAACAGCCCACCTGATGGTAAGTGGTAACAGTCACCTATAATACTCGTACATGCGGCTCTTGTGAGATTCGCAGCAAAACTGCAACCCCCACAAGAACCACAGTGTACGTTGCCAACTTGTGGCATCAGATGTAAAGTCACGGTACCCAGTAATTTCACTACCATTATCTTACCCTTCAAACTGGAACGCAGCAATGCAAGCACTGCTGCTATGCGGCAGAAATAGGTAAGACGGAGGTACCCAAGCAGGCGACCCTGGTACAGAGTCTCTCTTATCAGGAATGCGAAAAGGTCTATGGTCTCTTTAAGCTGTGATAAAATCAAAATTGGGATGATGACTGAATTCAAATTTTTACGTCTCGTCATTAAATATTAAAATACCGTGGAAAAAGATGCAGTCCTGTGAAATTAGAATTAAAATTGGCATAGAAATACATTAGATACAAGCATTTTAAGTTGTTAATTTGAAGGCGATTAGACAGAGAGATCCGATATCAACTGTGACGTCATTGTTGAGTACGGCCATATAAACTCCTTGTAAATTACCGTTTTGCTAGAAAGAGATGGAGAAATATCTTTAATACCTTATATTTTGGTTGTTTTTATAGTTATTCGAAAACCGATTTTTTTCATTCTGTTTATTATATGAATGAGCTTCTATTAAAGCAAAATTTTTTTTTAGTCATCTAGCCTATTGTAAGTTGACGTTATCAAAAGGTATGATCGTTTATGTCGAATAATTTGTGATTTCACAATGGAATCAAAAACGGAATACTTCCCGTTGACCTACCATCATGAAATTTAGCAAGGAGAGATATCTTACAGTACCTACCCACATAATAAATAAAAACTTATATACTTAGATAAATCTCTAAGTAGCCCTCGGCACGTAAGTACAACTCACACTTGATGGGTTTTCTAACTTTGGGAAATGCATTATGCTTACGTCGCCCCTCACATATGCCTTAGCGCGAGCACGTCTATCACCACTGCATCCTGCCCAGGTCACGGGAACTCTGACCAACACTTTCATCTCGTAGGCATCTCTCTCAATCCCGAGGTGATTATTTTATTGAGTTATTCATCTTTCAATAAATTTAGAATTTTTAAAGAAAAGCGAAGTCACAAACAAAATGAGCTAGTTGGAACGGGTGTACTACATCTTATTGGTAGGTACTTACTTTGTGCTTTCCCAAATTGACGATGGAGCATCCGAGAGTTGCTTCCCTTCCAATATGAAACGTATGGTTTCCGATTGGCTTCTCGAATTGTGGCTCGTTTGCTTGTTTTCTATTGGTGAGATTAGAATCTGGAACAAATTTAAATAATGCTGTATATCATTTATTGACAAAATTTTTCCAAAAAATAAAACCGATTTCAAAAACACCTAAAAGTCATAAATAATAAGAAAATATACATAAATATACAACATCACAGGTTTATTTTGAATTGGTGCCAAATTTTAAGGAATTTTATTGTTCTTATACTCGTATTTTTTATGACTTTCAAGGTGATCATTGCTTAGCACCGACTTCAATATAAAACTATGATGTTGTATGCATTTTTATATTATTTATGACTTATAGGTGTTTTTGAAGTTTTTGTATTTTTTTTCAATTTGTTTAATTAATTTAATAAGTACATGCGTATTAGAATCTGAGCCAAGGCAATCACCAGAATAGCTTAAAATAAAACGTATTTCGCTCTAAACAGTTTTAAAAGAATTATTCCGGAAATCCTAATTTACCAGAAACCTTCCATCATCAGCTCAGTAACATAACATGATGTCTACCGGACGCAAATACCTGAATATGTTAAGAAAAAAACATGAAAAGTACATTGGACGTACCTATGAAATTTAAGGGTTTCCCTCGATTTGCGTGGGATTCCATCATCAGATCATGACATGGTGACATTGGAACCACCTCGGGAGTGTCCTCTTTCGATTACAAGAAGAATTTGGAAATCGTCCCACAAAACCCTTCTTATACTATAGTAAAAATGAGCAAGTTTAGAGTCAATTTCAAATAACACTTTAATTCTCAAGAAAAAAAAATAACATACACATTCAGATATTCTTCAGGATAGTTCAAACTAGCGGAAACGGCAATCGTAATTTGCGTCAACTCCGAGCACGCCGAGGTGTGGGTGGGTACGACGAAGTTCCAACAATCGCAGTCGGCCGCCGCCCATGGAACTTTGTCGATCCAACCCGCAATGTGTCATTTCATCCCAAATATGTTAAGTATTTGTTAACACGGAAGCCGGAGGTTTTGTTTATGTTGTAAATAAAATTTGCGGGGCGTTCCTTCCTACTGGGGATGGTTTGGGCGCTGTGATTTCGGCGAAGTTTTCAAATTTATCAAAATCCTGCCGATTTGGGTTTAAGGGTTAAATTGTTTGTGTTTCTGTTAGTAGTCGTAAAATTAAATTTACTCATATGATATAAAGGCAACGTTTTACAAAAGAAGTTACCCTAGTATCAATTCGACGTCATCACATCACATAAACTCATACACGTCCCACACCACTTTAGTCGGCTTTTACGACATTGCGGTTATAAAGGGAGCTGCGATACGTGTAATCCAAATTCGCCAGCGCACGGAAAGTTACGGGTAAAGTTAAGTATGTGATGTATTGTCATTAATTTTTGTATCATTCTTGCACTTCTGAGTCCATCTGAATGATCAAATATTACCTAACCTTCTCCTAATAATATAATGCTAAGGGAATTATTTGAAGCTCAACCATTCGTCACTTTGTTATTCGTTTTTTTTTCTGTTTATTAATCATCACTTAATAAGGAAGCGGATACTGTGAACTGTGAAAAATATAGTTTTAAAGCGAAAATGGAAGACGCTAATTAATGTCAGCTCTTACCCGGGCACGGAAATAAAAGCAAAAAATCAACGCAGTGCCAGCGTTACTTTCAGATACATTTAAATTTCTGTAATATCAGTTAGTAACTCAAATGCTTTAACTTTAACGTGTACAGTCGGCTCTAAAATTAGATGATCATTTTAGTACCATGGCATACCAATTATTAACCAATTCAATATAGGTGTAACCATACTAAATGAAAGAAATAGTTAGTATGATATAGTACTAAAATGTCCAGCTACTTCTGAATCTGACCGTACATAACAAACAGATATAAAACGACAGGGTGCTAAAGCATTTGCCTAGTCCTGCCTTAACTTTACTAGGCCACGATTTTTCAAGCTTTTTACTTATGTAAAACTCAGTTTTGTTAGCCTTGGAGTTAAAGTTCATTTAGTTGTTGAGTTGCATTTTTTTTTATTTATTTATTTATATAATATGGGCATCAAGGAATCGTCACATTATAACTTACTTCTAACAAAAAAGAAATCTTAACCTAACAAATGTGACAATTTATTGTAGCCACATCATGTACTATAAAGGAATATATATATACGAATAATACGATCAACACTACTAGACTACACAGGCATTACACAATATAATAAGCAAATTGCATTCGGGTTTTAGGGAATATTTTCGAAATGATGTCGATTCCATTGTCTGTCTATTATGATAATGTTGTTGTTTTTGTATGTTGTTAAATTCGTTCTGCTTTTATATTTTTTGCTTCAAAAATAAACATTTTATCTCGGCTTAAAATAGTTATATATTTCATTATCATCCACCATCTACTGAGGTGAAAACCAAGAATTTCTCCACTATAAACAAAAAACAACGTAAAAATAGTTAAGTACATTAAGTTCAATTCAAATGTTGTGCGCATTTTTTATCCAAATCAACATAGACTTTTTTGTATAACAACTCTAAAATGCGATACAATATAAGCAATGGACGATATAGGAGTGGACACAAAATTTTTACTATCAATAAAATTCGACATCCAACAACTTTAAGTTCAGGGCTAACTGCTATGTAAAACGCATTAATTTCATTTATATCAGTGGTTTATTGGTTATAAATAAATACACTTTCATGACCAAATATAAAATATTATGTTTAACATTTCATATTTGGTGTGTCAATTTATAGCCAATCAACCAATTAACCACTAACGTTGACCATTCGTTTTTTTTTTTTATATAATTATATCACCACAGACTCGTGGTCCGTGCCCTTTTAAGGCTGTATTTTCGTTTTGATCTTTTTTTTTTTTTAAACTTAATAAGTCCGACTACTCTACTCTATATCTAGGGTGAGTTGCGCATCACCTAAAGTGTAACTATCCTACATGTTTATATATAATACACACACGCTTATACATCATATATATATTTATACTCATACATACCTATTATATTCCTATTACATTGTATACTTACATATTACAGATTTTTGTTATTATTTATATTATGTTTTAACATACATTAATTATATATTACATTATATTTTAACATTAAAATATATTATATATGTTGTATTTTTATTATTATTAATTTGTTTGTACAGCCGGCTCAAAAAGTAGACAAACATTTTAGTTCCATGTCACACCAACCATTAACAATGAAATATAGGTGTAACCATACTAAATAAAATGAATAGTTGGTGTGACATGGCACCAAATTTGCTAAAAGATTGCTTTCCACTCTCGGAGCCGGCTGTACATATTCGATATTTTTATACGTGTTCTTAACTATTAACTTAACTATGTCCATATGTTTGTAGCATTTTTTTTTTTAACTTATGGCTTAGCCCAGGTTAATGCTAGAGGGACTACCGCAAGAGGGATTCGGGGTGAGGTGGTTCGTTTCCGCTGAGCTCTGACAGCCATTTTTTCATTGTAATCGACGACCTCATGATCCGTTGCCGTGCTAGAAAAGGCAACGAGGCGTCTAATGGCATCATCCTCCTTCAGCTCCCGGTAGTAATAGGTGCAGGTCACCGTGTGCCTTGTTATGGCGACCACCGCATGAGGAACGCTGTCGTGAACTGGATTCTTTGGTTCCGCTCCTCTGAGCACAACCACGTGGTCGTACGTTAGCCCCTGAGCTTCATGGATCGTGAGCAGCCTAGACTTAACTCCAGTGCCAAATCCATCCCTCTTGTGCACTTCTTTCTCATCTTGAGTGAAGGTCAGGAAGAGAGTATTGGGGTCGCACTTTCTTAGTCTCGCTCCCGAAGCCATTCCGCATGTTAAGGACCTCAGTAGTTGCCGAGATGTGTAAATACCCTCATAAATATCTTGGAGGGCGTACACCACATCCATCGGGCTTCGGTGTGTACAGAGGAGCTTTTCGGTAATGGACGTAATGGCGGCAGGACTTTCGTAACGCATTTCGAATAGGTCGTTTCTGTCGATGAAGGGGATTTGGTTACTATCAGCCATGAGAACCAGTTCCTTTGCCCCGGTCAGCCTTGATGCCATAACTATGGCTCCAAAATGGACCAGGAGAGTCTCATCTACCAAAAGGCGTTTTGAAGCTCTCGCCCCATTGATCAGGACCGAGGCAATTGTTCTTATTTTCCCCTTTGCGACCGCCCCTAGACGACTCGTCACTTCGTCCGACAGCTCCTTTGCCGTTTCGAGTGTGCTGGTGATGATCAAGTCTTCCTTAATTTGGAAGTTCTTAAGGAGCCATGTGGTCTTCCCACACCCCGGCACCCCGTCCACCCACCTGATTGCCAACTTACCCCATGGCTCTGAGATCCAGGTTCCAGTTACGTTTTTCGCCGTTTCCAGAATCCGGTTCTCCAGCATGAAGCGAGTGCACTTAGCAATCACCACTATTGGGTCATCGACTGGTGCATAGAATGTGAGGGCTCCTCTTTGTTCTGTCGCTTCTTGATCCACCAGCACCATTCCCGACGTGCCACTGTACGCCGCCATCTGTCCCTCAGTTATGGGGTGGTTCCCCGCCATTCGTTTAAATTGTTTTAACTACATAAATAAATAATAATAAAAAAATACATATTCACCGTTTCTGTCAGCCAGGCGCTGAGCCCACTTGGTTCAAGGTGGTAATTTTATAACTGATCGATAGAACAAATGAATAAAATTAAATACTTTATTATACAAAATAACAATATGTTACACAGACAAACATAAAAGGTTTGCCCTGTGTCTAAAATAATAAATTTTGCCAAGCAGCCTCAGGACATATATAAGAGTACAGTCTGATAAAAAAGTTGTGAAATGGAATTAAAAATATTATCACCGGCAACATCCACGAATTCATTGTAAAATATTTCATTTTTGTCAATAGAAAATTAGAAATTATTAGAAGCAATTGTATTTTAAATGTATTCTTGTTATGCGTTTGTGTGTTGTATGTTAAAATAAATGTATCTATATTATCTATTAATTTAAGTGCTGCTTAATGTATCTATATTATCTATTAATTTAAGTGCTGCTTTAGATATAATTTTAAAACTCTATGTTTTATATTTGTGGCGGTACAGTAAATCGAAATTATTCGAAAACGGAAAAGTAGCGTCTTAAGGTTGAAATTCAGTTTTACATCATAAATGAACAACAGTTGTTTTTCTTTTGCAATAACGCACCGACAGTTACTATAGGTTCCTATTCAAAGTATTAGGTATACGTGAAAGTATTGTTTTGTTGTCTGGTAAATCTACTAGGATTAAAGTTCCCAGTAATATTACTAGTAAGCCTATTGGGATGGGAACTCCCAGTAGCACTACTGGAAAGACTACTCTGTAAAACTACTGGAAACAGGAGGACTTATTTTGTCTTTCCGCGAAGTATGCTTAAAAGTGGTAAACCACTTGCTTGGTCGTCTATACATTTATAAATATAATATACTGAGATTTGGATGGCAGTGTTGGTAGGCGCCCCACAAGGTGGATCGACGATCTGGTGAAGGTCGCGGGAAGCCGCTGGATGCGGGAGGCGCAGGACCGATCGGTATGGAGATCCTTGGGGGAGGCCTATGTCCAACAGTGGGCGTCTCTTGGCTGATATGATGATGATGACTGAGATTTGGATGACTTGATGAAGAAAAACCTAATGTTGTTTACTGGCTTTAAGTGTTTGTAGATTCATTTGACAAAAAGACCGTTCAGATGGCGATGCGCCATGTTACAAAATTAGCTTTAGGTACAGAAAAACAGTTTCAATAGAAATTAATGTCAGAGTAAGAGGTTAAGGTCCAATTTCACTAATATTTAAATAGACGGTTAGTTAACTAACAAACAAATTTTTGACATTTTACTCATACAATATGTGTCAAAATGGTTGTTAGTTAACTTTAAACGCCTGTTTAAGTGTGGGTGAAATTCGACCTAAGGATACTTGATCAACTTCGGTCTAAAGTCCTGACACAAAATATTCAAATAAAAATATACAATACGAAGCTCTGGCTAAAAAAATCGTATTCAGAACACAATCACCTGACTTCATCGAAAATTAATAGGAGTGGACCTAGGAAAGGTGAATAGCTAATGAATAATTGAGACGGTGCGAGTGCAGTGACTGGCGGCTCGCGCGATCGATCGGCAGGTCGTCCCTGATCTACTTATTGTTTGCTTAATTCAAACGGTTTTACTCTTTCCTTCGATTGTATATTGCAAACAATATTAGCGGTTTCGTTGTTCGTTTGATTTCCGGTTAAAGGTACATTCTCCGTTTAGCCAATCGTTTCGGCGGCATGCTCTTAGTCACTTCCTTCTAAAATCTAGTCTGCATTATGTCTGCTGGTGGCTGGTCGACAGGCATGTTACGACTCGAGCGAGGACGTTGTTGTCATGGCTGAACTATGTTGGTCTATCCTGTGTTTTAATTTTGCATACGATCACGCAGACACTGTGAGATTGTGTACACTTCGCAAATTTATAAATAACTAGCTGTGCCCGCGAACTACGTTTCGCCATATTAATGTTTTCCCGTTTTGGCAACATTTTTCTTTGATGCTCAGCCCTTATTAGTCGTAGCGTGATGTTATATAGCCTCAAGCCTTCCTCAATAAATGGACTATCCAACACAAAAATATATTTTTTCAATTTGAATCAGTAGTTCCTGAGATTAGCGCGTTCAACCAAACAAACAAACAAACAAAGTATAGATTTATTTGAAACAGCTAATGAAAAAAAAATAGAAATCACAATTCCGCTACCATGGGTATTAGAACTATAAACTTATTACAGCTCCATCCCATCTTATCTACTTTTATAAATATATAAATCATTAACCACTATTCATAACTTTTCCAAGAAACGTTAATTACGAATAGACAATTCAATCCCCGCATTCATTTCGTCTACAATCCAGTTTGATGTCTTTATGTGTAACCGGTTTCAAGAGATCCGCCGAAAAGGAAATCCTGTTAATCCACCCCAAATGACGCCAGTTTTACAACTTCTAATAGCTTCATCCTCAAAAAAGCAATAATCTGCAGCAATCAAACGGCCGAAACCATAATTAGAGGCAGGTATTAAAATAGGAGCGTAATTGAGTCCAAACTTAGCTCCGAAACAGGCTATTGGCGTAAACACGCTACTGCGAGTCGAGCGCACGTTTCCTTAGCACTACGATATTTGTAACCATCGCTACGATATTTATAACCATCGCTACGATATTTAGAACCATCGATCGATTAATGGTCCCAAATATCGTAGTTAGGTACTGCGATACTTCCTTTCTTTTATCGTAGAGTATCCATAATGCGTCGTGCCCGGGGAAACTCCAACGGTAAACATTAGCATAAGGTGAGACTGCCCTATTTGGAAACACTGGTTAATATGGTATTCGTGAAAATAAAATATGATATAAATGATTTAGACGGAAAAATTCTTATGTAAGGTAAAATATAGGTACTAATGAAGAATAGGTATATGTATGTAACGTATGGATTTCATTATCTATAAAAAATAGATATTATTCATCATCATCATCATCATCATCATCATATTAGCCAAGCCATATATTATTATTATATAATAGTAAATAAATACACAATTTCGGTGATAACATGATATAATTCACGCACAATGTAATTCATTCAATACAATTTCCTATATCATCAAGATTATTTATATTTGTAACTTTGCATTTGGAATTATTTATCAATTTATTTGGCATTCTTAAAGGAATTGTAAAGTTACAAATATGAAATTTTTCAGTTTGCAAATTTTAAGTTTATTCTGTGTTCAGGATTTTACTCATATCAGTTTAAGTTCTACTAAAAACAGAACCAACGGCAGCAATATCCAGGCAAAATCGATACTGGCGGTCACGGGAAATGTATTGTTCATGGCCAGTGAGCCAGAGGTAAGCAGTAAACAATACGACTCAGGACTAAATGCTCGATTCCTTTTGAATGTGCTTACTTCAGGTCACAATGCTCAGTGTTCCACGAATCGATCATAAGGATCAAATTTTAGTTTGAATGTTGGGAACTATTTGAATTGTTTGATATGAAAACACAGTATAAATTGAGCATTAGTTTGTCCGTATTTTACGTCACAGTGACCAAAAGCCGTAGAAAAACCACAAAGGATACCGTGCACATTATTTACCCAATTTCATATCTGAAATTTGAACAAAACTTCAAAAAAAGGAAACAGTTTGTTGTGAGAATAGAAGACTAAGGTCCGAAAGTACTTTTCTCTCTCTTTTAACGGCAAATTAAAAAAATAAAAATAATAAATCACTAATCAATCGTAACAGTCTCTACCGTTCGTGCTAATAATTGACACAGAATTTTTTGGGGCGCTCGTGTCGTAAGCGAAGGCTTACTGTTAACGAGTTCAACTGTCCCTTTTTTACTAATGATATCCTGTTTGCATGTACTAGTGAAATTGTAGTCTCTTTTGAATTTATTATAATTTAAATCATCATGCACTCAATGCAACTCGACTATAAAATTTACTTAAAATTGTATGCTCACTGGTAACAAGTTAATCTATCGCTTTTTAAATGTTGAAATGTACTAGTGAAATTCTTGTCGCCTTTGAATTCGTCATCATTCAATGCATCATGCATCCAATGCATCTGGATTATAAAATTTACTTAAAAGTGTAAAGTGACATTCCCTTCTTTAAAACCGTATGTCGGATTATGATTTTTACGTTTTGTGTGCCTAAATTATGAAGAAATCGTTGTGCAATATTTCAACTGATTTCACACTTTTGCAATTAGTTAATTATTTGAACCGGTTTTTTTTGGAGGGCCCGGCAAATGTCCTCCTCCCATCTCATGTTAAGCGGTGAAAGAGGCCCAAATGAGTTGACAGATAGAGGAGGGACGACGTCCACTATCCTACCTGCCCGCCCCTTGCCGACCCAAAAGATGCTTTTTCACGCCTCTTTTGAAGGAACTCATGTTGTAGGATGAAGGAAACAGGTGCGCAGGTAGAGAATTTCAAGTGTGGGACAAACGACAGAAGAAGGAATCTTGGAATTTCTTGGTATGGTGTAAAAAGGAGGATACAGTGTAAGGATAACTCCGAAGGCCCTTATGCGTATTTCTGTTGAGGAATGCAGAGGGAGGGATAAGATTAAAGAGCTCCTCAGAGCACCATGCAACATTCAATAAAAGGCGCTAAGAGAGGCGATGTCACGACGAAGTTTTAGAGGCTCGAGGGTGTAGGTTGCCTTTATGCGAATAGCGCGACGCTGCAATCTGTCCAGAGTATCGAGGAGGTACTGAGCGGAGCCGTCTCAAAGGTGCGTGCAATATTCCACGCAAGCCCTAACCTGAGTTTTATACAACAGGCATAGTTGGTCCGGCGTAAAATACCTACGCACCTTGTTCAGGACACCGAGTTTCCGTGAGGCAGTAGTTATAACGAATTCGATGTAGTCTCTTGGGTTCAGATCGCAGCGAATGTTCATTCTGAGCAAGGTGATGTTGCTCTGCGTGTGAAGGGTTGTGCCCTGTAGAGAAGGAAGGGGGAGGAAAGGCGACCTTTTAATAACATGAATATAACATTTTTGAATTTGAATCAAATGTTGAGAAGTTATTCATAGAGTTTGCATCTGTGTAATGAGCAATCTGACTAGGTAAGTGCCTTTAGTTCACAGAGGACAGCGACTGCAGCGAATTTATAGTGCTACTATATCGCTGTGAAAAATCGCTGTGGGTGAAGGTACTCTTAAATACCCTTGAACTGGCGGTGTGAAATTATTTGTCGGTTATGCATGTGACTCTGGTTTCGAGCACCATTATAACTTAACATCACATCATCGACAGTTGTTGTCACTCATACGATTTTTTTACGAGTATATAGGTATATAGTCAATCCTAATAATGTCAGACAGAAGTGTGACATTATTAATAGTGTAGCTAAGCGTAGAAGACCTAATAGTGAAGCTAAGCGTAGGTACATCATGTTCTATTAATTATTGCATCCACGTGCACCGTGCATATAATAGTTTTTTTTCAGAAAAGACAGTTGTTGTGAGTAGCCAAAAATTTTTTAAATTGTAAATTAGGAGTGGCGGGGGGGGGGGGGAGGCTGAACTTAATATCTGAGGAGCTTGCTATCCTACCTATAGTTATCCAAACACAACAATGCTATCAACATTGTTACTGTTGCGACAAACTTAGATAAGGCGGTAATAGCTAGTCTGGGGATCTCAGAAACCCCACCACCAACTAAACTAAAATAACTTCTGCCCCCTTGAGGAATCGAACCCCGAAGCTCTAGAAAGATCAATACCAGATGGTCTCAACCACTATCACGAAGGTAAATTCTCATGAAGCTCGGGATGTAAATACAGAAGATATTTTTTTTATTGCAGAAAGTTGGCAAACAAGCAAACTGCCCACCTGATGGTAAGTGGTAACAGTTACCTATAGTACACGTGGCTCCTGTGAGATCCGCAGCAAAACTACAACCCCCACAAGAACCACAGTGTACGTTGCCAACTTGTGACTTAGGATATAAAGTCACGGTACCCAGTAATTTCAGTGCCAAATCTTACCCTTCAAAACGGAACACAGCAATGCAAGCACTGCTGCTTTGCGGCAGAAATAGATAAGACGGAGGTACCCAAGCACACGACCCTGGTACAGAGTCTCCCTCCGGTAATATATCTAAAGATACCCTACAGAATGACACCCTTTTATTATGGAATCCCATGGAGCCCAGAAAAGACGGCTTTGTATAGGTCAGAAATATATTGTAAAGTTAGGTCAATGCAACGCCGTGCACTGGAAACGTGCCGACGCCGTGACAGACACCACCTGTCACGAGGAGTCAGCGCCTCGCAGCCATTCCGTGCCAGTAATTGCCGAGAATAAACATTCTCGCTTTCCGCTATTGGGCAAATTAAAATTTCCGAGAGCACCATTGGCCCTTTGGGCCGTGATTAATGACCCAAAGTTTATCTTTAATTCGCTTTGCGCTTTTCAAATATCATTCAGAGTTTCGGTTCGATCCACCCTGAATGGATGTGTTGGGTGAGTTTTTAACTTGTTTGCTTGTTTGCTTTCAAGTTACGAAGTTCATATTCCGTATTCACTGACAGTTCGCGATGAAAATTTCACGGAGTTTGTGCTTTATGATTCAATATTTCAATGTTTTGGGTCGGCGAAGTGAAATGTCAGTGCTGGTTTGTAAAAATAGATGTTAAGGATGAAACAGCAACATTTCTATTGGATAAGCAAGCATATAGTCTTTATTCCTCTCGACTTTACAATTTCTGTAGAAGCTTATAGCGACCTGCACAAATCTTACAAGATGCTTAATTTTAATAACTTATTGAGAGATTTATTTTCACGAAGTTTTGATTTTTTTCATGTCTAGTCAAGAAGATGTCGAGCCTGCATTAGAGCTGAAGGAAGACAGTTTGAACACCTGTTGTAAATCTTGACATTTAAATAAATTACGTTAAACAATTTTTGTGTATTTAATTTATTTCACAATCTGTCTCTCTCACACTTCGTAAAATGACTCTCCCGGTCTCACTCAAACTAGAATGTTAAAGTTACAGCCTTAAAGCAAACCATGGGTACATTAGAATAAATTTTAAGTACGTAAGAAAAATTTGTTCAAAACTGCCTGTTTTTGGAAAAAAAATATTGTCTGCAATCGTAGAAATTATCTACCAAGTATCATACAATTTTGGAATCCTTATTGAATGTGCCAACTTTTGAAGTTACTTGCCAAACTCGCATAGTACATTTTTTTTCAGTACAGCTTGTTAAAGCTATGCGAAAAATTAATTTTGAATATTGAATTTAGATAAAAATGACATATTCTTCTAATTTGGAGCAGCTGGCTTTAAATTTTAGATTAGAGTATATAGAAACTTTATTTAGGATTACAAAACAAAAGAAAATGTTTAGAAAAGTCAAGATTTGTAGCAACAAGAGTGAAAAACCGTCACAGGGTGTAAATTATATCGATTTTTTTAAATGTTAGATTTTTTTTAAATAGATGACTTAGATTTCTTTTATATTTTTCTGATAACATATATGAGTTAGTCTACCGCCTGCTTTCGGCTTGACGTCGGCTTCTGGGACACCCTGTATAAGTAAAACCATAAAAAAAATTAATCCAGGCATAGTAAACATGTGCGTAGATGCACATGTTTACTATGTAGCAAAATTTATTTATACATTCTGTCAGATGAACATTTAAAGTCGTTAGAAATAATAAATCAATATAGAGCTACATTTCCCTATGGTGAAGGTTAATATAAACACGAACCCTAGCTGCAGTAATCATGCTGGAGCAGCGGCGTACAGTGAGACCGTAGCTTTAAAACGCAAGCGAAACAGGACCCTATGCCTAGGGATGACAGTTTAAAATGGTACCAAGGGCTCAGGTGACGTGACCCGTAAATTCTTTTCGCAGTTAGTAATGGTTTAATTTATTAACTTGGTGATATTCAAATTTTGCTCTGACAAAAAAGCGAGTGATATTTTCTTGGTTATGGTATACTAGCCGTGCCAGTGACTTCGTCTGCGTGGCCTGAGTCTCAGAGCTTAAGCTATTTCTATACCAAATTTCATTAAAATTGGTTCAGCAGCGTTGATGTAAAAGCGATACAGATAGACAGAGTTACTTTCGAATTTATAATACTAGTGTGGATAAACGGTGTACCGAGTCAACCTGAATCGGGTTTTGATTCGAAATTCGAATACCTGTTGAGCTTTCACATACTCGAGTATTCGAAATACAGTTCTCTAGTACAAAATGCTAGAATGGAATGGTATTCGAATACAAAGTCGCGTAATTATGTTGCAGTTCTGTTTCTTTGAGAATAAAGTCGAATGTTGAGTACATTCGTGGGTAAGAAAATGATGAAATTCGTTGGGAAAATACAAAAGTTAATTTGTTGATATAGTTTTAATTTGTTTACTGTCGTTAGTTTTATTCATCTACACTGGTTCCTTATTACTTTATTTATTACTTTATTATTTAAGCAAATACTTCCTTATCTAAACGATAAATGTTAGTACAAAATATACCCGAAACCTAAAATGTACTAGAGGAAACATACAAATACTGGAGTCCTCTGACTTGAGTTTTGATTCAATTTCTTTTTAACGAGTATTTTTTAATCAAATCAAAATATGCTTATCTAGATATTACTTTTCACACTTGCCTTACCGATAAGGCCGCCTTTGCTTTTATGCAGCTGTAATTTGTTGTTATTTTAAATTGTTCTTTGTGCAATAAAGTATTATATTCATCAATTCATGCCAGATGCAATGATCTTAAGCTTCCCGTTTATAAAATCGCTTAAAAATTCTTATTGCGATTCCTAATGATTGAAATTCCACAAGCGTACACAGATTACCACAGATAAATACTAACATAATTATCTTCCATACTGGACTTTTTCAATTAAGTCCGAGCCAATCAAACAGTAATTAGCACTACGCAAACCCGCTTTGTAATTGTTTAATCGGTCCCAATTGACTAGACTTTTACTAATCCGGACGGCAGGGCAGTTCAACATTTATCTTCTGAGGAATAAAGTCCAGTTTTGTCACATCCATCCGTGTTACCTGTGCCACCCTTCCGTTTGGAATGAGTGGAGGAAATGAGAGGGTCGAGAGGCTCTCGATGAAACGTGAGCTGGATCCTAATGGTATCGCTTCAGCTGGAGATTGGGGTGTGTAATTGAAAAATCATTTCCAGGGTCAAATGTTGTTGGCCTTATTATGATTGTTAGCAGTTGGCCAGTTTTGGAGTTTTGATGCAGTTTGGCGTCTGAATAAGTTAACTTTTGTCACCGAATAACTAGAGCTGCAGAATAGAACAACAGATAAATAACACGCGTAGTCGATTCTCCGGACATTGTCAGCATATTTTTTTATTTATTTTACTGTTAGATAAAATAAATTATAGGAGTAGCCGAAATAGCAAACATGAGGATTTAACTGAAAATTCACTTTCATGTTCATTTTTTGCGTTCAAAATATCCACAATTATGTCATGATATTTTTTGAAATACTAACTTTTTAGCGGGAAATTGTTCTCAAACATTTAAATCTTTAAACTTTATTTTAATATTTAAAAAATTGACAGAGCCTATAGTTAATTTGTCTTCAGCTACCTTTATTTATTCATCGTAATCGGTGTTTTCCTGTGAAAGAGTAAAAGCATCCGTCTATTCATTACATAGCGATTCCCCGATTCCCTGACTCAATGAATAAATTAAAACTAAGAATTATATTTCAACTTTCCAAAGGGCAGTGTACATGTCGGGGGCTGATTTTAGATTTAGCTAGGCCATCCGTTTTTTAACGTCTCTACTGTTAAGCGGAAAATCATCATCTGTGGTTTGGGACTATGTGTCCGTACCTATGATTTTTTTTAGTCTGTGACGTGAGATCATACGGCGCGCACTCGCGCAGTGACTGTGGACAGAGCTACGAGTATCGAATACATACTGTGTTCTGTGATCGAATACTATTTTTTTATAACAAAGATTTATAAGTTTAGTGTCTCTAATATCTGACTTTCATTAAAGTTTATCATTAAATAAGTGTTTTTAATACTACATACGTTAATTTTGAGTTCTCTTTTGATAAGTAATTCCTAATCGTACAAACTACACGTCTGCGAAGTCGCGAGCAAAAGTTAGTCTAAGTATAAGTTGCTTACTAGTTATTACATATTTACAGTTTACCGCTTTTTTTCCTATAAATGTGCTGTAGGATTTTGCCTTTGCCAAATTTTGTGATTCTAGGTAAACTGGAAGTAGGAAGTAGGTATGAATTTTGATTTCCTTGTAAAATGCAAATGGGAAAATAGTCTTTTTATACAAAAAAGTTGGCAAACAAGCATACTGCCCAGTATGCTTATTATGCTTGGGTGGGCACCCGATGCTAAGTGGTAACAGTCACATGTAGTCCATGCGACTCTTGTGAGATTCACAGTAAACCTGCAACCCCCACAAGAACCACAATGTACGTTGCCAACTTGTGACATAAGCGACGGTCCCTACGTATAATCCTTTAAGTGAAAATCGCATATTTTACAGGAGAGCGGTTTAAAAGTTTATTCTTTTATAACTTTGAAAATATACATGCCATATTGTTCAAATTTGACAAGTAACTACTAATTAAAGTTTAGAATACATTGGAAACAAATTTATTATGTATTTAATACTGTATATATGAAATATGTCACTTTGGCATCTTTACGTCGAAACATTCAAGGCATTTAACAAAGCAAGTGGGACTTATTGTATTTTACGTGGGGACCTGCCTAACTTCAAAAGTTATATATGGTAGTTACTAATTTTGTTTATGGATAACTAGTTCTTTTTTGTTCAGATAGGAATTTAGACAAATAAAATATATGGCAATTTTTTATAATTAACTTTTATTAGTACAACAAAATTTAAATCACCTCTTCGATAATTGATTTTTATAATATCAGTCTTCAAAACAACTTAGAGAAAAACAAATAATAAAGATTTATCTTAACAACAAAAATCAACTGAGATATACTTCTTACTTCTAATCTGAATATATAAAAAAGAAAACTGACTTAATGACTGACTGACTGACGGACATAATATCAGCGCATAGCCGAAACTACTAGGATTGGAAGCTTGAAATTTCGCACCATGCTTCCTTTTGTGAAAGTGAAACAAAGTTTGCGGGAACAACTAGTTTAACGTACATACGTATATTACCTAGGTAATATTTAAAAATAGAACAATTTTATTTACCTAATATCAATATTACAATGGCACATAATCGCACAAAACCACAGAAAAATAATAACAATCACAAAATATAAAAAAAATATAAAAAATAAAACAAAATTGTTTTTATAATATCAAATAAGCGAACTTTCGTTTGACAACATTCGTTTGACACAAAGTGAGTTTTAGTCTTCGTCATTGTCATCTGAGTCAGTTAAGTGACCGGGGGAGCTACCGCCTAACTCATAGCGATCACTCGCTATCGCTTCGTGGCATTAGAACAATAGTTCTAATGTCATTTGTGACATTAAAACTATTGTTCTAATGTCATGATAACGATAGCGAGTGCTTGCTTTGAGTTAGGCGGTACGGCCGCTGGTTGCAATGAATTAAAATAACTATGATATTGACTTGGAATTATGGAGTTGTCACAAAGATATTTTAAATCATTATATTTTTGAATTGGTATTGAAATAGTTCCAGTATATGCCTGTTCAAGTATGATTTCCGTATTATTTGCATTTTGACGTCTCCTATTTTGACTTCTACAAACTATTAAACGCTTATGAGAAGTTTCTTCAAAATCTGTCTTATAGTACAGCACTTCCGGCTCTGTAGAGTTCACTTTGACCTCCCTTATTGACCAGTAAATCTTGTTATTATTTTCATTTTTTGACCAGTTTTTACCATCGAGTAGTTTTTTAAAGTTAAATACGTCGTTATTTAATACTTCCTTTACATCATAAGGAGTTCCAGTCTCTTTTGACCACCTAACTAAAGTAAACCATTGTTCAGGCGTGTGGATAGTCTTATTTTTTGCACATCGCTCTATTAAGGCGTGAATACTGTCATTCTCATTTTGAGTATGACCTTTTTCTAGGAATCGGTGAACATTAAATTTTTTGGCAGCAAACAAATAAAAAACGAATACAACTCTATTTCTGTTTTGCCCGCTACAATTGTCAGAATAAAAATAAAAGGATTTGATACCTTTTTCTGAATTAACTTTGATGTAGTCAAACAAACAGCTAGCCACTTCGTTTGCTCCTTTTTTTGCGATTCCTTCGTGCCACATATAGCACTTACCAAACTTTTTGCCCATATCAAATATAGTAAAATTAAATACAGAGAGCTTTCGTTTATAGTACAGTACACTAGTTTCAGCATGAGGTGTTGATAAAACCTTTTGGAAATCAAAAGCAGCTGTAATGATATCATTGGGTGAATTAATAGCGCGTAATTTGTCTTGATTTTTTAATGTCCTAGCCATATCTTTATTCTTTATATGACTATTATATTTTAAAAAAGTTGCTTCGTTAACAGGTCTTGGATAATTTTTAAATGCCGTGCATTCGTCACATTGGTCTTTTTTCGGGCGGTGAAATTCAATATTAAAGTGGTCATTTACAATATCTCTATATTGTCTAAAGGTTATTGCCTTATTAGAATATGTATTAGTCTCTAAAATCCAATCATTATACATTTTAAACATTTTAGTAAAAGCTATCTAAATATAATTTTGACGAATCTTTGCGAGTATAATGTGATTCAACTGGTACAAAAGATTTTACATGATCGCAAACGCTTCTTTTCATTTCTTCATCAACAATAATGCGATGATTGTGGTGATGTCCTCTATCATCCCCTTTGATAAGAATTCCATCTCCGTCTGCAAGTTTATTAAGCGCTGATCGTAGTACACCTTCACCAATAGAAAACGTGTTTAAAAACATTGTGCGGCAAACTTTAATTTTCTTATCTGCCTGAAAGTTTTCGGGTAAAAAGTATCTAAGTGTAAACTTTCGATTTGAATGTACTTCGGTAGTAACTCGCCTTTTAGTTATTCGGTCACAGAAACGTGTTAATAGTTCCCACTGCCGCAAACGATCACCAAGGGCCCAAAATTTCTCAAACATTTCCTTCCTTACGATTTGGCTAATTTTTTTTGTGCACTGAAGCCTACATTTTTCGTTACAGGCCGACAATAGCTTTTTCGAAGAGTTTATCTTTCCGTTTCGGCTCTTGTACTCTTGTCCTAGATATTTTAATGATTTTCTTTTATTGTCTATCCAAGAGCTTTTATGAACTTTTCGATTTTTCCCTATATCTTTCCTTTTTGTGCATTTCCTTTTTTTAGATTTTGTTTGAATCGTTTCAGAATTGCTTGATTCTGAATCTGCTATACTATTTACAGATTCTTCAAGTATAGGAGCCAAAGGGGAGTTTACTGTATTAATAGTGGATACTGAGGGTAAATTCAAATCTGTTATCGTTAGATCTTTCGAAGAAGAAGGAGAAGGAATTGGTGTGCTCGTATGTCTTCTGAGAGTATTATCCTCTAAACCAACTGTCTTAGATTCTTCAACTATTGGAGTTAAAGGCGAGTTAACTATAGCTGTAGATACCGAAAGCAAATTCAAAGATAACATCGTGGAATCCATATTGTTAATTATAGTTGAAGTTGAAGGAGAAGGCAACAGTATGCTAGGACTTTCTAGTTCAACAGGGATGTTCTCTGCATCAGAAATTGCATCACCTGCTTCGTCAATTTCATTGCCTGAAATTGTATCATTTAGCGGATCTGAAAAGCAAATTAATTGATATTAGTAGGTTTTCTTACTCAATGCATTGATACTCATAACCACCAGTTATAAAAAAATAATTATGAATACCTTCAGATTTATTTTCGGTTAAAATTCTTCTTAGTTCTTCCATTTCTATCTCTGAATAGTCAGCTGGCAATGGTGATTCTATAATAAAATACCATTATATTAATACCCAGTATCTATAACAAAACTTACTAGTAATTCGGTGCTAATTCAATTCACTTACCTTTTCAAAAAAAACTACATAAGTAGTATATTCCCGACGTATAAATAAGTACCAACCATTTACTCTGAAGAAAAATATTTTAGTTCCCACGTACAATTAAGTAACTGCCATATTCTATTTTAAGAACATCGAGTTACCCATTGTACAATTTAGTAACTACCACATACAATTTTAATAACATCGAGAGAACCGTCGTATAATTACGTAACATACACATGGGAATATTTTCATGGGATATTTGGTTATTTATGTTAAACACACTGATAATATATTTTATTACTAAAGCAGATGTTATTTTGAAAACTTTAATTTGTAAATAATGTAACAGCTTTCAATAATAAAGGAAATCAACTTTGTTTGTGCATTAATATTGTCATAATAAAACTTACCCGATAGTGCTCTAACTGCTCTTTTACTTTTTTTGGCCCGACAGTTTTTTTTTATCTTTAGCAGGAACCGGTAAATTTAATTTTTTGAACATTTTCTTACACCTGTGACTCATTTTTGTCACGATACTTATATGCGGCTACACCGATGGAGCTTGTGCGCGCAACTGACACAAGTGGGTAGCGCGAGGCGGTCCATGCAGTGACGTTCCGATATATCATTAAGCTAGTGACACTAACGAAGTATTACGGCGGTGAAATTAATTTACATTGTAGTTATAGTGTTTTTCATACTTCGATATCTACATAATTATTGCATTTTAATATTTTTATTTTTCATTAGTCGATAGAGCTGTGTTAGGGGAAAACAATTAAATAAAAAAGTGAAAATCACCCAAGTGCTACATCTGAGACTTTACGTAGGGACCGTCGAGATATAAGGTCACGGTACCCAGTAATTTCACTGATACCTTACCTTTTAAACCGGAACACAGCAATGCAAGCACTGCTGTTTTGCAGCAGAAATTGGTAAGACGGAGGTATCCAAAGTAGGCGACCCTGGTACAGAGTCTCCCTCTAGTAATATAATGCGGTATAAATATGCCGCATATACTCGGGTCTACCTCTTGATCATGTTGACTTACGAGTCTAATTTTTTCACAACTGAAAGAGATTATATACTATTTGATATTAAAATATTTGAAATTAATTTCAGTTTAATATCTCTACGCGTTCCTGAGAAAAGGGATCTTGACAGACGGGCGGACAATAAAGTTATCCTAAGAGGTTTCGTTTTTTCCTCTGGCAATAAGCTCCCTTATTTGGCTCTTACAACATCGATGAGGAGAAAGAGACAAGCGACACGATCACACATATATTATCCATCATCGTACGGACGATTGAGGCTAATAATGTACAGTCGAGGTCAAAGATATATTTACAATTGAGAGTTCCAAAAATATCTTTACATTTAAATAATTTTACACACACTGTGACAAATTCTTGCTTACAATTCATGTGACAGTTTCATCTTTTTACTGAATGCTCCAAAGTTAAGTTTACAGCCTTTCTTTCCTAGAGTTATTGTCCCACAATGTGACAAAATATAGTTTACATTACATGTTGCAAAACAATATTTCCTATCAACGAGCCATAGATATGTTAACATTAAAAGGAGAACTTGAGACTTTACGTTCTGGCTGCCTTACTTTTACATACACCTCTTGCTACAAAATATCTTTACAGTTTGGTGTTGGGTGAGATTTTGATGTGGGGTTCCTAAAAGGATTGTGGTTTGGTTTTCAATCATAATATAATATATAATTTTCAAATCATTCTTAAATGTTTACTTTATTTACACGTCCAAAGTGGTAAAATGTGTGTCCCCCCCCCCCTGTAACTTCTAAAATAAGAGAATAATAAAACTAAAAAAATATATGATTTACGAGTACATTATCCATGCAAACTTCCACCGAAAATTGGTTTGAACAAGATCTAGTAAGTGTAGTTTTTTTTAATACGTCATAATATCCATCATCGTACGGACGATTGAGGCTAATAATGTACATAGCATAAAAAATAGAACACGCACGCAACCAAAATAATTTCCACATAACGCCCTAAGCTTCAATAAAAAACAGTGTTGAATAATTAAATGAAAATATAAACCATATTCCTAGAAAGGACGAAACAGTGATATATCATACATATATACACATATATCACACACGATTCCAGAATAAACAAACAGCAGGAGGCGACAGCGACGCTTTTCATCTCGAGACTATATTACAAAAACATTCGACACCAGCTATGTGATATCTTAATTGGAGCAAACAGCCAATTGAGACGTTTACTTGATACGTACTCGTAATACCAGAATTATTCCGCATAATACGATTCGGAATATTCAATTTAGAATATCAAACTTTATTTTGTTCTCGTAATATAAATCGTATAAAAACGTGTTGTGTATCCGATTATGAGCAAGATCTGCTTAGTACCTAGGCTTTTCCACAAGTGGACCTTGTGAAAAAATTATATTAAGTAATGTAGATATCAAAAGGTGTGGATTTGGAGATCCGAAGTACAATATTAAGTGGTAAATATTGTAATATTAAGACGTCAGTTGCGATTTAAAAGAGGTGACAAAAATTAGATCTTCCGAGTTTCTTGTTTGTTCTTCTCGTGAAAACTTTCCCAATTTCTGAACGCAGGTGAAACTAACTTTTTTATAAGCTTTTCTTTAACTTGCAATGTATGTATGTATGTTGGTTTGAGTCAAATCTTGTATGTAAAATTTGACCCGTTCATCAGTTCCTAATTGAACTGAAATTTGGGATACACTTTTAGCTATGATGATGACAATGAAATTACTTATAAATGCATAATTTTGTTCAACCATATGGGTATCAAATGAAAGGTTTAATTTGCAGATGGACCTAAAAAAATAATCCAACACAATCTTTTTTTCAGATCCGTGTTGCAGAATAGAGTACTGTGGCGGATTATATAATATAGGTATGTTTGTATAACCCTCCCCAATAAAGGTTTCGAATGAAACAGCTTAAATTGTAGACTGTAAAAAATATTAAAAACCAAGATAGCCGCCACATCACATAAAGATTTTCAAACGAATGACAGTGGAGACGAAAGCGAAACTCCTTCGTCACCATAAAGTCATTAATTTATTACATGTAACATGAGTAAGTTGACACAATTTTATGATTACATAAAAGCTTGTCGCAAAATATAATATTGAAATCCAAGATAACCGCCGCCGTCACATAAAGAAGATTTTCAAACAAATGACAGTGGAGACGAAAGCGAACCTCCTTCGTCACCATAAAGTCATTAGTTTATTACATGTAACATGAATAACATGACACAATTTTATGATTATACAAAAGCTTGTCGCAAAATTGTAGATAAACAAGAAAACAATACCTATTCAAATTGATTTCGATATAAGTCAGTCTAAGTAAAAATATGTTTCTATAAATTCAATACTAGTTGCAAACAGTATTCTATTGGTACGGAACTGTTAATGAATCAATGGTTAGCCAATCACCCCGATTCGATGACACGAACTTGAATAAAATTTGTGATTGTATTCATACATAATCTGATTTAATAGTTCAACTCAACTGCATTTGCGAAAAGAGCATTAAACTCTATTCATCACTAATGATTTCAATATTAATGCTAAGACTAACTTAAAGCAGGGCCGGACCACATATTAAAAGGATAAATTATGCCGCTCGTGTTAGGTCGAGTAGCGCTGTCTCTCTATGGAAAACCCCATAAAAAATCAACCTTTTAGACCGAAGATACACCGAAACGTCGAGCGTAGCAATCAATACCAATACCATGCGACCAACGATGAGCAGCGCAAAATACGCTTAGATTTAATTCAATTAAATTTACCCTTGCCTCAACTTATAACTTTAATTAGCCCTGCCCTCGGCGATAGCGCGAAGAACATGCGATAAAAAGACTGGCGTAATCCGCTTACCATTATCAAAGGAAGCCGAAAATATTCAAACTGCCAGAACAACACTCCAACGCGAGTGTGCCCGGTGATAAGTGGTCCAAACGACCGCAGCTAATGAACGACGCTCCTTCCTCAAATCCGCGCCTTGAATTGGCACATCTGTATGCGATTAACCTGTCCCGCAGGAGATAGGCCTTTCCGGATTTCTCGCTGTTTTATTAGGAAACATTTTTAAATGCACATCAAAGAACTTATCACCGTTCAATTTAAATTCTTCAATTAAACGATTTTACATAGCAAATATATTGATTGCATATCCGATTTATTTTAACGCCAAGCATAGAAAACTTTTTACAAAATGCATTGCTTGATAATTACTTTATTTACAAAATACGATCGTCATAAAATTGAAATTGATATACTCAAAAACCTATTTACAAAAAAATCCATAGCATCCACACGAAACCCCCAAGAACCAAAAAACACAACCTAATTGCCACCTGAAATGCTAAAATCCAACGCGTCGGATGAAACTACACACTACAGCGAAATCACAACAACAATATTTGAAATTCATAGCTACAAGCCACAATGAATAATTCATGAATTGTAAAAATGCTATTTAAATTCGTTTTAAAGCGGAACCCGGGGTCATTTATCAAATAGTGTCACGGGGGATTGTGAGGGTGTCTACTTACGTAAAAATAATACGGTCCATATGAACATTTGGAAACGGCGTCACATATTTCATTCGTAATAACGTTAGAACAGGTGACCGTGAACTTTGTCGTCGAACCTAACTTAAGACTTAATTTGGGTTTATCTATCTAAGGGTATTTCACACTACGGGGAAGCTCTTACCTGGTGGTAAGTGGCGATAAAGCCAAAGGTGTAGGCAGGCTTCAATTTTTAAATCACAACAATATATGGTAACAAACTTTGAGAAGATGGTGGTAACTAGCTAGGCGGGTTCACATACCCTACCACCAACCAAACCTAGCAAAAAATCTTCTGCCACGATAAGAACCAAGCCCCGGACTTCAAGATCAATACCCGGTGATCTCAGCTACTAGACCATGGAGGAGGTGGAGACGATTCTAAAAAATTTTTTTTACAAAAAATAAAAAACGATGATCTCCTAGAAGTCTTAAAATTTGGCACCGACTTCTAGACGTATAGACGCGTGATATTGTCTGTACCTATTCTTACATTATTTTTAACTATGCAGTGTTTTTGGAGTCGGTTTTTATTTTTTGTAAAATATTTTTTATTTTTAGCTTTTTAGTGAATCTCAGCTTCCTGACCAGACCTTCGGTGAGCTGGTATTAAATTCAGGTCTATGGTCAGGTCAGGTCAGGTCAAGTCCAAAAGTTAAGGATCCTTCCACCATCAGCTCGGTTCATGACTACCAGATGCAAATACGTGAATAACTTCGGAAAAAACATAAAACACGTTCGACCTACCTATAAAATTTAAGGATTCCCTCAATTTTCATGGGATTCCTTCATTAGATACTGACTTTAGTGACTTTGGGACCACCCCAGGAGTATACTCTATCGAATACAAAAAGAATTTTGAAAATCGGTCCACAATTGGCGGAGTACTCGCGTAACATAGACACAAAACACGTTGGACACACCCAAAAAAATTAAAGTTTTTCCTCGATTTTTATAAGATCCCATCATTAGACCCTGACTTTGGTGACATTGAAAGTAAAATCACCCCAGGCGTATACTCTATCGAATACAAACATTATTTAGGAAATCGGTCCACAATTGGTGGCGTGATCGCATATACACAAAAAAAATATACACATCGAATTGAGAACCTCGTTCTTTATTGAAGTCGGTTAAAAAAATATGTTATTGTATGCCTAAATCCACGGTGCTATGAACATACAGAGTATTTATCATAGGAATAAATTTACGGTTTGTGTATTTCTACATATAATTCATTGTTATATTTAATGTGTGGACCTGCACCTAGACCAACCCACGGTACACTCTACAGAAAAATGGACGAGGCTATGGTATTCTCCAGCAAGCCGGTCTGGACCAACGTTCTGGAAGCCATTGCAAAACTCACCTTTTATAGGAGGTCAATACCTACCAGCAAGCTTATTGTGACTGAGATTATGATGAATATCTGACAAGAATGAATGAATGATACTTTTTTATTCATAATTTATCGTGAATTGCATTAATTTTCTTTTTATACCAACATTTATACACATCTCATATCGATTATATAAGGTCAGATAAGATATTTACAAAGCTACTTAAAAAACCTCAGCTTTAGCTACTGTCGGTTGTATTTTTGCCAATCCTCCGTCTAAGTAATCACCGGTCAGATGGAAATTACCCCTGGAGCGAAGACCCGTTGTTTAAGTTCGGCAATTATCTCGGCCTCCTGTCCGATTACCAAAGGTGGACGTATGGGGTACAGATTCTGCAAAGATAAATAGCGATTCAGCGCTCTAGCTTTGTAAAGGAATATTTCTTTATGTCAGAAAATTGGCGAAATAAACCTATAAAATAAATAAGATAAACATTTATAATCCATTAACACATTCATACAATGCATTGGATATAGCAGTGGATATCATGCGTTATGGCTTCCTATCTCTTTTACACACATACTCACACGCACACACCCATACACACAAAAGCAATCAATTTACACCTACCCTGCATGGGATTATTTAAAATTATTCTAGTTTACAGTTTTATTTCTTAATTTGCAATTTTAGTCCGTTCTCAGTTTCATTACAATACTTTTTACTACTAAATTGTATTATAATATTTAAATATTTAAAATATTGTTGGTTTCTAAATAAAATAAATAAAGGTACTTATAGGGTACATATTCTGCAATAATAAATTGCGATTCAAAATCAAAATCAAAAGTACTTTATTTCATAGGCCCTTGCGAGCACTTAAAATCGTCAATTTTACACATTTTACAAAATTATTAAAACATAAAAAATATTCGACTAAAATCAAGCTAACCCGTGCGCTAGTGGCAAGTACATCCGCGGAGTTGTTGCCGCGCATGTAATCGCCAAGAGCGACCCGATTCCGAATGTAGGGGCTAACATGAGAAGAATCGGGCAAGAAAGTCATGTGCTCTCTTTTAAAATCGCCAAATGTCTTACAAATTGTGAATATTACAAAACTATTCAGAGAACGAGCAATTCATTTCTTTTACCGCCACGCTGCCTTATCATTCAAAAAATCTTTAACACTGTAATAAGCCTTTTTGCTTAACTGAGCTTTAATTAAAATTTTAAATTTATTTACTGACAAGTCATGCATGTTACATGGCAGCGTGTTGTACATTCGTATACAGTGACCTGCAAAAGAGTTGCTTATTTTATGGAGCCTATATGTGGGCATTGCTAGCTTGTCTTTATTTTTTTAAATTTTAATTATGATAGTCACTATTTTTACTGAATTTGATATCTTTATTCTTGTGTGCATACAGTAAGTTTTCATAAATATATTGTGAATGTACAGTCATAATATCAATTTCTTTGAATTTTTCTCTTAAAGACTCTCGGGAGCCCATCCCATAGATCGCCCGAACAGCCCTCTTCTGCAGTACAAAAATGCAGCCAATATCGGCGGCATTTCCCCACAGTAGTATCCCGTATGACATAATACTGTGGAAGTAGCTAAAATAGACTAACCGCGCAGTTTTCACATCTGTTATTTGACGAATCATTTTTACGGCGTATGCTGCAGAACTTAGTCTGTTCGATAGGCATTCAATATGAGGACCCCATTGTAACTTAGAATCTAAAGTTATACCCAGAAATACAGTTTGATTGGCCAGCTCTATTTCCTCATCCCTAACCTTGACTTTGGCTTTAACTAATCGAACATTTGGCATAGTGAATCTAATGCATTTTGTTTTACTTTCATTTAACAACAAATTATTGGCGCCGAACCAGTGAACGACCTTGGAGAGTGCAATGTTTACTTCGTCAATATTAATTTGTCCACGTTTAACTTTAAATACTAAAGACGTGTCATCTGCAAACAAGACTATCTCATGGTCGTGTCTTACAAGGTGAGGGAGGTCATTAATATATACCAGAAATAGAAATGGACCTAATATTGAGCCCTGCGGCACCCCCATTTTTACAAATGATCCAGGTGACTGCTCTCCATTGATGACCACCTTTTGAATCCTGTCACTTAGGTAAGAAGTGAGAAAATCGAAAGCGGTACCACGGATACCGTAATAGTGGATACCGTATTCATTCATTGCTTTAGGTCTGTATAGAAGGAGTATTTCTATATACCGCAAAATTGCCTAAATTAACCGATGTTCGTTAAAAGCTTCTTTCTAAAGCTTCTTTCTTTCGGTAGTAGTTTTCGAATTATAGAAAAACGGTTATAAACTAAAATACTCTTTGCTCATCAGAATTCGCATTATAGTGACGGTTGAAACGCACCAAAAATTGCAATTCAGTGTATTTCCTGGCTTAACACCTAGAAGCTTTCAATACACCGAAGACTGAAGAAATAAACTTACACTTTCACGTTATCTCTGTGATTATTTTAACAACACATTAGCATCATTAAATGAGAGAGACCGTTTACGCTTAATATTTTGCGCACACAAAAATTTTCACATGGCCAGAAAAACGCTAAGCACACGCGTGGCTGAAACGCCCGCGCTGTGAATATAAAACATTTTTTCCGCTTCATGAACATAATTCAAACATTGTGTGCATAATGTGATCACTCGAGGCATGTTGGGTTTTCGGATGTGCATGCCCTACACAGTTCCAAAAGATTAGGCGCATTTTCGGCCACAACTTCATTTACATTTACCAATTTTTTTACATACTAGCTGTGCCTGCGACTTCGTCCGCGTGAAATAGTTACTTTTGTTGAGGTTGATAAAAAGTAGCCCATGTTATACCTTATATAATTAGCTATCTATTAGTGAAAGTCTTGTCAAAATCGGTCCAGCCGTTCCGGAGATTAGCGGGAACAAACAGACAGACAGACAATTTTTTTTTTTAATTGTGTTTTTGTTATTGGTACCCGATATACATTCATACCTATTTAGCAAAAACTTGTTATTTTTAAATTACAAACAGACACTTCAATTTTATTTATTTGTATAGAGTACATATAGATTGTGTTTTTGTTATTGGTATCCGATATACATTCATACCCATTTTGTAAAAACTTGTTATTTTGACATTACAAACAGACACTTCAATTTTATTTATTTGTATAGATGACATGGAAGCTCTTGGCCCTGATCTCACCTGATGGTCAGTGACGATAAGATCGACGGTGGAAGCGAGCTTAACCTAGACTCCTCAGCAAGTGAGGAACTGACTCTCTTACCTCTGATTATCGGAACAGAACCATGCTATCGACATTGTTATTATGGCGCAAAGCTTAGGTAAGACGATGCTAGCTACCCA
This sequence comes from Schoenobius gigantellus, assembly GCA_963935595.1. Lineage (NCBI taxonomy): Eukaryota > Metazoa > Arthropoda > Insecta > Lepidoptera > Crambidae > Schoenobius > Schoenobius gigantellus. The sequence goes on from OZ012554.1 coordinate 27,954,002, forward strand.
GGCGGATTCAGAAGCCCTACCACCAACCAAACCATAGGGAACCGAACCCCAGACTAATAACTGCAGATACTAGTTATTTATATACTTTTGTGATTAATGGCTTAAATATTGATATGCCCAGTGCTGGGCGTATACGGCAGAGAGAGAGAGGGACTAAGCCGTGACCAGTCAAACTATTTCAACTCCAACTTCGTTGGAGGAGCAGAAGTTTTTCTGCTTTCTTTGGTTATTGGTAAGGCTTCTTAGCCGCCTGACTAGCTACCACCGGATTACTTGAGTTTGTCACCATGATAAAAATGTATCTATTTATTCTTTGGCACGGTAACAAAATGCAAATTACTTCCTTATAATAGCATTGTACAGTAAGCTCCTTATTAAGCTCTCTTTGACCTTTGGACCGTTCTTATGCCGCTCGTAATAGTGGCGGATTTCGTAGTGTAATGTATAGCTCGAATGGGAGCTTACTGTACATACAACATTTAATTTAATTTATATTTCAGTAACAACCGAGCACAATTTTCAACTTAAATATAATGTTAAGCTAGTCAAGAAATTTAAAACAATTTAGGTGTCACTAGTCCTTACAGAGAACCATAACTATGCGTAACCATAATCTTCTGAGATTCTTAACGGCAAGGCAACAGTTAAAGTTCAAAACTACCTCTGCCATGTTCCATAAACAGATAACAATTAACTATACAACGCAGGGCTGAAAAACTTTGATGAATAAAATTATTGATCCTTTTTATTCTGCTTACGACCTTATTCACTAAATAACTATGAAATAATACAAAAAAACGTGTATCTACATAATTTCGTCGAGAAGTCTAATACGCAATTGAATATTCAACTAACCGGATCCAAATAAATGTTAATTATACAAGTGAACATTCATAACCTTCAGTGCGGGTCAAATTGAAATACCTACATAATATAGTTTTCATTGCACAATATTCGTTCACTGCTCAACTTTTGGACTAATGTGTCCAAAAGATATTCCTGTTAGGGACCCGAAACACACATTCGGAAATTCCGGGACCAATTTTATTAACCGTAACTAGTGTAATTATAAAGCCGGACTAGCCACACCTATGGCGCAGTGTAAAATTACCAGTATAATATATCATTTTGATATAATTTGCCTTTCACAATATGGTATGAATATGCATATGTAAAACTGTGAATATAGTATTTAAATGAAAGGTATTAAATTTTGTTGTATCGTCACTACTTTTTCTTCCTGTAGTTGTGTCCTGTAGTGAAAAATCTAAGTGTCCGAGTATTCACTAAAATCATTTCTCATAAAAATCTGAGTTCATTGAAATAGTGAAAAGCCAAGCTTATTTTGCTGTTTTATTGTCGATTTAAACGAAGAGCATAAAAATTTTGTAAGTTACTTCACTGAGGGCACAACTAACTGACCTGAAATCTGAAACAGAAGAGAAGTAATTATCCAAGTTAAACAATAAAAGGTCAGGTTCGGGCGCGTGGAATGTTTGGGTTACATGTATTCAGGACATTTGGGTACTTGTAACTATTTTGTGTGGCTCCAGGAATCTCGCAATAACAGTGAAAGCAAAAAACATGCCGATGTTTAATGCTTTAGGAAATATTTGCTTGCTAAAGCTGAATCGTATAAGATGGAAAGCAATTATATTAACTTGTACAATACAAATATATGTGCCATACATTTTAATGTTGTAAATTTTTGTAGAATATTTTGAAATATTAGATACATTTAATATTAAAAAAGTCAACATTAAAAACAGTGTACAGTACAATACATACAAAACCTATGTAAGTTTTCTAACGTTTGATAATAAGACTTGAAACCCGTGGAAAACCCAGTAAAGGTTTTATAGCACAAGTTTGCAGTCTTTGGGAGATTTAAAAAAAAACATCGCATACATCTGTAAATATTGACACGGTTATCGGAATCTGTGTACCTATGATATCAGTATAGCGAAAACTATTAAAATAGCTTCAAATGATATGGAAAATGCAACAGCATAATTTAACTACGAGTTTTTAAAGTAAATTTTCTGATTCCAGTTAAGAAGCACATCTCGAGCGTCGGCGGTGCTGTGGACTCGGCACTGGACTTCTAATTGGGAGCTTCGGGGTTGGATCTTGATATGTACTCATATGTACGTTTAGACAACGCTCCTGCAGTGAAGGATAACATCGTGAAGCTACCTGCATACATCTGCGAAGAAATTCAAAGTGGACCAATCCGCACTGGGCCAGCGGTGACTAAAGCCTAAACACCCTAAGTTAGGATAGCCTAGAGCCCCTCGGTGGGGACGCATATGAGCTATGATGATGAGCACTATTTCATCTGATTACAGCAAATCCAAAACAACTTTCCATGAGCAATGAACATTGGATTAATTACTGTTTAACAGTAATCAAAGCAATATATAAAACAAGTAACAAACAGTCGTTTGCGGTAACTAAATAGCACTTACTGTTATTGCTTCAAAGGTTCGTACAATGTTATGTAACGCGCCCCAAGATCAGGTGTGATCCAATAGCTATTAAATACACAATGTATCCGTGAACGCCACAATGTCAAACTATCACGCTATGACGCTACTTCGCTATGTCGCTATTTAGAGCGTTACGTGCTCGAAGTTGGAGTGGATCGGTTTTGATACTACGCTTTATATAAAATTTATGTTTCGCCAGTTTATTATGAAATCAGATTTGGGCAAAAAGTAGGGTCTTGATGACTTTTGCCGAATTAGTATAATTAGAGAGCTGGAATAAGTATCCGAAAAGTAAAAATGGTGTTGTCCCTCTATAATATAGGGGAGGTAAAGAAATTGCCCAAAGATTTCCTTCCGTAGACTTAATTCACCTGCTTAATTCACCTAGGTGCATTAAGTCAACCAAATAGTATACCTTATTCACCCAGGTGAGTTAAATCTACTAAATAATATATTTATTCACCTAGGTGTGTGTGTGTTTATACACACAAGGAAGGTGTAAATTATCGCCTGAAAAGCTCTATATTGAATAAAGATTTTTGAATTTCAGTTTGATGTACATGACTGTGTAAAAATATATGAAACGCGCTAAAACTGACGTTTTTAAGCTTTTGTTCGCAACAGTAATGATGACACATGAACTTACGGTCCATGTGATGACATTTTTCATGTCCATAATGTACTTAGATTATTATGACATGATTCCTAAGAACAGATCTCTGTATGTCTTATAGTTACAGACTTGCCCATATTGACCGATCTAAATGTGCCACCTTGTATATATATTTATTTAACTGACGGGCTATTAAAATTTTTATTTTTCATACCCTGTTATCATCCTACACTGAAAAAAATGGTAGCTTATCAAGTTAACATTTTGCTTGTTTGAGTAAAATATAATAAAATTAATCATCAACATTTTTAAAACTACAAACCACAAATGATTATGACAATCAATTTGAAATGATTGAACGCTTAATAAGAAAAACATATTCAAAACAATAAACTTTCTTATTTAATTTTGGTGACGTCACCTTTGTAAACATTTATAATTGTTAATTCTAATAAGATAAAATGATGAATCATATCAAGCTTTGCGACTTGCCAAAAAAGTGATCAAGTTCTTAATAAAATCCACAAACATCATAGTGACATTAAAAAGTAATCTTACTACGGCCAACCAACTATACTTTATTACTGTAATCATGCACCTTTGTGCGCTCGTATATAAATAAGTTGCATGAATGAAGGTAACACATTCTTGATACATATTATAATTTTTTTTCAGTGTAATTCAGTATAAACTTCAGATTACCATCATTACAAGTAGGCTATACTAACAGACCTACCGTCACGATTCAAAAGAATTAAGGGTAACGGTTCCGAAACATAAATGATGGAATACTTTGCCTGTTAACGCCCTCCGTATGGGCGTGTACATTAACACCTTTCAAGGCACTGGTGAAGAAGCACTATATCTCTTGCCCATGATACTTGTATATTCCACATCCTTATTCATTATGTTTATTTGAATGCCTTTATCTGTTATCTATTGCGCACATTAAAAAAACTGTACACGATTCCACTTTCCTCTGTTCTTCTTAACTGTACTTTCTTCTGTTCTTCTTCCTTTCATTATGCCATTTCTATGGTTGCCTGGAAGATATTGCTGTGTAGCGATATCGCCGCTTTGATTTCTATGTTATTCGTAGTGTCATATTATTATTATGTGTCATGTAATAAAGTGGTGCGTATAATAATATTAATTTATCAATTAATAAAGTATAAATAAAAGATTTTTCGGAGACTCAAAATACGGGCTGTTTGGCTCTTTTTTCGGCCCGCGGGATGAAACGAAAGTTTGATTATTTTTATTATTTGCTATTGCTCGTTTCGGCCCGTTCACCAAATGAATATGTAAAAAAAGGGAAAGTTCACATTCTTAGTAAAACTTGTACAGACAAAACTAATTTTTGTCGAGAGCGCTCTATTTATAAAACGGTCTCTGGCAAGGATAGAGTTTAGTTTTATAACGCAAGGACGTTTCTCTAATAAGCTAGACAGAACAAAACTCGTGCTGCTAAGCTCTTCTTGACCCCGCCAAGTGTGTCGGTGCAAACCTTATTACCGTGTTTAATCCTCTTAGGAAGACTCTAGCCATAGTGTACTGAGCTGGCAGTTTTGTAACTCTACACAGAACTTTCCCCTTATAACTTGTTAAAAGATTACCAATTTTAAGCCGAGCTATCAGTCAGTGGACCTGATCATTGGTGCCATTATTTGTGGGCCTATCTAATTTAATTGAGATTATCGGAATCAAGTGAATATTTATGCGGTGTACCCATGAAAAAAGTATATTCTTATTTCTTATCTTGAATTTATGTTGATTTGAATAATTTGTCAACAATCAATTATTGCAAATAGAATAAAATTGATATGTTCCGATAGAACGTGTGGCATTTTAACAAATATCGATTCCCTCAACTTCGCTTCTATATTTAGACGATGAATATTTTCTAAAAACGCACTTTTGGCTTTAGATGTCAAATTGGTCAGATTGTTATCATAATTACAGTACTGGAAGTCTCTCGAACTATATATATTTACCTCGAAACACCCACGCTGGCTACAGGTAACAGAAACTTGTATTTTATTCTGCCTTACGTACCAGTTACAATAATTACTAAAACACCTTTTTTATGACGGTGCACTGTTAGGGTTGTACCGGCCGGATAAAAAATGCATAAGTAATCTTGTTCCACGCCATATTTTATTAGATACGCGAACTTCCGAGACTTTTATTGTTTTACTAGATGTGCCTGTGAACTACCCTTTGCCTTAAAAAAGCTCAACAATCAAAAATTTCTTGAAAGGCCACCCTTATCACCTAGGGGTATAAAAAAGTATACGACCTATTCTCAGACCTACCAAATATACACAGAAAAATTCATAAATATTAGTCAAGCCGTTTCGGATGAGTTCGATAACAAACAAACACAAAACACGAGATTTAAAAAAAAAAACTAAGTGCCGTTGTATAAAGTTGCTTATTTCCAACGCTTCTTAATAATTTTATGGTTTGTGTGGTATTTTTAAAGCTGCTAATAAACTCGTCTATCAACACGTAATATGCTATGAGTATTTGTCTACTTAAGTATACAAGTTGTACATACTCTATTTATAACTATTACAAGCTTTTACTTACTTTCACCTGTCGCGGTGTCTGTAATGAAATCTTGCAAGTTAAATTTGACCCACTTCCTGGCCTCTGATTGGGCTGAAATTTTGCATGCATATGTATATCGCGTGACAATGCAATATGCAATATGATGACATGGAGCTGATCTAATGCTGGAGCTGGAAGGTGGCCAGAGTTTGGGCTCGTTTGATTCGTATTGACGAGTACTAAAAGCTTGTATTTAAAAAAGTTTTTTTTAAATAATTTTAGTTGTTTTAAACTATCTGTCCCGGCGAACTTCGTATCACCTTGACCGTACCGTGGAAGTGTACCGTAATTTTCCATTCAAAATTACCATTATTACCTTACTTATACATATATAATTTATTAAGCCTTTCTTTAGGATTGTACCTGTTATTTTTCATTTTAAACCGCCCCTGTATCAAGGTTTTAAGGCGAACATTAGACAAAAATAAATATTCAAATCGGTCCAGCGGTTTTTTATATATGACTTTGCATTTTCTTTAAAAATGCTAAATAAATTAAAAAATGATGAATAAATCAATAAAGAAAAAATCTCGTCCCATCCGAGACGAGATTTTATTTGACTTTATTGATTTTCCATCATTTTTCAATTTATTTAGCACAGAAAATGCGAAGTCAGATATAAACAAATGTAAGTTTGTTTTATTCTTCGTCAGTTTTCAAGAAATCTGTAAAGATTTCCAAATTGGATGTTGATATGTACTTATTAACAATGAATAAAGACTACTTTGGTTTAACAAAGAATAAATGAGATTAATATAGCTAAGAATTTCGTCGCGGTCAAGCCGTATTTGAGTTTCAGCGAGACTAACGAACGGCGATTATTTTTTTTTCACTTCTAATGCTCTGAAAGTGCTTATTTGTGCAGGATATGACTGCACAAAATCGAATTTTGTGCACAAGTGCACAAAATTGTATTAAGGCAAAGAAAATGAGCCATACAGCCAAACACAATAAGAAGTTCATAGATAGCATTTGTTATTTTATTAAATTCACTTTAATTTATTTGCCTTTTGTGTTTTTAAGACATAAAACAATTTCCTTCAGTATTCAAAACTGTACTAATTTTACTTTGAATTTTAATTTAAGAAATGTTATGTTATACTACTCCTTTATTTCCTCGCAATCGAAGTGAAAAGCAGAGTTCATAACTAGTCCACAAAACCATTTTACCCTCGACATTACTATCAACCCTCGCCTACGGCTCGGGCTGCTAAAAGTCTCGGATAAGAATGGTTCGTTTTGTGCACTTGTTGTAAAATGTACTATTTTATATAAAGAGAAGATTTATGAAAGATATTCCATTAACAGCACACAGATATGACGTTACATTTCAAATACTGATATAAATAGAAGGAGGAAGCAAAACTACGAGCTCTCACAGCTCAACTGAGATTCCTTCAATGTTTCAGTAGTCACGCCCCACGCGCATTGTGAATTTAAGCCGTGCTACCTCAACATAACGTTGAGTTTCCAACTTGCACATCTGAAGCGTAATAATATGCATTACAACGGTAGATTACCCGCAATCAATTTCATATTTATTGGTCCACTGGTCTGTAATGCTTAAACTTGAAGAAATATTTCAGATCGAAAAAAATGTGGTCATTGTGCATTGTGATCGTGCGATCTCTCAGAGAGAATCCAGCTTGGATTCAAAGTCTGGAAAATGTACTTTTTCACAAAAAAAAACATCACTGAGTTTATTTTCGTTTTATATTTTTCTTATTGTTATTTTTCATACTTAAATATTTTGCTTAATATTTTTGCATGTATAAAGCTTCACTATATAGGTACTAACTTTGTTTACAGTGCTTTTTGTTGGGCGGGCATTACCAATATTGCCATATTTTTTTTAGATATTGACATGGTCTTTATGGACTTTACGTAGGAATTTCTAATTTAACTCGATTAACAATATAGCCTATGCCACTCAGTGATAATGTAACATTCTATTAGTGAACGAATTTGTAAAAAAGGTCCTGTACTTTTTAATTACAAACAAAAATATATTTGTGTAAATATATAATAATATATATCTATAATATTAGTGTACATAGATACTTAAAACGTTTTTTTCCACAGATGTGTTTGATGTCTTTGAATTGATGATTTTCTAAATATGAAAAACATAGGTAAATTTTAATTATAGAATATCTGAAGAAAATCTTTGTAAGGCTCAATTTATGGTTTTTTGTTACTTACCATCGCTACAATAAAATCCTAACATATAGCGTCATCGCCATCACAGCTCATATACGTCCCCATCGAGGGGCACGAGCCTACCCTAACTAGTTACGGCGATTAGGCCTTAGTCAAACCACGCTGGCCCAGTACGGATTGGTTGACTTCACATACATCTTTGAATCACTTCGCAGGTGTACAAAGGTTTCCTCACGATATTTTCCTTCGCCGTAGGAGCGTCAGATAAATGTACATATGAAATTCATGAAACGAAAAACACATTGGAACATCTACTGGAGGGACTCTGTACCAGGGTCGTCTGCTTAGGTACCTCCGTCTCACCTATTTCTGCCGCAAAGCAGCAGTGCTTGCATTGCTGTGTTCCGGTTTGAAGGGTAAGATATGGCAGTGAAATTACTGGGTACTGTGACTTTACATCTGGTGTCACAAGTTGGCAACGTACACTGTGGTTCTTGTGAGAGTTGCAGTTTTGCTGCGATTCTCAGAAGAGCCGCATGTATTATAGGTGACTGTTACCACTTACCATCAGGTGGGCAGTTTGCTTGTTTGCCAACTTTCAGGTAATAAAAAAAAACATTGGTACATGACAGGATCGATCGCGGGCCTCCCGATTCTACTCGGAGCACAGTCCAGTGCCGAGGCCACAGCGCCACCGACGCTCTAGATCTAGCGTCACATTGAATAAATTATATAATGTGGTCAAAGTCTAATTGGCCATTGTGGTTAAAATGTATCATCTCCTACAATTGGCTTATGCTTGCAGCGAAGGCGTTATGTTTGACTCGGCGTGCGTTTGTACAGACTTTCTGTTGAAATCGTTCAAATTGAATTCGTAAATGGGCCAAGCTTTATTTTGCTCGAGTGTAAATTGGTGATAATAGTGACTATAGGGCCTAAGGAAGAAACGCCCTTCATCTGGACTTCTCAACAATATTGAGAAATTGGCTATGTGGAGTCAGCTTTTTCCCTCCTTGTATGTATTTGCAAACATTCTAATTATGTTTGGGCTGTCCGCACATACAAAGTTATATACGGTGTTACAAAAATACCCGTAACGCGAGAAGGTGGCTAAATTATCCCTTACAAAAAGTCAATTTATTTAATTAAACTTTGTATACATTGTGTGCAATGGCAGACTTAATTCCCGAGGCATTTTCTCGCAGTCGACTCACAGATGGTGCAGTGAGCAAATGTGGTAGATGTACTCAAAAATAAAATTTATAAGAAGTTATTTAGAAATTTTTAAATCCTTATACATAAATATAACAGTATAAATAAACTAACATTTATTACTGTTCATCAACATTCATATTTGAAAACCTTGCAATCACTGTGTATCTTACCGCTAAAAAAAATCATTTTTCTTATTGATGTGCAAACCCAATTTCAGTAAAATTAAAAAGTAAACATCGCAGAATGACATGTGCGGTGCTCTAGTAGCATGACAGCTTACTAGGGTTGTCGATATTTTTGGCTTTGATAGACACACTATCGAATTAATATTATAAGTTCGATAGTGTGTCTGTCTGTCTGTCTGTTAGCTCTTTGCGGTTAAGCCGCTGAACCGATTTAGATGAAATTTGGTATAAAGAAAGTTCGAGTCTCGGGAAGGACATAGGATACTTTTTATCGTAAAAGTTATACTTTAATAATAATAATAATAATAATAATCTTTATTGTGCATAAAACTGTTACAAATTGTACACAAATTACAGTTATCTACATTTTAACAATTAACTACATGTAGGTACAAAGATTAAGTCCTTTACTTTCCGTACTAGTTAAAAACTGTGTCACGGCAAAGTAATAAATTAACATCGACCTATGAGAAAGTTACATTTAGAGGGTAATTGCAGATTTCTGCGATAGGCGTGTGCCACCGAACAAAAGATCGAAGATGTAAACAATTGTGCGCAGTATAAGCAAACTGTACAGATACAACATCGTTGGTAAACAAACAGCATAATAAAGCAAAAGACGTCTACGTGACATAAAAAATAAAATTGATTAAAGACCGATTGTGTAAGTCAATAGGTTATTTTCGTAGATAAATATATATGTAAATAGTATATTAAATAATATTTAAATCTATAAGAAACAAGCAAAAGTAATCATGCAATTCAATTTTGGTTTTATTTTTATTATTAACTATGTCTCTTATTAAATTATTTGAAAATACGTGATAATAATAATAATAATACGTGATAATAATAAATTATTTATTGTTTTAGATATATGTATATATTTAATATGTTATATTATGTAATTATCTATAATATTTGTATAAATAAATCTTTAAGATAACATATTTAATTTTATGAAATAGTAGTAAATAAATTTTCTATTTCATCATAGTCATTATCATCTAAGAACACCCGGAGCGCCTTTTCACATAGGAACTTTGTTTTGTCCTCTAACTTTACCTGTTTATTGATATGATTGTATAAAAGTGGACATAGAAAGTAAGCAAAACGATGAGCAAAAATGGTTCTACATGCAGGGACTTTATATACGGTGTATGATCTACGGCTGGAATGATAATCACGGCTGTTCGTACGTTGTTTAAGAATAGCAAACTTAATAAATAGTTTCCTTACAGACAAGACACGAAATTCTTTATACAGCTCGGAAGTAGAATATCTAAGTCGTTTAAATAAAATTATTTTCAAAATGAGTCTTTGAGCTCTTTCTAGCTTTAATAGCGTAGTTTTTGGTGCGCCACCCCATGCAATAATTCCATAGGATAATATAGATTGGCATAAACTATGGTAGACAATTTTATTTGTGTTTTCACATTTTAAATGCCTAATTTTTTTAAATATAGGTATTAATTTACGCAGTCTATTTTTCTGATTGTCTATATGTTCCTTCCAATTCAAATTCCGGTCAATTTAAATGCCTAGATATTTAATACTACTTGTAGGTGTGAGACTATAGCAATTACAATTTATGTTATTATCACATTCGTGTATTTTTAATTTCACAGATGTTTCCTGCAATTGACTGGACTGTATAGAAAACGGAATGTATGTGGTTTTCATCAGATTAAGTGTTAATAAACTATTATTCAATAAATTCATTATATTTTTCATACCTCTCTCTGCGTGATATTTGACATCATTCCAATTTATTCCAGTGAACAGCAAAACCGTGTCGTCCGCATATGAAATAAGTTTACAGTTTGGAAGACTAGCATTACAAATATTATTCATATAAATTAAAAACAATGTTGGACCGAGCACCTTTAAGGGGGTGAAAAGGGAGTTAGAACTTTATAATTATGTGGATTAAAAAACCGCTGAACCGATTTAGATGAAATTTGGTACGGTGATAATTAGAGTTGTGAGGAAGTATATAAGCAGATTGGATAAAAAAAAGTTACCAAAATTACTAATTCCAAACGGACAAAGCAGCTGGCAAAAGCTAGACCATTGTATTTTTTACTGGTTATTTTGAAACACGTTTCGCGTCTTAATATATTAAATTACAATATTGAATTTATTAAATATTGAACTTAGAACCCCTTCCATCCTTTGTCACACAATGCCACACGTCGTCGATCCCCGTGCTGACGTGTGACATAATTTATGGATGCCCCCCCCCCTATACTGAATAAAGGTTTTGTATTCGTATTCCAAAAAAACAAAACTAGTTACTCAGTTCAACACTCAAAAGTAAACCGACTACGTATATATCTTAATTTCGGACTGTATCATCATAATTCAGTTTCAACGCAAGTAATAACCAACTTATGACACGCCGGTTAACCTATTGTGGCTGTTACATCCTAACAAGCGGATTAGAAACAGCTCCATTCAAACGAGTTTAAATAGGAGTGGGACTCGAACTAGATAGAGCGTTAATCGATGAATAAACCCTAATGCATTGGATTTAGGCCGACTTTTGCTCTAAGTGTTACGCGGTACGAGTGTCCCATTAACTAAGCGTGTCCCTCGGGCTCCAATCTCGTTACGGTAAAGGGGCACACGACATTATAATCTTAAGTTTGACAGCGTTGTTGCGATTTTAATAGTTTTTTTAAATAGAGATTTATATTCATCATTATTCACAAATTAACAATAGAAACGTATTACAGAGAAAAGCAATTTAAATGCATGAGCTTATTGCTTCTTCGGACAGCAGCTGGCAAAATAGACAAAATCTAAAAAATCTGTTAATATACGTTTTACTTGTCAGTTATCTATTTGTCGTCATCGACCTGTCCTTCTAGAGTGTCTCAGCGGCACTATGGACTCGTTACTAGGCTTCTAATTTGGAGGTACGGAGTTCGATCCTGGTATGTACCAATGTGTTTTTTGTTTTTCGAATTTCATATGTACATTTGTCCGACACTCCTACGGTGAAGAAAAACATCGTGAGGCAACCTACATACATCTGCGAAGAAATACAACAGTGTATGTGAAGTCGACCAATCTGCACTGGGGCAGCGTGGTTGACTAGGGCCCAAACACTCTAACTTAGTTAGGCTTGAGCTGTGATGATGACTCTGTCCTTCCACTTTCATACAAAGTCGGTGCTACACCTTTCATCCATTCTTCCGAATCACGCGTAACCTCAGTAGTGACATCCTTCGCATGCATAAATCGTCATTCACAATATCTTTTTTGTATCAGGTCATGTCCATAACTCTTCTGGTAATATGATTCTCAGCTCTCCTCATCTCTTACTCAGAGTTACTCATATCACGCTGCTACTTCTTATGTTCTCTGTCACTGGTGCTACTTACGCTTCCGTTCCAATATTCATTCCTAATCAAATCCCTTCTGGCTACATCACACATCCATCTTAAAATTCTAGTCTCCGCCACGTGAACTGTTCTTTTATGCGTTTCCGTTGTTACCTAACATAAGATCCATACATGGTGAAGTCTAAACTTGGATTTATAGATTTTTTCCTTTAATTTTAGGGGCATTTATCGATTCTTCGATCTCAAATTATCTATTTGTATACCCAGCATTTCAAATTTACCCAAGTGTCAACCTTCATTTTCTATTAATATTTTTGAATGTCCCGTGATTTATATTACTTAAAAAATACTATTTACGAACATAGATTCGAAAACAGCATTTATTGTTGGTCAAATGCTTGGTTTTCAGTTTTTAATTATAAGCTTAATTAAAAGTGTTTGTATGTGCTAGTAGCTCAAAGCTTCCCTTCATGCATGTAGTGGTCATGTGTTGATAGTTTTTAAGGTGTAAAAAGATACAGGATTGAAAGTAATGAGGGTGTATTTAGGTAACTTCGTGGAAAATTTGTGATGTTTTAATTAACTTTTGAATGCAAATTAATACTAAAAAAACGTGTTTACAGCTAGTAAATATATAAAATGATAAAAAATAAAGAAACATAAGACACTAGTCACAGAAAATAAAAATTTTGAGAACGTGTATCAAGGTTTTATTATTAGCAATGATTTGTTTATTACTTATTCGCTATCAAGCCAAATTAACGGCCAGTTTACTGTGGTGTTATTTAATTTGCGACCAGTTTAAGGCTGTCCCTAGTTTCTTAGATCTCCTTAAGCTGCCTAGGCATTTCCGTGGAATATCAAGAAATAATAACAGAGCCCAGCAACTAAACATAAAGACACCTACCTCTTACCGGGGACCCAGTTCTCGAAACTGACTTGACAACAACGATAGCGTCACTCTAACACTATTTACACTGACAAAGTGCAAAGTGAAAGATGATGTTCCGGCTTTTCCGCAAAGACCGGTCATCTGGGACACACTTACTAACAAAGTTACGAGTTACTAGTGTCGCCATGCGTAGTTTTATACGAGTAATTTGAAAAGCCCGTTCTATCCTGTGTTGTTTGTTGTAACTATGTTTTATTACTATGGCGATCATTGGCTATTAGCGAGTCAAAAATAAGACAATCGATTTAATTGAGTGGTATTAATTTATATTTCTACTAAATGTATTCGGTTTTGTTGTTATCTAACCGACTTCAAAAAAAGGAGGTTCTCAGTTTGACCTGTATGTTCAGAAAAGTATGTGTTACATTTAGGAGAAGGTTTTGGTGTGTTAAATTAACTAAAAATATCAAAAAAAAAATTTTTTTTCAAATATTTATAAGACAAAAGATTTTTAATATTCATATTGATATGGTCACTATAAGAAGTTGTTAGGTTAGCTAATAATATAATAACTTAAGACAGAAGGATCCTTAAGTAGGGATTGAATAAATTGACCGACTTGGTATTATATGGATCTCACAACTTTTTACAATTGAAGAACTGAGTTGCGAGACTTGATTTTTTTTACAATTTATGTTTTTGATGGCATCATTATTGACGCGCCATAAATGCGTATCATTAGCGGCAGAATTGTGCGTCTGGTATCCAGACTACAACATACTGTAGACATACTGTATTAGCTTTACCCAGTTGGTTTAGCACTTCGATTGCATTCTTCACTAGTTTGGATTCCGCCTTGTATGATAGGAGCACTTTGAGATCGCTTGACGGTCATTAAGAATGTTGAATTGAATTCAAGCCTTTGCTACCTATGTCTAGATTCCCCTGTTCACATGCTAGGATAGCGTATGTTTTAGCTTGAAATACAGTGGACCAGAAAAACACTCAGCATGGGCAAGCTACCCAATTACCCATGTTGAGTATATTTCTGCTCCTGTCCCGAATTCGGTTTACAATCCATCCGTCCCCAAATCATGCTGTTCTCTGAGGTCTCTGTCAATGAGGAAATTTACCTACTACACCTCTTTGGAAGTAGTAAATTTCCTAATTAAAATTCTTAAAATAATTAAGTAAAAATTTAAAAGACGAACCGCTTTTCTTTCTGTGTCTTTTAAAAAATTTTGCTATTTGACAATTATCAAAATCAGATGTGGCATTTTTACAAACACTTCTCGTACCAGAAACTAGCTAAAATTTTAGTCTATCTGTATAGCGGAAGAACCTTTAATATTTAATACTGCTCTGTTATTTATTGTTCCAGAAAACTACTTCAACCGACAAACAAAATTATATATTCTTATATTAAGCAAAAGTACTTGTTTGTTTTCGATCCGTCCAATTTAACACCTAAAATACTTTGATTGTGCGGAAACATACAGCTGTTTCAAAAACTTCTTTATGATATATTTATCAATTTCTAATAGCTTCGGCGTTGGTGGCGCTGTGGACTCGGCACTGACCTTCTAAACGGAAGGTCAGGGGTTCTATACTGCCGTTGTTTTTCGTTTTTCGAATTTCAATCATATGCATTTGTCCGACGTCCATTCGGTGAAGAAAAACATCGTGAAGCAACCTGCACACATCTGCGAAGAAATTCAAAGGTGTGTGTTAAGTCGACCAAGCCTTACTGGGCCAAACACCCTAACTTAGGGTGGGCTCGAGCCCCTCGGTGGAAACGTTTATGAGCTGTTATGATGACGATGATTAAAAGTGGTCGGTAGGCGATCTCTACCAGACAACCTGAAATGCGTATTTGCACCATTGTTCTTCATAGGTCTTTCAATGCTGAGTATCGCGACTACAGACAATACGTTTCCAAGCTATGCGATCTTTAGACGTGTGTATCGCGTTTTGCATGCTTTCACCGGCGGCCTTCTTGATATTATCTGACCATCTCACTGGTGCTCTGCCTCTGGCTCGTTTACCTTCGATTTGGTCTATTATTAATAGTTTTTACGAGACCATGCAATGGCAACCACATTGTACCTATCTGAGAAAGCCAGTGGCATGCTCCCGACATATGGTGGAAAACCGAGTTAGCTCCTGAAGTATAGACTCATTGGTTCTCATTGCTGTCCATGGTATCCTCAGAGTCTTCGCCAATACCACATCTTTAAGGCGGCGATCCTACTGCTCTCTCGTCTCTTAACGCACCAAGTTTCTGATCCGTACAAGATTGAAAATATTAGTGCTGTCACCAAACGCACCATTGATAGATACCATAGCAAATACGAAATAATATGCCCCGTCGTACGATATACGCTTGATTTCCGTGTAACCTTCCTAAGCCTTCCTAGTACAGTAAGCATTCATTCAAGCTTTACATGTACACTATGAAAACTACCATTATTACGAGCGACATAGGAATAGTTCAAAGGCCAAACAGTATAGCTTGACAAGGAGCTTACTGTACCTAACATACTACTTTAAATACTATTAACAGTACTAATATTCCATTCTTTTAGATAGACGGATTAAAATAGCTACATCGTCTCAAATCCAAATGATTTATATAAATATACTTTCATAATATGACCAGAGAGATATTCGAAATTAAAAATATCAGCAAGTCTCTCGGTAGGCTGAATGTCCAATCACTTTTTGTACAATGGACGACGCAAGCTCGGAATTTATAACATCGCCGACGCTGCCAATCGTAGATTGACCTGCCGCAGATGTAAAGAAATAGAGTCGATAGGTAATTTTAGTGATCAGCTTTAATGAAAAATGAATTTGAAATTGTTTTATCTATAATAATATGATTTCAATTTAGTAAAAATATATGTTGTTTTAATTACTACAATATCTCTGTTTCGAGTCTGATCTAGAGGCCCGGGCACAAGTTAGATATAATAGAATAGTTCTGGGTTCCAATATTTTTCCGTTTGACTTAAGCATAGGTAAGGCTCTGACACCTTTTTTTTTTACGAGGGGAATGCGTTTGCGCACCTTCCAAGTCATGTTACAAAATTGTCGATAATATTTTTTTACAGTACAAATTTTATTAAAATTCGCATTTTCGATTTTCTCGCAGCATGAGAAATAAAAAAAATTAATTATTATATTATCTTACACCATCAACGCTAAAATTCATTTAGATATATTCTGGTGTCACTTCTAGCCGAACAGGAATACTTCCGCTACTGTGTGACCAACAACTCAATTATTTACTGGAAAATTAGAAGTAATTGGCGTAGCAAGGCTTAAAGCAATCTAGATAAAAGCCTGCCACGACACCAGGACGGAAATATCGCGTCCCGGGGTGGACTTGTGACTCTGCAGGCTGTTAAACATAGAATAAAAGTTTCTAGACGTTTTTAGGAATCTTACCACAAAACGCTGTTTAATTTAATAGTTAAGTAATAATAGTCTTTAATTGATGGTATCAGGCGCTTTTTTTCGGAAGTCCATTAGTAATTATAAACGAGTAGGTATATAGCAAAACTTCCGCCAAAGATGTCCTAACTACGTAGACCAAGTCTTCCAATGTTTAGAAGGCGCAATTAGTACCAATTACTGAGTCAACCGAAATTTACATCAAACTAGCTGTGCCCGCGAACTATATTCCGTCTTGAATGTTCAAAGAAAAAACTGTAAATCTACTTTCCCGCGGGAACTACTTACTTTTCCGGGATAATAAGTAGCCTATATGTTAATCCTTGTCGTAATCCGTCTACTTACAAAATGTCACCCAAATCCATTCAGAAGTTTTTGCATGAAACAGTAACAAATATCCATACTCTATAAGGATTATTAATAATTAAAATACTCACAAGCTTTCGCGTTTATAATATTAATAAGGATACTTGGGTCTACGGTCTCTTTCGGCTGTAAAAATATCATACTTGGAAGTAGACGCGATCAAAATAATTATATGATCGTTTATGTCGAAATCTGAAAACCGTAAATATAATATGTATACATTTAGGAACTTATATACTTTGAATGATAAGTTTATAGGGAATACTCGGTATGCAAAACTCGCACGGTTTTTTCTTTCGTTTATCTATTTTATTTATGTTTGCCTCCAAATAATAATTTAAGAATTTTATTTCCTAATCAATGCAATTCCTGTATTCTAAAAGACTATACTTAATGGCCAACCTTAGTTTATTTAGGACAATCTTAACCCTTAATTAGACGCGTGGGGTGTCATACACCGCAAAGCAAGTTTCCAGGATTATAACTTTTTAAAATAAGAGATTATGGCGGTGCTCTTCTAGGTAGCTTCAAAAACAAGTGTTTTGTTAAGAATTTAGTTGCGATAATCGTTCAGTTGTGAACGGTTTTGGCGCCGAGCACAGAAAAACCAACACTGAATGCTCTAAGTACCGAGATAATATACGTAGTGACCATATTATTATGATTGTAGTCTGTCAAAATCAGATAATTAGTATTTACATTTATTTCGTTTCTTGTTTATTTTAAAAACAAATTTAAAAGATGATTAATGTTCGTTCATGTTCAAATGTGGTCGCCAATGCTACACACCCGCGCGACCATATACGCGACTTTTTAGGCGCGACTAATTAAGGGTTAAGGAGCATGTCGTTACATTCTTTCATCAAAGACAAGAAGTGACAGCATTCTGCTTACGATTGTCCTAAGCTAAGACAAGGTTAGTGCAATTGGCCGTAAGGCTCTCAACACAAAAACTCCTTTCATGAAACCGAGCACCGCATTCAAATACGATAAATACAAGAGATACGTGCTCTATCCCCATGGGAACATATCAATCTTTCCAGGCGACATTAGCCGGCGACATACCAAGTGAACATCAATCAAGCCATTTGATCCTGGTAAATATTTCGCCAAAACAGAAGGTGTGAGCCGAATCGTAATAGGTATGTATTCCGGACGGGATGACAGATAGAATGGGTAATTTGTCGGCCGCAGATGGAGAATAGATATCTTGAACGGTGCCCGAATAAAAACCGGCAGAAAAAAAACGGTTTTCCGCGTCACAACACGAATCCGGTGACAGCTCGCTTTCATTGTAACTAGGGTTATGACGTCTGATTTCGTAGATTGGAAATTGTTTCATTGGTAATTTTGAAAATATAATAATTTCTATGTCAAGCACAATCAATCAGTCCTTGGATTATTCATTTTTTCGTCTTTACTTTTTACATTTACAGACGTAAGACCTCTTGAAACAGATTAATTACCACTTACCATGTAAGTACGATATAATTGCCATTGGTATCTGAAAATTTAATTCTATTATATAGTTTTGAAAGTTTCTCCACTGCAAACACAATATACTCCCATACCCCGGTTGCTGACTTCACCAGCTGTGCTGTGTATAATGTTTACAATATTGTGTTAGAAATCAGAAACAAAAGTCGCAAAAGCCGGTCAAGTGCGCGCAGCGAGAACCCAGTACCTACAAACTTATCTAAGTCAATTCCTAACTATGCAGATATTGACGGCTTTCGGATTTTTTCCTTAACATGGGCTAAAAGACCTTGCTTCTTGACAAACAGAAGTTTTAGCATTGGAATCTAATAAAGTCCTTTTTTGGAAGGAAATATCTGCTCAAACACCGGCGAACACATACCTACCTTACATCAAAATATGAATTAAAAATCATGCGCTTTATATGTTGTACAGCGTGCAGTCTGTGCAACTGTGAGTTATTAGCGTGTGTGATATGAAATCGTCGACGATTTGTCCAATCTTCTATGTGTGCCTCATCTCTTTCTGATTGTGGCCAAAATTCTAGCTAAGAATTAAGATGTAGAGCAAGTTCCCAATAGTGCTTAAAGGTGCCGTTTTTCTAATTCTAGAATAGGCGTTATAGGTTTACTGTAGTATTAAGTATATTATCTGTGATTTTACTTAGATAACGAAAACGCGCTCATGCGAACTAGCTATTATGTACTCCTGATAACAAAAATATTTATTTCATTGCTGCTACTATATACACTCTAAGCGCCTTATTGGGAAAATATCTTCATTACTTTAATGGCCACAGAAACAAAAAGCTTTAATTAACTTATTTTCCTTCTATTCTTCACAATTCTAGTAGGTTTCTAACAATAGTAAATTAATTAATCAGCTCGCATTACAATTGAGCCGAAATCCAAAGACCCGTCTATTATTTTGAAACCGTACCAATACTATTAACCCTAGAATCTGTTAGAGCTTGACACATTTATTACCCCATATCACACAACAACCATCTTTATTGAGGTTCAAATATGTAATTTTCTTCCATCAAAAACGCATTAATCTATCGTCAAAAGACACGTCCCCACATACATTAGTCTGAAATCGAAACGAAATCTTGCAGGCCGCCTTTTTGTTGACCATACTGCTTGCCATCCAATCTGCCTAATGGAATTCGAATCCTACTTCCCTAATCTTGCGTGATTCCAACGGAATAAACTTATTTGGTTTAATTCACTTCACACTAATACCTTTTTATCTGCCAACGCCAACTGACGGGCGATAGTTTTTGTTTCATAGTATGTGTTCGACGTTTGACTAAAATGGTAACCTCCTACTTACTTCTACTAGCCTAGTACACGTCATAATTATGGTAGTTTCTGAACTAAGCTGATATGAATCACCTTTGGAGAGGCTTAGGTATGACTATCCTATATGGAAACGTATATTCAGCGTTAGTTCCATTCGCTTTGGTTTCTATATTAATACAGCCACTGACAAATCTATTCGGTACTTATGAAAGAGCCGATAGCATATATGAGTTATTATATGATAAGATCTTTCAGGTTGAAGTCCGACTTATAAGATGGTTGTGATGTTTCGTATTTCCGGTTCAGGTAAGATAATTCAATAAAAAATGATCAAGTCATTGAAGTTTATGTTAATGTAACGGAAATGGGTTTAGGGATTGGACGCAAACCACTAACTAGTACTCGTCAAAAGTAGCGAATTTTGTCTTTGGAGTCATGGAATTGCGGCGCGGGTCTGTCTCTCGCAGATTGTTATGTCGCTGCACTGTTTCGCACTTTCTCCCTCTTTCTTCTTCTCTTTCTCTTCCTTCTCTCGAACTTGCTTTTGCGACTAGACGAGGCGACTCGTTATAGACCCCAATGATTTTTCTAGACTTCAAGATAAAACCGAGTTTAATAAGTCCACTGTTCAGTGCGCCGCGTTCGGCCGTTCGGAGCGGTCGCGCGCATACCTAGCGAAGCAACCGGTGTAAATTTTAATTTCTACCCACATTTGTTTCGCGGTAGTGAAAAGTGACTATGGAAGAGAGTAAAAGTGAAGAAGACATGAGTGATTCAGCTATTTTGGAAAACTGTGAACGAGAACTCAATGAAATAATACAATATGAAGAGCCTCGAGAGAGTTCAAGTTTTGAGAATAGCAAGTCTGCTGAAAAACGAAGAGAAAGAGAAGAAGACAGTGTTGAGGAAGATGGTTTTATAACTGTCTATAGAAGGAAACCGAAACGGTTGGTGAGAAGCATCTCAATAGAGTTGGAGAAAAATGATACTCAACTCTCTGATAAAGGTGCACCAATTGAAGTCCCTTTAATGCACGAAATCTGTGTAACCTCACTCGAGGAATTACCAAAACCAATAGCAATGGCTAAACTTCTCCAATCAGAAGGTCTTATAGATATAAATAGAATTAAATATAAAAGCTCAAACAAGTTATTTGTACAATTTAAGAACCGGGGTGATGCTATAAAACTTGTTGAATCTGCTAAGGTCAGAGAACTTGGTCTCCGTTGTCAGCTGAGACATGAAGTGTCTGTTTGCTATGGAGTAGTTAAAGGCGTCGACCTTGATTTAAGCGAAAAAGAGTTGACAGAAATATTTCAACCCAGTTCAGAAATAGAGGCTGAAACGATTGAATGAAAAGGGAAATTGGGTTGACAGTGAGTCCGTAAGAGTATGCTTCAAAGGTAATAAATTACCTACCAACATCTACGCATACCAATGCCGCTTTAAAGTTGTGCCGTTCTGTTTCCCAGTGACACAGTGTTCAGGGTGCTGGCGTTTTGGTCATACTCTTAAATTTTGTCCGACAAAAAAAATGTTATGTCCAAGATGTGGAGGCAATCACGACATTTGTAACTCAGAAACAGTTAAGTGCGTAAACTGTAAAGGACCGCACATCTCTTTAGACAAACAATGCCCTTTCTTCTTAAAAGAGAAACGTATCAGATATGTCATGAGTCAAGAACAAGTCACTTATCGGAAAGCCTTACAAATGCTGTTAGCGTCACAGCACGATTCTGAGAACATCACTCAAACACCATCTTATTTGTCATCGAAACCGTGGGTCAGTACTAACTCTTACAGCAACATATTAAAAAAAGGCTCAATAACACAAGGCGAAGATAAAGAAGAAGTGAACGAAGAAGATTCAATTGATGCTGAAACTCAGGCAACGACAAAGAAAAATAAGAATAAAATAAAGAAGAGACAAGAGCAAATACCCCACCATATTTATGATCAACCTATGGAAATCGAGATGAATCGTGGTTCTCAGAGTTATGAAACAAACAATAAAGAAAAATCACAAAAACGAGATGAACAGCTTTTACATAAGTTTGAATTTAAAAAGTTTCTGTGTAAAATTAAAGAAATTATTATGACTGAAGACAGTTTCGAAGAAAAATGTGTTAATATATTTATAATAATCTTTGAAGAAATCAAATCAATTATTTTTAATAATTTTCTTGGAAGAGCTACCTTAGAAAAACTTTTAAATATTCTAAATGGATAGATCCCATAATGCAAAATCGAAAATCAACATGTTACAGTGGAATGCACAGAGCTTACGACCAAAGTTAAGTAGTTTTTCAGACTTGTTAGCACGTGAAAATATTCATATCGCTATAATAAGTGAAACTTGGCTAGACAGCGAAACAAGTGTAAACATAAGTGGTTATAATTGTTATAGGACAGACAGATGGGACTCTTATGGTGGTGTTGCGATTGCGGTACATAAATCTATTCAATCATATGTTCAAACAGTCAGTTTAAGTAACTCCGGTATTGAAATTGTTTGTATTAAGCTGATGAACTGCAAAGACCTAGAAAACATTGTATCCATATATTGTCCTTCCTCGGTTCGTACTAATCACTCTGATTGGGAAAACATCTTTTCAATGTTCAAGAAAAGAACTATAGTTGCCGGAGACTTTAATGGCCATCACACAAACTGGTCAGTCAAAACAGATGCCAGAGGAATTCAAATTATGGACTCGTCTGTTGATAATGGCTTCATTTCCCTTAATAGTGGTAACCACACACGAGTGAAATTGGTAAACGGCGTCTTGCAACAAACTTCACCTGATATATGCTTCGCGTCGTCAGACATAGCAATAAAGTTTAATTGGCAAGTGTTAAATGAGAGTTTGGGAAGTGATCATTTGGCTATTAAGATTTCAGGTTATATAGAAAACTTATTTAAAAAAACATCAAAACGAAACTTTAAAAATGTAGATTGGGCCGAATACCAAAACACTTTAACTGAAACTTTTAATTGCGATGACTGTAATAGTGACAATACCCAAGTGATGTATGATCATTTTATTAAACACATTTCATATGCAATAGATAAACATATACCATTTGTGAAATATCCCGAAAATCTCAATAACAAATTTAAACCTAAAACCTACTGGAATTCCACCTTATCCAAGGCCGTTGCAGAACGTAGACTAGCTCTATCGACCTTTCGGAGAAATCCAATTCCTGAAAATTTAACTAGACTACAGGAGAAAACCATTACAGCCCATAAACTAATAAGAAACGCTAAATCAGATAGCTGGCATAAGTTCTGTGATTCTATAAACGAGTCAACTTCAGCCTCTGAAATGTGGAAGCGCGTTAAATGGATGAAAGGTTATGGGCAAAATAAACCATCTGCTCCCTTAGAAAATCGATATGAACTCCTACAATCTCTCACCCCTGATTATGCGCCAAACTTACCACCTACATTCACATCAAGAAATATCCCTCTAGAATCTGACTTTACTTTTCAAGAACTAAACAGTTGTTTGAAAAAGACAACCTCTGCACCTGGAGATGACAACATTTCCTATCTAATGATATATTATTTCCCAGATAAAGCAAAACATTGTTTGATAAACCTATATAATAATATTTACAAAAACGGAAAGGTGCCTTCACAATGGCGAAATATTAACGTTATACCTATACCAAAAACATCCGATCCCCATAATAGTCAAGTAGTAAAGTTAAGGCCGATTTCTTTACTTTCTTGTTTGTGTAAAATTTTTCATTTAATGATCTTAAAACGTTTGGAATGGTTCATAGAAAAAAATAAAATCTTGTCACCAGCGACAGTTGGGTTCAGAAAAACTCAGTCCTGTTTAGACGCTTTAACTCATTTGGTAACACACATTCAAATAGGTTTCACCAAAAATATCCCAACTCTAGCCTGTTTCTTGGACATTGAAAACGCCTATAATAATGTTTCTATCGATGTTGCTATCAAAATACTTGATAATCTCAATGTTGGTTCAAAATTATGTAATTACCTTTGGTCTTTTCTTAGTGAGAGACGTTTGACAATGAATTCAAATGGGCATGATAAAATAATCACAAGATGGTCGAACAAATGCCTGGCCCAAGGAGACCCTCTTTCCCCATTAATTTTCAATATAGTTACCCATAACATCTGCCATAGAATTCAAAATGTTAGGATCTCGCAATATGCAGACGACTTTGTCTTATTTGTTAGTGATAAAGAAATTAAAATCTGTGAACAATATATTCAAGAATCATTAAACACGATGATTCAAATATTAGATGAACTTGGGCTATCACTTTCTGTAACCAAGACAAAATTTTGTACTTTTAGCAGAGGGCGTCGAAAAATCTAACCAATATTAAAAATCCATGAACAACAATTATCTTCAACAGAATGTATCAAATATTTGGGATTGTGGTTGGACAGAAGCCTTTTATGGAGTAAGCATATAAATGAAACTATTGATCGATGTTCAAAATTCTTGAATATATTGAAAATGTTATCTGGTAGCTCCTGGGGAATCCACACGAAACATATTCGTCGTCTATACATTACTCTTTTAAGAAGTCGAATGGATTATGGATGTTTCTTTTACAGTAGTAGTGCCAATTGTCATACTTCTAAGTTGGACAAACTCCAAAACAAAGCGTTAAGGGTGATAGGAGGGTTTATTAAAAGCTCACCTATCCATGTGATGGAAAGCGAAATGTGTATTCAACCTTTATTTTTACGTAGATTATATCTAGCATACAAATATATTCTTAAATGTGTCTCAAGGTCAAATAATATAACTCTATCTGAAATGTCTGAACTAACTAATCTATGTGAACAAAATGATTACTGGCGCAATAAAAAAAACCATTTCTTACTAAAGTATATCGCGAGATAGGTCAATCTCAGTATTATTCCACTGAAGTTTTACCAATGTTTAGTTTCGATTTTTGGGTAACAGGATTCGATATTACTAAAATTGTAAAATTAAACTTAAGTAGTTTACAAGAACCTAAAAACACATACGAACCGAATTTTCTGAAAAACAGCGTTATTAGAGAGATTTTAGAGACTTACGAAGGTTGGCATAAAATTTTTACTGATGGTTCAAAAAGTCCTCATGGATTGGGTTTGGGGTTTTTTGATCAACGATTGGGCTATTCAGCTGGCTTTAAAATCACATTTCGAGTTTCTATTATGACGCTGGAACTCATCGCAATATTCAAAGCAGTATCGTATGCAATCGACAAAAGCCTAAATAAGATTGTTATAATGTCCGATAGTAAAAGCGCATTACAACATCTGGCTCGCTGCGCCTCTGGCTGCAGAGGTGTAGCGATAGCCTACGACATTTTAAATGCACTCCATATACTGAACTCTGGTAACGTAGAAGTGAAATTGCAATGGGTTCCAGCTCATATTGGTCTTTCGGGGAATGAGAGGGCAGACCTTCTATCTAAAGAAGCGGCTGTAACGGGGCCTGTATTTGAGTATTTACCGGACTCATCGGAGTCCCTTCCAATGTATAAAAACGTTTGTCATAAAGAATGGAATCAATACTTTGATGAGGTCTCTAAGGATAGAGGTATATGGTATAGATCAATTCAAGGACGACCTACTCTTGTGCCCTGGTTCGAGGACAGCACGTTGAGCCGAGGCTATATAAAAAAAATTGTCAGACTGCGTTCTGGACACTATCCATTAGCAAAATTTGCTTATCTTATGAAAAAAGCTGACTCACCCAATTGCATAGAATGTAATAAAATCGAAGATGTGCAACACATGCTGATGGATTGTGTAAAGAACAGAGATGAGAGACAGGCACTTTTTAAAGATTTAGAACTAAATCTAAACGATGTTGGTATAATACAGGCCATTCTGTCAAACCCTAAATCTGTTATGGCTAAAAAGTTATGTTCCTTAGCTTTTTAGATATGGTATTCTCTTTTGTTTTTAGTTCTATGTATGTATGTGAAATGTGTTAAGTTAAGAAGATACAATGGGGCTGACATTACCATGTGGTAAAAGCCCCAAAATAAATAAAGAGAAAAAAAAAAAAAAAAAGTCCACTGTTTTACCAAAATAAATTCAGTCAACTATTTTGCCGGAATTTTTTTCAACTTCTTCTACACTCAACGTTTTCTCTTTCATTTTATTCTGTAATATTCTACTAAAATTTCCTTAACCCAAAAACACATATTGTTGTATCGGAGCGCGAATCACGGACCGCACCGACGAAGTGCGCAAAGAGCTATCGGCCCGCTTACCACAACACCTAGTATGCAGAGATAGAAAACTGGTAATCCCTACACTAGCTAGTCTAGCGTCGATTGTGGTGTATAAGCTAATTCCTTTTTTTTTCTCGGGGGGAAATGCGTAGCCGCACCGTACCCGCCGTTGGCTACACGGCGAGCGTGTGTGGGGCTCTCCGGGCAGAGTGCCAGGTATAAGCTAATTCCTAGTGGTTTGAAGAATAACCCGTGTACAGCACCGACGAATATGGGGTGAAGAGACAATCGTCGGCCGAGGAATTCAAATTATAAAAACGTTACTATCGTTGACAGAACCCAAAGTATAACCAATTATACTGTTTCTCATCGAGTATCAAAATTAAAAACAAAATAATCGGCTCCTATTTAATTAGCAATTCTATTTAAGTAACCCGTTCAAATATCCAGTAACAATCCAATCGTAAACTGAACACAACAGAAAAATAGGAAATGCAGAAATGGTGCGTCGAACAAATATTTTCACACGATTAATGAAAATCATTTTTTCATTTTGCCTAGTCACGGAACCGTTTTGTCGGCCTCAATTAAGCTTTATGTAATTCAATTCAGTGTCATATCCGTTATGGCAAAATTCGTATCGGCACGGTTCATTCGGAATTTAACATGACATGTCGTAAATAAAGGTGGGCACGAATGCTCCATTGTCGAGAGAGGCCACAATGCATTTAAAATTAATTAAAGTGCTTACTTTGATTGCGTGTTGCTTGCGTAAAAGTCTAGAGGGGGAAGTACTAAAGTTATAGTCAGGTTCCTCTATCTAATCCACTTCTGCGCCAAGGAGCAGTGCTTTTGTTGCTGTGTTCAGCATTTGATTCTTAATGGTGACACTTTTTCAAATTCAAATACCTTTATTCAACATAGGCTTTTGCAGGCACTTATTGACGTCAAAACAAAACATAATTCTAATTAGAAGGAAAATTATTTAACCTTGTATATGCATTGCATACATTCTAAACATAATTAAGTGTCTGCAAACACAAGTATGAAAAAAATACACTACTGAATGGCGTAATAAATAATACAACATGTGAGTTTTTACAATATTAACTGGTTCGTTTTCTGGCTAGGAATAATAATCAAAAATCCAAAGATACATTTAGTCTTTTCGAAAATAGATCCTGAGACTTCTTTGAGCATTTTTCGCTATTCCTTACGGCTTTGGATTTGGCGATCCACTCCCATTTCAAAAATTCAGCCTGTAGGTATATGTATATTAATCAAACGAGTAATCTAAACAAATTACGTCCGAAATAATTGTCATCTGTTGTTGCGTACACAAAACCGCGGACTACTCCCCCGTCTCCATCTCCACGAAGACTAAATCATTAATTTGCCCGACCCTAAGATAGTCTCCCGGGACCCCAGATATACTGAACTATTTGTCAAGGGGCATTACCCGAGGCCAGAGCAGCAGACCCACTCTATGTTGTACCACGGCAACACGCCAGACTTTACATGTTGACCTTGAGATCGCCTTTATGTCCCTCGTAATACCGACGACTTTCCTAATGCGAATGTAAAGTTGACGTGCTGCTGACTGTACCTGAATTAATTGCGAGATTTTGAGATATGATAGTAAAAACTGGATGAATTATTCGGAGCTGTAGAGCTGAGCTACGATCATGTAATCTGTCTTGTCTACTTTAAAATCCCGTTCGTGGAACGAAATTCATTTCTTTAAGAATTTTTTGTTTGATTAAACAGCTTCAGGAATACCTAATTCTTGGCATGAATATCTTCAGCAAGATGAACAATGTAATTAATGAATGCTTTTCGTCATGTGTGTATCACGTTAAAATAAATATCAACATATAATTATAAGGGCTTTGCAAGTTAATCTTAAGGATACATTGACTTTACATTATTTTTTTTATTCTGTGTTCAACTAAAGGCAAAGATGAACATTGTTTTATTCACCATCGACCTTTGTAGACTACCTATGATAATATAGTTCTTGGCGGAAAATACCAGCAAAATTAACGAGGATTCAAATTAATCAATGAATATGAATAAAATGAATGTGTAAGGATGCCGAAGATACAATTAAAAAACAAGCAAAAGAAATATTTAAAGAATCACATGTTCGTATTATTAGAATTTACAATCATAAAAGCAATAACTGCCATAGACCCTGATGTTAATCTTTTTCTAACCGTCTCAAAACAATTTTTTCAGTCGCATTTCCACATTGTTGTGAATTGCAAATACATGATCACTTAAAGAGAAGCAATCGACTAAATAGCTACATTCCGGGTTTTTTTTACATTCCGGGGATTTGCAGCAAAGCTTTATTCAATGCTGAGCCATTTAGGTATTAGGGACTGTTGTATGGCGCGAAAAATACATACAACCTAGAAAAAATATGTTAAATGTTTTCCACAAACCTTGAAAAAAATTATAGTATTAAAGCAAGTTTCTAAGAATTCCTTTTAAGCTCTATCTGTTCGTTCTTTAGGCCAGATCACCTTTGGAACCACAAATTCAAATTCAAACATCTTTATACAATATAGACTTTTACAGGCTTTTACTACTTAGTGACGTCAGACACTAATAATAGAAATTGACTCTACTCTACTTTGTTCTACTCTATTTTGTTTTCTCTTTTAAATTCAGGTTTTATAAAAGAACTAGCTGTGCCCGCAACTACGATTCGCTTTAATAAAGCTCAACACTCAAACATTTCTGGAGAGAGCCACTAGCATAGGGGTATAAAAAATAGCCTACGACCTATTCTCAGATCAACCAAATATACACAAAAATATGACAAAAATCACTTAAATCCGAGACATTTTTGTTCAGTTAAAATAAAAGTTATTTACATACATTTCTTTACATAGGACAAGAAAGCTTTTGACCTTCATCTTACCTGATAAGTATAAGTAAATGACGATAAAAATGACGATAAAAACGAAAGTGGAAACGAGCTTTACTTGGACTCCTCAACAAGAGCTGTGTAACTCTAATTGTCGGAACACAACAATGTTATTAACATTGTTATTATGGCGACAAACTTAGGTCAGACGGAGGCAATTAGTCAGGTGGGCTCAAAAGCCCTACCACCAACCAAACCGAGCAGAAAAATTTCTGCCCCTTGGGGATCGGGAGGTCCGAGGATCGCTCCTCCACTATGGAAACCAGATAAATTTTCGATCACGTCTTTTGTCACGCCTACGTAGACTCCCGACGAGTCTCCCATGGATCCCTGGGGGTCCACCTGGACCACTTTGCGAATCAATGCGCTAGACTATGAAAGCAGTTTGATCATAATCATGATGCCACATACTTATGAACAAACCATGTTCATCCTACCTACGTCAATCCTAATTCATGCACTGTTGAATTCAAGAGCACAAAAGCCTTAGCCTGTAACATAAAAAGGCGCACACGAAACGGCACGCCGGCCAAAAAAGGCGCGTCCGGATCGGAACTCACGTGATCACGTCGCCGGAAATGGAATTTTAAATTTCCACGTTGTGCTTAACGCGCGGGGGGAGAATGGGGCTGTTCTTTCGGCGGTTCGGTTTATTACCATGTTGCGCTGTTGTTTTACGAATTTTAATTAGTGAGTAGTACCAGTGTAGACCAGTGTGAGAGGGAATAAAATATCATTTTTTTGTATTATGTAACACCGTTATTTCTTAAAATTTCATAAAACACTAATTTTGCATATAGTTTCACTACACTTTGGTTTCACTGTAGTTTTAACACAAATTTCACAGCTAAAATCATAATTACAATAACTTTGTCAATTAATTTCACAATATCAATGTCAAGTGTCAACGTCGTTTCACGTCACGTCAGTGACATTTGCAATTATCTTTGGTCATTATTCAATTTTTGCATAAACAAAATAAATCTAGCGTTTATCCTGGCCTTATTTACAAAGATAGTTTTTTTTTTCGCCCAAAATCCTGTGCTCCTCTTTAGGTGGGTTGATTTCCTCAAAATTCGGAATTTGACATTTAGACCGTTTGTTTTGATCATTTTTAGAGACATATTATAATAAAATACACTTAAACTTATAGATCATATAGGTAATCATAGTTTCGTCGAATAGAATTTGGAAAGCATTCACAGTTTGTTTATGGTTAATTTTTCATTACGTTTTGTTTTTCAACCAAACTTATAACTTTAGCTGGAAATACTTATTGCATATTGTAGAATTTCGAAAGATCCGTATGTTGACTTGACACATCTTGGAGCAAGTTACGAATCTTACGAGTGTTATGAAATGAATTTGGTTTTAGGGAAGGTTCCGTCGCCAATACGACGCTTAACATTCGGCAAACGGACCTCGGTTCTAGCTTCTACATAAATGCAAATCTGTGCGTAAGTGGAGCGCGCCCATATATCACCTTAGTTTTTGAACGCGCCTATGCTATGATCTCAGAACTGGTCCTTAATCTGTGCTCAGAACATATCTAACCACTCGTTTAATCTGTAACACTTCGATCGAAGGAATTTATTATTGATTTGCGAAATGAAAAGTATTCATCTTAATTTCTGCGAATAAAAAGACTATATAGTAATGGACTTCCAAAAAATAGCATCTGATACCATTAACTCTTTTAAATAAAATAGAGATATCATATTTGTTTTGTTATCCAATTGCTATGTTTATCTATAAGTTGTTCGCAAATAAACAATGCAACTTTACGCATAGAGAAATCGACGTTTTTTTTCGATTTTTGAATGGTAACATTTCATAGTACTAGCTCAAAAATATTCAAAGAAAGCAAATACACACGTTTATATTAATTGTTTGTAAGCTAATATAATTTTTGGCGTTCAACTATTTTCAGTTTTATTTGATTATAACAGTTTGATCCCACGCAAACACCAAATTATCACAAAATAATACAACTTTCGCTCTAAACAGTGCTAAAAGAATCATTACCTAACTCCTAAATGTTAAGTAGTTGTACTTTCCACTTTCAGCTCATCTGAGTCACGTAAAAGAATACAAATCAAGGTCAGTACGTGCTCATAATATTTAAAAATTAACTCCTAACCCAGAACGAATCTTCCATCACCAGCTCAGCAACGTTACATGGTGACTACCAGATAGATACTTACTATGGAACATAGAACAGTTTCAATTTTTGAGAAACGGTTGAAAGTAGTATTTTCTGTTTCCAAAACAGAATCAAACCCAAGGAAATAGAAATTGCATAAAGAGTTCGAAATTGAAGTTTTAGTATCTTTCGAGAGCCACGTGTATAAAACCTTTACAACCATATTAGTGTAAACAGTGTAAACACTTTCATGTGACATGACAAAATATGAGATAAATACTGTTTTTCTGAATTATGTGCTATTGCTGAAAATGAAGTTGATTTAATACATGCCAGTACCTTAAAAATGTACATGCACGACAACAGCACAATGGGAATTCGCAAAGAAAGTGCCGCCATTCATTCTGTCCGGATTTAAAATATTTATTTTCTGTGCATTCCACCCGCGCTGCCTCTTTATGGCCGCGTAAAACAATTGCAGTGACGGAATTTCCTTCTGAAAATAACGCGAATGTTGCCATTTTATTTTTTTACTTCACAACACAATGTGTCCAATAACAGCTCGTTGACAACTGTGTTTGAGTGGCGTAAATGTTATATTTGGCGATGGCAGTGTTGCACAAGCAACAATATTTAAAGGTAAGTAGGTACTGGTAACTGCATAAGTGTAAGACCCACGGGTACAAGTTCGTAATATGTTGCATGCTATAAAGAATACAACTGATATCATGTATACCTATGTATATGTCACCATAAAATTGTTAGATTACGTTTTCTCTTTTTCAACGTTTTCTCTTATAAACAAAGAGAACTAAAATCACCGAAATACTGTGTGTTGTACCCAACGAATTGACAACCAAGCATGGCGGTGGGGGCGCATGACTTTTGACCACGGAGGAAATCTTTCAACCAATCAACGTGCGAGGTGCGCTCCATCAAATGCCATTTCACGAGTTGACGGTTTGACTTCAATAGATTTTATATAATCTACCTATCTAAAAATGAATTTATATCTTTAATTCATAATTTTAATAGTGATAGTATTGTTAGCGTGACCCAAACTTTCTTCGGTAACGCTTATGTGCTCATCTTTCCATGGAGACCTCGACCCCGGGGCATAGGTGTTGAGAAAAATCTTATTACGGGCGTCTAAATTTTAAAACATTCTTGTCCGTAAATTCAATATCTTAAAAGAGTAGTTTCAACTTTGAGTGCTTCATCTTCAACGTGCCATTACCTCAAATCGTTATAATGTAAACGTATTTCTCGAAATGCGGTCGTACCTCGTCGCCTCCCCCCCCTCCTCACTCTAACAAGTAATAATGCTTCGTATTTTCTCAGTTTCTAGGTTTAGACTTGAGCTATACAAATAAACTTAACAGATAACCATTTTCTCTGGGGAGTAGTATTGTGCGGCTCTCGTAAGAGCAAACGCCTTAGATAATTTCCTAGAAAGTGCTTTATTTAGTTTGTTGTTGGAATTAAAACTTGAAGCACCACTTTTGTTAATAATGCTAAGACTAAATAATAATTGACCTAAATAATAAATGACCTATTCATTATTTAAAAGAAATTTATTGTCTTCAATTTGTTTTCACTGAGGTTAGACGTATATTTTGTAATTGGAACATTGTATTATCTTTAAAAATAAATAAATAAATAAAATTATTAAAAAAAACCGACGCCATAGCCTATAATGGATCATCCCATACTTACCTCAATAGTTTCCTGTTGATATCTTTAATTATCTTTTCTTTATGCTTCGCCATAATCGGGTAAAAATTGTAATAGTTCCAAATCCATATAATTGGTATATTTCAGACTAGCTGTGCCCGCGACTTCGTCCGCGTGGAATAGTAACTTTTGGCAGAATTTTGTTTTTTGTAGGCAATTTTTTTAAAGATCTTTATAAAAATAGAAGATCTTGATAAAAAGCCTATGTTATACCTTATATAATTAGCTATCTAGTAGTGAAAGTCCCGTCCAAATCGGTCCAGCCGTTCCGGAGATTAGCGGGAACAAACAGACAGACAGACAATTTTTTTAAAAATTGTGTTTTTGTTATTGGTACCCGATATACATTCATACCCATTTAGTAAAAACTTGTTATTTTGACATTACAAACAGACACTTCAATTTTATTTATTTGTATAGATAAAACGGTACGAAGGGTTTTCTAATGTTCATAAGCTGAGAAGCCAGAAAAGTTATCTAATAAATGATTGTTGGTCTGCATGTTTGTTAAGAGCGTCGGTGGCGCTGTGGACTCGGCAAAGGCCTTCCAATCGGGAGGTCTGGGGTTCGATCCTGCCATGTACATTTATCCGACGCTCCTACGGTGAAGGAAAACATCGTGAGGCAACCTGCATACATCTGCGAAGAAATGCAAAGGTGTACGTGAAGTCCACCAATCCGCACTGGGCCAACGTGGTTGACTAAGGCCTAAACACCCTAACTTAGGGTAGGCTCGAGCCCTTCGGTGGGGACGTGTATGAGCTGTGATGATGACTGCCTTATTTCCGAAAAAATAATTCTACTTTTAGCACCACCTGCGAAAATTAGAAACAAATACTTAAGAAATACAGCATTTATTCAAAATCATATTAATTTAATATAAAATCATAAATTATTATATCACGAAATTTCTGTATTGAAAAATCTTTACAGAATAAATGGCTGCATGTGATTATATCTGTTTGCTTTTTAAAAACTAAAACTTACAAATGTAAACAACATGACGAGATTAAATTTTTGTTTGATTTAATTATATTTTAGTGACTTGGCGGATTTTTGAGAATATTTTGTCTCTTCAAAAATTGTTTTTTCTCTACAAATTCAAACTCAAAAATCTTATTTAATATAAACCTCTACAGGCACTTATTGATTTCAAATAAAATACAAAAATTTAATTAACCAAAAACTAATTAAAAATTTGTTTTATTTAAGCCTTGTATGTACATATAGGTACTCCAATCATAATTAAGTTGTACGCAAACACAAGTAAAATGAAAAAAAAGTTGACTCTACACCTGCGGCCGTACCGCCTAACTCAAAGCGAGCACTCGCTATCGTTATCATGACATTAGAACAATAGTTTTTATGTCACAGATGACATTAGAGCTATTGTTCTAATGTCACGAAGCGATAGCGAGTGATCGCTATGAGTTAGGCGGTAGGCCCCCTGTTCGGAAAAATGGGAGAGCCTTCTCGAGAAGAACAGGCAAGATACTCGGAAGGTCTTATTCGGAAGGTTTAACAATATAACATGGGTTTCTATCAAAATTTAAGTACTTTGGTGTTCCAAATACAAATTAATTCAATCACTAGGGACATAATGAAAAGTATAATATTCTATCCATGTTTCTAGAGGCTTGAAATGAGTTACTTTAAGTTGGGATTATATGACCTAGAATATGTCATTTTTGAGCAGGTGGCGTATGTAGACTGTAAAAATTACACTTAAAATTGTATGTCCTTTTCAGATTTTGTCCACGCAGCACCAATGCTGCCACCGCAAAAGCTGTTTCCGCAACCTGACTACCAAGGAGGAGAATGTTTGCAAATAATTTTCCCACAGACAGTCTTAATTTGGACGCCGCCGTAATTAAGTGTCGCGCTGACGTCAAATTAATGACATCCATTCGGGATAATGACGAAAGAAACTGTGAAAGGGTGTTTTCCAATTTTTTGTCGCACCCGAAAACCGTGGCGCCTTAGATAATTCCGCGAATAAAACGAGCTTTCTTTGTACC
Organism: Schoenobius gigantellus; assembly: GCA_963935595.1. Taxonomy (NCBI): domain Eukaryota; kingdom Metazoa; phylum Arthropoda; class Insecta; order Lepidoptera; family Crambidae; genus Schoenobius; species Schoenobius gigantellus. The sequence continues at coordinate 27,989,176 of OZ012554.1, forward strand.
GACAATTTGTCGCCCGACAATTAAACGCAAATTTACATAGTTTTTCGGACGACGAAATTTCCATTCATTGTTTACGGCTTAATTATTTATTTTAATTATTTGTTTCCAGGAATATTTATCGCCGATCGTGTACTTGAATTTGTTTGGTTGTTCTGTGGAACGAATCAGGAGCTTGTGAAGAAAAAAAAGTAGAAATAAGCTAACAAGTGAAATGTCAGGTAAGATCAGCAGTGAAAGTTTCTAGGGTTCGCCAACACGAACTTTGAGTTATCTTGATCCGACCAGTACCGTCAAAAGCTTTGCGTTGAGCTAAGATTCGCCACGTATGGACGAAAGATAGAATCTTTATTCAGCGAAGACGTAAATATCAGTTCGAGTATGTGTAAGGTCAAACAAGAATCACAAACTTTATGCTTAACAGAAAATCTAGCATTTTCAATCAGTAAATGGACGTAAAATAAATTGCTTATATGTAAAACGTGAAAGTACGTAGTAAATGTTTACCCTTTTTTGATACCAGCACTTAAATTAAAATCGTCTTTTTGAAGTCTTGACCTCGGTATACTTTACTGTAACGTTGTAGAGGCGAGGGCTTAGTAGTGACATTTACATTTATGTATTACTCGTATATCAATGGTATTCACGTTGTACCTCTTGACTGCAATACGGTGTTTAAATGCATTGAATTTTCAAAATAAGGGCTGAGCGCTCATCATCATCATTCTAGTTACAACAGCCACTGTTGGCTAAAAAAAATAGGATTTAGGCCATCTCCCCCCCATTAGGCCTCCACTCAAACCCAGTTCATTTTGGTGGGGTGGTTCGGTATGGTTTCTTCTGCATGCCGCAGAGAATCGTTGGCATCCCCATTCTGGGGGGTAAAAGAGACTCATTCTAGGCGAAGGGATGCCGAAAGGGTCGTGGAAATAGCCCTATGACCTTCTCAGGCAGCGACGCATCCCTCCACGGCGTCCAACTCATCATCAAATCAGTGCGGCAGTGGTGAACATGTACGCGCCTAGGGGTTATCATTGGGTTCAGTCGGTAGGCCGTGGTCTCTGCATAGCACTCTGCCTTCAGTAACTGCTGCGATTCCTACATAACCTTGCGTTTCCCCAAACTCAAAGTATGCGTAAAGCATTTTCCAACATAATAAAAAGGATGCATCACGTGCAAGTGAGGTTGCATTTATTCTGCCAATTGTACATTATCCTTATTTTGCAATGAAGATTTTATTAAAAATTAATAAAATAAACCCCCAAAATCGTATTAAGAAATAATCACCTAGATGCGAGACGACAGGTATACCTACTACACCCCAAAGTTGAAATGATATCAAAGGAGAAAATGCAAATACCACGCATGTATCAATTTCATAAAAAAATCCAGAAAGCGAGATAAAACAAAAACTTGGGCAATATTAAGTCACAAGAGTAGAGGTGTTCCGACTGGAGCACATGCGAGATGAAAATCACGCACAGAATTTAGCACCGCTCGGCTCCGAAGCAGAGCCGTTATACACGGAAATATTTCATTTCATCCTTTGAGGGTGGGATGTTATGAAAACAGGAGTTCGCAAGTTTCCGGGCCCATTCAACGAGAAGGAAACATCGGAAAGATTTATTAAATTCAACCTAAAATCTCGAACGAGTATGTGTGCCCACGTGAGAGAATCCCCGGTACAATTATGCAGGAGCGCCTGTTTAACATGTTTCACATAGGATACTTCAGACTTGTGTATTTAAAATGTGAGTGAAATAAACGAGTTAAACGACTACGGGCACTAATCTTTTGCCCGGTGTCGAACATATTCTTCAATTGATTTCTATCGATTTTCGTTGAGTTCCGTTCTATTGATGGGGATCAATAGAATGATCAATATTATAAAATTTTTAATTTTGATTCTTGTCCAAAATGTAACGCATACCTCGCCGAGACCGAAGCCTACCGACCGACTAAAAAATAACAACGATGTCCCGTACATTCGCCTTGGCGCGAGCACGTCCATCACTGTCGTATGCTCCCCAACATCAGATGAGGAGGACACGCCGATGATCCGCCGAGGTAATAATGGTAACGTAATTCGGATATACACTTCTACGACTTCATCCACGTCTATTCGCCTACAGCGTCCCCCCGCCCCCTCTAGAGAGAGCGGGGAGGTCAACCGCAACCAGGGAACTGGCAACACCTGACATGTGTCAAACAAAAACCAAAAACCTGCCGCAAATGAGGGTCTAGCGCGAAACCGAACTGGGCCTGTCTAACGGAAGATGCAAGAATTCAAATTTTAGGGGGACCTACTACTAACAGTGTGTGGCTGCGATGATAATAATGATGATTGGATGAATATTACTTCAATTTTCGTCGAAATCGATATCATTTTGGTTTTCGTCGAATTCGATTTTTTTTTTTGGTTTTCGTCGAAATCAGCCAAGCCAGACGAATGATTTAAAAATAGAGCCCAAGATCCTTACTGCGAACCCACTTGATGCAAAGGCTTGTCTGTGGAGTCTTGACCTGAGGGGTAACTTACATTATTGCGTTTCCTCCTGCCACAAGTACGGATCTACAGAGAGCGTCCCCTCACAGTGTAGAAATACATCACATTGCTTATGTGAGTTTCTAGCGAGTTACTCTCTAGAACGATAATTTTCTAAGGGGTGTAAGGGAGTTTGATTAAGAGTTTATAGGACCTATTAATAATACAGCCAGTGAATAGTTCGATTCAACGCAAGACAGTCTCTCCGGGCGCTCTGTAATTAACTGGTGTGCTTTGTATCAACGCAACTTTGTAATTACCTTGCAGGAAATTAGAAAAGTTGGCCGACCCATTGTTTGTTGCTTATGATTAATTTAATGATAGATATTGCTTTTAAGATCCTTTGTTTGTATGACTAGTTTTGACAAAACTTATAAAAGTTTATAGTATGGTAGAAAAGTATTTATGTTCATATCCGATTTTATGTTACGAAATTATTATAAAGTGATGACAATCCCATCAGCTACCTTATTCTTCATAAGGGAGCGGATGGCGCTAAATATCGCTTTCACAGAAGACCGCAATCTTAGAGATAGAGTATAGATTTGGGGTCACATTAAAAACAATAAAAGTTCTATAAAAAATACAAAAGAATTCACAATCTCAAAATTTTTCAATCACTTATATAAGAATTCTGTAAAAAAAACAATTCAAATGTTTTAAAGTCTGAAATAATTGTGCGCCAGTGGCTGTAGCCAACAAACACCAATATTTATTTATGTATTAGATTTTATATTTAAATTATATGTAAGTAATACATCTACCACTTATTTTTTCTGCACCACCCTTAGGTTGACTGGAATAAAAATTGCCTTAAGCATTAGCTCGGCCTTTGTACAAAATTATGTACAAAAATAATCATAATACTCGTTTCTATCTACGGACAGTTCATATTAAGTGACATTAACATATAAGAATTGTAAAAAAACACTAATTCGAAAAGTTCAATAATTAAAATGCTTGAAAATATGAAGCAAGTAAGCTGGAAGCTAGTGGTTGTTGCTAACAAAGTTATTTGCTGATTAAGTTATAACTTTTCATCTATGTACAGTAAGCTCCTTTTCAAACTTACATATAGACGATTTAAAAGTACATTATTTAATATATTACTGAAAAAAACATATTACAGTGTTGGAGAGTACCTGTCTGATCGTAAAGAGTTTGCTGCTTGATGAATCATGATATTTTGATGTTATGACGTTCCTTTTGACATTGCCATCTGACTATTGTTGAAATAATGTTTTAAGTTAATTTTATAAATTCTATGTGTTATTATGATTATAATTTAGGTGTATAATGACAATTGGAATAATATATCGCGAATTTATTGATATTGAATTGATTTGTATGTAATTAATGATTAACTATGACATTTTGTAATTCTAATTTTAATTTCTATGACATTGATATTATAATATTGTTAATATCTTGACTATTGTACAACATATATTATATTACTTAGAAACAATCATTTGTAAAGCCTGACGAAAACATTTTGCACGTTGACGACTTCAACAGAGTATGTAGAGCCATTAAACCTTAAGAACTTGTGTCACCATATTCTAGCAAATAAAGATATCTTTCTTTCTTTCTTTCTTTCTTTCTTTCAAGCTATAGGACTGTTGGACTGTTCTTATGTCGCTCGTACGGTAGCGGTTTTCGTAGTGTAAAATGTGTAAAGCTTGAATGGAAGTTTACTGTACGTCTTGAAACTGTGTTTTATTCAGAACCGCGATAATTCAATTTAAAATCGATTTATAATATAGTATTCTTTTTCATAGAGCTGTCGACTTTGAATTCCAGCGAAATTATAATACAACTCTTTGTCATATCATCAAGAGTTATCGCTTTACATATAAGGTCAAAGGTAAAATAAAAAGGTAACATAACTTCACTAATAACCAAATGATTTCACATCTCTGTGTATCTGTGTGCGTTTTATGTAATGCTTTGTAGTTCATTTTCGTTTATTGTATTTTTTTCATTTATGAGCAGACATCTTTATATCTAACAGGTTGATCCTAGTTCAGGATGACATTATAATGTATTCTTATCAGTTTTGTTAGAATTTGATGTTTCATTATTAGTTAATGAAATAAAGAATTATCCTATTATTTATTATTGTTATTTTACTAACGAAACAGTAAACATATCGGACAATAAACAATTGCATTACAATTAGTGCGAAAGTCCCATCGTTCCGAGTCAAACGCAGTAGTGGTCAAACGATAAGCTGTGTTGAAACAGCGGTTTGGTAATTCACAACTCTTCCGGAAGCGTTTTGTTCGCAAGGTTTTATCCATAAATGCGTCATTAACGAATATTTAATGGGCGCTGAACTGACACTCGCCCGGTTTTACTGCTAATCAAAATTCAACTATGCTAATTTGGAAACTAGGACGGTATTAACTCACGTCGCTACGCGTATTTTCAAGTTCCGTTGGTTAGTCAAGTGCAAATTATGCGTCTCGTTATTCACCTGTCGAACTGTAGAATTATTTTCAGAAATTTAAAATTTAGACCTTACTGACACTATAAAAATAAAAACAAAGGCTAGATACATCTTTATTTTTTGCATCCTAAAACCCATACCTACACTTAGGTACTCGTTTCTCTCAGTCTCAACTATATTTACACTAATGTTGGTACTATTTGTTATTTTTTTACAAGCTTTTATTTACTTTTACCTATCCCGGTGTCTGTAATAAAATCTTGCAAGTTAATTTTGAACCACTTCCCGGTTTCCGATTGAGCTAAAATTTTATGATGACTTGGAGCTAATCAAATGCTAGAGCTGAATGGTGGGCATAGAAATTCAATAAAACGACACAATCCCATCGAGTTTGGGCTAGTTTGATTAGTCTTTACGAGTACTAAAATCTTGTATTTATAGACACAAAATCTACCACAATTTTTTATCACCTCAAATTATCTGTATGTATATTCAGTTTATTGTAAGCATAAGTCTCAACTTCTAATAATATCCACAGGAACTACGAGTAAGTATATCTTGGTATTGCCAGGATAGTATGTACATAAATAGCCTCAGATTTCAGAACTATTTCCACACAGCAATTTAATTATAAGGCAGAATGTTTTAAAGTCGACTGCTAATTATGTATGGGCGGGCTATTATTAACACGCCCACTTTTCGCTGCGTCCGGACACATCGGTATATTTAATTACGTTTCCTAATTAGGTATCTATATTTTGTCTGACCCGGCGAGCTAACGGGCAAACAGGCTGCAGTGTTCACGTTGTGATAATTATAATCATACAGATCTCTGTAAATATACGCAAAGGAATTTGCTGTAGCGTTACTATATCTAACGTCTTTGATGTTTTGTATGGTGCCTTGAGTATGATATAATATGATATGGTTCGTTAAGGTTCTTAAGATATTTAATACACAAAATAAACACGAAACAATATGTTTTGATTCTAAAATATACTCACGGATGTTAGCATAGAATATCCATATGAATCTAAGTTCTAATTCAAAACTGTTTATGAGTTAGATTCCTAAAAATACAATATTCCCTTTTTCTAGCAGCTTGCGATAAATGTCAGATTTCCGATCAGTCATAGTTACTTGAACGAAGCTAACATATTGTGCTTGTGCAGGCATCTCCAAGTCGAATTTCAACAGGATGTTGTATTGCTTTCGCTGGTGGTATTTCACATAGTTGGCTGGGGTACTACTATATTCACCGAGTATGTCACCAAATTAACAGTGTTAATACCCAGATCCTCTCTAGAAGAGGAGTCCAGAAGAAGCTAACTTTTACCTGACAGGTACTCCTTATTGAATTGTGAGAGAATACCGTAATATAAAATGAAGGCCTTTTCACTAAAAAACTTTCTGCGCTTCTCGCGACCTTCCCCTGCTCTTTGATCCACCTTATGGATCAACCTACCAACACTCCTGGTACGCGGCCGCCACTCGAGGACATTTCTACCCAATGGCCGCCAGCTACTGCCACTTAAGGACTTGACCCCACCATCCCATGAAGACCAATGGCCCCTCCTCCTCCCCCTACCGCTCCTCCGGGCGCAGTGTAAGCTGCGGCCTGCTCGCCGGCGCTGGCTGGGCCTGGGAGAAGAATCTCTCACCCGGTGTGCTTGACCGCGGAGGGTCGTGCCTCGATCCCGGAGTCGCAGCAAAGAGGGGCCCGTCACTACGTGACGTGCCCAACACAGGCGAGCTTCCGCTCGCCGATAAGACGCCCGGACAATGGGCGACTAATGCCCGACGCTCGCACCCGCCCATGGCGGTAGACAATCTGATTGACTGACTGTCACTCAAGTTTCACGATTCTTTGGGCTACGTCGGTGACTTTAGTACTTATACGAATATTATCAGTTCTGATTCGATCACCTTTTTTTTTCTCGGGGGGAAATGCGTAACCGCACCGTACCCGCCGTTGGCTAGACGGCGAGCGTGCGTGGGGCTCTCCCGGCAGAGTGCCAGGCCGGGTTGTTGTACATTCGTCACAAAGTTAATTCGTCACATTTTTGTAAACTCCATACATTGAAAGTTAATTCGTCACAGGTAGATGAGGTTTATTGTAAATTCGTCATATATTTACATTTTGCATTATTTTTGCATAAAGTACCGGTAGCAAACTAATTATTGATTGTTAGCGCTCAATACGAAAGATAAATAATAATTATCTTATGACTATGAAAAATAATAAGAACTAACAGTACCTAATCATAGAAATAAATAACTGTTTATTTATCCACAAAATATTACAACAATTCTTTCCCCACTTTCATCTCTCTTTACTCTGAGCTCTTACTCACGCTATCATGCATTCGCTCGGTCGCTATATCTATCCCTTTCTAGTCGTAACGGTCACTGTCAAGTCTATGATTTTTGAGTCAGATGTTGTTTTTTTTTTTTTTTTTTTTATGTAAGGCCCGGTAAATGACCTCCTCCCGCCTGATGTTAAGCGGTGAAAGAGGCCCAAATGAGTTGACAGATAGAGTAGGGACGACATCCACTATCCTACCTGCCCGCCCCTTGCCGGCCTAAAAGATGCTTTTTCACACCTCTTTTGAAGGAACCCATGTTGTAGGATGAAGGAAACACGTGCGCAGGTAGAGAATTCCAAGTATGGGATGAACGACAGAAGAAGGAATCTTGGAATTTCTTGGTACGGTGTGAAAAGGAGGACACAGTGTACGGATGACTCCGAAGGCCCTTACGCGTGTTTCTGTTAAGGAATGGAGAGGGAGGGATAAGGTTAAAGAGCTCCTCAGAGCATTCCCCATGGAACATTCGGTAAAAGGCGCTAAGAGAGGCGATGTCACGACGAAGTTGTAGAGGCTCGAGGGTGTTAGTTGCCTCTACATCGCCAATTATTCGAATAGCGCGACGCTGCAATCTGTCCAGAGCATCGAGGAGGTACTGAGCGGAGCCGTCCCAAAGGTGCGAGCAATATTCCACGCAAGACCTAACCTGAGTTTTATACAACAGGCATAGTTGGTCCGGCGCAAAATACCTACGCACCTTGTTTAGGACACCGAGTTTCCGTGAGGCAGCAGTTATAACGGATTCGATGTAGTCTCTGGGGTTCAGATCGCAGCGAATGTTCATTCCCAGCAAGGTGATGTTACTCTGTGTGTGAAGGGTTGTGCCCTGAAGAGAAGGAGGGGGGAGGAAAGGTGACCTTTGTTTGTTGATTATTTTTAAATCTGTTGAACTGTTATAAACAATTACTGTGATTATTATACATTTTATGTTCCTAAAGTAGCTCAAATATCTTTATTATGATTTTAAGTTGGACGTGAATAACTCAAATTATTAAACTCATCTTTCGTAGGCAAATGATTAAGCAATACGAATATTATTTATTAATATACCAAAAAGTAAAAATTTGATTGTAAGCATAACTGTGATTTCTATGTAGGAGGGAAACATAAATAAAAAACGTGATTATTTTATTAATGTATTTATGTCGTTGTAACTGCGCTTTTCAATTTTATATTTTATTTAATGATTTTTCTATTTTTTATAATATTATTGTTGTGGGCAAATCAGCCACGTAAGTAAATCTGTGATTTTTATGTAAATGTAAAGTTAAATTATTACAATTGCTGTGGTTATTAAAATAAATAAATGACGTTTTAATTTAATTATTGTTTGATTTCTCTGTTATCTGTACGGAAATAAACAATGTGACGAATTTACATATAAAAAATAAAACTGTGACGAATTAACACATACTTTTTTCTGGGACGAATTAACTTTGTGACGAATGTACCCCGAGCAGAGCTCTCTCCATTGCCCTTTGAGTGCCTTCTTAGCTCAGCTCCGTGCGTCATTACTGGCATATTTTAGGAATGCAAAGTCACAAATATTTAGTTCAAAATTTTGCTTTATTCCTCGCCAATTTCCACGAAACCTCTAAAGATGTTTAAATAGGATATTGATACGTAACTATAAACAGTGAGTGAAATGCACTTTTTTTGGCTTAACAACGTCAAAAGAACTCAATACGATAGAAATTGCCGCAAAGCAGCAGTGCTTGCATTTCTGTGTTCTGGTTTGAAGGGTAAGATATGGCGAAATTACTGGGTACCTGGTGACTTTAATCTTATGTCACAAGTTGGCAACGTACACGGTGGTTGTTGTGGGAGTTGCAGAATTGCTGCGAATCTCACAAGAACCACATGAACTAATAGGTGACTGTTAGATCGGTCCTCGGTGCTCTATTGGTCATGGCGTCAACACAGTAATTTCAATGTTAAAACAATATTGAAAGAGAGACACCGCTCTTGCTGCGTATAACCATAAGAATAAACAAGTATAGAAGCGAAACTCCCGGCCGTCGAGCGCTCAAGGCCACGTTATTCACCTACCGTTTGATTTCCGTTGAACGGAATCGCCAGTCAAGGCGCGCACCGCATCCCGCACGTACGTGACTCCTTCCCGCGCGCCGCTATCTACCTAGTCGCCGCGATGCCGACTTATTGTTGCGTTTATGGGTGCAAAAATAATGCCATAATAACCCCAAATTTAAAGTTTTACAATTTGCCCGAAGATAAAGAAAGGTAAGTACAAAGGTATATCTACTTGTTTTATTCAATCCTCTCTAAGCAACTGCGAAGATGACTTGGATATATTTCTTTTGAGCAAAGACGACGGCACAGAACCTTTTTTTGCAAACCATATGACATCGGAGATTTCACCGCTTGCTGTTCCGACATGCGATTACAGGTCTGAGGGCCTATTACCGATCTCGTGGTTTTGCAAATGATATCATATGATATCATAGTGCAAGACGAAAAATACGATTTCCGGTCAGATTTTTAATCATTTGTTTATTATTTAATGATGACATCATTGAAATTATGCCATAGTGATGATATCATTGGAGATCAGTAATACGAAATGCAGTATTTCATGACTTCTTTTTCTCAAATTTATACCATGTCATACGATGAAAGATCCATAATTGGCCCTCAGATTTGCCTACACAAAACGCACTTTCCTACGTTTGTGGGTATCTACTCAAAAAATGCTCGCTTAAACATGAATGCCCAGCTTTCAATAAATACAGAGATTACAAGGGAGAAAATACAGAAAATTCTCAACTATTTATTCATTTTAAAGCATTCAATCGGACAAAAATTTTCGGAAGTTTAACTGTTCCTCCGGCACATTTTGTAAACTATATTGAGAAACTCGAGAATATATTCGTAAATAGCTTCAAAAATTTTATTTTTACCGATGGTGCTGGTGCGATCTTGCTAGATACAATGAAAAAAATTGTGTTTCAGGTACCTTGTGAATATTTTCCTATTGATTACCTGATTAAGCTTTTTATAAGAATGCGTATTTACTACGCGCTGAAGTTTAATAACCGAAACTTCAAATCATCTACAAAAACGCCATCTTTTATAAATATCAGACATTTGTAAATATTTCTGTTGAATTGAAACCTTTTAAATAAAAATGATTGAATATTTTAAAATTATTTTTATTATACCTACCCTAGATACAGATACAGTTTTATTCGTAATATTCATTACATGTCAAAGCTAATACAATATAATGTATCGAGTTTCTAAAGCTGTCATTGTAGTGCAATTTTGAAACTCTGTAAGTATGGGTTTTTTTTTTGTCAAGTCGGGAATAATTTGAATTATGAGAAACTTTGGTACTGCTATATAGGTATATTTTTATCGACCTTTGTTACTGTTCCATATAAAATTTAAATACAATCAATACTTGATTAAAATTATGAAACAACAGATTTTTTTTCAAGTGAAAATGTTGGTCTGATAGTAAAAAGTGAGCTTAGGTTTTATCCATTAGTACATTCATAACTTCAGCTCTTGGACTATAAACGTAGGTACGATACCTCAATTACAAACCATTTTTGTACATCGAAATTCGAAACATTTTAATGATTTTGTTCTCTAAGTTGTAGGGATTAAGCTCAATTAATCAAAAATAGGCAGGTTCTTATAACTACGGAATCAAAAAAACTAAAAATGTGGGTACTATTGCTAAAGATAGTCGCTCGCTCGCTACACTTGAAGTACAAAATCAATAAGACTCGGTGTATACTCAGTTTCTCATTTAATGTAAAATATGGAGGTACCTATATAAAAAATATTGTAGTGGTCACCATATGTCCATGTGGTGACCCTAGCGGCGCCCGCAGACTACTGCGGGGCGTTACAGGAGGAAGGGCGCTGTAGGTATGCAAATAGCGGCATTTGGTGCACCCACAAAGGAGATTCGCTTCTATACTTGTTTATTCTTATGGTATAACGCCATTTCACTCTCAGTGCGGCTTAACCCGCCATTGGTGACGTCAATTTGACTTACTTACATCATTATAGTGACGCTGGTCTCACACACCGGGATTTTCAATGAAAGATTTTTCAAAATATTTTATTTACTGCTCATTTATTTTTTAAGTACATGTTATTTGATAATAAGACAAAGATATTTCATTAATCGGAGCTCATTCGCTGCGAATCTCACAGGAACCACTTACCATCAGGTGGGCAGTTTGCTTGTTTGCCAACTTAATTGCAATAAAAAAGAACTCTTATCACCTAGGGACTTATAAAATAGCCTACGACCTTTTCTCAGCCCTACCAAATATACACAAAATTTGATAAAAATCGGTTCAGCCGTTTCGGGGGAGTTCGATAACAAACATTGTGACACGAGATTTTTATACTAATAGGTATATAAATGTGTGTGTGTGTATGTTTGTATGTTGCAGGTGGGTGAGTATGTGTGGTAATATTGTACATTACATTTGCTTATTATATAGTGTTCATATTTTTTTTTACTTTTGTACAATTTTTCTTCCTGCTAACACACAGCATCTTACTTGGGTTGGCTGGAAGTGATATCTATGAGAGATAAGCCCGCCCTTGTACAAATTTTAAGTTTTAAATGTATTTTTATATATGTGTAAGTACAATAAATTATTATAATATAAAAAGCCTCTGAAGCATCACCGATCATTCCTAAAATATTGTACCATGGACATGGCACATTCAAAATGACAATACAATTTCACCTCAGTTAAATTTGATATATTGTACTGAAATGCTTGAAAATGCACCCGAACTGCGAGCATTCACAGCCACATTATATTTTAACGGATACTCGGCGTCATATACAACCGATGCCCGTATTTACAATCGTGCAACTACTAGGAATAATGAGCGAAATATTGAATTACAGTGTTCACTGCTGGTGCAGTAAAATAATGTTTTAATTATAGGGTTAGACCACCTGGCATTTTAACTAAAAACTCGCAGACTACCTAATTGGAGCTCTGATGGCTGACTCTGATGTTGCTGAGCTTGGGCTTTGGCTTGAGAAGATTACTTGGGAATGAAGAGTTAGGGGATATTTCTATAAATATTGTAAACACTTGCTCATAAGGAGTTACCCTTAAAATTTAGGAGTTATGTTTTTTTAATTAAACCGTTTTATTTAGAGAGAGTAAGAGTTAACGTAAGAGTTAGTCGTATTATTTCTAGTTTATCTGATGTTTACGTTTAGTCAAATTCTAAAATACTCAAAAATCTCAATAAAAAATAAAAACTCAAAGTTAATGTTAAAATAAGAACAATGTTTACATTTTTATGATAAAGTCAGCGCAAAATGCTAGTCTCCTGGAAAGTTTTTGAAATGTAAGGAGACTGAGTTAAAATTAGGTACCAACTTCAAAAGTAAAAATATTATGATCGTCTTTTATATGATTTTAGACTTCTTAGTCTTCATATGAAGTATATTTGTATTTTTTTAAGCCTTTTGCTCAATTGTACTTGATGCGTAACAAAAATACAATACTCACTGATCACGCTAATGAGAATATTTATATTATATTATTTTAATCGTCTACAAAACCTTTGCAAACTTAGAATTGAAAATCGTTATATTTTATATTAGTCACTTTACATTTTCATTACCTTTTTTTCCTGAATCCATTTATTTGTATTCAAATCGTTATAGACTTCGTTATAGAATTCTTCGTTATCATACTGATTATCGTGGTTCCAGTCCCCTCGCAAAATTTCAAAACGTTCATAAGGTGCCTCTACAAAACCAACGAAATTGCTTAGAAATTTTTGCCGCAGCCCATCGAATTGAATTACCTTCCAAATGAACCGTATAATTGTTTACTCCTCCAAAAGCTCCCACATCGCGGCGTTTCATACTCAATTACAGTTCCATTGTCGTTCTATTGCCATCAGAATTGATCTGAATTTAAATTCGCTATTAGAAATCATTTGGGGTAAAAGACGTCATTTCATGATAGGTACACTTGTGGACATTTTTAAACGAACATGTTCCTTTAAAAATGTCCATAATGATTAGTGGGCATCATCAGTTTCTGCTCCGTAGCATGACCACCAAAACACGATACGATAAACCGCTATATCATCTTATTTCGGTGTTCATGATAGGGGGGCAGAAGATGTAAAAACACTTTTGCATTAATGTTGTTCCGGGGCTTTCAAATGTTCGATGGCGAGATAATGTGGCGCTTTGATTGGTCGAAAGCAACGATTCAGTTTCGATTCAACGGTGGTTAATTAGTAGAGTTGGCCCACGGGCCTTGCCATGATCGCTTCTAGTTTGAAATAATATATGTGACAACGAGGAAAAGACGGAGAGACCTTTGCAGCATAGACGCTGCGCTGTCTCTCTCACAGCGGTGTAAATACCGATTTAAGCGATGATGCTAGGGGGCAGTCATAGAACCAAATGTTTAACGTGCTGTCCGAAACATGGAGGCTGAGATGTTTAACATTCTTGGTCCTGTTCATCTAACGAGAGACTCGTGCCTAGTCAATGTCTCTAATCTCTCAGTCGAACGTAGTTCAACTGGGTTAGTACATTGAAATAGAAAACATAATAAATCTACTAAGAGTTATGAGTCCAAATAAGTTAGTGCATTAAAATAGAAAACATACTAAAACTTCTTGTTATATATAAAAAAACATACCGACCGAATTGAGAACCTCCTCCTTTTTGAAGTCAGTTAAAAAAAATTGCCGTTCGTTAGTCTCGCTAAAACTCAAAAACGGCCTGACCGATTCGAATGTTATTTTTTTTTCTTTTGTGCGCTTTAGTTCAAAGGTGGTTTGAAAATTAGGGAAATAATATGAAAACCCTTAATAAAAGCTAAATAAATAGTGGTAATTTTGTATGGACAATAATGGAACACTTCTGTCATCTGAAAGTTGATGCAAAGTTCGCTCGTAGTAATGAATAAATTAGTAAGTTTGAACGTACCGCGCAGTAACAAGGCTTAACGCATAGTATTTTCCGTTCCATGAAGGTTTGCTCGCGAGTGTATTCTTGGCGTCTGCAGCGTATTTTAATTTCATTAATAGTGTCCTCACAATGAGCCAGCCCGGAATACCTAAAGGCCTGAATTAAATTGGTTAGCGAGTCGAACTCGCCTAAAGTTTCGGATTGTTTCAAAAGTGGGGGCAAACTTGCGAACTGTGGGTTCATTTGGCTAAATGAGCTACAGCTTCTGTCTGCTGGACGGATTTCAACCTTATTCCCACTCGTTAATGTCATAATTGATAAAGTTCCACTTGATAATATTTTGAAAGCAGTGTTAATATGTCTAATTGTGCAAGCCTGTGATTTCGTTCTGTAGTATATAAATATATGAGCTATCTAATCTCATACATATTTAGAAAGCTCGAGTAACTCAGAGTGCTTTTCCTCCAATGAATGTGCTAATAAGAAACTAAGGTAAGGATACGATAAGGATAGCTATAGCCTATTAGGATATGTGAAAGAGGAGAGTAGAGAAGACACTTGTCAGCTAAGATGTCTCCGCCGAAGCCATGCTGTTATCCGTACTGGCTACACTGGAAACCTAAACCTTTCTTGTCTCCGCTGCACTATGCCTTCTTGCAAGACACAACTCATATATGTTTGTTTTGTTCTCGCTAAACGTATACATGGTGGTGCATATGTAAGGCATATCTAAAAATAAAGTTACAAGGCTCCTATTCCTGGGAGCACGTATTCTTTTATTTTTGCGTATTTGTAGCAGAGGTGTGTCAGAATATGAATTTTGAACTACAAACATCACAGTCTATTCAAAGGAACATAAAAAATAATCAAAATAAAGGCATAAAAAATTTAATCAATACGGTTTAGGTAATACAACTCAACTCTTCTATAAGAACTTAGATATGTGTTAAAATAAACGCATATTATACATAATAATCATCTATTTTTAATGTTACCTTATTGCTGAAACCTGTAGCAAAGCTGGAAATATTTTTCCAAAACTAAATACACCCTGAATTTTATACTTTGTAAGTAATAAGTCTAATTAAATTTTTTTTTTATTTAATATATTAAAGTTTAATTCAATTGTGTAAAAATATTGTACTATAATTAGGAAGGAATGCTGGTTTATAAGGTGTGTAAGGACCTACGTTGTCTGAATACAAATCGCTAAATAAAAAATGTAGGTAGGTTATATATTATGCATATGTGCCAATGTAGATGACATAATCAATGTTCATAAAAATCTTCTTTATAATAAAATAATAAAAAAATAGTTACACACAAAAAGAAAGATAGATTGGACAAGTGTAATGCAAAAATCACTGTGGGCGTTTCATAACGGGTACAATAATTAGCGCATCAGAGTTAATTAAATGTTGAGGGGCCGCAATTAGCGCGTCAGAGTTAGCTATCGAGAGACCGCTCGCTGGTATAATGCAATGCGCCCTAATCTATATTACTAATATTATAAAGCTGAAGAGTTTGTTTGTTTGTTTGTTTGCTTGAACGCGGTAATCTCAGGAATTACTGGTCCGATTTGAAAAATTCTTTCAGTGTTAGATAGTCCATTTATCGAGAAAGGCTATAGGCTATATATAGTTTATAGTTTGTTTATTAGGACAACCAGTAATTGTTACATTTATACTTATATCTATTATCTTATTGTAAACACAGAGTTAAATGCACAATTTTTAAGGTGTCACAACGTGCATAGTTAAGTAACACTATACAACTACTACATAATACCTACTACACAAAAAAATTAATGACACAATTACGACACAATTAAATAATTTGAGATTCAATTTCTACACAGATAATAAAAAAATGATATAATTACTAAACAATTAAAATTAGATAATACCTACAATTACTACACAATTAAAAATCTAAAATAAAATAATTCTAACATAAACTATTCAGTATCAAAAAAATCTAAGTAAAAATAAATGAAAATAATACTAATAGGCTTAAATAGTTTTATTTTTCCTCAACTGTTCCAACACTGTACCCTTGAACTTAGGCATACTGTCATTAAAAACATCTACACTTTCACATATAGCATTATATTGCTTCGATACTCTCGATACAACAGAGAACTGTTTAAGATTGGTTCTGGCAAAAGGCATCTGTAACAGTACATTTCCCACTTTCGCTCGCATAGGCAAGCGACGTGGGACACGCAGATTGATAGAACTTAAGAGGGGTGGGCAATTAATTTTATTTCTTAATAAATTATACAGAAAGGTCATATCATAAAGTTGTCTACGTGTTAAAAGGCTATTCATCCTAAAATAGCTTAGTTTATCGGCGTAAGAGGGTAGAACATTGAGTAATTTACCGCAGAACGAAAGGTGTCGCAGAACGAATCTTTTTTGAACTCTTTCAATCCTCAATTGATGAACATTGTATTGAGGAGACCAGACCACGCTGCAGTATTCTATATTACTCCGAACATACGAATTGTATAGTAAAATTTTTGTAGATGGTCTACGAAATTGTTTACTATTACGAACAATAAATCCGAGCATTCTAGCAGATTTTTGAATAATGTAATCTATGTGAGGTACAAAAGTCAGCTTAGAATCAAACAAAACTCCCAGATCTTTTAATATTGATTCTCTACGCAATAGTTGTCCGTCAATAATATAGTTAGATTTGATAATATTCATTTTACGCGTGAACGTAATGCAGCAACATTTGTGAATATTAAGGGACATTTTATTAAGACTACACCAATTGTATATAGCATTGAGATCTGCTTGCAATAGATCACAATCTGTTGAATCCCTAATGGGCTTACAGAGCTTCAAATCATCCGCAAAGAGGTAAACCTTACAATTTTTTATACATGGGACTATATAATTGATGAACAAATTGAATAGCCACGGCCCCAAATGGGAGCCCTGGGGGACGCCAGATGGAACGGAGTACTTATCCGAATTAAAGCCCTTAACAACTACGTATTGAGATCTATCAGACAAGTATGATTTAAACCAATGCAACATTGATCCACATACACCATACAAAGACAACTTCCCTAACAACACGTTATGATTTACTCTGTCGAATGCTTTGGCAAAATCCATATAAATTGCATCAACCTGCAAACCAGCATCGACAGAATTCACCAGATCATTGTGATAAGTCACTAGATTTGTGTTAGTTGAGCGAGAGTTAACGAAACCGTGCTGTTCATCTACTATGAGCTGATATGTATATCTTTTAAGATCCGGATAGATTAAAGCCTCAAATGATTTGGCAAAGATGGACAAAATAGATATTGGCCTATAGTTGGTAATATCTTCTTTACTGCCACTTTTATGCACAGGTACAACCTTAGCTAATTTCCACGCTGTTGGAAATACTCCGGTTGCTAACGATTTGTTCATTATAATGAACAGCGGGTAACTCAACTGTAAAGCGCATCTAGAGATGAAGTATGGTGAAATTCCATCAGGTCCAGCACCTTTATAACTGTCGATATTTTTATAATACTGATATATTCTATCTTGTGTAATAAATAGTCCACCAATAGAGTTGTTTGCGATGTCCTGTGAAGGTGAGCTATGATCGAGGGTATCAGCAGACAATGTATTAGAAGAATGATCGAACGTAGATGAAAAGTAAGACGCAAATAAATTACATACACCTGGACCATCTGAAGTGCTAGAAGAATTTAAAAACATGGTTTGAGGTATTTGAGCACTGCTGTCACGCTTGCTTTTTATGTAACTAAAGAAATATTTAGGATCCTTTCTAATATTGTCTTCTGTTCTGTTAATATAATTATTATAGCAGGTTTTCGCAAGTAATTTACACCTTTTGTTGAGAATCTGTAGTGATATTTTATCTAGCGGGTTCTTATAAACTCTAAACCTGTGAAGTAATTTATTTTGTTCTTTCTTTTGTTATTGTTATTTCTTTAATCAAGTTAATCAATTGCTTATTAAACCAAGGTGGATATCTACCTTTACCAATTTTAGATAATGGGACGTTATTATCTATTATCATGTTTACTTTTGTATAAAATACTGTAACCATGTCATTGACATTTTCACAGTGAGAGAATTCACTCGACCAATCCACCTCATCCATATCTGATTTAATATTAACATAATCGGCTTTGTGGAAGTTTCGCTTTAAGTGACTACGGTTAGCCTTTAATGATACATTATTAACAAATTTAAAATATATATCTAAGGGTGTATGGTAAGGATCGATAGGTACCAAAGGATTTACAGACTCCCTAACAATCACATCCGCCAAATTGCTCAGAACCAAATCAAGTACCTTGCTTTTAATGTTTGTTATGTTATTATGCTGTGTCAAATTACAAAGGGATACAAAGTCTAAAAAATATTTAGCCAATGTGGAATTGTGACTAGTCGAAGACATATCATCAGTATCAGTCCAAGATATATTCCTCATATTAAAATCGCCGATAATACAGACATTATCCATATTCTCTGATACACAGCCAAAATTCTCTGCAAAATGCTCAAGAATATTTTTATTTATAGGGGGAGGAAGGTACACAGCACAAAGGAATATACTATGATGGGAATCTATATCTACCTTAACGTATATATCTTCACATAGGCTATCATATTCCTTGCAACGTGTCGAAAAGAATTTATTAGAGACCGCTATCAAAACTCCCCCGCCTTCCTTAGTAGAGTGAAAACCAGTAGTTTCACGATCCCGCCTATATACTGTATATCTACCATCAAATATTTCGGCATCGAAAACCTTTCCATTAAGCCAGGTTTTAGATAATACTATGATGTCATAGTCTACGCATAAGATATTACACATAAAATCATGAGTTTTGGTCTGAAGACCCCTAACGTTCTGGTAATATATTTTTAAATTTAAAGGATTGAATTTTATAACCAATGCAAATTTTTTCACAAAAATCAGAGAAAATTTATACAAATCACATGAGCCTGTCCAACGTAGCCTGGTTTTTAACATATACAACTGCATCAGTTTCACTTTTTCTCATAAACACACGTCCTTGCTTGATCCAAACAAACAAAAAGCATGTAGTTTTTTATTTGTTAATGATAGGTGCTCAACAATGTAAATAGATGTTTTATCACCACCGACCCCCAAGTGACTGGTATTGATTTTATCATGGTTTTGTTAAAATTGATAGTTTTCGCTAAAAACGTATCACGAATTAGCGGAGTAGCGAGCTTTACGACTATTGAGCGAGGTCTGGTGGTGCCCGGAGTAGACACCACCACGTCGGCGTTTCGCCGAATGATGCTTTGATTGCTGAATCCAAAAACCGATACAGATAATGTTTACCTTGTCTCCGTTCAGTCTGCGTATGTAGCCGGTGGACTTCCTGAGCTAGCTCGAAGGAAGTCGCGGCTCCTGAAGTTCTGCGGTGGATCCACCGGTGGAGACCGGAGCACTACAAATGCCTATTAGGCCACCACGGCTCACACACGCGACGATACTACTTTTGCACAACACCAAGCGGGCTTTCGCACCCCGATATTAGGTGCGCCGCGCAAAACACAATTTGTTAGTTAACTTATATTACATTTTATTCCGGCCCGGACATAACCTCTAACAATGTCATGACATTTCGACTCAACTGACATCTTACATGCGGCCGGCCGCCAAAAAAGGCTCTCACTGCACAGACTACGATGCAGTGTTGCCACTCGCTCTTTCTCGAGCGTGAACAAGGTCTATTGTCATCTTTGTTAGTTTTAGCTACACGGGTACAGTGATGTATATCTGTTTCTTTTAAGTCATAGGCAACAACCTTAGAAAGCTGCATAACAGTTGATATTAGGTTCTCCTGTTTATGTTCGGGGACACATTGTATTTCAAGATTATTGGAACGGCTAAGCTGTTCCGTTACTTGCAGTCTGATTTGTAAGTCCTGCACAGTGCTGTTAAGGTGAGTATTCTCTTTTTCAAGCTTATCGACAGTCACTTTATAGGTGTCAATAGTACTTTTGGCAGTCTCATATGTTTCGTTCAGAAATTTAACACTACTTTCCAAATCAGTAAAATCATTCCTTATAATCTGAAGCTCCGATACAATCATTTCCTTAAGTGCACGATGTAGTTCCTTTTTTAGTGTTGCACTCATAATCCCAAATTCCTCTCTGAATACATCTCTAATGTCATCCCTCGTGAGAGGCGATGAAGAGGTGGAACTTAACATGTCATCATCAGATGACCTAACTGCCAATGTTTTCTTTCGTTGTGTGACATTATCTGTATCAGGAGGAGTAACAATCACATGAGATTCTGCAGGCCGGAGAGGAGTGTTGCTGTTGTCAGTTTTCGGTAGCTTTGAGCGGCAGCCATGACATTTCCATTTTGTTTTCTGCTCGAAGCTCATAGCAGAAAAGCTTTTCTCCGTCACATTAGCACAAGGAAGGTCGTAAGTTTAGAAAAGTTAAGTTAAGTTTACAAAATCCACAGCATAAACAAAATCGGCTGGCGATTTTACTGTTGCACCCAGCACATGACACCAATCCAGAAGCCATCATGCAGCAATGCAAAGCCAAGCAAAGCAAGTGTGTGTGTGTGTCAGCGGGCGAGTGTTACTGCAGAGTGAGACGAAAGATAACGCAAAAAGCAAAAAAAGAATCAAAGCAAAAGCTGCATGTATTTCGCTCCCTTTGCCCGTCCGTCCGTCAATGGACAATCTATGGAATTCTTCGGCGTTATGTTGGTAACTAACATTACTAGATGTCAAAAAGACGTACCCAATCAGCTGTGCGTGGATCTAGCGCGTCATAACCCCTCAGGACGAATAAAAACAGTGGAAAATATCTTGAATGTGTAAATAGTGAAATTCAAATAATAACAGATGATTTCAGTTTTCTTACGGCACGAAATATCCTCTTGTACAGCAACAAAAAGTGGATTTTGAGTCTCGATTCAAGTAATTCACCGCGATGTAGATTCTTATCAATAATTCCAGAAGTCTCAAGATCACTTATTAAAATAAAATCTTACATTTGTGTATAGGAGCAGCTATAGTAAGTGTTTACTTATAAACGGACGTGACGTGATATCATCACGCTAAGATCAATAGGAGCGGAGCACTAATGAAGAATGTTTAAAAATCGGGGGATTTTTTTCCTATTGAGAGCTTCCGCTGCGTGCGCTGCGTAAACAGTTAAAGTTTCGCAAAAGTTATGTATAACAGAATTGTTCCCCTTTAAAAGTTCAAAAAAAAGTCCGCGACAGTATATGTCTATCTTTAAAGGTTAGCTCACTATAACCTTTTTTATGCTAACCAAATTTGTTCTAAAATAATGCATTATTTGCGAAGGTGTTTTTATAAACATGATATTAATCCTTATCAAAATAAATTCGTTATTCATCACAAGTATTTAATTTAAAACAAAGTTGCCCTTTACATCATTCGATTTAAATGATTATCTTAGGAGATATCGCCGTTTTAAAATAACAATACAGCAAAATGCGAGTACTGCGCGCACAATGTGCAAATCCGGCGGGCAGTCATGAAGGGGAAAGGCGGTGGCTCCAGTTAGCTATCTACTTCTGCCGGAAGAAAACAAAACTAAAAATATAGTGTACGCAGAAGTACTTTAAAAAAACATTAGTTTAATTTTTTTGAGAATAACCTACAATCTACATGATATAAGATTATAAGACCCAGTACTTACTCACCTATATAAACGTTAAAGTTAGCGTTAGCCCAAAGTAACTATTCCACGCGGACGAAGTCGCGGGCGGAAGCTAGTGTTGGATACAAAACAAAGCATAGTGCCGAAAACACGAGCTGAAACTACGATACAAGTCAATGGCATCGGGCCAGAGCAGCTGTTATGTACGCTTCATATTTATTGTGTTACGTTTAGTGCAAATTGTATTTCACATAATGTGCTTACGTATTAATCTGCCGTGATCGGGGCTCTGTAAAATCATCCCTATCCGCTGCCTGTTAGGTTGACTTTATGTTTGGTCGCTTGGAGCTTCTGCTATTGGCGCTATACCCGCTTACTTGATAGCGCTGTCTGGCGATTGTAATAGTGTTCTCAATCCTCCTTTGCCTTTCAAAGCTGACATGTCATTATGTCTTAAGCCACATTATTGAACGGATCTCCTTGTTGCTGGTTATCTGTAGTGCAATGAAATAGTTTCTAATCAAATCGAAGAAAATCAAATATCTTTAATCTCTCTCTTATTTCCGTTTTCTTCTCTAACCTTTTTACAGCTCAATTGGCTCAATTGGCTAGATGACTAAAAATTTTTTTTTGCTTTAATAGAAGCTCATTCATATAATAAACAGAAAGAAAAAAACGGTTTTCGAATAACTATAAAAACAACCGAGATATAAGGTATTAAAGATTTTTCTCCATCTCTTTCTAGCAAAACGGCAATTTACAAGGAGTCAATATGGTCGTACTCAACAATGACGTCACAGTTGATGACGGATCTCTCTGTCTAATCGCTTTCAAATTAACAACTTAAAATGCTTGTATCTAAGGTATTTCTAAGCCGATTTTAATTCTAATTTCACAGGACTGCGTCTTTTTCTACGGTATTTTAATATTTAATGACGAGACGTAAAAATTTGAATTCAGTCATCATCCCAATTAGGGCCGATCCTCACTGTAATGCCGTTCACAGTTCGCTCTCGATCCGATCTCGGTCTGGTTAAGTCGTATCATGTTGACTCAATTCCCGATTCAGTCTTGAATCTTCATTAATCAAAGTCGGGTTTATTTGGCTCGTAAATTATTAATTTGTAATATTTGCGGTAAAAAATGACATTGAACTTTTCGATTCAAAAATTAGCTACAAAATCACAGCACAGAGCATTCACACTATGATACATGTCGTGAGAAGTTTAACCTCGCACAAACAAAATTTCTTCTAGACTGCTCTTGACTGGAATAGGATTCGAGCGAAACTTGACTATTACGGATAGTATGAATGCACACAAATATTTCTTTACTTGATAATATTTTACCAGACCGAGATCGGACCGAGAACGAACTGTGTTCGGCGTTATAGTGAGGAGCGGCCCTTATAGTTCAGCAGCCGAGAGAGTGCGTAACAGGTCCTGTCAGATTCTTATGTACTTAGAATAAAGGGCATTTTTGGATTATCCAAAACGCAGTTCTCGAAAATGAACTCTTGTAGGCATAAGCAACTGACAGGACCTGTCAAAAACGCATTCCCGGCGGGTGAACTGTAGGCATTTTTCTGAATTTCCGCTGACGTTCGGTACCGTTAACAGACAAAATATTGTTAAATTTCTTTTTTTCGTCTATTTCCGTGACTTGTACTACAGGTTCCTTTTGGATACCTACCTCAGGCATCAGACTCCCACATGTGAGAGTTTGATGCCTGAGGTAGGTATCCAAAATTACAATTAAATTAAACACAGTACAATTAAATTAAAATCAATAACGTTATTTAAAACGTTATTAATTTTAATTTAATTGTATTGTAACTTATTACATTTGTTATGTGATGAGTAAATAAACAGATTATTAATAATGAAACAGCTTACGTATATTGCTTGCTTGCGACATTTATTAAGATTAATATATGACATCACGAGCGCTACTACTAAGTATATTTGTTTTCAGTAGGTACATTTAATTAAGTCGGCCTCGAAGTTCACACATAATAATAACGCATGGATGTAGAAAGATTGCGTTCCTCCGTCCTGCGATATTTCGATATGTTCATTCGGGAATATTATGTATCTTAACAAAAACCTGCGAAAAATTTGAATTATTGGTAACACATTGGAAATATTAGACAAAGAAAAAGTGGCCTTTTGAGAAGAAATCGGAATCTATTCATTTCATTCTAAGTATTCATCGATTAATCGCAAATGTGTGACACGTCCTTTACCCGTTACCAAATTCCTGTTGTCTAGTGAGTGTAACAAAAGTTTCTAGTTGAAGAAAACTGGTGAGTCAATACTCACTAGTTTTCTTCAACTAGAAACTTTTGTCACAGTGGCCGTGACTGTGAAGTTGACTGTCATTTCGGATAGTTATAGCTGACATGCGAAGATGACTTTTACAATGTGGTACTTTCATATGCTAAAGTTATTATAAAAGGCTTAGTAAATATTAAGAAAAAGCTTAAGTCTATTCCAGGTTTTCCTATTAGTTTTGAATGTTTTTCTTTAAACTTTCCGACAATTTTTTAGTTTTTTTGTTGTCGTATAAAAAAGGTAGGTATAGTATACTTTTATGAATCAAAAGCATATCAGAGTATTTATCAGTTTAGAAACATGCGGTAACCCAAAATTACAAAGCGAATGATGCGATGCTGTTGCAAGAAATGGCATTGATATAAATATCAAAAACTAAGAATTGTATATGCGCTAAAAAGCTTTAAATACCTCGAAAATTGTAAATATTTTTGCCGGCACAAACAATTTATCTTGTAACTACGGAACAATAGATTTCTTCGCTTAGGGTAACTTTGTTCAGTTCTCGGGAAAAGAAATAAAGTTGTAGTCGTTTCTGCGGATACTAGGAATTAATATAATTCACTGATTCACAAGTGTAGACGATAAAAGAGACGCAGGTAAATGAAGTTTTCTGTCGTTCACTGTCAAACTACTCAAGAAATACTCAAGTGACGTGAGGACCACTCTCGAGAAACTGTGGAAGGTGGACAGGTGAAGAGGGTCGTATTTTTGAATAATTTCTGAGGCGTTGGGCACTCATCAAGCGTTGTTTTCACTCGAATTCTATTGATTACATTTCGTTTCGAAAATTAATAGGAATATTAAATGAAAATAATGTCAAAAATCAATATTTCCAGTACTTATGTACTTCTCACGATAGGAATCTTCGATCTTCTTTCAATCGATCAATTAAGTGTCCTTCTCATCACTCTGATGCTTTTCATTCTTCGTTCTTTGTGCAATCGATTCTCTCCTGGAACACTCTTCCTCCCGATTTAAGAATGTCTGAATGTAGTTCAGCGGCATATGCAGTAAAAAAATAAGACAACTTTCTAACATTGAAACGGCAAGATTGATTTACTTTAGTTATTTTCACAGTGTCATGTCGTATAGACTTCTACTGTGGGGATCGGCTGCTAGTATAGAAAGTATTTTCAAACTTCAAAAAAGAGCAGTTCGCGCTATTTATAATTTACGAACAAGGGATTATCTAAGAGATTTCTTTAGAGAAATTAATATATTGACTTTAGCAGGACAATACATTTATGAAAATTTGATTTATGTCTATAAAAATTATAATACATTTGAAACCAATTTCCAAGTTCACCAGTTAAACACAAGAAATAAAAATAAACTTGCCGTTCCAACGTACAGGCTCCAAAAAACTAGAGGCTCATTTATGGGGAAATGTATAACTTTTTACAACAAAGTTCTACAAAGTGTAACTGACTTGCCCTTTCATAAGTTTAAAGCGCATGTAAAAAAGACTTTAATGAGTAAAGGATATTATAAAGTCAAGGATTATTTAAATGATGCCAATGCTTGGATTTAATGTGAAGTTATTATTCGTTATAATGCAAATAATCGATTTTGAATTAGACCAACTTACCATATCTTTAGTAATAACAAATTATTGTATACGTTTTTTTTACATTTTAAGTATACCGGGTGTAACGGAATACCGAAATAATATTTTAAGGTTGTTGATTTACAAAAAAAAATGTTTTATGACTATTCTCTTTATTTCATTATATGCCTACTTTCGATTTAATATGCTTAACTGTTAAGCGTATTAAATCTAAAGTAGGCATATAATAAAAATACAAAGAAAAGTCATAAAACATTTTTTTTATTAATCAACAATCTTAAATATTATTTCGGTATTTCGTTACACCCGGTATATAAGCATACAGATTGTATTTTTTAAACTTGTAATGAATATGTAACAAAACCAAGATTATAAGTGGCGATTTAAAAGAGGAGATAAAAAAAAATTGACCTTACGAGTTTCTTGCCTGTTCTTCTCGAGAAGGCTCTCCCAATTTCCGAACAGGTGTAGATTCAACTTTTTTTTTTCATTCCTACTTGTATTTGCAGACATCTTAAGTATTTTCAGAATGTATGCACATACAAGGTTATATATGTTTTCTTTAAATTAGAATGCTTTGCTTTGTTTTGACGTCAATAAGTGCCTGTAAAGGCCTATGTTGAATAAAGATTTTTGAATTTGAATTTGAAGTAGTCTGTATGCATTCAAAAGGAGACTATACGTATATTTCTGTCAGTTGACTACCAATGACACACGACATTACTATCTTTTCCATTCTTTTATTAATGCAGATTCAATTATCATACTATTCGGCGATATGTCTTTATTATATATGTAATATTATAATATGTATTTGTATGTATAACATAGTGTATGTATTATTTTATATTTATAGTTTGTGTAATTTTATTTTATAATAGTTTTCATCAAATTTATTAGCCACATTTATTTCTTTCATCTACCTCATGATTCTCAGATTCACCCTAAGGTTGACTGGCAGAAAATACCTTTGGCATTAAGTCCGCCTTGTACACCATTGTACTAAAGAATAAATAAATATTTTTTTCGATTTTCATCTAAACTAAAAGGAAAATCGTAGAAATCGCGCGAAAACGACGTTCAATGAGAATAAAAATATTTTTTATTAATCAACAATCTTAAATATTATTTCGGTATTTCGTTACACCCGGTATATAAGCATACAGATTGTATTTTTTAAACTTGTAATGAATATGTAACAAAACCAAGATTATAAGTGGCGATTTAAAAGAGGAGATAAAAAAATTTGACCTTACGAGTTTCTTGCCTGTTCTTCTCGAGAAGGCTCTCCCAATTTCCGAACAGGTGTAGATTCAACTTTTTTTTTTCATTCCTACTTGTATTTGCAGACATCTTAAGTATTTTCAGAATGTATGCACATACAAGGTTAAATATGTTTTCTTTAAATTAGAATGCTTTGCTTTGTTTTGACGTCAATAAGTGCCTGTAAAGGCCTATGTTGAATAAAGATTTTTGAATTTGAATTTGAAGTAGTCTGTATGCATTCAAAAGGAGACTATACGTATATTTCTGTCAGTTGACTACCAATGACCTACACACGACATTACTATCTTTTCCATTCTTTTATTAATGCAGATTCAATTATCATACTATTCGGCGATATGTCTTTATTATATATGTAATATTATAATATGTATTTGTATGTATAACATAGTGTATGTATTATTTTATATTTATAGTTTGTGTAATTTTATTTTATAATAGTTTTCATCAAATTTATTAGCCACATTTATTTCTTACATCTACCTCATGATTCTCAGATTCACCCTAAGGTCGACTGGCAGAAAATGCCTTTGGCATTAAGTCCGCCTTGTACACCATTGTACTAAAGAATAAATAAATATTTTTTCGATTTTCATCTAAACTAAAAGGAAAATCGTAGAAATCGCGCGAAAACGACGTTCAATGAGAATGTTCATTTGTAGTTGAATATGAAACATTTTACTGGACACATTCACACTGGACTCCAGCTGTACAAACGTAACGAAAACATTCGCCCCAGGGTGGGATCAAGATCCAATAGCACCCATTTTCTTGATTGTCAAATCAATCGCAACTTAAACATCCGCATACAATTGCGAAACTACACGAGCGTGGATATCCTTTAACTGGTGACGTGCCCGTCTCACAGACACCCCAAATAGTTTTTTCATTGTAACTCTCTCAATTTTCGTTGCATCCTCCTGTGCGTCACAGTACCTTCCTATCTCGTTCGGTTCTATGGATCAGTGATCGCTGCGCTTGCATCACGCCTGCCATGTATCCTGTGCGGGTATTGTTCCGTCTCACAGACGTCAGGTCGGTACTAAGTGATTTTTTCATGGTGTCTTTAAGTAGTCATATCACTGATTATGCCATTTTTTATAGCGTCTTAACTTCACAACGGTGTCAATAGTCAATCTGTGATACGGCTTACTAAATGCATTGAGGGCACTAATCGTAATATAACGGCAGACAATCACAATTGGTAACAATTGAACTATTGATTTTCTTCGGCAAGAAAAATCTCAGTGATATTTTTTTGCCTAAGAAAGTCAATAGTTAGCAAAGCATTTAGTTAGCCGTAACACAGATTGAGTAGAGATTGATTGGACCAAAGGCTGCCCCCAAGAACTTCTACTTCTTGCCCGCCAAGTACCAGCTGGATAAGGATAAGATTTGCGCTATAATGTTCAAGCAGACTAAAAAGGCATTGAGTACGCCTTTTTAGTCTGTTTTATTAGTTAGCACGTATATCATTCAAAAATGTGCCTAACTTGATGAAAGTAAGCATGTGTGTGAAGAAGAAAAATTGCCATACTTTGATGGTTGTGATTTTTTTAAATATGTACCTTTTTCGATCTCTATTGAATATACCTAGTTGTTTAGTTATCGCGTAAATAAAAAATATATTTTTTGTTAATATCTTATTATGTTTAATGGGCAAAAGAGGCACTTTTCTAGTTTAATGTATTTTTCCAAATTTTTTGGTCATAGAAAAATAAATATCGTTTATTTCACTATTCAATTGTTTTATTTTTAAACTTAATTTGTATTTATAATAATTAAAGTCAGGTTTACTTAGGCGTTACATAAACTGTTCGATATTATGAATGTAAGAGGAATAAACAGCGCATTTTGCATGACGTGTCTCAGACGTCACATCACCAGTAAATCAACGCTCAGGGTAGGTCACCAGTCAAAGGATATACACAATACTGCCCCCTAACCATGATCGCCCCAAACAATATTAAATCCGCGCTGAGAGCGGGATGCGGGCGCTGAGGCGCTGACGCTCCTACGGCGAAGGAAAACATGGTGAGGAAACCTGCATACACCTGCGAAGTAATTTAAAGGTGTATGTGAAGTCAACCAATCCGCACTGGGCCAGCGTGGTTTGACTAAGGTCTAATCGCCCTAATTAGTTAGGGTAGGCTCGTGACCCTCGGTGGGGACGTATATGTACTGTGATGATGAGAGCGGGATGGCGCTACACGCAGTAATAGCGGTGTCTCTGTTTCATTATTGTTTTAACCTTGCTATACGAGATTATGGTAAGGCCCCAGAACCTAGAGGCAAACTGCTTTTCCCACTTTATATATGCTAAGAGAAGTTTTAGAAGTAAGTTCTAAAATATTTTAAGGTATTTCTACATCACTTTGTCGGCGTGGCTACTTTTTAAAAAGAATTAGAACCATAAATAATTTTGTTTACTGCCAATTTTTGTACCTAATCCTTACCTTGTTTCATACCGAGGTTGATCAAACCAACCTGAACCGTCCTCCCCTTGGTTTATAGAGTATTTTGTATCCTACAACATCAAATTATCTTTAATGGATTTGTGTCTTGCCTGCATTTGGGATTTGTAAGAAAACTTAGAAAATTAACTACACGTGACAGAATAAAGTTTATTATTGTACTAAAAAATATAAGTAAAGAATATTTTTTTACAACTTTATGTTTTACCCAATTATTGACATATTAGTTAAAATACATTATGATAGTATAAAGAACCATTGAAATCACACCTATCTCCGCAATACCACTCAAAATAGGCGAACGGAATAACACTACAGCGGTTTTTCTTCTCATACGGAACCCAGAAAACCGTATACACTTTTTTGCCGACGAGTAGCCTTAATTTGCCAAATAAGAGACTGGCCGTTTCCTTTCTTTCGTAATCTCAGCAAATCTTTCTTAAAAATAAATTAAAAACGAACACGGCTACGGGAAACTTTGTTTTAATTTCCTCCCGAAAAGACCTTTACGTATTTAATTAATTAGAACGCTTTTAAATGCACAGTCGAGTTATACGAAAACTTTTCTTTTTTCGGCCTCAAATAGAATTGGAAATTGCCTATTCAAATGATTATGATAATTATCAAACTGAGATTGTATAGTGTGATGATTCTCCGTATATATTTAGGACATGCACAAAATCGTTGCCCGAATTGATGATTACGATCTCTGCAACATTACTGTGTGATAGAATCTTGCACTCTTCGCTGTTTGAATTGGAAAAATTAAATGTAAAAAAAACCTTTTTAATAACAAGCTTTTATTTAAATGCGCTAAAAAGAAAAAATAAACTTTTACACTAAAACTTTTACTTATAACGTTATTTCACATTTGACGCAATTTATATGACATAAAAGCTTGTCGCCGGAACATCTATACAGAATTTTAGCTCAATCGGTTAAAGATATCTACTTCAAAATTGATTTTTTTGGCTTAAGAAGTACGCCATAAATGATTAATAGTGACACCACATAATTTTCAAGTTATTCTTAGCAAGATCTTTTATTTGATACCCATATTGTAGGAGTGTATTTAAAATAATTGGTCCGCCATCTTGGATTTAGAGTGACGTCACACAGTTAACCATGCATTTTTATCCAAACTGTGTGTGTATACAAAATTTCACCTCAATCGGTTAAAGATATCTACTTCAAAATTGATTTTTAAGCTTTAGAAGTCCGCCATATTGGATTAATAGTGACGTCTCATTATTTTTCGAGTTACTCTTAGCAAGACCTTTTATTTGATACCCATATTGTAGGGGTACATTAAAAATAATTGGTCCGCCATCTTGGATTTAGAATGGAGTCACACAGTCAACTATGCATTGTCATCCAAACTCAACGTGTATAAAAATTTCAACTCAATCGGTTAAAGATATCTGCTTCAAAATTGAGTTGCAAAATTTCACCCGAACATCCATACTTACTCGTACATATTTACATACTTACATTGCAAGTTAAATAAAAGCTTGTAAAAAATGCATTAACCGACTTCACAAAAAGGAATCAATTGAACTGTATGTTTTTTATGTTTGTTACCTCATAAGTCTGTCATTTATTACCCGATTTGGAAAATTCCTTTTTCGTTTGAGAGGAAGTCAGGAGTTGGTGATGGAATCCCAGGAAAATCGAGGAAAACTCTTAAGTTTATAGGCATGTCTAAGGTGTTTCATTTTTATTTGAGGCTTTTCAGTTATTTGCGTCTGCTTTTAGTCATGAGCTGAGATGATTATGGAAGGATAGGTAATTGATTTTTGCGAGTTAAATGCTAGTTGTTTTTAATACAATAGGCACGTTTCTTAAATAAAATACCGGAGGGAAACTCTGTACCAGGGTCTACTGTTTGGGTATCTCTGTCTTACCTATTTTTACCGCAAATATGAACTTATGATCATCGATCATATTATACGCACCGAGTTCAAAGTAAAACATGTAATGTTATTTTTTTGTATTCTTATACTGTTTTTGACTTTTTTGTGTCTTTGAAGTCGGTTTTATTTTTTTTGTTATTTCCGTTTCGGAGGAGTTTGGTTACAAACACTGTGTCACGAGAATTTTATATATTAAGATAAATATATTATTTCATCCTAAAATAAGTGTGTGCAAGAATATACATTCATTAAAGAGATTTCCGAATAGTTTATATAGCAACATTGCAAGTTCTTAAATCATTTAAGAATAATCATTAATGCATTAATTAAATATGGAATTCTGTAAAAAAATGTCAATAAAAGTGCCATGTGATGATGAGTAGTGGTGTAGCATTGTGGACCCTACCACACGGTACGGTACGGTTTGTACATATTTCCCCTTGAAAAAAATGTGATAAACACCTCACAGATTAAAAAACCCGAGGCCAGCAGCGGGCACTAGCGGTTAATGTTGAAAAAACTGCTGCTTAGTTGTGAAGTACAAAAAGACCTTTATTATTACTGTTATAACAAGTTAAGCGACACTCGACGAAACTTATCCAAAAACACACTTTAAATTTTATTGTTATTTGAACAAGCACGCAATAAATTGAGAGAACCTTCTTTCGTGGAGTCGCTTGAACATTAGACAAAATTATGTTAGCTCTCACTAATGGAGCCTTAATGGTTTGGAGATCTTCTGCGTGCTAATCGATTAAACTCCGACCTTTTTGTCTGCAGCGCAGAGTTCAATTCAGTGCAACCAACTCAGAACTCCTCGAACAGCGAATGTCTAGTGAAGCACTACGATTTTCCAGTGCCAGTAGTAATTTTCCTCAAGAGAAAGTATGAGAGTGAATTCGCTTGATTGCGCGGTAAATCCTCTCTCTCTCTCTCTCTCTTCATTAAGGAGTAATACATTATTATTTAGGTGTTATGGATATGAGTTAAAAGTACGCGAAGCAAAGCTAACCTTAATAACACTAGAATACCTAAACGTTTCATTCATGAAGTATATAGAGCATCAATTTAATTTTCAGTTACCGCTTTTGTGTTATTGTTGTTGTAAGCATAGAAATTTCGGCTGAGATGACGTTTTATAAAGGAATAAAATTGTATAGCTAAAGGATAGTTTTAATTATTAAACTTTATTTTTTAGTGTAGTGTTGGAAGCAACACTACACGGTTATATTTATTATTAAGAATGCGGTAAGTATACTCTAACTTTACTCAAGTTTCGTTTTCCTACAAATCTTAAATTGATATCTGGGAGTTTTCCAGAAGCTCAAATCAAAAAATGTAATATTATTTACGATAGAGGAATTTATTTTATTCTAGGTAATAAAATAATGTTTGAGCCCCCGTCATTGACATCTAAATAATACTGCGAAAATTACGTTGTTCGCAATAAATAATATCGGCACACAATTTTATCAAGATCAGCATGATTTGATGAGCACGAAAAT
Source organism: Schoenobius gigantellus (assembly GCA_963935595.1). Taxonomy (NCBI): domain Eukaryota; kingdom Metazoa; phylum Arthropoda; class Insecta; order Lepidoptera; family Crambidae; genus Schoenobius; species Schoenobius gigantellus. Next base: position 28,022,240 of record OZ012554.1, read on the forward strand.
TGAAAAAATAAAGTATAAGTAACCCACTTCTGTGAAATTGAACGAATGGACGTTGGTATTTTTCGGGATGATGAAAATTCTCATTTTTTTCCAATATTTTAATAACGCGGCGATTATTTGAAATCCAGAGAAATTTTCCTGTATTTTTTTTTTCAACAATGTTTCATTGAATATTTGTTGTTAAAATTTTTAATAATGACGTAATCAAAGGAATATAGGTAAGTACTGCAAAATCAGTTGCTGTAACAGAGACAGCTTGTTATATTGAAATCAATAGTTATGAGGGCTTCGTCGATACCGCGGTCGTCAATTCCTGGAATCACGGCCTCATTAGAGCCGGAGCAAGGCCATTGTAATAATTTTCTCGGAAACAATGGACGGAACGAACTTTATTTTGATAAAAAGAATACAGCACGGTGCAGAATCGAACGTCACGAAAAATAAGAATGAAGCTGCTCGGAAAGAGTCTAATAATGGTGTAGCATGTTTTCATATTTGTTTCCTGGAATTATTAAATCTTTTCGCTGGTTTGCTTTTGCCATTAACACATATTCGTTTATTTTTGTTTGACAAAGTTCATCATCATCATTTCAGCCAAGAGACGCCCACTGTTGGACATAGGCCTCCCCCAAGGATCTCCATGCCGATCGGTCCTGTGCCTCCCGCATCCAGCGGCTTCCCGCGACCTTCACCAGATCGTCGTTCCAACACTGCGTTTCCCGGTACGCGGCCGCCACTCGAGGACCTTTCCTCCCCAACGGCCGTCAGTCCTACGAGCGATGTGTCCTGCCCACTGCCACTTAAGGTTTGCAATTCTTTGGGCTTTGTCGGTAACTTTAGTTCTTCTACGGATCTAATCATTTCTGATGTGATCACGTAGAGAAACCCCGAGCATAGCCCTCTCCATTGCCCTTTGAGTGACTTTGAGCTTTCTTATGAGACCCATTGTAAGCGGCCACGTCTCAGTTCCGTATATCATCACTGGCAACACGCACGAATTGAAGACTTTCGTCTTGAGAAACTGCGGTAGATGGGTCGAGAATATGCTGCGTAGCTTCCCGAACGCTGCCCAGCCGAGTTACTAAGTTACCGGAATATTATTTTGCGTATTGGGTTTTGTTCATTATATTAACGGAAAAATCCACAATGGGGCTCGATAATGGATCGTTCCGGACCGACCACCCGAGTTCTCCACCCGGTTGGTCAGTTAGAAATAAATATTCTCAACCATCCAACTCGTCTATCTGGTTAATCAGTTATTAACCAAAGACACTAACCGACAACTTGTATAGTTTTAAGAACACTTGATAACAGGGGGGACAGAGTATAGAGACGGAGCTCTTGTTGATGGAGTAATAATTAAGACATATTTAATAAGAGTTTTCGTTTTGTCGTCAATAAGTGCCTGTAAAGGCCTATGTAGAATAAAGATTTTTGAATTTGATTTTGAATTAGAGAGGAGAGACCCTGGACTTAAAAGTATTAAACAAAATTTAGCCCCTGGACTCAACATGTGAGAATAAAATGTTCTTTAAAAAAGTTCTGTCTTGCAGTAACGTTGCATGCGGTTGTGTTTAACTAATAGTCTTTGCGATGGCTCTGTAGCTTTACAACATATTGATTATTTTCATTAAAAGTAAGGTCTAAAATTAAAACCAGACAACAGCGAAAAATCACATTTCAAAAAGTATGAAACAAGAACATATTTTCATCTGAAATCGTTAAGTGCAAACTATTCAATATTTCGCCATGGTGATAACCTCAAAATAAGAAGTTGATTAAAATAAATAAAAAATCTTATTGGAGAATCGTATACCGGGTCTGAGTGTTCTCAATCACTAAATCACAAGGGTAGTTCTTATGAAATGAAACCCTACCTTTCATTGCTATAGACGACATCATCACGAGGCTGTGAAGTAGTGTCCAAAACAGCCGCTTTAGCATCTTCATTGTAACTCACACCACTTCACATTATAATGCACTATAACAGGTTTTCTTCCATTAAATTCATTTCCCCTTTCCCACATAATCTGAAACAAATAAAATACACAGGAATAAAAAAGTTTGGTCAGTGTAAAATTAGGAGCGTGGAAGGCGAATTCCAATAATATGATTATTCCAATGTGACTAGTGACTCAAGCTTTACAATAGAAGAAGACTGAAAGTTTTTATTCGAGACATGTTTCAGTTACCTCCCATTTTAACTGACTTGCATGCAAGGTTTGTTGAACCATGTCAAGCTGGTCTTTGTAATTTGGCAGAAACGAAAAAGTTAAATCTGAACACGATGACCTACTCTAGACCTGATGAATTCTAGACACTTAATGAGGTTCACATGGATTTGATATTCTTCACTTATTATTTTTTTATTAGTAATTCGTTTAAAAACGTGAAATGAACAGTTTTCACTTCAATAGACTAGTTAGTAGTTCGACTTTTTGAATTAAAGCGCACATTATCTCGAAATATGAGAGTTCAGGGGTCTAAAATTTTGTGCTTGTGAGATTTTTATTTCTTAGAGATTATAATGTCTGTGGTTAGAGGTTAAACTCAAACCCACAAATATTAATTCAATATAGACCTTTACATGCACTTACTGATGTCAAAGAAAATGCAAAAATCTAATGAACTAAGATATAAAATCTATTATTTAAAGCTTGTACGTATGTACATACTTTAATGATAGGGAGCTCCGGGGAAATTTTTCTGCTCGGTTTGGTTGGAGGTAGGGCTTCTGAGCCCGCCTGGCTAGCTACCATCGTCTTATCCAAGTTTGTCGTCATTATAACAATGCTTTTAGCATCATTGTGTTCCGACAATTTACAGGTAAGATAGCCAATTCCTCAGTTGTTGAGGAGTCCAGGCGAAGCTCGCTTCCACCTTCGGCCTTATCGTCACTTACTATCAGGTGAGATGAAACGAGAGTTTCCCTGTCGTATGTAAAAAAAAACATACACCCCAAAGATATGGCTATAGTTATTATTTTTTTAATACAAAAAAAAACATAATTAAGGTGTATGGAAATACAAGTAAAATTTAAAAAATATATGTGGGTTATTATGAGTGGTCTGCGGTCACTATGAAAGCTGTAGTGAGAACTCATACATCACATAATTAATGTGTTCAAGGCCAGATCACACCAAAGTATATTTACGTCTCACTGCTAAGCATGGGCCTCTTTTTTGATGAGGAGGAAGTTGACCTACTACACCACGCTGACCAAACGGGCCGGTGTAGGGTTTTTAGTTATCTATCTCTATGCTTGCAGAGGTGTAGTTGCAGTAATATCTCTTAGTCAGCTCTGACGACATCCCTAGGAAAAAGAAAGACACGGTGACACGTGTATTTTAGTTCAACACCGCCCCTGGGCTCAGAAACTCTAGCCCACTAACCGAATCTTGCATGAGCCCCGGAGCTTCAGATCAGGGTCTGATCATCTCAACCACTACGCGGAGGCAGTTGAGACCGGATTAGAATAGTTGAAAAATCTATTAGTAAGTACTTACTAGCAGTAATACTAGCAGTATCCGTAGATATTTTACCTGTTAAGGGGGTACACTGCAATGGGGTTGCAGTGTTCAGTATTCACGGTAGGACAATAGAGTTTTAGTTTATTACCTGACCCGCGGGCTTATTACGAATTTTCAGCTTGCAACGGCTTGTTACGGGACTTCGCGCGACGGTGGTTTAAGATCCGGAGTTGGTACGATAGAGGTGAAGAGCGAAGAGGGCGACCGCTCGAAGAAGGAAGAGGAGACTAAAGATAGACGAATCCATCCAAGTATCACGAACAGTGGGCACACAGTGACCTTGCGGCAGACATCGAAAGCATACCGTATACCGGGAACCTTTAAGGGGAGAGGGACACGGGGACAAACAGGGGCTGGGTGGTTGGAGGGATTTGTCTCTAAAGATCGGTAATATGAACCTGCCGGCAACGCGTTGCTGTAGCTCAATAGTAAGTATGCACTGTCCCTGGCTTTATTGTTGACTCAGATTCAAATATACAGGGTTACTTTTCGAACAGGAGCCACATTGTGTGTACTTGTTCAGTCAGACAAGCAAACTGAATAACTTTTACTATGGGACCAATCCTGAAATCGCGAAAAAAAATAATTATGATTGTGGTAATTTAGTTTCTTAAGTATGCTGTGTTTGTAAATGTTGTTAATATGTAAGGAAAAGTGTTATAATTATAATTGTTGGAGACCTAAAAAAGAAAAACATACCTACGCTAGATAACCAAGTGTTGTACTAACTTTCAAACTTTCGTGTTGCATTATCAATATAAATATATAAACGCCGCCTGTGACCACGGCTGGTGCAACCTAGCCGAAACGTCAGGCAATAAAATAGGTATGTAAATACCTCGTGTTTATCGTGTTAATTCCCGTTTATATATTTATATTGAACCAAGTGTTGTGTCGATAAATTAACTCGCACTGTGTCGCCGTCTGTTAGAAACTTATGGAACTTGCAACATGTAATGAACATTTAATTCGCAATAGTAAGTATTGAGGTCAATTATCGAGATAAAAAATATCAAATTTTCAAGTTGGACCAAATTGCATACAGTAAGCCAAACTTCATTAAAAGGGGTTAAATAATTTCGATGTGTATCCCTCACGAACATTGTGATGAGATTTTTTATACTCGTAAATATAAATTGTAAAAGTGTGCTAGAAGCTCTAGCATCTAGCCTACAACTATAAGGACTACTCACTTCATCAAAGCTCGTTGTAGTGGCAAATTTTCTTGGATTCAACGTCTTTGAATGGAAATCTAAATGGAAAATGTATTTTATTGCAAAGTTTGCCGTCTCAAATCACGCCCCGGAAACGGGTTGCGTGAGGTTAACCATCAAGGTGTCTGATCTGCGATCCAATTTGAGCCTTAACCCGAAAAGCAGAGGCGCAAAATCGATTGGCGAATCAAACGTCTACTCCTTGTAAGGCTTAAGTGAATTCGATTAGAAATCTTCGAATTATGGCAAATTTTATGTATCTAATGTTAGGATTGAATCTTAAGAAACAGAATTTAAATGATTATTTTTTAATTGAAAAAATTCTAGCTCCTTATCTACAAGAAACCTTCCATCATCACCTCAGTAACATGAAATGATGACTACCAGATGCAAAAACTTGAATATCTTCAAAAAACATGTAACACGTTGAACATGCCTATGAAATTTGAGGGTTCTCTCGATTTCCCGGGAATCCCATCATCAGATCATGACTTGGTGACAATGGGACCACCCCCGGAGTATACCGTTTTGAATCCAAAAAAAAAATAGAAAATCAGTCCAAAAATGGACGAGTAATACAGACGAACATATAATCCCCCTATTTGGAAGTTTGTAAAAAAATTAAAAATTGATAATGGATGGCAGAAAATTAAACAGTCCCCTTGATTTTGAGCACTTACAGAAGTCTGCAGAGAATTACTTTCACGTTGGCAACCCAGAACCCTGCATCCGATACAGTCGCGATGAAACATTGGTATAGGCGCAAATTGTCTACCTTTACACGCGTGCTACTGAAACAAAGCAATGTTGTGACGAGGTCACGATGTAAACTCGTATGCATCGGATACAAATTTTAGTCAATTCTTGGGGTAGTGAGACAAATTGAGATTATAAAATAGTTTTATGGGAGCAGATCTAAAGTGAAAAATAATAAAAAATACAACCTACATTTTGTTTAACTTAGTGTTCAGAAGAAAATACAAAAACTAGATTTATAACTTTTAATAACAGACGAAAGGTGGGCTCTTTTTTTTTAGAATGTTCATTTAGCTCAACAATATTGGACCAATCCTATACATTTACCTTCATTAATACTATATCTTTACCTTTATCGATAAATATTAATCTATTATGTAAAATATATGTTATATACAGTTATTATCTACCGGTGGTTATTTACCGGAGGGAGACTGTACCTGGGCCGTGTGCATGGGTACCTCCGTCTTACCTATTTCTGCCACAAAGCAGCAGTACTTGCATTGCTGTGTTCCGGTTTGTAGGGTAAGATATGGCATTGAAATTACTGGGTACCGTGACTTCAGTACATCTTAAGTCACAAGTTGGCAACGTACACTGTGGTTCTCGTGGGGTTGCAGTTTTGCAGCGAATCTCACAGGAGCCGCATGTATTATAGGTGACTGTTACCACTTACCATCAGGTGGGCAGTTTGCTTGTTTGCCAACTTAATTGCAATAAAATAAAAATATATAATATCAAAAACGAAAATAGGCGACGACAATAAATGAACGCAGCTTTTCAACAACAAACCGCCGGCGTTTACTACTTAAGTTCTGTACAATAACGTCTTATATTCAGAGATACCTTCATTCAACAGAAGTGATTCAATTTTCCTAATTTCCCCTGATTAATTCCTGGCCCGGCGATACCGTGGCGGCTTTCAACTACATTTTATTACATTTCGCACAATAGCACCGCTTTCTCGCGGTAATTACGTGCTTGCACAAAGACCACACTGAATGGTAGTCAATCTCACGCGACCTTGTGTATTTTCTGACAATAGTCTATGGAAACAGACACGTTAATAGCAATAGTATTAGTAGACAGACAAATAAATAGCAAATAAAACAGTTTAAAGATCAGAAAGCTATTTTCAAATATTTTCAGTTCTAACGGAATAAGAAACCTCTCTGAAGGAATACTGCGTACGGTCCACCAGTGGGGCTAGCACGCAGGAGAATCGAAAATCGAATCGAAATCCGAATCGAGGAGTTTGTATGGCAATTTTATTAGCGCCACGGCGGTGAGTAGCAGAACTAATCGAGGAGTTTGTATGGCAATTTTATTAGCGCCACGGCGGTGAGTAGCAGAACTAATGAAATTGCCATACAAACTCCTCGATTCGGATTTCGATTCGATTTTCGATTCTCCTGCGTGCTAGCCCCACTGGGTACGCATTTTTTAAGACAATGAAATTCAAATTCGCATTCGAAATCGTAAGATTCGAATTCGAATTACCAAATTCACTATTTTTGAAGTTTCATTCAGTGAATTCTGCGACGAGTGGTCCTACCCACTCGTTGTTGATTTCTACTAGTAGAATATACGCAACGTAATATAAGTTCCTTTTTACATGCGATTCATCGCTGGTTTTTTAAATAAATGAGCTATTACAATGTTATTGCGTACCGGATTTTATTTTTTCTGCGTGTAACGGAGAACATAGGATTTGTTTTTATTGACAATACTGAATTCGAGTGATTCAAAAATCTTAAAAATTGGAAACAGTAGAAAATAATTTCGCACGTGATTTGCATTCGTGTTCGAATTCAAGATTCATTTCTAATGATTCAAAAATGCGTCTCCTGGTCGACGCTTACAACACGGGTATCGCTTACGCGTTGCCACCCCTTTAAAATATATACCTTGCTTGATGAACCCACGCTGTAGGTAGACTCTTGAGTAAGCCTTGACAAGGAGTTCATTACACAGAAATTTCACCTAGAATCATGAAATGTGAAAGAAGCAAGCTCTTATAGCATAGTCACGATAAAAGGAAAAACTCTGAATACCGTCAATATGTAGTGATACAATCTCGAAGTTTCAATGATGCCATGACTTTTATATGACTATGTTAACATGGCTAGTATACTTAAATAAGTTTTTTTTATTATATAGGTCTGGTATAGTCATTCGATGAGCAAGTCCAACTTGCACTTAGCCCAATTTTTTCATAGTGCACCCATTTACAATGAAACGATTTCTGTTTAGTTATTATTATTACACTACACATATGTATATTACATTTCAGTTCTGCTCTCATAAAGGTTTTCCTCTGGTATGAGATACAGGCTCTTCGTTCATGTATACCTACATTGTTATGTTATTCTAAAGAGGAGTAGGTACATAATACTTTATACTTATTAAACACGATTTATTTCATCATCACAGCTCATATACGTCCCCACCGAGGGGTTCGAGCCTACCCTATGTTAGGGTGATTAGGCCTTAGTTAACCACGCTGGCCCAGTGCGGATTGGTCGACTGCACATACATCATTGAATTTCTTCGCAGATGTATGCAGGTTGCCTCACGATGTTTTCCTTCACCGTAGGAGCGTCAGACAAATGTACATATGAAATTCGAATCGAAAAACACATTGGTACATGGCGGGTCTCGAACCCCGACCCCCCGATTGGAAGGCAAGTGCCGAAACCACAGCGCCACCGACGATTTATGTACTCATTTTAATTGCACGATTTATTGTGTGTGAGTATGCTAATTGTTTTTATGCGTATTTTTAGAGTTCCCAGCAACTTTAATTAGGTTTCCGCCATAACACGATTAATTTTTGGAAAGAAATTAGGTAACTCGAAAAACAACTCAATTGCACGTCTCGCATTGAACGTTAGCTATAGATAGTATAATATGGTCTAGCTAGAAAACAAAACATTAACATTATGGCCTCTGCAGTAACGAACGATTCATTTGAAAACGGAAAGAAAGCGTGTTCTTAATTAATTGGACGATAATACGTTTGAAATATGGTCCCTCGTTAGGAAACCCCAATAACAAAGAAACGCAATAACAGACGAGACGGAGGAATATTTCTCCCTTTTCACATTGTAACTGGGCACAGTTGGCGGGGATTGCTATATTTCGGTACGAATTCTTTGTTCATAATTTTAAAAAGGTGCAAAATATTAGCATAATTACGTGTCCGGCTAAGATTTTAGTGTTGTAACGTGTTTCAAGCTGGGCTCAGGTAGGTACCTACTCGTAAACATTATTAAAAATTAAACAATGTTGGTTATTCTTTTAGAAAATGATATTTACAAGTGCTCCTATAATAATAGATTCGAAACCATTGTCGGAAAACATTTTAAATGGAATTAACAATCTTGCGGTGCTGAATGCAGTACAGTCAGTTTGACGTCGGATCCAACGGATCCAACTATGTATTGATAACGATGGCCATCATTTCTAGGAATTATTATTTTTCATTTATTATTAATAACAATAACAACATTACATTGTAAAAAGAAAAAGTAATTAATAAATTGATTGATAATGTTTAGTTAATGTAAGAAAAAAAAATAGTATTTTGTCAAAAATTTGCCCTTACCTTTAGTCTGCAATATGTCATTACTTCAAGAATTTAATCCTTAGGTATATGTAACACTATTGGTTGGTGTAATAATACAAGACGTGTTTTTTTTTCAAATCCCTCGATTTTCGATCGAAATTCGATTCGGTTAGGAAATTAAACTTTTCAAAAATCAATTGATGCAGTTCTATGTAGTTTTTATCAAAATCGGTCTCGAAACCTCTGAGTATTTTTCGCTATCTATAATAGTTTGCTATTTGGCCATCCAGGCACATTATTGCATCTTGTAAACTAACGCTTTTTTAATCTTAAATTCAATAAATAAACTTAAGTAAACGATTTCACCAATTTTTACAAGATTTGTAAAGATTTTTAAATTTATATGTAACTAGCTTTTGCCCGCAACTTCGTTCACCTGAAAGTAATAATTTGGGTAGCTTATTTTTCATTCAATCTGCTTATATCCTTTTTCGCAACTCAAACTATCTCCAAACCTAATTTCATCTCAATCCGTTCAGCGGTTTATAATAACCTAATACAAATTTCCACCCCCCCTTTTCAACCCCTTAAAGCATGATTTCTGCGATAAAACTATTCTATGTCCTTTCCCGCTACTCAAACTATCTTCATCTATGTCGTTTCAGCGGTTTAAGCGTGAAGAGTTACCAGATAGACAGACTTTCGCGTTTATATTATTATGGTTTAAAGTTGATACTTATTGTTATTTGGCTTTATAAAGTAAAGAGAGGATAAATACAGTTAAAGTTCCGTTCGGGTTGGATAAGTTCCTTATTGGTCATGGTGTACGTTACAGAGCTACTTAATCTTGTAAAATATTGATTACAATCACCTATCTTCTCATATATTCAATCGTTTCTATATGTTTTTACAATATGTCATACTAGCTTTTGCCCGCGACTTCGTCGATTGATTTCCTTTACAAATCCCCCTCCCCCCCCCCACCACCCTTTTACTCCCTTTTGGAATGATTTCGGGGATAAAAACTTTTATTTATCCTTCCCCACAGCTCAAACTATCACCATTTTTTTTTCTATTTTTTTTTTCTCGGGGGAAATGCGTAGCCGTACCGTACCCGCCGTTGGCTACACAGCGAGCGTATGTGGGGCTCTCCGGGCAGAGTGCCATCACCATACCAAATGTCATCTAAATCGATTCAGCGGTTATTTATTCCCCATACAAAAGTCCATCCCCGTTTTCTCCCCATTAACGAGTAATTTCTGCAAAAAATCTATCCTCTGTCCTTTCCTGGGACTCAAATTGTCTATACCAAAATTTTATCTACATCGGTTCAGTAATTTAAGCGTGATAGCGTAACACACAGACAGACAGACAGAGTTACTTTCGCATTTATAATATGAGTAAGGATTCATCATCATCATCATATCAGCCAAGAGACGCCCACTGTTGGACATAGGCTTAGTTAAGATTATTCTCATAAAAACAATTGCCATTTCACTTTGACACAATACGATATCTTTGCGATTTCACCACAAAGCGGGAATTCGAGGAAAAGAAAGGCGTTATTATAATCACATTAACGTCGCCAAATGTACTCGTGCGTATTACAGATATATATTAATCATGCAGAGTGCCTGGCTGGCGTTGAAGTCCAATCACACAAATCATAAAGGACATGTTCGTAGCTGACAAAGGATTTTATAGCATACATTCTGCTAAAGTAATTTCTATTTACCTATTTTATTTATTTATAAAAGTACATGTTTAATACAGCATCACAAGTACAGTTTAAAGATGCACATAAACCATTGAAAAATGAAAATGAAAATAATTTATTTAACTCAAACAAGTGACAAGCTCATAAATGACTTAATACAGAATACAAGTACAACATACAAGTTTGAGAAGACATGATTGCTTTTGCATGATTAAAATTAATAGCTTTTGCGCGCATCCAATAGATATGGCTCGTCGTTGAAACATTGATTATACTAATTACCCTTTTATTTACTTATGAACGAACTACAATTAACTCTCATATATAACCGGGAATCGAACCTGGTCAAGATCTATGTTAAAAAATGTTATAAATTCTGCAAGTTTTTTCGTTGTCATTTGTTGATCGTGGATTCAATCGAATCATTTATCTGAAGATACCACTTACGCATATCTTATCTGCATCGATATTATGCGTTACAAATTGCGTTTATTTTAAATTAGAATATATTCGTTCAGCGGGCGAGCCAATTTATTTAATATTTAAAAATACACAAATGAAATAATTATCTTATTTTTAAGTTTTTTTTTTTCAATTATTTAAACAAGATTCCATAAAAATGTGTTCCTTGTCACTTATGATTCACACCATCAACAATAACAACAAAAAAAATTGCAGAATTTATAACATTTTTTACAGAGTATTTGACCAGATTCGATTACCGGTTAAGTGTGAGAGTTACTCGTAATAAAAGTGAAATGCCATCATTATTATTAAATCTTAAAATCGACGCCATGGTTCCTAAGAACAGATTCCGCTAACTCTCATAGTTTCTGACTTCTCTCTACTGACCTATTTGGATTGATCATTCTGTATACATGAATATTAGCTGTGCCGGCGAACTATGTTTCGCCATAATATAAAAAAATAGTTTATGACCTATTCTCAGACCTACTGAATATACACAAAAAAATTCATAAAGATCGGTCAAGCCGTTTCGGAGGAGTTCGGTAACAAACACTGTGACACGAGAATTTTATATATTAGATTAAGACTAGCTGTGCCAGCGAACTACGTTTCGCCATGATAAAAAATAGTTGACGACCTATTCTCAGACCTACCGAACATACACAAAAAATTTCATAAAGATCGGTAACAAACACTGTGACACGAGAATGTAACACTGTCAAACACTACATCGGTGACAGTAAAAGGACAATGTCGAAAATCGCCCCATGACCAACAAAGATTTGATTTACGTTATAATTATATGCATATTTTATAACACTCATAACAAATATTTGTATTCGACGGACAAATCAAAAATATATAAAAGTACTTTTGGAAACAAAACCAAATGAAGTAAAATATAGAAATGGTTATTGTTACCTTTGCTCGACTAAATAGAATTGAGTCGATTTTATGTAGGTATGTACATTTATTTATTTGTATAAATTAAGTTTCTCATAACTTACAACGTAATTTGAATTAAAACATTCGTCAATTGACTACTCACGCGCTGTCGCTTGTTAGTTCGCTTGTTTTTGACGCTTGTTTTTGACTTGCTTTATAATTTCGCGATTTCTTGTTCTTTACAACGTGGCTATAATAACGTGCTTTGATTGATTGCAATAATTATTATTTTAATAATTGTATAGATATGGACTATGTGTATTGCTCTAACGAATTAAATTGTTACCTCAACTAACCTCAAAATCTGATTCATTTTCATATTTAATTCGATTTCGAAGCTTGTCCGTAGTAATTGATGTGGATGTACAGTATTTACTAATGGCTAATTATATGAAAAGCATTTTTTCACTGCTGTTGGTGTTGGGGCGAACAATGTATGGACGCAGAGCAATGTCCTTTGGAAGGTAAGCGCACATTGAATTTTTTTATACAGACTGCGTTATTAGCTTATGACGAAGATTGTCTCCAAAATTATGAATTCTTGATGTTTATGATTTTGGTTTATTTTGTTTAAAGATTGCTAATAATAATATAGTTTGTTTCAAATTTATGTTTAAGATTTTTTAAGTTTATTTCGTCTTTTGTAATGTAAATAAAAAACGTTGAATAAAAAAGTTCTGTCAATTTCATGTTCTTCGTCACAATACCTTTCACATTGTCTTTGGTTGAATCGGCTTGAGTACATTTGCTACAGTAATATTGTGATTAAGCGTAGGTGGCACTGAGCTTCTAATCCTGAGGACTGTTATTTGAGTCAGCTACGTACCGAAGTGTTTTTCGTTTTTCGAATTTCATATATACATTCGCTCACATATACGCCGACGCTCCTACAAAACATCGTGAGGCAACCTGCATACATCTGCGAAGAAATTCAAAGGTGTATGTAAAGTCTACCAATCCCCATTGGACCAGCGTGGTTGACTAAGGGCTTATCACCCTAACATCATCATCACATTTTATACATACTTTTCAAACACGTTCCAAAGTGCTCTCACTACATTTATAGTCCACTTGTAATGGGACTAATTAGTATTAAAATTTTTAAATTATTTCTTATTAAACTGATTTATACAAATTAAAATTAATGTAATTGATTTAATTGCATATTTGTTACAAACTACTTTCAGGGAGCGCTTTAATTATGTTACACATAGTAAAAGAAAATATATTTATTTGGCGCTAACAAATTATAATGAATGTTATTACTGTACAGTGATAACATTCATTAACATTCAATTAAATGTAAAGCTGAATAAAAAAGTAAAGCTATAATAACATAGTGTCTATAGGATACCAATTAATATGCTTATTGACATTATTTTCTGCTTTCCGAGGCCCCATTGATTTATTCGATGTCGTGACGATAGTATTTTAAGTTATTGTTCTAGTGTGTTAATCCTAGTGTGAGGCGACGTTTTTTTTTAATTGTTAGCTAGCTACTCTGAGGAAATGACAATTCATACGTCATTGATTTTGGTATTTGACCTCAGACTAAGGAAACTAAAGGACATAAAATACCTACAAAAAAAGGGTGCGAATAATGTACCTATGGTAGTGCTCTAAGATGGCGGAAAAAAACTAAGGACGCCGCATCCAATATTTCACACTTATGTTTTTCTTTATACAATTTATTTAAAAAATCAATTAAAAACATAGAACTGTAAAATGCACTCACAGACAACGCTCAGTGACTGATATTTTATCACAACAACACGGTGCTTTGTAATGGCGGACTGGACGCAAATTTATTCGTGTCATCGTTAATATATTGCGAGTCCATTGGTTTTTTTGGTCTGAGTATTTGACTCACAACAACAGAAGTTCCTACTTTTTAGTTCGTTCAAAATCGCCGTCTATTGCTTGCTACGTGTTGTCATCGACGCCATCAAAACATACGCGCACTCAGTTGTACAGCTGACATGGAGAAAAAAATCACACAAAGTGAAAACATTAATGTTATATGTATTATCAATAGGGCGACAAACTTGGGTAAGATGGTGGTAGCTTGCCAAGCGGGCTCAGACGCCCTACCACCAACGAATCCAAGCAGAAACTTCTGTCTCCATGGGGAATCGAACCCCGGACTGCCAGATCAATACCAGTAGGCCTACTCTTGGACCATTTCCAATCGATCGACATTGAGATTGTAATTTTTGTACGCTTGATTTTCAACATTGGCACAAAATTAGAACCGTATTGTGGTGATTTTGAGTGAACCAAACTCGGTGCTATCTAATTTTCTCAGAATACGGATCCACTTTGTCGCTAGTGTTGCTAAATAAGCGTACGAAAAATCACAATCTCAATGCCGATCGATTGGATTTGGTTCAAGAGTAACCCTACAGGTGGTCTCAACACCTAGACCATGAAGACAGTTAAATCTAGAATCTACAATATTGATTTTCAAAATGAGGTAAAAGTCGCTGTAAGACAGACACGATTTTCTGCGTGTTTACAGACTGTCTACGATACACACATTATTGAACCCCGGCATCAAACCAATCTCCACCGAATCCTCGCTCCCGTATTTACATTTCTTAATCTAAATGAAGCTCTGCTTGTGCCATCAACTATGTAATGTTTACACCGCGCGCGGGCTTTGCGGTTCGCAAGTAATCTTTGCTACGTAGCTCCAGCAACCGACACAATTTAACATCGTGTGACTGTGGTTAGTGGGCATTTGTTTAATTGCGCACAGGGTTAAAAGTAACATGAAGGTAATTGTAAGGTGGAATACAGATTCAGATAAGCATACGTAAAATATTATATTCATAAAACATTGTGATGCTATGTTGAGCAATGTTAAAAACATAGCCCTTTCCTTGCAGTCGGGTAAAAATGTAACTTTTTGGAAACTTTGATATCATCAAATTTTTAATATCACCATTTTTTACAGATACCTTTGCAATTTCCACGGGTCTTCCTTTACTCTTATTTTCATCCACAATCATTTCTGTAATCCTTTTAGTGACCCTTGTCCCTCCTTATCACATTTCAAACCTATCACATTTCAATTTACCTCTTTAAAATTATTCACTCATACATAGATTCTTCCACATTACTCTCACTCATCAACTTCAATATGTCACAGAACTCGAAAACCACAGTTATTCCTTTTACAAGTGTTTCGTAACAATACGTCTTTTTTTAACCCTATGGTTCGTATGTGTCGCTTATAGAATGAAATTTCACAAAACAATGACGATTTGGATATTTCTACACAGAAACTAGTATCGTTTAAAAATAAAATTCGGTTGCTCAGCAAAAAAGATAATAATTGAAATACTATAAACATATCATGTTAAAAACGAAAAATAATATACTTAAAACTATGTAGCAAAATTCCGTGTGTTTGTTACTAGGTAATTGTGTTGTATACTTTTTGTATGATGCATGTTGTAGGTTATGGTTAGTCTTTCTATGTATAAAATTTTATAAATATTTCTTTATATCTGTAACCTGTTATGTAATCTTGAATAAATAAATTAATTAAATAAAAAAACCCACGCTAACCTTTTATTTCTTATCTAAATGGATAACGCTAAGCTGTTATTTCATATCTTTATGAGTATATAAAAGGAAGCTTGAATGTAACTTCCTTATAGTATATACGAATTGCTAATCTTAACAGAATAGTAACACAACGAATCAATCTTACCCCAATGGTTTCATTTTCTATTGAAATTCTTTTGCAGAACTGATTCGAAGTTTCTTTTCTATCTTTTAAACTCTTGACATTCATCACCATGATAAGGCATTCATCACCATCAACGTATCATTAATGTCCCAGTGCGCTCCTCAAAGTGATTGATGGTGCTGTAATATGAGTGCATAAGTAACGGAGTAGTTCCTGCTTTGTAACTTTTATTGAACAAGTTTCGCAAGATTGCATTTTATTCGTTAATTAGCGACCCGGTGTCTGTATAATTATTTATTGTGTATCTTGGAGGTCTATCTATGACCCCTTGTTTAGTTGAGATTCACAAGTGTGTGTGTATGTGTTGTACCTACTCCCAAGAACAGTCCAGCCACTCGTGGATCGTCAGTGGCTCACCTTGTGGCGATCAGGGGCCCCTGTTTTGTAAGCCACGGTGCCTAAGGAAAGATGAAGAAGCTGGACTGTGAGTACGTAGGTCTTAATTGACAAGTTAGGTATTGTTAGGCAACTCTCCCGTGCCTCCTAATACAACCGCGAAATGCGGTCGTAAATACTCCCCGTGGTGGTAGCTTGTAGGTTTAAGCAAAGTGTTTCTGCTTAACACCATCACGGCCAAGTACTGAACATTGATACAAAATTAAGTAGATGACTAATTTTTTTATTATTAATGTTTAAATCATTCTACTACCGTGTCCTGAAGCGTCCCTTAAATTATACAGGATATGATAAAGGATATGATAAAAAAGTAACCATGTATGTATATGCCTTTTAAATATTATTTCAGCGTTCGTTCAGTTATAATGAGGCTTATTAGAAGGCTCAAGGTCACGCATAGGGCAATGGAGAGGGCTATGTTTAGTATTTCTCTACGCGATCACATCAGTAATGATGGGATCCATAGAAGAACTAGAGTTACCGACATAACCCAAAGAATTGCAAACCTTGAGTGGCAGTGGGCAGGACACATCACTCGCAAGACTGACGACCGTTGGGGCGGAAAAGTCCTCGAGTGATGGCCGCGTACCGGGAGACGCAGCGTTGGTAGGCCCCCCACAAGGTGGACCGACGATCTGGTGAAGGTCGCGGAAAACCGCTGGATGCGGGAGCTGCACGATCGACCGGTTTGGAAATCCTTGTGGGAGGACTATGTCCAACAGTGGCTGAAATGATGATAATGGAGTTCAGTTACAACCGTTATAATATGTATAAACGGTAACTTATGTTAATACATTCACGAAATAATTCTTCAAACAACAAAACAGTTGAGATAAATGATAATGTTGTCAACCCATAACGGTGATCCAGGGGCAGCTCCAAAAATATCCCGCGAGCGCTTCGCGTGATCGGTCGTTAAAATTCATCATAGCTCGGAATAGGGTTGCTTGTATTGCTATCAATTTGTTTGTTGTAAGTGGTCGCTGATTTACTGCCGAGTTTTATTGTTGCAACGTTTACTTTAACGGCCTTTTTCATGGCAGACAAACATGGGGGAGGCCGCCTTTCGGCTTCGAGAACCGTTCCATTATTATTTAGAAGTGTATTCATTGTACATTTGACGGTTTGCCTATTGAAGCAAAATGTGTAGGTATTAATCTCAAGAATTTTTTGTAAAGCAATCTACGACAACAATGATTTTTATCTTAAAGAGAAGCATAGAGAAAAGATTTCAATACAAATCTTCCTGCGAAAGTATAGGGAATAAAAAATCTCGAAAGGGTTAAAAACTTTTTCCATTTTAACGATAATAATACGACATAATAAATTATTTGATTTTGTCAAATGAGTAATGAAAACAATAAAAAACGAATTGACATGTGACTCAGACAAAAACGTGGCCCTTTCGACTCGTGAAACGACTCATGAAAGGGGTTAAGGGCATCCAAAGGGCAATGGAGATGGCAGTGCTCTTGGTTTCTCTACGAGAATCAGAATTGCTGATATCTATAGAACAATTAAACCTCAAGTGGCAATGCCTACTTGTAACGTTTTTCCGGTGAGCATAAGATGGAATTTAAGATAGGTCAGGTCGTGAGTTATTGAATTATACCGGGTGTAACGGAATACCGCAATAATATTTAAGGTTGTTGATTAACAAAAAAAAAATTATGTCTATTCTTTGTATTTTTATTATATGCCTACTTTCGATTTAATACGCTTAGCAGTTCAACGTATTAAATCGAAAGTAGGCATATAATAAATATGCAAAGAATAGTCGTAAAACATTTTTTTTGTTACACCTTAAATATTATTGCGGTATTCCGTTACACCCGGTATATGTAAGAGTTTACCTGGAGAAGTGTATGAGTATATTTTTCAAGAGTGCCTCCATACAGATGCAAGCAGACTTCAGAGATATGGAAATGATTTAATAAAATATACAATCGATATATAACATGCAATTTATTAGCTTAAACTTAACAGTTACAATGTTGAGCTTGTAGCAGATCACAACACGAGATTGAAATTTAGTTTAATAAAAAAAAGAGAGACCTCACGTTGTCCCGCAGTTATCAAGAGAGACCTCACGTTGTCCCGCAGTTATCAAGAATGAAGAAATTCAATCATTGCGTACGCACCTTATTAAAGTAATTAAGTGTATATCCCTATAGTATTACAACCACTTGCTTGTTCGTCCAGACTATCTTCTCCAAGAACCAGTTAGTAGTCAGGCAAAAGAATACAGCATGGATCCGAACCGGATCAGACCACCAGAGTGCGAAATATGTAGTAAAGCTGTTTCACTGCGAGATCCTTCCTTCTGGGGTAATAAGTAACACTTGCGATGAAGGGAGTAGAGGGGCAGTGGCAATGAGAACCGTGAGTATCCTCTTTAATCTAACGAATTTCATTCGATCCAAGGGGAAATCCCGGAAATTCATTTAAAATAGTTGAAAAGTAAAATGAGAACACGAATAAAAACCCTAAAACAAAATAACACAGTGGTTAAAACGTGGTCACCAAAATGGCGGACCCACGCCACAGCAAAATTGCGATAAAAAATTACCACTTACTATATTCTCCATGGGCCTTAAAAAGGTTAAGAAATTGTATTAGTCCAGCCCATGATGGGTTGGAATTAAAATTTTTAATTTATCAAGGTCAGCTCATATACAGAATGTCCCTAAAACAATGGATAAACCTATAACTGTAGATGGACTTCATAATGGCCTCCCTTATCACAAATTTTGACCTCAGTGAAAATATCACGGTTTCAGAGATATTTATTGCTTTTGTTTCTTTTTTTGAAAATTTTAAAGTGCGTTTAGTTTTTATAATGCCATTTCTACAAATGGAGAGATTTAACGACTTCGTTTTTTTAAATTTCATATGCGATAGTTCAGCCACCAAAAACAAACACTTAAATATGTGCCAATTAATTCAAGAATGCTTTCTAAGAGATGAATCTTTAATGCTTCCATTTCAGAATATCAAGAAAAATACTTTAATGTCACTAATTACAGTGAAATCAATAATTTGTGCTAACTACCTAGTGTAAAAAAAACAGTTTGGTACCTCCCACAAGGTGAACCGACGATCTGGTGAAGGTTGGGAAAGCCTAGGACCAATCTTTATGCAGCAGCGATCTTTCGGCTAATATGATGATGATAAACTGGTTTAGTCAATTTCGTTTGGTGGCCAAATAAATCTTTGCAGAAACAATACAATAAAAAAAAACAATAAAAAAAGATATTTCATTCATAACAAATGACTCAGTTGTTGAAATAAAAATGTTACTCTATCACAGAAAAGACAATCGATTATATTTTTTTCCTGATATCATTATAATAGAACTAGCTGTGCCAGCGAACTACGTTTCGCCGTATATTTTTTACCCGTTTTTGCAACATTTGTCATTAATGCTCAGCTCCTATTAGTCGTAGCGTGATGTTATATAGCCTAAAGCCTTCCTCGATAAATGGACTATCCAACACAAAAAGAATTTTTCAATTTGAATCAGTAGTTCCTGAGATTAGCGCGTTCAAGCAATCAAACAAACAAACAAACAAACTCTTCAGCTTTATAATATTAGTATAGATTAAAGTCTAACATCTAAAAATTGTATATCAACAACACGTCTTGAAAGTCTGACAAAGTGTTGTGAAATTCTTAAGCAAAAATCGAAGGTAAAGAAAGAGCAAAAGAAAGTTCGATTATCTAAGAAAGAACTAATCGCAAGAAGTGTCAACAGTCTCAGGCTATAAGCAAAGCCATTAAAAATCCAATTTCCAAGGATTAAGGCTAAGGAGACGCAATATCATTACGGCCATTTAGTGTGACAGACAAGGTAACGCTCCCCAAAAAAAAATCAACCATTAGCCACTGCAAAAAGGTTAATCACGTGGATTAACGCAAATGGGGAGTCGCGTGCCTGTAATTGGCTTAGGACGACCTTTTTCACAGTACAGCGCTATGCAGATGCGTAACTTCACTTAGTACCTACGCAACATGTTTTTTGGGTATTTCTTACCTGCGACCTGTCCCTTGTGCCCTTTGTTCTTTATATTTTTGTTGGGCGTCTCTGTTGTTTGCATTTTTTGTGTTTAATTTATGTGATATAGCTTCGAGGCACGCTCTTGGCATTTGTCACGGCTGTCCGTTGTTTCCGGACCCGTTTCTTTTGGAACAGTTGCTGCCGAGCTCGATAATTTTTCATAATGGTGTTCTTTGTGTTTTAAATGTTCGTTTAAAGTCAGGCTAATGTCTTTAATTACACAGTCACTTGATCACCAAATACACATATATGCATAATAATGGCCACATTCGCGGCCATTACGTTAAAACTCGTACAGCAGCATTGAATGGGAATGACAAAATTCGGATGGTTTCGCAATATCATTACGCCGATATACTGCCATTCTGTGAAATTTGACACAACCAATTTGTATGTGAATTTGAGTAAACCTTCGTCAGAGTTACCAAAAGACCTTTAATTGTGGTTTCAAACAGCAAAAGATTTAGTGTTATTGCTATAGCGAAAAACTTGTTCTTGGCGACGACGTGGCTGTGTTTATACCACTTCCCACAATCTTAGGCGATATCAATCCACTTTGCTCGTGCTATTAAAAAATAATGTCGTCATGCCAACGCATCTGCGGCCTTTATTATGGGCGTTTCCCGACCCATGATCTCCATCTCCACTCCACCAAAGATCTGCACCACGAGTACTACATTCTGGTGAAGTAGCCACAGTATCATCTATTCGGTTCAATATTTTGACTTTCTTAATCTCACAAGCTTGTCCGGATTCCTTCCATTCTATTGTATTTTACGGCCATAGAATCCCTACTTATCTATACTAATATTATAAAGCTGAAGAGTTTGTTTGTTTGCTTGAACGCGCTAATCTCAGGAACTACTGATTCAAATTGAAAAATTATTTTTGTGTTGGATAGTCCATTTATCGAGGAAGGCTTTAGGCTATATAACATCACGCTACGACTAACTAATAGGAGCTGAGCATCAATGACAAATGTTGCAAAAACGGGTAAAAAATATACGGCGAAACGCAGTTCGCTGACACAGCTAGTACCTAATAAGTGAATCTACGTACGAGGTACTTTAAAACAAAAAATATATTTTTTTTTATTAATCATATTTGTCGTGATGACTCGCTATCTATTGAACACTTTTAGCCTTACTATTTTTTTTATCTACTCGTACGTTTTCGGTCTTATCTTTAACCACACGTAATCGCATTAAAACATACTCTACTGACTAATCCTTGTCTGTGCACCCAAGTGTTCCCGGCTTAGTAAATTTAGTCATGTCATCGACGTCATGTGGAGTTAAAGGGGTCTTATGGCGTAATCAGCGCTGTTTTCAGCGGTTGCATGAAAATGATTGAAATTTCATTAAATTTCAGAGCGTTCTGGTTTGCCACACGATTTAGCGTTAAAGTATTTTTGTAAAAATATTTATTCTGAGTTAGATTTATAGTTATATAATACACATATACTCTTTGTTTAATTATTCAAATGTAAATCTACTTGTAGAACAGACTAGCTTAAAAACAAGGTTAAATTCTATTTCATTTGAAACAATCAATCGATCCATCTACTAGTCACATAATTTTTCTTATTTATAAAGCAGACATATTTAAAGCGTGAATATTGAAACAAATACATATTAACATAAAAATAAATAATACAAAATATTGTTGCGTGTTTTGCGGATAAACCTTAACATACATTTTGTTAATGTGAGGGGTGATTTTCATGGTTATATTATAATATTTTATCAATATATATATATATATAAGATAATATAATACGGAAGTCGTTGCTATATAGCAATAAGGCTACCTATTGCAACCTGTGTCTTTTGTGAGTTTGGTTCACAATACCTTTTGTATCAATCAATCATTGATTATTTTTAACGTACGAATTCACGTGGATCGGGTTATGGGATCCTGGTGGACTAACTCTATAACAGAAAAGCTTTTAATCTATATCTCACCTAATAGTAAATGACTATAAGGCTGAAGAAGGAAGCGAGATTCACCTGGACCCCTCAACAATGGAAGAACTGGCTATCTTACGTCGAAAAACTACAGTGTTACTAACATTATTAGTATGGGACAAACTTAGACTTTCCAGACCGAATTTTATCTTGCCTTGGACTCGGCACTTGCCTTTCAATGTTTTTTTTGTTTTTCGGATTAAATTTCATATGTACATTTGCCTAACGCTCCTGCGGTGAAGGAAAACATCGTGAGGAAACCTGCACACTTTTGCGAAGAAATTCAAATGTATGTGAAGTCGCTCAATCGGCACTGGGCCAGCGTGGCTGAGTAAAGCCTAAACACCCCTAACTTAGGGTAGGCTCGAGCCCCTCGGTGGGGACGTATATGAGCTGTTATGATAATGATGACTCTATAGAAGGCAGCGCAATAGAGCAATAGAGCTCAGCAAGGTACACCACGTAGGTAAGTTAGTTTCAGTGTCAATGTCGTGAGGTGTTATTTAGAACCTCCTGCGAATTTGTTTCTGTTTTATTCAATCACACAATTCAACATCACTATCCCGCATCAACATTACTATCAAACATGAACTAAACCCATTAACAATTTAGTCCCAGTCTACGCCAATTTGAAAGTTTGCGTTGAAAATGATGACGATTAAACATCACTTCCGCTTGTTTAAGGCGTTGACAGCTCTCAGGTCAAAAGTTGGTCGAGATGTCTTTGCTTCGTACCGAGGAAAATATTTTCTCTGTAATTTTCAAGTTTATCAAATAACCTGTACAATAAATCATATTAACAACTAGACTTTTGTACTGCTGAAGCACAGCAGCAGATATTTTGAATGATATTAACTACTAGACTTTTGTACTATTGATGCACAGCAGCAGATATTTTGAGATGTAATTATGTTAATTTTAGCTGTTGAATAAGGCGGGACGGTGGCGTTAGGTGAATGTTTCGTTACATACGACAAGGAAGCTCTTGACTTTCATCTCACCTGATGGTAAGTGATGATAAAGCTGAAGGTGGAAGCGAATTTCATCTAGGCTCCTCACCAGCTGAGGAACTAGCTATCTTACCTCTAATTCTCACTCAACTCAGCAACTCAGCAATGCTATTAACATTGTTATTATGGCGACAAACTTAGGTATGACGGTGGTAGCTAGCCATGCGGGCGCAGAAGTCCTACCATCAACTAAACCAAGCAGAATTTTTTTTCGTGGATTTGTCACTTGCCTTCCAATCGGGAGGTCCGAAGTTCAAGATTGCCATGTACCAATGAGGTTTTCATTTTTGGAATTTCATGTGTACATTTGTATGGTGCTCCTACGGAGAAAGAAAACATCGTGAGGCAATCTGCAAGGAAATTCAATGGCGTATGTTAAGTCGATCATTCCGCACTGGACCAGCGTGGTTGACTGGGGCCTATTATAGTCACCCTTACATATGGTAGGCTCGAGCCTATGAAGTATGAACTGTGATGATAAAGACAACATTTCTTGCTTGCGTACTCAAACTCAGGGGCGTCTACCGTCAGCCGTATCATTTATACGGGGCCCCGAACTTTAAGGGGCCCCTGACGGTGAGCAAACTTTGTTAAATTATATTCGAAATTTGAAAATTCATGAAGAGATTTTGATTATCTAACTTTACGCCACCATTTTTTCATACTCAAATAATATTGAAATATCTTTCGCTTAAAAAACACAAAGTGGTCAATGAGATCCGTATTTTGAGGTCAGCAATTTTTGAGGCTGGTCATATTTTAGTGTTTTTATTTTTTACAATTGTTCACTGCAGCTTATAATGTCCCCACAGAGGGGCTCAAGTCTACCCTAAGTTAGGGTGCTTAGTCTTAGGTTTAGCCTTAGTCAACCACGTGGTTGACTATGTTAATTGAGTGAAATTACCTTGAATGAGCCTTGGCTGCTAAAGAATCAATTCAAAAACTAAAACAAGAACAAAATAAATTAAAAACTTGCTGCTGCCTAAAATTATTTTATTATGTAAGAAAAATGAAGATTATATTTTGCAAATGTTTCATAATTTTATCCGAAACGGAATCTCGACTTCACTGCAGTTGTATAAAAAGGCCCCACTATAATGTTTGATACAGGGCCCCCACAGGGCTAGCTACGCCTCTGTTCAAACTATTAAGCGTTGAAGTCACATCTATTTAACATCTAACTACATTAAAAGCTTTTAGAGAGATCCCGGTATACTAGAGATGTCAACCGGTAATTGGCATCCGAATCGTATGTCTAGACACTGAAGGCAGTCTCAGCGATACTGGGGGTTGATGTGCGAGTAATACTGCGAGACAACATTAATATCTACTTAGTTACTATTACACGCAATTGGCTTTCTGTGAGATAAGCATTATTATATGGAATACTAAGTAAACTTGCCGTTCCAACGTACAGGCTCCAAAAAACTAGAGGATCATTTTTGAGGAAATGTATAACTTTTTACAACAAAGTTCCACAAAGTGTAACTGACTAAAAAAGACTCTGATGGGTAAAAGATATTATAGAGTCAACGGTTATTTAAATGATACCAATGCCTGGTGTTAAATTGAATAATTTATTCGTTATAATGTAAATAATCGTGTTGTTGTGTATAACTATTTATTATTAAGTAATACTGTTGTATTGGTAACGACATAATAAGAAGAGAAGTGACAAATCTAAATTTGTAATGGAAGTTGGGCTTAAACTTTGGCTTTGAGGTCAGCTTCCAATTGACGACTCTGTAACAATACAGGGAGAAAAAATAGCCCTTGCTGGTTTTCTTGCTGGTT
Organism: Schoenobius gigantellus; assembly: GCA_963935595.1. NCBI lineage: Eukaryota > Metazoa > Arthropoda > Insecta > Lepidoptera > Crambidae > Schoenobius > Schoenobius gigantellus. The sequence goes on from OZ012554.1 coordinate 28,047,419, forward strand.
CTTTCCCGTACAAGGTCTCCCGCCCGCCGTAGACTTGTGAACCTTTGGCGTAGCTGCATTGACTTTCAAAAGCGATTGTAAAATCCAACTTGAATAAAATATTTTGCTTTTGATTTTTAAGTAATGGAATCTGTTTAATTCACTCCCAGTTTCTGCAAGGCTGATCAAAATATTGTTCAACTAATATCCATCGAAACTTATCAAGTCATCTTAACAGCAGTGTCAAACCAATTTGAGTTTCCGAAACGTTGGTTAGATTTGATTTCTCGTGAGAAATATTTTTAGACACGGTCACATTGCTGAAATCCTATATTTTGTTTTATTCATATGTATTTTGAAAACCCAAAATGGATCTTTCCTTAATAATTTTGAAATAAATTTGACAGCTGTGTCAACTAACACAGTGATAAGTTGATTTAGCTTTCAGCAACTCAATTCATAGTTAACATTAGATTGACAGCTTGTTAGTTAATTTTAACGCTGAACAGCCTTTCAGAAACTGGGTGTCAGTCTTCCATTTATTTGTGAACTTTTTGCTTGACAAGTCGTGGTAGAAACAAAAATGTGCATAGTAATTGTTTCTCATTACTTGTATTTAAAAGCTAGTCTGGTTATTTAAATGACTAGATTTTTCGTAATCTAATATTTTTGACAATTAATAATAGTTAGATTTTTTCATGATCCTTTTGGTGATACTTTTGGTAAGTAAACATGGGTTTTAGTCAGAAGTTAAAGCTGTGTAAAAAGTAACAACTAGGTTGTACAAAACGTCTCTGTATATTATGTCAAGGATCAAGCTTACTCATCCATTTTGTCGAGGATCAAACCTTCACCCTCGACATGCATCGCTCGGCGACCACACACTCACGAGCCTGGCTGAGTCATCGACGCAAGCGGAGTGCGGGACGCGGTGCGGCTGTCCAACACCACTCGCCTTTTATCGGGACCACCGCGAACACGCGTGCGACGACGTTTATTTGTCACATTAATTAAACCAGCAAAAATACAGTCCACTCTTTTAATTATATTCGACCCGAACAATTTTGAAGAATAAAAAAATGTTAAGCAAAAAATAAAAACCGACTTCAAAAACACAGAAAACTAATAGCCATAACAATATCAACATCAATGTTTTATTTTAAAGTTGGTGCGAATGATCGATAATCATGAAAAAAAATCAAAATTTCATTTGTTAAAAAATGTGATGTTGTATGTATTCTTATATCATTTTTTACTTTTTTGTATTCTTAAATTCACTTTTAACTTTTTGTTATTTTTTTAATTAAATACCAGATCATATATTTGCACTAGTAACAAAATGTCAAAGCATTAAAAGCGTATATTTTTAACCGACTTCAGAAAAGGAGGAGGTTCTCAATTCGATGCGTATGTATTTTTTGTGTCAGTTACGCGATTCAGCGTCAATTGTGGACCGATTTTTAAAATTATTTTTGTATTCGACAGAGTATACTCCAAGGGTGGGCCCATGGTCACCAACGTTAGGATCTCTGATGATGGGATCCCATAAAAATCGAGGAAAACCCTTAAATTTTTAGGTGTGCCCAACGTGTTTTGTGTGTATGTTACGCGATTACTCCGCAAATTGTAGACTGTTTTTCAAAATTCTTTTTTATTCGATAGAGTATTCTCCTGGGGTGGTTCCAAGATTACCAAAGTCAGGATCTGATGATGGGATCCCATGAAAATCGAGGGAAACTTACACTAAAAAGATTTCATTCACTAAAAAGTTAAAAATAAAAAATATTTTACAAAAAATAAAAACCGACTTCGATGATCGATAACAAATTTTAAGACTTTCTTAGGAGATCATCGTTTGGCACCGACTTCAATATAGAAGTGGTGATGCTGTCTATACCTATTCTTATATTATTTTTACCTTTTCAGTGTTTTTGAAGTCGATTTTTATTTTTTGTAAAATATTTTTTTCCAGTAGAGGATCTATGAATTAACTAAAGAAATAGGCTTGCTTGTTGAATCTGATGACCCGGATTTGTAAATAACAGAGGCTTGCATAGTCTTTCAGTCTCTAGTCTTTAAAGTTCATAATCTACCAGAAAACCCTCACTGGCAAAATATATGACAACCAAGCTTCCACCTATTATGTTATCTATGCTTCCACAGACTCCGCAGTGTTTCGGTTTAATACTCTGACTTTGCAAATTTATTCTGATGATGAATATAACGATTGGAATAATGACAAAGTTTTTTATTGATGTCTGTCACGTATTTTAGGGTTCCGTACCTCAGATGGAAAACACGGAACCCATAGAGAATTACTTCGTTATCTGTCTGTCTGTCAAAACCATTTTCTCAGGAACGCGTAGAGGTGTCAAGCTGTTCAAACACTCGGGTCTACGGTCTTTTTTGCTTCTAAAATTAAATATCTATATAGTTATTTAATTTTAAAAGCAGAAAAAGACTAAAGCGGAGTATTTTTGTTTTTCGAGACAAAAAAACTACAACAAAAAACTACAACTGTAAAAAAGTAGTTTTTTTGTTATCTCGACAAAGCAAAAATCACTGTGTGGTTTTATGAAACTATGATGCAAGTGAAACTATTTTCGTATCGTAGGCATTTACCAGGATCGAACCCCTCGCACTCAGATTTAAAGTAAAGATCACGCATAGACCAATCCTGATGACCTGTATGAATAGTGTAACTTTTAAGAAGTTACTTGCAAGATAGACTACAAACAGTTAAAATAGATAATTTAATAAGTACTGAACAAAGTGTTTCATATGGGGTTCCCCAGGGAAGTGTTCTTGGCCCAACACTCTTTTTGGTCATCTTATCTTAAATACTCATAGAAACTTACAATTTAATCCTTCTCACCTAAGCAAAAGAAAAAAAGGCAATGTTTGTAAGCATTCTTGTTTCCGTACAGTATTTGCCAGACGGCAATACTTCTCTCAGTCAGCATTTGTCCTTACATACTCGTATTATAAAACAAAGTCCCCCGCCGCTTCTGTCTGTCTGTCTGTTCGCGATAAACTCAAAAACTACTGCACCGATTATCAAGCGGTTTTCACCACTTGATAGCGTGATTCTCCAGGAAGGTTTTAGTATATAATTTGTTAAGTTTTTGTATTTATTTCTGTGTCCATTAACAATATTTGTTGAAGACGTCGGGAAAAAATAAATTAAGGCGAAACGTAGTTCGCGGGCACAGCTATTTACAATAAAATAAACACTAAACTTAATATATATCCTATGTCTGCTTACAAATGTAAAAAAACTATTACAGATTGGCTAAAAGCGAGTACCTATGATGACATCGAAAACCTTTTGTTACGACCTACCTGACCTGCATAATGACATAATGTTTCCTTATTAACACTAACATTCGCTGGGTAACAATGAGATCATACAAAAATAATTCGGATATTGGACGTATTACACAGACACATATGCGAACACACACTTACACACAACAAATACAGGCACCCTTACACTCCCTCTCTGCCTCACACTCTCTCTCTCTCTCGCACACACACACACAGCTACACACATCCACGCACAATTACACACACACACTTACATACTGCATCTTAGCCTAGATAATTGATAATTTGTATTTATACGAGCGTCGGTGGCGCTGTGGACTCGGCACTTGCCTTCCAATCGGGAGGTCGGGGTTCGAGACCCGCCATGTACCAATGTGTTTTTCATTTCGAATTTCATATGTACATTCGTCTGATGCTCCTACGGTGAAGGAAAACATCGTGAGGCAACCTGCATACATCTGCGAAGAGATTCAATGGTGTATGTGAAGACCAATCCGCACTGGGCCAGCGTGGTTGACTAAGGCCTAATCACCCTTACATAGGGTAGGCTCGCACCCCTCGGTGGGGACGTATATGAGCTGTGATGATGATGATGATGATTTATACCTATTTCATTTTCTAAATTATGTAGTATCTTTAGTTTATAAGTTGGTTATGTAAATTTATTTTCCTATTGTAACCTAGGGTAAGAGCGAGACGTCTCCAACACAAGTATATTATTACTTACTGGCGGCATCTCATAAAAATATTGTATACATTACTTGGAAGGTAATAATAATTACTATATTATTATTATTATAGTGTAATTAAAGGTCTGATGTTTTTGTGTAAAGTGACATGCGATCGATGGACGACCGGAGTAAGTAACAATGATAGCACTTCGTTCTATCAAAACTTATTTACTCTGTGATTTGTGTAAAAAAAAAGTGTTGTTTTTACTATTTTCCACGCAATTTTTATATATTTTCTCTCCATAAAAAGATTCCTTGTGCCTTAAGGAAAATATTAAAAAAAAAATTGCCAAATCGGTTTTGGAATTTTGCGCATTTTTATATACATAACTTGTCATCTCTATAATTATTGCAGTATCAGCATAATTGTGACTATGCTGATCCTATTAAATTAAATAAGAATCTTCAAGAAAATCTGGCCTTTCACGAATCATTAGAAAGCGCATTTAAATTTCAACACATTTTTTTTTAAATTAAGAATATTTTGTTCCTTTTCATGCAAATTAAAGCTGAAACCCGGACATACGATGAATTCATTCAGGAGCGAAAACAAAATTAACGCTATACAAAATTTTAATGAAGGTCAACGCAGAGGATATTCGAAGTGATATAACGTTACGATTGACGAATGAAATATTAAACATAATTTTATTTAAGCATTTACACAAAAAGATTGTGACTTTAAGGAAATGCTATAAAAAGCGATATATGTTCAATAAAGAATATTTATTTCTATTACGTTTAAGTCCAGTACACAAACGGTCCATTGAAACCTCTCAAACGTTCAGATGCGACGTCGAAATTGGCTGTCCTAGCCGCGAAATAGATTGGTAAACTTACAACCTTTAGTACACTAGTAGAGCCTGCCGTGTCGTAAGGCAATAAGATCTAGTTTCCGAGGGTACAGGACAAAGGAAGTTTGTGTTGGCAGCTGTATAATGGGCTGAAGCAAGTTGAGCAAAATGTTCGAATTGGTTCAGGCTGCAAAAGGCTCAGGTTCCAGTGCGGAATTTGTAGATGCACTCGTCTCTATGGAATTCGGTACCTTCCCTCCTTTATTTTATTTCAGCTATACGAATGCTTGAAACTTCTCAGCGATAACCTTTTGCCACCTTGTCACAATATTTAATGTGTAATTTTGCATTTTATTCTGAAATGATTAATAATTTATTCATTGATAGAAAGTTTGTATTTGTAATAACCTATTATATGCCTACTGAGTGTAAATTTTTAATAGTTACATAACATTTATCCGAGGAATAAATATGACAATTCGACAGCTTTTAAATAGAAAATCTGTCAAACCGCCAAGTATTGGCACATAGACGCTTATATCAAACATCACATGTCATAGTTATATTCACAGCACAACAATTCCAACACAATTCCCTTTCTCAAAAATAGTTTCATTCAAATGAAATGTCGGTTCAGTCAATCTTTTAAAGCAGCGATGTTATGAATCCGCCGATAAATACGAAACCAGCGTTCGCTGCTTGCGATGGCTTGACGGTCCAATTATTATGCCTGGCTATCGATCCTGCCTTCTGCTGTCGATGTCTCTTTGTAAAAATAACGCTGTGCCTCGCAATAATTGGTCCGTCTCTGAATTGTCTACCTACAGAAAGACTTGAGGTAAAGTCATAATATTATGCTGTTATTAGTCGTATTTAACGTAGCCAGGTTCGAGAGGGTTCTAGCGTGTTGAATAATGATCCTGTAACTAACTATGATAATATCAATTCATCTCTTCCTCACTTCAGAAAATAAATTAAAGCCGTAATCTAATATAGAAAAATCTCGTGTCACAATGTTTGTTATGGAGCTCCAGCGAAGCGACTTGACCAATTTTGATGAAATTGTTAGAGTATTTTTGGTAGATCTGAGAATAGGTCGTAGGCTATTTTTTATACCCCTAGGTGATTATAGTGAATGTTTATTGCGAAACGTGGTTCGCGGGCACAGCTTATAAACTTAATGAAGAACTCCAAAATAAAATCAAGATTTTGGTAGTGATTTCAATAAAGGCACTCAGATTACAAAGTTAGTTGTATAAAAAAATTGAGGATCCAGTAGATTAGACTCTGGTGGATTGAAGTCCTACGGTATTCCTAAGTGGGCTGTCTTGGCAGCTCTTAGTATTGTAATAGGTTGTTCCGCCTTAAGGCTATCCTTCGAAAATATAAGTTCTTTTTAATGTATTGCAATACGTCACTGAAAGAGCTTACAGTTCTGAAAGCGAGATATATGTTTCCTCATATTATATATTTATCTAGACCGACATGATACAGAAACATGATTCTAAGATAATACGTCGATACATTCTATTTTCAAAAATACATCTTATAAATAACAAAGTTTAGGATTATGTACCAGTTGACAGGCGAAGGCGGGCATTCGCACTAGCAATGCCCGTCTAATAACCCTGCCGTGGAGGCCTGCGTGCACGATCGGCCTCGTGCACGCGGTCGTAAGGCCCTCCGTCTAGGGATTGCCCTGGTGTTCTCGAGCAATCCCCCCTTAGCTGCGCGTGAGTAGTGGTGTCGCATTGTGGACCTTACCACATGCGCCCTGAAGGGCAGGTTTCAGTGGTAGGCCTGGCACTCTGCCGAGAGAGCCCCCACACACCCGCCGCCGTCTAGCCAAAGGCAGGTACGGTGCATTTCCTCCCGAAAAAAAGGATTACGTACCAGTAAACGATATTAGATATTTATTACGAAATTCCTTAACAAAGTAGAAATTGTTAATATTCAGAATCGTTCAAAAGCATTTTTGTAATCATTGGTGGTGCCCAAAGTAGACTCCACCACGTCGGCGTTTCGCCGAATAATGATTTGAAACCGCATACCAGCTCCTAGAAAACACTGTGGCTTACCCCTATTCCATTTGGTCTCCGTATGTAGCCGGTGGACTTCCTGAGCTAGCTCGAAGGAAGTCGCGGCTCCTGAAGGGCTGCTGTCAATCCAACGATGGAGACCGGAGCACTACATAGGCCTAGTAGGCCACCACGGCTCACACACGCGACGATAAAACTTTTGGCACATTTACACTTTCACAAGCGGACGTTCGCACATTATTTGGTGCGCCGCGCAAAACTAGTTCAATTATATATTTCTCGAAACGAAAACGCGCCGCCTGGTAACCTAACCTATTTCAATGTCATTCCTTCGACCCGACTGACATGTCACATGCGGCCGGCCGCCACAGGCTCTCACTGCACAGACTATAATGCAGTGTTGCCACTCGCTCTTCCTCGAGCGTAAACAATCATCATATTTATTTTTGAATATTTTTTTCGCTAAGTCGGTATTTCATATTCACGACGAAATAAGCATTGCGTGAGTAATTTATTTTCAAAGCATCGCCTAAAAGGAGGTGTTTTCCTTGAGATTTTCATCTTTTCTTTCCTTGACATTTCCATATCTTTCCAGAGATGCGGTCACGGGAAACTCCATTAATCGACTAAATCGAAAAAAGAAGTGGCGACACGTGTATTCTATCTCCCACATCGCACTACAAACACAAAATACAAGTCGTTATATCCTCAAAAATGCTCTATCGGTAAAGACCAGAAAATTTATACGGCACGTACAAAATTACTAGTTAATAGAAACACCTCATACTTACACGTTAAATATCGAGGGGCCGTTAAAATTAAATAGTTCAACTGTGAGGGGGCGTATCAAAAGAATCAAACGTAGAGAAATATAGAGTCCACTCACCAGTTATTTGTAGAGACAACTTACTCAAACATAATTACCTGGTCGAAACGTATTAGAAGTTGAATTTGTATATATATAATTCTGATCGTTACATTTCCATAAATCGTTCAAGTTAATAAGTAATGTTTACCAGAATAACGATGGTTAAACACTTATTATCCGTTGAATTTCTTTTAGCTTATTTCTAAACACGCGGGAGAAGTTTTTCCCCTTCATCTTATCTGATGGCAGGTGACGGCAAAACCGAAGATGGAAGCGAGCTTCACCTGGACTTCAACAACTGAGAAACTGAGCATCTTACCAATAAAGGTTGTTAACATTGTTATTATGGCGACAAATTGGGATGATGACTGAATTCAAATTTTTACGTCTCGTCATTAAATATTAAAATACCGTGGAAAAATATGCAGTCCTGTGAAATTAGAATTAAAATCGGTTTAGAAATACATTAGATACAAGCATTTTAAGTTGTTAATTTGAAGGCGATTAGACAGAGAGATCCGACATCAACCGTGACGTCATTGTTGAGTACGGCCATATAAACTCCTTGTAAATTGCCGTTTTGCTAGAAAGAGATGGAGAAAAATCTTTAATACCATATATCTTGGTTGTTTTTATAGTTATTCGAAAACCGATTTTTTCTTTCTGTTTATAATATGAATGAGCTTCTATTAAAGCAAAAAAATTTTTTTTGTCATCTAGCCAATTAGGTGGCGGTGGTAGCTAGTCAGCAGGCGTAGCACGGGCTGCCAAGACTGGACTCGAGTCACGCTTATCTCACAATTTCAGTGACATAATCTCTAATCATAAGTGTTAAAGAGTAGGACGGTGGCGCGTATTTAGTGTGTCTGACGTGATAAAAATTTCTTGACGCTCGTCAAGGAACACGTGTCACTGACTTTTATCACAAATTTCTTGGCGCGCCTGTGCTCCGACTGCTGTGATTGTAGCAAGGGCTTTAATACTTTTAGCAGCAGTCGGAGAGCAAGAAATTTGTGATAAAACTAAGTCACACGTGTTCCTTGACGAGCGCCAAGAAATTTTTATCACGTGTCAGTCACACTAAATACGCGTCACCGTGACATAGAGATTATGTCACTGAAATTGTGAGATAATGTGTGATTCGTGTCCAGTTTTGGCAGCTCGTGCTACGCCTGCAGACCTGTGTGTGTCGCCAAAATAACAATGTTTATAACATTGCTGAGGAGTCCAGGTGAAGCTCGCTTTCACCTTGGGCCTTATTGTCACATACCAACAGGTGGGATGAAAGTCAAGAGTTTCTGTGGTTTGTATAAAATAATCTACTGTTTGGCGGCAGGGATAGTTACCTATTCCTGCCGCCAAACAGCAGATTATTTTAAGGTACCCGTGCAGACAACTCGCTCTTTTTTCCGAGGGGAATCGTACTCACCGTTAGTTAGACGACGAGCGTGTGTGGGGCTCTCCCCGCAGAGTGCAGATTTATATAAATTTTAACATATCTACATGACTAGGTACCAGTCATCACACCACTCTACCTATCAGGCGTCTCACGGCTGATATGGAGAGGACAATTCGTGTTGGGGTATGTTTTTCTGCTACCTCTTGTAAAGCCTTGTGCTAGGTTCTATATGTGTTGAGGTGATCTGATGACTTAGGTGGAACAGATCCCAGGTCAAAAAAATAATAATTCTGTAATTAATTTGTTTGTGCTGAAAATTATTTTTTAAGGCGTAAAAGAAAACAATTTTAACTATATTCTAAAATATTATGTAAGCAATAAATGAGTTTTCTATTTTAAATTGATAAAAACCAATATATTTCAGTTAAATTTTCAGTTAAATGCCTACGAACACGGACCTTTTTGTAGGGCCATGGCCTACGAACTGAAAAAAGTTTCACTTTTTTTTATGGGATAGGGGGCAAGCGAGCTGACGTATCACCTGATCGTAAGTAATTACCGTCGCCCATGGACACCCGCAATCCCAGAGAAGTTACAAGTGCGTTATTTATTTAAATATGACTTGATGGAAAGCTCTTTTGAATAGTCCAAATTCATAGGTAAATACAATATTCTTTTGATTTCATCTAATTTGTGGTATGACAAAATGTTTGGCAAAAACGTTAATAAGAACGAGTCCTGGTCCACTGTGGTTAACAAGAAGTGCTCACTTAATATAATTACACGTTGGTGCCAGAAAACTTTCGAAAACACCCCCTTAAGTGCTACCCGAGGATGTACATTAATGTCAATTTCCAAGGCCATTTTTACAGCGGAGAGTGGCGTGACAAAGCTACTTAGAGCAGACAATAAATCTGCGAAAAGAATTGCTAATGCGCCCATATCCTTGCCAACACATGTTGGATCATAATTTATTAATATTTTGGCATCCCTACACGATCTTAAAACATTTCTAAGTGGGGTGAGTTATCTTGGTACGTGAGTAGTGAAAGAAATCACTGAAGGGAGAAATTCGAATATCTTTTGATATTTAGCTGCTCCCCGCGAAATATGAGGTTTTGCCGCTCAGCCGAAGCTAGTTATTGTGGAGATATACGGTCGGCGTACTTGGGGGAGCGACGCGATGAATATTTTATAAATACTTTAGAGACGTCACACTCACTTAGCTCGTTTGTGGTGCTCAATTCAATTTGTGCGCCGCGACAGACACCTGAGTTGAAACTTGAAAATCAGATTATGAGTAGCCATATCCATGACACCTACAATGTGAGTAAGCAGTGTAAAATACCCACGTATAAAACAAAGTATTTTATTAAAACCATTTCTACAAATAAAATGTAAAGAATTAATCCAAATCATATTCATCCCACTGCTGGCCACGGGTCTCTCTTTGACTAGGTATAATCAGCCTAACACATCACGCTGCCCTATCTGGGCAACGTGATCATACACGCTGCCCTATCTGGGCAACGTAATCATACACGCTACCCTGTCTGGGTAAGGTGATACGTTAAATAGACAGTCACTTCAAATCATATACATTGCTGCAACTTAAAAGAGAAACTATCATGCTGGCTAAACGTTTTGGTTCGATTTCTTCATTTCATATCAGAGATATCAGCTCTTACAACTACAGCAAGAAATGAAGAGTGGACAACTATATTATATATTTTCATACAACAAACAATTGTTTGCCAACTTTGTTGTATGAAAAAAACTTAAGTAGGCAGCATAGAAATGCATGCACTGCTGCTTGGCGGCAAAATAGGTAAATTAGAGGTACCCATAAAGTTATATTCTTAATCCGTCACCGGACGGACATACTTAAAACGATCCTTAAAAAACAGTGAACCTTTTAATTCTTACCAACTCAGTGAGAAACTTGACTAAAGTTACTGAAAAAGTAAAAAGAAACCTTTGACACTCTTTTTAATTAAAAAAAGCTATTGGTCTGCAGTTAACTTTTCGGCAAGTGATAAAGATGGAAATGTCATATGATGGTCATAATCATCCCGAACACATGTCATGCTTTAAAATTTGAAAAATATTAAGATCTGAACAAGCTAGTAGGCTAACAAAATTCCCTGACAAAACTAAGATCCAAGATACGAGACTAGATGCCTTCTTATTTATACTATAAAATAGGCTAAATTTTTAAGCCTCTAAAAAACTTTGCGCAGCCAACCTCGTTTTACGCAGAAGACGGCAAGAAATAAAACCGAGAAGCGTTAAGTGTAAGCCCCAAAAATAAAGATTGCCCACATCCATTAGTGTAATGCCGCCGGCCAATTATCGCCAAAGCCAGGCAGACACTGCTTAAATTGGCGGAAGGCGTCCAAGACTAAAGAGTAATTAATTTGCGAATCTCGCTTGCATTCAGGACTTCTTACTCGGCCGAGTGATGAGACAATTTGGACGAGCACTATTTTAAAACGACCGAAAATAATTTGTTTGCTCATGATTTTGCAACGAAACAATTGACATCAAGAACATATAGATTGAAGACTCTGTCTGAATGTCGTTCATTACACACAGTACAGTAAGCTCCCTATCTAGCTATACTGTTTGACCTTTGGATCGTTCTTATGTCACTCGTAATAGTGACGGTTTTCGTAGTGAAATTTATAGCTTGAATGGGAGCTTGCTGTACTATTTTTAATGTATTAATGTTAATAATAATAGTATTAATATTTGTAATCCACCGACGTTTCCCCTCTTACGACATCCGCGGGAGGAAAAGGAGCGCCAACACAGTCATGTATTTCATAAATTAATCTTATTGTATTAATCAATCAAATCATAAAGATAACGATTTAGCAGCAGAAATCAGAACGAAATCCTCACTACACGACAACGTAAGAAGCCTGCAAGAACCAACTCCGTGTGCGATAACCCGCTCCTGAACCGCAGTTGAATAAATTTATTATGAAAGTTGCATGATGTATACTACACCGCGCGGTTTCCCGCCGCGTGTCACATGCGGAAGAAAATTGTCAGTCGCATGCAACGTCAAACCGCCGCTGATAACCGCTCCTATAAAAATAAAATAAAATAAAATGTATTTAATTCGGATACAAAGGTCCATAGGGTTAGTAACAATTAATCTTACAAACTATGTTAGTATAAGCAATTATTATTATTAAAATAATTATAATTTATTTTAGTGTCTTTGGCGAGCTGGATGCGAGTCCAGTGCTGCATAATGACACTGTCCACATCCAGTCTCGCCTCGACCGTCTTCAGGAGGCTGTTGGTGCTGCCCTATACAAGGCTACTTTCAAAACAGGAGCGAAGTTTTGTGTGGTTGTTGAACATGCAAATGAACCACTATTACCATGGTATAAATCTTGAAAACGCGAAAAGAAATCAGGTATTTCATACAAATGTTCAACATTCACTGAACCTAAATGTATGGAACAGCTGATTTTTTTCGCGATTTCAAGATTGGATCCATAGTAAAAGTTGTTCAATTTGCTTGTATGAACAAACAAGCACACAAAATTTGGCTCATGTTGCAAAAGTAGCCTTGTATAGGAGCGATTATTGCGGCGGGTTGACGTTGTATGCGACTGTTACATAATTGTCACCCGCCTGGGACGCGCGTCAACCGGGAAACCGAGCAGTGTAGTATACAGCATACAACTTTCATAATGAATTTCGTCAAATGCAGTTTAGGAGCAGGTTATCGGACATAGAGTTGATTTTTTGTAGCCAGGTTATCATGTAATGAGGGTTGCGTATTGGTTTCTGCCGCCGACTCGATACCTTTGTGATTGGCTCCTGCTTCAAAACTAACCCTATATATACCACACTATTGCGTCGTTCTGCACGGGAGCTTGTGCACGATACGCACAACAAGCACCCTTGTGCTTGTTGTGCGTATCGTGCATGGCTGGTGACAATGAACAAAATACAGCCGCATTCCGTATAATATGGTGGCCTGTGGCAGCTTTCTCAAGCGGTTTCCCGCAGCGGCGGAACCGCCCTCCCGTGCAGTATGACTTTGTGTAATGTTATGCATCATTTAGTATTTTTTTTATTGCAACAAGCAAACAAGCAAACTGCTCACCTGATGGTAAGTGGTAACAGTCACCACAAGAACCACAGTGTACGTTGCCAACATGTGACTTAGGATGTAAAGTCACGGTACTCGGTAATTTCTTACTCTTCAAATAGGAACACAGCAATGCAAGCACTGCTGCTTTCCGGCAGAAATAGGTAAGACGGAAGTACCCAAGCATATACCATCTGTACCCTGGTACAGAGTCTCCCTCCGGTAAATAATTATAATAAAGTACGTAAAATAATTAACGGAATGTGTGTAAGTATCGTTATGATGTGGCATCACTGGACTTTAAAGCATATATATATATCTCTAATACTCGTATATCTGTTGAGATTATTTCTATTAGAGAAAACAAACAGGTAACGGGGGTTTTTGGATTCGATTTGTTCCTGATCATCTGGTCATGGTGACTTACTCCTATTTATCGAGTTGAGATGGGGCCGGTGGATTTAATGGTATGTGACAATACCGTTGAAAATCGAAAAAACCTTTTTGCTTTGCAAATGATATCATAATATGATATCATAGTGCAAGACGAAAAATACGATTTCCGGTCAGATTTTTGATCATTTGTTCATAATTTAATGATTACATTATTAAAATTTAGCCATAGTGATGATATCATTGGAGATCGGTAATACGAAATGCAGCATTTCATGACTTCTTTTTCTCAAATTTATACCATGTCATGCGATGTAAGATCCATAATTGGCCTGCTGTTTTCTGTCTCCAAAAACTAGAACACACCTCTATATTATTGATAAAGTTGACCAAGTTGGATTTTTGATCTTAGCAGTGCGTTAACCTCTCTGATATAGTAGTCTCTTAACCATTCGATGGAATTACAGCGGCATTAATTGCCAGATGTATTACATTCATGAAAATGATACCCCTATTTAACCAAAATGAGGTACACCGATTGGGAACTATGCAAAAAACGACACCAAAAAATAACTAAAGCATTACGCAGAGAGTAGCGACAAATCGATATTTTTTGTACTACAAAGAAAACATTTTACAGGAGGGAAACGTAGATACTTAAGATTTAATTTATCGTGAAACTGGATACCTTTTGTAATAGAAAAGATGCCGTGTTTACCGGATTAAGCGATGAATGACCTCGCATCTCTTTTCCTGGGGAAACAATTTTTCTTTTAATAATATTTATCGAGATAAGGCTTCTGGAAAATTGTGATCGGAAAAGTAACAATGTGGACTTTTAGATAAACATAGTTAATTGATAAAATGAACAGTTTTTAATTTTATATAATACTTTATTGTACCTACACCATAAAAATAGATAGAGCAGTACAAAGAAATCTTAATGTACAAGGGCGGATTTATCTCTATAAGAGATCTCTTCTAGCCAACCCAAATAGTAGTGGACAGGTTGAAAATTGCAGGGCCTGAGTGTTCAAGTCACTATAGACTTATGCAAATTCATACATATATATCTAAACAAAATATACTTATATAATAAACTACATATATCTAATACCTCCTAGATAGCTTACCTTAATATGTATAGTTATGTAAAACTTATTAGAGATATCACATAGGTATTCATAATAAGATGTTGCCAAATCTCTAAAACAAACTGTATATACACAGTTTTGCGGGACATTTATTTAAATCCTATGTTATTTACATGTACCTCATAATAAATAAATAAATAACAATAATCTTGATTAATTAGAGAGATAGTACTTTTTCAGACGACGCCGTTTGAAAGATGTTAAAGATGGTCTCTCACGGATTGAAACCGGTAACCCGTTCCACAGCTTAGCAGCATGGATTTATGAAAAAATATAGACTTGAAATTTGGTACCTACTTCAAGGACACTATGAGTGTCACAAGAACGCTTGGGACGGGGATTGTGCACGCGAAGTTTAAAACGGGATCATAGATAAACTGGGAGATATAGATAAACGGGATCATAGATATACAAAAGGCAAAGAATGTGCATATTTCTGCGGTTTTCAGTATTCAGATACGTGGTCAAATTTACGCATGCTGAATATTTATCAACACGGGAAAATTCCATAAAGTTTCATTCGCGGTAATCTTCTCCACTAGTTGTTAGCAAGTAAAGTAACGTATCCAGGCTTCCCGCGACTTTCATCAGATCTTTATGATCATCACCATCATTTCAGCCGCGAGAAGTTGGAGCGTCCTCTTATATTTGCCGGGCAACGAAGTGATCCTATAAGGGTTCTGTTTTTCATTTTAAGATCCGCAACCCTAACGTAAAAATTGTAAAAATCCTCATGCAATCAAACGAACGAACTAATCAATATTTCAGCCTAACATTCAATTCCAATAGCTTTCGATCCATCACGAATAACTGTGGCGTAATTTGTAGACCACTTAAATGGTATAGGCGAAATTTAAGATATTGAAGTTGCAAAATATTAGTCCACGGAGCCGACTCCCAAAGAATTTTCATCATAGTAAAGTGAAATTCATTTCCGTTGGTAGTCGATAGCGCGAAGTTTGGCTATTTGATGGAGGCCAGGGGGAATATTTGAGGAATTTTCATAATCTATCCATCACTGAATTATCTCGGGCCAGCAAAACTATTCCCAAGTTGTAATTGAGTCGGATTTCACGATTTAAGTTACCATTTTTAAGGTTCCGTAGCCGGATGGCAAAAAACGGAACCCTTATGGATTCGTCATGTCTGTCTGTCTGTCTGTCCGTCCGTATGTCACAGCCACTTTTTTCCGAAACTATAAGAACTATTCTGTTGAAACTTGGTAGGTAGATGTATTCTATGAACCGCATTAAGATTTTCACACAAAAATAGAAAAAAAAACAATAAATTTTGGGGCTTCCCCATACTGAAACTCAAAAATTTTTTTCATCAAACCCATACGTGTGGGGTATCTATGGATAGGTCTTCAAAAATGATATTAAGATTTCTAATATCATTTTTTTCTGAACTGAATAGTTTGCGCGAGAGACACTTCCAAAGTGGTAAAGTGTGTGTGTCCCCCCCCCCCCCCCCTGTAACTTCTAAAATAAGAAGTTTCCGTTTCCGGTTTTGGCCTTTAAAGTTAGCTTTGTGTGTCTCTGCAGAGAATTAATTTAAATACCTTGTTAAAATCTTGAATTCTGTATCAAAGTTGTAATATCATGCAGACATAACTTCGCTGCTTCAACAAATTGTATTTGAAAGTTATCAACCACTCGAAGTTTGTTTTTACTGGACAACATTATCACTGAGGTGAGATTTTTCGCTGGCCGTTTATTTTGAATTCACATAAACATCTTGTACGCCAACAACTTAGAGAATTTTTATTTGCTAATAGAACAATATACATAAACAGCTGATTGGCTGTCGTCTATCGACACCGGCTGTTACGAGTGACAATCGTATAAGCAGTGTTGCCAGCGCTAAAGTTGCCATAGACTATAGTATCGGCTGCGTTCAACTGTGCTTGAAATATTGAATCGATCATTGATATATAACTTAACATTGAATTACGATTTTACATTATGGCCCCTTCGAATAGATGCGCTGGATGTAAACAATTGATTAAATCAAAAGATGTGTTGATATGCTGTAACTGTTCACAGAAATATGACCTTTTCTGTGCTAATGTCACTGATAAGCGAATTTTTAATAATATGGACAAAGAACAAAAATTGTCATGGAGTTGTCCTGAATGTATTAATAAGCAGCCTAAAGTAGACAACACTAATACACCCGTTCGATCCAATAATCAACCTGCTGTTTGCACGACCACAGAGGACGATAAGGCTAAAGCAGGTTTATGTAGCTCTAGTGAAAAATCTCAAAACATAAACCAAGACAATGTTACGTCTAGTCTAAATATGGATCACATACAGGAGTACATTCGTCAGGAAGTAAAAAAGCAAGTAAACAGTCAAATGATAGACATTAAGAGGCAATTGGATAGTTACAAGGAGTCAGTCGCTTTCATCAGTAAACAATATGAGGATCTAAAACGTCTCGTTGATGAAAAGACTACTGTTGTTTCGAGACTTCAGACAGACAATGATTTCCTGACGGGCTCTTTGAGGGATATATCCGCGAGGCTTGCCTTAACGGAACAACACATGCGCGAATCAAATTTGGAAATAAACGGTATACCTGAACATCGCACGGAAAATCTTGTTAATACTGTTATCCAATTAACTAAAACAGTGGAGACTCCTTTAAATCAAGACGATATTTTACATGTTACTCGCGTGGCCAAGTTGTCTAAGGATAACAATAGACCACGCTCAGTGATTGTAAAATTGCGCAGTCCGCGTCAGCGTGACACCATCCTTGCTGCTGTCGTCAAATTCAACAAGAAAAATCGCGAAGACAAATTAAATTCAAATCACTTGGGCATCGGTGGAGCACGAGCATCAGTGTATGTAGCAGAGCATCTTACTCCTAGTAATAAAGAACTACATGCCGCCACTCGTAAGAAGTCTAAAGAAATGAATTACAAATTCGTGTGGGTTAGAAATGGGATTTATGTCCGTAAGGATGAGGCCTCGCAAGCTCTCATAACATAGTTTACTCGTTATTCTTTTGTGAGTGTTTTGGTTGTTAATTGTAAAATTCGATCGTTTAAGTATTTACTACCAAAATACTAGAGGAATCCGAACAAAAACTAATGCTTTATCAGAAAATATTTTATTGTGCAGCTATGATGTTTGTTTACGCTCGAGGATGAGCGAGTGGCAACACTGCATTGTGGTCTGTGCAGGGAGAGCCTTTTTGGCGGCCGGCCGCATGTCAGTCAGTCGAGTCGGGTCGAAATGTCATGACACTGTTAGAGGTTATGTCCGGGCCGGAATAAAATGTAATATAACTAACAAATTGTGTTTTGCGCGGCGCACCTAATATCGGGGTGCGAAAGCCCGCTTGGTGTTGTGCAAAAGTATTATCGTCGCGTGTGTGAGCCGTGGTGGCCTAATAGGCATTTGTAGTGCTCCGGTCTCCACCGGTGGATCCACCGCAGAACTTCAGGAGCCGCGACTTCCTTCGAGCTAGCTCAGGAAGTCCACCGGCTACATACGGAGACCAATCGGATCCAAGGTAAGTAATACCAATTTTCTAAGAGCTGGTATTCGGTGAATAAAAATCAGCAACCCAGAAGTCGGTGAATCGCCGACGTGGTGGTGTCTACCTTGGGCACCACCATCGCTTGGTAGCAGAGCGTGGTTTTTAGATTTGAGTGGTTGATTAGTATTGTACAATTAATATTGTAATCTTGTTGGTTGTCCAAATGGGCAATACATATTAATTGGTTTTTGATTGCTGATTTTAAACCGACCACAATCTCATTTGTGGACCTATCTCCCTAACTTGTTGTCATTGTCATTGTATATGAAAAATTGGGGTTAAATGCCTTTGTTGTTCTAGTTAAGTTGTAGCATTTACCTATATTTGATTTTGGTTTGTTTTTTCATATCTTTGTTTTGCCCTTGAATATTTTGTTTGTTAAGTTGTAAACTTATATTTGAATTTAATTTGTTTAAAAAATTTTGCTGCTAAATGACTTTGCTGTTGTTGTAATACACTATCTTGCTGTGTTAAGTTTTAGCATTTACATTTGATTTTGTTTTGTTTGCCTTTGAATATTATGTTTGTTAAGTTATTGACTTAATACTTGAATTTAATTTGTTTGAAAATTCTGTTGTTAAATGCCTTTGTTGTTCTAGTTAAGTTCTAGCATTTACACTTGATTTTGGTTTGTTTATATATTTTGTTCTGCCTTTGAAGTTCCTCCCGATCTGTTTTATTGTCTGCGGTTGTCGGTCTGTTTGTCCGTGTATTATTATAGTGTTTATTAATTTTGGTGCAAAATGGTCCCGCCAGTCAGCCCGCTTAGTGGTGCCCGCGCGGGTGCACAAAAGATTTTGAGATGGTTTGCTAGTGCCGTCGCTTTGGTAGACCGACCAGACCGAGAACAGGCTTTGTTAATTCGGCATGAGGGAGTACCTGCTCGCTTGAAGGAATTGGAGCAGCTTTTCGTTGCTCATCAACAATATCTGCTCGACCACCCAGCCGAGGGTGCCGCTGAGTTGCGGGCAGTCGACCAATTTAATGCCGATTATGATCAGTGTTTTGAACAGGCGGATGTGATTATAAACAAGGATCAGGCAATCCTATCCGCCCGGAGGGGTGAGTCGTGCACGCCCGGGGAGGTCAAGCCTACCCCGGCCGGCTTGCTGGGCAGACTGCCCACTTTAGACATCCCAACCTTTGATGGGAACCTGGCTTCTTGGATGGGGTTCATTAACCTCTTTGATAGCCTGGTTCACTCGAGGGACGACCTGTTCCCTAGCCAGAAATTGGCCTATTTGCTCTCTGCCTTACGTGGAGAGGCTGGTGTGCTTGTCCAGCATCTACCTGTCAACGATGACAGTTATGAGATTGCAAGGGCGTTGTTGACCACCCGGTATCAGAATGTTCGCTTGCTAGCGGACACACATGTGGCTGCCATTTTAGGGCTGCCACGAGTATCGCGGGTCTCCTCATTGAGGAAGGAGATTTTGAACCCGCTGCTAAGCGCTATTAATGCGCTCAAACGACTTGATCTACCGGTGGACCAGTGGTCCTTTATTTTGCTCCACCTCATCCTCGATAAGCTTCCCATGGAGATGAAGGGGCGCTTTGAACAAAGATACGGGGGCAATAGTGCCTCGTACCTCCCCCCCTTCTCGGATCTCCTCAGATTTTTGGAGGATGAGTGTCGGATGACCGACCACTTGGATCTGGCTCCTATACCGGGACCGAGTACAGGCCGCTATGAGGCAACCCGGGCAGCGCCACGGAGAGAGCGCCGCCCGTACAAGCAATATACTGCCGTGCGGCAGAACTCTCCACACGGGGAGAGGCCGATGCCTTGCAAGTATTGCAAGCGGGATGGCCATCGTTTGCCGACCTGTCCCAAATTTGTTGGCCTACGCACCGAGGGGCGTAGAAATATGGCCAAGCAGCGGAATTGGTGCTACCGCTGCCTGGGGGCTCATATGGCATCGGCTTGCCCCCACCCACGAGATTGTCACTGTTGTGGAGGGGCCCATCACCCCCTCTTGTGCTTTAATAATAGAAACACTCGTGAGGTGGTGAGAGAGAGGGACTCGCACACGGGCGGGGGCCCTCGTAGGTCACCCACATCTCCGAGGAGATCGGAGGGGCGTGCCACCCCTCCGCGGAGATTGGACAGGCGCCCCCCCTCCCGTGAGAGGATTGGGCGCTCCACCCCCCCTACGGGCGGGGGGGATCGACGCGCCGCTTCTGAGGCGCCACCGCGGGATTGGGCCGCGGTTATTAGGGAGCCACGCCGGGAGCCGATACGCTTCTCTCCCCCTCTGATGGAGAGACCCCGTTTGTCACGGGCTCCCCCAACTTTCGCCCATCATGGGCACCGCCCGGCCCCCCGATGCCGCTTTGATCGGGGCCAGTACGTGCCGGATTGGGACCCGCTCGAGCGCCTTGAGCGCCCTATTCCTCCGCCGTGCACGCATTTTTCTTTGGACCCCCCTTCCCCCCCGTTGCGGGGAATGCGGGAGGATTTTCATTAAACCAACTGTCGGCTGCCCCCCCACAGGTGCTGTTACCAACAGCCTCCGTACAGGTGTGGGGCCCGAGGGGCACCTTTGTTTTAGTTCGCGCCCTTTTGGATACGGGAGCTCAGGGTTGCATTGCCTCCAGCTGGCTGGTCCGGCAGTTGAGTTTGAACACATCTCCATACCTTGAATCGGTACGAGGAATCGGAGACCTGCGGATCCCGGATCCGATCGGTCAGGTTTTGTTCTCCTTTTCCCCCCACTTCTCTTCAGCGCCCAAAATTGGCGCTACCGCGATTGTTTATGAGAAGGTTGTTGGTCAGCTTCCGCAACAGCACGTTTCGCGCGCTGTCGTTGATGCGACATCAGGATTGACCTTGGCTGACCCTTCCTTCCACCGAACCGGTCCGATTCACTTATTGCTCGGTGCCGATGTTCTAGGCCGCGTGTATTGTGGGAAGAGGAGAGAGTTACAGAAGGGTGGGCTGGTAGCCTTATCTACATCGCTTGGGTTTGTAGTGATGGGACCAGTTAGGCATAACCCACCATCTCCATCGGTGGACAGTTACATAACTGTTAGCTCCACCTTATCGGATGTCCTTCAACGGTTTTGGGAGGTGGAAGAGCCACCTACCGTGAAGCGAGTGAACCCCTTAGACGAGGATTGTGAATTGTTCTACCAGAACAATACAGGTCGCCTTCACTCGGGACGGCTGATCACTCGTTTGCCCTTTTTGTCAGTTCGCCCCTCACTTGGCAGCTCCCGGCCGTTGGCCGAGAAGCGGCTGCTGTCCATGGAGCGTCGTATGAGTAGAGACTCCGACTTCAAACAGAAGTATGTCGACTTCATGCGAGAATATGAGCAACTGGGGCACATGTCGGTCTCGCGACTGGACTGGCGAAACGAGGAACATAATTTTCTTCCTCACCACGCGGTTTTGAAACCTTCCACCGGGAAGATACGCGTTGTTTTTGATGGGTCAGCTCCTACGTCTACCGGAGTGTCGCTGAATCAATGTCTGCATGCTGGACCGAAGTTGCACTACGAGGTGGGTGATGTATTGACCAACTTCCGTCGCCATGCCGTCGTCTTTGTGACCGATATCCGGATGATGTTTCGGCAGACTGTGATTCACCCGGACGATAGACGATATCAGCTCATATTATGGAGGGAGGATCCCAGAGATCCCATGCTAGTCTACGAGCTGAACACCAATACATACGGTTTGCGTTCGAGCCCCTTTGTGGCAATTCGCTCACTTGTGGAACTCGCTGAACGTGAGCGGTTACGATACCCTCGCGCATCCTTGGTTCTCAAGGAGGATGCATTTATTGATGATATTTGTACGGGCTCCTCTAGTGTCGAGGAAGCCTTGATTTTGTGAGATGAACTAATTGCTCTTCTCGGGGCTGGTGGTTATGAACTGAGGAAGTGGATGTCCAACTCACCTCAGCTTTTGTGTGACTTGCCAGACGACCACCAGCAGGAGCCTCATATTTTTGAGAATGCCAACACTCCAGATTTACTGTCTGTTTTGGGAGTGCAATACAGACCTGTCCAGGACACGTTCACCTATCGATTGGAGCTGCCAAGCCCCAAGGTCTGGACGAAACGGTTGGTTTTGTCTACAGTAGCTCGTACCTTTGACCCAAATGGCTGGATTAGTCCCATAGTGTTTTGGATGAAGTGCTTCCTACAGGAACTTTGGTCAGCCGAAGTGTCGTGGGATGAGCCCCTCTCGGGCCATTTGCTGCGAGATTGGGAGTCCTTCATGTCATCTCTCCCCAACATTAACCGTGTTAGTATCCCTAGACATATACTGCCTAAGGGACGGTTTACGGCCAGCCTTCATGGCTTTTGTGACGCGTCTGAGAGTGGATACGCAGCCGTCGTATATATCCGGACGGTCGATGATAGAGGAGCTGTTAAGCTCCACTTGCTAATTGCTAAGAGTAAGGTTGCTCCACTTCGGACTCGATTAACGATTCCGAAGTTAGAATTGTCTGGAGCTACTCTTCTGGTTCGTTTGATGAACCACGTTGTTGACACCCTGGGACGTAGTGTGGACTTTGAGTCGCTCTTTGCTTGGTCCGACAGTCAGGTTGTCCTGTGTTGGATTAAGAACTCCGTCCACTCCCTGGAAGTATTTGTGGCCAATCGGGTATCCCAAATACAGGCCTCGAAGGCCACGTTGATTTGGCGCCACGTGCCAGGTGAAATAAACCCTGCTGACTGTGCATCACGTGGCAGCGAAGCCCCTCAGCTTATTGACCACACTCTGTGGTGGGGTCCCTGTTCGACCAAACCTTTTTTTATATATTTTTAATATTAACATCCTGGCACGTTTTTGAAATATTCTTAAATTTATAACTAGCACTTTTTGTATGTCAGTTGGTGGTGCCCCAAGTAGACTCCACCACGTCGGCGTTTCACCGACTTGTATTGCTGAATTGTATTTGACTACCAACTCATAGAAAGCTGGTATTACTTACCTTGGCTCCAATTGTCTCCTTCCGTCTCCTCCGTAGCCGGTGGACTTCCTGAGCTAGCTCGAAGGAAGTCGCGGCTCCTGAAGATCTGCAGTGGATCCACCGGTGGAGACCGGAGCACTACAAATGCCTAATAGGCCACCACGACTCACACTCGCGATTTTGACACACAAACACAAAGCGGGCTTTCGCACCCCGATATTAGGTGCGCCGCGCAAATCACTATTTGCTTGAATATTGTGTATTATATTTTATGGATGCCCGGACATCATCCTAACCACAAATTATGACATTTTGACTCGACTCAACTGACATATCACATGCGGCCGGCCGCCAAAAAAGCTGTCACTGCACAGACTAGAATGCAGTGCCGCCACTCGCTCTTCCTCGAGCGTGAACATCCCCCCGCTCCGGACAGTCCCGGACTGTCCGCCAAATCAGTCTAAGGGGAGGCGAGAAAGAGTAGCGACCGCGCGCTTCAAAACAGAATCCCCAACTAGGACCTCGGCAAACCTGGGCACACCATCAGACCCTAGAGTAAGTTGGACAATGCGTCCGCGACGCCAACGTAAGGGTGGCAGGTTTGGGTCCTTCACTAACACGAGGTCTCCAACCCTCGGTGGGTTTGTCTTATCTGACCACTTAACGCGCTGTTGCAAAATGTGTAAATATTCAAGGTGCCAGCGGCGCCAGAAGCTCTGGGTAAGCTGCTGGAGCAACTCAAACCGCGAAAGGCGTCCGGGATTGATATCTCTATAAGGATACTCGGGCAGGGCGTTAAGTGGTCTGCCTATCAAGAAATGGCCCGGCGTGAGGGCCTGCAAATCGTTCGCGTCGGTAGACAACGGACATAACGGACGCGAGTTGAGAACCGCCTCAATCTTATGAAACACCGTCGCGAGTTCCTCAAACGTGAGAATAGTCTCCCCAATAACGCGGCGAAGGTGAGTCTTGGCGGCCTTTACAACAGATTCAAAAATCCCTCCCCAGTGAGGGCAAGACGGCGGGGAGTATCGCCATGTTACCCCCCTACGGGAGAGTGTGGATCCGATCTCAATATTATTTTTATCTAAAAATTCACAAACTTCTCTTATATGTCTATCAGTGCCCTTGAAGTTCGTCCCACAATCGGACCGAATTAGAGAAGGCAGTCCCCGGCGGGAGACAAATCTGCCTAACGCTGCTAAGAAAGCGTCCATGGTGAGCGCACTCACCACCTCCAAATGAACGGCTTTAGTGGCCAAACAAACAAACACACACAAGTAAGCCTTTTCAGTCTTAGCATTACGGAGTCGCGACGTTTTTATAGTGAATGGTCCCGCGAAATCAGTTCCAACTCCTAAGAAGGTCATCGATTCATTCACACGATCAGCAGGCAAATCACCCATTTGGGGCTGCATCGTCTCGGGGCGTAAACGATAGCAGGGCAGACATCGAAAGATAACAGATCGGATTATTCTTCGCGCTGACAAAATCCAAAACTCCCGTTGGAGGAGCGCGGTCAATGCATTACATCCGGCATGAGCATTCTTCACATGGCGATCAATGATCAACAATCGCACCAATGGTCCGTCCTTGGGGAGCAACAGGGGATGACGTGATCTATAAGGCAAGTTAGCGTGCCTCAATCGGCCTCCTACACGCAACAATCCTTTATCATCCAGAAAGGGAGTCAAACGCACCAAGGGTCCCTTCAATTTGGACGTCCCGGTACGGAAAACCTTAAGTTCCGGTTCAAACGCTCTAGACTGGGTCATACGCACCCAATGCAGAAGAGCATCTTGGCGCTCCTGCGGTGAGAGGACCGGACACAAATCTTTGTCCTGAGGCCGTCGACAATTTCGAATAAATCTTCTTATCCAAGCGGTCACGCCGAGCAACTTGTCCAGAGAACTGTAGCGGTCTAATAAAAATTCCCGCTCTGGAGCCGCCCAGTTCTCGACAGCGTGAACACGCAAGCCCGGATTTGGTACCTTCACCACAGCTGGTGTGGAAGGCCAAGACGGCTGTAACAACCATTCGGGACCCCACCACAGAGTGTGGTCAATAAGCTGAGGGGCTTCGCTGCCACGTGATGCACAGTCAGCAGGGTTTATTTCACCTGGCACGTGGCGCCAAATCAACGTGGCCTTCGAGGCCTGTATTTGGGATACCCGATTGGCCACAAATACTTCCAGGGAGTGGACGGAGTTCTTAATCCAACACAGGACAACCTGACTGTCGGACCAAGCAAAGAGCGACTCAAAGTCCACACTACGTCCCAGGGTGTCAACAACGTGGTTCATCAAACGAACCAGAAGAGTAGCTCCAGACAATTCTAACTTCGGAATCGTTAATCGAGTCCGAAGTGGAGCAACCTTACTCTTAGCAATTAGCAAGTGGAGCTTAACAGCTCCTCTATCATCGACCGTCCGGATATATACGACGGCTGCGTATCCACTCTCAGACGCGTCACAAAAGCCATGAAGGCTGGCCGTAAACCGTCCCTTAGGCAGTATATGTCTAGGGATACTAACACGGTTAATGTCGGGGAGAGACGACATGAAGGACTCCCAATCTCGCAGCAAACGGCCCGAGAGGGGCTCATCCCACGACACTTCGGCTGACCAAAGTTCCTGTAGGAAGCACTTCATCCAAAACACTACGGGACTAATCCAGCCATTTGGGTCAAAGGTACGAGCTACTGTAGACAAAACTAACCGTTTCGTCCAGACCTTGGGGCTTGGCAGCTCCAATCGATAGGTGAATGTGTCCTGGACAGGTCTGTATTGCACTCCCAAAACAGACAGTAAATCTGGAGTGTTGGCATTCTCAAAAATATGAGGCTCCTGCTGGTGGTCGTCTGGCAAGTCACACAAAAGCTGAGGTGAGTTGGACATCCACTTCCTCAGTTCATAACCACCAGCCCCGAGAAGAGCAATTAGTTCATCTCGCAAAATCAAGGCTTCCTCGACACTAGAGGAGCCCGTACAAATATCATCAACAAATGCATCCTCCTTGAGAACCAAGGATGCGCGAGGGTATCGTAATCGTTCACGTTCAGCGAGTTCCACAAGTGAGCGAATTGCCACAAAGGGGCTCGAACGCAAACCGTATGTATTGGTGTTCAGCTCGTAGACCAGCATGGGATCCCTGGGATCCTCCCTCCATAATATGAGCTGATATCGTCTATCGTCCGGGTGAATCACAGTCTGCCGAAACATCATCCGGATATCGGTCACAAAGACGACGGCATGGCGACGGAAGTTGGTCAATACATCACCCACCTCGTGGTGCAACTTCGGTCCAGCATGCAGACATTGATTCAGCGAAACTCCGGTAGACGTGGGAGCTGACCCATCAAAAACAACGCGTATCTTCCCGGTGGAAGATTTCAAAACCGCGTGGTGAGGAAGAAAATTATGTTCCTCGTTTCGCCAGTCCAGTCGCGAGACCGACATGTGCCCCAGTTGCTCATATTCTCGCATGAAGTCGACATACTTCTGTTTGAGGTCGGAGTTCCTACTCATACGACGCTCCATGGACAGCAGCCGCTTCTCGGCCAACGGCCGGGAGCTGCCAAGTGAGGGGCGAACTGACAAAAAGGGCAAACGAGTGATCAGCCGTCCCGAGTGAAGGCGACCTGTATTGTTCTGGTAGAACAACTCACACTCCTCGTCTAAGGGGTTCACTCGCTTCACGGTAGGTGGCTCTTCCACCTCCCAAAACCGTTGCAGGACATCCGATAAGGTGGAGCTAACAGTTATGTAACTGTCCACCGATGGAGATGGTGGGTTATGCCTAACTGGTCCCATCACTACAAACCCAAGCGATGTAGATAAGGCTACCAGCCCACCCTTCTGTAACTCTCTCCTCTTCCCACAATACACGCGGCCTAGAACATCGGCACCGAGCAATAAGTGAATCGGACCGGTTCGGTGGAAGGAAGGGTCAGCCAAGGTCAATCCTGATGTCGCATCAACGACAGCGCGCGAAACGTGCTGTTGCGGAAGCTGACCAACAACCTTCTCATAAACAATCGCGGTAGCGCCAATTTTGGGCGCTGAAGAGAAGTGGGGGGAGAAGGAGAACAAAACCTGACCGATCGGATCCGGGATCCGCAGGTCTCCGATTCCTCGTACCGATTCAAGGTATGGAGATGTGTTCAAACTCAACTGCCGGACCAGCCAGCTGGAGGCAATGCAACCCTGAGCTCCCGTATCCAAAAGGGCGCGAACTAAAACAAAGGTGCCCCTCGGGCCCCACACCTGTACGGAGGCTGTTGGTAACAGCACCTGCTCCTGTGGGGGGGTTGCAGCCGACAGTTGGTTTAGTGAAAATCCTCCCGCATTCCCCGCAACGGGGGGGAAGGGGGGTCCGAAGAAAAATGCGTGCGCGGCGGAGGAATAGGGCGCTCAAGGCGCTCGAGCGGGTCCCAATCCGGCACGTACACACCCCGACCAAAGCTGCATCGGGGGGCCGGGCGGTGCCCATGATGGGCGAAAGTTGGGGGAGCCCGTGACAACCGGGGTCTCTCCATCAGAGGGGGAGAGAAGCGTATTGTCTCCCGACGTGGCTCCCTAATAACCGCGGCCCAATCCCGCGGTGGCGCCTCATAAGCGGCGCGTCGATCCCCCCCGCCCGTAGGGGGGGTGGGGCGCCCAATCCTCTCACTGGAGGGGGGGCGCCTGTCCAATCTCCGCGGAGGGGTGGCACGCCCCTCCGATCTCCTCGGAGAGGTGGGTGACCTAGGAGGGCACCCGCCCGTGTGCGAGTCCCTCTCTCTCACCACCTCACGAGTGTCTCTATTGTTGAAGCACAAAAGGGGGTGATGGGCCCCTCCACAACAGTGGCAATCTCGTGGGTGGGGGCAAGCCGATGCCATATGGGCCCCCAGGCAGCGGTAGCACCAATTCCGCTGCTTGGCCATATTCCTACGCCCCTCGGTGCGTAGGCCAACAAATTTGGGACAGGCCGGCAAACGATGGCCATCCCGCTTGCAACACTTGCAAGGCCTCGGCCTCTCCCCGTGTGGAGAGTTCTGCCGCACTGCAGTATACTGCTTGTGCGGGCGGCGCTCTCTCCGTGGCGCTGCCCGGGTCGCCTCAAAGCGGCCTGTACTCGGTCCCGGTATAGGAACCAGATCCAAGTGGTCGGTCATCCGACACTCATCCTCCAAAAATCTGAGGAGATCCGAGAAGGGGGGGAGGTACGAGGCACTATTGCCCCCATACCTTTGTTCAAAGCGCCCCTTCATCTCCATGGGAAGCTTATCGAGGATGAGGTGGAGCAAAATAAAGGACCACTGGTCCACCGGTAGATCAAGGCGTTTGAGCGCGTTAATAGCGCTTAGCAGCGGGTTCAAAATCTCCTTCCTCAATGAGGAGACCCGCGATACTCGTGGCAGCCCTAAAATGGCAGCCACATGTGTGTCCGCTAGCAAGCGAACATTCTGATACCGGGCGGTCAACAACGCCCTTGCTATCTCATAACTGTCATCGTTGACAGGTAGATGCTGGACAAGCACACCAGCCTCTCCACGTAAGGCAGAGAGCAAATAGGCCAATTTCTGGCTAGGGAACAGGTCGTCCCTTGAGTGAACCAGGCTATCAAAGAGGTTAATGAACCCCATCCAAGAAGCCAAGTTCCCATCAAAGGTTGGGATGTCTAAAGTGGGCAGTCTGCCCAGCAAGCCGGCCGGGGTAGGCTTGATCTCCCCGGGCGTGCACGGCTCACCCCTCCGGACGGATAGGATTGCCTGAGCCTTGTTTATGATCACATCCGCCTGTTCAAAACACTGATCATAATCGGCATTAAATTGGTCGACTGCCCGCAACTCAGCGGCACCCTCGGCTGGGTGGTCGAGCAGATATTGTTGATGAGCAACGAAAAGCTGCTCCAATTCCTTCAAGCGAGCCGGTACTCCCTCATGCCGAATTAACAAGGCCTGTTCTCGGTCTGGTCGGTCTACCAAAGCGACGGCACTAGCAAACCATCTCAAAATCTTTTGTGCACCCGCGCGGGCACCACTAAGCGGGCTGACTGGCGGGACCATTTTGCACCAAAATTAAGATACACTAAAATAATACACAGACAAACAGACCGACAACCGCAGACAATAAAACAGATCGGGAGGAACTTCAAAGGCAGAACAAAATATATAAACAAACCAAAATCAAGTGTAAATGCTAGAACTTAACTAGAACAACAAAGGCATTTAACAACAGGATTTTTCAAACAAATTAAAATCAAGTATTAAGTCAATAACTTAACAAACATAATATTCAGAGGCAAACAAAACAAAATCAAATGTAAATGCTAAAACTTAACACAGCAATATAGTGTATTACAACAACAGCAAAGTCATTTAGCAGCAAAATCTGTTAAACAAATTAAATTCAAGTATAAGTTTGCAACTTAACAAACAAAGTATTCAAGGGCAAAACAAAGATATGAAAAAACAAACCAAAATCAAATATAGGTAAATGCTAGAACTTAACTAGAACAACAAAGACATTTAACCTCAATTTTTCATATACAATGACAATTAGTTAAGGAGATCGGTCCACAAATGAGCTGGTAGTCGGTTTAAAATCAGCAATCAAAACCAATTAATATGTATTGCCCGTTTGGACAACCAACAAGATTACAATATTAATTGTACAATACTAATCAAATGCTCAAATCTAAGAACCACGCTCTGCTACCAAGAGATGGTGGTGCCCCAAGTAGACTCCACCACGTCGGCGTTTCACCGACTTGTATTGCTGAATTGTATTTGAATACCAACTCATAGAAAGCTGGTATTACTTACCTTGGCTCCAATTGTCTCCTTCCGTCTCCTCCGTAGCCGGTGGACTTCCTGAGCTAGCTCGAAGGAAGTCGCGGCTCCTGAAGATCTGCAGTGGATCCACCGGTGGAGACCGGAGCACTACAAATGCCTAATAGGCCACCACGACTCACACTCGCGATTTTGACACACAAACACAAAGCGGGCTTTCGCACCCCGATATTAGGTGCGCCGCGCAAATCACTATTTGCTTGAATATTGTGTATTATATTTTATGGATGCCCGGACATCATCCTAACCACAAATTATGACATTTTGACTCGACTCAACTGACATATCACATGCGGCCGGCCGCCAAAAAAGCTGTCACTGCACAGACTAGAATGCAGTGCCGCCACTCGCTCTTCCTCGAGCGTGAACATCAGTTTTGTACGTCACTCATTCTTATTACTGGTGTTTTATCTCTCACTAATATAATATACTTGTAGCATCTTTCCTCTGTGTTTTTCTCTTTATAACCAAGAGGTTATGGGCCCAGAGTGTATAAATTAAAGCTACAATGGAGAGTTCCTTAAGCCGTGCCCCTGTAGTGACCGTAAGCCAAAATTCATTTCCAAAGTTAACCGGGCGTACAAATTATAATACCTGGAGCTTTGCAATGAAAATGACGCTCATCGACGCGGATCTCTGGGAAGTCGTAGAGACACCATCATCGTCTGCGGCGAAACTCACGCAAGAGGAGTTCGAGCGCCGCGATCAAAGAGCAAGGGCTAAAATATGTCTTCACATCGCCGAGAATATTTACCCCTTGGTAATGGAATGTCAGACAGCTGAAGTAACTTGGAATGCATTAAAGAAAACTTATGCAGATAGCAGTCTCAGTAGGCGCCTGTCACTGTTAAAGAAACTATTTAATGCCAAACTCGAGTCATACCCCAATATCGAAGCCTACATCAACGACATTCGCGACACACAACAGAAAATATCTGCAATAGGGAAGGCAATAGAAGATGAATTTGTTGGTGTCATAATGCTTGCTGGTCTGACAGATGAGTATCTACCAATGGTGATGGCTATAGAACACTCGGGCGCTACTATTACCTCAGACTATGTCGCAACAACGCTCCTCAAAGAAGAACATCGGCGGAGCAACACTACGGCTACCAATAATGTTCTTGCTACCACTTCGAAGAGTTCGAAGATCGTGTGTACATATTGTAAGAAGATAGGACAGCACGTGTCAAAGTGCAGGATACGTTATTTTAATTCTAAAAAGAATAAGGGCATCGGTGACTCTAAAGCTAATTATATATCTGATTTAACACTTTTATCATCTTTCACTTCATTTACAGGCCAATACTCCCCTTCTTTATCCCAGGATTGGTTTATAGACTCAGGAGCCACAGGGCATATGAGCTGTTATAAGGACTGGTTTATTGACTACAAACCACTCCGACGACCAGTTACTGTAGCAAATAAAGGAGTTATATATAGTGAAGGCAAAGGTACTGTTTCTGTAAATATTAATGATAGTGTAACTAAGATTTCCAATGTTTTATATGTGCCTCAACTTTCGACGAATTTATTATCTGTTAGGGAATTAGTCAGTAAGGGTTTTGTAGTTATTTTTTCACCTAAAGGCGCAACGATATTGTGGCAGAAAGACTGTAAGGTCTCTGGTTCACTAGTGGGTACTGATTCTAATTTTGAGGGCATGTACAAACTAAATACTTCCATTAATCGGGCATACCTAGCTCACAATAACGAGCCCATTTTACTCTGGCACCGCCGTTTAGGTCACTTAAACTACAGATATCTCAAAATTCTAAAATGTAAACAAATCGGCATTAATTTTACTGACAGATTAAATCAAAGTCAAAGTTGCGTTCCGTATCTACAAGGTAAATTGTCAAAAAGGCCTTTGAAAAGTTCAGAAAGTAGGTCTAATCACAAATTAGAGTTGATTCACACTGACCTCTGTGGACCAATGAGTTCACAATCATGGGGCGGTTGTCTATACCTACTTACATTCACTGATGACTTCTCTCGTAAAACTTTTGGTTATTTATTAAAAGCCAAAAGCGAAGTTTTTACGAAGTTTCTTGAATTTAAGCACCTTGTAGAGAATCAAACGGGCTTGAAAATTAAGGCACTCCGATCGGATAATGGTCGTGAATTTGTAAATAGAGAAATGACCACATTTCTTAAGGAGAATGGCATCATACACCAACTAACTGTTCCTTACAATCCTCAACAAAACGGTGTATCGGAAAGGGTCAACCGAACCGTTGTGGAGAAAGCAAGGTGTATGTTACAAGATGCTAATCTTCCTAAGGTTTATTGGGCCGAAGCTGTTAATACAGCAATTTATTTAAAAAATCGCATGCCTACACAAGGCTTATTTTATAAAATTCCTGAGGAAGTTTGGACTGAGAAACCAGTCAACCTCTCTCATTTAAGAGTTTTTGGATGTGAGGCCCATGCGTTAGTCCCTAGGGAAAAACGGACCAAATTAGAATCTAAAACTCAGCCATGCATTTTTGTGGGCTATTCTGACGACTGCAAGGGTTATAGGTTAGTTGACCCAAATAACCCTAGGAGAATTATTTTAGCTCGGGACGTAGTTTTTATTGAAAATAAGTTTGTAGAAAACGGTGAGTCATCTGAACCCACAGATCTTGTTGAACAACCAACAACAACTACAATCCAAATTTCTACACCCGATCCTCCTTCAGTTTCCGTTCCTTCTTCTACAATTATTGAGGAAATACCGGAATCCCAGCCGTCTGACCCACCCTCTCCTGAACCCATTAATATTGCCCCTGCGCCATCTCAAATTCCAGGTGAAGACGTCAACCAACCCCGCTATCCTCGCCGCGTGCATAACCCGCCAGAACGGTATGACGCAGGCGCCTACCTTGTGTCTCCTGATACCGAGCCTGAAACCTACAAGCAGGTAATGGATGATAATATACACAAGGAGGACTGGGTGAATGCTATGCAGTCGGAATACGACTCGTTAATCAAGCATGGCACCTGGATCTTGGTTGACAGACCTAATGACAGGAAACCTGTCAAATGCAAATGGGTGTATAAAATAAAGAAAAACACTAATGGGGAGATTGTAAAATATAAAGCCAGACTTGTGGCTAAAGGATTCACACAAGTCTATGGCGTAGACTATGGAGAAACCTTTTCTCCTGTTGCGCGGTTGTCCTCCATTAGACTCCTTCTAGCTTTCGCTGCTAAGTTGAATCTTAGTGTTGAACATTTGGATGTGGAAACAGCGTTCCTTAACGGCGACCTAGAAGAAGAGATCTACATGGAGCAACCCGAAGGTTTTGTTACCGATGACAATAAAGTCTGCCTTCTCAAAAAGTCTTTGTACGGACTTAAACAAGCACCCAGACAATGGAACTTAAAAGTCTGTGAAGCAATGGCAAAGCTGTCACTGACTCGAGCAGAGTCTGAACATTGTATCTATTACAGGCGTCAAAATGACAAACTCCTAGTAGTAGCCGTCTTTGTTGATGACTTTTTCATTTTTAGCAATTGTGATATAATGGCAAATTCTTTTAAAACAGGCCTTAAACAAACGTTTACAGTCAAGGACTTAGGACCTGTAAAAGATTGTCTGGGTATACGAGTGACCAAAAGTACAGATGGCAGCATAAGTCTCGACCAAACCAAATACATAGAGAAACTGATCGAGAAATTTAACTTAAAAGACGCCATACCGGTAACAACACCTTTGGAGCCTGGACTTAAGTTGGTATTACCTGAAAAAGTTGATGAGAAACCCGACTTACCGTATCAGCAGCTCATCGGTTCTCTAATGTACATCTCCATTGGCACAAGACCTGATATAGCACACGCTGTGTCGGTCTTGAGCCAATTCAATGCACATTACGGGGAGGTACACTGGAGGGCTACTAAGCGGGTACTCAGGTACCTTAAGTTCACCAAGCACAAAAAACTGTTATTCACTAAGAGCAGTGATGACATGGTAGGATTCGCTGACGCCGACTACGGGTCCAATCTTGTTGACCGACGATCCTACACTGGGTATGTCTTTACTTTAAGTGGCGCCGCCATATCCTGGGAATCCCGTAAACAGCGCACTGTCGCACTCTCGACCACCGAAGCCGAATATATGGCCCTAGGTGAAGCCACCAAAGAAGCCATATATTTAAAGTTTCTGGTGCGAGATGTGTTTGATTGTGACTATCCACTTCCATTGTACAGCGACAATCAAAGTGCCATACTTCTCACCAAAAACAATACTCATCACTCACGCAATAAACACATTGACATCCGGCATCATTTCATTCGAAATTCTATCGCCAGTCATCACATTATTATTAAATATATTCCCACTGGCAGTATGGTCGCCGATGTCCTTACAAAGGGCTTGCCTAACATAAAGCACACTAAATGTGTAAATAGTTTAGGTTTAGCATAATTATAATTGTATAAAGCTTTATATATTATAGATATATTAGGGACATTAGGCTCGCTCATTTTTTTCGAATGTTAGAATTAAGGTGTGTATATAGTGTGTTTGTTTTTCCTTTTATATGAGTTTGTTTTTGTTATGTTATTCTTGTATAAAGTATGTTCATATACACAGGATATTCATATATGCAGGATATTCATATTACGGGGAGGTGTTCGACCAAACCTTTTTTTATATATTTTTAATATTAACATCCTGGCACGTTTTTGCAATATTCTTAAATTTATAACTAGCACTTTTTGTATGTCAGTTTTGTACGTCACTCATTCTTATTACTGGTGTTTTATCTCTCACTAATATAATATACTTGTAGCATCTTTCCTCTGTGTTTTTCTCTTTATAACCAAGAGTCCCGAATGGTTGTTACAGCCGTCTTGGCCTTCCACACCAGCTGTGGTGAAGGTACCAAATCCGGGCTTGCGTGTTCACGCTGTCGAGACTATGGCGGCTCCAGAGCAGGAATTTTTATTAGACCGCTACAGTTCTCTGGACAAGTTGCTCGGCGTGACCGCTTGGATAAGAAGATTTATTCGAAATTGTCGACGGCCTCAGGACAAAGATTTGTGTCCGGTCCTCTCTCCGCAGGAGCGCCAAGATGCTCTTTTGCATTGGGTGCGTATGACCCAGTCTAGAGCGTTTGAACCGGAACTTAAGATTTTCCGTACCGGGACATCCAAATTAAAGGGACCCTTGGTGCGTTTGACTCCCTTTCTGGATGATAAGGGATTGTTGCGTGTAGGAGGCCGATTGAGGCACGCTAACTTGCCTTATAGATCACGTCATCCCCTGCTGCTCCCCAAGGACGGACCATTGGTGCGATTGTTGATCATTGATCGCCATGTGAAGAATGCTCATGCCGGATGTAATGCATTGACCGCGCTCCTCCAACGAGAGTTTTGGATTTTGTCAGCGCGAAGAATAATCCGATCTGTTATCTTTCGATGTCTGCCCTGCTATCGTTTACGCCCCGAGACGATGCAGCCCCAAATGGGTGATTTGCCTGCTGATCGTGTGAATGAATCAATGACCTTCTTAGGAGTTGGAACTGATTTCGCGGGACCGTTCACTATAAAAACGTCGCGACTCCGTAATGCTAAGACTGAAAAGGCTTACTTGTGTGTGTTTGTTTGTTTGGCCACTAAAGCCGTTCATTTGGAGGTGGTGAGTGCGCTCACCATGGACGCTTTCTTAGCAGCGTTAGGCAGATTTGTCTCCCGCCGGGGACTGCCTTCTCTAATTCGGTCCGATTGTGGGACGAACTTCAAGGGCACTGATAGACATATAAGAGAAGTTTGTGAATTTTTAGATAAAAATAATATTGAGATCGGATCCACACTCTCCCGTAGGGGGGTAACATGGCGATACTCCCCGCCGTCTTGCCCTCACTGGGGAGGGATTTTTGAATCTGTTGTAAAGGCCGCCAAGACTCACCTTCGCCGCGTTATTGGGGAGACTATTCTCACGTTTGAGGAACTCGCGACGGTGTTTCATAAGATTGAGGCGGTTCTCAACTCGCGTCCGTTATGTCCGTTGTCTACCGACGCGAACGATTTGCAGGCCCTCACGCCGGGCCATTTCTTGATAGGCAGACCACTTAACGCCCTGCCCGAGTATCCTTATAGAGATGTCAATCCAGGACGCCTTTCGCGGTTTGAGTTGCTCCAGCAGCTTACCCAGAGCTTCTGGCGCCGCTGGCACCTTGAATATTTACACATTTTGCAACAGCGCGTTAAGTGGTCAGATAAGACAAACCCACCGAGGGTTGGAGACCTCGTGTTAGTGAAGGACCCAAACCCTGCCACCCTTACGTTGGCGTCGCGGACGCATTGTCCAACTTACTCTAGGGTCTGATGGTGTGCCCAGGTTTGCCGAGGTCCTAGTTGGGGATTCTGTTTTGAAGCGCGCGGTCGCTACTCTTTCTCGCCTTCCCTTAGACTGATTTGGCGGACAGTCCGGGACTGTCCGGAGCGGGGGGATGTTTACGCTCGAGGATGAGCGAGTGGCAACACTGCATTGTGGTCTGTGCAGGGAGAGCCTTTTTGGCGGCCGGCCGCATGTCAGTCAGTCGAGTCGGGTCGAAATGTCATGACATTGTTGGAGGTTATGTCCGGGCCGGAATAAAATTTAATATAACTAACAAATTGTGTTTTGCGCGGCGCACCTAATATCGGGGTGCGAAAGCCCGCTTGGTGTTGTGCAAAAGTATTATCGTCGTGTGTGTGAGCCGTGGTGGCCTAATAGGCATTTGTAGTGCTCCGGTCTCCACCGGTGGATCCACCGCAGAACTTCAGGAGCCGCGACTTCCTTCGAGCTAGCTCAGGAAGTCCACCGGCTACATACGGAGACCAATCGGATCCAAGGTAAGTAATACCAATTTTCTAAGAGCTGGTATTCGGTGAATAAAAATCAGCAACCCAGAAGTCGGTGAATCGCCGACGTGGTGGTGTCTACCTTGGGCACCACCAATGATATCATTTTTACGGAGACCTGGTTGAATCCTAATATATGCGATAGTGAATTTATAGATTCAAGATATACGGTATACCGCAGAGATCGTGTCAGTACAGGCTCCTCTAAAAAAGACGGTGGAGGAGTGCTCATGGCGGTCTCTAAGAATGTTGTGAACTCGCGAGTACAGTCTTGGGAGAGTGATGGGGAGGATTTGTGGATAACCCTCGGCGTCAATGTTGACAATAGCATTAAAACCCTAGTCTTAGGTGCAGTATACTTACCACCACCAGCAAAAGCTGATTTACTGGAAGGATTCTTAGATAGTGCAAATAACGCTTTTAATGAAGTTGACGATGTCGTTATTTTCGGAGACTTTAACTTGCCTTTCATTAATTGGACAAAGGATGTATTCCACCCTCATATGACACCTTCTAATTACAACAACGTCTTGGGATGTTTACATGTCGATTTTCTGTCTGTCAATAATCTATATCAGTATAACAATGTCGCCAATTGTGATGACAGGTTTCTGGATCTGGTGCTGTGGTATGCCTGGTGTTGTTTTGGAACGATCGATTGACAACATATGTAATGTTGATTTGAGACATCCGAGTTTGACTGTTACTATAACTTTATCAAGAAATATCGCAGCTCTCCCATATAATGTTGGTGGTGCTAGTTTGAATTTTTTTAAGGCAGATTATGATAAAATTAATCTTAGACTTAAGCTCATAGATTGGTATGATGTGTTTAAAGAATGTTGTAATGTTAATGCTATGGTTTCAGTACTTTACGAGAATCTCCGTAGACTGATAGACGAGTTTGTTCCGAAACGTAAATCAATTAAATCAAAGTACCCGAAATGGTTTACTCACTCTTTAATCAGAATGATAGCGGAAAAAGAAAAAATGAGACATAGGTATCGCAGATTCAGTAATCCTCGCGATTTGTTATCGTATGAGGCTTTGCGTGGGCATTGCCATAAGTTGTACCAGAGATGTTACTCCAATTATATCCAATCCATTGAGGCAAACATTGTTGAGCGTCCTAAGGTATTTTGGCAGTATATCAAAGGCGAAAGGGTTCGAAATAAATAACCACGTAGGAAGGTACTGTTATTTATTTTTTGCCATAAGATTCTGTGGCCGCCTCACGTCTTGATTGAAGGTAAAAGGTAGGTAATTGGTGTGACACTGGCCTGAAGGTCCTGCCGTAGGTGCCTGACCGCCGCAGTCCAGATTCGAAGACCGGTTTCGCTCCGACGCTTCCCTTTCGCTTTAAAACTCAGTTGCGATTTTCTTCAGCCAGCGCTGGTAGTTGGAAGGTGTACGTGCCTATGCGACACTATTCTGTGCGAAGTTCCCCAGCGGGATTTCAGCAGAATTTTATACTTTTGAAAAGATCGCAAATAGCAGCTCTTGGATCGATGGACACAGCCGTCCCGTTCAATGCGTTCAAATGGTCTGACGGTTGGGAAATCCGACGGCTGCCGAGCGCCTGCTCCGCGTAGACCGTCGCCGCGTCGGCTGTTTTCGCCAGTAATTGGAGATGCGCGAGCGCATCATCGCGAACCATTGCGACCGCCCGTACTTGAAGGTTCCGTAGACTAATATTTTTTGTTCAAGAAAATATTTAATTTAATTTAAAGTTTTAGGTATTTTGACATGATGTAGTTAAGAAATAGCTTTAATGTTTGTTCTTTAAGTTAATTAATAATTTAGTTTAATAAAAATGGTGATTATGTAGTTTTTTTTTACATTTTGATATTTTTATTTACGTTGTTTAAGTACAACGTTACAGTACCCCCCTTTTTAGGTAAGGATTTTTGTTATGAAAAAAAAAAAATCCGCTTCAACTACTTAACTACTAACTAGATTTACAATGACTACATACACTTTCATTTCCTTTCATAATTCCCTTTTAGTCTTTCAGTCCTCCTTGTTCATTCGTCCCTTTTATTCTTTCATTCATCACCTAACAATCCAGCAGTTACTTACAATTTAACTATAAGTAGGTAACTGTGCCTAGCATAAAGAGTATTATACATATGTGAGTCTAATACTCAAGTAGTCAGTATAAGATGTTAGGAGTCGTTATTTATTTTAAAAGTAATTTAGAATAGTTTTAATAATACCATAGGCTTAGAACCAGGTAATATTATATATTATATCAGTGGTAGGGTCTGAATAATATATAACATAATTAGAACGTAAAGTAGGTTACGCTTTATTAGTAGTAGTATAGGCTTATTTTTTTTTTCTGAGTTACTATCCGCTCATTAATAGGTAGCTCTTCCTAGGGGTAGGGCCTGGAAAAACTAGTAATACGTATGTAGGTACGCATATTTAGGTGTGGTTGAGGCTTCTTTAGAGAGTTACCAACCGCTCTGTAGAAGGATTATTTCAGGGGTAGGCCTGAATAATCAAAATAATCTAATAGTAGTAGTAATGAATTTAACGATTTGTAGTTATAGTGTGTATAGCAAGTAGTTGAAGAGGTATTATTTAGTTAAGTATAGTTTAAAATAATAGTTTTCAATTAGATTATAATTATATGTTAGCTTAGTTTTAGTTAATTAGAAATAAGACTAAAATTTAAAGACTTAATATTTATGAAATTTAGATGTAGTAATATTACAAGATTCCTTCTATCGCCTTTTACGATACCCAAAGGAAGATATGGGGAAGTGGTATTCTTTATGAGCCGCCACCACACGGCTCGTGTGTGACATTTAGGTAGTTAGATGGTATTTAATGTTATAAAAGCCCTTCTATCGCCTTTTACGATACCCAAAGGAAGAAATGGGGAAGTGGTATTCTTTAATATTGTGAGCCGCCACCACACGGCTCATGCGTATAGTTTAAGGATTTAGTTAGTTAGTTAGTTTAATTATACCATGTTTAATATAATATTCTTATTGCGGCGAAATTAATAAGGTAAGTTAGGTTAGGTTAGATTATTTTTTATGTTTTATAGTTAATAAGTTTAATATCCTTTATGTGATAGGACCCTAGTGGTTTTCCTGACATATCAGCTAAATCATATACCAAGGGAGATTTTTTATGAATGATTTTACATTTTATAAATTTAGGTGCTAGTTTTTTATTAAAATATTTATCCTTGTCACTTTGGTAGAACGTTCTACGCCATATAATATCACCGACCTTAAATTCAGCAGGCTTTCTACGTAAATTATATTGTTTGCAATTTCTACTATGAGCTTGTATGAGTAGCGCTTGGACTTTATTAAAGATATTAGAAAGTACTCCAATATTCTCAACGTATGAATCGCGGGGTTGGAAAATAACATCACCGATGTTCTCAGCATCCACATAAAATGAGCCACAAGTGACTAGTTCTCGCCCAAACACTAGGAAAGAAGGAGTGTAACCTGTAACCTCGTTTACGGAACTATTTACAGCAATTGTATTTTTGGTACAATTAGATCCCAAATACGTTGATCGTTAGAAATGAACGTGGATATAGCTGTCATTATAGTTTTGTTGTACCTTTCAACCGTGTTAACGTGTGGTGAATATTTAGGAGTGAAATGTAATTTGGGTACCTTGTACTTTTCAAGCATTTGTTTGAGCGTAGCACTAACAAATTGTTTTCCATTATCTAAAATTACTGTAGAAGGAATCCCGTGTATTAGAAATACATGTTCTTCTAGAATTCTAGTTACGATTTCGGCCGTAGCGCGCTTAATTGGAAATAGTAAGCAGTACTTACTAAAACAACAAGTAACAACAAGGATATGTGAATTTTGTTTTCTAGTGGTTGGTAGAGGTCCCACTAGATCCACGCTAATAATTTGGAATGGTCTTGAGCAGTGTTTAGGTCTTCCCATTTCACCCAAAGGAGCGTGATTTTGATGTTTGTGTGCAATACACGTGTCGCAAGCAGTGACACTTCTCACGACATCCGCGTGCATACCTGGCCAGTAGTATGTTAAACTTAAGCGTTTAAAGGTTTTAAATATGCCAAAGTGACCGGCTGTAGGTTCAGAGTGATTCTTTAAAATTATTACTTGTCTTGATTCATTAGGAATCACCTCTTTCCACTCAAACTCTTTATGTAAGTGATTGTTAGATCGCATGAATCTATATAAACGTCCGTTTTTGACAATGTAGTTAGGGAAGGACGTAGGAGAATTTTGACAACCATGCCATAAGTTTAGGTACCACTGGTCATTAGTTGTAGGTGCAGCTGTAGGTGTCGAAATAGAATTAGCATCGATGGTAGATATCTGGTAAGCACGAGATAACGCGTCAGGAATAACATTATCACTGCCACGGCGATGTTTGATTTCAAAGTTGAAGGTTGATAGTCGAATACCCCAACGAGCGAGACGTCCTGTCGGGTTGTTGATGTTAAGGAACCACTTGAGTGCCGAATGGTCTGTGTAGACAGTGAATTTAATACCATTATCCAGATAACATCTCCAGTGCTCCAGAGTCACCAACACGGCAAGGGCCTCTCTTTCGGTGATGCTATAGTTTCTCTCAGGTCCTGTCAATGTTCGACTAGTATAAGCTATAGGATGCTCAAATCCGTCTATGGTCTGAGTCAGCAGTCCTCCAATACCATAATCGCTAGCATCAGTGTGAACCTCAAACGGTAAGTCAAAATTAGGGCACGATAAGATTGGGGCTGACACTAGAAGTTCTTTCAGTTTAGAAAAGGATTTGTCTGCTTCTTCAGACCAAGCAAAAGGATTAGATTTCTTGTTGGTAGAAGTAAGTTTATTGAGCGGACCAGCTATTGTGCTAAACTGAGGAACGAATTTTCGGTACCAAGAAGCTATACCTAAAAACCTTTTGACCTCTCTTTTATTAGTTGGTGTAGGATATTTAATAATTGTGTCGACCTTTGAAGGATCAACACGAAGGCCTTTACAATCAATAACATAGCCCAAATATTTTAATTCTTTACGAAAGAATACAGACTTTTCAATATTTATAGTAAGATTAGCCATGGACAGTTTTTGATGTACTTTTTTAAGGAGAGATGTAAATGTTTCGAATTCAGAATTTACAATTACGATATCATCAATGTACACAAACACAGAGTTTTCAAATTCAGGCCCTTGAAACAATGTATCAACAAGTCTCTGTTGTGTAGCGGGTGAATTTGTCAATCCAAATGGCATAGTGACGAATCTGAAGGTTCCTCGACGAGGAATATAGAATGCTGTCTTATCACGGTCATTTTCAGCAATAGGTATTTGCCAGAAAGCTTTAGAAAGATCTATACTACTTAGGTATCTAGCGTTCTTCAGGTTATCTAGGATCTCTGATATGTAAGGTAACTTATAAGCATCTTTTTTCGTAACAGAGTTCAGTTTGCGACTATCGAGACAAAACCTGAGAGTACCGTCCTTTTTCTGTGTCAGTAATACCGGCGATGACCAAGGGCTCTCGCACTCCTCAACAACGCCAAGAGCTAACATCTCGTCGAGCTGTTCAGATAAGATGCGCTGTTTTTCTGGAGAGATACGATAATACCTCTGTCTTATAGGTAAGGAATCGCCAGTATCGATGTGATGCTCGACAATTTTTGTTCTGCCTAAACCACGCTTTTCTGTTGAAATATTTTTAAACTTTTCTATTATGTCATCGACGGTATAACGTTGTGCTTCAGTAAGTTCGTTATAAGAGTGTAAAACATTTGTAGATTCCCGCATAGCTGTCACCTCACTAGTATTATGTGAATAATCATGGAAAGAAATTGAATTATAAAATTTTGGGAAAAGGTTAAATTTGGTCCAAAAGTCAACACCAAGAATTAGATTTGATTTAACGGAAGGTATAACATAAGATTTTAAAATGTGAAATTGATTTTCAAAGTGTATAGGGATGTAAATATAACCAATAGAAAATAAGGTTTCACCTCCAGCAGCAGTAAATGTTTTAGTAACATCTTTATTTAGTGTTAGACCTAGTGGATCTATTTGTTTATTACAGCAGTCTTCACCAATTAGTTTTTTTGTTGTGAATCAGAGTGACATTTGGGACAATCAGGATATTTGAAATTATTGGTCCCACATTTAAAACAAATGAGAAATCTGTCTGCTCTGCATTTACTCAATGGATGGCTTGAGTTACGACATCGTGGACAAAAAACTTTATTTGGGTTAGAACTAGTTCAATTTTTTATCTGTAGGCTTAAAAGAATTATTAGTGTTACTTTTGTAATTATTATATTTAGAGTAAGATGATTTATTAATATTTTGATTATAGTTATTATTATTATATGGGTTCTGATTATAATATTTAGGTCTGTTAGTACTAGCTTCATTAAATTTTGAAAAGGCTAGGTCAGGAGCTAAGGTCTCAATTGAGGCTTTAGGTGGTTCTCGAAATTGAGAAGTCAGAGATTGTATTTTTTCATAGTCCTTACAAACTTTCCTTAAGTTTTCGATAGTATCGATAGACGATGAATTGGATGCTAAAACATTAGCATAACATGGTCTAATGTTATGCATTAAAATATTTAA
This sequence comes from Schoenobius gigantellus, assembly GCA_963935595.1. Taxonomy (NCBI): domain Eukaryota; kingdom Metazoa; phylum Arthropoda; class Insecta; order Lepidoptera; family Crambidae; genus Schoenobius; species Schoenobius gigantellus. The sequence continues at coordinate 28,090,947 of OZ012554.1, forward strand.
TTTTTCATGCTCTGATATTTTATTACTAAGCCTAGAAAACAATTCGGACATTTTCGCAAAGTAAATGGTTATATTTTCTGTATCACCTTGAGTTCTATTCCGAATCTCCGACAGAAATCGATAATCATGATCAAAGTGACTAAAGTCTTCGATCAATAATGAAATCAGCTTATCCCAAGTATCGACGGAATCCTTAACACTACGGTACCAATGCAAGGCATCGCCTGTAAATATTTCCGTAGCGTAGGTCATTAATTTAGAAGACGTTATGTTCCTAGCAGTGCTAAACTCATTCACTCTCTGTACGAAAGCGTGAACACAAGATTTACCATTGTACTTTATTTTTTGTAAATCATTAATGTGAGCGCGGTCACAACTTATAGATGCATTCGAAATCGGTTCGAGCGATGACGATGTTTGTGCAGTTTCCGCTACAGGCTCAGAGTTAGAATGCGCAGGTTTCTGTATAGCATTTAGTTTATTCATTAAACTTACTAAGTTCTTAGAAGTATGTTTTACTTTCTCGGCATATTTCGAATCTGAACAATCTATGCGTTTCATACGATGGTACAAATGATTACACAATGCCCTAGTACGTTCAAAAAGGTTCTGATCATATTTCTCATCTAACAATTTTAAACGAGATATAAGTTCCATTAAGGAACTGTTCAAGCCGGCAATATCTTCTTCAGGTTCTATGCCTGATTCACAAATATCATTGGTAGGTATTAAAGGCGTTAGCTTGTTTATTTGTTTACGGAGTTCAAGTACGGTTGACGCAGGTTCCTCACCCCTAATGAGGACTTCATAAGTTAATTCGTTTTTATTTAAAAGAAAGAACTTTATTGGATGAGTTCCCATGTTTTCAGAAGTGTACAAAATCAAAAGGAAAACAAAAGAAAAATTAAAATTAATTTTTTTTTAAGTATGCGGTGTTCTTTACAATTTTTTTTAAAAAGCTCACTAAACTACGCAAAGGTGATAAAAGCAGAAGAACGAATGCGAAGAAAATCAGTCGTTAAATAAAAGAAAATAAGAAACTGAAAATCCTGCGAACTGTTACGTATAACAATTTTTTTTTAAATTTTATGTTTAAGTTTTACAAATTAATAAAATATAATTTTTCGAAACAATTATTATGGACACACAATTATAACAACAATAGCCAGGCTTATCAAAACTTAAATAATAGATAACAACTCAAGGAGAAGTTATAACTTGCCTTATAAATTGCTAGTAGGTAGTACCTTTTACACAATGAAATACAACAATAGTCACAAAATTTAAATACTCGTTTAATTTTAAGATTTTTATTCCTCAAAATAATACCTATATATTTTTTGGTTGTCTCTAAAATGCCAACAATGATTTCTATATATTTTTTTTACTATTATCTTATATGTATACGTATCAGTTAACAAAAATGCGATAGAAAGGTTAATAAAAGCAAACAGAAAACAATAAAATAATGAAAATGCGGAAAACAATTAATCACAGTAAGCGGGTACGTACCAGTTCACAGATGACTGAATCACCGTCACGTTCACAACACTCATCAAGATGACTTCTCCAACGGCTAGACTTTAGGGGAAAATCAAAACGTGATTAGGCCACTAGAAAACACACGTTATAGGCGCCACTGCGGCACTAGGTCGGTAGATGACCAGCCCTCCTAGATAGGGTTCGAAATAAATAACCACGTAGGAAGGTACTGTTATTTATTTTTTGCCATAAGATTCTGTGGCCGCCTCACGTCTTGATTGAAGGTAAAAGGTAGGTAATTGGTGTGACACTGGCCTGAAGGTCCTGCCGTAGGTGCCTGACCGCCGCAGTCCAGATTCGAAGACCGGTTTCGCTCCGACGCTTCCCTTTCGCTTTAAAACTCAGTTGCGATTTTCTTCAGCCAGCGCTGGTAGTTGGAAGGTGTACGTGCCTATGCGACACTATTCTGTGCGAAGTTCCCCAGCGGGATTTCAGCAGAATTTTATACTTTTGAAAAGATCGCAAATAGCAGCTCTTGGATCGATGGACACAGCCGTCCCGTTCAATGCGTTCAAATGGTCTGACGGTTGGGAAATCCGACGGCTGCCGAGCGCCTGCTCCGCGTAGACCGTCGCCGCGTCGGCTGTTTTCGCCAGTAATTGGAGATGCGCGAGCGCATCATCGCGAACCATTGCGACCGCCCGTACTTGAAGGTTCCGTAGACTAATATTTTTTGTTCAAGATAATATTTAATTTAATTTAAAGTTTTAGGTATTTTGACATGATGTAGTTAAGAAATAGCTTTAATGTTTGTTCTTTAAGTTAATTAATAATTTAGTTTAATAAAAATGGTGATTATGTAGTTTTTTTTTACATTTTGATATTTTTATTTACGTTGTTTAAGTACAACGTTACACACCACACAACGTACTGCCTGGAGAGATGCAGGACACTGGAATTTGTCTAAGCACAATACATTTTACAGAACGCACTATTTATAATAAGATTAAGAAATTGGATCTGTCGAAGGGTGCGGGCCCTGATCGCATTCCATCGGTATTTGTGAGGCGTTGCGCTTCTGTTTTAGCCTATCCACTATCTTTAATATTTAATCGGTCTATCATGGAAGGTAGTTTTCCTGATGAGTGGAAGAAAGCGAGGGTTATCCCATTGCACAAGAAGGATGACCCAGGCAATGTTGCAAACTATCGCCCAATTACCATTTTGTCTTGTTTTTCAAAGATATTTGAATCTCTTGTTTGTCCTGTAATAACAAGTCATATGAACAATATTTTATCACCTCGGCAGCACGGCTTCCGTAAAGGTCGTTCCACTATAACCAACTTACAGTCGTTTATATCGGATTTATCTTCTGAGCTTGACCGAGGATTTGAAGTTGACACTATATACACCGATTTTACTGCCGCCTTTGATAGGGTTGACCACTCATTGCTGTTGCATAAATTGATGCTATACGGCATGCGTGGCTGTCTTTTAGACTGGTTTGGCTCTTATTTGGCAAATAGACCTCAGGTGGTATCGGTGTGTGGTTATGAGTCGCAATGTTACTATGCTCGATCTGGTGTACCGCAGGGGTCCCATCTCGGTCCAATTTTGTTCTCGATATTTATTAATGATATTGGTTTTGGCATCCACCATTGCAAGTATCTTTTGTATGCAGACGACTTAAAGCTCTATAGAACCATTAAGTCCTCGGCCGACACTAAGAAAATACAGGAAGATCTCGATAGAATACAGCTTTGGTGTATTGATAATGCAATGTCGCTTAACGTAAAAAAGTGCTTTCATATGCGATACAGTAGACGAAAGAATCAATTACAATCGGCTTATTTCATCGACGGGTCGTCGCTGCTTCGGGTTGACGAAATTAGGGATCTTGGCGTGATACTGGATGGGAGGCTTCGTTTTGCGTCTCACATAGACTGTGTTGTCGGGAAGGCTGCCAGGATGTTAGGATTCCTCAAGCGCAACACTAAAAAGTTCCAGAAGCCTCAGACGAAGATAACACTCTACAATTCACTGGTGCGAAGCTGCTTGGAATATGGTAGTGTGATTTGGTCCCCTTTTTACAGTGTTCACTCACAGCGCATTGAGGGTGTACAGCGGGCATTCACACGTCATCTGGCATTTGCATCTAGGGGCATCATTCTCGTGCGGGTTATGAGGAACGATTAAAATTCTTCAATATACAATTGTTAGCGAATCGGAGGAAATTGCATGATCTATTGTTTCTCTACAAATCGGTTCATGGCGTGATAGAGTCCGATAATCAGTCAGTCTCTTTATCGGTACCGCGAAGAATTCCCCGTAAACCCATAGAAAGCATCTTTCATGTTCCCCTGGTTAGAACTAATATCGGCGCCAACTCGCCAATGGTTAGAATGTACAAGGAATATAATGTGTTGAGCAAAAAAGCTGATGTTGATATTTTTAATGATACATTATCCCAATTCAGACGTAAAGTACTGATATCATTTGCATAGCTTTAACTTTTTTTTTTTTAATTTTCATATTCATTTTTTTATTGATCTCTTTTTATATAGGTACCATATTTATTATTCAGTGACATACTATTTCAATAATTCAATTTAATTTGGTTTGATTTGATTTAATTTGGTTAATTTAATTTGATTTATTTTATTTATTTATTTTTATGTAATTTGATTTTATTTAATTCTTATTTGACCTTTGCTTTATTTTTTCATTTTAATTACTTTGACATAGTTATTGTAACCCGCGTAGACACTCATGTTTGACATTCAAATGACTTTTTATTTTTAATCAATGTGACAATTTCTTTGCGAATGCTGTACATACCTATTATAGGCTTATACATCGGTTATGCGTCCCTCGAACAATTTCAATGTATTTAATTTAATGTTTAATGTATATGCTGTTGGTGTGTCTTATCTAAATAAATAAATAAATAAGAGAATGATAAAACTAACAAAAATATATGATGTACATTACCATGCAAACTTCCACGAAAAATTGGTTTGAACGAGATCTAGTAAGTAGTTTTTTTTAATACGTCATAAATCGTAAACCGCCACTACTTGCTGCTACGGAACCCTTCATGGGCGAGTCCGACTCGCACTTGGCCGGTTTTTGCTATTACGATACGGGAGTTTTGCTGTGGTCATTAATTAGAATGTTATCTGAAATTTTTGTTCGAGTAGGTAGGTAGGAGCCTCGGTTTCGCTGTGAACTCGCCACTGGCCTCCTAATCAGGGTTCAATCCCAATATGTTTTTCGTTTTTCAAATTTCATAATGTAAATTTGCCGACGCTCCTGCAGTGAAGAAAAATATTGTGAGGCAATCTGCATACATCTGCGAAGAAATTCAAAGGTGTATGTGTAGTCCACCAACCCGCACTGGGCCAGCGTGGGTGACTAAGGCTTAAACACCCTAACTGAGGGTAGGCTGGAGCCCCTCGGTGGAGAAGTATATTGGTTGTGATAATGATGATGAGGTATGTATTCATATTCCAGCAATCTATGGTAAGATAGTAGTAAATAAATCTAGATGGAAGCGAGCTTCCTTTAACCCTTATAACTAGTTTGCCGGATCAAATACATCGCCTCATAAGCTAGCAGTGAGACCACCTGGTAATGACTAAGAGGTCCGAGGTTCTATTCCCCATGGGAACAGGAGACTTTTCTGCTTGGTTTGTTTGGAAGTAAGACTTCTGGGTTCACCTAGCTAGCCACCACTATCTAAGTTACCGTAGAAAGACTCTGTACCAAGGTCGCCTGCTTGGGTTTTACCTATTTCAGGCGTTTTACCGCCTTACCTATTTCTGCTGCAAAGCAGCAGAGGGTAAGATTTGGCAGTGAAATTACTGGGTACCGTAACTTTACATCTTATGTCACAATTTGGCAACGTACGCTGTGGTTCTTGTGGGGGCTGCAGTTTTGCTGCGAATCTCACAAGAGCCACATGTACTATAGATGACTATTACCAGTTACCATCAGGTGGGCATTATGCTTGTTTGCCAACTTAGTTGTCTTAAAAAACCTTCATCAGATCGAACGTCCAATTTACGGAAGGCCTACGAACGCTGCTTATTGCTTGGTACGCGGTGACCACTCGATATCAATTATTCCGCCCTAGCGATCGTCAGTCCTGCAAGGAATGTGTCCCGCCCGCTGCCAACATAGGAAAATTAATTAATGCAAAAAGCAAAGACTATTTTAAACACTGAATTATGCTGACAAGTTTTTATCTTAAAGACATGGAGAGAAAACTGAAGTTTAAATCATACTATTTATATCCCTATATTTGGGAAATAAACAATTAACATTTTTCTTATTATTTTACTCATTCAGCATTTAATATCATATGCCTGTGAAGGTTCCACTTTTTTTATTGCAATCAGTTTCAGTTTTTTTTAATATTATAACAAAAAAGGCTAACTTTACTATTATCCTATAATAGTCTGCTGAGCAGTGCCTTTTTAAGGATTTTTTAAATATTTTGTTTTATTAGGGTTCCGTCGGATGTTCTCAGACTATTTTATTTATTAAAATGAAACTTTTTTTACATCGATCACCCCAAATTTTTACGTCCATCTATCGCATCTCACATTACAAAAAAAAACATAAAATCTTCCATTTCACAACTTCGCATATTATTATGACAGGATCGCTTTACACAAAAACATGAGATCTTTAATTTCACAACGTGTAACACCGTTTTTTCTTAAAATTTCATAAAACACTAATTTTGCAAAAACACTTTGCTTTCACTGTAGTTTTAACGCAAATTTCACAACTAAAATCGTAATTACAATAACTTTGTCAAGGAATTTCACAATGTCAATGTCAAGTGTCAACGTCAACGTCGTTTCACGTCACGTCAGTGACATTTGCAATTATCTTTGGTCATTATTCAATTTTTGCATAAACAAAATAAATCTCGCGTTTATCCTGGCCTTATTTACAAAGATAGTTTTTTTTCGCCCAAAATCCCGTGCTTCCATTTAGGTGGGTTGATTTTCTCAAAATTCGGAATTTGACATTTAGACCGTTTGTTTCGATCATTTCTATAGACATATTTTAATAAAATACACTTAAGCTTATAGATCATATAATTATAGTTTCGTCGAATAGAATTTGGGAAGCATTCACAGTTTGTTTATGGTTAATTTTTTCATTACGTTTCGTTTTTCAACCAAGCTTATAACTTGGGCTGGAAATACTTATAGCATATTGTAGAATTCCGATAGATCCGTACGTTGACTTGACACATCATGACACACATGCTATGAAATGAATTTGGTTTTAGGGAAGGTTCCGTCGCCAATACGACGCTTAACATTCGGTGAACGGACCTCGATTCTAGTATGCGCGTAGATGGAACGCGCCCATTTTTCACCTTAGTCTTTGAACGCGTCTATCGTCTATGTTATGATTTGTCTGTGAGACATCGACTGAAGAAATTTGTTATTGATTCGAAGATCATAAAGTATTTAAATTAATTTCAGCGAAGAAAATCCATAGGTATTTCTCTCGTTTTCCGTGTGAATTTAATTTGAAAAGAATTTACAAAATTCAGTTCTTTTTGTTTTCAGCTTGAAGAGTAAAGCTAAGAAAAAAATACTATATTTACTCGCCGGCACGCGATTTATTAAATTAAATGGATTTATTGTATCAATAAGTGCAAAAAATCAATAAGGTATCTAATTAACTTATTATATTTCATGATTTAAAACAGATTTTGTTAATTTTATTTTTATTTGTGGGTAAATTGATTATTAAATCAAACATGTTACATTTCCAAAATTCGCCTTTTTCATCCCCTATTTCATTAAAAAAACCTGATAGTGAGCGGCATCTTAGTGGGATTAAGGCATATATTGAGTAACACTTGCGAATTTCCTGTTAAATTCCAAATTTGTACAATATTAAGTTTCACATCCTTCTTTGGCAAATAACTCACAAATTAAGCTGTTTTCTTTTTATTAATAGCAGTAATTATACACAAAATAGGTGCTCTCCCCTCCATATGTCCTTTTTATTAACTAACCAATAAGACAATTTGTCAATTTATTAAAAATTATGTTTGGAATTAACTTGCAATGTTTATTACCTGAAATTCAGATGTATTGACTGAGATTCCTTCAGAACTCAGTGTTAGACCCACTGACCTCAAGATCATAGGCATATTTAATCATATTTTTAACCTAACACTGTGCTATGAATCTCCAGGGCAGTTCCCGGAGGCCGTAGGGTTCCGCTGCTTGACTTTAGAGCCTGATGAACTAACCTATTATCAAGGAGGAATTCTGTGGAGCTAAATATATTAATATAAAACAGGAATATCATAGCTCTGACCCGTGATTGCAAGATTTAGCATAGAAGGTACGCTCTACTAACAACCGCTCCGGGGAAGGCTACTAATTTAAAAAAAAAAGAAACCTATAACTATTTGTTCGTGTAATTTATTGCCCCTCATTTTGTAGTTTTGTACCCAATTTGTACCTGATTTTTACCTGCCGAGATTGATCAAACAAACCTGAACCATCCTGCCCTTGGCTTGTATTGATTAAACAATTAGTTAAGTGCTTTGCATTAAGGGAGTTTATTTACTTAAGTACCATATGAATAAGTGAATTATGTACCTACAAGAATAAAGCTTTTCATTTTGTATCGGACTAAAGGAATAAGTTTGTTTTTCTTCTTTCAACTTTACGATCTCCCTATATTTCCACAATTTAGCAAGAAAAAGTACTACAATTTGGCGCCCGAATATACAGCAGGTTTTGTGGCATTATATGGCCCATTATTCTGGTCAAATGCTCAGATAATGTTGATCCATCTCGGTATGTATCTTTAATAATTTTCTTTTTTAACGTTGTGTGTTAGTTAAGCTAAAACTCAAAAACAGCTCGACCGATTCTTACGAAATGTTATGTGTATTTGAATAGGTCCAGGGAAGGTTTAAAAGTACAACTGGACCCAGTAGGTGGCGCTGGAATCGGACAGGAGAACATCTGCCGGTCTCACTAGTTATAAGATAAATAAGAATTCTATGCAGGTTTGGTTCAGATAGGTATAAATAAAAACAAATTTTAGTTACATTTGAATGAGGTGATATATTTTAAGATTTTTTGTTCATAGTTTGAGTATATAACATAAATAATATTGTAAAATTAACTTCTCATATAGAATAGAGCGTAGTATATTTTTACAAAAATGGAACAAAGACCAATTAGTTTTAATTTACTTAACAAAGATGAACTAGAATATGAGGTGAAAATCAGGGGTTCGAAACCAGCTGACACGGTGATGGCTCTGAGAGCACAGATCCGTACTCTCAATAAAGATCTGCCTTCTGATGAAATACTGACTTGTGATCTTGATGTCAATATTGAATTAAAAGTAATTCAAAAGAAATTAGAGGATCTTGAGAAACTTATCACAAGTACTTCGAGTAAACCGTCATCACTTAAGGTGTTAAATAGAATTCAAACTCTTGCACACCACTTATTCCACAGAATTGGTCGCTTGTCTTCATCGGAGTATGATGATAATAATCTTACTTCTTTAATTACTTCTCTGAATAATAGATTAGATAGCATTCTTGTTAAAATAGATAATATTTGTCATAATTTTAAAAGTAGCTTGGCACCTGAACAACCGATTGAGCACTCCACTGCAACTACACACAATACAGCTAATGATTGCTCCGTGCATAAACTAAATTTACGCTTCAATGGCAAGACATGCATTAAAGCCTTCTTACAACGCCTCGAAGAGTTATGCTTGTCTCGTGGCCTTGCAGATTCAAAGCTTTTCTGTTCTGCGGCTGAACTTTTCACTGATGAAGCGCTATGCTGGTATCGAGGAGTAAAGTCAGACGTTCACAATTGGACTGAGCTGAAGACCTTGCTTCTCGATGAATATTTACCATCTGATTATGACCATCGCTTGATGCAGGAAATTAGAAGTCGTACTCAGGGCCCCGACGAAAGCATTGTGAATTATCTCAGCATTATGCAAAATTATTTTACTCGATTATCAAAACCAATCTCTGATGATGATAAATTGAACATAGTCATGTTTAATATTAGACCATTTTATACTACTCAGCTTGCTCTAGCCCCAGTGGAATCTTGGACTGATCTAAAGAAAAAATGTAGGTTGTTAGAAGGTGCAAAGGAGCGATCGGTGCATTTCAGTGAACCTCCTAGGGTCACCACATCTTCTCTGGCTCCCGATTTGTGTTATAAAAGTAGTAATAGTAGTAGCAGCACTAGCAAGGCGCCACCAAAAGTCTCTTCAATACAGCCAGCAAATAATACACAAAATAATCTTTTTTGTGTCCGCTGTCGGAAAAATGGGCACAGCTTGAGGTATTGCAAGGCGCCTTGGGTACTTATTTGTTATCGTTGTGGAGAAAAGGGCTTCAATGCAAGTAATTGTCCAAAGTGCACTTCTTCAAAACCTTCAACCGCAGAGATTCCAAAAAACGCCAAGCAGTGAACCGATGGCATAGAACAGTATATTTTTATAATAAACATTGTAATTCTGAACAATCAAGGCAGAAATACAATGAATTCTATGTAAGTAAAGCTAGTACAGATAACGTAAACATGCATAAAGGTGAGGTTACATCGGTTCACGCTACTACTAACGCCACCTATAATGATACCAGAGCATATCTGAAGATTAATATTTTTGGCTTGGAATTCAGAGGATTACTAGATTCAGGATCACAGATCTCCATTGTGGGAGGGCAAGCATACAAATATTTTAAAGATTTCGCTACTTTACATAAGTCTGAGGACTTAGACTTTATAAAAACTGCAAATGGTTCCACTTCACGAGTAACTGGGTATTTATTTTTACCTGTATCAATAGAGAATAAAACTCGTGTTATTAAATTTTACGTCGTCCCTGGAGTTGCTACAGAGTTGTTATTTGGCTTAAATTTCTGGAAGGAATTTAATATTGCGCCAGATATTTTATCATTGTTAGAGGATAGTGGACATTTATATAAAAATAATAATCAGGTGTACACAGTTATGTCAGGCAACCGTGCTTTATATGATTTTGAAACTTTATCTAAGCTTGAGCGTAGGCTGGTCAATGACGTCATAAAGCAATTTGATGACATTTCCGCAGAAAAGAAAGGCCTAGGTAGGACACACTTAGTGAGTCATAAAATTGATACCGGTGACCACCCACCTATTAAGCAACGGTATTATGTAGTCTCACCCGCTAAACTGGCAGAATTAAATAAACACCTAGACCAAATGCTGAAGGATGATGTTGTGGAGCCTAGCGGAAGTGCATGGAACAACCCCGTTACTTTAGCGGTTAAATCAGATGGGTCATCACGTTTCTGCTTGGACAGCCGAAAACTTAACGCCATATCAAAGCATGACGCTTACCCTATGCCTTATATTAGCCATATTCTGGACCAGCTCAAAAATGCTAAGTACTTATCTTCTATTGACCTTAAGTCTTCATATTACCAAGTTCCTTTGGACTCTATTGAGTCCAGAGAGAAAACTGCTTTTACTATTCCCTGCAGAGGCTTGTTTCACTTTAAGGTCATGTGCTTTGGACTTACTGCAGCTCCAGCTACGCAGCAGCGGTTGATGGACCGCCTCTTTGGCCCCGAGTTTGACAATAAGGTGTTCGTATATGTTGATGATTTAATTTTACTTACCCCTGAAGGCCCAACGGCCTTCCAGGATCACCTCCAGCTCCTACTTAGGGTAAAGGAGAGACTTAAACTAGCCAACCTTACTGTCAACATGGGTAAATGCCAGTTCTTCAGGAGACAGCTGAAATTCTTGGGTCATGTGGTTGACGAATATGGTCTGCGCACGGATCCTGACAAAATTAAGGCTATAGTAGACTTTCCTATTCCCACCTGCAGGAAAGACGTCAAACGTTTCTTGGGAACCGCATCTTATTATAGGCGTTTCATAAAAAATTTTAGTCATAGAGCTGGTCCCCTTAATGCTCTTACTTCTACCCGTAAGAGCGCGCCCCCTTTCAAATGGACGACCGAGGCAGACGAGGCGTTCAACGACCTAAAACTCGCACTGTCTACTTCTCCGGTTCTGGTATGTCCTGACTTCTCGAAAGATTTTGCTGTCCACTGTGACGCTTCTGATTTCGGGTTAGGAGGTACCTTGACCCAGGTTGTAGATGGACAAGAACATCCTGTTGCATACTGTAGCCGTTCACTAACACCCGCCGAACGTAACTATTCCGCTACAGAGCGAGAGGCATTGGCCGTGGTACATGTCGTTGAACACTTCCGCCCTTACCTTGAAGGTGGTCGACAATTTAAAATTATTACCGATCATGCTAGTCTAAAGTGGTTTTTAAACCTCAAGAATCCTACAGGACGACTAGCGCGTTGGGGGTGTAGATTGTCGCCTTATAATTTCATTATTGAGCATCGTAGTGGATCTCAAAACGTCGTACCGGATGCACTATCACGTTCTGTACCAGTGGCAGCCGTAGACGCATTTACATCCAGCGATGCTTGGTATAACAATATATTAAAACGTTGCACGGATAGGCCGCGCGCGTGTCCCAATTTTCAAATTATTGATGGTAGGCTTTTTAGATTTACAAAAAGCACTAACAAACTCTGTGGTGACTACCAGTGGAAAGAGGTTGTACCAAAGGAGCTTAGGGAGGATATTATTAAAAGTAACCATTCTGAACCAATTGCTGCGCACTTAGGCGTTGCAAAAACATATAAAAGATTAAAATTACGGTATTTTTGGCCCGGTATGCATAAAGATACCGAGGAATTTATTAAAAATTGTGCCACTTGCAACTCATATAAACATAGCTCACTAGCGCCACCTGGCTTTATGGGGGAACCCAAGGTCTGCTGTCGACCATTCCAGTGCATCAGCATTGATCTCGTTGGTCCACTGCCGATGTCTCGACAGCAAAACACCTTTTTACTAGTAGTTGTGTGTTGTTTTACAAAATATTGTTTATTATTTCCTATACGGCGTGCAACGGGCAAAGTTATAGCGCAAAGGTTAGAAGACCATGTATTTCTGGTTCACGGAATACCACAGACTGTGATGTCTGATAATGGCTCGCAATTTATAAGTCATGAGGTTCAGGCATTATATGAAAAATACAATATTCCGCAAGTACATTTGGGTCCAGTATATTGTCCACAAGTTAATACGGTGGAACGTTATAACCGCACAATAATCACAGCAGTTTCCTCGTTTGTTGAGAACGATCATAGAACGTGGGATATTAACATACATAAAATACAATTTGCCATGAACACCTCAGTAAATGAGTCTACTTCTTATACTCCTTTCATGCTAGTACACGGTAGGGAAGCTGTCACAGATGGTAGTATTTACCGTGGTTTCGAAGATCTCCAAGAGTTGGTTGTGGTACCACGCGATACTCATGCGTCTAATATTGGCCACCTCGGTGACATTTTCATCAAAGTCCGAGAGTCATTGCGTAAGGCCCATGAAAGGAATATAAAATACTATAACAACAAACGCAGAGATATCTCTTTTAATGTCGGTGATTTTGTGTGGAAGCGTACGTATAAGCAGAGTTCTGCTAATAAATATTTTACTGCTAAACTTGCCCCTAAATATGAACGTTGTAAAATTATACGTAAGCTTTCTCGCCTCGTCTATGAGCTCGAAGACGAGAACGGAAAATACATAGGAAAGTGGCACATAAAAGATTTTAAAAATTTAGATACTTCGAGTGACTAAATTACATACCTAATAACATAATACCTACTTAATTTTAATTTCTATGCTCTTATGAAAATAGCGATATTTGTATCAGCATTTAAACTATTTAGGCACCGCGGGTGCGGCGGTCACAGAATACCCACCCCGCCATTCTTCCTGGCGTCTCGTAGAACCCGAGTGTAGGATAACGCGCCATATAACATCTGGCGGCGTTTTTGCATGTGTCTGTCCCTGTCGTTTTTTATTGATTTGCCTTGATACTTAAGTTTCCATATACCTAACATCTTCAAAATTGATATTACCATTACATAAGTACATTAAGATCTAAAACACAAATATTGTACGTGTCTTAGTTCATGATAATAAATAAATAAATATATCATTACTACCATTACATATATAAAATGGATATTACTTCTTTAGTATCTGATACCAGAATTAAAGAACAAGTATGTACTTAGTATAACTGTTATGTGGTTAGATAGATGCATTTAGCACAAGATCACAAATATAAACGTGTCTTGTTCATTATTTTTTATATGTATTCTACTCTAATCAACAAAATTAATTTTGAATTCCTCACAGGAGCGGTTTGCAACTCTAGAAATAAGCCTTTGCTATATTCTTATAATGGAGGAAGTTACATCTAGCTGGAAACATCAATATCGACGATCAGGGGCAACGACACATGCGACTCATTTTTTATTATTTCCTTTTTTATTGTTTTTTTACTTATTATTTGACGATTAGAGTCAAAATGTCTGTAATAGCGACATCTACCGGTGGTTGTTGACATTACATGCTATACTCTGTTAGTGTCAAGATATACTTATTTAACAACGCCATCTCGGCGTCAGTCCTGACACTACAGTTTTTTCTTTATTACTTACTTATATTTGATGGGCATAGGATATAATGCCTTTTACCTATTTATCACAGCCATATAGGTGCTAGCAGAAGTGGTTTCGCTAGATTTTGCCACCTTATGGGTGAATATTTTTTTTAAAACCATGTAGGTGCTAGCAGCAGTAGTTTCGCGCTAGATGTTGTCACCTTATTGGTGAATGTTGTTTTTTTTATTACAATCTTTAACATACCATATTAATGGATTTACGTAGATTTAAGGTACATGCATGTTAAATATTCTTTATTTACACACGTTTATATTTAAAGCTTTATTTTTTATATAATACAAATAAATAAACTTATAAAAAAAAAATAACGTTAGGCGTAATTGGGTACAGAGTTTATCACGAATGAATAGTTTTTAAATACCTAATTGATTCTATTTATGATAATTCTGTTTGATTGGTTAGGGTTTTGAGGCTGACGGGGCGTCAGACGAATTCCCTACGTGAATTCTATCGTGGTTGGGGGGATACTGTAACACCGTTTTTTCTTAAAATTTCATAAAACACTAATTTTGCAAAAACACTTTGCTTTCACTGTAGTTTTAACGCAAATTTCACAACTAAAATCGTAATTACAATAACTTTGTCAAGGAATTTCACAATGTCAATGTCAAGTGTCAACGTCAACGTCGTTTCACGTCACGTCAGTGACATTTGCAATTATCTTTGGTCATTATTCAATTTTTGCATAAACAAAATAAATCTCGCGTTTATCCTGGCCTTATTTACAAAGATAGTTTTTTTTCGCCCAAAATCCCGTGCTTCCATTTAGGTGGGTTGATTTTCTCAAAATTCGGAATTTGACATTTAGACCGTTTGTTTCGATCATTTCTATAGACATATTTTAATAAAATACACTTAAGCTTATAGATCATATAATTATAGTTTCGTCGAATAGAATTTGGGAAGCATTCACAGTTTGTTTATGGTTAATTTTTTCATTACGTTTCGTTTTTCAACCAAGCTTATAACTTGGGCTGGAAATACTTATAGCATATTGTAGAATTCCGATAGATCCGTACGTTGACTTGACACATCATGACACACATGCTATGAAATGAATTTGGTTTTAGGGAAGGTTCCGTCGCCAATACGACGCTTAACATTCGGTGAACGGACCTCGATTCTAGTATGCGCGTAGATGGAACGCGCCCATTTTTCACCTTAGTCTTTGAACGCGTCTATCGTCTATGTTATGATTTGTCTGTGAGACATCGACTGAAGAAATTTGTTATTGATTCGAAGATCATAAAGTATTTAAATTAATTTCAGCGAAGAAAATCCATAGGTATTTCTCTCGTTTTCCGTGTGAATTTAATTTGAAAAGAATTTACAAAATTCAGTTCTTTTTGTTTTCAGCTTGAAGAGTAAAGCTAAGAAAAAAATACTATATTTACTCGCCGGCACGCGATTTATTAAATTAAATGGATTTATTGTATCAATAAGTGCAAAAAATCAATAAGGTATCTAATTAACTTATTATATTTCATGATTTAAAACAGATTTTGTTAATTTTATTTTTATTTGTGGGTAAATTGATTATTAAATCAAACATGTTACATTTCCAAAATTCGCCTTTTTCATCCCCTATTTCATTAAAAAAACCTGATAGTGAGCGGCATCTTAGTGGGATTAAGGCATATATTGAGTAACACTTGCGAATTTCCTGTTAAATTCCAAATTTGTACAATATTAAGTTTCACATCCTTCTTTGGCAAATAACTCACAAATTAAGCTGTTTTCTTTTTATTAATAGCAGTAATTATACACAAAATAGGTGCTCTCCCCTCCATATGTCCTTTTTATTAACTAACCAATAAGACAATTTGTCAATTTATTAAAAATTATGTTTGGAATTAACTTGCAATGTTTATTACCTGAAATTCAGATGTATTGACTGAGATTCCTTCAGAACTCAGTGTTAGACCCACTGACCTCAAGATCATAGGCATATTTAATCATATTTTTAACCTAACACTGTGCTATGAATCTCCAGGGCAGTTCCCGGAGGCCGTAGGGTTCCGCTGCTTGACTTTAGAGCCTGATGAACTAACCTATTATCAAGGAGGAATTCTGTGGAGCTAAATATATTAATATAAAACAGGAATATCATAGCTCTGACCCGTGATTGCAAGATTTAGCATAGAAGGTACGCTCTACTAACAACCGCTCCGGGGAAGGCTACTAATTTAAAAAAAAAAGAAACCTATAACTATTTGTTCGTGTAATTTATTGCCCCTCATTTTGTAGTTTTGTACCCAATTTGTACCTGATTTTTACCTGCCGAGATTGATCAAACAAACCTGAACCATCCTGCCCTTGGCTTGTATTGATTAAACAATTAGTTAAGTGCTTTGCATTAAGGGAGTTTATTTACTTAAGTACCATATGAATAAGTGAATTATGTACCTACAAGAATAAAGCTTTTCATTTTGTATCGGACTAAAGGAATAAGTTTGTTTTTCTTCTTTCAACTTTACGATCTCCCTATATTTCCACAATTTAGCAAGAAAAAGTACTACAAACGTCATATAAGTCAGGATTGGTCCATGCATTAGATCTTCGACTTTAAATCTGTGTGGCAGTGGTTTGATCTCTGGTGTAGAGCGTTATTTTTCAAAAAATATTTTTTTTTACTATTTTGTTTTTTATTGCTTTTTGTTTATTAGGTATATCAATTTATTCTTTATTGTGTATATCTTAATTAGTCTATCAGATTAAAAATGCGATTTTAATTCCATAAAAAGAATAATTTTCCAAAAATTTAAGTTAAATGCCTACGAACGTACGTACGTACGTACGTACCTTTTTGTAGTTCCATGGCCTACAAACTGAAAAAAGTTTCATTTGCATCGTGGTTTCATTAAAACACACAGTATTATTTTATTTATGTAATCTTTATTGCACTTAAAACGGTACAAAGGGCGGACTTAATGCATCAAGGCATTCTCTACCAGTCAACCGAACGGAAAGTAGAAAAAGGTATTTGGTGCAAAAAAGATGTGGCATTTGCATTATATGCATTATTATTAGATAAGATTGTTTTTTCAGGGTTCTATTGCCAAAATAGTTTCTAACTCTTAACAGTTAATAGTTTCTAACTTTGGAGTAGGTAGTGTGAAAGACTTATTTAGAATGGACTGTATTTTAGACTAGGTAATTTAAATATGTATATGTGAAATTAAATAAACTGATTCGGATCAGAATAAAGATATATTGTTTGTAATTAAGCAACTACCATTGCTGGGTTAAAAGTCCAAATAAATAACAAAAAGTTTATACAAAAGTATCGCTAACAGATAGTGTGAGTGTTTTTTACACCTCTGCCTAAACTTTCGGGGAGAACAGTGCCTATAGCCATGATGTAGCATTCGTGTTATGTTGGAATATGACATTAAGTGATGAGGAAAAAAAATCATTATTATTATATAAATTTTGAAGGATCTCTGTTACTAAAGTTTTCATTTCTCGACTATATCCTATTAGTTCTGAAAAGAGAGAGTAAGAGATTACCCTATACTAAATTACAAGCTCTATACAGAACAAATTTTTATACCTAAATAGTTGTTCCGTTAAGTAAAATAAAAATATATCGCAACATTTTATCGTTTGAAGGAACAGAATGCCGCTCGGGCGACGGGGAATATTTCACTGTGATTTGTGATTTATGCCAACTGTCCGAGTTAGGACCGTGAAAACAAATTGATTCAATATTTCTTTCCGTGATAGTTCGCTTGCATACCTAACGGTGGAGTTGAATCATGGCGACATCCAGTCTATGCGGACGGGTTAAAAAAGTTGTTTTATTACGATCCAACTATTTATACGAAGTATACTACGTACCTACCAGCGTTGCCAGATTTTTTTTGATAAGTCGTGATTTTGAAACTTTTTGAGGTAAAAAAGTGGTGTTCTTTCGTCGAAAGCGGGACGTAGTAAAAAAAACGTATATAATCAGATGTTTTTAAATATTTATCCTTTTATTTGAGTTTAAAATTACGTTTATGTAACAATAGATAGTAACAATAGCAAAAATAGCCATAGAAAATGTATTTTAATAAAAATACACCTGTCTGTGCCACCTGGCCGTGCTTTCTCAGCACGCTGCACGCACGGCAGAGTTATCCCCGAAAAGCGGGACTGAGCCTGTCCCGCACGGGACATTTAATTTTGATCTAAAAATCGGGACGTCTGGCAACGCTGGTACCTACCTATATACATAAAATACCTCATATTTCTGTTCCACGCAAACTTTAGAAACGATACTGTAAATGTGATATTTTTTTGAATATATTTCATATCAGCTAAAAAACTAAGATATACCACCAATACCACAAATATTTTAATTGATTCATCATCACCGAGCCTAAACTATTAAGGTAAGACATGGAATTTGGCCAGCAGATTCCTTTTATTATAACATCCACAAAGAAAGGGTTTTTGGTAATTCAACCTAGGGGGTAAAATACAAGTTGAAAGTGTACGGAACTTTGCAATTTTTTAAGCTTAAAACATTAATCTGTGGCTTCTGTGGCTATACGGGCTAATCAATAGTAATAAATTAAACACATGGAAGGAACCAATCTGGTCTAGCACAGTTCGGTTTCGGCGTTCATTTCTTCCACGGGCTACGACATGTTCAACTTCAATCGAGCTTTAAAAAGAGCTCTTCCCTCCGGATAGGCAGAAACTGAGATATTTCCCTGGCATTGCAGATATCCATGAGCGATGGTTACCACTTACCGTCAGGTCGTCACTAGCTCGTCTGCCACCGACAGGAATAAAAAAAAACATGTTTTCGCTTTTTTGTGAGTTCCACCCTTGAAAGAGTTATAGAGATTGCATGTTTGTACGAGTATTATGTTTTCGTATCACACTTATACTTCTCAAAAATTTTAGCGAGTCGTTTTCGAAAGCTTTTGCATTATGGTTTGTACCTGTTACGCCACGGAAAAAATAAAACGCAGGCAAAACTGTGGGCGAAAAGCTGGCCATTGAATAAAGACTATTTTTTAAATTGTTTTTGTAATATCCCAAGTTTCGATTCTAGTCAAAGCACAAAACCCACCAGCACGCAAGCATAGTGTAAGAAGTCTTTTAAGGAAAAAAAATTAAAAATTGTTCAGAAAAAGTAAATGCTTATTTTCCTTTTCATGTCTAAATTGGTCCTTGCTTCCTATTCAAATTTAACAAGCAAATAATGTACTTTATGTACAATGCCTTTTGTCGTGGGTTTTGAATTTTTACGATTTTTCTTCTAGTTGTTTCGCATTGGTGTGGTGTATGCAATCGCAGGAAGGAATGGAGAGGCAGCAAGAATGCGACTTGATGCATTATTGGAGGATGAGTGAGTGGTGAGCTGTTCGCTTATTGATGAGGAGGGGAGGTAGAGAGAGGACTCTACCTCTCCCTATTAGGGGAGCTGGAAGGAGGAACCGTTGTGGTCTTTTGTGATTTCATGTGTATTTTGGTCGAGAGACAGTGACTGTATGTGTTAGCTTAGGTGATTTTTGTGCCTTATGTGTGTGATTATTTATGTGTGATAATGAGCGGGATGGTATGTGATGTTGATGTACTCGTGTGTTTGTTATAGATAGTTACCGGGTGATCTAATAATGAATGTATTTGTGTATTATCTAATGATTTTTATGTTTATGAATGCATGTGTGATTGTGTGTAAGTATCATTAACCATGACCTCAGTCACACCTGCAAGGTATGGGGCATCTGTCACCATATAATTGCCAAAGTGAGGTTAATTGAGAATGCCAGAGCTTAATCCCTTGGACTGTAGGATGCTGCACTGCTAACTGGCTAGGTCTTCTTGGGTCAGATTTAATTGATAGTAAACACTCACTACTGACCACAAGCTTCCACCAAAATGTATTTGGGCCTTCTTTTTTTTAAGTGGAAAATGCTGGAACTTTGTTCCTTGGTCTGCATATTGCACTGCTGACTTAAGTTGGTTTCGGCTACATCAGATAGTTATTCTAAGCCCCATACACTCTGTACCAGGGTCGTCGGCTTGGGTGCACGTGTATTATAGGTGACCGTTACCAGTTACCATCAGGTGGGTAGTTTGCTTGTTAGCCAACTTAGTTGCAATAAAAAAAAACAAGTACGTTCACCCACACCAAATCGAGACGCAACGTGCCCCTGCTAATATCGACACAGACGTACAATCGAAGAATACATAATCACAAACCGAATAAATCCATAGAAAACACAAATCTGAACAGTTACCATTCAATCGCGCACGAGTGTACAGAATGTATGCGCATATATTTACCCTCGTTAGTCGCGCACAAAGACGCGGCTGTCTAGATGAGGCTTCGCTCGTGTTATTTAATTTCTCTGCTGTCATTTATGAACGACTCACATTTAAGATGTCAGTGTTACGGAGTCTGTACCAGTCGCTACATGTTACAGTCATGGACCTCCAAAAAATACGGACGTGGTGTTGCATTGAACAAATGTGAATCATACAATTTTGTTTGTTTGTACACGACCTTCACTCACACAGATGCACCCGCCCTGCGAGCATGGAACTCTCGATAAACAAAATTTGACAGCTAAGACCGACATACTCGACAAAAATCGATAAATTTGACAGATATTCCTAAGAAGTGAAAAGGACAGATGCTTTTGTTTATGTCGATATATGTCGATCGACAAGTCCATGCTCGCAGGGCTGGTCAAACAAACCGCCGTCATTTCTCGACGAGCAAGACACGCACAGTGCACACATACAAATGTGCTGCCATTTGCATGTTTCACTCTTGATTCAACAACGTTCCGTCCGTCTCTTTTTCAGGTCCGTGGTTACAGTGACAAAAATGTCTAGAAATGAAAGAGGAAGTAAAATTATTTGAATGAAACATCTCCACTTTGATACAACAAAGCTGGCAGACTGCCCATATGATGGTAAGTGGCTCGAATATCGTATAGTACTTGAAGTTCCTGTAAGAGTTTTAAATATACAACCCCTACAAAGAATCCAATTTACGTTGCCAACTTTGTGACATAGTATGTCAAGCCACAGTTTCAGTAATTCCTGCCTGTCGT
This sequence comes from Schoenobius gigantellus, assembly GCA_963935595.1. NCBI lineage: Eukaryota > Metazoa > Arthropoda > Insecta > Lepidoptera > Crambidae > Schoenobius > Schoenobius gigantellus. Next base: position 28,112,145 of record OZ012554.1, read on the forward strand.
ACCCTTCAAACCGGAACACAGCAATGTAAGCACCGCTGTATTGCGACAGAAATAGGTTAGAAAGAGGTACCCATGCAGGTAACTTTAGTATTGAGTCTCGTTCTGGTAAAAATATTCCGATAAATACATCTACACTCTTATTTCCACTTGCAATCAAATAGCGTAGAGTTATTTGCTAGGCCTACTATAAAAATGTCTATTTGTTCATATAAAAGATTGCAGTATCGCGATCGCATTTTGGTGAAGAAAGTGGCATCATCATGAATTTCTTCTCTTTTGTCATGCTTTCTCAAATAAACAATGCAGCCTACATATCGAGATACGTAGTGTCGGTAGGTCCTACTCAATATAGAGTCTATCTTGAGTAGGGCCTTCCAACGCTACGTTATGTGTCTGGGAGTGCCGGGGAGCGGGATCGTGAAACATTCTTATTATACTGCATACCGAAATAGGTAGCGTTGCTAGGCCCCACTCAAGATAGACTCTGTCTTGTCTTAGGTAGGGTCTACCAACGCTACGTATCTCGGTATAGCTGATAGATTATCTGGATTAACTGGTTTGGATGTTAGTAGTATCCAGCCTATCAGACAGACTGGTGATCTGTTAAATGTAGCGGGAAGCCACTAGACACGAATAGCACAGGATTGAGACTTGGACGTCCTTGGGAAGCCATTTACAATTTACAAATACATGTTTCTGAATTCTCTCGATGACGTTACTATTTCCTCTTAAAGCGTCTATTAACGCAGATGGAGCCGTAACATAATAAATGGTCGTATATCATTACAGAATACAGATTTGAGGAAATATTATTTTGTATGTAAGATACAAATAAAAATATAATTGTGTCTTTAAATAGAAATTTTAAATATTCATTTAATTTCGCTAGCTTGCTTTGAGACTTATGCTAGTTCAACCGTACCAGAATGAGTTTTGTGTTTGAACAGAACTTTAGGCGTTTCCAGTAGGCAGACATGAACAAGCAACTGTGTAGGATGTAAAAAAATAATGCTACGATTAATTTCTTAAGTGTTTTGTATACAAGTGTTCTCTATAACTCACATAATTGCTTCTCACTTAAAATAACATTTTTTTTCAAATTTGTCATCCCCATCAGTAGAATAAGTATGTATGTATATATAAATATATGTGTATAAATATATATGTAGGTATGTGTGTTTCAGTTATTTTGTAAAATTGTATTTTTATAAATGTCGAAAAATTTCTTTCCGCATTTACACAACATCTTATACTCACTGTATTTTCGAATGAATATTTTTTTATGTCAACTCCTTAAATTGGCCTGGTTATGGCTCAACAGCTGCTAGTTTTGGCTCCAACTTCACACCGGTCTATTTAACGATGCCCACTTACTATGCCGAAACGAGGTGTTAAAAACACACAGTTGTACAATACGGCCATATTTGTGCAACACTTGACACGACTTTATTGAATAAGCCGGCGTGTCCCGTAAATGGATGGGTTTTTGAAACTAATAGTGCGTATTTGTCGTTAGATCGCGGGCCAAAATGACCCTTGTCAATCTCTGACACAGCCACGCGAGCGACAAACAACCGAGATGGGAATATTATGTAAACTAAGTAACTAGCCTTTGATACATAGAGTGAAAAGGGAAATTATATTTCCCTTGCGATAACGAAAAATAAACTAGTGCGGAGCCTCTACCTTTGTGGCGGTCATAATTGAAAAATAAACAATACGCTTCAAAAGTGAAACGGTTTCTTTGAAATATTTTACTATTGAAAGACTTTTAGAAAATGGAGCGTGTCTTACAATCTTAAGGTCTGATTCAAATCGTGACAATCGTTGTTCGGAAGTTGAGACTCAGCCTTAGACCATTTAGTACTATTTTTTAATGCTTTCGGTGGCAGGCGAGCCAGTGGCCCACCTGATGTTAAGTGGTAACGCCAACGCTCATGGACATCTGGCAGATAACTCTGTTACAGCTTACCTGAAGCTCTTTTTAAACCTCGTTTGAAGTAGGACATATCATAGCGCTCAGGAAACACTGCAGCTGGGAGTTCGTTCCAGGGTGTGCACGTATGCATGTGTATGGAAGGTTTAACGTAGTCGTGGTGGTTAAGGTCATCCAGTAGGTATAAAACTGGAGTTCCGGGAATTCTCCATCGGAACAAAAGTGCGCCTGGTTCAGTTGATGGTAGGGAGGGATTATGAGCTCGCGCTGCTAGCTACCACTGACTTACTTGAGATTGTCGCCATACTTACAGTTAATAACATTGTTGTAGACTATAAGAGGTAAGATAGCCAGTTCATCAGTTGGCGAGAAGTCCAGTTTAAGCTCGACTCCATTTGCGGCCTTATCGTAACCTACCATCAAGTTGCATGTGCAATATTAGGCTGGGTTATGGCGACTTACCGCAATCACTCCTTCCACGTCAACGCTCTAAAATCCGTAGCCAGCAAATATATCCCATACGAGGGTCCACAGGTCACAGGTAAATTGTATCTCCAGTATGCAGAGAGATCTCAAACTTGATGACTTTTGAGAAGTGTTAGATTGGTTATGCACACACGACGGTTGTCGGATTCGAACAGGCTTGTTACGCCTTCCATCACGCAGATGGCGCTAGCGTAGCGCTCAGCATTACCATCGTCCCAAGACAATGGTTGCTTCCAGATTGAAAACGAATAATCGCCCCACCCAGACATGATTAGTATTTACCATCCAATTATGTTGTTGCATGAAAATAAAACTAATAAAAATACTGTTCCAGTATGGAACAGAGATGAATAATAATAATATTTTATTTCAGATATTAATTACAATCCATTGTCTTAGTAAAAATGCTTTAATCTATGTTAATTGGACAACAAAACATTACAATAATATTTTAAATTGGGGCAAAGGGCCGTGCAATGACTGCCAATGCTCGAGAAAGGGACCATCCGTACGCTCCGCGACCACGGCCAGGAGGCTGCCTCGACTGTCCCTCGTCCGCCGCATCATCGAGACTGCTCTTTTACGCATAATACTGTAAAAGCCATCAACACCGGCTTCAGTGAACATTCCAGATGCGTTGCAGAAGCGAGGCAGCCGCAACAACATCCTGAACGCATCATTAAACTGAACGCGAAGGGAGTCCAGCGCTTACTTCGTGTGTTTAACCCACAGGCTGCAAGTGTAAAATGATGAATGCTAAGAGCTTCTCTGTTTGGTGTAAAAAGGAAATTCTGGTCAAGTGACTGAGTGGTGCTGGCGAGTGGCAACTTTAAAAGAATATTGAAACAGACACATACCTAGTTTTCCATTTAAGCATCAACATTTTTACAACATCAAATGTTAACCATGTTTTGAGTTTCTTTTAAGAAATGTTAACATTTTTACCCGCGCTATTTTTCACAAAGGGAATCTAACCCGAAAATCAGGAACGCATTACGTTATCATATCAGCGCGCTAGCACTGCAGGCGTCAAAAACTAACGAAGCGTGACGATGTTAAAAATGTTGAAAATACTGCAAATCTATGCTTAGTTGGAACGCGCCTATTCTTTTCGAAGTATAGCGCTATCTCGCTTTCACAGCGGTTTAATACTGTTTTAGGCGATCATATCATAGTAAGGCGCTCAGTTATAGACGAGTTTATATAAGTGCTTTATTCAAACATGAGTGTTAAATGAAATAACATAGATAGTGTTTACCCAAAATCGGTCTTGCTTTGCAGTCTTGTGAGACTCGTACTGCAAGACCGGAATCAAGACCAACACCATAACTTGACCCATTCAAGATTTTAGCAAGTATTAGGAAGTCCGAAATAAGGAAACTAGACACGTGGCGCCACTTAATTTACTATTTTTGTTCACAACCGTACACTTGGAGAGCACAAACTGGAATGCCAGCGCCTCAGACATCGGCGCGTTTTATATCCAACGCACAGACTAAGTAGAGATACTGCTCCAACATTCGGACCTCAGAAGAATAACTAAAGCATAGAAACCTAGCAAAAATAGCTACTGAACTTAATATATTTGACTCACTTTGACATTAGGCGCTGCTAATAGAAGTTAGACAGAGACACGTATATGCAAGATGTTTCGAAATTTTGTAGGTCGTCACTAATTCTCGCTTGTCAGTTCTTCTCCCAGTGATGTCGTGCTCATCACTCACCTAGTTTCAACGTCGATAATTATATTATGTAGGTATTTAATAGATCCCTAATACTAAAATGTCTTTATTACGAGAAATATAACATAAATAATTAAGGGTAGATTTTCTTATGTAACTTATCCAGCTAATAGCTGCTGTGTCTCTTTGGTATGGTCAGGCTAGCCGTTCATGAGACTAAAAGCGTGAAGTGCGAGTCGGACTCGCCCACCGAGGGTCCCGTATAAAATTGTAGGTTATACTTTAAATAGATACTAAATTTTTTATGATTTAATTACAAATGTGGAGTTTGAGATTTTCCCTGACTTGTAGTGTAAGCATATATAACTTCACAAATTTCATAGTTCTAGCTAGATCAACGAAAAGTACCCTATACATTTTGATGCCCGTGAGAATGTCGAAATATACGTTTTTGGCGACATAAACGGCCGTAACTTTTTTTGTTAACTTAGAAGTTTGATTTTTTCACATCTTCAAGGGACTAGAACTTGTTAGTGTAGAACTGAGTAATTATATGGTTTTAATTTCCACTCGATACCTTCACGCGTTTCCAAGATAGTCTTGACAGACAAACGGACAATAAAGTGATCCTATAATGGTTCAGTGTTTCTTTTGAGGTACGGAACCCTAAAATTTGGACTATTTAAGTGACGGGTATTTCCCGTTATCTAAAATGTTGGAATTTTTCTATTGCAGAGATTCACAAATTCTATGGGAAGGAAATCGAAGACACACTGCTTTTATTTCATCGCTTAGATTTAATTCATTTTTTATCGCATCGCTTAGAGGTACTTGAGGTTAATCTCATATTTAATTTACTTAACCGAAAATTTAACCCTCATGGATTTTGAACCTTGGATAAATTCGTGAATGCTAAAACTACTATTTGTACATATGCTTGGAAATTAAACTAAAAACATTAACATTTGACAATAATTTATTGTTAAGACATTTTTCGATAGATTTATTACGCTTGATGTGCGGCCGGGCTTAGAATGTAAATTTTCCGAAGGCGGCGTTTTGATATTTTACCTTTTTGACTCTTTCAAGTTCTTTTCTTGATCTAATATTTTAATTCTTAGAAAAAAATCATCTGAACTGGTTGTTCTTGGCATCCGTGTCAAGGATTCCTTAAAGAAATAGTTAAGAAATTAAATACGTTTTTATTTTCATAAATAATATTTTAGTTTAAAGATTTCCTTTCATTAAATAACTTGACTTACGTCATGACGTCTCCATTTCATAGTTTTACTACTAAGTACATACAAAATTAATCTGATGGAAAATATCTGGAGCAAATTTGACTATGCTTTCTTGGACTCCAATTTCGTCTGGCAATACACTTTATCCATATGTTTTTTATACATTGTCTTTAGGAAATCTATAAAATGAAAATATCGACAAAATTTTACAACACTACGCATGATCAAGAAAACCTCAAAGTAATTTTCTAAAAATCGCTAAAACATAAAAGTGAAGTTAATATTACGTATTGTTTTTCTAAAAAATGATTCAGCGATATTTCATATGTATATAAGTGTACTTATTAGCTCACATTCAAGTAACAATATGAGAAAACATGCCAATTTAAGGTCAATAAATTTTGATTATTTTCCTTTCGCGACGAATGAGACTTGCAGCCCCAAACTACACAAGACATTGTGTTACGGAGTGCACAAACACACACTATTTGTAAATACCTAAAGAATTCTTGCTTTCTAATCACTTAAATATTAACAAAATATCAACAAAATATTACTAGCCACGGGACGCACAAACAAATATTATACGAACAATTCAAATAGTTCAAACTCGGATGGTCTATCTTCGATACAAGGTACTATAGAATTTAGCCGTGTTATATATTTTTAACCAATTTCAATTTTTAACCAAAATGACAATTCAATCAATTCATCTAGTGACCACCTTGTGATATGCCAAAAGACAAATATTACTCATCTCTTACACTTACACAGTTTTGTGCCGTATGATAGAAAGAGACAAATGACACATAATGAATTCTTATTTTAATGTTACTTCTATGCTTTAATTGTTATTCTGAGATTCGGACACATTTGCTTGCCTTCACAGACTAAAAGCCTAAGGAGAGCCTTCAATTGCTGTCCACAAATTAATATAGTGTAGCAAGCTCTGTCGCCGGAACGTTGGACAGTACAGACAGGGTAATAAAATTAAATACTAATCTATGGTTTCACGTATTCACTTTTAAGTCAGGTAGTGAATGGCAGCCTTTATCAACTACGTTACATTTATTTGGTATGGTAACACTGAAAATAGATGGGTATTGAAGGTAGATGTAATATTTTGTCTGTGTTGTAGTTAGTAATGCACTTTCGTAATAATCATTTCAAATTCAAATTAATAAGCAATGTGCACTTTTGGTAATCAACATAACACAAAACGAACGTGAATTTATAGTGTAACTAAAACAAGACTCTTGCTCAAATCTTGCATAGGTCAGTCTTGATCTTGATCTTGCTACAATTAGGCCGGTTTTTGCCTCAGTCTTGCAGCAAGCCTCGCAAGACTGCAAGACAAGACCGATTTGGGCAACACTAAAACATAGATGATAATATTCCACCCGCACTCAAATATAAATTTCATTTTTAATCGCCTTCAGAAAGGCGGAGGTTCTCAGTTGAATTGTATGATTTCTTTTGTGTGTATGTTACTGTGTCATTTTTGGATCGATTTATAAATTAAAAAGTCAAAAATAATATAGGAATACACATAACATCACATGCTTATTTTGAAGTCAGTGCCAAATTGTAAGTAACTACGTTAGTTCTTACACTTTTAAGACTTTCCAGGAGATCCAGGTGCTATCTCCAGGAGATAGCTCGACATCGACTTAAACATAAATATACGATGTTTTGTGTATTATAAATGAGTTATAAATGATAATTTATTGCACTAAACTTATTTAGAATACATATACACTCTTACAATAAAACGCTTTAATTGTGCATAAGGAGAATATTGCTTTAGATTGCACAGAGGTTCCCAAACTGGGCAGAACCTGTATCTTGGGCAACCAATTGAATATGAGATTCTCTTGATTTTAAGCGTTTCGAATGTGTTTATTTTTTGTAATTTATTCTTTTTTTTTTAAAGAAAAAACGTCGTCCCACACTATGATTTTGTCCTGTGTCGTGGGTGCAGTTACAAACATAGAATATCACTTGAAAATACGCCCGGACCGGAACAAATTTCTGTAGGCCATACAAAATATTTGTCACGTACGGGAATCGAACCCGCAACCCGTTGCGCAGTAGACGGTCACTCGATCTACTTAACTCATTGCTAGCAAACGTCAAATACCTATTCGATCAAGCTCAAAATAAAACATTACGTCGACTTTCCATTTTTCAGTTTTACAAAATGGCGACTTGAAGACACCATTGGTGACATTCATGTTTTAGTGACACTCGCAAAAACAAGAAGTATCGATTGACATTACGACTCAAAAAATCGGCCCACACGTTCGGCCTCTAGAGCACCACAATTAAACACATATTAGTTACATTAAAATTTCTGTTAAATATACCCTCCTTTGCGTCGCAGTTGGATAAAAACGATCACTTTTAATATACAGTTTAAATGATCGCTTAACTAGGGTTCATAGGAACCTCACAATCGAATCACAGTCGGACGTTATACAATTACTTTGCTAGTTAAGTACCCCTGTGTTGTACGCAGTCATTAACTACTGTCTGCAGCCCAGGAAAATGCGTTTATATTGAACAGACGGAGACTTATTCGCTGCTATATCACTGAAACTTGCTGCTTGGACTAACACACGCGAAGCTTTCTGTTTTATGTATCTTAAGACTTAAATTATGCTTTGTATGTTGTGAAAGATAGAACAATATAGTAATAGGCAGCCTGAACATGTGGCAAGGCCAATTCTCTAATGATGGACACGTTAAGAAAGATCTTCTTCTAATTTTTTATTTATTTTATGTCAGTCCCAATATTCTCGTACTTAAAGAAAAAAAATGAATGCAATATTCATTGCCACCATGTACGTGACTGGTTTTACGAAATCTGATGTAGGGTTTGCAAAAAATATTTCAGAATCTACTCTGTGTTAATGACCCATCAGCGGTATGATCACGGTAAAAAGGGGATTTTTTTCTTAGTGTGGTGGGAGTACATCGAAAAATATAAAGATGGAGGTTACTAACAGTTGCCATTATCTACCTTTCCTTAAACATTCCTTTAAAAAGTGATGTACATCGACTACCTTTCCACACACATCACAATTCGGTGTTTCAATTTTTTGATCAAGTGTCTTTATCATGTTTTCTAGCAACCTTTTACACGCGCAATAGGATAATATAACTATAACAGTATTATTACTGCAGTTCTGACAGCATTTGGAGCACAAGGGTAGCATAGGGGGGAGCATAGGGAGTAGAAGCTACATATTTCTGCCGCAAAGCAGCAGTGCTTGCATTGCTGTGTTCCGGTTTGAAGGGTAAGATATGGCACTGAAATTACTGGGTATCGTGAATTTACATCCTAAGTCACAAGTTGGCAACGTACACTGTGGTTCTTTTGGAAGTTGCAGTTTTGCTGCGAATCTCACAGGAACCATATGTATTATAGGTGACTGTTACCACTTACCATCAGGTGGGCAGGTTGCTTGTTTGCCAACTTAATTGAAATAAAAAAAGGTCTACGAGTGAGTGAGTGATCTGACGATCTGGTGAAGGTTGCACGAAGACTTAAAATGCGAGTGTAGGACGGTTTTGAAGATTCAATAAAGATGACTAACTAACAAAGATGATGAATACATTTGTGAAAACAAGAATACAGCCCATCTGATATTAAGTGATTACTGAAACCTTTGGACGTTGTTGGCCTGAATCACTTGCCAGTTACCAACCCAAGACACCGCGCACTATCAGCCTAAAAATAAACTAACTCACTCACTCCTATTAGAGCCATCATGACTCATAGGTATTGGCACACACCACTATGCTGGCCTGACGGAATGGTTTTACGACATCCACACGCAAGGATTCTTCAAAATATTAACTCATCTCAAGCAACATACATAAAAAAGCTAAAACACACCAAATAACTCAACCCTAAAACGCTGGACAGTCAATAAAGTCCCCGCATGGAATATTAAACTTTGAACAGCACAGATAAAACCTTAAGCTACACAGCGGTTCGGCAACTTGCCACTAACTACAAGTTAAACTTCGATCAGAACATAATCCCGATTAACTCGCGAAATCCCCTGCATTATTAACGAACCAAGAAAATATTTGCCACTGTAAATTTCAGTTATAAATATGTGAGTGTAGTTATTTCGATTAAGTCAATGCCACAAAATAAATACTAGTTGTACTAATCAAACGTGCAATAGAGTTTTTTATGTAACAACAAGATTTTAGTGTAGAAAGTGAAAAGCCATATATTCATTTGCTCAGGCGAATGAGCCAGGAATTTTGCCGAGCCCGTAATGTGAAGACGCGCTCAGCCCGAGCAAGTCCAAGCACGCTCAGAGCGGGCAAAACAAAAGACGTAAAAAACAAAATAACATTAAAAAAATAACTTATTTTAAAACCTATAGTAGCCTATATTATATCAAAAACATATAAAATTTCAGCTGTGCATAATGAATTTTAAAAGCGTTGTTTCTATGTTTTCCTTTTTTTATTAAGTTAACTAGTAAAGGAGAGTTAAACCTTCAAAAACCTAAAAAACTCGGCCAGATTTTCTGCTGTATTCAAACATTCAGCAAACAATTAATCTAGTTCTAGAGGAGAAAACAGGAGACTATGAAACGTCTATAGTATATTATTGTGTACTTTTTATAGGTACCTTCGGTTCGAGCTGCAGTTGCCTCTATCACGCTCTTTGTTCGGGGACGCGACGCAAACACATTTAATTAATATTTTTGAATTCTTTATATCTTAGTGTTTTTTCTAAAGACGCTCAGTATTCGCCGAAATTGCCCCCCTGGTGGTAAGTGGTAACGGTCTAGTACAGTCTCCCAGAGGTCCAGGGATTCGTTGGCTTATGTAGGCGCTCAAGATTTTTCAAAATTCCCACAGCCACTTGAAAATCCCCATCCAAAAAATAAGGAAACTACTGTGTAGAGCTTTAATTTACGCGGGCACAGCTAGTTTTAAAAAGATTTTTGAAATTATGCGTGGGTCTTAACATAACAAGACTTGTAAATATACACCGTGATTTTTGAATCACCCAATTTTTCATTGAAAAAATCAGCTGTTCATACATTTAGGTTCAGTGGATGTTGAATATTTGTATGGAACAGCTGTTTTTTTTCATGATTTTAAGATTGATCTCATAGTAAAAGTTGTTCAGTTTACATGTTTTTACACACTTAAGTTTCTTGGGTCATTCAAAATTCATGGTGTATATGAATGCATAATATAAGTGCCGTAACAGCCTCATAGACACATTAAGATACAAAGAATTCGTAACGGCGATAACTGAGCGCCGAGATCACAGCCCCTATAACCATGATCGCTCAAGTAATATTAAAACCTTACTGAGAACGGGGTAGCCCTACACGCAGCAATAGCGGTGTCTCTATTCCCCGTTCAGTGCAATAATTTTAATGCCGAAAATGCCGACAAATTAGCGAGTCATTCGCCTTAACATACTCAAGTGAATACGAGGTTTTTGTGTAAAAATTCATATATTTGTTTCTCAATCGCTCAAAAATTGCTGTCTCCCATTAACAAATGGAATCTCCCACGCAATCGCAGGTTGGCTGGTAGGGATCTCTTTTAGAGATAAGTCTATCTTTGCATCTCTTACATTAACTTATGTTTCCCTATGTGTGTTTTATAATAAAGAGTATATATTATATAGCTTGGTAAGTTTTAGTGATTACTTACCACTATACATATAGTAAGGATAGAAAATAATATCAATTAACGAATAGAATCAAATTAAACAATCAATACATAGTTGAGATTGTCAGTAAAATCATGAGACAATGTATTGTACTTATTGGTATAAGAAATGGAAATACGTGAATCGTACATTCTTTATTTGTAGTGTACTAAAGAGATTAAACAACCTTGCATATCATATATATATATATAAACATAGTTTAGGTTATCTACAGACTTCTAATTGTACCTTACAAAGTATTGAAGAGCAAAAAATCAAAATAGTAATTATGCAGTCTATATTAAGCTGAGTAATTCAGTTCACGTACATTCGGAAAACATTCGAGGCAAGAATATTACCAGACACACACGAAATAAATTCTTATTCTATTCACATAAAGCTCCGAGGACTTGGAAAATAAAGTCGTAAGTGCTCCCAAAAAGGCACGACAAAATAGGACTCTTTCAACAACGGAAACCTTAGGGTCTGAGAGGTCCCCTTTCATTCGGACCAATAGAGTAATTACATCGAGAGGGGCTCTCCGTGAAAAAGACCTAATTTCACGATGAAAAATACTCGGAAAGGGCCTCCGCTGTCCATTTGTTGCTCCTAAGTCAACAATTTTAATCACATTTCTGTGTTTTTTTCTGTGGTGTAATGTTATTCTAAGAATTTGCGCGAGCAAAGACTCATCTGCGAATTTTTCTGAAGCTTGATAGTTAAGTTTGTCAACTTTATTGTGTAGTATTATAAACGTATACCTACAAACAAGGTGCACAGTAGTTTTTCTCGTTTTAAAAGTCCTAAACACTTATGAACTTACTGATCCAAATAAAATGGATGGAACAGAAAATAATTAACGTAAAGTATGGTAATATCGGTACTTCTTTTAAAGTTGATAAGTTTCTTGCGCCTGTTCTTCTTATCAGCTAAAAGATATCCTAAATGAGTGACAGATAAAATAAATTTGGAAGATTCAAAACAATTTTTATATAAAGATTTTTTGTGATTGATTGTGGTAAGTTGGTGTTATTTCCGGTGCCATATCCTATCCTACAAAATCACAAACCTTTCCAAAGCTTTTTGCCTGAGAAGCGTCACAGAAATTAGTTTGGCGTAACCAAACGGAAACGAAGTCCCTGTATTAATTAACTAAGGCCTAAGCCACAATTGCCGGTTGAGGGCGAAGCTGCGGTTTGTTAGATCTATGACTGTATAAGATTGACCAACAAGCGCTCTATAGTGAGATATTGGAGTCTACATTACTACTTTGATACGATCGAAAATCTTCGTTGGATAATTAAGAGATTGTTCACATATTGCATAAAAGTTTTTTGTTGCATAAAGCTTTTTTCATCGCATCTTTGGTGTTATGGTTGATACTACTGTGTTCAAATCCGAAGGCCTTTTTTAACGAGGTGGAATACGGCTCCGACAGACGTGTGACTCTCCCCGCGCTGTACGGGATATACCCAGTACTAAACCACCTCAACGTCCAGCTTGTCCTTAGCTTAGGAGTGTTTCCTTTATCTTTTAAAAACTAACTACCTTTTAACTTTTTTAGTGGGTAGGCCTCATTAGGAGAGTCCCACATAACCGCAGTCGGGCCCCACTCCCACTGCGGTAGATGTAACATCTTTTTAACTGGGTAAAAAAAAAAATGGCCCTAAACCATGATCCTTCGAAACAATATTAAAGCCGCACTGAGAGCGGGATGGTGCGATACGCAAGAGCGGTGTCTCTGTTTCAATATTGTTTTAACCTTGCTATAAGCGATCACGGAAAGGCCATAGTCCACGATATTCACTCTTTCACATAAGTTGCTTATTGCATTACAATATTTTTTTAAATACCTACTCAATTATTTTTTGCATTCATATTATTATGTACATTTTAATAAGATGTTAAAACAGAAAGTGAGTAAACATATGACCCTGATAGGGTATAGCAATTAGAGTGAGCAGACCGATTTATATTATATATTCAATCACATTCTATGTAAAAACTGTGTATGATAAATTAGTGTCTTTACTTTTATTATTAAAATATTCATCTAAGGAATAGTAGGTTTTGTTCACCGGATATAATTTTAGTTTTTTTAATATATATATTAAGTTGTTATATATGATTGGTTATTGCATAGCTTGGAGATTTCAAAAGAGCTTTCTATCAAATCATCATCATCTCCTTTTTTTTCTTATATTTATAAAATCGTTCCACCGTTCATTTATTTATTTTATTAAAAAGAATAACTACAGTCATTCTTAGATCTACTTAAAGACAAGTTGAGTTGACTAACACTTATTAGTCTCGCTAAAACTCTTAAAATGGCTCGAACATTTTTTACGAAATAATTACTTAGGTATCTAAATAAAAAAGTATGTTACGCGATTACTCCAACAGTTATGTATCGATTTTCATTACTTTTTATACCAAAGAGTATACTCTTGAGGTGGCTCCCATTGTCACCAACTCAGGATCTGGTAATGGGATCCCATGAAAACCGAAGGGGAACCCTTAAATTTCATAGGGACCTACGTCAAACCTGTTTCATGTTTTTTTCTGAAACCATTCAGGTATTTGCGTCTGGTTGTCATAATGTCAAGGATTCCTTCGCCACGTTGAACTGTTGATGGGAGGATCCTTGACCGAATCCAATGACACCCCGAGTATAGGTCTCTCCATCGCACTATCAGTGACCCGGAATTTGTGGACCAAGTCAACGGTGCGTGTCCAAGTTTCAGCACCATTATTATGGATGATAGTCAGGAGATGATGGTCTAACTTATCTTGACCAAAGCGCACAAAAATTGGAATAATTAAAAACGCAACTCTCAGAATGCGTAACAAATGAATAAATTACAATAATCGTCAATCAGCGTTAATGTGCCCATTTTGCATATTGTGTTCCAATTAATACAATTATTGGTATTCGCGGTGGGTCGCCCTAACGCGAACAAGTCGGCCATTCAACACCATTCAGGTTGGCTCAAATTTCATTACAATTATCTGTTTTACAAGCTCTGGCTATTGGGTGATTAACGCACTGTTCAATTTTTTACTGTTCGATTTTGCAAGTCTCAGTGGTTGAGAAAAGAACCATCTAATTGTATAAAAAGTCGAAGCAATTCGAAGCAAAGCGGTTGAACCACTTGATCTCAGGGAAATTATTCTGAGGGTAGAACAGTAAATTGTCATTAAGGCTGCAAATACCGTTTGCATTTCCATTAGAGGAATAGAAGCCAAAAATGTAATCTATAAGTATGTCTGACCACTAACTGATGTCACCGAGACTTGAACAGCAGAATGGAAAACTTTTTTAGGGAACAGGCCCTGATGACGTAGTTCAATAAGGTGAAAAAATTGCAATTTTTTATTATATAGGATGCTATAGCATTTGAAACTTTATATGAAGCTAAGGTTGAAACTGCTAGATTTAGGAAATAGAAACTTGGCTCTATGTTTATCTATGCTAATATTAGAAACTGGGAAATATTTGTATGTTTGTATTGAATAGGCTCCAAAACTACTGGACCGATTTGAAAAATTCTTTCACTAATAGAATGCTACAATATCACTAAGTAACATTGGCTATAGAATATTTTTCTACGGGAAAATATGGAATTCCCACGGGAAAAACGAAGATAATGCGGGCGAAGCTGAGAGCGGAAAGCTAATTCTAATGAAAGTTTATGTGAGACTTGGCACTCGACATAAGCCAATTGTTTCTGTAGAGGATATAATGTGAAACTCCGTTTACATATATAATTATGTTGTGCATCTCAAAAAGTTATTAATCAGAATAATAAAAATTTTAGTTAACTTAAGCAGCCATTAAAGCACAAACTTGCATGGATTGCTGACTCCGCAACTGCTGCAATAAACGAGACTGTAGATTTTTTTTATTACAATCAATTGGCAAACAAGCAAACTGCCCACCTGATGGTAAGTGGTAACCGTTACCTATAATACATGTGGCTCCTGTGAGATTCGCAGCTAACTGCAACCCCCGCAAGAACCATAGTGTATGCTGCCAACTTGTGACTTAAGATGTAAAGTCCGGTACCCAGTAATTTTAATGCCATATCTAACCCTTTAAACTGGAACACAGCAATGCAAGCACTGCTGCTTTGCGGCAGAAATAGGTAAGACGGAGGTACCCATGCACCCGACCCTGGTACAGAGTCTCCCTCCGGTAATAAGTTTTCATTTATTATTTGTTATTTTAATCAATCTTACAGAAACCATTTATCTTATAATTGAGGGCACCTTGTGGGCCTCACTTCGACCTCAGACGATCTTTTAGGAGGCATCTTGTATTTTTAGTAGGAACCTTGTATTTTTAGTAAAAAATATATTTTATTATTATTAATTTCGTCCGCCATCACTTAACTCTTGCATGAATATAATGGTATACCACTCTCATTTAATATACACATAAATTGAATAAACAAATTATATAAAGTTAAATTGGCGTGTCTCTACTACCGGAGCCCCTAAAACCAGCCCCGTAACACACGTTCACTCTATTATTTAATTAAGGAGTCCAAATCAATTTGCTTGAGCACTACAATATCACGGTATGCTAACTATAAAGGACCAAATCAATAACGCCAAAATACACAATATCAAAGCCTTCCTGAGGGAAATCATTGTTTCTTTGTTGATTAAAACCAACCAATCAGTGCCGTGAGCGAGACCCGGTTCATTTAAATGAAAATTGACAATTCAAATATTTTACTCAAGCAAGCTATTCCAATTGGTCGCAAACAAAATGCCTTTGAGCAATAATAATGAGCTTCGGGTACTTATCTGTCTTCATTAAGGATAATGGGCTGTCATCAAAATACTTTAAATTGATTAAAATTTACCAAACCAATATAATATAACAAATTTGATATAATAAACCAGTAAATAGCTACTGCGTATGAAATGTATGCGAGGAGATATACATATGTATATATAGGTGTGATGGAAAAAAGGGATAGTCATGTTAATATAACGTACTCCTAGGTACCTATTATAAAATCACGTTAGCGGACTCAAAGCTGAACTCTATTTTTTTTCTAAGCAACAGTAATTAGGCAACAGGACAACATAGAGCTATAGATTATAGAGTATAAACAAAATTTCGTGTTTGTGTTATTCTCCATTGAAGAATTCCCCGCAGGTGGCCTACACCGGCAGCTCGATGGTACCTGATTATTGGATTGTCATTTAAACTACATACATGTGCAAAGTTTCAATTCGATACAATGATTAGAAAACGGTTAAATTCGAGTTCCAAGATTTCATTACAAATTATTATTCAACCTTATAAAAAATCTTAAATTATTACTTTCAGATTTGTTACATAAATTTTATTTCTTAAAAAAATTTAATTAGCTATGAGAAGAATCATGTCTTTTTCGAACACAGTAACACCAGCGTTAATTTTTTTAATTTGCCGCCATTTTTCCGGACCATGTTTTGCTGGCCAGGCTCTAAAACTTTAACTATAAGTTAAGCCTATAATATTAATTAACTATAAGTTAAGCCTATAACCAGTCATCAACACAGGTGATGCAGCTAAACAAAACAACCAAGATGAAAGGATGTTGAATAATATCGGACGGGACCGACAATGATAATAATCTGGTACAGACTCCCGACGCTGCTGCTCTGGTAACGAGCCAGCATCGGGACCATCATCTAATGGTTTTCACTGACTAACTTTCTATTAATAGTCAAATGCCCTGGCTCTTTTCCTCCTCATGGAGCTACTCCTTGAAGGAAACCCTATTCGTAGCCAGAAAGCCCCAATTCGTCGAACAGCGGTTTTACCGGAGGGAAACGGTACCAGGGTCGAATGTTTGGGTACCTCCATCTTACCTATTTCTGCCGCAAAGCAGCAGTGCTTGCTGTATTCCGCTTTAAAGGATAAGATATGGCAGTGAAATTACTGGGTACCGTGACTTTACATCTTATGTCACACGTCGGCAACGTACACCGTGGTTCTTGTGGGGGTTGCAGATTTGCTGCGAATCTCTCAAGAGCTACATGTATTATAGGTGACTGTTACCACTTACCATCAGGTGGGCAGTATGCTTGTTTGCCAACTTTGTTGTATAAAAAAATCCTGGCGATTATGTAACGATACCAAGGAATTAAGTTGATTAAACCGCCCACTTGCCGGGACTATGGTCCACCATCGGCTTTTCCGCTAGTGTTTCCGCTCTGTTCCCAGTAGTTACATTCTATGTTATACATTGATGTAACTAGATGGACAGTTTCAGTTCTAGTGGTTACATTATTTGGGAGATTATATTTAATGTAACTAATGGAACCCCTTCCCCCTGTCCTCGTCTCCTTTTTTGGTGGGAAATGCGTAACCGCACCGTACCCGCCGTTGGGTAATCGGCGAGCGTGTGCGGAGCTCTCCCAGCAGAGTGACAGGCCTACCAACTAAAATCCCCCGGTGTTCTCTCTAATCTTATGGGCGCGCATGGTAAGGTCCACACTGCGACACAGACACCCCCTGTATAGAGCCCGATCGGGATCAAGAACCTGAGACAGACCAACAGTATAAGCAAGCGGCTTCGGCTACGAAAGAGTCATGTGGTTTTAAACAAAGTCACATCGTTTTAAACTCGTTTGTGACCCCCAAATGGGCGACCATCAATGTCATATCTTTCAGTCAAATGTCGCTCCGACAACAAACCCCAAGTACAGACTGCCGATTAAGGAACTTTGCACTGTCACTATCCATCGGACAGACCGAGCATTATAAACAAGCAGAAAGTTTGACTAGGAAAGAAACGTGGCTTTAAACTCTTCTGTGACCCTCAGATTGGTGACCAGGTCAAGGCCGTGCAGTCAGTCATCTTGCAGTCAGATGTCGATCTGAGTGGGCTAACTCCTCATATAAAGAAACCTAAACAAACCTTAAGTACAGCCTGCCGATGAACGAATGATGCTGTGACACTATTCACTACCACGAAGCCCGAGTACCGGGGTGTAGAGTGAAGCCCGATGGAGGTTTAATGTTCCCACATCAAATTTCGACTGGCCTTTAAATTTGCACCCACGGTGTCAAGAGCACGTTTCAATAGACCACAAAAACCGCATAACATTAAGTATCTTGTTACCACCCATGTTGTGCAACAAAAAAGAAACAGTTGATCTTTGAATTGATTCTCTAAATTGAAATTTAAAAGATAATCTTTCAAATATAATATCGTGAAAGCTTAACAACTTAATGTTACTATAGTTTGTAAGAGAAATATCGGTTACGTGTTTCTTAACCAGACGTTATACATAACATCTAGTTAACTAACTACTGTTAATATCGCCGTCGGCTTGCATGTGACGTAGGTTTGCGTCGCGCTATTAATTTCATCGCTCTCCCACGGGCACAAGTGCGACGCATTCACGACAATTAATTGCCCATATGAAGATAATGAAGTGAGTCATTAGCTTTACGATAATGTACCGCTGTCCACTCTGCAAATCGTGAATTGAAGTTTTAGGGTGAATAAGATGCGATTGTCATTGGTTGATTTACAAATTTAAATATAATTTAAACTTGACTTATCTTAACCACTGGTGACGCCGGTCTCTCTCACAGGGAATTTCTATGGAAGACCCCTAAGTAGTCTGTGGACCCCACTTTAAGAAACCCTGCTCTATATAAAGGTGAGTTTATTTTGTTGATTTATTTTGTCAGCTTTTTTACAGTTATAAATTAATTTAGATGAAAAGCCGCTTTCAAATTTTCAGTAATTTCGAATTACTACCGTTTACTAATATTGATCGTTTTTCATTTATTGTAGTATTATCTTCTCCACTTTGTATATTACTAAGTATTATTATTATCCTGAAAATAAGAAAAAGCCCGAAACTCTATTGTAGTATACACTAATAGACTTTTCCGTACTAAGGAAAACACTGAATCAATATCTTATCTAGCATTCTCTCTTCACCGTAACGACAGCCGCGTCATTTATCATCGGATCCGTGATAACTGTAACGAAAAGTTATTAAATATGTCGTGAAACATAAATTACATAACTTGCCGATGTTATCAGTTGTATGGGACCACCGACCGCACAGTTGAATGCATAAATACGGAGTAGTGATAAATAATGACAAATGATGTAGTATATTTAACATAATCCATTTGCCGCGACGCCAGTTAAAATATTTGCTAGTCAACATTAGGATCGTGAAAAAAAACCTTAATTTTGTCGTCATTTAGTTCATTCATCGTGTAGGCTGCAACTAACAATAACTCTTTATATGTAACATAATTTATTTTTTTATCTATTTCATCTTTTCGTCTCGTCTTAATCTATGGTCATATTAAACAATACAACCGAAGTGAAGATTTCTTGAATGTTAATTTTTGATATAATTTACATAGTCTCCTTCAATCAAATATAACCAATTATGAGTAAATAGATATAAATTTTGAATCATCTATTCTGTAAACTGCCACCAGTTTATTAAGATGTGATAGACAAGGGCCAAATCGACTGACTTTTACGAAATGTTCGTGTTACCACTTACGTTGTTGCGTTAATGTTAACGTTAACATTAACGCCCACGTGCATCGCAATACGCGTTATTAAACGCGTTAAAATAACACCTCAACATGGCTACATCTGCGGAGCTAGCTCCAAAAGTCATTGACGTTTAACGCCTTACTTATACAATGCCACATTCCAATTATCGCGCGGACCTGTTTGCCACTTGACATAAAAATGTATTACTGAAGCATTATCACACCTTGATTAGTAAAGTGCAAGTACTCGTAGTTGTTGCCACAATTTGACCAGGTCTAAACAGTGAAAATATATTTAATATAATCAATGGTATATTTATTTAATTAAGATGCCAAATAAACTATCATATATCCCACAGTCTACAGAAAGACTACCTGCACAGGCTTTCAGCAATCAAAACATGTAATGTCTCAATATATCAAAACATGTTCTCTAAGAACTCCCAAATATTGCAAATGCAAACATACAATTTTGCGGAGGGCATGGAATGCGGAATGCAAAATACATTTACACGTCCTTTCTAGAATCGAAAGAAGGTAGAGAGTCAAAATATGTATGATGACCCATATAACCAGCTCCATTATATGGATAATAAACCAGTAACCAGGAGCCCAATTATGCAAACGTAACCGCAATTATAACCACATAAATAACACTTCAATATGATTGCTTTATGATATAGCTATTGTTGGTTGAACGGTTAATAACAAGTATTCATTATTATTGATTTATCAAGAAACTTTTTAATGATATCCTTTAAATATAAGAAGTGCATACGGGCTACGGACAGCCGGAGATGTATATAGTGTACACCTTACGCGAAAAATCATACGGATACTGAAATTGGATTTCATAACATTGATCCAGAAATAAATCTATTCATAAGAAGTCTTCAAATCAGGAGAGATCTAATAAATCATTTATTCCCTTCCATCAATCGCATACAACATAATCTTAGCATAAAACAAAGTAATCGAAATCAAAATCATTTTTCGCAATAGTTTACATACAACGATAATATTGTTCCAGAAAAAACGTTCATGTCTGTATCGTACCTAGAAATTCAAAAAGTTTGTTGTCTTGTTAGTTTTAGTTAAATTTATATTCCGCAAATGAGGCTATATCTGAATTCAGTTAGCCAGAGAAAAAAGAATTGTGACCCATTTCTCTTTCGACAAGTATAAATTCGGTTCGTGATAAGCGTCAAAGACAAACAAAGAGGAAATCCTTAACTTCTTTACGGAAATCCTTTTTCCTTGGGCTATCGCTGCATTTATCTAAACGTCAACAGGGCTGCCAAAACGTTCCGAAAAGGAGTATTACCTATACAAGAATGTTTGTTATCGTGACTGTTGAATCTTACCTTAGTGTCTTGGAATATCCATGTCTTGAAATTAATATCCACAATTATTTAAGAAGATAATCTGAATAACAATTCTCAGTCACTTGATTCAAACAATAAGTTCTCTGGGCACTATATTTATCAAACTGTAGTGCTTAGTTATTTGTCAAAACATTGAAAACCGGCTGTCACGTCGTAAATTATTTTCGTAGAGCAACCGCGCGCGCGTAGCGATGCTACGATCGCTCGTAGCAGACTGCCGTGCCGGCTACGAAATGAGATATAAAGATGTAGAGTGAGTGAAGCGTAACCCCGAGTTGTATTGCATAATAAATGTATAGCGTCAAAGCGATAAGCAGGCTTTTAAGTTTGCATCAAATTTAACTTACAAGTGGTCCAGCTTTTTCTATTACGTTTGTGAGACTGCTAACGCCATCTATTACTTGTTAAAGGTACTAATAGCCAAGCAAACGAATGACGTTGTAAGATTAACTTTGCCAATGTAAACTTTCGTGTGTGTGTTTTATAATATACTTCATTCTGCACTGTACAAAGTCTAGTTACCAGCTAATTTTGTATTTTATAATGACAACAATGAAAAGAAATTGTTTGTGAATACTAAGATTTGTTTCTTCCGTTTAATAGGAAAATTATTTAAGAATTTTCATTGAAAGAGTGCTACAATCTTACTATGCTGCAATTGATTCTATAAGGCATAATACGTTTGAACTTTAAATGGATAGGAGACAAATTATTATTATTAAATTATAAAGTAGTAAGGCCTCTTACAAACGGTGAGTTTTTCAGGGAAATATAAAAATAAAATAATAATACGAGTATACTATAAAAGTCAGCTGTAATTCTGTCTAACTGTAATAATGCTGTTACGTATTTCGTAGTATAAAAGAAGGTTGCAACTTGTGTCTGAAGTCGATGACTCTCTAGGATGAGTTTCCATAAGGGGTGCAAAAACTTCGGCAAGTTCAAAAACGGCAGTTCCGCAGACACAAGTAGCTGGCCCTCAAACTTCGGCAAGTTCAAAAACGGCAGTTCCGCAGACACAAGTAGCTGGCCCTCTAGCCGTGACAATGCAGTAGCAATACTGTAACTGACCATCTAACTGCAGGAGTAGTTAGTCACGACGCATACGTGGTTTGTGTAAAGACGATATAGTTGCTGGCCCTTTAACTGCATTATAACACAGTAGCGAGGCGAAGATGCGTGTGCAAATGTGATACAGGCATTACAAATAAAACGATAGGAGCTTGTAACGATCCAACCTAACGTCAAACGGAACCCTAAATAGAAAACCCCTTTACACAGTTGTATTCGTAGTTTTACTAACAATTTACGCCTTTAAAAGAAACGCACAAAATTGCTTTGATTTGTATGAAGTTTGGCCAATGATCGACTAGTGATTTTATTAGGATCTACGTTGCAACCGCTTATGTAACCCAAGATCTTTTCCAAGTGGATAGATATAGAACTCCTATTGCCGAAACTATTCCTATACCTTATTTATTCTATCAAACATGATCAAACGCTTATTAAACTCGCTACCATAGTAACGAAATAACAATCTGTTCTTTTGAGTGAATTTTACGATCTCAGTAATGAGAAAACAAATGTTTTGATTTTTAAGTATGTTACCGCCGCTGTCTTTACTTTCTGAAGCTAACATTGGGATTTTGATACCTTCAGGAAGGTAGTCCCTTAACCCTCGGGCTCCATAAGATTCCAAATGAACCTTACTTCGCCCTACCAACATACTTTATAAACTACTAAAATTCTCTACGCTTGAGAATTACATCCTTTCAGAACTTTAGTTTTGTAGAGAAGAAAGGAGCGAAAGAAACTCTACCAGTTCATATTCTCAATACATTTGAGATTAAGCTCTAAGACATTTAATGTCTTAGCAAAATTAGCTTTACGTTGAAATAATGATGATGAAACTTACATGAGATCTTTATCACAATTTCCATTTTGCACAACACAAAGTAATCACTTCAAATAGCACATATCACTTTAGTTTTAGTGAAGAGTTCAAGATTTCGGCACCGATCCATAGTGTGAATAATTCGTCGATTCGTAGATAAAGAAGATGTGTCGGAGATGTCGTCGAAGGGAACAACTCCAGTGCCTAACCTTCTGACACTGAAGCAAATATTTTTTAGTAATAGTCGACTAACGTGCCTAACCTTCTGACACGTTGCCGTTGTAGATAATGTTCCCAATATAGTATTATCCCTCCACATCTCTTCAGTTTTTTATATGTAAGCACAACCACTTCACAGTGCCAAAATAATTCACTCACGAGACAAATAGTGCATCAAACACAAAGCTCTTATTAGAGCGGACTTCATAGTCGAGCCCAATGGAAAATATGATCCAAAATTCACTCAATATTCTCAGATATTGGAATAAGCCACTAGAATCTCTTCGAGAAACTAGGAATAAATATAATCGTTGCAGGTTTCCTACGGAGTGACCTGAATAATCGGTGCAGGTTTCTTATAGAGGGACCTGAATATAGCGTTGCAGGCTTCCTTTCGGAGTGTCCTGAATAATCGGTGCAGGTTTCTTATAGAGGGACCTGAATATAGCGTTGCAGGCTTCCTTTCGGAGTGACCTGAATAATCGGTGCAGGTTTCTTATAGAGGGACCTGAATAAATAGCGTAGCAGGCTTCCTTCGGAGTAACCTGAATAATCGGTGCAGGTTTCATATAGAGGGACCTGAATAACGGTGCAGACCTCCTAGAGAGGGATCTGAATAACGGTGCAGGTTTCCTTCGGAGTAACCTGATTAAATTCAGTAAATTCATTGATGGAGATGATGATAATAATGATTTTAGCTTAAGGGTCCCTACCTGATGTATCGTGTCTAACCGAATCTATAAGCTTCTATTTGTGTAGTTAAATAAGAACAACCTAACCCCATTTTAGATATTTAAACGTGTGGTGTGTTGCGTTGTCTTACGAAGTGCAATGTAAGACACCTAACATTAAAAGAATAAGAAAGCGAGGTGAGAAGGGCCTCTGTGTGCCTATTTCCCTATACTCGTGTATGCGCGAGCACGGGCAGGTGGATTGGGATCGCCGTGTGCTCACGAACCCTATATACGTGGTGTAAATATACATATATAAATAGAGGACCGGCTTCTTTAGTCCATGCGTAGCTAAACGGGTGCAATTAAGGCATGGGTCCACTTCGACAGTGCCCCGCCGCTAAACACTTCCCAAAGAAACCAGGGAACTTGAGTCACTATGTCGGTAAAGAGTGACTGCGCTGATATGTTCCAAACAACGCCCTCCCCGAAGGGAGTTAAAACCACAGTCTGTCGTAATCTCCGTTAGGAGACCCGACCGTGGCCCATCGAACCATGTCGATGTTTTAGGTCTTCACAATTCGATATTCGAACTCGAAACACTAATATCTTAAAATTCACAAATCTTTGCAAACACAAATTAATTCAAATTAAATATGAAAAATCAAAGAGCGCGACGAAGACCAACCGGCTTGTACGAAATTCCGTAATCTTCCCCTTCAATAAATGCCTGTGACATTCCTGTCAAAAT
This sequence comes from Schoenobius gigantellus, assembly GCA_963935595.1. Taxonomy (NCBI): domain Eukaryota; kingdom Metazoa; phylum Arthropoda; class Insecta; order Lepidoptera; family Crambidae; genus Schoenobius; species Schoenobius gigantellus. Next base: position 28,136,653 of record OZ012554.1, read on the forward strand.
CAAATCCTTCCCAGTTTAAAATATTATTTTTAATTGTCATATTTCTACAACAATACTTCTTTGATCAAATAATTGACCGGACGAAAACATGGAGATAAAATCAATGGAGACGCTTCGACCATTGAGCTAGATTTGGTTTCGTTACAAGCTGATTTTTTATGCTGACTTTTGACTAGTCACCTAATTAGTCCAGATACTTAAAATGTCAAATCAGATTCGGCTCAAGCTATAAATTTCTTTCAATTCATCTTTTAAATCCTCTAAAAAACCTTTTTGATTCCTAAAAAAATTTTTCAACTGTCAAATTTGAAATCTTAAATTAAAGTGGTATTACCATCCCATCCATCCCATCTAATAGCTGACTATTTGATGCAAACTTGTCGATGATTATATAGAACACACGAAACCAGCAAGAAAAGTTAACACCAAAAGCTTATGAAACGTGTTGATGCTAAAAATGTTGAAAATGCTGCAAATCCGTGCTTATCTGGAACGCGCCTACTGTCCCGATGCAAACACGCGTGTGCAAACGCGATACAGCATCGATTCTAACAACTATATTCGCAATTACAACGCGACTGAATCGCTACGAAAAATCGTAGTCTGTAAAGGGCTACGAAAAATCGTAGTCTGTAAGTAGCCTTGAATGTTTGCCAATCGTTTTCACTCAACTAAAAGGCTATGCTCCCTTGAACTCAGTGTGAATACTTCAAGACTATACATCAACTGGGTGTGTACGAACATTTCAGATTAAAGCCGGAGGCTCAACTTGTTTATCATATTAAATAATTAACTTTGCAAACATGTTCGCGCTAAACGCGGGCGAGCGTAAATGGTAGATATTATCGCGGCCACAATTTATATGGAAATTAAATGTTCGAATTAAAATATGGGACTGCAACATGATACCGGAGCCGAACAGACAACCACTATGTAATTATCAACATAGTTACTTCTTATACATGTGAGCATACTTTATAATGTAAAAGAGCATTTATATTAATGGGTGGTTACACCTTGTACTTTTTTAAGGTTGGATAATCGGTTACGTCACCAAGGGACTAAGGCCAGTATGGTAAGAAGCGGCGCCGCTGCTGCCTGAATAATTCGTCTCATACGAACTCATACAAATTCGCATTCAGAGCGGCGCTGCCGCGTGGCGGCGGCGCTCCTTATAATACCGGCCTTAGTTGACTAAACTGCTCACTGGGGTATGCCGTAGGTGTCTGGTCCACTGGTGTCCCCACATCCGGCTTAGCCTCCCTCCGGAACCTCTTCGTCCCCGATATTGGTCACGTTCAGGATCAGGAAGTGCCGATACACCGGACTGGATACGGGCCCAACAATATAAACACTGGGACAAATATAGCTGAGACGGGTCAACAGGTTTTAAACTCCTTTGTGACTGCAAACGGGCGACCAGTAGGCCTATTGAACCAATTCCAATCGACCGGGATTTCTGTTTTTCGTACGCCTGAGTAGCAACACTAGCGCCAAATTGGATCCGTATCTTGAGAAAATTAAACAACACAGAGATCGGTTCAATCAAAATCTGTGCAACGCCGATCGTGTTTGCGCCATTATGGCAACACAATTCGAAAAATCACAAACATAATGTTGATCGGTCGCTATTGGTTCAAGAGTAAGCCTGCAGGAAGTGCCAATTCCGGGACTTACCCCCCGGAAGCAGGCCCAGCAATAAAAACAATCTCGGGCTACGCTTAGAGACGGGTCAACAGGTTTTAAGCTCCTTTCTGACCCTCCAAACTGGCGTTCAGTCAGGGCCATATCTCCCAGTCAGATCTCAGTCCGACTGGGCTAACCCTTCCCCAGCTACTTAGGGCAGTTAAAGAGCGTCTACAAAGGCATACGCTATCATCCAATAGGTGGTTAAACGTAGCGTAAACTGTCTTCCTAACCCATTTACGGTAATTGCGACCAGTCTCAACAGAGACTTATCATCAACAAGTTTCACAATCACAGGTTCACTCTATTCCTGAACTTGCTTAACTAGGCCGATATTACGGCTAACCGGTATAAGTGGAGCGAGAAGAGCTCATTTTGTTTTACATTTTTGGTCATCAGGATTCTGCTACAGTGAATTTAATGCTTATAACTTTGCATATTCTTTAAAAATGCTAAATAAATCGATACAAGAAAAGAAAATCAATACAGTTGAAATTTCGTCGGAGCTGGTAAGAGTTCGGTGGCCCAGTGGTATGTTGCAGACGCAGATTCGATTTCCACCCGAGATGAATTCTGCTACAATTAAGTTGCTTGATTGTGATTACATTAAATTATATCACTACACACACACACTTCATATACTCATAACCAAGTTCATTACCAAGTGACGAATGGGGTCAATGCAGTTCACTGCTTGGTATTCCGTGATCGATTTTAATCTGAAGTCGGCAGTCTCATTCACCTATCCCGGACAATGGGATCCGCGAAGAATGCCCCGCGTGCATTTAAAAAATCTGCGCCGGATCGAGAGCGAACACTGAATCGAGGCGACTCGAATTCCGCAGCGGTTTCACGGAGACCGTTTTTATAAATCCAGGTAACGAAAGGGAATGGTCAGCAAAGCCTAAAATAATAGTCATTCGGGCTATAGCACCGACGCCGATGCACGGAAATTGGAGGGGACGGCTGTGTGGAGACTTCGTATTGCTCTATTTTTAAACGTGCCTCCCCTTTAACTCTAAATGGCTCGATTGCATTGGTCGTTAGAGATTTTGTGATCAACCGCGTGCCAAAATCATTTTCATTAGTCGAGGCCCGAATGCGGGGTTCAAGGGAGTTCTTTTCTGGTGCTATTTGCATCGATCGATGAATTTTATTGGTTTGTTATACATTGAAATTCAATTTAGCTTACGGTGAAAAAGAATATAATATATCGACTAGAGTTCGACGAGAGATCAACAGAGCACTTTGGATTATCATTATCCAGGAAGATATTTCATGTTTTATAATTTTTTGTATTTTTTTTACATTATGTGTACCTACTGCAAATTGTTTAGTTTTAATTGTATTATCTATTTTTTATTTCTAGTGTTTACATGAAAAACACCACTGTGTTTTCGTGTTTTTGCTGGGTCGCCTGCTTGGGTACCTCCGTCTTACTTATTTCTACCGCAAATAATAATAAATGTATAATAATAAACGTTTATTTCAGGTGACTAGACCCATACAAAATAAATTAAATTTTTTGGGAAAGTAACATTATATATACATATAATTAAAATAAATATATTTCAAAATTTCTCTCGTCAAAATTAATTGTATATAATAATAATAATGTAATTAAAATGAATAATTAAATGGCCAAAATCTGATGTAAATAAGATAAACATTTAAGATACAAATACAAACAAATGAGACAGGTACGAAACATGACCACATTATTGGCGGTTCTGGTCCCGGTGGAGGCGCCGCCATCGCTAAATACCAAAAGTTCGGTCTTCGCTACATTATATTTAAGACCGTGCCTCGCTGCATATTTTTCGCAAATTAAAAGGAGTTTCCTAAGAGCGTTTATGGAGGGGCTGAGCAGCACCATGTCATCGACATAGCTCAGGTTGTTCACTGCTACACCTCCTAGGTGGCAACCGATGCCAGAGCTACTCAGCTTCTCGATGAGGTCATTAATATATAGATTGAAAAGGGTCATCCCCCCCTGGCGCACACCGCATGCTAACCTGTACACGTTAGAGGTCGAGTCGCCCCACCTAACAAAGTTAGTTTGGCGTTGGTACCAGTATCTCAACAGAGCCACTACCTCGCCAGGTACTGTAGTTGCTTCAAGTTTATCCTACAAGATGTTATAGTTCACTAAATCGAATGGTTTGCTGAGGTCTAGGAAGCAGGCGTAAACCGAAGTGTCCCTACTGACGTAATAATTCACTATAATTATGTTTCAAGCTGACGATGGCGGAATCTGTTGAGAGACCGGGACGAAAGCCAAACTGCGCGTCGTTTATATCAAAATTTAGGAACTCGGGTTGAATGAGCCGTTCAAGCACCTTGCCGAGTATTGTTCCAACCAAGCAAAGCAGCAGTACCTGCAACACAGCAAGTTTCGGTTTGAAGGGTAAGATATGGCAGTGGAATTACTCAGTACCGTGACTTTACATCTTGTGTCACAAGTTGGCAGGGAACACTGTGGTTCTTGTGAGGATTGCAGATTTGCTGCGATCCCACAAGAGCCACATGTACTATAGGTGACTATTACTACTTACCAGCAGGTGCGCAGTGTGCTTGTTTGCCAACTTAGTTGTATAAAAAAAAAGAATTATCTATATTAATATTATAAGGCTAATCTTCTGGTTCAAATTGAAAAATTATTTTAGTATTGGATAGCCCATTTATCGAGGAAGGCTATTTAACATCACGCTACGAGCTAGCTGAAATTCACCCAAGCAAAACTGTGGACACTGATAGTTCAAATTATATAAAATTAAAATATTGGATAGGGACATGGGCTACTTTTTATCCTTAATTTTAATGAGTTCTCGAGGGAAAGTGTGTATATGTGTGTGTGCAAAACAAAAGTAAGCTCATGTGTCGATGCCGAGTCTTCTACAGTCCAAAAGCATTTTTAAGCACATCCTCCAGCCTAGCTGTGTATAGTTTCGGCGATATAACGACGCCCTGTCTCATACCTAGCTGAAGTCGTATCTGTTTCGTGCAAAATCTTTCCAATCAAGAAAGAATCTGTCATAAAAAGAATCTGCCGTATACAGAATCTGCCCAAGCCAGTATCTGTCCTAAGTCAAATAATCCTTTGTTGTTCCAAATAAAATATATAAATGCAAGTACGTACCTACACTTCGTACCTACTTAGGTACGAAGTGTAGGTTAATACAAATACAAAATATTTTAAAACAAGGCTCGTGTAACAACAAGCTGTCGGAAATTTAACCACACTTGGCCCTAGCGGAACATATTGAATGGAAACCCCTATAAAGGTTGAGTTTCTATCGACCCTTATAATAATAATGTGGCCATAACGTTATAAGGGTCCCCCGCTGCCCCGTAATCGCTTATTCCTGTACGTTAAATATTTTCAGCGCTTTTTGTTCTAGAGGTTTCTCAGTTTTTCGACAGTGTTATCGCCGATAAAAACGTCGTAAGATTTCGAAATAATGCTTTATCTGTATAGGTATAGGATTATTTTCGGAACCTCCGCCAAAATTGAATAAAATATATATATAGTAATATAAAAGAGCTGGGCTTAAAAAACTTGTTAAAATCGACATACTACGACCACATCTTTAATTTTTAATTTCTAGGCGCGTGCGCTCATCATCGCCCTGCGCGGCTCGGAATTGGGCGCGAACGAATGCCTGAGGGGCTTATTACACTATTTAATTTGTAGAAATCCTAATTAGGAAACAGGAAGGTATAGTCGCAGTTAGAACAAATAGGATATGATTTATCAAGTAAGGAGGGCTTAAACCCCACCGCTCTACTTCCCAAATTGTTTACAATTTATGATATTGTAATCACGACGCCACGATTTAGATACGGTGTTGCCTACTTAGCTCTTTTAGAGCTTAATTCATCTCTTATAATAATTTGCTATTTCCGCAATACCGTGTTTAGCTCCACAGCTCTTTTTTGGCTCCATTCTTAAATATAAAAAGCTCATTTTAGGACTTTTATACGTAAGCTATTCTATTCTTGAATTACATTCTTATTAAATTTCATTATTTTCCATTATTTCCTAGCCATGGTCAAACACCGAAGCTGAAAAGTGTTTAGCCTGCTTAACATTTTCATTTCAAAAAACATTAATTCGAAAATAATATTGGTCCTTTCCTAACAGCTCGTATTAGGCGGGATCTCGAGTGTGACATTTCGGAATGACAGACTAGTAGTTTACTAGGTAAAGATCATATGTTTATGTTTTTAACTTTTGATGCCCACCAAAAAAAAATACTAGCTACCAAAAATGAATTTTGCCCACCAACAAGGATTTCAAACCACCAAAACTAGTGGAAAATCCACTAACACGGGAACACTGCTATCCAATTTAGGATTCAATTTAGTGTAGTGTGATCACTAGTTTCCGACTTACTAATTATATTGTTCCTATTCAGGATTTCTACAAACTGAATAGTGTAATAAACTCTTGACTGATAATGCGACGACCTTGCGCTAGCCGCTGTGCGCAATAAACAAACAAATGACCATAATTTTAGTTTACGTACGGAAAAGCTAAAACGAAAATGTAAAAATTATTTTATAAATTAATTGAACATGTTACCACTATATTTAGAATTATTTCAATGCCTCTATACTATAGAATGCCAGGAAAAAATTTGGCGGGAGATCCAAAAATAATCCTGTATATAGAGTTTATGAAGAGCATTAATATTTGATACTAGCTACCTATTGCCCGTTTCTTGGCTCTGCGTGGAATTAAAATACATCGCGTTTTCGGTTATATCACACATTCCCCAAGGAACTAATTAAAATACGGGAAAAAGTAGTCTATATTCTTAAGCTCAGAGCTCAGAGCTTAAAAATTCCATTAAAATTGGTCAACCGGTTTCAGCGTGAAGCGTAATAGACAAACATACCTAGTTACAGTAATTTATTTTTGCGCTAGAAGTGAGAAACTCCCCAAGCAAGCTTAGCTTTAAAAACAAATTGCGCAAGCTTTTCTCTAAGCGAAGTTTTAGGCAATACAATTTTTTTGTTTAGGAAATGAATAAGTTATAGTTCCTAATAAATTTTCTTTCAAAAATTAAGGCTTATAGGTATATAACATATTATGTATATTATTATTTTTTAAATGTGTTGGGGTTTTTATATTATTAAATCAAAATAAATATTTTAATATATATATATATAATTATCTTAAGCTATGTTTTTTTCGATACATCTACTACATTGTTTCTCTGCATCACCCGAAGGTTGCCTGGCAGAAATCACCCGAACCTCGCCTTTATACAACAATATTTGTACATAAAATAAATCAAAAATACGTACATTTGTAGATAGAGTAAATAAATAAATGAAATAAATAAATAGTTACTTTCACATTTGAAATATTAGTAGTAATTCTCTGTCAAATTTAACATTCTAAAAGTTTTCATCAATAATATATACAATACAATTACCGTGATAATACATAGTCAGTGAAAACAAAAGACATTTTGTAGGAAAATTTACTTTGATCGTCGCGTCGTACGTAGGGACGTTATTTAATTATGGCAGTTCGTTAAATGTATTCAGGAACAATATTTTTGCTTGCATTACGCTTAATTAATTTTGTCTATTTTAATAAAAATAATATGCATAATAATGAATAATATTAATTAATAATCTAATAACATTTTGTCTATTTTAATGTAAACAATACGCCCTCGTCACCTCTTTGTAATTGCGATACCCGACAGGGTCCATAATTTGTACTTTTTATACATCATTAACAGCTCATATAACGTCCCCACCGAGGCGTTTAGGCTTTAGTCAACCACGCTGGCAAAGTGCGGGTTGGTCGACTTCACACACAACCTGTAAAGAAATTCTTTCTTCACAGGTGTGTGCAGATTTCCTCACGATGTTTTCCTTCACCGTAAAAGCGTCGAATAAACGTACATATGAATTAAAAATTTGAAAATACATTGATACGTGGCGGGGTTCGAACCGCTACCTCCCGATTGGAAGGCGACAGCCTTACGCACTACGCTATCGACGCTTTTTTTATATACTTTTTATATATATGTAACACCTTTTGTAAACATTATGGTTGCAATAAAAATATTGAGTATTGAGTATTAATTTTTACGATAAACGTACTCAGTGCAAATCACATCAAATTCACAATTTGAAGCGCATAGACCAGCCAGTTGCGTTCTTCTTACGTCCATGGCCAGCAGGTGTAACAAAGAGGTTCGTTAGTGACCCGGCACCGAGTTTGGCGCCTATTTCCGAACGCTATTCGAAATAGGCACATGATTGGTACTAGCATGTTTCGGCCAACTCTTCAAAACGGACCTTCCAATACCTATAATGTTTACAGTACCTGGCGGAAATTAATACTCGTACGTATCGAGCTTTGGAAAGAGAATCGACTTCACGTTAAGCCGCACGACGCCCACTACTAGGCATAGACGATGACGTTAACCGCTATTAAAGGAGGATGCCCGATTTTGCCCCACTAATAAGGTTGATGACTAATAAAGCGGTATTTCTTATTAAATATATTTTATCAAAACATGATTTTTCAGTATAATATAAAACAGATAGAAGCTACGGTTTTTGTAGGCAAAAAATTAAAGACTTACATATATTTCCTGTTACAAAATAACAACTAAATATTTATGCATTTTTTCGTTGTAGCTACAATAACACCTTTTTCAATGTTATGCATTATTTTTTTCATTACATTTTAATTATTTATTTCTAATAAATTATAAAATATATTACTGTTTACAATAAACTGGTAGCAAAGAGCGCGAGCCTTGCCGGCGGCGCACGGTTCTGCTGCTGTGTGTAAAGGAACGATGCGCTTGACAGTTTGATGGGAAGCTTTGGTCAATGACATTAGCTAAAGAATTGTGGATTTGTGAATTTTGTTGTTTGGTTCGTTTGATAATTACGCATTTGTGAATTTTGTTGTTTGTTCGTTTGATAATTAGAAAATTATGTTTTGATTTTGTTGTTTGCATTCAATAGAATAAGTGTTTGGACCGTTTGTAATTATTAACTTCAGTGAAACAAGAAAAAGTGTCACATGTGAAATGGCGGATCGGCTATGAAATAAGCTGTATAATAATTTGTGGCTGCGGAACGTGAGATTCTTCAAATTCATTTCGGGGTGTGTGGCGCCACGGGGTAGTCTGGGAGATTAGGAATCGCATGAAAGAAGTTGTGAAGAAACACGTCAAGTTGTGACCCGTGGCGGGTGATTTCCAGGGCGAACTCCATAACAAACAGTAAGTTCATTTTAATTTTAAGGGGACTCGAAGCCCAAATTGACTTCGAGTGGTAGCAGAGAATGGTTTGGGACCACCAATCCAATGTGATTACATTTCATCATTTCAATTAAAAAGCATTTTTTTGCAATGACAAAAGGTTGACAGATCGCATAGAATATAAAACCCCGTTTTCCACTTAAGCAAGCATGCTCTGGCGATGGTCAAAAACCTTAGAGCATTTAACCTAAAAAAACTAATGAATCGCGATGATGTTGAATATGCTGCAAATCTGTAGTTAGGTGGAACGCGCCTAAAATAAGTCGCAGTTCCCTTTGTTGCTTGTCACGTTGCATTCTTTGCGATTTCTGTTACACATTTGATTCCTTATTGTTGATAATACTGGATATCAATAGGTAAGTATATTTATAATATTATTGTAACTGACTTTTAATTATATTATCGAAAGTTCAGCATAACTAGTTTGACGTCTTGCAACTATATGAGTCGCTTAGGTTAGATTAGGAGCAATTTTTATGAATATCTACGAAACTGCAGCTTTAATTAAAAAAACAATACTTGTTTTCTACTCAATGACGAAAAGCGTTTAAAATGAGCCTAGAGTTGTTTCTGTTCATGGAAATTTGTAAGTGAGGCATGTCTCCATACAAAAGTGGGCATCGTCCTTTACAGAGTTATTAAAATCCTAAATTTTCAATTTTCCTACATCTATATTAAAAGCGAGGAGTTCAGTTGACGGGAAACCATCCTAAATAATTGTTTTAACAGCGCCTAATAGATACCGAACTGTCAGTGCTTCGCAGCGACAACGCTAAACAAAGCTGAAATCAGCGATTGTCTCGCATTATTTATTGTCAGGTATGTACTATGAGTTAACTATTATTGTAGCTATTGTATTAGCATTTTTCCCAAATATTGCACGCAATTTTGTCTGCGTCGAGTGAATGGGATAAAAGTGGATCTGTGTGTAAGATGTTATTACAATCTAAAATACCTAGTTACATTTCAATCAGGGAACAAAATTACAGGAGCGACTTTTATATGATATTCTGACAATTTTCATTATCACGATACGCCGTTAAAATAAAACACACACCCAAAATATTCAGTAAACGTAAAAACTAGCTAGCTACGGAGCAAAGGAAATAAAATCACTGGGAAGCACAAAAATAAATATTTGTTACAGATTACCATTTTAAAAATTAACATCAAAATCATAAAGTCACACTTATAAATCGATGTCTAATTACCCGAATTTGACCTCTGATTAAAGGTAAACCCTACGTAGTAATATATTGATTAAAAGCATTTTAACTCTATTTTAAACGAATCAGGCAAGCTTACTATTATGACAAACTTTCCAGACGAGACATTAAATATTACCATCATCACAAAAACTACTCGTATTTGTGGTTTCATATTGTGATTCGGACCTAACTTTTGTTGGTAATCAGTTAGGAGTACCTATTTCGAGGCTTAATTAAGCGGACTATCATTAAGTCTGAACTGAATAATTGATTCGTTTTCAATTTAAGGAAGTATGTTCACGTCTTCTTACCGGTTACGCTTGAAATGGTTTCCAAAAGAGGAGCGAAGATACATGAGTACATTAACAACACTATATTCACTACTTAATGAACCTTATATACTTAGTTTCCTCAAAAATCATCTTCAATATATTTGTGCCTCTTGCAATATATCCCTTCGCTCTACTTTTAATGGTCTCCACAAATATCCCGCTTCATTTCTCTGCTATAATCTATTGGATCCGCTTGTAAATGCTTTATTTATTTATTTATTAAGAAACTCAACAGCTGTATTACAATTTAAAGACTAGTTTATATAGACCAACACTTAAGCCAATTACAGAGTTTCATAGCATGTTTATGTAAATATGGTGACATTTACCCAGTTTGTTATGATCAATGAGTTACGTTTTTGATTCCAATAGGGGACAACAATAAATATATATATATGTTTCGTATAAATGATAATTCCTTGATTAGGTCTGGTAGGATTTATTTGTAGCGGATACAATTTTGCATAAAGATGTAAAAACGATGGTAGCGTCGTTATAATAAAAAATGACAGGTGTTGCGCGGGAATTTCTTGTACAGACTATATCATATGTCAACTTATGTTCCACGGCCGAAGTGCTGCGACACGCCGTTAGTGTTGTGCGTGAACAAAAAATAAATAAGTATATATGATATAAATATATATGAATAGTAAATATTAACCTAAGAATAGTAGAATATACGTATTATATATATAAATAACTAAAAGATCAAAATATTTATCTACTTTCCTTAATCTTTCACAGTTAGCTTATTCACTTTAAGTAAATGTTTTTTGAAATTGGTTTTGCTCATGTTGAAAATATCTATGTGTTTGAATTTATAGTTACTTCTTTCCCACTTGATGTAAAAAAATCCCCAATAAATTACTTAGATTTTGAGAACAAATCAAGGAAAGTCTATTAGGAAGAATTTTCGGATACATAGTGAGGCTGAGGCTTATATATAAATAAATATATATAGTTTTTCAAGTTGAACTAAATATATTCCATTCAAACGTTGACTTATTAATTTTTTACATATAAACAAATTTAAATAGCAAACGTATTCATATTGTTAATCAACAGAGAGAATTATTTTGATAGCACACCGCAAGCTCAAAGCCGACAGCTAATCTCGGTCGGCGCAACTTGGAAAGGGTTGCCACATCTACTCCAGAGTTGCCATTGATCGAGCTTACATTATGGTAGAGACAAGCAGATTGACTGACAGATTATTGTGAACTCCTAACCGCCGAGATCAGAAACTTTGGATTTCATCGGTGCTTTACGGCAAGCACTACGATTAATTACAAACCTTAGTAGTCCGGGCCATTGACAGGTACAGTCGGCAACGTGTCAAGCTTTACATTTGCATTACGAAAGCCGTCGTTATTACGAGCGAAATAAGAGTGTTCTCAAGGTGAACATGTAAAATTTGACGTGTTGCCGCGTGTACCAAAAATGGACAGCTAACAGAATCAAATTTAAATGTTGAATTGTAGAGTCTTTGTTTCTTCAAAGAAGTTGTTACATAGCAAAGTTGATTAGATCAGTCATGTTATCTTGACATTATGAGAGATATGGGAAATTTTACATCAAAATTGAATCATGACGGTAGAGAGAAATCAGACATTTCAACACGGAAACACCTTTATTGGTGAACTTTCGAGACGACATGGTATTTTTTTGAAAATAATTACGTTATATTAGGTCCTTACATATGAAATTGGCGTTTTGCCGTACTGGCACTTTGATCTCAAATACCTCCTCTATGGTTAGGAATTCCAAATTTAAATTTATACAGCTATTTACTCGTGTATTTGTGATTTGAAAATTATAATTCACTTGTTTTTTCCTCAATTATTTTTTTTTCTTTGCGTCACTCAGTAAACAAAATGGAAACTTGAAATATCGATATTTACTATTACGAGTTCCACCGTGGCACCAGTGCTGCAGAAACGGCTCGAAGGATTAATGATGTGTATCGCGATGGTGCCGCAAAAGAAAACACTGTGCGTTTTTGGTTCCAAGGTTTTCGTTCTGGAAATTTCGACCTGCAGAATAAGCCCCGTGGACGGCCGGAGACCAAAGTTGATAATAAAGAATTGAAGGCTATTGTGTAAGCGTATCCATCGCAAACTACGTCCGAGTTAACTGCAGGCTGCGGTGTTAGTGATAAAACTGTTTTAATCCACTTAAAGCAAATTGGGAAGGTGAAAAAGCTTGAAAGGTGGGTACCTCACGAATTGAGTGAAGCAAATCAACAAACGCGCGTTGACTGCTGCGTTGCATTACTTAACCTGCACAACAATGAAGGGCTTTTTAATTCGAATCATTACTTGTGATGAAAAGTGGGTCCTGTACGATAGTCGGAAATGCTCATCGCAATGGCTAAACCCTGCCGAACCAGCCAAACCATGCTCCAAGCGAAAATTGACCCCAAAAAAGTTGAAAACAAAACAATTGAGGAAAAAACAAGTGAATTATAATTTTCGAAACACAAATACATGAGTAAATAGCTGTATAAATTTGAGTCTGGAATTTTTTACCATAGAGGAGATATTTGATATCAAAGTAGCCAGTACGGCAAAACGCCAATTTCATATATTATAAGGATCTAATATTTAAATAATAATAAATTGACATGCATGACTTATCGAGTCATGTCAATTTGTTATTCCTTGAGCGAGCTTTGTTGGAAATTGCATAAAAATGTATTCAATTCGATAATCAAAGTATATCAAGAATTAAAATGATAAATTATTGCATTCGACGCACAAGACGAAGGTCTAATGCCTTCGTTTTCAGTCGGCTTAACAAATTCAAATTCTTTATTCGGTAGTTAAATCACAATAATGGTGTTATAACTAAGATGTAATGGAAAAATAAAATAATACTACCGAAAAGGTCTTCACTCAGCATGAGTTGCAAGTCTGCAACGCTGATCTTCCGTGAAGCCCTTTATATATGTATTTAATAATAAATATAAATAATAAATATAAATGCTCTAAAATATGTAGGTATTTATCAAATGTATAAAGCAGTTAAAATGGTGACAAATGTTTAATTGAAATAATAAATAAATAAAGACTCTCTGGACTCGCAATTATTAATTAATAAAGTTTGTTTATATTGTAGTAGTCATAGTGTAATAGTGACAGCGACGGTATTTGATAAATGGGCTTAGCTAATTTGGTATATGGTAAGTATGTCTGCTTTATGAATAAGTGAGGTTATGTTGCTGCTGAAGTAAATGAATTTTAAATTTCTTCTTGAATAGCCCGACGGGCTTAGAGGCTCTGAGCGGAGGTGGAATGTTGTTCCAACACTTAGTGGCAGCGGCAGCGTAACGAAAGCTGCCACGAAAAGCAGACGACCTGTGTGATGGGCACATCAGTCTTGACGCAAATCTAATACCTCGCTTAGAAAAATCTAACTTATTATATATATAGATAATAAGGCTTAAACAAGCACCACTGTTTTAAATTAAGTGTTAAGCTTAGATTTAAAAATTAATTTTAAGTGAGTATTCTTATGTATGATTATTAGTGATTACGTACATTTTGTTGAATGTGTTGTCAAATGGTCATTCTTAAAAATATTTTTTTTTATATCCCCAGCTACTTGTTTATCACCCCGGATAATTTAAGGAACGCTTTAAGATACATCTATTATTTTATAAAATATAAAAAAAATGTAAAAAATACAGCACTAAGCTAGTGCAGTATTTTTTCATATTTTAGAAAATTTATATAAAATCAAATATAATATTTATTATTAATGTTTAAATCGTTCTACTACTGTGTCCTGAAGCGTCCCTTAAATTACCTGCACGCGTAGCACAAGGACCCCGACATAAATATGTCTATCATTAACTGTCACTTTCTCGACACCAAACAATAGCTATCTCATTCGCTACTGTCAAAAGTGACATACCGGTGTAGAGAAATATGCCGAGAAAATACTCTCGCGATCCTTGTGCTACGCATGCTGGGGTGTTAAAAAAGTAAGTAACCTATTCATTTTTTAAGAAGAAAAAAAGCCTACTTCATATATACACCTATTATGTCAATATACATATTAAGACGAATTTCATAAAAAAAGTCATAATAAAGGGAGACTCTGTACCGGGGTCGTTTGCTTGGGTAACTCCGTCTTACCTATTTCTGCCGCAAAGCAGCAGTGCTTGCATTGCTATATTCCGGTTTGAAGGGTAAGATATAACATTGAAATTACTGGGTACCGTGGCTTTACATCTCAAGTCACAAGTTGGCAACGTACATTGTGGTTCCTGTGGGGGTTGAGCTGCGAATCTCACAGGGGCCACATGTATTATAAAAAAAACGCAATTTTACAACTAAAAAATTTACGCAAAAGTTCCTACTACGTGCGGGTGATAAATAGATACTTACAGTTACAAGCTCTTAACGAGTTGCAAATTCGTGTTAGCCCCATCTACAAGTTCGTCCGCCATAGCTGGGGGACTATCGACCTCCGGGGGCGCACGTGACGTATTTAAATCTCCAAGATGCCGATTAGGTAACGAAGTTCGGTTGCTTGGCATTATCCATGTTGCTTATCGCCCTTGGGACGAACTCATTGGAGGCGCAATTTCCTGTAGTTATCGGAGCAAATGAAAGTAATTTTCTGATGCATTGTCGTTTCGTGCGAATTATATAAATTATAATAACAGACATTAATCTAACTAGATAATGTCAATTCCTCCAACTATATGAAAGTCGTGCGTGCTACTTTTTCAAATTCAATTCAAATTCAAAAATCTTTATTCAACATAGGCCTTTACAGGCACTTATTGACGTCAAAACAAAGCAAAACATTCTAATTTAAACAAAATATATTTAACCTTGTACGAGTATGTGCATACATGTTGACGACACGGTTAGCGCAGAGGTCGAGTGATCGCCTAATGCCCAACGGGTTGCGGGTTCGAATCCCGTACGGGACAAATATTTTGTATGGCCTACAGAAATTTGTTCTGGTCTGGGCGTATGTGCATGTAAGATGCTATGTTTGTAACTGCACCCACGACACAGGAGAAAAATCCTAGTGTGGGGCGACGTTTTTTTTTTAAAAAAATCTGATTATACTCAAGATGTCTGCAACTACAAGTAGGAATGAAAAAAAAGTTGAATCTACACCTGTTCGGAAATTGGGAGAGCCTTCTCGAGAAGAACAGGCAAGAAACTCGAAAGGTTTCTCTCGAAATTGTTTATCTCCTCTTTTAAATCAGCCCAAGGGTTTTAAACAGCTTTCTGTCCTGAACTCCTCGTCAAAAGAGTGCTTGAAACTATAAAACACTATAATTATTTCGGTTTCTTTTTGAACATTTTAGTTCTTACTTCAATCCATGCACGTTCCATTCCATTGATAGGGCACAGGAGAACATTGATTACACCACTCTGGACTATGGCCTGATGGGTTGGCTTAATTTCCTTTCGACAGACGAGCACATCCTCGCGGGGTGCCGGGCCTGGAGACCCCAGCCCTGTAGCATGACCATCAAAACGTGATATGATAAAGCGGTAAGCCGGTCTAGTAACTGAGACCACTGGATGTTAACCGGGAGGTCCGGGGTTCAATTCCCCATGGAAAGTTAAAATTATTAAAGAAATTTCCTCAGTTTGGTTGGTGGTAGGGCTTCTGAGCCTGCCTGGCTAGCTACCACCGTTTTATCTAAGTTTGTTGCCATAAAAACACTGTTTAGAGCATTGTTGTGTTCCGACAATTAGGGGTGAGATAGCCAGGTCCTCAGTAATTGAGGAGTTCAGATAAGATCGTTTCCACCTTCGGCCTTATCGTCACTTACCATCAGGTGAGATGAAGGCCAAGAGCTTCCCTGTCATATGTATAAACACTGACAGAATATGATAGAAACGTTCTGTATTTTGTTAGTTCATCGCAATAAACCACTTTATCATATCGTGTTTTAGTAGTCATACTACGGGACCAGACAAGGTGGAAGAACGAGTATCTTTGTAGGTACTCTCTAACTATCCTAAGCAGCTGAAGGATTAGCCCAGTCAGACCGACATCCCATTTCAACGCTAACTATAAAAATTGGCAACTATTTCTCTCTCGCACAAGCAAAGAATGGAACTCTCTACCTGCACATGTGTTCACTCTTACTTACAGTCTCAGATCCTTTAAAAAGGCGTGAAGAAGCACCTTGCAGCTCGGCAAGGTAAGGCTGGTTCATCAACCATGCAGCAGAGAATATTTACGCTGCATCCAGTGTGTAAACACTCTCATGCACTACCTTTCTTCTGAATGATTAAAGTCATTTGCTACGCCCACTATAAAAAAGTTACCAACGAAAAAAATATATATCTCATTTATTATTTAATATCCAGATGCTTCCGAGTTGTTTTTTTACGACTTCTTAAGACTGCAGTCCAAACAACTGTTCCAATAAATGGACCGAAGGTTGAACTAACCCTTAATGAAAAATCAATCATTCCAAAGACAACAAAGGCTTCATTAGCAAGTTGCTTCCACAATAATGACGAAGCACTTTGTCCGTAGTTGGGATTGAACAGATTCGATGCAATAGACACATTGACTAAATATATCTGATCAACAATGCAATGTTATCACAATTCATAGCGGTACGTCTTTGAGGTTAGGTTTGTCTTGATTTTGGAAAGATCCCGCGGTAAAATGTAAGCTTCATTCGAATCTTATAGAATACCTTAAGTCAATTATTACTTCAGAAAAAATTTCATACTAATTACTTACACATGTCAAATTTTTTATTCCAAGATAATAAGAGGTCTACATTCAAACTCTATCGCAATCTATGCACCTGTAAAAGCGAACGCCTGACATATGTGATGAGAATTCTGGTGAAAAAGAAGTGGTAAATTGCAAAGCCTTTCGGATGCGTAACATAGTTCTTCAACAGAATATGATGGTGATGTTTTAATTTATCTGGATCAATAAAAAAAATGGAAAAAAATACAATCAAATGCTCTCCAAATAAAAACTTTAGACTTTCAAATTTATAAAAATCATTTAAATCATCTGTTTACGCTCGAGGAAGAGCGAGTGGCAACACTGCATTATAGTCTGTGCAGTGAGAGCCTGTGGCGGCCGGCCGCATGTAACATGTCAGTCGAGTCGAATACGGAATGACATTGAAATAGGTTAGGACCAGGCAGCGCGTTTTCGTTTCGAGAAATATATAACAAATAGGTCTTGCGCGGCGCACCAAGTGATTGTTGGTGCGAGGTTCCGCCAAGTTTTAGTGTCGGTGAATAGTGCCACCATCATCAGAGTATGACGGAGATGATCTTATTTATATGTATTACTAAAGAACAAATTGAAAAAAAATACAATCAAATTTACCCCAGATAAAAAGTTGAGTGGTTCAAGCTTATAAAAATCATTTGACATTTACAGGTATTCTCGTAATATGAATACGTAGCCAGAAATTATAATATTTGATCCAAAAAAGACTCTACGATTTCTTCATAATTTCAAAGCAAAAATAGCACGGATATACGGACAATTACTAGAGAGATTTCTAAGAATTTCGTCGGAAATAAATATACCTTCAACTCCCAAAAAGTTATTGTCCTTGAAATACCTATCTCCTAGTTTCGGCTTTAACTGTCGTTATGTAAATAGTCACAGTATAAAAAAGATACAGTTACTAGTGTAGGTAAGACAAGTACTTTGCATCCCTCCAAAGATGACTACCATAGTTTTTTTCATTTTTCAAATTTCTTGTGTACATTTATCCGACGCTGCTACGGTGAAGGAAAACATCATGAAGCAGGCAACCTGCATACATCTACGAAGAAGTTCTAAGGTGTATGTGAAGTCGACCAATCCGCAATGGACCAGCGTGGTTTACTAAGGCCTAAACACCCTAACTTAGGCAAAGGCCACACTGGAGGTGGCAGACTTAGAGGTTGACTAGGAGGCAGGCTTAGCGGTCAAATGCTTTGATAGATAGTGGCCACACTGGCAGCGCGCGCCTGGTGTTCTAAAGTGGATTTATAGACATATACGAGTATATTGTTATAGTAAAATGTCTCTCTTTTAAATTTTTCTAGATAATTGCTTCTTAATTTCGAAGTAATCGAACATGGTGGGTACGTGATAATAATATGTCGACGTCTACTAAATCAGAATTTGAAATTTTATACGAAAAATATATTTTGCAATTGCTTTACATCACTGTAAAACAATTGTAAAATATTGGTTACTTCTTGCCACAAGTTTTAACACACATAAATTGTTTACGTAACGTGTGGGAAGAAGTTCACAGTGGCTCGTTTTTATGAAGAGAGGGCTATTATCAATCAATTCCTCCACAATGCATCCTAGTCATCTAAGCAAATAACCGACGCGTCCGTTCGCCTCGCTAACCGCTAAGCCGCTAAAGGTGCCAAGCATCCCACCAAGCGAGCGGTGGGACCGCGCGCATAGCGTGCAGTGTGTTGGTTCACTGGGATGTGTCATCGAAGCGACCAACTAACCTCTTGCCGATAAGCGTGCCACCTGCGGTGTGGCTGTGGCCTAAGGGTAGGCTCAAGTCCCTCGATGAGGACGTATTTATGAGCTGTGATGAATGTGATGATGTTGGTCGATAAGACAATAGGTACCTACCCCGAAAATTGCAACGATAAAAACTATTGTTACGTAATGTCACCGCATTTTTTGTAATGTGACGTCATAACTAACAAATAAGATAAGATATTTTTTTAAGATAAGATAAAAAATAGTTTATCCACTTTAAAAGGCTTAATCCTAATACATAAAGGTCTTATATTTAAACTTATACTTAAACAATATTCCGAAATTAGATAAAAAAAAGATCTAATTTAGTTTTAATCAAAATCAAATATCACGTGACAAAGCGTATCGAGCAAATTAATGGATATAAACTATTTTTTTCATTAATAACGTTTATAAATATGAAAAATGATACATCCTATAGGCCTTACTAATAACCATTGTATACACCTGATTTAGTTAAACAGTGTTTTGTCACGTTCACTCGAATGACATTTCAAATTCGAACAAAAGAGACAAAACACTACTTAACTATACAAGGCTTATACAATGGTTATTAGTAAGGCCTTTAATGTATAAAAAAGCTTGCGAAAACTTTAATTCATAATTTCGAAAGCTCGTGCCAAATAGCCAAATTTAGTTTCTCGTGTTTTTAACTAGGATGTTATAATTATACTCATCCTGGTGGCTTAATGGATACTGATACCTTTGATTGTTTGTTTGCATTGAACAGGCTCCGAAACTACGAGTTCTGAACCGATTTGAAAAATTCTTTCAAATTTAGAATCCTACATTATGCGTAATGAACATAGGCTAAAAAATTATTTTTCTTATGAGAAAATATAAGCTGAGAATAAAAGCTAGTATTTAAATAAGTTATTATTATTACGTTTTTTACATACGACAGGGAAGGGACATCATCTCACCTGATGGTAAGTGACGATAAGTCTCAAGACTGTGTGTTCTTCGCTTGGATACCTCAATAAATGAAATAGCTCCTGTTTAATTTATTTTTTATCACATCTATTCGAAAATACTTATTTGGTTCCCCATAAACAGGGACCGAAATATCTTTTTAATTCCTCAGGAACTAACAGTGATTTGAAGTTAGAATGTGGATATTGTGACTAAGAGTTTCAATCACCAAAGAGATCGATCGCGAACATTGTATGAAATAGTTACTGGCAGCATAATAAGTAAGAAGCGCGCGAGCTTAAGACGAGGTTTCCCAGAAAATCTACTCGTGCACGGCGACTGCTTTATTGCAAAGTTATAATAGTAGTTTATGAAATAGTCACATAATAGGGGGTCTTAAAACACTAGTGTGTGTTTAAAATTCGAGGCTTGCCGAGAATTTTAATAGTACCACACGAGTGTTTTAAGACCTAATTATGTGCAATTTCATACACTACTTTATCTACACTCATGCAATCAGTGGTTACCTAAATTAAATAAAAGACACAAAATTAAAACAAAATCAAACTCATTTATTCTAATAATTATTTGCATTTTGAACAGTGCAATTGTGAAACTAATACAGAAATCTAAAACTACATACATTTATATTATTTATTATTTTAACCAATAACAGCAAAATAATGAATGAAAAATTCAGAGAAATGGCGCCAACACCAACATTCTACCCCGCATGCGCTGTTGCACGCGCCGCCATAGACAATGTACTGGCACAAAAGAAAATTGTGACAAAACCTCCTTGGTCGGGCTTCGTCAATCGAACTGTATTTTATTGGAATTCGAGTTACATTAAAGTACTGGTTTTGTATGGCGAACCTGTATTATAATGTAATTTGTAAAAGGCCAAGGGCTTTAAGTTATGCCTTTAAAATATTAGTGTTGAGTTCTTAATATTAGAATTAGAACATGAGTGTAGATAAAGTTGCTTTATGCATAGCTTCTAATGTCGCTTACGCGCGGTGACCGAAATAAAAACGTTAGTTTTTACACGTTTTAATCGATTTTTGGAAAACTGGGGTACAAAATAAAAATTGTGCTATTGCAATTTTATAGATAATAAAAATGCACGTCTATTAGTAAAACTTTTATGTCATGTATTATTGTATTTTCTAATTCACAGCAGTTTTAAAATATTGAACAGAGTGATCTTTGGATTTTATTTCTATCGAGTGAAATATTATTAATCATGTTTCTGTCTTTAAGAATGTTTAGATGAAATGTTCAAAAATGTCACATATGAATTTTAGAACTGTATGTTTAATATTTGTGGCGGTACAGTCAATCGAAATTATATTGTGTGATGATCCCTAACTTAATGTATGTAAATAAATAAACGTGTATTGTTACTCACAAGTCTCAATTGGTTTCTCATAGAACGTGATAAAAGTAGAGTGTCCACCTCGGGAGAAACACTATTTAATGCTCGAGTGAAGTACTTTGAATCCCACGCTACGCTCAGGATTCAAAAAACACTCTTGCCTTAAAAATAGGTCTTTGCTCCCTTGGTATTGCAAAGTATTCTTATCATAATCTACTAATTATTCTGAAACTTGATAATGGTTAAATCGGCTAGAAAGGTAAAATTTAATGTTAAAGTAACACTTTTTCCCGACTTTAACCTTAACAAAATGATTATTATTCGACTAACGACTGACGACCGACGTGACATCCTACTTTTCCCCGCTGCACTGTTCCTCTGAAGTCATATTTCAGCAGCTAGCTTAATTTTACGCGCAATTTACTTTATTAGCTGGTTCAAATTCTTCTACATAGATTTATTGAATTTAATCACATAAATTACCAAAGTTTTCGGCATGAAAACCTTTTCGTGGCACAGAGGTCACTAGGACATCAATGGATATAACTTACTGATATCATCTCGATTAATTGGTTGAGTAGTAAAAGAAGAAAGCTTTTTCTTTTTTCTCTGATTATAGAAGCTTTTGCAAAATAACAAACATAAGGTCGTGATGTGCAAATACTATTTTATGTATTTTAATAATACTTAGCTTCTCCCGCTTCTTTTTTTCGTAGGATTTCTATATTTTCCTGTAGTAGACAAATTCTAGCAAAATGATGCTGATGATGAAACTCTTTTATTGTTCAAATTTTATAGTTTTTTGTATTACATCGTGTCATTGGCGTAAGTAATAAAGTTTCGATCGGGCGTGTCCAAATTATTGACTCCAAGTTAGTCCAAGCCTAATGTATACCGATCGTGTATATTATTTTTCACATATTGTGCTCACAAAGTTCGATCGTCTTTATGTCGTTCATAGGCTGCATAAAATGGCTTTTTATGTTCTAAAGCATAAAGTAAAATTTTCTTTTAGACAAATATTCTTAGGCCTAACAGCCAACAACTGACAAAATAATGAAATATGTACCTAAGCCATCGTCATATAAAAATAAATAAAAAAAGTTTACTGGCGGGAATTGGCTATTATTAAGGCTCTTTAAAATTTCAACGTTGTGTTACATACTCGTATTTGAATTAAAGTGAATTTTTAATTAAAATTTTACTTTAAATTTTAATTAAATTTGCTACACTAATGATCCGTATACTCTACTGTCACAGAATCTAATCTCTAGTTTAACATAAGACGTTTTATCTACGTATATCCTGTTAAGTTTATTATAGTGCAGATATATACACCATCTGTCGTCTGCAAGATTAAACCAGCTTCACCTAACCATGCTCTTCCTCTTCGCCACGAAGCTCATTTTGGGGCCTATTGTATTGCAAATTCGTAATGATCATTGACGATTCTGAAACGAACGCAAGATTAACGGTATTCAACATGTTGAATATTTGAAAACGAACCCATAGGATGTCCATTGCCTATAGTAAATTGAATAATAATCAGATATAGATATAGCCTGTAAATACTGTAACTTATATTTTGTTTTTAGATTCAATGGCAGTGATAGGGATAGAGTCACACTTAGTTTTAGTTCGTCAATGATTCTCATCTCTAAAATATAAATAGGTACTTTTAATCAAGTTATAAAAGGAGCTAAAGAAAGATTTTTTTATACTTTTTAGAGTGATTTTTAAAAAAAAAATAATTTTATTTTTTATTTCATTTTTTTTTCAAATTCCTAATTAATTCGAATAGATACCAATTGATCTAAAACGCAGTTAATAAAAAATAGCTACCTCGTCTTGGCAAAGTGCTTGTAGCTCATGAACTGCTAATCCAATTTTCATAAAACATACCTAAGAACCACTGCGATGAACAAGGCTTTCGTTTAAAAAACCCACACTGAAATCGGTTCATTAATTCAGGAGCTAAGGTGCCACAGACAGACACACAGATAGACAGGTCAAATTTATAATACCCCTCTTTTTGCGTAAGGGGTTAAAAAAAATAAAGTATAATAAGGGCACGGACCACGAGTCTGTGGTGATATAAATATTAAATAAAAAAATGTACCTGGAAATAAATATTAATGAAACTATAATCGTTCATCGTATTTATTTATAGTACATTATGATACGAGCGCGCTATGTCGATTATTGCGTACGAGGCGATATTGTGCGCGAGCCGCAATAAAACGAAATAAACCGAATATTTTAGTTTTTAAAAAACAAGTTTGTGTGAATTTTTAATAATTTATTTTAATTATTGTTTTTAAAGGTTTGTGTTTAAATGTCGTTGTTAATTTAATATTTATGTAACCAGTAGTAGGCTGTTCATTTGTTTCCAATTGGCAGCCGCATAAAGTCGTGTTAAAAAAAAGTATTAAGCGACTAATTTAAGAATGCGTACTGGACATACATTTACTTTGCAATCTTGAACAAATTAGAATTTGTCGTGTTAAGATTACCGCACTTGTGCCATTATGTAAAGTGAAAAGCACTCGTGCTTAATATACTGAATAACGGGTCTAAATGCAAGGTAATAAGACCCACTTTACGAGCTAGTGTGTTGAAAAGTATATAAGAATGCCAAGTCGCTTTGAAGTATTGACTTCACTCGAAAATATGATAAGTATCTAGCGTAATGTATCTTGAGTTTCAAGATGTGGAACAATTATAATTGCGATAGAACAGTACTTACACAAATAGCCGATAATTAATTATGTAATGAGTACAGTCACTACCTATTTAAGCTACATTCGTAAAGACAATTTATTAGTGAACCAAATAAAAACAAATAGATTTATTTGAAGAGGAGACAAAAAAAATACAAAACCTTCCGAGTTTCTTGCCTATTCTTCTCGAGAAGGCTCTCCCAATTTCCGAACAGGTGTAGAGTCAACTTTTTTCTTTTTCATTTACTTGTATTTGCATACACCTTAATAATAGTTAGGGTGTGTGCACATACAAGAATTAAATAATTAGTTAATTAGATTATTGGTTGATTAGATGTTTATGTTTTGTTTGACGTCAATAAGTGCCTGTAAAGGTCTATATTGAATAAAGATTTTTGAGTTTGACTTTGAATGTATATACATTTAGCAAAATTATGATTTTCACACTTGCATTAAGAACCGTTGCAAATCATACTGAGATGGTTTGGTATTTAAAACAAAAAATATGTTCAGACTTTTTACGGTTCCGTAAACAACAACAAGTAACCTTTATCGTTTCGCCGTGTCTTCCGTCTTACTTACATATTTACCACGCTAGACAAAATGGTTATATAAAATTTGGAAAACATTTTTAATACTACCTCTAAGCGTAAAATAGGGACGAATTTTTTTCTACCGAATTGTATGAGGTATGGTTAGATAGATCTTTAAAAA
The DNA here is from genome assembly GCA_963935595.1 of Schoenobius gigantellus. NCBI lineage: Eukaryota > Metazoa > Arthropoda > Insecta > Lepidoptera > Crambidae > Schoenobius > Schoenobius gigantellus. The sequence continues at coordinate 28,161,430 of OZ012554.1, forward strand.
CGTTATATGTGTTCTAAAACCATTTTTCTATAGTGCTCTTTTTTAAAGGTCATGTGTGCACCCCCTATCTACTAAACCAACAAAACCACTGCATTTGGAAATCTGAAAAATTGGTTAAATATAGCCTATATAATGAATTTAATAGGAAAAGTATTACAACCAGCAAGCCTTATCTAGTTATCAGGTACTCGTAATAGGCGATACTCTCGTAATAGATAGTATAGTACTCGTAATAGAAATTGCTGAAAGTTATTCTAATATTCCTAACGAAGTTGAATTCTATATCTCATTTTCTCAGTTATCATCATCCTGTGTGGGCACGGTTTTGAATAATTAATATTTCCGTTACTATTTAACTTAGAGCATTTAGCATTTAATGTGTTAATTTATTGCTTTTTAACTGCGTCAACAGTTATTTTGTTTATAGCTCCACCATCCGTTTTAAATCATAATTCATTCCTATATTGTTTCAAAATCTCTTGTTACGGAGGATATATACGGAACCTCACCTTGCGCATCACTCGATGGGCCTTCATTTTTTTTTAAAAAACCGTCGCCCTATACTAGGATTTTCGTGTCGTGGGTGCAGTTACAAACATAGAATATCACATGCACATACGCCCAGACCGGAACAAATTTCTGTAGGCCATACAAAATATTTGTCCCGTACGGGAATCGAACCCGCGACCCGTTGCGCAGTAGGTGGTCACTCGACCCCTGCGCTAAACGTGTCGTCAAATACATTTATTTAATTGCAGGTACATTAGCCCAGTACCTGCAATTAAATAAATATATTGTTGCGTTTCGACTCTTAGAAGTAAGATATCGAATCTCTGTTGAGAAGTCCTGCAGGCGCATTTACTAACTACGGTTTGTTACTAGAACTGTAATTTTTGAATGAAACTTCATATTATTCATTACTATTAATTAATTAATTAATTAATAATAATTAATTAATAAATAATTAATAATTTATTATGTACCATTACAGCGTTATACACTTTTAACAACCATTGCAATTACAATTAAATGCACCTATTCTAAGTATTATTATTTTTAATCTAATTATAAAACATCAAAAGTAGGTCCGCTGGTACTTAAATTAGGGTAGACCTGTACTATAAGTACCAGCTACCTTCCAGTGAACAATGTTAAATAAGCAAATCAAATTAGTTACTAACATTAATAATTCCACACTAGTCTAACTCTTTTTTTATTATACACTAAGTTTACATAAATATCATTTCAACAATTGTAAAGTAGAATTTTGATGTACATCATGTGTTAATTTGTTAATTTTGATGTATATTACTAGTTTAATGATTATGTGTTACGGCGGCGTTCAAAATAGCAGTAATAATTATTGTTTCTTTCAATAATGACATTTCTTATTAGCAACCCAAGTTACAAAATAGGGCCGCACGTGAAGCTCGCTACCATTTTTAGCCTTGGCGACATGTACCAAGAGTTACAAGTTTTGGAAAAAAATAACTTACAGGTAAGTATTTGAATTGCGCGTGTGGCTTTATGTATAGAACTTATGAGTTCTATGCTTCGTTCACACCAAAACACAGGGTAACATTGCAACCAAAGCATTCGCAATGTAGCTAGGATATTTGAAACTTTTTTGCGGCATATTCTCTATCACATAGGTCTCAAATTTAAGTCCGTGGCTGTACATCAATAATTGTCAATGGGACTTACAGTTATGACGACAACGCGTGGGCGCCCGCTGATAACGAGGCGAGCGTAAATTACACCTGATTGTTGTCGTAATTAGTGTAATTAATGCCGCGTTTACATGTCGGTGGAATTCCGGATGTCACTAATTATGCTTCGCCACTATATGGAATAACGAACGGGTTAAATACGGCAACGGGCAGTGGATGGATTCAATAACTTATTTTACGAGTACATAATAAGGTATAGGTAGTCGATGTATGGAGATTAAAAGATTAAAACTTAATTGTGCAAAATGTAAATTCGTAACATTTTGGCAATGGATAATTAATGATTGAGTTCATGAAAAATTGAACGAACTAATTTTAAAAAATAATGGTGACTGTTGTTGAGTCTGAACAATCCAACGAACCATGAAAAAATGCTTTTATCACATCAATATGAAAAGGGCTATTTAGTTCCTCGCAGATAGGGATTAATATAGCCATAAGTGATTTGAATTTAGAATGTCTCCGTCGTTGTAAAAATTCCAATCGCCAAAGAGAGTTTTTTACATTGATTATAGTTTTCTTTTTTCTTTCTCTTGTCTGATATAGGTATGTAGTCCCTAGCTGAAAGTAAATAAATAAACGTGTATTCTTACTCATAAGTTTCACTTATTTTCTCATGGAGGGTGATAAAAAGTACAGTATTCACCTCGAGTGCAACACTATTTTAAGCTGGAGTGAAATACTTACATGACTAGTTGTAACGCTAAGAATTAACAATTGTACTCCACCTGTACACATCCTGAGAGGAGAGTTCTGGTACTCTTAATACAGGCATTGAAGGAATTGTATTACATTAAGTTAGATTGTAGAGAAAATAAAGAGATTTTATTATTTATTATTATAACTTTTAAAAATACACTCTCGAATCAAAATAGTAGTTTGCTCCCTTGAATTTCACGAGTTTTCTTGAGTTCAGTCTGCTTAAGTTTCCATCTCTTCACAAAGGTGTCATTGCAGTTACTATCTTATTCGGCTCTTACTACATCTGGACAATGGAATATAATATTTACACATAACACACACACCAAATATACACCAATACACACTAAAGCCTCTATACTACGCTCAAAAAGTGGTGTGTAGAAACCGTTATAGATATTTCACAAATATCTCTATCTCTATATATAAGGCGTAGGGGTACAAAAATCTGTAACTGCGAAATATTAAGAAAAAAAATACACAGGTCGCCTTAAAATCATTAGCTGAACACGATAGAATAGTTTAAAAAAAATTGTTTGTTTGTTTGTTTGTGTTTGTTTGTTTGTCTGTTTGTCCGAAAAGATCTCCGAAACTACTGGACAGAATTTGATATGGCTTACACCACAATGCTTAGAATTTTCCGGAAGAACATTTAGGCATAATTTCGTTTGTTTAAATTCACTTTTTATTTTTAGTGAAAAAATACCACATGAAATTTTCGAACAATGCTTTAGGTAGAAAAACAACATGGCGCACGTGAAATTATTTTGACAAGTCTGTCACATAGTACAGAGAGAAGGTATTTTCTTCCACGGAGGAAAGGCAATGGAACTACGCCATACAGCCTGACCTTAAGTAATTGGATTTAGAAAGAAAGAAAGGCAGGAATGAAGTGTTTCACATAGTACAGTAAGCTCCCATTCAAGCTATACATTTACGCTACAAAAACCGTCGCTATTACGAGCGACATAAGAACGGTCCAAAGGTCAAACAGTATAGCTTGATAAGGAGCTTACTGTACAAATAAAATTTAATATTTTCTGTTAATGGATGTGCCCAACTGGATTTCGCCAACCAAATTGTCTTTTTCTTATGTCGTACCGTGGTGGTAAGGCAAAAGGATCAAGCCATACAACCAATGTTTAAAGCATTTTTATGATAATATCGAGTCACAATAAAATTTGTAGATTGGTTTAATTCTTGACTAATTTTCACAAAATCAGTACAATTTTTGAAATATTTAAAATGTTGAAAAGTGAAGATACCCTTTTCAAGGTATTTTGAAAGGTGTTATATGTTTTTACATTAGGACTAAGGAATCAAACTCTTTCATCCATTTAAAACTATTAAAAGTAATAGATTAATAATTAAAAAAAATATCTGACTGCAATGTTCTGGGTTACGCGTAGAGGGACGGACTCTTGATCCTAATGTCTAAAATGACGAATCACATTTTTTTTGATCCATCCAAGGAACATGGGTAGCGAACGAAGAACCTAAAGAGTAGAACACATTGAACCTAGCCACGTTGACTTAATTTGACATGACTGCCGATAAAGTTCGTTTCCAAACCCAGCGATATGCATATCAAATGAAAGGCCTTGATGAGTAGAGCACTATGAACTTATGAAAATCGCCCTAAATTCAACATGGCCGCCGCTCAAATAAAACGGATAAAAGTTCGTTTCCAAACCCAGGAATATGGGTATCAAATGGAAGGCCTTGATGAGTAGAGCACAATGAACCTAGCAAAATTGACATAAATTCAACATGGCCACCGCTCAAAAAAGGTGGATAAAAGTTAGTTTCCAAACCTAGCAATATGGGTATCAAATGAAAGGCCTTGAAGAGTAGAGCATTAGATACTGTGGTGACCTCCTTGCGTCTATGACACCGCATTCCACCTCATTGCATAAATGTGCTCAGTGGCAAGGAATGTCACCCTTTTAAATATAGAATGAGAACATTCTAGAAGTATTGACGTATAAGATACGATCACCAGGAGTATTTGACACATTGCATTGCGGCATTGCGACATTGTAACATTGTAACTTGAGAGATCGTAAAGAGAGTTGAGAAATAGAACAGATTGAAATATATCTAAATGGTTTGAGTTAACGTCCCAAGTTCCCAACGATCCCGGAGCGCGCGTAGGGCGCTACATGGTGGAGGCGCCGGGTACTATATTGAAGTAGTATATTGAAGTAGTGTAAGAATTCAACTGCGTATATTGAAGAAGAAGCAAAGAAGTCATCATGGAGCGATTCGATGGATTATCTGGTGATGTGCATGATTTTTTTAATCAATTTAATATTATAGCTGCGGTGAACAAATTCGACGCAGAGGCGAAGAAGCTTGTATTGGGGGCTTATTTAGAGGGTCCAGCGCTATTATTTTATAAATCGATGTTGTCGGACACAATTGCATTTCTAGATTTGCGGAAGACAATCAGTGATGAGTTTGCTCCAACTACGAACCCGATCGCCAATTTTTTTGCACGGAAACAGGGTCACGAGGAAGATGCGTTAACTTTTTTTTATTCTCTAGAAAACCTCGCATCGAAAGCCGGAATTGCGATTGATGAAGCATGTTTTATTCAACATTTTATAAAAAATTGCAAATTTTATTTAAAAAACAAATTAGCCCCACAGATATACGCGACGAAGGCTGAACTGAAAAAGGTGTTGAAACAGCTAAAAGATATGTATAGTGATGGTATTATTAACTCTACGGCACAAGGGAAACTCTCGTTGAACATAAGGCCTGGTGGTTACGTGGCTACTGTACCACCCGCTATGCATATGCAAGGGGGAGTGACGACAGGTTTCGAGTACAACCAACTGGACGTACTGTCGGACCTACCGGGACGGTGTCAAATCCTCCTCACTCCCAACCAAATTACTCCCAGACCCGTTACAATTTTAGACCCACACCACAATTTACGAGAGGAAGTGCAGTCGGAGACAATACAAATGTGCGTGCTGGCTGGAGGCCAGATGCACCTAAACAAGTAGAGGCGTTTGAGGCGATTCGAGGGACTGTTCAATCGCCATCACAGCAAGAAGAAACCCCTCAAAAAAGTGAGTTCGTTCCATTTATACGAGTAATGTGTCGCGATAAAAAAATATGTTCTTTGATTGATACGGGCGCATCAGACTCGGTTATATCGAAATCCGTGGCGGATATGCTCGGAGAAATAATTGACGCTGGCGTTTTGCATCTGAAGGCAATCAATGTTGTGAACTTGTGTGTTCTAGGGAAAATGAGATTGAATATCATAATAGAAAATGTCTTATTTGTTCATAGTTTTTATGTCGTAAATGATATAAATCGAGACATGATCTTGGGACAAGATTTCTTGTATCAAAATAATGTGTTGTTAGATTTTACGAATGGTCAAGTGCAGATAAAAAATATTGTTTGTAAGTTTATGTTAAAGTCGGAAGTTGTGAGAATTGAAAACACCATTGAGGTCGTACGGCCAGCAAATAAAATTTTATCGAAAAGTGATTATTTGTACTCTTGTAATTTAGTGTCGGAAGATGATAAATGTACATTTGAATCATTTGTCGCAGACGATAGAATAGAGTTTAATGTGTTTAAAAGGTTACCTCTTAATGAGCGCAATGAATTAAACAATTTACTTATGATCAGTAATGTTTTGCATTTGATAAAAATGAGCTTGGCAAATGTAATTTATTAAAAGTAAAAATAGACACTATAGATGAAGTTCCTGTTCAAAGGGCACCATATAGAATGTCCAGTGAACAATGTAAAATAATTTCAGAACAAGAGAAAGTGTTAAAAAATAATATCATTCGTAAGTGTCGGAGTTCATACGCTTCACCAGTAGTGTTGGTCAAAAAACCTGATAATACGTGGAGATTTTGCGATACAAAATATTCCCCATATTTTATTGTCGTTGCTAAGGAACCAGTAATACCTTCTGATGTAGATTTAAGTCACAATATGCAAACATTAAATTTAGTACAAAGACAATGTAGGCATAGGATTTGTATAGATAAACTGAGACATATATTATATAAAGCGCGTTTGAAACAAAAACATGTGTATGATATAAAAGCATGTCCCGTGAGTTATAATCGAGGAGAGTTAGTGTTATTATACTGTCCAAAAAGAGTTACTGGAGTTAGCAATAAATTAAGTCGCCAATACAAAGGTCCGTATAAAACTTGTGCGATGCCTTGATAATAATAATTATATGATAAAGAAGCTGAGTATTTCCCAAAAAATATTAGTTCATGTAAATAGATTGAAACTGTTTAGATTAAGATAAGTATATTTAAAAAATATACATATTGAATGGATCATTCGTAAAATTAAAATTTATAGAAGTTAGAATTAAGATGTTAGAAAGAACAGTTTCATTTTGTAATGTATATGTTATTATGATTATCTATACGAATTTTCTCACTTAGTCTATAAAAATAAAACAATGTTTTGCTTAGTTATTTTAATTAATGGTTGATTTGCCAATAAGATTTGATAGTCTTGGTAAGGTCGGCAATTCCTGTTGTTGTAAACTTATATTGTAGTTGTATTTGTTCTGTATTGATGCTTTGTAACTTGTTTCATGGTTCCTGGGATACTGATTACTCGTTCAACTAAGACTGGAGGTGATCACTGAGGAAAGTAGACAAACGGTCCATTCATACTGGCACAAATCATCAGGAAAACTGAAAAAAGAAAAACGTTTAGCTAGGGTCTTTGTCATCACACTGAAAATAAATGTTATTATTATAATATGACAGGAGATAGGCTTGCGAGTTGTCATTTCGTAGAAAAACTATGTAGTGGTACCAGGTTCAGTTATCCCATAGGGAATGGATGTCAGATTTTGGTGTCTGACAGGTATCATGCTGGTTTAGTTGAGAAGAATAAAGGTGGGTTTGGTGAGGTTGGTATGATTTAAATTGTGACTTGATGGTAAAGTTTAAAATATTTCGCAGTTTTACTGACAGTTTTCTTTGTAGAATTTAAAGGCCCTGTGTCCATAACATGCATTTTAACACAAACAAAATAATGTAAGATTTTTGTTGTGCATATAAAGTATGAATGGTATCGTACGTTTTAATTCTACGTAATGAAAACAATTACGTACATCATTGTCTTCTCTGATGTGATCCTCTCATCAGGCAATTTGCCACTTGTTGAATCCAGAAATGAGAGATTTCTATTAGTTTTATTGTGCTTCTCACAAAGATGTTCTGTTTTATTAATTAGAGTAATTTAATTCAATTAATTTTGTGATGGCGTAAGTCAGATTTGACAAATCATAGGTCACAGACTAATTATAGAACAAGTTTCATAGACTATACCTTATGTAAGATGATTTTTTGTTCTATAGCTAGGGAAGGAAAAGGAGTTAGGTATTATACGGCCTGAGTCTTGAATGATGAATTTTAAATTAATATTAAAAAGGGCGTATAATAATTAGCAAAGATATACATGGCGTGTATTTTCTTTTTATCTGGGTTTTTTGAAAGTATGGGGTTTTTCCAACCATAATCTTTTTCATGGATCAGGTTGTAAGAGCCAGTCTAGTAGCAAAGACCGTCATGTCAATTGTAAAACTTTCCCAGATAGGCAGGTAGTTAAGTAGTAGAATGTTTAGTGAACTTTTGGTGATTAGTAAAAAATTATTTATCTTTTAAATAAATAATTTTTTTTGCGGTACGGGGGGAATGTGGTGACCTCCTTGCGTCTATGACACCGCATTCCACCTCATTGCATAAATGTGCTCAGTGGCAAGGAATGTCACCCTTTTAAATATAGAATGAGAACATTCTAGAAGTATTGACGTATAAGATACGATCACCAGGAGTATTTGACACATTGCATTGCGGCATTGCGACATAGTAACATTGTAACTTGAGAGATCGTAAAGAGAGTTGAGAAATAGAACAGATTGAAATATATCTAAATGGTTTGAGTTAACGTCCCAAGTTCCCAAAGATCCCGGAGCGCGACCTAAATTCAATATGGCCGCCGCTCAAAAAAAGGATATAAGTTCGTTTTCAAACCCAGCAATATGGGTATTAAATCAAAGGCCTTGATGAGTAGAGCACTATGAACCTAGCAATATTGATAAAATTCAACATAGTCGCCGCTCTAAAAAGAAGAATGGAAGTTCGTTTCCAAACCTAGCAATATGGGTATCAACTGAAAGGCCTAAAAGAGTAGAGCATTATGAACTAAGGAAAATTGCCCTAAATTGAACATGGCCGCCACTCAAAAAATGGATAAAAGTTCGTTTTCAAACCCAGCAATATGGGTAACAAATAAAAGGCCTTGATGAATAGAGCACTATGAACCTAGCAACATTGACATAAATTCAACATGGCCGCCGCTCAAAAAAGATAGATAAAAGTTCGTTTCCAAACCTAGCAATATAGGTATCAAATGAAAGGCCTTGAAGAGTAGAGCATTAGGAACCTAGCAAAATTGACCTAAATTCAACATGGCCGCCGCTCAAAAAAAAGGATAAAAGTTTGTTTTCAAACCCAGCAATATGAGTGTCATATGAAAGGCCTTGATGAGTAGAGCACTATGAACCTAGCAACACTGGCATAAATTTAACATAGCCGCTGCTCAAAAAAGGCGGATAAAAGTTCGTTTCCAAACCTAGCAATACTGGTATCAAATGAAAAGCCTTGATGAGTAGAGCACTATGAACTTAGCAATATAGACATAAATTCAACATGGCCGCCACTCAAAAAAGGTGGATAAAAGTTAATTTCCAAACCTAGCAATATGGGTATCAAATGAAAGGCCTTGAAGAGTAGAGCATTAGGTACCTACGAAAATCTACCTAAATTCAACATGGCCGCCGCTCAAAAAAGGATAAATGTTCGTTTTCAAACCGAGCAATGTGGGTACCAAATGAAAGGCCTTGATAAGTAGAGCACTATGAACGTAGCAACATTGACGTAAATTCAACATGGCCACCGCTCAAAAAAGGTGGATTAAAATTCGTTTCCAAATCTAGCAATATAGGTATCAAATGAAAGGCCTTTAAGAGTAGAGCACTGTGAACCTAGGAAAATAGGACAAAATTCAATATGGCCGCTGCTCAACAAAAACGGATAAAAGTTCGTTTCTATACCCAGCAATATCGGTATCAAATAAACGGCCTTGATCACTACAGCACTATGAACGTAGCAACATTGACGTAAATTCAACATGGCCGCCGCTCAAAAAAGACGGATAACAGTTGCTTTTCAAACCCAGCAATAGGGGTATTAAATGAAAGTAGGCCCTGAAGAGTACCTAGAGCAGCCATGCTCTAAGTGTGTTCCGCGGAACCCTAGGGCTCCACAATACCCCTATAGGGGTTCCGCAATAATTTAGAAAAAATCAAAACACCCTCTCTGGTCGTACTTTTATTATGCTTATTAATAAAGAATACACTTTTAAAAACTATTGTTTTATTTTAGGGTTCCGTCAAGTATTTCGCTTTCCAAGATAACTCCAAGTTTGTGTGTTGGATTTAGTCGAGTCACGGCGAGTTTGCTAACCGAACTATGCCAGCAACACTATATCGCACAGTACACGTTTCAAAAACGGAAGTCTCCATACATTTTAGAGCTAACCGCATAAATACGTTTTTTCGCATTCTTTTTCTGAATGCGGGCATCCGAATGCATCAAATCTATACAAAATACTCATTGACTACTGCACACGTTCGTTTTTATTACGAACGGAACACGTTCTGTACGTACGTTTAGGTAGAATGTTAGAAATCCCGAATGAGAAGAAACGAACGTCTGCGCTACGTTCACGAAACTCCGTGTCTGTATTCTGTGATCGGAAATCGAATACGGAAAACGTATTTGTACAGTAACCCCCCCATTCATGCTATACATTAACTCTACGAAAACCGCCAGTATTACAAGCGACATAAGAACGGTCCAAAGGTCAAACAGTATAGCTTGACAAGGAGCTTACTGTACGACCAGTCTAAATTGGCCAAGTTGTCATATCCAAAAAATATATTTTGTTGGTGTTACCAACACCCATTATAAAATCTAAATTTTATTCGTATACAGTTCTAATTTATTTAACAATTGTTTATTTTAATTTAAAACATGAATACGATAAAGATTATTCTTACAACTGTGTAGTTCTTTCTACTGAAGAAGAATTAATATCAATAATTTGTCTAAAACAATAATAATACTTAGTGTTTATAGTAATATGTAATGTATTTAATTTTGTGGACTGTTAGAAAAAGAGCATTACGAACCTACGAAAATTGTCCTAATTTCGAAATGGCCGATGCTCAAGAAAAGCAGAATAAAGTTGAATCATTATGGAATAAAATAGAGGAAAAAACTAAAAACTGTGTTAAGTATTTTGATGGCGAAACGTAGTTCGCCGGCACAGCTAGTTTTAAATAAATTTTTATACAGTCTGTTGAATTTTTTATGGATAACATACTCAGAATTTTAATACAAACATGCGAAGTGCATTATTATTGAATGAAACATAGTTTATACATAGCTGAATTCTATCTAAACCATGAAATTTTGGAGTACCAGTCATATTATAAACGTCAAAAATATACTCTCTATCAGGAGTTATAAAATCACAGTCGAGGCAGTGTAAATGTATATACGACAACACGCCAGGCAGATCGCATGGACCGTTAGAGCGTTCCAGTGTCGCTCGTTAAAGCGGCGGCTTTCGTAGTAAAAATGTAAATATTGGCGTGAAGTCGACAGTACTTCAGCGAACGCTATCACGGGAGAAAATTTAAGCGGACTACATTCCCATCAAAATCACCAGCGTCTCGAAGGCTGCGCCGTAAAACGCATGGCTTGTTATTCTATAAAATATAGATCGCTCATAATTGAGAATCCGCAGAGTGACAATAATTTTGGTTTTGCAGCTGTTTTTTTTTTGTTTGTTTAGGAAGGGTAGCTCTGATCATCACAATACTTTATCGTCAGCATCAGCCATACCTACACCCAATACTCTTCTGTAGGAAGAGGGTATTTGGGCTCACCAAATCTGGGTTAAAGAGAAACCTAGTCAGTGTTCATTCATATCATCGTATCGTAACACAATAGTGTTGTTATTTTGACCGATTGTGACAGACTGTAAAATCATTTGCATTATGTAGATGTCGGATTCGGTCTACGTTTCTAGCTATTATTCATTTTTCCTTTACAAAATTTCAAATGGGTACATTAACGCTAATCAAATTTATTTATTACCCAATTAGTTACTCAGTTATACGTCAATGCAGTTTACAGTGGATTTGCAAATGGCGAGAATATGAGTCCTCCTTCCTCCATCCTTTGTAAAATTTCCACATCTGTTACAAAACAGATAATATTATAAATGGGTCAAATATCGCTTCCATTGAGATCAGTAAAAAGTAATTAAAATACAAACTAACACATTTTTTTAGTTTTCAGTACGGTTAACTACTGCATAAGAGAATTTAGTAGCACGTAGCTCTAACGTGTAAATAAGGCGTATGATTTTTAAATCGAACGAATATTCTAACAACAATACAAGATAACCTGGCTCAGGTCGTCTAATCGGGCTGGATTTGAACCTGCGTCTTCACCATATCACGTTGTAAAAATGTCCGTGCGTTGACAACCTGCGTCTTCATAATATCACGTTGTAATGTCCGTGCGTTGACGGACTCAAATACATTATGTCGACGCTTCTGTTTTACCGTAAATGATGTAAAAGCCGATATAAGAATTTATCGCAATTATAACTATTGCAGACAAATAGAAAACAGATATACAGAAAAAAAGCATGGTGCAGAGGTTGTTGATGAGTTATGGCAAAAACTCAGGCAAGGATGTCAGATTGTAAAAAACGCGTCGAGTCTAAGTATTTACATGTTAGTATGCTACAACTTGGTAATATTCCTACTGACACCACTGCCGGGAGTTCTGCTATATACCTATTTATTAACAATTAGAAATGGACTTCTCAAAAATTACACCTGATAGTTAATTATGGTGTAGTTCGTAAATTTTTTGTTTGTCGATGCTCTCCTTACGGGACTCTACCCGTTTTCAGCACTTGGACGTATATATTAATTTATTATATATGGAGTAAATTTAGAGGCATTTTTTTTATAAAATATCAATAATATTTTAATAAGTCACCATGCAAATGTTATACTCGTTAGTAAGCTTTGGCAATGGACTGTAAACGAAACTGAAAAATTACTATTTTAAATGTTTATTAATCTGCAATAAGGCTCTGGCTTAATAAGCCATGCAGTCAGATCTTTTATCTTTTTTATTAGTAATTAATTTAAAATATTTTGAAGTATGAAGTAGTTTGACATCTCTTTCTTTACAAGGCCCTGCCAGAATACCAGCGCCTTCGCTGCACTTGTTTGTAGCGGAAGCATAATATGCTGAGGCTTAGACCCTTTTCTGCACAATATTTGCACCACATTATTCTTTTTTTTTGTGCATTTTTAACTTATTGTGTGGTCAAAATAAATAATTTTTCTTTCTTTCTTTCAATCAATATCAAGTAATTTAAGAAGTTGAAGAAAAAATCGAGCTTTATATAGTATAGATAGATAGATAGATACAGGGTGACAGGAAAAGTCGACGTATTCCTTGAAAGGGGTTATAGTACAGGTCATAAGCAACAAAAAAAACCTAATTAACCAGGGGTCAAAAACAGTTGGTAATCGAGCTACGACGGTTTTTCCGACTTGTCAACAAAAAAAATATTAAAAAAAAAACTACACCATTTACAATGACAAATTGATTAATTGCGGAAAGCTGAAAATTGGCAGTTAATTTAAATTAAAATCGTTGTCAAAAACTTACATAATTTTGTAAATAAGAGGTCTTTATTGACAATTAAGTCGATTAATTTTTTATCTTTCTGAAAATTGACGTCAATTATTGAAAAACAAATGTATGACAGTTGGCGCAAAAACTACTAAAATAACTTGCTGGTTTCATAAGCTTTTAAAAAAGGTAAAAATATTACCAACTTTTATTAGTAATTTTTACAGACATTAGCAAAAAGTTGCGCTGTAGGTCAAATTTCATCTTTGAATAAAAATTGTCTGGAAAAGACAAAAGTACGAAGAAGAAATAAAGAAAATTGCTCCTAATACATAAAAGAATGAAAAATACTAAATTACAAAATAATACTACAAGTTCTGTTTATTTAGATAATTTCCATGCAACTTAAAAGAAATCATGGCAGTACGTCATTATCCAGACTTTTTGGTTCAACTGATTGAAGCAGAACTAAGTTTGCAATCCTTTTTGGATAGCAAACCTCTTTGCTATCCAAAAAGCTGTAATCTCTTTGGATTGACCTAACCACAGAGGTTGCACAGGTTTTGGACCTTTTGGAACATGATTGATTAGGATTACGAATGTTTCGACGACATCATTCATTTGTTTTCCTGATTGAAATTGTTTGGTGGTTTGCCGCATCGCGTACAGCACAACCAGTTCAAGCCATTGAAGAAGGTGATCCGGTGAGAAGAATTGATTTTTGCAGATTTTTAATAAATGCTGAGATTGAAGATCCAGATTATCTAAAGAAAATCCTGTGGACCGACGAATCTACGTTCGATCGCGATGGCATCACAAACTACCACAATATTCACTTTTGGGCCAAACCTAAGAAAAAGTAAAGAAAGGGCTCGCCAGAGAAGATTCTCACTAAATGTGTGGATGGGGATTGTACACGATAATTTAATTGGACCTTTCTTCCTGCCCCAAAACCTGAATGACACAACATACGAAACCTTTTTAAGAGAGGAAGTGAACACGCTTTTGAAAGATGTTCCGCTAGCTACAAGAAGAAATATGGTATACCAGCATGATGGGTGCCCAGCTCACTTTTACCGTGGTGTACGACAGTGGCTGGATGAAAATTATCCACTAAGATGGATCGGTAAAGGTGGCCCGACTCCATGGCCGGCGAGAAGTCCTGATTTGACGCCCTGTGACTATTGTCTTTGGGGTCACATGAAAGATCTCGTCTACCCCACACCTGCGACTTCCATTGAAGATTTGAGGGCGAGGATCGTATCAGCTGCTGATGTCATTAAGACATCACTTTCAACGCGTGTGACAGTGAGTGAGGTACGCCGTAGGCTGCGTGCGTGCATACGTAACAATGGCAGACAATTTGAACAGGACTTATAAATGTTTTTATTTATGTTGGTTTGTTTTTTAGTATTTTTCAGTCTTTTGTGTATTAAAATGCAATTTCCTTTATTTCTACTTCGTACGTTTGCCTTTTCCAGAAAATTTTTATTCAAAGATGAAATTATGAATTTTGACCTACAGCGCAACTTTTTGCTAATTTCTGTTAAAACTACTAATAAAAAAAAATATTTTTACCTTTTTAAAAGCTTATGAAACCAGCAAGTTATTTTAGTAGTTTTTACGCCAACTGTGATACATTTTTTTTCAATAATTGACGTCGATTTTCATAAAGATAAAAAATTTTTCGACTTAATTGTCAATAAAGACCTCTTATTTCCAAAATTAGGTAAGTTTTTGACAACAATTTTAATTTAAATTAACTGCCCATTTTCAGCTTTCCGCAATTAATCAATTTGTCATTGTAAATGGTGTAGTTAATTAATTTTTTTTTGTAACAAGTCTGAAAAAATCTCAAAAATTTTAAAACCGTCGTAGCTCGATAACCAACTGTTTTTGACCCGTGGTTAATTGGACTTTTTTTGTTGCTTATGACCTGTACTATAACCCCTTTCAAGGAATACGTCGACTTTTCCTGTCACCTGTATATATAATTTGTATAATAAAAATTATTGCATATGAACATAATCTATAGAATTTTAACGAAGCCATCATATACAATTAAAACGCTTGGGGTGACATGAATGTTTAAAACACTCACAAATTAGAGTTAGTTATTCCTATGCCTTTGTTTGTACAATTAAGAGTTTATGGCACAATCTAGATAAGATACTTATCTTTCTTATACCACGTGCTAGGATATTCGGATATTCCCTAAATATTCCGAAATAATGGTCCCCAGCCAAGGATAACAAGCCGCCGTAACAAGCTTCATGAATGTTCAACGAATGTTCATAAAATTCTTCGTTTATTCCCACTGTTCAAACATCTATTTGTTACTGTATTCCCAGGGATCATTATTCCCCGTACTCCGGCAATTTGTCTTAATAACGAAACTCATTACCAAATTACTACCTCGTATTATCCTATAATATACCTAAAACCGAGCAAGTAATTGATACTATTGATATTCATATACGCGTTAAGAGATTTCTGAGAAAGGTAGTACCTAGAACAGCAGTTCTAGGTACTACCTTTCTCAGATTCTTGGGGAAATGTGTAGCATTTTCAATAAGCTCCTCAAACTAAAAAAGTAATGATAAGCTTTAACAAAATGTCATATCGAAGTGGTCTCGCGCCCACTCATAACCAAAAATCTCATAACCAATACGTTAGGGTCCCACTCATAACTGCTGATGTGATAAGACGAAACTCATAACCAACACAACTACACAATTATGTACAGTCGCTTTAATAATTATTAACAAAAAAGGGTTATTACTTATTTAGGATAAGGTTTTGGTATTTTAAAGGTTAATTTAAAATACCTTATCCTAAATGTAACAAATACTTTTCTGAAAACCGCATCAAAATCGATTCAGCCAAACGCGAGATAATTGCGGACAAACATACATACAAACATACAGGTCAAACTGATAGGAGGCTGTTTGAACCGACTTTGAAAAAGGAAGAGGTTTTATGTTCGACTGCATCTATTTTTTTGAAGTCCGTTAAAAAGGATCTGCTTATTTCATAAATGAAATTTCTTCCAGCAGACCTGCGAAAGGAGAAATTGTAATATATTAGAATTTGCGTGTATTGTAGAAGGCGATCAAATAGTAAAAAAATATATAAACATAAAACCATACTATATAACATACAAAATAAAAATATGTAGAAATACCAATTACACAAATAATATGAATATTGTTAAATTTTTATATATCATAATTAGGACTTGGATAGATAGTATTCTCTTATGCGGCGCTTGAAAGATTAGATGAGATGTAGCTATCAGGACAAACTAATTCTCAATCACTTCTCAATATTGTTATTTTTGTTGAAGATGTCACGGAGAGAATCTATTTATGCCTTCCTCGCACTAAGATTAGTTTAGTGCTTACCGGTTGTACTACCGTTGGTACTACTGTTAGTATTTTTTGTTGCCCGATCCCGGATTTGGTGACAATGAGACTAATCGAGAACTATACCCTATATTTTTTTTGTTTGAGGGGTATAACTAACTATACCCCTCAAACAAAAAAAAAAATTTTTTAAAATCGATTAAGAAATGACAGTTATGAGGTAGCAAACGTAAAAAAAGAACATACAATGAAAATGATAAACTCCCCCAATTTGTTAGGGCGGTTAAAAAATGAAATGACTCGCAATTGAAAGTTGCGTTAAAGTTGCTTTTAAATAGTTTTATTAAAGCGTTCCTTAATTTCTTCAAAATAATATAAATATTAAAACCGATAGTTACCCACATGGTGTTCTTTGGTGTCGAAGATAATAAGTAGTACTACAGGCAAAATTAATCACCCGTAGTACTACCGGCACGTGAGTAGTACCACGGCAAAGAATATATAATAGTACTCCATACAGAACGGCTACTCACCTCCTCGCACTCATTTCAAATCATCCCACCCCGCACTTCGTTGTAGACATCACTGACACATGAACAAGAGCGCGCGCGATCGCTCGGGCGAGTAGACGCGAGCGCCGGCCGATAACAGAGACAGCGCTATGCGGGTAAAAGAGAAGGCAGTCGCTGCACTTTTCGCGTCATTTCGATTGATAACCTCGTACTCAGCCCTACCAGATTCCACGCACACATTTGCGCGCGTACAAACGTCATTAGTAATAGGTAATTGATTTGCGAACATTGTATGGAGTGTCCGGGGTGTGACCACAGGTAAGCACTGGATTTTTTGTGTATTGCGTCTTGAAATGACAGTTAAGACTGTGTTGCTGTTTGTACTGTAACTAAATATTTATTTTTAGTATGAAACAATACTCGTAAAACAAAAAGTACCTATTGCTTTAAAATTAGTATGCAAGTATACATAACGTAGGCAAGCACTATTGGTCTCAACTGTACTTCAAAATAGTTCACAGTTTAGGTATTTGCTTTTTTTATGTTCGGTTATGAGTTACTCCTCTAAATTAAATATTTTATAAGTTTAAAATATATTTCATAACCATGGTTATGAGTGGGTCCTCAAGTCAGTTATGAGTCGCCACATTTTATTCCAGTTATGAGTTTCTGGTTATGAGTGGGCGCGAGACCATCGAAGTGACTTGTCTTTTAATAAATATGTATATGGACCGCCACAAGGACTCAGGTACTCTCTACAGGATACTCTCTTGCTAGGAATCGGTCACTTTCTTCCCACGGTAAACAATCTACTATTGTAACTTTTTTTAAACCAGGACTAAGTTAGCGCTGTCTCTATCTATGTATATTGACACAAGTGAAAGCGCACTAGGTTTAAACCAAGACTAACTTTAGACGAGATTTAGACCAGGTTTTGTTATAAGACCGACAAGGGGAGACTGTCACTACAACAGACACAGAAAGAGTAGTAGAAATGCCTCCCTCACCGTTTGAACAACTTTTTCTCAGTCAATAAACGAAAGCTTGCGCATTTATTATTATTATTAACCAATGAATACATTATTAATATATAATGAAATAGAATCAAACTTCAAAATATAAAACCATCATTTCCAGTGCACGCTTTGGCTGCCGTCACAACAATAGGTCGATTAATTAAGGAAACCACAACACAAACATTTTAATGTGCTTCTCATGCGGGCGGCCCGACCACTACCAATCAAATTGACGGGCTCGCGTGCCGTGCACTGGCGAGCAACAATAAGTAGTTCACTAATGTCATTATTATTATCAATCAACCAGCTGCTAACACCCAGTTCGCTGGAGTTTTTTAAAGACAGTATTCGAAAAATTTCAAAAATTTTTGTACCTACACTACTTTCAACCAACACTATCAACCACCACACCTTATTGCACAACGGGAAGCTTGGGGCCACTACATCATACAAACACTATTCGCTTGTGCTGTGCTGTTACCAGAAATTAGAAAATCCTTTTCTTTTTCTTGTTGATAGAGAAGCTTAACTGAGAAGCGCTCACAGGATTGTCGGCCGTTGGGGCGGAAGTCTTCGTAACGGGCGCAGCTTTGATAGGACCCCACAAGGGGATGGATGATCTGGTGAAGGTCACTGGCGGCCACTTACCGATCAGTGTGGAGATACTTGGGGAGTCCTATATCCAATAGAGGGTGTATCTTGACTGAAATGGTGAATGAAAATGGATGATAATGTAGAGTCAAAGTTTTTCTTGTCGTCAATAGACGTCTCTTGGCAAAAATGCTGAATGAAGCTGATGGTGTAGAGTCAACGTTTTTTTCCTTCTACTTGTATTTGCAGACATCTTAACTATGTTTGGGATGTATGCATATGTATACAAAGTTACCTTGTAACTTGAATTTCTGAATTTCATTTAGTTTTTGATATCAATATGTGCATGTAAAGGCCTATGTTGAATTTGAATTTTGAACTTTGACTTGTCCATTCTACTACTACTTCTATCTACAGAAAACGAAACGAGATGCGATGTGAGTCCTCGCAGTTACAGTTTTTCCAATCCGGGATAAAATATAACGATTGCGTCAATCTAGTTTGCGACAATTTCAACAAGGCAATAGGGGTATGTGATTTAGACATGGGCCTCGCAAATCTGCACAGCATCTGCGCATGTTGTAACTGCATCATCTTAGTACGAGTGTTGCTCATGTATTATAATTACTTGTAAACACACACCAAGTTGCATCAAAATTCGTCCATAATACTTTTCACGTGAAAGAGTGACAAACATCCGCGATGGTAAGTGACGATAGGCCGACAACGACTGAGGAACTATCTTACCAAATTCTCGGAATGCAATGTTATTAACATTGTTACTAATGCAACGCAAGAATTTTTTTTTACAAAAAAATAAAACCGACTTCAAAAACACATTAAAAAGTTATGTATAATACAAGAATACATATAACATCACAGTTTTATATTAAAGTTGGTGTCAAATGTACATTAATTTTATTGTTCGTATTATTTTTTAAGACTTTTCCTGACACTGACTTCAATTCGACGACACGGGTAGCGCAGAGGTCGAGTGATCGCCTACTGTGCAACGGGTCGCGGGTTCGATTCCCGCACGGGACATATTTTGTATGGCCTACAGAAATTTGTTCCGGTCTGGGCGTGTATGTGCATGTGATATTCTATGTTTGTAACTGCACGCACGACACAGGAGAAAGTCCGTGTATGGGCCGACGGTTTAAAAAAAAAAAAACTGTGATGTTGTATGTATTCTTATATTATTTATGACTTTTTGGTGATTTTAAAGTCGGTTTTAATTTTATTATAAAAAAAATTCAATCATTTTAGTACATTTAATACATGAGTACTTATTAGAATTTGAGCCAAGGCAAACACCAGAATAACTTAAAGTAAAGCTTTCGCTAAAGCAGTATTGAAAGAAAGATTGAGATTGAAAGAAAGAATTTATTATGCTCAAATGTACAATTTAGTTGAGTCCTGACTCCTGAACTAGTGTGAACTGTATTTCGGGAGTCAGTACCTTCCCATTATTATTAACATCGATGTATAACATATAAATCTTTAAAATAAACTGCTAAATTAAACGAAATATAAAGTACCTTAACAAACAAAATTTCTATAATTACTGTACCTGTATACCTATTGTATGTATACTATAGCTAAGTTTTTTTAATATTTTTTGTTAATATTATTATTATTATTTTTTTAACAGCAACCGATTCAATCTACTTGTGCTTGTGCAACATAGACTTCAATGTGTGTGTGAGTGTGTGTGCATGTGTTTGTGTATATGCTGTGAGTGTGTGGGTTTGTGTGGCTAGGTGAGCGTATGCGTGAGTAAGTTTGTGTGTACGTACGTGTGCGTGTGCACGTATTTGCATGTGCCAGTGATTGTATCTTTATTGTATGAACGGATGTCGTTGGTGTTTTTTTTTTTGTATGTGGGTGCATGCTAAATTTTTTTTTTGTTTGCCTGAATATTAGGGTTTGAGGAATTCTTCAACAGTACATGGATCAGCATCTAAAAGGAATATTGAAAGAATTTTTCCCAAATTCCTATTCTACCAGAAACCTTTCATCATTAGCACAGTAACATGATATGATGACTACTAGATGCAAACACCTAAACATCTTAAGATATAACTTGAAACACGTTAGACATGCCTATGAAATTTAAGGGTTTTCCTTGATTTGCCTGCAATTCCATCATCAGACCAGAACATGGTGACGATGGGACCATCTCGGGAGTGTACTCTTTCCATTACAGAAAGAATTTTGAAAATCGGCCCACAAATGTCGGAGTAATCGGTGACCATACAAAAATTGATGCAGTAGATCATAGAATCGAAGTCGGTTTAAAATCAAGCAGAAAATCTTTTACCCCAACAGGAAATCGAGCCTCAATTTAATGTTAACAGGTTTCTGTCAAATGATTACTTATTCCAGCTCGCTAGTGTACTTCACCAATTAGTCTAAATAACTGTTCTTACTGTGACAGTTATTCGCTGGATTGAATTTTGATTGCTATGATTCATACGACACTTCGAGTTCGTTGAGTAAGCCTTCTTTTAATACAATAAAGTGGGCAAACAAGCAGGCTGACCTGATGGTAAGTGGCTAAAGGTACCTATAGTACACGTGGTTCCTGTAAAGGCCCCTGTAAACGATCAAACACGTAATTTACGTGTTTGACAAACTTGTGTGTTCGTGTAGGGCTGTGTTTGACGCGTTTGACAAACGAACTACGTGTTTGATGTGTTGAAAAGTATCTGGATTAACGTCGTGTTCGATGAAAACGTGAAGTTTGTCGAGCAAGTTTGACAAACATGTTTGATCGTTTACAGGGCTCTTAACACTTGCACATCTACATCCCCCACAAGGACGCCAATGTATGTTGCCAAATTGTAACGTAAGATGCTAAGTCACAGTACCCAGTAACTTCATTGCCTGCATAACCCTTCAATACCCAAACAGTGCAATACCAGCAGTACTGTTTCGCGACAGAAATAAAAAAATGCTAAGATAGAGGTACCCACGCAGACGACTCTGATACAAAGTCTTCCTCTGTACAGTCAGCTCATTCAAGCTTTACGTTTATGCTACGAAAACCACCACCATTACGGGCGACATAAGAACGGTTCAAAGTTCGATCAGTATAGCTTAACAAGGAGCTTACTGTACCAGAGGGTATCTCTACATTTTTCTAGTTACAAAAATTTTGCAAATGCTACATGAAACCAGTAATAAATCAATAAAAATATGTTTACACCTTCTTATAAAAAGAGTTTTTGTAAAGAACAGGTGGCCTTAATGCCAAAGCGATAATCTTTACCAGGCGGCCTGTGCATAAATCTTTTGTATAACGGGTTAAAAACAATGGTAATGTAATTTATTATTTGGTAAATTTGGTGTACCAGTAACTAGAAATTCATAATGCAGGATGTGTCTCGTTAATTAAAATACTGTAAAATAGTCATTTTGGTCATTATTTTTTCAATAACATCAGAGGATGTCATTTTCTTGAAAGTTTAAGATTAACCTTTTTTTCGTTTTGACGTATACACACGTAAATCTGTGTGACTTTGTCACTTTTCAATTGAGGTGTAATCGTTAATTCTATGTAATGAATCAATCATTTCAAAATTATGCCAAAACCGAGCGGACAACGACACTACAAAATACGCTTAACGTATTGAAACTTGTATTCAATTAAACAGAATTATCAAAATATAATCTGACTGAGAGCGTCGGCGGCGCAGTGGACTCGGAAGGAAAACATCGTGAGGCAACCTGCATACATCTGCGAAGAAATTCAATGATGTATGTGAAGTCGACCAATCCGCACTGGGCCAGCGTGGTTGACTAAGGCCTAATCACCCTAACATAGGGTAGGCTCGAGCCCCTCGGTGGGGACGTATATGGGCTGTGATGATGATGAATCTGATTGCCTATGAGATATAAATCGGCATCTCTGGTGTGCTTTACAAGATTTGCCTACCTAACTCCATTATTTTATGTGAATAATTTTATCTGAAGCATGGGCGAGCAGAAGTCATGACTGTGTTACCCATTCAGCAATATTTTTTAATTCAAGATCTGTATTAAGGTTAATCGCAGAGGGTACACCTAGGTAGTGCGATAAAAAAAAATATGTTTGTCGCTATGATAACTATTTTAAACGCGTTGTTGTGTTCCGACAAATAGAGGTCAAATGGCTAGTTCCTCAGATATGTATAAGGGAGTCCAGGTGAACCTCGCTTCCACTTCGGCCTTAGCGTCTCTTACCATCAGGTGAGATGGTAAGTGACGTATATGTAAGATGTAAGTGAGGCCAAGAGCTTCCCTGTCGTGTGTATAAAAAAGAAAAAACTTCTATTGAGATTTTTATTCAGAAAAAATGACGGGTTGCACTCCGGGAGTGCCGGCAGAAGTGAAAACTTAAGTATTAACATTGTGCGTTTTGGATATTTTGGAATGGTTATGGAATAATTTTGCACGAATTGCTTTAATTATCAGAATAAAAGTACTATCTATATGTGGTAGAATACAATATTTATTTATTGCGCTATCGTACACAAACATGACAATTTATATTACATTATAAAGTTTATCCCTCAGAAAAATCAACTTTCTGTTGTAACGTTGTGCGTACATAATTATATAACTAGTAATAATGAATCAAAATATTTACAATTAAATTAAAAATATGATCAAAACAGACATTAATATACTACTTAAAAACGTAATTTTATAACAAATAAATAATATTTAATTTATACTAACTTACCTAATTAATATTTACAACAAAATCAAATAAAAGCACAATTTAGATTTTTCCTAACAAAGTAAATAAATTGATTAAAACTGTCTCAAGTGACGTGTGACTTCCAGTACTTTTGCCAGCCGCTATTGTTCTCGGCCGGCTTACGTGGACCCCTCACCGCACCTCGACAGTTCCTGCGGCCATTTCAATTTTAATTGGCTACTCTCCATCCGTCTTACGAATTTTCGATCAGGGTCACGTGTCCTGACGGTCACGTGTCCTGACGCGAGTTTAACATTTTTTACCCATTACAAAAAAAGTGTACAACGCCGCTAAAGAAGTTCTCACTTCAAAAAAAAAAACAAAATAATCTTTCACCCTAACGGCCGGTTGCACCAAATTTACTTTTTACGAATTCGTAAAAGTAACAATATAAATACGTAAGAATTACACCATAATCTAGTTTCAATTGTAGTTTTATTTTATCCTTTACGTTTAAAAATGTTAAATGTACGGCGCGAATCATATATTTAATAGTGAAACGTCTCATTTTTAGGTATTAAGATGTTACTTCTTACGAAATCGTTAACGTAAAACTTGATTGTCCAACTTAATCCCGAATTACGAATGACCGAATTTGGTGCAACCGGCTGAAAGAGTCAAATGGGAGTCGACCCGGAACATTCTGATTGCGGCGACTAGAGCAACCCACATTGTACGAGTATAACAAAAATAAAATAATTTAATCTTTACTCTTAAGCCAGATAAGCTCATAACGTTTATTTCTGTATAATAGCGTCCATTTCATTATCTAAAACTGTGGTAAATATTCGCAATAATAAACAACAAAACAAACGCTAACCGGTCCCGCAAAAGATTTAATAGGCAACATAATTAAGTGACTATTTATCCCATTCTCTCCTACAGGGAACTGAATCTTTCCTCTCGCTCCAACGACGCCAAAGGCAGCCTCGATAACAGTTCGTCGACACGCCGACTTTGGCCGGTTGTTTCTGTTTATTTTTGTTTTCCACCGCTACGAAGCAGACGTCTTGGCGCGAGTTTTGAGAATAAATATTTTCAATCATAAAAATGTCCGCGAGAAATATCGCGTAAAAGTACGCATGCGCGAATCGAAACGTCAAAGTGATAAACACGCGTGCCTAGCGGCGTTTTAGTTAATGTGCAAGATAGAAGAAGAAAAAATACAAAAATCCATCTTATAGTGTAAAAGCTCGACTTTAAACAAAATTTTTGTCAATTAATAATGGCAAAGCAGAAACATTCAGTCGAATTGGACTCTATCTTAGCCGAGTTGGGTGCGTTCGGAAGATATAACATCGTGAATTACGCTTTTTTACTGTTCCCCGTATTCTTGGCCGGGATATTCGGATCTATTTATGTGTTCGAAGCCCCTGACCTGAGCTACCGGTGAGTGAAAAAATCTTTGTTTTATTTTTTTAGGTTAGAGTGGGGTTGTCACGCCACCCCTTCGCGCACGCGCGCTATCGCCAAAATTAGGTCAACAACCGGCAGACCGCCCAACCTTGAAACACATTACATTTAGATCACGCCAAAGTACGATTACTTTACTTTTCATCGTGAAATAATTTACACACGACACGTAATGCAGGTGTCTTAACCGTATCTGGTACAGTTTGTTAGATAAAAAAAATCGTTCATACCCTTATAGGTATTTTATTAGCCTTTACCCACGGCTTCGCCCGCGTAAATTAGGATCTGTAAATAAATTTCTATTGGTGGAAGAATTTTTAAAATCCGTTGAAGCGTGAAACCGTAACAAACAAGCAAATTCACTATCGCATTTGTAAAATTAGTTAGATACTAATACACAACACTATTTTAAGAAAAATAAACTGCTACATGCACACACATTGTTTATTGATCTCCTCCAAGCAAGTTTAAAAAAATGCATAATATATTAATTAAATAAGATTGTTACTTCTTATTCTCAATTCTGATGAAAATTATAAACATGTTATCTATACATTTTACTTTTTCTCAAACATTTTGTTATGTTTAGACAGCAGGAAATCTCATTAAATCTTATGTCACATAGTAGAAAACCCTTAATAAATACAAAATATTATAGGTCTAAAACTATGTATTAGTGTGAAGCACACCGTAGCCTAAGAGTTAGTAATACACCACATTAATCATTCTGTGGTACGTCCCCACCGAGGGGCACAAGCCTACCCTAACTAGTCATGTTAGGGCGATTAGGCCTTAGTCAAACCACGCTGGCCCAGTGCAGATCGGTTGACTTCACATACACCTTTGATTGACATCGCAGGTGTATGCAGGTTTCCTCACGATGTTTTCCTTCACCACATTTTTACTCTATAATTATACTATCTGACTTAATTTAAATAAAAAAGTACCGTCAATTAAAACGAAATCGACATTTTTTAAAATCTCTCCGCAGCGAGCAAAATACCAGCAAAACTTGGGTTTTAAGCTCCTCTACATTTCAAAAAAACCTAAATTCTATTTACCTATTTCTTGATAATTAAGAAAAGTCAAAAATTCATTACCAAACAAATCAAACCAAATGTACTTAAGCGACGAAACATCATTTAATTCCAACGGCCGACATCAACAACTTTACAATATTTTTAACAGAAGGCAACCATGAAACGCGTTTTTAAAACAATAGAACTCACATTCAAAATCGTAGGATTTGTATACGATTTTTCAAATTCACTATTTTTTAATATTTATTCCGTGAATTCAACAACGACTGGTCCTTACCCACTCGTTTTTGATTTCAACTAATAGAAGAAGTATACACAACGGCACATTAAGGCGCATAACACATTGCACCGGACACCGCTGCGGTGTACGGAGGGACGAAAACCGCATGCGGCTGCGGCGGCACGGAACCGTGCCACCGTACGGTTTGCTCCGTATCACCGTCCGGAGCTGCGGTGCACGACGCCCCGCATCGCCGCATTATCTATGGCGAGATCTATTACGCGTATGCACGTCCTTTCTACGCAAAAATCCGTACGATACTGCGGCTCAGTGTGGCATACCCCGCGGACCGCACCGCATCACCGTCCGGGAGTGCGGTGCCGTCGCGCGCGCCGCACAACCGCACGGGCATGCGGTGTGAGTGTGTTATACCCTGCGGTTTTTGTATACAAATTAAGATTCTTCAGTCAAAATTAAAAACCGCAGCGCCGCACACCGGAGCGGTGTCCGGTGCAATGTGTTATGCACCTATATAACGTTTCATTTTACGTGCGATTCATTGTTGGTTTCTTAAATTACTGGGTACTGGTTTATTGAGTACTGATTTTACTTTTTCTACATGAAACGGTATCTTATATAGAATTTGTTTTGAACGACAACCACCGAATTCGAGTGATTCAAAAATCTTCAAGATTGAGAACGGAAGAAAATAATGCACACACATGATTTGTATTCGTGTTTGAATACAAGATTTTTGAATCATTAGTACAACACAAGAAAACGCATTTTTGAATCATTAGTAGTGACTAATGATTCAAAACTGCGTCTCCTGGCGTTTTCAGTTCTCACTCGTATTATTTACGGGGCTCATCCGTATTCCGCGCGCGTCTTGCAGCTGAATGCCAAGAGCAACAGCAGGAAACTCATAACAGACCTTTTCCTTATATTTACCTCGGCGTAATGGATCCTTAACAACTGGGCCACCTCTCCCTCCATTGTCTTAATTCGAATACTTTCGTCTGAGCGGCGCGTTATTGAGACGAAGAGTTGGGAACTTATTAATCCTATTTAAGCAACGCGTTCACACGCTCCGTCTGTTTCGACTCGAGTTTCGTGTTCGCGACGGAAACAAAATGGTTTGGATTGAAGTGCTCTACTCTTTGTTTGTTTTATTGTGTTGATTTGTGCCGTCTACGTAGAATTTTTTGCTATAACAAAGAGAAGATTCGGTTGTTGATTGTAGTCTTGCATTAACAAAAATTGTACCTAGTTCTGTTAAATAATTCAGCAGGCGTCGGTCACAGCTCATAATTATGAGAGAGAGAAACATTTACTAAGCTAAAATCAAAGTAGGAAGATAAAGTATGGACGTAATGATAATTTACACACGTAACTATACCTATAGATAATATTTTAAACTAATAACAAACACGTACAAAAAATTTATCAATCAGGACCCCCAAACAGCGTGGGTTGTCGCTATGCGAAAACGCATCGCAACAACGCTGGTATTATAGCGGATCCTAGGTGAGGGGGTAAAACCGTATTGTCATATACAGGGTGTCCCAGAAGCCGATGTCAAGCCGAAAGCAGGCGGTAGACTAACTCATATATGTTATCAGAAAAATATTTAAAAAATCTAAGTCACCTATTTAAAAAAAATCTAACATTTAAAAAAATCGATATAATTTACACCCTGTGACGGTTTTTTCACTGTTGTTGCTACAAATCTTGACTTTTCTAAACATTTTCTTTTGTTTTGTAATCCTGAATAATGTTTCTGTATACTCTAATCTAAAATTTAAAGCCAGCTGCTCCAAATTAGAAGAATATGCCATTTTTATCTAAATTAAATATTCAAAATTAATTTTTCGCATAGCTTTAACAAGCTGTACTGAAAAAAAAAATGTACTATGCGAGTTTGGCAAGTAACTGCTGAATGCGCCAATTCAATAAGGATTCCAAAATGGTATGATACTTGGTAGATAATTTCTACGATTGCAGACAATATTTTTTTTTCCAAAAACAGGCAGTTTCGAACAAATTTTTCTTACGTACTTAAAATTTATTCTAATGTACCCATGGTTTGCTTTAAGGCTGTAACTTTAACATTCTAGTTTGAGTGAGACCGGGAGAGTCATTTTACGAAGTGTGAGAAAGACAGATAGTGAAGCTAACGTGACAGAGACGGAGAGATTCGAAGTATGAGCGAGACAGATAGTGACGCTAACGTGACAGAGACGGCGAGTCTCACATCCACTTAGTAAAATGACTATTTTACGAAGTGGAAGTGAGACAGATAGTGACGTGTGTACGTTTCGCTCCTTCGCTTACTGCGCATCTTTTTGTATTCGTTTGTGTTGATTTCGTGCTTACCACTTTCTGCTTCGTTTATTGGACTTGATTGCTTGTGATTTGGATTCGGACTGTTTAGTTTCTCTACCGACGACCTTTGCTTTGCTCCGGACTACTTATCGTTGATTGTGTAATTGTGTAGTGCCACCATGTCTGCGTACACGACACAAGAATACGCCAACATGCATTTAATTTATGGGGAATGTAGATGCAATGCCAACGCTGCAGCTAGACTTTATCG
Source organism: Schoenobius gigantellus (assembly GCA_963935595.1). Taxonomy (NCBI): domain Eukaryota; kingdom Metazoa; phylum Arthropoda; class Insecta; order Lepidoptera; family Crambidae; genus Schoenobius; species Schoenobius gigantellus. Next base: position 28,190,164 of record OZ012554.1, read on the forward strand.
TGAGAGGTACCCAAATGCAGCTCGATTTCCGGATCATCGAGTCTTTACAAATGTGCACCGATTACTCTTCTCAGAGGGCCGACTGCCGAACCAAGTACATAGTGAAAGAAGAAATAATCTGTACTTAGTTTATTTTACCAATAACTTGCAAGTCTGAAGAACATTTAACATTGATTTACAAGTTATTTTAGTGATATAATTTCTTTTTAGAGCTAATTTAGTTTTTGAGTCCTATTTGGAGTAAATTTTCTGCGTGCGGGGTTGCGAAAAATGTAAGTATAATTTTTTTATCTATGTTCACAAGAAATAAATAATGTAACATGCTTGTTAGATAGATAGTTGATAGAAATTAGGTATTTCCAATGAGTTACTAAGCTATTTTTACTGTATAAGAGCGCCATAAAAATATTTGGGTCGCAAACGACCCACTCGGATAATCCCTTACCTTTTTTCTTTCTTTCATAGGTCGTCGCGTGGCTTGAACACTAATTATTTCGTTTCATTTTGGAAGTTTTACACTACACCGCTGAAGAAAATGATTTTGGCCAATTGGATGTGTACTTGGATCCTGCTCGTGACTGTCAGCAGTCTAAAAATGACTGGGAGACGAGGACTGCTCGGATATAGTAAATACGACTGACACCTACGCAGCTACACATCTCGTAATAAATCGATCAGAATTTCCAGAAGTTGTGGATGAAATTGAGATTGAGAGTTGCCCGGTCCTTGTAAAATAAAATAAAAGAAGCCTATAAAACCGGTGCGAAAGTGGGTACCGAAAGATGGCACCGAAAAGCTTAGCCCTGAAAGTAAGGTAATAGACTTTTTGCAATTGTTTTTCGGATTTGACAAAAAAAAGATTTGGTAAAGAAGATAGTGATAACGATCCTATGGACGAGCACGTAAATGTAGAATAGGTCAATGATTCCTTATGATGGGAGGTATGGATGCAAACAGCATTGGTAAGCCTATAAGATTTGGTTATAAGTGCTGGTTAGGATTAGGAGTACCCCTGTCGACATTGAATTTTCGCAGATCCTTGGCTACAGCTCTACTCCTAACCCTCAGCTCGAGATGCTCCAGAACCATCAACCACGACTAGGCGATCTATACACTCTGCTGCTCAAACACAATATAATATCGAACATATTTTACAATATATAAGTATCTTTACTTACATTTCGAGGTGTTATTTCCAAAAATAAAACCAACCAAATGTGCAAGAAACGTGGAGTCACTCTGCATGATAAGTGTTTCCAACTATACCACACGTGGTTTATATCATTGTTACATTTTAATGTCATAATATAGCTTTTTTTTAATTTTACTAGATCGTTTCATTTCATACATTTTAGGACATCTATTATCCCAGTGGGTCGTTAGCGACCCAGTCAAAAAACTACTTTTTCCTGAAAAAAAATAAAAAATAATGTAAAAGCCCTTTATTTGTTCCTATTTTGAGCAACATTTGTGAATATTAGATATTTTCATGACCTAAATAATTATGGGCATATATGGGTTAAGAAGATGTCGAGCCTGCATTAGAGATGAAGGAAGACAGTTTGAACACCTGTTGTAAATCTTGACATTTAAATAAATTATGTTAAACAATTTTTGTGTGTTTAATTTATTTCACTATCTGTCTCTCTCACACTTCGTAAAATGACTCTCCAGGTCTCACTCAAACTAGAATGTTAAAGTTACAGCCTTAAAGCAAACCATGGGTAAATTAGAATAAATTTTAAGTACGTAAGAAAAATTTGTTCAAAACTGCCTGTTTTTGGAAAAAAAAATATTGTCTGCAATCGTAGAAATTATCTACCAAGTATCATACCATTTTTGAATCCTTATTGAATGAGCCAACTTTTGCAGTTACTTGCCAAACTCGCATAGTACATTTTTTTTCAGTACAGCTTAATTTTGAAAATTAAAATTAATTTTGAATATTTAATTTAGATAAAAATGGCATATTCTTCTAATTTGGAGCAGCTGGCTTTAAATTTTAGATTAGAGTATACAGAAACATTATTCAGGATTACAAAACAAAAGAAAATGTTTAGAAAAGTCAAGAATTGTAGCAACAACAGTGAAAAAACCGTCACAGGGTGTAAATTTTATCCATTTTTTTAATGCTAGATTTTTTTTAAAATAGGTGACTTAGATTTTTTTTATATTTTTCTGATAACATTTATGAGTTAGTCTATCACCTGCTTTCGGCGTGACGTCGGCTTCTGGGACATCCTGTATACAAGAACCGTTAACAACAAAACAGATAAAAATAAATTAACAACACGCTGTGGACAAGAGGAATAAAAAGTTGAAATATCTTTAATTAACATATTTATGTAAATATTGTTTTACATAAAAAAAACTCAAATAAAAATAATCAGTTGGCTCAATAATAATAATATAGAAATCAATATAAATAAAACAAAATTAGTTAATTTTAATAACTTCAAAGAAAAAGACGTGAATGTTAATCATAATGGACAAATAATTAAATGCGAAAACAACGTAAAGTTTTTAGGTACTATAATAAACACAAACTTAAGTTGGAAATTGCAAGTCGAGAAGGTGTGCCTTAAGGTTAACAGTTTCTCATTTGCACTATATAAACTAACATCCTTAGCGAACAAAGATATAGCTAAAATGGCTTACTTCGCGTATGTCGAATCGGTAATAAGGTACAATATCGTTATATGGGGAAATGGTGTAGATATAAAAAATCTATTCATAGCACAAAAGAGATGCATTAGAGCTATATGTGGTATACCATCTGATACATCATGTAAAGACTATTTTAGATCATTAGGGATATTAACAGTACCATCCATTTACGTATTAGAGATTTGTACATTTGTTAAATTAAACTTTAACATTTTTACTGAAGCGAAGGACGTCTACAGGACAAATTCCAGAAATCCCAACAGACTTGTTTTGGAGGTGACTCCTAGAACCGTCTGTTTTTTAAAAAATTGCTATTCCATGTCCATAAAAATTTACAATAAGGTTCCTAATTTGATAAGAGTTGCAATTTTTTCGATTTAAGCGAGTGCTACGTAGATGGTTGCTACATGAGGCATTCTATGATATTGACCAATACTTAAATTATAAGGACATTAATGTTATTTTATCATTTCTGTAATTAATATTTTATTTAATGGGTGAAATTATCAAGTAAGACATTTTGACATTTTTATATGAAAATTTTATATTTGTATGCTAACTGAAGCTAAATGTGAGAGCTTTTACAACATATACTATATAATAACCAACATCGATATGTAATACCACATTTAATGACAAATAAATTATTATTATTATTATTATTCATAATGTGAACATTTCTCAGCTTAAGAGCTGGTTTTACCTGCAATCACGGGCATAGGCCAAGTAAATTACAGAGTTTGGTGAGATGGTGGTATGGTTGGTAAGTGGTGTGGGGCTATGTTATCCTCTTATATTTGCATGAATTTTCTTACTATACGGCAAGTATTTAATATCGCAGCTTTCTGTAATGTTTGACTAATATTCTGTTTCAGGTCTATGATATTAAGGCTTTGGCGGAGATTTGTTGGCACTACACCTGTTGTAGAAATTACTATTGGCACAATATATACTTTGTCTTGTTTCCATACTCTTATAATTTCTTCTTTTAATTCTAAATATTTACTTATTTTCTCGGCTATTGTCTTCTGTACATTATGGGTATTGGGTACTGCAATATCAATTAAAAATGTAGTTTTATTTGTTTTGTCCTGTAGAGTAATGTCTGGTCTATTGCAATGAATGGTTCTATCTGTAAGGATAGCACGGTCATAGTAAAGTTTATGTGTAGTATTTTCTAAAACGGTTTGAGGTGTATATTTATAGTATGGAATCGTTGGTTCTTGTGGTATGAGTTTGTGTTTGATTGCTAGCTTTTGATGTATGATGTGTGTTAGTTGATTATGTCTATGTGTATAGTCTGTTTGAGTGAGATTTGTACATGCTCCTGTTATGTGTTGAATTGTTTCTGGTTGAGATTGACATTTGCGACATTTATCATTTATGACTGTGGGATCTTTAATTATGAATTTTCTGTAATTTCTTGTGTTAATAACTTGGTCCTGTATTGCAGTCATAAATCCTTCCGTTTCTGGGAACAGGTAGCCTGTTTTAAGCCACATATTAGAGGCTTTCGTGTCTATGTGGGCTTGGTTTAAGTCATGTGGATGTCGGCCATGTAATACTTTCTTTTTCCACTCTTCTATTTTCATTTTTTGTGGGTCTGCCTTTCTTGGATCTTCTTGTATGGTGTCGTCTTGCAGGTTAAGTGGTGTGTAATGTTGGTCGTGTTGAACTATTGCTTTGTGAATCTTACTTGTTTGTGATTTAGAGTGGAAAAAAGTTTTTAAGCTATAGGTTTGCTTCTGCCATAAATATTGTATATCTATCAAGCCTCTACCTCCGTCCAGTCTTTTAATTGTGAGCCTTTCGATAGCGGATTTGGGGTGATGGTAATTGTTTTTAGTTAGGAGTGTGCGTGTTATCCGTTCTATCTGCTCTATATCTGTCTTAGACCATTTAACTATTCCAAATGAGTATGTAAGAATCGGGATGGCATATGTGTTAAGTGCTTTAATTAAATGTTTTCCTAGAAGCTGTGATTTACATAAAATATTAATTCTTTTCCTGTATTCTGTGCATAATTTTTTTTTATGGATGTGTGGTCTAGTCCTTTAAGTTGTTGAAATCCCAGGTATTTATAATAATCGGTCTGATCAAGTGCTGCTACATTGTTCTGCTCATCAACTGCGTAATCACCGGGCTGAATTTTACCTTTTATTATGTGTACTGTTTTACATTTGTCTAATCCGAATTCCATGTTAATATCTGAACTAAAATCTGTTGTGGTTTTGAGAAGCTTTTCCATTTCTTTATTATTCCTGGCATATAATTTAATGTCATCCATATATATATATTTTTTTTTTATGTAAGGCCCGGCAAATGACCTCCTCCCGCCTGATGTTATGCGGTGAAAGAGGCCCAAATGAGTTGACAGATAGAGTAGGGACGACATCCACTATCCTACCTGCCCGCCCCTTGCCGGCCTAAAAGATGCTTTTTCACACCTCTTTTGAAGGAACCCATGTTGTAGGATGGAGGAAACACGTGCGCAGGTAGAGAATTCCAAGTGTGGGATGAACGACAGAAGAAGGAATCTTGGAATTTCCTGGTACGGTGTGAAAAGGAGGACACAGTGTACGGATGACTCCGAAGGCCCTTACGCGTGTTTCTGTTAAGGAATGGAGAGGGAGGGATAAGGTTAAAGAGCTCCTCAGAGCATTCCCCATGGAACATTCGGTAAAAGGCGCTAAGAGAGGCGATGTCACGACGAAGTTGTAGAGGCTCGAGGGTGTTAGTTGCCTCTACATCGCCAATTATTCGAATAGCGCGACGCTGCAATCTGTCCAGAGCATCGAGGAGGTACTGAGCGGAGCCGTCCCAAAGGTGCGAGCAATATTCCACGCAAGACCTAACCTGAGTTTTATACAACAGGCATAGTTGGTCCGGCGCAAAATACCTACGCACCTTGTTTAGGACACCGAGTTTCCGTGAGGCAGCAGTTATAACGGATTCGATGTAGTCTCTGGGGTTCAGATCGCAGCGAATGTTCATTCCGAGCAAGGTGATGTTACTCTGTGTGTGAAGGGTTGTGCCCTGAAGAGAAGGAGGGGGGAGGAAAGGTGACCTTTTCGCCGAGAACGCGCACACCTGTGTTTTCTTAGCATTGAACTCGACAAGATTGTTGGAACCCCATTCGGAGATGAGGTCCAGCGTCCTGTTGAGCTCAATGATAAGATTCTGCCTCTCCCTATCAATATTGCCACGAGCAGCCCCTGAGCTTCCGTGATATCCCCCATGCACTGTACTGTCGTCTGCATAGCAATGTATACTTCCCAAGGAAAGGTCATTGATATGCAGAAGAAACAATGTTGGGGATAGAACGGAGCCTTGTGGAACACCAGCATTCACTGCCACGAACCGCGAAGCGCAGCCGTCAACGACAACGCGAATTCTACGCTCGTGGAGGAAGCTGGCAATCCACGTACAGAACTGAGCGGGCAATCCGTATGCCGGAAGCTTGGAAAGGAGAGCCTTGTGCCAGACTCTATCAAAAGCTTTGGCGATGTCGAGACTAATAGCCACAGACTCGCCGCGCTTATCGATAGATTCACCCCATTTGTGCAAAAGGAACGCTAGAAGGTCACCTGTTGACCGTTTAGGACGAAACCCATACTGACGGTCATTAAGCAACGAGTGACCTTCCAGGTAACGGATCAGCTGGGTGTTAAGGATCCTCTCCATGATTTTACACAAAATGGAAGTGACGGCTATAGGGCGATAGTTAGCCGGATCAGAACGATCTCCCTTTTTGGGAACCGGCTGGACATTGGCCTCTTTCCAAGATTTCGGCACACAACCAGCAGAGAACGACAGACGGTATAGACGCGTCAGGACCGGAGTCAACTCCGCTGCACACTTCTTAAGTACAATCGCAGGAATGCCGTCTGGTCCACTTGCTTTTCGAATATCAATCGACTGTAGCTCCGCCCGCACATCTCGCTGTCTGATGCGGATATCGGGCATAGTGCTGCCACAATGGGACAGTGTCGGAGGTTGTGTACCACAGTCATCGATACGGGAATGGGCCGCGAAGAGTTTTGCCAGGAGGTCGGCTTTCTCCTGCGGCTGATGAGCAAGTGAGCCATCGGCATGTCTCAGCGGTGGCAGCGAGGGTTGGCAGAAGTTTGATTGCACAGCTTTGGCCAGGCGCCAGAAAGAACGGCTACCCGTAGGGTGCGCTAGCAGTTCCTGACCCACTTGTGCAATGCGCTGAGCATCCGCTCTAATGTAAGCCCTCTTACACAACTTGGTGGCATTATTATAGGCTGTTTTCAGTAGGTTAGTATTGGGATCCCTAAAAGCTCGACCTCTGATCCAAGCGCGGTAAGCTAGCTGTTTGTTTTCAACAGCAGAGGCACACTCGCGATTGAACCAGAGGTTACGTCTCCCTCTACTGACAAGATTGGAATGTGGAATATAATATTCCATTCCTAATCTGATCTCGTCAGCAACAGAGGTAGCGCAGGAGTTCGGATCCATCCCACTGAAACAGCGCTGCCACCAAGGGACAGACGCGTAATAATCCCGCATACCGTCCCAATCTGCTGACGCATAGTGCCACAGACGGCGTGCTGCAACCACAGGCGACGGTCGCGACGCCTGAGGCACTGAGACGGATACCAGGCAGTGATCTGAAGATCCTAGTGGAGCTCGAATCACCACCTGATATCCGTCGGGGCGATTTGTCAGCAGAAGGTCCAACAAAGAGGGCGCTTGACCGATAATATCTGGTACCCTGGTGTGCTGGGTAACCAATTGTGTCAGGTCGTGCGTGAGAGCGAATGCGTGGGCAGTCCTACCCGCATGGTCAGTTTTAGAGGAACTTAACCACAACTCGTGGTGAGCATTGAAGTCCCCTAAAAACACCAGTTCGGCGGAAGGAAATTGCTCCTGCGCGTCATCTGCCACCCGACTTAGGTGTTCAAAAAGTCGAGTTGTCTCCAAGTCACCACGGTGGGAACGATAGACGCACACGTAGACACTGCAATGAGTGCCAAAATCGACGTGTACCACAAGGAGGGAAAAGGAAGGTTCCTCCAAACAGCGCAGGCGACGACAACAAACGTCCGCCCGGACGAACAAGCAAACACCTGCCTTTGCCTTGAAGGACTCCTCAAGAGCGTAGCCGGGGTAATTAAGGTAGCTTGTATCGGCCGGGCAGATAATTTGCGTCTCTGTCAAAAACAGCATTGCTGGACGGGCTGTCTCGAGATGGTGGTGGACAGCCAAGAGGTTAGAATGGAGCCCGCGGATGTTAGCGAGCCCCACCTCGAATAGTGGTGTTTTGGTGGGATAGTGCACCGCTGTACGACCAGTCCTAATATTGTGCGCTGACATGTTTGTTGGAGTGAGAGGTGTGAAATTGAGGTGTCGTTGCAGCGATTAGCATAGTTAACGTGTGTAGGCCTGTTTCGCCAGGGAACAGCCGACAGCTGATTTGCGCTGACTCTCCGCACGAAAGGGCCCCCGAACCCCCCCGGAAGTGGTCGCCGGGACCCACCGTCCGGTCACCAACCGGCACGATGGACCACCCCGAGATTATGCGTGGCATGGTGGGGCAGCCTCACGGACTGGTTAGGTCCGCTTGGGCCCCTGTACTGTACCACGGGCGGCCAGCGGAACAGCCGTTTCTTCGGGTCTTCCTGGGCGGAGGGTCAACGCAGTCAACCTGGCACTGGGTCGACGGAAGCCCACACAAACCACACGAATCGCAGCAACGACCCCTCAAGCTCTGGCTGTGCAAATTCAAATTCAAATTCAAAAATCTTTATTCAACATAGGCCTTTACAGGCACTTATTGACGTCAAAACAAAGCAAAACAATCTAATTTAAAGAAATTATATTAACCTTGTATGTGCATACATCCTAAATATACTCAAGATGTCTGCAAATACAAGTAGGAATGAAAAAAAAAAAAGTTGATTCTACACCTGTTCGGAAATTGGGAGAGCCTTCTCGAGAAGAACAGGCAAGAAACTCGAAAGGTCTAAATTTTTTATCTCCTCTTTTAAATCGCCATTTACAATTTTGGTTTGTTACAGAGTCGTCAATTGGAAGCTGACCTCAAAGCAAAAGTTTGAGCTCAACTTCCATTACAAGAATAGATGTGTTAATTCACATTATATAAGCTATCTCTGAGAGAAGTGCGTGAACTTAGATTATAAATAAATTGCTCTCACTGAACGTTTCTTTGAAACAAAACGCAATACATTGTTAAATATTAGAATTGAGAGTTCAAACCCAAGCTTTTTTGTCCGTCATGTAATCAGACACTTTATAATATGCTTTTTTAATAAGTACATCTTTGATTGCAACTTTAAATTTGTTTAAGCTAAGTTCTTGTATACAACTTGGGATTTTATTGTAGAAACGTATACACAGGCCTCTAAAAGAATTATTAATTTTTTGGAGCCTGGTATTTGGTAAAGCTAACATATTCTTTTGTCTAGTATTAACTGAATGAATATCACTATTTTTACAAAACACATGAATATTCTTACGAACATATATTAGATTCTCATAAATATATTGCGACGCTACTGTCATAATACCAATTTCTTTGAACTTTTCTCGCAAAGAATCTCTCATTTTAAGGTTATAGATTGCTCGAATAGCCCTTTTCTGCAGTACAAAAACAATCTGAATGTCGGCAGCATTTCCCCACAACAAAATACCATACGACATCACACTATGAAAGTAAGAAAAGTATACAAGTCTTGCTGTATCAACATCAGTCAGTTGACGTATTTTCCATACAGCGTGAGCTGCAGAACTAAGTCTCTTTGACAATTTATCGATATGTGGGCCCCATTGCAGCTTAGAATCAAGTGTGATCCCAAGAAATACTGTGGTGTCCACAGGGTCAACACCTATATCCTTTATTTTTACAGTGGTGTGAACCTCTTTGACATTGGGTAAAACAAATTTTATACATTTTGTTTTCCCTTCATTAAGTGACAGGTTGTTCACATTAAACCAGTGAACAATTCTTGAGATAGAATTATTTACATCGTCATTAATTTGCACACCTCTTTTAATTTTAAATAAAAGTGAAGTATCATCTGCAAATAATACCATCTCATGTCTATCCTGTACAAAATCAGGGAGGTCATTGACATATATAAGAAATAGAAAAGGACCAAGAATCGAACCTTGCGGAACTCCCATTTTAACTGCAGAACCTTGAGACCTTTTTCCATTGATGTCTACTTTTTGAATCCTCCCACTTAGATAAGAGATTAGAAGATCAAGTGCAGTGTCACGAAACCCATAGTGGTGTAATTTTCTGATCAAGATTTCGTGATAAACGCAATCAAATGCCTTGGACAAGTCACAAAAAATGCCTAACGCATCGTGTGAGTCTTCCCAGGCTTCGAATATATGTTGTATTAACTCAACACCAGCATCGGTTGTTGAGCGACCCCTCCTAAAACCAAATTGTTTACAGTGTAGAAGATTATTCCTATTAAAATAACTTTGCATTTGCTCCAACATTATTTTTTCAAAAATTTTGCTAAAAGTAGGTAGCACAGAGATAGGTCTAAAATTACTGGGGTCTGATGTGCTACCAGATTTATGTAAAGGAATAATTTTACTTAGCTTCATAAGATCAGGAAATACACCACAGTCAATGCAATCATTAAAAATGTTAGCAAGTATTGGAGCTATTGTTTCAATTACGGATTTAGTAACATCAACGGAATTGCCCCACAGATCCGCAGTTTTCTTTTTATTTAAAGTTTTAAATGACTTTGTTATATCAATTCCACTAATGTGTACAAATTTGAATTTATCATTACAAACTTTAACATGATCCTTCACTATAGATTCAGCAATAGCGGGGGATGAATCCAAAGACTTTGTGATTGAGACTGGAATATCAGTAAAGAACTTTTCAAATTCTGCAGCTACTTCTGTGTCAACTGTTACCTTCTTACCATCAACATTCAAACAATACTGATTATTAGTAGTTTTAGCTTTTCCAGTTTCATTATTTATAATATTCCATGTCATTTTAATTTTATTACTACTGTTTTTTATTTTTGAACTTAAATAATTAGATTTAGCAAGCTTGCAAACTTTTTTGAACACTTTGGAATAAGTTTTTACATAAAGTTTAAATTCATCACTAGTATTGAATGAGCGTTCATTGTAAAGTTCAAAAAGTTTTATTCTGCTTTTGTGAATACCTGGTGTAGCCCATTCACTAAAAGCTAAAGTGCCATCAACCGATATAGTCTTTGGAATAAAAATATTTTTAAATTCAGAACAAAATGTATGAAAAAAGTTTTCATATAATTTATTTGGATTTTTTTCATAACCTATATAATTTAATTTAATACCAATATTATTTTTCAGCCGTTCTAAGCGACCAGCAGTCTTTGGTACAACAGTGATATTCTTTTTTTCCATGCTTTTACATTTAAGTGGAATGGTAACAATTTGTCCAGAATGGTCAGATTCTAAATTATTAAAAACTCTTCTTGCTAAAGGAACAATATTTGTATAAATATTGTCAATGCATGTGGCAGACGATTGAGTTGTTCTTGTTGGCTCCAAAAATAAATTTCCAAGGTTATATGACCAAAACAGATTTTTAATCCTAATAGATAAACTAGAATTTTCTAATAAATTAATATTAAAATCACCACAAACAATGGTTTGTTTTGTGGAACTACACACTTTTTTCAATACTTCATCCATAGTATCTTCAAAAAGGTCATATAATCCTGAAGGAGGCCTGTATATACTTAATACAATAATCTGGTCCAGCTCCACGCAGGCTATTTCTATTGTTCGCTCAATCGAAAGACTCACAATATCCTTACGATCCTTAAATTTCAGCTTTTTATCTAATATTATTAAAGAACCACCACGAATTGATTTTTCTCGACTGAACGAACTACCAACCAGATGATTGCTGAAATTAAACATGAACTGATAACTTTTAAGCCAGTGTTCAGTTACACAAAGGATGTCTACATTACTACAGTTCAAGAATAATTCCACTTCCAGATCCTTGCCTAACATTCCTTGAATGTTCTGGTGCACCAGGTTGATAAGATTTACTTTATTTTTGTTTTCAAATGGGTTTTGCAATACATTTACAAAGTTTTCAGTATCTTTTCTACCTAATGATAAGCAAGAGGATGTCTCTTTTGTCTCATTACTTAATTTAAAGATTTATTAAAAATATCATCAGTAACATTACTGACAGTCGTTTCACTACCACAGTATTGCTCAATAGGAGCAATTTCAGTACTTTGAGTGGGCTGCTCAATAAAAGCATTGTCAGAGAAAGAATTTATAGCCATGTTTTTGGCTAAAGTTTGTAAATAAAATCTTAGCGAAATAGCTAATTGTTTTTTATAGAATGTTGATAGATATAATCTATCTTCTGTCAAATAAGCTTTAATACATGTCAGTTTGTTGAAGTCAATAATATGGAATTTTTTCGAATAATTTGTCATTAAATCTAATGTCAAATTAAGTTTGTATCTAATATTATTTTCATGTTGTGACAAACGATTATGGTAGGGAAGGGTAAACATTATTATTTGATTAACATGTAAATTATTTAAATGAGAACAAAAATGTTTTAGTACTTTTTTGTTCAAATTACCCCTATTTCCCAAGATCATAACCAGTTTGTCATTAATATCAAACTTATAACTATTAATTTTATTTGCAATATCATGGAAACTTGAGCCAGGCATACAATAATTAATGACACTAAAATCCAACTGATTTGTCAATAACTGGCCCATACCTTTGCCTATGTCATCACAAAAAATAATACATTTAGGCTTAGACACAGACATCTTACAATGAAAACTAGATTGCTCATTGACTGGTGACTGACATACAATACTATGAGCGGAGGATGTATGACTGGGTGCATTGTTATTATTTGTGACATTGCATTCTGTTATTGAAATATTCTCACTTGCAGTCAAAAGTTGTTTGTCAAGAAGGGACTGATAGCGGTCCTCATTATGCTGACAGAGTGTGGCTAGTTCTCTGATAGATTGAATATGCATTTTAATATCATTTTGAGCCGTGTCATAATTTTCGGAGATAGTTGACAATTTGTGTTGTAAATTTCTAATAGTATTATTGAGTTCTTCAACGTCCCTATCATACAAACCCCTGCTCTCTTTCAATTTGCTATCATAAATGTCTAATGAATCTATTAGACATGCACGCTCTTTCCGTAATTTAATATTACTCCTAAATGAGTTATACTTTTTTAATTGGTATTGAGTCCTTTTTAGCATTTTCTTGATTTTAATATATTTTTTAAATTTTTTATTACTCATATGATTGTTCAATAAGGGCCTACCCTCTGTAGGCGAAGAGGATTCTGCTAAATTTTGTCCACCAGGTGACTGCATGAGTTCATCGAACAAGCTGTGTGTGTGAGCATTTTCTTGATTTTGTTTAAATTGTTCCAGTTCAGAAATTTGCCTATTCGCCTCACGCAAGTCCCGTTCAAGTTCTGTGATTCGATCCAATGCCTTCACATAAGTGTCATTACACTGCGTAAAACCGGTGATGGTGTGCTGCAGCTGGTGTCGCTCCTCAAGTACTTCCTTATATTTGACATCCAATTCGGAGAGCTCACTTTTAAGGAAGGTGTTTTTGTCTATGATCTTTTTGATTTCGATCTCACTTTCATCACGTTCCCTTAGAAGTTGATCGCAGGAATCCTTCAATGTCTTTATTTCAATGACAGCTTGCCTGAGTTTTGCCTCAGTATTTTGGGCAGCAGCTTTGCGGGTCAGCATTTTGTTAGCTCATCAATTGTCTAAAAAAGTTGAATTTTATTTTAATAGGAAGTATAAACTGGGTAATGAAACAAGACCTAGGAATTTAAAGGCAACTGATAAGAAAGGGATATTTTGAAAAAGAAAATAAAAGTAGAAAAATAAAGAAAATAAAATAACTTGTCAAGGAATAATATTATCAAACAAAAACAGAAAAGGTGATATACAAATAGCAAAGAGAACAAAAAAAAAAAAGTAAAGAAACAGTTTATACTGTAAAAACGTCTCCTATATATTTATATTTACAGTAAAATTTAAGATAAAAATGCAAATAAGTTCTTAATATGTCACAAGCTACTGCGCCGTACAACTGCGAAGTAAATAGAGAAATGTATTTCTTATTCTAAATAATCTTAAAGAAACATATGGATGAATGACCAGTCCCCGTTGGCAGCACCTGTTCACAGGTTGACGCATGAATCAGCCATCGCTTCGCTCAACCATATTTTAGGGAACGTAACGACCCGACGCACAACGCCACCACCACGCAGACCTTCCAGTGAGCATTACATCCCAATGTTCCACAATGTAACACTATGTTTAAAATATTTTATATCAATTGCAGGACACAGCCACCGTGAAAAATCAAGAAACAGTCTATGTTAAGATATAGTATGGGTTATCATTGTGATTTAGGGAAGTTAATTTAAGTCAGGGAAACTCAACAATAATACTTCTTATAGGCAAAAAACATTAATTACCTAACTATAATAGGTTAATAAGTCAATGTCAATAATAGGTTAAATAATATACTTAGAAATAAGCTGCAGCCTCTATTTAGGTAGTAAGATCTGAATGTAATATCTACATAAATTAGCATTCAGGCCTGCAATTGCTTAAATTGCTTTAGTTATTGTGTAACACAGATGTGTTTAAAAAAAAAAAACCAAAAAACCTTGAATTATAGGTGGACTAAACTAACAAATAAAGTTGGTTATGGGGTAGGGTACTAGGGCAATGTCACTATATGTCTGAATTTAAGGTGAACTTTACTTTCACTGTATGTAAAGTGAAACAATCAATGTGTAAAACTGGATAAATCCTAATAGTTTTTTAATAATATGTGTGCTATGTTGCAGAGTAACATAAGTGCCTATGTTCTAAGATTTGCCTAATCATAGAATGAATGGGTAATGATAAATACAATACTCCCCCGGTTTATGTATAAGTAGGTAATCCGTCAATCACCAAAACTGCCGTCACTAGCTTAAATAATTTCTTGCTAGCGAACCACGGGTACTTTCCACAATTTCAGTTTTTCCATATATGTACTTATTTCCTCTTGAAGTCTTGGATCTAAAGTTTTTGCCAAAACGTAATCTTCGAAAATCTTCGTTGGCTCGTTCAAATCCGTGACAGTTGGTGTTAACGTCGTCTTAAATTTGTCGTGACAAACATAAAATAGCACCGCGAATCGCTTCACAAACAATACAACTGCATTTCAACACAATACTAATTTTAAAAATGCATTAATTTACAGGAATTTGTTGAAAATATAAAAATAACTTAAAATTAAAATACGAAGCTAACACAATGACGTCTAGTCACGACCGGGGCTGCGGTCCGTATCCTCCTAACCATGAGTGTGGTGCGATGACTGATCCCGAAACGCGGACACAAAATGCCCACTTGACGGGTTTTACGTCATGCGCACGGTGGTCGCTAGCCAGTCGGGTTTTTCAAGCCCTACCACCAGAAGTTGGTCACTCGATTAGCACGACCCGGGGATCACGTGTAGGGTCTCGAGGGTAAAACCTACGGACGTGAGCGACTCCAATCCCCGAATATAAAAGATGAGAGATAATTTTTTCGGTGGTATCAAGTCTCGGTCACTACGCAATCGGTAGGAGAGTGGGTTTAAAGCCAAGCAGAACCACAAGGGACTCAAGGAATCTCCCTGATAAATGCCTTTTTTAATTCTAATTTCCCTACTTACAATTTTCTTATCATTACTATATAGATAAAGATTTGTTTTCCAGTTTGGCATTAAATTTTTAAGGAAATTTATGATTGTAGGACTAATCTTATATATTTCTAATATTTTAACTAACCATGAGTGTGGGATACTATCAAAAGCTTTTTTGTAATCGATATATGTACAGTGCAGATTTCTTTTCTTTGTTGTAGCGTGTTTTAAAATTACTGAATCTATAATAAGTTGTTCCTTGCATCCCATGTGGCCCCGCCTACATCCTTTCTGTTCTTCAGCTAGGATGTTATTGCATTCAACGTGGCTGTTAATTCTCTTTGCTATTACGGATGTTATTATTTTATAAATAGTTGGCAAACATGTTATAGGGCGATAATGAGATGGTTGGTGTGAGAATTTCGTTTTAGGTAACATGTAAGTCATTCCTGTTGTTATGAATTCGGGGATACTCTGTTTTCCAGAAATAAGATCGGACAAAATGTTCGCTATGGGTTTATGCATTGAGACTAATTTTTTATACCAAAAATTATGAACTTTATCTATTCCAGGCGCTTTCCAGTTATGTAGTTTAGTTGTTATTTTTCTAATTTCGGCTGCTGATATTTCTACAAACTCCATTTCTGGGATTGTACGCCATCTATTCTCTTCTTCTACTATCCAGTCAGCATTACCATTGTGCACTATTTGTTGTTCCCAAATACCAGCCCAATACGTTTCCATTTGTTCTTGTGTTGGCGTTTCTGTTATATTTTCAGGTAGTTGTATTAGTTGCTGTTTTCCTAAATTCCTGTAAAATAATTTCTCGTTTGTGGCAAAAATACGGTTATCCTTTTTTCTTTGTTCTGATTTTTTATATCGTTTAAGTCTATGGGCTTTAAGAGCTAGTTTCTGTTTAAGTGTATCTAGATACTCTTCTGGTTTCTTGTTGTTATTTTCGTGTCTTGTATGTAAAGCCGTATTTTTAAATATTGCTTCAACTCTTTTGACTATTTTTCTAGATCTATTATTTTTAATGTATTGTGTCAGTTGTCCTATATCTACTCTTAATGTTTCTATATCTTTCTCTAGTCTATACTGCCATGCTGGCTTTAGTTTATGTTTTCTAGTTGTTTCTGTATTTCCTGTTACTTTGTAGTTAAGCTCCTCTGAAATTACTAACGCTGTACAATATATAAGTGTGTGTATATCTGACAATTGGGCATCTGGGGAGATAAACTCATTCAATTTTTTTTTGATTAAATAAATCAATTAATTCAAAAAGCTTAGAGCTATATCGTAGCTTAGGTAATTTAGGTCGAATTGTAGGATCCATCCCAGAGTATAATATTAGAGTTGTTCGTAGCTTATTAATTATTTCTTGTACATATGCATCGTTTATTGGTATTGAATTTACTAGAGTATCTATCTCATTTTCTATTAAGGTGGTGGATGTTTCTGTTTGTGTGAATGTATGTAATGTTTGTGTATTTAGCCTGGATGAGTATGGGGATCGTGTGATCGGAGATGGTCTTTGTATGTGGATGGATGTATGATCTTGTGTATCTTCAGTGCTTTGTGTATTAATACTATTATCATTTTCTTCTTCTTCAAGAAGTCTTCTTACACTATCTTTAAGTTGCCTTAGTGTTTCTTTTGTTAATAAGTTGTTTCTCTCTATTGCTCTTTTTTGGTCTGATATTCTTTGTTGTGAAACATTAATATCTGGGTATTGGAGTGAAAATTGTTCGTGTAGTTTTTGTCTGTATGTTGTCATGTTTGTTTCAAGTTTCGTTATGTAATAGTAGGTACGCATGATAAATAGGTTTACATCACTAGTCCATTTCATGCGCAGCCTAGGTTTTCCTGCTTTGGTGGACGCGGGTAAGAAGGCATTCGCCGCCTGCGTAACATCCTCAGCAGGTGGTGTGACTATAGAGTTCGATGAGATCGGTGATGATTGTAGTGACGGGTTGTATGATATAGTACTTGGGCTGTAATGTTCTGGAGTTATATTAGTGTTCATAGTGTTGTCGGCTGTAGTATTTTCGGGTTGCAAATCCCCGGTGGGAGTCCGCCTGCTCAACTCCTCACCACTGACGGTTTGTACGCTGAAACACCCAGCGTCAGCTCCAGGTGTGCCTCGGCGATAACCCCCGGGAAGCGATCCTCTCAATTTTCTCATACTTCGAGTCTCCATTTTGAATGGGTTACCAGTGCCACGTTAGCCACGCCAGTAATTTCATAATTCGTGTGTCCGCCCCCTACGTGATCAGATGTTCGATTCGGACGAGTGGTTGGATTTTAGGGGGCTTATTATTATTATTATTATTATTAATAATAATAATTGGAAAGTCATCATTTTGGGAAGTTGTCGTTTTGCGAACTTCATTTTAAAAGTTGACCATTTGGGAAAATGACGTTTTGACACAGTTGTCGATTTGAACCTGAAGGAAATAGAGCAATATAACAATTAAGATGTGTAACAAAGAATTGAGCATGATCATTCCACTCGCACGTGACAAAGAAAAGAATAAGTTTAGAATATAAATCGAAGCGTGACACGGAAGCTGCAACGTTGACCGAACCACGGGTTATTGTCTAAGAAAAAATCTATCGCGATCGCTTACAATTTGACAGTCGCAGTCCATCCATTACTGCTTTATAAAAGGAAATCGTCACAGAGTCTTATGTTCACGGCGCAATGGCTGTCAAATTATAAGCGATCGTGATAGATTTTTTCTTAGAAAATAACCCACCAGGGGGCTTGGACAAGTGGCAATCGTTTCGTAGCGAAACGATAACTAAATTCTTCATCGTCTCTGAAATAACGAAAACAAATTCCTAGCCAACGTAAGGATTGGCGATCGCTGTGTCGAATTGTTCTTTCTGTAATAAAACAACATATTGGTCGTGTTAGTACTCAAAACTGAGAAATGGAAAAGAAAAAGTAAAATAAATTATTAAAATAAATATTTTCATTTCATTTCAATGAACAATGACTTGTTTTGCAGTATATACGAAAGTTGTGCAAAACAATTCGCTACTTCTTCGATTCGTTGCGAATCAATATCGATGACTATGATCGATTCGCCACGTTATTTAGCGACCGCGTGTGTCGATCCCATACATTTTGTTGTTATCGAACTTGGTTATCGTTTTTGAATTGTCGCCTTGACTAGGCCCCCAGGTGCCAAAGCTGATCGATCAGTGTCTTCAGTACCTGCTGAGAATAGATCTTTTTCTACCTAACCGTACCTTCTTGTGTCTTCAACCTGACATTGACCTTGCCGTGACTAATTCGGCTACCGAGCAAACCGACACCAAGATTGCACCTTGCCACTGTAACCACCTAAACTTACAACGCTCAACATTAAACATGTTATACTTACACAAGTATGACATGGAGCGTCGGTGGCGCTGTGGTTTCGGCACTTGCCTTCCAATCGGGGGGTCGGGGTTCGAGACCCGCCATGTACCAATGTGTTTTTCGTTTCGAATTTCATATGTACATTTGTCTGACGCTCCTACGGTGAAGGAAAACATCGTGAGGCAACCTGCATACATCTGCGAAGAAATTCAATGATGTATGTGAAGTCGACCAATCCGCACTGGGCCAGCGTGGTTGACTAAGGCCTAATCACCCTTACATAAGGTAGGCTCGAACCCCTCGGTGGGGACGTATATGAGCTGTGATGATGATGATGATGACTTACACAAGTCACACACCCTCATCCATACGCTAACACACCGCTCACTCACACACTGCTCACATAATATTATGCATTCTAGACTAACTTTCCTAATTCAATACAAATGTTGATATTACCAACTATCAACCAACAACAACCTACCGAAATCTTTTTGTTTAAATTACGCCGTCGAAACACTGCTTAGGAAAAAAAATAAGTAAAAACTTTTTGCCGCTGCACTGTCATCTTAGTAGCCAAACTTTGGACGTATAATTTGACTTTAAAATACCCACTATTTTCTTAGTGTCCTTCTAACCGATATTCGGTCACGGCGGCCTCAACAGAGACTAGCCATCTGCGCTGAAAATATTATAGTGCACAAGTGACGGTGCAAACGCAAGTGCACTCTCTGTTGCTTTCACTCGCATCGTTCGATGGGACGGTTAGCTGGCACGGCGAGATCAGACGCAGGCAGGACCCACTGTTTGACGTGCCTTCCGAAGCACGGGGGAGCTCGAGATGTTTCGTATTTTGGCCACCCATCATAGGAATGACCACAGCCAACGTTGCTTAACTTTAGCAAGCGTTCGCTGAGTGCACGTGCAGTGATATCATCAGGGGTCCGAACTGAAAATATTCCCCCACAGGATGAAACATTAATAATTCAACCCAAAAGTCCGGTTAGTGATGATGACATTAATGACTGTCCATACGATGGCATTCAGAAAGCGTAAATTAATTTGAACTTTGTTATTAATCAAGAAGTGAAAGATTAAGCGTTCAATAAGACGGAAGCAATACCACAATAATTATATCGGTTGTTAGTAAACATTGAATGTGATAATGTGTTTTAAAGTATTTTTGTCTTCACATCTGTCGCGATAAATGTGGTAAATAATATAGCTATTTATTAACGCTGATACACACCAAACACAAAAGAAAACAGACAAGGGTTAAATGAGTAATTATTTTGTTATGTGCCTATATTAAAATCTGTTAAGTGTTGAATGATCTTGGTAAGTTAGATTTTTTTTACGTTTTTGTTGGACGTCAATAAGTGCATGTAAAGTTTTATATTAAGTAAAGATTTTTGAGTTTCTTTTTAAAAAAATCATTTATATTCTTTATTGTACACACATTTTTCAAATAGAAACATATTATACAACAAACATGTACAAGGGCGAGCTTATCTCTTGAAGATCTCTTCCAGCCAACCCTAGCGGAAGTGTAAAATTAAGTAGATGCGGGACGGGGTGTACATTTATAATTTTACCTTACTACTATTATAAGTAACATACACAAACACACACACACACACAGGTATATATATATATATATATCACTATGACAAATTCGAGAGCAGATGAGCTTTTAGCTGCTTCTTAAACGACACTATGCAAGTGTTTTTACGGATATCAACCGGCAGAGCATTCCACAGTTGAGCAGCATGCACTGTAAAGGATTTGTGGAAGAACTTTGAGTGATATTTAGGGATATTAAGTGGTTTTGGTATAACACAGGAACGCTTAGGACGGGGATCGGGAGGGAGAAAGTGAAATCGGGACCGCAAATAATGAGGGATCTCAGGATAGTTAAGTATTTCGAATGTGAGGTTAAGGATGTGCATATCTCTGCGTTGACGGATAGGGAGCCACTGAAGTTTGGCACGAAAGTCTGAAACATGATCATATTTACGCAATGAAAATCTGAAACGGATCGCTAGATTTTGAAGGCGTTCCAATTTATTGAGTAAATCTTCAGTGGCGTCCAAGTAACAAACATCAGCATAGTCGAGAAGAGGGAGCAAAAGTGACTGAGCAAGCATAACTTTAGTTTGGAATGGCAAAAAATACTGTAGCCGCTTGAGGGAATGATAAGTAAAATGCGTACGACGACTTAAATCATTAATATGAGCTGACCACGATAGTGTTTTGTCCATGATTATGCCTAAATCTTTAGCTTTTATAGAAAAAGGAATATGGACACCACTAAACAGGACCTTAGGAAGCACATCAAGGTCAAGCTTTCCATATAACCGGTTTTTACCTATTATCATAGCCTGCGACTTGCTTGGGTTGACTAGAAGTCATTCAGTCATTTTAATTTTTTTGACATTGAAACCAATGTTTCAAATTCAAATAATAAAATCCGTGTTAAAGTACGATTATATTATTATTGTTTTCAATATTCCCGTTTAAGTACTTCTCGAACTGAGAAATATCTCATGAGTATTACACTCAAAGTAAGAAGTGACTTGGCTATGTCCGGTATTTCCCTGATATTGGCAAAGTCCATGGGCGGCGCGGCGGTTACCACTTACCATCAGGTAGGCCGTCTGCTAGAGATATTTCTATCTAATCCATACTTTCATGCGAAAGTAACTATGTCTATCTGTCTGTCGCGCTTTCACGCCAAAACTACTGAACCGATTAAGATGAAATTTGGTATAGACATAGCTTGAGTCCCAGGAAAGGACATAGGATAGCTTTTATTGCAGAAATTACCCCTTCAGGGGAAGGAAGTTTGTATGGGGCATCAATAACCGCTGAACCTATTTAGATGAAATTTGGCATGGAGATAGTTTGAGTTGTGGGAAAGGATAAGGAATAGTTTTAACCACGAAATCATTCCTTAAGGGTGTAAAAAGGGGGGGGGAGGAGAATTTGTAAAGGGAATCAATAAAAATGGATTTTCAAGCGGACGAAGTCGCCGGCAAAAGCTAGTATCATAATATTATCGCGTAGGTAAATACAAGCACATTTAAATGTAAGATAGATAAAAGTAGTCATAATATTATATGTACCTACGTACGTGTAGTATATCCAGTCTGTAACTACAAGTAGATAACAAATAGTCTATTATTAGCAACCTGTGAATATAAATAGTTGTCCGTGCAGTGACGGGAATACATTTGTGTCGCCGCTTTTGTTCTTCCCACATGTTGTCATAAAGCAGACTTTGTACCAGAGTCTTCTGTAGGGTACCTCTTACCTGTTGCGCTACTAAGCAGCGTTGCTGTGTTCCGGTTTGAAGGAAAAGACAGACATTGAAATTACTGGGTCTGTAACATCACAACCATGTCCGGTCAGTACCTGCACGATACGGAATGAGAGAGTGCCCTGCCGGCGCCCTACCCACTCCTCCAACACCGCACGGATCGCTTCTATCGTCCGGTGGCCGGCAGCTGCGAAGGCGAATGCCTCGCTCCATCGACGCAGAGCCTCCGTCTGCGCCTGGGTACGAACCAGTTCCACTTTCTCAGGAGCGGATCGTCCCCCCCGTTCTATAATGGCAACCCCATGACGTTGCACCTACGCATGGACGCGTGCATCGACATCCCACGGCGTTTGGCCCGCAAGAACGTAGGCCGCGCCGCCTAACCATGATCGGCCAAAACAATATTAAAACCGCACTGACAGCGGGATGGCGCTTTACCACTAGAAAGACCGCAGTCGTCAAATTGACGATTCCACGAAGTAAAATGATAATATTTTTAAAGTTATGCCTCGCTTAAACTTGACACTCTTTGACTTTTAATAATTTGTAGTTTTATAGACCCTGTTTAAATATAAAGTTGTTATCTTCATTAGTTTTCGAAATACAAAGAGTCATACCTACAAAGACCACAGTCGTCAAAATGACGAAGTACAACGAACTTTATTATTGTAGGTACTAGACGGTACTTAGAATTATTTGTTTACATTATAAACCGCTAAATATTTTGTTATGGTTTCTTATTGTTGCATTGATTTACTATTAGTAAATCAATGTATTGTTGGATCAGTGCTGAAACTCAGTAGTCGTGTGTAAGCTGAATAAAGTATTTGATATAATAATTGTGTTCATCTTCATCTTCAAATATTATAAAGAGGAAAGATTTGATTGTTTGTTTGTATTGAATAGGCTTCGAAACTACTGAACCGATTTTGATGAAAGTTGGTATATATAGGGATAGTTCGAGACCAGCGGAAGGACATAGGGTAATTTTTCTAAGGGAAAAAATATCCCACGGGAAAACAAAAATAACGCGGGCGAAGTCACGAGTGGAAAGCTAGTTTTGAATAAAATCAATATGAGTGCGCGTAAAAATCTTTCCGAGTTTGAAATAGAGAAGCAATTACAAAATGTTCGAGATATACCTTATTCAGAATCTGAATCGGATGGAGAAGATACTAGTAGTATTGCAGATAATGTAGTTGATAAAATTTGGTGTAGTTATTTTGGACCAAATGGCCAGGAAATATTCCCTGAAAGCTGGTACTCGTATATGGCCTATGCACGTATTTTATAATGTTTTAGACATAGCTGTTATAAATTCATGGGTTAGGAATTTTTTCATAAAAAAATTCTCATACCAATATTTCTCGCCATAATTTCACACTTCAACTCGTTTGTGAATTACGAGCAGCACATCAAAAAAATCGTGCAGGTCCGGCTCGTCCACTTTATATTACCGAAAATATAGATATGGTAGAAGAGACTAAGTCAAACAAAAGACGAACTTGTCAAATAAATACAAATTTTAAAAGAAATAAAACTTCTTGCTTTTGTGATAGTTGTAAGAAACCAGTATGTGGGAAATGCATAAAACATACAAAAAAAAAAACAATAATTTGCACTGATTAAAATAAATTTAACATAATATATACATAATTATAAAGATAGTATAATCATGTTTTTCTGTATAAATCTTATTATAAAACCTTTTATAAAACTTATTATAAACATTAGAGGAAACCCTAGCGTCAAAATGACGACGTTGGTCTTTTTAGGTAGGAAGCGGATGCCGGTCTTTATAGTGTTACAAGCAAGAGCGGTGCCTCTGTTTCCATATTGTTTTAACCTTGCTATAAGCGATCATGCTAAGGCCCGTGAGCCGTTCGTTAGTCAGCACTGTTCCCCATGAGCAGGTTATAGATGAGCTTGTTTTCCGCGAGGGTTCGTAATCTAGTACACCATTCCACACATATATCTAGATTCACAATACCGAGCTTATTGTCTATCTTAAACAAAAGCCCCGATACAAAGTCAACCAGCCTCATACAGCATCCGAGGCACGTAGAGCGGAGCCGGTGTAAGGCACGCGTCACATTCGGGGCACCCGATGCGGTATTTGCATCAATTTGCATCGGAGTCTATTCCGGACTGAGCGCTGGGTATTGGGAGCAACAAAATTGTTGGTACATTTGCGCTATATGCATTTGCTATTTACATACCTATATGCTCGTGTTCGGATTAACTGTGTAATGCCAGAGTGTAAAAGTACGCTGTGTTGCTGATTAGTTACAAACAAACCAGCTTTTTTACACAACAAGAAAGGTCATGGCCTTAATCTCACTTGATGGTGATGACTGGTGATACAGCCACAGTTGGAAGCGAACTTTACCTGGACTCCCCAAAAACTGAATAACTTAAACCTTACCTCTAATTTCTGAAACACAAAAATGTTATTAGCATTACGATGACGAACAAGCGATGACTGATTCATACGTCAACCTATGAACAGGTGCTGCTAAAGGGGACTGGTCATTGTCCCTTGTGTTTCTGAAAAGTTATTTTAAATTTCTGTTTTATTTGCCCTATATTATCCCACTACTGGGCAAAGACCTCCCCTTCCTTTCTCCATTCTTCGCGGTCTTGGGTAAGTCCCCCCCCCCTCCCTAAAACCTCACTCTATCGTTTTCGGGGTCTACCGCGACCACGTTGCCCGTCCGATGGTACCCATTGGCTGACGATTCGCGCCCAGCGGTCAGCGGACCTAAAATGGCCGCATCGCAGAATCATAATACGAATCATATTATGATTCATATTATGCATTGAGTGCAATTCATCATAGCTTCTATTCTATTTGACTGCTTTGTATGAAGATTCGTTAAATGGTCCTAATTGACACTTTACCAATGCCTTTTTTGTGGACCATTTTACGAATATTCATACAAAGCTGTCAAACAGAATAATTGCTTATGATGAATCTCCACGCACTCCATTCATAATATGAATCATGATCGAATACGAAATCGAATCATCGTATTATGATTCTGCGATGCGGCCTTTTTAGGTCCGCTGCACTCATTCGGCTCACAAATCCTGCCCAGTCCCACTTAAGGCGTGCAGCTTTTCGTCCCACGTCAGCTATTTTTGTCAGAGGGCCTATAGTGGTAATTCTTGTTTAATCTAGCTGTTTTATATCTAACATATTACGCTCCATAACTCTTTGGTCTCTTTTGGAAATCGGTAAGAAAAGGAGATAGATCGTTGAATTGAAAATGCCTGAAAAGCTTTCTGGTCCTTAAAAAGGACAACTTTCTAAAAGGAGAACTTCCTATCTCGCTAAAACGTAAACTCGTCGGTCTCGCGCCCACTCATAACCAAAAATCTCATAACCAATACGTAAAGGTCCCACTCATAACTGCTGATGTGAGAAGACGAAACTCATAACCAACACAACTACACAATTATGTACAGTCGCTTTAATAATTATTAACAAAAAAGGGTGAATAATATTTTAAATCAAAGTAAAAAGCTTGGTAAAAAAAAAATTAAAAAAAAATAAAACCGACTTCAAAAACACTAAAAACTTAAAAATAATATAAGAATAGGTACAGACAACATCACACTTCTACTATATTGAAGTCGGTGACAAATTTTAACACTTTCTAGGAGATCATCGTTTGGCGCCGACTTCAATATAGAAGTATGATGTTGTCTGTACCTATTATTTTTTGTAATTTTTTTTTTATTTTTAACCGACTTCAAAAAAGGAGGAGGTTATCAATTCGGTTGTATTTTTTTATGTTTGTTACCTAATAACTCCGTCATTCTTAAACTGATTTCCAAAATTATTTTTGTATTCGATAGAGTATACTACAAGGGTGGTCCCATGGTCACCAAAGTCAGGATCTGATGATGGGATCCTATAGAAAATTAAGGAAAACTTTTTAGTGAATGAAATCTTTTCAGTTAAAGAAACCCTAATTTATTAAATTAGTGTTTTCCTCTATTTTCTATGGGATCCCATCATCAGATCCTGACTTTGGTGACCATGGGACCACCCTTGCAGTATACTCTATCGAATACAAAAAGAATTTTGGACATCGGTTTAAAAATGACGGACCTATGAGGTAACAACCATAAAAAAAACAACCGAATTGATAACCTCCTCCTTTTTTGAAGTCGGTTAAAAAGTGGTGTAAAGAGGCATCTTGCAGGTCGGCAAGGTGAGGGTGGCTATTGCGGTGTGTAATCTCTCTCCCGCATTAATATTAGACAGCACAAACAATACAGAAGACAAAATGTAATTTATTTTTACAAAAAATTAAACCGACTTCAAAAACACCAAAAGTTATAAATAATATAAGAATACAAACAACATCAAAGTTTTTATATTATCTTTTTAGTTAATTTAAAATACCAAAACCTTATCCTAAATGTAACAAATACTTTTCTGAAAACCGCATCAAAATCGATTCAGCCAAACGCGAGATAATTGCGGACAAACATACAGGTCAAACTGAGAACCTCCTATTTGAACCGACTTAGAAAATGGAAGAGGTTCTATGTTCGACTGTATCTATCTTTTTGAAGTCCGTTAAAAAGGATCTGCTTATTTCATAAATGAAATTTCTTCCAGCAGACCTGCGAAAGGAGAAATATATTAGAATTTGCGTGTATTGTAGCTTAGAAGGCGATCAAATAGTAAAAAATATATAAACATAAAACCATACTACTTATATAACATACTAAATAAAAATATGTAGAAATACATATTACACAAATAATATGAATATTGTTAAATTTTTATATATCATAATTAGGACTTGGATAGATAGTATTCTCTTATGCGGCGCTTGAAAGATTAGATGAGATGTAGCTATCAGGACAAACTAATTCTCAATCACTTCTCAATATTGTTATTTTTGTTGAAGATGTCACGGAGAGGATCTATTTATGCCTTCCTCGCACTAAGATTTGTTTAGTGCTTACCGGTGGTACTACCGTTGGTACTACCGTTGGTACTACTGTTAGTATAACACTACAGGTATTTGTAGCCCGATCCCGGATTTGGTGACAATGAGACTTATCGAGAACTATACCCCCTCAAACAAAAAAAAATATTTTCCAAATCCGATTAATAAATGACAGAGTTATGAGGTACCAAACGTAAAAAAAGAACATACAATGGAAATGATAAAGTCCCCCAATTTGTTATGGCGGTTAAAAAATGAAATGACTCGCAATTGAAAGTTGCGTTAAAGTTGCTTTTAAATAATTTTTATTAAAGCGTTCCTTAATTTCTTCAAAATAATATAAATATTAAAACCGATAGTTACCCACATGGTGTTCTTTGGTGTCGAAGATAATAAGTAGTACTACAGGCAAAATTATTCACCCGTAGTACTACCGGCGCGTGAGTAGTACCACGGCACAGAATATATAATAGTACTCCATAACCACGGGTAAGCACTGGATTTTTTGTGTATTGCGTCTTGAAATGGCAGTTAAGACTGTGTTGCTGTTTGTACTGTAACTAAATATTTATTTTTAGTATGAAATAATACTCGTAAAACAAAAAGTACCTATTACTTTAAAGTTAGTATGCAAGTATACATATAATAGTAAGCAAGCACTATTGGTCTCAACTGTACTCCAATATAGTTCACAGTTTAGGTATTTGCTTTTTTTATGTTCGGTTATGAGTTACTCCTCGAAATTAAATATTTTATAAGTTTAAAATATATTTCATAACCATGGTTATGAGTGGGTCCTTAAGTCAGTTATGAGTCACCACATTTAATCCAGTTATGAGTTTCTGGTTATGAGTGGGCGCGAGACCAACTCGTCGACATATAAATTCTGTCTATCCTAACCTACGGTGCTCAAACATTGTCGCTTACTGAACGTCACGAGTACAAACTCAAGATTTTTAATTATCCTTTTATTTCTTTTCTTTTGTGACATGCAAATAAGGAGAAAAAAATGACTTTTTTACCTGACCTATTCTTCGCACTCTAGTTCCAAGAAGAGAAGCCTCTAAAATTTCCAAACGGTTGTAGAGGCAACTTTTTCTCATTCACTTGTATTTGCCTATATCTTAATTATGTTTGAGGTGTATAATAATATGCATGCAAAGATTAAATTAGTAATTGTTAAATATTAGACGTATGTTAGTTCTTAGATAATGATGTTTTGCCATTTTGTTTTGACGTTAAGTTGGCACATAAAAAAAATGAATCGCGGTTCGTTAGTCTCTTTTACACTCAAAAGTGTAACTCTTTAACCTTCAATTAAATTCTTGTATTGGTCAAGTTGACGATACAGGAATTTCATCATCATCATCATCATTTCCGCCCAGAGACGCCCACATAGGCCTTAATTTAATTGAAGGATATAAGGAGTATTTATTTTTTCTTTTGTTTGGCTTGAAAAGAAAATATATTATAGGTAAAATCGTTAGGAAACGCTATAAAATTAAGAAAATGACGGTACACTTCACGATTAATCATTAAGATCTGTCACCTGTCCAGCTGATACAAAGTTAACGGTCGGATTGTTGAATAATAAAGAAGTTTTGAAATAAAGATGTATGATTCGAATCGATTTAATGCTTAATTTATTGTGTGGCCAAAATAAATAATTGTTCTTTCTTTTTTCTTTCCTTCTTTCTGATTCCGGAATGAAGTTTTATATTGTAGTTACTCTAAACCATAATATTTCACCCGCTGAACCTGGGCTTGAATTATGAGACAAGCTGAAATTTGAAATACAAATCACAAAATTTGAAAGCTCAAAAATTCAAACTCAAACTTTCAATCCCTATTTCACCCTCTCAACTTTTGATTTCTTGACAAAAAGTAGTTTATGTCCTCCGTCTAGATCCCATCTACCTTTATAACGAACTTCATCAACATCGGTGATTGTAACATTATACCCAATATTTATAACGTTTTTCTCATCAAATATCACATCAAAAAACCACTCTAAAGTCCCAAGAAACGAATTCCTTAAACGCCAAACCACAGCTCACTTCCAACTAATTACCGTTGGCAAATCTGTGGCATTCTAGCAGTAAATTGAAATTCCCGGTTGTAAGCACTGCCGCTATGCATAATAGACACGTCGTCGGATTAAGGCTAAGCTAAGATATTGTTCGGCATTAAGGCTCCTGCTATCTGTATCGGTTTAGGCATCTAGCCGCTTAATTAACCCGGGCTTTATGCCGGGATTACTTTTAAGACGTGAGTTGGCAGCAGCTTAAGGTGGTGCGCTACTTCGCATATCAGGACTGGTCGTTAGGTTTTACTCCTCTAATGTGACGAGAAGGTAGGTCTCTGTAACAGTAGTATCATTAAGTGTGCTCATTATAATTTCATCAGGAATATTGATGTGCTACTTAAAATACACAATTTTTGGTTTGAAATGTGATACTCAGCCCACCTGGGCGTGACTTGGAAGCATTGCGCTGAGACAGGGTCCTCTGTTGGCCTTGTAGACTTTCTATGGTTACTCATTTTTACTCCATTTTTTTGTTTCGTTGCTTTATGTTCCTAACTCTTGTCTTATCCTTATTGTATTTTATGCGTGTATCCAATAAATGCTTTTTCTCATTTTTCTTTCGTTCTTTCTGATACAAATTTGGACATACGGTAAATGATCTACCTGAGCATCCTTTGCATGTGGATCATTAAAATTTTATTATAGTTCTTAAATTGATATATCAGTCTTACTATTAGTAATCATTAGTAATCATTATCAGTTTCTATTAGTCTGAATTCCTTAATTCTACTGCTTGGGAGATTTTAAGAACTGATTCGTCATTGGTCTGGAACGGTATCACGTGGCGATAAAATTTCAATAACAGCTTCCTCAGATGTAGGTCTTAAGGCCAATTCTACTAAAAACTTACAACCGAAACGAACCTAAATCATTGCCTCCTCAACCAATCGAAGCGCATAGATTGTCTTTCAAGTGATCAATGACGTAATAATGTCGCGTTTTGATTGGTCGAAAACAACGGTTCAGTTTCGATTAGCATTAGCTTATTAGCAGTTATTGGTTTATTGATACCAGGGTTGGTTTACCAGAGACCTGTATCAGGGTCCGCCTGCATGAGTACCTCTGTCTTACCTATTTCTGCCGCAAAGCAGCAGTGCTTGCTGTGCTCCGGTTTGAAGGGTGAGATAAGGCAGTAAAATTACTGGGTACCTACCGTGACATTACATCTTTAGTCTCACGTTTGCTGTGGTTCTTGTGGTGATTGCAGATTTGCTGCGAATCTCACAAGAGCCACATGTACTATAGACGATTGTCACCACTTACCATCAGGTGGGCAGTATGCTTGTTTACCAACGTAGTTGTATAAAAAAAATTGGTCCTCAGATCGATGGAGCACTAAGCGTTGCGATATATAAAACCGTTACGACGCAAAACTGATCACGGACAAAATGACCCTTATTATGTTTTTTTTAATATAGGTATAGAACAAGAGCATTTAAAATTGTGACAAATTAATTGTATTCAATTAAAATATACATAAATTATTATATATACATACAAGTAATTAATAAAAAAACGTTTGAAACTCTTTGCAGCATTAGGCTCTTGATTCGCTGTGCTCAAGGGCTCTGGGGTCCTTTTTGGATCATTTGACTGGCGGCGAGGGCTTAATTTCTTTGAAATTTTACCCGACATGAGAAATGTTTTATTTTTCAATCGGTTCAACGAATTGTTGCCACGGACTGGCTCTACCACTCGTCGCCAGCAGGCGAGTGTTTACGACAAGCGAACCCGCGCAACGTATGCGATTTCCAACGAGAAATTGAAAAATTTAAGGCCCTTGTTCGTGAGCGTCGATAGACTGTCGAAACCGCTTAAAAGATAGGTAGGAAACTTGGAAGGTCTAAACATTCTTAGGCTCGTATTAATAAATACATCTCAAAGTTGAGTATTCACTGAAACCTGTATACAAGAGTTAAAGGATGAAAATACACCACATTTTTATGCCAAAAGATGTCAGAATTAAGAAAGAGAATTAAGGATGTCATTAATTATAGCACATAAAATTATGGTTAAGCATTTTAGGACTACCAAAATGATGTCAAAAGAAATCAGGGATTTCGTTACGAATGCTTAAAAATATTATGCAAAAAAGTTATGCTAAAAAAAATATAGCAAGCGACTTTATGACAAGCTAGATGAACGATCCCCGTCAAGGATCCCTCTGACAAGGACTATAACTGCTTCCGAGGTCTAGTGGTTGAGACCACTGGTTGTTAATGAGGTGTTCCGGGGTTCGATTCCTCATGGGGCACAAATTTTTCTGCCCGCTTTGGTTAGTGGCAAGGTTTTAAGCCCACCTGGCTAGCTACCACCGACTTACCTATGTTTCTTACCATAATAAGAGCCATAGTAAGTTAAAAGCGTTGTTGTATTCCGACAATCAGAGGTAAGATAGCCAGTTCCTCAGTTGTTGAGGACTTGAAAACAACCTTATCGCTATCCATCTTGGCCTTATCATCACTTGGGATCAGACCTCTTAGACAAAAGCCATAGGCTAAGTTTCCTGCAGTCGTTCCGCTGAAAAAATGTATGGAGATGACATTAGCTGCGGAAAAAATAGCATGAGGTTGTCACAAGCTAATGTCATTTCCATACATTTTTTCTGCGGAACGACTGCGGAAAACTTAGCGTGTGGCTTTTGTCTAGGGGGCTGGTGAGATAAAGGTCAAGAAGTCTACTTGCTAAAGATAAAGTGATGAAATGATTTAAACAACAGTAGGGGAACCCCTTGAAACTTGGTACTATGTATTCCTAGGTCAATTGGCTCGTTTTAATATATTTCCGCGCTATTCAATTCTTTTGTCTGTGGCATTCGGTACATCACTGCCGACTTTCCAATGTTAAAGTAGTCGCTTACCGTTAATAAGTCGGTGTTTGGTGCTATTAAAGTAGAAACTTTTTTTGCTGATTTTTTTTTATATACTTTGAAGTCTATTAGTTTTGTAAAAGCCGCTTAACTTTTATATGCCACCAAATCTTTGATTTAACAAGTTTTTAGACAATGATAAACTTACGAGATATGTAATCTAAAAATATTTGAAATCAACCGTTTTCTACAGCATTGAAGGAGTGTTGTACCTCGGTCACTGTCGATCAGTTGTACCTTGATACGATGAACGTTATGTTGATTTTGTGATTTAAATATCTCACTAGAACTAATAGTGATTATGCTCAATGTGTCCTAGGTACACCTTGCCGAGGTACATCAGGTGTGTTGTACCTTGGCCTTATTTACCATTTTTTTAAATAGGTATCTTAAACACGGGTAAGTATAAAATTTACATTTTTGATATTTTAGAGGTTGATATTCAAATAGTTGACCTTCCAAAATATGCAAAAACGGGTTCTGTATAGTACGTCAAAATACAATAAAAAATACATATGTCAAAAACTGTCCTAGGTACAACAGATTCCCTACTGTTAATTTATACTCGAACGTATTATACATATCGTATTATATATCGAATCTCAACTGTAACAGCTGAAGATAAATTAAAATCGATGAACTGTCATCAATTACTACATCACCCGCGCCCCTACGAACAATTTCTTAGTATCAGCAGCTAGACACTTAATTACAAACAGCCGGGTTATATTCGGACTTTATATCTTTTTCGCGTGGCCCAAGAATTTGGCGGCAGGTTGACTTTTTTAAAAGAGAAAGAATAGTGATCCTAAAAAGGCCGCATTGGCATAATCATTATGTGATCATAATATAATTCGTATTATGAATTGAGTGCAATTAGAAAGAGTATACCATCACATTAGGTGGGAAGAATGGATATTTTTATTTTTAACAAACTTCACAAAAAGACGGAGGTTATCAATTCGACTGCATGTTTTTTTTTGTTTGTTGCCATATAACTCTCTCATGTATTAGCCGATTTAGAAAAACCTTTTTTTGTTTCAAATCGAGGGAAATTCATAAATTTATAGGCAAGTCCAAAGTGTTTCATGTTTTTTCTGAAGCTATTCAGATATTTGCGTCTGGTAGTCATGATGAGCCAAGCTAATGATGAAAGAATCCTTCACTTTTAAGCTAATGATGGAAGAATCCTTTACTTTTAGAAGTTAGATGTTAGGTAGTTTTTAAATACAATGGGTACGTATTGACTCTGAGTTGTATTCATACTAAAAATATTTAACTTAAATAAAAACCGACTTCAAAAAAACAAAAGTCTAACATAATATAAGAATACAAACAACATTGCATTTTTTATTTTGAAGTCCGTGCCAAATTTTAGCTCATGATCAATCGATCATCCGCACCGCGCTCAACATAAAAAACAATCGAATTATATTTATTATTTATTGTACACAACAAAAACAAAATAGTGACAATCAAATGATGTACAAGGGCGAACTTAACTCTTTTAGAGATCTCTTCCAGTCCAGCCAACCCTAGATGATGCATGGAATAATATTAGCGGGACGATGGTGTACATTTACATGAAAAGACAATATATTATATACCTACATAGATACATATGAACAATATATAAAGGATATCAGATTACGATAAATTCGAGAGTAAGTGAGCTCTTAATCTACTCTTAAACGTAGTTATGGAAGAACTTTTACGGATGTCAGCTGGGAGAGCATTCCACGTTATTGCAGCGCGTACAGTAAAAGAGTTGTAAAAGTACTTCGAATTACATTGAGGGACATCAAGGGGTTTGGGAGTGACACAGAAACGCACAGGGCGAGGACCAGGTGGTAATACATGGAAACGGGTCCGCAAATAATCAGGGATGTGGACAGTGAAGAAATTTGTAAGTAAGACAAAGGATATGCATGGGCATGCGTTGACGTATAGGGAGCCACTGAAGCTTAGACCGGTAGTTTCATACGTGATCATATTTTCTCAGAGAAAATATAAAACGGATAGCCAGATTTTGTAGGTGCTCGAGCTTATGAAGTTTGTTGAGGCTATGGCTTAGCCGATTTTGAAGTTGGTTCAGACAGGGCAATTTCAATGAGGATGACGGCTTTTTGTGTATTGGATTTAATTAAAATACTGGAGGTAGACCCTGTACCAGGGTCGTCTGCTTAGGTACCTCCGTCTTACCTATTTCTGCCGCAAAGCAGCAGTGCTTGCATTGCTGTGTTCCGGTTTGAAGGGTAAGATATGGCAGTGAAATTACTGGGTACTGTGACTTTACATCTGGTGTCACAAGTTGGCAACGTTCACTGTGGTTCTTGTGGGGGTTGCAGTTTTGCTGTGAATCTCACAAGAGCCACATGTATTATAGGTGACTGTTACCACTTACCATCAGGTGGGCAGTTTGCTTGTTTGCCAACTTTCTGCAATAAAAAAATATCCAAACGACAAAGTTATTAATAATGCAATTTATTTAGTAAGGAGTGTCTATCGCGCTGACAATTTTAAAAGCGAGAAGATAGTGTGTACGTCAATTTTGAATTTTTAACAGTTGTGGCCATTGCGATGCGATCGCTGCGCCCCCGTGTGGTAGTAGTTGTTGTCCGCTGCGTTTTGTCACTGCTTGATGCTACTAAAGGGCGTCAACAAAGTTATTCTTCAGTGGCAATTATATGTATGTTATAAGCATAAGGAGTAAAATAGGGGTTGAAAGTTTGTATGGTACTTAGTTACATTGAAAGCTGAAAGTATAAAACTTGAGGCACATAAATAGAAGTGAGTAAGCAAGTGTTTTACTTTTTTTGAAAATTCCATCTTTAAAGAGATGAAAAAAGGGTTGTTGGCGTAAATAAGGGGAGGGACTTGAAGTCCGGACACACCCCCCATTGAAAAATCTACTTATACTAGATAGAATAAAGTTTTCCTCCAAATAAAAGTTTTGTATCAGTATATATAAAGCAAATTGAAGTCTTAAACTAGACCCCTCCCCCATTGAAAACAGTCATTGTTACTAACAGTGGAGAGAGCCCAACGAGCGGTACTGAAAGTATCTACATTCCGTTCCTTTCTTTACCCCACACACCTATTGTATATGAATTGTAAAGTGTTAACTGTTAGAAAACTATTCATAATGAGCACAGTCTTTAAGGCGCATAGTGCTCCCAATGACCTTGCGTCGATTGTCCCGCACTGATTACATAGGAGTGAGTGAGTGAGAGTGAGGGGAATATTTAAGCAAACCTTTACGCGTAAGATGAATTATTTCAATTAAAAATTAATAAAGGCGAATAAGAAAAATCAAAAAAACCATCCGCTATTTTTCACTTTATTTATTGAAATCGAAAGTATATGATTTAACCTAATATTTACGACGCGATTAGGTTTAAAGTTTTAAAATAGAGAAATATTGTTCACTTTATTTATTGTAATCGGAAGTATATGATTTAACCTAATACGAGTATTTACGACGCGATTAGGTTTAAAGTTTTAAAATAGAGGCATGTTTGGGTCACATTTTAACCAAGTTTTAATTAATTTATCAAAAAATTAAAAATACCATCCTCTAAAGAATGCGTTGAATAATAACATATCTTTTTAGAAAGATTTTTATTTAATATTTATGAAGAGAACCGGTTTTTTTCTGCAGTGATTTTTTTATGATTGACCCTACTATGCGCCTTAAACAGCATTCTGCACTTACCTAGAGTACTGAACTTATTAACAAAAGGCGAAAAGATATTTGCACTCAAAACATGCTTTCCTGAGCAATTTTTTTGTGTTTTTGGGTCCGTTTCTCTTTAATAGATTAAACGCCGAACTTTGTATATATAGTTATTCCTATAATAGAACCAAAAGATTACTCCAAAAAGAACTTCAAGAAATGTCGTATGATGATACAGAAAAATTACTTATAGGTCCTAATTTTTTTTTATTTATGATTTATTTAGGGGCTTTTAAACATCGCTGAATATGCCAGCCCCATCATACCCTTAATGCTAGTTGCTACATAATTATAGTGATACTAAATAATTTGTATTGCTTGATGTGTCATCTCTGTGTAGACTGTGTGATTGTGTGTGTATTACGTAATTCTATGTGGCTCATTCGTATTATTGTATTGTTTTGCATTTGATTGCCCATATTTTAAACATGTATTGTATTTGCCTGAAACACAGGTTAACCCTAGTTCAGTCTCACGTTATAATGTACCTTTTACCAATTTTGTCTGAATTTAATGTTATATTATATCATAAGTTATTGAAATAAAAAATTTGAATTTGAATTTTATATGTAGAGTGTAATCAGCTAATAAATCAATGTTATTTTCGAGAGGAGAGGTCCTGGTAATCTGTATGACAGGATCTATCCTAGTGTAGATGCCAGATGTAATGTGAGAGGCATTACAGTCTATTGTCTGTGTTGAACATTTAGCTGCTATTATTATTTATTATTGTAAAACTGTTTTGTGAAAGAGAAATAATAAATTATTATTATTATTAATAGAAAAGTAAGTTAATAAGCTACTAATGTATATGATGAGAAAAATTATGGCTATTGTACAAAATATATTGTTCATTACTCTCAACTAGCAAATCATTAACATACCATTCTTTTCAATTATGCCATTTATCACGCACTTATACAAAGTCTTTCCCCGTGGTAAAACTGGATTTTCTTTGCATAATCACGTCGTCAACATTTACAGTCTCATTACAAAACCTGGGGGATTATTGTCTAGGAAGAAAAATCTATCGCGATCGCTTACAAATCGACAGTCGCAGTCCATCCATTACTCCTTTATAAAAGGAAATCGTCACAGAGTCTTATGTTCACGGCGCAATGGCTGTCGAATTATAAGCGATCGTTATAGATTTTTTCTTAGACAATAACCCACCGGGTCTAAACTTAGTCTTGGTTTAAACCTTAGGCTGTCTCTATCTTGTCCTATCAACACAAGTGAAAGCGCATCAGGTTTAAACCAAGACTAAAGCTCGTTTAGATAGTCGTATCTCAAGTATGAGGCCGATTTTGAGCTGTAGTTTTTGACAGATGCCACCGTAAGAGCGTCGAAATGTACATGTGAAATTCGAAAAACAAAAAAGACATTGGTATCTACATGGCTACATGGATACTACTGAGCGTTTTGTGCGTCGCGTATTTGCTACGCGCCCGCGATGCTACGCATGCATTCGCAGCGTGTTTGCTGCGTCCCAGTTCTGCTTTGGAAACGGTCGCAAACCGCTGATACGATAAGGCCCTAAGACCCTAAGGATTTTTCTTTAAGCATGAGGAATAAAGTTAGTTATTACGATTTCACGGCGAATTTTTTTTTATTACAGAACTAACTTTAATTTAATTCGCGGACGTCCTTCTCTTCCAATTGCTTTTCCAATTCTAGTTATGTAGTCTTGTTGAAATGACGACCTACCAGACGTAATTGCTTGACTAGTGCTTAAATTGAATTCAATTTTGGCAAACTTATTGAACAATTAGCTTTCGCAAGAAAACTTTAGTTTCCTTTGTCACGTTGTTACATCAGAATTTTGATTGTAAAGGACTCTTGAGGTAATTAAGTCTAATATTAGAAGTTACTATCAAATCGTATCTTTTGCAACTACTTACTTTATCTAATGTCAATTCTCTACAATGTTGCAACTAATGTATACTCTGCACATGGATTTATCAATCTATGAAGATAAAGATATCGCGACAATGAGTCATCTCTCGTCTGTCGCGATAGTATACGTTTTATGGCCCTACTGAAAAGAAAACATATAATTTGCCAATGTGTAGGCGTTTAACCCGGTTCGTAGTTATGTGTAGTTTGGGCAATTTTATTTATCTATCGTCTCCATCTTACATCGACTCATCCTTTACATGGAATCCAAACATTACATAATCCATCCATATATTCTTGGGTCTTCCTCTAACCTTAATTCTGTCTGTATGTATGTTTCCAGCGTTACTGATCCACCCTTACTTCTAGCGTTTCCTTTGTCAAATCAAAAGAGGTTATTAAGACAATCAAACAAATTACTTTTCACTATAATTATTGGAAATAAAAGGATCTCGGTTGAGAAGGTAACATTGAACTTTTGTATGAAACCGCAGATAGTTTAATAAATTGAAGTACCTAAATATATTACGCATATTAATCACGTTCCGAACTAGGTTAAATGTGGTATACACTCATGCAGTTGCTTTTCATTTCCACCACACTGAAAGCTCCACGTGATACAAAAATAACTGGCGCGGGGCCATTTTGAAAATGAATTCAAGCTAACATAAGGAACATTAATTTCTGGCTAAGTTTAATGGGGTATCTACTCTTACAGTATTTCTCTATTCATTTTCACCACTTAAAACTCCACGTGAAAGTATAAGTAAGTAAGTATAAGTAAGTGTAAGTAAGTAGAAAGTAATAAATAAAAAAATGCGTAATAAAACCTAACTGCGTGATCTTCATGGCTATCTTATGATTTTAATGGTCTTATTACCACGGTAGAGTATGTGCAGTTTCAAGAAAATATATGTATATTTTAAAATCTCCTTTCACTCGTCGCTTGCACCATGCAAGCTAAGATGCTATCACTTACAGCTGGTCTGACCCACAAGCAATCAATCATGGGCAGGCATCATTCCACTGATATTAATTATATTAGACCCGATTATATCATGCTAAATATTCTTTCAGATTTATCGATGTCCTGGTGCTTTGGAGCCACTTTATAAATACGAATGGAATAAGGTTTAGCGTGTTGTAAGGTGTAATGTAAATATCCGTTGAAATGAAATTTTAGTTCAGTTATTCCATTCTCACCGGGAGATAATAATACAAGGAAAAGTAAAGCTCTAAATAGACGAACTGCATTTGAATTTATACGTACTTTTATTCGACCCTTGTACCGTGGAAAAAACTGTATACACCTGTGAAGAAAAAATCTCTTTACAGGCTTTACACACAGCCTGTAAAGACCAACCCACACTTGACCATCGTAGTTGACTAGGTCCTAATCGCTCTAGTATAGGGTAGACTCGAGCATCTCAGCGGGGACTTATATGAGCTGTTGATGATGATGATGATGCACTAAGACTTCAAAAGTTTAAATGTAATTAGCACAACTGTAAAATACCGATCATTTAATCCTTCATCATAATAAGGCATAACTATTTTCTTAACGTTAATTATGAAACTGGAATGATAGGAAATTTAATTGTGTTATCCACTAAACTAGTCACATAATGGAGCATATACGTCCCAAAGCTCATATAAACCAGCACCGGTAACAAGCCGCACTGTAATCCCGCGCACTTTGACTTGCATGAGGATTATGATTCGTACTAGAGACAGTGATTTGCGTTGACTCTAGCTGCTGTACATGCACTGAATTCATCTTGTGGATTGGCAGATTTGCTATAGGCTAGTGACTGTCAAACCAACACATAATATTGTACTTATCATATTATTCTTTTTCTACACTCAGATCTTAGAGGTGGACATGCATACATAATTCAAATGAAAATTAAAACAATATAAATAATAAAAAAAAAACTTTTTAAATACGAGCTTTTAGTACCTACTAATCAATACGAATTAAACAAGCCCTAACTCGGTGGGGTTGTAAAGTTTAATTTTGCGGAGTTCCTATGGCCTCTATCCAACTCCAGCATGAGATCAGCTCCATATCATCACAATATTACATTGTCACGCGATATACATATGCATGCAAAATTTCAGCTCAATCGGAGACCGGGTAAATAATAGCTTGTAAAAATTACCTGTAACATAATGGCCGTCAAAGCATCGGTTAGACGCATTAAATTAAAACTGTTTTTCTTAAAAATAACAAACCTGTGGCAAAAGTGTTTCAGTCAACCAAATTGAGTTACTTGAAAACCCTAATCGACACTATAAATAACCTAAACCTTGATGCGCGTGAAGCGCTAACACAGTAAATTGAATATAGATTTGGCGCCATTTTGTCTGTCTAAAAAATAAGATCAATTTATAGAGATGTCAGGTGTTAGTAGTGAGTGACTTAGATGAAAATTTAACTCCGCCAGATATTATGCAAAAAGCCAACTAGTAACAAATAGTCCTGCTTCCTCCTCTGTCCTCTCTTCTCTCTTCCTCTGTCCTCTTACCTATTTCTGCCGCAAAGCAGCAGTGCTTGCATCGCTGTGTTCCGGTTTGAAGGGTCAGATATGGCAGTGAAATTACTGGGTACCGTGACTTTACATCTGATGTCACAAGTTGACAACGTACACTGTGGCTCTTGTGAGGGATGCAGTTTGCTGCGAATCTCACAAGAGCCACATGTATTAAAGGTGACTATTACCACATACCATCAGGTGGGCAGTACGCTTGTTAGCCAACTTCGTTGTGTAAAAGAAAAGCTGGTTGTTGTCGTCTTACTCACATCAACAGTGTGTACTTGTCATTTTCGAATCTCGAATGTTTACTACAAAATCTATGTACATCATTTTATTATTATTTATATCAACTATGAAGCGGTGCCACGTGTCGCCTTTCAAACCTTAAGTGGTCATGTAAATCAAACGCTTATTGTCTAAGAAAAAATCTATCGCAATCGCTTACAATTTGACAGTCGCAGAAGTCAGCGCAGAGTCTTGTGTTCACGGCGCAATGGCTGTCAAATTATAGGCGATTGTGATAGATTTTTTCATAATAATGATAATAATGTCCTCCTAACCGATATTCGGTCACGGCGGCCAATCTCCACAGAGACTAGCCATTTGCGCAGGAGATATTATAGTGCACAAGTGACTGCGCAAACGCAAGTGCACTCTCTGTTCCTTCACTCGCCTAGTCCGATGGGACGGTTAACCGACACGACCGGGGCGAGGTCAGGCGCAGGACCCACTGTTTAACGTGCCTTCCGAAGCACGGAGGAGCTTGAGATGTTTTTTATTTTGGTCACCCATCCTAGGGCTGACCACAGCGAACGTTGCTTAACCTTAGCTATCGTTCGCTGAGCGCACGCGCCAATGCGCCACCAAGCTCTTCAATTTTATTCATAGACAATAACCCACCGGAATGCACACGATAAAAGGGTCACGATATATTGCAATTGTTTTTCGTGCTAATGTTAAAAATTTGCTAAAGCCTGTGCAAATTATACTTGATTTGTTCATGGTTATGCATAAAAATTTGCTAGAGCGTGTGTAAAATTATTATTGTTTTGTTCATGGTTATGCCAAAAAATGTGCTGTCTGGAGTCTGTGCAAAATTGTTGTAAATTTTTTGTTCATGGCAATGATATAAATGTACTAGAGCCTATGCAAATAAATAACAAAAGACGTGCGTCATAAACAAAAAAATGAATATATATCACGACTTTCACACAATCTTTGTTTTTTATTCTATTTA
This sequence comes from Schoenobius gigantellus, assembly GCA_963935595.1. NCBI lineage: Eukaryota > Metazoa > Arthropoda > Insecta > Lepidoptera > Crambidae > Schoenobius > Schoenobius gigantellus. The sequence goes on from OZ012554.1 coordinate 28,231,586, forward strand.
ATATTGGGCACAAAAATGGTAAAATAATAAACAGTCCAATTAAGCTGTCAATCTAATGATACCTACACTCAGGCATATTCATTGTGTTGTAGCTAAGCAAAATAACAATAATTGACATAGTAGGGCCAATCGATCATCCCGCACCAATAATTTCAGTCTAGTGAGGGGAATTTCTAAAAAAAATTACCCTCAAGATAAAAAAAATTGAAGATGAATAAAAAATTAAAAATATGGAAAACGTAAAAAGTCACGACATTTAATATTGCTCATATTATTTATACAAACAGTGCACAATTTAACTTTAAATTTAAATTATTACATCTACAAGCCACATCATAAATGTTAAGCGTCTTGTGGAACTAAAATTGATTTTTTTCGACAATCGCGTTATATTTTTAAAAGAGTGTCCCTGAAGGACATCATTCACAGCTTTTCTGACAGTGACCCACGCTTTGGACGATTATTTGCAACTTTATAGAGTTTCAAAATTGTTCAAACATAAATTCGCCGAGTCGATCTCGTAAAATGTTTCGATTAGAACTGAAAACACTGCTGCCAACCTAACTAACATTTATCTAGTGTACAAACTAATAAAAGTCCCCAGCATTTTCAGCGCTAATTAAGGCAGTGGAGTTTCCACGCGCTAATCAGCAAGAGGGTAGTTTGCCCAAGTTTGATATTATCGTAACGCGGGGCAGGGCACTGTAACTAGTTCAAATTAAAATTGCCTTATTATATGAGCATAGAGCTATACCTAATTCTAAGAGCTGCACACACTCCTCTGCAAATAAGGAGTTGGATCCCACGCAACTATTAATTGTTACGGTTATCAACGCTAATTAAACGACACTACACAATTATACTACTGCTCGCATCTCTGGGCAGGAGCTCCCGAATATCAGCTCGAAGCTCTTGACTCCCCGCAAAGGCGTGCATTTCGCATCGTCGATGATCCCAGTATCACGGCCTCAATGGAGACGCTGAAGCAAGGAAAAATCTTTGGTTCTCCTTGCGAGCTCTATCGGCTCTTTAACAGGGAGTGTTATGAGGAACTGTTTGAAACTGTGCCTTCGCCACCATTCTACCATCGCACCACCCGCCACCACAGTAGAGCTCATCCGTAATTCCGTATCACTTGTAACCAATCGGCGTCGGTGGCGCTGTGACCACGGGACTGGACTGTACACCGAGTAGAATCGGGAGACCCGCGATCGATCCTGTCATGTACCAATGTGTTTTTCGTTTCACGAATTTCATATGTACATTTATCTGACGCTCCTACGGTAAAGGAAAACATCGTGAGGAAACCTGCATACACCTGCAAAGTAATTCAAAGGTGTATGTGAAGTCAACCAATCCGCACTGGGCCAGCGTGGTTCGACTAAGGCCTAATCGCTCTACCTGGTTAGGGTAGGCTCGTGCCTCTCGGTGGTGACGTATTTGAGCTGTGATGATTATGGAACCAATCTGGTCTAGCACAGTTCGGTTTCAGCGTTCATTTCTTCCACGTACGTGCAGAATCTGTGTGTGTGTGTGTCGGTAATCAGAATCGGCAATATTAACTGCTGTTTTAGCAGTCCTTTCATCACGCATGTTATTCCAGCGAAGCAAGAACAATAAATACCGCCTTCTGAATGCTCGTGCGTCGGGCATAATCAACCGACGAGCATGCCTCGATGATCTAAAGGCCATATACACGTCACCTGGAAGCCAATGATTCATATCGCATTCACGTCTCGCCAAGCATTGTGCCGGAATGTTATATGGCGCACTTGCGTACGAGATTTAACCGAGCGGCAAAGGCTCCGATCCTGATGCTAACTTGTAGGCCTTATTTCGAATCTCTCATTTACTACCATCGGTCAAGTTGAATATAGAGATAGGTTAGAAACCAGAAGCAATTATTGTTGAAAAAGAAATCACTAACATGGACTGAATTTAATGTTTCACGATTACAAATATTCAAACCTGTAGGCCTACCCTTAAACCAAATCCAATCGATCGACATTGAGATTGTGATTTTTGTACGCTTGATTTTCCACATTGGCGCAAAATTGGAACCGTATTGTGGTGATTTTGAGTGAACCAAACTCGGTGCTATCTAATTTTCTCAGAATACGGATCCACTTTGTCGCTAGTGTTGCTAAATAAGCGTATGAAAAATCACAATCTCAATGCCGATCGATTGGATTTGGTTCAAGAGTAACCCTCCTGAACGGCTTCATAACACAACTATTGATCAAATATCGACATGACCAAATACGAATCTAATCACAGATAGCACAATATCCAACAAACGTATCGCATAATGATCTATGAGTGTATAGAGGATGAGAGAAACTGATTTGATGATGTACTTACTTACAAATCAAACACTTTTGGGGCCTTAATTTTTAAACTAATATCCTTGATAGCATTTTTTAGGATTCCGTAGCTCAAAAGGGAAAGACGGACCCCCTTATAGGATCATTTTGTTGGTTATCTGTTAGTCTGTCCGTCTGTCTGTCTAGACTCCTTTTCTCGGGAACGGAACATCTCAAACTCCTCCGTGCTTCGGAAAGCACGGTAAACAGTAGGCATGGGTAATATCGGATTTTTGCTGTATTGTATCGTATCTATATATCGGTTTTGAAAATCAGATATTGAAACAATACAGGTTGACAGGAAAAGTCGACCTATTCCTTGAAAGGCGTTATAGTACAGGTCATAAGCAACAAAAAAAGCCCAATTAACCAGGGGTTAAAAACAGGTGGTTATCGAGCTACGACGGTCTTAAAATTTTAGTTTTTTCCGACTTGTTATCAAAAAATTTTTTTTTTTAAAAAAGCTACACCATTTACAATGACAAATTGATTAATTTCGGAAAGCTTAAAAATGGGCAGTTAATTTTATTTAAAATTGTTGTCAAAAACTAACATAATTTTGGAAATAAGAGGTCTTTGTTGACAATTAAGTGGATTAATTTTTTATCTTTCTGAAAATCGACGTCAATTATTGAAAAAAAAATGCTCTTATTTCCAAAATTATGTAAGTTTCGACAACAATTTTAATTTAAATTAACTTAAATTTTTCAGCTTTCCGCAATTATTCAATTTGATATTGTAAATGGTGTATTGGTCGGAATTTATGGTACTCTGAAACTTAGATATACCACACAATGTCATATCGTACACATGTTTTTAAATATTTCGGTTTAGTGAATAAATGTAGTATGTCGTTTTGAATGATATCTATGAATTCGACTGTCGACACTGACATTTTACGTTGCAAAACATAAGGTCTAAAATAATTTGACATTCATTGAAAGATTGTAGGTAATAAATAGTTTCACTGTCGGGAAAGTAATACCATAGTTATTTGCCAATAATTAACTTTAGATTATTTTGTTCCTAATAACGTTCAAACTAAAACGATACGCTCATTCGTTCTGCCAACATAACAATATTTCTCGCTCGCTCATGCGCTTTGGTTCACTCACAGTCTCAATGTATATCTTAACAATGTATACATTGTTAAACTGTGGTTCAGTCGTATCTATGTTTTCAGTCAGATTTACGAGTATCATAGATTTTTTGGGTATATGCGTATTGTTTATTACTTGTTTATGGCCGGTCAGTGAAGTCGTGCGATATCCAATATATAGTTTGGGCGCCGAGCTATTAGATATCGTGCCGCTACATAGATATTGTATCTGTATACGATTTGTATCGCCCACTCCTACTAAACAGTGGGCCCTGCGCCTGATCTCGCCCCGGTCGTGTCGGCTAACCGTCCCATCGGACTAGGCGAATGAAGGAACAGTGGGTGCACTTGCGTTTACGCAGTCACTTGTGCACTATAATATCTCCTGCACAGATGGCTAGTCTCTGTTGAGATTGGCCGCCGTGACCGAATATCGGTTAGGAGGACATTATTATTATCTCTCTTTCAGTCTCTTTCAGCTGTGAAAAAATCACACTTGTAAGTCACCACGACCAAAACATATAACCGTTTATGTCGCATATTGTCGCAAATTTTACTATTTTTTTTTAATTTATTCAATAATAACATACAATTTCTTATATTTTATGTATCGCCATACTGATTACCAGTTTGTTGGCAATCAATGCACTCATTTTAAAAGTAATGTATACGGGCTTAACAATATTTTGCAATTTATATACTGTAACATAAATTTCCCTACAGGAAATTTCTAATCAGGTTCCTACTGCCATCTAGTGACATTTCCATGTATTAGTTACCTTTTTTTTATCTAAATTCAGAAAACATTGAACGCGCCTTGGGTTATAATAGTTTTATGTATATCATGTCTTTGATTATTTTCAAATTTAGTTCAGGAACTTTTAATTCAATAAATATCGATAGTTTACTTGGTTTTTATCTATGTTTATTAGTCTATGTTATCTCAGAATAGTTAGTCTGTGGAGTGTGGACTGGCTGAGCCGAGGCAGCCATATTTTTTTTTTTGACGTTGACGGTCGAACGCTTGTGTCTGTTGGCTAGATAGCCTAAATTATTTTATTAAAACAAATCTCAAGCATCGATAAGCGAACACCTAATCTTCCACACAGTTGGATTTACTCAATTTCATATAAAGGCCTCTAACCCATTTTACCCGTTCATTCATATGATTTTGAAGCACGTACGACATAGTGTAGCGTCATTAAAATAGACACCAGCCAGCAATCTACCAGCACAGCCAGGCAGACCCACTTTCCTCCGACAGGAGGAATTCCCTTACCCCGTGATTATTGAGTACCCCGGAGTCAGACTCAACTACTGAACCCGGTGGCCCCGACTTGTCTTCTACCACCAGTGTCCGGTGGCCCGGAGCCTGTGGTGTCTCCGGAGCGGGATCTCCCCAAATATTACAGCTGAGTCCACTCCATATAAATAAGTGCATTAGAAAACATTATTCTACCGTCCTTAGCGAGTAAATTACCGAGTGCGTTATCGATCAAATCGTGCAAAGAACCTGTACCATATACTAGTTTCATAATATTAGTGATACAAATCCTCACCACTGATTGGCAGCCGTAGGCTGCAATCAGTGCGCCACTGATATTGTGTTCCCTTGGATTAAACCACATATTTTGACATTTCACTCGTTTTACTAATCACCTTATATTTATTAACCCTATGCTCATTACTCAAAAATTAAGTATTACATGGCGCCCGAACATATGGAGATTTGCACGATTTGAATGATCCTATGCTCATTACAATGCTTAGGAACAGTGTTGATTGGTAACGTTTTTTTTCTTCTTGGACACTGTTCGGTTAGAACTTTTAAAATTTAAAACTTGTTGTGTTGGTGTTATACTTTGTTTATCGTATCCCTGAGGTTACTCACAAACCAGATTGTCAATTTTCTTTAAAAAAAAATTCTCAATAATATAACTAATAGATAATCATATGCCATAATTAACATTAGGTATTCAGTAACTAAGCATAATAACTGTGTTATAACTCTCTCAGAACAATAGATTGATAGTTTTATTTGGTTTAACTACAAGTCTTCTTTAACATAACTTCTGGTATAATAATAATATATTCTCATTGCATAATATAGTATAGGCCAAGATTTTTTCAGTTTATTTTAAACTTTAACTCAATTATTTTTAAGTATTTGAATAGTAAAACCTATGTTTTATTAATTAGTGTGCAAGGTTATTGATGTTTTTTTACATGATCTTATTACATAAATATATATAAGTATAAATGTTCTGTGCTTTGTAAAGTGGAGATTGCATGACTCTGTTTCTTATATCAGTTATTATCTTAGAACGTTTTTTGTAAGACGCATAGAATTTGTTAATATCTAGGTGTTACCTTTTATTACTCGGATACTGTTACATTATTTTAAGTTTAAACCCAATATTGAATGATACCTAATTGCTACAACTAGCCACCTGAATACTTTTACCTGATATTAACTTAATTGTTTGGTGCTTGAGATTTGTCAACTGTACTTATATTTTTTTACTACTACTTATACTACTTATACAATCTTAAATATTTTACCTATAATTGTATTTTTTTGTAATTGATCGATCACGCTACACTCTTTCTGGCAGGAAAACGTTGCATACTTGAGACTCAGTAACGGATAATTCTTACAAAGGCGGACTTATCCCCGAAATAAATTTCTTCCAGTCCACCTATATCCAAAAATTACATGTTTTTATTTTTTAATAAATTAAGACTCGGTGACTGAGAGTAAATATAGAATATTCTTAGAAAGGCGGACTTATCCCCGAATTAAATTTCTTCCAGTCAAATTTTTTTTTTGTTTGAAGACTTGGCGACTGAGAGTAAATATAGTATATTGTTGGCAAGGTGGACTTATCCCCGAAATGAATTTCTTCCAGTCAACCCATACCCAAACATTACTTACATTTTTTAAATATTTTACAACTCGACTTAATAAACATATTTAACCAGTTTGGCTTTACAATTTGACAATTGTTTTTTTTCTTCTTTGTTGTTTGTTCAGCCTTGTTGGATATTTTTTTGCTTTTTTCGTTTGATTACAATGGAGGAACGTCCAATCGCCTTTAACCTTTTACAAAAGGACGAGCTCGAGCATGAGGTAAGGATTAGGTTCGAAACTCCTGCTTCCAGTGTAGCGGACTTACGTGCTCAAATCAGGAAGCTGTGCAAGGACTTACCAACTGATGAGATAGCCACATTCAACGGAGACGTGACAAAGGAACTCGCGGATATTAAAAACAAGCTTGCTAGCCTAGCGGAGTTACTACAGAAGACCGAGAAACGCAAGGCGTTGAACGTTTTGAACCGTGTCCAAGCCGTCGGCCATCATTTATACCATAGGCTAACTCGAATATCTCCATCCGAATCAGAGTCCAAACTGCACAGTGAGTTGTTCGATGACCTTAACAAGCTCTTGGTTAAGATCGACAACATACTAGTCGTATTCCGTAGCTCTTTAACTGCAGTTTATACTTCTACTACTACCCAAGTTGTTGACCCTCAATCAACAACTTCTATTACATGTTCCACCGAAAATTACCAGGCTGTTACTAAATTAAATCTTAAATATGACGGAAAATCTTGCGTAAAAACTTTTTTAAGAAGACTCGAACAACTCAGGGTATCGCGAGAAATCTCTGAGAGTAGACTGTTCAGTTCTGCCAGTGAACTATTTACTGGCGACGCTTTACTGTGGTTTGAAGGAATTGGTCATGACGTCTATTCATGGGCCGAACTACAGGCTTTGCTGATTCGCGATTTTTTACCTATCGATTATAATGAGCGCCTACTCAACGAGATTAGATCGAGAACCCAAGGTGTAGACGAAAACATAGTTATTTACATTAGTGTCATGTTGTGTTATTTCTCTCGGTTAGAACGACCCCTACCGAAAGAAGAGCAGCTTAGTATTATTTTACATAATATACGGCCATTTTACTCTAAACAGCTGGCTTTAACTACGATAAACAGTATTGATGATTTAAGGTCTTGTTGTCGACAGCTGGAGGCTGCCAGCCAACGCGCTAAACTGTTTATAGAACCCAACAAAGATGTCAGTAAATCTTTAGCCACGGACCTGGTATTCAAGGGTAACCAGCGTAAAATTGTGTCAGTAGTACAAACGGATAGTACATCTGACTTCTGCGTACGCTGCCGCGTATATGGTCATAAACTAAGTGCGTGCAGAGCTCCATCTATTATTATCTGTTACCGTTGCGGCGAGAAGGACGTCACTGCCCGTACGTGCCCTAAGTGTAATCCTACAAAAAACTAACTTGCTCGGATCGGAGTATGGCCGATTCGAGTGCTACTCGAAATGATAAGTCTCCTTCTATATTACTACCTACCTATTATACGATTTCAAAAACCCATACAATACCGGATGTGACTACTACTACTACTACTACCACTACTACTACTACTACTACTACTACCACCACTACTACTACTACTAACAGAACCCACAATGCTTTACCCGCATTTACATTTCCTGCATATTATTCCGTTTACCATAACTTTCCTACCTATCCTCAAAACCATACTTACTATTCAAATAGGCATTGTTCGTCTAACATTACTTACCCGACTAACGCTTACGCTTTTTACCCTGCTTACCCTATTAACCCTACTTACCCTACTAACGCTTACGCTACTAACTCTACTTACCCTACTAACGCTTACGCTACTAACCTTACTTACCCTACTAACACCGCTTACCAACGTACCGTTACCCACCATTCACCCATTACAAATGTTAACCAGTATTCACCTGAACCAAATGCTGACCAACATTTGCCTTCAACATTACCAGGTACTATGAGACAACACTCTGATCGACAGAATTGTGTTACTAAGCCTTTACCCAATACTTACCCTAACGCAACTACTAACAGGAATGTCCTGTTGTCATCCAAATCCCTCCAAAATCGGAATTTAAGTACAAAGACATCGCATAGAATAACTAGCTATAGAACTAAAACTTATTACAATTCTAAACTACCAAAGTGTAACTTACCCATTCCTTCACTGAAGAGACAATCTACTAAGTCAAACAGGAACGCTTATTTTAAGAAAACTGAATCGGCATTAACCACAGGTAACACCGATATGAAAGATTGGCAATCCTGGCTGTCGACAATAAGAGAGTTCTCTCACACAGGTTCTACAACTAAACCTGTCAGTCTTTTTTATGGTCGAGATTTACAACCATACTTGTCGGTAAGCATTTACGGATTACGATGCAACGGTCTTCTCGATTCAGGATCGGAGATTTCTATAATTGGTAGCGATACTTGTAAATATTTTAAGGACTTGGCGACGGTTCATAAATCACTTGATGTTGATCAGGTGGTAACGGCTAACGGTTCTTCTTCACCCGTTACCGGTTACGTGTTTCTGCCAGTAACTGTACAGAGCAAAACGTCGATTATTAAGTTTTATGTTATACCAGGGGTGTCTACAAAACTGTTGTTCGGAATTAATTTTTGGCGCGAATTTAATATCGCTCCGGATATACTTTCATTGCAGGATAGGTCACCTTGGCGTCTACCTAGGGTGGTTGAGTTCCGTACCCCCCTTAAAGAGGTACCTTCAATACGAAGAGGAAGGAGAACTTATTTTGTCAAATAGTTCGTCTGGCAGGACAGCAAGTACTAGCAGTGAGTTCGCAGTGGAGGTGATATGAGTTCGGTGTTATGATTTGGTGTCAGCTCGGGGTCGAGCTGGAATTTTACTCTTTCAGTATACTTCCATCGTAAAATTCTCCCTGGTTGAGGGGGTATTGTAACATAAATTTCCCTACAGGAAATTTCTAATCAGGTTCCTACTGCCATCTAGTGACATTTCCATGTATTAGTTACCTTTTTTTTATCTAAATTCAGAAAACATTGAACGCGCCTTGGGTTATAATAGTTTTATGTAGGTATATCGTGTCTTTGATTATTTTCAAATTTAGTTCAGGAACTTTTAATTCAATAAATATCGATAGTTTACTTGGTTTTTATCTATGTTTATTAGTCTATGTTATCTCAGAATAGTTAGTCTGTGGAGTGTGGACTGGCTGAGCCGAGGCAGCCATATTTTTTTTTTGACGTTGACGGTCGAACGCTTGTGTCTGTTGGCTAGATAGCCTAAATTATTTTATTAAAACAAATCTCAGGCATCGATAAGCGAACACCTAATCTTCCACACAGTTGGATTTACTCAATTTCATATAAAGGCCTCTAACCCATTTTACCCATTTTTTTTCGTTCATATGATTTTGAAGCACGTACGACATAGTGTAGCGTCATTAAAATAGACACCAGCCAGCAATCTACCAGCACAGCCAGGCAGACCCACTTTCCTCCGACAGGAGGAATTTCCTTACCCCGTGATTATTGAGTACCCCGGAGTCAGACTCAACTACTGAACCCGGTGGCCCCGACTTCTCTTCTACCACCAGTGTCCGGTGGCCCGGAGCCTGTGGTGTCTCCGGAGCGGGATCTCCCCAAATATTACAGCTGAGTCCACTCCATATAAATAAGTGAATTAGAAAACATTATTCTACCGTCCTTAGCGAGTAAATTACCGAGTGCGTTATCGATCAAATCGTGCAAAGAACCTGTACCATATACTAGTTTCATAATATTAGTGATACAAATCCTCACCACTGATTGGCAGCCGTAGGCTGCAATCAGTGCGCCACTGATATTGTGTTCCCTTGGATTAAACCACATATTTTGACATTTCACTCGTTTTACTAATCACCTTATATTTATTAACCCTATGCTCATTACTCAAAAATTAAGTATTACAATACATATAATATACTTGGGTGTAAAAAAGAAAATTTGTTGATTTATTTTAAATAATGTTATAAAGGTTTTTATAAACTTTTATGGTATGCATCTAAGAGACATGCCTTTTACTTTTTTTTTCTTAAATATAGTTTAACTGCTACAATCATGTTCACTTAAAATTTAATTAAAATTCTAGGTATAAGTGAAATATCTACGGGTTCTTTCTCCATAATAATTTACTGCAATCGGTTCCTTATATTGTTGGTAACTAGTCTGTCTTGAGGTACAGAGCGCTAACATTTTTTAATAAATTTGTTTTTTATTATTTTGTTGTGATTATTGCTTTCTTGATTATTTTATTTATTTGGTTTTTTAATTTTTTTTTATTATTTTTTTATTACATTTTATTAATAATTTTCTTTTCAGAAGAAAACGATTAAGGTTTAGATTAAAAACGCGATTTGAATACCCTTAAATCGAATAATTTTCCGAAAATGTTCAATTAAATGCGTACGATCTGAAAAAAGTTTCACTTGCATCGTGGTTTCATAAAACCACACAATGATTTTTTTATTAGGTCTACCAATAATTGCTATACATTAATTCAAATTTTAACATTTTTCATAGGGTATTTCTGTAACGGGCGCATTGGTAGTGGTGTCGCAGTGTGGACCTTACTATGCACGCCCATAAAGGCAGGGAAAAGACCGGGGGGTTTTAGTGGGTCGGCCTGGCACTCTGCCGGAAGGTGAGCCCACACACGCCAGCCAACGGCGGGTACGGTGTGGTTACGCATTTCCCCTCGAAAAAGAAGGGTGTTTATACAAAATGTACAATTATTTATAGGTAAACACCACATGCATAATTGAACATCAAATTTGAAATAATCACAGCAAAAAGCTATTTTCTTACAAAAGTACCGAGTAATTAAATCAACGAGTTTCTCGTATCAATCTGAATGCGTAATGAAACAAAACATGTCACACACGAAACAAATTTAAGGCCATGCAGGTCACGGTCTGACAAAACGATTTATGTTTGAGTTTCCAGTGCGAAGAAATGATGACTGTAGAATTTTACTACGCAAAAATTACTGAGACTGAAAATAAAACAAAAAAACACAATAATCAAAATAGATGAGTTGATGTTGAAAAATGGTTGAAAATGCTGTAAAAATCCTAAGACGCGTCTTAGAAAATCACCAACAAGCAATGATCACCTGGAAAGTCTTAAAAATGTCAGTATAAGTACAATTAATATAGCTACTTAAAAGGCGCCAACTTCAATATAAAACTGTGATATTGTATGTATTCTCATATTATTTATGACTTTTTGGTGTTATTGAAGTCGGTTTTATTTTTTGTAAATCCATTTGTTTCAGTTGTTTTAGTTTACAATACATGCGTTTTAGAATTTGAGCCAAGGCAAACACCAGAATAACTTAAAATAAAATATCTTTTGCTCTAAACGGTGTTAAAAGAATTATTCCCGAACTTCTAACCTACCAGAAACCTTCCGTCATCAGCAACATGATATGATGACTACTAGATGCAAATACCTGAATATCTTAAGCAAAAACATGAAACATGTTGGACGTGCCTGTGAAATTTAAAGGTTTCCCTCGATTTTCATAGGAGCCCATCATCAGATCATGACATGGTGACAATGGGAATACCTCAGTAGTCGGGAGTATACTCTTTCAATTACAACCATGACGCAATGTAATAAGCAACCCCGAGTAGATTTCGTGAACTGGCCTTCTGTTTTAATCTGGAAAATATATTTTATATCTACCCCAGGCTCTCCTCTAACAGACATACCCGCTAAAAATACAGAGGGGTTACGTCCAATCGCCCTACACGACACACACGGGGTACTCTTCGCAAACTCTATGAGCCGGTTGCACCAAGTTTTACGTTATACGATTTCGTAAAAGTAACAACTTAATACCTAAAAATGGGGCGTTTCACTATTAAATATATGATTCGCGCCGTACATTTAACCTTTTTAAACGTAAAGAATAAAATAAAACTACAATTGAAACTAGATTATGGTGTAATTCCTACGTATTTATATTGTTACTTTTACGAAATCTTAAAACGTAAATTTGGTACAACCGGTCATAAATGTGTCGAGATTCGTGATCTGGCCTGGCCTTAAGCAATTGCGTTGATACCAAGACTGCCTTTTGTTTTTGTAAACAATCAAATAACTTCAACAAATAGTCGAGCGTCAAATGGACTTTAAATTGCTTGGCTATTTTCGCCCTTTAAACGCTTTCAAATTTCTCGGTAGGTATTTGAGTTGCTTGGTCGGCTTTCTACAAATTCATGTGAGGAAATGGTTTGAAAATCTTTAATAATAAAGATAATAAGTCTGTATGCGGTATTTTTATAATCTGACAAAGAGGTGTGATAACTAAACCTTTGCGTTTCTCACCTGTGGCTTATAAATCCAGATAAAGTTTAATAAGCTGTCATTATAAAAGTTGTTTATATCAAACTCGAAAATAAATGAAAATGCTATGTACTGGGAAATGGAACTTAATGTCCTGAGATACAACCTTTCAGCCCAGTTCAGGTATTGATCTTCACAATCCATAACACTAAAATTGTAAATTGTACTAGCTGGTCTTAAATAAATTATTATTATTATTAATAATATCTATCAAAGTATATAAATATGTTTTTGATGCATGGTCTAATAGTCTGAATTGGTTGATGTTAAGTTATAAACTTACATTACATGTTAATAAAATTACATTCTAAGATAGAAGACTAACATTTAACTAACATGTAACTCTTTGACGGTGAGTGCTCCGAGAAACTCCCTTTTCTCTTCGATCTTATCTTCTGCATTATGTGAGATGAAGGCCAATCTAAATCTTGTAAGTTCTAGTTTTAATTTTTTTTATTTATTACAAAAAAAACAATTCATTGACAGAAATTTAATTCTGCCAAACTGAAACTTCTCATCGTGAAGTACTTACTTCTATATAACATAATAAAACACAATGCTACAATTTAAACGCTATTATAATTATAGCACTATACAATATAATATTATAATTACAATACCATGTAGTACACATATCATATCATAATACCGTTAGTAATTTAGTACCTTACGATATCCTACGATAAATCAATGTAATGGGGCGCTAGCAACCCAGACAGAGTTGAAATAATAATTCACTTCAACTCTATCTGAATTTCAAGCGCCTCGCTGCTGCTGCAGCAGGGAATCCCTATTGCAAATATAAATAAAATCTCAATAATTTTTATTTTGTTTCAGATGCCAAGTCAGTGAATGTGAGAGCATTGACAATACGAGTGAATGGTTAACACACGCGATACCAAAAATAAAAGACAAACTTTCGAAGTGCACGAGGTATCCTCTGATTCGAGATGTCCTGCTTCAAAATGTGACTTGTGGTGTTGACAGCTTTGACACGACGCGGGAGGAGAGGTGTTCGTCGTTTGTATACAGCGATGAAGATTCACTCGTTAAAGATGTAAGTGGGAAGCTTTATTGTCACAGGATTACCGTATCACTGCGTGCACGGTTGGCCCCGTGCACGCCGCTGTAAGGCTCCGTCTGGGGGATTGTCCTGGTGCTCTCGAACAATCTCCCCCTTGGCGATAGCTCGACCACAGGTCGAGCTTGCCCGGGCGCGTGGGTTTTGGTGTCGCATGGTGGACCCTACCACGCGCGCCCATAAGGGCATAGAACACCGTTGTCTAAGAACAGTTGTCATCAGAGTCACTTGCACTTTCAAAAACCCACATCGCCAGCACGTGTATATTTTTCACTGAATATCATCATCATTATCACAGCTCATATATGTATGTACCCACCGAGTGACTCAAGCCTACCCTAAGTTAGGGTGTTTAGGTTGTAGTCAACCACACATAGTGCTATTGTTAACTTATCTGTCAAATCGTATATAATTTAACATATTCTTAAGCAATTTGACAGATAAACTAACCATGCAACCATTAACTATTTGTTAAAACTGACCATGTATCAAAAAACTGGCTCTTAAGCTCGTCTATGGCCCCACCACAAACGGATGGTAAACAGTTATCGTATAATCTATCTCTTAAAAACCCCATGTACAGATAGTAAGGGATAACAGTAAGCGTAGCATGGACCGTGAACAAAACGGGACAAGAGACAAATAACACGTTTCTTCTCGCTCTGTCATATAACAATGAAGCGAGACCAGTCGAGGATTAGTCGCTTTCCCTCCTATAGGTGGTCCACGCGTCGTGCTAGGCCGCAGGTCTCTTGAGCGAAAACTTCGGTAGGACTTTTAAACTTTCACATCGAGTGTGCACGGGAGAAAACTCCATTGAAAGCAATCATTTAGGTTCTAGGATGTGAGGGTGAATTCCCTGCCGATGGAGAGCTGTGCGATTGCATATGGCCGTGGGCATCATGCAAAACAGCTTTTCGGAACGTACACAATTATACAAGGAAGAAAAAACACCCACAGAAATATAAAATAAAAAATATAGAAGAGCAATTTTTTTTTGAAAATACGAAATTTCCTATTCATTTATACTCATCATATAAGTTTGTATGTATAACATAACGCTTTTCATGATAAGGGCTTTATACTAGTCGCTTTCTACAATTTCTTGTTTTGTTTAAATACTTAAATAATGGCTTTTGAAATACGGTTTATAATTTTTTGTTATTATAAATTTAAAACGAACGCCGCTACTAGTGTTAAAAAGCATCACTCAAATGATAAAGAAAACTATTATACTTATTAAAAGCATTGCTTAGTAACTACCGTTATCTCGCGTCGCAAAAAATCAATTAAGGCAATAAAATTCGCACCAATAAATTTTAATTTAACCAATCGGAGGGCTAAATTAACTTCAATTGGCACCACAATGTTCCCATGGGAGTTGAACACGACAAAATTATATGACAATTTCCGTTGAGAATTATTACCCTTACAGCTCTGTAGATTACACAGATATTATTTGTAACCAGATTAAAATAATTGATGTCTTTTTTCGGTTCCGGCAAAATTAATTAATTATATGATAGAAAAGAAAAAAAATTATTAACAAACCACTTTACAGTCATATCGCCAAGGACAATGTCTTCATCATCAGACCTATATTAGTGCTTGTCGACCGTACTATTTTAATTTCCCGTGGGAATTCAATATTTTCCCGTTTTAAACACAATTCAAAGTATAATGTAAAAGCTTTTAAAAATATACCGCTTGAAATACTTTAAACAGTTTGTGTATTTCTAATTATCAGCTTTATATGTATAAAATTTTATACTTGCTTGCAATCAGTTCTTAGCTCAGTTCCGCGCGGGTGATCACAGCGGACGCGCGTGCCTCACTCCGCTAAACCTGTTATTGAGTTGTTTGTTTACGCGCGAAGTGATTAACGAAATATCCGATTGTATTGATATTCCAACGTAAACAGGGTACCTCCTGACAACAGGAGACCCTTTAAATTAAAATGTTATCAACCCCAACGTCTCAAAATAACCCAATGACCCAACAAGCCACAACGTCTCAAAAATCCACAATATCTCAACAATCTACAAGCTATGCAAATGTGACGTCATCAACTTGTTACCCCAAGAAAGACCAAGCCATAGTATTAAATTCCATTGAAGGAATAACGCTCAGAGAGTACCTTGTTGCCTTGTCAACTATAACACCAACAACTACTATCAGGTTTGTGTCACGTATTGCGAATGCCCGTATTTGTATATATCTGGACTCCAAAAAAACAGCTGATAACCTAATCGAAGAGAAGAAAAATATTGTTTGGTGGTGCCCCAAGTAGACTCCACCACGTCGGCGTTTCACCGAGTAAGGAATTTGGGTTGATTGCTGATGCCCTACTACCCGCTCATAAAAAGCATTGTGGCTTACCCCGATTCCCGTTGTCTCCGTCCGTCTCCTCCGTAGCCGGTGGACTTCCTGAGCTAGCTCGAAGGAAGTCGCGGCTCCCGAAGTTCTGCAGTGGATCCACCGGTGGAGACCGGAGCACTACAAAGGCCTATTAGGCCACCACGACTCACACACGCGATTTTGACACACAAACACAAAGCGGGCTTTCGCACCCCGATATTAGGTGCGCCGCGCAAATCACTATTTGCTTGAATATTGTGTATTATATTTTATGGATGCCCGGACATCATCCTAACCACAAATTATGACATTTCGACTCGACTCAACTGACATGTCACATGCGGCCGGCCGCCAAAAAAGCTGTCACTGCACAGACTAGAATGCAGTGCCGCCACTCGCTCTTCCTCGAGCGTGAACATCCCCCCGCTCCGGACAGTCCCGGACTGTCCGCCAAATCAGTCTAAGGGGAGGCGAGAAAGAGTAGCGACCGCGCGCTTCAAAACAGAATCCCCAACTAGGACCTCGGCAAACCTGGGCACACCATCAGACCCTAGAGTAAGTTGGACAATGCGTCCGCGACGCCAACGTAAGGGTGGCAGGTTTGGGTCCTTCACTAACACGAGGTCTCCAACCCTCGGTGGGTTTGTCTTATCTGACCACTTAACGCGCTGTTGCAAAATGTGTAAATATTCAAGGTGCCAGCGGCGCCAGAAACTCTGGGTAAGCTGCTGGAGCAACTCAAACCGCGAAAGGCGTCCGGGATTGATATCTCTATAAGGATACTCGGGCAGGGCGTTAAGTGGTCTGCCTATCAAGAAATGGCCCGGCGTGAGGGCCTGCAAATCGTTCGCGTCGGTAGACAACGGACATAACGGACGCGAGTTGAGAACCGCCTCAATCTTATGAAACACCGTCGCGAGTTCCTCAAACGTGAGAATAGTCTCCCCAATAACGCGGCGAAGGTGAGTCTTGGCGGCCTTTACAACAGATTCAAAAATCCCTCCCCAGTGAGGGCAAGACGGCGGGGAGTATCGCCATGTTACCCCCCTACGGGAGAGTGTGGATCCGATCTCAATATTATTTTTATCTAAAAATTCACAAACTTCTCTTATATGTCTATCAGTGCCCTTGAAGTTCGTCCCACAATCGGACCGAATTAGAGAAGGCAGTCCCCGGCGGGAGACAAATCTGCCTAACGCTGCTAAGAAAGCGTCCATGGTGAGCGCACTCACCACCTCCAAATGAACGGCTTTAGTGGCCAAACAAACAAACACACACAAGTAAGCCTTTTCAGTCTTAGCATTACGGAGTCGCGACGTTTTTATAGTGAATGGTCCCGCAAAATCAGTTCCAACTCCTAAGAAGGTCATCGATTCATTCACACGATCAGCAGGCAAATCACCCATTTGGGGCTGCATCGTCTCGGGGCGTAAACGATAGCAGGGCAGACATCGAAATATAACAGATCGGATTATTCTTCGCGCTGACAAAATCCAAAACTCCCGTTGGAGGAGCGCGGTCAATGCATTACATCCGGCATGAGCATTCTTCACATGGCGATCAATGATCAACAATCGCACCAATGGTCCGTCCTTGGGGAGCAACAGGGGATGACGTGATCTATAAGGCAAGTAAGCGTGCCTCAATCGGCCTCCTACACGCAACAATCCCTTATCATCCAGAAAGGGAGTCAAACGCACCAAGGGTCCCTTTAATTTGGACGTCCCGGTACGGAAAACCTTAAGTTCCGGTTCAAACGCTCTAGACTGGGTCATACGCACCCAATGCAGAAGAGCATCTTGGCGCTCCTGCGGTGAGAGGACCGGACACAAATCTTTGTCCTGAGGCCGGCGACAATTTCGAATAAATCTTCTTATCCAAGCGGTCACGCCGAGCAACTTGTCCAGAGAACTGTAGCGGTCTAATAAAAATTCCCGCTCTGGAGCCGCCATAGTCTCGACAGCGTGAACACGCAAGCCCGGATTTGGTACCTTCACCACAGCTGGTGTGGAAGGCCAAGACGGCTGTAACAACCATTCGGGACCCCACCACAGAGTGTGGTCAATAAGCTGAGGGGCTTCGCTGCCACGTGATGCACAGTCAGCAGGGTTTATTTCACCTGGCACGTGGCGCCAAATCAACGTGGCCTTCGAGGCCTGTATTTGGGATACCCGATTGGCCACAAATACTTCCAGGGAGTGGACGGAGTTCTTAATCCAACACAGGACAACCTGACTGTCGGACCAAGCAAAGAGCGACTCAAAGTCCTCACTACGTCCCAGGGTGTCAACAACGTGGTTCATCAACCGAACCAGAAGAGTAGCTCCAGACAATTCTAACTTCGGAATCGTTAATCGAGTCCGAAGTGGAGCAACCTTACTCTTAGCAATTAGCAAGTGGAGCTTAACAGCTCCTCTATCATCGACCGTCCGGATATATACGACGGCTGCGTATCCACTCTCAGACGCGTCACAAAAGCCATGAAGGCTGGCCGTAAACCGTCCCTTAGGCAGTATATGTCTAGGGATACTAACACGGTTAATGTCGGGGAGAGACAACATGAAGGACTCCCAATCTCGCAGCAAACGGCCCGAGAGGGGCTCATCCCACGACACTTCGGCTGACCAAAGTTCCTGTAGGAAGCACTTCATCCAAAACACTACGGGACTAATCCAGCCATTTGGGTCAAAGGTACGAGCTACTGTAGACAAAACCAACCGTTTCGTCCAGACCTTGGGGCTTGGCAGCTCCAATCGATAGGTGAACGTGTCCTGGACAGGTCTGTATTGCACTCCCAAAACAGACAGTAAATCTGGAGTGTTGGCATTCTCAAAAATATGAGGCTCCTGCTGGTGGTCGTCTGGCAAGTCACACAAAAGCTGAGGTGAGTTGGACATCCACTTCCTCAGTTCATAACCACCAGCCCCGAGAAGAGCAATTAGTTCATCTCGCAGAATCAAGGCTTCCTCGACACTAGAGGAGCCCGTACAAATATCATCAACAAATGCATCCTCCTTGAGAACCAAGGATGCGCGAGGGTATCGTAATCGTTCACGTTCAGCGAGTTCCACAAGTGAGCGAATTGCCACAAAGGGGCTCGAACGCAAACCGTATGTATTGGTGTTCAGCTCGTAGACCAGCATGGGATCCCTGGGATCCTCCCTCCATAATATGACCTGATATCGTCTATCGTCCGGGTGAATCACAGTCTGCCGAAACATCATCCGGATATCGGTCACAAAGACGACGGCATGGCGACGGAAGTTGGTTAGTACATCACCCACCTCGTGGTGCAACTTCGGTCCAGCATGCAAACATTGATTCAGCGAAACTCCGGTAGACGTAGGAGCTGACCCATCAAAAACAACGCGTATCTTCCCGGTGGAAGGTTTCAAAACCGCGTGGTGAGGAAGAAAATTATGTTCCTCGTTTCGCCAGTCCAGTCGCGAGACCGACATGTGCCCCAGTTGCTCATATTCTCGCATGAAGTCGACATACTTCTGTTTGAAGTCGGAGTTCCTACTCATACGACGCTCCATGGACAGCAGTCGCTTCTCGGCCAACGGCCGGGAGCTGCCAAGTGAGGGGCGAACTGACAAAAAGGGCAAACGTGTGATCAGCCGTCCCGAGTGAAGGCGACCTGTATTGTTCTGGTAGAACAACTCACACTCCTCTTCCAAGGGGTTCACTCGCTTCGCGGTAGGTGGCTCTTCCACCTCCCAAAACCGTTGAAGGACATCCGATAAGGTGGAGCTAACAGTTATGTAACTGTCCACCGATGGAGATGGTGGGTTATGCCTAACTGGTCCCATCACTACAAACCCAAGCGATGTAGATAAGGCTACCAGCCCACCCTTCTGTAACTCTCTCCTCTTCCCACAATACACGCGGCCTAGAACATCGGCACCGAGCAATAAGTGAATCGGACCGGTTCGGTGGAAGGAAGGGTCAGCCAAGGTCAATCCTGATGTCGCATCAACGACAGCGCGCGAAACGTGCTGTTGCGGAAGCTGACCAACAACCTTCTCATAAACAATCGCGGTAGCGCCAATTTTGGGCGCTGAAGAGAAGTGGGGGGAGAAGGAGAACAAAACCTGACCGATCGGATCCGGGATCCGCAGGTCTCCGGTTCCTCGTACCGATTCAAGGTATGGAGATGTGTTCAAACTCAACTGCCGGACCAGCCAGCTGGAGGCAATGCAACCCTGAGCTCCCGTATCCAAAAGGGCGCGAACTAAAACAAAGGTGCCCCTCGGGCCCCACACCTGTACGGAGGCTGTTGGTAACAGCACCTGCTCCTGTGGGGGGGTTGCAGCCGACAGTTGGTTTAGTGAAAATCCTCCCGCATTCCCCGCAACGGGGGGAAGGGGGGTCCGAAGAAAAATGCGTGCGCGGCGGAGAATAGGGCGCTCAAGGCGCTCGAGCGGGTCCCAATCCGGCACGTACACACCCCGACCAAAGCTGCATCGGGGGGCCGGGCGGTGCCCATGATGGGCGAAAGTTGGGGGAGCCCGTGACAAACGAGGTCTCTCCATCATAGGGGGAGAGAAGCGTATCGGCTCCCGGCGTGGCTCCCTAATTACCGCGGCCCAATCCCGCGGTGGCGCCTCATAAGCGGCGCGTCGATCCCCCCCGCCCGTAGGGGGGGTGGGGCGCCCAATCCTCTCACTGGAGGGGGGGCGCCTGTCCAATCTCCGCGGAGGGGTGGCACGCCCCTCCGATCTCCTCGGAGAGGTGGGTGACCTAGGAGGGCCCCCGCCCGTGTGCGAGTCCCTCTCTCTCACCACCTCACGAGTGTCTCTATTGTTGAAGCACAAAAGGGGGTGATGGGCCCCTCCACAACAGTGGCAATCTCGTGGGTGGGGGCAAGCCGATGCCATATGGGCCCCCAGGCAGCGGTAGCACCAATTCCGCTGCTTGGCCATATTCCTACGCCCCTCGGTGCGTAGGCCAACAAATTTGGGACAGGCCGGCAAACTATGGCCATCCCGCTTGCAACACTTGCAAGGCATCGGCCTCTCCCTGTGTGGAGAGTTCTGCCGCACTGCAGTATACTGCTTGTACGGGCGGCGCTCTCTCCGTGGCGCTGCCCGGGTCGCCTCATAGCGACCTGTACTCGGTCCCGGTATAGGAGCCAGATCCAAGTGGTCGGTCATCCGACACTCATCCTCCAAAAATCTGAGGAGATCCGAGAAGGGGGGGAGGTACGAGGCACTATTGCTCCCGTACCTTTGTTCGAAGCGTCCCTTCATCTCCATGGGAAGCTTATCGAGGATGAGGTGGAGCAAAATAAAGGACCACTGGTCCACCGGTAGATCAAGTCGTTTGAGCGCGTTAATAGCGCTCAGCAGCGGGTTCAAAATCTCCTTCCTCAATGAGGAGACCCGCGATACTCGTGGCAGCCCTAAAATGGCAGCCACATGTGTGTCCGCTAGCAAGCGAACATTCTGATACCGGGCGGTCAACAACGCCCTTGCAATATCATAACTGTCATCATTGACAGGTAGATGCTGGACAAGTACACCAGCCTCTCCACGTAAGGCAGAGAGCAAATAGGCCAATTTCTGGCTAGGGAACAGGTCGTCCCTCGAGTGAACCAGGCTATCAAAGAGGTTAATGAACCCCATCCAAGAAGCCAGGTTCCCATCAAAGGTTGGGATGTCTAAAGTGGGCAGTCTGCCCAGCAAGCCGGCCGGGGTAGGCTTGACCTCCCCGGGCGTGCACGACTCACCCCTCCGGGCGGATAGGATTGCCTGAGCCTTGTTTATAATCACATCCGCCTGTTCAAAACACTGATCATAATCGGCATTAAATTGGTCGACTGCCCGCAACTCAGCGGCACCCTCGGCTGGGTGGTCGAGCAAATATTGTTGATGAAGAACGAAAAGCTGCTCCAATTCCTTCAAGCGAGCAGGTACTCCCTCATGCCGAATTAACAAAGCCTGTTCTCGGTCTGGTCGGTCTACCAAAGCGACGGCACTAGCAAACCATCTCAAAATCTTTTGTGCACCCGCGCGGGCACCACTAAGCGGGCTGACTGGCGGGACCATTTTGCACCAAAATTAAGATACTCTATAATAATACACAGACAAACAGACCGACAACCGCAGACAATAAAACAGATCGGGAGGAACTTCAAAGGCAGAACAAAATATATAAACAAACCAAAATCAAGTGTAAATGCTAGAACTTAACTAGAACAACAAAGGCATTTAACAACAGAATTTTTCAAACAAATTAAATTCAAGCATTAAGTCAATAACTTAACAAACACAATATTCAAAGGCAAACAAAACAAAATCAAATGTAAATGCTAAAACTTAACACAGCAATATAGTGTATTACAACAACAGCAAAGTCATTTAGCAGCAAAATCTGTTAAACAAATTAAATTCAAGTATAAGTTTACAACTTAACAAACAAAATATTCAAGGGCAAAACAAAGATATGAAAAAACAAACCAAAATCAAATATAGGTAAATGCTAGAACTTAACTAGAACAACAAAAGACATTTAACCCCAATTTTTCATATACAATGACAATTAGTTAAGGAGATCGGTCCACAAATGAGCTGGTAGTCGGTTTAAAATCAGCAATCAAAACCAATTAATATGTATTGCCCGTTTGGACAACCAACAAAATTACAATATTAATTGTACAATACTAATCAAATACTCAAATCTAAGAACCACTCAAATCTAAAAACCACGCTCTGCTACCAAGAGATGGTGGTGCCCCAAGTAGACTCCACCACGTCGGCGTTTCACCGAGTAAGGAATTTGGGTTGATTGCTGATGCCCTACTACCCGCTCATAAAAAGCATTGTGGCTTACCCCGATTCCCGTTGTCTCCGTCCGTCTCCTCCGTAGCCGGTGGACTTCCTGAGCTAGCTCGAAGGAAGTCGCGGCTCCCGAAGTTCTGCAGTGGATCCACCGGTGGAGACCGGAGCACTACAAAGGCCTATTAGGCCACCACGACTCACACACGCGATTTTGACACACAAACACAAAGCGGGCTTTCGCACCCCGATATTAGGTTCGCCGCGCAAATCACTATTTGCTTGAATATTGTGTATTATATTTTATGGATGCCCGGACATCATCCTAACCACAAATTATGACATTTCGACTCGACTCAACTGACATGTCACATGCGGCCGGCCGCCAAAAAAGCTGTCACTGCACAGACTAGAATGCAGTGCCGCCACTCGCTCTTCCTCGAGCGTGAACATTGTTATTAGAAATCTTGTACTGGAGATTAAACCGTTGGTTACGAGAAATAAAAGGATTGTTTTATCAAATGTTTGCCCTGTCATACCAAATTATTTAATAGAACAAAAATTTGAAGATTTCAATATAAAAATAATGTCCCAAATAACGTTCATGAAAATTGGAGTAAGTGAACCAGGATTTTCACATATATTAAGTTTCAGAAGACAATTATACATAAGCCCAGAAGATGAACAACGTTTCCCTGAGTCATTTCAATTAAATTTTGAAGGCACAAATTACTGGATATATAATATATCTACTGATGCTTTGAAATGTTTTACTTGCAATACGATGGGTCATTTAGCCAAAAATTGCCCACAAACTATAGAAAGCTCTCAAACAAGATCTAAAGAACAGGACAAACAAACACTCGAAGAAATACATACAATATTCGATAGAAATGATGACCTTGTACCTGAACCTGCATTTATCCCACCTCAGATACAAAACACACCTCAACGGTCCGAAGGAAACCTACAAGGAACAAAACGAGCTCATTCAATTACCACTAGCGAATCATCGAGACTGGAAACAAAAAAACAAAAAGAAGAAGATACTGATATAATGGAATTTGAAACAGATGAAACTGACAGCAGTTTTTCAGTGGAAGAAGTGGAAATGAAAACAAAAACAAAGAAGAAGTTAAAGAAGAGTGACTCCAGAACCGAAGAAGAAGTGTGGAATGATATTAAAAATAGTACGACAAAATTAGACAACAAAACAATATTTCCAATTAACATAGATCAGTTTATTAGTTTATTAGATAATTCGCGGGGGAAACAGAACGTAAGAGATTTAGTTTATTCTTATACAGACAATATAAAAGAATTGATTAAAATGTGCAACACATTACACTGTAAAATGAACAAAAGCTTAAAAAATAGATGCTCTCGCTTATCGCGAAAATTACATGAAATATTGACTGCTGCACCTATCGGTACTATAGATAAAGAGTTATAAATTTACTTTTTTTCTAGTTACATAGCCTGAAATACTAAGTGTATAATTACTATGGACATATTACAGTGGAACGTGAATGGTTACTTCAAGCGATTAGAGAACATTAAACTTCTAATTAGTCGCTTAGGTCCAACTTGCATTTGTTTACAGGAAACCAATTTTACCTCAAACTATTGTGCTTCTATTGTAGGATACGATAGTTTCTTTAAGAATCGAACACATGGTAGTAGGGCTAGTGCTGGAGTAGCTATATTTATTAAATCTCACACATTTGCTGAAGAAATACCAATAGTTACAAATTTAGAAGTCATAGCTATAAAAATTAAATTTCCCATACACATTACAATATGCAATGTTTACCTTCCTAACAGTAACCCTCTTAGTCCATATGAATTGAATAATGTAATCAACCAACTTCCAACACCTTTCATTATTTTGGGCGACTTTAACAGTCATCATTTTTACTGGGGATCTGAAAAATGTGACACCAGGGGTAGGATAATAGCTGAATGGCTTGATGAACATGCGAACTTATTAATATTAAATAATGGCCAACCCACTCATTTTGATAGCAATACCGGTCACACAAGTATTATTGATCTAGCTTTAGCTTCACAAAATATAATGTCATATTTTGAATGGAATTTAGAAGATTTGTATGACAGTGACCATTTTCCAATTTTTATTACATGTCAAATTGCACAAAATATGCCAAAAGTTATAGCATGCCCAAAAAAAATTTGATAAAGCCGATTGGTTCATATTCAGAGAAGAAATTAAGCAAAATATTACAAAATTAACACCCTTAAACAGTTTAAATGACCACTCCATTAATGACCTGATTGAAAATTTCACGAAATTAATTCTTAAAGCAGCCACCAAATCAATCCCTCAAACTTCTGGCATTTTGAGAAAAAATAATTTACCCTGGTGGACTGATGAGTGTAAAACTGCAGTTAGAGAAATTAAAAAAGCTTTTAAAGTTTTTAAAAAATATGCCTTAAATGACCCTAACTCGATATATAAAATTGAATATAAAAAAAAGAGGGCCTACTGTAGAAGACTTCTCAAAGAGAGTAGGAAAAGATATTGGGAAAATTGGGTTTCTTCTATTAATTGTAAAACTCCAATAGGGGACATGTGGAAAAAAAATCATAAACTCAACCAACGTAATATAAAACCTAGAAATATCATTCTCGAAAATCAGGACGGAACTTATACATATAGCCCTATTGAAACTTCAAACCTCCTAGCTAAAACTTTTGCAAATAATTCAAGCTCGAATAATTATGACGATGAATTTATTGAACACAAAAATAATGAAGAATCGGAACAGACTTTTGATATATTTGATAATTCAAATTCAATTAATAAAGAAATATACATGCACGAAATGCTACTAGTTCTCTCCCAAATAAAAAATTCTAGTCCAGGCCCAGACAATATTGCCAATAGTATGATTAAAAACTTACCAATTAGCGGACTTCAATACCTACTTCAGCTATATAATTACATATGGAAAAATCAACTATTTCCAGACAGCTGGAAAGAAGCCTTAGTAATTCCGATATTAAAACGAGGAAAAATACCAATCTTACCAACAAGCTATAGACCGATTTCCCTTACATGTAACCTTTGCAAAATACTTGAAAAAATCATTAGTAAAAGATTGAAATGGTATTTAGAATCAAATAAAAAATTATCTCCATTCCAATATGGATTCCGTCAATTTCGATCAACAACAGATCATTTAATGAATATTGAAGCTGAAATACTTGACAGTTTTGCTAATGATAACTATACAGTAGTTGTTGCTCTAGATATCGAGAAAGCTTATGAAATGGTCTGGAAACACAGGGTGCTAAAACTATTAGAAGATAGTGGTATAAAAGGAAATGCCCTAGCATTTGTCAGAAACTTCCTTTTAAATAGATCAATTAAAGTAAGAATAAATGATATATTGTCTAGTTCCGTCCTTATGGAAAATGGTGTACCCCAAGGCTCCGTAATCAGTGTAATTTTATTTTTAGTTGCTATTGATAGCGTTCTTTCATATATTAAAAAACCAGTAATTTATTTGCTGATGACTTAACAATAACGTGCAGTGGTAGAACTCTCAAACCGACCTTACAACTTGTACAAAACACATTAAATGATCTTCAAGAATGGGCCAAACAATCAGGTTTCAAATTTTCTAAAACAAAAACTGAATTTATTATATTATCTAAAAAAAGAAATAAAATCAACAATACACAATTAACTTTGGATGGACACAGTCTAAAATAACTTAAAAATCTTAGGATTAATATTTGATAAAAAGATGTCCTGATTGACACATATAAATAAACTTAAGTCTGAATGTTATAAAAGACTAAATATTATAAAGACCTTATCATCTACTACATGGGGATCAGACAAGAAATGTCTATTAAAAACGTATCACGCTTTAATAAGACAAAAGATAGATTACGGTTCTGTTCTTTACGATTCTGCAACGAAACATACGTTAAATACCTTGGAAAGTGTTCAAAATACAGCTCTGAGACTAAGTATAGGTGCATTTAAAACTAGTCCTATTATGAGTATTCTAGCAGAAGCGGGAGAAATGCCCTTGAGTTTAAGAAGAAAATTACTAGTTATTTTAAATACTATAAAAATATTATCCCGACCAGAAAATCCATCCTATAATTATTATACTAAAGTGGCTGCCGTAGACATCGAATACGAACTTCAGCCTAAATTAATACAGCCATTTCGCATTAGAGCATTCAAAAATTTAAATGAATTTGAGCTTGATATTCCCCCAATATTTAAAAGGAAGTTACCCACCTATGGTCCATGGGAAAATAATGAGTTCCCCATTAATCTTGAACTAACCCAACACCAAAAAGATGACACACCACAATTCATATATAAAAATTTATTTTATGAAATTAGGAATAGATATAGAGGTTACAAATTTCTTTTTACGGATGGATCTGTAATAAATGGAAGAACAGGTTGTTCAGTAATCTTTGGCAATAATTGTTATCGGTACAGGCTTTGGGACTTTCTTTCAATTTTTAGTTGCGAAGCAATAGCTATTCTGAAGGCCATAGAAATTATAAGTAATGAATCTAATTTAGAGAAATACATAATCTTTACTGACTCCAAATCATATTTGATAGCTTTAAAAAATGATGAAAACATAAATCCCCTTATTCTAGAAATAAAAGAAAGAATTATACATCTTCAGAAACATAATTATAAATTCGAAGTTATATGGATACCAAGTCACCAAGGTATAGGTGGTAATGAAAAAGCAGATAAAGAAGCTAGAAATGCAACTAACGACAGTGATATTTATAATACAATTAAGTCGTGTCCATCTGATCTACAGAAATATGTAAAACATCAAATTAAAATTCATTGGGATCATTATTGGAAAACAGAAAATACATCAAAATTGTTTAGTGTCAGAAACTCAATATTTGAAAAAACCCCTAGTCCAAATTCCTGTAGAAAAGACCAAGTAGTTATTACAAGATTACGTATCGGTCACACAAACTTAACACATATTCATCTAATAACCAAAAGTGATCAAAACAAATGCAAGTGTGGATCTGATTTGACTATTTTTCACCTTCTTGTAGAATGTTCAGAATATAATAATGAAAAACATTTAAATAACGTATCCAATAATTTGAGGGATTGTTTAAATCAAGGTGGATATGATCGAACTCTCGAATTTTTGAAGGCTATTAATGTTTATAAATTAATTTAGTTATGTATAAAGAATTATAAAACGTGGTCGCTAATGACCTGAGATGTTAAAAAGCGACCTTAAATAAATAAATTAAAAAAAAAAAAAAGTTCTTAGCTGACCTGTCCTATCCTATAAAATAACCTCCCTTATATGATATATATAATCTACCTTCCTGATAAATTTTATGTTTATGGGTCAAATGGATTTCGTAAATGTTATATGAATGACTTTTTGATATACAACGATGTACATGTATAGATTCGTACCTATATCCAACAGCGGGTTAAGGACTTATTGGGGTCAAGTTACTAGTTTGGACTAGAGCGTCGGTGGCGCAGTGGACTCGGCACTTGCCTTCCAATCGGGGGGTCGGGGTTCGAGACCCGCCATGTACCAATGTGTTTTTCGTTTCGAATTTCATATGTACATTTGTCTGACGCTCCTACGGTGAAGGAAAACACCGTGAGGCAACCTGCATACATCTGCGAAGAAATTCAATGATGTATGTGAAGTCGACCAATCCACACTGGGCCAGCGTGATTGACTAAGGCCTAATCACCCTAATATAGGGTAGGCTCGAGCCCCTCGGTGGGGACGTATATGGGCTGTGATAATGATGGGGTCAAGTTTATAATATTTTTGTATCGCATTTCCTTAAGATACACATTCAATTGTTTTACTCGAATATTTTAGCTGGTTTATCTCACTGGACGCTATCATTAATTGCTAGTTGTGTTATCTGTAACATATTTATGTCATATGCATTGACCGATACCGGCGTGCTAGACGCATGTTTGGATAACCTTATCAGGTTATTTCAATTTACAGATTATCGAGAGCCGGATGCTTTGGTCAACGGTAAACGTAAACAGAAAATCATGTTTGTTTGAGATTTTATAATTTTATGCATGTGTCTTTTTGTCCTTGTACTCTTCCACTACAGGTTTATTAACGCTCATACAGGCAGCCGCATGTTGCCATCAAAACCCTAACTACCCAAACATCATGATTTACTTTGCTGAGGTCATCTAAAGACAGGGGTACTTCATTAGTCAGGTTACCTTATTTCAGCTTTTACGGCTAAAACTCCAATCAAATCAAGATAAAGAACTGCTCTCTTTGGAATCAATCCGTAGATCTGCAGATTTCAACTAGTTGATCTACCACTAGACTGACGTTCATTAAATTTTCCGAAAATCTCACATTAACCCTTACTTTCAGTTCGATCTCGGCTGCCAGAATTGGAAGCGGACTTTGGTTGGAACCATCCACAATGCTGGGCTATTCATATCCCTGCCCATGACCGGGATAATGTCAGACAAGTATGGGCGCAAAGCGGCACTCGCTGTGGCCTCCCTCATGAACGGTATCTTCGGCGTCATCAGGTCCTTCTCAGTTAACTACCAGATGCTGCTGATATTCGAGTTCTTGGAGACGGCGTGTGGCGCCGGAGCTTATAGTACTGCGTTCGTATTAGGTAATTTTACTTCTTTTTTATGGATACCAAGTTGTAAAGAGTTTGAAATAACACCTCGCTAGATCCAAGCCAGCATCACGGTGCTGACTAACGGACGAGGCTCTAACACTCCCTGGGTCAGTATGTTAAAAGAAGGCCCAAATTCTTCCTTTTTGGGGGAAACCCATGCCGAGCAGAAGTCATGTTGTTGCGGGATATGATGAAACCTTACGAGTTTCCAGTGCCTAAATCTAGATGCATTTTTACAGTTTATTTACTTTTTCTTTTTTATAACAGAAAAGCTCTATTGGTAAATGTTTGTTACTCTACCTAAACATAAGCAGACATCAGCTAATCCACATGTCCTTGTCGCTCTCACAGTAAAATGTAACACTGTCTCTTTTAAATGTCTGGTTGACTTTATAAATTTCAATATTAAGAAAATCATTGAAATATCCTTAAAAATCAAAATATATGTCCTTTGAAATATCCTTAAAAATCAAAATATATGTCCTATATACTTATATGTGGTATAAAATCTTGTCACTTATTAAACTTGATCTATAAGTACCTCTCTTTTAAGTACATATAAAATGAACTAAGTACATCTCAATCGTCTTATTATTAACAAGCAGAACTTAGCAATACCAGCAATACTGTTTCCATATCAATCCTCCTATTTCTTACTTTACCAACGGTGCATCAGGGCGTTACAAAATTATACAAATAAAACATATCATTATAATATTATAGCTCATATACGTTCTCACCGATGGGCTCGAGCCTACCCTGTTTAGGCCTTAGTCAACCACGTTGGCCCAGTGCGGATTGATCGACTTCACATACACCTTTGGATTTCTTTGCAGATGTATGCAGGTTGCCTCGCGATGATTTCCTTCGCCGTAGGAGCGTCAGAAAAATGTACATATGAAATTCTAAAAACGAAAAACACATTGGTACATGGCGGTCTCGAACCCGATTGGAAGCCAAGTGTCGAGTCCACAGCGCCACCGACGCTCTGCAAACATATAATTCAAGTGTATTTATTCTAAAACCGTAGTGTTAAACATTTACTTGCAACCTACTCCTAATCTTAATGTCAATTTACGAGCAAACCAAGAGCAAACAACATTTATCATTATGTATATCTTAGATACTTTGTTAAAATGTCATAACACCAATGAATGAATAATTGCCATTCTAAAGTCTCATTAATGTTTGTTCCGTAAACGTCTCGAGGTCTATCCACTGAAATATCTCGGAATCTGTTTATTGTATGTAAACAGAAAGACCATATATTTTGAAATTTTGGTTTATATTTAAATAATAATCGCGTCATTATCTATAGCGACTATCTGGTTAATGATAAACCGGATTTACGGTTTATATCGATCAATCACCACAGGTTATATACCTACCCTTAGTTTAGCCCTACCCTAAGTTTGGACCTTAGTCAATCACGCTGGCCTAGTCAGCATGGATCGACTTCACATACACTTTTGAACTACTTCGCAGATGTACCTATGCTGGTTGCCTCATTGTTTACTTCTCCGTAGGAGCGTTGGACAAATATACATTACAAATTCTAAACACAAAAAATACATACATGATAGGATCGAACCCTGGACCGATTCCACAACGCCACCGACACGCTCCTAGATTTATATAAATCCAATTAAATAGTTAAATAGGATTCACAGAAGTAAACCCGCTGATATGTTAAAATCTATGCTTTTTTTTAAGCTTCTAATGGGTAATCTATACGTATTTTTTGGTATACTGACAATGTTTTGTACGTAAGCTGTACTCATTGAATGATTAGACCTTCCGCGCGAGTTTCTTGCCTGTTCTTCTCGAGAAGGCCCTCCCAATTTCCAAACAGATGTAGAGTCAACACTTTTTTATTTAACTTGTATTTGCATATATACATATATATATTAATAATGGTTGGGGTGTGTACTTACATACAAGGATAAACTAATTAATTGTAAAATATTTTAGTTCTTTAGATTCTTGGTTGATTAAATTTGTATGTTTTGTTTGACGTGAATGTAAAGGTGGTGTAAAGGTCTGCCCCCTAACCCCTAAAAACCTGTAAAGGTCTGCCCCCTGACCCCCTAACCAAAACCGCACTGAGAGCGAGATGGCGCTATGCGCAGCAAGAGTGGTATCACTGTTTCAATATTGTTTTAATCTTGCTATAAGCGATCATGGTAAAGCCCCTCTATTATTTTTCGAGTTTGAGTTTAAATTAAGAAACGATGAACATATTTTTGGCAAATTTTTCCTCACCCCAGTCAAGAGACTGCGCGTGGTAAGAAATAATAAAATCAAAGCAACGAAATATGACGCTAATCAATCTGATCATTTTACAGCGGTGGAGCTAGTGGGACCTAAAGGCAGAGTATTCGGGAACACGATGATAAACGTTGTTTACGTTTGCGGACTCATGACCCTCTCTGCACTCGCCTGGTGGTTGCAGAGCTGGAGAACGCTCCTCCAAATCGTCTACACCCCGGCCCTCTTCGTCTTCTCCTATCTCTGGATTCTGAACGAAAGCGTCAGATGGCTACTCAGCAAGGGACGACCAGAGGAAGCTGTGCGTATATTAAACAAAGCCGCGAAACTCAACAATGTTGAACTCTCAGAAGAACTGCTTGCTCCTCTTTACGTGTGTGACAAAGTGCCTCTGACAGATAAAGACCAAACGGATAATGAAATCAAAAATGAGTCGACGTTTGCTCAAGTGATAAAATCTAGTATAATCATGAAGAGAGTGGTTGTGTGCTCGTTCCTGTGGATTACGTGTACGTTCGTGTACTACGGTCTGTCGATCAACTCAGTGTCTCTGGCAGGCAATAAATATGTGAACTTTATGCTTGTTGGCTTCGTGGAGATTCCGGCGAACTTTGTCTGCCTCCTGGTGCTTGATAGGTTCGGAAGGAAGAGGACGCTTATAATTACGTACGTTTTAAGTGCGTGCCTGTGCATCAGCCTCTCGTTTCTGCCCAAAGGTGAGAAGATTGATTGAGACATTGTAAATCAATGATTATTACACAAGTAGAAGGGTACTGTAAAAAGGCGTAAATATACGAGTAAAGGTTTATGAAATCAAAAGCCAAAGTACTGTATCAGAGAAAATAATTATACTAACTGACATAATAATTATAATGTTAATAGACACGGATTTCGCTTTAATTTTTGGCTTTGACATATCAATATGCATTATTTCACTTCTCAACTCATTTACAATAACACTTACTTTATGCTTAGATATATCATATGAAAACAGCACTGCACCTTTACCGAGACAGTCGTCAATAAATTTAAATTAACATAATCCTTAATTCAATCTTAATTTACATTCAAAAGTATACTTAAAAGCTAGAATAAATGTAAGATAAACGGAATAAATTTTGTGGTTGATCCAAATTTACAATTCTATCAATTGATTTTCCGCAATTCAATGAATTAACTGAGGCTTAGAATCTGCTATTCGCTTAAGCAACCAAAGGAAGAAAGTTAAATAGAATATTCCTTGGGTATACTCAAAGTGAAAGGTTGATTTTAACAAATGTATTTTACATAATTCTTTTAAAAAATAGACGAACTTTTTCTTAGGAATGAGAAAGAGACTAAATTAATCCATTAAGTATATTATTGTAACGATTAGGATAAGTAAATATATTAAATATATTTTGATATTTTTTATAAATAAAAATAGTAATGAACAGAATGAAATTTATGACCGATATGAAGTTCCAAAATAATCACAGAGTACATAAGTTAAATTTAATAGAGTTTGCTTCGCTTCGCTTGCTTCTATTTCTTCAGATTTTATGAAAGCATCAAACTAAAACACGCAGGCATGGATATTTATTTGTAATAATTTAGACAATGATACTCTCTAAAGATACAACTTTCGTGGTTTACTGCTCCTTATCGCGACAGCACTTAACAGTGATGTTTAAATTCATAAACAAAGAATAAAAAGATATGATCAAAAAGGTTTAACAAATAATAGATTTCTTCCGTTTTCGCCGCTGAGCTTAATAGATCAGTGAACTATTATAATGATAATTAATTTAATTACTTATAATGTTCGTTCCACAGAGAATACTTGGTGGTCCCTGGTCATCTACCTGTCCGGCAAGTTCTCCATCACCGTGTCCTACAGTTCAGTATACATCTACGTGTCAGAAGTATTCCCCACCAGTATGAGGCAGTCCTTACTAGCGGTTTGCTCATCTATAGGCAGGATCGGGTCGACGTTAGCACCGCTGACACCTCTATTAGTAAGTCTATTTTATCAACATGTTTTTACGATCAGAAGCGCGCGTTCATCATCATCATCACTTAGGAGACGCCCACTTTTGGACATTGGTCTTCTCCAAGAATCACTAAACCCATCATTCTGCGTTTGTCGCATGCAACGGCTTCCTGCAATCTTTCCTCAAGGATCTCCACAGCGATCAATCCTGCGCTTCTTACCTCCAGTGACTTCCCGTGACCTTCACCGAATCGTCGGTCTATCTTGGAGGGCAACAACTCTGCGTCTCCCGGCACGCGGCTGCCGTTCGAAGAACTTTCTGCCCCAACGACCATCAGTCCTACGTGCAACTACAGATTTGCAATTCTTTGGGCTATGTCGGTGGAGTTGATTGTTCTAAGGATCTTATCAATTGAAATTCGATCTTCAAATCTTCAGTAGAGATACTATTCTTCCTCTCAAGAAACTTCATGGTAGTTATATCCCGAATATAGACACAGACAAATGTTGTGAAGCACACTTTTTTATTTGTCGAACCACACTTCCACTCTCGAATATGTCAGCTTCTTTATGCCCAACCTTTTAAGTTATACACACTTAAAATTAATTCTTTTTCCAACAGGCGCTGTACTACGACAATCTGCCCGCAATATTTTTCGGGAGCCTCGCACTGATTGCCAGCGTTCTGGTATTCACCCTACCAGAAACCATCAACCTACCCCTGCCAGACACGATAGAAGAAGCTGAAAGTCTATCCAAACGAAAAG
This sequence comes from Schoenobius gigantellus, assembly GCA_963935595.1. Classification (NCBI taxonomy): domain Eukaryota; kingdom Metazoa; phylum Arthropoda; class Insecta; order Lepidoptera; family Crambidae; genus Schoenobius; species Schoenobius gigantellus. The sequence goes on from OZ012554.1 coordinate 28,266,226, forward strand.
TGAAGGACGAGGAATCATAGAGGATACGTCGCTTTTATACATATATTTATACTTAAGCTTTTTTATTAAGCCTCTGAAGGTCAGTGCCAATTATGCTAGATTTTTATACCAAAAATGTTTGTCATGTTACCATACTATTTTTATTAGCTTTACTTAAAATTTTTATATTGTTTTTATACTTACAAATATACACACTTTTTTACTTCATCGGCTATAGTAAGCAACTATCAAATCTTACTTTAATTGATCCATAGATACCGTAACCATTTGTTTAGTTTCATTTTGTTAAACTGAAATTCATTCCAGACAAGATGAAAAACTGTATAGAATATAATTCAAAAAACTCAAAAAAAATCTTTATTCAATATAGACCTTTACAGGCACTTATTGACGTCAAAATAAAAACATAAAAATCTTCAACCAAGAATCTAATTAACTAAATTATTTAATCCTTGTATGTACACACACCCCAACCATTATTAAGATGTGTGCAAATACAAGTCAAATGAAAAAAAAAAATGACTCTACACCTGTTCGGAAATTGGGAGAGCCTTCTCAAGAAGAACAGGCAAGAAACTCGGAAGGTCTTGTATTTTTTTTGTCTCCTCTTTTAAAATGCCAACATTACAATATTATATTTCACAAACATTTTTTTTAATAATATAGAAATGCCTGTCGGTGTGAGTGGAACAGTTACTCGAATGAAATTTATCCCACAACATATTATATATATATAATATGTTGTGGGATAAATTATATTATTATTTTGTGATACAAAGTGTTAACACCCTTTAAACGTCAATTATCACATTTTTTGTCAATCCCAAGCAGTTTTATCTGTCATATAATCAGACACTTTATAATATGCTTTTTTCATAAGTGCGCCCTTGATAGCGACTTTAAATTTATTCAAGTTAAGTGCTTTAATATTATTTGGGATTTTATTGTAGAAACGTACACAAAGGCCTTTGAAAGAATTATTATTTTTTTAAGCCTAGTATTTGGTAACGCTAACATATTCTTTTGCCTAGTATTTACTGAATGAATATCACTGTTTTTACAAAACGAATGTATATTTTTATGAACATATACTATATTCTCGTAAATATATTGCGACGCGACGGTCATAATACCAATTTCTTTAAATTTTTCTCTCAAAGAGTCTCTTATTTTAAGGTTATAAATAGCACGAAATAGCCCTTTTTTGCAGCACAAAAACAGTCTGAATGTCGGCAGCATTTCCCCACAGCAAAATGCCATACGACATCACACTATGAAAATAGGCAAAGTATACAAGTCTTGCTGTATCAACATCAGTCAGCTGACGTATTTTCCATACAGCGTAGGCTGCAGAACTAAGTCTCTTCGACAATTTATCAATATGTGGGCCCCACTGAAGCTTTGAATCTAAAGTAATACCAAGAAATACTACGGTATCCACAAGGTCCACATTTTTATGCTTTATGTTTAATTAAAATTAGGTAGGCTTATTTTTATTAAATAACCTTATTTTTATTGAAAAGTTTTGACAATCTCCTGCAATATGTAAAGCGATTTAAAATAATAGTAAGGGTCCTCGTAATATACTGCTGATAAAAATATCTACTCTAAGCTATTGTATATAAGCTCCTTTTTGCGAAAGATGATAATCGTGATGGTGACTTTATTGTGAAAACGAATAAAAATTTTAGTCAATTGCATTGTAAAGAGTCCCAAATATTGCAGTTAGCATAATTTTATTCAAGTGAAACATTTTAATTTAAAGAAATAAAAATCTTCAAACGTTGAAAATAAACATTCAACCTTCCTCATACAACATCCAACATTTTTTTAAAGTTGTTACGAAAATTTAATATCAAATCACACAATCAGAGATATATTTTTTAAATAGCTGATCTCTTTTTCGTTGTAAATCAGGCACAATCGTCTGGTGAGCTGATTACAAAAGAATAATAAAGATATGAAGAGCAAAGTCGAATATTAATTAGTCATATTTTTTTAGGTCTGTAATTATGTTGTGATAAAATTTTAATTCCGTGTAGTTTAATTAATAAAGGCATAAAAAAATTAGTGGGTGCCTAAGGACGCGGGCATACCAAGAGCTGTTCAGTAACTAGATTTTTTTTGGTGACACTGCAGGCTATAGATTCCAGCTTGACTATTTCATCTGTGCCACGGCTATTGAAACTCATAGCTCGGCTAGTGGATTTAAATAATGTCCGAAAAACATCGGCATGTGAAGTTAGGTGATATTAGGTGATAGGTGGGATAGTAGCTCTCGCTTCGTTCGGTATCTAGCCAAGCAAAACCGAAGTTACGTACTAGTTCTACAGCTGTACTAAGCTTGTAACGTATCTACTTAGGTCAGATAGTGTACTTTTAGTTTACTAGCTGTGCCCGTGAACCGCGTTTCAACATAATAAAATTTAACACAATAAATATTGAGGTCAATAATCCAGAAAGAAACTAACCCATCTCTTAAGTTGGACTAAATTATATACAGTAAGCCAAATTCCATCAAAATTAGTTAAGTAGCTTCTGAATTTATCCCAGACAAACATCGTGACACGATGCTTTTATATATACAAAAATCTATCGCGATCGCTTTGACAGTCAAAGTGCATCCATTACTATAAGTATATTCATATATCAGACAGTCGACACAGAGTCTTGTATTGACGCCGTAATAACTAGTAATATCAAGGCGATCGTGATTGATTTTTTCTTAGAGAGTAACCCCCCTGATCGCGGCTAGATAATAATTTAAACGCGAACTGTCTATTTTAGTTCATATATAGGTCATAGCTAATAGCCCTTGGTGTGCCCGCACCCTTAGAATTATATCAAATAACAAAATATTTTCAAATACAAAATATAAAAGGACGATCGATGGATCTATTTAGTCATTTCCATATGTTTATAACTTTTAAGTGGACGGTAACAAAGTACAAAATACATATAAATTTCACAAATGTAAGAATTACAAGTGCTCGAATGTGTTTGATGAAACCACAGATGAAACTAACTAAACAAAGCAGAATTTATCCATACTAATATTATAAATGGGAAAGTGTGTGTGTGTGTGTGTTTGTTTGTCCGTCTTTCACGGCAAAACGGAGCGACGGATTGAAATGATTTTTAAGTGGAGATAGCTGAACGGATGGAGAGTGACATAGGCTACTTTTTGTCTCTTTCTAACCCCCCACTTCCCTAAAATGGGGGGTGGAAGTTTGTATGGAGCATTCCGCAATTTTCAAGGTAGAAAGCTAAAAATTGGTATGCGAACTATTTGTGACATTTCCATGCCTGTAACATTTCCTTTTACCCTACTTTTACTTTTCGAAGAAATGTCAGAACTGCAAGTCTAAGTTGGTTGGTTTCATTTGGTTTGTAAAATTGGGTTGTAAGAATACGTACAATATTGTAGTCGGAGTTCGACTGATAAAACATTACATTACATCGTTCTTATGTCTGTTACAAGTGAATGTTCTAATGTATAATCGCCTTTAAGTACAAATGCCAAGATGATACCTGTCATAAATTTTTGGCGAAGATTAAAATGCCTTATTTTTTAATGTTTATTTATTTATTTTTTTTATGTAAGGCCCGGCAAATGACCTCCTCCCGCCTGATGTAAAGCGGTGAAAGAGGCCCAAATGAGTTGACAGATAGAGTAGGGACGACATCCACTATCCTACCTGCCCGCCCCTTGCCGGCCTAAAAGATGCTTTTTCACACCTCTTTTGAAGGAACCCATGTTGTAGGATGGAGGAAACACGTGCGCAGGTAGAGAATTCCAAGTGTGGGATGAACGACAGAAGAAGGAATCTTGGAATTTCTTGGTACGGTGTGAAAAGGAGGACACAGTGTACGGATGACTCCGAAGGCCCTTACGCGTGTTTCTGTTAAGGAATGGAGAGGGAGGGATAAGGTTAAAGAGCTCCTCAGAGCATTCCCCATGGAACATTCGGTAAAAGGCGCTAAGAGAGGCGATGTCACGACGAAGTTGCAGAGGCTCGAGGGTGTTAGTTGCCTCTACATCGCCAATTATTCGAATAGCGCGACGCTGCAATCTGTCCAGAGCATCGAGGAGGTACTGAGCGGAGCCGTCCCAAAGGTGCGAGCAATATTCCACGCAAGACCTAACCTGAGTTTTATACAACAGGCATAGTTGGTCCGGCGCAAAATACCTACGCACCTTGTTTAGGACACCGAGTTTCCGTGAGGCAGCAGTTATAACGGATTCGATGTAGTCTCTGGGGTTCAGATCGCAGCGAATGTTCATTCCGAGCAAGGTGATGTTACTCTGTGTGTGAAGGGTTGTGCCCTGAAGAGAAGGAGGGGGGAGGAAAGGTGACCTTTTCGCCGAGAACGCGCACACCTGTGTTTTCTTAGCATTGAACTCGACAAGATTGTTGGAACCCCATTCGGAGATGAGGTCCAGCGTCCTGTTGAGCTCAATGATAAGATTCTACCTCTCCCTATCAATATTGACACGAGCAGCCCCTGAGCTTCCGTGATATCCCCCATGCACTGTACTGTCGTCTGCATAGCAATGTATACTTCCCAAGGAAAGCATGTCATTGATATGCAGAAGAAACAATGTTGGGGATAGAACGGAGCCTTGTGGAACACCAGCATTCACTGCCACGAACCGCGAAGCGCAGCCGTCAACGACAACGCGAATTCTACGCTCGTGGAGGAAGCTGGCAATCCACGTACAGAACTGAGCGGGCAATCCGTATGCCGGAAGCTTGGAAAGGAGAGCCTTGTGCCAGACTCTATCAAAAGCTTTGGCGATGTCGAGACTAATAGCCACAGACTCGCCGCGCTTATCGATAGATTCACCCCATTTGTGCAAAAGGAACGCTAGAAGGTCACCTGTTGACCGTTTAGGACGAAACCCATACTGACGGTCATTAAGCAACGAGTGACCTTCCAGGTAACGGATCAGCTGGGTGTTAAGGATCCTCTCCATGATTTTACACAAAATGGAAGTGACGGCTATAGGGCGATAGTTAGCCGGATCAGAACGATCTCCCTTTTTGGGAACCGGCTGGACATTGGCCTCTTTCCAAGATTTCGGCACACAACCAGCAGAGAACGACAGACGGTATAGACGCGTCAGGACCGGAGTCAACTCCGCTGCACACTTCTTAAGTACAATCACATCAACAGTACAATCACATCAGTACAATCAATCACAATTATTTCACATTGGTACGCAACAAACTTGGCATTAACAGACTGCTAACTTATCTACGAATACCTGATGGTGACTCCAAGCTGACTAGATCTGCGCTAGTTGTGAATTTTATAGACTGTAAAATCTACAACTACCAGACATCCCTGCAGCGATCATTAATGTACCTTTGATGTTACCAATTCGTGATCAATGGATTGTCTTACCTGGTACATCAAACAAGTGATTTTGTCTGACCTTGCATTCTTCACATTTGTTTAATTAATGCACAGATTTAGAGTAGGCTAGATACCACCTGTTGCCCGGTGCAGCGTGCCCCGAGACGCCCCGAGTTTGAGCAATGCTCAAACTGACCGCGCTTCTACTTTAGTTGGCATTCTAACGTAACGTTGACGAGTCCTGTGGTTGAAAACGTAAAAATGCCAAATTGCGCAAATTGTAAACTGTAAAAACTCTTCAAAAGTAGTAAATCGTGTCAATGGAGATGTATCCTATCATCGGTAAGTAACTTTGTTTCACAAATAGCTGTAATTCATTTTAAAATCAATTATTTATGATTTGTTGTGATATTCGCGTGATACTACTGCGATAAATTCGTATTTGGGAATGTTGATATATTTATTTTACATTGCGGGTTTGGCTTTGAAAGACCACCATCGGGTGTTCTGGCCGTATGCAATGAATTTTAAACGACAGAATCACTTCAAAGTAAACAAGTTTCGTGGTACAAGGGCTTTTATCATTCGTCTGTCAAATTTTGCGATTAGTGATGTACAATGGTTACTTTCAAATCGATTCAAGCAATCGAGCCATCAATTCGGTTTAAGAACAGAATGATAATTGAGAGACCAATGAAAATGCATTTTCGAATTAAGTATAGATAGGGCATGATTGTTTTCAGTTTTCCAAGCGATCCCATTGTAAAAAATAAATGGATTGAAGCGACAGGTAATAGAAATTGGTTTCCTTCACCACACAGTACAATTTGCTCAATCCACTTCAATAAAGAGGACTACGTAATCAGCAAAAAGTTAAGACGATTATCCGGAACAGCATATCCGAAAAATTTGGTGCTGAATACGACACAAAATGAAGAAGTAAGTGGATAAGTGTTCTATGCTAATGACTAATGACATATACCTGCTACTGATAATTATGACATTTATTAGTAATTTTGAGATTCTATTCTATTCTTTAATGAGCCTACTTGGTCAAGTCTGAATCAAGTGCGCTAAAAAAGAAATAATATTCTATTTTACAGAAAGTTAACCACCAACCAACAACAAATGAAAATACGACATTTTCTGATTTAACCAGAAAAAGGAAGCTATTACAGGTAATTTAGGGATCAAACAATCAAATCCTATCAATTTTATTATAGGTACATGTGAATGTTTGTTAGTGTGTCTGTGTCTCAATGTTTGTTAATGTGGATGATGGATTTGGATGAAATTTGGCACACAGATAGTTTTTAAACGCGCATCGTCTCTCGTCGAAGTCTGTTGGCTCACTGAGCGAGCGCGGTGCATCGCGCGTTGCGATTGAAACGATTCTTTTTATGTGTGTACATCACTAAATGACTCGCGTGACGTCATAGTGAGTGGGGATACGGAGGCACGCTCGGTTCTCATACTATTTAATGAACAAGTGGTATCTAGCCTACTCTAAATCTGTGAATTAATGCATCACTACGTCCGCGTCCGTATGTTTTGTCCATGTTCGTGACATTAAGAAGAGTTAGGCCACCAAGATCCCCTAGCCCGATCCCCTAGGGGATCCACGTGAACTCGTAAGTTCCTCAGAATCCCCAAACCAACGTTAAGTTGCATTCACATTATAAACAAAACGTACCATAACATTAGTCATGTTTTAACACGATGGCAATATCCTAGTCGGGTCAGTTACAGAAAATCTCTCTACTAAAAACGTCTCTATTTATTATAATTAATTCCCTACCTATATATTATTTTACAAAACATGTACTTATTGTGGATGTAGTTGTTAAATTTTTCGAAAATGCATTTCAACTCAATCCGAAAATGTCCCATAAATTCCGCTATTTATAAACTTGAAACCAAATCCTCATTTTGGCCATGAGACACCCAATGCTGGACTCCCCCATTGATCTCTAAATCGATCGGTTCTGCGCTTCTAGTATACAGTGGCTTCCCGCGACCTTCATCAGATTCTCGGTTCACCTTATAAGGGGGCCTACCAACGCTACGTCTCGTACGTGGTACGTGGCCGCCACTCGAGTAATCAATGGCCTCCGCCCCAATGGCCGTCGGTCCTACGAGAATCCTGCGCAATCAAATCGTAAGAGTCAGGTAAGTGTATGTTCCTACAGACTGGCATCGGACGGCGCTCTTTTTTTCACACAGTACGACGCGGATACGCCTGGAACTGACCGGAGACTACCAAGCCGTTTAACGTAGAGCGGCTGGAAAAGCACTGAATGGGAAAAAGCATGCAAGCGGAGCCGGTCGGCTCCGCGCACGGTATGCACGTCATTCATAAGAGCAGCCAGTAGACTCCTATTGTTATCTCACACTAAGCGCGTTAGATTGGCTCTCAGTGCATGCTCTATAACAAAAGAAGTGAAATGTAAAACAAACCTTATGCAAATAATCCAAAACTCCAATCGCTATTAAAATCTGCTCTCTTCTCCAAGCCGGTCTGTGTGAACGTGCACTAAGAAAGTTTGCCGCAATTACACCACTGCGAAAAAATAGAAAACTCGAAACGAAAACCTACAACAACCAGCCTAGCCAACGTGGTGTAGTTTACCAGCACCTTCTCGACCAGGGAAAATCCCGCGCCCAGCAGTGGGAACTATACAGGGTGTAGTGATGAGGATAATTTGTGAATTTTTACCAGGAAGAACTACAGTAGATACTTTAGGGATTACAATAAAAGTGAGTGTTAGTTATTACGCCGGAGTCGCGAGGCAGCGCTGGATTGCGACACCACTCGGGCGCCCGCAGTGTGCGCGGTTAAGGACGAGAATCGGAGTCGGCATTGAGCAGCCGTATTATTGACCTTGGTTTTGTTCGCTGATTAACGTCCCGGTATCTGTATTTAATTATTGTGTGTCTTGGAGGTCTATCTAGGACCCCTTGTTGAGTTGAGATTCACAAGTGTATGTGTTGTACCTACTCCCATGAACAGTCTAGCCACTCGTGGATAGTCAGTTGCTCGCCTTGTAGCGATCAGGGGCCCCTGTTTTGTACGCCACGGTGCCTGAGGAGGGGAGAAGCTGGACTGTGAGTACGTAGGTCTTAAATGAGAGTGAGAGTTGCCTAAAAATACAATTTAGGTATTGTTAGGCAACTCTCCTGCATAATGCCTCCTAATACAGCCGCGAAACGCGGTCATATGAACTACCCGTGGTAGTAGCTTGAGGTTTAAGCAAAGTGTTTCTTCTTAACACCATCACGGCCAAGTACTGAACAATGGCACCTAACTAAAGGCACTGCTGAATACTCAGTGCCAATCAAAACTATTTGAAACCTTCTGATTATCAAGGAAAGCATTCACAGGTAATAGATATTTTAGTAATAGAGATTTAAAAGAGGAGATAAAAAAGTTTCACCTTTCGAGTTTCTTGCCTGTTCCTTTCGAGAAGGCTCTCCCGATTTCCAAACAGGTCTGGATTCAACCTTTTTTTTCATTCCTACTTGCACTTATGTTTCCTTTAAATTAGAATGTTTTGCTTTGTTTTGACGTCAATAAGTGCCTGTAAAGGCTTATGTTGAATAAAGATTTTTGAATTTGAATTTAAAAAAAAATTACAAAAAATAAAAACCGACTTCAAAAACACTGAAAGCTTAAAAATAATATAAGAATAGGTACAGACAACATCACACTTCTATATTGAAGTCGGCGCCAAACGATGATCTCCTAGAAAGTGTTAAAATTTGTCACCGGCTTCAATATAGAAGTGTGATGTTGTCTGTACTTTTATGTTTTCAGTGTTTTTGAAGTCTGTTTTTATTTTTTGTAAAAAAAATTATTTCTAACTTTTTAGTGAATGAAATATTTTTAGTGAAAGTAACCCTAATTTAATACCCGCTCACCTTCGGGGAGCTGTTATTAAATTAGTGTTTTCCTCGATTTTCTATGGGATCCCATCATCAGATCCTGACTTTCGTGACCATGGGACCACCCTTGTAGTATACTCTATCAAATACAAAAAGAATTTTTGAAATCGGTTTAAAAATGACGGAGTTATGAGGTAACAAACATTTAAAAAAAATACAACCGAATTGATAACCTCCTTTTTTGAAGTCGGTTAAAAATACTTTTTAACGTGGTCGACGGCTAATCGGCAGGCATGCGTGGGGCACTTCCCACGAAGTGTGGGGCATACTCACTAAACCAACCACGTCCATCCAACCGTCCGATTGATCTATAGTCGAGGCAATCCGGGGACTGGGGAAATTCATTTTTCCAATTTTCCTTATAACCCCGGGCCAGCCTGGGAGGTACGTTCCGGGTATTAACGCCTCTGGGGATAACCTGGGACAAAATGGGTGGTCCACAGATAGATGGGCAAATAATCGCGGCAATTCACTTGTGCGAGGAATTGTATATTCATGTATTAGGTCACACCTCTATGGTGGTATGGTTAAGTCCCACCCTACTCCCAGGGGTATGGTGGGTACGGAGGGCCGTAACCATCCTAGCATGCAGGTCATACGTACAACGGTGGTACAATACACATCATTAACAACAAACTGTCACATACACTATTCATCATCACAGCTCATATACGTCCTCACCTAGGGGCTCATGTCTACCCTAAGTTAGTCAACCACGCTGGTCCAGAGCGGAGTGGTCGACTTCACATACACCTTTGAATTTCTTCGCAGATGTATGCAGGTTGCCTCACGATGTTTTCCTTCACCGTAGGAGTGTTGGACAAATGCACATATGAAATTTGAAAAACGAAAAACTCATCGGTACATAGCAGGATTGAACCTCGAAACTGTACAATCTTATTCTTCAACAATGCCGTGATGGTTTTCTTAAAATACGGAATTGATCTCATAAAAAAGCAAAATAATTATTAACACGGATGAAATATACATAAACTGTTGTCATAAATAATTGGGAAGAAACCTGAGGAAAAGACAAAGTCTACCTATCAAATATGACGCCTAAATAATGTCAATAGCAAACTCATTTTCTAACAACGTTGCGTTCTATATTCTTTCGAATATGATGCAATCTTAACTAGCTGTAGCTACATCCACTAGTAGGCTTTTTAACACATAACAGGGAAGCTCTTGGCCTTCATCTCACCTGATGGTAAGTGACGATAAGGCCGAAGTTGGAAGCCAGCTTCACCTGCCCTACCGCCTATCTCAAAGCGATCACTCGCTATAGCTTTCGTGACGTTAGAACAATAGTTTTAATGTCACAGGTGACATTAGATCTATTCTTCTAATGTCACGGTCACGAGAGCGATAACGAGTGATCACTATGAGTTAGGCGGTAGCCCCCCTGGTCTCCTCATTTAATCGTCGGAACGCAAAAATGCTATTAACATGGTTATTATGGCGACAAACTTAGGTAACACAATGGTAGCTAGCCAGATGGGCTCAGAATCCCTAACACCAAGTAAACCAAGCAGAAAAACTTCTGCCCCCATGGAGAATTAAACCCCGAGCCGCTCTATCAACCACTGGACTACGGAGTAGGTTAAAAAGTCTTGTTTTAAAACAAAACAAACAACATACACAAATACATTAACTGACATGAGTTAAAAGGAAGTTCACCAGTCGAATGTAACAATCCTAGTATTAAACCAAAGGCAATTTTATTTTCTAGAAACAGTGCATTTCGTATTTTTCGTTCGAAGAACGATGCGTTGTGTTGCCGAAGCTATATGTTTTGTCTTTTGAATTGACCTAAGTTATATCTAGAGTTTCTATAAAAATACGAATTTTTTAAAATAGAATTTCATTTCAGAGAAAACTCATTTCTTGGTTAATAACCAAGAAATGAGTTTTTCTGAAATAAATTTCTCTGAATTTTCTCCTAATAACCAATCATTACCGAAACGTACGTTCGGATAAAATTATATTTATGTTTCAAGACTATAATTTACTTGAATATCGATCCGCATAGTAATCGTATTTTATAGGTCAGTAACTAGTTTATATGCTTTATCGAAGCATGAGAAAACATTAAATGGTAGGTACACATGTTCATATTTCATCGAAAAACTTTTAATCGCAGTAATTGTGCAGCATGCAAAAATCATACGTTAGGTATGCAAGTCTTGTAAGCAAACAACAAACAAACAAACATGCAGCATGCAAGCACGCGCTTTTTCCCAAAGCTTATTATTATGTAAATGTCATTTTTCCATATACTAATAATTACTTATGTTTTTCTTACGGAACATCCGCAGAAAATAGATTTTTTCCTGTTCAGTTAATATTGCTATAAACAATATTTAAGATTTTCAAAGGCCAATTGCCACGAATTAAACAGAAGAAAAATATTTAATATTCGGGATTTGCGTCAACGAACATAGTGAGTGATTTGAGGGTGTAGGTACGAGACATAAACTCGTGTAAAGCATACATACAACTTTATTTATTCACCTCGGCTAGCAAGAAAAGCAAGATTTTATGGTTAGATAACAATGGGGATGAAGAATTTTTTTAATGTCCGAGATATTACTATTACCTACTAAAATCATTATCATCATCACAGCTCATATACGTCCCCACCGAGGGCCTCGAGCCAACCCTATGTTAGGTTGAGTGGGCCTTAGTCAACCACGCTGGCCCAGTGCGGATTGGTCGACTTCACTTATACCTTTGAATTTCTTCGCAGATGTATGCAGGTTGCCTCACGATGTTTTCCTTCACCGTAGGAGCATCAGACAAATAAGGCTCTCAAGACGGAGATTTTGAGGGCCAAAACGGAGTCGTGGAACTCTTTTATAGAGCTCCTCGACTCCGACCCCTGGGGACGGCCGTACCGACTGGTGAGGGGGAAGTACCAAAACAGTGCTCCCCCGATACACCAGTTGGACGAGGGGCTCGTGCAGAGGGTTCCAGGGTCACTCTTCCCCGACCCTGGACCCTTCGAGCCCCCGAGGATGGTCGCCCCCAGCGCCTCCCTCGAAGTGGAGGAAGCGGGCCCTCCCGTCCCAAGGCTGTCTACCGCCGCGGCAGCCCTCGGACGGGTCCTCCCCAACGTGGGGGGACAGGGCGCAGCTTGCCGTCGACTTTATCAGAGGGTGATAAGGTCGATGGCGCTGTACAGAGCCCCGATTTGGGCGATTTGGACGTCTCGCCCCCCGAACGGTGGCCCTCCTGCGCAGGCCGCAGAGGGTCATTGCCACCCGGGCCGTGCGGGCCTACCGCACGGTCTCTCACGGGGCGGCCTGCGTTCTAGCGGGCTTGCCTCCGTCGGATGTCGAGGCACGCGTCCTTGCGGCCGTGCACCGACATCGGGTGGCAGCGAGGAGTCGGGGGGAGCGGCCCCTCCCGCAGGAGGTGGCGCGCACGAGGCACCTGGCGCAGAGGGAGGCTCTCCGCCAGTGGGCCGAGACGCTCGCCCACCCAGCTGCCGGCCACTGGATGATCGAGGCTGTTCGTACCTACCGGATGGTGCAGATGATGACCGGGCACGGGTGCTTCGGCCATTATCTGCATCATGTCGCACGGAGGGAGCAGACGCAGCAGTGTCACCATTGCGGCGCTCCCGACGACACGGCCGGGCACACCCTCTCGGAGTGCCCGGCCTGGCGACCCCAGCGCGATGCATTAGCCCTTGCGCTGGGCCTAGGTAGGGGTGCGCCCGTCGCGCTGGCCAGCGTCGCACGGGAGATGCTGACCAGCGCGGCGGCGTGGGAGGCTGTCGCCTCCTTCTGTGAGGATGTTATCTCGCAGAAGGAGGCTGCGGAGCGGGCGCGAGAGGATGACCCTCTCGTCGCACCGGTCCGGCGCAGGCGGTTGGGGAGGAGGAGGCGAGCGTTCCTGGACGCGCGTCACCAACAACTCCCCTAGCAAGCTGGGGACTGAAACGGCCCGGCCGGCTGACTACCGGTCGGGAGACACTTTTCACCCATAGCTTGGCCGCCTGGGGGGTCGAATTTGGAGATACTTGCCGACCCCCCCGTAGAGGCAAGTCCTGGCGCTTACGCCAGGCAACCCTCCAGAGGGCGCAATCGGGGAATGGCTAACGCCGATCCCGATCTCCACGGAGGTAGAAGTATCTGGAGGGTTTTTAGCCGAGTATGGGGTCTTCTACCCGAGTCCGGCATATCTTTGGGGTGTCCTCGTCAGTCGGCCCCTTGTCGAATCCGTAAGAAGGATTTTCCCTCCTAAAAAAGAGGAGCATCAGACAATTAATGTACATATGAAATTCGAAAAACGAAAAGCACATTAGTACTTTGTGGTCTTCAACCCCGGACCTCCCGATTGGAAGGCAAGTGCCAGGTCCACAGCGCCACTGACGTTCCCCTACTAAAATACGAACAGATAAATATATTCATAACGTAAAAGATATAACATATGATAATAATGTCCTCCTAACGAATATTCGGTCACGGCGGCCAATCTCAATAGAGACTAGCCATCCGCGCAGGAGATATTATACTTAGTGCACAAGCGACTGCGCAAACGCAAGTGCACACTCTGTTCCTTCACTCGCCTTTTTTTTTCGGGAGGAAATGCGTAACCGCACCGTACCCGCCGTTGGCTAGACGGCGAGCGTGTGTGGGGCTCTCTCGGCAGAGTGCCAAGCCTACTTACGTTCCTTCACTCGCCTAGTCCGATGGGACGATTAGCCGTCACGACCGGGGCGAGATCAGACGCAGGACCCATTGTTTAACGTGCTTTCCGAAGCACGGAGGAGCTTGAAATGTTTTGTATTTTGGTCACCCATCATAGGAATGACCACAGCCAACGTTTCTTAAGCTTAGCAATCGTTCGCTGAGCGCACGCCCCAATGCGCCACCAAGCTCCTCAATATAATATAACAAATAATATATAAATAAATACATACATAGTACCTACTACAAAAAATTATCGAACCAAATTAAGATGTAGGTAAGTTAAAAGTAAGTGAGCTTTCAACTTGCGCTTGAAAGATTATGAAGCTGGTGTTCTCCTTTTGAGATGGGGAACCCTTAAAATGCGATTAAATCGTTTGTTTTCTAAATATCTCAAAATAACCACACTATTATCTCTACCGATGTATCAGTGAAGCGGAATTTACCGGATTTTGAGATATGAGACGAGCTTATCAATAGAACCGCATAACTCATGCGGACTGCGTGTCTGCCTGATTAAGACAACGACGCATTGAAAATATATTATGAGCGGCAGGGATTTCAACTTTTCTCTGCAGTTACAAACCATTCGAAAGTGATATTTAGGTACCTTTATTTATCGAGTCTTTGAGAACAATTTGATAATTGCATTACACGATTGATTGACTTTAAATGCAGCACAGAAAATAATAACAAAAAACTTTCTTTAAAAACATCGATTTTCGTTTTACGAGGAAACAAGACCGGTATAACTGTCAAAATTTTTTGATTACTCGGGACAAATGATTCTTAAAAAACTTAAAATGAAATGTTACTTTAAACATGCTTTAAACCAATTCCTGAACGTAGGTTCCTTCAAATGTTTGGTGTCGAGATAATCCCTTTATTCCCAACCTGTCACACTGTAATAGACAATTATAGTGTGAATCGTTGGAAAAAACATCAGTGTGATTCCCTAATATAACTTTGTATAGGTTCCCTAATTTAAACTATACAAAGATGTACTTATCAAAAAAGCATATTATAAAGTGTCTGATTACATGACGGACAAAAAAGCTTGGGTTTGAACTCTCAATTCTCATATTTAACAATGAACTGTGTTTTGTTACAAAGTAACTTTCAGTAAGAGCAATTTATAAGCCAAGTTCACGCACTTCTCTCAGAGATAGCTTACGAGTATATAATGTGAATTAACGCATCTATTCTTGTAATGGAAGTTGAGCTCAAACTTTTGCTTTGAGGTCAGCTTCCAATTGACGACTCTATAACAAAACCAAAATTGTAAATGGTGATTTAAAAGAGGTGATAAAAAATGTAAAAGAGGAGATAAAAACTTTCGAGTTTCTTGCCTGTTCTTCTCGAGAAGGCTCTCCCAATTTCCGAACAGGTGTAGAGTCAACTTTATTTTTCATTCCTACTTGTATTTGCAGACATCTTGAGTATATTCAGGATGTATGCACATACAAGGTTAATATGATTTCTTTAAATTAGATTGTTGTGTTGAATAAAGATTTTTGAATTTGAAAAATTTGAATTTGTTGTGCTCCAAGTTAGTTCTGGACAGTCATAAGAAATGTCTTACGACGGAAAGTCTTCAATTCGTGCGTGTTGCCAGTGATGACGTACGGAACTGAGACGTAACCGTTTACAATGGGTCTCATCAGAAGGCTCAATGTCACTCAAAGGGCAATGGAGAGGGCTATGCTCGGGGTTTCTCTACGCGATCGCATCAGAAATGAAGAGATCCGTAGAAGAACTAGAGTCACCGACATAGCCCAAAGAATTGCAAACCATAAGTGGCAGTGGGCAGGACACATAGCTCGCAGGACTGACGGCCGTTGGGGCGAAAAGGTCCTTGAGTGGCGGCCGCGTACCGAGAGACGCAGCGTTGGTAGGCCCCCCACAAGGTGGACCGACGATCTGGTGAAGGTCGCGGGAAGCCGCTAGATGCGGGAGGTGCAGGACCGATCGGTTTGGTCCTGCACCTCCCACATCCAGCAGCTTCCCGCGACCTTGTCCAGCAGTGGGCGTCTCTTGGCTGAAATGATGATGATGATGATGATAAGAAATCAACTCAATATGAACAAACGGTTCTTAATTTTGTCTCATAATTATTTTGTCCATAATCATTATGTGTCCGAATAATAACTAGCCCTAACTTGATGTCATATAATATCACGTGCCCTAAAACTAAAATCCCTAAGTATAACATTCTAAATTTTCTTATTATAAATATTAAAATCAATAATAATTAAATGTCACAAAATTCTTTTCTATAACAGTTATCTTTGGACGTACAGTAAACGCAGAATACTTAAGTACTTGTATTTATATCAATCTAGACTAGTAGGGTCAAATAAACCATTTTTTTACATTTGTTTCTTTTGTTACATGGTTTTTGTGCAATAAAGAGTTTATTATTATTATAAACCTACGTGCACAGTTAAAAAAGATCAAAAAACCACTGACGTTTGCGTGAAGTACTATTATAATTATCTTCTGTGGTGAAGGCCACATTCCAACTTGAAACAATATTTTCACACTATAAACGCGTTAAGTACTAAAAGCCTACATCCGATAGCTAGCAATAACAGAGATGGATGTTTATGTTGATCGCAAAAAACGCAAGTACGCACAAAAACAAAAGGCGTTACATATTAATAATAACGCGAGCTGGATATAAAAACTGGAATCACGCAGCTATTCCAAATAAGATTAATGGCAGCTGTGTTTATTTTTAAATCAACTACGTCGAATAATTATGATAGTACGGTGCGATTGTTAGCCAACAATGGCGCTTAGGCTAACTACTTTATCGTATTTTTATACAATTGGAGCTGTATTCCATCCAGATGAGCATTACCACTATGCTGGTGCTGACATCTGATGTTAGCCTCGTATTATATTTCTTATAAGAAATGTTAATAGTTGTAACCGCGCTACTTGTGGGCATAATTCGTGCTGAATTATGCCTCACCTACTTAATCCAGTAACTTAAAATTTCAAATAATACAAATCGGAATCGGCTAAAACTATAAATATCTTTTAATTTATTTTTTTGATCCGCTGAAAAACCTTTTCGATTCTCGAAAAACAGAGTCCAAATTTAAAATTTGAAAGCTGTCAAAAAATGATATGAAAGGGCCCATCTGTTAGCATGGATGTTTGATGCTAACTTTTTGTGGCAAAAATGTTTAAATGGAAAACAAGAAACCAGCACGAAAAGTTAACACCAAACACCAAAATGATTGTAAACGCGATAATGCTAAAATGTTGAAAATGCTGAACGCCCCCTAACTTGATCAACAAGCAGGCCGCACTCTTGATGGTATGTGGCTACGGTCGCCTATAGTGCATGAGATTCCTGTAACACTTGCAAAGCTACAACACTTACAAGGACACGTTCACTGCCTGCCTTACCCTTCAACCTGGAACACAGCAATGCAAGCACAGCTGCTTGGTGTCAAAAATAGCTAAGATAGAGTATATATGAGGTTCTATCGTGGAACGTGGAAAATATCGCTCTCCACCACTTAAATCTCCTGGACAAGAGGCAAAATAAGTTTCTCCCCTATACCTAGCCTGGCGGCAAAGGACAAAATGTATATCTCTCTCAATGAAATAGAAAAATATTTTATAAAAAATAAAAACCGACTTCAAAAGCACTGAAAAGTTTGAAATAATATAAGAATAGGTACCGATAACATCACACTACTATATTGAAGTCAGCGCCAAACATGAACTATATTCTATATTGAAACGATGATCCCCTAGAAAGTCTTAAAATTTGTCACCGACTTCAATATAGAAGTGTGATGTTGTCTGTACCTATTCTTATATCATTTTAAACTTCTCAGTGCTTTTGAAGTCGGTTTTTATTTTTTGGAAAATATTTTTTATTTTTAACATTTTAGTGAATTAAATCTTTTTAATTCACAAAAAAACACTGAAAAGTTAAAAATAATATAGGAATAGGTATAGACAACATCACACTTCTATTTGACTCGTTTTAAATTTGGCACTGACTTCAATATAGAAGTGTGATGTTGTCTGTACCTATTCTTATATTATTTTTATTTTTTTTATGTTTTTGAAGTCGGTTTTTATTTTTTGAAGTCGGTTAAGAGATTAATTTTCTCTATTTTATTAGCGCCTTGTTAAGCCTATAGAGAAATTATCCATTTTTAACCGACTTCTAGAAAAGGAGGAGGTTTCTCAATTCGACCGTATACACGGCTATTTTTTATCACCCTGGAAAATTTAAGTGATGCTTCACGACATGGTATTACAATGATTTAAATGTGAATAAAAAAATAGCTCACTTACTTAATTTTATATTAATTTTCTAAAATATACAAAAAATGCTGCACTAGTTGAGAGCAGCATTTTTGGATTTTTTTTTATTTTTCTAAATTTTTTATTTTATTTTTTATATAATAATGGATGTGTCCTTAAGCGTCCCTAAAATTTTCCAGGATGATAAAAAAATAACCGTGTATATGATTTTTTTTGTTCGGGGATAACTTCGTCGTTTATGAACCGATTTTGATGATTCTTTTTGTATTCGATAGAGGATACAAGGGTCGTCTCATGGTCGCCAAAGTTAGGATCTGATAATTGGATCCCATTAAAATCGAGGGAAACCCTTAAAGTTTTTGCTGTGTCCAACGTGTTTTGTGTATATGTTACGCGATTACTCCGCCAATTATAGACCGATTTTCAAAATTCCTTTTGTATTCGATAGAGTATACTTCTGGGGTGGTCCCAAAATTACTAAAGTCAGGATCTGATGATGGGATCCCATTAAAATCGAAGGAAACGCTAATTTAATACCAGGTCACCGAAGGTGAACTGGTATTAAATTAGGGTTCCTTTCACTAAAAAGATTTAATTCACTAAAATGTTAAAAATAAAAAATATTTTCCAAAAAATAACGATTCCTTCGATTTTAATGGGATCCCATCAGTGCCAAATTTAAAACGAGTCAAATAGAAGTGTGATGTTGTCTATACCTATACCTATATTATTTTTAACTTTTCAGTGTTTTTGAAGTCAGTTTTTATTTTTTGTAAAATATTTTTAACTTTTTAGTGAATGAAATCTTTTTAGTGAAAGAATTTTCCCTCGATTTTCATGAAATCCCATCATCAGATCCTGTCTTTGGTGACTTTCAGACTACCCCAGGAGTATACTCTATCGAAAACAAAAATAATTTTGAAAATCTGTCTACAATTGGCGGAGTAATCGCGTAACATACACACAAAACACGTTGGACACACCAAACAATTTAAGGATTTTCCTCGATTTTTATGGGATCCCATCATTAGATCCTAACTTTGGTGACCATGGGACCACCCTTGAAGTATATTCTATCGAATACAAAAAGAATTTTGAAAATCGGTCTACAATTGGCGGCGTAATCGCGTAACATACACACAAAAAAACACGCATCGAATAGAGCACCTCCTCCTTTTTTGAAGTCGGTTAAAAAGGAGAGGCTCTCAATTCAATGTCTGTATTTTACGCGATTACGCCGCCAATTGTAAACCGATTTTCAAAATTTGTTCTATATTCGATATAGTATACGCTTGGGGTGGTCCCAAGGTTATCAAAGTCAGGATCTGATAATGGGATCCTATAAAAACGAGGGGAAACCCTTAAGCTTTATAGGTATTTTCAACGTGTTTTGTGCATATGTTACGCGATTACGCCGCCAATTGTGAACAGATTTTCAAAATTCGTTCTGTATTCGATAGAGTATATGCTTGGGATGTTCCCAAGGTTACAAAAGTCAGGATCTGATAATGGAATCCTATAAAAAACGAGGGGAAACCCTTAAGCTTTATAGGTATTTTCAACGTGTTTTGTGTATATGTTACACGATAACGCCGCCAATTATCAACCGATTTTCAAAATTCGTTCTGTATTCAATAGAGTATACGCTTGGAGTAGTCTCAAAATCACCAAAATCAGGATCTGATAATGGGATCCCATAAAAAACGAGGAAAACCCTTAAGCTTTATAGGTATTTTCAACGTGTTTTGTGTATATGTTACGTGATTACTCCGCCAATTGTAAACCGATTATCAAAATTCTTTTTATATTCAATAAAGTATACTTCTACAATTGTCCCAAAGTCACCAAAGTTAGGATCTGATAATGGGTTCCCATTCCCATAAAGATCGAGGGGAACCCTTAAGCTTTATAGGTATTTTCGAAGTGTTTTGCGTATATGTTACGTGATTACTCGGCCAATTGTGGACCGATTATCAAAATTATTTTTGTATTCAATAAAGTATACTCCTAGGGTCGTTCCAAGGTCACCAAAGTTAGGATCTGATGATTGGATTCCATGATAATCGAGGGAAACCCTAAAATTTTATAGGTACATCCAACGTATTTCATGTTTGTTCTCAAGCATTCACGTCTTTACGTCTGGTAGTCATGAACCGAGCTGATGATGGAAGGATCCTTAACTTCTTGACTTGACCTTACCCGACCTGACTGACCTGACCTGCACTGAAAATATAAAAATAAAAAATATTTTACAAAAAATTGAAAACCGACTTCAATAACACTAAAAAGTTAAAAATAATAAAAGAATAGGTACGGACAACATCATCACACTTCTATTTTGAAGTCGGTGCCAAATTTTAAGACTTTCTAGGAAATCATCTTTTGGCACCGACTTCAATATAGAAGTGTGATGCTGTCTGTACCTATTCTTATATTATTTTTAACTTTCCAGTGTTTATGAAGTCGGTTTTTATTTTTTGTAAAATATTTTTTATTTTATGTGTGTACATCGATTACTCCGCCATTTATAGGTCGATTTTCAAAATTATTTTTGTAATTGAAAGAATATACTCCTGTGGTGGTTTTATTGCCACCATGTCATGATCTGATGATGAGATCCCACGAAAATCGAGGGAAGCCCTTAAATTGCATAAGCACGTCCAATATGCGTCATGCTTTTTTTGAAGATATTCAGGTATTTGCATCTAAGAGTCATCACATCATGTTACTGAGCTGATGATGAAAGGTTTCTGGTAGATTAGGAGTTCAGGAACAATTCTTTCATTACTGTTTAGAGCAAAATACGTTTAATTTTAAGTTATTATGGTGTTTGCCTTGGGTCGAATTCTAACACGCATGTAATTTAAGGTTCAATTCAATTTTTTTTTAAAACATACATTCTTTAGATGGTACTATAGTCGCTTAGTCAAGATCTGATGATGGGATCCTAGTCATCCCAGAGAAATCGAAGGTAACCCTCAATTATGTCTTATGCTATTAAATCGCTTTTTTGTACTCAGACGATCAATTCTAGACTTACTTCGCTAGTCCGTGATTAATTTGGCACTAGCAGCAAAAAATAACCTTGTTCACTCGTTGACCAAAATACTTGATAATTCCTGATATGTTTCGATACAGAAATGTAAGATATTAACACGGGGAAGAACTTGGAAGCACACAAGATCCAAAGAGGTCATGGGGACTGCAAAGGTCGAGTGTAAAGATTAGATAAAACCACTCTTTGCTTTTCACTAAAATGTACTTAAAAAGATTGAAATATGGAGCAAAGATAACGAAATCTCATTAAAAAAAATATCCACTTCAATTATTTGGATGCATGCGGATGATTTCATACGTGTTTAAGTCTACAGTTTACAAGACATAATAGGCTAGATGACAAAAAATTTTTTTTTGCTTTAATAGAAGCTCATTTACCTATGTAATAAACAGAAAGTAAAAATCGGTTTTCGAATAACTATAAAAACAACCAAGATATAAGGTATTAAAGATGTTTCTGCATCTCTTTCTAGCAAAACGGCAATTTACAAGGAGTTTATATGGCCTTACTCAACTATGACGTCACGGTTGATGTCGGATCTCTCTGTCAAATCGCCTTCAAATTAACAACTTGAAATGCTTGTATCTAATGTATTTCTTAGCCGATTTTAATTCTAATTTCACAGGACTGCATCTTTTTCCACGGTATTTTAATATTTAATGACGAAAATTTGAATTCAGTCATCATCCCAATTAATTTCCAAATCCAACTAGAGTACACAATGCGATTTATGTGAATATGTTTCCGAGGGATTTTATTAGCTGTACATAGTAGGCACCCTTGTCATAAAAAGCATTACCATTGGTGCATTTTAATATAGAAAGTACGTACTGAATTGATTAAATTTTATTGTGACAGATGTCAACTGCAGTCCTAATCTATTGGTGAGGAAACCGGACGCTAGTCGTGGTAAAACATTTGTCCGGTGATAAGTTTAGAAATGTATAATTATTTAATAATAAGGATACATTTCTATAACAAGCACACTTATAGTTTACTTCGGTATCGGTACATCGCTACTAATATTATAGATTCAAAAGTAACTATGTCTTCTGATGAAGCATGACATAGAGATGGTTTAAGCCACTTTACTATTAATCCAGAATTATAATGAGTGGGTAACGTGTGATATAAAAAACTTACCATATCACTATAATGTATATTACACACAGTTATATAAATTATAGTGATATGGTAAGAATTAAGTCTAGTTGTATAAATAAAAAATTGTCTTAATCATCATCTATTTTTGAGTACTTCAAATACTACAACTACAACGAAACTTGTTGAAATTGGAGCTTGTGAAAGAATCTTTAGAAAGCAATATAATCTATGGCATTTTGTTTTTGTTGATTCCGGCACACTCCAGTTCACTTAGTCACTGATATTTAAACAATGCTCAACCAAGGACATCGATTATTGAAATTTATGCAACACTTGTACAGGTTGACTGTAACCTTCGGTCATTACCCTTGGTAGCTTCGAGATAGTTATTTGTGAAACTCAAATCAACCGCATACTCATGCTCAGTCTATGTGTCTCAAGCTCAAACGAAATGCACAAGACCGGGGTACGGTGCGACAGATGGTGCATTCCTTCACCATCGACGCTATTTATGACTGCAATAAAAACTGTCGCGGCTTCCAACGCTGCGTGCGCGAGTGGCGTGGCAGTTTACTCACTGTGAGCTGGAAGTATGGGGGCGATGTATTGCTAGAGAGTTGAGTGCACGCTCGTGTACAGACTGCGTGAGCGCGTGGTGAATAAATATCTAACTTCCACATCGCATCGGCGTCCAATACGGCTGCGCAGACATCGGCTAACGTGCGTAATAAGTGGTCGCACGCTCGCGCCGGCCGGTATCGCGATCTCACTGGAATCCGTGTCAAAAACTTGCCACACACGAAATTTTCACCAAAGTTTACTATTCAATAAGATCGAAAACGAATGTGATTGACTGTCAGTGGACTGAGCACGTGTTTGAGGTTATCAATATCGCACTGTGGTGCTTTGCACCGTGTTGCCGTGAAATAGGTCATGGTGTAGCGATTAATTAGTAAACCGCATCTGTAAGTACAATTTTCGTTTTCTATTTACTTTAGTTTTTAGCGTTCAGAAATAAACTGTTTGATTCCTAGGTAGATACATCGACAATGTTTTCAAATACTTAACATGAATATTGTAATAATGTGAATTAATTTTGGACACTGAAACGTAAGCATGTGTATACTCGTCATTACTGTGGGTACCACTGAAGAGTACCTATTAGTAAAAATTTATCAATCGGAAATTTTTAAAAGTTGACAAGCTAGAATGTGTGATTAAATGAAATTTGCCTAACAATATGAATCGAAATAATTAAAAAAAACTGTAAAAATGAATTACCTAAGATAATAGCATACTAAGGTTATTCTTTTGTTTTAAATTGTTATGTAAAATAGGGAGGTAGAAGGCCATGGCACAGTTGAAAATGAGTCTTATTAATGAGTACATGTGTGAGAGCTAACTAGATACCGGTCATAATGCAAGACAGGGATTTCAGTTAAGCTCGTAAACTTATAAAGTTATTGCCTTTGAGACAGTGTTGAAGCCTTTACCTCGGTTAGTATAACTGACAGTTGGATCACATGATTAGGTTCCGTTTCCTACTCATACGTGGCTTGACTATATAACTGACTGAAGATAGGCACTAGCTACTTCGCTAGTTCTACCATTGGCTTCGATTATAACCTACGAAGGTCTGGTAGTGAAGTCATAGTTTCCTACTTACAGCTACTACTTACAGCTCCAGTTCTTGGCTTAGACACTACCAGATATAAGTAGTTTAATAATAACACTATCTACTATTTCACAGCCTATGCTCTGACCGCGCCCTAAATACCTACAAACTTTATGCAAATTAGACGTTATCGACATTTTTTTACCTTGACAATTATATCGACCAGAACTCTAAGTTCATTCACCGGAATTCGGAAATATTAGATTCAATAAGTCTGTGTATATTTGATTTTGTTTTAGAAGAAAGTTGGCATACAAGCAGGCTGCCCACCTTATGGTAAGTGACTACAGTCGCCCACCTTACATGTGGTTCCCAATCAAGAAAATAAAAATTGAAAAAAGTCACAAAACGCTCGATAACTAAAGGTCTGAAAATCATGTGCAATAAAAAGAAAGTTGAGATGTCAATATTACTGTAACAGAAACAAAGCCAATAAACAAAAATATGATTAGGTATTATGCAAGAACCTTAGAAAATGTTGCAGATAACTCTAAAACTGATTACCTACTTAAAATTAAATAAAAAGCTGCATGGAATATTATTAAAAGCAGTCCCCACACACAATGTCGATATATGTATCAAGAAAATTGTTAGTGGAGGTAAAATTTTTACTTATCCTTAAGAGATAGCAGAGTTAATGACCATGTTATTGATTATTTTTAAAGGGAAGAACTGAGAAATTAAAAATATATTTAATAAAACCAATATTTAATAAGGGTGATGTAGGTACATGTACAAACATGTACTTTATATGTTAATAATTTATGAACCTAACACACTAATTCCAATTATGTCAAACATAAATATTTGAAACGGCAATGTAATTTCAAATCATCTTATACTTCGTGAAGAAGAAATAATTTAAAATGGAACAAAATGGTTTCCAAAAAGGTAAAATCAACTTCTTTAGCTGCTTTTAGCGTGGCGCGAAAATCACAGAAAGTATTGATAAGAATAAGTATTCCAACCAGAACCGTATTTTTGATATGAACTAAGCCACCGACCTCGTCCCGCACATTTTTAAAGATATTTGCTTTAAATAAAATGAAATTTTAAAATTACGTTTTACATAAAAGAAGCTTTTAAAAGTTTTAAACAAAAAATGCACTAAAATATAGAAAATAGATATTTGGCTTCGCAACTCTTATTATTGAAATCGTCGCGCTTTAAGTTTTTAATCAATTTCTCAATTTTGTCAAATAGAATATTAAAAAACTTTTTTAATAGTTATACGAGTTTATAGGTATAACACACGCTTAACTGCATTCTCATAGTGACAGAAATTCAAGTGCCAGCTGAAGTAAATTGCGAAATTGATGCTCCCGAGGTTTTACGTTTTTAATCGACTTGAAAAAGGAGGAGGTTCTCAATTCGATGCTTATGTTTTTTTTTGTGTGTATGTTACGCGATTACGCCGACAATTTTGGACTGATTTCCAAAATTCTTTTTGTATTCGATAGAGTATACTCCTGGGATGCGGTCCCAAGGTAACCAAAGTCTATGATGAGATCCTATGAAAATCGAGGGAAACCCTTCAATTTTATAGGTACGTCGAACGTATTTCATGTTTGACACAATTTATATGAAATTAAAGCTTGTCGCGAGATTTACTTGTGTATAGTAACTTAAAAGTACTTAAAATAGTACTTTTAAGTACCTACTCGTATTTAGTTAGTTTGAAAATTCTAATGGATAATTTATTTACATCAAATTATTTAATCTAATTGTTTATCTGCAAAAGTAAATCTCGCGACAAGCTTTTATGTCATATAAATTGTGTCAAATGTGAAATGACGTTATAAGTAAAAGTTTTAGTGTAAAAGTTTATTTTTTCTTTTTAGCGCATTTAAATAAAAGCTTGTTTTTAAAAAGGTTATTTACATTTCATTTATTTTTTACTTTTTAGTTAACACTGGACACGTTTCTCAGTCTGTTCATCTCATTCAACGCATCGTTGTTGCAAGGTCGTTTGCAAGTTAACTTAGAACAGTCTGACATCACACAGTTAACCATGCATTTTCATCCAAACTGTATGTGTATACAAAATATCTACTTAAAAATTGATTTTCAACCTTTAGAAGTCCGCCAGATTGGATGAATAGTGACGTCTCATTATTTTTCGAGTTACTCTTAACAAGACTTAGCACGACCGATTTCAGAAATTATAGTAAGCTAGCCAATTCAAATCCTGGATTTGAATTACTTCCCAGGTGAAATAAATGCATTGTGTAAATAATTGTCTGTAATTATTAGTCTGAAGTTAGCACCCAAATAGATATCAATTCTTTTGTCGGCGAAGTCAACAACAACGCTTATTCTATATTATATTGAACTTGGTTTTCATTTCACATTTAAGTTTTTGATAGGATATCATTACTTTTTGTACAAAAATGTTAAACTCATCAGACAATCTCACAGCATCAGGGCTATCGCGCTTATGAGCGCGGCTGTCATTTTTATTACTTTGTTAATACTAAGTATCAATAATGTTCAGTTTTCAGATTTTTTCCTTTATATATGCCTAATAGTCTACCTTGATGCCCAATCTAAAGTTTCAAGGTCATCTGGAAGTGGGTTAGGTTTTTGATTGCCAAATTAGTGATTCAGTCATAAAAATGCCGGTTTTTAAAGGTAAACATATCAATAACTGTTTGAGATATATTTATAAAATTTTGGAATCTAGATAAGCTACGGGGTTTTAATAAATGTGCTAAATTTCATGTATATAGGTTAAATAGGTTTTGAGTTGTGAAGGGGTCAAAAGTAGCTCGAAATGGTTTGTGAAATATAATTAGTTTATTGATATTAATTCTCAATAATTTTCAGTTCTCAGTGTTTTTCCTTTGTATACTCGTGATAGTCTACCTTGACGCCAAATATCAAGTTTCTAGGTCATCTGAAAGTAGGTTAGGTTTTTGATCTATAAGTCAGTGAGTCAGTCATAAAAATACCGGTTTTGAAACATTCACATTAATATACAAAAAAAAATATATATATATATATATATATCAATAACTGTTTGAGCTACATGTATGAATTTTCGGATTCTAGATAAGCTAAGGGGCTTTAACAGATGTACCAAATTTCATGTATGTGGGTTAAGTAGGTTTCGAGTTGTGACAGGGTCAAAAGTAGTGCGAGATGGTTCGTGTAATATTACACATAGCTGCTACGTCGCCAGTTCCTTTTTTTTAACTTGGCTGGACACGCTGTCGCGTGTCTAGATAAATTGTATACTACAAATTGATGTTTTATATTAATTGTTCCATAATCATTTCTTGCTGCTGTTTGTCAACTATTCGGTTCCTACTATCTTAAAGTGAAGTACTTTAAAATAAATATGTATACCTACCAATGTGTGCTGCTCCTTTACTCAAACAATGATCTTTGAGGGATACTTGAAAGGTGACGACGATATAAATTTCTCGTTTCCTGCTTTGCTCAACGCTGCGCTCCTTCTGCTGAAATCAAATTTTTTCGAGCTTATAAAGGACTAAGAGATTTTTACGTATTTTGGTGCTACGTCTTTATTACTAGTTTAGTTCGTTATTTATTACTAGTTTAATGTTTATTTTTGTTTTAATTTCTGTTTGTTCTTTTTTTTTTTTTTTTTTTTTTAACCTTAATATCCTATAGCTTTTTTAGATTACCTTTTATCGTTATTATGTCACAACCAGATTCAAATAAGTGCCCACACAGTGTCCCTGAGTTAGACCCTTTTTATCAAAGGCTGAAGAGACCTAAGCATTCACATCACCTGCACACCTATTACTAACTCTATTTCTCAATATCAACCTCTACAAATCGAAGACGAATCAAATTTAAATTCTCCCGTTGATCTTTTACCATCACTACCACCACCATTTCTACTTTACATTAATCACCTGTCATATTGTTTGAAATCGGTTACAATAGTTAAAAGGATTCCTCGGGGTGCATCATTATTATTAGCACAGTCTCTTTCCTCCTATATTAAAAACGTTTGTAAAAATAACGATAGTCAGTCCTGGTAAGATTTTTTTCTTTATCCTTTTACTCATTTCCATGCTCCTAAATCTCCTGTAATACGCTCCCTAACTGCGACTCTTAAAAGTAACTCCTGTATTCCTATCCCTCAAGTGACACAAGAGCTTCTAACTTTAAATCTTTTTACTTAAATCGTGTGAAAGAATCGAAAGTGATGAATGGGGATTTAAAAAACGCAGCAAAAATTATATTCTCTGATTATTCTCCCGAAACACTTGAAGGATTTCGCAGTAACACTCGTTCTTCAATCCTCCTTTGCTTCCAAAACCTTCTCCCTTGATTCTACCTCTTCAAATTAGTATCGAGGATCCTCTTTCTGCAATTCACTTTGTTCCTAATGTGTCATCTGGCGGATTAGCTAGCTTTGCTGGCTGTTTAATTAAGGATCATATTATACACCCAATTGGCAAATAAATACTTGAATACTTAATATATTTTTTTGTTATTTATATGTACCTAGTGTGAAGTTAATGAAGTTATGCCTTGTAAACATTTGACTTTTTAAAAGATAAACTTCTTGTGGGTTTCTTTAACCATTTCTTCCCATGGATGTATGTTTCTTTTTAAGCAGTGGTAGTTTATCTTGGCTTTCAATAAATTTTGGGACGAACAAAAGGTCGGTTAAATTCAGCCTTTAAACTTTAATTAAAGTAATAATTAAAATAGTCGTATTTCCGGTCGGCCCTGAGCGGTGAAAACTCACGCTATGTCACTGGGTAACATAGAGGTACCGTCAAAGAATGTTTAACACATCGACGATCATTTATTTTTAGTCGTATAATACCGATAAACGAACTAAGGTAGCTCGAAGCATGATGAAACTTTTTATAATACAACAAAATTGAAAAATCTTTAACCTGCTAAACATTCTAATTCCGCCACTGTACCTGGGCGGACGACTCTTACTGCATACATATTTACAAACCGATACTTGTCTGTTTATATCAAGAAGTAATTGTCTGTATATCAAGTAACAACATGAATCTTTAAAATGCTATTTGTTAGGTATTGTGTAGTCCCACTTTTATTATCAGAGTGAAGGCCAAATTTTATTATAATAATCTTTTTCACTAGTAGAATGAGGATTATCTTTAATCTGCATTATCTTAACTCTGTATCTTTTATCTGTATATTTTTATGAAAAATATTTCGCCTTTAATTTACGTAATTAGCTCTGTCGCTGAAGATGACACGCTTAAGCTACATGCAAGATTTGCATTGCAAATTAGTATTTAGTATTTGCGAATCATGCTATAAGAGGTATTTTGTGTCTCATAATTCAAGCTAGATTTCTATCTATACGAGATCTCACGCTGATTTTAGCTAAGAATCGGAGATGGAAAGAAATTTCCTTTCACCAACATGGTCTTAGCTTGGGACAATGTTAGTGGTATGCTGTCACATTCTTTTCATTAAAGACAAGAAGTGACAGCATACTACTTAGTATTGCCCTAAGCTAAGACAAGGCTGGTGAAATTGGGTGTCAGTCTTTCAAAAATTTAAATTTAGTTTCTATGTAAAACTCATCAACTTTAAACTAAACTTGTTGTGATTAGTTACATTCATGAATGCTGTACACATTAACGTCCCAAAACTAGCTACGACTAACGACCAATGATCTGGTGAAGTTCGCGGGAAGCCGGTAGATGCGGGAGGAGCAGGAGCAGCAGGAGATCCCTGGGGACTGCCTAAAATTATAATGATAATAATGACTAATCAGATAGCTGTGTTTGATTATCTGAGAATAACTTCTCAAAACGGGGCTCAAGTTCAACCACTCCTGATTGATGAGAATGGTGTGATGACTGGTGCTTAGTACATTCCTAATATTTTTTAGCTTTTAATGCATTATCTACATCCTTGCCATTATCATTATCTTTCTTTTCAATAAAACCGTTTAAGATAAAATTATTTTTACATTTACATAATAACACAAAATTAAGAAATGAATAAACGATTAAGTTTAAAAACATGACGCCTCGCTTCACTTCGACTTTGCATCAATATAAGTTGAGCCTACTCCCCATGTCGGTAAGGTCATATTAATTTCTGTCTCTTAAACTGCATGACAAAAGCCCGTCAAACCTATTGTTGAAGTTTTACCTGACCCACGGTTACTAACAATGCATCGTAGAATTCTAAAAGCGTTGCGTGGGCGCATGTTGTACATTGTTTGTGTGGGTGAAGATAATTCATTTGTGCTATAACTGCATTACCCAGATACAATTGTATTGATACTATCCAACTGCTTAAACCTAGTTCAAGAGTTGGACAGTAGTAGTTAATATAAATATACACTCCTTTTTCCTTAATCTGTGCTGTATCATAAATTAATTCTTACCTTAAGGCATTTACTATATTGATACGAGCAATGGCAGCTACAGTAAAGAGTTTAATATTAAATAATAGACATTCAATGATTTGAATCAAAATTCAAGAAAGAAACCGTTTATTTTTAACGGATTAAAAATAAACGGTGAATAAATTGTACTTACTTGGTATTAGCATTTTATATAGATCCGTCATGTTTTGGAACGAAGAATCTTTATAGATTACTTACTGCTTTCCACAGTGCTGAATAGTATTTTTACACTAAATATTGTTTTACAGGCTTCGCTAAAGTAATTCACAAAACAAAATTTTTATGTTTGTTGCCTCAGAACTAACGTCAATTTGGATTTGGAAAATCTTTTTGTTTGAGAGGGTTTACTTTCCAATTGGTTACCACTGTCACCAAATCAAGATCTGATGATAGGATCCTAGGAAAATGAAACCCTTAAAGTTCATAGCCACGTCCAAAGTGTTTTATATTTTTCTGAAGCTATTCAGATATTTGCATGTCATGAGCCGAGTTGGTGATGGAAGGATCCTTGATAGGAATAATAGGTTATTTTTTAAATACAACACGTAGGTAGTTGATTTTATTCAAGTTACATTAAATTCACTAAAAAGATCAAAATATTTCACAAAAAATAAAAACAGACTTCAAAGACGCAAAGAATTCAAAAATAATAAAAGAATACGAACAACATTACATTTTTAAATGAAATCGGTGGAAAGCTGTGTTCTTTTGGAAAGCCTTAAATTTTATTTACAGAAAAAACAATACATTTCAGTTTAACGAAATGTCATTCATTTACCTTTTATTAATTTAAACCTCACGTTAAAAGAGAACTATCATGATTCAAGATTAATACAAACTAAGTGCCTAAAACCTAATTACCTAATTTATTTTAAAGATCACTCAAATGAAATCGTAATCATAGCGCATTCTATATGCAAAACGTCTTTCGTCAGTCTGCTTTTATAAATAGAATTATTTACTACTAGTTTTTCTTTAGGCAGCTACGCCCGCGTTGTTTCTGTTTTCCCGTGGGAATTTTATATTTTAAATCGTGGGAAAAATAATCAAATCAGTATTAATGTAGCATTCTAATGGTGAAAGTATTTTTGAAATCGGTCCAGTAGTTTTTGAGTTTACTCGTTACATGCAAATCTTTCCTCTTTATATAATAGTAGTTTACTATAGGTATTTACCCTTAACATTCTATGTAACTTAAAATGTTTTAAGCCTTAATCAAACCACGTTGGCCCAGTGCGGATTGGTTGACTAATTGACTTCACATGCAGGTGTATGCAGGTTCCCTCACGATGTTTTCCTTCGCCGTGGGAGCGTCAGATAAATGTACATATGAATTTCGTGAAACGAAAAACACATTGGTACATGGCAGGATCGATCGCGGGCCTCCCGATTCTACTCGGGGCACAGTCCAGCGCCGAGGCCACAGTGCCACCGACGCTCTAACTAACTCTTAATAACATCACCGAAACAAACGAGTTCGAACAAGTTCGAGTTTCAGAAAAAATGACCCTGTATTTTTAAATATTCACGTTATGACGTCTGTTTTTGCTCGAAGTATAAAGATCCAAAAGCACAAGCGTGCATTTTTTGCTACGTGCAGAAACAGAGTAGGTTAATGAATTCAAATGAATAACGTT
This sequence comes from Schoenobius gigantellus, assembly GCA_963935595.1. Taxonomy (NCBI): domain Eukaryota; kingdom Metazoa; phylum Arthropoda; class Insecta; order Lepidoptera; family Crambidae; genus Schoenobius; species Schoenobius gigantellus. The sequence goes on from OZ012554.1 coordinate 28,298,384, forward strand.
TACCTAGGTATTGTTGTAAGTGCAGTGCAACAATTAATTAATGTTAACGACAGCTAAATAAGTACTGTTCCATTTCAGTGCCTATGAAATTTATTAGTAGTTATGTAAAAAAATCATAAAATGCTTGGTATGTACGAAAGGCAAAAGGAATTAAGGCGCATAGTGGTCCCAATGACCTTGTGTCGATCGTCCCGCACTGATTACATAGGAGTGAGTGAGTGAGGGTGAGGGAAATATTTAAGCAAACCTTTACGCGTAAGATGAATTATTTCAATAAAAAATTAATTAAGGCGAATAAGAAAAATTTAAAAAGACCATCCTCTAGAATATTGTTCACTTTATTTATTGAAATCGAAAGTATACGATTTAACCTAATATTTACGACGCGATTAGGTTTAAAGTTTTAAAATCGAGGCATGTTTGGGTCACATTTTAACCAAGTTTTAATTAATTTATCAAAAAATTAAAATGACCATCCTCTAAAGAATGCGTTGAATAATAACATATCTTTTTTGAAGATTTTTTTATTCAAAATTTATAAAGAGAACCGGTTTTTTCTGCAGTGATTTTTTATGTTTGACCTTACTATGCGCCTTAAGTCTGTACAGTCATAGCCTACTTTAATTTCGTAAAGATAGATGATAACAGCCAGACTTTCGTTATTGACCTTGAGATCGTTCTTATGTCGCTCGGAATAACAGCGGTTTTTGTGGTACAATTACAACGCTTTACGTCTTTTTGACTAAATCGTAATTTATTCATTATACATTGTCTATCTTCCCTCTCAAAGTTGTCAAGTTCCTGTTGTTTACTGACGGTATTACAATAATGATTGACAAAGTGCAGCATCATGATTTACTGAAAGGGTGACGTGAACTTTGTCCATAATTCCATACAGGCGAGTCCGCATCATGAAAGAGCCCATACAGGATTTAATTGGCTGGTGACGGCGGGCCGTCTATCAGTCATTTTGATTAATTACATTATTTATGCCTTTATTTAGGTGGATGTGTTCGAGTGCAATCAAATTTATATGTGCAATATATGTTTTTCGGATTGCGTACCTCTTAAGGCGCTATTTTCCATTTTCGAACAAGGTCGGTTGACTGTACCGCCACAAATATTAAACATGCAGTTGTAAAATTCATATCTGACATTTTTGATCATTTCATCTAAACATTTTTAAAGACAGAAACATGATTAATAATAATTATTTCACTCAAAAAAAAATCCAAAGATCTGATCATAAGATGCATCTGTGCAATATTATAAAACTGCTGTGAATCAGATAATACAGTAATAAATTACATAAAAGTTTTAGCAATAGACGTGCATTTTTACTATCTATAAAATTGCAAAAGTACATTTATTTTGTACCTCAGTTTTCCAAAAATCGATTACAATGTGAAAAATGTAACGTTTTCGTTCGGCCACAGCGCGTAAGCGACATTAGAAGGTCTATTGCATACCTTCTAATGTCGCTTACGCGCGCTAGATGACTAAAACAATTTTTTTTTACTTTAATAGAAGCTCATTCATATAATAAACAGAAAGAAAAAATCGGTTTTCGAATAACTATAAAAACAACCAAGATATAAAGATAGTATTAAAGATTTTTCTCCATCTCTTTCTAGCAAAACGGCAATTTACAAGGAGTTTATATGGCCGTACTCAACTATGACGTCACTCTTGATGTCGGATCTCTCTGTCTAATCGCCTTCAAATTAACAACTTAAAATGCTTGTATCTAATGTATTTCTTAACCGATTTTAATTCTAATTTCACATGACTGCATCTTTTTCCACGGTATTTTAATATTTAAGGGCGAGACATAAAAATTTGAATTCAGTCATCATCCCAATTCTCAACTATAATACCTTGCAATACAGCAGTCGCCGTGCACGCGTAGATTTCCTGAGAAGCCTCGATTTAAGGAAAAAGCCGGCACCCTTATGGGATCACTTCATTGTCCGTCTGTTCGTCTGTCTGTCTGTCTGTCAAGTCCCGTTTTGTCGGGAACGCGTTAAGATATCAATCTAAATTTTTTATCAAATACTCGGGCCTTTAATCTCTTTCAGCTATTGAAGAAATCAGATTTGCGAGTCAACACTACCAAAAGATATGACCGTTTAAGGACGCAAAAATTTGCGAATATACGCGATATAAACGATATCGCGTATATTCGCAAATTTTTGCGATTTCACAAGGGAATTAAACCTATAGGGTATTTCCCGTTCACCGAGAATCATGAAATTCATCATGAAAGGCAGAAAGAAAGGCTTTAAGTACATATTAAGGAAACAATCTAAGAACCGTAACTGTATACCTAGATAAGTTTGACGGAGCCCTCAGTGAGTGAGTCCAACACTCACTTAAGCAGTTTTTTAGGGTTGCGTTGCGTACCTCGTAAACTACCTACGTACCTTTATTTATAGGAGCACTACTAGCTGTGCCCGCGAACTATGTTTCGCCGTATATATTCCCGTTGTTGTAACATTTTTCATTGACGCTCAGCTCCTATTAGTCGTAGCGTGATACTATTATAGCCTTCCTCGATAAATGGACTGTCCAACACAAAAGTATTTTTTCAATTTTACTCAGTAGTTCCTGAGATTAGCGCGTTCAACCAAACAAACAAAGAGACAAACAATCAAACAAACAACCAATTAATCAAACAATCTCTTCAGCTTTATAATATAAGTAAGTATAAGTATAGATTTCGTTCTCAGTCTGATTTACGGTTTCAGATTTTTACCTTTCCTCTTGCCTTTCATGATTGTAGGTCAACGGGAAGTACCTACCCTATAGGTTTCCTTGGGAAAGCGCAACATTTTCGAAAATATGCGACAGATATGAGTCATTTAGCGTACGAAGCAACTATAGACAAAATAGCTTGCTCATAAGAAGTTGCTGAGCTATTAACAACTCTGACGCAAATGTTGATATTTCAAAAGTATCAAATCTGTTACCGGTGCACCACCATTTGTTTTCAACTTTGGATACTTAACTCTATTCGGTAGCTCATCATTAGCTTTAAGATAAACTAAGTTATTATTAACTTAATTTTAAGGAGCTGTTAGCGCTCCTGAAATGTAATATAAATCTAAACTAACATTATTAAGCTGAAGCGATTAAACGCGCTAGTCTCAGAAACTCTGATTCAAATTGAAAAATTAAATACTGATTATAATATCAATCTTAAATATAACTTTGTTTTAAATATAATATGACCATATTATGAGAATCCTTTCCAAAACTCGCTTCAAGAAGTTCACTTCATTGCTGTTGCTTATAATAACCCGTTTCCCACGAGAACGGAAGCCTCGGCGGCTTTCAACGTCAATAATACATCTAGGGAGTTCACATGTGTATTTTCTGAATGCATAACATATTAAAGACCGAAGTCAGTGGCGACCAATCTCTATAGTACAAGAGATATAGTTTTGTTGTGATTTAACTGCTATTTTCAAGTATTGATAGATGTTTTGAGACATCAAAGTTGTTGTAGGTACACTTTTCTCTTGACGAAGTAGAAATCTTGAGTTCATAATCGCCAAGGTCATTTTGAATTAGGTTTATTAGCATAAGAATCTTTATTAAGTAAGTTTTTAAACAGAACAGAGAAACCAGGGTAAGACAATAAAACGAGTATAATAAATGAAGACCGCTGTCGCCAAATTTTAAAATTGATGATTCCCAGTATTAATGCTATACAGTCAGCAACAGGTCAAGCTTTACGATACCAAAGCAGTCGCTGTTAGGAGCGACATAAGAGCCGTGTCAAGGTCAACATGTAAAGTCCGATGTGTCGCTGTGTGTACGATGCGATATTCGATCCGACCTTCGAAGCGACCGCTATCCTCCGGAAGTGCGCTCCGGCGCGCCAATCGATACAATATCGATTGTTTACAGAACACCCTATGCGTGTCGATTGTTGTGCTCTGAACCGGCTGTTTAAAAAACATTGATGTGCTAAGATTCACAAGTGCAGTAGAAACACAAAATCGACCGATTTCTAAATTGAAGACGATTTTAAGCAACCATCCATGGAAAATCACGCAATGACACCACACGTTTTTCCTTTCATCGTCAATTGCATGCATAACGCATATTCGCTGACTTGAGCGAAGACGATCGAATGACAGTCGAGCAAGTGGGTGGCATACTTTAAAATCACTGCATCATTAGCGTACAAATTCCGTGAAAAACGCGCAGTTAGAACTTAATTGCAAACTAAGCAAGTTGAATTAATGAGTAATAAATGCACCTTAATAGTGGGGTCAATATAAGAAAATCTCTCCAAAAGAAACCCTTGTTCTTCGAAAACATTTTACGAAATACAAAATTATACCCCTTCCGTATTATTCTCCAATAATTGTATGTCTGATAATTGGATAAAGGATGCTTTTTGAGAGTGACCCGAACATGTCTCAATTTTTAAGCTTGAAACCAAATCGCTTGAGTTAATTTTGATTTTATTTCATATTATATAATTTTAACATGAGTATTTTCTTACAAATTCCCCTCATGCGCTCTCACTCATACTCGACTGATAAGTGCGGGACAATAAATCCAAGGTCGTTAGCACTACTAAGACCATAAGATATTTCAATTTTTCGTAGATGCAAGAAGACACGTGAAATTTTATCTAGCGTGAATCAACCGAGAGTGAAAGGTGTTTGAAAGGTTTATCAAAACATCAGATACAACATAAGACAATTATGATTTTTGGTTTGAGTAATACAATAACAAACTTGGCATATCTCGGCTATTTATATTTCTTCATTTGTATGTTTACCGTATGTATTACCCCAAGCTAATCGCTGTTACATGAATAATGTTAGCTAAGTTTTAAAAATCTATTCAGCTAGTTAAATCTTTCCGAGATTTTGAAACAAAAAATGCTCAATGACATAGAATCCTTGGCAGTATTACAACTATGCTCAGTCTGTGATATCTGCTAAGAAGAAATGAGAAATTACAAAGCTTAATGTAAGGCTTATCTATCCATCACCTACTAAGATCAGGTCATTAAAATCATAGGAATCCCAAGAGCAGTAATAAAATCGTTACTCACTGCTCCGCTCACAATAGCGTCTTTAAGAGATTAATAGGTCAATTAAGCAATTACTACAATTAACGGGTTAATTCATTCGGACTGATAAAAGGATTAGACCCGACATTCGTTAACAATTGTATAATCAAGCTTTCATTTAAGTCTCAGGAATGTGCTATATTAAAATGTTCCGTGTTTATCTTGACGTGCAATCTTTTATAGAGGACAAAGATAGATTTAAATACAGCCTGGCGGTGACGGCCTTAAATTAAATATTTCTCCGGTCCCTTTCTTTCTTTGGATATTGTAAGAGTCGACTAAAAAAATCTACCGCAACTACACCTCTGCATGGAACAGAACCCAACACCAACCCATTGGGTGATGTAGTGGGAGAAATCCTCTTCGGAGGGGAGACCCTGGCCCAGCAGTAAGACTTATATGGGTTGCTGTTCAGGATTATGATAATTCCAGTGCTGTAATGAAGACACTGTAGGCTTCAGAATCTAACTTGTTAGCTACCACCATCTTACTTCTGTCTGTCATCATAACAGATAAAGTATTGTGTGTTGACATTAAAAAGGAGATAGTTGCCGGTATTTCTGTATTGAGAAATCCAGTGAAACTCGCATCCATTTTCAACCTTATTACCATTTACAATACCAGGTGCTACATACCAAGAAGGCTAACAGTTCCCATGTCCCTAAAAACAGCAATGCGGTGTGGAATCATTAACCCTATGTAAATAGGTAAAAATACAAATTTTCGCATGTTCTTTCCATGTCACTAGAGTTATCAATAAGCAAAAGAATTGGGGATTAATTTCCTTACTTCATTAATAAAGGCAACATATAAAGGGGTGTATTATTTTACGAATATTTTTCGTAGGGGTTTAATAATTTCACGTCAATGCTCAATTTTCAGTCAATAACAATGAATATCGGTATTTAACACCTTAAGAGAAATGAGATAAAATAATAAAATAAAAATGTATGTACCTACCTATGTAAAGTTTAAATAAAGACAAGTAAAGGACTTGTGTATGTAATGTTAAGCGGAAAATCATCATCTGTGGTTTGGGACTATGTGTCCGTGCCTATGATTTCTTTTTAGTCTGTGACGTGAGATCATACGGCGCGCACTCGCGCAGTGACTGTGGACAAAGTTACGAGTATCGAATACATACTGTGTTCTGTGATCAAATACTATTTTTTTATAACAAAGATTTATAAGTGTCTCTAATATCTGACTTTCATTAAAGTTTATCATTAAATATGTGTTTTTAATAGTTCAGAAGTGGGATATAACATTGAACTTACAATCACAAACTATTGTATGTGGCGAGTTAACTAATTTGAAAATTTTAGAATATGAACACTGAACCGTTGGCGCCGTGCGTTTTAATATTATATGAGTGAAAATAAGAACTGGTCATGTCGTTATATGTTATTTTTTTAAGTGACGCAAGTTTTTTTTACGGTCAAATGTCTTGGTTGTAGTCGAGGTCGTAGATTTTGATTTTGATCCTAAGTGATAAGCCCTGGAATGCGTTATGTAAACATCACAGGCGTTGTGTAAACATTCGCATGCGTAGTGCAACTTGAAACCTACAGTGTGTTCCGTTCCAGAAACTTGGTGAGCTCAGTCCATATTATTTTTCCTATTGACTTTTGTTTGAAAGTGCTATACATGATGGAAAAGAACACTAATCTTACTTAAATTGCACTTACATTTTAAAGTGGGTATGGTAAAGCTTGTAGTTATTTTCGTTGTGGTATCATACATTGTGAATTTGTGATAATTCAATTTGATTATAAGACTGATATTTTAATTTGAACTTTAATGGTTTTAATTTGGTTGTGAAAGTGAAAGGACACTTTTTTATATTATAACTCAACCCTGGGTGGTTCACTTGTGGTGTCGTTCAAATAAACATACTTTCAAATAAAATAACTTAATATGGGGCGTTATAAGAGGAGACATAGATCAGAAAGTAGCAGTAGTTCAAGTTCTGGGGGTGAACGGAAGGTAGACTTGAAAAAGAAGTATAAGAAAAAGTTAAAAAGAAATAATGATCGTATTGAAGCATTGGAAGGTTTAGTCCGAGAGCTGCGGAAGAAAAATAATTATCACCGGGAAAGCTCTGAATGAATGAATGAATGAATGAATGAATGAATGAATGAAAATTTTTATTTACATGCAGAAACAGAAACTGAAGTTGTAGAAGTTCCTGTACCAGTTGTTCGTTATGTCGGTCGAAATGATTTTATTCCGGAGTTTGATCCTCAAACATCTACAGTTTCTATAGAGCACTGGATTCATAATTTAGAAGGCATTTCAAAGATGCATGGCTGGGACGAACGAACATTAATTTGTAATTGCACCTCAAAGTTGTGTGGCTACGCCAAAGGCTGGTATGAACGGCAGACAGTATATGAGATGAGCTGGAGTGAATGGAAAGATAAACTAATCAAGGCATTTCCATTTACAAAGAACAAGTTGTCTCAAATAAGAGAACTTGTTAACAAAATACGGCTACCTTTGGAGAACCCAATTGAATTCTACTACAACAAACTTAGTATCGGCATGTCATGTCAGCTCAGTGATGATGTAATTACTCAGGCTATTATTGGTACATTGGGTGATAAACTCCTAGAAGTGGGAGCTCTGTCAGCAGGTTGTCAAGATACCACCTCATTGCTGAAATACTTAGCTAGTTTTATGAATTCAGATAACAGCAGTACTGATATAAAGACACACATTAGCAAGAGTAGCACAAATAGGGTTGTCAAATGTTTTACATGTGGAAAAGATGGGCATAAGGCCTTTGTTTGCCCTCGCTCAAAGAAACAAAGAGATGACAGAAAAAAATGTTCATTTTGTGACAAGCTGGGGCATGTCGAAGCAAATTGCTATAAAAAGAAAAATTTGGAGAAATATTGTTCTTTTTGCAAAATTAAAGGGCACATAAAAGAAGAGTGTCGAAGACGTCTTGTGAGGTTACAGGAAACTGTTAAAAAGGTTCAAACAATCAGTTCTGATTTATCAAATGAAAAATATTTATAAGAGAGTGCTAATTAATGAGACACCAACAAGTGCTTTTATTGACTTTGACAGTTCGTGTAACATTCTAAAGCAGAGTGTTTGTAATAAATTAAATTTAAAGATTACTGGTAATGACAATGTTGTGATTAAAGGATATGGTGATGCATTGACCGTGCCAAAAGGCGTTGCTATTGCACATTTAATAGTGGATGGTGTTAAGAAGGAGACAGAATTTTTTATTGTGGCTGATGATTTACAAGATTTTGATATTTTAGTAGGGCAATCATATACGGAAGCACCAGAAATTGTAGTAGTCAAGACGTCTACACACTTAAACATTTTTGATAAAGGGATGGTTCTAGGAATTGCAGAATTATGTGAAAATTTAGAGAAAATACGCCTGATTCCTGATTTTTTACTGATATAAGTCTAAATCCTGGGGTTAACAAGGTTATGGTGCGAACTGAGCCAATGACCAGCGGTGTTTTAAAAATTAGACAAAGTGAGCAAAGCCAGCCTAGGTGTGAGAAGATCATTTTGGGTGAAGAAGTAGAAAGTGAATATGGCCTGGCGGTTATAAAACTGGTTAATATGACGAGTGAAGTCATTCAACTGCAAGGTGAAAAATGTATTGCTCGTGCTAATTTAATGGACCTGTCGAAGAGTGTTGACAAGCCTATAACAGGCGAAGAATTATCAAATGAGCAAAGACTGGCATTGGGATCTCTACTTGGAAAATATAAATGTTGTTTTTCAGGTGAAGGCATGGAGCTTGGGGACTGCAAAATTGAAATGACGATTAAACTAACTCAAGATAAAGTCATAAATTATAAGCCATATAGGATATCGTTCCATGAAAGAGAGATTGTTAAACAAATTGTTGATGATTTGTTAAAAGCTGGAATAATTGAAAAATCTTCTTCACCATATGCAAGTCCTGTGCTATTAGTTAAGAAAAAAAAAGGTGGTCATCGTATGTGTGTCGATTATAGAGGCTTGAATAAAATAACCGAAAAAGAGAGATACCCATTACCTGTTATTCAGGATTTATTGGACAGACTTATTGATAAGTCTGTGTTTTGTTGCTTAGATCTGGCAAATGGGTACCATCAAATAAAAATTGCAGAATGCTCCAGACCATGCACAGGGTTTGTCACACCCGATGGTCATTATCAATACTGCATGATGAGCTTTGGACTATGTAATGCACCAGCCGTTTTCCAAAGGGCCATGAATGAGATACTGGCTCCTGTCATTCACGAATGTGCAGAAGTGTGTATCGATGACGTCATCGTGTGGGGTGATGATACTGATGAATGCCTAGCAAATTTAGGTAAGGTGCTTAAATTAATTGATGCAGCAGGTGTAAAGTTAAAGCGTAATAAATGCTCCTTTCTAACTAAGACTGTTGAATATCTTGGTCACATGATACCTGGGGGGGAAATTCGCCCAGCTCCGCGTAAATTAAGTGCTGTAGCAGACTTCAATACTCCACGGAATGTCCATGAACTCAGACAGTTCCTAGGCTTGGCAAGCTATTTTCGCAAATTTATAAATGGTTTTGCGACCATAGCTAGACCCTTAACCTTGTTGACCAAGAAAGGTATTGTCTGGTGTTGGGGACCAGATCAAAGTGAGGCTATTACACATTTAAAGAGCTTGTTAACTTCTGATCCTGTCCTAACAATATATAGCCCAAAACGTGCAATACAAATTCATACAGACGCTTCTAAAGTAGGTCTTGGTGGAATACTTCTTCAAAGGCAAGATAGCGGTGAGTGGAAAGTCGTAGCATACGCAAGCAGGCAAACATCAGCGACTGAAGCTAAGTACCACAGTTTTGAGCTTGGGGCATTGGCGGTTGTGTTTAGCATAGAAAAGTTTAAGGTGTACATATCAGGGGTCAAGTTTAGTGTAGTTACAGATTGTTCTGCGTTACGGCTCGCATGGTCTTAACGAGACTTGTCTCCTCGAATAGCTAGATGGTGGCTTGATCTCCAAGAGTTTGACTTCGACGTAGAACATAGACCTGGGACGTCAATGACGCATGTAGATGCGCTAAGTCGAAATCCACTACTAGTTAATCATATTGAAGAGATGGATTTCATTAATGCTCTCCAAGATGGTGATGAAGGGATTCAAGAGTTAATTGAGAATTTAAAGTTAGAAGTTAATGCTAATAAAAATAAGAAAAATGGACTGGCTAAGATTTTCAAGGTGGTAAATGGTGTACTTTGCCGAATTACTGAGGATGGAACAAGGCCAGTATTACCTAAGGAAGCTAGATGCCCATTGTTATCATGAAAATTTATTATGATGACAATGGGCATTTGGGGCTTGAAAAGTGTGTAGAAGCCATACGGGCTAAATATTGGTTTCCAAAATTGAGGAAAACTGTTGGTAAGTTGGTGCCTCGATTTGCAGGCCCTTACAAAGTTACGGCTGTATTGCCTAATGAACGTTATGAAGTCACTTCGGCCGAGAGAGGCAAAAGGGCTTATAGAAACATTGTCGCCCGTGATAAATTAAAGTTGTGGCACGCCCGATGTGTAAGTTCGTCTGATGAAGGTAGTATTGGTAAGGAGTGATTGTGTCTTGATAGGGCATTTACTTACAATGGCCGTGAGGGGCTCATGCTTATGATAACTGCCGTTAGGAGCAAATAGTTGTCTCTAGCTACCAGAAGGGACTGCTAGTTATACTTGCCGTGAGGGGCTCATGTAATTACTGCCGTCAGGGGCTTATAAAATATCTGCCTGTCGGGGGCTAAACGGTGTACTTGCCGTCAGGGTCTTACAAAATAACTGCCTGTCGAGGGCTGAAAGTGTACTTGCCGCCAGGGGCTAAAGTGTACGCCGTGTGGGGCCTGTCCTGTAATTTGGGGGCTACTCTTCTTATATCTCATACAGGGTTGTCAATGTTCTCATTGTCAACATTGCCGCTAGGGGCCGTGAAAACTACAGCTGCTGCTCGGGAACGGGTCGTCATTTGGAAGGACTATAGAAGATTTGTGAGAGATCCTTCGGGGACGAAGGATGGCAGGATGGCCGAACTGTTAAGCGGAAAATCATCATCTGTGGTTTGGGACTATGTGTCCGTGCCTATGATTTCTTTTTAGTCTGTGACGTGAGATCATACGGCGCGCACTCGCGCAGTGACTGTGGACAAAGTTACGAGTATCGAATACATACTGTGTTCTGTGATCAAATACTATTTTTTTATAACAAAGATTTATAAGTGTCTCTAATATCTGACTTTCATTAAAGTTTATCATTAAATATGTGTTTTTAATAGTAAGAAGAGAAATTAAAAAGTTTATGTGTCAGAATTTTGAATTCGGTGAAATCAAAATCACCTGCAGATATGATTTATAACGATGACATTCAGAATTCAGTGTTGATCAAGACGTAGGCTAAAGCTACAAAGTTAACTCCTCCCTTAGTCGTAACATCTACAACTCTAATTATCACATTAATGTCAATGCATTAGCATCAAAATAACAAAGAATATTTAAGCGAAATATTCGAAACGTAATATCGTACCTACACTCGACAACCGACGCCGACCGATATTGCATTTAGAATTTAAATGATCTCTGTGTCTTCGTAGCTATTGTGGTAACAAATGTGAATAGTGAACAAGATCGCTTACAATAACCAATAACAATAATTTACGATTATAGTGGTCGTGCTGTTTAAGAACTTAAATAAGATATCACCGGAACTCATACAGTAGTTGCATACATTGTGTGGAATGTTTAAGTGACAGTGTGTTACTAGTATTACATATTAGATAGATACACTGACCTTCAAAAGTAAGTACCACACTTTTAAAATTGCAATAACTTTTATAGTAGGCAAAATATATTTTCAAAATAAAAAGTAATAAAAAGACTAATGTATAAAAAACTATAATTTCCGAGAAACCTGACGAAATGAGCTGAAAATGTTTTTTGTTTGAATCCTTTATCTTTTGTAGTTTAGGGAAAAATTTAATTTTAAAAGTGTAGTACTTACTTTTGAAGGTCAGTATAGATAGATAAACACTTTATTTACTTCTTCAACATCACACACACCCAAGAACTAAACTTATACTAGTAACAACATTAATACAAATAATATGTAACCTATGGGTCTAATCTAATCACAGTTTGTGTGTGCTGCCGAAGTGCAAAAGGGTCATGGCTCAGCGATAGTTTTTGTCTACATCGCAGGACAAAACGCTGATATTCTGCCCCAACCTGAGGGCTATGTGTACATAGTGTTAAAACAATGTCTTATAAAGAAAAATAAGAAATTATTTGAAATGTATAACTTACTTTAATTGTTAAATATTAAAAAAAAAAATCTGTGTTGAGAAATTTATATAGGTTAAAGCTTTGTTCACAAAATTGTGTTATTACCATATACTCCTACATTCACACAGGATTGACAAGTCGGGGTGCGATGTCAGACAACCTCCTTGTGGTGCACCCTGGGCAACCCGGCAGATTCTCTGCCGCGGGCTAATAGTCTGACGAGAGGCCCTCCATGGAGGGGGGCGTGGGATGGCCGGGTTTAACCTGGCGGGCCACTTCGTGTGGCCACCCGCTTCATGCGGGGAAGGGCGAAGTCCCCTCTTCTTTTGTTAAGAAAAGGTGTGGCTTTTGCCGGAAGCCGATTTCGGCGTCTACCTTTGCTGGTGGCAGAGGTGAGGCGAGTTTTTCGCCATGGCGCTTCGCGCCTGTTGGGGATTACCCTGAGCTTCGGCTCACCCGCGCGGCGGTGGATCCAGTGGGGTCTGCCGTCGGGCAACCCGTTACTCGCACTGAGCGGGCCGGGGGTCCGGCGCACTGAGCGTCGGGCCGCGTGGAAGACAACCACAATAAAAATTACCCCAACCCCAAGGTGGCGTCTCCGTGCCGAGGGGGTGCATGGCTGGTGGGAGACCAGTCCCAAGCGGAGAAAGGGAGTGCATCCCAAAATGCATCACATGGATCTTGGCAAAAACGAAAAACGTCCCCAGGGGGTATCAGTCCCCCCCGTAGGACCGCGCAAGGCGGCTGCGGGCAGCCAGACGTATCTGGGGCTGGCTCTACCAAATTCCACCCTTCCCACTGAATGCGAACCCGTTGAGAGCGGGCCACCACCGGTATCCGGGCCGGCTGGTGGAAATTCCACCAATGCAACCGAGGCGGCAGGAGAGATTCAACCCCCGACGGCGGTTCCCGGGTCGTCGAGGGGTAAAAATGTGACCGGACGTAAAGGAGGGAGAAAGACGATCGGCATATCCGAGCTCATGCTAGATTATGATGCTCCGGATATGTTTGCGATCTCAGGGGAGTCGGATTACTTGTCCGAAGCATCATCGATGATGAGCACGGACAGCGGCACGAACGCTCACTCCGCTCGTCGGAAGAGAGGTCGCGAGGAAGTTGGAGACGGGGAGGAAGGCAGCGACGATCCTTCGTTCGAAGATGTTCCGCTGTCTTTCCGTAAAACCCCGAAGCCAAAAGGAAAACGAGGGAGAGGCCGCCCGCCAACCACCGGCGAATACGTGGGGCTCGCCAAGGCGAAGGCTGAGTTTTTGAGGATGGAGCGCCTGGAGTTACAACTCCAGGCCGAAAGGGAGCTCCTTGAGATGCCCATGGACCCCATAACCACGAGGCGCACACCGACCGCAACAACAGCAGCGGCTGTGGTGTTGTCTCCACTTGAGGAGAGTGGAAGTGACGACCCAACGCTCACCGTCACCGAGCGCATGGGTCGCGCTTTCCACGTCATAGAATATGTCGCAGCGAGGTCCTCAAATCTGAAAGGGACCTTCGTCCAGAAATTGAGGCAGGCAGTTAAGAGCCTTCGGGAGGACGCCAAAGTGCTTGCGGCGCGTACAGTTTCAGAAGAGACTATGCGCTTGCAACAGGCGAACTCTCGACTCGAGGGCGAACTAGAGGCCCAAAAGAAGAAACTAACAGAGCTGGAGGCAAAAATGAAAGACCTCCTGGAGAATAGACCACCACCTCCCCCTCCAGCTCCAAACTCGGACAGGACTCTAGCTCCTCCTGACATCGAGGAGCTAGAAAATAGGTTGATGGGGCGCATGGTTGCTCGAATCAATGCCAGGATCGAGGGTTTAGAGCCTAGGCTCAACCCTGAGCCGCGCCGGCGCCCCTCCCTAAACCACGAGAGAAGAACCGATTCCACCATCTCTCATATGGCTATCGAAGAGACGGAGACCCAAGATGCACCCGTAGCCCGGAAGTCCGCGACACGAAGTGCTCCCTCTGCGCTCGAGGGTGCGGCTCCCCCGCAAAGGCGTAAACCACCGCGAAGGAGGAAACCCGCTGCGGAGAAACCCGCAGCGAAGGAACCAAATCCGCTGCCACCGGCCCCATCCACCATGGAGGAGGCCTGGACTACGGTGACGCGGCGCAGAAAGCGGAGTAGAGCTAATGAGGCCGGCAGAACGGCAACTAACACCATGCCGAAACAACCGCCGCCACCGGTTAAAAAGAAGAATCCTCCCCGGCAGCCCACATTGCGTGCACCAAAGAAGGCAGCGGTAGTGCTGTCACTGCAGCCAGGCGCCGAGGAGAAGGGCCATACGTACGCCGAGGTGATTACGGCTGCACGAGCCAAAATAAACCTCGCGGAGCTGGACATAGAGGGAGTTCAGTTCCGCAGGTCTTTGACTGGGGCAGCCGTACTCCTCATTTCCGGCGACAACAAGGGGGCGAATGCGGTGGACCTGGCCGTCGCCCTTAAAAAAGTGGTGGACGCGAATGTCGCTAGGGTAACCATACCCATTAGGACGGCGGAGATCCTGGTCTCCAGGCTAGACGAGTCCGTTCAGCCCGAAGAATTGAAGGTGGCACTCGAGATCGGCGAGTGCGAAGTTGACGAGGTCCGGGTTGGGGAGATCCGCCAGGGCCGGTATACGATGGGGACGGCGTGGGTGTGCTGCCCTGCGGAGGCGGCCAAAAAGATTGCCTCATCTAAGAGGTTGCTGGTTGGCTGGTCCGCGGCCAAGGTGAAGCTTCTCCTGCCCCGAGAAATGCGGTGCTTCAGGTGCCTCGAAACGGGTCACCTGAGAGCAGACTGCAAGGCGGAGGAGGACCGTAGCACGCTGTGCTACCGGTGTGGAGAGGCTGGGCACAGGGCTTCGACGTGTTCGTCGAAGCCCAAATGCCCCTTGTGCGCGGCGGCTGGAAAGCCGGCGGACCACCGCCTTGGGGGTAGGACTTGTTCTGCCCCCAAGACGCCCATAAGAAGAAGGAGGAGGAGGGCGGCGCCAAGACCGCAGCCCGAGACCTCAAGAGCGGAGGCGGAGATGATGGAGGTCACCGAGGACGTCGTTGAGACCCCCATCCTCCAGGAGGAGGCGGCCGCGGGAGGGGAAGTGCCCCGCGTTAAAAATAGACCCAAGCCCCAAGGCACCTAGTGCCGGGACGTCTCGGGGTGAAGAGCGGCGCACACCATCTGCGCCGCTGGCAAAGCAGCGGAGCCACGCGCCTTTCGGTGTAGCGTGAGTCCGGCAACGGTCCATTCACGGTCAGGGGGTCAGCGGGAACAAGGCCTCGCTGTTGTCCCCTTCCCCCTGTCCTGTGACGGACGGAGGAGCTGCGGGGGGTTTTTAGTGGGTAGGCCTGGGCTGAATCCGGTCCCAGGAGTCCCACATACCCTCGTGGTTTGGCTCGGTCACGAGGGATGCGTAAAGCATTTTCCCCCCTCCCAAAAAAAAAAAAAAAAAAAAAAAGGATTGACAAGTCGTTTTAAAATGTTCAACTATTCCATTATTTTTTTTTAGCAGATAACAGTATCTGCTTTAAAACCGCAACAGCTTAAGTAGTCGTCAGCAAATTACGAATATCCCAAAATGTTCGAAAATTTGTGTATAATATACAATATCATATTTAATGAAGACTGCGTCGTGTAAATAAACTAAAATATCAAATGATAATATTTTAAAAACCATCTCTCTACGTTGCTCGGGTTTAAATTAGACCATTATATTAAGAGGACTGTGAAGTGCCAATTCATGGCTCGAGTATGCACTTTCAAAAATGCAGTTTGTTGCATACCGCTTAGAGTTAAAAGTCCGAGGCAAGTGCCTACATTTCTTATTGAAATATTGTTTCGGGCGATAACTGTTTTACCCCCCTAAAACTTTACGAAATTAGACACTTTTAGTCTCATTAGATTCAGTATACCTTAATCTATGTTTGTACGTTTTGCTTTTTTTGTAATTCAGTATAATTTCAGAAAAGATGTCTCTATAATTTCAGAAAGTCAAAAAAGATAAAAATGCTCAAGGTAGTTTTTAAGTCTAAAATATGGATATTTAGATGCTAATAATTTATATTCTGAGCAATATTACTTAATAAAATCCAAATGTACAAACCTAGATCTTCGTTATATCTACAACAGTTCCAAAAATTATGAAAATTGGATAATGTAAAGAGGAAGAAAAGCGTTATCGCTTTTTGTATGAAATTTTGCAGCTTCACAATTCTCTTAAGGGATATTAAATACGAATAACAGAAAATTATATAAATTTAAGTCATATCGCACAGCTACATTGTATTGTAAAATCAATCTATTACACATTTTTCAACACACTTGCTACTGAAATGATTCTAATTTTACCGATTTTAGATACATAAAGTAGCCCATAAAACACGCGTGTATTATAGCCGAGGCACGCATCAGAGAGTCCGACAATGCTGCACTTGCCGGCCGCGCCAGTAATGTACTATATTTTTTAAAAGCTAGAGGTAATATAAAAGACATCAACGAACTCCATGATTTTTCAAACGATTATTTTCATACCATTATTTAGTTTGTCTACAAATTAACAATGATTTGTGTTATCAAAAAATCTAGTTTATTAGGTATTTCTCCTCAGAAGTGTGTTGAATACGTCGTACGATATAGCGTGCATATTGGTTATACACACTCGGCTCTATTACGCCCTCGCCTTCGGCTCGGGCTGAAATTCCCCCTCGTGAGTTATAACCAACATACCGCACTTATATCGAAACGATTAATAGAGACTGCATCGTGTAAATAAACTAAAATATTAAATGATAACATTTTATAAACAGAAACCTACTTTTTAGTTTTTCTGAATAGTCTCTCTACGTCTCTTAGCTTTTAAATTAAATACGAATGATACAAAATCATTTAAACTTAAACCTGTATTGCAAAATTCAATCTACACATCGTCAGACACAGTTTCGTAATCATTTAGTTTTACATTTTTCTTCCTCGCGACTTTGCATCGAATTATATGAACCAGGATAAAAATGCCATATCCTAATGTAATCCTGGTATATACTGGAGTTCTTTCCATTATATCTGTATTTGCATGACTGTTTGTTGTACTTAACAACAATATCCAATCTTACAATATTTAAACAGCATAAAGACATTTCTTTGATCGTTAGGTAGATAACCTGTAGATATGCGCAACTTGTTAGCATGTTATTTAATAGCATACATGTTTAAAAATACTTACGATTTGAATTTTGATAAATTATTGTTGCAAAATATATTAAGATACACATTAACACATCTTAATCACATATTATTATCCAGAACGCGACGAATATTTTACAAAAACATCTAAAACAGAATATTCCTAACCCCATTACCTCCTTACGCGGCGATAATTTCCGAACGTTCTAGAATAGGAGCTCGAGCGGAATCGTTCAACTCAAAACTCCAAGTTAAACTTTCCAATCCATTTGCAGGAAGAATTCACGCCTAAACCAAGATGGAGGAAGGGAAGAAAGAAATCAATTTAGAGTCGGTATTGGAGAGCCTGGGACCGTACGGACGTTACAATTTGCTGAATTTCGTGCTCCTGCTATACCCGATACTTCTGAGTAGTTTCTTCGAGTGCGGTTTTATTTTTGAGGCGAGGGAACAGGCTTACCGGTAAGTTTAGTTTTTGTTCATTTAAATATTTTTCTTTGCTGTTAATTTTTCGTTGTTTCTATTCTACTTATTACATTTTTATTCTTTTATGTTACGATCTTTTATGTCGTGTTGTGGTATAGTTTGAAAATAACTCACTTTCATATGCTCGATGCACAATTTAGTAATCTATCAGCAATCAACCATTTTGATAACTATTTGTTTGAAACTGATTATAATATGTTCCCGTGAATGTCAACGGAGTCCATCATGGGAGCTAATAGCAATAATATCTCCGTGAGGATATAAAAAACTCACAACACTCTGCACCAACAGCAACACGTCTGCTCGGCGGGATGATGGCGTAATTCCTCTTCATGCTCAGCAATTAGCCGTATATGAGTTGATGTATTGATCAATACGTTTAGTATTTTGCAATGTACAAAAGTATATTGATCAATACGTTTAGCATTTTGCGAACGTATCTATCAATATCAATCTAGCCGTCGAGATAATTCGGTTTTTCTTTTTATAACGATTGCTGACCAATCAACCAAGTAACTTCACCATTCTGATTCTTCATGAGTCTGAAAAGTTTTTTTTTGTATTAGCGACAAAGAAGCTCTTGACTTTATTCTCACCTAATGGTAATTCCGACAAGGTTGTAGATGTGAAATAGCTACACCTATATTCCTCGTCCACTAACGAACTGGCAATTTTAGTTGCAATGTTGAAAGATAGCAATGCTAGTAACATCGTTATTATGGTGACAAACTTAGGTAAGATGGTAGTAGCAGGCCAGCTGGGCTCAAAAATCCGATTACCAACTAAATCAAAGCATTGCAACAATAATAATTTTGCTATCGATGCAACTTTGTTCCGATGACCTCGTTGCTAAGAAATCAAGGGCAGTCGTCTCGCAAAATTGGAACAATATAACAAAGACAAAGCAACACGCTGCAAAGTTAACTCGATAAACCTATGTGCAGCAATTATAACACTGATAGGTGTTGCTTGCCAAGTTTTGGTGTAAATTGACGTGGCCGGCCAATTGAGCTATTCTTGATCCTGGATAACCCCAAATGATGCCATAGGCACCGATGGTTTAGTGCAGAGGTTCCCAAACTTTTTTTTCTCATTCATCACTTTAAAATTTTGCTGGTTTGATTCCGGTGGACTTCCTGCAGCTACTTTTCTACCATATTCCCAAAACTCGACTAAAATGTGAAGATTAGATCTAACTATGGAAAGGCTGATTGCCAACCACGAATTATTAGTTTTCGAAAAAGAAGTGATTGGTTAATTAATTTATTGATTATGCTATAATTAATAGATTATCCATTTTTTTACAAATGACAGTCGCTGAGCTTCTTAAAATATTATTTGCATACATTAATAGGTGAACATTTTAGTTCTTCACTATCGAAACCAGATTCATTTTCGTAACGCGAATTTCGAATTGTGAACCCCCGTTTTTTTTGTCACGCCAACGTAGACTTCTGTCGAGTCTCCAGTGGACTTCTGGGGGTCCACCTGGACCAACAGGCGAGACTTCTACGAAAGAGACCCACAAACGCTCTACAACATTTCCTGAGCAATGACCCCTACAATAAATGCAAAAGTAACTCTATTTGATGAAGTTAAGGATATCATAAGGGCCGGTTTTTTCATACGAACGTGGAGACTACGACTGTTTTTCCTGGATTATTGCAATAAAGCTTTTTTTTCGAAATATTTGTGGCCACCATTAGTATATGTTTATATATGTTTGTATGTTGTCCTATGTTTTCCTTTTTTTCTTAAGTAAATTGACAATATTTTCCGTTGTGCTCGAACATCGAGCAAACAAATTTGACGTGATTATATGAAAAAAGCGAAATATAGAAACGCCGTCAAAGCTTTTCTTTTTATTTATTTCGGTTATTTTTTTTTGGGTACGGCGCTTTTAAATAATAGAACTTCAACATTATTGACTGGATACGAGTGGTTCGAAATTCAGATGCAAGACCTGACTTATACCAACTATTACTATCAATCCAAACACAGATAATATAGAAGTATTAAAGTGTTACTAGCTGTGTCAGCGAACTACGTTTCACCATAATATAAAAAAATAATTTACGACCTATTCTCAGACCTATAGCATGTACACAAAAATTTTTATAAAAATCGGTCAACCCGTTTCGGAGGAGTTTGGTAACAAACACTGTGACACGATAATTTTATATATTAAGAAGAAGACTAGCTGTGCCGGCGAACTACGTTTCGCCATAATAAAAAATAGTTTACGACCTATTCTTAGACGTACCAAATATACACAAAAAATTTCATTAAAATCGGTCAAGCTGTTTCGGAATAGTTCGATAACAAACACTGTGACACGAGAATTTTATATATTAGACAAGCTGTACCAGCGAACTACGTTTCGCCATAATAAAAAATAGTTTACGACCTATTCTCAGACCTACCGAAAAAATACAAAAAATTTCATAAAGATCGGTCAAGCCATTTCGGAGGGGTTTGGTAACAAACACTGTGACACGAGAATTTTATATATTAGAAGACTAGCTGTGCCAGCGAACTACGTTTCGCCATAATAAAAAATTGTTTACGACCTATTCTCAGACCTATCACATGTACACAAAAAATTTAATGAAGATCGATCAAGCCGTTTCAGAGGAGTTTGGTTACAAACACTGTGACACGAGAATTTTATATATAAGAAGATTAGGCCAGTTGTAAATTTTGAATCAGGAAGATATTAAGCAAGTAATTGATAAATAAGACGCAATTCGGTGTATGCATTGTGAACAAATCAGGTTCATACATTATGTATCGTACGCGGTTTGCATGCAAATATGCGAGTAACTTACAAATAATAGCTACATATTATGCCAATGCCACACTGAGCTTCAAAGTTTAGCAAACATACGTTCAGGGCGAGAGATGACGTTATACGCAGTTCCTGTGTACGCTTATGGTAGGTAATACGTAACATACTTAGTTAGGACTTGGTTGGTTACTGGGACGTTTAGTGAAAGATAAAACATTATATTTTGTATTTATTTATTACTTCTGTAATATTTGAATTTTTGATGTTGTTTTAATTTTATTAGTTCGCACAAGAACCCTGCAATGGCACTCCCACATTATATTCACTAAAATAGGGGCCTTATTCTGCTAATGTTATGTATTTATGGCGTATCAGTAATGCTAAAATTGCTATAACATTGCTTTTTGGCAAGGTTATGAATGGTTGAACGATAACCAGCTACAACATTGGTCACAATTGACTCATCAAGAATCTGTTGTATGAATTAATTGGACATCAAAAGCGTTTAAAAGTAAATTGGACAAGTTTAATTGGACATCGAAACACAATTATTCGCCTTACGTTAGCAGAAATGAGGCCCAGAAAGAAAATTAAGCGAATACATGCGAGCTGGCGCTTTTGTAGTGTATAGCGACATCACGCTCCCACTCGCCAGAGGGAGTCTGCACTAGAATAGTTTACATAGGTAACTCTATCTTATCTATTTCTGCAGCCAAGCAGCAGTGATTGGATTGCTGTGTTCTGGTTTGTAGAGTACGACAGGCAGTGAAATTGCTGAATATTACTATTTTTTTTACATTTTTTGTCGCAAATGGCAATGTTCTATAGGCAATTTTAGCCACTTACCATCAAGTGCCTGTACCTGCCTGTGCTTGTTCGTCAACTAAGTTGTATAGAAAAAGTCGCTTAGAAATAAGCACTTGTTTGTTAGGCGTTTGAACTCAGTGTGGCGGTGGCATTAGCGTCTCTGCCGGGTGCCAGCGCCATTGAAATTGTTACTCAGGACCATGGCTTACTGGTCTAGATAAACCCAGTGCTAATGAAGCACTCTAAACTGAGCTTTTACAATATATTTTATTTTAAATTCTTGTTATAAAATTTAATACAACACACCTTTTGGTAGAGCCCCATGATGTCCTTTTAGAAAACTTCAGAAGGGAGTTCTTTCCCCAACCTCAGCGTAGGCGGCAGAAAATTCCTCGCGAACCGTACTACGGTACAGTACATGTTCTGCTGCATGACCATTTTTTCTAAGGTGTGAGGATGAAATTCCTTGCGATGGTAAGACGTTGGTATTATATCGAATAAATCTTCAGAACATACCCAATAAATAATCGTTTAAGGACACGAGAGAGTGTCGTTAAACACTACGCGAATGTCCACGTGCTAAAAATACTGTTTTTATCGTTAATCGAAAGCTGCAGATTATCAATATTACAGCTACCGGCCAGTATACGCCTATCGGACGATCTCACTACAACTTATCGGGCACGTTTTACTGAAGCATACTGCATAAATTGCTGGCGCGTGTGAATTGGGACGATAACTTTGTTAATGTCCATCATGTAGATTATTCAACAATATTGGACGCGTATTTTTTCTTTTTTTTTTTGGGGATCCGTACCTCTAAAGGAAAAAACGGAACCCTTATAGAATCACCTGGTTGTTCGTCTGTTTAACTGTCAAGAAATTTTTTTCTCGCAAACGCATAGAGATATCACACTGCAATTTATATCAAATTGTCAGGTCTACGGTTTCTTTCAGCTGTTAAAAAACCTAACTTGTAATTCAACGCCATCAATAGATTTTACAGGGGATCAAAAACTATAGGGTACTTCTATACATACATAAAATTATGAATCTCCCTAGTAATCTAGAATATGTTTTACAGCACACTAAGGAAATCATTCGTAAATATGTAGTTGGAGACTGGAGTTGGTTTTACAGCTCATGAAATAAATATTGTGATTGTCAATACATTCAGATAATTTTATATTTTATTAAATTGTGTCATGTATTCTGTAAAATGCAATGAAATAAGCCAAAATGAAATAAGTTTTTAAGATGATGGGCACGATGAGCGTCCTACATTTTTATACCGTGGCTGTTTATGGCTGTTAATTTCATTTTAAATTTTCTTTGTGTTTTAATTTTTTCTAAACACTTTAAGCTAGATTGTTAAATTTAAGTCTTTGTTTTTAATAGCTTGTGAAATAAGGAAAAACGAAATCGAAAAACCCTTTCCATTTGTAGAAATGGCACTATAAAAACTAATTGCACTTGAAAATTTTCGAAAAATACAAAAACAATAAATATCTCTGAAACCGTGATATTTTCACTAAGGTCAAAATTTGTGAGAGGCCACGATGAAGTCCATCTATAGTTACAGGTTTATCCATTGTTTTAGGGACATCCTGTATATTATTTTGTAGGTCAAATTGCTAAATGTGAAAGAAATGTGAAAAAAGCGAAGAGTTTCTAAGATACAACTAAAATCAAATAAGCTTATAATAATCTGTAGATGCTAAAGTTGTTATAGCTTTCAGAATATCATTCATAAACTTCGAGAAGTTATATTGCAACAGGTATTAGCGCCATCTTGTATGTAAAAGGAGAGTTATTTAGCAAAAGCTTATTTTCATTTTTCTCTAGATTCTCGGCTTTCAGAATCGAAAAACTTTTTTGCGATAAAAACAATTCTAAAATTAGCACCATATTTGCTGCACATTAATATTAAACACCTAGGCTAGCACCCGTAGTCCCACTGGTCATGTCCTTTGCGTGACGTCACGCCTGTGTACATTTTGTAGCACGTTGTGACGTACCGTTCCCCCACTCCATAGTTTTAAATCGCTTTGTCTCGGTAGTTTATTGTTATTTCAAGAGAACAAAAAATACATGTCCATTATTTTTTTTTTATCTAACTGGAGGAGTAATTAGATTAAATTTCTCATACCCTATCATTATTCCTATTCTCTACCTGTCGGAATCAGGAAATACTATTGGAATTAGTGGTATCCAAATAGTTATATTGAGCAGTATAACAGTTTGGATTTTTTTGTCCATTTTGTTATATCGTATAACTAATAGTATAACTAGTTGGACTAACCCTTTGCAGAACGGGTACCGAGTGCCTAATGCGGTAATGCGAGTTTTATCGAGTTTTACTCGATCGCACGCCCTCAGCGCATAGTCACTTACCATCAGGTGGGCAGCTTACCTATTTGCCGACAATGTTGTATAAAAAAATAAGTAAGTACTGTATATTTTTTTTATTTTTAGGTGCGAAGTACAAGGCTGTGAACACAGGTTCAACGACACGTCCTGGCTGAAGCACACGATACCGCTGAACTATGAAAAGGAGAAGCTGGACTCCTGCTCCAGATATGCGCCTGTGGGTAGTGTGCAGCAGTGCTCACCGCAGGAGTTCACCAACATCTCTGTTCCGTGCGACGCTTTCGTTTACGAGGAACCGAGGTCGTTTGTAAAAGAAGTGAGCACATAACATACGATTCGGAGAAGACAATACGACAATCTATACTTACTTACATCATCATCATCATCACAGCTCATATACGTCCCCACCGAGGGGCTCGAGCCTACCCTATGTTAGGGTGATTAGGCCTTAGTCAACCACGCTAGCCCAATGCGGATTGGTCGACTTCACATACACCATTGAATTTCTTCGTAGATGTATGCAGGTTTCCTCACGATGTTTTCCTTCACCGTAGGAGCGTCAGACAAATGTACATATGAAATTCGAAAACGAAAAACACAGTGGTACATGGCGGTCTCGAACCCGGACCTCCCGATTGGAAGGCAAGTGCCGAGTCCACAGCGCCACCGACGCTCTTACATACACTTACTTACGTACAAATATAAAAAAAGCTGAAGAGTTTGTTTGATAGTTTGTCTCTTTGTTTGTTTGGTTGAACGCGCTAATCTCAGGAACTACTGATTCAAATTGAAAAATTATTTTTGTGTTGGATAGTCCATTTATCGAGGAAGGCTATAGGCTATATAACATCACGCTACGAATAATAGAAGCTGAGCATCAATGAAAAATATTGCAAAGACGGGAAAAAAATATAGGGCGTAACGTAGTTCGCGGGCTCATCTAGTAAACGATAAAGCGACCAATATAAGTTAATAGTAGTACATACCTAATTTAAAGTGATATAAATAACTTGACATCCAAATAAGAAAAAATATTTTTCGAACAATCAAAACGACAAAAAATGTCTAAACACGTCACATAGGCTCGTATTAATAACTAGCTGTGCCCGCGAACTACGTTTCGCCATAATAATTTTTTCCCGTTTTTGCTACATTTTTCATTGATTCTCCTCTCCTATTGGTCATAGCGTGATATTACATAGCCTAAAACCTTTAGTAATTTCAGAGATTAGCGCCTTCATCCAAACAAACAAACAAATAAACTCTTCAGCTTTATAAGTTTAGATTACATCTCAAGAATGAGATCGATCTTAAGATGTTGTTTTTGACACGTACATAATATGTCAAAACAGTATCTTAAGATCGATCTCAGCTTTTAAGATGCGTTTATTAATACGAGCCAGAGTCTAAAAACGACTTGTAGTAAATAATCTTTTCCTTTTCATAGTTCGATCTCGGCTGCCAGGAGTGGAAGCGAGCCCTGGTCGGCACGGTGCACAACTGCGGGATGTTCCTGGCCATGCTATTCACCGGAGCTATATCCGATCGCTACGGCAGGAAGGTCTTCATTGTTTTCTTACACAAAAGTTGTAAAATAAACTTTAAATTGCATCAAACCCATCAATTTACTACGTCACAAAATTATATTTTATAGTATTAGTATAAAAAAACTTGTTTAAAAAACAACAAAATAATACAATAATTATGTAACTTGATCATAACATAAGTAAACCTTACAAAAAAGGTTCGCGACAAGTTTTATATACTGTTGAATATTAAAAATTGAGGAGTTTGGTTCAATTTAAAACTTGTTTAAATAAAAAATGTTTCTTGTATTCTTTTACTTAATTTACTCGTATTTTTTTCTTGTTCGTTCTTTTTCAATGTGTGTACAAGGCGGCGAACGAGCAGACGAACCACCTGATGGTAAGTGGTCATCATCGCCTATAAACACCTGCGACACTTATGCGTCACCTGCCTTGAGTTTTAGGGCCTCATTTACTCTATCTATAAAGTGTTTTTGTTTCTGTTATTAAAGTGAAACTTTTTTTACATCGCCCCAATTTTTTTCGTGCATCTATCGCACGTCGCATTACACAAACCCATGAGATTTTAATTTCACTACTTCGTTCGTAGATATATATTAGGTCAGGATTGGTCCATTCGTGAGATGTTCGACTTAAAATCTGTGTGGCAGTGGTTCGAATCCTGGTGTAGAGCGTTATTTTATTATTGTTTTGATTTCTTTTAATTTTTTTTATTAATTTTTGTTTTTATTAAGTACTTAGCTCTTTTATTCATAATTTTCTTTTCAGAAAGAAAGATTTTCCGAAAATTGTCAGTTTAATGCCTACCTACGATCCGAAAGAAGTTTCACTTGCATCGTGGTATCATAAAACCACACAATGTCATTATGTTATTCTAAAATGTTTCTGTAATTCTGCCTATCTAAGGTGGCGGTCGGATTCGCATCTCTGGCCAGCTTCGTGTTCGGTTTCTCCCGGGCGTTCTCTCCGAACTACCTCACATTCCTTATACTGCACTTCTTCGAGGCCGCCTTCGGTGGGGGGTTGTACCCCTCAGCGTATGTTTTCAGTAAGTGGCATGCGTTTAAATATTAATTACGTGATGTTTCGATGACATTAAGGCTGGCCGCACACGTACGTTTTCCGCATTCGATTTTCGTATTCGTTTTCTGAATGGGGACATCCGAATGCCCGTGTGCATGGCTCCCTCCGTCTTACCTAATTCTGCCGCAAAGCAGCAGTGCTTGCATTGCTGTGTTCCGGTTTGAAGGGATATGGCATTGAAATTACTGGGTAGCGTGACTTTACATCTTAAGTCACAAGTTGGTAACGTACACTGTGGTTCTTATGGGGGTTGCAGTGTTGCTGCGAATCTCACGGGAACCGCATAACTGTTACCACTTACTATCAGGTGGGCAGTTTGCTTATGCTTTCCGACTGAATTGCAATAAAAAAAATACAAAATACATTGACTGCTGCACACGTTCGTTTATATTCCGAACGGAACACATTCCGTACATACGTTTAGATAGAATGGTAGAAATCCCGAATGAGAAAAAACGAACGTCTGCGCTAGGTTCACGGAATTCCGTGTCTATATTCCGTGTTCGGAAATCAAATGTGGAAAACGTATGTGTGCGGCCAGTCTAAAGACTCAACGGAGTCGAAACAAGCTTAGTATGAAGATTTTATGTTAAATTGATTTATAATAGGTACTTCGTAGTAAAATATGTAATTTTGATATAGCCAACAAGTGATTTAACATAATGCAGAAGATAAGTAGCTGCTAGATGGGTATTTTTTACATCTCGTTTAACTTTTATGCATAAAACGAAACTTTGTTCGTAAACTTCACAGATAAAGCGGTGTTTTGGTAGTTTTTAACTATTACTATTTTATACTGAAT
Organism: Schoenobius gigantellus; assembly: GCA_963935595.1. Classification (NCBI taxonomy): domain Eukaryota; kingdom Metazoa; phylum Arthropoda; class Insecta; order Lepidoptera; family Crambidae; genus Schoenobius; species Schoenobius gigantellus. Next base: position 28,325,820 of record OZ012554.1, read on the forward strand.
AAGGAAAGAACTTAAATAAAATGACATACATTTTTTTTCAATATATGCTTGTACTTTGTACCTACATTTCCTATAATACAAATTCACAAGTTTATTATAAGACAGAAAAACAGTCGGCCACATTTTGTGATTCATTCTTAGCTTTAAACAAGTTTTCTCTCCTAAAGAAAAATAAAATAAATTCAGTTATAGATAAAAGCAATATTCACTCAACAGCTAAAATTACAGCATTGAACTCTCCCAATTTCCAATACACTTCGCCGTTTGATTATTCGGTTGACATTTATTAAGTTAGTAATTCTTCTGATGGCAATCAGTGAACAGCGTTGTCAATAATCAATTACTTCAGATTGGCACACAGTGCGTTGAAATAAAATGAACATAGGATTATTTACATTAACTCCAATTCATTAGGTTTAAAGGGTTAAATTTTTCGTATTAGGTTCAAATTTTACCGTTACCGGCGCCTGCAGCCGTGTCGGGCTGATAATAATATTTTAATCACAATCCGTCTGGATTTGAAAATACGAGTAGTAAATGTCGAGACGAAATGCGAATTTTTATAATTATGTCATCATCCAGACAAATTTCGAACCAGACAACCTGCGAAACACCCGGCAAGAAGGGTTGCCAGAAGAAGGCAAGAAGGGTTGTCCGGGTTTTGACCGGGCAGTACGGTTTTCTCTACGTTTGTCCAAAAGAAAATGTTTGCAAGTCCGACAAAATTCCATCACATGCAAACAACATTTTATTTAAAATGGTGGTATCTAGTAAGCAAATAAAATATAGATTTACTAGCTATTTTCGCACACTACGTTTCGCCGTTATAATTGTCAAAAAATTCTGATTTACAGATTACGGTTTATTAGATTTACGGTAAATTTTTCCATTCCAGACAAAAGAACTTAGAAAGTTAGTTTAATTAATTGTAAGACTTGTTTATAAATAAAAATTAATTGTTTGTTTATAAGTTAGTTAATTGTAAGACTTGTTTATAAATAAAAATTAATTGTTTGTTTATAAGTTAGTTAATTGTAAGACTTGTTTATAAATAAAAATTAATAACTTGTCCGGCTCATCATTCCACGACACCTGGTAACGCTGCCTGCAAGTAAACAAGAAATACAAGAAAACTTTTCACCTCGCGCAGGATTCGAACCTGTGTCTCAACATACCGTTTTGACATTAAATTTCAACTGAATTGATCTCTATTTGCTTTGTTAAACCAATGCAGACTTTGTCAAGCCAATGTAGACTTTGTCAAGCCAATGTAGACTTTGTTAAGCCAATGTAGACTTTGTCAAACCAATGTAGACTTTGTTAAGTCAATGTAAACTTTGTCAATCCAATGTAGACTTTGTTAAGCCAATGTAGACTTTGTTAAGCCAATGTAGACTTTGTTTTTTTATTATACCTGTATTTGCATAATATCTTAATTATGGTTCGGATATGTGTACCTGTACATACAGGATTAAATAATTAATTGTTAGATTAGATTTTCTCCTTTTGTTTGATATCAATAGGTGCCAGTAAAGGTCTATATTGAATAAAGATTTTTGAGTCCTTAGTGGCTTAATTAGTAATGGCATCAACACGGTACGGTTATGTCTTAAGGTTTGAATCCTGTCCGAAGCAATTCTTTATTTATATCGATTTTTTTATTTTTAAATTTTTTGTCTATTTACTGACAAACCGCAATCTCCTTGTTGCAGTCGTCGAATTAGTTGGCCTCAAACAAAGAGTCATCGTGTCGGCCATGTGCAACATGACCTTCGTCATCGGCGTGGTTCTCATCGCGCTGCTGGCGTGGCTGGTCGACAACTGGCGCACGTACATCATCATCCTGTACAGTCCCGCCGTCATCGTGCTCCTGTACATCTGGTTCATGAACGAGAGCGGCCGCTGGCTCCTCAGCAAAGGGAGGAGGGACGAAGCCGTCAACGTGCTGAAGAAAGCGGCCAAAATCAACAACATGGACCCGAGGAAGCTGGAGCTGGACTCCCTAGCGGACCCGCTACTCCAACCGGAGAACCAGACGTGCGACAAGAAGTCACAGTTCTCGAAAGCACTGCGCTCGGGGATTATTTGGCGGCGGCTACTCATTTGTTCGTTCCTGTGGATGACCTGCTCCCTAGTGTATTACGGTCTCTCGATTAACTCTGTGTCGTTGAGCAGCAACAAGTATGTGAGTTTCATGCTGGTCGTGCTAGTGGAGATACCTGCGTACATAGTGGTGGTGATTGTGCTGGACAGATACGGCAGGAAAAGGACTCTGATCACAAATTACGCGACTTGTGCCATCACCAGTTTGCTCTTCGCGTTTCTGCCGCGATGTAAGTATTTTGTTTTCTCTGCCATTACTCTCAGTCACATATAAGTCTACATTACTACCCTTAGAAACTGAGATTTGGACTCTCCCACCCCACAACTATAAGGGTTGGTGGGTACGTCCCACCACTGTCCCAGTGTGGGTTGGTAGGTAACGTCCCACCACTGTCCCAGCGTGGGTTGGTAGGTAACGTCCCACCACTGTCCCTGTGTGGGTTAGTGGGTAACGCCAACACCTCGTTGGTTAATTGACCTTGATCAGGAGGCCAATCGCTATAAATAAATACAGTTGGACTGAAATTGAACTACGACTGAACTACAACTTTAATGACATATTTCGTATCGCGGTAATGGTTTGACAGGAAATCGGCAGGTAACCCGATTGAAGTTGGAACACAACCGCTGTCAAAATACAAAGTTCATGCGACGCTACTTTTTTTGGATTAAAGTTTGGCTTTTTTCAGTGTTGAGTGCTATTCTGTTCTCTCAGTCTCTCTCTCTCTCTCTCTGTCTTATCTCTAGAGTATCTAACGCGATCCAGCTTCGCTTGCGGTTCCACTCTCACGTAGAAATTAGCGCGATATACCAATTTTTTCCAAAGTTGAATTGTAATTAGAACTGGATTGGAATTGAACCCTAGCGATCCATTCGAACTGTAATGAGCGCGATTGGTCCCTAGCGGCTTATTGTGTACCTTGATAAAGTCTCAAGATATCAAAAGACGATTTACCTCTTCCTCTAACTGTCAAATGACGCGATTGGTTATTATGATTACACCGCTTTATAAAAAAAACTATAAACATCATATTTTCTGAATAGAGTTTTCATTAACGGTTGACTAATCAGAAACGACTTATTGCATTCCCATCCGCCTTTTGTGCTCTTTTTAGAAGTTACAATAAAAATTTAAAAAATATGTCACCAACTGTGAGAAGTCGTCTTGGTCTTCATCTCTTATCTCTTAATTACAGTCATGTTCTTATTTAAGGCCAGGCCGTTTCACGAAATCTATTCTTTTAGAGGACTGTGAAGTGGCAATTTATGGCTCGAGTATGCACTTTCAGAAATGGAGTTTATTGCACACCGCTTAGAGTTGAAAGTCCGAGGCAAATGCCTACATTTCTTATTGAAATATTGTTCCGGGCGATAACTGTTTTACCCCCCTAAACCTTTACGAAATAAGACACTTTTGGTGGCATTAGATTCAGTATACTTTAATCTATGTTTGTACGTTTTGCTTTTTTTTTGTAATTCAGTATAATTTAGTCAAAAAAGATAAAAATGCTTGAGGTAGTTTTTAAGTCTAAAATATGGATATTTAAATGCTAATAATTTATATTCTGGGCAATATTACTTCAAAATCAAAACGTACTAACCTAGATCTTCAGTATATCTACAACATTTTCAAAAATTATGTAAATTGGATTATGTAAAGAGGGAGAAAAGCGTTATCGCTTTTTGTATGAAAATTTAAAGCTTCACAATCCTCTTAACTGGCGTTGTTTATTTGCATTGCAATGTTTAGTAACATGACACATCTATGGATTGAAAATTCTTTATTATGTTGTCGATTCAGAATCTTTTTTTCCGCTTAATACAATACTTATTAGATGCGTTTCTACCAAAATTGAAGTACTTTTGGTGTTCCAAATACAAATATTTCAATCACTAGAGAAATAGAGAATAAATTCAATACATGATTCTATCCCTGTTTTTAGAGGCTTGAAATGAGGACTTACATGACCTAGAATATGTAATTTATGAGCAGGTGGTGCGAAAAGTAATTTTAGGTGCGAAATTCTACATCATTACATCACACTGGAAGCTCAAACAAATAATCTTTTGGTCCGATTATGAACTGGCCTTACAAAAAAAATAATTAACATTGAAAACCAATGAATCACATTCTCCTGACATTAATTTGTTCTGTTAATCTTAGTAGGCATATTTTTGTTATTCCGAAGATCGCGATCTAATGCGTTTCACAAAGTAATTAACACGAGACATTTGCCAATTTATCACAGATGCGTAACATAGGAAGTGTAAGATAAGGCTAAGTCACCGCAAAGTATGATTTATCTCATAACGACCGAGGTATGACCCTAACATGCCAATGTCAATATTTACACGTGCCACTCGTCGCTATGACTGTTTACTATAGCGAAACGCTTAATTATGCCGTTTTAGGGCTGCCACTTGGGTAATCTGTTATTTTCAGTGCAATCTAAGGGACCATCCATTATTTAATGTAAGAATTCCCCCCCTCCTAATGTGACGTCACACATTTTTGCCAATTTAAAGTTCTCCGTTAATACTTAAAAGTTTTTTATGGACGGCAACTAATCACACGGTTACCAACACGACTGGAACGAGATCAGCCGCAGGATCCACTTTATGTGCCTTCCGAAGCCGGGAAGAACTCAAAATGTTTGATCACCCATCATGGACCTGACCATGACCAACATGGCCTCATCTTAGCAATCGTTATATAGTCATGCGCACACGCCCATGTTCCACCAAGCTCCTCAGTACCTAGAGAATTTTTAAAAGGTACGTTTAAATGAAGTATGTAATTTCACTACTTGTCATAATATAATTATATGTAAGTAGGTATAATCAAAATAAGCATTAAAATTATAAGACGTCTTTGATAAAACGTCTGAGATAAGATATTCAACAAATTCATTAATCAATTAATCCTTGTATGAGCATAAATTCCGAGTATAATTAGGATGTATGCAAACACAGTCATGTGGAAAAGAAAATAATGTTTACTCTACACCTGCTCGAAATGATGAATTAATAACAAAAATACTACTACAACATTCCATAATGATAAGATTGCATTTATTAGGAAGTGATAACCAAGATACTGTAGAGTTCTTACATGACACTACATACAAAATAGGGTTGTTTGTTTCCTCGTGGTAACAGTGAAACATACATAAACCGCTTTGTTAATGAAAGTTCAGTTTTATGTTGCAATAAACCTTGGTAAAGGTTATTCGGGTTATCAAGCGATATATAAGTCAGTATTTTTTCATAATAAAAATAATTTCGTTTAATGTTTTTATATTCCAAATAAATTGGACAACCCTACCAAACATCATCTAAAATATCTGTCTGGATCTGAAATGTTTATAGTACAAAAACGTTCCATTTTTAAATGTACGTGCTTTAAAAAAATCACACAAGGCCATTCTGTATCAATGCATTCGTACTGCATCTCAGCACATTGTATTTTTTATGATTTTAGGTACGAAATCTCAAGAAACAATTTTCACACGAGAAAGACTAAACAGAGTTTGCAATATGCTATGCAATTCCATTTACCTATCGACTACCGATTTAGTGCAGTTTACATCAACCCACCCACTTCAAAGCGCAGGCGCCCAGAAGAAGTGCGCATAGCTTCATCCGTTAATTCAGAGAAATTCCAGCGCACTACTAGTAGATAAGATTGAATCCCCTTGAGATGTTATTCGGAACCCTATTAGTGTAGTGTACTGGTACTTAGCTGTCAACATTTTTTCTTAAGCAGGTAACTAACCAATCTCTATCATAATCTTCATAATCTACATAATTATCTTTAATCCGGTAGGCTTATTTCGTAACGTAAAAATGGTGAAGTGCACCACTCGTCCACCACACGTGTAACATTTCAGGGCATCAGCCACACGGCGCATACAAATCCCATTTCTCATAACAGATTCCGTTTGGTCTACACAGCGGACTGGTGGTCCACGCCGCTGTACCTCCTGGGCAAGTGGAGCGTGACGCTGGCGTACAGCTCCGTGTATATATACGTGTCGGAAGTGTTCCCGACCAACATGAGGCAGACCCTCATAAGTGTGTGTTCCACTGCCGGCAGGATTGGCTCCTTGGTGGCTCCGGTGACGCCGTTGCTGGTGAGTGTTTGAATGATCTCTGTTTATACGCAGAAAGCTACACTGTTTAGTGCGCAATGTACATTTCAAATCGGAGTTCGCTGTACAAGGCAGTGACACGGTCACAGCACACAAGAATGTACGGATATTTGCGAACACGGTCATTGATCACGATCTTAGTAGCCCTCCTACGTACGTACTCCTTTACTCGTCAGTAGTCAGTACACTAGACTTGTGCAGAGTATATCACTGAGAGGAAAAGAGAGATATGTATCTTTTGGAGCTACTGATATATATCACTCTTTTATATCACTATATCATTTATATCTTTATCTAGATCATTAACTCAGTGACTCAGTGTTTCTTTAATTTATCAGTGATATAATGAATGTGTGCTCTGTGTCTAAATTTTTTTATTTAATTTTATTAACTTATTTATTATTTGGAGATTAGCATTCATAAAGAGATTTATAATTAATTTGTATTCATATATATATAAAATTATACACCTCGAATAATTTTCTTAATAGTGTTGTGAATATGAAAAATCAGTTACCTAATAAAATCCTGCCGATTGAAAGAGAAGAGTTACTGATTCAATGCGATTTCAATGCTCTCGGACATGTCAGGCGACTGAAAGAGATACTGAGCTACTGATATATTTGAAACTGAAGTGATATACTGATATAATCACTCGTTGCGTCAGATCTTTTGAATCAATCACTTCTGAGTTACACAACTCTACAGTACACTATTTACGTTGTAGTATGGTGCGGGTGACAGGGGTGAGAGTTTGACACAACTAGAGATTGGACACCCTTTAATCGAACTAGTAAATACAGTTTAACCATTTTCAGAGCCTAGTATTAGTATTGATTAAAAATGGAAAAAAGGAATTTGGATCGGGGAAAAAATTCATTAGAAGGCCTTCATTTATTTATTCGTTCATTCAGAACAATAATTATTATTATAAAAATTATATTTATTAAAGATAGAAATTATAATATCTGGTATTAAACTAAATGATTTGCGATTTATTTATACGAAACGAAACTCATTACCTTATGGGTACAAAAGCTTTTTTAGGTTTTGTATTAATCATATATTTTGTTAATGCGTTGTATTTCATTTACATTAATTAAGAATTAAAAGGTAATATTAGTAGAAATATTAATTTTATTTGCGAAATCGATATCTAATTCTTTGGTAAGACGACCGAAGGAACGTTGCTATATCACTTGATTGGCGTGATTTGAATGACAGCTGACACCCGCACCACGCTACAACGTATATAGTGTAGTAGATGCTTGTTTTATTTATATATAGGTCACTTTGTTTGTACTTTTAATTTCTTTTCGCGTTGACATACGATGTGTAACGCACGCACCTACTAAATAAATTAAAGTACTGTTAATGCGACGTATTATGTCCTACATAGCACCAAAGCCTAGTGGGTAAAGATTTATTAACCTAATTCAACCTCATCAAATCAAATAAAATCCGAAACATAGTTAAACACACAATTCCGAGTCTCAACAATCATAATAAGCGAGCCGTGGACTTGACCATGAAACACGCTCGAGCAGATGGCGCGCAGATGTAGAAACTTACTAATTGCTCGTTTTTATGCCCTTTTTACAAAACTTCACACGAAACAGACTTCGTTAACGAGAAAGCGACAACCAGACGATCTTGAATGTTTGTAACTAGAATAAAAAACATTATTATAAATACATATTTTGAGAATTCTTTTTTTTATTATTCAATTTCATATTTTCTGGATTGAATTTTTAGCGTGCTTCTAATTGTTTGGTGAAGTGACAGCCACGACCACGGCCCCGCCCTCGTAGAGGTCGGCTATCGCCACAAATTTTACCCATCCGATCAGCAGTTTGGACGTAAGCTCGAACAAGCACACAAATATAGTCTGTCTGAAACTGTCGTATCATATTAATATGGATAATGGATATCTATAAAGTTCATAAGGCCTTATACCAGACCCGAACAGAATGTGGCAAAAGATAAATCTTAGCAAAACCGCATAACAAAGAAGCAAGATGCAATAAGTTTTTTCTCTGACTCGATACAGAGCTTAAGTTTTTTTATTATTTCTTTATTTATTAAAACTTACAATTAAGGCCTTACATGTACAAAGTCCCACAAAACTGCATATACAGTTTGACTGTGGGATCGGTTCAGTCTCACATTCTATGTCAATACATGAAGTGCCACAATAAAAAGAAAAAAAAAAAGTAGAACATCTATTGGACACAACTGCATGATAATTCATACAATTGTGTCCAGCAGATGATCCCCTAACTTATTTTTAAATTTTAGTTTTATTAGTGCGTGTGATCTGCGTGGGTCTATTTTTAACCGACTTCAAAAAAGGAGGAGGTTATCAATTCGGTTGTTTTTTTTTATGTTTGTTACCTCATAACTCCGTCATTTTTAAACCGATTTCCAAAATTCTTTTTGTATTTGATAGAGTATACTGCAAAGGTGGTCCCATGGTTACCAAAGTCAGGATTGGATGATGGGATCCTATAGAAAATCGAGGGTTTCTTTCACTAAAAAGATTTAATTCACAAAAAAGTTAAAAATATTTTTTTTTTACAAAAAATAGAACAGACTTCAAAAACACTGAAAACTTAAAAATAATCTTCTTTTATATTGAAGTCGGTGACAAATTTTAACACTTTCTAGGAGATCATCGATTGGCGCCGACATCAATATAAAAGAAGATTATTTTTAAGTTTTCAGTGTTTTTGAAGTCGGTTCTATTTTGTCTATTTCTGTCGCAAAATAGGAGTGCTTGGCTTTAATTGGTAGGTTAGTTTAATAGTGTCTAAACGTATGTCACAAATTGGAAACACACACTATTGTCCTTGTACACTATTGAGCTATAAATTTGATGAAGGTTCGTGACTTGTCATCAGATTAGTGACTAGTGAAGATTAGTGACTTGTCATCAGATTAGTGACTAGTGAAGATTAGTGACTTGTCATCAGATGAGCAGTATGCTTGTTTGCAAACTATGTCATATTAAAATATCTTCGGGCTAGGCTACTATCAGTAGGCACAGACATAACCATTTTCTATAATAGAAAACAAGAAAACGACACTAGAAATAAATATGAAATACCGATCAGAAGTGTCAATCATGATTTCTATTATAGAAACCTCAATAGAACGGTACATAAGTCATTTCTTTATTAGACCACAAAAGAATTGCATCACAGAGAAGTAAGCTAACGAAGAATTTCAATTGCAGTCACTGTACCACAAATCCATGCCAACGGTGATATTCGGCGTCATGTGCGTGATCTCCAGTTTCCTGGTGCTGATGTTGCCGGAGACGAGGAACATGAGGCTGCCGGACACTATCGAGGACGCGGAGCACCTGTCCAGGATGAAAAGCAAAGGGGATGATAGCGAGCTGTGAACTAGTTACTTGGGATCCTCTAAACTGTTGATACTATCGAAGCAGCCTAGACATAGTCATTAGTCACGTTCTTAATATAATAGAAAATATATAGTATTGATTCTTGTGATACATATCCGCTGCAAGTATCAATCACATATTAAGTATATCATCTACGTTTTCTGTTATAGATACTATACCGGGTGTAAGTGACGGTGTTCGGTTTTTTTAACACTGAGTTCAGACCATGATTCTTAATTGAAAATTTTCCCGGAAAATTCATAAATTTTACGAATTTTTATTATTTTTTTCTAAATTTTCTGGTGTAATATAACTAAGTTAACGTTTTCAAATCATATTCTGTAAACAAAAAAACAATAATTACATAAAAAATAAACTTCGCAATGTAAATCGTATTACATATTTTCCATCATACTGCGCGCGGAATCAGCTGTTTGTGTCATCGAACGTCAGCGCACCGGTGTGAGCGGAACAAAAATGATGCCGGCGCGCCATACATTGTGTAACATTAATAAAAATTAAAAATAAAAGCTGCTTTTTTTCGCTTTAAAAGCTTTTCCGTGAAAAATTAACATCGGTAAACAAGTAATAACATTGATCTGAACTCACTGTTTAAAGAAATGAGACACCGTCACTTACACCCGGTATAGAAAGTGACTTTGTTACAGGAAATAAACTTTAGCTTCTATATACCTACTTACCACTTTTAACCGTTCTTTTTTCTACAAAAGGTCGCAATTTATTGATGCCACATAATTTCTCATTCAATTTATCTGAAATTCGAATCCGTATCTTTTGAAGAAATGAAAAAGTGTTCAGTAATGTAAATTATTAAAACATTAAATTCGTAATTCAATTAGCTCCAAAAACCATTTTTAAAGTCGTTTTTTAAGAATAATATAAATATTCAATAATATAATAAAATATTTTTTTTGCTGACAACCCTACCGCCGAAATCAATTATTGTCAGCGATGCATCGATTAATCTAAATGACCTTGATTCGTACAAGCTGCAGACAGATTGATTTATTTCTATGCTAATAAAGATAAGGTTGGGTTACACGATCTGATGCGACATAGGTACAACGGTTGTTCAATTATAATCAATTTCACGAATAAAATGGAATAGAAGGAATTAAGAGTGCTATTACTGTTAAACTTCCGTCTTATTACAAAACATGAACTAAAGTTAGTCCTGGTTTAAACCAGGACTAAATTGACGCTGTCTCTATCTATGTTTATTGACACAAGTGAAAGCGCACTACGTTTAAACCAAGACTAACTTTAGACCAGGTTTAAACCAGGTTGTGTAATAAGACCGTAACAGTTAAAATTTCGTCGGGACTGGTAAGAGCTCGGTGACTGAGTGGTCAAGGCGTCAACACGATATGTATGTACAACTTTATTGCAAAAAAAAGAAAAAAAGACGCTATGGTGAAGCTACGGGTTCAATCCCCAACCGAGACGAAATTTTTCCTTTATTGAATTGATACAAACAGTTTTTGTACATATAAATAACACGATCATGATGTTTTTAACACACATTTTACACACATAGGTGTACACATAAAATGAAGACCAAAACATCTCGAATAACCGAATTTTCTTATACATATTAGTATTCACCAGTACTTTTTAGAGGATCCAGTTTAGGTTTTAAATAATTGTTAATAATTAGGTATTTATTTAGAAAAGACAATGTACTCCACTTGAATATTTTTCACAGAAACTGTCCTTTTTTCAAAGCAAATTAAATCTCCCAGTCGTCCAACAGCATCCAACAGGATGTAATATTCAATAATATAGGTATGCTTTGAATTCCTTATAAATTTATTCGCCTTAGCAATAAGTTATCTTTTTCTATGTATAGGTATGTTAACATAGAGATTTACCGCCATTCATCCGTTAAGATATTCTATGTATATGAAAAGCGCTTTTAATACAAAGTACTTATTTTTACCGATAAATAATATCGCTTTTATCATTTATCGGTTCACACAAAAAAAAGTACTTTTTTTGTGGTAAAAATTGTTTTGAATCCATTTTCAGCAGGTACTTAGGTTATTTTTTCCCTTATAACTAAAAGTATTTAAGTGTCTAAGAGCTGGTTCTCATAACGTAATGCTTTGAGTCGATTAGCATTAAAAATCTTTTTAGGATTGTTGAATACCTGCAGTTACTTATTTCATTACAATCAGAACATTGATTTAACGTGAACTTGTTTGAGGTAGGTACTTAACAATTATTTAATGAAACAATTCATTTTGGTAATTTATGTGTAATTTAATATCAAGTACCTATCCAAAAAGACATTATCATTTAAAAGCTTTATAAACTATTGCAAGCTGTTCAGATGTTAGATTTTAGCATTCATTCAAAATTGCAAGAATATGTTATTGTGATAATTACTTACTTGTTCTTGTAATTATTCTGAGGATTGTAATAAAAATACTTAACTATATACAGGGTGTAACTGAACACCCCACTAATATTTAATTTTAAGGGTATATATCCATCAGAAGTAGAGGTTCTGTAGGAAAAATATTAGGGCTAATAAACCAACTTCTTTTTCCCATACAAACTAAATAAATTATTTTTTGGTATTAAGTGCCGACAGCCCTACGTAAGCGCACGAGGAATACTACGCTCACGTCATACAAACTAAATAAATTAATTTTTGGTATTAAGTGCCGACAGCCCTACGTAAGCGTACGAAGAATACTACACTCACGTCTGTCACGTGTCATTTTGTGTTTAAATTTATTTTGTGTTAAGAGCTTGAAAGTTTTTGCTTTCAGTTTAAAATCAAATAACTCTGAAAGTATTGGTGTTCCAGGTCTCAGACCAGCACCGAAGGTCCATTTAGTATCTAACTTATATGCCCCTTAAATGTTATTGGATTGTTCAGTTACACCCTGTAGAGAAGCCATCTTAATCCATCCAGTTCACAATTTCATAGATGACTCTAACATAAAGATAGGTAGGTACTTGTAAATAATGTTATAATCATTTTATAACGGCGTCATATATGTCTGTGATGACGTATTTAAGTAATGTATATAGCTACTTAACATAGTGATTATGTTAATTTGCACTTGCGTAATGCATGATTTCTTTAGTTTGTACTGTAGATATTAGTGAGGGACCAATGAAAAGTTTGTGAAATTATCAACGTATTAGGATGTCGAAAATCAAGTGAAAAGTGTACTTACCGCTATTTTTATACAAGCGGTATAGGCATTGCGACGATAAATAACACTAACGATATAAAATATATCTTAAAAGGAAGTTTTAAGCAATGGGCTTAAAATAAAAAGAACAGGAAGAAAATTCTTAACTCTTTAACTAGAAATTATTTTTTACTCAAGCAACAGTAGTTTATTCTTGTATTATCTGCTTCTCTCTGTGAAAATTAAATAACAGATTACAGTATTAATCGTCTATTTTTATAGTATACTCATTTTGATTTTGAAAAAAATCTAATCAACTTATATGTACTTATTAAAAAATATTAAACAGTATACTTAATACAATTATACAGATCAAGGTAATTGTAAACTTGTAGAATAATTAGCATGATTTTTATTGGTGTAAGAAATTGAAGAGACAGAAATTTATTTTGAAAGATTAATTCATTGGACTTTAGAAAACCCGATTCTCAAAAATATAATATAGTATTGAAGGGAAGGAAAGGGAAAATGGAATGATATTATTTCTATGAATATGATTGTATCAAACTTATGTTATAGTATTATCTCCACACAATTTCCTTTCTGCACAGTTAAATGCTATAAGTAAAACCAATGCTTCGATGTACCTACTTAATGTTAATATCTATGAGTTCTTAAACGTGTGTGCTGATTAAAAGATTTGAATGTAATGGAATTACATATACAAGTACTTACTATATAGTATCAATATAACTCAGTTGATGTATTATTGAATGAATGAAGATGAATATATATTTATTATATTACCATATCTTTCTATATTCCAGATGTAGCGTTAGTCCTCTTTATTATTTTATGTTTTATTTGAACGCATAGGTATCTGTAAAAATAGAAGCTGAACTATACCTTCATTTATGTTTTATTATTATACCTTGATCACGTGGTTAAATAAATGTGTTATGTAGGTCTGTACTAAAATAGATAACTTTTGTATTTAGTAAAAATCGCACTCCACTCCGCATTTCCCGGTTTACGTAAGAGCATTTGTAATGTAATTATAATAGTGATGTAACAATTTTTTATACTAATAACCGTATCTCAGTACAAATTGAATATGCATGATACTGCTCCCACTTTTATAAATAAAATTTTCAACTACATTTTCCTTGTTTGATTTTCGAATGTGAACTTTTATATTTATTTCTTGAAGATGACCGACATTATCAACACATAGATGTCCACTGTTGGACAAAGGCCTCTCCAATGTACCTACACCATGATCCGTGACCACAGTCATCCAGCCCTTGCCACCATGAGAAGATCATCGCTCCTAGTCTAACCGTGCATTTACACTGACGAAACATCTACAAAAAAAAACATGTTTTTTAAACATGTTTCTGTCAATGTTTATGAACGTGTCTCCATTGTCAACACCTCAACAAGTTGCAAAACAAGTATTAAGACTTTTTCAGCCGACAGTGCGAACGAAATTGTGGACAAATCTATAAAAAAAGGAGCATTGATGGCGCCTAAAGTAGACTCCACCACGTCGGCGATTCGCCGAATTAATATGCTCAATTTAAAAACCGAATGCAAGCTCTTAGAAAATTGGTATCTCTTACCTCTCAGCCGGTTCGGTCTCCTTATGTAGTCGGTGGACTTCCTGAGCTAGCTCGAAGGAAGTCGTGGCTCCTGAAGGGCTGCTGTCAATCCACCGAACCGGATGGTACACTTGCCTATTAGGCCACCAGCACTCCCGAACTTAGCATACAATAAAACTTGGTGGACCCTCGCACCCAAAATTATTTGGTGCGCCGCGCAAAACTAGTTCAATTACGATTTTCACGAAAAACGCACCGCCCGGTAACCTATTTCAATGTCATTACGTATTCGACTCGACTGACATGTCACATGCGGCCGGCCGCCACAGGCTCTCACATGCACAGACTATAAGCAGTGTTGCCACTCGCTCTTCCTCGAGCGTAAACAAGCATATATACGGTCGAATTGAGAAACCTCCTCCTTTTTAGAAGTCGGTGAAAAACATTGACAGGCAACAAGTTTTGAGGCGGTCCTAACGCAATCTGCCACAAATCTTAGGATTTGTTCCGAATCCAACACGATTTTCGGCAGTGCGAACGCAAAAGCATACACAAGAAGTTTTGAGATTTGTATCATATATACAACAAGCTGTAAAACATTACATGTTATATGTTTCTCGGTGTAAACGCACGGTAAGGGCGACCTACACTAAGCAAACTACCCACCCGATGGTACTTAAGTGGTAACACTGACCATGATGCATGTTGCTCTTTTGAGATTCGCAGCCAAACTGCAACCCCCACAAGAACTACAGTGTAGGCTGCCAACTTTTGACATCAGATGTAATGCCACGGTACCCAGTAATTTCACTGCCATATCTTATCCTTCTAACCGGAACATAGCAATGCAAGCACTGCTGCTTTGCGGCAGAAATAGGTAAGACGGAGGTACCCAGGCAGACGACCCTGGTACAGAGTCTCCCTCCGGTAACCTCTCTTCGTGGTAAATGACAATAAGTCCGAAGATGTAAGCAAAGCTTCACCAGTCCCCTAACCATGATCGCTCAAGACAATATTGAAACCGCACTGAGAGCGGGATGGTGCTATACGCAGCAAGAGCGGTGTCTCTGTTTCAATGCTGTTTTAACCTTGCTATAAGCGATCATGGTACTGGACGCGGTTACAACACGACGCTTGAAAGGCAAAATTGACTAAGCGCCTTTTTTGCGTGACAAGCGACAAAAAAATTGCCAATTTTTAGTCGCTTAGACCCTACTCTCATCACAATACGCACAGGCTACTAGTATTCTACTCGAGTCTCGGAGACTAGTTGATGCGGAATATCTCACACATTTATATGGGGACTCGCACACTTTAAAGTGTGCGAGTAGTTGTGGACGCGTAGGATACCAGTATTAATACTGGTATCCTACGCGTCCACAACTAGTCTCGCGATACCCGCCGTGCCCGCGAGTCGCGTCTACTTCGAGTATCGACAAAATGGCGGCAGAGCAAGAAATAAATATTGAGTTTGTGCAGGAAATTGAAAACTATCCTTGTTTATATAATTAAAAATTACCAGAATACATGAGAAAAAATATTACTGAAAAGGCTCACTTAGGGTTATAATTTAGGGTTATCAAGATACTATCAACTTCAGCACTAACACACTCTCTAAATATTGTATTTTTTTGATGAATGGCAGGTTTCAGTAATGTAACAAGATACATATAAGACCCTTTAGATATTCGGTAAAACGTTAAGAATTTTTTTTTGGTTGGGTGTAATTCTTTTGCTGCCACAAAAGCTCTATAATTTATATTTCTTTCAAGGTAGAGAGGGATGAATCCAATATTTTTTATCTTGTGCAGTTTTCTGTTTCTATAAAAGAACAAAGCTTCTTCGTCACTGGAATCACTCGACATTTTGACGTCCTTTTAATTCCATTATTCCAAGCGTAGGCAATAAATGATAAAATTAGTTCATTTTCAGTAGCGTAATGTGCGATACACGGATCGCCAACTAGTTTTCAACTCGAGTATCGTATCTTTTGGGTCTCGTAATGAGAGAAGGGCCTTAGAGACAATAAAAAGCAAAAATTCATAAAAATCGTTATGCATACGGAACATCAAAAAGTCGTCGTAGAAAGTCATGAGCATGACCAATCGATGCAAAAAAAATCTGGTGATTAAAACTGTATATTTAACACAATATGGACAAAAATGGCGCTTAGTCAATTTTGCCTTTCAGGCGTCGAAAAACAACTGAGGAACAGGGGGCTTAGACAAGTGGCAATCGTTTCATAGCGAAACGAAAAATAAATTCATCATCGTCTCTGATGTCGCATTTACACATGCGTGTTCGCCATTCGACGAAACATTCGACGAAATATTCGACGAAACATTCGACGAAACATTCGACGAAACATTCAACGAAAACAAATTCCTAGCCAACGTCGGCCAATTAGCGATCGCTGTGTCGAATTGTTCTTTCTGTAATAAAACAACATATTGGTTATCTAAGTACTCAAAACTGAGATGTAGAAAAGAAATGGCAAAATAAATTATTAAAATTAATATTTTCATTTCATTTAATGAAAAATGAGTTGTTTTGAGTAGTACTTAACTATATGAGAGTTACGAAAAAACCATTCGCCACTTCATCGATTAGTTGCGAATCAATTTGTCTACCAACTTACATATCGAAGACTTTGATCGATTCGCCACGTTATTTAGCGATGGCATATGTCAATCCCATACGTTTGTTCTTATCAAAGTTCGTTATCGTTTTTGAATTGTCACTTTGTCTAGGCGCCCTGGCTCTATTGTTGAAACACAACTATGTTGTTATGGCAACAAACTTAGGTAAGAAGGTGGTAGCTGGATAATCGGGCTCTGAAGATCAAAAGGAGCAATTAAAGTGAAGATCAAAAGAGAATGGCCATATGTATTTTTACGAGGTTTGGGAAAAAAACACTATTGCCCCCAGAACTCAAAACTATTGTTGATTAGTTTAATACAACTGAGTACTGACCATTATTTGAGTGTAAATTCGTATCAAAATCTATTCATGGGATAAATGGGATTGAAAGTTGTTTGACAGGTGTAGAGTCAACTTTTTTAATTTTACTTGTATTTGCATATATCTTAATAATGGTTAGGTTGTGTGTACATACAGGAATTAAATAATTTGATAATATCCTAGTTCATTACATTCTTGGTTGATAAGATTTTCATCTGTTTTGTTTGACGCCAATAAGTGCCTATAATGGTCTATATTGAATAAAGATTTTTGAGTTTGAGTTATTTAATGTTATATGGCATTAGCCAATAAGTTGGAATAAGGGCGCATACTGACGGACCCTGGCGCTGCGTGGACACTGCATAAGATGAATATCATTTGTTACATTATTTTGAGTAATACTTATGCCCATTAGAGAAAGATTAATATTAACTAAAAACTCGTAGGTACTTGCCAAATAAAATCAGAGAATAGAGAAGTCAGTCAGAAGGTCTACGCAACCTTATTGCATGAGTGTAAATAAAAATGGATAGCCAAATGTGTTGCTTAGCGCAAAACACGAGAACGAGTGGACCGATTCGGTTAAATCTTTTTTCATATTTGCCTTAAGGCACAAGGAAGGTTCCTATGAAGAAAAAAATTGCGTGGAAAATAGTAAATACAATTTTCTTTTCCCATACAAATCACAGAGTAAAAAACTTTTAACAGAACGAAATCTACCCGGGCTGGTTTATTAATATAATTGATAACAATTCAATAAATTCTAGTTACTGAGAATTATGAATGAGACTTTGTTTTTAAATTTTCACCCACTAAAATGTTTAAACCTGTGTTCATATGAGAGCAATAAGTATTTATTTTATCCAGGACATTTTATCTTAAATCTTAATTACGCCTATATGTAACTATATAGGGTCTGGCCTCTTTTGGGGAGGAGGCTGGTGATCAGGACCAATAAATATATTAAAATCGTATCGAGTCCCCAAGGGAACCCATTAAAATTAGGGACAAAAAGCGGTCCATGTCCTTCTTTAGGGCTCTACCATAATTTCATTAAAATTGTTTCAGTGCTTAGGCGAGAAAGCATAACAGACAGAGCTACTTTCCCATTTATATAATTATATTAGTAAGTAGAGATTATAAAAAAAACGTATTAATAAAAAGAGTTTATATTACAAATTTAATAACACTAGCAAATAGCAACAGTATTGAATAAAAGTACTCAAACTTACGAGTATTTCACTACTTCACCACACACGGGATTTTCAGTGTTCCGAGACAGAGGGGAGGGAGCTTAAACAGACTTTTTAGGGGAGTTGGTTCTGGAATTTACTTTTTATTGAGAATGGCTTTTTGAGACACAACCCATGCGCAACCCTTACAATGTTTCCCGGGAGCAGTTGGTACGAGTGAATCTCTCGCCTAAACTTTAAATAGTTTCAGCACTGCATTCCTATGATAAGCAACGTTTGCTATTGGCATAGAATAAAAACTAACCTTCATATCAAAAAACCTACAACGCTGTTTAAATTCAGAATGTAGGTAG
Organism: Schoenobius gigantellus; assembly: GCA_963935595.1. Classification (NCBI taxonomy): domain Eukaryota; kingdom Metazoa; phylum Arthropoda; class Insecta; order Lepidoptera; family Crambidae; genus Schoenobius; species Schoenobius gigantellus. Next base: position 28,344,758 of record OZ012554.1, read on the forward strand.
GTGTTATTTTTTTCAAGCTTAGAATTAAGCATTCACGTTTTTGCAAGTTTGTCCATTTGTCTAACGTATCCGAAAAAAATAATTGCATTTTTCAGATAAATAAAACTTAATTCAGACTTACCTAATAAGAATCTCGTCTCGTGTCATAGTGTTTGTTATCGAACTTCTCCGAAACTTGACCGATTTTTATGATATTTTTTGTGTATATTTGGTAGGTCTGAGAATAGGTCGTAGGCTATTTTTTATATCCCTGGGTGATAAGGGGACCCTCCTCTCCAGATGTTTTTGACAATTATTATGATGGCAAAACGTAGGTAGTTCACGGGGACAGCTAGTAACTTAATAGAAATCATCTCCTTGTCACAGATACAAAATACAAAATATCGGCGCCAATTTCCATTTTTCGTCCATTTTCATTAATGATTTGAGGCGAGATAATTATACAAAATCCTACACTAAATATGATGTATGGTCGTGCAAATGTTTATCTGTTAACCCTCTCGTCGTATGAAAACAGTCTTTCAGTGCAGCGATACAACTGGAACAAACAAAGACCGAGCAATAGGTACTGTAAGGACGGTATATTTGTGCGAAACAGTTCACAAACACAACAAAAAAGTAAAGCCAAAACCACCCAAAGAACTTTCGTAACGCCCCGCAACTAAGAGACAAGTGGACAAAATTGTAAAAACTGAGTGGAAAAAGTAAAAGAGCATGAAACCAAAACCTTTCGCGAGAATGTATGTTCCTTTTTCTTGTTTCTCATTTAAAACCACACGCTCTTGGACGCAAAAGTGTTTTTTGGAGTGTGAAAGCAGCTTCCTTCAAAGTGTCACGGAATAATGAAACTTTTTTAAAGGCAGGGCACAACCTTTTCGGCCTTAACAATAAATAAAGACTCCTTTGCTATGAATCACTGTTTCAGAAACAGTCTCACTGTGGGCAGTAGGCTAAGTGTGCTGTGGGTAAGATTGTGTAAGTGCCGACAAAATGTTATCTAAACTTTGTATGGTTATAAGCTCTTTCACTTATGTTAATAAGAGTAGATAAAGATTGTATGAAGTTTTATATTAAGACGGTTTTTATTAAAGTCTGTCAAAAGAGTCGACTATAATTAGCCTTCTTATTAAGAGAGAAAAATATTCATTTCCATACCCGTATCAAAATAATTTTTATTAATATAGGTATGACTTGATATAATTGAAAATATACTCGTATATAGAGTATATTTTCAACTATCTCAATTTTACTACATCAATTTTACATTGATATAGTAAAATTGAAGTGTCGGTCAAAAGCTATGTCGCTCAAAACTTAGTCGGTGAAATGTCATATCGTATAGAAAAGTGTTGTCGATCAAAAGTTATGTCGCTCATATGTCTGGCGAGCAACGGTTTGTTGAACAATAGTTCCTCACTCTTGATAGGAAACTCTTAAACCTTTAACAGAAAAAAATAATCTCATACTTTCCTATTTTTAATTCCAGCTGTTTTTACACAAAAAAAATACATTGGTCAGTTTTCTAATTCGTCGGGGCGCTTTATTAGACTTTTTCTGCAAGTTATGAATTTATCTCGTTCGTTTCCTGAATTGTTGTAAGTTGAAATAGTTAATGTTTTTTATGTTACATGTTGGCAACAGATCTCTTCTAGCGATAAGCTCACTCTTTTATGAGTTTTGTCTGTGTTTTTAAAATGTTTTTTTTTTCATGTGTAATTCAAAAAATGAAAACATAAGTAGGTAGGTATATGTTTATAGGAACTCAAGAATGGTTTGCTCATTGTAACAAACAATATTCACTTATTCATTGTTTGAAAAATCGTGGTGCCGTATCCAATCTTTGGTGCTATGGAGCATTGGCGCCGGAGACAGGCATCAAGAGATGCAACAAAGCCGCAGTTCCGCCGCGCTTGGCCCTTTTGTTCGCAACACCCGGGTCGACGTAGGCCCAAAATATTGCACTTCTCTTAAATCGCCCGATAGTGATGTACCTACACCAACACCAGCAACTCGATACTTAATTTATCCAGTACTTGTTCCACGGTACAGCTAGCTGCTACTAGCAGTGACGAGCGTCGGTGGCGCTCTGGGGGACTTTGTGGCTCGAGACCGCTATCTAATGTGTTTTTCCTTATTCGAATTTCATATGTACATTTGTCTGTCGCTCCTACGGTGAAGGAAAACATAGTGAGGTAACCTACATACATCTGCGAAGAAATTCAAAGGTGTATGTGAAGTCGACCAATCCCCACTGGGCCAGCGTGGTTGACTAAGGCCTAAGCACCCTAACTTAGGGTAGGCTCGAGCCCCTCGGTGGGGACGTATATGAGCTGTTATGATGATTATGATGACAGCTAGCTGTGATAGGTGCTTACCATCGATGTTTTAATACATTCATATGTGATACCAACGGCCCTATCAAGTCGACGTGCTACTTTTTGAACCGGCACCGGCACCGGCGCGAACGCCGCTCAACTTCGCATAGTCAGATGTGAGACAGATAAATGGAATTTTGTGTAGGTACAGCGCTACGCAACGGAAGTCGAGTGGCGTTGTATCTAAATAAAAACATCCAATTTGGTTTTAAAAATTAAATAAATGGCTATATCAAGTCTTACCACAGTCAAATATTAGTATGATTATATTGAATCATCAATATCATTTGAGAATGATCTTTGTTTCTGCAAACCGATACCTACCAGGTCGTTTCATAGTTGTGTTGTAATAATGATACCTAGAGCGATGACATTGATATAGTAGCAGAGATCTGTCTTCAAAATGTTATGTATATCCTAAAAGAATCATGCCTCGGTGGCATTATTAACGAACTCTGAATTGTGCAGCCTATAATGTAATAAAATTTTTAAATTAAATATTATTTTCAATTTATCGATACATCTTAGCACACCCCTATATCTTGATGCTCTTGTACAAAGCCTCTTTGTGTGATTGAAAGAACTCCAAACATATTGGAAAGGCAACACCGCACCACTTTAGGCTCTCGTGATGAACAAGAAACAACTGATGTGAGTTGGTTTTTTGTGCACTACATGTGTAAGGTTAGAATTTGGTTCTAATTAGAGTCTAATGTATGCGTTCGTCCAGGGCGCGCAGATTAGATAATAGTTACTACGTAATCCAGGGACCCAATTTTATTACTTGCCTGGCAGCGACTGCTTGATTTCTAATGATTTTCGAACGCATCAGAAATTCTCTGTTTTCGGCGATCGACTGCAACCTAGTGGGTGTTGGCGTCGAGCGAAGTATGCTCCTACCTCCTCTAAGGCTCTACCAATAGAACCAGAGGTCAAATTATACTAATGCTTTTCACTGCTTAAGAATATCTGTCGATCTATCGATTTTTGTCGAGTATGTGGATCTTAGCTGTCAAATTTTGTTTATCGCACCTCGCTCGGGCCCCTTAGCGGTTGCGATCGACTTTTCACTAAAAAGATTTCAATCACTAAAAGGTAAAAAATAAAAAACATTTTATAAAAAATAAAAACCGACTTCAAAAACACTGAAGAGGTAAAAATAATATAAGAATAGGTACAGACAACGTCACACTTCTACACTGAAAAAAATGGTAGCTTATTAAGTTAACATTTTGCTTGTTTGAGTAAAATATAATAAAATTAATCATCAACATTTTTAAAACTACAAACCACAAATGATTATGACAATCAATTTGAAATGATTGAACGCTTAATAAGAAAAACATATTCAAAACAATAAACTTTCTTATTTATTTTTAGTGATGTCACCTTTGTAAACATTTATAATTGTTAATTCTAATAAGATAAAATGGTTGATCATATCAAGCTTTGCGACTTGCCAAAAAAGTGATCAAGTTCTTAATAAAATCCACAAACATCATAGTGACATTAAAAAGTAATCTTACTACGGCCAACCAACTATACTTTAAAGATACTTTATTACTGTAATCATGCTCCTTCACGGAGAAAAAAATAATTTACTAAACTACCAGAACGATTTGTAAAATATATTCTAGTGGAAGAAAACAAAAACCTGTGGCCTTCATAAGAACTAGTTATAAAGATAAATAATCGCATTATTACGAATACTAAAAAAATCTAGTAAATAAATCTAATTTACAAGACACCTTAAAAAATACCAGTTATTAAATTCCTTAGTAAAAATAACAATCTTAACTTGGTATTGTACACGACTTGATTATTTTGTACAATCTACTAGAATTTATTGTTGTCTGTACCGTACGTTTTTACGAATTACAACGCATAATGTTGACACTAACAATAAGAAAGCATTTATAAACATAAGCAATGGTTTCGAATAATCTAATGAATCTGATATGAACTACGATACATTATATTAACAAGAATAGCAAAATATTGTTTACCCAATCGATATTTTGTTACGGAAATAATATTTTCGTGTGCTCTCGCCGCCGCCCACGCCACAGTGCTTTGATTCGGTCATTTCGTGTGTCGATCGTACTCGTGACAAGTTGTGTGAATGTGAGTGAGCGGACCATTTTATCTCTTCTATCTTAGTTTTGGCACCATAATTAAAACAGGTCATAAGAAATCCGTAAATGATAACGTTAAAAATAACCTAATGAACAAATTAAATTTCACATCTTTGTATAATTATTATAGTTGCAATTGGGTTACTGTAAAAGGGACCCATTACACGAGAAATATGATTATTATGTTAGATATAGAAGTTGATTCCTTACCAAAGTTTGCGATAATTTAAAATATTTATGTTATTAGTATTACTGACAATGAGCAGAAAGTGATCTTTGAACATTCATTATATGAAACATTATATTTTAATTAGAAAAAATACTGTTATGAAGTAATACAAACTAAAAACGTTGCTAATTGTTTTTGTTTTCAAAAAACCCTTTGTAATGTTTCTTGTCATACCTTCACAGGAAGTACTATTGATGATTTTTTATGTAACTTTAAGAACACCTAAGTATATGAAAATAAAACAAAATATTTGATTAATAAATTTATTGTTTCATTTCAATTAAGACACATTTCTAATAGCATTTCGTTTTTCGCATCTGCAGACTTTTGTAAACGTCTAGTTGTACTTGCTGGGCCTTACGAATGGTTTTGAATGCACCTTCAAAACCATAATATGGCATGAATAAGGGCTCAAGCTATGCGTTTTCAGGAAGCCAGCCCCCGTAGCACGTCGACCAAAACACGATATGATAAAGCGATTTATCGTGGTGAACTGTCAAAATACGACGAAACCCTATTGTATTTTGACAGTTCAACGCGATAAACCGCTTTATCATATCGTGTTTTGGTGGACGTGCTAGGGGGGCAGGAGCTAAAAACGAAAGTAACGCCAACAAAGCCAAAAGTCAAAGGATACAAAAATGTCTGGTTATGTCAACCAGAAAAACTGTCACAAATCTGTTGTTATTAGAACACATTTTGTAAAAACCATATTATATTTAATTGCAGCTACAACAAAAATAGTAGACATAACACAAAATAACGTTAAGTGCTTGCTATATTCAAGTCATCTTTATAAAACTTTCGATGTATAGTATCCTAATATTTGTTGTGATGACTAAATTTCTGGTAATCTTTACTTAGTAACATAATAATTTCAACTATTTTTTTAGTTTGTTTAAAATCTTGGTCTGTTATGTTAACAAAGCACAAAATGAACTGAACTAATATATTACTAGCTAGCAGTACAAATTTTCTCATGGGGTGTATAAGAAATTATGTTCAATATATCATAATCTTTACGTTATCAAAAACTAGATTTTTAACATATCATTTACAAAATGAATAGTTGTCACGTATAGTACTATACTTTCTAGTTACGTCTTCAATATTCTGGTAAACAATACTAGACTTTTTTCTCCGTGTTTGTGCGCTCGTTTATAAATAAGTTGCATGAATGAAGGTAACACATTCTTGATACATATTATCATTTTTTTTCCAGTGTATATTGAAGTCGGTGTAAAATTTTAACACTTTCTAGGAGATCATCGTTTCGCACCGACTTCAATAGTGTGATGTTGTCTGTACCTATTCTTATATTATTTTTAACTTTTCAGTGTTTTTGAAGTCGGTTTTCATTTTTTGTAAAAAAAAAATATTTTTATTATTTTACATATCCACATAACAATAGCCATCTTTCCTTTTATATGTAGCAGTGAAAATATAATATCGTGCTCTAACAAGAGGCGAACCAAACTGCATTACGATGGGCTATGTTAGCAACAGATTTCCGTGATGCCAATATCATGGTGACGACATAAAGATTGCACTTTGCCGGCGTGCTGTGCTTGGCGCTTATTTTTCTTATGCATGTTCCTTAGTGCACATCCGCGGCCGATGCGACATGAAAATTGTAGCAGCATGAAAATCTATGGCGCCGCGCTGAAGTTCAATTGAATCGTGCGGCTGCAATCGGCTGCGAGGCACTATATGGCACTAATGATCATCAATTTTCCGATAACTTAAGTCGTAGACACTTGCATCTGAGGCAATATTATTTAAAAAGATGGAAAAAATGGTGCTATATTCTATGACTTTTTTATTCAAATAATAGTCGGAACATGAAAAATGTATTAGTATTTAACTGATGTATCTGAACGCCGAAATAATATTAAATGGGCATATGGATTAGATATTAAATAGACCCTGGGTGCTTCTTATATCTTATATCTGGAATACATTCCGAGCTAATCGATTTGTAACTGAAAGCGAAAACTTTCAAGCGACAACCCTAGTGCAGCTTACGTAGTAACTAACTATTAACTAATCTGTGGTCCAGCTGACTGAATAAACAAAAACAAAATGTAATCACTGATTGAAGAAACAAGGTACAGTAATCGCCACATCAAGCTTTACATTTGCACTACACTATGATCTACTTGATCTATGACTATGATAACCGCCGCTATAAATTACGAACGACATCAGAGTGGTCCAAAGGTCAATAGCTTGACGCGGCGCTTACTGTACGCTGATGTAGGTAAGGGTTGTCGACACTTAGGAATAAAAAAATAAATTATTTAGTTTATATGGAAAAAATAGCTTGATTAACCCAATATTTTTTCCTACAGAAGCTCCACTTGTGTTGGATACATAGCCTAAAATATTATTTGAGGGTTCCGTTGCAACTTGTATAGCAATTTAAGGAAGACGGTGGTAAGCTAGTCAGGCGAGTCAGAAGTCTCTAACCAACCAAACCAGGTAAAGTACATTTGCTTCCGTGAGGAATCGGAACCAATACCTACCTATCCCCTGGGGGACTGAGCTAGGGGATTCTAGTGGAAAGAGTCCTCCAAATCAGACCGAGATTCTAAAAATGATCGGATCTCGGTTTGACTGCCCTTATCAGAAACATCTGTCTGTTCCCAATTTCCCATATCGGAGAGAAGGTTCTGATTTTTTTTTTTGGGTATTTTAATTATATTGTATACTTATTTATTTATTTTGGTTATTGTGTGATTTATTTTTTTATTTATTCTATTCTAACGTAATTGTATAATTCTATACCTAAATGTATTTGAAATAATTGTATAATCTTGTAATAGTTAAAGAGTGAATAACAATAATTAATTTGTATGGTGATGTAGGCCTTTGGCCGTAAAATAAATATACTTATATTTTTTTGTCTCGCCCACTAGATCACAGAGGCCACTGTTTTTCACGAAACACGATCGACGATCCAACTTCAGACTCCATATGAAAATTGTCCAGTTAAATTTCTATGCGACCGAATGCGTGCGGAATTCAATTAGTGTCCAGACGGCACCGCCGCACTTACATATGAGGCTCTATGTCACAGAAGCTGTGTATCAGACGTACGCCATCAACTATTACAATTACAACCACACAATATCGGTGACTTGAATGACAAAGTATCCATTTTATTTTATTTTCACGAAAGAAAGAGGGAGACTCAACCGAGTCATCTGTGAGAGTAACACGTATGTTTTCTGCCGCAATGCAGCCCTTGTATGCAGCGCTTGCTTGTTGTCCGGTTTATGGAGTTAAAGGGTGCATTACTGTGGTCCGTTTCGTAAGTTGAAGGGTGCATTGCTGTGGTACGTTTCGCAGAAGTAGACAGGCAATGCTATTACTTTATTTATAATATTTAACAATGTACTGCGTTTTGTTTCAAAGAAACGTTCAGTGAGAGCAATTTATAAGCTAAGTTCACGCACTTCTCTCAGAGATAGCTTATATAATGTGAATTAACACATCTATTCTTGTAATGGAAGTTGTGCTCAAACTTTTACTTTAAGGTCAGCTTTCAATTGACGACTGTAACAAACCAAAATTGTAAATTGCCATTTAAAAGAGGAGATAAAAAATTAAGACCTTTCGAGTTTCTTGCCTGTTCTTCTCGAGAAGGCTCTCCCAATTTCCGAACAGGTGTAGAGTCAACTTTTTTTTTCATTCTTACTTGTATTTTCAGAAATCTTGAGTATATTCAGGATGTACGAGTATAATCATACAAGGTTAAAATGATTTCTTTAAATTAGATTGTTTTGCTTTGTTTTGACGTCAATAGGTGCCTGTAAAGACCTATGTTGAATAAAGATTTTAGAATTTTGAATTTGATTTTTTTTAAATTGGGTATTTACTAGACATATAGACACAACTTGGTAACCGTACACTACACTACGGTCCTTGCGTGGGTTAAATAATTTTACAAGAATTACATGTACTAGCTATAGGTCCCTGAAGTGACTCATTTTAGACCTCGTATGGCTGCAACATAATCATCACAGCTCATATACGTCTCCACCGAGGGGCACGAGCCTACCCTAAGTAGTTAGGGCGATTAGGCCTTAGTCAAACCACGCTAGCCCAGTGCGGATTGGTTGACTTCACATACACCTTTGAATTACTTCGCAGGTGAATGCAGGTTTCCTCGCGATGTTTTCCTTGACCGAAGGAGCGTCAGATAAATGTACATATGATATTCGTGAAACAAAAAACACATTGGTACGAGTACATGGCAGGATCGATCGCGGGCCTCCCGATTCTACTTGGAGCACAGACCAGTGCCTAGGCCACTGCGCCACCCAATGCTCTCAATGGACAATAGCAACATAGTTATATGTAATGGATTCGTTTCCAAATCAAAAATCGCAACGTAAGTATACCGTAAGAAACGTAAGCAAAAAAATCAGATATTATTTCATAATTAAATGCGAGACGCCAAACACGTTATTATCCAATCGACGTACATACATACCAAATGTATAAAAAATAAGTATAAGGATAAACAATCTTACATTATTATTTAATATGTAGAATGTTACTCAGAAATTTTCTTTTTGCTGCTCTATTTTTTACACGTATTGCTGTTAGTTACAGAGCGTGTTTTTTGGCTTTTTGTTAAATCTTTTTTATTATCTTGTGATGTGTTATAGAGGTAAATATACATATACCTACGAATTATTATACAAATTTCATTGGCGTCTAAGCAAGTTATCAAATATCTGGTATATCTTTTGTTCGACGGACGGACGGCGCGCCGGCGTTGTATGTCGCCGCTCCCTTTTTTACCGCGGATGTCGTAAGAGCCGACCAAGGGTTTTTTTTATGGGATATAAGCGAGCAGACGTATCACCTGATGGTAAGTGATTACCGTCGCCCATGGATACCCGCAACCCCAGAGGAGTTACAAGTGCGTTGCCGGCCTTTGAGGTTTTCGCTCTTTTTTGAAAGTGTTTTTTTTTACATACGTATAATAGGGAAGCTCTTGGATTTCATATCACCTGATGGTAAGTGACGATAAAGCGAGCTTCACTGGACTCCTCAACAAATGAGAAACTGGCTATCTTACCTCTAATTGTCGGAGCACAAAAATGCTATTAACATTGTAATTATAGCGGCAAACTTGGATAAAACGGTGATAGCTAGTCAGGCGGGCTCAGAAGCCCTACCACCAACCCAACCCAGCAGAAAAAACTTCTGCCCCCATGGGGAATCGAACCCCGGACCTCCCGATCAACACCCGGTAGTTTCAATCACTAAACCACGGATGCTGCGGTGTTTATCTCAGTTGCACCTTTGCGAAGAGCTGGAAACCCTGAAACAAAAGGTGAAGTGCCCAACAAAGCCGTGCCCAACAAAGCCCCTTCGGAGCATAATGTACAATACGCAAAATGTGCACGACACGCAAAATTAGCAAAACGCAAAATGTACAATACGCAGAATGTGCAACACGCAGAATGAGCACCACACGCAAAATGAGCAAAACGCAAAATGTACAAGAGGAGCTGTGTTCACATCCTCTCGGCAGTTGGCACAGTTCCAATTCACAACCCTTGGATATACAAAACCTGAATTAACTTCAAAAACAAATTTATTGAATTAATTTTTATCTTATGTACCAAATTAACAAACAAAATTAGCTTAAAGTTAAATAAAATTTGATTCGTTGTCCGCCCTGTTTTCTACAAAAAAAAAACTAAAAATCAATTCTTATAATAAATACCTCAGACTGTATATTTAAGTAAACAAAATGACGGTCTCAGACACATAGTTTTCCCTTTCCGAATATTTACAATGACAATCTAGTATAAATCATTTTCATTTTCATCCTTAATTATATTTGTAATCCCTTTCGAGGTAAAGCAGAGGCATACTTACTTATACTCAAGAGCACACAGACGCTCCCATTAAATAAAACGGAGAAAAAACATGAAAATAAAACCCTTTGTCTTGTGTCGTCATCGTCGCCGTGAATAAGGCGGCCTTAGGCCCGTCTCGTACATTTTGCGTTTTGCTCATTTTGCGTGTGGTGCTCATTCTGCGTGTTGCACATTCTGCCTATTGTACATTTTGCGTTTTGCTCATTTTGCGTGTCGTGCACATTTTGCGTATTGTACATTATGCTCCGAAGGGCCGTGCCCAACAGTGGGATGTATATGACTTGATGTAGTGTAGTGATGGTGATGAAAGATTTGTTGGTCGAAAAATGTTTTTATGATACAAAAGAATTTTTAAGTTAGATCTTACTTTATTAATGTATAGAGTTTAGTATAATCTATTAGTAATGTTACTTAATTAAAATTTCAAAACTAGTTTTTTAAGAGTTACAACGCCCTTGCAGGGTTCATATTGCGTTCTTTATTCATAATACTTAACACCTAAATGTACACCAATATGATGCAATAAAGTTTATGACTATGACTATGATATAGGTATTTCAAAACTGAAAATGAGCGTCACATTTGGTGCACTAAAAACAAAATAAGGAAATATTTTCAAGGTTTTTCTTGTTAACAGGCAGAGGCCAGTTAACAAAAAGTCGATGGGTACACAAGAAAAATACAATCATAGACGTACCTAACTAAAGTACACCTATGATCGTGTTTTTAAACTACTTCACAAAAAGGGGGAGGTTACCTCAGAACTCTGTCATTTATTAACCGATTTGGAAAATTATTTTTTTGTTTGAGAGGATATACTTCCCGCTTCCGGAACCCCTATTGTCATCAAAGTCAGGATCTGATGACGGGATCCCAGGAAAATCGAGGGAACGCCTTACTTATGTTTATTAACCGACTTCAAAACAGAAGGAGGTTCTCAATTCCATGCGTATGTTTTTTTGTGTGTGTTATTACCTCATAACATTGTCATTTATTAGCCGATTTAGATTTTCTTGTTTGAGTGGGTATACTACGCGATTGGTCCTATTATCACCAAAGTCAGGATCTGATGACGGGATCCCAGGAAAGTCGAGGGAAGCCCTCAAATTTTAGAGGCACGTTCAACATGTTTCATGATTTTTTTCTGTAGCTATTCAAGTATTTGCGTTTGGTAGTTATGGCACAAAATATGGCCCGAGCTGATGATGGAGGAATCCTTGATTTTAGGAGTTAGAGGTCAGTTTTTAAATACAATAGGCACGTATTGACCTTTAGTTGTATTTTTTCAAGTTACTTTGATGATCTGGTATTAAATTCACTAAAAATATTAAAATAAACTTAAAATATTTAACAAAAAATAAAAACCGACTTTAAATTTAACATCATCCGCACTGACTTTAAAATAAAAAATGTGATGTAAGTACTTATTCTTCCATTATTTTTCTTTTTTTTTATATTTGAAGTAAGTTTCTATATTTTGTTAAATATTTTTTTAAACATGTATAACACAATTTTTGTCACTTATAATTTGCAACTTTTAGAGAATTGTTAATTGCAAATCAAGTTTTAAAGTTATTTTTACTTAGGACAGGGTTTTTATTGAAATCAGTAAATGCCGCAAGTGACCATACCAACATTTCATGCCAAATCGCGACATCGCGAGAGATGCCCGTATAATGCGACTGCACTGTGCAAGTGCAATCCGACGCGAACATCTTAACTCTATAAAAATTTTCCCCTCCTTGCTCTCACTGTACGCAGTTCTCCACTTTCTAGGGCGATGAGGCCTCTTAGTTCTGTACTAAATAAAGATAGATAGATATCTTTATTTGGTCAACAGACACACATACATAATAAATATGGCAAAAAACAGATACAAAAATGACAAAAAAAACCTTAAGAAATAAAAATAAAAAACTACTCATCAAAGTGATGACAGTAACGCAGATCTGTCCGCCACAAAAAAATTATAAAATATAATAATAAATATATATATATATTATTATTATATATATATTATGTATGTGTGCTACAGCAGCACAAAAAGGCCATAGCTCAGCGTCATATTTGCTCGTTGAGCAAATCGCTGGTTTTCAGCTACAACCTAGGGGGATGACTACGGCTACGACACTCAGTTGGAGTGCTTAAAAAACTAAATCGGGAAATTGAAATTTACGAGCTAACAATCAATAAGTACGTGTAATTAATTATGTCACCTTACTTTTGCTTCTGTAAATTAAATGTAATTAAGTACATAAAAATTATAATAGTGTAATAACAATAATAATAATAAAATAATGATAATAAATAGTTATTACTGCATATTATGTGCATTCTTCAGCCCTATTTGCGTATAACCTAAGCAAGACATTTTGTTATTATCTTTTTTTGATAGTCTAACAATAAATCTTTTATTCTGTCCTTAAATATATGTTTGGATTTTTGGATATTCTTTATTCATATATGCAGTTAGCATGTAGTTCATCAAGATAAGTAGCTAATGGAATAGCATCGACTCTATAACATAAGGCGGTAAAATTCTATGCCATTTAGTTCCCGTGATTATAGCAACCCAACTAGCTGTTGTTAATGTTTAAAATAGAACACTTTACGAGGAATTTTTTTGCAGAAAAAAAAATAAAAACAGAAACTTAGTAACACCAACGGTGAGATTCGCTTCGCAACAAAGAGCTAACTACAGCCCATGAAAACATATTTAAGGCTAGTTGAACGGCCGAGGGCAAAACAAATACGGTATGCAAACCCTGTTACGGTTCGCGTAAAGTTCAAATTAGAAGTTTCTCGTTTTAAAGTGGCCATTACATTGCACACATGCTTAACATACACGGAGCAGCACTTAGTTGCTGCTGATTTATACCCCAATAGGGGCTAGTCCGGAGTTAGCCTGATATATAAGGGAAAAACCGGGATCCGCAGGTTAATTAGGGGAAACTGTCGGAGTAAACTTTGCTCGCTTAAAAAGTAATATTTGAACATGAACAGCGTGTCGCAACTGTACTCGTAGATGTCCACAATTTCTTTGAGGTAATATTTACTTGTAGATGTATCTTTCCAGTTTTCGAATTTGAGGTAAAGTTTTAAGGATACTGTTAGATTCTAACGATTAATTACGAAAGTCATTTACGTTTCTATTTTCGTAATAACTAGGATCCCATGTTTTGTAGTGCGCATAGTCAAGGTGTAGAATTATCTGCCTTCTGAGTTATTTTTGCCTGTTCTTCTCAAGAAGGCTCTCCCGATTTCGGAAAAGATGTAGAGTCAACATTTTTTCTTTTTACTTGTATTTGCATACAATTTAATTATGGTTGGAGTGTATATGTACTGTTATGGATATACTCCATAGTATTATAATATCCATTGTCTAAGTCATCGAGGTTTTCAAATGAAGGACCTTGTCAAGACGTTGCTTAGGAACGGTTGTTGACTGTGAATTACGAGATGACAAATATAATTATAGTAAAAATATAAATATAGAAATAACTGTGTAATATTCGTCTAAAAGCATAAACGCGAGTGTACAAAATATAAGTTGAGTCGATTGAATAAAATTATAACTTGTGTGAATCTTTACTCTTTTCATTTTTCTACTGCTTACAAAGAGTGACACTTTGGCATCTATAATAGGTGATTGGACCCGCACTGAAATTGTAGAAAGATTTCGCAATGGATTACACAACGAAAATCGACATTGGCAAACTTATCGGAAAAGAAAACTGTTCTCCGTGGAAATACAAGATTTATATAATGCTTGAAGGTACCGAAAACGCCTTAGAGGCAGTAGAAGGTAGACTAGAGAAGCCGATCCTCGCGACAGGAGCAGGTGACGCTGAAGTTAGCATTCATAATATAGCGATGGCAAATTATAAGAAAGCTAATACTGGCGCTCTCATGTTAACAACGAATATGTCAGAAGAAACACTGAAGAAAGTCATCATGAGATATAAGACTGCAAAAGAAGTTTGGAGTGAGCTACATAGACTATTTGACGGACAATCTGAAGATAGAGCATACAATTTATGTTTAGAGTTCTTTGGACTGAAGCGTAATCCGGTGGACGACATTCCGACGCACATGTCAAAGCTGAAAAATCTCTGGAACGAACTCAAAGCTGGGTTGCTAAGACTGACGCTGATGCTAAGCTTCCTGAAATGTTCCTGATATGTAAGGTCTTGGACACACTAGACGAAAGGTTCTTCAACTTCAAGTCTAGCTGGCTTTTGCTAAAGCAGACTGAGAGGACCATAGACAGTCTCACCAGTCACCTGTGCGCTTTCGAAAGGGATCTAGGTAGTCAAGAAAGCTCACGACAGGAAGCACTAGTGACTAGACCCTTGGTTACAAAAGTCAAACACAATAAGGACGAGCAGCTGATCTGCAACTATTGTTCTGGCAAAGGACATAGAGTTCGCAAGTGCAGGAAGTGGATCAAGGATGGAAGGCCACCGAAACCTACTCCGAGCACATCAGGTTTAGGCTCGAAATCCAATTCTGTACAACAGATTTCGCTGATGGTAAATGCGTGCTCATCAGGACAAACTCAAGACAGAGAGAGCTGGTTTATCGACAACGGAGCAACGACCCACATTGCCGTAAGGAGTGATTTTTTCGTCGAGTTTCATGAATTTGATTCGGACCACACAGTTACAACTGCAGATGGCACAACGATTCCAGCATTGGGGAAGGGTACTGTAGAGGTAGAATCTTATGTCAATGGCAAGAAAGAGCGTATGTCACTTAAAGATGTGTGGCTAGTACCATCACTTACGAAGAATCTGTTCTCGACTTTAGCAGCGCAAGACAAGATGCAAGAAAGTATTTTCATGTCGACGACTAAAGAATGCAAGCTTAATATCAGTGGCACGACCAGAGTTGTTGGCAAGAGAGTCCCGTTTGGAGGACTTTACAAGTTGGACATGAAGACGGTCATGCCCACAAAGCATAGGGGTATTGTAGTCGATACTATAACTGGCTCCAACATGTTGCAGCTGTATCATGAACGTTTCGCTCATCAAGACAAGAGTCATGTCATTCGCGTGGTGAAGCGCGAGTTAGGCATCCAACTAAGTCGCGATGAAATTAAATGTGAGGGCTGCGTATATGGAAAGTCACAGAGAAAGCCATTCGGAACAAGAGAAAGAGCAACCACATGTGGAGAGCTGATTCACACCGATGTTTGCGGTCCATTTGCTGATAGTATCACCAAGTACAAGTACTTTGTTTTATTCAAGGACGATTACTCAAGCTACCGCTTCGTGTATTTTATCAGACACAAATCAGAAGTAAAGGATAAGCTCATACAGATATTACAAGAAGCAAAGAACACGGGACACGTTGTCAAAACGATATTAAGCGACAACGGTGGAGAGTTTGACAACGAAGACGTCCGAAAAATATTGGAGAAGCACGGTATCAAGCATCGATTCACTATGCCGTACACTCCGGAGCAGAATGGCTGCTCTGAAAGGGAGAACCGCACACTGGTCGAAGCTGCTAGGTCCATGTTGCATGCAGGAGAGGAACTCCCACAAAAACTCTGGGCTGAATTGATTAATACCACGGCTTACGTATTAAATCGGACTGGGCCTTCAAGAGTAGACGGCAAGACTCCGTATGAGTTATGGCTCGGTAAGAAACCGAAGATTTCCCATCTCCGAGTTATTGGAAGCATTTGTTATACTCACGTGCCCAAGCAGAATCGCAGGAAGATGTGCAAAAAGGCAATTAAAGGTAGGCTGATAGGCTATGAAAACGACGATGGCTATCGCATCTATGACGGATTGAGAACAGTGAAATCTAGAGACATTACGTTTCTATCTGATGTCGAATTCAAGATTTCGAATAGTGCTCCTATTTCGGCTGAGGGAGCTGAGACAAGCAATAACGGACGTGTTCTGACGCAAGAGCCACAACCCGAAGATGTTGAGGGAAGTGATGAACTTCTTCTAGAGGGAGATAGAACTGGAGATCAAGTTCATGTTGAGGATGTGTGCGATGAGGATGATTTCGTAGATGCAAATCAAGAGCAACTGGAAGTAGTTGAGCCCCTGTCTGCAGTGGAGCCTCGATACAACCTGAGAGACATATCAACAATCGCACGTCCGAAGAAGTGTGAAGACTTCGTGTGTTTTGTAGGAACCGCAAGCTTTCCCGAGACATACAAAGAAGTCATCGGAAGGGAAGACAGTGCCGAATGGCAGGAAGCCATGGCGAGTGAGATCAAATCCCTGGCTGACAACAAAGTTTGGACATTGTGCCAGTTACCTTCCAACAAAAAGGCACTACCATGCAAATGGATTTTTCGGATTAAGCTAAATCCAGATGGTACTATCAACAAGTACAAAGCGCGACTAGTAGCGAAGGGATTCAGGCAACGAAAAGGGACTGACTACGAGCAGACGTTTAGTCCCGTTGCCCGGATGG
This sequence comes from Schoenobius gigantellus, assembly GCA_963935595.1. Lineage (NCBI taxonomy): Eukaryota > Metazoa > Arthropoda > Insecta > Lepidoptera > Crambidae > Schoenobius > Schoenobius gigantellus. Next base: position 28,361,841 of record OZ012554.1, read on the forward strand.
CCACAATAAGAGCCTTGCTAAGTGTCAGTGCTAAGGAGAAGCTTCACCTGACACAGTTTGACGTGTCGACTGCCTTCTTGAATGGCAAGCTGAAAGAGGAGATCTACATGAAGCAACCGAATGGATTCAATGACGGAACATCGAAAGTTTGTCGACTCCAAAGGAGTTTATACGGTCTGAAGCAAGCACCTCGCTGTTGGAATTCGTGCTTTGAAGAAATCCTGCTTGAGAAAGGCTTTAAACAAATTGAAGCTGACCCCTGTCTATTCATTAAGAGAGTGGGAGAGAAGAAAATTTTGATTACTCTGTACGTGGATGACAGGCTGGTAGCCACTACAGATGAAGCATTAGCAAACCAATTTCTCAATGAGTTAGGCGATACGCTAAAAATAACCACCAAGCCAGCATCCTACTACTTAGGACTGGAGATCAGTCGATCGAAAGACGGTTCTATCACGATTTCTCAGCAAGCGTATGCAAAGAAAATCCTGGAACGATTTCGAATGTCAGACTGCAATCCAGTCTCAACGCCCATCGAAAGAACTTCCACCGATATAGAAAAAAAGTCGACGACAACGTAAAGAATAGCTTTCCATATTGAGAGGCTGTAGGAACATTGGCGTACCTAATGACAGGTACACGCCCGGACATTGCATACGCAGTTGGAGTGGTGTCCAGAAAATTAGAGAAACCATCCTGGACTGATTGGCTCAAGGTCAAGAGGATATTTCGATACCTCAAAGGCACATTAACTTACGCCATAAGTTATAAGTCGGGAAGCCAGAAAACAGTCATTGAAGGATATAGTGACGCAGACCATGGCGGTGATGAGCACACAGGACGCTCTACTACAGGAGTGGTATGCTTGTACGCAGGTGGTACGATATCATGGATGAGTCAAAGGCAAGCATCCGTCGCGATTTCGACTACTGAGGCTGAAATAGTAGCAGCTAGTGAAGGTGCAAGAGAACTAGTTTGGCTGAAGCGGCTTATGCGAGATATTACCACACTTGTTGAAACACCAGTGCTGTTTGTGGACAATGAAGCAGCCATAAGGCTTGCTTATAATCCGGAGTTCCACAAGAGAACAAATCACATTCGGATACGACACTTCTGCGTACGCGAAGTGGTTGCTGAAGGTGCTGTCGAAGTGAAGAAGATAAACATCTCTTCACAGATCGCCGACGCGTTAACGAAGGCTTTGCCAAGGTTTAGATTTGCAGTGATTTGTGAGGATTTGGGTCTTCGGCGAAACTGCTGAAACTTTCGATGAGAGGGAGTGTTATGGATATACTCCATAGTATTATAATATCCATTGTCTAAGTCATCGAGGTTTTCAAATGAAGGACCTTGTCAAGACGTTGCTTAGGAACGGTTGTTGACTGTGAATTACGAGATGACAAATATATAGTAAAAATATAAATATAGAAATAAATGTGTAATATTCGTCTAAAAGCATAAACGCGAGTGTACAAAATATAAGTTGAGTCGATTGAATAAAATTATAACTTGTGTGAATCTTTACTCTTTTCATTTTTCTACTGCTTACAAAGAGTGACACTTTGGCATCTATAATATGTACTACATACAAAGTTTAAATAAGAAATTTTAATAATAACTAAGATACCTTAGTTAATAAGATTTTTAGTTAGATTCCGTCAATAAGTATCTGTAAAGGTATATCTATATTGCATAAAGATTTTTGTGTTTCAGTTTGCCGCCGTCTGTATTACCGTAGAATGGGGGCGACTTTAATCAATTTATAAATTGAAAGGCTTCTATTTCATTCAATTTACGTACTAGACATGTAAAAAAAAATCTTATTGACGACTCATTACAAACATTTTTTATTTTTTTAATCAAAAAATGTTGCTTGATACTTTTAGAGAAAATAAATTAAATGTGGTCTATCAACTTTAGACTGAAAATGATACCCGATGTTTTTATTATTGATGTCGAAAGTAACCCGACGAAAGTAATTCGGAATAAAACACAAGAAAAAAAAAATTTTTTCATAGTATATTTTAGGAATTATGGTGTTTTGAAATCTGTCGGGGCGTCTTTGACACAAGGGGCCAAGTTGATATTGGCATTTTGTGATAGCAAATAGTGGCATTATAAGTAAAACTGTGCATTTCTGAATAAAAATATCGTGTATTGATAATTTTTACTTGAGGTAGGAACATAATAGGAACATGTGAATAAGTAAAGGGCAATGTCCATTTTTGGCTACCAGTGAACACAATGCCACAAGGAAAATGATTTGCAAATTAATTATCTTATTATTTTAGCAAACTTATACTTAAACAGATTTGTATCAAACAACACTTTTGTGAATATATTTTTTTTCAGTATTTATTTTATTTATGCGATCAATAGCATGACATCTTCCGGCGTAGCGCACGGTATTCTATCCAATAATAATTGCTACTGTGCGAGAGATTAAAATGCTGCGCTCTGTTAAGTAAAAATAAATAAAGTTATAATATTTTTCAGTTTAAATCAGTAATACAATAATAAATTATGAATTAAAATAAATAGGAACTGTTTCTGACTATGATTTTAATATTTTTGACATATAGCAACACTAATACGAAAACAAGAAAAAAATATATCATGTCATGTCAATTGTCATTCGCTTTGTTTTTATACATTTTACAAAATTGGTAAGCGCTAGAAAAATCAATTTAAAGACTTTGATACTAATTCTTGCTCAAATTTATTTATATGAGGCTACTTACTAGTTAATAATTGTAAAAAAATAATTGTAAATGAATGTTCATCATTAGCCAAAGTCTCATACAAAATGGACAATCCCCTTTATGTCTTTATAACTAAACAAAAAGTCTTAATAATTTCTTCTCTCCTCTAATCTAAATACTTCAACTAGGTACCTACTTAATTCTGGAATCACTATTCAGTCTTCGTAATATTAAAGCTCAAAGAGGAATAACGTTTTCTTATCAATATAGGTGTGCATTCACACAAAAGTATCAAAAATGTTAAGCCTTAGTGGATCTAAGTATTTATAAAATTTAAACATAAAAAAACAATAACATAAAAAATAATGATTATGCAACAACAGCTTTCGAAAAATTAAAGTTCTTTAACGTTCACATCAGAAGGAAACTCATTATCATATAGGTATGTCGAAGAAGCAGCAAGAATAGAGATCACCATCGGTGATCTTCGCAAGGGCCTCTTCAAGTGCCTCGTCTGTATAATTTTTATAGTTGCGACATCCCGCAACTTTTTTTGCGAACCATCACTAGGTACCTAAAAAAAAAGAGGGGTTACTTTGTAATTCAATACAATTTCAAGCATATCTCTAGAACAATTTCCATTGGGGCGATATTGGTAACTATCAATGTCGCCCCGTAACTAGTCAAAGTAGCCCTTTGTAACAGATTTCGTTGTGCAATACAAAATGGCCGACTTAGGTAAAAAAGAAAAACCCTGTCGATTATGCAAAGCATATCAATATAACATGACCTTATTATCATTACTATGAAATGTATACTTACTGCCACGCTTAAGAAGTTTGTTACACCACATTTTTCACGAAAATTTAACTACAAGTTCTGGATTTTATTTAACATCGAAATTGATGTAGCGCTCTGTCAATACTTCTGCAAACAATGGCTGATCTGTCAAGGCTACCAACAGAACAAAAACGAAAAGGATACGTTCAAAACTTATTAAATTAGAAATTAAAAAGTAAAAAACAGAAGCTATCATCAAAGTCGCCCCGTTATTCAAAGTCGCCATTCTACGGTACTGAGTTCATACAACCTTACAAATATCTTTAAGTTAGGCATTTTCTGGTCAAGCTCATTCTACGTAGATCTCCATCCTTGCATCAATGCTGGACTGAAATCAAGTGCAAGTCATTTTAGGTTGAAAAAAATTCAATCCGCTGAGAGGGAGTCCTTGGTCATAATGATCTGATGGTAAGTGGCAATAAAGCCAGAGATTCCAAATATCAATTAGAAAGAAGCTCAAATTTCTGAACTGTGAGGATCTCTACCTCAGGGCTAATTTCTTACTTCCATTGAAATTTTATGTGCAAATCAGAGATTTTAAGTGTATGCGTACTATAAAAAATGAGATTTATGCGGGGGACTTTATTTTATAATAGTAAGGAAGTTGGCAAACAAGCAGACTGCCAACTGATTGTAAGTGGTTACAGGCTATCGGCCACAAGTGTCGGTGGCGCTGTGTAGCACTGGACTTCTAATCGGCAACTCCAAGGTTCAATCCTGCCATGTGTTTTTTCATTTTTCACATTCCTTAATTAATGTACACTTGTCCGATGCTCCAACGGTGAAGGAAAACATCGTGAGGCAACATGCATACACCTGCGAAGAAATTCAAAGGTGTATGTGAAGTCGACCAATCTGCCCTGGGCCAGCGTGGTCGAGTAAGGCCTAAACACCTTAACTTAGGGTAGGCTCGAGCCTCTCAGTGGGGACGTATATATGAGTTGCAATAGTAGGGGAGCCCAAGAGGGGATTTTTGCAGTTACTTGAGCGCGTCAGATTAAGATATGAGGGATACCTTGCACACTGTAGAAGTACCTCTACTACATGTGAGCCTTTTGTGGTGGGGGGAGGTTCATATTTTTTTATACTTCGACTAACTGAAATCGTCAGATAATTGTCTCCCCTCATTCCCTTCATTATTTTCTTTAAAATAAAAATTTATTTGACTGCTATCATTAATACCTCAGTAATTTTTTTCCAATTTTTGGTTTGTAACTTTGTGACTCTCATACTCCCTTGTAACAGATTCGAATCGTCAGATTTTAACAGCACATACTTTTTAGCGTGTAATTAACCTAACTTGCATTAATCAGACACATTAAACCATTTTTATGTGTCAACTATTTTTACCTGAAATCTTTGAAACCCCCTGGCTCCTTCCGCACCAGTGAAATGAAAAATATTATATAACATTTTTTGGTCCCTACAACCTTATCTTCAAAGTACAATGAGTCCCAAATACGTTCGAGTAACTACAAATTTAGCATTCTTGCCTCCTTGCCCCTACTACAATGACAGGCCATCATCTCAGCCGAGAGACGCCCCCGCTGGACATGGGCCTGCCCCAGGGATTTTAAGCCGATCGGTTCTGCGCTTTTCGCATCCAGCGGCTTCCCGCGACCTTCACCAGATTGTCGATCCAACTTGTGGGGGCCTATAGCGCTGCGTCTCTTGGTACGTGGCCGCCGCTCGAGGACCTTTCCGCCCCAACGGCCGTCAGTGCTGCAAGCAACGTGCCGTCTGCCCACACAATTCTATGAGCTATGTAAGTGCCTTTAGTTTTTCTACGGACCTCATCATTTGTGATTCTTAATAATGCTTAGAATTTGTGTACATACAAGGACTGAATAATTGATTGTTAATTATCTTCATTTTTGGTTGATGAGATTTTATTTTATTTTTATTTTATTTTATTTGGGGGGCTTACAGTATAAAAACTACTTAACACATAAATATATAACAGGAAACCAATAACAAGCCTCCACATATAGTAATGAACTAGTATACATTATTATGATTCAATTACTTAAAGTATTGCTCTAATTCTAACCTATTTGTATTCTAAACAATTTTATAATAAGTTCGCTAAGTCATCGGTCATCAACTTAGTTATGCTCGCCAGCCTCCTACAAAAAAGATCTATCTTATCCATATGTTTCTTGCTTATTACATTAAAATCTTTAAAAACTCTTACCAGATAAGAATTACCACGATACACAGTACGCACGTGTGGAACATGAAGCATATTCCTAGGGCGACAGTGGCGGGGCGGGACATTAATATATAATTTTGACAACAGTGAAGGGCAGTCAATCTTTGATTGGGCTATTTTCAACAGAAAACGAATATCGCTAATTTTTCTGCGAGTCTCTAATGGAAGAAGATGAAATTGGGCACAGCGATGGGAATAATCAAGATATGGAATTCTGAATTTATAGCAAAGAAATCTTGTGAACTTTCGCTGAATTCTTTCAAGTCTTGATGAGTGTACCATATAATTTGGGTTCCATACTTGGCTAGCATACTCTAGGTGGCTTCTGACAAATGCGGCATACAATATTTTAAGCGGCTTCATGCTGGTAAACATCCCACTGTTACGAATAATGAAACCAAGAGCCGAAGAAGCTTCTTTCGCTATTGCGTCAATATGAAGCTCGTACGTGAGCTGGCTATCAAGGTAAACTCCAAGATCTTTAGTATTGGCTGAACGTTCTAATGGGGTGTTATCAGTGGAATAGTTAAATTCAAGTGAAATCTTTTTACGCGTAAAAGTTATAATCAGACACTTATTAATGTTAAGATCTAAATTGTTGTGTTTACAGTAGGCTACAACTCTCGTAAGATCGTCCTGAAGAAGATGGGCATCAGTCGCATCATTGATCTTTCTATAAATCTTCATATCGTCAGCAAATAGTAAAAAATGTGAATGATGAAAACATGCGTCAACCTGAGTTCCATCATCCATACACCCCGTGATAAAATCAGTAAACAAAATCAAATTGGATACAGTAGATCTACCTCTGAGGAACCCATGTTGTTGCTCACAAAATTTACTAGAAAGACTATTGTATAACTGATTATAGATAACGCGCTCGAAAACTTTTTCCAAAAGACACAGCTTAGAAATGGGTCTATAGTTTTCCACCATGTCCCTTGGGCCTTTTTTGTGAATAGGCGTAATAAATGCCGATTTCCATAAGCTTGGGACTATGCCTTCAGTCAGTGATCGTTTAAAAAGCAGTGCTACAGGGTCAGCTAAAACATGTGCACATCTTGTCAAGAACACCGCTGGAATCCCATCTGGACCCGCTGATTTAGTTAAAGCAAGCGATTTTAAGTGTTCTAATATTACAGATGTATCTATAATAATTGTACTCAAATGCGCACTACAAACCGAGTGTGTAGTTAACTCTTGAGTATTGTCGTTGGAATTGGAAGACTTTTGAAGAAATGTGGACTAAAAAAAGTCAGAGAATAATTCACAAATATCACGGCCGTTCTCCCCTCTTTTGTCGTTATAAGTCATGTGAGACGGGTAGTTACAATTAGTTCGCTTACTCTTAATATGTGACCAAAATACTTTAGGATTCACAGAAATAGCAGATTCGACTTTGCTTATATAAAGCTTATAACAACTTTGCTCAAGCTTGTTCACTCGATTTTATGTTTTGTTTGATGCCAATTTTTTATATTTGAATTTGTGTATAATAAAACGGAGTAGCTTTGGATCCGAAGAACATTTAAAAATTTACTGTATTACCAACAGCAGGGATGATTCCTGATGTAATGTGTCTAGTAGTACTCCAAGAGGAAGTCGCCGTGTAATAAGATTGAAGTATTCACCCAGGGTGGCTCCACGTGAGCGCATACGTTTGAAGCTACTTTGCGGATAACAATCCCTCAGAGTCAAAAAGTTTCAATCCCACAAAGAGCTCCTCCTTGAGGATTGGAACTAGTGATGTAATGGTTCATATCGATAACTTTCGAAATATATTCTCTAACTGTTGTCGTAGCTACAGACTGATTCAATTGTCAGATTTTATGCGCAGAATATGTTTATATGATTTTCAATACAAATACTTTCGTTATTGTAGTCAGCTGCTGATATTTACTTAAGAGGAAATCATACAGTCCGTTTTTCATACAAACGCAGCAGTCCCCTGTTTCCTTCCTGGATAATGGCACTAGTTGCTCAATTTTTTCCAATAAAATCAATGGCCACTATAAGCATGTTCCTATATTGTTTTCCATTTTTATTAATTATTAAAAGAGATTTTAAACCTTCAAAAACACACAAAATCGACCTAATTTTCTGCTATATTCAAACGTCCAGCAAACAAATTGAACAAGATCATATGAAAAAAGCAAAGCATAGTAACACAGAAAAAGACTTGCTTTAATTTTTTACGCAAAAATTTATTAAATCAGTCAATTTTTCGCGGAGAAAACAGGGGACTACAAAACGTATATTTTGTGTACTTTTCATTGGTATTTTCGGTCCCACATGCAGTTGTCCCTATCGCGCTCAGTTCAGTCACGGTAATAGTATATAATTACCGTGGTTCAGTTGTTCGGACAGTAGGGACACCCAGCGCCACAGCAATACATTTTACAAATACCTATTTTTTTAATTCTCTCGGCCTTGGTGTTTCCTCTTAATGATGATTAGATATTCGTATACGTCCTGTTTCCAGATTGAACTACAACTTATTCATAAATGTCTCACCATTAAAAATTGTTCAAAGGAGGTACTCTATTAATGATACCTAATGAAAGTTCTACTATAGTTCGAATCAAATAGTGACCTAAATGATTAATTTTATTAAGGCAAATGTTGTTTGCTATTTAATTTCATTTTGTTTCGTTTCTCCAAATTGATGCCCTACTTTTTATATTTCTCTTCGCAGGAAACTAAATTGGTGTATATCAAAATATTTTGGCTAAACTGCCAATGTCCCAACACTAAGCTTGTATCCGAGAGTGCAATATCGGATAGGGAGCTCACGTCACTGGAATAAAACACGGAAATCTCGACCGATACAAATGCCCGATGAAATTGTATTGTAGCCGGTATCAGCGTAGCACCTTTCTAGAGAATTACGAGCTCGTCGGTCAGCGCCGGGTTCCGAGAAATTCCTCGACAATATCTCTCTGTAAGTAGAATAGAGTTCACAATTGAACATTATTCATGTACTTACGTAGAAGTATTTTAAAAAGAACTAAACAAGGAAAAAAAATTCAATCTTTTTAGTGCAGATAGTTATTAAGTTTGCTTTTGAATACTTATGCAATGGTCATTAGAATTAGCCCCAGGATTTGATTTGTTATGCCTATCGCACCACACTCTGAGATTAAGTCATGTTGGTACACCTGCACCTTCTTAATAAATTATTTGTTACAATTAATGAATCAATTTTAATTCTCATGATTGAATCGAGAATAAGTGACGTCACGACAAATAATGGTCACGTTCTATTCCATAGTTTCGGAATTATATACATTCATATAAACGTAGATATTTACAACTATAAATTTTTGTGTACTGATTTGGAAACCCATATTACTATCGTAATTTCCGCCAAGAGACGCCTGCCCACTGTTCAATATATGCCTCCCCCAAAGATCTCCAAATTATCCAGCGGCTTCCCGAGATTTTCACTAAATCGTTGGTCCACCTCGTTGGCCTACCAATGCTGCATATCCTGGTAGGTACCACTTGGGACCGTCACTCGAACCTTTCCGCCCTAACGGCCGTCAATCCTCCAAAATTCTGCACACTGCGACTTAAGTTTCCTAATTTTCTGGACAATATTAGTTCTACGATCTTATCGAAATGGTGAAATCGTAGAAGAACTAATACCTAACATTGTCTATGGATTCAATCACGTTGAGAAAGTCCGAGCATAGCCCTCTCCATTTCCGTTTTAGTAACCTTGAACCTTCTCATGAGGCCCATTGTAAGCGGCCACGTCTTAATTCTGTACGTTATCACTTGCATCGCACACGAAGTCTTTCGACTTGAGATACTGCAGTAGATGGGTCTAGCTAGAATGTGATACGTAGCTTCCCAAACGCTGCCCAGCTGAGTCGGATTCCTCGATTTACCTCTATATGGAAGTTGCAACTTACTGAGCACCTTCACAGGAGTGGGTACTACATGGGAATTCGATATAATTTTTGTCTTGTCCATGATCATTTTGAGACCCACTTGTTAGGAAACTCTACAAATCTTTGAGCATTGTGCCTAAATTCCTAATGTTCTCCACGGTCTCAGCTATGACTACGACATTATCAACAAAGCCGAGGTACTCGCCGTTTATGTTAATGACGAGTCCACTCCAGATGCATATGAGCATGATCATTGTAGTGATATGGTTATGACATAATTTGAACATTGTTTTCAGAAAACAGCACATACTTATTTCAATATATCACGCACTTCGAACGTCATCGATAAACTATCATGTCTATATATCAAAAATCGATATTTTAAAAATTATACCGAGTTTAACTACTTGACCCTAAGGTGCTTGTCTCAGATCTGAAAACTTAATACATTAATTGACTTTAAACTAAAAGTTCAAGTGACAACCATAGTCCAGCTGACTATGGAATAAAACCCAAAAGAAATGTAAACACTGAATGAAGAAACAAGGCACACTGATGTATGGCTATCGAAACTTAGAATCAAACATTTATTTATGTAGTTTGTATGGAAAAATGTAACTTGATTAACCCCAATATTTTTCCTACAGAATCTCCATTGATGGAAGCATACTCTTAAATATTATTTCAGTGTTCCGTTACAGCCCCAATATGACCAATATAATGGTCATGCTTAACAATATCGATAAATAATCGGCCGGACACGCTCGCTCATCTTCCTATCATATCGTTTCTTACCAAGGTGACGTCACCGGCTTGGCTCGCTCGATGAAATTCCAAGATGGCGGTTATATCTAACGTATTTTGACAGTTCATCACGATATAATGCCACACCACATCACATTTTTCGGTGCTCATGCAAGGAGGCTGGCTGCCTTGCTCACACGCAGAAACATAATATGACTTTATATGGCTGCGATCATGTGTGATGTGGAGAAACCTCAACAGCTGGAGCATTGAGGTGATCACTTCGACCCATCCTATTGCTGGGCATATTTTTCTATTAGACGAGAAGATATTTTGGTTATACTTCATCCCGTTGGCGATCGGGTTCATTTAGGGTTTTGTTTCGCATTCGGTGAATTGGGCCTTACTGATGTCTTCCATATGGGGCAGAGAACTTCTGGGGGGAGCTTTCACCGGTTTTCTTTTTATGCAATAAAATTGGTAAACAAGCAGGCTGTCCACCTGAAGTGGCTACTGTCGCCTATAGTACATGCAGTGACTGCAAAATTTGGAAATATACAACCTATACATTGACCCCAATGTTTATCAACATGTGACATAAGATATCAAGTTACAGAACCCTGTAATTTCACTGCCTCTCTTACTTTTCAAACCGGAACACAGCGATGCAAGCACCGCTACTTGGCGGAAGAAATAGGTAAGATAGAGGACCAGTGCAGACGACTCAATTCATCGTCATCATCAACAGCTCATATAAGTCCCCACCGAGAGGCTCGAGCCTACCCTATATATACTAGGGCGATTAGGCCTCAGTCAACCACGCTGGCCAAGTGCGGGCTGGTCCACTTCATACACAGCCTGTACAGTATTTTTTTCTTCACCGGTGTGTGCAGGTTTCCTCACCATGTTTTTCTTCACTGAAAAAGCGTCGAATAAACGTACGTATAAATTTAAAAATTGAAAACACATTGGTACGTGGCAGGTTTAGAACCGCTACCTTCCGATTGGAAGGCGACGTCCTTGCGCACTACCTACTGAGTTTCCTTTTGGTACCGGGAAGTCAGCGGAATAATGAAGTGTGGTTTACCCAAGAGGGCGGTCTGGTCAGCTTAGCCGCTTAGGCTTGTAAAATACATCTCAAACTTGAGATCGATCTTAAGATTTATGTTTTGACGTTTTATGTATTTATCATCTATCAAAACTAGCATCTTAAGGCAACCTCATTCTTGAGATGCAATTAATCAAACGAGCCTTAGTATAGTAATAACTAGATTATGCTCCTTTAAAAAAGGGTTTTGTTTCTAATTCTTCATCTTTTCACAGAGGTAGGTATAACTACGGTAAGATTAACGAGCGATATGCTGTGTTTTTTACACATGGATAAGATGACGATGAGTTAAAATGGCAACAACAGACTTTAAGCTCGATTTTTTTATAAAGATCAATGTTACAATTCTAAGTTCCAAGTTCAAGTTCTACTGTTTAACTCACTATCGTTACGTAGAACTGTGCACTAAGATAAATTGCCGACACTATTTGCTCGCTCGCCTCGTCTGAGAAACAAACGGAGTCAGCTTAACAGCATTTAGAATAGAGCTTAGACATATTTTAGGATATAATTTCCAAGTATGATTATAATTTTAATAATTATTTACATTCCTAAACTTAAAAAACTATGTATATACAAAGTGTTAATTAAATTGTACAATATATACAAAAGCAAGAAAAACAAATACAAAACAATCTATACATATACATAGGCACATAATATAAGGATACAATTATATGAAATTTTTAAAACTTTTCTAAATCCTTCGGTGTCAATCCTTCTCATCATATTTGTTGCTCTTTCACACAAAAAATGTTGGAACACTTACTTAATATCAAAATAATTAATATTTTTGGGATATTCATTGGTTTTTGTTCGTGCAATGACTGACGGATCTAATATATGGGTCTCTGCTCACCTGACGTAATGGCCGTATTTTATAGTTCGTAGCTCCAGTATACGTACTACTTTATGTATCTAGTACGTACGATTCGAACCTGCGGTTGCGTCTTCAACGTACACCGTACCGTGTTAGTATTGATTTTTCGAAAATTTTGTGATCAAATTTTATTTAACGGAAAAACTTGGCGACTATTTTCTTTGTGTCTTTCTTACTTTGTCGAAATCACGTTTGCCATTGTACCAATTGACCTATCATCAGTTCGATTTTTTTCATTACTCCGACGTTTCATTTGGTCGAAAACTTTTTACCGAAGTTATGCTCAATCGAAATCAAATTTGTTTCCGAAAAATCATTACACCACTGTATTGCCATATTTTCATTTCACCAAACTCCATGAAACATTTCAGCACACTATTTCCGATCCCTAATCATCCATTGCTGTTATTGTAAGCAAGCTAGCAAGCCTGCAGCATGCAAGTAAGCATGCAGCATGTAGTTTGATGGTGTGTGGTCGCAATGTCTGACGAAACCTAACGTACAGTTTTATCCTATACCACCACAGATAATGTAATACTACAGTACTATACGTTCTTTTAAGTGCGGAGGACTTCCGACCTGCAGGCAACATGTAGTTTGGATAAGTGATTATAATGTCTAACTCATGACTGTCGCAACCTAACCAACCTACATCAAATAATATTCGATAAAAACCTCACGTTGTTTTGGTTATGTAAAAGTAAGTCACATAAATCATCAGGTAATCGAAAAAAAATCATAACAGACTTCGGCCAATACTAAAGAAAAAATGGAAATTTTATATTTTCCCGTAGGAACAATAATTTTGTAGCCTATGTTAATCAGAGATAATGTAGCATTCTAATAGTAAAAAAATTTTTGAAAGCGGTCCAGTAGTTTTTGAGTTTATTCTTTACATTATACATACAAATAGTGTAGATGTATCGGCCCCGGCGCTCCCATTCATCCCGTGATTATCTTCAAAGCCGACTAAGGGAAATTGCCGTTATCACACCTCATTCGAAAAAAAATGCAAAACATGAAAAAGAACCCTTTTTTTAGGAGGGAAGATACTTCTTACGGTATTCGACAATGGGCCGACTGACGAGGACACCCCAAGGATATGCCGGACTCGAGTAGAAGACCCCATACCGGCTAAAAACCCTCCAGATACTTCTACCTCCGTAGAGACACAATTGGGATTGGCGTTAGCCATTCCCCGATTGTGCCCCCTGGAGGGTTGCCTGGCGCACGCGCCAGGACTTACCTCTACGTAGGGGTCGACAAGTATCTCCAAATTCGACCCCCCAAGCGGCCAAGCTAGGGGTGAAAAGTGTCTCTCGACCGGTGGTCAGCCGGCCGAGCCGTTTCAGTCCCCAGCTTGCTAGGGGAGTTGGTGGCGCGCGTCCAGGAACGCACGCCTTCTCCTCCCCAACCGCCTGATGAAATAGAACCCTACATCAACCCGCCTACCCATCATAGCGTATTAGCTAATGAATCTTCTAAGGAGAGCTCCTAGCCCAAAAGTGGGACGTTTATCGGCTAGAGAGACGATGATCTACATTATTTTTATCTAGTCATCATCATCAGTAACACAGCTCGTATAAATCCCCACCGAGGGGCTCGAGCATACCCATTGTTAGGGTGATCGAACACGCTGGCACAGTGCGGATTGGTCGACTTCACATACACTATTAAATTTCGCATATACAAGTTAATTTTTTAGTTATGACAAAAATTTTGTGTGCTTGTTCAGACAAGCAAACTGAACAACTTTCACAATGGGACCAACTTCGAAATCGCAAAAAAAAAATCAGCTGTTTCATACAAATGTTCAACATTCAGTGAACCTAAATGTATGGAACAGCAGATTTTTTTGCGATTTCGAAGTTGGTCCCATAGTGAAAGTTGTTCAGTTTGCTTGTCTGAACAAGCACACAAAATTTTTGTTTGCTTGTTCACAAAATTTTTAACTGTTTACATACTTTAAACAGTTTGAATTAAATTTTATTAAAATAAAAAAAATACATTTTTCTCCATTTTGTGGGAACACAAATAATGTTGTAAATGTTCTTAATAACATTTCCATCCTTCTGGGCATGCTGGGAATGTTGTTATCTATTGCATCTTGGGACAAGCTCTGCTACTCTTCAAGTAATGCGTTTTGCTGTTCTCTCAGGTTGTTGGTGGGGTGGCATTCTTCTCTTTGACAAGTCCCACACATGCTCAATATGATTCATATCCGGAGATCTTGCTGGCCACTGCATCACTGTTATACCCACATGATTTAGATATGCTTGGACTGAGTGAGCACTGTGACTCCGAGTATTATCCTGCATTAGAATAAAGCCATCGTCATTATAGGGGGCAAATGGCACAACGTGTTTTTGTAAAATATCCCTGATGTTCCCATCGCAGTCAAATTCACTCACTAACTCAGTAGGAGCTCCGAGTTATCGCTCTCCACACCATACCTAAGCCCCCATATGTCACCATATCTTCAAAATTAGTCTAATGTAACGTTCTTTTTTATGTCTCCATATTCTCTGCCTTCCATCGATCTGATTTAAGAGCACTCTACCTACAATCAGTGAAAAGTACCAGCCCCCATTGATTTATGTCCTAAAGACGATGTTCGCGTGTAAAATTGTACCGATGTACACGATAGTGTCTCTCAGTTTTGGAGCTTTGGCCGGTACATACGAACCTATGCCCGCTTCTTCAAATCGCTCACTCGCACTCCTCGCACGACTTCAAACTCATTTCGGACCTGAGGCTCTAGACAAATGCCACACGCTAACGTTTCCGCAGTCGGTCGTTCCACAGAAAAAATGTATAGAAATGACATTAGCTTACGACAACCTCACGCTATTTTTTCCGCAGCTTACGTCATCTCCATACATTTTTTCTGAGGAACGACTGCGGAAAAGTTAGCGTGTGGCATTTGTCTAGGGGGTCTGCACAGCTGTTGCCCAAAACAGCTGTAGAAAACGGCCATCCCTCCTCGAAGTGAACCTTTTTTTGCCTTGGCTCCTCCTCTTCACAAGATATTCAGTCAACCGGTAACGTCGAAATACTGCTATGAACTTAGACCATTTTGGGCTAAGGCTATGAATCGTTGAAATTGATTGCTGAAGTGTGGCGGAAATAGATCTGTAAGTATGACCATTTCCTCGCATTTCATCTGCCCTAATCTTTGGTGGTGGTGGTTAAATCGAGCATTTTACTTTATTTCAACTAAGTTATCTAAGTTATATTACTGCTATGCTATATACATGAAAAAAAAACTTTTACTGATAAATTTGAGAATTTATACACTTGAATTTCTCCTCAGACAGCTCGAACCGCAAACAAATCAATATTAGCAGGGAACAGAAACAAGAAGAAAAATTACTGTCGCCTTATGTTCCATTTTTAAATTAAAGTTCCAAATAAAAAGGTATACTTAACTGGCCAGTCTTTTATGAAATATGATGAAAAATAATGTTTTTGTGTTCCACTAATTCTACCGGTGTATGTATTAACTACACTGTTTTCATAGGTAGCCAAGAGGGCTCAGAAACCCTACGCCCAACTATTTGCATGACTTGCTCTTGCTTCAAGACAACCGCTTGATGACTTAACATAGTCATCGACTATGGGAATAATTCGATGAAGGCTTTCTGAGCGTGCTGTGCCTGCTGTCAAAA
This sequence comes from Schoenobius gigantellus, assembly GCA_963935595.1. Lineage (NCBI taxonomy): Eukaryota > Metazoa > Arthropoda > Insecta > Lepidoptera > Crambidae > Schoenobius > Schoenobius gigantellus. Next base: position 28,377,891 of record OZ012554.1, read on the forward strand.
TTGCAACGGTTGACAATATATCACATAGATAAATATAAATAGCTGCACTTATGACAAAAATGGACAAATCATGCTGGCTTTAACTTATAAAAATAATGTAAGTTTATTGATATTTATTGCATATAATAATATGGCAGATGCCCTTTACCGTCCCTTTTAAAATATGTATAAAAAATATATGTCTGACAGACTTTCATTAACATTATTTCCTTACCAAGGACTCATTAGCTACGCTTAACTGCACCAACTCTGTTATCATAGTAAAAACACTTTCAACGCGATAACTTTAACCGATTGATTTTATACACAATAAAAACTACAAATTGCGTTTAGACTGAGCACTATTGGCTCAGTCAGTTAGTTATCGGCTCCTAGACGCGCGCGCCGCGTTCCATTTGTCAATTTCAAATACGCGCGGGAAAAAACTTTTTTTATTTAGGCAGAGAGACGTCAATCATTTCTGCCAGTATTTTATAAATTCAAATTTAGAATTTGATAGATTTGAGCTAGTTTTTTTTTTGCTTTGAAATATGGATCCCGAGAAGAGGGAAAGCAAAGAGGTGACAGTTGATGACATATTACAATTGTTGGGACCGTTCGGTAGATTCAATGTTTACAATTATGCCATGATATTGGTGCCGGTTTACTTGATAGGGATGTATTCATCGGTTTACAACTTCGAGGTGATGGATTTGGATTACAGGTGAGCTGTTTTTATTTCAAGGAATAATTTTATCCGTATAATCAGCTAGCTATGACTTTTTTAACAAGTTTGTCTAAAAACTTTTTGTTGTTTATACAAACTAAATAAATTATTCTCTACATGCCGTGTTTCGTATAAGGTACTCTTTTTTATTTAAAAAAATGTATTTTCACTAAGTAACCTTGTTTGATCTAATAGCATTAAAAATATCAACTGCTCCAAACGATGACTGAAGGGGCATGAACCCAACAGAATATAAATATTTTTCTTATATATTTTATGGTATTGGAAATATTTAACAATACATAAAAATATAATTTAAGTGCCAGTGGGAGTCGCACGCGTATTATTTCTAAGTAGGCGCGTACACGCCATGACTTGACTACTCGACCGGCGTGGTCAAGTTATTTAAATTTTTTTTTTATTGCCTTGTTATTCGCATTCAATAACGGTGTTTTAGTATTCCCAAAACAGTTTTATTGACGTAAAAATATTTTGGTTTTCACAACTGGCCTTGACTAATATTATTCTTATTACTTACAATAATAATAATTTACTAACTAGACCACGGAGGGTCTAGTAGTTGAAACCACTTGGTGCCTATTGACCTGGAGGTCTGGGGTTCGATTCTCCACAGGGTAGAATTTTTTTTGAGGAGTCCAGGTGAAGCTTGCCTCCATCATTGATTTTATCGTCACTTACCATCAGGGGCGATGAACACCATGAGCTTCCCTGCTGTGTTTAAAAATAATCATATCCTCTCGGGATATGACAATATTGATTATATGATATAACTCAAACCCAAGTTATAAGGGTTGCAAAAAACGACGAAGCGCTTCGACGAAAGGTAGGTAGGGCCCTTGTGCTTATTTCGCTCTTCTTGGCGAGGCACTAACATGCCCCCAGATGAAACACTTTATTGCACACGAAGATATAAGTAGGTATATATGGAACATAAGACAGATGTATAATTCAGGCGGCCTTATTGCTAATAAGCAATCTCTTCCAGGCAACCTTGGTCCAAGGAAATACACAAAGGAAACAACGAGTGATAGTTGCAGTGCAGTAGTGGAAATGGACAAAGGACTATTGTTGAGAAGGATTTAGGGATAGGTTTTTTTTATGGTATAGGGGGCAAACGAGCAGACGTATCACCTGATGGTAAGTCATTACCGTCGCCCATGGACACCCGCAACCCCAGAGGAGTTACAAGTGCGTTGCCAGCCTTTGAGGAAGGAATACGCTCTTTTTTTGAAAGTTTGAAGGTCGTATCGGTCCGGAAATACCGCAGGCGACAATTCATTCCAAAGTTTGACTGTGCGAGGCAGGAAGCTACGGGAGAATCGCGCAGTTGTGGACTGCCAACCATCTAAGTGATGGGCATGGATTTTTTGTCGCGTGGAACGATGGCGGAAAGAGGCGGCAGGTATAAGTCCGAACAATTCCTCGGAGCATTCCCTGTGATAAATGCGATAGAAGATGCATAGCGAGGCGACATCTCTCCGCAGTGCCAAAGTATCAAGCCGATTTGATATTTCGACAGGCAGTCGACGATTCGAGTCGCTCTTCGTTGAATGCGGTCCAGTGGGAGAAGCTGGTTTTGGGGTGCCCCAGCCCAAAGATGAGAACAGTATTCCATATGAGGCCGAACCTGCGCCTTATAAAGCTGAAGGCGGTGCGCCGGAGTGAAATACTGTCTCGATCTATTGAGCACACCAAGCTTCTTAGAAGCTAATTTAGCCTTACCCTCTAAGTGGCCACGGAACTGGACTTCGCTCGTTATGTCGACACCAAGGATCTCAATATTGGCTGAGGCAGTTAGGGGGATGCTCTGAAAGCGAGAAGATACGACAAATGGCATTTTCTTTGCGGTGAACGCGCAAACCTGTGTCTTTGTAGGGTTGAAATGAACCAAATTAAGTCGACCCCAGTTAGAGACTTTCTCTAATGAAGATTCAATTTCGGACACAAGTTTATTCCGGCACTCAATGACGTTTTCCCGAGAAATGTTCGCACGGCCGTTATAGAAGGTGTCTTTCGTGCTGTCGTCTGCATAACAATTAATGCCGCTGATTTGCAAATGCCGATCATTTCGGAGTATAATTCACAACTATTCTGACTTCGTGATTGACGGAAAATATAAATAGGTAACTTAATGAGGATTTAGTGTAATAATATTACACTAAAGTTAATTTCTCTTATTTAGTACCTACAGTAAAATAAAATTGATAATGATTCTTACGCTACGTGAGATATCTTCAATCAGGTTTCGATAAAAGGGTATTCTGTTCTCAACCACGCAGAGATCTTTGATATCTAGTTCAAATTAAACGCGCGACGTGATTTTTTAATGGACTGCGAATAAAAATTTGCGGAGGTCGGTGGCGTAGTGGTTAGAACGCTTAGGATTCGATATTGAAAACAAAGCAACATTCGCCATAGTTGGACCCTGGATAGGTGACCAAAACTTTGTGCTCTCGAGTTCCTACGTGCTTCGGAAGGCACGTTAAACCGTAGATCACGGTAGCTATTGAAACCTTTCTCTACCCATCAATGCATATTAGGCCAGCGTGGTGGTGTTATGGCCCTAACTCCTCATGTGTTTCTTCCATGTAGGAAGACCTGTGCCTAGTAGTGGGACCTATAAAAGCTGTGATGATGATGAATAAAAATTGCTCTTATAAACGATACGAATATACTGATCTATATACGAGTAGGGTAAGGTGGGGAACAGTGTTACATGAAGCACACTGTTATAATGCATATAATGTCCATTTTTTTCATTGACTTTTGTTATGTTGGTATACGGTTTTGGTAACTGTTTTTGAGCTTCAAATTAGTGACAAATAGTTTTTTGTAAACATAACTTTAAAGACTCAATAGATTTTTTCCGGTTTACCTCGCTTGGAGCATAGAGTTACGGGACACTGTGTGACACTGTTTTTTGTATGAAAATTATGTAGTTTTAAAAGAAAATTGTGCAAAATTGTAAGAAGAAGCATTAAGGACTTCACAGTGAAAAAAAATAATGATAGAAAAGCTATTCTAATGATAGAAAGTGGGATAAGTCTCCGAAAGGCAGCAAAGGAGGATGCCCGATTTTGCCCCACTATTAAGGTTGATCATCAATAAAGCGGTAGTTCTAATTAAATATATTTTATCAAAACATGATTTTCCAGTGTAATATAAAACAGACAAAAGCTACGGTTTTTTTCTGCAAAAAATTTAAGACTTATGCATTTCCTGTTACAAAATGGCAACTTCATATTTATGAATTTTTTTCGTTGTAGCTACAATTACACTTTTTTTAATGTTATGCATTATTTCATTCATTATATTTAAAATATTTATCTATATCTATACAAATAAATAAAGTTGTAGTGTCTGTTTGTAATGACAAAATAACAAGATTTTACTAAATGCGTATGAATGAATATCGGGTACCAATAACAAAAACACAATTTAACTTTTTTTGTCTGTCTGTCTGTTTGTTCCCGCTAATCTCCGGAATGGCTGGACTGATTTTGATGGGACTTTCACTAATAGATAGCTTATTAGGTATATAAGGTATAACATAGGCTACTTTTTATCAACGTCAACAAAAGTTACTATTTCACGCGGACGAAGTCATGGGCACAGCTAGTTTCTAATAAATTTCATCATACATTTCATCATTTCAATAAAAAACAATTTTTTACAATGACAAAACGTTGACAGATCGCATAGAATTTAAAACCCCGTTTTCCACCTAAGCAAGCATGCTCTGACGATAGTCAAAAACTTTAGAGCATTTTAAAAACTAATTAATCGCGATAATGTTGAATAATTATGCTGCAAATCAGTACTAAGGTGGAACGTGCCAAAAATAAGTCTCAATTCCCTTTATTGCTTGTCACGTTGCATTCTTTGCGATTTTTGTTACGGTAAGTATATTGATAGTATTATTGTAACTGACTTTTAATGATCGAAAGTTCGGCATAACTAGTTTGATGTCTTGCAACAATATGAGTCGCTTAGGTTATATTAAGAGCAATTTTTATGAATATCTGCGAAACTGCAGGTTTAATTAAAAAACAATACTTGTTTTCTACGCAATGAAGATAAACGTTTAAAATGAGCCTAAAGTTGTTTCTGTTTATGGAAATTTGTAAGTGGGGCAAGTCTCCATACAAAAGTGGGCATCATCCTTTATAAGAAGAATGTTAATTGACATTGCAAAGATATGTAAAAAGCAAGAAATAATAGTCAGAGCAGGTTCTACACGTTCCCAAAGAATATTAAAAAGAAACTAGCTGTCTCCGCAAACTCCGTGTCGCCGTAATAATAGTAGAAAAAAATTCTGGAGATGATCTCCCTTATCACCTAGGGATTTAAAAACTAGCCTACGACCTATGCTCAGACCTACCAAATACACACAAAAAAATCAATCAAATCAACAAACACTGTGACACGAGATTTTTATATATTAGTTTTAACACTTGTTAGAAACGTTTATGTTTTCTCATATTGTTGATTTTTCCTTTACTTTAATGTTGTAATATAGTGCCCCTTGCTATGTAACAGTGTACCCCATATACGGGACTGAGTGTTACAATCGACTGATCTTATTAAAATGCCATTTAATTATTTTTAACCGACTTCAAAAACGGAGGAGGTTTAAATTCGATGCGTATGTTTTTTTTTGTGTATGTTACGCGATTACGCTGCCAATTGTAAACCGATTTTCAAAATTCTTTTTGTATTCGGTAGAGTATACTTCAAGGGTGGTCCCATAGTCACCAAAGTTACGATCTGATGATGGGATCCCATGAAAATCAAGGAAAACCCTTCAATTTTAAGGTGTGTCCAACTTATTTGGTTTGTATGTTACACGATTACTCCGCTAATTATGGACCGATTTTCAAAATTCTTTTTGTATTTGATAGAGTATACTCCTGGGGTGGTTCCAAGGTCACCAAAGTCAGGATCTGATTATGGGATCCCATAAAAATCGAGGGAAACGCTAAATTGGGGTTTCTTTCACTTAAAAGATTTTATTCACTAAAAAGTTAAAAATAAAAAATATTTTACAAAAAATAAAACACGACATCAAAAACACTGAAAGTTAAAAATAATATAAGAATAGGTACATACAACATCACACTTCTATATTGAAGTCGGTGACAAATTTTAACACTTTCTAGGAGATCATCGTTTGGCACCGACTTCAATATAAAAGTGTGATGTTGTCTGTACCTATTCTTATATTATTTTTAACTTTTCAGTGTTTTTGAAGTCGGTTTTTATTTTTTGTAAAATATTTTTTTGTTGCTAATCATTGTGATGCTTAAATAATTTTAGGTAAGGAGAGACTATTAAAGTTTATATTCATGCCACTTATTAGATGATTATATCAATGTTTTCTTCACTACAGTGTCGTTTGTTTTCATTTTTTGTAACACTGTTCCCCATCTTACCCTAGGTATTGCCTATTCTGTCGCAAAACAGCAGCGCTTGCATTGCTGTGTTTCAATTTGAAGGGTAAACCAAGCAGTAAAATTAATTGCTACCTACTGTGACTTAATACCTTATGTCACAAGTTTGTCACTAAAACAACTGGAGTACAGATGGCCCTTTTAGGGGTTATAAATTTGCAAATAGTACAAGACAACACGTGCTTACTAACTATAGCGACTTACCTAACCCAATTCACGTAAACACAGATTTAGAAAACGTTGCAGCCCCCCTAGACAAATGCCACACTAACTTTTCTGCGGTCTTTCCGCAGAGAAAAATGTATGGAAATGACATAAGCTGCGGAAAAAATAGCGTGAGGTTGTCGAAGGCTTATGTCATTTCCATACGTTTTTTTCTGCGGAATGACTGCACAAAAGTTAGCATGTGATATTTGGCTGTTCAGAAATCGTTCGCTCGAAGTCCTACTCAAGTTTGATATTTACGTATTACACAGCAGCACTTCAATGACACCTACTAGATAGGTACAACGTTTACAACTCAGTAGGAGTGGCTGGCTTGTATAATAATATGATACAAAACTTTATTATCTATGGGTGTTATAAACTAACTCCGTAGTCCGAATTGCGCTTTCTGTGCTATTGGTAAATACCGATTGCAGTGAACATATTCGTGACAACGATAGCAATGTGTCGTCATTAAGCCGTGTTAACAGCACAAAAAAAAGATGCAGCAGCGTGTGCGCAAATGTCAAAATCTAAGTTTAATGATAAAAACATGATTAAACATTTGTTTTGATTTGATAATATTGTATCAGCAAAAATTAATATTATGATTAAATTTCCAATTGATGTCTAAATTTACCATTAAAAGTATATATTTTTAAAAATAATATCTACATCGGGTCCCCGATGAACCCGAAACTAGTCGGACAGAAACCGACATACTTCGTGAGTATAGCTGTGATGTAGATATACAGGATGGATTTTTGAGATGGGATTTAAAGGGCAGGTACATTAACCGTTATAGTTACAAGAAAACATTGTTAAGCAACCATTCATAACTTTTTAAGATATTCTGATCTGCATTTTGGAAAAATGTTACAGATTTTGGAAAAATGTTACAGTCAACAAAAAAATTCTTGTAACTATAACGGTTAATGTACCTGCCCTTTAGGCGTGGGCCAGATAGAAAAGGCGCGGGCGAGGCGCACCTGTGGCGCGCCATCGGCGCACCGCTTCTCTCTGTTTTGTGCCCGTCCGTTTTCATACAATTAGTATGAAAGATCATTCGACAAGCTTCCAGATGGCGCGCTACGGTTGCAACGACGGGCGCGCCGGCCGTCGCACTGCTGGCGCGCAGCCGCGTACCTCAGTCTATAGTGAGTTTTGCGCGGGACCGGAAGTTTCTTCTCCTTCTTCTTCTCCTTTGCAAATTGGCGAGTTGCACCAGGGCTAACATGTCTTTGTCGTCAGAGGAAGACATGTTGTTCGATCAAAATCAAACTCTTTAATGGCACCAACGTACTCACTCGCTGGCGCACCGTAGCATACAAGCGCTGTTCGCGCCCACGGGCGCGCCTGCAGCGCGCTGCGAGTGCGCCACCAGGTGCGACTGATGCGCGCCGCGCCGCCTCTGTCTGGCTTGCGCCTTAAATCCCATCTCAAAAATCCATTCTGTATATTTTTAAATAAAAATTCAAGAACTTTTTTCGATAGGATTTTGTTTTTAGCAAAACCAGCCTGTCAGCGCACCTCGGATCACGACAAATATTTCAAACTGTGAACTGTCATAGGTTTGTTATTTGTCTAAGTCTGGAACTTTGAAATCACTCAAGATCGTGCTGCATGACGTAGCTCCATTGCCTTTCCTTCATGGAAAAAAAATTCCTCTCTTGAAATTATTTTGATTGAAAAGCTTAAAAAGTTATTGTAAACATTTCTTTGCAAATGAACCGAAAAGCCATTAAGGCAGATGGAAGTTTAAGTAGTGTTTATGAAGCTGCATTTTGGTTTAATCTTTAAATATGATTATAGCAAGATTATAGCTATAAAATACCTACTTACACTTTATGATGTTGATACGTAGTTATAACTTGATCATTTCTTTGGGGCTGATAAGAGCTCGGTGCTTAAGGCATCACAGTATGTTGAAGCCGCGGGTTCGATTCCCAAGACTAAATTCTTATTCATTTTCAATTTGAAAGAAACATTTTAATAGAAAGTGCAAAGTCACCAATTTTAAAATTACCTTTTATTTGATATTAAGTCGTAAGATTTGACATTTAGTCGTCAGCATCCGATAGAATACCTTTTAGACAACGTTTCAAGCGCGTTTTTCACATGGACAAATAACTGAATACCGTTAGGAGACTTTAAAATCGGTTCGTTTGACTTACGTGAATACGATATCACTACGATTTTAATTACGAGAATAGAGCTACGCTTATGAGTACAATTCATAAGCGTAGCCCAATTAAAAAAAATACCTTTCACCTAAGGTGATGAAAGGTATTTTTTTTTCATTTAATTAATAAAAGGTACCTACTATCATAAAATATTCATCGTGAAGATATCGCTCATGTTGTAGCCACCATTCTACTATTCTACGAAGTGCAACTTTACACTTGCATTAGCATAATTACTTCAATCACTGCAATAAACCTCATTCGAAGGGTTATTGTAATCATCACTATAAATCCAAAATCAACGGAAAAATGTTTAACGATCACTAAGAATGGTCGCTTCACGAAATCCGTTCATTGTTGGTTTTTTTGTTGTGAATGAAAAGATTAAACTGAGTCACGGCTGATGTTCGCAAACATGCGAAACTGGCGATTGACCTGTTCCAGAAGTCCTTCGTCATCTAACGGCGTCTTTTAACAAACAACACAATTTCATATTAATCTGATGCATCCAATACTCGAGGCTTTTCGAGTCATACAACTGACAAAGATTGACAGAATGTTACAGAAAAGTCATATGAATTGTGTATTTTTGCGTCAAACAATAAGGTAGTTAAATTCATTTATCAGAAAAATTCAGTTATATCACTTCCGCGTCCCGCCCCTGGCACTTTACGTAAATTAGCTAGTAACAAGGTAGGGAAGGTAGATACCAAATTTCATCTAAATCCGTTCAGTAGTTTTGGCGCGAAAGCGCGACAGACAGACAGAGAGAGTTACTTTCGCAGTTCGCATTTATAATATTAGTATGGATTTGAATGAAAAAGCTCTATATTTACGGAAAACGGAGTCTCTACACGATCACTGCGACATGATTATGTTTCCGGAAACGGCCACATGGGTTTTTAGGGTTCCATATCCAAATGGCAAAAAACGGAACCCTTATAGATTCGTCATGTCTGTCTGTCTGTCTGTCCGTCCGTATGTCACAGCCACTTTTCTCCGAAACTATAAGAACTACACTGTTGAAACTTGGTAAGTAGATCTATTCTGTGAACCGTATTAAGATTTTCACACAAAAATAGAAAAAATGCAATAAATGTTGGGGGTTCCCCATACATAGAACTGAAACTCAACATTTTTTTTTCATCAAACCCATACGTGTGGGGTATCTATGGATAGGTCTTCAAAAATTATATTCAGGTTTCTAATAATCTAATATCGTTTTTTTTTCTAAACTGAATAGTTTGCGCAAGAGACATGTCCAAAGTGGTAAAATGTGTGTCCACCCCCCCTAACATAACTTCTAAAATAAGAGAATAATAAAACTAAAAAAAAATATATGATGTACATTACCATGCAAAGTTCCACCGAAAATTGGTTTGAACGAGATCTAGGAAGTAGTTTTTTTAATACGTCATTAATCCTACGGAACCTTCATGGGCGAGTCCGACTTGCGCTTGGCCGGTTTTTTAATGTGTTTAAAGTGGCCATAGGGGAAAGGAAACAGGAGCTTATTATGTAGCTTAACATCTGAAATGACCGTTTTCGGTTCGACAATCATTGCTGCGTCAATGATAGTTCTGTGACTACTGTCTTTTGATAAGCAGTGATGGACTGACCTCTATTAAGACTTCATTGGTTAGTTATATAAGTGACTGACGCCAGTAGATTTCGGCGCTAGTGCTGGGGCTCTTTTTTGAATTTTCATTCATCTGGCCAGTGAAGAATCATTTGCCTGGCATTCAGCGTACATCGTGCGTCTTCTGCGCTCGATTTCAGCTTATATTCGTTTCGTTTTCGATAAAATTACAATAATTTGCGTCGTATTTTTTTATTATTTTCATCGAAAAACGAATAAAATGGTAGAGCACTTTCTTGGCAGTTCGTACGTTTTGTCTAAATTGAAAATGATCGTGATTAATTTTTAATTAGCTCATTACTTTGCTAATATAATAAATGCAAAAGTAGCTCAATCTATCTGTCTGTAACAGTTTCACGCCTTAAAAGCCTAATGAATTTTAACGAAATTTTGTATAGTGATATCTATAGCCCTGAGAAAGGACATGAGCTACCTTTTATAGCAAAAATAAGTTTCCTAGAGATGTGTGATATAGCCGAACTTATACATATATTATTATTTGAATTCCATTGAGACAAGTAGCGGGCAACAGCTGGTATTCTAACAAAAACAGCTATTCAGAGTCGAACCAGCTATTTGGCATTGAAAATAATTTGTTTCTAAAGGTAATTAATCATCATAGACCATTTAGATTTTTTTATCGAACTAATACGGAAATCGTTGAACGTCAATGCAATACTTTGCTGCTCTCTGACGGCATATCTACATAAATATTATTATTTGATCTTTTTAAAAGAAAGATTTAATTTAGATGTTTTTATGAATAGATTTTTTTAGCTAGTTGACTATCTGTTGTCATTTGAGATTTTGGAATTTTTATTTTATTTATCTGAGAAAACCTTCACTCTGCTGAGAGACTTTAAATTCATTATTCTTATTAAACTATTTTAAACCCCCTCCATAGTCTACTGGTTGAGACCACACGGTATTATCTGGAGATCCTGGGTTCGATTCCTTATAGGGGCAAAAGCTTGGTTTGGTTACTGATAAGGATCTGAATCCACCTGGCTAACTACCGCCGTATTATTTTTTATTTTTATTATAAGTTTGTCGCCATAATAATAAAGTTAATTCAAAATTCTAATTTTCAAAATTTGTTTAAAGGGTAAGCAAAAGTGTCTATATCGTTAGAGTCCGTATTATACGTCTCCACAATACGATGTAAAATGTTTATAATGTTGTACTATAAGGATAAAATACATGAATAATTGGCTCTTGGCTCTTATTTAGTCCCTCATTTGTTGTTCAGCAGCATCAGCAGAGTGCACCATTGCTGGTGGAGGTGGGTTAAGGTCCCGTAGGCCGTAAGATATTATGTGGAACCACTCCCACTTGTTTAACTAAACAACTAAACTTCTATCTGAAACTAATGTGTCAGTTATAATTATGTCAACGACAATAATTCGATTAGAAAATCGGTTGCTATTGTCTCGCCAAAGATAAGAAGGGCAAGAAACTAGGTAAATTATTTCTTTGTTCTGTGTAAATTACCAAATATTTAGTCTATTATCAAAGCGCACCAGTCGGACTTTTGGTCACAGATCACTCTACAAATGAGAATGATATCGAAGAGTAAAAATCAATAACATTAATTTGCATGGTAAATGCAAATTACACTTTATTGCACAAAAGTATAAAGTAAAGGGCGTCGGTGGCGCTGTGAACTCGGTACTTGCCTTCCAATCGGGAGGTCGGGGGTTCGAGACCGCCATGTACCAATGTGTTTTTTGTTTTCGAATTTCATATGGACATTTGTCTGGCGCTCCTACGGTGATTACATCTGCGAAGAAATTCAAGGGTGTATGTGAAGTCGACGAATCCGCACTGGGTCAGCGTGGTTGACTAAGGCCTAAACACCCTATCTTAGCGTAGGCTCGAGCCCCTCGGCGGGGACGTATATGAGCTGTTATGATGATGATGATAAAGTAACAACGTCGTGATTTTCTAAAATTATAACTTATTGTTTTGACATCGAGACAACCTATCACTACAGCTTACCTAATTAAATAAAGACCTTGAAGCCTTCAGGTAGATAATAGAAATATATTGACAGGAGTTTCTGATTGCGGCAACCGAAGTGTTGATACGACGAAGACGCCAATACGGAGCGTGACGGAGTTTAACATTAACACATCTGAAGTAAAAGAGCAATGGAGACAGACCACTATCTAAATGCACCGATATAAAGGGGAGGTCCATTAAGGGGAGGTCTGTTTCCAACAATAGACTTCTCTCGGCTTTTATCATGAGAATACCAAAAGCAGTAAAGTTATATACCTTGCTGTATACAAAGCATATTGGTATTCAAGGTAGACCGATGATCTGGTGAAGGTCATGGGAAGCCGCAGAATGTGAGAAACGCAGAACCGCTCAGTTTAGAGATCCTTAGGGAAGGCCTATATTACTAAGCTGTCCGTGACTACTTCTGCGTCGACTCTTGACTTGGATCTTTCCGAGATAAACTCTAAATTTTCGAGATAAAAGCTATGACTGTCGTGAGTATGACAATAACCATCCCTAACCATATTTTTAGTTTGCAGACAACGCAATGGTACATGTACCATTTTGAGCTTTAGAGCTTTGAATTCGTTTATTTTCCTTTTTATTTTTGATCCAACTAAGCAAACAAGCCGACTTCGCCTCAGTTGGCAATCACATTATACATGTGGTTCCCGTAAGGTTTGCCAATTACAGCCTCTACAACGCCCATAGTGTACGTTGCCCAAGTATGCTATAAGATGTATACTCCAGTAGAAAGAAAAAAGGAAAAAAGGATTTTAGTATACCCGTGCGAGATCGGGACGGGCAGCTAGTTTTTAATATGGCAATGGCAAACAAGCCTTTGGACCGTACCTGTCAATGGCTAGACAACAGGCGTGTGCGGACTTTCCCTGCTGAGTGCGGGGCATACCCACTAAACCAACATCGATATCTATCTTGTCCATATGATAGTCAGGGTAATTCGGGGTCTGGGTAACCCCAATTATCCGGACCGTGGCAAACAATGTGATGTAAGCAGTTACCACAGCCTGTAAAGGCTGCGAATCACTCAGTCCTCCCGATTAGCTCTAACGACATCAAATGATAACTCACGCCATAGACCCTATGCTCTCGCGCAAGCACCCAGCGCGACCTGTTTGTTGATGACCTTGACTTTGTTTTATGACGTAATACATGCTTTCAGCCCTCGGTATAGCCGCTAGCCTGCCCAAGTAGGCGGTGCTAAGTGCACCGCCTACTTAGTCCTGTGGTGACCTTCTTGGGTAGGTCGCGCATCTTACGCTCCATGACATAATGTCATGTTTTAATGTATTTTAATATCGAATTAAGACATCACGCGATTAGCATCGATCGTCTTGTGTGGTTGAGAGTCACCAAGAGACAGCCTAAGAGAAATGTTGTATTCGCTATAACTGAATAAATACATATGAAATATGAAGAATTGAAGGAGTTTGTTTAACAAACCCCCTTTACGATCCCGGAGCGTGCGTAGGGCGCTACACGGTGGAGGCGCCGGGTCCCTTGGTGTCGCAACAATATATCCAGCCTTTAAAAACAGTATTACAATGTACTCCAAAAACCAATATTGAAAAAGTTCAAAAGATTGATTTAATAGGTTTTGCCAAACTAGTGCAATGAGCACAGTCTAGAGCCAACGGCCTCGCCCGGTCCATTGTTGATTAGCAATGGACGCTGTGTCGACTTTTGTCATCCGTTTTGACACATTTGGACGCTAAAATTGGACACCTATTTCGCGATAGCAATCAAAATTACCCAGCTCGGCGGCTCTGTTTGATATTTGAAATAGTAAATTGCTTATCAATTTTTTTAAACTTCGCGCTTTCTGTACAGAATGTGTACATCTGGTTATGAAAATACAGGTTACATAATTATGTATGGCATTAAAAGGAAATCTTACGGGGCGTTTTTTTTTTCATACAAAAGTGTTCTCCTGTTTTCTTCCTGGATAATGGCAAAAGCTGTTCAGTTTTTTTCCAAAAATTCTTTGGCCACGATTTGCATGTTTTTACGTTTTCCTTTTCTTTTATTAAGTTAATTATTAAATTGCATTTAAACTTTCGAAAACCTAAAAATTGGTCAGATTTTGTGCTGTATTCAAACATCCAGGAAACTGATTTGACGAGATTATGTGAAAAAGGCAAAACAAATAAACACAGCCAAAGCCTTTCTTTAATTTTAAATGCAAAACGTTTTTTTTATGGGATAGGGGGCAAGCGAGCAGACGTATCCATCCATCCATCCATCAACAGCTCATATACGTCCCCACCGAGGGGCTCGAGCCTACCCTAAACTAGGGCGATTAGGCCTTAGTCAACCACGCTGGCCAAGTGCGGGTTGGTCGACTTTACACACAACCTGTAAAGAAATTCTTTCTTCACAGGTGTGTGCAGGTTTCCTCACGATGTTTTCCTTCACCGTAAAAGCGTCGAATAAACGTACATATGAATTTAAAATTTGAAAACACATTGGTACGTGGCGGGGTTCGAACCGCTACCTCCCGATTGGAAGGCGACAGCCTTACGCACTACGCCATCGACGCTTGTTTTATCGTATCACCTGATGGTAAGTAATTACTGTCGCCCATGGACACCCGCAACCCCAGAGGAGTTACAAGTGCGTTGCCGGCCTTTGAGGTGGAATACGCTCTATTTTTGAAAGTTTGAAGGTCGTATCGGTCCGGAAATACCACAGGCGACAATTAAATCAGTCAATCAAAAGTAATTAAATCAGTCTAGTTTTAGAAGGGAAAACAGGGGACTACGAAACATCTATTTGTGTACTTTTCATAGGTATCTCATATTGTAGAGATGTCTGTTCAGCTTGCCTTAATCATCACGCTCAGGTGGCCCCTGTTGAGCTTCAGTAGCTCGTCAGTGCGCTTACGGGAGTATGGTACGATTAGTGCTTTTGAGTGTGTTAACCCAGGCGTTCTTTGCCAGTCCGCTTTTGCCTCTTGGAGGAGGTGGGTATTCAAATATTGCATAGCCTAGTTGTTTGAGATACCACAAAAAGGCTCTGGGCCAAACTGTAGTTCTTGACCCCAGCCCTTGCTAGCTCATCGGCTTTTGTACCACTATAACCTAACCACTCGTCATCAGTTGAGCAGCCTGCTTGTTTTACAACTTTGTTGCGTAAAAAAGCCGACCCTGGATGGTTTTTAGCAATTATTATACTGATTTTATTATTTTTCATGGCAGATCTCAACAATTCACCGTAATAATCAAAATCCCGTAATCCCGTAATGCTCCACTACAATCCGATCCAATTGTTAGGTTGGTTGCAGATGCGCGGTGCCTGAGTGCGGGGACGAGTTCTACAACTTCACCGTCCCTCACGACGACAGCGGCGCCCCGTACAAGTGTCTCCGGTACCCCATCTTCGACAACTACACCACCGAGGTCAACGGGAGCTTCTGCGCGCCCTTCCACTTCGACACCTCCACGGAGGTCGAATGTGACTCCTACGTGTACTTAGAGGATCACTCCATTGTAAAAGAGGTTGGTTTTTACATCACTAAGGCCTAAGGCCCAGCTAATGTTAATGGGTAAGCGCAGCCAATAGGCGTTTGCAATAGGATCGTGCGCATGACATGAGCGATGATGCGGTCAGTCTGCGGAGACACGGAGTAGCTCGAGTAATCGCCAGTGGTACTCGCACACTAGCTTTTAATATAGCACTGTGGCAATACTACCGAGAAATCATACTCGATCTTGCTAATAAATTACATTGCACGTTATATATTTATTACTCACTAGCTGTGCCCGCGACTTCGTCCGCGTGGAATAATAACTTTTGTTGAAGTTGATATAAAGTAGCCTATGTTATACCTTATATAATTAGCTAGGTATCTATTAGTGAAAGTCCCGTCAAAATCGGTCCAGCCGTTCCGGAGATTAGCGGGAAGACAAAAAAAAAATTAAATTGTGTTTTGTTTTTGAAAGGAAGAAGAAAAGAAAGAAAGAAATATTTATTTGGCCACACAAAGAGAAAAGAATGGTAAACAAAAAAAATTGCAGGTAAGCCAAAAAGGTACCCTTTATACAGGGTGGAAACTTTCAGCGGGGCAGTAAGGAGAAGTACCTAATCTGTTCCAGATACACGAAAATGGTCTTAGAAGACTATCTATATTTTTTTATGGAATTTTATTCTCCATTCACAGATTTTCAAAAAAAATTACAGTTAGCAAGAAAATAGCCATTTTACATAAAAACATTTTTTGATGCCAATCGATCCTGTTTCTAATACTGATCAAAAACTTCTATGGGACCAACCATCGTTGGAGTACACAAAAAGTCACAAATTGCAAAAAACTTTTCCCCTACATTTTGTAAAGAATTTGTGTAACTGAAATACAAAAAAAAAAAAAAATAATCACGTAGCATTTTACACATATCAAAAAGAAGGCGTATTAATTTTCTTTTTTTTATTAACTAACATAACTTGATGATGTTATTCTTATTTAAAATCTTGCTGTTTCTTGCCCTACAATATCAAGTGCTCGAAGTGACCGCCATTTTGACGAATACATAAATTGATTCGTTTCTGTACCGACCTAGTGGCTGCTGACAATTTATTTGGATGAATTCCATACAAAATTGTGGTTAGTGAGTCTTTAAGTTCTCGAACACTATCGTATTGCTTTTTGTAAACCTAGCAGTTTTCAGGTAGCCCCACAAAAATAAATCTAGAGACGTTAGATCTGGACTACGCGCTTGCCAAGAAATAGGACCATGTGTTCCTAAAGTTCCTATCCATTGATCACCAAATTGTCAAGATTGTTTTTTATTTAATAATAACGCGTTCGAAATTTTAATTGTTTTTAAACTTATCTTTTCATTCAGTCAACAAAAAGATCACAAAACAAAAAGTCACTAAAAAAACTTTTGCGTAAAATTTTCATACAAAATGTACGGGAAAAGTTTTTGCAATTTGTGACTTTTTGAGTACTCCAACGATGGTTGATCCCATAGAATTTTTTGATCAGTATTAGAAACAGGATCGATTGGCATCAAAAAATGTTTTTATGTAAAATTGCTATTTTCTTGCTAACTGTAAATTTTTTTGAAAATCTGTGAATGGGGATTGAAATTCCATAAAAAATTATGGATAGTCTCGTAAAACCATTTTCGTGTAGCTGCAACGGATAAGGTACTTCTCCTTACTGCCCCGCTGAAAGTTTCCACACTGTATATACATACCCATAAAAACTTGTTATTTTGACATTACAAACAGACACTTCAATTTTATTTATTTGTATATGTCTTCCTCAGTAATGGGTTGCACGTTATGTATATTTATTACTCACTAGCTGTGCCCGCGACTTCGTCCGCGTGGAATAATAACTTTTGTTGAAGTTGATAAAAATTGCCATGTTATACCTTATATAATTAGCTATCTATTACTGAAAGTCCCGTCAAAATCGGTCCAGCCGTTCCGGAGATTAGCGGGAACAAACAGACAGACAGACAGACTGACAGACAGACAGAAAAAATATATTGTGTTTTGGTACCCGTTGTATATTCATACCTATTTATTAAAAACTTGTTATTTTGACATTACAAACAGACACTTCAATTTTATTTATTTGTATAGATGTATAGATGACAACAGATATATGTATATTAGTAATGTAATGGACATAAATAACATGTTACCATAATGGTTAACTTATACATTTAATGATTTTATGAAAATGAAAAAATACATTAAAAAAGATTCACCAAGTTTTTTTTTATTTTTTGTTATACCACTCAAAAACTGGTATTATCCGCTATAATTTTCATATTGTGGGCCTAAGTTAGTATGGCCATCTGCCATTCCCCTTTGACACATATTCCTAAAGAGTGAAAAGGACAGATGCTTTTGTCGATCGATATTGTGTCGATCGACAAGTCCATGCTCGCAGGGCGGCTTCGCCGATTCCGCCACGTATGACGTCCAACCGTCGCACGTTCTCAAAAAAATCGAGACTGGTGAAAACGACCGGGGCAGACCTCTGTCACTATGCGTATTTCTACTAAATAAGCAAAAAAGTGATTAAGTAGTTCCTATTTCGGCCGCGCGCACACTTATCTTGACTCTGTGCTTGCGCGCACTCTACGAGTAGGTAAGTACCTACATAGTTACACTCAACCAAATGGGCATGGCGGTGTTGAATTGTTATAACTCAAAACAATCACAATTGCAAAAGTACCTCAGCAAATCATTTGGTTTTATTGTGGTTTTGAACTGCAATTACTATTTATCGTTTATTATCATTCCACTATTGCGGTTGCCTTACAAATGAAGCTTCTGGTAAGATCACAATATGTCAATTTATTTTACACATCATAAAATGATTAATATGGTGTTAGGTAGGTATACAGCACATTCAATCAAGTAAGCATTTCTGAATTGGAGATTTGAACCTGTGGGAGAATAGTGTCGTCGAGAAATTTGTCGTCGCGTAAATTTTACATTGCGTTCCCTTTACCGACTAAAGTTCTTTTTACCGTCCAACACCAAACTAATGCTCATCCAAGCTCCTCTTTTAAGCACTGGATTATGCCGATGTTTGTTTCACCGATGTTAATCAAGACCTTTTAAACAAATTAGACCGTCTAATAAACAACGGCATTCGGTTTATTTACGGGCTACGCAAATTTGACCACATCTCCTCTTATCGCAGGCAGTTGATGTGGCTTCCTGTTCGACACCGCAAGAGTCTTAGAATTGTTTGCACTCTGTACAATGTCCTATTCAACCCTAAAGCTCCCTTCTACCTTAAATCCCGTTTCCAGTTCCTTAGTTCCTCACACGATCGTGACCTCCGTTCATCAAACAACCTAATTCTGAAAGTTCCCGCTCACCGCTCCAGTTTCTCCTCGTCATCATTCTCAGTCACAGTAGTTAGGCTTTGGAATGATCTGCCTCTCTGCATACGTACGGCACCCAGCAAATACAGATTTAAGAGGCTGGCCCGCGAGCACTACTTAAACTCACAAACCTGATATTGTAAGAGCTAATAGGTATATATTATATATATTTAAATATCTGTATATATATATATATATATTATTTATATGTATGTATTGTAAATACTTATTCAGGAATAGGTTATTTTATCTAATAACGCATATATATTGTTACATCTTTTTGCGCCAAATACTTTTATTTTTTTTACTTTCCGTTCGGTTGACTGGTAGAGAATGCCTTGTTGCATTAAGTCCGCCCTTTGTACAGTTTTAAGTGCAATAAAGATTAAATAAATAAATAAATAAATAGTACATTATGATACGAGCGCGCTATGTTGGTCATTGCGTACGAGGCAATATTGTGCGCGAGCCGCAGGCGAGCGCGACAAGAAAGCAGAGTACGTAATGACCAATGCGCGCGTGTATTATACGACGTTTTTCAACACACTTGTGAGGAAAATAAAAGATCTTGTGGTATTAATATTTACCTGAAAATTACTGCGTTTTTTTGTCAATCTTCCACTGCATGAAAGTATCGTATGCCGCCAAGTACTTATCCTTTGACTTTGGCGGCAACAAACTATTACTCGCGCTTTGCGCCTCCATAATTATTTCCGGTGGAGTTAATAATATGGATTCTTCTTCACTTGGACTCGACATATTTGTAGATAATCAATTATCAATTACAACAAAAAGGCAATTTCAATAGCGGGAAAATGCCGCGCGCCTTTTTTTTCACGCGCTGCCTGGGCATGGCTAAACTCTTCATGCAGCCAACAAAAAAGGGCCAAACAGCCAAAATTCATAACTAAATAAACCGAATATTTTAGTTTTTAAAAAACAAGTTTGTGTGAATTTTTAATAATTTATTTTAGTTATACCTACTTATTATTTTTTTTTTAAATGTCGTTGTTAATTTAATATTTAAGTAACCAGTAGTAGGCTGTTCATTTGTTTCCTTTTGGCATCCGCATAAAGTCGTGTTAAAAAAAAGTGTATTAAGCGACACATTTAAGAATGGACTGCGGACATACATTTACTTTGCAATCTTGAACAAATTAGAATTTGTCATGTTAAGATTACCGCACTTGTGCGATTATGTAAAGTGAAAAGCACTCGTGTTTAATATACTGAATAACGGGTCTAAATGCAAGGTAATAAGACCCACTTTACGAGCAAGTGTGTTGAAAATAAGATTAATGATTATAAGAATGGAAGATGGTTCAAAAAAAGAACTCTAAATGATTGACTACCATTTGTCAAGAATCGATGCCATCTTTTTTTACGAGATCTTTTTTCTTTCTGCGAGATAACATCCTCATAAAAGGAGGCGACAGAGTCCCATTCCCATTAATCCCCTCAGCCAGCATTTTTCTCGTAATTACTGACAACGAGAAGCGCCAGCTTTTGAATAAAATAACATAACTGTTGACGAGTGTGCAAAACGAGATGAAAGTAAAACAGGGAAGATAAAAAACTTACTATACTGGGTGTCCCATTTCTTTTAACAGTGAGTTTAGACCAATGTTAATATTTGTTTACCAATGTTTATTTTTCCCGGAAAAATAAATAAAAAAACTTAATTTTGTTCATGTTACGCAATCGGTGCGCTGACGTTCGATGACCCAAACAGCTGATTCCGCGCGTAGTATGATGAAAATGTAATACGATTTACATTTTGTAGTTTATTTTTTGTGTAATTATTGTTTTTTTTTTCAGAATATGATTTGTAAATGTTGTCTTAGTTATATTACACTTTGTTACAGAAAATGTAGAAAAAAATTGGAAAATTTATGAATTTTCCGGAAGAAAATTTTAGTGATTTTCAAATTAGGACCATGGTCTGAACTCACTGTTAAAAGAAATGGGTGACCGTCACTTATACCCGGTATATTTCAAAGTGGAATGATAGACATAACAAAGGTCCTTCTAACGATCGAACGTTTAAAATCAATGTGAAAATCTTACGGTTTACCACGAATTCCTTTAATTTCATTGATTCAGAGATCAAAAATATTATCAGCCTATGTAATCATAGCATGGACAAAGGTGCATAACGAGATGAAAGCCAAAATGGAAAAAAAATAGTTGTATAAATTGAAAATACCCATACGTTTCAATAAAAAAAAAACGTGAAATGCATGACACCTGACAAAAGTGCAAAACGAGATGAAAGCGAAAAATGATAAAAAGTCTAAAAATGAGTACTTAAGTACCAAAAAATTCAAAAGAAAATTAGTAGAAATAACACCAGCCACCTGACGAAAGTGCAAAACGAGATGAAACCAAATAAAGATACAAAATTAAGGATACAAATACCCATGGATTTATCAATGATAAGTCCATGCAAATACCTGTCTCATGTCTTTTTAGATACCTACCTAATGTAAAAACTTAAGCGCTCCACACACAGAGGCGGAAACGGGACGGGAAGCAATTTACTCGCTCCGCGGGTGGTTTCTGAGTGGCACGGTCCATAGCAACACGAACATTACAAAAAAATCCGCCTCGCTTCATAATAATGCATAATGTTTTTTTTAAATACAAAAAAAATCAAAACAAAATTGTCTATAAGACAACGTAGAACGATTGCTTTCAAATCGTTTCTAGGGAGCTCTGCCTCTTTTGGATGAAACAACTGACTGCAGTTGGTCAAAAAATCTCAAGAAAACCCGTTCCACGTCAGTATAAATCGAAGTACGTAAGTAATAAATCGAAAACATCCAAGGGAAATGTTGAAACAACATTTCGTCACATGAGAAATGGTAAGTAAACACTTAACTGTGTTAGCTAATGCTTGACCATTCGTGATAACACCGTCAAAAAAAACAAAAATAGACAACGGAAACATGTGCTTCAGAATAGAACACTATTTTGAAACGTTGCTTATTTGTTGGTTTCGTTAGTGTTTCCACTTGTTCAGTTTGGTGAACAATAAAATATGTATCAGTTAATTTATTTAGTTATATTTATGTATTAGGTTTCAGAAAAAAACGCAACTTAATTGCTTTGCTATTAATTTTGTTTTATGGGCACATCTACCACATTTGCTCTCTGCACCCCCTGAATATTGACTGGTAGAAAATGCTACAGACATTAAGACCACCGCTGTACACAATCATCATCATTACAGGTCATACAATCATGTCGCCACCGAGGGGCTCGAGCCTATACCCTGAGTTAGTGTGTCTAGTTGTTAGTGAACCATGCTGACCCAGTACGAATTGGTCGACTTTACACCTTTGAACTTCTGCACAGATGTATGTAGGTTACCTCACGACGGTGTTTCCTTCACCGTAGGAGCGTCGGACAAATTTACATATGAAATTCGAAAAACACATTGGTACATGGCAGGATCGAACCCGGGGCCTCCCGATTAGAAGGCCAGTGCCGAGTCCAAGCGCCTCCGACGTTCAATGCACAAGAAAAATTAATAGATTAATAAATCTTAGCACAATCGTAGCTTAAAATGCCATCCAACTATTACTCCCATTGAAATGGGAATAATCCAGTCGAACTAAAAATCCCTACTTGGGGTCTGTCCTGGCTTGATGGCACTCGGAATAGAAATGGAATATAAAAAAATACATATACCTACCAATCTCACTCTTTCTGTTTGTCTCTTCTCTCCAGTTCATCTGGGTCAGATGCGTATGCGCCGGAGAGCACAGCTCCCTACAAGTGCGGATCTACCGTTGTGGGCACGATGGGCATACCCTAATAACCCTAATATACTTGTGACATTCGTCACAAGCCATCTCTCCTTCCTTTTTGCTTCCTTTCTTCCTTCCATCCTTCCTAACAACACTTCTTTTCAACACCCAGTGCACCCTTGCCATCACCCCACTTCCCAATTTCACACTCTGGGAGATGGAGCAAGAATGTATCAAATCGCATTTGCGAGCTCCACCTCCCTTTCAGTCGCGAATCACTCAATCCACAAGAAAAACAAATAAAAAAGATGTGACATCACACTTTTAAGGTCTTTTAGGAACGATAGGCTGATGACACTATATCCAATCCAATACAAAAAAACAATGAATCTTGGTCAGGGCAATGGTTTTGTAAACATCTATTTTCGGGTGGCTGTGGCCACAGCCTTTTTTGAGGGCTGGATCCGCGTTTTCGTCGATATGACATTTTTTCTGTATACATGATTAAATGTTTTGTACAATAAAAAAAATAAGAACAACAATTTCAAAATTAAGTAGAAGATGAATAGCTAAACTGTGGCATTGACCAAAAAAATGACATCACTACGAATTTAACTGAGATATTAAACATGAATGACTATAATTTTCGCAATGAAATTTATTTTTTTAACAAACGCATGTACAATTACAGCACCTATCCAATCACACTTTAAAAGAATAATGTTAGTTTAGAGATCAACGAACAATTGTACACATTATTTAGAGCGCAATTTTAGCTGAGTTCATTTTAAATTATAGGCATATGATATAATCTATTTTACAACCATCAATACAATTTTTTTCAATTGAGAGTCTGATAATTTAACTACGATGATATTTATTTCTTGAAACGATTTGTAAATCCAATTTTATTAACGGTACCTGTAAGTTACTATACAGTTGGTTACAATTTGAAATTAGTCAGAAATTGCACTTTATAAAGTTACTGGTTTATTGTTCCTAAACCATCCCTCTTTAAGTGCAGTGTAGTTTATTTCTTGTGTATAACTGCTTCATCGAAAAACAGTCTCATAATATCCTTACTAAAAGCCGGTCAAAAGCGAGTTAGTCTCGCGCACCGAAGGTTCTGTACAAACTTATCTAACTTTAAAAGTTCTTAAGAGGATTGTGAAGCTATAAATTTTCATACAAAAAACGATAACGCTTTTCTCCCTCTTTACATATTCCAATTTTCATAATTTTTGGAAATGTTGTAGATATAACGAATATCTAGGTTTGTACGTTTTGATTTTGAAGTAATATTGCTCAGAATATGAATTATTAGCATCTAAATATCCATATTTTAGACTTAAAAACTACCTCGAAAATTTTTATCGTTTTTGACTAAATTACACTGAATTACAAAAAAGCAAAACGTAACAACATAGATTAAGGTATACTGAATCTAACGAGACTAAAATTGTCTAATTTCGTAAAGATTTAGGGGGGTAAAACAGTTATCGCCCGAAACAATATTTCAATAAGATATGATTGCTTGCAGAGATTTCTAAACAATTGCCATCTCTTATTATATCGCAGAACCAATAATCATACCATGGTCGTCGCAAAAGTTTGAAGGAGTCTTCTACGATCGTCTATCTATGTAAACAACAATATTTCAATAAGATATGATTGCTTGCAGAGATTTCTAAACAATTGCCATCTCTTATTATATCGCAGAACCAATAATCATACCATGGTCGTCGCAAAAGTTTGAAGGAGTCTTCTACGATCGTCTATCTATGCAAACAACATCGGGTGAAAATGTGGTTTGATGTAGCAAATTTATGTGACACTAGCTGTGCCCGCGACTTCGTCCGCATGGAATAATAACTCTTAGCAAAAAGTAGCCTATGTTATACCTTATATAATTAGCTATCTATTAGTGAAAGTCCCGTCAAAATCGGTCCAGCCGTTCCGAAGATTAGCGGGAACAAACAGACAGACAGACAATTTTTTTAAATTGTGTTTTTGTTATTGGTACCCGATATGCATTCATACCCATTTAGTAAAAAAATGTTATTTTGACATTACAAACAGACACTTCAATTTTATTTATTTGTATAGAAGATGTATAAACATCTTCTGTTAACTATAAACAACCAGATATTAATAAAAACACCTGTAATATCACAGAGATTCATGATTGTACAGATTCATTGTGATTGTGGTGGTAACAGACCACCTCCTTTTGCTCTTCTACATATTACTCTTTACCCAAAACATGAGAAAATACTTTCTCAACAGCAGTAATTGATCAAGCGTTGATACATCAACATCTCTTTATCTTAGTTGTATTTTAAAAATTGTTTAATGAAAGCACAAACGTAATCACGCAATACCACATTCAGATTTGATTGAAAATTCCACATTTGATTGTATCGACTAATTTGCAGACACGTGTTCATGTTTGAGAAATAACCTAAGCAATCAATGCAAGACTGTGGCAAGGCGCTAATGTTATCGCGCTAAATTATTGGCTACATTTATGTACAGTCAAAATTATTGCATTTATTAGCATGTAAACCGGTGATCCCAAACACAACAAAAACTTCATGTCAGAGACTTTTTACCTTATACGGGGACCTTTTATGAGCGTAACTATCACCGCCTTCAGGTTTTTGTACAAAACGTGGCTCTCCCTAAAAAAAATCTATAACCTCAGTTGGAGTAAGTCATGTCTCCTCCGTTTCATATTCCGTTACATCTCGTATTTTTAGTTGCCATTTCTTATCGCAATCACAATTAGTAACATCTCAATCTTATCGTCACAATTTATAAAACAATGAATCATCTAACGGATTGGTCACATTTACGGTAAGTCACATTTTAATACAATGAAAGTTTACATAGACTGGGTCAGGCCTCCGTCACTACGCGTTTAGGTACAAGGTAAGTACCTACCGTTCCGCGCGCATGAGTGTGCAAAACCAGTGGAGCTGCCACGCTCTTGCTGGCTTAATGCATGTTCACATCATACTTTTTCAAGATCAAGTGCAACAATTCAAGAAACAGTGCAACTTCTGTACGTAGTACTATTAACTACTGTATGACTGGGTGCAATTAATCACGTATGCATTTGCAGGGAATATTATTGAGCAAATAATATACTATCTATATATGTGTCAATGAAAAAAACATAAAAGAAGAAAGAACAGAATACGACAAAGACAAATAATATACAATCTCTGAAGAAGTCAGTAGTGCATTTTGAGTCAAGCCCGTCCTAAATTAAATAAATTCTTTAAAAAAAGCAAAAATTATCTGTATATTATCATAATTAATTAATTAAATATGAATGAGTACTAGTCGATATCAAGTCCTGCCTTCGATATTTTTCTATAATCTGTGGATTAAGGTATATGAGGAATAGTGTTGATATTCTTTCTAATCGTTAGGAAATATCTGTCAACCTATTTATGAAAGAGGCGGATGCCGTCATGACGCTGGCTAATTTCCCAAAGTACCAAGAGTGGGTAGTTATATTTCTAAATCACCCAATCAAAAGAACCTAGTAATTTTAGATCTTTGGTTTGAGATCATCGTCATCATTGCCGCAGAGATCCGCTTACATTTGAACGTAAGCCTCCTAAAGGATCCCTAAATCAATCTGTCCCACTCGTCCATCCAGCGGCATCCCGCGAGCTTCACCAGCCCCCTCACCATGATCGCTCAAAACAATATTAAAACCGCACTAAGAGCGGGATGGCGCTATATGCAGCAAAAGCGGTGTCTCTTTTCCAATATTGTTTTAGCCCTGCTATAAGCGGTCGTGGTAAGGCCTCTGATCGTTAATTCACCAGGCTCAAAGCTGCATGGCGAAAGCGGGCATTCTTACAAGCAATGCCCGACTTCTAGTGACCCTGCCGTGGAGGCCTGCGTGCACGGTTGGCCCCATGCACGCTGCCGTGCCGTAAAGTCCTCCATCTGGGGATCGCCCTAGTGTTCTCAGACAATCCCCCCTTGGCGATAGCCCGACCGGGTGGTCGAGATTACCCGGGCGCGCGGGTAGTGTATAGCAAAGTGAACCTTACCCAGCACACCCATAAGGGCACGGAGAACACCGGAGGGTTTTAGTGGGTAGGCCTGGCACTCTACCGGGTTAGCCTCACACACGCCTGCCGTCTAGCCAACGGCGAGTACGATGCGGTCGCGAAAAAAAGGCTCAAAGCTGCGTCTCCCGGTACGCAACGTGCATTCCAGAAAGATGGCTTAATATAATGCCCAACAAAAATGAAACTTGACAAGATCGCCCATTGGATACTTAACCCCTCTTCTAAAAGCTTCCCTACAAGATCATCTATTACATAAACTTCTGTTGCCTCTTACAGTTCAACCTCGCCTGTCAAGACTGGAAGCGATCGCTGGTCGGCACGGTGCACAACGCCGGGTTCTTTCTCTCGATCCCGCTGACCGGGCTGATCTCGGACAAGTACGGGCGCCGCCTCGCCGTGGTCTTCGCGTCGGTCTCCAATGGCGTGTTCGGCCTTATCCGCGCTTTATCGCCCAATTACAACATGTTCGTCGTATTCGAGTTCTTGGAGCCTGCGTTTGGAGGGGGCGTTTATACGGCGTGCTTTGTCTTAGGTAAGATTTCGAGTCTTTCACACAATTTTCTGATTTATTAGGAAGATCGATGAATGAAAATTCTAAGTGAAAATGACATATGCCCGATACAGCATTTGTTCTAATGGAAGTCAACAATTTTACGGCCATCAAAATCAAAATATTCTTTTTTCAAATACGACTTGATAGAATGCGCTTTTAAATCGTCCTAATTTTTTAGCGACAACATTCTATTACTGATAAAAAATATTTTACAAAAAATAAAAACCGACTTCAAAAACACTGAAAAGTTAAAAATAATATAAGAATAGGTACAGACATCACACTTCTATATTGAAGTCGGTGCCAAACGATGATCTCCTAGAAAGTCTTAAAATTTGGCACCGACTTCAATATAGAAGTGTGATGTCTGTTCCTATTCTTATATTATTTTTAACTATTCAGTGTTTTTGATGTCGGTTTTTATTTTTAACTTTTTAGTGAATGAAATCTTTTTAGTGAAAGAAACCCTAATTTAAAATTAGCGTTTCCCTCGATTTTCATGGGACCCCATCATCAAATCCTGACTTTGGTGACCTTGGGACCACCCTTGGAGTATACTCTATCGAACACAAAAACAATTTTGAAAATCGGTCCACAACTGGCGGTGTAATCGCGTAAGATACACACAAAAAAAACGCATCGAATTGAGAACCTCCTCCTTTTTTGAAGTCGGTTAAAAATGTTCATTGGATGTAGTTTTTGCCACGTTTTACTCTGTGTATTATAGAAAATTGTCAGTTCTACATCTATGAAATGATTTTTTGCCTTTTGATAATTATTCAAAATGAATATAACATCACATTTTAACTATTACGTACGTGTTCATAGTAACTAATATCTAAGTAAAGTCGCTAAAAGAAACAAAACCCAAAACATATTTATACGAGCAGGTACGTAATTAACTATTTGCGCTTCTCTGTGGCATGATCGCGTGCGGCTACTTAATTTCAACCTCAATCGAGAATTCAGACTTCAGTTATGTGTAATAGCAACAGATTTAAGTGTGCCGCGATGTTTACAAAACGATCACCGAATTCCATGAATGCCTTTTGAGGAAAACGGCAGTCGCTTTATGGGAACTACGATACAGAATTGTTTTATAAATACGTTTTTTTTCGACGCCCTTCATTGTTGGTAGTTGTGCGTGGCTATACCTACACATCACTCATACGCACTTACTTCCGCACAATCACTCGTAACCTTAAACTGTTTTGATCGATCGTGCACGTTGAACTACAGAAACTATACATAACTCGCTTCCCGCTGGCGGCTCCGCCCGCGTTATTATTGTTTTCCCGTGGGAATTTTACATTTTCCCGTAGGACAAATAATTAAGTAGCCTATTATACAAAAGACTGTTATTTATATTTAGGAGGATAATAAATTTCTTAGAAATTGGAGGAGATTTTAAATATTTTCCATAGAAACTTTCAACCCCTATTTTGCACCCTAAAGGGGCGAATTCCAATAAACCATGAAACACGTATTCAATGAAATGTTTTTAAGAGCATGAATCTCAAGTTGTATCAAAATCGTTGCTAATTTAAAGATTTTTCCATACAAACTTGCAACCCCTATTTCATCCCAAATTTCACGTTTCTACCATTAGCAGTTACGGCTGTGCGTGCGTCTATAGATGGGAATTTCTCCTTTTATATATGTTAGATAAACGTCTGGCTCATTGTGAAATCAGTACGATTGCAAAAATCCTGATTATTTGGAATTCTTACTTAATTGCAAATTGTAGGAATTTTAAAAACAATAGCAATTAAAACTGGCATTCTAGCTAGCTTTTCCGATATTTCCCAGGCTTTCGACAAGTTCGTTTTGCTCGAACTCACTCGTTTGACAGTAACCAGACTAATCCAACCTAATACTTTTGAAACGAAGTTCCATATAGGTCGTTGTGAAGACAATTGTGCTAGCCGTCAATATACGATACAAAAACGTTACAGCTCATTCATTATTAACTCGAAAATTCATGTGAGATTCTATGTTTGTAGCTGCACTCACGATCACGACACAGAAGAAAAATCCTAGAGAAGAGCGACGTTTTTTTTAAAAAAAAAACAACGCATCGGAGATCGAGACAAGATGCATACGATTTTCAGAGATTTTTCTAGAGAATCGCTTAAGATTTTTAAATGAAAGCCATATTGATCCTAAAAAGGAGAAATATGTATTCTTCAAATATTATAAATTTAATAAAATATTTGTCGAATAGCATAAATCGTTCGTTATCGTTCGTATCGTTCCTATCGGGTATCCCACGACACCCTATAGGAACTTAGCTTATGTTTTATAAAAATGTTCCTGTAGAATCTTCATTGAATGTTTGCAATCGTCCTGATTTCGCAATAGCCCTACAATATATAGTTAGGTATAGTTAATTTGAGTAAACACAACATAAGAATTATGTTTTTTTCTGCAATACGCTCACGATATCTTTTTACATACGAGTTACGACGGAGAGGCTCAGGCAGGATATCAGTGATTATTACTAAGAAAAAAACTATCACGAATATTACTTTGGCATGTATTACTGCATCAATACAACACTGTGGCGGCTGTCCTTTTGCTACAGTAGAATTTATCACAATAAATTTTTCAGTAAAGCTTAAATTAAACTTATTGACCAAATATAATTTTCTTTTAATCTGTGAACTCAGTCTGTGAAACTTTAAATATGTCTAAACCAACATTTTTGCCGTCTTTTCACCTTGGAGGCTTTACAACAGTACCTGTTTGAGCTCGATCGACATTTGTAAACTGGAATGCTCATGTTTATGAATAAAAAAATTATTGTTAATTTTATTACACTTCTAAGTTAATAACGTGCTAACCATTCATTGTGTGAATATAATTAGCAAATAATTATATTAAATTAGAAACAGAAGCAGCCTATTTCTGGACATAATATTTGGTTTAAAATGCTAAATAAAACTTTGCAAGAAAATTAATTAGATCTATAAATACGAGTACCCTTATATAATTTATTTGGGTGAAGTATCTTTGAAGGTAGGACAACCCCCGGATGTTGGGCTACCGATTCAAAATTCAGTGATAAACGCAAACATACTGATAACTTCACACAAAATAATAGGCCAGGCCTGGAAAAAAAATCTAGATACGCCAGTGTTTTTTACCTAGATTTATCTGACATCGTTCAGAATTCTTCTATTTCGAAGTTATGGCATGGTTATGGCGTTAAGATTCTAATGTTAAGAAAGAGATTGTAAATGACTGTTTGATGCCAAAATAAAAAAAAAATAAAAAAGACAATCTTTGATGTAGCTTTCAACCCTTCTTTCAATCCCTCTTTCACCCCTTAAGGGCTGAATTTCTAAAAATCCTTTCTTTTTCCTCGTCTACGTCTTAAATACAACACCCTGAAAAAAATCTGCTTTCTAGGGCCGGGCGGTAATGAGTCAAATTTTTTTTACAAGCTTTTATTTACCTTGCCATCTTCGTATGTAAGTAACTCATTTTTTCAAATCTTGCTAACCAATTTTAAACAACTTCCTGATATTCGATTGACTTGAAATTTTGTATATGCGTTTGATTCACGTGACAATACATTATAATGTTCAGCATGACTTGATGGTTCACCCAGGATCGGCTCGCAACGAAAGAACTCCTCAATAGTTAACAGTATGGACTTGAAATTTTACACGTGGCTACAGTTCTAATGGCAATGCAGTATTATAATCGAAATGACCTGATGGTACACCCAGGATCGACTCTCAATGACGTAACTCCTCAATAGTTAACAATAGGGACTTGAAATCTGTATTTTAGATTTTAGATATTTTAGGTTGCATTGGAATATAACGGTTCTAAATCAACATCTTCGACTAAAAAGTAAAAAATAAATTAAAAGTAATTTTTTTTAAAACCATATTTTATGCCTTTTTATCAAATGCCCTAAAAAGAATAAAAATAAATTTTTCGTTTAAAACTTTTACTATCAACTTATAATGTTATTACACAATATATCTGATAAAAAAGCTTGTCGCGAGTTTTACCTGAGCACCTAGATAAACAAGTAAACTAAATACTTACGAGTAGGTCCTTAAATCTCGCGACAAGCTTTCTTATCAGATTTATATTGTGTAATAACATTATAAGTTGATAGTAAAAGTTTTAATCGAAAAATTTATTTTATTCTCGTTAGGGCATTTGATAAAAAGGCATAAAAGCTTGTTTTTTTAAAAAAGTTTTTTATTTTTTATTTATTTTCATATTCAAATTCAAATTCATTTATTTGTAAACATAGGTGGTACAATAAGATGGTACAGTAAATATAGGTAGGGTATCACTATGTTCGGCGTCACCAATACAGGCGTACAAATTTTTTATTTATTATTAAATTAATTACAGACGTGTGCATAAACATATAAAATATAGCAAATTACTGAAATCAAAAAATATTAAATGTCAAAAGCAAAATTTTTCTATCAAATGTCAAATCTAAAACTAAATATTAAGAACAAATTTAAGCAGAGATTTCAATATTCATGAGTCAAAGTAAAAAATTGAAATCTTAAGGCTTACATAACTAATTAAAGAGGTCACAATTAAAGGATATTGTCATTAATAGGTATTAAGAAATGTCATGTTTATCAACATGTCATGATTATCATTTAAAAATTCTGTCAGGGTATAATATGCTTTACTTATAAGTAGTGATATTAACTCCTTACGAAACTCAAGCATATTTGCATCTTTTATTTTCTTAGGCAATTTATAAAAAATTATAGGAGCCATACAGTAAAAGCTCTTTCTTTTGAGCTGTCTTACAAAAAGGTGCAATCAACATATTTCCATGACGGGCGCCTATCCTTGATTGACTAAAAGACATGGTAGGAAAAAGATGTGGATTTTTTTTACATACATCGCTGTTTCATATACTATGCAGAGGCATGGTACTGTTAAAATTTTCAAATCAATAAAATGTTCTTTGCAGCTATCAGTTCGTTTCAGTAGTTTTATGGCCCTAATACATCTTTTTTGACTTTTAAAAACCTCATTCTTTTTGTACAGTTACCATAGAAGATAATACCATAACGTAGTATGGAAGCGATATATCCATTATAGGCTGTTAACACTGTCTCTATATATTGGTTATTTTCGTGAGTGTTTTAAGTGCATAAATATGACTATTTATACGTGTACAATTGTACATAACTCGTTAGTGTTTATTGTCCAGTTCGTTTAATAGTCTATATGCAGGCCTAAAAATTTTGAACATGAGACAGATTCTATTATTGCATTTCCGTAGCATATTGTCACATTTGGTTCCTGTGTGTCAGGATTTCTGTTTTTATGTTATACCACCTTTTTTTTCCTTTTGTTATCCTTTTTCTTTGGTTGCCTGGAAGGGATTGCTGTGTGACAATAAGGCCGCTTATTGCTTCGGTTATTTCTTGTGTCATGTAATTATGTGTCCTCATGCAATAGTGTTGTGAATGTATGTATGGGTACCATATAGATTATGGTAAGGTAACAGGACCTTTCAAATTTGTTTAGTGTCTCAACTTTGTACCTACACACTCGTGATAATAAATCTTACTTAACAGACAAACAGAAAGGTACCCACGACGACTCCTCGTTGATTGTTAAAATTTGAAAAGTAAATAGTCAAGAATGGTTAATAAAAGAACCAGTGAAAGCTAACGACCGTGCACTGAAGTGGGACAATTATTGACTCTTGGCCTTCCACGGCCGTAAAAAGCCTCTTACCAGCTATGTACCTACCTAATTAACGTAAATGATACTTCCTGGCTGACAGATTAAAAAAAAATTGGTAAATCAACGACGGAGGTTGCTGTTAATATTTATGAATTAGGGAACGCCTTTCTACGCTCAACTCGGTACTAAACTAACGTGACAAGCATATTTTTTCTACAAAAATCGAAAGCAACTTCAAAACCACTTAAAAGTCAAAAATAATATAAGAATACACACAATATCAAATTTTGAAGTCGGTGCTAAATTTGAATACTTTCCAGGAGTCCACTGTCTATAGATAGCTGTGAAAAAATCATACCTACTTGTAAGTCGACGCGATCAAAAGATTTATGACCGTTTATGTAGTACATTTTGCGATTTCACAAGGGAATCAAAACCTTTAGGATACTTCCTGTGGTCATAGAATCATTATTCATTACGTTTGGCGAGAAGCAAGATCATGTTAGGGTGAAAATTAATACCGTTTATAGTTAGGAACTTTTATAGTAAGATATTATATTTGTACGGAAACCTCAGTGCTTACATTACTATACTAGTGGACTCGGCAGACGTTGTTAAACCTTCACTGGACCTATTCAAACACGCACAGAAATTCCGTCAGAATCTGTCGAATCGTTTTTGAATTTTAGCGAGACTAACACACAGCGATTCATTTTTTTTATATATAAGACTAGTGGGCCCGGCAGACGTTGTCCTGCCCGATTACAGCGCCACCTTTTGGATCAAACTGTACATTTAAACCTTCCTTGGACCTATTCTAACACACACAGAAAATTTCGTAAGAATCGGTAGAGCTGTTTCAGAGTTTTTGCGAGACTAACCCACAGCGATTCATTTTTATATATAAGAAGAAGAAAGAAGAAGAAGAAGACTAGTGGGCCCGTCAATCGTCGTTCTGCCAAATTACAGCGCCACTTACCTAAATGACAAAAATTTTTTTTTTGCTTTAATAGAAGCTCATTCATATAATAAACAGAAAGAAAAAATCAGTTTTCGAATAACTATAAAAACAACCAAGATATAAGATATTAAAGATTTTTCTCCATCTTTTTCTAGCGAAACGGCAATTTACAAGGAGTTTATATGGCTGTACTCAACAATGACGTCACGGTTCATGTCGGATCTCTCTGTCTAATCGCCTTCAAATTAACAACTTAAAATGCTTGTATCTAATGTATTTCTAAGCCGATTTAAATTCTGATTTCACAGGACTGCATCTTTTTCCACGGTATTTTAATATTTAATGACGAGACGTAAAAATTAGAATTCAGTCATCATCCCAATTATACGTACAAACGTTCACTGGACCTATTCAAACACAAACAGATATAATTTCGTAAGCCATTGAAGAGTTTTTGCGAAACTAACACACAGCGATTTATTTTTATATGTAAGAAAGAAGAAGAATACAATTTGTAATGAATTCTTAACAAGATTTATACAATATCGCCGATATATGTATAAATGCACGTGTACAGAAATTCATGACGGCTTCATAATATTTGACGAATCATTCTGTTGAATTTGCAATACAAACAGCAATTTCATGCAAATATCAGACAATCCTGATATTCCGGATACCGTAAAAATAGCACTGACGTCCATTCAACGATTTTAATGAATTTCACGTGTAACAACACAGGTAAATATAATAAATTTATTAAAGTGACTGTCAACAAATGCCAAATGTTTAATCGGCATTTTAAATTCATAAATCGACTTTTAAAAATATTTGGCGAAACTACGCACGTGTTTTTTTTGTTACTGTTTTTATTTTTTCTATCATCAATCCTAAATGTAATCGTTATGCCCGAGTTTTATTCACAATAAACCGATTTA
This sequence comes from Schoenobius gigantellus, assembly GCA_963935595.1. Lineage (NCBI taxonomy): Eukaryota > Metazoa > Arthropoda > Insecta > Lepidoptera > Crambidae > Schoenobius > Schoenobius gigantellus. The sequence continues at coordinate 28,412,959 of OZ012554.1, forward strand.
TAATTGAATTCTAGAAATCCAATGGATAATCGAATTCTAAAATTTTAAAGCCCCTAATTAATGGTGAACGTGTAACGTGGCGAGGTTCAGCGATACCAAATTATAAATTTTAATTAAGCAAAAAAAACATTATTTTATAATTTGGAATAGCTTACATCTACGTAAAATTAATATTAACAATAATTAAAAATAGGAAACAAAACCAAAGTGAACTAAAAACCACAAAAAAGGAAAGAATACAAATTTCTTCGAAGAGGCTGAGACCTGTCCTCTAACCATGATGGCTCTTGCGAAATTCAGTTATATACCTAAAAAAATATGAAACAAATAAGCTATTTTGAGAAGGATTTAACACAGTAGATCAATTTCCCAAAACCTATCGGTCGTCATAACGCAATAACCAGAACAATTGTCGACCTCGCAGACTACGGTTCACTGCCAGCAGTTCAGTTGAATTACTAATTAAAAACAACGTTTTTGCGGGCGTTTCAGTTTCCTGGGATATTTGTTTTAGGCACTTTCTTGCGGCTCGTTCGTGGCACTAGAACGACCTGAGCATGACTTCAGTATCAAAGTCATTGCTATTTATAGAAGATGACAATTTAGCCACTTAAAAATGATACAAAACATGCCAATAGTTATTAAAATTTCTTTTCTCAAACATGCTCGGAAATGTAGGCATTATTGTAGTAAAAAGAAGACACAAAGTTTGTAATTCTTGGCTCATACATTACTTTACCGGCCTAGGCCAGGAAAGTAAGTATGAAAATTCATTTTTGGCCGCTGCTCCAATGTTTTTTAATTCATCTATAACTTGAATTATGTAACTTGTCATACAGCCAATTGCTACTATATCCCCCTTAAAAATTATAATATTTAATTTTATTTAAACTATCAAAACTGTTCTAAAACTGAATTTTCCTAAATTTGACAATTAAATTCAATTGATATGACAAGTTATTAAAGTTGACACGTTCTTTTCGGTTAAATGAATATTATAATTTTTATGGGGAGTTATTATGAGACACGTTGTATATGAATATGACAACAATTTTATTAAAATGTTGGTATAAAATCACACGAAAATATGATTAATTTTCGTTGCGAGAAAAAAAGTCATAATTACATTTTTTGTGTAAAATATGATTGGGCTGTATGGGCTTTATTTCCTTTGCGATAATTGAAAATTAAAAAGTATTAGTATTACTTAAGCAAGGCTACTATAATTAATTAATTATAGCTTGATTTGTTTTTTTATTCATAATATACTCATTTGTTTCCAATTCAATTCAATTCAATTTAAAATCTTTATTGCATACCATAATGTGTAAAATACGTGGTTCACAAAAAATAAGATTATTATGGACCCGTTGGGTACGCAATCGTTGAACAAGAGAGAGGAAGCTTATTATTATTAGGTACCTAACTACTATTGTCTTATTTACAGATCATAAAGCTAAATTATACGAAGATCACGGCAATCTATACAAATAAATAAAATTGAAGTGTCTGTTTGTAATGTCATAATAACAAGTTTTTACTAAATGAGTAAGGTAAACGCTGGTATACTCGTCAGTGTCCCAATGCTCGTCAGGTACCTATACCTACACTTTAAAAGGGGCTTATAATATTTCTACCAACCGTAAATGATAGAATTGTGATTGAAATACAATCACAGTACTATAATGTTTTACTATATTTGCAACACTGCATTAAAATTGTAATTGTGTCAAAAATTCGAGGTGCTAAAAGTGTGCGCTCAGAAAAAAATCAGTAATAGTATAGTTTGGCAACTAAACTGAGCAACAACCGGCTCCTATTTTTTACATAATATACCGCTTCAGATATTTATACGGTAAGTGTGTTTGTTTTTTAATAATAGTATAATACATTTTCTAACACTATACCTATTAATTAGTGCTAAATCTTGAGAATTTATTTTTTTATTGCATGTGACATTCATTGGTACTCGCTTATGCCTGTTTTGCCCAATACTCGTCAAAATGTATGTAGTTCTGACGGATACTGGGGCGAGCATTAACAAAAGTACCTTAACCCGTCATTGTTACCTTATTTCTCGGTATTAAGTTTAATTTTCCTTTGACATTATAAAAATCTTATACTTAGATAACGACGGATATGGGGACGTTCGTTACAATTGTACCTGAGCCCATCATAGAGCTCTTATTACCTTGAATTATGTACGATATTCGTTTGAATCAATTTGTTTTATTATTGGATAAAAAGTAGGTATCTCTATATGTACAGTTTTTTTAAATTCAAATAATTTCTTGAATTTTAATATTAGTTATAGTTATATCAGTATAATAGTTTCATTATTATGATTACATTTTTATATGGTTCAGTAACAGCTTCATCATCATCATCATTTCAGCCACGAGACGCCCACTGTTGGACATAGGCCTCTTCCAATGATCTCCATACCGATTGGTCCTGCACCTCCCGCATCCAGCGGCTTCCCGCGACCTTCACCAGATCGTCTCCCGGTATGCGGCCGCCACTCGAGGACCTTTCGGCCCAACGGCCGTCAGTTCTACGAGTAATGTGTCCTGCCCACTGCCACTTAAGGTTTGCAATTCTTTGGGCTATGTCGGTAACATCTAGTTCTTCTACGGATTTCATCATTTGTGATGTAATCACGTAGAGAAACCCCGAGCATAGCCCTCTCCATTGCCCTTAGTTCTTAGCCAAACATAGTGGCAGATTATACTCCTCGGTCTTCTGTATAACCTGCCGCAGCGTATGGATGTGGTCTATGGTGCAGTGAAAAACGCAGATTGTTTGTTGAAAATTATATTTCAGGAAGAGTCTCATTGGATAAATATACACGAGCTATCAAAATTAGAGTAGAAGTATGAAATACATGTCAGATTCAAAATTCATATTAGAAAAGTAAACAAGTATAAAACTGCCAGTGTCCTTATTAATGTCATAAGTTTTAACATATGGTACTATAGCCATTTCGGAATCCGGCTTTATCGGGAGGCTGGAAGTCGTCGAACCTACTTGCGAGATGATTTGTAATGACCCTCGAGAACAGATTGTAAACATGACTCAGGAGCGTGATGGGGTCTATGGTTCTTCAACTGGGCCCTGTCGCCCTTTATGAAGAACAGTGCCACCATGCCCCTATGCCATTTCTTAGGCGTTTTGCCCTCGAGTATGACGGAGTTGAATAGCCGCTGCAGCGCTTTCCGGGCTGATAGTCCATCCACTTTAAGAGTTAGGCTGTAACTCCCGTACAGGCTGACGTTCGGGATGTCTTCGGTGTAGTGCCGAGTCAATTTGGCTCTAGGTTCTGTGGCCAGAATAACAGGTGCCTGCGATGATGCGTAAAGCTGTCCATAGAAGCGTTCGATCTAGACCATAAGTTCAGGTCGGGGTGTAATGACTCTGCCGTCCTCTGTCTTCAGCAGACTCTGACCGGGTGACAGATCTCTTGCGAACACTTTGGAGCCTTTGTTCTGCTCGATGGCCTCTTTAATAAGTTTCGTATTAAATCAGCGTATCTCGCGAGTCAGACATTAAGGCCCGTGTTACAGAACGCAATAGTCCACTGCTGGACAATCTTTCCCAGCACCAACCCACTGCTGAACAATCTTACCCAGCACCAGCCCACTACTGGACAATCTTGTCCAGCGCCATCCCAGTGTTGAGAATCATGCCCAGCACAAGCCCACAGCGAACAATCTTGCCCAGCATAAGTCCACTGCTGGGCAATCTTGTCCAGCACCATCCCACTGTTGGGAATCATGCCCAGCAACAGCCCACTACTAAACAATATTTCCCAGCACCAGCCCACTGCTGAACAATCTTGCCCAGCACTGGCCCACTACTGGATAATCTTGTCCAGCACCATCCCACTGCTAGGAACCATGCCAAGCACCAGCCCACAGCTGAACAATTTTGCCCAGCACAAGTCCACTGCTGGGAATTTTGTCCACCATCCCACTGCTGGACAATCTTGTCCAGCACCATCCCATTGCTGGAAATCTTTCCCAGCACCAGCCCCATTGATGGACACACTCATCCAGCACCAGCCCACAGCTGGACACTTGCCCAGCATCAGATTTTGGCGTAAATTTCAACTTTATTTGGTAACATAATATGAATTTATTTTGTCAAGAGTGGTTTCGACCATACTTAAGTAATCAAAGATCAAATCTTTACTTGAGCGTACAAGGCACTTCTATAATAAGCAATAACTCAGATGAACAACGATCAATGAATCTCGTTTTAAGAAACATTCAAAAATTAAAGCTCAACTTAAAACTACATAGTTTTAAAACTAGATTCATTACTGAGAATCGTTTTATAATATGGGCCTAAGAGATCTGTTTGTTGAGTCACCGACGAGCATCTTCAGAAGACTGTAGACCCATTCCACGCCATTCCTCCATCAGCTTAGCTCTTGGCTCCAAGATGTTACTTCTTTACTGAGTACGGCTGGGTTTGCAAAACTTTGCACCCGCCGTAAAGACAGCTTCCAGAATCCTGTCATGTTAAATGTCTACGTCCGTGCAGTCCTCTAGCTAGACAATCAAAGCGATTTTGCAATTCGAGTTGGAAGCGCTCGGGGTTTTGGATCTGGATGGCTTCGGCACGGAGCGATACCTTTCCGCTTTTATGTTAAGATTCAATGCGCCTCTTACTGTTCAGTGATCGCTCCCCATGTTAAACGAATTGATTACTGACGTCATTGAATATACTGGTCTTAATGAACATGATTAAGTCAATCTCATTTTTTGTCACGCCATCCGGACTTTTCCAGGTACACTTTCGATGCAGCCGTTTTTTGAAGAAAGATTTCATGATATAGAGTCCCTCTCTGTCCATGTAATCGGCTAGCATTTGACATCGGTATTTCCGGATTCCAGCTCAAAATTGCCCCACTTTCAACTCATTATCGCTCCGCTTGCCTAGCCTTGCGTTGAAGTCTCCCATGACAACGGTGTAGTGAGTCTTGGAAGCATGTACCTATTGCTCGAGAAATGTTCTCATATATAGCTTTCACTTTCTCGTCGGGGTGGGTTGAGGTCGGGGCGCAGACTTGTATGACCTTCAGCGAATACCGTTAAGTGATTCTGAGTTTAAGGTATGCCATCCTATTCGACACACTTTCGATCTGTACCTCGTTGTTCACGAGAGACTTATGGACAATGAACGCGACACCACCTTGGGACAGGTCTTCGCCCTCCCGGAAATAGAGCAGGTTGCCAGATTTAAGGACTATCGTGTTATCACCCTCTCATCGAACTACGAATAGTCCCACAATACTCCAACAAATCCTGCTCAATTCCTCCTGTAGTTCCAGTTCCTCGGTCCGCAGTGTACGCCAGCAAGATCAATGTTGGATCTTAGTGAACTTCAGCGTGCTATTATCAATTGGTGGATCGAGATGGTGGATTCTACTGGACAGAAGGTTTTTTTGAATATGTAACGAATGCTTTTTTACCCATGGGTAAAAAATAACATCTCTTTGCAAAATTATTTTGTTTTTGGATGGCCACTGCTCTCATAGGCAACCACTGAGCAATTTTTGCCGGGAAAAAACATCACTCTGATCTCTATATCTTAATGGGCCCTTCTATCCTAATGCGACACACTTTTTTAGGGCGAGGGAATCTCTTTACAATTCACAAGGGACTGTAGCTGACAAGGCTGTCCTTTGGATATGCCGTAGGACTCGGGTAACAACCCCATACCCGGCGAAACCACCTTGCGGTACCTCTCTACCCCCGGTGAAGGCATGTTCGGGATCGAACTAGCCATTTCCCGAACACACCCCTTGGGAACAGGCCCAGTGGTATAAACGAGCTGGGACTTGCCAAGGAAGGGGTTACTCGGTTGTAACCCGCCAGACGGGCAACCAGGAACGTGATGTAATATCTCCCAGCTGGTTGTGGGTTGGTTGGAACTGAATCCTTCCTGGCTGCTTAGGGTAGTAGGTGCGCACCTCAGAAGGCGCGCCTCTTCCTACCTAACCGCCTACGACGGAGCGGGGCGGCTTGAGAGTCCTCCTCCCGCGCCCGCTCCGCTGCAAATACTCCAACCGATGGATGTGGCAGTTTTCCGGCCTTTAAAATAAATATGGAGGAAGGCCGTATATGATTCATCAAAATGATAATCAGTTTGTCATACTTAAAAAAGAAAATTTCTATTAATACTTTTATATTGAATATACTCTTTGATTTTCGCACACCCTTTAAAGAAATTTATTTATAGTAAATTATTAGTCTGGGATCTGATTTCTTTATGACTTTAATATGTATAAAATACAAATAAATATTACATTATTTTATTATAACGTAAGTACCTATATGAAAAATAAAACGAATATAATTATATATTTTTTTCGTAATGATTATAATGTAATCTTTAACGTATAGAAATAAAGTTGAAGGTAGCGTGAAAAATCGACGACTTTTGGGTCAACATGACGGTTACTAGGACTAACTTGCCGACTACTGGTACAATTGGCTCCTTTTTACTTTTTTATATTACAATAAATTATTTATTTAGTTTATCTAAAAACCACTTTTACTTCTGAAAACTACAATAAATATTTTAGCAAGCTATCGAAGTTTTAGATTATTAAGTCTACAAGGTTTACTGTAACACAGCTCCAAAGTCAGCAAAGTTCAAAACCTGACGAGTACTGGGCCTTTTACCTTATCAATGTATATCGGGTCCCAATAACAAAAACACAATTTTTTTTTTGTCTGTCTGTCTATTTGTTCCCGCTAATCTCCGGAACGGCTGGACCGATTTTGATGGGACTTTCACTAGTAGATAGCTAATTATATAAGGTATAACATAGGCTACTTTTTATCAACTTCAACAAAAGTTACTATTCCACGCGGACGAAGTCGCGGGCACAGCTAGTTATAAATATTTGAATAAATAGACAACATTAAACAATATTTTAATATGAAGGGTTTTTATTTATATGGTCTTATTATTACACTAAATTTCATAATTAAATTCAGTATTACGTCTTTCATTATTTCTTCGCAATTATTGAGAAAAGCACTATACATACCTCGGCGGGAATGGGATTGCCGGACTCGTAATTATTGTCAAGGCCTTGCTCACGCTCGACCTTGAAAGCATTACTCGTCCGGCAATCCCTAACTTCCCGGCCTCTGCAGTAATGTACTATTTACACACAACAGGCAAGCTCTTGGCTTTCATATCATCTGATGGTAAGAGATTATAGCGCCGAAGATGAAAGCGAGCTTCGCCTGGACTCCTCTACAACTGAGGAACTGGGGGATTATTGTCTAGGAAAAAAATCTATCGCGATCGCTTACAATTTGACAGTCGCAATCCATACATCGCTCCTCTATAAAAGGAAGTCGGCGCAGAGTCTTTTATTCACGGCGCAGTGGCTGTCAAATTAAAGGCGATCGTGATAGATTTTTTTCTTAGACAATAACCCACCTGGCTATCGTACCTCTAATTGTCGGAACCCAACAATGGCTACAAACTAAGCAGCCAGGCAGGCTCAGGAGCTCTACCATCAACTAAACCAAACAGAAAACTTCTGCTCGCGTGGGGAATCGAACTGCGTACTTCCAGATCAATACCGGTTTGTCTCAACCCCTGACCATAGAGGCGGTTAAATTGTTTTCAATGCATGGGTAGCAAAGTAACATACGACCAATCTGATATCAGTGGTTACCGCAGCCTCTCGATGCTTGGTTTTAAAAAAACTTGCGCATTATCCACCCAAAATTACAACGTTGAGGCTAATGTTATTATCTCAGAACCTCGTTGTGACGCGCAGGCACAATATGATACAATTTGGGAAGGGAGGGAGACTCTGTACCAGAGTCGTCTGCTTGGGTTCCTCCGTTTTACCCATTTCTGCCGCAAAGTAGCAGTGCTTGCATTGCTGTGTTGCGGTTTGAAGGGTAAGATATGGCAGTGAAATTACTAGGTACTTTACATCTGATGTCACAAGTTGGTAATGTACACTGTGGTTCTTGTTGTGGAGGTTACGGTTTGCTGCGAATTTCACAAGAGCCACATGTATAATAGGTGACTGTTACCATTACCATCAGGTGGGCAGTTTGCTTGTTTGCCAACTTGCAAGCTATAAAAAAAATACTGCGGTATTCCACAATATGGAAGTACATCTCCAGTAGACTCCTTAACCTCTCACCTTCCAGGCGGTTGCATGCGACCGGTGTGACGTCACGCTATGATTTTTTTTATAAATACCTTCAAAAGAATCTTTTTCATTCTGTAAAAAGGAATGTATTAATTTATAAATTTCCTTTCGTGAGGGTATTTTTCAATTATTACATAGCGTAAAGCCACACCAGTCTCATGAGACCGGTTGGCGGCTGACAGGTCTTAATATGCTGATTTCATTGCTTCTTTAATGCTATAAATATTTCGTTGAGTATAAAACAATAAAAAGTCTATAAATTCTTGTTTCTCCTTTCAGCTCTAGAACTCGTCGGACCTAAAGGAAGGGTTTTCGTTAGCCTCCTTTTCAACACGATGTTTATCCTCGGCGGCGTCACGGTCACCTTGCTCTCGTGGTGGCTACAGAACTGGAGATACCTTCTGTTCATCATTTACACACCGGCCGTCTTCGTGTTCATCTACATCTGGGCCTTGACTGAAAGCTTCAGATGGTATTTCAGCAAGGGTCGCTACGAAGAAGGCTTGAACGTTTTAAGCAAGTCCGAGAGAATAAATAACGTTAGCATACCCAAAGACCACTATCATCAAGTCGAAAAGGAAGCGACGAAGCAACGCGACGCCAGGAAGTATGAATCCAGGGAATCGAACCAGTCCTCGTTCAAACAAATACTCACATCACAGATGATTTGGAAAAGATTGTTCATATGCTCAACTCTGTGGACGGCATCAACTCTCGTATACTACGGTCTTTCAATAAACGCCATAGAATTGTCTGGAAACAGTTACCTGAATTACATAGTGGTTATTGTGATAGAAGCACCAGCAAATGTGTGCAAACTAATTCTCCTTGATCGATATGGAAGGAAGAAAGTTATAGCAATAGCGTTTCTCCTCACAGGCTTGATACTGATCAACTATGGCTTTGTGCCAGGTAAGGTAAATTCTATCTAGTTTGGGGTAGTCCTCTAGTTCCAATTATCTTTAAACTTGAAAAAACTTAATATTAATTCAAATTACAGTATACATTCTCAGAAATATGTCACTTTGTATCTTGCTTTTTTTATTTATTACTTTTCGTGTATTGCACTTTACAGGAAATCACAAAGACTTCACCTGTCTAAAATTTTTAAGCTTATTTTGCTTGCTTGATATTCTTTGAAATTTCATTTCTTTTTTCAGCCGGCAATTGGTCGCTCGTCATGTACCTTGGTGGCAAATTCTTTATTACCCTTGCGTATAATTCCTTATACGTTTTCGCGGCTGAAGTCTTCCCGACGAACTACAGAACTACGTTGTTGGCCATATGTTCTACTATAGGGCGCATTGGATCCACAGTGGCGCCTCTTACACCATTATTGGTATGTTTATGATCATTTATGTATTCTTTTTAATTCTATTTATAAGATCAACTAACAATCGCGCAATCCAGTCTTCAAATCAATCAACATACACAACAACAACAATTAAAACATACAACAAACATTGCTGAGAGTATCGAAAAATCACCATTCACATATTATGGACAAAACATTATACAAAATATTGAATAATATGAAGAGAATAATACTGCAGTCGCATAATTATATTTGATTATTTAAATTTTCTTAATCTATACTAATATTTTAAAGCTAAATAGTTTATTTGGTTGTTTGTTTGGTTGAACGCACTAATCTCAGGAACTACTGATTCGGGGTGCGATGTCAGACAACCTCCTTGTGGTGCACCCTGGGCAACCCGGCAGATTCTCTGCCGCGGGCTAACAGTCTGACGAGAGGACCCCCATAGAGGGGGGGTGTGGGATGGCCGGGTTCAACCTGGCGGGCCACTTCGTGTGGCCACCCGCTTCATGCGGGGAAGGGCGAAGTCCCCTCTTCTTGTGTTAAGAAGAGGTGTGGCTTTCGCTGGAAGTCGATTTCGGCTTGCGGAGGTGAGGCGATTCTTATCGCCATGGTGCTTTGCACCTTCTGGGGATTTTCCCTGAGCTTCGGCTCACCGCGCGGCGGTGGATCCAGTGGGGTCTGCCGTCGGGCAACCCGTTACCCGCACTGAGCGGGCCGGGGGTTCGACGCACTGAGCGTCGGACCGCGTGGAAGACAACCACAAAAAAAAACCAACCGGGGTGTAGAGCGGCGCAATTCTGTGCCGCTCCACAAAGTAGCTGAGCCAGGTGGAGAGTCCGGCAACGGACATGTCACAGGCAGGGGGTCAGCGGGAATAAGGCCTGGCTGTTGTCCCCTTCCCCTTGTCTTGTGACGGACGGAGGAGCTGCTGGGGGGGTTTTTAGTGGGTAGGCCCGGGCCGGGTACGGTCTGGGGAGACCCACATATCCTCGTGGTTTGGCTCGACCACGAGGAATGCGTAAATGCATTTTCCCCCCTCCCAAAAAAAAAAAAAAAAAAGGAACTACTGATTCAAATTGAAACATTATTTTTATGTTGGATAGTCCACTTATCGAGGAAGTCTATAGACTGTATACCATCACGCTTAAACTAATAGAATAGGAGCTGAGTATCAATGAAAAATATTGCAAAAACGGGGAAAAAATGTACGCCATGTTGCTATTTTCCGACATTCACGCAAACGAAGTCGCAGGCACGGCTAGTGAAATATAATCCTTATACCATAACCCTTGGAAGCCCCCTGTGCAGCTGCAGTTATCCGCTATTTTTTGACAGAATCATTTCAAATCTCATAATCATGAATTAACTGACATTACAAATTTTAATCAACTACATAGTAGTGAACAGGGGCCTTACCATGATCGCTTATAGCAAGGTTAAAACATTATTAAAACAGAGACACCGCTCTTGCTGCGTATAGCGCCATCCCGCTCTAAGCGCCTTTTTAATATTGTTTTGGGCGATCATGGTTAGGGGGCAGGTCCACAGAGATAGTGTGAAGCCCATCAACAAACAAGAAAATATTCTTTTCATCCCCCCATCTCGGTAAGAGTATTTTTGCTATTCGATATTTGACCGCCAAAGCCGTATTTATCCGCTTGACGTTAAAGTAAATTTGAATTTAGAACATCGCGTGCACTAGGTATGTGATTTCAAAACATCATTAAACCTATTTACTTCCATCTCCATGGTGCCGAATTTATCATACAACTTTTTTTTAATTTGTCAAAAACAGACTTTAAACCTCCTTGGTGTACTTTTGTTTTGAATTTACTTTGCGCGCGCCATTTTGTTTTGACGTCGTATTGTTATAAATAAGAAACTTGAAAACAAGTAAAAAAAACGTATAATTTGTTATACAATAATATAAATATTTTTCTGTAATACTTACCTATCATAATGTTGAAGTAAATATGTACCTAAACTGAAAAAAAAAGTAGTATGTACGAGTAGCTTGTGATTGTAAATGTTTCATTCCCTCGCTGAGGGGGATGAAAAGTTACGTGTTGCACTCGAGTACAAAGATTTTTCACCTTGTGCTCTTTTAATTCCCTCGCTAACGCTCAGGATTCTAATTTTTGAATCACTCGCTGCGCTCGTGATTCAATTTTAGAATCCTTCGCTTGCTCGGTCATCAAAGTTGAGCACGCGGTTAAAAAGCAGCTTTGCACTCATGTATAACAAATAACTATTATTCAAATATAGGGCTCGTGTAACTCTTGAACATCATTTTCGGAACTGTAAACTATAGATTACAAGAGATCTAGCATAAAACAGAACAAATAAGTAATTTTTTGTCTTTGGATTTAGTGTAAGCTACACGCTAGGTATGACGAAATCTTTCACTGGCCAACCTTCACCTGGGTATTAAAAACGTTAGTTGGCTGGTACCGTGAACCCGGTAGTAATTAAGTAAAGATTTAAATGAGCCCCGCAAATCTGTATATTGATTGCCAACTTTTTAAAGTATCTAACATCAAATTAGGTACGTAGGCGGTTACTAACTAGCCAGTTTAAAACAGTTCTTAGTATAGAACGCTCGTTAACAGTGTTTGGTGTGCCAAAAGAAGGAAACCATTTTTCTTGGCTTCAACTAAACGAGTTAGCATTACACGTGAGGTTCTTGCGGGCACGTCCGCAGCTTCAGACAGACGAATGGACAGCGCGCTTCGCAAATTCTGATTATAATTGACTGAAAAGTCGATATCTGCATGAACAACCCTGGCAAATGTCCCGGCAAAACGCCAGCTGCTTAGATCAGCAAATTTAGTGCTAGCCGCAGTCAGTAATTTTACACGATTACTTCGGAGTATGAGAGAAAACACTCTTTTGATAGGTACTGCCACGGTAATTATTATACATATAATTTATTGCCGTGGTACTACAATATAACATAGAAGTACATTAGTATACTTGTTTCCTGTTTGTAATACGCCTGTGAAAATTCGTGACAAAAAAAATATTTTCAACGATATTTCGATTATTTTTAAAGTGCCTATTATTAAAGTAGATTTATCATAATTACACTTCACTTAACTACATCTTCAGTAGTTATCTACTTATACCGGATATAAGTGACGGTGTCCCTTTTCTTTTAACAGTAAGTTCAGGCCATTGTTAATATTTGTTTACCGATGTTTATTTTTCACGGAAAAGCTTTTAAAGCGAAAAAAAGGAGATTTCATTTTTAATTTTTGTATGGCGCGCCGGCATCATTTTTGTTCCGCTCACACCGGTGCGTTGACGTTCGATGACCCAAACAGCTGATTCTGCGCGCAGTATGATGGAAATGTTATACAGGGTGTCTCAGAAACAATGGATAAACCTTTAACTGTTGATAGATTTCGTCGAGACCTCTCTAATCTCAAATTTTGACTTTAGTAAAAATATCTCGGTATTTGATAGTTTATGATTTTTTTTAAAAATGCCACTTTTGGTTGGTTTTTAATGTGCCATTTTTACAAATACGGACTTTTTCTGATTCAGGTTTTTTTAGCTTCTAACGAAATAGTTCAGCTATCAATAACAGTGGTTAAAATTGAGCTAGCTAATCACGAAGTGCTTGGAAAAAACAATGTTCCAAAAAAAATTAAACAAGAAATTATTTTTCTTCGTGTTTGGTCTGCTACTATGTAAAAAAAATGTATGACGCTCATCCTGCCCATTATCTTAAAAAAATGCTTAGTTATTCTAGTTTCAAAAAAGGTATGATAAACTTATGATTAATGTATCTCTGAACTTTTATTACTGCTTGAATAGCAAATGGTATGAAAATTTTAAAATGATTGTTTGTCGGATTAATTATTTTTCGGATTAATTTTATTCGGTTAATTTAGTTTTCCAGTATTAAGTTTATGCTATCTTGACTTTCTGACTGGTTGAATAGCAAATAAAATGAAAATTTGAAAAAAAAAGGGTTTTTTTCCACTAATAAGCACTTAAAGCTTATTTGTAAACATTCGTTTGCGAGTCACAGAGTTGAGAAACGTGTTTTTTTTTTGTGGCCCCTGCCTGCCACATGTCTCATCCACTATGCGCAATCAAAAAGGAGCCTTATCATTAACAGCACATGAGTCATAAGCATTTGCAACCTTACCTGCTATCGAATTTCCTGGAAGGACTTTTTTTACCTGCGTCTGATCATTGGGTTCTTTGTTACGATTGTTAGTGTCCTTCTGAACTCCGGTTGTGACCCACGAGTGTTTTCTGTATTCGAGAGATTCGATAGAGTTTCGATGATTTTAAACGACATTTTGCTGTGATTTTGGACTTGACTAGCTTTGCGATTCGGATATTGTTTGTGCTGTGAAACCTATTGACAACTGGTGATCATATGGACTTGGCTAGCTTTACGATTTGGATATTGTTTGTGCTGTGAAACCTAACTGACAGCCAATACATAACACTGAACATGCCTAGACATCAGTACACGTCGCGCGAATATGCAAACATGCATTTCGTTTATGGCGAATGTCGAGGAAATGCTAACGCTGCTGCTCGTCTGTACGCAGAGAGGTAAGATTATTTATTTTCTCTTTAATTCAATCAATCTTATTTTTTTTTAAATCACACACATTTATTGCATCTTTAGTTAAACGTATCAGGATGGGTCTTACATTATGTTATCCTTCTAAAAATAGTCACACGCCGTGTTTAATTAGATTTTAAAATAAATGAATTAGTAAATTTAATAACGTCATTTTTTGTATTAGGTACCCCAACGCACGTCACCCGGACTATCGAGTTTTTGCTCGGGTACATAATTCGTACTGCGAAGGGAGGCTTCCAGGAAGAGGCATTGGTGGTGCAGGGCCAGGAAGACCAGAAAGAAACGACGATGAAGAAGTAGTAGTCCTCGACGAAATAGAAGAAGATTCAACACGTTCTGTGCGTGGAATTGCACGTCGAACCGGCATTAATAGAAGCAAAGTGCATCGCATATTGAAAAAATACCTTTTGCACCCTTTCCATATTCAAAGGGTCCAAACTCTACAGCCTGCTGACTATCCGCGCAGGATTGCATTCTGCAGAATCATGTTAAATAAAGTAAGGGAGGACCCGCAATTTTTCAATAAAATTTTATGGACGGATGAATCCTCATGCCGGAGAGATGGATATTTCAACATCCACAATCTACATAGCTGGCAAGTTGAAAACCCACATTTGATGAGGGAAGATCGGTCCCAAGTTCAATTTAAAGTTAACTTGTGGACTGGGATTATTGACGGACAGGTGATCGGGCCATATGAACTTCCAGTTACACTGAATAGTGAAATTTACCTTAATTTTTTACAAAATGATTTACCCGGCATGCTAGAAGATGTCAATTTAGAAGTGAGGCGGAGAATGTGGCTTCAAAATGATGGGTGCCCAGCTCACTACGCAATAGTAGTAAGAAATTATTTAAATCAACACTTCCCACAAAGGTGGATAGGCCGGCTCGGCCCTATTTTATGGTCGCCCAGATCGCCGGATCTAAATCCCTTGGATTTTTTTTATTGGGGATGTCTGAAAGATCTTGTCTACGCGAGGCCAGTATCCTCAATAACAGAGTTGCGTACTCGCATACAAAATGCAGCTGCACACATAAAAACGTCTGGTTACGCGCGCCACATCAAACTTTCTTTTATAAAAAGATGTAGGGCGTGTATCAGAGCGCAAGGACGCCATTTCGAACATTTATTGTAAATTTAATAAAAAATTTAAATTTCATGTTGTTTTATTTCAAATTCTTTATTCAAACTAAGAATTAATAACTATTCCGAAAAAAATCTTTTTAAAATTTCATACCATTTGCTATTCAAGCAGTAATAAAATTTAAGAGATACATTAAGCATAGGTTATCATACCTTTTTTGAAACTAGAATAACTAAGCATTTTTTTAAGATAATGGGCACGATGAGCGTCATACATTTTTTTTACATGGTAGCTGACCAAACACGAAGAAAAATAATTTCTTGTTTAATTTTTTTTGGAACATTGTTTTTTCCAAGCACTTCGTGATTAGCTAGCTCAATTTTAACCACTGTTATTGATAGCTGAACTATTCCGTTAGAAGCTAAAAAAAACTGAATCAGAAAAAGTCCGTATTTGTAAAAATGGCACATTAAAAACCAACCAAAAGTGGCATTTTTAAAAAAAAACATAAACTATCAAATATCTTGAAAACCAAGATATTTTTACTAAAGTCAAAATTTGAGATTAGAGACGTCTCGACGAAACCTATCAACAGTTAAAGGTTTATCCATTGTTTCTGAGACACCCTGTATATACGATTTACATTGCGAAGTTTATTTTTTGTGTATTTATTGTGGTTTTTGACAGAATATGATTTGTTAACGTTAACTTAGTTATACCACAAAATTTAGAAAAAAATAATTAAATATTCGGCAAATTTATGAATTTTCCGGGAGAAAATTTCAGTGATTTTCAAATTAGGGTCATGGTCTGAACTCACTGTTAAAAGAAATGGGTCACCGTTGCTTATACCCTGCATTATTTGACGGAAAAATTTGCGAGTATTATTTACTTTAGAATATAACCTGTTCTGAACCTGGCGATCCATTCTACGAAATATTCTTATAGTACGAGTAGTGTCAAAGATTTCCTACTCAATACAGGGGTGCGAGCATGGAACTCTCGATAAACAAAATTTGACAGCTAAGATCGACATACTCGACAAAATTCGATAAATTTGACAGATTTGTTAAGCAGTGAAAATACATTGATTTTGATCAATTGTATATAGATCGACAAGTCCATGCTCGCACAGCATAGCAGGTAAACTGAACACCAAAACTACTCAAATACGCCCAATTTCGAAAATTCTTTCACTGACATTTAGTGAAATGGTTCTAGGGGTTGATCAAATGTTTGATTGATTTTCAAATTTTGTGTCCGCAGGCGAGATTCTACGAGTATCTACCAACGATGCTGTTCGGCGCCATGTCTGCCGTGGCCGCGTTCCTCGTCCTGACATTGCCCGAAACGAACAACCTGAAACTGCCGGACTCGCTCAAAGAAGCACAGGACCAAGACAGAAAGAGAGGACCCGAAGAGAGGAGCGAGCAACATCCAGACACAGACAAAAATGTCGACATTAAAACGAGTTTATAGTCGCAAGAAATGTTCCAAATATCGCTGGGAAAGCTGTGTTATAGGTAGTTTACCGTTAGCAAATTTAAATCCGTGTGATATAAGTAGCTAGATATTTTGTACTACTTTTGTAATTAGATTTAAATCTGTGCATATTCTGTGATAAGTAGATAGTTGGTGCAGACATATCTGTTCGCCTTAATCGAATTCGATATTACACAATCGTTATATTGAAATCGATGCAGGAAAGGGCATTATTTATTTATTTATTTATCGCCACCATAGTGTACACCATTATTTACATACATATATTTTCTTAATCAAATTTACAATATAATTACATGAAATATAAACAAATTGCATAAATCACATATAAAAATGAAAGAAAATTAATTTATTGATATGATATAATGAACATAAATAAATTTAACATCGTTATCGAAAAACAAATATTATTAAGTAAGTAGAAAATTCCAATATTTGTAATTTAGTTACTATATTGTAGTTTATACTTTCTCGATATGTAGATTGATTAGTATAAATATTCACAGTAACAAATGCATCGAGGTACATTAATACATTAATGATTTCACAACTGTCCATAATATTCGTTGGTGATTAGGTAGTAGACACATTGATACCTGCATTAATAACAGTACGGTAGTATTATATTTTATGTGGTACGGTTATAGTACTATAACCGCACTATATGCTTTCAGTTTATTAGATATTTTTCTACATAAGTGTGTTGAAAAACGTCGTACGATTTACGTGCGAAGTTTGGTTATACACACTCAGCTTTATTACGCCGTCGCCTTTGACTCGAACAGAAATTCCGCCTCGTGAGCTATAACCACCATAACCACTTATATCGTAATGTACTATTACGCCTATGGGCCCAAAAAATAGGTCCACCACTAAAACTCTCTTTTTCACTCGCATTAAAATAAATTAAATATAGTTAATGTTAATATCAGTAGTAACAAAAAGTTTGTGAGCGTCACATTAAATATTTATACAACGTGTAACAGAAATGACGCGCACCCTGAAAGTAGTTTGTCACAAATATGCCAATGAAACATTTTCAGGCATTTTTTTAAATCAATATTAACAGAGATATTTTAAACACTAATTAACCTCATTTCATTACAAACGCAGCGTATGGCATGGGCAGTCTACGCACCACGCCTAGTGAAGCGTGAAGCGTGAACGATCTATAAGTTTACGCACAACGCGAAAGTACCTTTAAAAATAACTGTTATACCGTGTATTATATTGTAAACTTTTGTTTATAATTTCGACCGAACGGGTGACTGTTCTTAAATTTTTTTTTTTATAATATTCATTTCTTTTTCATTGAAATCAATTGAGAACCCAACTCCAACCAAAGTACTTTCAGGGTGTGAATTATTTCTTTTAGAGCTTAATTATTTTTATTGCGAGAACTTGCCGTTACGTTACTTACATAAAAGTTTTCTAACGCTTTACACTTACTAGCTAAAGTCAACGGTGATTTTAAACCTACTTTAATTTCCTATCTGCTCGTAAAAGGTCAGCTTAATTGATGGCAAAGGAAGCTCTGTCCATTCCATTTCCATCTGATCCAATCGATGACTCCACAACTGATGACAAACCTCAATACTATACCACCATATATCAGGTACAGATGATTCACAAATTCATTTTAGCAGTCTTTACAATATGAAGTTTCATAGTTCAATACAAATAATGTAATAAAATCTCTAATCGCAAAGTAAGATTTATGTACAAACGAAAAGTTTGAATTACCACTTTCATGTCAATTATGAGTTCAAGAATTGTCTGAGAAGCTGGACTTTTGAAGCAGGTCTATCTACGAAGAACCAAATAGTTTGGGCAACCTTGTTCCCTTTGCTTAGTATTAAAGGTAAATTGTGAGTTATTTAATTTATTTTTAATAGTAAATTGTGGCATGTAACTTCTAATAAGTTTATGAAACCATCTTAATTACACACATAATATTATAATAAACTAAATATATCATAAAAAGCTACCTGGATTAGAAATATTTATATATTTGGCTTGTGAAATTTGTAATTTATTGTTATGTTTTATTAATTGGTAGGGCATAAACATGGGTTTCAATGCCACTAGCCGCTAACCATATTAACCGCATTCTTTTGAAATTGACATAATTTAACGAAATGAACTATCGAATTTTTATTATTGCTACAACATTTCAACAGAAAATACAGATTATACCTACAGACTTTGAATAAAATCTATCAAAGGAATAATGATGTAAAAAATGACGTTCCTAATTAAATGATTTTACTATACGTACCGTGCAATTTACGCCATAGTAACCAGCAACTTTATATAATGTATATGTTATACAATATTTATTTAACTTTAAGATAATCTAAATATACAAAAATTGTGATATCAAAATTCTTTTTTTTATTTTCCCGAAGGTGAAACCGAACGAGAAACCGAATCTATTTTGTTCAATTTTGCTGTTGTTATTTTAAAAAATCTACTCGTATTTAATGTATTTCAGCTTGTGCAAAAAACGTGAAATCAACAATTTAGGGTCTAAATTAGGGACAAATAAATTAGGGAATCTAGGGACAGGTCTAAATTATTTTTAGATACTGCATACAATTATAGAAATATGTAGGTATGAGATACATATAACTAATGCACCTAATGTAAAGATGTACCTACCTTGTGTATGTAATATACCTAATATATTTATTATGTATAGGTTTATCTTTGTTTTGTTACCTTTAGTGAATAAGTTGAAATACCATAATGAGGCCAAATAAGTAGAATCACTTTCAATCAACATATAGGAGATAATAAATGCGGATTGTATAAGTAAAGAAACGAAACGTATCTACGTTTGGTTACATCTTTAGAAACGTGCTTAAATCATTTGAAATGTTTATCGACAAAATGTGGCAATGCGACAGACAGCAACACCTAATGTTCGTGTTGCAACTCACGTTATTGAGAAATTGTCGAGTGCAATATGCGTGAAATTGATGTAGTCTAATGAATTCTTCATAAATGCCACAAAACAGATTCATTACTTGTCTAAGATCATAGTCAAAATTCGTCACAAGCCCTCACTGATGTCAAAGTAAAAATACAGAATTAAAAGAAAAACATTAGAAGAAAATATCATATGAAACTATATAACTATCAAACTGCAGCTAGAACTATAAACTATCTACGCTAATTTTAGTTTCATTCATATTTATAATTCAAAAATAATAATGACTACGACTACGACTGATGACGACGACGATGACTGATAAGTGTCGGTTTGAGGTGCCACATTTTAAGTAACCATAATTAATTACTAACTTTACGCTCGCGGCTTCGCCCGCGTATCTACGAACGCGTTAAAATTTCCGTGGGAATTTTATATTTTCCCATAGGAAAAATAATTTTGTAGCCTATTATATAGGCACCGGTTATTTATATTTAGGAGCTCGGATAATAAATTTCATAGAAATTGGAGCAGATTTTAAATATTTTCCATAGAAACTTTCAACCCCTATTTTGCACCCTAAGGGAATGAATTCCAATAAACCATGAAACACGTATTCAATGAAATGTTTTTAAGAGTATGAATCTCAAATTTATCAAAATCGTTGCTATTTTAAAGATTTTTTTATACAAATTTGCAACCCCTATTTTCATCCCTTCCAAATTTTTCATCCAAATTTTCCATCTCATCCAATTTTTTTTAAATCCCTTCTTAGTGAATTAAAACAACTATCCAAATTTAACGTTTCTATCATTAGCGGTTACGGCTGTGCGTGCATCTTTATTTTTTAAGACTTTCTAGGTAATCATTGCTTGGCACCGACTTTAATATAAAACTGAGATGTTGTATATATTTTTATATTATTTATGACTTTTTGGTGTTTTCGAAGTCGGTTTTATTTTTTTGTAAAAAAATCTAACTTTTTAGTTTACATATAATATAATATGCATTTTAGACTTTGAGCCAAGGCAAACACCAGAATGACATAAAATAAAACGTCTTTCGCTCTAAAAGGTATTGAAAGAATTTTTCCCGAACTCCTAACCTACTAGAAACCTTCCATCATCAGCTCATTAGCATGATATGATGACTATAGATGCAAATACCTGAATATCTTCAGCAACAAAAACATGAAACACGTTGGACGTGCCTGTGAAATTTAAGGGTTTCCCTCGATTTTCATGGGATCTTGTCATCAGATCATGACATGGTGACAATGGAGCACCTCGGGAGTATACTTTTCGATTACAAAAAGAATTTTGAAAATCAATCCACAAATGGCGGAGTAATCAGTGAACATACATAAAAAAAATATAGATATCTACAGCCGAACATAGAACCTCCTCCTTTTTCGAATTGACACCAGAAAAAAATAAAAACCGATTTCAAAAACACTGAAAAGCTAAAAATAATATAAGAATAGGTACAGACAACATCACACTTCGATATTGAAGTTGGTGCCAAACGATGATCTCCTAATTTGTCACCGACTTCAATATAGAAGAGTGATGTTGTCTGTACCTATTCTTATATTATTTCTAACTTTTTGTGACTTTCATCTATTAATTTTACAATCAGTGAGTGAATCATCAATTATCCCCCGTTTTTGTACCTTTAGGGTTGGAATTGTTTTTTCAAATTTATATGGGAACACCCTTTCCAATAAAAAAGAATCATCAAAATCGGATCACTCTGTAAAATGTAATGCGTGGTCATTGATCACAATTAGTGAGTAAATCAACAATTATACCACGACGTTGCATCCTCGAGATTTATACACGGTTATTTTTTTATCACCCTGGAAATTTTAAGGGACGCTTCACGGCATGGTATTAGAATGATTTAAATATAAATAAAAAAAATAACCCCCATCCTTAATTTTATATTATTTTTTTTAAAAATACAAAAAATGTTGCACTAGTCGAGAACAGCATTTTTAGAGATTTTTTATTTTTTTTTATTTTTTATTTTTATTTTTTTATTTCATTTTTTTTATTTTTTATATAATATTGGATGTGTCCTGAAGCGTCCCTAAAATTTTCCAGGGTGATAAAAAAATAACCGTGTATAATATATTAACCAGGTAGTCCACTTTCCAATGTACCGGGCACCAAGCACAATTATATTGTACTATTTTTTCGACACGTTCTCATCTTTGCATTTCGTTCGTTTAAAGCAAAACTTTATTTCGTGTTTGTTCGAATCAGTAGATTATATTTAGCTCACTAATTAATTTCATTTTGAAATTTATTGAGCAACAAAAAGAGCCTTGCTATTTGCGCATTGCCTAACGTTACTGTTTAATTAGAAAATATTCTGTATACAGTGTTAAATAAAATGGTATCCGCAGAATACCAGCGTCAAAGCACTCTGTGCCTCTGCATGCGGGGCCTATTTGGCCTAAAATCTATCTGAATATATATTTATATATTTTTTGTTACATTGTGTGTTGTATTTTTTGTACCAAATAAACGTCTATTCAAGCAATAATTCATAATTACTAAAGAACCGTGAATCGGCACTTTGAAACACGCCTTGTACACGTGTTTAAGTGTTATTATTTCTTTATATTTATAGAACAGTGTGCCTTGGAACTATGATGCGATTATAGTCACGCACAGTACTACGATGCGATTGTAGTCATGTTTTTTGGTCAGATTTATTGGTACCCTGACGCGATCACGGTTTCGATCACAACACTTCGTGTCATGATGCGATAATGACCTAGCTTCTTTTTTTAACAGAATGTTATTATTTCTTTATATTTTATAGAACTGTGTGCCTTGGAACTATGATGCGATTATAGACACACACAGTACTACAATGCGATTGTAGTCATGGTTTTTGGTCATATTTATTAGTACCGTGACGCGATTACGGTCTCGACCACAGCACTTCCTGTCATGGTGTGAGCATGACCTAGTATATTTATTCAACGGAATGTTATTATTTCTTTATTTTTTAATAGAACAGTGTGCCTTTGTACTATGATGCGATCATAGTCGCGCACAGTACTACCACAATATAGAGAATGGTACTACGATGCGATTGTAGTCATGTTTTTTGGTCATATATATTAGTACACAGGCTGAGGATAGCCTTGCAGAATATGACTCGCCTCGCAGAATATTCCTAATGTTACTCGCCGACAAACTACTTCGTAGTTTTGTGTTTATGTTTATAATAGTACATTTTGTTAAATAAAATAAAATAAAAATCTATGGAGAGGATGAATTGGCTTCAGTGTGTTCACATACATCCCATATGTTCAGTCAGTGGTTCATGTGACTGAAACTTGTAATGAGTGACAACCTAGTAATATACAGGTGATGACATCAGAAGCATCAGCCGAGTGTCCCATACCATCCACTAGCTCTCAGGTACTTGTAAATGATGTTAACCCTCCAGCAACCAATTTATTTAAGAATATTTTAGAGGTCTTAGGGACCTCAAAAGGGAAACACGAGCTTTTCGGAACAAAAATCCAGGATGAAATCTCTGAACGTTGGGGGCATATATTGTGCGGAGGCTTTAATTAGGATTAAAAGAAAGAGTAAGAGGGCAACATCTTCATACCTGAAAACTTTCAATTAGTTAAAACACCCAAATCGAATCCTGAAAACACGCTTAATCGAAGGAAATTAATAATGTATTCATTAGATTACAAGTTTAAAAAGATATTGCACGTGTACGAAGTGATTCATTTCTCTTTGGCGGGAATCTCACTAATAAAATTAAAGCATCGAAGTTGGCAGAAATATCGACTCCAAATCAAGAAAGTTCCAGCGGCGAGTACTTCTTCTTCTAATAGGCCTTCAGTCAGCCAGCAGGGAAACTGCAAAGCTCCACCGCGTCAAATGCCACGCACGCAGAGACGTGGTTAGGCGAGTAGTCACTCGTACCATTAGTCTGCGAGGAAAGCACCTGTAGTAGATCGATATCAGACAACGAAGTCTCGACCAAAGGCGCCGATCAAAACATAATAGAAAAAAATAATAATAATACCTAATTATTTTGGTACTTAAATGAAAATATTTTATTCACACCTGAAAAAAAATACAATCGATCCAGTTCTCTTATGAGTTGTAACGGGTAAAACGGATTACAAATTTCTTTTTAAGAAACCGAATCTCAAAGATGTTTACCTATAAGTTCACGTTTTTCACAGTCAAATATTGTGACATTACATTATGAAATTAAGAAGTTATACTAAATGAAAGCAGTAAGATGATGCAATGATGAATTAGATCAATTTATATATAAACTAACTAACATAATATTTCCCACCTGTAATGCTCTTTTCTTGCTAATTGTCAAAATTTGGGAAAAGAAAACAAATTTAATCCTTGACTTATTGAAATAATATACAGTTTCCTTATGCATAAGCATAAGAGAACAATACAATCATAAGCCAGCCATCATAATAATAGCCAGATACAATCATCCTTAGAGTTGTAAGTTAAATTAAAGAGAATCAGGTACCTATATTATAATAGATACAGAAATCTATACAATCAAAGGGCAGAATGGTTCGGGATTTTTTATCAATCTCGGTATCAAACTAATATAGCTAAAAATTGGGTACAAATCTGGGTAATGGAATACACCAAATGAAAATGTTTTGTTTCTTTTTTAAGATTAGCCTTCCCCGTAACGGTGGTTACTGGATCGTACCTTCGACTTTAAGTTCTTGCGATCACGGGTCAATGATACTGTACTCCAATTCCTTAGATTTTATATGTTTTAGATATGTAATTCCACAGAATTCTTCCTTGTTATACTAGTTGTTTCTTAGTTCCTCCACTGAAAAACCAGACAGCCAAGCCTTAAGGGAACTGCCCTGGAGATTCATAGTACATGTCTATGATCATATGGCCCGGGGCTCTCACACTGGGTTTTACAAACATAATTTTTAATAAATTGTTATATTTTGTTATTTGTTGGATTATAAAAATAACATATGGAGGAGAGAGCACCTATTTTGTGTACAACTACTACCATTAATTCAAAGAAAATAGCCTTTGTGAGTTATTTACCAAGGAGTGATCTGAAACTTTCTATGGTGAAAATCTAGAATATTTATAACATGAAATCTGTAAATATTGTTCATTAATCCACCAAGATGCCGCTTACTTTCAGGTTTTTTTATGAAATAGGGGATGTAAAAGACGGATTTTGGGAATATAGGCTCGTATAAATAGTCGTATCTCAAGTACGAGATCGATCTTGAGCTGTTGTTTTTGACAGATGTGCCATACATTAAACGTCAAAACTGCAACTCAAGATCGAGCTCTGACTTGAGATGCGACTATTAATACGAGCCATAATGTGTTTGAAAAAAAAAATCCTACCTACCAAAAAACTTAATAAAATCTGTTCTAAATCAAAAAGAAAATTCAAGTAATTAAGATATACCTAAGGTACCTTGGTAATTAGCGTAAGTACTTAAATTATTATAACAAATTGATGAATCATTCGGAGAATCCTTATTATTTATAGCTAAATATGTATTGCGTGTCCTGAGCCTTGATCTCGAACTGGAAACAAAACCTCGAAGGTCGCGTGCACTTGATATATTCCAACGAAACTATTTCGTAATTTTTCTTGAATAAAATGAAAAGCAGAAGAAATGATATACTTCGATTATAACTAGGGATTGATTTTTCTAAGGTCAAGGTATTGGTAAAGGAATCACACCCATAATACCCCAACCAGTTACACCACCTATGAAACTCTTGTTATGAGCTATCAATTTAGATGTCTATTTTTTAGCCACTACGCATCAATCGTCGAAACATTATCTTAGATTTAAATTTGCAAATAACTTAAGAATTTCAATGTCTTCCCTTTGCACTTGCTTCAGCTTCATACATTTTCACTAAGCTTTTGAAACCCATATTATCTTATCTTAGAAGTCTAGTTTACTATTATAAATTATTTAGGTGATTTTCTGTGCCTTGGAAATTCTTATCAAGATTCTATCAAGAGTCTAGCATGCGTAATAAAACTCTTATTCACTGATTTAGATTTTGTTATAAATTATTAAAAAAAAGTCAACATATACCGAATTAACGACAAACTTTCTTTTTTTTTCTCTCTTCTAATCAAAAATTTCTCTAAATACTCTAAACATCCTACCTGGTTAATATATAAATCTCGAGGATGCAACGTCGTGCTATAATTAATGGTTAAACAAACTTACCTTTGTGTTGTTTGACCATAATTATACGAGACGTTGCATCCGAAGAGATTTATACTCCCTCCCTACCCATTATTTGCTGTGTTGCAAATAAATACCCAATGTTTTTGAGAAATTTTGCTCTAAAGGAATGAGTCAAACGGCGTAACATCGCGCAAGCGGGTGAATAATACTAAAACTACCTACCTATCTTTTTATTTTTATGTCTTCACTCTAAAATTGTGCTTGGTGCCCGGTACATTGGAAAGTGGACTACCTGGTTAATATATAAATCTCTTCGGATGCAACGTCTCGTATAATTATGGTCAAACATCACAAAGGTAAGTTTGTTTAACCATTAATAATTTCCTGTTTTCCTACCCTTAGGGTAAGAATTTTTTTTTCAAATTTAAATGGGACCATCCTCGGTGTATACCCTTTCCAATAAAAAAAGAATCATCAAAATCGGAGTTCCCTGTAAAAAGTTATGCGTGATCATACATTTAAAAAAAAATATACGCGTCGAATTGAGTACCTCCTCCGTTTTTTCGTAGGTAAAAATACCATCGTTTCGCCTACTATACACTTTTTGTGGGAATATAGTATTTGAGCAACAAATATAGCAGGATACCTTATTATATAGTAGGGTTGGCAACCCTATTCCGAACCGACCACCTGATTGTGCTTGGGTACTACGAGCCACTAATCTACTCTTGAATTGAAACAAACCATAGAAATAAAACCCCCAAGCCAATTTATGAACATTTCTATATCAAGGGTACTCATGAAACAACTTATAAGCCACTCACGTCCTGTGTTTTAATTTTGTTTCAAATTACAAAGAGTCGCATTTAAACAACAGACGGAGACCGCATTCGGAATGCGTAAATGTTTCGCAACAGTCGTTGGTTCCTTTCAATATATTACTTTTTCATTACAATGAGCTTATGGCTTGTCAATGTCAACTACTGATGGTAAGTAAGGTTCATCATATAGGCGTATATAAGGGGGGGTCGGGTGGTCCGTGCCCACCCCATTATGGTCTAGCGCCCACCCCAGGATGTTAAGCTACCATTTCAAAAATTCTGTGATGGACGCGAAAATACTAATAACTTTATACAAAAATCATGGGTCAGACCACCCTTGAAAAAGAACTAGGTACGCCAATGATCAGGTCATCACTTCAGACAAGAGAAGGCCACTATTGAACATAGGCTTCCCTTAGGGATCTCCAAACCGACTAGTCCTGCGCCTTTCACATCCAGCGGTTTCCCGCGACCAGGAGACCTATTTTTGAATTACGTATGCGATTTAGAAATCACCGCTGACTAAATAGTCAGCGATGACTTTGAAGTCACGAATTCCTAAACATCCTATTTTTGAAAGTCGAACGCAGAGCTGCCAACATAGATAAAGTACACACATACGTAAGGGTTCGTTTCCACGCAGAATATAGCCGTTCTCGGTATATACCGGTTATTATACGGCTAACAATTCATTGCAACTAGGCCAAAATATAAGAAAATAATGGTCTTAAGTTTGTTTGTGACACAAATTTAAAATATTTTAAACTTATACACGGTTTTTTTTTATCACCCTGGAAAATGTTAGGGACGCTTCAGGACACATCCAATATTATACACGGTTATTTTTTTATCACCCTGCAAAATTTAAGGGACGCTTCACGACATGGTATTAGAATTATTTAAATATAAATAAAAAAAATAACCTTAATTTCTTAATTTTATATTAATTTTTTTAAAAATACAAAAAATGCTGCTCTAGTTGAGAGCAGCATTTTTAGAGATTTTTTTATTTTTTTTATATTTTTTTTAAATTTTTTATTTAATTTTTTTTATTTTTTATATAATATTGGATGTGTCCTGAAGCGTCCCTAAAATTTTCCAGGGTGATAAAAAAATAACCGTGTATAAAAAAATGAAATAAAAAATTAAAAAAATATAAAAAATCTCTAAAAATACTGCTCTCAACTAGTGCAGTATTTTTTGTATTTTTTTTAATTAAAATAAAATTAAGTAAGTGAGTTATTTTTTTATTTATATTTAAATCATTCTAATACCATGTCGTGAAACGTCCCTTAAATTTTCCAGTGTGATAAAAAATTAACCGTGCATATTTACTTATTTGAGAAATTTAAATTTTTTTAAATCCAACTTAAAATCAACACACATAAACTTCAAACTTGTCAATATGTTCTCAAACAAAACACAGATAACGTTTCCACAGTTATGACTTGTTTACGAGTGGGTGAGGGCACTCGTAATGAAATCACATCCGTGACTAAGGTAGTCACATAAGTGATATTCAAAAATAAGAATTATTGAAAATCGGTGATTATTAGTCACATCGGTGATTTCGAAGTCGCATACGTAATTCAAAAATAGGTCTCCTGGAGACCTATTTTTGAATTACGTATGCGATTTAGAAATCACCGCTGACTAAATAGTCAGCGATGACTTTGAAGTCACGAATTCCAAAACATCCTATTTTTGAAAGTCGAACGCAGAGCTGCCAACATAGATAAAGTACACACATACGTAAGGGTTCGTTTCCACGCAGAATATAGCCGTTCTCGGTATATACCGGTTATTATACGGCTAAAAATTCATTGCAACTAGGCCAAAATATAAGAAAATAATGGTCTAAGTTTGTTTGTGACACTTTAAAAGATTTTAAACTTATACACGGTTATTTTTTTATCACCCTGGAAAATGTTAGGGACGCTTCAGGACACATCCAATATTATACACGGTTATTTTTTTATCACCCTGAAAAATTTAAGGGCCGCTTCACGACATGGTATTAGAATGATTTAAATATAAATAAAAAAAATAACCCCCCTCCTTAATTTTATATTAATTTTTTTAAAAATACAAAAATGCTGCACTAGTTGAGAGTAGCATTTTTAGAGATTTTTTTATTTTTTTTATATATTTTTTTTAAATTTTATATTTCATTTTTTATTTTTTTTATATAATATTGGATGTGTCCTGAAGCGTCCCTAAAATTTTCCAGGGTGATAAAAAAATAACCGCGTATAAAAAAAAATGAAATAAAAAAAATATATAAAAAATCTCTAAAAATGCTGCTCTTAACTAGTGCAGTATTTTTTGTATTTTTTTAAAATCAAAATAAAATTAAGTAATTGAGTTATTTTTTTATTTATATTTAAATCATTCTAATACCATGTCGTGAAACGTCCCATAAATTTTCCAGTGTGATAAAAAAATAACCGTGCATATTTACTTATTTGAGAAATTTAAATTTTTTTAAATCCAACTTAAAATCAACACACATAAACTTCAAACTTGTCAATATGTTCTCAAACAAAACACAGATAACGTTTCCACAGTTATGACTTGTTTACGAGTGGGTGAGGGCACTCGTAATGAAATCACATCCGTGACTAAGGTAGTCACATAAGTGATATTCAAAAATAAGAATTATTGAAAATCGGTGATTATTAGTCACATCGGTGATTTCGAAGTCGCATACGTAATTCAAAAATAGCTCTCCAGGTCTTTCGAAGAGGCACTGATACTGATCCTGACAACATACAAAAAATCAGAACTAGCCGTTCGTTTGCGATCTATTGACTGGCCTATGTGACATTAAAATTATTGTTGTAATGTCACGATAACGATAGCGAGTGATCGCTTTGGGTTAGGCGGCGCGGCGGTACGGCCGCTGGATAGGCATGGTTATTAAGATCGCGTGTGTTGGAATAGGCTAGATGACTAAAAATTTTTTTTTGCTTTAATAGAAGCTCATTCATATAATAAACATATATAATAAACAAACATAAATAAACTATAAAAACAACCAAGATATAAGGTATTAAAGATTTTTCTCCATCTCTTTCTAGCAAAACGGCAATTTACAAGGAGTTAATATGGCCGTACTCAACGATGACGTCACGGTTGATGTCGGATCTCTCTGTCTAATCGCCCTCAAATTAACAACTTAAAATGCTTGTATCTAATGTATTTCTAAGCCGATTTTAATTCTAATTTCACAGGACTGCATCTTTTTCCACGATATTTTAATATTTATTGACGAGACGTAAAAATTTGAATTCAGTCATCATCCCAATTGGGGGATAGTCGAAAAATTGCGAAATAGGTAAGTATGTAATTCCTAATTTAAATATTCCGTTTTTCGAAAACCGAATATTACTATTTTTAATAAACAAAATTGTAACTAAGAATTCAAAAAGATCATATTCATTTTACCGAAAGACACAAACACGAAGTTTTTATTTCCCCACTTAGATTAGTACCTACAAAGAATTGAAAATCCGTATTGTTGTTTGTCCGAAAAACAATTTAAAATTTTATGAACAAACAAAAACTTTTTATGAATTTAAAATTTTTGAAAAGGAGGCCGCCAATCGTCCATACATTTTTGCCCATGTCTGTACTTTAAGGTACCTACATGTGTACCAAAATGTAGAGAAAAATTAGAGGATTCCGATAAAATATATTATTTCCTATATTTATTTAGATAAAACTACTTACGTAAACAATAAATAAAAGTGCTTAATTGCGTTTAGTTTCGACTTCTGCAAAACCTGTAGTGTTTACGAAATATTTTATTTTTAGTTAATTTTTACTTAAGTTTTAATGAATCGTGCACTTATACAAAAAAAAAATCTTATTACAACTGATTACAACAATCAAAAGTAAACAATAATAATATTTTAACTTTCAAATCAACTGTCTCTGCGCAAGTAACAAAACGCCACAAAATGTAAAAATACGATCTATGGTCGTTGGTTATCGACACAAGGGGGTTATTGTCTGGCAACGATGGAAGTACGATAGGAAATCTGAGCCAATTATTAGAGCGTTAACGTCCGCGATTTTAAACTCCCAGCGAAACTGACGTCATAGTCCAAGATTGAGGTTCAAGTTAATTTTCCCGTAAGTCTGTATAGAACTTCCGTTAGCAGCAATGAAAGAGAGACCGGTGTCCGTATAACAACTCTTCAGCATGCGACGAGGAAAACTGCAAATGTCCGAACGGGCCCTGCGAGCATGGAACTCTCGATAAACAAAATTTGACAGCTAAGATCGACATACTCGACAAAAATCGATAAAGGACATGTCCACTTTTTGTATGGAACGTGGAATTTTATTCTGAACCTTTTTTAACCAGTTTAAAAATTTATGACGGAAATAGAACTTTATGAGAAGGATGTTTATTCATGAATATTAAAAATATTAAGGCCTGCATTTAGGAGAAAAAAATTAAAAATGTTTTTTTTTATTGTTTCTTTAGCAGGGCCACATTTAGTTTTATTTACTGGCAATTAAAAGGATGTCATTGTCAATATGTCAATGCCACTGTAGCTGTCGTTTTGACTTTTGTTTATTGTTTGTGTGTATGTGTGTAACCTTCCTTCCTTTCACAAAATAGTATCTTTTATTTTCTACAGCTATGCTCAGGTTCTTGATTTTACATGTGATTTAAATATTGGCTTGCTAACTGGACTAAGTTTTCTCGTAATTTGAACGTACCAGACCCAAGAATTGAACAACAAAATGTTATACTTCCAGGTTACAGTCGCACTCCTGATACAACTTCTCATTTTTTTGTACCAGAGTGCTATAATTTGGAATGTCGAATGGTACCATTATATTTAAGAAAGAAGATCTTCGGGGATTGTAAAATATTCGTAAAGTAATGCCAGAGTCTGTGAAAATCACATGAGTCAATATGATTTTGCATTTTTACGGTAATATAAGTTCACTGTATTGTTTACACCAAATAATTCATGCTTGACTTACTAACAATAAAATCAAAGAACAGAAACTAATTGAATTTGAAAATATAGAAAATTCCACTGATATAGTATGTAAATACTGGACAGGTTTAACAGTCACACAATTTGTTTTATTGTTCTCTTGCTTAACTCAATTAGGTGAGGTTTTTTCAAAGCCTAAAAAGGCCTTAGGTTTATATTAAGTCAGACTATGGGCTAAGGAATCCCTTTGCAGAATTGCTTCTCGGGTATACATTTCAAAAACTCATGTTTACTTATATAAAAAAGTGTTATTGCTTCAAAAATCAATATGCACCTTTACATTTAGGTATAGCCCATATAAGCAGGGAAAACCTGCCCAGTAGAAATCTAACTATACGTTATACTCTTTGGGTCTGATTCAAACAATTCCATTCTTTTATTAGAGGTTACTAAAATTGTACTTACAAAAGTCCTCTAATTACCTATTTCAAAAGAAATCTTATAACTTACACTGCTAGCTGCAGTAAGCGACCAACCAACCTGGTGGTCAATCTATTTTAAATAGGGCATTAGAAGCCATCTTTGTACATATTGGTGCTTAAATTCCACACTTGAATGTTCCCCAGAATGAAAATATTCAATTTAATTTTAATCAGTCTTGGAACATATTAAATTAAGCAAGCTAAGTCATATTTTGGAGAACATATTCAAGAAAATGATCTATCACATGAGACTGCTGATAAGAGGAAAAATCAAATGAAATCCATGAATTTAGGATGGGCTCCGCACCAAACTCATATAACACCACTGGCTCAATTTTGAAATGACGTACTAATGAGGGAAGATGTTGAAATTGAATAAATAAAAATAACATAATTTCTGGGTTTTATTTCATACCTGCAACCAGTTTCTATATTACAACTCTTTCACATATTTTCCACCATTATAATTATTCAACACTTCATATTACATATTTAGTACCCATGATAAAATCGAGGGTATGTAGTCATATAGAAGTAAATATTTACACTTTGAATTAGCATTATAGTAATCTTAGAGAATTTTGCATTTAGTTCATTATAATGACTTCATTAATTAGCATTTGTTTTGTAAAAAATCTTTTGTTATTGAAATAGTAAAACTGTAGCATTCTTAAGAACAGACCAGTATATTTTATTTATGTTGATATTTCATTACTGTGAGGTAGGTGCTTATCCTAAGAGTAGGCAGAGTAAAACAGGTATCACACACTAGACACTACAGCCAGGGGCTCATCCTAACAAATGCTGCACAAACACACTGCTACAAAGTAAAGTATGGAAGTCATCTGCCACCAACCAATGCATTTATTGTGCTAGATTTCATTTTAATAGCATGGACCTATTGATTACATGTATCATTTTTTTGGTCAGAGTCAGAGATGCTTGTTTGTTACCAGCAGTGACCTGCAATGCTGCTAATTTGCAATCCAATTCAATATGTGGTCACCTGGGGGTTTATTGTCGAAGGAAAAATCTATAACGTCTGCGCTGCCTTTAATTTGACAGTCATTGCGGCAACAACACAAGATTGTGCACTTCTTAATAAAAAGTATTGTGATGTATTGTGATTGCCTAAATTATAAGCGATCACGATCATTAAAATCACAAAATTAAACGAGGCTTTTTTTGACGCTGTCACTTCTGCAAGAGAAGGCAAAGGGAGCTAAGTTCATACAGCCATGTTTTTCGTAAATCTTGATAAAACATTAAAAATGTAATTTATGTGAATTTTAGTCAGAAAGTCACTCACTATCACATCGTTTGTGCGCTTTTGTTACTTATTTATTCGTTTGTGACACGTTTCAGTAACTTGTCATTGGTTTCCATACAAAAATCGCTTTGTTTTACATACTATGAAAGTCAATCATAAAATTGCTGTTTTTTTGAATTTGCAGGCCTAAAAAAACCTAAATTTTATTCTAAACCCTAGATTTTTGAGTACTCTTTACAATAATACCTGAAACATGTTGGTTAATAAATAATTATATTCTTAGCCCAAAAGTGGACATGTCCTTTGACAGATATTCCTAAGGAGTGAAAAAGACAGATGCTTTTGTCGATCGATATATGTCGATCGACAAGTCCATGCTCGCAGGACTGTATCGATTAAAAAACTGACTCGAGTTTGCTGGTCAACAATAAAAAGACGTCTGCTTGAATGTGGGCGGTCGATACTAGCCAATACCGACCGCTGATCTCTGACGTCGCTGCCTATGCGGAGGTGGTGCGGACCGGGAGACCTATTTTTGAATTACGTATGCGATTTAGAAATCACCGCTGACTAAATAGTCAGCGATGACTTTGAAGTCACGAATTCCTAAACATCCTATTTTTGAAAGTCGAACGCAGAGCTGCCAACATAGATAAAGTACACACATACGTAAGGGTTCGGTTCCACGCAGAATGTAGCCGTTTTCGGTATATACCTACCGGTTATCATACGGCTAAAAATTCATTGTTACTAGGTCAAAATAATAAGAAAGTACAGGAGACCTATTTTTGAATTACGTATGCGATTTAGAAATCACCGCTGACTAAATAGTCAGCGATGACTTTGAAGTCACGAATTCCTAAACATCCTATTTTTGAAAGTCGAACGCAGAGCTGCCAACATAGATAAAGTACACACATACGTAAGGGTTCGGTTCCACGCAGAATGTAGCTGTTTTCGGTATATACCGGTTATTATACAGCTAGAAATTCATTGCAACTAGACCAAAATATAAGAAAATACTGGTCTAAGTTTGTTTGTGACACAAATTTAAAAGATTTTAAACTTATACACGGTTATTTTTTTATCACCCTGGAAAATGTTAGGGACGCTTCAGGACACATCCAATATTATACACGGTTATTTTTTTATCACCCTGGAAAATTTAAGGGACGCTTCACGACATGGTATTAGAATGATTTAAATATAAATAAAAAAAATAACCCCCCTCCTTAATTTTATATTAATTTTTTAAAAAATACAAAAAATGCTGCACTAGTTGAGAGCAGCATTTTTAGAGATTTTTTTATTTTTTTAAATATTTTTTTTAATTTTTTTAGTTCATTTTTTTTATTTTTTATATAATATTGGATGTGTCCTGAAGCATCCCTAAAATTTTCCAGGGTGATAAAAAAATAACCGTGTATATTTAAAAAAATGAAATGAAAAATTTTAAAAATATATAAAAAAACAAAAAAATCTCTAAAAATGCTGCTCTCAACTAGTGCAGCATTTTTTGTATTAAAAAAAATTGTGTGTTCTTTTTTTTATTTAAGATATTTAAATCATTCTAATACCATGTCGTGCAGCGTCCCTTAAAATTTCCGGGGTGATAAAAAATTACCGTGTATATTTACTTATTTGACAAATTTGAAAAATTTTAAATCCAACTCAAAATCAACACACATCAACTTCAAACTTGTCAATATGTTCTCTAAACAAAACACAAATAACGTTTCCACAGTTATGACTTGTTTACGAGTGGGTGAGGGCACTCGTAATGAAATCACATCCGTGACTAAGGTAGTCACAAGTGATATTCAAAAATAAGAATTATTGAAAATCGGTGATTATTAGTCACATCGGTGATTTCGAAGTCGCATACGTAATTCAAAAATAGCTCTCCAGTAGCTCTACCATGAGTTTGCATTCGTTTGGAGTCGATATCGACTGCGTAAATTTTTGTATGGAACTTTGTACAGCGCCCCTAGCGGTAACGCGGTGAACTAAAATCGGTACCATGAGTGCAATAGTTTACGATACGTCGCGAACCTATCGAAAACGCGCTCGCTATCGATAATCGTTTTGTGCATATTGTATGGAAATCGGTACCATGAGTTCATGATTTGACAGCTACTCGACGTTACTCACTTACATTTTCAAGCGTGAGACTCGATTCGATAGATAATCTAAGCAAGTTTGGAATAATATTAGCACAGAACACATATATTAGTGAGTTAAATTAGTTAATAAGTTGTGATTTTTTTTGCATGGAATATGCCAACCACGGCTGAGTTCAAGAATAATAAACACATACATAATATATACGTCAATGACACGAAAACAATTAAAATACGGTAGCAGTCGTGAGAAAAAGTTCAAAAGAGTGATTACAACTATTTTTGTGCCAATTATAGTATTATAAATAAGCATTTCAGCATTGGTGTTTAAAAGCAAATACAGACTTGAAACTGAAAGCTATACAGAGTTTATGTAAGTAACCTCAAAATCAAATTACCATTTTTAAAAAGTTACTTACAATTTTGTTTTGATCTGATCATAGAGGTATCGTAAGTGTATAATACTGTTTTATGACAACTGAAGTGAATATATGGGTAATAATTCAGATTGCCTTCGTATGACCCCTTCAGTAGGTAAATGCAAAACTTGGATTTTTGGAAATAACAAAACAAAATGTCATCCTTATGTATGGCAAAATAACACATTCAATAAACTACAAGGCATCCCTAGAAGTTAAGGAATTGTTTGACAAGCTGATAACAAATTAAAAATAGTCTATATCAGTGTTAAAATACCTATTCTATAACATTTTATTTACAAAACATTTCTTGCAGATTATCCATAAATGGGACTGTTGATGCCACATACTTGCGTGCAACAAGTCCAATGAAGAAGCAAAGAATTAGCTGGATATAACAGCCATTCAAAAGGAAAAAAAATTGTGGTTAAAAATCATTGTCACTGTGTAGAGAGGTAAAACATTCATACACCCTCAAATGTAAAGAATTGCATTTTATTTTCTATATTATAAACCTTAATAACTTTGAATTGCATTTTATTTTCTATATTATAAACCTTAATAACTTTTTTAAATAACTCTAATAAAAAGCTATTGGTAATAGGTATACCTAATTTTTTTACAAAGAATAAAACTGACTTCAAAAACACCAAAAAGTCATAAATAATATAAGAATACATAAAATATCACATTTTTATATTGAAGTCGGTGCCAAGCAATATCACCTGAAAAGTTTGGCACCAACTTCAATATAAAAATGTGATAATTATTGTATTGTAACGGGATATAATAAAAAGTAGACGTTGCAGAATCACACTGATTTAATTTCGATTTACAATAGGGCAGAGTTCCGTCTTAGAAACAGTAAAACAGAGAAGTGATCTAAATATGAGATGGCGCGGCATTTTATAGTTTCTCCGATAGTAAGGCGCTAGCTTGGCTTGGCTCTGATTGGCTGGCTTAGGCTGGCTGGCACATGGCTGCACGTGCTTGGCTCTGATTGGCTGGCTTGGGCTGGCTGTCACATGGCACACGTGCTTGGCTCTGATTGGCTGGCTTGCGATTGGCTGAGGCGGTGTGGCGCGTAACAGTCGGCCGTCCTGAAACAATCATTGCTCCCGCAATGGAAAAACACGTGGTTAGCTTTCAAGTAGGTCAATGAGATCTTCGGTTTCAAGCTGGTCATCAGAGCTACTGGCACTGTATGATATAGGGTACTGTGATTTTGTGATAGGGCCTCAAGAGTCCGATGCAACCAGGCTAGTAAAGGCCTTGTAGCCTCGGAACCCCTTGATACTGAGGATTCTGTATATGTCATTACCCACACCTTAGTAATGATATATGGGCCAGAGTAAATATCATCAAGCTTAGTGCTCACTCTTGTTACACTACTTGTGGGTGCTTGCCGCCAAAGAACTAAATCTCGAAATTCGACGAGTTTTCCTTTTTTTTATCGAAGTTACGCTTCATCTTATGGCTTTCTAATTTTAATCGCGCACTAGATCTATTATTACGCCTGATTTCTACCGATTTATTATTACTTTCATAACATCAAATCATAGGGCTATACGACTATGTTGTACTTTCATTTACAGTATTATTAACACCCCAAATAATGTCAGGTAAGCTATTGGCCCAATTATTAGAAGTCTGGCTAGGATCAATCGCACGTAACGCATTCAGTAAGATCCGGTTCCACTTAACCATTGGCTCGTGGACATGCAACAGATGTCAAAATGTACTTAAATTGCTTGTCAGTTGAATTTTTTTTTAAATATCTGCTGGTAAAAGCTTTGCCATGATCACTGACAAGTGTTCTTATTGTTTTTTACTGAATTGACCGTGGGTGGGCTCAGCAATAACAAATTTAGAGAAATTATCCTACTTCCTACTAATATTATAAACGTGAAAGTGTGGATGTTTGGATATTTGGATGTTTGTTACTCAATCACTCAAAAACGGCTGAACGGATTTGGATGAAATTTGGCATGCATGTAGCCTTTGACATGGAAAAGAACGTGACATAGGCTACCTTTTATCCCGATTCCTTAAGTAGTTCCCGAGGGAAAATTAAAAATTGTTCAAAATTGGACTCCACGCAGACGAAGTCGCGGGCAGAAGCTAGTCTGTAATAACCAACATATATTCATAACCTTTTGCTGTTCTACAAAAGGGGCATATGGTCGACATAAACCATGACCATGGGTTCTGTGGGTTTCGGAATAGGGAACAATGTACCATTTACTCCCTCTTTATTAAATCTATACATTTTTGAAAGCCTACATGACTTATATCATTGTGGTGCATCTGAACTAGTCTATCTGATCAATGCAGACACCACGAGGCGATTACCATACAATGTCTTCCAATAGAGTCTATCATCTGAGAGCACATAGTTGTTTATATCAGGGGCAGCTGGCTGAACAACGATACGCCTTAACTTGTCATCCTGGTACTGGACTGTATAGAACCCGTCTGACACTTCAAGGCGGTTGACATTAATAGCATCGACGGGATTTCTACTCATGTCACGTTTAGTAAGGGTGGCGCGAACGGCAGTACAGTCAGTTACCACTTTAACATGTATCTCTACTATAATACACTCTAAACCTACACAGATTCTACTACGGCAAGCGTTTCAAGCTCGTAACTGTGGTATATACTTTCTTCTTTACTCGTTGCCCTACTGAAATACATGACAGGCCTAAGGGAATTATCAGTTTGTTTTTGTAAAAAAAATACCTGCGATACCGGATTTGCATGCATCGGTGTGAATCTAAGTTGGTAATACAGGGTCATATAAAGCCAGTATTGGCCTTGTACACAAACACAGTTTTAATTGTTGAAAACTATCGACTTGTTCAGTGCCCCATTTCCATAACTGCGTTTTTCTTTGTTAAATCTGTTAAAGGGCGAGCAATTAAATTGCGAAACTTTTAATAAATTTACCGAAATAGCTACATAGCCCTATAAATTGACGTATTTCATGAACACTACTAGGGGTAGGAAACTACGACACTGCTAACAATTTTGATTCACCTGGTTGAATGCCATTCGAAGATATCTCATGTCCTAAGTATGTAATTTTGTTTTATAAGAATGAACACTTACTCACATTTCACTTTAAATTTTCCGATCTTCATTTATGAAGAACTTTTTGTAAAATATCTAAACCTGACTGAACATCAAAAGAGGGTAGCAACAAATTGTCTAATAATGCTAACATTTCATATTTATCGGGAAAGTCATTGTGGGTTTTTGAACTACCGCCTTTTGTGATTGGAATTTCGAATTGAATCTACAACCTTATTAATTATTCGTATAACAACAGACGGTGCGTTATCTAAGCCTATATTCAAATACCAATGTGGCGTTATAAAGGCTTTTTGTGGTTATCTGCAGGGTTGATTTTGACCTGATGGTAACTTTGTGCCAAATTAAGACTCGTAAAGAAATTCTTAACGGCTAATTTGGAAACCTAATCATCGATATTAGGCAAGGGTCAACACAAAGTCTACTATCGCCGTTCTTTTTTTTTACGAATTACGGGAGAAGCAAAACATAATTCAGATTCTTGAACTATACCTGCGTCGAGCAATTCAGACACTTTGGATCTAACTACCGACTGTGCGACAAGCTGTAAGGTTGACGGTATATAGGCTGTTCACTTGTTAACTTTATCTTTATGTTTAATAAATCTGTACATCCTAAGTCTTGTGTTTTACTCGCAAAATAATCACGGAAATTGATTAGTAAAGCAATCAAATAATCATAATCGGTTTTTATTCAATAGATCTGAACTGATTTCCTCTATGTTTGATGCCCCGATTGTGCTAATATTGGCTTGGCTAGTGTGCAATAGATTATTTTGGCTACAAAGGTAGTGCAATAAAATAATGTGGGCTAACCTGAACCTCCGAAGGCGGTGTAGTAGTGCAGCTGGTGGCTCTGCTCTGGTGGTAGACCGCGAATGATGCATGAGACAACTGCGCTGTCTGACAACTTACACCGAAAACACATGGCGACTTCGTCCTGATAATATTTGGTCATCGAATCCATATTTGCGATGTCTGGGAAATGCACATATCAACATTTGCTTCCAGTCTTCCCAAGAGTAATCGTATTCATCCAGCCGGTTGTACCATCTTCTTGCTTGACCTCCTTAATCTATCTTGCAGATGAAACGACTTCATGTTTTCGCACCATCCATATAAATTTCGCCAAGTTGATCAATTTTTTTTGAGCCTTGCTGTCGCAGTAGTATACTCTTCGCTATCCGGGTCGAACTCGGGGATTAGCAAGGCTGCACGGGGTTCTTTTCTTGTAGTGACGGAGGGTATTTCGTAATTTAAAGAACTAATGGCCTTTTGTACCTCTGATTTCAAAAGCTTGCGTAGGATTTTTCGAGCTGAAGGCGAGGCTGGTGCGAAACTTTGTCTTCGTTTTCACTAGTTGTCTCGGATGAATCTTCACGCGGAGATTTGCCCCATTCGTGCGGACGGACCAGGCGGCCTACACTCGACGCATTGACGTAACTACGTTTTAGGGTTTTTTTTTATATTTATCCCACTTCTGATATGTAACGGGATATAATAAAAAGTAGACGTTGCAGAATCACACTGATTTAATTTCGATTTACAATAGGGCAGAGTTCCGTCTTAGAAACAGTAAATCAGAGAAGTGATCTAAATATGAGATGGCGCGGCATTTTATAGTGTCTCCGATAGTAAGGCGCTAGCTTGGCTTGGCTCTGATTGGCTGGCTTGGGCTGGCTGGCACATGGCTGCACGTGCTTGGCTCTGATTGGCTGGCTTGGGCTGGCTGTCACATGGCAACACGTGCTTGGCTCTGATTGGCTGGCTTGCGATTGGCTGAGGCGGTGTGGCGCGTAACAGTATGTATTCTTGTATTTAAGACTTTTGGTGTTTTGGAACCTGTTTAATTTTTTTTGAAAAAAAAATATTTCAATATTTTTAGTAAAATTCCCAAACTCGTCACCTACCAGAAACCTTCCATCATCATCAGCTCAGTAACATGATATGATGACTATCATATCATGTTACTGAGCTGCAAATAGGTACCTACTTACCTAAATATCGTCAGAAATATACTATGATGCAAATAGGTACCTACTTACCTAAATATCGTCAGAAAAAAATGAAACATGTTGGATGTGCCTCTGTAATTTAAGTCCTTCCATTATCCCAGGATCCCTCTATCGATTAAAAGAAAGAATTTTGAAAATCGGTCCACAATTGGCGGAGTAATCAGTGAACATAATATTTTTAAAAAATGATTCAGTCAACATCTCCTTTTTTGAAGTCAGTTAAAACTTAAAAAGGTGCATATTATTATAAGATTTTATTTTTTACAGCTATATTTATTTTGGATGAGTGACGGAGGATGATTTGATTGAGTGGCATTGATGATAATACAGAATGGTGCAGCCAAGACCTTCGGTTTTAGCATTTCATTTTTTGGACTGATTTATTGCCACAGCTGCAGTTGGATTTTACAGTGTCACAATAGTTTGGATTGCATTAAAAAGGAAAAATTGGTTGATGATTTTTTTTATTGGTAGATTAATAAAAAGATGTTGTTAACACATTTTTTACACCAAAAATAAATAAATTACATGAACCCACACTTTAATTTATTTACCTAAGTAGGATTTCCTTGTTTTGACAAAGCAAAAAATATTAATTTTCAATAAAAAGCTAGGTCTATATTTCATACTGAATCTAATATAAAGAACAACAGAATTGTTGTATTTGTGCATATTTTACACAAGAATGTTGGCAAACAAGCAAATAGTCTACTAGATGATCATAGTCACCTGTCTTCTAATGACCAAAGTGTACAAGGTGTAGGTTATTATCTTATGAATGTAGTTACAGTACCCTGAAATTTCGTATCCTTCAATATAAAACAGAAAAGCATTGCTGCTTTGCAATAACACAGAAGACCTAGTACCTCTGGTTATTTAACATAAACATTAAGAATTTGCATCAAAAACATTATCTTTCAATGGAGATTGTCCATTTTTTATGAGATTGGTAAATTTCTTCATCTATTTAGTTTGCTAAAATATGATAATTATTGAATGATAATAAATAACAGTAGTACCGGTTCTTTCTTGTACAGTAATTTCTATGGTTGGACACTTGACTGTAATTCCAGGTAAATTTTGGAACTTAAACTTCTGCAACAACAGACATATCATTAAACATCACATAAAGCCTTAATAGATAATCATAATATTGTAAAATTCAAGTATTTTATATGAATATTGGCCGACATCAGACGTCATCAGCTTTATTTTAAGTTTTATATAAATTGCTTCATCATAAATACTCATACTGTAAAGGAGTAACATTTTTAGTTTTATTCATTCACCCACTCACTTATGCAGTTGTATATCTCCTGTAATACTACATTTGGCAGGTATCAATTTTCAGCATATTTGTCAGCTCTATTGAATTAAACAAATATTATACATATTTTCCTGTGGGCCCTCGGGAACAATTGAGATAATGGTGATCTAAAGCCTGAAAGAAAAAATTAATTGGTTAAATTATTTAGCTATAATGGAAAATCCTTCAATTATAACCAGGGACCGGAAAACCCGTTCATTTGCTTAAGCCGTTCGAAAGGGTAACCCATTCGTATGGTAACCCAGTGGGCTCGGTAAGCCGTTCAACAGGTTTCCCAACGATAACGATAACCCGTAAAATAGGGGTTACCACCCACAACAATAATTAACCGCTTACCAAATCTTAAAGGTTTTTAGTGTTTATGCGCTTAACCGCTTACTGTTCGGGTTAGGGTAACCCTTTCCCTCACGCACACCGAGCGATTGAAATAGCACTGCGGACGCAATAACGCCAGAGTTCGGTCGCGACCTTCGGCAAATATGCGGTGCAAAAGCAATCTACACGCGATATACCTAAGGTCTAAAATATTTTTTACAAATTAATCAGCGTTTAGAACGGTAACCCATTTGGGGGTTTTTGATATCGGTTAGCGGTAACCCGAATTAATTCAATCGAAGGGATTAATGTGTAAACCGGTAAGCCGTTTGAAAGCTTACCGTAAGGCAAAGGGTTTAAAAACCCAGCATTATAAAATACCCCATCAAAACCCTAAGGTTACCGGCTATAACGGTAACCGGGTCCGGTCCCTGATTATAACGGATTGCACTATTTACATTTAAATTATCAATCCAATAGGTCTCTTTGTGTAGCCACATCTTTAAATAGATGGGTACTAAAAAACAAACCCATAGAAGCATAGAAAATGATTATTTTTAATGGAAAATTGTTACAATGTTTACAACAATGTTAATACTTACAATTTAACTATAATTACTATATATTCCTATGAATTGCGCCATTAACTGGAACCATGGAGCGCTTGTCTATATCATTATTAAATCAATACATGGCCTACATTTAATAAAAACTTATTCTTTAACATAAAACTAAATAAGTTTTCGTGAATGTAATCAAACAATGATTAAAAATATAACCTATGAAATAAATTGAAGTTGACGTATAAGCCGACTAAATTAAATCTTTCATAACAATATGGTAAGAAACCGAATTGAGCTACCTTTTTGCGAGGACGGATTATAGCGTATTACCAACATGACGACAACAAATAATTACCTGCTAAGTAGTCTGTATCCTTTGTATCGTTTACTATACTATCGAGTTAACGTTACGAAGTCAGGTAAATGCAAAAGTAACTCATGGTACGGTCACTATCGAAAACGATATCGTCTGCGTTAACACGTTAGCGACTGTAGTTAACTACAGTGTGCAATCGATGGCAACTCATGGTAGAGGTACAGGGGGTCTACAATGAACACACGAAACCCGAACGAACTCCGTAATTTCGGGCTGTTTCTTACCACGAAAATACTACGGGCCCGTCAACGGAACGAAATCGGAGTTTGACGTTTGCTGTTACGGATAGCTTACTATGATCACCCGAACCCGACACGAAAATTGGATTTTGACATACAGATTTTCGGGTGTTTAACCAAACTTCTCACGAGAACTCAAGTGCTACCGTAACAGTTTCGGATTAACATTTTAATCCAGAAATAAGTGAGTTATTGTCAATTTTACATCAGTTTGGGTTTTATTTGACTACTAAGAAGGTGTACTTAAGTATAATAAGTTAACTATATAATATTTGTTGAAGTTATGGCATTCAACTTAAATTCAGTGCGAGGTGCGAGTCGTAGGAAACACTTGAAAGTATACTATAACTTTATGTGAACAAAAGCAAAAAATAACTCCGAAACACTTAAAAATGTAATCACAAAAAACGTAAATAAACAAAAGCAGCAAAAGCTATTTAGGTGTATAATGCTACAGCAGGAAATATCCCCTTAACAACAAAATGTTATTAGTGTAACGTGACATTCTAGATTAGGTTGGTTTCTCACTTGCCGGGGGCCACTTTGCCACAGACTAA
This sequence comes from Schoenobius gigantellus, assembly GCA_963935595.1. Classification (NCBI taxonomy): domain Eukaryota; kingdom Metazoa; phylum Arthropoda; class Insecta; order Lepidoptera; family Crambidae; genus Schoenobius; species Schoenobius gigantellus. The sequence continues at coordinate 28,457,389 of OZ012554.1, forward strand.
GAGCCCGGGCTGTCATGGCGCATTAAAGTGTAATAAAAAATGTTTTTTGTCAAACATTGGCAGTTTTAATAACATACCCAGCTTTCCGCTAATCATTACTGTAGTTTATTAAATCAAAACTGTTTAAATACAAATAATTTTAATTATTTTTCTACTACCTTTTTCAATCATTCGTTCACGTAACTTCTCAATGCGTCCGTAGTCCGTACTAAACCTACGAATCCGAAAATAGTTCATGGTAGCTACGAGTCACGTACTTCGTTCGGGTTAGGGACGGGCCCGAAATTACGGACGAACATTTCATAGTAGACGTCCTGCATCAGATCGGTATCGGTCTACGGGTCTACCTTGTGTGGTGCCTACCAACGCTGCATCTCTCGGTACGCGGCCGGCGGCCACTCGAAGATCTTTCCACCGGATGACCTACCTACGGGGATGTCCGCGACGAGCGACGACGGGGCAAAATGCATTTAGCCCACACAACGCGTTCAGTGCACCGCCAGTCCGTCACGGACACCCGCGACTTCATCTGCGTCTCACTGAAGCCTACTAATGATGGTACTGTTCAGTACTCGGCGGACGATCGTGCGAAGCATACGTGAGTGAAGTACTGTCGTCATCATGTCTGCAAACGTGCAAACTGAGTGTTATACAAGAAATACGACTCCGTGACATGTCTTTGTGACTATACGACTCTCAATCACAATCTGCATCCCCGGCGGATGCATGGCCTAATCCGCACGTGTCGGTCCGCGGAGCACTAATTCCGTCCTTTGAGTATTATATTCCTTGATTCACAAACTATACTCCCTACGCCTGCCCGTCCGACGTCATACTTACAGGCATCCCATCAACCCACACTGGGCCAGCGTTGTGAGAGAGGGCTCAAATGCCCCGACAGTGGGTACATTAAAGCTGATTAAATGATGATTCGTTCCATTGTAGCATTCGGGCGCAACTCTAAAACAGCCCCGACCTCCGTCGCGAGCGCGAGCGATCCGCAGTTGTAATTACGTGTTTAAGACGTGATCCCATTTCGGCGGACGTGACCCGCTGGACTTTGCGATGTTTGTAAAAAATGCAACGTCACCTTCGCGTGTATCGCTCAAGTTTGTAACAGATTCATTACATACAGTTTTACGACAACGTCGATGCTGTCGGGAGTGAGCTTAAAGCTACAAATTAGTATATATATTTTTCCTTTTAGATTAAATTTCACTTCTCCTGTTGGTAGGTATTTACCGTTGAATTAATATTCAGAAGTACACCAATAATGCCATAGAGTTGTTGGATGTTAGACTGAATGTCTGTGTTTTTTTTATTGCTACTAAGTTGGTTATCTCGCTTGCACATTCTGTCTCTCTCTACCTCTCCTTGCTTCTTGTGTCATGATTTGTGAGTGCGGCCATCGAAAATATATTTCTGTATAATTGTGCTAAAGACGAAAGTCTTCAATTCGTGCGTGTTGCCATTGATGACATACGGAACTGAAACGCGGCCCCTTACAATGGATCTCTTAAGAAGGCTCAAAGTCACTCAAAGGGCTATGCTCGGGGTTTCTCTACGTGATCACATCAGAAATGATGAGATCCGTAGAAGAACTAGAGTAACCGACATAGCCCAAAGAATTGCAAACCTTATGTGGCAGTGGACAGGACACATCGCTCGTAGGACTGACATGATATTTCTATGATTTTTGCAGTGATATTAAACGCCCACCACGTCACTTCGAGCCAATTGCCTCCATTCATATTGGCAATACTTCTCTGACGACACATTATTGAAGCTGGGTTCTAAAGATGATTGAGCTTTCGCAAATGTTTTTAGTGCTTTTCAATAAATAAAGTCTAGATTCATACTATTTAATAATAATAATAATCACTTTATTGTACAAAAAATTGTATTACAATGGGATACAAATGTAAAATATATATATATATGTGCAAATAGGCGGCCTTATTGCTAAAAAGCAATCTCTTCCAGGCAACCTTAAGACAGGGAAATAGGAAAAAGGACAATCAAGGGGAAGGGTGCAGAAATAGGAATAAATATTGCTTGTGTGATAGGAAAGGGACACAAATAACAGTATAGCGGTTAAGGATTTGTGGATAGGATGTGACTACGAACTGAAGATTTGAAAGAATCTAGCGTACGAACTCTCTTAATACTCTCAGGGAGGGAGTTCCAAGGAAACGAGTACGTCAGAAATTGAGTCGAGTGAGGCGGAATGTCCAGGAATAAAATGTAATTAGATCGCAAATTACGACTCGACGAAGTGGACCGAAAAGAGAAATGAGACTTAAGATAAGGTGGAGACATTGGATGAAACAGAATATTGTAAAGAAGGGATAAGACATGTAAGTCTCTACGTTGTCGGATTCGAAGCCATTTGAGTTGAGAGCGATAGTAAGAAACATGATCAAATTTTCGTAAGTTAAAAATAAATCTAATGGCCACATTTTGCAGATTTAATATTTACTTTCAATATCAAAACTAAGCCTGATAAACCAACCTGGTTTATAGTTGTTGTTACTCACAGGAAAACATTCAAAAATTCCAAGGGTATATATCTGAAGAGTTTATCCTTTTCTAATTTGTGAATGAGAGTTTATCTTTTTCAAAGAAACAAACCCGAATAAAGCTTTAAAAAATTTCCATGAGTGGCTTCGTTTCCCCATTATTAAGCTTAAATTTAACCTCAAACCAAACAACACAAACAAACATTTAAGGTACAAATACTATACAAAAATAAATGAAAGGGCTAAATTCCACTATGAAAAATATTCGAAATTACTAAAAAAAATCATATTTATGGCTAAGAAACACACAAACAATAAATACATACTTAAAAGTAAAAACATTTGTAAAGCAGCTTGGAATCACGGACCTGAATTGGAATGTAATTAAAAGTGAAACCGATTCTGAATCACAAACACAATATAACAATTATATAGATTAAAAAATAGAACATAATAAATTAATTAGAAATACCTATAAAAAAAAACTTCATTCCAGATAACATTAAAAAGAAGTAAAAAAAGGTTCTTTTAAAGGTGCACATTTTCAACTCATTGTGTTAATAAATATTTAATTACGCCGAGCGTAAAATGTACAAGCACAGCCACCTAAACAATTAAGTACCTACAAAATAATAAACTTTTACTATTTTTATTATAAAACGTCTCGTGCGATATAAAGATATAACTACAATCCACAAAATGGCTCTGTTAAAGAACCCAAAGAAGCAGAGGTTTGCAACCTGCATAGATTGGAACGTTTACGTATAATGCGGCCAAACTAAAAGTAACGGTGTTCGATCACACAGTTGGCGAAATTATGACGTTTTGATTTAACTAGATGGATCGGTGGTGCTATGGATTCGGCACTTGCCTTCCAATCGGGAGGTCCGGGTTCGAGACCGCCATGTACCAATGTGTTTTTCGTTTCGAATTTCATATGTACATTTGTCTGATACTCCTACGGCGAAGGAAAACATCGTGAGGCAAGCTGCATACATCTGCGAAGAAATTTAATGGTGTGTGTGAAGTCGACCAATCCGCACTGGGCCAGCGTGGTTGACTAAGGCCTAATCGCCCTAATATAGGGTAGGCTCGAGCCCCTCGGTGGGGACGTATATGAGCTGTGATGATGGATGGCTCATCGTGTCGCTTGTCATCAAGGAACGCGCCTTGCTTGACAATCTTGACATTCTCTTTGTTTTTTGGTGATGCAAGTTTATCATTACACGTGATTTTAATTTATAAAATGGGTGCGGGCCCTAGTGCCTCTCAAGCCATTCAACAGAACGTCATGGTTAACGTCAAAAAAATATACAATTTGTAGACACTGAAGTAAGAGCTCAACTGCTGTTAAAAGGAAAAGAAAATAAAAATCAGTATTAGAGTTAGGTATGTTGTGGTTGAAATGGCAAAAGAAAAGGGAGTTACATATACGGCTTCCACAATATCATTGTGAGCCCAATCCTATTGAGCTCATATGGGCACAAGTTCAGGGCTATGTAGCCAGTAAAATTAAAATCTTCAAATTTAGCATTATCTACGATAACCCCAGAGAGGTGGCAAGCCTGCATTTCACAAAAAAGGAGATAGATTATGTCAGTTGGATAATGTCATCGATAATATGGTGGAGCAATTTGTGATTAATATGGGGCAATCATCATCATCTTCGTCGTCCTCATCTGATGAAGAGAGTTAATAATTTAAAATTAATCTACTTATCAAGTTATGCTGAAATATGTGTATGAAATAATAGTAGTTTATGTTGGAAATAATAATAAAAAATAATATTTTTATTATATTGTGTAATTTGACTCAGTTCCAATATTTGTGTATAGCCACACAAATAATAATAAATAGTTAACATTACACTCCAGAGTATCTGGTAACACATATAAGTAGATAATAACAAATATGATTATGATATTTCATCATTATACGTGACATGAAAAGGTTTCGAAACCCTGCTTCTTTCAGCTTCTTTTTTTTAATGTTATCTGGAATGAAGTATAATCCTAATCAAATCAGTACTATTTTTAATGACTATTTTATTAAATTGACAAATAAAAATGACAATCAAAATGACATGTATACAAATATTAATAATAATGGTGACGTAAATGAACAGGATATAATTACTTAAAATTAAATAATTCAATATATCTTTATCCTTTTGATGAATATGACATAAAAAAACGATAATGACATTAAACAATACAAATTCGGAGGGGTATGATGAAGTTAATACAAAAGTGATTAAAGCTTGTAAAAATCAGGTAGCTTCAGTATTGGTTTACTTAATAAATGTATCATTTGAAACAGGGATATTTCCTGAAGGACTGAAAATATCAATTGTGAAACCTCTCTTTAAAAAAGGCTCTAAATTATTGCTAAACAATTATAGACCAATAACGTTGATACCGATTCTAGCGAAGGTATACGAAAAAATTCGTAACAAAGTCCGTGAACAAAGTATAGAATTCTAAATGACAACCAATGCGGTTTTTAGAAAAGCAAATCAACTACACATGCTGCTTTTAATCTGATTGATCACATATTAAAACGTATAAATGATAAGAATTTCACCACAGTTCTCTTATTTGACATGTCCAAAGCGTTTAATTTCGTATCACATAATAAATTGTTACTAAAGTTAAAACGTAGTGGAATACGAGTTAAAGCATTAAATTGGATCGAATCATACCTGAATAATAGGATACAATCGATCGAAATTACCCAAATTGATGATAACCAAGTAGCACGTAAATATTATTCTGCTTTCAGAGTAAATCAATTTGACGTGCCCCAGGGCAGTATACTTAGTCCACTTCTGTTCTTAATATTATACGTGAACTACCTAAGGTGAGAAAACATAAGTGCATCCTATTCGCTGATGATATATCAGTCGTAGTTACTACTGAAATTGGTAATACTCATAATATAATTGGCCACAAAAATGACATAAATCAAGTTATTAAATCTATCATAAATTGGCTAAATAATAATAATATCTGAAAATCAATATTGGCAAAACAAAATATATACCTACACTACAATCACGATAGGTCTCTGAATATACATTATCGATATCAGCTCTAAAAGACGAGAGCAATGCCACTTTCCTAGGTATTGAGCTCTAACAAAAAATGAAAATCGCATGTAAATAAGGTGTGCAATAAAGTAAATAGGTAGATTTATGTTTGCTCTCTTTAAGTTAACAAAAGTAGCCACAAGAAAAACTGCCTTGACAGCATACTTCGCATTATGTGGAATCGGTGTTACAATACGGACTCATCATTTGGGGCAATAGTACTATACAGACATACATAGAGCTTTTGTAGCACAAAAAAATGTATAAGAGCAATATGTGGCATTTCACCGGATATGTCATGTAAGCCATTTTACAAACCATTGAATATTCTGCCACTACCTTGTATGTAGGTACATATTCGAAATTGCGAAGTTTGTTAAAACAAACCAATACAAATTCAAAACAGCCAAGAATGTGTATGCCAGAAATAAAAGGAACAGTAATAGGTTAGCCATCGATTTGGTTCCAAAAAGTGCATGTTTAAAAAAAATGCTACTACATGTGCATCTCAATAAGTCCTATACAATAATGGCCTTATTCATAAAAATATTTAAGCAATGTTTTAGTTAAGTAATGTTTACGTATATAACTACATAAACATAAATATAATGAAACTCAATTATTGAGAATATTTAAATTATATTTCGTACTTATGACAGTAACAGAAAGACAATAAAACAAATGAACATCGAATATACAAAAGAAAACTTTGTTTGAAACCAAAGAGTTTCTAACATATTCCCCAAGGGCAAAATAATAATAATTTTGAGTAACTTAACTAACACTGTTTTTTAAGCTTAAAAGAAGAAAAGCAATACATGAATAAATATACTTATAATGTATGGTATTTATAACATGTAATACAAAGTCTAAAATTTCTTTTTATCTCTCTGTTTGCACTAACTATCCAATATTTTAATGACAAACTAGCCAAAGTCAGTTTAGGTCCAGCGAAGTAATGCTAAATGTTCTCTACGAATTATTAAATCACTTTATAATACTTTTTTGGAAGTATTTACCGGATGTTTTTGTGAGAAATATAAATTTGATTCCGTTAATCTTCCGCCAACACGTAAAATATTATTGTTATCGCTAAAATATGGATTTAACGAACTTAAATGAGACTTTCTCGGCTTGCCGACAACTAAAGCTTGAATTTCGGAAGAAAGTGTTCTTTTTGATAACATGAAATTATTTTTAATAAACTAAATTTTAATTTATCTGGACTTAAACTAATTTGTTTACTTCTTTCAAAATTCCTTTTTTTTTTTGTCTTAAAGGTATTTTTATCATATTCATACATTTTTTTGTCCCAAAATCTTTCTAACAAATGGTCAATAACTACTGTGCTGTGAAATGATTGAGAGAATAAACTACACGAATATTCGGGTTTTAACTTGCCTGAAGCAACATATCCGAATTTCGTATTAAATAAAATTATTCCACTTGAACATTCAATCTTGCCAGGAAGCAAAATATCAAAAAATATGTCCGCTCCTAACAACATTACAATCGGCGCAGAGATGTTAAATGAACTATCAGATAAATGTATATTACTGGGTAGCTGAAATTGTTTCATAGGAATATTTAACTGTGGCATAAAAGGCGTTATGCGTTTAATAACAGAACAATCTATAATTTTCTCATAATTATTATTGGCTGATTTTATTTGTATAGAAATAGCATCCTTTATAAGTTGTGATTTCTGCCCTAAAGTGACAACATTTATATTACTGTTATAAGATTTTAAACCCAATTTTTTAACGAAGCTAGACGTGATAAAAGATGTTTGACTTCCGCTGTCAAGAAGAACTCTGGCAGTGTAATATTTGCCATTAGATCCCTTCACCTTAATTATGGCAGTCGGCAATAAAACAGTGCTACTATTATTGGTATTAGTAGACAGACTCGTACTAGATAACGACGAGTTAATATTGGACTGCTCTTCTTCATAATGAAGTAGAGAATTATGATCTCTTTTATCACAAAAACTACACTTAAAACTAAACTTACACTTGCTACTAGTATGTACATTTAAACAAATTTTACACAATTTTTTATCTTTAACAAACTCAATTCGCTCCTGGGCGGATTTTAGCTTAAATTGATTACATTGGTATAATCTGTGACTTGACATTTTACAAAATAAACAGGAACTAGAACTATTATTACTTACTAAATTCGTATATTTACCGCCCTGTGTCTTAGGTCCGATTTTCTGACTCTCCTCAATACTCGCAGCTCTCCGTTCTAAATAATGAAGAAAATCGTCCAATGACGGCAGCTTATTAATATCCCTTTCGCTAAAATAGCCACGACAGGTATAGGCGTCTAACTTTCTTGAGAGCAAGGGAATGAGTATCATATCCCACGAGTTCACCGGCTGTTCTAAGGATTGCAGCGCTCCAATGTTTTGACGAACCATAGAAATAAAGCTTCTTAACCCATGAGATGTACATTTACTAAGCGGCTCAATGTCTAGTAAGTTATGAGAATGTGTACAAATCAAAATAAATTTGTTATTATATCTTTTCTCTAATAATTCGAGCGACTTCGCATACGATTCACCAATGAGTGGTAATCCGTCTATGAGACTTAAGGCTTCAAACTGTACATACTTTCTTAGATAGAATAATTTTTGTATATTACTTAAGTTTTTGTCACAGCCGATAATAGCCATGAACATGTCAATAAAACTCTTATATCTTGAAATATCTTTTCCGTCAAATATCGGTATATCCAGTACTGGTAATTTATTATGAGATTTATGTGACATATTTATTTGGTCGGAAGACAAACATTTTGTAGATGAATGAATAGCATTTTTACTCTCGAAATCGGAAATAATAGCTTTCATTTGCGATAACAAACTATAAAATTTGTCCTCTGTGATTGACTCGTCAATGTCTTCCTCCCCGAGCAAAAATAAATCATGCTGTATATTATTATACTGAGAAAAAGATTTTTCTAATTGTTGTAAACGAACCTGAATTTCGTTGACGTCGGAATATGATTCTTCAGCAATGAACTTCTCAATTCTCGTCACAACGCCCTTATGGTAAGCGCGCGACCGCTTTAATGTTTCAATTTTTTCCATAGTTTTCGCAATTGTATTTACTGTTTCACGTAAATAATAATTATTTACACACTCGAAGGACCAAAGTGTTTACGTATATAACTACATAAACATAAATATAATGAAACTCAATTATTGAGAATATTTAAATTATATTTCGTACTTATGACAGTAACAGAAAGACAATAAAACAAATGAACATAGAATATACAAAAGAAAACTTTGTTTGAAACCAAAGAGTTTCTAACAAGTAATGTTGCTGTCTCTTTTGATGTCCTTTCTTTTGTAATGAGATTGGAAGTGACAGCAACATTATTTAACTTAAACATTGGTTAAATATTTTTATGAATAAGGCCATAAGATTCCAGATGACATAAAAGAATTATTTTAATAGATTTAAAACGGCGCTCTTTTCTTGGCTTATGGGAAAGTTATTTTATTCGGTCCAGAAATTCTTGAACTATTAAAGACTAATTTACTTGCTAATTAATTCAATTAAAATATTATGACTATTTAGTTGCGTTTGACATTATTATTGACTATTGTAATTGGTTTTTTATTGACATTTAAAATAATTCATACCTCATTTTTTAATAATTAAGAATAATTATGACTTGACATTGTATTAGAATCATTTTTTTTTAATATTTGCATGCTATTCTAGCTAAGTAGTCTATAGCTAAGTAGGTGAAACATTGTAATATGGTTCTGTTACCAATGCTATCTTTTTTATACCCAATACAAAAGCAAATAAATGATATCTTTCTTTCTTTCATTAAACTTAATTCAAATAAAGTGGATGTCAAAAATCATACATACCTACATTCACCCAATAATACATACAATTCTAAAACAGGCAACGTGGAACTACAATCAAATAGGCGTCAAAATAAGATACTAGTTCGCACCGCCCCCAATGTTCTAGCTCTATAAGCGAACTTAATACGTTTGACTCCGGGCGGCGGCTGCCCAAAACAAAACCAATAAAACAAAGATCAGACTTAGTTTCTAAACTCGCTAACTCGCATCTTAGGACGTGACAAAAAAGTCGGCCCGCCGGGTCAAAGGACAAGCGCTGGATGAACAAAAAACAATTTACCACTTTTAGCGGGCGGGGCGGTCCCAAGCCTATAAAGAATACAATGAATAAATTCGACCATGTTTGTCCTATGTACCTTTACCTGTTTTTCTAGCTGGGATACAAAGCAGATTAATAGAACCTTTGGTAACCTATTGAACTTTTGGTTTGAAAGGGCTCATGTATTATCGAATTGATGCGATAATAGATATCGCTTCAGCAAAGGGGTTCAAACGAAACTATACTTTTGATGCAAAACTTGAGTAAATTCACATGATAATACCTTTTTCTATTGGAATAATTGAATTGCAATAAATAGATGATAAATGAGAAATTAAGTTATTCTATAATCAGAATCAGGTATTTCATTTATTCCAGCATACGTTAATAACTCCACCTGCTCATTATAGATTCCTATGACGTGACAAATCAAGATATTCTACAATTAAGGGTATTACGTCGCCCAATGACCTTCAGCATTTGCCTGCTGGTAAACGTATTCCCACGTTAACGCCATCTCTTTCTAGACAACTGCACTACAAAGTATCAAGCTCAAGATAAAATAAGACTACAGACACGCCGCCCAGTCAGTGTTATTTTGCCTACTTTAATCGCTCTCTGAGCGACATATATTTTCTCATCACTACATAGTATAAAACAAAGTCGCTTTCCGCTGTCTGTCCCTATGTATGTTAAGATCTTTAAAACTACGCAACGGATTTTGATGTTTTTTTTTTATTTTTTTTTAAACTTTTATTTACTACCTATGTCGATGTTTGTCATCAAATCTTGCAAATTAAATTTGACCCACTTCCCGGTTACCGATTGATCTAAAATTTAGCATACAAGTGTAAATCGCGTGACAATACAATATTATGATGACATTGGTGCTGATCTGATGATGGAGCTGGAAGGTGGCCATAGAAACTTCGCAATGAAATGACACATCCTAATCGAGTTTGGGCTCATTTGATTCGTCTTGACGAGTACTTTGGTGCTACATGGTAACCAGGGTCTGATGATGGAGTTGGAATGTGGCCATAGAAACTCAGTAAAGCAACGACGCAACCCCATCGAGCCTCGGCTCGTTTGATTCGTCTTGACGAGTACTTTGGTGCTAGAGGTTAACCAGGGTCTAATGATGGAACTGGAATATGGCCATAGGAACTCATTAATTAATCGACATAGCCACATCGAGTATGGGCTCGTTTGATTCGTCTTGATACTTAGTACTTTAATGCTAGATGGTAACCAGCGTATAGGGGATATTTTTAAATATTTATTTAATTGTAAATGTGTGTCCATCTCTCATCGTCGTAAAGAATCTCGCGACCGCTCGCGACACACGCATAATAGTCCTTAACACCTCGCCTTAGCGATCGGGCTCGCAATGCATCGGAATCTATGGGATTACCTCGGAGGTGCTCAGAGCGATCACAACCTCCCGCGCACCGCAGCTAGTTGACACTCTTGTTTTCTTTTGAATTCGCATGAATTACATCTCTATTGGGTTAAGTGCTCGTAGGTCTAAGCATACGTCTCTAGCGTCCTCCACTTTCATAAATGCTTTCGTACACGCTCGTCGGTTACGGATACTCTTGACCTGACCTTTTGGTGCAGGTCCAAAATGTCTCCTATTTGGTCCAGGTAAGTTCGTCTCGGTCGTCCCTTACCGACTTGTCCACTTGCATTGTCCATATTTTTTTCGTAAGTCGTCTTCCATTTATCCTTTCTATATGGCCAAACCATATTAGCATTCATTTTTCAATTTTTGTCACTATGTCTTCTTTCATCCCACACATTTCCCTTATCACACTATTACGAAACTTATCTATCAGAGTCACTCCAGCCATTCCTCTCAAAGCTCTCATTTCCACTGCATTAATCCTACTTTCATCCTTCTTATGCCACACCCAACATTCACTACCATACATAAGCGTAGGGACCAAAACGCATCTATGAACAGCCAGTCGTGCCTTTTTTGACAACATTTGGCTGTTCAGAAAGTTTTTGCAAGCCCTTTTTACTTTATTACCTTGTCGCGAAGCGGAAGGCTTCGTGCAAAAAAAAAAGGGAGGAAGCTAAAAAAAAACAAGGTTAAAAGTTAATACCGTATAATTAAAAAATAAATGCAAAGGTAGGGTGATAAGGAGGGCACGACCGAACTTAATTATCTAACTTAACTAAGATCTAGCTATGTACAACAATATTTATATAAAAATCTAGCCTGGCCAGGGTAGGACGCGGGAGCGAGTAGCAGCTCAGCCGGATAGCCGGAGCAGGAACAGGCACGGCAGCACAGCTCTCCGGATAGGCAGCTCAGAGGATAGGTAGGCAGCATAGGAGCGCCCCAACGATGCTCCGTAGGCAGACGGCAGCAGGGACCCGTAGAAGGCGCGACGGAGTGGTCAGGTGGGCAGCAGGCACACGTAGCAGGCGCGGTGGAGACGCGTGAAGGAACCGGCATGAAGTAATATGATCACGAAGGCCTGGCGGTGGTGGTTAGGTTCCAAGCCGGTTTAAGGAGCTTAGCTACTCCTTAGCCGTTTGCGTTCAATACCAGAGCTGGTAGTAGACTGGCTTCCTAATGACCCTGGTCCGCTTTTATACTGGCCATAACAATAGACAACTATATAAATGTCAAACGAAAGATTTTTGAAAAATAATTTATTATATGACATTTGTCAGTCACGTAGGCATTGAGCTACAATATTGAGATCAAATGTTGGACGCTAACAATTATAATAAGAAAATATAGAAAAACACAATAAAGGACTAATAACTGTTACAAATATTTATCGCTTGTGAATAATAGCGTTATACAAAGTGAAGTTCAAATAATCAGTTAGTGCTTTACAAACATTCGTGAATTAATAAGTGTTACAAGAATTTGTGCATATTTACAAGATCGATATGTGAAAAGACAACTCTTCTTCCAGATATGTTTAGGACTTCTGTTTGTGATTGTACTTCTTTTTCGATAATAAGGCCAGGCAAAGAATCTTCATTTTGTTGAAACTAAAAAAATAGCATGTTCATGATTACTAGGCAGTTAAATATATCTTAATTTTAAATTTGTAGTTAGATTATAACACAAATATAAATAAAAATCTATATTCTGACAAATCACAGAGTATGATGACGCTAAAACATACCCTCATATTTTGTACTGGTCCCTCGTCAATAGCGTCAGAACGTAGTTCGTTTGATTCTGGCGAAATTCCTTTTACTTTCGTCGTAGGCAGTTCCTTATGTACTGTTTGGGAGTTTTGTAGATTTTTTGATTGCCTAAAAACAGAAAACTTTTTAAGCACATTTATTAGCACAGTCAAGTGTAATATCAATTTAATAATTTTTAAATAATTATAGTGGCTTCATTTTTAAATAGCCGTTTCATAGAAGTTTGGGCACTATACAGATTACATATATTTATTTACACTCTTTTTTCTTCAAAGAACGTTTGTTCTCACAAGAATCTCACAGTTGGATTTTCTCCTGTGTCGTGGCTGCAGCTACAAACATTGAATCTCACATGCACATACATACGCCCAGATCGGAACAAAATTTTGTAGGTCGTACAAAATCTTTGTCCCGTACGGGAATCGAACCCGCGACTCGTTGCGCAGTAGGCGATCACTCGACCGCTGCGCTAACCATGCCGCCTCGACTTTGTACGACGAGCTATGCCCGCGACCTTCGTTTCGCTTTACAATAGTTTCTTTTGTTTTATTCTAGTTTTCCCGTCTATTTTTCCCGTGGGAAAAAAGTATCCTATGTCCGTCTCCTGGTTCTAAGCTACCTCCGCACCAATTTTCAGTTAAATCCTGTTTTCCCATTCCCATTTTCCCGTGGGAATTTTTACTGTAGGAAAAGTAGACTATGTGTTATCTTATATAATTAGCTATCTATTGATGAAAGTCCCGTCAAAATCGGTCTGGCCGTCCCGGAGACGTATGTTCCCGTTGTCTGTCTGTCTGTATGTTCCCGCTAATCTCCGTAACGGCTGGACCAATTTTGACGGGATTTTCACTAATAGATAGCTAATTATATAAGGTATAATATATAATACTTTTCCCACGGTAAAAATTCCCACGGGAAAACTAGGATTTGGCTGAAAGTGGGGAGGTAGCTTAGGACGAGGAGACGGATATATGATACTTTTTTCCTACGGGAAAAATTAGACAGTAAAACGGGAAAACTAGAATAAAACAAAAGAACCTATCGTGAGGCGAAACAAAACGGGAAAACTATAATAAAACAAAAGAACCTATCGTGAGGCGAAACGGAATTCGCGGGCACAGCTAGTGTATTATAAAATTTATTATGCTGATCGTTAGAAGGCAAATCATCACAGTCATCTTGTTCTCGGTGAGCCTTTTCAAATGAGTCCAAACACAAAAGTTCTGCGTAATATTAGACTCACCAACAGTTATTACATTATAACAATTACTTACAGACAAAAAAACAGATATACATAGTTATAATATATAGATAAGTACAGCATATGTATGTAATATTAATTATTAATACATAACACAACAATTATTTAAAGAAACGTTGCCTCATAATAGAATTTTCTCCTGTGTCGGGGGTGCAGTTACAAACATAGAATCTCACATGCACATACGCCCAAGCCGGAACAAATTTTTGTAGGTCATACAAAATCTTTGTCCCGTACGGGAATCGAACCCGCGACCGGTTCCGCAGTAGGCGATCACGCGACCGCTGCGCTAACCGTGTCGTCATACTGTAGCCACGTATAACGTAGCATGTGTTACATACATAAATATTTTTTTAGTAAGTAATGCAGTCTTTGGTGGTTATTTCTATTAGATTATGAATATACATACATTGAGAACAAAGAAAACCATAAAAGCAAAAAAATATATATAGGTAGGTATGTGAAAACTAGTGTAAGAATAAAAATAATTAACTACATTGCTAGTCGTTAATATGCTTGAGATCCTATACCTACCTTTGGAGCTGATCATCAAGAAGGCGAAACCAGTACAGTCATCTTGACCTCGGCGAGCTCTTTTAAATGAGTCCAAACACGACAGTTCTACGTAATACAGTGGTTGAGATCCTGTACCTACCTTTGGATCTGATCATCAGAAGACAAAATCATCATAGCTATCTTGATCTAAGTCAGCCCCCGTATTATGAATTCTTATTTCCATTCGGTTTACGGGCAACAAAAACTGTGTGTAAGTTATGAACTTTATTAGCAAGGTATTAGAGTTCATTACGAAATAAA
The DNA here is from genome assembly GCA_963935595.1 of Schoenobius gigantellus. NCBI lineage: Eukaryota > Metazoa > Arthropoda > Insecta > Lepidoptera > Crambidae > Schoenobius > Schoenobius gigantellus. The sequence goes on from OZ012554.1 coordinate 28,472,407, forward strand.
AAATAGCCAGTCATTAAACTGCATGGAGATAATACTTCACAATACGGTTCCTGCTCTTTCAAATGAGGCCAAACACGATAATTTTACGTAATACAGTGGTTGAGATCCTTACCATAACTTCAGGGCTCATTATGATAAATATTTGAAAGAGAAATAAATTTTAACCTTTTCATAATATCTAAATGTAACTTCTTACCAATAATTTTGGAGAGCTCGATCACGAGCCACTAGGCTTTTACTTTTATGCTTAGGCATTATTACCTAATCTGAACTAATTTCACTCTATGACAACTACTTATAACAAATACTAAATAAAAACTTATTAAATACATTTACAAGCTAATTATTGTCCTTAATATTACTTATTTTAATTATTAACACTATCTACAATCCGATTTAATTTAAAAGTCATTCAAAATTTGTCACTTTTCGTAATGATGTCGCACAATAAAACGCACGTACAGTCCACCCGTTACGAGAGTCAAGAACGCACTAGATTCTCGTATCAAGTATTGCTGTCCGGGCGTTGCGGAGGTGCCTGGCACGGGGTTCTTATAGTATTTTAGGTTTTTCTTTATTATTTAAAAGAACTTTGAAGTTATTTAAAATCTGATCAATACGATTTATAAAAGACATCGTTACCTTTTTATTGATGCAAAATTCATGCATTAGTAATAAGCCGTTACTGAGAGAATTTGTAAATAAGTTTAAAATTGGCGACTTTTCTAATTTTTTTTAAAACAACTGGGTATAAGTAACTAAAATTTTAATCAATACGATTTATACTTCGTGGCCTTGCGTATAACATATATTTGTTTTATAACTCTTGCTCAATAGGATTCTTCTACAATCTTCTTCAAACATGCAGTATTTTTCAAACATAAGGTACAAACATACAATGTAGATTAGTATTTATAATATGCTGTGTGTAACAAAAACCCTGTGAACCCTTTTAGGTGCATGTTCAGGATCAATATACGATGGCACTTATGTATGTATTTTTTAATCTATAATGATAAATCTAATGGATCTTTATTAATAAAAATCACTGATTGCTCACATCTTTGTGCGCCAGCGGCGGTTGCAGTCGTTCCGCAGGAAAAATGTATGGAAATGACATTAGCTTACGACAACCTCACGCTATTTTTTCCGCAGCTTATGTCATCTCCATACATTTTTTCTGAGGAACGACTGCGAAAAAGTTATACTAATTTTTGGAAACTTTTTTTGAAATTTAATAATTTTAAAAACATTTTATAGTGGACATTATTTGGTCAAGATTTTTTTTATTGTAACTTTTTTTTTGGTAAGCCCATAACTAAACATGTACGCTCCTTTATGGGTTCACAGGGCAGGGCACGGAACGGGCAGACGACACGGTTAGCGCAGAGTTCGAGTGATCGTCTACTGCGCAACGGGACGCGGATTCGATTCCCGTACGCGAAAAATATTTTGCATGGCCTACAAAAATTTGTTCCGGTCTGGACGTATGTGCATGTGATCTTATATGTGTGTAATTGCACCCACCACACAGGAAAAAATCCTAGTGTGGAGCAACGTTTTTTTCTTTAAAAATATATGGAAAAATTAGACGGCATATTTATATAAAGAATGTTTTTACAATTTGTTCCATAATGTGCACCAACGGTATTCCGTTGTATATTGTTTTCATTCATAGCTTAAACTTTGCCGCCCATGCCATTATGTATTTCAAAATTGTAATATGTTGTTGCTTACGTTAATTAAGTGCATAGTGAAATGTGTTTTGTGGCATCAACAGACAACAATGCAGTCTTTTTAGAAGCCTATTCTGTGTAATATTGATAAAATTAAAAAACGTAAGTAAATGTAAAGGTGCTTCAGCTTTTTTATTTTTTATTTGGGGTCTATAGGCTGTCGACTATTCGAGATTTATTTCTTTAGTTGTGTAAAGTAATTAATTGGTGTTACAAAAGTAAATATACCACGAAATTGAAAAATGAAAGAAATTTTATTGTTAACAAATTAGCATTCGTCCTGCGTGCTACTAAAGGTCATTGACAGGGTCCAGCAGCTGATCGTATCGTATTGTAAATCGATGGGTAGACTAAGTTCAAACTTGTTATAATTATAATTACATTAACATGTTTTAAGTTTTTATAGTCGTCTTAGGCGACTTGAACCCCTCGCTTCACTTTGGACTCTACATAACTTCCTCGCGTCGCTCAGGAGTTAAATTCAATATGGTGCCCGTGACGTTAGACACTGCTTGAATGCCTCGGTGCATAATCTACTATTACGACCTTTTCTCACACCTACCGAATATACACTAAATCTCTTCTCTATATATAATAAAATCGTAGGGGTACAAAAATCTGTAATTGCGAAATATTAAGAAAAAAAATACACAGGTCGCCTTAAAATCATTAGCAGAACACGATAGAATAGTTTTTAAAAAAATTGTTTGTTTGTTTGTCTGTTTGTCCGGAAAGATCTCCGAAACTACTGGACAGAATTTGATATGGCTTACACCACAATGCTTAGAATTTTCCGGAAGAACATTTAGGCATAATTTCGTTTGTTTAAATTCACTTTTTATTTTTAGTGAAAAAATACCATAAAATTTTCGAATTGGCTTTAGGTAGAAAAACAACATGGCGCACGTGAAATTATTTTGACAAGTCTGTCACATAGTACAGAAAGAAGGTATTTTCTTCCACGAAGGAAAGGCAATGGAACTACGCCATACAGCCTGATCTTAAGTAATTGGATTTCGAAAATTAAGGCAGGAATGAAGTGTTTCACATAGTACAAATAAAATTTAATATTTTCTGTTAATGGCTGTGCCCAACTGGATTTCGCCAACCAAATTGTCTTTTTCTTATGTCGTACCGTGGTGGTAAGGCAAAAAGATCAAGCCATACAACCAATGTATAAAGCATTTTTTATGATAATACTTATCGAGTGACCATAAAATTTGTAGATTGGTTTAATTCTTGACTAATTTTCGAAAAATCGGTACAATTTTTGAAATATTTGAAATGTTGAAAAATGAAGATACTCTTTTCAAGGTATTTTGAAAGATGTTGTATGTTTTTACATTAGGACTAAGGAATCAAACTCTTTCATCCATTTAAAACTATTAAAAGTAATAGATTAATATTGATGATTAAAAAAAATATCTGACTGCAATGTTCTGGGTTACGCGTAGAGGGACGGGACGGGACTCTTGATCCTAATGTCTAAAATGACGGATCACATTTTTTTGGATCCACCCAAGGAACATGGATATCGAACGAAGAACCTAAAGAGTAGAACGCATTGAACCTAGCCACGTTGACTTAATTTGACATGACTGCCGATAAAGTTCGTTTCCAAACCCAGCAATATGCATATCAAATGAAAGGCCTTGATGAGTAGAGCACTATGAACATAGGAAAATCGCCCTAAATTCAACATGGCCGCCGCTCAAATAAAACGGATAAAAGTTCGTTTCCAAACCCAGCAATATGGGTATCAAATGAAAGGCCTTGAAGAGTAGAGCATTAGGTACCTAGCAACATTGACATAAATTCAACATAGCCGCCGCTCTAAAAAGAAGAATAATAGTTCGTTTCCAAACCTAGCAATATGGGTATCAACTGAAAGGCCTAAAAGAGTAGAGCATTATGAACTAAGGAAAATTGCCCTAAATTAAACATGGCCGCCGTTAAAAAAATTGATAATAGTTCGTTTCCAAACCTAGCAATATGGGTATCAAATGAAAGGCCTTGAAGAGTAGAGCATTAGGAACCTAGCAAAATCGACCTAAATTCAACATGGCCGCTGCTCAAAAAAAAAGGATAAAAGTTCGTTTCCAAACCTAGCAATATGGGTATCAAATGAAAAGCCTAAAAGAGTAGAGCATTATGAACTTAGGAAAATTGCTATAAATTCAACATGGCCGCCGCTCAAAAAATGGATAATAGTTCGTTTCCAAACCCTGCAATATGGGTCTCAAATGAAAGGCCTTGATGAGTAGAGCACTATGAACCTAGCAACATTTAGATAAATTCAACATGGCCGCCACTCAAAAAAGGTGGATAAAAGTTAGTTTCCAAACCTAGCAATATGGGCATCAATTGAAAGGCCTAAAAGAGTAGAGCATTATGAACTAAGGAAAATTGCCCTAAATTAAACATGGCCGCCGCTCAAAAAATGGATAAAAGTTCGTTTCCAAACCTAGCAATATGGGTATCAAATGAAAGGCCTTGAAGAGTAGAGCATTAGGAACCTAGCAAAATCGACCTAAATTCAACATGGCCGCCGCTCAAAAAAAGGATAAAAGTTCGTTTCCAAACCTAGCAATATGGGTATCAAATGAAAAGCTTAAAAGAGTAGAGCATTATGAACTTAGGAAAATTGCTATAAATTCAACATGGCCGCCGCTCAAAAAATGGATAATAGTTCGTTTCCAAACCCAGCAATATGGGTCTCAAATGAAAGGCCTGGACGAGTAGAGCACTATAAACCTAGCAACATTTAGATAAATTCAACATGGCCGCCACTCAAAAAAGGTGGATAAAAGTTAGTTTCCAAACCTAGCAATATGGGTATCAAATGAAAGGCCTTGAAGAGTAGAGCATTAGGAACCTAGCAAAATCGACCTAAATTCAACATGGCCGCCGCTCAAAAAAAAAAGGATAAAAATTCGTTTCCAAACCTAGCAATATGGGTATCAAATGAAAAGCCTAAAAGAGTAGAGCATTATGAACTTAGGAAAATTGCTATAAATTCAACATGGCCGCCGCTCAAAAATGGATAATAGTTCGTTTCCAAACCCTGCAATATTGGTCTCAAATGAAAGGCCTTGATGAGTAGAGCACTATAAACCTAGCAACATTTAGATAAATTCAACATGGCCGCCACTCAAAAAAGGTGGATAAAAGTTAGTTTTCAAACCTAGCAATATGGGTATCAAATGAAAGGCCTTGAAGAGTAGAGCATTAGGTACCTACGAAAATCTACCTAATTTCAACATGGCCGCCGCTCAAAAAAAGGATAAATGTTCATTTTCAAACCGAGCAATATGGGTACCAAATGAAAGGCCTTGATGAGTAGAGCACTATGAACCTAGCAACACATAAATAAATTCAACATGGCCGCCGCTCAATAAAGGTGGATAAAAGTTCGTTTTCTAATCTAGCAATATAGGTATCAAATGAAAGGTCTTCAAGAGTAGAGCACTATGGACCTAGCAATTTTGACATAAATTCGACATGGCCACCGCTCAAAAAAGGTGGATAAAAGTTCGTTTCCGAACCAAGCAAATGAAAGGCCTTGAAGAGTAGAGCACTATGAACCTAGGAAAATAGCACAAAATTCAATATGGCCGCTGCTCAAAAAAAACTGATAAAAGTTCGTTTCTAAGCCCAGCAATATGGGTATCATATGAAAGGCCTTGATCAGTAGAGCACTATGAACGTAGCAACATTGACGTAAATTCGACATGGCCGCCGCTCAAAAAAGACGGATAACAGTTGCTTTTCAAACCCAGCAATAGGGGTATTAAATGAATGTAGGCCCTGAAGGGTACCTAGAGCAGCCATGCTCTAAGTGTGTTCCGCGGAACCCTAGGGCTCCACACTACCCCTATAAGGGGTTCCGCAATAATTTAGAAAAATCAAAACACCCTCTGTGGTCGTACTTTCATTATGCTTATTAATAAAGAATACACTTTTAAAAACTATTGTTTTATTTTAGGGTTCCGTCAAGTATTTCGCTTTCCAAAAGGGTTCCGTGACCAAAAAAGTTTGAGAACCGCTTCGGGGCCTATTGGATGTTAGATGTTAGATGTTACCTGTGTTTAGTGTCCTTCGAGACCGTGATAATGCAACGATCATGAACTAACTAACGATAACTCCAAGTTTGTGTGTTGGATGTTAGTCATCACGGCGAGTTTGCTAACCGAACTATGCCAGCAACACTATATCGCACAGTAAACCTTACAAAAACGGAAGTCTCAATACATTTTAAGGCTAACCGCATAAATACCTTTTTTCGCATTCGTTTTCTGAATGCGGGCATCCGAATGCATCAAATCTAAACAAAATACTCATTGACTGCCGCACACGTTCGTTTTTATTACGAACGGAACACGTTCTGTACGTATGTTTAGGTAGAATGGTAGAAATCCCGAATGAGAAGAAACGAACGTCTGCGCTACGTTCACGAAACTCCGTGTCTGTATTCCGTGATCGGATATCGAATACGGAAAACGTATTTGTACAGTAACCCCCCCATTCTTGCTATACATTAACTCTACGAAAACCGCCAGTATTACGAGCGACATAAGAACAGTTCAAAGGTCAAACAGTATAAACAGTAGCTTACTGTACGACCAGTCAAAATTGGCCAAGTTGTCATATCCAAAAAATATATTTTGTTGGTGTTACCAACACCCATTATAAAATCTAAACTTTATTCGTATACAGTTCTAATTTATTAACAATTGTTTATTTTAATTCGAATCATGAATACGATAAAGATTATTCTTGCAACTGTGTAGTTCTTTCTACTGAAGAAGAATTTATTAATATCAATAATGTCTCTAATTAAAACAATAATAATACTTAGTGTTTATAGTAATATGTAATGTATTTAATTTTGTGGACTGATAGAAAAAGAGCATTACGAACCTATGAAAATTGTTCTATTTTCGAAATGGCCGATGCTCAAGAAAGGCAGAATAAAGTTGAATCATTATGGAATAAAATGGAGGAAAAAACTAAACACTGTGTTAAGTATTTTGATGGCGAAACGTAGTTCGCGGGCACAGCTAGTATTTAATAAAAATCGGTCAAGCCGTTTCGAAGGAGTTCGGTAACAAACACTGTGACACGAGAAATTTATATAGGTATTAGAAGATATATGTTCCTTGCTACATACTCGTATTTACGATTTTGAGATGTTTTTCTTTACATGTGCGATCAGACATTATTTCTTGCTAAATTTCATGATTGTAGGTCGACGGAAAGTGCCCCAAGGCTTTGATTCCCTTGTAAAATCGTGAAATATGCGGAAATAGCAATGTAAACGATCATTTTATCATTTGATCGCATTGACTTCCAAGTTTAGCTTTATTCACATCTGAAAGAAACCGTAGACCCGAGTATTTGATATAATTAATGATTAAACGAACTTACCTGTACGTGAAGTTCTATCATAATTATACGATAGTTTTCGTCCGAAGAGATTGGCATTCGACTATGTAGTACCGCGCAGGATTCGCCACTTGTGCACTGAATTGAGAGATCAACTTTTTTTTTTTAAGGTAAGGTAGGTTTTCATTTTTACCGCAATAAGCCTCTGAGAACTTACAATCATTGCGTTCAGAACTCCCTGTATAAATTTGTGGGAGGATGGGAGGGATGCCAATCTCTTCGGACGAAAACTATCGTATAATTATGATAGAACTTCACGTACAGGTAAGTTCGTTTAATCATTAATTATACTTAAGTTTTCGTCCTCGAGATTGGCATTCGACTATGTAGATATTGAGAGATTGAAAGGAAGAACTACTGGCAAATTTATAACAAGTCACTAATGTATATGATCTTTATTGGAATATTTTAACATCTTACAATAAAAAGAAAAACAAAAAAAGAAACCAAACGTAAATAACGTTATGGTAGTTTTAACATTTAAATTCGATATAATATTTTGAATAGACATCGGTAGGTTTAATCAATTAAATTACTAATCAACTATTGAACTGGACATAATCATTGTACCGAAGTTACTGTTAATGGTAACATTCTCATTGTTTATTATAATTCTATTATAATATTTACCAAACACCTGAGAAGTTCCTGTCCAGCCAGCTGCTTTTCTTATAGCATCTAAACTGACACCTAGTGTATGGGCTTTAGACGTGGCAGCATGTCGCGTACTGTGAGCCGTAAATGTTGAGACATCTATCCCGCATTTCCCTAGCACTGATTTTGTCCATCGGCTAAGTGTTTGTGGGCCAACCACTGTATGTGGTTTTCTGAAGCTTATGAAGAGGTTGTGATGATTACCACGTAGAGCTTTTGATTTGTCTAAATAATCCAATAAAGTTTTACATGGACAAATAGCTGGATTTTGATTAAAATAAGGTATTATAAGAGTTGGTTGCAATGATGCCTTTCGAGATGTTTTTATGGTATCTGGAATTTTCATTGTAAGGTGATCAGGATGTTTTTCGATGTTAAGTATACTAATTTTAGAAAAGGTTTGCATTCTATGCGCTGTGACTAGGGCTAGTAATAAAATTAGTTTTTTGCTTAAATTCTCAAATGTTATTTCGGAATTTGGGTACCACTTAGAAAGAAAATTCAAAACAATAGATGTGTCCCATGTGACATTATATTTAGGCAGTGATGGGCGTAATTTAAACACACCTTTGAAAAAACGCTTTACGCGGTCGTCCTCACCAATTAGATTTCCAGATATTAATGAAAGCGCAGATCTACAACTATTCAATGTCCCATATTGAGCACCATTGTCAAATAATTCTGTAAGAAATTTAATAACATTTGGAATAGATGTCTCAAATAAATTTAAATTATTATTTTTACAATAATTAAACCATTTTTTAAAACAACAATCATACTGTTTTATCGAATTTTCAGCTAGAGAGGCCATCATGATATTTAAAGAAGAAGGTGGTATACTTCTTTTCAGCAGTGCCTTGCGGATAATAGTGCGGCAACCAGGGTAATCTGTTGGTGGATGAGGCGAGTGCTGGAATGAGATAAAAGTAAATTCTCGCTTTGTGGAAACACTAACTTTTTACCAATTATTAAACGGTTAAATATAGGATACCAGGCCTGCGTGGGCCATAATGGAACTATAAGAATACCCGAAGCTTTTTCTGTTAAAATTTTCCTTAGTGTTTTTAATATCATGGAAAAAGGTGGAAATGCATAGAAAAAAATGTTCGACCAAGATATTGTGAATGCATTAATTGCATACGCATCGGGATCTTTATGCCATGAAACATATTTCTCGCACTTACTATTAACGCGGCTAGCAAATAAATCTATTTCAGGCTGTCCGAAATTTTTAACAATATCCTGGAAAGCATAATCGGCCAACTCCCATTCAATATCTGGGTGTACGCGGCGCGATTCCGCGTCTGCCACATAGTTATCTGCTGAACAAATATAAGATGCAAACACGTGTATCTGTCGAGTTTCACACCACTGCCATATATATCTCTTTAGTTATACGTGTCAAATGTGGAAATTGGACACCACCCATTCTATTAATATACGAAATGGCAGTGGTATTGTCAATTTTAGTTACATTTGTCAGTTACAGTTACATTTGTTCTTTGCAAAGGTTTTGAGTCCTAGAAATGCAGCCAATATCTCTAAATAATTTATATGGTTATTTCGTTCCGTTATGCTCCATAGACCACTAGCCTTGTCCGCACCGCAAGCGGCGCCCCAACCAGTCGTTGAGGCATCTGAATAAATTTCTAAGTAGTAAGAATCCGACTTGATTTTACTGCCTGCGTTACGCGCAACAGCTCCATACCACCATTGCAGGTCATATGATAAAAAATCAGGAATAATCATGCGTTTTTCATAATTATCGTCTGGTAATAAATTTAAATATTTTATTCGCTCAAGCTCTTTTGTATATAATCTACCATACTCTACGGCATTACAAGCCGAATTTAATAAGCCTATTAAATGTGCAAAGTCTCTTATCTTGCAATACTTTAAATTTATAAATTTTAACAATTCATTTTTTATTTTTGTAACTTTTTCTTCTGGTAAAGTTATTAACATTGCTTTTGAATTAATCATAAAACCTAAAAATTTGCATATGGTTTTTGGTATAAGGTTACTTTTTTCTGTATTAATTTTAAAACCTAGAGCTTTAAGAAGTCTGCTTGTATCTGTTATATTATTCACACATGATTTATAATCTGGTCCAACTAAGTAATAATCATCTAAATACACTGTTGATAGATGACCTTTGCATCTCAATAATTTTATCACAGGTTTCATTATTTTGGTAAATATATAGGGCGCTGTGCATAGGCCAAAGGGTAAAACATTAAATTCGAAAATGTTTTTATTATATATAAAACGTAGGTATTTTCTAGATTCCGGATGAATTCTTACCAAAAAGTACGCGTCTTTAAGATCTATTGTGCCCATATAGCAATCTTTAGAAGTTATTTTTAACGCAGTTCTAATATCCTCAATTTTAAAATGACTAGTATCAATAAACTTATTTAACATTTTTAAATTAAGTACAAAGCGTGCTTTACCATTAGGCTTAGAAACTAAAAAGTAGGTGGATATGAACTGTCCCACGCAAGGAGAACACTTTGATATAGCGCCAATTGAAATAAGTTCATTAATAACGTTAAACATTTTTTGTTTTCAGTTTTGGAAAAGACAATATTATTAGGTAAACAATGTTGGACAACTGGTTTTGAAAAGAATATTTTATAGCCATTAATCCAAGATAACACTTGTGTATCATCTGTAATTTTTGCCCATTGGGAATAATAACAAAAGAGTCTACCAGCATATTTTACCTCGTCTATCGCCATTTGTGAGGTTGACTCTGCTGCGATGACTTTCGCGATGGTCTGGCTGGCTGATTCTTGTAAGTCGCAGGTTCGTTCATTCTCCGAGTCCCCGTCGACCTGCGTTGCGGCGGAGGAGGCTTCCAGTTTAAATGATGCGATGAAGTGGACGGGTAGCCCTTTTTAGGTGGCCCAGATGCGAAAGGTTTTTTAGGTGGGGCTGATTTTGGCATATTGAGTTTAAGGTCGGCCCCTGATTTCGAAATGGTTTTTGCCGTTTTTAAATTATCCGCAAAATTATGACCAAACAGAAAATTATCGACCTTTGTGCCTTGTATTTGATCCTTTAAATCTTTTTTCAAATTGTTTAATAACAGACCTCTTCTTATTGAGGTATGTTTATACTGAATGTCGCAAAGCATGCGAACAGAATCCATTAACAGCTGGAGCTGAGCAGAATCTTTTTTGTCACTTGACATTAAGGGCATGATAGCTTCTGAGACACACGAAATAGCAATTGCTAGTTGTTTCTGTTTTCCCTCAATGCTTTGGTCTCTTTTCAAAACGGAATCTGTAATGGCTGCCTTAACCTCTGGGTTCAAAGATGGTGCCCCAATAAGAGGACAATTAGGGGGTAACACATACTTGTTTTGAAGTTCTTTTCGTACCTCGGTGGTTAATCCGGAGGTTGCAATATGTGACAGTCTGACAGCGAGTTCGGGTAATATTTCCTTTCCGACCACTTTTGGTACAGTCGGGTCATCGCCAAGGATATTAAGGATATCTGTATCAAGATTTGACACAAGATTCATTTGCGGCGCTTGCACGTCTATGTTTGACGGCCCCGGCGCTGGTTCCTGCGCTTGGAGGCCGGACGGCTCAGGCACCAACGCAATAGCGGCGCGCGGCGGCTGCGGCGGCAGCGGCGACGCTATTACGTTAGCCGATAATATTTCTGGCACTACAACACTAGATTTTACCAACGGCGGCTGCGACAGTAACTCTTCATCACTAATGACTTCAGTGTTTATTGAGAATTCTGGAAATAACCAAACACTACGACTAAAATATACAACTAAAACGGTACGTCGTGAGCTGTGGTAAATTTATAAATATATATTTTAACTAAATACGTCAATAAATTTCTGGTTTATTAATTAAATTCATATTTATGACACGTGGTACTACATCATTCAAATGCTCATATATGAATATAGATACTGCCTGCCCAAAGCGGGTAACAGAATGTGTATGTTTATCACATAATATATTCATGTGTATAGACAAATATTTTAACCTCTCATAGTAATATCAACAGCCCCTACGTCCGTTGAAGAAACGCTACTTTGGTAAAAAGTAGGTCAACATGAACATCGACAGAGTGACAATCCTTCCACAACTGCCCGCATCTTCGAAGTCATGGATTAGAGGTTTGATAAAATTGGTACCACAAACCTTCGTTTTTTGAATTCTCAGACATATCATATGAAGTCCTCGATGAACTTGAGAAACGACGTTCCCTGCGTCGTACTTTTCTTAATTTCCTTTCTATTTTACGTAGTTTCTTCGTAAGGTTTTCATAATCATCTGCTCCGCAATTCTTTCTTTTTGGCATGACTTTAACACTACACTCTTAATAAAATCACACTAATTAATTTTATTATGAATAACAATACTCTCAAATATCATAAATGTACTTTTTAAAATAACGAAGCACCGAAGTAGCGAAGCACTGGAACGCGAATGGTTGTATGTTCTCAGAGGCTTATTGCGGTAAAAATGAAAACCTACCTTACCTTAAAAAAAAAAAGTTGATCTCTCAATTCAGTGCACAAGTGGCGAATCCTGCGCGGTACTACATAGTCGAATGCCAATCTCGAGGACGAAAACTTAAGTATAACTTGTTATTAAAACACTAATTTCACTAGTTCCACTTGAATCTTTATTATATTTAAGTTATTCGCAGTTCGTTTATTGCCTGACGAAGATTCAAGTGGAACTAGTGAAATTAGTGTTTTAATAACAAGATACCATGGATCTCCATTAAGAAATTACAACACAAAGCTTTATCTATTTCATATAAGTTTCAGTTTTATCTCTCTACGCGTTCCTAATTAAAAGTTTCTTGACAGATAGACGGTCAAAGAAGTGATCCTATAAGAGTACCATTTTTCCTTTTGAATTAAATACGGAGCCCTAATTATCAAATCTATATAAAACCGGATTTCCCATAATTCCCATATCACAAGACTTCAACTATAAAATAAATATTGACCATCTTCATTGTCCATTACCGATTTTACGTCGTCCAATTTAGTATGCACTAAAACCATCAGTTCCCGAGCTGTAAATCGGGAACCTTAGAATAATAACGTCGGGAACATTAAGTTTAACTGCCCAAGCAGATAGGTGTAGGAGGGAGTGATAGGTCTTTATACTATATCTGAACGAGATATTTTACAGTTATTTGAGTTTTTGTGTTTATATTTTTTTGGGTTGTTTTCGCAAACCAAAAGTATAAATAATAATTTATACTACCGATCATCATCACAGCTCATACAAATCCCCAGCGAGGGACTCGAGCCTTTCCTAAATTAGGGTGTTCAGGTAGTCAACCTCGCTGGCCCAGTGCGAATGGTCGACTTCACATACAGCATTGAATTTCTTCGCAGGTGTATGCAGGTTGCCTCACGATGTTTTTCTTCACCGTAGGAGCGTCGGCAAATGTACAATGGATTTCGATAACGAAGAAGCACGTTGGGACGTGGCAGGATAGAACCTCGGACCTTCCGAAAAGAAGGGCAGTACCAAGTCCACAGCGCCACCGACGATAGTAGGACCAAAACCGGCTATACCGTGCCGAGGCGGGAATTGTTGGAAATGAATAACATTCACAATGAGCGCACATGGCGATAGCGAACTGACCGAGCGGAGCGGCGAGTTTTAATCCCCGCCTCGCTGAGCATATTATAAACTAAAAGCGTGGCGTCATTGGCGTATCAACAGTATTTTTTCCTGGTCCATGTTTTTTGTACGAAATTATCAAGATTTTGGCGTCAATCATAGAATTTTGAAACGGTAGTCCAACATTCTGCGATGGGCACTAGACCATAAGCACTGGGGTGGGCACAATAAAAAAACCATTTTGTGATATTACTAGCTGTGCCCGCGAACTACGTTTCGCCATATATTTTTCCCCGTTTTTGCAACATTTTTCATTGATGCTCAGCTCATATTAGTCGTAGCGTTATGTTCTAAGCCTATAAAGCCTAGATAAATGAACTATCCAACACAAAAAGATTTTTTTAATTTGAATCAGTAGTTCCTGGGATTAGCGCGTTCAACCAACCAAGCAAACAATCAAACAAACTCTTCAGCTTTATAGTATTAGTAAGTATAGATTACAAAGACGCTTAAAATAAAAAGCTCCCTTCTATTAGTATAGATTACAAAGACGCTTAAAATAAATAGCTCCCTTCTATTAGTATAGATTACAAAGACGCTTAAAATAAAAAGCTCCCTTCTATTAGTATAGATTACAAAGACACTTAAAATAAAAAGCTCCCTTCTATTACACCAGCAAACAATATTCCATATCCAGACACACCTACTTTTTAGCCGACTTCTAAAACAAGAGGTTTCTTAATTCGACCGTATATATGCTTTTTTATGTTTGTTCGTGGATAACTTCGTCGTTTATGAACCGATTTTGATGATTCTTTTTGTATTCGATAGAGGTTACTCCAAGGGCGGTCCCGTGGTCACCAAAATTAGGATCTGATGATTGGATCCCATAAAAATCGAGGGAAACCCTTACGGCCTTACCACAAAAATAATAAACACTGTCTTAAGTTAGACACAGTTTTAACATGATGCTGTTTCATTTGTTTTCGAAGGAAAGATAGAGACAGCATCATGTTTAAACAGTGTTTAAAAACTTTTTGTGGTAAGGCCGTTTAAGTTTTAGGTGTGTCCAACGTGTTTTATGTGTATGTTATGCGATTACTCCACTAATTATGGACCGATTCAAAATTCCTTTTGTATTCGATAGAGTATACTCCTGGGGTGGTCTCAAGATCACTAAAGTCAGGATCTGATGATAGGATCTCATGAAAATCTGGAGAAACCCTATTTTACCCTAGTTCCTTTCACTAAAAAGATTTCATTCACTAAAAAGTTAAAATTAAAAATATTTTACAAAAAATAAAAACCGACTTAAAAAACACTGAGAAGTTTAAGATAATATAAGAATAGGTACAGACAACATCACACTTCTATATTGAAGTCGGTGACAAATTTTAAGACTTTCTAGGGGATCATCGTTTGGCACCGACTTCAATATAGAAGTGTGATGTTGTCTGTACCTATTCTTATATTATTTTAAACTTTTCAGTGTTTTTGGAGTCAGTTTTTATTTTTTAATACTGAAATTCACGGACCTGAAAAAACGATGTTTTTGTAGGCCCATACTTAAATTATGGAGATTTAATAAAATTGATTTTTTATACAATCACGCTTATAAGCTATTCATATCTTATAATCCATCCGAACCAGCCGTTGCTAAAGCCAGACCCGACGAAATTCAATTAAGCTCGACTATAATTATTCCTTTTTCCATTAGCGTAGGGACTTTATTAAAGTCCCCAGCAAGTGCTCATTGACGCTCCCCAGAGCTAGAGATGATGTCCGATGATGACATCGGACATTCGCCCAAAACCACGTAAAGGTTCAACTTTATGATCCTGATAATGGAGAAAGAGGTGGAATTTTAATATAAGCTGGTTTAAATGAAACAACACTTTTCGGATTTAGATATTCACGTATATTTGGTTTTGTTCAATCACATTCATAGTTTAAATAGTTATGTACATTTTCCCATGCTTATTCAGTTTATTCATGTTTTCAATGGTCAGGCCCTCTGCCACCTTAATTTTCACATTTATTTAAAAGTATGCTAAGGACCAATTATCAAAAACCTTTGACGTTTCAAAAAATATGACAATCGTTTGCTTTTTTCTAGAACATTGTGGATCAACTATAATGCTGCTAGTGCTGTTGACTTTACTTTTTGAAAACCGTTCTGTTCTTCTCGTATAATGTAAAAATTTTCAGGTAACTTTCTTCTAGCCCTTTTGCATGGCTTTTTGAAAAACTTTAGAAAAATCTGCCTTTTTTGTGTATGTATATAGGTCTTACAATTGCTGTTTTCAATCTTGTGGGGAAAGTGCCTTGTTCAAAGGAAAATTTAATCAAATAAGTCAAGGCGGAAAAGATAACTATTAGAACGCATTTTAACCGACTTCAAAAAAGGAGGAGGTTCTCAATTCGATGCGTATGTTTTTTTTGTGTGTATGTTACGCGATTACGCCGCCAATTGCGGACCTATTTTCAAATTTGTTTTTGTATTTGATAGAGTGAACTCCAAGGGTGATCCCATGGTCACCAAAGTTAGGGTCTGATGATGGGATCCCATGAAAATCGAAGAAAACCCTTAAATTTTAAGGTGTGTCCAACGTATTTTGTATGTATGTTACGCGATTACTTCGCCAATAGTGGATCGATTTTCAAAATTCTTTTTGTATTCGATAGAGTATACTCCTGGGGTGGTCCCAAGGTCACCAAAGTCAGGATCTGATTATGGGATCCCATGATAATCGAGAGAAACGCTAATATAATTAGGGTTTCTTTCACAAAAAAGATTGCATTTACTAAAAAGTTAAAAATAAAAAATATTTTACAAAAATTAAAAACCGACCGAAAATATTTTTTAAGTAGGTATATCTGTGGTTGTATCATAGGTACAGCGTTTTTCATGTCTTGAGCGTTTTCTCTGTCACAAACGTTTGACATTGACGTTCACCGCTACCATCGGTAAAAGCTAATGGACTATCGGTGCTTCTTGCGAAAGAGATAATGGTCTACGAAGTTGAAGCTAGCCGTTTTTTTCTTTTCAAAGAACGATGTGCTGTACTGTACCTGTGGCATTACTACCAGATACTGCACTACTTTATCTGTCAATCGAATCGAATAATCCCCCCGATTGTTTATTCACACTTGTTTTGAATTAATTTCGTTGTAAATTCCACGTCTCATGCAATCAGCACTTACCACCTCTAAGCCTTTATTTACCGAGCTCTCGGAATCCGCAATACACCCACTGGATACTCGCATTATTCCGTGCAGCGCTGATTCAACGCAGGAATGCTTAATCGCATTCCACAGTTGCACCTAACGGATGACTCGGAGCAATTTACAACCGCCATATTGCAAGGTGAGGGATGGCACCATTATGCTGCGCTGATAAGTCGCCTCATAGATCAGGCAATACGCGACGTGTTAATTGAAGATGTTAGGGACATGAAATTATATTGTTCTTGGACCCAAGCGCGGATCTACCGTTGTGGGCAAGATGGGCATGCCCACCACTCTAATAGAATTGTGACTCACACTTTCTATTGAGATCGATAAGCTGATGAAATTATACCCAATGCCTTAAAAAATACAATGAATCTTGGTCAGAGGGTCATATGTTTTGGAAACATCTTTATAGGGATCACTATACGATCATGAGCGTGGTCATATTCCGCCTCGCACTTGGCCGATTCTCGCATGGCTGTGACCAAAACCTTTTTTGAAGGCTGGATTGCACTTGCTTGGACTCAAGTCCGTATTGCTTTTTACTCCCAAATTCATTGGGCAAAACATACGCATCGAATTGAGAACCTCCTTTTTTGAACCGACTTTAAAAAGAAGGAGAGGTTCTCAATTCGATGCGTATGTATGGTTTTTTTTGTGTGTATGTTACGCGATTACGTCGCCAATTGTGGACCGATTTTAAAAATTCTTTTTGTATTCGATAGTGTATCTCGTGGGGTGGTCTCAAGATCCCATTGTTGCCAAAGTCAGGATCTGGTGATGGAATCCCATTAAATTGGGGAGAAACTTTAAATACAACAGGCACGTAAGTGAATTTAATACCTAAACACCAATAAGACGTTTTAGCATCAGACAAATCTTCCTTCAGTCTCTGTCATGTCATGTTATTTGATACATTTTTCTGTATTTGAAGGGGTCAGATATTTATTTATTTCTTCTATACTTTTTTCCCACTTTGTGTCAATTTGTTGATAAATTAATATAACCAATAAAGAAAAAATTTCGTCTCGGGCGGGATTTGAACCCGAGTCTCCAACATACCGTGTTGACGTCTTGACCAACTAGGCCACCGAGCTCTTACCCGCCCAGACGAAATTCTTAATTGTTAAGGAGGTATATAGCAAAACTTCCGATAAAAATGTCGGTAGTTGGTACTAACTACGCAGGCCAATGGTGCACCGCCCGCCCTCCCTCAATCGCATGCGACAAAGGAATATGAATAATTAGTACCACACCAACATGCAAATACTTAAATTCGACGCGTTTCGCCACTCCACGTGGCATCATCAGGATGTTGTCGCCTTCGCTGCGCTCGGAAATTCTTAGCCTTATGTAGTCTTTCTTTACTATTGTTTTCTTCATTATTTTTTGTATTTTTCAATTTATTTAGCATTTTCAAAGAAAATACAAAATTCGTTATAAAATTTTATTGATACATAGGTAGGTAGTCAATTTTAACAAGTTCATCATTAATTGTATATAATGGTAGATGGTAGCACGGTTAGTTAATCTGTCAAATTGCCTAAAAATATGTTAAAGATACGGTTTAAGAAGTTACCATTTTTTTTTATTCCTTATCGTTTTATCATTACATTGAATAATGGTTAAATTTGACCATATATGAAAAACCTTAGACGCACGCGCAACTATTATTAATCTAATATGTGATGCAAGCAAACGAACGGTGCATCTGTACTGATGGTAAGCGCAATCCATGCAACACTTTATAATTTCATAAGTAGAGTCACGTTAATAATATAAGTACCTACTATTACCGTGGTAGGTAGAGTTTACCAAAAAGTGGTTTAGCACCCTTAGTTGGCACCCTAAGGTTGAATTTCAGTTTTGCGTCATGAAACAACACAGTTGACAAACTGAGAATTACTAAGGTTACCTTAATAATTTTTTGTTTATACGCCATTATTTGTCGACTATACCCACTACCAAGAAGCACAACTGGTCACCTGTAGCTCTACCATGAGCTTACATTCATTTGGAGTCGAAATCGACTACGTTTTTGTATAGAATCTTGTACAGCGCCCCTAGCGGTAACGCAGTGAACTAAAATTGGTATACCATTAGTGCAATAGCTGGCGGAACAAAACCGGACTTATCATACGTCAAAAATCTATTGAAAACGCGCTCGATATCGACAAACGTTTCATTATGTACGGAAATCGGTACCATCAGCTCAGAGGCCCTACCATGATCGCTTATAGCAAGGTTTAAACAATATTAAAACAGAGACACCGCTCTTGCTGCGTATAGCGCCATCCCGCTCTCAGCGCAGTTTTAATATTGTTTTAACCGATCATGGTTAGGGGGCAGGATTTGACAGCTACTCGACGGACGTTAACCAAAATACATTAACTACCGAGGCCCAATTCTGCTAATAAGTTACAGCCGAATCGAAACTGAACCGTTGCGATCGACCAATCAGAACGCCACATTATCGCGTCATCGAACAGTTGAATGGCAATGTACGCGCTCCGATTGGTCGATCGCAACGGTTCAGTTTCGATTCGGCTGTAATTTATTAGCAGAAGTTACGTTACTCACCTGAATTATGAAGAGGGAGACTCTATTTGATTTCTAATTTGCACGGATGCATGCACCATTGAAATAATGGTGTCGATTCTGAAGCACAACTTATTAAACTAAACTAATTTGACAGGATTAAAACTATTGCCATCTCTGTTTTTCTCTAAAGGATTAAAAGTGACGGCTTTATTTTTAGTGCTGTCAAATTAGTTTAGTTTAGTAAGTTGTGCTTCAGAATCGACACCACTGGATTCTGCCCCTAGCACGTCCACCAAAACACGATATGATAAAGCGGTTTATCGCGGTGAACTGTCAAAATACGACGAAATCCTATTGTATTTTGACAGTTCACCGCGATAAACCGCTTTATCATATCGTGTTTTGGTGGATGTGCTAGGGGGGCATGGCATGGTAACTGTAGTAAAACAACCATTGATATAATAATAATATTTAATCTGTGCACTTTTGTTTGTCAAGCATGGAATTATTACTCAAACAGGAATGAGCTCTTCAAAATATTGTTGTTCAAATTTGGACTTTATTTCTATGTGAATAACGACTAAACAGTTGAAAGTGCAAAAGTGTGCCGAGAGAGATCGCAATAACTGTACCTTTTATCCCTTTCCCACAGTGTTGCTACTGTTGTATATTTTTAATTTAGTAGTTATGAAACAAGTATTGGTAGATGAAGATTTTTTATTATTGTTTATTTTAATTACTTTTAACGCCCAAAATACCTAAATTTTTTTTTTGTAATAATTATAACATAAAATAAATTAAATTACTATGTTAGCCTACTATTAATAATTATAAAACTATGATTTTACGTCCAGGAAATATTCTAGTAGTAGTATTCAAAAAATGTTATATTGCAACAACGATTCTTTGTCAATGTCAGTAATTTTCGTTGCCATTGTAGTAGGGTGGCCACATGGTATGTACCTACCCTAAATTTTTACGCAATTTTTTACATTTTTTAATAAAAGTAATTTATATTGCTTATTTATTGCTATGCTTACACGATGCGATGTTAAGTTATTAGAAAAAAGAAATTGGCATTAACATTCTGTTCAAGATATTGGCAAAACCACAAAAGTTTTAAATATTGTTGAAACAGTTCGACTCACACTGATGTTTTTAATTCTTTTCTTCTTAAAATATTACTCATTCTTTTACTAGGTATGTATTTAAATATCACAGAGAGATTTTAGTGTTGACTCATTTTTGAAAAGTTGACATATTTGATTATCTGTTATGTGGCAGTGAGTTCAACATAATATACCGATTGAAAAGACCCATCTATTGAAAGACAATCATTGACATTCATTATTTTTTAAATAATTATTAAGTATGTTAATAAAACCTATCTTGTATTGAAAAGCAGATATAAACATTTTTTGCGCAACCTATTTTGAAATAATAGAATAGAATATAAGATTTCTTTGTTGTACAACACCAACCAGTACACTTAACACTAATTGTACAAAGGGCGACCTTGTCGCTAAAAGCGATCTCTTCCTCAACAATCGTGATTATTAAGCTAAGCATATTATGATTTTCAAAAGCATCTTTCAGGTTGAATGTTAGTTTAAAAAAAATCCCGATTTTGTAGAATTTGTGGTCACAAACTTACGAAAGAGACAAAAGGTACAGTTATTTATCCCTCGCTCGGCACACTTTTCTAAGCAAGAGCTTATTCCTGTTTGAGTAATAATTCCATGTTGTCAAGCTCTGGTCACATCTGTATGTAGTAATTCATGTATGTTTTTTATAATGGCCGCAATAAAGCTAAGTTGATTATTTGAACGAGATTTGAACAGTTAAGTCTTTTAATTACACCTCTAGCAATAATTGCGCATAGCCCAGCAAGTTATGCGACAGTAACAGTATATATATACTATAACCGTGTCCTGGGTATCTTTCGCGCGCTCAGTATCTTATTCACTCACATCCTTGAAGAACCCCATCCTGTTGTCTAGAGAAAACCTCGCCAGGGAGATCATTCGCACCCTATGCACGGAAGTAAACTCCATTTCGGGTAGAAATGTTATAATGGGCATTGCTGGCATCCATTGCACTGGTCGTAAATGGACCAGCCGCAATCGATGCCACCGCATCCCGCCCGTGCTGTGACATGATTTAATTAATTTCTCATTATAATGAAAAGAAGGGAATTGCATTTAGGTTTGCAGTGTTCCGATTTGAAGGGTAAGTAGTGAAGTAAGTAGTGAAAATATTTTTCAGAAAATAAAAGTAGTACTTAGGTAGTCAACTTTTTTTCATTCCTAACTACTTATATTTGCACTTTGCAGACATCTTGAGTAGGTATATTCAGGATGTATGCACATACAAGGTTATATGTTTCCTATAAATTAGAATGTTTTGCTTTGTTTTGACGTCAATAAGTGCCTGTAAAGGCCTATCTTGAATAGAGATTATTGAATTTGAATTTTAAAAACCGACTTCAAAAACACTGAATAGTTAAAAAATATATAAAAATAGGTACAGACAACATCACACTTCTATATTGAAGTCGGTGCCTTTTACGACTTTCTAGGAAATCGTCGTTTGGCGCCGACTTCAATATAGAAGTGTGATGTTGTCTATACCTATTTTTATAATATTACAATACGTATTTCAAAAACACTGAAAAGTTAAAAATAATATTATTATTTTTAACTTTTCAGTGTTTTTGAAGTCGGTTTTTATTTTTTCTCTAACTTCTAAAAGTAGAGGATCCTTCCATCATCAGCTCGGTTCATGACTACCAGACCAGACGTAAATACCTGAAAGCTTCAAAAGAAACATGTAAAAATTTTGAAATCGGTCCAAAAATTGGCGGCATAATCGCGTAACATACGCACACAAATAAAACATACGCATCGATTTGATACCCTCCTTTTTTAACCGACTTCAAAAAAAGGAGGATTTTCAAAATTCTTTTTGTATTCGATAGAGTATACTCCTGGGGTGGTCCCAAGGTCACCAAAGTCAGAATCTGATGATGGGATCCCATGAAAATCGAGGGAAACACCTTCATTATACCTATTATCCACTTATCATTTTCAAATGGTTGCCTATGAGTGAGCGCAGGGATATTCGGGCATTGTGTACACTTTTATTTTCAACTAGCTGTGCCCGCGACTTCGTCCGCGTGGAATAGTAACTCTTGGCAAAAAGTACCCTATGTTATACCTTATATAATTAGCTATCTATTAGTGAAAGTCCCATCAAAATCGGTCCAGCCGTTCCGGAGATTAGCGGGAACAAACAGACAGACGGACAGACAATTCATTTTTAAATTGTGTTTTTGTTATTGGTACCCGATATACATTCATACCCATTTAGTAAAAACTTGTTATTTTGACATTACAAACAGACACTTCAATTTTATTTATTTGTATAAGAGATTTTTTTCAGTGCAATTCTCCGCCCTCTTGAACGACAAATTTCAAACGTTCCATTCCACTTATAGTTGCCCCTTGCGATCTATTATAACAATAAGTAATCAGAAGATAAATATCGGATTCTTTGAACCATCTGCCCCAGTAGCATGGCCACCAAAAATTATACAAGTAGGTATGCTAAAGCGGTTTATCGCGATAAACTGTCAAAATGAATACAATACGCTTTCATTGTATTTATTGACAGTTCACCGCGATAAATAAGTTTCGTTTTTTTGTGGTCATGCAAGGCCCTGTTCCGTTTCGAGATTACACTACTCACAGTACTCAGACTGCTCACGCCCGGGCCGAATCTATAGACGCGATAATGATGCCAATGACATGCTATCGTCTCGGAACGATCGTGACTCGTGAGCGCGCTTATGTCAATAATATCAAAACAAACATAACCTCAAAAAGAATTTAACTCGTTTTTTGTTCAATTTCAATTGTTTTCTGTGATATTTAAGCTTTAGCAGTTTTTCATTGCCTTGTACCTATTTTTTGCCATTTTCTGCTCTTTTAGCGTCTTCAGGAGACAGTTTGAGGTAAACTACCTTGTTTTCTTCTTCAACAAAAACTGGTAATTCTAATGTCGTAATTTTTTCCTTATATTTAATTCAATTTTTAGGATATTTGGCTTATTTTTGCCTTCAATTCAAATACAGAGTAATTTTCAACCATCGAATTAGCGAACCAAAACAAAATGTCAACTCGACAATGACATTTGACACACGGTGCTGACGAATTCGGCCTGAGCACTGTAAACGTTGTTTGTGACGCAATCAATGACGTCATCACATCCAACGTGAACGCTGTTGTCGCGAAACGGTCCGCCTGTTAGCGAGCTCACAGTGCTGATGGGCACTATAATCGCGAAACGGACGGAACACGGCCTAAGGGGGGCAGGAGTTAGCCGAATCAGGGGCACGAGTCGTAAATGAAGCATTCCTCACCTATGGCTCAATTTATCGCCGCCGGTATTGCGAGTGCCACCCGCATACCGTTATGCCGCCCCATCTAGATTGGCTATTTGATTTGACGGTAATATTACAGGTGTATTTATAGTGTTTACCTCGGACGATCTATGGAGACTACGATTTATAATTCTGAAAAAGTATTTGTTTAATTAAGTAGGTATGTTTTGAATCGTGAATCGGAACGATTCAAATACATACGCTTTACACAAATATTTTATTAGTAAAATTTAAACAATAATATTATTTCCGAATTATAATTTTATTTGCCTAACTAGCTGTGCCCGCGACTTCGTCCGCGTGGAATAGTAACTTTTGGCAGAATTTTGATTTTTTTAGGCATTTTTTTTAAGATCTTGATAAAAAGTAGCCAATATTATACCTTAGGTATACTTATAATTAGCTATCTATTTGTGAAAGTCCCGTCAAAATCGGTCCAGCCGTTCCAAAGATTAACGGGAACAAACAGACAGACAGACAAAAAAAAATTAAAATTATGTTTTTGTTATCGGTACCCGATATACATTCATGCCCATTTAGTAAAAACTTGTTATTTTGACATTACAAACAAACACTTCAATTTTAATTATTTGTATAGATTGGACTGGTATTCTTGTTTCTGTTTAATGTGGAATTAATTATTGCATTTTTGATAAAAATAACCTCAGGAGTGCTAAAGAGATAAGTTATAATATATTTTTAAAACATTATATTTTTAATCACTTAAACTACTTAGTATGCATGTAACGAAAAACTTCGACCTATCACGGGAAACTTCTTATCCTGAATAGACTAAATCCTACGTTTAAGGCGTCGTCCTAATTAGGGCATCGGAACCGGTTTTTCCCGGTTCCAAAAGAACCGGGAATTCCCGGTTCTGGGGGTCCCTGAAAGAACCGGTTCTGTAAATCAAAGAACCGGTTATTTCTGTTCTTTCGGTTCTTTCTTAAAATAAATTTAGAAATACATCTCTTTATACTAATCAAGTTATTATCATATTATAATATTGTTTTCACTTGCCTCTTCCACAAAATGGCATAAAACTAATTCCACAAGTGTGTTTCCAGCTAGATTTGTGAAGAATCGAGAATGTATTAATTTTTTGCACTACAAAAGATATCAAAATTACCGTTATTTCACTGTTAAATTAATAAATAACGTAATTATTTTAATGTTAGAAAATAACGAATTTTTTAAGGGATGCGGCAACGTTAACAATCTCTGGTTGGCAACACTGATAGAACCGCTGTCGCCATTTTGTTTAGTTTGTTGTTTTGTTGACGCCGATTAGATAAGTGAGTAACTTTAAATATTAATGCATATTGCTATTATTATTTTTATCAATCAGTTGAAAATATTTATTGTCATTAAATATCAACATAAAAACGCTAAAGGATGTGTCTCGAAAGTTCTTCCCCGCGAAACGCAAGAAGGAGTCTTAACTTTCTACCGAAAGTTAAGACTCCTTCTCTCTCCGACTCTCGGACTTATGAGGAAAACACGCGAGTTGCCGCCGTCTCAGATGTCTTCGCTAAGATCCGGAGCGCCTTAAACCAACTGATTCGAAATCTGATGCGACGCGATCTCCGACGCTCCAATACCCACGCCATAGAGGCTGCGATCGAGCAGAACAGGGGATCGAAAGTTTTCGCTCAGCAGTTGGGTAGGCCCCATCTGACGAAACTTAAGACTGTCGATGGCCGTATTGTTACCTCTTGAGAGGTAACAAGTTCGAGAATCTCAAAGAAGTCAAGAGTTTCTATAAACTCCTATATGCTCAGCGGTCGGAAAGACCATCTCACCAAAGCAGCAATGACCACAGAGCCCCACTAACGCGCCACTATACTGAGGACATCCCCCACGGGTATCGCAGCGAGGTTAGGGCCGCCCTCGAGCAGCTTAAGAACAACAAAGCACCGAGTGATGACAGTATTACTACAGAGCTCCTTAAAGTCGGTGGAACTCCACTTCTGGATGAGCTGGCAAGCTTGTTTAATGCCGTTAAACAGCAAGGTTTAACAGCGCAGGCATGGAGCAGGAGTGCGGTGGTTCTGTTCTTCAAATCAGGCGATAAAAACCTGCTGAAGAACTGCGGACCCATCTCACTCCTGAGTCATGTATACAAGCTGTTCTTGAGGGTTGTCACGAATCGCCTCGCTAGGAGATTCGACGAGTTCCAGCCTCCAGAACAAGCCGGGTTTCAAAAAGGCTACAGCACCGTAGACCACATCCATACTTTTTTTTTTTATTTTTTTTTTTTATTTTTTTTTTTTATGGATGGCCCGGCAAATGACCTCCTCCCGCCTGATGTTAAGCGGTGAAAGAGGCCCAAATGAGTTGACAGATAGAGTAGGGACGACATCCACTCTCCTACCTGCCCGCCCCTTGCCGGCCCAAAAGATGCTTTTTCACGCCTCTTTTGAAGGAACCCATGTTGTAGGATGGAGGAAACACGTGCGCAGGTAGAGAATTCCAAGTGTGGGATGAACGACAGAAGAAGGAATCTTGGAATTTCTTGGTACGGTGTGAAAAGGAGGACACAGTGTACGGATGACTCCGAAGGCCCTTACGCGTGTTTCTGTTAAGGAATGGAGAGGGAGGGATAAGGTTAAAGAGCTCCTCAGAGCATTCCCCATGGAACATTCGGTAAAAGGCGCTAAGAGAGGCGATGTCACGACGAAGTTGTAGAGGCTCGAGGGTGTTAGTTGCCTCTACATCGCCAATTATGCGAATAGCGCGACGCTGCAATCTGTCCAAAGCATCGAGGAGGTACTGAGCGGAGCCGTCCCAAAGGTGCGAGCAATATTCCACGCAAGACCTAACCTGAGTTTTATACAACAAGCATAGTTGGTCCGGCGCAAAATACCTACGCACCTTGTTCAGGACACCGAGTTTCCGTGAGGCAGTAGTTATGACGGATTCGATGTAGTCTCTGGGGTTCAGATCGCAGCGAATGTTCATTCCGAGCAAGGTGATGTTGCTCTGTGTGTGAAGGGTTGTGCCCTGAAGAGAAGGAAGGGGGAGGAAAGGTGACCTTTTCGCCGAGAACACGCACACCTGTGTTTTCTTAGCATTGAACTCAACAAGATTGTTGGAGCCCCATTCGGAGACGAGGTCCAACGTCCTGTTGAGCTCAATGATAAGATTCTGCCTTTCCCTACCAATATCACCACGAGCAGCCCCCGAGGCCCCGTGATATCCCCCATGCACTGTACTGTCGTCTGCATAGCAATGTATAGCTCCCAAGGAAAGCATATCATTGATATGCAGAAGAAACAATGTGGGGGATAGAACGGAGCCTTGCGGAACACCAGCGTTCACTGCCACGAACCGCGAAGCGCAGCCGTCAACGACAACGCGAATTCTACGCTCGTGGAGGAAGCTGGCAATCCACGTACAGAACTGCGCGGGTAATCCGTATGCCGGAAGCTTGGAAAGAAGAGCCTTGTGCCAGACTCTATCAAAAGCTTTGGCGATGTCGAGACTAATAGCCACCGATTCGCCGCGCTTATCGATACTGTTCGGCAGATTGTGAAGAAAACACAGTACAACCGGCCGTGTATGGCATTTGTGGACTATGAGAAATCCTTCGACTCCACTGAAACCTGGGTGGTTTTGGACAGCCTGCAGCATTGTCGAATCGATTGGCGATATGTCGAGGTGCTAAGATGTCTTTATGAAACCGCTACAATGGCCGTCCAGATCCAGGACAGAAAGACAAACCCGATCGAGTTGCGTCGTGGAGTGCGACAGGGTGATGTCATATCGCCCAAGCTCTTCACAAATGCGCTCGAGGATGTCTTCAAGACACTGGACTGGTCAGGACGGGGGATCAACGTAAACGGTGAGTACATCTCGCACCTTCGATTTGCCGATGATATCGTCGTCATCGCAGAGTCACCGGAACAGCTTAGCGGAATGCTGCATGACCTAAATGAAGCCTCAAGGCGAGTAGGCCTCGGCATGAACTTGGATAAAACCAAGGTCATGTTTAATGAACATATTGTGCCGGGGCCGAATTGCATTGACGGTTCGGTACTCGAAGTTGTGCACGAGTATTTCTATCTTGGACAAATTATCCAATTGGGTAGACACAACTTCAAGAAAGAAGCCAACCGCAGAATTCATTTGGGATGGGCAGTATTTCGCAAGCTACGTCGAGTCTTTTCATCGCCTATACCGCAGTGCCTAAAGTCGAAGGTCTGATTAGTACGTCCTACCTGTCATGACTTACGGTGCCGAAACGTGGACACTTACACTGGGGCTAGTCCACAAATTCAAAATCGCTCAGCGAGCTATGGAGCGAGCTATGTTAGGAGTTTCTTTGAAGGATAGAATCCGAAAGAGGTTATCCGGAAAAGAACTGAAGTCACGGACGTAGCTCGCAGGATAAGCAAACTAAAGTGGCAGTGGGTGGGCTGGCCACATCTGTCGAAGGACCGATGGCCGTTGAAGCAGACGTGTCCTAGAGTGGAGACCGCGAATCGGCAAACGTAGTGTAGGACGTCCTGCAGCTAGGTGGAACGATGACCTGAGGAAGGTTGCAGGGATGGACTGGACGTGGAAGGCGGAGGACAGAGTGTTGTGGCGCAGGTTGGCAGAGGCCTATGTCCTGCACTGGACTGCGATAGGCTGATTGATTGTCATTGCAATCTGTTAAGTATTACGCTTTCACTCTTGCGGGGCAAACATATTGGACGGAATAGAATAATAATTACTTAGACCAGCCAGAGTCACCAGACTTGGCTGGACACGCGCCCGCGTGTCTTGATAACGTTCGTTGTAGGTACCTATTTATTTCTCTTTTCTCACATTACTTTGTTTTTTAGCATCCAATAATATGATACCTAATTGTGTGTGATTTGAGTTGTATTATCGCAACTACGAAAAGACTGTGATTTTAAGAACTGATTGTTGCTAAATAATACTAAAAACGTTTTTGTAATTTCCAGTAGAATTTTAAAAATAATAAATTATTTGATTTCCAATAAAGTGTGTTTTATTAAGATCCATTCTCCTTTATTCATTTTGATTGTAGAAAATCTATATAAACGATAGCATAGCTTATCAACTAGAATTTATCAAAAAACCGAAAGAACCGAAAAAACCGGGTACCCGGTTCCTGCTTGAGCTTGGAACCGAAAGAACCGGTTCCTAAAATAGGGCCGGTTCTCGATGCCCTAGTCCTAATAGAACGCGAATGCGCGATCATCGCACGAGTAAGCGATGCGACTATCGCGTGTTCGCGCGATAGCAAATACTGACTGTCCTAATAGAACGCGAATACGCGATTATCGCGCGAATTGACGACGCGAACGATCATGCAGATTATGCTGGCCGGCAAGGCAAGCAGGGTGCGACATAGCGCGACGCGATTGTCAGTTAGGACACCTATTCGAATTCAATATGTTTGATAGTGCGTTCGTTCGAACCAAGTTCGCGCGAATAGAATTTCAAACATTTGAGTCGCGCGACCACGTCGTGCGATTGTCAATTAGGACACCTATTCGAGTTCAATATGTTTGATCGCGTGTTCGTACGAGTAAAATTCACGCGAACCTGCGATGATCGCGCATTCGCGTTCTATTAGGACGCCGCCTAACACTACTAAAAGCGTTAAAAATGTAGTTCTGTCTCTGTTTGAAACAAATGACAGAGACAGATTTATTATATAAATAGTTTTAGGTAGGTAGGTACATATAGTTGGTCCATTAGGAAGGCTCCCCTTTCTATCCTTTATCAAATTTATTTTCAAGGATACGTACTGACATAGGTAATAGGTGGATCATGATTCAATTCGTTTGATACTTAAGGCAGTAATAAAAAATTGACCTTAAATATTAGTAATTGGTAAAATAATGTTGACAGAATTGAAAAAAGGTAATTAGCGCTCCGAATATTATTACCGGACTCGTTCATGCTAGTATGATAGTGGTTATGGTGACAATGCTAGTGGCAAAGGTAATGCCTTTTCGAGCCTAATGAAGGCATATCTGATGCGGCGTTTGTGTCGAATGTCTGACGACAAAAAGGCGAAACAAATATTTTATAGCGAACTCCAATACGGGAAGCGGAAACATGGTGGTAAATTTTTGGGTTTCAAGGTTGTCCAAAAACGGCATCCGAAGAGATGTTAAATTGAGCCACGCCGACGCCGATTAGAGACTCGCTTCAAATCGCCTAGAATGGAGACGTTTTGTCCAAAATAGTATATACTATTTTGAAAATAAAGTGACTAGATCTTAAGCGAGATGCTAAAAAATAAACCTTCCTTAAGCATCCCATATAATACCAACCGATCCGTAGTCACACCGTATTGTCACACCAGTGTGACTATAGTTAATTTAATTTCTCTGTGGACACGCCGCAATAGCCCAAACACATCCTTGACGATAAACACAAAAGCTCAATAACAAAATAGTAAATAATTTAATTTTAGCGTAACGATTGCAAAAGTGGCCAATAAACTAATTTCATTGCAGATAATTTTCATTTTTTTTAATCATCAAATTATCTTTTTCTTAATAAACTATCTCCGCTGGTAAAATAGGAAGAGAAAGTATCGATTGTATGCCTACTATTGACCTACATACGCAACCGATTATTTTTATAGCGTATTTGACCGCCTACGGAAACAAAATATTCCTACCGTAAACGTAAAAAATTACTGTTACCCAAAGTGGTATTCGCCTGCCCTTAAAAATATAATTAAAGAGAAGCATAAGTACCATACCAAATTTAAGATGTATCGCAATAAATGTGATGAAACTTCATACAAAATATTAAGAGAGCGTGCTAAGCAATTGGAGAAATCCTGTTACACTAATTACATAAAATCTGTTGAAGCTTCGATTAAAAAAACCCAAAGTACTTTTGGTCTTATGTTAAGTCAAAATATAAACTCATTTCAATGCCTAGCAGTATGACATGGAATGACACGATCTTTAATACGGGGCCCTCCATATGCACGGCTTTTTCGGACTATTTTCATTCTACTTTTTTAAATAGGGGTAATCAAAAACAAAATATTTATGATAGAAACGACTCATTTACATCTCACTCTGACTCTAGTTTGGGTATATCATCTGTGTGTGTGTCAACTGAACTAGTCGAAAAACTTATTCACAAACTCGACGTCTCTAAGTCCGCCGGACCCGACGAGCTACCAGCTATCTTTTTAAAGAACTGTGTGACCACCATTTCACTACCAATTGCATTGCTTTTCAAAAGATCACTCACAGAGGGTTATGTTCCAGCAATATGGAAACGCGCTTTTATTACCCCTGTACACAAAAAAGGTGCCCATAATCAGGTTGTCAATTACAGGCCTATTTCTAAGCTATGCATTATCTCCAAACTACTAGAAAAAATTGTTTACGATCAGGTTTATTCATCTATGAAACAAAACTTTTGTGTCTCCCAACATGGCTTTCTTAAAGGACGTTCCACTGTGAGTAATCTTGTACTACTTTATGAGCATGTCACCTTCGCAATGGATAGTGATCAGCAGGTAGATGTCATATATACTGATTACAGCAAAGCATTTGATCGAATAGATCACGAGGTGCTTCTCATGAAGCTGGAAAAATTTGGTATATGTGGCAATCTGCTAAGGTGGTTCATTTCTTACATTCGGAATCGGTCGCAGGCAGTAGTTATAAATAACTATATATCAGGATGGCTCAGTGTACCCAGCGGCGTCCCTCAAGGATCCCTGTTGGGTCCCTTGTTATTTATTATCTTCGTAAATGATATTGAAACTTGCTTCCGATCCTCTCGGGTCTTATGCTTCGCCGATGACATGAAAATCTACTCTCCGGTCTCAAGTTCCAGTGATGCTCTGGCTCTACAGCAAGATCTCGTAAGTCTAGAGAACTATTGTGCAGAGAACCACCTAGACCTTAATGCCTCCAAATGCAGCGTGGTGTCCTTTAGCCGAAAACGCCTAGTAAAGTAATTTGACTATACACTAAAAAATACAATCATACAGAGACAAAGTTCAATACGCGACCTTGGTGTACATTTTGATTCTAAGCTCCTCTTTGACTTACATATAGATAAAATTGTCGCGAAGGCCAGTAAGGCCCTGGGTTTCATAAGACGCATATCTAATCTAGTGACTTTACAAAAGCTAAAACGCTTAAAATACTATACTGCACTTTCGTTCGGAGCCATCTGGAATATGCGTCTCAAGCTTGGAATCCCAAATACCTTACCTACGTGTCGCGTATTGAAAGAATACAGCGTAAGTTCATTAAATATCTGTGTTACCGCACCAAGGAAAGCTATCATTCAAATGATTATGACGCTATATGCAAAAAACACCATATTCTTACGCTCGAAAACCGCCGTCTAATAGCTGACATTCTATTTTTATTAAAAATTTCCTCAAACAAGTTAGACTGTCCTGAATTGTTATCGCTGCTGGCCTTAAATGTCCCTTCCAAAGGTCTGCGGCATAGGCCAATACTTAACATTTCTTCAGCGTCTACCAACTATAGGCAGAATGCGTTTGTACGACGAGCAAGCAGCAATTTTAATAAATTGAGCAAAAGATTCGATCTCGACTTATTTAACACCAGTGTAATAACAGCACGACGATTACTTGTTTTGTGAATTATTGGCAGGTAAGTGTTTCAAAACTGGCTATATTGTCCAATTTATTTTCGCACATAACATGTGTAAGGTTGTCTTGTATTGTAATTATAACATGCGCTACAGGATAGGTGCCATTTACAATATATTATGCAATTTTTAATTTTTTTTTAACATAGTCAATTATTATATATTGTCGTTTAATATTATGTTATTTCATACTTTTTCTTAGATTTTTAGCATGTTATATTTCACTTTTTTACGTTTGTGTACGGTATAGGAACTTGGTCGCTTTTTAGCAATTCTATGTTATGTTATATCTATTAGTGGAAACCAATTATTGGCTTTTTGTTACATATTTTAGCGTTATCTGTGTTTGTAAGCTGTTGGTTTTCCTAAGATAAAATAAATAAATACAAATGGACGTCAGGTCTCATGCAAATTACAAGAAAAATGTGACCGAAAAATTTTGAACGTCAATGCATGTTTTAACAATTTAAGTCGTACTGACATTACTGTGGTGTTCTATTTTGCTTGCACCAATTCTTAAACATATGACGAGCGATTGGATCTGAATCATACTGAATTTGAATTTTGGATCTCATTTTCTTGAGCCACTTTTGGGGTGCGGACGCGAAGTCCGTAGTTGCAGCAATTTCAAAGTCAGCGTAAACCTTCGTTGGAGCCCACTCTGGATAACACGTCGTTTATTTCTGTCCGGATTTCAAAAATTCTTTCACCATTGGAATGCTTACTTAAAAGGGAATGGTATTCGAAAACATTACCTCTCCATTATGTGGATTTTTTACGAAAATTTGGTACTTTTATCCTCGAGGAAACAGGAAAAATTAAATAGACAAAATTGAGTTATCTATGCGAACGAAGCCGTGGGCGGAAAGATAGTATATTGAAACAGATTCCACGGGAAAATAAAGAGAAATATAAACCCAAAACAAGACATAAATTGGGTCAAGACGCGGATGAAGTGTGACTATAGATCGAGTAAAATTGTCCATAGTCACACTCTCTCAGAATAACAACTAAAGCTGTTATTCTGAGGTCACACGGGTGTGACAACAGATAAATAAAATCAACCATAGTCACACCGGTGTGGTACGGACTACGGATTTTGGTACCCTCACCTGTCCGTACTGTACAAGAACTTTTTAGGCGAAAATAGGGTACTACACCAGCCACTTTAGAGCTCCCCATCCCAGCTCATACTAATAAAGCCAGGTCGCCGTGGCCGAAATCGGTCTTTTTTTCGGGGGGAAATGCGTAACCGCACCGTACCCGTCGTTGGCTAGACGGCGAGCGTGTGTGGGTCTCCCGGCCGAGTGCCAGGCTTACCCACTAAAACCCTCCGGTGTTCTCTCTGCCCTTATGGGCGCGCTAGGTAAGGTCCACAATGCGACTCCACTACCCACGCGCACGGTGGCCGAAATCGGCCTGGAAAATATAATTATTATTAATGCCTTTTTAGTAAAAATAGTGAGAATGTATCAAAATTGCTTTGAGCATTAGTAATCTAAGTTCTATTTTGCTAAACAGATGTTAGTTCAGCTATCGTTCAAATAGAGATGCCAATTTAACATAGATTTAATAAAACTTGTAATACTTAATTTTTTGAGTAGCTTTAATTAGGGTTGATAAATATAAAGTGATTAATAAAACGAGTGAAATGTCAAAATATGTGGTTTAATCCGGCAAAGCCGACAAAATTTTTTCTTTATCCAAGGGAACACAATATTAGTGGGCGCACTGATTGTGGCCTACGGCTGCCAATCAGTGGTGAGGATTTGTATCACTAATATTTTTAAACTATATGGTACAGGTTCTTTGCACGATTTGATCGATAACTGGAGACACCACAGGCTCCGGGCCACCGGACACTGATGGTAGAAGAGAAGTCGGGGCAACCGGGTTCAGTAGTTGAGTCTGACTCCGGGGTATGCAATAATCACGGGGTAAGGGAATTCCTCCTGTCGGAGGAAAGTGGGTCTGCCTGGCTGTGCTGGTAGATTGCTGGCTGGTGTCTATTTTAATGACGCTACACTATGTCGTACGTGCTCCAAAATCATATGAACGAACGGGTAAAATGGGTTAGAGGCCCTTATATGAAATTGAGTAAATCCAACTGTGTGGAAGATTAGGTGTTCGCTTATCGATGCTTGAGATTTGTTTTAATAAAATAATTTAGGCTATCTAGCCAACAGACACAAGCGTTCGACCGTCAACGTCAAAACCGAAAATATGGCTGTCTCGGCTCAGCCAGTCCACACTCCACAGACTAACTATTCCGAGATAACATAGACTAATAAACATAGATAAAAAACCAAGTAAACTATCGATATTTATTGAATTAAAAGTTCCTGAACTAAATTTGAAAATAATCAAAGACACTATATACATAAAACTATTATAACCCAAGGCGCGTTCAATGTTTTCTGAATTTAGATAAAAAAAGGTAACTAATACATGGAAATGTCACTAGATGGCAGTAGGAATCTGATTAGAAATTTCCTGTAGGGAAATTTATGTTACAAACTTTAAAATAAAGCAAAAATAAAACATAAATTAATAATTTATTTCACTTCAAGATTCGTGTTCATGTCAGCTCTCATCAAAAACAATTTTTTTACCCTGGAATGGCAATATACCTGATTGTCGCTTTTTGGCTTCCCAAGAGGGATGTAATTTTTCAGGTTTAGTAGTATCATCTGGTTCTTCCCTGCTGAATTGGTTTCTTTTATTTATAGTATTTCTATTATTACTATTAAATTCATTTCTACTATTATTGAATGTATCTGTGTTATTGTGACCATCAACTCTACGTTGACCACCAAATCTACTATTATTAAATTTAAAATCTTGTCTTGGTTTTATATTAGGAGTGTGGCCAAACATTGCTGCTCTTCTAAGTTTTCTGTTACCTTGTTTGTGGACTTCTTTTATTTCATCAGGAGCTCTAGGTTCCGCAACTGACATATAATTTTCTCCAGTTGATGTAATAAAGAAGGGATCAACAACTTTGGCTTGAACTTGGACAGGAACATTTTGAATAATATCTTTCTTAAATTTACGAGACTGAAGTTTTTCATTCAAGTTTCTATTTTTGTCTGGTTTACTTTTAACTTTCCTTTCTATTCCTTTTCTTGTATCTTGTTTTAATAGCATATTATTTTTATTTATTTTATTTTTATTATTAACACTGCTATTTTCTTCATCAACATCATAATTTTTATTTCTGTTACTTTTGAGCTTTAAAAATTTGCTTGTCTCCATTGATGATTTCTTGTCATCAGAATTTACTATATCACTATTTAATATTTTTTTACTTTTTTTAGTATCATTAATACAACTTGATTCAGATTCCGAATCATGTGAGTTTTCAACATCTGTCTCTTCATTCTCTTCACTACCTTCATTGTTACTGGATATGTTTTCTACCATTTCAGATTGGTCCTCATTGTTAGGTTCAATTTGGCTTTGACATTGTTCTGTTTCTATATCAGAGTCTTCACAGCTCTCATTAATTTTTAATTTATCTGGCATTTCCATTTCCTCAACGTCCCATTCTCCTTCTGCATTAACCACCTCACTTTTCTTTTTAACATTATCTTTGTCTTTTTTCTTCTTCTGTTTCTGCTTCTCTCTTTCCTCCTTTTTGAGTTTTCTTCTTTCTTCTCTGGACATCAATAATTCTTCAATAGGTAAACTAGAGAATCTTATTCTAAGCATCTTATACTTATCCTGCAATGACTTATGTAGCAACAATCTTGCACATGCTCTGTCATTATCTACATTTGGCTTGTTAAGAAAATCATTAAGTCGGCCTTTATGTGTGACTGCAAACTTAGCTAATTCTTTTGGAGCTAATTTCTGAAAATAATAAAATGTTTTGTTTAATTCAAAATTCAAAATTCAAAATTCAATATCTTTTATTCAAATTGGATTGTTACAATCTCTTTTGAACGTCAAAGCAGCTACGCCATTGGTTCACAAGTCTACGGCGGGAGACCTTGTACTGGAAAGAACCAGCAAGAAAACCAGCAAGGGCTATTTTTTTCTCCCTGTATTGTTACAGAGTCGTCAATTGGAAGCTGACCTCACAGCAGAAGTTTGAGCTCAACTTCCATTACAAGATTAGATGTGTCAGTTCTCTTCTTACTACTTATTACCAAAAATAATTTTTGTTTAAACAAATGGTTATACATAACAAGACGATTCATTATCTGAAAAATTAACACCAGGCATTGGCATCATTCAAATAATCGTTGACTTTATAATATCCTTTACTCATAAGAGTCTTTTTTACATGCGCTTTAAACTTATGAAAAGGCAAGTCGGTAAGACTTTGTGGAAGCTTATTATAAAAGGTTATACATTTCCCCATAAACGAGCCTCTAGTTTTTTGAAGCCTGAATGTTGGAACGGCAAGATTATTTTTGTATCTTGTGTTTAGATGATGAATTTGGAAATTGGTTTCAAATGTATTATAATTCTTATAGACATAAATCAAATTTTCATAAATGTACTGTCCTGCTAAAGTCAATATATTAATTTCTCTAAATAAGTCCCTTAAAGAATCTCTTGCTCGTAAATTATAAATAGCGCGAACCGCTCTTTTTTGAAGTACAAAAATACTTTCAATACTAGCAGCCGATCCCCACAGTAGTATTCCATATGACATGACACTATGAAAATAACTAAAGTAAATCAATCTTGCCGTTTCAACATCAGTAAGTTGTCTTATTTTTTTAACTGCATATGCTGCAGAACTAAGTTTGTTAGCCAAGGACTCAATATGTGGATCCCACTGCAATCTAGAATCTAGTGTTATACCCAAAAATTTAGTAAAGTCGATGAATTCAACAATTTCATTATTCATTTCCACTATGGTATCCACTTTTCTTACATTTGGCAATGAGAATTTAATACATTTAGTTTTACGTGAATTTAAAGATAAATTATTTATAGTGAACCAATGCAATACTTTAGAGAGAGTACTATTTACAACGTCAGTATTGCCATTTCCTCTGTCAACCTTAAATATTAAAGAAGTATCATCTGCAAATAGTACTGTATCGCACAGATTCTTAGTGAAGTGTGGGAGGTCATTAATATAAATTAAGAAAAGCAAGGGTCCCAATATCGATCCTTGTGGCACGCCCATAACTATAGGTGCACCAACAGACTCAGTTTTGTTAATAACAACTTTCTGAACCCTATTGGATAAATAAGACTCAATAAGTCTCATTGCTTCTTCAGAGACACCATAATGTTTGAGTTTATTTAAAAGAGTTTGGTGACCAACGCAATCAAAAGCTTTTGATAGGTCACAAAATATACCAATTACATCTTGTTTACACTCCCAAGCAGCAAAAATGTGTTTCAGAAGTGCAACACCGGCATCAGTAGTGCAACGACCTTTGGTAAAACCAAATTGGTTCATATGTAAAATGTTGTTACTTGAGAAATGATCAGTTAACTGATTAGATATAATTTTTTCAAATATTTTACTAAGAGCTGGTAGAATCGAAATTGGTCGATAATTTGAAGGGTCATTTTTATTCCCAGACTTAAATAGAGGTATCAACTTGCTATTTTTCATGAGGTCGGGGAAGACACCTTCATCGACACATTTATTGAATATCAACGCAAGTTGCGGCGCAAGTTCTTTAATTACAGATTTAATTATATGGGTCGAAATACCCCAAAGATCTTCAGTTTTTTTGGTACTGATCATACGAAATGTTTTCAAAACAGTGTTAGCATCAATGTGACAAAAGTTGAACACCTTGTTGCACCTCTCCACACTCCGTCCCAAAAGAGCTACAGCCTCATTGGGACATGAGTTGAGACTACTTGTAGTTTCTATGGGTATATGAGAGAAGAAGTCTTCAAATGCTTTAGCAACCGCATTGTCTGATTTAATAGTTTGGTTATTGATTTCTAAAGAGAAAGAATTCACAGTACTTTTGGGTTTACCTGTTTCCTGGTTAATGATATTCCAGGTGGTTTTTATTTTATTTTTAGATGAACAGATTTTGTTACTTATGTACATAGCTTTTGCGCACATGCACACTTTCTTGAATGTTTTAGAGTAATTTCTGACATAATTTATGAAAGCGGGGTCATTGGATGTTCCTTTTAAAGCATATAGTTCATATAGTTTTCTGCGACTTTTATATATACCAGGCGTAGCCCAATCACTAAATTTCTTTCTCCCATTTTTGATTTTAATTACCTTTTCTTTGAATATATCATTGCACTCATTTTTAACTACATGAAATAAGTTATTATACAAATTACTGGCGTTAGTCCCCTCGATCGGTAAATTTGCAGTTTGACTAATAACATTTCTTGTAAATTTCTCTAGACCACGTTTTGTTATAGATCTACAAGTAGTCTCACGTATAGAACAAACATGATGGTGCTCAAACGAGGCTAATTGTCCGCTATGGTCAGAGTTAATACAATTTATAATCAACTTATCTTGTACAATACAATTACAGAAGATGTTATCTATGCAAGTAGCAGATGTTGCTGTTATTCGGGTTGGTTCTTTAAATACATTATTCATGTTAAATGATTTGAATAAATTAATAAATCTACTAGATATTTGGGATTGTTCTAAAATATTTACATTAAAATCCCCACAGACAACAATTTTTTTACTTTTTCTGCATACTATTCTTAAGGCATCTTCCATAGCAGACTCGAATTCTGAAAAATTTCCAGAGGGGGGTCTGTATACACAAATTATAATGAAATTGTCAAGTTCCACACAAGACAACTCAATGGTTCGTTCAACAGAGAGTGAAACTATGTCCTGTCTTTCCTTAAATTGGATGTCATTATGCAAAATTATTAAGGATCCACCTCTGATTGCAGATTTTCTAGTGAACGAACTTACAATCTTGTAATTATCTAAACTTATTAACAATTCATGATTTTTTAGCCAATGCTCTGTGATACAGAGTACATCTATGTTTTCAAAATCTAAAAATAAATTTATTTCTAAGTCTTTACCAGAAAAGCCTTGAATATTTTGATGGACAAGCCGTAAATATCGAGGCTTATCTTTGGTCAATACCTGGCCAGAGGCTACCTCTATTGTCGGATATTGCAATATTATATAAACTAATATTTATATGCAAACAATTTGCAATGTACAGTCAGCAACATGTGGCTTTACATTTGCATTACGAAAGCCGCCACTATTACGAGCGACATAAGGACGGTCTCAAGGTCAACATGTAAAGCCTAGCATGTTGCTGTGTGTACATATAAGAAATTTGAATATAATCTATAATGTGAGAAAAACAAATCCATATTTTTTAACTCCATTTATAAATGCAACTGTCTTAAGGTGAGACATTCAGCAATATCAGCTGCGTCTGCTGAGGCTTACAGCCAGTGTGGGGTGATTTTTTAATTTTGCAGTATAGGCCTTACTTTATTTTTTACTTCATCTGGTACTGACTTTATCTTTAAATCCATAATTGAAATATTTGTCTTAATTACATATATGTATATTTGCCTTGCTTAATCTATTTGTTCATTTCTTAGCGTTGAATGTACCAGTGAACCAGTCAAGGAAATGCCATTCCCCATCCTAAATATTATCATCAGATCGGATCTGATCCAGTGGGGGCATTGATAGTTTTTTTAAGTTTGTTATCTTTTCACTTCACTTACCTGTTAATTAAATTATACGGAAGAGCGGAGACTTCCTGATACAGGTATTATTTTACTTACTAGGAAAGTCTCCACACTAATTTGTAAACACATGGTAGTGACTGAAGTAAAACTTTGTTTGTTTTGTTTTGTTTTTAAGGACGTCGCCCCACACTAGGATTTTTCTCCTGTCGTGGGTGCAGTTACAAACATAGGATCTCACATGCACATACGCCCAGACTAGAACAAATTTCTGTAGGCCATACAAAAATATTTATCCCATACGGGAATCGAACCCGTGACCCGTTGCCTAATAGACGATCAATCGACCTCTGCGCTAACCGTGTCGTAAGTTGACAGCTTAACATTAACATTTACACCCTAGTTTATGGAAAGATTTTTTGTCAATCCAATCAGTCACTCACTCAATTTACATTCTACACAAAAGAATATGATATGGTGAAGTTATAATAAGAGCTATTTTCATAGCTGGAGTTTTGCAACATTACTTACTTACCTTTATTATAAGAACTTCTTTGACTGCTGATTCCACTTTTCTACTTAATTTATCCTTAACATGATCAGGGGCCTTTCTCTGTGATAATGTTTTAGCTTTTCTAGTGAGTTTATGAATAATCTGAATTTTGGCTTGATTCATCTTTTTCTTTAAGAGAATTAGCTGAAAACAAACATAAATAGTATTTATAATAAAAAGAATATTTTTATATATCTGATATCAGAAACATATGTTTCATTAATAACTAGCTGTGCCCGCGACTTCGTCCGAGTGGAATAGTAACTTTTGGCAGCATTTTGATTTTTGTAGCCAATTTTTTTAAGATCTTGATAAAAAGTAGCCTATATTATTTGCTATACCTTATATAATTTGCTAACTATTAGTGAAAGTCCCGTCAAAATCGGTCCAGCCGTTCCGGAGATAAGCGGGAACAAACAGACAAAAATTTTTCATACCCATTTAGTAAATACTTGTTATTTTAAAATAGCAAACAGACACTTCAATTTTATTTAATTGTATGTATAGAAGAGCTTATTATACTTAACTAAATTCAGTCCTATGCAAATTTGGTCAAGTAAGTTGCAATCAAACAACCATCGTAAATTCAGAAGCAAGGGTGGTTTCTGACTAAATCATTTGGACACCTTATTTTAAAAACATTAAGGTAGCATACATGCAAGTGTACCTGACAGATTAACCTGTATGTCAGATAATCTTGAGCCAAGTAAACGACAAACATGTCCCCGTTAACCTGTGCACCCCCTTAGTTTAAACCATGCCTCCAGCAGTGTCGCTTGATCTGCTGATCTGTTTGATTTACTTAAGTAAAATCTGTGTACAACTGATGCATGTGCACTAGTTTTGCCCTGTCCCATGAGCTCAGTTTTATCTCTACAGTTCAACCGTTCAGTTATACAGACAAAAAACGAGTAAGCCTGTATAGTTGTGCACCAGTTTCCCTGTACAGGAAAACCTATCAGATACACTCATGATTGTATTTTTTATATTGTAGTCATTTTTACTTCTTTTTAAACTTTTGACTGATTTTATTTTAAACATTTGGAATTATTAATTGCACATTAGTGACTCAAGTTTTAGGAATATGATGTTTCTTTGACGACACACACAATAACAAATTCTATTTAATAATAGTATCAGGCTTGGTCACCACAAACATACTAATTTGTTTATATTATCATGAAAACTACTAAGCTGATATGAATGGAACTTTCACTATTCCCTCAGTTGAAGTTATTGTTAGTCAATTACAGAGAAATGACCATAATTTTATTGATAACTTTGAGAAATGCGGCGTCGCGCACACAGGCCTCCACAGCATACTACTTATATATTATACCTAATAGGTTACTTAGTATACGAATACTATAAGAATAACAGATTCTGTAAAATTAAGTACCTCGTTGTTAAAGGCTTGTTTGACTGCTCCAACTTCCATAATTTATAGACTTGGTGGAAGGAACGAAGAATTCATAGGTTATGTTTTAGGAACTGACTACACTTTCGTGACGTGTAACCGAATTTTTTGCATTGATATTGCAATTTCACTACATATTCCACATGAAAGGAATATGAAAATTAACACTAAATAAAACCTAGGCAGTTATCTACAAAAGTATTTGGCAGCAGAACACCAGCAGAAACCAAAATGCCATGCACAATGGATGTGACATTGACTGCTTTGGATTCTCAAAGTTGCGTTCCGAGGGTCCAGAGTATTGCAACCGAGAGTGTTTTTCACACTCGCTCAGAGGTTCAGAACGGGTCGGTTGCTATCTTTTTTTTTAGTTTGTATCTCAATACTCAAACTCAATATCCATTTTTCTGCTTAAAAATAATTACAACACATCGAAATCACTATATTTCCCTTGTATTAGGCTTAAAAGAGTTCAAAGTAGTGTTATTTAATAAAATAATAAATAATTAGCGTATTTTTGACATCGACTTTGACATAAAATCTGTCAGAGTGTTTTTCACCCCACGTTCGAGATGGTTGTTTGGTTGCATCACTCGAAGCTTCGGAACGGGCACAGAGTGTACTAACCGCCTGTCAGAGCGTTTTTTACCCAGAGGCTCTGAACGGGTCGGTTGCTGTCAGAGTGCACTCGGAGTGCACTCGAGCGTAGGTTCTGAACGCAGCTCAGACTAACGGCCCGTTCCAGATAAGCATTTTTAGCCATAAATACCAACATTTTTAGCATCTCTGCGTTCCATTAGCCGGTGATGCTAGTTTTTCTTGCTCGTTGTCATGCGTTTCATTTAAGCATTTTTAACACGAAATGCTAGCATCAAATACCCATGCTAATAGATGGGTCCTCTGATACCACTTTTTGACAGCTTTCAAATTTGACATTTGGAATCTTTTTTTCATGAATCAAAAAGGATTTTCAGCGGATTTAAAAAAATTTTTGAAAGATATTTGTAGTATTAGCCAATTCTGATTTATATTATAAAAAATTTTAAGTGGCTGGACTAATTAAGTGAGGTGTCAAAATTCAGCACGAAAAATCAGTACCTTGCGTTTCATTTGTAACAATTAGCGCGGCTAAAAATGTCAACATTTCTTAAAAGAAACGCAAAACGAGGCTAACATCAGATGTTAGCCTCAGAAAGTAGCAGTGCTTTATCTGGAACGCAGGGTAAGGAAAAAAGAATAGACATGAAATACCTACGAAAAAAACGTGCATACCTAAATGTGAATCTGGCACAAAGATGGCGGCTTGCTTGCTCATGCGGCAGCCTAACACACTGCACTTACCCATAATAAATGCAGTATTATGCAAGTTCAACACTTTAAACAAGCACAATTTTCGCCTAATAACAAAATTTTCTTCAAAACACTGAAACAAACAAGTCGCGATGACAACTGATGTACTTTGTTGTTCATTGTGAGTACTGTGACAAAACATGGCGACCGGCCGCAGTGAGGTATTCTGTGACGTCGCCAAGATAATGTTGCCATTTTTGGTAATGATAAAACTACTGTTGTCCTTTTTTACTTATGATTATCCTCATAAGTTAAAAAGAGATGCCAATATGTCAGAAACTATGCCGTCGAAATACATCACATTCCTATAACTACGTTCGTTATGCCGAGTCCTCTTTTTTTCTATAGTCTGAGTTTGGATTGACAGATTTGACTTGACATAATGGCCGGTATACACTTTGTTTATTTAAGTGCTTAGTGTTTAGTAGACTGTTTAGTGATAAGTGATTAGTAGGTGCTGTCCCTACACTGTTTAGTAAACTGTGTTTAGTTTATTTGTTCATTATATGGACTAAACACTAAACAGATCTGTCCAGACGTGTTTAGTGTTAAGTGAGGGTTGAAGGCGGGAGAGCGGGAGGGGCGACTCGCAGAAAAAATAGAACACGTTCCTATTCGCTAAACACTTAACACTAAACAGAAGCTGTCCGAACGTGTTTTTTACTAAGCACCATGGAATTATTACTCAAACAGAAATGAGCTCTTCAAAATATTGTTGTTCAAAGGACTTTATTTCTATGAGAATAAAGACTAAACACCTGAAAGTGCAAAAGCGTGCCGAGAGAGATAGCAATAACTGTACCTTTTATCCCTTTCCCACAGTGTTGCTACTGTTGTATATTTTATAATTTAGTAGTTATGAAACAACTATTGGTAGATGAAGATTTTTTATTATTGTTTATTTTAATTACTTTTAATACCCAAAATACCTAAATTGTTTTTTTTTTTGTAATAATTATAACATAAAATAAACTAAATTATCATATTAGCCTACTATTAATACTTATAACACTATGATTTTACGTCCAGGAAATATTCTAGTGGTAGTATTCAAAAAATGTTAAATTGCAACAACGATTCTTTGTCAATGTCAGCAATTTTCGTTGTCATTGTAGTAGGGTGACCACATGGTATGTACCTAACATAAATATTATCGCAATTTTTAACATTTTTCAATAAAAGTAATTTATAATAGTTATTTATTGTTTAGCTTACAGGATGCGATGTAAAGTTATTAGAAAAAAGAATTGGCATGAACATTCTGTTCAAGATATTGGCGAAACCACAAAAGTTTTAAATATGGTTGAAACAATTCGACTCACACTGATGTTTTTAATTATTTTCTTCTTAAAATATTACTCATCCTTTTACTAGGTATGTATTTAAATATCACAGAGAGATTTTAGTGTTGACTCATTTTTGAC
Source organism: Schoenobius gigantellus (assembly GCA_963935595.1). Taxonomy (NCBI): domain Eukaryota; kingdom Metazoa; phylum Arthropoda; class Insecta; order Lepidoptera; family Crambidae; genus Schoenobius; species Schoenobius gigantellus. The sequence continues at coordinate 28,517,080 of OZ012554.1, forward strand.
AAGTTGACATATTTGATTATCTGTTATGTGGCGGTGGGTTCAACATAATATACTGATTGGAAAGACCCATCTATTGAAAGACAATCATTGACATTCATTATTTTTTAAATAATTATTATATTAATAAAACCTATCTTGTATTGAAAAGCAGATATAAAATTCTTTTGCGCAACCCATTTTGAAATAATAGAATATAATATTTCTTTGTTGTTCAACACCAACCAGCTTAAAGTCAACGTATAAATAATACACTTAATACTAATTGTGCAAAGAGCGACCTTGCCGCTAAAAGCGATCTCTTCCTTAACAATCGTGATTATTAAGCATATTATGATTTCCAAAGCATCTTTCAGGTTAAATGTCATTGCTTTTAAGAAAAAATCCCTATTTTGTAGAATTTGTGGTCAACAAACTTACGAAAGAGACAAACGGTACAGTTATTTGTCTCTCGCTCGGCACGCTTTTTAAGCAAGATCTCATTCCTGTTTGAGTAATAATTCCATGCTAAGCACTAAACACTAGACAAGCCACTCGCACTAAACACTAAACAAAGTGTGTACCGGCCATAAAATACTACGGTCGCGTTCAGCCCCTCAGGGCTGCGTTCAAAAACATCCTCCGAGTGCACTCCGTCACCCGAAGTCTGTCCAAAAACTTTGGACCTTACCCATAATATACTCCCAGCAGAGGTTCAGCTTCCCTATTCACAAATGTTGGGTGGCGAATTCGATTCGGAATATACGTTGCTTTCCTTATTGAATCGGCGATCCGACATTTACTTTGATGCGACGCAACAAAAGAGTGTCAGATTAGAGTTTAACGTGCGTTTTTAGAGGCCTGTAGATAGAAGAGAGTCATGAAATGTGTAATTTGTGGCAATTGGTCGTTATAGAGGTTAACGACTAATTGCCACAAATTTTAAAAGAAGAAGAACTTAAGTAGGGTTTATGAAAGTCGTTATTATTTTCCTATTTAAACACACTATAACTCCATGAAACCATCGTGCTACACTCCATCCGAACTCCAAGATTACTGAACGCGCCCAGCCGCCATAGGTTATTGGTTTTTTTAGTCTGTGTGATAAAGGAATCATTCTCTTTGGTCCATGGCCGGTAAATAAAACCTTTGGAAAAAAAAATCTCTTTGGTCGGATCTGTCAATCCGAAAATGTACGTAAAATAATATTTTCAAATTGCAATTAATCGAAGTAATCCAATAATATCGTATATAATTCATATTGTTTTCAAAACCCTTATTACCTATTCTCAAATATTGAGATTATATTTTGTGTCTTGTTGTAAAATAGTTTCATATTTCAGCATGGCACCCCGGTTTGAGATCGCAGTCGGTCTGCGAAAAGGCCACAAAACTACAAAAATATCCGCTGGCAGAAAGGGTATTACGGATAAGGCTATCAAAATCAGACCAGCCAGATTAAAAGGCGTAAGTTATCATTGCTTAAATAAATTGCCAACTTCTAAACTTTCAAAACAATAACATCTAAGAAAAAAATCACGATTTGCATGTATTAGGTAGGTACTTAAAAACAGTACTTAATACTAGGTCGGCTTTGATATTTATTTAAATATTTTAAGTTCTTAAATGTTTTGTAAATACTAACTTAGGTGAAGCATCTGTAAATAAACACTTAAATCTTCAGTCGTATTCTAACTGAATTTTAATTTATATAAATAAAAAAATATATGTTATTTCAGCTGCAAACCAAACACTCCAAGTTTGTACGTGATTTGGTGAGAGAAGTTGTTGGTCATGCACAATATGAGAAGAGGGCAATGGAGTTACTGAAGGTAATTATTGTATTACTTAATGATAGTGGAGTTTTAACAGCAGTGGAATAATTGTTGCGAAACGATTTACTTGCAAAAACCTAACAGCAAATGGTATATTATGTATAGATTTTATGAGGGCTTTCATTGCCTCACTCCTCACAGTCCAATATGTGCAAATACGTTATGGTTGCATGTAATCAATCTGCAGGCTAATTATGGATCTTTCATCGTATGACATGGTATAAATTTGAGAAAAAGAAGTCATGAAATGCTTCATTTCGTATTACCGATCTCCATTGATATCATCATTATGGCATAATTTCAATGATGTCATCATTAAATAATGAACAAATGATCAAACATTTGACCGGAAATCGTGTTTTTGGTCTTGTACTATGATATCATATGATATCATTGCAAAACCATGAGATCAGTAATAGGCCCTCTGGATCATGTTTTAATACATTCTTTTGTACTTGTGTCAATGTTTAATATAGTTGACTTTGACGTATATTTAACCTAGACAAGCTGTTGCGAACAAAAATTGTGTCAAACATCAATGCCTTCAATTGATAGGCATTGATGCCCCAAATCATAATCTAAAAGCTTTTTGTATGGAAATATCGACGGTCAGAAACTCAATTGTCGTAAGGGACAATGGTGGCAATTCTGTTGGCACTAATTCGATTAAACTAAACTAAATTTAGTTTTAGTGCTGTCAAATTGTATTTTCAGTTAAAATTTTCGAACAAAAAACACGATTTGACAGCATTAAAACTAAATTTAGTTTAGTCTATTCCAACTAATGGCAACAGAATTGACACCAATGTATAGTTTTCAGGAAGGCCAAAAAACCAAAACAAAAAAAAATCTTTATAACATTTTAATTTGTAAGGCTATTTAAAAAATGTCTTTTACAAATATATTTGAAATTTAATTCTCTTTTGAGACTGCTAACAAAAGTAAGAAACAAATAATTACAAAAATAGTTACCCTTACTTCTAAGGAAATTTTGTAATTTGTCACTTACATCCACAAGTATATATTAACTGACTGGTTGTAATGGTAAATATAATATTGCTCGCTATAAAATTAAAGTAATAAGTGACTTCCATTATTGAAAAAATAATGTAAATGTAATTGAGCTGTGTAATATTTTTTGTTATATGTAATTTAACCAAGTTACAGGATCTTAAATTATCACATCAACTTTTAAAATTGTTGAACAATACTTTTGCTGAAGAGGTAGGTAAGTATTCATAGTTCAAACATAAATTAATCAGTCAATCATTATTTCTTCTAATAATGAATTTTGAAATTAAGCAATATTTTAATAAATAAAACACAGTTGTATCTATTTTTTTTTACCTAGGACCGGCTTTTGAGAATTAATCAATTATACTATAATAAAATCCTGTCCCAAGGTGGTGTCGGGTTCATTGTCCACAAGTCTCTCGTGAACAATGTGGTGCAGATAGGAAGTGTGTCAAATAAGGTGGCGTACCTTATACTCAGAAACACCAAACGGTATTTGCTGAAGGTCATACAGGTCTACGCCCCAACCTCAACCCACCCCGACGAGGAAGTGGAACCTATGTAAGAGGACATTTCTCGGGCAATACATGCTTCCAAGACTCACTACACTGCGTTTTCATAGGAGACTTCAACACAAGGCTACGCAAGCGGGGTGATAATGACTTGAATGTGGTGCAATTTGGAGCTGGAATCCGGAATTACCGAGGTCAAATGCTAGCCGACTACTCTGAGAGAGAGGGACTCTATATGATGAACCCCTTCTTCAAAAAACGGATGTATCAAAAGTGAATCTGGAAAAGTCCAGATGGCGTGACAAAAAATGAGATTGATTTTATCATGTCGACTAAGATCCCTATATTCAATGACGTCTCAGTGATCAATTCCATCAATTCGTTTAACATGTGGAGCGATCACCGAATGTTAAGAAGCGCATTAAATCTTAACATAAAACGGAAAGGTATCGACTGGTGAAGTCTGCGTTCCGACCCGAAGCCATGCAGATCCAAAACCTTGAGCGCTTTCAACTCGAATTGTAAAATCGCTTTGATTGCCAGGAGGACTGCAGGGATGTGGACATTTATAATGACAGGGTTGTGGAAGCTGTCCTTATGGTGGGTGCAGTTTTGCAAACCCAGCCATATTAAGCAAAGAAGTAAGATCTCGGAGCCGACAGCTAAGCTGATGAACGAAAGGCGTGGAACGGGTTGGCAGTCTTCTGAAGATGCTCGTCGGCGACTCAACAAACATATCTTTAAGTGTCAGACAAGACCGAGCCCATCCTCGCTTGGGGGTTCACCTGTAAGTAGCAATATTATCAACAACGAAGACAACTTGGCTCCTAAGGGAGTACTCACAACTTGCGACACATGTCCTCCTTCATGGCAGAAAGTTCCTGTTACTAGAAACAGCAAAAAGAGGAAATGTTCTACCAGCCCAACTCAAGACCGTCTAACAACCTCTAACAGCTTTGATTTACTAGATATAGATCAAATGCATGACGCTGCCCAGCCAAAAGAAAAAAGACCAACTAAGCCCCCACCCATAATACTATATGGAGTAGAAGATGTCAACAAACTAACAGAACTACTGGTATCTACTGTGGAAAAAGAGAAATTCTCTTACAAAATAATTACCAAAAACCAGCTAAGACTAAACTGTGCTGATGTTGACAGCTACAAAAATGTTATAGAGCTAGTACGTAAAACGGGACTAATCGGCCATACCTTCAAAAGGAAAGACACTCGGTGCATGCGCATAGTCATAAAAAATCTTCATCCATCAACGCCAACTAGTGCCATTAAGGAAGATATCGAAGCTACTGGGAATCAAGTGACAGGCGAAATTATAAATGCCAAATTTGGTCCTGATAAAATACCCACATCAACATTCTTTGTTAATATAGCGCAAGGACCAAACAACAAAGCAGTTATGGAAATGAAATATATCTACCACCAATCAATTATCATTGAATACCCAAAAAAGAAAAAAACTATAGTGCAGTGCCAACGGTGCCAGCAGTACGGGCATTCAAAGAACTACCGCATGCGCCCATATAGATGTGTAAAGTGTGGTCAGTCCCATAAAACTTCAGAATGCCAGAAAAAAGACCGTAGCACTCCAGCTCAATGTGCACTTTGCAATGGCGCGCATCCTGCTAACTACTAGGGGTGCGAAGTTTACCAGGAAATACTTGCGCGCAAAAGAAACACCAACCAAAACAATGCCAACACTCTAAGCATTGGACGATACTCTGCTACCAAGGAAATTGATCCAACAACTTTAGAGGAGTCACAAAAAACGGTAATGAAAACGTATGCCAACACAACTAAATGGAACAAGATTGCAGAAAATACCGAAACCACTAGCATCAACACTACGGAAACTCCCTTAACCGGCTCACTTGAACAGCTGCTACTTAAACAAATGGAGAAGATGGACTTAATATTACAACAAATGAGCACTCTATTGTGCGTAATCACAAAGCTCATAGATAAAAAATGATCACCCTACGCATCGCAACATGGAACATAAATGGACTTGCTCCACATAAAAATGAAGCAGAGTTGTTGATGTCTGTACACAAACTAGATGCGCTTCTAGTTACGGAAACACATTGTACAAACTCCAGTAATATAAAATTTAAGGACCACCAATGCTACATGACAAATCACCCTGACGGTACAGGGCATGCCGGATCTGCTATAATTATAAGAAAAACATTAAAGCACCACCGCTTGCCAGAATACAAAACGGATCACATACAAGCGACAACTGTTGGTATAGAGGATGCATCGGGTTACGTAAACCTAACATCAGTATACTGCCCGCCGAGACACAAAATAGGTAGCCAAATGTTTGAGCATTTCTTCAGCACACTCGGAGAACGTTTCTTGGCTGGAGGAGATTGGAATGCTAAGAACACATTTTGGGGTTCCAGACTGACACTAACCAGAGGCAGACAGTTAAAGACCTGTATAGATAAAAGCCATTTATCCACTATCTCCACCGGTGAGCCTACACACTTTCCGTCTGACCGAACAAAAGTGCCAGACCTTATTGATTTCTTTATTGTAAAAGGACTCTCTAAGCTTTATATGAAGGCAGAACCGTGCTATGACAGCACGTCAGATCACACACCAGTCATACTGAATATAAGCACCAAAGTGATAGATAGGGCCAAAGACTATGCCATGTGTAACAAAGGTACAGACTGGAATGTCTTAAGAGAGTACATTGAAGAAAAAATTGACCTAAAAATTGCGCTAAAAAGTCGAGAAGATATTGAAAATGCAGCAGTGTCAATAACACAAACAATACAAGAAGCTTGCTGGGTCAGTTCTCCTGACAATGATGATAATACTAAGCGATATACAAACTTTCTACTCGAGATTAAGAATACACTTCTAGAAAAAAGACGTCTACGACGAGTTTGGCACCAAACAGGGATTAGAGAAGATAAAACAAGGTTTAACCATGCTGCATCACATCTTAAAGAGCTCTTACAACAATGGAAAGACGAAACTCTCAAAGCACAGCTTGCGGCCCTTAACCCTGATATATCCAGTAATTATTCTCTCTGGAAATTTACAAAAAACTATGAGAGGCCCCAGGAAGCGAAACCAGTCCTAAAGAAGGAAGGTGTATGGTTAAAAACACCGCAAGAGAAAGCTGAAGCATTCGCCGAGCATCTAGAAAAGGTTTTTACACCTAACAAACCAAATACTGAAGAACTCGAAGATGATCTTGATGCTTTTCTAAGTGAGGATTACCAAATGTCCCCTCCGCCGCCTCCAGTAACTTTTGGGGAGGTGTGCAGAATCATCAAAAATCTGCAAAATAAAAAAGCACCGGGTTTTGACCTCATAACAAAGGAAATACTTCTGCATCGTCCAAAAAAGGCAATTGTCTTTCTGACGACTCTGTACAACGGTGTCTTAAGAGTACAACATTTTCCGCGGATATGGAAGGTGTCACAGATTCTTATGCTTCACAAACCGGGAAAGCCTCCTAACGAACTCACATCGTATAGACCAATTAGCCTGCTTCCAATTCTGTCTAAGATACTTGAAAAGCTCATGCTCCGACGGATCTTACCAATTCTTGAACAGAACAAGTACATCCCTAACCACCAGTTTGGATTCAGGCAGAAGCACTCCACTATAGAGCAAGTACACAGGATAAGCGAGAAAATAAGAAAGACACTAGAGGAAAAAGAGTACTGCTCATCTGTATTCCTAGACATACAGCAGGCATTTGACAAAGTTTGGCATAAGGGGCTCCTCTATAAAATCAAAGTCTGCCTACCTCACTCATACCATCTCCTCTTTGTGTCATACTTGTCTGACAGAAAATTCCGGGTAAGGGAGGATGAAAAATTTTCAAACTTCTACAAAGCAAGAGCTGGTGTACCACAGGGTTCCGTCCTGGGCCCAGTGTTGTATACTATATACACAGCTGATCTACCTGAAGTGAGTGGAGTAACAACTGCAACCTTCGCGGATGACACAGCAATCATGGCAAGTGACAAAGACCCTGCTATCGCATCACAAAAATTGCAGAAAGGCCTAAACGACATCACAAAATGGTTACACAGGTGGAGAATAAAAGTTAGTGCGCCAAAATCTGTCCAGGTTACCTTTACTTTGAGAAAAGGTAACTGCCCACCAGTCCAGCTGGAAAACACCACATTACCGCACCAAGATAGTGTAAAATATCTTGGAATTCACCTGGACCGAAGATTGACATGGAGGCATCATATAAGCAAAAAAAGGGAAGAACTGAAATTAAAATACAACAACTTGCGTTGGTTACTAGGTAGAAACAGCAAACTGAGTACTGATAATAAACTCCTCATTTACAAAGCTATTATAAAACCCGTATGGCTCTATGGCATCCAGCTGTGGGGAAGTGCATCCAAATCCAACATAACCATAGTCCAGCGAGTACAAAATGGCATCCTACGATCAATAAGCGATGTACCTTGGTTTGTCAGTAACGCCGAAATCCACGAAAATCTTATGATGAAAACAGTCAGCGATGAAATAGGACAATCTCGTGATAGGTACAAAGAACGCCTAAAAAATCATCCCAACAACATTGCCTCTGCTCTTACTGCCATGTTTGTATGTTAAAATTCTTTTTTTTTCAGAATACGGTCTATACCTTGGCTATGAATGATAAGTCGTTCACTTGCATCATAGATACTTTGGTCTTTTGCTTCCTTAGCTTTCCGTTTTTTTAAAGCCGTCTTTGCCCGATTAACCGAATAACCCGTGGTTCGGTGTTACTGAAATCAAATAATTAGTGTTAAAATTGAGTGTGAATATGGTGGCACCATTTTATCATTAGATATAACTTTTAATATGGAGTCAAAACAAATCTAGCCCAATGTAAAAATCATGATGGCACTAAAATCAGAAAATCACTTATGTCGCTATAGTACAGTCGCGAAAGTTTATGCTCGACTACTGTTCGACTCTATCGCGTAGCAATAAGGACAAAAAGCAACCGATCATAAACTTTCGCGAATGCATCTACAATCTTAACTTTTCCACTGGGCAATAAAACTTCTCAGTGGTGACAAAATCTATATAAATCGCAATACTTTTTTTTTCCTAAATTGCTTTGTCCTTTAAAATTATCGTTTTTTTCTTTTGCTGATTTGTGTTTCATTTTCCAGGTATCGAGTGTCATTTCATCTACAAGTTAGATTGGATTGTACAGTCAGCCACGTCAATATTTGTAAATATCTATATTATGAATCCATACTCAAATTTTTATAAATATAAAAATACCAAGTGCTTTCAATATGTGCAAAAATATTAAGATCGTTATTCTAGATTTTGTTCATAGTTTAGAATGCACTATGAACTTTGAATGTACCTAATTGCAGTAAGCTCCCTAAGTCTCCCTAATCTTATGACATTCATGGGAAGGAAGATAGCGGCGACTTATGTACAATGAGTATTATAGTTTATTTATAATGAACTTTTAACTATAAATGTACATATGTAATTGCACTTAATTATCTTAGTTACTAATTTTTAGAACAAGTAAAACTGAAAATTTTCAACTGATTTTTGTATGGAGCCAGACAATTTAAAAAATCAACGTATTTAGTATGGATGAGTTAAATTAATATTCGCTCCCCCTTTGCTACACTAGGTGGAATCTCTACTAAATTTTATATAAATATCAAAATTTAGGATGGAAAAAAAGTCAAACCCACACTTGACCATTTTTTAACTCTATTATGTGTGTCCTCATTGGCTGTGGGAGTGTACGGGGGTCAAAAATTTCGTTATTTTTAACTTCGCTGCACCGTTTTCGAGATATAAGCATTTTTAAAATATTTTTCTTGAAGTTATGCAGGGTTGAAATTCCTTACTTGTCTGACAAACTCCGACAAACTGCCGCCTATCTATATCAGAAAACAAATGTTCGCTATGCTATGTTTTTCCGTTTTCGATATTCGTGTGACTCAGGGTCAGGTAACATTAACACGTATCTCTGAAACGCGCAAGCGACAAACTCTAATGCCGACAAACTCAGACATACCATACCTATCTCTGGACATTATAGCAGCATACCCAAACAATCTATTTTCCAGTTTTTTTTGTGGCCTAGCTGGGTTCAGCCACACCAAGACTAAGTAGTCTGGGTGTGGATGACACAGATAGTCGTCTCTTACGACATACACAGAAAGAAAGGTAGTGGCGTCTCATATATTCGAGAGTTTGTTCATAGTCAAGAATGAACTATACATAATATGTACTTTTGCATACCTAAGGCGCTTAACACATTGCCGCCGCATCCCGCTGCGGTGTACGGAGGGACGAAAACCGCATGCGGCTGCGGCGGCACGGAACCGTGCCACCGTACGGTTTGCTCCGTATCACCGTCTGGAGCTGCGATGCACGACGCACCGCATCACCGCATTATCTATGTCGAAATCTATTACGCGTATGCACGTCCTTTCTACTCAAAAATCCGTACGATACTGCGGCGCAGTGTGGCATACCCCGCGGACCGCACCGCATCACCGTCCGGGAGTGCGGTGCCGTCGCGCGCGCCGCACAACCGCACGGGCATGCGGTGTGAGTGTGTTATACCCTGCGGTTTTTGTATACAAATTAAGATTCTTCAGTCAAAATTAAAAACCGCAGCGCCGCACACCGGAGCGGTGTCCGGTGCAATGTGTTATGCGCCTAATCGCACTAAATTACCTTATTCGTCTCTTACAACATACACGGGAAGAAAGGCATTTACGAGTATTTTAGAGTTTGTTCATAGTTTAGAATGAACTATGAACTATAAATGTACTTAATTGCACTAAACTCCCTTAGTCGTCTCTTACGACATACATGGGAAGAAAGGTAGTGGTGACTCGTGTATTCTAGAGTTTGTTTATAGCTTAGAATGAACTATGAAATGAACTATAGAATGAAATATAAATGTATCTCATGGCACTAAACTCCCTTAGTCGTCGTCGCTACTTTTCTTCCTGTGGATGTCGTAAGACAAGAAAAGTAGCGACGACATAATTAGAGTTTATGCGTAGGTAGTTGAAAATTAAATATGAACGACACAAAATGAATGATTTCAGTTATATTACTGAAATCATTCATTTTGTGTCGTTCATAGTTCCATCTCTAAAAATAATTCTCATGTCAAATCAAAATAATCAAAGATTAGTAAATTTTCACTAACCTACGTTTCACAAACTCGAACTGATTTAACACTGCTGTCAAATGTTGCAGCATGTTAGTTGAATAATGATTTGATCAGCCTTTCGGAAAATGGGTGTAAGTAAGCAACATTTTGCTTTGCACAAGTTAGCAGTATACTTGTTTAATTTGCAAGTTTACGCAGTCTTTGGATTGCCTCGATAATATTAAACTGTATTTAAAATCATCGTTGAAACCAGTATGGAATAACAAAATTTTTAGGAGAGAAATTGGTACTAACTTATTTTGCAATATTTTTTTTTTAGACTTTAGACGGAATATTTAGTCGGAATATTGTCTAATGTTGAAGATGATCTGAAAAAAAACAATATAAATTTTACGTCCTATTCACTGATTCACGTATATTCATTCATTATTATATCATGGTGCTATTTACGTCTATAATATTAATCTCTATCTCTCTTATTCTCTCTCTCTCTCTTTCTCTATTAATCTATCTATAATTTTATTTAAAAAAACAATAATTTGAACGTCTAAAGAAATGAAATGCCTCAAATTTTAACCGAAATTTTGATGCAATTTTAGTTAGAAATAGATTTTCACATCAAAATCTATTTTGACAGTAAATTAATTAGATTTCAGTCCCCAGAAAAATCTACACAACATTTATTAATGTCCTAAGTTCAACAATTGCAATAAACTTACAAATTTGATGAGAGCTTTCCGCTTACGGATTTGACTGGATCGTATTCGGCAGCTTGTGTGATATTTCGTGTTGCAGCAGCTCTGAAATACAAATTTACTATAAATAATTAACAATAATAAATAAATAAATATTTTTTCCCATTCACCCCAATTATATAACCCAATAAGTATCATTAAGAATTTGTGATATGGGCAAGTACTAGATAACGGATAAACGTACATAAATAAATAAAAAGGAATAAAGCACAAGTAAATATAAATAAACATACACGTCCATGGTTCGAGCACATATATATATTCATATTTATCACAAAAAATCTGCTCCGACCGGAATCGAATCCGGGACCGTTGGCGCCTAAGGCGCCAAAGGTCCACGTTCTAACCACAGCGCCAGACGGTCGTCGCTTAATTTAAAGTGTTACAGTAAAGACACTTTTAATTACTTAACGAAGTATTATACGATAATTTCGCGTCTTTATATAATCAAAGTTTCGCGTCAAATTGATTTAATGTAAGTAAGCACTATAAAAAGTTTACATACTGTCACCTACGTCCAGCACGCGAGTAGTCAAAAGCATCAATTTGTTTTACATACACTACCCGCGCCTACGTTGCACCAGCGCTTGTGCATTGTATTGTGTTATTAAAAGTCAACGCGCAAGGGTCAATATTGTAAGGTGAAACTACTTATTAACGAAAAAATATTACGTAAACATAATAAAAGTAAAATAATAGGTACATACCTTCTACAATACGCCATAAGTTGAATTTTTCACTTCTTAAGTTCTTTTAGACAATTTTTTTTGGTTTTTTCATTCGCCATAATTTGGTCGATGTATTTTTTCGGGCTGGAGCACAGAAGCACAGTTTACTCGTCTCAACGGAGCGATCAAGACTGATTGATGAAATAAAACATGCCTGTTACCTCGGGTCAGGTGCGACAGACGATAGCGTTCTGCGCGGAATAAGAACGTTGTAAGCGCCGAATTAGTTTAATTACTCGTAAAATATACATTATTTTTGAAAATCGCTAGTACAGTCCCTAGGTAATACAGTTTTATATTATATATTAAAAATTTGACGCAGTTATATGCATCACATTGAAAAGCAATCGATTTTGCTTGAAAATTAGACGTATCTTCGCGATTTTTTTCTATCGATAAAATAATTTAATTTTATGTTTTCACTCAGTGCGTTCACTTACAAATATAGTTAAATATCTATTTTAAAAAAATTGGGTAGTTCATTATTCAATTTCAAGTGTAGATATCAAATCTACGATTAGCAATTTAGCTTTATACCCCCTCTTAAGACTTTTGCTAGCACTTTCGAAACTGATAATACAAATGAAAAATTTGACAGGTTTTTCGATTTATTCAAACTATTCTACGACCTTTGTTTCCCTAATATAAAGTGTAAAATACAGACAAATATAAAACCGAAATGGATTACTCGTGGTATTAAACTGTGTAGTAAAAGAAGAAGGCAACTACTTTGGCAACAAAGAATTAGACCTACTAAGGAAAACGCTGATACATTAAAAACATACACAAAAAGATTTAAGAAAATTATTAAACTTACGCAAAAATCTCAAAATAGTTTTTTTATTGAAAATAGCAAAAATAAATCGAAAGCAGTATGGAAAGTAATTAATTCTATGAAACAACAACTGCCGCAAGAGACCATCACAGAAATATATACAACGGAAAAACAAAAAGTAGTAAGCCCTAAAAAATTGTTCAACTATTCAATGATTTTTATGCAGATCAAGCAAAGCGAATCAAACCTATTAATAATGGAAAAGGTTGCTCTATGTCTAACATGGAAAATTCATCGCAATCGATGTTTATGGAACCAGCTATACCAAGAGATATACTAACTGTAATCAATAGTCTAAAAAACACAAATAGTGTAGGTTATGACGGCAACCGGACAAATGTAATTGAAGCAGTGGCCAGTAAAGTTGCTCCTATTTTATGTCACATTATAAATGATAGTATTCAAAACGGAATATTTCCTAGAAGGTTAAAAGTATCGATAATTAAACCGTTACATAAAAAAGGTGATAAGACAAATCTGAACAACTATAGACTTGGTTCCAATATTTTCAAAAAATTTTGAGAAAGTGATTTATGATAGACTTAATAATTACCTTGAAAAATATAATTTACTCTGCAAAGAACAAATGGGGTTCAGAAAAAATAAAACTATTAATATGGCTTTGTATAGCTTCCTCGAAAAAATTTTTCATAATCTGGACACCAATAAACCAGTCTCGGCAATGTACATGGATCTAACAAAAGCCTTCGACTTCGTAGATCATAAGACTCTTCTACAGAAATTGCAGATGTATGGTATTAGAGGAAATGTACTGGACCTCATACGCTCTTATCTAGAGGATAGAAAGCAAATTACACACATTAAAAGTATTACGATTGGTATGTGAAATAGATAATGTATTACGATTGGTATGTGAAAGAGTTGAGTGCGTCTCGGGCACTTAGTTGGAGCACGTAATGTGAGAAAAGGTGAGACGCCTTCCATCGAATCTATCCGATTGTTGCAGATATTATGCAAAAAAAACATGTTCAGAATGGTGCGTCGATCTTTGAGTGTTTTATGATACTTACACGATGCATCGTAGTCATCATTAGTATAGCCAGTGCGAAAGTTGAGATGTTTAATAAATTTGGATTGAATACTTTCAATATTGTTAGTATACTTATCAAACTGAGGGTTCCATCCACTACTACAGTATTCAAGTATGCTTCTTATACATAGGCAAAATATTTACATTACTAAGATTAAAAAATAAAAATCTTCCTTATAAAAAAGAAGATTATTACCTCTCCTTTGTTAACACCGCATTTAACAAACATTTAACCGCCTCAGGAGGGGTTCGTTTCCCAGTGGGGGCAGAAGTTTTTCTGTCTGGTTTAGTTGGTGGTGAGCGTCGGTTGCGCTGTTGCCTCGGCACTGGACTGTGTGCCAAGTAGAATCGGGAGGCCCGCGATCGATCCTGCCATGTACCAATGTGTTTTTCGTTTCACGAATTTCATATGTACATTTATCTGACGCTCCTACGGTGAAGGAAAACATCGTGAGGAAACCTGCATACAACTGCGAAGTAATTGAAAGGTGTATGTGAAGTCAACCAATCCGCACGGGGCCAGCGTGGTTTGACTAAACCCTAATCGCCCTAACACAACTAGTTAGGGTAGGCTTGTGCCCCTCGGTGGGGACGTATATGAGCTGTGATGATGAGGGCTTCTTAGCCCGCTTGGCTAGCTACCACGGTCTTACCTAAATTTGTCGCCGTAATAACAATGCTAACTTTCGTGTTGCATTATCAATATAAATATATAAACGGGAATTAACACGATAACACGAGGTATTTACATACCTATTTTATTTCCTGACGTTTCGGCTAGGTTGCACCAGCCGTGGTCGCAGGCAGACTGGAGCAGCGATGTCAGGTCTCCGTGATGCGGCGTTCTTCTCCAACCACCAGCATATTTTTTGTCATCCAAGTACCGTCACACACTACACTCACAGTGTCCGTATTTCGAAAACCGACTGACGAGCCCGAACCACCCGACTGCAAATCGAGGTTGTGTTTTGGTCACCACTGGATTCCACACAGTTGATAATTTGAAACCATCTTCCCGATTGAAAATGTTTGGATGTTTTTTGATTTCAACCGCTTCACGCACTACTCTTGAATAAAGGTGGCGATCTGTGGAGAGGACTTGCGTACGATAAAATTCTATCCAATGGTTGGTGCCTGCTTCGAATAGATGTTCCGCAATGGCCGATTTGCTGGTTTGTCGGTTTTTCACAGCCGCGATAATATGTTCCTTGACCCTTTCAGCTATGGACCGCTTCGTTTGGCCTATATAAGAACTACCACAGCTGCAATCAATTTTGTAGACACCTGGAGTTTGTAGTGGCGTGTTAATTCCCGTTTATATATTTATATTGATAATAACAATGTTTATAGTATTGTTGTGTTCCGACAATAAGAGGTAAGATAGCCAGTTCCTCGTTTGCTGAGGAGTCTAGGTGAAGCTCGCTTACATCTTCGGCCTTATTGACACTAACCATCAGGTGAGATGAAGGTCAAGAGCTTCACTGTCATCATAAAAAAAATCTAATCTTAAATCTAAGGAACAAGGCTTATAATTATTACCTAATAAATGAAGGCTGGGATCAGCCATTTTGCTGCTTTGCTACCACTTGTTTTGGGATGGGGAAACTTCATCTTTTGCATGCCAATATTTACTAAACATATGGCCGACCAACTTGTTGCAGTTGTGGTTATAGTATTATTTACTGAAATAAAAACATTTATTTTCTGAAACATTAATTTCTTGTGATATATTACAAAATAACTATTGAATTAAGAATGAAATTGCAATTTAACTTTTAAGTTAGCTGTGAAGGTTGAGGAACACTGATCTTTGTGGGGATATGTGAAACTGTTTGTTTCTACATGATTTCATCATAAACCGGTTCCATTTGTGATGCTCAAATTAGTGGAGAAAAAAGGTGGTAATCCGAAAGCCTATTACGAAGACCTTTTTTTTCTTAGTTTCAGTACTTTACTTGATTTTTGATTGATGGTCGCGGGCCGGAGATGGCCTGCAGGTTGTAATTTCCCCATCCCTGTTTTAAAGTTAATACCACCTCCACCAATTTGTCGTTTGTGTTTTACAGGTGTCCAAAGATAAGCGTGCACTGAAATTCCTGAAGAGGCGTCTGGGCACACACATCCGCGCCAAGAGGAAGCGTGAGGAACTGAGCAACGTACTCGCGCAGATGAGGAAGGCTGCGGCGCAGGCGCATCACGCCACCACACACACTAAGTGATCAATAAATTAACCTATAACATATTTTTATCTTTTATTATTTTACTTTTTCGGTTACCGAGTTGTCGCAAAGGTTAGAACACGTGCAGGTTTATAGGCGCGCACACTGCGGCAATTATAACACAACAACTTCGATTCGCTATAAAAATAAACATTTCGCTCGGGTAACACCCCAACGCCGTATACGCCAATAATGATGTTTCGTGCTTAACGGACCGATGGACATGTTTTACCGGAGGAAGACTGTACCGGTACACCTCCGCCTTACCTATTTCTGCCATAAATCAGTAGTGCTTGCATTGATGTGTTCCGGTATGAAGGGTAAGATATGGCAGTGAAATTATTGGGTACCGTGACTTAACGTACGTATGTCATAAGTTGGCAACGTACACCGTGGTTCTTGTGGTATTCGCAGATTTGCTGCGAATCTCACAAGAGCCTCATGTATTATACACGGTGTTTCATAATAACCAATAAATAATCAATGCGTTATCTAAAACTAATTATTAAAATGTGTTTACACGTAATGACATTCAACCCAAAATTTTCATGTATATCATAGTATCATCATCATGTCTATGATTTACATGAAAATATTGGGTTGAATGACATTACGGGTAAACACACTTCAATAATTAGTTTTAGATAACGCATTGATTATTTATTGATTATTGTGAAACACCGTATCATCAAGTGGGCAGAATGCTTGTTTGCCAACTTTATTATAGATATAAAAAAAAACACTAAATAAACGAAACATCAACGGCGAGGTGTAAAGTAAGCAAGAAGCTAGGTTTCGTCCACAGAACAGAAAAAACAGTAGAAGTCGCATGATGACTTATTAGCATGAAAACCGGCGTCGCCAAACTCGAACACCTAATGCAAAATACCGAGCTGTAATTGGTCAAATAGAATATCAAATAGACTGACTTAAGTCCCAAAATTCATCAATTCAAATTCAATCTTATTACAAAATAAAATCAGCCCATAATCGATTGATTCCGTAAATAAGCAAACGCCAACTATTAAGTACCAACTACTAAGCGCAAAATGGCGTTACGAATGTTGCTTTTAAATCTACCCGTTTAGTGATGTATGCAGTACAGTAATAGGTATCAGCACAGATAATATCATACCATACAGACAATATTTGATACCGAATAACGAAAAGGACTCACATTTTTATGGTTAATAATTATTTTGAAAGTATAAACGTATGTACAATTGAGCAATATTTTAGAATAGACAATGTATCTGCGATTCGGTTACTCCTTTCGAAAATAAGATGACGTTTCTTCAATTGTAGAGGCGCGTTCAGCGCCTCTGGGTGTAGTTGTCCGGTTGTTTTTTAACTCGCTCAAAGGCGTTGAACGGATTGCAGCAACCAAATCTTTTATCTCCCTCTTTCACATGATTTTTTATTTCTCTCTCTTTCTAGTAGATGACATTATAGAATATGGCCGCCAATATCATCCAATCACGTAAGAGTATTTCAGTTATAAACGTCAGAGCGTTTTACAACCATCAAATTCGATGGTTGTTCGGTTGTAACTCGCGCCGACACTCAAAGGTCTTGAACGCGCCGGTTGTTTCACCCGGTCGTCACGCTCGAAGGCATTGAACGGGGTTAGAGCGAAAAGTTGTACTTCGCGCGAAGGCCCTGAACGCGCCTTAGTAGTAGTAATATTTGTCCTTAAGGCCAGGCAAAGGTAGTAAACCATACAGCCAAATCTTGTTCGTATAATTGTCAATACATTAAGGCCGATGCCAAATCTGATATATAATTGTAGGTATTGTATAGCCATGTTTTAAAGGCAATTAAAATTGTTTGGGATGCCAACGTACCACTGTATTTTTCTATCGTAACGGCATAAAAATTACTTCGAAATTGTACATAAATAAAATACGTTAATGTAAATTTTATACTTGTATGTGATAGGAAACCCCAAGGTCTCGAAGATTTGAGTTACTTGTATCGCCTTTTGCAAGAGCAAAACTGCACGATCTACCATTTGTAGGAGCTCTTTCTTGCAACACGAAACGACACCAAATGGCAGCGGCCGCGCGTCAACTAGTTTTATATAACGTGCATGGTCCATATGGCCAATGTACTTTGGCAGAGGTTCGCCTAGCCTTGCCATCTCCATACGGTAAATGCTTTAAGTTTGCATACAAACATGATAATTTATAATCATAATTCATACAATAACAATATCTGATACAAAAATTAAGTACCTTATTAGGTGTTAAGTATCTATGTGGCACATCACTAATTGAGTAGCGTTTGACATTAGGATTCATTACGGAAAGTTCGAGACTCTCGCAGAGAGTATTATGTTCCTTGGTTCGAGATAAGAAGTTGTGAAATGCGTTGAAAGTTGAACCTTAAGTTTTGCAATTTCTTTAATTTACAAAAATAATATTTATGTTACTTACCGATGGTATGATATGCCACCATCAGATTAATTCTTCCTTCAGCTGTCGATTTTACACGATAAAACAACACAATAAGGCATTTTGCTATATTTTTTTGAGATGATTTCCGTGGCAGTACGTACTAACATGCGACTGAGGTGGTTAGAGATCGAGATGCGCTTACGCTTATATTGCCCTACGAGTAGCGTTGCCACCTCTAAAAATCATAAAGCCGGACTTACCCGTTAAAAAAGCCGGACTTTTGGATCCCAAAGCCGGACATTAAGAAAAATTTAAAAAAAATTACATAAATATCGAATAAATCACATTGTCATATTTTAAACCCGGATTTTTGATTGCCAGAACCGGACGCTAAAAAAGGGATTATTGATAAAAATTTCATAAAACACAACTTTGCGAGCGAGTCAGCCAATCTCGTCTCGCTCTCTCGTTCGCTACTGACTGAAGTGATTGATTGAATTGATTGAACGATAGTATAAAAAGCCTAACAAAAACCGGACGGGCCGGACGCAGTCAAATTTGGCCGGACAAGAGGTCAAAAAGCCTAACACTGTCCGGCTTTATCCGGACGGATGGCAGCACACCTACGAGGGTACCGCCCACTCGCGACTTCTACTGTTTTTTCTGTTCCGTGGTTTCGTCTCTGCAGCAACTACTGAAAAAAAAACTGCACCTACAAATTAAAGTGATGACACGGTTAGCGCAAAGGTCGAGTGATCGCCTACTGCGCAACGGGTCGTGGGTTCGATTCCCGTACCGGACAAATATTTTGTATGGCCTACAGAAATTTGTTTCGGTCTGGGCGTAGGTGCATATGATATTCTATGTTGGTAACTGCACCCACGATACAGGAGAAAATCCTAGTGTGGGGCGGCTGGGGCTACGTTCAAATAGACTATTTATCATTTCAGTTAGACACGACAAAATAACTGCTAGAAATACCAATGAAATTAATTTCGCCTCTGGGTCTGCGATCCATTTTCAGTGTGGCTGACCCCAGCCGGGCCACAAAAAAAAATCTCGAAAACGAAACGACCTAGTGAAAATCTGTTTGCTGATGTACCTAGATAGGCGGCAGTTTGTCGAAGTTAGTCGGACAAGTTTCAGTTTTCATCGGCCTCGCATTTAAGGGGGCTGTGTGGCCCGGCTGGGGAAACGATACCCCATATGTAAAATAGTTAATTGAATTCAGAGATGAACCAGTAACCGTTAATATTTAAATTAATGTATAACCTCTACGAGTGATTGATATATTTTAAATGTATTATTTAAGCAACATTTGGCATCTGGTCTCCTTGTCTATCTATATAAAGTAATCTATATGAATTAAGGCGTCGACAAACTCTGAATCTTTGAAGAATGTATCGACAAACTACCACCAATCTTTGTCAGTAAGCAGATTTTTGCTAGGTCGTTTCGTTTTCGAGATCCAGGTGGCCCGGCTGGAGTAACGTTTTTCCAGCCGAGCCACACATATCTCGGAAATGCGCATGTCTCAAACTGTGGAACTTGTTCGACAAACTCCGACAAACCACCGCTTCACTATTCCAGCAAACAGTTTTTCTCTACGTCACTTTGTTTTCGAGAACCAGCTAGCTCAGTTGCAGCAACTTTGCTGCAGGTGAGCTCTGAAATGGTGGACCCTCAGGTGGACCGACAAACTCTGAAACTTGTCCGACAAACTCCGTCAAACTGCCGCCTATCTATATCAGCAAGCGGATTTTCGCTATGTCGTTTGGTTTTGGAGATTTGTGTGGCCCGGCTGGGGTAACGTTTTCCATCATACTGGCAATAAATTACTTACCGCCCTAGGGCTTTCCAAGCTACATTATTACCCTAGAGCGCTTATTGGTCACAAACCCTATTTGGGGGTAATAAGGACCTACTTACCTCACAATCGAGATGTAAAGCAGAGTAGTTAGCTCGGGTGTAAGCACCAATTGCACCCTCGAAATATAGGCGCCCTCGCTGCGCTCGTGCGCCTAATTATCTCAGGCTGCAATTGATACCTTACAGCCCTTAGCTACTAATCTACTATTAGCGTAGAGATGTCGCTTCGCTATGCATATTCTATCGTATTTATTACGGGGAATGCTCCGAGGAATTGTTCGGACTTATACCTGCCGCCTCTTTCCGCCATCGTTCCACGCGGTAAAAAATCCATGCCCATCACTTAGATGGTTGGCAGTCCACAACTGTGCGTTTCTCTCGAAGTTTCCTGCCTTGCACAGTCAAACTTTGGAATGAATTGTCGCCTGCGGTATTTCCGGACCGATACGACCTTCAAACTTTCAAAAAAAGAGCGTATTCCCACCTCAAAGGCCGGCAACGCACTTGTAACTCCTCTGGGGTTGCGGGTGTCCATGGGCGACGGTAATTACTTACCATCAGGTGATACGTCTGCTCGCTTGCCCCCTATCCCATAAAAAAAATTACCCGGTGTACTGTATTTTACACATAGATATAGAATGAAATAGATGGGCTATAAAAGCCGTCAAACATGAGGAAAAGAGATAAACTTATACACATTGCCAAAGGAAAGAAGAAGATGCCATCATTTTTTTTGTCCTTGTCACCGTATATAGGTGAAACTGGTAGTGGGGATTGTTTATCATCAGCGTCTGGTGCTAAACAAATACGTGGAAGAATTTTGTTGTGTGAATTATAGCTTACTGTGTAATTATTTAACACTTTAATTAGTGTAATTGTGAACTATTTGAACATTTAAATCATGGTGCACTGCTCCGTTTTAGGTTGTAATAGTGATAGTGCTAGAAAACAGGAAAATATAACCTTTTACAGGTAAGACCTAAATTGTGTCAATAAAAAGCTCCAAAACTATTTTTTAAATTATAAATAAGTTATATTGCAATATTTTATCATTCTACTATGGTTCTCAATCATATTATGGGATTAAACATGAAATTTCAAACAAAGTAGTAAGGTTACTGTTAACCTAACAAGCTAGGAATGTCGCCATACAATATGGCCACGTATACAGCCAACGCGTATAACATTTTGCCGGGTTATAATGATACCAGTTACGCTACGACTATTTTTCCTTGATTCGTAGGTAATTTGTTACGTGAAAGGGAACTCACATATTACTTTCTGTGTTACATTAATATTGACATATTTAAGTATAAAATTTTGAGCATTTTAGATAACAAAGTTAATTCTTTTGAAGTGAGACTTTCCATTTGCTTGTTTGTCTGTATTTAACAGATTTCCTTCGGAGATAACTACTCGAAACCAGTTGGGTTAAAGCTACTGGTCGATTGAATTGGCAGCCAACCAAGCATACCCGAATGTGTTCTAAGCATTTTGAACAACAGTGGATTCAGAAAAACAAAAAAGGCACTTTTCTTAGGAGTGGTGCTATTCCTAAACTTTTTTTACAGATCAGTAACTTATACATATTATATCTACAAGGTACATACCCTATCAAGCCAAAACCTAAATTTATTTTTCACAAACCCAACTATTTTTATGGGGGATTTCGAATTTTATTTTACAGTTTTGGATTAACATGGGTAGGGTAGGTACCAAATCCTTTTCTACTATTTTGATATCATCATCATCATCACCACAGCTCATATACGTCCCCACCGAGGTGTTCGAGCCTACCCTATGTTAGGGTGATTAGGCCTTAGTCAACCACGCTGGCCCAGTGCGGATTGGTCGACTTCACATACATCATTGAATTTCTTCGCAGATGTATGCAGGTTGCCTCACGATGTTTTCCTTCACCGTAGGAGCGTCGGATAAATGTACATATGAAATTCGAAACGAAAAACACATTGGTACATGGCGGGTCTCGAACCCTGACCACCCGATTGGAAGGCAAGTGCCGAGTCCACAGCGCCACCGACGCTCCGACCAAACAAATTATTAATGGCCAAACATATTATTAATGGTTTGATTTTGGTCATTTTCTATTAATATAACAAGTCTGACCATTAGTACAGATACAGTTTCAAAATTTATTAATTAATATTTTTACTGTTGTAAAATTAGAACCTGCTTTTATTTTTAACCTGTATACATATTGTTTCAGGACGCATCGGTGTTGGATTTCGGTTCAAATTTGAATACGCCCCGAAAGAGAAAAATGCGGCTTCAAATGCTGGGTTTGAAACAATCAGCGAGAAATTAAATAGACAATGTTTATTTTATATTATACATTTTCTAAATCTTCACAAATATTTAGTAAATGTGTAAATATTGGATTTTAAATAAACTGCAGAGATAAAGAAAAAACAATGATATTTTGATATGGCCAAACATATTATTAATGGTTTGATTTTGGTCATTTTCTATTAATATAACAAGTCTGACCATTAGTACAGATACAGTTTAAAAATTTATTAATTAATATTTTTAATGTTGTAAAATTAGAACCTGCTTTTATTTTTAACCTGTATACATATTGTTTCAGGACGCATCGGTGTTGGATTTCGGTTCAAATTTGAATACGCCCCGAAAGAGAAAAATGCGGCTTCAAATGCTGGGTTTGAAACAATCAGCGAGAAATTAAATAGACAATGTTTATTTTATATTATACATTTTCTAAATCTTCACAAATATTTAGTAAATGTGTAAATATTGGATTTTAAATAAACTGCAGAGATAAAGAAAAAACAATGATTATTGCCCGCTGTATTCTTAATCGAGCGACGATCTTCGCAAGGTACCTAGCTGGCAAAAGCTGGAAGCGAGTGGTCACGGATCGTGCTCAGTGGCGAGCACTTGGAGAGGCCTATGTCCAGCAGTGGACGCGTGTGGATGATGATGATGATTCCTAATATTTTTTCTTATATTTGTAAAAAATGTTTACATAATAGCTTAAATAAATAATAGTAAAATGTTTTAAAACGAAATATACTCGAGTAAATCCGAAAAGTGTAGTTTTATTTAAAAGTGTAAATAACTTTAGACTGCGGCGAAGGTTGAATGAAGAATTCAATAAAAAAAAATCGCAACTTCCTCCCACTTTTATTTTTTGAGACATATTATTGAGCGAGGGGCGCTCATTAAAATGTTTCAAAAAAAATACGTAGATCAATCAACCCTACTTTATGTTTATAGTGGTAAAAGCCACTATAAACATAAAGTAGGGTAAAACTTAAAGCAACACTGGTATACCCATCTACTTTAGGCAGGTATGGCGTCATCTGTCTGTCCCTTACGGGTATACGGTCACGTCCTATCTATTCATTCTTTATCTAAGATTTTACAAGTCACGCCCTTTCATTCATGTCACGTCATTGCTTGATTTCGTAAGGACGTCCCAAGTGGTACGTCTTAAAAACATCATGAATAGTCGTTGTCGAAACGTCTGAATATGACGTCGTGGGGCTGTGACATAAGACCGGCATTATAGAGCTCACTCTTCCGAGTTATAGAGTACCCTAGGACCTTAATACGTCGTCTCACAAGACTACCGAACCTTTGGCTTTCCTTACGCGATTTTCTAAGTATAGCAATCATTGATTTCCAATTCAAACAAGCTGTATGTGGTATGTGTGCACATCTAAGCAGCTCGCTCACATTAAGTAATTTACCAAAATATTGTTAGATGGCGCTGTACATGTATATGCAGTTGATGGTTGACACATATAAAAAGAACCATAATATTAATTTTGTTAGATGGCGATGTTGAAAAGTAGCTCCTTTTAAGATTTTTTGAAAATTAGGAAGGTAGGCCGATGGGAATCAACTTGTATGAACCATTCCCCACTGGTATCTTTGCATGGCGATCCTGCCCCCCTAGACAAGACGCATTTCGATAATCGCTAACGCAATCGCAAGAAGGAAAATGTATGTAATTTGAAATAAGCCCTCGCTTAGCTTTCGAGCGCAATTGTCAAATCTCATACATTGTCCATGGAGCGATTGCGTTAGCGATTAAGTATCGAAAATCCATATCATTTTGTCTCTTTTGGCCAAATTTCTAATAGTAAATTCAAACAGTATTTTATCCAAAACTTGAGTTTGGCAGTAATGGTTGTATCTGCGACCGATTGCCATTTTTAAAGAAGTGAAGTGAAGTGAAGTATCGAAAGACATCTTGTCTAGGGGGCCTGACGACAGTATCTTAGAGCAATATAGGTATTCTTTTATGCCTTTCCTCATTCTTATTTTCAATAATTCTAAAAAACTTGCGGATAGTGATATCGGATAAGCCAAGTGTATTATACCTAGTTGTGCCACTGGCCAAACCAACCATGGCAGGTACCTACCCAATTTTTAAAGTCTTGTTATCTGAAGAAGTAATATTTAAACCTCACCATCCTCCAATCATTTCTAACTGTTCCAGCAGTCACAGCATATACACGAAAATTAACCTGGTGGCCTATTTATTATGCGGACAGCGTGGCTCAGAAGAGGCACACTACCGTTCACAAGTGTACTTACCTAATACTTGCTTCCTTAAATCCTTATCAAATAATTAATTTAATCAGTACGATATTCATTTAAGGCGTTGATTTGATTGCCTAATATTGATTACCTATTATATTATAGTGCTTCGATACCACAAATCATATATTTTCTTAATGCATTCTATGAAGAAGGGGCTAAATATGGAACCCTTAATTCTTGTCGATCAGCACTACCCCTTATTCTAGGTCAGAATATTGGAAATGATGACACAATTAAAATATTCTTTTAGGGAATATTTCGGTTATGTCATCCTCAACCGGAATATCAGACAACATGGGACGAATATTGTTTTGAAATAATTGAATCAGTTGAATGAACAACTTACACTCCATAAAATTTCTGAAAAGATAGCTTTAGCATTCAAAACAGAAATACAAATGAAATTAATATTGCAATTGTTAAAAACATCCAAACCGGGTTCCAAGCAACGGTTATTAGTTTAACCTTTTTTCGGTAAAAATTCAAATTTATGTCCTGCAAAAACCCTTGTGTCGTACATCGAATGACTAGACCTCTAACCTCTTGGTGGTAATGGCATAAGAATAACTATATTATTAGTTATTCTTATGGTAATGGTAGCCAATCTTTTCATGGCCTTGAAAAGACCACATAAAGCTCACAAACTTTGAGCTGCGTTCAGAACCTACGCTCGAGTGCATTCCGAGTGCACTCTGACAGCAACCAACCCGTTCAGAGCCTCCGGGTAAAAAACGCTCTAACAGGCGGTTAGTACACTCTGTGCCCGTTCAGAAGCTTCGAGTGATGCAACCAAACAACCAACTCGAGCGTAGGGTGAAAAACACTCTGACAGATTTTATGTCAATGTCGATGTCAAAAATACGCTAATTATTTATTATTTTATTAAATAACACTACTTTGAACTCTTTTAAGCCTAATACTAGGGAAATATAGTGATTTCTATGTGTTGTAATTATTTTTAAGCAGAAAAATGGATATTTACTGTTAATTTCATAGTAAGGATTAGTAATATTCTGCCCTTTGCTTGATCTTGATCGACAAGATACAAACTAAAAAAAAGATAGCAACCGACCCGTTCTGAACCTCGGAGCGAGTGTGAAAAACACTCTCGGTTGCATTACTCTGACCCTCGGAACGCAACTTTGAGCCGTTGGATAAACGTTTATAGTGTGGTATCGACACAACAAAGTTCTCCGCACATACCACTCGTCATGCAGCTCATAGGTTAGGTATCAGCCTCAACGTTATAAGGAAAACGGCTGGTCGGAGTGATTCCTCGAATACTTACTTAAGGTTTTATAAAAAACTATAACGAATGTATCTATATCACAGGGCTCCAGTACCTTTGCCAGGACTATTGTTGAGAACTTAACAGAAAATTGTAATAATTAATTAAATCTAAGTAGGTGTTAACAAAATAAAAATAAGTGATTTTACGTTATTTAGAAAAGTCTTGTCGCCATTTCAGCTAAGAGACTCGCACTGTTAAAGACATAGGCCTCCCCAAGGGATCTGTAAGCCGATCGGTCCTGCGCCTCCCGCATTCAGCAGCTTCCCGCGACCTTCGCCACATCGTCGGTCCACCTCATCGGGGGCCTACCAACGCCACTCGAGAACCTTTCCGCCCCAACGGCCGTTAGTCCTGCGAGCTATGTGTCCTGCCCACTGCCACTTAAGTTTTGCAGTTCTTTGGGCTATGTCGGTGACTCTAGTTTTACGAATCTCGCCGTTTCTGATGCGATCGCGTAGAGAAACCCCGAGCATAGCTCTTTCAATTGCCCCTTAGTGACATTGAACCTTCTGATGAGACCCATTGTAAACGGTCATGTCTCAGTTCCGTACGTCATCACTGGCAACAAGACTCGCCTTAAATACTTGATTTGAATGCCATTATTATTAATACGTCTAAAATCGACGCCATGGTTCCTAAGAACAGATTTCGCTAACTCTCATAGTTTCTGACTTCTCCCTACTGACCCATTTGAATTGATCACCCTGTAGAGACAGCGTCAACTTAGACCTGCCCCCTTACCATGATCACTCCTATCTTACTTACATAGTTTCTGCAATAGCTTATTTAGAAGAGAAACCGACAGGTCGGGATAAAATGGGAATAGTCCAAAATAGGAATAAGTAGTTTTCAGTGATTTCGTTTTGGTCGGATGTAGATTTTTGCGACGTTTATGTGAATTATACGCACCAAGTAGGTACTTTTCTACTAACTTCTAATATTGTGCCTGCTTCTGTCGAGAAGGCAGTTAAAGAAATACATGTCTAAGTTTAAACTCTTTGTTGAGTTACGGGTTAATTTATCCGCGAGTTATATCGACAACCGCTAGCACGAAAGCGGACTTGATAACTTGATTTGAGATATTTACCATACTGATTTATATCGTTCATTCGTTCTTCACTCATTGTTATTTTTTCAAATAAATACCTACTATAATACCAACATACTATACACGATTCTGAATTACAAAGGTCAATAAAATAAAGTTCCGTTGACCAAAGTGAGCGAGACGCACCCACTAACAAACAATTTACATCATTGGCAATCGACCCACGGGTCAAGTTGTCATGCTGATATACAGTTCAAATGACGTAAATATCGCATTGTGGAGGTTCAGGACTGTCAAAAGATCAGATTCACACATCACTTCTGACGATAACAATTCTGATCTTTAAAAATAAATGTTAAAAAATGAATAAATCAATCAATCAAAAACATTTTTTTTAACGCGGGCGGGATTTGAATCCTGGTCTCATTGGCGTACCGAGTTTTTTTCCAGGTGGGGCCTGGTGGGTTATTGTGTAAGAAAAGATCCTCAAGTAACGGCCGCGTTAGAACTAGAGTCATCGACATGGCCCAAAGAATTACAAAACTTTTAGTGACAGTCGGCAGGACTGACGGCCCTTGGAGCGGAAAGATCCACAAGTAGCGGCCGCGTACTAAGAAACGCAGCTGGTGGGCCCCCCACAAGGTGGACCGACGATCTGGTGAAGGTCGCGGGAAGCCGCTGGATGAGAGAAACGCAGGACCGATCAGTTTAGGGATCCCTAGGGGAGAACTGTGTCCAGCAGTGATGGTCTCTTGGCTGATATGATGATGATATACCTACTTTATTAAGCCAAAATAGACTTTATTCATTGATAGTAACTACATATGGAAATCTTTAGATTTGTATACTTTCTAGTAGAAATATAATTTCTACTAAAAAGTGCTGGGTCCACAGTGCCACCGACACTCTTACATACAATAATTTAAATAAAATATGCAAATCTCTTGTTTGCAGCATTGTAATAACTTGGGTAAAGATTATAGCACATTAGTTGAACAAAAAACCAGCCAAGCGCGAGTCGGACTCGCCCATGAAGGGTTCCGTAGCAGCAAGTAACATAATTATAAAAGTTCCATATAAAAATTATAATTAGGTACCTACTTAAATGATGGGATTTTTATTATTAGAAAATAATGGTTCACGGTTTATGCATAAGGTTTATGTTTATGAAATGAAATGTTTTATTTTTATATTTGAGCTGTGCCCGCGACTTCGTCCGCGTGGAATAGTAACTTTTGTTGAAGTTGATAAAAAGTAGCCTATGTATGTTATAACTTATATAATTAGCTATCTATTAGTGAAAGTCCCGTCAAAATCGGACCAGCCGTTCCGGAGATTAGCGGGAACAAACAGACAGACAGAATTTTTTTTTTTGTTTTTGTTATTGGTACCCGATATACATTCATACCCATTTAGTAAAAACTTGTTATTTTGACATTACAAACAGACACTTCAATTTTATTTATTTGTATAGATTAAAAAAAACTACTTACTAGATCTCCTTCAAACCAATTTTCGGTGGAAGTTTGCATGGTAATGTACATCATATACTTTTTTATTATTTCTACTCTTATTTTAGAAGTTACAGGGGGGGTACACACATTTTACCACTTTGGAAGTGTCTCTCGCGCAAACTATTCAGTTTAGAAAAAAAATATATTAAAAACCTCAATACCATTTTTGAAGACCTATCCATAGATACCCCATACGTATGGGTTTAATGAAAAAAAAATTTTGAGTTTCAGTTCTTAGTATGGGGAACCCCCAAAATTTATTTTTCTATTTTTGTGTGAAAATCTTAATGCGGTACACAGAATACATTACTTACCAAGTTTCAACAGTATAGTTTTTTTAGTTTCGGAAAAAGTGGCTGTGACATACGGACGGACAGACAGACAGACATGACGAATCCATAAGGGTTCCGTTTTTTGCCATTTGACTACGGAACCCTAAAAATGATGTGAATGTTTAACTGCAAAATTAAAATTGCTTTAATTGTTGTCTGCCTGGTGGAAATTGTTTATGAGTATCAAATGAAGAGCAGGACCTAAGGGCTTATAATTAATTAATTTTTACACAGTACAATTTTATTGTGTACCATAGGACTGATTAATGAATACTTTAACATCTATATAATCATTCAATGAATCCAACTAGATAACCACAGCAAAGGCACACATGAGTAAACAATTGTATTATCAGGTGGAAATATGGAAATAGGTCAGGTGAAACAGACTGATTGCATGGTATTTTTTATTAATACTTAAAAGTATCTATATATGGATCAACTATACACAATAATTGAATTATAAATTTAGAAAATTTTTACACTGCAATGTGCATTTTAATTCCTCTATATGATGTATATCTAACATTATTATGATATTCTAATCACTTAAATTTCTGAACATTTCTCAAATAATTATTTTGTAAACCACCATATTTCATGTCACATTCAACTTTAATTATTTAAGGTGATAAAAGGCACCATTTAACATTACAGAAATACCTATGGCTCACTGTGATAACTAATAAATTTACTTGAATATAAAAATTCATGTCGAAAGTGAAATTTATACATGAACCAACAAGCCAAATTACAGAATTTCATTCTAAACATAAAACAAATTCCATTAATGTCTTTTACTTGCCATATTTTATCTACATCTATAAAAAGTGAACAATGCATTCAAGTGAACATAATAATATTATTATGAAAATATGTATAACAATTATGCCAAATGTAATTCAATACATTAAAAGTAAATGCAACACTAACTTTAAAATTGTGGTAGTTATGGAATGAACTTTTTATAAAAAAAAACCACAACATTTAGAATATCTTTGTTTCAGAATGGCTTATGTGGAGTATATAACAAGTGCAAAAAAATATGTCTTACTAATATTGAGATTATTGAGGTACATTATGTTTATTATGTTTGAAACATCTCATTTAAAACCTGACAATCAGTATTAAAAGCTAGAACTAAAATTAGTAGTTTTAAACAGTCCTCTACTACTCAATACTCAAAATATGAATTTCATAGTAAAATATCACGAAATTTATGTTATTTTTATTTAATCTAACTGTTGCATTACATGTGAAATAGACCAAAAATTTATACCATTGTTCATGGTCTACTTTGGAAGCAATGCAAACCAATATAATAAACCCTAAGTTTAACATAAAATTAAAGGAAAAACAAAATTTACCTAGTATGGAACATTGGAGAATAGATATGAAACTGACTCTCCATTATGTGTGCGTCTCACAGCCTCTGCTAACATCATAGAAACATCAATGCACTGTATTTTCGGACACTCCTGCATGTGCCTCTCTTGAGGTATGGTGTTTGTGACAACCACAGCCTCTAAACATGCATTATTAATGCGTGATATGGCCGGCCCAGAGAAAATACCATGTGTCAGTATCACATAAACCTTAGTAGCTCCAGCTTCAATCAACTTTTCTGCTGCATGAACAATGGTTCCACAAGTATCTGCCATGTCATCTACAAGGATTGCAGTGCGATCTTTGACATCACCAACCAACACCATTGAAGCAACTTCATTAGCTTTTTTCCTCTCTTTGTGGATTAAAGCAAACTCAACATTGAGTCTGTCTGCAATAGATGTCACCCTCTTTGCCCCGCCGGCATCAGGGGACACAACAATACTTGTTTTCCAGTCAGGAATATTCTCCTTTATCCATTTTAATACTGCTGGTTCGGCAAAGAGGTTATCTACAGGTATGTCGAAAAATCCCTGAATCTGCGACGCATGAAGATCCATAGTAATAATGTGATCAGCTCCAGAAACCGAAAGAATATTAGCCACCAACTTCGCAGTAATTGGCGCTCTGCTCTTGTCTTTCTTGTCCTGTCTGGCATATGGAAAACACGGGATGACTGCCGTAACACGCGACGCCGATGCGATTTTACATGCATTAATCATGATGAGCAGCTCCATTAAATTGTCGTTGATTTCACCACTACCACTTTGAACTATATAAACATCTTCACCACGAACTGATTCACCAATTTCCACACACGTTTCCATGTTACTAAATTTTTTTGTCACAACCTTCCCTAAATCGATGCCGAGGCGGTCCACAATCTTTTGTGCCAAATCCGGGTGCGAACTCCCACTGAAGATCTTTATGTTCGGCATCCTTGTTGAGATAGGTAAAACTGAATGATCTAATTTATCAACTTCTGTTAAAGTAACTGTTGATTTCATCGGCACCGAAGCGCCTAACGAGACGACCTTACAGCGGCCACTCGAGATATGTTGTGTAGCAAGAACTACGGATAAGAACTATTAATGAAATACTTAATGACAACGTGGGGCTAGACGCGCCGGGTCCCAGTGTTGCGCTCACAAATTATATTTTGCGCTGTGCTATACGATTGCGATCACAAGTTAATGAAACTCCCCACTTCGGCTCGGGATCGGGACCACATCGGGACCGGACGGCAGTACACTAAAAAAAAATAGTTCGTGTTTTTGCCTCGTGCCGTGCTTGCTGCTCGTGTCTACTCCATGCATGCCACAGATCAATAATATGATCACAGACTAATATAGATACTACGTATCTTGAAATATTAAAATACCGTATAAAAAGATGCAATCATGTGAAATTTGAATTAAAATCGGCATAGAAATTCATTAAATACAAGCATTATAAAGCTGAAACTACATGTCTGCTTGTACTCCACTGCACCTTCACAAAATAAATGTTCGAGACACGTGTGAGTCTATCTGGCTGGCCCCAACGAGATTTATCAACAGGTGATAGCTTTTCATAAAGACCTTATTTTGTACTTAAAGAAAATAAATGAAATATATTTTGTACCTCGCCAGTTTTTGATTAAATGACGTTTTTATAAAGTGTCCAGCCAGCGGGCCCTTTTTTCAATATTATATTTTCAGATCGCCCAATAGTGCTAGGACTTAGCAACTATTATGTACCTTACAAATCGACAAATTTCGACTTTCTGTGAGCTATGCTTCAGAAGATATTCGTTATTTAAATAAACGTCCAGCCAGCGGGCCCCTTTTTAAATATTACATTTTCAGATCACCTAACAGTGCTAAGAGTTAGAAACTATTATGTAGGTACCTTACAAATCCAAAATTTCATTTTGACACTTTCGGCCATTTTTGAAAAAGTAATCTCAAAAAGCAGTATTTTAACCAAAACTTCCAAAAGTTTGGCAGAAATGGTTGTGTTTCCGACCGATTGCCATATTTGAAAAATGTGAAAGTGAAAGTATACTCCATATCAATTGCCGTTTTGCTAGAAAGAGATGGGGAAAAATCTTTAATACCTTATATCTTGGTTGTTTTTATAGTTATTCGAAAAAGGATTTTTTTTCCTGTTTGTTATATGAATGAGCTTCTGGGTAAACTAAACTTGTTTCTACGGCATTTATTTTTGATTTTTTAAATATGTCGATAAATGGATTTTTGATACATAACAATGGTTATTAGACCGATAAAAAGGTGTTTTATGTAAAAGGCACGGATATAGAAAAATTTGTTTTGAAGATATTCATCACTTAAAAAATAGTCTAGTGAGGGAAATGACGATAGCAGGATGGAAATGATATCGTAGTTGATGGATATGACGTGACTTGACTTGTCGATTAAGCAACTCAGAATCTTAGGATTCACGTGCTATACGCATATTCCAAAAGCAAACCGGTAAAAGCTCGAACAGAATGCTTGAAAAGTCAATAGTACTTGTAGGCTATGAAGAAGATGACTAGACTAGATAGAATTTGGGACAAACTTATAAGGTCAAGGGCATAACGCTTAAAGAAATCCTGTTACTTCGAAAACCTGAAAAGGATGAAGTCGCGCCGAAAAAGGCAACGACCCATCCTCAAAGGAATTTTGAGCTAAACCTTCCAAATGAGATTGAAATCATCAATAAAAAATCGAAAGCACCTGAAATGAGCCATGAAATGAGCAAACAACAAAATACTAGATGAAACATCTCAGGCGCAAAGCAGGTGAGAACACAAATCTATGAAGATCAAGGAATAGATTCAAATGAATGAATATAAGAGAAGTTACACTCACAGATAAAGCTAAAAGGGCAACAATTTGAAGATCTTTCTCATTCAACCCTAGAAGGATTTGAAACAGAAACACTTAGAAATGAACAATCCTTAATCCCTTGCTGTATTCCGTGATTACATAATGGCTTTAGAAGTAAATGGTTTAATTGGGACCATGTACATAAAAAAGGCTATGGCTTGTTGAGACTCAGAAAAATAGCAAGAAGCTGTCAATAGATAAGCTCTCTGAAAGACAATTATTCTTGAGAACTAATAAAATAGGCTAGTTGACCCTTTTTTAAAGTAGGGCTTAAAATGTTCATAATTGATGTATTAGACCATAGCACATGAATATTATTTTTTTCGATGGCTAAAAAGTGCAAGAAATCTATTTTAAATTAAGATTTTCAATTTTGGACCGAAAACACGGTCAGCCATGATAGTCTGTTCATTATCTGTGGCAATGACGTCAGTCTTATAGTAAACAAAGCACGGGGGCGAAATAACCTCACAAAACCAATGCTTTCTATTAAATATCACAAAATATAGTAAAACTGTATATGGAATGGGACAATAGAACAGGAATATAATAACCTCTTAAAAGACTCCAGGAAATCTGTGGATTAGACGTACCCAGTGATATAGACATGCGAAATAATTGGTTAACACTCGCTTAAAGAAATCCTGTAACTATCTACTGAAACTCAAATGTATTTTTGCGAAAATCACATTAATGTAAGTACTATAACTGAATAACTCAATCTGTGTAGGTACTTCAGTTTCAACTTAAACAAAATAGAAGTTTTTAGGTTGTATGTAAAATCAAATCTGTATGTAAATTAATTAAATTTTTATCTTCCAGTTAGAATGAAAACTGACTGCAGCCGACCAACCAAATTTTAACTTGACCAGAAAACTGAGAGAAAACTTGACCATTCACGCCTTTTTGATTTAATCTAAGTTATACACTGACACTAGATGATGTTTCAAAGAAAAGAATATGTACTTATGTCCAATTGAATAATGATGTAATTGAATATTAATTAAAAAGTATGTAATACAAACAAAAATATCAAAGTTTCATAATGAATATATTTATCTAAACAACTTTTACTTGAATTTACTGAGTACCTAATTAAAATTTGTTGCTTTCAGTGGTTACTAATGAGAACTATTGTGTACTACCCTGTTCTCCTCTTGACAACGAGATTGATAAGGCAGTAAAAGTTGTGCAACATAATACAAAGCAGTGCATGCTCAGCCACAACTTCAAAATGTGGCCCGTCAACTAGAACAACATTATGTCAACAAAATAACTCAAGTATTCATATACCAAAGCACCATAGAAGTAAATAGGTCCAGTTTGGTAAAACTGAAAGATGTTATATCTTCACTGATGAAACCTGCTGGCCACCATGGCTGGTAAATTTCAGAACAGCTTACGCAAGAATATGCAAGTTATGCCTTTTTAAGCCGTATACAAATATATTAAATGTGATTGCTGTGTTGTCAGCCTGTGCTCTTCTTAATTTACAAGACCCTTCTTATTAAATAAATAATATAAAGAATTTTTTTTCTTTACTTTATACATAACTAACATCTAAAGATGACATAATAAATTTTGTACTACATTAGTCAATATGTTCTTCACTAAAAAAATGTTCTATGTTTATTTGACAATAATGACTTGTAAAGG
The DNA here is from genome assembly GCA_963935595.1 of Schoenobius gigantellus. Taxonomy (NCBI): domain Eukaryota; kingdom Metazoa; phylum Arthropoda; class Insecta; order Lepidoptera; family Crambidae; genus Schoenobius; species Schoenobius gigantellus. The sequence goes on from OZ012554.1 coordinate 28,552,125, forward strand.
TTTAAGTTGAATCAAAATATTTTAATTTGAAATACATGTGTTTTATTTTCCCGTTACACCTTAAAAGATTTATAATATTTTATAGGTTTGTTGCTCATATTTATCATTGAATAGGTTGAATAGAGTTAGATCAAATTTATAAATTTTTATATATTGCCTTAAGGTCGCAGGTAATAAAAAAAGTCAAAATAATAGTAAAGTGATAATTTAGGAAAAATGTAGTATAGTTTGCAAAATGGCACTATTTGATCAATAAGTTTTTTGACATACAGATTGTTAGAAATAGCTAATATTGTCACCTTTTGAGTGTTTTCAAAATTACATACTACTAGCAACACAAAAGTATATAAGTTTTGCTTTAGCACAAAACATCTGCATCTATACTTGAGTTAAGCATACTGTTCACAGTTTTCCGTCTTTGATAATTAACATTTTCTTCAGTAAAAGAGCATGACAATTTTGTATTAATCTAATTTTATGGATACCGTTTGTTGAATAGACTATTTCAGGGTATTAATCAGAAATGAAGTCACATTTTGCAAATTTCAACCCAAATCTTCATCTTTCAACTTTTATCCACATTTCATTATACTCGTAGGTGTCTGCAAGATTTCCCATCAAAAATCTTCCCAACAAAAGAACCATCATGTGTTATGCACTGGCTGACTTTATAGCACATGGAAGCTGCTATTGTTTATAACGAAGCTCGAACTAAAGAGCACTTCTGTATTGATGATTCGTGGTTTAGTTTTCTATGCACTTTATTCTTTCTTCATTGAAGAGGTCTTTTATTTTTTAAGAAATATGTCACAATCTGTGTCTGTGAATGTATATATATTTTTCCTCCCAGTAATTTTCTTCATGCTTGACAAATGAACAACTGCCAATCTTTCTCTTTTTATGTTCATTTACAAATTCTTGCAGTACTACATTGGTATTTGACAAATGATCCTGATGTTTTCTTTTCAACATTTCTCTTGAAGTAAACACTTTTAGTGTTTATTTGACTTTTGAGAGATAGAATTCTATCCAATAGCATTCAACTGCTGTACAAAATAGCTCCTCACTGTGATGGTGCAACCACACCAAAAATGCATGTTTGCAACTCTTCTGCCGCGTGACAATCTTGACAAGTACACTTGTAACATGTTCTTTATTAAAACAGTATTGAAACTGTACTTATATTGTTTAGAGTGATACACAAAGAATCTCCTGACCATCAATCTGTCTTTTTGTCGGAAGATTTGTACTATCTGCTCTCACAAATCCAACATCAATGGTTGATTTTGCTATTAATACAAATAATTTACGATATTTACAAATATAATAACGGAGACTTGGACGATTTTTTGCCAGTTTTAGGAAAGAATAGTGCAAATCGACGAGTTGTTGAATCAAATTTGACATGTCTTTGTTTACTATATGAGTGACGTCACGGCCCTGACCACAGGATATTAAAGCGTTTACGGCGTGAGATAAAAAAAGATTATTTCTAGCATTTTCAAATTAAAATTTTACAGTAATCATTCATTGTTATTTATTAAAATCGGTATATTGTGGAACCTTATGCCAAATACTGTTAGAAATAAACAATATTTTAATAAATTTTGATATGAGTCAACTACCCTATTGTCCAAAGATAGAAAAGCTATTTCCAAGCAAATGTATATTCAAAGTAAAGGTAAACTCGAATTCACTGAAAAAGATGTAGATTTTTATGAAACATGCAGTCCAGTTCTGTTGCTAGAGGCAGTACTAACAGGGTGTTCAGAATTACCATTCTGAATAGGTATTTAGAATGAATATCGTTGTTTATATATGTTTATTATTTTACTTAATTTTTATGTTTTTAAAAAACTAAACGCAGATTGTTAGCATGCTTAAACAAAACGCAAAACGTTGCTTTGACGTTTGCGAAAATTGTACCATTGGAGACACTTTTCAAATTCAAACGAATTACGGATCAGACTCAAATTCATTTTACATTTATAATAGAATTAATAATATCGAATTCATTGTAACTTGTTGTTTCCTTACGTTAAATAAAATACCTAAACTTCAAGTTTGATTGCGAATCTTGAATAGACTAGTTACTTGTACAGTCCACTGCCTCCTTAGGAAATTCGCCTAAGAACACCTATTAGGGATCGCATCGACAGGGCAGTCTTACGCATCGCTGCTGAAGCTAGTACAATTTAATCTACAGCTTTATTATATGAAGTCTTAAGTGAAGACATGTTTATGAAGCCCCTAGAAGGCTCCGTAACTGAAACAGGCTTTGTATATCAATTTAAAAAAAATAAAAAGAAGTCTGTAATTTTTTATTGCTTTAGCAAGCAGACGAGCAGACGGCCCACCTGATGGTAAGTGATAACCGCTGCCCATGGATTTTGCCAATATTAGGGACTTAGCCAAGCCGCTGTCTACTTTGGATGTAATACTTTTCTTAAACCTCGTTTGAAAATGGACATATTATAGCGCTCGGGAAACACAAAAGCAGGAAGTTCATTCTGAAACCGTACGTGGTAAAAATGAGCACTGAAAACGGACCGTGCTAGACGATACTGTTTCCAGGTACTAGGGATGAACTGTACTGCGGTGCCGAGTGGTATGGTGATAAAAGGGTGACGTTGGTACCAAGTCGAACAGTTCCTCGAAGCACTCCCTGTTGAAAAGTTGACAGAAGACACAGAGAGATCCGAAGTCCCTCCATGACTCCATGGACTCTAATGAGTCCAGCAGATCAGTATCACCGATGATTCGAGCCGCCCGTCTTTGCAAAGAGTCAAGTAGTTCAAGTTGTTATTTAGGGGCTCCTGCCTAGAGATGTGAGCAGTACTCCACATGCGGACGAACTTGAGTTATGTAAAGTACTAGACGTTGATGTGGCGTGAAGTACCGCTTTGCTCTGTTCAAATTCCCAGTTTTTTGCTAGGTGGTATAGCCTTGCTTTTCAAATGACTCCCGAATTGGACTTTGCTGGAGATATCGTCACCGAGGATCCCGATACCGTCAGAGATTTTATGGGGTACTCCATTTTTTTTTTTTTTTTTTTTTTTCGAGGGGAATGCCTGACGGAACTGAGGCGCTATAGAAAAGGGGACCTTCTTGGTAGTCAGAGCACAGACTTGTGTATTTGTGGAGTTGCACTAAACTAAATTCTATCCCCCCATTCTGAGGCCCACCCCAAAAAATCCTCAACTTCAGACACAAGTTCTAATCGTCACTCCAATACAGAGCTCCGAAAGACCTTCTGATAGCTGCAGTATATCGCGCATCACTCGTACTGTCACTATTCTATCATTGCTATCTAAATATTTGTTTTGTATCAATATATATTCCTCATCCCTCCTCTTCTATTTTTGATGAAGTACAGGCTATTATCTCTCAGCTTCCTAAGCCTATTATTTTGATGGGAGATTTTAATGCTCAACATCAAACATGGGGCAGTGGAAATTCCAATCATTATGGTGGTAGAATTTTGCAAATTATTGATGACAATAAATTGTGTACCGTAAAATGGGGTGAATAGACACAATTCTGAACTTTAGATAAGATTTAAACTATGTTTTTATTTACTTACGGCTAGGGAATAATAATAACCATATGAGTCTAGGTTTATTTAGTCTGTCAAAAGCAAACTTAACTAAGTTTCCCTTCTTATTTTAGCAAAAACTTCAAAAATATATGCATTTTCTATTCGCCTCGAACCCGGGGTGATTAAATACGGTATACGAGGTGAATAGAAAAATTGTGTAGGGTTGGCAAATTTTCTTTATAGATTCTTGGCATGTTGATGATGTACCTGGAACAAAACCACATTGTTTGAACAAACAGGTACATACATACATGAATGATTTATAACATAAACTTCAAATTAACAAGTTAAATAAAAGCTTGTTAAATATAGTGAAATGTTAGACAACATCACAAACATTGATCCGATTCCGTGGTACGTAGCTTAAGCACTTTTGTTACAGATTTCGGTACCAACGAAGTTATTTTTAATATAGATAAACTAGCTGTACCCGCGATCCTCGTTTTGTCATAATTAAGTTTAACGCAATAATAAATATTAAAATCAATAATCGAGGTAAAAGGTAATCCTATCTTTTAAATTGGACAATTAGCCAAACACGAAAATCGATTAAGTTGTTTTGGAGCTTATCTCGGATAAACCCTGTGACGTGAGATTTTTTATATATAGATAAATATAAACACCCAGACAGAACAAACAGAAATGTTCATTACATAAAGTATTGTCCTGGGCGAAGATCAAATCCACGACCCCTGGCGCACTAAGTAGGCACACTACACTCACTCGTCTGATATTACTCTAGTTAAAGAAAAAATTATTTACGTTGAATGAAACATACTGAGACAATTTGCTCGACGCCTAAGCAATGTAAGTGCTTACTTTGCTTCGAATTAGATTCGGGATGTGAATGTATGGAATTAAATTTAAATATACTAGAACTAAACATGCGTGGCAACCCTAAATGGATTTTTTCCAGTGACCCCTTTCTCGTTTCTATTTACCCCTTCCCGTTTCTATTAGCCCCGTATGCCGTATCTATTGACCCCATACTACGTGTCTATTCGCCTTTTCCCCGTGTCTATTAACCTCAAATACAAACCAAAATTGGCACAATTCATTATTTACGTTTATAATAAAAAACTATTAAAAAAATGGTACTTACTTTTGCACAAAATTTATCCCAGAGGAACCACAGATCGATTAAAAGTGTTTTCAACACCGTAGGAAACGTATTTTTCGTTAAAAACCCAAAATGTGTAGACCTTAAAATCACACAGCTCAATTAGTGCTTTGAAAAACGTTACTAAAATCACTTTTGACATACTTCATTTCAAATCGGCGTTGCTACCATATAAAAAAAATGTTACCATATTAAAAATATAATAATTTAGTCGTTTTCCTATATCCGTCAACGAGTAATTGTTCTTGAAAAAACTTTCCTTGTTTTTTTTCTATTCACCCCGCATTTTCTATTCACCCCATTTTACGGTATCATGAATACAGGTGAACCCACACGCCGTACTCCCCCTCATGAAAGTGTGAGTGTCCCAGATCATTCCATATGCTCACCTTCTTTATCATCCTATCTCACGTGGGACATTGTCATCTTCATATGGTAGTGATCATTTTCCCATTTTAATTAACTTTCCTTTTTTTAATAATTAGCCATATAAGGAAAGGGCACCTAGATTAAAATATAAACTCATCATCATCACAGCTCATATACGTCCCCACCGAGGGGTTCGAGCCTACCCTATGTTAGGGTGATTAGGCCTTAGTCAACCACGCTGGCCCAGTGCGGATTGGTCGACTTCACATACATCATTGAATTTCTTCGCAGATGTATGCAGGTTGCCTCACGATGTTTTCCTTCACCACCGTAGGAGCGTCAGACAAATGTACATATGAAATTCGAAACGAAAAACACATTGGTACATGGCGGGTCTCGAACCCCGACCCCCCGATTGGAAGGCAAGTGCCGAAACCACAGCGCCACCGACGCTCTATAAACTCACTAATGCTAATTGGGATACATACAAAGAACAAGTAGAAAAACTTATCACTGAACATTCTTCCAATCATTCTTTGACTGCTGACTCTTTTGCTTCTTTATTATTAAAAGCAGCTGATAAAGTGTTTCCTTTAAAAAAATAACTTTTCACATCGAATCCCTGCAGCTCCTTGGTGGGATGAAGAATGCTCCCAGGCTGTGAAAAGAAGAAAAAATGCTGAGAAAGAATATAAAGAAAATTCAACAGATGAAAATTTTGATATTCTTACTAATATAATGAAAGAAACACGTAAATTATTAAAGCTGAAAAAGTGGGAAGGTTGGAAAAAATTCTGTCTCTCACTATCTCCGGATACACCACCATCAGTTGTCTGGCGTAATATATGCCGATTTAGATCAGCTTTTAATGAATCAACGCCCCGATGCATTGATAATAGTATTGCAGATGAATTTCTAGACAAGTTAGCTCCGCCTTATGTTCCATAACAACTTCCCTCATTGCCAAAGCATACCACTCATGATTCTGAGACTAGTGACTTAAATTGTCCTTTCAGCCTTTATGAACTGAAAGGTGTCCTTTCTTATGTTAAAGACTCTGCCCCAGGCGATGATGGTATACCTTCTTCTTCTTCTTTTAATAATGGCAATGTGTTATCTTTTGACAACAATTCTGCCAGCTCTGTGTGTCTTTGGCTGGGCAAGTAGACCGTCTTGTGCGTATTAACCGAGCATGTGTTTGAATAAAGCCTTGTGGGTGGGGAATTTAGACTGAAATCGCTTGTGTGATAATAAAATGGTTAGTATGATAAAATCCATCCACCTGAAACGAACACACTACAGTAAAAATTAACTGATTTGTATTATAACTTAAGACTATTACATTTAACAAATTTACAAATTAGTAAGATAATATCCTTGGAGTTAATGGTTAGGAGGGTTTTAAATTTAATGGGTAATGGAATATCAAATTTATACAGGGAATCATATAGATTAAAATTTTGCTTATACTTAACACATTCAAAAAATATATGATCTAATGTGCCTTCCTCTATTCCACATTCACAAAGGGCGTTGTCTCTAACTCTTATTTTGTGTAAGAAAACTGGTGTACAGTACGTCTAGTACGAGTTTTTAAATCGAGTAAACTACAATAGTTTTCGTTAGCTCGCCAAACTGTCAGTTTACGATGTAAACGGTAGTATGAGTTGCTCGTTTCGAATTCACGTTTAAACGATAACGTGTTAGTTTTACTCGATTAGACGAACTTCACATTATATATTTATATCTCTCTTACACACATGTGAATGGAAAGAGACTCGCGATTCTGTCACTGTGACGTTTTCTTAGCCGTTTTTATTATTTTTAAAGCGAGTTGAATGAAAGAAAACCATTAAAGTTTTTGTTTGTTGAAAATATTATTATTTTATAATGTCGCGGGCAAGTCGGTCGCAATTTATTTTAATGATAGTTTATGGAAAGGTTAAAAAATAAAATGTGTTAAAAAATTTAGGAATGAAAATAGAATTTAAAATATCGGTTAAGTTATGTGTATTTTTAACACTTTTTTAAGGAATGGTGATTTAAGGCGGTAGCGCTGAGTAAAGTATCGGAGTTGTGACTTAAAGAAAATGATTGTCGCAGCTTAGAATTCTTCCGTCTCTCTTCATGCGCTATTTCATCTTGCATGGCCCTCCATGCAAAGTACCACACCGTGCAGACATAATTTTAATGTTTAGAAACACAAGAAAACGTACTTATGTACCAAACTCACACAAAAATGAAAGGTGAGAACCTAAACTACAATAGTTTTCGAGTAAACTGTTAAACAAATGTCAAACATGTAACTCATACTGCCACAGACTCAAAAACTACTCGAACACGTACTTATTGATCGAGTAGTTTATTACTTTGTAACTCATACTGTCAATTCTAGTTCATTATAGTTTCCGATAGAGGCGCTGGTGTGAAATGTATGGAAACAAAACTATTCGATCGTTCGAATCAAAAACTATCAAAACTCATACTAGACGTACAGGAATGACCTAAGCGAAGACGACACAATACAGATACAGTAGTTTTATGAAGTTTTTTATATTTGTAAAACCAAGGTCGATTTTCTTTACTTATTAAAAGATGCCAGTCACTCAACCCTATTAAAATCTTAGGCGATGCGTCCTCATATGTTAGCTCCTTAAAAATATCTTTAAGATAATCGTACTGCTTAACATCATCAAAGTGAACGCTCTGTGACGTAAGAGACAAATTCTGTAGAGTTCTCGCGCCACGAATATCATAAAATTGTAAACCATCTTTACCACTTATTTGAAAATCAACTAACTTAGATGTTACACCGTGTTTGCAGCCGTTTATACTGTTCAATGAAACCTTTATTTCTTTGTCGATAAGACCTAGCATATCTGCAACGTCGGCATCAATAAGTGTGGTCGTAGACCCATCGTCCAACAAGGCAAATGTATTAAATATTCCTTTAGGTCCACGTAAAACAACTGGTAATATTTTTAATAAAATCTTTAAATTATTATTATTCTTGACAGCAAATGAATCGATACTGCTATTAAGAATGGATAAAGGCTGTTCATTTTTTGATTGTAATAATATGGGTGTTCACGCTCGAGGAAGAGCGAGTGGCAACACTGCATTGTGGTCTGTGCAGTGAGAGCCTTTTTGGCGGCCGGCCGCATGTGACATGTCAGTCGAGTCGGGTCGAAATGTCATGACATTGTTAGAGGTTATGTGCGGGCCGGAATAAAATGTAATTTAAGTTAAATAACAAATTGTGTTTTGCGCGGCGCACCTAATATCGGGGTGCGAAAGCCCGCTTGGTGTTGTGCAAAAGTATTATCGTCGCATGTGTGAGCCGTGGTGGCCTAATAGGCATTTGTAGTGCTCCGGTCTCCACCGGTGGATCCACCGCAGAACTTCAGGGGCCTTACCATGAGCTTTTATAAAACCATCCATAATCCGTGCAGTTGTTAAGCAGGCCTTAAACAGGATTGCTTAAAATCGTACTATGAGCCCTGTTTAGGTGAACGGCTTATAGATTGCTTGAGTCGTAAGGTGAACGGTTATTTGTCTCTGGTCTGCCTTAATGTTAAAACGAGATAGCGCTATACAACTGTTGTATCTGACATCTCTTTTCTTCTGAAGCGTTCGAAAACCATTGAAAGATTAAAAACCGGTTGAACCGGTAAAAGAGAATATCTCAACATATTTACAATTATTTGTTATTTTTGTTGTTCGTTTTAACGTTCTTTATTCTTATGATATGAGTTATTATATTTTATAGTTGTCTTTATTTTATTACATCCTTACTCTACATTCTCCAAGAATTTTCCAAGCTATTGATAGTGGAAGGAAATGTTCATAGCTTGTTATGAACGTACTTAACCTATGTACCTACTTGTACACTAATTTATTATATATAGGTGGCAGAAAATTTTAAAGAATTAAAGATCTTCGAAGTTTTGTATAAAATACACCTACCCATTGTACTTTCACGATCCATGTCAAGAAAGCAGTCTTACAAGGGCATTACCATCCTTCTGAAAAACGAAAACAGCAAAAATCTCGATTCTCGGGAAATCCAAAAGGGAAACACCACCAAACAAAAAATAATTTTAGACAACGACTAATCGTGTTCTAAAATACAGATGTTTTGTTTGTATTTTCTTCTTTAAACAATCGATAGAAAAGTGGCAGTTTATTGTGTTGATTCTTCATTGTACAAAGTGTTTGCAAGATAAGAACTAAGAATATCTACCTATTACTTCCAGAGATTTCTCTGATTACTTCTGAATGAAATCAACTCGAATCGTTTCGTCAATGTTATAGATATTTTTCGATGCTTGCATGACTTGGAAGACGTCTGGTAAAATACATATAACCAGTATATAGGTTTTAATAAGTCTGCACAAGCGAGAAGTGGAAAAAGATACGGAAAGCATAGCATCTTCAATACCCACCAGCTTTAGACATCTCATTACCATGAATACTGAAAGGCAATCCATATGTGGGGCTAAATTATTGAAATGTTTAAAACCAAATAGGTATATGCAAATAAATCCAAAAAGTGTAAATTAATTTGAATGTGTAGTACTCATGCGAATAAAAGGCAGTTTTTGTGAAGAAATAAATGTTTTATTATAAGTTGAATCTTAAAAACCTGAATTTTGTTTGCTTTATTGAAGAAACTCACTCAGAGACAGCTAAATTTGAAGAAGTACCTATATTTGTCATAGGATATCTGGTGAACAACCCAGAAGCGAACAACAAATTTCATTTTTGGCTGCTGCTTCATGTCTGCCACAATAGATGGATCTTGCGCTGCAGTAGACGTTTGCTTAAATGCTTCTTGGATTAATCAAGATTAGCTTCAATGCATAGTGTAAATACAGAGGCGAAAATCTGGGCCAAGAAAGATTGGGAATAAACTGAAATGATTGTTTTATTTTAAGACTAACTAGTATTTTTTTGTTTCTTGTGTTTGATTTCATTGTTTTGAGCCTAACTTTTTATTATATTTTGGAAAAATGTTATTTGTTTTATTTTTACCAATAATAATAAAGCTTTATTAGTGTATTTAAATTTTTTAAATGAGAGGATGATTTGTCCAAGTAAATGATTCGTGATTATACCCTAGATGATTTGCATCAACACATACATTGTTGTGATGTTGCAGTTAAGCATTTTTTTGCCCAAGCATTTCTCATGAGTTAATTTCTTTCTCTCAATCGATCAGTTGACCCTGGTGAGGTTAACTGATGATCGACAAGACTAAGCACACACCCTTGTAGGTAGCATAAGAAACCTAATAAATGTTTATTATAAACGTCTTTATGGTGAAATAATATATCCACTTTCAAGAATTGAAAGCTTAATTTCACTGAACGCCCTCCTTTCTGTGTCTTATTGAGTGTGAACATTTATGCTAACAACAATGTGCATATACTTGGATCTGTCTGCAATGCACATCTGAAATATTTTTTTTTATTTAATATATGTGTAAGTTTTTTTCTATGTAATACATAGCTCACTTCAAGTTTTATATTATTTATATCATTTCCCATAGCACAAAAATTGTTGAGAAGGTATTAATGAACCGTCATATTAATTATTTTGTAAACTGAGTTTTAACCATTTATTACTATTTTCAACTTTAGGAAGTAGTGGGTACAATTATTTTTTGCCACAAAATTAAATTCACATCTGCAGAAAGATATTTTGTTTGTGGAACAAGAAGTGCCTTTTTTCCTCAAACTCACTTTCACATTTATAATATTAGTTAGGATGGTAAGATATTATGTGTAGGTTTGGTAAAAGCTATAGAAGCATTTTGCAAAGTTAATGCTTATCCTTAATAATTTGGTGTAATGCCACCACCACTTCAACTCACCGCTGGGCACAGGTTTCTCCACAGATGAGGAGGAATGAACCTACTACACCATTATGGGAACATAGTAGGTAAGGAAGTAAGTTCACAATTTGAATCTTATTAGCCTTTATTATACACACCTTAACTCATACACATTACATTCTTTTAGCATATTTTTGGAAACCACATTTATTTCTTATTTGCACATTGTTAATGGCATCAATTTCTTGTGATAAAACAGGAAACCTGTCTGTTGAGCAACATTTTGGGGTTCCCCAGTTGAATGTTGGTATGATCCATGTGCTGTTTATCTTTATAAACAGCTGTTAAAACAGAAAAGGTTGTTTTTGCTAAGCTGTGAATTAAAGGTTGCTACAAAAAATGGTCCGAAGTGACCTTTGTTTCTAAATTTTAGTCATTTGAACTTAATTTTCACTATCAGTTGAAAGTATAGTAAAAATTCCTAACCAACTCTGGAGGTAACCAAACATGGTTAGAATGAAAAATTTTACCTACATTATGCTTAACATTAGATAAAGCAGAACAAAATAAAATTAATGTAAGTAAAGGCAAGGGTTTTTAATATAATCAATAAACAACTAAGATCTATCTATTATAATATAGTATAATAATTAATAACACAAAGTTGCTCTTGTTGTAGGGAGGAATTTTCCTCTATGGCTTTAAAATTCAAATTCGGTATGATGTTTGAAATTGTGATAATGATGTCATAATTATGTAGGTCTCTGTTTGAAGATTTATTGTTTTGGGGAGTTCGTTTTTAATTGTGAAAATTTATTGAAATGGAATTTTGTTAGCCTTTTAAATACATACATTTTTTATATAAGTGCTTTAGTTTTACTAAAATCATAAATGACTAAATTGATGAGACATTGAAGAGAAATATGATAGTTTAATATGATCCAGATTTCTGTATATCCAGGTGAGATTTCATTGCATTAAACAATACACTTAGAGCTCTCTGTTTGTACGCTCAAATCTTTAAACTACGCAAAGGATTTCAATGCAGTTTTCAGCAATAGATCACCCTATCTATTCAATAGGAAGGTGTGTATGTAATATACATATAATATTATTAATCACTCCAAACTGCCCCACATTAGTATCTACATTGCACCCGTGCGAAGCCGGGGCGGGTCGCTAGTTGCTTAATAAATTCAAGTTCACAGAGTAGGTACTTTTTTATACTGAAATTCATTTTCCTCTGAATCAAAGGTAGGTATTGATTGTTCTGAGGGTATCATTAGCTTCTCTCGATGTCACTTGTTTTAACTCCGTGCGGTGTTCACTCTCCAAAAATTCAAATATTTCATTATCGTCACATCACATCTCAAGCAATATCTCAACTTTCAAGAGTAATAAACACTAAAAACTATATAAAAATTAAAAACACTCGGCGTGACTTGGCTATTAATTATACGAAAATTAGGGTGTTAAAATTAGAGAAAAAGTCACTACAGCCGTTTGAAAACATCTTAAATAAAGTTAGTTTTAACAATTATCTTATGAAAATTCCACCAAATTGGGACAAATCCACTTAACAATCTTGTTACAGCCGCTGAAGAGCAACTTTTTAAAGATTGCTTTATTTGACATTTAGGACGTTCAAAAGCAGTTTTCAAACTGTCAAACGGGCGGTCATGGTACGAAAGTTCATACATAAAAAAAGGTGAACGGTTTCGTGACGTCATTTTAAGCAGGCCTGCAAACGCGCTGCTTTAAGCCGGTCATGGTACGGAAATAGACAGCAATACTGTTTAAGGCCTGCGATAAGAGCTCATGGTAAGGCCCCAGGAGCCGCGACTTCCTTCGAGCTAGCTCAGGAAGTCCACCGGCTACATACGCAGACCGAACGGAGACAAGGTAAACATTATCTGTATCGGTTTTTGGATTCAGCAATCAAAGCGTCAAGTCGGTGAATCGCCGACGTGGTGGTGTCTACCTTGGGCACCACCATCTCTTGGTAGCAGAGCGTGGTTTTTAGATTTGAGTGGTTGATTAGTATTGTACAATTAATATTGTAATCTTGTTGGTTGTCCAAACGGGCAATACATATTAATTGGTTTTGATTGCTGATTTTAAACCGACTACAATCTCATTTGTGGACCGATCTCCCTAACTAGTTGTCATTGTCATTGTATATGAAAAATTGGGGTTAAATGCCTTTTGTTGTTCTAGTTAAGTTCTAGCATTTACCTATATTTGATTTTGGTTTGTTTTTTCATATCTTTGTTTTGCCCTTGAATATTTTGTTTGTTAAGTTGTAAACTTATACTTGAATTTATTTTGTTTAAAAAATTTTGCTGCTAAATGACTTTGCTGTTGTTGTAATACACTGTTGTTTTGCTGTGTTAAGTTTTAGCATTTACATTTGATTTTGTTTTGTTTGCCTTTGAATATTATGTTTGTTAAGTTATTGACTTAATACTTGAATTTAATTTGTTTGAAAATTCTGTTGTTAAATGCCTTTGTTGTTCTAGTTAAGTTCTAGCATTTACACTTGATTTTGGTTTGTTTATATATTTTGTTCTGCCTTTGAAGTTCCTCCCGATCTGTTTTATTGTCTGCGGTTGTCGGTCTGTTTGTCCGTGTATTATTATAGTGTTTATTAATTTTGGTGCAAAATGGTCCCGCCAGTCAGCCCGCTTAGTGGTGCCCGCGCGGGTGCACAAAAGATTTTGAGATGGTTTGCTAGTGCCGTCGCTTTGGTAGACCGACCAGACCGAGAACAGGCTTTGTTAATTCGGCATGAGGGAGTACCTGCTCGCTTGAAGGAATTGGAGCAGCTTTTCGTTCTTCATCAACAATATTTGCTCGACCACCCAGCCGAGGGTGCCGCTGAGTTGCGGGCAGTCGACCAATTTAATGCCGATTATGATCAGTGTTTTGAACAGGCGGATGTGATCATAAACAAGGCTCAGGCTATCCTATTCGCCCGGAGGGGTGAGTCGTGCACGCCCGGGGAGGTCAAGCCTACCCCGGCCGGCTTGCTGGGCAGACTGCCCACTTTGGACATTCCAACCTTTGATGGGAACCTGGCTTCTTGGATGGGGTTCATTAACCTCTTTGATAGCCTGGTTCACTCGAGGGACGACCTGTTCCCTAGCCAGAAATTGGCCTATTTGCTCTCTGCCTTACGTGGAGAGGCTGGTGTACTTGTCCAGCATCTACCTGTCAATGATGACAGTTATGATATTGCAAGGGCGTTGTTGACCGCCCGGTATCAGAATGTTCGCTTGCTAGCGGACACACATGTGGCTGCCATTTTAGGGCTGCCACGAGTATCGCGGGTCTCCTCATTGAGGAAGGAGATTTTGAACCCGCTGCTGAGCGCTATTAACGCGCTCAAACGACTTGATCTACCGGTGGACCAGTGGTCCTTTATTTTGCTCCACCTCATCCTCGATAAGCTTCCCATGGAGATGAAGGGACGCTTCGAACAAAGGTACGGGGGCAATAGTGCCTCGTACCTCCCCCCCTTCTCGGATCTCCTCAGATTTTTGGAGGATGAGTGTCGGATGACCGACCACTTGGATCTGGCTCCTCTACCGGGACCGAGTACAGGCCGCTTTGAGGCGACCCGGGCAGCGCCACGGAGAGAGCGCCGCCCGTACAAGCAGTATACTGCAGTGCGGCAGAACTCTCCACACAGGGAGAGGCCGATGCCTTGCAAGTGTTGCAAGCGGGATGGCCATCGTTTGCCGGCCTGTCCCAAATTTGTTGGCCTACGCACCGAGGGGCGTAGGAATATGGCCAAGCAGCGGAATTGGTGCTACCGCTGCCTGGGGGCTCATATGGCATCGGCTTGCCCCCACCCACGAGATTGCCACTGTTGTGGAGGGGCCCATCACCCCCTTTTGTGCTTCAACAATAGAGACACTCGTGAGGTGGTGAGAGAGAGGGACTCGCACACGGGCGGGGGCCCTCGTAGGTCACCCACATCTCCGAGGAGATCGGAGGGGCGTGCCACCCCTCCGCGGAGATTGGAGAGGCGCCCCCCCTCCCGTGAGAGGATTGGGCGCCCCCCCTCCCGTGAGAGGATTGGGCGCCCCACCCCCCCTACGGGCGGGGGGGATCGACGCGCCGCTTATGAGGCGCCACCGCGGGATTGGGCCGCGGTTATTAGGGAGCCACGTCGGGAGCCGATACGCTTCTCTCCCCCTCTGATGGAGAGACCCCGGTTGTCACGGGCTCCCCCAACTTTCGCCCATCATGGGCACCGCCCGGCCCCCCGATGCAGCTTTGGTCGGGGTGTGTACGTGCCAGATTAAGACCCGCTCGAGCGCCTTGAGCGCCCTATTCCTCCGCCGCGCACGCATTTTTCCTTGAACCCCCCCTTCCCCCCCGTTGCGGGGAATGCGGGAGGATTTTCATTAAACCAACTGTCGGCTGCAACCCCCCCACAGGAGCAGGTGCTGTTACCAACAGCCTCCGTACAGGTGTGGGGCCCGAGGGGCACCTTTGTTTTAATTCGCGCCCTTTTGGATACGGGAGCTCAGGGTTGCATTGCCTCCAGCTGGCTGGTCCGGCAGTTGAGTTTGAACACATCTCCATACCTTGAATCGGTACGAGGAATCGGAGACCTGCGGATCCCGGATCCGATCGGTCAGGTTTTGTTCTCCTTCTCCCCCCACTTCTCTTCAGCGCCCAAAATTGGCGCTACCGCGATTGTTTATGAGAAGGTTGTTGGTCAGCTTCCGCAACAGCACGTTTCGCGCGCTGTCGTTGATGCGACATCAGGATTGACCTTGGCTGACCCTTCCTTCCACCGAACCGGTCCGATTCACTTATTGCTCGGTGCCGATGTTCTAGACCGCGTGTATTGTGGGAAGAGGAGAGAGTTACAGAAGGGTGGGCTGGTAGCCTTATCTACATCGCTTGGGTTTGTAGTGATGGGACCAGTTAGGCATAACCCACCATCTCCATCGGTGGACAGTTACATAACTGTTAGCTCCACCTTATCGGATGTCCTTCAACGGTTTTGGGAGGTGGAAGAGCCACCTACCGTGAAGCGAGTGAACCCCTTAGACGAGGAGTGTGAGTTGTTCTACCAGAACAATACAGGTCGCCTTCACTCGGGACGGCTCCCGGCCGTTGGCCGAGAAGCGACTGCTGTCCATGGAGCGTCGTATGAGTAGGAACTCCGACCTCAAACAGAAGTATGTCGACTTCATGCGAAAATATGAGCAACTGGGGCACATGTCGGTCTCGCGACTGGACTGGCGAAACGAGGAACATAATTTTCTTCCTCACCACGCGGTTTTGAAACCTTCCACTGGGAAGATACGCGTTGTTTTTGATGGGTCAGCTCCTACGTCTACCGGAGTTTCGCTGAATCAATGTCTGCATGCTGGACCGAAGTTGCACCACGAGGTGGGTGATGTATTGACCAACTTCCGTCGCCATGCCGTCGTCTTTGTGACCGATATCCGGATGATGTTTAGGCAGACTGTGATTCACCCGGACGATAGACGATATCAGCTCATATTATGGAGGGAGGATCCCAGAGATCCCATGCTAGTCTACGAGCTGAACACCAATACATACGGTCTGCGTTCGAGCCCCTTTGTGGCAATTCGCTCACTTGTGGAACTCGCTGAACGTGAACGGTTACGATACCCTCGCGCATCCTTGGTTCTCAAGGAGGATGCATTTGTTGATGATATTTGTACGGGCTCCTCTAGTGTCGAGGAAGCCTTGATTTTGCGAGATGAACTAATTGCTCTTCTCGGGGCTGGTGGTTATGAACTGAGGAAGTGGATGTCCAACTCACCTTAGCTTTTGTGTGACTTGCCAGACGACCACCAGCAGGAGCCTCATATTTTTGAGAATGCCAACACTCCAGATTTACTGTCTGTTTTGGGAGTGCAATACAGACCTGTCCAGGACACGTTCACCTATCGATTGGAGCTGCCAAGCCCCAAGGTCTGGACGAAACGGTTGGTTTTGTCTACAGTAGCTCGTACCTTTGACCCAAATGGCTGGATTAGTCCCGTAGTGTTTTGGATGAAGTGCTTCCTACAGGAACTTTGGTCAGCCGAAGTGTCGTGGGATGAGCCCCTCTCGGGCCGTTTGCTGCGAGATTGGGAGTCCTTCATGTCGTCTCTCCCCGATATTAACCGTGTTAGTATCCCTAGACATATACTGCCTAAGGGACGGTTTACGGCCAGCCTTCATGGCTTTTGTGACGCGTCTGAGAGTGGATACGCAGCCGTCGTATATATCCGGTCGGTCGATGATAGAGGAGCTGTTAAGCTCCACTTGCTAATTGCTAAGAGTAAGGTTGCTCCACTTCGGACTCGATTAACGATTCCGAAGTTAGAATTGTCTGGAGCTACTCTTCTGGTTCGTTTGATGAACCACTTTGTTGACACCCTGGGACGTAGTGTGGACTTTGAGTCGCTATTTGCTTGGTCCGACAGTCAGGTTGTCCTGTGTTGGATTAAGAACTCCGTCCACTCCCTGGAAGTATTTGTGGCCAATCGGGTATCCCAAATACAGGCCTCGAAGGCCACGTTGATTTGGCGCCACGTGCCACGTGAAATAAACCCTGCTGACTGTGCATCACGTGGCAGCGAAGCCCCTCAGCTTATTGACCACACTTTGTGGTGGGGTCCCGAATGGTTGTTACAGCCGTCTTGGCCTTCCACACCAGCTGTGGTGAAGGTACCAAATCCGGGCTTGCGTGTTCACGCTGTCGAGACTATGGCGGCTCCAGAGCGGGAATTTTTATTAGACCGCTACAGTTCTCTGGACAAGTTGCTCGGCGTGACCGCTTGGATAACAAGATTTATACGAAATTGTCGCCGGCCTCAGGACAAAGATTTGTGTCCGGTCCTCTCTCCGCAGGAGCGCCAAGATGCTCTTTTGCATTGGGTGCGTATGACCCAGTCTAGAGCGTTTGAACCGGAACTTAAGATTTTCCGTACCGGGACGTCCAAATTGAAGGGACCCTTGGTGCGTTTGACTCCCTTTTTGGATGATAAAGGATTGTTGCGTGTAGGAGGCCGATTGAGGCACGCTAACTTGCCTTATAGATCACGTCATCTCCTGTTGCTCCCCAAGGACGGACCATTGGTGCGATTGTTGATCATTGATCGCCATGTGAAGAATGCTCATGCCGGATGTAATGCATTTATTTATTTATTTATCCAATTGGCACACTTACAGCAATACATATGAAAACACATACAATTAACTCAAAAAATACATCAGTCATTATATGCTTGCCACTTAAAAGTGTACACAACAATTGCTGCAGAATTTTATAATCAGTAAATGAACAAAAGATCTCTTAAAACTAAGTAAACTAAACTAAGTAAAACTAACTATAATAAAAACTCGACCTTAAGGGATAGATTTCTGCAATTTACGTCTGAACTGTATATAAGAATCATTGAAGATATCAATATCCGGTAATTTAGCATTTATTTCATTGTAGGTAGAACAAATTCTGGAAAGGGGATGATGCAAACCTAAGTTAGTTCTAGATTGAAACAGACTAAAAGTTTTGGTTATGAGCTTCCGGGGATAGTGATAGGGAACAGATAATCGTATCATCTCCAGTATGTTAGTACACTTAACCTTGTTATTTAGAATCTTGTGTAAAAACAGCAAGTCCGCAACAGTACGTCGGTATCGCAGAGTTGACATCTTGAAAAAAGTTAATCTCTGCTCATAAGGTCGATTGTGAGTAATACCAGGAGTGACAAACGCAAGATGACGGGTAAATGAGCGTTGTATGCTTTCAATGCGCTGAGATGAAGAAGCATAGACTGGGTTCCAAGCCACGCTAGCATATTCTAGATGACTGCGAACCAAGTAGTTGTACAGAGCTAACCTTGTCCGCAGCATCCTAAACCCTTTTGAATTGCGCTTAAGAAAACCCAGCATCTTAGCAGCTTTTTTAACCACCCCATCCACGTGAGCAGAAAATTTTAGCTTTTGATCCATTACCACTCCCAAGTCTCGAACTTCGTTCACCTTAGACAAAACCAAACCATCAAGGACATACTCAGTTTCAAGTGGTCTCACTTTTTTTGTAAAGCTTGCTTTGTGAAAACACTTTTTTGCATTGAGAGTCATTCCATTATCATAGCACCATGCTTTGACATTGTTAAGATCGGTTTGTAGAAGATCAGCGTCAGTTGCGGTCTTGACACTCCTATAGATCTTTAAGTCGTCCGCAAACAAGGAAACTCTACTATGCTGTATCCGAGTTGTAATGTCATTAATAAATATGAGGAACAGTATCGGACCCAGATGGGATCCCTGTGGGACTCCAGATTGAGCAATGTAAACACCAGATACGAATCCGTTGACCACGACAGTCTGAGGTCTTTTTGAGAGGTAAGACTGGAACCAGTCTAGCAAGGAACCGCCTATCCCATTTCCATTTAGTTTCATCAATAAGACTTTGTGGTCCACCTTATCAAAAGCACTACTAAAATCTGTATATATAGTGTCCACCTGCTGACCTCCATCAACTTCCCGTGCTATCGAGGATACCAACGATGCCAAATTAGTGTCCACAGAGCGTCCCTTTATAAAACCATGCTGGTCGTCCGATAGTCCACCCTCTACGTGAGCATAGATCAAAGGATATATAAGGGATTCAAAAAGTTTCGAAAAACAAGACAGAATGGAAATAGGCCGATAGTTCTTCACATCTGACTGATCATCCTTTTTATGTATAGGTATTATTCTCGCCTTTTTCCACTCTTCCGGAAAGATGCCTTCATTTAAAGACCTATTAAAGATGATCATCAGTGGAAGTGCAATGGTTAGGGCACAACGCTTAATAAATAACGGAGGTATATTGTCTGGCCCAGCACCCTTACGTATGTCTAGTCTTTGTATACTTTTAAGTACCTCACGTTCAGTAAATTTTTTACTAGAAATGTGGTTGTTCGAACTTGGTACGAAGTTGTTTGTACAAGCAGTCAAGTTCGGTGTCACATCAGTGTACACAGAAGAGAACCGCTTCGCAAAGAGGTCAGCAATTTCTGAACCGGTGGAGGCAATTACATCATTAAATTTCATTGTAGCCGGGAGTTTAGAGAGACCCTTGCGCTTGTCTTTAATATATCGCCAAAACATTTTAGGATTTTCACGGATGTTCGACTCCATTTTACTTTTATAGTCACTACTACACAGTTGAATTAGTTTATGGCAGCGTTCCCTCATTAAATCAAATTCCAATTTATCTCGTGGGTTGCCAAACTTACGATATCTTTTTCGGATTCTATCTTTCTCGTTTAGTAATTTTATAAGTTTTTGATTGAACCAAATGGGAAATTTAGAGGATTTAACTTTTCGTTTAGGAACATTTTTATCAATAATTTGTATTAAAACAGCGTAAAAAATAGAAACCATCTTGTCAACACTTTCACAATCATCAGAAATTTTTCGCCAATCCACTTTTCGAATCTCATCGGTAACTGCATCGTAATCAGCCTTATAGAAGTTATAGTCTTCGCGCTTGCGTGGAAGGAGACTTCGTGTGGCATTACTACTAGATGAGGGTATAGTAAATACAATGCCAGGATGATAGGCATCCATTTTACTGAGCAAATCTAAAGGTGTCGAAACAAATGCACTTTCAACATTACTGAGTGCAAGGTCTAATATTTTACCAGTGCTATTAGCTATACCATTTGCTTGATATAAATCATTTAGTGACATGAAATCAGTTAATGAATAACCTAATTTATTACTATAGTTGCTCGGTGTCAGATATGTGCAGTTGTCCCGACAACTCCAATTGATAAAGTTTAAATTAAAGTCACCCAATACAACAACAATATCCATATCTCCTATCACTGTATCAATATTATCTAAAAAATTCTGTTGAGTTTCCAGTTTAGTAGGTGATGGTAAGTAAACCGCACAGAGCGAGAGAACTCGCTCACATCCATTTAACTTTATTTTAATGTTAACCCATAAATCTTCGCAGCTACTTTCCCAATTTTGTACCCGAGACGAGGGGAGCTCCCTTGACACCGCGATCATAACCCCGCCGCCATCCAATTTCGTACCCTTAGAACAAACGCGATCCCTACGATATACAATGTAGCGAGAATCTATAAACTCACTATCACAAATGTTAGAATTTAACCAAGTTTCGGTAAAAACAATGATTTTAAAATCATTTACAAGAATATTTTTGAATACATCATTTGTCTTAGTTCTTAGGCCACGAGTATTTTGATAATAGATATCGTATTTTATGACGATACACCACAGCATTTACAGATACCAACCCTCCAAAACTATTCAATTAACTTTAAGTCATCCCTGTTACGAATTAATAGAAATTGACCAAACTCATCTTTGCGGACAAAGATACGACCGTTGCGTATCCACGTAAATTTGTAATTAAACTCTTTAGCCTTGAGCCGTGCAGCAGCATGCAGGGATTTGTTCGCAGGTGACAGGTGTTCAGTCACATACACCGGACTGCGGGTATCGCCCATTCCAAGATGTTGTGAACTAAGCTTGTCCTGCGGATTCTTCTTGTTGAAGGCAGTGACAGCTGCAAGAACTTCATCTCGATGTCGTGGAGTCCGCAACTTGACAATCACTGCCCGGGGTCGATCGTTAGATTTAATTAGCTTTGCCACACGGGTAACGTGAAGGATGTCTTCTGCGGCGATTGGGGCAGCAACGGCCTTGGCAAGTTGTTCAATGGTTTTATGCAAATTCTCTGTTTTATGCTCAGGAATTCCATTAACTTCAACGTTGCACTCTCTCGCGTTTTGTTCAACAATATTTAGACGGTAGGATAAATCCGCAATAGTAGATTTCATCTTTGTATTATCGCTCTGAAGACTCTCTATAATGCCAGTCTTCTCCTCCAACCTGGATTTCATTTCCTCATACTTTTCGTTAAAAAATATCATTGAGTCTTTTAGATCATTGACTTGATCATTCAAATTTTTAAGCTGTCCGGATACCAGATTTTCTATTGTATCGGATAATATGATGCGTAGTCTCTCTTCGGTTAGGTAATCTTCACGTCGTTGAGAACTCGTTGGAGCACATGGCTGATGGACTAATTGAGGGTCACTAGATGACTGTTTCTTTCGTAATGTCACATTACTGTACGGTGTGGATATCGATTTATCGGAATCCGGCGAGGACGATACATTATCAGCATCAGCGTGTAGCGATGGCGTACCAGTTTTTAAGTTAGTGGAAGCTTTTCGTTCGTTATGCGCAGCTGAGTGAATAGGCGTATTTAAATTCCCAGTTTTAGGTTGCTTACTGCTGCATAATGGGCATTTCCAATTTTTCTTTCGCTCTTGATTTGCAGCATAGAAGCTATAGAAACGTTTGCTACTTATTTTAGCGCAGTCTATATCGTATTTATTTTCACAAACCATACATTCCAAAAATTCTCTATTTTCTAAAATAGTTAGACAGCCAGCACACTGACCATAATTTGTAGCCATTGTATTATCGCAAGCACTCAAAGCTAAATTTTACCCAGGACGGGGAGAATATTTTACGTATGGCAACACAGGTCAACTGTCAATATCAAATTCTTAATTGTCAATTGATTTTGACAAGTTCTTATTGTCTGCCCTGCGGGTAGTTGATTGCCTTTTTTGACAGATTCGTAATAATCATCAAAGTGGGTAGAAAATTATCACTTATCTTGGAGATATTTCTATGCTTGTAGCTGAAGATAGTCTTGAATAACGATATCACAGCAGATTCCAATGAAGCACTTCACTTTGCAAATAGTTTTAATAAGTTTCGGTGCGTAATTCCCGATTATCCATCGATTTGTATTAAGAGCCATATATGAATCAACACTGGTTTTTTTTTTTTTTTTTTTTTTTTTTTTTTTTTTTTTTTTTGGAGGAGTGCATTGACCGCGCTCCTCCAACGGGAGTTTTGGATTTTGTCAGCGCGAAGAATAATCCGATCTGTTATATTTCGATGTCTGCCCTGCTATCGTTTACGCCCCGAGACGATGCAGCCCCAAATGGGTGATTTGCCTGCTGATCGTGTGAATGAATCGATGACCTTCTTAGGAGTTGGAACTGATTTTGCGGGACCATTCACTATAAAAACGTCGCGACTCCGTAATGCTAAGACTGAAAAGGCTTACTTGTGTGTGTTTGTTTGTTTGGCCACTAAAGCCGTTCATTTGGAGGTGGTGAGTGCACTCACCATGGACGCTTTCTTAGCAGCGTTAGGCAGATTTGTCTCCCGCCGGGGACTGCCTTCTCTAATTCGGTCCGATTGTGGGACGAACTTCAAGGGCACTGATAGACATATAAGAGAAGTTTGTGAATTTTTAGATAAAAATAATATTGAGATCGGATCCACACTCTCCCGTAGGGGGGTAACATGGCGATACTCCCCGCCGTCTTGCCCTCACTGGGGAGGGATTTTTGAATCTGTTGTAAAGGCCGCCAAGACTCACCTTCGCCGCGTTATTGGGGAGACTATTCTCACGTTTGAGGAACTCGCGACGGTGTTTCATAAGATTGAGGCGGTTCTGAACTCGCGTCCGTTATGTCCGTTGTCTACCGACGCGAACGATTTGCAGGCCCTCACGCCGGGCCACTTCTTGATAGGCAGACCACTTAACGCCCTGCCCGAGTATCCTTATAGAGATGTCAATCCAGGACGCCTTTCGCGGTTTGAGTTGCTCCAGCAGCTTACCCAGAGCTTCTGGCGCCGCTGGCACCTTGAATATTTACACATTTTGCAACAGCGCGTTAAGTGGTCAGATAAGACAAACCCACCGAGGGTTGGAGACCTCGTGTTAGTGAAGGACCCAAACCTGCCACCCTTACGTTGGCGTCGCGGACGCATTGTCCAACTTACTCTAGGGTCTGATGGTGTGCCCAGGTTTGCCGAGGTCCTAGTTGGGGATTCTGTTTTGAAGCGCGCGGTCGCTACTCTTTCTCGCCTCCCCTTAGACTGATTTGACGGATAGTCCGGGACTGTCCGGAGCGGGGGGATGTTCACGCTCGAGGAAGAGCGAGTGGCAACACTGCATTGTGGTCTGTGCAGTGAGAGCCTTTTTGGCGGCCGGCCGCATGTGACATGTCAGTCGAGTCGGGTCGAAATGTCATGACATTGTTAGAGGTTATGTGCGGGCCGGAATAAAATGTAATTTAAGTTAAATAACAAATTGTGTTTTGCGCGGCGCACCTAATATCGGGGTGCGAAAGCCCGCTTGGTGTTGTGCAAAAGTATTATCGTCGCATGTGTGAGCCGTGGTGGCCTAATAGGCATTTGTAGTGCTCCGGTCTCCACCGGTGGATCCACCGCAGAACTTCAGGAGCCGCGACTTCCTTCGAGCTAGCTCAGGAAGTCCACCGGCTACATACGCAGACCGAACGGAGACAAGGTAAACATTATCTGTATCGGTTTTTGGATTCAGCAATCAAAGCGTCAAGTCGGTGAATCGCCGACGTGGTGGTGTCTACCTTGGGCACCACTAATGGGCGTATCCATGTTATTACAACTTTCCAAATTTTTTGTATTGTCAGATTCATTATTTCTATATGACGGTTTATTGTCAATCGAACTTTGACAGCTAATACTATGAACATTTTGTGGTGATGAATTGTGAAGAAGTGTATTGTGATCTAACTTACATAATGCTACACGATTTCTTACATCTATTCCAGTTGTGATAGCCTTTTTTCATACATCTACGGCATATTTTTGCTTGCTGGACCCACGCCACCCGTTCATCAATCGATAGCGCAATGAATTTGTCGCAATCTTTAATACTATGATTTGATGAACAAAATATACAATTAAGGGATGCGATTTTTACATTAGATGGAGATGAAACTACATAAAATAGTTAAAGCTTTGTGTTGTAATTTCTTGATGGAACTCCATGGTATCTTGTTATTATCATCATTATCATCGTCAGGCAAACCTGCCTGCCTGACGATGATGTATCGAAACCGGTCGCAATAATTGAAGTATAATAAAGATTCAAGTGGAACTTGTGAAATTAGTGTTTTAATAACAAGAAACTACATAATATTATGTATTCGGCGGTCTAAACGTAACAGTTTTATTATATTGATTAAATGACTGAAACTATGTAACATTTCTGGTGAATAAATATGTTGAACTTAGTCCACCATTTTAATTACAGATATACAGTTTCGTACAGTTGTCGCAAATAAATGCAAATCTTCGACATTCTTACCGAGTTTCGGTAAGTCGCGTATAGTCGAAACCTGGTAATAA
Organism: Schoenobius gigantellus; assembly: GCA_963935595.1. Lineage (NCBI taxonomy): Eukaryota > Metazoa > Arthropoda > Insecta > Lepidoptera > Crambidae > Schoenobius > Schoenobius gigantellus. The sequence goes on from OZ012554.1 coordinate 28,577,322, forward strand.
ACGATTTGCTCTGGTCTAGCAAACCGTAACTCAAGAGCTTTCAAAACCGTATCAGGCTCATCACATCTTTCCGAGCCTCTCCGCGTAAAGCCGACCTTAATCTAGCTACATTCTCGATATTCGAAAATTTTGCTTTAGTTTCATTATAACTTCTCTTAAAAAGAAACCACTCAATGATGTCACCGTTATACGACGGCAGTTCTAAAGCTGGTGATGAAACGCTGTTCTTAGCGGCCAAATGATTAATCGCAACGGCAAGCTGTTGAATATCGCTACTGGATTGTTCGTTTGCTCCAGACCCCCTAGACAAGATGCCTTTCAATAATCGCTAACGCAATCGCTAAATGGACAATGTATGAGATTTGACAATTGCGCTCGAAAGCTAAGCGACAGCTTATGTCAAATCGCATACATTTTCCTTCTAGCGATTGCGTTAGCGATTATCGAAAAACGTCTTGTCTAGGGGGGCTGGAACGCAATGCGTAGCACGCGAAGTGCTGAACAATCCTAGCCCGGTAGGGTTCAGTGATGCGCCCTGATCAATATTAACAAACTCACTTACCTGCGTTTGTTTGACTACCTCGTCAACCCACGCTTTAGTAGCAATACTACCATTTGAGCGCCGACTTCTCGTTACGGAACGTCGACTACTCGCCTCCGCCCTTGCAACTGCAATCTCAGCTTCAAGTTCCGATTTAGCTATAGCCTCTTTTATGGCGATAGCCTCCAACTTAAGGTCTGCCATCTTCCTCTGGTATTCGAGCTCTGCAGTTTTTTCTTGCACTAAAATAGAAGCTCTTGAAGACCTAGAACTAAATGACTTCGTGGAAATATTTTCGTGACCGTTCTGTGCAGTTTCCGATATTTCATCCTTGCTGTTACTGGAGCAAGGCTGAATTTCCTTCGTCATTGCGCTCTTTGATCGCGTGATCATCATTTCGAAAAAAAATTATATGTTACGATTTAAATATCTCGCCGTTCAATTTTATGGCAACGAAGGACCAAACATGTAGGCGATGGCAAAGGAAACTCGTAAATAATTATTGAATCGGTATATTTTGCATATTTTTATACAAAATATTTATAAAAAACCATAAAAAACTGATAAAGAAAAATCCACGAAAAATCTAACAAAAATCTCTTAGCGACCAATAATGATAACATCTGTCAAGTCCCTTCCAACATAAATTCAGCCAGTACGGTTCTATCGCCGACAGATAACTCAAGACAATTGTTGTCTAACCATATGTTAAGATGCGTTAATGCTCAAATGATCGACCGTTTACGCCGTTGGTATTTACCTCACTTCGGGGTAACTCATACGCACAAACCTGGCAAGCTTAGAATAGTGCATGACGCAGCTTCTAAGTCTTGTGGTAGAAGCTTAAATTCATTTTTATTATCTGGGCCTGACCTGATACAATCATTATTAGGAATTTTATATAGATTTAGGCTGGGACAAATTGCGATGACAGCGGATATACGCGAAATATTTCCCCAGGTCAAAATTAGACCTATTGATCAAGACTGTCAACGCTATTTGTGGAGACCTGATGGCCCTGATAGCGAGATTTGCGAATATAAAATGACATCTCTGATTTTTGGTTCAGTTTCATCACCTTGTTCGGCTATATTTATTAAAAATAAAAATGCAAAAGATTATCAACATTTGTTCCCAAATGCCGCCAAGTCGATTATTCAAGATCATTATGTCGACGATTATTTAGGTAGTGTTGATGACGTCGAAGCCGCAGCTCAATTGGCATCAGATATAGTTCAAGTTCATGACAAATGTGGTTTTGAGATGCGGGGATGGGTGTCAAATAACTCAGATGCGTTGAAATTATTGCCTGCAGACCTAATTAAAGTTAATGTGTCTAATGTAAATATGGATTTATCTAACTTGAAAAATAAAGATGCTAGTGTAAATATTAGAGTATTAGGTATGATATGGAATCCTGTAAAGGATATTTTCAGTTTTGTTTATGATTTTAAATTTAATGATTTAAATAATCTTACAAAGCGTCAGGTCTTGCGTGACCTCATGTCAGTTTGTGACCCACTAGGACTTTTATCCCCAATAATTACATGTGGTTTTTTCAACGGACTTGGAGAAATGTTTCTAATTGGGATACTATATTGCCTAAAGTAGATCAGGATCAGTGGAAAGCTTGGTATAGAGACCTAGAGAGTATTCAGGATCTAGAAATTCCACGTTGCTATTTTTCAAAGTCTGATATGGACCTAGTTATGGAGCTACATGTTTTTACAGACTCTAGTGAACTTGCATATTCATGTGTAGCATATTGGAGATGTATTTATCCTGATGGTTCAGTGACTTTATCATTGTTGGGTGGTAAAACTCGCGTATCTCCTTTAAAACCTGTATCGATTCCTCGATTAGAACTGCAAGCAGCTTTGCTCGATTCGAGATACGCACAAACAGTTGTGGAAGAACATCAACGTGTTGTAGCTAGTAGATTCTTTTGGAGTGATTCCAGAACTGTTTTAGCGTGGATTCGAAGCGATGCGCGAAACTATAAACCTTTCGTTGCGAATCGCGTGGGAGAGATTTCGGAGTTAACACAACAACATGAATGGCATTGGGTTCCGTCCGAATTCAATGTTGCTGACGATGCCACTCGGGTTACGGGTTACGTTTGTAAATACTTTTGATGTTTTAGTAGATTGTAATAGATTTAGTAGTTGGCAAAGGTTATTGCGCATAGTAGCAAGACTATATCAATTTTCACGGCTACTTAAATCTAATTCAGACTCTGACATGTTCTGTCAGCGGAGAGGGCTGAGACCGTTACTAGCAGAAGATATAGATAGAGCTGAAAAATATTTATTGCGTATGAGTCAACAAGAGTCGGTTACAGAAGAGTTACATGCATTGCGTTCTGGATGTAAGCTTTCAAAGCAGAGCAAGTGCAAGAATATTGACATCAAAATTGATGGCGACGGCTTACTTCGATTGCGGGGAAGAATTGGAGCTGCTGCACTCCTACTAAAGAGCCTGTTCTTCTGGATGGTCGACATCATCTTGTGAAGCTTCTCATAAGAGATTTTCATGTTTGGGCTAACCATACCAGCAATGAGACCGTTGTCAATGAAGTCAAGCAACGTTACTGGGTTCTGAGACTTCGGCCAACAGTAAGAGTCATTGCCAGAGACTGTAAATTTTGTAAGGTGAGAACAACTTCTGCCATGGTTCGACAAATTGGAGATTTGCCTGACATACGTTTGGAACACCATGTTCGACCTTTCTGAAACGTGGGACTCGACTATTTTGGTCCAGTGGAAGTCACGGTGAAGCGGTCTAAAGAAAAACGCTACGTGGCGCTTTTCACATGTTTAGTCGTCAGAGCTGTGCATCTCGAGATAGTTGGTAGCTTGACTTCAGATGCTGCAATAATGGCACTTCGTCGATTTATGGCACGTCGCGGCTGTCCGTCTGTTATTCTCTCAGATAACGGAACCGCTTTTGTGGGAGCAGACAGAGAACTGCGCAAATCTTGGGAGGAAATGGACCATACCCAGATTTTTGACTTCGCGGCTTCAAAAAGGATAACATGAAAGTTTATTCCACCTGCGTCTCCTTTTATGGGTGGGGCGTGGGAGCGCCTCGTGAAGAGTGTTAAACTAGCGTTATCAGCCACATTAAAATCTAGATCACCTCGAGAAGAAGTCCTTGTAACGTTGTTGTACGAAGCTGAGTACATAGTCAATTCACGCCCTTTAACTCAAGTGGCGGTAGATATCGGCACAGCTGAAGCCCTGACTCCCAATCATTTTCTCATTGGTTCCTCATCCATGCTCCAGAGAACTCCAACCTTGGACGACCGAGATTTATTAAGACGATCAGATTTAGCATGTCGACTTGCAGACCATTTTTGGACTCGATGGGTCCGTGAATACTTGCCGTATTTAGTGCCTAGATGTTGCGCTGCTAATGGAAATCCTTTGCCAAACCAAATTTCCGTTGGGGACGTTGTGCTAATATGTGATAGCAATTTACCTAGAGGGTTGTGGCCCCGTGGTAAAATTATTCGAGTTTATTTCGGTAAAGATAACATTGTTAGAGTCGCAGACGTTGAGACAGTTGGTGGTGTCCTCAAACGTCCCATACGGAAATTAGTTAAGATAAGTTAGTGGTAGTTAGTGGTTTTTTGTTTTTTTTTTAATCTGCAGTTAATGAGTAGTTATGTTTTGCTTTTAAATGTACGGTGTATTCGCCTTTTATGTTTTTTGTAAGACTGTTGCCTTACGGAGAGGGCTATGTCGGCGATAGAACCGTACTGGCTGAATTTATGTTGGAATGGACTTGACAGATGTTGTCATTATTGGTCGCTAAGAGATTTTTGTTAGATTTTTCGTGGATTTTTCTTTATCAGTTTTTTATGGTTTTTTATAAATATTTTGTATAAAAATATGCAAAATATACCGATTCAATAATTATTTACGAGTTTCCTTTGCCATCGCCTACAGTTATCAGTATCTAAGAGTTCTGTGGTTTTGTTCTCCAGAGCTCGTCTTCCTCCTCCGATATCTGTTTACTATAATCATCAACTCATGCCTGTTAAAAATGAAATAAAATTCTTAGGTGTAACCTTAGATGCTAAAGTCTCTGGCCTAGCACATTGTTATAGTATTGCAGCTAAATGTGAACGCTCTCTAAATATTCTCCGATGTCTCTCGGGAGTTTGGTGGGGATCTCATCCATTAACATTAAAACTTTTGTATAATGCTCTTATTAGATCAGTCTTTGATTACGGAAGCTTTCTGCTAGAACCATGTAGTACAGTTGGCTTAAATAAACTAGATGGAATTCAATCTAAAGCTCTTCGCATAGTTACCGGCGCAATGAAATCAAGTCCAATAAATGCATTGCAAGTGGAATGCGTAGAACCACCTTTATATTTACGACGGCAGTTTTTGAGATCGGCAGATCGATTTCTCTATCGGTCTTAACAATTTTCTAAGCATCCCTTATATTTAAAATTACAGACTTTGTTAAAAAAGATTGAAAAATCTTCATATTGGACACATAAATCACTTCCTTGTTTAATTGTTAGTTATAAAAAATTTCTTTTTCTTCATGCTCCTACACATAGGTCACAGTACTTGCCACTGTTTTGTTCTAATTACAATGCATTGACAATTTCTCCGAAAATATTTCTTGATTTAAATATCCAATATCCAAAAATGAGTTGGCATCTAAAAATGACCTTTATTTTATTATTGATCTGCATTGGCCTGACTACCATTATATTTATTGTGATGCATCTAAGCATACACCGGTGAGCACGGTAGCAGTAGGAGTATATCATCAACAAATTAAAATTGTTAAAAAAATTAAATTGCCACCTGAAACTTCCGTATTCACCGGGGAATGTTTCGGTTTGTTGAAATCCCTCGAATATATAATTTTGATGAAACTTAAAAAGAGTGTTACCTATTTTTTCTGACTCGAAAAGTGCTTTACAAGCTTTACAGAAATTACCTTTTAAATCATGCATGAGTACTCCAATTATCATTGAATGCAGATCATTGTTATAAAATGTCAGGATCTAGACTTAGAAGTCATGCTGGCTTGGATCCCAAGTCACAAGAATATTCCTGGGAACGAGATTGCTGACAGATTGGTCAAGGAAGCTGTGAGTTGTGGTGATATGTTCCCATATAAGAACTTTGTTCATGATCTCCTCTCTTTGCCCAAAGCTCAATTAGATAACGCATGACAGGATTTGTGGCAGAACAGTAATAAGTGTCAATCTTATAAACGTATACAATCTTGTATACCATCTAAGCCTTGGTTTCATAAATTTAAATTTTGTAAAAAAGTTACTTCAATCATTATAAGAATGCGATTGGGACAAGTTTGTACTCCGCAACATCTTTTTAGATTTGGTATTGTTAATGATAACTTGTGTGATTGTGGGAATGATGTAGGGGATTTAAACCATATGTTTTTTTCCTGCCCATCTCACGATTGCTCCTCTTTCCTATCTGCTCTTTTATCCTCACGTGTTCCTCTCCCGATAAATATATCCACCTTATTACAGTCTTTGAAATATGACATACCGTCAACCGCCGTATCTTCGCCTAGTTTTTGCATATTTTTGACACCTTTTTGAATTTTCCCGCCAAATAGTAAAATTTTGAATGATTGTGCTGAGGGGGATCCACCATTCAGATGAGCGCTTTTCTGATCCGTATGTGACATTTCTCCTACAAGTCAAGATTTGAAAGATATAGCCGTTTAAAAATTGTAGGCAAAGTTAGGGTCTTTTTCCAAACTTCGCCTGAATCGATTATTTTGAAAAAAAATAATGAAAACAAAAAAATACCTACATATATGCTTTTATAATTGAAATTCAAATGTTGTGCCTTTTAGCTAACAACCACAGTAGTAGGTAAAATTTTTTTAAGAAAGGTAGGCGAAGTTATGCCGGCTTTGATAGGAATCACGAACAAAATCTAGGGTTGTGTGTCACTAAATATACATTTAAAAATAAATATATTTTGATTACTTATATCAAAATATATTATATATCCGCTATTTATAAGTAACTATATTTTGATTTTTTGAAATAAAATTGGGTGCATTTAAATAATTCACAATATTTTTTATTAATAAATTTAGACAAAACATCGAATAGATAGTAAAGCAAAGTATATACCTAATTATCATTTATTGAGACTCATATTTTTAAAGCAAGACTTATTACTTACGTAGTTTACACAAAAATCGGTAGGACGGTCCACGGTATACCAAGCTATAGCAAATCATTTATTGAACAACAATATCAACATTTAAATTATATGTTTACAACCTAATTTTGTTTTGTTAATGCGATGTATACTTTGAAATAATATTTATTACTTTAAAAATTTTTTACATAAAATATATATCTGATCCTAATTTTCCTCGAAATTTCGGAATCCCCATAACCTTCTTTTATCCCACGAAACGTTTCCCTACCTTTTAAACACATGTAGTGGCAAATGCACAAATCGGGCGTGTTCGGGTAGCCTGTGGTGGCGTTTTTAGCATTATCAAAATTGGCGTTGATGTAAAGCGTTCGGTTAGAAGGTTATGACATTTTTGCCATTTTTGCCATTTTTGCTCCACACCCTAACCGAACGCTACATTATCAATATGTCAATGTCATAAGCTATTATAACCTAAATTTATTTTCAGTTTCCAGATTCTGGATGTATTATGACGTAATAAGCTCGCTTCATGATTAACGATCATTAATTTCCATAAATAATGAAAATAAAATTTATTTCATTTAAACTTATTCAATCCTGTCAAAAATTTTACGTTTAGTAAACGTCAAAAATCTTATATGTCAAAAACTTCCACTTTTGACCCTCTTCAGGCGTGTTCGGGTAGCCTGTGGTGGCGTTTTTAGCGTTATCAAAATTGGCGTTGATGTAAAGCGTTCGGTTAGAAGGTTATGAAATTTTTGGCATTTTTGCTCCACACCCTAACCGAACGCTATATTATCAATATTTTCATTTTATTTTATTTTATTTCTTAGGCTCACAAAACAGGTTACAATCGTAATATTAGAAGTAACAAATTATTAGAACTGAACAAGATCATAACCCTAACTTATGTGTGCACAACAAGTTCAAAATTACAAGAAATCTTAGGCGGTAAGTAATGTAATTAGTTTTATTGGTAAGGTAGGTATTATATTCTTATACTATAGTTCGAGTTGTTAGTTGTTGTTAGAACATTATATTATATTATATTATATATTATATTTCAAAAAGAAAAAGATGTTTTATACATTCTAGGTCCCAATTTATGTCATTAAAATTTCCTAATGACATAATATTTTTCGTATTTGTGTTTTAAAATGTGTTAAGTTAGGCTGAAATATGTCCAAGGAAGCGTGTTCGGCGACAGTATCATTATAAAGGCGGCACATTCGTGTTATGGGATTGTAGAAGGAGGTATTATTTATGTAAAGGACATGTCCTTTTTTGGGCCACATATTTTAAACACCACAACTTAATTTTTTTTGTATAGAGTTCTTAAAATCTTACACTTTTAAGAAAAAATTAGACCGTTTTAGCCCTGCAAATCAGAGAAAAAATTAATTGTTTTCAAACTAACGTTACGTGAAATGGAACAGAATTTGTCAAATAGTGTGTAAAGGAACCACAAAAAAAGCTATGGCACGAATGAGTTTGGCCAAATGAGTGATACCAGAGCCGTAAAAATAGTAAAAAAAAGTCTATACAAGAGACGTTATTAAATCGTAACTTACCGGCACCTCTGTCTTATTTAGTTTTGCGTCTGTTATTCTATTAAATATGTAATAAACTGGGTACCACACCTGCTTAACACCTGAACTGAAGTCGAACACAACATCTGGAATCTGGACTACACATCCCACCGGATGTTCAGTCCCAACCCTATTTGATGTTCTCACAACGTATGTGAAATATCCATGGACCAAAAGATGTAAATCTACCATTTTACCCAGTGTTGCCAAATTCAGAGGATTTCCCTAAATCCTAGGGGTTTTTGCAGGTCTTTGAGGTTTTTTGGAGGTTTTGATATCACGAAATTTATCTAGGGGATTTTCTGAAGGTTTTCTACTATTCTAACCAAATGGCAAATTCCTTTTTATATCAGACAAGACCGACAATTTATTCACCAAATAGAATGAATGGGACACTAAAACTTACGAGTATTAGCTGGCAACACATTATGTTACCATTGAACTGTCTTGTTTATCATAATTCCGGCTAAAAGACTGTTTTCCACAGCCTCACACAGACATTTATAACGAAAAATCCGAATCGACAGACACACGGCTATGTATGTGAAATAAATTAAAATAGGTAATTTGAAGAAAACTTCTAAGTTTTTTATTGTCAATATTAGAAAGCTTATGTATATGACATGGCCAAAATAGTCAGAGGTTTTTTATCAACCAAACTGGAGAAACTAGGGGTTTTTTAAATGTATTTGGGGGGGAAGGTGGAAAAAATCTGGCAACACTGATTTTACCATTCGTTCCTAACCGGTAGCTGGTGCATAACAGAAAGGATCGATTGTATGCGGTACTCATATTGAATTAAAATAAATCACTCACAAGCGCGGATCCAGCCCTCGTAATAGTTTGTGGTCACAAACACCCGAAAATACATACAAAACCATTGCCCTGACAAAGATTCATTGTTTTTTTTTTGTATTAGATATAGTGTCATCAGCCTATAGTTCCTAAAAGACCTTAAAAGTGTGATGTCACAAGTATATTTCTTTTTTGTTTGCTTGTGGGTTAAGTGATTCGCGAATGAAAGGGAGATAAAGCTCAAATGCGATTTGATACATTTATGCTCTATCTCCCAGAGTGTAAAATTGGGAAGTGGGATGATGGCAAGGGTGCGCTGGGTGTTATGATGAACAGAAGTGTTGTTAGGAAGGATGGAAGGAAGAAAGGAAGCAAAAAGAAGGGAGAGAGGGTTTCTGACGAACATCACAAGTATATTAGGGTTGTGGGCATGCCCATCGTGCCCACAACGGTGGATCCGCGCTTGACACTCAATATTATGATGCTGTTGTTACCCTCTAAAATAGACAAAGATTAGAGTGTAGCTAATTGGCTTTATAGGATAATCAAACATTGTAACTTCTTATGCATATAATACTTAATAAACATGTTACATGATTATTATAAAATAAAACAATGGTTTTTTTGCAATGTTTATTTTAATCAATTCAATTTATTCCAAACAAATAACTGACAATATCTGTATAAAATATCTAGATCAATAAATATGAATGCTTAAATACAAAACTAAAAACTGTTTTAAAAGCATGAAATTCCTCATTTGAATATGGAATTATTATCTATATCTCATGAGTTTATTTTAGATTCTTTTCTGCCATTTATTTAACTTGAACCTGGTTTAATTTGCACAATGTTTAATCTGGCTTTTTTGCTAATATTGCTACGAAGGATCACCAACTCCTAGATAAATCATTTTTAACATTCAATTTGTAGCAGACAGTTCCATTATCTGATACATTGTTGATAACAGGAAAAACAAAAGCGAGGCAATGCAATACTGACTATACTTATATTTAAAAAAAAATATTACTGTCAATAATCATCAAGAGATGATGATGGCACACTTTTGCTTCCCACATTGTCACAATTAGGCACAAAACAATGGGTTGATGTATCAGAAGTGCGCCTGTAGTCTTGAAGTGTTAAAGTGTTTGAAACAGATTTAACATCAAATGTATCAAAGCTAGGTTGACTAAGGTCAGGAACAGAGCTTGACCTGCTTTCTGATGCTTTGCCTTCGTCATTAAGTTCAGGTCCAATATGTTGGTGAGCTTCGCCAGCATGCATTACAAGCACGAGCATTAATGGGAACCTAAAAATGATCAGTTTTATTAGACTTTACTATAGACATAAACATAAAATAAATGCAATATTGCTTTTTTGCTTAAATGGTCAATAAGAGGTGCTTCATTCTAGAACAAGTAGGTATAGTAAGTGTAAGAATATGAATAAAATTGATTAAAATAATATTATGTTATAGTCAATTAATGCAATGATTTATATAAGGATGCTGATAAAATAAAACTTACCAGATGTGGGTTAATTATAGTTACTATAAAATGTATTCAGCCGTCCCAATGTGTCATCATCATCATCATCATTTCAGCCAAGAGACACCCACAGCTGGACATAGGCCTATAGGCATAGGCACATAAACAATGTGTACATAATGGCAATGATTGTCAGCCTATTTTCCTTGATATTGATATTCTACAACATATACAAACTGACTGGTGCCCTATTTGTCAGTCTCCAATATTGCATCGACCTCTGATAGTTAATTCCAATTACAAAAGTTCAAAGCACTCTTGGCATAGATAATTTCCATCTACTACCTGAAATATAGGTTATTAAGAGGTCAATTAGAAGAAAAAGCTAATAGAATTGCAAATAAATTAAGTTTTTGTTTACTATGACATTACCTCACGCATGTTCAGTCCATTTTTCAATAATGGATACATATAGTCTTGGCTCATATCCATTACATTGTAATGATAATGTTGATTTGAAACATTAATATTACAGATAGTGCAGTGTGCCATAGTGGAAATTGCCTGAAAAAGTTTATAAGCATTAGGTAATAAAAAACTATAAATTATCTTTAATTTATTATTTGATATAACATACTTTCTATGTTGGCTCGTATGATGGCTCAATTTGTATTTTGTAGTATCGGCAATACTCACATTCAATTTTCGTTCAGGGTAACAGGTTATAAAATCAAACGGTATCCAAATCGAAAAGATCAGTGAGAAAGCCAATATATATCCAGTTCATGTACGAAATCGAGAAGTCCATAAAGAATAGCTAGGTATGTGTAAAAGAGCATTAAAATCACCAAAACGGAAAACACAAAACAACCACCAAACTAACAACCACAACAACAAACCTTAATTATTTAATTAACCTCAAACATTTTTTGACATTGACAACGACGCGACGTCAAAATGTTTTTTTTTTACTGTACTTACATGCTATAAAATTCGTGCAGTGTTGCTGCTATAATAAGAAAAAAACGAATATTCAAATTCAATTTTTGAAAAAATGCAGGGGTCTACAATTTTTATTTTTGTGGTTTTACTTTCTTTTCATAAAGTTTAACCCTTCCCTGGAGGTTGAAGTTGTTTAGAAACTTAAATTTATAAAAAACCAGGCTCCATACAAATCGAGGACATCTCCTTTGGAGGAGAAATATTTTAGGTGATGGTTTGCGAGCATTGAATTTGGTTCTTATATTAAAGAGGGAAAGAAGAGAAGGACTATCAATGTTCGAATGTATGATCTTATATAGGCAGATCAGCTCTGCAATTTTCCTTCTAGACTCTAAGGAAACTAATTTGAATTTTTTAAGTCGACATACATATGACCTATGCTCTCGTCCCAGGTGGAGTCTGTGACAGAGCATATTTAAAAATTTCTTTTGAACCCTTTCAATCTTATTACTATGCACTGCATAATAAGGAGACCAAATTACTGAACCGTATTCAAGTACGCTTCTGATAAGTGAGCAGTATAAGTGTACGTATACCTGTTGATTTTTGAAACCCTTTGTGCAGCGGGATATAAATCCAAGTAATTTACAACATCTATCAAAGATATAGTCACAGTGAGCATGAAAGGTCAACTTCTCATCAAAATATACCCCAAGATCCCTAACGACTGACTTACGTTCAAGTGTGTTATTTTCTAACGAGTATTCAAAAGTAGTTTTATTTTTTATGTTTGTGAAAGAAATAACAAAACATTTGTCAACATTTAGGACCATCCTGTTTTTGATGCACCAACTAGCTACTCGCGATAGGTTTAAGTTCAAATTAACACAGTCATCTACGTCTTTAATTACGGAGTATATTTTAAGGTCATCGGCATAGAGTAAGCTGGGGCATGTGAGTTCTTGAACCAAATCATTGATAAAAATTACAAACAGGAGAGGGCCCAGATGAGACCCCTGGGGTACACCCGAGGTAATAGTTAACGGCGTGGACAGATGGCCTTTCACACTCACCAGCTGACTTCTGTTCTGTAGGTAAGATTTGACCCATCTTAAAAGATTCCCATGTATGCCATAGCTCTCTAGCTTTTGGCAAAGAATGGAGTGATTAACTTTATCAAAAGCCTTTGAGAAATCTGTATATACAGCATCGACCTGACCTCTCTTAGCAAAGGCACCACAAAGATAGTTTTTGTATTCTAAAAGGTTACTTACGGTTGATCTCTTCCCCACAAAACCATGCTGCCTTGGTGATAAGAAATTTATGAAGTGCGAGTAAAAAGTATCGTATAGGACGGACTCGAATATTTTAGCAAAGGTCGACAGACCACTTATTTTCCTGTAATTTGTGCACTGATCTTTAGAGCCTGATTTGTGTATTGGGGTTACATAAGCCACCTTCCAGATAGAGGGGAATGTACCGGAGCTAAGGGACAGATTGAACAAAATGCTAAGTGGCTGGCTGAGTTCATTGCAGCATATCTTTATGAAAGAGGGAGGAATCCCATCTGGCCCAGGTCCCTTGCTTTGATCAAGATTTTGAATAGTTTTAATAACATTTTCCAAGCCCACTGCGGCCTCACTTAAACAGAGGTTATGGGGGGGAATATCAAAGCAACCAGTTGAGTCTGTGTGTTTATCAAAGACAGAACCGAAGTAGTTTGAAAACAATTCACATATTTCCTTGGCGTCTGAGGACACTTCGTCACCATACTTCATGGTCAGCGGAATAGAGTTAGAACCCTTGTTGTCGTTAACGTATCTCCAGAAATGTCTTATATTAATAGAGTCTTGTACTGTCGTTATATAGACATCATAACACTCGTCTAGTAGTTTTTTGCATCTTAATCTAATGAGGTCGAAAGTGTCATAGTCCAAGGGGTTGCCGAATTTCTTGTATCGTTTATGGTATTTAGCTTTTTCCTTTAAGGAACGAATAAGGGCTGGGTTAAACCAGGAAGGATACAAGTTTGATTTGACCAATTTCATTGGAGTATGTTTTTTAATAATGTCGTTCAATCTGTCATAGAATAACCCAACGGCGTCGTCAATATTTCGGTCCAGAAAAAGTTTATTCCAATCAACAGAGGCAAGATCGCTTCGAATTGCATCAAAGTCACATCTTTTGAAGTTAGGACGAGGTTTGTTAGCAGGCGTGATGCCTTTGTGAGTGGAATTTGAGAGCTGTACATCTATGTCAATTAGAAGTGGAGGGTGATGATTATCAGTGCGACTCAACGCAGTGGCACCGTACACTTTTAACGTGTTTAATGTCGATAGCACTAGGTCAAGGTATCTGTTATTCATATTTGGTATATTATTAAATTGAACAAAATTACATAAAGATATGGTTTCTAGAAGAAGTTCAGATTTGGGATCTTGTGCTGGTGTAGGTAACATATGATCAAAATTATTAGATTTTGACCAGTGGATATTAGGGGTATTAAAATCGCCAATAAATACAAAATTAGTGTCATCTTTCGCATTTAACACTCTCCCTTGGAGATTAGAATAAAAGGATTTTAATTTTGAAATTTCAAGATCAGGAGGTAAATAGCATAAGCAGATTATAAGAGTCCTGCGATTATGGCTATCAACAATACTTAACCAAAGATCTTCGACTTCGCTTTCCCACTCGAACAAGCGAGTAGTTCTATAATGTTTTTTGATAGCAATCGCAACTCCTCCTCCCTCCGTTTTACTAATTGTGGTCGTACAACGGTCCCTACGAAATACTAAGTATCGAGAATCGGAAAATTCAGCATCAAAAACGCTATGATTGAGATTTGTTTCAGCGAGACAAATAACATCATAATTACAATTTAACACATTAAGATACAATTCCTTTAATTTACTTCGAATTCTATTTACGTTTTGATAGTACACAATCATTGTCGTTAGAAGTAAAAAATCCAAATAAAAGTACTAGACCTAAAGAATAAAAAATTATGGATGACATTAATATCTAATATATGTATATGTACAATATTGAATTTTACTTAGACTATTGAAATTTTTAATTAATATGGAATTTGACTGATCGTCCCATCGCACATATATTTTTCCGAACTTCACCCAAACGTATTTATATTGTTTATTTCTGGCTTCCTTTCTTGTTTCAGCATACAGTTGTTTGCACTCCGGAGATATGTGTTCCGTTATGTAGATCCTCGACTTTTCGCCGGTGAGGCCGAGGTGCGTGGTGTTGAGCATCTGGCTGACGTCATTAGATTTTGATTTGTTGAAGCGTCTCGCTAGCGACAAGACCGTATCCCGAAGCCGCGGAGAGGATAGGGTAACTAAAACATTTCTGGGTCTAGTTGATTTAGGGTCCATTTTTGCAACTCTTCTGCATGCCACAACGTTAGTTTCATCGATTGTTAGACCGATAGACGAGCATAGTTGTTTAAAAAGTTGAACTACATTCTCTGATCGAGTTTCAGGGACAGCCTGTAATTCAAGGTTGTAACTGCGGGACATGCCCTCAATGGAGGCAACACGGCCTTTAAGGCTGCTTACTTCTGACTGTAATAAGTTATTTTGGTTTTCTAATTTTTTAATGAGGTCATTTTTATTTGATATTTCCGTTTTTAGGGTCATTTGCTCTGCTTGAAGAAAGTCCGTAGTGGCTGTAAAATTACTCTCGAGGTCTTGCACGACATTCTTAATTTCGGACTGCACCATTTTTCTTACATCTTCCTGGATAGCAGCTCTGAACGACTGCATAAAGGTTGTAAGGGAGCCTTCCAGCTTTGTTTCTATTATAGATGATACCGAAGTTTGAATTTTTTCATCTAATAAGTTGCTAATTTTGTTCATAGTAACAGTATCATCATTGAGCGACGGATTTTGCGCGCTAATGTTGTCATTGTTTTGAGTAAAAGAGGTATTTCTGCGCATGTGATCGTTCAGGTTCAAACAATCAACAGACATCGTGCTGTCGTTCAGTATAGAGCAATCAAATTGCCTCCGTACCGGCGTGTCGTCGTTTTTACGGCGAGATGTTACATTAGCACAGGGCGGACAGCGCCAGTTTTGTTTTAATTCAATTAAATTAGCTTTGAAATAAGAATCAGATATATTGTTGCATAGGTAATGGTAGTCCCCTCCGCACTGCGTGCATTTCAAATGATCAGTATCAGAGTTTATCAAAGTGTTACACGCTAGACACTTCATGTTATATCGGATTTGTTTCCGAAACTCAAATCTAGGCCTAAATGTGCCGTCGGAAAGATGCGTTATTTTCAATAGGCGGAGCAAATATTGACCGCGTCCACAAACCTCGATTTCAATAGGAATTGGAAATATATAATTGTCGCCAATTACTGTCCTGTTCTAACACGCAGGTGCAATGAGCAAGAAGCAAGCAACGATCTATGATAGTGAGTAAGCAAGTAGTTCAGTATTTATTGATTAGATGGCGCTGGTGACAAGTTATGTATCATTTAACGACAGTTTACGATTTTTTCCCAAAAATGACCGGTGTTCGTCTTAGAAATGCTCAATGATTAATCGTTATACTCTGAGTAACCACCCAACATAATCAAAGAGCCGCCACATACACAAGAAGTCAATATTTTTGTACCCACACGATAACGACGACCAGAAACACCGCTTGTCACAGTGCTTCCAAAATTTCCAAATATTTTTCACAGTGTCTCGTTTTGGTACATTTATTTATAGGTATGTTTTAATGTTCAAACTTTACTGTTGAATAATACTTGCCACTGTTATAGTTTTCAATCACTTTATGACCGGGAAATTGTCCAGAAGAATTCACAGCCACTGACCCGTTTGAAATTCTGTGAAATTATTCAAGATACTGTCTTCTTCGCATGGATAATAATTATGCACTGAAATTAATATATTCTTCACGAGAAAATGTATGATTTACAATGATAGTAACACGATAAATAAATTTAAATCAGCTATACACTAAGTCAAACATGTTTGAGGCTACTACCGCCATCTATGGCTTATGCGCTGTGCTTATGTAATATGTCAAAGTCATAAGCTATTATAACCTAAATTTATTTTCAGTTTCCAGATTCTGGATGTATTATGATGTAATAAGCTCGCTTCATGATTAACGATCATTAATTTCCATAAATAATGATAATAAAATTTATTTCGTTAAAACTTATTCAATCGTGTCAAAAATTTTACGTTTAGTAAACATCAAAAATCTTAAATGTCAAAAACTGCCACTTTTGACCCTCTTCGATAGCTGGGGCGAAATCGGTAGTTCACAATGCCATTTTTGACATTTTTTCAGCTATCCGAACGGTTGAAGTAAACAGATAAAAATGCAATTTTTGTTCACATTTCTTATAACCGAACCTCAGAAGAATAACTAAAGCATAGAAACCTAGCAAAAATAGCTACTGAACTTAATATATTTGACTCACTTTGACATTAGGCGCTGCTAATAGAAGTTAGACAGAGACACGTATATGCAAGATGTTTCGAAATTTTGTAGGTCGTCACTAATTCTCGCTTGTCAGTTCTTCTCCCAGTGATGTCGTGCTCATCACTCACCTAGTTTCAACGTCGATAATTATATTATGTAGGTATTTAATAGATCCCTAATACTAAAATGTCTTTATTACGAGAAATATAACATAAATAATTAAGGGTAGATTTTCTTATGTAACTTATCCAGCTAATAGCTGCTGTGTCTCTTTGGTATGGTCAGGCTGGCCGTTCATGAGACTAAAAGCGGGAAGTGCGAGTCGGACTCGCCCACCGAGGGTCCCGTATAAAATTGTAGGTTATACTTTAAATAGAGACTAAATTTTTTATGATTTAATTAGAAATGTGGAGTTTGAGATTTTCCCTGACTTGTAGTGTAAGACTATATAACTTCACAAATTTCATAGTTCTAGCTAGATCAACGAAAAGTACCCTATTCATTTTGATGCCCGTGAGAATGTCGAAATATACGTTTTTGGTGACATAAACGGCCGTACCTTTTTTTGTTAACTTAGAAGTTTGATTTTTTCACATCTTCAAGGGACTTGTTAGTGTAGAACTGAGTAATTATATGGTTTTAATTTCAACTCGATACCTTCACGCGTTTCCAATATAGTCTTGACAGACAAACGGACAATAAAGTGATCCTATAATGGTTCAGTGTTTCTTTTGAGGTACGGAACCCTAAAATTTGGACTATTTAAGTGACGGGTATTTCCCGTTATCTAAAATGTTGGAATTTTTCTATTGCAGAGATTCACAAATTCTATAGGAAGGAAATCGAAGACACACTGCTTTTATTTCATCGCTTAGATTTAATTCATTTTTTATCGCATCGCTTAGAGGTACTTGAGGTTAATCTCATATTTAATTTACTTACCCGAAAATTTAACCCTCATGGATTTTGAACCTTGGATAAATTCGTGAATGCTAAAACTACTATTTGTACATATACTTGGAAATTAAACTAAAAACATTAACATTTGACCATACTTTATTATTAAGACATTTTTCGATAGATTTATTACGCTTGATGTGCGGCCGGGCTTAGTTAGAATGTAAATTTTCCGAAGGCGGCGTTTTGATATTTTACCTTTTTGACTCTTTCTGTTCTTTTCTTGATCTAATATTTTAATTCTTAGAAAAAAATCATCTGAACTGGTTGTTCTTGGCATCAGTGTCAAGGATTCCTTAAAGAAATAGTTAAGAAATTAAATACGTTTTTATTTTCATAAATAATATTTTAGTTTAAAGATTTCCTTTCATTAAATAACTTAACTTACGTCATGACGTCTCCATTTCATAGTTTTACTACTAAGTACATACAAAATTAATCTGATGGAAAATATCTGGAGCAAATTTGACAATGCTTTCTTGGACTCCAATTTCGTCTGACAATACACTTTATCCATATTTTTTTATACATTGTCTTTAGGAAATCTGTAAAATAAAAATATCGACAAAATTTTACAACACTACGCATGATCAAGAAAACCTCAAAGTAATTTTCTAAAAATCGCTAAAACATAAAAGTGAAGTACGTACGTATTGTTTTTCTACAAAATGATTCAGCGATATTTCATATGTATATAAGTGTACTTATTAGCTCACATTCAAGTAACAATATGAGAAAACATGCCAATTTAAGGTCAATAAATTTTGATTGTTTTCCTTTCGCGACGAATGAGACTTGCAGCCCCAAACTACACAAGACATTGTGTTACGGAGTGCACAAACACACACTATTTGTAAATACCTAAAGAATTCTTGCTTTCTAATCACTTAAATATTAATAAAATATCATCAAAATATTACTAGCCACGGGACGCACAAACAAATATTATACGAACAATTCAAATAGTTCAAACTCGGATGGTCTATCTTCGATACAAGCTTAGATAAAGAATGAATAGATAGGACGTGACCGTATACCCGTAAGGGACAGACATAGATGACGTCATACCTACCTAAAGTAGACGGGTATACCAGTGTTGCTTTAAGTTTTACCCTACTTTATGTTTATAGTGGCTTTTACCACTATAAACATAAAGTAGGGTTGATTGATCTACGTATTTTTTTTGAGACATTTTAATGAGCGCCCCTCGCTCAATAATATGTCTCAAAAAATAATAGTGGGAGGAAGTTGCGATTTTTTTTATTGAATTCTTCATTCAACCTTCGCCGCAGTCTAAAGTTATTTACACTTTTAAATAAAACTACACTTTTCGGATTTACTCGAGTATATTTCGTTTTAAAACATTTTACTATTATTTATTTAAGCTATTATGTAAACATCTTTACAAATATAAGAAAAAATATTAGGAATCATCATCATCATCCACACGCGTCCACTGCTGGACATAGGCCTCTCCAAGTGCTCGCCACTGAGCACGATCCGCGACCACTCGCTTCCAGCTTTTGCCAGCTAGGTACCTAGCGAAGATCGTCGCTCGATTAAGAATACAGCGGGCAATAATCATTGTTTTTTCATTATCTCTGCAGTTTATTTAAAATCCAATATTTACACATTTACTAAATATTTGTGAAGATTTAGAAAATATATAATATTAAATTTTAAATAAACATTTTCTAAAATTAGATTTCAATAGCACCGTTATTGTCATCGAATAAAGGACTTCGGCTTACAGAGATAAAATTCACTACAATACAGGTAAAAATTCACTTGGGCTGGGTAAGTTCAAGAATTGAACTACTGATACCGCACTCAATATGGTGCTGAAAGCCCAAAGTTGGTAAGCTTGCTCACAATGTGGAAAAAAGATCTGGCAAAGAACGCAAGATGCCGATGTAGATAGCTGGTTATTCTTAGTTGCCCGTGTTGCCACCCCCAACCTCGCCCCCGCTGGCGGCAACTTGGAAATAGCGCAGGACAAGACCAATTTGTAGATCTCTGAGGAAGATTATGTTCTGTCAAGTACCTATATAATTAATTAGAAACACCTGTTCGGTGCATAGAGCTATATCTACATCCTATGTGTTCTTGTTAAATATTCAGACAAAGTAGAGATATGACTTATTTCATTTGGATTAAGCCAGATTACTAGCTGTGGCACAAAATTGCTAATAAATCACAAACATTTTCTAGAGGCTGTCTACTCTTCGCCACTCACCAGCTGTTTTTGGGTGTGGTAAACACGTATTAAATTGCTTACGTACAAACTCATATGCCTTTGAACTTAAAAAGTGTAAGCACAGCGCGAATTTCCTTAAAGGTTCAGAATACTTTCTTTGGTCAACTCCTAAAAATCTTTTCAGAAAATCTCTATTGGTTCCTCCTACAGTATCTAAAATGTCCAACTACTAATTTTGCATCATTAACTTACACTTCAAATCACTTGACACATTTTCAAGTGTGACTACTTTTTTTCCCAATCGTCTAAGCGATTGACGCACTGGCCGTAGTTTTTTATTTGATGACCTCGCTGATTGTTTCAAACCCAGCATTTGAAGCCGCATTTTTCTCTTTCGGGGCGTATTCAAATTTGAACCGAAATCCAACACCGATGCGTCCTGAAACAATATGTATACAGGTAAAAAATAAAAACAGGTTCTAATTTTACAACATTAAAAATATTAATTAATAAATTTTTAAACTGTATCTGTACTAATGGTCAGACTTGTTATATTAATAGAAAATGACCAAAATCAAACCATTAATAATATGTTTGGCCATATCAAAATAGTAGAAAAGGATTTGGTACCTACCCTACCCATGTTAATCCAAAACTGTAAAATAAATTTCGAAATCCCCCATAAAAATAGTTGGGTTTGTAAAAAATAAATTTAGGTTTTGGCTTGATAGGGTATGTACCTTGTAGATATAATATGTATAAGTTACTGACCTGTAAATAAAGTTTAGGAATAGCACCACTCCTAAGAAAAGTGCCTTTTTGTTTTTCTGAATCCACTGTTGTTCAAAATGCTTAGAACACATTCGGGTATGCTTGGTTGGCTGCCAATTCAATCGACCAGTAGCTTTAACCCAACTGTTTTCGAGTAGTTATCTCCGAAGGAAATCTGTTAAATACAGACAAACAAGCAAATGGAAAGTCTCACTTCAAAAGAATTACCTTTGTTATCTAAAATGCTCAAAATTTTATACTTAAATATGTCAATATTAATGTAATACAGAAACTAATATGTGAGTTCCCTTTCACGTAACAAATTACCTACGAATCAAGGAAAAATAGTCGTAGCGTAACTGGTATCATTATAACCCGGCAAAATGTTATACGCGTTGGCTGTATACGTGGCCATATTCTATGGCGACATTCCTAGCTTGTTAGGTTAACAATAACCTTACTACTTAGTTTGAAATTTCAGGTTTAATCCCATAATATGATTGAGAACCATAGTAGAAGGATAAAATATTGCAATATAACTTGTATTTATAATTTAAAAAATAGTTTTGGCGCTTTTTATTGACACAATTTAGGTCTTACCTGTAAAAGGTTATATTTTCCTGTTTTCTAGCACTATCACTATTACAAACTAAAACGGAGCAGTGCACCATGATTTAAATGTTCAAATAGTTCACAACTACACTAATTAAAGTGTTAAATAATTACACAGTAAGCTATAATTCACAGAACAAATTTCTTCCACGTATTTGTTTAGCACCAGACGCTGGTGATAAACAA
Organism: Schoenobius gigantellus; assembly: GCA_963935595.1. Lineage (NCBI taxonomy): Eukaryota > Metazoa > Arthropoda > Insecta > Lepidoptera > Crambidae > Schoenobius > Schoenobius gigantellus. Next base: position 28,599,050 of record OZ012554.1, read on the forward strand.
TCCCCACTACCAGTTTCACCTATATACGGTAACAAGGACAAAAAAAAATGATGCCATCTTCTTCTTTCCTTTGGCAATGTGTATAAGTTTATCTCTTTTCCTCATGTTTGACGGCTTTTATAGCCCATCTATTTCATTCTATATCTATGGATACAAGGTACTATAGAATTTAGTCGTGTTATATATTTTTAACCAATTTTAATATTTTTAACCAAAATGACAATTCAATCAATTCATATACTGACCACCTTGTGATATGCCAAAAGACAAATATTACTCATCTCTTACATTTACACAGTTTTGTGCCGTATGTTAGAAAGAGACAAATAGCACACAATTAATTCTTGTTTTAATCTTCCTTCTATGCTGTAGTGATTGTTCTGAGAACCGAACGCTCCTTGTGTCAATTTTATCATTTTTAACAGTTATTTTTGACATCTCGATGCTATCCGAACGCGCCTGTAAACAGATAAAAATGCAACTTTTGTTCACATTCCTTCCATTGAGATTGACATGTAAGGCGTGTTCGGGTAGCCTGTGGTGGCGTTTTTAGCATTATTAAAATTGGCGTTGATGTAAAGCGTTCGGTTAGAAGGTTATTAAATTTTTGCCATTTTTGCTCCACAACCTAACCGAACACTACATTATCAATATGTCAAAGTCATAAGCTATAACCTAAATTTATTTTCAGTTTCCAGATTCTGGATGTATTATGATGTAATAAGCTCGCTTCATGATTAACGATCATTAATTTCCATAAATAATGAAAATAAAAATTATTTCGTTATAACTTATTCAATCGTGTCAAAAATTTTACGTTTGTAAACGTCAAAAATCTTAAATGTCAAAAACTTCGACTTTTGACCCTCTTCGAGAGCTGGGGCGAAATTGGCAGTTCACAATGCCATTTTTGACATTTTTTCAGCTATCCGAACGGTTGACGTAAACAGATAAAAATGCAACTTTTGTTCACATTTCTTCTAACCGAACGCTCCTTGTGTCAATTTTGTCATTTTTAACAGTTATTTTTGCCATCTCGATGCTATCCGAACGCGCCTATGGAGATGCCCCGTTAAACTGTTCTTTGATATCTTGACACGTATCTATCAAATATCGTTTTGTTTCTTTCTTACAAAAGTGAAAATACATTTGTAGAAAGAGATGCCTACTGTTTCGTCTGTGGCATGTATTTTCTGTGACGTCACAAAAATTGCTTACCATGACCAGTCCGCCCTATTAAGTGCCGAACGAACGTGTGTATTTTGCTTCGGATTTTGACTATTTTTCATAATCTCGAAGTTATTTACAGTAATATTTTAACAGTGCGCCACAATAAAAGACTACAGAATGCCTTCTTGCAATATTATACAATGCGGTGCGAGAAAAAACAAAAATACACCGCAATTAACTCTTCACAAATAAGTAAACCAAATTGTGAAAAATATAATTAGGAATATGTAGTTAAGGTTTCATATTCTGATTTCATTTGCCAATTTACTTGAAGAAGCGTTCAGCAGTAATATTTTTCTTTAATTTTGTAAGAAATGTTATATTTTTGATAATTTACATACATTATTAATGGGCGATAGTGAAGATACCTAAAGAGAAAATTTAATTAGTCTATCGATATATAATATTAAACAGACAGACTTACGTGCCTTAGCCTAGCTCACATGCAGTGACTAAAGTAATATCATTGGAAAGCTTAATAATTGATGAATTATTATCATTGTCAATTAATTTTAGTTTTTTAAAATCCTCAATTTTTCATAATAATTGAACATAATTATAAGGTTTCTACGACAAAGTTTATCATAAACTTTGATTAGTAATTTACCGTACAAAACTAAAAAAAATATTTAAATTACACCCAAATTATCCTACCTACTTGAAAGTAAGTACTTATCGCCTCCCTTAAATAATTTTTTACAAAAAAAAACTATTCCTATTTTTTTTTACAATAACATTTTCTCGCACTTACTTATACAAAGAAAATACACGTCTATTGGTGTAACTTTATAGTCATACTAGCTGACCCGGCGAACTTTGTACCGCTTAAGTTAAATAGTGATCTTTATTATGTTTTTCTTAGAATTTGCGTAGTTCCACAATTTGAAACTGCCTAAATATTTCTGAAACACGATTCTTCAATCAAATTATTACAATGTAGGTCCGTAATGTGCAGCCCCCCTAGACAAGATGTCTTTCGATAATCGCTAACGCAATCGCCTAGTGGACAATGGTATCGATTCTGGCATGATTCTCTAAACCTAAAACTAAATTTGACAACAGTCTCTCCTTGTCATTTTGTATAGAGTATGACAAGGATAGACTGTTGTCAAATTTAGTTTTAGGTTTAGAGAATCATGCCAGAATCGACACCATTGTATGAGATTTGACAATTGCGCTCGAAAGCTAAGTGAGGGCTTATGTCAAATCCCATATATTTTCCTACTAGCGATTGCGTTAGCGATTATCGAAATGCATCTTGTTTAGGGGGGCTGTTCAGCTAAGATCTATTTCCCTAGATATATCGTAGATAAGTGGATTGATGAATTTGTTTAAACTTAAATTTATCGATATTGCACAACTAATACTGAGTACATCACTAGTAAAGGTAGCCATTTTATGTGCCAAAGTTTTGTAGGTAGTCACGCTGATTCTGTAGGTAGGGCCGGTCCATGTATTTGTTAAGTCATTGATTTCTTCTAACCGAACGCTCCTTGTGTCACTGTGGAACACACGTTTGTTTTGACATCTCGATGCTATCCGAACGCGCCTTTTGTTGTGATTTTTTGATGTATAACTAACAAAAATTACGATTTGTTTTGCTTGGTACTGGTAATATAATTTAACAGTAATATAATTTGTGCTGGTACTGCCCCTATTCTGATAAATCGCGGTCGAAATTTTGACTATTCTAAAAAGCTGACGTGATGCTGGCAAAATGTTTTTGTAACAAAAACCATTGCCATCAATAAATTAACTTACTTACTTGGTACTGGTACTTGGTACTCCATTTGTTGTCAATCAGATGAAGTTAAAAATATCTTCGTTTCCTTTTAAGTCGATGTCGTTTATGCATTGCTAGAGTCCAAGTTAATTGTATATTAATTTACAATGGAGTCATCAGATAAATTGAAAACGTCAAAGTATAGGCTTTTTCGATGCGTGGACTGGCTTCAAAAACAAAACAGTCTTAATCTCGACAAAACTAACCAAAAAAATAAGAATGATATAGAGTATATTATAAGAACAACCGCTGATAGGGAAAACTTACCCTCAGAGGCTGAAGATGAGAGTGTCCCAGCTGGTGTGGGTGAATCGAATGTCAAACCTAAGGCTGTGGTATGTTTTTTATAATTCATAATTTATTAAAGAATGTAATTCATGGCGAGTCAACCATTATAACTGTAGTTTTAATTGAAAAATATGGTTTCCAAATAAAGGAAAGCTCTGTGTTTTCTACATACACCTAATTTTTCACGCTCATTTTTCGGCATAGGCTTGAGTTGCCTGGGTTGTCTTACACCAGTGATTAGGAGCCGGTGGATTATTGTCTAGGGAGAGTGGAGCTTTTCAATAATCTACTGCATTTGGACAATACAACGTACGAATATGCCTATTTAATTGATTCCAATCTCAACCTAAATTACGACTTCACAACGTTCAATAAAGGTTCAGACTATTTAAATAAATACAGAATGGAAATAATTTGGAAGGATGATAACACTTTGATGCCATTTGTCTATCAGAGACATGGATCACCACAAATAAACTGGACCTGCTTTGCTTAGAAGGCTACATGCTAGCATCTCATTTTAGTCGATCATACTCTGAAGGTGGAGGAGTGTGTATTCTTTTGAAACGCAAAGTAGATTTTGTTGAACTCAGTGATTTAACCTTTGACTGGTGGCCTGCCCTGAGTGTTGATTTACTGGTGATGTGACGTCTGAGACACGTCATCCAAAATGCGCTGTTTATTCCTCTTACATTCACAATATCGAACAGTTTATGTAATGCCTAAGTAAACCTGACTGTAATTAATATAAATACAAATTAAGTTTAAAAATAAAACAATTTAATAGTGAAATAAACGGTATTTATTTTACTATGACAAAAAAAAATTGAAAAAAACATTAATCGAGAAAAGCGCCTCATTTGCCCATTAAACATAATAAGATATTAACAAAAATGAAATTTTTTATTTACGCCATAACTAAACAACGACGTATATTCAATAGAGATCGAATAAAGTACATATTAGAAAAATCACAACCATCAAAAAATTGCAATTTTTCTTCTTCACACACATGCTTACTTTCATCAAGTTAGGCACATTTTTGAATGATATACGTGCTAAAACAGACTAAAAAGGCGTACTCAATGCCTTTCCAGACTGATTTAACATTATAGCGCAAGTCTTCTTTATCCAGCTGGTACTTGGCGGGCAAGAAGTAGAAGGACTTGGGGGCAAATCCTTTGATCCAATCACTCTCTAGTCAATCTGTGTTACGGCTAACTAAATGCTTTGCTTATTGACTTTATTGGGCAAAAAAATATCAGCGAGATTTTTCTTGCCTATAAAAACCATTGGTTCGATGGAACTCAACCAATTGTGATTGTCTGCCCTTATATTTATTACGATTAGTGCCCTCAATACATTTAGTTAGTTTTTTCTCTTCACCTAAAATACCAATGCCATCTGATCCTTTTCTGTAGTATATGCACTTGTACATATTGTACACATAACACGTAACAGTATCCACTAGCAACACCGGCTTTAGCCCATATTTATTTGGTTTCTGTGGCATGTATAATATAATAAACGAGCATTTAGTCACTACAATACATGTGTCCCCAATGTGTAGTTGCTTTAAGAGAAAAATTCACCAAAAGCTGAAACACTTGCAAGATTGAAGCCAGATTATCCTTTTTCAACTGGAAAGCTGAAAAATAATAGGTAATACGTTGACACCATTGTGACATTTCTTAGACACTATAAAAAATGGCATAATCAGTGATGTGACGACTTAAAGACACCATGAAAAAAATCACTTAGTAACGACCTGATGTCTGTGAGACGGAACAATACCCACAGGATACATGGTAGGCGTGATGCAAGCACAGCGATCACTGATCCATAGAACCGAACGAGATAGGAGGATGTGACACACAGGAGGATGCAACTAAGATTGAGAGAGTTACAACGAAAAAACTATTTGGGGTGTCTGTGAGATGGGCACTTCACCAGTTAAAGGTTAAATAGTATGTCATTGGAGTCTATTATCGAGGTGTGTGCCATTGAAGTCACCACTTACAACTTAATTATAATCAACTTATACTGGCCTGATAGAAAAAGAATGCCTGAAACATTTTTTATACAACTAAAAAAACTCTTACAGCCCTTACAAACAAAATACAATAAAAAACAAGTTGTTTTAGGTGTAGACTTAAATGTAAATGTATTAGAGCAAAATACTACCACAATAAAGTTGTTGGACTTAATGATAAGTTATAACTTCCATCAACTTGTAAAGGAGCCCACTAGAGTAACAAATACTACGACTTCATGTATAGATCTATTGTTTACAAATTTTAAAGTTAACATAATTGAAATATTTGTTAAAGAGTACGGTTTTTCAAACCACAAGGAAGTTTCAGTAAGTGTACGTACCTATACAAAAACCAAATTTAGGTAAGTTAAACCTGGTTCATAGAAAAAAGAAATACAGCGAAAAAAATATACAAAATTTTATATCTAACTAGCTGTGCCCGCGAACTTCGTTTCGCCTTACGATAGATTTCCCGTCATATTTTTCCCGTGGTATTCCCGTCATATTTTTCCTGTGGGAAATATAGCCTATGTTACTCACGAAGGATGTAGCTTTCTAATGGTGAAAGAATTTTTAAAATCGGCCCAGTAGTTATCGAGTTTCCCATAGGAAACAAATATTTTCCCGCGGTAAAAATTATAATATAGCCTATAACCATCAGGGACAATGTAGCATTCTAATGGTAAAAGAGTTTCTCAATTCGAACCAGTAGTTTCTGAGATTTGCGCTTACCAACACATTTTGCGATTCATTTTTATATGTATATACAGGGTGTCCCAAAAAATAGTGTCAAGCGTAAGTCCAGAGTTAGAGCAACTCTTGGAGTACCCGAATCACCCCCATGTATGTTCCGCGATTATTCGTAGTTTTCGAGTAATAATTTTTTTTCTGACTTTTTGAAAATTTTGATCCAAAGAACTTAAAAATTTTAAATAAAAAAAAGTAGAACATATTTTAATGTTTTTCTTTTTGCCACTGAATCATCTTTAGTGCTTCTTTTATGTCTAAAATAATCAGCTTCGTAACTTTAGTGGAAATTTAGAAAACAGTAGTGTAAAGTCAAAATTTGAATGTTAGTGAATAATTACTTAAAAATTCATCTTTAAATTAAAAATCTAAACAGGCGAATTCATGGTTTCTAAGCATGTGTAAAAACTTCTCTAGACTCTCTGCTTTCATAATCATTTAAAAAAAGAAGTACTTAATAGGGCTACTTTGGCTTAAATCGGCCATCAAAGACAGCGAGGTGAAAATTTCATAAAATTTACCAAATTCCTATCAGATGATAAAAAAAAATATCTGGTCTTTTTATAATTTCTAAGGTTCAGATTAATTACAATTTAGCAAAAATTAACTACATGAAACCCATTTTTAAATATTTTTCTCGCGGATCACATCGGTTGTAGTGTTGGATGTAACGCAGTACTTACCTGCTAAAAAATTGCCCGAGTGAGAGGATATGAAAGAGACCGCATTATTGCTATCTCTCTCACTCTCATTGGCGAAATGGATAACTGTAACTGAGGAATGCTATTCTTTGTGACAAGGGGATGAGGCGGGGGGTGTAGTCCGAGCGCCTATTGTGTTCTGGCGCCAGTCGTTTGCCTGCTTTTGTTTGCGCCTTACGTACGATACGCTCATTTGTGATTATTTGACGAACTTTGCTTTCTTTACGGACCTTGAGTGCGATTACGATTTGGTTTTGTGTGAATATGGGATTTTGACAAATTTGGCATTCTTAACGGACTTTTCAAGCTCTTCATTTTGTGATGTCTTTTTCATCGCAAGAATATGCTCTTATGCATTACTTTTATGGATATGCAAGAGGAAATGCTTCTGAAGCAGCCAGGTTGTTCCGGTAGCAAGTACAAAATGGAGGTGGACCTCAGCCTGAAACTTGGCCTGATCATCGCATGATTTTAAGAGTACATAACTCTTACATGGAAGGACGCCTACCAGGTAGAAGATCGGGGCGCCCATCTGAAATGAGTGACCCAGATACTGTCCAATCAGTGGTCGAAGAAGTGGTGAGAGATCCATCAGTTAGTGTAAGAACAATAGAACGTCGAATCGGAATTCCGAAATCACAAGGACATCGAATACTTCATCAAGAGCGTTTTCACCCATATCACATCCAGAAAGTTCAGCAGCTCAAGCCCGCAGACTACCCGAGAAGGGTGGCATTTTGTCAGGAAATGTTACGGAGACAAGCTGAAAACGAAAATTTCTTTAAAAATATTCTATGGACTGATGAATCACATTTTAAGCGATGTGGGGTGTTTAATGCGCATAACTACCATTCGTGGAGTATTGAAAATCCACACCTCACAAGGGAATCTAATTTCCAAGAACAATTTAGTATCAATTTGTTTGTGGTCAGGCATCCTAAACGGACAGCTGATTGGTCCGTTCGAACTACCGGACCGACTGAACAGCGAGGCCTACTTGCAATTTCTACGACGTGATCTCGGCGTCTTATTAGAAGATGTAGACCTATTAACGCGGAGAAATATGATTTTTCAAAACGACGGTGCTCCATGCCATTTTGCTAGAAATGTTAGACAACATTTGTCTGAAACATTTCCAGGCAGATGGATCGGTCGTGGAGGGCCCATTGCGTGGCCGCCACGGTCCCCCGACTTGAACCCCATAGATTTTTTCGTCTGGGGATACTACAAGGAATTAGTATACGCCAAGGACATTACAAACGTCACAGTGTTAAGAACAAAATTAAGACAAGCGGAAGAAACAATAAAAAAGAACAGAATTGCATTTATAAATTTACAAGAAAACTTTTTTAGACGATGTAGAATATGTATTGAGCACGAAGGTCGTCATTTTGAAAACTTTCTTTAAGCGATCGAATAATAAATACTTTGAAAATAATGTTTTGTTTCATTTATTAAGTTATAATAAACCTTCAAAGGTTATTAAAGATGGCAGCAGGAACAGTTATTTTTGACCTTCAAATAATAAATTTTTAGCTTTTCTACAATCATTTTTGGTTTATTAAGAAATAATTGGTATTTAAAAAAAAAATTATTCAGAAGTCGAGTTTTATGAAATTTTCACCTTGCTGTCTTTGATGGCCGATTTAAGCCAAAGTAGCCCTATTAAGTACTTTTTTTTTAAATTATTATGAAAGCAGAGAGTCTAGAGAAGTTTTTACACATACTTAGAAACCATGAATTCGCCTGTTTAGATTTTTAATTTAAAGATGGATTTTTAAGTAATTATTCACTAACATTCAAATTTTGACTTTACACTACTGTTTTCTAAATTTCCACTAAAGTTACGAAGCTGATTATTTTAGACATAAAAGAAGCACTAAAGATAATTCAGTGGCATAAAGAAAAACATTAAAATATGTTCAACTTTTTTTTATTAAAAATTTTTAAGTTCTTTAGATCGAAATTTTCAAAAAGTCAGAAAAAAAATTATTACTCTAAAACTACGAATAATCGCGGAACATACATGGGGGTGATTCGGGTACTCCAAGAGGTGCTCTAACTCTGGACTTTCGCTTGACACTATTTTTTGGGACAACCTGTATATAAGATGAAAAAAAAAATTTTTCCGAAATAATAAAAATAAATGAAAATACAAATGAGAATTATAATTCATTTTCGAAAATTATAAAAACTTTATTGGACAAATAAAAATTAAAAAATAAAAACAAAAAAACAAAAAACAAAATCTGGAAATATAATAAAAACAATGTGGACCGTAGTAAAGGAACAGACGAATAAACAAACAGAAAAAAGTAGAAAGAATATCAAGCTGACTATAAATAATACCCTGATAGAAGATCCTCTCTCAGTCGCTAACTTCTTCAATACTTATTTTCTAAATGTAGGAAATTATGACACATCATGTCAGGTCGCTCTCGGTTCAGTCGATCGGCCAGTTCTCTCCCCTGCTGAAAACTCAATGTATCTAAAACCTGTCACCACATTAGAAATTGAAAAAATAATCCATAACCTAAAAAATAAACACAGCTTCGGACATGACCACATACCACCGTTTTTGATTAGGAAATGTGCAAAAGAATTGGCTCCCGTTCTAACCTATTTAATATATAAATCCTCTTTGAAATTTCTTTCCCTGATGCACTGAAAATCTCAATCATAAAACCCTTACATAAAAAGCGAGTTAAAACTGACTGTAGCAACTATCGCCCTGTTGCTCTCCTCCCTACATTCGCAAAAATTGATGAAAGTGCTATGTCCAGTGGCCTCTATTCTTTCTGCGAAAAATATAATATTTTTAGCGAATACCAAAATGGGTTTCGAAAACAAAAGTACACAACATTAGCTGTTTTTAAATATAGACATCATACTAAATATAATTAATAAAAAAAGTATGCAGTGGGCATTCTACTCGACATGAGCAAGGCGTACGATAGAGTTCACTTTAATATACTCCTCCAAAAACTTTATGGAATAGGTGTAAGGGGACCCGTCTACAATTGGTTTGTTTCATATTTAAAAAATCGCAAACAATACGTTAACATAATATAGTATATATTAAATCACAACTTATTCACGTCTCAGGGTCAATACCGTAAGGCAGTGTTCTCGGATGCGTCCTATTCTTAATATACATTAACGACCTGCCTAAAATCGTGGACACTGGAGCGCGTTCAGAGCCTTCGCGCGAAGTACAACTTTTCGCTCTAACCCCGTTCAATGCCTTCGAGCGTGACAACCGGTGAAACAACCGGCCCGTTCAAGACCTTAGAGTGTCGGTGCGAGTTACAACCGAACAACCATCGAATTTGATGGTTGTAAAACGCTCTGTCGTTTCTTACTGAAATACTCTTACGTGATTGGATAATATTGGCGGTCATATTCTAAAATGTCATCTGATAGAAAGAGAGAGAAATAAAAGTTCATGTGAAAGAGGGAGAGAAAAGATTTGGTTGCTGCAATTCGTTCAACGCCTCTGAGCGAGCTAAAAAACAACTGGACAACTACACCCAGAGGCTCTAAAGCTCTAGAGAAACTAGCTCCGCCGAATACTCAATTACAAATTGTAAAATCAGGCCCATTCGGCATGGCTGTCAAAATTTATAATAATATCCCACATGACATAAAAACACAAGAGAACGAAAACAAATTTAGAAATAGCCTTAAGACATATTTAATAGATAAATGTTTTTATTCCCTATCAGAATTTTTTAATATTAAATAAGTCCAGATTAAATAATATTGTATTGTATTGTATAATAATAATTTAATCAAGTCCTTAATTTATATAATTTTTATCAAATACTAGTGGGCCCGGCAGACGTTGTCCTGCCCGATTAAAGCGCCACCTACCGGGTCCAACTATACTTTTAAACCTAGCCGAGCCGTTTCAGAGTTTTTGCGAGACAAACACACCGCATTTCATTTTTATATATAAGAAGAAGATTAAAATTTTCTAAAATTGTAATATAATTTTATTGACATTTCAAAGTTAAATTTGTATAAGTAATGAAAATATTTAATAATTTAAAATTAATGTATTTTATTTATAGTCGATCGATTGAGTCGAATACTAATGTTTTTATTTATATAGATTATAATTTTAATTATCATTGCTGTGCTGTGTGGTTCATGTGTACTGTTCTCAATATTTTTAAGACCTATAAATTCACATGAATGCAATAAATTTGATTTGATTTGCATCAGCTCCAGGTCCTGATGGCATTCCTTACATAATACGGGCTGATCAATCCAAATGGGTCAGTAGGGAGAAGTCAGAAACTGAGAGTTAGCGATATCTGTTCTTAGGAACCATAGTGTCTATTTTAGATTCTACTGACCTTCTTTCTACCGACCCATTTAGATTGATCACCCGGTATATAAGAAGTGCCCCACAGTACGGAAACACTTATTTAACATCTATAAGAAGATCTGGTTAAAGAATCAGATACCCACGGTGTTTGGCAAGGCGGTTTTCGTTCTCATTCCAAAGAAAAACGAAGTTACTGACCCAAAGGATATAAGACCAACACAATATCATTGACTAACACAATATCTAAGATCTTTTTCTCCATATTACAGACTAGAATGACGCATTTCTTGAGTAACAACAAGTATTTTAGGCCAAACCACCAGAAAGGGTTTTTGCCCGGTATATCTGGATGCCTAGAACACAACACTTTACTATCGGAAAGTTTGAAAGATGCCAGGCTACATGAGAGACAAATAACAGTGTCCTGGCTAGACCTGGAAAACGCATTTGGTTCGTTATGATGTTTGCATTGAGCCGGTATAACTTTCCCTCGGAGATCAGAGACATGATTGCATCATATTATGCACAACTCAAGTTTGTCATAACATTAAAAAATGACTTTACTCAACCTCTACGTTACAATGTAGGTTTGTTTCAAGTTGTTGTCTATCACCAATAATATTCAACATCGTTATAAACATATTAATAGACAACTTATTAAGTCATGAAAAGAAATAAGCATATAGGTTTAAATTTAACGATAAATTCACAAAGTCAATATTGGCCTTTGCTGACGATCTAGCAATAATAACAAGAAATCCACAACAATGCCAGTTACTACTACACGAAATAGACCAAATTTGGACTAAGGGAAAGAGAACGAAACCCACTGTCTGTGTCTGGGTAGACGAAATACAAAATTTACATCTTATGACCCGGAACTTCTTATAGGAGGTCAGAGTATTTCCATGGTTGCCGAAACAGTACCTTTTAAGTTTCTTGGAAGAAAAATAGCTTACAAGGGGCGTACACCATCACCACAGGTAGTTGTAGATAGCTTTACAAATTACTTAAATAAGGTAGATGAACTGCCCATAAGTAATATAAAAAAGGCTTGGATTTACGAAAACTATCTGACGTCGCGGTTTACTTGGTCTTTCCTTATATACGAATTTAATAAAACCCATCTTTTGAAGATAGATACCAATGTCATTAAGGTATTGAAGTCTTGGCTAGGTCTAGAGATGGGATTCTACCCGGTAAAAACTCAAACGTGGGAAAATTCCCGTGTAAATTCCCGTGTAAATTCCCGGAAAATTCCCAAATCGGGTAAATATTCGGGTTTTTTCATTAGATACGCACATATCTAGTAACAATATGATTTAAAACATAAAATGCAAATAAAGAATAAAAAATACAATTAATGTTTGTTCTCAATACGGTCAGAGTAATAACACCACTTAGATTATTGATAGGTCTTTGCGCTGATGCGATGACCCATCAATAATCTAAGTAACACCTTTTCTAAGCAATATGCACATGCATGCTACGCTGTAGTTTTTTCATTCTTTAACTGCGTGGAGATTATCAGTTGCTATTTTATTTTTCAGTTCGAATTTTTTTTACTTCTGTAATTTTAATATAAGTAATAATCTTTAAAAACGTTCGTGTCGTACGACAAGAAAGATTAATTTGATCTTGCCGGGGTAAAGGTTTGAGCGAGAGACGAAGAAGTCGCAGGTAGCCTTTTTTAAAACAATACAGAAATATATAAACAAAATATTTCCGCTTTTGCTTTTGCATAATGGCTGGTTTACACGGGCTTAGTAGCTAAGTGCTTAGTACTTGTCACTAATACTAAGTCCCAATGTGTAAACTGTGAGATTAGTGCTTAGTATTAGTGTTTGTAAATAGTGCAAGTGAATAGAAATCGATCCTATTTACTAAGCGACAAGTCGATACCTGACCGCGTGTTGTTGCTTGCTGACCTTGTGTAAACAGCTCGACAAGTGAGTTAGTGACAAGCTGTAAAGGGAAGGGAAAACACGTGTTTGTTTGTTGACATATTTTTGTTTTAACTTTTTCAAATAAAATATCAAATTGTGCCGTTGACATTCTCATAGTTACTCTATATTCTCCTGGATCTTTGGTTGCTAGCTCTTTTAATAGAAGAGCAGAATGGCCCCGTTCATCTCTCCGCAGTAACCACTGTCTTGTCCACAAACGTTTTTTTAAATGCTCGTCTTTCAAGCTCTTCGATCATGTTTGAAATAATTATTTTTAAATAATGTTTAAACATACTGCTCAAAATCAGGCGGCGTCGTTCCATTTCGAATGTCTGGTCACTAATACCTTCTACTAGCTTCAACGTGTAAACGGTTACTTCTCACTTGTACTATGCAGGTTACTACTTGTCATTAGTAACTAATGACAAGTACTAAGCCCGTGTAAACCAGCCATAACTGTCATGGGATAGCTAGGTACCATAGCAAAGGCGCGCCTACCTGCGGTGCAAAACGCGTGCCATCAGGAGGCCGCCCGACGAAGAGAACACTCTGTATCGGGCGTACAGGGAGGCGAATAAAGCCGTCAACACAGAGATCTTGAGGGCCGTTTCGGAGTCGTGGAACTCGTTTATAGAGCTCCTCGACTCCGACCCTTGGGGACGGCGGTACCGTCTGGTGAGGGAAAGATGGCCTCTCCCTCGATACACCGGATGGACGAGGGGCTCGTGCAGAGGGTCCTAGGGTCGCTTTTTCCCGACCCTGGACCCTGCCCCAGCGCCTCCCTGGAAGTGGAGGAAGCGGGCCCTCCCGTGTTGGACCTGGAATTCGACGCGGCGAGGGAGCAGTTCCGTCGCAAGGGTAAGGGGAAGGCGCCGGAACCGGACGGGGTGCCAGCGAGGGTCCTGTGCCTGGCACTCGGGCCCCTGTAGGAGCGCTTCCGGGCGGTGCTCACTACGAGCATCGCCTCGGGTCGTTTCCCCCTGTGCTGGAAGCCTGCCTTCTTCGAAAGCCGAATTGCCCCGCCAATACCCCGCCGGGGTACAGGCCGGTGGTTATGCTCGACGAGGCCGGGAAGTTTCTCGAGAAAATTCTCGCTTCCCGACTCGTCGAGCATTTGGAGGGCCCGGGACCGGACTTGGCCGAGTGCCAGTTAGGTTTCAGCACCGTGCACGCCGTGGCTCACCTCAAGAGGTGGACTGAGAAGCCACGTCGGCGGGGGTGGTTGTCACTGCGGTGTCGCTAGACATCCGCAATGCAATCAACAGCCTCCCCCACGAATGCATAGAGGAGGCACTCCGTTTCCACGGAGTGCCTCCTCTGTGTCGGACACACATCCGCCTCCTCGTCTGGACGTGGCCGTTGACAAAACGACGGCCATGACGTACAGGCTGCCGCGTTGCTGCAGACCCCCGGCGGGGCTCCGTGTCCGGTAATGAAGGTGTCCAAGTCCAGAGCGAGAGCTCGATGAAATCTAGGTCTGGTACTGGATCCCCGATGGGGTTTCGAGTATTTTAAGCTCCTCGCTCCAAGGCTGTCGGCCGCCGTGGCAGCCCTCGGACGGGTCCTCCCCATCGTGGGGGAAACGGGCGCAGCGAGCCGTCGGCTTTATCAAACTGTGATAAAGTCGATGGCCGTGTACGGAGCCCAGATTTGGGCAGAGCATCTCGCCCCCCGAACGGTGGCTTTCCTGCGCAGGCCGCAGAGGGTCCTTGCCACCCGAGCCGTGCGGGCCTACCGCACGGTCTCTCACGGGGCGGCCTGCGTCCTAGCAGGCTCACCCCCGTGGGATGTCGAGGTACGAGTCCTTGCGGCCGTGCACTGACATCAGGTGGCAGCGAGGAGTCGAGAGAAGCACCCCCTCCCGCAGGAGGTGGCGCGCACCAGGCACCTGGCGCAGAGGGAGTCTCTTCGCCAGTTGGCCGAGACGCTTGCCTACCCAGCTGCCGGCCACTGGACGATCGAGGCAGTTCGTCTAGTCTTGCTTCGGCCATTATCTGCATCATGTCGTACGGAGTGAGCAGACGCTGCATTGTCACCACTGCGGCGCTACGCGACGACACGGCCAGACACACTTTCGGAGTGCCCGGCCTGGTGACTCCAGCGCGACGCACTAGCCCTCACGCTGGGCATAGGTGGGTGCGCCCGTCGGGCTGGCCAGCGTCGTATGCAAGATGCTGACCGGCGCGACGGCGTGGGAGGCTGTCGCCTCCTTCTGCGAGGATGTGATCTCGCAGAAGGAGGCAGCGAAGCGGGCGCGAGAGGACAACCCTCCGCCACATCGCTCGGACGCAGGCGGTTGAGTAGGAGGAGGCGCGCGTTCCTGGATGCTTGCCACCAACGACAGCCGGCCGACAGCCGGTTGGGAGACATTACTTTTCTATCCTTAGCCTGCTCGTCTGGGGGGGGGGGGGGGGGCACATTATGGCACTTGGCGACCCCTCCGTAGAGTAGTCCCAGCGCTTGGGTCAGCAGTGCTGGCTCACCGTTGGGCCTATCTCCAGGGGGTGCGCTCGGGAAATGGCTAGCGCCGATCCCGTTCGTGCCTCTATGGGGGTAGCAGTTGCTGGAGGGTGGTTCAGCCAGGTATGGGGTTTATACCCGAGTCCAATGGCATATCCAAGGTGCGGCTTTGTCAGCTTTTCAGTCCCTTGTTGAATAGTAAAGAGATTCCCCTTCCCAAAAAAAAAGGTTCCATAGCAAAGATATCCACATCCTTACAAACTGATAGTTTGGAGTGGGCAACCGAAGTTAGCGAATAAAGGGGGCAGATCAATAAATTAATTAAGCCATATCTAAGTGCAAGTTGCAAATTGTTTCAAGTTTTCTTAGATATTACATAAAAAATTAGTTATTCCGTTACAATATTATTAGACTGCTAAATGTTAAAACCATACGAATAATTTTGAAAGTTGATATAATCATATAAACAAATGAACAATAACATAACAGAGCTCACACTTTAACAAATATTGAAAAAACCCATCATTTGGGTTTTTTCCCTCATAAATACCGGGTTTATTCCCGATTTGGAAAAAATCCGGGAATTTTCCCAGTTGGAATCTTTCCACTGCCCATCTCTAGCTAGGTCTAGCGCATTCGGCTGATCCTTCAACACTATTTAGGGATCACAATAATTTCGGCTTAAAACTTAAACGACCATATCAGAGCTCTATAAACACCTTAGAGTTACTAAAACACATATCTTAAGCAAATCCAAAGATGATACGGTTAAATCTCTCCCGAATGACAAAAACAGTTCCGAACTAGAGTCTAGGCTTCAATTCCATAAAAAAATCATGATAGGCGCGCAATCAAATCGATTAGGATTAGATTCGCTCAAAAAACCGGAAGACAAAGTAATACTGAAATCTTTTCTTCACCAAGATGAGAATGACAAATATTGGGTACATTCAATGAACTTGGAGATGCATTGCATGCAGATGGATAACTATCGGTGAATTCTGAATTCCGCCAGCTTTGAAGTGGAAAACTCTACTTTATGATTGGTCGCCTGCAATTCTTAAATTATATCTTAACGCCTTCCAGATGACTCTTCCAGACCAATGTAATCTAACAAGATGGGGAATATCCACAGAAAAAACATGCTATACGTGTGGCGAAGCACCTGGAACAGCTAGGCACATATTGGTGGGATGCAGAGTTCTTTTAGAAAAGGGTCATTATTACTCGCGACGTCATGATAAGGTTTTAGGAATCATACGGGAAGCAGTCAGATTAGGCCTTAGTCAACCACGCTGGCCAAGTGCGGGTTGGTCGACTTCACACACAACCTGCAAAGAAATTCTTTCTTCACAGGTGTGTGCAGATTTCCTCACGATGTTTTCCTTCACCGTAAAAGCGTCGTACATATGAATTCAACATTTGAAATATACATTGATACTTGGCAGGGTTCGAACCGCTACCTCCCGATTGGAAAGCGTCGGCCTTACGCACTACGCCATCGACGAGCTTACCCGTTGTCTGTTAAAAAAATATTGAGGTTCCTACATCACTGTACTGAATTTCTTGGTTTTATCAAACACTTTGAACATTCAAAAGAATGCACTTTACTTTACTACATATCAAAATACGATTGCAAAGTTTTAACATTTGTTTCTTGTTTCAGCCTTTGCGTCGTTTACGTGTTGATAAGCTGCACTTGCAATGTGAGTGGCAGTCATGTCGAGCGTACACCGCAAACTATGATACATTTCAAAAACATGTCCGTGCGCACACATCTGACCTGCACGTCATGGATATAGGAGACAATGGTAAGCTTATTGACCTTGTGAAGTATGTCTATCTATGCATGAGATATTTTTTTATGAGTATCAATTACAAAATGAATAAATCAATAAAGGAAAAAAAAGTCGTCTGCGCCGGGAATCGCACCCGCGTCTTCAACATAATGTGTTGCCTTGTCCACTCGCACCTTAGAACATTTAGCCTATGGATATAATACGCAACAAATCGCAGTATACATTTTTCTGACACATTTCGCGGGAGGCGAGGTAAACACGCACGGCACACTACGAAAATCTAGCATTCAATTACAGATACGTACATATTGTGTACGCACACTGAAAACATTACCTCACTATAAAGAAACGCATAAATATCGACAAAGTAACGTGTATCTACGCAATAGCCCGCAAATCACTCCCGTGTACTGTGTTGAGCTACCAACGTACCATTGTATTTTTTTATCGTAAAGGCATAACAATTACTTCAAAGACGATTGGCAGGCCTGGTACCCATTAAAATATGAAATGTAGGATACTGAATTTTGGATATTATGTTAACGATACTAGTTTACCTATTTTTCTTTAATTAATGAATTTCTATAACTTTTGTAAAGAAAGAAAAATTGATTTCATTATTTCAGTGAATATTGATAACAAAACGCATCTAACTGACATGCAATATTAAAACGCGAAGGTAAACAAAACAAAAGCAACTATTCAATTCGTTGCAGAAATATCGATTATTAATTAATCCACTCATTTTCATATAATTGATCGATTAATGACAGTTACAGGACCAAAAATACTAGAAAATAAGAATATTAGAACATAAGAATATTACTTTTCTTGGTTTGGTATTTAGGTTTTAGTTAAATAAGATGTCTAAGGAAATCTAATTTTAATCGATAAACCTATCGATATGTCACATGACCGACTGTTACCACTGTCAACTGTGAATGCCAACGTCACATTCACAGTCAGTGTCAGTCGTGTCGTGGGGATGCGTTCCGAATGGCGATGATATCGATGACAGAGGCGCGTTCAGAGCCTTCGCGCGAAGTACAACTTTTCGCTCTAACCCCGTTCAATGCCTTCGAGCGTGACAACCGGGTGAAACAACCGGCCCGTTCAAGACCTTTGAGTGTCGGCGCGAGTTACAACCGAACAACCATCGAATTTGATGGTTGCAAAACGCTCTGACGTTTATGACTGAAATACTCTTACGTGATTGGATGATATTGGCGGCCATATTTTATAATGTCATCTACTAGAAAGAGAGAGAAATAAAAAAACATGTGAAAGAGGGAGATAAAAGATTTGGTTGCTGCAATCCGTTCAACGCCTTTAAGCGAGTTAAAAAACAACCGGACAACTACACCTAGAGGCGCTGAACGCGCCTCAGCGCGCTAAAAGTCGTTCGTTAAAAAAAATCCTTCCTCAATCCATAATAACAATAACTGTAACTCGTAATGTCAATGTCAAATTCAATCTCATGTTCTGACATTTGAAACGTTTTGTTAACTATTAATAACGTTTTGTTATCTCTGTACTCATGTTCATACCATAATAATTTTCAAATGCGAATATCTTTTTATTTACCAGTTGTAGAAATATGATGTGATTACCATTTTTGTTACGTTACTAAAGATAAAGAAATACGTGGTATTTTTATCACCATACACTTCGTCTGATTACGGTACCAACATTGTATGGCTTCTTGCCAATCTTCTTTTTACTTAAATAAAACACGTGTATGTATATTTTATACTTACGTGTGATAAGAAACGCCATAGTCTTGAAGATTTGAGTTACTGGATAGCCTTTTGCAAGAGGAAAATGCACAATTAACCATTTTTCACGAGCTCTTACTTGCGATACGAAACGATACCTAATGGCAGCGACCGCGCGTCAACTAGTTTTATATAACGTGTATGGGCATATGGTCAACGTAAATTGGCAGAGGGGTTCGCCCAGCTTTGCCATCTCCCGTCTGAATGCTCTAAGACTCGCACAGTCGATCTACTACCAAGCTTTTACTAGCCCCGACGAAATGTAACTGTATTGATCTCTGTTTCGACCACTTATGCTTCCTTCCCGCGCGCCGGGCGCGTCCTCTGGTTATTGATAACAGAAACGCGATGATAGTCGAGTTGTTGCCTTCCCGACGCAAGACGTATACCTAACTGACCACGGTACTCGCGCACCTACCAAGAAGTGAAGTGATATATTGTGCCTTCAAGAGAATAGAAGGAGCCCCGAGTCTGCGTATATCCTATGGTCGACCTATGTAACACCTAAATCGAGGAATAGCGATAAAGTACCAGACTTGACTACATATATAACCTTACAGTTATAGCACGGCATATTATAAATAATTTAATTATATTGTTTGATATTTTCCATAATAATCTCTATTGTACTCTGGTAAGCCAGTCTGGTAAGTGGACTTTTGTTACTGTTAATAACTGCGTATCAACTGCGTCATAATAGGGTAGTTGACTCATTTCAAAATTTATTAAAATATTGTTTATTTCTAACAGTATTTGGCATAAGGTTCCACAATATACCGATTTTAACAAATAACAATAAATGATTACTGTAAAATTTTAATTTGAAAATGCTAGAAATAATCTTTTTTTATCTCACGCCGTAAACGCTTTGATATCCTGTGGTCAGGGCCGTGACGTCACTCATATAGTAAACAAAGAAATGTCAAATTTGATTCAACAACTCTTCGATTTGCACTATTCTTTCCTAAAACTGGCAAAAAATCGTCCAAATCTCCGTTATTATATGTGTAAATATCGTAAATTATTTGTATTAATAGCAAAATCAACCATTGATGTTGGATTTGTGAGAGCAGATAGTACAAATCTTTCGAAAATCGACAGATTGATGGTCAGGAGATTCTTTGTGTATCGCTCTAAACAATATAAGTACAGTTTTAATACTGTTATAATGAAGAACAGGTTACAAGTGTACTTGTCAAGATTGTCACACGGCAGAAGAGAGTTGCAAACATGCATTTTTGGTGTGGTTGCACCATCACAGTGAGGAGCTATTTTGTACAGCAGTTGAATGCTATTGGATAGAATTCTACCTCTCAAAAGTCAAATAAATACTAAAAGTATTTACTTCAAGAGAAATGTTGAAAAGAAAACATCAGGATCATGTGTCAAATACCAGTGTAGTACTGCAAGAATTTGTAAATGAACATAAAAGAGAAAGATTGGCAGTTGTTCATTTGTCAAGCATGAAGAAAATTACTGGGAGGAAAAATATATATACATTCACAGACACAGATTGTGACATATTTCTTAAAAATAAAAGACCTCTTCAATGAAGAAAGAATAAAGTGCATAGAAAACTTAACCAGGAATCATCAATACAGAAGTGCTCTTTAGTTCAAGCTTCGTTATAAACAATAACAGCTTCCATGTGCTATAAAGTCAGCCAGTGCATAACACATGATGGTTCTTTTGTTAGGAAGATTTTTGGTGGGAAATCTTGCAGACACCTACGAGTATAATGAAATGTTGATAAAAGTTGAAAGATGAAGATTTGGGTTGAAATTTGCAAAATGTGACCTCATTTCTGATTAATACCTTGAAATAGTCTATTCAACAAACGGTATCCATAAAATTAGATTAATACAAAATTGTCATGCTCTTTTACTGAAGAAAATGTTAATTATCAAAGACGGAAAACTGTGAACAGTATGCTTAACTCAAGTATAGATGCAGATGTTTTGTGCTAAAGCAAAACTTATATATACTTTTGTGTTGCTAGCAGTATGTAATTTTGAAAACACTCAAAAGGTGACAATATTAGCTATAATAGGTATTTGTTCTAACAATCTGTATGTCAAAAAACTTATTGATCAAATAGTGCCATTTTGAAAACTATACTACATTTTTCCTAAATTATATGAAAGTATTACTTCATAATAAATCACTACTATTATTTTGACTTTTATTACCTGCGACCTTAAGGCAATATATACAAATTAATAAATTTGATCTAACTCTATTCAACCTATTTGTACTTTTGGAACATATATATTTGAGTAACAATGATAAATATGAGCAACAAACCTATAAAATATAAATCTTTTAAGGTGTAACGGAAAAATAAAACACGTGTATTTCAAATTAAAATGTTTTGATTCAACTTAAACCTTTACAAGTAATTATTGTCAAATAAACATAGAACATTTTTTTAGTGAAGAACATAATGACTAATGTAGTACAAAAATTTATTATGTCATCTTTAGATGTTAGTTATGTATAAAGTAAAGAAAAAAAGTTCTTTGTATTATTTATTTAATAAGAAGTGTCTTGTAAATTAGGAAGAGCACAGGCTGACAACATAGCAGTCACATTTAATATATTTGTATACGGCTTTAAAATGGATAACTTGCATATTCTTGCGTAAGCTGTTCTGAAATTTACCAGCCATGGTGGCCAGCAGGTTTAATCAGTGAAGATATAACATCTTTCAGTTTTACCAAACTGGACCTATTTACTTCTATGGTGCTTTGGTATATGAATACTTGAGTTATTTTGTTGACATAATGTTGTTCTAGTTGACGGGTCACATTTTGATGTTGTGGCTGAGCATGTACTGCTTTGTATTATGTTGCACAACTTTTACTGCCTTATCAATCTCGTTGTCAAGAGGAGAACAGGTTAGTACACAATAGTTCTCATTAAGTAACCACTGAAAGCAACAAATTTTTATTAGGTACTCAGTAAATTCAAGTAAAAGTTGTTTAAATAAATATATTCATTATGAAACTTTGATATTTTTGTTTGTATTACATACTTTGTATTTACTTATGTAATATTCAATTACATCATTATTCAATTGGACATAAGTACATATTCTTTTCTTTGAAACATCATCTAGTGTCAGTGTATAACTTAGATTAAATCAAAAAGGCGTGAATGGTGAAGTTTTCTCTCAGTTTTCTGGTCAAGTTAAAATTTGGTTGGTCGGCTGCAGTCAGTTTTCATTCTAACTGAAAGATAAAAATTTAATTAATGATTTTACATACAACCTAAAAACTTCTATTTTAAGTTGAAACTGAAGTACCTACACAGATTGAGTTATTCGGTTATAGTACTTACATTAATGTGATTTTCGCAAAAATACATTTGAGTTTCAGTAGATAGTTACAGGATTCTTTAAGCGAGTGTTAACCAAATATTTCGCATGTCTATATCACTGGGTACGTCTAATCCACAGATTTCCTGGAGTTTTTGAAGAGGTGATTCTATATTCGTGTTCTATTGTCCCGTTCCATATACAGTTGTACTATATTTTGTGATATTTAATAGAAGGCATTGTTTTTGTGAGGTTATTTCGCCCCCGTGCTTTGTTTACTATAAGATTTTTTTAAATATTTTTGGCTTGGCTTCTAGGCCTTTGAGCCATGTTTACTATAAGACTGACGTCATTGCCACAGATAATGAACAGACTGTCATGGCTGACCGTGTTTTCGGTCCAAAATTGAAAATCTTAATTTAAAATAGATTTTTTGCACTTTTTAGCCATCGAAAAAAATAATATTCATGTGCTATGGTCTAATACAACAATTATGAACATTTTAAGTCCTACTTTAAAAAAGGGTCAACTAGCCTATTCGCTTCATTAAACACGTTAAAAAAAAGCCTAAACAGTGGCTACATCTGAGGAGTTTGCTTAAAAGATCACTTACAATATCTAACGCCACCAACAAAGCCACATGCCAATCGATGCGCCAACCTGTTGGCCACACGTGACTGTGTGATGCTTAGAGCATTTTGCCTAAGGTGTGGTGTGAATATTATTGCGTTTATTAACGCGTTACAACGCAGGTGGTGCCCGAGTATTAAATTACCTAATAAATGCAAACCTATTTTCCTAAATTATACTGAAATTGTATTTTTTTATTATTGTTCTTTTATTGCAGTGGAATATGTTTGTCTATGGGATATCTGTGGATACAAAACTTCAGACTTCCAGAAAATGGTCAGACATATCAATTACCACGCCTATCATACCCGTTTGATGGCTATTGGTTTTAATGGGAGAGCCACGCTCAAGTTGGTCCGTTGTAAGAAAGATTCAAGCAAAAGGAATCAGCTGCCAGAATTGATGGGTGAACACTGCTGCATGTGGACGGACTGCGATGATAAGTTTTTTAACTCCATACAGGTATAGTGCGCCTTAGTCGTTTTTTATTTTTTTGACCTAATAATCACTATCATAGGCGCATATAGAGGGGGGCTGGGTGGGCCGTGCCCACACCAGAATGGTCTAGTGCCCACCCCCGGATGTTAGGAAACTTTTAGTTTGACCTGTGTATACTAAGAATAAAAAAAAAGGATGTTTACGTCGAGCACTTGGTTGGTCTGAAACACGTGAAAGAGATTTTACCCATAAATTCTGTAAAATCAACGACATTATTAATAATTTTGAATAAGACAATTTGACCCTTATAAATTCGCCAACTTAGCAAAAAAATCATCACATTAGTGTTTATCTATTAATCCATATTTAAATTTGAAAAATCCAGAAATAAAACACTTCATTGCAGATAAAGTAAATATCTTCGTAATTCTTACGTAATACATTTACAATTTTTTAACGCAACTTATGTAATTTACACATTTTTGTTAGGTAGGCCATCATCACAGATAAGATCAATAAAGTATTGCAGATAGCACTGATTGCGCAACGTGGGTGATGTAATTTTTTTCATACGTACATAATTGATAAACAACGTGATATAATCAGCTTTATTTTTGTCGCAAACCTCTTTTACTAACAGTTTTTATTTGTTTTTTGTGTTGCTGATGCTGGGTTAAAAAACCTTACCCCCTTTCTGTTGGTTTACCGATTGATCTGAAATAAGGTACACATCAGGTGTTGATCGGGAGGTTCGATTCGATCTGGGGTTCGATTCCCCATGGGGTCAGATTTTCTGTAGGGCTTCTGAGCCCGCCACCTCGCGTTTGGATAAGCGCGAGTTTATGTCGGACTCTGTTGCCACTGGATTTCTAGCCTGCGACCTTGGCTTACCGAGTAAAATCCAACGATGTCCCCTCGCATACGCCTTGGCGTGAGCACGTCCATCACCGCCGCATTCTCCCCTCCGCCCTCGTTAGGAGGACACGTCGAGGAGAGACGCGTCGCTGGAGTCTGGCTAATGAAAGATGAACCTGACATTTTTTCAAGTAGCAACACTGATACAATGTCCCCATGTAGTTCAGTTCACATGGTGATTTTGATACTTAGTAATAAACAATTTCATAATATTTTTTTCTTAATTTCTGTCGAAATATTACAGATATTAAATAATTTTAACATTCATGAAATCCAAATACAGCGATTTCTCATAAAAGGTTTTTTTTTTGTTATAATCACCACAGACTCGTGGTCCGCGCCTTGGTTATTTTCATTTTCTTATTGATCTATTGTGTTCTTATGTATTTCCGACTACTCTTATATCTAGGGTGAGTTGCGCATCCCCTAAAATTATAAATATTCAGTAGAACATAGTAGGGAAAAAAAGGAAAAAAAAGACAATCCTTTCACAAATTTAACATTCTAAATTACCTACTACCTACATAAATAAAAAATATTAGAATATTTCAAGTATCAAAATGTATTTCACCTCCTGTAGACAGTATTATCACCGGAGCTAGAGTTTTTGAATTCGCCGCTCTTTTCCGAGCTCATGTTTCGTGTGCCAGACTCTAGCTCCTGCAGCTCGTCGGCGTCGTTGCTTAGGCGAGCCCCTGTCCTAAGGGAACAGGCCATTGCAGACGTTCTTCGACCACGTGAAGCTGCACGTGAACTACGCGGAGAGGCTGGTGTGCTCGTGGGCGGGGTGCGGCGCGACGGTCACCCGCCGCCA
This sequence comes from Schoenobius gigantellus, assembly GCA_963935595.1. NCBI lineage: Eukaryota > Metazoa > Arthropoda > Insecta > Lepidoptera > Crambidae > Schoenobius > Schoenobius gigantellus. The sequence goes on from OZ012554.1 coordinate 28,624,260, forward strand.
GGTGCTGCACACGCACGTGCGCTCGCACACCGGCGAGCGGCTCATCGCGTGCTACCACTGCGGCCGGCACTTCGCGTGCAACAGGAAGCTGGCGGACCACCTGCGGCGGCAGGTGAGTCCCGATAGACCGGCGTCTGACACTAGAGTTGGCTGCGTTCGTGCACGCCGGACGCTTGCTACTATATACACTCCGTATGAGACACTGCACACGCACGTGCGCTCGCACACCGGCGAGCGGCTCATCGCGTGCTACCACTGCGGCCGGCACTTCGCGTGCAACAGGAAGCTGGCGGACCACCTGCGGCGGCAGGTGAGTCCCGATAGACCGGCGTCTGACACTAGAGTTGGCTGCGTTCGTGCAAGCCGGACGCTTGCTACTATATACACTCCGTATGAGACACTGCACACGCACGTGCGCTCGCACACCGGCGAGCGGCTCATCGCGTGCTACCACTGCGGCCGGCACTTCGCGTGCAACAGGAAGCTGGCGGACCACCTGCGGCGGCAGGTGAGTCCCGATAGACCGGCGTCTGACACTAGAGTTGGCTGCGTTCGTGCAAGCCGGACGCTTGCTACTATATACACTCCGTATGAGACACTGCACACGCACGTGCGCTCGCACACCGGCGAGCGGCTCATCGCGTGCTACCACTGCGGCCGGCACTTCGCGTGCAACAGGAAGCTGGCGGACCACCTGCGGCGGCAGGTGAGTCCCGATAGACCGGCGTCTGACACTAGAGTTGGCTGCGTTCGTGCAAGCCGGACGCTTGCTACTATATACACTCCGTATGAGACACTGCACACGCACGTGCGCTCGCACACCGGCGAGCGGCTCATCGCGTGCTACCACTGCGGCCGGCACTTCGCGTGCAACAGGAAGCTGGCGGACCACCTGCGGCGGCAGGTGAGTCCCGATAGACCGGCGTCTGACACTAGAGTTGGCTGCGTTCGTGCAAGCCGGACGCTTGCTACTATATACACTCCGTATGAGACACTGCACACGCACGTGCGCTCGCACACCGGCGAGCGGCTCATCGCGTGCTACCACTGCGGCCGGCACTTCGCGTGCAACAGGAAGCTGGCGGACCACCTGCGGCGGCAGGTGAGTCCCGATAGACCGGCGTCTGACACTAGAGTTGGCTGCGTTCGTGCACGCCGGACGCTTGCTACTATATACACTCCGTATGAGACACTGCACACGCACGTGCGCTCGCACACCGGCGAGCGGCTCATCGCGTGCTACCACTGCGGCCGGCACTTCGCGTGCAACAGGAAGCTGGCGGACCACCTGCGGCGGCAGGTGAGTCCCGATAGACCGGCGTCTGACACTAGAGTTGGCTGCGTTCGTGCAAGCCGGACGCTTGCTACTATATACACTCCGTATGAGACACTGCACACGCACGTGCGCTCGCACACCGGCGAGCGGCTCATCGCGTGCTACCACTGCGGCCGGCACTTCGCGTGCAACAGGAAGCTGGCGGACCACCTGCGGCGGCAGGTGAGTCCCGATAGACCGGCGTCTGACACTAGAGTTGGCTGCGTTCGTGCAAGCCGGACGCTTGCTACTATATACACTCCGTATGAGACACTGCACACGCACGTGCGCTCGCACACCGGCGAGCGGCTCATCGCGTGCTACCACTGCGGCCGGCACTTCGCGTGCAACAGGAAGCTGGCGGACCACCTGCGGCGGCAGGTGAGTCCCGATAGACCGGCGTCTGACACTAGAGTTGGCTGCGTTCGTGCAAGCCGGACGCTTGCTACTATATACACTCCGTATGAGACACTGCACACGCACGTGCGCTCGCACACCGGCGAGCGGCTCATCGCGTGCTACCACTGCGGCCGGCACTTCGCGTGCAACAGGAAGCTGGCGGACCACCTGCGGCGGCAGGTGAGTCCCGATAGACCGGCGTCTGACACTAGAGTTGGCTGCGTTCGTGCACGCCGGACGCTTGCTACTATATACACTCCGTATGAGACACTGCACACGCACGTGCGCTCGCACACCGGCGAGCGGCTCATCGCGTGCTACCACTGCGGCCGGCACTTCGCGTGCAACAGGAAGCTGGCGGACCACCTGCGGCGGCAGGTGAGTCCCGATAGACCGGCGTCTGACACTAGAGTTGGCTGCGTTCGTGCAAGCCGGACGCTTGCTACTATATACACTCCGTATGAGACACTGCACACGCACGTGCGCTCGCACACCGGCGAGCGGCTCATCGCGTGCTACCACTGCGGCCGGCACTTCGCGTGCAACAGGAAGCTGGCGGACCACCTGCGGCGGCAGGTGAGTCCCGATAGACCGGCGTCTGACACTAGAGTTGGCTGCGTTCGTGCAAGCCGGACGCTTGCTACTATATACACTCCGTATGAGACACTGCACACGCACGTGCGCTCGCACACCGGCGAGCGGCTCATCGCGTGCTACCACTGCGGCCGGCACTTCGCGTGCAACAGGAAGCTGGCGGACCACCTGCGGCGGCAGGTGAGTCCCGATAGACCGGCGTCTGACACTAGAGTTGGCTTCGTTCGTGCAAGTCGGACGCTTGCTACTATACAGGATCATTTCGAATGAACCAACAACCTCCCAGGGGCTGATTCTAGTGCTCAGATGCAACAACTTTTTGTATGGGACCAACATCGAAATCGCAAAAAAAATCCACTTTCCCATACTAAAGTCTCAATCAGCTAACCTAGTTTGTATGGAGAAGTGTTTTTTTTTGAGATATCGATGTTGGTCCCATACAAAAAGTTGTTGCATCTGAGCACTAGAATCAGCCCCTGGGAGGTTGTTTGTTCATTCAAAATGAGCCTGTATATATACACTCCGTATGAGATTGGATGCAAGATGCGTGTTTTTTGCCTATACACGGTAACTTTTTTATCACCCTGGAAAATTTTAGAGACGCTTCAGGACACATTATTATATGAAAAAGAAAAAAAATGAAATAAAAAAAATCTAAAAATGCTGCTCACATCTAGTGCAGCATTTTTTAGATTTAAAAAAAAATTAAATGAGTTATTTTTTTATTCATATTTAAATCATTCTTATACCATGTCGTGAAGCGTTCCTTAAATTTTCCAGGGTGATAAAAAAATAACCGTGTATACAGTTAATGACGTGAAATCACATTCATTATGTTGTATGTTGGTTAGGTTTGTTAATATGGAACTAACCGCGTCAGATTTTATGCGAATGCGTCGAAGTGTAAATTGTGTACTCACCGATAAATTGTTAAAGTCGACGCGGGCAAGATAGATATTATGAAGTCATGGGGGAGGAGTAGGGTTGCCAGGTGTGCCGATGTAAGCAGGACGTCTCAATTTTGAGGGGTATATGGACACGTCCCGATTTAACCATGATCGGGACGCAAAATGTCCCGATTTTTTACCAGATCACAAAAAATACTAAAACTATCCCTAAGATATTTGAAATGAAGACATATAATACTAGGCTGTATATATGGGCTCCGTTCTCTTTGCCTTTCCACACAGAAGAAGGCAACAAAAGGAAACATACGCAGTTTTGATTAAATGGTGACTCAAAGTAAAAATTTACTTTCTTAAGTTAAAATCTAGTTATTTTTGCTCCCGATTTTACAAGCTTTTGCCCCGAAATTTCACTTTCTCGACCTGGCAACCCTAGGGAGGAGGTTTATAAAACAAAAACGAGTTTAGTTCGGTGCACGAGGCCTATCTGCTGGGTAGGCATGGCCATGCGCCATAGGCCATGCGCCATAGGCCATGCTGGTTTAGTGCGGCGCATATAACACGACACTACCTATCGTGCCTATTTCAAGTTAATGTAATCCATTATGCCATGGTTACATTATATTTAAGCGTCTAGTGAAGTTACTTTTTTCAAATATGCAGATATTATATTTAACAAATTATTATGTGCTATATAATATTGGAATTAAGTAACTATTTATTATTTATATCGATAACTTATTTTGTGTATTCGTTCTCTTGTGAAGTTGTTATTTTTAACTTACGTATTGTCTGCATGATCATGAGTGTCCGTAACGGACTGTTGCCTCAACGCCTATAATTTTTATTGTAACGTTGCTCTATGAGTTTGTGTGTGTGAGCACGCTGCGTAGGTCTCGCAGTCGCAGGTCTCTTTCCAGCCCCAGGTGGCTAGCTGGAAGGAGACCTGCCTTCGTAGAGCGCTCTTCAATCATCCTAAGCAGATGTGGACTACCTCTGTTTTACAATCCATACAGTAACGAAACTAATGTACTTGCGTAGAGCAACGGAAGGAATTAACGGGGAGGCGGGCGGCGCGGTATGCCTTGTACCCCTTGTTTGCGCGCTGAGGGCAGGCAGTTTTTACGAGAATCGTTGATTACATTATTTATAAAGATGCACCCTTGTTCTGTGTACGGATGTACCTACTTCAACAGCAAAATGTAAGGGTTTAAGATTTCGTATTTCATCGTGATGCGAGATAGATTTTTATTCCTATAGTTTCGTAATCGTACAATAGCCAAATATCGGCTAGTACTTTTATTTATTATGTACGAATTAAATTACTAATCTAGTGTTTATAGTGATATAGTATGCTATCGTGCATACAATTAGGTATTTAGCGTGATTCTTTCGGTTAGCTATATTTACTCCAGCCGATTAGGTATTTGTACCGACTACTGTATGCTATGAACTAGAAAACCTTTTTAGCCAGAATCCAGGAACATTATTTAATATTTTAATAAGAATTTAAATCACATCCATGTTCATGTTTCAAACTATGATAAGATTATTCGAATGCCAATAAGTACATTACATAATTACATTTAATATTAGATAACTGTGAACATCTAATAATAAAGTGTCACGTAAATATCTGGCACACATAATCATCATCATCATCATCAACAGCTCATATTATACGTCCCCACCGAGGGGCTCGAGCCTAACCTAAAAGCTAGGGCGATTAGGCCTTAGTCAACCACGCTGGCCAAGTGCGGGTTGGTCGACTTCACACACAACCTGTAAAGAAATTCTTTATTCATAGGTGCTTGCAGGTTTTCTCATGCTGTTTTCCTTCACTGTAAAAGCGTCGAATAAACGTATGAATTAAAAATTTGAAAACACATTGGTACGTGGCGGGGCTCGAACCGCTGCCTTCCGATTGGAAGGTGACGGCCTTACCTTATTTGCGACGTTTCTCAACTGTATTGATTGTAAAATTGAGCCAGTGCTATGCTGTGCGATGTTTTGTACTCTATTGCTTTATAGGTAAATGTTGCCACTATTAGTGGAAACCTATTATTGGTACTCTGACACTTTTCTATAGTTGTTGGTAAAAATACACCGTGTTTGATGAATACCCTATCAAGCCGAAGTCGAAAGTTCGAAATTTTAAAATTTATGTAACAAAAAAAAAGTCTATCGCGATCGCTTTTGTATACGCGCTTATATAGTAGGGCCAGGCCCCCGTCACTCGCGCAATGCAGCGTTATAAATACCTACCGCTAAGTAGCGCGCCGGCGCGCCGACCGGCAGAGGACCGCCGCCGTCACCCACCGCGCCGCCCGCGAGACTTTTATTATTATCAAATCTTGTAATTTTTTTTTCATATTTTGTTTTTATTGTTTTTTCATTTACTTATATTATTGCTTTTTTGTTTATTATTAATTTAGTTTTTAGTTTCCTTTAGTTTTTTATCAATAATTTTTTTTATTTATAATTTTTTTTTCAGAACTAAAAACGGGATTTTTATACCTAAATCGAATAATTTTCCGAAAATTTTCAGTTAAATGTTGATGCGAAAAAAGTTCCACTTGCATTGTGGTTTTACAAAACCACACAATAATTTTAATTTAATAAACTTGATTAACAATACGGTGGTTCATTACTGTGAAGCTATTGGATGTCGTTGTTAAAAGACAAAAATTTTGATTTTTTTTCATAGTCGAAATTCGAAGTAATTCGAACTAATTAGATAGTAATTCTTCGCCATAGTAACAATCTTCAGTCCTCAGTTTAGTTCCTCACTTGCTGAGGAGTTCAGGTTGAGCTCACTTTCATCTTAGACCTTTTCGTCACTTATCATCGGCTGAGATGAAAGCCAACTGCTTCCCTGTTGTTTGTATAAAAAATAGGCAGTTTTATAAAAAAACAATAAAGTCTCGATGAACCGGCTGCAAGTACTTTATTTGATTCCTCACAAAAAAAAATTATTCCACCTTACTTCTGTTTTTAAAATATTGCCTATTTATAACAATTATTCTAACGATTCAGGATATTTTCGATAGTAACATTGAATAACTGTGAGTTCAAACATAAAAAAAAACATCGTTCATGTATTTTTCATAATAATTCAAAATTTTTTAATCATTTGTAATTTGACAAATGAATAAAATTAATAAAGAAAAAATTTCGCCTTGTGCGGGATTGGTAATTTTTTAATAGGTACTTAATTTGTTTTTTTTTTATATTATTAAATGTATTATTGACGATAAAATAATTTTATATTCTCTTATTTTTTAACATAAACTATTTTAAATTTTTAAATATTTGCGCACTGCCAATTTAGAAGTAGATTATGAGGAATAATGTAAATAATTTAACACCAATCATGTATTTTACCATATTCTTGCAAATAAAGTACTATTATTATTATCATTTTATAAAATTAAATCACATTTGAGTCAGGGGCTTTCCTCGCAATCACTTTATTTCATTATAATCCTACATATATCAATAAAATAATAAAATTAAAGTTTTACTTTGACTATTTTGTTTATGTTCTTTGTACAACCCTTAAGTTTTCGCTCGATGACGCAATCACGCGGTGTACGCGGGAATCTCGACTCTCGGCGCGCGTTCATAGAGACCTTTTCTTCTTTCAGCGACTTTTCTCTGTCGGTTTTGGCTATTATTATTACAACGATTCGAGCGTTCCTATGGGAGTGATGTATCTGTTACGTAGTAACTATTATCTAATCTGTGGTAGGGCCGACGAACATTCGGGGCATTCCAGAATGTTCCATTCTCGAATATTCCGTACCCAACCGATTATTTATCTTCTCTTCTCGAAAGTTCCGTGGTGATGACTTGACTACTTCTGTCATTCCCCTGTGAGGTCATAGCTGGAGCATTTTGAGTACTGACCAACGCTTGTCTCGCAGCTCTGGCTTTTACTCGCTGCGGCTCCGACTTATCGGAGACTGTTCGCCACGCCGTTGGGCCCATGTCTCGCCTCTTGTTCTTTTTCGGGCAACTAGATTGTAAATGGCCTCGTTCTCCACAGTGGTAACATCTCGGTCCAAATTCGCGGCGGGGTGCAGCCGGCTCCTTGGTGAAAACTTCCCGCACCCTATATGTCCTGGAATCCTGACGAACTGCTTCTACCTCTAGGGCATGGGCAACTGCATTCTTCAGGCTTCCATGGTGGCCCAACCTGACAGTAGCTCTCACTTCCAAATCCCGGATCCCGTCAATAAAGGCCTGCACCAGTATGCTGTCCACGAATGAGGCCGGTGCAGATTGATATGCCTTTCTGACTAGCTTTTCTATCTCCAGGGCCCACCGCTGCAATGATTCTTTACGACCCTGGGTTCTATCTTTCAGCTGGGCTCTGAAAACATGCTCTAAATGGCTGTCACCGTAACGGGTTTCCAGAGCTTCTAAAAGGCGGTCATAAGTCCTGTCATTTCCAAGAGCCTCCAGCACTGTGAGAGCTCCTTCTCGCAGCGCCAACGTTAGTGCCGTTTTGGCCTGTTCCTTGTTCCACCCATTCGCCTTAGATACGGACTCGAACCGGAGCTTGAATGCGGTCCATGACGAGGTACCATCAAATGGAGGCACTTCAAATCTTCCACCTACTGGTACCATTGCCTCTAGTCCACCGGCAACTCCGCTGGCTATTTTTATTTCGAGCTTCTTCATGTCGTGACTTATGGCCTGAAGGCGGTTCTCAAGTGCCTCAATCTTTTCACTGGAATCATGAAGACGAGTCTCGAACTTGATCTCCAAATTGCTAAGATCCTCACGGACCTCCGACAATTCCCTCTTCCATTGCTTTGCGGCCTCTTGAACTTCTCGAGGGACACTCAGTTGCTCATCCTGCTTCTTGGACTGCTCCTCCCGAAGGGTACACAGTTGTTCCGCCTGTTGTTTTGCTTGTTCTTCCTGCCCTCTTAGCCTGCTCCTCCCGGAGGGCGCACAGCTGCTCTGCCTGTTGTTTGGCTTGTTCTTCCTGCCACTTGCCCTGTGATTTTATCAGGAGCAGGATTGTATTTAAATCTACTTGCGGTGGCGGCGGAGTCGCTGTCGAGGTACTTGCAGCACCCGCATGGGCTTCGGCAGCAGCCTGGCTTCGCGTCTGGACCCTCTCCGGCTCCTTATCTCGCGGCGTAATCGGCATTTTCTATCCCACTTCTGACACTAAATGTTACGTTTGTGGGGTGGGTGTTTAATAGAAAATCGCGAAACACTGACAATTAGAGATAAGATTTAATTAAGCACCAATTAAGCAACTTTACTTAACACTGAAAACTACTTTACAATCACTGAAAACTTTACAGTAACACTGGACACAAATCACTTCACTGTAAGTCGTTACTAAGCACTGAACACACAGAATTCTTCACTATGTATCGCTGATCCGCTCGGTTCGCTCTCTTGAAAAGAACTGTCCGGCTGCATTCGCCTACGCGCTTATATAGTAGGGCCGACGAACATTCGGGGCATTCGAGAATGTTCCATTCTCGAATATTCCGTACCCAACCGATTATTTATCTTCTCTTCTCGAAAGTTCCGTGGTACCCTTCGCGCTTATGTAGTAGGACCGGTGAACTTCCGAGACATTCGAGAAGGTTCTATTCTAGAACATTCCATACCCGATCGATCGTTTGTCTTCTAGAAAGTTCCGTGTATGCCTTCGCGCTTCTACAGTAGAACCGGTGAACTTCCGAGACATTCGAGAATGTTCTATTCTAGAACATTCCATACCCGATCGATTGTTTGTCTTTCTAGAAAGTTCCATCGCATTCCCGATTATGTTTGTCTTTATGAGCATGTTCTATCTCTGTCTGTCAGCACGCCTAGAAGTTTCTAGATGCATCTCGATCTATCTTTTATCTCTGGAAGGTGCCCACTATTGTTGTCTCTGGAAGGTGCCCACTATTGTTGTCTCTTTCTTATCGTGCTATCTCACTCACTCCTATTGAAAATTTAGTCATATATCGAAGTGTGGTCAAAGGCCCATAAGGGGTCCTGAAAACGCCTGAAAACGGGTTTTCAGGTTATGATGTGGTTCGATAGAGGGTAGCCTGAAACGGACTGAAAACATGTTTCAGGCGCCTGAAAACAACGGCAACTTGGGTAAAATTTCGATATTCTAGTATGTGATAGAGCACCTCCTGAAACGCGCTGAACTGCGCTGTTTAGGCCGCTGAAAACGCTTCTAAGGCCAAGAAAACCACGCCGGAAGTTTCTTATACCACCGGCGTAACAGTATATACTATTACCGTGCTGAAACGATACAAATGTGGATCCAGTCTTAGACAATAATCCCCCCCCCCCCCCGCGCGCTCGGGCAGAACGTGCCCCCGTCGTCGGAGTACAAGTGCTCGGTGTGCGGCGTGCGCTGCGCCACGGAGTACCTGCTGCGCGAGCACGCGCGGCAGCACGTGTCGGCGTACGCGTGCGCGCTGTGCGACATGTCCGCGCCCACGCCGGCCACGCTCGCGCTGCACGTGCGCTACCGGCACCTGCCCGCCGACCACCGGCTGCACAGGTGCCCCAGGTGCCCGTACAGGTGCGCTCGCATTTATTTATTTTTTTGTTTACAAAATTTATCTTTTGCGACTTCGTTCGCGTGGAAATCCTTTTTGACTCCTTTACGAATTCCCCCCTCCCCCCTTTTTACACCCTTGAGGCACGATTTCGGGGATAAAAACTATTCTTTATCCTTCCCCACGGCTCAAACTATCGCCATACCAAATTTCATCAGGTAGCATTCGGTTCTTAGTGACCGCGACGCGCGATTGCGACCATTCGACTACGCGACCTTTGTCGCCTGTCGCGGGGCGACCCTTAGCTTTCCGACGTCAGCGACGCGCGACGGCGACATTTCCACTCTTCCCGCAGTTTTTATTCGTGACGGTTGTGTACTATTGTAGTGCGATATGTCGAAAAATTTATCCGCAGCTAGGATAAAAGTTATTCAACGGCTACTAGAGGATGAAGAAGATGATGATATTCTTTTTATGTTGTTATCGATTCCTACGAAAAAAATAATGAAAATAGACTCAATTTTCACATCACGAGAAGATGAGGGTTGCTTTCAAATACTCATAAAACGACATTTAAGTTATAAAGAAGAAAAGTTCCGAAAATATTGGTTTCTGGCCTGCGTCGCGTGACGGCACTGCTTCCGATGTGAACGGGTCGCGATCTCCCCGCCGCTCTCTGGCCACGCCTACCGGTCGCGGCGTTTGTTCAGTATTCCATATAAATTCATACTAAGCAGTGGGTCGCACGACCCCGTCGCGGTCGCGGGTCGTAGTCGCGTGTCGTGGTCGCTAAGAACCGAATGTCACCTTTACAGATTAGCGACACTTTGCGGCGACAGCTGTCGCGAGCAGTCGCGCGCAGTCGCCGATCGCTGTCGCGCGACCGCCCGCGACCGCTCGCCGAATTAATTTTTGAAACCGTAGCTCCCATACTAAATTCATTAGAAACCGAACCACTGTACTGATACCGCTGCCGGTCGCGAGCAGTCGCCGGCGGTCGCGCGACAGCGGTCGGCGACTGCTCGCGAAAGCTGTCGCCGCAAAGTCTCGCTAATCTGTAAGAGCTCTTAATGGGTTCAGCGGTTATTGACACACTTTTTATCATCAACCCAATCGTATTGCCATTTGTATAGTAATACATTATTTATTCTAGGGCGGTGAACCAGTCCGACATACGCAAGCACATGCTAATGCACACGCGCAAGAAGAAACGCGCCGCCAAAGAGGCGGACGACGAGCTGGACCCATCTGACGAGGAGAACTCCGCGGAGGGGAACTCCCCGGCGAAGAAGAAGCCGCGGCCGCCGAAGACGTACGCGTGCCACATGTGCCCGGAGGAGGAGATGAAGGTGTTCGCCCGCGGGACCCGCCTGACCACGCACCTGGTGAAAGTGCATGGCGCTCAGTGGCCGTTTGGACACAGCCGGTTTAGGTGAGCATAGTATTACTACACCCATGCAATATGTTACACCCGTACAACATGTGCTTAGGACGTAGGGGCTCAGAATAACTCCTTGCGGAAGTTAAATCAAGTCACGCGTCTGGTGAAGATGAACGGTGCGCAGTGGCCGTTTGGACACAGCCGGTTTAGGTGAGCATAGTATTACTACACCCATACAATATGTTACACCCGTACAACATCTGTTTAGGACGTATGGGCTTAGAATAACACCTTGCGGAAGTCAAATCAAGTCGCGCGTCTGGTAAAGGTGCACGGTGCGCAGTGGCCGTTTGGACACAACGGGTTTGGGTGAGCATAGTATTACTACACCCATACAATATGTTACACCCGTACAACATCTGTTTAGGACGTATGGGCTTAGAATAACTCCTTGCGGAAGTCAAATCAAGTCACGCGTCTGGTAAAGGTGCACGGTGCGCAGTGGCCGTTTGGACACAGCGGGTTTAGGTGAGCATAGTATTACACTCGTACAATACGTGTGTAGGACGTAGGGGCTCAGAACAACTCCTTGCGGCAGTCAAATCAAGTCACGCGTCTGGTGAAGGTGCACGACGCGCAGTGGCCGTTTGGACACAGCCGGTTTAGGTGAGCATAATATTACACCTACACAATATTAATAATCCTTAGCCGTTGAATGCTGGTGAATGGAAATCTTAAGAATGGTGTACTTAGCTCTCTGTCAGAATGTCATCAATTACTGCATCCTAGCCTGGAGTGGTGCAAGTTCTTCGACTCTACTCCTCCTCGAAAGAGCACAGAGGGGAGTTTTGAAGGAAGCGCTTAGGAAACCCATCCGTTTCTCAACCGATGCTCTTTATGCGGAAGCCGAGGTTCTAAGTGTCCGGAGGCATTACTTTGTAAGGGTGGTTGGCCTGATCCACAAATCTGTGATTGGGTTATCTGTTATGCATCTCGATCGAGTCTATAAACAACCCACTGTCACTCCTTTTACGACTTTCGCGCACCGTTTCGGGATATTTCTTGTCCCATTCATCTCCAACAAACTTGCAAAAATCTGTGATCTCAAGCTTTGTAATGTTAATGAGACAAAGCGCCTCTTTTCAAAAACCGTTACGAAGTGAACGTACGCAGAATCCGAACAACTGATGTGGATAACTAAATAAAGGATTAGTGCCGCTTTCTCTGTGTGTCTCTCTCTCTCTTTCACACTCACACACACACATACACATGCGCGCACGCACGCACGCACGCACGTACGTACGCACGCACGCACGCAAGCACGCACGCACGCACGCACACACGCACGCACACACACACACACACGCAAACATTCATTCTTATATACGCTTGTGCACATACATTCTTACAAACTACGCCAATTATTACCATAAACTTTATCTTACTCGTATATGCATTGTTCAAATGTTTGTATTGAAATATTTTCATTATGTAATATTTTTAAAATAATTCATATTCTTATGTAAATTGTGTTTTCCATTTCTTCTCCCACAGGACAGGCTAAGCCTAGTGTGGGAGTTAGATCAATGTTATATGTTTGTATGTACTAAATTGGAAATAAACAATTTTATGTTTTATGTTTAAAGGAGAAAACAAGGGGATTACGAAACCTCTATTAATCTATTTAGTGTACTTTAGATACCTTCGGTCTGAGCTGCAGTAGTCTCTATCGCTGACGTAGTAACTAATCTATTATCTAAATCTGTGCTATCACGCTCAGTTCTTTGCTCGAGGGCACAACGTAATAGTAATTTATTTTGCATAAAACCTATTTTTCTCTCAACTTTAGTATTTCCTCTTAAGACGCGTGAAAACATGGGATTTTTGAGAATTAATAAATATGTTTATTATTACTATTAGTTTCTTAAACGCGAAATAATAAGATAAATATTGATTCGGCTACCATAGCCAACGTAGGCGTTATTTTGTGAGAAGATAATTTTAATTTTTGTTTATTTGGTTTTTATTTTGAAGGTGTTATAAAAGTATGTTTTTAAAGATATTAAAAAATAAATAAATTGAATTATGCTGATGGGCAATTAAGAGGATTGTGATGCTGTAAATTTTCATACAAAAAGCGATAACGCTTTTCTCCCACTAAACATAGTCCAATTTTCATAATTTTTGGAAATGTTGTAGATATAATGAAGATCTAGGTTTGTACGTTTTCATTTTGAAGAAATATTGCTCAGAATATAAATTATTAGCATCTAAATATCTATATTTTAGACTTAAAAACTACCTCGAGCATTTTTATCTTTTTTTGACTAAATTTTACTGAATTATAAAAAAAGCAAAACGTACAAACATAGTTTAAGGTATACTGAATCGAATGAGACCGAAAGTGTCTAATTTCGTAAAGGTTTAGGGGGGTAAAACAGTTATCGCCCGAAACAATATTTCAAACAGGAATTGTAGGCAATTTCGACCAGTTCTTGCAACTCTCTCTATCGCACGATACGGGTTTGGGGGCAGGGGTATAATGGTGCATAATCTAGTGATGTGACATAATGTTATCGTAGTTATTGTTGCCTAGGGAGGAGAAAGTAATATCGATATATCGATCAATACTAAAAGGTATTACTCAAGTCTACACAAATACCTTCTACATGAAAAAGTAAATGTCTTTTCGAATACGTTTATTGATTTTAGTGTTTTATTTTAAGGATCTTATTTTAATACAAACATTATTTAAGGGTAAGCAGCCTGTAGCCTGTTAACTTACTGTAAATTCCCAAAATCAAAATAAGAAAATAAATTGTAAGTACGAGTATGTAGTTGTTTGTTATAATAGATATGTGCCACAAAGACACAAACTCAAAAGAAATTCGTTTTTTGTTTCTTGTGATAGGTATTTGTTATGCATTGTATGTTCGTTATCGTATTCTAAGTTGCTCACAAACAATTTTTCGTATAACCAAGTTGGAGCAGCTAAAAACGTGTAACAAACTATATGCAAGTAGCGTTATTTTTAATATTATTTTATTTGTACTCGCGTTATGGAATCTACGAATGTACCTATAAAAAATACAAACGACAAAGTAAATATTATATGTAGGGTAGGCAGGGTAGGCATATATGTGGAGAAGGCACCCTTCGTACGGTTTTGACGTTTTTTTTTTCATTTTAACAATATAATTTAAAGCAGCTGATTACATATTATAATCCTACTAATAGGTTTTTTTTCATACGATAGGGAAGCTCTTGGCCTTATATCGGAACACAGCAATGCTATTAACATGTTATTATGGCGATAAACTTAGTAAGACGGTGGTAGCTAGCCAGGTGGGCTCAGAAGCCCTACCACCAACCAACCGATCAGAAAAGCTTCACAGCTCATATACGTCCCCACCGAGGGGTTCGAGCCTACCCTATGTTAGGGTGATTAGGCTTTAGTCAACCACGCTGGCCCAGTGCGGATTGGTCGACTTCACATTTAAAACCTTACTCTCAACTAACTAGAGCATAAACCATGAAGCAAATACAAAGAGGAGATGTTATAAGCATCTAGGTCCAGCTCCTATCACCAGAGTCCTGACGTCACGCATTTTTAGTTTTAGCTACTTAACGCCAGAGGCGCTGACATCAGTCGATCTTTTTATCTGTCGGATTAGTACGTCGTACGCTCTTCTTTTATTTTAGTTTTAAATTACCTAAATACAAAATGAAATGTTGTATTCTATCGTGCAAAAGTTACACAGACGACAGAAACAAAGTGAACGAAAAAAAAATCTCTTTCCATTTGTAAGTACATTAAACAAGCATTATTAATTTATTACTTGACGTATTGCTTCTAGAATGTTCGACGCCACATGGACGCTTCTGTCAATATCCCGATAAAGCGCAAAAGGCCCTCTAGTGGCGAGTAAAATACTAACGAAAACGTAGGATGTATTAAGGGCGAAAACAAAACACGTGAATTAATATAAGCAGGTTTAACGATTTTTATTTTTAGATTATATTGACACAGCACCTAATAAATTATCTTTCTCTTACGAATGTATCTTTTAACATAATTATCTTTCTCCTACGAATGTATCTTTTACTGCCACCTAGTAATGTATAGCGGAACTTTTATGTTAACGTCAATAATGCTGGCATTTTAGTCTGTACTAGCACTGCTGCCACCTAGTAATGTATAGCAGAACTTTTATGTTAACGTCAATAATGCTGGCATTTTAGTAATCCTACTCGCTACAAGGTGACAGTGGCGTCGCGCACCCTCCCCCCGCACCCCGATTTCCGGCTTCACTTGATTTCATACGGAAAACGCGATAGGGCACCTCCTCTTTGTATTTGCTTCATGGCATAAACACTGACTCGTTTCTATACGGTGTACTGTACTTAGTGACACAACTCTGCACAATATAAAAAAAAAAACGTAAATATAGCATTGCTCAATACAAAATGAATTACATAATTAAACGCACAACAAAATTCTCCTTATCGCAATGATGACCCTACATAACCCCTGCTTGTTTCAGATATCAGAGAAGCGAAGACGGCATGTACAGGCTGACGACCACCCGGTACGAAGTTCTGGAGGTTTCCAGGATGATCGTGGACGGGTACAGCGATCCGAAGGAGTCCTTGAAGAATTCCTTCGAGTTCGACCTTCGTCAGGTCGCGGAGGCAACGGAGACTTCGCCTAGAAAGTTCGAGATCACGTTGAAAGGTACAGTGAAAATTAGATATGTTCACTTCATACAATAAACTTCACCATCATGAAATAAAAAAAATATAAAAAAGAATGGCAAACTTGTACTACGGAACTTTCGACCGCCTTATGTCAATGTGTATATTGAGCGGTTTTCAAATATCCTAATAGATCCCGGAGTGTTAATTAAATCAATGAATTTTTTTTTATTTAAATTAATGAATAAATTTAAAAAAAGATATTTTTTCTAATAAAAACACCGCCAAAAATTCGTCAACATCCCTATTCACTCGCTATCGTTTTAGCTCTCTAATATTGTGATTTCGTACCGCCATCATAATAGCATTTTTTTTTTATTGCAATTAATTTGGCAAGCAAGCAAACTGCCCACCTGATGGTAAGTGGTAACAGTCACCTATAATACATGTGGCTCCTGTGAGATTCGCAGCAAAACTGCAACGCCCATAAGAACCAGAGTACGTTGCCAACTTGTGACTTAAGGTGTAAAGTCACGGTACCCGGTGATTTCACTGCCATATCTTACCCTTCCAACCGGAACACAGCAATGCAAGCACTACTGCTTTGCGGCAGAAATAGGTAAGACGCAGGTACCCAAGCACACGACCCTGCTACAGAGTCTTCCTCCGGTAAAACTCGTGATATTACCACAGAACATATAATAGTACTCCGTACAGAACGGTCACTCACCTCCCCGCACTCATTTCAAATACCTCCCTCCACCCCGCACTTCGTTGTAGGCATCACTGACACTTAAACAAGGGCGCGCGCGTTTGCTCGGGCATGACGACGATAACAGAGATAGCGCTATGCAGGCGAAAGAGAAGGCAGTCGCTGTTATTTCGATTGATAATCACGCACTCGGCCCTACTAGATTCCACGCACACATTTGCGCGTGTACAAGCGTCATTTGCTTAAGAGGAAATCGTACAGTCCGTTTTCCATGTCCAAAGGTAGTCCCCTGTTTCCTTCCTGGATAATGGCACTAGTTGCTCTATTTTTTTCAATAAAATCAATGGCCACTATAAGCATGTTCCTGTGTTTTCCTTTTTTTATTAAGTTAATTATTTTAAAAGATTTTAAACCTTCAATAACCTAAAAAATCGACCTAATTTTCTGCTGTATTCAAACGTCCAGCAAACCAATTTGAAGAAGATTATATGAAAAAAGCAAAACACAGAAACACAGAGAAAGCTGTGCTTTAATTTTTAACGTAAAAAGTAATTAAATCGGTCAACTTTTCGCGGAGAAAACTGGGTACTACGAAACGTATATTTTGTGTACTTTTCATAGGTATTTTCGGTCTCAGCTGCAGTTGTCCCTATCGCGCTCAGTTCAGTTGTTCGGACACACAGCGCAACAGCAATACATTTTACAAATACCTATTTTTGAATTCTCTCGACCTTGGTGTTTCCTGTTAAGTAGTTGTAATTGATTTGCGAACATTTTATGGAGTGCCCGGGGTGTGATATTACAACGATACCAACTGATACTTACCTTCTAAAGCTTGGGTTACATTGATCTGTTATTTGGTGATGTTCCAATAAATTGTTCATTATCCCCATTTTCACGATGAAGGTGACGATGCACCTGCTGTAGAACCAGAAGCGGTTGAAGAGGGCGCAGTGGAGATTACGATGTGCGACGTGGACGAGCACGGCAACATAATCAGCTCGAAAGTGATAAACTCCGATGTGGTTTACGAGTCGTGAGTGGATGTCTCGATTGGACGTTCTCGAATACGTAGTCAGTAAGTATCAATTGATTGAATGTCAAAATGTTTTTTGTTTGTTGTGTGATATGTGGTATGTTTCAATCGCCGTAAATTATTGAGTTTTTTTTGTAAAAAAAAAGATTATTACACAAGTTTCGATATTGTTTATGAGGGAAAATTAAAAAAATATACACGGTTATTTTTTTATCACCCTGGAAAATTTAAGGGACGCTTCACGACATGGTATTAGAATGATTTAAATATGAATAACAAAAATAACTCACTTACTTAATTTTATATTAATTTTCTTAAATATCCATAAAATGCTGCACTAGTTGAGAGCAGCATTTTTAGAGATTTTTTATAATTTTTTATTTTTATTTTTTACACGTCATATATATTTTATGATGAGTAACAGAATATTGTCCAAATAATGACATATAAACATAAATGTTTCCGAGAATAAATTTGTAATGCTAATATTATGTTCATAAATAGTAGGTATTTATGGAAAGCTGTATCTTTAGTGCATCCCACGTGAGATTGAGTAATGTTTTGTAAAAACATCTATAATTTCTTATAGCATCTTAATGACCTAGTTTATAAACATTGGAATTATTTGCAAATAATTATGTTGTTATTATTAGGTTAGGTGGTATTTTAAGATTCAGTTCCTTTCATGCCTATAGTATAAATCTTTTCTCAAACATGCTACGATATACGACCATATCTTGAACAGCCTTGGGGATAAATCGTACATTGCAGTACTGGGCCAGGCAGCGGATAGTAATTTCTTATCTGGTGTGCTTGAGCGGCCGGCAATGTAATTCGAAGATGGAATGAACTTCTTTATAGCCCCTACTTACATGATTAATAAGGAGGTAACTTACTTAAGTGTTTATTTAACTGGAGCAAAAAAAATGAATAATCTGTTATGTGATTTAAAATGAAAAAAAATCGGTTTTTGCGAGCGGCTTTACTATTTTTATTATCGATTTTTGTTCATATATTATTATGTATTATATTTGGTTGTATACTTACATGAATATGAGTACATCGAGCGATGATGTTTTAACACCGCTCGAAATTCAAGAAGCGGCAAAGGATATTATTAAAAAGAATTTACCACCAAAATCGAGGGACATAAGTATACTTGAAAACGCAAAAAAAAATTATTCAATCAAAAATTAAAAGAAATCGAATAATAGCTGAAAACATATTCTTAGCTTATTTCGGTAAAATGGCTATAATATCTAAACCAAACACTCTTTGGGTAAATATAGTTAATCCTAAAAATGTGACGTCAAGAAGTGAAGGTCAATATTGAATAAATTTAGTTCAAGTTTAATGAAGCATTATCGTATTATAATTGTGGCAATTTACCCGCATGTTTGAGAAAAGCATTATACAAGCCTTGGCCAGGCCACAACTGAGCATTGCCGAACTCTGATGCGTGCCTCGCATCCGCTTCGGACCGCATACTCACGATCGCCCGGCAATGCTGCACTTGCGGGTCGGGTCGCGGCGGGCAATGTAATATAAACTGGCGATTACAGCGTGCGATGGAAAATGAAACAAATTTGTATGTTGCAACATGTTTGTTCACTTGTGAGCCCCTACCGTCGTCACACGTTAATTTTCCAGCCGAGGTCGAAATGTCGGCGATTGTGGCGATGACCTTATACGAATAAGTCCGTTACGTTTTATCGCTATTTACGTCATTGCTCGCTTGCACGTAAGAGTGAGCTGTTGTTGGTTACATTTATCGGAATTGTATTTCCAACGAGATACGATAATTTGAATTATGCAACAACTTTGAAGGTGCAGCTTCTGTATTATACAGGATGGCCCAATAAAACGTTGACAAATATTTTTTGGATTTTTAATACTTTCAAGTTTATTACAAAATGAAATTTAAAATAACAATGTCAGTCATTAAACTATAAAAAACACTAACTATCTTCAAAATATCTTCTTTTGGCTTTGATACACAGACGCAAACGTTTGCTAAAATTATCCACAATATGCCGCAGCTCCTCCAACGTTATTTTTGCCCACTCTTTTGTAAGGGTTGCTTTTAGAGCGTCAACACTTGTATGTTTAGTGGCACAGGCCCTAGTCTCTAAAATTGACCACAGACTATAATCCATTGGATTTAAATCAGACGAATAGGGTGGTCACTCTTATGAGCTTATAAATCCAGGAAAATTGTTTTTGCAATACTGCTGCACACTAAGGGCCTTGTGAGATGGAGCAGAGTCCTGCTGGAATATCCAATGTTGGTTACCAAAATGTTGCTTACTCCAGGGAAGAACTACGGCTTCAAGAATGTCTCTTTTATAGATTTCCTGATTCATTTTGACACATTTTTCTATAAATAAAAGGAGAGTTTTGAGTAGAGCAAATATCACCCCAAACCATCACTGAATCCGGTTTTTGGCGGTGAGGAATGACTGCGGCCTCTCCAGGACGTCTAGAAGAATATATTCTGTCATTTTGATGATTATGAGCCTGTTCGATGTAATTTTTTTTTCATCTGAAAAAAGGATGTTTTCCCATTTTTCAGTAGCGGTGCGCTTCCTAATCAAACGACATCTTTGAAGGCGAACTTTTTTATCTTTATCTTCAAGAAGTTGTGCTTTACGCAGTTTGTACGCTTTTAATTTGAGGTCATCAACGACGTACGTTGCACCGTCGAACGACTCACACCCAGTTCCCTAGCCAGTTTTCGCACTTTGGTCCGTGGATTGCGACTAAGCCGTTTCTTGATAATGTTGCGGAGCCTAGGAAACCTAAGAGTCCTCTTTCTTCCTCTTCCTGGGCGGTCTGCATCATGCCCGAGCTCATTAAATTGCTTAATAGTCTTTGACAGTAGTTGACGGCTAACACTAAGGAATCGAACAATCTCACACTGTCGTTTTCCGTCTTCGTGTAAGGAAATTATTGACTTGCGTTGCGAAAACATGGCAAATAACAATAATAAGTAAATATTTTTAAATAAACAATCCACTGCAAAACGTTACTAACATGTAAGAAAATATAAGGAAAAACAAAAGTCCATCGTGCCGTGTTCCATTTTAAAAAACATTCCTTCTTAAATTTGTCAACGTTATTTTGGGCCACGGTGTAAATAGACGAGTGTTAAAAGTGGTAAAATTAATGGTAGTAAAAAAATCGAACAGATTTTATATACTGTGATTTAAGCAATGAGAGTTGTTGTAAAAAGATTCATTGTTATTGTTTGGGTTATGCTATGCGATATTGTATACGTTGTTTAATATACATAGTAATTATGTGATGTCTCTTGTTGGTCTAAAGTTAAGTATTGTAATTATTATTTTTATTATTATTTTAAGCCGGCGTAAACTGGAAATACTACAGTATAATAATACTAATATAATAGCTTTTATAATTTTATTGTAATAAGCTATAGAAATTAAATAAAAAATAGATCATATAAAAAATAATTTAAAAAAGTGATCTATTGTTTCTAGCATTTTTAAGCCATTGAATTAAAATTAAATCGCAATAATCTTAGAATGTTTCGTCTAACGGCTGCTAACCTACCTAAATATTGACAGATTTTTTAAAACGAAGTTACTTAGGTAAGTCAAATATTGTGATATTGTAATGATATTGTGAGTCTCTCTTAATGTACGAGTATTTATGTGCACATCCAAACTTTCGATTTATTTTACATTTTGTTGTATCAATTATTGTCTTGTCAATATACAATATCTCATAAATGCGGCTATTCCACACCACGGTAACAGTATCATACAGTAAGTGGACTTTGCCCCTCTTTGAAATTTTATACCTACGGCCGCTATCGGCATCGCTTGGTGCGTGGCCCGCGATAGGGCTGCTCGCTTACCGACCGTACGCTGCGTTTGACTATTGCGTATGCCCTGCGGCGAACTGCATTCGTGACAGACCTTGTAGCCGCGCTTTCCTCATGGACCAACTATGTATGCATAACTATGCGATCCGAGTGCGATCCCAGATCGAGACGCGTAGGCATAACGCGTGTTTCGACCGTTTCTATTAAGTCATTCTACTGTATATACTATAACCGTGTCCACATCTACACACGTGACGTATGTCTGCATTTTCGTCAAGTTTTATGAGAAAATGGTTTACAAGAAAACTTCGAGGCATTCTGTTAAACAAAAAAATACAATTTTGTGTATGATAATAGTTTTTGTTTTTGCTGCTGTATGTGATCCAAAATCTCTATGACTAAAAATAAAAGCGTGGGGTGCTCATCATAATCCATTTTTATGATGAGCGCCCCAAATATGTAATCAGTCATTTCGTTGCGGCGGCCATCTTGGATTTGATGTTTTTTCATAAAGTACTGTATTCTGCAAGTCAAGCCCTTAAATTTGATGCCCATATTGCGAGGGTTCTACAGTAATAAGTAATTCGCCATTTTGTTGCCGCGGCCATTTTGGATTCACAACAATAATGATTATGCAAACCTAATTGCATTATCATTGGAACTAAAGGTGTTACCAGATTACAGCTCCATCGGACACTGGTATGTGGGTCAAATTTAACTTGCATGATTTGACGCAGACAAACAGTGTGAGTTAAATAAAGCATGTAAAAAGGAAAATAAACATTTAATAACATAAAGAGAACTCTTTAATGTCATTGTTAATTATACCGTCATTAATTTGGCATACAGTGCGATATTAAAGAGAAGAGAATGACTTATTTTCAAGAGAAATTTTTCATATCATGCAACACCTGTCAGCAGCATGGAGGGTGTGACTTATTGTCTATGGTTATTTTGTATTATTTATTGAATATCTTTCAGTCGATTTTGTGGTTCTAAAAATATTAGTGTCATTCGTGGCGGTACCCGTGAAATAATTTAAAAAAACAAAGCTGTGTTGCTATCTATAGGTAATATGCCCATAGGGGATGGCAACTGTTTTGTAGGAATCTGTACATACTTATTTATTTCGATAGTGTATTTATAGACATTATAAATTGATTATTCGGCATTATATCATTACAAAGGTGTAAAGTTGTGCTTTAAGACAATGATGACTGATTATAATAATGAGGAAGTATAAATAATTGGAAGTAAAATAAAGAAAACGTTTTCAACTTAATTGTTTTATTTATTTTGTAATCTCTTAAAATTACGTAACAAAAATATTACAACGGTTCTTTAAAATTCGCAATTTTAGAATACCTTAATTATTACTTATTACTTATTAAGTAATAACCCGGACAACGTCTGTGAAGCTGTGGGTGTCGGTGGCGCTGTGAATTCTAATCGGGAGGTCTGGGGTTCGATCCTGTCATGTATGCACCGATGTGTTTTTCGTTTTTCGAATTTCATATCAACATTTATCCGACGCTCCTGCGCTGAAGGAAAAAATTGTGAGGTAACTTGTATACATCTGCGAAGAAATTTAAAAAGTGTTTGTGAAGTCGACCAATCCATACTGGGCCAACGTGGTTGACTAAAGGCCTTAACACCTAACTTAGGGTAGGCTCAAGCTTCTCGGTGGGAACATATATGAGCTGTGATGATGAACTCAGACAACCTCAGACAACTTCTTATTTGGCATCCGGATGCGTAATGTACCCACGTTTTATAACGTTGCTGTCTGATTGGCGCAACACCTTTTACTTTTTTTACATACCTCAGGAAAGCTTATGGCCTTTATCTCACCTGCAGGCGTAGCACGGTCCGTGGACAAAACCGGATAAGAGAAAAATAGCATATTTCTTCTCGCTCTCTCATATAACAATGAAGCGAGACAGGACGAGGGTTATTCACTTTCTAGTCTATAGTTCACGGTCCATGATAGGCATGCTGATGGTAAGTGACCATAGGGCCGAAGGTGGAAACGTGCGTCACCTGGACTACTCAACATTTTGGACTGGTTCCTCCTGAGGAACTCGGTTCCTCTAATTGTCGGAACACAACAATACTATTAACATTGTTATTACGGCGACAAACTTAGGTAAGAGGGTGATAGATAGCCAGGTGAGCTCAGAAGCCCTACAACCAATCAAACCGAGCAGAAACACTTGAACCTCCATGGGGAATCGAACCCCGGACCTCTCGATCAACACCCGGTGGTCTAAAAAAATCAAATTCAAAATAATCATTAGGATTTCAACACATTCAAAACAAAAAGACGTCGATCACTTTTACTGGGAGGGCCCAAAGGGATCTGTGGCAGAATGTCACAGCCCTTTGCCACACATTTTATGATAATGTTTTTGAAGAAAGCTGCTGACAAGTGACAATCCACTTTGCCGCTAGAATAGCTGTCATATCTTTATCCTTATGGAAGCACTGTATCATGTATATTTTATGTCATGTAGGTAAATCCTTAGAGAAACACTGAGAATATTGTATTGCTTGATTGACACTAACTATATAATTTCCTATTGTTATCTGCAATTATCTTTTGTGAACAATAAATAGTGCACAACGAACTGGAAGATATTTTTAATGAACTGAACACGCAACGCAACCAAGGGAACACCACCTTTTCCCATAGATCCAAAGAATTTGCTACGGGCCTTAGATGGTAAAGTTACGCCACTGATCTGTGATGTTGGGTTAAAGGCCATTGATGGCTTAGTTAAATGTGATTGAGATTGATTGATTATTTATAGGCGTTCATTGATTCTCTTGCCCGTGGGCAATGAAATGCGATGTCCAAAGCAAGTCCAAACAATAAGTAGCTCTGTAAGTGTGGCGAAAATTTTGTTGCCTAGTACATACATTAGCTAGCCTTCTACGCACTGTGTGACGCGTACGGGCTTTCGAGAGCATGCGTGGTGACTTGGTGATTCATGAAAGTCCGAAACACGTATTTTATAAATGTGTAATCACAGACATATAAAGGGAAGCAGACTAAATGGCGTATCATTCAAAAAGCGTGGCAACTTTACCACATGTAAACATTACTCACACACAAGCAATATTAATTTAATTTTATTGTAATTTCTGGAGTTTTATTATATGATGCGTTAGAACACTTCGGGGCACAGCACATTACCATATTGTTCTTGTCCGATTAGCAATTATGTTTATTTATAATCACAAAACAAAATATTATATATAACACAATATCACGACGCCATGTCTCTTATTTTGACAAAGCTAAACATGGCGTCCACGTGGCGTCTGCCACGGCTTCGAAAATGTTTATGTGTGCATTAGTATCGCAATAGACGAAAAATAGAAATAGCGATAAGTATATCATGTCACTTTGGAGTGAAAGTAAAAACGATATACATTGCTTATGACAAATGTGTGAGTAAAATTATGTTAAGTCTGCTTCCCTTTATATGTATGTGGTATAAGTATACTTCTATTTCATTTGTAAGCAAGGATGATATATTATTCTTCGTCTATGTTTGTAAGTAAACAGCTCCACAAAAATCTCATTTTTTCGTTTTCCTATTACTAGTCATTCTGACGTTCCTTATCTTCGTCCTTGACCGGACTTGTATAACACTTCCATAATGTTCCATTGAAACTCTAACATGAACACTTTAGCTTTTTGAAGCACTCAATAAGCCTGTCAGCTTCTCTGAACCCCGCTTCAATGGCCCCATGCACCGAGTTGTGTCTGTGATGTGACGTCGCTTCTCCCCCGAAGCAGACCACTGGGAACGTATCGGCGTGATACACAGGCTCGCTTAGTTCCAACGCGCCCCCGCCATCCTCTTCAGTAGCGACGCTGCGGTAGGAGTACGCACCCCGAATGAGAGGGTTGGATGCCCATTGGGACCTGGGGAAATAAGTAGTATAAGTGTTAATGGGTGCCAAATACCAAACTGGTCTCAAGCTAATGTGGGGTTATTATATGTGTATGTGACCTATACCTATATGTATGTACGCTGAGAAGTACTGTGTGTGAGCAGCGACACGTTACGGTCGCAATGCAGGAATTTAATCCAGTCCTCAACAGTCCGTCGTTTAATTGACACATTGCCGATGTCCTGTTAGCTAGCACCCTAAAACTACATTAGTGACCCCGATCTTCACGTAACCCGATTTTAAAGTAAACCAATTTACATCTATTCTTTTGTCGGGAGTGCGCGTGGCGTATTTTACAATCGTTTGACTTTTGGAAATAGTGAATAAATAAATAAATAATATGAATCCAACACCTAAGCCAGTGACATCGCCTACACAGCAGACAAGCCAGCAAGCCAGGATGGATAGTGATGTGTCCACTATCCAACTACATCTCCTGCCGATCAACGGTCAATGCTCTTACGCTTAACCAACTCGCACGAGGTCAGCGGAATAGGGAACCCTAAATTACAACGTACATATTAACTAAATGAGACACATTTCCATTCCCATATATTTTGACAACACTTTGACAGCGGTCAGATCAGATATGGCAACGGTACCCCTAGCACGAACCTCTCAAATTCAAATTCAAAAATCTTTATTCAACATAGGCCTTTACAGGCACTTATTGACGTCAAAACAAAGCAAAACAATCTAATTTAAAGAAATTGTATTAACCTTGTATGTGCATACATCCTGAAAATACTCAAAATGTCTGCAAATACAAGTTGCAATGAAAAAAAAGTTGACTACACCTGTTCGAAAATTGGGAGAGCCTTCTCGAGAAGAACAGGCAAGAAACTCGAACGGTCAAAATTTTTTATCTCCTCTTTTGAATCGCCATTTACAATTTTGGTTTTGTTACAGAGTCGTCAATTGGAAGCTAACCTCAAAGCAAAAGTTTGAGCTCAACTTCCATTGCAAGAAGAGATGTGTTAATTCACATTATATAAGCTATCTCTGAGAGAAGTGCGTGAACTTATCTTATTAATTGCTCTCACTGAATGTTTCTTTGAAACAAAACGCAGTACATTGTTAATTATTAGAAATGAAAGTTCAAACTCAAGCTTTTTTGTCCGTCATGTAATCAGACACTTTATATTATAAAGTGTCTGATTACATGAGCATACTGAGTATGCTTTTTTAATAAGTACATCTTTGATTACAACTTTAAAGTCTAAGCTATATAAGTTCTTGTATACAACTTGGGATTTTATTGTAGAAACGTATTCACAGGCCTCTAAAAGAATTATTGATTTTTTGGAGCCTGGTATTTGGTAAAGCTAACATATTCCTTTGTCTAGTATAACCTGAATGAATATCACTATTTTTACAAAACAAATGACTATTTTTAGGAACATATTATATTAGATTCTTATAAATATATTGCGACGCTACTGTCATAATACCAATTTCTTTAAACTTTTCTCGCAAAGAATCTGTCATTTTTTTAAGGTTATAGATAGCTCGAATAGCCCTTTTCTGCAGCACAAAAACGATCTGAATGTCAGCAGCATTTCCCCACAACAAAATACTCTCTTGTTATAGTATAGTAATCGTATTTACTTACTATGAGATATTAAGTGGGCAGCTAGAAACACTATCGTAAGACTATCGTGAGCTCGCGTAACGTACCTAACAATAGTTCTCTCACTATAAAATACTCGGTGAGGGATATTACTATAACTATAGCTGTCGAATAAAACGATACGAGATGTCAAAAGTGAGTTCGTGCTGACGATTCTCATACTTTAGCTCTCGTTAACTATAGTTACCATCTTTGTATTTGCTTCATGGTACCATCACCATTACGATACCATTTAGTTCCTTAAACGACTGTAGCGGCGCTGTTTTAGTTTTCATACAAATAATACGAAATTTACGATAACCAAAACTATACTGGCGCGTGCTTGGGGCACTGACGTAACGGTAACCATTTGGTTTTGGTAAATAGTAAGATTACTAACCTGGGGGTGTATATGACGTCTTAATTCCAGGCAATTTTTTAAATTGCTATAATGCCATTTCTTTCTCTTTGTATTATGAGTAAAAAAAGGTACTAATAGCAATTCAGAAAGCTGACTGGAATTAAGATGTCATAAAACACCCCTGTGCTCTTTTTGGGAGGGTTTATCTCCGGCAGTGGGACTAGCTGAGAGGATTAGAAGTGGAGAGGTTGCTTAGAGGCGTTTATCATCTGTAACTTGGCAAAGGAGGTGATGCCTACTCGTCACTGTCATTAAAATCCTAAATCATCATGATTGCAAATTTGTATTTATGAAAGGCTTTGGTGACTTACTGAGGTATCAACGTGGAGCCCAAACTACCGGAGCATGGAATTCTGTACAAAGAGTTCGTTGGCTTATGTAGGCGCCCATTGAAGGAAAGGATTTTTCAAAATTCCCACAGGAAGTTGAGAAATCCCCATTCGAAAAATATAAGCGAAACGTCCTAAGACCTTAATAAAACTATCACACTGATCTAAAAGACTAACAATTGCTATGTATCTTGTTTTCTCTATGTTAAATAAAGTATGATATGTTACATTTTACTTTACATGTTTTAAGATATTTGGACCAGAATAGTCCAATCTGTACTAATAAGTATTCAGAAATTGATGATGGTGATGATCATCAGATTTTAGTCTTTTGTCAAAGATATAGTCTCAGCACGGAATGTTGATGAGGCTGGTTCGACTCCGACCGAGGTACTGTATAGTGTAGTACTGTACCGGGTGTAACTTATTATCTGTGCCCGCTGTGCCCGAGGTGAAATTTATTGTATTGCAAAACAAAATGGATATTATTCAAATAATAAAAATCTTAGTACTTCTACGTAGATACCTGATGATATATTTCACAGGTGTGACATCGAAATTGTCTTTGAATATCTCCAGGAACATTTCCACGCCCGTTTTGACTTCCTTGTCGCATGCTTGCTCCATCAGCTCTGCCCCTTTTCCGTATAGCCACATCAGCAACACGTTGGGCTGCCAATCCACCGTATTAACACTGTATATCTCCGCAACCCACGGATATTGGGTGAACCTCCCTTTGTCCTCTTCTTGCCACAAAACAGCGAAGTGTGCAGACGATTTCGGCCACCACGGCTCAGTAAATTCTACGTAGATTTTGTCCAGAACACACAGTTGGAGGTTGTTGATAGCTTTAATCTTTTTCAGTGGCAGTGAAGGGTTGAACAGTTCGTTATGCCTGAGGAAAGTAAGCATTATTGTTAATGCAGATTCTCTGCTACCTGCTACACAGGGCAATGGAGAGGGTTATGCACGGGGTTTCTCTACGACATTTCATAAATGATTCATAAATGATGATATCCATAGAACAAACTTTCAAGAAAAGAGCATAATTCCTATCTTAAAGGCCGGCAACGCACTAATTGTAACTCCTCTGGAGTTGCGGGTGTCCATGGGCGACGGTAATCACTTACCATCAGGTGATACGTTTGCTCGTTTATCCCCTATGAGTCACCGACATAACCCAAATAATTTACCAGTACCAGGGTCGTCTGCTTGGGTGCCTCCGTCTTCTTACCTATTTCTGCCGCAAAGCAGTACTTGCATTGCTGTGTTCCGGTTTGAAGGCTAAGATATGGCAGTGAAATGACGAGTACCGTTACATTACATCTGATGTCACTTGTTAGCAACTTACACTGTGGTTCTTGTGGGGGTTGCAGTTTTGCTGCGAATCTCACAGGAGCCACATGTATTATAGGTGACTGTTACCACTTACCATCAGGCGGGCAGTTTGCTTGTTTGCCAACTTAGTTGCAATAAAAAAACCTTAAGTGGCAGTGGGCAGGACACATGGCACGCAGGACTGACGGCCGCTTTGTGCAGCCGGCGGTGGCCCACAAAGTGCGGAGCTTACCCCATGTCCATCTTGTCCATAGTCTCTAGACCATGGGTCTCCAAACTACGGCCCGCCAATGCCATCAATTCAGCCCGCGACAGTTTAAGTAATTGAAATTCAAAAAAACGTATGTTTGCTAAAGTCTCGGTCCCTCTGCTAGGTACTGCTCTAGAAATATAATTAAGAGCAGAAAAATTAAAACTGTTCTAGCCCTTGGAACATACTGAAGTAAATATTATGGCTCTAAGAATTCAAAGTTTGGAGACCCCTGGTCTAGACTCTAGGAGATCCAGGGACTAGGGAACCCCCCTTATCCGGACCACCCCAGTTGATGGTCTGACTTGGGAGAACATTATAGCTTCCATTAGCTACCTACTTTTCTTTCAATACTCCTAACGAGACGGTGACGATGACACTTTTGCTGGCATATAAGCTCCCATCGGTACACTTCACATGCACAAGCTGCTTCGAAGAGTCCTGTTCGCTTTGGCTGGACGCCCATCTAATACTCTCCACTTCTTTGTTTAACAGAATCTCGACTGGAATCTCCTTGGATTGGTCTGGGTACCTGTTCTGAGGAAACAAATAGTTTCAATTTATATAAAGACTAGACTAGAAGAATTTTGGAAACCTCAATAACAAACTAGGAATATAATGACCAACAAAGGTGTTGGGGGCCGATTAATACGCCACCCAAGATATCCTCTTCTGTCAATCTAGGGTCAATCTGCCGATGAATGGATGTGGTTTTGGTGCTGTTAATCTTGAGCTCCTCCGCGCTTCGGAAAGTACGTGAAGCAGTAGCTTCTACGCCAGCCCCCTAACCATAATCGTTCAAAACAATATTAAAACCGCAATGAGAGTAAGATAGCGCTATACGCAGCATGAGTGAGCAGTGTCTCTGTGTCAATATTGTTATAACCTTAATCCCAAGTTGTATAAAAGAACTTAGCTTAAACAAATTTAAAATTGCAATCGAAGAATGTACTTATTAAAAAAGCACATTATAAAGTGTCTGATTATATGACAGACAAAAAGCTTGGGTTTGAACTCCCCATTCTAATATTTAACAATGTACTGCGTTTTGTTTCAAAGAAACGTTCAGTGAGAGTAATTTATAAGCTGAGTTCACGCACTTCTCTCAGAGATTGGTATTATTAATGATTATTTAGATAATAAAACTATTTGGACATGAGGTCAACTCTACACTTTCTTTTGATTAATATGTTAATAAAGTCTTTATCTTATATAATGTGAACTAACACATCTAATCTTGCTCAAACTTTTGCTTTGAGGTCAGCTTTTAATTGAATTATAAAATTTTGACCTTTCGAGTTTCTTGTCTGTTCTTCTCGAGAAGGCTCTCCCAATTTCCGAACAGGTGTAGAGTCAACTTTTTTTTTCATTCCTACTTGTATTTCTTGAGTCATCAGACATCTTGAGTATATTCAGGATGTATGCATAAGCAAGTTTAATATGTTTTATTTAAATTAGAACGTTTTGCTTGGTTTTGACGTCAATAAGTACCTGTAAAGGCCTATGTTGAATAAAGATTTTTGAATTTGAATTGAATTTGAAAAAAGTTATAAGCAATCATGGTGAGGCCCCTGGTCGGTTAGTTAACCGTCCCGTCGGGCTATGCGAGTAAAGATATAGACAATGCACTTGTGTTCGCGCAGAAAATTGTGCACAATATTCTCCCTTGCAACGCGCAGATGGTTAATCGCTATTTGCCGCCGTTACACCCGCACTATGGTTGCAAGCATATTATATTATGCTCGCAACCAGAGTTACCAAGCTAAATACAGTACCTAATTACTTAATATTAGATCTGTCAGTATCTAAATACCCGTCGCCTTAATTAACTAAAAAAATCATCTTGTCAAACCAACAAACCAACAAAACATCCAGGATCGTTTTGTATCCCCTTCCTTTCCAGTTAAGCATAAAATCTCCCGCGCATGGCCAGTTCTCGGAGAGACCGCTCAACGACTTGCCTTTCTTGGGATCATCCTGCCCACCCAAGTGATTGCTCCTTTCGTACCATTCAATTATAGAGTTGGTTAGAGGAGAATTTCTTACAACTTCGTTGGATTCTGCTCTGAAAAGTGAAATATGAAGTTGTTGACTCTGTAGAAAACAATTTAACAAGGTATAATTTTCTCTTGAAATTAACATTCCAATTGTTATAAAGGAAATCCTAGCTGTTTTGCAACCCTAGCAAATCTAGTCAACTGCAACTAATATACCTACATATACAGACATAACTACGGACCATGTCATCAGTAATGTCACTTTCAGCACGAACAGTTGCAGCAACAAATCATTGGTTTAGGTTACGAGTGGATTGGGTTCTAAGTTCTCTTTAATGGACCACACTCATACAATTTTGGAGTATTTGAACGCCCTAAGAGAGCGCTTAAGCCACAAAGTCTGTGTGTGTAAGTCATAAAATCACAATCACAAGAATACTCACGCTTTCCGAACACACTGTGATATTGAAAATGTATTATGCTTATTGGATTCTTCAACTGCCTTGCCCAGAATTTTCACTGTTTCTTGTACCAAGTTATTGGGCGCCAGTGATCCTCCAGACAGCACGTACCAGTTTTCATCAGGGCTCGGCCTCCCCAATAAATCGTGAGGGCTGGCTAGCTCAAAAACTACGTTGGACGTTTCGCCATGACACCTGGAATGAGTTTAGTTTTTTTTATATTAGTTACGCGACAAACGTGCATGTAAACGTTAATTATTAATATTTAGTCCCAGAGAAACTTCTTTTTCAATCCCACTCATGCGCACCAAAAATACGTGCTGCTACATAGACCTGCGTCTACTTTTTAACCGACTTCAAAAAAGGAGGAGGTTATCAAATCGATGCGTATGTTGTTGTTTTTTGTGTGTATGTTACGCGATTACTCCGCCAATTGTGAACTGATTTCCAAAATTCTTTTTGTATCCGATAGAATATACTCCTGGGGCGGTCACAACACAAGGTCATCAAGTCAGGATCTGATAATGGAATCCCAAGAAAATCTAGGGAAACCCCTTAATTTTATAGGTACATACGTCCAACATATTTTATGTTTTTTCCGGAGCTATATTCACGTATTTGCGTCTGGTCGTCATGAACCGAGCTGATGATGGAAGGGTCCTTAACTTTTGGACTTGACCTGACCTGACCTTGGATCTGAATTTGGTGAGCTGGTATTAAATTCACTAAAAAGATAATAAAAAATATTTTACAAAAAATAAAAACCGACTTCAAAAACACTGAAAAGTTAAAAATAATATAAGAATAGGTATGTACAGACAACATAACACGACTTCAATATAGAAGTGTGATGTTGTCTGTACCTAAGTATTCTTATACTATTTTTAACTTTTAGGTGTTTTTGAAGTCGGTTTTTATTATTTGGAAAATATTTTTCTTTGATCACATCGAAACATTTGCACAACATTTTGTGCAAATTGTGTGGGCATTGTTTTGAGCATGTGTTTGTTTCATTAATTTCATTCATGTGTTTTATATGTATTAACGTTTTGAAAAAAACATTGGAAACAGTATATTAGGTATACACGGTTATTTTTTTATCACCCTGGAAAATTTTAGGGACGCTTCAGGACACATCCAATATTATATAAAAAATAAAAAAAAATAAATAAAAAATAAAAAAAAATAAATAAAAAAAAAAAATAAAAAAAAAAAAAAAAATTAAAAATCTCTAAAAATGCTGCTCTCGACTAGTGCAACATTTTTTGTATTTTTTAAAAAATTAATATAAAATTAAGGATGGGGGTTATTTTTTTTATTTATATTTAAATCATTCTAATACCATGCCGTGAAGCGTCCCTTAAAATTTCCAGGGTGATAAAAAAATAACCGTGTATATGTATAGGTATGTGTACAGTCAGCAACGAAACTTGCCGAACAAAATAACGTTACAAAAGATACTAGACACATGAATTGTACATAAGTTACTGATCATAGTTACAAACAAAATTCCATTTACATTATAAATTACCAAAAGTAGCTATACAGTATATTTCCAAAAGTGGCTGGATAGTACTGTTCCAAAAGTTGCTGGACAGTATATTTCCAAAAGTGACCGGACATTATATTTTCAAAAGTGGCTGGACAGTAAACTTCCAAAAGTTGCTGGACAGTATATTTCCAAAAGTGACCGGACATTATATTTTCAAAAGTGGCTGGACAGTAAACTTCCAAAAGTTGCTGGACGTAGTATCGTTTAAAAGTGATTTGTTAGATCATGACTGGACTAATTTTCGAATTAAGACTGATGACAATCACTGAAATATTTGATAACAACATGACTGAATGCAATCATTCAACCTACTTACGTCTATAACATAATTTCAAAAGTATTTTTTTAAATTTATTTCTTAGATATCGTGTTCTCAGAAATACGTATCCATATCATCATCATCTTAGTATCATCATCATGTCTGTGATTTACATGAAAATTTTGGGTTGAATGACATTACGGGTAAACACAATTTAATAATTAGTTTTAGATAACGCATTGATTTTATTATTTATTGGTTATTATGAAACACCGTGTATATCTTAATAATATTATACATTTCTCTTTATCTATGGACTATTTCACAATTTTTGCATCATTATAATTATTATGCCAGTACTCCTAATAAGATTTGGTCAGTTAATATATTTTGCATATGTTACGTCTGTTTTTTTTATTATTTTTTTTTAGTTACACCAAGGTCGCTCCGCTTGATAGGGCCCTGAGCACCATTTTTATTGTACTCCATGACCACTTCATCTGTTGCTATGCTGGGAAGGGCAATGAGACGTCTAATTGCGTCGTCCTCCTTCAACTCCCGGTAGAAGTACTCGTAGGTGCAGGATACCGTGTGTCTGGTATTACGTGGACACTATCGTGGACAGGGTTCTTCCTTTCTGCTCTTCCGTAACGCATCTCGAACAGGTTGTCTCTGTCTATGAAGGGGATCTCATTTGTGTCGGTCATGAGTACCAATTCTCTTGCCCCGGTCAGCCTTGCTGCCATGATGATAGCTCCAAAATGGACTACGAGAGCTTCGTCCACCAAAAGGCGTTTTGATGCTTCCACACCATTGATGAGGACTGAGGCAATGGTTCTTATTTTCCCTCTCACGACCGCCCCGAATCGAGTCGTCACTTTGTCCGACAGTTCTTTTGCCGTCTCGAGTGTGCTAGTGATGATCATATCTTCCTTCATTTGGAAGTTGTTGAGGAGCCACGTGGTCTTCCCGCACCACGGCACACCGTCAACCCCTCTGATTGCTAGTTTACCGCATGGTTCGGAGATCCAAGTTCCACTCACGGATTCCGCCGTTTTTAGAATTCGGTCCTCCAGCATGAAGCGGGTGCACTTGGCAATTACCACTATTGGGTCCTCGATCGGTGCGCAGATTGTGAGTGCTCCCCTTTCCTCAGTTGCTTCATGACCCACCAGCACCATGCCTGACGTGCCACTGTACGCCGCCATCTGCTTTTTATCTATAGGGCGAGTACCGCCACCACAGTCCCGGTGTCGTTGTTATAGACCACCACCGCCCTCGCCCCGTCCAGGAATTCTCGTAGTAACATGCGGGCTTTTATCTGAAATGCCTCAAGTATCTTGCTGCGGGTGGTGTGTTTTACCTGCGGCGTCGCTCGCAGTGTCTCCAGGTACTCTAGATAGGCATTGACTAGGTCATCTCCGTCCCGGTCAGTGACTATTCTCGATGGCGGTCTCACCCTGCCCATGTCTGTCAGTGTGGTTTTGGGTGAGGAGATCGTTCTATATTTGGGGACCACGTTCGGTACTGTCTCACTGCCTATTCTACGAGGACGAGCTTGGCCCAGGGCAACAGATATGCCCCTGACGAGGTCGTCTGTCGGGGATTGTCTTTGTGATTGGAGGCGTCTTCTTTCGTTTGCTTCTTGCATCGCCTTCTCGTGTTGCCTTTGTGCCCGGGCTGAGCCACTTTCTGCTGGTTCATTGCATGGAGTCTGCTCGTGGTCTTTGAGCAGAAAGTCGAGGTTTTGGCCTCTTTCCTCGTACACGATAATTGTGTGTTTTCGGGAGGCCTCCAATAAGGGAGTGTAATCGGACACTTTCCCTTTCTCGAGATCTACCTTTATGACATCCACGCTGATGACTCCTTGGTCTCCGTCCATGTTTAATAGCAGTTTCCCCGCTATAGTAAAGGACGACTTGTCAATGTGCCAGTCCAGGAGTAGGATCGACTTATTCCTGAAACGTACGTATAATCCGGCATTTTTGCCCTGCGAGCATCAACTCAGGCATTGCATCAAACACTTTTCTTTTAATGGTCGCCCTGTTAGTGCTGCCTTTTAGCAGGACTGCTAAGCCAGGTGATATGGCAACGTGCTTTCTTGTTCTGGACATACAGAAACTAATGCCAATCCTTTCTCCTGCACTGTCCATGAACAACGCCACAGCCCTTGTGAGGAGACCTACTATTCCTTTTTCTCCGTCGCTCAACCACTGCATTTGCGTTATCGTTGGGGCCACTTAAGGTTCCCGCGTTCGTGGTGCCATATTTACCGACTCATCATCACCCCCCTGCGCTGGTGGAGTACAGTTCTTGTTACGCTGTGTCGCCAGATCGGCTGCTATTTCTATAAACTTCACTAAGGGTGGTTTTGCCTTTTTATCCATCAGTAGCGCATGGATATTCTCTTTTCTTATCACTATTTTGCCTAGTCTATGTTCTAAGTCATGGCGGGCACTGGCAAATCTGGGACAGTCCAGGATCACGTGCAATACCGATTCTATCTCCCCGGGGTCACATTCACAATATGGATTGTCCTTGAATTTGAATCGGTACAGATATTCTGCGAACCCCCCGTGCCCCGTGAAGACTTGTATCAGACGAGGTGATGGTTTTTCTTTTCTGACCCAGCTATAGGCTTTCGCCTGATCTGGAAAGAACCATTTGGTCACTTCTCCTGTAGAGGAGGTAACGTACCTATCCTGCCATTTTCGGATCGTCTCCTCCCTTATCTTATTCATCACGAACGACACGGGGATCTCACAGTAGTCCCGCGTTCCGTCTACCACCCGCGCTGCTTTTTTGTCTAATTCATCTGCTGTTTCGTTTCCCGCTGGGCCTACGTGTGCTCTCAGCCAGAACAGTTTGACCTTCCTTTTGATACTTCTGATGTCTTCATGTATCCTCTGAACTAGCTGATGGCCTGCTTTGGGGTTCTTGATGGTCTCCAATGAGGATCTGGAGTCACTCAGTATTGTTGCTGAGGTGACACCCTCTCTCCGGACCATCTCTATCGCCCTATGCAGAGCATACAGTTCAGACTGGAAGACAGTACAGGCGGGATCGAGACTAAATGTGTAACTGGCGGTTTTTTTTCCCTCTACCCACCACGAGACGGCGGCTCCAACCCACTCATCAATTTTCCTGCCATCTGTGTATGTTTGTGGGTCTTGGATTTTGTACTTCCGTATGGTCTCTACGGATGTATCCTCTACACATTCATATTCTATCAGCACCCGCTCGGATGGATGGCTTTTTTTTTGTTCTATAGAAAAAAACAGAAATACTTAAAC
Source organism: Schoenobius gigantellus (assembly GCA_963935595.1). Taxonomy (NCBI): domain Eukaryota; kingdom Metazoa; phylum Arthropoda; class Insecta; order Lepidoptera; family Crambidae; genus Schoenobius; species Schoenobius gigantellus. Next base: position 28,661,152 of record OZ012554.1, read on the forward strand.
ATTAACTCGACCTCCTGTTTAAGTTTCTCAGAACGTTTCTTTTGGACCCCGGTCCGGCGACAAATTTATACACATATCAGCGGATTTAAATAGTCAAGTCATGTTCAGCAAATTTTGTTATTTAACAGATCAGGCTAATTGTATAATTAAATATGTCCAGCAAGTTTTGAGTAGTACATATCAGTGGATTTATGTAGTCAAACTTGTTCAGCAAATTTTGATATTTTACAGATCAGGCTAATTATGTACTTAAACATGTTCAGCAACTTTTGTAAAAATAATGTACATCGACTTTTGGTATTCCCAAATGTCTACAGGGATTTGTCCAACAGCCTGTTCAGTTACATATGAACCTTTATAGTGTGCAATTTGGATGTGTTCATGGACTTTCGTTGCTGACTGTACCACAGACATTAGAATCGATTTTGTTACTTTTGCTTGACCTTTTTAACCGACTTCAAAAAAGGAGAAGGCCGCGATTTTCAAAATTCTTTTTGTAATCGAAAGAGTAGGTATACTCCCAACCCAAAGTGGTACCATTGTCACCAAGTCATGATCTGATGATGGGATCCCATGAAAATCGAGGAAAACTCTTTAATTTACAGGCACGTCCAACGTGTTTCGTGTTTTTTATGAAGATATTTGTACTTGCAACTGGTACCTAGTAATCATATCATGTTACTGAGCTGATGATGGAGTTTTTAGTAGATTAGGAGTTCGATAATAATTTTTTCAATACTGTTTAGAGCAAAAGACGTTTTAAATTATTCTATCTAGTGTTTGCTTTGGCTCAAATTCTACTACACATGTACTTATTAAATTTACTAGAAAGATTGAAATATTTTTTTTACAAAAAATAAAACTGACTTCAAAAACACCAAAAAGTCATAAATAATATAAGAATACATACAACATCACAGTTTTATATTGAAGTCGGAGCCAAGCACTGATCACCTGGAGAGTCTTGAAAAAGAGAACATTTTTTGGTGTTTTAAAGTCAGTTTTATTTTTTGTAAAAAAAATATTTCAATCTTTCTAGTAAATTTAATACGTACATGTGTATTAGAATTTGAGCCAAAGCAAACACTAGAATAACTTAAAACGTCTTTTGCTCTAAACAGTATTGAAAAAATTATTATCGAACTCCTAATCTACTAGAAACTCCATCATCAGCTCAGTAACATTATTATTTCTTAAAAGGTGTTGTGCATCGTACCTGCCGATGGCAGGCCCCCGTCACTCGCGCAATGCAGCGTTATCTATCTATACCTATAAAATGCTTTGTCCTGAATGACTGACTGACTGACGGATCAACGCACAGCCTAAACCGCTGATCGTAGAAACTTGAAACTTGGAGGGTGTGTTCTTTGTATGACGTAGGCGTCCGTTAAGAAAGATTTCTTCCGAAATTTTATCCCTAAGGGGGTGAAAAAGGGGGGAAAAGTTTGTATGGTACATCGTGATTCCGTTTTCGAATCTACTTCAAATTTTGCATAAACTTTCTTTAACAGAATTAATGGAAGACGTGTTTCGTATTTTATTGAAATTCATCCCCAAACGGGGTGAGATGGGGTGATAAACTGATAAAATGTCAAAATCGACATTGATGCCGTTTTCATGGTTTTTGGGGTCGTAGATTACGAAAATAACATCGATTTCAACACTACATACCATCATCCCTGGATGGGGTGCAATGGGGTGGAAGTAGTTCAAATCAAACAGAGATGCGATTCTATATTAATTTTATTACCTTAATCAAATTCGATATAAAAGGATTTTCCGAAATTCTACCCCTATGGGGGTGAAAAAGGGGGGCAAAGTTTGTATAGGACAAAGTCTTTATATAATTATAATAAAATCGTAGGGATACAAAAATCTGTAATTGCGAAATATTAAGAAAAAAAAATACACAGGTCGCCTTAAAATCATTTGCAGAACACGATAGAATAGTTTTTAAAAAATTGTTTGTTTGTCTGTTTTTCCGGAAAGATCGCCGAAACTACTGGACAGAATTTGATATGGCTTACACCACAATGCTTTAAATTTTCCGGAAGAACATTTAGGCATAATTTCATTTGTTTAAATTCACTTTTTATTTTTAGTGAAAAAATACCATATAAAATTTTCGAACATTAAGTAGAGAATCAACATGGCGCCTTCATGGCGCACGTGAAATTATTTTGACAAGTCTGTCACATAGTGCAAAGAAAAATTTATTCTTCTCTGTTAATGGTTGTGCCCATCTGGATTTCGCCAAGTTTTGAAGTTTATATTGTCTTTTTCTTATGTATTACCCTGGTGGTAAGGCAAAAGGATCAAGTTATACAATCAATGTATAAAGCAGTGTGTTTTTAATGACACGTCACAAATATATTGGTTTAATTCTTGACCAATTATCACAAAATCGGTACAATTTTTGAAATGTTAAAAAGTGAAGATAGGTACCATTTTCAAGGTATTTTGAAGGTGTTATATGTTTTTACATTAAGACTAAGGAATCAAACTCTTTTATTCATTTAAAACTATTAGGAACCGAGGAAAATCGACCTAAATTCAACATGGCCGCCGCTCAAAAAAAGGATAAAAGTTTGTTTTCAAACCCAGGAATATGGGTGTCAAATGAAAGGCCTTGATGAGTAGAGCACTATGAACGTAGCAACACTGACAAATTCAATATGGCCGCCGCTCAAAACAGGTGGATAAATGTTCGTTTCCATACCAAGCAATATAGGTATCAAATGAAAGGACTTCAAGAGTAGAGCACTATAATCTAGGAAAATTGCCCTTTATTCAACATGGCCACTGCTCAAAAAAGGTGGATAAAAGTTCGTTTCCAAACCTAGCAATATGTGTATCAAATGAAAGGCCTTCAAGAGTAGAGCACTATGAACTTTAGAAAATCGCCTTAAATTCATCATGGCCGTTGTTAAAAAAACGAATAAAAGTTTGTTTCCAAAACCCAGCAATATGGGTATCAAATGAAAGGCCTTGATGAGTAGAGTACTATGAACCTAGCAATATTGACGTAAATTCGACATGGCCATCGCTCTAAAAAGGTGGATTAGAGTTCGTTTCCAAACCTTCCAATACGGGCATTACATGAAATGCCTCAAAGAGTAGAGAATTATGAACCTTTTTTTTTTCTCGGGGGGAAATGCGTAACCGCACCGTACCCGCCGTTGGCTAAACAGCGAGCGTGTGTGGGGCTCTCCCAGCAGCATGCCAGGCCTACCCACTAAAACCCCCCGGTGTTCTCCCTGCCCTTAAGGGCGCGCTAGGTACGCGCTAGGTACAGTCCAGACTGCGACACCTCTACCTACGCGCCCGGGCAAGCCCGACCCACTGGTCGGGCTATCGCCAAGGGGGGATTGCCCGAGAACACCAGGGCAATCCCCCCTAAACTAAACACTGTGTTAAGCATTTTGGTGGCGAAACGTAGTTCGCGGGCACAGCTAGTAGCGTTATAAATACCTACCGCTAAGTAGCGCGCCGGCGCGCCGACCGGCAGAGGGCCGCCGCCACCCGCCGCGCCGCACGCGAGACTTTTATCGAATCTTGTAATTTTTTTTTATTATTTTGATTTTATGGTTTTTTTTTCGTTTATTCTATTGCTTTTTTGATTATTATATTAATTTGGTTTTTAATTTCTTTTAGGTTTTATCAATTATTTTTTTTATTTATAATTTTCTTTTCAGAACTAAAAACGGGATTTTTAAACCTTAATCGAATAATTTTCCGAAAATTTTCAGTTAAATGTTGATGCAAAAAAGTTCCACTTGCATTGTGGTTTTACAAAACCACACAATAATTTTAATTTAATAAACTTGATAATATGGTGGTTCATTACTAATAATTCCTAATAATAGTCATTACTAATAATAGTGAAGCTATTGGATGTCGTTGTTAAAAGACAAATAAAAATTTTGATTTTTTTTTCATTGTCGAAATTCGAAGTAATTCGAACTAATTAGATAGTAATTCGTCGCCATAGTAACAATCTTCAGTCCTCAGTCTAGTTCCTCACTTGCTGAGGTGTTTAGGTTGAGCTCACTTTCATTTTAGACCTTTTCGTCACTTATCATCGGCTGAGATGAAAGCCAACGGCTTCCCTATTGTTTGTATAAAAACATAGACAGCCTGCTTGATTGCCTACTTAGTTTTATAAAAAAGTAATAAAGTTTGGATGAACCGGTTATTTGATTTCCTTACAAAAAAAATATTCCACCATACTCCTGTTTTTAAAAGATTGCCCATTTATCACAATTATTCATACGATTCAGGATATTTTCGATAGTAAAATTGAATAACCGTGAGTTCAAACATGAAAAAAAAAACATCAATCATGTATTTTTCTTAATAATTCGTAATTTTTTTAATCATTTGTAATTTGACAAATGAATAAAATCAATGAAAAAAAAATTCGCCTAGGGCGGATATAATTTTTAAATGTAGTAATGACGATAAAATAATATTCTATTCTCTTATTTTTTAACATATACTATTTTGAATTTTTAAATATATGCGCACTGCCAATTTAGAAGTAGATTGTGAGGAATAAGGTAGGGATTAACCAATCATGTATTTTACCATATTCTTGCAAATAAAGTAAGTACTATTATTATTATCATTTAATAAAATTAAAGCACATTTGAGTTAGGGGCTTTCCTCGCAATCACTTTATTTCATTATAATCCTACGAATATCAATAAAATAATAACATTAAAGTTTTACTTCGACTATTTTGTTTATGCTCTTTGTACAACCCTTAAGTTTTCGCTCGATGACGCAATCACGCGGTGTACGCGGGAATCTCGACTCTCGGCGCGCATTCATAGAGACCTTTTCTTCTTGCAGCGACTTTTGTCTGTCGGTTTTGGCTATTATTATTACGACGATTCGAGCGTTTCTATGCGAGTGATGTATCTGTTACGTAGTAACTAATATCTAATCTGTGCCGATGGCTATCGTCGATCGATAGGCGTATGTGTGCAAGTCACACTCAATATAAAAGGGCTACAGCTCCCTAACCATGATCGCTCAAAACAATAGTAAACCCGTACCGATAGCGAGACGGCGCTATACGCAGTAAGAGCGGTGTCTCTGCTTCAATATTGTTTTAATCTTGCTGTAAGTGATCATGGTAAGGCCCCAGTCTTCTTAGCTGAATTGCGAGCACGCACGGCATCCAATCTCAATTTGTTGGTGCAATCTGCGCGGGAGTTAATGCACAAAGTGTCTGCGGAAACACAGGTGCAATCTCTGATTCTATTCACTCCCGTATAGCTTGACAGACTGGAGAGAGATCAGGCGCAGGCCCGCTGTTCAACGTGCCTACCGAAGCTCGGAGCATCTCAAGATATTCTGCACTTTTGGTCACCCGTCTTGGACCTAACTATATTCAGACTGTGGTCTAGTTCGATTCCTCATCGGGACAAAAGTTTTTCTGCTTAATTTTGTTGGTAGTAGGGCTACTGGGCCCACTCGGCCAGCTACCGCCCTCTAATCTAATTTTGTCGCCATATTAAGAATATTATAATAACAAAATCACTATATGTATACTCACTATAACCTCTATGTCCATGTTGTCGGTTGTAAGATAGAACACAGAAAGAGCAAATCCATCTTCCACCCTTGCTTCTACGACAGTTTTAATAACATACAGGGTGTCCCAAAAACAATGGATAAGCCTGTAACTATAGATGGACTTCATCATGACCTCCTTTATCACAAATTTTGACCTTAGTGAAAATATCACGGTTTCAGAGATATTTCTTGTTTTTGTTTTATTCAAAAATTTCCAAGTGCGATTAGTTTTTATACTGCCATTTCTACAAATGGAAAGCTTTTTCGATTTAGTTTTTTTTTATTTTACAAGCGATAGTTTAGCTATCAAAAACAAAGATTTAAACTTAACAAACTAGCGTAGAGTGTTTAAAATAAATTAAAACACAAAGAAAATTAAGAATGAAATTAACTTTCTCTCATGTTTGATCAGCTACAGTGTGAAAAAAATGTAGGACGCTCATCGTGCCCATTATCTTAAAAACTTGCTTAGCTATTCTAGATTCCAAAAAGGTATCATAAGCCTAAGCATTCTAAATATGTTTAATTTCATGACTACTTTAATAGCAAATAGTATTAAAACTTCAAAAAAATATTTTTGTCGTAATAATAACTCTCAGCTTCTGTAGTAATGTAAAGGTGTAATGAGCCTAGGTATTCTATATTTTTTAATCTCATGACTTCTTAAAGAGTATGAAAATTTCAAATTACTCGTTAAAAATCACATTTTTTCGTAAAAAAAAAATCGAAATTGAACTTGCGCACTTATACACGTCCTAGACATTTTAATAAAGAGGAAACACTAAGGTCGAGAGAATTCAGAAATAGGTATTTGTAAAATGTATTGCTGTCTCGCTGTATGCTCAAACAATCGTTCTGACCGCGAAAGAGACGAATGCAGTTAGGACCGAAAATACCTACAAAAAGTACACAAAATATACGTTTCGAAGTCCCCTGTTTTCTCCGCTAAAACTAGACCGATTTAATTACATTTTACGTTAAAAATTAAAGAAAGGCTTTGACTGTGTTTCTATGTTTTGCTTTTTCATATAATTTCGTCAAATTTGTTTACTGGATGTTTGAATAAAGCAGAAAATCAGGCCAATTTTTCAGGTTTTTAAAGGTTTATATCTCATTTCGTAATTAACTTAATAAAAAAAGGAAAACATAGAAGCATGTTTATAGTTGCCATTGATTTTTTTAAAAATAGCACAGCCAGCATATTATCCAGGAAGGAAATAGGGGACAACGTTTGTATAAAAAAGGACCTGTACGATTTCCTAACGCACGTAACCCGACGTTTTATTGTAAGCAGCTGCATTTTGGATGCGAGTCCACAGCTCCGCAATCGAGGATACTGGCGTCGCGTACACGGACTTTACTAGCTTTACGATTTGGATATTGTTTGTATTTGTGATACCTTCTGACAATTAGCAATCGTTATTAGGACTTTGAACATGCCTAGACATCAGTACACGACATTCGAATATGCAAACACTTATGGCGAGTGTCAAGGTTATGCCAACGTTGCTGCTCGACAGTAACGTTGGCATAACAGAAAGGTATGAAATGTAAATATTACTTTTGAAAGAGTGAGAAATCACTTAAACGAAAATTACCCAAAAGGTCGAAAGCCGGCTTTGTCCTATTTTATGGCCACCGAGATCACCGGATTTAAATCCCTTGGATGTTTTATTTGAGGTGTCTAAAAGACCTCGTGTACGCGATGTCAGTATCCTCGATTGCGGAGTTGCGGACTCGGATCCAAAATGCAGCTGCTTACATCAAAGTCGGGTTAGTCGGGTTACGCGTACCGCATTAAACATTCTTTTATTAAAAGGTCTAGGATGTGTATAAGGGCGCAAGTTCAATTTGATTTTTTTTACGAAGAATATGTTTTTTAACGAGTACTTTGAAATTTTCATACTCTTTAAGTAGTCATGAGATTAAAAAATACAGAATATCTAGGCTCATTACACCTTTACATTAACACAAAAGCTTACAGTTATTATTACGACAAAAATATTTCTTTGAAGTTTTATTAGTATTTGCTATTCAAGTAGTCATGAAATTAAAAATATTAAGAATGCTTAGGCTTATGATACCTTTTTGGAATCTAGAATAGCTAAGTAAATTTTTAAGGTAATGGGCACGATGAGCGTCCTACATTTTTTTCACACTGTAGGTGATCAAACATGAAAGAAAATTAATTTCATTCTTAATTTTCTTTGTGTTTTAATTTATTTTAAACACTCTACGCTAGTTTGTTAAATTTAAGTCTTTGTTTTTGATATCTAAACTATCGCTTGTAAAATAAAAAAAAACTAAATCGAAAAAGCTCTCCATTTGTAGAAATGGCAGTATCAAAACTAATCGCACTTGGAAATTTTCGAAAAAAACAAAAACAATAAATATCTCTGAAACCGTGATATTTTCACTAAGGTCGAAATTTGTGGTAAGGGAGGCCATGATGAAGTCCATCTATAGTTACAGGTTTATCCATTGTTTTTGGGACATCCTGTATATATTGTTAAACTTCACGTTTACATATTGTTAAACTCGACGACACGTTTAGCGCAGAGGTTGAGTGATCACCTACTGCGCAACGGGTCGCGGGTTCGATTCCCGTGCGGGACAAATGTTTTGTATGGCCTACAGAAATTTGTTCCGGTCTGGGCGTATGTGCATGTGATATTCTATGTTTGTAACTGCACCCACGACACAGGAGAAAATCCTAGTGTGGGGCGACGTTTTTTTTAAAAAAAAATGTGCTCCTACTCAACCAACCTGTCTATACGGGCCAAATCACGGGCACGGTAATATTGCAGTGTCACGGGAGATAAAATGCACCTGCGAATCGTACCACACAGACAGAGGGAGAGAGAGAGAGAGAGGGAGAAGGCAGTGGAAAGCTCTTTGCTCTGTTGGCACGAGTCAACAAAAGTTTGTGCACGTGCGATAATCATCAAATTAACCAATTAAATTTAAATGCATTAAAGAAAATATCGTAATCTATATCATAAGCAGTCACCATGCAGCGCCAATGTCAACGACGTTGTCCCCAAAAGGGGTTGTGCATATTCTCCCGCCGACCCTGGGAGCTGCCTCCAACCCGAGCACCTTAAGCCCGCCATCGTGCAGCCTCCTCAAGGCCGCGATGCCCGAAGCACCGCAGCCGATCACTATCACGTCCTGTAGTTGCCTGCAAGTTGGTAGAAAATGCTCAGAAATGTTGAGAGGACACCAGCCCAACAGCAGGTTCTTGCTTAATAATATTACAGTCATAATAATAATGTTACAGCAATTGACATTTTTAATTCGATCGCAAAGTCCGATTAGATTCTTTAATTAGATTCTTTAATTTACATGTTTAATTCGATCACAAAGTCCAATAAGATTCAATCAGTCTTCAAATCACGTAAATATAATAACACAATTTTTATCATTTATAAAAACAACATTTCTCTACCAACATAAAATTAAAAGACGCACACATTATTATTACTTTAAATGTATTATTATACTTGATTTTAAAGATTAATTGGTGTTTTCTGTTATAAAAATATTAAACTTACGCCACGATTGCCGCTGTTTATTTATTTCACAAGTAAATTATTTGTGCTAGATGACACTCCGAACTCTAGTGATTTTAATCAGCGTACTAACAGTGTACTGACTGAGCAAACGCGTCATGGCGATACCGTAATGAGAGATAAGTAACGCATGATATTATACTATCCGCAATCAACTTTTTAACTTGCGAACGTGTGGACTAGTCAATAGATAATTGTTCTTTAACATTTTGATGTCTTTTTACTTGTTCAAGCTAAAAAAAAATATTAATGTAGTCAATTACTTACCTGAATGGTTTAAATCGTTCTATATCACAATTAAACTCTGTGGTCTAGTGGTTGAGATCATTGGTTTAGATCTAGATGTCCGGAACTGGATTCCCTTTCTCATCATGGTTGAGTGTAAGGATTTATGAGACAGATTTTTCAAAATTTCATCTACTTTGTATTTCTTGTTTATCAAGAACAACGCTTTGTTAAAAAATTATAGACCCACCTTAGAACTAGAACCCAAACAGAACTTAAAACCAAATCAATACATTCATACCTATATATCATACACATTACATGCATATTCGTGCATTATTCAATACGCCAAACGTATCTTAGATTAGGTTGTCCCCTAGTATAGACTGTAATAACTGCGGCCTGCGACTAGCTTTGCAACATTCTTGCGCATGACCATTCCAACACTAGTAACCATACATTTGTGAAATCGATCAGGACAAAATCAAATTATTATCTTAGTCAAAATCAAAAATCATTACTTAGTAAAAATAAATACTTTTATGTGAGAAAACGAGAACAAGATATTACACTATTGAGCCTTATTTATTTATTACGAATTATGTAATTCAGATATAGGCAAGCACCAGTATAAGGAGAAATTGCTGGCTCTACTTTTTCTAAAATTGGAAAAGCCTTTACGAGAAGAAGCAAGAAACTCAGCTTCATTAAAAGTTTGCATGTTTCGATCTTTTATACCCAATCACTTATACGGCTGAATAGATTTCTAAAATATTTCAAACGGAGCTTTAATATAGTTTTATCTGAAGTCGTTTAATAGTTTTATCGTCGATTTTAGGGTTCTATGACTCTGTGGCGAGCTATGGCACTTTTGGTCGGTTTCGCAACGCATACTGGCAGAAACTATATACACCATGTGGTCAATACCCTATCAAGTCGAAACCTACGCGTGTTAACATTGTCATATAGTAGTTATGGCGTCAATGAAAATTAGATTTTTTTTTTATTGCTAACGGTGGCAGACGAGCCAGTGGCCCACCTGATGTTAAGTGGTAACCACCGCTCATGGACATCTGCAATGCCAGGGGCACAGTTCTGTCACTGCCTACCTGGAGAGAAATGCTCTTCTTAAGCCTCGTTTGAAGAAGGACATATCGTAGCGCTGAGGAAACACCGCAGCTGGGAGTTCGTTCCAGAGCCTACACGTACGTGGAAGGAATGAACGCTGAAACCGAACTGTACTAGACGAGATTGGTTCCAGGTAATATGGATGAACTCTACTGCGATGGCGGGTGGTGCGATGGTAAAAAGGTGAAGAGGGCACCATTGCAAACAGTTCCTCAGAGCACTCTCCGTTAAAGAGCCGATAGAGCACGCAGAGAGAACCAAAGTCTCTCCTTTGCTCCAGCGTCTCCATTGAGGCCGTGATATTGGGATCACCGACGATGCGGAATGCACGCCTTTGCAGGGAGTCAAGAGGGTCGAGCTGATATTTGGGAGCTCCCGCCCAGAGGTGCGAACAGTACTCCATATGCGGCCGAATTTGTGCTTTATAGAGCATTAGCCGCTGGCTTGGAGTGAAGTACCGCTTGGCTCTGTTCAGGACGCCCAGCTTTTTGCTCGCCAATTTGGCTTTGTCCTCCAAATGACTCCCAAACTGCACTTTAGTAGAAATTTCCACACCGAGGATCCCAATACCATCGGACATACGAAGAGTAACTTCTTGGAACTGAGGCACTACGATAAATGGGTCCTTCTTCGCAGTGAATGCGCACACTTGTGTCTTCGTGGGGTTGAACTTAACCAAGTTCTTTGCACCCCATTCGGAGACTCGCCCTAGAGAGTCTTCGACTTCAGACACAAGTTGTAACCGCCTTTCTAGCAACGAACTCCGAGGGACATTCTGGTGGTCGGTATACCGCGCATCACCCGTACTGTCATCTGCATAGCAATGTATGTTCTCAATTGACAACATGTCATTGATATGGAGAATGAACAGGGTTGGGGAGAGCACCGAACCTTGTGGAACACCAGCGTTTATGGGCATGGTTTCGGAGCAGCAGCCGTCGACGACGACCTTAATGCTCCTACCATCCAGGAAGCTGGCTATCCATTTGCAGAGTCCCTCGGGGATTCCATATGATGGTAACTTCGTGAGAAGAGCTCTATGCCAGACCCTATCAAACGCCTTAGCGATATCGAGTCCAACGGCGAGAGCCTCACCTTTGCCCTCCAAGGTTTCCGCCCAACGGTGGGTCAGATAAACTAAAAGGTCATCAGCTGAACGGCCGTGACGGAAGCCGTATTGTCGGTCGCTAATCAGCTGGTGTTCTTCTAGGTACCGTAGGAGGCGGGAGTTGATGACCCGCTCCATAATCTTGGAGAGCAAGGACGTTATCGCTATTGGCCTGTAATTTGACGGGTCGGATCGGTCACCCTTTTTGGGAATTGGGTGGACGTGAGCAATCTTCCACGAAGATGGAACCCTATTGTTCTGATAGGAAAGGCGGTAAAAGCGCGTTAGTACGGGGGTCAGCTCAGGGGCGCACGTCTTCAGCACCACTGCTGGGATGCCATCCGGCCCACTCGACTTATGGACGTTCAGGAGCTTAAGCTCCCGCCTGACCGCACGTTGTGTAATACGGATTTCAGGCAGGGAACTTTCACACCGAGAGATGGTGGGTGGTGTGGTTTCCCCATCGTCCATTGTCGAGTTAGAGGCAAAGAGTTCAACCAGGAGATTGGCCTTCTCTTTTGCGCTGTGGGCCAGGCTGCTATCAGCTCTACGCAGTGGTGGGAGATTGGACTGGCAGAAATTACGTTGCGCAGCTTTGGCCAGCGACCAAAAAGCACGACTCCCACTGGGATAGCTTCCTAGTCGCTCGCCAACCCTGGCCACGTGTTCCGCCTTGGCTTCAGCAATAGCCTTCCTGTTGGATCTGGAAGCAGCGTTGTACTGACGCTTCTTCTCCCGATTTTTCCTGGCGTTTTCCCAGGCGATGTACGCAGATTGCTTGAGGTGGGCAGTCTTCCTGCAGGTATTGTTATACCAGGGACGACTGCGACCGCCAACAGGTATTTGTAATTTGTAATTTGTAAAATTTATTTTGATATCCTCCATACATATAATTTTTTGGACAGAGGCGAAATTGCATGTATTGCATATAGATTTAATGTTTTATTAAATATCATATTTCGTCTTATTACAAAACATGGTCTAAGTTTAGTCTTGGTTTAAGCCTGACGCTGTCTCTATTCTTATTAATATAAGGAAAAGAGTTTTGTTATAATACCAATTGAATTTCTGTTATGTAATGAATCGATAGACAAATACAAGCGATGAGTCATTCCCAAAACTTTAGGGTAGCGCCAGCGCCAGAGTGATCTCCCGTAACCCCAAAACTCAATAGACCCAATACCAATTTCCATATTTGGTCCGTTCTGATGTTAATCGGTCTTCTGATTTAAAGCTTAAGAAAAAATCATTGTATCGTTTGATATTAGCATGAATCAAATGTAAGTGCGGGTATTTTTAGTACGGACAATAAGCAAGATCTTGGTATTTTTAACCAACGTGTTATATTCGGGTGTGTGAGTGAAAGAGACCAAAAAAATGGTAGAGATCACAGAAGGAAAGCCGCTCTTGTAGTTCGCAAGAGTGAGTCTCGAACCTTCATTAGATAGAATAAAACATACGAGTAATTTATTAACCGACTTCAAAAAAGGAGGAGGTTATCAATTCGAGCCGTTTTTTTTTGTGTGTGTGTATGTTACGCGATTACGCCGCCAATTTTGAACCGATTTTCAAAATTCTTTTTGTATTCGATAGAGTATACACCTGGGGTGGTTCCAAGGTCTCCAAAGTCAGGATCTAATAATGAAATCCCATAAAAATCGAGGGAAACCCTTAAATTTTTAACCGACTTCAAAAAAGGAGGAGGTTATCAATTCGGTTGTATGTTTTTTTTATGTTTGTTACCTCATAACTCCGTCATTTTTAAACCGATTTCCAAAATTCTTTTTGTATATGATAGAGTATACTGCAAGGGCGGTCCCATAGTCACCAAAGTCAGGATCGGATGATGGGATCCCATAGAAAATCGCTATATCGCTATATAATCGCTTCTTTCACTAAAAAGATTTCATTCACTAAAAAGTTAAAAATAATTTTACAAAAAATAGAACCTACTTCCAAAAACACTGAAAACTTAAAAATAATCTTCTTCTATATTGAAGTGGTGACAAATTTTAACACTTTCTAGGAGATCATCGTTTGGCGCCGACTTCAATATAGAAGATTATTTTTAAGTTTTCAGTGTTTTTGAAGTCGGTTCTATTTTTAACCGACTTCAAAAAAGGAGGAGGTTATCAATTCGGTTGTTTTTTTTATGTTTGTTACCTCATAACTCCGTAATTTTTAAACCGATTTCCAAAATTCTTTTTGTATTTGGTAGAGTATACTGCAAGGGTGGTCACCAAAGTCAGGATCGGATAATGGGATCCCATAGAAAATCGAGGAAAACACTAAATTTATTTATATTCGGTGAGCTGGTATTAAATTAGGGTTTCTTTCATTAATAAGATTTAATTCACTAAAAAGTTAAAAATAAATTTTTTTTTACAAAAAATAGAACCGACTTCAAAAACACTGAAAACTTAAAAATAATCTTCTTCTATATTGAAGTCGGTGACAAATTTTAACACTTTCTAGGAGATCATCGTTTGGCGCCGACTTCAATATAGAAGAAGATTATTTTTAAGTTTTTTTAAGGCGGTTCTATTTTTTGTATCATTTCATGTTTGTTTTGAAGCTATTCACGTATTTGCGTCTGGCAGTCATGAACCGAGCTGATGATGGAGGGATCCTTTACTTTTGGACTTGACCTGACCTGAACTGATCTTGCACCACAATTTAATAACAGCTCACCTTCAGTGAAATTTTAAGACTTGCTAGGAGCTCATCATTTGGCACCGACTTCAATATATAAGTGTGATGTTGTCTGTACCTGTTTTTATATAATTTTAAACTTTTTAGTGTTTTTGAAGTTGGTTTTTATTTTTTGTAAAACATTTTTTATTTTCTGTTTAATTTAAGGCACTTGTGTTCTAGGAACATGTTGCCTATTTGAAATATATTATAAGATACTATATTATTTTTCAAAATTTTCCGCAAATCATTGTCACCCTTCGCACCAAAGAGCTAACTTACTAGTTTTTATTATCAACCAGGGCAACATCCCTGTGCTTACTCTGATGAGATAATATAACCACACTATTTTATTACATTTAAGGGGCTATGACTTGCAGATTGAAAGATGCATTTTATAAAAATGCCCGCCTGGTAGGCATTTAAACTAACTTTTCTGCCTCCTTTCTTTATAGAGCGCTATTACGATTTATGTTGTGTTCAGGTTTCCGCAGACCAGGAATTTTGTTTTGATTTTCGTTTTGTTTTTGAAGGAAAAAATTTCAATACTCACGATGAATGCTCGACGCTAGACGAATTATTTTAGCCTCTGAACTTCGCATTTAGCTACGTATGTTGCTTGATAGCTAAGCATCTAATAAGAACAATAAAGTTCGCTTTATAAAGTTAAACATCTGCTGGCTGGTTCAACGACAGGCTTTTTGAATTTGATACGTTACCACCTGCTTCATAAGGTGGGCACCACGTGACTCGTGCCAAGGAGCAGCAAAAAATGCAAATACAGGTTATTTTAACCTATGAAACTTGCAGATACCCACTGCATTTTAAGTCTACACTAATATCTTTCAATTACCAAATTTTATTGTGACCAAATTATAACCCGTCACTGACTGATTATGACGATAGCAACGAACTCAAAAGATACCAAAACAAAAGTAACAAATCATATAAAAATTAAAAATAAAGTAATTTACATATTACGCAATATGGCACTGTAGTCTCTAAATTATGAGTATTATTATGTAAATGTTCTTTCCATTTTTGAAAATGTATAGGTAGGTATGCTGTGCTGTATTTATTTTATTTATAAGTTTTCAATGTGCAAGACAACGGTGTAAGTGTGATTTAAAAGAGGAGATAAAAATGTAAGCCTTCTAAATTTCTCGTCTGCTCTTCTCATGAAGGCTCTTCAAATTTCCGAACAGGTGTTGAGTCAACTTTTTTCCGTTTTTCTTCTACTTGTACCTATTTGCAGACATCTTGATTATGGTTGGAATGTTTTTTCTAAAATAACAAAGATGGCATACAAGCAGGTTGCGCACCTGTGCATGGCTGCAGCCGCCTATAGCACATGTAGCTCCTGTAGCATTTGCAAATATACAACCCCCACAAAAATCCCAATGTAGTACCTTGCCTACTTGTGACGTAAGGTGTCAAGTCACTGTACTGTACCCAGTAAACTCACTGCCTGTGTTACCCTGTGCTCTGTATTAGCTGACTTCACCACATGCAAGATTTCATAGACGGGAGATTTTTTCGGGTTACAAATGTACTACCGTTGATTGGACTATCAAAACGGAACACATCAATGCTGCTTGCCGGCATAAATAGGCAAGGCAGAGGTATTTCGCAGACGACTCAAGAATTGAGATTCCTGGTAAATATGGATGTGTGACCATGAAAGGATTTAAACTGTTCTTTTTAACCGACTTCAAAAAAGGAGAAGGTTCTTAATTCGATACGTATGTTTTTGTTTTTTTTTGTGTATGTTACGCGATTACGCCGCTAATTGTGGACCGATTTTCAAAATTCTTTATGTATTTGATAGAATATACTCTTGGGGTGGTCCCAAGGTCACCAAAGTCAGGATCTGATGATGGGATCTAATGAAAATCGAGAGAAACGCTAATTTAATACCAGCACAACAAAGGTGAGCTGGTATTAAATTAGGGTTTCTTTCACTAAAAAGATTTCATTAACTAAAAAGTTAAAAATAAAAGTTATTTTACAAAAAATAAAAACTGACTTCAAAAACACTGAAAAGTTAAAAATAATATAAGAATAGGTACAGACAACATCACACTTCCTCTATTGAAGTCGGTGACAAATTTTAAGACTTTCTAGGAGATCATCGTTTGGCACCGACTTCAATATAGAAGTGTGAGTGTTGTCTGTACCTATTCTTATATTATAACTTTTCAGTGTTTTTTAATTAGACCATCATCATCATTATCGACCTACACTTGTCGACTGCTGGACATAGGTCTCCCCTCATGCAAGCCACTGCTCCCGATCTTCAGCTACTCTCCTCCAGAGCACTCCGGCTAGCCTTCGTATTATCGTCATTCCATCTTGTCGCAATGCATCCCACACTGCGCTTTCCCAGTCGCGGACTCCACTCAAGAACCTAACGACTCCAACCGCCGTCAGTTCTGCGGCTCATGTGGCCAGACCACTTCAGTTTGCTAATTTGGTGGGCTAATAGTAAGTAAATAGTGGCTAAAAGTGGGTAATTTATTAGAAAAATAGATTATTGCTGAATGTTAAATTCATATGTGATGAATTATCTGAAAGAAAATTGCACTTACTACCGCAACGAGTTAACAATATATCTTCGGGTCTCGACAAAAACCGTTAAATGTTCTATCCACCTGACCGGAAACAAAAAATATATTGAAATAACATTTTATGTATTCCGTCTAGACTCGCACAGCACCTGGGTAGCCAGTGGTGCAGAAAACCTAAACGCAGATGTTTTAATTTAATAGCTACATCTGATCTGAATTTGTGACATTATGATTCGCGGGCATAGTATAGTATAGTAATTATACACACTAATTTATCTTCAGTATACTAAGAGTTTAGAAGATATAATAGAGTCAATCTAAACAATTAGTATACGAACTTAAAGGAATATAATCATTGATATAAATATAATAATAAACTAAATTAAAATTAAGATAAGTCTTAATAAATCACGCAGTCAACATTTCCACGCTGAATTGAGAGAGCTGATCTGAGGAAATATAAAACAAGTTTACTGTTATTCACACATGCGTATCTTGTCACGGTAAGAAGAATCCGTATTGTGGATAGATTTAGTTTATTAGAATTCGATTTTTTTAATTTCAAGCATACTTTTTATAGATTTAAAAATGAATGATAAATATGAGTGGTGGCAATGTTATACGTAGAGCATTTTGAGAAAAATATGTAGAGTTACTGAAAACTTAACGCGATTGATTTACAAAATTAAATAAATAAATATATTTTTCTAAACATATTTATACTTTACGAAATTCTCTCTGTCAGATTGGTTATTGAGAATTTTACTGCTTGCTCGATATTATTTTCAAACATATTATCAGGGGCTCTATTTTTGAATCATTCGGCACCGAGCGCTTTTCAAGCCTCATCTGTGATCGATTCCTATTGATTTTCGTTTCTCTTGCGATGAAAATCAATAGAACATTACGACGAAGAACAATATGGTTTTGATTTTCGTCTAAAACAAAACGGAAATAAGTAGAAATCGAACACTGACGAGCACTCGATGCCGAAAGAATGATTGTTTGTTGTTTGAACACAATTCTTTGGTGTACAAATAAACAGCGTAAGTAGAAGACAGAATTTCATTGAACACGCAACGTATTACGTTACCAAGGGAACATAACCTTTTCCCATACGCCCTTCCTCAATTTGAATATGCTATTTGTGTCTCCCTTCCGAAGTTACCTGGAAGCTTATCAGAGTGTACCAGAGAGAGGCAGAGTCACAGACATCACTTCACAAATCACAGACGGAGGTCCCAAAAAAAACAAAATTACTTTATAAAATTTATGAAAAATGAATTACAATTATACTTATATCTACTACTAGCTATGTCTGTTCGATGCTAGAACCAGAAAAATATTAACTAAGTAAACTATTTGACGTACGTATTGGTTTATTTGTTTTGCATTTTTAAAGAAAATGCAAAACAAATATAAAAGTACAAATAATCACGGGAATTCTATGGTCGTTAATGAGAAATGAAAATAGCTATAGGCATTATTGAATGAGTTTGATAAGGTTAAGATGCTGCACTCCATATTCAACACTATACAGTTCATCGACATAATAAAAACATTTTTATCTCCTTGGTATCCATTTATAAGACTTCCTATAAACATGTTGCTGTTTAGGGCAGACGCACGCGGTGGAATTTGTCCTAAAGGCCTTATGTATCATGTGTTTCTAAACATAAAGATTGTTTAAAAATAAATATTGCTTACTATCGAAAAAAAATTAAGCATGTTTTGAGTGCATTTCTCATAGATTGTGATACCTATAAAAGAAATAAGATACTACTTCAAAAAGCACTTACATATAATTATGTTATGATAATACTGAGAAATTATTAATGGTTCCGAAATAATTTGTATCGCTTGATTTGTTATCTCTGTGTTTGTGTTATCTAGTTCTATGTAGCTCATTATAGTTTCACATTTTACTTCCCATACAATCTGCATTTATCTGCTTGAAATACAGGTTGATCGTAGTTTAGGCTCCGTTCTAGTTTATCTCTTTTAATTTTATCAGAATTTGATTTAAACCTACATGTTATAAAGTATATCCTCGGTTAAAATGGGAGTTACAGGGTTCAATTCTTGGTCCTTTCCTATTTTTAATATATATTAACGACTTGCCTATGTATACAAGGCATGAGATAGTATTATTTGCAGATGATACTACACTTATATTTAAAAGACGATATCAAATTAATGACGATGTAAATAATTCTATCTCAAGAATAGTTCATTGGTTTAATACGAATAACTTGTCATTCAATGAAGGAAAAACTAAATGTATAAAATTTGTTTTATCCAATGTTAAAGCAATGGAGTATCGGTGGCGCTGTGGACTCGTTACTTGCATTCCAATCGGGAGCTCCGGCGTTCGAGACCGCCATGTACCAATGTGTTTTTCGTTTTTCGAATTTCATACATTTTCTGACGCTCTTATGGTGAAGGAAAACATCGTAAGGCAACCTGCATGCTTCTGCGAAGAAATTCAACGGTGTATGTGAAGTCGACCAATCCGTACTGAACGTAGTAAAGTCGACCAATTCGCATTGGGCTAGCGTGGTTGACTAAGGCCTAATCACCCTAACCTAGAGTAGGCTCGAGCCTCTCAGCGAGGACGTGATATGAGCTGTGATGATGACGGTGAAGAATGTTAAAGAGGTTCACACCACTGTAAACATAAAGGATAAAAATGTGGACCTTGTAGACACCTTAGATTCTAAGCTTCAGTGGGACCCATATATTAATAAATTGTCGAAGAGACTTAGTTATGTAGCCTACGCTGTATGGAAAATACGTCAGCTGACCGATGTGGACACAGCGAGACTTGTATAAGTACTTTGCTTATTTTCATAGTGTGATGTCGTATGGCATTTTGCTGTGGGGAAATGCTGCCGACATTCAGACTGTATTTGTGGTGCTGAAAAGGGCTGTTCGAGCAATTTATAACATTAAATTAAGAGACTCTGAGAGAAAAACTTAAAGAAATTGGTATTTCTACAGTTGCGTCACAATATATTTACGAGAATATTATATATGTTCATAAAAATAAACTGTTATTTTGTAAAAACAGTGATAGGTACTAGACAAAAGAATATGTTAGCATCACGGGAGACTAGGCTCAAAAAAATCAATAATTCTTTTAAAGGCCTTTGTGTACGTTTCTACAATAAAATCCCAAATAATATTAAGTAACTTAGCCTAAACAAATTTAAAGATACATTCAAAAATGACTTAAAAAAGCATTTTACAAGTTGTCTGATTCTATTATTATGACAGATAAAACAGCTTGTGATTTACAAAAAAGTGATGATTGACATTCAAAGTGAACTGACCTAACACTGTGATTATTGGATAAAAGTATTCCTTTTGAGTAAATGTTGCAATTACTGTGACAAGCATTTCTATATTATTATTTTTTTTACATTAAAAATCATGTTTGTAAAATACTATTATTGTAATATTTTGTAAAAAAAAGAGACAAAAAAAATCCAAGACTTCCGAGTTTCTTGCCTGTTTTTCTCGAGAAGGCTCTCCCAATTTCCGAACAGGTGTAGAGTCAACTTTGTTTTTCATTTTACTTGTATACAACTTAATTATGGTTGGCGTGTGGCGTTATTTATTATTTTAACTTATGTACAAAGGTACATAAATTAAAGTAAGTAAGGTAAATAAAATAAATTGTTATTTATATTCTTGAATAAATTATATTGAATAAAGATTTTTGAGTTTGAGAGTTAAAGTTAAGGATCTTTTTGGCCTAGACAGGAGAAAAAGAGACTACTTTTTAGAATCTTAGACTTTAAGGGTCTGTTTCACAATCAATAAGTAAGTTTTGAATAGCTTACTTGACAGATTCTTTGACATATTTTTCATATAACAACCGTCAAATCATCTGTCAAGTAAGCTATTCAATACTTACTTTTCGATTGTGAAACAAGCCCTTAATATTGTACTATTTATACATTACTACTTTATTAATAATACTTTATTAATGTAGAGCCACGACTATTTGAGCACACAGAGTCTTATTTAAATATATCGCATTATAAGGAAACATTTACTCAACAGAGTAAAGTCGTAAGTTTGTAATGTACCTAAAGTTTGCGGGAAATTGATGGAAGTTGATAACTGTACCTACTCCGGAGGTGCGGGCTGCTGTGGCGGAGTATGTCTTGTTGCGAAACGAGCAGGTTTTTCGGCAAAGCTTTTTCATCGTGCAACATTGTAAATGTTTTGATATAAATTCTCAAGCTTATTGGGCTGGAATCGAATTTAATTTGTTCCTCAACATTAATGAAAGGCGTATCGATCCGAATGCAATATTCCGAGTGCGAAATGAACTTTCCCTTAAAACGTTTACACTGCGAGCTCCAATGCTTGACGAGGGCAATATAGAAACAATGTTTTCAATGGCAATATTTTAAAAACATTTCAAGTGATACAATGCAAAGTTATGTTATTTAAAGAATGCGGCCAATTGTTTAGTTGGAGTGGTGGCTCTATTGTCGGGGCGAGGTAGCGTACCCTTGAGGCGTGCACCCTGCAGCCGTGCAGCGTGCACCGGTGCCGAGTGATTGACATAATTACGCGCGGCCGCAGGTAAGTAGGTACGGGGGGCTCCGTTCAGTCCGCGACCGGCGCCCGAGCGAGCGCACCGCCTCACCGACGCCGCCACGCGACGCAACCGGCCGAATGCCCGAGAACCAGTCGGCGGGATGGCGAGCTGCGCCGTGAGAGCTGCGCCATGTTGAAGCACGCGCAGCGGCCGCCGGCGGCGAGCGATGCCGACCACCGGTACCAGAACATGCCGCGGCGGCCGCACCACCACCTGCCCCTCAATGTCTCCACGCTAGACTCCTCCAAGCACTCGGTCGGCGGAACCTCCGCCAGCGTCAGCCCCGGAGCGCAGCCGCCGCCCCCCGCCGTCTCGATACCAGTAGTCACACCGATTCCAGTCGTGTCCCCACCGAAAATAGCCAATGGAAACGCTCCAGGCTTGTCGACGCGAACGGTTCCCGCCAGAGCCAGAAGCACCCGAGCGGCGACGGAGGAGGCCCTCACGTCGCTGGCCTTGTTGTGCCTCGTGAGCTTGCTCCTGGCGCTGTTGGCGCTACTGTTCTTGCTGAAGATATCGGCGCCGGCCACCAGCGCCCCGGAGGAGTTTGCAGTGGTGTACGAAGTGACGTTAGCATTGTGTGCCTTGACTCTCTCGTTGAACCTGTGTTGTCTTCTAGTGTGTGCAATACAGTTCCTGTTCGCGGTGAAGTTGGTGCATTCCCCGTCAGCTCCGAACGGCAGGTGAGTGGATCTTTACGATAATTGAGCAACACCCGACATCTCTTGACTTGACTCTGAGCTGCGTGTTCACCGTTAAGATTGCTTGAAAACTGGTTATACAGAATTCTTTAAAATCGAACGCTAGTTTGTGCATTCCAAATTGTCTATATCTGAGTTAGCATTCACCGCCCAAGCCGGCTTCGCTCGCGCAGCCTCCGAAGCGGATTTATCTTAAATCAGGTTATGTCTTACACAACATATAACTGTTAAGATGCGAAGAAGTGTTTTTACACTGATGTTTCCAACTTCGAAGCTGTTTCATTTAACGTTTGTTAATTTTCATGATATCTTAAAACATTAGTTGCGTCATAATCATCTGTAATGGATATCCCAATTTTGTTATCGGATGTGTAGCTTAGCTACTTATCTGGTTGTTCGTGTGCATGTGTCGGAAGACAAGACAGGTGTTAACGGTCCGCGATGGCGGTTATTTCTGAATGGTTGATAAAAAACGTACCGTGTTCAACGGTTGATAATAATTCGATCGCACGCGTCGTTGCGCTTATTGTTCTTTTGAATTCAAAGTTTACCATATTAGTAAATTTTTTGCTTAATCAGTAATGTGTTCTTCTCTGGGTAGATGATCTTTCAACTAATAATCTTCACGGTGGAAGATTTTGTTACCGTCAGACTTAGCTCTACATTACGGAACTCTACATTTTATTTTATTTGTGGTGTTGATTGCGTAATCTGCCACAATTATAATAATTTTTGTTCTGTTTAAATTCTTAATTACAAAATAAGTAGGTATTGCAATTTTTCGATCTAAAATTTCTAGATCCATGTTGTTAAAAACGAAAAAAGAAGCAATGTACCTAAAGCATTATTTACACTTTGACTGTCTAAATAACTAGATGTGTTGGGACAGCAAAACAAGTCAGTTGTAAAAATATTTACAAAAAATAAAAACCAACTTCAAAGACAGTTAAAAATTGAAAATAATATAAGAATACAGACAACATTACGTTTTTATTTCGATTCACTGCCAAATTTTAAGACTATGGGATATCATAGTTTGGCACCGACTTCAATATAGAAATGTTATGTTGTCTGTATTCTTATATTATTATTATTTTCAATTTTTAAGTGTTTTTGAAGTCGGTAATTTTTTTCTGTATTTGTTTTCTTTTTAGTGAATTTAATACCAGCTCACCGAAGTTATGCGTATATGTCGTTTTGCGAGTAGTCATTTCACGTATTTTTTTATTTCCACAAATGTGTCGTTATGCGTATATGTCATTATGCGTCGAGAGGACTTGAAAGAATACGACAATCGATCAATACGTGCCTATTGAATTTTTAAAACTAACCTCCAACTCCTAACGGTGAAGGATCCTTCCAACAACAGTTCGAGACTACCACACGCAAATACCGGAATAGCTTCGAAAAAAACATAAAATACGTTGGACGTACTTATAAAATTTAAGGGTTTCCCTCGATTTTCCTGGGATCCCATCATCAGATTCTGACTCTGTTAACAATGAGATCACCGTAGGAGTATACTCTATCGAATACAAAAAGAATTTTGAAAATCGGTCCACAACTGGCGAAGTATTCGCGTAATATATACACACCGAAAAAAGCATCGAATTGAGAACCGCCTCCTGTTTTAAAGTCGGTTAAAATGGAAAAGTATATTCATGCCAGTATAGTAGCTGATAAGCTGAGTAGTAGTAGTACAAAAGGTCTGTAGCTAGTAGATCTTGTAGGTTTGCTGTTCCGATGTAGGATGCCCAATCATGTAACATTTTTCGGATAAAAGGTAGGTTATGTGTCCATCTCGATCTTTATATCTACCTACATTTAAAGTTTCATTTAAACGCGGTATTCATCTATATCAGCATTTATATCCTCACATAAATCCACATAATAGGATGTACTAATTTCACAATCTTCTTCTATATAATAAAGCGAAATACCTCTCACAGATTAATCACGAAATCTCAGAAACTATAACACCTACAAACTTGAAATTTGGCAGGTAGGTTCCTTAGAGGGCGTAGACATCCACTAATAATTTTTACGAAACTCCACCCCTAAGGGGGTAAAACGGGGGTTGGAAGTTTGTATTAGTATATATATAACTATAAAAACGTTGAAGGCTTTTAAGGCAAAGCATAATTTGCGGGCACAGCTAGTTGTACGTATAGTATGATTTTACTTCCCCTCATATCATAACTGACATTGCAATGTTTATCAACTTCATATATCGAAAGATTCGAGTTACAAAATTACAGGTATTGGACGAATCCTTTTTCAGAGATATATTGCAATTTGTAACTATGCGGGGCAGGTTACAACCGGCGCACAGGCTTCCGCGTTTGCAATATTACGTTTACTTATACATTTTATATCTCGCGACCGCATATCTCTGAGAGCACTGGAACACTGCTACCTACTTATAGACCGCTATTTCCAATCTAGGGTTGTCTAATCTGTGACTGGCTCTACTTTCTAGACGGCGCGGGTGCCATATTTCATAATTCAAAAATATTTAGATTTTTCATTGTAATATCAGCTGGACAGATCCTCCTGTATCTAAAAAAAAATTTAAAAAAAATATAAACCGCCTTCAAAAACACTGAAAAGTTAAAAATAATATAAGAATAGTTACAGACAACATCACACTTCTATATTGAAGTCGGTGCCAAACGATGATCTCCTAGAAAATCTTAAAATTTGTCACCGACTTCAATATAGAAGTGTGATGTTATCTGTACCTATTCTTATATTATTTTTAACTTTTCAGTGTTTTTGAAGTCAGTTTTTATTTTTTGTAAAATATTTTTTATTTTAAACTTTTTAGTGAATGAAATCTTTATGGGATCCCATCATCAGATCCTAACTTTGGTGACCTTGGGACCACCCTAGGAGTATACTCTATCGAATACAAAAACAATTTTGAAAATCGGTCCACAATTGGCGGCGTAATCGCGTAACATACACACAAAAAAAAAACATACGCATCGAATTGAAAACCTCCTCCTTTTTTGAAGTCGGTTAAAAAATCGAAAAGGTTCACTTTAGAATCGAGTTATTTTCTAAGGTTGTTTTAGTGTATTCCTATTTTTTTTAAAATAAATATTTATCTATTTAGGTACGGCATAGGTACGGAGATAAACATTACAATCATTCATATCAGCAAACGATGGGTGTGATTGATAACAAAATTTATTTAACAGAAGAGCTTTTTTCCGCTCATACATATTTGAATAGAGCGCAATTTGATTGAAATTATACTTAGCTACTCGTATACTTAAAAATGTATCATTTTACATCATATAAAGAGACAAAAACAATTACACCGTCTGAGTTTCTTGCCTGATTATAGTCGTGAAAGCTCTCCTAACTACACAACTGGATCATAAAGTATGGGTAGCAACCCTTGGCTTAATTGACAGCCCTACACGAAACGCTAATAGAAGTATTGAATGTAAAAATACCGGTTGGCAAATTGTTACATACAATGCGATGTGAACCGGTCTTTAAGGTCTTTCATCGTGACCTTAACAAATTCGACCTGCTATTAGTTCCCAGGCTGAGTTAGTCATATAATGCTATGAAGCTCAATATGATTTAAACATGTCATTCCGTGTAACAATTTTCTGCGAGCTCTTCAAATCGACTAGATTCGCATCCCTGCTGAATAAAACGCTAACGCTTTAAGTATGAGATATCGATTGCCAAACTATTTGCGAATGATTCTAGCATCACTTCCTTTTTGACATAAAAATATTTGTATGCAATGTTTTGTTGTAATAATAAATTATATTTAAATATCATTGAAGTAATTTAACAGGTAGACACGAAAAAGTAAGAATCGTTTCTTTTTTATTCGCTAAGTAAACACTATTAAAAGCTTCTAAAATATTTGTAGAGAAGGTGTTTAGTAAACAAGCAATAAAGAATCTACTGAATACAAGACTGCATAGGTAGAAAAAGGCTCAGTAGGAAAAGTTCGTATTGTATTATAATTATGATACCTGACTATGGACGATACTTCACAGAATCTACTCTACTATGACTCTACTTCGTCGTCTACACAGTCGTTATCACTATCCTATTGATAGTAATGTCAAAGTCAAAGTCAATATACTTTATTCAAGTAGGATTACATATTGCTTTTGAACGGCAATGCAAATACGCCAATGGTTCACAAGTCTACGGCGGGAGACCTTGTACTGGAAAGAACCAGCAAGAAAACCAGCAAGGGCTATTTTTTTCTCCCTGTATTATTATAGAGTCGTCAATTGAAAGCTGACCTTAAAATAACGACTCAGCCTTAAGCTTCATATTAATCAATTGAAGCTCAATCTTAGCTCGAGGTTCCGCAGCAGCCAACTCTCGCCTCATCTTCTTCGCTATGGGCGACATTGTAGATCTCACAGATGGTGCAGAAGTCTTCTTAATCGTAATGTTGTTTCTTACATCGCGAGGCGGGTCGTTTGGCAATGGCATCGATCGCTCCACTTGTGCCGATGCACTTCCGGCGGACGTCCCGAAGTTGACTTCGCGTCTTCACTCCCGGTCCCGATGTTCTCATCATGATCAGAGCTCGATGGACCAACAACTGTAACGGATGCGGCTGATGAAATGAGAGTTTGCGGAAAGTAAAGCGAATGAAGTGACTTTAATTTTATAATACGGTTATTTATATAACTCATTGCACAATAATTACAAATAAATCGTCCAAATAATTAACAAAATATTACAAATACTTAACTTTAAATATTTAACAATCACATTTTTATAATTATTGTACCTGCGAATACAAATAAATGAATTTAAAACTACACACGTAATTAAAACAACAAATAATATTCTGTACCCAACAGCATAATTTAGCTGCTTTTTGTATCTCAAAATAATTATTTTCATGACGAATTTTATCCTATATTTCTGACCTAGATGCACTTTATTTAAAAATATTATTTTTCGGCTCGCTTAAACATTTATTGTAACTAAATTTAGATTTTAGGACTTCAATGTGCTAAGGTACAAATCTTTGTTTATATATAAATGGCCGTGGGAATCGTGTATATTCAGCGATATAATGCGCGCTTGCAAGTAATTCGTTTTTATTGCTCAGCTTGTTTAGTAATAGGCAGGCCTCGCGGAATGCCGTAACTGCCGAGTAATGATATGGCTTACAAAAAATATGGTTCGTTAGGATATCCGTTGAGTAGGTCTCCAAGCTAGCTTTGATTGTAATGAGATAGTTCAATATACTTTGATAGACGGCTTTTTTAACCGACTTCTAAAAAAGGAGGAGGTTTCTCAATTCGACCGTATATACGAGTATATGCTTTTTTTGTAAATAACCTAAACTAGTCTTCTGACTTATGCTTTGTGAACTCTTATCTAGAACTTGTATGTATACTAAACATTTTATTATTGCTCAAATCACACGCAAACATTACGATAGATATTTGGCTAATTTAGGTTTTTTTATGCAACAAAGAAACAAACAGGCACCACAGGCCCACCTGATGGCAAATGGCCAGTGGTCTTTTTTCGGAGGGAAATGCGTAACCTCACTTAATACTTATTATTATTAATATGACTACTGCCTACTGCTTGGTTCTTCTCCTCCATCCGCAGCTTCATATTCACGTCTCCGCTTGGCTCCTGATTCTGAGTACCATTCGCTCGCTTGGTCAGTGTTATCACAGCGCACTCTAATTAAACTCTTGATATGCCACCCCACAGTACTGATTTTCTTTCATACTCTTTTCCTGCATATGCCGTCCGGCTATGGAACTCTCTCCCTGAGAGTATTAAGGGAGCTCGCACGCTGGAGTCTTTTAAGAATCAAGTCCGAAATCACTTCCTATCCTTAAATTCTTAGCTAAAAGAGTCCTTCATTGTGTCCTTTACTACTACTGCACTAATTCCCCGTTTAAATTTCCTCTTAGTATTTCCTTAGTCCAAGGTTGCCTGGAAGCGATTGCTCATTAGCAATAAGGCCGCCTGTGTTGTACATCTGCAGTATTTTTGAAAATTGTATATATATGTTTTATTGTATATTTCAATTGTTTATTTTTTGTGTGTGTTTGTGTGTGTGTAGTATTTATTATTATTATCACAGCGCGCTGACAAATAATAAAAATCCGGACATAACAACAAGTCCGGATGTAAGTCCGGACATGGTTGTCATATCCGGACAATAGAGACTAAATACGGACGTATGGCAAGCCTACTTAGATGTGATAGAAAACTGCAGGACGTCCAGACCCCCTAATCAATACATAATGTCCATAACATATTTTCATGTTTTTGAACTATTATCAAGTGGTGTGATGTGATCTGACTGAAAGCAGTGTCGTTGCACTTTCTATTTTTCTATACTACAACCATGAAGCAAAAACAAAGAGGAGATGTTATAAGCAACTAGGCCCAGCTCCTGTCAACAGAGTCCTGACGTCACGCATTTAGTTTTAGCTACTTAACCCCAGAGGCGCTGACATCAGTCGATCTTTTTATCTGTCGGATTAGTACGTCGTACGCTCTTCCTTTATTTTAGTTTTAAATTACCTAAATTCAAAATGAAATGTTGTATTCTATCGTACAAAAAATACACAGTCGACAGAAACAAAGTGAACGAAAAAAAAATCTCTTTCCATTTGTAAGTACATTAAACGAGCATTATTAATTTATTACTTGACGTATTGCTTCTAGAATGTTCGACGCCACATGGACGCTGCTGTCAATGTGCCGATAAAGCACAAAAGGCCCTCTAGTGGCGAGTAAAAATACTAACGAAAACGTAGGATGTATTAAGGGCGAAAACATAACACGTAAATTAAAATAAGCAGTTTTAACGATTTTTATTTTTAGATTATATTGACACAGCACCTAATAAAATTATCTTTCTCCTACGAATGTATCTTTTAACATAGATTTATTGTTTATATGAAAACATAACACAAATCTTTTGGTGTTTTATAGATTTCCATCGGAAATTAATTTAAGAAATACATGGCTTAAAATAATAAATAGGGACGGTTGGATACCAACAAAATACCTACACTAAAATATGTTCACTTCACTTTGATGAGGAGGATATTGTTAAGACTAAAAAAGGATACAAAAAACTGCGACAAGGTGCTTATCCAAATATTGCGGATCACGAACAGGTATTTTTTTATGATTGATAATGAGATTTTAATTTAAATTTAAATTCTAAAAAAGGTAAAAAATATTGTTTTAAAAAAATATTTTTCTATTATTTCTTTTCCAAAAATCCCAAATTTTAGTTTCTTTCACATATATTACACGAAAAAACAAAAATACACAAGAAACTACAAAACTACTACCATTGCAGCTAAATAAACTGAAGTCCATTTATAAGTTTTCACAATCATGAATGCATTATTTGTAAATGATAGAAAATTTTATAACTAGATTATCTATTTTAGAATAATTTATTTTATTAAATCCCTTAGTGAGGCCCTGTACTAGCACTGCTGCCACCTAGTAATGTATAGCGGAACTTTTATGATAACGTCAATAAGCATTTTAGTCTGTACTAACACTGCTGCCACCTAGTAATGTATAGCGGAACTTTTATGTTAACGTCAATAATGCTGGCATTTTAGTAATTCTACTCGCTACAAGGTGACAGTGGCGTAGCGCACCCTACCCCCGCACCCCGATTTCCGGCTTCACTTGATTTCATACGGAAAACGTGATAGGGCACCTTCTCTTTGTTTTTGCTTCATGACTACAACATGTGCGATCTACTATAGCAACGCAAGAAAAACAGAGAGATCTTATGGTAGGTATTTTCTTAGGTGATATATAATGTAGAATACGTATTTTCGTTAATTCACGCACAATATTTCAATAGCGCAATGAGCCCACGAAAATAACACAGTGACCGATAGAAACTGTACGAGTAGTTTCATAACCGTGTTTGCTGTTTTAACAGCTTCCGTATATGTATTTCTGCATCAGTGTGATGGGTGTGATGTGCGTGAACCATACTGTAAACAAATCTTTGTTATTTTTGACTTATACTAATGCAGTTTTGGTATTTGTCTAGTTCATACAATACGTATAGCGGTTCATTTCTCAAAATAATGGCAATAGTGAACGTGTGGAGTAGAACCGTGGTACAGTACGTTTTGCGGAGTTCCTTAGGGACGCTTTGTCCATAGGTGGCCTGTTGGCAAATCATGGGGATTTTGTACATTTTGACACTAGAGCCACCTACTTCCTTACACATTTTGACGTTATGTCATACAGTACCCGAAGTGTATAATTCCAAATGTTTTTATTTTTATAGGTAAATGTATATTTATAAACACTTCTTCGATTCGATTCAGCAAGATTTCCTCTCGAACTATGTTGCTTTATCCCGGGCAATTTTTATGTTTTCTCGTAGTAAAAGCATTTTTTTCGAACTATAAAGCAGAAGTCTAGTAGTAAGTAGTTTAGGTGTGATTTTGAAACAAAACATTTATGTAGAGATTTATTAAATTACAACTTTAATAATGGTAATATTAGGTCCTTATATATGAAATTGACGTTTTGCCGTACTGGCCACTTTGATCTCAAATATCTCCTTCAAATTTATACAGCTATTTACTCATGTATTTGTGTTTTGAAAATTATAATTCACTTGTTTTTTCCTCAATTGTTTTAGACGTTTCAATCAATTGTTTTGTTTTCAACTTTTTGGAGTCAATTTTCGCTTGGGGCATGGTTTGGCTGGTTTGGCAGGGTTCAGCCATTGCGATGAGCGCTTCCGATTATCGTACAGGATCCACTTTTCTTTTCATCACAAGTAATGATTCGATTTAAAATCCCTTCATTATTGTGCCGGTTGAGTAATGCAGCGCAGCAGTCAACGCGCGTTTGTTGATTTGCTTCACTCAATGCGTGAGTTACCCACCTTTCAAGCTTTTTCACCTTCCCAATTTGCTTCAAGTGGATTAAAACAGTTTTACTAACACCGCACCTGACGTGGTTTGCGATGGATCCGCTTCCACAATAGCCTTCAATTCATCATTATCAACTTTGGTCTCCGGTCGTCCACGGGGCTTGTTCTGCAGGTCGAAATTTCCAGAACGAAAACGTTGGAACCAAAAACGCACTGTGTTTTCTTTTGCGGCACCGTCGGGATACACATCATAAATCCTTCGAGCCGTTTCTGCAGCACACTGGTGCCACGGTGGAACTCGTACTCGTAAATAACGCGATATTTCCATTTTGTAAACTGAGTGATGCAAAGAAAAAAACAATTGAGGAAAAAACAAGTGAATTATAATTTTAGAAACACAAATACATGAGTAAATACTTAGCTGTATAAATTTGAATTTGGAATTCCTAACCATAGAGGAGATATTTGAGATCAAAGTGGCCAGTACGGCAAAACGCACATTTCATATGTACGAGTAAGGACCTAATATTTTCATTATCTTGTAAAACACTGTCACCTGTTTCATTTAACTAGGTATCTGTTAATGTGAATGGGATTATAATAAGTATAATGTTTAATCATAATCGTCCTCTTGGGGACAAAAAAATTGTTAAATAAACTTTTTTGCTAACGTTGATGCATTTAAGGCGTGTCAATGTCATTATGCGCTTGGCGCTTAGCGCATGGCGCTTCAGTAGCATTGCTTTTTGAGTCAGTTATTGTTGGTTAACCAATTACCATGGACTTAATAATATTAAATTCATGCCGATTACTTAACTTAGACATTTGTCAATATTGACTTATTAAAAAATTGTATAGTACGAATAAACTGCTTCAGGACAAGCACATAAAGATGACAAAGGCAGTTTTAATGACACGCTGTCATGACACAATAACAACGTTAAGATTAGCACAATTACGCCCCTGTTTAGTTATCCTATTCGTCAAAGCAGTCGGAGCGTTATGTCATTGTGTATGGTAATGTGTGAAGTATTTTGTCGTGCGGCAGGATTGTCTTTCAGCGCATTCTGTTGCGAGCGCGCCCGCGCCGTCTAGAATATCAAGGTTATTCAGGTTTTGCTGCAGGTTTCTTGTTTCATTTACTGTCGGCATGTTTCATAGCACTTATAAAATTCATTTAAGTTGTACATTTACCAAATTAATTTTTTCTTTAGGTTATCTTCAACCATCAGATTCAGAACCACTCTATTATTATGTAGGTATGTTTAATGTTTTAAGTAGGTATGGACAGTTAGTTAGTAAGCCAGAATGTATTGATTGAACACCTACATATAAAAAAACTGCCTGTATTACCGATTTTACCTTTTTTTGTATCAATTATCCAATTTTCACATGACATTCGCAACCATTCCAACTATTCATATGACAACGTAATTCCTTTATATAGGTACCTATGGTAAACTGTAAGCATGATTTCCTCAACTCTTTTCGGAAATGTCCGTGCGATGAGGTTAGAAGAAAACAATTATATTTTTCTTCATCATGACCGAGCCTAGACTATTAAAACTAGACATATGAAATTTAACCAGCAGGTTCCTTTCACAACGCTAACATACATTTAGAAAGGTTTTTAGAAAATTCAACCCTTAAGAGAGTTAATTTTGGGGGGAAAATTGCCGGAGTTTGGAAAGCTTGTATGAAACCCTGTCATTTTTCTGAATCTGCGTCCTTCACCGAATAATCGGAAATTCGATTTTCGTATTTCACTTCCTTTTATCACAATAACATATCAAGTAAGAACGAGTTTTTGGAAATTCAGCAACTTCTAAGACGGTAAATTAGGAGAGGATAACATTGTATCCTTGGAACTCCGCCAATTTTGTACCATGATCAATTTTCATATTGAAGCTAATAATAAGAAATGTAGTAAACACGTGCTTTTTTAAAATTCCTTTCTCAAAAAGGTGAAATAAGGATGGTAAGTAAGTTTGTTTTTTGTTTAAGTATCGCACAGAAACTACTTCATCATCATCAACAGCTCATATACGTCCCCACCGAGGGGCTCGAGCCTACCCTAAACTAGAGCGATTAGGCCTTAGTCAACCACGCTGGCCAAGTGCGGGTTAGTCGACTTCACTCACACACAGCCTGTAGAGAAATTCTTTCTTCATAGAAGTGTGCAGGTTTCTTCGCGATGTTTTCCTTCGCCGTAAAAGCGTCGTATAAATGTACGTATCAAAATTTTAAAACACATTGGTACGTGGCGGGGTTCGAACCGCTATCTCCCGATTGAAAGGCGACGGCCTTACGCACTACGCCATCGACGCTATCAAAAACCTACTTAACGTGTTTTAATGAGACTTTTTTAAAAGCTTACGTTTTTTACTATTATGTGAATGATTCAAAAGAGCTTTCTATCTAGTCATATTTGAATAAAAAATTGTTTTAATTTTGATTTTTGTAATAGGTAGAGACGAATTATTGCAATCATGGTGTTTTGTGAAGAGCTATTTATGTTCCTTTTTAAATGTTCAATGCATGTTTCATTTGCCAATGTTTTGCTACTTATATCTTATAATCATAGTACAGAACAGATAAAAGACGTACTAACCATAGAAGGTATCGTGCGAATCCAAAAATTATTTATTGATCGTTCAATCTTTCGCACCTACTCATCTTTTATACCAGTATCCACTACTTTAATAGCCTTATCTTGTTACCAAATAACGGCCTTTAATTTGCTATTTGCAATTTGTTACGACATAGTAAGCCTTACGAGCTCCTTGTAGTAACAAGGTAATGTGTTGTAGTAACAAGACAGCAGGTAAGCGAAAGCTGGGATTAGGCGTTATCAAAGTAATGTTGGCAGATGACACAACACCACGAAAACTTATCTCCAAGAATACCATTACGTACACGAAGAAGCTCATTAGTTTAATGTTTAAACAGGTAACGCTTTATCGTTAAACACTCGACGTAAGCGTAAAGTAACCGAATTCATCTGATAAACACTAATTCAATAATTAACAAGACCTTTAACAAGTCTAATCGAAATTAGCACCTATCACGTTAGTTACAAAGTTAAAAATAGCTTGGCTGGCAGTAGTAAAGACAGAGATTTAATTAAAAATGAACCTTGAACGCTTGATTTAAGGGCTGATTTTAAGGTAAACAGTGTCAACGCTGTCATGGCATGAGAATGGTGGTATCTCCGCGCCCGCTGTGATTCTGTAGAACCGGTCGGCATATTTGCTGAGCGACCTCGTGCGGCAGTCCATTCAATACTGAAGACTATAGACGAGTAATAGCGTGTTGGATACTTCGCAAGGCAATCGGTGAATAAAACAACAACGACACTATTTACTTCAAACTTATAGTGTAACTTTGCACAGACACTTCACTCACAATAAGAGGTAGAATCATTTAATGTCACCATCGTCAAATTCGAAATAGTTGTAAAATGCTCTTAGGCTGTGGCAGATTTTGCATGACTATTGATGCTACCTCTGGACTTCTGGACGGGACTATGGTTAATTTTTTTTTCAAAAAATTAGCGAGAAGGCATTGCAAATAATACTAAACCTAAAACGTATATGTCGGCTGTCATATGTCAAAACAAGACAAAACTTGGAGTAACTAATCCAAGGAGTAAAATTTTTATTAATCAGGCTGATTATCGTATTAAGTATAAAAGCACAATCTATTTTGTTAAAAAGAGAGGCGAAATAGTAGATTATTAAGCAAGGAGATAAAGCAGTGTCACGAAGGACCAGGTATAGCGAGGGATTTCAGACTAGAGTCCTGAGTGCAGCGAGTGATATAAGCTCACCCAAGACTAAGACTGCTTTATCGTATCCCCGAAAAAATTACTTTAATTTTTGCACCACCTGCGAAAAAATACAACAAATACTTAAGAAATACAGCATTTATCCAACATATTAATTTAATATCAAATCTTAAATTATTTTATTACCTACTTTAAAGAGTCACGAAACTTTTGCACCTATTGAAAAACTAAACTTATTATTAGTATGCACGCAATATCTATATCAAAATTAAAACAAGTCATTATAACTTTACCAGCCTAGTCATCACGAGAAATTTTTTGAAAAGCACTATGATTGTTTTAATTTATTTTAGTTTTTATTTGTACTGCATGTGGTATTTACCTTCTATCAGCTATAGTGTTTTATTTATTATAACTACATGTATTTAAGATAGGCAAAACACAGTAGCTCTAGGTGAACATTATTAATAAATAAAAATAATAAAATAAAATGCCATTATAATAATATAAAATAAAATAAAATGCGGTAAATGTACCGAAAGAAGTTGCGGCCGTAAATTTGTAGAGAATAAATACTACTAAAAGTCACAAAGATGACTCAAAATCTGGGAAAAAGCACGTCGAGACTGGTCCTTGGGCAAGGCCGTGCCCCTGAATGACTCTCACGATTATTTCCGGTCGATTATTTACAATACCCTCGTAGCATTCCACCGTAGAGCCGCCAGAATAGGCCGCTTTATCGGCCAGGAAATAGAGCTTAAAATGTAGTTGATACAATTACTTACACACTATTACATTTCGTTTTACGAAACTTACGATTTTCAATATTAGGAGCATGCATGACGTGACATACATGTTTAACCATTTATTTACAAATAGCTATTGCAACTGAAAAATGAATAAATCATTTCTTTCGACTCTTGCGGGATTTGAACCGGCATTCGTCCGTCTTCAACATACCGTGTTGACTACTTGACCGATTAGGTCACCGAGCACTTACCTTATTTAGCATTTTTTTTTAAATACAAAGTCACAAATATAAAAAAAGTGATTACAACTTTTTATTTCAGTAGCAGTAGGTTTCGAAGAGGGAGTCATGAAGCTAAATAACTAACTAGATAAACCCATGAGCAGCAGATTGACCAGTTTGGACCAAAAGCTTCTCAACATTGCCAATTGCCACGTACAATAACCGCTAAACCTAGAGGCGGTAAATACAACAAATTACCTACGCTTCGATAGTAATTTTCATTGTATACAAATAAAACGTAAAGAATTTTAAACATACGTATTTAAGACAATGTTGTCTGAAATTTACATCAAGCTCTAATCGAAACATCCAGTTGGTAAAAATAATTTAGAACATTATGACCGAAATGTTCAAGATGCCGAAACGATCTTGCCTCAGTCTCGGATCGTTCAGCGGTGCTTTTATAACGTTCAATTGCTTATTCATCAATGATTCATTAGCTGTTTATTATTAGCATTAAATCATCTTTGTTATTAGTATGATGTGAGCTCAGCAGAGCATAGTCCGGAAGCTGATCAATGTATAATATGTACTTAGTGTTTTTCTTGAAATGGTCCTGCTAAAATTCAATGACTAAGGCTGACTTGTTCCAGCATGGACTTAATACGGTAAATTCTAATTGACATACTATAGTTATTTGAATTTCTAAGGGTGACTGTA
Source organism: Schoenobius gigantellus (assembly GCA_963935595.1). Taxonomy (NCBI): domain Eukaryota; kingdom Metazoa; phylum Arthropoda; class Insecta; order Lepidoptera; family Crambidae; genus Schoenobius; species Schoenobius gigantellus. The sequence goes on from OZ012554.1 coordinate 28,697,724, forward strand.
CCAACTCTGGCAATACTCCCTAAATATAAGTTTGAATTGATTAGTGTCAACGTTAGTCTTAAGTAACGATATTTACTGCAGTGTAATATGGAGTGGAGAGTCTGGTGTTATGTTATCAGCAGGCCAATTATGGATCTTTGATCGTATGACATGGTATAAATTTGAGAAAAAGAAGTCATGAAATGCTGCATTTTGTATTACCGATCACCAATGATATCATCACTATGGCATAATTTCAATGATGTCATCAAAGACATTTTGGATGTCATCATCAAATAATGAACAAATGATCAAAATTCTGACCTGAAATCGTATTTTTCATTTTGCACTATGATATCATATGATATCATTTGCAAAACCATGAGATCGGTAATAGGCCCTCTGGTCCATCCCAGTATGGACCGGCTTAACCACAATATGTCAAAGTCATTTTCGCTGTCACTTATTTATAATTGACACAAATTGAACTTGTTTAGCATTCACTCAATCGAATACAAAATTATCAATTCGTTCAAAGTTACAAAAATATGTATACTTACATTGAGTGGCAGGCCTATAGACATGAAGGTAGAGTTAGTAGAGTATACGTATATTTGTAACTTTGAGATTATCGATCTTTTACAAGCTTTTATTTATACTTTCACCTGTCGCGGTGTCTGTAATGAAGTTAAATTTGACCCACTTCCCGGTCTCTGATTGAGCTGAAATTTTGCATGCATATGTATATTATCGCGTTACAATGCAATATTATGATGATATAAAAGCTTGTATTTATGTGGATTTTATTAAATAAATAAAAAAAGTTTTTTAAAATAATTTTACTTTTTGTACTCGAGTGTACCTATTAAATGAGTGTTGGTGTAACTCGCCCTAAGTGTGCGAACGATTGATAGTGCACCAGTACAGAAAGACTGCATTAGAAATGCATCTCTTGATGTGAAATTACAGCTTCTAGTCGTTTTTGTTAGAAATGTAACTGCATAGAAGTGATAGAACTGACTGCTATCTAACTGTATGCCAACGGCAAGCGGCTGCAAGTTTGCATTTATGTGTATTATGCAATTACTGTCAAAACATCGTTCATTCAAACTAATGCTGTTGAATTCTCAATCTCAAAACACAACATACGAAAAAGTAGGTGTACCAGTATCTGATGACAAATGTAGAGCTGAAAATTCTTTAATAAAAATTATTAAAAATACTTAACCCTTTATTGTTAATCTGTAAAATATGAGTGATCTGATATATATTATTAAAAAAATACCTTTGTATAAAAGACAACAAATTCAGCTCTCCTTCAAATTCCGGAATCTTTATTCAACGACGACATCTACTGGCACTTATTGACATCAAGACGTACAGTCGTAAGAAGTTGACTATCACGGCAGAGCCTGGTAATTCAAAACAAATTTGAAAATTCTATATTTAAATTTAAGAATCTTTGTTCAACAAGGACCTTTGCTGGAACTTATTGACATCAAACACAGTCGTAAGAAGTTGATTCTATCACGGGAGAGCCAGGTAAATCAAATTTTATTCGAAAATTCTTTATTCAAATTCAGGAATCTTTATTCAACTAGGACCTCTACTGGCACTTATTGACATCAAACACAGTCGTAATAAAGTTGACTCTATCACGGGAGAGCCACGTAATTCAAAGACAATTTAAAAATTCTATATACAAATTCAATAACCTTTTTTCAACTAAGATATCGACTGGCACTTATTAACGTCAATCATAGTCGTAAGAATCACGGAAGAGCCAGGTACATCGAATTTTATTTTAAAATTCTATATATTAAAATTCAAGAATATTTATTCAACAAGGACTACCCCTACTGTCACTTATTGACATCAAACACAGTCGTAAGAAATTGAATCTATCTCGGGAGAGCCACGTTATTCAAATTCAATTTGAAAATTCTATATGCAAATTCAAGAATCTTTATTCAACAAGGACCTCTAATGGCACTTATTGACATCAAACAGTTAAAAGAAGTTGACTCGGGAGAACCTTTTCGAGAACAGGCAAGTAACTCTGAAGGTTTATTTTTTTACTAGTCTTTTAAATTGCCAACGTTATAATAACATGACATGCGTCTGTCTTAGAAGGATTTTAGTTTTATTTAATTAGTTTCCATATGCCTATTTTTACAGTGTGTAACAAAAGCCCTGTGAACCCTCTCAGGAGCATGTTAAAAGTCGATATATAAAGGTTATGGCGTCATTGAAAATTCAAAATTGGAAAATTAATTTTGAAATCTCCCATACAAATAGTTGGGGTCTGTGAAAAAAATGTATAAGAAATTAGAAAATTAGTACATGCTCATCCCTTCAGGGTTAAATTTTTTAAAATTCCTTCTTAGTGTGCGTCTGCATTTTGAACTGTCCAAATTTCACGTTTCTACCATTAGCGGTTACGGCGTCTATAGATAGATGGGAACTTCTCCTTTTATATATTATATAGATTAGAAATGACAACTTTATTGCACCACTCATGCAAAAATGCCTTTTAATTGGCGCCAAGTTTATTAGTCTGTTAGTAGACACAGACACTGCATTACACGCTCAGCTGTTTTGTTACAGATCCGCTCTGGTTACGCTGAATGTGTAATCTTGTAAGCACCATGTCTGTTTGTCTCCGCTCGTCATGCTTACCGAATCATGTCAACGGTGTTAATTTTTATCCCTACTAGCCCCCGTAGCATGAACACCGAAATACGATATGATAAAGCGATAAATCGATATGAACTGTTAAAATATATTAGATATAATGGCTACCCTGAAATTTTATTGACATTAATATATTGACAATGCCCAAAATAACAATATCAATATCCAAAACATACTCAAAACTTCAAGTTACTTAACTAAAAAATCTAATCTAACTTATTTTAACAGTTCATATCGATATATCGTTTTATCATATCGTGTTTCGGTGGTCATGCTAGGTTCTCACGCCCTAGGAAGTTTAATGTTAAACTTCCTTGCTTACATCCAAACAACATGACAGATTATACGTTACCGATTGACATATTCAGATGTAGGTTATAAACCGTGCAAAGAAATTAGTGAACTCATGTCTCTATGTTTTCAAATGATATCATTTTTACAAGCTTTTATTTAACTTGCAATGTATGTAAGTATGTATGTTCGGGTGAAATCTTGCAACTCAATTTTGAAGCAGATATCTTTAACCGATTGAGCTGAAATTTTGTAGACACGTTCAGTTTGGATGACAAATGACAATGCATGGTTGCCTATGTGACGTCATTCTAAATCCAAGATGGCGGCATACCCAAGATGGCGGACCAATTATTTTTAATGCACTCCTACAATATGGGTTTTAAATGAAAGGTCTTGCTAAGAGTAACTCGAAAAATAATGTGACGTCACTATTAATCCAATATGGCGGACTTCTAAAGCTTGAAAATCAATTTTGAAGTAGATATCTTTAACCGATTGAGCTGAAGTTTTGTATACACATACATTTTGGATGAAAATGCATGGTTAACTATGTGACGTCATTCTAAATCCAAGATGCCGGCATACCCAAGATGGCGGACCAATTATTTTTAATGCACTCCTACAATATGGGTATCAAATAAAAGGTCTTGCTAAGAATAACTTGAAATTGGCTCAAAACTATTCGCTGCTGGTCAAGCATACGTGGCCTTAAGTAGGGTAAAATGATTAGAAGGTCTTCTTATTGAAGAGCTAGACTGTTCTAAGTTAACCGGCAAACGACCTTGCAACAATGATACGTAGAATGAGAAGAACAGACTGAGAAACGTGTCCAGTGATAACTAAAAAGTAAAAAATAAAATTTAAAAAAACCTTATTAAAAACAAGCTTTTATTTAAATGCGCTAAAAAGAAAAAAATACCTTTTACACTAAAACTTTTACTTATAACGTTTTACACAATTTATATGACATAAAAGCTTGTCGCGAGATTTACTTTTATAAAAGTACTCTTTTAAGTGAGTACTTTTAAGTTACTACACACAAGTAAATCTCGCGACAATCCTTTACGTCATATAAATTGTATCAAATGTGAAATGACGTTATAAGTAAAAGTTTTAGTGTAAAAGTTTTTTTTTTCTTTTTAGCGCATTTAAATAAAAGCTTGTTTTCAAAAAGGTTTTTTAAATTTAATTTTTACAAGCTTTTATTTACCTTGCCATGTTCGTATGTAAGTAACTCATTTTTTCAATTCTTGCTAACCAATTTTAAACATTTTCCTGATATTCGATTGACTTGAAATTTTGTATATGCGTTTGATTCACGTGACAATACATTATAATGTTCAGCATGACTTGATGGTGCACCCAGGATCGGCTCCCAACAAAAGAACTCCTCAATAGTTAACAGTACGGACTTGAAATTTTACACGTGGCTACAGTGCTAATGGCAATGCAGTATTATGATTGAAATAACCTGATGGTACACCCAGGATCGGCTCCCAACGAAAGAACTCCTCAATAGTTAACAGTACGGACTTGAATTTTTTTTACACATGGCTACAGTTCTAACATACCTTTAAATATAAACCAAAAAAAAAGTCTAAAGGCAGACTAAAAAGTAAAAAATAAATTAAAAGTAAAAATCTTTTTTAAAAAACAAGCCTTTATTTGCCCTAAAAAGAATAAAATATTTTTTTCGTTTAAAACTTTTACTATCAACTTATAATGTTATTTCACAATATACTTATATCTGATAAAAGAGCTTGTCGCGAGTTTTACCTGAGCACCTAGATAAACAAGTAAACTAAATACTTACGAGTAGGTCCTTAAATCTCGCGACAAGCTTTCTTATCAGATATACTTACTCTATCGAATACAAAAATAATTTTTGAAACCAGTTCACACTTGGCGACGTAATCGCGTAACATACACACAAAAAAAAAACATACGCATCGAATTGAGAACCTCCTTTTTTATTGAAGACGGTTAAAAAGTGTTATAATTGCGAACTAATTTTAGAAATAAAACTGTATATTTAAGTTATATATTTTTAATTAATATTTAGTGGAAGTACGTATTAGTGGCAGTAGGCTTAACTTTGCTTAAGCACGTGGTTTAAAAAGTATTACGTTTGTATAGTAGAGTATTTATATAACGGCGATCATCAAACTGCAAAATGCCTTAAAAAGGCAAACGAAGGACCACGTGGGCAAACTAGTTTTACCCACAAATTGACCCCGAGTGCCACCCGTGACACCCACCTACGAGTCCGTTTATAGTACGACACACAGTGACAACTTCAACAAATGCGGAAATCGAAAAAAAATAATTAAATAGCAACATTTTAATTCACAACTGAAGAATATTTTGTCTTCGCGGATTTTTAGTCAATTTTACATTTGGATCGATTACATTATTATTTACGCTGAAGAAAAACATCGTGATTCAACCTGCATACATCTGCGAAGAAACTCAAAGGTGTATGTGAAGTCAACCAATCCGCACTGGGTCAGCGTGGTTGACTAAGGCCCAAACACCCTTTTTTTTTTTTTTTTTTTCGGGTAGAATGCGTGGCCGCACCGTTCTCGCCGTTGGCTAGACGACGAGCGTGTGTGGGGCTCTCTCGGCAGAGTGCCGGGCCTACCCACTAAACCCCCCGGTGTTCTCCCTGCCCTTATGGGCGCGCGTGATAGGGTCCAAGGCCCAAACACCCTAACTTAGGGTAGGCTCGCGGACCTTCCTTGGGGACGTAGGTATATGAGCTATGAGGATGGCATTAGGATCTATAGGCATGATTAATATTTTTTTACATACGGCAAGGAAGCTCTTGGCCTTCATTTCACCTGATGGTATTTTATTCATTAGGATTTTTATGAGTGATGTTAAGTATTTATTTATTCCTTGTTTATTTGACATATTACCCGTGGTCCCACCAACATGTCCCACTGGTTGGTCCACGGGTATTTTTTTTCCCCGTACACCTACTTTTAACCGTGGTCCCACTGGTATTCACTTTTATTAAACTATCTCAAAACGCACTTTATTTAATCATTCAATTTATTGCCATCTAAATGTGAATTGTACAGTTGGTCAAGAATTCCAGCTTAAGGTTTGATTATTAATTACAAGTCACCACTTGAGGTGTTTCCAGAAAATAATAATCTTTGAAGGCGTACTACAATTTTTTGTTTAATTTATGAAAATCATTATCTTATATATAGACCTAAACATCTATTATCCTAAACAATAAGCAAAGTATCACTGAGGACGTTTTCAGGTTGTGATTTTGGTAAAATTAGTCCGCTTACGACTAGTCGTAACGTTGCCGATTTAAAAACAGCGTCAGCTGACCTCACTCGAAGGGACACAACATGATATTGTTTGGTGGCAGTCTTCTATGAAGGAGGGGGATACTACTCCAGTTATCACCACATCACTTCAACATACATACGTCATACCGGGCACTGTACTCAGACAAGAAAGAATTAGCCTACTTCAACACTCTGGCCAGACGGGTTGATGTGGGTTTTTGTTGCTAGTTTTCCGGTTTTTTTTTTGGAGGACGTGTGACCATGGTAGACTCCCATAGTAGGCTCCAGAGGAAAAAGTAGAGGCGATCAGGCTACACATGAATTCTAAATGTCTCTTAATTAAGAATAGAGGCGGAACTCACATAAGTAATTGTGCCATTGATTAAAGTTAGATGCATCATGCACTGCTCTTACTTCATTTTTAATAGCCGGGATTACTTATATCTGGTGTTTAGTTTATCTTACATTTTTTAAAGATCTTTAAGCAGGGTTAATCATCTGCGTGATGATTCCTTCGTTATAAAACTTACTTAGGAACAACTTAGTTATTTGATACAAACAAATCCTCAAAGCCGACAACGGGCGTCATGTTTCTCGGGAACGGCTGAGCATACTTCATGTAACGCCTCGTGTGGAATTTTATACTGAAACGTTGAACCTTATTTTTGTTTATATTATTTTTAGCACAACATAATGCCACAATATATCAACAGTCTGGAAATACCTGAAATAAACAAATCTAACTGTAATTATTTGGCGATTTTTTAACTGCATATGCTGTAGAGCTAAATCGTTTTGTCGTTTTCTTAATATGAGGCCTTCAATGTAACTTATTGCCTGATATTATACTTAAAAGAACATAATGGAATTTACAAAATCCAGCTCTCTGATTGAGATGGACTTATTCGGCAAATGTCGCATATTTGGTAAAGAAATGTCACATTTTGACCTTTTTTCTTGGTTTAACCTTTAAAATACCCATTTTATAGTTTTTTTATGTACTTTCACGCGGCGAGATGAATAAACTGTAGTATAGTAGGTATATTGTTTACGAAATTTTAATATCGTCAGTATTACCTAAAACTACTGTAAATTAGTATAGGAACTTATACTCGCAAAAAAAAAAACAATTACGACATTGTTTACGAGTATAAGTTGTAGATACGGAAGCCACGGATAGATTTGCGATATTTGCAGTGACTGCAGTAATGCACGGAAATCTTAGGAATGCAGACTAAGTGCAATAAAAGGCTTCATATGGATATAGTTACCAGAAATAGGGCATTTGTTATGACTGATAATACGACCTAAGCATTACCTGCAATTAGATAAGTAGAATGTGAACTTTGGAGTAGCTTTGCCCAGCAGTGGGCGTTGTGGTTTAGTTTAGATGTTGATGACGTCTATTGCTCATTACGTACAATCATCAAATTCAATATCTGTGCCATTCTCAAAATTGATAAAATCTGATTTAAAAATTTTACTTTTAATAAAAATATGTAGGTGTAAGTACTTTTGTTTAATGTGGGTTTTAATGATTTGTAATTTTTTTTGATTTTTTTATAAGTCGTAACTTTTAAGGAGTGTACTTTCCATTATCAACTCAAATGAAACACTTGAAGGTATAACACTAAGGGTCGATATATGACTATTATAATATTTAAAGAGCTTTCGAATAAACAGAGAAATTGGTAAACATAAGTAAGTACATATAAAAAATGTGACACTCGAACATAGAACCTCCTTCTTTATTGAAAAGATAAAAGGTTTTGTATTTGCAAAAAATAGATTCTAATCTAACGTTTGCTATGCTAGTGACATGTTTGTGAGTATAGTTGGTAGATATGTTACGTATTTATATTTTTTGTATATTCCTAATATAATTTATGTGTGCTCAATGTTATTGAAGCTAACTTACAGAATTTAAAACTATAAGCATACTTTCATTATAGGATTCTAAACAGATGATTTTTTTATTAGCTTGAGATTTAATTTACAGGAATTTAAACTTTATTTAAAAATAAACTCTGTTCTACCGTTCGGAATAGCATTAACTTGGGCTTCTGCACCGAAATAGTTATATGAATGTCATTATAATAACGCGATATTAAAAGCAATCATTAATATCACATTCCAACTGTTTTTGTGGCCACTCGCACCATTTCGCTAATACTTATCGTGCGGGTTTCTTGCAAAAAATATATATAGACCCGACCTGCCAGTTGCGTATTGCATCCTTCTCTGTTGAGAACTGTCAGAAAGAGACAGCCAAAGAATGGAATTCGCCAATTTGTAAGGTCGCGACTTTTTTGTTACGTTTGAAGTTATGCTCCCTTTAGAACATCCCTTCTGTATGAAAAAAAACATATAATTATGTTATTGCTAGTGAGAATATACTAGTATGACCCATAGACTTAGAAAAGCTATGGGTCATTGATTTACTACCAAACGTTTGGTAGTAAATCAATGGTCATACCACAGAACACAGAAAGTACTGAGTTCATCAAAGTCATATAGGTAATATTTTTTGCGTAAAGGAATAACAAATACCCACGCATGTGTCTGTTCTACAATTTGTAACAATTTTGTGTCTGTTCTACAATTCTACAAACTATCGTATTTGTAACGGGCAGGATCTAGCAGTGAGTTCTTGATGTAATTATTCTGAAACACTAAATAATTTCTAAATTTGAATGTGTCTCGCTCTTTAAGAAAGTAACCCGAATAATAGCTCCCCAACCGCTGACTAGTAAAAACAGCCCTTTTCTATAGGGCGGTAATGCATTGCATTATTAATATTCCCTGTGTCATGGACATTATCGGTGTATTTTAAAAAAATTAAACTAGCCAGGGCTTAGAATATTAAAAAATATAGTTACAAAAAAGGTTTATTCAAACATCTCCTCGTATTATTATATCAACATCCTGAATATTTTCTAAGTGGTTATAAAAAAAAAACAATTTAAAATACGCAGTTATTAAAATACGCATACGCAGTATTTAAAATACGTAGCAGCACAAAAATCAGGATGTGCAATATTTTTTTTGAAAAAATTAATCAATCAATGGTTCGATTATCGAAACAAAAAGAGGTTACATTTATCAAAAACACTGACAAGTTAAAGAAACAGCTTAACCCAAAAGAGATCTCTACTAGCAAATTTTTGCTATATTCCTAAATGTTTCGCGCTTCGGTCTGTTAATCAAAGCCTTCATTCATGGATGTAATGCTACGTCTCAGTTTCAGTTAATAGTAGAACCGGGCTCCCCGATCCTAAATAGGGTACTTGCAATAAATTGCCTAACTGACCGTAAAATTAGGTCAGTTGTAAGAACATCGGAAAGTCAATTTAGCTTCGGTTCCGTAACATTGAGGTTGAATTAAAAAATTTCTCCGCCTCCATAATTAGGCACACTATTTACTCACGTCCCTAATTAATCTGATACACAGAACAAAAAAAAATAAACTTCATTGTTTATTGCATATAACAAATTTTTTCGACATTAAAATGCAGAAAAACAAGACAAACAAATCTAACGATTATTGCAGGGGTTCCCAAACATTTCCAAGTTTTATGGCACACATAGAAAATTTGAATCTTCTCACGGCACCCTTGTCATTTTTTTCTATTTCTTTTTATTATTTAGTTGTACCTTTTTTGGAATTTGTTTTTAACACAGATACCAGAGGCACCCCGCGGCACCCCTAATCTCTCTCCGTGGCACCCCAGGATGCCGCGGCACCCACTTTGGGAACTTCTGGATTATTGTGTTATCAACTTATTAGCTCACCAATGTGATGACTACCAGACGTAAATATTTGGTTTTTTGTAATAGTTTTAGGAAAATAATATCAGACAAGCTGAAGTGTAAAATTTGAAGGTTTTCCTTATTGGGATCCAATTATCAATTTTCACATAGTGACAATATGACCACAGGAGTAGCCCTTTGGTATAGAAAAATAATTTTGAAAATCAGTACACAGTTGTCGGAGGAATTAGTAAACATACAAAAAAAAGGCAATATAGTCGAACATAAAACCTTATTTTGAAGTCCGTTGTTTATAACAACTTGAAAAAATATTCGTAAATTAACGTTTATTGTTGTGTCTTGCCCTATAGATATCTGCTATCCAGGGTCGGTTTCCAGCCCCCGTAACGCCTGTGTATGAAGGGCCTTACCATAATCGCTTATAGTAGGGACAGTGGTAGTCGCAGTGTGGACCCTACCAAGCGCGTCCATAAGGGCAGGAAGAACACCGGGGGGTTTAGTGGGTAGGCCTGGCACTCTGCCGGGAGAGCTCCACACATGCTCGTCGTCTAGCCAACGGCGAGTTCGGTGCGGTCACGCATTCCCCTCGAGAAAAAAAAAGGGGCGCCCAAGAGATCGACCGCGGTCGACCCCCAAGAGACAAATAAACTGAATAAAAAAAACATGAAAAACATTATTTGCGAATCGACATTTTCTACTATGAATGCAATAAAATAAAACATCGTTCCCGTTTAACAGACGCAGTTCCTTCTTACACTCCTTATGGACCATGGTCCTCAAATGATACGCTTGTGAAGAATATACAGTACCAAATATGCACCCAAAAACCTAATACAGAATTCAAATTATAGCTTCAGTACTTTTAATTAAGACAGTTCAGTGTTGGTGCATGACAGCGCGTCCTCTGTCTTCAACCTAGTCCTTAATCAGCAGCCTCTTTTTTCAGTTTTTATTATTGGAGATGTGACCAAAGCGCGGACAGAAGAAAAATCGGAATAGATTTTAAACTTACCAAATAGGATATTCGTTTATATTTATTATGATTGTGGTATCACTGGTACCTATGTATTTAGCATGTAAGCATTCCTTCGCCTCAAACACAGCTTCAACCTATGTTCAGATATTATAAACAATATTGCACATCTTATTTAAGAATCTTTGTAAGTATGCATTGCATGACCAGTGTATTTCAAATAAATATATATTACTTATTATTAAATTTATGTAAATATTATACTAGTTTTGGCCAGCGACTTCGCCCGCGTGGATTTTGCAATTTGATTAGCTTATTCTTTATCAAATCTACTTATATCCTTCCCCACAACTCAGACTATCTCCATACCAAATTTCATCTAAATTGATTCAGCGGCTATTGATTCCCCGGCTATTGATTCCCCATACAAGCTACCCCTAATTCCCCCATCCAAACTCTTTTCGCCCTCTTAAAGGATGAACTCTGCGATAAAAACTGTCCTATATCATTTCTCGGGACTAAAACTACTTATCTCTATACTTGAAGAGGTAATAGACAGACAGGCGGACAGACACACTTTCGCATTTATAAGAATAGTAAGTAAGAAAGTATGGGTTATTTATACGTCTAATGATATGCCACGCCGTTTCATCATCCAGTTCCTCCTCTAATAGACGTGTACATATTTTCATTTTTAAGTTTTATGATAAGCTTCTTATATATTATATGTGTAATGTGCTGTACAAGTGCATTGAGAACAATAGGAATTTTGTTTTTTCTAGGCCAAAGATAAGGTTGCATTGTGACCGACAAGAATTGCGTCTTGAGTCCATCAACACAATGCCGCTTGCTGTTTTCTTGTCGGTTATTTCTAAATTATAACCATGTCAAGATATGTTTGTTTCCCATGCCTGATTTAATATTCAAATTGCAGAGTTTGACCTTTTAGACGAGCATTTGTTAGGAGAAATCTAAAACTGTTACTCATAGGAGCATATAGGAGATGGAGAAATTTTGTTGATGGGGTCTTTTTTAATACACTTACGAGTATATCTATCTGGATCATAACCACAAAATTACCATCTCTCAGTGTTATTATAATAAGATCAATGCCATCTACCTATCACTTTTCTATTAATATATACGAGTAGCTATATGTATAAAAATCAAAATCAAAATCAAAAGTACTTTATTTCATAGGCCCTTGCGGGCACTTAAAAACGTCAATTTTACACATTTTACAAAATTATTAAAACATAAAAAATATTCTACTAAAATCAAGCTAACCCGTGCGCTAGTGGCAAGTACATCCGCGGAGTTGATGCCGCGCATGTAATCGCCAAGAGCGACCCGATTCCGAATGTAGGGGCTAACATGAGAAGAATCGGGCAAGAAACTCATGTGCAAAAAACTCTTTTAAAATCGCCAAATGTCTTACAAATTGTGAATATTACAAAACTATTCAGAGAACAAGCAATTCATTTCTTTTACCGCCACGCTGCCTTATCATTCAAGAATCTATATCTAATATACATATAGCGAATAGTTATGTGATAATAGTTTTCCGAACATGCTCAATAAGGTTACTTGTTTAACCCACATGCCTATTTATTTTGCACGGCTTAGTATAGTTTGGTATCGAAATTGTTGCGGAAATACATTTATAATAATATCTAAACGAGACCGAAAAGCTGCGCCCACATGTCTACCTCACTGACTGAAACTATTGACATTGACATAACACCTTGTACTCGTAGTTGATAAGAAAAAAATGTTTATTTCTTCCGTTCAAAATTCGTGGAATGCAGGAGGATAAAGGTACTTTTACTTTTTATATCAGGACTTCTAGATATAGTCCTCTACTTGTGAAACTGAGCAACTTTCCGCAAGGAACATAATTATCGTTGTCGTTGACGTCCCGGTGAGACGGTGACCGTGGACAATGACCATAGGCCAAGTAAAGGACAATGTCGAAAATCGCCCCATGACCAACAAAGATTTGATTTACGTCATAATTATGTGCATATTTTTTAACACTCATAACAATTATATATGTTCGACGGACAAATCAAAAATATATAAAAGTACTTTTAGAAACAAAACCAAATAAAGTAAAATATAGGAATGGTTTATTGTTACCTTTGCTCGACTGAATAGAATTGAGTTGATTTCATGTAGGTATGGCCATTTATTTATATCTATAAATTAAGTTTTTCATAACTTATAACGTAAATTAAATTAAAACATACGTCAATTGACTACTCACGCACTATGGCTTGTTAGTTCGTCGTGTTTTTGACTTGCTTTATAATTTCGAGATTTCTTGTTCTTTACTACGTGGCTATAGTATCGTTCTTTGATTGATTGCAATAATTATTATTTTAATAATTGTATAGGTATGGACTATTTGTATTGCTCTAACGAATTAAAGTGTTACTTCAACTAACCTCAAAATTTGATCCATTTTGATATTTAATTCGATTTCGAAGCTTGTCCGTAATAATTGATGTGGACGTACAGTATTTACTCATGTTTAATTATACGAAAAGCATTTCTTCACTGCTGTTGATGTTGGGGCGAACAATGTATGGACGCAGAACAATGTCCTTTCAAAGGTTCCTTAAAGAAACATTTTTATTTTCGGCCTACGGTAACTTATTGTTTTTACACTTTATATTCCTGACAGATTTTTAAGAAAGACGAGTTCCCTGAGAACACATACTTTTATACACCATCTTGTAAGCTATCTAAAAATGTTACAAAAGGCAGTAAGTGAACGAGTTGATCAAGGAATCTGTATTATAATAAAAAATATTTTACAAAAAATAAAAACCGACTTCAAAAACACTGAAAAGTTAAAAATAATATAAAATTAGGTACTTCTATATTGAAGTCGGTGCCAAACGATGATAAAATTTGTCCCCGACTTCCATATAGAAGTGTGATGTTGTCTGTACCTATTCTTATATTATTTTTAACTTTTTAGTGAATGAAGTATTTTTAGTGAAAGAAACCCTAATATAATACCTATTAATATAAGCTGGTATTAAATTTGGGTTTCCCTCGATTTTCATGGAATCCCATCATCAGATTCTGACTTTGGTGACCTTGAGACCACCCCAGGAGTATACTCTATCGAATACAAAAAGAATTTTGAAAATCGGTCAACAATTGGCGGAGTAATCGCGTAACATATACACAAAACACGTTGGACATACGTAAAAATTTTATGAACTTTTATGACAATGGGACCACCCTTGGAGTATCCTCTATCGAATACAAAAAGAATCATCAAAATCGGTTCATAAACGACGAAGTTATCCGCGAACAAACATAAAAAAAAGCATATATCCTACGGTCGAATTGAGTAACCTCCTTTTTTCGAAGTCGGTTTAAAATTGCTTGGTCTTGGTGTGGTGTGGTAGCGTGGCGAAATACAATTGGTCCCAACCCCAGTAAGTCCTGTGCAACGATGCGTCACAATTATTGTTATCGCGGGAAAACCGTTACGCCAAATGTGGTGCTTGGCGACCGTTGTTGGTGTAAACAATGAAGGTTTTTTGACATTCATGAGCACAAGATGTCCCATAACATAGTTTCAAGCCGTTAGATCGTTTTAGAGATTACATGTACTTAGATTTTGATTTTTAAATTCTAGACAGAAAATTTTAAATCCTTATCATAAGCATGGGTACTTTTGCAGGTGCTCTACATTAGGAGTGCCCGTAAAAGTATACCTACTGTACTTTACGAGTATAACACTAATACAAACATTGACTCATCGACTTTTAAAACTTGATGACTTTGTCGTATTAAACTACTATAACGTGTATACAACCGCCGCTTCTTTAGGTTATTTATATGGACAAGTTCATACAGTTTGAAACATAAGTTTGTCCGGTAACGGTCATAGAATACACCACTTCCTATCTTCCCTCGGATCGGATGTCGTAATAGCCGACTTTTTTTATATAGTTTATGGGTAGGCACTTGTCCTCATCTTGCCTGATGGACTTAGGGAGTTAACTGCAGTAACCTCTGCAGAGATGAAAAACTCGAAAAAAACCATACACCTAGCCAGCATGTTACCAATCCCTCATCGTTTGAGGAGAGAACCGTACCCAGCAGTGACTCTTATGGGTTGAAACAATAACAACGAAATATAAGTTAATAGAAGATTTTTTTACATACGACAGGGAAGCTTTTCCCTCGGTGGGGCTGGGGACGTATATGAGCTGTTGATGATGATGATGATGATGTAAAGATAGTGTCTGCTGTTGTAAAAACTATTTAAATTATTTCTTTAAAATAAGATTAAATAAAACATAATAAGAAGGTAAAATTAAATCGATTTTCATGTATTTGTGTACCAAAAATTAATATATAGTTAAAAATACTCAAATCCACATCCGCATCCGCGGATGTGTGTCTCTAATGACCTTGCTACCTACATATTTACGGTTTTCAGAATTTTTCCTTACATGTGCTGTAAGACTTTTCTTCTTGAAAACAATTCATGATTCTAGGTCAACGAGAAAATAATATCATATAGGTTTTGATTCCCTCGTGAATATGTGACATATCTTTTGACCACGTTTTGACTCTAGAGCAGGGATGGCGAACAATATTTTAGGCACGCCACCGATCACAATGCGATAGTTTGAGATTTTTACGCGTTCATGAGAAAAAGACAAGTTTGAAAGACAGACAGATGGGCAACGAAGAGTCATCGTATAGGGGTTTCGTTTTTCCTTTTGGAGGTACGGAACCTCTTTAAAAACTTTTTATTTACTTTGGCTTGTTACACATAAAGGTGTCTATAAATGATGTACCTATGTATAGATAAGATTATACAACCTTACACAAATGCTGAAGTAGATATGTCGAGGTATTTCTTGTCACACAACCTGTTTACGACTGATCGGCGCGGCGCTTGGGCTCCGAGACAGGTGCGAGGGTCCGTTAGCTTGTACGCACGTTAAGCCGCAAGCGTTGACTCGATTTGTCAGTTTAATGATACGTGCTGTATTTCGCGTGATTACCTTATATATCGATTAATTACCGACATTTGTATTCCTTGTAGTCATCATCACATATCATCATCACAGCTCACATACGTCCCCACCGAGGGGTTCGAGCCTACCCTATGTTAGGGTGATTAGGCCTTAGTCAACCACGCTGGCCCAGTGCGGATTGGTCGACTTCACATACATCATTGAATTTCTTCGCAGCTGTATGCAGGTTGCCTCACGATGTTTTCCTTCACCGTAAGAGCGTCAGACAAATGTACATATGAAATTCGAAACGAAAAACACATTGGTACATGGCGGGTCTTGAACCCCGACCTCCCGATTGGAAGGCAAGTGCCGAGTTCACAGCGCCACCGACGCTCTATCATCACATATGAAACATCGCAAAACAAACAGGTATAGGTAAAGGCACTTGAAAGTGTAAAAAAAAGTAAAGATTCTTAAATCGGCGGCCCTACTCATAACGATTAACGATGGCGATAGCGAGTGAATCGCTATCGTTTTAATTTCACGAGTTGGATACAATAGGCGACGGCCCTACCTACCGCGGTGGTTCACGGGTAAAGAGCAGTTTTGTTTCAATTACTCGTAGTCCCATTCTGGAGCATTGGGTTTACGGGGAGAAAAAATTACCCGTGGACCCACTGTGGGTCGTAGCAGTGGGGCCACGGTTAAAAGGTCGTTGCTTCACGATGTTTTTCCTATACTGTGGGACCGTCGGCAAATGAATATGAAATTCTAAAACAAAAAACACTGCTACATGGCGGTCTCGAACCCCGCAGCTTCCGATTGGAAGGCAACCGGAATTGAGACACCGGTAACTAGAATACTCTGGTAATTCAGCTGTGAAAAAATCAAACTCGCAAGTTTTCACACTTTTATTTTGCGATTTCACGAGGGAATCAAAACCTATAGGATACTTTCCGTTAACCTACAATCATGAAAGTCAAGAAGCGATGTCTTACAGAACGTGTTAAGGAAAAAAATCTGAAACCTTAAATATGTAGTTAGGAACGCGTGGGTAGTGGAGTCGCAGTGTGGACCTTACCTAGCGCGCCCATAAGGGCAGGGAGAACACCGGGGGGTTTTAGTGGGTAGGCCTGGCATCCTGCCGGGAGAGGCCCCACACACGCTCGCTGTCTAGCCAACAGCGGGTACGGTGCGGTTACGCATTTCCCCCCGAGAGAAAAAAAAAAGGAACTTATATAATGTGTTTGGTACATATCTTATCATTAACTCGTACGATCCCTGAGACCTTTGCCAACTTGTACGGATTGCCTACCTTTTGGTCTGTTTTTTGTCGATATTTCAATACGATATATCGAAAAGAATCAATGCAACCTTCGGATTGATGCATCGCTTAGATTAGAACATTTCATGTATATTCCACTCTTCTTATAGAGGACCTAGCAAACGACTCCATTGACCATTCCATCATGGTGGTAAGTGGATGTAGAGTCCAAATGCGAAGATACCTAATGCGGTAGAGCGAAATAAACATCTATTAAAGAAAAATGTTTGATAGAGTTGTCACTATTTGTATGAAGACTAATATATCGAGAAGTATAAAGCCAAAATATAGAAACGTATTCTATTTGCTCCAAGTTACTGCTTAACCAGCCGATCGGCGTTCTCAAGCTGGCTTGTGCTTAACTCGTCATATCCGGCATCTTAACTCTTAAGCCAAAAAAGTCTCAATCGAGCCTTAAGCCTACCTACGTTGTCTTCTTTGATGACTCACAAAATTAAGAAATTAATTCGTTTTGTTTTTTGTTATTCCAGGTCAAACAAGTACCTCCAGAAATCAGCTATCACCAGAGTGTGTGCGGTTGGAGGCTTCTTTATTTCAATACCAGTATTTTTGACAGGTACGTGAACCATTTTTCTTTTAAGATTAAGTATAATAAGTAGGTACAAATTTTAGTTACTTATAAATCTTTAATAAACTACGGGTTTGACTATCTCTTCTTAGTTTCGACTATCTTATAGGTACCTTTAGGCGCGGAATGGTCAAAGAGCAAAATGGTAAAGAAGCAATATGCGTCCCAAGGATTTGGTAAAACTAAAGTACCTAAAATACCTTATTATTAGAGCATGCCAACATATATGTATAACATAGGCTGTAATGTAAAGAAGGGGATAACTATTCTAATGTTTGAGCTTCACCTGGGTCGTAACTCATTAGTAAACGATTTTGCCATTACACAAAAATATGGCTTAGCATATTGGTTGGTAAAGTCATTATTTTTCCGTAATTTGAAAGCAATCGTGATGGATTATAATTTTTTCTATAGTGGTTTTAGCAAATGAATCCATTCGACGTGATGGTAAGTGAAGTTATTTTAAATCAGTCGTTTTTTGATTTAGAAGTAGGTAAGTGTAAAACTCGAATCACTCCGGTATTAGACATTTTTCAAATACTTACTTATTTTTCATCCCAGAGATGGCATCCAAAATTGAGATATCCACGTGAGCTAGTTGTTATACCAAGTATAACAGAACGCCGAAATTAAATGAAAGGTTAAATTAAATAGACCTTAGGTGCTTTTGTGTTTAATTGGTCAGGAAACAATACTTTCTAACGAGAAAGGAAAGCAATAACTTTCAAGTAACAACCTTAGTCCAGCTGACTATGGGATTAACTCAAAAGAAATGTAAACATTGAATGAGAAACAAGGTACCTACGCTGACGTAGGGATATTTTTCCTTTAGACTCTCCACTTCTGACGGATACATAACCCTGCAATAATATTTCAGTGTTTACGTTACACTTGTAAAAAAGTAGGAAAATAAAGTTGCTATTTTACGTTTTGTGCACGTGCTGGTGAACTAGTTGTGCCACAGATTTTGACTATCTCCCTCCCGTTTCCAGGGATAATACTCTACACATTCATCCAGTTCCACTCGACGCCGGCGATAGTGACGTCAGTGTTCATCGGGGTCGGCA
Organism: Schoenobius gigantellus; assembly: GCA_963935595.1. Taxonomy (NCBI): domain Eukaryota; kingdom Metazoa; phylum Arthropoda; class Insecta; order Lepidoptera; family Crambidae; genus Schoenobius; species Schoenobius gigantellus. The sequence continues at coordinate 28,716,720 of OZ012554.1, forward strand.
TAATATTCTGCGGCTGCGCGATGGTCCACAACGTGTTCGTGTGGCAGAAGGAGAAGACCAACCTCGTGAAGGCGCTGCGGACGCAGGAGTTGAACACGACGAGTGGGACGACGAACATGAACACGTCGAACGGAGTGCTGCTGGGCAACGGCCACCTGAACAACACAGGCGCTGGGAACCTCAGCTTCCACAGCATGGCGGGCGCGCCCTACACGCACCCGATCACGCTGTTGCAGCAGGGAGGCCCTTACATCATCAGGTGAGTCGTGGTTTACTTAAGAGGACTGTGAAGTGCCAATTCATGGGTCGAGTATGCACTTTCAAAAATGCAGTTTGTTGCACACCGCATAGAGTTGAAAGTCCGAGGCAAGTGCCTACATTTCATATTGAAATATTGTTTCGGGCGATAACTATTTTACTTCCTTAAACCTATGCGAAATTAGACATTTTTGGTCTCATTAGATTCAGTATACCTTAATCTATGTTTGTGCGTTTTGCTTTTTTTAGTTCAGTATAAATTAGTCAATAAAGATAAAAGTGCTCGTGATAGTTTTTAAGTCTAAAATATGGATATTTATATGCTAATAATTCTGAGCAATATTACTTCAAAATCAAAACGTACAAACCTAGATCTTTATTATATCTACAACATTTCCAAAAATTATGAAAATTGGACTATGTAAAGAGGGAGAAAAGCGTTATCGCTTTTTGTATGAAAATTTATAGCTTCACAATCCTCTTAAACGGTTTCATTTAGCTTACTCTGTTTGTAGTCCCTCCCCCTTCTCCCCTCCTGTTGACCGATTGATCTGTTTGGTATCTACACACCTTTGATCCTGATGAGAAAACAATATTTATTTGTTCGCATAGGCGTATATAGGGGGGCTGGGTGGGCCGTGCCCACGCCAGAATGGTCTTGTGCCTACCCCAGGATGTAAGGCTACCGTTTCAAAATGCTATGATGAACGCCAAACTGATAACAAAAATCAATGGCAAGGCCCACCCCAGACAAAACACTCTAGATACGCTAATGTAATAATATGTTCGGTATCATTGTAAATTCTAAAATGGCGGATTATATATATTTTTTTCAATCCCCTCAATATGGGTATAAAAAAACAGACTTGACTAAGTAGTAGAATTAGACCAAGTTTTTTTATGATTATAAAAATGAAAAACTGAAAATAAAATAAAATCTATTTAAGTTAAACGGTTTTTTTGAAAAGTAAGATGTTGTAGATAATGTTCTACTTAAGTTTTAAAAAATTTGGGAGGTCCTAGGCACCCTCAATACATCACTCTCCTCATCAATTTAGTCCTTGTGGTTGGCCCACCTTGAGTTGAAAAATTGTATACCATCAGAGAAATTGTGAGTAAATAAAATAGGTTAGGTAGGTACTACGAGTAGGTAGATAATCCTACCGATTTGTGTTGCATTGAGCGTTTATTGCCCGAATGAGACCTTTCCTCTTTTCATTAATAAAAATCCTACATACTTACCCACATCGTTAATAATGGATTAAGTAGGCACGGTTTTTTAAAACCTGAACAATTTTCATCACCGACATTAAAATCATCCAATTGGATGTAAGATAGCCAGTTCCTCAGCCGTTGAGGAGTCCACGTGCAGCTCGTTTCCATTTGCGACCATACCGTTATTTACCATTAGGAGAGGAGAGATGAAGGCGAAGAGCCGCCCTGTTGCGTGAACAAAAATAATGATACGAGTTATATTTGCAGGCCCCCGACATCCACGCCGCCCGGGGAAGGCGCGGTGACGCCCGGCGTGCCGCCCGCTACCATCGACCTCAGCCACGACACGCACGAGCTCAGCACGCTAGTCTGAGCCGCCGCGTGTTGCCAACGAACAGCAGGGCTAACATAGCACGAACATTTGCGTCAGAGTATTCGTATCATCATATCAGCCAATAGACGCCCACTGTTGGACAAAGGCCTCCCCATACCGATCGGTCCTGCGCCTCCCGCCTCCAGCGGCTTCCCGCAACCTTCACCAGATCGTCGGTCCACCTTGTGGGGGGCCTACACGTTGCCAGGGCCAAGGTCGTTTGACGGGGGGTTTTCGCCGCCCGGGGATTCTTCGCACCCCAGGTCCCAGCGCCGGGTCGACGACCGTCACCGCCGACACGGCCTCCGGGACCGCCGGGCACTTGGGGCCTTTGGTTGGTTCGATTTTTCATTTTGGGGGGGTTTTGGGCCTTCTCCCACCACGCTGGTTGGTGTGCCCAGTGCGGGTTGGTGGGGTGCGCCAGAGCCTCGTCTGTTGAACAGCAGGGTGTACCGCGTGCAGGTGAGGTTGACTTGGGTTCCGTTAGATAAAGTTCGGAACCCCTTACACCCTCAAGAGTATTCGTATAGCCATCGTGAAATATTTGTATGAGAATTTTAGCTCCAAGTACCAATACTTTGAAAGATGTTCGTGCTAGCCCTACTGTTGCTAATCTTGCCACGAGTATACCTACTAACTGCAGACTCTTGCTGAGAACTAACAAGAGCTAATCGTCAGTTATATAAAAATAGAGGTTATACAACCCCCATTCTTACACGTCGTCAGTAATGTAACAATGGTTTTAAGGTCACCAAGCCGGCATGCTTATCGATCTTAAGAGTCAGTCTTTAGAGCTGCGATGGTACAAGTCAATTATTGCCTATGAATCGCAAATTCGTATTATGGAAGGTTGGATTGCGCTACGCCAGCGCCATATGCAAATGACGAGAACACACAAGGGCACGTTCAGAGCCTTCGCGCTATCTACAATTTTTCGCTATAAACTCGTTCAGCTTCATGGTTGAAAAATGCTCTGACGGTTATTACTGTCAAAACTTGGATGATGGATGATTTTGGGTAGTTCGTCCACCAGGATCCCCTGGTCCGATTCCCTAAGCTCGGGCCATAAGCTATTATGTCATGTGGTAGAATGAGAGAAACGCAAAATTCATATGAAACGAAGCGAGTTAAATAACAACAACGAACAACTACACTCCAAGGTAGTGAACGCGCTCCTGTAGTGGTGTCTGCAGTTTGTTTCAATAATACCAACATAATAACAAACAACATTATTATCAACATGTTAATCAATTTTCCATTTTACGAAGATAACGCTGACTACTGTAATACAGTTCTGTACATGCAAGTAAATAAAACGAACATGGAGGTTATTTATCTAAAGGCTGTAATATATAAATAAATTTTAGATACAAGTGATTGTACAACAACTACTTATACAAATGAGAAAGATGCTTTTATACAGTTAAATTAAACTAATAAATTATAAACCTTATAAAATAGACAAATAATAAAATAGGCCATTACAATGACATTAATACCATTAGGGTTGTCACTTCTGAGGTTGCATTGTATATTTTGTATTGCAATTAGCTGTTTTACTACAAAATAATACAAGAGGGTGTTTTAAACATGGTGAATATATTTGTCTTTACTTATGAAAGTTAATTTCATGATTAAAATGTGTCAAGTTAAATACATTCTAACCTCACGTGTGCCTTAATGAATTAAGTATGTAATCATTATTTATGTGTATAATATGTGCTAACTGTAAATATCGTTATTTTTACTCGTTTTGAATGATTACTATGCCATTTTGTTGTTAGTGTTAGGAGAGACTTAGTCATTGTTGTTTTATTTCTTTTACGTTCTTTTTATATACTTAGTCTAATTTCTCATCAACACCAGTTAATCTTGAATCCAATTCGGATCGATCGACATTCATATTGTAATGTTGCGTTCTCTTAATGTTGCATCATTAGCGCCAAGTTGGATCCGTATTGCGCAGATCTTGAGTAAACCAATCTCAGTGTTATAATATCAAATATGACATAATATCACCATCACATACCTGTTTCCATACCGTTATTATGTATGTGTGCTGTAGCGGCACAAAAAGGCCATAGCTCAGCGTCAATTTTGCACATAAGACATCATGAGCAAACCGCTGATTTTCAGCTACAGCCTAGGGGACTACGTCTTTGACTACTGTGACTTGACATCTTATGTATGACCAAAGTTATCAACTAACATTGGCGGCCATACATAGGTTGTAGATTTGCAAATCTTACAGGAAGCTATATACTATGGGTGACTATAGTTACTATGCATCAGGTGGGCTGCCTGCTTGTTTGCCAGCTAATATTCAAGATACGCAGAATATAGAACGGATCCCATTTGGCGCCAGTGTTGAAACTAAAGAGAAAGCCTAGTGTTGATTACCAAGGAGCTTCTCGCGTTGCGACTAGAATTAAACGTTGGTAGTGGAGATGTGAATAATAATTTGACCCTATTTTTTTATTACTTATACAAACTTCCAAACTACTTCTGTAATAGCGATAGAGGAAACAAACACTGCACAGATTCTTGGGTCGTTTCCTGTGCCTGCGCCTTTAAAGAAAAGAACTGGAATGTACTATTTATGTATAAGATATTAAGGTGTAAGAATATACTTCATACACAAATTGGACTATGATAGCATTGTTTGCAAATGTGAAAATTAATACATCTCAAGCATATAAAAATATGTACCACCAAATACCACGCGACAAAGATACCACCAAATAAAGCACTAGTAAAATATCGAATTCTGAGCTAAGAATTGTGCTTTTAGTAAATTAATTATGCAACTAATGGTATTCATAATTTATATTACTATATCAGGCTTAGTCACCAATATCATTTCTACTTCCTGTTCAAGATTTGTGGCAACTGTTCATGGAGGGATAACGACCATTACTGACAGTATATGATTTCTTATAAAATTACTTAATGTGAGGGAACAAAATTGAGTTCTTTTTCTAGAAGTGTATAAACAACGAGCCATTCATATTTATGAATCAATAAACATTTTAATGATTTTTCTTTGCTAATTAAGAATTTTGACACTGGCGCCATTTTGATTTTGCAATGTGTCGGCCATTTTGCCAACCTTAGATGCGAATTAATAATTACTGAGTTATCTAAAATTGTTATTTCAATTTGGCACATTGATTGAAACACCAATGTAAAGTTTAAAATAGAAAAGAGTATAAAAATAGTAATGTATATTTTGTACATAGTCTACACAGAAACCTGGAGGCATAATATTATTTATTTTTGAACGATAACGGCACGTCCATTTTTATTTACAACTACTTTTACGTGAGATTAAAATAAATCGTATTTATAACTGATTTTCCGTTGTTTCCTTGTTACCGCCGCTTCACCTCTGCTTCAAAACTTACCATTTTTTGCGCTTTGTTTACCCCTGGAGACGAAAGGAGTGTGTATTAGTTAAATTAAAATCATTTTTAATGTCAATATGGGTCATGTCACTCGGCTAGGTTTTACAGCGTTCATGGAATGGCCACTACTACAATATTTTCGAGCGAGTTAAATGCGAGCATGTTTGTGTCGTTTAAATACCCAATAAAATTTCGTTTCTACTATTATTAACATACGAATTAATGGATTAAATTTTGATCAAATACCTTTATGAGAGTTTTATGTGCTACAGCTTCATTAATGGCAAAGCATGGGGCATTTTCTAATTTCCAACGGTAGCTCCTGGTATTGTATAATCACTATTTTGATTACTATTAATTGCAACACTATACCTCTGTATACCCTGGTAAAGCCCAGTGTAGTAGCCGCTCATGTACCAGCTGATCAGCATGGAAGACAGTCCATCATCGTCCACATCATTCCCCAAAGGCAGAGGCGGCGGAGGTGGCAGCGGCATTCCTGTACCTGCCTGCAAATTTTCAGTGGATTAGTTAAAGTGATGAATTAGGACATGTTTCCTGACGGTAACGCCAAATAGCACAACATCCGCTAATGTAAAAAAAGTACAAAAAGTTAATTGTTGGTTGGCCCTTTAACGTTAACTTACATAGTATTATCTTGAGAGTGAAGATTTTAATTAAAAAATAACACGATATATTTTTGTCATACAAATTCTTGATAGAAAGCACAAGTCAATTAGGATGAACAGCCCCCTTAGACAAGATGTCTTTCGATAATCGCTAAATGGACGATGTATGAGATTTGACAATTGCGCTCGAAAGCTAAGCGAGGGCTTATGTCAAATCGCATACAATTTCTTTCTAGCGATTGCGTTAGCGATTATCGAAATGCGCCTTGTCTAGGGGGCCTACATGGCATCTGTACTTATTATTACTAGGGGGCCTACATGGCATCTGTACTTATTATTACGATTGCAGAAGTTCAGTAATATTATTATTTTAAGAATATTCAAAGACTGGCGTCAGAAAAGCAAACAACATGACAGTTTGGTAATCCAACTGAGGTGATAGTCTGTAATTCAACTACTTCCGGTTGTTTATGGTGCCATCTTTAATCGATTAACTGAGAAGAAATCTAATATTTTATGAAACCGCGCTATATTTTGTCGGTATATTCAAATCGCACTTCCTTAACCTTAAATAAAAAAAAATGAAATGGCATTTGGCAGCTTTGCCGCCTCACCTGCACCAAACAATTTTTTAAATTGCTACTGTTTTAAGAAAATTGTTTTTTGCAGCTAAGAATTAAACAGGAGCGTGTTGTTCAATTAGATTGTTTCCAAATCATTTATAGACTGTCGACTACTATGCTGTTGATGAGTTGTTTGTTGGTTTCATGGTGGTTAACATTAGTTTACTTTATTTCCGTTCGCCAACTTATACTTGTTGGGTTTCCCTTTTGTCTACAGATTGTAAATGATAATCTAGAAAAAAATATAACATACAATTAAAAAATATGAGATATCATAGTCTCTTGAACATCTTCTAATCTGACGATTTTTTAGGTGGGTTCCAAAAATCTGATGCTTCACAGTATCGATTTCTTTTACTTATCTGATTGGCTGTCCTACAAATACGCCCCTATACTAATGGCTGAGATTTGGTAGAGATAATCTCTAAGGTGTAAGGTATCCTCCATATATTAACCTGATCCATAACTCTTGGCTGATCTTAAAACTTAAAATAAATTCACGCGTCAACTTACATTCCTTAAGAAATTCATATTTGGCATCATAGGAGGTACTTCTGGTAAATTAAACTCCTGAGGAAACTGTTTCTGGGCATTCTTCTTTTTCTGTGCCTTTTTATGTCTGTTGAATGATTTTTCTGTAAAAAAATACAGTCACAAAAATTTCCTTGTTTACCTAATACTCATAAATTTACAATTCACCATTATTACATACTAATGTTTTCTTTGTCTCTAAAAAAAGTGACTTAAAACACATTATAAGCTAAATAATAGCTAGCTTGTTTTTATGAATAATAGAACTAGAATCAACATTTTACAATTTTATCATAGTGTAACGGATTAAGATTATATGTTGCCCCTCTTTTTCTCTAAGGAAAGATCTGTGCCCAGTAGTGGGATGTATATGTATACAGGGTGTAAAAAGACCGGTACCGAAGCCGAAACCCACGTATTGCTCCCATCATCACTATAGTTTCCGTCTTCTAGATCATGGTTGTGAAACTAATAGTTGCCGAGATATTCAAGGTTAAAGTTACATTGTTTTTCGAGATTTTTATACAAAACTGTTCGAAATGCATTTTGATAATTTTCGTCCAAGGAAACATCTACGAAAAAATAAGTATTTCTTTAAAAAATCGAGTTTTTAATTTACAATGCGCAATGTATTTTGCACTGAGAGCCGCTGGACTGACTCACTAACATCGACGCGATATCCGGACGCGCAAGCCAGGCGCGGCCACGCGTAACATTGCGTACCTAGTATTTATTGTCTTTGTTTTTTTAAGCCTAAAAATAAATTTCGTTTCGCATCATTGATTTTTCGTTATATTGCTTTATTTAATGGTCTGAATGCGTAGAAGTAGTTCACTACCATAATAACTCTTATTGACCGCATTCTGCATTCTCACATCCACATACCTGATGGAAGTGCACACACTATTTTACTACATTGCTACTACACACATTTAACTTTTCGGCCTTATTAATAAAAATTTTACTCCTTGGATCATCCTCGGTTTAGTTACTCCGTGTTTTGTCTTTTTTTGACATATGACAGCCGACATGTGCGGAAACAAGACAAAACAAGGAATAACTAATCCGATCATGATCCGAGAAGTAAGATTTTTATTAATAAGGCCAATAAAGTACATTACTACTAAGCTCTAGTACACATTTCTGTTCTATTCAACTATTTAGCAGACCGTTTAATAGCTTTGCTACCGTTGACCGCCTGAAGACCCCCTTTTAAGACACAGTATGGAATGGCGTTTTGTAGTTGAATGAAAGAATACACTAATTGTATTTGATAAAAGTGACACTTGAGCTGAGCTTACAAGTAGAGTTGCCAACTGTCCCGTGTCAGGCGGGACGTCCCGTTTCCAGGGCTCAAATAATGCGTCCCGCAACACATCTGAGGCCCAATTCAGCTAATAAACTATAGCCGAATCGAAACTGAACCGATGCGGTCAACCAATCGGAGCGCTTATATTGCCTTTCAACTGCTCGATGACGTGATAATGTGGCGTTCTGATTAGTCGATCGCAACGGTTCAGTTTCGATTCGGCTGTAGCTTATTAGCTGAATTGGGCCTCTGTGCGGGACGCTAATTGTCCCGCTTTATGGTAAAGCCAGCCCGGTTAGACAAAAATTTATCGGATAATAAGTACTCTTTCATAAATCACAAAATAAGTAGGTACTCTTCCAAAAATCAAAACTAATCGTGATTTTGCTCAGTTGATCAAGAAAAGTGCTCTAATTACTGATTAATATTCCTATGTGGTGTTATAATTATCATTTTGTAATAGCAGAAAGTTTATTTTGTTAATTTAATTTTAAATAAAACTGATTTAATTTATATTTTGTTTTATTTTTTCGTTTCTGCACATTTGTAGGCACGTCCCACTTTTTTGGCAAAGTGCCACATAAAAATTTCTAATAAATAGGTTACAATTAACATATAAGTGTCAACTTTATTATTTTGTTATTGCTATATAATTAAACTAATTGTTCATTCATTAACGACATTCATATAAAATCCTGTACCCTTCTATCAACGTTTCCCTTAGAGCATTAAGACAAGGCCTTGCCATCCACCACCACTGGGTGCCTAAGCCTTATATAGGACTTCAATAATTTAGTTCTTACAGATAAAGTCACCAGCAAAAACTAGCTCTATTATGAACTAATAATCTCATATGGGAAAAATTAAAACACCTGTACTTTGTGGACTAGCAACTCTTTCACTATCAGCATATTCTCCACATGACTGGTTCGAGTAATCCTCATAAAATTTATCCTCTAGAGTTTGCTCAATCTGTTGATTACGTGCTTCCTTGCCTTGAGATGGCTTAAGGCTATCAATTTCAACAAGTTCAGTGTTATCATAACCTGTAAAGTTTAAATTTAAATAATTGTTATTTAAGAAACAAAACAATAGCAAAAGTTTTTTAATGACAATGAAATGTTTGTGACATTAGAGTATAATAAATTACACACATAATAAAAAAGTTAAGTACAGACACTGCACATTACACAATCATTAATAAATATTTTATTATTACAAAATTAAACTTACAGAAAATAATCAACAAATCGCTACAGCAGCAATATCTACTAAACAATCTATGTAAAATGTATGTTGGTTGTGATAATGTAAGGATATCAACATAAAACTGGCCATAAGGACCATATTCACAATAAAATACACAAACTACACATAAAACCTACTATAATACTATTTTGATACATAAAATAAAACGAAAAAATAAGTCAACAAATGTATGCTATTCCTTAGACTTTACTTATATGTAGGTATTTACTTTCTAAAATGGGGTGACAATTTCAGAATACATGTGTCTGTGTTCTATTTCTATCTGTAGATGTCGCAAGAGCCAAATAAGAGGTAACTGTAACTACACTTTTCTGAATAGTTAGAAAGCTCTAGATAAATCCATCTGTTTTCATTGCATAATGCACCAAACCAGAATATTTGGTCAAATATCCTCCTATACAGCTACAAGGTGGGCCGAATGTTCAGTATTCAGCCAAAAAAAGATCTGTTTCATAAATAGTTATTACAATCATAGTCATTGATCATGTAATAGCGTACTCAATCATTGGTTAGCCAAAAAGTGCAGCTGCAGAAAATTCATTTACCTAGTGTTGCAATGCATGTGTAAGATAGTAAATTTAATAATTATCACTGTAATTAGTTGCTTTGTTTCAACATTTTAAAAGCTTATGAGGGTGACGGTTATCAGGTGATGCATGAATAAAAACAATATAACAATTAAATACCTTATGTTATAATGTTAATATTTTGGGGTTGGCTTTAGTATCCTGCTGCACTAGTATCTTGTTAATTTTGGCTTCAATTGATAGGCATTGATGCCCCAAATCATAATCTAAAGCTTTTTGTGCAGAAATGCATCGTTTTTGAAAAATCTTTCATTTTGATTTTTAAGGATAGTTTTCTTAAAAAATTATATCATATCTATTGAAAAAGTAACATTAATTATGTAAGAAAGAATCAGCAAATGTTAATTAGAGTAAAAATTTTTTTTCACCACCCAGAACTGACTCGGATTATCTCAAATATAGTTGGTTAGGTTAAGTTCATTTTTTTTAACACCATCCAGAACCGACTTGGGACATATTAAGCTAGTCCACAATAGGTTATTAAATCTTTTTTTATTACCACCCAGAACTGACTTGGGAAACTGGAAACACAGTTGGTTAGGTTGTTATTTTTTTTATGACTATTCAGAACCAATTCCGGACACCTTAAACATAGTTTTGTCTCATTTTTACAATTTATATTGATTCTTGCCTTTGTTGCAGGTTAAAATTTAGACTAGGACAGGTTTTAAGCAGTTTTCATAGACCTAACCTCAGAATTTTTTTTCAAAAACTATGAGTTTCTACATCTCCACCTTTAAGGGGGACTTCCCCTCGTTTCCCGCCACCTCCCCTCCAACCCCCACCACCTCCGTGTGCGGCAGGACACTAAAGAAATACCATATTTTGTTTGATTTTCAATAACAATAATATAGTAAAATAAATTTAATTGAATACAGACAAAATGCAGCAAACAATGAAATAGAAACAAACCTAGAAATCTAACTAGACACTCCTTGTCACTGATAATCTTAAGTATAAACGCTTCATACTCTATGCCATCCGATTCATATACAGCTCGACATGGCATACCAGATTTCCAATTCACTGAATTCTTTTTACTTTTAGTTGTCGATTTTCCTTTCTTGGCATTAGCTGTAACTGAAATTATTGTGATAAATATGTACAAAAATACCAATTTGGTGAATCAAGAAACATCCAATGATATTAATCAAGTTATTGCTTTTGTTTCAAAAAATTATTCTTGAAGCAAGTTCTATAAGAGACTTCATGGAATATAAATAAGATTCTATTTAGAGATTGCATTAAAAAATATTTCGTACCTTGTTTGGGTTTTTGTTGACTATTCGTAGACATAGCGATACGTTTGGCAACTTCAGCGTTCGCTATTTTAATCGCTTTGTCGTAAGCATCATTTAATTTTCGATCGTCCCAAATGTCTTCATCGACACCATTATCGCACGATTCAGACTACGAAAAAGGGGGTATAAATAATATCAGGTTTGATGGATGAATATAGACCACAAGCTCTTAAAACTATAAAACTCACGATATAGAGTAAATCTCTCGCATTTTGTTTATCATTTTCTGACATCGTTTCTAACAACGTTTCCTTTTATTATAAACACTAACTTTAACTAAAATCACAAATTATATTAGTTTTAATTATAATTCAAAATAACTAAGAAATAAAAAAAAAATATTTTTGTTTTTAGAATTTAACGGCCACGGTAGCACCATTTTGGCCTGTCATTATTATTATTTGGCCCCACCTGCGCCTATCGTCCCGAAGCTTCGTGCTATGACGCGATACACGCAAATGCTGAAGACGCTAAAAGAGCAGAAACTGGTAAAAGGTAGGTAGGTACAAGGCAAAGAAAAACTGCTAAAACTTAGATATCACAGAATACAATTGAAATTACGAGTTAAATTCTTTTTGAGATTATGTTTGTTTTGATATTATTGACATAAGCGCGTTAACGATCGGTCAGAAACGATAGCATGCCATTGGCGTCATTATCGTGTCTATTGATTCGGTCCGGGCGTGAGCAGTCTGAGTATCATAGATATAGAATGAAATAGATGGGCTATAAAAGCCGTCAAACATGAGGAAAAGAGATAAACTTATACACATTGCCAAAGGAAAGAAGAAGATGGCATCATTATTTTTTGTCCTTGTTACCGTATATAGGTGAAACTGGTAGTGGGGATTGTTTATCACCAGCGTCTGGTGCTAAACAAATACGTGGAAGAAATTTGTTGTGTGAATTATAGCTTACTGTGTAATTATTTAACACTTATATTAGTGTAATTGTGAACTATTTGAACATTTAAATCATGGTGCACTGCTCCGTTTTAGGTTTTATAGTGATAGTGCTAGAAAACAGGAAAATATAACCTTTTACAGGTAAGACCTAAATTGTGTCAATAAAAAGTTCCAAAACTATTTTTTAAATTATAAATACAAGTTATATTGCAATATTTTATCATTCTACTATGGTTCTCAATCATATTATGGGATTAAACATGAAATTTCAAACTAAGTAGTAAGGTTACTGTTAACCTAACAAGCTAGGAATGTCGCCATACAATATGGCCACGTATACAGCCAACGCGTATAACATTTTGCCGGGTTATAAAGATACCAGTTACGCTACGACTATTTTTCCTTGATTCGTAGGTAATTTGTTACGTGAAAGGGAACTCACATATTAGTTTCTGTGTTACATTAATATTGACATATTAAAGTATAAAATTTTGAGCATTTTAGATAACAAAGGTAATTCTTTTGAAGTGAAACTTTCTATTTGCTTGTTTGTCTGTATTTAACAGATTTCCTTCGGAGATAACTACTCGAAAACAGTTGGGTTGAAGCTACTGGTCGATTGAATTGGCAGCCAACCAAGCATACCCGAATGTGTTCTAAGCATTTTGAACAACAGTCGATTCAGAAAAACAAAAAAGACACTTTTCTTAGGAGTGGTGCTATTCCTAAACTTTTTTTACAGGTCAGTAATTTATACATATTATATCTACAAGGTACATACCCTATCACGCCGAAACCTATATTTATTTTTCACAAACCCAACTATTTGTATGGGGGATTTCAAAATTAATTTTACAGTTTTGGATTAACATGGGTAGGTACCAAATCCTTTTCTACTATTTTGATATGGCCAAAAATATTATTAATGGTTTGATTTTGGACATTTTCTATATAAATAACAAGTCTGACCATTAGTACAGATACAGTTTTAAAATTTATTAATTATTATTTTTAATGTTGTAAAATTAGAACCTGCTTTTATTTTTAACCTGTATACATATTGTTTCAGGACGCATCGGTGTTGGATTTCGGTTCAAATTTGAATACGCCCCGAAAGAGAAAAATGCTGCTTCAAATGCGGGGTTTGAAGCAATCAGCGAGGTCATCAAATAAAAAACTACGGCCAGTGCGTCAATCGCTTAGACGATTGGGAAAAAAAGTAGTCAAACTTGAAAATGTGTAAAGTGATTTGAAGTGTAAGTTAATGATGCAAAATTAGTAGTTGGACATTTTAGATACTGTAGGAGGAACCAATAGAGATTTTCTGAAAAGATTTTTAGGAGTTGACAAAAGAAAGTATTCTGAACCTTTAAGGAAATTCGCGCTGTGCTTACACTTTTTAAGTTCAAAAGCATATGAGTTTGTACGTAAGCAATTTAATACGTGTTTAACACACCCAAAAACAGGTGAGTGGCGAGGAGTAGACAGCCTCTAGAAAATGTTTGTGATTTATTAGCAATTTTGTGCCATAGCTAGTAATCTGGCTTAATCCAAATGAAATAAGTCATATCTCTACTTTGTCTGAATATTTAACAAGAACACATAGGATGTAGATATAGCTCTATGCACCGAACAAGTGTTTCTAATTAATTATATAGGTACTTGACAGAACATAATCTTCCTCAGAGATCTACAAATTGGTCTTGTCCTGCGCTATTTCCAAGTTGCCGCCAGCGGGGGCGAGGTTGGGGGTGGCAACACGGGCAACTAAGAATAACCAGCTATCTACATCGGCATCTTGCGTTCTTTGCCAGATCTTTTTTCCACATTGTGAGCAAGCTTAACAACTTTGGGCTTTTAGCACCATATGGAGTGCGGTATCAGTAGTTCAATTCTTGAACTTACCCAGCCCAAGTGAATTTTTACCTGTATTGTAGTGAATTTTATCTCTGTAAGCCGAAGTCCTTTATTCGATGACAATAACGGTGCTATTGAAATATAATTTTAGAAAATGTTTATTTAAAATTTAATATTATACATTTTCTAAATCTTCACAAATATTTAGTAAATGTGTAAATATTGGATTTTAAATAAACTGCAGAGATAAAGAAAAAACAATGATTATTGTCCGCTGTATTCTTAATCGAGCGACGATCTTCGCAAGGTACCTAGCTGGCAAAAGCTGGAAGCGAGTGGTCGCGGATCGTGCTCAGTGGCGAGCACTTGTAAAGGCCTATGTCCAGCAGTGGACGCGTGTGGATGATGATGATTCCTAATATTTTTTCTTATATTTGTAAAGATGTTTACATAATAGCTTAAATAAATAATAGTAAAATGTTTAAAAACGAAATATACTCGAGTAAATCCGAAAAGTGTAGTTTTATTTAAAAGTGTAAATAACTTTAGACTGCGGCGAAGGTTGAATGAAGAATTCAATAAAAAAATCGCAACTTCCTCCCACTTTTATTTTTTGAGACATATTATTGAGCGAGGGGCGCTCATTAAAATGTCTCAAAAAAAATACGTAGATCAATCAACCCTACTTTATGTTTATAGTGGTAAAAGCCACTATAAACATAAAGTAGGGTAAAACTTAAAGCAACACTGGTATACCCATCTACTTTAGGCAGGTATGACGTCATCTATGTCTGTCCCTTACGGGTATACGGTCACGTCCTATCTATTCATTCTTTATCTAAGCTGAGTATTGTGAGTAGTGTAATTTCGAAACGGAACGGGGCCTGCGGCCGTACCGCCTAACTCAAAGCGATCACTCGCTATCGTTATCGTGACATTAGAACAATAGTTTAAAATGTCACAGCTGACATTTGAGCTACTGTTCTAATGTCACGAAAGCGATAGCGAGTGAACGCTATGAGTAAGGCAGTAGCCCCCTTAGACTATAGATACCAATAGACATGAAATAGCTACGAAAAAAGCGTGCCAACATTTGGGTTGGTGCTCTAATATGGCGGAAAAAAACTAGGGACGCTGCATCCAAGATTCCACACTTTTTATGTTTTTATTTATAGAATTCATTAAAAAAATCAATAAAAAACGTATAACTGTAAAATGCACTCACAAATAATGTTCACCGACTGATATTTTAGCACAACAACAAACACGGTGCTTTGTAATGGCGGACTGAACTGGACGCTTTATTTGAGACATTTAATAACATTGTGAATCCATTGGTTTAGTTAATCTGAGGGTGGAGCGGAGATACGTAGTATCCAGTAGTATCTCCTATTCTCTTTGAGTATCTCTATGAAGCATAGATATAAAATGAAATAGATGGGCTACAAAACCCGTCAAACATGAGGAAAAGAGATAAACATATACACATTGCCAAAGGAAAGAAGATGACGGTATAATTTTTTTTGTCTTTGTCACCGTATATAGGTGAAACTGGTAGTGGGGATTGTTTATCACCAGCGTCTGGTGATAAACAAATACGTGGAAGAAATTTGTTGTGTGAAGTATAGCTCACTGTGCAATTATTTAACAGTTTATTAATGTAATTGTGAACTATTTGAACATTTAAATCATGGTGCACTGCTCCGTTTTAGGTTGTAATAGTGATAGTGCTAGAAAACAGGAAAATATAACCTTTCACAGGTAAGACCTAAATTGTGTCAATAAAAAGCGCCAGAACTATTTTTTAAATTATAAATACAAGTTATATTGCAATATTTTATCCTTCTACTATGGTTCTGAATCATATTATGGGATTAACATGAAATTTCAAACTAAGTAGTAAGGTTACTGTTAACCTAACAAGCTAGGAATGTCGCCATTCAATATGGCCACGTATACAGCCAACGCGTATAACATTTTGCCGGGTTATAATGATACCAGTTACGCTACGACTATTTTTCCTTGATTCGTATGTAATTTGTTACGTGAAAGGGAACTCACTTATTAGTTCTATTCTATTCTATTTTTAGGTTAAATGGCTTCTGTCAGGTTTGACAATTTGCCAATGTCGAGTAGCGAAAACACGGTTTTACGGTTTATAAATGGTAAAATTTTACAGTCTAGAAAATACTTAGCCGGTTGGGCTACCTGTGGACAAGCAAAAGCAGACATTAAAACTCTAGTAGAAACCTTAGTTATAATTTTATCTGATATTTTTCTATATATTTAAAAAGAGTATTGAGGAATGGGGTGTTTATTTGTGTTAGAAGGAAATTCATGTTTGTAGGACGGGGAATAAATTCAGGAAGCAGGTCGTACAGTGAGGTTTGGTGTCTAGGGCAGTTAAAGAAAATATGGTCTACGGTGCCTTCCTCCAAACCACATTCGCATATGGAATGGTCTTGAATGTGAATTTTAGCCAAAAAGACTGGCGAGCAGACATGTCCGAGACGTAGCCGTATTATTGTGGAAGTGGTTAATTTGTCTGCAGATCTGTATTTAAAAAACCATGGCTTTGTAGGGATATCCATCTGAATGCCACCATAGGATTTGCCTTTTAAGGCACGAGAGAGGTTCCACTCCTCTTGCCATTGTAAAGTTAAGTTTGATTTTAAGGATATACGAATGTCTTGGGAGAAGCATTTATTATAGGTAAGGCAGCCTAAGGTTGTGGCCTGTTTAGTACAGGCATCAGCATTTTCGTTTCCAGTGATACCACAGTGTCCAGGTCCATACAATGATAACATCTTTGTCTTGTAAATGGCATTGATACAGCAGTTCCCTGGTCTTCAGAGATAAGTAGGAGATATTCTTACAGCGGAGGGGGAATTTCAAGAGATCTTCTAATACACTACGAGAGTCAGTAAAAATCACAGACTTACTGTATCCATGTGAATTAATAAAAGTGACCACTTATTAGTTTCTGTGTTACATTAATATTGACATATTTAAGTATAAAATTTTGAGCATTTTAGATAACAAAGGTAATTCTTTTGAAGTGAAACTTTCTATTTGGTTGTTTGTATTTAACAGATTTCCTTCGAAGATAACTACTCGAAACAGTTGGGTTAAAGCTACTGGTCGATTGAATTGGCAGCCAACCAAGCATACCCGAATGTGTTCTAAGCATTTTGAACAACAGTGGATTCAGAAAAACAAAAAAGGCACTTTTCTTAGGAGTGGTGCTATTTCTAAACTTTTTTTACAGGTCAGTAACTTATACATATTATATCTACAAGGTAATAACATACAACCATATCAAGCCATAACCTATATTTATTTTTCACAAACTCAACTATTTGTATGAGGGATTTCAAAATTAATTTTACAGTTTTGGATTAACATGGGTAGGTACCAAATCCTTTTCTACTATTTGATTTTGGTCATTTTCTATTTATATAACAAGTCAGACCATTAGTACGACAGATACAGTTTAAAAATTTCTTAATTATTATTTTGAATGTTGTAAAATTAGAACCTGCTTTTATTTTTAACCTGTATACATATTGTTTCAGCCCCCGTAGCACGTCCACCAAAACACGATACGATAAAGCGATGTATCGCAGTGAACTGTCAAAATACGACGAAAACCTATTGTATTTTGACAGTTAACCGCGATAAACCGCTTTATAATATCGTGTTTTGGTGGACGTGCTAGGGGGGCTGGACGCATCGGTGTTGGATTTCGGTTCAAATTTTAATACGCCCCGAAGGAAAAAAATGCGGCTTCAAATGCTGCGTTTGAAACAATCAGCGAGGTCATCAAATAAAAAACTATGGTCAGTGCGTCAATCGCTTAGACGATTGGGAAAAAAAGTAGCCACACTTGAAAACGTGTAAAGTGATTTGAAGTGTAAGTTAAGAATGCAAAATGAGCAGTTGGACATTTTAGATACTGTAGGAGTTGACCAAAGAAAGTATTCTGAACCTTTAAGGAAATTCGCGCTGTGCTTACACTTTTTAAGTCCAAAGGCATATGAGTTTGTACGTAAGCAATTTAATACGTGTTTACCACACCAAGAACAGCTGGTGAGTGGCCAGGAGTAGACAGCCTCTAGAAAATGTTTGTGATTTATTACCAATTTTGTACCATAGCTAGTAATCTGGCTTAATCCAAATGAAATAAGTCATATCTCTACTTTGTCTGAATATTAAACAAGAATTCCAAATTCCAAAGACTGGCCTGTATGGCTATAACGGGGGCCTTCAAAACTACTCCTACGGCGGCCCTAGAGAGATCTCTTAATCTTGAACCATTGCACATTGCTATACAAAGAGAGGCCATGAGAGCGCTCTACAGGCTCAGCACTTTGGGACTGTGGAGCGATAACGGGCCACGTACAAAACACACGGGAATGAAACTCGAAGAAGAAACCCTATTACTGCGCATGACTAGTGATAGGATGATACCTAAATTCGTATTTAGGAGACTCTTTGCAGTATACATTCCAACCAGGGAAGAATGGGATAAGGGGCTGGCATCCCCTCGGGGGAACAGCATGATTTGGTACACGGACGGATCGAAAATGAAATCCGGTACAGGAGCAGGAATATACTGCAATATAAGACGGAAATGTCGATTAGCATGGGAAAGCTGGCCACTGTGTTTCAAGCTGAAACTTACGCCATCCTAGCCTGTGCACAAGAGAATCTAGATAAAGGTCGCAAAGGCTTGAATATCTACAGTGACAGTCAAGCGACGCTCAAAGCGCTTGTGTCACATAAGGTGGAATCTAGGCTGGTAATGAACACGATTGAAGTATTAAACAAATTGGGTAAAGCCAACACGGTTCAGCTAGTCTGGATACCAGGACACAAAGGTTTCGCTGGAAATGAAAAGGCTGACCACCTGGCGAGAAAGGGATCGGAAACACAGCTTGTGGGTCCGGAACCATTCGTCGGAATTACTCTAAAAACAGTTGGAACAGGCCTAAGAGCTCAATCACAAAGGAGGCACCAAGAAGAATGGGCCAATCATAAAGGAATGACACACGCCAAGCTATTTATGGGCATGGAGAACTGGCTTAAGTTCACATTGAGCTCGAGCAGATCCCAGACTCGCTTAGTGGCAGGTGCTTTGACCGGTCATTTTAGTACTAGGATCATGCTCAACCGGATGGGACACACCAGTTCCAGAACTTGTAGGGCCTGCAAGGAAGAGCAGGAGAGCATGGAGCATCTTCTGTGCCACTGCGATGCTCTAGCCTGCAGGAGGTTAAAGCTGACGGGAACGGGATACCCTAAACCGGAGGACTACAGGGCCATGCCACCAAGGGATATAATCAGACTCATGGTCACGATTGATTGGACCGAAGGCGGTAAAGGCTTTAAGGACTAAACACGGGGAAGCACAAAAGATCCATAAAGGGTCGAAGTGCGAAGGCTTCACATACTGGGCCGCCCCTACGATAAGATAAGATAAGATAAACAAGAACACATAGGATGCAGATATAGCTCTATGAACCGAACAAGTGTTTCAAATTAATTATATAGGTACTTGACAGAACATAATCTTCCTCAGAGATCTACAAATTGGTCTTGTCCTGCGCTATTTCCAAGTTGCCGCAAGCGGGGCGAGGTTGGGGGTGGCAACACGGGCAACTAAGAATAACCAGCTATCTACATCGGCATCTTGCGTTCTTTGCCAAATCTTTTTTTCACATTGTGAGCAAGCTTACCAACTTTGGGCTTTTAGCACCATTGAGTGTGGTCTCAGTAGTTCGGTTCTTGAACTTACCCAGCCCAAGTGAATTTTTACCTGTATTGTAGTGAATTTTATCTCTGTAAGCCGAAGTTCTTTATTCGATGACAATAACGGTGCTATTGAAATCTAATTTTAGAAAATGTTTATTTAAAATTATTATTATACATTTTCTAAATCTTCACAAATATTTAGTAAATGTATAAATATTGGATTTTAAATAAACTGCAGAGATAAAGAAAAAACAATGATATTGCCTGCTGCATTCTTAATCGAGCGACGATCTTCGCAAGGTACCTAGATGGCAATAGCTGGAAGCGAGTGGTCGCGGATCGTGCTCAGTGGCGAGCACTTGGAGAGGCCTATGTCCAGTGGACGCGTGTGGGCTGATAATGATTCCTAATATTTTTTCTTATATTTGTAAATATGTTTACATCAATAGCTTAAATAAATAATTAAGTTAAATGTTTTAAAACTAAATACACTCCAGTAAATCCGAAAAGTGTAGTTTTATTTAAAAATGTAAATAACTTTAGACTGCGAAGGTTGAATGAAGAATTCAATAAAAAAATTCGCAACTTCCTCCCACTCTAATTTTTGAGACATATTATTGAGCGAGGGGCGCTCATTAAAATGTCCCAAAAAATACGTAGATCGACCAACCCTACTTTATGTTTATAGTGGTAAAAGCCACTATAAACATAAAGTAGGGTAAAACTTAAAGCAACACTGGTATACCCATCTACTTTAGGCAGGTATGACGTCATCTATGTCTGTCCCTTACGGGTATACGGTCACGTCCTATCTATTCCATTATTTATCTAAGCTATGAAGTCTGTGGAGCGGAGATAGTTTTGTCCCCTTGGGGTATTGTGTTCTGTGGTTTTGTCCTCCGATAATCAACATTTGTACCATTTGTACCTGTATGTACCTCTATTTGGAATTTTTTATAATTTATATTATCTTGAAATTATTTGTTGTAGTACTCATTTGAAGTCAAGTGTACTTGCGAAGTAGATGAATAAAATTCATGACGATGAGTGAGGTTACCGGGGCTAACCTTAATGAAACTCTTGACGATTTAACCACACAGAAGACAAACAACAATACAGATAGCGGCTCTTGTTCAGCAAACATCAATCATATTGATGCCAAGGATGATCCTGAAGGAAGGACGGAAGGCAGTGCTGATATAAACTCAAGGAAAAGAAAAATTGGTATGTTCTGAGCTTAGTTGGTATGTACTGGCGCTGTGGCCTCGGCACTGGACTGTGCCCCGAGTTGAATTGGGAGGCCTGCGATCGATCCTGCCATGTACCAATGTGTTTTTCGTTTCACGAATTTCATATGTACATTTATCTGACGCTCCTATGGTGAAGGAAAACAACGTGAGGAAACCTGCATACACCTGCAAAGTAATTAAAAGATGTATGTGAAGTCAACTAATCCGCACAGGCCCAGCATGGTTTGACTAAGGCCTAATCACCCTAACATAACTAGTTAGGGTAGGCTCGTGCCCCTCGGTTGGGCCGTATATGAGCTGTGATGATGATGATGATTTGTTTGACGCTCCTATGGTAAAGGAAAACATTGTGAGGTAACCTGCATACATCTGCAAAGAAATTCAAAGGTGTATGTGAAGTCGACCAATCTGCATTGGGCCAGTGTGGTTGACTAAAGCCTAAACACCCTAACTTACGGTAGACAGGAGCCCCTTGGTGGGGACGTATATGAGCTGTTATGATGATATTTTTTTACACCAAATGGCTAGAAAACTGCCTAAAAAGCCAAGTGTTGTTTACACATTAGCAGCCCAATGTTGGCCTTGGGGGCGGTGCGGTCAGCAGCGTGCCCCTGTGGGTGATGCTGCTGACAGTGTTGCCAAACATTGTATAGTTAATTATGTGTTACTCCAAGTTTTTGTACTTTGTAGGGACTTAAATTGATTAGGTACATTCATTGCGTAGCATGTCTTAAATATACTAACACTACAAGTGCTCAAGGTGGTTGGTGTTGATCCATTGTGCAGCAGTGTCCACTTTCAGCAATAATTCGAATTATGATTATTCCTATACATTTTATCTATGCCTAAATAGCTCAAAAAATCTGAAATATCTGTATTGAGTTCTTGACTGATCTATTTTTTTCAGAAACGTCTTTAATTTATCATAATTAATAAAAGAAGAATGACGGCGCTAGTAGTAGATACAGTGCCCTCTTAACCAATTTTACCTATATATCTGTAAAGTTTTTTATGTCTATGTCTTTGTTTGATGTCAATGAATTCATGAGTTTGAGTGAATAAAGTGTATTTTGCCATAACAATGTGATCAATACAGTTGAAATTTCACTCAGGTTGGGTAAGGGCTCAATGACCTAGTGGTCAGCGCGTCAATACAGCATGTTGAAGATGTAGGTTTGAATCCTGCTGAGGTGAAATTTTTCGACTGTTGAATTTATTTAAAAAGTTGTTGATGATTAAAAATCACAAAATAAAATATAACGGCTCTATGCATGATTAATATTATTGTTTCATTATTATATTTCAGATGATGAGGAATCACAAAATAACGACAAATCAACAAAGGATGAAGACAGGTAAAATGTTATGTATTTTTTATAGGTTTAATTTATACAAGCACATTACAAAACATTTTGTTGAAGCACAAAATATTCAGTTTTCTTATATTCTAATAGTTAGTAGGTTATTTGCTTATTTTTTAAAAATGAAAATGGTAGAATTTGTGTGAATTGGCTCCTAATGTTCAAATCATAGGTATTGCTAACAGATACTGCAACTTTGCCATTCTTACTGAAAGGTAAAGGACAGAGATACACTTCATAATGGTGTTTATGTTTCCATTTTTTAACTGACTTCAAAAAAGGAGGTTATCAATTTGGTTGTATTTTTTTTCTGTTTTTTATGTTTGTTACCTCATAACTCCATTTCATTCACTAAAAAGTTAAAAATAATTTTTTTTTACAAAAAATAGAACCGACATCAAAAACACTGAAAACTTAAAAATAATCTTCTACACTTGCAAGCAAAAGTTTGGAATCAGTTACTTGAAATTGGTTCCGCGTGATCTTGCTTACTAAATAAATTTTTAATAATCATAAAAATGACATCATGTTAAAGGTGCAACTGTCCACTTTAAATCGATATAAAATTAATTCATATCGAGCCCGTAATTGTGGAGTTATCCCGGATTAAGTGAAGGAGGTAGGAAAACAAGGAAATAGTGAAAAATAATGAATGAATAAAGCAACAAAAATTATTAAATAAAAATTTTATTTATCTTTAAAAATAAGTGTAATCTTTAAAATCTTTATATTCTGTGTAATCTTTAAAATTAAGCAACAAAAATTATTAAATAAAAATTTTATTTATCTTTAAAAATAAGTGTCAATATTTTGTGTTCCCTCCCCTCGCCCTAATAACTGCTCCAAGATGATTCTTCATAGAACTGATCAGCTTCTGAATTGATTCTTGTGGAATACCTTCCCACTCCTCAATCAACGCTGATATCAGCTCATTCAGACATGAAGGAGCAGGAGTTCTGGAACAAACCTTCCTCTTCAGTTCATCCCACATGTGCTCAATGGGATTCAAGTCAGGGCTTAGCGCTGGCCAGTCCAATGTGGCAATACCGACTTCTTCGAGGTATTCCGTTACACGGGCAGTGTGACAACGAGCATTATCGTGCATAAGGAGGAAGTCATCACCGATGTATCCCGCATAGGGAACGACATGTTCCAGGAGAATATCGGAAATGTACCGGTCCGAAGTTAGACTGCCTCCTCATCCCCCGCCAGGCACGAAAACAAGCTCGGTTTTACCATCGAAGGAAATGCCGGCCATCATACAAGAGCCGCCCCTATAAGCCACTGTTTCAGCGACACAGCACTGTGCAAATCGCTCGTGGAGCCGACGAGCGACAACCCGCTGGCTGAGCTCTTCTTGCAATAGGGCTACGATTTGTGCTGCTTCTGTAGGTGTTGTCTCCATTGTCGTACAAGGTAAAGGGTCAAAAGTGCCGGAGATGTGTACCGGTCAACGTGTGAAAGTCGACTGATAAAGAAAATCCGATAGGGGGTCAATAGGTCGCAACTCGTGACGTATCAAACAATTGAAACACGTCTTTTTCGATACACCTTCACTTAATGCGGAATGGCTCCATAAATACTGGCTTGTTTTTAATGAATTCGGTATCAGTTTAAAAGTAAAGAGTTGAACCTTTAAAATGATGTCATTTTTACGATTATTAAAAAAGTATTAACTACTCAAGATAACGCGCAACCAATTTCAAGTAACTGGTTCCAAACTTTTGCTTGCGAGTGTATATTGAAGTCGGTGACAAATTTTAACACTTTCTAGGAGATCATCGTTTGGCGCCGACTTCAATATAGAAGATTATTTTTAAGTTTTCAGTGTTTTTGAAGTCGGTTCTATTTTTTTTGTTTACAACTTTGAAACACCGTGTATAGATATAGATAGATAGATTAACGGTGCGACGGCTACGCGGCAACATCGTATTCGCAGGCGCGCGACCATAGAGTTTCAAATTTGCAGAAATGCAACAAAACAGAAAAGTGGACATATCTTCCTAAATAATTCGCGAGAATGTAATTTATTTATTAATTTATATAATTATTTTATAATAAAAATTAGTAACAAACAACATTAATTTCATTTGATTCTAATATAATGCGATTTGTTTTGGATCAAACAAAGTGAGATCAAATGAAATAAAATAACACTTATTTAATCAAAAAATAATAAATATAAGCTTGAAACAATATTACCAGTATTTGTATAGTATTTATTATTTGTTTCTTTACTGAACATTTTTTATAATACTTTATTCTCCTTCATTCAAATCACAATAATTTGTGAGATGTATCAGAGCTTATTGTAAATGCTTCTTACATTTTTTTTTATAAATATCTAATGTTTTTACTAAAGGTGTTTATTTTATATTTTTAGGATTACAATACCAGACGATCAGGAAAACGACTCATCTGCGTATGCTCTCTATGGATTATCACTTCAATACTTAAAATCACTTAAAATCACACCACCCTTAGACCAATGGATTCAGGTGACAAATGTAAATGAAATTTAAACATTGCCATAGAGGCTAAGGGTATAGTTTATTTTGACAGCTCTTTTAACATGCCTCATGTAAGAATAATATTTAATTTGTATCATATTTCAACTTATTTTTATCAGCTATTAGCTGTGCCTGCAACATCGTCTGCCTGGAGTTCAGTCACTTATATCGCGAGCTCGGTTACATAACGTGTTCTCCTTTTTTTTCGGGGGGAAATGCGTGACCGCACTGTAACCACCGTTGACTAGACGGCGAGCATGTGTGAAGCTCTCCCGACAGAGTGCCGGGCAAACCCACTTATACCCTCCGGTGTTTTTGTGGGCGCGCGTGGTAGGGTCTACAATGCGATACCACTACCCTCGTGCCCGGGCAAGCTCGACCATCAGCAATCGCCAAGGGGGTGATTGTCCGGGAACGCCAGGACAATCCTTTACAACCCTGATCCCTAGGGAACTCATTAGACTTAAGATAAAATGTAGCCTGTCCTTCATACCTTTACTAATTAAATTTGGTTCAGCAGTTAAGGCGTGAAGGCGTAGCAGAAAGACGGTCAGATGTTCGCATTTATAATATTAAGTTAGAGTACGTTCGAGAACGAGAGATTCTTACTCGGGGTAGAGTGAATTTGGACCGATAGCATTCGAGAACCACCCGAGTGAAACCAAGGGTAACTGACCTATCCTCTGCTCGTATTTCTGTATGCTTTCGTGATAGTAAACGCAGAGTAATTTTTTTTATTGCAATTAAGTTGGCAAACAAGCAAACTACCCACCTGATGGTAAGTGGTAACAGTCACCTATAATACATGTGGCTCCTGTGAGATTCGCAGCAAAACTGCAACCGCCACAAGAACCACAGTGTACGTTGCCAACTTGTGACTTAAGATGTAAAGTCACGGTACCCAGTAATTTCAATGCCATATCGTACCCTTCAAACCGGAACACAGCAATGTAAGCATTGCTGCTTTGTGTCAGAGATAGGTAAGATGGAGGTACCCATGCACACGACGCTGGTACGGAGTCTCCCTCCGGTCATTTTCGCATACGATTTTTTCGCATACATTTTTCATACAATTTTCGCCTGACAGGAGTGAATTTCTCGTGGTCCCCAGTCGGCGCGTTAAATTTTACCTGATATTGACAGTTGATTGTTCTGTAACCTGTGGCTAGCTGATTTTAAATCGAAGTTAAAGTTTGCAAATGATAAGAGAAGCTTTGTGCAGTTGTAAAATAAAACAAGTTCGCATTGCAAAATACAAAAAACTCTTCTCTTCGTTTTTAACTGACAGAACCTGTTTGAAAACTTGTGAATTTCGAAAATCACTCGCTAGCGTTTCAAATCCAGTTACACTTCTCTTTCTCGCAATATATCTATCCTTTTCTTTTTTACCGAGTGAATACTTCACGGGATTTCGAACGGCCCCTTAATCATGTAATCGTGAATAGGGATCTAAGGATCTTACTGGATGCTTGCTATTTTGTAACAGTTCAGATGCGATAAGTCCGAGTTGAGGGATGTGTTGGAACTGGCTGGCCACGTCGTGCTCTGCGCTGTAATGATGAAGCGCACGAGAATAGCTAAAGTTATGTACAGTCATCCTCTAGAAGCCGTACAGGTTTGTAAACAATTTGCCTCATTCTTTGTTATTCTTAGGCGTAACTTTTAAAGGAGAGCAGATGAAACGAAAGGGGTTAATTTAGAGAGGTACTCCTCATACGCTGGCAGTCCACTGCACATAGGGAGTACCACAACATGCTGCACCAGAAATAGTCCTCAGTGCAGGCAGCAAATAGGGATCATTCCTCTCCTATGACAAAGGGGGTGGGGCTTATAGCATTCTGAATAACATCTGATGGGACTCGAAATAAACTCAATTGCTAGCATTGCAACCTGTTGGACAACAGACAATACCTACTAGCGTTCTACAACTATCCTCACTGTTTTGGGAAGCAGCCCCAAACTCCTCGGGAGACACCTGGATACGGCAACGGGCGCTCAACGCTCAGATTTTGATGATGTTCTTCTTAAGCATAGAAATGCTTAAGTGCCAATGGTGACGGTTATAACGAAATAATTAGACTTAGTCTAACCCGAATCAGAATTGGTAATATAGTCTGCTATATTATTATTATATTAATTAACGGCCACTTAACATCAAATAAATGAACAACACAGGCACATAAGTGCTTCAGTGTAGTGCTACGCAATCTAAAGGCAAATGTTTACTTGAAATATTTTTTTTATTGTTACAGGCGGTATCCATGTTCCAAGGACAAATGTTCTATGGTCAGAAACTAAACGTAATTATGTTGAAAAATCCATCAAGCACTGTCGTACTGCCAAAGGGCTTAAATAACGTAGGTCCGGGATTGGGAAAATTTGGAAAACCATTGAGAAATGTCGCTGAACAATATAGAAGCTTCCTGGAACACAAACAATCCAATGTAGACCCAATACTGTTTCTGCACCCTGATGGTTCTTCAGACAAAACCAGCGATGGAGGGGCAATATCTGTGAAGAGTTTTGCATACATGAAACCATCAAATGTAATCAATGTAGTTAATGTCGACGAAGACTTGGAGGAGTCACAGAAGTCTAACAAGAAGAGCAGGATTATAAGAAGTAATACTGTTGCTCATATAACTTTGACAGACAGCGAACACAGCAGCACAGATACAGATTCTGTGGACTTAACTTTGGATGATAACGACAGCAGATCTCCGGCATCTGATACCATATCGACGCTAAGCCCTGTTACACGTACACTCAAACCGGCAACTTCGAGTGCTCCGCAGACAATCAGAACTTTGAAGGCCGTGATTCCCACAGTCTCTCAGCCTCAAAATCCGGTTCCGAGGATGTGTCCACCACCTTCGCGTATGGAGGTCCGTCCTCCAATGTTTATGCAGGGTCCTATGAATCCGATGGTGCCCGGTGGTAATATGCCCAATCCTGGACCTCTAAATATGAACATGGGTCCTCCGGGGGTGTCTGGTCCTTACGGACCTCCTAATGGCCCTCACTTCCCCGCAAACCCTCGAATGATGTCTAACCCTAATATAGGGCCGGTTTTCGGGCCGTCTGGGAATCCTCTTCCTCCTGGGGCACCTATGCCTACCCCGACTCCTATACCTGTTGCGGCTCCAATGCCTAACACGGCTCCTATGCCTAACATGGGTCCTATGCCTAATACGGCTCCTATGCCTAACATGGGTCCTATGCCTAATACGGCTCCTATGCCTAACATGGGTCCTATGCCTAATACGTCTCCTACGCGTCCTGCAGCTCCAATGCCTGCCGCGGGACCTATGCCCTTTACAACACCAGGTTCGATAACGCTACATTTTAGAAATGTGAGTATGCATATGCAGTATCATTTAATTGAATTCTTTTTAATTAAAAAAATATTTATTCAACATAGGCTTTTACAGGCACTTATTGTTGTCTAAAACAAAACAAAATTCTAATTAGAAGGAAGGAAAATTATTTGACCTTGTATGTATATATATCCTAAACAAATAAAATATCTGCAAATAAAAGGAGAGAAAAAAATAAGTACACCTTGTATGTGTGTTTTATTTTTCAAATAATAAACTTTAATTTGTTAAATTGTATTTATTTCATTACAACAATTATTACGCCATAATAATTATTCTTAATTCTTACAGCCAAGTCCATAGATAGAGCAAGTCATCGAAATGGTCACAGACTATCCTACAAAGGGTACTTATTTTTTTACATGCGACAGCTAGGCCCTTGGCCTTCATGTCACTTGATGTTAAGTGACGGTGAGACTAAAGCCAGAAAGCGAGCTTCACGCGGACTCCTAAACAACTGGCTATCTTACCTCTAAGTGTAGGTACATTATTATTATGGCGACGAACTTGGGTAGGCATTTGGTAGCTAGCTAGGCGGACTCAGGAGCTCTACCAACCACCAAACCAAACAAATAGAAAAACTACAACCCCCGTGGGGAATTAATCCCCGGACCTCAATCAATACGGGTGGATTGAACCACCAGTACAGAGGCGGTTATTTCTGTGTTCGCTCGCTTATATGACATTGTGCTAACCAAAATGTGATACAACGTTATACATGACATTAAAGTGGATACGTTGATATAATAGAGTTACCATGTCTTAACCTAAACTTACTTTTTAACCATTCTGCATAGGCATGTAATATTTACCCTTGTGGTCGGGAGAGAATGCCAAATCTGGCAGCTGTGCATCTTTTGTGATGATTGAAATAAAATGTTGTTTTAGTTTGAAGTTAGATTTTCGTCTAATTTTGTTCAAACGTGTTTGTTGCAGCTCCCTCCAACGACTACCTTCGCCCTTCTCAGCGAGAAGGTATCGCTGTGTGGACAAGTGTTGTCCCTTCGACTCACCACCCCGGGCTGCGCCGTCGCCGTCTTCGCAGTAAAGTCTGACGCCGAAAGGTGTTGCAGTATCCTTTTTAATCATATTACTATTGTTCTTATTCTTAATTATATATAACTCTTAAATAAGTGTTACGGAGGTTAACTTACTATCTTACTAGGTTACTAGACCCAAACCAACCGGTGTTTGCGGTGAATCCTGCAAATTAAAAGTCTACGGTCTGTCGCTCCCACCAACCCACACTAGACTAGCGTGGTAGGAAATGGGCAATATCTCCCCTTTTGAGGGGCAGTATGCCCACAATCTTAGATACTACCTTTTCCCATTAGTTCGTATTTGAAATTTTAAGCTGTCGTAAAAGTAGGTGGTATAGTCAGCTACCAAAACTTTATGCGCTTAATAATAATAATACTAATCATTT
This sequence comes from Schoenobius gigantellus, assembly GCA_963935595.1. NCBI lineage: Eukaryota > Metazoa > Arthropoda > Insecta > Lepidoptera > Crambidae > Schoenobius > Schoenobius gigantellus. Next base: position 28,746,659 of record OZ012554.1, read on the forward strand.
ATTCTCAGGCCATAGTAAGTACCCTATAGTACATAACACTAGAAACATAATCATTATTGAAATTATAATTGAAATGTATACTTACAAAATATTCATACATAATTAAATTATTTTTCACTTCTCATGCTCTGAAAGTGCTATTTTGTGCAGGATATAGTCTGCACAAAATTTGATTTTGTGCATAAGTGCATTAACGTATCTATATCTACTCATACATAGATGTATCTATATTAAGGCAATGAAAATGAGCCATACAGCCAAACACAATAAGAAGTTCGTAGATAGAATTTGTTATTTTATTATATTTACTTTATTTGCCTTATGTGTTTTTTAAGACAAAAAAACAATTTCCATTAGTATTCAAAATTGTACTAATTTTACCTTGAATTTTAATTAAAGAAATGTTATTTTATACTACTGTTTTATTTCCTCGCAATCGAAGTGAAAAGCAGAGTTTATAACTCGTCCACAAAACCATTTTATCCTCAACATTACTATCAGCCCTCGCCTTCGGCTCGGGCTGCTAAAAGGCTCCGATAAAAATGGTTCGATTTGTGCACTTGTTAGAAAATCTACAAAAAATCAACACATTATATTAAATTAATACATTATCCATTACAATTGTTATTATACTTTAATTTTAAATGTAATGTTTTACTCATAAAGATGTTGTGCGATTATCTTGAATAAGTCTGTCATTCATAACCATTTAGTATGTCTATGTTTGTTATTGTAACTGTCTTTGTTCCTAACAAATTTAATTAAATATAATATTAAAATGTTTTAGTGCTCTTTCAAAACATGAATTAGTATTATTATCGCCTGATCGGAAAAGTTTTTCTTTGACGAGACAATATTTTTTGGGCTGAAACCTTTTTAATTATTCATGTATTCCGTTTTTTGTCGACTATAATTAGTTGTATCTATTAAATTAGATAATTAAAACTTTAAGGTCAGCAAGTGGATGGCAAAAACAAGTCGTGATTCTAATATTAAAGGATTGTTTTATCATAACTGATGCCAATTGATTTTATTTTGATAATTTGGAAATACAAAATATCTTTTTTAATAACCGTTCTTATAGAGAAGGCTCTCCTAAATTCCGATGAGGTTTAGAGCCAAATTTTTTTTTCATTTTACTTTCAATTATAGAATCTGCCGGGTTGCCCAGGGTACACCACGAGGAGGTTGTCTGACATTTCGGTAAAGACCTACTTTCTGCACGTGTATCATAACTATAACTGAACATACACATATAAGGGTTAAATAATTGTTAAATATCTTAGTAAGATTATCGGTTAATTAGATTTTTTGTTTTGTTGGCGTTTGTTTGGAAACATGGCCTTAAACGGGACTACCTTTATATAAAAAACGACCCTCACTGTGTCATCTTAATACGGAGGCGCGTTCAGAGCCTTCGCGCGAAGTACAACTTTTCACTCTAACCCCGTTCAATGCCTTTGAGCGTGACAACCGGGTGAAACAACCGCCCGTTCAAGACCTTAGAGTGTCGGCGCGAGTTACAACCGAACAACCATCGAATTTGATGGTTGTAAAACGCTCTGACGTTTATTACTGAAATACTCTTACGTGATTGGATGATATTGGCGGCCATTATCTCAAATGTCATCTGATGGAAAAAGAGAGAAATAAAAATTCATGTGAAAGAGGGAGATAAAAGATTTGGTTGCTGCAATCCGTTCAACGCCTTTGGGCGAGTTAAAAAACAACCGGACAACTACACCCAGAGGCGCTGAACGCGCCTCAGTACTCACTGTTTGTAGAATGAGTTTTTGTCAAATCAAAATATGTAAGTGTTGTAAGTATGTTATTATCGACAAAATAATAGGTGCAATGGTTTTAAAATCTATTGATCAGTATTATCATGAATACGTATTATTTTATGACTAAATTTATTATTAGCGAAATTTCCTTAACCGCACACATCAGGGTTCTTCCACGGAAAATGTATAGATGGCTGTGTCGTCGAAGTGTGTATGATTGGCTGACGAGTAAGTATGTAGGTACCTACCCCGAACGGTGTTATATCGGTGGTGAAACGGCGCTTAAGTTTTCTCCGTAAGATGTATCTCTGAATATTATTCGACCTACATCGTGACGGTCGGTTCTACCTATTACTGGTAAAGTATCTTTTACATTTTACTTTAACGGGTAATCTCAGCATCGTTGGTTTGATTGGGTTTCCTTCGTGTGCTTGCCCAAAATAATGTTACTTACCTAGTAACAAATTGATAGCTAGAAAACGATCATTCCGTATGTTAAACCTATAAGTAGTATAAATATTTATATAAGTAGTATATAGTAGGTATCACGCTATCGTCATTATTTTTCGAATGAGTATATTATAACAATTCTTATAACAATTGGCCATATTTTATGTAATATTAATTACGCTGTAATAAAATCTTTTTTGTTTTTTTTTTCATCTAGCACACACAATTTTGCATGCATGAAGCATGTGTGCTAGATTAATAGAGGGACCTAGGAAATTATGCAGTTCATTTAAAAAGATGTATAGGTATCATGAATTTTGTTTACTCTTTCTTAGTTAAGAATTCTATTACGGAAATATTGCGATTTGATCGAAATTAAGAAATTCATTTTCGATATCAGTTAGATGGAATATTATGTTTTTTTTAACACATGACAGAGAAGCTGTTGGCTTCCATTTCACCTGATGGTAAGTGGGGATAAGGCAGAAGATGCGAGCTTCACCTGGACTCCTCAACACTGAGGAACTGCCTATGCCTACCTCTAATTGTTGGAGCACAACAATAATTAACATTGTTACTTTGGCGACAAACTTAGGTACGACGGTGGTAGCTAGTCAGAGGGGCTCAGAAGCCCTACCACCAACAATATCAAGCAGAAAATCTGCCACCATGGAAAATCGAACCCCGGACCTCTCAACAACCAGACCTTTCATATTTACTATTGAAAACTCGCAATAAGAGCCATATCCGTTTGTCATAGTATTTCTAGTTAAGTATCATATACCCGATGCTGATATGGACACTAAATATTCTAGAAACAACTAAATGCCTGCTGTATGTTCTATAAAAAAATAACATTCGCAGGAGACACAGCATTGCTAGTAAAGTGTTGTAGTAATTATATGCTCGTAGTTTTATCTAACCCCGTTTACCACAAAGCTAAGAATTTTTTGAACTTATTTTATTATCTGTCTATTAAGAAAATACTATTTCGGCAGCTGTTGCAACTGTCTGCCAGAAGTACACAAGAGTCCTGACTTATTGAAAAAAATGCTTTACATTTTCAAGTACACTCCCGGACACCTAAATTGAACCACCTTGCACTTTTGGATTATATTATTAAGATATGGACAATGTCCATATCTTTTCAAAAATGTTTGGTCGACCAAACAGTTTATTGCAATTTTATAGCTGGCATATTCAGAATCAGGACATCAGATTGAACATGAATATGTCAGCATAAAATTCCATAAAACTTTTTGGTCGGCCAAATATTTTTTTACAGTTATGGACGATATAATCCAAACAAAAGTGCAAGGTGGCTCGATTTAGGTGTCCAGGAGTGTATTAAAGAATCATGATGCAACTTTGAGATGCCTGCCAGAACGATATTTTGTCAATTGACAAATAATGTATTTTACTTTAAGAAAAATTTAATTTCTTAAAGTAATATCCCTTTGCGGGATAAAGACTAAGCAAATAAGGCAGAAGCTACTAGTGTAAATACTCTGAAAATACTAACAATACATGACGTAATCTTATACAGTGTGTCCCCGGATAAGTTACTTTATGATACTCAAAGGCGAATGACTTTCTGTTAGTAGTAACATTAATTTGACAGTTGGGTGGCGGTTATATGTACAGCTGGGTCCGCTGCGCTGTGTTTCACTCAGGTCTGAAGCGAGCGGGCATGGCCTAAAACAGTTTGTCCGTGAAACAAGATCACTTGTTTCCCAAACCTAACGGATAACATTAGGTGTACCGCCCGCCATTAGAGCCACGATGAAAGTAGAATTTGACAAAAAAAAAGGTGGCCTTTTTTTGTCAAATTCTACTTTCATCGTTTTATGTACGTGTTAGAGTAAATACCTACTTTAAAAAGAGAATGGGTAACTGTTCGCTATATAACATTTTACTGAGATGTTAGATAACATTGTTTTGCTAACATGTTACATTACAAACAAAAAATATTGTTTTGCTTATATGTTACGTTTCACCTGCATGTTGAGTAATTTCGATTTTTTAACATGTTAGCTTATATTGTGTTATATTGTGTTCAGCGGCCCAATTCAGCTAATAAACTACAGCCGGATCGAAACTGAACCGTTGCGGTCGACCAATCGGAGCGCTTATATTGCCTTTCAACTGCTCGATGACGTGATAATATGGCGTTCTGATTGGTCGATCGCAACGGTTCAGTTTCGATTCGGCTGCAGCTTATTAGCTGAATTGGGCCTCTGATAGCATGTTGGCTAATATGCTGGCATAACAGTGTTATCTACACTGTTATGCCAGCATATTAGCCAACATTGTTACGCTCACATGCTAGCTAAAATTGTTTTGTTAGCAGGATTGCAAACATTGTATGATAACATGTTAGCAAATATTGTTTTGCTAATACGTTATCTAAAATTATTTTTTAATTAAATTACTTGCCCCAGCGGACACAGGTTGTGACTGGACAAATTTATTTCTAGAATATGGCTAAAGTTGTATTACGAATGAGGTACGTAGTTCGAAATAAGTAAGTCTACTTTGTGCCTAGGAATGCAGATCTCGTGGACCTCCACTTTCCTTACATTAAATATTATATATATTTTAAAGTTTTAGATAGTAGGGTTCCTATTAAAATTTACTATCAATAATTTTATTATTTTAAGTAGTTAATTATTTGGTTTAAGTTTGTTTTATGTGAATGATTAGTCATTCTTATTTGATTTTTTAACTCTTCTATTCTATTAACGGAATTATCAAATTCTTGCATGCTCGCATCCCTGTACGCCGTAAGACCGTTTTGACTAAAGGTAAAATGGTAAGCTATTTCTTAAGAATATGTAACTACGTATATTATTCATCACATTGGTTGTTGCGCCACTGTTTCTTTACATTGTTTAGTCGATGCGGAAAGAACTTTTGTAAAAGTTGAAGGTGCTTCTACGCACCAGCCTAGTACTCGCCTTGACGCGTTAATGTGGTAGCTAAATGACGTCATCGACGCCGGGTACGTCGGGGACACATTGTGTGATCGACCACTCCACTTCCGATTTACGAATTCCGCATTACGAAAAGGCCACAAACATACGCTAACGCAGGTTATACAGAAGACGACAAGAGTATAACCTGCTCTTATTCTTGGCAGTTGGGGACTATACCAAAGCCTTCGATTTCATTGACACCTCTGAAGCACCAGATAGTTGGATCGGTATTAGTTAGTTAGTTTGGCTGGGCTCTTTCCCATTTAGCCTCATGATTGGATTATTGTGCGTCCTGACCTTACATCAGCCTCCTTCTTACTCCATCCATCCCAGGTCCTCCCAGAATGCCAGTAGCCTTTGTGGGCTAGTACATGCTGCTTCCGGCATGGATGCCGAGGATTGGAGAAGTTTTGCCCGTTGATCGGCCATGCTTGTGCATTCCATAAGGACGTGCTGTGGCGTTTCTTCCGCCTCCATGGATCCTCGGCATAGAGGGCTGTCTGTCACCCCTATTGTAAAGAGGTGTTTGTTTAGAAAACAGTGTCCGGTTATAGTAGTTATAACTTTTCGGATTTTGTCTTTCTTTAGTCTGATGAGGGAACGGGCAAGCTTTTTGGATGGTACCGGGATTGCGTCTTTTGTTTGCTTGCATCCCTCATTGGCCCTCCATTCTGTTAGATGTTGTTCCTCGGTTTTCTACGCAGCCAGGTTTTTATCTGGGCCTGTGGAATGGGCAGTAAGGGTTCTGGTCCATACACTTTTGTGTTTGAACCTCTCTTAGCCAATTCATCTGCTGCGTCGTTGCGAAGTGAGTCGCTGTGTCCTTTTATCCATTGCAGAGTTACCCGGTTGGATCGGTATTATTCAATACTGCAATCATAGTGAGCAAACACAAGTTTGTCATTTCCGTCGGCATCAAACTCGAAACCTACAGCTCCAGCGAGGTGTGAGACAGGGCGAAGTTTTATCGCCGAAACTGTTCCACATCTACATTGGAGGATATGTTTAAGCTTTTGGATTGAAGAGAACATGGCATCAACATAAACGGCGAGTACATGACGCACCTTCGTTATGCTGATGATATCGTAGTCATGGCTGAGACGTTGGAAGATCGTTATACAATACTCGTCGACCTCTGTAGAGTTACCTACCCCAACAATTGGGTCACAAAATGAATATGTGTTCGGCGAATATTTTGTTAGATTCTTATGTCATACCCACTCCTGTGGAAATTGCAGACAAATTGTGGATTGAGAAGTTGTCGATAAGTATATTCATCTGGGATAACAATTCCAACTTGGTGGGTTTCTATTTCCGGAAAGAGGGTAATCGACGAATCCAACTCGGCTAGGCAGCGTTCGGGCAGCATATACTCCACTGGAGATGTGTGTGTCGCTACAGCAAAGTCTTTTAGCTTGTGTCTTGCCAGTGATCACTTACGGCACACCTCGGACACTCCATACAACGTTCGCAAATCAATTACCTATCACTACTACATTAGCAAATGATGTTTGCACACGCGCAAATGTGTGCGTGGAATCTATTAGGGCTGAGTGCGCGGTTATCAATCGAAATGACGTGAGAAGTGCAGTGACTGCCTTCTCTTTTACCCGCATAGCGCTATCTCTGTTATCGGCCGGCACTCTATTCGCCCGAGCGATCGCGCGAGCCCTTGTGTATGTATCAGTGATGTCTACAACGAAGTGCCGGGTGGGATGAGGTATTTGAAATGAGTGCAGGGAGGTGAGTGGCCGTTCTGTACGTAGTACTATTATCTATTCTGTGCTTATGGTACCGGGATGTGCCTGCGATTCCCAGCACTAAAGCACTGTTATGACGCCACAGTAGATGCATAAAACGTAGCACGTTCGCGTTATACCTATATAGCGCTAGATTCATGTGATTTAAGCCTTGCTAGATTATCCACATAAACTTTAGTGTGTATCGACTCCGAGTATAGCTCTCTCCACTGCCTTTGAGTGACTGGGCCACCTTAATATGTCCCATGTCAGCGGCCACGTTTCGCTTCCGAAGGTACCTAATCATTTGTAATATGTACGTATTGAAGTCTTTCATTTTGTAACATTTTTCGTCTCGAGGTTTTTGACGCTAAATTTTGTTATTGCATTGCTTTAAAGTGTCACAGTACCTACTTAGTCTGTGGTTTTAAAAAATGTAATGTCAATTGACAAGTAACTGGGGATGTTATGGAGCTCCGTAACCGTAACCGAGAGTATCGGATATCCGAAATAAAATATATCGGTAACCGTAACCGTTTCACAAGTTTCGGATTGTTTCGAATAAGGGCGGAGTTTAAATAAAACGACATGTTTCGACAGGTTCTTGTTTCACCGCTCGCGCGCCACGTTAATCTTGCAGTTTGTTTGATATTTCTAGTCATAACATAACCGCTTTCATAATTTGTTAGTTTTCTATTTAACAGTTGATACTTAATCTAATATCCGTGACCGAAACTAACGGATAATCCGAAATAATGACATATCCGTAACCGTATCCAAAACCGATATAATTTTATATATCCTATATCCGTATCCAGATCCGAAATATCATATCCATAACACCCCTGCAAGTAACTCACCTCTCTCTCAATAACGAAGCTATACGACTAAGAAGTCTTTGAATTATTAAACCTGAAATATGAGTTAAATATGGTGTCAGCAAAAAGCTTTTTAGTACTATATTTCACAATGTACATTGAAGCTTAAAGAAAGCCACTTTCATCGATAGATATGTTTGTTATAGTTGTCGTTGTCCTAAGGCTTCCTATAGCCTATAGGTGCAATGGGCGACCACAAGGTCCCTCTCATTTCGGTTTGTTGCGAATTTTCTTCAGTCTCTTCGCAACGCAAACAATGCTAGCGTTGTTCTTTATCTCTATCCACGAAGTGTGTGGCCTATTAGTGATTGTCGGCAGATGTTTCAAAGATCTTTAGTCTCCGGCCAAAACGCATGGAGGATCGACCTCAAGGAATAAAACAACCTTTAAGCAAAACATGACAGAATGTGTTGTGGTTACTTATTGGAGTATTTTTTGGCATCTCGATTCGGTGCTCTGGCTGGAGTTCGTGTCAATATTTATTATGAAATTTGTAATTGTTTTAATATGTTTGCATTTGAATACACAGTTTTATAGCTTTTCACACTGCATGACTTGATTACAGATAATCTAATAAATATAAAAATCTCGTGTCACAGACTTTGTTATCGAACGCCTCCCAAAAGGCTTGACCGATTTTTACGGAATTGTGTATATTTGGTGGGCCTGAGAATAGGTCGTAGTCGTAGGCTATTTTTTATATCCCTATAAAGGGTAGCCCACTTCAGAAATGTTTGAGTGCTCAGATTTTATTAAAGCGAAAGTAGTTCGCGGGTACAGCTAGTTATATTATAGATGTCGGTTAAGCAATATCAAGATTTATACTTAGTATATTATACTTATACTTACTTTTTTTATGTACACCCAGTTTTATTTTGTACTAGCTTTTGCCCGCGTCTTCGTTCGCGTGGAATTAGTCATTTGAGTAACTTATTTTTTTATCAAATCTGCTTATATTCTTCCCTACAACTCAAACTATCTCCATACCAAATTTCATCTTATAATGAGTTCAGCGGTTATTGATTCCCCATAAAAATTTCCACCACACTTTCCACCCCCCTAAATAATTATTTCTGCGATAAAAACTATCCTGTGTTCTTTCTCGGGACTCAAACTGTCTCTACACCTTTCATCTAAACCTGTTCAGCGGTTTTAGCGTGAAGAGGTAACAGACAGACAGAGAGACAAACATTTACATGTATAATGTTAGTATGGATATGGGGATTCGCGTTGAAAGACAATTGATTAAGCACTAAGCAAGTTTTTCATAGCATAAGTGGTTTACCTTTAAATTATCATCAAAAGCTAGATTTTTTAAATTATAAAAAGGATTAAATATCTTGTTTATTTTAAGCATTTATATCTCCCTAGTTGTCATGCCTTTGTAAACGATTTACTAATGAAATGTATTATGATTATGACCTAGAAATTAACTGTTATGATAATTACTATGATAAATAAGTATGATAAAAATAATGAAGGTATATTTTATTTGTTAAAAAATAAGTATATTGCATAAATATCTTACTACCTATTACTAATAGTTGTTCACTTTGTATAATTTGATTTGTAAGGTAGTTAAATATTTTTTCTACACTACAATGTTTATGGTTTACTAAGTTAAGGTGATTTTGGTATTATTAATATCTTGATAAATTTTAATCGGTTATTAATATATAAGGTTTATATTTTATAGCTCTTAAAGTAATGGTTAAACATTTATAAACATTGTAAATAATAGAACGAAGATGCTCTCAAGTTTGGATGTACCTACGAGAATGCTACATAATTTTATATAAGTATGTATATTAAGGTATATAACATCTTGGATAAACAATTGCTAGCTCATATTAATTTTAATTATTAAGAATATTAATGCTGTAGGATATATTTACAAAAATTATATGCTTTAAGAATATACGACCAATAAAATACGACTATCTGAACGAGTAAGATTTTAATTAATAATGTAATATGTAATTGTAAGACTTAGTTTATATCTAACTCTAGTTTCCCATATTAGCATATACCTATAGTATAATATAGGATAGAGCATAATATCAGATTAGACAATATTAAAGAAGATTTGATAAAAAATGTTTGTTTTATCGCTCTACTTTCACAGACTACTCACAATCTCACACCCACGATATTGTTTGAAATGAAACCAGCAGACCAATTATGGATCTTTCATCGTATGACATGGTATAAATTTGAGATAAAGAAGTCATGAAAATGCTGCATTTCGTATTACCGATCTCCAATGATATCATCATTATGGCATAATTTCAATGATGTCATCATTAAATAATGAACAAATGATCAAAAATCTGACCGAAAATCGTATGTTTCGTCTTGCACTATGATGTCATATGATATCATTTGCAAAACCATGAATGAGATCAGTAATAGGCCCTCTGGTTGGTTGGTATAACACACTCACACTCTTGCGGGGGTGCGGCGCGCGCGACGGTACCGCTCCCCCGGATGGAGATGCGGTGCGGTACGCGGCGTATGCCACACTGACTGAGCTCCGCCCCGCAGTATTATACGAATTTTTGCGTAGAGAGGACTTACATTACATACGCATAATGGATCAGCGCAGCGTTTTGAATGAGTTCTGTATTCATATATAAACCACTAGGATCTGTTTTTACCTCGACGTTCGAATGTTAAATGAACGCAGGACATAATGGCTTCTTGCACGGACGGAGATACGGAGCAAACCGTACGCTATGGTATGCTGCCGTGCCTCCGCAGCCGCTTGCGGATTTCGTTCTTCCGTACATCGCACCGGGATGCGGCGGCAATGTATTAGAGCCACATGTATTATAGGTGACTGTTACCACTTACCATCAGGGTAGTTTGCTTGTTTGCCAACTTTCAGCAATAAAAAAAAAAATGTGAGTACCTCCTAAGTCCCAATGCTGGGCACGGACTTCTCGACGAGGAGGCATTTTGGTCTATTACATCACGCTGGCTAGACGGGTTTGTGTAGTAAAGGGTTTTTTTGATGTTGGGCCCGTCTATGGGGTGCGCTCGGTGAATCGGCCTTCCTGAACGTACCTCTATCGGGGGTGGAGTCTTCAGAGGGTGGTTTAGCCAGGTAGGGGACACCGGCGGAATAGCCGCTAGTAGACCAGTCCTACGGGATACCCAAGTAGGTGACTCATAGTTAACCTAGCCTATTGGCATCGTAATAGCTAGATTCATCCGCCAAAAAAATTGGTTTTGTTTCGAGTTTTCCATCTCTTTGCAGAGGTGATTGTGCTAAACTTCTTTAGGCGGGTCTTACGACACACTGTAATATCTGGGTGTAAATTTGTGTGGTATGTAAATTGGGCAAAATCTGGATCTCTGCCTATCAACATGAAACCCGCCATGAATCTGTATTTACCTACTACAGACAAATTTTAATAGATGCGACAATTCACGTGTAAAATTTTCCATTTATAGACCGAGAACCTGCCAATGAAGACCTGTTTAGGCTGTTCATACAGAATGGAACTATGGGCATTGATTTGCGCCTAAAAGAGACTAGAGATCAGAAATATCATAGATTTTTGACCTCCACATAGTGTTTAGGGCAAAAACTTTTGGTGAATTGCTCTTCCTCATCCTGAGCGGTCCCGTAATGGGGTGCGGAGAGGTTCCGCAGGCAGGTTTAGCCGGGTATATGAGGGAGCCAGCGGAATGACCGATGGTAAACCAGAGTCTTACTGCATACAAGAGGGGACGGTCGAGTCAGCTTGGGTTCCCCTAAGGCACTATTATCATTGATTTGATTGGTTGTTACTGGGATAACATTTACCCTTTGCACAACTGTTAGTGCATTTATCCTAATTCACAACTGGCATCGCATAGTTGCAATTGGGGTAATAAACAGGGTTACTTTCTTATTACCCCGGATAATTTAAGGGACGCTTCAAGACACATACATTATTATATTAAAAAAAAATTAAAGAATAAAAATCTCAATAAATACTGAACTAAACTAGTGCAGTAGTGTTTGGATATTTAAGAAAATTAATATAACATTAAATAGGTGAGTTATTTTTTTTATTTATATTTAATTAATTCTGCTACCGTGTCCTGAAGCGTCCCTTAAATTTTCTGGGATGATAAAAAAGTAACCCTGTAGGTATATCCCCATTACACTACGTAGGCGTAGCACGGACCGTGAACAAAATGGGACAAGAACAAGAACATCTATAACACCCGCTCTGTCCTATAACCATGAAGCGAGATGGGACGAGGGTTAATCACTCTCTCTTCTATACTCCACGTGCCGTGCTAGGTAATCCATAAGAGAAGAGCGGTTCCCCGAGCACAGAGCGGGATAGTGCTATACGCAGCATGAGCGATGTCTCTGTTTCAATGCTGTTTTAACCTTGCTATAATGATTATGGTAAGGCCCTTAGTAGTGTGACGCAGTTTTATCGGGGCTAAGCTACGGTATCGTAATCTATTAACCCACCTTAAAAATTTTAGCTGGGGCGGAAAGTTCCTAGAGTGTTTTTTTATGCAATAGGGGGCAAACAAGCAAACGTATCACCTGATGGTAAGTGGTTACCGTCGCCCATGGACACCCGCAACCCCAGAGGAGTTACAAGTGCGTTGCCGGCCTTTAAGGAAGGAATACGCTCTTTTCTTGAAAGTTTGAAGGTCGTATCGGTCCGGAAATACCGAAGGCGACAATTCATTCCAAAGTTTGACTGTACGAGGCAGGAAACTGCGAGAAAAACGCACGTGTGGCTCGTGCCACATTCGTCGATACATTCTACAAAGATTCAGAGTTTGTCGACGCCTCAATCCAAAGAACAAAAGAATTCTTTATTTGGGTAAATAGTCTAGGAGCCTGGAGTCCCAAATGTGCGAGGTTTCGTTATTTTTTATGTTTTATGTACCTACTTACTTACAATAAGAAGTTAATGTAAAATAGTTAATTGAACTCAGTGATGAAACAATTTAACAAAACGTTAATATTTAAATTAATGTAAATCCTCGATGAGTGATTGATATATTTTAAATGTATTATTTAGGCAACATTTGGCATCTGGTCTCCTTGTCTATCTATATGAAGTAATGTACAGTCGCGTACAACTTTCTTAAAAAAATCGATTTTAATAAGTGCATGCAAAGTTGTTTGTTATTTATATGCTGAAATGAATGGCTGGGGTAACGTTATACCCCAGCCGAGTCACACAGCCCCCTTAAGCCCGCCTATCTATATCAGCAAACAGATTTTCACTAGGTCGTTTCGTTTTCGAGATCTGTGTGGTCCGGCTGGGTTAACGTTACCCACCCGGGCCACACATTTCTGAAACGCTCAAGCGACAAACTCTGAAACTTTCCGACAAACTCTGACAAACTAGTCATTAAGCGGCATACTTAAACAAACTATTTTTCACAGTTTTTTTTTGTGGCCCGGCTGGGGTCAGCCACATCCTCGAGTGACGGCCGCGTACCGGGACGTACGCAGCGTTGGTAGGACTACAAGGTGGACCGACGATCTGGTGAAGATCGCGGGAAGCCGCTGGGTGTGAGAAGTGCAAGACCGATCGGTTTGGAGATCCCTGGAGGCCATGTCTAACAGAGGGCGTCTCTTGGCTGAAGTCAAGATCAATAAGTTTTTGACCTGATCAAAAACTTATAGTTTTTTGTTATTTTTTAGGGTTCCGTAGCTCAAAGGGTAAAAAAAACGGAACCCTTATAGGGTCACTTTGTTGTCCGTCTGTCAGTCTGTCCGTTTGTCTGTCAAGACTTCTAGGGAACGCCTAGAGATATCAAACTGAAATTTATATAAAATACTCTGGTCTATTCGGTCTTTTACAGCTGTGAAAAAATCATATCTACTTGTAAGTCATAGTCAGAGTGATTCGGAATTTAGGTAACCCTGACTCCGGACCACCCAGCTCAGCCAGCTATGGGGCGTGTCTGAACGCTTCTGGGGGTATTGCTCCGAACACACGCAGTATACTGCGCAGGCAAACGAGTCGTACACTCGAGTACAAAAAGATCGATACGGTCAAAATTAAAAAAATATGTAGGTTTAGTAGGTACTCCATCGACTCTACCTTAATCTCTATATACCGGGTGTAACTGAACACCCCAATAACATTTAAGGGGCATATAAGTTAGATACTAAATGGACCTTCGTTGCTTGTCTGAGACCTGGAGACCTATTTTTGAATTACGTATGCGATTTAGAAATCACCGCTGACTAAATAATCAGCGATGACTTTGAAGTCACGAATTCCCAAACATCCTATTTTTGAAAGTCGAACGCGGAGCTGCCAACATAGATAAAGTACACACATACGTAAGGGTTCGGTTCCACGCAGAATGTTGCCGTTTTCGGTATATACCGTTTATTATACGGCTAAAAATTCATTGCAACTAGGCCAAAATATAAGAAAATACTGGTCTAAGTTTGTTTGTGACACAAATTTAAAAGATTTTAAACTTATACACGGTTATTTTTTTATCACCCTGGAAAATGTTAGGGACGCTTCAGGACACATCCAATATTAGATAAAAAATAAAAAAAATGAAATAAAAAATATATACACGGTTATTTTTTTATCACCCTGGAAAATTTCAGGGATGCTTCAGGACACATCCATTATTATATAAAAAAAAATACAAATAAATAAAAAAAATCCTGCTTTCAACTAAGGCAGCATTTTTTGGATTTATTAAAAAAATCATATAAAATTAAGTAAGCGAGTTATTTTTTTTATTCATATATAAAACATTCTAATACCATGTCGTGAAGCGTCCTTTAATTTTTCCAGGGTGATAAAAAATAACCGTGTATATTTACTTATTTGACAAATTTTAAAAATTTTAAATCCAACTCAAAATCAACACACATCAACTTCAAACTTGTCAATATGTTCTCTAAACAAAACACAGATAACGTTTCCACAGTTATGTATGACTTGTTTACGAGTGGGTGAGGGCACTCGTAATGAAATCACATCCGTGACTAAGGTAGTCACATAAGTGATATTCAAAAATAAGAATTATTGAAAATCGGTGATTATTAGTCACATCGGTGATTTCGAAGTCGCATACGTAATTCAAAAATGGCTCTCCTGGAACCCCAATACTTTCAGAATTATTTGATTTTAGACTGAAAGCAAAAACTTTCAAGTGACAACCATAATCAGCTATTAATACAAAAGAAATTTAAACACAAAATGAAACCTGACAGACGTGACGTGAGCGTAGTATTCCTCCTACGCTTACGTAGGGCTGTCGGCACTTAATACCAAAAGTAATTTATTTAGTTTGTATGACGTGAGCGTAGTATTCCTCGTACGCTTACGTAGGGTTGTCAGCACTTAATACCAAAAAATAATTTATTTAGTTTGTATGGGGATAAAATGTAGGTTTGTTAGCCCTAATATTTTTCCTACAGAATCTCTACTTCTGATGGATACACACCCTTAAATGTTATTGTGGTATTCAGTTACACCCTGTATAATAAAATCGTAGGGGTACAAAAATCTGTAATTGCGAAAAATTAAGAAAAAAAAATACACAGGTCGCCTTAAAATCATTAGCAAAACACGATAGAATAGTTTTAAAAAAATTGTTTGTTTGTTTGTCTGTTTGTCCGAAAGATCTCCGAAACTACTGGATAGAATTTAATATGGCTTACACCACAATGCTTAGAATTTTCCGGAAGAACGTTTAGGCATAATTTCAATTCTTTAAATTCACTTTTTATTTTTAGTGAAAAAATACTTACCATATAAAATTTTCGAACAATGCTTATGTAGAAAATCAACATGGCGCACGTTAAATTATTTTGACAAGTCTGTCACATAGTGCAAAGAAAAATTTAATCTTTTCTGTTATGGCTGTACCCGTCTGGATTTCGTCAACCAAGAAGTTTAAATTGTCTTTTTCTTATGTAGTATGTACCGTGGTGGTAATGCAAAAGGATCAAGCCATACAACCAATGTATAAAGCATTTTTATGACAATATCTCGTCACAAATATCACATTTGTAGGTTGGTTTAATTCTTGACCAATTTTCACAAAATCGGTACAATTTTTGAAATATTTGAAATGTTGAAAAGTGAAGGTACCCTTCCAAGGTATTTTGAAAGGTATTAAATATGTTTTTACATTATGACTAAGGAATCAAACTCTTTCATCCATTTAAAACTATCAAAAGTACCTAATTGATTAATATTGATAAATTTAAAAAAAAATTGACTGTAATGATTCTGGGTGACGCGTACGGGACTCTTGATCCTAATGTCTAAAATGACGGATCACATTTTTTTTGGATCCACTCAAGGAACATAGATATCGAAGGAAGGACCTAAAGAGTAGAACACATTGAACCTAGCCACGTTGACCTTATTCGACATGACTGCCGATAATTAAAAAAAATTGACTGAAATGATTCTGGGTTACGCGTAGAGGGAGTACGGGACTCTTGATCCTAATGTCTAAAATGACGGATCACATTTTTTTTGGATCCACCCAAGGAACATGGATATCGAACGAAGGACCTAAAGAGTAGAACACATTGAACCTAGCCACGTTGACCTAATTCGACATGACTGCCGATAAAAGTTCGTTTCCAAACCCAGCAATATGGATATCAAATGAAAGGCCTTGATGAGTAGAGCACTATGAATCTGGCAACATTGACGTAAATTTAACATAGCTGCCGCTCAAAAAAGGTGAATAAAAGTTCGTTTCCAAACCTAGCAATATAGGTATCAAATGAAAGGCCTTGAAGAGTAGAGCATTATGAACCTAGGAAAATCGCCCTAAATTCAACATGGCCGCCGCTCAAAAAAAAAACGAATAATAGTTCGTTTCCAAACCCAGCAATATGGGTATTAAATGAAAGGCCTCGATGAGTCACTGAGTTCACTATGAACCTAGCAACATTGACATAAATTCAACATGGCCGCCGCTCAAAATAGGTGGATAAAAATTCGTTTCCAAACCTAGCAATATGGGCATTACATGAAAGGCCTTGAATAGTAGAGCATTAGGTACCTAGGAAAATCGCCCTAAATTCAACATGGCCACCGCTCTAAAAAGGCGAATAAAAGTTCGTTTCCAAACCCAGCAATATGGGTATCAAATTAAAGGCCTTGATGAATAGAGTACTATGAACCTAGCAATATTGACGTAAATTCGACATGGCCACCGCTCAAAAAAGGTGGATTAAAGTTCGTTCCCAAACCTACCAATACGGGCATTACATGAAAGGCCTTAAAGAGTAGAGCATTATGAACCTAGGAAAATCGCACAAAATTTAATATGGCCGCCGCCCAAAAAAACCGGATAAAAGTTCGTTTCCAAACCCAGCAATATGGGTATCAAATGAAAGGCCTTGATCAGTAGAGCACTATGAACGTAGCAACATTGACGTAAATTCAACATGGCCGCTGCTCAAAAAAGGCGGATAAAAGTTCATTTTCAAACCCAGCAATATGGGTATTAAAAGGCCCTGAAGAGTACTTAGAGCATTACAAACCTACGAAAATTGTCCTAATTTCGAAATGGCCGCTGCTTAAGAAAGGCAGAATAAAGTTGAATCATTATGGAATAAAATGAAGGAAAAAAATAAAAACTGTGTTAAGCATTTTGATGGCGAAACGTAGTTCGCGGGCACAGCTAGTCTTAGGTCAATAAAGTCTGTCAATCAATATAGTACCTATACATCGATCGATCATTTTGTACTCGAGTGTACCTAACGACAATTCTGCTAAAATGTCCTTCAGCAGTTTTACTAAATCACGTCATTTTGTAAAACCGTTGATTAGGCTACAAGCTAGCTACAACTGCGACAGTATAGGACCTATACACACACAAAACCTATAGGTACACACACAATTAAAATAAAATATTAAGTAGAATAAACGACTTTTGGTTGTAAAGTTTAAGCAAAATTTAATTTGATGCATAATAAAGCCAACTGTCATGCTAGTTTGATGGTTGGTCGTGAACCGTAGAATTTCCATAGTTTTATTTGACGCTCACAATAACTAGGTCGTTTATTAACATAATTTATTCAAAGCTAGCTGAATGCTTTTAAGCGGTCGCGAATGTGAACTTAACGGCACACAATTTCCCTGGATTTACTCTTAACTCATTCTTAATAGTTACCGGAGACGGTACGGGGAATTTTAAATCGGGATTATACAGGCACGGTAATTTATATACTATTACCGTGATACAGGTATGCGGGCTATCCACGGAGAATGGAGTTATTACCCTAATAATGTCCACAAATTTGTTTGGATGGCATCACTACTGAATAGGTAGCCTACCCAGGGCCTCCATTTTAACCTCTACTTAATAATCGTGTTTCGATTGTATTATTTTAGTCATTATAAAACGCTTTACTTCTTCCAATTTCATTTTGCAAAAGCTTTTTGAGCCACTCGAATCTGAATACTTCTTAATACAATAATATAATCTAAATACATAACGGACATTAAGGCAAACTGGCAAAATTTTATCATCATCCCAATTGAAATAAAAGTTAATTACCAGCTTACATTACAAGATCATAGCATAGCAGTACAAGCTTAATTACCGGTGTAATTAATCAGTTAGTGTGCCTAATCGATCCACCTTCAATCGTCATAACTCGCGGGTGTCTGTAATTAATGATCAAAGTGAACGGCGCAATCCGGAATTGGATAGTATTGGTTCGATTGCTTGCATAGTTACATGTTATGTGCTATTCATTGTTATGCTCTAGTTCGCGTGAATAAACGCAATAATTTTGACATGACCTATGTGGTCAACAATTTAGTACTTGGCACTGTTAGTGGCGTAAGGCGGCGTTTCTACCTGCAAGAAAACTTCTGCAAGAAGTGTCCGACAGTCTGTCAGACAGAATCTTGCAGGTGTAAACTCCGTAGCAAGTGCACTCGCGACAGTTTGTCGAGCGTTTCCTGCAAGTAGTTGCGAGTGCAATAGACTGCAAGTCTAAACTTAAAAAAAAACACGTCCTCATGGACTCGCGGCAGATCTTGCAGTTTATCGATTAGTTTCGTATATCTCGCACTCGCGGCTGGTCAGTTTGGTTTTTGATAAAAGAAAATGAGTCGACAGACACGTGAATGGTCTCGAGAAGATACCATTAAATTAATAGGGTTGTATGAGTGCAACCCTTGTTTGTGGGACAACAGGCATGTAGATTATCGTAGCCGGCTACGTTAGATGTTACGCCACTACTGACTACGGCGTAGCGTGTGGACAGGGACATTATACTTGGTCACAGAAGATATAATTTTAGATATCAATACTGTGAATTAAGATTTACATATTATTATTTATTGATGGCATACCACGTTTAGAGAATAATAAGAGAATTTATATTGAAAGCAAGTCACACTCACATCACTGACATTGAATACTGATTATGTTTCTGTACCTACTTGATATTTTAATAGAATTTTACAACGTGACATCTGTCTTTATTTTGACACGAAATTTATTCAATTGAATTATATTGTAATTATTATTTTTGTTGATTTCATTGTAATGCTTGTATTGTTATAGATTTTATCTGCATTTGACATTTCGACATAATTGTACCTACAGTTGGTAGCTCAGCATGCCATTTTTGTAAATTGATTCAGTGGAATGACTTGTAGGCGTGTTGGAAACAGCTCTGTAAAGCTTTCAAATCCTTTGTCCTTAAACGAATAGATAATATTATTCCGTAACTTTGTGAAAGGGTGTAATAAATAATGGCGATAATTTTGACATATCACATTAGGGAGCAAGATAGGTAATGTGAATTCGAATATGAACATTTGAATTGAAGGTTGCCATACAATCTTTGACATGCGATATTCTACTTCCAACAAAGTATGGTAAGAGTATAGAATACCTCAGCACTTGACCGAAGAGTAGTTTCCCGGAGGGAGATTGTACCAGGGTCGCCTGCTTGGGCACCTTCGTCTTACCTGTTTCTGCCGCCAAGCAGCAGTGTTTGCATTGCTGTGTTCCGGTTTGAAAGATAAGATATGGCAGTGAAATTACTGGGTTCCGTGACTTTACATCTTACGTCACAAGCTGGCAACGTACACTGTGGTCTGTGGTTCTTGTGGAGGTCACAGATTTGCCTCGAATCTCACCAGAACAACATGTAGGTACTATAGGTGACTCTTGTCACTTACCATTAGGTGGGCAATATGATTGCTTGCCAACTTAGTCGTATAAAAAAGTTTTAGTAGTTAGTTCCCCATCAGGCACCACGTGATACAATGGTAACCGAACACGCGATGTAACTGAATTCCACGCAGACGAAGTCGCGGGTAACAGTGTTTTTGTAAATTTACAATATTTTTTTACTTATATTATTATAACCACAGACTCGTGATCCGTGCCTTTGGTATTCTTAGGTACAAATCTATCTATTTTTTTATTAGGCTTACGACTAGGTTTGGTAGGTCTAGTACGCGAAGTTCGGGGCAGTAGCTTGTAAAATCGGGAGTATCACTTTCAGGTCGGGACAACAAAAAAAAACTAGATTTTAACTTAGTAAAGTAGGTTTTTACTGCGTATGTTTCCCTTTATTTTCTTCTGCGTGGAAAGGCAAAGAGAACGGAGCCCATGTATTCATTTCAAAAACACTAATCAACAAAGTCTAAGATTCAAGCCTGTTTTCGTAAATTACTAAAAACTTTGTGGTATTTTATATAAACAATGTTAGATGTATAAAAGCGTAAACTTAGGCTTGTTTATTAAAATGAAATAAAAATGTTTCAACAGTACAAAAAAAAGTTTTGATAAAGAAAAGAATTGGTGCAAAAATGATTACAGATAGACATTAAAAATACAGATAGACATTAAATGAATGCATTTATTTTATTTGACTGACACTGTGTTTGATTCCTAACTCTATAGACACAGAACGATCTATTGTAAGATAGACCAATCAGAGAGGCTTCGGATAGTTGACAATTTAACGCGCGACAGATTGTGATTTAACAGTTTCACTTCGAAAATAATGCGTTAAATTGTAAGCAGTATGTTACGGTTCACAATCTTTCGATAGTTTACAATCTCGCGAGATAGATTATAGTCTAACGGTATTTGCAATTTTACAGTGACATATATCGCTCATTGAATGCAAAACGGCCACAAATCAGAAACCTTACTTTTTACAGGA
Source organism: Schoenobius gigantellus (assembly GCA_963935595.1). Taxonomy (NCBI): domain Eukaryota; kingdom Metazoa; phylum Arthropoda; class Insecta; order Lepidoptera; family Crambidae; genus Schoenobius; species Schoenobius gigantellus. The sequence goes on from OZ012554.1 coordinate 28,767,659, forward strand.
GAGCCAAAACAAAATTTCGAGCATGATTTTAAAAAAAAAGTAATGTTATTCTTAACAAATATTATGATATTAATACATCATTGGATTCGTAATTTTTTGCTCTATCTTTGAAAATAATGATCGCTGTAATCGCTTTCATTTAACCAGATAAAAAATTACAAAAGCCCTTTTTGAATTCAAAATTTTAACCAATGTTAAGATAATTATCTCAAAAAATGAAACAAATTTTTAAATGAAACTGTTTTATTTAATGTTTTTCCGAGCAATAAAAAAAAAAACAATAACAATAATAATCTCTTTTTCAATTCAAAACGTATCATTCTTATTTTTCTTTAGAGGGATATGAGATCAAAAACAGTCATAAAGAAAACTACACGAGTATTTTGTATATTTAAATGAAGTATAAAAAAGATCCACTTAAAACTACTCACAATATAAATAAAAAATACAAAATATTCAAATAAGTATCACAAAACAGAACATTATTCTATTGTTTTATGCATAAAAACGCGATATCAGATTTTACATAATGTTAAATTATCTTTATGTAAAATTCTTAAGTTAAATTGCTAAAACTTGAACATTACAATAATATTCTTCAAACTATGAAATAAGCTTAAAGGCACAGTAATCGTAAACTATTTATGATTAAATCACAGACTGTATTGCTAAAATCACAAAAGTATTATCTAAGACAGTCTTATCTTAATTTATAAATTTTGGTAAAAGCTTTCGTATTATTTAGGTATAATATTTTTCTCAACATGTTTGAGTACTTATACATTGTCTTTTTTTACTTTAGATATTGTAAAATTATTTTTTTAAATATTATTCTCTTGGCAGATTTCGTCTACCTACATACAGCAACGCTTATCTGAATATAAACGAGAAAAGATTATGATGATCGGTTCCAAGGAATAGCTTTGATTAGCTTTTATTTTTGAAATAATAGGCTAGTTGACTCATATCAAAATTTAATATAACATGGTCAATTGGTCATCGTCAAATGCCAGATTGTTAGAGTTAGGCTGACAGACTGGATGGCAGTCCGAATCAAAATAAAGCTTACCCATTAAAATATCTTGATGAACTCTTGCTGGAATATCACATTCTTGAATTTGTTGCGAGTTAATAATGGTCCGGTTTTGTATCCTATCTGAGGCCCAATTCTGCTAATAAGTTACAACCGAATCGAAACAAAACCGTTGCGGTCTACCAATCGGAGTGCGTATATTGCAATGCAACTGTTCGATGACGTGATAATGTGGCGTTCTGATTGCTTGGTGGCAACGGTTTAGTTTCGATTCGGCTATAACTTAACTAGCAGAATTGGGCCTCTGATTCTTCATTTGAATTGCCAACTGCTATGCTCAAATAATGTTAGAATACCTAGAGCTGATTTGAAGTGGGAAAACAAATGCTTTAAAGGTACAGCGAAGTATAAATATTTGGGTTGCACTATAACCGACACTAACAAGAGGGAGGAAGAGATAGACTTGCGCGTTCAAAGCACGCTGCGTTGTAGTGCAGCCCTGCACAAAGTTCTTGCGTCCAGGCTATTAAGTAAAAACACCAAGTTACGAATATATAAAACAATCATCAAACCCATACTTACGTATGGGTGTGAAGCCTGGACGCTCACACAAAAGGAAGAACACAAACTTCTTGTGACGGAACGCAGCGTACTTCGTAAGATTTTTGGGCCATTAAGGAACGCGGATGGGACCTGGAGAGTCCGAAGCAACCAAGAACTGGAGGAGCTGGTGGCTGAACCCAATATCATAGGCGGGACAAAATCCCGAAGACTTCGCTGGTTTGGCCAACTAGAAAGGATGCGTGAGGATCGAGCCGTGAAGCGAGTATACCTGGGACGACCAAGTGGCCGCAGACCGGTAGGGCGGCCCAGGTATCGCTGGAGGGACGATGTGGAGCGGGACTTGCTGGCCCTCCAGATAGTACAGCAACGAAAGGCGTAGCGTCTTCTTGTGTCGGAGGCCAAGACTCATTTTGGGTCGTTGCGTCAAGTTAGTAAGTAAGTATGCTCAAAATTATTCTTGCTTGGCTACTCATTCTGTAAATAATAATCTTATTATACTTACTCATAAAGCAATGCGTGTCATAAATTGTTACTTTGAATGCAATATTAAACGTTGTGGTGTGCGAGTTTTTAGTCTAAGCTAGCAATTAATTTATCCGTAATGAAAATACATTATGTACTTTGGAAATATAAAAGGCATGAAACAACCTTACAATTTTGAAGTGGTAGACGGTAACTGATAACTGTACGAGTATGAACGTTAGAGTTTACTCTAACAAATAAATTTTATTTTCTAATAATTAAACATTTATGGTAATTTTTTTCCTATAAAATGGACACATTTCCCAAACCATCCACTTTAGCTGTATATAAATTATTATTACCTCCTTAATAATTCAGTACAAAAAGGACACATTTGTAAATATGGCATTGCTTTATTTCATATTGGAATGCAAAATATACACATTTGGAAATATGGCATTGCTTAATTTCATAATGGAATGCGAAATGTACGCATTGCAAAATATGGCACTCTTGCATTAATAATTCTGAATGTACTTACTTGAAATTTGAATGCAAAACAGACGCATTCCAAAATGTGACCCCTTTGCACAGAACACTGAACTCAATGTTGGGTGTTTATCTGAATTGTGGCTGTTTTGTACGAAACTGACGTGCGTTCGCTTCAAGTTCTGGGTCGTAACTCACTAAATGGCGGTTTTGATCTGAAGTTGGCACGTAAGTCGACCCAATGCAAAAAAGGCGGTTCATCAGTTTGGCAATAAAACGAGCGAAAATCTCGGGTGTCTTCAGCAAAACGAAAAATATTGTAGGTTTAGACCTCAATTTTGCAATAAAACGATTTTCATTTTTTTTTTATTTGTGGCCGTTTTGCATTCAATGAGCGATATATGTCGTGGGTCGATCATTGAATTGGCCACATCGTGATATGCCCGGGCACATCGTGATACGCCGGCACTTCATGATCTGGCCGGTCATATCGCGATGTGCCCAGTAAAAAGTCGGGCGGATCGACGCAAACAACGTATTTGTCGATATTCCCAGCTAAACACTGGGCGGATCGTGAAGTAGTTGTGTCTCACGCCGATAGTAGCGCTGTCAACGCGCGCTCCACTTCGTTTACGCGAGTAGCAGAAAACGGCGTCACAAATAAATGAATATTGTGTTGAAAATAACAGTAAAATTTGAATTTGAATTTAAATTGAATTAAAAAGTTCATTTAATGAAAAATAAATTTGTCAGCTACTCGAATTTTATGAGAGACATAAAAATTCTTCTCACAATGTGAAAAAGCTATGGACGAGAAGTCTATAGCTTACGTATTGTAGAGGTTAGTATTTTGTTGATAAACAAGTGTTTTTTTTTGTTAACTATAATAATTATGTAGGTAATATGATTCTCTCATTTCCATGTTTTAAAGTTAGTAGATTTATCAACTCTTGTAATGTTTGTACGTTAACGTTCCAATTTTATTTTAAGGTTATTGAAGAAATCAAGAGAAGTAGACTGTCCATCCAGCGGGAGTCTTCGGACTATGTTTGGACTTCAAAATATGATGTCATGGAAACTTCTGACAAAGAATTAAAAAAAACGTTGATGATCCCATAGTTTGCATAGTCGCATTAAATGAATACTTCGATATTTTTTACTGAAGTTCACAAAGCTGTTGGACATGGTGGCATGGAAAAAATATAATTGTAACTGTTTATGTAATATTTTAATTTAAGTCTAGTTGTTGCCCGCGCCTTTGCCTGCGTGATGGCTGTGTTATTTGTAAAGCTTTTAGTTAAATTTGTGTTTTATTTTGATATTTAAATATTTCAAGTATTTGGCTTCTTATCTCATCATCAAAGAGCTGTGATGTTATGTGACATTTTAATTATTTTAAGAGATATAGTAACGTTATTGCTTTATAATAATAAACAAATTAATTTTAAAATTCTATTTTATTTGGACCTTGGACACCCTATACAAACGATGCCCATGTATTGTTGGCCAAATCGTCAAACGTAAAGCGTTGAACGATATGGCTGGTATAAGATGGCGAGATCATGAAGTGCCGGCGTATCACGATATGCCCGGCCGGGTATATCACGATGTGGCCAATCCAACGATCGGCCTACGACAATATATATAATCAAAGACCTACTCATGATACTTAGGAATTCTACGAGCACTGCTAACTCAACGCTCGGAGTTAACGAGCGAAGTGAACAAAGTTACTGTTTAAAAGCGGTTTGGATACTCGTATTTAATCGACTTCTTTAATGTAAAATGATCTTAAAGGATAATTAAAGCAGAACAGGTGTGTGAGATTGTTTTTAGTAAGTGTTGCATAACCGAGTATAATAATAAAAGTCTTGTGTATTTACTTGTATTTATTTTACCTCCACTCAAGTATTACAATATAAATGCAACGTACCACAGACTGCCTAACGTCACCAAAAGCCCGGTAAAGTTGACAGTCACGTTTCGTTTTACGCATATCACAACATCTCTCCCTTTTTCATAAAGACTATACATGTCATAATAAGTCATAATACAATCACTTGTTATTTATAAGTAGTAGGTACAATACAAAATCATTATATTGAATCATGTAGTACAGTAAAAACAAAACATTGTTTTTATTTTATAAAAAAGGAGTACAATCACCCCTCTATGACCATATACATTTCCAACAATAACCGTTCCCTTTTGAATCACAAATCACATACATAATCATCTAAATATCTCGGCCTCCTCACAGATCTTTCAGGTCGGAAACGCTCCTGCTCACTACTATTATTGCTATTTACTGGAGATGTCAGAGTGCTTTGGGAACAAATTGGCAATTCCTCCTCTGAAAGATTTGTGAGTGGACTTTCATCTGGATATTGAGTATCATAATCATTATGATATAAAGTGGTGCCATTATTCAAAATGTTTTGATTTCCTTTTAGTGTCATGTTAGGTGGAACAATATTAAGATGAAACCGATTTCTCCTAAATTTCCCTCTATCTGTTTCTATAATATAAGAACGTGGTTCCTCACACTTATTTAATATTCTACCATACAATTTTAAATCTGTAATAAAAACTCTATCATTGGGTTTAAGCTCTGGTAAGTCTACAGCCTTGTGTCTCCTATTGTAATAATGCGCATCTTTGATCTTTTTCTCTATCTTGCTATCTCTTACTTCCCGCCCTATTATCACAGGTGTGTTTAATTTACTGGATATCATAGGAAGAGTGTCTCTTAGTTTTCTATTGAACATCAGTTCAGCAGGACTATACCCATGCTCTAGAGGAGTATTTCTATAAACTAACATAGCCATATAAATATCCTTGTTTTTTTTCAATAGAGATTTAGCTATTTTAACTCCTGATTCTGCTAAACCATTGCTCTGGGAATAATAAGGACTACTAGTAATTAATTTGAACCCATACTGTTTTGCAAATAGACAAAATTTACTTTTAAATTGTGTCCCACAATCACTTCGAACTACTTCAGGTATTCCGTACCTTGCAAATACTGCTTTACACTTAACTATGACAGTCTCTTCTGTAAGATCTTTTAGTTTGGAAATTTCTATGAATCTTGAATAATAATCTATTAGAACAATATACCAGCTATTTTCAAATTTAAAAAGGTCTATTCCGACTTTCTGCCAAGGCCTATTTGGCACAGGATCAATAACTATCTTTTCTTTACTATTTTTATATGTTTCTATACATTCAACACAGGTTTTAATTTTATTTTCAATTTGCTTTGATAATCCTATCCACCACACAGCTTGTTTCGCCCTTTCTCTGCATTTAGATATCCCTAAATGACCTTCATGGATTTTATTCAATATAACTGCCTGTATATTTTTAGGTATTACTATTCGTGAATTATATAAAAGAAGTCCATTTTTTATTGAAAAATTGTTCCTATACTGAAAGTAATCTTTAAAATTTCTTAATTTATTTTTACTTGGCCAACCTTTAACCGTAAACTGTTTTAATTTAATGCAAATAATATCTTTTTCTTGTTCCTTAATAATATTATTCAACAATTCATCAGATACTGTGTCGTTAATAAACATATTTAGCTGTAATTGTTGTTCTATTTTATTTTCTGCATTTTCAGTTAGTAATAATGGTTGTCTAGACAATGCATCTGCTACACATAACTCTTTTCCTGGTGTGTACATTACTTCATAGTCAAATCTCATTAGCTTTAACCTAAACCTAAACAGTCTAGGGCTTAAATCATCTAAAGGCTTTGATTGTAATATTTGCAAAAGAGGTTTATGATCCGTCTCTAGCACTACATGGATGCCTACTATGTAATCTCTAAATTTATTTGCTGCCCAAGATAGAGCTAAACATTCTTTCTCAATCTGAGCGTAATGTTTTTCTGCATTTGTAAGAGTCCTACTAGCATACATAACTATATGTCTATCCCCTTTCTTATTTTCTTGCATTAATGCTGCGCCTAATCCGAAAGAACTACTATCAGCTGAAACAATTATTCTTGAGTTTGGATCATAATGTGCTAATATAGGTGCGTGATAAAGTTTCTTTTTTATTTCTAAAAATGCATTTCTCTGAGGTTGATCCCATACAAATATTTGATTATCTCTAAGCAAGGAGTGAAGTGGCTCCAAAATATGTGATTTATTATGTATAAAACGCCCCACAAAGTTGATCATACCTAAAAATTGAAGTAATTCTTTTTTATTAGATGGTTCCCTAAATTCTACAATAGCCCTTATTCTTTCTGGATCTACTGTAATTCCTTCTTGACTAATTTCATGACCTAAATAATTTATTTTTGTTACTCCAAATACACACTTATTTTTATTTATAGTTAAGCCCTCGTCGTGTAATCTTTTTAATACTTCCCTTAGAGTTTTGTCATGGGAGGCCTTATCAGCCTCGTAAATCAAAATATCATCAATATGGATTGCTACCTTAAGGTCTTTAAACAATTTAGAAAATTTCATACTGAAATATTCGGGTGCGCAATTGATACCAAAAGGTAACCTATGATATATATATCTTCCAAAGGGGGTAATAATGGTAGTGAGCATTTTAGAAGGTTCATCTAACTTTATTTGATGGAACCCTGATGTAGCATCAATTTTTGAAAAGTATTTCGCCCCATGAATATTTGCTAAAGTTGTCTCTACCTTAGGAATTGGATACACAGGACGCAATATGTTTTTATTAACTTCGGTGTCGTCTCCACAGATCCTTACCTTTTCATTTTTTAACACTACTACAATAGGCAACACAAAGTCTGTAGGCTCTTCTATTTGACTAACAATGCCCAAATTTTCGAACCTATCTAACTCAGCCTTCACTTTAGGTAATAACGGAATAGAAACGGTTCTAGGTGATGCCTGTACATAAAATTTAGGATTGTCAATTAATTTTATATGAAATTCGTCTTTAAATACACCTAACTGATTAAATATATTGGGAAATTCTTTTTCTATATTCAAAGTTTTTGGAGCTAACTGTGACATTGAACAAATAGTTATAAGATTCATTACATCAATAGAAGGTCTACCTAATATAGCTGAGCTTAATCCACTTATGACATAAACTTTGCCTATATACTCACAATTTTTGTATATTAATTTAAGACTCACTATGCCTGCAACCTTCGGCTTTGTACCATCTGCTCCCCGTACTGTATCCACACATTTCACTAAAGGAAAGGACATCATTCAGGCTTCATACAAATTTGGGGTAATTTTTTTTTAGCCGGCCAACAAAAAATAATTAAATTTTATCATAGGCATAATTATAATAAACATTTCGTATTATGACAGTAAAGCTCGAAACCTATTGGTTGAGATGATAATCGGTCTCAAAGTATTTATTTTATTACCTACGGCTTGCACCCGGCTTGCGGGGTGAGCTCGTGATTTCCAGGTAATCAGTTATTGTTAATGGTGTGCGAGCGAGAATACGTTACAAGTACATTTACCTGCCGAGAAGTGTGAGCAAGAGGCATAATAGGTATGCGAGCGAGAAGACGTTACAAGTACCTACATTTACCCGCCGAGTTGCAAGTGTGAGCAAGAGGCAAAATACACCTACTTAGTCCTTTTCGTACTTTCGTTCGTTAGTTTTCCATGCAACTCTCGTTACATCGGACGGCTACTTTCACTGTTTTCGTGGTTTTTAACATTGATTTTGTTTTGTTTGTTGTTTTAATTATCGTTGAGTTTTTGTTTTTGTTATACTGTTTTTGTTAATCATGGCACATATGTTGTGTATTAACTGTCGTGAACCATGTGAAGGTCGAAGGACTTACACGTGGATTTCTCGGGAAGAACAGCACATCGACATAGCTCAGATTATTATGGAGGAGCTAATCGCGAGACAGGTATGTAATGCAACCTTTTTTACATTTAAGTCATAACTAGGTACCTACTCTGTGATAATAACAGATCGTCGATATGACATCATGATCAGGACTAGGTGTCGCGTTGAATTATTTTGCTGAAGTACCTACCTTCCTTCAATAAAGTAAAATGTATACTTAAGTTCTTTAGTTAGTACTATGAAAGGGTTTTTTTTATAAAGTACATAGGCTTACATCAGTGATAGAAATGTAGACAAGAACCTTTGAAGGTATAGGGAAAGATTTTTATTATTATTATTATTTTTAAGTAAGATTTCTACTTACGAGTGTTTATTAGTATTTCATCGACTCTCTGTTACTGCCACGAATTAACTATTTGTTGTTCTTATTTATTTGTTAGTATTTTTATCGGCGCTCTGTACAGATCTTAAGTACCACTTCAATATGGTATAGTGCCCGTCTAAGTTATAGCCGGTTTAAATGTAGGCATTGGCTCTTGCCTACACTCAAAACTATTTCAAAAGTTTTGAAATAGTTAGTTTTGTGTGAGTACGGGCACGAACATGTTATTATTTTTGTTAAGAAGTCCTTTGGGAAAGATTCGTTTGTATTTAACTTGTAGAAGGTGGGTTTAAAAAAATTGTTTTTTTTTTTCAGAACGAACCTACCGACGTCATTTGCCGACCTTGCTGGCAAAGAGCTGAGAGGACGTTTCATCGGCGTATACGCGAGGCGCGTCAAGATGATGACGTGTTGCCCGATGAGCCTATTCAGCAACAAAGCCGTAATCATCCAACAATGACCTTAGCAGGATTTGTACGTACTCCAAACTCAACAGTGCACTGCATTTTTGAGCATTGTCAAAATATTACCAGGCTTAGAATACCTAACGATATCATAATTCGTATGATTGGGCGGTACAATCTACTAATACCAGAAAATGCTCGCGTTTGCGAAGAACACTTAGCCCAGAACCTTTGGTATACTCTACCTTTACAAGACAATCTCATAGAAGATTTTACTGCATCTGAAATAGTGAATGCTCTGACGATTATGAGAAATCATATTACAACAGACGTGTTAAACTTCGAGACATACGAAGTCATTAATACAAACGAGTTTCATACTTGGACGGGACTTACTCACGAACAGTTTTCCGATCTACTCGTAAACACATCCAGCCTAAATAATAATCGTCAAAAGAAGACAATACTGGCCGCTGTATTGGCAAAACTAAGAACAGGAGACTCTAATGCCAGACTTGCTTTAGTGTTTAGAACGAGCGAATCCCGTTTTCAACGAATGTTAGCTCTAGGTCGTGATGCATTGTTGCGTGATTTTGTTCCCTTGCATGTTGGGTTTGACCACATAAACAGGGAACAAGTGGCTCAAAGGAATTTATTAGTACCTGAAACTCTATTTGGCAATCCAGAAAGCCCTTTGCCACAAAGAAATGCTATAATAATAGTCGATGGTACATATATATACAACCAAAAGAGCTCGAACTATTTTTTTCAACGACAAACATATAGTCTTCACAAATATCGAAATCTGACCAAGCCGTTCTTGTTTGTTTGCTGTGACGGTCATATAATTGACGTAACGGGCCCGCACGCCGCTTCAACTTCCGATGCAACAATAATGAATGCAATTATTGAAAATGAGGAGAGCATATTTCATTGGTTTTTCAGACCGGGTGACGTATTTATCTTAGATCGTGGCTTTAGAGACGCGGCCTATCCTTTACAATCACATGGATATACAGTACATATGCCAGAAACGAAAAATGCAAACGAAACGCAACTTACGACGGAACAAGCGAATAAATCCAGACTTGTGACTATATGCCGCTGGGTAGTAGAAATAATCAATGGACGATTCAAAAGAGATTTTCGCTTGTTAAGAATTGTACACAGCAATCGCGCCTTGCATCATATGATGGAATATTTTAAAATCAGTGCAGCTTTATTAAATGCCTATCATGTGTTGATTGTGGACAATGTAAGGGCTCCAATGTATTTAGAAATAATACGGGAAAGGGTTAATGTACCGAATACATTGGCGGATCTGGTGAACAGATACAATTATAACCGAAGACGTGCTCCGTTTCGTTCAATTAACGTTGATGCGCTTGAGGTTCAATTCCCCACATTGACACAAGAAGATCTTATCCTTTTTGCACTTGGTGTATACCAAATAAAGCAAGCTAGGAGTTACTATGCGGTGCATTTGCAGCCAAATGGTATGTTCATCGTTGAACTTGGCGACCAATTACCCACAGAACACATACGAGAGCTAGAAGGAACAGACCTTTACGTATTGCGCGGTAGAATCCAGTCCCGACATGTCCGTTCACGTTCGTATAACGTTTATATTGGCATAGATAGGGCTCTCGAAGGGCGACAGGCTATAAAACACTATTACTGTACATGTAACATTGGCCGAAGAACCATTGGCTGCTGCTCACACGTCATGTGCATTGTGTGGTACATGGGGTTTGCCAGGCACGAGCCAACGATACACATTCCCGCCGAAGGTTTAGAAGATATTATTGTAAGGCCAGGAGAGTTGTAAATATTGAATAAACATATATGAAATGAAAATAATATGCATTATAATTAATAAAAAACCTGTACATAAACGCCTGCATGGAGAACTAACGAACGAAAGTACCTACGAAAAGGATTAAGTGGGTGTATTTTGCCTCTTGTTAACACTTGGAACTCGGCAGGTAAATGTACTTGCAACGTCCTCTCGCTCGCACACCATTAACAATAACTGTTTACCTGGAAATCACGAGCTCACCCCGCAAACCGTAGGTAATAAAATAAATACTTTGAGACTGATTATCATCTTAACCAATAGGTTTCGAGCTTTATTGTCATAATACAAAACGTTCATTATAATTATGCCTATGATAAAATTTAGTTATTTTTTGTTGGCCGGCTAAAAAAAAATATCCCAAAATGGGTGATGTCCTTTGTACTTAAATGCTACGCTTTCAGGTATTGCAGTTATGTCTGCTGTGTCAACAAGAAAATTCAACTTATCAATATACAAATTGCCTTGATAAATATTCACTTCAATTATATACTTTTCTTTTCTGTCACACAAACTAACCTCCAACTCTTTAGTTATTTTTTCTTCCACTTTTCTGACTATACGTGATCTACAGAGTTTGGCAAAATGCCCTGTCCTCTGACAGTTGTGACAAATTGCTTTAGATGCAGGACATTTATTACGTTGGTGTCTTTCTAATCCGCAAAACCAGCATTTGTTTTCTTTCATCACATTTCGCTTCTTTTCTTCTTTTATCTTATTAATTTCTATTAATTCTGTTTTATTTCTAATAATTCTATTTTCTTCGTTTTGAATCTCTGCTTACTTTCCAATGAGAGTAGCTTCTTTGAGTGTCAAATCATTTTTTAACAACATCCTTTGACTTGCATCCTTGTATCTCATGCCTGTGACAATCTTGTCTCTTATTAATTCTTCTTTTATTTGACCAAAATTGCAGTACTCTGCTAATTTGTAGATACTTGTCAAAAATTCGTCAAATTTTTCATGTTCTTCTTGAACCCTTATGTTGAACTTGTAACGTTCATAAATTACATTTTTCTTTGGAGAAAAAAAATTGTCGAAGCGTTCTAGCAGAATGTCATAGCTGGTTACTTCCTTAAATTGAATAAGTATATCTTCTGCTTGTTCACCCATTGAATATAACAAGCAGTCCATTTTTTCTTTTTCGGGCATGTCTTCATTGCCAGAAAGACTCATATATAGCTGGAACCTTATTTTGAATTTAGTCCAATCTTCAGGAATAAAACTGAATTGCCCCGGAGGCGAAACTTTTACTGATTTTAAACCCTTTTGGGTGACTGACTTCTATGTCTCCATTGTTTAGTACTTACTAACTGAATCTTCTTATTCTAACTGAATTTCACTTATTTTATTGTTTTACCGCTGCCACCATGTTGCATAACCGAGTATAATAATAAAAGTCTTGTGTATTTACTTGTATTTATTTTACCTCCACTCAAGTATTACAATATAAATGCAACGTGCCACAGACTGCCTAACGTCACCAAAAGCCCGGTAAAGTTGACAGTCACGTTTCGTTTTACGCATATCACAACAGTAAGCTCTTCATTACAGCTAATATACGTCCCCACCGAGGCACGAGCCTACCCTAAGTTAGGGTGTTTAGGCCTTAGTCAATCACCCTGACCCAGTCCGGATTGGTCGACTTAACATACACCTTTGAATTTATTCGCAAATGTATGCAGGTTGCCTCACGATGTTTTCCTTCACCATAAGAGCGTCGGATAAATATAGGTATGAAATTCGAAAAACGAATGGCAGAACCCCGGACCTCCCAATTAAAAGGCCAGGGCCGAGTCCACAATGCCACCGACGCATGAGGTGCTACAGATCGGTATAAAAAGTTTTTAAATGTTCAGCAAGCGATACCTCCACTGTTGCAAGCGTCCATAGGCTGCGGGAACCGCTTACCATCAGATGGGCGTTTGTTTGCCACCTAAGTGGTAACTATCAAATAGGACGACAACATGTGGCAACACATCATGACGTCATTTGTCTGTGAAATTTCCGTGAGGTGGAACCATCGGGCGATTATAACGACTCATTATAACGATTAAATGCCGCTTTTTCTTCAGAGACCAATTAGACCTGTAGGCTTAATCTTGAATTAATTCCAATCGTTGACATTGAGATTGTGATTTTTTGTATGCTTGTGTATTTTCACATTGGCGCCAAATTGGATCCGTATTGAGTAGATTTTGAGTGAACCAAACTCAGTGCTATTTACTTTTTCAAGATACGGACATAATTTGTCGCTAGTGTTGCTAAAAACGCTTACCAAAAATCACAATCTCAATGTCGATCGATCGGAACTGGTTCAAGAGTAGACCCACTGAGATGGGTCTTCGAATCGACATGATTTCAAGGGCTAATATGTGCTGAATTAATCCATTATGGCCAAACTGGCGTAAATCAAACCAGTCCAGTAAATAATATAGCTATAATATGTATGTCCGAGCTACCAAGTGCTCATTGCACTTGGTAGCACTGTCGATCGATGTCTTTGTCTATTCCAATCCAAGAAATTGCAAAGTAAAAATTTCTTACGTTGACGGAAAACGAACGAAATTTCACATTTAATTCGTCTCGTTTAGACCGTTTATTACCCTTGTTACTACCAAGTCTTACTACCGGTAGTAAGACGGGAAATTAATTTAACCGTGTTACTACCGCCTCAGCCGGTAGAACTACCGGCAAATATTTTCTTACTATAGTACTACTCTGAAAACCAAAAATAAAATATAGCATTAAATATAAAATTAAGTAATTTATTATACTTAGTACTCATTTATAGAACTTATAAGAAATATTATGTAAAAATCAAACCAACGTCACAAACCAAGTCAAAATGTTTAGGCAGTATTACGATTAAAAGTAAGTGTAACAATAATGCAATCGACGCAAAAAACTAATACCCATGTAGTACATTAATATTAAGATGTTATATAATTACCATGCGGTTTTATATGTTTTTACTAAAAACTATTTATATTGTTTAAGAGGGAGTTGTGCTGAAAATGCGGACACATGTAAGCAAACCAGACTTTACGAAAAATAAAATTGCAATTAGTTTATCAGATTTACAAAATAAGGTAACAAAAAGTGATAAATCTGTTCCACAACTGTACGACAAAGCTATTATTAAAAATTTCGATTTCATGTGCTAACAAAAGACGAAGAATTCACATCTTAAATGATGATAATATCAGGCACATTTTATTGCAGCTCATTACAGGAGAAATAAATGTTGGGTACGCATTAGAAACATTGCGTTAATTACACGCGTGCAATTTTTACATATTTCTTATAAGTTCTATAAATGAGTACTAAGAATAATAATAATTGCTTAATTTTATATAGAATGCTATATTTTATTTTTGGTTTTCAGAGTAGTACTATAGTAAAAAAATATTTGCCGGTAGTTCTACCGGCCGAGGCGGTAGTAACACTGTTAAATGAATTTCCCGTCTTACTACCGGTAGTAAGACTTGGTAGTAACAAGGGTAATAACCTTTTACACAATACGATTTCTTGCAGCGATATAGTTGCGATGCGATGCAAAAATGCGGCGCAGTCGTTTGCATCGATGCCGTATCGTATTACTTTTGCGTCGCTAAGGTCGCTACACACGCGCCTTTGTCATCAACATCAACAACTGTATCGCTGTAGCTAGATGGTATCTCGTTCATATTGCGGCCGTATCGATATCGCTTCAGATAGAAGACAAGCTACTGTAACGCATTTATATCGCGACTGTATCGCTGCAGCCAGACCAATATTTATTTATCAGTCTGTTAGAACTAGATTGTAAAGAAAAACAATTTCCACTTTTTGTCCAATTAAATGTCAAATTCATTTGTAACAAGTTGTCAAAATCATGTAGAATAGAACACCATAACAATTTTAGCATTGCACAGCAAATTTTGTGCTAAGCCATGCTTAACTGCAATTGGAAGTTTTCCTTTTAGCTTTAACGGTAACATCATATTCCAAATATTTATTCAATACTGAATAAATATTTGGAAATATATTCGTGCAGAAAATATTTATTCAATACTGAATAAATATTTTCTGCACGTATGGCTGCAGCTAAATGGTTAGCTACTGTATCGCATTTGCATCGCAAATGTATCTTCGACTACCGCTGCAGGCTGCAGCTATACGGTCAGTTCCCGTAGCATGGCCACCAAAATACGATATGATAATGCTGTTTATCGCGGTGATGTGTCAAAATGCGATAAAAACGTAGAGCCGTCTTTAAAAGTAGATAAGCATTTTGAGCAGATTTAGTACCATGTCACACTATTCCTTTCCTAACTATTCCTTTTATTTAGTATGGTTACTATATTGCATAAGAGCGTCGGTGGCGCAGTGGACTCGGCACTTGCCTTCCAATCGGGGGGTCGGGGTTCGAGACCCGCCATGTACCAATGTGTTTTTCGTTTCGAATTTCATATGTACATTTGTCTGACGCTCCTACGGTGAAGGAAAACATCGTGAGGCAACCTGCATACATCTCCGAAGAAATTCAATGATGTATGTGAAGTCGACCAATCCGCACTGGGCCAGCGTGGTTGACTAAGGCCTAAAGGAACATCATGATAAGGAACAAGGAACATCACCCTAATATAGGGTAGGCTCGAGCCCCTCGGTGGGGACGTATATGGGCTGTGATGATGACTATATTGCATTGTTAATAGTTGGGTGACATGGTACTAAAATGGGTTATCTACTTTTAAAGCCGGCTGTACCGCTCTGTAGCTGTAGCACTGTAGCACCAGTGTAGCTACATGACCAGGTCAACTACTAATAAGTAACAACACACCCCGGACACTCCATACAACGTTCGCAAATCAATTACCTATTACTACTACTTAAACAAATGACGTTCGTACACGCGCAAATGTGTGCGTGGAAATCTAGTAGGGCTGAGTAGGTACGTGGTTATCAATCGAAATGACGCGGGAAGTGCAGCGACTGCCTTCTTTTTCACCCGCATAGTGCTGTCTCTGTTATCGGCCGGCGCTCGCGTCTACTCGTCCGAGCGATCGCGCTCGCCCTTGTTTATGTGTCAGTGATGTGTACAACGAAGTGCGGGGTGGGGTGAGGTATTTGAAATGAGTGCGGGGAGGTGAGTGGCCGTTCTATATGAAGTACTATTATATATTCTGTGGTAACAGATAAACCGTAACTGGGGTCCGAGCATGGAACTCTCGATAAACAAAATTAGACAGCTAAAATCGACATACTCGACAAAAATCGACAAATTTGTCAGATATTTCTAGCAGTGAAAAGGACAGATGCCATTGTCACTCGATATTATTTCGATCGACAAGTCTATGCTCGCGCAGCTGAAATGAGTGAGCGCTCGCTCGACCAATCAGATAGTCACATTATCACGTTATCAAACACTTTAAAGGCAATTTAATGCACTGCGATTGGGTGAATGTAACGGATGAGTTCCTGTCAGGTTGTGGTTTGTTAGAAGAATAAATTGGCCCTCTACTTATCGCATTTGCACCACGATTGTATTAGTGCAAAAAGTCGCTGTATGTAAAGTGCTTAAAGTTGGCAGTTGCATTGCACCACTATTTTATTAGTGCAAAAAGTCGCTGTATGTAAAGTGCTTAAAGTTGGCAGTTGCCGCAGCTCGGACGAAACGAGTTTCATAATTGTTATAGTTCCAGCCATCTAATTGTCGTCTAGTTTCGAGTGCTGTACGAACGGTCCTGTTTTGCGGTCCACGGGTTTTTCCATTGCATCATAAGCAGTTTATCGGTTTGCGGGCTTTGGCGGGGCAAAGTTTGCTGCTGTTTTTACCCGCAACGGAGGTATTGCTTATTTATACCGTTAAAGTTGGAACGAGTCTGGATTTCGATAAAAGGAAATTAAGTTGTGTTGAAAATTCAACTTTAAGTACTCTGTGTATTACATGTTTAGATTAATTTATATTTTTATTATTCTATGCAAACTTCAATTGGTTTATATGTGGAGTTCTTTGAATACTACGTATCAACTACCTCAGGGTACCTACAAATTGGATATTGATACGTAGTTATTAACAGTGAATAATAACTACTTTGACTTAACAAGTTCAAAAGAGATAAGTTAAAGATTTCGTCGGATCTGGTAAGAGCTCGGTGCGACCGAATCGGTGACAAAAAAAAAAAAAAGAAAAATTCATCTCGGGCGGGTAAACCCCGCCCGAGATGAATTTTTTTCTTGATTGTTTAATTTATCTACTGTTATTAGGGTTCCGGACCTCGAGAGGAAAAAACGGAAACCTTATAGGATCACTTTGTTGTCCGTCCGTCTGTCTGTCTGTCTGTCAAGACCCTTTTTCTCAGGAACGCGTGGAGGTATCAAGGTGAAATTTAAATCAAATGCTCAGGTCTACTGTCCCTTAGAGCTGTGAATCAAAACATCAAATCAAACTGAAATTTGGTACGAAGTAACGTCTTATAGCACAGCTAAAGGAAAAATTGCGAAAGCCGTAAATTTTTAGTTACATCATATAATAAAAATATATGGATGAACTTTTACTTGTTGGTATATACAGGTTTTTACTTGTAACCTGTAGGTATATACAAGTTTGTACGGAACCCTCGGTGCGCGAGTTCGACTCGCACTTGACCGGTTTTATTTAGAATCATCATTCATCACCTCTTATTCATAGAACTCGAATCTTAATTATCTCTAATTGTATCAACGCTTTACAAGCACTCGGCGAAGTGCTTAGCCCAGTTTTCACGCTGAAGCCAACAGCTCCAAATTGTGTCAATCGTGCTTAGTCCGAGGCGGCTAAAGTTGACAATTTACGCTCCTGACCGCACTCCGGGTGGAAACGGCAGGGCTAACTACATTCTAACTGGCTCAATTTCTCCGCTGCTTTTGAATAAATTGAATTATGCACACAATATAATTAAGCTTGTTTCTTATTGAACGAAGATTATTGTCTTTTTTTACAAGCTTTTATTTAACTTGCAATGTATGTAAGTATGTTCGGGTGGAATCTTGCAACTCAACTTTGAAGCATATATCTTTAACCGATTGAGCTGAAATTTTGTATACACGTTCAGTTTGGATGATAATGCATGGTTGACTGTGTGACGTCATTTTAAATCCAAGACGGCTGCATACCCAAGATGGCGGACCAATTATTTTTAATGCACTCCTACAATATGGGTATCAAATAAAAGGTCTTGCTAAGAATAACTTGAAAAATTAAGTGATGTCACTATTAATCCAATATGTCGTACTTCTAAAGCTAAAAATCAATTTTGAAGTAGATATCTTAAACCGATTGAGCTGAAATTCTGTATAGACGTTCCGACAAACGACCTTGCAACAATGATGCGTTGAATGAGATGAACAGACTGAGAAACGTGTCCAGTGATAACTAAAAAGTAAAAAATAAATTAAATGTAAAAAAAACCTTTTTAAAAACAAGCTTTTATTTTAATGCGCTAAAAAGAATTAATAAACTTTTACACTAAAACTTTTACATTTGACACAATTTATATGACATAAAAGCTTGTCTCGAGATTTACTTTTGTAGAGAAAAAGAAAATTAAATAATTTGATGTGAATAATTTTATACATTACAATTTTCAAAGTAAATACGAGTAGGTACTTAAAAGTACTCTTTTAAGTACTTTTAAGTTACTACACACAAGTTTTTTACATTTAATTTTTCACTGTCTATCGGATTTCCATGGCTTTATACTTTATGAACATGACGCTGAAAAGGATAATATGTCGCTAATGCGAACATAAACAGCTGTCAGCTTCATAAATTATTTCCGTTGCCATCTCTAAATTTTAAGTTGCCGTGTTTTGTGATCTGGATTGCCGTGTTTTGGAATAAAAACTAGCAAATTGCCGTGTACATTTTTATTCGTTCGTTTCTTTACCTTTTTGGGAGTACACGGCCCTTATTCCTCACTATCCATGTTAATACAACACTACTCACACACCGCACTAAATAAAGTAAAGAAACAGTAGTAGGTATATCTTTTTTATGTACATACTTTTTAGAAATGAATGAATGAAATGAATACTATAAACAATGAAGTGTGCGCGAATGCGCGTCGGGATTTCTCCGCTCATAGAGTCATGATTACGTCTAATGTAATCTAGTGATGTGCGTTATAATGACTTACATTATCGGAAAAAATAGTAACCATTGGTTGCCGTGTTTTAGAACACGGCAATGAATATACTGCCGTGTACCGTGTTTTATTGCTGAATAGACCCAAATTGCCGTGTAAATGGCAACGCTGTCTGTTATTAATTCAAAAACGCCGTCGAATTCGGTGGCGCCACACAAATATTTCACAAGTGCTCATCTAAAGTTTTCTCGTTAATAAAACTCCTATAATCAAGTGCCGAGAATCGCTAGTTGAATAATTTATACGCCGTTATCTTAATGGCTTTTGGTTCTTCGTGGTCATTCCACAGCTTTTCAATTTTTTTATCAAGTTTTCAAACATATAATAATAACTATTCTAAGTTGGCAAACTAAGGCTACATGTGGTTCCTATGACATTTGCATATATACAACGCCTAGTTCTTACAGAGCCCTAATATAGGCTACCGTCTTGTGATATAAGACTCGCTACTCCACACATGAATGTAGGAACAACTTCATCATCCTAGCATCCGTATCATGCTTTAGGAACTAGCACTTGTATCACAAAGTGCTTTACTCTTGCAAATGCCCGCTCTCCGGACGGTAGATGCGCTACTCCACACATGAAGGGAGAATCAACTTCGCCATCCTAGCATACGTACCTATCATGTTTTAGAAACTAGCACTCGTATCACAAATTGCTTTGTTCTTACGAATGTCACTCTCTGGACGGCAAACTTGCGACTCCACACTTGAATGGTCGAACAACTTCACCATTCTAGCATGCGTTTCATGTAAAACATGTACGTGCAGGAATTAGCACTCTTATCACAAAGCTATGTCAGCTGCACAGCCATCACTTTAAAATTGTGCGTCGGCCAGTGAACCGACCCCTACACATAGTGTTGGCTGCGCAGCTCTTACTGTCGGCGGCGCAGCCCTCACTCTCAGCTGCGCAGCCCTTACTGTCAGCTGCGCAGCCCACACTGTCAGCTGCGCAGCCCTCACTGTCGACTGCTCAGCCCTCACTGTCGGCTGTAAAGCCGCCATAAGCCGTCACTTTTAAAACTGCGCGTCGGCTAATGATCCGACCCCTACACAGTGCCGGCCCAAAGTTCCAATTATGGCGTTCCCCTTGCGCCCAAATATTGAAAAAGCGAGGATAATTTTTGACAACTGACGCGCCCCCTGGAACTTGGCGCCTGGAGCGGCCGCTCCGTTCGCCCTATGGTAGGGCCGGTTCTGCCCCTACATATTATATACTATATACGCAGCCTACTTCATTAGCTGGCTAGCAATTAAAAATTACGGAGCACACAATCCTTTGCGACCTAGCCGACTGGGAGCCACCTCCCTAAGTAGCTCTGCCACATGGAACGTTTATCTAAAAATAGACGATATTAATGCGGATAATTGGAGATCATGGGTGGTTGACTGCGTCTATCATAAAGACCTCATTGCTGATAAGATTTCATTCGACGAAGAATGTCGGCTCCGATTTGCAATCTGTAAAGTTCAATTAGCTTATGCTTTAGCGAAGATGACGAGCATACATATAATCATTGAGCAAACAAAAATATAAGGCAATTAAATAAAAGCTGTTAAATTGTATTCTGTTGTGCTCTGGTTTAAACACCATTCGCCTTAATGAAAAGATCACTTCACAGATAGTGGCTATGCAGATTTTACACCTTGATAAAATCGGAGCTAATTTCCCAAAGTGAAGAATCACGCATCCTCGAGGTCAAAATTGAGAAGGCAAACTCCATTTCGCTGTCAACCTTCGATCATAGCAGATATAACGGCTTCTATTAGAATGAATGATACAGGGTTTGAACCAGATGCAGATATAATGAACCTGGTACCTCAAACCGAGAGGAACACTTCTTTTTTATTTGGAGACACAAAGCAATCACTTGCTAAGCATGAAATCCAAGTTCAACGTTTGGGGGCTGAAAAATGACAAAATATTTTGTTATTTTGAAGTACAAAAATATCTAGAAACCAACCATGTATTCACCTCCATAAAAGTCAATGGTAGCCTCGCAACGGCTACACCTGCATGGCAAACCGTTCAACTCTTGACAAAAAGTAGTCTAATGCTTAGGTGTTATAATTACTCATGATGGCCTACTTCCGCAGGGGAGACACTTTATAGATGTTTATAAAGATACATCCTTAAACGTAAAACCCATATTAGTAAGCACTTTCTGGCAGCTGGTTCCATGTTTCGTAAAAGTTCAGATATAGTTTTTCAATACCTGTTGCGAGAAGAGAGCAAAAATTTAAAAAACATAGATGTAACATTTTTAAACCGCATAACAACAATTTTTGTAATTCTAAAACTTACCTTTTCTCTGAACTTTTACAGACAGATTTATTGAAAGAACAAGGAGGATTTAGCCATCACTACCGCCTACTACCAATATGCATTAAAGGGTAGACCAAGGGTGGAAGAAGTTAAAAGATTGGGATCAGAACGAATTTCACGAAGGCCAGCAAACTTTTGCTCGATATCAGGGCCAGGAAAATTAAAAACAGGGAAGTTTGACATGAGCAAATTCAGATTTCAAGGCGGGCTAAATTAAAAATTATATTGAGGTGTGAAAAGCTTAATTATCTATATTATCTGGATATAAGTTACTTTTCACATGTCATCATCATCACAACTAATATACGTCCCCACCGAGGGGCTCGAGCCTACCCTATGTTAGGGTGATTAGTAGGCCTTAGTCAACAACGCTGGCCCAGTGTGAATTGGCGTGCACATATACTCGTACCCTCATAAAATTAAAAAGATTTATAATAGTTTGGATACATGCAGTTAATGCTTTTGTACAAGACAGGCATGAGATTGTATTATTTGCAGATGATACTTCACTTATGTTTAAAATTAAAAGACGATTGCAAATTTATGACGATGTAAATAGTTCTATCTCAAGAATAGTTTACTGGTTTAATGCGAATAACTTGTGCCTTAATGAAGGGAAAACTAAATGTATAAAATTTGTTTTACCCAATGTTAAAGAGGTTCACACCACTGTTAACATAAAGCATAAAAATGTGGACCTTGTGGATACCGTAGTATTTCTTGGTATTACTTTAGATTCAAAGCTTCAGTGGGGCCCACATATTGATAAATTGTCGAAGAGACTTAGTTCTGCAGCCTACGCTGTATGGAAAATACGTCAGCTGACTGATGTTGATACAGCAAGACTTGTATACTTTGCCTATTTTCATAGTGTGATGTCGTATGGCATTTTGCTGTGGGGAAATGCTGCCGACATTCAGACTGTTTTTGTGCTGCAAAAAAGGGCTATTCGTGCTATTTATAACCTTAAAATAAGAGACTCTTTGAGAGAAAAATTTAAAGAAATTGGTATTATGACCGTCGCGTCGCAATATATTTACGAGAATATAGTATATGTTCATAAAAATATACATTCGTTTTGTAAAAACAGTGATATTCATTCAGTAAATACTAGGCAAAAGAATATGTTAGCGTTACCAAATACTAGGCTTAAAAAAATTAATAATTCTTTCAAAGGCCTTTGTGTACGTTTCTACAATAAAATCCCAAATAATATTAAAGCACTTAACTTGAATAAATTTAAAGTCGCTATCAAGGGCGCACTTATGAAAAAAGCATATTATAAAGTGTCTGATTATATGACAGATAAAACTGCTTGGGATTGACAAAAAATGTGATAACTGACGTTTAAAGGGTGTTAACACTTTGTGATAGTGGGATAAATTTCATTCGAGTAACTGTTCCACTCACACCGACAGGCATTTCTATATTATTTAAAAAAATGTATGTGAAATATAATATTGTAATGTTGGCATTTTAAAAGAGGAGACAAAAAAAAAATACAAGACCTTCCGAGTTTCTTGCCTGTTCTTCTTGAGAAGGCTCTCCCAATTTCCGAACAGGTGTAGAGTCAATTTTTTTTTTTTTTTAATTTTACTTGTATTTGCACACATCTTAATAATGGTTGGGGTGTGTGTACATACAAGGATTAAATAATTTAGTTAATTAGATTCTTGGTTGAAGATTTTTATGTTTTTATTTTGACGTCAATAAGTGCCTGTAAAGGTCTATATTGAATAAAGATTTTTGAGTTTGAGTTTGAGTTTGAGTAATTGTCTTGCTCTATCACGAAGGATATGACATCAGAAATAAATAAAATGTTAAAATGGGAAGCAATTGAAGGTTGTTGTAGGGGATAAGTGCTACACCAGATAAAACGACACTATTTGTATAATATTGATATAATATTGTTACTTAACCCTAAGAAGTTACATGCGGAGGTATGAGTCGCGAGGTCGTGTGTAAGCGTTAGTGCTGAATCGGCAATGTGCGGTGTGTGCACCGTACAGTTGTCAAAACTTTTCAGAATTTTTTTGTAAGTAGTCACGGACTGTGAGTAGCCCCGTGAAGATATACCCATTTTGTTACAACGATACAATCTATCAAATGACTTGACTACTTTTTGTCATCTCAACTACATCCCATGCAGTGCAGTCATAGTCAAGCGAGAAGCGGAATCTCTTCGAATCGTCATGGCGTCAATCGAATCCTAAAGACTTATATTCCTACTTCGGAACGGTGGAATGGGGCGCCCAGAGTAACAACTGCCAATAGCTGATAATCCCAAGTCAAATGATATTGCCCTATATATTTTTTTGCTTCATAATCATACACATATTATTACAAAAACATAGCAGTTCATAATTCATATATCAGTAGTGGCCACTTTTGCTGATCCCGAAAGAAGTGAACGTCTTAGTTGTAATTTTTTTACACACATTAAATAATTACTCCTTTGATATCAATAGAAACAACATATACTAAGTGTCACGCTATGTGGCTGCATTTATCCTCCTGTGTTCAGGTAGACGCATTCACGATTTGACTCTTTTTGTCATACATCTCAAGACATTCGTATCGAGTGATGATTATTATTATACTATGGCCGAAATTTGGTTCCAAGTCTGATTCATCAAAATTTAGGCAATCTGGTTGGATGCTTAATATTATTAGGGACAAAAGGCTAAATTTAGTATTTTGGATGAATAAACATATTAGGTTGGGGAAAAAGTCTTTTCGCATTATAGTATGTATAAACTTGTAATAAAATCTCTTTGGCTATACTATTTGTATCTGGCTGGTTTTGGTATCATTGAAAGTTTAAATTTTAAAGAACATAATTCCAAATTCAAATTAGGAAAATGTGTGATTTTCATTTGTTTTTCGTACCGCCAAGATGAGTGAATCTAATGAAGAAATTCGATACATTTTAAAATTTTACTACAAAAAAGGTAAAAATGCAACGCAAGCCGCGAAAAAAATTTGCGATGTTTATGGACCTAGTGCAGTGTCTGTGAGAGTAGCACAAATTTGGTTTAAGCGTTTTCAATCCGGAAATTTTGATGTCAAAGATGCACGTCGCTCTGGTCGCCCTATTACAGATAAAATGGATGCCATTTTTGAAAAAGTGGAGCAAGATCGGCATGTCAGTAGTTACGACGTAGCTGAAGAACTGGGAATTGACCACAAAACAGTTTTGGCGCATTTGAAAAAAACTGGGTACACAAAAAAGCTCGACATTTGGGTACCTCACGAGCTCACTGAAAGAAACCTAATGAACCGTGTACTCATTTGTGATTCTTTATTACGACGTAATGAAACCGAACCATTTTTGAAGAAGCTGATAACTGGTGATGAAAAGTGGGTCACGTACGACAAGAACGTGCGAAAAAGGTCGTGGTCAAAGGCCGGTCAGGCTTCACAGACTGTGGCGAAACCCGGGTTAACTCGCAACAAGGTGATGCTGTGTGTGTGGTGGGATTGGAAGGGCATTATTCATTATGAGCTGTTACCACCAGGCAGGACCATCGATTCTGAACTCTACTGCGAACAACTGATGAGATTAAAGCAAGAAGTTGAGAGAAAGCGGCCGGAATTAATCAACAGAAGGGGTGTGGTTTTTCATCATGATAACGCTAGACCTCACACATCTTTAGCCACTCAGAAAAAATTAAGAGAGTTTGGCTGGGAGGTGTTAATGCATCCGCCGTATAGTCCTGACCTTGCACTTTCAGATTTCCACCTGTTTCGGTCTCTTCAGAATTCTTTAGGCAGTGTCAGGTTAACATCACGAGAGGACTGCCAAAACCACTTGTCGCGGTATTTTGACCAGAAGTCCCAAAATTTCTATAGCAATGGGATCATGTCCCTACCTACAAGATGGCAAAAAGTTATCGAACAAAATGGTACCTACATACTTTAGTTAAATGTAAATAAACTATATTAAAAAATGTTTTGAATTTTCTTAAAAAATGCGAAGAAACTTTTTCCCCAACCTATTATATATACCAGTAAGCAAATCAAGACGTAGAAGCATAACAAATTTATTTGTATCTACCAGGGGGAAAGTTAAACCATCCTCGCGAAGCGTCATTGCATGTTAATTTCAATCTTTATTCAAAAAAGCGGAAATCATCGCTTCACCCGGCAGCTGTAGAGCTGCAGTTACCTTTCTCTGAAAACTGAATAAACAGCAACCTTGATCTAGATATCTTAATTATAAGGGAAAATTGTTGATCTACATTTTTTTTTCTCTCTGACATTATTTTGAAAGGACGTCGCCTCAATCTGCCTAATCGATGTACCGCGTATGTATTTTTATTGCTATTGTTAAGTGCTATATTAATACTGCAGATACTATGATTATGTTGGATGAGTACACGTCCAGGGATGCGCGCGAGTTTACGTAAACTAATTTGAATGGAAATGGACGATACTATAATAGACCGTGGTACTACCCTACCTGAGAGTTGTAAGAACCCTCAGATAAGGTACCAAAATCTTACTTTATTTTCTGGTTGAAATGGAACTCGAATCGGAAGCATCTTATGAGTGAATCTTTCGTATCAAGAATCTGTCCTTAACCGTATAATCCGTCGAAGACTAAAACATTGAAGAGTGTAGTGTATCATACACAATACAATAATATATGCTTCAATATTCATAAAAGATGCTCTTCGTCTTTTCTAGTTGGGCGGTCTTTGATGGGAATATGGAAAGCATTTATTATAGCCCCTGCAGTCCCAAAGTCCATCGTTAGATAGGTAGCGGCATTGTTTGTTACTAAAGTCGTTTCTTACGAGTACTAACTTGAAGTCCCTTTTGAATCGTCCATTCAAAGATTTTGTGACACTAACATTTGGTCACCATAGATCGTATTTTGACATTTTGTAGCGTTTTGTTACTTGCGTAGAGACAGATGAATTGCAAGTTACAATTTTTTTTATTTTATTTTGATGGTTGTAACCCCATTAAGTTATGTTTTTGATTTAAGTGCACGATACATCAGTACGTAAGCAAAAATAAACTAAAAATAAAATATTTTACTACAAGTTTTGCAGAAGTCGAAACTAAACGCAATTGAATACTCAATCAACTCAAATTCGTATCGAGTAATCTTAATAATAAAGGAATTTTCGGAATTCTCGAATTTTCTTCTACATTTTGGTACACATGTACATACTCGTACATGGGCAAAAATGAGTGGACTATTGGCAATCCTCAAGCTCCATTTAACTAAACTCAGTCATTTGTTCCGATTTAATTGTTATACCTAATTCCTTGATTGTACACATAAGCAAACAAGCACATCTTGAATAAATTGTAGTCATATTGTTCCTTAAAATAATTATTAAAATAATTTACTTTGTAAAGTTGTTTGTTTTTCATTGAAAAACGATTTGTACAATTTCAGAGTACCCTTTAGCCATCGCCAGCAGATTGTAAACACATCTCACAGTGGGTCGAGCGAAGGCTCGAACACCTAAATAGAACCGTTTTCCCCCCGAAGGGTAGAAAACGAATATTTAGGTTTCAGCCGTAGCTCGACCCACTAAATTTGCTGTTCTAGCCGGCGTGTGAGAAAAGTACTGAAGAGAAAAGCTAGTCGGCGATGGCACCCGCACTTACTTACATACCCTCATTGAAAATGTTAGGTGAATAATTGTATATAGGGTAGATGCACACTGCAAACAGGTAAAATTCAAAGCGTTAATCTCACAGTGGGTCGAGCTACGGCTGAAACCTAAATATTCGTTTTCTACCCTTCGGGGGGAAAATGGTTCGAAAAAAAGATACACAAATTAGGGTTTCACTTGACTTTTATGAGATCCCATCATCAGATCTTTTTTGAAGTCGGTTAAAAACTACGACATTTGGATTAACTTAGAGTTATCTAAGAGAGACGCTGATGCGGTGTCGGTGTGAGTGCCTCTATCTTACCTATATCTAGCGTCAAGCAGCGGTGCTGGCATCACTGTGTTCCGTTTTGAAGTGTACACATCCCGGACGACAGCTGATAGGTGTGATTTGATGTTCTCCCTTCGAAGTACAAGGTGCATTTACCTACTACATTTATCAACAAAGCCGGTTCTCCTGTTTACCTGAAAGTTTTAGTAGAGCTGTACTGAACATTTACAATAATCTACATTTTTTAATTTACCTAATTTCCTAGTGAGAGAGTTAGAGTCACTACCTAACTCCAGACTCCAAGCTGTTACTGACTTGTATCACTGTAATAATAAATAACATGATACAATTACCACGGTATATTATTACCGTGCTATTACCGTACTTGCATCTAATTAGATAGTATAGAGAGAATCAATTTACTCATGCTCGAAGAAAGAAATATTTTATGCCCATCCATTTGCTTACTTTAATTACGAATTGTTGTTGAACACATGTAGGTACTTAAAACAACACGTATTTAAAAGGTTTCCCTTCCTTTCTATTTATAAGGGTATATTTCTATCGTTTAAGATAGAAGCATTTGTGTGTATGTGTATGTGTGTGTGTGTGTGTGTGTGTGTGTGTGTGCGCGTGCGTGTGTTTGTGTATTGTGGACGTTAATGTAGGTACTATTATTATGAATTTTATCGCTTCCTTTCAAAACAGAGGAATTAAATTCCTTAAAACTTTATATCAGCTAAAAAGAAATGTTCAAATTTGAGTTTATAGTCAGGTAGCTAGCACAACAGTCTATCAACTTTGCCGGATTAGGTTAGTTTATAGAAGACAGGGAGTCTGCAGTCCTGAGCTACGACGCGATAAAACTTCGTGGAGCTTAGTCGAAGAGACAGTGTCCGGTAATTTTTTTTGGTACCTAACGGGTACATTCTACATATCGGTATAAAAAATGGACTAGACATAAGGGAATACACTTAGGAACACATGCATTGTAATTTGCCTTTCGCTAAAAACAATATAAGAAAATTTTATCAGGTTCGGTGCTCATTCTGTCGTGGCATCTTCTTCAAAATCCGAATCAGAATCTGAGGATTCATAGAAAAACATTGCGAACGTGTAACCTTTCCGCAAGCTACAACTGTATTGATTAAAAAATCATCATAAGATATCAGAATGCGACACATAGATGTGAACGCTAGCCGTCACGTCAGAGACATCACAACACGTCGCGTCAGACAAACATAAATCCGGCTTAAAGCAAATAAAAACCTGACTACGCATATGCGGGTTGGCAAACGCCAAATATTCCGCGGGAAACTGTTCAAGAGGTAATCACGACATAGCGGTACGCGAATGTAGAGAATAAATCATAAGTGGGTATTGGCTGAACCATTTTCAACAAACATTATGAGGTTTTACTGTGTATTCATTAAAAATTATATTTAATTAATGGAATAGAATATACAAATATTTTAAGAATAATGTCGCTACACCTAATAACAAAGCATTTTTGTAGTGTTTTGACAATGAGAGATAAAATAGCCAATTCCATTGTTGTTGCAGAATCCAGATGAATTTCGTTTTCATCTACAGCGCTATAAATTTTTGCACGTTAATTACATCGGCTAGCTAGACTAGACGTCCCTTGAACTATTAGCCGAGCGGCTCATTGTGGTTCTTCAGCGTGATATTTCGGCGCGGTGAATAATAATTTTACTATAAGTTTAAGTTTTGGTTCGCACAGCTTGCAACACTATAAAATTGAAGCACGACGTATCGGCAAGATGTCCCCTGTACTAACAGCGGGGCGACTCATTGTGACTCCGGCGTGATGTATCGGCGCAGTGAATATTAATTTTGTTATTAGTTTCGGCCGCCGTACATCGCGAAGTGGAGCAGTGATATTGAGGCTTATTGATTGATGTGACATCGAAGTATACTAGAACCACGTTGCAACTCAAATGTGTGTTGAAATTTTATTTTTGAATTAGTTTCTTGCACTCTACGGCTCGTAATTAAATCTCGAAATTGAGATCTATCAGTTTTGAAGTGTGTCACAAACAGTATCTTAGATCGATGTCATTCTTGATATGCAGTTATTCGGCTGTTTCCAGTAGTTTTACCGAGTACTACTGGGAGTTTCCTTCCATAGACTTACCAACCCATGTTAATGCTCAATTTTTTTAAAGGTTAATTTGAGCGCGTTTGACCACAATCTTGCCTGATGGAAAGCGAGGATGTGGCCTAAGGTGGAGCACGCAAACTCAAATAGTGCCTCAGTGCCTGTTCACTCTTGCCTTAAAAACCCCCAAGTTATACTTAATTGGAAACACAGACGCAGGAAAAACATTCCACAGCTTCGCAGTTCGTATGATAAGCGAGGAAGCAAATCGTTTGGTACGAGTGGGTGGAATGTCGACTACATCTGGATAGAATCCCTCACCACGTCCTACGTAAAGTGACGAGCTGTGAACACAACCTGTACAATACAGAGACACTTGCGACTAGACGGCGATGTTCGAGGCTCTGAAGCTTTGTGGATATCGATTCGAGCTGGTATCAAGCTGAGCCATCCTACAGATGGGAGCAGTACTCCATACAGGAGCAAACCTGAGCCGCATAGACGCTCAGTTAATGCCGTGAGGTACGGACTTTTGCAAGGATACCCGATTTTTGGAAGCGGTCTTAGCCCTGGACTCTATATATCCTCCAAAGTTCAGTTTGGATGATAGTTGCATACCAAGGAGTTCGGGGTGGTCGGCTATTTCAACAGGTGCATTCCGAAAAGTGGGAGCCAAGGTGAAATGGCTCATTTTAGCGGTGAAGAGACACGCCTGCGTCTTTGAGGAATTGAAGGCAACTAGATTTTTATCACCCCAACCAATCGGACACATTTTGGCGAGTTGCGTTTATACGCAGAATTCAGTAATAAAATGGGACAGGGACATGGCCGGTTCCTGCCTTTGAATGGCCACGCGTGCCAAATTCAGAAATTTTGCGATTTTTTAATAATATAAATATAAATAAGGTAATAGAGTGATAGCTTCCATTTTTGTTTTTGGAATGATGACGTTTCTCACCACGTAGGTGGCCGCTTATTATGTACACATGTCTAATAATGTATTAAAAACATTGATATTTATTTAATAGAATGTTAAAATAATAAATATTATTTTCTCATGTTATAGTGCAATAGGAAATTCCCGTGATTTTTTTTTACATCTTTACCGTGATAAGGCAAAAGAATCAAGTCCATACAACCAAATCATTTACTCATACAACATTTTTTTTGCTTATTTTATTGCACAATATAATACAGTAAGTAATAAAATATAACTTTTTTAAAAATTCCTAATAAATTTTTACAAAATCTGTAAAATTTCTAAATCTGATGTTGATACGTAGCTATTATTAACAGTAAGGCTTACTTTATTTTAATACTAGCTGTGCCCGCGAACTACGTTTCGCCATCAAAATGATTAACACAGTATTTAGTTTTTTCCTCCATTTTATTCCATAATGATTCTACTTTATTCTGCCTTTTTTGTTTGCGAATTTACGTCAATGTTGCTACGTTCATAGCGCTCTACTGATCAAGGCCTTTCCTTTGATACACATATTGCTGGGTTTGGAAACGAACTCTAATCCACCTTTTTTGAGCGGTGGCCATGTCGAATTTACGTCAATATTGCTAGGTTCATAGTACTCTACTCATCAAGGCCTTTCATTTGATACCCATATTGCTGGGTTTGGAAAGGAACTTTTATCCGCCTTTTTAGAGCGGCGACTATATTGAATTTCCATCATTGTTGCTAGATTCCTAGTGTTCTACTTTTTAAGGCCTTTCATTTTATACCCATATTGCTGGGCTTGGAAACTAACTTTTATCCTTTTTTTAACAACGGCCATGATGAATTTAGGGCGATTTTCTAAAGTTCATAGTGCTCTACTCATGAAGGCCTTTCATTCTAGCCGCCGCGGCCATGTTGAATAAAGGGCAATTTTCCTAAATTCATAGTGCTCTACTCTTGAAGGCCTTTCATTTAATACTTACTCGTATATTGCTAGGTTTGGAAACGAACTTTTATCCACCTGTTTTGAGCGGCGGCCATGTTGAATATATGTCAGTGTTGCTACGTTCATAGTGCTCTACTTATCAAGGCCTTTCATTTGATACCCATATTGCTGGGTTTGGAAATGAACTTTTATCCACCTTTTTTGAGCGGCGGCCGTGTTGAATTTATGTCAATGTTGTCAGGTTCATAGTGCTCTACTCATCAAGGCTTTTCATTTGATATCCATATTGCTGAGTTTGGAAACGAATTTTTATCGGCAGTCATGTCGAATTAGGTCAACGTGGCTAGGTTCAATGTGTTCTACTCTTTATGTCCTTCGTTCGATATCCATGTTCCTTGGGTGGATTCAAAAAAATGTGATCCGTCATTTTAGACATTAGGATCAAGAGTCCCGTACTCCCCTCCCTCTACGCGTAACCAACCACTGCAGTCAGATATTTTTTTAATTATCAATATTAATCAATTTCTTTTTATAGTTTTAAATGGATGAAAGAGTTTGATTCCTTAGTCATAGTGTAAAAATATATAACACCTTTCAAAATACCTTGAAAAGGGTATCTTCACTTTTCAACATTTCTAAAAATGTATCGATTTTGTGAAAATTGGTCAACAATTAAACCAACCTACAAATTTTATATTTGTGACGTGATATTGTCATAAAAAATGCTTTATACATTGTTTGTATGGCTTGATCCTTTTGCCTTACCACCACGATAATACATAAGAAAAAGACAATTTAAACTTCTAAACTTCTTGGTTGGCGAAATCCAGATGGGCACGGCCATTAACAGAAAAGATTAAATTTTTCTTTGCACTATGCTCAGAAGAATAACTAAAGCATAGAAACCTAGCAAAAATAGCTACTGAACTTAATATATTTGACTCACTTTGACATTAGGCGCTGCTAATAGAAGTTAGACAGAGACACGTATATGCAAGATGTTTCGAAATTTTGTAGGTCGTCACTAATTCTCGCTTGTCAGTTCTTCTCCCAGTGATGTCGTGCTCATCACTCACCTAGTTTCAACGTCGATAATTATATTATGTAGGTATTTAATAGATCCCTAATACTTAAATGTCTTTATTACGAGAAATATAACATAAATAATTAAGGGTAGATTTTCTTATGTAACTTATCCAGCTAATAGCTGCTGTGTCTCTTTGGTATGGTCAGGCTGGCCGTTCATGAGACTAAAAGCGGGAAGTGCGAGTCGGACTCGCCCACCGAGGGTCCCGTATAAAATTGTAGGTTATACTTTAAATAGAGACTAAATTTTTTATGATTTAATTAGAAATGTGGAGTTTGAGATTTTCCCTGACTTGTAGTGTAAGACTATATAACTTCACAAATTTCATAGTTCTAGCTAGATCAACGAAAAGTACCCTATTCATTTTGATGCCCGTGAGAATGTCGAAATATACGTTTTTGGTGACATAAACGGCCGTACCTTTTTTTGTTAACTTAGAAGTTTGATTTTTTCACATCTTCAAGGGACTTGTTAGTGTAGAACTGAGTAATTATATGGTTTTAATTTCAACTCGATACCTTCACGCGTTTCCAATATAGTCTTGACAGACAAACGGACAATAAAGTGATCCTATAATGGTTCAGTGTTTCTTTTGAGGTACGGAACCCTAAAATTTGGACTATTTAAGTGACGGGTATTTCCCGTTATCTAAAATGTTGGAATTTTTCTATTGCAGAGATTCACAAATTCTATAGGAAGGAAATGGAAGACACACTGCTTTTATTTCATCGCTTAGATTTAATTCATGTTTTTATCGCATCGCTTAGAGGTACTTGAGGTTAATCTCATATTTAATTCACTTACCTGAAAATTTAACCCTCATGGATTTTGAACCTTGGATAAATTCGTGAATGCTAAAACTACTATTTGTACATATGCTTGGAAATTAAACTAAAAACATTAACATTTGACCATACTTTATTGTTAAGACATTTTTCGATAGATTTATTACGCTTGATGTGCGGCCGGGCTTAGTTAGAATGTAAATTTTCCGAAGGCGGCGTTTTGACCTTTTTTACTCTTTTTGTTCTTTTCTTGATCTAATATTTTAATTCTTAGAAAAAAATCATCTGAACTGGTTGTTCTTGGCATCCGTGTCAAGGATTCCTTAAAGAAATAGTTAAGAAATTAAATACGTTTTTATTTTCATAAATAATATTTTAGTTTAAAGATTTCCTTTCATTAAATAACTTGACTTACGTCATGACGTCTCCATTTCATAGTTTTACTACTAAGTACATACAAAATTAATCTGATGGAAAATATCTGGAGCAAATTTGACTATGCTTTCTTGGACTCCAATTTCGTCTGACAATACACTTTATCCATATTTTTTTATACATTGTCTTTAGGAAATCTGTAAAATAAAAATATCGACAAAATTTTACAACACTACGCATGATCAAGAAAACCTCAAAGTAATTTTCTAAAAATCGCTAAAACATAAAAGTGAAGTTAATATTACGTATTGTTTTTCTACAAAATGATTCAGCGATATTTCATATGTATATAAGTGTACTTATTAGCTCACATTCAAGTAACAATATGAGAAAACATACCAATTTAATGTCAATAAATTTTGATTGTTTTCCTTCCGCGACGAATGAGACTTGCAGCCCCAAACTACACAAGACATTGTGTTACGGAGTGCACAAACACACACTATTTGTAAATACCTAAATAATTCTTGCTTTCTAATCACTTAAATATTAATAAAATATTATCAAAATATTACTAGCCACGGGACGCACAAACAAATATTATACGAACAATTCAAATAGTTCAAACTCGGATGGTCTATCTTCGATACAAGGTACTATAGAATTTAGCCGTGTTATATATTTTTAACCAATTTTAATATTTTTAACCAAAATGACAATTCAATCAATTCATATACTGACCACCTTGTGATATGCCAAAAGACAAATATTACTCATCTCTTACATTTACACAGTTTTGTGCCGTATGTTAGAAAGAGACAAATAATAATAATGTCCTCCTAACCGATATTCGGTCACGGCGGCCAATCTCCACAGAGACTAGCCATCTGCGCAGGAGATATTATAGTGCACAAGTGACTGCGCAAACGCAAGTGCACTCTCTGTTCCTTCACTCGCCTAGTCCGATGGGACGGTTAACCGACACGACCGGGGCGAGATCAGGCGCAGGACCCACTGTTTAACGTGCCTTCCGAAGCACGGAGGAGCTTAAGCTGTTTCTTATTTTGGTCACCCATCCTAGGACTGACCACAGCGAACGTTGCTTAACCTTAGCAATCGTTCGCTGAGCGCACGCGCCAATGCGCCACCAAGCCCCAGACAAAGACACAAATAGACACAAAGAGACAAATAGCACACAATTAATTCTTGTTTTAATCTTCCTTCTATGCTGTAGTGATTGTTCTGAGGCACTATGTGACAGACTTGTCAAAATAATTTCACGTGCGCCATGTTGATTTTCTACATAAGCATCGTTCGAAAATTTTATATGGAATTTTTTCACTAAAAATAAAAAGTGAATATAAACAAATGAAATTATGCCTAAATGATCTTCCGGTAAATTCTAAGCATTGTGGTGTAAGCCATATCAAAATCTGTTCAGTAGTTTCGGAGATCTTTCCGGACAAACAGACAAACAAACAAGAAAACAAACAAACAATTAAAAAAAACTATTCTATCGTGTTCTGCTAATGATTTTAAGGCGACCTGTGTATTTTTTTCTTAATATTTCGCAATTACAGATTTTTGTACCCCTACGATTTTATTATACACTAGCTGTGCCCGCGAACTACGTTTCGCCATCAAAATACTTAACACAGTGTTTAGTTTTTCCTCCATTTTATTCCATAATGATTCAACTTTATTCTGCCTTTCTTGAGCATCGGCCATTTCGAAATTAGAACAATTTTCGTAGGTTCGTAATGCTCTTTTTCTAACAGTCCACAAAATTAAATACATTACATATTACTATAAACACTAAGTATTATTATTGTTTTAGAGACATTATTGGTATTAATAAATTCTTCTTCAGTAGAAAGAACTACACAGTTGCAAGAATAATCTTTATCGTATTCATGTTTCGAATTAAAATAAACAATTCTTAATAAATTAGAACTGTATACGAATAAAGTTTAGACCTTTGAACCGTTCTTATCTCGTAATACTGGCGTTTTTCGTAGAGTTAATGTATAGCATGAATGGGGGGGTTACTGTACAAATACGTTTTCCGTATTCGATATCCGATCACGGAATACAGACACGGAGTTTCGTCAACGTAGCGCAGACGTTCGTTTCTTCTCATTCGGGATTTCTACCATTCTACCTAAACGTACGTACAGAACGTGCTCCGTTCGTAATAAAAACGAACGTGTGCGGCAGTCAATGAGTATTTTGTATAGATTTGATGCATTCGGATGCCCGCATTCAGAAAACGAATGCGAAAAAACGTATTTATGCGGTTAGCCTTAAAATGTATTGAGACTTCCGTTTTTGTAACGTGTACTGTGCGATATAGTGTTGCTGGCATAGTTCGGTTAGCAAACTCGCCGTGATGACTATCATCCAACACACAAACTTGGAGTTATCGTTAGTTAGTTCACGATCGTTGCATTATCACGGTCTCGAAGGACACTAAACACAGGTAACATCTAACATCGAACATCCAATAGGCCCCGAAGCGGTTCTCAAACTTTTTTGGTGACGGAACCCTTTTGGAAAGCGAAATACTTGACGGAACCCTAAAATAAAACAATAGTTTTTAAAAGTGTATTCTTTATTAATAAGCATAATGAAAGTACGACCAGAGAGGGTGTTTTGATTTTTCTAAATTATTGCGGATCCCCTTATAGGGGCAGTGTGGTGCCCTAGGGTTCCCCGGAACACACTTAGAGCATGGCTGCTCTAGGTACCCTTCAGGGCCTACTTTCATTTAATACCCCTATTGCTGGGTTTGAAAAGCAACTGTTATCCGTCTTTTTTGAGCGGCGGCCATGTTGAATTTACGTCAATGTTGCTACGTTCATAGTGCTCTACTGATCAAGGCCTTTCATATGATACCCATATTGCTGGGCTTAGAAACGAACTTTTGTCAGTTTTTTTTTGAGCAGCGGCCATATTGAATCATGTGCTATTTTCCTAGGTTCATAGTGCTCTACTCTTCAAGGCCTTTCATTTGATACCTATATTGCTAGGTTTGGAAACGAACTTTTATCCACCTTTTTTGAGCGGTGGCCATGTCGAATTTACGTCAATATTGCTAGGTTCATAGTGCTCTACTCTTGAAGACCTTTCATTTGATACCTATATTGCTAGATTAGAAAACGAACTTTTATCCACCTTTATTGAGCGGCGGCCATGTTGAATTTATTTGTGTTGCTAGGTTCATAGTGCTCTACTCAGCAAGGCCTTTCATTTGGTACCCACATTGCTCGGTTTGAAAACGAACATTTATCCTTTTTTTGAGCGGCGGCCATGTTGAATTTAGGTAGATTTTCGTAGGTACCTAATGCTCTACTCTTCAAGGCCTTTCATTTGATATTGCTAGGTTTGCAAACTAACTTTTATCCACCTTTTTTGAGTGGCGGCCATGTTGAATTTATGTAATTTATGTAAATGTTGCTAGGTTCATAGTGCTCTACTTATCAAAGCCTTTTATTTGATACCCATATTGCTGGTTTTTAAAATGAACTTTTATTCATTTTTTGAGCGGCGGCCATGTTGAATTTATAGCAATTTTCCTAAGTTCATAATGCTCTACTCTTTTAGGCTTTTCATTTGATGCCCATATTGCTAGGTTTGGAAACGAACTTTTATCCTTTTTTTTTGAGCGGCGGCCATGTTGAATTTAGGTCGATTTTGCCAGGTTCCTAATGCTCTACTCTTCAAGGCCTTTCATTTGATACCCATATTGCTAGGTTTGGAAACGAACTTTTATCTATCTTTTTTGAGCGGCGGCCATGTTGAATTTATGTCAATGTTGCTAGGTTCATAGTGCTCTACTTATCAAAGCCTTTTATTTGATACCCATATTGCTGGTTTTTAAAATGAACTTTTATCCATTTTTTGAGCGGCGGCCATGTTTAATTTAGGGCAATTTTCCTTAGTTCATAATGCTCTACTCTTTTAGGCCTTTCAGTTGATACCCATATTGCTGAGCTTGAAAACGAACTTTTATCCTTTTTTTTTGAGCGGCGGCCATTTTGAATTTAGGTCAATTTTCCTAGGTACCTAATGCTCTACTCTTCAAGGTCTTTCATTTGATACCCATATTGCTAAGTTTGGAAACTAACTTTTATCCACATTTTTTGAGCGGCGGCCATGTTGAATTTATGTCAATATTGCTAGGTTCATAGTGCTCTACTCATCACTGCCTTTCATTTGATACCCATATTGCTAGGTTTGGAAACTAACTTTTATCCACCTTTTTTGAGCGGCGGCCATGTTGAATTTATGTCAATGTTGCTAGGTTCATAGTGCTCTACTCATCAATGCCTTTCATTTGATACCCATATTGCTGGGTTTGGAAACGAACTTTTATCCGTTTTATTTGATCGGCGGCCATGTTGAATTTAGGGCGATTTTCCTATGTTCATAGTGCTCTACACATCAAGGCCTTTCATTTGATATGCATATCGCAGGGTTTGGAAACGAACTTTATCGGCAGTCATGTCAAATTAAGTCAACGTGGCTAGGTTCAATGTGTTCTACTCTTTAGGTTCTTCGTTCGATATCCATGTTCCTTGGGTGGATCCAAAAAAATGTGATCCGTCATTTTAGACATTAGGATCAAGAGTCCCGTCCCGTCCCTCTACGCGTAACCCAGAAGATTGCAGTCAGATAGGTGTTTTAATTATTAACATTAATCTATTACTTTTAATAGTTTTAAATGGATGAAAGAGTTTGATTCCTTAGTCCTAATGTAAAAACATATAACACCTTTCAAAATACCTTGAAAAGAGTATCTTCATTTTTCAACATTTCAAATATTTCAAAAATTGTACCGATTTTGTGAAAATTAGTCAAGAATTAAACCAATCTACAAATTTTATGGTCACTCGATAAGTATTATTATAAAAAATGCTTTATACATTGGTTGTATGGCTTGATCTTTTTGCCTTACCACCACGGTACGACATAAGAAAAATACAATTTGGTTGGCGAAATCCAGTTAGGCACAGCCATTAACAGAAAATATTAAATTTTATTTGTACTATGTGAAACACTTCATTCCTGCCTTAATTTTCGAAATCCAATTACTTAAGATCAGGCTGTATGGCGTAGTTCCATTGCCTTTCCTTCGTGGAAGAAAATACCTTCTCTCTGTACTATGTGACAGACTTGTCAAAATAATTTCACGTGCGCCATGTTGTTTTTTCTACCTAAAGCCAATTCGAAAATTTTATATGGTATTTTTTCACTAAAAATAAAAAGTGAATTTAAACAAACGAAATTATGCCTAAATGTTCTTCCGGAAAATTCTAAGCATTGTGGTGTAAGCCATATCAAATTCTGTCCAGTAGTTTCGGAGATCTTTCCGGACAAACAGACAAACAAACAAACAAACAAACAAACAAACAAACAAACAAACCAACAAACAAACAATTTTTTTTAAAACTATTCTATCGTGTTCTGCTAATGATTTTAAGGCGACCTGTGTATTTTTTTTCTTAATATTTCGCAATTACAGATTTTTGTACCCCTACGATTTTATTATATACAGGGTGTCTCAGAAACAATGGATAAACCTTTAACTGTTGATAGGTTTCGTCGAGACCTCTGTAATCTCAAATTTTGACTTTAGTAAAAATATCTCGGTTTTCAAGATATTTGATAGTTTATGATTTTTTTAAAAATGCCACTTTTGGTTGGTTTTTAATGTGCCATTTTTACAAATACGGACTTTTTCTGATTCAGGTTTTTTTAGCTTCTAACGGAATAGTTCAGCTATCAATAACAGTGGTTAAAATTGAGCTAGCTAATCACGAAGTGCTTGGAAAAAACAATGTTCCAAAAAAAATTAAACAAGAAATTATTTTTCTTCGTGTTTGGTCTGCTACCATGTAAAAAAAATGTATGACGCTCATCCTGCCCATTATCTTAAAAAAATGCTTAGTTATTCTAGTTTCAAAAAAGGTATGATAAACTTATGCTTAATGTATCTCTGAACTTTTATTACTGCTTGAATAGCAAATGGTATGAAAATTTTAAAAAGATTGTTTGTCGGATTAATTATTTTTCGGATTAATTTTATTCGGTTAATTTAGTTTTCCAGTATTAAGTTTATGCTTTCTTGACTTTCTGACTGGTTGAATAGCAAATAAAATGAAAATTTGAAAAAAAAGGTTTTTTTTCCACTAATAAGCACTTAAAGCTTATTTATTGCAACTTTAGTTAAACGTTTCAGGATGGGTCTTACATTATGTTATCCTTCTAAAAATAGTCACACGCCGTGTTTAATTAGATTTTAAAATTAAATGAATTAGTAAATTTAATAACGTCATTTTTTGTATTAGGTACCCCAACGCACGTCACCCGGACTATCGAGTTTTTGCTCGGGTACATAATTCGTACTGCGAAGGGAGGCTTCCAGGAAGAGGCATTGGTGGTGCAGGGCCAGGAAGACCAGAAAGAAACGACGATGAAGAAGTAGTAGTCCTCGACGAAATAGAAGAAGATTCAACACGTTCTGTGCGTGGAATTGCACGTCGAACCGGCATTAATAGAAGCAAAGTGCATTGCATATTGAAAAAATACCTTTTGCACCCTTTCCATATTCAAAGGGTCCAAACTCTACAGCCTGCTGACTATCCGCGCAGGATTGCATTCTGCAGAATCATGTTAAATAAAATAAGGGAGGACCCGCAATTTTTCAATAAAATTTTATGGACGGATGAATCCTCATGCCGGAGAGATGGATATTTCAACATCCACAATCTACATAGCTAGCAAGTTGAAAACCCACATTTGATGAGGGAAGATCGGTCCCAAGTTCAATTTAAAGTTAACTTGTGGACTGGGATTATTGACGGACAGGTGATCGGGCCATATGAACTTCCAGCTACACTGAATAGTGAATTCACCGAATTTACCTTAATTTTTTACAAAATGATTTACCCGGCATGCTAGAAGATGTCAATTTAGAAGTGAGGCGGAGAATGTGGCTTCAAAATGATGGCTGCCCAGCTCACTACGCAATAGTAGTAAGAAATTATTTAAATCAACACTTCCCACAAAGGTGGATAGGCCGGCTCGGCCCTATTTTATGGCCGCCCAGATCGCCGGATCTAAATCCCTTGGATTTTTTTTATTGGGGATGTCTGAAAGACCTTGTCTACGCGAGGCCAGTATCCTCAATAACAGAGTTGCGTACTCGCATACAAAATGCAGCTGCACACATAAAAACGTCTGGTTACGCGCGCCGCATCAAACTTTCTTTTATAAAAAGATGTAGGGCGTGTATCAGAGCGCAAGGACGCCAATCCGAACATTTATTGTAAATTTAATAAAAAATTAAAATTTCATGTTGTTTTATTTCAAATTCTTTATTCAAACTAAGAATTAATAACTATTCCGAAAAAAATCTTTTTAAAATTTCATACCATTTGCTATTCAAGCAGTAATAAAATTTAAGAGATACATTAAGCATAGGTTATCATACCTTTTTTGAAACTAGAATAACTAAGCATTTTTTTAAGATAATGGGCACGATGAGCGTCATACATTTTTTTTACATGGTAGCTGACCAAACACGAAGAAAAATAATTTCTTGTTTAATTTTTTTTGGAACATTGTTTTTTCCAAGCACTTCGTGATTAACTAGCTCAATTTTAACCACTGTTATTGATAGCTGAACTATTCCGTTAGAAGCTAAAAAAAACTGAATCAGAAAAAGTCCGTATTTGTAAAAATGGCACATTAAAAACCAACCAAAAGTGGCATTTTTAAAAAAAATCATAACCTATCAAATGTCTTGAAAACCGAGATATTTTTACTAAAGTCAAAATTTGAGATTAGAGAGGTCTCGACGAAACCTATCAACAGTTAAAGGTTTATCCATTGTTTCTGAGACACCCTGTATAGAGATAAATATAGAGATAATAAAGAGAAATCAATAAAGTTGAATTTTCGTTCGGGTTGCAAAGCTCTTCGGTGGACCTAGTAGCCTTATTTGATGAAAATCTGTTGAGCTGTTCAAGAGCTATTTGCAAGTAGTATTTCTCGGTCAGCAGGGTGCTCTACTTTCAGGAAAATTTGCTATTGGTTAGTTTACCATAGCGGTTCCCCGACGCGATGAATAAAATAAAACTAAGAAATATTTTTACTTTTCAGAGGGCATTTTTATGTACCTATATGTCGGTTTTTTTTGTTTTTATACAGGGCGTCCCACAGCAATGCCACATTTAATATTGTACCTTTAATATTGTTTGTAGAAAGTACCTTTAATATTGTAGATAGAAAACTTTACTGATAGTAGAGATGTTGATATAGTAGAAGATATTTTGGAAATAAAATGATTTATTATTATTATTTAGACTTCATTTTGATATAAACCAAACTGCATTCACTGATTTTTAAATAATCGCCTGTCGGAAAATACAGAATGTTTATTTTCGTAATTTTACCGGGTTTGATTCCCGGTAAAGTTATGAAAATAATCATTCCGTCTTTTTATGATACCGATCGTTAGAGTCGAGCACAGGGAAGAAATCTCTCTAATAAACATAACCTCAAAACTTGAGGACGCCCATAAAATCTAACAGAGTACCTTACTCAAAATGAGACAAGACGAAATACTTACAAAGGTATAGGGTTCATTTATTCAAGTTTCGCAAAGGAAAACGTCGATAAAGTGTCGATGTCGATGTGTTTTTTCAATGAATTTGTGTCGATTAATTTCTTTATAAGAGAAACTCTGAAAAAAATTTTTGTTTGTTTGTCTGTTTGTCCGGAAAGATCGGTGAAACTACCGACAGAATTTGATATGGCTTACACCACAATGCTTAGAATTTTCCGAAAGAACATTTAGGCATAATTTAATTTTTTTAAATTCATTTTTTATTTTTAGTTAAAAATATCATATAAAATTTTCGAACAATGCGTAGGTAGAGAATCAACATGGCTGGCGCACTAGAAAAATGAATAAAAGAATAGTGCAAAGAAAAATATCTTATGCTTCTGAGAGAAAAATTAAATCTTTTCTGTTAATGGCGGTGCCCATTTGGATTTTGCCAACCAAGAAGTTTAGACGTTTCAATTGTCTTTTTCCTATGTATTACCGTGGTAGTAAGGCAAAAGGATCAAGCCATACAACCTCAAATATATTATTTGTAGGTTGGTTTAATTCTTGACCAATTTTCACGAAACCAGTACAATTTTTGAAATTTTGAAAAGTGAAGCGAGATCAATACCCTTTTCAAGGTATTTTGAAAGGTGTTATATGTTTTTGCACACATATGACTAAAGAATGAAACTCTTTCATCCATTGAATCGAATAATATTGATAATTAAAAAAAATATCTGACTGCAATGGTTCTGGGTTACGCGTAGAGGGATTACGGTACTCTTGATCCTAATGTCTAAAATGACGGATCACTTTTTTTTGAATCCACCCAAGCAACATGGATATCGAATGAAAGGACCTAAAGCGTAGAACACATTGAACCTAACAACGTTGAACTAATTCGACATGACCGCCGATAAAATTTCGTTTCCAAACCCAGCAATATGGGTATCAAATGAAAGGCCTTGATGAGTAGAGCACTATGAACCTGGCATCATTGACGTAAATTCAACATAGCGGCTGCTCAAAAAAGGTAGATAAAAGTTAGTTTCCAAACCTAGCAATACCGGTATCAAACGAAAGGCCTTGAACAGTAGAACATTATGAACTTAGGAAAATCGCCCTAAATTCAACATGGTCGCGCGGTAAAAAAACGGATAAAATTTCGTTTCCAAACCTACCAATATGTGCATTAAATGAAAGGCCTTAGTTAGAGAGTAGGGCATTAAGAACCTAGGAAAATCGCACTAAATTCAACTTGGCAAAAAAGGCGGATTAAAGTTGGTTTTCAAACCCAGTAATATAGGTATCAAATGAAAGGCCTTGAATAGTACCTAGGGCACTACGAAAAGTTGAAACTTTATGGAATGAAATGGAGGAAAAATACCTAAGTGATATTGGATTTTTTGTCATCTTAAAATTTTAGAGACAATGTTTATTAAGGTTTTGATCTACTTTATCGACCAGTGTCATAAAATACAGGATGTATGTTTTCTTAATTTAAAATTCTGTCAATGCTGTTTGGATTGTTTAGAAAATCGAAATGAAGTCTTCTTGGCTGGCAAAAGCTAGTTCAATGTATACAGCGATCACAGATTTTTATCTATACTAATATTATAAAGAGGAAAGATTTGATTGTTTGTTTGTTTGTATTGAATAGGCTTCGAAACTACTGAACCGATTTTGATGAAAGGTGGTATAAGGATAGTTCGACACCAGAGGAAGGACATAGGGTAATTTTCCTAGGAAAAAAATCCACGGGAAAACAAAAATAACGCGGGCGAAGCTGCGAGCGGAAAGCTAGTGATATATAGTTAGTCATCACCTTGTCGTCACCGACAGAGAGAAGATAATCACTAGTCACAGAGCTTCGTTCGTCGCATGGACTGTCAAAACGGGTGCCATCGTGGTCCTTTGCAACGGGGCGGAATC
Source organism: Schoenobius gigantellus (assembly GCA_963935595.1). NCBI lineage: Eukaryota > Metazoa > Arthropoda > Insecta > Lepidoptera > Crambidae > Schoenobius > Schoenobius gigantellus. The sequence continues at coordinate 28,811,887 of OZ012554.1, forward strand.
ACAAGGAAGTTGGCGTAACCTTTTGAATCCCCAACAGCTAGAACAATCACCAATTGATCGAACTCCACTCATAATTTATTTCACTGAATACCAACTTCGCCCGCGGATAATTTAGCCGAGCTGCCAGTGATTTCATTTAACGATATTGGGAAAGTTTCAATAGTTCCCGTCGCGGTAATGGCATCTTAATGAGTTTGTCGTGTAAATATCGTATTATCACGTTTATTATGGTCTGCCTAGTTATTTTCTGGTTTATTATCGCGAATTGAGTTTCTTTTAGCTTGACAATGTAAGTATTTTTATATAAATTAAATGGCCGCTTTGAAATATTACAGTCAAAGGCTGTAAATGAAATACAAGATTCAGGTCATATTCAAAAACCTTTATTCAAAAATACAGATTTTTACAGGGATTTATTGATATTGAAAGCAAACCTATAATAAAATAAATATACTTACATATTTACTGCATATTGTTTTTGAGATGTCGATACAGATCTAACACCATGTAAACTATGACAGGCAATAATGAATTTGAATTTGATTTGTAGTGTAGATCAGAAAAAAACAATTATGGTTTATAGTGCGCGGTGAAAATTAAGTTTTAGTTTTAGAAACATTGTATGTTTTATATAGAACTTTGCATTTTCTTTCAAATAATCCGCCTGAGACAATTTTTTAAAATGATTTTATTAATTTTTCAATATTGTAAGTCTTTAAATTTAAAAAAATCTAGGGTATATTGTTAATTGTATGTACCTAATAATTCTAATATTTTGCTTGCTCACTTGAAAAGAAAAACAAAAAACGTTGACTCTGCACCAGACCGAAAATTGGGAGAACATTTACGAAGACAATTTTTTTTGTAATCATTTTTTTATACAATGAAGATAGCTAACAAGCAGGCTGCCTACTTGATGGTTAGCAGCTACGAGTACCATCTACATGTAGTTCCTGAAGGATTTGCACATATGCCCCTGCAAAGGACCTTGATGTTTCCAGCTACCTATATACCCAGTATTTTCACTGCTTGTCTTATCTTTCATACCGTAACATAGCAAGCAATGCCGTTGCTTGGGGGCAGAAGTAGGTAAGTAGAGAATCTGCGCGGTGACTCTATATTTCTACCAATGTATCTAAAGTGTGCCAGTAGGCACACTTTGGATACACTGTGGATACAGTGTTAGCTTCACGTCACAGAATATAATGACATGCGTTGTTGATGTTTTCCGTTGGCCATAGGTGGTGGCACGCAGAATTTTCAAACTGAACATGATCAGTTCGATGAACATAAACAAATTTCTGCAAAAAAAATGTCCGACACGATTTGGTACATTAATAACATAAACGTTTCACTTAGTTTTACTTTTTTAGACTTTGCTGCTTAGTTCATCATCAAATCTACTCATCGCACAAGTTAATTTATTACAGTAGAATCTATCAATAATATTATAAAATAAACACTTAATTCACTGTCTAGTACGTAGTTGCTGCTTCGTATAAATAAGTAGCCTGACCTAAGTGCGCTCAGGTCTGGCGGATAATTTGCATCCATTTTGTATTCTGTCGCGTTAATAACCGAGTTAGCTGCTGCTGTTGCGGTAGCTCTTAGGTTACATTTTGCGCTTACAATATTAGGTTCAGTATTCCTATTGTAAATAATTTAATTTGGATCAAGCGTAGTTTCGTGTTTTAATAATTTGACTGTAGGTATATTTGGTGTAACAAATAAGGATAAGCAATATTTGAAAATGTTCTCTAAATAGGTTTTCGTTCGCAGCATCGCCCGCATCTATTTATTTCATTTTGCCAAAAAAATATAAAAATCTAGAGTGAAATAAAAAAACACACTTTCAGTTTTAGCACGGTAATAGTATATACAGTACACCGACTTAATAGAAACGGTCGAAACACGCGCTGTGCCTACGCGCCTCGATCTGGGATCACACTCGGATTGCAATTCGCATAGCTACGGGTACAAGGGCAGTCACGAATGCAGTTCGCCGCAGGGCATACGCTCGAGTCAAACCACGGTAATAGTGTATTACCGTGTGTGATCAAACGGAGCGCACGGTCGGTCGCGGGAGCGTAAAGCTCCCACGGCGCGTGTTATTACAGGCCCGACCGGAACGCGCCACGCCTGTGGATGCTTGTGCGTCTGAAGCCGGGGTCCCACGGCGCGTGTTATTACAGGCCAGACCGGATCGCGCTATCGCGGGCCACCATTGACGTATACATCAATGGTGGCCCGCGATAGGGCTGCTCGCTTAAGCCGGGGTCCCACGGCGTGCTTTCTCACAGTCACAGGCCAGATCGCGCCAAGCCAGACCAACAGGCCGTGGGAACCTATACACGTTTTGATTGACGTTTATATACGTCAATGCGGGCCAGCGATGCCGAGCGGCCGTAGGTATAAAATTTCAAATAGGGGCCGAGTCGACATACTGTATATACTATTACCGTGGTTTTAGTAGGTTTTAGCCTGTAATTTCTTCTCATTTTACGCGTTGAGCGGGGAAGGACGCTGTAACACTAGTCGCAACTCGCAAGCGTTCAGAGGGTTGAGGTATCCGATATTTCGGCATTTCACCCAAGGAATCCGCATAACATCTTGTTCTCAACCCCGTTATACAGAATTGTTTTGGGGTCAGTCTGCAAAATTTACTATATTTACATATGTACTCATTAATATTGTAGTGCGCTACGTTTGACTAGTACTATGTATGCAGCGGCTGCGGCATCATACCATTGAGTGCAACTAGAAACACCAGCACATGCAGTTAAAAACAAAGCACTGGCAAATAAAAAAATAAAATTGAAGTGTCTGTTTGTAATGTCAAAATAACAAGTTTTTACTAAATGGGTATAAATGTATATCGGGTACCAATCTATACAAATAAATAAAATTGAAGTGTCTGTTTGTAATGTCAAAATAACAAGTTTTTATTATATGGGTATGAATGTATATCGGGTAGCAATAACAAAATACAATTTAATTTTTTTTTGTCTGTCTGTTTGTTCCCGCTAATCTCCGGAACGGCTGGACCGATTTTGACGGGACTTTCACTAATAGATAGCTAATTATATGTATAAGATATAACATAGGCTACTTTTTATCAAGATCTTAAAAAATGCCTACAAAAATCAAAATGCTGCCAAAAGTTACTATTCCACGCGGACGAAGTCGCGGGCACAGCTAGTTAATAATAAAAACAAACGCGTTTTTTGTTTAACATATTTATTACAAAGTTAAAAATATCCACAGCACTGCGGTGCTTGTTATGACCGCAACCTACCCCCCTGCACTTTTTCGATCTACATTCATTCTTAAGTATGTATATTATCAACATTTGTTAGATTTCGAGTTAGATGAAATTCCAAAAATAACTTCATATATTTATTTTTATCGTAAAACATATTTTTTAAATGATACTGATTGCATGGAAGAAAAATGCGCACTCTTTCAAAAATAGCCCCGTATAAAAAAAAATGATAACCACCAAGTGTGGTCAGAATTGATCTAAATCCCAGTTCCTAACTTGCTCTCCACCGTCGCTTCAGGCCTCTAATGCGAAAAGTTCTGGAATAGACGCGCGAGCGTCCTCTGACCGTTCCCCAACTTTGGCGTAACTCAAATAACAGCACTTCTGCAATGCACTGGAAATATTAGTGTCTGCATTGTCTCTGATTTGCATAGAATATGCATCGACACGTAAAATAATGGCTGAACGAATAATGTATACGGAAAGGTAGTAATCATGATACTGTGCGAGGCTAAAGAACAAGTGACAATCCTATTTGCTACGAGAGATTAAAGGTAGATGTTATGGTTTTAGCTTCTGTTCCAATTCGGAAGTGCAGGAATTATAGGAAATTTATTTCTTTTTTCAAAGTTATAGGGAACTTCTTAGAGTATCCAATCAGTTGATTCAAATAGTTTAAATCTATGGTACCTAATCGTGTGCTTTTTTGTTGCTAGAACTCAAAATGCATAGATAAGTATATCAAGAATCCTCTAAATTCTTTGTGTCAAGTTTTTGTTTCAAAATGAAGTAGAAGTTCTTTTTATACAACAAATTGGCAAACAAGCATACTGCCCACTTGAAGGTAAGTGGTAACAGTCACCAATAATACATGTGGCTCTTGTGGGATTCGCAGCGAAACTGCAACCCCTACAAGAACCACAGTGTACGTTGCCAACTTGTGAATTCAGATGTAAAGTCACGGCACCCAGTAATTTCACTGCTATATCTCACCATTCAAACTGAAACACAGCAATGCTAGCACTGCTGCTTTGCAGCAGAAATAGGTAAGACGGAGGTACCCAAGCAAACGACCCAGGTACTGAGTCTCCCTCCTATCTTATGAAATCCCCACTAACGGGAGACGGCTAAATCACCCCCTGCCTGGGGAGTGGGTGGCTGATATGGTGAATGTTATGAATGTCAATAAAGTGAACTTACAGGCCACTGCTGGGCAAAGAATTTCTTCAAGAGGTGGGAACTGGGAATTGAGCCGTCTTCTACCATGCTGGCTGCCACTAGGAGCTCAAGCCTCCCGCCCAAACTAGTGCATTTTACTTTCAAAATAAGTACCTACATACTTCTTAATACGAGTATGTGAAGCTGGGGCAGACAGCGTCAAAGAAGGACAAATAACTAATTTAACAACTACAATCATGAATACCTACACAGTAGAACAGAGGTAGGTATTGCATAATTTTGCATCCTGATCTCACCACGAGTTATTCTTGGTTTGTCTGTTGAATTTTAATTTGCTTCCACCGTAACTTCAAGCATGATAGCGCAAACGATTCTTAAGTTGTTTTTATTATTCATGTTTCACATCAAATACCGAATATAACTAAGTACGAAAGAAATAACTATGTAATTATGTACATCACCTAACCATGAAATACTTCTTAATATTAACTGTCACAATTCACAATATTGGAATTATTAAAAGTAAGATGCATAGTTATCTTTGGAACATTTATATTTATTTGAGATTGAATATTAGATGATGTAGATGGGCTATTAGATTGGTCAACCGAACACATTTTAAATCCAAGCTAGTACGAGTAATTTGACATAAACAACCTTTTTAGATACTCGTAAAATGACTATTCAAGACTTAACTGTATGTGTGACCTCTACCTTCTCATTGTCTGTGCCTACATGATATTAAAAAATAAAACAAAAGCAGTGTTGCAATTTTAAATACTTCTCCAAGATGTGTGAGCTGAATTCGCTCATCGATGGATCCGTGTAAACTTATCTAAGTATACTCGTATAAGTATGTTCCTAACTACTTATTTACGGTTTTCAAAGTTTTCCTTGTGCTATAAGATCGCGCTTTTTGGCAAAATTCATGATTCTACGTCAACCTATGGTTTTTCTTACTTAACTTTAACTTCAGCTCCAGACTGTAGAGCATATGTATTCTGTGCTGTAGAGCTGGGAGCTCCTGAAGATGCCCAGGGAACCCCGCAAAACACGGAGCAAAACCCCCGCATTGACACCTGTGGCGGAGGTTCTTTCCCCTCTTGAGAAGACCGGAGGCGACGACCCAACGCTCACTATCACCAAGCGAATAAGTCGCGCTATAAACATAACATTGTGACAGAAAAGTCATCTGATTTAAAGGGACCTTTGTAATGAAAATAAATTAGGTGGCTAAGGATCCACGGGAGGACGCCAAAATGCTTGCAGCGGGTACTGTCTCAGATGAGACTGCGCGCTTGCAACAAGCGAACTTCCATCTGGAAATGAAATTTAAGGTCCGGAAAGATATCTCGGAGCTGGAAGCGAGGATGCAGGACCTCCAGAGGAGGAGTCATCACCCCCTCCAACTCCAGCCAACACCCGGATGAGACCTTAGTTCCAAGTCCAAGTAGCACCGAGGAGCCAGAGAAAAGGTTATGGGGCGCATGGTTGCACGACCCCATGCCAGACTAAAAGGCCTAGAACATGAACGAAGGGCCGAGTCAACTTTCGTTCCCACGATGAGCTCGGAGGCGGACACTTCTGCCACATCTGCAGCTCGGATGACCGTAAGAAAAGCGTGCTTTCTGCACGGATATAGCGGCTCCCGCCAAATAAGGCAGGCCCCCAAAATGAGAGGAAATCCGCTGTGGAGAAATCTGCAGCGAAGGAGCCACACTACACAGAGTATCTATTGGCCGTAAACATCGCACGGATAACTATACCACTACTAAAACGACGGAAATGCTAGTTTCAGCTGGGTGATTTTGTAACTCATCGGCAATCGACTATCGTATAGATTTGATAATTCTGTTTGATTAAAATTGATTTTTAATATGTTTAACATTTTATAATGTCATCGTCTGAATGGTCGTGGTATATTTGTTGAATAAATCAACCAATACTTAAAGCTAATGAATTTAATTCCGCTTTTCTTCATTAAGTCATCCAATCTGGTAACGATTGCCGATCAGTCGATGAGTTACAAAATCACCACCCTGGACTGGATGATTCCATTCAGCTGAAAGAGTCAACGGAGGCACTCTCAAAGTCCGGTGAGTGCGAGGTCGACGAAGTCCGACTGGGGGAAATCCGCCAGGGCCGTTACACTATGAGGACGGCGTGTGTTTGCTGCCCCGCATAGGAAGATGAAAAATAGCCCTAGTAAAGAAGCTATTGGTTGGTTGGTTCGCCGTGAAGGTGAGGCTCCTCCAACACCGAGAGATGCGGTGCTTCAGGTGCCTCTAAACGGGGTACCTGACCTGAGGTAACCCTTTGAGGTCACCCTTTTTGGGAATTGGGTGGACGTGAGCAATCTTCCACGAAGATGGAACCCTATTGTTCTGATAGGAAAGGCGGTAAAGGCGCGTTAGTACGGGGGTCAGCTCAGGGGCGCACGTCTTCAGCACCACTGCTGGGATGCCATCCGGCCCACTCGACTTATGGACGTTCAGGAGCTTAAGCTCCCGCCTGACCGCACGTTGTGCAATACGGATTTCAGGCAGGGAACTTTCACACCGAGAGATGGTGGGTGGTGTGGCTCCCCCATCGTCCATTGTCGAGTTAGAGGCAAAGAGTTCAACCAGGAGATTGGCCTTCTCTTTTGCGCTGTGGGCCAGGCTGCTATCAGCTCTACGCAGTGGTGGGAGATTGGACTGGCAGAAATTACGTTGCGCAGCTTTGGCCAGCGACCAAAAAGCACGACTCCCACTGGGATAGCTTCCTAGTCGCTCGCCAACCCTGGCCACGTGTTCCGCCTTGGCTTCAGCAATAGCCTTCCTGTTGGATCTGGAAGCAGCGTCTCTGCGTGCTCTATCGGCTCTTTAACGGAGAGTGCTCTGAGGAACTGTTTGCAATGGTGCCCTCTTCACCTTTTTACCATCGCACCACCCGCCATCGCAGTAGAGTTCATCCATATTACCTGGAACCAATCTCGTCTAGTACAGTTCGGTTTCAGCGTTCATTCCTTCCACGTACGTGTAGGCTCTGGAACGAACTCCCAGCTGCGGTGTTTCCTCACCGCTACGATATGTCCTTCTTCAAACGAGGCTTAAGAAGAGCATTTCTCTCCAGATAGGCAGTGACAGAACTGTGCCCCTGGAATTGCAGATGTCCATGAGCGGTGGTTACCACTTAACATCAGGTGGGCCACTGGCTCGTCTGCCACCGTTAGCAATAAAAAAAAAAAGACCCATTAACTTTTTTTAACAAATATCAGCATTTACTGCACTCTAACTCTTGTAAATGATTTTATAATTTTGTTAAATAAATTAATGAATATTTTTTGATTGTGTCGATATAGTTTCGATTTTTTTCACAGTCAAAAGTTACCGTAGATCCGAGTACTTATTTGATGTTTTCAGTTTGATATCTCTAAGCGCTTTTGAGAAAAAGGTCTTAAAAAACAGAGGGACAGATGGACCGACGAACAGACAGACTACGAAATGAATCTATAAGGGCTTTTGTTCTTTTTCCTTTTGAGGTACGGAGCCGTAAATTGAACAAAATGCCCCAAGTACGAGTATTTTAGCTTACATGAGCCGCGAAAAGTTTAAGCTACATCCCAAGTAACACATAAAGGCTGAATACTAGATGAATAGGAGGATTCTTGTGTACTAACAGCTGAATAAAGTTACTGAATAAAAGCTGAGTAGCATACTAGTCAGCCACTACACTGCTTAAATGGGCACAAATTATTGAGCCTAAAGTTCACATTGCTGAATAACTGCGTTATAATAACGTAATAGTAGCAGTATTAGGTGTAACAAGGTGTTAAAGGCCAAATAGTAGCAAATTAAGGTACCACTAGTTACACTTTATTCATACTATATCGTACACGTACGCTTTTAAATATCAGTAATAAAGCTTATGGTTCAGATTGTACTGTTAGAGCATACCTCCTACAAAATACTTCGAACTGTTTTGATCAAACAGTTATTGTTTTTTATAGGAGGTACGTAATTAATGAAAGTGACAGATTGAAGTGAGAGAATGCAAACAGTTTTTCTGGTAGCGGTACACAGTTTTGATAATATCTTCATGAAAAGCTATTGGTATTTTAAAATTACTGTGAATAACGGTTAGCAACGGTTATGTTAATAACGGTTTTATTAAGCTCAAAGTGTGAAATAAGGCCACAAGTGATTCAATATACAGCATTCTGTGTTACTTGGGATGTTATGTTACTAAAATTAAATCGAATATACTCGTACTACAGAACAATGTAAAATAGAAAATAGAAAAATAAGCTAAAAATATAACGAAATTAAGATGCAAGATGTCACCGACTCCATTAAGCTGAAACCGAACAATGGAAGAATATATAAGTGCGTAGCCGTAGGCCACATTATCAGTGCCCACAGCAAAAGGAACGCGAAATACAAAGCCCTGTCATTGTCTTTTTATCGCACTCCCATTTCTTTCTGTGCGAGGACAAAGAACTCTTCCTTCGCAAGCCGGTGATCGATATCAGATTACTTTGTTCCAATTAAAACTTCCCATTACATTGTATTTGCCTTGTTATATTTTTTTTGTTCGTTTCGACATTAACTGAATGTGGATTTCTTGTCCTGACCTCATTCGATGCTCCCATTTCAGAACGCCTAATTAGAGTTCAATTTCGGAACTAGATTCAACTTTATTAGCATCACCTAATCTTAGTTGGTGACGGTAAACTTTGAGGTTTTGAATAATCCCTTGTATCAGTAATTCAGTTGTTAGTCCGGTTGACCGAACTGATGAGACTTCTTCATCTCAGTATTTGTACCAGTAGTTGGGTTGTTAGTCCAGTTGACCGAACTGATGAGACTTTTTTATCTCAGTAGTACCAGTAGCTCGGTTGTTAGTTCGGTTGAACGAACCGATGAGACTTTTTCATCTTAGTAGTTTGGTTGTTCGCGTCATCTGGACTGTATTCCGTGCATTCCGTTCCATCATAAGTTCCGAAGCATCGACCAGGATATTTTGTTATGAAATTTCTTGTGTATATTCAGTAGGTCTGAGAATAGGCCCTAAACTATTTGTTAAACCCCTAAGTGGGTGTTTTTTCTTGAAAATTATTATGGCGGAACGTAGTTCGTGGGCACAGCTAGTATTAAATAACATTTAAAGAAAATCATAATTTTTATTTTCTTAGTGTTATCTCTCGCAATCAATGTACGCGTTCTGTATGTCGCTTTTCTTTGCCCATTCATATCGCGCTCGCGCGCTCGCTTATACTCGTAACTCGTTTAAATCTACCTACCAAGCCACCAAATGGCCGGGTCAAATTAATTATTGACGGGGACACCGGGACATAATGCTACAAACCGGGACATGTGCTAGTGTGTCAGCCCTACTGTAGAATCGCCATATGAGTAGTTCGGTGATGCTATGGGATGCAAGCCAACCTCAGTTGGGAGAGGTCCAGCCTATTGCGCCCAGCGGTGGGCGTATTTCATTAGATGATGAGTTACGAGAGAGAGAGAGAGAGGAAAGGAAATCTCAGAATTGATTTAATTCCGTTCAAGAAATGGTCCGATATTTTCAGACGTGTATCATGGAATGCTCTTGCTCAAGCTCCAATACGATTAAATGCTGATGGATGCCGACGTCGTAGACCAGATGACGCCACTTCCCTGTCTTTTAGCCTGATAGTTCGAGACTTGAAAAATATACACCCATCCTTTTGATGGAACCGCCACCTGAATATTTAACACCCCACCAACACAATATATTCTCACAATTGAATTTTGCAATTCGTTCCGAGAATCGAATGCGTTGTTGTCTGGCGGGAAGCTGTTATAGAAATTTTTCGATGCAATGTTTCGCAGCAATAAAAGAAAACTTAACTTTTTAATAAGAACAATGAAAGTTTAGGTTTCTAGTTTCTCATTTAGTTTGATGAAAATTATGTAAATACTAATTTAATCGTATTGTTTCCACTTCTATTCTCTATATTTATTAATTCCATTACACATTCACTTTCGCGTCTCTATCACTTGTATGCTGATGATTTGCAGATCTACACGCAAGCAACATTATCAAATCTCTCACATGCTATCGCTGAAACTAACAGCGATTTCAAGTTCATTGACAACTGGAGTAAATCATATGGACTTATCATTAATCCTACATAATCTCAAACATTATTATTGGCAGTCCGTATTTTGTTTCAAGGACTGATTATAGTTTGTTGCCAGCGGTAGTATTTGACGGTACTATTGTTCCTTTTAGCAAATGTGTTAAAAATTTAGGTTTAGTTTTTGATCAGGGGCCCAATTCTGCTAATAAGTTATAGCCGAATCAAAACTGAACCGTTGCAATCGACCAATCAGAACGCTACATTATCACGTCATCGAACAGTTGAATGAAATAAAGGGTTTATTATTATTAATCGTCGTCGTTATCAATATGAGTCATCATTTCAGCCAAGAGACGCCCACTGTGGACATAGGCCTCCGTCAGGCATCTCGAAACTGATCGGACCTGAGCCTCCCGCATCCAGCGTCTTCCTGCGACCTTAAATAAATATTGTATGCCCGACAGGGATTAATGAATATATTATAGTAATAATAAAAAACTACTAGCATCAAGAGATGAATGAAAATACTCAATGGTTTAAGAATATTCCATTTTTCAATGAATTAACATTGTCGAAAAAACCATAAAAATTAAGAGCCTTAATTTAAAATCATGCAAACGAACCGAGAGCCGTAAAGGCAGCTATACAATTTCACGTAATTAAAGTTTAGAATTACAGGAATCCGGAGCGCTGGCGGACGGCAGGAATATTTGCAAAGCCAGTAGGCGGGTGCTAGCTCTCAAAAGTAAAAAAAGAAAACAGTTTAGTTTTTGTCGCGATGTTTATTGGCGTACTTATAATATGTACCTCTACATTAAACTCGCTTACGTTTGCAGCTGCAAGTGAAACCCAGATTTTCTTAGATTTTTACAAGCGGCTTTCACGAGAGGGATTACCTATCAACAAGTTTTCAGGGAGAATATGTGACGCCCTATGTAGTAAAGAAGGTAAGGTTTTTAATTAAGTTATATGGATTACACTTATGGGGATTGGCAGCTTACGTTAAAAGTATTTTACTGATACAGAAGGTAGTAATTCGCGCCATCTATAATTTACGGGCTAGAGACTTACTCAGAGAATTAACAAAAAAAAAATTAGCTTGGGACAATTTGGTTCATGTATATTGTTCTTGCTTATGTAAGGTATTTGTTTTATTCATAATTAGAATTTACCCTCTCAGTCTAAGAATTACGATTACTAGAAAGACGGCTACTCGTCTGGATGCTGATCCCGGATTCTACAGCTTTCTTCAGTCTATAGCCGCAACGTGACGTGCTACAAGTACTTGTGATTCTTTACGTACCGTACAGTACAGTGCGTTAGTAAAGTTCTACATCGCTGTCTCGGCTGGCTTTCTGGACGGGACTGGTCGTTCATCACCGCATCCACCTTCGAAGGCAGTTGAGGGCGAGTGATGGGAGCGCTGCAGCTCGTGAGCCCGGTGCCGTGACTGCTCACGATAGAAGCGTCGTAAAAGCGTCGAATAAACGAACGTATAAATTCAAAATTTGAAAACACATTGGTATGTGGGGTGGTGCGAACCACTACCATCCGATTGGAAGGCGACGTCCTTACACACTAGGTAGGTACGTCATCGACGCTTCGAATTGTATCTTGAGAAAATTAAACAACATTGTGTTGGGTTCACTCACAATCCGGTACGAAAACAAGAGGTGACATCCGTATTACAAGACAATTCTTTTACCATAATCTTTCCTTAAGCCTAAGGAAAATATTTTCTTAAAAGTCGGTATTACGAGTCATTCCTCTCTCAATTCTAACTACACATTGCCTTTAGGCAAAATATGAAGTGTGATGTACACAGAATCAATTCTATCACAGACGGTATTGGCGGGATTTCCGATTGTTTGCAGGAGCAGATATGCCAACCAATGGCAATTTCATCAAGTACCGTTTCTTTTCTGGAACGGTACAAAAGGGTTGAACCTGTCTATAGACCGACGACGAGACCAGTAACCGGGGGCTTTTGTAGGCGTTATCAAATGCCTCAACGTACTCTGAATAACTAATAGGTAGATTCAGTTAAATCATCCATCATGAATCATTATCATCATCATCATCATTTCAGTCAAGAGACGCCCACCGTTGGACATAGGCCTCCGGCAGGGATCTCCAAACCGCTCGGTCCTGCGCCTCCCGCATCTAGTGGATTTCCGTAACCTTCACCAGATCGTAGGTCCACTTCGTGGGGAGCCGACTAACTTTGCGTCTCCCGGTTCGCAGTCGCCGCTCAAGGACCTTTCCGCCTCAACGGCCGTCGGTCTTGCGAGCTATGTGTCCAGCCCACTGCCGCTATAGGTTTGCAATTATTTGGGCTATGTCGGTTATTCTAGTTCTTATACGGATTTCATCACTTTTGATGCCATCGATGTAGATTCAACTTTTTTCTTCTACTTGTGTCTACAGTCATCTTAACTATAGTTAGGATATGCACATACAAGGCAAAATATGTTGTCTTCCAATTAGAATTGTCATTTTAGGGTTTCGTACCACAAATGGAAAAACGGAACCCCTATAGGATCACTCGTATCACTGTCGGTCTGTATGTCACAGTCCATTTGCTTTGAAACTTTTTAAACATTGGGACCACTTTTGGGGGGTAAATTATATATTTTTAAAAACTATATCGTGTGCCATATCAAATGAAAATGGCTTAAGGTGAGAATTTCAAATATATTTTTTATAATTTCTAACATATACCTATTTTGAAGTTGTTTACGAAAATCAGCGAAAATTGACCATTCCCCCTGTATCTTCGAAACTATTCTTTTTCGAATCTTCTAAACTATTCTTATATCTTCGAAACTATTCTGCTTCAAATTTTGAAAATATACAGCAAATAGTTATTTCTCTATAGATTACAGGTAAACCTATAAGAAGTCTATAGTATTTAAAATAACATAGGAAATTTCAGATATAAATAAATTATATGTTCTTCTCTAGTTCTTCTAAGGATCTCATCATTTCTGATGTGATCACGTAGAGAAACCCCGAGTATACCCCTCTCCATTGCCCTTTGAGTGACTTTGATCCATCTTATGAGACCCATTTTAAGCAGCCACGTCTCAGTTCCGTACGTCATCACTGGCAACACGCACGAATTGAAGATTTTCGTCTTGATACACTGTGGCAGATGGGCCGAGAATATGCTGCGTAGCTACTAACTTATGTTACCGACAGCCCAAAGAATTGCAAACCTTAAGTAGCAGTGGGCAGGACACATCGCTCTTAGGACTGTCGGCCGTTGGATGGGGTGGAAAGGTCCTCGAGTGGAGGCCGCGTACAGGGAGACTCAGTGTTGGTAAGCCCCCCCTCACAAGGTCGACCGACAATCTGGTGAAGGTCGCGGGAAGTCGTAGTATGGAGATCCTTGGGGGAGGCCTATGTCCAACAGTGGGCGTTTCTTGGCTGAAATGATGATAATGATGATGATATGTTCTTAAGTAATCAACGTAAGGAACCTTCTTCACGCGAGTTTAACTCGCACTTATTCAGTTTTTTGGTTTTAATTGTAAATTAGTGCCTGTAAAGAGCTTGTTTTTTTTTCATTCCAAACGCATATCTCGATTTAGGTCATTGTAGAACGACAACTATATCCCCAGAGTGGCTGAAAATAAAATAGTTGGAATGCCTTTGCACGCGCTCAGCCGTTGATTGTGTTTGGCGTGCCTCTCGGTTTGACGAGCTTAAGTTGGTGTTGCGTTTTTACAAACATGCAAGGGTATAATTGAAATCGTGTGACGATTTTTGTAGCAGTGTGGCTTTATGCCACTATGGCAAAATCATCACGGCCTTGACAAGTGACGACACGGTTAGCGTAGAGGTCGAGCTTAGATCATTTAACCTATGTATGTATGAATGCTCTAAGAGGTCGAGTGATCGCCTACTGCGCAACGGGTTCCGCGGGTTCGAATCCCGTACGGAACAAATATTTCGTACGGTCTACAGAAATTTGTTCCGGTCTGGGCGTATGTGCATGTGATAATGTTATGTTCGTAACTGCACCCATGACAGGAGAAAATTCTAGTATGGGGTGACGTTAAAAAAAAGTATTATTCGGATACTTAACTTATTATTTATTTACGTTACACATTCTGTATCGAACGGCAATGTATGGGATGGGTTCGTGATGTGAGTTCATTCCCATACCTTATTTCGTTTCTATCCTAATAATAACTGTTTTTTTTTATATTCAGTTTATTTTTCTTTTACACACGTATCCTTAAGTGTTTCAAGGTTTTGACATCTAAAAAATAAGAAGAAAGAATAAGTATTTCAAGGTAAACCACAAAAACACTGAATCAAAAAATAGTAACAATAAAATATACCTTACGTCACGGTAACATCAAAATTAAACTCAAACACCATTTTTTATTGCGAGCTAAGTGTACATTAAGGTCTTAATAATATAAAATATACTTTTCAACACACTTGCTCGTAAAGGGGATTTAATTTTACCGGTTTTAAATACATAAATCAGCTCATAAAACACGCGTGTATTATAGCCGAAGCACGCATTACAGAGTCCGGCAATGCTGCACTTGCCGGCCGCGTCAGTAATGTACTCTATTTTTTTAAAAGCTAGAGGTAATATAAAAGACATCATCAAACGATTATTTTCATAGCATTTTTTAGCAGTTTTGGTGGTTCAGTTTTTGTCTACAATGATTTGTGTATTTATTCCAAAAATAAAGTTTATTAAGTATTTTTCCTCACAAGTGTGTTGAAAAAGATCGTACGATATACTTATATTGGTTATACACACTCGGCTCCATTACGCCCTCGCCTACGGCTCGGGCTGAAATTCCGTTCGTGGGTCCAACAAAACGTACTTTATATCGTAATGTACTCCGGCAATGCTGCACTTGCCGGCCGCGTCAGTAATGTACTCTATTTTTTTAAAAGCTAGAGGTAATATAAAAGACATCATCAAACGATTATTTTCATAGCATTTTTTAGCAGTTTTGGTGGTTCAGTTTTTGTCTACAATGATTTGTGTATTTATTCCAAAAATAAAGTTTATTAAGTATTTTTCCTCACAAGTGTGTTGAAAAAGATCGTACGATATACTTATATTGGTTATACACACTCGGCTCCATTACGCCCTCGCCTACGGCTCGGGCTGAAATTCCGTTCGTGGGTCCAACAAAACGTACTTTATATCGTAATGTACTATTACAGCTTAGAAAGTTACTCTTTTCAGGTATTGCTACATATTTTAGTTGTCATTAAATTAATTTATATTATTTCATTTGAATTGCATTACATTTTAGTTTATTACGATCACACGCACTACTGTGAATTCAACATTTTGACTAACGAAATGTACCTATGTAACGCCTCGGCAATTAAAGGTAAATCTTAAATATTTATTTCATTGAGTAAATATAACTGTAATAAATAAAGAAACTAATGTAGGTACATACATAATATTTGCGCTCAGTGTGCTCTGCACTTTGGCACACAATGTGTGTAGTGTGTACGTGTTTTGAAAATATTTTAAAAAGCGTTTGCGATTTCAGCGTGCCTTGATGAATGGTGTCAGGAGTACGTGCCGTGTACAACCTTAAGTGCTTAGTCAGCTTGTGAAGCCTGTAAGCTTGTATTTGAATTCTATAGTATAGGTATTCGTATTTCTTGTACCACAAGCAAAGATATTAATAAAACAACAAAATGTAAGGTAGTTGAGAATTATTGTAAAATACCTAATAAATTGTATCTTCGGTGCCAATGATGTTGTTAATAGTTATCTTTTACGTAACTTACTGTAACGATTATTAGGGTGGAGGGCTGATAACTTGAAATAATAATCCTAGATTTAGGTACTTACGCTAAGTGTATGGAACATGAATGTTTTATTGTTTATGTTGAGAAATAAATTATTACTATTGCTATTATCAATTTGTTTATACAATTTTCGATGTCAGTAATCCTTGCTTAAATGTTATGGATCGCTATTGGTCTCCATAACAACAAGTTTAAGAGTCTATTAAACAATGTTCAAGTGAGCTTCAAGTAAGTTATCCACAGCTTACAAATACGTATTTTGTCTGTCATTGTTCAAAAAAATACAATTTACATTGTGAATAAAAGAAAAAATATTTGAAACCAAATTAATTAATTCTAAAATACCTCTCCAAACACGGCTGAAAATGCAGTTTCATTATTAAGCTAATAATTTTTAAATAGTAAAAGTGCACGGCAGACAACGTGCAATTCTTTCTGTGTTCTGTGATCATTCTGTGATGCAACTACAACCAAACATAACATTTAAAGTAGCTAAATCGCAACAAGCTATGGTGGTTTTAGTTTAGTTTTAACTTTTTTTTTATAACCACTACTGGCTAGCAGTGACATAACGACAAAATAATACAGGTCCTGAGCAAACCAGATTTTGTTTGTGTTTTTAACATTTAATAATAATTTATAGTGCATGTGAAAATCAACTCTGTAAATAGCAATAAAAAAGGGAGACAAAAATCTCTATTTCTTCACGTAACAGAAATCAAAACATAATCATAACACTTCGGGCAGGCTCGAGATGTTATTCCAAGAATGTTCTAAAAATAATATTTTCAAAGAAAATGTCCTAAATAATACATATTAGAATCTCACAAAATAGACTCATTTTGCTACAAAATACACGATGCTTGTCAAAAGTTAGTGTCGAATGGAAACGTTACTCACTCCAGAACCTTTTGAAGCGAGATGTGTCTATGCTGTAGTAGGTACCTATTGTATTGTGTATGCTGTAGTATTTGATCACCTGGGTGATTTCACCCAGGAGCTCAAAGTGGAATAATCCTTTGTCAGACATACGTTTCCTACATGCAGTCAATGTCCCAAAATGTAATCAATTCGTAGCTGGTGTTTGAAATATCTTTCAATGTATGCCAGCTGTTTTGTATGATACTACTAGTTACTTACACGGTGACGATTTCATAAATCATTGCTGATTAAATTAAGGAAATAGTGTATTAAGGCGCATAGTGGTCCCAATGACCTTGCGTCGATCGTCCCGCAGTGATTACATAGGACTAGGAGTGAGTGAGTGAGAGTGAGGGGAATATTTAAGCAAACCTTTATGCGTAAGATAAATTATTTCAATAAAAAATTAATAAAAGCGAATAAGAAAATTCTAAAAATGATGATAATGATTTAACCTAATATTTACGACGCGATTAAGTTAAAGGTTTTAAAATCGAGGCATGTTTGGGTCACATTTTAACCAAGTTTTCATCAATTTATCAAAAAATTAAAAAGACTCTAAAGAATGCGTCGAATAATAACATAAATCTTTTTTAAAGATTTTTTTTATTCAATATTTATGAAGAGAACCGGTTTTTTCTGCAGTGATTTTTTATGATTGACCCTACTATGCGCCTTAATGCGATTGTTATTTAAGTGATCTCCAAGAAAAATATCTCATCATTATGTTTGCAATGACAATCATTGCACCGTGATCACAAGACTCGGCGCCGACATCCTTTTATAAAGGAGCGATGGATGAACGGCGATTGTCAAGTTGTAAGCGATCCAGGGGCGGATCGAGAACAAACATTTAGGGGGGGCGATCATAAGATCTGAAGGTATTTTTTGAACTTTGAATCTGCAAACGTAAGTTACCCAATCAACCCAGCTCGTGTATATTTTTAATAATTAAATACATCAACCCAAATAACCCTTCTAACCCTAACCAAGCTTTTCTTCTTTAAGAAGAATTAAAGATTGGTTGCGATCAACTATGAGCGAAGACCGATTAGACGGTTTAGCTCTAATGAACATTCACTGGAATGTAAAAATAAATGTTGATAGCGTAATCGATCGATATGCGAACAGCAGAAAGCACAGGCTCGATTTCGTCCTATAATTTTATATTCTTTATGTTTTATTTTAATTATTATAAATGTTATTGGATTTTTATTTTACAAAATGTATATCTAATAAAAGTTAAATATTTTGAAAAATGATACAATTTATTTTTCCTCGGCCGTCCTCAGGGGGGGCGATCGCCCCGATCGCCCTCCGCTGGATCCGCCCCTGAAGCGATCGTGATAGATTTTTTCTTAGACAATAACCCCCCTGAAGCCTTAAATCCCAATTTTGTCAGACGATTTCTTGACTTTCCTAATAAATACTGACTTTATCAATACAATCAACGTATAAAATACAATGCATTCGGGGAACCAATTCAGCTATAGACAAAAAATAAATTAAATTTTGTATAACGCTAACAAGAACATCAGCTTTATCATAAGGGTTGAATAACAGCACACAGCTAGAGGCATACAAACATTACGTCTGCTTCCATCGCTGTGCGGGGAGCTCGTGTTATTGTAGCTAAAAGCCAGCTCAGTGCGGAGACTGTTGAGATACCGTGATTGTACTTAATGACGCGATGAGGCTCCTAGCAACCAAATAATATCGTTCCAATGTTAATTAAGCAATTTAGTCTTACGTTGCCAGAAAATTTAATGTAGGTTTAACTGTTTGTTCTGCACGTTTGCAAAATCTCATATGGGATTAGTTTTTAAAATTTACTACATGAAACCTCTTGGTCTTCTTATATGTAAGATGTTTTAACCTAATTGGGATGATGACTGAATTCTAATTTTTACGTCTCGTCATTAAATATTAAAATACCATTGAAAAAGATGCAGTCCTGTGAAATTAGAATTAAAATCGGCTTAGAAATACATTAGATACAAGCATTTTAAGTTGTTAATTTGAGATCCGACATCAACCATGACGTCATTGTTGAGTACGGCCATATAAACTCCTTGTAAATTGCCGTTTTGCTAGAAAGAGATGGAGAAAAATCTTTAATACCTTATATCTTGGTTGATTTTATAGTTATTCAAAAACCGATTTTTTCTTTCTGTTTATTATATGAATGAGCTTCTATTCCCGTGGGGACCCGGGCCCCTAATCAGGCGGTCTAGACGGACGCCCGCGACTCGCAGCCGCGCCGTTAGGTTTTGCCGCGCTCGGCACCTACGGCTTTTGTTTTTGTTTTTGAAATCAAATTTTTAGGATTAAGGGTATCACAGCTACTTTTCTGAGAAGCTATTGAAACAAACTAAAAACTTATCTATGTTTGAAAGCATTCCGATACTTATTTTATTAGTTATCGGAGATCAAAGCGGCCATTGTTACGTTCAAAAAATAGAAATAATAAAATGCTTGGTGGTGCCCAAAGTAGACTGCACCACGTCGGCGTTTCACCGAATAAGGATTTTTAGGTTGATTGCTGATGCCGCCACTACAATCAAAGAATTTCACTACTTACTTGGATCCGTTCGGTCTCCGTATGTAGCCGGTGGAAGTCGCGGAAGCTAGCTCGAAGGAAGTCGCGGCTCCTGAAGTTCTGCTGTCTGACCGAACCGGATGGTACACTTGCCTATTAGGCCACCAATACCCGAACTCATTTACGAACACAAAAGCTTGATAAACTATTCCCCGACACTAAAGCTTTGCGGAACCTCGCACCAACAATCACTTGGTGCGCCGCGCAATACTATTTGTTAGATGCTTATATATTTTTTTGATGCCCGGACATAACCTATATCAATGTCATGACATTTCGACTCGACTCGACTGACATCTTACATGCGGCCGGCCGCCACAGACTATAATGCTGTGTTGCCACTCGCTCTTCCTCGAGCGTAAACATCCCCCCGCTCCGGACAGTCCCGGACTGTCCGCCAAATCAGTCTAAGGGGAGGCGAGAAAGAGTAGCGACCGCGCGCTTCAAAACAGAATCCCCAACTAGTACCTCGGCAAACCTGGGCACACCATCAGCCCCTAGAGTAAGTTGGACAATGCGTCCGCGACGCCAACGTAAGGGTGGCAGGTTTGGGTCCTTCACTAACACGAGGTCTCCAACCCTCGGTGGGTTTGTCTTATCTGACCACTTAACGCGCTGTTGCAAAATGTGTAAATATTCAAGGTGCCAGCGGCGCCAGAAGCTCTGGGTAAGCTGCTGGAGCAACTCAAACCGCGAAAGGCGTCCTGGATTGACATCTCTATAAGGATACTCGGGCAGGGCGTTAAGTGGTCTGCCTTACAAGAAATGGCCCGGCGTGAGGGCCTGCAAATCGTTCGCGTCGGTAGACAACGGACATAACGGACGCGAGTTGAGAACCGCCTCAATCTTATGAAACACCGTCGCGAGTTCCTCGAACGTGAGAATAGTCTCCCCAATAACGCGGCGAAGGTGAGTCTTGGCGGCCTTTACAACAGATTCAAAAATCCCTCCCCAGTGAGGGCAAGACGGCGGGGAGTATCGCCATGTTACCCCCCTACGGGAGAGTGTGGATCCGATCTCAATATTATTTTTATCTAAAAATTCACAAACTTCTCTTATATGTCTATCAGTGCCCTTGAAGTTCGTCCCACAATCGGACCGAATTAGAGAAGGCAGTCCCCGGCGGGAGACAAATCTGCCTAACGCTGCTAAGAAATCGTCCATGGTGAGTGCACTCACCACCTCCAAATGAACGGCTTTAGTGGCCAAACAAACAAACACACACAAGTAAGCCTTTTCAGTCTTAGCATTACGGAGTCGCGACGTTTTTATAGTGAACGGTCCCGCGAAATCAGTTCCAACTCCTAAGAAGGTCATCGATTCATTCACACGATCAGCAGGCAAATCACCCATTTGGGGCTGCATCGTCTCGGGGCGTAAACGATAGCAGGGCAGACATCGAAAGATAACAGATCGGATTATTCTTCGCGCTGACAAAATCCAAAACTCCCGTTGGAGGAGCGCGGTCAATGCATTACATCCGGCATGAGCATTCTTCACATGGCGATCAATGATCAACAATCGCACCAATGGTCCGTCCTTGGGGAGCAACAGGGGATGACGTGATCTATAAGGCAAGTTAGCGTGCCTCAATCGGCCTCCTACACGCAACAATCCCTTATCATCCAGAAAGGGAGTCAAACGCACCAAGGGTCCCTTCAATTTGGACGTCCCGGTACGGAAAATCTTAAGTTCCGGTTCAAACGCTCTAGACTGGGTCATACGCACCCAATGCAAAAGAGCATCTTGGCGCTCCTGCGGAGAGAGGACCGGACACAAATCTTTGTCCTGAGGCCGTCGACAATTTCGAATAAATCTTCTTATCCAAGCGGTCACGCCGAGCTACTTGTCCAGAGAACTGTAGCGGTCTAATAAAAATTCCCGCTCTGGAGCCGCCATAGTCTCGACAGCGTGAACACGCAAGCCCGGATTTGGTACCTTCACCACAGCTGGTGTGGAAGGCCAAGACGGCTGTAACAACCATTCGGGACCCCACCACAGAGTGTGGTCAATAAGCTGAGGGGCTTCGCTGCCACGTGATGCACAGTCAGCAGGGTTTATTTCACCTGGCACGTGGCGCCAAATCAACGTGGCCTTCGAGGCCTGTATTTGGGATACCCGATTGGCCACAAATACTTCCAGGGAGTGGACGGAGTTCTTAATCCAACACAGGACAACCTGACTGTCGGACCAAGCAAAGAGCGACTCAAAGTCCACACTACGTCCCAGGGTGTCAACAACGTGGTTCATCAACCGAACCAGAAGAGTAGCTCCAGACAATTCTAACTTCGGAATCGTTAATCGAGTCCGAAGTGGAGCAACCTTACTCTTAGCAATTAACAAGTGCAGCTTAACAGCTCCTCTATCATCGACCGTCCGGATATATACGACGGCTGCGTATCCACTCTCAGACGCGTCACAAAAGCCATGAAGGCTGGCCGTAAACCTCACGAGTGTCTTTATTATTAAAGCACAAGAGGGGGTGATGGGCCCCTCCATAACAGTGACAATCTCGTGGGTGGGGGCAAGCCGATGCCATATGGGCCCCCAGGCAGCGGTAGCACCAATTCCGCTGCTTGGCCATATTCCTACGCCCCTCGGTGCGTAGGCCAACAAATTTGGGACAGGCTGGCAAACGATGACCATCCCGCTTGCAACACTTGCAAGGCATCGGCCTCTCCCCGTGTGGAGAGTTCTGCCGCACTGCAGTATACTGCTTGTGCGGGCGGCGCTCTTTCCGTGGCGCTGCCCGGGTTGCCTCATAGCGGCCTGTACTCGGTCCCGGTATAGGAGCCAGATCCAAGTGGTCGGTCATCCGACACTCATCCTCCAAAAATCTGAGGAGATCCGAGAAGGGGGGGAGGTACGAGGCACTATTGCCCCCGTATCTTTGTTCAAAGCGCCCCTTCATCTCCATGGGAAGCTTATTGAGGATGAGGTGGAGCAATATGAAGGACCACTGGTCCACCGGTAGGTCAAGTCGTTTGAGCGCATTAATAGCGCTTAGCAGCGGGTTTAAAATCTCCTTCCTCAATGAGGAGACCCGCGATACTCGTGGCAGCCCTAAAATGGCAGCCACATGTGTGTCCGCTAGCAAGCGATTATACTGATACCGGGCGGTCAACAACGCCCTTGCAATCTCATAACTGTCATCGTTGACAGGTAGATGCTGGACAAGCACACCAGCCTCTCCACGTAAGGCAGAGAGCAAATAGGCCAATTTCTGGCTAGGGAACAGGTCGTCCCTCGAGTGAACCAGGCTATCAAAGAGGTTAATGAACCCCATCCAAGAAGCCAGGTTCCCATCAAAGGTTGGGATGTCTAAAGTGGGCAGTCTGCCCAGCAAGCCGGCCGGGGTAGGCTTGACCTCCCCGGGCGTGCACGACTCACCCCTCCGGGCGAATAGGATTGCCTGAGCCTTGTTTATAATCACATCCGCCTGTTCAAAACATTGATCATAATCGGCATTAAATTGGTCGACTGCCCGCAACTCAGCGGCACCCTCGGCTGGGTGGTCGAGCAGATATTGTTGATGAGCAACGAAAACGAACGAGCTGCTCCAATTCCTTCAAGCGAGCAGGTACTCCCTCATGCCGAATTAACAAGGCCTGTTCTCGGTTGGTTTGGTTGGTCTACCAAAGCGGCGGGCACCACTAAGCGGGCTGACTGGCGGGACCATTTTGCACCAAAATTAATAAACACTATAATAATACACGGACAAACAGACCGACAACCGCAGACAATAAAACAGATCAGGAGGAACTTCAAAGGCAGAACAAAATATATAAACAAACCAAAATCAAGTGTAAATGCTAGAACTTAATTACAACAACAAAGGCATTTAACAACAGAATTTTCAAACAAATTAAATTCAAGTATTAAGTCAATAACTTAACAAACATAATATTCAAAGGCAAACAAAACAAAATCAAATGTAAATGCTAAAACTTAACACAGCAAAATAGTGTATTACAACAACAGCAAAGTCATTTAGCAGCAAAATTTTTTAAACAAATCAAATTCAAGTATAAGTTTACAACTTAACAAACAAAATATTCAAGGGCAAAACAAAGATATGAAAAAACAAACCAAAATCAAATATAGGTAAATGCTAGAACTTAACTAGAACAACAAAGGCATTTAACCACAATTTTTCATATACAATGACAACTAGTTAGGGAGATCGGTCCACAAATGAGATTGTAGTCGGTTTAAAATCAGCAATCAAAAAAAATTAATATGTATTGCCCGTTTGGACAACCAACAAGATTACAATATTAATTGTACAATACTAATTAAATCAATCAATAAAATCTAACAACAACCACGCTCTGCTACCAAAAGATGGTGGTGCCCAAAGTAGACTCCACCACGTCGGCGTTTCACCGAATAAGGATTTTTAGGTTGATTGCTGATGCCGCCACTACAATCAAAGAATTTCACTACTTACTTGGATCCGTTCGGTCTCCGTATGTAGCCGGTGGACTTCCTGAGCTAGCTCGAAGGAAATCGCGGCTCCTGAAGTTCTGCTGTCTGACCGAACCGGATGGTACACTTGCCTATTAGGCCACCAATACCCGAACTCATTAACGAACACAAAAGCTTGATACACTATTCCCCGACACTAAAGCTTTGCGGAACCTCGCACCAACAATCACTTGGTGCGCCGCGCAATACTATTTGTTAGATGCTTATATATTTTTTTGATGCCCGGACATAACCTATATCAATGTCATGACATTTCGACTCGACTCGACTGACATCTTACATGCGGCCGGCCGCCACAGACTATAATGCTGTGTTGCCACTCGCTCTTCCTCGAGCGTAAACAATGCTCGTAATTCATTTAATTATGAATCCTTATCTAATTAACTGTTATATGTTTATTTCTTATTAAATAAGCTATCCATACGTAGTTTTTATTTTATTGTAGGCACAATAATTTATTTTTTTGCAATTTTTTAATTGTGAGGTTGCGCGCGCGCCCGGATTGCGTAATGCATTACGTCTTAGAAGGAATTTTTAATTTTTTTCTTTTTTCATTAATAATATTTCCCAAAACTATTGTATATCAAAATAATCTTGAAGATTACAACTATAACAATATATATGGTTATTTATTGTTTTATAGTGTTGTATGTTTAAAAAAAAATTTTGAAAAAAAAAATGTTTTCTTTGGGTCTTGCGCAACCTACCGAACATTTTCGCCCTTTATTCATTTAATTATGAATCCTTATCTAATTAACTATTATAAGTTCATTCTGTTAAATTAGCTATCCATACGTATTTTTTATTTTATTGTAGACACTATAATTTATGTTATGCAATTTTTTAATTCTAAGTGCGCGCGCTTTGAAGGGTTACGCAATTCATTACGTCATTTTTTTTTTCATTAAAAATATTTCCAAAACTATTGTATATCAAAAAAATCTTTAAACATAGGGCTATAATAATATTTATGGTTATTTATAGTTTTATTGTGTTGTTTTACTTAAATTATATGTTGAAAATAAATTGGCGACTTGTTCTACCGCGGAGCAATTTACCGCGGATTTATAAACTAAATATACAATGAAATACAATTGTTTATGCTAATTATTACTGGAAATACTGTAAACAAAAGAAATAATATCACTTTACATACCTTTTACGATAAAAAAACAGCGATTTCAACCAATTTATTCCTAACTGACGTTCACTAACGTTGTAACCCAGTGACACAAAATGAGTGAACGCTTTGACGTTCCTAAACTTTTTATTTTCAAAAAGTTTAAGTTATGGTTAACGAGTATTTGGTACCATTTCAAAGAGCATTTAGTAGTCTATATGCCAAAAAAAACAGCAGGCCAAATAAAGCCTTACTTGTGACACAATAACGTAAAAAGTCGGCCGAGAGAATTCTGTCATCATATGATGTCGTGGGCCTTGGGGCATATTTTCCGCGTACTCATATGAGTACGGCTGGGTCCCAACGGGTTGCAAAAAAATTTTTTAAGTCATCTAGCCAATTGAAAAAAATACTCACAAATTTGAATAAGCCGGTAAGATTATCAAGATAGTTATGACAAACTTAGATAAAACTTTAGATCTGAATCAGGCGACCTTAACAACCAGAAAGGAGATAATCACTTCGCGCCAGTTTTGGTCCCGGTTAGCCTCCCATCCGGTCCCGGCCCGGGTCCCATCGGTCACGGTCCCGGTCCTGCCGGTCCCGGTCCCTGTTTACCACTAGATCACGGACCACTTGCATTTGACATCTCAGAGCTGTACATCTTTATGGTAAAACGATAAAAACTGTAATTGCGATCATCATTCACGGGACCGACCGCGGCGTAAGACAACAATGCGATCCGTACAACAAAGCACCCTTTTAGCGAGCGCGTTGAGAGACCAACCGCTTGTATTCAGCCTATACATTCGTCGAGGTCTATTCCATATTGACTATGAGTTGCTTTAAAATTAGGAGTTAAAAATGAGGAGTCTAATTCTCTTTTTACGTCTTTAAATATTAATATATGTAAGTATTTATTTTCCGTGACGGCCAAAAAGTTGAACTAATTGACTTGATCATAAAGGTCTTTTTGTGACTGACCTAAAAATATAGAGAATAATAACTGTAAGTTTAAGGAGTCAGTCAAAAAGATCGAATGGTAAATGTGTATTATTGCCAGCAGCATAAAATACAATGACCACAATATTTTATGTCAATGAAGCCAATTAACTTTTAAATCTAAGGAAGATTTTTAGAGGTAGGTATAAAAATAGCCTAGCCCAATGGCTCTTAGCCTTTCAAACTGAAAAAGGTGAAAAAAACAGAAAAAACTGTCATCTCATGTATTTCTGTCTGTCACACGATGCTCAAATCGTTCACCGACTCATTCTTTTTACTTTTAAATTGCAAGGGTTGCCATAACATACGCGTTAATCCGAGAGTAAGGAAGGCTTTGCTAGTCTAAGCTTACTCCGTGTTTATTAATAATGTTATAAACACAAAGCTAGTCCTAGCTTAAACTGGTAGTAACTACTCCGAGAGTACGTTCGGATTAAGGAGGGAATAGGCGATTTTTATTAATAAGGCTGTTAGTGATGAGGGACCATTTTACAAATATCTGTCTAGCCACCACCAACTCAAGACGAATTAGAGACTAGAGTACCTATATGAATAAAGGGTTGTGTGTTATATCTTATGCCCAGCAGTGGGCGTCGTGCGGCTGAGATGATGATGTTATATCTATAATATTATTTTTCGGATGGCTTCGCGGACCACCTCGGTTGCTTCCAGGGACCACCGGTTAAGAACCACTGAAAGACCAAACATCTTCTGACAGAAATTGGCAACATACACCACAGATTAAGTATTCGCTATGTTCAGTGAGGTCAGTAGAGGCTGTAGCTGTAGATTTTGTCCTAGACTCTAGACCAAATCTTATACCTATCAGAAGTTGGCAACGTACACTACAGATTTCATATTCACTGAGGTCCACAGAGGCTGCAGCTGTAGATTAGATTTGCGAATCTTATTTATTGTGAACCAGTGAACGTAACCATTTACAGGGGAGACGGACCCAAAAAGGGTAGGTACATTGTATATTTTGTTGCACAAAAAAAAATGAGTTGAAGTGAGCTATAATCAATTTCTGTAAGTACGGCACGCCCGGTAAATATGAACCAATCAGAAACTTTCATTGAAGTTAAACATCAAGAATAAGTTTTCGGTGGGCATTAGGAGCGCACCTTTTCTGGGTCGCTTTCATTTGTCTTCATTGTTGCCGAGTTAATTTTTAGGGCTCCGTAGTAAACAAGGAACCCTAATAGTTTCGCCATGTCTGTCTGTCCGCGATTTTATTCAGAGTCTATTAGTACTAGAAAGCTGTAATTTGGTATGTATATTAATTATGCCAAAAAAGTGGTAGAAAAAAAAAATTTTTTTTAGGGTAGCTCCCAAAAAAGTAAAGTGGGAGTAAATTTTTCTCTCGATTAACCCATCGTGTGGGGTATTGTTGGATAGGTCCTTAAAAAATAATGTAAGGTTCAGAACACCATTTTTCGATTTAGGGATACGTTTCTGAAATATTTGGTTTTAAAGTGTAAATTTTTGTTAGAGGTAAGTGTCCCCCCCTCTATCTGCTAAACTGTTATAATATATGGAAACGTGAAAAAAATTACAACAGTAGTACGAAGTAAAGGAAAACTATCAGAGTTGAAAACTAAGTAATTAATTAGACATCCTGTACCAGGGTCGCCTGCATAGGGACCTCCGTCTTACCTATTTCCGCCGCAAAGCAGCAGCAGTGCTTGCATTCCGATTTGAAGGGTCAGATATGGCAGTGAAATACCTGGGTACCGTGACTTTACATCTTATGTCACAAGTTGGCAACGTACACTGTAGTTCTTGCGGGGGTTGTAAATTTGTTGCGAACCGCTTAAGAAGCACATGTACTACAGGTGACTGTTACCACTTACCATCAGGTGGGCAGAGTGCATGTTTGCCAACTTGGTTGTAAAAAAAATCTTATAAAAGAAATGCGTAAATCACAGTAGTCTGGAGATTTATTATTCCTTATTCTTTTAAAATGTGTGTTACAGTTCTTGAGAAATCCCTCTGCCTGCGGGTTCAATAGGTACGAAAAGTTTTCTTGACTTTTAGTCGGGAAACTTTGCAATTAGCGTTGAACCGGCAGATAGATATTTCGACGAAATTCGACATAAGAACCCCATTAACCGACAAGTTCTAAGAACAATGAGCTGCTTGTACGAAAAGTCAATTGAGTTTAGTCGATGGGTATTGAATTTTGTTTGATGAAGCATCATTGCATCCTGCTGTACCTACGAAATAGATGATAAAGCAACAAGTGCGAATGAATGCTTTTATAATTTTTTAAGATGAAGGTTCAAGGACCACAGTTTTATATAAGAAGGTTAGCTTTTTAAAATTATTATATTACTAGCTTTTGCCCGCGAGTTCGTCCGCGTGGAAATCCTTTTCTATTGATTCCCTTTACAAATTCCCGCCTCCCACCCTTTTTACACCCTTTATCCTTCCCTACAACTCAAACTATCTCCATACCAAATCTATACTTACTTACTAATATTATAAAGCTGAAGAGTTTGTTTGTTCGTTTGTTTGTTTGTTTGCTTGAACGTGCTAATCTCAGGAACTACTAGTCCGATTTGAAAAATTCTTTCAGTGTTAGATAGCCCATTTATCGAGGAAGGCTATATATCATCACGCTAAGACCAATAGGAGCGGAGCACCAATGAAGAATGTTTCAAAATCGGGGGATTTTTTTCCTATTGAGAGCTTCCGCTGCGTGCGCTGCGTAAACGGTTAAAGTTTCGCAAAAATCATGTATAACAGAATTGTTCCCCTTTAAAAGTTCTAAAAAAAAGTTCGCGACAGCATATGTCTATCTTTTAAGGTTAGCTCACTATAACCTTTTTTATGCTAACCAAATTTGTTCTAAAATAATGCATTATTTGCGAAGGTGTTTTTATAAACATGATATTAATCCTTATCCAAATAAATACGTTATTCATCACAAGTATTTAGTTAAAAACAAAATTGCCCTTTACATCATTCAATTTAAATGAATATCTTAGAAGATATCGCAGTTTTAAAATAACATCACAGCAAAATAATGATCGAGTACTGCGAGCACAATGTGCAAAGCCGGCGGGCAGTCATGAGGGGGAAGGGCGGTGGCCCCAGTTAGATATCTACTTCTGCCGGAAGAAAACAAAACTAAAAATATAGTGTACGCAGAAGTACCTACTTTAAAATAACATTAGTTTAGTTTTTTTGAGAATAACCTACAATCTACATGATATAAGATTTTAAGACCCAGTACTTACTTACTCACCTATATAAACGAAGTCGCGGGTTAAAGTTTGCGTTAGCCCAAAGTAACTATTCCACGCGACGAAGTCGCGGGCGGAAGCTAGTTTCATATAAATCGGTTCAGCGGTTATTGATTGCTCATACAAACTTCCATCCCCCTTTTCTCCCCCTTAAAGAGTGATTTCTGCAATAAAAGTCCCCTATGTCCGTCTCCTGATTCTAAGCTACCTCCCCACCAATTTTCAGCCAAATCGGTTCAGCCGTTCTTGAGTTATAAATAGTGTATCTAACACGACTTTCTTTTATATACAGGATGACAGGAAAAGTCGACGTATTTCTTGAAAGGGGTTATAGTGCAGGTCATAAGCAACAAAAAAATCCCAATTAACCAAGGTTCAAAAACAGTTGGTTATCGAGCTACGACGGTTTTAAAATTTTTGAGATTTTTTCCTTGTTACCAAAAAAAAAAAACTACACCATTAACAATGACAAATTGATTAACTGCGAAAAGCCGAAAAATGGGCAGTTAATTTAAATTAAAATTGTTGTCAAACACTTAGTACATAATTTTGGATTTAAGGCATTTGATACCTTAAATCATCAAGTATTAATAGAAAAGCTGGGAAACACTGGGATCCGGGGTCAGGTTCTTGATTGATGTAGAAATTATCTTACTGACAGATCGTATCAAGTAAAAGTAGGAACCTCCCTTAGTAATAAGGTAACTGTTACAGAAGGAACAGCACAAGGATCTGTGCTGGGTCCCCTTCATTACTTGGCTTATGTGAACGATGTATGTAATGTAGTAGAGCATTGTAAAATTTATCTTTATGCTGACGACACCTGTCTAATTTCAGCAGACAGAGATCTTAAAACAGCAGAATATAAACTACAACTAGATTTCGACAACATTTGCAAATGGTCTCATGACGCTGGTCTTGTTCTAAACTGTAGCAAAACCAAATTACTTCACATTTGCTCGAGCTACTCTAAAACAGTAGGGTCTGCTGAGATATTAGCACATACTCATAACTGTTTTCACTCTTATAAAAGTAACTTAAAATGTAGTTGTCCACCATTGCAGATAGTAAATGAGCAAACATACCTAGGACTTAAAATTGATCAGCGTTTCAACTGGGGACCACACATTGGCGATGTGTGTAATAAACTGCGTGCACTCATGGCTAAACTATATATCATAAAAGATAGGGTACCTTATGATATAAAACGTAACATGTACCTAGCGCTTGCCGAAAGTGTCATGTCTTACGGGATTACAAGCTATGGTCGCACTTTCCAAACTTACATAGACGATATTTACAAAATTCAAATAAGACTCTTATAAAACTAATAGTACCACCTAAAATTAAAAATAAATTACAAAATGAAAATTAATTATTTAACCACTGTAATGTTTTACCCATACATCTCCTATACAAATTAATTATTTTGAAAGAACAATACTTCAGAAAGGAAATACAAAACGAAGAAATATTTACAAGATATCAAACAAGACGGTCCGAAAAAAAGTTTTTATAAAAACCTAGGTATACTAACTTTTACGGTAAAAGGAGATTAGATTTTATTGTACCAGAACTTATAAATAACTTACCTAAAGAAATAAAACAACAAATAAAACCAAAAAATATATCGTGCGTACTAAAAAAATATTTTCAAGAACAAATAAGCGATTCTTCCTAAAATTATCTCTAATATTTTGTATTTATTATTATTCAGGTGTTTATTTATACACACTCTGCCGACTCTGTAGAGATGAAGGCGTGACTAGATTATGTATGAAATAGTGGAGCAGCCTGTATCGTGTCCGATCCCCTCCTTGCGCATCAATACCGGTCGGCCGGCCGGCGCATGCGGGTGCGCTGCACAAGTAGTGTGTATGCATAGGTATAAGATAGTCATAGGAGCTGTTTATGTGTGTTTACCGTTTAGTGTAAAGTAATCTTTTTGCTATCCACATAACTACAAGTGGCACTGGAACAAACCCGTTTGGGGTTTATCAGTGCAATTTAATTTAATAAGTGTTTGTTTCGTAAATTTATGTTAATAAAAAAAAAAATGGCAGACAATTTGAACAGGACTTATAAATGTTTTTATTTATGTTGGTTTGGTGTTTAGTATTTTTCATTATTTTATGTATTAGAAGCAATTTTCTTTATTTCTACTTCGTACTTTTGCCTTTTCCAGACAATTTTTATTCAAAGATGAAATTATGAATTTTGACCTACAGCGCTAAAAATTTATCGACTTAATTGTCAATAAAGACCTCTTATTTCCAAAATTATGTAAGTTTTTGACAACAATTTTAATTTAAATTAACTGCCCATTTTTCAACTTTTCGCAATTAATCAATTTGTCATAGTAAGTGGTGTAGTTTAAAAAAAAATTTTTTTTGGTAATAAGTCTGAAAAAATCTCAAAAATTTTAAAACCGTCGTAGCTCGATAACCAACTGTTTTTGACCCGTGGTTAATTCGACTTTTTTTGTTGCTTATGACCTGTACTATAACCCCTTTCAAAGAATACGTCGACTTTTAGTTGTATAAATAGTTCTTTTTTCAATTATGTATCGCTTTTAGGGTTCCGTCTGTACCTCAAAAGGGAAAAAATGAAACCCTTTTAGGGTCACTTCGTTCTCAGTCCGTCCGTTTGTCAGTCTGTCCGTCTGTTCATTCGTCAATGCCCTTTTCTCGGTAACGCGTAGAGATATGAAACTGAAATTTATATCAAAAACTCGGGACTACGGTAGGGCTGCCATACGTCCCAGGTACACAGGGACATGTCACGGTTTGTAGCGTTATGTCCCGGTGTCCCCGTCAATAATTGTATATGTTTATAGATCTGTTGTTCAATGTTAAAATTTATAGATGTAATTGTATATGTAGGTGTGTGTGTGTGTGTGTGTGGGTGGGTGCGTGTGTGAGTGGGTGTGTGTGTTGTGTGTGTATTTATGTGTGTGTGCGTGTAAAAAGGGTAAATGTGTATGTATATCGTGTGTATTGTATGGTGTCGAGGTCAAGTTGGGCACACTGTTTTATATTAACCCGTGGATAATGTTGTGGGTTACAGTATTGTACTGTAAAATATGTAATTTTATATATAACCTGTATACTGTAACTGTTTGTTATCCCTTAATAAATAAAATAAAATAAAATAATAATTCATTTGTCCCGGTCTGGGCGCTAGGTGGGTAGTAGAGTCGATTTTTTTTGTGTTGTCGATTGCACGAGTCGTTCGCGATTACGCCAGAACTTCGAAAAGTGTGAACTTCGAAAAAATAAAAATGAGTAAAGAAAAATGGCATCGAGAACGTGATCATTGAATAAGGGAGATAACGCTAAGAAAATAAGCATGTTGACGTTTTGTATTATTGTTGGTTTTCTTTCAATTTTAATTAATTGAATTTTTTTTAATATTCACCTCGCTTTTGAATTTTACACGGTTTACCTTTTTCTATTTAAAATGTTCCGGTCGATGGTTCAGAACTTATGGCAGCCCTAGACTACGGTCTCTTTCAGCTGTGAAAAAATCATACTTTTAAGTCAACGTGATCAAAAGATATGGCCGTCAATGCATTTTCGCAAAATTTTCCATTTCACAAGGGGATTAAAACATCTGCGGCCTTATTAATAAACATTTTACTCCTTGGATCATCCTCGGATTAGTTACTCCGTTCCCCGTCGACCTAGAATCATGAAATATGGCAAAATGCTAAGGAAAAAAACTGAAAACCGTAAATATGTGGATAGTAAGACCTCAAATATGTACTTATATACTTAGATAAGTTTTTACGGGGCACTCGGTGCGCGAATCCAACTGGAACATGACCGGTGTTTTAGTATCATCATCATCACAGCTCATACACGTCCCTATCGAGGGGTTGGAGCCTACCCAATGTTAGGGTGATTAGGCTTTAATCAACCACGCTGGTCCAGGGCGGATTGGTCGACTTCACATACGAGTACACCTTTGAATTTCTTCGCAGATGTATGCGAGTTGCCATAGGAGCGTCGGCAAATGTACGTATGAAATTCAAAAAACGGAAAACACATTGGTACATAGCGGGATCGAACCCCGTTTTTGTTTTTTGTATACCAGTGCGAAACCGGGGCGGGCAGCTAGTAGAAAAGGATGTGTCAAAGTTAGTTTGCCCTGTCAACAGATTCTCCGCCATTATCCACGAAGAATTTATTTTGGAAGCAGACGTTTCAGTTAAAAGAGTTAATGGAGCCCTCACCCGACCCACCCCGAGCTTGGGCGTCCCGAGGTCTCGCCTGATTAATTGAGATTTCTTGTTCAGCTCCCGGTAAAAAAACATTTCACCCACGCGTTCCGCAATTAGTTTTGAGAACATTTAATTTTCCTCGGTTTCCGCAATTTAGGCCTGATTTCGCAGTCACATAATTTCATTGACTAATAGAGTTCGTTGACGGGTTAATTGAAGAATTTAATTATTAAATTATCAACCGATTTTACCACGTTTTACTTGGCTCGCCTTCGTCACTGTTTTTCTTTCTGTCCTGACAAATCTTGTAATTGAACTTCCGACCACTTCGCGACTAGCTCCAGAACTGACATTTTCGGAGAAGCTTTGCTCGTGATAACAATGAAATATTTATTACTAAGCTGCTTGCTATGCACATGTGGATAGCAGGAAGCTTAGTATTAAATATTAGTATTAATTTACCATAACGTATATTTTAAATTTAAATTAAGAACGCATGGAAGGCTTTAAAAGTGCGAAAATAATATTTGTTTTAAATAAAAGAAATAAAAACCACGTTTTACATAAAAAACATTCGAGTTTTAAACAAAAAATGCACTAAAAAGTAGATTAAAATTGGTTAGTTCGCAACTTTTATTATTGAAAACGTACTCGTAAAACGTGGGGCGCATAAACGGTCACTATGAGAATGCAGTTGAGTTTTTCATATAAACATTAAAGAAGTTTCATATAAAACTTAGTATTTTCTTTAAAAATGCTAAAGAAATAAAATCAATAAAGAAAGAATTTCGTCTCGGTCGGGGCTGGTAAGAGCTCGGTGGCCTAGTTGGCCAAGGCGTCAACACGGTATGTTGGGGACGCGGGTTCAAGTCCCACCCGAGAAGATTTTTTTTGGGCCATAGATAAGTATTGAAAGAATTACTCCCGGACTCCTAATCTACCGGAAACCTTCCATGATCAGCTCAGTAACATGATGTGATGACTACCAGTGGCAAATACTTGAATATTAAAAAAAAAGAAACACGTCGGAAATGCTTCTGAAATTTAAGGGTTTCCCGCGATTAGCTTGGGATTTCATCATCAGATCAGGAAATGGTGACAATGAGACCACCTCGAGAGTGTACTGTTTCGAATAGGTACAAATAGAATACATACTTCTTCCTTTTTCGAAGTTGGTTAAAAACCGGCCAAATGTGAGTTGGACTCGCGTACCAAGGGTTCCGTAAATACTTATATCTGTGTATATGAGTACCTAATTATGTACACACAGCAATACGCTAGGCTTTACTTACCGCCCATATGTTGCTCGTAATAGCGGCGGCTTTCGTAATGCAAATGTAAAGCTTGACTTGTGTTGCTGATTGTACATATTTACGGTTTTTTTTTTCTTAACATGTGCTACAAGACCTTGCTTCTTGCCAAATTTCATGATTCTAGGTTAACGGCAAGTACCCTATAGGTTTTGATTTCCTTGGGAAATCGCAAAATTTGCGGAAACAAGCGACATAAAGGATCATATCTTATGATTACGTTTACTTACAAGTATGATTTTTTACAACTGTAAGAGACCGTAGATCTACCTCCGTAGCATGAACACCAAAACACGATATGATAAAACGATAACTCGATACGAACTGTCAAAATATGTTGCATATAATGGCTTCCTTGAAATTTTATCGACATTACCTAATGTATGAATAATACCAAAAATAACAATACCAATATTCAAAACTTCAAGATAGCTGAAAAGGCCAACTTTTTGTAACAGTTCATGTCGATATATCGTTTTATCATATCGTGTTTCGGTGGTCATGTTAGGTTGAATGAGCACCTATTTCATATAAATTTCAGTTTGATATCTCTACGCGTTCCCGAGAAAAGGGTCTTGACAGACAGACAGACTAACAGATGCACAGACGGACAGACGAGTGATCCTATAAGGCAGCGTTTCTAAACCGTTCTCCGACCATGGAACCCTAGAAAATTAAGGCGAGGTTTCCCAGGAAATCTACACGTGCACGGCGACTGTTTTATTTCAAGGAATATAGTTAATAATTGTTTAGCTTCTAATGTCGCTTACCTACGTGCTGTGACTGAACGAATACGGCACTTTGTAGGTTAATTGATTTCTGGAAAAATAGAGTACAAAATAAAAAAATGTATTTTTGCAATTTACTAGAGAACAAAAATGCGATGTGCATTTTTGTTTTATTGGTAAAACTTTTATGTCTTTTATTATTGTGTTTTCTTATTCACAGCTGTTTTAAAATATTGAACAGAGTGATCTTAGATTTTTTTGTATCGAGTGAAATATTATTAATTTGAGATAATATATTCAACAATATTATCATTATATGAATTTAAGAACTGTATGTTTTATATTTGTAGCGGTATAGTAAATCGAAATTGACTGAAAACGGGAAAGAAGCACCTAAAGCCCTTGCTCTTTTTGACGGAGACGCAGATATCGTCTCCGGCGGACACTTCTTACCTTTCCTACCCAGGTTACGGATTGGAACACCTCTTCGCACCTAAGGCCGGTGTGTGCGTGTACGTCAGAGACGATATTTGCTCTCGGCGCCTCGGTCACTTTGAAAGTAGGGACCTCTCCACCTTATGGCTCCGTGTAGACAGCGACGGCCATCCCCGCGTCTATTCGTGCCTCTATAGGTCCCATAGCGGTGTTACTGAAACCGATCGACTCATCGAGCACGTTCAAATGGCTGCAGACACTGTGCAGCAGCAGATCCCACTCGCGGAGATCGTGATACTTGGCGATTTTAACGCACACCACACCGAATGGCTCGGTTCAAGCAAAACCGATCATGCGGGGAGATCTGTTTACGTCTTCGCTCTTGCATATGGCTTAACACAATTGGTTACTACGCCCACGCGAATTCCCGATGTGGAGAGCCAGCAACCTTCACTCCAGAGCTGGCACCGGTTTTAACGCGTCTATTTTGGCTCTCTTATTCATCTAGCGTAGTCCCAACCTCGTGGAAGATAGCTTTAGTGCATCCGATCCCTAAGAAAGGTGACCGCTCGAATCCGTCCAACTACAGGCCGATAGCTATTAACCCTTTGTTTTCAAAGATAATGGAATCAATTATCAACCGCCAGCTCCTTCGGTACCTAGAGGATCACCAGCTGCTCAGTGACCAACAATACGGCTTCCGTAGGGGTCGCTCTACTGGTGGTCTTCTGGTTTACTTGACTCATCATTGGGCAGAGGCAATTGAAACGAAGGGGGAGGCACTGGCAGTTAGTTTGGACATCGCGAAGGCCTTTGATCGGGTGTGGCACAAAGCGCTTGTCTCAAAACTTCCTTCATATGGGCTTCCCGAGAAATTATGTAGATGGGTCACTAGTTTTTTAGCAGACAGAAGCATCAAGGTCTTAATTGATGGCGAATGCTCAGACTCACTGTCTGTAAATGCTGGTGTCCCCCAAGGATGTGTGCTATCACCTACACTATTCCTTCTGCATATCAATGATATGCTGCAAATCAGCGGCATTCATTGTTATGCAGACGACAGCACGGAAGACACCTTCTATAACGGCCGTGCGAACATTTCTCGGGAAAACGTCATTGAGTGCCGGAATAAACTTGTGTCCGAAATTGAATCTTCATTAGAGAAAGTCTCTAACTGGGGTCGACTTAATTTGGTTCACTTCAACCCTACAAAGACACAGGTTTGCGCGTTCACCGCAAATAAAATGCCATTTGTATCTCCTCGCTTTCAGAGCATCCCCCTAACTGTCTCAGCCAATATTGAGATCCTTGGAGTCGACATAACGAGCGAAGTCCAGTTCCGTGGCCACTTAGAGGGTAAGGCTAAATTAGCTTCTAAGAAGCTTGGTGTGCTCAATAGATCGAGACAGTATTTCACACCAGCGCACCGCCTTCAGCTTTATAAGGCGCAGGTTCGACCTCATATGGAATACTGTTCTCATCCCAATACCAGCTTCCCCCACTGGACCGCATTCAACGGAGAGCGACTCGAATCGTCGACTGTCTGGAAATATCAAATCGGCTTAATACTTTGGCGCTGCGTAGAGATGTCGCCTCGCTATGCATCTTCTATCGCATTTATTACGGGGAATGCTCCGAGGAATTGTTCGGACTTATACCTGCCGCCACTTTCCGCCAACGTTCCACGCGACAAAAAATCCATGCCCATCACATAGATGGTTGGCAGTCCACAACTGTGCGATTCTCCCGTAGCTTCCTGCCTCGCACAGTCAAACTTTGGAACGAATTGTCGCCTGCAGTATTTCCGGACCGATACGACCTTCAAACTTTCAAAAAAAGAGTGTATTCCTTCCTCAAAGGCCGACAACGCACTTGTAACTCCTCTGGGGTTGCGGGTGTCCATGGGCGACGGTAATCACTTACCATCAGGTGATACATCTGCTCGTTTGCCCCCTATACCATAAAAAAAGCACAATTTCAATGATCCCTTAATAATAATAAAAAAAGTAATAAATTTCAAACTTGGTGTTTTAGTAGGTACTACAAATAAAAAAATCATAGAAATACAAAAAACATGAAGGTTAGTGCTGCTTTTTTGCATCTTATTTAGTGAACTTGGGTTGATGTTACTATTAAATTGTAATCTCAAAGCGGATTATATTTGTTAGCTGTTTGTGTATTTGTTTATTTATTGTTCTTAAATGGTCCAAAGATAAGACTTTGGACCTCCACAAATATAGATGCGGGCCCCCAGGGGCTACCACAGGGTTACTACAGGTTGTTCGTTGTTTGTAGCGTCGGTGGCGCACTGGACTCGGCACTTGCCTTCCAATCGGGGGGTCGGGGTTCGAGACCCGCCATATACCAATGTGTTTTTCGTTTCGAATTTCATATGTACATTTGTCTGACGCTCCTATGGTGAAGGAAAACATCGTGAGGCAACCTGCATACATCTGCGAAGAAATTCAATGATGTATGTGAAGTCGACGAATCCGCACTGGGCCAGCGTGGTTGAATAAGGCCTAATCACCCTAACATAGGGTAGGCTTGAGCCCCTCGGTGGGGACGTATATGGGCTGTGATGGTGGTTCGGGGAACGGCTAGCGCCGATCTCGAATGTGCTTCTATGGGGGTGGAAGTTACTGGAGGGTGGTTGAGCCAGGTATGGGGTTTATACCCGAGTCCAATGGCATATCCAAGGCAACCAATGACCTTGTCAGCTTTTCAGTCCCTTGTCGAACCGTAAAGAGATTCCCCGCCCAAAAAAGAAAGGATTACTACAGGTTAAGAAAAGCTGCTATAAGGGTTTTGTTGTTTCCTTTCAAGGTGTGAAATATGTGGGGGTTCACTTACTACGTTAAGAGATCTCTTCCAGTCAATTGTAGACGTAGTGCTAAATTACTTGAAAATTGGGCTGTAAGGCAAAGCCTTTCGAGGAAAACTGCGATTCTGATAAAATTCCACTTTTCCCTCAGCGTGTTCTCTTTGCGAAGTCTGACTAATGTCTTCCTGCAGCGGCGGCGCCGCACAGTCGGCTGGCCAGTATTTATGGTAATGCTTCATTTTGATATAAGATAGGGGTTACGCCCCCCTTATTACTATAGCATAATGGCACTCGTTTTATGGATCTCGATTAGCTCCTCTTTTTCTTTATTGGCAATTTGCATCAAGTGTAGAATACACCGCAGTGATTTAAATTTTATTTCGGTACTTACAACTATCCATGTACTTTTGATATACAGGATGTCCCTAAAACAATGGATAAACCTTTAACTATAGATGGACTTCATCATAGCCTCCCTTACCACAAATTTTGACCTTAGTCAAAATATCGGTTCCACAAATATTCATTGTTTTTGTATTTTTCCAAAATTTCCAAATGTGATTAGTTTTTATAGTGCCATTTCTACAAAGAAGAGGTATTTCAATTACTTTTTTTCCTTTTCACAAGCGATAGTTGAGCTATCAAAAACAAAGATTTAAATTTAACAAACTAGCGTACAGACTTTAAAAAAAATTAAAATACAAAGAAAATTAAAAATGAAATTAATTTTCTTTCATGTTTGATCAGCTACAGTGTAAAAAAAATGTAGGACGCTCATCGTGGCCATCATCTTAAAAATTTGCTTAGCTATTCTAGATTCCAAAAAGGTATCATACGCCTAAGCATTTTGAATATTTTTAATTTCATGACTACTTGAATAGTAAATAGTATAAAAAAATTAAAAAATATATTACAATACAATAACAATAAATATCTCTAAAACCGTGATATTTTAACGAAGGCCAAAATTTGTGGTAAGAGAGGCCATGATGAAGTACATCTATGGTTACAGGTTTATCTATTGTTTTAGGGACACCCTGTATATTGATGTTGTGTAAGTAGCTGGTAAATAACAGTTAAATTGGGATGAGCCCCAACAAAAAAAAATACATAAGATATAATTATTAATACAGATTAATTTAAAATAGACATACACCGTCTTATTACAAAACATGGTCTAATTTTTAGTGCTGATTTAAACAAGGACTAAGTTGACGCTGTGCCCCGCGTAAGAAATAGATCCCAGCTCCAAGGCATTTAGTGCCGGGACGTTTTGAGGCGAAGAGCGGCGTCTGCGCAGCTGACAAAGCAGCGGAGCCACGCGCCTTTTGGTGTAGCGCGAGTCCGGCAACGGACCATTCACGGTCAGGGGGTCAGCGGGAACAAGGCCTCGCTGTTGTCCCCTTCCCCCTGTCCTGTGACGGACGGAGGAGCTGCTGGGGGTTTTTAGTGGGTAGGCCTGGGCCGACCGGTCCGGGGAGTGCCACATACCCTTGTGGTTTGGCTCGACCACAAGGGATGCGTAAACGCATTTTCCCCCTGCCAAAAAAAAAAAGGACTAAGTTGACGTTGTCTTTATCAGAGCGCACTAGGTTTAAGGCAAGACTAACTATAGACTATAGGGTAATAAGATCGCGGACTAGTTTAGACCATGTTTTGTAATAAGACGGCTTATGCCTGTAATATAAGATTATGTCTTATATTAGTTATTAAAATAGACTCTTTTTGACCACCACCTAGCTAGCTACCATCGCCTTACCGAAGTTTGTTGCCATATTAACAATGTTAATAGTATTGTTGTGTTCCAACATTAACCGACTCCGACCCGGGAACTATATCAGATCTGCCAGGTCCTCACGGTAAGACAACTATTTGTACTTTATACAGTTTTACTTCAGCATAGAAAGAGCATTCCTAAATCTTCGACTACGCAGCGTAACCAACAAGTGGCCCAGGCTGACTGTTTCAGGACCTTCTATGCTCACAGATTTTTCTGTTTCTTAGGTCCTTTGTTATATAATAGAATACATCACAAGTTGGATATAGTGTCATTATCTAGGTTCCGTTGTAAGTCTATAGTCACTTCATACTTAAAATCACTTTCATACCCGGAAACGGAAGATCTAATGCATCAGGTACGATAAAATGCTGGTCAACCAATACCAGTAATAAACCAAGACTCATATTAAGAAGTTCTTGTAATAAAATTGAAAAAGTTATGTACCCTTAGCAGCTGTTTATGCTCTTACAAGTCTTAGACGCATACGTTTCGACAGGTACTTGATGCACTCATTCTCTATCCACGCTGACAACCAGCTGCATCTTGGCGGGCATGTTTATGTGTGTCCCTGTCCATGCGTGCACTCTTGCTGGGTGTTTGGGTGTGTGTTTATGTATATATATGAACTGGCTGGTGTAAAGTAGGCGGTCAGTGCTCGAATAACCTAATCGTAAGCTCTTAGTTTTTCATACAACAGCATGTTAATTTTTTTTTTCTTTTTTCCTTTT
Organism: Schoenobius gigantellus; assembly: GCA_963935595.1. Lineage (NCBI taxonomy): Eukaryota > Metazoa > Arthropoda > Insecta > Lepidoptera > Crambidae > Schoenobius > Schoenobius gigantellus. The sequence continues at coordinate 28,853,644 of OZ012554.1, forward strand.
CTTTCTCTGGTAATATTAAGTTATAGTTGTACCATGGTACAGTACCTGATCGATCCATTCGACGTGGGGGGAGCTCTGGTGGTCTGAGATACAGGCTTTGTTAGCTTAGTTCAGCCACCAGTCTCCTACAATCTTATACATGTACACCCTAGATTAAGATCAGCTGAACTGCATTATTGTTAAGATTGTGGAGAAAATAAAAATAAAAATTATTATCATTATTATTATTATTAAGAGGTAAGATAGCTAGTTCCTTAGTTGCTGAGGAGTTCAGGTGAAGCTCGCTTTCACTCTCGTTCTTATCGTCAGATACCATCAGGTGAGATGAAGGCTATTAGAATAGGCTTTCCTGTCGTATGCAAAAAAAGACTTACAAAACTGGTTATATAACCGAAAGAAAACGTAAATACATTTTCTAAATGCATTTTTAAAATTGGGTTTGGTACACTTTGGTAGTGTATGTATGTTAGTGTAACATGCGTTATAAGGTGTTATAGGGTGTTATTGTTATTAAATTCACAAGTAGGTATACCCCAGCTTAGATACATGATTATGTAACTTTCTCTTCTAACTGAAATAGAGAGAACTAGGTACTTGTCGGATAAGAGCTATCTCTCTCTGCATCGTAAAGCGTTGATTAACGCAGTAATTTTTCATCGCACGTATAGCTTAGCACGTTAATTTGTATGCAGCGTCGTTACTGGCGTTGGACGTTAACAGCTTTCATGGCGTTTTTTTCAAAGCGTTGAAGAACGCTTATTAGCAAACGTTAAAACGATTAACGCATTTGGAGTCCTACAATTAACTGATATATTCATTAGTTCAGGACTCATGCACGATCCCTCATTACAGTTTCAGAACTGGAAGCTCATTCCAGCTGCGCCTGTTAATGGCTTCCGTGAGCAAACAGACGCCCCTCGACGACGGCCCCTGGCATTACGGCCCAATCGGCCCGTTGTGATATCACTCATGAAATTGGATTTAAATTGCCGCGCTCAGTAATGTGAAATTTATGTTGACAATGATGTGCCGAATATCATTATTAAACGGGCGCAGACAAAAATAGCATCCTGTTACTTTTATGTATATGTTATAGTCAATCCTCGAAGCTCCGGCGCTCCTAGGTTTGACCAGTCAATCCTCAGGTCTGACTTGAAGTCTTAGTCAAAGCCCAAACAAATGAAGTTTATCGGCCTCTGACTAAAAAATTTTCGTCCAACCTAAGAGAAACTAATTTGGTCAGGCAAACGTCAAAACCCAATTTAATGAAATCGGGGTTTTACTAGTCAAACTTCAATTAGGTATTAGAAAGTCTTAGTTTAATAAAACGTGTTTTTTATTTATTTTAATGTTTATTATTGTTATATTGTCATAGTTAAAATAAAAAAAATAGTCTTTATTCAGACATGGTGAGGCATTATGACATTTAGAATTGCACAATACCTCAGATCTCTTACATTTATTTTATTTATTTAATAATTTATTGTACACTATTATTACATAGTACATATTAATTTATTGTAAAATATATGTAGAAATATTACTAAGTGAAGACAGTACAAAAGGTGAGCTTATTTCACATAGAAATCTCTTCCATCTCACCCGCAATGGGAGAAGTGCATACATATATAAGATGTCCGCGTACAATATATAAAAAAAACTAGTAATGAAATAAACTGCATACATACCTAAATATTGTAATGTTTAAATAATACATATACATATATATGTTCTATATATATAACACCAAGAATAAAATAGCTTCTTATGGATAACCAGGATAAACGGATTTAAATTTGTGACAGATAGTGCTCCCTCAAACGCCTTCTGAACGAAATCAGTGTTTGCACATCTCGCACTGAAGACGGTAATGAGTTCCACAGTCTAACAGCGTGAACAGTGAAAGAGTATTTCAGAAAATTCGTCTGAAAAGGCTGACAGGTATAATTTAGGAGTGTGCGTAAATGAGGTCTACAGAGCGTATGAGGGGAACGAGCATACTCGAAGCGCTCACGAAGATAAGGTGGATATGTAGGGTTGTGTATGATATTAAAAAGAAGAAAGAGAATACGAGAGTTTCTACGAAGTCGGATAGGAAGCCACTTGAGTTGTGTACGAAATTTGGAGATATGATCATACTTACGCAACCCAAAAATAAAACGAATACAGAGGTTTTGAAGTATTTCAAGCTTATCTAATAGTTCCTCTGTAATATTCAAATAACAAGCATCAGCGTAATCCAAAATTGGAAGAATTAACGTCTGTGCCAGAGATATTCTTGTCGGAACTGTAGATAGTACTGCAGTGACTTAAGAGTGTGAAAAGAATGAAACACTTTCCGACTAACCGCATTCACTTGATCCCTCCGGCTCAGATGTTTATCAAATATCACGCCAAGATTTTTAGCCGAATCAACAAAAGGAATTTCAGTTCCGTCCATAATAACAGGAGGCAACGAATCTAAGTCAAGTTGGTTTATCATGTACCTACTGCCAATTATCAATGCTTTAGACTTTAAGGGATTTACCAGCAACCCATAATCCTTAGCCCATTCCGATACACCTCTTAGATCCTGGTTAATCGCTAGGATGTTGTTAACGGCTTCAACGGCAGTAAAGTGACGATATAGCTGCAAATCATTTACATAATTTTGAAGGGCATTTTTTGTTGCAATGACATTTTATAAAGTCTTGGCCCCCAAATTTAGAATCTTTTGCACTTATTTCTCTTAGAGACAGCTTTACGTTGGGCACATCCTTGAAATTAAGAAAATTCTCTTTGCATTCTTTTATTTGATTCCTCGAAAAAAATTAAAACCGACTTCAAAAACACTGAAAAGTTTAAAATAATACAGGGTGTAAGGGAACATGCGATCCAAACTAAGGCTATGTTATCTACTATAATAATGTAAATTTTATGCCATACACAATTTTTTTTAAATCAAATATTCCAAGATTTCATAATTTGCCAACGCGCAATGTAATACAATATCCGAAAAACTCGCTCTCGCCGTTACTAACAACTAAACACGCACCGCGCGAAATAAACGGCCGCGGCCGGCGTTCGGCTCAAAAAATAATCGCCTGGTCAATCGTAGACACAGTACCCTAATTATCCTATTTGAAAATGACTATAAAAGTCACCTACCTTTTTAAGAATTTCTTCTTATGAGGTGTGGTTCAAATTGCGCTCCATCCAACTGCACGCAAACACGAGCCCGTCGCAGCATGTCTTCGTGGAGGCGCGGCATCAGCGTGCTGTCCTCGGCGTAGTCCGTACGGAGTCCGTCGAACACTCTTATAATGCGAGATCGCATCTCCTCTGCACTATCACATTCACGATCAAAAACCCTTTCTTTAACATAGCCCCATAAAAAAAAGTCCAATGGGGTTAAGTCAGGAGAGCGAGGTGGCCAGGCTTGCGGTCCTAACCTTCCAATCCATCGATGGGCAAACAGTTCACTCAAACGGTCTCGAACAGGTCGTATAACATGCGGTGGAGCACCATCGTGCTGGAACCATGCTCTGCGATATTCGGCCAGCGACATTTCATCCAGCATGTCGACTAGTTGCTGGTTAAGGCGAGGATTTCCCAAATTTGCCGATCTTAGAACGTCTAGATCTGGATAATATTAGAACCCACAATTCTGAAATTTACACACCTTAAACTTGAAGATATAATCTAGTGAACTGTGAAAGCAGAAACACGATTTACTCCATTTCACTCGATAGAAAAAAAATCCAAACATAGGTCTAAATCAAAAACTAAAACCACGATTTGAAATCGAAATATACATAAAACAGTACAAAAGTTATACCAAAACATGTAGTTCGTTATTATCTAGTGAACTGTGAAGACAGATTTTTTGATGTCATATAAAATATTCAGGAAAATGACGAAAATTCTATAATTTCGCTTGGTTGCAATCGCGCTCCTTAGAAGACAGTACTCGCCAAGTCGTCTCAGGGTATGGTCATGTCGCTTTGTGTCGCGGGCGCAAAAAAATATATTACGTGTTTCTTTAGGATCGAATTTTAATTTTGCAGTTTGCGTTTATTTTGTTAACTTTCATTATTATTATAGATTAGTGTAGTAATATGGTGAATAGTGTAAATAATGGATTAGGTATTATAAAGGAGAAAACTATTTTAATCCTTCTTCCTTAATTATTTTATGTGTGAAAAAATATGTTTTTCGTTCTTTTTTTCTATAAGTTATTTTATGTGTAAAAATCGCTAATAAAAGAAGTCAAAGACGAAATGTTAAATCAAATGCATACAAAAAATGCTGAAAGAAAAGTGGTAAATATTTATTTCCCAAATGTTTATATTTTATTGCCGCGGCCATATAGCACAGTGCAGTGTTAATAAACCAGTATGATAATTTCTTCAAGTAAATATGCAACGATTTATAGGTTCAAAATAATGTTTCCTATAATACTTTATTGCTGAATTCCTTTAAATACTTAATGTTACCCCCTTTATTCACAACGCCTTGCATCAAATCTTTAGAAGGTAGAATCAACAGCACATTATACATGTAGCTAAATAATAGAGTTTTATTCGAGCCTATGTATTATACATGATTATCAACAGTAAAACAGTATTTTAGGAATCTTTTAAATTTCGTAACATTTATGGTCAAGCGTGAGTTGATTATAAAAAAGTAAAAAATAATTAACATAAATTTCCGTCCGATTTATGTAAAGATCACTTCATTGTATTAAAAGAAAATATCTGATCAGCGGAATTTTGTGAAACTTTATAAAATATTTGCTTTTGCCCGCTGCTTCGCCCGCATAAATGTCATAGAGGTTCCATACAAACTATTATTTTTTAGTTTTACCCCCTTAGATGGCGAATTTCCAACATACATGTCAAATTTCCGCTTTTTGTGCCTTTTAATTACGGCTGTGCGTAATCTGTCAGTCACTCAGTAATGAAAGTGTTTTTATATAAATACGTCGGCCCATACTAGGATTTTCAACTGTGTCGTAGGTGCAGTTTTTTTCTTTTTGAAAACGTCGAACCACACTAAGATTTTCTCCTGTGTTGTGGGTGCAGTTACGAACATAGAATATCACATGTACATACGCCCAGACCGGAAAAAAATTCTGTAGGCCATACAAAATATTTGTCCCGTACGGGAATCGAACCCGCGACCCGTTGCGCAGTAGGCGATCATTCGACCTCTGCGCTAACCGTGTCATCAAAGTTACAAACATATAATATATTACATATCACATGCACATACGCCCAGACCGGAACATATTTCTGTATTCCATACATAATATTTGTCCCGTAACTACAAAAAAATATTTTACAAAAAATAAAAACCGACTTCAAAAACACTGAAAACTTAAAAATAATATAAGAATAGGTACAGACAACATCACACTTCTGTATTGAAGTCGGCGCCAAACGATAATCTCCTAGAAAGTGTTAAAATTTGTCACCGACTTCAATATAGAAGTGTGATGTTGTCTGTACCTATTCTTATATTATTTTTAAGCTTTCAGTGTTTTTGAAGTCGTTTTTTATTTTTTGTAAAATATTTTTTATTTTTAACTTTTCAGTGAATGAAATCTTTTTAGTGAAAGAAGTGTGTTTTTAGTGCTTTCCTCGATTTTCTATGGGATCCCATCATCAGATCCTGACTTTGGTGACCATGAGACCACCCTTGCTCTATACTCTATCGAATACAAAAATAATTTTGGACATCGGTTTAAAAATGACGGAGTTATGAGGTAACAAACATAAAAAATACAACCGAATTGATAACCTCCTCCTTTTTTGAAGTCGGTTAAAAATATTTGGGAATCGAACCCGCGACCAGTTGCGTAGTAGGCGATCACTCGAACTCTGTGCGCTAACCGTGTCGTCAAATGTAAAGTCATCATGGTAAAGAACGCTAGCTGTGTAGTACTTCCCGAGTTTTCTTACAGGCCTAAGGTGGTAGAATATTAATTAATATTTTAAAACCAGTTTGCTTAGAGACTAATACGGTTGCCTGATATTCATAGCGATTTGTGGCTTTCTTCTTGATAATCTTGTTTAGTACATGCACGCCCCTGTCACTCACGCAATGCAGCGTTATAAATACCTACCACTAAGTAGCGCGCCGGCGCGCCGACCGCTGCACACACGTGTAAAGAAATTCTTAGGTTGTGTGTGAAGTCGACCAACCCGCACTTGGCCAGCGTTGATGATGGTAGCACATCAAAAACAGGTTTGAGCTTGTTTCGAATTCATCTAATAATAATAATATGATGGATGACATACCTGCCAGAGATACCTGTCACAAAAATTGGGATATAATTAAAAACAAAAGTACTATCGTTTTTGATGCTTGCTAAGGCAAGGATAAAAATACCTCCGTCTTACCTATTTCTGCCGCAAATCAGCAGTGCTTGCATTGCTGTGTTCCGGTGTGAAGGGTAAGATATGGCACTGAAATTACTGGGTACCGTGACTTTACATCTGATGTCACAAGTTGGCAACGTACACTGTGGTTCTTGTGGGGCTTGCAGTTTTACTGCGAATCGCACAGGAACCACATGTATTATAGGTGACTGTTACCACTTACTATCAGGTGGGCAGTTTGCTTGTTTGCCAACTTAGTAGCAATAAAATAAAACACACAACATTACATTAAAAAAAAAATAGCTCTCTAAGTCAACTTGAAAGAATATACCTAACTGAGAGTCAATACGTACCTTTTATATCTAAAGACTAACTCCCTAACTCCTTAAAGTTAAGGATCCATCGTAAGCTCAGCATAGTGGAAGAATCCTTGAGATGATGTCTTTCAGACGCAAATACCTGAATAGCTTCAGAAAAAAAACAGGAAAGACGTTGGACGTGCCTATTCTCTCGATTTTCTTGGGATTCTAATACTAGATCCTGACTTGATGGCATGGAACCACTTCGGGGGTATACTTTTCTGAATACAAAAAGAATTTTAAAAAATCAGTTAATAAATGACGAAGCTATGAGGTATGTGTTACCTCATAACTTCGTGAAGTCAGTGAAGTCGGTTAACAAATCAAATCGAAATAAGTTATAGTACTTATTTATTCAGTAATGTATTAAAATACCTACATATATATATTTTAAAATATTTTTATTGAAGAATAGTAAGCGAAATAAGTTATAGTACTTATTTATTCAGTACTGTATTAAAATATCTACATATATCTATTAAAATATTTTTCTTCAAACTACTCATTAATATAACTCTAATCATCGGAAAAGGCAACACTAAGTAATACATTACTACCCTGGAAAACGGCAGTAGTATTGTATGAAATTTCTTTAATGACCCGTTCAACATAATTGCCATGTTGTTTGTTTTTCTAATTTAAAAAGAAATTACAATTCATATTCATTCAATTCATACAAAATGTAGGCATTTTTCCAAATAGATTTGAGTGGTTGTATAACATGTCACAAAAAATACACATGCGCAAAACAAGTTAGATAGGACCCTACAAAGCCAATTTTATTTAAAAAAGAGAGGCAATTGGCTTTAATGGCGAAGATTAGCTTTTATTTTAATAAATTAAAAATTGTATTCGAGTGAATATTGTGCAGTGAAAGTGGTGTTTTTGGTGCACATTCATGTTGACGGCAAGAAATAAGGGTTTTGTGGTGTACATGACAGTGAGTTTTTTTTTGTGGATATTCCACTTCCGTCACCACCGTCAAGATAAGGTTTGGTTTCTTAATAAGAACAATTTGCATTTTTTTTGTCATAAATAAATAAGTTTTTCTACAGTCAACTTCAGTTTTTTATTATTTTTTAATAAGTTGAAGGAAAAGCAGATTACACACCTCGTAAGTGAGCTATTAATGCCCTCGGGTTATTAGTGCCCTCGAGCAAGTGCTCGTGCACCAAACATCCGTGGGCATTAATAAGTCACTTAGCGCTCGGTGTAACAATCTACTATTTCTAAATCAAACCGAATAGCCGTCGAAGTCAAACAAAAAAATTTAACAGTGCTTTATATATGCCGCCGCGTCAGTCATATTCTTAGCTTTTGTTTTAAATACTACTTCTAGCTAATCGAGCATTTCTTGTATTCTAGTGATGCATTCTATACTGCACAAAAGAAATATGCATAAAATTTGAATTTACATTTTATTAATAACACATCATAGAAACATTTAAAACCTTTGAAATTGTGAAGAAACGGTCTAATTATGATGAATCTTGAAAAAGTCTAATTATTGATAATTGCTTTACGTCTCTTTCTTATAAAATATATGTTTGTATCAGTATTGTAATGGTGGACGAGTACAATGACGTCACTAGCAAATAAAAGCTTTTTAAACTTTGTTATTTTTTAAGTTATTAAAAAAATCACGTGGTTGTTTGTCAAATAAAAATACTATGTAATGTAACAATTAAAAAGTGTCCATATTTACATACAAGTAAAGATACAATAAAAAATAGCAATGAAGTCATAAAGCTGTATCTTTATTGGTTGTATTACTGTAGGTAGTTACCTCAGTTTATAAATCAATACTTATTTGTAACCTAGCAAAAAGTATATTGCATACGATATAAAACGTCCTTGTTGTACTGTTATATTTTTACTGTGCGGCACATGATGTTGGCGCCTGTTCAGTGACCGCGTCCGCGCTAACGTCATGTACAAATGAACGGTGTGAAGTGCGGAACATATGGGCTTGCACGTGGAAATTCCTCGCCTTAATAAATTCTAAATATCGCGATCCGTCGAGACGTTGCGGCAAAAATACGGGGCCAAGAATTTTATTTCTAAAAATACCAGCCCATACGTTTACAGACCACCGAGTTTGATGCCCGGTTTGCTGTGTAACGTATGGGTTGGTTTCAGCCCACACGTGTGCATTCCTGCGATTCCATAGCCCGTTTCGCGTGAATGTGGATTCATCTGTCCAAACGACGTGTTGCACGAACCCGGGCTCCCGCACTTGTTGGTCAAGTAGCCATCGACAAAACGTTACACGACGATCACGATCTCCTACTTGCAATGCTTGCACCTTGTGTATTTTATACGGCCGCATTCTTCTCCGCTTTAAAATTTTGTGCACTGTCCAATGAGAGATTGTTGGTCCTCCCCCACGCCGCATTAGCCTCGCAACTGAGCGTGTACCTAGGCGAGGATTCTGGCGAATAATGTTCATCACGCGGTTTTCGGTCCTCGATTCCAATGGTGGTCCGCCACCACTCCCAGAAGCTACTACTGGGGCTATGGGTTGGTTTTCCAGGACACGTTGATATGCCGCAGTAATTATTCGGCCATGAGTAGGGTGCCGAAGATGTGGATACCTATTGCGGTAAATCCTTGGCACGAGAAGCGTTGCCCCTAGCTTCACCAAGGCACATTAACATTGCTCCGTATTCACGAGCAGTGTAGCCGTAATTGGGCATTTTGCTAATTTAAATTAAATACACTTAATCACTAAACACACACACACACACACAAACACACACACTTAACACACAGGCTTGAGAAGGAATAAAATTAACAATATAGCTATCGTAATTGCGAATATGAACCGCGCACGTGCATTCGCTCGAATTTCGTAACGCACTGAATTTAGAAACCGAAAAGAATGAAAAGTTGAAAAGGTAAGTATAAAGCGAGCCGCCTCGTAATCTAGGCTTTCGGCTCGCTTTGTAAACTGTGTGGCTGCGCCGCCGCCGCAAAGTCGCTCGCCGCCTCTCTTCAGCCGTAGTACAGATACAAGATAGTAACAGAATACGCATTTTAAGGCAACAATTGGGCTTATTGATACATTTTTCTGCACGTTGTAAACAAAAAGCAACCGATATTAACATTCATAAGATTTTATTGAAAATTGAATTGCTGGGTGTGTTATTAATTTACCCACTGATATTTATTTTTATTTCTCTACTTCCATACTATGTATGCAAAGATAAGTGAAGCGAATTATTTCAATCTAAAACTACCTACGCACGCAATCATTTCCTTAAGAAACAAATTGACTGATGACCAGACCACCGAGCACACTCGGTGGACCAGACTCTTTTTATTAGATACTCATTAAGCATCCATCTAAAACTATCCGTACTCTGTGTTCGATTCCTAAGTAGCTGCTGTATGTAGCTTTGCCGCCGACGAGACGTCGAATACCTACTATTATTACCTTTGCGTAAGTATACCTATGTGCCGTTTTATTAGTTAGATGCAGAGATTTAAATCTCTGGTTAGATCAAGTTAGATGTAGTTTTCTCTTAAAATAAAAAGAATTTAATTGAATTTTGATAAAGACGAGACTGCTTTAATGCCATGCGATTCGATTTTATATCGAAACATTTTCTATGATTGAAATAACTATTACACTACGTCAATGTCTTAGGTCCTTTGGGTGTAAGTGTGACACGACACCCACCCACAATCGATTTAAAAACTATGAATTGTAGGTATGCTAAAGTTGCGACCTAGGTTTAATACCTAAATACCCACCCTATCTTACGTAATTTGTAGAATGCAATTGGAAGAAAATTACTGGATGCCGTTTAATTGATTAAATCGACTGCGGGCTATTAGCCGATTGGCAAAATTGCCACAAATTTAATAACAATTGATGCTTTGTTAGGTGCTACTTATTGCTAGCCTCATTTAAGCCAGATTAAAAATGGTTATGTAGGTAACATGACAATGTGTGTTCCACCGTATGTAAGCTGTTTGTAAGGATAGGCACATAGGCGTAGGTTTTTTTAAGCTAAAATGCGCGGGCGTCGTTCGATGCTAGATGCTAGGCCGAATCAGCTGTGGGTTCGCGTGAGGTCATGACCTCGGCGTCGGGCGGGCGGCTGCGTAGGCTCGGCTCGACTCAGCTGTTGTAGTGTAGCGTGCCTTTGATCGGGCGGCTTGACGAGTCTTATTCTACGGTTTAACTTACATTGCGCGTTTCTTAAAAAATCGTTCTTTTGTTTTGAAACTTTAAAATATCCTTTTATGATCTTGTGTTTACACAATGCTGTTAGAAAAATGCGAAAAAAAATTGACAAAAAATCTATTTTTTTTTAAGTTTTTTTCTATGTAGTAGTGTTAAGTATCACTAGTACTATCATCTGACTCAGTTTGGGTTGCATGTTCACTTACACCCGGTATAAGAATAGGTACAGAAAACATCACACTTCTACATTGAAGTCGGTGCCAAACGATGATCCCCTAGAAAGTCTTAAAATTTGTCACCGACTTCAATATAGAAGTGTGATGTTGTCTGTACCTATTCTTATATTATTTTAAACTTTTCAGTGTTTTTGAAGTCGGTTTTTATTTTTTATAAAATAGGTATTTTTTTATTTTTAACTTTTTAGTGAATGAAATCTTTTTAGTGAAAGGAACCCTAATTAGGGTTTCCCTCGATTTTCATAAGATTCCATCATCAGATCCTGACTAGTGATCTTGGGACTACCCCAGGAGTATACTCTATTGAATACAAAAGGAATTTTGAAAATCGGTCCACATTTGGGGGAGTAATCGCGTAACATACACACAAAACACGTTGGACACACCTAAAACTTTAAGGGTTTTCCTCGATTTTTATGAGATCCAAACATCAGATCCTAACTTTGGTGACCACCCTTGGAGTATCCTCTATCGAATACAAAAAGAATCATCAAAATCGGTTCATAAACGACGAAGTTATCCGCGAACAAACAAAAAAAAGCATATATACGGTCGAATTGAGAAACCTCCTCCTTTTTTAGAAGTCGGTTAAAAAAGTGTGTTTATCGTTCCTTCTGCATCCACTTTTTCAGTAACACCACTATTTGATTCACTCATCTTTAATCTTACACACCCGCACGCTTAATGTCGAAACATAAAATGATAAAATAATTTACAGAGAAAGCATAAACTTGCTTGCATGAACACCGCAAGTTTAAGTTTATTAAACGTGTTACAAATGCAGTCGACGTTTGAGCGAATATGCCAGTCGCTTCTAGGATCGACTAGGCAAAGCCCGAAACAGATTATTTTACTTTCGACGTTTGACTGTAAAGTTAGGAACTTCTAGGTTTGACTAAAAATTCTTTAATCAAAGGCCGAAACTGGAATTTATTTCGGGGTTAGCCCGAAGGCTTTGGTCAAACCAAGGATAAACCAGTCATTCCGCGAAGAGCATATCGATCTTTGACTATGACATATATATTAATATATCATGGCTGTTCGTTAATTTTGTATTGATTAATATATTTTAATTTCTCATAAAAAAAATATTATTTTTTAATTTATCATATTCTGAAAGTGGGTCTTGCATATCTAGGCCCAACAAGAATTAAAAAGAAATTTCACTATTTGTCATAAGCGACCATAAACAAAGTATTAATTTAAGGCCAATACAGCAACATCTAACGGCCGGTTGCAACAAGTTTTACGTTTTACGATTTCATAAAAAGTAATAGTAAAAGTCAATATAAATTCATAAGAATTGCACCATAATGTCCCTTCTCATGTCGACTTCTAATATCGACTCTAGTTTCAATTTTATTAAAGTCAAACTTTTTCTACATCGCCCCAAATTTTTACGTCCATCTATCGCATGTCGCATTACAAAAAAACATGTAAAAAAGAAAGAAAGAAAATCCATTTTAATTTAACTTCACACGACAGTACACAATTAATATAACAAATACTCGTACAGACATGACAATTAACATTTACAACACAAACTGTGTAACGCCATGTGATGTCAAAATTGCGTCAGTTCAGTTTAAGCAGCAAGCAAGGCAAGCTGCACTGGTGGTAATTTTATCGTAAAACGTAAAACTTGTTGCAACCGGCTGTATACGTGGATAAAAAGAAAAACTCATTATTTTGGGCAATGACAAAAAATATATACAGCCACACATCGATACTAATAAATAAATTAACTTCGTGAAAACTTTAAGAACAAATTAAACATGTCTCGCCGGTCTCTCTCCATCTAATTTCTTTTCAAAAATGTATGGAAGTATTTTATTACAAATTGATTTAACAGTCATCAAATATATTGATATACATATAAATGCCATGGCATAGTGCTTGAATATTGTGCGTGAAAAAGAGCGGGAAAGTAAATATTTTTGGAATATTATCCTTGTTTTACTTTCCTCATTAGAGCGTCGGTAGCGCTGTGGCCGCGGCACTGGACTGTGCTCCGAGTAGAGTCGTTGCGATCCACGAATAACTTGCTACGTTTGTTCCACAGATGGTCAAGTGGCGTAAACGGTGGCTATTTAAAAGTGTAAGAAGTACAAGTCAAACTAACTGACACTGCGTCTACGAGACTTCTTTATATTGTGGTGTAACAAAAAATATATAACACTACAACTTTGTGGTGTAACAAGAGATAGGTTAGTATATAACTTTCAACCTCCTTTTACACCCTTAATGAATGATTTCGGGGATAACAACTATTCTTTATTGAAGTATACACATATAAATAATTATATTGTAAATCAAATAATACTTATTACACAACTTGACCCAAGTCACGTTATGCTGACATGTTAATAATTCTGGAAATGTATGTGTCGCAACCTTGTTTAGTAAGACAGTACTGTAAATTATTCATAGCACCTTTGGCATTCAATAAACGACTGTCTCCGACGCAACATGTGTTTCACTGAACATCATCTACCATCAACATATTACATGGCGACCCTAAGCCAGAAGTTCCTGCACTAAGATGAAGATACTCAAATAACAAGAAACAAGAAAGAAAATGGGGAAAACTTATTCTAAAGAAGAGAGTTAAATGCAGTCACTATCAGCACTATATCTCGTCAAGACTTGACTTCGCCTCAAGCATAATGAAAGCAGCCTCCAGAAGATCGGTGTCCAGGGTATAGCCCGGCCCACGAGCACAGGATTGGAGTCCAGGGTATAGCCCGGCCCACCCAGCGCGTTCACCCCACGTGCGTCTACAACGTGCGCAAGAAGATGACACCACCAGGCACGCAGCAGCAGTCAGCATACAGAGCTAGTTTCGCTTGAGAAAGTAACCCCAATATTTTTTTCTTTCGAACTAAATTTAGTTTATCTTTTAATTAAGTTACTATTTTATGCCTTTATAATATGTGTAAAGTTTAAGTTTTTTTTACTCTTTTTGCTATGTCTGTTAATGACTTAACTTTTATTTTAGAGGGATTAAAAAATATAAAAACATATTTAATTAAGATTGGCCCAGCCCGAAGGGAAAGCTCAGAGTCAGCTCATTTAAAATTAAAAGAGGCACAGTTATTATATAATAAGTTAGAGTGTATTTTATCTAGTATTAAACAAAAAATCGAAGTTTCAGAATTGAGTTCGGAATCTCTTACACATATTAATTCAATAGTTCATGATATAAATATTTTATATAATTCAATTATTAGTTTAGTACCTGTGAAACTAGAGGATCATTCACCAAAAATGGCTTCCAATACCTTTGATTTGAAAACTGCCCTTTCTCTACTACCTATAATGAACGGATCGGAACAAATAACTTTGCAATTAATTGATGGAATTCAGTTATATGAGAAAATGCTTGATAGCAATTCAAAAATGTTGTTAATTGAGTTTGTGTTAAAAACCAGACTATCAGCCAGTGCTAAACTGCGAATAAAATCTAGCTATCAGGATGTCTCTAGTTTAATCAGCGACATGCGTAAATTTTTAATACAAAAAAAGTCACATATTGCATTACAATCCCAATTGTTTAGTACTAAGCAGGGTCATAGGTCTATTGAGAGTTATGGGTCTGAATTGGAAGAGTTATTTGTCAACTTGACTATTTCACAAGCCGATGGGGATGATAATAAATATGACGTGCTGCGTCCCTTAAATGAAAAGATAGCCATCAAACGTTTTGCTGATGGGCTCTCTAGCAAACGCCTCAGTACCATCATAGCGTCTCGCCAATTCGACTCGCTTCCGGATGCCATTAGGTCAGCTGTTGATGAACAAACGATGTCTCCCAGTGAAGACGATGTCATGAAAATCAGGCAATTTCATTATGCAAACACCCAACGCAGACGATTTTCTAATAACTATCGAAATATAAATTCAAATAGGCCCGAGCATTTTGATAGAAATCGTGCTAGTTCGAGTCGTCATTTTAATTTTAATAATTCGTATAATCCTCAAGGACATTTAAAGCCAACGAAGTATTACAATAATTCATCACGCGGACACACACAGAGGTTCTCACGCCCAGCTCGGTCGACAATGCCAAAGTTGAGCAATGGTATCGGAAACCGCTTTCCGCGAATCCAGCACACCCGCGCCAACTCAAGCCAGGAATGCACTGCGAATGCACCTAATAATGAGTTTTTTCGTTCCTTCAGTGAATGAACACTTTATTTTTAATTATAACATAAGTAGCATAGTGACCATGTTTGTAGGTGATAATTACGAAAATAATATAAAATTATTAGTAGACAGCGGTGCAAGTCTATGCGTCCTAAAATATGAATGGTTAAGTAGTAATAGATTATTAAATAACATTTATTATGATAAAATAACGATTAAGGGTGTAAGTGGTAAGTTGATGTCAGAAGGTTATGTTTATTTAGATTTAATGTTTAATGGTATCGTATTTCAACAAAAGTTCTATGTTTTTAAGAATTTATCGTGTTCCGCCAACGGAATCTTAGGTGAAAATTTTTTCAAGCATTATAATGCTGTAATTGATTACAAGATGATGTGTTTGCAATTGTCAAAAAATGCTCAAACAGTACGTATTCATATAGATAACAAAGATTTGTACACACACGTGATTCCTGCGCGTTGTGAAACTATAAAGTATATTCCATGCCAGTCCACTCAAGATTGTGTTATTTTAGCAAAAGAATTGCAGGAAGGGGTATTTCTTGCAGGAATGATTGCAAAGCCTGTAAACGGTTGCATACCCATTAAAGTTCTTAACACGAACTATGAGAATATAAGTTTGAATTTTTCTAGCGTAGATATTTCTACTTTAGATAGTTTTGATGTTTGCTATTTTACGGAGGAATATAAATCAACGCAGCGTGTTAAAACACTGTTTGACTTACTCGACTTAAACTATTTAAACAAGGAAGAGAGAATAGGAATAGAGAATATATGCGCCAAATATTCCGATGTGTTTCATCTACCAGGCGACAAATTAACAGTTACTAACTTAATGGAACACTCAATTACTTTGAAGGAAAATATGTCACCAGTGTACATTAAGCCTTATAGAGTCCCACATGCTTTGAAACCGGAAGTTAATAAACAAATTCAGGAAATGTTAGATAACGACATTATTGAGGAGACCGTCTCAGAATGGTCAAGCCCTGTTTTATTAGTTCCAAAGAAAACTGATAAGTCTTGTGAAAAGAAATGGAGACTTGTCATAGATTATCGTCAACTTAATAATAGAATTCAAGATGATAAGTTTCCATTGCCTAATATTACGGAAATTTTAGACTCGTTATCAGGAAACATTTATTTTTCGAAATTAGATTTGTCACAATCTTATTATCAACTAAATTTAGATGAAAAATCGCGAAAATATACATCTTTTTCTGTAGACAAAATGTATCAACTTTCTTTAGATTCTAATTCGCGTAAATATACTGCATTTTCAGCGGGAAAACAATATCAGATGAAACGTTGTCCTATGGGACTCAAGACAAGTCCCAGTGTTTTTTCTAGGCTCATGACAATAGCCATGGCAGGACTTAACTACAAAAAATGTTTCATTTATTTAGATGATTGCGTAGTTCTGGGAAATTCAATAAATAATCATAATAAAAATTTAATTTGCGTATTAAATCAATTAAGAAAAGTTAATTTAAAACTTAACCCATTGAAATGCGAATTTTTGAGAAAGGAAATTATATATTTAGGCCATAAAATTACATCTGAAGGTATTTTCCCCGACCCAAGTAAAATAGAGACAGTTTTGAGTTTTCCAACCCCAAAAAGTGCTGACGAAATTAAACGTTTCGTAGCCTTTGCAAATTACTACAGGAAGTTTATTCCTTGTTTTTCAAGCATAGTATACCCACTTAATATTTTATGCAGAAAAGGTGTTAAGTTTGAATGGAGTTCTGAATGTGAAACCGCATTTAATAATTTAAAGATTGCTCTTACCAACCCCCCAGTTCTCCAGTACCCCGATTTTTCCGAAGAAAATATATTTAAATTACAAACCGATGCTTCCAAAGTTGGGATAGGTGCCATTTTATCGAATAACAATGGTAAAGTAGTGGCCTATGCCAGCCGCAATTTGAAACCTGCCGAGACTAGGTATCCAATTATCGAATTGGAATTACTAGCAATTGTTTGGGCTGTACAGCATTTTCGACCATATTTATATGGGAGAAAATTTAAAATTTGCACCGACCATAAACCTCTTATTTATTTGTTTAGCCTCAATGACCCCTCTAGTCGATTAACTAAATTTCGTTTATATCTAGAGGAATACGATTTCGAAGTTGAGTATGTTCCGGGTCGAAATAACGCAGCTGCAGACGCGTTAAGTCGACTTCCGATGACTTGCAAGGATTTAAAACAAATGCATGAACATGTAGTATCAGTTTTAACAAGAGGTCAACGACGACAATTAAATATTACCGGAAATGACAGACTGACTACAGAACACACCGCGCCCTCTAGGCCTGATCAACCTACGGCCGTGGAAGTTCTGAAGCCACCTGAAGATATCGTAGAGTTAATTTTCACTGATAAATATGACGAGAAATGTTTAAAAAAAGATAATAATATTATACAGAACAACTGTTCGTTTGTTCCTTCGCAATCAGCCATTTTTCTAAACTCTCGATCGTTATCGACCATACAGGTGTTAGCGAGAGACTTAGAACGATTATGTGTACGTTTAAATATTAAAGAATTACTAGTAATAAAAAATAAAAATAATGAGCGTAATTTAAAATATTTATTGCGCGAAATGAAAAAGTTGCAACTTAAGCTACCACGATTCCTCGTAACTCGAGATGTATTACGAATATTTGATGACGATGACAAAAAAGTTATCCTAAATGATTTTCATTTGTTGCCCACTAGCGGTCACGCAGGGGTAAATCGCATGTTAAATAACATCAAGAAATATTATTTCTGGCCAGGTATAACTAATGACGTCAACAATTATGTAAGACGATGCAAAAGCTGCCAATTGCATAAGTATACAAATAAGTATACAAAAGAACAAATGTCTGTCACGACTACACCTGATTCAGCTTTTCAAAGAATCAGTTTAGATTTAATGGGCCCACTAGATTTAGATAATAATAATTATAAGTATATTTTAACGATCCAATGTGATCTTAGTAAGTACATAGAAGCCTACCCATTAAGGACAAAGGATACTATTACAGTATCTAGTAGTTTTGTAAACAATTTTGTATTACGCTATGGCATCCCGAGTGAAATCATCACGGACAAAGGGAAAGAATTTATGTCCTCGGTATTAACGGAAACTTGTAAATTATTAGGAATTAATAAATTAAACTCTACAGCATACCACCACGAAACCTTAGGTTCCCTTGAAAATAGTCACAAACACTTAGCAGCATACTTAAGGACACAATGTGCAAACAATAACACGGATTGGAGCGATTGGATCCCATTTTGGTGTTTTTCATATAACACGACTGTACATACCGAAACAAAATACACTCCCTACGAATTAGTTTTTGGAAAACTATGTAATTTACCTAGCAACTTGAATAGAACACTTGAACCATTGTATAATTTTGGTGATTACGTAAAAGAATTAAAGTATAGGCTACAAAAAGCTCATTTTGATGCCAAGGAAAACTTAATTCAAAGCAAACAACTTAGGAAAATTGTATATGATAAGCATAAAAACCCTGTACAGTATAAAAAAGGAGATCTAATATTGTTAAAAAACCAAACCGGAAATAAATTAGATAATATTTACAATGGCCCATTTGAAGTAATAGATGACTTGTCTCCAAATGTAACAATTAAAAAGCACAATAAGGAATATGTTGTGCATAAAAATGTAACAAAATTGTTTATAAAATAATTTTATTGGTGTATAATTAAGAGAAAATTTTATAAAATTATAATTTCTGTTTAATTTTTTTTTATGTAATTTACGTTTATGTTTTTTTGTGTGCGGAGGGGATAGCTTGTATCTTTTTCGGGGGAGATGAAGTATACACATATAAATAATTATATTGTAAATCAAATAATACTTATTACACAACTTGACCCAAGTCACGTTATGCTGACATGTTAATAATTCTGGAAATGTATGTGTCGCAACCTTGTTTAGTAAGACAGTACTGTAAATTATTCATAGCACCTTTGGCATTCAATAAACGACTGTCTCCGACGCAACATGTGTTTCACTGAACATCATCTACCATCAACATATTACATTATCTTTTCCCACAACTCAAACTATCTCCATACCAAATTTCATCTAAATCGGATCAGCGGTTATTGATTCATCAAACAAACTTCCTCCCCCATTTTTTCCCCCTTAAAGGGCGTTTTCTGTGATAAAACCTATCCTATGTCCTTTGCTGGGACTTAAACTATGTCTATACTAAATTTCATCTAAATCGGTTTAGTGGTTTTGGCGTGAAAGGGCGACAGACAGATAGACAGACAGTTAAAAACCTAAACTCCTTAAATTACTATTTTTAGTTCTTATTCTTTCATCTATACTTTATCCGATTGAAGCAAACTATGTACTATATTCTTGTACAGCCAGTTTTTGGGGTGGAGACTATAATATGACAAACTTCGAAATACCTAATTCCTAAAGTACTTATGCTAACAAAAACATTATTATAATTTCGATACTAACTTGATCATTCGAAATTACTGCATTGTCCGTGTTTTTAATTATTTTCGTATTACCGTCTCCACATAATGTAATAACATTTTTTTTCTTTTTGCCAATAGTATACTCTATTATTATTATTAACAAACACTCATTAGTTGTTTGGCGATATAACTGCGATGTGAGCGTAGTCCTACTTAATAGCCTAGCAAAATTTCCGCGTGATTTACCGACTAAGCTGAAATGCCGGATAATTGAGACAAGTGTATCGCTGTCGAATTTGGGGTCGGCCGCCTTCACACCCGTATCAACGTGTCGGCAACTGCCGTAAAATTTGGACCCTGACCCTGCACTGTAGAGCAAGTTCGCCGGATTATGGTATACCTTTCAGCCTGCAAGATATATTTAATATCTCAGAACATAATGAGGATTTGAATATTTTTGTATGGAGAGTGTCCAGGTGCCATCCGCCATTTTAATTTTTCTTTAAAATGGCGGCCACGCATAAAACGTTTATAAATCGATAGTCCAAATCAGTACAAACATAAAGTATGAATTGACAAAATCTGGTAAAACGTCACGTTTCCGAGTTATAAGCTTAACTAAGTACGTCCGTTAATCTTTGACAGCTCATAACTCGGAAACGTAATGCTTTACGAGTTTTGCCCCATCTTCTACACTTTATGTTTGTATTGATGTGATCTATCGATTTCTGAAGGATTTATGCGAGACCGCCATTTTAAAAAAAGAAACAAAATGGCGGATGGTAACTAGGACAAAAGATACAGAACGCTTTAAATCAGAATTTTATTTATCGCTTAACTTGCACTGCCGTTTTTCGTAGGATTTACAAATTCTTCACAGCAGACGTTCAGAAGCATAACTCCGCCTTAAAGGATTTATAAGAACAATAGTATTTACTCAATAACTTACAGAGATAACAAGTATGGCCACAATAAAACCTCTTTAGTGCGCACTAAACGTTCGGCCGGAGTGACCCTCGTCAACACCGACATCGGTTTCATTGCAGTCAGCTGTTAAATTGAACCTTTCTCTGCGTCTTTTTGTATTAAAGATGGCTTCGATTCAATTCCTTTTAATGGTCCTAAAAGAATTGAACTATTGTATACACATACGGGTATACGAGTAAATGATTGCTTTTAGTCGTATTAAACGAGTAGAGGTTTTGTGTGTTATCAAACTCAAACTCGAAAATCCTTATTCAATATAGTCCTTTACAGGCACTTATTGACGTCAAACAAATTACAAGAATCTAATTAACCAATAACTTAATTAAAAGATGTAACAAATTAAGATAAGCTATGTATTACTTAAGCCTTGTAAGTACATACACCCCAACCATAAATGGGATGATGACTAAATTCTAATTTTTACGTCTCGTCATTAAATATTAAAATACCGTAGAAAAAGATGCAGTCCTGTGAAATTAGAATTAAAATCAGCTTAGAAATACATTAGATACAAGCATTTTAAGTTGTTAATTTGAAGGGGATTAGACAGAGAGATCCGACATCAACCGTGACGTCATCGAGTACGGCCATATAAACTCCTTGTAAATTGCCGTTTTGCTAGAACGAGATGGAGAAAAATCTAATCTTGGTTGTTTTTATAGTTATTCGAAAACAGATTTTTTTTCTTTCTGTTTATTATATGAATGAGCTTCTATTAAAGCAAAAAAATTTTTTTTTACTCATTTAGCCTATTAAGATGTATATGTAAATACAAGTAAAAAAAAGTTGACTCTAGACCTGTAAAAATAAGTTTAACTTTTACTATGGGAACAATTTTGAAATCGCGAAAACAATCAGCTGTTCCATACAAATGTTCATTATCCACTGAACCTAAATTTATTTGTTTATTTTACAAAGCCTACAACTATTTTTACAGGTATACCCAATACAATAGAGAAGCAACTTAATCATCATAACTTAAAATAAAAAGAGCAACCTTCGTGAATTCACCCAGAGAACAATGGAAAAGATCAATGCTGTCATAATTTTATTAAGGGCGCGCAGTGTGCTCGTCAACGGAGCCTTATTCAAAAGAGCTGTCCTGCCGGCAACGGCGACGTTCTACGTCTCTATCGGGGACACAAAAATTTACCACCCTCAATATTACCGGATTGTGTAACTTACCACGGATCAATTTAAATATATATAATGCTAAAGCTAGATTTCTACGCACTTGATTTGTAAGAAAAATTAAAATGTATGGAACAGCTGATTTCTTGTGCAATTTCAAGATTGGTCCCATAGTAAAAGCTGTTCAGTTTGCTTGTCTGAACAAGCACACAAAATTTGGCTCCTGCTTGAAAATGCACTTGCGATACAGTTGCTCAAAAATTGGCAGGTACAGTCGGCTTCAAGAGTAGATAAGCTTGGTGTGACATGGTATTTAAACACAATATTATCACACCAACTATTACTTTTATTTCGTATGGTTACACCTAATATTGCATTGTTAATAGTTGGTGTGACATGGTATTGAAATGCTTATCTACTTTTGAAGCCGACTACATCATGTAGAAGATTGGATATCCCGCATTTTCTAACTTTAAAGATATTTCAATCATTCGGTTTGAGTGTTGTTATTAAAAACAATTTCTATATCAGATTCCGTTTCACGCAGTAAACATAGGAAGCGGTACGTAATGCCTAACTTAATAATTTAAAAAATCGCACGTTGCGTTATTCTACTTCTAGAAATCAAAAACGATTGGGTAGGACCAATAGTTGCAGAGTTCTCGAAATGAATTATTGTATTTCGAATGCGAATTTGAATCTATTGTTGCAAAAATGCGTCTCCAGTCTCTTATTCACCACGGGGTGGTAGCATTGTGATCACGGAGCGATGTCGCTTTATAAGCCTTCTTAAAAAGATTAAAAATCTTTTGCGTGAACACTACACTAGTTCTTTGCAAGGATGTTTGTCTGCGTTATAGATTTTTATCCCTTTTCAAACATTATTTTTCTTTTCTAAAAAAGTATATTTAGATTCTTTCATTTTTCTTTTCCTGAGTCTCTTGTACCGCCTCCAAATGTCCAACCTTCTGTTGGACATTTGGTCAACCTTCGGTTGACTGGAAAATAATAGCTCATGGCAATATTGTTCTGACGATGATAGCTGAGAGGCTGGATTGCCCTTACATTCGGCACTGTTGCAATAAACATGTATATGGTGACGGTTGTGACGGTAATACCAGGAGCTGAGATCGTAAAGTTTAATTTTATTTATATGACATTATTTAATTACTATTATTTTTATTACTATTATGTGACAATATTTTAATTACCTACTATTTTTAAATGTATTGTTGTTATTTTTTATTTGACATCGAAATTGTATTTTAAATTTAAATTAATTTGATTTATTATTATTATTTTATGGTTAGAATTTCAATGGATTTGGTGAATTTTATTTTTCTCTTAAATTTTAAAATTTATTATACTCTGAATTTTATTTTATTTTATTTGAATGTTATTTAAATTGAGACTGTACTGTTATGGGTGTATATTACCTGAAATAAATTAATTTTATTTTATTTATTTATTATGTTATAATATTGTATGTGTTTTTTTGTGGAATAAAGTATTTTACCGAAATACATAAAATTAGCGAACGATCCGATGCCATAATTATGTCGAGGGGGCACGTGCAAATCCTTGACATGATGAAGTAACAAATATCTAAGCGTACAAAATTTCAATAATACTACGATGAACATTAATTAGTGCATCATAACATTAATAATTTTCACTAATTAAGCCACTTAACACAAACAATGCCGCGTAAAGCGATGTCACCCCGGGCCATATTCCGAAAAATTTCAAAATTTTCTGCGAAATGATTAAATTTTTGTACATGTCATTATAGTAGCTTGAGGCTTACTTTAATTATTTTCTGTGATCCCAATTATTGTATCAAAGGCAGCAGTGCGCTGGCCGAGTACTTCGGGTATGCCCCTCGGGTAGAGATGAAATGTTTCTTTGTGATTAAAATTTCGTTTTTTAAATCATTCACAATTTGTATCATTCAAAATTACATTAAATTTCTCGTAGGCTTAATTAGTTTTATTTCTAAACAATTTTTTCCTCGTTCCTGAAATTCTGACAGCGCTGCTGCAAACGAGTTCCTTTCTACGCCAAATTAATGTACTAAATAACAACACATTCTAAGAAATCAGGAGCGGTAGTTGTCAAAAAACAGCATTCATATAGTTATAGTGATATGACAAATATTGTAGGTCAAACGGTTTAATTACTACACGCGCCATTGTGGACCCACCACACGCGCTCTAAAGGGCAGGGAAAACACCTATGGGGGTTTTAGTGGGTATGCCTGGCACTCTACCGGGAGAGCTCCACACACACCTACCTTATAGCAATGCGTGATGGCGATAGCGAGGTAGTTGCTATGTCGTTATAGCGATAGCAAGGCAGTTGCTATACCGCTATGGCGTAGCGGACAGTTGCTATGTCGCTAAGGCGATAGCAAGGCAGTTGCTATCTCGCTATGACAATAGCGAGGCAATCACTATCGTCATTGCTTAAGTAAGCTGTAATTGAAAAGAATATTGGTGTTCTGGGTGTCGTGTCAACCTCATCTCAGTCTGGCGTTCCCGCTGGTTCAGCAGCATGGGCAACAATTTTTTTGGGGAGACATTATTTACTTAATCGAAAGTATTATCTTTATAGGGTTTACAAAACAATTGCATATTTTTTCACTTTATCGTTTTCGTTAACGTTTGTCTCTTCTTCTTATGTTTGTATGCGTTATTGATTATGGTTGGGATAACATAAGTATACACATAAAGGGCTCAATAAATTGATATTTTTATAAACAGTTAAACTAGAAACCAGAAATAGATAATACGTCAATCAATAGCAACACATCACAATGCTTCTATATATACGGATGGACTTGTACTTGCTTAAACTCAATAGTTCAAGTCATATTTTTTTTTTCCATATATTGCTACGTAATGGTATAAAAACATCTGATCCCATTTGTTTGGTCCCTCACGTGACATAAATGGCCAATGAATCTAAGGCTACGGCCGCATAGGAGATTGTGTCTTTCTCGAAAAAATATTGTGACCACACATGTTGCATTGTGTTGTGTTTATGTGAATATGCTACAATAGTAGCACTTACAATTAAAGCCATAAGTAGA
The DNA here is from genome assembly GCA_963935595.1 of Schoenobius gigantellus. Lineage (NCBI taxonomy): Eukaryota > Metazoa > Arthropoda > Insecta > Lepidoptera > Crambidae > Schoenobius > Schoenobius gigantellus. Next base: position 28,878,627 of record OZ012554.1, read on the forward strand.
ATTTGCTCTTTACCTTAAGTGACTGACAACACCAAAAATCTAAAAAAAGTCCTTAGATAGGTCACATAATACCTCTACAGTCACTAATTGACGTTAAGAACAAATTCTTAATAACAAAATCAAGACATTAGCCAAATAATATGTTCACCTTGTACGCTCATACATTCTAGCATATTTGAGATGTATATTGTATACTAAAGCTGGCTTTTCTTTCACTATGGGATGTAAATTCATATCGCTCACCATACTTTTGACTGGGGGCGTTTACACTGAGATATAATATATTACATCTCAAGCTAATTAAATATATCTCCAAAAGATCGAGCGATATTTCAGCAAAATATATTATATTGCACTTCTTCCTTGTCGCCTGTAGTGCCCAATAAATACTCCTGCCTCCTATGATTAAAAAAGTCGCATAATTGAAAAACTTTTCTTCATCTAATCCATCAAAATAACTGAAATCTCATATTCATCTCTTTACTTACGAGGAAATCATACGGACCGTTTCTATATAAATATAGTCCCTTGTGCCTTTCGTGGAACAGGTTATTTATAGTAGCTCTATTTTTCCGAAAAAAAAATATTAACATGTTCCTATGTTTTCCTTTTTTATTACGTTATGGTTGGTAAAATCGTCCATTAAACCTTCAAACATCCAGCAAACAAATTTGACGAGATTATATGAAATAAGTAAAGCATAGAAACACAGCCAAAGCCTTAAGAGGAAACACCAAGGTCGAGAGAAATCAAAAATAGGTATTTGTAAAAAGTATTGCTGTTGCGCTGTGTGCCCGAACAACTTAACTGAGTGCGATAGGGACAACTGCAGCTCGGACCGAAAATACCTATGAAAAGTACACAAAATATTCGTTTCGTAGTCCCCTGTTTTCTCCGCGAAAAATTGTCCGATTTAATAATTTTTTGCGTTAAAAATTAAAGCAAGGCTGTTACCTACTGTGTTTCTATGTTTTGCTTTTTTCATATAATTTGTTTGCTGGACGTTTGAATACAGCAGAAAATTAGGTCGATTTTGCAGTTGTGTTGTTTTTGAAGGTTTAATATCTCTTTTAATAATTAACTTAATAAAAAAAAGGAAAGATAGAAACATGCCTATGGTGGCCATTGATTTTATTGGAAAACATAGAGCCATTATCCAGGAAGGAAACAGTGGACTACGTTTGTATGAAAAAAAATGGCCTGTACGATTTCCTCTTGCAAGAGATAATTAACTCAGTCTAGTTTTAGAGGAGAAAACAGAGGATAAAAGAAACTTCTATTTTGTGTACTTTTCGTAGGTATCGACGGTCCGAGTTGCAGCTCTCCCTATTGGGCTCAGCAGGCCTATTCTCTCTCCGTCTTGCCTGCGAGCATGCATGGATATAAAGTTGCTTTTAGAAATGACAGTTCTACTCGTAGTTACGAACCGTAGTTAGAGACTAGGCCTGCAGCTCGTTTGTTCAGGCAGGAGCCGCGAGAGAAATACGTTTTACAAGTACATATTTTTCAATTTTCTCGACCTTAGTGTTTCCTCTCAATTGATGTCCAGTATCAACGCTTACATTTTTGACTTAAAAGTAACACCCGTAAATCGAATTCTGCAGCATTTTCATTTTATGATCTTTTGAGTAGGTTATTTTACAATACATTATCAATTTTTTGATTCACTGACAATTTATATATAGTGGCGACCACAGCTGAACTGGATAAAACTATACATCTTGCAGTGTGAAGGCTAATTGCAGGATATAATATATACCTCGGCATGTAATATATAGCATAGTTAAAAAACCAGATAAATAATAGTAGAAAGCAAAAAATTAATCTATACCTAATTAATTTGAAAATAAGAGCCCAAATTAGAAAACAGACAGGCAGGTTAATTTCTTGTCCCTTATTTTATCGAAGCTACAACAGGAACTCTTTTTTTATATTATTAATATAAAACAAAGCGGATATAAAACAACATAAAATGATATTCACAATGCATACACACGCTCACATCTTTTCTGTGTCAGGCAAACTATAGATCACATTCTGATGAAATCACCACAAGTCAGAACACATTCTGATACCATACAACTATCTCATAAACATAGGTACATACGTAAAAAAAACTGTAACTAGGCATATTGTATCGTTATCGAGTATGTATAGACAAAGCCTTACCCGAAGGTCTCTGGAAAAGTCGACTTGGATAATTGGCTCTACTTTCAAAGTAAATTTAAGGATGGCGATACGAAATTGTGTTGCAGAAATAAAATAAGCCTTTTCGTAGTTGCCACAAAAGAACACAGGAATAACTGACGAAGAATCTGAAAACAATTTTCATCGTTCACGAATTAAACACCAGAAATAAAAACAAAGTTGCCATTCCAACACTCAGGCTTAAAAAACTAGCGGCGCTTTTATAATATGAATAGCCTTCTACGACAAAGAAGCTACACAAAGTGATACTGATTTGCCTTTTCATAAATTTAAAAGAGCATGTAAAAGACTTGGAAGAGAAAAGCTTGAAAAGGGGAATTTCTTCTTATATATTCTATTTTAGAAATCCTTACAGATTTCATGAGAATTGGTTAAGAATAAAGCAAACTTACAAATGTACATTTAAGACTTAACATTTTCTTTAAAAATGCTAAATAAATAGAACATTTCTTCGTTGTTCGGATTTTGGGGAACGAGTCAGACCCCCCGTGGAAGTAGACCCGTGAGAGGAGTCGCCGTTGAGCCCGCGTATTGAAAGGTCGTCGGTTACGCTGCGCACGAGTAGAAATGCGCCCGACTCGCGATTTAATTTTGTTTTTTTTTATTGCAAAAATGAATCTATTAATTATGAATTATTACATTATTACGTAATCAGGTGTCTTGGTCACCTATTAGGACCCTGTGTAAGTGTATTGTTTTTTTTTGTCACGTGAACTGTGTTGGTGAGCGTTTGAGGTGTTCAAGAGAAGCAGCGTGGGCTTTCACCAAAGAGGGACGTCCCTCTAAGCAGCGGTGCAGGTGATTTCCTGGGACACCACCGTGAGTGTTTATTATATTGTTTTATTATAATTTTGAATGATACCTAAGGCAAATCTAACCTGCCATAGGTACCTATTTTATATATATACAGCTCCGTGTAACACGGACGAAAGTAGGTACACCCCGGACTTTTGGTTAATGTTCAGGGCGAGGGTTTTCTGCCCCCCAAAGAGCCGGCCGTGTACTATTCATTCGTGAATTGATTTATTCCTCTTTCTGTAAATAATAGATTTCTAAGGTAGATGTTAATACGTAGCTATTAACAGTGAATAAAGTCTACTTTGCCTTAACAAAGTACGAAACTGATCAATCGACACCGTCCCGGCTGGATAAGTTCTCGGTGGCTGAATTGGTCAAGGCATCAACACGGTATGTTGAGGACGTAGGTTCGAATCCTGTCCAGGATGAAATTTCAGATTCGGAGCAAATTGGCTGTGGCAGAGGAACAGCAAACACATTAGTGTCCCTATATTCTTATTTAGAACGTATAAAACCCTACAAGAATAAAGTAGCAATTTAAATCCACAACCAATGTTAATGTTCGATCCAGAGACAGCTTGTTTACCCGAGGGTAGGGCTTTCAGAAATAGTACACAAACCGTGCAATAAATTCCTGTTTAAAGAATCAGTGCCAAAGCCCTTGGGCTCCTCGGCCGGCCAGTCGATAACAAACATCCGTGGCTAAGCTAAATGGGGAGTTCGAACATTTAAAATAGGGTTCTCCTTCTACGTTTTGCTCGTCAACACTCACGAGTCATTATGGTAAGACAATAAGACCGTATATAGCAAGATTCACCTGAATTCCTCATCACAAAAAATTTTAAGACTATTTGATGAAGCACAATAACACTGTTGACGTTGCTGTATGTTTTTTATACTACTAAGCTGGCAAACAAGGTCGGAGAGCGGAAGTCCTAAGCAAGAAAAAAAAACACAGAATAAAGCTCAAATTTTTCGAGGCGTTTGGTGGAATGTAAATCTAACAAACTAGTTTTCCGCTCGCGACTTCGCCCGCGTTATTTTTGTATTCCCGTGGGATTTTTTTACCGTAGGAAAATTACCCTATGTCCTTTCCCTGGTCACGAACTATCCCTATACCAACTTTCATCAAAATCGGTTCAGTAGTTTCGAAGCCTATTCAATACAAACAAACAAACAATCAATCAAATCTTTCCTCTTTATAATATTAGTATAGATAAAACAGTAGTGTTATGAATGTTCGGAAACATAATACTTCGAAAAAATATTATTTCCGCAACTAGCTTTCCGCTCGCGACTTCACCTGCGTTTTTTTTCCCGTGTGATTTTTTTTCCCGGAACACAGCAATGCAAGCACTGATGTTCCCGGCAGAAATAGGTAAGACGGAGGTACCCAAACAGACGACCCTGGTATAGAGTCTCCCTCCGGTCGTGTGAAATTTCTGTGAACAGTCAACTACTTATCTAATCTATACTATATAAAGCTGGATCTATAATATATAAAGCTCGATTATATAAAATTCTCGTGTCACGGTGTTTGTTACCGAACTCCTCCGAAGGGGCTTGACCGATCTTTATGAATTTTTTTGTGTATATTCAGTAGGTCTGAGAATAGGTCGTAAACTATTTTTTATTACGGCGAAACGTAAGTTCGCCGGCACAGCTAGTATACACGGTTATTTTTTTATCACCCTGGAAAATTTAAGGGACGCTTCACGACATGGTATTAGAATGATTTAAATATAAATAAAAAAAATAACCCCCCTCCTTAATTTTATATAATTTTTTTAAAAAATACAAAAAATGCTGCACTAGTTGAGAGTAGCATTTTTAGAGATTTTTTTATTTTTTTTTTATATTTTTTTTTATTTTTTATTTCATTTTTTTTATTTTTTATATAATATTGGATGTGTCCTGAAGCGTCCCTAAAATTTTCCAGGGTGATAAAAAAATAACCGTGTATATATATAAATCTCGTGCACAGTGTTTGTTATGGAACTCCTCCGAAATGGCTTGGCTGATTTTTTTGAATTTTTTTTATGAATATTTGGTAGGTCTGAGAATAGATCGTAGGCTTCTTTTTATACCTCTAGGTGATAAGGGTGGCCTTCTCCAGAATTTTTTTTGACAATTATTATGGCGAAATGGCGAAACGTAGTTCAAGGGCACAGTCTAGTATCATTATAAACGCTATTCACATATTTAGTCAAGTTATTCGCGTTAATAATACCGAATTATTTTTTAGCTTTTTATACTACTGCTGTGGCAAACCGAACTCCTTTTTATAAACACATGTCTTTTTTATATTTGACGTTGTCTTGAACTGACATTGCAAAATTAATTATTGTGTTTTATTGTTTGTAGTAAAATCGTTTACCTTATTTCCAAGATTATTTATTATAATTTATCCCTCAGATTCCCCTCTCATCCCGTACATTTTTGGTCCTTCTCCACAAAACATTTTGAACCAGTTATTTTCAAATTTCAAAACATTAAATTATTTCAAAAAAAAAATCTTTCTTTTACAATGCCTATCACGAGGAGTCAAACAAAACGGACTCAGATGCCACAATCATCGACTTCCGATCCCGGGGCACTCCCTGTGGTCACAAGCGAGGGGGATCATGAGGATCGCGGTAGTGAATCCATAAGTGGACGCGTAAGCTCAGTAGTCTCGACCGCAACGGTACAAGCTCAGAAGTTGGCTGCGGAGGCAGAGTTTCGTCGGCGCCAGCTCGAGCGGGCGCGGCTGCAGGCGGAGCGAGACCGCAAACGTGAACAAGAACTTGCCGCCTTGGAGGCACGGGCAGAAGAAGATGAGTTGCGAGCTAAACTAGCTGTGATCGAGGCCGCTTCCGGGGGCTCTCACGTTTCGCACAGAAGCCGCAGCTCTCGTTCGTCACGTAGGCTCGAGACATGGGTAAACGACGCTACTCACAGATCCCAGGTAAACGATGTTATTTCTTTACACAATGAACAGCCGATGGAGTCACAGGTCGTACAACCGACTGTAATACCGGCTATCGCTCATACATCAACTTCAAAGTGTAACATACATAATAATATGTTTGACTGTGACGACACTCACAAGGACAGTGCAGCGCAGCTGTCACAGATACAACAGACAGTCGCACCGCCAGCACCCCGAGCTACGTCGAACGAGAACAAACAAATCTGTACACAAGAAGTCTCTGTTTCTCAAAATAACGTTTTATCAACGCCTGTCTTGACCGATATGATCAAGGCTATAACTGACTCTGCTTCAGCTACCAGGGCACTCGTCAGTCAAAGACATCCCAAAATGCCAAAACAAGTGGAGTTGCCTCAATTTTCAGGCGATCCATCACGCTGGCTTCAATTTAAGAGGTTTTTCGATATGACTAAATCATTTTATTCTCCGCTAGAAAACACCGTTCGCCTTCAACACGCGCTACATGGAGCGGCACGTGACGCTGTTACGTCACTGCTATTGTCGTCGGAGAAGCCTGAAGATATCATGGAAGCCCTCGAGCAGCATTTCGCACGCCCAGAGCTAATCGTGTCTCACGAGGTGACGTCTCTTAAAAGTCTATCGAATCTCACGCTGGATTTAAAAGGTTTGGCTAATTTTACATCTCGAGTAAGAAATAGTGTAGCTACAATACGCCTACTACACAAAAATGAATATTTACATTCGCCCGAGTTATTTTACTGCATTTTAAACAAGCTTAACTACACAATGCGTATAAGGTGGACTGATTTCGCGTCCGATAACCGAGAAAACAAAAGTAAGCTGGAGCTGATGAGTGATTTCTTAGTTCGAGAACTCGAACGTCATACCGAATTTGGCTTATTACCCGAATTACAGTTAGCCTCTTCGTCCAAGTTCTTAACTTCTAAGCCCAGCGGACACTCCGAAATATCTATACATGCAGTGAACGACTCTAAAAACAAAAATAAATGTATTTTTTGCACCAAACCACATAACGTCAAAGATTGTACCGGTTTTAAATCGCTATCTATTGAGGATAGATGGCAATGGATTCGCTCCAAGAAAATTTGTTACAGGTGCTTAAAAGGTAACACGCATACATGGAACACGTGTAAAGCAGCGGCGTGCAGCGTCGACGGCTGCGGCCGGCGCCACCACGCGCTCCTGCACGGCGCGGCGGCGCCATCTGCGCCATCTCAGCCGCAGATCGAAGAAGTCGTAGGCTTATCCACCTCCAATACTCAAGCACGCCTATGTAACACGTTATTGAAAGTCGTACCCGTAACCGTCACAGGCCCTATTTGTTCATTTGACACTTACGCACTGTTGGATGATGGTAGTACCGCCACGCTCATAGATTCAGTGGTCGCTGAGAAAATTGGTGCAACAGGTCCCTCTGATACAATTAAAATAAATGCAGTAAGTGGCATGTATAAAACCACGAAAATTTCTTATGTCACATTCGGTATTAAGGGCAAGTACACACTAGAGTCGTATCAAATCAAAAACGCTCGTACTATTGAATCTTTGACTCTACATAAACAAACCATTGAACGTTCCGATATCAATCAGTACAATCACTTATCTGATTTAATTGATGTGCTCACTTATACTGATTCGGAGCCTACAATTCTCATAGGCGCCGAGGACTGGCACCTGTCCATAACTCGTGAAGTCCGTAAGGGCCGCCGCTCGGAACCAGTTGCGTGTCTCACAGGGTTAGGCTGGACTCTATACGGTTCCATAGGTAGGCGAACTACTCCCATAACTTTTATTAACAACACAGTGTGTTCCACCCCTAACAATGAAAATGAACAACTAGACTACAGTTTGGAATCTCTTATAAACGAACAGTACAAACTTGATTCAATCGGTATTGTTACGCGTGAAGACAATTACAATGCAGAAGATCAACGTGCTCTAGACATTTTGAACACCACAACTGAACGCTTACCGTCTGGTAGGTTCATGGTCGGTTTGCCATGGCGCCACGAAAGCATTACCGTACCTGATAGTTACTATCAAGCAAAATCTAGACTTGAGAGTTTAGAACGACGTATGACCAAAGATGCACTATCTTTGGTCATACGTCGTTCTAAACTCTTTCGCGGAGTCATACAACACATACATGATTGACATGGTGAACAAAGGTTATGCCGAAGAGTGCGCTGTCGACACGTACCACTCGAACGACAATTCTAAGGTTGTTGTTCACACTACAGAAGCTGCGCCTCGGTGGTACCTGCCACATTTTGGTGTGTACCACCCTCTTAAAATGAAGCTTCGAATGGTACACGATGCAGCTGCTAAAACACACGGGGTCAGTTTGAATACCTTGTTGCTCTCAGGACCTGATCTCCTTCAATCGCTTTTGGGTATTTTATTTCGGTTCAGGGAGGGTCGTATAGCTTTGACAGCTGATATCAAAGAGATGTTTCCCCAGGTTAGAATTAGATATCAAGATCGTGATGCTCTGAGATACCTTTGGAGATTAGGACCTGGAAAAGCAATAAGGGAGTTCAGAATGACCTCAGTCATTTTCGGTGCGTGCTCAAGTCCCTTCACCGCCCTTTACATAAAAAATCGAAACGCTAAAGATTTAGCTCATCAGTACCCTGAAGCTGCTGATGCAATCGTCCATGAGCATTATATGGACGATTATATTGGCAGCATCAGCGACGTCCATAAAGCAGCAAACCTGGCTGCTGACATTATCGCCGTACATAAAGCAGCGGGGTTCGAGATGAGAGGTTGGATATCCAACGACGACAGGGCTCTTGCTTTAGTCCCTACTACTTTACGAGCAACTCCTGCCACCGAAGTCTCTTTAGGCAGCCCGGTGCGTGCCTTAGGGGTTATTTGGTACCCAAAAGGCGACTTTTTAGGATTTAGGACTGGTATTCGTGATGGCCAGAATGAGTTGCCACAACAACTTACTAAGCGTAACGTACTGTCACAGCTGATGCGTGTGTACGACCCCTTAGGTCTACTGTCTCCGATAGTGGTTAAGTGTCGTATCATGTTTCAAGCACTCTGGCGTAGCAACGTCGGATGATATGAGCCACTTTCACAAACTGAAGTCACTGCCTGGCGGTCATGGCTTACTGAGCTAACATCTATCGTCAACCTCACCATCCCGCGTTGCTACCTAGACGTCGATGAAATTACTGAACGAGAGCTGCATGTATTTGCTGATTCCAGTGAGCTCGCCTACGCTTGCGTAGCATATTGGCGCTTTATTCTGCCTGATAGTAGCTTCAGACTCTCTCTTATTGGTAGCAAAGCTCGAGTCACCCCACTAAAACCAATTTCTATCCCGCGGTTAGAACTCCAAGCGGCTCATAATGCTTCCCGTTTTGCTGTCACGGTTACTGAAAGCCACAAAAACAAACCGTCACGAGTTTTTTGCTGGAGTGACTCGAGGACCATTCTCAGTTGGCTCAGAGCCGACGCCCGTACGTTTAGACCTTTTGTAGCCCATCGTGTCGGTGAAATCATTGAGAACACCAACGTCAGTGATTGGCGATGGGTACCGACAGATCTAAATGTTGCGGATGACGCGACAAGAGGGCGACCAATTGAATCTTCTTCAAGATGGTTTGTTGGCCCTTTATTTTTACTCGAAGATTCGAATATGTGGCCAACCGAACCATCGACGTTAATCGCACCAGTTCTCACGGAGCTTAAGACATCCAGCATATGTGAATTGGTGGGATTCACGTCTATCTCAGAGGTCTTGCCTACACCGGTAACAGCAGACCCAAATCGGTTTAGTGTCTGGACACGGTTTGTACGGGCTACCGCACGAGCTCACCAAGCCGCGATTTTGTTTAAAAAACTTTTGGAAATTCATGCTCAAAATTCCGAATCTCCAAATACCGCTTTTTCTATGCCATTACCCAGTTCATCTGTATGTAATCCATTTCATCACCGTAGTTTAGGGGCGCGACTGTCGACTCTGCCCGCACTTTCGGCTGAACTTATGAAGACAGCTGAAGAACATATTCTCCGAAAATGCCAATTAGATAGTTTTGACGAAGAGTTACGCTGTATTCTGTCTTCTCAGAGTCTTCCAAAGAACAGTCGTCTTTTAAAGTTGTCTCCATCCCTCGGAGAAGATAGCATTTTGAGGCTGGCTGGTCGTATACGTGCAGTTCCAAATATCAGCGAAACTACAAAGAACCCCGTACTACTCGATGGACATCACCCAGCCGTTCGTTTGTTGGTTCACCACTACCACAAGCTGATGGCGCATGCGAACAATGAAACTGTAGTGAATGAGCTTCGCCAAAAGTATTGGGTGCTACGCCTGAGACCAACTGTCAAAACCGTTGCTAAACTGTGCCAATTCTGTCGAATCAAGAAAACGCCTCTGTTACTAACACCTACAGCAGATCTTCCCATCGAACGACTGGCTCATCACCAAAAGCCATTCACACATGTGGGTCTCGATTATTTCGGCCCACTTGAAGTAACCATCGGCCGGAGGAGAGAAAAGCGGTACGTCGCATTATTTACGTGTTTAACGGTCAGAGCGCTACATCTTGAGGTCGTAAATAGCCTTTCAGCTGACTCTGCTATTATGAGCCTCCGACGTTTTATCGCACGCAGAGGTATACCTGTCACCATAATCTCGGACAACGGTACAGCATTCGTCGGCGGCAACAAGGAATTAAGGCAGTTCTTCGGGAGTCATATTGAGGAGTTTGCTGCCACACGGGGCATAGTATGGAAATTTATCCCACCTGCAAGTCCGTTCTTTGGGGGATGTTGGGAGCGTTTAGTACGCTCTACGAAAACAGCGCTCAGAGCAACACTCCAGCAGAAAGCCCCAAAAGAAGAAACTTTCATAACTCTGTTGGCGGAAGCCGAGGCAGTTGTAAACTCTCGCCCACTGTCGCATGTCAGCGTTGATAATGAAGACCAGGAAGCAATCACACCTTATCATTTCCTCAATGGCCAGTCCTCATCCATTTCCGCACCCGTACCAGCTTTAAACGATTCCGCTCTAGTTGGCAGATCAGAATGGCAGAAAGCCTCAAGACTCGCAGATCATTTTTGGTCACGATGGGTACGTGAAGTACTTCCCCTGATGCATAAAAGACCACTAGCACCAAAAACCTCCAGAAACGTGAGCGTCGGTGACATCGTTGTTGTTGGTGACGAAAACATGCCACGAGGGGCATGGCCGAAGGGACGAATTACCCAAGTCTACCCAGGCCGGGATGGAGTTGTCAGAGTTGTCGACATCGCAACTAAGGGGGGCATTTTGCGTAGGCCAGTCAAAAAAATAGCTGTTATAGTATAACTGCATAGTAGTGGCTTGCCACATGCTCTTAGGCTGCGTATTTGCATACGAGGGGGGAGAATGTGGCAAACCGAACTCCTTTTTATAAACACATGTCTTTTTTATATTTGACGTTGTCTTGAACTGACATTGCAAAATTAATTATTGTGTTTTATTGTTTGTAGTAAAATCGTTTACCTTATTTCCAAGATTATTTATTATAATTTATCCCTCAGATTCCCCTCTCATCCCGTACAACTGCTGTATTTCTTTTCTTCTAATAGTGTGGTGTTTGTTGTAGTTTGGTGTATTTCTCTTAATGAGATAATTAAAAAAATATGTTAGGTATATATTATTTATTTAACAATTTATGCACGTAAAAATTTACATTTATATAAACAACTCAGAAGAAAAGACAAAAGCACTGCTTATTTCAAAAATGAAATTATTCACATGTTTGAGAAAATCCATATAACTGAAAACTATGACATTTCGCGGAACATGTATTATGTAGTATGGTAGCTTCCAGCTATCACCTAATATAGTAAGTAAGTATACTATATACACGACATTCTGTATATTAATGAAAGCAATATCAAATACAATGCAAAGGCAAAACCCAAAGCCTTCAACGCTGACGTATTTGCTGATATAAACGACGAAGAGTTTATTATATTATGGGGAATAATTGGCATTGAATTCAAGTTATTCAGATGAAATGCTTTTAATTTAATTTTCATAGAATCCAAACAAAGGATTTCATTTAATCTGAGTATCAATAGGGATGAAATATTTGTCTTCAGCCAAATATTGTCAAATATACTATTTAATAAAGACGGATCTATTTATAAACTTTCTTGAATAATGTTTCAAAGTTAAATTATTTTATTTTATTAAAAACGATATATATTTTATCTAAAAATTGAAAATAGTGGTGGAATGGTATGTGGTCAATTTGGGGTAAATTTTATTTGTTACACTTACAATACTTACAGAAATATGTTTAACGCTAAACGAGTTTAAGACATACTTCTCTTTCTGTCTACTTCAGCAAAGAAAAATCTTAGCCTGAACCTACAATGTTTAGCGTTGATCATGTTTGGATCTCGGTTAAAATGGGAGTTCCGCAGGGTTCAATTCTTGATCCTTTTCTATATTTAGTATATTAACGACTTGCTGATTATGTACAAACAGGCATGAGATAGTATTATTTGCAGATGATATGTTTCTCTTTTTTTTTAAATTAAAAGACGATTGCAAATTAATGACGATGTAAATAATTCTATTTCAAGAACAGTTAACTGGTTTAGTGCGAAGAACTTGCCCCTAAATGAGGGAAAACTAAATGTATAAAATTTGTCTTACCCAATGTTAAAGAGGTTTACATCCCTGCAGGGCCCTGTGCACATTAAAAGATACAAATGTGAACTTTGCGGATACCGTAGTACCTAACGTAATGCCAACGAATTGTTTTATTATATAAGATATCAGGGGAACGTAGATCGCGGGCACAGCTAGGTCAGCTAGTATTCAAATTGATGAAGGTGTCTTCCCCCATTTAATGAAGAATAGCAAGTTTTTTTTAAATTTATTTATTAAAGGAAACGTACCGTCTTATACTACTCGTATAATGGCTAAGGGAATAAAACTGATTTAGGGAAGGAGATTATTTTTGTATGGTCCAATTAAGGAGGAAAAGATATCTATTTGTAAAATCTTTGGTAATACTGAGTGCATGCGCGTCTAATAAATGTGTTTTTTGAATGGTGTCACCCACAAAACCTTACATAAAAAGTCATTGTTGTAGTTTCAAAATAGGAGGAAGGCAAAAGTATAACACGATTTTTTTACAGAAGAACATTTAAGTTTATTTGACCGATAATGATCTATTCTTTTTATTTTTGATGTATGTATATTTCAAGGTGGTCCCATTTTCACCATGTCACGATCTGGTGATGGGATTCCAGGAACATCGAAGGAACCCTTAAACATGCACGTAATGATTGCGATTGGGGAAGCTCCATCATTTAAGAAAAATATATTAGTCGAAAGATTCCACCAAGAACCATATTTATAAAGTAAATTATTATATACTTATGTATGCATGCGTGGCAGATGTAATGTTTATTAGAATTCGTCAGAGTGACCTCATTATTATGTCGGAACAGCTGATAACAACTGTCACCTCTGTGTTGTATTTTAAATAAGTAACGACATCATAGCGCACCACCGTATATTTGCGAAATTGCCCGTTTTGCACATTTAAAACATGCTTTGTTTGGAGTTATTCACTTTCTCTAAGAAGTCAGTGAAGGTACACGTGGGCTGTTTGCAAAATGAAGAGCGAGATGTACCATAGGTAGTAATAGGTACGTCTTTATACGATTGCAAACTGATTTAAATTTTTGATTGAAATATACCCACATAATAGGCTTTACGGGTAACATTAATATGCGCATTAAAAGTACGCGACCAAACAGGCATAGAATTATTTTTATTTTTTCATTGATAAAAACTGTAGGATCGTGAAGAGTAGATCTATTTTACCCTAAAATTTAACGCGAGTTAAGCTGCGGGCAAAAGCTAGTCGGACTATACAAATGAAGAAACAGAGTGCACTTATGTTGCGCGGGAGATGTGCACAAGTGGCACAAAATATGGCTGTACAGACGTGCACGAGTAGCCATCTCTCCTCTTGGTCCTGAACTAACAATGCCGAATTAGCAAAAAAAAAGATTATTTCACGAATTCCTTCAACATAGATACGTACTTTTGTGAAGTGAATCTAAATTAACTTACTTATTCATCTGTGATACAAAAAAGCGAATGAAAATTCTAGTAAAATTTATGAAAAGAAAAAATACACGTGCCAAGTTTATATTATTATGTGAATGGCCAAGTAAAGCGTGTACACACGCTCAATTGATTCCAGCATAGAAATAACATAGACAATAATTCAGGAGGTATTCATCGCTCCAACGTTCTTACAACAACCATGCCCCTAATTTGCATTTAGAATACACGCTCAAGAGCGTACACAGTGAGATAAATCCAGCACGGACAGTTCTATCCGAATGGACACGTAACGCGGATTTAAGGTCCTGGTTTTCTCAGAATTTTCTAGAATAAAATTTGTAATCTCATCAAAATGTTCGTGAACTTTCAATGTTATTATGGTAAATATAAATGTGGGTGCTTTGTTTATTTTGTGGGCGGAGTGGGCTTGATTCCATATGATATTCATGATATTCAGCATCCTTCATATCTTTCAATTCAAAGATTTCCCAAAAAATATTCCTAAATACTTTAGTTTTACGAATTATAACAAAAATAACGAACTACACGGTGGCCGAAACTGCTGAAAACCTCAAAAGGGCGAAAATATAGTACTCTGGACAGCTATTCGAGCATTTTGGGGTTGAAACACTGGGACCGTGGAGACCGAGTGTCCACAAAGTATTTAAAGATCTTTTTCAGCCCGTCTACGAGACGCAACTCGCGACCAGAATGCGGGTTCTTATTTAGGCCAGAGAATAAGCATTGCCATACAACGTGGCAATGCTGCCAGCATTCTGCGAGCGTTGCCCACTGACAGCGCCGAGTGCTTAGATTAAGCTTTCAAATTAAGTTTTTAGTTTTATAACAAATTTTGTTTAGATTAGTTTCTTTTAGGCTTCATTTATTTTTTAAGGTTAATTTTAGTATAATATGTATGATTAGTTTTTTAGTACCGTGACTTTACATCTTAAATCACAAGTTGGCAACGTACACTGTGGTTCTTGTGGGGGTTGCAGTTTTGCTGCGAATCTCATAGGAACAACAATGTATTATTGTTGACTGCTACCACTTACCATCAGGTGAGCAGTTTGCTTGTTTGCCAACTTAATTGCCATAAAAAAATTTTGAATTTATTAAAAGAATCTTATTATTTACCGATATAATACAAGAAAAATGTTCATAAAAAACAAAGGCCATGCTTACAAGCTTAACGCCCCTAAATTGTATGATCTAAATGTTGGGCAACCATCAAATAATAACCAAATAAGCATGTGGTAGTAACCTCAAAAATGCTAATGCTGCGCTGACCAGCGGGTGTCGCCAGATTAAGCAAGATCCGAAACGAATATATAGGATTAAATTATGTTTCGAAGTCGCTCCCAACACTGAGAAAGTCCGGAAAAAATGACTTTGAACACATCCAGAGACGGTGGAATGATCATCTGATCAGGGTTGCTCCTAACCTAGCAATAACAAAGCGCATAAGCGTTTCATGTGTTCAAATACTAAATGGATTTTGATAGGATTGCACTTAGTGCATATGTATAACTAGCTTTCCGCTCGCGGCTTCGCCCGCGTTATTATTGTTTTCCCGCGGGAATTTTATATTTTCTCGTAGAAAAAATAATGTTGTAGTCTATTTAAGCCCGGATAATAAATTTCATAGAAATTGGAGCAGATATTAAATATCTTCCATAGAAACTTTCAACCCCTTTTTTGCACCCTAAGGGGATGAATTCCAATAAACCCTGAAATACGTGTTCAATGAAATAATTTTAAGAGCATGAATCTCCAGTTTTATCAAAATCGTTGCTAATTTAAAAAAAAATCCATACAAGTCATACAAACTTGCAACCCCTATTTCATCTCTTTAGGGTAATTTTTTTTTAAATCCCTGCTTAGTGTGCGTCCGCATGTTGAATTAAAACAACTATCCAAATTTCAAGCTTCTACCATTAGCGGTTACGGCTGTGCGTGCGTCTATAGGTTTTTTTTTTATTGCAGAAAGTTGGCAAACAAGCAAACTGCCCACCTGATGGTAAGTGGTAACAGTCACCTATAATACATGTGGCTCTTGTGAGATTCGCAGCAAAACTGCAACCCCCATATGAACCACAGTGTACGTTGCCAACTTGTGACACAAGATGTAAAGTCACAGTACCCAGTAATTTCACTGCCATATCTTACCCTTCAAACCGGAACACAGCAATGCAAGCACTGCTGCTTTGCGGCAGAAATAGGTAAGACGGAGGTACCTCAGCAGACGACCCTGGTACCTGGAGTCTCCCTCCAGTAACAGGTGGGAATATCTCCTTTTATATATACCGGATGATCAATCTAAATGGGTCAGTAGGGGGAAATCAGAAACTATGAGAGATAGCGAAATCTGTTCTTAGGAACCGTGGCGTCGATTTCAGATTTAATAATAATAATAGCATTCAAATTTTATTTAACTCTCATACATAACCGGGAACCGAACCTGGTCAAAATCTATGTTAAAAATGTTATAAATTCTGCAAGTTTTTGCGTTGTTTTAACTCAAATGAAACAATTATCTTATTTTTGACTTTTGTTTGTGACTTATGATTCGCACTATCAACAATAACAACAAAAAACTTGCAAAACTTATAAAATTTTTTTACATCGATTTTGACCAGGTTTGATTACCGGTTATGTTCAAATTCAAATTCAAATTCAATATCTTTTATTCAAATTGGATTGTTACAATCTCTTTTGAACGTCAAAGCAGCTACGCCATTGGTTCACAAGTCTACGGCGGGAGACCTTGTACTGGAAAGAACCAGCAAGAAAACCAGCAAGGGCTATTTTTTTCTCCCTGTATTGTTACAGAGTCGTCAATTGGAAGCTGACCTCACAGAAGTTTGAGCTCAACTTCCATTACAAGATTATTTATTCTCTTCTTACTACTTATTACCAAAAATAATATTTGTTTAAACAAATAGTTATACATAACAACACGATTCATTATCTGAAAAATTAACACCAGGCATTGGCATCATTCAAATAATCGTTGACTTTATAATATCCTTTACTCATAAGAGTCTTTTTTACATGCGCTTTAAACTTATGAAAAGGCAAGTCGGTAACATTTTGTGGAAGCTTATTATAAAAGGTTAGACATTTCCCCATAAACGAGCCTCTAGTTTTTTGAAGCCTGAATGTTGGAACGGCAAGTTTATTTTTGAATCTTGTGTTTAGATGGTGAATTTGGAAATTGGTTTCAAATGTATTATAATTTTTATAGACATAAATCAAATTTTCATAAATGTACTGTCCTGCTAAGGTCAATATATTAATTTCTCTAAATAAGTCCCTTAAAGAATCTCTTGCTCGTAAATTATAAATAGCGCGAACCGCTCTTTTTTGAAGTACAAAAATACTTTCAATACTAGCAGCAGATCCCCACAGTAGTATTCCATATGACATGACACTATGAAAATAACTAAAGTAAATCAATCTTGCCGTTTCAACATCAGTAAGTTGTCTTATTTTTTTAACTGCATATGCTGCAGAACTAAGTCTGTTAGCCAAGGTCTCAATATGTGGATCCCACTGCAATCTAGAATCTAGTGTTATACCCAAAAATTTAGTAAAGTCGATGAATTCAACAATTTCATTATTCATTTCCACTATGGTATCCACTTTTCTTACATTTGGCAATGAGAATTTAATACATTTAGTTTTACGTGAATTTAAAGATAAATTATTTATAGTGCAATACTTTAGAGAGAGTACTATTTACAACGTCAGTATTTCCATTTCCTCTGTCAACCTTAAATATTAAAGAAGTATCATCTGCAAATAGTACTGTATCGCACAGATTCTTAGTGAAGTGTGGGAGGTCATTAATATAAATTAAGAAAAGCAAGGGTCCCAATATCGTTCCTTGTGGCACGCCCATAACTATAGGTGCACCAACAGACTCAGTTTTGTTAATAACAACTTTCTGAACCCTATTGGATAAATAAGACTCAATAAGTCTCATAGCTTCTTCAGAGACACCATAATGTTTGAGTTTATTAAAAAGAGTTTGGTGACCAACGCAATCAAAGGCTTTTGATAGGTCACAAAATATACCAATTACATCTTGTTTACACTCCCAAGCAGCAAAAATATGTTTCAGAAGTGCAACGACCTTTGGTAAAACCAAATTGGTTCATATGTAAAATGTTGTTACTTGAGAAATGATCAGTTAACTGATTAGATATAATTTTTTCAAATATTTTACTAAGAGCTGGTAGAATCGAAATTGGTCGATAATTTGAAGGGTCATTTTTATTCCCAGACTTAAATAGAGGTATCAACTTGCTATTTTTCATGAGGTCGGGGAAGACACCTTCATCGACACATTTATTGAATATCAACGCAAGTTGCGGTGCAAGTTCTTTAATTACAGATTTAATTATATGGGTCGAAATACCACAAAGATCTTCAGTTTTTTTGGTACTGATCATACGAAATGTTTTCAAAACAGTGTTAGCATCAATGTGATAAAAGTTGAACACCTTGTTGCACCTCTTCACACTCCGTCCCAAAAGAGCTACAGCCTCATTGGGACATGAGTTGAGACTACTTGTAGTTTCTATGGGTATATGAGAGAAGAAGTCTTCAAATGCTTTAGCAACCGCATTGTCTGATTTAATAGTTTGGTTATTGATTTCTAAAGAGAAAGAATTCACAGTACTTTTGGGTTTACCTGTTTCCTGGTTAATGATATTCCAGGTGGTTTTTATTTTATTTTTTGATGTACTGATTTTGTTACTTATGTACATAGCTTTTGCGCACATGCACACTTTCTTGAATGTTTTAGAGTAATTTCTGACATAATTTATGAAAGCGGGGTCATTGGATGTTCCTTTTAAAGCATATAGTTCATATAGTTTTCTGCGACTTTTATATATACCAGGCGTAGCCCAATCACTAAATTTCTTTCTCCCGTCTTTGATTTTAATTACTTTTTCTTTGAATATATCATTGCATTCATTTTTAACTACATGAAATAAGTTATTATACAAATTACTGGCGTTAGTCCCCTCGATCGGTAAATTTGCAGTTTGACTAATAACATTTCTTGTAAATTTCTTTAGACCACGTTTTGTTATAGGTCTACAAGTAGTCTCACGTATAGAACAAACATGATGGTGCTCAAACGAGGCTAATTGTCCGCTATGGTCAGAGTTAATACAATTTATAATCAACTTATCTTGTACATTACAATTACAGAAGATGTTATCTATGCAAGTAGCAGATGTTGCTGTTATTCGGGTTGGTTCTTTAAATACATTATTCGTGTTAAATGATTTGAATAAGTTAATAAATCTACTAGATACTTGGGATTGTTCTAAAATATTTACATTAAAATCCCCACAGACAACAATTTTTTTACTTTTTCTGCATACTATTCTTAAGGCATCTTCCATAGCAGATAGACTGTATGAGAGTTAATGAAATTTGAATGCCATTATTATTATTACATCTAAAATCGACGCCATGGTTGCTAAGAACAGATTTCGCTAACTCTCATAGTTTCCGACTTCTCCCTACTGACCCATTTGGATTGATTGCCCTGTATTGATTAGATAAGGTTTGAATAAGACTATAAAGTAATTCGTATGCATTTTTATAGGCTTAATAATGTCGCTATACGATTAGTAACCCATTCATATAATAACAATTGGTGCGTTTTGTCTAGGACCAAGCTGTGTTTTCCTGCACAGGTACGCCAGAAAGTCAGCACTGCGTCGAGATGATGCAGTATCATGACTAAGTTGTACCTTTTCAGTGCCGAGACCTTAGAGCATAGACTAAATGCTCTAAGGCCAAAACAGTTCATTTATGCTACTTAAGTTCTTACTGAAGTCACTAATTACTGGGGTGAAAAAACAGTGAATAGATGTTTTTGTTTCTTTCTTTCTACATACTTTAGTAATTAAGCGCTAGCTAAATACTTTTCTTAACGACATTCTATTTAATGTTCCACTAATGCTCACTAAACTTTCTCAACAGTTCTCCGAAAACATAAAATAAATGATTGTTTCATAGAAATCATGCGCCCACGAATTTTGGAAACCCTTAAGTTGGTTAAAAACTCGTTTGAAGTTGATTAGTTTTAATGACGTCTCCTGCTACATTACTACTGCTTTTTATATTGTTTTGTGTTTTTTGGGCGTACAAATTTCAATAAACGAACAACATCGTATTTATTTTTTAATCTTTATTGCACAGTAAACATAATGTAGGATTGACGAAATTAATGCCATATGGTATTCATACATACCTTAAGCTGATAAAACATTTTTCAGCATCGCACGCGCCGCATTTTGGAATTCATTGTATGAAATAATATGAAACCTTGCACATTTGACCCGGACCGTATGCGTAAAATTTAAAAAATGTGGTAGGTGTCCGGGTAGGCATTGAAACGCATGCTGATGACGTCATATAATGCGGCGCGTACGGCGCGTGCAGATATGTGCGTTCAGCTTTCTATCGCACGTACCCAATTTTATTACCAGTGCGAGACTGGTAACAAAGATGTCGGCATGGGTACCTCTACCTTACCTATTTCTGCTGCAAAGCAGCGGTGCTTGCATTGCTGTGTTCCGGTTTGAAAGGTAAGACAATTAGTGAAATTACTGGATACTGTGGCTTAAAATCTTATGTCACAAGTTGGCAACGTACTGCGTCCAAGCGTTCCAACGTAGTTGTTGCTTGCCAACTTAGTTGCATAAAAAAGCTTCATAAAGAACAGCTATTATGTTTTTTTTATTGCTTGAAGAATTTGATTCACAATCAAAATTATCACAAAGTAAACTCTTTCAAGCCCTACTATTTAGTAGGTAGGTTAATCGGTTTTTAACCAGAACTGACATTTTTGAAAGAACCTTAGTATTGCGAAGTGCGAAGACGTCGCTGAGCCTCGGCAGTCATCCCGTGACCACGGCCTGATGTAATTCGGCCGAAACGTCGGGAAACAGTAAGTCAATATAGTTATTGTTAACCGCGAAATAGACCCGAGTCAATTGTATTTAAAATGTGTACAAATCGCGGAAGTCTAAAAACTTTGACCTTAGTAT
This sequence comes from Schoenobius gigantellus, assembly GCA_963935595.1. NCBI lineage: Eukaryota > Metazoa > Arthropoda > Insecta > Lepidoptera > Crambidae > Schoenobius > Schoenobius gigantellus. The sequence goes on from OZ012554.1 coordinate 28,899,766, forward strand.
TCATTACTAGTTCTGTGAATAGTTTTGTTATAGCGGTGCTCATTAAGGCGCATAGTGCTCCCAATGACCTTGCGTCGATCGTCCCGCACTGATTAGGAGTGAGTGAGTGAGAGTGAGGGGAATATTTATGCAAACCTTTAAGCGTAAGATGAATTATTTCAATTAAAAATGTATAAAGGCGAATAAGAAACATCTAAAAAGACCATCCGCTAGAATATTGTTCACTTTATTTATTGAAATCGAAAGTATATGATTTAACCTAATATTTACGATGCGATTAGGTTTAAAGTTTTAAAATCGAGGCATGTTTGGGTCACATTTTACCAAGTTTTAATTAATTTACCAAAACATTAAAAATACCATCTTCTAAAGAATGCGTTGAATAACATATCTTTTTTAAAGATTTTTTGTTCAATATTTATGAAGAGAACCGGTTTTTTCTGCAGTGATTTTTTTTATGATTGACCCTACTATGCGCCTTTCATTTTTGAAAGAAACTTTGTTTCCATTGCTGCTTAGCAATGGATACAAAGTTTCTTTCAAAAATGACAGTTCTAGTGAGCAATCACAGCTCCATAATCAGCCTGCGGGGTCACCATATGTTGTCTTATTTATGCGCACGTACAACAATAATATAACAATATCTTGCAAAAGGCCACCCTTAGAATTTCTTTATGATACAATCGAGTTCATCATTACAATACGAGGGCTCATATTGGTTATTCAGTATTTCAATTCTTAAGTAAGCGTAGATGTGGAATGAATAATGAACGTGTTTTCGTTACCTCGCTTGTATTCATTGTAGAGAGCCAAAAATAGACATTACAAATTGATTGTTCGTAGTAAAATTATTCATTTGCCGAGAGCTTGTTACAAGTTTAGTTGTTAAGTTTGGTTGTTATTAAACAGCCGAAAACTTGTGAAGTTAGTTTTGAGATGACAAATAAAATAATAATTTAATTAATAACACTTAATCGACGGACGTGACGGGTCTTAAATAACATTTTATGGGATCCTAGCTAACACTGTGACATGGTGACCTGACCGGTATGCAGGGGGGATAGCCCGGATATAGATAATATAATATTTTATTATTAGATGATATAAAATTAATGTTCAAAACATGTATGCTTTAATTAATCGCCCTTAATAAAGGAACCCGTTTAAACAAGTTGATACTGTTTGCCTAGTGTCGGGTACAACATCTAATTCTGTCGAGGACAGATGCACTTGATAGACAAATCAATTAACAATACTGTTAACGACGCGCTCATCGCCCTATGCAATACATCCTTCTTTTGGCAATTTTGTAAATACCTTCCTGTAAATTTGTAATTTTTATTGTTTTAGATATAAGGTAGTTTTAATTATTTTGTACTCTCTAGTTGTATAAATATTTGTGCGGATCGGATTGTCAGTTAGTTCCGCTTCCAACTGTCTGCGAACAATAATACTACTGTATCTCTGTGCTCATATATAAACGTGTTTTCGAGTCGAAGGTGTATCCTTAGTGAACCCCTAGAAGAACCCCGTACAAAGTGGTCTTCGGCCGGATCAATGTTCTATACACCACAGAAGATGGTCGTCACGCGAAACACGTCGCGCAAAGAGCGTGAGCATCAGCAGGAAGAAAGCCGTGGAATTCTGGAAAGTTCTTCACAAAACGCCGAAAAAGTGCCCAGCACCACACCAGCTCAAGAATTGCCCGGTAACAGTTTCAAATTCGAAACCGTTATGTTGCCACCGCCATTTACCGAAGTAAAAACCTCACTACCCGCTGCCACGAAAAATACGGCGAAGTCGAAACGCTCATCAACGCGTTCCTTGGCGGTGCAAAGAAGAAGGCTGGAATTGGAAGCCGCGGATAAAACGGCCAAGATACAGATTGAGCTGCTAACCCTGACTGCATAGTACACAAAATAATTCTAGACATCAAGAAGTTGCAGCCTATTGGATCAGACTACCAAAGGGACATTATACCATTTGCTGTGAAAATTCAAAACTTCATCGAAGCGGTGCGATCCATCAAGCGCGAAGAGTACTTGCAAGGTATGAGCATTGTTAATATTATTTTATCAAAGTTTTCACCGCTTTTGTTGTCAAAATGGTCCGATTATAGTTTTCCATTGATCACAGACGGGCATAGATCAAAAATGTTGATTTTGTCTGATTTCCTTAGTGAGGAAGCACTAAAAGTGTCAACCACTTCTAATATTTATTATGCCAATGAAAGAAGTGACTATAAGAAAAATCGACAAACAGACACTTCACGCTTGCAAAGTGTGCTATTTCAAGCTGAACACTCTGATGGTAAATGCCAATTTTGCCGATTGTCTATACACAAAATTACTGAGTGTAATAAATTCAAAAAATCACTCCGCAAGGTCCGATGGCAATTTATTAAACGCAGTGGCCTATGTTATAAGTGTTTACTATCAAGCCATGACCGGCAAACGTGCACAGCACCGCCGTGTGACAGAGATAGTTGTGGCGAGGAGCATCATAGACTTCTTCATTACACAAGCAGGAGCCACGGGGAGAACACAGCGCCCGGCCGCGGCGGCGGCGCGGGGGCACAGCGGTGCGCCGAGCTGCGGGTGCGCGCTGAGCCTGCGCTGCCTGCACCGCCGCCGGCGCCCGTCTCGTCGTCTGCGTCTACGGGTCAAGGTCGGGCTGCGTCAGTGATAAACGTAAATACGAATCAGTGCAAAGTGTTATTAAAGGTTGTTCCTATACGTATACACAGTGCTAACGGTATCATTGATTCGAGCGCGTTGCTCGATGACGGCTCGTCAGTGACTTTAATAAGTGCAAATCTTGCGGAGCGCGCCGGCCTGTGTGGCCGCCGCGAATCAATGCGCATCTGCGGCGCGTGGACTGATAGCCGACTGGTTTGTGATGTCACGGTAGCTACGGTGAAGCTCTCCGGTATGGACAATAAGATTTATTCGGTACGTGCGCGTACTGTGCCTGAGTTAAATTTACCAAAACAATGTTTGTCTGTTGTTGATTGTAATAAATATAAATATTTGAGTAATATTGAACATGAATTGTGTAATGTTGATACCAAGCCCGAAATATTAATAGGGCAAGATAACTTTCACTTGTTGTTACCAATAAATGTACTGTTAGGTAATAAATATGAGCCGTCTGCTACACTCACCCCCCTAGGTTGGTGCCTACATGGAAGTGTGCGCGTCCCGCGCCCGCGCCCGTGCCCGGGGCCCGGCGACCGCCAGCAGCTGCCCACCGCGCACTCCGCGCTTGCCACGGTGACAATTGACCACGATGACCGTGGCTCGGATGAACTGCACGAGATGGTAAAAAGGTACTTTTCCCTAGAGTCCATGGGAGTGTCCGGGAAGCCACGGGTGAATGCTGATGATGCACGCGCCGTCGCCCAGCTGGAAAAATCTGCACATCTGATAGACGGTAGGTGGGAAGTGGGGCTGCCGTGGCGGGACAGCAACAGTGTAATGCCCAATTCACTGCCGAACTCGTTGCAAAGGCTGAAAGGGGTGGAAAGAAAAATGTCAAAGGACAAGGGATATGCTGAAAGGTATAAAGATAGAATTAATCATTTATTTTTAAACGATTTCGCCAGGGAAGTTCAAGACACCAGCGTGCTGCCGAGGACTTGGTACTTGCCACACTTTGGGGTGGACAACCCCAACAAAAAAAAACTGCGACTTGTCTTCGACGCGGCGAGCAACACGAGTGGTAAGTGTTTGAACGATTATTTACTTAAGGGTCCTGACCTACTGTCGTCACTTTTTGGTATAATGCTGCGCTTTAGGGAACATAAAATAGCAGTAACCGGCGACATACGGGACATGTTTCTCCGCGTCAAGATACGGCCTGAAGATCAGGACGCGCTCCGGTTTCTATGGTGAGATGGTCCGACGGAACCCGTACGTACCTATGCTATGACGTCACTTATATTTGGTGCTAATTGCTCACCTTTTGTGGCGCAATTCGTGAAAAATAAAAATTCACAGCGCTTCCAATCGACATTGTCGGACGCTGTTGACGCAATAATCAATTCGCATTATTGCGATGATTATATTCAAAGTCTGCCGGATGTGGAAAGTGCTATCGAGATGGTAAGAAATATTAATAATATACACAGCTCTGGAGGGTTTGAAATGCGCAATTGGACCAGCAACAGCATCACAGTGTTGGAGAGCCTGCCAAATGAAACCTTAGGCAATGCAGCGGTAAGGTTCAAAATTGATCAGAAGTCCGAAGGCGAACGGACACTTGGGCTGTTGTGGTATCCAGGTACAGATGAACTAGGTTTCGATGTATCTCTCAAGCGAATTCCTGATAGCATTATACAAGGGAAAGAGCAGCCGACTAAACGACTTATGCTTCGGGTAATTATGTCGATTTTTGATGTTTTTGGTTTTTTGGCTCCTTTTACCATTCAGGGGAAAATAATGCTACAGGACACATGGAGGCTAAATATCGGTTGGGACGACGCAATTCCCGACGATATCCACAAGAAGTGGTGCGCTTGGATAGACCTACTAAAGGTAGTAAACAATGTGCATATACCTAGGTGCTATATGCCGACCGTGGGCGCGGGCGCGACAGAGACAGCAAATATGATAAGCAATAGCGCGGCGGCGGCGGCGCAGGCCCCGTCGAGTCGGCTACGTCAGCGCGATGTATCGCCCCTCGCCTCGCCGCATCCTTCCCCTCGTCTGCCTGCGTCTACGACGGCTGCTACGACGAGCGATGTGGCTACGAATTCATTGGATGCTACGACAACAAAGAGTGCGTACAATCAACTACAATTGCACGTTTTTCGTGATGCCTCTTCGAAAGCGTTGTGTGCAGTGGCGTATTGGCGTTGGTTTTATAATGGTAAAGTATTTATTGCGTTTATCGCAAGTAGATGTCGAGTTTTACCCGTCAAGCATGTTACCGTTCCTCGAGCAGAGCTACAGGCGGCTTTGATGGCAGCAAGGTTAGCAGACTCTATTGCTAAGGAACACAAAATAAAAGCCACGCGACGTTATTTCTGGTGCGATTCTAGTACTGTTCTATACTGGATAAGAAACAACACGCGTACATATAAAACGTTCGTAGCAAATAGGCTTGGTGAGATTGACGACTTAACGAACGTTAATGAATGGAGATATATTCCCACCAGACTTAACGTTGCTGACTTGGCTACCAGAGACACATTCGATGAATCTGTATTTCATGGTGAGTGGCTTCATGGACCTCAATTTTTGTTCGGCGATGAACAGATGTGGCCGTTGGATGTGGTACCTGAAACATGTAAGTTACATACCGAGCATGTTGCTATGGTTAACAAAAGTGACTCACATACCTTGCCTGTTCCTGATGCTGAGAGATTTTCATCGTGGCTGCGGTTACAAAGGGCTACAGCTGCGGTACTAAAATTTATAAATAAATGTAAGAAGGTTACCAATGAAGATGATTGCTCCATCATGGTGCGCGCCGAGCGTCTGCTCCTGATGCACGCGCAGGCCGAGTCGTTCTCCGAGGAGATAGCTGAAATAAAAAAAGGTAAATGCTTACCACGCACGAGTAAGCTACTTACGTTGTCGGCGGTCATCGATGAGCATGGTCTTCTGCGTGTGGGCGGTCGTATTGATGCTGTGGCCGACGTAAGTGTTGCAATGAAGCGACCTATAATATTGGACGGTCGTCATCCCGTGGCGCGGCTTCTTGTGCGACATTACCATGTCAAAGCAGCGCATGGAAATCAAGAAACCGTTGTCAACGAGATAAAGCAGAGATACTGGTTGCTTAGGTTGCGGCCAACAGTTAATGCGGCATGTTGTGTCTAAATGCATGTTTTGTCGCATAAGCAAGAGTAAGCCACTGGTGCCGAGAATGGGTGACCTTCCACCAGCTCGGATGGCTCACCACCAACGAGCCTTCAGTCATTGCGGCTTAGATTTGTTCGGCCCAATGGATATAACAGTGGGTCGCCGCCGAGAGAAAAGGTACGGTGTTTTGTTCACTTGTCTCACAGTCCGCGCCGTGCATATCGAGTTGGTGAACTCGCTTAGTGCTGACGCACTCATCATGGCTTTGCGACGCATGGCAGCGCGGCGGGGGTGGCCAAGCCACCTATACTCGGACAACGGCACTAATTTGCGGGGATCAAACACGGAGCTACGTAAGTCAATTAAGGAACTTGACTATGGGCCGTTGAGGCTTGAAGCTACGAATAACGCTGTACGTTGGAATTTTATTCCGCCTCTAAGCCCACATTGGGGTGGGGCGTGGGAGCGACTTATTCGTAGCGTCAAGACTTCACTTCGAGCTATACTCAGGGAGCGGGCACCAAGGGAAGAAGTTTTAACCACGTTGATGGCTGAGGTAGAAAACATAGTTAACAGTCGCCCCTTGATGCACGTTTCCGTTGACTCTGGTGATGCCGAAACATTAACTCCGAACCATTTCCTTATTGGTGGTTCATCAAACTTACCTGCACTCGGGCGATTTGATGACTCTGACTTACACTTCAATAAGTTATGGCGTAAGTCACAAAGATTGGCCGATATGTATTGGCAGCGATGGGTAAAGGAAATCCTACCAGAAGAGCTGCTACCAAGGCGAAAGTGGAACGCAGAACAGAAACCTTTACAGGTAGGTGACCTGGTTTTGGTCGTAGATCCTAATGCCCCACGTAATATGTGGCAAAAGGGACTTGTCGTACAAGTGTATCCTGGCAAGGACGGGCGTATTCGGGTCGTAGACATTAAAACTAAGACCGATACACTTCGGCAAAGATCGGTTGCGCGCGTCGCACCCATCTCACTGGTGGATTAGTGCTGTATCAGCACTGGGGTGGGGAGTGTTAACGACGCGCTCATCGCCCTATGCAATACACCCTTCTTTTGGCAATTTTGTAAATACCTTCCTGTAAATTTGTAATTTTTATTGTTTTAGATATAAGGTAGTTTTAATTATTTTGTACTCTCTAGTTGTATAAATATTTGTGCGGATCGGATTGTCAGTTAGTTCCGCTTCCAACTGTTTGCGAACAACAATACTACTGTATCTCTGTGCTCATAATAAACGTGTTTTCGAGTCGATGGTGTATCCTTAGTGAACCCCTAGAAGAATCCCGTACAAATACGTTTGCGTAGTTGCACTGCTATCGACGTGTCGTGATACAATATAATGGTTCACGTAGGACTTGAAGCAAACATGAAGCTAACAACTGGTGATAAATAATAGTAGATTACGATATAAGTGCGGTATTTTGGTCATTACTCACGAGGCGGAATATCAGCCCGAGGCGAAGGAGAGGGCGTAATAGAGCCGATTGTGTATGACCTCTTTCAATTAACTTGTGAGGAAAAATACTTAATAAACTGAATTTTTGAAATAAATAAAACAATTCATTGTCAATTTGTAGACAAAACTAAATAATGGTATGAAAATAGTCGTTTGAAAAATCATGTAGTTCGTTGATGTCTTTTATATTACCTGTAGCTTTTAAAAAATATAGTATATTACTGGCGCGGCCGGCGAGTGCAGCATTGCCGGTCTCTGTGATGCATGCCTCGACTATAATACACGCGTGTTTTATGACCTGATTTATGTCTCTAAAACCGGTAAAATTAGATCCACTTTACGAGCAAGTGTGTTGAAAATAATTTAATTATCTACAAAAACTCTAGACACACTTTTATATCGTATCATAATATAAAATAGTCTCTTCAACATGTCTATCTGTATATTCAACATAAATGTATAAAGTAGCGGTTTGATTTCCACACGACTTTCCATAAAAGATGAGTGGATTTATTTACTTAGGTTGAGTTATGACGATTATAATAATTTATTGAAGACATCCTTAAATATTATGGCATGCGTGCGATGAAAATGATAATCTTTGAATGAATACTTCTTTAAGGATTTTAAAAGGAAGTAAAAAAATGTGAACATAAAAATTTTGCATTGCACAAATGTTTTTTGGTTGAACGCGATAATCTCAGGAACTACTGATTCAAATTGAAAAAAATATTTTTATGTTGGATAGTCTTTATCTGGATAGTGTAACACCGTTTTTTCTTAAAATTTCATAAAACACTAATTTTGCAAAAACACTTTGCTTTCACTGTAGTTTTAACGCAAATTTCCCAACTAAAATCGTAATTACAATAACTTTGTCAAGGAATTTCACAATGTCAATGTCAAGTGTCAACGTCAACGTCGTTTCACGTCACGTCAGTGACATTTGCAATTATCTTTGGTCATTATTCAATTTTTGCATAAACAAAATAAATCTCGCGTTTATCCTGGCCTTATTTACAAAGATAGTTTTTTTTCGCCCAAAATCCCGTACTTCCATTTAGGTGGGTTGATTTTCTCAAAATTCGGAATTTGACATTTAGACCGTTTGTTTCGATCATTTCTATAGACATATTTTAATGAAATACACTTAAGCTTATAGATCATATAATTATAGTTTCGTCGAATAGAATTTGGGAAGCATTCACAGTTTGTTTATGGTTAATTTTTTCATTACGTTTCGTTTTTCAACCAAGCTTATAACTTGGGCTGGAAATACTTATAGCATATTGTAGAATTCCGATAGATCCGTACGTTGACTTGACACATCATGACACACATGCTATGAAATGAATTTGGTTTTAGGGAAGGTTCCGTCGCCAATACGACGCTTAACATTCGGTGAACGGACCTCGATTCTAGTATGCGCGTAGATGGAACGCGCCCATTTTTCACCTTAGTCTTTGAACGCGTCTATCGTCTATGTTATGATTTGTCTGTGAGACATCGACTGAAGAAATTTGTTATTGATTCGAAGATCATAAAGTATTTAAATTAATTTCAGCGAAGAAAATCCATAGGTATTTCTCTCGTTTTCCGTGTGAATTTAATTTGAAAAGAATTTACAAAATTCAGTTCTTTTTGTTTTCAGCTTGAAGAGTAAAGCTAAGAAAAAAATACTATATTTACTCGCCGGCACGCGATTTATTAAATTAAATGGATTTATTGTCTCAATAAGTGCAAAAAATCAATAAGGTATCTAATTAACTTATTATATTTCATGATTTAAAACAGATTTTGTTAATTTTATTTTTATTTGTGGGTAAATTGATTATTAAATCAAACATGTTACATTTCCAAAATTCGCCTTTTCCATCCCCTATTTCATTAAAAAAACCTGATAGTGAGCGGCATCTTAGTGGGATTAAGGCATATATTGAGTAACACTTGCGAATTTCCTGTTAAATTCCAAATTTTTACAATATTAAGTTTCACATCCTTCTTTGGCAAATAACTCACAAATTAAGCTGTTTTCTTTTTATTAATAGCAGTAATTATACACAAAATAGGTGCTCTCCCCTCCATATGTCCTTTTTATTAACTAACCAATAAGACAATTTGTCAATTTATTAAAAATTATGTTTTAGAATTCATTTGCTATGTTTATTACATGAAGTGCAAATGTATTGACTGGGATTCCTTCAGAACTCAGTGTTAGACCCACTGACCCTAAGATCATAGGCATATCTAATTCTATTTTTAACCTAACACTGTGCTATGAATCTCCAGGGCAGTTACCGGAGGCCGTAGGGCTCCGCTGCTTGACCTTACAGCTAGAAACCATAACGAACTAACCTAACACAAGGAGGAATTCTGTGGAATTGTACATATATAGAGAGAATAATCTAAGGAATTGGAATATTATATCTCTGACCCGTGATCGCGGAAACTTAGCATCTAGCAGAAGGTACGCTCTACTAACAACCGCTCCGGGGAAGGCTACTAATCTCTTTAAAAAAAAAAGGAAACCTATAACTATTTGTTCGTGTACTTTATTGCCCCTCATTTTGTAGTTTTGTACCCAATTTGTACCTGATTTTTACCTGCCGAGATTGATCAAACAGACCTGAACCATCCTGCCCTTGGCGTGTATTAATTAAACATTATGTTAAGTGCTTTGCATTGAGGGATTTTGTGTACTTCAGTAACATATGCATATGTGTATTATAATTATGTACCTACAACAATAAAGCTTTTCATTTTGTATCGGACTAAAGGAATAAGTTTGTTTTTTTTCTTTCAACTAAGATTTCCCAATATTTCAACAATTCAGTGAGAAACAGCACGACAATTTGGCGCCCGAATATACAGCAGGTTTTGTGGCATTTTATGGCCCATTATTCTGGTCAAATGCTCAGATAGTGTTGATCCATCTCGGTATGTATCTTTAATAAATTTTTTTTTATCGTTGTGTGTTAGTTAAGCTAAAACTCAAAAACGGCTCGACCGATTCTTACAAAATGTTATGTGTATTTGAATAGGTCCAGGGAAGGCTTAAAAGTACAACTGGACCCAGTAGGTGGCGCCGTAATCGGACAGGAGAACGTCTGCCGGTCTCACTAGTTAACTACACTTTAGTTATAAGATAAATAACAAGAATTCTATGCAGGTTTGGTTCAGATAGGTATAAATAAAAACAAATTTTAGTTACATTTGCAAAGGTGAATATATTTTAAGATTTTTTGTTCATAGTTTGAGTATATAACATAAATAATATTGTAAAATTAACTTCTCATATAGAATAGAGCGTAGCGTAGTATATTTTTACAAAAATGGAGCAAAGACCAATTAGTTTTAATTTACTTAACAAAGATGAACTAGAATATGAGGTGAAGATCAGGGGTTCGAAACCAGCTGACACGGTGATGGCTCTGAGAGCACAGATCCGTACTCTCAATAAAGATCTGCCTTCTGATGAAATACTGACTTGTGATCTTGATGTCAATATTGAATTAAAAGTAATTCAAAAGAAATTAGATGATCTTGAGAAACTTATCACAAGTACTTCAAGTAAACCGTCATCACTTAAGGTGTTAAATAGAATTCAAACTCTTGCACACCACTTATTCCACAGAATTGGTCGCTTGTCTTTATCGGAGTATGATGATAATAATCTTACTTCTTTAATTACTTCTCTGAATAATAGATTAGATAGCATTCTTGTTAAAATAGATAATATTTGTCATAATTTTAAAAGTAGCTTGGCACCTGAACAACCTATTGAGCACTCCACTGCAACTACACACAACACAGCTAATGATTGCTCCGTGCATAAACTAAATTTACGCTTCAATGGCAAGACATGCATTAAAGCTTTCTTACAACGCCTCGAGGAATTATGCTTGTCTCGTGGCCTTTCAGATTCAAAGCTTTTCTGTTCTGCGGCTGAACTTTTTACTGATGAAGCGCTGTGCTGGTATCGAGGAGTAAAGTCGGACGTTCACAATTGGTCTGAGCTGAAGACCTTGCTTCTCGAGGAATATCTTCCATCTGATTATGACCATCGCTTGATGCAGGAAATTAGAAGTCGTACTCAGGGCCCCGATGAAAGCATTGTGAATTATCTCAGCATTATGCAAAATTATTTTTCTCGATTATCAAAACCAATCTCTGATGATGATAAATTGAACATTATCATGTTTAATATAAGACCTTTTTATACTACTCAGCTTGCTCTAGCCCCAGTGGAATCTTGGACTGATTTAAAGAAAAAATGTAGGTTATTAGAAGGTGCAAAGGAGCGATCGGTGCATTTCAGTGAACCTCCTAGGGTCACCACTTCTTCTCTGGCTCCCGATTTGTGTTACAAAAATACTAGTGGTAATAGTAGTAGCAAGGCTCCACCAAAAGTCTCTTCAATTCAGCCAGTGAATAATACACAAAATAATCTTTTTTGTGTCCGCTGTCGTAAAAATGGCCACAGCTTGAGGTATTGCAAGGCGCCTTGGGTACTTATTTGTTATCGTTGTGGAGAAAAGGGGTTCAATGCAAATAATTGTCCAAAGTGCACTTCTTCAAAACCTTCAACCGCAGAGATTCCAAAAAACGCCAAGCAGTGAACCGATGGCATAAGACAGTATATTTTTATAATAAACATTGTAATTCTGAACAATCAAGGCAGAAATACAATGAATTCTATAATAATGTAAATAAAGCTAGTAACATACATACGCATAAAGGTAAGGTTACATCGGTTCACGCTACTACTAACGCCACCTATAATGATACCAGAGCTTATCTGAAGATTAATATTTTTGGCTTGGAATTCAGAGGATTACTGGATTCAGGATCACAGATCTCCATTGTGGGAGGGCAAGCATACAAATATTTTAAAGATTTCGCTACTTTACATAAGTCTGAGGACTTTGACTTTATAAAAACTGCAAATGGTTCTACTTCACGAGTAACTGGGTATTTATTTTTACCAGTATCGATAGAGAATAAAACTCGTGTTATTAAATTTTACGTCGTCCCTGGAGTTGCTACAGAGTTGTTATTTGGCTTAAATTTCTGGAAGGAATTTAATATTGCGCCAGATATTTTATCATTGTTAGAGGATAGCGGACATTTATATAAAAATAATAATCAGGTGTACACAGTTATGTCAGGCAGCCGTGCTTTACATGATTTTGAAACTTTATCTAAGCTTGAGCGTAGGCTGGTCAATGACGTCATAAAGCAATTTGATGACATTTCCGCAGAAAAGATAGGCCTAGGTAGGACACACTTAGTGAGCCATAAAATTGATACCGGTGACCACCCACCTATTAAACAACGGTATTATGTAGTCTCACCCGCTAAACTGGCAGAATTAAATAAACACCTAGACCAAATGCTGAAGGATGATGTTGTGGAGCCTAGCGGCAGTGCATGGAACAACCCCGTTACTTTGGCGGTTAAATCAGATGGGTCATCACGTTTCTGCTTGGACAGCCGAAAACTTAACGCCATATCAAAGCATGACGCTTACCCTATGCCTTATATTAGCCATATTCTAGACCAGCTCAAAAACGCTAAGTACTTATCTTCTATTGACCTTAAGTCTTCATATTATCAAGTTCCTTTGGACTCTATTGAGTCCAGAGAGAAAACTGCTTTTACTATTCCCTGCAGAGGCTTGTTTCACTTTAAGGTCATGTGCTTTGGACTTACTGCAGCTCCAGCTACGCAGCAGCGGTTGATGGACCGCCTCTTTGGGCCCGAGTTTGACAATAAGGTGTTCGTATATGTTGATGATTTAATTTTACTTACTCCTGAAGGCCCAACGGCCTTCCAGGATCACCTCCAGCTCCTACGTAGGGTAAAGGAGAGACTTAAACTAGCCAACCTTACTGTCAACATGGGTAAATGCCAGTTCTTCAGGAGACAGCTGAAATTCTTGGGTCATGTGGTTGACGAATATGGTCTGCGCACGGATCCTGACAAAATTAAGGCTATAGTAGACTTTCCTATTCCCACCTGCAGGAAAGACGTCAAACGTTTCTTGGGAACTGCATCTTATTATAGGCGTTTCATAAAAAATTTTAGTCATAGAGCTGGTCCCCTTAATGCTCTTACTTCTACCCGTAAGAGCGCGCCCCCTTTCAAATGGACGACCGAGGCAGACGAGGCGTTCAACGACCTAAAACTCGCACTGTCTACTTCTCCGGTTCTGGTATGTCCTGACTTCTCGAAAGATTTTGCTGTCCACTGTGACGCTTCTGATTTCGGGTTAGGAGGTACCTTAACCCAGGTTGTAGATGGACAAGAACATCCTGTTGCGTACTGTAGCCGTTCACTAACACCCGCTGAACGTAACTATTCCGCTACAGAGCGAGAGGCATTGGCCGTGGTACATGTCGTTGAACACTTCCGCCCTTACCTTGAAGGTGGTCGACAATTTAAAATTATTACCGATCATGCTAGTCTAAAGTGGTTTTTAAACCTTAAGAATCCGACAGGACGACTAGCGCGTTGGGGGTGTAGGCTATCGCCTTATAATTTCATTATTGAGCATCGTAGTGGATCTCAAAACGTCGTACCGGATGCACTATCACGTTCTGTACCAGTGGCAGCCGTAGACGCATTTACTTCCAGCGATGCTTGGTATAACAATATATTAAAACGTTGCACGGATAGGCCGCGCGCGTGTCCTAATTTTCAAATTATTGATGGTAGGCTTTTTAGATTTACAAAAAGCACTAACAAACTCTGTGGTGACTACCAGTGGAAAGAGGTTGTACCAAAGGAGCTTAGGGAGGATATTATTAAAAGTAACCATTCTGAACCAATTGCTGCGCACTTAGGCGTCGCAAAAACATATAAAAGATTAAAATTACGGTATTTTTGGCCCGGTATGCATAAAGATACCGAGGAATTTATTAAAAATTGTGCCACTTGCAACTCATATAAACATAGCTCACTAGCGCCACCTGGCTTTATGGGGGAACCCAAGGTCTGCTGTCGACCATTCCAGTGCATCAGCATTGATCTGGTTGGTCCACTGCCGATGTCTCGACAGCAAAACACCTTTTTACTAGTAGTTGTGTGTTGTTTTACAAAATATTGTTTATTATTTCCTATACGGCGTGCAACGGGCAAAGTTATAGCGCAAAGGTTAGAAGACCATGTATTTCTGGTTCACGGAATACCACAGACTGTGATGTCTGATAATGGCTCGCAATTTATAAGTCATGAGGTTCAGGCATTATATGAAAAATACAATATTCCGCAAGTACATTTGGGTCCAGTATATTGTCCACAAGTTAATACGGTGGAACGTTATAACCGCACAATAATCACAGCAGTTTCCTCGTTTGTTGAGAACGATCATAGAACGTGGGATATTAACATACATAAAATACAATTTGCCATGAACACCTCAGTAAATGAGTCTACTTCTTATACTCCTTTCATGCTAGTACACGGTAGGGAAGCTGTCACAGATGGTAGTATTTACCGTGGTTTCGAAGATCTCCAAGAGTTGGTTGTGGTACCACGCGATACTCATGCGTCTAATATTGGCCACCTCGGTGACATTTTCATCAAAGTCCGAGAGTCATTGCGTAAGGCCCATGAAAGGAATATAAAATACTATAACAACAAACGCAGAGATATCTCTTTTAATGTTGGTGATTTTGTGTGGAAGCGTACGTACAAGCAGAGTTCTGCTAATAAATATTTTACTGCTAAACTTGCCCCTAAATATGAACGTTGTAAAATTATACGTAAGCTTTCTCGCCTCGTCTATGAGCTCGAAGACGAGAACGGAAAATACATAGGAAAGTGGCACATAAAAGATTTTAAAAATTTAGATACTTCGAGTGACTAAATTACATACCTAGTAACATAATACCTACTTAATTTTCATTTTTATACTCTTATGAAAATAGCCATATTCTTATAAGCATTTAAACTATTTATGCACCGCGGGTGCGGCGGTCACAGAATACCCACCCCGCCATTCTTCCTGGCGTCTCGTAGAACCCGAGTGTAGGATAACGGGCCATATAACATCTGGCGGCGTTTTTGCATGTGTCTGTCCCTGTCGTTTTTTATTGATTTGCCTTGATACTTAAGTTTCCATATACCTAACATCTTCAAAATTGATATTACCATTACATAAGTACATTAAGATCTAAAACACAAATATTGTACGTGTCTTAGTTCATGATAATAAATAAATAAATATATCATTACTACCATTACATATATAAAATGGATATTACTTCTTTAGTATCTGATACCAGAATTAAAGAACAAGTATGTACTTAGTATAACTGTTATGTGGTTAGATAGATGCATTTAGCACAAGATCACAAATATAAACGTGTCTTGTTCATTATTTTTTATATGTATTCTACTCTAATCAACAAAATTAATTTTGAATTCCTCACAGGAGCGGTTTGCAACTCTAGAAATAAGCCTTTGCTATATTCTTATAATGGAGGAAGTTACATCTAGCTGGAAACATAGGAAAATCAATATCGACGATCAGGGGCAACGACACATGCGACTCATTTTTTATTATTTCCTTTTTTATTGTTTTTTTTACTTATTATTTGACGATTAGAGTCAAAATGTCTGTAATAGCGACATCTACCGGTGGTTGTTGACATTACATGCTATACTCTGTTAGTGTCAAGATATACTTATTTAACAACGCCATCTCGGCGTCAGTCCTGACACTACAGTTTTTTCTTTATTACTTACTTATATTTGATGGGCATAGGATATAATGCCTTTTACCTATTTATCACAGCCATATAGGTGCTAGCAGAAGTGGTTTCGCTAGATTTTGCCACCTTATTGGTGAATGTTGTTTTTTATTACAATCTTTAACATACCATATTAATGGATTTACGTAGATTTAAGGTACATGCATGTTAAATATTCTTTATTTACACACGTTTATATTTAAAGCTTTATTTTTTATATAATACAAATAAATAAACTTATAAAAAAAATAACGTTAGGCGTAATTGGGTACAGAGTTTATCACGAATGAATAGTTTTTAAGTACCTAATTGATTCTATTTATGATAATTCTGTTTGATTGGTTAGGGTTTTGAGGCTGACGGGGCGTCAGACGAATTCCCTACTTGAATTCTATCGTGGTTGGGGGGATACTGTAACACCGTTTTTTCTTAAAATTTCATAAAACACTAATTTTGCAAAAACACTTTGCTTTCACTGTAGTTTTAACGCAAATTTCCCAACTAAAATCGTAATTACAATAACTTTGTCAAGGAATTTCACAATGTCAATGTCAAGTGTCAACGTCAACGTCGTTTCACGTCACGTCAGTGACATTTGCAATTATCTTTGGTCATTATTCAATTTTTGCATAAACAAAATAAATCTCGCGTTTATCCTGGCCTTATTTACAAAGATAGTTTTTTTTCGCCCAAAATCCCGTACTTCCATTTAGGTGGGTTGATTTTCTCAAAATTCGGAATTTGACATTTAGACCGTTTGTTTCGATCATTTCTATAGACATATTTTAATGAAATACACTTAAGCTTATAGATCATATAATTATAGTTTCGTCGAATAGAATTTGGGAAGCATTCACAGTTTGTTTATGGTTAATTTTTTCATTACGTTTCGTTTTTCAACCAAGCTTATAACTTGGGCTGGAAATACTTATAGCATATTGTAGAATTCCGATAGATCCGTACGTTGACTTGACACATCATGACACACATGCTATGAAATGAATTTGGTTTTAGGGAAGGTTTCGTCGCCAATACGACGCTTAACATTCGGTGAACGGACCTCGATTCTAGTATGCGCGTAGATGGAACGCGCCCATTTTTCACCTTAGTCTTTGAACGCGTCTATCGTCTATGTTATGATTTGTCTGTGAGACATCGACTGAAGAAATTTGTTATTGATTCGAAGATCATAAAGTATTTAAATTAATTTCAGCGAAGAAAATCCATAGGTATTTCTCTCGTTTTCCGTGTGAATTTAATTTGAAAAGAATTTATGATCTTCGAATCAATAACAAATTTCTTCAGTCGATGTCTCACAGACAAATCATAACATAGACGATAGACGCGTTCAAAGACTAAGGTGAAAAATGGGCGCGTTCCATCTACGCGCATACTAGAATCGAGGTCCGTTCACCGAATGTTAAGCGTCGTATTGGCGACGGAACCTTCCCTAAAACCAAATTCATTTCATAGCATGTGTGTCATGATGTGTCAAGTCAACGTACGGATCTATCGGAATTCTACAATATGCTATAAGTATTTCCAGCCCAAGTTATAAGCTTGGTTGAAAAACGAAACGTAATGAAAAAATTAACCATAAACAAACTGTGAATGCTTCCCAAATTCTATTCGACGAAACTATAATTATATGATCTATAAGCTTAAGTGTATTTCATTAAAATATGTCTATAGAAATGATCGAAACAAACGGTCTAAATGTCAAATTCCGAATTTTGAGAAAATCAACCCACCTAAATGGAAGTACGGGATTTTGGGCGAAAAAAAACTATCTTTGTAAATAAGGCCAGGATAAACGCGAGATTTATTTTGTTTATGCAAAAATTGAATAATGACCAAAGATAATTGCAAATGTCACTGACGTGACGTGAAACGACGTTGACGTTGACACTTGACATTGACATTGTGAAATTCCTTGACAAAGTTATTGTAATTACGATTTTAGTTGGGAAATTTGCGTTAAAACTACAGTGAAAGCAAAGTGTTTTTGCAAAATTAGTGTTTTATGAAATTTTAAGAAAAAACGGTGTTACAATAGTCTAGTTCATTTATTGAGGAAGGCTATATATAGGCTATATAACATTATTTTCAGACGTTCTCGCGAACGAACTCGCGGGCACAGCTAGTTTTTAATATAATTAACAAAAGGCGGCCTTATCGTAAGAGCGCTATTCTTTACTAGAAATCGATGCTTATAAGTAGAGGGATGACGTTCTTATTTGCCAAAGTGAAGAAGTCAAGCGACTCTAAGAGCCAAGTTTTTGATACATGGTCAATCATTAGTTAATGTAATGGTAACACAATTACGAAGTAAACAAATTGTTAACGTATCTGTCAAATTTGATGACACGGTAAGCGCAGAGATCGAGTGGTCAGGTTCGATTCCCGCACGGGACAAATATTTTGTATGGTCTACAGAAATTTGTTCCGGTCTGGGCGTATGTGCAATAATTCTATATTTGTAACTGCACCCACGACACAGGAGAAAATCCTAGAATGGGGCGACGTTTTTTTAAAAAAAACCTGTAAAATTTTATGTATTTTAAAGTTCTAACAGTGCTACCACGACATCATCTATTTGATAAATGTGACTAGCCCCCCTAGCACGACCATCAGAACACTATATGATAAAGCGGTTTATCGCGATGAACTGTCAAAATACAATCGGTACTCATCGTATTTTGATAGTTCACCAAGATAAATCGCTATATCATATCGTGTTTTGATGGTCGTGCTACGGGGGCATGTATCAAAAAACTGGCTCTTAGTTGAGAAAAATGGGAAAGTAAAAAAACGACAGGGGCCTAAGAGCTGTGGTAGCAATCATATCATATAAGTATCGTTTAATTGATTTCGCTCGCGCCCACTCATAACCAAAAATCTCATAACCAATACGTAAAGGTCCCACTCATATTACTCATGTGATTATTCTCTACGTTCTACGTCGTAGAGGATCCATCTGTCTACGTGCTACGGTGAACTATCTGCTACGTTGAGCTACGATCGTAGCCACGCGTTACTTGATGGAACTTGTCTCATTATAGGAAAATCTATTCTCGCACGGTGACTGCTTTATTATAAGGTAATATAGTTGATAATGCATATTTCTAATGTCGCTTATGCGCTGTGACCGAACGTTACTTTTTATACGTTTTAATCGATTTTAATAGCATTGTAGTGTCTCGACTTAGAGGTATGACAGCCAATTCCTCAGTTGTTGAAATGTCCACTTTTGGCCTTATGGTCACTTACAATCAGGAGAAATGAAAGCTAAGAGCTTCCCGATCCAAAGCCCAGGTCGAGATGTTACATCCCGACTCTGCCGTCCTCTGTCTTCAACTTTTTAAAGAAGCTCTGTTGGCGAAAACTTTGTCGGGTCTCATTAATCATAATCATAACTTTATTGCACCAAATACGATATGTTTACAAATACGTTGTTCATTATTTTAAGTTCAACACATATTTTACTGTTCTACAGCATGCAACATTATGTAACAATACCATTTATAAATTAATTTCAATGTTAGTTATAAGTCCTCTATCAAATCGACGTATGTTATCAATCACTGATCGAAACTAATGGAAAAGTAAGTAAGGCATATATATATAATTTTTTAACTAGCTTTCGCCCGCGACTTGACTGGAATTTCTTTATTATTGATTTCCTTTACAAATCCCCCCCCCCCTTTTTACACCCTTAAGGAATGATTTCGGGGATAAAAACTATTCTTTATCCTTCCCCACGACTCAAACTATCCCCATACCAAATTTCATTTAAATCGGTTCAGCGGTTATTGACAAACTTCTACCCCTCTTTGCTCCCCCTTAAGGGGTGATTTCTGTGATAAAATTTATCCTATGTCCTTTCCTGGGACTCAAACTATGACTATACTAAATTTCATCTAAATCGGTTCGGAAGTTTTGGCGTGAAAGCGCGACAGACAGACAGACAGAGTTACTTTCGCATTTATAATATTAGCATGGATTACGACAGTGAAGCTTTTATCCTTCATCTCACGTGATGGTAAGTGATGATAAGACCGAAGGTGGAAGCGAGCTTCACCTGGACTCCTCAGTAACTAAGGAACTGACTGTGTTACTCCTAATTGTCGGAACACAACAATGCTATTATCATTGTCATTATAGCGACAAACATAGGTAAGACGGTTGTAGCTAGCCAGGTGGGCTCAGAAGCCCTACCAGCAACCAAAATAATAGCAAATTTGAAAAACTGAAATATTTTTATTTAGAATGTAACCAATTAATCAATTTGTCTAAAATTTTGAAAGAATCCATGTATTTTAACACTATTTTTACTTGATAAAATATTGTTTTTACAGGTATGTACATCCGTTGTTTTTTTATCGAAGTAAAATGCTTGTATTATGTTTTAAGTACATTATTTCACATTAAAACATGTCTTAATTTTTTTATTTAGTTCACAAGAGTGAATCATATAATTTTTTAAATATAGTTAAATACGTCATCTTAAATCCATTCAACTTCAACAATACTGTAAAATAAGTAAATCATGCTACGTCCCAGCCCCCTTCCGACATAATATTCCTTTACCTTTAATCTCGCGAATAACGAAACTAGATTCTATTCAGATCCATAAATCTTTCATCGGTACGAATGTTCCTGTAGCCTGTCATCTTAGGCCCGCGCGATATTTCGCAATGTGTCGCTCTGAAGATATTTATTATACTCTCAGATTGTGCTACGAAGTTAAATTGTCCGTTATGAATTTAGAATAAACACTATCTGTCCATATATTACTATAAACATCAAACCACACAATAGTAAATATGATGGATTTCAACAAATTTCCAATTCAAAATTCTTTATTGATTCGTTTTAATCAATCTAATCATTATAGTATGGCATAATTTCTTATAATTTGTAAGTGCCCCCCCTACTAACCATCCACCCTCGAACTAGGAACTAACCTGTATCTCAAGAAGTGCATAAGCGACTGACTGGACACTAATGGCCTTATTCATAAAAATATTTAAGCAATGTTTAAGTTAAGTAATGTTGCTGTCTCTTTTGATGTCCTTTCTTTTGTAATGAGATTGAAAGTGACAGCAACATTATTTAACTTAAACATTGCTTAAATATTTTTATGAATAAGGCCATAAAGGTTCTACTATTACAAACAGCACTTCGAATCAATGCAAAGACACGATTATAGTAAGGAGACTTAAAGTGAAAGCAGTAATTCTCCAACGAGACATAGCATGTTTTTTGAGAATTCGTGAATAATCGTATTATTATAGAACCGCCTACGTACATACAGTCTGGCAAAAAAGTGTTTGGAGCGGCGACATCTGGATTACGGGCGGATAAAACCCTGACTGACTGACTGGGCTGGAGCTAAAAAGCGATGCCCGAGGTATAACTGTATAGCAGTGGATCTCTACAGCTTGACAGGGTATTAATGAGACTATTGTTACTTTATTTTCAAACTGTTATTAAAAATTGTTATTTTTTGAGAAACTATACTAGTGGCTCCCTCATTTTTTTTCTGCGTAAAGTTTTATGGTGAAAATTATACTGCCTAGATCTGGAGATATGGAATGTAGGAATTTTCTGTTAAATTCAAAATCGTTAATTCAAGTTCGATCATAACATAATCACTGTTGTACGTCATAGAAGCTACACCAATGGGAGACTTTGTACTGGAAAGAACCAGCAAGAACACTAGCAAGGGCTATTCTTTTCTCTCCCTGTCTGGTTACAGAGTCGTCAACTGGAAGCTGACGTCAAAGCAAAAGTTTGAGCCCAACTTCCATTACACGATTAGTGTCAGTTCACATAATATACAAGTTTATTTTTTAGTTAGTGAAATAATTGTGTGCTTGTTCAGACAAGCAAACTGAACAACTTTTACTATGGAACCAACTTTGAAATCGCAAAAAAACAATCGGCTGTTCCATACAAATGTTCAACATTCACTGAACCTAGATGTATGGAACAGCTGATTGTTTCCCTCTGATAAATATCAGTGGAAACATTTTGACTGTCAAAGTTGAAAGCGACCGGGAAATATTTTTGTTACACAATCAAGGGGATGGTTCCACTTCGTATCTAATGTCTAATGCCATTTCGATCTGTTGAAGGCCTTAAAAGATTCTATTCATGATTTGCAAGTCCTACGCACATGCAACTGACAGCAAGTCTGCGCAAAATCATCTCAAATAGAACACTGACAGGCGCCGTGATAGGCACATCGTTAGGGAAAATGAAGATTGGCAGAGCACGAACTGGGAGCGGCAAATTCATCCGTTTCTTTTGTACAATGTGCTCCCTTTTCGACAGGTTGGCAACCATGCCACGATTTTGAAGTTACTGTTGGATTTTTCTACATAATTGCCACCTAACACTTTTTAAGCTGACTCCTCCTACTTATAATGTTTCAATGTCGATTTGTATTCGTCGTTTGTTCATTTTTATTTGTTAATTAGTTTTCGTGTGTTTAAGTAATCTATTTTAGACTAGAGTGGTCATTATTTATTGAAATTTAACATTTTATTTAAATATATAAAAGCGTATCTGAGTATTACTTGGAGGCTAGTCACAATAGATCTTCGTAGGTCGCTGTGACGCAAATAGCCCCGAATTAACGAATAATAATGTCACGTATCACACAAAATCGAAAACCGCTTGACGTACAAATATGAATTTGACAGGGAGGTAGTTTATAGTTAGTTGACGTCTGCTAAGAACGGATTTTGTGACAGGACCAGATTTAAGGAGGTCTAGGGGCTCTCGCAAGTTTGTATGAAAGTCCTTCATATTTTTTTCTACAAACTTGAAATTTGTCAGAAAGGTAGTTAGAAGGCGTTCGCTAGGAACGAGATTCCGTCAAATCTAAGGGCTCTCGGAAGTTTACATGAAAGTACTTAATTTTTTGTGCTACAAACTTAAATTTTGGTAAGGAGGTAGTTAATAATTAGTAAACGTTTTGTAAAAACGGATTTTGCGACAGGGCCGGATTAAAGGGGTCTAAGCACTCTCGCAAATTTAGAGTTTTATGCTTATGAGTAGGAGACATTAGCTGTGAAATAATTTTGCGACGGGGCTTAACTAAAGGCTCTCGCAAGTTTTATGAAGTCCTAGGCTTTTTGTACCTGAAAATCGAAAGAGAGATAGAACATTACGTATAGTTAACAAACACGTCGGGTAGGAACAGAATTAATACTCAGACGAAGTGCGGGCAACAGGTAGTTGAATATATGAGGCTAACGATACATTTGCTCGTTTGAAAATAGAAGCTTTTTCGTGCTGTACTGCAAGCCATGCGGTAAGCTATATTTGGGAGTTCCCCGGAGCAGCCGAAACGACCTACTAAACCACCAGTGCCTTAACGCCAACTCTTTACCGGGTCAATTAAAAATTGTTATTCCTGAACGGTATTCGACTACGGTGGCCAATCTTAACAAAGACTGGTCATCTGCGTGGGAAATTATAATATTATTGTGCACAAGTAACTGCGCGCAGTACCTTCACTCGCATAGTTTGATGAGACGGCTAGCCGACACGACTGGAACGATATCAGGCGTATGACCAATGCACGGAGTAGCTCGAGATGTTGCACATTTTGGTCACCCATCATGTCCCTAACCATGGTCAACGTCGCTTAACTTTAGTTCCTTTAGCAATCGTTTGCCAAGCACACGCGCCAATGTGCCATCGATCCTCTCAATCAGTCAATAAAAAGTTTTTTAATCAAATTAAATGCAAATCCGCGATGAATAATTTTTTTAATCCAGTTAGCACCAAACGGCAGCTTTACGTGTCTACGAAGCGTAAGACATTAAATAAATGATACTTAGAGTCCAAAGATAAAGGTACGCTGCGACATGCAAGGGCAGACGCTGGGATTAACAATACAAATTATAGCGGCATAAGGGCGCGTCACACCGACCCTTGTCTCCGTGACTCATCAATAAATCCACGTTGGATTGGTATTACCGGGCCGCGATAACGCGAGTTAAGGATGCCGTTTGGCTGTTCGGAGATTGTAGATTTGTTATCCTGTTTATCGGTCTACCTCATCATTTTACATACAAAAATTATAATTGCTAAGCGACATCTCAAAAATATTCTATAGACTTGTTTAGCCTCCCTAATGCCAGCCGATTTTCGGATTAATATGAACGGTCAAATCTAAAATCATCATCGTCATCACAACAGCTCATATACGTCCTCACCGAGGGGCTCGAGACAACCCTATGTTAGGGTGATTAGGCCTTAGTCAACCACGCTGGCCCAATACGAATTGGTCGGCTTCACATACACCCTTGAATTTCTTCGTAGATCCACATGCAGGTCCACAGCGCCACCGACGACGCTCCACAAAATGTTAACTGGTAATCACCTGGATACCCCGGGGGATCGCCGGCCTGATTACTCTCGTGGGTGAGAGGGTTTCGCCTTGGGCGAGCAGATGCCGACGAGATCGTGAAAGTATTCATCCAAGTTCCCAAGACCCTGCCAGGCATTGTCAAGACCTTGTCAGGTATTTACTTAAGAACATCATTATAGATGATGATGAACTTATAATGTCAGTGGTTGTCACTGGCAAGGTAGAAAGCATACAACACAATATACTTTCGACTTAAGGACTCTGCGACTATTTTATTTAAATAAATAAATTTTTAACCGACTTCCAAAAACGAGGAGGTTCTATGTTCGACTGTATCTATTTTACAAGCTTTTATTTAACTTGCAATGTAAGTATGTATTTTCGGGTGAAATCTTGCAACTCAATTTTGAAGCAGATATCTTTAACCGATTGAGCTGAAATTTTGTATACACGTTCAGGTTGACTGTGTGACGTCATTTTAAATCCAAGATGGCGGCATACCCAAGATGGCGGACCAATTATTTTTAATGCACTCCTACAATATGGGTATCAAATAAAAGGTCTTGCTAAGAGTATTTCGAAAAATAAGTTAGGAGATAGTTCTTTCAATATAATGGGAACTTATTGAGGTGTTGATTGAATCTTTTAATTGACTCAGAAGAGCTAATTGTAGAAAGTTTAACTCCTAAACAATTAAGTTGGAGGAATTCGTGAATAATTCTTCCAATACTGTTCAGAACCTTGAGTCAAATTCTAATACGCATGTATTAAATTTACTAAAATCACAGATAATATAATACTACAGTACAGATGCCCCATCCCATACAACGAAATGGGACCTACTTAAATCGGGCTATTCTTCGAACTATTTTATTTCAGCATTTCACCGCGAGATGACGCACCAGCAAGCTCGGGCCATCGAGCCTTTGCTACATAGGGCTCAGTAGTTCTCGCACGCACTCAACAGATGGCACTTTGTGAACTGCTATGCTTATTATGCTTTGTTTAGTTCATGACTGCGTAAGTAAATAGGTCTTGTAAAACATCATACGCTTACGGCCGGCTGCACCAAGCTAAATGTGTTACAATTTGGTAAAAAATTTACGTATAAATCAATGTTATACCTAAGGGGTTGTTCCGCCATGGTTATACGATTTATGTCATACATTTTATATACGTTTGACATTTAAGATGTAATTGTAAAATAAAGATATCATTGGAGGTATATAAGTCATTTTGGTAGTGGGTACTTTCTATTATATCTGTAACTTCAAATTCAAAAAACTGGTTAAGAATAAAGCAAACTTGCAAATTTTTTATATGTGACCTTTTTTTATCCCACCCAAGACGATTTTTTTCACTGATTTATTTAAGTATCATTTTTTCAATTTATTTAGTATTTTTAAAGAAAATCAAAGTCACATAATATTGTATTTTGTTAAAATGTGATTTAATTATTTGACAAGATTTTTCAGTTTATGATTTTTGTTTTTTATATAAAATAAGTGTTTATTTTTATACATCTGAAAAAACTGAGCAATTTAATTACTCAGTGATATTTTATATTATAAAATATCATTGAGAAATTTAATTCTTAATTACTTATATTTTTTATAATATAAAATATAATTGAGAAATTTATATTCTTATAGCCGGCTGAAATTAATTTATTCGACTGTTTTATCAAATATCGAAATTATATAATTTAGTACTATTTTTTAAACAAAATTTTATTTTTCCTTGTTCTTTCTTACCAGTTATCTAATTTTCCGTTTCATTTTAAGAATGTTGTTATTAATTCTGTGATAAAAAATCATTGAAACAAAAGATACTTAATGCGGGTTCGAACCACAGACCTCTAGCGGTATAGCTTAATAATTTCGCAGTATTTCCGCATGAGCCATCTGTTCACTTAGATTTGATGTTGAAATTTCGAATCTATTATTTAAATTATGTGACGTCTATTGTAAGTCGCGCTTGCCACAATATTTGTAAATGGTAAAATCTAATAAAACACTGTACCTATAATATTTTATTTGGCAAAATTCAAAATATACCTAATCACCATTGAGATTAAAAAATAATTCGAGTAGTACCTACATTAATTTTATTTATTTTTTATAGTCAGGAAACTTACAGAAATTGTGTATGTAAAGAAAAAATATTGCTGTGTTTGTAAACTACCTCAAAGTTTTGTATTACTGATAGGGTAGATTAGCCTGTTTTCGACCAATTAGTGGAGTTGCCAACTTTGGGAATAAAAATATGTGTGTTCTGACATGTATTTTGTATCAAAATAAATTGTGGTAACTCCTCATATAGTCTATTTTTTATAATTATATATTTTATAATAGTCAAATTAACAGTTTTTTTTTATTATTAAATCCATGCGTCAAATTGCCGATTTTACCAGTTTTCGACCAAAAATTCTAGTTTTCGTCCATCTGTTGACCAGTTTTCGACCAATTAATTAAGAAAGATTTTTATGAATAAAAGTATGATAGAATATATATATTTTTTTAAATACAAATACTAAAATAATCAGCTTTTAATATTTATTAAGGCTGTGTCTATTTGAACCCGGGTCCTAATCATCATCATCGACCTACACTCGTCCACTGCTGGACATATGTCTCCCCTAATGCACGCCACCGCTCCCGATCTTCGGCTACTCTCATCCAGCCCACTCCAGCCAGCCTACATATATCGTCATCCCATCTTGTCGCAGGTAGCGTTGCCAGGCGTCCGGATAAAGCCGGACAGGGTTAGGCTTTTTGACCTCTTGTCCGGCCAAATTTGACTGCGTCCGGCCCGTCTGGCTTTTGTCAGGCTTTTTACATTTCGCAAACGAGCGAGCACCGAGCGTGGCTGAGCGCAGGCGACAGGACATAACGCAAACTAAACGTTGAAAGAGCTTTTTCCTTGATAGGTCAGCAATGGACGAAAGAACGCAACAGATTACATATTGACAGTGTTGCCAAAATGTTGGTTGTAGAATTTAATTTAAAAAATTTGACATGTAAGGATTCATTTTGAAGGAAACTGAGCTCTTAAAGCAGGTTTCGGCAAACCAAAAATATGAATAATTATTTTTATTGTGTAACTCAAAGAGAAGTTTTTTTTGTTTTATTGTTTAACTTAAAGAGAAGAAGTTTTGATTTATTGTTTTAATTTAAGAGAAGAATTTTTGTTTTGTTGCATTGTTTAACATAAAGAGAAGTTTTTGATTATTTTTTTTAGTTCAAAAAGTCTTATTTGTGATAAGATTCATTAGTATTCAAGAAGAATTTAAATATGTTGATAAATGTTTGTATCTAGAATTTAATTTTGAGTGATGACTATTTGACTGATTAATAATAAAGTACATAGGTACCTAAGACTGATTTGGCATTCGATTTTGTTTATTATTTCACTAGAATTTAACAAGATTTATGATAATAATCAAAAAAAGCTTGATTGTATGTAAAATCAAGCTTTTTCATTTCATTCAATTTTTTTTGTCGTACCTATTAATACGGAAAGTCCTTTCTACCCAAATGTCCGGCCAAACTGGCTGGTCTGTCCGGCTATTAGGTTTGGCGACCTGGTAACCCTAGTCGCAGGGCGTCCCACACTACGTTTACCGAGTCGCGGTCTCCACTCAAGCACCTTACGACTCCAACGGCCGTCAGTTCTGCGGCTCATTAGGCCAGCCCACCGCCATTTCAGTTTACTAATTCGGTGGGCTATGACGGTGACTTTGGTTCTCTGACGGATCACATCATTTTTGATACGGTCTTTCAGAGATACTCCGAGTATAGCCCTTTCCATAGCACGCTTAGTGACTTTAAATTGGTAGACTAGTCGAGCCGTGAGTATCCACGTCTCGGCACCGTATGTTATGACTGGGAGGACGCACTGGTCGAAGACTTTCGACTTAAGACACTGAGAAATAGGTGACGAGAAGACATGTCGAAGCTTACGAAATGCTGCCCAGCCCAGCCGAATTCTTCTGTTGGCTTCCCTCTCGAAGTTGTTTCTGCCTAGTTGAAGAGTTTGCCCTAGGTACACATATTCCTGTACAACTTCGAGAGATACTCCATTTACTACAACCTGTCCCAGATCAACGAGCTCGTTGAACATGACCTTGGTTTTATCCAAGTTTATCCAGAGATCGATACGTTCGGAAGACTCAACCAGGCTGTTCACCATCTCTTGTAAGTCTTGCAGAGTTTCAGCCATAATTACGATATCGTCCGCGAATCGTAAGTGTGAGATGCACTCGCCGTTTATATTAATGCCACGTCCTGTCCAGTTGAGCGTTCCGAATACATCCTGCAGCGCAGCGGAGAAAAGAGTTTCGGTGATATTACATCCCCCGGCCTCACACCACATCACAGGAGGATAGGCTCAGTTTGACCATTCTGGACAACGACGAACATATAAGCAGTGTCATAAAAACATCTCACCATTTCGATATATCGCCAATCAACTTGGCACCTCTGCAAAGACTCTAGAACAGACCAGGTCTCGACGGAGTCAAAAGCTTTCTCATAGCCCACAAATGCCATGCACAGGGGTTGGTTATACTCATTGGTCTTCTGTATAACCTGCCTTACTGTGTGAATGTGGTCTATGGTGCTATAACTCC
The DNA here is from genome assembly GCA_963935595.1 of Schoenobius gigantellus. Taxonomy (NCBI): domain Eukaryota; kingdom Metazoa; phylum Arthropoda; class Insecta; order Lepidoptera; family Crambidae; genus Schoenobius; species Schoenobius gigantellus. The sequence continues at coordinate 28,928,828 of OZ012554.1, forward strand.
GTCGGAACCCGGCCTGCTCCGGAGGTTGAGCTTTGTCAAGTCTTCGTGTAAGACGGTTCGAGACGACTCTTGAAAACAACTTATAGACATGGCTCAAGAGTGAAATTAGTCGATAGTTCAACAAAGTCTTGTCGCCCTTCTTGAAGAAGAATACGCCTAAACTCCATGTGCCATGCCTTAGGAGTTCTCCCGGAGAAAAGAATAGAATTAAATATACGCTGGAGCTCCTTCAGTATCGGCTTGCCAGCAGCTTTCAGAAGCTCCGTTGTGACTCCATCCTCCCCCGGGGCTTTTCCATTTTTAAGTTGCCCAAGAGCCTTCTCGATTTCGTCTAGGCTGATGTCTGGGAGATCCTTCGTTGCATGGCGGGTTAAGGTGGCTCTTGGAACCTTCTCATCCGGCGCGGAACGGGGTGAGTGCGACGCGTATAGCTGACTGTAGAAGGTGCTAGTGCTAACTTCCGAAAGAATCACCAATTTCGAAGCGACGATTTCTCCGTTTGCTTTGGTCAACTTCGTCAACGGGTCCTAATCGGACGTCTATTTATTCCTAATCAAATACGGAGTATGAAAACATGCAGTTTTAATTCAGATTCATGTGGTCACAATATCTAACCTTTTTTTTAAGGAGGGGTAATCTCTTTACGATTCGACAAGGGACTTAAAAGCTGACAAGGCCGCCCCAAGGATATGCCATTGGACTCGGGTATTAACCCCATACCTGGCTAAACCACCCTCCAGCAACTTTTAACTCCATAGAGGCACAATCAGGATCGGCGTTAGCCATTCCCCGAGTGCGCCCACTGCAGACTGGCACGACGGTGAGCCAGCATCACTGACCCAAGCGCAGGGCTTTACTCTACGGAGGGGTCGCCAAGTGCAATAATGCCCCAGACGGGCAGGCCAGGGGTAGAAAAGTAATGTATCCCAACCGGTTGTCGGCCGGCCGGGCCATTTCATCCCCAACTTGCTTGAATATTACTAATTAAATTTAAATATTTTTACAATGAATTTCTAATTAGAATGTATAATAATATTTATGAAATATCTTTAATTAACTTTAAACTTTAACTAACCAAAAAACGGTCGATAATTGGAATGATTTTACACTATAAGTAGGTACCCAATTTTCGACCAACATGACTTTTCGAAGTATTTATTTAAAATGTAAACACAATCTAAAATTTATTTTGATTAAGAAGTGGGAGTTAATTAGAATTCATTCAAATAGTTTTGAATAATTAATTCAATTCTTTTGATTTTAGCTAAACGAAAAAAGGCAGTCGGAAACTGGGATGATTATACCATATTTCTAATTTTCGACCAACAACATTGTTTGTCATATTCAGTTTATATTAACAAAGTAAAATATTGGACGAAAATTGGCCATTAGATAATATATGTAAATAAAGCTCACATTATCAAATTAGATTTAATATCTTTCCATACATTTTAAAACAACATAGAAATCTTATTTGTAGGTGCCTTACCTATTTTTCGACCACCCGGTCGAAAACTGAATTTTTTGAGTAAAGCGTGTACCCTTTCTTGACCACCTCATTTTATGAATTTGGTCATGAAATTTACGTTAAAATCTAATTAATCCACACAGTAAAGGTCATAAACTAGCTGCACAAACAATAAATAATCAAATATTACTTAAGATTAATTAAAAACTTTCCGTACAAGTAGTGGCACCTTACTATTTTTTTCTTAATATTCAACGCATGTGACGCTCTCCGCTGCTAACCTCAGACAAATAATTGGTTAGTTTTCGCAGCTTTTGTTCAATTCTTCTAGTTTGTGTGTGTGGGGGGGAACAATGTATTCAGGTTGCTACTTGTTTATGTTTTGGTGATGCAAGTATACCAATATTACTATTTTTGATCATTTAACAAGGGAGGACCGTTAAATGGTCGAAAATTGGCAGTAATCGGGAAACAGGCGCATCTACCCTACTATGTTATGTAACCTGTCACAATTTATGACACGTCATGCTGTTGATACAATGTATATATACGTGGAGCTTTATGTACCTATATATATATATATATATATATATTATATATATTTGTATATTTCTATTATTCCATGTTGAGTGTATTACGTAAATATTAAGATTTTTGTTGTTGTTTATAGCTTAGTGTGTGTGTGCCATAGTGATGCCTCTTCAGGGTGTCTACGGAAGACCAGCGCCGGGGAGTCTGCGACGCCTCGGCTTTATGCTGAGTAGATACCCTTTCCGTGGCACATCTATTAGTGTTTTCCCTTTTTTTATTTGTTATTCTGTGTTAGTGCCATTGAATAAACCATTTTCTTTCTTTCTTTCTTTTTTCTTTCATTAATACTCACGCTGGGCTTTAAATGTTGACCTTAAGACTGCCCTTATGTCGCTCGTAATAGCGGCGGCTTTCGTAATGCAAATGTAAAGCTTGACGTGTTGCTGACTGTACTTTACGTATTACTTACCTATATTATCTATGACTATGTATGTACCTAACATAGTTGAATAATACTTATGATGTTATTAAAAATTCAGATTTGTAAAATTAGTTTTGAAATCCCCCATACAAAATAGTTAGGTCAGTGAAAAAATCACTGTGGTTTTATGAAACCAACATGCAAGTGAAACTTTTTTCGGTTCGTAGGCATTTAACTGAAAATTTCCGAAAAAATATTAAATAGGGTAAGTTCTTACTTATTAAAATCGCCTCTCTAATCCTAACCTAAATCTTTTTGTTCTTAAAAGAAAATTATAAATAAAAAACAAATTGAGATATAAATAAAAGGAATTGATATACCTAATAAACAAAAAGCAATAAAGAAAAACAAAATAATAAAACAAGCAATTTTTAAAAAAAATAACTACATCAGGACAGGATCGAACCACTGCCACACAGATTTAAAAACGAAGATCTAACGAGTAGACCAATCCTGACCTATTGGAAGTGGTGAAATTTACGATGTCATGTTTTTGTGTAATTCGACCATAATTCGACATTACACTTTCAAATGTATGGGAATTAGAAAATTAATTTTGCAGTTTCGAATTTTCAATGACGCCATTACTATTATGATTATGTCAAAATACCTACATACCAAACACCTTGTAGGTAATATAATAAAATAAAATAATTCAACTCAATCTGTGACCATACGAATAAGCATACATAAGTAGTGCCATCTATGAGTGAGCAGTATATAATCAAATAGTTAAAGCAGACATTGCGTGGTACTTTGAGCTATGCTTTTGAGAGATACATTGAAGTTCAGACAATTGTCGCTAGGAGTGCTATAAATTTGTAAAAAGAAATGTTAAACCGTTCTAGCATGACTTAAAAACTTATTTTGATACTTCCCACGTGCTAAGTTATTTTTTAAAATATAATCAATAGTTTTCTGAATCTCCTTGTTGACTTTTACTAAATTCACTAAAAAGTCATTACAAAAATCGATTAAAGTAGCGCCATCTATTGATGCTTTTATAGAATTATTTTACTTTTGTTCGTGATGGGTCCCCGTGCTAAAATGATTTTACTATTATATAATATTATACTATTTTTCTGTTTTCTTTCTTTTAGTATTCTTATGACAACCAATCTGCACTTGGTCTGCTTGGTTGACTAAGACCTAATCGCCCTAGTTTGGGGTAGGCTCGAGCCCCTCGGTGGGGATGTATATGAGCTGTTGATGTTGAGTATTCTTCTTCCATGGTTGTCTGGAAGAGATTACTGTGGCCGGCTATTGCTGTTATTTGTTATTCGTTGTGTCATGACTTTTATTGTATTGTCACTCTATTGCATAAATTATGTGTCTTTACGCAATAAAGTGTTGTGTATGTATTCATGTTTGTTTTTCGCACACGGAGTACCTACGCATAAGTATGAAATCGTTTTCTTCATTCATCCAAAAAAAGAACAAGCAATTACTTATTTAACCGAGGATTTGAATTTGAATTATTTTCTCTTAAAGCACTGTTAGAGTCTAGGTCCCTTAAATCGCTTCTTTATTTAATCAGAAAGTCATTATGTAGTCATTCCAGCTTCTTAGGTAGTTTTTTTGGCCGAAAATCATGTCTAAGCAAAGTAAATTTACATACATTGTTGAGCTGAAGTAAGTGGTCACCGGCATATCAGTAGATATTATATATTATATCATATAAGATATATTATAATCAGTAATATAGAATTCTCTCTCTCTCATTAGCCTGTTTCTACTCTTCGGGTGTAGGCCTCCTTCAAACTACGCCACTCATCGCGATCTTGTGCGAGCTGAAGCCACTTTTTGCCAGCTGTCCTTTTGATATCATCATCCCAACGCATCTGCGGTCTTCCTGGGGGACGCTTTTGACCCCATGGTCGCCACTCGAGCAATCGTTTGCTCTTGCGTGCCACATGACCCGCCCATTCCCACTTTAGTTCGGCAACGCGCTTGATGACATCCGTGACCTTACTCTGTTGCCTCAGCCATTCGTTGGTTTTACGGTCCCTCAACGTGACTCCAACCAGTTTTCTCTCGAGTGCTCGCTGGGCTACGCTCAACTTATAGGAAGCTTGCTAATGTGCAGCCAGTACCCAAAAAGGGTAGTCGTGCTGACCCATCAAACTACAGACCAATAGCTATCACCTCCATTCTCTGTAAGAGTATGGAGCGTGTACTGAATGCTCGTCTCATTGGCTACCTAGAAGGAAACGACCTCCTCAGTGACCGACAGTACGGTTTCCGATCAAGACGATCAACTGGGGACCTTCTGGTGTATGCCACACACCTCTGGAGCGAAGCCATTGAGAGGTACGGTGAAGCTCTCGCGGTTTCATTGGACATCTCAAAGGCATTTGATAGGGTCTGGCACGACGGTTTACTTAGCAAGCTTCCCTCATATGGACTACCTCCAAACCTCTGCTCATGGATATCTGATTTCCTGAAGGACAGATCGATTCGGGTAGTCATTGATGGCTGCTCGTCCGATCCCTTGGCTATCAATACCGGAGTCCCCTAGGGATCGGTCCTCTCTGCAACACTTTTTTTGCTACATATCAACGATCTGTTGAAACCCGGTATCTTTGGGTACGCAGACGATAGCACAGTTGCAGAGAGATATATGTCCGATGCCGAGGTAAACGAGGTCGGCGGACTGCTGCGGCGGCTCCCACTGCTCCTGAAAAGGAGCAGCCTGGTGCTGGGAAGAATTCGGACGGGCCAGCTTCAGCGAAGCGAACTCGTCTGGACGAAACCCAGTCGCCCAGGGGGGATGCCAAACGCGCGAAAACCGACTCAAAAACCCGGCGGTCGGTGAGCTACGCAGATGCGAGTAATTCGCACCTGAGAGTAGCGGTCACCACCGTCCCGCCGAGAGACTTCTCGGCCGAACAGGCAGAGTGGCTGAAGGAGACTATCGACGATAGGATCCTACAGGCCATACTGTCTCCTCCGTACCCGAGCGCGCAGGCTCCATCTTTCCGCGGTTGGCCCTTTCGTTTAGAGGGGGTCCTGGCGATGTGGTGTGAGGATGCGAACGCACTCAGCTGGCTGGAGAAGGAGGTGAAAACCATTCAGTCACCTATAGCTGACACCACTCTAGCTGTCATCAGACAGTCAGAGGCTCAGAGCAGGGCTTCTTGTCCACACGCGCATCACCGACGCCGTAACACTGCAGAGAGTCCTTTGTGCCCAAAACCCGTGGTACAAAGTTGATTCCTGGCAGTGCTACGATATGACGGTGAATGACAAGGCGCAGGAACCAGATTCCAAGGAGAAGGTGGTGCACCTGATCCTTGGGATACCAGAAGACCAGAAGCAGACCATTCTGGAGAGGGACCGCCGGGTGGCCCATATGTCTGGCAGCGGATACATCCGCTTCTTCACCTCGGAAAAGACGAAGAAACCAGACGAGCCAACCGGCCGGCAACCAAGCAGCGGAGAGGATGCAATCGAGGGAGACTTCTTCCCCGGATCGCTCCACCTCGGCTCCCCAACAGGGTTCGAGCCAGATGGAGACTACCTCCCCGCTGATAATGGGTGAAGGGGACACCAGCGACGAAGATGACGTGTTGCGGAGTCCCTAGTAGCCTACAAATTATACAAACAAACCTCCAGCACAAACATATAGCGGCGGCTACACTGCGAAGAGTGCTGGAGGTAAACACCAAGACCGTCGCCCTGATCCAGGAGCCCTGGATCAGGAACAGCAGAATCTGCGGTCTGAACAACATCGGTGGTAAGTTACTGTTAAACACAGCAGTGGAGAAACCGAGAACCTGCATTTACATGCCTAACTCTGTAAAATCAACCATGCTTAACCAATTCTGTTCTAGAGATCTTACTGCAGTGAAGCTCTCCACAGAAAACCAAACTACCCTTGTACTAGCTTCAGCATATATGCCGTGCGAAGAGGACATTCCTCCAAGGGAAGTGATGGAACTGGTACAACACTGCGAGAACCACGGCTGGGAGCTGATCATTGCGGCGGACTGCAATGCACATCATCCACTGTGGGGAAGTAAGGACACAAACAAAAGAGGTGAGTCACTAACCGAATACCTATTCCAAACAAACCTAAATATCATGAACAAAGGTACAGAACCAACCTTTGTAAGCTCTAGGTATCAAACCATCATTGATAATACTTTGGCAACACACACGGCGGCGAACCTTATTAAAGGTTAGCATGTATCGAGCGAACCATCCTTCGCGGACCACCGTCGAGTGTGCTTTCAATTGCTCTATAGATTACCAGACCCTGCTCCTTATCGCAACCCCCGTAAAACAAACATAGCAAGGTACACTAACACACTAACAAAAGCACTAGGCGAAACGCATGGCAGCGGAGAAACACCTAGCACGAACAATATTGAAGAAAAAGTACAACTCCTCACTTCAGCAATAGTCAGAAGCTACGAGTTGGCGTGCCCGATGTCTATACCGAAAGACTTTAACAAGAATCTCTGGTGGGGGCCAGAACATGAAAGGCTGAGGAAAAAACTTAGGGCACTCTTCAATAGAGCAAAAAATACAAGAACTCCCGATGACTGGGACAAATACAAAGACGCGCAGAGACACTACAAGAAGAGGATCAGATTCCGGAGAACGGAAGCCTGGCAAAACTTCTGTAGCAGCATAAACTCAACAAACCAAGCCGCCAGAATAAAGAAAATTTTGTCCAAGGGAAACACAGATCTCCTTGGCAATATCAAAAAAGATGACGGCACTTATACCAAATCTGAAGAAGAAACTAGTGCGGTACTGCTGGAAACACATTTTCCCGGTTGCCAAATCGCGTCACCCCTGGAATGGTCCGACGAGCATTACAGCACACCAACAAGCAAAGAATGGGAGGCTGCCAGCAAAGTAATAACCGCGGATAGAATAGAGTGGGCTATAAAGAGCTTCAAACCCTTTAAATCCGCAGGACTGGACGGAATATTCCCAGCGCTGCTACAATGGCAACCTAACTTAGCAGTAAAACATTTAGGACCTATATTTAAGGCCTGCATAGCCTTCAAATATATTCCCAAACAATGGAGAGAGGCGAAGGTAGTATTCCTACCCAACCTCCTACGGAAACTAAACGGAAGAGGCTACACTACTATTGGTTATGCAGATGACCTGGCAATACTGATAAATGGGACTGCAGAAAACATATTATGTAAGGAAATGCGCGCAGCCCTAGTATTAGTGGAACAATGGTGTGACGAACATCAATTGTCAGTAAATCCAAATAAAACAGAACATATACTTTTCACCAACAAAAGGAAGTTACCAGAACTACAGCTACCAAAACTATTTAACACCAAACTCTCCCTTTCAACACAAGTAAAATATCTGGGCATTATCTTCGATAATAAATTAAACTGGGCGAGTCACATGGAAACAGTAACAAAGAAGGCATGCTTAGCGTTTAACCAATGCAGGAGACTCCTTGGTAAGAAATGGGGTCTAAACCCAAAAATCACACTTTGGTTATACACTGCAGTTATCAGACCCTCTATAACCTACGGATCAGTCGTTTGGTGGCCCAGAATCCAACTGACCACAGCAAAAGCTAAGCTCCAGAGTCTGCAACGCTTAGCAACTACATCGACCAGCGGATGTATGAGAACCACTCCATCAGCCTCCCTAGAATACCTCTTACAACTGAGACCTCTAGATCTAGTCATACAAGAGGAAGCGAAAGCAGCAGCCATAAGACTAAAATCGCAGGGACTATGGAAATGTAACATAGGAAAAACACACACGATAATCCTAGATTGGAGTACGAAAGAAATACCATTCTCGACGCACCGATCGATAGAATACCATGCCACCATGTCTTTGGCAGAAGATACGATATCCAACTAACAGCAGAATCAAAAGATTGCTCTGACATTAAAGAAGTTAGGATATACACAGATGGCTCCAAGACCACTTGTGGAACTGGGGCCGGCGTCTTCTCAAACGACCTTAATATCAAATTATCAATAGGTAACCCTAGATAAGCGGAACACCATTTTCCAAGCAGAATGCATTGGCATCACCAGAGCGGCACAGGCAGTTGCAGCTAGAGGTATTAGTAATCTTAACATAAAGATTATCTCAGATAGCGCATCTGTCCTGCAGGCCCTCCAAAATAATATTATTAACTCTGTCCTTATACTGGAATGCCATAACATGCTCCAAGCCATAGCAGATACAAACCGGGTAACTCTGCAATGGATAAAAGGACACAGCGACTCACTTGGCAACGATGCAGCAGATGAATTGGCTAAGAGAGGTTCAAACACAAAAGTGTATGGACCAGAGCCCTTACTGCCCATTCCACAGGCCCAAATAAAAACCTGGCTGCGTGAGAAAACCGAGGATCAACATCTAACAGAGTGGAGAACCCATGGGGGATGCAAGCAAACAAAAGATGCAATCCCGGTACCATCCAAAAAGCTTGCCCGTTCCCTCATCAGACTAAAGAGAGGCGAAATCCGAAAAGTTATAAACACTATAACCGGACACTGTCTCCTAAACAAACACCTATTCACAATAGGGGTGACAGACAGCCCTCTATGCAGAGGATGCATGGAGGCGGAGGAAACGCTACAGCACGTCCTTATGGAATGCACAAGCGTGGCCGATCAACGGGCGAAACTTCTCCACTCCCCGGCATCAATGCCAGATGCATGTAGTAGCCCACAGAGGCTGCTGGCATTCTGGGGGGACCTGGGATGGATGGAGTAGAATAGAGGCTGATGTAAAGTCAGAACGTACAACGGCCCAATCATGAGGCTAAGTGCGATAGAGCCCAGCCAAACTAACTAACTAACTATGTCCGATGCTAAGGCTGGGAAGGCTGAAATCGAGCTGCTCAGAGCCAACATGGTAGAACGCGTGAACTCGACCCTGCAAGAAGTTTCGGATTGGGGGAAAGCTAACAGAGTCGAGTTCAATGCCTCCAAGACCCAGGCCTGTCTTTTCAGCTCCAAGCGGAACCCGTTCAACTTGGTTCCCACTTTCCGAAATGTACCCTTGCCTTTAACAGACCTTTTAAGCCTACTGGGCATTGCTCTCACCGAACCCCAACTTTGGGCGTTCTATTGACGCGAAGGTGGCTACTGCAGCTAAAAAGCTTGGCATACTCTCGAAGGTTAGGCGGTATTTTACGCCGGAGCAGCTTCTTACACTATATCAAGCACAGGTCCGGTCGTGCATGGAATACTGCAGCCACCTTTGGGACGGCTCTGCTATTTACCAGCTATCTGCCCTTGACTCGGTAGAGCGCCGGGCGAAGAGGTTGATCGGTGAAGACACTCTGAAAATTTCAAATTTTCAGTCTTGAACATCGCCGCACAGTGGCCCGTTTATCGGTTTTTTACAGGTTACATTTCGGGGAGTGTTCCCAAGAGCTGTTTGATCTTATTCCACCGTCTCCCTTTTACTACCGAGGCACCCGGAGAACGGCAATGACCCACCCCTACGTAGTAGAAATTCCACTTGCCCGTACGAAGCGTTTCGTTTCCACTTTTTTAATGCGTACTGCGAGGGAATGGAATTCTTTGCCGTCCTCTGTGTTCCCACCTCACTACAACCCGGGTCTTTTCAGAACTAGAGTGAATCGGCACCTAATGAGTAGGCACGCTCCACCTTAGTCCCCACCTTTGCTCACCATCAGGCAAGATGGGGACAAGTGCCTACCCATAAACTATAAAAAAAATGTCTTTCGTGAAAACCCAGGTTTCAGCACCATAAGTGAGAACCGGCAGAACACATTGGTTGAATATGCGTGCCTTTTGTTCGGCTTTAAGATTCATTTTAAATGCAAACTCGAGGTTGGAATAAGCTGCCCAGGCCAATCGCACACGTCTAGTGATTTCATTCGTTTGGTTCTTTTTACCGATTACCATCTCCTGTCCCAAATAGACGTATTTATCTACTCTTTCGATGGTGGCATGGTTAACTTTGACGGTAGCGTTAGAATTTGTGTTTGTCATAACTTTTGTTTTATCTAAATTCATTTCCAGGCCACATCGGATGGAAGCGTCGCTAAGTTCTTGGATCATGCACTGAAGTTCATTCGGGTCACTTGCCAGCAAAACGACGTCATCGGCAAAACGCAAATTATTTAAGCGATAACCTAGTACGTCATAATCAATCCGAACCTTAACCGAATATAGAATTATAACTTCTTAACTACGCAAGACGATACGGGGAAGCAAAGAACAATACAGGCAAAAATATATGCCTATCATGCCGTTGCCGGAGAAACGTGACATATAATTTGATACATTTTCTATATCGATATAGTAAAAAATTATCGCTATTTATGTGTTGCTAAACGCAAAACTCGTCCTCGATTTTGCACTTAGCAACTTTGTGTGATCAATTTGGTTAATTATTTTTTAAAGTATTTGTAAAGTATGCGATACAAGGAGCAAGTGAAACACAAGACGGCTGTCAACGCACTGGCGTGCGCGGTTTATTGCATGCTTAATAAACGTAGTCGCAGAGATATATTTATGGCTACCTACATACATATATTACATTTCTCCCCTAATAATTCAGAATAGGTACATTGTTACTAACACAATTAGAAAAACCTTCTATAATCAACAGGGGTGCGGGGCCGTCTCGACCTTTCTTGATTCATAGGCGCAGTTTCCACGTTTACATCATCCGTACCATCAGCATCTTGTATGTCATAGAAATTATCGTCATCCTCTAATGAAGGCGGCCGTTGAACTCCTCTTGTCACCGTCACTCTACATGGCGTTGGAGGTTCGTGCGTAGCGGCGACCTCGTCTACAGGTAGGGGTGACGACTGAGTCCCATCTCTTCCTTTCTCTATGGGGTCCGATTGTTGCGGCGGCAAGTGCAACGCGGATGACGTTGATTGTGATGGTACTAGAGTATCGGAGATCGTATCGTTATAGGTGTACACAACGCTGTCCCCCTGTCTCTGATTATTCACATCTGATCCTTTATAATGTAATAATTGATTTTTATGTTTTCTAATACATTCAAATGTTAACAAATCTTTTATTACGTACAACATTTTTCCAACTTTTTTTTCAATGATGCCCTTAGCCCAGGTAAACTTTTTATTATTAACATTTTTTTTATACAAAACATATTGTCCAAGTACAAATGTCCTGTCTAATCCACCACGCGCTTCAGTTTGCAAACACTGTTTGGAATGAACACGCTGAGTGAGTGCGGAAAAGGAGGGCGACTCCGGTGGTGGACACGGGTTTAATAGGTCAAGTCGTGACCTTAACTTACGGCCGAACACTAGCTGAGCCGGTGATGTTCCCGTAGCCGAATGAACGGAATTGCGATAGTCAAAAATATATTTTAACAATTTTAATTTACTGCCTCTTACGCTGTTACTGCTTTGTAAACTAGACCTTATGCCGCGTTTAACTATTTTTACATACGATTCCGCCTGACCATTACTAGCCGGGTGGTATGGAGGTGACGTCACATGAGAAATACCGTTCAAGTTACAAAATTGTATGAATTCTTGTGAACAAAACGATGCACCATTATCTGTAACTATTGTATGAGGTAGACCAAATCTAGACATAAAATCATACAATTTATCTATGACGGCGGGTGAAGTACAGGTGTTCATGTCGTAAACTTCCAACCATTTCGTATATGCGTCTACGATGACAAGATACGTACGTCCGTTGATAGGGCCCAAAAAGTCAAGATGCACCCGGTGAAAGGGTTGCGGGGGGAACGGCCACGGCGACACCGGCGCCCGCGGTGGCGACGCTCGCATCTGCACGCAAATTTCACAGCACCCTATCATGAGCTCCAAGGCTTCATCAATACCAGGAAACCAAAATCGCGAGCGTGCCTCTGCTTTTGTCTTAACTATACCTATGTGTGATGAATGAAGTTCTGTCATAACCCGTCCACGCAACGACTCTGGTATAATCACTTTATGACCGCGCATGAGACATCCATTCTCATATGCGAGTTCTAGCCTACACAAGTGATATGGTTTTAAATTAGTATCCATAACCGTTTTCGGCCATCCGTTGAGTACACATTGGATAACTTTTTTCAACACGCAGTCGTTGCTTGTTTCGTTACGCAGCTCGTTCACCGTTAACGGGAGTGCTCCTTCCACAACAAAGCACACATAGGCAGCGCGGTCGCATACCTCACCGTCGTCGCCTCTCAGCTCGCTGTGCCCCGCGGCGTCAGTACCTACATTACTCAAGCCTTCCGCTGTGGCTGCCAAGCTAGCACGCGACAAATAATCCGCGCTATTATCTATACTTTTTATATATTCTATAATATAATTATAACTACCTAAAAATAAAGCGTACCGTTGCAATCGATTTGCGGATATTTCAGGTATTCCTCTATGAGATCCGAATATAGAAAGTAGCGGTTTATGATCAGTGCGTAAAATAAATGGAACTGATCGACCGTACAAACATTGATGAAACCGCCTGACTCCGAATATTATGGCAGTTGCCTCTTTTTGTATTTGAGAATAACGGCGTTCAGCATTATTAAGAGTACGTGATGCATACGCAATTGGCTTTTCGTAACCGTCTTCGCAAATTTGTGACAAAATAGCACCTAACCCGGTAGGCGACGCGTCAACTGTTAAAATTATTTTTGCACTAGGGTTGAAATGTGCTAAAACTTTTTCGGAAGACATTTTTTTTTTAATTTCATTAAATGCCTCATTTTCACTTCTAGACCAAACCCACTTACTACCTTTTTTTAACCTATCGTATAGTGGACTTAATATACTAGATGCACTCGGAACAAAACATCTATAGTAATTTACTAGACCTAAAAATGATTGCAATTGATTAACATTTTTAGGTATTGGTGCATCTAATATAGCTCTTACTTTCTCAGGTGACTTTTTCAACCCATCTTTATTAATTACGTATCCTAAATAACTTATTTCATTACAAGAAAAAGCGCATTTTTCTTTTTGTAAGGTTAACCCAGCATCCTGTAATCTTTGTAAGACCTGATTCAGTCTATCTAAGTGCTGAGCATGATTACAAGCACTTATAAGCACGTCATCAAGCAGAACGAGCACTCCGCTTATACCCGCCAGCAGATTCTCCATAGCGCGCTGGAATATAGCCGGTGCGCATGCGAGACCGAACACGAGTCGCGTATACGCGAACAAGCCGCGGTGCGTGTTGATGCAAGTTACTTTTTGTGACTCACTATTTAAACATACTTGGTTATAAGCCATAGATAAATCTAATTTCGTAAATAACCTGCCACCATGCAATTTGGAAAAAAGTTCATTTACTGTGGGCAATGGATACTGATCAATAACCAATTGTTTGTTAACATAAACAGAGTAGTCGGCACATATTCGTACAGAACCATCGCGCTTTAGCACAGGCACAATTGGCGATGCGTACTCTGCATGGTCTACGGGTCGAAGCACCCCTAAATCGACTAAACGAGCGATCTCATTTTCAACCTTATCTCTTAATGCAAATGGCACGGTACGCGCTTTACAGAACACAGGCTTAGACCCTTCCTTCAAAGTTAAGTTCACTTCATATTTATGAAATTTACCTAATTTCCCCGAAAATAAGTTAGGGTAACGTGTCTCTAGAGACTTAACTAGGTTATTTGTTTGTTCACAATAGTTAACCGGACTGAGCTGTAGATCAAATTGCGCAATAAAATCCCGACCAAGCAATGACGGCCCGTACCCGCGCACTACAAATATGTCAAGTACTCGTGTACGGCCACCCCACTGCAATGACATCTTTGCACACCCTACACACCCTAACACTTCACCCGTGTAGCTTATAAGTTTTTTATTGCTTTTTGCCAAGGGAAAGTTATTAAAATGCAACTTAAAAGTATTTTCCGATATGACCGTCACGGCCGATCCGCTATCGATCTCAAATTGCAATTTTTGCCCGTTAATATTCACCATTTCAACTAGTGGTTCGCCTCTTACTGAACGAATATTAAACAACTCACCATCGTCGTCATCGCCCTCGTTTACCTCACTCACAGCTGACGCCACGTAATTCACTTTTTTGCACATTCGTCGCAAATGGCCTTTTATATTACACTTTCTACATGTGTAGTTAGCGAAACGACACGACTCTGCTTTATGGTTAGTGTAACCACACACGGTACATTTCACTTTGTCACTACGACGAGACCCAGCGCTAGCGCTGTCAGATGCGCCGATTTTAAGCAGCTGATCTTGATGGGGCGACCATGAACCCGGGCCGGCGGCGGCGCTGATCGCAGCAGCGCGCGCACTGCGCAAACTCTCGGCCAATTCCACGGCCTTGGCCAGTGTAAGACTCGATAGTTCCTGCACATACATTTTCTCTTTTTCGGCACCCGGCAGCATGCCCATTATAAAGCGATCTCGCAGCGCTTCTTCGACATTCTTGAAATCGCAATGTGAAGTCAGGCCACGCAACCTGGCGGCCCATTGCGAAGGTGACTCCGATGGTTGTTGAGCAGCGGCGTAAAACTGATGTCGCTCACTGAACCCAACCTGTTTCGGTGTGAAATGGGTATCTAGGAGACCCACAATATCCTCGTAGGGCACGTCCTGCAGCTCCTTGGGCAGCGCGAGATCCGCTGCGAGCTTGTATGTACCCTCGCTGAGTGCGCTGAGAAGTATAGCCCGTTTCTTCACTCCCGTGGGATCTTTTTCCGTATTGACATCGTTAGCAATAAACCATTGCGTCAATCTGCACTTGTACATTTTCCAGGTATTAACATTGTGGTCGAAATTCGATAACGTACCGAAATTTGAACACGCCATTTTTTTCCGAAAGTGGGTGTATTCGTCGCCAATGTAAAGTATGCGATACAAGGAGCAAGTGAAACACAAGACGGCTAGCAACGCACTGGCGTGCGCGGTTTATTGCATGCTTAATAAACGTAGTCGCAGAGATATATTTATGGCTACCTACATACATATATTACATTATTCTTATAAAGGAAAAAAATTCAAATAAACATTGTTCCACATGCGCCACGACTTCAAACATGTTAATGGAAAACAAGAGTGTACCTATGTCAAAACTAGCTATGTTTGAAATGTCATTTTCTTTAGATACTACTTCAACTGTGCCTCAAGTAGTCTACGAGTTATTGTAGAACTTAAGTCAGTATTTACTTATTATTGCTCACGCTCAGCAGTGTTATTGGAATACGAAGAAGAAAGAAAGAAATAAATATTTATTTGGCTACACAAAAAGAAAAGGAACGAATAATTTAAAAAATTGCGGGTAAGCCAAAAAGGTCCCTACCTCAGCTAATATTTTTGCGTCTCCGACACAAAAACGCTGGATTTCAGGCGGGGTCTTTCGCCGCAACCAAATTAAGAAAGTTAATGGAATAAAAATAGAAAGTTGGTCACCAAATTTTGACACGATTTGCTGTAACGGAGACCAACTTCAATAAATACTGTGCGAGGTCTGCCATGTATCTGAGCAAATACAGTTGTACTCGTTACGACACGACGAGATCAAGTTCCTCGTCCCCAGGCTCGTCACGATTTAAATATTTTGTCATCCATAAGGGTTTCGATCAAGGTGAATTTTGCTCAATTTTAGCAATTGTAACATTGAATTCACATGCCACTGCGTCACCTAGCTACTTCGTCTTTCAGTACCAAGTTTCTTTTTCTTTTTTTTTTACTTATGACTGTGAATCTCTTGGCCTTCATCATACCTGATGGTAAGTGACGATAAGGCGGAAGCTGGAAGCCAGCTATACTTGGACTTCTTAACAACTGAGGAACTGGCTATTTGTTACCTACCTCTAATTGTCGGGACACAATAATACTATTAGCATTTAAAACGTAGGTATGACGAAGGTAGCTAGCCAGGCAGGTTAAAACCCTACTACCAACAAAACCGAGCAGAAAAATGCCTGATCTCCGGACCTCATAATCAACACCCGCTGGTCCCGCTGGATCACGGAGGCGCTTCAGTAGTAGCGATCTAAAATAAAGAAACCCGTAAAATATTTTTCTAGTGGACAAAAAGCATCCTCGCTATCTCCAATTGTCAGGGTGCTGATGGGGCTGCCTCGGAGATGTAGCGCGTCGGGGATGTTCGCGGAAGGTCGCGTCGACTGCTTTTATACGACCATCCGCAAGCGGTGCACATCCCTGGCGCGCAGGGTCCGGACCAGTCCCAACAGCATCCTCAGAACATTCTCAAACCGATTTGATTGTCGGTACATGAATCATTGTCACATGATTCATGTACTGGCAAACAAATTGTACTAATTTTTATTTTATGGTAGTTAGGTATCTTGTGAAATTTAATTTAATATATAATTGACATGATTTTATTTTATACAATTTTTGATTTTAATCTAAATGTATTAACAAACAAACTTTAATTTTATTATATTATTATGTTTTGTAATTTTTATAAAGGAGTTTCTATGTAATTTAATTTGATATTATTGATTTATATATTTTTAACATATATTTAAATTGATGGTATTGTTATGACTATTGTCGAAATAAATGAATTTGAATTTAATGAGATTCCCAGTTTTCCTTAACTAAGATTCGATCAATTGCAGATCTTACAGGAATACTTTAAAATTACACGAAGCATTCAGATTAAGCGTGCTCGAGGGCCTCAAGGACGTGGCTCGTTAGAAAGTAATTTCGTGAAGACCGCGACGTAGCTTAGTAGCACTGGCAATAGTGCGGGTCGATGCCACAGACTAAATATGTAACAGAAGATACGCGGTAGTGCATTAATTAAAATAAAGTTTCAAATATTTTTGTTACATATACATTTTAATATATAATTTAATAACATATTAAATTGTTATTGGAAAATGCTTTATTAACAGTAATAATAATTATTTTCATTCCTAAACATAAAAAACTATATACAAAGTGTTAATTAAATTGTACAATATATACAAAAGCAAGAAAAAGAAATACATGCCAAAGTAACTAAGTAGGTATATTAATTGTTCTTTTCATTTTGTAAGACTTTCCAGGTGAGCATTGCTTGGCACCGACTTCAATATAAAGCTGTGATGTTGTATGTATTCTAAAATTATTTATGACTTTTTGGTGTTTTTGAAGTCGGTTTTATTTTTTTGTAAAAAAAAAATTTTCAATCTTCTAGTTTATAATACATGCGTTTTAGAATTTGAGCCAAGGCAAACACCAGAACAACTTAAAATAAAACGTCTATCGCTCTAAACAGTACTGAAAGAATTATTTCCGAACTCCTAACCTACCGGAAACCTTCTATCATCAGCTCAGTAACATGATTGATGACTATCAGATGCAAATACCTGAACATCTTCAGCAAAAACATGAAACATGTTTCCCTCGATTTTTATGGGATCCCATCATCAGATGACATGGTGACAA
This sequence comes from Schoenobius gigantellus, assembly GCA_963935595.1. NCBI lineage: Eukaryota > Metazoa > Arthropoda > Insecta > Lepidoptera > Crambidae > Schoenobius > Schoenobius gigantellus. Next base: position 28,946,684 of record OZ012554.1, read on the forward strand.
TGAGACCACCTCGGGAGTATACTCTTTTGATTACAAAAAGAACTTTGAAAATCGGTCCATAAATGGCGGAGTAATCGGTGAACATACGGTGACATGCCTATGAAATTCAAGGGTTTCCCTTGATTTTCATAGGATCCCATCATCAGATCCTGACATGGTGACAATGGGACCACTTCGGGAGTATACTCTTTCGATTACAAAAAGAATTTTGAAAATCGGTTTACAAATGGCGGAGTAATCGGTGAACATAAATAAAAAAAATAGATACAGTCGAACATAGAACCTCCTCCTTTTTCGAAGTCGGTTAAAAAGCAAACAGCAGCAGACGGTTAGGGCGTTTAGTTTGTTTTGAAATCCTATAAAATCCTTTACTCCAATAATATCGATTTTTCATAAAAGTTCTAGACTAAAAGTTGTTCACTATTATGTATACTTTCTTTACTTTTTTTATTGCAACTAAGTTGGTAAACAAGTAAACTGCCCACCTGATGGCAAGTGGTAACAGTCACCTTTAATACATGTATGTGGCTTTAGTGAGACCCCCAAAAGAACCCCAGTGTACGTTGTCAACTTGTGACGTTAGATGTAAAGTCACGGTACGCAGTAATTTCACTGCCTTATCATACCCTTCAAACCGGAACACAGCAATGCAAGCACTGCTGCTTTGCGGCAGAAATAGGTAAGTCGGAGGTACCTAGCCTGCTTTATCTTATCAGTACAATATTTACTCTGTGACTACACAGTCTAAAGGAATGCTGCCGTTACAGTGGAGTATTCGTTCGCAGGATCCGGTAGCGCGGATCAGCCAAATGAGCAGCCTTCATGGCTCTACTCTTTAGCTGACTTCAAACTTAATGACTATCATGGACTCCCTTTATGTTCTGCCTGGTACTTCATGAAATATAGCTTTGTTACCATACTTGGATTTAGATAACCGATCTTTGATATTTTATATGGGCAAGCATAGGTATAAATGTGATAACGAAGTAATTTTCTTTTTGTTGGGCCTACGAAAAAGGTACTTTTGCTGCTTCAATACTCACAGTGTAATCGTTTTTTAAACGGTTTTATTTACTGTTTGTTTGTTTGGGTGAAGTTTACTACAGTTGAAATTGTACCCATTTCACGTTGACAGAGTAATCTGATATTTGGTACATACCATTATTTCTGATAACAATATAATTTAATATAATCAGTATCATTGCAAATCCAAGATGGCCGCCACTACAAAATGGTGTATTATATATTGTTCACAGCCACCTCAATATAGGTATCAAATGAAAGGGCTCGAATTGAAAAATACTGTACTGTAACGGGATATAAATAAAAAGTAAACGTTGCAAAATCACACTGATTTAATTTCGATCTACAATCGAACAGAGTTCCGTCTTAAAAACAGTAAAACAGAGAAGTGATCTAAATATGAGATGGCGCGGCATTTTATAGTTTCTCCGATAGTAAGGCGCTGGCTCGGCTTTGCTCTGATTGGCTGGCTTGGGCTGGCACCTGGCTGCACGTGTTTGGCTCTGATTGGCTGGCTTGGGCTAGCACTTGGCTGCACGTGCTTGGCTCGGATTGGCTGGCTTGTGATTGGCTGAGGCGGTGTGGCGCGTAACAGTACACTATAACAAAAATGAAAAAATTGAATAAAATAAATAACAAAAAATTTGTCGATTTCATTGAAAATAAAGAAAATTATAATGTAGATAATGTACTCAAAGCTAAAAAATAATCCAGTAGGTTCTAGGTACCAGGGGTGCGATGTCAGACAACCTCCTTGTGGTGCACCCTGGGCAACACGGCAGATTCTCTGCCGCGGGCTAATAGTCTGACGAGAGGACCCTTATGGAGGGGGCGTGGGATGGCTGGGCTTAGCCCGGCGAGTCACTTCGTGTGGCCACCCGCTTCATACGGGGAAGGGCGAAGTCCCCTCTTCTTATGTAAGAAGAGGTGTGGCTCTCGCTGGAAGCCGATTCCGGCGGCTACCTCTTGTAGTAGCGAGGTTAAGGCGAGTTTCTCGCCGTGGCGCTTCGCGCCCGTTGGGGATTTCCCCGAGCTTCGGCTCACCTGCGCGGCGGTGGATCCAGTGGGATCTGCCGTCGGGCAACCCGTACCCGCACTGAGCGGGCCGGGGGCCCGGCGCACTGAGCGCCGGGCCGCGTGGAAGACAACCACAAAATTTTAATCAAGAGTCAACCGCTTATCATTATAAAAATGCTATTATATATTTACTCCGATTACGCTACGACCTACAATTTTTTTTCTGATCAATGCCCTAGATTGATGAGGAGAGAATGGTTCATTAGTCTATATTAGATTCACGAGTCTTGCAAGTACATGATTTAAAGTCAGCACTTGCAGCAAAAAATAACTTTTTTATCCCATCTATTCGGAAAGAGGATAATAAGGGTTCCTTGATAAGTGCGACCAAAATGGGTCATTTCTTCAAGTGACGAAATGACTTTAGAATTTGGAACACTATTTTAATTAAAAAGTTTGAACGCAATTCGCATAGATAAAGTTCTGGCCGGTAATAAAAAAGCGCGCCTGCCGACGCGGCATTGGCCAAATAAAAAAACCGTCGGCAATTTCTTATTCTATTTTTATTACATTTTATCAAAATATAAAATCAATATTCATTTCATTCCCAAAAGATGAGTTCTAGCAGTGAAAGTGAAATATTAACACCAGAAAGTGTAAAATTAAACGCGGAAGCTGTCATTTAAACAATTAACTTTCAATTAAATCGAGAGAAACATATCTAAAAGCCTATGATAATTTATAATTATAATAATAATATGTATATGATAATATGATAATGATATAATAATAATTTGTAATTTGGTTATGTAAATATAAATAAATAAATTTTTATTTTAGTAACATATAGGTAACATTTTACAACATTACAGTCAAGACATTAAATATAGAAAACATATAATCGTGAGCCTGAACTAGGATTAACCTGTGTTTCAGACAAACAAACACAGTACCTACTATAAAAAAACGGAAACTCAAATGCAGAATCAATAACATTAACAATAGCTACAAAAGTATCATTATTATGGACACACAAAACACACCAGAAATCAAACAATACAAATTACTTATCTACTACTAATAATTTTTCTGTATCTTCATATGACATATTTTGGAGAGCTTCTTGGAGAAGTCTCTTAGTTTTATAATAGGTACAACTATATGTATATACTCAGTTTAGCGTTTACTCTGTTATATAGAAATGGGCCCAAAAACGCGTAAAATCTGTGCAGAAAAGAATGTTTAGTTCCTATATTTTGGCAGCAAACAATATCTTTACGTCTTTTGTTAGTAATTTCAGTGCTAAAAGTAAGTGAAGAGTGCTGTTTGAGAATAGTGCTGATAATAAATAATTGTCTTACAGTTAATACTTCACAGTTCTTATATAAGAGGTGCATAGGGTAAATAAAGGTGCGAAATTCAATTCAATTCAGGAGCCTCTACAACTTCGTCGTGACATCGCCTCTCTTAGCGCCTTTTACCGAATGTTCCATGGGGAATGCTCTGAGTAGCTCTTTAACCTTATCCCTCCCTCTTCATTCCTTAACAGAAACACGCGTAAGGGCCTTCGGAGTCATCCTTACACTGTATCTTCCTTTTCACACCGTACCAAGAAATTCCAAGATTCCTTCTTCTGTCGTTCATCCCACACTTGGAATTCTCTACCCGCGCACGTGTTTCCTCCATCCTACAACATGGGTTCCTTCAAAAGAGGTGTGAAAAAGCATCTTTTAGGCCGGCAAGGGGCGGGCAGGTAGGATAGTGGATGTCGTCCCTACTCTATCTGTGAACTCATTTGGGCCTCTTTCACCGCTTAACATCAGGCGGGAGGAGGTCATTTGCCGGGCCTTACATAAAAAAAAATGGAGATACCTTTAGTACTGCTCTTTGTGCCCTCTCAACCGTTATTAAAAGCGTTTTAGCAGTGCCACCCCATGACGTAATGCAATAGGTAATAATAGATTGACATAATGAAAGGTAAACTTGTCTCACTAGCTTAAAATCTGCGATGTCACGAAGTTTTTTAAAAACAAATATTAATTTGCAGATTCTATTACATAAAGCATCAATATGATATTTAAATGTGAGGTGTTCATCTACAATTATAAAACACCCAGGTATTTTAATTTGTCAGTGATTCTAATATTTGGACATTTACACATATTATGATCCTTACAGTAGTGAGCATAAAAATTTTGATGAGTTAGTGCAGTCTTAGATTTACGAAAAGAAAAATGTATATATTTAGTTTTATCAGCATTCAATGTTAGTAAATGATTCTGAAGCCAATTGTTTACAATATTAAAACCTTGCTGCGCACATTTATAAACATTCTCATCTGTGTTCGCAGAGAAAATTAGAACAACAAATATTCTTCACTACTGGATAATCATAATCGGTGAACAAAGAACACACACTATAAACACTGTTTTGGTCCCTCTGTTCAGATAACATTAATTAAAACAATGGTGGTGCACGTAAAAAATGGATGAACCATTAAAACATCTAAACCATTAAACCATTGCTAAAACCATTTTTAACGAGTTTTCGTCGTATTGAAAAGGCTAAGTTAAAGTTAGATAATTAAAGCCCATGTTTAATTAGTCACGCTTGAACAAACTAAGAAACGGGAGTGGCAACATGTGCCGTAGACATTTCCGAATTACCACAACTTTTGAAATGGGTTCTTAATGCGAGGATGTAAAGTACCTACTTACACATAATAAATAATATATAATTTTCAGAATGAAGCCGGTGTAAAGATCTTAGACTTTTTGACTGATAGATATAAGTTTATTTGCCAAATAACACACACACACATATTACATTACATTCAAACAATGCTAAATTATCTTAATATATACTATACACTTGTTTGACTGTACTTTTTTTTACGCATTTTACAATTTTTTTTCTTATCAGCTTGAATAATATTTATTACTAGCTGTGCCCGCGAACTACGTTTCGCCATCGAAATGCTTAAAACAGTGTTTAGTTTTTTCCTCCATTTTATTCCATAATGATTCAACTTTATTCCGCCTTTCATGAGCAGCGGCCATTTCGAAATAAGGACAATTTTCGTAGGTTCGTAATGCTCTAGATAGTAGGTACTCTTCAGAGCCTAATTTAATTTAATACCCACACTGCTGGGTTTGAAAAGGAACTTTTATCCGCCTTTTTCGAGCGGCGGCCATGTTGAATTTACGTCTAATGTTCCTACGTTCATAGTGCTCTACTGATCCTTTAATTTGAGGCCTTTCATTTGATTCCCATATTGCTGGGTTTGGAAACGAACATTTATAAATTTTTTTTGAGCGGCGGCCATATTGAATTTTGTGCGATTTTCCTAGGTTCATAGTGTTCTACTCTTCAAGGCCTTTCATTTGATACCCATACTGCTAAGTTTGGAAACTAACATTAATCCACCTTTTTTGAGCGGCGGCCATGTTGAATTTATGTCAATGTTGCTAATTTCATAGTGCTTTATTCATCAAGGCCTTTGATTTGAAACCCATATTGCTGGGTTTGGAAACGAACTTTTATCCATTTTTTTTAACGGCGGCCATGTTGAATTTATGTCCAATTTGCTAGGTTCATAGTGCTCTACTCATCAAGGCCTTTCATTTGATATACATATTGCTGAGTTTGAAAACGAACTTTTATCCATTTTTTGAGCGGAGCCATGTTTAATTTAGGGCTATTTTACTATATTCATAATGCTCTACTCTTTAAGGCCTTTCAGTTGATACCCATATTGCTAGGTTTGGAAACGAATTTTTATCCACCTTTTTTGAGCAGCGGCTATGTTGAATTTATGTCAATGTTGCTAGGTTCATAGTGCTCTACCCATCAAAGCCTTTCATTTGATACCCATATTGCTGGGTTTGAAAACGAACTTTTATCCTTTTTTTGAGTGGCGGCCATGTTGAATTTAGGTCGATTTTCCTAGGTACCTAATGCTCTACTCTTCAAGGCCTTTCATTTGCTACCCATATTGCTAGGTTTGGAAACTAACTTTTATCCACCTTTTTTGAGCGGCGGCCATGTTGAATTTATGTCAATGTTGCTAGGTTCATAGTGCTCTACTCGTCAATGCCTTTCATTTGATACCCATATTGCTGGGTTTGGAAACGAACTTTTATCCGTTTTATTTGAGTGGCGGCCATGTTGAATTTAGGGCGATTTTCCTAGGTTCATAATGCTGTATTGTTCAAGGCCTTTCATTTGATACCCATATTGCTGGGTTTGAAAACGAACTTTTATCCTTTTTTTGAGTGGCGGCCATGTTGAATTTAGGTCGATTTTCCTAGGTACCTAATGCTCTACTCTTCAAGGCCTTTCATTTGATACCTATATTGCTAGGTTTGGAAACGAACTTTTATCCACCTTTTTTTGAGCGGCAGCTATGTTGAATTTATGTCAATGTTGGCAGATTCATAGTGCTCTGCTCATAATGTTAATAAAATGCGACACACGTCTTCCATAAATTCTGTTAAAGAATGTTTATGCAAAATTCAAATAAGATTGGAAAATTATTTCTTATAAATTCAATTTTAAATACGATTAAGATAATTAATACAGAATCGTATCTCTTCAACTCCATTGCACACCATCAAGGGATGATGGTATTTTGCGTCCGCCATGTTGGATTTTGATATCGATGTTATTTTCATAATCTACGACCCAAAAAACCATGAAAATGACAATAATGTCGATATCACATTTTACCACCCCATTTCACCCTATTATTATGAATTTATAATACTATTATGAATTTCTACTATTATGAATTTCAATAAAATACGAAACATGTTATCCATCGATTCTATTAACGAATGTTTATGCAAAATTTAAGGTAGATTGGACCAAGGAATCTAGTTGTCCCATACAAACTTTGCCCCCCTTTTTCACCCCCTTAGGGGTAGAATTTCGGAAAATCCTTTCTTATCGAATTTGATTAAGGTAATAAAATTAACATAGAATCGCATCTCTGTTTGATTAAAACTATTTATTTAATATGAACTACTTCAACCCCATTGCACCCCATCCAGGGATGATGCTATATGGTGTTGAAATCGATGTTATTTTCGTAATCTACGACCCGCAAAACCATGAAAACGGCATCAATGTCGATTTTGACATTTTATGAGTTTATCACCCCATCTCACCCCGTTTGGGGATGAATTTCTATAAAATACGAAACACGTCTTCCATTAATTCTGTTAAAGAAAGTTTATGCAAAATTTAAAGTAGATTCGAAAACGGAATCACGATGTCCCAAACAAACATTTTCCCCCATTTTCACCCCCTTAGGGATAGAATTTCGGAAAATCCTTTCTTAACGGACGCCTGCGTCATACAAAGAACACACCCTCCAAGTTTCAAGTCTAAGATCAGCGGTTTAGGCTGTACGTTGATCCGTCAGTCAGTCATTTAGGACACAGCATTTCATAGGTATAAAGCATTTTATAGGTATAGATTTTCCCCCGCGTGGGTTTGCTGGAAGAAATTTCAGATTTGCAACAAGCAGCACCTTCATACTTTGTATCTCTTGTCTATATTATGTGGTTAGAACAAATAATATAGATAACTAGCTGTGCCTTACACTTCGTTCGCGTGGATGTCGGAAAATAACAACATGTCGTATATTTGTTTCCCGTTTTTGCAACATTTTTTCATTGATGCTCAGCTCCTATCAGTCGTAGCGCGATGTTATATAGCCTAAAGCCTTCCTTGATAAATTGACTATCCAACAGAAAAATAATTTTTCAATTTGAATCAGTAGTTCCTGAGATTAGCGCGTTCAACCAAACAAACAAACAAACAATCAAACAAACTCTTCAGCAACGTTTATGATATTAGTATAGATAAAATATAAATAAAAGCAAGAGTGACATTATACACGGGTGCAAGAATATCAATTAGCACAAAGAATTAAATTGTTTCAACAAAATCGATGAGCGGACTGTAAATTGAATCTTGTTACGTTACGTTAGCTGCTGCCCAAAATACTGAGGCAAAACTCAGGCAAGCTGTCATTGAAATAAAGACATTGAAGGATTCCTGCGATCAACTTCTAAGGGAACGTGATGAAAGTGAGATCGAAATCAAAAAGATCATAGACAAAAACACCTTCCTTAAAAGTGAGCTCTCCGAATTGGATGTCAAATATAAGGAAGTACTTGAGGAGCGACACCAGCTGCAGCACACCATCACCGGTTTTACGCAGTGTAATGACACTTATGTGAAGGCATTGGATCGAATCACAGAACTTGAACGGGACTTGCGTGAGGCGAATAGGCAAATTTCTGAACTGGAACAATTTAAACAAAATCAAGAAAATGCTCACACACACAGCTTGTTCGATGAACTCATGCAGTCACCTGGTGGACAAAATTTAGCAGAATCCTCTTCGCCTACAGAGGGTAGGCCCTTATTGAACAATCATATGAGTAATAAAAAATTTAAAAAATATATTAAAATCAAGAAAATGCTAAAAAGGACTCAATACCAATTAAAAAAGTATAACTCATTTAGGAGTAATATTAAATTACGGAAAGAGCGTGCATGTCTAATAGATTCATTAGACATTTATGATAGCAAATTGAAAGAGAGCAGGGGTTTGTATGATAGGGACGTTGAAGAACTCAATAATACTATTAGAAATTTACAACACAAATTGTCAACTATCTCCGAAAATTATGACACGGCTCAAAATGATATTAAAATGCATATTCAATCTATCAGAGAACTAGCCACACTCTGTCAGCATAATGAGGACCGCTATCAGTCCCTTCTTGACAAACAACTTTTGACTGCAAGTGAGAATATTTCAATAACAGAATGCAATGTCACAAATAATAACAATGCACCCAGTCATACATCCTCCGCTCATAGTATTGTATGTCAGTCACCAGTCAATGAGCAATCTAGTTTTCATTGTAAGATGTCTGTGTCTAAGCCTAAATGTATTATTTTTTGTGATGACATAGGCAAAGGTATGGGCCAGTTATTGACAAATCAGTTGGATTTTAGTGTCATTAATTATTGTATGCCTGGCTCAAGTTTCCATGATATTGCAAATAAAATTAATAGTTATAAGTTTGATATTAATGACAAACTGGTTATGATCTTGGGAAATAGGGGTAATTTGAACAAAAAAGTACTAAAACATTTTTGTTCTCATTTAAATAATTTACATGTTAATCAAATAATAATGTTTACCCTTCCCTACCATAATCGTTTGTCACAACATGAAAATAATATTAGATACAAACTTAATTTGACATTAGATTTAATGACAAATTATTCGAAAAAATTCCATATTATTGACTTCAACAAACTGACATGTATTAAAGCTTATTTGACAGAAGATAGATTATATCTATCAACATTCTATAAAAAACAATTAGCTATTTCGCTAAGATTTTATTTACAAACTTTAGCCAAAAACATGGCTATAAATTCTTTCTCTGACAATGCTTTTATTGAGCAGCCCACTCAAAGTACTGAAATTGCTCCTATTGAGCAATACTGTGGTAGTGAAACGACTGTCAGTAATGTTACTGATGATATTTTTAATAAATCTTTAAATTAAGTAATGAGACAAAAGAGACATCCTCTTGCTTATCATTAGGTAGAAAAGATACTGAAAACTTTGTAAATGTATTGCAAAACCCATTTGAAAACAAAAATAAAGTAAATCTTATCAACCTGGTGCACCAGAACATTCAAGGAATGTTAGGCAAGGATCTGGAAGTGGAATTATTCTTGAACTGTAGTAATGTAGACATCTTTTGTGTAACTGAACACTGGCTTAAAAGTTATCAGTTCATGTTTAATTTCAGCAATCATCTGGTTGGTAGTTCGTTCAGTCGAGAAAAATCAATTCGTGGTGGTTCTTTAATAATATTAGATAAAAAGCTGAAATTTAAGGATCGTAAGGATATTGTGAGTCTTTCGATTGAGCGAACAATAGAAATAGCCTGCGTGGAGCTGGACCAGATTATTGTATTAAGTATATACAGGCCTCCTTCAGGATTATATGACCTTTTTGAAGATACTATGGATGAAGTATTGAAAAAAGTGTGTAGTTCCACAAAACAAACCATTGTTTGTGGTGATTTTAATATTAATTTATTAAAAAATACTAGTTTATCTATTAGGATTAAAAATCTGTTTTGGTCATATAACCTTGGAAATTTATTTTTGGAGCCAACAAGAACAACTCAATCGTCTGCCACATGCATTGACAATATTTATACAAATATTGTTCCTTTAGCAAGAAGAGTTTTTAATAATTTAGAATCTGACCATTCTGGACAAATTGTTACCATTCCACTTAAATGTAAAAGCATGGAAAAAAAGAATATCACTGTTGTACCAAAGACTGCTGGTCGCTTAGAACGGCTGAAAAATAATATTGGTATTAAATTAAATTATATAGGTTATGAAGAAAATCCAAATAAATTATATGAAAACTTTTTTCATACATTTTGTTCTGAATTTAAAAATATTTTTATTCCAAAGACTATATCGGTTGATGGCACTTTAGCTTTTAGTGAATGGGCTACACCAGGTATTCACAAAAGCAGAATAAAACTTTTTGAACTTTACAATGAACGCTCATTCAATACTAGTGATGAATTTAAACTTTATGTAAAAACTTATTCCAAAGTGTTCAAAAAAGTTTGCAAGCTTGCTAAATCTAATTATTTAAGTTCAAAAATAAAAAACAGTAGTAATAAAATTAAAATGACATGGAATATTATAAATAATGAAACTGGAAAAGCTAAAACTACTAATAATCAGTATTGTTTGAATGTTGATGGTAAGAAGGTAACAGTTGACACAGAAGTAGCTGCAGAATTTGAAAAGTTCTTTACTGATATTCCAGTCTCAATCACAAAGTCTTTGGATTCATCCCCCGCTATTGCTGAATCTATAGTGAAGGATCATGTTAAAGTTTGTAATGATAAATTCAAATTTGTACACATTAGTGGAATTGATATAACAAAGTCATTTAAAACTTTAAATAAAAAGAAAACTGCGGATCTGTGGGGCAATTCCGTTGATGTTACTAAATCCGTAATTGAAACAATAGCTCCAATACTTGCTAACATTTTTAATGATTGCATTGACTGTGGTGTATTTCCTGATCTTATGAAGCTAAGTAAAATTATTCCTTTACATAAATCTGGTAGCACATCAGACCCCAGTAATTTTAGACCTATCTCTGTGCTACCTACTTTTAGCAAAATTTTTGAAAAAATAATGTTGGAGCAAATGCAAAGTTATTTTAATAGGAATAATCTTCTACACTGTAAACAATTTGGTTTTAGGAGGGGTCGCTCAACAACCGATGCTGGTGTTGAGTTAATACAACATATATTCGAAGCCTGGGAAGACTCACACGATGCGTTAGGCATTTTTTGTGACTTGTCCAAGGCATTTGATTGCGTTTATCACGAAATCTTGATCAGAAAATTACACCACTATGGGTTTCGTGACACTGCACTTGATCTTCTAATCTCTTATCTAAGTGGGAGGATTCAAAAAGTAGACATCAATGGAAAAAGGTCTCAAGGTTCTGCAGTTAAAATGGGAGTTCCGCAAGGTTCGATTCTTGGTCCTTTTCTATTTCTTATATATGTCAATGACCTCCCTGATTTTGTACAGGATAGACATGAGATGGTATTATTTGCAGATGATACTTCACTTTTATTTAAAATTAAAAGAGGTGTGCAAATTAATGACGATGTAAATAATTCTATCTCAAGAATTGTTCACTGGTTTAATGTGAACAACCTGTCACTTAATGAAGAGAAAACAAAATGTATAAAATTTGTTTTACCCAATGTCAAAGAGGTTCACACCACTGTAAAAATAAAGGATATAGGTGTTGACCCTGTGGACACCACAGTATTTCTTGGGATCACACTTGATTCTAAGCTGCAATGGGGCCCACATATCGATAAATTGTCAAAGAGACTTAGTTCTGCAGCTCACGCTGTATGGAAAATACGTCAACTGACTGATGTTGATACAGCAAGACTTGTATACTTTTCTTACTTTCATAGTGTGATGTCGTATGGTATTTTGTTGTGGGGAAATGCTGCCGACATTCAGATTGTTTTTGTACTGCAGAAAAGGGCTATTCGAGCAATCTATAACCTTAAAATGAGAGATTCTTTGCGAGAAAAGTTCAAAGAAATTGGTATTATGACAGTAGCGTCGCAATATATTTATGAGAATCTAATATATGTTCGTAAGAATATTCATGTGTTTTGTAAAAATAGTGATATTCATTCAGTTAATACTAGACAAAAGAATATGTTAGCTTTACCAAATACCAGGCTCCAAAAAATTTATAATTCTTTTAGAGGCCTGTGTATACGTTTCTACAATAAAATCCCAAGTTGTATACAAGAACTTAGCTTAAACAAATTTAAAGTTGCAATCAAAGATGTACTTATTAAAAAAGCATATTATAAAGTGTCTGATTACATGACGGACAAAAAAGCTTGGGTTTGAACTCTCAATTCTAATATTTAACAATGTATTGCGTTTTGTTTCAAAGAAACGTTCAGTGAGAGCAATTTATTTATAATCTAAGTTCACGCACTTCTCTCAGAGATAGCTTATATAATGTGAATTAACACATCTATTCTTGTAATGGAAGTTGAGCTCAAACTTTTGCTTTGAGGTCAGCTTCCAATTGACGACTCTGTAACAAACCAAAATTGTAAATGGCGATTTAAAAGAGGAGATAAAAAATTTAGACCTTTCGAGTTTCTTGCCTGTTCTTCTCGAGAAGGCTCTCCCAATTTCCGAACAGGTGTAGAATCAACTTTTTTTTTTTTTTTCATTCCTACTTGTATTTGCAGACATCTTGAGTATATTTAGGATGTATGCACATACAAGGTTAATATAATTTCTTTAAATTAGATTGTTTTGCTTTGTTTTGACGTCAATAAGTGCCTGTAAAGGCCTATGTTGAATAAAGATTTTTGAATTTGAATTTGAATTTGAATTTGAGTTATAAATGGACTGAGTTAAGATGGACAGAATATAATCGCAGACTGTGGAACAGACTACCTATGAATATTAAACTGCCTAGTCTTATTCACTTTCAAACAAGCCGTTCGCGCAGAACTTTTGAATCATAAATATTAACGCTTTTCATCATCCATCGTTTTCCTTCGTTTATTTAGGTTAAGGTATATTTATATGTAATATTAACGTATTCATTTGAATAAGTGTAATGTATTTGTATAGTAACTATACCTATATTTAAAAATGAAATTAACTAATGCCTTGAAATCTCTGTTAAACTCAATGGTTGACTGGTAGAGAATGCCTTATGACATTGAGTCTTCCATTTGTACATTTTTTAATTGTGCAAAAAAGATTTAATAAACAAAACTGCAGAGAAAACAAGTTAAAAAACGTTTGCAATAAAAATGGATGAATGATGGATGACGTTTGCAATGAAAATCTCCTTCCTTGCTAACAAGCGGTCCAATTGATGCACGCCTATCGAAAAAATCTCCTGCCTTGCTAACACGCGGTCCAATACTCCAATTGATCCACGCCTATCGAAAAAATCTCCTGCCTTGCTAACACGCGGTCCAATACTCCAATTGATCCACGCCTATCGAAAAAATCTCCTGCCTTGCTAACATGCGGTCCAATTTAATGAATGATGCAAGAAATATAACATTACAATATTTATTTTCTTTAATATTTCGTATCTACCAGTACACAATAATGACCGTTCTAGCATCTTCGTCGACGAAAAAGCAAATATTCAATGGCAAATAGGCGGTCATATGTATTACAAAGAGACAACTACAAAGTGTAATGTAAGAAAGAGATGAGAAAGGAGTTAACTCATTTAATTTTTTAACCACTAGACTAGAGGAAGACTCCGTACCAGAGTCGTCGGCATGGGTACCTTTATCGTACCTATCATACCTTACCGGAAGGAGACTCTGTACCAGGGTCGTGTGCTTGGGTACCTCCGTCTTACCTATTTCGGCCGCAAAGCAGCAGTGCTTGCATTGCTGTGTTCCGGTTTGAAGGGTAATATGGCATTAAAATTACTGGGTACCGTGACTTTACATCCTAAGTCACAAGTTGGCAACGTACACTGTGGTTCTTGTGGGGATTTCAGTTTTGCTGCGAATCTCACAGGAGCCACATGTATTATAGGTGACTGTTGTTACCCCTTACCATCAGGTGGGCAGTTTGCTTGTTTGCCAACGTATCTGCAATAAAAAAAACCCTATTTCTGCCGCCAAGCAGCGGTTCTTGCATCGCTGGGTTCCGGTTTGAAGAGTAAGACAGACAGTGAAATTGCAGGGTACTGTGACTTGACATCTTATGTCACAATTTGGCAACGTACATTAGCGTCTTTGTAGGGGCTTAAGATTTGCAAGTCTTGCAGGAACCACATGTACAGTAAGCTGCTTGTCAAGCTATACTGTTTGACCTTTGGACCGTTCTTATGTCGCTCGTGATAGTGGCGGTATTTGTAGTGTAAATGTATAGCTTGAATGGGAGCTTACTGTACTATGGGCGACCGTTGCCACTTACCATCAGGAGGGCAACCTGCTTGTTTGCCAACTAACCCCCGGTTTCTGAAAGGCTGATCAAAATATTGTTCAACTAACATCCATGCCATGTTAACAGCAATGTCAAATCAATTTGAGTTTCTGAAACGTTGGTTAGCCAAAATTTACTTATCTCTAAAAATTTGATTTCTCGTGAGAAATATTTTTAGACACGGTCACATTGCTGAAATCATATATTTTGTTTTATTCATATGTATTTTGGAAACCCAAAATGGGTCTTTCCTTAATAATTTTGCAATAAATTTGACAGCCGTGTCAACTAACACAGTAATAAGTTGATTTAGCTTTCAGCAACTCGATTCAAAGTTTACATTAGATTGACAGCTTGTTAGTTAATTTTATCGCTGAACAGCCTTTCAGAAACTGGGTGTTAGTCGTATAAAAAAATTACGGTTAAAATACGCGAACCAAATACCAAACACTGTAACGCGAATTACTGTGATGTTCTTACACCGTTAACAGTCGATAGTAAAAGTGTGGTTAAAAGTTAATTAAGATGAGGCGTTTGTTGGGCCGATAAAAATGTTACCGCTCCGAGATACCGGAGAGATTTCAACTGGCATTACGCTCTTATCTGAGTCGTCGTTGAAGTAACGACAGTGGTTTTTGTTAAGCATTTGTTTGCTGTGATAAAAATGGTTTATTTGAAAAATAAATAAATAAAAAATCAGAATTAAAAAGAACAAAAAGAAACACATGAATTAAATGATTTTTTTTTGTCACACACAACAGGAAAGCTCACGGCCTTCATCTCACCTGATGGTAAGTGACGATAAGGCTGAAGGTGGAAATGAACTTCAGCAGGACTCCTCAAGAACAGAGGAACTCTTAAGAAATCTTACTTCTAAAACGCTCCCACGGAGAATCCAACCCTTTTTTTTGACCCGGTGTAAAAAGATTTTATATCTACCGCAGGCAGGGTGGGGCCTGCCTGCGGTTATGTGGGACTCGCCTCTACTGGGCATACCCACTAAAAAGCACCGGGGCGTTCCTTCCTTCGCCTTCTCGACACGCACAGGGAACTTTTCGCAGGCGCTGTGCGACGGAGAATCCAACCCTAACCTCCAGACCAATGCCGGGTGGTCTCAACTACTAAGCCACGGAGGCGGTTTCTGGACCATCCTTAACCATCTTTAAACATTCGAATCGGATTCTTCCAACTGCTAATGTCAGAGCAAAGTGTGTTAAGAAATGGTTACATGCTGAAAGACTCCAACGTACCCTGGAGCAACAAAACTTTATTTCGCAGGCAAATGGAAATTTGGAATGAGAGCAAAAAACAATATGGCATGAGGTTCTTCAAGAAAAGGTAGGTACAGATTACGGTAATCGCTCATCATCAGTTTGTTACCTTAGCTGCAGTATGAAAAATGTTTTGATGCGACAATACGCTAAGTTTGAATTGACAAGGCAACAGTTTTCCAGTAGCTCCTTTCATGGTCGCACCCTAATTGTATCCGGCTTCCAGGACGTCGACAAATAGCTTGTTAGATTGTGACACGATGTCGCACATCCATCGCGGTGATAGCAAGGAAAATAGCTGTCGGTGATCCGTCCGTTTGGAGCTTGTTATCTTCAAAAACATGGCCGATATTGTATTAGGACTATTGTCTAACTTGTCTACTTCACGTTCCGATCGTTATCTCTTTTGTTTGAAGTTCTTGATGTTACAAAAACTTCAATTACTCTATTCTACTGCAATTTATTCTCGGTTCATCTGCCGCAGTGGCTCAATACAAATATCTATTTAGTAATCTGTGATGAGTCTTCAATTGTAGCATGTTACCGAGAATGAGAAATGAATCGAGATGCCGCTTTCAGGAACCATGGCTATAAGAAGGCTCAAAATTACCCAAAAGTCTGTGCTCAAAAAGAAGCACCCAAAAAAGAGAAAAGCTGTGTTCGGGGTTTTCTTCGTGATAAAATCGGAAAGAGAACTTTTAAAGGTAAATACCGTAAAATAAATCGATTGAAAATATCCTAGATTGCAAATTAGCAGTGAGCTACATCGTCAGAAGGACCGACGGCCGTTGGAATGGAAAGGTCCTGGAGTGGTGACGCACTGGTTAATGCAGCGTTGGTGGGTCTTCTACAAAATTGAACGACGATTTGGTACGTAGTACTATTATATATTCTGTGGATTTGGTGAAGTTTGTGGGAAACCACTGGATATCAGCAGCGCAGAATCAAACGGTTTGGAGACCCTTGGGGAGGTCTTTGTGCAACAGTGCGCGTCTCTGTATGTTAATGCTCTGATGTAGCTCCTAAATATGAGGTTAGATATCCTGTTTGCAGCTTGTTTGCCAACAGAAAACCAGGAGGGCTTAGAATCAGAAAACCTATCACCAACATGGACAGGAATAAACTACCTAGCCTACCTTTAAAATCGAACGTCAGACTCATAGACTTTGAAAATGTGTATTCTGAAATCAGTTGAAGCACGGACGGAAAAAATTTAGCCTAGGCTAAATGGAGAAGGCTTGCCCGCTCACTCGCTTTTACCCGGGTAAAGGCAAAAGCGTTCGGAATCTCGCTACAGCCGGAAGTGATAAGTAAAGCTACAGCCGAGATTGGAAGCGAGCGGCGACAAATTAACACGGCAATTTGTCACGGTTTTTATTCCAATCTGGCGCGAGGGGTTTCTTTGGTGACTTATGGCTACCGCGGACGATTTATGCGATACTCCCGCTATGGCTTGTGTACTCAGTAAACCGGCTAACTAGCTGTTTATTTGAAAGTTATTATGATGGATCACGTGTGTTTGGCATTTAGGGGTTTCGTATAAGTACATAATTTTTTTGTCCTTCTAATGTAATGTCAATTTCATGAATAATAAACGTTTTTATTAACAACAATCTGCAGTTTGGTCGTCACTGCAGCATAAGAAATTCAAGCTATACAATAAGATAAAAAAAATATAGACAAAAAAGCTGTAAACGACTTATGTCTGAAGTAAGATTTGTTTATTAGATTGTTCAGATAGAATGGTCGTAAAAAGAACAAGAATTATTCAAACCGTTGACACTAGGGTGAAGCTGAAGGACTTAAAGAGTAATCTACATTACGGGTGACAGATTGACCAGAACAATAACAGAGTTGTCGACCACATCTTCAGATGTCACGTAACGGAGCAGCGCCAATTGGCGGCTGTATATAAATTACGAGAAGCCGAAATGTCAACGCAGGCTTGCAAGTAGGCGTTATTATTTAGGAGTGGAGCCAAGCCTCGGCAAACTTCAACGGCCCGCCGGGACAAGAAACAATTAATGAGAAACAAATAAACACACGACTCAACCGCTATTGTTCCACTCTGTGTGTTTAGGCCTGTGCACAAATATAACAATTACGATGTTATAGTTTGGAGTTCGGCTCATGTTTAATTAGGTGTCGGTCGAAAGAATGAGTTGATAGAGGGCATAGACCTCTTCATTTGGACATCGTTTTAATAGTTATGACTTATTTAAATGTCTTTAGAAAAAACGTAGGGTTGTGAACGTCTTTTTACACATACCTAAATGGTTTAACAATCGGATTGATTGCTCTCAGTTGCTGAAGAAATTTAACTTTAAAGTCCCAGTTAGGTTGCCCAGATCACAAATACCTCTACTGAGTCCGCCACTCCGTAGAACACTATTCGGGCCCAGTTCTCCAGTTCTAAGAATTTGTAGACTGGTGGATTTCTACAGTAAGAATATTGATTTACATGCTGTGAATTTGAGGGCTCTCCGTAAGTTTTCGGAGTTTGCCATGGACGTATAACGATAATATACATTTAGAGGCACAGTAAGGTAGTGTAGTTATATAAGGTCACATTTTTTTTCTTTCTCTTTAATGTCTAATCACTAATTAATCAACATTTTATTGTAATTGTAAGGTAGCAGTAGTGTAATAATGTAGAGTAGCATCTCTTTCTTTTTAGTATTAAGATCAATTACTATTTGTGCATCCTATGTTAACCTTTAAGTTACACTTAGCACAATACCATGTATCAATCGTATGTATCATTGAAACAGTGTAACAATTGTTGATAGACTAATAAATTTAAAAAAAGTCCCACTGCTTTTAAGGGTACCCTACACCATAAGGAAGAAAACTAGTGATTTTTTTTCATTATTTGTCTAATATTATATAATGTTCTTAAATAATACAGTATATTATAAACTACACAAAGTTCAAAGTTGAAGTAGTATTCAACGAATACTATTTCAACGAATACAAATACAGACACGAATATCAAACCTGCTCTTCGGCGAATACCAATACGATTATTCAGCAAGGTAATAAATGGTGTATATTATTATTTATTACCTTGCTGAATTATTTGTACTGTTCTTTTTTTACTAAGTTTATTAAAACTTATCAACAATATTTGTAATTTCTTTTTCTGTTTGTACATTCTAATATAGTGTTGTTACTTCACGTTTGAGCTAATCGCTGAACAATAAACCGATGAATGCATTAATTAAAGTTTCTCCTTTTTGGCCAAAACGCCGTAGAAATAGGTCGAACACAAGTCCCGGGACATTCTGTCTTCACGGAGGAAGAAATGGGTTAATTGTAAGCTTGGCGATAATTAATTTCAAGGAGTTTCGACTTTGTTTTGCCCGTTCTGTCTGACAACAATTCCCTTTGAGCGCGTATGTGTACTGCGGCACTCCCTTGTTAAGAAGTTGGAGAGTTTTTGTCCATTCGAATTATTTTAATTAAATACGAAGATGGTGGAAAGTGTGTTTTGATGTTTGATATTACGACAAATAATAAATTTATGTGATATTCCATCGCTAATGGTAAAGTTCTTGACTGACACGGGAAAAATAATGAATATTCATTTGTGCTCTGTCATGTCATATCTGTGTCATATTTATTCTAATTATAGGTACTACAGTCGCGAGCAAAAGTATGGAATCACTTATATGAAATTTGTTCCATGCGATCTTGAGTTCTAAATAACTGGTTAAGAATAACAAGAATAGCACCAATTTTAGGCTTAGCGCGCACCACGATTTTCACTTTTGCGACACAATTTTAAAATCACGCTGAAAATATCGCAAGAGAGCATGGCGCGCGCACTGCGATAAAAAATCGGTGACTTTTACTCAGTTGAACCATGAATTTCGTACAAGTTGCTAGTCTTTATTTACTACTTCGGAGGATCAGAGGAAAAAATAATAAAAATCGCCAATACTGGATTCATCCCTTCACATCAGACAGAATCATCAATGGTTTTTTTAATCAGAAATACCATAATCTTCGGATATATCCTAAGAAATTCTTTGGCTATTATAGAATGAAAATTCAAACTTTTGACAGATTATTGAGAATTGTTGGACCTCATATTGAATACAAAAATACTAGATGGCGAAATGCAATCCCGGCTGAAGAAGAAAGGTCACCCTCAGGTTTATTCTTGAACGGACGGAATACGAATGAAGAGCCGGCCGGCCGCGAGTCCGCGATTTTACAATCGCAGTGCGCGCGGGTCCATATAATTCCATACCCTGCATTTTAGTTACGCGACAATTGCGCCGCGAGCAGTCGCGGCAATTTTTTTAAATCAAAACTATAACCAATAGAAATCGAAGGCAGAGGATGCCCGACGTCGTCGAGCAGAACACTCAACGCCGGACGCATGATACAAAAATAGACCCTCTGGTCGATAATCATAGCATAGTATGTTTGAGAAAAGTTAACTATCGCCATCATTTCAGCCATAAGACTTGTGCACATCTGATAGCCTCCACAAACATCTCGACACGGATCACTCCTGTACTGTCCTCCTCCAGCGACTGCACGCGATCTTAATGGCTGAATGAGCACAACTATCAACTGAAAAAATATCCTTGACTGCATATTGACCATACGTTTGCAAGCGGCACATGTTACTAACGAATTTTCGCGATAATATTAAAGTTGAGGATTCCCTTTTAGGCTGTGTTCCGTTATTCAATTGTTGAAGTTTGGGAACGATATTAGTTTCAACGCCATAATAAAATTACACAGTTGTCATTCCAGTTTCCATTGATAAAGTTTTCAACGACAAAGGTATAGTCGAGGTTGTTTCGGCTTAAGTCCCCTTATTTACTTTGAGGACTTTGAGGAACTTTTCGTATACTACATTGAAGTACATATAGGTAATATAATAGGACACCACAACAAACAATACAGAGTACCAACCAGCAGGGTTACTCGTGAACTAATTCTAATCGATCGACATTGGAGATTGTGATTTTTTATACGCTTGAGTTTTCTCATATGCACCAAATTGAATCCGTATTTCGCAGATTTTGAGTGAACCAAACTCAGGGCTATTTATTTTTTAACCGACTACAAAAAGAGGAGGTCCTCAATTCGATGCGTGTGTTTTTTTTGTGTATGTTACGCGATTACGCCGTCAATTGTGGACCGATTTTCAAAATTCTTTTTGTATTCGATAGTTCACCAAAGTCAGGATCTAATGATGGGATCTCATGAAAATCGAGGGAAACCTTAATTTAACCTTCAGGGAGCTGGTATTAAATTCACTAAAAAGATTTTATTCACTGAAAGGATAAAAATAAAAAATATTTTACAAAAAATAAAAACCGACTTCAAAAAATTCAAAACTTCAAAATACAAGAATAGGTACAGACTACATCACACTTCTATATTGAAGTCGGTGCCAAATTTTAAGACTTTCTAGGAGATCATCGTTTGGCACCGACTTCAATATAGGAGTGTGATGTTGTCTGTGCCTATTCCTATATTATTTTAGCCTTTCAGTGTTTTTGAAGTCGGTTTTTATTTTTTGCAAAATATTTTTTCAAGATACGGATCCTGGTGTTGCTAAATAAGAGTACGAAAAATCACAATCTCAATGTCGATCGATCGGAATTGATTCGACAGAAGGAGACTCTATACCAGAGTGGTCTGTGGGGATACCTCTATCTTACCTCTTTCTGCCGCCAAGGAGCGGTACTTGCATTACTGTGTTCCAGTTTGAAGATAAAGACAGGCGGTGAAATACTGGGTGTTGTGACTTGACACCTAAATATATTGTCGTCCTTGTAAGGCAGGATTTCTCAACCGGTGGGGCACTTGGGGGGCGTGGAGTGAACCAAGGGGGGGGGGGCGCAACGAGTGGCTCCTGAACTAAACTGTATAAAGAATATTTAAGTATTGAAACTGTTTAATAAAGTTGTGCGACGCGGACGGTGCCACCTATGCGAAGTCAGCGACACGTTGCAACCATCTTTTGAATAAAACTAAACACGCCAATATTTTCATCGTTTGCTTAAATTTCTTGACTCCCCATTTCGACTCCCCATTTCGACTCCCAGGGGGGGGGGGGCGTAGTATTTTAGCATCATTTTGTGTGAGGCGCATAGGGTAAATAAAAGGTTGGGAAGCCCTGTTGTAGGGGTTGCAGATTTTGCAAGTCTTACAGGGACCACATTTACAATAGGCTGCTATCAACGTACCAACATGTTGGCCATCTGCTTGATTGCAAACTAACTTATATAAAAAACCAGCGAACATCGCACCGCATAACAGTTGCAATAGTTTCAAAACGAATGACAGACATACTCGTATACCTATATAGTGAAGTGAGTTGTCAATTGCGGAAGACCAGAGTTCTATTTTCTGTATGTTATTTTATGGTGAATTTTGCGGATATTTTAATAGTTATTTTGCTATTGGAGGTGGAGACGAATCCGACAAATCATAGATCATTATAATCGGTCCAGCCGAAATGGTGTGACTAACCCGACTTTGTTTTACGTACTGGTATATACACACAAACGAATGGCACTTAGTCGAAGGTTGACGGTAGGTACCAGGAGCCTAGACAACATTCACGCCCATTTTCTTGACGTCATAAGTTCTGAATCGAACGGCAATGTATCAGAATGATTCGTGAAGTGGAATCATTACCTATGTTTTGTGTTTTCGAACTTCGTTACCGTTTTTCAATTGTTACTTTGTCTAGGCCCCTTGTAGCGCTCCAGGATCCTTTAGATAGAATTCCTTGAGTTGAAATGCCGTTAACTTCTACTTCTTCATTTTTAAGTGCCCTGGTAACACTGATATGAAAATGTATATCGCCCAAACTGTTAACATATTCTAACACTCTTATTTTAAACACATAAGGCGTGATCGCCATAGTAAGGAGTCGCCACAGTACTGCACGTACCCTAAGATTAGAATGCACAAGAGTTACTTGCGCGTTGTCGACGGACATTCCACAGTACGCCTGCCACAGAATAGATTATAGTACTAGATACAGCAGTAAATCAGTTGCACTCCTTTGATCTCCAAAAAAGGCGGCATTTTAAATAACTAAGCTTTGAGCATCCAAGCTGGATCACGCCTTAAGGCGACTAGATACCTGAAATGGTGGTTTTTGGAGGCGAACTACTCTTAAACTAGCCGTTAAAAAATTCTACAAAAAATATATTTTACGCTTTGATATTTGCCCTATAAACTGTACATTTGAAAAGTTTGAAGTATATTATATAGTATGCAAAAAAATTTTTTGAAATGAGTCTGTTTTCAAATTTAATTTCCGAACTGCTCCTAAACTACAAATGATATGTTTATGGTTGTTGATAGAACTAAATGTAAATTAATTACTCTTGAAACTGTACATTTTTTATTTTAAAATAATTATTAGTTTTTACAAAAATATTTTTTTATCACTTGCACAGCAAACCGTCGTGAACGGGCGACGAGAATCCAGTGTTGCCATATATACAGATTTCTCCGTATTTATACAGATTTTCGATGTGTAATACAGATTAGCACTGGATACAGATTTTTATACAGAATTTTCTAACTACACACGGCCCGACTGAAGGAAAGTCCGACAGCAGGCTGCGGTAGCCGTCGCACTCCTACATGCGGACCGTGTGTGGCCAATATAAAAAAGAATAAAGCAAAATTATATGACTAGGTGCCGTGTTACACATAATTATTAGTTAGTTTGTTGCAAATGTTTGAAATTTAATTAATGTTTCAATTCGCCATGTTTTAAATTTTACTACGTACAGTAAGTACATACCTACATACTTAAACAAAACGTCATTTTTTTAATTTGTTTATATTTTTATTTAATATACGGTAGACAAACCAGCCTACGTAGCATGACCACCAAAACACGATATGATATACCGGTTTATCGCAGTGAACTGTCAAAACAATACATTTTTATAGTAGGTATTTTGACAGTTCACCGCAATAAACCGCTTTATTATAATTATCGTGTTTTAGTGTTCATGCTACGGCTAATCACTTTAGTTCATAGCGCGCAAAAGAAGCAATGATGATAATTTTCTATTTTGTTTTTGGGATTAATATTCAATTCTAGTTAATAATAGCATACAGATTTTATACAGATTTTAGCTGAGTTTACTACAGATAAATGGTTCAAGGCATCTGGCAACACTGCGAGAATCAGTCTAGCGCTGACATTCAAGGAGGAAGGCTGCGCGCTGCGCTGCCGCCATCCACTTGTTACGCGAAATCGTAAAATCGATTGCTAGGGTGCTTACACTTCTCACATGCGATAGTGAATACGATACGCGCTTCTTTAGTGCAAGACGTGTAATTTACTTCTTGTGTGCGAAATGACGCTTTTTGTGATAATAAGAAAAATTTAGTCTAAGGCAGTCTAGAAGTATGCGAATCCTGAATATAATAGAATAAGCTATAAAAAAACAATAGTGACTTAACATCTGATTTCACAAATTGGCTACGTACACTGTGGTTCTTGTGGGGGTTGCAGTTTTGCTGCGAATCTCACAGGAGCCACATGTATTATAGGTAACTGTTGCCACTTACCAACAGGTTGCTTGTGCTAACTTATCGCAATAAAAAAAAGTTGCGTCGAAGAGAAGGCATAATCAAGACGAAAATACACCTATTGAAAAAAATCAGGAAATGAGCAATAAAGCCACTGAAGAAATAAATAAAAAAAAACCGGCCAAGTGCGAGTCGGACTCGCCCATGAAGGGTTCCGTAGCAGCAAGTAACATAATATAAAAGTTCTTGTAGTTCGTTGTAACTTTGATCGATGTTTTAATAATAGTGTATTTTTTTAAATTAAGTTGATGGGATTTTTATTATTAGAAAATAATGGTTCACGGTTTATGCATAAGGTTTATGTTTATGAAATTAAATGTTTTTTATTTGAGTTGATTGAATAAAAGGTAAATTGCAGTTCACGATTTTTAACGTATTAAAAAAAACTACTTACTAGATCTCGTTCAAACCAATTTTCGGTGGAAGTTTGCATGGTAATGTACATCGCATATTTTTTGTAGTTTTATCATTCTCTTATTTTAGAAGTTACCGGGGGGGGGGGGGGGGGGGACACATTTTACCACTTTGGAAGTGTCTCTCGCGTAAACTATTCAGTTTAGAAAAAAAAGATGTTAGAAACCTCAATATTATTTTTGAAGACCTATCCATAGACACCCCACACGTATGGGTTTAATAAAAAAAAATTTGACTTTCAGTTCTAAGTATGAGGAACCCTTGAAATTTAATGTTTTTTTTTATTTTTGTGTGAAAATCTTAATGCGGTTCACAGAATACATCTACTTACCAAGTTTCAGCAGTATAGTTCTTATAGTTTTGGAATAAAGTGGCTGTGACATACGGACGGGCAGACAGACAGACAGACATGACGAATCCATAAGGGTTCCGTTTTTTTTCATTTGGCTACGGAACCCTAAAAAGCGAAGGGTAGAAAACGAAGAGACAAAAAGTCACAATACCGAATTTGTTAGTAATTTACGTGAAAGGTTTTTTGGAATTTTAATATTTGTGGATAATTAAATGAATAAAGTATTTTTTTATTCTTGAATTTTTCTTTCATGGACATACAGAAAGACAGACATTTTTATTACTTTTATGAGAAAATCGTGAGTTGAGCCGAAACCTACCCGTGTTAACAAGGTCATAAAAAAAATATGGCGGCATTGAAAAATCGAAATTGTAAAATTAATTTTGAAATCCCGCATACAAATAGGTCTACCTATACAATTTCGAATTTTCAATGACGCCATATCTTTACATGACTACGTTAACATAGGTAGGTTTCGGGCTTCGGGTTGATAGGGTATTGACCAAACACGGTGTATAATATAGTTCAAGCTCACGATTTTGTCATAAAACTAATGATGTTTGTCTGTCTGTCTCTTTGTATGTCAATGAACACCTTGCTAAATATACATTTGACTGCCCCTTTGGCTAAGCTGGGTTCGATTCATCAGCATGACCATTTTATTATTCAAACTTACTGACTGAACAACTTGAATGAAATTACATTTTTCATAACTATACCTGTAACACATCAATAATGTGCTATTTTTACTCAGGATTGTATACATTATAAATAAAAAAAACAAGATAACATTGTATCTACATAGGTCACACTAAGTTTCCGAAATTGGTCACTTACATAAACAATACTAGCTGTGTCCGCGAACTATATTATTATATTTTTTTCCCGTTTTTACAAAATTTTTCATTGATGCTCAGCTCCTATTAGTCATAGCGCGATGTTGTTGATGCCTTCCTCGATAAAAGGGCTATCCAACACAAAAATAATTTTTCAATTTGAATCAGTAGTTCTTGAGATTAGCGCGTTCAACTAAACAAACAAACTCTTCAGTTTTATAATATTAGTAAGTATAGATTTTAAAAGTTATTACTACATTTGAAAATTGAACGCTTTAGCTGAAGAATACAATTTGCTTCATTTGACTGTCAATTGTTTTCACATTGTGGCGTCACCGCTGAGGTTCAACTCCAATCCAGTTCTAATTACAATTCAACTTTGGACAAAATTGGTAACGCGCTAATTTCTACATGAGAGTTGAACCGCAAGCGAAGCTGGATCTAATTTGGAGCTCTAGAGATAACAGAGAGAAAGAGAACAGAAAAACACTCAACATTGATAAAAGCCAAACTTCAATCCAAAAAAGGCGCGCCGCATGAACTTTGTATTTTGACAGCAGTTTCGTACCAATATCAATCGGGTTGCGTTTCAATCTCCTGTCAAAACATTACCGCGATACGAACGATCATAAAAGTTGTAGTTTAGTCGTAGTTAAATTCCAATTCAACTACATTTATTTATCGCTATTAGTCTCCTGACCTGGCACCATGTGACTTTTTTCTATTCCCAAAAATCAAGAACCAATTACGCGATCAACGATTTTCATCACCAGAAGAGGCTGTATTTAAAAAAAATTTTTGATCATTAGTAGTATTTTTTATTACTGATTCCGGAAACTTTTAGTGCGCCCCACGTATTATTACATTGCATAGTCCCAAAAAATGTAACACCGACGTACACCCTACTATTGATATTTAGATGCGAGGTAACGGCGGGTGGCGCGGCGCGACCACTAGGCCACGCCCGTACGTTCAAGGCCATTGGCGGCTATAGGGGCCTTAACGCCATGGGTTAGTGTATGTTATTAGTAATTCTAAAGCCTTACGTCGCTACGAGCTCGAGCGACAGGGTTGTTGCTGAGTGCGCATCAGAAAGCGCGCACAAGAAAGCGCGCGAAACTGCTATACACCTGTTAGTATGCGTTAAACCCAAGACGCAGAACTATACTCTGAGCGCGGCAGCCCTGCTGCTTTTTTACACAATAGGGAAGATGCAAATTTTAATGTAATATTAATGAACGATTTGTGATTAAAATGTTATAAAAATGTTAAATAAGAATGATGACAACGTTTTTATTTTAGTTAATACTATTTTTCATGAAATATTGCGAAAGAAAAATACGCGAAATGGAACCCATCTTGATCTACCAATCAGCGACTAGTGACGTCACTCGTGTTTTATGTCCCGTCAGATGTAAAGGTAGATATTAGTTTTACGAAAATTATTAACACTTTTCTGTAAAAAAATTGGCTTTATAAAAATAGACCCCAGAAACCTACCAAGAGTTAGTGTCGAACCGGATGGGACACACCAGTTCCAGAACTTGTAGGGCCTGCAAGGAAGAGGAGGAGAGCATGAAACATCTTTTGTGCCACTGCGATGCTCTAGCCTGCAGGAGGTTAAAGCTGACGGGAATGGGATAGCCTAAACCGGAAGACTACAGGGCCATGCCACCAAGTGACATAATCAGACTCATGGTCACGATTGATTGGACCGAAGGCGGTGATGGCTTTAAGGACTAAACACGGGAAAGCACAAAAGATCCATGAAGGGTCGAAGTGCGAAGGCTTCTCATGCTGGGCCGCCCCTACGATAAGATAAGATAAGATAGTGTCGACATGGTAGTAACTTTTTGTTTAAAGTGCCGAGTTTCGATTGTAGAAATGAAAGGAACTAAACTTCTACGGTAGGTTAAGTATTAAATCACAGTTAAGCTTTCGTGTTTCATTAAGAGCATATAAAGTACGAAAAGAAGGTAATCGTGTTACAATCAGTTTTTTTCAACTTTGGATCTGATCTGAAAGTTGAAAAAAAGGTCCAGTTAAAAAGAATTTATTTGGAGACTTCTTTGAAGTTCATGGACACATTGGTATAAAACATGAATACGCCTTTTTTTTCAGAGCAATAATTACATTGTTCTGACATTTTATAGTGATAGATAGTACATTTAAAATAACTAATGGAAACTTTCCTGTGATATTTGAATTGAATGTTAGCAACGAATAAGTGACAGACAGGAGTGACGTCATCAGAACTGTAGGCCCGTTTTAGCGCGAAATTTGAAACTGTTAGTTACAGACTGCATTTTATTGCAAATAAAATTTATTATTTTAATTTTTAACATACTTGTGATGTTTTCTACATGGAATTCTTTACAATAAACGCAAAAATAAAAATATTGCATGTTCTCTATTCAATCCACACATTTCCGGGACGTGCCCGCGACGTGGACGTGTTCCGTCAGTGGCTTGTAAAAATATCATTGCGTACTTTTTATATGAACTCGTTCAGACACGTCCGTGTCTAGGCTGGAGACGGAGCTTCAGTGCCCGAGGCCCGAGCCGACACCGTGACGTGCGCCCGTCCACCGATATTACCAGTATACGTCTGAGTTTTATTAAATAAAATGAATAACGAGTTATTAATAGAAGCGATATGAATTTCTGCAGTTTTTAACAAAGTCATAATGCATATTGGTTTCCGTAAATGGTGCTTCAATCTGTACCTCAGATTGAAGTTGGTGGCCCTGACGTGGCACGGATCTCCGGTCTTGCCACGGACACGGCCCGGTCACATCCCGGGCACGGCCCGGATGTGTGTGGATAGACTTTTAGTGTGCGCGAAACGATAGGTACTTATCTTGTACCTAAGCGCGTAGTGACGGAGGCCTGCGCCCGCTGCGACGATATACTCATGCCAGTAGCACACCTCCGCCGCGCCGCGATACTAACAAGGCCAAACCGCGACGCGAGGTTAGAAACAAACAAAACGGCGAATCGAGGGCGGAGGTATAGATGGCGTCTGAGCAGATCGGACTTATACGCGAGAAAAGATCTCGAACTTAGAGAAAAGCTTTTTAAAAAATAAATAAAAAATATTTAAGCTTAAGTACAATCAGCTTAACCTTTTTTTTTGAGGGGAAATGCGTAACCTCTCCGTACCCGCCGTTGCCTAGACGGCAGCGTGTGTGGGGCTCTCCCGGCAGAGTGCCAGGCCTACCCACTAAAACCCCCCGGTGTTCTCCCTACCCTTATGGGCGCGCTAAGTAAGGTCCACACTGCGACCCCACTACCCACGCGCCCGGACAATCAGCCTAACCTAGCTTGTCGAAGACGTGAGTAGAAGTGAGTGCCGGAGTGTTGGTTGCATCCCCTTTTATACTTCGTGATGCTTTCCCGACATCGTCTGTCCCGTTATTGCTGTTGGCGCCAGGGTGAAGTCAGCTCTCCCGCCATTAAGTTACCTACTTAATTCTTTATATTTGGGGACAAAAAGGTTTAGGAGTGTTACATTATCTAAATTAGGGTGTGTTCTTGGGATTGTATGGACACGTTGCGCATTATCTGTTTCTTGCTCTTGCAGTGTTTGATTTTCTTTGTCTTTGCAAACTGCAAGGTTCGGGGCTTTTACCGTATCTAAATTAGGGTTACGTTCTTGAGATTGCTCTGATAACTTGCGCAATGTCTATTTATGGTCACGGATAAAGGCATAGTTAAATATTCTCGTTAGAGCAGGCAAGCTTGCGCGCCGAACAAACGACAACGCTGGCGGATCATTTGGCGGTTTCGCTTCTACATTTCCGAGGCGGTAGTGTGTTATCGGCATTAATTTCATAGCAGCGAGCGTATTGTGGGTATTGTGGATAAGCGCATGCAAGATTGCTAAAGCGCAGGCCACATTACCAGCGGGCGGGCGGGCGAGCGAACCGAGCGAGCATCGATTCACCTCTTTTCATACTTTGGTTCACACCGCGAACTACAGAGCTAAGCTACGTCAGCGATGCGAACGAGGCGATCGCGGTGTTAAGCAAAGTATGAAAAGAGATAAAACGATGCTCGCTCGCCTGTCCTCCCCGGTTCTACGATGTTTTTCGGTCTAGTTGACGCTCTACTTTTGAATAGCAGTGTAGTATATCTATAAAAGTTCAGATAACGATTATTTAACTCAACATATTAAAAAAAGATATAACTATAAATAATCTTCGAATGAAGAAGAGAAAGCGTAGATTTTGGGTTGGGTAAGCAAAGACGTGTACTTGCAACTGCACGCGAGCAGGAAAAGGACGGATCGAGAAGGCGACACCGCTCGGGCGGCCGCGATGTGTGCGGAGAAAGACAAGTAGTCGCGAATCGAAGTCGGTATTGAGCACCCGTGTATTGTTGACCGTGGTTTAGTTCGCTGAGTAGCGACCCGGTATCTTGGTGGTCTTCTAGGGCCCCTTGTTTGGTTGCGATTCACTTGTGTGTTTGTGCACCTACTCCCAAGAACAGTCCAGCCACCCGTGGAACGTCAAAGAAGAAGCTTACATCTTAATTAACAAGTTAGGTATTGTTAGGCAACTTTCACGTGCCTACTAACACAGCCGCGAAACGCGGTGAAAAACGTGTGGTGGTCAGTGGCCAGTGGGTTTAACCAAAGTGTTTCTGCTTAACACCATCACGGCCGAGTACTGAACAGGCTGCGTGTCTTACCTCCACGCCCGCTCGCCCGCCCGCTAGTCCGCTCGCTCGCTCGCCCGCCTGCGATGTGAACCACTCGCCGAAGTTTCGTGACTTTGTATAGTGTCCATCGCTTCGCTTCGCTCATAAGCCCGCTCGCCCGCCCGCCCGCTGGCAATGTGGCCTGCGCTTAATGCGCGGGAACGGCATGATATTACTGTTTAGCTTACGAAGAAGTACTTGTCTCTAAGTCCGCCATCGAAGTTTTGAATATCAATAACGCCGTTCACATCAGACATGATATTACTGTTTAGCTTACGAAGAAGTACTTGTTTCTAAGTTCGTAATCAAAGTATTGATTTCGATGTTAGCTTAATTACGCGGTGAGAGCATACATGCTTTGGTGACGTTGGCCACAGCACGCGGGAATGAACGACTTAGAGGGTAGTTCTTCACAAAAAATATTTAGCTGCGGGTATCTGTGGTACTTCACCAGTAAAGTTACTCTCATTACAGTTATAAACATGTTGATGGCACATTTCTGATTTTCTTTGCGTTTATTTAGGCTATCTTCCATAATTCATTCCAGTAATAAAGTAACAATCTATTTAAAATCTTCAACTCTAAATGTAAACATTTTTAAAACAAAAGCTTTAATTTGCCCTTTACATCCCAAGCAAACATGTAATAACGACTGTCCTAGCGAACTTAATAAATTATTGAATACTTTAGTACAATGAATACCACGCTATATTTCAACTCATGGCTGTGAGTAATTTATGTGTATAATTACATTAATCTATTGATTTTCTGTAATGTATGATTCTATGAAATTTATTTAAAATGACGGAAATTTATTTTTGGGTAATCTCTTATGTTTTTATTTCGGTGTTCAAGCCTGGCCCGTAACTGGCCATGTCATCTAGGGGTGGGTATAACGGCTCCCCTGTATCTCGGATCGCCTCACGTGAAACAAGATGAACACTGAAGTAATTTAGTGTTAAGGCCCTTCAATCATTAATATGGTGCCCAACGATGATCCCCTAGAAAGACTTAAAATTTGTCACCGACTTCAATATATAAGTGTGATGTTGTCTGCACCTACCTATTCTTATATTATTTCAAGCTTTTCAGTGTTTTTGAAGTCGGTTTTTATTTTTTGGAAAATATTTTTTATTTTTAACTTTTTAGTGAAAGGAACCCTAATTTAATAGGGTTTCCTAAAATTAGGGTTTCCCTCGATTTTCATGAGATCCCATCATCAGATCCTGACTTTAGTTATCTTGGGACCACTCCAGGAGTATACTCTATCTAATACAAAAGGAATTTTGAAAATCGGTCCACAATTGGCGGAGTAATCGCGTAACATACACACAAAACACGTTGGACACACCTAAAACTTTAAGGGTTTCCCTCGATTTTTATGGGATCCAATCATCAAATACTAACTTTAATGACCATGGGACCACCCTTGGAGTATCCACTATCGAATACAAAAAGAATCATCAAAATCGGTTCATAAACGACGAAGTTGTCTGCAAACAAACATAAAGAAAGCATATACTTATATACGGTCGAATTGAGAAACCTCCTTTTTTAGAAATCGGTTAAAAATAGCCTACGAACTATCCTCTATCGAATACAAAAAGAATCATCAAAATCGGTTCATAAACGACGAAGTTGTCCGCGAACAAACATAAAAAAGCATATACTTATATACGGTCAAATTGAGAAACCTCCTTTTTTAGAAATCGGTTAAAAAATAGCCTACGAACTGTGCCTATGAGCTATTCTCAGACGTTCCAAATATACACAAACAATTTCATAAAAATCAGTCAAGCCGATAACCTACACGAGATTTTAATTGTATATTAGAACTTGGGCAATAAGCAAGCTGTCTACCTAATTGTTCCATGTGGTTCCTGTTTCGAAGTTGCCTAAATGGTGATAAATCGCCTAATCAAACGCCTAATCCTAATGAATTATGGAAGATAGCCTAAATAAACGCAAAGAAAATCAGAAATGTGCCATCAACATGTTTATAACTGTAATGAGAGTAGTGTTGCCCAAATTCAGTCTTGGTCTTGCAGTCTTGGTCTTGTTCTTGCGTTTTTGCAAGACCAAGACCAAGAACAAGACCGCGTATTTTTAGCAAGACCAAGACCAAGACTGACCGTGCAAGACTTGAGCAAGAACAAGACATAGCCTGCAAGACTCTTGCGTCTTGCAGCTAGGACTTAGCGCTATTTCACTGAGTAGTTAGGTGTAACAGTTCGGTGTATAGGTAGGTACGCTTAGGAATTCTATGAGACGCAAAAAACTGTATCAAAGAATATGAAAAACTGGACCTATGCGCATTACGACTAATACCATAAACATAGCGAATAAAAAAATATCTATTAAAATCAAACTGAGTGCATGCATAGTTATGTTTTAACCATCGGCACTTTGATAATGCGGCATCAAAGGTTTTGTACTTACTTCTCAAAGAAATTTGCCGCTTTTCGGAAGTACATGGTTATGATACACGCGCCGGCGGCTTCTTTTGAAATCTAAAACAATCGTTGCCGCCACGCCGAAATCATAACATTT
This sequence comes from Schoenobius gigantellus, assembly GCA_963935595.1. Taxonomy (NCBI): domain Eukaryota; kingdom Metazoa; phylum Arthropoda; class Insecta; order Lepidoptera; family Crambidae; genus Schoenobius; species Schoenobius gigantellus. The sequence goes on from OZ012554.1 coordinate 28,980,049, forward strand.
GACACTATTTGCGTACTATAAATAAAGGAATTATTTTAATTCCAGTCATTTCCAATTGAGCTGTGCTTCGAGTCTAACTTAATAATTGTTTTTACTAATTCTCGTTGTTTTCTAAAAACGTATCACGTGTACAATTTAATATGAGTGACGAAGATTCAAATTATTCTAGTCCGAGTAACGAGAGTTTGAGTCACAGATCTAAAAGACCCAAAAGCAAATTTGAGGAGTTTTTCGAAATAATTCATGCATCCCAAACTGCCTTCTGTAAATTGTGCCAACATAAAAAGATTGAAATAAAAATGAAGAACAGAAACACTTCAGGCTTAAGGAAACATCTAATATCTTTCCACAAAAAGGAATCAGAAATATTTCTTCCTGTTAAACCAAAATTAAGTGGAGATATCACAAGCTTTTTAGTAACCGCTGGAAGAAGTGGACAGGTAAGAATATTTTTTTTACAGTTAAAAGAATTTTAACTCCGCGTAGCTATTCATGCGATACTTTCAAAAACGCCATTAACTTACGTAAGTATTTTTGAGTTAGTGGTGTTTTCATCTAGGGGTGCGACATATTAAGTATGTAATTATCGTCTTATATTTTTTATAAACACCCATATTTTCATTTAATCGGCCAGTAACAACTAAGTACTTTATTTTGGTAAATTACAGTACAGTGCAACCTTAATATAACAAATATCAATTTAACGATTTTCTCGATTTAACAACAACAAACCTCCTCCTCTTATACGCTCAAACCTAGTATGTTTTAAATAATAACACAAGATTTATTGTTTTGCTTCAGTCGGAAAACAGCAGTGACAACATCACGACAGCTACAGTTGATTGGGTGGTGAAAAAATATCTTCCCTTCTCATTTTTCGATGACGAAGCTACACAAGTATATTTTCGACATATTTGCCCTAATATGGTGTTTCCTAAAAGGTCTACACTTAGAAGGAAAGTCAAAGAGCGATTTGAAGAGCTCCAATTGAATCTCAAGGAACGACTTCAACAATTATCATCTAAAATGTCTTTTACCATTGATGGGTGGACGTCAATTGCTGGTAGGAGTTACTACGGGGTTACTATTCATTATATAGACAACGCATGGAAGTATCAATCTGTAGTTCTTGATTTTATACCATCACGCGGTCGACATACTGGGGAAGATATTGCAACGATTTTCCATGAATGTTTATTGGAATATGGCATAATTGATAAATTACAAGGTATCACGGTCGACAACGCAACTGCAAATACCAAATTTATGTATGAACTGGGCAAACAGCTGCCGCCACACTTTGATTCAGACAATCAACATTTCCGGTGCTTTGCTCACATTTTAAACCTTGGTGTACAAGATTTATTAAAGACCTTAGCATTACACTGTGAGTCTGACACTAACGCGCAAGATCAGCAGTACGAAGACTATGCAGACGAAACTGAGGATGAGGAAGATGAAGAATCTGCACCAAATATTGCTGACTCGCGTACATCTGTAACAAAGTTACGCAGTATTTCCAGTAAAATAAAAAGAAGTGAGATAGTGAAGAAGAAGTTTCAGTCTGCTTGTGAAGCAGCTGGCGTGCCATCAAATCTAAATGCCATTCTTGACTGTCCAACGAGATGGAATTCCACACATGATATGATTGGATTTGGTTTAAAAGTGAGAGCGGGCATTGACATATTGTGCAGTTCTGTCACCGAATTAAATGATTTTCAAATCACAGCTAATGAATGGCAGGTACTCGAAAAATTACATAAATTTCTAATAAACTTTAAACTTTTAAGTAAAAAACTTGGTGGAGACAAATATGTTACATTACCGCTAGTCATTGTATCATTCAATCTCTTGCTAGATAAAATTGAATCCATGGTAAAACAGTTAGATGAGAAACCTAATCGATCTGAAGTGGATGAAAGGCTCATTCTAGCTTTCCAAGCAGCTCGAGACAAAATGCTTAAACATTACAAGAAGAGCAACTGGATTTATTGTACTTCTTTAATTTTAGACCCAAGGCATAAGGCTCAGACTTTTGACCTGACAATGTGGGGGAAGCAACTTAAAACAGAAAGTCTGCGCAAGTTCAATGAACTTTATGAAGAATATAAAAGTCTACACTCACTGAACAAATCTCTGGAATTACCAGAAAAAGAAAATAAAGTATGTGATGAAGATGAAGACGTAATAGACTTTGATAAACTCTATGAATGTCCCTCGACGTCATCTGGATCTTGTCTTCAAGGCTTAGTGATAGACGAGTTGGAGGAGTACCTGAGAAAACCAAGAACTGCCAGCTCGGAAGACATTTTAGATTGGTGGAGGACGCATGAGACAGAGTATCCAATTTTATCGAAAATGGCCCGTGATTTTCTCTCAATACCTGCAACTTCAGTACCTGCTGAGAGGTTATTTTCAAAAGCATCATTAGTAATTAGAAAACATAGAAATAGGTTAAGTGATGAGTCAGCCAGATGGTTGCTTTGTATTAATTCTTGGTCAAAAGAATTGATATAAAGTATCATAACCTAATGATAAAGCTGTTGATTTGTGTTGTATTTTATTTTTTATTCAAATAAATGATAAATCGTAAAACTCTTTTATTAAATTTCTTATAAGTTGAGGGTTCAATCTCTTTGTAGACAGATAAGTATTGTTCTTTAAAATACAGTCAAGTTATTGTAATTAATTTGTTTTTTTACATGTTTTAGCAAATGTAAGCTTATAAATCATAAATGTTTATTAAGAAACAGTTACTTCCATGGAAAACGACATATAGGTCAGTTGATTTTTCGAATTTCTTATCAAATCTTCAGTTATTTATTAATCTGCTTGATCTTTACTATGGCTATGTTAATTCAAGCTCACAATGTTCCAATTCTAATACGTTTTTCTAAGATTTAAAGTAAACTTTAATAAATAGTAATAGACTAATAGGTAATTGCAAGACTTGCAAGACTCTTGCTGCAAGACCAAGACCAAGACCAAGACTGGGAGCGCAAGACCAAGACCAAGACCAAGACCAGGTGTATTGGCGCAAGACCAAGACCAAGACTGGCTAAGTCTCGTCTTGTTCTTGCATTTGGGCAACACTAAATGAGAGTAACTTTACTGACGAAGTTGCAAATGCTTATTTAAAAAATCTATTCATAAATGAGCATTATCACATAAAATCTGAATCCCTTATATATTGTAAGGCGACTAAACACACAAGAATGTGTACTAAGCTGGTAGCTTCTAAGTAGAAGCGTAGTTCCGTTGCATGGAATGGAGCGCCAGTGCGGACGCGTCGAGAATGGGGCTAAACTCTGGTAAGTACCAAAGTAAATCTCGCTAGCCAACGCTACCGATTTAAGGGAATACACACGGTTTACTTATTTCGAAAGCATTTCTCTGAGTTAACCCGCCACTGGTGACGTCAATTTCACTGATAGCTTTGGCCGGTCTCTCGTACCGGGATTTTCAATTGAAGAGTATTGCAATTATTTTAATTTCGTTATTATTTACGTTCAGATTGTCTGTATATGTATTTGAATTCTAATTATTTTAAAACGATTTGACTTAAAACATCTTCTTTCTAATATATAATATTCTCGTGTCACAGTGTTTGTTACCAAACTCCTCCGAAACGGCTTGACTGATCTTTATGAAATTTTTTGTGTATATTCAGTAAGACTGAGAATAGGTCGAAAACTATTTTTTGTTATGGCGAAACATAGTTCGCTGGCACAGCTTATCTTCTAATATATAAAATTCTCGTGTCACAGTGTTTGTTACCGAACTCCTCCGAAACGGCTTGACCGACCTTTGTGAAATTTTTTGTGTATGTTCGGTAGGTCTGAGAATAGGTCGTAAACTATTTTTTGTTACGGCGAAACGTAAGTTCGCCGTTATTATGGCGAAACGTAGTTCGCCGGCACAGCTAGTAACTTTTTAAAATTCTTATTTACATTGTTTTACTCCAGCCAGTCTTTTAACACTCGAAAACATACATGAAATAGGCGACTGGAACATTACCTACCAACTTTCAGTCAAACAGCTTCTGCATTAGAGTACAAATTACTTAATGTTCAAAATACAAATATCTGTTGTATTTTAGGCTAGACACAGGAGGTCAATTCTACTATAAAAAAGGTAGATTGAAAGTGAACCGATGTTTTCGACCAATCAGTTCTTACAGATTGTTAATCGACTTCAAAACAGGAGGAGGTTCTCAATTCGACGCATATTTTTTTTTGTTTGTATGTTACGGGATTACTAGGTCAATTATTGCTTGTTATTGTAATATTAGGCTTTAGGAGCTGAAGCATAAGCGAAACAAACAATCAATAATATTTTTTCTTCAAGCCTACCTAAGTTAGGGTGTTTTAAGCCTTAGTCAACTACGCTGACTCTGTGCGGATTGGTTGACTTTACCTATACCTTTTAACTTCTTCGCAGATGTATGTAGGTTGCCTCACGATGTTTTCCTTCACCATACTAGCGTCGGACAAATGGGCAAATGAAACTCGAAAAACGAGAAACACATTGGTCTATGGTGGGATCGAACCCCGGACCTCCCGATTAGATGGCCAGTGCCAAGTACACAGCATCATCGACGCTCGGCAATACCTCACAGAATAGCCCTTCGGAGAGGTGTTTCAGAATCAGTCAGACGATTACTAATTGTACTGCATGGAAAAGTTAAGTTGCACTCCGAACATAAGAGCAGTGTGTCACCTTGGAATCCGTTCGTGTTAAATGTTTAGTTTACGTTCGTTCAAAACAAACGGCCTGGTGAATTTAACGGTTATAATTACATTTAATTAAAAAGTTTCTATAATTTTACATTCCAGCGTAGTACTGTAGCGATAATGTATGTAAAAATTTCTTTTGACATGTAGATTTAAGCGTTTGAATTCGATGAGTTTTTAATAATGAAAAATGAAAGGATGTTTGATTTTTCTCATTATTCAAATACTAGCTGTGCCCGTGACTTCGTCCGCTTGGAATAGTAACGGCTGGACCGATCTTAATAAAAAGTAGCCCATGTTATGCCATATATAATTAGCTATCTTTTAGTGAAAGTCTCGTCAAAATCGGTCCAGCCATTTCGGAGATTAGCGGGAACAAACAGATAGACAGACAAAACATTTTTAAATTGTGTTTTTGTTATTGGTACATTTAGTAAAAACTTGTAATTTTGACATTACAAACAGACACTTCAATTTTATTTATTAGTATAGATCCAAAATTAATAGAATACCTACTCTATATTTTTATAATCTTTTTTACAATTAACTAAAGCATGCGTGTCATGCCCAACGCACGGAGACTCTGTGCCAGGGTCGACTGCTTGGGTACCTCCGTCTTACCTATTTCTGCCGCAAAGCAGCAGTTCTTGCATTGCTATGTTTTTGTTTGGAGGATAATGTCAGTGAAATTACTGGGTACCGTGACACATGTTACGTCACAAGCTGGCAACGTACACTGTGGTTCTTGTGGTGTGGTGATTTGCTGCGAAACTCACAAGAACCACATGTAATTGGGATGATGACTGAATTCAAATTTTTACGTCTCGTCATTAAATATTAAAATACCGTAGAAAAAGACGCAGTCCTGTGAAATTAGAATTAAAATCGGCTTAGAAATACCTTAGATACAAGCATTTTAAGTTGTTAATTTGAAGGCGATTAGACAGAGAGATGCGACATCAACTGTGACGTCATTGTTGAGTACGGCCATATTGACTCCTTGTAAATTGCCGTTTTGCTAGAAAGAGATGGAGAAAAATCTTTAATACCTTATATCTCGGTTGTTTTTATAGTTATTCGAAAACTGATTTTTTCTTTATGTTTATTATATGAATGAGCTTCTATTAAAGCAAAAAAATTTTTTTTGTCATCTAGCCAATTGTTACCACTTACCATCGGGTGAGCAGTATGCTTGTTTGCCAACTTAGGCGATTCACACACTGCCACGCACCACGCAGCGTAGCGCGTGAATGCGTGTTCTTACGTTACTTGTAAGTAAGTCCGTTTGTATAGAAAACACGCACAGTCCAACACAAAAAACGCATCCACGCGCGTTCTGCAGATCACGCGCCTACAAGCAGTGAAAGACGCACCCGCACGCGCGTAGGTGCGGGCGAGACGCAAGGTATGGCACACCGAGTCCCGCATAGAGATGAGAGTAACGACTGTTTCCAAATAACGAATAACAGTGCTGTGATATTTCCATATAGCTGTTATTGTAAACTGCTGTTCGTTATCCTGATATACTGCTGTTTTGCACAATGAACAACAGTGTATTCACACTGTTACCAACATCGAAATAGTTCCAAATAGGAGCAATCGGGGCTTTTATTCTCGGCATTTTCAATATTTAAAAATATTTAACACTAACTATAAAACAATTATTATTTACACTTACGCTAACTTTTAATTGCGCACTTACACACTGAAATAATTAAATCGTAACAAAAAATAATCACAATTTCTCTAATTGGATCTGTTGCTGAACTGAACAGAACAGAATTGAACGAACAATAAAATTTTAAACAGCAATCTCATTCAAAACAGCAGTATAACGAATAATTATTATTCACCTGTTATTTCAAATCGTCGCGATCATCAAATATTTTAAAGTGAACTTTACGTCAATGTGAGAAAGCACAAAAATTAGTGGTTTGCGATTATCGTGTCGCGACTCGTGCAGTTTATATTGCTATCTCCCGTACACATATATTGCGCTCTCGCTCTTTGCTTAACTCTCGCGTTACGTTATCGGCAACAGCGCGGTGGGTGGAACGTCAGCCATTGCGCTACAACGCTACAACATCAACAGCAGTTTATAATGATAGCAGGATAATCCGTTGCTCAATAATGTGTTATTCGTTACGTTCATATAATGCATTATATTATCTGCTATCGTAATAACGACCATCTCTAGTCCCGCAGTGCCATGCGTAATGTTGGAAGGGCTTGACGTTGATTTTGGAAACGCAACTACGCGCGTGAGTGCGTAAAAAACCCGCATGATGATGCGGATCTGCACTCCCGCAAGTACGCGCGTAGGTGCATCGACACGCAACATGCACATGCAGCGTGTTGCGTGGCAGTGTGTGCATCTCCTTAGTTGTATAATGTGACCCAGATTTATTGCTCTCGTGTGTATGTTTTACACCCAGCACGGAAGCTCTTGATCTTTTATCTCACCTGATGATAAGCGACGATTAGATCAAAAATTAATGCGAGCTTCACCTGGACTCCTCAATAACTGTTCCTCAGTACTGGCTATACAGGTGTAACTGAACACCCCCAATAACATTTAAGGGTATGTATCCATCAGAAGTAGAGATTCTGTAGGAAAAATATTAGGGCTAACAAACCTACTTTTTTTCCCATACAAACTAAATAAATTATTTTTTGGCATTAAGTGCCGACAGCCCTACGTAAGCGTACGAGGAATACTACGCTCACGTCATATAAACGAAATAAATTATTTTTTAGTATTAAGTGCCGAAAGCCCTACGTAAGCGTACGAGGAATACTACGCTCACGTCTGTCATGTGTCATTTTGTGTTTAAATTTCTTTTGTGTTAAGAGCTGATTATGGTTGTCACTTGAAAGTTTTTGCTTTCATTTTAAAATCAAATAACTCTTGTATCTCTTCATTTTAAGAAAGTATTGGGGTGCTAGGTCTCAGACAAGCACCGTGGTCCATTTAGTATCTAACTTATATGCCCCTTAAATGTTATTGGGGTGTTCAGTTACACCCGGTATTAAGGGTATTACGTCGCCCAATGACCTTCAGCATTTGCCCGCTGGTAAAAGTATTCCCGCGTTAACGCCATCTCTTTCTAGACAACTGCACTACAAAGTATTAAGCTCAAGATAAAATAAGACTACAGACACGCCGCCCAGTCAGTGTTATTTTGCCTACTTTAATCGCTCTCTGAGAGACATATTTTCTCATCACTACATAGTATAAAACAAAGTCGCTTTCCGCTGTCTGTCCCTATGTATGTTAAGATCTTATAAACTACGCAACGGATTTTGATGCGGTTTTTTTTATTATTTTAAAAGCTTTTACTTTCACCTATCCCGATGTTTGTCATCAAATCTTGCAAATTAAATTTGATCCACTTCCCGGTTACCGATTGAGCTAAAATTTAGCATACAAGTGTAATTCGCGTGACAATACAATATTATGATGATATTGGTGCTGATCTGATGATGGAGCTGGAAGGTGGCCATAGAAACTTCGCAATGAAATGACACATCCTAATCGAGTTTGGGCTCGTTTGATTCGTCTTGACGAGTACTTTGGTGCTACATGGTAACCAGGGTCTGATGATGGAGCTGGAATATGGCCATAGAAACTCAGTAATGAAACGACGCAACCCCGTCGAGCCTCGGCTCGTTTGATTCGTCTTGACGAGTACTTTGGTGCTAGATCACTCGACCTCTGCGCCAACCGTGTCGTCAGATGAATATGAATGAATATGAATGTATATAGGGTAGCAATAACAAAAATACAATTTAATTTTTTTTTTGTCTGTCTGTCTGTTTGTTGCCGCTAATCTACGGAACGGCTGGACCGATTTTGACGGGACTTTCACTAATAGATAGCTAATTATATAAGGTAAAACATAGGCTACTTTTTATCAACTTCAACAAAAGTAACTATTTCACGTGGACGAAGTCGCGAGCACAGCTAGTTTAATAATATTTAAATAATTATAGTGGCTTCATTTTTAAATAGCCGTTTCATAGAAGTTTAGGCACTATACAGATTACATATATTTATTTACATTCTTTTTAGGTTTCCATAGCGAAATGGCAAAAAACGGAACCCTTATAGATTCGTCATGTCTGTCTGTCTGTCCGTCCGTATATCACAGCCACTTTTCTCCAAAACTATAAGAACTACACTGTTGAAACTTGGTAAGTAGATGTATTCTGTGACCGCATTAAGATTTTCACACAAAAATAGAAAAAAGCAATAAATTTTGGGGATTCCCCATACATAGAACTGAAACTCAATTTTTTTTTCATCAAACCCTTACGTGTGGGGTATCTATGGATAGGTCTTCAAAAATCATATTGAGGTTCATTAAATATTATTTTTTTCTAAACTGAATAGTTTGCGCGAGAGACACGTCCAAAGTGGTAAAATGTGTGTCCCCCCCTCTGTAACTTCTAAAATAAGAGAATGATAAAACTAAAAAAAATATATGATGTACATTACCATGCAAACTTCCACCGAAAATTGGTTTGAACGAGATCTAGTAAGTAGTTTTTTTTCGTACGAACCCTTCATGGGCGAGTGCGACTCGCGCTTGGCCGGTTTTTTCTTCAAAGAATGTTTCCCCACAGTTGGATTTTCTCCTGTGTCGTGGGTGTAGTTACAAACATTGAATCTCACATGCACATACGCCCAGACCGGAACAAAATTTTGTAGGTCGTACAAAATCTTTGTCCCGTACGGGAATCGAACCCGTGACCCGTTGCGCAGTAGGCGATCACTCGACCGCTGCGCTAACCATGCCGCCTCGACTTTATGTACGACTAGCTGTGCGCGACTTCGTCCGCGTGGAATAGTAACTTTTGTTGAAGTTGATAAAAAGTAGCCTATGTTATACCTTATACAAGTTTATTTTTTAATTATCACAAAAAAAATTTGTGCGTGTTCAGACAAGCAAACTGAACAACTTGCACTATATGACCAACTTTGAAATCGCAAAAAAAAAATCAGCACACACATTTTTTGTGATAATTAAAAAATAACTTTGTATAATTAATTAGCTATCTATTATGTTATGTGTTATCTTATATAATTAGCTATCTATTGATGAAAGTCCCGTCAAAATCGGTCCGGCCGTCCCGGAGTCTGTCTGTCTGTCTGTATGTTCCCGCTAATCTCCGGAACGGCTGGACCAATTTTGACGGGACTTTAACTAATAGATAGCTAATTATATAAGGTATAATATATGATACTTTTCCCACGGTAAAAATTCCCACGGGAAAACGGGAAAACTATGATTTGGCTGAAAATTGGTGGGGAGATAGCTTAGGACGAGGAGACGGATATAGGATACTTTTTTCCCACGGGAAAAATTAGACGGAAACGGGAAAACTAGAATAAAACAAAAGAACCTATCGTGAGGCGCAGCGAAGTTCGCGGGCACAGCTAGTGTATTACAAAATGTATTATGCTGATCGTCAGAAGGCAAATCATCACAGTCATGTGACTCTTGTTCTCGGTGAGCCTTTTCAAATGAGTCCAAACACAAAAGTTCTACGTAATATTTATTTAGACTCACCAACAGTTATTATATTATAACAATTACTTACAGATAAAAACAGATATACATAGTTATAATATATAGATAAGTACAGCATATGTAATATTAATTATTCATACATAACACAACAATTACGATAAAAACGTTGCCTCATAGTAGAATTTTCTCCTGTGTCGTGGGTGCAGTTACAAACATAGAATCACACATGCACATACGCTTAGCCGGAACAAATTTTTGTGGGTCATACAAAATCTTTGTCCCGTACGGGAATCGAACTCGCGACCGGTTGCGCAGTAGGCGATCACGCGACCGCTGCGCTAACCGTGTCGTCATGCTGTAGCCACGTATAACGTAGCATGTGTTACATACATAATATATTTTTTTAGTAGGTAATGGAGGCTTTGGTGGTTATTTCTATTAGATTATGAATATACATACATTGAGAAAAAAGAAAACCATAAAAGCAAAAAATAAATATATAGGTAGGTATGTGAAAACTAGTGTAAGAATACAAATAATTAACTACATTGCTAGTCGTTAATATACTTGAGATCCTATACCTACCTTCGGAGCTGATCATCAAGAAGGCGAAACCAGTACAGCCATCTTGACCTCGGCGAGCTCTTTTAAATGAGTCCAAACACGACAGTTCTACGTAATACAGTGGTTGAGATCCTGTATCTATCTTCGGAGCTGATCATTAGGAAGGCAAAACCAGTACAGTCATCTTGGTCTCGGCGAGCTCTTTTAAATGAGTCCAAACACGACAGTTCTACGTCATACAGTGGTTGAGATCCCGTACCTACCTTTGGATCTGATCATCAGAGGACAAAATCATCATAGCTATCTTGATCTAAGTCAGCCCCCGTATTATGAACTCTTATTTCCATTCGGTGTACGGGCAACAAAAACTGTGTGTAAGTTATGAACTTTATTAGCAAGGTATAAGAGTTCATTACGAAATAAAAAATATCCAGTCATTATTAAACTGCATGGAAATAATAATACTTCATAATACGGGGCCTATCTTTCAAATGAGGCCAAACACGATAATTTTACGTAATACAGTGGTTGAGATCCTTACCATAACTTCAGGGCTCATTATGATAAATATTTGAAAGGGAAATAAATTTTAACCTTTTCATAATATCTAAATGTAACTTATTACCAATAATTTTGGAGAGCTCGAACACGAGCCACTCGGCTTTTACTTTTATACTTGGGCATTATTATCTAATCTGAACCAATTTCACTCTATGACAACTACTTATTACAAATACTAAATAAAAACTTATTAAATATATTTACAAGCTAATTATTGTCCTTAATATTACTTATTTTAATTATTTACACTATCTACAATCCGATTTAATTTAAAAGTCATTCAAAATTTGTCACTTTTCGTAATGATGTCGCACAATAAAACGCACGTACAGTCCACCCGTTACGAGAGTCAAGAACGCACTAGATTCTCGTATCGAGTAATTGCTGTCCAGGCGTTGCGGGGGTGCCTGGTGCGGGGTTCTTATAGTATTTTAGGTTTTTCTTTATTGTTTAAAAGGACTTTGAAGTTATTTAAAATTTGATCAATACGATTTATAAAAGACATCGTTACCTTTTTATTGATGCAAAATTCATGCATTAGTAATAAGCCGTTACTGAGAGAATTTGTAAATAAGTTTAAAATTGGGGACTTTTCTAAATTTTTTTAAAACAACTGGGTATAAGTAACTAGAATTTTAATCAATACGATTAATACTTCGTGACCTTGCGTATAACATATATTTTTTTTATAACCCTTGCTCAATAGGGTTCTTCTACAATCTTCTTCAAACATGCAGTATTTTTTAAGTTTATGCAAGGTAATCCCCTTAAATTGTTATTATGGCTACAAATTAAGGTAAGACGGTGCCAGGCGGGCACAAAAGTCTAACCACCAACCAAATCGAGCCCCGGACCTGGTCAGTATCTGAACCAATAACGGGTGGTCTCAAATACCTACTAGACCACTGAGGCAGCGGATTAAAAGAAATAAAACAGTGCAATAGTTTTGTCAATATGCGCCTTTCGCTTTTCTACAATTACTAACGAGCTGGTTAAAGCGTTGCGCCTTTTTGCATTCGTAGTCACGTGATGTTATTCTGCGACCATTCAAGCTGAAAAGCGTTCGAAACGTCGGGCTAAATAATTAAATCGAATGTACACGAGTAAATCCGAAAACTTTTGTTTCATTTAAATGTGTGGTATGGTACGTGCAAATAGAAGACATAGGTTCCTAGTATGTGCTAGCCCTAACATGTTACATGGACGCTGAAACTGGGTTTCTAGTTCTTGAATACGAGCCAAAGCCGAGCTAGATTCCACTCCTAAGCTCTAGTGCTGTCAATGATTAATGTTGATTTCTCAATATATTAAGTATTCGTGGTTGAGCTTTTTTATTAAAATTTGCATTGTCAGAATGAAAATAGATTTTTTTTATTAGTCGCATATATTATGTATTATGCGATTCAAATAAGAATAGGACCGACTCGGCGCCATATTGTGACGTCATCGCTGTCGATTCAAACCAGTTAGGTAGTGAGCAAAAAAAGCTTTTCTTTAATAAAATTTATTTACTAGAGTCTGACACACGAAACATGAACCTGACATTTTTTCAAGTAGCAACTCTGATACAATGTCCCCATGTAGTTTAGTTCAATATGGTGATTTTGATACTTTGTAATAAACAATTTCATAATATTTTTTTCTTAATTTCTGTCGAAATATTACAGATATTAAGTAATTTTAACATTCATGAAATCCAAATGCAGCGATTTCTTATAAAAGGTTCATTGTTGGAAGTTCATTGAAACTAAACATTACCTAATATTTAATTTAAAAAAGTATTAACTCCTTTTTTTCCTACTATATTCAGTAGAATATAGTAGGAAAAAAAGACAATCCTTTCACAAATTTAACATTCTAAATTACTACATAAATAAAAAATATTAGAATATTTCAAGTATCAAAATGTATTTTACCTTCTGTAGACAGTATTACCAGAGCTAGAATTTTTGAATTTGCCGCTTTTTTCCAAGCTCATGTTTCGTGTGTCAGACTAACATTAAGTGAGAAAAACACATCAGAGTCTTTAAATATTTTTTTTTACTAAGATAAGTTAAATAAAAACGTCACGGCCTTACCATAAAAAGTTTTTAAACACTGTCTTAAGTTAAACACTGTTTAAACATGAAGCTGTCTCTATCTTTCCTTTGAAAACAAATGAAACAGCATCATGTTTTTAATAATATTTATTTGTTAAGACTGAGCGAGAAAAAACATTAATCAGAATCAATGGAAATAAAAAAATAAAAAAGGTCATGGTATGGTTTTGAAAAACTAATTATGACTAGATAATTAAATTAATAATAAAAAAATATTTAAGACATTTTTAATCAAAGTAAAAATATTAAAATATATTTAAGACACATTTTTAACAACGGCGGGCAAGGTGCGGTCACGCATTTCCCCCTGAAAAAAAAGTAAAATGTTTTAAGGCGACTAGAGACCTGAAATGGTGGTTTTTGGAGGCGAACTACTCTTAAACTAGCCGGTAAAAAATTCTACAAAAAATATATTTTACGCTTTGATATGTGCCCTATAAACTATACATTTGAAAAGTCTGAAGTATATTAAATAGTATGCAAAAAAAATTTTTGAAATGAGTCCGTTTTCAAATTTAATTTCCGAACTACTCCTAAACTACAAATGATATGTTTATGGTTGTTGATAGACCTAAATGTAAATTAATTACTCTTGAAACTGTACATTTTTTATTTTAAAATAATTATTAGTTTTTACAAAAATATTTTTTTATCACTTGCACAGCAAACCGTCGTGAACGGGCGACGAGAATCAGTGTAGCGCTGACATTCAAGGAGGAAGGCTGCGCGCTGCGCTGCCGCCATCCACTTGTTACGCGAAATCGTAAAATCGATTGCTAGGGTGCTTACACTTCTCACATGCGATAGTGAATACGATACGCGCTTCTTTAGTGCAAGACGTGTAATTTACTTCTTGTGTGCGAAATGACACTTTTTGTGATTATAAGAACAATTTAGTCTAAGGCAGTCTAGAAGTATGCGAATTAGAGATCCTGAATATAATAGAATAAGCTATAAAAAAACAATAGCGACTTCACATCTGATTTCACAAATTGGCAACGTACACTGTGGTTCTTGTGGGGGTTGCAGTTTTGCTGCGAATCTCACAGGAGCCACATGTATTATAGGTAACTGTTGCCATTTACCAACAGGTGGGCAGTTTGCTAACTTATCGCAATAAATAAAAGTTGCGTCGAAGAGTTTTATGCATAAAGTTTATGTTTATGAAATTAAATGTTTTTTTATTTTTTTATTTGAGTTGATTGAATAAAAGGTAAATTGCAGTTTGCGATTTTTGACGTATTAAAAAAAACTACTTACTAGATCTCGTTCAAACCAATTTTCGGTGAAAATTTGCATGATAATGTACATTGAGTTTCAGTTCTAAGTATGGAGAACCCTTAAAATTTATTGTTTTTTTTTTATTTTTGTGTGAAAATCCTAATGCGGTTCACAGAATACATCTACTTACCAAGTTTCAGCAGTATAGTTCTTATAGTTTTGGAAAAAAGTGGCTGTGACATACGGACGGGTAGACAGACAGACAGACATGACGAATCCATAAGGGTTCCGTTTTGTTCCATTTGGCTACGGAACCCTAAAAAGCGAAGGGTAGAAAACGAAGAGACAAAAAGTCACAATACCGAATTTGTTAGTCCTTTACGTGAAAGGTTTTTCGGATATTTAATATTTGTGGATAATTAAATGAATAAAGTATTTTTTTTTAATCTTGAATTTTTCTTTCATGGACATACAAAAAGACAGACTTTTTCATTTTTTGAAGAGATTTTCATTACTTTTATGAGAAAATCGTGAGTTGAGCCGAAACCGAAAAAAAATATAGCAGCATTGAAAAATCGAAATTGTAAAATTAATTTTGAAATCCCGCATACAAATAGGTCTACCTATACAATTTCGAATTTTCAATGACGCCATATCTTTACATGACTACGTTAACATAGGTAGGTTTCGGGCTTCGGGTTGATAGGGTATTGACCAAACACGGTGTATAATATAGTTCAAGCTCACGATTTTGTCATAAAACTAATGATGTTTGTCTGTCTGTCTCTTTGTATGTCAATGAACACCTTGCTAAATATACATTTGACTGCCCCTTTGGCTAAGCTGGTTCGATTCATCAGCATGACCTTGAATAAAGAACTTGAATGAAGTTACTTTTTTCATAACTATACCTGTAACACATCAATAAGTGTGCTGTGCCCGCGAAGTACGTTTCGCCATATATTTTTTCCCCGTTTTTACAAAATTTTTCATTGATGCTTAGCTCCTATTAGTCATAGCGCGATGTTGCCTTCCTCGATAAAAGGGCTATCCAACACAAAAATATTTTTTCAATTTGAATCAGTAGTTCTTGAGATTAGCGCGTTCAACTAAACAAACAAACTCTTCAGTTTTATAATATTAGTAAGTATAGATTTAAAAAGTTATTACTACATTTGAAAATTGAACGCTTTAGCTCAAGAATACAATTTGCTTCATTTGACTGTCAATTGTTTTCACATTGTGGCGTCATTTTAAAAATTGCGTGATTACAATAAAATGGATTATCTCGGGAAATTGGCATGATTTTTTACGATTTTATGTGTAATTTGACAGCTCAGCAGAGCCTCGCTCGGCTTCAATCTGCTTTAGGTGAAGAAGCAACATGCAAGACGACTTTTAATAGCTGTTTGCAGAATTCAACCGCGTTCGGACTGGACTGGACTTCAAACTGGACACGTGACTACTGTTGCTTTAGAAAATTGTCGTACCGTGACTGGTACACGACCATTTGTTTACCGGAAATTATTTATAAGCTCCGTGAAAATAACGCTCAACGCCGTATCATCTTGCACCACGACAATGCAAGTTCCCACACGGCCAGACAGACAAATGAGTTTTTGAAGGCGAAAAACGTACAACTTATGATGAGTCATCCTGCATACGGTCCTGGGGGTCAATTGCGCTACAGTTCTAACGGACCGCTGAGGTTCAACTCCAATCCAGTTCTAATTACAATTCAACTTTGGACAAAATTAGTAACGCGCTAATTTCTACATGAGAGTTGAACCGCAAGCGAAGCTGGATCTAATTTGGAGCTCTAGAGATAACAGAGAGAAAGAGAACAGAAAAACACTCAACATTGATAAGAGCCAAACTTCAATCCAAAAAAAGGAGCGCCGCATGAACTTTGTATTTTGACAGCAGTTTCGTACCAATATCAATCGGGTTGCGTTTCAATCTCCTGTCAAAACATTACCGCGATACGAACGATCATAAAAGTTGTAGTTTAGTCGTAGTTAAATTCCAATTCAACTACATTTATTTATCGCTATTAGTCTCCTGACCCGGCACCATGTGACTTTTTCTGTTTCCAAAAATCAAGAACCAATTACGCGATCAACGATTTTTATCACCAGAAGAGGCTGTATTTAAAAAAAACATGTTTGACCATTAGTAGTATTTTTTATTACTGATTCCGGAAAGTTTTAGTGCGCCCTACGTATTATTGCATTGCATAGTCCCAAAAAATGTAACACCGACGTACACCCTACTATTGATATTTAGATGCGAGGTAACGGCGGGTGGCGCGGCGCGAACACTAGGCCACGCCCGTACGCTCAAGGCCATTGGCGGCTATAGGGGCCTTAAACAAAATAAAACAAGTACACCGTTCTTGTTGAGAATAAGGTTTTTTTTTGCAAACCGTACTTTTCAAGCGGCATTTGACAGATGGAGGTCATTGGCTTTCCTATTCTTATTTAAATCGCATGTACATTTGTCCGACGCTGCTACGGTGAAGGAAAACATCGTGAGGCAACCTGCATACATCTGCAAAGAAGTTCAAAGGTGTGTGTGAAGTCGACCAATCCGCACTGGGCGTGGTTGACTAAGGCCTAAACACCCTAACTTGGGTAGGCTCGAGCCCCGAGGCCTCCGTCCCGGAGGACCCCGAATAGAATAAGTTTGATTACATTTCCCTTTGTTGTTTTTTATATTGTTTTCAACTTGTACCGTCGACATAAAATGTGTTTGAAATACGTAAGATGAAGGTAGTAGATTCAATATTTTGTAACTACAATGTCGAATCATGGTTTTATTATTGCAGTTTCAAGTGACTTTCTTTTTGAAGGATTTTCCCTGCTGAGTGCGGGTCATACGCACAAGAAAAAGCTTCCATCTTCGACCTTATCTTTACTTGCCATCAGGTAAGATAAAGGCCAAGAGCTTCACTCATCATCATCATAACAGCTCATATACGTCCCCACCGAGCGGCTCGAGCCTACCCTAAGTAAGGGTGTTTAGGCCTTAGTCAACCACGCTGGCCCAGTGCGGATTGGGCGACTTCACATACACCTTTGAATTTCTTCGCAGATGTATTCAGGTTGCCTAACCATGTTTCCTTCACCGTAGGAGCATCAAACAAATTTACATATGAAATTCGAAATCGAAAAAGACATTGGTACATGGCGGTCTCGAGCCCCAGACCTCCCGATTGGAAGGCAAGTGCCGAGTCTACAGCGCCACCGACGCTTCCCAAGCTTCACAGTTGTGCAATAAAAGAAGGTTTTTGGTATTTTTTGAAATTATTATTTTTAGAGTTCCGTACCTCACAAGGAAAATAGGACCACTTTGTTGCCCGTCTGTCTCTCCTTCTGTTTGTTAAGACCTTTTATCTGGGCAACGCGTGGAGCTATCGAGTATCTACAGTCCCTTGAAGCTGTGAAAAAATTAAACTTCTAAGTTAACGCGAAAAAAAGATACGGCCATTTATGCCGCAAAAAACGTTTATTCGTACATACAGTCTTAAGGAAATCATTATAGGGTATTTTCCATTATATACTACAAATTCAGGGTATCTGAAAATTTTACATTTGTAATTAAGTTCAGTTAATTAGGCATCAACTAATTTAGGCATCAACTGTTAGTATTACCACAATTTCACTTATAAAACATAATAATTATAAGTTATTATAGGTACTGGAAACTGAATTTCGGGCAAAGCTCGGAAAAAACTGCGAAACTCGATTCCCGAACTATTTATAGTATGTATCTATGAACGCCAAACAGATTATAACTTTAAACAAAAATCAAGGGCCGGGCCCATCCCAGAAAAAAAACTCTAGATACGCCAATGTATATTCCGTTACAACATGTAGCATGAATGAAGCACACACTTAAAGTATTTTGGTTAGAATTGGCTTCTGAAGTGATGTTAATAAAAAATAACCGACCAAGTGCGAGTCGGACACACCCACCGAGGGTTCCGTACAAAGTATAGCTACTTTGGCGTTCATCATAGAATTTTGAAACGGTAGCCTAACATCCTTGGGTGGGCACGGCCTACCCGCCTCCCCCCCCCCCCCTTCTATATACGCCTAAAGGAATATAAGTGCAGATCAACATCGAATCTCGGTTTGAAGTTGGTCAAAAAGGCCGTCCACTCGGTTAAAAGCCAAGACGGGTAACCAAACAGTTGCTTTCCGAAGGACACCCTCGAGTTGCATCCCCGGCAAATATTCTGTCGCTTGCTTGGCATTATTTAGCAAACATCGTACAAGCCATATGCTGAAAAAGGATGCGAGTATTGGAAACAGCGAAAGTATATTTGTTATTGGATAAAATACTATTTGTTTAATGTTTATGTTAGATAACATGACATTAGCATAATTACCAGCAACTGGTATTAACTGGTGGTAGTTAAGTTTTCATACTTAACTTTTCAGACTAGTGTAAATCTACAGTATGATTTATCAACTTATATTAACCTAGTTTCCAACCGCGATGTTGCCTGTGTAGATAACTTAATCTTGACGGTTTTGTTTTTCCGATTTTATCTGGGACTAGCTTTCCGCTCGCAGCTTCGCCCGCGTTATCTTCATTTTTCCCGTGGGAATTCCATATTTCCCGTAGGAAAATATTCTATAGCCTATGTTACTCAGTGATATTGTAGCATTCTATTAGTGAAAGAATTTTTCAATTCGGTCCAGTAGTTTCGGAGCCTATTTAATACAAACATACAAATCTTTCCTCTTTATAATATTAGTATAGATAGACCATAAAATTGTGAAATGATGGATTGGTTTTCATACGAAAATCAAGTAATGGCTTATTTACCTATACTTATTTTAGATATATTATTCATATATTATTTTATATTTCTGAATAATTAAATGCCCAATTATCAATTCAATTTAGAAATGATGATTTGCCTGTACAAATAGTTTCTCAACTCAACAAATAAGCATTATAATAGGGATGATGACTGAATTCTACTTTTTACGTCTCGTCATTAAATATTAAAAAACCGTGGAAAAAGCTGCAGTCCTGTGAAATTAGAATTAAAATCGGCCTAAAAATACATTAGATACAAGCATTTTAAGTTGTTAATTTGAAGGCAGATTAGACAGAGAGATCCGACATCAACCGTGACGTCATTGTTGAGTACGGCCATATAAACTCCTTGTGAATTGCCGTTTTGCTAGAAAGAGATACAGAAAAATCTTTAATACCTTATATCTTGGTCGTTTTTATAGTTATTCGAAAACCGATTTTTTTCCTTCTGTTTATTATATGAATGAGCTTCTATTAAAGCAATAAATTTTTTTTTGTCATCTAGCCTATTAGCAATAAAACATTCTGAGATCTATGAATCGTGATAAAAACTATCCAGTGTTTTAAGTTGAGCCAAATTACACTTGGTGAGCTAAACATAAAGATCAGTTTAGAAGTATCGGACGGAGTTTATCGCGAACAAACATCGTGATACGACGATTTTTATATACACAGTTACTTTTGAGCCAAATTTTCTGTGCTTGTTTAGACAAGCAATCTGGACCAATCTTAAAATAGCAAAAAAAAACAGCTGTTCCATACTAATGTTCAACATCCACTTAACCCGGATGAACAGATCCAAAGATCCACTGAATCTCAGGCTGGATTCGAACTTGCAACTTCACATTCTTTGTCAAATACCGTGAGGACATGACCAATTACTTGTTTTTAGGCCTCTACAAATTGGAACAGAATTGGATCGCTTGCAATTCAAATTCAAATTCAATATCTTTTATTCAAATTGGATTGTTACAATCTCTTTTGAACGTCAAAGCAGCTACGCCATTGGTTCACAAGTCTACGGCGGGAGACCTTGTACTGGAAAGAACCAGCAAGAAAATCAGCAAGGGCTATTTTTAACCGACTTCAAAAAAGGAGGAGGTTATCAATTCGGTTGTATTTTTTTTTATGTTTGTTACCTCATAACTCCGTCATTTTTAAACCGATTTCCAAAATTCTTTTTGTATTTGATAGAGTATACTGCAAGGGTGGTCCCATGGTCAGGATCGGATGATGGGATCCCATAGAAAATCGTGGAAAACACTAATTTTCCAACTAAAACTTTTTAAACTAGGGTTTCTTTTACTAAAAAGATTTCATTCACTAAAAAGTTAAAAATAATTTTTTTTTACAAAAAATAGAACCGACTTCAAAAATACTGAAAACTTAAAAATAATCTTCTTCTATATTGAAGTCGGTGACAAATTTTAACACTTTCTAGGAGATCATCGTTTGGCGCCGACTTCAATATAGAAGAAGATTATTTTTACGTTTTCAGTGTTTTTGAAGTCGGTTCTATTTTTTGTAAAAAAAATATTTTCAATGAGTCATTTGAGTGTTGCAAACTTGCAACTCATTACCAGAACGAGAGTGCGGTCAGCGTCAATGAGTTCTGGTAGTCTCGCTCCCGCAGAAACAAAATGTAATGTCTGCCATGAGGTGGAAGTACTTTAGTCCAGCTGCTTATTGGAGCGGTAAACCTTGTGTTTCATTTCACTAAATCTTATTTCCGTAATAATCCTTATTTTCCTCTTTTAATGCTACCACGTGAATTATTACGAGGTAACTAACGGAGCAATTCTAGGAATGAATTAAAAATTTGATTACGTTTTGGCGCACTGAGCTGCTGTGAAAGACGTGTGTTAATTTTCCGGCCTAGCGATTTCGAAGCCGGGCGTTCCCAAAAGGCACATTTAAGCTACTATATTAAGGTAACATAATTCTTCTTACAAATGCCTTCCGCCGCTGCGTTTTTCCTGTTGCCGCTATTAAATATAAGCGGTTCGTTTATGGACGCACATTTATTTGCAGTGCGGGCTGCGCTGTTATGGCTTCGGCGCTTATGCAGGGGAAATGGATTTTAAAATGAGCCCGAAGAAACATATGCTTGTATTCGAGCAAGGAAAATGTTTGAATTTAGCCGTGGCTGTTGATTTTTGATCTGCCATCGGAATAGGTTCATTTTTAGTATTTAAGTTTGTCGTAAATAGTGTTTCGTATTTCCCTGAAGTAGGATTGCGGAGCTATTGAAATGTATCACGAGTAGCACAGATAATATTATGATAACCAACCTTTTAAGTTTTCTATCTGGAAAGTATACTTTCCAAAACCACAGCTGGTGGTGCCCAAAGTAGACTCCACCACGTCGGCGTTTCGCTGAATATTGAGTTCAAACCGACTACCAGATTCTGGAAAACACTGTGGCTTACCCCCATTTCCATTTGGTCTCCGTATGTAGCCGGTGGACTTCCTGAGCTAGCTCAAAGGAAGCCGCGGCTCCCGAAGGGTTGGTGTCAATCCAACGATGGAGACCGGAGCACTACATAGGCCTATTAGGCCGCCGACTCACTTCACCCTCGGATAATAAAACTTTGGTACACTATTCACCGACACTAAAACTTGGCGGAACCTCGCACCAACAATCACTTGGTGCGCCGCGCAAGACACAAATTTTATATATTTCTCGAAACGAAAACGCGCCGCCCGGTAACCTATTTCAACGTCATTCCGTATTCGACTCGACTGACATGTCACATGCGGCCGGCCGCCACAGGCTCTCACTGCACAGACTATAATGCAGTGTTGCCACTCGCTCTTCCTCGAGCGTAAACAATAGCGTTTGGAGTAAGTCTCCTTTGCCTCTTCAATTGTTTATAATTCCGCCTTCTTCCTTCCATCTCCTTTCATCTCAGCAGACTAGCTAAGATGGTAGATGTATACCTAAAGTTTCGAAGGTGTTTTGCAACGTGGCGCCTATTGTCTCTCCTCCGATCCAGGCCTGGATTTTAGTGTGCCTCTCAGAACTCTTAACACTTTCGCATTGAAAATGTAGAAAAGATCCATAGATCCATGTTTATTATAATGTAAATGATTCATAGTAATTTTTTTTACAAATAAGTTGGCAAACAAGCATACTGCCCACCTGATGGTAAAAGGTAACAGTCACTTATATAGCACATGTGGTTCTTATGAGATTTGCAACTCCCACAATAACCACAGTGTACATTGCCAATTTGTGACATAAGATGTAAAGTCACGGTACTCAGTAATTTCACTGCCGTATCTCACCCTTCAAACTGGATCGCAGCAATGCGAGCACTGCTGCTTTGCGGCAGAATTAGGTTAGAAGGAGGCACCCAAGCAGGTGACCCTGGTACTGAGTCTTCCTCCGACTTACAAATTTAGTGAATTTATAAATTTTGGTGATGGTAATGTTGTATTTGACATTAAATATGTTAAAACTCAATATAGCTTTGACGAAACTACGACGAATAGTGTTATTGTAGACGTAATAAGTTTTATAAAATTATTAAATAGAATAATGAACATATTTAACACTTAACTAGAATGCATAGACATGTTGATTCTAGAAGTTGTATGAGACCACAATCTGTGACACATGATTAAACAAATATTATCTCTTTCTTTGCGTTTATGGACATTTCGCACGATCGACGTCCCGATCGAGTAGCAAAAGAAGTTGCGTCGCATTCTTCGTACTCTCCATTTTTTGTGTTTTTATATTTCGTGACACCAGTAAGCCTCTCTTGGTGAAGAAAAAACGGTTACTTGTTAGATTACAACACTTTTTTCTAATTTACGAATGGGGATTTCTTGGCTTTAATTACACCTAATTGTCATTACAGAGGACGATCATTGAAGCAAGCTACGCAAACTTTATCCGCAGAGGCACTGGCTATCTTACCTCTAACTGTAGCATGTTGAATAAACACTACTGTTAACATAGTTATGGCGACAAATAGATGTAGGAAGGATGATTGGTGGCGCCTAAAGTCGACGCAACCAATTCGGCGTTTCGCCGATTAATCTGGGCTGGTTTTGTGACCGACTACAATGGTATAATAGTGCTTACCTCTAAGCTGGTCCGGTCTCCGTATGTAGCCGGTGGACTTCCTGAGCTAGCTCGAAGGAAGTCGCGGCTCCTGAAGGGCTGTTGTCAATCCACCGAACCACGACCAGATCACATGGGCCTATTAGGCCACCACCACTCACTAGCTCACTTAATTAGCGGACACTCGCGCCAATAACTATTTCGGAGAACAATGATAAGCGGACTTTCGCCACCACAATAATTAGGTGCGCCGCGCAAACACAAATCAATGACAATTTTTCTCGAGTTAACGCGCCGCGTGGTAACTAGTTCAATGACATTACAAATTCGACTCGACTGTCATGTCACAGCGGCCGGCCGCCACACCGCATGTGCACAGACTATTAGCAGTGATGCCACTCGCTCTTCCTCGAGCGTAAACAATGATTATAGTTATTCGAATGGGTTCAGAAGTTGTTCCACTAACCATACGGAATAGAAGAGTTCCTGTTTTTTGGGGAATCAAATCCCGGAACTTCAAATCTGAAGTAGGTCAATCAACACTGAACCACCAACCTCAAAGGCAGTTAAACTAGAGAAACTCTTTTTTTACTAACTTTATAACTATGTATGTACTAACTGAGAGACTGTTTACATTGACCATTGTGTTTATTCTGTAAATGTATATTTAACGCTTACGGTTCATATTGTATGCATGTCCCGAATGTCCCCGATTTACGGATGTACAGTTAAGTCGTCAACTAGAGTGTCGCTTGCTCTTTAAGCAAAGTGCACATGGAGTTCATAAATATCGATGCTTGGATGCGATATTTATGGCTCGGTTATATTTTGCAGTCCTCGACATATTATCCGTAATAGTTTGAAAGTATTCTATTAGACATATTAAGAGAGTTGTTATCTACGAGTAAGTCCGGATCCAGACCTGTTTCCTTGTCGTGAATCGGATTTCCGATACTTGGTATGGTATCTACGTGTAGTCTAGTGTGAGTGCGAAATGATGCGTGGTTATGTGCAACATTTTTTTAAGGCAAAATATATTTATTTAATTGAAGTAATATCTTCATTGTCTATACATTGCGTCCATCTAAGATGAAGATCATTTATATATTTGCGGTAGAACTTTGTGCGCCTAGATCCAAGAAACTATATGAAGCCATTTTGTATTGCTAACTAGGAAGAAAAAAATTTACCATGTACTTATCTAGATTTAATTGACTTTATGCCGAAAAAAATGGCCGTCGATTGGAGCCAGGTCCGGCGAGTACGTAGGATAACACATGATTTCTGACATAGCTACTGTAGTGGTAAAACGGTTTCTAAAGCGGTCTAAGGCGTTAAAAATAGTGAAGATTTGTTGATGACAAAGTTGTAGTAAATTACACTATAAAGTGACCACCAAACAGTTACCATCATTAGGGTTCCTTATGTCCTAGAGAAAAAACTGCATACTTCATAGGCTCTCTTCGTCTGTTCCTTCTGTCCATCTGTCAAAACCCTTTGGCTCAGGAATGTGTAGCGATATCAAACTGAAACTTATATGAAAAACTCGGGTTTATGGTCTCTTTCAGCTGTGAAAAAATCAAACTTGTAAGTCACCACGATCCAAACATATGACTACTACTACCACTGCTACTACTATGTATATTTGTATGAAATTTTGCGTGGATGAGGCGTGTGTTAGACATGGTGCGGCCTTTAGAATGAATACCCACTCTATGTTCGATACCCACGATAAAAAATATGCCGCGTCCACACAAAAACTTGCGGAGCATTCTCAGTTCTTGTGACGATTGTCGACACGAGACGCAGTGGGTCGGCGCCGCGCACCTGCCGCTAACAGGACACCTGCTGGCTAAGTTTCGCACTTTGTATACGTTTGAAGTAATGTACTTAGTGTGTTTTGAATGTGTCTGTGTTGTGGTCGTTGTTGCGATTACTAGACACATGTGACCTATGGGTATTTTAGGCTTTGATGTCTTATTTGATATTTCACCATTGGTAGTCCATTTGACTTCCATGTTTTTAAACAACAAAATTGGAAAACAAGCAGGCAGCAATCTGATGGTAAATAGCTGAAGTCGCATATATAGTACATGTATGTAGTTCCTATAAGATTGCAAGTTTTTTTATACAACTTAGTTAGGAAACAAGCAAAATGCCCACCTGATGGTAGGTGAGTAGTAACCAGTCACCTATAATACACGTGGCTCTTGTGAGATTCGCAGCAAAACTGCAACCCGCACATGAACCACAGCTTTAAATGAGTTTATAGTTCATAAATTGTGTTCTAACCAATATTTTACTTTGCATAAGCCCTCTTCTGCAAACTTATTCACAGCTGCCAAGTTTCTTCGGTGAGCCGGTATAAAATATACCAAAAATCTAATATATAAAATTCTCATGTCACAGTGTTTGTTACCGAACTCCTCCGAAACGGTTTGACCGATTTTTATATTCGGTAGTTCTGATAATAGGTTGTAAACTATTTTTTATACCCCTAGGTGATATTTTTTTGGACAATTATTATGGCGAAAATCAGTTTGCAGGTACAGCTATACATTACAATATAAATTAGAATTAAAAACAGACTTCAAATATCACATTTCTATTTTTAAAGCCGGTGCCAAGCAATGATCTTCTGGAAAGTCCGAAAAAATGTAACCAATTAATATCCTTAGTTAAAATTTGGCACCAAGATAATTTTTATTACATTTCAAGCATAGAAAACTAAAAATAACACAGTTACGGTATCGATTTATTTGTAACCGACAGTCAGATTGATACAGAACTAGAACGGTCTTTTATTATTCATAGTTCTGCGTTCGCTACTCCTTTTGTGGTCGATGTAAGCGTGATTTATTGAGTGAAGGAACATCACAGCAAGAGGCGTTTTCCCGAATCGCAATATCGATATAAGAATTATATCCCAAATCCCGCTCGGACAAGGGCTGGGCTGCAAGGGACGAACCTCCCGTCTTTTCGCGACAGCAAAAATCGGATGACTGAAATAACAACAGTCATGTAAACGGCATATTTGAGACTCCGCTCAATGCTAGGGGACAAAGTGAGTAATAAATTACGCTTGTGAATTCCTCTTTACAGTTTCAATCATAGGCGAAGAATAATATTCTATTTTAAGATGTTTTCTTTGGATCATGCGTTTCTTATAATATTGATGAAATCCAATTCAATTGTTAGTATAATACGTTAACAACAGTAACTAAATTGAGCTCTTAAGCTATCTTTTCGACAGACACTTTAAATGTGTACTTTTAGATTAAATCGGATATAAATTTTGACCCAATTCTAAGTAAGCAGTTATTTTGATTGAAAATAGAGAAGTTTCATAATTTCTTGTAATTGGTATAAACCGAAAATAGTTAATCGGCTAACGTAGGTAAAACTCAACGTACAGTTAAAATCTCATACGACATAGTATTTCAGTGTAAAAGACTTTTATAATATTTATAGAGTAGTAAGATCTATACCATAAAATCATTGCTCGGGGATAGAAAAAAGAACTTAAAAAATGTGCAGTTATCCTCCCAACGTCTAAACGACGTCTATAAAGCTAACAGCGGAAGTTGGACGTCGCAAGTTTTATCGTGTTACAGTTATTGGTTGTGAATCTCCAAAGATCGCGCAAAGTTGGTGGCTTCGCGATGTGGCCTGCAGGAGGAGGGAATAAACGAATAGAGCCACTTGCAGTAATAAAATCAGAAGTTGCGGCAACTTATAACGAACGCTTGTGGGGTCGCTCTCATTTTGTTTTACGCGCGGGATATCTATTGCTTTTAGCTTAGTCAGATTTTGATGAAAACTTAAGAGAAAAAGTTACCAATTTTTTATTAGACTAGAACATAATGTTGTATCATATTGTTGTTAATGTATGAGTAAAAAGAAACAAAGTAATACAATACCTAGATATTTATGTAAAACTAGTTGTGCCCGCGAACTACGTTTCGCCTTAATTTATTTTTCCCCGACATCTTCAACAAATATCGTTAATGTACACAGAAATAAATACAAAAACTTAACAAATTATATACTAAAACCTTTTTCAAGAATCACGCTGTCGAGTGGTGAAAACCGCTTGAAAATTGTTTTTGAGTTTATCGCGAACAGACAGACAGACAGACGCGGCGGGGGACTTTGTTTTATAATATGTAAGGATTATACACCCATGCTTAAAAAAACACGCAGAAGAGAATAATTGATTGAAGCCTTTACAAGTAGGTCAAATAATTTGTTTTTTTTAACTCATATTGGTTAGTGTTTGATCTGAAATACAATATTAAATCTATATTAATATTATAATGCTGAAGAGTTTATTTGATTGTTATTGTTTGGTTGAACGCGGTAATCTCAGGAACTACTAATTCAAATTGAAAAATTATTGTTGTGTTGGATAGTACATTTATCGAGGAAGGCTATAGACTGTACAACATCACGCTATGTCTAACAGGAGCTGAACATCAATGAAAAATGTCACAAAAACGGGAAAAAATATATGACGAAACGTAGTTCGCGCGGGCACAGCTATAGTATTATCTACAAAGCGATAGGTTGTAATGCATGGAAAGAATATGTCAACGGACGCTGCTCAATCACGTGAAAAGTTGAGCGGTTTATTCTAATGCACTTTCAAACTGCACTTGTAGGTATTTGCGGCAAGAAATCGGTGTCGTTAGCTGCACCGAGTCCAGCAAACAAAAGGAAAACTCCGCGAACGAAGCTGGACTGCGTGAGCGAATCAATTAAAAAGTTTCTGACAGCTAACTACTGAACTTCGACATTTTTGAAGTGAGAACTTCTTTAGCGGCGTTGTACACTTTTTTTGTAATGGGTAAAAAATGATAAACTCGCGTCAGGATACGTGACACTGATCGAAAATTCGTAAGACCAATTAAAATTGAAATGGCCGCAGGAACTGTCGAGGTGCGGTGAGGGGTTCACGTAAGCCGGCCTGAACAATAGCGGCTGGCAAAAGTACTGGAAGTCACACGTCACTTGAGACAGTTTTAATCAATTTATTTACTTTGTTAGGAAAAATCTAAATTGTGCTTTTATTTGATTTTGTTGTAAATATTAATTAGGTAAGTTAGTATAAATTAAATATTATTTATTTGTTATAAAATTACGTTTTTAAGTAGTATATTAATGTCTGTTTTGATTATATTTTTAATTTAATTGTAAATATTTTGATTCATTATTACTAGTTATATAATTATGTACGCACAACGTTACAACAGGAAGTTGATTTTTCTGAGGGATAAACTTTTTAATGTAATATAAATTGTCATGTTTGTGTACGATAGCGCTATAAATAAATATTGTATTCTACCACATAAAAGATAGTACTTTTATTCTGATAATTAAAGTAATTCGTGCAAAATTATTCCATAATCATTCCAAAATATCCAAAATGCACAACGTTAATACTTAAGTTTTCACTTCTGCCGGCACTCCCGGAGTGCAAACCGTAATTTTTCTATAGACTTGTGATTGCTGACTGCTGAGATATTGGTTATAGGTTTGGTCAGCGTTACGATTGCTAAAGTTTACCTATAAGCGGTCTTGGTTAATATCTTGATGGGTGACCAAACATGTGAAACATTTGAAGTTCTGAAAAATGACTAATGACTTAATCAATATAAGAAAAAAAATCAGCTCGAGCAGGATTCGAACATTGTGCCTTCAACATATACCGTATACCTAGACGCAATGCTGATGCACTTCTTACGCAATGCTAATGGAAGTCCTGTGGCTCATCGTGAATGAATGAATAAAATATTAAAAAGTTTATTGTTAGCAAAAGACGCTTCTTCGTAATTTTGTACAAATGGAAAAGAAATTACTAAAAGGCGACTTTCTTGCCTAGGCGGCATATAGGTAGAGGAAAGTCGATTTTTGAAATGCGTGATAATGACGGAATAAATAAAATGATAATATAAAACATAATGCTTTCTCAGCTTGATCATATTAGGCGCATTCCAGATAAGCACGGATTTGCAAAATTTTCGACATTTTTAGCATTAACGCTTGTTATCGTTGTTTTGCGCCTTTGGTGTTAACTTTTCGTGTTGATTTCGTGTGTTCCATTGAAACATTTTGTGCAACGAAAAGCTAATAGATGGATCCTCTGATACCACTTTTTGACAGCTTTCAAATTTGACATTTGGACTCTTTTTTCACGAATCAAAAAGATTTTACATCGGATTTTAAAAAAATAAATAGAAATATATTTATAGTTTTAGCCGATTCTGATTTGTATTATTTGAAATATTAAGTTACTGGACAAAAAGTTACTGGAAAAATCAATTCCTACCGTTTCATTTGTAACGATTAGCGCGGCTAAAAATGTCAACATTTCTTATAAGAAACGCAAAACGAGGCTAATATCAGATGTCAGCCAGCACCAGCAAAGTGGTGATGCTTATCTGGAACACAGCTATTGGTAAACCATCCTATCAGACTACTGAGGGGCAACCACACTACTTACAATATTTTAACCAAATCAGAAACGTTTTTTGACAGCACCTTGACAGCTGTCAGCTGTTAAAACATGGGAAAGGTAACTATTTGGTTTTGGTTAAAACTATCGTTATTAAGAGAGTAACACCCATATGCACAGTCGGTTCCTCGAAATTTCCTCCACTCGACTGTGACTCGACTCAACCTCAAGGATAAAATCGGTATGCAGAAATGACAAAACTATCCTCGACTTGAGCAAATTCCTCAGTCGAGTCGAGTAATCAACTGTCAAACTCAAGGTACGTCGCGATCTAACTTGAGTTGAGAACCGCCTCAATCTTATAAAACACCGTCGCGAGTTCCTCGAACGTGAGAATAGTCTCCCCAATAACGCGACGAAGGTGAGTCTTGGCGGCCTTTACAACAGATTAAAAAATCCCTCCCTAGTGAGGGCAAGACGGCGGGGAGTATCGCCATGTTACCCCCCTACGGGAGAGTGTAGATCCGATCTTTATATTATTTTTATCTAAAAATTCACAAACTTCTCTTATATGTCTATCAGTGCCCTTGAAGTTCGTCCCACAATCGGACCGAATTAGAGATGGCAGTCCCCGGCGGGAGACAAATCTGCCTAACGCGGCTAAGAAAGCGTAAATGGTGAGTGCACTTACCACCTCCAAATAAACGGCTTTAGTGGCCAAACAAACAAACACACACAGGTAAGCCTTTTCAGTCCTTGCATTACGGAGTCACGAATTCGCGATGTTTTTATAGTGAATGGTCCCGCAAAATCAGTTCAGTTAACACGATCAGCAGGCAAATCACCCATTTGGGGTTGCATCGTCTCGGGGCGTAAACGATAGCAGGGCAGACATCGAAAAATGACAGATCGGATTATTCTTCGCGCTGACAAAATTCAAAACTCCCGTTGGAGGAGCGCGGTTAATGCATTACATCTGGCATGAGCATTCTTCACATGGCGATCAATGATCAACAATCGCACCAATGGGGAGCAACAGAGGATGACGTGATCTATAAGGCAAGTTAGAGTGCCTCAATCGACCTCCTACACGCAACAATCCCTTATCATCCAGAAAGGGAGTCAAACGCACCAAGGGTCCCTTTAATTTGGACGTCTCGTTACGGAAAATCTTTAGTTCCGGTTCAAACGCTCTAGACTGGGTCATACGCACCCAATGCAAAAGAGCATCTTGGCGCTCCTGCGGAGAGAGGACCGGACACAAATTTTTGTCCTGAGGCCGGCGACAATTTCGAATATATCTTCCTATCCAAGCGGTCACGCCGAGCAACTTGTCCAGAGAACTATAGCGGTCTAATAAAAATTCCCGTTCTGGAGCCGCCATAGTCTCGACAGCGTGAACGCGCAAGCCCGGATTTGGTGCCTTTACCACATCTGGTGTGGAAGGCCAAGACGGCTGTAACAACTATTCGGGACCCCACTACAAAGTGTGGTCAATAAGCTGAGGGGCTTCCCTGCCACGTGATGCACAGTCAGCAAGGTTCATTTCACCTGGCACGTGGCGCCAAATCAACGGGGCCTTCGAGGCCTGTATTTGGGATACCCTATTGGCCACAAATATCTCCAGGGAGTGGATGGGGTTCTTAAGCCAACACAGGACGACCTGATTGTCGGACCAAGCAAAGAGCGACTCAAAGTCCACACTACGTCCCAGGGTGTCAACAACGTGGTTCATCAAACGAACCAGAAGAGTAGCTCCAGACAATTCTAACTTCGGAATCGTTAATCGAGTCCGAAGCGGAGCAACTTACTCTTAGCAATTAGAAAATGGAGCTTAACAGCTCCTTTAACATCGATCGTCCGGATATACACGACGGCTGCGTATCCACTCTCAGACGCGTCACAAAAGCCATGAAGGCTGGCCGTAAACCGTCCCTTAGGCAATATATGTCTAGGGATACTAACACGGTTAATGTCCGGGAGAGACGACATGAAGGACTCCCAATCTCACAGCAACCGGCCCGAGAGGGGCTCATCCCACGTCACTTCGGCTGACCAAAGTTCCTGTAGGAAGCACTTCATCCAAAACACTACAGGACTAATCCAGCCATTTGGGTCAAAGGTACGAGCTACTGTAGACAAAACCAACCGTTTCGTCCAGACCTTCGGGTTTGGCAGCTCCAATCGATAGGTGAACGTGTCCTGGACAGGTCTGTATTGCACTCCCAAAACAGACAGTAAGTCTGGAGTGCTGGCATTCTCAAAGATATGAGGCTCCTGCTGGTGGTCGTATGGCAGATCACACAAAAGCTGAGGTGAGTTGGACATCAGCCGCCCCGAGCGGAGGCGACCTGTATTGTTCTGGTAGAACAACTCACACTCCTCTTCTAAGGGGTTCACTCGCTTAACGGTAGGTGGCTCTTCCACCTCCCAAAACCGTTGAAGGACATCCGATAAGGTGGAGCCAACAGTTATGTAACTGTCCACCGATGGAGATGGTGGGTTATACCTAACTGGTCCCAACACTATAAACCCAAGCGATGTAGATAAGGCTACCAGCCCACCCTTCTTTAACTCTCTCCTCTTCCCACAAAACACGTGGCCTAGAACATCGGCACCGAGCAATAAGTGAATCGAACCGGTTCGGTGGAAGGAAGGGTCAACCAAGGTCAGTCCTGATGTCATATCAACGACAGCGCGCGAAACGTGCTGTTGCGGAAGCTGACCAACAACCTTCTCAAAAACAATCGCGGTAGCGCCAATTTTGGGCGCTGAAGAGAAGTGGGGGGAGAAGGAGAACAAAACCTGACCGATCGGATCCGGGATCCGCAGGTCTCCTCAAAGCTTGATAACAGCGCTTTCCTCGTTATTTCAGAGGCTATTTCAAGTTTTATTAGCATAATGAATAATTTCCATGATTTTATTGACTACCTTTATGAAGACATGTACCAATATCGTCATATAAAGCGGTATTTACGGGATGCAGCAAATCCGCTGGAATATTTTGACGATGTGGAATCCCAAAGAAGATTTCGATTTAGAAAAGAAACAATAATAAATGTTCTCTTGCCACTTTTAAATTTAACACAGAGTGCCAATAACCGAGGTCTTCCAATACCGCCTCTGTTGCAGCTTCTCATAGCGGTGAGATTTTATGCGGCACTCGACAGTTGAGTTAAATGACAATGACATACTCGTACATAAACCATAAACATATTCTCCACAGTTTGCCAAAATAATTATAAGAAATTTAATGACGTCATTCCTTCACTCAACCTCAACTCGACCTTACTGGAGGTTCCTCACTGGAGGGTAAAGCCGTAACTGAACATACTGATTTCAAGAGTGTTTTCAAGATTTCCTTGAGGTGATCTCGACTAAGGTCGAGTGGAAGAAATCTCGAGGAAACTACTCTGCATATGGGTGTAAGTAATTGAGATAAGGCCCTGTAAGACAAATACAGTCATATATAAATTCTCATTTCTTATATACGAAAATGAAACTGAGATAATTTTTTCGACAGGAGGTAAACTTCCCAGGTCAAGTCTTTTTTTATAACGAATTTTATTAAAATTGATTTGTCAAAACGTGGCAGGCAGACATAATTACTTCGCATTATATGCGAGCTTTCAACAATGATTATAAGTAGATTCTAATATTGGTTTCAATTGTAACCATTGTTATTGTGACTGTAAAATAAAACAATCAAAAAGATTTTCTTTCAACTTTCAGTCTAAGATAGTTCTAGATTTAACGGTATTCTCGTATCTAGAATTCTCCCATTGCGAAGAAAGACTTCCGTTTTGTAAAAGAAAAGTGACATTGACATTTATGAAAAAAGACAATTCGTTTTTACATTAGACTGTGTTTCTGTCTTAAAAAATGTCTTGTGTCATGTCGTGGTCTAATTATTGTTTGTAATAAATCTAAATTTATCCTGATTATTAATATATATATATATTTTTTTTTATGTAAGGCCCGGCAAATGACCTCCTCCCGCCTGATGTTAAGCGGTGAAAGAGGCCCAAATGAGTTGACAGATAGAGTAGGGACGACATCCACTATTCTACCTGCCCGCCCCTTGCCGGCCTAAAAGATGCTTTTTCACACCTCTTTTGAAGGAACCCATGTTGTAGGATGGAGGAAATTCTTGTAAGAATTTATTTGCTGTGTCAAATATATATGTTATAGATTTAAATGTATAATGTACACTGACACATCTAATCTTGTAATGGAAGTTGAACACAATTTTTACTTTTGAGTTCTGCTTCCAATTGACGACTCTGTAACAATACAGGGAGAAAAAAATAGCCCTTGCTGGTTTTCTTGCTGGTTCTTTCCAGTACAAGGTCTCCCGCCGTAGACTTGTGAACCAATGGCGTAGCTTCTTTGACGTTCAAAAGTGATTGTAAAATCCCAATTGAATAAAGGATATTGAATTTGAAATAAAACTGTTACAAGGCAAATCAGTTTTTATTTCACCGAACTTCGTCGACTGCATCGAACCCAAAAACCACGGAGCGGAGTTGGAATTGTTTCTCAAGAAGCGCATTGGAAGCCCTGCTCTCCTCAACATTACCAAGCTAATAAAAAATTCCGACACAGAAGCCGCTCCTTTATTGTTCAACGCAATATCATTCACAATCACTTTCAAATTGACAACTCAAAACTTCCATCGCCGCCGCCGCCTTGTCTTGCAGACGCCAGATTACAGAATACGGGGCCGGTTAAACAGTACAGGGGCTCTCGCAAGTTCAAAATTACCATAGGTTACTTACATTTTTACTAACAACAATTAAAAAAAAATATGCGACAATTTATATTATTGAATAGGTATCTAAATATAGGTAAGTACTATTAGATGTAAACAACAAAAACCCTACAATTAACATCACATTGTTTACATATAATAAAAAAATAGAAATTCACCCTGTTATATAAATCAATAATTCAAAATTACATGGTTCCTTACAGATTTCTACGTTTTGAGTAAAGTCGCGCTCATTTTAAAACGAACAATTGAAAAATAAGGTCCTGTGCCTTTACCAAGATCCTTGGAGTGAGGTTTTAAAAGAGACATCGCTATTATAGCGAATAACACTATCTCGCTCATTGCGGAGTCAAAAATGTTTTTGGCTATCATGGTAAGGGGGTTGATCGAACGAAGAAGCGAAGCGAAGAAGCCTTAGCTAAGCAAATAAACTCCATACATTTAGTTAAGCAAAACGAGACTGTTTGTCATTGAAACAAATAATCTGAGCTGAGGACATCGTTAGGATAAACGTCGAGATGAATATGATGATCATATACTTAAGTCCTTTAACGGCCAGCGAATCACCAGGGACTCCTCCGTTGATTATGAGGAATATGAGGACGCACTGCCGGCAAGTGAGCCTGTCTTGAGTCCCGTGAAGTTCCGAGTGCTGTACTGTCTACTTTTAGAAGACTAAAAGTATCTACTAGCTATCTTAGCATTTGTATTGCACTTATCATTAGGTGGGAATTGGGGGATGGAGTGATTAATGCAGACTACATTAGCCGTCAGTAGCGCTGTGGATTTGGCACTTGCCTTCCAATCGGGAGGTCCGGAGTTCGAGACCGCATATACCAATGTGATTTTCGAATTTCATATGTACATTTGTCAATCAATCAATCAATCAAATCATTTATTTGCTATAAATAGGGTTACATTGTGTTCTTAGTTATATAATGAGTTCTAACCTATTTAGCAGATAACAATATCAGCATGCAAATGTAGGACATTTTATTAAATTAATCAGTAACCCATCGATTATAAAGAATCGCAATTAGCTCTAACAATTTACTTATAATTTCTGTTTCATGTAGGTACCTTAATTTATCTTGTCTTATCAAATTAAATTAAGTCCGTATAAATTGATTTTCAACACACTTCCTCATAAAGTGGCTCTAATCCCATGGCAATTAGGCACATAATGACACCTATAATCAAACTGTGACTTTTTCATTACTATTATTCACGAGTGAGTAATAGTTTTTTTTTAATATTATTGGTTGAGTTACGCTTACACTTGCGCTAAAATGCTATCCGCGAAAAGCCCAAAAAAAAGAAACCTCATTTTTTAGTCTATGGCCGATGCGCGCGCATAGGAAAACTGATTAATTTTTCCCGCCATTACGAAATTTATTAGTCTATGGCCGATGCGCGCGCATAGGAAAACTGATTAATTTTTCCCGCCATTACGAAACATTTTTCACAACTCGTCTCGTTTTCTCTTTTGAAGTTATTTAGTTAGTTATTAATTAAGATGTCTGCAAATACAATTTATGAAGAAAATGATTTATGTTGTACACCGCCCGATATAAGATGTGAAGCCCAGAACGTTATGGAAAGTTTACTACCAGAAAACTCAAAGGAAAAATATCTATTAGCGTACCAAAATTTCATACAATGGCAGAACAACAAGAATACGCAGTCTTTTTCAGAAAATGTGTTCATGGCGTACTTTAAAGAATTATCTTCTAAGTACAAACCTAGCTCTTTGTGGTGTATTTACTCAATGTTAAAAAGTACAGTCCGAACAAAGAATGGAGTGGACTTAAAAACATACTCGAATTTGTCAGCTTATCTAAAGAGACTATCTGATGGATTTAGAAGCAAAAAATCAAAGGTTTTATCATCTGATGATATTGAAAAATTTATTAAAGATAACCAATATTTGGCTACAAAGGTTAGTTAAATTAATTTTAATTAAATATTTAATAGCAGCTTGTGTTGTGTGTTGACCTTAATTATTGTTTCTTTTGTTTCAGGTTGCTTTAATATTTGGTGTAACTGGTGCCTGTAGGATACAAGAATTAACAAATATAACTGTAAAAGATATAGAGAACCATGGCCAGATGCTTTTAGTGAAGATACCTATCACGAAAAATAAAATACCTAGGTCATTCACCATACACGGTCCATTCTATGATATTGTTAAGAAGTATGAAAGTTTGCGTTCGCCAAAAACAAAAAATGACCGTTTCTTTCTAAATTACCAGAATGGTAAATGTACCTGTCAGCCTATAGGTATAAACAAATTTGGTTCTATGCCTAAAGAAATCGCTAAGTTTTTGGGTTTAGTAGATGCTGAGAGCTACACTGGAGTCCAGTGACTGGACATAGTTTCAGAAGAACTTCAGCTACATTGCTGGCAAATGTAGGAGCTGATATAATGACTTTGAAGCGACATGGCGGGTGGCGATCTAGCAATGTAGCAGAATCATACGTAGAAGATTCCATACAAAACAAGAAGGAAATTTGAGCAAAAATCACAAAAAGAATTAAACTTGATTCTGAGACGCATCCTACTGGCGAAATACCAAGTACGTCCAATGATTGGATTTCACCTACCTACACGAATAAATGAACCATCACAAATAACAATAGAACATGAAAGTATTTCAATAAATAATCTATCTGATGAGATCGCTATGTCATCAAAAATAGTTAATAATAATTTTACTAACTGCACATTTACTAATTGTTTCTCTAAGTAAACTTTTTATCTACTATGTAAAATGGTTTTTTATTTAAGTATTGTTTTATTCAGAAGTATGTTGAAAAACGTTGTATGATACACGTGTGTATTGATGGTTACCGTCCTCGGCTTCTTAAGACCCTCGCCTTACGGCTCGGGCCTCAATGCGCCTCAGCGGTAATCACCAACATTACACACTTGTACCATAATGTACTATAATCTAGCCTAGTCTTGTTTAGCTCAATCTAGCCTAGTCTCTCTAGTTAGATTAGGATTTATATAACTAAAAATTTAATTTGTTTCATTAATTTATTTAAAATCTAACCAATGTTATTTTCATTATTTTATTTTAATTCAATTGTATTTATTTTATTTCAAATTTATTTAATTCTAGCCTAATCTCTCTAGTTAGATTAAGATTTATATAACTAATTTAATTTATTTAATATTAATTAATTTAAAATTTAACCAATGTCATTTTAATAATTTTATTTAAATTCGATTTATTTATTTTATTTCAAATTTATTTGATTCACTTCAATTCATATTATATTTGTGTGCTAAGAATTCCTCAACAGAATAAAATGTTTTCTGTAAGAGCCATTTACGTAAATGTCTGGCAAACATAATAAACGGTTGTTGCTTTAAGTTTTCAGGTATTTTATTAAAAAATTTAATACCCATTGCGTAGTTGTTTGTCTGTCTGTCTGTTGTCTGAAGCTATTACGGTGAAGGAAAACATCGTGAGGCAACCTGCATACATCTTCGAAGAAATTCAATGGTGTATATGAAATCAATCAATAAACTGGGCCAGCATGGTAGACTAAGGCCTAATCACTCTAACATAGTGTAGGCTGGAGCCCTCGGTGGGGAGTATGATAATATGAGCTGTGCTGATGATGATGATGAACATTAATGCAGCTGTAGTCCTAGCATTCATAGAGTCACTATCGACTCAACTCGGCTCAGACTAAATTCTACATAGCAGGTAGATAGATACCTTATCAAACAAAGAATGTTCATATCGCCGGCCCTCAGTGAAAAATTACTTCTCTCAATTGCCTATAGATTAAATAACGCGCAGAAGCGACAGCGCGGTGCAAAACGCAATCCAAGTCAAGCAATTTCCAGCCGTTATTTATCGAGGCTACCTTTTCAATATGTTCAGAATGATACATGTTTATTTTAGACCTATCGCATGCCGAAAGGCTTCCAAATATGCGGGAGAAAAATGTTTGAATTATCCACCGCTAACATGAATAATGACAACAAAAAGGCTTTGTTGGTTGTGATATTTTCCGTGTAGGAAATTCGATGTTTTAGAGAGTAGTTACCTATTTCGTATATATAATACCTATTGTTGTTAATTAGACTATGTACCAGCGAAAGATATCAATGGTTGAGCGATCAAAGGACGTGAAGCGACTTCCCCAGGAAGGTGCAGCGATGCATACTCGTGAATGTAATGAATTTTGCGACTGTGCACGATTCCTCGAATATGAGCGTCTAGGACACTTTAGTTTGCACTAGCTACGGCTCGTGGATTTGCCCGCGTACGTATCGAACCCACCGGATTTTTTAAATAAAAATGTGTTAAGCTGGGGCCTACTATACACTGTGTAACAAAAACCCTGTGAACCCTTTTAGGATCATGTTCAGAATCGATGTATAAAATATATGTCGTCATGAAAAATTATGTCGTCAAGAAAATAAAAAAGAATAGGGTGCTCGGTGATCCCTACCACGATCGCTTAAGCACTATCAAAAACGCAGTGAGAGCGAGATAGCGCTATTCCAGCGTATAGTGGTTGGTGTCTCTGATTCAATATTGTTTTAAGCATGCTCTTGCGATCATGGAATGGCCGCTGGTGTAGTAGGAGGCACGGCAGTGCCCCCGCCAAGTCGAACAAAAAGGCATAGCCGTACCACAGTTTAAATTAAACTGTGGCCGTACTATCTTTTTATCGAAGCCATTCAGGACATTTTCGACTACCTGCAACTTTATTGTGGGTAAACCTACAATTCTGAATTTTAAGTTACCAAGAAGGCAGCATGACTAGATGATATATTCCCGAATCGCATTCAAATTTGGACATTTCATGTAGCTTAAGAAATATACCTAATTTGTAGAAGTTCCTTAGCTTTGTCACTCACTTATGCTACGGCCGCACCTTTTTTTTAACGAGGGGAATGCGTTTGCGCACCTTCCAAGCCCCCGCAGGGGCAAGGGTGTGTGGGACTCCGCAGCGAGCGACTACCCACTAAACCCCTCGATATGCCCTCTTTGGCGCCTGGAGCAGCCACGTCTAAAGGACGCGCCGCTGCCGAACGAGGTCGTGGGAACCCTTACGGACCGACCATAACCCCGTCCGCGGCACCTTCCCACCAATGCCGGGCCCCTCACGCCCTCTCCAAGATGGAGATGGAGAGGAGTTCCCGGGGCATACTCCGGGTGGTAGTTTTTTACTGTGGTTTTCTTCCACGCGGCCCAACGCTCAGTGCGCCAGGCCCCCGGCCCCGCTCAGTGCGGGGTAACGGGCTTGCCCGACGGCAGACCCCACTGGATCTACCGCCGCGCACACGAGCTGAAGCTCAGCGGTGCCAAAGCGCCGACCCACCGCAAAAGCGGCCACGGTGGCCACACGAGGTGGCTCGCCGAGTAGCATTCGGCCATCCCACGCCCCCCTCATGGGGGCCGCACAAGTGTGCCGAAGCCACACAGTGATCGGATCAGCCTCAGTCCTTGGAACAACGACACGTCGAAGCTCAACGAACTTGCACCGACTAGGAACAACGACATGCCGAAGCTCAACAAGGACCCGCACCAACCCGACCAAAGGGGAAACGGCACAAGGCGCAACGCGCCATGACCTGCAAGCGGGTCCCCAGGCGACACACAACCCCATCTTCAAAAAGAAGGGGAGGTGACGCCCCACATGGCCACGTGAAGTGGCCCGTCATGTTAAACCCGACCACACCACGCCCCCTCCACGGGGCAGCTGTCAGACTCTTAGCCCGCGGCAGAAAATCTGCCGGGTTGCCCAGGGTGCACCACGAGGAGGTGTTCTGACATCGCACCCCATGCTACGGCCGCACCTGGGCCTATCGTCACGAAGTACGTCACGGCATTTAGTGAATTATTTAAATAAAATATTAAATAAAGGATTTATAATATTTTAATTTCTTATTGTTACACATACAAAAAATGGTTTATTGGACCCACTTATGTATTAGTTTTAACTACCTAATATTTACCTACCACGCTAATTTTTTAATTCCATCTTAATTCCACGAACCTTAAGCGAAAAAATAAAACCGACTCCAAAACCACCAAAAAGTCATAAATAATATAAGATTGCATAAAACATCTCAGTTTCATATTGAAGTTGGTGCCAAATTTTAAGTAACTATATTAAAATTGGTTCTTATTTTTTAAGACTTTCCAATTGATCATTGCTTGGCACAGACTTGAATATAAAACTGTGATGTGATGTTGTATTCTTATATTATTTATAACTAGTTTTTGAAGTCGGTTTTATTTTTAAATTTTTATTCAAACTTTCTAGTAAATTTAATACATGCGTATAAGAATTTGAGCCAAGGCAATACACCAGAATAACTTAAAATAAAACGTTTTTCGCTCTAAAAAGTATTGAAAAAAATATTCCCAAGCTCCTTACCTACCAGAAATCTTCCATCGTCAGCTCAGTAACATGATATGATGACTATCAGATGCAAATACTTGAATACCTTCAGAAAAAAAACACGAAACACGTTGGACGTGCCTATGAAATTTTAGGGATTCTCTCGATTTCTCAGGAATGCCATCAACCATCATCAGATTATGACTTGGTGGCGATGAGACCACCGCCGAAGTATACTCATTTGATTACAAAAAAAATTGAAAATCGGCCCACAAATGGCGGAGTAATCGGCGAACATACATAAAAAATAATAGATACAGTCGAATACTACTCGTATAGGGATATTTTTTCTTTTTACCTCAAAAAAAACTAATTACGACAACGAAATGAACACATAAAGAGTTAAAAGAAATGTCAAATTGTGCACGGTAATATAACCGTTGTCAGGGAAATAATTTGTTTGTATTAAACAAAGAACCTTACAATGTAGACGTTAGTGGCTAATGTGTCGTAATTCAATTCACTTCACGATGCGCAGAGATATGAAAACAAAGAATAAGAAAACGTTGACAGAAGTGGCACTGTGTATAATCGTATTTCTTTATCGTACTACGTACTAATCAACTATGACTACAACAGTCGTAGTTGATTGGTGGCTTTGGGATTACACGAAATGACACTGTTAAATTGTTTTTTTATTGTTACTAGATTTGGTGTCTAGTTAAATGGCCTAGGACAGACAATAGAAGAAATAAAAAATAATAGAAAACTTAAAGAGCCCCTGTCGTTGTATTGATTATAGAACACAACTCAAATGTCGTAAGAGATAGGCAATAGAAGACAAAAAACTGAATATAAATATATTGTGCTAATTACAACAATGTAGCAAAATCTACCGAGCACAATATACGAATTAACTACTTATTTAGTTACAAAATAACCTTTTTTAATGTATGATAATAATATTAGTTTAGACATCGACCTCTCATAATCTAGAGTGCACACAGTGTATCATTGTAAATATCAAACTCCAAACAGTCAATATAAATTTGCAATATATTAATTCAGCCTTAATTTTCCAATTCCCTAACAATGACTTGTGACCATCATTTCATATGACCTCAATATTGTAAGGAGAGGCGGGTGATCTGAGAATAACATGATGTGTACTTCTCGGTCTCCTGTCTCTCGATCCTATTGTACTGTTGTTTAGTGTATACTATACTTTGTGAGAGGAATAAACGCATTAT
The DNA here is from genome assembly GCA_963935595.1 of Schoenobius gigantellus. NCBI lineage: Eukaryota > Metazoa > Arthropoda > Insecta > Lepidoptera > Crambidae > Schoenobius > Schoenobius gigantellus. Next base: position 29,022,516 of record OZ012554.1, read on the forward strand.
TATTATTATTATTATTATATTCAAATTTAAAACATGAAGTCAGTCAAGTTCAAGTATGGCACTGAGTGTTGTTTACAAGTTAAAAACACGTGGTTAACGGATGTTGTTTTGATCGCATCTATTTGAAAAATATTAAGTAGTGGGGTATAAGTAAAACCGACCTGCTCGTTCAGCAATGTAAGCGAACTATCTCTGTTGTGTTTTGAAATTTCTAATTGTTACAACACAGACAGTTTTAGTGTTGGAAATAGTATATCGCACAGTCCTCCTGACTCCCCCTGAAGCTGAAGCCTCTCTGGCTTCAACTTCCGCCGCCGCCCCGTCGGCCCCTTCCTCCGCTGCAATTCCGTCCCGAATGGACGTTGTGGCTGAGTCTCCCCGGGAATTATCGAAGCCCAAAAGGCCCTCTACCTGCACCGCCCAGCCGGTAAAGGTAAATCTCCCTCCCCCAGTTTTCTTGCGCGATAAAGCGCAATGGACCCATTCTCTAAGCTGAGCAGAAGATCCCGTATACGAAGGCGGCAGGGCCTCACCGCCTAGTGCGGCACCCGCCTCCTCCTCCGCCGCAGTCGATGACGTCAGGTTTGCCCTTGACTTCATAAATAGCGTTCCCTTTGCCGAGCTTAAGTTATTTGCCGCCAAGCTCAAAAGTGCAGGCACCAAGTTGGAGCGTACCTTCTTTCTCCTCATACAGAAAACTTAGCTATACCGTTGTAATATATCTACAATGACAGATATTAGTCATTAAGTGTTTTTAAAATGTTTTGTAACTCTGCACGCCTGATAGCTATAGGTAAATTATTTATTAGTAGAGTGTTTTGGAATACTCAGAATCAGGTTCCTTCTCATCGGATCTAAGCGCTCGTGAGTAAGTATTACTAATAAAAGTAAAAAAAATCTTAAGGTAAGGAGGGGCGACAGGGCTAAAGAGGATGTATATATAATAAGGAGAGAATATGAGCATTTCGGCGAAGGCGAATGGGCAACCACTTGAGCTTTCTACGAAATTCAGAGACGTGGTCATATTTTCGCAGACCAAATATGAACCGTATGGAAAAGTTTTGAAGTCGCTCAAGCTTATTCAGTTGCTCCTCGGTGATGTCCAAATAACTGACATCAGCGTAATCAAGGATAGGGAGGAGGAGGGATTGCACAAGGGCGATTTTGGTTTGTTTGGATGATTGGGTCCGTGAAAAAAAATGTATGAAGTATTGGAAAATAAATTTTACAATTTCGAATTTTCAATGACATAATATCTTTTATGTGTTGATTCTGAACAAGCTCTTCAAAGGGTTCACATGGTATTTGTCACACACTGTATAGCTCAAAATTTCATTACGTCGTATAAGGTATATATATCTTTTATTTGAGGTCTTTACTTCTTTCCGAAACAACCATTAAGGCAGATAGCGCTTAATTTAGACTTATCGCCCATTTCGGTGTCTAATGTTTCACGACAGTTGATGTTGCCTAACCGACCATTAAGTAAGTGGGCATCACAAAAAATAATTACTATGTACTTGGTTCCATCCAGTCTCCACATTATTTGGGTCTTTAAGATAAAGATTTGATTATTAGTATGAATAGACACCTCTTTTGAGTTATACTAATTATCTGCTTAAGGATCGTAGTAACGTTTAAGAGAAGGCAGATGGCGGTTAGGAACAATTATCATTCGATATGTTTGCTAGATACTTGGTTACGAAAATAGCGTCTATAGTGAGCAATTTATACGATTGACTATTGATCGATTATTCGTTCTCAGTCATATTAGTATCACATACATCACATAATTATATTCCTAACTACAAAACGTATTATTCTAACTACAAAATTGAATTAGAGACACCGCAGATTTACCACTAAAAATTTACCGAATAAATTGCAGAGAATATCAATAGACATAGCAATGTAGTGGAGCTCGCACATCATATCCAACTAAATTGTCCGTCTCATCAGAATCGAGATTCCCTTCCGATTACGTACAATTGTAGTAATGAGGGCCGATTTAATTGTAAAATTACACAATTTAGTTGTTCGGTAGTTGGCCAACTTGAAATTGTAAGTGAGCGGGCTCTTTTGATTACGCTGAAAGAAAAACAATGCTTATCCGTAAACACGGCCGAGCGATACAGGCCGCTGAAGACGGGGATGTCGTGACAACGGCTTGTAATACTTTTCTGCTTCCAGGCTATCCCGCCGGCTTATGCGGCCAGAGATTCGGCGTGTAGAGACATTTACACTAGCGAAGTGACAACTTAACAATGGCTAGGCGGTGCAGTTATTAGCCTTTGGCTCCAAATGCGCCTATCGTCCCGAAGCTTCGTGCTATGACGCGTACATGCAGATGTGACCAGTCATATTCGGCTATCGTCGAGAATATTCGGGCTTCGTGGTAAGCGTTATCGGGCGCGTGGCGGTACATCAAAGGGCTTTAGCGTGCTAACTATTCGCGTTGCGTGGTCACACCTAGCGTTGTTCATTTCGGCGGTTGCTTTCATTGGTTTAAGATGTGTGCGAATGACTTTAGTGAATGAGATAAAATGGAAGATGGACAAACGCATCATATAATTATTAGCACACATGTAGAAAGTAAAGAAATTCGTCGTCTATAATTAAGCGTCTAGTAATTTCGACCATCTTGTATTATTGCACGATTATTGGACGATAGTTCGTGCAAAATGACGAAGCCGCTAATGGGACCTTAGTATACAGGTGATCAATCCAAATGGGTCCACAGTATACAGAATGATCAATCCAAATTAGTCAGTAGGGAGAAGACAGAAACTATGAGAGATAGCGAAATCTGTTCATAAGGAACCATGGCGTCGATTTTAGATTTAATAATAATACACGATAACTTTTTAGCGTACAAAACGTCCGAAAGCTTCGGCACGAATTGATTCGGGACGATAGGCGCATATGGAGCCAAACCTTGTTCCTATTCTTATATTATTTTTAACTTTCCGACTTCAAAAACACTGATGTTTTTGAAGTCGGTTTTTATTTTTTATCAACGTCAGATATGGTCATTGATGGGTGACAAAATATTCTTTTAGAGACTCTACACATTGAGGCGCTCGTATTGGCGACGATTTTCGTAGTGCAAAAGTAAAGAAGACACGGTTAGCGCAGAGGTCGAGTGACCGCCTACTGCGCAACGGGTCGCGGGTTTGATTCCCGTAGGGGACAAATATTTTGTATGACGTACAGAAATTTGTTGTTTGTAACCGCACCCACGACACAGGAGAAAATCCTAGTGTTGGGCGACGTTTAAAAAAAAACCAAAAAAACGGTTATTGTGTTTATGACTCTCCCTATAGAATTTTGTCAGTAAAACCACCTATCCACGGGGTTAAATATTTATACATTTTGTCACACCTTTTACCCATAACGTAGCGTAGGTAACTAAACATAAAACTCTAGTTTCCTCATCTTTCACTAATGCCTAAATAAATTTAACGGTGTAGAAGTGGCGTGCCTACCTATACACCCCTAACATTTATTATAGTACCTGCCAAAAAGAGAAATGTTATTTTTCGTCGTTCGAGCATCACAAAAGCTGCTCCAAAGTATTGTAATACATGGAAAGTATTTTGCCGGAAACGGGTCGTTACCTAACAATCGGGATCTCCCAAATGGAGACACACTCGACAATCCTAATGAGCCGACACAAGATATAGCATTTTACGCGGACTCCTTGATGAGCTCATCAAATGGAAGAGCGTGTTTTTAATTATTATCATCATCATCACAGCTCATATACGTTCCGACCGAGGGGCTCGAGCCTACCCTACTAAGGGTTTTTGACTTCACATACATCTTTGAACTTCTTTGCAGGTGTATGCAGGTTGCCTTACGAGGTTGTCCTTTACCGTAGGAGAGTCGGACAAATGTATATCTGCAATTCTAAAAATGAGAAATGTATAGCAGAATCGAACCTCGGACCTCCCGATTATAAGGCCAATGCCAAGTCCACAGCGCCACCGACGCACAATTTTTAATTACCCCCGCATCAATTAGGTCCTCACCTGGAAACATTATAATATAACATCTCTAACTTCCTCGCTAGAGTTTCCTTTGGGCAAATTGAATATTAAATTTTTGGTAGAGCGAAACGTATCCCTGACGTGAAATAGAAATTCCATCCCTGGATGTTCCCAGAATTTAAAATCTCACTTAGCTTAATGCAATGTGACCGGGGTTCATTAAAAAGACCTTTTTAAATATTCACAAAGAACGTACCGTAATTAGAGCCAAGTGTGAACCAGATTAGATGAATTGATTAATGCCGTACGGTTGGCTTGGAATAAGAAATTTTGAATTTATAGCAACAAGATGTCAGATTAGGTTAATTAGCTCTGTTACGAAAATGTTTTTAGGGCATACCTAGGTAGGGTATTTTGTTTTAAAATATGACCCTCTGAACTGAACTTCGCCAAGGAAAAATTTGCAAAAGAAAAATCAAATTGTATTGATTTATAAACTTTTTAATTTATTTAGCATTTTAACAAAGATAATGTTCGTCGATTGTGAACTTGTCATCTCAATATTATTTTTATGCTGACCATTAAGGATTATAGTCTAGTCCAGTAATTGAGTTAGTTACATTGTAATCAGTTAAAACATGATCATAAACTATTAGTGTACCTTAACCAAATAAATAAAATATAACTTAATTTGAACTGATTGATCTGAAAATTAATTTGATAGTTTTTTATTTGTTAAAAATAATGTACCCACCGACCGCAATAATATGTAATTGAAACTCTAGGTTTTTTTGAAACTATTGCTCCCTTAACCATTGTATTATAACACAAGACTGTGTTTTTCCTTTAATAGATAAATAAAAAAACACCCCCTCATTATACGCTCCGCCATAAAACAAAGCTATCATAATGTACCTAATGCAGAAGCAAACTGCGGATATGAATTCGTAATGGACAGGATCAAATCAAGGACCAACACGGTTCGCCGTTCAGAATTTTCCCTTTGGAGAATAATTAAAAAAAAAACACCGGCCAAGTGCGAGGTGGACTCGCGCACAGAGGGTTCCGTAGCTTATCTAAATATAAAAAATATTAACTACGTTCAATAAGCTCCTTATCGAGCTATAATGTTTAGTGTGATAGTGTAATATAGGTGTAACCATACTAAATAAAAGGAATAGATGGTGTGACATCTATTCCTTTTATTTAGTAGGTATTGTTACACCTATATTGCATTCAAGCTATACATTTACCATACGAGTACAGCCGCTACTATTACGAGTGACATGGTACTAAAATATCCATCTACTTCTGAAGCCGACCGTACATATTTACGGTTTTCCTTGACATGTGTTACAAACCTTGCTTCTTGGCAAATTTCACGATTCTAGGTTAACGGTAAGTACCCTATAGAATTTGATTCCCTTCTGAAATTGAAAAAACGAGAATAAGCGATACAAGTATGATTTTTTTTCCCACCTGCAAAAGAACGTAGACCCCACCCGAATTTTATTTTGATATCTCTACGCGTTCCCGAGAAAAAGGTCTTGACAGACAAACGGACGGACAACAAAGTTATCCTATGAGGGTTCCGTTATTTCTTTTTGAGGTGCGACACCCTAAAAACTCTTCCCGAACAGAAAACACTGGGGCATATCAATTTCATTTCGTTAATGCCTACAAAGGAATCAATCAAACTCTTTGACGTTTTTTTTATTGTGTCGATTTCTCTCTAACATTCAACTTCTGTTCGGCTTAGAAAGAAAATCCATCTTCATTATAATTTTTGCTTTCTTCTCCACCGTCCGTCGGTGAATTGAGGTTAATCCGCGGGATTCTCCGCTTGGAAAGTTTCATTTATTTTGTTTGGTTCAACAAACATGGAACTTGCTTTGTAAAAGAAAAAATACTAAATTAATAGAACAATTCTAGATTTTGTCATCATCATCATCATAGCTCATATACGTCGCCCCCACCGAGGGGCTCGAGCCTACTCTATGTTAGGGTGATTAGGCCTTAGTCGACCACGCTGGCCCAGTGCGGATTGGTCGAATTCACATACACTTCTTCGCAGATGTACTCCTTCACCGGAGCAGCTTCAGACAAATGTACATAAAATTCGAAAAACGAAAAACACATTGGTACATTACGGTCTCCAACCCCGACCTCCTGATTGGAAGAGAAGTGCCGTATCCACAACGCCACCGACGCTTATCTAGACTTTCTAGACTTGGTGTACTAAACTAATGTAAATACCAATTAAAACTAAATTATTGAATTTGTTTATGAAGTTTGGTTTTGATGACAGATGAAAGACCTTCGAATTTATATTACAGCCATTTGAAAAGTGTTAAACTATGAGAAAAAATTCATAGGAATGATCTTGCTTGTGAGCAATTACTATATTGCAGGGCTCCAGTAATCGATTCCACTAATAAATAATATGGGTAAAGTTGTTAACCAAAATTTAGTTTTCAACTTCGCCTCTTTTTTACAAGCTTTTATTTACTTTCACCAGAAGCATTTCTCACAGCTGGGGCCTGACAGCACACCCCATCAGGAGCTTCGGTAGTCCATTTCACACCAGCCAGCCCGGGTAATGGATAGCGCCGAGCGTTAGTCGGGACGCCTAACAAATCTCTATCTTTTTGTTGTACATCCATTGTAAGGGGGGGTTTTCTTGGGAAAATTAATAAGTGGTGGGTTCCCGTGTCCTTCCACTCTCAGGTCTTTTTGAGGTCATTTAACACCTCACGGCTCCTGTAGCCGCTTCGTGCGCTGGGTGGCAACGAAGTTGTCGGGTTAGTTGACCGCCGCCCGATGCTCGGCGTTGACGTTTTACGGCTGGGCTAAGTCTCTCCCTGACCAACCCTCCTCCATTTTCATCCGGGCTTGGGACCGTCAACGGCGGAGTTATCGTTACGGCGGCGATCAGATCGTGAATAAGATCTCAATACGTGCTCACCATCGTATTGGAGCCTGGAATGTTAGAGGCTTAATGAAAACAGGCAAACTCAGCATCGTGGAGAGAGAGATGGAGTGCTACAACCTAAGCGTTCTCGGCCTCAGTGAAACGCATATGCGCGGAAATGGTCACTTCTCTACAACAGCAGGAAACACTTTTTATTTCTCCGAAGCCGAATCCGAGAGCACCCATGGGGTCGGCATTCTGGTTCCACCTAATATTAACAAGTCCGTTCTCGGATATAACCCAGTCTCTGACAGAATCGTGACTCTAAAGCTTAACTACCAAACCATGCATGTTCACATAGTTCAGGTTTATGCACCAACGTCGCAAGCTTCGGACGATGAGATCGAGGGTTTCTACGGGTCGCTAGAGCACACTCTGAACAAAATTCCCAACCGAGACATCACCCTTATTATTGGCGACTTCAATGCTAAGGTTGGAAACACAGCAGATTGTGATTACATCCGTCAACATGTTTGTAAATATGGCTTTTGTGAGAGAAACGATCGAGGAGAGAGGCTGATAAGCTTCTGTGTAGAAAGAAATTTGAATATACTGAATACCAACTTTCAGCACCATCCTAGAAGACTTTATACATGGAAGTCTCCAGGCGACCGATATCGCAACCAAATCGATTATATGCTGGTGAGCTGTCGCTGGAAATCGTCAGTTAGGAACACCAAAACATATCCTGGAGCGGAATGTGGCTCGGATCATAATCTGCTTGTGTCTGAGTTTGCTCTGCGAATGAAGCGACGCAAAGCTCCGCAAACAAAGCTCTTCCATCATGAGATCCCAGAAAGGACAGCTTTTCAAAACGCAGTAGAGATGGAACTCGCCAACAAACCTCCTTCACCAAGAGACGACCCGAATACGCAATGGGCGAATCTGAAAAACCACATGGCTGCTGCTCTAGATGAGGTGAGAACAACTAGGAAACAAGACTGCAAAAAGAAAAGCTACATATCAAAACCTACCTGGGATCTCATACAACAGAGGAAAGATCTGAAAACCAGCGGCCTACAGAATCCAGAAATTGCCCATACATACTCAGGTCTTTGTAAGACTATAGACGCAAGATGTCGGTCAGATAGGAACAATTGTATAGAGAACATTTGTAAGGAGATCGAGGCACACTCCAAAAAACTACAGACTGCAGATCTTCTTAAAAAAGTCCAGCTGCTAGCAAAGCAGTTCAAACCTAAAACTTGGGTAATTGAAGATGCTGACGGTGGGACTCGCAACGGTTTAGTTTCGATTCGGCTGTAATTTATTAGCAGAATAGATCAGCTGCTAGTCTGGGGAGACCGACGGTTAAGCGGCAACCCATCACTACTGGTAGCAACATCGAACATGCGGGCGTGCTACCATAGTTTCATATTTGCAAAAATGCCACAAAAAAAAATTGGGCATAATATCTTCGTAAATGATCCGCGAAAATTTTATTATTTATTAATAAAAATAAGTTGGAGCGTCGTTTTATTAACACGTTGTAAGTGTAATAAGTTTCATCAAAATCAGCTTAGGCGTGAAAGCGTTACAGACAGACATAGTGATTTTTACATTAACTACGGATATAGAACATGGCAGTTTCATTTTACGTACTGCCTTGGATTTGATTTGATGAATTTTTAATAACGATAAAAACCTTGAGTAGGTAGTGTAGGTACATACTATTGTGTGAACGATACAACAGACACGTACACTATGTGATTCTGAATGCAATCTGCTAAAAAATTATACATGCACCCATAAATGAGTCAAAAGTCCTCGGCATGGCCGCGGCGTTGGAGAGTTTGCACAAGTGTTCCGCTCGAATCAACGGCGACGCCAAGCAAACATTAAACGATAAGGTCTCCCACCCACATCTGCTTACATCTGCATTGTATAGCTTTGATATAATGGTCCGGTCAATAAAGATTTCCCTAGGAAGTCCTCAAAAACAGTTACGTATTGATTTTTTACTTAAAAAACAAAATGTAAAAATAATCATCGCAATCGGAGCTGTTTCTGAGGACTTCCAAAGATTGCCTGTTTTATGTATTTATTTACGCGACTAAGAGGATTTTGTACAGGACAGGCATGAGATGGTATTATTTGCAGATGATACTTCTCTTTTATGTAAAATTAAAAGAGGATTGCAAATGAATGAAGATGTAAATAATTCTTTCTCAAGAATTGTTCATTGGTTTAACGTAAACAATCTGTCACTTAATGAAGGGAAAACAAAATGTATAAAATTTGTTTTACCCAATGTGAAAGAGGTTCACACAACTGTGAAAATAAAGGATGTAGGTGTTGACCTTATGGACACCACAGTATTTCTTGTATGGAAAATACGTCAGCTGACTGATGTTGATACAGATACATTTCTTACTTTCATAGTGTGATGTCGTATGGTATTTTGTTGTTGAGAAATGCTGCCGACATTCAGATCGTTTTTGTGCTGCAGAAAAGGGCTATTCGAGCTATCTATAACCTTAAAATGAGAGATTCTTTGCTAGAAAAGTTTAAAGAAATTGGTAAGTATTTACCAATTGGTAGGTAGTTTAAAGAAATTGGTAGGTAGACCATCTTTGCAATCAAAGATGTACATTTAAAAAAGCATATTACAAAGTATCTGATTACATGACAAAAAGCTTGGGTTCGAACTCTCAATTCTAATATTTAACAATTTACTGCGTTTATTTTCAAAGCAGTGCGAAACGTTCAGTGAGAGCAATTTATAAGCTAAGTTCACGCACTTCTCTCAGAGATAGGTTTAAAGAGATTGGTATTATTAATGTGTATTTGGATAATAATACTATTGGGACATGAGGTCAACTCTACACTTTCTAATATGTTGATTAAGTCTTTATCTTATATAATGTGAACTAACACATCTAATCTTGTAATGAAAGTTTAGCTCAAACTTTTGCTTTGAGGTCAGCTTCCAATTGACGACTCTGTAACAAAACCAAAATTGTAAATGGCGATTTAAGAGGTGATAAAAAATTTGACCTTTCGAGTTTCTTGCCCTTTCTACTCGAGAAGGCTCTTCCAATTTCCGAACAGGTGTAAAGGCACCTTTTTTATTCCTACTTATATTTGCAGATATCTTGATTATATTCAGGATGTATGCACATACGAGGTTATATGTTTTATTTAAATTAGAATGTTTTGCTTTGTTTTGACGTCAATAAGTGCCTGTAAAGGCCTAGGCCTATATGTTGAATAAAGATTTTTTAATTTGAATTTGATGATGTATCATCACAGTTCATATACGTCCTACGATACTGTGATAATTATATTGTTAGGATAAATCAGGCTAGTTGTGACGGACGGCTCTAGCTTTTTTTTTTTGGTATATAAGACGCTAGAAATACATAGTTGCCATTTGATGAAAACTTTTATGATCACAAGGCCATGGACAAAAGGCGGAGTTTAGTTGGTAAGAGTCTGACATGAGCTGTACGGCCCGTATGCGAAGAAAAAAAAGCGTTAAGACCAATTTGCAGACAGACCGTTCGTGCGGTAAAGTTGTCGAATTTTCAGTGCAATTTGTAATTAGATATGTGTTTGGTGATGTTGGTCCTTGCTCAATACGAGTACTTGTGTTATGAATCCGTTTTGGCTTAGAATATTCGTAATTGTGAAACATTTATCTCAGTGTATGTTTGAATGTTTTTTAACAACTAATGCTCCTGATTTCTAATATAGTATCTATATTATTCTTCGATTCCTGTCATTAGGTACGTAATGTATCTCGCAACATATTTTTTTTATTATTTTATACATGCCTCTGTCACGTTCGCAATGTATGGAATCACTATCGTGACGGTTTAAGTCATAGATGAAAGTGACTTTGAATATTCTAATGAAACGATCTCACACAAAGGGGGATATAAATATTCACAATCAAAACAGCAACTTATTTAAAAAAATACATTGTCAAACAATAAAAAGTAACATCTTTTATGTGAATTTTAAAATGGTTTCCTAAAACTTCTAAAAACGGAACGTAACTATCAAATAATGTTAAATTCTACAACAGATGTTACTGACAAAAAGTTACATCTGAATTTATTAATGATCGCTAAAAGTGTACGACTAGTTTTATGTAAATGAGCATCTTCCGTATCTTTCGATAATTACGCTTGGATTTCTAACTTTACATAGATATGTCTTGTTGTAGGTGATTTGTTTTTATATATCGGGTATCTCCATAATTTAACGGGGATGTGGCAAGCAGCATTAAAATATTATATATTATATACTAGCTGTGCCCGAGAACTACGTTTCGCCATAATAATTGTAAAAAAAATCTGAAGAGGGCCACCCTTATCATCTAGGGGTATAAAAATAGCCTACGACCCATTCTCAGACCTACCAAATATACCCAATAATATAAGAATAGGTACACTTCTATGTTGAAGTCGGTGCCAAACGATGATCTCCTAGAAAGTCTTAAAATTTGTCACCGACTTCAATATAGAAGTGTGATGTTGTCTGTACCTATTCTTATATTATTTTTAACTTTTCAGTGTTTTTGAAGTCGGTTTTTATTTTTTTGTAAAATATTTTTTATTTTTAACTTTTTAGTGAATGAAATCTTTTTAGTGAAAGAAACCCTAATTAAATACTAGCTCACCACTTACCATCAAGTGGGTAGTTTGCTTGTTTGCCAACTTTCAACAATAAAAAAAAACCTTCGGTGAGCTGGTATTTAATAAGCGTCTCCCTCAATTTTCATAGGATCCCATCATCAGATCCTAACTTTGGTGACCTTGGGAGCACCTTAGGGGTATACTCTATCAAATACAAAAAGAATTTTGAAAATCGGTCCACAATTGGCGGAATAATCACGTAACATACACACAAAACACGTTGGACACACCTTAAAATTTAAGGGTTTTCCTCGATTTTTATGGGATCCCATCATCAAATCCTAACTTTGGTGACCATGGGACCACCCTTGGAGTATACTCTATCGAATACAGAATGTTGAAAATCGGTCCACAATTGGCGGCGTAATCGCGTAACATACACACAAAAAAAAACATACGCATCGAATTGAGAACCTCCTCCTTTTTTGAAGTCGGTTAAAAAAATCATAAAAATCAGTCAAGCCATTTCGGAGGAGTTAAACAAACACTGTGACATGAGATTTTTATATATAACATTTTATACAAGGACAACGTCAGAGTATGAAAAATGAAAATCTAATTTGCCTGTTAGAAAAATATCAGCCACTACTCGTATTTTTGTTTGATCGAAATAACAAAAAAGCTATTGAGATTTACAGTTGAATACTCCTTTCGCCTTTATTGATGGTCCCGACACACTCAGTTTAACCCCCTATTTCTAGTACTTATGTAATTTTTATAATAGAGTCCTATGGTCATCATTCAATTATTATTGTCTCCTTATAATTATGTCCATCTTATAGTTCTGAAATAATTCATTCCTCCTTTTTTGTTCAATCCATTCTTCTCTGGAATGCTTTGCCTCTAGATATTATCAAGAAATCGACCAGTAGGTTATGTCCATCAGAACTGTATTTTTTAATGTCGCTTATTTATTGGCCTTATTCGTATTGCAACTTGTTTAGTTTAGTTGATAATAATGTGTATTTGTTTATTTATGGGTACATCTACCACATTTGCTCTCTGGACCACCTGAAGGTTGACACGTAGAAAATGCCACATTCCGGGCTAAAAAGTGGTCTCAAAACATCACGTGATTTTTTCACAGCTTTTGATATGAATTCAGTTTGATATCGACACGTACTTAAGATAAAGGGTCGTGACAGACAGACAGACAGACAGACGGACAACGATGTGATCCTGAAAGGGTTCCGTTTTTCCTTTTGGGTTATGGAACCCTAAAAATTAATAAAGTTTGCTACGTCACAACTTGCCACGGGCACTACTTAGCACTATTTGAACACTATCTTTTGATATTCATGAAATAACAGATTTCCATGGTGAGTATGCCAGGGGAAGGGACACACGACACCATAATATGTACAAAATTATGTAATGTCGCAAGTTTATGATTTGGTAAAATTAAAAATATAAGCTATATTTTGTCATTATCCTGCAGGCATAGGATCTGTCATCGTATGTCATGGTATAAATTTCGGATAAGGAAGTCATGAATTGCTTAATTTGGTATAACCGATCTCCAATAATATTATTAGTATGGCAAAATTTTAATGATGTCATCATGATATAATGAACGAATGATCAAAAATCTGAACGAAAATCTTATGACATGGTTTGCACTATGATTTCATTCGAAAATCACGAGATCGGTAGTAGGCCTGCTGATTGTCACTAATCATAATCAGCTTGCTCCTCTACAGATTAGAAGGCGGCAAGAAACTAGATTATGTGCGTCGACGTGACCCACTTTATGACCACCATCAATCATAAGCGAGAACTATTCGCGCGAGACAAACGTTAAGGATCTGCTTACACCGCGACACTGCAAAAGTTCGCCTCGGCGAGGACTCTCAATGGGCCCGTCACCTGAACGAATGAAAGGGAGATTGATGGCGCACGTGGCCGCGATAAATGTATTAATGTGTTCACGCCTTCCGACGATGAATGGGCCTGTCTGCCGCCCGAAAATAGATCTTCTGCCCCAACTTGAAGGATGGCACTCGAGCGCACCGAATCGGAGTAGCGTCTCGCCTCGAGCACAATGAGCATAAAAATCGTCCGATGTGAATGTCTGAACGTGGTAATGGAAACGGTTAATTGTTGGTGCGACATTGAAGGTAAAAGGATTCAATATAATAATACAACGTTATTCATTGTATATGTTACGGTCAGAGTGAATAATCGGTGATTATTAATAATAACCGGTTATAGTGATTAACCTGAACTGACTCGGATTATTACTTCAAATATAGTTGGATAGACCACCCAGAACCAACTCGGGGCACCTCAAACACAGTTGCGGATAGGTTAAGTTATTTTTTTTATGACCACACAGAACCGTCTTGGGGAACTTGAAACACAGTTGGTTAGGTTAGGAAGAAGCGGGAGGATTTGTTGGTTATTATTAATCACTTTAACCGGTTATTATTAATAATTACCGATTATTCACTCTGATCGTAACATATACACATAAACAGGCGTCGGGCATTAGTTACCCCTTGCCCGGGCGCCTTCTCGGCAAGCGGCAGCTCGCTGTTGTCGTGTCACATAGTGACGGGCCCCTTTCGCCATTCCCCCCTGCTACGACTCCGGGATCAAGGCACGGCCCTCCACGTCAATCACAGCAGCAGGCGTACAGCACGGGCTGCCAAGACTGGACTCGAGTCACGCATTATCTCACAATTTCTGTGACATAATCTCTATGTCTTAAAGAGTAGCACGGTGGCGCGTATTAACTGGAACTGACGTGATAAAAATTTCTTGACGCTCGTCAAGGGACACGTGCGACTGAGTTTTATCACAATTTTTTTGCTCTCCGACTGCTGCTACATCTAAAGTATTAAAGCCCTTCCTATAACCACAGCAGTCGGCGCACATGCACGCCAAGGAATTTGTGATAAAACTCAGTCACACGTGTTCCTTGACGAGCGTCAAGAAAATTTATCACGTCAGTCACACTAAATACGCGCCACCGTGCTACTCTTTAACATATAGAGATTATGTCACTGAAATTGTGAGATAATGCGTGACTCGAGTCTAGTCTTGGCAGCCCGTGCTAAGCCTGGAGGTGGGTGGGTTTTGCCCCAGACCCAGCGAGCGCTGGCGAGCAGGCTGCGGCTACAGTGCGCCCGGAGCAGCGGTGGAAGGAGGAGGGGGCCATTGGTCTCCGTTACCCGCGATCGTGTGTCACCATGAAAGAATACATGTACGGTATGAACGAGACAGAAACATGCGCGCACACGACGCAGTGTAAACGTCGCGCCACCGACAGCCTTCATCTGTTTTACATACGTCCTGCTGCTGGTATCTTCTTAGATGTGGAGAAAATTGGAATTCTTCATCACGCTGGCCAATGGGTTGGTGTAGGGTTTTGTGGAATCGTTCGGTGAATGAGCACTACTCGATCTCGAAAGTGACATTGAGGTATGGGGACACCACCTGGTGGACCAGAATCCTACGGCATACCCAGGTGAGCGGTCTAATCAGCTAAGGCTCTTGAAAGATATCCGGATGTTCCGCTTTAATTAAAAGGGCTTCGACGAAACCTGGTGCACTTTTATAGGTCAAGACCTAGCTTGTTTTTACTGCTGGGCCTGTCTCGGGAGGATTTGTTCGGTAAATTGAACCTTTATAATCCCATATGGGTCTATAGGGTGGAGAGGTTCTGGAAGGACTTTTAGCCAGATTTTATAGAAAATGGAATAGCTGGCACTGGGCACGGAGTCCTGCAGCATATCCAAGTGGGCGGTCTATCTAGCTTAGCCCCTTGGAATCATAATATCTCCTACAAAAAGGTTTGTAGGGAGTGCCATTTACTACTATTTGTATTTTTATAAATCTAATTGAAGAATATTTAAGATTATTTTTCAGCAAGCAGGCGTGTGAATGTTTTTCTCAAGTCGCAAGTTTTTGATTATTATTGAGCTACTTATAATTAATTTGTATTTTTTATACATTTGAATGAACGAAAAACATGACTTTTACATGCACGAAAAACACGCTTGATTATTTTTCGTATACCTAATAATGATATAGGTTTTGTTTCGAAGCGCCATTTGCGGAGGTGTAATTGTGTTGACTGCTGAGCTCTTACGACATCCAGGGGAAGATAGGAAGCGGCGACACATATAGGTACTCTTTCTCCATCATCGCATGGACAAGAGTTTTTTTTAATTGCTAAAGATCTTATCTAAGATGAAACAAAATCCGCTGACATCGTTTCTTATTTTTTACAGGAAAATATTTTTCATCGGAGATGTTGTTTATCAACACACACTTTTATACATGTAATACAACATTTACTAATTTAAACCATTGAATCTAATGCATGGCAGATTATTTTACTAAACGAAGTCAGAACGTAAAATCTGAATATAATTTCAAACATGATAGGTATACCAATTGCTAAGAAAGATCTCGTTTAAAGTTGAATTATACGTAAAGGTAACTGCGAGGTCAATCGACGTCGATGAGAAAAGGAAGTATTAAATTTTGGCTTCAAAAAAGATTGTTAAATTATAATTTGAAATCTCAATAGATAAAGTTGAAGACTTACTGAAAACGATGATAAATGAAATGGACTAATTGAGTTTTGTCCTAACAAATGACTTTGGGAGTTTTCTTTCAGAAATATTAACTGGATCTCGGAAACATTTACTTTTATTTAGAAATTCAAAAATACAATGAATTTATAACAATTACTGACAAAAGGAGCTTCTGGCGTAAATTCTTATTGAAAAGGAATAAATTGGTTTATAAAACAACTTTAACCGAGCTTGTTCTATTGACAAAGAAGATCAAGAGATCGAACTAGAATCGACATTTTTTTTACAAGCTTTTATTTAACTTGCAATGTAAGTAAGTATGTAAGTATGTATTTTCGGGTGGAATCTTGCAACTCAATTTTGAAGCAGATATCTTTAACCGATTGAGCTGAAATTTTGTATACACGTTTAGTTTAGATGACAATGTATGGTTAACTGTGTGACGTCATTCTAAATCCAAGATGGCGGCATACCCAAGATGGCGGACCAATTATTTTTAATGCACCCCTACCTTTTATTTGATACCCATATTGGGTATCAAATAAAAGGCCTTGCTAAGAATAACTATAAGATTTACTTTTGTAGATAAACAAGTAAATTAAATAATTTACACATAAGTAAATCTCGCGACAATCTTTTATATCATATAAATTGTGTTAAATGTGAAATAACGTTATAAGTAAAAGTTTAAGTGTAAAAGTTTATTTTTTCTTTTTAGCGCATTTAAATAAAATCTTGTTTTTAAAAAGGTTTTTTTACATTTAATTTTTGTATAGCAAATGAATCTATTCCACCTTATGGTAAGTGGAAGTAGACTTCAAATGAGAATATGGTTAGTACATGAGAGGGAAATACACTCTTTACTATCAGAGGGAGACTCTGTATCAAATTCGTCCGCATGGATACCTCTATCTTACCTATTTCTGCCGCCAAACAGCAGTGCTTGCATTGTTTTGTTCGCGGTTGGAAGGCGGTGAATTACTGGGCACTATGACTTGTCATTTATGCTTATATCACAAGTTGGCAATGTGAATTTCGTCCTTGTAGGGGCTGTAGATTTTCAAGACTTACAGGGACCACATGTAGGTACTATATGCGATTGTACCCGCTTATAAATATATACAAATAGCCTATTACTTGACACTTTTTAACATTGAGTTTCAAGCGGTTGCGCCCATAGTATTCAGAAAGCCAATAACCGTAAAACAACAATAAAAGCACCGTTACTTTGCGTCAGAAATAGGTAGGATAGACAATTCTAGTTTCCCTCTAGTAGAAGGTAGAAGTCATCACCCTAGTTCCATGATTTTGATATCATTAATACCTACATCTGTTTCTAAAGGAATAGGTACCAGAATGTACCAATGTACCGACAGGTAACAGAATAAGCTTATTAGTTGGGTCCTAAATGGTTTTACTACAGTTCGATAGTACCACAAATGAGCAAATTAATGAGTTCTTTACACGATTTCACCATAAATGCATTTCAAATCACAATAATACCGTTCTATGTTATCGATCCGTTTTTTTTTGTTTAGTCACGAGTATGCATGCACGAAACTGGGTCCATTTGAATAACGTCGCGTTTCGTACATTGTTTATTGTTTGACTTCAAATCACAATTCATTCGAGTTTCTATGTGCTTTGAGAAATAAATTGTATAATCTGTGGAATTTATGGAGTCAGCCCCCGTATTGTGTACAAAATCAAACTTTTACGTTCGCCTTCAAGTCGACAATCCATTGATATTCATCACTGCCTGAAAAACGATTGTCACAGTCTGATATTGTCAAATTGTCGATCGGTCTTGATAGATGATGACTTTCTTTAGGATGCGCAGGTTACTAGTATTTATATAACTACGTTATTCGTGTACAATTTATATTTGTTTGAAAAAGATAGCATTGAAGAAGTATAGAATAAATTAACAAAAAATCTTTACTGGCCCTTTGAGTACTACAACATACGTAGAGTCGGCTTCAAAAGTAAATAAGCATTTTAGTACCGTATCACACCAACTATTCCTTTTATTTAGTATGGTTACACCTATATTGCATTGTTAATACATGGTGTGGTGTGACATGGTACCAAAATGCTTATCTACTTTGAAGCCGGCTGTACAAGTGCAGTATTATTTTGTTGTTCAACATCTGAAATATCTCCTTCACTATCTAAGTTATCCTTTTTAAGTATGAGTGTTTTTACTAAGTAACTAAAGGCATTACGCGATCAACAGTAAAGCGTCAAAAATTAACATATTTAACCAATCTATTATGCAATGGTTTCCAAAATCTTAAAAATTAAAATAATCTTACATATCTAGAGAATTGGTCGTATAGTTACGAGGATTGGTTTCCAGCACACAAGCTGGCTACTACTTAAACGAATAACTTCGATTCGGACCAATAAGATTAATATTAAACTATTCCGGGCTTGTAGCCAACCCAATGTCGGGATTCATATGGTAATACACTATGGTAATTCATCGACCCAACCGTATTTTTCATTCGTTTAAGCTTGTAAAGTTAAAGAGACAATGGCTACTTTCGATTTGAATTTGATGCCTTTCATTCAATAACTTTGAGTTGTACAGAGTGGCACATTTAGATCGGTCTGTATGGGCAAGGCTCTAAAACACTAAGATCTGCAGGCCTATTCTCTAACTTCGGTTGCTCACTAGAACTGTAATTTTTGAAAGAAACTTAACATCCATTATTGTTATCATGAACGCCGCTGTAACACATAAGATCACTAAACTAGTAATGGATATAGAGTTCCTTTCAAAAATGACAGTTCTAGTTACCAAGCGTAGTTAGAGAATAGGCCTGCTGTTCTTAGGAACCATGTCATTGATTTCAGTGACAAGAAAAACTGCATACATAAATTTAAAATAAAACTTGTACTCACTCAGTTCGGAAATCTAACCCGGTTTTA
Source organism: Schoenobius gigantellus (assembly GCA_963935595.1). Lineage (NCBI taxonomy): Eukaryota > Metazoa > Arthropoda > Insecta > Lepidoptera > Crambidae > Schoenobius > Schoenobius gigantellus. The sequence continues at coordinate 29,041,597 of OZ012554.1, forward strand.
TTGAAAAATAAAACTTACATTATCTGTTTTTATTGGGATACCGCTTGTGTAGGTCATAAGCAGTAAATGTTACTATGAAACATGATATCTAAAATGAATAATTTTTTTAAAGTTAAGTGAATATATTTTATTTCATTTCAAATAACGTAAATAAATTAATTAAAATTATAAAGTTTTAATGCAAATTGACCACCTAAACTTATAAAACGCAATAGTAGGTAAACGTATCGTTAACTTAACGAGTTGAATATTGCATTGAAAAAAATGGTCGATATTTCGAATATGACTGACTACTGACTTAATTAAATTAAAGGATATGAAATATAATGCATTTTCATAGTAGCATCTACTATTTATGAACTACACAATCGATATTCAACAGAAATAATATATATTTTATTTTGCAATACGACCGGGTTTGATTCCCGAACTGAGTAGCTACAAGTTTTTATCAATATACGCTTGCAGTTTTTCTTGTCACTAAAATCGATAACATGGTTCCTGAGAGCAGGTCTTTGCGTGTCTTATAGTTACAGATTTGTCCATACTGGCCGATCTAAATGTGCTACTCTGTATACTGTGCTAAACTCCTTTTCTGCTTTGGTGTTCACCTCACGGTGAAATTTCATGTTTGGAATGAAATCATGTTTGGAGTGCAGTGCGACTGTCTTTTTGTGTGACATGCTTGGTAACGATAAATATATCTCTCTAAACGATATATGAAAATTTACGCCAAGTCTCCCTGAGGTTATTGTTAAGGTTTTGGTGGAAATGGTTACATTGGGCTTTTTGTGTCGGTTTTAGAATAGCACCACTTCTTGTTTCTCTCAGAGATGTAAAAAACGCCTTAAGAGGAGACACTAGAATTTTCAACAATTGCAGTTCAGACCGAAGATAATTATGAAGAGTACAAAATTATTCCCGTGTTTTCCCCTCTAAAATTAGACTGACTTCAATGGGTTTTGCACTGGAAAATTAAGAAATGCTTTGGCTGTATGTCTATGTTTAGATTTTTTCATATTTGTCGTCAAATTTGTTTGTTGGATGTTTGAATAAAACATAAAATTTGGCTAATTTTTTAGGTTTTTAAATGTTTAAATTATCTCCTTATATCATTGACTTAATAAAAAGGGGAAACAAAAGAACAAAGAAATAGATTTTTTTGGAAAAAAATGGAGAAAAAATATGGAAAACGGGCCTGTATGATTTTCTCTTAAGGAAAACGCTACAGAAGAGCGTGGTTGTTCTCCTATGAAACACAATGATTGATTTGGTCTTAGATAATTTACCTCCGATAGCAAGGCAGTGATGGAAGGCTTCAAAGAGGCTAAAGGACCATTTAGTTATCGTCGGCTAGACATAACAAGGATACCCAAGAAGGGTTGACATCAGGCAGGCGGCAGGTCGCAATAAAATGAAGCCAAATCTTTTAGCAGCATGGATGGAAACATGTTGCTGTAGGTTAGAGGATATTCCTATATTGTATCTGTTTGTAGTATATGGTCCAGTGTGAGACGGCTGTATGATGACCTGTTATTCAGATCACAAAATGGTATCAATTATTTTGTATCAAATATCCTCTCTTAAACCGGACGTGACAAAAAATAAGTAACAATTAAAAAAAACAATTGTTGACCAAATAATGTCCGCTATTAGATTGTTTTTAAAATTGACACATTTGAAATGAATAATTATAACATCAGTATTAAGAATTAATAAATTACATCATATTCAGGGGGGCGCCGCCGGCGCACAAAGGGGTGAACAATCGGTGTTACTTGTAAAATATAAATAATTAAATATTTATAATTTTTTTTTTCAACCCAATGTATGTCACATTGAAACGTTTGTATATCGATTCTGAACATGCCCCTAAAAGCGTTCACAGGGTTTTTGAAGCGCACGGTATAGGTATACCCACATGTTTTAAACAAAAATGATAAACAATAATCAACGTAATAAAGCGTCTTTATTAGATCACTAATTCGCCGTACTAACTTCCAATCAAAATATTTTCTTGCGTAAAAAGTTAAATTGAAAATTTAAGGGTGCTCAAAATGCTTAACTAGAATCGACTTCACTCATAATTAATGGAATTACGTTACGAGAAAGTAACTTTTAAATTACAAAACCTTTGAGCCTAAACGGGGTCGGTGGGGGGAGTAACATTTGTAACTTGATAATTAAGTTAATTTGCAATTTTAACAAATTAGTTTCGAGCTAAAATCAAGGGGAGTTTGGCTGGCTTAGCCAAAGTGTTCTGTTGTCTCGGCCGCGTGCTGTGAATACTTGTGATAACTATGCAATATCGCGTGTTTTAAGCGGGATTATGTGTTCATTGTTATTTACCTTACTGGCTGGTCTTCCTCCGGGGCCGTTCAAGTATTACGTAACGGATTTTTTGAAGATTTTTACCCCGCCTTCGTAACGCGTCGTAACATTTTTTTAACAGCTTATAATGCAAATTTCACTTTTTTTGAGGACATTACAGTATAAAATCTAAAAAATTACGTGCAATGCAGTCGAGGGAAAACTTAAATGAAAAGAGTTGCCAAGTTGGGAGAGCAAAATAAACGCACCGTAACGTTTTACGAGATAGCGTTACGTTATACTTGAACGGTCCCTCAGGGTCCACTCATTATGTCGAGGACCACTGCCAAAATAGAAAATCACTAGGAAATACGATTTAGTCAGTCAGGGTTTCTTCCGCCATGGGCGGGTGCGGGCTTCGGGCCTTTGTCGCCCATAGCCCGGGCATCTTCTCGGCGAGCGGCAGCTCGCCGGTGTTGGGCCCGGGCCCCTCTTCGCCACCCCCCTGTGCTACCACTCCGGGATCGAGGCACGGCCCTCCGCGGTCAAGCACACCGAGTTAGAGGGGCTTGTCCCAAGCCCAGCGAGCGCCGGCGAGCAGGCCGCGGCTTACTCTGCGCCCGGAGGAGCGGTGGGGGGAGGAGGGGGCCATTGGTCTTGTGGGATGGTGGTGTCATGTCCGGTGGTGGTGTCGCTTAGGCGAGTCACGCGCACGAGCGGTGGGGTCCCGCGGCAGACTACAAGCCATAAGTGACACGAGGTCTGGTCAGGTGGTGGCGTCGTCAGCGAAATCGCTGACAAAGCGGAGTCTTTGCCGGGGTGGGTCGCCTCGTCGTGGGGATGCAGCTGGTGATGGTGGTGGTGACGATGGTAGGTCGTGGTCTCTCTCCGCCCTGGGCGACAACAAGTCGCGGGGCAGCGCTCGTCCGGAAGAGTCTGGAGGCCTGGGAACATAAGGAGCAATGTTGTGGAGGTGGAGGTGGGGCCCGTTGTCGGCGCTGTCGAACATTCGACGCGCCAGACGGGCGACGAACTCCTCCACCGTCGGCATCCGAACGTCCCGGGTAATGACGTCATTCCTGACGTAGCGCCCCGCGTTCGTCACGACACGGAGAGAGACGTTCTGGACCACCTGCAGTCTGGAAAGCTGGGTCGGGGAGCACAACGCATACCATGCTGGGGCGGCGTAGGTGAGCCGCGTATGAACGTAGCTCTTGTAGACCATCAGTTTCGTACGCAGTGGTTAGTTAGTTAGTTAGTTTGGCTGGGCTCTTACGCACTTAGCCTCATGATTGGGCCATTGTGCGTCCTAATCTACGTTTGCTTCCACCCTACTCCATCCATCCCAGGTCTCCCCAGAACGCCAGCAGCCTCTGTGGGCTGCTGCATGCTTCCGGCATAGATGCCGGGGAGTGGAGAAGTTTTGCCCGTTGATCGGCCACGCTTGTGCATTCCAAAAGGACGTGCTGTGGCGTTTCTTCTGCCTCCATGCACCCTCTGCATAGAGGGCTGTCTGTCACCCCTATTGTGAATAGGTGTTTGTTTAGTAAACAGTGTCCGGTCGTACGCAGTGGTAGTCGGGATGCCAACACCGGGCGCAGGATGCCACGGGCCATCTTGGCCTGGTTGACGACGTGGTCAACCTGGGGCACCATGCGCAGTTGGCGGTCGATGCGGCATCCGAGGTACGCAACTGTGGTGTGCCAAGCTACGTCCTGTCCGCGGAGTGTCAGCGGCGGTGGTATGCGGCGCTGCGACCCGACCAGGATGGCGGCCGTCTTACCCACATTGACGACCATCCTCCAGTTGTCCAGCCATGTTGGCAGGCGGTCCAGTAGTTGCTGCATCCGGGCGGAGGCGAATCTCACCTTCCGCGACGAGGCGAAGAAGGCGCTGTCGTCGGCGAATAGGGCCAACACCAAGTCCCGCTGCCCCTCCTGGAGCTGGTCTTGGAGGGTGGGGATGTCGTCGGTGTAGGCGGCGTACAGGCACGGCGAGCGGCAGTTGCCCTGGGGCACTCCTGCGAGGATGGGGCGTGGCTGGGAGGTGGCGTTCTCGACCGAAACCACGAAGCTCCGACCCTGGAGAAACGACGCCAACAGTCTCACGTGGGCGGGCGGCATGCTGGTGGCGGCCAGCTTGAAGAGGAGACCGGGATGCCACACACGGTCGAAGGCCTTCTCGATGTCCAAGAAGACCCCCACGGTGTGGTTGTCCCGGTTCATGGCGGCCGCGAGATGGTGGAGCACGCGCGCCAGCTGGAGCGTGGTGGAGTGGCCGCTGCGGAACCCGAATTGCTCATCCCGTAGTGGGACGAACGGGCGGATCCTCCGCAGCAGCAGTCGCTCGAACAGCTTGGCCACGTGAGACAGTAGCGTAATGGGTCGGTAGCTGGACGGAAGCTCCTGTCCTTAGAATTATAACGCATAGAAACCCAATCGGCGCGCACAATTTGAAGCAACTAAAACTAAGCCATAAATGGCTCACTACGCCGGACAGCTCCGCAGTGTTCAAGGTCAATGTGCTTCGAATGTATCTCTCGTAAAATAATTAATAATGATGACTTGTGCAGTTGAATGGTATCACAAGACATCTGAAAAGATTATAAAGTGTAATAACATTATTATCACAGCAAAGATTTAAAAATTGTTTAGTATTTTATCCATATAAGACAAATTATACGAAACTTTTCATTTCAATCGTTGTGTTGCCAGTTTGGAAACATAAATGTCCCAATTTAACCGACTAAACAGGTTATGATTAATATGAAAAATATTTAGGTATCTACTTATCTAGGCGACACTTATCCTGTTTATAATATAGGTTTAATTTGAAGTTAAAAAAAACAACGCATCGAAGAGCGAGACGCGATGCGTATGATTTTAGAGAATTTTCTAGAGAATCGATTGGGATTTTTAAATACAAGCCATATTGATCCTAAAAGAGAAAAAAGGTTAGGGTGTAGCAAAGGGAGTGCGGCACTTAGAAAAATTTCACCGTATTTTGTAAGAAGCCCAGACTTATTTTCGACTGTTTTTAGAAGGAACTACCTAGCTTCTGCCCGCAACTTCGTCTGCGTGGACTTTAATTTTGAACAATTTTCTATTTTCCCTGGGTAACTACTTAAGGAATCGGGATAAAAGGTAGCCTATGTTTTGTTCCATGTCAAAGGCTACATGCATGCCAAATTTCATCCAAATTCGTTCAGCCGTTTTTGCGTGATTGAGTAACAAACATCCAAATATCCAAACATCCACATTTTCACATTTATAATATTACTAGGATTTTCTATTTTCCCTCGGGAACTACTTAAGGAATCGGGATAAAAGGCAGCATATGTTCTTTTCCATGTCAAAGGCTACATGCATGCCAAATTTCATCGAAATCCGTTCAGCCGTTTTTGCGTGATTGAGTAACAAACATCCAAACATCTAAACATCCAAACATCCAAACGTCCACACTTTCACATTTATAATATTATATAATAATATTAGTAGGATAGGATTTCAATTTTAATTATATTTCAAGAAAAGTATTAACAAAAACGCTTATATCTCGGAAACAGTGCATCGGAGCTAAAAATTACGAAATTTTTGACCCCCTCATACTCCTCCGATAATTAAGACACGAATAATGGACTTATCAAAAAATGGTCAAGTGTGAGTTTGCCTTTTTTTCATACTACATTCGGATTTTTATATGGAGTTTAATCCAACTCCTACATTGTGTAGCAACAGGAGGGCTCTAGGGGAGAAGTCCCCGCCATCACAAAAGAAAACAGGTGACGGGGTTGCGTAGTCATTTCTGAACTATTTTATTCGACATACTTTTCTATGAGAACAAAAAAAATTGTAAGTATTCTTTAAACACAATAAACTTTTTATGATATGAGTCGAAAAAGACAATGTGGACATACCTAACAGCATTATCAAAGTGACATTTGTTAAGAAATACAATTAACGGATTAATGAAGATTATTATACGCGGTAGGTACGTACCTCTTTCATTATTAGAAATAAGGAATTAACTATTTACATGACAATTATTTAATTTTAAAATATACGCTTTTTAGTACTTATATAAACAGAGATTTGGCAACTTTCGTTTCATTTCTGTCTTTACATAAAAACATAAAGACATAGATTAGGTACGACAATTGCGACATTCATTTAACAACATGAGCACAAGATGAGTTCCCTCATTTTGGGAAAACAACTGCTCGGTGGCGCGCACTGGCAGCCCCGTCATATCGTAGTGTGCGTGTGTCGCGCGTAAACAACTTCACACAGCGTGCAGCGGTGTCATTTTTGCTTCACTTTAATCATCGCGCTCAGTACCGGACTATCCATCTATATTCTAAGCGCCTGTCCTTACCCGGCTCGGGGAGGACGATGATACGCCCCATCTTCCAGGCCACGGGGAAGTGGACGGTGGACGGGGAAGTGGACCGCAGGGATCACCAGACCCTTGCGGGGCAGCTGCCTGAGGGCCGCGGAGGAAACGTTGTCGGGCCCGGGCGCTTTCCGCCTGTTGAGGCGGAGCACCGCCTTGCGCAGCTCTGCGGGGGAGATGAAATCGTCACCCCGCAGCTGCGGCGCTGGGGCCGACAGAAATTCCTCGACGCGGCTCAGCACGTGCCTGTGGTGCTCGACGACAACGCAGTCGGTGGACGCTGGGTGTGGGGTGAATACCTCCTGCAGGTGATCAGCCAGAATATTGGCCCGGTCAGCGGCGGCGTAGCATCGCCTGCCCGCGCTGTCCAGCTGCGGGCAGACAGGGGCGGTGGACTTCGTCAGTTGTCTGTTGAGCCGGAAGAGGTCAGTGGTGCTATCGGCCACCTGGTCCAGGTGACTCTCCCAGGTGGCACCGCGCCATACCTTCACGGCCTCAGACAGCTGGGTGGTGAGGTGATTGAGCTCCGTCTTGACCCGCGGGCATCGGGTGCGCGCCCACAGCTGGCGCAGCTCGCGCTTCCTGCGCATCCACGCGCACAGGTGGGCAGGCAGTTCCTCCCTGCGTGACTTCGCAGGGGGGCGGGTGGAGGCTGCCTCCTCGGCAGCGCGGATGCGGGTGCAGATGTCGTCGGCGGCCACGTCCACATCCTCCGGGGAGGAGAGGGGGCCGCCGAGCGCGAGATCGCTGAGCGCCGAGCTGAAGGCGCCCCAGTTGGTGCGGGGGCGCGGAGCTCTCGCCTGGACGAAGTCGGCCGCCATGCTGGTGGTGATGAGGATGGGGAGGTGCTGCGTGTCCATGTCGTACAGCACCTCCACGGAGACCGGGCAGGGGATGTTCCTCGTCAGGACAATGTCCAGGACGTCTGGCTGATACCTGGCAGTGGTAGGAATGTGGGTGGGGGCGTCAGGTCCCACCACTTCGGCGTCAAGTCCGGTGACGGCATCCAGGAGCATCCTTCCGGCGGGCGTGATGCAACGCGACCCCCATTGGGGGTGCTTCGCATTAAGGTCGCCCGCCACGAGAGTCGGCGTGTCGTCGCCGAAGAGCCCCTGGATGTCGGAGAGTTTTACTCTGGATGCGGGGGAGCGGTATGCTGCGTAGATGTGTAGCTCCCGCCCGGCTGCACTCACCCTCACTCCGATGGTGCGGGTGGAGATAAATGGGAGGAGGTCGAGTTGATCGTTTACCACGTCGCGACGAACTAGGGCCGCCACGCCTCTCCAGGCGCGGCCCTGCGGTGTTGACTCGTCGCGGCGGTAGACGTGGTAGTTGGGCAGCCGGAAGGTGTTGTCCGGGAGCAGGAAGGTCTCACCCAGGAGGATCACGTGCAGATCCTGCGACTGGGCGAGGAGGCGCAACTCTTGCGCCTTGTTTTCCTACCTCCCCGGGATTCCAGTAGAGAACTCTCAATGTTTGAGGTCCTGTAGTAGGGCCACCAGGATGTCGATGGCCCGGTTGATTGCCGCCCGGTGGTCGCCTAGCTCCGCGGCCATCGTTAGTTGGCTGATCGCGGTTGCCACCGCGACCAGCACCGATGTGGTCGAGGCCTGCGGGAGCGGGCGGGTCTGGGGGGCCGGTTGTGGTGGAGGCTGATGGGGCTGGCGTGGTTGCCGCGGCAGAGCCGGCGGCAAGAGTGGTGGCTGGATTTGGGGATCCTGGGGTGGGCCCTCGTATGGGTGGGGCCCTGTCGGGGCTCTGCGGACGGCCGACATCGCTTCCTGTTGGAAGGCTAGGTGTCGGCGGGGCGGCTGGTGAGGGCGGGTCGGCGGCACGGGAGTGCCTCCACTCCCGTGCCGCCGACCCGCCGCAGGTTGGTCAGAGGCAGCGGCTCTACGGCGCGCCTACCACGACCACGGCGTCTGCGACGCTTCACTGCCTCGCCTCTGTTGGTCAGCGGGTTGGCGGGGAGAGCCAGGGTCAGCCCAGCGTGGGCCTCTGGTTCGTCCACCATAGAAGGCGCCTCCTGGCACGGGGGCGCCGGCTGGCGCGAGGGCGCCTCTTGGGGTGGAGGCGCCTGCTGGCGCGGGGGCGCCGACTGGCGCTGTTGCGCCTGCGGATGGGACGGCATGGGGGGTGGCACTCTCATGCCTCTCTGTCTGGCCTCCCGCCGGAAGGCTGGACATCGGCGGTCGTTGGCCGGGTGTGGCTTCGCGCCCGGCATCATCAGAAGCTCGGTCACCGCATAGAGGCGGGAGAGCTCCTGGGCATCAAGGTGCTCCAGCTGCAGATAAAAGAGGCAGCCGGAGCGACCGCGTTGGGGTGATATGTTGCGAACGTGGGTGGCCACAAATCCACGTTCCCGGAGTGCCGCCTGGATCGCCTCCGGCGGGGTATCTGCTGGCAGCCCTCGTAGTGCTGCCTTAGAGGGGAGTTCGTTCGCCGGCGTGTAGGCGTACCACGTTATGGTGGGATCGCGCTCTGATGCCTCGGCCAAGTATCGCTGCACTACGCGGTACTCATCTGGGGTGGTGGGGATAAATCGCACCCCGGTGCGGTAAGGGCGGGCGTTGGGCGGCTTGCCGAGCTTGCCTGCCAGCACATTGAAGTGCCGGGTCCAATCCGGCAGACGCTCGACCACTATCGGCGGGTAGCCGCGTGCCCGGGCGGCGGCGGCTGGAGTCGCTGGCTGGTCGGCGGCAGGGTTAGCCGGCTGGGTGGTCGGCCCGGTGACAGATGGTGGTGTGGGGGCTCGGGAGCTATGTTGAGAAGGTGCGGCGGCGAGGGCGGCGTAGGTCGCCGGCCCCGGCTGTGTCGACACGGCTTCCGGCTCGCTGGACGTCGGAGCGAAGGTCGCGTACGACGTCGATGGCGTGGGGGAAGGTGGTGGTGGGTCAGACATTACCTCTCCTGCGGCGGTACTTACGCCTGTTGAGGTGTCTTCGCACGGTGAATCGGTCGATGAGGAATCCCTGATGTAGTAGCTCATCTCGGGCGAGCTAGATGGCTGTCGGTGTTGAGGGGGCGAGGGTCCGGTGCGGGGTCGTTTGTCATCCCCGCCGTCCTCGCTGCTAGTGGGGCTCCTGGGCCGGGGCTCCCGGGTTCTGCCGCAGCTCATACCGGTGGGCGGCGTTTCGACTAGAAACGCCCCATCGGTAGTTGGCGGCGCGGCTTGTACCGGAGCAGCCGGCTGCGCAGCGGCCGCAACAGCCCTGTGCCCAGCGGGCCGCAGTGACGGCTCGGGGCGGCGAGTGGCAATCGCGGCGGCGGTGGTGGTGGTAGTGGTGGTGGTGGCGGCGGCCGCGGCGGCCGTGGCGACGACGGCGACGGTCGAAGGCCTCTTGGTGCGTGGGTCACGCGGGGGAAGGGGTTTATCCCCTGGCATAGTGACGGCACAGAGTTTGTTGGTTACACGGGACAGCACTTGGTATACAGTAAATACGCACAGAAAACTGAGGGCGATCACCCCTCCCTATTTAACAAAATAGGGAGCACACACTCACAACACAAACAAAAAAGCGTCAATATCGCGGGTAGGTATAAGCGTCTATGTCGCGGTGTAAATAATAATAATAATAATAACTTTATTATTCGCTGTGGGTTGATACATAAATTTACATAAAAAGAATCACTTAAATTAGATTTAAACACTAGATTTGATTATCTGTGGTACCTACACTAAGTAAATTATTACTTGTATCGCAGGCACCGATGTGTGCGATTTACAAAAAATTAGTAGTTGGATTTCTCCGTAGTTAAATGACAACTAACAATTCGGTTAATACTTATAAATTACACAAAATATTATGTACATAGATACAATTAGTAATTATAAATGTAAAAATAGTTATATGAGATAAAATTACAATATTTCTTAGTGGAGATATAAGATAGAATTATATATATATGTATGTATGTATACTATATGTGGGTATATTTGTGATAAAGGATGCTATTTAATAGGTACACTTTTTTATAATATAATTTTAAGTATGGATTCTGTATCGGAGTAACTAAGACCAGTTAACCATTTAAATATTATTGTTTAGCCTCATGAATATTACCGTGTATGAGTCTGTTGCAAGATTTAGTGCTCTGTTATAGACGAAGTACTTTGTATGGGGACAGAAACGTCGATCAAAAGCTGTTTTGATAGTGGGCACATCGACTCTGTGAACACGCCGATTGAGAATGTCAGCAATCTCACCAGAGCGAAGGAGTTCCTTATGAACATCAAGGATCAATTTTGAAATATAAAGTTGGCGAACACTCAATACCTCACTCTCTTTGTAAACGTCCATTGTGGCGTATCGGCGCGGCTTATTGAGCATAGTTTTAAGAACTGCTCTTTGAGCACGCTCAACTTGTATGTATAAGCCATGATTTAGAAGCTCCACCCCAACTGGTTATGCAATAACTAATCAAAGACTGGCAAAGTGAGAAGTAAACAGTCTTCAAGGTCTCAGAACTGGCCGACTCCCTGAGGGTTTTCATTATATTTATGACCTTTCGTATTCTTGCCGATAAAGTCTGCATATGCTGTTTAAAATTTAAATTTTCATCTACCGTGACACCCAGATATCTTATGGTATGTGCGCGAGAGATTTCGTTACAGTCACAGGATGACGTTCCTTGGACACAGCTGTGTATTTTAATGTGTGTTAAAGGCGGAGGTGTTGAGGCTACCGTTTTACAGAAACAAAGAAATTTGGTCTTATCGCCATTTAAAGTTAACAGATTTTGTTGCAATGAATGAATAAAAACTCGACGTGGGTAGATGTGAATCCACCCACGGAGCAGGACGGCGCACGGAGCGCGAAATGCGCGCGGCGCGTTCGCGGGGGGGGGGGGGGGGGCCTCGCGGGTGCAGAGGCTCAACGATTACTCGGAGCACTCCGCACTCTTGGCACGACCGGTCGGCAACACTCGCAGAACAGCACTGTGTGTGTCAATATGATTTAACTGATCGCAACAATGCCCTAAAGCGAAACCATTACCTTAGGAAAATGATGGTAATTGTTGGGTTATACAATACTTTACATTATGATTAACGTAGAACCGAAACTACTGAGAGAAACTCGGTAGGTCCAATTCTACTAATAAGTTACACTCGGAACGAAACTGAACAGTTGCGATCGACCAATCAGAACGCCACATTATCACGTCATAGAACAGTTGAATGGCAATATAAGCGCTCCGATTGGTCGATTGCAACGGTTTACGTTCGATTCGGCTGTAACTTATTAATAGAATTGGGTCTCAGGGGTTCGTTGGCTTACGAAGGCACCCACTAAGGAGGATTTTTTCCCAAATTCTCATAAGAAGCTTAGAAATTCTTATCAAAAAAAAAATAAGAAAACCACAGTGCTGACCTTTATTTAAGCGAAATGTGGTTCGCGTCGGTGCCGATGGCGCTGTGGACTCTGCACTTGCCTTCCAATCGGGAGGTCCGCCCGGGGTTCGAGACTGCCATATACCAATGTGTTTTTCGTTTCCGAATCTCATACGTACACTTGTCCGACGCTCCGATGGTGAAGGAAAACATCGTGAGGCAACCTGCATACATCGGCGAAGAAATTCAAAGGTGTGGTATGTGAAGACGACCAATCCGCACTGGGCCAGCGTGGTTGACTAAGGTCTAAGTATCCTAGGTAGGCTCGAGCACCTCGGTAGGGACGTATATGGGCTGTTATGATGATGATGATGATGATGATGTAGTTCGCGGGCCTACCTAAGTTTTTCTTATTTATATTATTTACAATTACTATTCCTACATGTGTAGTAATTTTGATTTCCCGCTCGCCCGATTTAAGTAAATTATAAATTCGAAAGTCACTTTATCTGTCGGTCTGTTATTACGCTTTCAAGCCGCTGGACCAATTTTAATAAAATTTGGTAAGTAGGTATAGAGATAACTTAAGACCTGAGGAAGGACTTACTTTTATTCACGAATTTTAATGGTTTCCTTTGGGATCGCATGATATAACCAACCTCGCGAAATAACCAAGTAGGAAAATATGAAGTTTAAATGAAAACGAAATAGGATCATTGAATATTGAATGGTGTCAATAATATTCGGAAACATGAACAGATGTAAACGCGATATGGCGTCTCAGAAACACGGCTCTCGTATGGGGGCGTCAAGTGAAATTGCCAAGTGACAGTGTTGAGGGGCACTTGGCGCGAGAAGTCTTCAGACAAGGGCTCGTATGGCGCGCGAAGGACCACGTGAACATTCTTAAACCTTTGGCAACTCATTGTCGGAAGGTTTGTTAATATGTTGCTTTTCCACTGTCGGAAGGTTTGGTTTGTACTAACTTATTTATACCTAACATCAACTTACGTAACTTTTGTTACTCATTAAAGGACATTGTTCTGCGTCCATACATTGTTCGCCCCAACACCAACAGCAGTGTAAAAATGCTTTTCATATAATTAGACATTAGTAAACTATACTTCTATATATACTGTACGTCTATATCAATTACTACAGCTTCATATATTATAGACTAGCTGCATGTGCCCGCGAACCACGTTTCGCCTTAATTTATTTTTTCCCGACATTTTCAACAAATATCGTTAATGTACACAGAAATAAATACAAAAACTTAACAAATTATATACTAAAACCTTCCTCGAGTGGTGAAAACCGCTTGAAAATCGGTGCTGTACTTTTTGAGTTTATTGCGAACAGACAGACAGACGCGGCGGGGGACTTTGTTTTATGTAAAGATGAATCAGATTTTAAAGTTAGTTGAAGTAACAATTTATTTCGTTAGAGCAATACACATAGTCTATACCTATAAAATTGTTGAAATAATAATTATTGCAATCGATCAAAGAACGTTGCACGTAGTAAAGAACAAGAAATCTCGAAATTATAAAGCAAGTCAAAAACACAACAAACTAACAAGCGACAGCGCGTGAATAGTCAATTGACGTGTATTTAGGTTGTAAATTATTGTGAAAGATGTTATGAAAAACATATATTATACAAATAAAAAATATATCCATATCTACATAAAATCGACTTAATTCCATTCAATCAAGCAAAGGTAACAATAACCATTGGTTTATTTTACTTCATTTGGTTTTGTTTCGTTCAAATTTAGAAACTCATTTTTATCATCGTTGAAATTCTGGCACTACGTATGTATGTTTGACGAAAAAAGTAACTGTACAAGAGAGTGCAAAAATTATACATAAGTAGATGCCTGGATGTCATAACAATACATTTTTGATTTTTTATTAGCGGATTAGTGGACTTCACAAAGGGTGGGTCATTTTCACTTTTGTCGACTTTCTTATGGGACAGAGCGCTAAAAAGGTGCCAAATGGTCTCCAAATAACGTATATAAAATTTTATTATATTGCAATAAGTCTCTTTGCCTCCGGATTGACATCAAAATTTGCATTTTTTTACTACAAGATTGTTTATTTAGTGTTCCAATAACATAAAAGTTACTTTCTCTGCACTTTAATGGCTGTGTGTGCAATACAATATGAACGTTATTTTAATCATACATGAGTTATGCCGGGTGTTAAGCTAACTTCAGCATTATCTCAGGATCCAGGATCACCTCACTTCAGTACGCTTTCTATCACTGAGACAGGAGGTCGTGTCGCGTCGTCAAAGTCGTTTTACACCATGGATCGCACTCGTTCAAAGTTGATTTGCTGATTGATTGAAATGATGTTAATGTTCTTTATGGTAGTTTGTTTGAAGTAATTATAAAAACTTTCGACGACATTTTCACTCAAAAGAAAATTAACGCTAAAAAACTCAAAATTAAATTTAGTGATTGGGCTACACCTGGTATTTTTAAAAGTAGAAATAAATTGTATGACTTATATGAAATTAAGGCTACCTCCAATGATCTAAATGTAATTGAGTATGTAAAAAAATATGCTAAGTTATTTAAAAAAGTTTGTTTAGAAGCAAAAGCTAATTATATTAAGTCAAAAATAGTGAACTCTAATAATAAAATACAAACTACTTGGAAAGTTATAAATAAAGAAACATGTAAAATGAGGTCTCATGATTGCACATTCGAACTGAAGATTGAAGATAGTTACATCAATACGAATATAGCAGTAGCAGATGCATTTGAAACATTTTTTTCAAATATACCTATTACTACAACAAGCAAATTGGATTCTTCCAAACATCTCGCCGAAACTCTCCTCTTAACAAGCGTAGAAAAATGTGAAAAAGCATTTAGTTTTCAGTACATTGAACCTGAAACAATTATTAAAACCTTCAAACAACTTAAGATAAAAAAGACTGAGGATCTTTGGGGAATCTCGACACATGAACTGCAACCTATCATATCTGCTATAGCAGTGAATTTAGCTTTCATTTTTAATAGATGCATCGATGCAAATGAGTTTCCTGATTTAATGAAGTACAGTAAAATCGTACCTTTGTTCAAAACAGGTGTTAAAAGTGACCCTTCTAATTTTCGACCTGTCTCCTTACTTCCAGTAATTGGTAAAATTTTTGAGAAAATATTATTTAATCAATTGGTTGTACATTTTACAGATAATAAATTACTTCACAACAAACAGTTTGGTTTCACTAAGGGCAGAAGTACAACTGATGCTACAGTTGCGTTAATGAAACATATTTTCGATGCGTGGGAACACAAACATGATGCGAAAGGTATTTGTGGGAACACAAACATGATGCGAAAGGTGTTTTTTGTGATTTATCAAAAGCTTTTGACTGTGTTGATCATGGGACCTTATTATTGAAATTAGGACATTATGGTGTCTCTTGTAACTCACTTAGCCTTTTGAGTTCTTACCTCACTGGCAGACTTCAAAAAGTTTCTGTCAATGGTTTTAATTCTTCAGGTGCCCCCATACTCATGGGTGTTCCCCAAGGCTCAATATTAAGACCTCTTTTGTTCCTGATATATGTAAATGAACTTCCCTACTTGGTTGAAGATCATTGTGAGATAGTACTTTTTGCAGATGACACTTCATTAATATTTAAAAGTAATAGACATAAACAATCACTTGACGTTATAAATGGTACTCTTGCTAAAATTCTACACTGGATTACAAGTAATAACTTGTTGCTCAATGCAAAGAAAACAAAATGTGTAAAATTTACAATGCCCAACGTAAGACAAGTAGACACTTCTATTAGTATTAACGGTGAAATTATTCAAGCTGTCAATTCTACAGTATTTTTAGGAATAACTCTAGATTATAAGCTACAGCTACAGATTAGCTGATAATTAATTTTATTAAAGTTTAATAAATTTTCGACAAATTATTATTAAGAATGTACTTTTAGAATTAGTATTGTGTTAAAATCCAGTTGTTTTAATTGTGAATTGATCCGAAGTGTTATTTTATGCTCACGACAAAATATATAAGACGACGTTAACACCAACTGTCACGGATTTGAACGAGTCGACGAAAATTTTCAAGTTTATTGGCCGATAGAAATCAGAAATATTAATTGTTTTTTATCCTAACCAAGTGGAAGTATATGAAATCAACTAATATCGTGTAAAGTATCTATAGTTCAGTCCAAGAAACTGCAAGGAAATCAGTGACAGCAGCTTTGGTGATTTGACGGATTAAACCGGGGGAGTATTGTATTTTTTATTCATTATGATCAAGCAAACATGCCTCTAGAGATATCTAACTTACCAACTAATCACACACATTGTTAAAAATCGAATAAGACTCATACAGATACACACATTGATTGTTTCACTTTATATAAAGTGAAAGCTAATCCAGTTTAGTATTGTTGACAAAGTATAATGAAATCGCTCTGATATTGCACTCCAAACCAATATTATTTATTAGACAACTCCTACATTTATTATTTAAGTATAACATTTATTCTATCTATTTTTTTCCTCAAGATTTGAGTGTGTAGGTACATTGAATACAACATAAAAAATATAATATGCCACTTCTGGCTTGAATGTTAGTTTATGTAAATAGATCTTAGTGCTTAAACAGAGGTTGCAGCTTATTTATATGTATATTAATATCAATTTTTTAATTTAAATAGCTATTTTTTTATGAAATTGACTGATTTTCTATTAAAATTAAATACTGTTTCTTGATATTTCACTGTAGCTGTGTCCTGCAGTTAATTTTAGATATTTCATATATAGTTTTATGCTGTGGAACACTAGGATGTAACGCTCACTGGAAGGTCTGCGTGGTGGTGGCGTTGTGTTTCGGGTCGTTACGTTCCCTAAAATATGGTTGAGCGAAGCGATGGCTGATTCATGCGTCAACCTGTGAACAGGTGCTGCCAACGGGGACTGGTCGTTCATCTATGTGTTTCTTTAAAGTTATTTTAAACAGATATTTTGTTTATTGTTTACTGTAATGATTGTATGGCGCAGTAGCTTGTGACATATTAAGGACTTATTTGCTTCCTAGAAATAATATTAAATAAGTATTAAAAGGGGACTTACCTACAATATAAACTCTTTTCTTTTTTCTCTTGCTCTTTCTTTGCTAGTTATAATAATAATTATTTTTTTCATTTTTCTTTTGTTTTTCTTAATAAGTCTAATCAATTTTTTTTTCTCTTCTTTTTCCAAAATATCCCTTTTTTATTCCCTTTTGAATCCCCAAGTCTTTTTTCACCGCCTAGTTTATACATCCTATTTAAAAAGATTTTACATTTTTTTTAGGAATTTGTCGACCGAGGTAACAAAATGTTGACCCGCAAAGCTGCTGCCCAAAATACTGAGGCAAAACTCAGGCAAGCGGTTCTTGAGATAAAGACATTGAAGGATTCCTGTGACCAACTACTGAGGGAACGTGATGAGAGTGAGGAAGAAATAAAAAAGATCATTGACAAAAATACTTTCCTTAAAAGTGAGCTCTCTGCGTTGGATACCAAATATGAGGAAGCACTTGAGGAGCGACATCAGCTGCAGCACACTATCACTGGTTTTACTCAGTGTAATGACACTTATGTGAAAGCTTTGGACAGAATCACAGAGCTTGAACGAGACCTGTGTGAGGCAAATAGACAAATTTCTGAACTGGAACAATTCAAACAAAATCAGGAAAATGCTCACACACACAGCTTGTTTGATGAACTCATGCATTCACCTAGTGGACAGCTTCTGGCAGAATCCCTCTCACCTACTTTGGATAGACCCTTAGTGAATAATTTCAAAAGTAATAAAAAATTAAAAAAATACATTAAAATCAACAAACTGCTGAAAAGGACTCAACGTCAACTAAAACAGTATAATTCTTTTAAGAGTAATATTAAATTAAGGAAAGAACGTGCATGTCTAATAGATTCATTAGACATCTATGATAGCAAATTGAAGCAGAGCAGGAGTATGTATGATAGGGACATTGAACACCTGAACAGTACCATAAAGAATTTACACCTCTCATTGTCGGCTATTTCAGAAAATTATAATACTGCACAAAATGATATCAAAATGCACATCCAGTCTATCAGAGAACTAGCCACACTCTGTCAGCATAATGAGGACCTCTATCAATCCCTTCTTGATAAACAGTTATTAGATTCGAGTGGGATTAACTCAACAGAAAAATGCAGTGTCACAAACAGTAACAATGTACCCAATCATACATCCTCTGCCCCTATTATGAACAATGTGTGTCAACCACCTGTCAATGTCCAATCTAGTTTTTACTGTTCAGAGAGATCACAGTCGAAGCCAAAATGTATTATGTTTTGTGATGACATTGGAAAAGGTATGGGCCAGTTATTGTCAAATGAATTAGGGTTAAGTGTCATTAATTATTGTATGCCTGGCTCGAATTTCAAAAATATTGCAAGTAGAATTTATAGTTATAAGTTTGATATCAATGACAAACTGATAATTATCTTGGGAAATAGGGGTAATTTAAACAAAATGGCACTGAAAGCATTTTATTCTAATTTAAATAATTTGGATGTAAGTCAGATTATAATGTTTACCCTTCCTTACCATAATGATTTGTCACAAAATGAAAATAATATTAGGTATAAACTTAATTTGACTTTAGATTTAATGACTAATTATTCTGATAAATTCCATGTCATTGATTTTAATAAACTGACATGTGTCACACACAGAGCTTTTTTGACAAAAGATAGATTATGTCTATCAATGTTCTTCAAAAAACAATTAGCTATTATGCTAAGATCTTGTTTATTAACTTTAGCCAAAAAAATGGCTATAAATTCTTGTTTAGCCAAGAACTTGGCTATTAATTCTCATGTTGACAATGCTTTTATTGAGCAACATGATGTTTTGGAACAAGTTCCAAGTAATTTAAATTAGATAATCCGACAATAGAGGTAGCCTCTGGCCAGGTATTGACCAAAGTTAAGCCTCGATATTTACGGCTTGTCCATCAAAATATTCAAGGCTTTTCTGGTAAAGACTTAGAAATAAATTTATTTTTAGATTTTGAAAACATAGATGTACTCTGTATCACAGAGCATTGGCAAAAAAATCATGAATTGTTAATAAGTTTAGATAATTACAAGATTGGAAGTTCGTTCACTAGAAAATCTGCAATCAGAGGTGGATCCTTAATAATTTTGCATAATGACATCCAATTTAAGGAAAGACAGGACATAGTTTCACTCTCTGTTGAACGAACCATTGAGTTGTCTTGTGTGGAACTTGACAATTTCATTATAATTTGTGTATACAGACCCCCCTCTGGAAATTTTTCAGAATTCGAGTCTGCTATGGAAGATGCCTTAAGAATAGTATGCAGAAAAAGTAAAAAAATTGTTGTCTGTGGGGATTTTAATGTAAATATTTTAGAACAATCCCAAATATCTAGTAGATTTATTAACTTATTCAAATCATTTAACACGAATAATGTATTTAAAGAACCAACCCGAATAACAGCAACATCTGCTACTTGCATAGATAACATCTTCTGTAATTGTATTGTACAAGATAAGTTGATTATAAATTGTATTAACTCTGACCATAGCGGACAATTAGCCTCGTTTGAGCACCATCATGTTTGTTCTATACGTGAGACTACTTGTAGACCTATAACAAAACGTGGTCTAGAGAAATTTACAAGAAATGTTATTAGTCAAACTGCAAATTTACCGATCGAGGGGACTAACGCCAGTAATTTGTACAATAACTTATTTCATGTAGTTAAAAATGAGTGCAATGATATATTCAAAGAAAAGGTAATTAAAATCAAAAATGGGAGAAAGAAATTTTGTGATTGGGCTACGCCTGGTATATATAAAAGTCGCAGAAAACTATATGAACTATATGCTTTAAAAGGAACATCCAATGACCCCGCTTTCATAAATTATGTCAGAAATTACTCTAAAACATTCAAGAAAGTGTGCATGTGCGCAAAAGCTATGTACATAAGTAACAAAATCTGTTCATCTAAAAATAAAATAAAAACCACCTGGAATATCATTAACCAGGAAACAGGTAAACCCAAAAGTACTGTGAATTCTTTCTCTTTAGAAATCAATAACCAAACTATTAAATCAGACAATGCGGTTGCTAAAGCATTTGAAGACTTCTTCTCTCATATACCCATAGAAACTACAAGTAGTCTCAACTCATGTCCCAATGAGGCTGTAGCTCTTTTGGGACGGAGTGTGGAGAGGTGCAACAAGGTGTTCAACTTTTGTCACATTGATGCTAACACTGTTTTGAAAACATTTCGTATGATCAGTACCAAAAAAACTGAAGATCTTTGGGGTATTTCGACCCATATAATTAAATCTGTAATTAAAGAACTTGCGCCGCAACTTGCGTTGATATTCAATAAATGTGTCGATGAAGGTGTCTTCCCCGACCTCATGAAAAATAGCAAGTTGATACCTCTATTTAAGTCTGGGAATAAAAATGACCCTTCAAATTATCGACCAATTTCGATTCTACCAGCTCTTAGTAAAATATTTGAAAAAATTATATCTAATCAGTTAACTGATCATTTCTCAAGTAACAACATTTTACATATGAACCAATTTGGTTTTACCAAAGGTCGTTGCACTACTGATGCCGGTGTTGCACTTCTGAAACACATTTTTGCTGCTTGGGAGTGTAAACAAGATGTAATTGGTATATTTTGTGACCTATCAAAAGCTTTTGATTGCGTTGGTCACCAAACTCTTTTAAATAAACTCAAACATTATGGTGTCTCTGAAGAAGCAATGAGACTTATTGAGTCTTATTTATCCAATAGGGTTCAGAAAGTTGTTATTAACAAAACTGAGTCTGTTGGTGCACCTATAGTTATGGGCGTGCCACAAGGATCGATATTGGGACCCTTGCTTTTCTTAATTTATATTAATGACCTCCCACACTTCACTAAGAATCTGTGCGATACAGTACTATTTGCAGATGATACTTCTTTAATATTTAAGGTTGACAGAGGAAATGGCAATACTGACGTTGTAAATAGTACTCTCTCTAAAGTATTGCATTGGTTCACTATAAATAATTTATCTTTAAATTCACGTAAAACTAAATGTATTAAATTCTCATTGCCAAATGTAAGAAAAGTGGATACCATAGTGGAAATGAATAATGAAATTGTTGAATTCATCGACTTTACTAAATTTTTGGTTATAACACTAGATTCTAGATTGCAGTGGGATCCACATATTGAGTCCTTGGCTAACAAACTTAGTTCTGCAGCATATGCAGTTAAAAAAATAAGACAACTTACTGATGTTGAAACGGCAAGATTGATTTACTTTAGTTATTTTCATAGTGTCATGTCATATGGAATACTACTGTGGGGATCGGCTGCTAGTATTGAAAGTATTTTTGTACTTCAAAAAAGAGCGGTTCGCGCTATTTATAATTTACGAGCAAGAGATTCTTTAAGGGACTTATTTAGAGAAATTAATATATTGACTTTAGCAGGACAGTACATTTATGAAAATTTGATTTATGTCTATAAGAATTATAATACATTTGAAACCAATTTCCAAATTCATCATCTAAACACAAGATACAAAAATAAACTTGCCGTTCCAACATTCAGGCTTCAAAAAACTAGAGGCTCGTTTATGGGGAAATGTATAACCTTTTATAATAAGCTTCCACAAAGTCTTACCGACTTGCCTTTTCATAAGTTTAAAGCGCATGTAAAAAAGACTCTTATGAGTAAAGGATATTATAAAGTCAACGATTATTTGAATGATGCCAATGCCTGGTGTTAATTTTTCAGATAATGAATCGTCTTGTTATGTATAAACATTTGTTTAAACAAAAATTATTTTTGGTAATAAGTAGTAAGAAGAGAACTGACACATCTAATCTTGTAATGGAAGTTGAGCTCAAACTTCTGCTGTGAGGTCAGCTTCCAATTGACGACTCTGTAACAATACAGGGAGAAAAAAATAGCCCTTGCTGGTTTTCTTGCTGGTTCTTTCCAGTACAAGGTCTCCCGCCGTAGACTTGTGAACCAATGGCGTAGCTGCTTTGACGTTCAAAAGAGATTGTAACAATCCAATTTGAATAAAAGATATTGAATTTGAATTTGAATTTGACAGTGGGGTCCTCACATTGCCGCCTTGGCAGGAAAACTTAGCTCAGCTGCCTATGCGGTTAGAAAGATAAGAGAACTAACTGATGAGCAAACTGCACGATTGGTTTACTTCAGTTACTTTCATAGTATTATGTCATACGGTCTACTGTTGTGGGGCTCGGCTGCAGATATTGACACAATTTTTATACTACAGAAAAGAGCTATTCGTGCTATCTACAACCTTAGGCCCCGTGACTCACTAAGAGATCTTTTCAAACAAATTAATATATTAACAATAGCTTCTCAATATATTTATGAGAATATCATGTACATACGCAAAAACTTAAATTCATTTATAAAAAATAGTGACAAACATAATATTAATACAAGACATAAAGATAAACTTGCTGTGCCAACACTTAGGCTCAATAAAGTCAGTAGATCATTTGTAGGTAAAAGTGTAAAAATATTTAATAATTTACCACAGGATATTGTTGAATTGCCAATTAATAAATTCAAAACCGAAGTAAAAAAACGTTTAATGGAGAAAGGCTATTACAAGGTTAACGATTGTCTTGATGATAGGAATGCATGGTCTGTCTAGTTTACTCACTCTCACGTTTTTTTATTACTTGATGTATTGTATAGATATAATAGGTATTCATATGGTTTTATTACTTTTAGTTTGTATATTTTATGTAACTTTTTGACATTCATATGTGCTCTTTATGTGCCTAAACTGAATAAATGAATTTGATTTCATTTGATTTGCTTGAAAAAAGGTTAAAAAAGTCATTGCAGTGGATTATATGCCTACTAAATATGAACGAATTACCTTTAAGACACTTATTTCAATTTATTGATGGCAGCACATCGGGGCCTCAAACATTTTCTGGTACAATCGGCAAAGAATTACAAATGTGCGAAAAAAGGCCAGTTGTTCACTTTCAACCTATTTACACAGTTACCAGAATTTTCTAATATAAATATTAGCAATGATCAGACTTATTTGTACAGAATCGTCGCAGCAGTTTCAACTGGAGTATTTCCCAAAGATTTAGAAAACAAATCGCCAGGAAAAATTTCCCATGCTCGATGGTTAACTTTTGCTAATCGAATCTTACGTTTATATGTTTCGGTAGAATCTCCTGAAAATTTAATTACCTATTCTTTCAACGTATGTTGTTAAGGTGTATGCTCCAATTTAGTTTATCAAAATTAATCCCTCATGTAAAGATGGAGCACGACATTTATTCAAGCTTATCTCTACAACAAGATATTTGTCCACAGAACTGAAAGCCATAATAGATCCAGTGATTCAAAGGAACTATTAGTATAGTTATTTTGCACATCCTGAAAATTTATTACTCGCAATGATAACCGACTCTCAACCACACATTCGTGAACTGGCAGTTCGTCGTATTCTAAAAGCTCGTAGCAGGAAAAAAAATCTTCGATTATTTCAACTTCCTATCGTAAATGCATCATTTTATACTGATCTTATTGACTGGCAAAGTAATGACATAACTGAACCACCGATATTAAAATCGATATCTGACGAAGATATTCAGCAGTTCGTGTCTCAAAAAGGAGAAGGAGAGCTGACTTTATTACGCTTGCCATGTCACACACAGGCAGTTGAAAGAATAGTCAAGGCTGTAACAGAAGCTTCAGCAACATTATGTGATAAAACCGATAGAGAACGTTCCAATAAAAATCAGATAGAATCCCGGAAAGCAATGCCGAAATTCGACAGCAAGAGAGATTTTAAAACTAATTGATTAATTATGTATTTGAATGTGTAATAATTCCCTCTTTACAATATTATTGTAATTTTATATCTGTGCCTCTAGTGAAAAGGGGTTTAAGTCCAATTTTGGCCAAAATTAGTTAATTATACAGAAATAATCAGAAAAAAAAGATCTATCGATTGGTGTAAACAGATTTAACATATCTCTTTAAATAAAGGAATTAGAGTTGTGTTAAAGGGTATAACTGTCGCGGAGTACCGCGAATACTCTGTCTACTTCCGGTAAGAAACGAAATGAATAAATTGATACAATGATTATGTTTCTAATATTGTTATGGGTAATAAATAAATTATGAATCTAATTATGTGAATTATTAATGTTACCGATACTACCAGCAGCATTCCCAATTCCTTTGTCAGTATAAATAGCGTTGTGTCGACTCAGTGGTAATAATGGTATTGTACTGTGTCGGTATTTTAAGAATGCATTTCTGCTTTGCCTATAAGGCAGACATGTGGCTTTCTCTTGTGACTTGTTCACTTCGGTTCTGAACATCATAGTGATCAGGTGAGAAAGGCGAGACCTGGGAGCGAAGAAAGGTGCAGCAGGTGAGAGTGTGAACTGGCCAAGTAGCGGGGTTATGAATATATAATATAAGGATATATTATGGTAAGTGCCTGATGGCTTAGTTAAGAATTGTGTAAGTTCATGAAGTATGGTCCATCTGATATGTTCAACCACAGAACACTGGAAGAGGTTTCTATGTTCTGTGTGTCCAACAGTGGCCGGAGAGCTCGGCCTTTCCTGATCTCGTTTCCTGGGGGCGTACACTGATGCATCAAGGGAGCCTGGGGGCGTACACTGATGCGTCAAGGGCAGCCTGGGGGCGTACACTGATGCGTCAAGGGAGCCTGGGGGCGTACACTGATGCGTCAAGGGCACGTGGTCTGGACCACATGAGGCATCTGGTGATGCAGGCGATGAAACCGCCTAGTTGTGTGAGAGAGATCAGGAGCGTCAGTAAGGACGCAGTTAAAGCGGAAGTAAGACCGTAAAGCGGAAGTAAGACCGTGAATAAGTTGCGAGGCATGGGCAGACTATAGGGGAGGTTGGAGGTCTGTGAGGGGGTGAGCCCCCGTGGTTGTGTTGATGAAGGATTGTGTTGTTGAAGGCAGCTCTAGCGGTCCCCTAACGGAGAGGGACAGGTGTAATGCCTCCTAGATGCGTCTAGGTTTCCTGTCGTTACTGAGAATTTCTCGGCCTCCGTGCAGAGAGTAAAGCGGGCCGTATGACCCGCTCCATCGAGTATGGCTCTCAATACGTATAGATAAGACGATACTTCGTGAACAACCTATGTTACTCCTTAAGGTTATTAATCCGTTTTGTTCTTATGTCGTGTAACCTATTGTATGCATTACGATACGTATAAACGCCACGACATAAAATGGTGGAGGTGCTGGGATGTATATTCGAGTAAAAAGGGCTTGAATTACGAGTATCCCGACAGGTTATGTTGGATTACTATTTTCCCGGTGATTGGAGTAACATTCGCCCACGTGTTATTTGTGAGGTTGGAGTAATATTACAAGAATTATTTTGTTAGGGCATTGAGTTTTGAAAACCAGTGAACTGCTGTGAGTGCTGTGACCATTTGTTTACGTTTAAGTTTCTTCACTTACGGAATCGTATTAAATAATTATTAATTATGGTTAGGCAGAGAGAGGAGCCGGGGTGGTGAAGGTGAATGTTAATGCATTATAAAGTGGCCACTTAAACCTGCACCTGGGTCATAAGCCCCAGGCACCGCTCTTGGCTCTCTTCTCTGCAACGCGATAGACCGAGCACCCGCGTGGGTGGCTGAGTTGTCGTCTCTCCTTGGGATTAACCTAACAATTTCGTTAAGTTAACGTTTACTTACGAGGTTCTTTATAATTTACCTACCTATTATTTGAATATGCAAATTTTGTAATGATATTAAACGGACTACCCGAAGCAATCAAATAAAATTAATTATCAGTCTGCCTTACTCCTATGTGTATCTACCTTCCTTTATTTGTGTTAAATGTGTCTTTGTTTATTACAGTTACGGAATTACGTTCTTGTCTTTTATTCAAAGGTGTTCTTTGAATTCCTACGTTTAAAAAAAAAAAAAAAAAACTTAAATTCGTGGGTTTTTACTTACTTATTGTATTATTATGCATTTTGTGTTCTTTACTAAAATGCGAAGCGACTGTTAATTGACCTATCCATAGTGTATTTAGTCCAATGGTGATTAATTTATAGTGCTTAGAAGTTAGTGGAACTAGGTATTGGCTGACCAATAATAACATATTATTGAATTGAAAGAAAGAAAGAAAAGTTTATTATTTGGTTGCTATAATTGGAATGGAAAAATTGCTTGCATCGGTTTCATAAAGTATATGAGTATATTAAGATATATAAACTCATATTAGTTTGTAGGAATTATAGATAAGTGATAACCTGCTTTATTTTACGAAATACTTGTGAAAATTATTATATACCTACAGTTTGTGGATGAGAAAATTCAAAACCACAATGAGAAAAAAAAAATATATGGGATGATTGGAAAGGGGGAAATGAAATACCATTTTCAAGTCATTTCAGTACATTGTAACTAGTGAATTCACTCATACATAGGTAAGTAACTGTTGTATTACCTACATGTTACAAGTTATTCCAAAGAATTTCTTCTTCCTTGTGTTATTCGATACTAAGTGCCACTTACGGATTAAGTCTTGAAAATATTTCGACCTTGTGTGGTCATGTTACATTATTTTACTTACATTTTGAAACATCACCAAGTGGCTAAGTAAATGGACACTGTTTAGTGATGGTATAAATTTGCTTAACATTTGCAAGTTAATATCATGTTTTTGTGAAGATAAACTTTGAGCCTTTTATTTTAAACTACCATAATTAGTTGAGTTTCACAGGTAGGTAACACCATGGAAATAATGCTAGCACCAAAACATGCCAACCATTGTAACCTGTAATAACGAATTTAATAAACTGATTTGATTTTGATTTAATTTGACCTTTCTTGCTTTTTCTTAGTGCTTAAAGACATAGCTTACCTCTAAATATCTGATGGTTTCAATAGTATATTTTTAGATAAATGATGAGGTGCACATATAAAATGTATACAAAATATTAACAATATAATTAGGTACACTACTGATATGTTAGATGCCCATGGGCACCAACTGGTAAGAATACTCCATAAGTGAAATACTTTCGAATAGAGTAAAAAAGCTCTGATTGTAAAATTGTAACTCGCTTGTCATGGAATTAAGTACCAGACCACTTTGGTGCAAAGTTTTTTACAACGTGTATAGAAAGTATGCTTGATTCTAAACTAAAAAAGCCAAAATTAAAGATACTTCCTCTGATCTGATGAAATAAAGTGAACAAGATCTCTAACAAACAGCTAGATGGAATAGCGGCTATTAAATAAACGGTTACATTGCTGAAGACAATCTCTATACCTATAGTTTATATGGGTCAATTGCATTGAAAATTGATTTGCATTGTAAAGGCAGAATTATAGCAATAGAGCAATTTCATCTGTAGGTGCCTGTAGACAGATACTGAAGAAAGGAAGAGTGCTAATTTACAATAAATTAGAATTAACAGGTATATAAAATATCAAACTTTGCTAATTTTTAATGGTAAGTAATTAATCGTAGCATTGGCAATAGAGTCAAACGCTAGTCTTTTTCTTAAAATGTGAATTGTGTAGTCTGTAACAATTAATTGGCAAAGAAATGAATTGTGAATTCAAAGGCTTTATAAATGATTTGTTACATATGCAGTCAAATATTATTTCTTTATACCAATGGTTCCCAGCCCAGCCAGTGGAGAAAAGTGGTCCGCAAA
This sequence comes from Schoenobius gigantellus, assembly GCA_963935595.1. Taxonomy (NCBI): domain Eukaryota; kingdom Metazoa; phylum Arthropoda; class Insecta; order Lepidoptera; family Crambidae; genus Schoenobius; species Schoenobius gigantellus. Next base: position 29,069,442 of record OZ012554.1, read on the forward strand.
TGCAAACTTACCTACTCCTCGGAGCAGATCCTTGTGGGTCTCTCTGGAATCTCAGAACAAGGTCCGAAGCGACTGAGAACATAATGATAATTTGCTGGTTGCTTCGAGCAATAATATTAGTCCTACAAATATGTGTAAAAGATTAATGGCACAACACTATTAAGTTATTTACAATAATATTCTTTAAAATTTATTGAGGTTTTTTGTAGGTACATAAAGGTCCCTGGAAATGAAAAGGATGGGAACCACTGCTTTACACAAAAAAATCAAATCCACATGCCTTGTAAAGTATGAATAAGCAATTGGCTTCACCATTCATCATTTCTTCATACATTCTTATTGTAAATTCAAATTTAGAATAACCATCGGAACATAGCATCTTTCACAGTGTTCGAATGATGCTACAAGTAGGCATGTTTGATGGATTAAAAATAGTGTTATAGTTTGAATTTAAAATGATTTGAATGTTTGCTTCTAGTATTTTGTTGTTAATTTTCCTATGTGTAGTTGCTGCCTATGATTAAGGTTACACTCACAATGTTACCATTAATGTACGAGTATGTTAATTGGTAATATTTTTTGCTTCATGTGAACCTAATGGTCTAAATATGAAGTAATGAACTGCGAAGTAGACTTTTAAGCTGATGATGATCCAGCAGAAATGTTAATTGATAAGTTGACTAGTAGGTAGTAATTATAACTTTACATTGCATAATCATATAATAAAAGATAAAAGCGAAATTTCATATTTTATTGATAATAATTATAATGCTGAAGATACTTGACATTGTTTTAAATATATTAGCAATGTCATAACTATATAATTAGTTCCCATTGTCATGGAACTTAATCCCCTTAATCAAAAACACGTAGTTCATGAGCTGCGTCTCTGTTTTAGTTTGCTTTAGCGTAGCTATGAGCGATCACGGTAAGGCCTAGGTGCCTACCGTTCCGCGCACACTGAGAGTGCAAAGGCGGCGGTGCTGCCGCGCTCTTGGTATTGGCACAGAATACATAATAGTACGGTGCATACTTACAGTGATTGGTGGCGTTTTCGCGTGCTTAATTGTTAACCATCAGCAACAAGCCTATCGCTCGAAGCTGGTAGCGACGTGAGGCTGTAAGAGTACGCGTGATATTGGGGTGTGATTCGGTTTGATGCTCAAAGATAGTTATTTAAAGTGTCGACCTTTCGGAGATCAAAGAAGTGAAATTTCTGTATGTACTGTTATCTATTCTGGCATATACATGGTATACCGCCCGACGCAGGTCGGATTGATGCTTCTGTACCCAAAGATTTGGTAACACTAAGGCATAATAAATTGGCATCATAATGGATGTGGGTATGAAGGACGAGGGGTCACAGATGTTACTATATTGTGACCATAGTAGGTATCCCACTAAAATGTGACACAGTTTAACAATATACATTGTTAAACTGTGAATGTGCTGAGGATGACTTGTTGATTTTATGGACTGCCATTTCAATAATTTTAAGCGTTTTCTTACTGATACAATATGTGTTTTGTGTAAATCTTATGACAATAATAAGTAACAAATGCCACGTTCGTAGTTTATAATGGAATTGAATTGATGTGTTGGGCATTGGTGGCGCTGTGGACTCGGCGCTGGCCTTCTGGTCGGGGGATTCGGGGTTGTATGTGAGGTCGACCGACCCGCGCTGGCCCGGCGTGGTTGAGTGAGACCTGGACGCCCTGTGTTTGGGATGGACTCGAACCCCTCGGTGGGGGCTTGTGTGGACTGTGCGAATTTGTAGCATACAATTCGTGGTTAGCAATGAATAGTCTGTTTGGGCTTGACAAAGTTAAGTGTCTGGGTTTACAAAGTTAAAATGGCAAAAGTCGAGATTTCGCCCGGACTGGTGGGTCTTCGGTGACCACATTGATCAGGGCTTTGACACGCAATGTTGAGGACGCGAGTTCCGAACCGTTTGCGTCAGGATTTCTTCTTGTTTTGATTTGCTCGTTTCTCGACGTATTTAGATTTTTAAGGAAAGTGCAAACTCACAAAAAAAGTCTTATAGTTCTTTGGAATGAATATCTTTTTTAGGTTACATAAAATAATATGTGTTAAAATGATTTCTACACATGGTCCCTATAAGGAACTCCTAGAAAGATAGGTAACTCAAAATGATTTCTATTTTTGAATTCTAGAAATGCTTAACAGTGGTTAGATGTACCTATCCATGGTTATTATAAACAAAATGTACCTATACCTCAGCCTCAGATTATTGTTCTGAGACCTCAGCAACCTATACAGTGCACATTATGTCAAATATATTTTAAAAAAAAATCAAGATAAATATTTATAGATTATAGATAGATAGTTGGTACTGTTAAATTAGCAGTGGTGGCTGTTACCCTATTACCATTAAGACAAGTGAAAGATATTAAATTACATAACTAAAAGTTATGTTAATTATAGTTTTTTTTAATAAAATTATTTTTTTCCAAATTAAATTTGAAACGAACCTCTTATATTGGGACAGAGATTTTGACCACATCAACTTTCTTTTGTTTGGGGAGGTCCTACTGGAAGAGATCTGGTTATCTAGTGGAGAATATAAAGTTGGTGAATTGCCCACAATGCATAGAGTACAAGAATGAGTTAGTAAGATAAGTATATAGTAGGAGGAGTTAAAGATGTTTCCAATTTAATTCTTCCTGGTGCAGGCCATGGAAAAGAAACTTGAAATGAATGTATAGGACTAATGTATAGGGATGTAACTTGTCTTCATCTGACCAACTGGTGATATGTTGAAGGAAATACTTCCCATTCCGAGCTTGATTTCGTTAGAAAAAATGAATGGGTATGAACGGGATACTGAGCTGGTGTCGTCTACACGTTAAGCATTGAAACAATTTTTGATCTCTTTAGTTATGTATCAAGCATGGCGGAGGCTGTTTGAAGAGACCGGCAGAAGTTTGTCTACTACTATAACACGTGTGGATGACTCATCAGATATAGCAGAAGTTAATGATTAGGAAGACCCATATTGTGAGAGCCAGAAGGAAGGCAGCCTCGAGCATGAAAAGAAAAAAAAAAATGCTCAATGGGCTCGTCATTTACTGTACTACAAACTTCTTTCTCTTTTGCCGTCGGGAGTGTCGCGGAGTACCGCAAATACTCTGTCTACTTCCGGTAAGAAACGAAATGAATAAATTGATACAATGATTATGTTTCTAATATTGTTATGGGTAATAAATAAATTATGAATCTAATTATGTGAATTATTAATGTTACCGATACTACCAGCAGCATTCCCAATTCCTTTGTCAGTATAAATAGCGTTGTGTCGACTCAGTGGTAATAATGGTATTGTACTGTGTCGGTATTTTAAGAATGCATTTCTGCTTTGCCTATAAGGCAGACATGTGGCTTTCTCTTGTGACTTGTTCACTTCGGTTCTGAACATCATAGTGATCAGGTGAGAAAGGCGAGACCTGGGAGCGAAGAAAGGTGCAGCAGGTGAGAGTGTGAACTGGCCAAGTAGCGAGGTTATGAATATATAATATAAGGATATATTATGGTAAGTGCCTGATGGCTTAGTTAAGAATTGTGTAAGTTCATGAAGTATGGTCCATCTGATATGTTCAACCACAGAACACTGGAAGAGGTTTCTATGTTCTGTGTGTCCAACAGTGGCCGGAGAGCTCGGCCTTTCCTGATCTCGTTTCCTGGGGGCGTACACTGATGCGTCAAGGGAGCCTGGGGGCGTACACTGATGCGTCAAGGGCAGCCTGGGGGCGTACACTGATGCGTCAAGGGAGCCTGGGGGCGTACACTGATGCGTCAAGGGCACGTGGTCTGGACCACATGAGGCATCTGGTGATGCAGGCGATGAAACCGCCTAGTTGTGTGAGAGAGATCAGGAGCGTCAGTAAGGACGCAGTTAAAGCGGAAGTAAGACCGTAAAGCGGAAGTAAGACCGTGAATAAGTTGCGAGGCATGGGCAGACTATAGGGGAGGTTGGAGGTCTGTGAGGGGGTGAGCCCCCGTGGTTGTGTTGATGAAGGATTGTGTTGTTGAAGGCAGCTCTAGCGGTCCCCTAACGGAGAGGGACAGGTGTAATGCCTCCTAGATGCGTCTAGGTTTCCTGTCGTTACTGAGAATTTCTCGGCCTCCGTGCAGAGAGTAAAGCGGGCCGTATGACCCGCTCCATCGAGTATGGCTCTCAATACGTATAGATAAGACGATACTTCGTGAACAACCTATGTTACTCCTTAAGGTTATTAATCCGTTTTGTTCTTATGTCGTGTAACCTATTGTATGCATTACGATACGTATAAACGCCACGACAATAACAGACCCATCAAACATATGAAAAGTTGGGTTTAAGTGCATTAGTGTTATTTTTAACGGGACTATGAAAAAATATTTTTGTGCTCTTGAATCAAACTTAAGATATATGGCAAATTTTTCAAAATATTAAGTGATTGTAGGCGCAAGTATAGTTATTTCAAACCAACTGTCGAAAACTGTCAAGTGAGTAATGGTATTAAACGAATCAGATCATTTGACACCAAACTAAAGTAACAAATATTGAAAATAAATCGAGTGATATCCGTATACACATATGAACATCCAGCGATAAGGGGTACAATCAGAGTCATATCCTAACATTTGCGTTGATAGCTCGTGAAAAATGATCGATGTATGAATACTGCGGGGTATGGCGCGGGTTGGTGGAGATAGAGGCGTTACCGCTGCCTGCTATGCAAGGAACATACTACTCAGTCGCACGCAGGTTAAAGGCTGTGTCGACGCGTCAAGGTGCAACGTCTATCGAGTGAGTTACACCCTTTTTCACTAAATGATTTAAAAAACCCAATGTCATTTTGTATGTACATTTGGATACTTGTGGACGTATACCTTTTTACACGTATAATTATCATATTGATTTGACATTTATGTGGGTTCTTATACAAATAATATTGTAGGTAGTAACAGATAAAATAACAATGACCTTGTGAATTACTTTTTTCAAACTTTTGACTTTTTAATTTGTTATTTATTATTGTTATAGGACTTATCATTAAAATTAAATTTATTTTTTTATTTTTAAATATAATTTACAGGCTTAATATACTTACGCGTGTATACAAAGTTTATTTTTCTAATTAAAATCTATACTAATTAATAATGACCACAAATAAAATTATTATTTTCTTATATTTTACAGGACAATTATAAATTTAAAAGTCTCAGTGTTATTGATTTTAAAAATGAAATATTTACGCACCTGTAGTCACATTTTATATAATAGGTACCGTTTATTATAGGCGACGACTAATGGCATTAATATATATTTTTTAAAGATATACTTAATCTTAACAGATTTTTTTTGCTGTTGTAGAATGGCTGGACGAAAAAGAATTATGCGTATGATAGATCTAATTGATCAAGCACAGAAATTTGATGATCTCGATGAGACTTTGGTTCCGGAATCATTAAATCATTCTTACGGAGTTGGAAACTCTGAACATTCCAATGGGGATACACTAAAGATTGTATGTTCTGAAGATTGCTTTCCAAAGCCTAGCTGTTCTAAAGACTGTTCTTCATGTCTAGAGTATGTCGAGGATGTCAATATATTTTCAGACTCCAGCGATAATTTTTTTACAGAATCTGACCAAACGTTTATAATATGTTTCGATATTGTATCTGTTTTAATTGATTCGCTACCCTACCCTAATCTCGATTACAGTACAGGTAGTTCTGAAGAATATATACCGAATACGGATACAAGTGACTCGGGCTCCATAAATATACGTAGGAGTGCTAATAAACGAAAACGTAGACCTAATGTTATCGTTCCAGAATCGGATTCAGATACCGAGAAAAATGTAACATTTTGGAATAAAGAAGGTATTAAACAAGGTCGAAAACGAAAACCAAGAAAAAGTAATATAGAAAGGAGGGAGGGAGTCAGAGAAATGAGAAAAAAGATGAGAAATTTGGGAAAAAGTTACACGACACGTAAAGGTAAATTTATTGTTGAAAGAAAACTTCAAAATCTCGAACCTTGTAGAATTAAATGTTCTGAAAGGATCTCTGAACAGTTTAGAAATAATATTTTTGAATATTACTGGGGCATAGGAGACTACGATAGGCGTGTGCTATTCATAAGTAGCCTTATAGACGTAAAAGAAAAAGCAACAAAAAAACTTGCACCTACTGTGAAAAATAGACAATTTGCTCATAACTATTACCTGAAGTTTAATTTAGAGTGTCATCGCATATGCAAGTGTTGCTTTCTTAATACTCTAGGAGAGACCTCTAAATTTGTTCAAATTGTTACCAATAAAATTAAAGCAAACGATGGTATCATACCTAAATCATCGAGAGGAAAAAAGCCTAGTATCCTAACAATAAGCGACGATAGACTAGACGATGTAAAAACCCATATTTTATCATTCCCTGCTTATGAAAGCCACTACGGTCGGTCTAAAACAAATAAAAAATTTTTACCTCCTCATTTGACTTTGCAAGATATGTATAATATGTATAAAGAGGTCAATGAAAATCCAGTGTCACTGACAATCTACTCATGGGTATTTAAGGCACAAAACCTATCATTCAAGCCACCCTATTTAGATACATGTGTTAAGTGTGATACTTTTCAGATGAATATTAAATTTAGCCGAGGAACAGAGAAAGAAGAACATGAAAAGCTGTTGAATCAGCATCAAAAGAGAGCAGAAAGAATTTATGATCAAAAATCTCAGGATCGAGTGGTTTCAATTGAAAAAAAAGATACAATTGTTCTAACATTTGATTTACAGCAATGCTTGCCAACTCCATATCTAAAATCTGGTGCTGCATTTTATAAGCGTCCACTATGGACGTATAATTTAACTCTTAGAGACTGTACTACCAACAAAGTTTATTGTTTTATGTGGCACGAAGGAATTGGTGGTAGAGGGTCAAACCAAGTAGCTTCATGTTTGTATTATTATATAATGAATTGCGTATCGGCAGATATAAAACATCTCATATTCTATTCGGACTCATGTTCTGGACAAAATAAAAATATCAATGTTGTGTGCATGTTCCTTCTAGCAGTGAGGAACAACGAAAACATAGAATCCATTACACACAACTTTTTTGTACCAGGACATACCCACATGGATTGCGACGTAGACCATGCACTTATAGAAAAGGCGAAGAAAAAAACTCAAATGGACATACATCATCCTCGAGATTGGTATCAACTTGTGCGCTTATGCGGTAAAAAAACTCCATTCACAGTTATAGAAATGCATGAAGAATTATTTTTGGACTTTGGAAGCCTTCTGAAAGGGCCTCTGCAACAAAAGAAAATAGATGAAAAGAAGAATAAATTCTGTTTATCTCAGTCGGCCGCGTTTAACTACAGAAAAGAACAGTTTCCTATTTTTAATTATATTTTATATGATGCTGATTGCTGGAATGCGGTAAACCTTCAAAGGAAACGAGGGAAGTCACCACTTCCTACAGTATTTGAAACTGAATATATTCCACATCTATACCGGTTATTTTTTTATCACCCTGGAAAATTTAAGGGACGCTTCACGACATGGTATTAGAATGATTTAAATATAAATAAAAAAATAACCCCCCTCCTTAATTTTATATTAATTTTTTTTAAAATACAAAAAATGCTGCACTAGTTGTGAGCAGCATTTTTAGAGATTTTTTTTTTTTATTTCATTTTTTTTTATATAAGATTGGATGTGTCCTGAAGCGTCCCTAAAATTTTCCAGGGTGATAAAAAATAACCGTGTATAATGGTCCCATACCCATTGCAGGTGTGAAGAAGCGGGACTTACTTTCCTTGCTTCCGCTCATAAATCCAAGTGTACATTCTTTTTATAAAGACTTGTTAAGCAATGAGGACTTAGACGATGGCCAACCACTTTTAAATGCCAGTGTAGAGGAAGAATAAGCCTACCGCTATTTTGTTTTTTTTTAGTTTGATTTTCGATTACTTACCATCTTTTCAATGAAAGTAAAGAGGAGGAATAAGCTTATTTATTTTATGTTTTTTAGTTATTTTTGTTTGTTAAATTACATTGCATTAAAATATTGTATTCACCGAAAAAAACATTTTGATTTTTATTTATATAAAAGGCATTAACGTAAACCCTATAACACTTTTTTTTGAAACATAAACTTGCGTGAAAAGGAATATAAGTATTTTTTTTTTAAATAACCGTAACTTAACAATACTATTAAAATATGTACATCAAATAGATGTATTGCTCTATATAACATTTTAATATTTTTATTTTGTTACTATTTAATTTTTAGATTTTTTCCAAATGCGTATCCCTTTTCCCTTTTATGAAAGTCTTTAAATTTATGTGAAAAAAGCTGTAAACAAATATGTACCCTTCGAGAGTTCCTATTTTGGCAAAGGTATAAGTCGCTATCTTATAAACTATTGATTTGAGAAAAAAATGGATTTCATAATTTGAAACAGCACAATTAATTTACCTATAAAACACATGAAATGCATTTAATGACTAATACTATAAATGCGAGAAGCGGCAACGCACATCATTTTACGAGCGCGAAGCATTTTTCGCTTCTCCTGTAAACTTACGAATTTATACATAAACCCCTTTTCACTAGAGGCACAGATATATTTTATAGTTGTACTGTTTTATTTATAGTGTTAATGTAGGTATTTTAAAATAAAATAATTTTATTAACATATTTTTTTTTGCATCTTCCAAGGAACAGGTTATAAAAATACATTAAGTATTTCAAAAAATTGAAGTTAATGAAATTTTATATTTTAGCTAATAACGTCATTTGGCACCTTATCAGCACTCTGCCCGATAGAAATTAAATATATTTTTTTCCCATACATTGATGGCCCAGCCATTTGAATTTCTTCGCAGATGTATTCAGGTTGTCTCACGATGTTTTCCTTCACCGTAAGAGTGCATGTTGGATAAATGTACCTACATATCAAATTCGAAAATCGAAAAACACATTGGTACATGGCAGGATCGAGCCGCGGACCTCCCAATAAGAAGGTCATTGCCAAGTCCACAGCGCCACCGATGCTCCTCATAATATAAATATAACAAATAAAATGATAGTATATAATTAATTAATTTTACCAGGCTAAATAATAGTAAAAATATTGTTTTAATAAGCTTTTATTATTGCATTGTCACGCGATATACATGTGCATGTAAAATTTCAGGTCAATCGGAAACCGGGAATTGGGTCAAATTCAGCTTGCAAGATTTCATTACAGACACGGGACAGGTGAAAGTAAATAAAAGCTTGTAAAAAGCACCTTCATTTTTTACACATAGATAATACTTACTCAATTTAAATTTAAAGCTTTTCACAACTTTAACATTGTCGTTATAATATTTGCTGGTAACGTGTATTTAAAATAAATTTGGAGTTAACAACAAACAATGTATCCCAAATACTTAGGCGGGAAGCGTCTAGAAGCTTTCAAATCTAGTCACGTCTTTTCGTTATCTAATAATTGTTAATACTTTGTTATGTTATTTGCCTAATTTTCCAACTTCCCGTAAGATGTCACAGACTAAAACATTGTTAGTTCAGTCCACTTACACACTGATGGATAAAATTGTTAGAAGCAGCTTATAGCTTATGCTGTGGTAATTTTTGCCGTTACCCAAGAGCCGAGTAAGAAGGTGAGTATTACAAATAGGATTTACTTGGCTCGCGAGTCACGGCGCTGTTTCATTTTGCTGTTTAATTGACTACAATATAGTTGCTGGCAAGTTTTAATGAACCGTATTTAATGTGCGTCGCACGTGCAACGGGACTTCGTATCGTTCTTCGCTCAAGTGTATTTGTTCTTCAGAACTTCTTTGTTGATGGATAGAGAAACATTGGACTCATATCTTTAGTTATTGAATTCTTTTTTTTAACCGATTTAAAAAATCAGGAGGTTATCAATTCGGTTGTATTTTTTTATGTTTGTTACCTCATAACTCCGTCATTTTTAAACCGATTTCCAAAATTTTGTATTTGATAGAGTATACTGCAAGGGTGGTCCCATGGTCACCAAAGTCAGGATCTGATGATGGGATCCCATAGAAAACTCGAGGAAAACACTAATTTAATACCAGCTGGTATTAAATTAGGGTTTCTTTCACTAAAAAGATTTCATTCACTAAAATGTTAAAAATAATATTTTTTTTACAAAAAATAGAACCGACTTTAAAAATACTGAAAACTTAAAATAATATAAGAATAGGTACAGACAACATCACACTTCTATATTGAAGTCGGTGACAAATTTTAACACTTTCTAGGAGATCATCGTTTGGCGCCGACTTCAATATAGAAGTGTGATGTTGTCTGTACCTATTCTTATATTATTTTTAAGTTTTCAGTATTTTTGAAGTCGGTTCTATTTTTTTTTACCTATCATCAAACCCGTTACACTACTAGGTGTCATGTGCAGGGCGGGTTACCAACAAATTTTCGAAAGACATTTATGCGAAGTCCATTTCGACAACGCCATATCACCAAAAAGCTATTTAACTGATGGAATATTTGATCGATGGGCCATTTCATCGAATGGCCACATGTACGAACTCCCATATCACTGATTGTAGCATGCACGTTTGGCCCCGTGCATGCCGCAGAATGGCCCTCCGTCTGGGGATTGCCCTGGTGTTCTCAGGCAGTCCCCCCTTGGCAATAGATCGATGGACAGGGCTGCCCGGGCACGTGGGTAGTGGAGTCCCAGTGTGGACCTTACCTAACGCGCTCATAAGGGCAGGGAGAACACCGGGTTTTAGTGGGTAGGCCTGGCACTCTGTCGGGAGAGCGCCACACACGCTTGCCGTCTAGCCAACGACGGGTACGGTTTGGTCACGCATTTTCCCCCGAAAAAAAGGCGTCATGTTTTTTTTTTGTTTATAAAGCCTGAGATTTTTTTATGTTATTATGTTTACGTCGTCCCCAAATGGTTTCCTCTGACAACCAGCGCTCCTGCTACTCCGCAAAGTGGAACGCACGCTTGGCACTACTAATTGTTCCCTGAGGGTGGTGACCAGCCACGGCCGAAGCCTACCACCGGGAAGAGTGTGGCTCATTTAGCACCACTCGGGAATCACGTGTAGGGTCTCGGGGGTAAGCCTACAGACGCGAGCGATATTAATTCCCATAACCCATTCGTAACCAAAATTTTATCACTATTTGAGACAAATTATTCATTTTTCCAAACTAGGACAGATACCTGTTTAACCTAGAATTTTTTGGTAGAGTTTCCATTATTAAAAAAAGAGGATTATTTTGACAATGTTATTTTCAATGAAATGCTTTTAGTTAAAATGCTATGAGTCAGATCGACAAATAACGATATGTCGCCAGGGCTGAATGGACAATTTGATTTTTTAGAAAAAAGGTTAGATATTTGATTTATTATATTATTTTACATTATGCTACAGTGCTTTAATAATTTGTATGAAATTCTGTTTTGGCTACCGTTAGGTAATTAAAACTTGGCTGTGACAGTGTGAGACAGATTATTCCCGTACAGAGTGTATATTTAGTTGAAATTTTGAAAAAAAAAAAGATTGATTTTTGACGATTTTGAACTTGAAACTTGGCTGATATACTTTTACCTTAAAAACTAATTTCTCTGAAATTTAATTTTAATTGAGGGGTTACAAGGTGTTAAAGTTTGTATTGTAATAGCAGGGGGGTCTCACTCCGCAGTTTAGGTACATTTGGCCGGGCGCCCCGGCCAGCCGGTATATGGCAGAGAGTTGCCACTCGGCTCGCACGCTAGTCGCGTCGCACGTAATAGGTGGTGGTAATAGTTAAGATTTTCTCGGTGATTTTTGTAACGAACAATGAATTCCAAACAATCACGTCATCTGTATGATAGGTACTGTTGTGTTTATGGGTGTATAAATAAACGGAAGAAAAAGGATGCAAAATTATCATTTTTTAACATACCAAAAGATATTAAAACGTAAGCTATTTGACTATTTTTCACATCACATCCTAACTACTTTGTAATTATAGTAGGTACCCACATGATAAGGATAAAATTGTTAAAAATAGGTAAGTGTTTTAAAGCGTTTAAAGGAATGAATGCGAAATAAGTATAATAGTAAAAATACCTACTTAAAAAAACTGTACAATAGTTCTTATACTTGATAAATTATGCTTATTATGATTACGCAGTTAAGTAGGTAGATGATGTACTTATATTATAGTCCGCATTTCCCACAAAATTATTACCTCACAAAAATATTCGATCAGACGCTCGTGATTTGATCATAACAACTAAAAATACTTCATCTCAAATTCTTTAATTGGTTCATTAAAAACAATTTTCTGAACTGACAAGCATGTTATTCTTTTGCCAATACAAAAATCTGAAATTAAGAACTTAGTAGATAGACAAGAAATATATTTTCTTGAATTAATTAATACACATTTTTATCTTTATTAATTAATTAATATTTTCGTAAATATATCGGTTAGTGGGAACCCTGCGCTCTTGTCGCCAACTCGGTATCGGGTCAGCGACGCGTAACGGAATTAGAACGCTCGTGTCCTGCAATAAATTTCAATTTCACGTGAAGTCAGTTGAAAGTCGCAAGAGTAGGTACATTTTCATACCTAAACTTGGCTTTTCTTCAAGAGTGATCCTTCTGTACTTTAGTACTATTATCTATTATGTGGTAATAGGTCATTTTCGTCAAGAAATTGGTGATCTTTGGCAAGAATGTAGTTTATGGCATAAGAATAACTAATACAGTATAGAAGCGAATCTCCTTTGTGGGTGCGCCAAATGCCGCTATTTGCATACCTACAGCGCCCTTCCCCCTGTAACGCCCCGCAGTAGTCTGCGGACGCCGCTAGGGTCACCACATGGACGTATGGTTACCGCTACAATATTTTTTATATAGGTACCTGCATATTTTACATTAAATGCAAAACTGAGCATACACCGAGTCTTATTGATTTTGTACTTCAAGTGTAGCGAGCGAGCGACTATCTTTAGCAATAGTACGCACATTTTTAGTTTTTTTGATTCCGTAGTTATAAGAACCTGCCTATTTTTGATTAATTGAGCACAATCCCTACACTTCGAGAACAAAATCATTAAAATGTTTCGAATTTCGATGTACAAAAATGGTTTGTAATTTAAGTATCGTACCTACGTTTATAGTCCAAGAGTTGAAGTTATGAATGTACTAATGGATAAAACCTAAGCTCACTTTTTACTATCAGACCAACATTTTCACATGAAAAAAAATCTGTTGTTTCATAATTTTAATCAAGTATTGATTTTTTTATCTTTTTTTAAAAACGTCGCCCCACACTAGGATTTTCTCCTGTGTCGTGGGTGCAGTTACAAACATAGAATATCACATGCACATACATACGCCCAGACCGGAACAAATTTCTGTAGGCCATACAAAATATCTGTCCCATGCGGGAATCGAACCCGCGACCCGTTGCACAGTAGGTGATCACTCGACCTTTGCGCTAACCGTGTCGTCGAGTCGTCGTGTCGTCGATTGTATTAAAATTTTTTATGTAACAGTGACAAAGGTCGATAAAAATATATATAGCAGTACCAAAGTTTCTCATAATTCAAATTATTCCCGACTTGACAAAAAAAATCCCATACTTACAGAGTTTCAAAATTGCACTACAATGACAGCTTTAGAAACTCGATACATTATATTGTATTAGCTTTGACTTGTAATGAATATTATGAATAAAACGGTATCTGTATCTAGGGTAGGTATAATAAAAATAAATTTAAAGTATTGAATCATTTTTATTTAAAAGGTTTCAATTCAACAGAAATATTTACAAATGTCTGATATTTATAAAAGATGGCGTTTTTGTAGATGATTTGAAGTTTCGGTTATTAAACTTCAGCACGTAGTAAATACGCATTCTTATAAAAAGCTTAATCAGGTAATCAATAGGAAAACATTCACAAGGTGCCTGAAACACACGGTGCGCGCCTTGACTGGCGATTCCGTTCAACGGAAATCAAACGGTAGGTAAATAACGTGGCATTGAGCGCTCGACGGCCGGGAGTTTCGCTTCTATACTCGTATTATTAGTTATTCTTATATTTATGGATAGAACATGACAGCAAAGAATGAAATTTATGAACTTCAACTCTTTACTAGGGAAAAATAGAGAATTAAAAACAAATATAGATGAACATAATGCAGGCGAAGTTACGGGCGGCAAGCTTGTGCTTTTTATAATATAATTTATCAGCTATATGCTAGTCTAACTAACATCTATTTGTGGTAACAGTTATATGCTGAACGTTTCGAAAGATAATTCTCTGTCAAAAACAGAAATGTTACCTATTCCATATTCCCTGCGGCCAATTCCAGACGGATGTGGGTCGTCAATCCGGCTCATCCCCTTGCGAGGTGCAAGTGACAGCCGCTGGCCTAACGTGGCCCCATGTTAAGCTTAATGATCTAAACCTCAGAACAATAACTAAAGCATAGAAGGATATTAAATCATATTCATACACTTGATGTCATTAACGTATAAAAAATTACCCAGAATAGGAGTGTTTTTATTAAAAACTAGCTTCTGACCGCGACTTCGTCTGCGGGGACTTCGAATTGGGTCTATAGCTTCGCTCGTTAACAATTGTTCATTTTTCCCTCGGGAACTACTTAAGGAATCGGATTAAAGGTAGTCTATGTTCTTTTCCATATCCAAGGCTACATGCATGCTAAATTTCATCCAAATCCGTTAAGCCGTTTTTGCGCGATTGAGTAACAAACATCCAAACATCCACACCTTCACATTTATAATATTAGTAGGATTTAAATGGTAGGCAAACCGTAAAAGTTGGCAAAGGGGACACAGACCTGTTATCGTACTCTCCCGAAATGACTTCACCTATTTTTATGAATGTTTTTGTGTATATTTTATACCCCTAGGTGATAAGGGTGGCCCTCTGCAGATTTTTTTTACAATTATTATGTCAAAATCAAAATGTTAAACTTGAAGTAAATATTGATACTTGTAAAGGACATCGGCCAAATCATATTAGGATCAAAGTTGAGCGTCTAGAGATGAGCTTTTATAGAATTGTTATTAATACAAAATAAACAGTTTTTACAAGCTATATTCAATGCAAATAAAAGCGGAGGTAATTTAATTATTTTATTCAAAAACAGCATTGACTTTAAACTACCATTCACAGCCATTTCATACGCAGTGTTACCATTTCATATATTTTTCCACCCGTATCATTGATTTACTACCGTT
The DNA here is from genome assembly GCA_963935595.1 of Schoenobius gigantellus. Taxonomy (NCBI): domain Eukaryota; kingdom Metazoa; phylum Arthropoda; class Insecta; order Lepidoptera; family Crambidae; genus Schoenobius; species Schoenobius gigantellus. Next base: position 29,084,733 of record OZ012554.1, read on the forward strand.
TGGTAGTATATCAATGACCCGTACACATAAATTCTATCCATTTGATCGATTTGGAAGTCCAAATCGTTTCCCGATTTATGTTTTAGTCCAATAACGACCACGTTAGCGAAGTCGATAAAGATTTTTTCATCTCCCCATCTCGGAAAGAGTATTTTTGCTATTCGATATCTGACCGCTAAAGCCGTTTTTATTCGCTTGAGGTTAAAGTAAATTTGAGTTAAGAACATCGCGTGCATTAGGTATGTGATTTCAAAACATCATTAAACCTATTTAGTTCCATCTCCAATGTGCCGAATTTATCATACAACTTTTTTTAAATTTGTTAAATACTCAGATTTTGAACCTCCTTGGTGTACTTTTGTTTTTAATTTGCTTTGCGGGTATTGTTATAAATAAGAAACTTGAAAACAAGTAAAAAAAACGGATTATTTGTTATACATAATATAAATATTTTTCTGTAATACTTACCCATGATAATGTTGAAGTAAATATGTACCTAAACTGAAATAAAAGTATCTTGTGATTGTAAATGTTTTATTTTGCATTTAGTTATTTCCTCGCTGAGGGGGGATGAAAAGTTACGTGTTGTACTCGAGTGCAAAGATTTTTCACCTTGTGCCCTTTTGATTCCCTCGCTAACGCTCAGGATTCTAATTTTAGAATCCTTCACTTGCTCGGTCATCAAAGTTGAGCACGCGGTTAAAAAGCAACTTTGCACTCATGTATAACAAATAACTATTAAAAGCATGAGTTAGATTGTGGTATATTGGAAAGACGCACGGAAAAAAAGAGTCCCGGGATTTCTTTCATTCAAAACATTATATTGTCTTGAACATATTTTGTTGAGACAAAACAATTTACTTTGAAACAGTATACCAGGGAATTGAATTAAGAATGTTCATTTTCTTAATTCAATTCGAATATATTATTTTAACCTGAAGTTAATTTCGTTGCTTCAATAGCATGAAACTTATTTGACCAAAGATATCTCAAATAATTGTTTCAATACTTTCATGTTCTTGTTTTACAAAATATGCCTTTAGATCAAGTATTTATAAATATGCATCGAAACTTAGTTATAATATTAAACGAAACTAATAGAATATTAATATAATTTAATATTTCTTTAACACAAGAAAACCGATGTCTTGGTTCTAATAGAGTGATGTTTTTCATCAGAATTCTCCCTGTTTTCGTTGAAGGGCGTGTGTGCTTCATTTCAATACAAAAACTTCTTGGATTAAAATACTCATTTCAAAATTTTGTTTTAATATCACAGCCAATTGATCAAAGTAAATTTTGCTTCCCGATGAAACTTTTATTTTTTTGATGAAATTTAAAGACATTATTGAATGGAGTTAACAGATTGTTAATAGAATGCAACATTACTTAACACAAGAAAATCATTGTCTTGGTTCGAATACACTGAGGTTTTTTATCACAACTCTCTTTGTTTTCGTTCAAGAGTGTATAAATATTATTTTAATGTAAAAAGTTCTTCAATTAAAATATTTGAAAATTTTGCTTTAATACCGTAGTTTTCTTTGTTACAAGTACATCTTTTGTCCGTCCAACCTTTTATTTTTCTTGGACGAAAATTTATGACTGTTTTAATGTAAATAAATTGTGAATTTTGAATAGTCAATAGAATTTTAATCTAATGAGATATTGCTTTAGCACAAGAATTCCGTTATCTTACTTTAAAAAGAAATATTCTTTTCAACTAAGGCAATATCACTTTCGATTTACAACTTTTACTTTTAAACAAGATGTCAGATTTTCATATGTAATACACAATACTTGGATGAAAAACACAACTTCCACAGAGAACTTGTACGAGTATTCTTCCACAATGTGTCAACCATACCACACTACGCGTTCCTGATTGACTCATTCAGCGAAGAAGCCTTCGTCTGATGAATTCTTTCTGTGTTTGCGACTGGTTTGGAGTATGAAAACCAACGAATACTGTGCCAATATAATGTTAATATGATGTGATGATTTTAATAGTTCTCGGATCAAATTTAGTAAAACATGAAGCAAGCAGCGCACTATTACCATGGCCGTACCAAAAAAAAATATTGCTGTTCTTTTGGAGTCCTGAAAAATTCCGAAAGATTTAATCCAACGTTTTGCAGGATTTACGACACACTCGTCAAAACTGCATATTGGTCAAGCGATGCAAAACCCTTGTATTTACTGTCTACTCGTCAAGTTCATATTTCTGCATACTCGTCAAAACTGCATATTCGTCAAGCGATGCTTATTTTTACTGTCTACTCGTCAAGTTCATATTTCTGCATACTCGTCAAAACTGCATATTGGTCAAACTTTTAGATTCGTCAGATAATAGGTGAACTTCTTTTTCTTTAAATTCCCTCGATTTTTAGATTCACTGGCCACTTAGAATAAAAAAATGTTATGTCAATAATTATTATGTTTATACTTACATGTAAGAGGTTATCGGAAAATATGTAAATATTGTTAATAATACAACTTATTAGACGTTATTAATTGCAACTAGGTTCCTTGCCGAGTTTTAGATAGCTTTTTCTTATGCAAAATGGACGATAGTAATAAAGTGCAATTTGTTAAAAGTGAACGAAACAATAGTGTATTGTTACCCTAGGGGTGAAAGCAACTTATTTAGGCCCGAGACGGGATATAATAGTTAGAGGGACTAAATAAGTCTTTAACCCGAGGTAAACACTGTTCTTTTCATTACGAATACAAGGAAAGTAAAAATAAAAACATGAATCAGCTAAAGATCATATGAGAGAATTTTATTTTAATAAATCAACACTTGCTTTTGCCTCTTCTCTTTTGTATGAAATCTCTGCTATACGGAAGAATAAACAAAACTCTAAAACTCGAAAAACAAATGAAGATCTGATTGCCACTTTCCCGCTTAATTTGTTTTTTTTTTTCTGTGGTCGGCCAGCTATCAGTCATTATTTTTCATTATTATCATTGAAAAAATTATAATAATATATTAATATTTAGTTTTATTTATTGAAAATTTTTAACTATATTCGACGATTCTAAAAGTTTGACCAATATGCAGTTTTGACGAGTGTGCTATAACCACAGCGCGTCTTGTTTATGTATTTTAAACATATACTATGTATATGTATACATAACTATCAACTATAGACACGTGACAAGAGAATGAATAGATTTTGCTAACGCTCAGTAATTCTTTGTATTGACAAAGTCTAGTGGCATTGTATCGATAGGTATGTGTTTTATAAATTAATCGACGAGTCATCGATTAATTTACTTGATAAACGTGGCAATACTCAATGAAGCTAGGTCAGGTTAGGTTAGACGTTTCCGTTTTGTTTCGCTTTGATCTAAATACTAGCTATATCCTACAAAACTTAGAAAGCAACCAGCCATTACGTGAGACAAGAAAATTAATCTTTCTTTTTGTAGTCTTCAAATACGATAATAGGACATAAGAAGAAACAATCACATCCTCTATTGCATATAACAGTGAAGTTTGATGATTTTTATGCGTCCAAATCCAAACCTAAGAAAGTTTAAAGCTAAATATATTTTATCTCTGCTTTCTCTTGTAAAAATTCTTACACTTAGAAGCTCAGTAATTTACGCGGAATCTAGTACTTAATATAGTTTTTGTTTAAAGACGCAGCAATTTAATCTTATATATAAAAATAAAACGCTGTGTGTTTGTCTCGCAAAAACTCTGAAACGGCTCGACAGATTCTTACGAAATTTTCTGTGTGTATTTGAATAGGTTCAAGAAAGGTTTAAACGTACAGTTGGACCTGGTAGGTGGCGCTGTAATCGGACGGGACAACGTTCGCCGGGCCCACTAGTCTCAAATAAAATGAAGTATGGGAATTGACCGATGTCCTTTTGCCGGATAGTCGGCCTTCCCGACTAGCCGGTACATTTCTACTTAAGCTTTATTGCCTCGTTAGTATAGTTCGTCACATGTGCGACTACTGACGAGCTCCTCCTAACTAGACGTCGCGGTCCGCGGAACAATTCTGCGGGCCAATTATGGATCTTCCATCGTATGACATGGTATAAATTTGAGAAAAAGAAGTCATAAAATACTGCATTTCGTTATACCGATCTCCAATGATAGCATCACTATGGCATAATTTCAATGATATCATCATTAAATAATGAACAAATGATCAAAAATCTGACCGGAAATCATTATTTTCGTTTTGCACTATGATATCATATGATATCATTTGCAAAACCATGAGATCGGTAATAGGCCCTCTGGACTGGATAACAGTATAATATTGATTCTTTTTTGTGGTGAGGTATAAAATTATTAACCGGACAGTGGCAATAGGCCCGTAACAACTTTCAAGGAGAGTAGACATGTTTTTTTATTAAAATAACAAGTGATAAATTTTTTGTTCGAAATTAAATTATTCCAAGAATACATAATATTTTTCAGGTGACAGGAGCTGCTTACTTTAATGGTTTACTGAATTAATAATTAAGCTATCAAAAGTTGGGAGGGCAACGTCTCTATACAAATAGAATTTACGAAAAGTCTAACATTTCAAAGGCGGATGTTAAATTACTCTGAAATGAATTAATTTGTGAAATACCTTAAGGCTTGTTCTAAGGTACAAAAGTTATTGAAATCGAATCATTTCAAATTAAAACAATATACGGAATTTTAATAAAGACAAGCCTTTACGTTGGACATTTTCGAACGATGATCAAAGAAGCTGGCTCTAGGCAATGACAAATTTCCATTGATGTGAAATTACCCGTTGGCGATGGAATTTAGCAGACCTAAATTATAATCTCGTGAAGTAAACATTTTTGATTGTTTTAACCAGCATTCCTTTAATACAGAGAATAAATAAAACAAATTGATAAGTATTATTAGGTGAAACTATATTTACTGTTTGAATGTGTATGTCTAGTCTATGTATACTTACAATACACACATAGTTAATATATTTAGATGTGACATCACAAGCTACTGAATTTCTGAATTCATTCATTCATTCACATTACTATTATTTATTGATTCGCGTCTTCATAATAATGTAACTAAATAATTTATTTGATAGGATCTCAATTCATAATTATTTTTCAATAAATACAAGAACAAGGAAATCTAGCTAGTAAAATTAAATGTCTGCCCTTCTCTATTCATATTTAATTGCAACGCCTTAACAAGGTACAATGTGTAACTTCATCTCACACTTGTAATGCAATATATAAATAAATAAAATAAAATAAAAACAGCCATCTGCGACTAACAGCATAGGTCCCAAAAAATTCGTTTTTAAGCGAACGTCTACTAATTACCTCTCTGCCAAATTTCAAGTATGTAGCAAAAAAATGAAGGACTTTTATACAAACTTGGGAAAGCCCTTAGACCTAAGGAGGTCTAAGGGCTCTCCCAAGTTTGTATTAGGCCCTCGTGCAAAATCCGTTCTTAGTGGACGTCTACTAACTATATACTACCTCCCTTCGAAGTTTCATCTGACTACTCATAAACTCTTAACTTGCGAGAATGCTTAGACCTGCTTAATCCAGCCCGATCGCAAAATCTGTTTCTAGGGAACGTCTATTAACTATCACTCTGCCAAATTTCAAGTATGTAGCAAAAAAATGAAGGACTTTCATACAAACTTGCGAGAGCCCTTAGACCTCCTTAATCCTTCCCTGTTGCAAAATCCGTTCTTTGTGAACGTCTACTTACTATTAACTACCTCTCTGCCAAATTTATATTTTGTAGCACAAAAAATTAAGTACTTTTACACAAACTTGCGAGCGCCATTAGCCCTCCTTAATCCGTCCCTGTCACAAAATTCGTTTTAGCGAACTTCTACTAGCTACCTCTCTGCTAAATTTCAAGTAGGTAGCATAAAAATTAAGAAATTTCATACAAACTTGCGATAGGCCATAGACCTCTTCAATCCGGCTCTGTCGCAAAGCCGTTCTTAGCAGACGTCTACTAACTACCGTCCTGCCAAATTTAAAATTTGTTGCAGAAAATAAAAGACTTTCATACAAACTTGCGAGAGTGCTTAGACCTCTTTAATCCGGCCCTGTCGCAAAATCCGTTCTTAGCGAACGTCTACTAACTACCTCCCTGCCAAATTTCAAGTTTGTAGCAAGAAAATTAAAGGACTTTCATATAAACTCGCGAGCGCCCTTAGACCTCCTTAATCCGACCCTGCCGCAAAATCCGTTCTTAGCGGACGTCTACTAACTATAAACTACCTATCTGCAAAATTTCATCTTTGTACTCGTACCTCAAGCGGTTTTCGAGATTTCTTTATGAGTGACCTTTCGCTTTTATAAATATAGACTGTAGGTGAGTATCGTCCTTCGTCGACATGTTCAGAACAAGCGTTTAATTGTAGTTGTCAAATTTAACGAGAGATTGACGCCAATTTGGCCCGTGTCACGTTGACAACAAGAGTGTAACGAGCACGCCCCTCGGCACTATTGATTAACATTTAGCGCCGGTTAATAATAATGGATATATCTCGCTAATACATTCCAATTTGTCGGCCGTCCGACGAACGCTTGTGAACAATAGGCTTTTATTTGCTGCCGGTACCGGGTTACACTCAATCAAGAGACAATACCGTGCACAAAACAGTGGCGGTATCGGAAATGTAGCTGATCGGCGAAAAAAGTTTTCTAGCGTAACCAAAACATTTGGTAGCATAATCGTTTCTTACCAAACAGTGTTTTGGTTACGCTAGAAAACTTTTGTTCACGTTTCCGTTCATCTGTCCATCAGTCAGTTTATCACTTTGTCTGTGGTCCTGTCCGTCTTTCTGTCAGTCCCTTCCATCCAGATCTCGGTCCCTAGGTCACTTGAGACTTCGGGTTCGCTCTAGATGATAGGTATAATATTTGAACTCTAGTTTTCCTTATCATGTCTATACTCCTAATCTGGTCAAGTGCGAATTGGACTCACGCACCGATGGTTCCGTACAAACTAATCTAAAAATACAACACGTTCCTAACAACCTATGTACACGTTTACGGTTTTCAGATTTTTCTTTGTAAATACCAAAATTTTGCGAAAATATGCGACATAAACGGTTATATCTTTTGATTGCGTCGATTTACTAGTATGATAATTTCACAGCTGAATAGGACCATAGAGTCGAGTATCTATACTAATATTATAAAGCTGAAGAGCTTGTTTGATTGTTTGTTTGTTTGGTTGAACGCGCTAATCTCAGGAACTACTGATTCAAATTGAAAAATTATTTTTGTGTTGGACAGTCCATTTATCGAGGAAGGCTTTAGGCCATATATCATCATGCTACGAGTAATAGAAGCTGAGCATCAATAAAAATGTTGCAAAAACGGGAAAAAAATATATGGCGAAACGTAGTTCGCGGGCACAGCTAGTTTGATATAAATTTCCGTTTGATTGCTTATCCTACTAATATTACAAATATGAAAGTGTGGATGTTTGGAAGTTTGTTACTCAATCACGCAAAAACGGCTGAACAGATTTGGATGGAATTTGGCATGCATGTAGCCTTTGACATGGAAAAGAACATAGGCTAGCTTATATTCCGATTTCTTAAGTAGTTCCCGAGGGAAAATTGAAAATTGTTTACGAGCTAAGCCGCGGGCAGACAGCTTTGAAATTTGGTATACATGTCACCTATGCTATGGAAAAGGACATGTACTTTATATTCCTTAATGATCTCGCAAATAGTTTCCGTGGGAAGATTAAAAATTGTTAACGAGCGAAGCTTTAGACCCAATTCTGAAGTCCACGCAGACGAAGTCGCGGCCAGAAGCTAGTACCTTCTAAAACAAACCACGTATGTATAAGCAAAAAACTAAAAATATACGCTCGTAGTGCAACGAAATTTGGTTTCAGACTGAAGGTAATCCTTTATACTAAATCCTTTACACTGTCCGTTCACTGTCAACCTTCGAGAAACTTCTAAAAAAACCCCAAGATACGTTTACTGAATAAGCATTTTCTGAATGCGTTTTATCAAACGAATCTCTATTGACAGACGAGACGACGACTATCGATCGGTCGGCGATAGGACACAAACGTGTAATATTTAACGTTCAGTTCCAATTTCACTATGCACACAAGTCTTCATGGTAAATGAATTCGTGACTGCACATTGTGGCACGGTAATAGTATATATATACAGTAGAATGACTTCATAGAATTGGTCGAAACACGCGCTATGCTTACGCGCCTCGATCTGGGATCACACTCGGATCGCATAGCTACAATGGCTGTCACGAATGCAGTCCGCCGCAGGGCATACGCACGAGTCAAACGGAGCGCACGCTCGGTAAGCGAGCAGCCCTATCGCGGGCCACGCACCAAGCGATGCCGAGCGGCCGTAGGTATACAATTTCAAAGAGGGGCCGAGTCCACATACTGTAATATATTATTACCGTGGTTGTGGTTAGATATTTGAAGCACTTATTTTCTACGATAGCATATAATGTCTTTGTGTCAGCGTCTGTGACGAATTTGACTTGTGGTTCTTTCCGTGGATGTCGTTACAGCGGACTAGGGTGTTTACCGCAGTAACATCTCTCTCGAATTCAGAGCCAAACCCAACACCAACTACATCACCCGAATATAGAAGGTTTGATTGCTTTTAATCGTGTCATCTCCATTCTAGAATACACATAATAATAAATACATGACTTACAAATTCATCGACTTTTAAGTGCACAATTTACAATTTTGTATAAATATCGTGCCTCTTTAGATAAAATGCTTTAATTGTCCAATATAATTTAGATCCGTTTAAAAAATGATTTGTAATTGATGTCTTTCAGCCGCGTTACTGGCACACTCCACTATTAGTTGAAAAATTCCTTAGTTTCATTGCATTCAGAACAATTCTCACTTTAACCTTTACCCATAAGAAATTCGAAATTATTCAATGGCATGTGTCCGGAACGCAGCCTTAACACCCGAAGGTTGACTGGCTGTAAATGCTTCTGGCATTATTTCGCCTCTGTACAACAATATTTGTACACAATGGATAAAAAAATAAATGTGTCTCTCGAGCATTCTGTAGTAGGCCAATTCCTCCACGTCTTAGAAGATCCATGCCCAACAGTGGGACGTATAAACCGGGTGTAACTGAACGCTAAAATAATATAGGTTGGATATTAGATGAACCCTAGGTGTTGGCTTAAAATCTGGAAAACTAATACTTTCCGAGTTAATCGACCTTAAAATGAAAGTAAAAACTTTCAGGTGACAACGATAGTCCAGCTCACTATGGAATCAAAACAAAAGAATAAACACTGAATAAAGAAACAAGGTACGCTGATGTAGGGCTGTTGACACTAAGGATCAAACAATGAGTAATTTAATTTTTATATAAAAAAAGGAACTTGATTAGCCCCAATATTTTTTCTATAGAACCTCTACTTCTGATGGATGGACCCTTAAATATTATTTTGGTGTATATAAACCAGGAGGAAGTGGAGGAATGGCTTGAAGCACCTAAGTTTCTCGCCCTAATAACAATGTTAATAGCATTGTTGTGTTCCGACAGAGAGTAAAATAGCCAGGTGAAGATCGCTACCACCTTCGGCCTTATGATGATAAGATAGAATAGGGTCAACTGAGGGTAAGTGATGATTTACCCTCAGTTTAGATGAAGGTTTTCCTGTTGTGTATAAGAAAAAACAAAAAAGTGCTGAGTAGCAAAATTATTCTCTTTTTCGATGAAGTTCATTCTATCATCGTGAAATAATAAATAGAATTAAAGCAAAATTTTAAATTGACTTTTCATAGAAAAGAGTCTGGATGGGGGCAAAATAGGACCAATCGGTTGGAAGATATTTGAAAGAAGCTTATGACACTACTCTCTTGTCTTAAATGACGATGATTTGACGATTTTCTGAAACAAAAAATCGCCCTCAAAACTGGATTTTGTTTCATTAATTAATGTATTTATTAACAACAAAAGATACAAAACAGGAAACAAACATTATTGACTCACAAAAAAAATACTTTTTATTGCGACATTGCTTTTCGATACATATTTCTGCTGTATCAATAATTTTCAAAGAAACATAGCTCGGCGCTGTTACCTGAATATAATATTAGCTAAAGTCAAGAAAAGAGAAGGAAAAAGGATTGCTGAATGATGTATTTTTATAGGTAATTGAATAGTATCCTCCCAACATATCTTCCAAATGGAGCTGGTTTTTAAATAAAACTGGGTTAATAAAAAGAACTAATGCATACAATGGGGTAAAACAACCATGAAACGACGTTAACAAATCAAGGCCTTTCCAAACGGTTACGTCCCGGCGGAGCTCGAGGGGAAATCGTTTGTGAACTTCGGTCTTGAGTTTTACGATCGTTGAGCAATCTCGATGGCCGACTGATTTGCTTATGCATGAAGGTACGATCAACAGCACATCAGGGCTACTACGAGTGCTTAGACAAGGTTGACATAGTAAGCCAACTGCTATTGTAGCATGTAGTGTCTTCTCGCTTCAGTCGATGTTTAACATTGTTTTGTGCGTTAATAGTAGGCTGTGGCGTCAAAATATAATAACTGGCTATTATAATAATATAATTGTCAGTTTTTAAATAAGTTGAAAGAAGGAAGAGAGATACTGTGTTCGAATATATTTTTTTACACATGTTCACCGATACTCCGCCATTTGTGGGCTGATATTCATTTTTTTTGTAATCGATAAAGTATACTCCCGAGGTGGTCCCATTGTGACTAAATCAAGATCTGATGATGGGATTCCAGGGAAATGGTGGTGAAACCCTGTAATTTCATAGGCACGTCCAACGTGTTTCATGTTTTTCTAAAGCTATTCAGGTATTTGCGTCTGGTAGTCATCATCTCATATTACTGAGGCGGTGAGGGAAGGTTTCTTATGGGATAGGATTTAGGGGATATTTTTTTCAATATAATTGGAACGTATAGACGCTTAGTTATATTCTTTCAACTAATTTAGGTGAACTGATAGTGGAAACTGTCAGGGATTACGAACGCTACTTATCGTACGCCTGTATAACGGAACGCGTCCTTACCGCCCGCGCACGCACCTGTCAACCCTTTTTGTTAAATATTCTATTCCACCTATTAAGAGATTAGTTGTTTTTACTATGTTGAAGAACAAAATGTCTGTGTTTCTGTCTATCTCCATTTGGGTGTAGTGACTGTTTACAATCACTCTTTTCAAGTCCAATAAGGAGGTGGACCTTATAACATTCTCTCTTTGCGTCTCGATTGTCTCTTCTTGTAATTGGGATCCACCAACTCTTATTGCAGTGGTCCTTCCTACTGACCAGAAAGTTCCTGTTACATCTATTATCTCTTTTCCTTTGTAGTAGTGGTTTGTGACCATACATTCTTTTGTCATGCCTCTATCAATACATCTTGCACTCTCTAATCTAACCTCACTTAGAATGGGCTCGATGTAAACGGCTTTTGTCCCGTCCTTAAAGATTTGATAAGTTGGGCCCTCTCTATCTGTGGGGATACTGATCCACTGATCCAAAATGTTCACCTCAATCCATAATTTTGCACCTTTTTGAATTAGGACTGGAGTGATCTCTCCTTTTTTATAGCGCAATTCCACGCTTTTGTGCAGGTGTGAAATGCCAAAACTTTCCACCATCCCCCTGATCCTTCTGAGGCACTATCCACCCACTTATTAGCTTTGTCGCTAAGGCATGCTTGACCTCCTCCCCCTTTGCAATTGGTGTCGAATGCAGGGCAGCTTTTGCCAACTTTGCACATTCCCTTTTGAATCCAGCCTTTCTTTGTTAGGTAAAAGATTTGTTAAAGAGTTATGGCATCCCGAATTTGGGTCTAGGAAAGTGCCTTCATAGCAATAAGAGTTCCAAACACTTCTTGAAATGATATATAAAGTGGCCTTTGGTTCCATGGAGAAAACATCTATTTTGGTACTACTTACACCAACTTTAACATCTCTCAATATTTGTTTGGACAACCCTCCGATATCTGCACATCTTATTTTCTCTCCATTTTTCTCTGATTTGATACCCGAGCTGCTGCCATCGACTCCTGACAAAGACATAGAGCCTACGACGATTGACCTACGTCTGCAGAGCCCGCCTCCAGAGATGCCCTCACTGCCAGCTACACGCACAACGCGCAGTGGTCGCGTCGTGGTGCCGCCCAACCTTATTCGTTGAAGAAAGGGGGTGTCAGGGATTACGAACGCTACTTATCGTTCGCCTGTATAACGGAACGCGTCCTTACCGCCCGCGCATGCATCTCATCCCGCGATTAATTAAGCTGTGCTTTTCATATGTATTTGCTTGGAAATTATTAATTAAAGTCAAGTGTTGATCAAAAGTGATACTTATTTGTCATACTCCATACCTAAAGCATACAGAAACAATAATTTTACAATTGAGGATATTAAAGTTCGGGGCTTATTCTTTCATTACTCTTTAGAGCGAAAAAAGTTTTAACTTATGTAATGTTTGCTTCGGATCAATTTTTTTCGCAGATTTCGTATTACAGTAAATGGTGGGTCAGACTCTGTCATTGTCATTCACTAAAAAGATTGAAATAAAAATATAAGCACATAAGCAAGCAAATAATGTAAGGATATATTCAATATATCACATTTAAATATTGGAATAATAATCTTATCTTTACCTATCTACCTCCCCGTTTATTAAAACAAAAACAAAAGTACAGCATTTTTTGAAATGAATATAATTTCACTGTAATACCTATCTGTTTACTACCTCACCATTACCTAATGAAATCTATAAAATAATAGTTTGTACAACATGGACCTACAAAAATACTTAGTACCAAAGCTTGCCACTACATCTATTTTAGTATAATCTCCGTTAGATACTGTTAAAATAGATCCGAGGACTCGCAAATTCCGTCCGTAAGTCAACATCCTCGAGCGAGTTGTAAATGCAAATGCGTATTGTTCTGAATTAATCGAGTTGAAATCGATTCGAATCGCATTTGAAGTGTAATAGTGCCGACATCGATTATGGTAAAACTTCGTTTCAGTTTGACTAAATGCCTGGGACTTCGAGTATCGTCGAATGTTTGATTGAGCGAACACAGAGTTGAATTGTAGCATTTGGGGGCGAACGCCTATGTCCTTCCTTAGGGGTAAACCTATATCTGTACCAAATTTCATTGAAATTGGGTCTGCTCTTTAGGCGTGAAAGAATAATAGACAGAGTTATTTTTGTATTTACGTATATGACTTGCCATGTGAAATGAAATAAAAAATAATTTGTTTGCATATTTCGCATTGACTAATATTAGTGATAGTACGTTGGATCAATAATATGCTATACTAAACTTCCTAATGTAGCCAAATTAATAATCACTAATAAATGTAATTTTTCATACAAAATGAAACACAACAACGTAGTATAATTATAACACAATACATATGTTGTAAAACAATAGAATGTAGCGCAAAGAAATTGAAAGACAACGCCATCTACTGAATGATTAGGTCCCAACTTCTAAGTTGGGACCTAATTATGTTGATCGAATGTTGTGTCGATAAATTAACTCACATCGCCACCTGTGAGAAACTCATGGCAATTACAAATAATTACAAACCGTTTGATCGACAATAATGAATAGATATTCAGGTCAATCGTCGAGATGAAAACTAGTAAGTAATCAGTACGTAAGCCAAATTTCACCAAAATCGGTTAAGTAGTTTCGAAGTTTATTCCGGACAAACATCGTGACATGTTTGATATAGATTTTAGCAGGGATTATTAATATATTTTTTTGTTGAGTACTATCTATTGCCTGCGATATATTCAAATATCAAAAGTTAATTATTTAGTCTTTTCTTTTTTTATAAAGCATTTGCAACTTTTTTAAACTGAGGCTTTTGCAAAAGATTTATCAATTACTTACTAGCTTTCCGCTCGCGGCTTCGCCCGCATTATTATTGTTTTCCTGTGGGAATTTATATTATACTGTAGGAAAAATACTTTTGTAGCCTATAACAAATTTCATAGAAATTGAAGCAGATTTTAAATATTGTTCATACAAACCCCTATTTTGCACCCTAAGGAGGTGAATTCCAGAAAACCATGTAACACGTGTTCAATTAAATATTTTTAAGAGCATGAATCTCAAGTTTTATCAAAATCGTTGCTAATTTAAAGATTTTTTCATACAAACTTGCAACCCCTATTTCATCCCTTTAGGGTAATTTTTTTTTAAAATCCCTTTTTATTGTGCGTTCACATTTTAAATTAAAACAACTGTCCAATTTTCACATTTCTACCATATAAGCGGTTACGGCTGTGCGTGCGTCTATAGATACTAGAGTAATAGTGGTACTTGACAAAATATATAATTGAAGTAAGATGGTGCAACCCAGCCTTAATTTGATCAAATGCTCTATGAAATTACGAGTGTGTTCCACTCTTCACTGTAAGCTGCTGTGTGCACATATTTTGGCTTGCTGTCTAGATACATGTCGATTCTGTAAAATTCGAACAATAGCTCGCACCTCACTTCGATATTCACGCTCACTTCGCATAAGATACAAGATACCCTTACATAGTCATTATCACGAGTTAGTAACGATAAAATTCTAATAAATACCTCAGAACTAGTTTTTATCACCTTCAGAAATAATTTTAAATGTTTTTTTAAACTATGATAATAAACTTTACCTGTTTTCACTCACAAAATAGCAACGTTTTATTTGACACTTTGTTTCGAGTTCGTGTGCGAAGTGAGCTTCGAAGTGATAAAGGAATTCCCTTTACGGAATGCCACTTCATACGTCATCCCATATTTATAATGTCAAAATCTCACGGTCACTCTAGTTCCACTCGCTGCCACGCTCGCAAGTGTAGCGCTGTAGCACAGATTACTTTCAAATCTACATTCGAATTTTGAGAATGCCAATCTAAGAACTCACTGCGGAATCAGATTCGAAGTTTAAAGTGAGGTTTTACAGAATCACACTACTGATCTGAATATAATGTGTAAATATTATGTAATGTTATGACTGTAAGCTGTTCTGTGTACCTTATAAATAAAATAAAATAAAATAAAAATAGATGGGAACATCTCCTTTTATATAAATTAGTGTCTATGACCTATAATTCTAACTATAATATTAGTGGCGGTAAGAGTATAGTTAATATTAATTTTAATATCAAACGTTAATTCTTAAGTTTTTCTATTTTTAGGCATTGTTAAGTTGTTCACTGTCCAGTTGTTTCAAGTGATGTCAACAAACGCGACTCGAGTGCACGAGCGAAGCGTTCACTCAGACCTCACTTCGAGCTCGGGAGCCCAGAAACTTTCTTATAAAAAGCCAGTTATGCTTAAGGGTGCGGCCGATCTGGAACCAGCTCGTCTCGCGGACATTTATCTCAATAAAAGTCTACACCTGTGTACGGCTTACCGCGTGATAAATGGGGCAGACGCGCCATTTCGCGCCACCTACCTACAGGAGAAGTCGAGGATTATGTGCCCGCCAGAACGGCAGTTACGCCGATCGAGTTATCTGTGCACTCGGTTAAATTTTAAACTTTGTTGAGCCTAGCTAGAGATGACAATGTATATTTTTAAATATTATATTATTATTAATAAATCAGTGACTGGATTTCATCATAACAGCTCATATACGTCCCCACCGAAGAGCTCGAGCCTATCCTAAGTTAGGGTGTTTAGGCCTTAGTCAACCACGCTGGCCCAGTGCGGATTGGTCGACTTCATATACACCTTTTAATTTCTTGGCAGATGTATGTAGATTGCCTCACGATGTTTTCCCTCGCCGTGGAAACGTCAGATGAATGTACATAGAAAACTCGAAAAACGAAAAACACTGGTACACTGCGGTCTCGAACCCTGGGCCTCCTGATTGGAAGACAAGTGCCGAGTCCACAGCAGCGCCACCAAACAATAACCATTCGTTTATTTTACTTCATTTGGTTTTGTTTCTGAAAGTACTTTTAAATGTTTTTGATTTTTCCGTCGAATACATATTATACTAGTATTTGTAATGAGTGTTATAAAATATGCATATTATAATCATGACGTAAATCAATTAATTGTTGGTCATGGGGCGATTTTCGACATTGTCCTTTCATGTTTCTAGGTCGACGGGGGAAGTACTCTAGGTTTTAATTCCCTTGTGGAATCGCGAAATTTGCGATAATATGCGACATAAACGGTTATATTATCTTTTGATTGCGTTGACGTTACAATTATAATTTTTCACAGCTGAAGGAGACCTAGACCCGAGTATTTGATATAAATTACAGTTGGATATATCTACGTGTTCCCGAGAAAATTGTCTTGACAGACAGACGGACAGACAGACAACGGAGCAATCCTATCAGGGTTCCGTTTTTGCTTTTCGTACGGAACCCTAAAAAGATAATTGGTTTTTTTTTTTCTAAAATACGCAAATGTGTTGTTATGGTTTATTGAAATGATGGAGTTCATGTCTTCCCTTCCGATCAAGAGGTCAGGAAGACGTGAGTGTTTTCGAAACTTCAAATCATTGAAAATTTCACTTAATATGCGGACCATTATACACGAGAAAATTACTCGCAAAGAGGAAATTATTCAGGTCGCAAATGAATTCCTAATTTTAGTGCTCCGTTAATCAAATGGAAAAAATAGACGCCTTATTGATCACGTAAGGATTTAACAGGTGTAGAGTCAACTTCTTTTTCTCTTCATTACTTGTATAAAAGTAATATATACTATGCTTACGTACGAAGTGCTCTCTAGTATTTGGAATCCACAGTATGTAACGCATGAACATGTTATTGAGCGGATACAAATGAAGTTCCTAAAATATTTATATAATGACAAAAGTGACAACTATTTTGAGTCGTAAGAAACACGTGGTCTCTTGCTCAGAACAATAAAATGCTATAGTTATTCTTCTTGTCAGACTCTTTCAGACTATGTCCCGTTTGAGAATTACTGCTTCCACTCTGAGTCTCCTTACTATTATCGTTTCGTTTATTTGTTTCAGAGTTCTGTGTGCAGTACTCTGAACCTTTTTGTATCCAGTCACTTGCCTCTACACTTCGAGATACAGGTTAGTTCCTAGTTCGATGGTGGGTGGCTGGTGGCGGGCTACTAACAATTTAATTATAGTGATCTGTCATTAATAGATTTAATCCTAGATTGAAACGAATCAATAAAGAATTTTTTTTTTTCTGAGGTCCCTTGTCGCTTACTATTCGGCGTCGTTTACGAGATACTTATGTATTGCGTGACATTTGCTCCGGAAGAATATTGACTGTGTTAAGTTGTCTAATAGAATCATATGGTTCAATTCTCGCGAAGAAGACTCGACAAACTCAACTTTTAATATACCATTAGTGTGTTTAATAATTACACGGCAACTGATTTGACTGTTAGATTACCCAAAACATACAATAAATTCTATTCTGATATTGATTTACTTAACACATTTAAGCTTATATTCATTCGTTCCCAGGGGACTCATTAAAATTCAGGATAAAACGTTGCCTATGTCCTTCCCAAGGGCTCTATGCGAGATATCAATAAAATTAGTTTAGCAGTTTAGGCGTGAAAGCATAAACAAACAAACTCCCTTGCCCATTTATAAAATTAGTTTAGATAACAGAATCTAATAACATTTTTCATCAATGTTAGCCTTGTCATCAGCTGTAAAATAACGTTACGACCGGAATAAAGTATTATGAAAAAAGAGCTTACAGCTGGCGATCGCCTTGTCGGGGCAACGTTATGGATACTTTTTCGATAAAATTTTCTCATGAAAACCTGTCTGGGACTGAACAAAGAAATGGAATACGATCTAGTATTTTTTATTGGCAAACTGTATTATCATTAAGTAATTAGCAATAAATACTCAGGCCTGACGAATAATGGGTGTAATGATTATTATTAAAGATGATAATGATTATTATAAACTGGACTTCGTCCGCGTGGGATAGTAACTTTTGGCAGCATTTTGATTTTTGTAGGCAATTTTTTTTAAGATCTTGATAAAAGTAGCCTGTATTATACGTTATATAATTAGCTATCTATTAGTGAAAGTCCCGTCAAAATCGGTCCAGCCGTTCCGGAGATTAGCGGGAACAAACAGACAGACAGACATTTTTTTTAATTTGTGTTTTTGTTATTGGTACCCGATATACATGTTATTTTGACATTACAAACAGACACTTCAATTTATTTATTTGTATAGATATAAATGTATAGATGTGAACATTAAAGGGTAAAACCTATATAAATATTTTACTAACATAATATAACTAGCCAAAACGCACGAGATTAGTTTCATGTTGCCTTTGAATACATCAATTTCCACGTTACCATGACTTTTACAGTCCCATTATGAATTTTCATGACTGAATTGTCAACATTATGAATTTTCTTCTTTATTCAGGCAAGGTTTTCAAAAAGTATAATAAAATAGCACATTAAAGCAATGCTTGAAGAGAATATAATTGAATCTAACCACTAAAATTCAGTATTGCTAACTTAGCATCTAACTTATCATACAACTAAATACAGCCTCATCTTAATTGAAAGGTGGATAATTCTTCCTACCTCTTCTAAATTCGTTTCAACAATAAAATATTCCCATCGTGTCCGCCCAAAATACAGTTTGTTCAATGACCAAAGTAAAGGACAAAAACTTATGCTGTTAAACTGAAACCAAGGTACACATGCGAGGAATTGATAAAAAGGGTCAACGAGGCATAGTGTAAGTATAGACAGAAGACTACCTATACGTTTGAAAATATTTATCTTCTCTTATAATATATAAAAATTAAACGACGTTTGTAAGTGTCGCTCAAATTCAAAAACGGCTTGATCGATTTGATTATTAATAATAATAATAATAATAATAAATATTATTCATTCTTGTTGGGCTTAAAACTGGGGTGGTTAAAAAAGAAAAATAATAAAAAAGGAAAATTCGTAAAGAAAAGTTTAAAAAAATAATATAAAATAAATAGCTGTGGCCGCGAAAAATATTAATATCGATATTAAAAATGGGGTCCCAGTTCCCAGTGGTCTTACCGAGTAGTCTTACGAGTAGTACTACTGGGAATTCCCTTCCCAATAAACTTACTCATAGTAAGACCTCACTAGTGTTATATTTTGCCCATTAGTACTATATGCGGATTGGTGGTAGAAGGGTGAAAATTTAAGGTTATAAGTATATTTGATGCCAAATCTTTAAAAAATCTGGAGTGGGGCCATCCTTATCATCTAGGGGTATACAAATGGCCTACAATCTATTCACTGACCTACCAAATATTCACAAAAATTTTCATAAAAATCGGTCAAGCCGTTTCGGAGGAGTTCGATAACAAATACTGACATGTTTTGTATAATGGTGATTATGTATGGGAAATGACGGAACACTTCGCGATTGTTTATTTAGATGTCATCGATCAAGGTGATCAAGGGCGTCAGCTAGTTTTAATTAAAAGTTGTATTGGAATGTCCAAATGTGAGGAATCTACACAATGGATTAAAGTATTTGTAGAAAAATATTCACGCGTAAATTAAAGTATTTATAGTCTGACGCCCCTACGGTGAAGGAAAACATCGAGTGACGGCGGATACGTCGAGGAGGACATTATCATCATCATCACATCTGCCAAGAAATTCAAAGATGTATGTGAAGTCGACCAATCCGCACTGGGCCAGCGTGGTACAGCCCCCTAACTTTAGCGTAGGCCCGAGCCCCTCGGTGGGGACATAATATGAGCTGTTGTGATGAACATGAAAATTACATGACAATAAAGCTATTACAAAAAAAAAACAAATAAGTATTATAAACTAATATATTATTATCATGAATAGGATCTATAAAATGTAATCCTACTTATATCATAAATGTGAATGTGTGGATGTTTGGATGTTTGTTACTCAATCACGCAAAACGGCTGAACGGATTTAGATGAAATTTGGCATGCATGTAGCCTTTGACATGGAAAAGAACATAGACTACCTTTTATCCCGATTCCTTAAGTAATTCCCGAGGGAAAATTTAAAATTGTTAACAAGCGAGGCTTTAAGTTTAGACATAATTCTGAAGTCCACGCAAAGTCGCGGGCAGAAGCTAGTAATGAATATTGCTAACACGAAAAATCGCTATCCTGCATCAATGTCAATAAAAACTGCGGATAATAATTATTATTATCATACTATGAAAACGTAAT
The DNA here is from genome assembly GCA_963935595.1 of Schoenobius gigantellus. NCBI lineage: Eukaryota > Metazoa > Arthropoda > Insecta > Lepidoptera > Crambidae > Schoenobius > Schoenobius gigantellus. The sequence continues at coordinate 29,104,933 of OZ012554.1, forward strand.
TAATGTGATGTTTTGGGGAGTAAGTATAATAAATCAAAATTGTTTAGGAATAAGAAATGGCAAACGGATTAAATTGAAGTGCTGATATTCGACATAAAGAGCATATCAGTATTTTCAAAAATTGTTAACTTTATCACGCAAGTTATAACACAAAGTCGCATGCGTGACTGCAAAATAAAAACAGAATAGTTTTTTTTTGTATAACTGCATAGCGTTCTCAACTATGTCTTGAGAGTTACAAACGACTAAAGTTTGGGGTTCTTTGTTCATACTTGTAATTGTAGACATTCTGACAAATTATTGTATGTTGAAGTGTTTTATTATTCAGGAATAGTAACTGAACGTTTCGACTATATTTTTGTCTGTAAATGTTAAAGCTTACATATTGAAGCGTGTTATTGTAAAGACAGGAATTGTTTTAGTTTTAGTTCGATTAAAGTCGCCTTTGTATTTAGGTAAAATAATTTACTCATTCATCACTTATGACGAAGTTGATTCTTCGTAGTTATTCAAGATAATCTTTTTTATGCAACAAAGATCCGGCTGCTCACCTGATGGTAAGGTCTTCACAGTCGCCTATAATAATACTAGTAGCTCCTGTAAGACCTGCAAATCTACACCCCTATAAGGACGCCAATATACGTGGCCAGCTTGAGACATAAAATATCGAGTCTCATACCCAGTAATTTCACTGCTTACCCTTGAAACTGGAACAGAGCAAAGCAAGTACCGTTGCTTGGCGGCAGAAACAGGTAAAATAGAGTTAGAAACAGGGATTATCACCAATAGCTCATATACATCCCCACCGAGAGGTTCAAGCCTACCCTATACTAAGCCGATTAGGCCTTAGTCAACCACGCTGGGCAAGTGCGGGTTAGTCGACTTCACACACAGCCTTAATTTTATCTACACTCATGTTCTAATTCTAATATTAGGAACTCAACACTAATATTTTAAAGGCATAACTTAAAACCCTTGGCCTTTTACAAATTACATTATAATACAGGTTCGCCATACAAAACCAGTACTTTAATATAAATCGAATTCCAATAAAATACAGTTCGATTGACGAAGCCCGACCAAGGAGGTTTTGTCACAATGGCGGCGCGTGCAACAGCGCATGCGCGGTAGAATGTTGGTGTTGGCGCCATTTCTTTGAATTTTTCATTCATTATTTTGCTGTTATTGGTTAAAATAATAAATAATATAAATGTATGTAGTTTTAGATTTCTGTATTAGTTTCACAATTGCACTGTTCAAAATGCAAATAATTATTAGAATGAATGAGTTTGATTTTGTTTTAATTTTGTGTCTTTTATTTAATTTAGGTAACCACTGATTGCATGAGTGTAGATAAAGTAGTGTATGAAATTGCACATAATTATGTCTTAAAACACTCGTGTGGTACTATTAAAATTCTCGGCTTGTGTTTTAAGACCCCCTATTATGTGACTATTTCATAAACTACTATTTTTCTTCACAGGTATGTGCAGGTTTCCTCACGATGTAAAAGAAACAGGTAAAATAGACTCAAACAGATGACACTTTAGTACCGAGTCTCCCTGGTAACCCCTATAGGCGCATATACTAATGTGTTCAGTGTGGAGATGGCAACATTATACAGCAAATTAAGTGGTTAAAACCTTGTCCGTAGGCTTAGAAAGCAGCCCTATCGTAGACGTATAAATGCGAACTAAACAGTTCAGAGCCAATTTAAAAGACTTCAAAATCTTCCAAGATTTATCACTATCTCCTTCTGTCACCGTTTCAGCCTGCAACGACCGTGCCCGGACACGTTCGGATGTTGGAAGTATATATTTGGTTATATAAAGCGCATACGTATCCGAATATTCCATTCCGCGGGTGCCGCCTTCAAGCCTTGCCGCGTCGAGTGCAGGGCTGCCAACGAATAAGATTGTAAATTACCTGGCTGTAGGAGGCGTCCAAGACATGCAGGGGTGCTACCGTAATATATTTTTCGTTGGAATCTTATCAACATTATTATAATTTCAGTCATAATAAAACTACTGGAGGGCATCGATCTCCCTACAGGGCCATCTCGCCATCATGGTTGGCCATCATGTTGGTCAGCGGGGTGCATCATGCTCGCACATAAGCCCGAGGAAGTGTTGTCCACTCACACTCACTCGATTCTTTAATGCTAAGGATTGTGACCCCGTCATGGTCACATTATTCATGTGTTTGCACTATGAGTGCCGATGCAACATGCCGTTGACAACACCTCTGGAACAGCTCATCATCGCCTATGTTCTCGTGGATGGCTCCGCTTAACGTTCCCCAGAAAGATACACAGCATCGAGGTTTTCTACCTGCATTCGTCAGATGACACAAGACATGGGTTCTCAATGCCCAATTCTCGTATGTATCGAGTCGTGTAAGTTAGTTATCAGGCTATGCATAGCATTTGTCAATGAAGACTGAAGTACCACAATGCGCCACATATCAGTTGCTTGAATGTTTCTGCACCGTAATAGAGGAATGAAGACATAAGCCGGATATACTCGTAAAGGTATAGGAAGACCAAATCCTTTTTCACGCAACCCATGCATGTCACGAATGTAAGTGCTGAGATGGTGTATGATAGTGATAAATGGATGAAGAAAACGGAACGTTTTACTAATAGGACAATATGCTAATGGGACTTTTTGCGAATGAGATGTTTTTAAACACTGTGACATTCTACGAATGGGACGTTCTGCGCATCAACCAACATAAATTGCGCCGACGCCACATAAGAGTAGGTATGATACGGGCATAGTTATGATGATTATCAAAGAGAAATTAAGACCAGGAAACTATATAAATCACCAATAAACATAGCCTAACACGATGACTGGCACCCCTACGTCACTTGCATATTGGTAACATCCTGTTAAGCAAATATCCATTGCGGGGAATCTGGAGTTTATGTGTACTCATTGCTAGAGATTTCTTTCTTGTATTTTACGGGCGATGTAAATGCTGGTTTACTCGCAGCCCGAATAGGAGATTTTGGTTGAACCCGAGTAATTTATGCTCGCATATGTAATTTACGAGGGATCTCAGAAATATCCCGTTCTCAAGATCAGGATTGGATCGGATTGGGATTATTTCGGATTTGCTCTCTTGTTGATGTGTTCAGATAGAATTGAAATGAAGCAAAGAATACCATTAATGGATCGTTTAATAATTTTAAATTAAATGTGAGTCTTTTAGGTTGTTGCTCTAGAGTCTAGCTAGTTGATCACAAGTTTGCTAATGAAGGCTTCAAGGCTCTGGATTCCAATCTCGAGTCGAGCAAAATTGTTTTGACTAGCAAGCTCTAAGTAGCAACTTGGAGTTAAGAACTAGTATCTGGTTTGCAATAGACACACCTTGTCTGCTGTGATTTAAAGTAGATCAGGCGTCATTTTTTATTTTCCTAAACCACTGTGCTCCCCACCTAAATTATCCTAAATTTTCAAGGCTTTAGTTGCGTTTACGCTGCGTCGGTCCAGCCTTCTACAAAAAAACGTAGATTAAGGTTTTCTTCGTTAAAATTGTATACCTTTCGTTGGTTGTAATAAATAACGTTTTCTTGATAAAAATAGCTCATATTCCTATCTAAAATAATAATAAAGCGGTTCTGAGATTACTTTTTCTTAACTTAGTAATAGTTATTTTCCCGAAGCATGCTTAGGAAAAAACTCACGCGGCCTTGATTTGGAAGCTCTAATTTACCAGATTCTGTTAAATATCAATTATCAAAATATTTATTTTATGTGACATAATATCCTTCACTTCAATACTGTGTGAGGGTGTGTGCAACTGTACCATTTCTGTCTTTTTGAGAATCTGTCCATATGAGAATCTGTCCTTTTGAGAATCTGTCTTTTTGAGAATCTGTCCTTATGCGAATAATCCCTATATTTTTTATGAATAAAATAATAATACTATATGTTTAGCCGCACCGGCGATCGCAGTTTGCTTAGTATCGCGCGACGCGATTTTGTGATAGATGGAATGTTGTAGCGTACTGGACCTGCCGATGGCTCGTTGGCATGCGTGGGTAGGACTCCCTCTGCTGAGTGCGGGGCATACTCATTAAACCAACCTCGTTATCCATCATGTCCAAAATCAGGGCAATCCAGAGTCTGATGGGCAACCCCAACTCTCCGGATCACCCCGGGACAGCCCGGCCAGCTACGGGCCGGGCTTAAGCCCTGGGGAATTACCCTGCATATGAGGTAATAACAGACGGGTAAGATTACGGCTTACATGGCTTAAGTGATGTTGATGGATGAAGAAGCAAAATAACACATCCTTGGCTATTTTTATGTTGAAAAACCCACAGTTTTAAGTGAGTACTACGTGGCGCATTAGGTAAAATGATATATCGTGAAAATAGAGAAAATGTAAGGTAAGGTAAACCATGCTTCGCCAATTAAGATTCTAATGACAGTAAATAAAATCTAATTTAGCTTAACAAAGTACAGAAGAGAGTTGAAATTTCTTAAAGCCAGACTTAATTCACTGTTAATAACTACGTGTCATCATTCAATTTCGAAATCTTTACAGATTTATTGAAAATTGTCTCTTTGTTAAGTCTTTGGCTTAACACAGTGGCCTACTAAGGTGTTAACACGGTATGTTGAAGGCGATGGTTCGATTCGGGAATCTCGTGATGAGGATTTTATTTTTATATAGATCTATTCATTTTTCAATTTATTTAGCACTAGCTTTTGCCCGCGACCTTGTCCACGTGGAATTATAATAGTAATTTGGGTAAAGATTTTTTTATCCAATCTGCTTATATCCTCCTATAGCCCACAACTTAAATTTAAATCAGTTCATTGGTTATTAATGAGAAGTAATTAAATGTTTAGCAATTATACAATTTGATGAGCTACAAAAAAAAAGCATTTAAATAATTTGGTCGGCAAACAAAAATTTTGTTTGCATTAAAAAAAATCAGGCAGCAATCCTTGCTCCGCAAATAGTGGTCAAAAATTAAATCATAAATAGGTAGCTTACAATAACATGAGTTTGCATAATAAACTTTAAGAGGACTGTGAAGTTTCAATTCGTGGCTCGAGTATGCACTTTCAAAAATGCAGTTTGTTGCACACCGCTTAGAGTTGAAAGTCCGAGGCAAGTGCCTACATTTCTCATTGAAATATTGTTTAGGGCGATATCTGTTTTGTCAAAAAAGATAAAAATGCTCGAGGTAGTTTTTAAGTCTAAAATATGAATATTTAGATGCAAATAATTTATATTATGAGCAACATTACTTCAAAATCAAAACATACAAACCTAGATCTTCATTATATCTACATCTCCAAAAATTATGAAAATTAGACTATGTAAAGAGGGAGAAAAGCGTTATCGCTTTTTGTATGAAAATTTACAGCTTCACAATTCTCTTAAGTCCGCAAAATACGAGTAACTACTTGGTCCGCAAAATAACTACTTGATCAGCAAGGTTTCATGATTGATCAGCAGAGAAAACATGTCTATAAGCAGTGTATTTGATTGGTATGCATATTTAAAACATGGTGAGCAAAATGACGTTCTTAAGGTGAAGGAAAACATCGTGAGACAACCTGCATACATCTGCGAAAAAATTCAATAATGTATGTGAAGTCGACCAATCCGCACTGGGCCAGCGTGGTTGACTAAGGCCTAATCAACCTAACATAGGGTAGGCTCGAACCCCTCGGTGGGGACGTATAAGAGCTGTGATGATGATGATGAGCAAAATAACTAATTGGATTGCGATAACTAATTATATTTTAATAAGAATAAAAAAAAATATTTTATTAATTTACACTTCTATAAATAATACATACCCAAGCAGAGAGTAAATAAATTAAATAATCTTTGTAAGGAATGCGCCCATTTTGCGCATGACAAGTAAAGATTTTTTGCTACTTTTATATGCAGCTCAAATGAATTTGTTTGCTTACCATTTGAGTGCCTCCCAAAATTTATTAAACAGGAGCAGCTCATTTCAGCTAATATAATTAATATGCTGTACAAAAATAATTACACTCATCGAGAATGACATAAATTGTTGATTGATTTTGGAATGTTTGCTGGCCATGAGTTGCTGATCAATTAGCTATTTCTGCTCACAGATTATATTTTTCTGCTCACAAAAATACGAATACTATACTAACCATTTAAATAACACCTGCTATTAATTACCCATACAAAATTCCACCCTCTTTTTACCCCGTTAAAGAATGATTTCTGCGATAAAAACTATCCTATGTCCTTTCCCGGACTCAAAACTATTTCTATACCTTTCAACTAAATCGGTTCATCGGTTTAAGCGTGAAGAGGTAACAGACAGACAAACACTTTCGTATTTAAGTATAGTATTTGTATTGATTTTTAAAGATAATGCAAAGTCAGAAATATAAAATGAGCATTTAATATCATGCTAAAAACTACTTTTGTGCTGAACAAGCGAATTTTCTTCTTAAATACAAGCCTTGAAGGCAATATATAAGCCAAGTAAGAAGTTCCGCGTACATAACGATGATTTATGAACTATGGCCACACTTTACGGACATTGTTATTCATAAAAAGCTCTAGGCGAAGTTTTAAAATTTACGCTAATAAAATACTATATCATAAACACTTCAAGTAAGGAAAGTTTAATGGGGTGCATTGTGAGCACAGATAAAAAATAAACAGCTGATGGGGTACCTACCAACGTGCGATGCGAGGAAAACTAGAAAACATCTTCCCTAATAAATAAGCGCAAAATAGGGTACTCGAAAAGTGCTGCCTAAGTAACGTTAAGTTACAGTACATATAATAAATTTTATAATAGTTATTTGTTATACATGAGTGCAAAGTTGTTTTTTAACCGCGTGCTCAACTTTGATGACCGAGCAAGCGAAGGATTCTAAAATTGAATCACGAGCGCAGCAAGTGATTCAAAAATTAGAATCCTGAGCGTTAGCGAGGGAATCAAAAGAGCACAAGGTGAAAAATCTTTGCACTCGAGTGCAACACGTAACTTTTCATCCCCCCTCAGTGAGGAAATGACTAAATGCAAAATAACTCATTTACAATCAAGATACTTTTATTTCAGTTTAGTTTAGGTACATTGATAGGTAAGTATTACAGAAAAATGTTTCTATTATGTATAACACATAATACGTTTTTTTACTTGTTTTCAAATTTCTTATTTATAACAATACCTACGTACGACGTCAAAACAAAATGGCGCGCGCAAAGCAAATTAAAAACAAAAGTACACCAAGGAGGTTCAGAGTCTGAGTTTTTAACAAATTTAACAAAAGTGTTAGGGAACTTGCAAATGGCAACTTTTAGCTCTCACCGGCGCCGCGGGTGGCGCTGGCAGTCGGAAACTTATGATTGATTTCACCAACCATTACTTAGCTTAGGTAGCCCCTAAGACGCATGCTGTCACTTTTTATCTTTAATGAAAAGAATGTGACAGCATGCCACTTAAGAGTCCCCTAAGCTAAGAAGAGGTTGGTGAAAATGGCCATCAGTCTGCTGCTTGAGATATATTCTGTCTAATCTGTGATTTCGTGATTCGAACGTTTGACGGTTAGGGCATTCAGTTTTAAAAACCAGTGAACTGCTGTGAGTGCTGTGACCATTTGTTTACGTTTAAGTTTCTTCACTTACGGAATCGTATCAAATATGGTTAGGCAGAGAGAGGAGCCGGGGTGGTGAAGGTGAATGTTAATGCATTATAAAGTAGCTACTTAAACCTGCACCTGGGTCATAAGCCCCAGGCACCGCTCTTGGCTCTCTTCTCTGTAACGCGATAGACCGAGCACCCGCGAGGTGAATGCATGTTACGCATGGAATGCTAAGTTATCGTCTCTCCTTGGGAATAACCTAACAAAAGTTGTTTGATAAATTCGGCACCAGGAGATAAAAGTAAGTAGGTTTAATGATGTTTTGAAATCACATACCTAGTGCACATTGCGTGTTCTAAATTCAAATTTACTTTAACCTCAAGCTTTCAAATTTACTTTACTTTAGTACTATTATCTATTCTGTGCCTCAAGCGGATAAAAACGGCTTTGGCGGTCAGATATCGAATACCAAAAATACTCTTTCCGAGATGGGGGGATAAAAAGAGATTTTTTTACTAATCTTATGAATCATTAGATTCAGTATACCTTAATCTATGATTGTACGTTTTGCTTTTTTGTAATTCAATATAATTTAGTCAAAAAAAGATAAAAATGCTCGAGGTAGTTTTTAAGTCTAAAATACAGATATTTAGATGCTAATTATGTATATTCTTTTTTTTTAGTTTATTAGTTTAGCAACAATTGTTACACTGTTTCAATGATACATACGATTGATACATGGTATTATGCTAAGTGTACAACTACTTATAGAATATTCTGAGAAATATTACTTCAAAATCAAAACGTACAAACCTAGATCTTCATTATGTCTACAACATTTCCAAAAATTATGGAAATTGGACTATGTAAAGAGGGAGAAAAGCGTTATCGCTTTTTGTATGAAAATTAACAGCTTCACAATCCTCTTAATAGTGGTTGACGCCAAACTGTTCTGTTGTTTGTTATGTTCTCAATGTGACTGTTTGATATCAAACTTGATCCAATTTTGGAAATACAGTATTTCTTTACATACATTCAAAAATCTTTATTAACATACATAGGCCTTTACAGGCACTTATTGACGTCAAAACAAAGCAAAAATTCTAATTTAAATGAAGGAAACATAATTATTATTATTTAACCATGTATAGATCCTAAATCTAATTAAGATTTCTGCAAATACAAGTAAAAAAGAAAAAAGTTGACTTTTCTCAAGAAGTTGAATTTTTCAAGTCAACTTTTTGAATTTAAGAATGAAAAAAGTCCTTTAGAGTTCCTATATCACGTGTTCGAAAATTGGGAGAGCCTTTTCGAGAAAAACAGGCAAGAAACTCCAAAGGTCTAATTTTTTTATCCTCTCTTTTAAATAGCCATTTACAATATTGGTTTATTAAAATACTTACGAGTATTGCCTTTCATACTGGACCATCCCATGTGATTCAGATCTATTCAATCTATCGGTAGGAATTCTCAATTGATTTCCATATTTTGAACTGCAACGTGATGTAACCTTTTCCATCATATGAATTCGAAAAACATAAACATCATTTTCACGTCACTAAATATAGGGTAAACGTCCCTAGTACTAACATTGCACTGCAAATATGAGAAGAGTAATAAACACCCCGCGATATAAAGGGGATGCTGCAAGTTATTTCATCCCCAGTAAACCCTCGCGAGAAGCGCACACAGTATCCACGGCAACGGAATAGCCGCCATATAAATTTTAATTAAAATAACTGAGCTCTGAAATTGTGATTCACATGTCGCCATTTTAATTTTGGTAGTTCCTTGTGCTTGGAGCGCGGTACTGTTAAGTGTTTCAGTTTTGGTTTGGTACAACGGCGAAAAGAACGTTACCCGTGTGACCATATTATAAATCTATACTAATATTATGAAGAGGAAAGATTTGTGTTTTTGTTTGTTTGTATTGAATAGGCTCCGAAACTACTGGACCGATTTGAAAAATTCTCTCACCAATAGAATGCTACAATATCACTGAGTAGTATAGGCTATAGAATATTTTCCTACTGAAAAATATGGAGTTCCCACGGGAAAAAAGTAGATAACACGGGCGAAGCTGCGAGCGGAAAGCTAGTGATAAATAAAAGCAAATCGTCGAAATGATGTATGCGCATAACTCCAAAACGACTGCACCAAATTGGTTTATACTTATTTTATTGTGTTCATTATTGTCAAGACAAGGATCGTATAGAACCTATACGATCATTGTCCTGACTATAGGTGAAAACATTGGCATAATTATACGTCAATGAGTGAAAATGTTTAAAAACTTATACAAGAGAAGTAAAAATTATGAATTTAAAAATGTTTTTTAAAAAATGTAACGAAATCAATGTGACATTCAGGTTATTAAAAATCTATGGTTTCTAACATTGTTGCATAGCCAAACGTTCTCAGTATGCTTGTGCGAGGCTGGGGTGGGCAGCTAGTAAATGCTAAATGTCGCAATTTTTTCATACAAATGTCTCTCAATCGTCTGTCCGACCGATTGTCCATCTTACACCGAACGCTATGAGAGCCCTGTAAACGATCAAACATAATTCCATAATTCGATGTAAGCCTTTGTTTAAATTAAGTTATATCAACCTGTTGCCGAGTTACTGTCAACATGTTGCTGGCCTTGTTTTATGACCAGTATTTGAGGAGCTTGGTGGCGCATTGGCGCGAGCGCTCAGCGAACGATTGCTAAGGTTAAGCAACGTTGGCTGTGGCCAGTCTTATGATGGGGGACCAAAATACGAAACATCGGAACGTGCTTCGGAAGGCACGTTGAACAGCGGATCTTGCGCCTGATCTCGCCCCGGTAGTGTCGGCTAACCGTCCCATCGGACTAGGCGAATGAAGGAACAGAGAGTGCACTTTGCGTTTGCGGAGTCACTTGTGCACTATAATATTATCTCCTGCGCAGATGGCTAGTCTCTGTTGAGATTGGCCGCCGTGACCGAATATCGGTTAGGAGGGCATTATGACCAGTATTTACCTATTTAGCTACTTATGTTATTTTGTCGTATTGATTTTTTTGAACATTGAATAACGCCAAGCCAAAGCTAACTGGAAAAGTTTGCCATTAGATAAGTAACTGCCCCTTACATTATAAGCATCCAGCATCATTAAATTGTAATAAATATCGTATAACAGACAACCGAGATCTAATCTCTGAAATGTTTACCCAGTGATTACCCAAGGCCGTATTATTGTTCCGCCGGTCTTGTCGCAAGTTCAATCGAGTTCGTTACATTATTTTCACAATATTGAAGCAACCTGGCGGATGTTCGCAAAACGCCCGAAGGTTTTTGCTTCGGGAAGACATGGAAATTCGTTTTTGTTAGTGAACGTAAATCAAATTCGATATCAATATGTTGTATTCCAATATACTGAGGAGTGAAGATCAGAAACCGTACAGAATAGAAAAAATAGTGAAGCCCGTTTCAGAGCGTGGGGTCTCTTTTTGGAACATTCGTTTGGCGTCAACCACGATTAAGAGGATTGTGAAGCTGTTAATTTTCATACAAAAAGCGAAAACGCTTTTCTCCCTCTTTACATAGTCCAATTTTTATATTTTTTGGAAATGTTGTAGACATAATGAAAATCTAGACGTTTTGATTTTGAAGTAATATTGCTCAAAATATAAATTATTAGCATCTAAATATCCATATCTTAGTGTTCACGCTCGAGGAAGAGCGAGTGGCACACTGCATTGTGGTCTGTGCAGTGAGAGCCCTTGCGGCCGGCCGCATGTGACATGTCAGTTGAGTTGAGTCGAAATGTCACGACATTGTTAGAGGTTAGGATGATGTCCGGGCATCCATAAAATATAATACACAGTATATAACTAGCAAATTGTATTTTGCGCGGCGCACCTAATATCGGGGTGCGAAAGCCCGCTTTGTGTTGTGCAACGGTGTCAAAATCGCGTGTGTGAGCCGTGGTGGCCTAATAGGCATTTGTAGTGCTCCGGTCTCCACCGGTGGATCCACTGCAGAACTTCAGGCGCCGCGACTTCCTTCGAGCTAGCTCAGGAAGTCCACCGGCTACGGAGGAGACGGACGGAGACAATTGGAATCGGGGTAAGCCACAATGCTTTCTATGAGCTGGTAGTAGGGTACAAAATTCAGCAATACAAGTCGGCGAAACGCCGACGTGGTGGTGTCTACCTTGGGCACCACCATCTCTTGGTAGCAGAGCGTGGTTCTTAGATTTGAGTATTTGATTAGTATTGTACAATTAATATTGTAATCTTGTTGGTTGTCCAAACGGGCAATACATATTAATTGGTTTTGATTGCTGATTTTAAACCGACTACAATCTCATTTGTGGACCGATCTCCTTAACTAATTGTCATTGTATATGAAAAATTGGGGTTAAATGTCTTTTGTTGTTCTAGTTAAGTTCTAGCATTTACCTATATTTGATTTTGGTTTGTTTTTTCATATCTTTGTTTTGCCCTTGACTATTTTGTTTGTTAAGTTGTAAACTTATACTTGAATTTGATTTGTTTAAAAAAATTTTGCTGCTAAATGACTTTGCTGTTGTTGTAATACACTATATTGCTGTGTTAAGTTTTAGCATTTACATTTGATTTTGTTTTGTTTGCCTTTGAATATTATGTTTGTTAAGTTATTGACCTAATGCTTGAATTTAATTTGTTTGAAAAATTCTGTTGTTAAATGCCTTTGTTGTTCTAGTTAAGTTCTAGCATTTACACTTGATTTTGGTTTGTTTATATATTTTGTTCTGCCTTTGAAGTTCCTCCCGATCTGTTTTGTTGTCTGCGGTTGTCGGTCTGTTTGTCCGTGTATTATTATAGTGTATATTAATTTTGGTGCAAAATGGTCCCGCCAGTCAGCCCGCTTAGTGGTGCCCGCGCGGGTGCACAAAAGATTTTGAGATGGTTTGCTAGTGCCGTCGCTTTGGTAGACCGACCAGACCGAGAACAGGCCTTGTTAATTCGGCATGAGGGAGTACCTGCTCGCTTGAAGGAATTGGAGCAGCTTTTTGTTGTTCATCAACAACATTTGCTCGACCACCCAGCCGAGGGTGCCGCTGAGTTGCGGGCAGTCGACCAATTTAATGCCGATTATGATCAGTGTTTTGAACAGGCGGATGTGATCATAAACAAGGCTCAGGCTATCCTATTCGCCCGGAGGGGTGAGTCGTGCACGCCCGGGGAGGTCAAGCCTACCCCGGCCGGCTTGCTGGGCAGACTGCCCACTTTGGACATCCCAACCTTTGATGGGAACTTGGCTGCTTGGATGGGGTTCATTAACCTCTTTGATAGCCTGGTCCACTCGAGGGAGGACCTGTTCCCTAGCCAGAAATTGGCCTATTTGCTCTCTGCCTTACGTGGAGAGGCTGGTGTACTTGTCCAGCATCTACCTGTCAATGATGACAGTTATGATATTGCAAGGGCGTTGTTGACCGCCCGGTATCAGAATGTTCGCTTGCTAGCGGACACACATGTGGCTGCCATTTTAGGGCTGCCACGCGTATCGCGGGTCTCCTCATTAAGGAAGGAGATTTTGAATCCACTGCTAAGCGCTATTAACGCGCTCAAACGACTTGACCTACCGGTGGACCAGTGGTCCTTCATATTGCTCCACCTCATCCTCAATAAGCTTCCCATGGAGATGAAGGGGCGCTTTGAACAAAGATACGGGGGCAATAGTGCCTCGTACCTCCCCCCCTTCTCGGATCTCCTCAGATTTTTGGAGGATGAGTGTCGGATGACGGACCACCTGGATCTGGTTCCTATACCGGGACCGAGTACAGGCCGCTTTGAGGCGACCCGGGCAGCGCCACGGAGAGAGCGCCGCCCGTACAAGCAGTATACTGCCGTGCGGCAGAACTCTCCACAAGGGGAGAGGCCGATGCCTTGCAAGTGTTGCAAGCGGGATGGCCATCGTTTGCCGGCCTGTCCCAAATTTGTTGGCCTACGCACCGAGGGGCGTAGAAATATGGCCAAACAGCGGAATTGGTGCTACCGCTGCCTGGGGGCCCATATGGCATCGGCTTGCCCCCACCCACGAGATTGCCACTGTTGTGGAGGGGCCCATCACCCCCTTTTGTGCTTCAACAATAGAGACACTCGTGGGGTGGTGAGAGAGAGGGACTCGCACACGGGCGGGGGCCCTCGTAGGTCACCCACATCTCCGCGGAGGGACGTGCCACCCCTCCGCGGAGATTAGACAGGCGCCCCCCCTCCAGTGAGAGGATTGGGCGCCCCACCCCCCCTACAGGCGGGGGGGATCGACGCGCCGCTTATGAGGCACCACCGCGGGATTGGGCCGCGGTTATTACAGAGCCACGCCGGGAGCCGATACGCTTCTCTCCCCCTCTGATGGAGAGACCCCGTTTGTCACGGGCTCCCCCAACTTTCGCCCATCATGGGCACCGTTCGGCCCCCCGATGCCGCTTTGATCGGGGCCAGTACGTGCCGGATTGGGACCCGCTCGAGCGCCTTGAGCGCCCTATTCCTCCGCCGCGCACGCATTTTTCTTCGGACCCCCCTTCCCCCGCGTTGCGGGGAATGCGGGAGGATTTTCACTAAACCAACTGTCGGCTGCAACCCCCCCACAGGAGCAGGTGCTGTTACCAACAGCCTCCGTACAGGTGTGGGGCCCGAGGGGCACCTTTGTTTTAGTTCGCGCCCTTTTGGATACGGGAGCTCAGGGTTGCATTGCCTCCAGCTGGCTGGTCCGGCAGTTGAGTTTGAACACATCTCCATACCTTGAATCGGTACGAGGAATCGGAGACCTGCGGATCCCGGATCCGATCGGTCAGGTTTTGTTCTCCTTCTCCCCCCACTTCTCTTCAGCGCCTAAAATTGGCGCTACCGCGATTGTTTATGAGAAGGTTGTTGGTCAGCTTCCGCAACAGCACGTTTCGCGCGCTGTCGTTGATGCGACATCAGGATTGACCTTGGCTGACCCTTCCTTCCACCGAACCGGTCCGATTCACTTATTGCTCGGTGCCGATGTTCTAGGCCGCGTGTATTGTGGGAAGAGGAGAGAGTTATAGAAGGGTGGGCTGGTAGCCTTATCTACATCGCTTGGGTTTGTAGTGATGGGACCAGATAGGCATAACCCACCATCTCCATCGGTGGACAGTTACATAACTGTTAGCTCCACCTTATCGGATGTCCTTCAACGGTTTTGGGAGGTGGAAGAGCCACCTACCGTGAAGCGAGTGAACCCCTTGGACGAGGAGTGTGAGTTGTTCTACCAGAACAATACAGGTCGCCTTCACTCGGGACGGCTGATCACTCGTTTGCCCTTTTTGTCAGTTCGCCCCTCACTTGGCAGCTCCCGGCCGTTGGCCGAGAAGCGGCTGCTGTCCATGGAGCGTCGTATGAGTAGGAACTCCGACCTCAAACAGAAGTATGTCGACTTCATGCGAGAATATGAGCAACTGGGGCACATGTTGGTCTCGCGACTGGACTGGCGAAACGAGGAACATAATTTTCTTCCTCACCACGCGGTTTTGAAACCTTCCACTGGGAAGATACGCGTTGTTTTTGATGGGTCAGCTCCTACGTCTACCGGAGTTTCGCTGAATCAATGTCTGCATGCTGGACCGAAGTTGCACCACGAGGTGGGCGATGTATTGACCAACTTCCGTCGCCATGCCGTCGTCTTTGTGACCGATATCCGGATGATGTTTCGGCAGACTGTGATTCACCCGGACGATAGACGATATCAGCTCATATTATGGAGAGAGGATCCCAGGGATCCCATGCTGGTCTACGAGCTGAACACCAATACATACGGTTTGCGTTCGAGCCCCTTTGTGGCAATTCGCTCACTTGTGGAACTCGCTGAACGTGAGCGGTTACGATACCCTCGCGCATCCTTGGTTCTCAAGGAGGATGCATTTGTTGATGATATTTGTACGGGCTCCTCTAGTGTCGAGGAAGCCTTGATTTTGCGAGATGAACTAATTGCTCTTCTCGGGGCTGGTGGTTATGAACTGAGGAAGTGGATGTCCAACTCACCTCAGCTTTTGTGTGACTTGCCAGACGACCACCAGCAGGAGCCTCATATTTTTGAGAATGCCAACACTCCAGATTTACTGTCTGTTTTGGGAGTGCAATACAGACCTGTCCAGGACACGTTCACCTATCGATTGGAGCTGCCAAGCCCCAAGGTCTGGACGAAACGGTTAGTTTTGTCTACAGTAGCTCGTACCTTTGACCCAAATGGCTGGATTAGTCCCGTAGTGTTTTGGATGAAGTGCTTCCTACAGGAACTTTGGTCAGCCGAAGTGTCGTGTGATGAGCCCCTCTCGGGCCGTTTGCTGCGAGATTGGGAGTCCTTCATGTCGTCTCTCCCCGACATTAACGGTGTTAGTATCCCTAGACATATACTGCCTAAGGGACGGTTTACGGCCAGCCTTCATGGCTTTTGTGACGCGTCTGAGAGTGGATACGCAGCCGTCGTATATATCCGGACGGTCGATGATAGAGGAGCTGTTAAGCTCCACTTGCTAATTGCTAAGAGTAAGGTTGCTCCACTTCGGACTCGATTAACGATTCCGAAGTTAGAATTGTCTGGAGCTACTCTTCTGGTTCGGTTGATGAACCACGTTGTTGACACCCTGGGACGTAGTGTGGACTTTGAGTCGCTCTTTGCTTGGTCCGACAGTCAGGTTGTCCTGTGTTGGATTAAGAACTCCGTCCACTCCCTGGAAGTATTTGTGGCCAATCGGGTATCCCAAATACAGGCCTCGAAGGCCACGTTGATTTGGCGCCACGTGCCAGGTGAAATAAACCCTGCTGACTGTGCATCACGTGGCAGCGAAGCCCCTCAGCTTATTGACCACACTCTGTGGTGGGGTCCCGAATGGTTGTTACAGCCGTCCTGGCCTTCCACACCAGCTGTGGTGAAGGTACCAAATCCGGGCTTGCGTGTTCACGCTGTCGAGACTATGGCGGCTCCAGAGCGGGAATTTTTATTAGACCGCTACAGTTCTCTGGACAAGTTGCTCGGCGTGACCGCTTGGATAAGAAGATTTATACGAAATTGTCGCCGGCCTCAGGACAAAGATTTGTGTCCGGTCCTCTCTCCGCAGGAGCGCCAAGATGCTCTTTTGCATTGGGTGCGTATGACCCAGTCTAGAGCGTTTGAACCGGAACTTAAGATTTTCCGTACCGGGACGTCCAAATTGAAGGGACCCTTGGTGCGTTTGACTCCCTTTCTGAATGATAAGGGATTGTTGCGTGTAGGAGGCCGATTGAGGCACGCTAACTTGCCTTATAGATCACGTCATCCCCTGTTGCTCCCCAAGGACGGACCATTGGTGCGATTGTTGATCATTGATCGCCATGTGAAGAATGCTCATGCCGGATGTAATGCATTGACCGCGCTCCTCCAACGGGAGTTTTGGATTTTGTCAGCGCGAAGAATAATCCGATCTGTTATATTTCGATGTCTGCCCTGCTATCGTTTACGCCCCGAGACGATGCAGCCCCAAATGGGTGATTTGCCTGCTGATCCTGTGAATGAATCGACGACCTTCTTAAGAGTTGGAACTGATTTTGCGGGACCATTCACTATAAAATCGTCGCGACTCCGTAATGCTAAGACTGAAAAGGCTTACTTGTGTGTGTTTGTTTGTTTGGCCACTAAAGCCGTTCATTTGGAGGTGGTGAGTGCGCTCACCATGGACGCTTTCTTAGCAGCGTTAGGCAGATTTGTCTCCCGCCGGGGACTGCCTTCTCTAATTCGGTCCGATTGTGGGACGAACTTCAAGGGCACTGATAGACATATAAGAGAAGTTTGTGAATTTTTAGATAAAAATAATATTGAGATCGGATCCACACTCTCCCGTAGGGGGGTAACATGGCGATACTCCCCGCCGTCTTGCCCTCACTGGGGAGGGATTTTTGAATCTGTTGTAAAGGCCGCCAAGACTCACCTTCGCCGCGTTATTGGGGAGACTATTCTCACGTTTGAGGAACTCGCGACGGTGTTTCATAAGATTGAGGCGGTTCTCAACTCGCGTCCGTTATGTCCGTTGTCTACCGACGCGAACGATTTGCAGGCCCTCACGCCGGGCCATTTCTTGATAGGCAGACCACTTAACGCCCTGCCCGAGTATCCTTATAGAGATGTCAATCCAGGACGCCTTTCGCGGTTTGAGTTGCTCCAACAGCTTACCCAGAGCTTCTGGCGCCGCTGGCACCTTGAATATTTACACATTTTGCAACAGCGCGTTAAGTGGTCAGATAAGACAAACCCACCGAGGGTTGGAGACCTCGTGTTAGTGAAGGACCCAAACCTGCCACCCTTACGTTGGCGTCGCGGACGCATTGTCCAACTTACTCTAGGGTCTGATGGTGTGCCCAGGTTTGCCGAGGTCCTAGTTGGGGATTCTGTTTTGAAGCGCGCGGTGGCTACTCTTTCTCGCCTCCCCTTAGACTGATTTGGCGGACAGTCCGGGACTGTCCGGAGCGGGGGGATGTTCACGCCCGAGGAAGAGCGAGTGGCACACTGCATTGTGGTCTGTGCAGTGAGAGCCCTTTTTTTTGGCGGCCGGCCGCATGTGACATGTCAATTGAGTTGAGTCGAAATGTCACGACATTGTTAGAGGTTAGGATGATGTCCGGGCATCCATAAAATATAATACACAGTATATAACTAGCAAATTGTATTTTGCGCGGCGCACCTAATATCGGGGTGCGAAAGCCCGCTTTGTGTTGTGCAACGGTGTCAAAATCGCGTGTGTGAGCCGTGGTGGCCTAATAGGCATTTGTAGTGCTCCGGTCTCCACCGGTGGATCCACTGCAGAACTTCAGGAGCCGCGACTTCCTTCGAGCTAGCTCAGGAAGTCCACCGGCTACGGAGGAGACGGACGGAGACAATTGGAATCGGGGTAAGCCACAATGCTTTCTATGAGCTGGTAGTAGGGTACAAAATTCAGCAATACAAGTCGGCGAAACGCCGACGTGGTGGTGTCTACCTTGGGCACCACCACTTAGACTTAAAAACTACTTCGAGCATTTTTATCTTTTTTGGCTAAATTATTACTGAATTACAAATAAAGTAAAACGTACATAGATCAAGATATACTGAATCTAATGAGATCAAAAGTATCTAATTTCGTAAATGTTTAGGGGGCTAAAACTGTAAGATGTTGAGTTTGGTGGATTAAAAGCGTTAATATAAATAATAATTTATTAAACCTTTGGAGTAAAAATGTAAAGACATTGAGATCATATTTGACAATCATCTATATAAAACGGACAGCATTCCTTGACATATATATTCAAAAACTTCTAAGTGGCCAATGTTAGGAAATGTCAACAACACCCTCCCATAACATGGGCACGTCACAGGATACAAAAATATAATTATTCAATACCTAGTAATCCTAAGAAGTTTTCATATTTAATACGACCCAGAGGCTTCGTAAATATGTCAGCCACCATTTCTTCAGTTGGTAGATAGGATAAGCTAATAGAAACATTATCTACTACCTCTCTGATAAAATGGTACCTCACACTTATGTGTTTTGTACGTCTGTGATGAGTTGGGTTCTCTGCTAGTTTTATTGTTGACTGATTGTCACAATACAATCTAATATTGCACAAAAATCCCAGCTCGTACAGTAGCGCTCTAAGGAATACCGCTTCACGACAAGCTTCGCTTAGACTAATGTACTCCGCCTCGGTCGACGATAGCGCAGTACAAGACTGTTTATAACAAGCCCAAGATACAGTATTTCCTGCATACTTAAAAATATATCCCGTATATGACTTACGGTCTGAATTAGCTGCCCAGTCTGCATCTGCGTATCCCTCCAAGACGGGGCTCATGTTAGACATCTTTTTGAAAACTAACATTTTATTTTTAGTGCCTTTAAGATACCTTAAAATACGTTTAGCGTGATTCCAGTGATCAACAGTGTAACAACTGTTGTACTGACTAAGATATGCTACGGCAAACGAAATATCTGGTCGAGTAGTCACAGATAAATACATCAAGCTACCAATGAGTTCTTGATAAGGAAGCTTAACATCAACATTACTGTTACATTCAATAGAATGAATATTGGACACCATTGGTGTTTTTACAGGCTTGCAATCGCACATATTAAAACGCTCTAACAATTTGTCAATTTTATGCTCCTGACAAAGCTTAATGCAATTATTTTCGCGCTCAACCTTAATACCCAACATATTTCTAACTTTACCTAAGTCCTTAACTTTAAAATGCTTAAGTAACGATTCTTTTAAGCTCGTTGCTAGGCACTTATTATTATAAAATAGGAAAAAATCATCAACATATAGAGCTATAATAATAATTGACTCACCACTTTTCCTGACGAAAATGCATTCCTCTTGCTTGCATTGAACATAGTTAAGCGAAAGTAATACACTCTTTACCTTTTTATACCATGCCCGTGAAGCTTGTTTCAGTCCGTAAACCGCCTTATGTAATCTGTAGACTTTATTTTCATTTCCAGGAGTGATAAACCCTTCCGGTTGGTGTAAATAAATCTCTTCCGACAAGTCACCATTTAGGAACGCGGTTTGCACATCCAAATGATCAATCTCTAGATTCAATTCTAGTGCCAAAGACAACAACAGTCTAATAGAACTATGGCGAACAACGGGTGAAAAGGTTTCCGAATAATCTTCACCATATTTTTGTGTGAAGCCTTTCGCGACTAATCTCGCCTTATAGCGCGTAATGTTACCTTCAGAGTCCCGTTTTATCGTAAAAATCCACTTATTTTTGACAATATTTTTATCTAGTGGCTTATCAACTAACTCCCAAGCATCATGAAAAGTAAAAGAATCTATTTCTTCTTGCATGGCCTTCTGCCATAGATCTTTATCTTTACAATGTAATGCTTCCTTTACGGTAAGTGGCTCATATCCATCAACAACATTATTTACATTAGCTATATTACAATTAGGTTTATTTCTAGGTCGTAAGTCATAACGATGTCCAGTAGTAGCTTCAGTAGTACTATCAATTATGCACTCATTATTTGGAGTGTGTTCAGATATTGCCCCATCATGAGTGTTTGATGACTCCACGTGAACAGGTAACTGCTCCGCCTGAATCGGCGTCACTTCCAAGTCATCATCGTCAACACCTCCTGAAATAAACATAGGTTAAATATCTGTTTTCGCACTTGAATGTCTACCAGGAAACACAGATTCACTAAACACGACATCACGTGACACAGTAATCTTATTACTTTCTGGATCAAACAAACGATAACCCCTAGTATGCTCTTCGTAACCAATAAAAATATATTTTTTACTTTTAGGATCCAACTTTTTACGTTTATAATCATGTATGTGTGCAAACGCTTCACAACCGACAACACGAAGATGTTTTAAGCTAATCTTTTTGCCAGACCATAATTCCTCAGGAATTTTACCCGCAGTGGAAGTAACCTTTTTGTGTTAAACTATTTACAGAAATTAAATTAACGGTAAGTTCCGGTACAAACATAACATCACTTAAAGTTATATTTACAAGCTTATTATTAAATTTTACCGAAAACTGAATGTCACCCTTGCCTTTTACAGCTAACATTTTACCGTTCGCAACACACACCTCTTTAGTAGACGACGGTTTCAAGCAATTAAACCAATCATGACATCCTGTCATATGGTTTGTCGCTCCACTGTCAACAACCCAAAAACGGTGATCTATGTTGTAGCATGCGGTCAAAGCTAGATTTGTAGAAACATTCTGCTGAGTACAGTCTTTCTTCAAATGACCTTTAGAACGACATTTCCAGCACCAAAGTTTCTTTTCTTTGTTAGGCAACGGAGTATTATGCTGCGATGAACTATGATGAGAACCTCTGTTCTTAGCCATGTTGTTTCTATTCTGAACACGTTTATGTGTAAACAAATAATCGTCATTACTATCCGTACTAACATTCCATCGCTTATCCTGAAGCAACTTTTGTTTGACCATGTCGGTAGTAATCTCAACGCCAGAGTGTTCTAGCGCCATGATCATTGGCTCATACTTCTCTGTCAAACCTTGAAGCATAACGGCAGCCAGGAACTCATCATCAAGAGCCTTATTCATACCTCGCAGTTGATTTGCAATACATAAGATCTCATTCACATAAGATTCCATACTTTCAAAGTCAACCAATTTGATAGAACACAAATTACGAAGTAATTTTAATCTCCTGTATAGCCCTTTGTCGTCATATGCTTTTTGTAGAGAATCACATACATCTTTTGCACTTTTTGCGTCAATTATATGAGAATAGCATGATTTGTCCACCGTCAAACAAAGACGAGAGCGAGCTTTTTCTTCCCTACGGGATTTTTGCTCTGCGGTCTCTCCGGCTACGACCTCACCAGTTACACTACTCCACAAGTTCTCAAAAATTAAAAGATTCTTCACCTGAAAGCTCCAGTCCCTGTAGTTGCTAGCGCCTTTCAGTTTCTCAGTTGTAGAAATCACACTGCTCGAATCCATATTTTTAAACTTGCCAATAAATAAATAAATTATTACTTTAAACGAATGAAGCCCATAACCAATGTAAGATGTTGAGTTTGGTGGATTAAAAGCGTTAATATAAATAATAATTTATTAAACCTTTGGAGTAAAAATGTAAAGACATTAAGATCATATTTGACAATCATCTATATAAAACGGACAGCATTCCTTGACATATATATTCAAAAACTTCTAAGTGGCCAATGTTAGGAAATGTCAACAACAAAAACAGTTAACGCCCGAAATATTATTTCAATAACAACTTGCCTCGGACTTTCAACTCTAAGCGGTGTGCAACAAACTGCATTTTTGAAAGTGCATACTCGAGCCATGAATTGGCATTTCACAGTCCTCTAGCGCTCGATTTTCTTTTATATTCGTTTCGTTTTTGACAAAAATCAAAATTATTTATCTTTATTTTAAGGTAAGGGCTGCGGGTATTCTCACTTCGACCTAACATGGATCTTTTGTGATTCCCAGACTTCAGTGCATAAAGCCATCGCCATCTGCGGTTCAGTTTATTACATCCATAAGCCTGATGATGTCCCTCGGTGGCATGGTCCTGTAGTCGAAAGGGAAAGTGACATTATGCGAGTAGGTGTATATTGGGCATTCTAAAACAGTTTTCATCAAAACACCGCAAACGAACGCAGTGAGATTTGAGCTACGCTTCGCTGCGCTCTAGCTCCGCAAATCTCACTGCGTTCGTTTACGGTGATTTGATGAAAACAGTTTAAGATTGCCCAATATACATTATATAGGGTTAAATGGAAAATAAGATTTTTTATTTCTTTTCATTTCATAATGTTTCTATTGTGTTGTGTTGTTTGACTGTAAACAGTATACTTTTGATTGATTGCGATTTACTAGACACATTTTCAAGGTTTTCTATCTCAGAATATTCAGGCATTCAACTAGGTAGCAGTGCAATAACAACAGAAATTAAACAGGTTGAGGTTTCGTAGCTTCAGGACTCAACTCTCGGATAAGTACCGTTCTACACTCTGCCTGCCATACAGTTTCAAAGCATTCCCACGAAATTCATTTATCAGCAATAAATTTATTGCACATTATTCATATATCCAGTTACGAGTGCTTACTCAAATAATAAGGCTTCTTTCACACGTTAATACTTTTATTTGTTTATTAAATTACTTCAATTAAATATATTCTTTATTATAAAACAAAGTATAAAATTGGTGATTTTTACAAAATATTTAAAAGGGCGGGCTAATCCCTGAAAGATGTGTTCCAGTCATCACACGAATAAAAAATAGAAAATAAATATTCCAATAATTTAAAAAATGAAAATATAAAAAATATTAAGAACATTTTAACTACCTACCTTGGCTGACTAAGGTCTTAACATCCTAATTAAATAGGGTAGTGCGGTGGGAACGTGTATGAGATGCTGCCGATGAATACCACCTATGTATTATTACAATAATTTTCATAAACTTCTATGGTTCTGTCCTCATGTCGTATCAATATCGTTATGCTATAAATACATTCGGTTCGCCTAATAGAACGATATACCTATTGTTTATCTGTTTTAAATAGTAGTATCGAAAAATGAAAATTAGAAATCGCATCCGTTATTATAAAGAAGACTTTTTAATTTGGAGATAATATTCGTTAGTAATTGTAAATATGTATGTACATGTATAATTTAAATAAATATAATAAACCCGAAATGAAAAAAAATTTGGAGCATGCAGCCTTACACGAGATTTCTGCATCAGCAGAATTAAACGGTTACCAACTATTTTGCTGTATATGCACAGTATTGTATTGCAAGTTTGTGGAAATAAACGACAAACAATTAATTTGCTGATTATTTCCGCGTCATATTGCACATTGGTAGAATTATGGGTAAATATCAAATTTTGCTAAATATCATGAAAGTCAGAGGTGCAAAACGTTATTAAGTTTTATATTTCGAGTATGGAACCGACTTTTTGAAAGTAAACTACCAAACTATAATCTTCTCTTAGATGTTGTGATGCTGAATAACGATCTACTACTACCTCGAAAATAAAAATCCAATACACGTAATTGCGTCAGTTCGTCGTTTTGTTTCTTTCTTGCTACGTAAGTACTTTTTTTTTATATAGCTGACGAAGTTCAGCCGATGATCGGACCGTTTTTGGATCATACGCAACTGCGGATCAAAAATTTTGTTGCAGACCTGAGAACTGCTCCACTCACACGTCCCGGGTACCATAGTACCCAGAGCGCTTCGCGTCTCCTTTGCCTAAAACGCGCGGTGTGATAAAAAAATCACGAAAAAAAAATATTTTCTCTAAATAAAGTGTCAGTTCTTTAGTGTTTGAAAAACGAACACTGACCATGGAAGTGGAAGTGAATGCATTAAGCCGGGTCCGCTGCGCCATGTTTTCGTGTTTGTAAACACGAAAACATTGTTTAGTTAACCGATTAGGGGCGTGGTTTAACAGTTTTGTTAGAAAAATACGATAACATGTTTTCCGCGACGAATGGATAACATCCCCCGCGTTCGCCTGCGGGGAGGGGAAGCTAAGCATTTTTTGTTAGCGCTCACTAGAGGAACACGTATCGCTTGAAGTTTATAACAATTCTCTTTGGTTTATTTTTGAGTGAAATAAAGACAATATTTTGTTTTTAATACAACTAATAAGAGAGAGACCGGTGCTGTGGGATATTACATTAATAGATTATACCGAACCTATCATAAATTTTTAGTTCTTGATAAATAATGACAAAAACTTTTTAAAAACAGGCGCCATGTTGGGCTTACATGTTTTGTTAACATGTTTTGTTAGAAAATTGGCGCAGCGGACTGGCTGTTTTTCTTAACATGTTTTGCTAACATGTTTTGTTAACATGTTTTGTTAAAAAATTGGCGCTGCGGACCCGGCTTTAGGATTCTCGATAACGTATAGACATCATATCCGTGAATGCATATTTGTTTTCTTATAAATATTTTGTGTGGATATGATTTGGACGGAAATTAATAATTTTATGATTATATATATAATATTTTATAATATTACTTACTTAATTAACAATATAAAAATTAATGAGCATTCTTTTTTAGATTAGTCATGTTAAATAAAAATGATTATAAAGATAAGGTATAGGTTGAGAACCTCAGTAAAATTATTACTTGCATTGCACTTTTCTTATATAAAATCCGGAAAAACTGTAGTCACAGTACACTCCAGTGCTATCTCTGACCACTAACAGTGCTTCAGTACCTCCTCATCAAAAAATCTCAAGACCAAGACAGCTGAAAAATGTTCGTAAGTTTTTATACTTTATTGCTATACTTTATATCTATTCTTTAATTGTCTATAAGTGGTTGATCATCTTCATGCTTCAACAAATTGAGCCGTTGGACCAGGCTGTATATGACGTGACCTCTCCAAGTGCTGTCTTCACGAGGGACCATCAAGCCCAGCAGTGGCATGCTGATTGACTGATGATGATGATATTTTTTTTATCTTATGAATTGAAGATGTGAATCTTCAACTCGTTTTCTTGTAACCACTCTTAATACTAATATGACATTTACTATTTTCAGGTCGGATAGCAAGCAAAACAAAAGGTCAGCCAAGAAGAGCTGTGAATCTGACCTTTTCTTTGATACCGACGACGAAGACATCAGGTACTTTTATTGCTATATTTACATATATCTAAATTTCAAGTGTTTAATGTGTACAATAATCGTGTATCCTTTTTCTATCTCCCTAGTCCAAAGAAGAGAAGCAAGGCGATAAAGTGCCTATCGAAGGCGAAGAGTGCAGAAGTGAAGAATACATCGTCGTCCAATACTTCTGAGTGGTTGTTCGACTCAGAGTCGGACAGCGAGGTTTCGCGGCCGCCAAACCTGCCAAACAAGACCACCAGTATCCTGACACGCCGAGTACCTGGTGGTGTAACGCGTCGGACTGCACAGCTCGACGGCGACTTGCTAGTGGAGCTACGCCTCTACAACCAGAAGGAGGTATCTAATCTCAGCGGCCTTGACCGGTGCGAGCGCGCTATCGTTTGGGTACGCTTGCAAGGCGAAGCAGAATCTCCAGAATTTTACGCATTAAAAAAATTTGTAAAATTAGCTAAGGCAAAGTTTACCACAGAGGGGATATTTTATAAAGATAAAGTTAAAAAATAGGTTCTCTTTTGTTTCTCTCTGCGTAAATTATGTTTTAGCTGGTTTACTTATTGTTTATCGTTAGCAAACTCAAAGATTAGGTACTTACATACTTAAGCCTTTATTACTTTAACTTTGAGAATTTGTACTGTCCAAATCATAATGTCGAGGTCTACTTTCTGTTCAGTTTGTGACGTATCCGTAAATAACAAAGTTTTCTCTGCACATTTGAAAAGTATTTTACATAAGAACAACAGTTCGGTCGTTGATAGTGAGGGGGTTGAAAAAGTTCATAGCGCTTTTCGTAATCGTATAGCATCGTACCGTGTTCGATATCAAGATGAGGGTCATGATAGTGCGCGTGTTCGCCCGCCCGCCGAGTTTTTATGGCACTTGCGCTCTCGCGTACGCCTATTGCTCATAGCGAAAATTCAAGCTCACACTAATGTTAAAGCTAATTTTGAACTTTTCTGTGAATTCTTTCTGCTTAGTAAGTATGATTCGATTTCAATCAAGTCATTTGCAACGGAAAACTTCATCTTGCATCAAAACTTCAATTTTGAAGATATGTTTTCAAAAATTATTCACTTAATTTGTAAAAAAATTGAAGAATTTGAAGAAAGAGATAGTGGGTGGGCCTATTTACAAAGCCTATATCTAGAAGTAAATATAAACAAATATAACCCGTTAAGAGGCTCCAGTTTTATAGAATTACCAAAGTCCATAAAATGTAAACGAGCATGTATCAACATTCAAAATTCTGATAATTATTGTTTTTTATGGTGTGTCATGGCAGCACTATTTCCTATAAACAGAAACGCACATCGAACGTCAGCTTACCCACACTTTAAAAATGTACTCAATATCAAAAATATGATTTTTCCAGTTGGGTTTGCGGACATCAAAGTTTTTGAAAAGAATAATCCTCGCATAAGTATTAATATTTACGGCATTCAAAAGAATGGTAACATTGTTGGACCTTTATACAAAAGCGAGATTCGCAAAGATCATCACATTAATATGCTTTTCCTGGAAAACAGAAAACGCACCCATTACTGTCTTATTAAAGATTTATCTAAATTACTCCGTCTTCAATTAACTAAACATCATTCTAAAATATATTTATGCGAGGATTGTATGATATTCTTTGATAGTAATGATAAACTGAAAGCTCATGTTTGTGGTGGTGTATCGACAATATTACCCGGTGATGGAACACGAATTCAATTTAATCATTACGAGCGAATGCATGACATGCCCTTCGTCTTATACGCAGATTTTGAATCATTATTAAAACCAACTGAACTCGATTCTGGATCAGGCTGTACAAAGATATTGCAAAAACACGTACCATCAGCATTTGCTTATTACGTTGTGTGTTCTTATGATAAGTCGCGTAATAAATATGTATCTTATCGAGGTCCAGCCTGTGTAGAAAAGTTTTTAGAAAGTCTATTATTGGATATAACCGATATTTATAACGTTTTGCAGTCGCCAGTGGCTATTTGTTTAACAAATGAAGACAAAGCGAACTTTGCTCGGGCTACAAATTGTTTTCTTTGTGATAAAATATTGTTTGACGATAAAGTTAAAGATCATTGCCATCTTACAGGACGGTATCGTGGTGCAGCTCATTCTTATTGCAATATTAGATATTGTTTGCCTAAGTTTGTTCCTATATTTTTTCATAATTTAGCGGGTTATGACAGTCATCTTTTTATACGACAGTTGGGAAAACTATCAGGAAAAATACAAGTAATAGCAAAAAATAAGGAAAACTACATATCTTTTACAAAATTTTTTCAAATTAATGATAAAGATATCATACCTGTTCGATTTGTTGATTCTTTTAAATTTTTAGGCACAAGTCTAGAGAAACTTGTCGCAAACTTAAAAAATGACGACTTTAAACATCTGCGGCGTTATTTTCCTTCTCGTGAGCATTTTGCTTTAATAAAACGAAAAGGGGTGTATCCATATGAATACATGACTACTTGGAGTTCATACGAAGAAAAAGTACTTCCGCCTCAGGAGTTCTTTTTCAGCAAATTACGCAATAGTAATATATCTAAAGTAGATTATGATCATGCAAAAAAAGTCTGGCAAACGTTTGAATTATCGAATCTCGGTGAATACACAGACTTGTATCTTAAGTCAGATGTTCTTTTATTAGCTGACGTTTTTGAAAGTTTTCGCCAGACATGTAAGATGAATTATAAATTAGATCCAGCCTTTTATGTTACAGCACCGAGTCTCAGTTTTGATGCCATGCTATTAAAAACAGATGTTAAATTAGAATTAATACACGACCTGGAAATAATAAGAATGATTCAAAAAGGTATTCGCGGTGGAATATGTTTATGTTCGACAAGGTATTCAAAAGCCAATAACAAGTATTTAAAAACTTACGATCCAAGAAAAAGTAATAACTTTCTAATTTATATCGATTGTAATAATCTCTATGGATATGCAATGTGTGCTTATTTGCCTCATTCCAATTTTAAGTTATTGAATGACTTGGAAATCGCTGGAATAGATTTTATAAATGTGCCAACTAACGGAGACACTGGTTATATACTAGAAGTAGATTTAGAATACCCCGAACATTTGCATAATGATCATAACGATTTTCCATTCTGTGCTCAAAAATTTACTCCGCCAGGTTCTAAAACTTCAAAATTGATTCCAAATTTATACGATAAATATTTCTATGTCATACATTTTGCTCATCTGCAAACATGTATAAAACATGGTTTGTTGTTAAAAAAAATACATAGAGTTATTCAATTTAATCAGAGTCCTTATTTAAAGCAGTATATTGACATGAATACTGAATTACGAAAAAAAGCTAAATCTACATTTGAACAAGATTTCTTCAAACTTCTTAACAACAGTATATTTGGCAAGACGTTAGAAGACACAGAAAAGAGGGTTAATGTGAAATTAGTCAATAAGTGGAATGATGATAGTAACAAAACAAAGAAAAGTTTCTGTGCAGAGCAAATGATAGCTCGACCAAATTTTCACAGTGTTACAATTTTCACTGAAAACTTGGTAGCCATTCAAATGAAGCCTGAAACAATCACTTTGGATAAACCTATATACATTGGTTTTTCCGTTTTGGAAATATCTAAGAGTCACATGTTTGATTTTCATTATTCTATTATGAAGCCTTTTTATAAGGAAAAGTTAAAACTTTGTTATACGGATACTGATAGTTTTTTGTATTCAATAGAAAGTAAAGATTTTTATGCTGATTTAAAATCAAATTTTCTTCCCTATTTCGACACTAGTAATTATTCTGTAAATAACGTATACGACATTCCTAGTTGGAACAAAAAAGTGCCAGGTCTCTTTAAAGATGAGCTAGGAGGAAGTTTGATTTCGAAGTTTGTAGGATTAAGGTCCAAGTTATACTGTATTAAAACGGCAGAAGATGAATTAAAAAAAGCAAAAGGCATACAGAAGCAAGTATTAAAAGATGTACAATATAAAGATTATTACAAGGTATTAAATGAAAATACATTTTTGAAGAAAAAAAATATCATATTTAAATCTCTTAAGCACGAAATATTTACTCAAGAACAGAACAAAATAGCTTTGTCAGGTAATGACGATAAACGTATCATATTAAAAAACAAAATTTCTACTTTATCATGGGGTCACTGGGATAGTTTAGTTTAATATCATTAGTTTTTCTTTAGAAGCACCGTATTGTATAGTTTATTATTATTTTAATGGTAATCATGAATCAAATTGTAAGTTGAGAAATATGTTACCCCATCATCTATTTATTTATTTATTATATGGCTTAAGTAATGAATAAGTTAATAGAATAAAAACATACATGAAATTGTATAGTATGTACCGACACGGCACTTTATATTGTAAAGTTATTTAATTTTAATATTGTTATCCATCAGTTATTTGTTTAATAGTATTATACATTGTTTTTTAATGGTAAATAGGTAAATTAATTACCTAGTTTTAATCAAATACTTAATGTTGTATTGTAACGATGAAAATATATAACGTTATAAACCAGCTACCATGTTTTTTTTTATTTCATAATCCATAAAATATAAAACTATTAATAAAATAGCACACGCAATGAACAATTCGAAACTGGTTGGGACATGTTATTGCTGATTTAGGTATTCCAACTTATAGTTCATTAGTAATTTGTCCAATTGCGATTCCGTGCGAATGCTTTGTTGTTATGTCAGCATTATATTTACACTATAAATAGCTATTAAAGCCGAATGTTTTTAAAATTTGTTTCACACATAATTAATCAAGTGACAACTACGGTCACCCAAATACATCATGGTAAGTCGTATAAATTATTTTTCTTCAAACTCTTTTCTTGTGTAGTGGTTAGATCACTAGTTAATGTTTATTTGTATATTTGATTTAGTTGGAAGATAATGTTGTTGTTAAAACCTTATGGTTGTGATGCTGTTATCGTGATTCTCATATTCTATCGGTTCCGTATAAGATAGTCAGCCTCCTTGTGGATCCTAGATATACTCTTCTACCTCCGCCACTATATCAATCATTTCTTCGATGTGAAATTATTTTTGTTGCATAATAAATTAAATTTCAGAATACCCAAGAAATCTCGCAGTCGCTACTCATAAGCAAGGAGGCAACAGAAGATTATCCTCCTTGCTTTGAGCAAAATGCGCAAGATATGTTGGAGGGCTTCTCTGAAGAATTTCCACATTGGAATGCTAAAGATTCACCGCTGCATGCCAAGGTGGTTAAAAGTCTTTTTAATAAAAAGAAGCCCATGAAGAGGAGAAGCAAGTTACTGCAGAATACGAAGGGGAACGAACCTTCTTATTTAATTAAAACAATACCTACTAAAGGGCGGCGATTAATTAAATTAGAAATATTAGATCTGGAATCAACCAGCAATGATCCATTAATAAAAACACAATATGTGGTAACCGAGCATATTGATCCAATAATGGATCAAGCAGAAAATATTATAACTAATATCTCTAAGAAAATATGTGGTTACAGTTATAGTTTTTAAATAACTATTGCTGACCTAAAACATTTGTAGATGTATATTAAAATTCTCTAATGTGCTAGATGCGTACCTACTATCTTTAGTTACGTGTACACTCACGGAGATACATTATTTCAACAACATTATTCTTCTGAAAAATTATAGTAATGCTTATAAATTTTACTAACTAAGACTTATGTTATTTTAAATAGTTATGTTAGTTTAAGTCTTGTATTGTTTTCAATAAATATTATTTAAAAATAAAAAGACTTGTATGAAAATATTTGTTTTTATTTTAACACCTCTATAATGTAATCAAATATTTTGAAAAACATTCATTCAGAATTACCTCTATAAATAAATCTAAGATAAAATTTATTAGAATTCAAATACATAGTTTAAAATAATGGTAATAAAATTAAAAATATAGTTTTATTTATTAAAGAACGCAGTGTATTACTTTGTTAAAGTAGGGATGCAAGTAATTAAACAATGTTTATTTTTAAGCATCGATTCCTTACTCATATCATTTTTTATTGCACGATTCGAGAGGGGTGAGAGCTCTTTCTTCTCTCTCCATTCTTCTCGATGCTTTAACATTGTGTGTTCTAGACACGTCCAATAACTTAATATAATGAGTGGTAACAGTATCCAAATTCTTCTACTCCTTGCTATTGTTACCGCCGTCGAATGCTTAGTCTATATGGTGGAGTGAGTGCACTTACAAGTAAATATACTGCTAGTTCTCTTATTATTACGAACGCAAAGTGTTATATCCATTTTGTTAAAAGCCACGAATCAAAACGGACAAGTTGCTATGAAGTTCCTCAAACAAAAGGAAACGTTAAAATTAGATTATAATATCTGTCCTGCATCATTATGTGAAGCAAAGCGACATGGCAACTTATTGCCGAGCACTATACGATGTATTGTTTGTGGACCATCAAATTGCGGCAAGACAAACTTAGTAATAGGTTTGTTATTACATGAGAATGGTGCACGTTTTCGTAACTTATATGTATATTCTAAATCATTATACCAACCAAAATATGTGTTCTTAGAAAAAGTATTAGATTTAGTTGCAGACATATCTTATAGTAAATATAACCATAATAATGATATCATAAGCCCACACGAAGCTTTGCCAAACTCCATTATAATATTCGACGACGTAGCTTGTGAAAACCAAAATAGCATTCGGGATTATTTTGCTATGGGTCGACATAAGAATATTGATTGTTTTTACATTAACCAAACATACAGTAAAGTACCTAAACAACTTATAAGGGACAATTCTAACCTCATTATTTTATTTAAACAAGACGATGTAAATTTAAAACACGTTTACGATGAGCATGTAGGTTCAGATATGTCGTGGTCTCAGTTCCGTGAAATGTGCTCAACTATTTGGAATAAACCATTTAATTATGTTGTGATCAATAAAGACTGCGAAAGAAATAAAGGATGTTATAGGATGGCATTCGATACTTTTGTAGTAGTAGATTAATATACATAAGTTATTGTTTCATCAATACACAATCACTATTACTCTGGATTTTGCATTGAACGGAATCCTTGTCAAAATGGAAAAGCAACTTAAAAAACAAATTGTAAAAGCTGCAGCTGCTGTAAAAAGAAAGGTTGAAATGATAAAGGATATGAAAAATACAAATGATGCCACTCTGGAATCCATATTCAAACCTATAACCGATCCACTGAAACAAATAGCCATTAAGAACAATGAAATTTCTCATGAAGATGAGGATGAGTTTGAACATTATACAATAAAAAAAAATAAACATAATGACAGCGAGGCAACAAATTTTTCTGATGACGATTTTAATGAAGAAGAGGAACAACAGTTCTATAAAAAATTTAATTCCGAAAAAACCCTTGTCGTATCACCTTCTGACAACAATAATATGAGTGATGCTTCCTTTAAGTCCTTTCAATCATCACCAAATGTTTCACTTAATAGTTTATCGTGGTGTGCTTCACCCGACGCAAATATCCCTTTTGGAATAAAAAATGAACGAGGAAAACTTATGCTCGGCCAAACACGTGTTTTCGACGACGGAAAAATTATAAAAATTGGAAATCGAAGTTTAAACAAAACTCTTGGATTAAAAGAATTACTATTTGAAAAGACACCAAATTTGGATGTTATCACAGATGAAGATTTGCAAAATTATAAAGAGCTTCTAATAGAAACGAATGCACATAGGCGTAATTGTGATCCACGCAAGCCAATTAATAGTAACAAAGGGTTTAAGTACATGCATATTATTAAACCACTGTTTAAGTTCTCTAGAAATAAGTATGACAGCACAGAAAGTCTTACGGTAGGAAAAGGAATAAATCTTTTAAAAAGTGTAAAGAAAGATATAGATTACGTTTATTGGGATGATCCAAATGAATTAGTAGATCGATTGAAATTACTGTTTGTATCTCGTGATGCTGGCAATACCGGCTTAGATAATGAAATTATTGCGATTATAGAAGAGCTGTACGAAGCAGGCATCATTAAAAACACCAAATATAAGGAACCTAATTTTAAAAAACTGATCAGTAGTTATACAGCAAACACCGCATAGATACGGAAATGAATGTAGATAAATTTGGTCATCACGTTCATAAACGTTTACGATTAGAGGAATATATTGGAAATCTCAACGATACATTAGTGAAGTCAGAAACAGGTGAATATGATTTAAAATCATCAAGATTAAAAGGGCTTATATCGCCAGGCAATGATGACGAAGCCGCCAATAAAGCTTACGTGGATGAAAAGACACACGAACTAAGAACTAATATTTTAAGTGATGTAAATATTCGTTTAAATGATTTTGAAAGTTCAATACTTAATAAGCTAGCCACCTTGTTTTACACAAGGACAGAAATTGATCACATGCTTCAAGAGAAACCAGATAATAATGAGCAAACAAGACATAGTGAATGAGCTTCACAAAGCAGCAAGAAGGAATTTTTCCCGGCGATGTACGATCATAAAAGGAATAGATGATTTATGGCAAGCCGACCTCATAGATTTGCAAAAATATTCACAGTTTAATAAAGGGTATAAATATATTCTTATCGTAATTGACACTTTATCAAAATATGTATGGATCAGACCTTTAAAATCAAAAGCGAAAAATTATGTTACAGATGCAATGCAAAGTATTTTAACTACATCATTACGAAAACCTAAAAATTTACAAACTGATTTAGGCACAGAATTCTACAATGATAATTTTAAACAATTAATGAAAAAGTATAATATTAATCATTATTCAACATATTCTATTAAAAAAGCATCTATAGTAGAAAGAGTTATAAGAACAATTAAATCTCACCTTTACAAACTATTTAGTTTGAACGGAAATTACCAATGGTATAAAAATATTTTAAAGGACGTTGTAGAACACTACAATAACACTTTGCATAGAATAACAAAATTTAAGCCTGTGGAAGTTAACAAAGTAAATGAGCTTATAGTCAAAGGTTATATTATGAATTCTCAAAAGAATAAAACAAGTCGGGGATATACATTTCGTGTTGGTGATTATGTTCGCATAAGTAGATATAAAGCAGATTTTTACAAAGGCTATACGCCAAACTGGTCCACCGAAATATTTCGTATAGTAAAAGTTAATCACACTAACCCAACAACTTATCAAATAGAGGACAGACGCAATCAAAGAATCCTCGGCTCATTTTATGCATACGAGTTACAAAAAACTAAGTTTCCAGACCTATACCTCATTGAAAAGGTTATAAAAAGAAAAGGAAACAAATTGTTTGTAAAATGGTTAGGATTAAGTAATAGCGAAAATAGTTGGGTTGATAAGAATAAATTGGTTTTATGATATAAAATAGCTCAAGATATCTTTATTGATTCACTTTTTGTTTATCAATGAAGAAAGGAAGTGGTATCATAAACAGCTTAATAAATAAGATTCCGTTTGAGTTACATTTACCGGGCTACCAATATTGCGGACCCGGCACAAAGCTTCAGAAACGATTACTTAAGGGTCAGCGAGGAATTAATAAATTGGATAACGCTTGTATGCACCACGATATTGCTTACATAAACAACGACGCTAACGTAAGGCACAAAGCTGATCTAGATCTATTAAATATGGCTCAAAGAAGATTGAAATCAAAAGACGCTGGAAAGAAAGAAAAAATTGCATCATGGATAGTAAAAAATGCTATGAAGGCCAAATTAAGAGCTGGTGCAGGTGCTCGGTCGTTTATGACGGCTGTGAAAAAACTCAAATCTAAATTAAAAAAAATAAAATCTAAAGACACAAATTCTACTATTAAATATGCGGTCGCCGCTGCAAAAAAACTATTTAGAAATAAAAATAAAATGAGTTTACCTCGTTGTATTCCTATTCCAAAATGTGGAGGACTGTTACCGTTAATTCCTATTTTCGCGGGATTATCAGCTTTAGGTTCACTGGCTGGTGGAGCAGCTGGCATAGCAAAAGCGGTTAATGATTCAAAAGCAGCTCAAAAAGCTCTTCAAGAATCGGAACGACATAATAAGATGATGGAGGCGGTTGCTCTCGGAAAAGGATTATATATTAGACCTTATAAAAAGGGTGCAGGTCTATATTTGAAACCCTCAAAAAACTAATAAAGCGGCTACCTAGGCGGGCATTAACTAATTGGGATATATTAGAACATGCTAGTGATATTCCATTTTTTCGTGGTGTTTTCATGAGGGATACGTTGCCCTCAAAACCTAGGAAGATAGAATGCGGTATTATAAATTTAGATACTTCAAATAACATTGGAACACATTGGGTAGCCTACGTGAAAGAAAATAAGTATGCTGAATATTTTGATAGTTTTGGTAATCTGAAACCTCCGTTAGAACTACTTGATTACTTAAGAAATGTTTCTTTAAATTATAACTATGAGCAATATCAAACATTTGACTCTGTTAATTGCGGCCACCTTTGTATAAAATTTTTAAAGGAGTATTGGAAAACACATTTATATAAAGCTTGAAATAAAATTCTTTATCAGTAGTAAAATGTCTTTCACTGTGTCTATAACTGGAAAAGGATCCTCTCTGATAACAAACTACTCACCTACTTTGGAATTAAGTGGATACTATGAGTGTGGATTGTTGTATTTTTCAACATTTAATTCTATACCCAACATAGATAAAAGAAATAATAAATTCTACTATGACGATAACGAAGTAATCGAAATACCTGAAGGAGCTTATGAACTTCAAGATATCTGTGATTATTTAAAGACATACATTAGAAATGCAATGTTAAAATTAACTTGTAATAATAATACTTTAAAAACTACAATTTTTTGTACTAAAGATGTTCATTTCAACAAAAGTGACTCACTTGGAAGGATTTTAGGTTTTGGTGGAGAAACAATAAAGGCATTAAAAAGGACCGAATCTCTGTATCCTGTCAGTATATTGCCAACAACCATTGTGCGCATCGAATGCGACGTAGTTAGTGGGTCATTCGTGAACGGATCTGCAAGTCATATTATTCACGAGTTTGTTCCTAACGTACCACCTGGTTATCGGATCATTGAAGTGCCGAAAAATCTAATATATTTTCCTGTAAATAAAAGTTATATAAGTGCAATAACTATACAATTATTAGACGCCGAGAATAAACAAATCAATTTACGAGACGAAGAAGTACAACTGTATCTACATTTTCGTAAAAATGATAAATTTCAATAAAAATCATGACACAGCTTGCATTCAAGTTAGTACTAGAAGATCACCTCATAAAAGCACACCGCTTCACATAAAAAAGAAGCTCACCAAAAACAATAAGGAATTTTTGAAGTTGATTGGCTTGTTAAAATGAATATTTTAAATATATCACAATCAACATCATACGACAATAGTATTGAAAGTTTCGAATATCATTCTTATAAACCGTACGTAACAAGTTTCAACAAGAATGATGAAATAAGAATACCTATTAATCAACAAGATCTATGTCTGTTACCCTCACTCAGCACTTTGTATATTGAGGGTAAAGCCAATGTTTATAATAGTTCGACTAAAGAAAAAATATCAAATGTGTATTTTATCAACAATCCAATACTATATTTATTTCAAGATATTCGATATGAGTTAAACGGAATAGAAATAGACAAAATAAAAAATGCTGGCATAACTACAACAATAAAATCGTACCTCTCGTTAAATGATAATGAATCTAAATGCTCACGTGTATGGGGATGGTCAACTTCTGGTACAAACAATCTTAACG
The DNA here is from genome assembly GCA_963935595.1 of Schoenobius gigantellus. NCBI lineage: Eukaryota > Metazoa > Arthropoda > Insecta > Lepidoptera > Crambidae > Schoenobius > Schoenobius gigantellus. The sequence continues at coordinate 29,142,462 of OZ012554.1, forward strand.
GAGGAATTTTTTCGGCTTCTGTGCCGTTGAAGAAAATTTTAGGTTTTGCAGAAGATTATGAAAAAGTTATAATTAACTCCAAACATGAATTGGTGCTATTAAGAAGCAATACGAATCTCAATGCTTTGAAATTAAATGTCGGAGAGGTGGTCGAAGATATAACTATTAGCAAAGTTGTTTGGCGAGTTCCGCACGTTAAAGTATCAGATCGTGAAAGAATCAATTTGTTGAAACATCTAGAAAAGGACAGGCCTATTACACTAGCATTTCGAAATTGGGATTTGTATGAATATCCATTATTACCGAAGACACGTAAACACACTTGGTCTATCAAAACTTCGTCACAGATAGAGAAACCAAGATTCGTTATTATAGCCTTGCAAACCAATCGCAAACACAATGCGGAAATGTCAATGGCAGAGTTCGATCACTGCAATGTACGAGATGTAAAAGTATATTTAAATTCATCGTATTACCCTTATGAAGGATTGAATGTCAGTTTCTCAGAGGATAAATTTAATTTATTATACGAACAATATGCAAGATTCCAACAGTCTTATCATGGACGGCGACCAGAGCCGTTGATGAGCTTGAAGGAATTCAGAGACGTTGCCCCATTATTTGTTATTGATTGTTCTCACCAACAAGAAATGATAAAGGGATCAATCGATGTCAGAGTGGAGATTGAAACAGACCAAGAAATCCCGGATCAGACAGCAGCATATTGCTTGATTTTAAATGACTGCATTTTTGAGTACAAACCTCTGAGCAATATTGTGAAGAAAATATCTTAACTAAATAAAGTGCAATCAAAAGGTATTTGAAAGAACAAACTTCAACTTTATGTTAAACAGTGGAATACAACGAAACAATGAGTGCTGATAAGAGTTCGATACTTTTTGTTGATGTGCAAGGATTCAAAGACTGCAAAAATAATTTTATTATTAAGGAATTTGCGTTAGCCACAAAAGAGTTTACGCAAGTCTTTTTAATAAAACCTCCATATTCGTATCTAAAATTATCTGCCGAAGAAAAAAGAGCAGTCAATTGGATTGAACGCAACAGAGGAATATACTGGAGTCAAGGCAATATAGATTTCAGAGAATTTAAGAGATTAATTATTCCAATTTTAAAGGACCAAACCATAATAATGAAAGGTGTTGAAAAGCAAAAATGGATTAAAGATTTGTGTTCTGACTGCTTTTTGATAAATGTTGAAGGCAAAGGTTGTCCTAATTTTGCAACATTGCGCAATAGTTATGCTAAAGGTGGAGCTAACTTCAATTGTATAACTCATAAAAAAGAGTGCGCTCTAAGGAATGTTTTATTCATAAAAAAGTGGTACTTAAGCACATGTAATTTATGACTTCAGTAAATTGTACTTGAATGAAAATTTGTATTTAAAGTATTGTTCTAGTTTAGCTATGATGATATTTGTTACTTGCTTTATAATAAAAAAATATTTTTAACAAAAATTTCTGCGTTTTATTAATGAAAACAAATATGGTGATTCAATATACTCGCATAACTCTTTATTTATCAAAAATTACAATTTAATGGTATGAATAATTTAACCCTGTATAATGTATATTGGGCAATCTCAAACTGTTTTCATCAAATCACCGTAAACGAACGCAGTGAGATTTGCGGAGCGTAGCGGAGCTAGAGCGCAGCGAAGCGTAGCTCAAATCTCACTGCGTTCGTTTGCGGTGTTTTGATGAAAACTGTTTTAGAATGCCCAATATACACCTACTTATGCGAACGTGTCGTTTTGCGAATGTGACATTTTGCGAACGTGACATTGCGCGCCGAGAGACTTCCGGTCTGGGTATCCAATTCTCGTCAGCCTTAGCCGGCTGCGGGCTAGAGCATGGCCGTGGCATAGCAGTTGGTTCACGCTCTCCTCTTCTGCGTTGCAGGCCCTACAAACTTTGGAGTTAGAGTGTCCCATCCTGGTAAGCATGATCCTAGTGTCAAAATAGATGGCTAGAGCACTGAAGCCAGTCTGGCATCCGCTTGAGCTCAGTGTGCATTTGAGACAGTTATCCATGCCCTTAAGAGCTTGGAGTGTTTTAAAATCACTACTTATATTCGTAGTAATATTCTATTACTGAATTCTTTAAAATGCGAAGCCTTGACTTTGAACTATGATTTACAAAGAAAACTAAAAGGCATTATTTTTTATTTTTCCAAGCATATTCATGGACTACCAAACATTACAAAAACTAATCCAGGCGGAACTTTGTTTTGATATTGGTGACATGAGGCCCGCCCCTTGCCGCGTCTATTATTATTTGTTTGATATGTGTACGAACCTACGACTAGAATCGATTATGTTAATGATCCCCGCGCTTTACCTACCGCATGTATGTGCCAACGATTCTTAAGTACGTACTCTTTATCCTTGATGTAATAAGCCAGACGCCTAGGTGGTAGGTGGATGAGGAGGCTTAGCTGTTATAGTGAGCGCGCGCATTCCCGATTTGTTTTGTTGTTTCGATATCGATTCCAATTGAATTGGCTTCAGTTTGTTATTATTGAGTTTTGTTTCGTAATTTCTGTTATTGTGTCGTATATAGAATAATATAATTTGTGTGTTTGAAGTCAAACACACAAATTATTCCGTTGTTAACGTCTTGTTTTTTGGGTGTCTTTTGTTCTTTTTTTTTTGGTATAGGTTTCATTCTTTTTCTTATTTAATTTTTGTTGTTGATCGATATTGGTGTGCGGGGCGTTGCCCCGGCATCAGTAGTAGTTTATTTATTTGTCTATTTCGTTGTTTGTTGTTCGTTATATTTTTTTGTCGTATCAATTTCAATTTGTCATTGTGGTCAGCCATTATTTGTTTAGGTTAGGTTCATTTCAGATATAGGTTAGTTTTGTTTTCTTTTTGATCGTTGTTTTTGTTAAAGGTAAAGGGTACTGTGCCATTTAGCCAAGTTACTTTTTTTTTTTTTTAATATAAAGGAGTTACTCTCCGCGGGGCCGGGGATTTGTTCCCGGTCATTATTTTTGTTGGACTGAAGACAGGAGAACCTTGCTCTGTTTTCGCCTACAGAATCTCTGCTGGGCTGGGCCCACTATTGGACCATGTCCGACTCGGACATCATGTCCGAGACGGACGGTGCAGATGAGGGGGGGCCTGTTAAGGTTGCCATCCGTGTGGCGAAGAGCCGCTCACCGGTCAATGGTGGTGCAGCGAAGCCAGTTGATGGTGTAATGTCCCCGGTTTTGTCGCTGTCCAACGGCGGGGGGGCAGCACCCCGTCAGAGCTGCGATAACGCGGGAAGATCTCGTTCCGTCTATCGGGACATTACTAGCGGGAAATCAGGATTGTCGGAGGCGGATATCTCGCTACCGCGAGTTGGTGGTAGAAAGAGGCCAAGTTATAGCCGCTTCTTTCAGGATCCCTTAGCCACGGACCTGGAAATAACGACAGAGGCAAAAGAGGTGGTAACGGCGCCTTAAGCTCCCAAGGTCGCTCGTACTAAAAGGGGCAGAGGAGGCCTAGGACATAGTGTCGGGCTCTCCCAGGCTAGGCGGGAGTTACAAATGTTGGAGGCCGATACTGAGTCAGAGTCTGACCAGGAGTCGGTGATTGCAGAGGCCCCCGAAAAAAGGGGGAAAGGCAAGGGGAAGCGCTCTCCCGAGCCCACTGCCGAGTTCCTTTGCGGCAAGGCCGAGGAAAGTGTGAATGCGCTGTTAGGAGTAACACGTAAGTCCCGGAACTTAAAACGGACTTACGTGAAAGAAATTAAGGACGCCTCCGACTCGCTCCTGGAGATTGTCCGCACCCTGGCGTCCAGGAAAACCTCGGAGGAGGTGCGTCGGCTTCAAGCCGACAACAAGAGGCTCCGGTGTCAGCTGGACGTCGTTGAGGGTGAGCTAAAAGCCCTTCGTCGGGCCTTTTCGGAACGGGGACTCGAGCGCCCGAAGGGCCGTTGTGTGGTTGCGGCCCCCACGATTGTGGATAACGTCGAACCGGAGGCTGCCGACTCCGAGGGAGACGATTTAGAGGAGCTTCCAGGGGTGGAGCAGCCGGCAGCCCAGCCGGCCAGGGCCGTCCCCGCTGAGGGAATCTCCAAGAGGGAATTCTTGGAGAGTATTGAATTCCTTCAGCGGGAGTTGCTGGCCCAAGTGGGTACAATGGTTTCGGCCCGACTAGAGGGCCTCGAAATAGATGGGCGCCTAATGCCGGCCCCGATTCGCAGGCCACCGCTGGCGTCGGATCGTGTGAAGCAGCCGCAGCCACAACCGCAGCGGCCAGAGAAAACGCTGACGGTCAATACCACTCTTGCCCCACCGGCCAATATGCCGAAAGAAGCAAGAGTGGTAAAAAAGAAGTCTGCGGCAGTCCCGTCTACCTCTGGGGTCGTGGCAAGCACGGCGAATATAGAGGATCCCTGGACCGTTGTCACCAAGCGTGGCCGGAAAAAGCCGGCAGCGGAGGTGACGGTGCCCAAGAGGGCCACCGTGGCGCAAAAGATGCCAAAACTGCCCAAGGCACCACGTTCCCTGGCGGTGGTGCTGGCCCTCAAACCGGAGGCGGTGGCGAAGGGTCTCACTTATAGTGAGGCTATTGCCAAGGCCAAAGCCTCCGTCAGCCTTGGCGCCCTAGGCATAGGGCCTGCCAAGTTCAGGACGGGTATTACCGGAGCTCGAATTATCGAGCTCCCTAAGGAAACATCCCCGTCCCAAGCCGACACGCTGGCCGCAAAGCTAGGGGAAGCGCTAGGGGATGCGGCAAAAGTGTCGCGTCCTGTGAAGACAGCGGACATTCGTGTCGTCGGTTTAGACGACTCGGTGTCCGCTGAAGAACTATGTCAAGTCTTGGCGCAGGCCGGTGGCTGCCCGGCCCACCACATAAAGGTGGGCCGCGTGCATACGGGACTGCGGGGTGTCGGGGCGGCCTTCGCCTCGGTGCCTGTGGAGGCGGCGAGGCGTCTGGCTGATGCTGGTCGGCTCGAAGTTGGATGGAGTTCTGCGTCCATCCAACTTCTGGAGCAAAAGCCCATGCGGTGCTTCCGCTGCATGGGCTTGGGGCACCTCATCCAGCGGTGCCCCTCTGCCAAGGACCGCAGCGGATTGTGTTTCCGCTGCGGCTCCGACGGACATAAGGCGGTGGACTGCGCGGCGGCGCTAAATTGCGCCGTCTGTGCAGACGCCAAGAGACCGGCCAGCCACAGGATGGGGGGTATGAATTGCAACCCCCCGTCGGTCAGGGGCCGTTTGGCCCCGGTAAAGGTGACCGTGGCGCCGAGAAGCCCGGCAACACCGGCATCTCCGGCACCACAGTTAGCACCGGCCGCAGCCGCGGTCCAGGAGGAGCCCATGGAGACCACCAATGCCTAGTGGTCCCATTAAGCTCCTCCAAGCGAACATTAACCACTGCGCCGCGGCACAAGACCTCTTGTGTCAGACCGCGGCGGAGTGGGGAGTGAGTTTGGCGATTGTGGCGGAGCCGTATTACGTCCCGCCACAGTCGTCAAATTGGTTGGTGGCAGCGGAGCGGGTGGCGCGTGGCACAGCCCCCTCTCTCGTTTTCAGAGAGAGGGGCACTGGCTACGTTGCCGCCATGTGGGGGAGAATGCTGATCGTCTCAGCGTACTTCTCCCCCAATCGCAGCCGGGCGGACTTCCAAGTCTTCTTGGCTGCGTTAGAGGGGGTCGTCCGTAGGACGGCCCCGGTACCGATGCTAGTTGCGGGGGACTTTAATGCATGGTCCACCGCGTGGGGGTCCTCCCGCATCAATCTCGCAGCAGCGACAAAATTGTCCTTTAAATATCTATTGTGTACCGATACAATTATATTTTTCTTCTTACTATCACCTCTCGCAGGGACCCGAGCAATATAGTTGACGTGCTCAGCCGGCACGGAATAGTTTATTTTCTTACCAAGTTTCTCAAGTAGTTGGAACAAGTTTTCAGTTTGGGTGGTAGGTACTCGCTTAATCTCGATATTGCTCATCCTCGATCTTCTCTCCCCATCACGTACCAGGCCCTCAAGGTGATCTACTCGCTGCTGCAAGCGGTTTACGTCTTCTTTGGTTTTAAGGAGACCCTGAATTTCCTTATCAATAAGCTCCATCTTTACCGACAAAGAGTCCACGGAGTTCTGCATAAAATCAATAGACTCCTTCACTTCAGTGAGCTCCGGTTTTAACGTCTTCAGCTGTGACAATTCAGCGTGGATCCCATTCACGCTCTGTACCAACTGTGGCAGAGAGGCTGTTAATGTGGATAGCCGCTTTAACTCCTCCATGACGTCTTCCAAATCAGTGTGAGCTGGTGTCTTCAGATGCTTACTAGATGTTGGATGTGGACTGGCAGAGTTTTTGCAGGAAGGACATTTCCAGGTAGCCTTTCTGTCTCCCAATTTACGAAAACCTACCTCTGTGATTCCAGCACAGGGAAAATCAAGCTGGTTGTGACACACAGAGCACTGAGCCCCATCTCTGAATTCACCGTCACATTTATTACAGCGGAACATTCTAATAGATAATGACCAATAGGACACGCGACAAGAAGTTTGGAAAGCACTGACAACAGCTATGCGTCGATACGTATAGGCGTGCGCCTCGCCAGGTGTTATCGGTCGGTCTTATGAACAGAATACTCTTAGCGCGAAACGGAACGCGGAGCACCCTCTTTCTGAACGCACCTTAGTAGTCTGTGGCTTATTAAAGATATACGTAGTATCTTAGATAAAGAATGAATAGATAGGACGTGACCGTATACCCGTAAGGGACAGACATAGATGACGTCATACCTGCCTAAAGTTGATGGGTATACCAGTGTTGCTTTAAGTTTTACCCTACCTTATGTTTATAGTGGCTTTTACCACTATAAACATAAAGTAGGGTTGATTGATCTACGTATTTTTTTTGGGACATTTTAATGAGCGCCCCTCGCTCAATAATATGTCTCAAAAAATAAAAGTGGGAGGAAGTTGCGATTTTTTTTATTGAATTCTTCATTCAACCTTCGCCGCAGTCTAAAGTTATTTACACTTTTAAATAAAACTACACTTTTCGGATTTACTCGAGTATATTTCGTTTTAAAACATTTTACTATTATTTATTTAAGCTATTATGTAAACATCTTTACAAATATAAGAAAAAATATTAGGAATCATCATCATCATCCACACGCGTCCACTGCTGGACATAGGCCTCTCCAAGTGCTCGCCACTAGGGCATCGGAACCGGGTTTTCCCGGTTCCAAAAGAACCGGGAATTCCCGGTTCTGAGGGTCCCTGAAAGAACCGGTTCTGTAAATCGGAGAACCGGTCTTTTCGGTTCTTTCGGTTCTTTATTAAAATAAATTTAGAAATACATCTCTTTATGCTAAATATCAAGTTATTATCATATCATAATATTATTTTCACTTGCCTCTCCCACATATTGATATAAAACTTATTCCACAAGTGTGGATCTAGCCACATTTGTGAATTCAGTTTCAACGTTGCATTATACCGACCGACAATGTATTGATTTTTGTCACAACAAAAGTCATCAAATTTACCATTATTTCACCGTTAAGTTAAAAAATAACGTTATTATATTAATAATTACAAAATAAAGAATTTGTTAAGGGATTCGGCAACATTAACAATCGCTGGTTGGCAAAACTGGCAGACGCGCTGTGAGTGAGTGTGTTCTGTGTTGTTTTGTTGACGCTTATTTGATAAGTGAGTAACTTTAAATATTAATGTATATTGTTATTATTATTTTATCAATCAATTGAGAATATTTATTGTCATTGCAATCAATTAAATATTACGCTTTCACTCTTGCAGGGTAAACATATTGGATGAAATAGAATAATAATTACACCAGACTTGGCTGGACACGCGACGTTCGTTGTACCTATTTATTTCTCTTTTCTCACATTACTTTGTTTTTTAGCATCCAAAATGATAATTGTGTGTGATTTGAGTTGTATTATCGCAACTACGAAAAGACTGTGATTTTAAAGAAGTCTTTCATCAGTTCAGCCAAGAACCGCCCACCGTTGGACATAGGCCTCCCCCAGGGATCTCCAAACTGATCGGTCCTGTGCCTCCCGCATCCAGCGGCGTCCCGCGACCTTCACCAGATCGTCGGTCCACCTTGTGGGGGCCTATCAACGCTGCGTCTCCCGGTACACGGCCGCCACTTGAGGACCTTTCCGCCTCAACGGCCGTCAGTCCTGCGAGCTATGTGTCCTGCCCACTGCCACTTAAGGTTTGCAATTAGCCCAAAGCCATGTCCGTGATTTTAGTTCTTCTACGGATCTCTTCATTTCTGATGCGATCGCGTAGAGAAACTATGGCCCTCTCCATTGCCCTTTGAGTGACATTGATGAAGGCCTTCTAATGAGACCCATTGTAAACGGCCACGTCTCAGTTCTGTACGTCATCACTGGAAACACGCACGAATTGAAGACTTTCGTCTTAAGACACTGCGGAAGATTGGCCGAAAATATGCTGCGTAGCTTTCCGAACGCTGCCCAGCCGATTTGGATTCGTCGATTTACCTCTTTCTGGAAATTGGACTTACCGAGATAGACTATTTGCCACAAGTAAACATATTCGTCAACAATTTCCCGTGTAGAGCCTCCAACGTTCATAGGAGTGGGTACTACATGGGAATTCACCATGATTTTGGTCCATGTTCAATTTAAGACCCACTTGTTGGGAAACTCTACAGAGGTCTTCGAGCATTATGCCTGGATCTTTCACGGTCTCAGCCATGACTACGATATCATCGGCAAAACTAAGGTGAGTCATGTACTCGCCGTTTATGTTGATGTCGAGTCCTCTCCAGTCCAAAAGCTCAAATACATCCTCCAACGCAGCTGTGAGCAGGTGATATTACGTCACCCTATCTCACACCTCGTTGAAGTCGTATTGGTTTCGAGTTTTGGTTCTAAAGGCGGACTGACAAAGTGGCGTTTTCGTACAATGACTGCAACACTTGGATATACCGGTAGTCTATTTGGCACCTCTGGAGTGACCTAAGCACAGACCAGGTCTCAACAGAATCCAAAGCGTTCTCATAGTCCACAAACGTCAAGCATAGTGGCAGATTATACTCCTCGGCCTTCTGTATAACCTGCCGCGGCGTATGAATGTGGTCTATGGTACTACAGCCTTTACGAAATCCGGCTTGTTCGGGAGGCTGGAAGTCGTCAAACCTGCACGCGAGAGATTCGTGATGACTTTCGAGAATAGCTTGTATAAATGACTCAGGAGCGTGATGGGTCTGTAGTTCTTCAACTGGGCCCTGTCGCCCTTTTTGAAGAAAAGTTCCACCACGCCCCTGTGCCATGTCTTAGGCGTTTTGCCTTCGAGTTTGACGGAGTTAAATAAAACGATGTGATTATTGCCAAATAATAATAATATAATTTTGAGTATAATTATCAAAATAATAAATAATATGATTTCTAATAGTGTGTTTTATTAAGATCCATTCTCCTTTATTCATTTTGATTGTAGAAAATCTATATAATAAATAGCCATAGCTTATCAACTAGAATTTATCAAAAAACCGAAAGAACCGAAAAAACCGGGTACCCGGTTCCGGCTTGAGTTTGGAACCGAAAGCACCGGTTCCTAAAATAGGGCCGGTTCTCGATGCCCTACTCGCCACTGAGCACGATCCGCGACCACTCGCTTCCAGCTTTTGCCAGCTAGGTACCATGCGAAGATCGTCGCTCGATTAAGAATACAGCGGGCAATAATCATTGTTTTTTCTTTATCTCTGCAGTTTATTTAAAATCCAATATTTACACATTTACTAAATATTTGTGAAGATTTAGAAAATGTATAATATTAAATTTTAAATAAACATTTTCTAAAATTAGATTTCAATAGCACCATTATTGTCATCGAATAAAGGACTTCGGCTTACAGAGATAAAATTCACTACAATACAATTAAAAATTCACTTGGGCTGGGTAAGTTCAAGAATTGAACTACTGATACCGCACTCAATATGGTCCTAAAAGCCCAAAGTTGGTAAGCTTGCTCACAATGCGGAAAAAAGATGTAGATAGCTGGTTATTCTTAGTTGCCCGTGTTGCCACCCCCAACCTCGCCCCCGCTGGCGGCAACTTGGAAATAGCGCAGGACAAGACCAATTTGTAGATCTCTGAGGAAGATTATGTTCTGTCAAGTACTTATATAATTAATTAGAAATTAGAAACACCTGTTCGGTGCATAGAGCTATATCTACATCCTATATGTTCTTGTTAAATATTCAGACAAAGTAGAGATATGACTTATTTCATTTGGATTAAGCCAGATTACTAGCTATGGCACAAAATTGCTAATAAATCACAAACATTTTCTAGAGGCTGTCTACTCCTCGCCACTCACCAGCTGTTTTTGGGTGTGGTAAACACGTATTAAATTGCTTACGTACAAACTCATATGCCTTTGAACTTAAAAAGTGTAAGCACAGCGCGAATTTCCTTAAAGGTTCAGAATACTTTCTTTTGTCAACTCCTAAAAATCTTTTCAGAAAATCTCTATTGGTTCCTCCTACAGTATCTAAAATGTCCAACTAATTTTGCATCATTAACTTACACTTCAAATCACTTTACACATTTTCAAGTGTGACTACTTTTTTTCCCAATCGTCTAAGCGATTGACGCACTGGCCGTAGTTTTTTATTTGATGACCTCGCTGATTGTTTCAAACCCAGCATTTGAAGACGCATTTTTCTCTTTCGGGGCGTATTCAAATTTGAACCGAAATCCAACACCGATGCGTCCTGAAACAATATGTATACAGGTTAAAAATAAAAGCAGGTTCTAATTTTACAACATTAAAAATATTAATTAATAAATTTTTAAACTGTATCTGTACTAATGGTCAGACTTGTTATATTAATAGAAAATGATCAAAATCAAACCATTAATAATATGTTTGGCCATATCAAAATAGTAGAAAAGGATTTGGTACCTACCCTACCCATGTTAATCCAAAACTGTAAAATAAATTTCGAAATCCCCCATAAAAATAGTTGGGTTTGTGAAAAATAAATTTAGGTTTTGGCTTGATAGGGTATGTACCTTGTAGATATAATATGTATAAGTTAATGACCTGTAAAAAAGTTTAGGAATAGCACCACTCCTAAGAAAAGTGCCTTTTTTGTTTTTATGAATCCACTCTTGTTCAAAATGCTTAGAACACATTCGGGTATGCTTGGTTGGCTGCCAATTCAATCGACCAGTAGCTTTAACCCAACTGTTTTCGAGTAGTTATCTCCGAAGGTAATCTGTTAAATACAGACAAACAAGCAAATGGAAAGTCTCACTTCAAAAGAATTAACTTTGTTATCTAAAATGCTCAAAATTTTATACTTAAATATGTCAATATTAATGTAACACAGAAACTAATATGTGAGTTCCCTTTTACGTAACAAATTACCTACGAATCAAGGAAAAATAGTCGTAGCGTAACTGGTATCATTATAACCCGGCAAAATGTTATACGCGTTGGCTGTATACGTGGCCATATTGTATGGCGACATTCCTAGCTTGTTAGGTTAACAATAACCTTACTACTTAGTTTGAAATTTCATGTTTAATCCCATAATATGATTGAGAACCATAGTAGAATGATAAAATATTGCAATATAACTTGTATTTATAATTTAAAAAATAGTTTTGGAGCTTTTTATTGACACAATTTAGGTTTTACCTGTAAAAGGTTATATTTTCCTGTTTTCTAGCACTATCACTATTACAACCTAAAACGGAGCAGTGCACCATGATTTAAATGTTCAAATAGTTTACAATTACACTAATTAAAGTGTTAAATAATTACACAGTAAGCTATAATTCACACAACAAATTTCTTCCACGCATTTGTTTAGCACCAGACGCTGGTGATAAACAATCCCCACTACCAGTTTCACCTATATACGGTAACAAGGACAAAAAAAATGATGCCATCTTCTTCTTTCCTTTGGCAATGTGTATAAGTTTATCTCTTTTCCTCATGTTTGACGGCTTTTATAGCCCATCTATTTCATTCTATATCTATGCGTAGTATCTTTAATAGTCTGTGAACTTGTAAATAATTTTTGTGAACTTGACATTCATCAGCGGGTTGATGTGATATTGTTTGGATATTGTTCTCGTTAGTTGCGATAGATTTATTTGTTAAAAATGAAGGCAATCATATATTTACCGCATGTGTTTCTTAAAAAGATTCGAAATATCTCCCTGAAAACTAATGGCCTTACAAATAAAAACTTATACCGAGGATAATCCTCGGAATAATTTATTCTGTGTTTTGTCTTGTTTTAGCACATGTCAGATGTAATATGTCAAAATAAGACAAAACACGGAATAACTATTCCGAGGTTATTCCGAGGTATAAGTTTTTTATTTGTAAGGCCGTTAGTGTTTGCGATGGATAACGTTACTTGCCACGATCCTCCGACTTTGGCACTATTTGCGATAACTTAATCAGCGATTGAACACAAACAATGTAAGTAAACACGGTTTAAACTGGGAGTACAATTGTTTACTGTGACACTATTTTGACAGATTGTATTTAGACCTTAGTCAACCACGCTGGCCCAGTGCGGATTTGTTGACTTCACATACACCGTTGAAATGTTTTCCTTCGCCATAGGAGCGTCAGACAACTGTACATATGGAATTCGAACAAGGAAAAACACATTGGTACCATCATACTTACTTGCCATCAAGTAGGCAGCCCGCTTTATTGCATGTAGGAGGGCTTGGTTCTGTGGCGTTTATTGCAAATAAGACTTCAGAGAATAATCAACATTTATTTGAACACACCACATTTCTTATATACATTTTTGGACAATGACACGAACGAGACAAACATATTGCTATTTCAGCCGACATAAATATTCACATATTGACGGTACACAAACATAAACAAATATCACATAAGTACCTTACATTAAAATAATCGTATTTACATATCTACCATCAACTAAATATATTTACAGTAATCTACCTACAACTAAAAATGCTACGACTATAAATTACAATCTGTGGCGCGATCACTCGCAGTGCGTTCCCGTCGTCAGTACTATGCGTACGTGTATGTTGACGCCACATTGCAAAATTGGATGTGTAAAAAAAACTGTGTAGGTGAATATTTAGCCTTTTAGCATGCCATGCAATGCTATGGTGCGTGAGCTTTTTTAAAATGCACAGGAACAATGCGCTTCATCATCATCATCATCATCTCAGCCGCACGACGCCCACTGCTGGGCATAGGCCTCCCCCATGGATCTCCACAACGATCGGTCCCGCGCTGCCCGCAACCAGCGGCTTCCCGCGACCTTTGCCAGATCGTCGGTCCACCTGGTCAGGGGCCTACCCACTGAGCGTCGTCCGGATCGTGGTCGCCACTCAAGAACCGTTCGGCCCCAACGGCCATCGGTCCTTCTAGCTATGTGTCCCGCCCACTGCCACTTCAGCTGAGCAATCCTTCGAGCAATGTCGGTTACTTTAGTTCTCCTGCGGATCTCCTCATTTCGGATCCGATCACGCAGGGAGACCCCAAGCATTGCTCTCTCCATTGCCCGCTGAGCGACCTTGAGCCTTCGGACGAGACCCATAGTGAATGGCCACGTTTCGCTTCCGTAGGTCATCACTGGCAACACACACTGGTCAAAGACTTTCGTCTTGAGACACTGAGGTAATTTGGACGCGAAGATTTTTCGTAACTTCCCGAAAGCTGCCCATCCGAGCTGGATTCGACGAGAGATCTCTTTCTCGAAGTTGGACTTACCTAACTGGACTATCTGTCCCAGGTATACGTAGTTGTCTACAACTTCAAGTGTAGTGTTCCCAATATTAACTGGAGTGGGTACAACATGGGCATTCGACATGATTTTTGTCTTATCCATGTTCATTTTATAACCCACTCTTTGGGAAGCACTACTGAGATCTCCGAGCATGGTGTTCAGGTCTTCCAAGGTCTCAGCCATTAGAACTACATCATCGGCAAAACGGAGGTGTGTTAGGTACTCGCCATTAACCCTTAATTTGACAGAATTTTTTTTTCATTAAATTTGTTAAATCTTTACAGATATTGGTTCTTAGCTTGTATGGAACTCTAAAATAAATGTCAAAAAAATTCTACTTATTTCAGTTTTCTGAAAAACGTACGTCCATTATACTGGACATCGTCAAATTTGTAATAAACTGATGCACTCCAACTATGTGCACTGTCGAAGAGAAAGAATAAAAGAAAAAAGTAATTTCATAGCAAAATTCTTATTATATTTAAAAAAATTTGCCATTGCAAATTGGCTTACGCTTTAAATACTAATAGGAACTCTGAAAACTTGAAGTACGTAGAACTCACTTATGTTTGAAACATAATAATAAAATATCAATTAAATTTTCATAAGAATCAATCTTTAGCTTATACAAATCACAACTATAATAAACAATCAGTCTTCTAGTTATAGAAAATATTAAAATTATAACTGTAGATTAATCTGAATCAACTACCTCTTGCTCTTGCACCGGCTTTCCTACTTACTCATTGTGGAAATTATAAAAGCAATTGCTTTTCGCCACAAGCACAACCTCAGCTTGCATTTGGAACAATGCAAGTTCGTTATATTATTCTTGAAGAACTTGCAACGTCCATAAATTGTATATTTGGGCCAGAACGCACAGAAATTGGAGGCCTCGGTGCATGTGGGTTTTGGATCAGTGCTTTGGTACATGATGCCGTCTTGGTGGTGCCGTCTGAACTGATTTTCCATTTTGTCTCAATTCAACAGCCAACTTCTGTCTAAACTTCTTAAAAGTTATGTTTGTAAGATTCTTCTTGTTGCATTTTACTAAAGTTCGTTGCTTCATCCGTTGCAAGGCAGTTTCTCGAAATTTTTTCAATGAATGGTCGTATCTTGTAATATCTGTCCCCATACAAATCGGTGTTGTCTACAAAGTGGATGTTGCGTCGAATCTGCTCGAAACGTTTCAATGGCATCACATAGTTTTTTTGTTTTTTTTTTTTTTTTTGGGCGGTAGATGTGAATCTGTTCAGTTGCGATTTTAAGCAACTAATTTTATTTTTAAATAAATTAGCAACATTTTACTAAATTTTATTATTGATTCATATAAAGTATACAAATAATATCAAGATAAAATAATAGCATCAAGTTTAATGGTAGAAATATAAGAATTATCTGCACTAACCTGTTGGTGGCTATCATTGACTCTTCACAGCCACTGCTTAATAAGGTATTGTAACTATTGTTACTTTTAACACCTACCACAGATGGAAGACTTAAAAAAGATTATAGAAACACAAAAGTCACTTGAGCTCACAATCACTACACGGATGGATGAGTTGGAGCATAAGTTAAATGCACCTACAGAGTGCCCAGGTGCCTCATCTACTAATGCCAGTATCCAAGAAGAATTAAAGAAGTTGAAGGAGTTCTCCACTAAAATGTTTTCTTTGATTCGCCAACAGATTTCTGGTATATTATCAGCCACTGATAATATTGAAATGCGTCACAGAAGAAAGTTTCTTTTAATGTCCGGAGTTCCTGAATGTGATGGTGAAGATGTTCGATCTACTGTTGCCGAAATAATGAAGGATAAGCTGGGCTTGTCTGATTTTTCCCCTGACCTTTTGAAGGCATGTCATAGACTTGGTCAACCCGCTGAAGGCCGCATTAGAAGTATCGTTTTTCGGGCCACTGAAGTCAGTAACAGATCATCCATTTGGCAAAAGAAATCCATGCTGAAGGGTTCCTCTATAGTTCTGTCAGAGTTTTTAACACGGCGACGGCAACTCTTATTTTTGGAAGCAAGATCTAAATTTGGTATGAGGAATGTATGGAGTCTGGATGGAAACATTATAATAAAACTTCCAAGTGGCAGAAGGGCGCGTATAACGGATCCTGAGGAGCTTGAAAAACTTGTAACAGAACATGCTGAGCAAGCTGTTCCAGCATCCACCACCAATTTGAAACTTCAAGACTTCTTCCTCAAAGTCAGTTGCCACTGGTAAGGCCAAGCATACAGTAAAGGCGAAACAATGAATCGTCTTATCCTTTTTTGTTTACTTGGTAGTTTAATTTTAGATCCTTAACCATGTTGTGGCTGTAGTGCATGTTTTACGGTAGCTCCTTTATGTACCCATTCCAAATATCCTAATTATCATAATTTCAATGAATTTCAGCATTGTTTATCGGTTTTTATAATTCAAATCACTATTTTTTGACAATGTTAATTTAAAATCTTAGGACATATGGTTCTCATAATGTACGTGCTAATTATGTAACAAATTAAACTTTCTCCACTAGAGCAAAGTGAATATATGTATATACGTTTGTTTACTCTTCTCATTGATATATAAGTTTTTATACATATTTCTCAAACTAGGTAGGTACTTTATTTTTTGCAAACAATACAAACTATCAAATGTCATTGTCAAACATAATTATTTTCGTTTAGTTTTAAATTCGTTGACCTTTCATAGAGGCAACGGGAGTTGGTCCATACAGCCACAGCTCAGTGTTTTATTTTAATTTAATTATTGACGTTTGACCTTACATAGAAAATTTATAATGTATATTACTTTTTGGCTCTGAATTGTACAAAATAATATTTGTTCTTTTCCTGTGTTTAATGGTATAGTATTTAAGTATAGGTTTTTCTTTTTTATGTAATATGTTAACGGCCAGCCGGCAGGTAAAGCAGATAAATGAGTTAGTTTATTTTATTTTATTAGATTTAAATTTTTAATTAGCTTTTTAATTATTTAAAAGTTTTTATTATTGTTAATATAGTATAATATTGTATGTATGATGTCCGATGATGATGAATATTTTACCTTGGAATCAGATTCCGATAATTCTTTTCACTCACTTGATTATTCTGGCGATAATTATCCAACGCTTGGCCATTTGCTTTCGTAAAGATTTAGTGACCGTAAACACGGCTTTAACGCATGTCATATCAACGCCCAGAGTATTGTACAGCACCACTCTGAGCTCTTGGATGTTTTCTCGGATAGTAACAATATTCATGCCATTTTAGTCTCAGAGTCCTGGTTGCAACCTTCGATGCAATCATCATTATATTCCTTGCCTGGTTACATCTTATATCGTAATGATCGAATTGGGAGGAGAGGAGGGGGTGTTGCTATTTACCTTCGTAGTGACATTTCAGCTAAAATCATAAAATCATCTCCACAGCCTTATTCTGCCGCAGCTGAGTACCTATTTCTGGATATAGATATTAAGGGCATCAAGGCCATTCTGGGTGTAATCTATTGTCCTCCAGCAGTTGATTATTTTTCTGATTTGGAATCTGTGCTTAAATAGCTTGCTTTGGAAGGTAAACACCAAATTCTTATGGGTGACTTTAACACTGACCTTATATGTGATACTGTACGAAGTCGAAAACTGAAACTACTTATTGAGTCAGTCAATCTATCGTTACTGCCATTGAATGCGATACATGTCAACATGAATACTAACGACACATGGCTAGATCATGTCTATGTTACTTCTCCTGAACTGGTACTTGACTTTGGTCAGTATTCAGAACCTTGTTTTTCAAAACATGATCTAATTTTTGTGAGCTATAAGATCAAGGTCCCAAAAATGAAACCTATTGTGATCCAGCTGCGTAGTTTCAACAGGATAGACTTAAATAGCTTGAAGAGAGATGCTGCTGATCTAGGTCGTTGTGCTATTGTGGACGCGATAACTGTCGATGACATGGTGAAATCATTCAATGAATCCGTGTTAAATCTATACAACAAACATGCTCCACTTCATACAGTACGATTGAAGCGACCACCCGCACCATGGATGACTGATGAGGTTGGAGCCGCCATGTCGAGACGGGATAAAGCTTTCCGGAAATTCAAGTCGATGCGCACAGATGAAAACTGGAGTCGATACAAAATTAAAAGAAACAACTGCAATCGAATGGTGAGAGTAGCCAAGCGCCATTATATTCGTTCTAATGTCCAAGATTCTTCACCAGCAGATATTTGGAAGTTTTTGAAAACTCTTGGAATAGGTAGAAGCCAATCGCAACCATTACAAGTTCCTTTCTCTTCTGAAGATTTAAATAATCATTTTTCCAGAACTATTCATCTCAATGATCAAGTTAAATCCAGTACATTATCTGAAATTTCAACACTGCCACCTAGGAGTGACATCTCTTTTGAATTTTCTTCGGCAACAGATGAGGAGGTTAGAAAGATCATTACTAAAATAAAATCAAACGCCATTGGTAATGATAATATTAATAGGGTGATGATTTTTCTTATACTGGAGCAGGTGACTCCAATAATAACCCATATAGTAAACTTCTCTCTCTCCACTAGTACATTCCCTGATATATGGCGTTATGCACATGTTCTTCCTCTGCCTAAAGTGGCAGTGCCTGGTGCTCTGAAAGACTTTAGACCTATTTCTATTCTGCCTTTTCTTTCTAAGGTTATCGAAGCTGTAGTGCATAAACAGCTGTCTACATATATGTCAAAAAACGACCTTTTAACCCCGTACCAATCTGGTTTTCGGGCTGGGCACAGCACTACTACTGCTCTGTTAAAAGTTACCGAAGATGTAAGAGAGGGCATGAATAACTGCTTGGTAACAGTGTTGGTGTTGATTGACTTTTCAAATGCATTTAACACTGTTGACCATCAAATCTTGATAGCTTTACTCAACCACCTTGGCATCTCCTCATCTGCGGTCAACTGGTTTATATCCTATCTTCATGGTCGTAGGCAAGCTGTAAAAGTCGATGGTACTATTTCTGACTGGTGTGACATCGTAACAGGTGTCCCACAGGGAAGCATTTTGTCACCATTGCTGTTTTCGATATTTATAAACTTTATCACTAATGACATTGACTGCTCTTACCACCTGTATGCTGACGACCTTCAGTTGTATGCTCAAGCTAGTGTTGATGAAATTGGCGTAGCGATAGAAGCCCTCAATAAAAATCTAGCCAGGATTTCGGCCTGGTCGCAGCGTTATGGTGTATCGGTAAATCCGGCTAAGTGTCAAGCAATTATTCTGGGGAGTACACGTCAGTTACGAAAAATTTCGCTTGCCAACTTACCCTCGGTAATTCTTGACAATACCATCATTACATATAGCGACCAGGTTAAGGACCTTGGCCTTATTATTGATAGCTCCTTGAGCTGGGTTCCACAGGTGGCCGATATCAGTCGTAGAGTAACAAATACTTTGAGATATTTATATCGCTTTAAAAACTTCCTTCCAATTCCGACCAAAATTCTGTTGGTACAAACACTTATTCTGCCTCTACTTGACTATGCCGACGTGTGTTGCTCGGAGCTACGAAGCGACCTCCTTAATAAGTTAGAACGTTTAATGAATAATGCCATACGGTTCATATTTGGCATCCGTAAATACGATCACATCTCTAGTTACCGGTCGCAACTTAAATGGCTTCCCATTAGGTGTCGCAGAAGAGTCAGGACTTTATGCACACTTTTTTCAATTATTTTTGATCCCCAGTCTCCTACTTACTTAAAAAGTCGATTTCAGTTTGTGGAGGATATCACCCAACGCAACCTTCGCTCTTCTAGACGTCATATTATTGATATACCTCTATTTCGCACTGGCTTTATGTCCGATTCCTTCACTCTACAAGCAATAAGGCTGTGGAATTCCCTACCGATTGATTTGAGATGTTTGACATCAAAGCCCCTCTTTAAGAAGAGAGTTCGAGAGCTTTTCTTGAAAATTACAAATAAATAACTTGTTTTTTCTTTTTCTCTTACAACTCATAAATATCGTTCGTGGACACCATCATTCATCATCTGTATTAATATTTATATTATTATATAGTTATAATATATATTTTATTTATCTGTATAGTGTATATATATATTTTGTATGTGCGTGTTTGTAAGTATTTTCTTTTAATATTACATTTTTTTTCTTTTATGCCGCCATCTATTTTCTCTGCTTGGCCCAATGGTTGACTGGTAGAGAGCGATGTTCATCGCTAAGTCCGCCATATGTACAAACCTATTGTAACATGGAAGTATAAATAAATAAATAAATAGTCACTTACGCATATCTTAATTGTGAAGACCAATAGTCAAGATAACTATGAAAGCATACTAAAGGCATATACCGGAGGGAGACTCTGTACCAGGTTCGTCTGCTATTGTACCTCCGTCTTGCCTATTTCTACTGCAAAGCAACAGTGCTTACATTGCTATGTTCCGGTTTTAAGGGTAAGATATGGCAGTGAAATTCTGGGTACCGTGACATTACATCTGACGTCACAAGATGGCAATGTACACTGTGAGTCGTGTGGTTCTTCTTGCAGTTTTGCTGCGAACCTCACAGGAGCCACATGTATTATAGATGACTGTTACCACTTACCATAAGGTGAGCAGTTTGCTTGTTTGCCAACTTAGTTGCAATAAAAAAACTCACTATACCTCTTTTAATTTCCTAGATGGTGAATTGCATACATTTTCCAGTTCTTTGAGTTGAGTACAAGTCCATGTTGTTGACGATATCATCGATTATATCTGGGGAAAAGAACCGATGAAAATTTCTAACGGAGAGTCAGAATCCGGCAAATCAAACAAGAACTCGTTTCATGGAATGTCAGCCTTGTGTTTGAATTGTCCTTTTGAATTGTAGCTTACAATGAGTCTTACTCTTTTTTGTCCGGACATTTGGCAAAGCTATTACTGGTAGTTTCCTCCTAAGCCTGATTATTCTTGGCTTTGATGGATTAGCAAGCAACGAAGTATTTGATGACGGAATCAACCAAAATGAAGCCAAACTTGATAAAGCATTATAATTTACTTCGCCAGTAGGTGGTTGAACGTTGTCAATAACAGGAGTCAATGGAGGTAGCTCATTGTTCAAATTCTCTTCGACTTTTAACACAGGGTTGTTCTCTGTGATGCTGATGCTAGAATGGTCCTCTGTTTGAACATTTTCGTTTACTCAACTTAAGTCTTATCAACATAAGTCGATTACTGTCGATTGTACTATTAGTTTGTGTATCATTTTTGGAGCTGTCCAATATATTCATGCGTCCTAAGACTGAATCTATGGAAGGGCATGGTGAGGAAGAGAACTCTTCAGGTCAATGAACAGTAATTGCCTCTTAATTTTTAGTCTCGGAAGCTATCAATATCCGAAGCAATATTTTCAGGCGGCACCAATGCTACTAGGTGATGTCCTCTAGGTTTAAAACTCTGGAAACAAAAAGAAGTTAGGTATAAAACATTTTATCTACAGATCCCTAAAAATATTTTAACGTGAAAATACAAAAGTATATTTTATAACAATACTGCAATGTGAAGAATACTATACATATAATTTTGTATTTAGTTTTCTACTACATTGACAAGGGGAAGAGTACTGGACATATTATTCAGCAGTTACTTTACTAATCACTTGACAACGGGAAATATACTGGACATAAAAGTTGTGGGCGTCGTCAAAACTCTACAAATAACAATAAAATAATCAAAACATTATGGGCAGCTTCCTGGGTGTTCTATCTTTAGTTCTCAATATCAAAACAAGGAAATAAACCGTAAAATAATGAATTGAATGCAACTTACCGAGAGCCCGCGCAGCAAGTCCTTCCTTCCCGCCATCTTACCAGCAGTGACTGCTTCCGTCCCATCGATGTAAACACGATGCTGATTTTTGACAACATAGTCGGATAGTTCAGGGTTCGATATAATACCAAGAACTTTAGATAAACGGTCTAATTTTTGATGCAGATTTTTATTAATTCAACGAGAAGCATACTGTACGACGTCGAATTAAGGGTTAATGTTAATGCCGTATCCTTTCCAATCTAGAAGCTTGAAAATATCCTCCAATGCAGCGGTGAAGAGTTTTGGAGAGATAACGTCTCCCTGTCTTACACATCGCTGCAATTGGATGGGATTAGAGCTCTAGTTCTGGAGTCGAACCGACATAGTGGCATTTCCGTATAGGTACCTTAGCACCTCTATGTACCTGTAGTCCACTTGGCACCTTTGGAGAGACTGCAGCACCGCCCATGTCTCGATCGAATCGAAGGCTTTCTCATAGTCCACAAACGCCAAGCAAAGTGGCAGATTATACTCCTCGGTCTTCTGTATAACCTGCCGCAGCGTATGGATGTGGTCTATGGTACTATAGCCTTTTCGGAAACCGGCTTGTTCCGGAGGTTGGAAGTCGTCAAACCTGCGAGCGAGACGATTCGTAATGACTCTCGAAAACAACTTATAAACATGACTCAGGAGTGAGATCGGCCTATAGTTCTTCAAGAGTGTTTTATCACCCTTTTTGAAGAACAGGATGCGCTTATACACAGACAATAATAAGATAAAAAAATTAATAACCCATATTTTATGTATCCTATATTGTGAGAAGCTGGAGCCCGTTATAGACTATACAGCCTGTGTTACAGTCAGTTACAGGTCACCAGGCCTCAAGCGGAAAGCTAACAAGAACATAGGATAACATGATATGTGCTTTGACATTGAAGAAACATATCCGATGTGAAAAAGAGAAAAAAAATAAAGGCACGAAAAAAATCTTATTAAGGAAATTTGATCACTACTAAACATTAAACGAATAACACAAGATTTAATGAACTGTGGAAAACACTCAACGAATTTCTATGATATTATAAGCGGAAGTATATTATGCGGGAATAAATGTGTGAATGCATGTGCGACCGTATAAGGGGGTAAGGAGATGATGTGTGTGTGTGTGAGGGCGAAGATGCGTGTATGTAGGTATTATTATGTGATGGGTGTGCAAAATGACAAATATAGGCATAATTCTAATCTGTGTGTAGGTACTGGACAGAAACTGTCGCTATCATGCCGCTATCTAATGTTCCTGTAGTTTTATTGATTAAATTAGTAATGATAATTATTTATTTTCAGGCGATTATAAAATTTTCATTAGGTCATAATTTTATTACTTATATCATAAAACAAATATTAAATCCATAGTCCACTTCAGTTCCATTTTTTCATTTCATTTTATAGCTCACTACTCACTCACTTAATGAAACAAAAATAAAACCGACTTCAATAACACCAAAAAGTCATAAATAATATACGAATACATACAACATCACAGTTTTTTATTGAAGTCGGTGCTAAATTTTAAGTAACTACATTAATTGTTCTTATATTTTTTAAGACTTTCGAGGTGATCATTGCTTGGCACCGACTTCAATATAAAACTGTGATGTTGTGTGTATCCTTATATTATTTATGACTTTTTGGTGTTTTTGAAGTCGGTTTTATTTATTTGTAAAAATTTTTTTTTCAATCTTTTTAAGTATTTATATAATACTTACATAATTATTATAATTTGATTGAAGACAAACACCAGAATAAGTTAAAATAAAACGTCTTTCGCTCTAAACAATTTCGAAAGAATTATTCCCGAACTCCTAATCTATCTTTCATCATCAGCTCAGTAACATGACATGATAACCACCAGACGCAAATACCTAAATATCTTAAGAATAAACATAAAAGACGTTGGACGTGCCTATGAAATTCAAGGGCTTCCCTCGATTTTCATCCCATCATCATACCGTAACATGGTGACAATGGGATCACCTCGGGAGTATACTCTTTTGATTGCAAAAAGAAACTTGAAAATCGGTCCACAATTGACGGAGTAATCGGTGAACATACACTCAGGGACAAATTTAAAGGAACACTACACTATTTACATAGATTCAAGCTACTTTTATATAAAATACTTTATTGTACACCAGAAAAAAAATCTGATAGAACAGTACAAAGAAAACTTAATTTCAAGGGCGGACTTATCTCTATAAGAGATCTCTTCCAGCCAACCCCAGTAGTGCGACAGGTTGAAATTGCAGGGCCTGAGTGTTTAAGTCACTGCAGACTTATGCAAATGCACACATATCATATCGATGTGTGATTGACCTTTTAATGCGTTTGTTTGATTGTTATCCAGGATTCATGACCAAGGCCATAACGGATAATGACAAAATTTCCCTAATTGTGACCTGGAGAAGAACGGTAACTTTAATGGTGGTCTTTTTTATCATACTCGTACAACTGGTTTCCGCGGTGAATGTTTTTTTGTAGCGATTCCGATGGCTAGAAAGCTGGTAAAACTAAATATGGTTTCGTATGCTGAAATACACAGCGTTATCAAAACTAGAAGTGAATTAATATCGTTCCTCTAAATTTGTCTCTGAGTGTACATAGAAAAAATTGATACAGGCGAACATAGAACCTCCTCCTTTTTCGAAGTCGGTTAAAAACTACGTCAACGACACCTGAATTGTATTGTCTATAGGGTCCATTTACTGGTGTGCCAATTTTCCACAGATTGGATTAAAATATGTAACAGCGACGCAACGGAACAACGCCGATGCAAAAATTCAATTAAGACTCACGATAAGATGGCAGTAGATATTATCCTCGCGTTACTCAATTAGGTAACGGTGTTCGACTTGGCAATACCGCGGTATAAGGGGTCCAATTAGTGACGCTACCGCAGATGTCGCCCAATTAACCTCGCCGACACACAATAAGAACAGGTGGAACCTCCTTTGTGATGAAAAAGGAGGATTTGATCGTATAAATAGTGGGGTCGTCTGTGGCCGTCCTTAAAGGATAATGTAGGTAAGGAAAGAATAAGGCAGGTTTTATTTAGAACCTCGAATTGGAGGAATAGCATTATCCTATTTGCCTTTCTTTTTATTATGTGTGGAATGATGAAACACTGTATTGTTTTTATTACTGATTTAGAAAAGGATATTCAAAATCAGAACGTATTTTCGCACTTAATTAATATTTGTATTTAGAAAACCTATAATTGCTCTCCACAGGCTTATAGTCGGTGTTCTCGAGCAATCCCCTCATGGCGATAGCCTGACTGGTGGGTTGGTTTGCCCGTGCGCGTTAGTAGTGGCGTCGCAGTGTGGACCTTACCATTCGTGCCTATAAGGGCAAGGACACCACCAGGGGTGATAATGCCATAATATTAAAATTAAAAGTTCATTTATTTAATGTTTTTGCGCCCTTTTTTATCAAGTTTTATAATTATCTATTTCAAAACAAAAGTAAATAATTATATTTCTTAGTATTTCGCTGGTGACACAATTTTACCTTATATTTCCCATACCACCTTACCTATCCCCTTAGAATAATAACGCATAGAAGGGTAGTCCGGTACTAAGCGCGATGATTAAAGTGAAGCAAAAATGACACCGCTGTGTGAAGTTGTTTACGCGCGACACACGCACACTATGATATGACGGGGCTGCCAGTGCGCGCCACCGAGGAGTTGTTTTCCTAAAATGAGGGAACTCATCTTGTGCTCATGTTGTTGAATGTCGCAATTGTCGTACCTAATCTATGTCTTTATGTTTTTATGTAAAGACAGAAGTGAAATGAAAGTTGCCAAATCTCTGTTTATATAAGTACTAAAAAGCGTATATTTTAAAATGAAATAATTGTCATGTAAATAGTTAGTTCCTTATTTCTAATAATGAAAGAGGTACGTACCTACCGCGTATAATAATCTTCATTAATCCGTTAATTGTATTTGTTTTCTTAACAAATGTCACTTTAATAATGCTGTTAGGTATGTCCACATTGTCTTTTTCGACTCATATCATAAATAGTTTATTGTGTTTAAAGAATACTTACAATTTTTTTTTGTTCTCATAGAAAAGTATGTCGAATAAAATAGTTCAGAACATGACTACGCAACCCCGTCACCTGTTTTCTTTTGTGATGGCGGGGACTTCTCCCCTCGATCCCTCCTGTTGCTACACAAGGTAGGAGCTGGATTAAACTCCATATAAAAATTCGAATGTAGTATGAAAAAAAGGCAAACTTACACTTGACCATTTTTCGATAAGTCCATTATTCGTGTCTTAATTATCTGAGGAGTATGAGGGGGTCAAAAATTTTGTAACTTTTTAGCTCCGATGCACTGTTTCCGAGATATAAGCGTTTTTGTTAATACTTTTCTTGAAATATAATTAAAGCTCAAATCCTATCCTACTAATATCCTACTATCCTACTAATATTATTATATAATATTATAAATGTGAAAGTGGTGGACGTTTGGATGTTTGGATGTTTAGATGTTTGTGTTTGTTACTCAAAATTGAAAATAGAAAATTGTTCAAAATTGAAGTCCACGCAGACGAAGTCGCGGGCTTCTTACAAAATACGGTGAAATTTTTCTAAGTGCTGCACTCTCATTGCTACACCCTAACCTTTTTTCTTTTTTAGGATCAATATGGCTTGTATTTAAAAATCCCAATCGATTCTCTAGAAAATTCTCTAAAAATCATACGCATCGCGTCTCGCTCTTCGATGCGTTGTTTTTTTAAACTTCAAATTAAACCTATAAGTATTATAAACAGGATAAGTGTCGCCTAGATAAGTACATAGATACCTAAATATTTTTCATATTAATCATAACCTGTTTAGTCGGTTAAATTGGGACATTTATGTTTCCAAACTGGCAACACAACGATTGAAATGAAAAGTTTCGTATAATTTATCTTATATGGATAAAATACTAAACAATTTTTAAATCTTTGCTGTGATAGGTAATAATGTTATTACACTTTATAATCTTTTCAGATGTCTTGTGATACCATTCAACTGCACAAGTCATCATTATTAATTATTTTACGAGAGATACATTCGAAGCACATTGACCTTGAACACTGCGGAGCTGTCCGGCGTAGTGAGCCATTTATGGCTTAGTTTTAGCTGCTTCAAATTGTGCGCGCCGATTGGGTTTCTATGCGTTATTATTCTAAGCCTATACCTTTCTGCACTACGCCAGATATTATGTGTGTCTGAGAGATGGCATATCCGCATCGCAATCCGTCAACGCATTGTTCCCGTCACTCACTGTTAAAAGAAATGGGACACCATCACTTATACCCTGTATGTATACGCATTTCCCTCCGAAAAAAAGGCTTATAGTTCTTGCACTGTTCATTCGATCTGCTCTAACAATAAAATAAAATATTAATAAAACTAGCCTTGCTTACAATTCAATCACCATTTCTTTACCTATTTTCTACTACTTTTCTATAATGAGATAAATTACTTAAGACAGGCCGTATAATTACTCGGTACTGTGGCTTGACATCTTATGACACAAGTTGGCAACGTATGTACATTGGTGTATGTATCGATTTCTATGTTGTATGTTTCGATCTTATGTATTTCTCTATGTTTTGTACACGGCCGGATCGTTTGGGGGGCGGAAAACCCTTTGCCCTTAACCATAACCAAACTCCGGGGTGTACTTTCGTCCGTGATACCGGCGATAATAGGCTAGATGACAAAAAATTTTTTTTGCTTTAATAGAAGCTCATTCATATAATAAACGGCAAGGAAAAATCGGTTTTTGAATAACCAAAAAAAATATGTATTTCTCCATGTTTTGTACACGGCCGGATCGTTTGGGGGGCGGAAAACCCTTTGCCCTTAACCATAACCAAACTCCGGGGTGTACTTTCGTCCGTGATACCGGCGATAATAGGCTAGATGACAAAAATTTTTTTTTGCTTTAATAGAAGCTCATTCATATAATAAACGGCAAGGAAAAATCGGTTTTCGAATAACCAAAAAAAATAAGTATTTCTCTATGTTTTGTACACGGCCGGATCGTTTGGGGGGCGGAAAACCCTTTGCCCTTAACCATAACCAAACTCCGGGGTGTACTTTCGTCCGTGATACCGGCGATAATAGGCTAGATGACAAAATTTTTTTTTTGCTTTAATAGAAGCTCATTCATATAATAAACGGCAAGGAAAAATCGGTTTTCGAATAACCAAAAAAAATAACCAAGATATAAGCTATTAAAGATTTTTCTCCATCTCTTTCTAGCAAAACGGCAATTTACATGGAGTTTATATGGCCGTACTAAACAATGACGTCACGGTTGATGTCGGATCTCTCTGTCTAATCGCTTCCAAATTAACAACTTAAAATGCTTGTATCTAATGTATTTCTAAGCCAATTTTAATTCTGATTTCACAGGATTGTATCTTTTTCTACGGTTTTTTAATATTTTATGACAAGACGTGAAAATTTGAATTCAGTCATCATCCCTTTTAGGCAAGATAAATAAACAAACGATCAATCGCGAGGCGGGCGCAATTTTTCTCGTGCGCAACGTCACTGACAAGACCTCTCAATACGCGAGCTCAAAGGCGACTCCTTTTCGGGAGGAGGTCGGGAGCGAATCTAGCGAGTGCCCCCTATTTCCAAACACTATATTATTGTGTATTTTGTATGGTTCTGTACCATCTGTCACCCCACTTAGGCCCGGCCAGAATACCAGCGCTGCATCAGACTTGTTTGACGAAGTATCTTAAATTAAATTAAAGAAAATTTAAGATACAAACACCCAGTTTCTGAAAGGCTGTTCAGCGATAAAATTAACTAACAAGCTGTCAATCTAATGCTAACTATGAATTGAGTTGCTGAAAGCTAAATCAACTTATCACTGTGTTAGTTGACACAGCTGTCAATTTTTTTTCAAAATTACTAAGGAAACACCCACTTTGGATTTCCAAAATACATATGAATAAAACAAAATATATGATTTCAGCAATGTGACCGTGTCTAAAAATATTTCTCACGAGAAATCTAATTATTAAAGATGAGTAAATTTTGGCTAACCAACGTTTCGGAAACTCAAATTGATTTGACACTACTGTTAAGATGACATGGATGTTAGTTGAACAATATTTTTTATCAGCCTTTCAGAAACTGGGGGTATGTTGTTTAAAAAATGATTCTTATGAATGGTTCTTTATGTTGGTATGATAAAATATTTTTTTTTTCATATTTCACCGGTTCGATTACCGGCTCAAGCAGGTGATTGTTATGAAATCTTTATATGCAGTTTTAATTATTTTTGCAAATAAGGGAATGTTTCCTTCCAGTAAAATTTTCCATCATCAATATTAGGGGTGCTTTTCCTCCAACCGCGGACTTTTTTTCCAACCTGATATATTATTTGAATTTGTCGGCGGGCATGCCAATCATGCTCACATACGACCAGCGGTCTCGCGCCCACTCATAACCAAAAATCTTATAACCAATACGTAAAGGTCCCACTCATAACTCATAACTCATTACTTGATTAAATTGGCAGCCTCTGTCAGTCAGACAATAGACTAAACAGTATGGCTTCCCTGGCTTTCTTTACACAGTGGTATTAACGGGGTCATACAATTATTAAGCTTCTAACTAACCCATGACTGAATTGGTATCATAAATATGTGGAAACATGAGATAGGTAAATAATATCAACTTTATCGTCCCGGATACAAGACATCATGGAACTCCGAGTTCCGAATAATGGGAATTCCTCAATAAGAGGGGTTTATATCATCTAACACAGGCTTAGTGCGGATTGGAAAAATAAAATATTTTTAGTAAAATAGGTACGAGTATGCTAGTTTAATGATAAGCAGTCGTAGAAGAGTAGTGGGCAGGTGTTATCGAAGGAGCCTTATGCAGTGTTGGTAACCCTTGCAAGGTGTTGGACTATCTAGTAAGCGCTCTTACGCACTAGTGGCTAACCGCGAGAGCGGCTAACAGGGCGGCTAGCCGCTTTGCTATTTTAATATGTAACCGCTTGTGATCGTACGCACGTAATAGCATAGCGGTCTAGCTAAAGTCTAGCCGCGTTGATAAGGCGCTACTTTCCCGTTTTATACAATTTCGATTAACTGTACCGCCACGAATATAAAACATGCAGTTCTCAAATTCATATATGATATTTTTGAACATTTTATCTAAACATTCTTAAAGACAGAAACATGATTAATAACATTTCACTCGATAGAAAAAAAATCCAAAGATTACTCTGTTCAATATTTTAAAACAGCTGTGAATCAGAGAATAAAATAATAAATGGCATAAAAGTGTTACTAATAGATGTGCATTTTTATTGTCTAGAAAATTGCAAAAATACATTTTTGATTTTGTACTCCAGTTTTCCAAAAACTGAATAAAACATGTAAAAAGTAACGTTTTCGTTCGGTCACGGGCGCGTAAGCGACATTAGAAGCTATACGATTATCAACTATATTACCTCGCAATAAAGGAATCGCCGTGCACGCGTAGGTTTCCAGGAAAACCTCGCCTTAACCGCTCCCGCGGATAGCTTTTAGTGCGTATGAGCGCTAAAGGTTGCAGGAAAGCCGCTGAGCGTAGGCGGCGACATGGCCGATATTTTCAAGTTTGGTGATTATAAGAGCACCTTTAACAGATAGCGGCTCTTCGTTGTTTATCAATTTTATCTCAGACACAAATATTTATAAGTAATACATCAAGTTTTTTCCTGATGTGTTTATTTTTAGCAAAATATTCATAAAAAAGATCATCACTGAAATGAATTAAACAACATATTCCAAAAACAAATTTAATCCTAAAAGTAACGCAGGAATCATAAAAACGTTTAGACTGTAATCCTGACGCGACTAACGAAAGCTAAGCTTAACCGTTTGCACAGAGCTCGTGAAAAGGATTAAATTTAGATGAATATTACATTTATTAAGTTCTAAAAATGTAGCGTAAGTCGAGCTACGCTGGGCTGAATTAATGAAGTTATGTTTTTGCGGTTGTTGATATCATGCTATTTTATAGAGTATCTCTGCACCAGTGAAATATCCAGTGTTTTCCGTTGGTCAGATTGTTGGTAAGACTAGTCTGGCCAATGGGATTAATCGAATTTATGCATTCGATTTGTTTATATTTATTGCTTGCTTGTGTACTAGGTACTTAGACCAAGTGCAGCGGTTATACAGATGTTACAGTTACAAGTGTACTTTGATAGCTTACTTTTATTTAGGTACAGCAATGCTGTTATTAATTTAGGTGTCAAGAGCACCCTATTCATAACTATTAATATAGGTGTCAATAGAGACTGTGGGAGCGTCGGTGGCGCTGTGGACTCGGCACTTGCCTTCCAATCCCCCGATTGGAAGGCAAGTGCCGAGTCCGGTCTGGTCGGGGTTCGAGACCCGCCATGTACCAATGTGTTTTTCGATTCGAATTTCATATTTACATTTGTCTGACACTCCTACGGTGAAGGAAAACACCGTGAGGCAACCTGCATACATCTGCGAAGAAATTCAATGGTGTATGTGAAGTCGACCAATCGAACCCCTCGGTGGGGACGTATATGAGCTGTGATGATGATGACAGACTGTGTGGATAGAGATCTAATGTAATGATTAAGGGCACTACATTAATCCTCATCTTTTTTGTTTAGCAGCCAATGACTTTGGTTGATATCAAAGAGGATTTATTAATTCATGACATCATCATCAACACCACAGCCATTTTATGCGGGGCTGGCCTTGCTTATGGATGGTAAAGGTGACTGGGCCATAACCCTCCACGCGAGCCCAATGCGGATTGGAGGGTGTTAATGACTGCAGATGCAGCCGGGACCAACGGCTTAACGTGCCTTGCGAAGCACGGAGGAGCTAGAGATGATAATTTTTAAGTCACCCATCCTGTAACCGGCATTTACGAACATTGCTTAACCGCAAGGATCGTAAGCTGAGGCGCTAACTCACTGCGCCACCGATTTATTAATTGTAGATTAACAATGCAGTTTATTTTGTAGTAAGGAAAACGACAATTTATTTTAAGCATCCTCCGTGGTTTAGTGGTTGAGATCACCGGATGTTGGACGGGAGGTCCGGGGTTCAATTCCCAATGGGGGCAGAGGTTTTCAGCTCGGTTTTGTTGGTGGTGGGCTTATTGAGCTCCCCTAGCTAGCTACCGACCGACACAATAACAAATAAGAGTATTGTTATGTTCCGACAAAGGTCGAGAGAATTCAAAAACAGGTATTTGTAAAATGTATTGCTGTCGCGCTGTGTGTCCGAACAGCTGAACTGAGCGCGATGGGGACAACTGCAGCTGGGACCGAAAATACCTATGAAAAGTACACAAAATATACGTTTCGTAGTCTCCTGTTTTCAGCGCGAAATATTTACTGTTTTATGTGATTAGGCGTTAGTCAACCAGCACGCTGGCCCAGTGCGGATTGGTCGACTTCACATACATCATTGAATGTCTTCGCAGATGTATGCAGGTTGCCTCACGATGTTTTCCTTCACCGTAGGAGCGTCAGACAAATGTACATATGAAATTCGAAACGAAAAACACATTGGTACATGGCGGGTCTCGAACCCCGACCCCCCGATCGGAAGGCAAGTGCCGAGTCCACTGCGCCACCGACGCTCTTTAAATAATTAACTTAATAAAAAAGGAAAACATAGGAACATGCTTATATAGTGACGATTGATTTTATTAGAAAAAATAGAGCAACTAGTGCCATTATCCAGGAAGGAAACAGGGGACTACGATTGTATGGAAAAACGGACTGTACGATTTTCTCTTAAGGCGCATAGTGGTCCCAATGACCTTGCGTCGATCGTCCCGCACTGATTACATAGGAGTGAGTGAGTGAGAGTGAGGGGAATATTCAAGCAAACCTTTACGCGTAAGATGAATTATTTCAATAAAAAATTAATAAAGGCGAATAAGAAAAATCTAAATAGACCATCCCCTAGAATATTGTTCACTTTATTTATTGAAATCGAAAGTATGTGTTTTAACCTAATATGTACGAAGCGATTAGGTTTATAGTTTTAAAATCGAGGCATGTTTGGGTCGCATTTTAACCAAGTTTTAATTAATTTATCAAAAAATTATAAAGACCATCCTCTAAAGAATGCGTTGAATAATAACATATCTTTTTTAAAGATTTTTTATTCAATATTTATGAAGAGAACCGGTTTTTTCTGCAGTGATTTTTTATGACAAACTGCAAACTGTCAAACTGCAAACAATTAGCACCGTGTTTATCACCTATAAAAAATAGTAAAAGTAACTAATTGACATCAAATTTGTTTTCCATTGGTAAAAAAAGTGTCTAAAATCATCGGATAAGAGTTATCACAGTGATTACCAGGCTATGCTGCAGTAAATTGTGGAATCTTATGTTAGTGTTATAATCCTAACGGTCAATTTGAATAGAAGTTGCTGCGAAGGTATCTAAGTGAGTGTAAATGTATGTATTATAACGAATTTAAAGAATTTAAATAACTTATAGAGGACTCATGAGGAAAGTTGTCCCATACTTGACAGAGTGAATTAAAAAATACTAATGTATCGTGCTTTGAATTCGATTGCGCTTTGGTAACGGTCATACCTACTTACCAGCCATCAATATCATACCATTATTTATTGGTGATTTGCGATCCATCCTACTGATCTGTGAGTACCTCTAACTAAATTTCTTTGCTACACATTTATATCGAGTTAGAAGCTAAAGCGAATTGAAATTATCATAATGAATATTGATGCCAAAGTCAACATCACCAACAAGCATATTAAATGTGCTGCGTGCAACAATGGCAATTTATACAGTAGTAATATTTTAAGATGTACCAAATGTCACGGATACTTTCATTATGCATGTCTAAATATATCCGAAAGCTACTATATGAATCATAAAGCAGAACTGGAACGGTCATGGGTGTGCCCTGACTGTAACAATGTCACTCGCCGACTTAGAAATGATAACACACCAGTATCAAGTCGTTATGGATCTAAACAAAAACAGCATATCACCAGTGACACCAACATCCCCACCGACGCTACAGACATGTCCTTAGATGACCAGCTACTCCACGACTACAGCATAACAGGAGACACACAGCACGACATAGGACCCAGGAGTACTCAGATGACGCACTTAGCTCAACACCACTTAGCTAAACCCACAGACAGCATACAGTATAATATAACACTAGAACAAATAAGTAAATTACTGGACACTAAATTAGAAAAAAACTATCAGTCCTTAATTTCACAAATAAAAACTACAATACAATCGGAAGTTCACAATTTAAAGGCTGAAATGACCCAACGCATAAACACAATGACACACGAACAAGAAACTATTAAAGAGCAAATCAACAAAATAGATAAAAGAATAGAGAAAATTGAAACTGAAAATGAACAACTCAAGAAGGAAATACACATTCAGCAACACAACAGCAGTACACCACAAGGACAAAATTTTGAGATTGACATGGATAAAAAACTAGTATTGTATGGTCTTGAACAATACAATGATGAAACAGAATTATACCTGCATGATAAAATACTCGACATATTCTACACAAATTTTTATGTGGACCTGAGAGGGTACATAGAAAGCGTACAGCGACTAGGAAAATATGGCAGGCGTCGTCCTATTGTTATAGAACTACTTAGTAAACGTATGACCAAATATATAACAAACAATGCTCACTATTTTAAAAAACTCAGGCCTAGTAGTTGCCAAATATTTGGATAAAAACACTGCACAGCAATTAAAAAAACTAAATGAAAAACTTAGAGAAGCAAGACGGGACGGCCACCACGCTACAATACGCAATAATATTCTATACATAAATGGGAAGATGTACACAGAAAATACGCCAATCTCACTATCACTACAAACACCGACCAGAAAACAACATACCCCGAGATCGCTTCGCACTAATGAAACTAATGAAACTAAGCCTACAGATCAATCGGTTATATCGCCAAACAAATCCACATCATTTTTTCGTGAGAAGCTTTAATATATTATTTCAAAACGTTCAAAGTATAAAGAACAAACTACATGTACTTGATTGCTTATTGAACGACAACACATTCGACGTAGCATGCCTCACAGAAACGTGGCTTACACTGGAGCAATTGCAGCTGATACATATAGACGGGTATAAGTTCGCAGCGTCGTACTGTCGAGCAACTCGTCGGGGCGGTGGTGTGGTGATTCTTGTTCGGGACGATATACAATTTAAGGAATTAACATGCTTCGCAGATTTGTCAGTGGAATATGTAGTTGAATGTTGTGCTATAGAAATAATACAATTAAATTTGATTATAATTAATGTCTACAGAGCGGATCGCGAAATTGAGGTTTTCTATAATTTTCTTACTAATTTACTTTTAAAAATTAAACTTGTATCATCAAAAAAACAAATAATAATAGGCGGGGACTATAATATTGATATGCTTAGTAACTCCACAAACTACCGGACACTGTGTAATAGCATGCTAGAACTAAACCTAAAACAAATAATTGACGAACCTACAAGGGAAATTAATAATTCATCATCGTGTATCGATTTAATATTTACAAATAATAAAATGACATATGTAACTAACGTGACGGACTACGGAATATCTGACCATAAAGGGCTACTATATAGACTTATACCTGACATAGAAATTGGGAAACAAGGAGCAAAATTTTTCAATAAACAAATATTTACACACAAAAATATGATGTTGGTAAAGAAAGCTCTTTTAGATATAAACTGGAATAACTTGATTTCGCAAAATAAAAACATAAACGAAAATTATAACAATTTTGAAAGCTTCTTGACAAAAATTATAAATCAGAATATACCAACTAAACGGATTAAACTGAAACAAAAAAAAAAATAAATGGTTTACAGTCGGATTAAAAAAATCGTGCCGTCATAAAAGATTATTAAAAATATTAGTTAATCAAAGCAACAATGACATACTGAGAAAACATTATAAAGCGTACGAAAAAATTCTTAAAACATGTGTCAAACAATCGAAAAGAAATTATTATATTAGGACAATAACCAATGCAAAAAATAAGACTAAAAGCATGTGGAATATAATCAACCAAACAAAGAAATCTAAAAGAAAAATATTTAAAAACTTCAAATTAAAAGCCGATGACAACACATTAGTAGAATCACCCGAGTCTGTAGCTAACATGTTTAACGAGCACTTTGCGTTAATCGGTAAGCCTACGCCGCCAGTAGTGGTGGCCGCTACCTGCGTAAGCGCAGACGCAGACGGCCACAGTAGCACGAGGCAGATGCACGCGAACACTACATCGCTGCGTTCAATGTACCTTGCAAATGTAAGTGAACGCGAAGTGTACGCGATCATTAAAAAACTACCTAACAAATTCAGCTGCGGTGAAGACGGCATACCCAACGCACTAATTAAATTATGCATAAACGAATTGACTGCCCCATTGACCATGTTAATTAATCAATCCTTTAATGAAGAATGCTTCCCCGACAGACTAAAAAAGGCTGTAGTAAAACCAATTTTGAAAAAAGGGAGTAGTGAACAGAATCCCGGAAGTTATAGACCTATAGCTATCTTACCCGCCATTTCGAAAGTGTTCGAAAAGGCTATGACAAATCGTCTGTATAACTTTTTAGATAAATTTAACCTCTTAAGTAAATATCAATTTGGTTTTAGAAAAAAACGCTCGACTGATCTTGCTGTCATAACTTACATTCAGGAGGTCTATAACTACATTAACGATAAACAGTATGCCGTGGGAATCTTGTTGGATATGACGAAGGCGTACGATAGGGTATCGCACGACATCCTCTTATCGAAATTACATGACATAGGTGTCAGAGGAAAACCTCATAAATGGCTTCAGTCCTATCTAAAGGACAGGCAACAATATGTCCAGATAACATACCAAAACAACGAGACTAGTACCATAGAACAAATTCATTCTTTGTGCAAGACTATAAATTGGTCCATACCTCAAGGTAGCGTATTGGGATGCATTCTATTCATCATATACATCAACAATTTGCCTACATTGACTAGCTTTCCGTGTGTAATGTTTGCGGATGACATTTCTTTACTCTTTAAGTGCCCCAATAATGCAGTCGACAACTTACAAATAGTACAAACTTTTCAACATATTAAAACTTGGCTCGCAAAGCAAAACCTCCAAATAAATAGTTGTAAAACTAAAGCTATCCAATTCAGGCCGTACCAAAAGAAGCCTTTACAGCTGTCTACCTTAACAAGTAATATAGACATAGAGGAAGTGAACAACTTTACTTTGTTAGGGATGACTATGGATACTCATCTGTCGTGGAAATGTCACATTGAAAAGTTGACAACGAGCCTCTCGAGTTTCTTATATGCTCTCGCAATTTTAAAAGCCAACACACATTTAGAGGCTGCAAAGTCCGCCTACTACGCATATGCGCACTCAAGACTACGGTACGGTATATTGTTATGGGGCGAGAGTACTGATGCTCACCAACTGTTTGTCATGCAAAAAAAATGTATTCGTATTCTTGTTAATATAAGTAAACGTAAGAGCTGTAAACCTCACTTCATTAAACAAAAAATACTATCCCTAGCCTGCATATACATCATGGAAGTGGGTAAATTCGTGAGGAAGCATCCCGATCTCTTTACATTTGACAGTAATCCCAGACGTAAAACCTTGCTAAAATTAAGCACCACCCCAAAGCTCCAAATTTTCAAACAAAGCCCATTCTATAGAATCGTTCGTATTTATAACATGTTACCACAAGCAATAAGAAATGAGAATAATTATACAACTTTTTGTAGTAAACTAAAACAGCACCTAGTTCTAAAATGCTATTACACGGTTAAGGAGTACTTAAGTGACAAAAAGTGTAAATAAATATGACCAAATGACATAATTACCACAAAGTGACAATTAATACGCCTAATAATATGACCGCAAACAATTGACAAAGATTAAAGTATTTAAATCTAATTAAATTAATCATATAATTAAATATTGAC
The DNA here is from genome assembly GCA_963935595.1 of Schoenobius gigantellus. Classification (NCBI taxonomy): domain Eukaryota; kingdom Metazoa; phylum Arthropoda; class Insecta; order Lepidoptera; family Crambidae; genus Schoenobius; species Schoenobius gigantellus. The sequence continues at coordinate 29,180,157 of OZ012554.1, forward strand.
ATACCTTATTGTAATTGACTAGTAATTTGTAGTAATGGATTTATAATTGCGTTATTTTTTTTATTTTTTTATTACTTATTTGTATTAATGGATTGATAATTGCGTTGTTTTATTTATATTTCACTATTGAATGTTGCATGATATGTTAGAATGATTGACCAATTATAATTTAATTTAATTTAGTTGTAAAAACAGTAATTAATAATAATATAATAAATAACAAATAAGAGTTGATACAATTAATGGCAAAGTAATAATTATAATTTGTAACTCCGTTCGCGATCTGCTAATAATGTTGCAGTGCCCTTGCTGGGTGCATGTACTGATACTGTTTAATGTAACTTACATCTTTACACGTACATGTAAGCAATAAATAAATAAATAAATAAATAAATGATTGACGTTACTATGCGCCTTAAGGTGTAAGATATATATTAACCAGTCCCTCAGTCACTGAGGAGTGCAGGTGAAAGTCGCTTCCACCTTCGGCCTCATCATCACTAATCATTAGATGAGATGAAGGTCAAGAGCTTGCCTTCCCTTCGTATGTAAAAAAATAATGTATACTAATATTATAAAGAGGATAGATTTGTATTTTTGTATGTTTGTATTGAATAGGCTCCGAAAGTACTGGACCGATTTGAAAAATTATTTCACTAGTGGAATGCTAAAATATCACTGAGTAACATATACTGTTTTCGTATGGGAAAATATGGAATTTCCACGGGAAAAACGAACATAACGCGGGCGAAGCTGCGAGCGGAAAGTTAGTTAAGTTACATACTTCTATAAAGTTTCTTAAATTAGTTAATAAATCAAATTGCTGCCTTTATCATGTCAAATTATTACTTCCCAGCGTTCCTACGTTTTAAGAATCTTTCACACAAAAGCATCTGTTGTTGTACTCTAGATGGGGTCAGGCGCAGGACCTCAAAACGCGCTAAGCCCTATTCAAATTTAGTTGGAGATCTGCCAAACGCTGCTTGCCCATTATTTCAGAACTTGTATTCAGACATTGGTAGAGGAATGCATGATATGTACGTAAAATACGATAACACTGACTTACAACTTGGAGTATAAGGACTAAGGTTTACTATCTTAAGTAAAGACAAAAGTATAAAATTCAATAAAAGTTGCACATTATTAGAAGAGTCAGAGCTATGAACCAATTACAGGAGCACTGTCTTAAACTGTCAAATAGGTTTGCACTATAGGTAGTTTTTAACTTCTTATATTTACATGTGGTAGCCGATCAATAGCTTTAAGATGCAAAAAGTTATTTTATTTTACAAAAATTGGTTGTTATCCCAAAACGTGAATAAATAAATCTTAAAAGTCACATAACAAGTAGAAGGTTGTTAACAACTGGAAACTTTTACCGGCAAAGTCTTAAGCAGAACGCATTCTTGGAGAAGCACAACAGTTTACTTTGAAGTTTATAGCCGTGTTGTGTTCATCAGCATAACAGACTGGTATCTCGAGTTGAGGATTAAAATTTTAATCTTTTGTCCAAATAGAGCTAAAGACGGAACCATGTTTTTGCTCGGGACTTTGCTTGCATTGAAACACTTCCAGTTTTAGTTTCATCGTGTTAATTTATCTCAACTACCTATGCTCTATAATATTGTTACGACGGACGCGTAAACATTCGTTCACGCTCCGAGTCGTAGATTTCGTGAATGACGTCATGAAAAGGTTCTCGAACATTCCAGTGAAATCGCGAGACTTTACGAAAGCTTAGGAATGGAGTCGAACATTCTAGAAAGTACTATGAAAGGCGTAGAAGAGCGTCGAATGCTCTAGATAATTCCCGAACCCATTGGAAAGTTCAGCAATCTAATAGAAAAGTATAGTAGGTAAATAGCGAATGTTCTAGAACTTTACGAACCTATGAGAAAAGTTCTAGAAAGAAAACGAGTAGACGTTTCAATAAAAACCATTGATTTACTACCAAACGTAGATAGAGCGCTTCATACAAAAACGCGCTTGAAATCTGTCTCCTAATTGACTATACATTTGTACTCGCTGATATGTACTTGAATATGCACGCCCGAATGAAAATTACCATAAAGAAAGTACCGTAATTATCGAATTCAACCTTATTCTGCATTATTACGGCAACTATTTTAAGTACAAACGTGGGAAGTTACATCATTTCATTCATGCAACGGTTCAGTTTCGATTCGGCTGTAGCTTATTAGCTGAACTGGGCCTCAGAGGCCCAATTCAGCTAATAAGCCACAGCCGAAGGCCACAGATCAAACGACGTTTTAGCAATTGCTACAAGAAAATATCAACTTTATACTCTCAAACATAATGCTTGAAATTACTTATCGCGTTGTCGCTCCAACGCATGAATGAGATAACACATCGTGATACGACGCCCGTGCGAGCGAGACGATTGTGATGTACTGAAACTGACGCGAAGCGAGATGTTTATGATTAAAATAATTGTTTTTGATTGGTTTTTACGTATAAATCAAATATTTGAATACATGATAAGATGTATAATGAGTTTACTCACGCAAAATATGAAATCCCGTCTTTTTTCTGCCGTTTCTGGCTATTGTTACCACAACTTTTGAATGCGCAGTTCGACATGCTTACGTGCCGACAGCTAATCACTCACTATGGAAAGGAACTGCACGAGTCGCGATTGAGCAGTTCTTCACCGGCCCACTTTTCGATCGTTCATGCGTTATCTACCTTTGGTAGTAAATCAATGATAAAAAAATTTAATTATATTAAATAAGCAACGTTGATAGTGGTGTGCCATAGATGGGTGATCAAAAATTTGAAACATGTCGAGCTTCTTCGTGCTTTGAAAAACGCATTGAACAAGACAGTGCATTTTGCGCCTGATCTCTTTTTAATCGTGTCGGCTTATTCCATGTCCACCACAGCTCATATATTATGTCCCCACCGATGATTAGGCCTTAGTCAAACCACGCTGGCCTAGTGCGGATTGGTTGACTTCACATACACCTTTGAATTTCTTCGCAGGTGTATGCAGGTTTCCTCACTATATTTTCCTTCACCGTAGGAGCGTCAGATAAGTGTATAATGAAATTCGAGAAACGAAAAACATATTGGTACATAGCAGGATCGATCGCGGGCCTCCTGATTCTACTCGAGGCACAGTCCAGTAATAATAATAATAATAATGTCCTCCTAACCGATTTTGGTCACGGCGGCCTATCTTCACAGAGACTAGCTATCTGCGCAGGAGATATTATAGTACACAAGTGATTGCGTAAACGCAAGTGCACTCTCTGTTCCTTCACTCGCCTAGTCCGATGGGACGGTTAGCCGACACGACCGGGGCGAGATCAGGCGCAGGACCCACTGTTTAACGTGCCTTCCGAAGCACGGAGGAGCTTGAGATGTTTCTTATTTTGGTCACCCATCCTAGGACTGACCACAGCGAACGTTGCTTAACCTTAGCAATCGTTTGCTGATCGCACGCGCCAATGCGCCACCAACAGTCCAGTACCGAGACCACAGCGCCACCGACGCTAATCGGCTTAATGCCTTCGACGACGGCTTAATGCCACCGAACTATGCAAATGAGGGAACAGTAAACACACAAATGCACTCCATTTGTGTTTTTCGCAAACGGCCCTACCATTTTACATTGCGACTTTTTCCAGTGATACAGTCGCGATGCAGCATCGATACAGTCGCAAATCGTCTACCTTAACACACACGCGCTACTCAAAGAAGCGATACAATCGCGTTGCAGTCGCGATTCAGTAGCTAGCCTCATAAACTGTAGTGATACAATCGCGATGCAAACGCGATACAGCATCGATGTAAACGCGATACAGCGTCGATGTAAACACGATACAGGATCAATACAGACGCACCGACGCCAAACGTTCAGTATTTCCTCGACAGCCACAGCGCGATGAGTTCGCTTGTTTCGTTGTGATTTCAAGAACTTCCCCTCTACCCTCGCGTCTCAATCGATACAAACGTGCGTATGCATCGCTACTCATGCGCGGCTGCTTCGATGCAAACGCGATACAGCTGCGTTACAAATACGTGTTTCCATCGATACAAAAGTGCGTATGAATCGATACAAATACTTGTTGATAACGGGTATCGCGATGCAATCGCTCGACTGACAAACGCGCGTTTGTATCGCTGCAAAAAGTCGCAATGTAAAAGGGCCCTTATTCTTTGTTGGTCAGATTGGTATCTTAATATAAAAGTCTTCAATTCGTGCGTGTAGGGGGGTGTAGGCAACACGCATGAATTGATGACGTTCGTAGCTGAGACAGATTGAAAATTTCAAATTTTGAATGAACTATGTTAACATGGGTAGATTTCGACTTGATAGATTACCAAACACATTGTATAATATTGTATGATCTTAGAGTTATCTCGTATGTAAATATTTATTTATTTGATGCATATACTGAAGGGGTCCCGCAGGATGACCGAAATTCCGTCGAAAGATAAAAAGCATGTTTACTTACCATTAAATAAGCGACTTTACAGGATCGGCACCCACATGACGTTCACCCATGTATAACCCCGGGAACTTTTGCAATTTTGGTCATCGTAAGCTTGGATATTGTGGCCTTTGTGTATAATAATATGGAAAAAATATTTGCGATGCAATGACACGAGAACTTGCATGGGTTGTGTTTTTCAGTAAAAACACGTTCTTTTATTAATTTTTACTTTCAAAATCTTTAAGTATTGCACATACATACACCTTTTATCACATACATATGCAATATGCATGTCATGGTATTAAATCGAGACTATTATGGCTACAGCTTAGGGGCCCGGTCTCGTAATAATCGGTGTTCTAGCAGAATTATCAGAGAAGTAATATTTTTTTAGTTATTAAAAATGCAATGAAGGAAATACATTTTACGTTAATTTAGAGTGTAGGACTTGAAGTTTCCATAACACATTTTACTCTTTACTTAAATGCTATTTTAATGGCTTTTTAAGGCTTTAAACATACCCATATTTACATTCCACGCGTTTAAGAACTCATTCATGCACTCGTCACGTAAAAAATATAACCAAAACATGAAATACATATATTCAGTAAACATATTCTCAAATCTTCTACAATAATCTTTACAGGTTACTTTTTTTCGAAATATTTTAGTTTCCTTATTTAAAGCGGTTTAAATAGTTCTAATTTTATGAATTTTACCACTTTTAAAATATCACTTTTTCTATAAGAAATCATCCTTTAGCTTAATCAAACTTTAACCACTTAGAAACGAGCTATTATTAAGGGAAATAATAAAAAAATGTATTTATAAAATCATATAGGTAAATTTTATACAATCAAAACTTATCGAGAGTTTACGCTGCGAAATCGCAGCAGAACTGAGGGAAATTTCGACGCGTATTTCGATGTGGGTAGTTCATGATAAAAGCAACTGTCAGGACAAGAGCTAGGAAGAGACACTCTGACAGTCATTCTGATTGTGGCAGCCTATCACCTGTCATATAATTAGACACTTTATTATTTCGCAAGTACATCTTTGACTATTTTAAATTTGTTAAGCAAATAATATAGTCGTGAATAATGGAAGCATAGTTATTCAAATATAATGTCACATATGAACTAGGAAACCGTAAATCTATCTGTGTATGTATTCTTCTTCTCTTTTAAATCGCCAACATTACAATAATAGATTATTTACATATAAAATTATGAAAAGAAATGCATGTCCGAGTGGGTACAGTTAATCAAAGCAAATTAATTTATTTGCTTGGGTACAGAAGGTTTCAAATGTTTTATATGTAAGTATTTTTCTCTTCCGTGAACTAGACTAGATCACGGAAGCTAGTTAACTACTGGTTAGGGTAGCTTAGACCTTAAACAAGGTTTCTTGAGTTTTCCATCTCTTTACCGTCACGGTAAACTCCTAGTAGACTGCGACTCTTAGTAGACTCAAACGACATCGACAAGAAATGCAGGGGTGACACATACATTCTAAACCCGTAACCGAACGGATTTAAAAATCATTGCTCGATTTACAAAATGATTAGGTGTGTTAAAAAAACAATAAACCAAAAAGTAAAAACCAAGCAATATTATAGAAAATCCACATAAGAAATTATAAATATTTATTTCTGAACCATCTTTTCACGCTTTGTAACTTGAAATGGAGTCGGTGTTAGCGTAAACAGTTTTCCATCGATGTTCTTTATCAATCTGGCCGAGAAAGTTTGCCCAACTTGAATAAGAGTAGGTACAGAGTTTGCTACAAATCTTTTTTTATTTTCCACAACTGTCACCTGTTCGTATTATAGGAGTCACCCTCAAACTTTAATAGATAGGTGGATTATTTTGAAGCGTGGGTCTTTTTATATCTTTGTCTTTGCATTTTTCTTACAAAATCCTAAATTATATATTGAAAAATAACTAAATTATCTATACAAATAAATAAAATTGAAGTGTCTGTTTGTGATATCAAAATAACAAGTTTTTGCTAAATGGGTATGAATGTATATCGGGTACGAATAACAAAAACACAATTTTAAAAAATTGTGTCTGTCTGTCTGTTTGTTTGTTCCCGCTCCGGAACGGCTGGACCCCGATTTGGACTGGAATTTCACTAATAGATAGCTAATTATATAAGGTATAACATAGGCCACATTTTATCAAGATCTTTAAAAAAATGCCTACAAAAATCTAAATGCTGCCAAAAGTTACTATTCAACACGGACGAAATCGCGGGCACAGCTAGTTACAAATAAAACTTAGACCTCGTGCGAGATTCGAATCTGTTCTGAACGAACTACAACTCTATTAATCTTTTTTTTAATTAAGCCACTTTGTAAACACACATTTTTTCCTTTATTCTTGACCAGTTTTTGCTAAATCTAAAAATAATCATTTATTTTGATTATTTGTAGTAAAATTTTACTATAAAAGCAATTAAGGACACGTGGATTGAGTGACGTTTGCTTATTTTACCGGAGGGAGACTTGGTGCCAGGGTCGTCTGCTTGGGCACTTCCGTCTTACCTACTTCTGCCGCAAAGCAGCAGTGTTTGCATTGCTGTTTTCCGGTTTGAAGGGTGAGATATGGCAGAGAAATTACTGGGTACCGTGACTTTACATCTTATGTTACAAGTAGGTAACGTACACTGTGGTTCTTGTGAGGGTTGCAGATTGGCTGCGAATCTCACAGGAGCCACATGTACTTTAGGTGTGTTTTAGCTGTTATCATTTACTATCAGTTGGGCAGTTTGCTTGTTTGCCAACTTAGTTGTATAAAATAGTTATTTGTTATACATGAGTGCAAAGTTGCTTTAACCGCGTGCTCAACTTTGATGACCGAGCAAGCGAAGGATTTAAAAGAGCACAAGTTGAAAAATCTTTGCATTCGAGTGCAACACGTAAAGTTTCATCCCCCCTCAGTAATAAAACAAAGCAAATTAAAAACAAAAGTATACCAAGGAGGTTCAGAGTACTTCAGAGTCTGAGTTTTTAACAAATTAAAAAAAAGTTGAATAATAAATGGCAGATAAATGATAAATGGCACGGCACCATGAAGATGGAAGTAAATACGTTTAATGATGTTTTGAAATCACATACCTAGTGCACGCGATGTTCTAAATTCAAATTTACTTTAACCTCAAGCGGATAAACCCGGCTTTGGCGGTCAGATATCGAATAGCAAAAATACTCTTTCCGAGATGGGGGAATGAAAAAATATTTACGTAAGAGCTACAAACACTAGCTGTCTCCTTTTTTCATATTATTTTAATGACACTATCCTTTTTAGGTCGTTTGTTGTGTAGTAGTGGAATGCAAAACAAATGACAACGGTGTATTGTGCCACATTGTGCTGTCACTGTGTTGTCTGAAACCTCTCTGAAACACTTTTTTCGGTTGAAGTGTAGTCATATTATGACATAAAGTATCTACTAAAATAATCTATTAAAATATCGTTGTCGGCGATAGTACAGATAATATATTATAATAAATAATAATTGAATTGGACTGCTTGACTACTTTTGACTATTATTGCGTTGGTCAATAAATTTGACAAATGCGAACACACAATCACACAAACATTAATGTACATAACGACGAAATAAGACTAAAATCTTGAGATAATATCTATTTTTGTACATATGACTAAAAATATTTTTTTATAAAATATAATGATTTCAGTTAGTTATTACAAAATACTTACATGTAACTTAGATAAATCACTACGTTATTTGTTAATTGCACGTCACCATAAATAAATCGGAGACGCTGTCGCTTTATTGCGAAACCAATATCCGGTGGCGGCAGGAAATACGGCTGGCTCCATTATTTATATCCAGACTAAAGAGATGTAGGTGTAGGTGGTCCGTAAAAAGGAAGAGTTTCTGGAAACCGCAGTGAAAACTTTTAGTGGATCATTGTGACACGGTCGCTTAGGGTTGCCAACTTTTTCAAATCATATTATAGTATTTTAAACCTCTAAAAATATAGTAGCTGGCAAAAAAAAAACTAAACAAAATTATAGTATGATCAAAATCGGAACATAATTTATAACATCATTATATTCCAATATTCCATATTCAGATTGAACAATACTATAAATTCTGCTTATTTTAAATTTAATTTGGCCCTATTATGCTCATCTCACCAATTGTTTTTCAGTATATGCACAAGTTAATAATAATCTTTACTCAAAAATGCATGTAATGCGGTCATTATTTTGACAACCTTGTTTGAGCAAAGTCGACTTTGCCGTTCTGTTTCAAGGAACGGCCGGCAAAGTTTTGCTGGCCGCTCTAACAGGCCGGCAAAACATTGCCGGCCGCTATTTTGACGTTTCAACGTTTTAAAAAATCAAATACAAAAAGATTTTATTTAAAACACAGCTGTTTGTATGTATAGAGATAGATACAAAATAAATGAAGTAATAAATGAAGAAATAATACAGCAGTCAAACACCGCATTAGAATTATCGCAAACTATTAGTAATATCAAGCCGGGAAAGTCGGTGTTAAATTTTAATAACTGTACTTTTCATATTTGTCATTATTTCTAGTTAATTACTATATTTTTTTATTTAATTACTTGCTGGTTTTATTTAGATTAGGTACTTGCATTTTTGAGTAAAGCACTATACAAGCCTTGGCCTACAATGACTGCTTCGCTGGTCACGCTATGATTGCCTCGAGCTAGCCTAGCTACACTCTAGGCCTTCCAGCATGACCATCATTGCAGCCCTTGCTGTCCTCACTGTAAAGGCCTCGGTCTACGGTCTCGGATTTATCTCAGCTCGTCCGTCAAGTGCTGTACGCTGACCGCGCTGTGTCAGCCTGGAGCTGCGCTACGCTGCGCTGTCGGCCATCACCAGCGCAACCAGCATAGTAGTCATTATAGACCGCGGCAGTAATGTACTATTAAAATATTATGCAATTCTGATTCCATTCTCTTTTGACTCAATTTGAAATAGATAATTAGAAAATATAGTAGTTTCACCCACTATATTTTTTGGAAATATAGTATTTGTCCAACAAATATATCAAGATACTATATGTATTATATAGTAGAGTTGGCAACCCTACGGTCGTCATAGAAAAATTAGCTCCTAGTGCAGTGGCTTCTAGGAGGTGTGTGCTGGCTAGAAATATGAAATATAAGCCTAGATTGGAGATGTGTGCCGAGAGTGGACGAACATGTATGCCTAAATTAGAAAAGTGTCCCTGAAGCGAAGATATGTGCCTAGAGCGGAGAAGTGTGCCTAAACTGCACATGTATATCTAGAGTGCAAATGTGTGTTATGGGCGGAGACGTGTGCCTGGAGCAAACATGTGTGCCTAGAACAGACATGTGTGCCTAGAGAGGAGATGTATGCCTAGAACGTGTACAATGTGGCTAGATCGGGGTTTTTTGTGTGCTTAGAGCGAAAACTTCTGCCAAGTTGATGACGTGTGCCTAGATCGTAGATGTATCTCCGCTTCGTATCGCCACCCAGCTCAATCTCGGCTAAGCGCATCCTCTCTTTGATCGTACCCTAATAATATGATTAATCACACTCAGTGGTCTTCACCGAAGCTGAGAGAAGACGAGACGTGTGATTAAAAAAAAATCTATTGATTATTTAGGCGCAATTCTCTACCTTAGTGAAGTATGGGCCGCATTGCACTTGAAAGACCCTCAATAGACAATTCTTATCTGGGGTCGCATCAGCTTAGTAGAGGCCACTTAAAGGTTCTTAGTAGAGTCCTAACAGGTCACTGCAAAGTGAACAATTATCTCCCACGTTAGGATGATAGACAGTTTTAACATTTTACGTGATTGTTATGTTCTCATCCTAGAACTAGAAGCCGAGCTTTAGGTCGTCAAAATTTATGACGAGAAGGCTTTATCACCAAAATTTTTTTGCCTACTTAGCCGCCGCGTTCTTATTCGGACACTTTTAAGATAAAGAGTCAGCCACAGTAGATCTGCACAAGTTGCAGTGCCGCAGAGATCGCCCTTTTTGCTGTTAGTCCCTTCTTCAAACAGATACATACGGTCTCAAATAAAATAAATCTTGGTTCAAATCTTATACTGTTTCACTTTAATTAGGGTAGATACAGACAGCGTCAAGTTAAAGCCAAAATTTACTATTGACCAAGTTTTGTTGTAAGACTGTCAGTGCCATTGATGAAGGATGCTATTCATTTATTATTTTCATACAAAAATATAATAAGCGTGAACATAGTGTTTGCAATACCGCTCTTACTGTACTATGACATGAATCGCATTTAGGGCAAGCAGGATTGCTTACTTCACACACATGACAGTAAGAGATTAAAGCCAAAATCAAAATATAATATACATTTTGTCATGTGAACACATAATTATTCTGCTGAATATTCGTATTCAGGACTTGGTGGTCTTATAAATAATGTGTAATGTAACGATTGTCCGCCAATTAAAATAAAATAATGAATAAATTAATGTATTTCAAATTGAATTCGATTATTATTTTTTGATTCGATTTATGAATCCTATGAAATAAGAATTGAAATCGGCTTAGAAATACATTAGATACAAGCATTTTAAGTTGTTAATTTGGAAGTGATTAGACAGGGAGATACGACATCAACCGTGACGTCATTGTTGAGTACGGCCATATAAACTCCATGTAAATTGTCGTTTTGCTAGAAAGAGATGGAGAAAAATCTTTAATACCTTATATCTTGGTTGTTTTTATAGTTATTCGATAACCAATATTTTCTTTCTGTTTATTATATACATGAGCTTCTATTAAAGTAAAAAAAATATTCATCCTAATAGCCTAATAGGCTAGATGAATAAAAAATTTTATGTTGCCTTGAAATGAAGAATTTTTTTATTATTATTATAATCACTTATGCACGTCAAAGAAGCTACGCCAATGATTCGCAAATCTACGGCGGAAGACCTTGTACTGAAACGAACCAGCGAGAAAACCAGCAAGGGCTATTTTTTCTCCCTGTATTGTTACAGAGAAGCTGACCTCAAAGCAAAAGTTTAAGCTTAACTTCCATTACAAGATTAGATGTGTCAGTTCTCTTCTTACTGTGTCGTTACTAAATACAACAATATTTGTTTACATTTTTTTGTTAATATTGAAAACGGGCATTAGAGAAAATGTTGTTCGTAAATTATAAATAGCCCGCACGGCTCTTTTTTGAAGTACAAAAATAGTTACATACTTGCGGCTGATCCCTACAGAAGTAGCCCATACGACAAGATACTGTGAGAATAATTAAAGTAAATCAATCTTGCCGTTTCAACATCAGTAAGTTGTCTTATATTTTACAGCATGTGTCACAGAACTAAGTCTGTTTGCCAAAGCACTCTGTCTGTCTGTTTCCCACTGTAAACTCGAATCTAGTGTTATACCCAATTTTTTAAAATCGACGAATTTAACTATATGATCATCCATTTCTACAGTATTATCCATTTTCCTTACATTTGGCAATAAAGACTTAAAACATTTAGTTTTACTTGAGTTTAGTGATAAATTATTAATACTTTAGAGAGAGTACTATATTTACAACGTCAGTATTTCCGTTTCCTCTGTCACCTTTAAATATTAAGAAGTATCATCTGCAAATAGTATTGTATCGCACGGATTATTGGTGAAATGTTCTCGTATTATAGTAGTCCAACCAGGTTTCGATAAAAGAAAATAAAACTGTTTTCGAAAAATTTGGTTTCAAATCATTAGTTTCGAAAGTGGCCGAAGCCTACTTATCCTTTAATAAAAGAAAACACAGTCGTATATCATTAACATTATCGAAATATATTAAAAATCTAAGGAATCTAATCTATATTAGGAATCGAAATATATTATGACAGGATTTTCATATTAAGCCCTGGGGGGTATATTATGTTCTAATTGAATGAAGCCCGCAAGTTGTTAATATCAAATTCATACCTTTCCTAATCCAACACGATCTCTGTATTATTTAATATACTTAAATTGTATTTTAGACCCCGCTCTTAACTATGTTTATTGAATATTTATCAAAAAAGAATTTTTATACATATGTCAATCATACCCTTACATGAATTCTACAAAAAGATGCTAAGTTTGGCCTTTTTATTGTGCTTATTAGTAGCAGTAGTAGAGTACTCACAACCAACAAATATCACCCTCTGTACCTATGTTTATAGATGAATAAATGATTACTATTATGAAAAAAAAACGCGATACTGGAACAAACGCGTATATGCTCTATCTGTCGCTGTAAAAAGTCGCAATGTGGAAATTAGGGGTCTTACGAAGATTGGACCTCTAATTGCGAGCCTGTGCTTCGTCCACGGGCTGCTTGGCTGCGATTGAATTTAATGATTAGTAAAACTTAAGATATTTTTGATGTTAAAAGAATACCTACTGTATTTCATCTACACTGGTCTGAGGTTGCATAGTCATCAATCACCCGGATTGAACACGCCCTTATGTGAAACCTGAGAAGCCGTGATAAAAACTTTATTCGCCATGGAGATACCAGGAAACGGAAAACTCGTACATTTTTTGTTACACGTAAAGGTTGTTCTGTGTTGATGTTTTATCTAATAAGACACTGGGGTTTCTTCCGGCAAAACATTTTCTTTAACAAAAAAATAAATACATTAAACTTATTAACCGACTTCAAATTTTTTTTTCAATTCGTTGATTTTTTATGTATGTTGTTTTACGTATGTTTTTATGTATATTTTTTATATATGATTTGGAAAATTATTTTTTTCTAAAAGGTGGTCCCTTGGTCATCAGAATCCGATGATGGGATCCCAGGGTAATTGAGGGAAACCCATTAAAATTTATAGGTACGTCCAAAGTATTTTTTGTTTTTACCGAAGCTATTCAGGTATTTGCGAGCTGATGATGGAAAGATCCTTAACTTTTAGGAGTTGGAGGTTAGGTTTTTAAATACAATAGGCACATATTGACCCTTAGTTGTATTCTTTTATACTTCGTTGAGCTGGCATTAATTTTTTTTTATAAAAAATGAAACTAACTTGAAACCATTAAAAGTCGAATATAATATGAGAATACACACACGGAAAAAAAAATCTTGTAGAGTTTACAAGAACAACAACTAGAAGAACTAGACTTTCTTATTGTTAACGACACAGCAAGAATTTTGTGTTGGATTTACTATAACTAGAATTGAACAGAATTTTTCGTCATTCCAACTTATTCATTCAGTAAAATATAAAAGTGCTTGAGTTGTCATTAATAGCTAATTTAGTATTTTGTATTGAATAAAAGTTCTCAATACTTTCTACAAAGTATACTTTACTAGAATATTAAGTAACTGCAACAACACGAGGGTTAGGGTTTAACAACACATAAAATACTACGCTATGATTACTTGCCATTTCATTTTCAGAACTGAAAATTCTCGTAATGCACACATATTGGTTTTGTCACTATAAACAGTTCAATTGCTATAGTAACTATACACACTGTTATGATAACTGTATATTAGAGTTACGTCTACTAAATCTTGTATTGTAACCTCTACTCGAGCGGTCTTGCAAGTGTTATATTATTTAGCCAATAGTAATTTACTGTAATCACACACTTTTCACAATAAAATTAGTACTTATTATGTTGTTGTCTGATGTGGTTGCATTTTTTGAGGAAGGTAAAACATACACACCTATAGCTATTGTATAAGGCAACCGCATCACACAAGAACACAGTAAACACTTACTATATTGTGAAAAGTATGTGATTACAGTAAATAACTATAGACTAAATAATACAACACTTACAACATTGGGATTTTTAGGAGAATAAATGAATGCTTAAATAAATTTTGATAATCACATCTATTTTATCACTTGTGTTACAAACCATATTATTAAAACAGTAATAATACATATTTAACAGTTATTACAAACTTGGTTGTAAAGTCTTGATGAAAAATAATATTTAAGCACTATCAACTTTATTATGTAATAATGACAAAAAGTAAGTGTTACTATCTCAATAGTGTTACTTCAACATTGTGTCTTTATCACTATAAAAATAACATATTTACTGTTTCCATCAACATGAAAGATAAATTATAGGTTTATTACATGTAACCTTTTATATTTACATAATAATTAGTATTACTTTTATTACAATTTCAACTAAAATTTTAATCTATAAAAAAATAACTAAAGAAAGTTCCAGTCAAATAAACTATTCAAAAATAATAATGCTCTTCTTGGCTAAATATACAGATTCGATTAAACTAGATTATAGATAATAATAATATATTTGCTTCATTAATAACCCCAGTAATTATCACATTGGGAATATAATTTGCTCCGTTAACTCTAATACAATTAAAATTTCTAGTGTAATGTTGAACTATTTAGAAATTGCATTTTTCAGTGAATTCTCATTAATATCTTTTATTCCACCAAATTCTGAAAACTTAGTAAGTCTGTTATACAAATAAATTTATATTGCTTCTCATTTTTGCATATAATTAAGGGGTTAACACCATGTGGCTATACAGTTAATATAGTGAATTAATAAGTACTTTTTCTAATAAAAAAATTATTTAAGATGTTACTATGTCTTAGATTTTTCTTAACAATATGTAAGTATACCACATTTGATATACCACATTTGATCATCTCTGGTCATGGCCATTGTCCCGTTTGGTTTATTCTCTTGTTCTTGTTTATTATTGCAGTCAAAATTTCCCCCACACTTTTATTTGCCACACTCAAAAAATATCCAGGTTTTTTTTCAATTTTGCTCGGACCCCCACTGGATGGATTAATTATTAGGTCTTCAAAGGAAATAGGCTTCCAGCATTTCAGCATTACTTAACTTTATTGGCTGAAAATAAAAAAAATATGTGATTTTAGCAATAATGTATGTAGTACCTGCTGTACCTGCCATACCACTATTTGCAGCTAATAAGTAGGCATGCATCTTACAAGTCTGTATTTATAAATTTTAAATTAAAACTCTCTTTATGGTGTATGAAGGCATCATGAGAAAACTGGCAACTTACAAGTTCGAACGAGTCTGGACTCATACAAGTTTGAAGACTTATGTTATCTCCAATGATTTTTCACATACTGGACAGGAAATTTAATTTTATTTAGAGGAACTTGATGGCGAAGTGGTGTGTACACTCGGCGTAACGTTTGCCGTGGCCAGGACCCGTGTAGGTGATTGGTGTGCTTTTACTTTGGACTTGCTGAAGAATGCGGTGGGCAAACAGATCTTGGTTTCTTCTAAAAACAATAATATCTAAATGGTCATTTTTGTAAACTGAGCGTATTGTGATGCACATAGTTTAATGAAATATCAAAATGAGCTTACCTCGAAATGAAATACACATAATATTATATCTTTTTCTAGTTCCCACTGAACAAGTAACTAACACATATCTTCATCCATATAAAATGTTAATTCTTTATACTTATTTACAGTTCTTATAGTTTTGAACACCTTAGCACCACACACACAGTTTTAAAAGAACGAGTGGAATAACTGCAATGATGCGGCTAGTTTGACATTTGTAACAAAAGTTTCGTTTCTTCTGCAAAGCGCGTAGTTTGTGTTACGTTTTAATAAGCAATCACAGCAAGATAATTCTTGTTGAAATAACTAATTGATAAAATTGTAACATATTCATATTATTAAAACTGTATAATCAATATTAGTTACTAGACTAGTTATTGTTATCCATACCAGTTACTATATTGTTATAGTTACGTTATTGGTAAAGTGCTACAAACGATAAAGTTGTACTCAAAACCGAGTATTTAGTCTCAAAAACAAGTTTTAATGTATTTAGTACTTAACAATATATCGTTAGGAGCACCATAACTTTTAATGTAATTAAAACATATTATTCCGGTAAACTTTACACAGTGACTTGTAATGATACCGATCAAGAATTGTGGTAGTTAACATAAGCATTCTTGTAGGATTATATTAAGTACACCTTACAAAATAAAATGTAGAGAAAACTGAATGGTAGTAATATGAACCAGAATATTGTATTAAACACTATTGTTCACGCTCGAGGAAGAGCGAGTGGCGGCACTGCATTCTAGTCTGTGCAGTGACAGCTTTTTTGGCGGCCGGCCGCATGCGATATGTCAGTTGAGTCGAGTCGAAATGTCATATTTTGTGGTTAGGATGATGTCCGGGCATCCATAAAATATAATACACAATATTCAAGCAAATAGTGATTTGCGCGGCGCACCTAATATCGGGGTGCGAAAGCCCGCTTTGTGTTTGTGTGTCAAAATCGCGAGTGTGAGTCGTGGTGGCCTATTAGGCATTTGTAGTGCTCCGGTCTCCACCGGTGGATCCACTGCAGATCTTCAGGAGCCGCGACTTCCTTCGAGCTAGCTCAGGAAGTCCACCGGCTACGGAGGAGACGGAAGGAGACAATTGGAGCCAAGGTAAGTAATACCAGCTTTCTATGAGTTGGTAGTCAAATAAAATTCAGCAATACAAGTCGGTGAAACGCCGACGTGGTGGAGTCTACTTGGGGCACCACCATCTCTTGGTAGCAGAGCGTGGTTCTTAGATTTGAGTATTTCATTAGTATTGTACAATTAATATTGTAATCTTGTTGGTTGTCCAAACGGGCAATACATATTAATTGGTTTTGATTGCTGATTTTAAACCGACTACCAGCTCATTTGTGGACCGATCTCCTTAACTAATTGTCATTGTATATGAAAAATTGAGGTTAAATGTCTTTTGTTGTTCTAGTTAAGTTCTAGCATTTACCTATATTTAAATTTTGGTTTGTTTTTTCATATCTTTGTTTTGCCCTTGACTATTTTGTTTGTTAAGTTGTAAACTTATACTTGAATTTAATTTGTGTAAAAGATTTTGCTGCTAAATGACTTTGCTGTTGTTGTAATACACTATTTTGCTGTGTTAAGTTTTAGCATTTACATTTGATTTTGTTTTGTTTGCCTTTGAATATTGTGTTTGTTAAGTTATTGACTTAATGCTTGAATTTAATTTGTTTGAAAAATTCTGTTGTTAAATGCCTTTGTTGTTCTAGTTAAGTTCTAGCATTTACACTTGATTTTGGTTTGTTTATATATTTTGTTCTGCCTTTGAAGTTCCTCCCGATCTGTTTTATTGTCTGCGGTTGTCGGTCTGTTTGTCCGTGTATTATTATAGTGTTTATTAATTTTGGTGCAAAATGGTCCCGCCAGTTAGCCCGCTTAGTGGTGCCCGCGCGGGTGCACAAAAGATTTTGAGATGGTTTGCTAGTGCCGTCGCTTTGGTAGACCGACCAGACCGAGAACAGGCCTTGTTAATTCGGCATGAGGGAGTACCGGCTCGCTTGAAGGAATTGGAGCAGCTTTTCGTTGCTCATCAACAATATCTGCTCGACCACCCAGCCGAGGGTGCCGCTGAGTTGCGGGCAGTCGACCAATTTAATGCCGATTATGATCAGTGTTTTGAACAGGCGGATGTGATTATAAACAAGGCTCAGGCAATCCTATCCGTCCGGAGGGGTGAGTCGTGCACGCCCGGGGAGGTCAAGCCTACCCCGGCCGGCTTGCTGGGCAGACTGCCCACTTTAGACATCCCAACCTTTGATGGGAACTTGGCTTCTTGGATGGGGTTCATTAACCTCTTTGATAGCCTGGTTCACTCGAGGGACGACCTGTTCCCTAGCCAGAAATTGGCCTATTTGCTCTCTGCCTTACGGGGAGAGGCTGGTGTACTTGTCCAGCATCTACCTGTCAATGATGACAGTTATGATATTGCAAGGGCGTTGTTGACCGCCCGGTATCAGAATGTTCGCTTGCTAGCGGACACACATGTGGCTGCCATTTTACGGCTGCCACGAGTATCGCGGGTCTCCTCATTGAGGAAGGAGATTTTGAACCCACTGCTGAGCGCTATTAACGCGCTCAAACGACTTGATCTACCGGTGGACCAGTGGTCCTTTATTTTGCTCCACCTCATCCTCGATAAGCTTCCCATGGAGATGAAGGGGCGCTTTGAACAAAGGTATGGGGGCAATAGTGCCTCGTACCTCCCCCCCTTCTCGGATCTCCTCAGATTTTTGGAGGATGAGTGTCGGATGACCGACCACTTGGATCTGGTTCCTATACCGGGACCGAGTACAGGCCGCTTTGAGGCGACCCGGGCAGCGCCACGGAGAGAGCGCCGCCCGCACAAGCAGTATACTGCAGTGCGGCAGAACTCTCCACACGGGGAGAGGCCGAGGCCTTGCAAGTGTTGCAAGCGGGATGGCCATCGTTTGCCGGCCTGTCCCAAATTTGTTGGCCTACGCACCGAGGGGCGTAGGAATATGGCCAAGCAGCGGAATTGGTGCTACCGCTGCCTGGGGGCCCATATGGCATCGGCTTGCCCCCACCCACGAGATTGCCACTGTTGTGGAGGGGCCCATCACCCCCTTTTGTGCTTCAACAATAGAGACACTCGTGAGGTGGTGAGAGAGAGGGACTCGCACACGGGCGGGGGCCCTCCTAGGTCACCCACCTCTCCGAGGAGATCGGAGGGGCGTGCCACCCCTCCGCGGAGATTGGACAGGCGCCCCCCCTCCAGTGAGAGGATTGGGCGCCCCACCCCCCCTACGGGCGGGGGGGATCGACGCGCCGCTTATGAGGCGCCACCGCGGGATTGGGCCGCGGTTATTAGGGAGCCACGTCGGGAGACAATACGCTTCTCTCCCCCTCTGATGGAGAGACCCCGGTTGTCACGGGCTCCCCCAACTTTCGCCCATCATGGGCACCGCCCGGCCCCCCGATGCAGCTTTGGTCGGGGTGTGTACGTGCCGGATTGGGACCCGCTCGAGCGCCTTGAGCGCCCTATTCCTCCGCCGCGCACGCATTTTTCTTCGGACCCCCCTTCCCCCCCGTTGCGGGGAATGCGGGAGGATTTTCACTAAACCAACTGTCGGCTGCAACCCCCCCACAGGAGCAGGTGCTGTTACCAACAGCCTCCGTACAGGTGTGGGGCCCGAGGGGCACCTTTGTTTTAGTTCGCGCCCTTTTGGATACGGGAGCTCAGGGTTGCATTGCCTCCAGCTGGCTGGTCCGGCAGTTGAGTTTGAACACATCTCCATACCTTGAATCGGTACGAGGAATCGGAGACCTGCGGATCCCGGATCCGATCGGTCAGGTTTTGTTCTCCTTCTCCCCCCACTTCTCTTCAGCGCCCAAAATTGGCGCTACCGCGATTGTTTATGAGAAGGTTGTTGGTCAGCTTCCGCAACAGCACGTTTCGCGCGCTGTCGTTGATGCGACATCAGGATTGACCTTGGCTGACCCTTCCTTCCACCGAACCGGTCCGATTCACTTATTGCTCGGTGCCGATGTTCTAGGCCGCGTGTATTGTGGGAAGAGGAGAGAGTTACAGAAGGGTGGGCTGGTAGCCTTATCTACATCGCTTGGGTTTGTAGTGATGGGACCAGTTAGGCATAACCCACCATCTCCATCGGTGGACAGTTACATAACTGTTAGCTCCACCTTATCGGATGTCCTTCAACGGTTTTGGGAGGTGGAAGAGCCACCTACCGTGAAGCGAGTGAACCCCTTAGACGAGGAGTGTGAGTTGTTCTACCAGAACAATACAGGTCGCCTTCACTCGGGACGGCTGATCACTCGTTTGCCCTTTTTGTCAGTTCGCCCCTCACTTGGCAGCTCCCGGCCGTTGGCCGAGAAGCGGCTGCTGTCCATGGAGCGTCGTATGAGTAGGAACTCCGACCTCAAACAGAAGTATGTCGACTTCATGCGAGAATATGAGCAACTGGGGCACATGTCGGTCTCGCGACTGGACTGGCGAAACGAGGAACATAATTTTCTTCCTCACCACGCGGTTTTGAAACCTTCCACCGGGAAGATACGCGTTGTTTTTGATGGGTCAGCTCCTACGTCTACCGGAGTTTCGCTGAATCAATGTCTGCATGCTGGACCGAAGTTGCACCACGAGGTGGGTGATGTATTGACCAACTTCCGTCGCCATGCCGTCGTCTTTGTGACCGATATCCGGATGATGTTTCGGCAGACTGTGATTCACCCGGACGATAGACGATATCAGCTCATATTATGGAGGGAGGATCCCAGGGATCCCATGCTGGTCTACGAGCTGAACACCAATACATACGGTTTGCGTTCGAGCCCCTTTGTGGCAATTCGCTCACTTGTGGAACTCGCTGAACGTGAACGATTACGATACCCTCGCGCATCCTTGGTTCTCAAGGAGGATGCATTTGTTGATGATATTTGTACGGGCTCCTCTAGTGTCGAGGAAGCCTTGATTTTGCGAGATGAACTAATTGCTCTTCTCGGGGCTGGTGGTTATGAACTGAGGAAGTGGATGTCCAACTCACCTCAGCTTTTGTGTGACTTGCCAGACGACCACCAGCAGGAGCCTCATATTTTTGAGAATGCCAACACTCCAGATTTACTGTCTGTTTTGGGAGTGCAATACAGACCTGTCCAGGACACGTTCACCTATCGATTGGAGCTGCCAAGCCCCAAGGTCTGGACGAAACGGTTGGTTTTGTCTACAGTAGCTCGTACCTTTGACCCAAATGGCTGGATTAGTCCCGTAGTGTTTTGGATGAAGTGCTTCCTACAGGAACTTTGGTCAGCTGAAGTGTCGTGGGATGAGCCCCTCTCGGGCCGTTTGCTGCGAGATTGGGAGTCCTTCATGTCGTCTCTCCCCGACATTAACCGTGTTAGTATCCCTAGACATATACTGCCTAAGGGACGGTTTACGGCCAGCCTTCATGGCTTTTGTGACGCGTCTGAGAGTGGATACGCAGCCGTCGTATATATCCGGACGGTCGATGATAGAGGAGCTGTTAAGCTCCACTTGCTAATTGCTAAGAGTAAGGTTGCTCCACTTCGGACTCGATTAACGATTCCGAAGTTAGAATTGTCTGGAGCTACTCTTCTGGTTCGGTTGATGAACCACGTTGTTGACACCCTGGGACGTAGTGTGGACTTTGAGTCGCTCTTTGCTTGGTCCGACAGTCAGGTTGTCCTGTGTTGGATTAAGAACTCCGTCCACTCCCTGGAAGTATTTGTGGCCAATCGGGTATCCCAAATACAGGCCTCGAAGGCCACGTTGATTTGGCGCCACGTGCCAGGTGAAATAAACCCTGCTGACTGTGCATCACGTGGCAGCGAAGCCCCTCAGCTTATTGACCACACTCTGTGGTGGGGTCCCGACTGGTTGTTACAACCGTCTTGGCCTTCCACACCAGCTGTGGTGAAGGTACCAAATCCGGGCTTGCGTGTTCACGCTGTCGAGACTATGGCGGCTCCAGAGCGGGAATTTTTATTAGACCGCTACAGTTCTCTGGACAAGTTGCTCGGCGTGACCGCTTGGATAAGAAGATTTATACGAAATTGTCGACGGCCTCAGGACAAAGATTTGTGTCCGGTCCTCTCACCGCAGGAGCGCCAAGATGCTCTTCTGCATTGGGTGCGTATGACCCAGTCTAGAGCGTTTGAACCGGAACTTAAGATTTTCCGTACCGGGACGTCCAAATTGAAGGGACCCTTGGTGCGTTTGACTCCCTTTCTGGATGATAAAGGATTGTTGCGTGTAGGAGGCCGATTGAGGCACGCTAACTTGCCTTATAGATCACGTCATCCCCTGTTGCTCCCCAAGGACGGACCATTGGTGCGATTGTTGATCATTGATCGCCATGTGAAGAATGCTCATGCCGGATGTAATGCATTGACCGCGCTCCTCCAACGGGAGTTTTGGATTTTGTCAGCGCGAAGAATAATCCGATCTGTTATCTTTCGATGTCTGCCCTGCTATCGTTTACGCCCCGAGACGATGCAGCCCCAAATGGGTGATTTGCCTGCTGATCGTGTGAATGAATCGATGACCTTCTTAGGAGTTGGAACTGATTTTGCGGGACCATTCACTATAAAAACGTCGCGACTCCGTAATGCTAAGACTGAAAAGGCTTACTTGTGTGTGTTTGTTTGTTTGGCCACTAAAGCCGTTCATTTGGAGGTGGTGAGTGCGCTCACCATGGACGCTTTCTTAGCAGCGTTAGGCAGATTTGTCTCCCGCCGGGGACTGCCTTCTCTAATTCGGTCCGATTGTGGGACGAACTTCAAGGGCACTGATAGACATATAAGAGAAGTTTGTGAATTTTTAGATAAAAATAATATTGAGATCGGATCCACACTCTCCCGTAGGGGGGTAACATGGCGATACTCCCCGCCGTCTTGCCCTCACTGGGGAGGGATTTTTGAATCTGTTGTAAAGGCCGCCAAGACTCACCTTCGCCGCGTTATTGGGGAGACTATTCTCACGTTTGAGGAACTCGCGACGGTGTTTCATAAGATTGAGGCGGTTCTCAACTCGCGTCCGTTATGTCCGTTGTCTACCGACGCGAACGATTTGCAGGCCCTCACGCCGGGCCATTTCTTGATAGGCAGACCACTTAACGCCCTGCCCGAGTATCCTTATAGAGATATCAATCCCGGACGCCTTTCGCGGTTTGAGTTGCTCCAGCAGCTTACCCAGAGCTTCTGGCGCCGCTGGCACCTTGAATATTTACACATTTTGCAACAGCGCGTTAAGTGGTCAGATAAGACAAACCCACCGAGGGTTGGAGACCTCGTGTTAGTGAAGGACCCAAACCTGCCACCCTTACGTTGGCGTCGCGGACGCATTGTCCAACTTACTCTAGGGTCTGATGGTGTGCCCAGGTTTGCCGAGGTCCTAGTTGGGGATTCTGTTTTGAAGCGCGCGGTCGCCACTCTTTCTCGCCTCCCCTTAGACTGATTTGGCGGACAGTCCGGGACTGTCCGGAGCGGGGGGATGTTCACGCTCGAGGAAGAGCGAGTGGCGGCACTGCATTCTAGTCTGTGCAGTGACAGCTTTTTTGGCGGCCGGCCGCATGCGATATGTCAGTTGAGTCGAGTCGAAATGTCATATTTTGTGGTTAGGATGATGTCCGGGCATCCATAAAATATAATACACAATATTCAAGCAAATAGTGATTTGCGCGGCGCACCTAATATCGGGGTGCGAAAGCCCGCTTTGTGTTTGTGTGTCAAAATCGCGAGTGTGAGTCGTGGTGGCCTATTAGGCATTTGTAGTGCTCCGGTCTCCACCGGTGGATCCACTGCAGATCTTCAGGAGCCGCGACTTCCTTCGAGCTAGCTCAGGAAGTCCACCGGCTACGGAGGAGACGGAAGGAGACAATTGGAGCCAAGGTAAGTAATACCAGCTTTCTATGAGTTGGTAGTCAAATAAAATTCAGCAATACAAGTCGGTGAAACGCCGACGTGGTGGAGTCTACTTGGGGCACCACCACTATATTTATGTTAAAATAACTAAAAATCTTGTAATTTTTTTTTTACTATACATTTCTTGTAATTTATTTTTCTCCGTGCATTTTTAGGTATATTGAATTCGGTGCAAATCGATGATCTCCTAGAAAGTGTTATACTTAGCACCTACTACAAAATAAAAATCTTATGTTGTCTATATTCTTATATTATTTTTGAGTTTTAAGTGGTTGGTTTTATTTTTTGTAATTTTAATTTGTAAAATATTTACTATGCTTTTTTAATTATCTAAAATACTTGAAAACATCAACATCAACAACAATACATGTATCTAGACTTTTTTTAAGTTTAACAAAAAGGGACACAATATAAGAATTATGTTATGAATTCTGCTTTTCTTAATATTTAAATATGATGTTAGTGTGAATTGAAATCATCATCAGCATTGTTTAGCCGACATAGCAGATATACTCGTAGCATCACATCCAGCGGCTGGATTCAAGATTCAATTGAAAGAGTTCTAACATTTAAAAAATATTTACGACCTATTATACATGAAAATGCAAACTTACTTAGGTAAGCGTATAATAATTTATTTGTTAATATCACATCCGAGTAAGCATTTATTACCTATTTAATATCATCATGATACACCGATATTTGTTATTTCTTTAATACAAATTATTTTTGCCGACTCACCTATAAATGATTTTCGCTTAATTCGATTCCCTTTGCCCTCGCGATCCAATACAAACCTCACGTCCAATTTCACAACATTATATTTCAATACAACGCCTTTTATCCTATTTTAAGGAAATATATCACGTCTTTCCTTAGGGAAACCGTTTTATCTGTTAAAGATAAAAATTCTCGTCATAATGTGGAATATCATTTGTCATTCCTTTCTCTTCCCGTACGTGAGTGAGAGACGGAATAATGTTTTGAGTGCTAGTAGCGTTTTATGAGCGTGTTTACTTTGCACGAAGATTACTCATTTTTGTATTCTAAGAACTTTCAAATTTGTTTTGTTATACGATAAAGGTCGAATTTTGTTTGTATCTGCCATATGTGCTATTTTTGAATCATTCGTTTCAAAAATAGGACCATAATTTCATTTATTATTTGCAGAATATGTCGTACACAAGTTGATAAGTACGTATATAGATTTTTCCAGCACATTCTGTCGAATATTTCGACGCGCAAATTTTATATGTATACATTGTTGTTGTTAACATACACAAAACATGGTAGATACGACCAAAATTCGTTCTGTTAGCGCTATATTCGACGCACTTGTCGAAACATGGCGTCGAGCGTTGTTGGCGCACAGTTCCTTTTCGTTTCGTCTTCGCCGAAAATCGATAAAATATCGATCGATATAATATCTCGATTTTATTAAATAAAATGTAAATCGATTTAAAAATAGGGTCCACGGGCACTGTACAAGTTTCCATAGAAAATTTATGCAGTCAATATCGACTCCTAAACTCATGAAACTTCACGGCAGAGCTACAGTCGATACAAAAGTTTAGTTTCGTTTGTACTAACTTACAAATAACATATCGCTCTATCCAATTAGTCGCTTTTTAAATAACTCCAAGGCACAATAACTCCAAAGAGGATTTCATTCGAGCTGTACACATCTTGTAACTCATGAATTCCTTTCATCGATGTAAAAAAATAGGTACTCATACACTGATCGAACGCTACTTTCACATGGTGGCTCAGAATTGCATACTTTGCCTTTCAACGCGCTATGAATGCGATACTAATTGGATCGCCGGGTAAAGTAGGCCATTTCAAGGATACACCCTTTTCTGAATAGTTCGCGGCGTATTTCTTGTTCCAAGAAATTATTAGGAAAAGTTCGACAAGATCGACAATACCTTTTGTTATGCGCATATGAAAAACAAACATTTCCTTTTTATTAATCACAAAGGAATGAAATATGATACTGCAGACTGAAATGAATTTGAATTGATAATGTATTAAATAACATTGTGGCTAAATTGGGATTTTTTTTATTGCAATTAAGTGGGCATACAAGCAAACTGCCCATCTGATGGTAAGTAGTAACAGCCACCTAATAATACATGTGGCTCCTGTGAGATTCGCAGCAAAACTGCAACCCCCACGAGAATCACAGTGTATGTTGCCAACTTGTGACTTAAGATGTAAAGTCACGGTACCCAGTCATTTCAATACCATATCTTACCCTTCAAACCGGAACACAGCAATGCAAGCGCTGCTGCTTTGCGGTAGAAATAGGTAAGACGGATGTACGACTCTGGTACAGAGTCTCCCTCCGGTGATATGATATTTTGATACTTGTAGGTCGTAATCGTTATCCAATTCATCATCACTTTAACCCTCTTGCATTTCACGCTGGACATGGGTCTCTTCTCAGACGAGAAGGACTCTGGAGGGTTTGCTTCGAGTATTCCATCTCTTCACAGAAGTATTATGGCTAATAATAATTCCCTTAGTCGGCCCTTATAGTATCCATGGGAAGAGAGAGGTGTGGAGACAAGTATTCTAAAGCCAATCACGCACAGTGTTTTGCAAGTATGAATGACGACTTCTATCATAGCAGTCACTAAAACATATTTGAGCGCTAAGGGTAATAATAATAATAATAAATTATCTTATACTAAACGATTTTCGGCCCGGGCGACCAATCTCAACAGTGACTAGCCATCTGCGCAGAAGATATTATAGTGCACAAGTGATTGCGCAAACGCAAGTGCACTCTCTGTTCCTTTACTCGCATAGTCCGATGGGACGGTAAGCTGATACGACCGGAGCGAAATCAGACGCAGGGCCCGCTGTTTTACGTACCTTTCGAAGCATGGTCATCCATCATACAACCTTAGCAGGTAATGCGTCAATGCGTAATGCCTAGGTGACGTATGTTCACGGAGCGGGCGCGAGAGGATGACCCTCTCGCCGCACCGCTCCGGCGCAGGCGGTTGGGGAGGAGGAGGCGTGCGTTTCTCAACGCGCGCCGGCTCCCCTAGCAAGCTGGGGGCTGAAACGGCTCGGCCGGATGACCACCGGCCGAGAGATACTTTTCACCCCTAGCTTGGCCGTCTGGGGGGTTGAATTTCTCAAGATACTTGTCGACCCCCTCCGTAGAGGTAAGTCCTGGCGCGTGCGCCAGGCAACCCTCCAGGGGGCACAATCGGGGAATGGCCAACGCCGATCCCGATTGTGTCTCCACGGAGGTAGAAGTATCTAGAGAGTTTTTAGCCGGTAGTGGGTCTTCTACCCGAGTCCTGCATATCCTTGGGGTGGCCTAGTCAGCTCAATTCCCTTGTCGAATACCGTAAAGACTGTATTTTCTCTCTTGTAAAAAAAAAAAAAAAACGTGACGTATGTTCAAACCTTACGCGCTGGGTGACCGTGACAATGATATTGCTTAGCCAGTGATAGATACGATTTGTAAAGGCCCTAACACCGGGTAGTTTGATAGTAACGTCATTAAAGCGAATATAAAAGCGAAAAGATCAACAATTAAATCGTTAAAAATCTCATGGACATACCTACGCGTGCGAAAGTAGTTTTATTTCGCGGCGGCGGCAACGGGCGAACGCGAGGACACGGGGGCGCGGGGGTGTGGAAGAGTCATAGATATCTAATGAAAAGAGTCGATTCGATAACGATCTGAAAACCGTATAACATGAAGGCAATTTTTGGACTTGCTTGTGCGGGCTACTTAAAGATCATCAGGGGTTGAGTAGGCAAATGCACTTATCATGTTAGCTTTAGATAGAGCTAGAGCTCTATCTAAAGCAAACATGATAACTAGAGCGTAGTTCGTTGACCGAAGAGTGTCTCTAGCCCCATGTGCCATAATTTTTTTTGTCTGTAAACAATAAATATGTTTTAATTAGTGATGTAGAGTTTCAGAAGATCAGATATGTTTTAAAGTGAAACTTTTTTTACATCGCCACAGATTTTTAATTTCTTCCGTTTTACAGTAGTATTATATTATCTGCGCTTTTACACACTTCCCCATTCTCCCCACAAGTAAGCGGCTCAGCGGAGTTTTGCTAGTGAAACGACCAGTAAGTGACCGGTAAGTAAGATGGATAGCTGTTGCCGGATACGCGAGCAAGACGCTGAGACGCTTTTCTGAAACAAATGTAAGATTCGAATATGTACGAATTTCGAAATACACTATTTTTTAATATTCCTTCCGTGATTTTTGCGGCGAGTGGTTGTACGCACCCGTTTTCGATTTCTACTGACGCAATAGTGACATTGACAGCCTAGTGGAATATTTATTGTTGTTTGAACAACAATAAATTTAAATTAATGAATTGTTGCGTACCAGTTTTTATTTTAAAGTGAAACTTTTTTTTACATCACCTCTAATATTTTCGTCCTTCTATCGCATGTCGCATCACACAAAACCTTGAGATCTTAAATTTCACTACTTAATAATCTTAATATAAGTTAGGATTGGTCAATGCGTCTTCATATTTACGCCGGTAATTTATTCCATTCATTTCATTAGGTTAGGTTCAATCCTTGTGTAGAACATTATTTTTTCATATTTTTTTATTATTATTTTGTTTTTTATTGCTTTTTGTTTATTTTATTACTTAATTTGTTTTTTTTTATCACTTTTATATTTAGTTTTTTTTTTGGAGAAAAATATTTAATTTAAGATAGAAAACGCGATTTTAGTCTAAATCTAATAATTAAGTATACGAATGTTTTTAGTTAAATGCCCACAATCCGAAAAAGAGTTTCACCGTTCACGTGCATCGTGTTTTTTCTACGTAAAACGGAATCTTAACTACCTAGAGATTGTTTTAATGACAACACTGAATTCGAGTGATTCAAAATTGGGAACAGAAGAAAACAATTTCGCACGTAATATTATGTATTTGTGTTCGAATTAATGATTCAAAAATGCGGATTCTGGTGTGTGGCAGGCTCCATGTTCATGAATTATGATTGTTTCAAAACTCTACCAATTATTTAGGATCTTTCAATGATACTCCCCGAATAATTTAATAATATCCCCGAATAATAATCCGATTTTCTAGTGTATGTTTCGTGGCATCGAAATAACTTGATTTTTATTCTGCACTCGCTGTTGCCGGCGGCCTCGCTTCTCTCGCGTGGCGTTCAACTATATCACGAGGTAGGTTAAATAGCGCGTTCTCCGTAGCGCGTAACTCCAATTCGGTATTAAAAGTAAGTAGCTTTAATTCTTCCTAAGAGCTTGAGCTTGTATCGTTTCTATTGAATTTGGTCCAGACTAGAAGTAAAGGTTGAAAAAAAAAATCTTACTTAGATGTTAATAGTTGAATAAAATGGTTGAAAATATCTTTTTCGGTAAATGGCAGATTCTGGAAATGGCAGTTAATATTTTTATTCAAATATTTTGATATTTTTATCGATATATTTAATATTATTTGAATATTTTGAATATTTTGATATTCAAATATATTGATATTTTTATCAGCACTGTGGCGGTCAATATTGTTATTAGTTTGGTCTGTGATGGAAATTATTAATTACGATAATTTTCTCAGTCGGTTACATTTATCTATGCGAATAATATTATTCTCAGGTAAAAACCAACTAGAATTGAATGAATATTTTTATTTGATATGATTGAAAATATTTATCGAATATACATGTGTTTATTTTTTTATTAGTTTAATTTAACGGTTGATAAATATATTCAACAACACTAGTCCAGGCGTGAAAGCATAACAGACATACATAGTTACTTTCGTATTTATAATATTAGTCGGCATTGGTGAAACGTACAAAACGGAAATTTTAGGTTTATATGCAAAAGAAAATTATCGTTATTCGTTGCGTTTGCACTCAAAGTGGCACACAGCCCACCTAGCATGACCACCGAAACACGATATGATAAAAAGATATATCGATACACACTGTTATAGAAGTTGAATTTTTTAGTTATTTTCAAGTTTTGAGAAGGTTGTTTAGATATTTTTATTATTATTTTAGACATTGTTAATAATTATATTAATTAAAATTTCAAGGTAGCCATTACATCCGATAGGTATATTTAGACTGTTCATAACGATTTATCGCTTTATCATATCGTGTTTCGGTGTTCATGCTACGGGGGCAGTTGTGTTTAAAAACCGGCCAAGCGCTAGTTTGACTCGCGCGGTGAGGGTTCCGTACAATAAACTTAGTTACTTAGGACACGGCAGTGGACTATTTTAAATATTAATAAAAAAATAACTCACCCATTTAATTTTACATATTTTTTCTGAAACATCCAAAAAATACTGCACTAGTTTGGTGCAGTATTTTTTTCTGGTTTTCAGATTTTGTCCTTAGACATTGCTTCTTGCTAAATTTAATGATTCAAGGTCAAGGGGAAGTACCCAATAGGTTTTCATTCGAAATATGCGACATAAACTTTGTATTTTTTCAACGTCGACTTACAACCTAAAGTTTTTAAGCTAAAGGAGATCGTAGATTCGAGTATTTGATATAAATTTCAATTTGATATCTCTACGCGTTGCTAAAAAAGGGTATCGACGAAATCTATACTAATATTACAAAGCTAAAGAATTTGTTTGATTGTTTGTTTGTTTGGTTTAACGCGCTAATCTCAGGAACTGCTGATGCAAATTGAAAAATTCTTTTTGTGTTGTCCATTTATCGAGGAAGGCTTATAGGCTATATGTATAACATCACGCTATGACTAATAGGAGTTGAGCATCAATGAAAAATGTTGCAAAAAAAGGGAAAAAATGTACGGCGTGTTGTTATTTTCTGACATCCACGCGAAGGAAGTCGCGGTTACTGCTTGTGAAGTGATAAGGGTTCCGTTTTTGAGACGCGGAACCCTAAAAATGTATAACTGATGATTGCTTGTACAGTAAAATTACATTTATTAAACACGCAACCTTTACGGAGGCATCGTAAAAATGGCGATAATTTCCTTCGATGTCTTCAATAAATATATAACTTTCAGCTAAAGCATAATATAACTGTTTTATTTACTTATTTATTTATACTTTATGTACATAATTTTGGTACAAAGGCGGACGTAATGCCTTAAGGCATTTTCTTCCAGTCAACCTTAGGGTGGTGCAGAAAAAGGAAATGCGGTGGATGTACCGAGAAATGGAACAGGTGTTAAAGAGTATTACATAACATACATACAATATACAATTCTACTACGTAAATAAGATAATTAAAATAAACTAATATATATGTATAAATGTCTTGAAGTTTGTCACCTTATTAGCATATTATTGAAGCGTATTTTTATATTGTAAAGATCAATACAATGTACCCTATTTAAGGCAAATAAAGTGATTTGATTTGATTTGTTTCCAATATGTAACATAAAATACTCGTCAGAGTTTACCGGTCATACTCTCAAATTAATTTGTGGTGCATTCAACTCCCAACTAAATTATTACATCTAAGATTTGCATAGAACAGTTAAGAAGGTATAAAAGCATGAATTATTCAAGTATGCTGGCTATGCCCCGATGGCATGTTGCTGTGCATTAATGCATACATTTGCATACGATCGCAATTTATTTTAGGGTAAATATTCTGATAAAATTTATTAGCTCACTGTTTTCCGAAAATTTCCCGAAATAGATGTTTGCAGCCCTATGAATAATGTAAAAGATTTCATAATTCATCGGAGACTGGTCTTAATTAACTGCATTGTTTAATTTTGTTCCTGTAATAACTTTTTCAAAACTATCACGGAGTACGAATTCATTTCTTTTACAACTAACTTGGCGAACAAGTACGCTCCCTGCCTTTTTTTTATTGCAAAAAGTTGGTAAACAAGCAAACTGCCCACCTGATGGTAAGTGGTAACAGTCACCTATAATACATGTGGCTCCTGTGAGATTCGCAGCATAACTGCAACCCCCACAAGAACCACAGTGTACGTTGCCAACTTGTGACACAAGATGAAAAGTCACAGTACCCAGTAATTTCACTGCCATATCCTTCAAACCGGAACACAGCAATGCAAGCACTGCTGCTTTGCGGCAGAAATAGGTAAGACAAAGGTACCTAAGCAGACGACCCTGGTACAGAGTCTCCCTCCAGTTAAAAACCTGATGGTAAGTGACTAAAGTTGCTTGTAGTATAGTCGGCCAAAAATCTGTTATGCTTCCCTAAAGTTGAAATTCAGTTTTACACTATAAAACTACAAAGTTGATTGTCCTTTGCAAATGAAATATTTGTTTATACTAGAAGTTTTCTCAAAAGTGGTAAACCACTCTTTTGCCGCCAATACGTTCCTGTTCCTGAGAGAATTTCAAATCCGTAACCCCTGCAAAGTGAACTTGTGACATACTCGTAGATGTCAATTCACAGAACTCAGTAATTTACTACTTGTCTTACCATTCAAACTGGAACACAGCGAAATAGTACTGAGTCTCCCTCTGGTAAAATGTTATATTATTTTCAATTTAAGTATCAATCTAAGGATGTCATTATCATAATCAAAGATATAGCTATGTTCCTAATATGCAACGTACAGCCAGCAATACGTCAAGCATTACGTTACGTTAGCATAATTATGTAAATAATATTAACATTTGCATTACGAAAGCTATCGCTATTTTGATCGCTATTTCGCTATTTTGATTTGCTATCGCTATCGCTATTTTGATTTGAGCTCAGAGAACGGTCATGTTGACTGTGCTCTAAATACAATCAGAATTATATTTTTTATTTGATCAAAAGGTGGTGAATATTAAGAAAATTTCTTGGGTATGTTATTTGAATCTAGTCACCTTTGTATAAAACCTTTAAAGAATTTAAATTAACTTGAAAAGTTCAGCAGAGAGGTGATGGTGCTGATGTTTATTTGTTGCGTTTTAAAAGTTTTGTACATTACCCCTCTGCCACCATCTCTTCACTCCTGTTAGGGTTGGCTGGCAGAGATTTCTAGTGGAAATAAGCCCGCCCTTGTACATATAATTTTAATTGTATTTGTATATCATGTTTGTTTGTGTACAATAAATAATTGAATAATACTTATAATGACGTGTTGGTTTAGAGTAATTTTTGGTTAACCGATAACTATAACTAACACATTTTTTTATTTATGTCTAGTCGGGCAACTTAAGCTCATAGTTACATTTGTTACTATTGATCTAAGTCAATAAAGATATTGTAGTACGAATAAAATAATAGCACCAAGAAAAGCGTACATAAAAGGGATATTAGTTTTATTGAAACGCTACCAAGACATTATAATAACGTTAAGATTAGTAGCATTAGATCTCAGGTTCAGTCAAATTTGTTTGTTCTTTTGTATTCGAAGACATCTTGATTATGTTTGTAATAGGGATTTGATTCAAGGTTAAACATATTTCCTTCTTACTGGATTTTTTGTTTTGTTTCTTTTTTACGTCAGTAAGTTTTTTTTTATACAACTAAGTTGACAAACAAGCAAACTGCCAACCTGATGGTAAGTGGTAGAGTTCGGGCTAAACTTCTAGTTCGCTCTTAAGTTGTCTCACGCCTCATTCT
This sequence comes from Schoenobius gigantellus, assembly GCA_963935595.1. Classification (NCBI taxonomy): domain Eukaryota; kingdom Metazoa; phylum Arthropoda; class Insecta; order Lepidoptera; family Crambidae; genus Schoenobius; species Schoenobius gigantellus. Next base: position 29,213,454 of record OZ012554.1, read on the forward strand.
CGAGCACATAAAATTATCGTGCTAAAACTTATTTAGTGATGTGACATTCATCTTTCACTTATAATGTCCTCCTAACCGATATTCGGTCACGGCGGCCAATCTCCACAGAGACTAGCCATCTGCGCAGGAGATATTATAGTCCACAAGTGACTGCGCAAACGCTAATGCACTCTCTGTTCCTTCACTCGCCTATTCCGATGGGACGGTTTACCGACACGACTGGGGCGAGATCAGGCGCAGGACCCACTTTTTAACGTGCCTTCCGAAGCACGAAGGAGCTTGAAATGTTCCTTATTTTCGTCACCCATCCTAAGACTGACCACAGCGGACGTTGCTTAACCTTAGCAATCGTTCGCTGAGCGCACGCGCCAATGCGCTACCAAGCTCCTCTTTCACTTATGACTAATGCAGACAGACAATATTATTTTATTTAATTATACCTATATAACAACAGTGCAACGTGAATCGTGCTGTGTTCAGAGCGGACTAAAAAAATGGCGCAATCTGTAACAGTCGCCTAGAGTACCTACATGTGTTTCTTGTGAGATTCGCAGCAAATCTGCAACCCACACAAGAACCACAGTGTACATACGTTGTCAACTTGTGACGTAAGGTGTAAAGTCGCGGTACCCAGTAATTTCACTGCCATATCTTACCCTTCAAACCGGAACACAGCAATGCAAGCACTACTGCTTTGCGGCATACATAGATAACACAGAGGTACCCAAACAGACGACCCTGGTACAGAGTCTCTCTTCGGTATCTACCTGTAAAGACATGTGTTGAAAAAATTTTTTTAATTTGTTTTTTTTACGTATTGTATGGTATGTTTACCATACATATGGAATGATAATGATAATAAATGATACCACGATGTTAGCCGTGCGAGTATTTTATTGATACTGAATTTATGTTCATACAATGCGACCGGTGCGCGCTCAAAGCGCCGACGCATGCAATTACGCTAAACATATTACAATGTACGGGTTTGCTCGTACATATTCCCCAAAAGACAAAATACAAAGGTTTAAACTAATCTAAGCAAGAAAATAATGATGATAATAATATTTTGATTCTACACAATGTTGTCAAATGTTAGTTACAATGTTTTCTTATATGCTATGTTAGAATACAAATGTTATCAAAAATGTTAGTAACAATATTTTCTTATATGCTATGTTAGAACAAATGTTATCAAATTTAAATATGCTTATTTACTGATAATGTCTGAATAATGTCCACGCAAGACTGGAGAAGTAGCCTTATCTATTACACGCGCACTATACACTACACTGATATTGTCGTTCTTTGCACACTTATTAACACTTTCACATACATTTTCTGTAGCCGATGCTCGATTGGAAGGGCCGGGTAGCCCCTGTGCGCTCCGCTCCTCCGGCACAGACGACGGCGTTATCTGTGGCACTCGCCATCGACAACGAATACGGCGACCCACCACTATGATAACTATTATCCCGCCAATAACAATTAGGCTATAAATCATACTGTAGTGATGAATATCGTGGTATGATATCGAGTCCGATGATAGTTGTACAGCGTTTTCTTTCATGGTCTTTATTTTCTCCTCCAGCTCTATCATAGCCTTTTAGTCACTGTCTACATCTGATACGTTGTTTATTTGAGGAAGCGAAATGTTTATAATATGATTAATAGGTGCGATAGCTGGTAAATATACACTTGGGGATACATTTATCTTATTAGATTGTTCTTTGTGAGCCAAAATAGTGAAATTATCTGTCTTGATAATACAGTCCTCATCTAACTTTAATATGCCGGCTCGGGACAGCTGTTGTGCGGTAACTTGATCTGCACATACCTCTCGCAAATGACATTGTTCGCAACAGAAATAGATAAAATTGTTTAAAGCATGACTTTCTATCCATATATCTTTGCATATATATTTCGCAACCTTGCAAGGATTATTTTCTAATTCACAAAAATTTGCATCCATCTTCATTTGATACATTTTGGTTTTAAGACATGACATAAATAAATGTTATCTGATTCTTTACAAGATCTCACGTTTTCTGTACTCATTATAACGAAACTGTCCTTCTTTAAATTAATTGCTACGTAATCTGATATAGGCACTATTGAAATCATGATGTCCTTTTGTCTCAGTGGTATGGGAATAATTTTAAAAATTTCAAATCTGTCTCTACTTATAAGTGGAAGTCGCAGTTCAAAAATAAGATAGTCTTGTAACATGCGAGCCTTTACATTTAATAATTCATACAATTTTTGAACATTTAATTGCACGTCATCTACAGCTAGCGTGTGATCTCTAGTCAATTGACTAGAAATTATGCTTAGTTCGTCTCTTATTTGTTCAGGGGTAAGTAAATGCGGATTAAATCTGCCATGATAAATGTCAGTGATAGTGTCGATCAATGTGCTCTGTATTGTTTTCAGGTTGTGAAGCATGTTGCTTGCTACAATTGCTGCTAACGTAAATCCATTAATTAAAAAGTTTGTTTCTGTTTTGTTCTTTAATACGTTCACTGCCCTTTCTAGAGTCATAATGTGCTGATTAACCATTTTATGTTGTTTATTTATTGACTCAGATGTTCGCTTTAAAATATTATATTCAGCTTCTATGATGGAGGTTTGGTTTTTCCAAAACGAAGCAATATGTGTTTGACTCTCACGAAGTTGTTTGATATCTCTCTGATATTGTTCTGCGAATCTCTGGTCCAGTACTCCGAACAAGGTATTTGCAACGTAGCCAACTCCATCGATAAGGCCGCGCCGCTGTCTGCACTCCTACGCGCCTCCACGCGACCCAGGAGTATGCGGTTGTAGTACTCAAGGTCGGAAAGCCCCTGTTTTGTTTGTGCTAGTATTATATCGCATTGAATTTGATCTCGTATTGTGTTACAGGTTTCTTCTAAGATAAGCGAATATTTATTAAGTACTGTAATACCATTCCAATAAGGTTGCATTTCGTAATAAATTATGATTTTCCATTCATCCCGTATTAATCGCATGTCCGATACTTTATCAAAATAGAGTCTCTGGTTTTCTCTAAATTGTGTTGTTTGAAATGTTCCTTCAGTATTACTAAATAATGTTAATAAAAATAATAATATTGATGTCGTCAGTGTAACAAAGTTAAATCGTGGCACCCTTTTATTTCTTGGGCAATTTTCAATATTTTGTTGTTGACCTTGATCATCTGATAATTGAGAATTTTGAACTGATTTGATGTCATTTTCCAATAGCTTTGATAATTTAATTATAGGCCGCTTAATGCAACCGTTTTTTGTCTTAAGCTTTACAACTCTTATATGACCGTCTGAACCTGGATACACCTCCACAACCTTTCCCATCAACCACTTGCCTGGAGGTAAATTTTCTTCATTTATTAACACGACATCATTTACATTAATATTGTTTTGCGGCTGTTGCCATTTACTTCTTTGTGATAACTGTAATAAATATTCCTTTTGCCATCTTTGCCATATATTCTTGAAAATTTGCTGTGTTAAGTACCATCTAGTTCTCATGTCATTTTCTGTGTCTACTATTGTTAAAACTGGTGAGCAAGGCAAAAAATGAGCAGGTGTTAAAAAGTTGAGGTCTTCGGGGTCTTCTGATATGGGACATAGTGGTCTCGAATTCAAGCATCCTTCTATCTGTGATAACACTGTCGACATTTCTTCGTACGTTAACTTTTGCTCTCCTACGACTCTTTTAAAATGATGCTTGAAGCTTTTTACTGCTGCCTCCCATAGACCTCCTGCTGAAGGCCACGATGGCGCATTAAAATGCCACGTAATTTCCATGTCGGTGACAACGGACATAAATTCTGTGTTGTTGAAAATATTTTGTAGTTGTTGATATTCAAACTGCAGCATCTTGTTTGCTCCAACGAAATTTTTTCCATTGTCGCTGTAAATATGTTGTGGGGTGCCCTTTCGGGCTGCCATTCTTCTCAGTGCCGCTATGAAAGCTGAAGCACTCATGTCCGACACTAACTCCAAGTGGACCGCCTTGGTCGACATGCAGATGAATACGGCTACGTAACCTTTAGTGGTTTTTGTTCCTCGTCCTTTGTTTGTTTTGATATAGATGTGGCCTGTGAAGTCCACCCCTGTATGACTAAATGGGCGCAATGGATTCACTCTCGCAAAAGGTAAGTCTCCCATTATTTGCTTATATTTAATGTGATTGTATTTTTTACAGGTAACGCACTTGCGTATATGCTTTTTTGTTGCTCGATTACCCCCGATGATCCAGTATTTTTGCCTGATGAAGCCCAAAGTCACCCGAGCTCCACCATGGTAAGTACTTTCGTGTGCATCCTGAATAATTAATTCGGTAAGTCGATTGTTGTGAGGTAATAAAATAGGATATTTCATCTCGTTGCTTATGTTTGCATGCTTTAATCTTCCACCTACCCGTAAAATACCCTTGTTATCTATAAATGGACTTAAACATAACAGCTTGCTTTTTACATTTAGTTTGCTTTCTTTTTGTAAATTATGCATATCTTCCCTAAATTCTTTTTGCTGAATTTGTTTAATAATGCTTGATTTTGCATGCCTTATCTCTTCTAAAGTCAGATAATTATTTTTATTTATATTTTTCTTACTTGCTATTGATATAAAACGATAACACCATGCTAAGATTTTTATAATTTTTGTAAATGAACTATACTTATTTAATAAATTTATGATAATACTGTCGCTTGCTTGTTGTTGCGTCGCGATAGTCACTTGTTTTGCTATTTTGATATCTTCTTCCGTTTCATAGGTCATGCAATTTTTGCTATTATCGTATGATAGAAGCCAAGACGGACCTTGCCACCACAACGAAAACTCCTGCAGGCGCACTGTCGATAAGCCTCTTGTTGCACAATCTGCTGGATTCTCAATAGATTTCACATATTGCCATTCTTCTTTACGCATCACCTCCGTTATTTTGTTTACGCGGTTGGCGACAAAGGACTTCCATCTTCCTGTATCACCTTGCAACCACCCTAACACTGCTGTGGAGTCTGTCCAACCAAAAGTTATGATATTTAATCCCATAAAACTGTTCTTGACCTTCTTCATTAAAGTGCTCAATAAAAATGCCCCACATAATTCTAATCGTGGAAGTGTTATATTCTTACTTTTAGGTACGAGTCTTGACTTTCCTGCCACTAAATTGATTGATATTTTTTCGCCGATTTTAATTTTTGCGTAAATAACGCACGCATACGCCTTCATCGATGCGTCGCAAAACCCATGTAGTTCTATAGTACATGTCGGATTTGCTCCTATCCATCTAGGAATTTTAATTAATATTAAATTTTTGATGTCATCTTTTATCAATTCCCATTCTGTTGATAGCTTTTCTAGTATTTCTTCATCCCACTGTAAATTTAACGACCATGTTTCTTGGAATAATATTTTAAATTTAGTTGTAATAGGAGTTATCCAGCCTAAGGGATCGAAGGTCTTTGATATTTCAGATAATATTAATCTCTTGGTGACTGTTTTCATATGGTGTGATTCTGTTTTTATTTGGTAGGTAAAATAATCATGTGTACTGTTCCACGTCAATCCTAATGTCTTTGTATTTACAGAATCTGATATTGCAAAGTTTTTATTTTTTTGTGAAGTTTGACCTTCATTTAGTTTTAATAGTTGCGGACAGTTGGATGCCCATTTCCTTAAATTAAAACCTCCCGAACTCAACAATGATATTAAATTTTGCTGTATTTGAATGGCGCTATGTATGTCATGTGTGCTGTAAATTAGGTCATCTGTGTAAAAGGATTTTTCGAGGACTTCTGCTGCCTCAGGGTAGTGTTCACGATCGTTTTTTGATAACTGTCTTAAGGTCATGATAGCCAAAAATGGTGCGGCCTTGGTGCCATAGGTAACGGTGCTTAACATGTATTCTTTTAATAAATTTGTATGTTCATCTCTCCATATAATTTTTTGTAAATTTTGATCTGATTGTTGTATCCAAATCTGACGAAACATTTTTTCAATGTCAGCCGTAATTGCTATTTGATAATGCCTAAATTTTAAAATAAGTGTCTGTAGATCATTCTGTAGATTTGGACCCTTATACATCAGGTCGTTTAAGCTTTTACCGGATGTTGTTTTACAGGACGCATTGAAAACGACCCGTAATGACGTAGTTAATGAGTCATCTCGCAAAACGCAGTGATGAGGTAAGTAGCATTCCGGTTTTTTATTTATAAGACAAGGTTTTAAATGATTTAATTCTTTATATTCCTCAATAAATTGCTTGTATTTTTGACCTAGATTTTCATTTTTCACAAGCTTTCTCTGTAATTGATTAAACTGTGCAATCGCTATTGATTTAGAATCACCGAGTCGTTCCTCGTAATTCGATACCAGAGGTAAACACACCTCGAACCTACCATCTTCTAATCGTTTCGTAGTAGAGTTATAAAAATCAACGCAATACTGATCTTCCGTTGACATAGTTGATTTTTCTGGAGAAACGTCCTCGATTTCCCAAAAACGTTGTAGGTTTTCTGTGTCTAATTGGACTACATTACAATGTAAACTTTTTACATTGCCACATAATATCCATCCGAGGCGCGTCTGTTGCGCAATCGGCATGTTTTCATTTGATCTACAAATTCCTTCTAAAATTATCTGAGATTAAATGTCAGCTCCTAATAAAATATCAATTGGGCGACTTATGTAAAATTGAGGATCTGCTAATTCTATGTTATCTAAATACGACCAACTAGGATTTGAAAATGTGTAGCTAGGAAGATTTTTTGTTAAGCTTTTCATGATGTAGGCATCTGTGTTAAACGAAAATGTATTGTTCATTGATGTGCAGTTCATGTTGATCATGCCTTTACAGATGCTGTCCTTTGCTCCTATACCCGTGATTAAGCCCTTGCATCGTTTTCGTGCTAAGTCCAAAAGTTGTTCAGCCTTTTCGGAAATCAACGTTGTTTGCGACCCTTGGTCGATAAGGGCGCGTAATGTTTGATAGGTACCATCTGATTTTTGTACCTTGGCCATGGCCGTGGCTAATAAGGTTTCTGGTAATTCGTTCATTTGAGCGACATGTGCATTGTTTTCTGAATGCTTACGTTGCTGCACGTTACTGGGTGCGCTTTCACGTGGCGCAGGCTTGTTTGATACCGACACGCCACCAGATATAGAGTTACAATTCCGTTGAAATGCTTTGTGGACAATAGTATTATGACACTCGTTGCATTCGCGGTAACGTTTGTTAGAGATACATTTATTGCCATAATGATCAAATAAACAATTAATGCAGTATTTTAATTTTTCAATGGCTTGCCGCTTACCTATCGGTGTCATTTCTTGAAACTGTTTACAGTAAAATAAGCCATGTTCGTCACCTTTGCAAATAGGACACACTTTATAAGTACGATTATGTTTGTTTGATAGTATAGGTTTATTTCCTGAGTATGCTTGCTTAGAATTATAATTTGATTTTTGATAAGTATTTGATTTTTGTTGATTGGTAATTTCTTTTCTTTTGGACGATTCCATTGCTGTAAATTTGCTTTCTAAGAATGATAACAATTCTGCTAATTTGGCCAATTCTCGTGGTTGTTTTAGAGAAGCTGAATACTCATTGAGTGTTTCTGAGTCCAATTTTTGAGTTAATAGATATACTAGCAACGGGTCCCATGTACTGATGTCTATTCCCATGTTCCTGATTGCATTCAAGCACTCCATTGTCGTGTCATGAATACGTTTTATAATGTTGATTGTTGGTTGTTGTATGGTTGGAAAATTCAATAAGATGCTAATGTGTGAATTAAAGATGAGTTTTCGATTGTTAAAGCGATTATTGAGAATTTCCCAACATGTATTGTAATTGTCGGAGCTAATCTGGAGATGTTGAATTAACCGCTCCGCTTCGCCTTTGACCTTTGTTTTCAGAAACTGCATTTTTTGGGCATTGGACAGTGAACGATTACTGTGTATAATTTCAGTAAACAAATCTTTGAATGATGTCCAATGCTGAAAGTTACCGTGAAATACCGGAATGTCGATCAATGGTGTAGAGTGTTCTCTGTGTTTTTCCGACCATAACTTGCTACTGATCTTCTTTTTCACATTGATATACGTTGATTCATGAAAGTTAAACGTTTGCTCGTAAGACTGATCTTTACCATCAAGCTCACTATCTAATTCCCAATGAAGCGTATCAATGGCTGACCACCTAGACTCTAACGATTTTAATGCATCTTGATACTCCCACGTGTCTGTCAAAATCTCAAAGTTAATGTTGGAAATAGTGCGTGTTAGTGCCTTAAAATTGCTGGATTGTCTACGTAACATTTCATCAAGTTTGCTGTTAGTACCTTGTGATTTAAATTTCGGTATATTGGGTAATGAGTCATGTTTTTCAGTGTCAGTGCTAATGGGCGGACATAGCTGTTCTAACGAAGTTGATGGTGAAGCCAGTGGAGTTGCTAACGGTGTTGCCTGTTTTAATATCGGCTTAAGACTTTGTATAATATGTTCGCGAGTTTTTGTAAACAAATCATGAGTTTTTTGATAATGATTCCCCGTAAAATAATCATGAGCTTCGTCACCTATGTTACATAATTGCAAATGATTTCGCTGAAATTCTCTCCAGTAATCATCTAAAAGATTAACCTTTTTCTTAATATAATGTGTTTTGCGTTCTGCACCGTCCTTTTTAAAGTTGATATAAAGCTTTTCAATAGCTGCTATGATCTGGCTCTGCGTTGCCAATAAGTCTTCCATAATTGCCACGGTTGTTACGTAAGCAAAAAATTAGAAAGATCTTACTTGAGTTCTGCTGTGATCGCCCTGCTGCTCCCTCTGGTAATAGAGCCGGACAGTGTACCTCCTCGGCTGCTTGTCCGACGGCGCCGGCGGTTTTTTCTATTGTTGCTTTGCTGGTTGATGCTGGCTATCGTCGCATATACAATCAAGCAACGCTAACAAATTCTTGTTTCACTGCAATCCAATGTGTTGTTCACTACACGTTTTGATAACACCTCACTCACGACAGAACTGAACTTCCTGAAGGTACGCGAGGTCACTTAAGCTCGAAGGACCAAATTATGTATGGTATGTTTACCATACATTGTAGTCCTTTTTCTTGCTGAATTGTAGAAATATAGGGAAATCTTAAAGTTAAAGAAAAAAACAAACTTATTCCTTTAGTCCGATACAAAATGAAAAGCTTTATTCTTGTAGGTACATAATTATAATTCACTTATGCATATGTTACGGAACTAAACAAAATCCCTTGATGCAAAGCACTTAACTTAATGTTTAATCAATACAAGCCAAGGGCAGGATGGTTCAGGTTTGTTTGATCAATCTCGGCAGGTAAAAATCAGGTACAAATTGGGTACAAAACTACAAAATGAGGGGCAATAAAGTACACCAACAAATAGTTATAGGTTTCCTTTTTTTTCTAAAGAAATTAGTAGCCTTCCCTGGAGCGGTTGTTAGTAGATCATACCTTCGATGCTAAGTTTCTGCGATCACGGGTCAGAGATATAAAATTCCAGTCTCTTAGATTATTCTCTGTTTCTAATATTACTTGTGTAATTCCACAGAATTCCTCCTTGATATTAGGTTATTAGGTAGGTTAGTTGCAGCGGAGCCCTACGGCCTCCGGGAACTGCCCTGGAGATTCATAGCACAGTGTTATATTAAAAATATAATTAAATATGCCTATAATCTTAGGGTCAGTGGGTCTAACACTGAGTTCTGAAGGAATCCCAGTCAATACATTTGAATTTCATGTAATAAACATTGCAAGTTAATTCCAAACATAATTTTCAATGAATTGTCAAAGTTTCTTATTGGGTAGTTAATAAAAAGGACATATGGAGGGGAGAGCACCTATTTTGTGTATAATTACTGCTATTAATAAAAAGAAAACAGCTTAATTTGTGAGTTATTTGCCAAAGAAGGATGTGAAACTTAATATTGTGAAAATTTAGAATTTAACAGGAAATTCGCAAGTGTTACTCAATATATGCCTTAATCCCACTAAGATGCCGCTTACTATCAGGTTTTTTTAATGAAATAGGGGATGAAAAAGGCGAATTTTGGAAATGTAATATGTTTGATTTAATAATCATAATAATAAAAATAAAATTAACAAAGTCTGCTTTAAATCATGAAATATAATAAGTTAATTAGATACCTTATTGTGGGCGGAGTATTATCTATTGATATAATTTATTTATCCAACTAATTCAATGAATCGCGCGCCGGCGATTAAAAATATGATTTTCCTGAGCTTTTGCTCGCCAAACTGAAAACGAAAATAACTGACTTTTGAAGTCTCACTGTAGCTTTTCAAATTAAATTCACACGGAAAACGGGAGAAATACCTATGGATTTTATTCGCAGAAATGAATTTAAATACTATACGATCTTCGAATCAATAACAAATTTCTTCGGTCGATGTCTCACAGACTAACCCGTTCGGAGATCATAACATAGACGAAAGACGTGTTCAAAGACTAGGGTGAAAAATGGGCGCGTTCTATTTACGCACATACTAGAATCGAGGTCCGTTCACCGAATGTTAAGCGTCGTATTGGCGATGGAACCTTCCCTAAAACCAAATTCATTTCACAACATGTGTGTCATGATGTGTCAAGTCAACATACGGATCTTTCGAAATTCTACAATATACAATAAGTATTTCCAGCCAAAGTTATAAGTTTGGTTGGAAAACAAAACGTAATGTAAATTAACCATAAACAAACTGTGAATGCTTTCCGAATTCTATTCGACGAAACCATAATTGTATGATCTGTAGCTTTAAGTGTACTTTATTATGATATGTCTCAAAAAATGATCAAAACAAACGGTCTAAATGTCAAATTCCGAATTTTGAGAAAATCAACCCACCTAAAGGGGAGCACGGGATTTTGGGCGAAAAAAAAACTATCTTTGTAAATAAGGCCAGGATAAACGCGAGATTTATTTTGTTTATGCCAAAATCGAATAATGACCAAAGATAATTGCAAATGTCAATGACGTGACGTGAAACGACGTTGACGTTGACACTTGACATTGACATTGTGAAATTCATTGACAAAGTTATTGTAATTACGAATTTAGTTGTGAAATTTGTGTTAAAACTACAGTGAAAACAAAGTGTTTTTGCAAAATTAGTGTTTTATGAAATTTTAAGAAAAAACGGTGTTACAACATATGGAATGATAATGATAATAAATGATACCACGATGTTAGCCGTGCGAGTATTTTATTGATACTGAATTTATGTTCATACAATGCGACCGGTGCGCGCTCAAAGCGCCGACGCATGCAATTACGCTAAACATATTACAATGTACGGGTTTGCTCGTACATCATTAAAAATCTTTAAACTGAATCACTCCAGTTACAGATAATTTGCGGTGTCATGAATAGCATAGCTAAACCATTAACTCCACAACGAGCTATGAATGATTTTATGATTATGAAGACACAAGAAATTGTCTCACTTTTTCTCAAATAAAAAAAACTCATTTTTATTCTTCGGTAGCATAATGGAACAAGGAAATACAAAACATAATTGGTACTTCGGTGTATACCTAATCGTATTGTTATATAACCTGGCTAGAGATTTTCATAACACTGCTTTGACAAACATTTCCGCGAAGTAATATTGTACGGGCATTTCCGTTTCGACAATTATGCCGCGTAAATACTCACAGCAAAATTTGTCGCGAATTTGCACTAAGAGTGATTTGAATTTCGAAAACCACCTTCGCAATTATAACGATTTAACTATTTTCTTAATTGGAAAGTTGCAATGTTTCACGTGATAGCATTTTTTGTCTCGTGGTTAGGAGTTGCTTGGTACATGTCCTTTTTTAAGTTGGGAAATACCAATGTCGCGCATTCGTAGGACACACTTTCTGCCGCCCTTTAACTTGATATAAAGATAGAAGTAACCGTGGCGGTATTACGTGGTACAACATGGGTACAACGGACAACAACTATCCTCTATCATCACCACATCTCATATACGAGATATCCCCACTGAGGAACTGGAGCCTACCCTCAGTTAGGGTGTTTAGGCCTTAGTCAACCACACTTGCCCAGTGCGTTTTTTTTAACCGCTTTGCGGAGCGGAGGTGGAGAATCCTCATGGATACCCGCACGCCCGCCCGTACGGGTTATGTCGGACTCTTACCGACTAACCTCCACCCTTTGACCATAATGGTCACCAAGGCTTCATCGGATAGCGACCGCCCCTCAGGAAAAGAGCGGTGCAGAAAACTAGGTGCGATTTTTTTTATTGCAGAAAGTTGGCAAACAAGCAAACTGCCCACCTGATGGTAAGTGGTAGCAGTCACCTATAATACATGTGGCTCTTGTGAGATTCGCAGCAAAACTGAAACCCCCACAAGAACCACGGTGTACGTTGCCAACTTGTGACACAAGATGTAAAGTCACAGTACCCAGTAATTTCACTGCCATATCCTTCAAACCGGAACACAGCAATGCAAGCACTGCTGCTTTGCGGCAGAAATAGGTAAGACGGAGGTACCTAAGCAGACGACCCTGGTACAGAGTCTCCCTCCAGTTGGTCATTTTGGTCGACTTTTAAATATCTTCTGAAATGTGTGCAGTACTGTGTAAGTTGCCTCACGATGTTTTCCTTCGCCGAAAGCGCATCGGACAAGTGTACATGTGAAATTCGGAAAACAAAAACCACATTGGTACATGGTAGAATCAAACCCTGTACCTCCTTACCTACGCTTAGAAGGTCAGTGCCGAGTCCACAGCGCTACTGACGCTTCAAACGGCAGCACTATCCTCTATACGTCAAAATAAAGCGCGGCAGAAATTGTATCCTAGTACAAATGCCGCGTGTCACTACCGCGCATCTGTTTGACCCTAGAATCACAGCGTGCATTACCAACTGGCAAACAGGCATACTGCCACCTATAGTACGCATGTGGTACTTGTAGAATTAGCAGCAAATCTGCAATCCCCGCAAGTACCCACAGTGTACTTTGCCAACTTGTGACATAGGTAAGATGTAAAGTCGCGGTACCCAGTGATTAACATTGCTATATCTAAACCTTCAAACCGGAACACAGCAATGCAAGCACTGCTGCTTTGTGGCAGAAATAGGTAAGTCGGAGGCACCAAGCAGGCGACCCTGGTACAGAGTCTCCCTCCGGTTATATATTATAGTCCTAATAGTCAGTAAATTTTCACCAGATCGAGCTGTGAAAAGCTAGAAAAATGTATTGAAAATGTTGGTTATTTATTCTCGCTTAGATACCTTTCTACTACATTTTTGGTGAAAAAGCACCTTAGGAAAGTAATCGAGAGAAACCTCTATAAGTGTATGAATAGCTATGTGATAAATACATTCGTTCTGGGTGCCTACGAAGAGCTCAGAGGTGATTTAATGCTCCATTGGTATCGGGAGATATTATTGTAGCTTATAATATCCGTATCGATGCGTCAGTGATCGAATGAGCTCCGCACAAAAGGCTTTGTCGCTATTATGTCTGGGGAATTGATCATAATAATTGTCTGCTTATTGACTGGCGATAATATTTTTTTCTTGTGCTTGATCATGCAATCAGCCGAACAAGCCTTCGTCAAACAGGTTCTGGATTTGGTTGTCAGGTGAACTTTGTTCACCTTTGTTGAACTTGAATAAATATGCCCAAAACTGTAAATAATTCAATATATTGTTACAAACCTTTTCAAGCAAAAAACTGCAAAAGTGTACATAATTACGGTTGCAATACCATTTCATTATTTATGTACACTTCATTAGATCTATTAAGTTTTTTTTTATTGCTGTTGGTGGCAGACGGGTCAGTGGCCCACGTGATGGTAAGTGGTAACCATTGCCATAAGAATAAACAAGTATTATTCTTATGCCATTGCTCATGGACATCGGCAATGCCAGGGGCATAGCTCAGTTTCTGCCTACCTGGAGAGAAGTGCTCTTCTTAAACCTAAGATAATTATACGATCGGGTATACTAAGTTTCATAGTAATATTGCAGTTTCTGTAGTCCATTGGTGTGACTATCGTTCAGATGTAGAGGTCCCGTTTAATTCTCTGTGAGAGCAAACATGTTTCCGCTTGGTTTTAGCTATAGCTACGCTTAACTACCTGTATCAATCCTATTAAAATCTGTCGAGAACGAATTAATATCTTTCTTCACTTCTATTTAATTTCCAACAATTACAGAGTTAAAATAGCCCGTTCCTGTGTAGTGGAGAATATCGATTGCCACTTATGCGTTTGTCTTCAATTTTATTTTATCATCTCAGCGGAGTTGCAGGCAACAAGTATTCCGGAGTAAAAGATGTTTCGATGACATTTCACAAGACCAGCGATACATCGGGGACTGTCCCCCTAAACTATTTACACTCGCCACCTGCTCGCCGCAAACGAAGCGGGAAAAACGGAATTGATCGCAAATGGAATTTTGCGGGATACGATGCAAAACGGTCACTGTGCGGCGTGAGCAGAAAATTGGACGAGACAAGTTTTCCGCGGCGTGTTCGGAATTAAACTGAGCCCACTCGAAAAAGACGCTGTGCCCACATGCCACATTTTTAAGTTGGCAACTGAAGTTAATGAATGGGGGGCTGGTCAGATCGCGCATCAGGTTGCTTAAGTGGGTACAGCGCCTTAAACCTTCACCTCCAAACAACCGCCTACATGGTGTACCTAGTTTTGAGACTATAGACTACATGGTTGTGTACTAAGTCGAGACCACCTGGTTCCCATCTGCAAGTCCGGAGTTCGATCTCATAAGAGTCTGAATAGTCTCACATGAGTCTTAATATATAGATAATGAAAAATCGAATATTTCTGCAGTAAACTGAAATGTCTGAAGATACTACATCGAGCTTGACTTGCGACTCGCCGAGAGTAATGGGCCATTTGGTGACTTTCTGTAGCAATGCTACATCGCGACTGTAGACGGTCAGCTACTGTATCACGTTTGCGTGGGTATCGTGGGAATGAATATCCTGATTTTTAATTCTATTTTTGTTAGTAAAGCATCTTGGAAATCAATTAGACGGCCAGATACTGTATCGCGTTTGCATGGGTATCGTGGGAATGAAGATTCTGATTTTTATTTCAATCTTTGGTAATTAAGCATTTTGGGAATAGCGATATACGATGGTTCGAAGCAACGCTTTTTTAAGCTATTGCATAGCTTTTATCGCGGGCTTTGAGCACGGCGACCGAATCAAGAAATTCCGTAACGAAAAAAACCTAACACCTCCCACTCCGACCGGCAGCCATTCGCTAACTACGGTTGGTAACTAGGTAATTTTTGAAAGACATTTTATATCCATTACTGGTTAAGTGATCTTATGTCTTACGGCAGCGTTCATGATAGCAGTAATGGATGATAAGTTCCTTTCAAAAATGACAGTCCTAGTTAGCAACCGAAGTTAGAGAATAGGCCTGCGGCACAGCGGTGCAGCGTTGAAAGCCGTGCATCTTCTAACGTCGTTTCAGTTCGGCACACTTTGGCACGGTGTTTTGACGCGGTATTTTCCAGATTATTTAGAGAATATCAAGTCTCAAACTTATGTTTTATATTTCATACCATAAACCTATAGTTTCAATGATAAAAATTCCTGAATAACCTACAGGTATTGTAAGATAATAAAAATATTTTAAACAATATAAACTTCTCATTTATTCAATAAAAGAAAAAAATTGTTTTCTTATCGGTCAATGCGCTCAAAAAGTGTAACTTGAATTAATATCAAAGAAAAAACTTGAATTAATATCAAAGAAAATAAAATACTGCATAAATAAAATAAATAAATAATTATAATTGCATAAGTTGATAAAAAATGCTATGGCGGCGAGTCCCCGAGTGCCACTTTAATTTTTTTTGTCTCTTCGAATGATATAATTAATTAGGTACATTCAATTAATTACATTACAGACCTGAAAAAGAAAACAGAAGTACTGTCTACACGAAAAACGTCGCTGCTACCTGAGATCGATCTTGGTCAATACGTACTCGATACGCTTTGTATAAACATCGTTATTAATGAAACTCATTACGTGATGTGTAATCGAAGACAGTGACGTAACAACGACATTGAGGGCTGGAAATGTCGTTGTGTCGATGGGACGTGCTGATGGGAGCACACGTCAGCCTAATGTGCGTGAAGTTGTTTGGCTGCGGTTTTCTTGAAGCGACACTTGTCTAGATGTCGACGTTTTATAGTAATAATTTAATAAATGACACTTAGGAAATATTTGTATTCAATGTCGCCAGTTTGTGGGGTGTCCAAACCTCTTATCATTTAACCGAGGTCATGTATTATATTAAAACTAGCTGTGCCCGCGACTTTGTTCGTGTGGATGTAGGAAATTAACAACATCGTGATGTTATAAATAGCCTATAGCCTTCCTCAGTTAATGGACTATCCAACATAAAAATATTTTTTCAATTTGAATCAGTAGTTCCAGAGATTAGCGCGTTTAACCAAACAAACAAACAAACTCTTCAGCTTTATAATATTAGCAAGTAAGTATAGTATAGATTAGCATAGATGTGAGGGAACATTACTCTGCTCGTACTACATAGAACGGAAGGTGCTATCTCGACTTTATGTGCTCGAGTATTGGAAATGTTTTCGTAACCACAAACACACAAAAGATTGGTGACAAAACATTGACAATTAAATACAAACGCAAAAAATATCACATTTGCACCAAATTGGAGATGTACAGTGCACATACCTACATTTAAGTAGGTACTGATTAGCAGTGACCGTCCGTTGACAAAATATAATAATGCTTCTCTTTTTAAGTTCCGCGTAGCAATATATTTCCGTATGTTTAATCGAGCTCTGTGTGTAAAAGGAATTCGCCAGAGTAAAGTTCACTCGGTAGGCTTTTGTATGCGCGCTTTTGTGTACAAGCACGAGGCGTGTCTCTAAATGCTGGTTATTTATTAGTAATAAGACTTGTCGTATATAACTAACGTTTTATGGATCCGTTTTCTATGACACTCCGTTATAAGAAGAAATATAATATGTAACAACGTTTCGCCAGTAAAAGAAATAATATCGCTGTTAATAATAGTGGTTGATGGTAGAAGGGGGAAATTTAGGGTTATAAGTTTTTTTTTGTCAAATCATAAAAAAATTGACAAAAAAATCTGCAGAAACGCTTATCACCTTAGACGTATAAAATGTGAGACCTGACAAATATTTATAAAAAAATTCATTTAAAAGTAAAGCCGTTTCGGAGGTCTTCGATAACAAACACAGCGACACGAGATTTTCATATATTAGATTATGTGTGTTTTTTTGTTTTGTTTCTGAGCTGTTGAAATCGGACTGGTTGCTTTTCCACTGCAACGGTACGATGCCGTTGCGGCACCAGTTGAATAGCCATACCGGTCAGCGGGAAAATAGGAAAATAGATAAACGTTGTTAAACTATATAATAATACAGATTTCCGTCAATTTCTTAGGATTCTATCGCCAGATCTTGACTTGGAAACAATGGGACCACCTCCGGATAAAACTCTTTCGAATACAAAAGTATTTTGAGAATCAGTTCAAAAATAGCGGAGAAATCATTAAACATAACCTAAATAAGCAGAACATAGAGCTTCCCCTTTTTTGAAGTCGGTTAATAATGGATCGCTAAATGTGAGCGCAAGACTCGAGAACGGGTGGACTGATTTAAATCGAATCGGGGCTTCTTTTCAAGTATTTGTTAGATTACGGAGAAGGTTCTAATGAAGAAGAAAATTTGATTAAACGCCGGGAAAACATAGACAGTACAATTAACGGGTGATTTTTTAAGCGTAGTTTTTTTTAAATCGAATAAAACACTCAATTTGCATCATATATTCAAAATTTTGATTGAAATTGATAACTTGGCCTTTGCCATTTACATTTTAAAGATAACTTCATATAAATGTTGCCCGCGGCTCCGTTTCAAATGGTCCATTCGGAAGGTCCAATTTTGCGTCACTTTTTCGAGCATTTCGGCTTGTATCCCACGAATAACGCATGTTATGTTATCCTGTAAGGCTTCAATCGTGTTCCGCTTGTCCACATACACTAACGACTTTACATAACCCCACAAGAAATAATCCAGAGACGTCAAATCGCATGATCTTGGCGGCCAATTCACAGGGCCATTTCGAGAGATAAGCTGCTCACCAAATTCATCCTTCAACATGTCCATTGTTTCACGAGCTGTGTGGCATGTGGCACCGTCTTGATGAAACCACATGTCAACCAACGCATGCGAGACAGTGGTTTAATGTCCAACAAAGTAAACTTGGTGCGAAATTTGGTGATAACAGCACGAATTGTTGATTCACCAGGTCGATTATGACGACCATAATATGGTCGTAACAAACGATACACATTTTTCACAGAGCACGAATTTTTATAGTAAATTTCAACAATTTACAATCGTTGCTCGTTTGTAAGTCTTTCCATGATGAAATGGCAGGGTATACTGAAAACTTTTCACTTTGACAGATGACGTTTGGATGCCATTAACAACCAGTGCCGTCAACCTGAAAAACTTAACTCTTAAAAAATCACCTTTATATATACAATTAAATAAAATAAAAAAAAAGAACTTGTGGCATGACGACGTACATCAGGACAGTAATATTTTTTATTATTATTTATTGTTCGAAACATATAACATTATCATTTTGTTGTAGGGGTCATACGGCGGAAGCCATTAAATATAGGCTTATCTGTCGTAGACGAGCCCTCAATACAGAATGACAAGGATTGTTACATTAAACAAAGCAGAAGCTCCAATCTAATTAGACTAAAAGATTAGGTACGGACGACCAAGAAAGTGGTGTACCAATTTTGACAAGACGTCGAGTAAAAATAAATTATAATTAAAATGATGAATGAAGGATATATTACACAACAAGGAAGATCTTCACCTCCATCTACGAGTCGGAAGATTCCTCAACAACTAATCACAGGAATACAACAATGGCATTAATATTGTTATTACGGCGATGAACTTAAGTAAGTCGGTGGTCTGCTTCTGGCCCCGTGTTGAATAGAACCTCGTATCTCCCAATTTCGGGTGGTGGCAATCATTAGACCGCGGAAGCGGTTGACTCTTGGTCAATTTCACCAACCTTGTCTTAGCTGAAGATACGTATTCCAGTTATGAGTTTCCGGTTATGAGTGGTTGCGAGATCATCTTAAAGGTTCGGTCAGATAGCGGGCGAGGCGGGACGGCGACGGGGCGTCGACGCGATATAAGCAGTTGTAATGTATGAGTTATTATGAAAACACAGCGCCGTCCCGCCCGGCGTGTCACGTCCCGCCGACGCCTCGCCTGGCGTGAATACAATAGGCGGGCGTGAGCGCGGTGTCGGCGTGGCGGCGGCGGCGTATTACGCGTTGTGTTCTATGAGTTTTCGCTTTCGTGTTCACACTAACGGCGGGGCGTCGGAGTCGACGTCCCGCCGGCTATGTGACGTCCACGCCGCGTCGCCGCTCCGCCGACGCCCCGTCGCCGTCCCGCCCCGCCCGCTGTCTGACTGAACCTTAAATGGCATTGTTGAGCGTCGCCGATCGTGGCTAGTTGAGATCCCTTCAGTTCGGTGTCACCGTTCAATGTAACTTGAGATCTCTTCTCCGCTCAAGAGTTGGTATCCGTTTCGAATGACCAAGATGTTGAGAGTGGACTGTATATAGGTACTTGCTAGGGATATTACTTAGCAATCGGGGAATGGCTAACGCCGACCCCGATTGTGTCTCTACGGAGGTAGAAGTATCTGGAGGGGTTTTAGCCGAGTATGGGGTTTTCTACCCGAGTCGGGCATATCCTCGGAGTGGCCTCGTCAGTCGGCTTCTTGTCGAATCCGTTAGAAGGATTTCCCCTCCTTAAAAAAAGAGATGTTAGTTAAACACTGGTTTCTAGATGATCACTTAGGAGCTTTATTGGCTTTTTCACAACACGACTTCAACTGACTACAATTTTACAATATTTGGCCCTATATTTATAGACTATACCTCGATCCACGAAGGGACATCCAGCCCGCGGACCAATCAAAGGGCCCGAATTAAATTATGTCGCGGTTCGTGGGAAATGGGGCGCGCATATGCTTTGCCTACGTCTGCTGATTAGTTCCGGGTCCCCGGCACATCGAACTGTCGTTAACAGGCATGCTGTCAGATTCATTTCATTAAAGACAAGAAGTGACAGCATACTACTTAGGTTTATCGTAGCCAAGACAAAGTTGGAGAAATTGACTGTCAGTGTCATAAGCGCATTGTCTCGCAACCGCGACGACATAATTATTGAGGTAGCTTTAAAATAAGCAATTCATCATAACATACCCCGAAGAAATTTGAAACGAGCTCGCTCATGATTTTACCGATGAAGTTTGGCTTACGAATCTTCAAAATAGTAAATGGTGTATCAAAGAAACCATAAATCAGAGACGTATTGAGCTGTGCTTGAAAGCGTATCCACGGCGAAGTCAGGGTGCGCCCGGCTGTGGATTATTGATGCATACTTTTGTTGTCAGCGCTGATACGACGATTCGTCAACTTCTTTAATGCATATAAACTATATAGCATTTGATATAATGTTACTCGGCACTGGCCTTCTATAATCGTACGTCCACTCCATGGCCTGTATTTTACCTTAGATGAGGAGAAATAGGTTCACTACACCGCGTTAAACTTGCACGTCCACCACATGGCCCATATCTCACCTTAGACGAGGAGGACAAGGTCTACCACACCACGCTGACCAGACTGATTGGTGTAAGGTTTTGTTTTGAATATCCCATCTCTTCGCAAACTCCGAGGCGGTCTTACTACAAAACGTGATTAATTTCAGTCTCGATTTAAACCTGACGCTCTTTCACTTGTCGAAATAAGAGTAAATAGAGACAGCGTTAGAGAATTGGGGTTACCCAGACCCCGGATCACCCGACTATGGACAAGAAGAACATCGAGGTTGGTTTACGGCCGGGCTCAATATCCTATATTTCTGTGGATTTGTTTACTGGAGATAGAATTTTGACGTATTTCGTATGGAGCTAATGTCAAATATCTATCGCTTGTAACCAAATCCACAGATAGGATATTGAAACCGGCCGTCAGTGGGTATGCCCCGCAGTCAGCTGGGCGAGGGACTTGCCGCCTGTCGACTAGCCATCGGCAGGTATGGTGCGCAACAGCATTCCACCTCGTAAAAAGGCGTAACCCATGACTAAGCTTAGACTATGTTTTGGAATGAGCCCGCCTAACGGCCGGTTAGAATATTCTTTCTGTCTGTGGATTTTATTACCAGTGATAGGTAGTTGACATTAGCTTCATACAAAATTGTCAAAATTCTATCTGCAGTAAAAAAATCCAGAGATATTAAAACCTTAGAGTCACAAATGTACTCTTAATTTGTTGCACGGTTATTGCAATTCAGTGATACCGAGAAAATGTTTAAAAAATTAATGACATTAAATCAGATGGGATTTTCTGAAAATATCCCGCACCTAATTGGAATCCGCGACAATGTTGTTTCGAGGGGTAACGAGCATAAATAGGGATAGCTTTGGAAATTGATTTTTTCCTAAATTGTAGTATTATTAATTATATTCTATTCGATTGTATCCGATATTCGATTGTGTTCTGTATTTTGAAACCGAGAGATTTGCAATATGCTAACTACTTCTCCACAGAGAAAGCAGGATAAGATATACAGCTTTATATAAGAAAAATAAATAATAAAAATTAATATTGTTATCTTAAAAGCTAGCTATTAAAGTGATAAACTGTCTAAACATCCCTTTGGGAGCAGATAATTACATTTCGTCCCAAATCTCAATGAAAATAGCAATGGCCGTTTCAATTTGTTTCATTGTGTCGAGGAAACTCCGCACAATGGCATTTCGTAGACACTTATCAAACGTTAATTAGAGGGGTTCATAAGCGTTCCGAAATTAATATTATTACCGAGGTGAAAATATAATTAGTTTAAGTCTTTGTAGCAATCACGCTCGTAACTTTTTGATTTATCGAAATTATTTTATTTGTGACTTTGCATTAAAAAAAAGAAATTTAATTAATAAATAGAGGTGAAATTTCTTCATGCATTACATGCTTGAAGAAATTTCACCTAGGCAAGGCGAGCAATACGAACCAGAGGGCAAATTCTATTAAATAAGTTACAGCCGAAACGAAGCCGAACCGTTGCTTTTGACCAATCAGAACGCTACATTATTACGTCATCAATCATTCGGAAGTCAGTCTATGCGCTACGATTGGTTGGTCGCTCGCTACGGTAAGGTTTCAGTTCGGCTGTAACTTATTAGTAGAATTTTATGAGTATTTATTAATTGTTAATACATAGATTGTTACAAGGTATTAAATAGTGTGAAAAATCATAAATAAAATTGCTTTCATTAATTATTTATAGGTTATACAGAATACCGATTTTCCACGAATTTTCGTAAAACAATATAATTATAATGCGTAGCTATGCAATATGAGGTAGAACAATTTATTTGTGCTGTTATTCTGAAAAAAAATTGACTGTAAAAATTGTTTTTACTGACACCAAGATAAAAATAAAATTTCCATTAAATATTCCACCTTTCCGTCAGTCAGCAATTTTGTTATCACGAGCGATCTCTTAAGCCGTTAGTGCCATGTATTGTATATTATGCTTCCGGTCGGATTCATTATTTTCTGTTATTAGCTGTTTGTTTATTATCTGTTGAGTATTCACAAAATTTTTGTTACTTTTGGTTGTAAAATGCCGAAAAGAACGAAAAAAAACCTGTTGTAATGAAGCCCATGCAGATAATAGCGATTGTAAGTTGTTTGAGAATCACAATCGATAATCTAACAGGTTCATTAACGATTATACACTTCTATTATGACGATAATGCATAATAATATAATAGAATGATTAACGATTATACACTATCTCATCCAAAACATGCAACTGCTGAATACTAGTCTCTCCTTCGACGAAGAGGAATTTGCCTATCACATCAAGCAGGCCGGATGGGTTGGTTTTTTTTTATTGCAGATAAGTTGGCAAACAAGCAAACTGCCCACCTGATGGTAAGTGGTAACAGTTACCTATAATACATGGGGCTCCTGTGAGATTCGCAGCAAAACTGCAACCCCCACAAGAACCACAGTGTACGTTGCCAACTTGTGACTTAAGGATGTAAAGTCACAGTACCCAGTAATTTTAATGCCATATCTTACCCTTCAAACCGAAACACAGCAATGCAAGCACTGCTGCTTTGCGGCAGAAATAGGTGGTGTAGGGTTGTTTTCGGTTTTCCATCTCGTAGCGGAGTATAATTTCAGTAAATCCCCTTAGTCGGCTCGTGCGACATCCGAGGGTAGGAAGGGAGCGGCGACACATGTATTCTTAACGCCGGCTCCACACGCTGGCCCCAACCTTGGTACCAACGTTGGAGGTGAGGCGTACACACGTTGGCTATTATACTAGTTCTGTCCCGTTGGGTAACTACCAACGTTCGCCCCAACGTTAGAGCCAATGCCATTTTCTAGATCCACACGTTGGACGAGTGGCGTTGTAGCCAACGTTGGGGCCAGTCGATCCGAAATTATAGGGTTAAGTTCGGCCAATCATAGCCACATAACATGTCATCGAGCGTTTGAAAGACAATCACTGTGTTCCGACTGGTCAGTTTCAGTTTGACTCTTGCGGCTGGAGTTCATTTAGAATAAGGCCCAGTCTCTTGAACATTTTTCATTTATGACGACTCATCAAAATTAAACTGTTGCTTCGGAACAGTTTCCGACAAATTCACGATAATTTTAAAAGTTTCCGCATGGATCCCATCATTAAGCACAATTTACTGATATTATACTTCACTAAACGTTGGGAGGCAACTGTTATTAGGTACTTATTGAATTATTTTTTAATTAGCCGTTCATTGTTCTTTGCTTGGTATTATGAAGAGTTCAGGAAACATTTCCTTGAGTATCTAAATAACTAGTGGTATGTAGGGATAACTAGCGTTGACTGTAGAGTAGAGTTTAATCTGCATTTACTGGACGATCTCGAATGAATATTTCAAAATACCCACTTTATTATTGTAAGCGTTATTTACTAGTTGTTTACATATTTTATTTGTAAGTCCGTTTTAGTTACACCGTTTCCGCATTTTACTTAAAAGTTGGTTCTATAATATAGTCTGTATCTCGTGTTTTAACACTAACGCATCTTTTTATGTTTGTTTAGTTAAAATTAAGAGGAAGAAGAAATGCAAATTCATAAATATTTTATGTAATATGTAATCAGTAATTTTGTATATTATTCTTAGTAATATAATTAACATTGTATGCTATTTAGTTTGAGTTACAAGCACTTCCGTTCCTTCGCACAAGCGCCATCTTGAAATCGTGTCTGTGAACAATTTCTCTTGGCGGCTATAAAACCAGCCATATTCTACGTGCGAAGGCATTACTTGTTGAGCATTCGTCGAGTTCAGAAGTGTTTTCATGTGCATCAGTCTGTGTGTGATAATATAAGTTCTGTTAAAGTTAACTCAGTCGTTTTCTTTATTAACAACATCGGTTCACCCTGGCTTTGGTTCACATTATATATAGCATAATGGTGAAACCCAGTGTTCAGTAAAACCTAAAAAGGTTTTTTTATTTATTATCAGGCAACTTAGGCCCAATAGATGTATACTTACCTTACAAACTAACATACATTATATATGTATACAAGTTTATTTTTTAATTACCAAAAAAAATTGTGTGCTTGTTCTAACAAGCTAACTGAACAACTTTCCCTATAGGACCAACTTTGAAATCGCAAAAAAAACAGCTGTTCCATACAAATGTTCACTGAACCTAGATGTATTGAACAGCTGTTTTTTTTTGCGATTTCAAAGTTAGTCTCATAGTGAAATTTGTTCAGTTTGCTTGTCTGAACAAGCACACATTTTTTTTGGTAATTAAAAAATAACCTTGTGTATATGTATATGTAATAGAACTTATAAGCTATGTTAGTAAATAAAATTAAATATATGCCGTATTCTGCGGCATGCCGATGGTATTAGGTATGCGTCACTGAAATCGCCTAAATACTACATCGCCTAAATATCTCCCTTTGGCCAGAAGTCCTTCTATAAGAAAGTGTCCAGCTCACTGTTTGGGACCCAAACCACAAATGCTTTAAAACTGGCATTGTGGCGCGACTCCAGTGGCTCAGAACGAAGTTGGCCTTCTTCTGGATGTAGGTACTGTCCTACATCCCGCTCTGTGGTGGTGTAGTGCAGGCAGGACCTTTTGTAGCACTGCGTTAAGTTAAAATTAAAGTGTAATAATAAAATCGAAATAATAAAATAAATAGGTATAAGATTCCAAGTAAAATTGAGATTATTGTTTATCTCTATATAAAAAAAGAATTAATGCAATTGGCATTATTCCGATTTTTAAACTGCTACAACTTCCAGTAAGTAATGAAAGAGATTAGGATTGAGCTCCTCCTTATTTTCTAGGTGAACTGTTAAAAGACCAGAAAGTTTTTACTTTTTACGAGTAAAAAATCTAAGCGACACAAATAAAACGACCGACGTTATACAATGAAATTTAATTTCACGTAACTAATATATATTCTTACATAACCAAACACTGTATTTACACTGTCTTTGTCTATCACGTCGGCAGCAGCACAATCACACTGTCCCGTAACTGAGCGTCGGCTGCCAGCTTGAGCGCGAGCGCCGTGAACAGAATCACTGGTGATAACGCCAGTGATTTATCAGTTATCACCGTTATCACTGTAAGTAGCGCGATCACTGTCGCCGGTGACGCTGACTGAATGGTGGTCGTCCCTGCGTGGAGCTCCGCAAGACTTTCTGTCGACAAACAGTGTGCGATTAGTCGAAGTTATTGAACTTTCATAAAATTGCGATGGCACGGTTCGTCAATTTAACGTTTAGGTATTCAGTTAAGTATAACATATCACATATAGTGGCACATTATTTTAATTGTACGCCACTCATATATCCTTCATTTGTGATCTGAGTAAACACTAAATTGTTCAGTTTTATTTATGAATCTATCAACGCCATTATTATTTTTAATAAGTTAGTGAAACACTTTATTGCACACACAGAGATACGGATAGAAAATTTTAAAACATAATACAGATGAACAACACAGGCGGCCTTAAGCAATATCTTCCAGGCAACCTTGAACCAGGGAAATACATAAAGGAAGTTCAAATTGGTGATGAGTGCAGTAGATAATAGTTGACAATGAAGAACTAATTTAGCTAAGGACTTAAGGCGAGGTGTCCCAGGAAATCTCGTGCAAGGCGACTGCTTTATTGTACGGTAATATAGTTGATAATTGCTGTGCCGGAACTAAAACCATTATCTAATCTGTGCTAAAACGTTCCTTTTTACACCTTTTAATCGCATTAAAAAAATATTTAAAAAATGTGTTTTGCAATTTTCTAGACAATAAAAATGCACGTCTTTTGGTAAAACTTTTATGTCGCTTATTGATGTATTTTCAGTTTCAGTGTTTTATATTTGTGGTGGTACAGTTAATCAAAATTGTTTAAAAATGGGAAAATAGCGCATTAAGGATAAAACGTGAAACTTATCTTAGTTTTAAGTTAATCCATATTTCGCCCCTTTAAGTTTTAATTAGTGAGGTGGTTTCAGCTTGAAAATGTTACAAATAAACACACAAACATATGTTGATTTCAAACAAATGACAGCGACAAAATGAATATAAACATTTGTATTTAGAAAGTTTGTGTAAGTCAAGTTTCTCATCCGTCACAAGTCGCAACCAAACTTGCATGAATATTATTCATAGGAGTGTTGTTTATCTCCATAATAGAATGTTTATTTGTTACTAGCTGTGCCCGCGAACTACGTTTCGCCATATACGAGTATCTTTTTCCCGTTTATGTATCATTTTTCATTATTACTCAGCTCCTATTAGTCGTAGCGTGATGTTAGGTATACCTACAGCCTTTCTCGATAAATAGACTATCCAACACAAAAATAATTTTTCCATTTGAATCAGTAAGTAGTTCCTGAGATCTTTATAATATTAGTATAGATGACATGTTAACACGGCGTGTCAGATTTGACTGAACATTTTCACGCATTTTAATTGTATCGCTTTTTGATTTGTAAGTATATAAAATATAAATATTCGAACTATATCAAGTAACCTCAACTTCGATATGTGCACAGTACTAATAAGTCAAGCACAAAATAGCGTCACATATCATCCAGATAAAACGATATGAAACAACAAAAGCTCATAATTATTTGAACAGTGAACGGAATAAATTATTACCTGCGGGTATTTCGGCCGCTCTCCGGTGCCGTAATTCCAATCTATACAAAACCAATGTCGCTAAATATGTTAGCTATGGCTCTACAAATTCACCGGGGGGCGTAAAATTTAATTAATGGTGTTGAGTTTTCACTGTCAACCTCTCACCAATTAATTATATAATGTCGCTTCTACTTTTTACAATATGTGTCCAAGAAAATAAGTCATTTAAGTCATCATCACCATAACAGCTCATATTATGTGTCCCCACCGAGGGGCTCGAGCCTACCCTAAGTTAGGGTGTTTAGGCCTTAGCCAACCACGCCGGCCCAGTGCGGATTGGTCGACTTCATATACACCTTTGAATTTCTTCGCAGATATATGCGGTTGCCTCACGATGTTTTCCTTCATCGTAGGAGCGTCAGACAAATGTAAATGAAAAAATGAAAAACGAAAAAATAATCTTTAAAAAATGCAAATCTGCACATGAAATTCTAAAAAGAAAAACACATTGGTACATGGCGGTCTAGAACCCCGGACCTTCCGATTGGAAGGCAAGTGTCGAGTCAACAGCGCTACCGACCCTCAAGAAAATGAGTAGTGCTTGCAAATTATACTTAGTTTCGATTCAAATAATGATTCATCTGAGATACGCCCCCCGCTTGACATAATACCTCCAAGATTATTGGGGGAGGAACAATCAAGATTCAATATTTCTATAAATGTATGTATGTATGTATTATAAAACTTCTAAATTGAAAAATGAATTAATCAACACAAGGAAAATTTTTCGTCTCTTTGTATTTTGTTAAGCTAAAGTAAACTTTATTCACTGTTAATAACTACTTATAAACTCCCGATTTAGAAATCTTTACAGATTTCTTGAAAGTCATTTAAACATTAAACAAACTTACAATTTTTTTATTTCATTTGTGGCTTAGCGTTGTCTTCAAAAATTTCAACTCTCTATCGACTCGAAAAGGCTTCGAGAAATCGATTAAGTACAACATTTTTCTGACAAACAAACACAAACGAAAGCAAGTTAAGTAAAACGTGGCTATAATAGCGCCACAGAACAAAGAACCGGGACGTTTACACACGAGAATGAATTATTTTAGGCACCTATCCAAAACTTGCTTAGTCGGTGACCGGGGAAAAAAACTTGGCAGACCCGCCTTTGTGGTAATGTCATCTGCAAGCCCGCAAACTTCCTTTATTCCTCAGAAATGAGTAAAGCACCGGAATGTAATTCTTTTGACATCAAAAAGGACCAAGGCGCATGAAACTGGTAAGCCGAGATTCTATCTTATTTAACTGGGTGATACGAATATTTTGTTTATTCGATTATTTTTCCAAAGGGGATTGGGATGATGACTGAATTGAAATTTTTACGTCTCGTTTATATAAAAAAGCGTCATTAAATATAAAAAAGCGTGGAAAAAGATGTAGTCCTGTGAAATTAGAATTAAAATCGGCTTAGAAATACATTAGATACAAGCATTTTAAGTTGTTAATTTGAAGGCGATTCGACAGAGAGATCCGACATCAACCGTGACGTCATTGTTGAGTACGGCCATATAAACTCCATGTCAATTGCCGTTTTGCTAAAAAGAGATGGAGAAAAATCTTTAATACCTTATATCTTGGTTGTTTTTATAGTTATTCGAAAACAGATTTTTTCTTTTTGTTTATTATATGAATTTGCCTCTATTCTGCCGTCAATAGCATAATTGCAGTAAGTGCGTTCTCGGCGGTTTCGAGAAAAACGCGGCAAAAGTTTTGGTGCGAAAATATTCCATAAATCCTTTGTTTGTAATCAGATCATGGTGGTTGATACCTTAAATTGAAGAGGACCTCAGCACCTATGTATTACTTATTTGGAAACCAATACTGAGTAATTGAAGGGCAAAATAAATTCATTATTTTTGTTATACTAAGTATCTCCTAAAAACTCTCTAATAGGGAACACTTAGCATAAACACAGGAAGTGTGTTTTTTACTGTGTTTATGCTAAGTAACCATATAAATTTAAATGGTTTACAAGTTTTATTATTTTCCGGCTGGTAGTAAAAATAAAACATTATTAGCTAAAGGGTTTACTAATTTATTTGAAAAAAATATATATTAATTTTTTAGATATTCTGTTAGGTACTAGGTACCTAACTGGTACCAAAAATAACCTAGTAATACCTATAAAATCGGACGGATCATGATAGGTTTAGTGCAAGAAATTATCATTTAGTTCAAATAAAAACTTCTTTCTTACATTTAAGTCGCCCTCTATGATCAGATCACATAATAAATCACAAAATTACGTTTCTTTATTTTACTTAATTAAATCAGTCTTTCCAATTAAAAATGGCACAATTACTAGGGATATAGTTTTCTTACATTAATCGCTCAACTCAAGTTAACTTAATATGTTTCAGTCTTCTTACTAGTAATTATAGAATCACAGATGCTAATGTAAGACAGTGAATTATCTAAAAAAATAGCTTAACATTACTCTCTTTGGGATCAAATAAACACTTATTGATGTATCAAACAACACTTAGGGATCTTATCTGGGGGCACGGCAGTGCCCCCGCCAAGTCGAGCACGAAGCAAACACTGCCGTACCATCCTTTACTGGAACCATTTCGCCGCATTTTCAAGCCCCAATTTGAGAACCTCTGGATAAGTCCAGAATGCAGAAATTTTCGTCATCCAGTAAGCTATAATCACATACTTAAAATCCAAAAATTCAAGTCTATAGGTCATTTAGTTCCGAAGTTAAGCGAATGCAAAGTTTCGCATTTATGACAGACACTCACTCACTCACTCATGATCATCAAAATAGAACTAGTACTTCCCATAAACTCAGAGAGCTGAAATTTGGTACAGAGTTAGGGTTTAATGGCCACATAAAGGGAAAACTATAAAAACTAGGATAATCGAAGATCTGGAGTACCTGGTGACCCTGATTAGAAAACACAAGAGCCCAACCAAACTATTAGAGATATCGACATACCGCCTTTACAAAAAATATTCAACTTGGTGGGCCGCTTCCAATAAAGAAAAGAATGAAAGAAAAAAGAAAAGAAATATTTGTGTCAAATAAGAAAATCTAATAAAATAAATCAATAAGCTCACGTTTCTACAAAAAGAAGTGAAATCCCACCAAAAACATTCTGTAAAAAATTAGCCAAGTCTCGATGGAGCTGCTTGTTTATCTCTAAAAAGTAATGAAATCTAGACAAAGTCGTGTCGAGTCTAAGGTTCCTTACTGCGATTTCTTTATTATTATAGTTAATGTTGTGTGACTTGGTCGTTGAACATTCTTTATACGTTAGTGGGTACAAGTCAACACAAAGGTAAGCATCCCGACTATAGTTGTAAATAAACCGTTTTAGACCAGAATCCGCGGTTTTCAACCCATTTTAAATTTGTTTAAAACGGCTTTAAACCACGACCACGTGGTACTTACAACGTGGTCGTAAGGTCGTGGTCTATGAACCGTTTTAAACCACGACCACGTGGTAAGTACCACGTGGTCGTGGTTTAAAACGGTTCATTTACTATAATCCTGACCACATCAGTTATTTAATGAAAAAAATAATTTAAAATCGTTTGGAATTACCCGACCCGCGGCCGTACCGCCTAACTCATAGCGATCACTCGCTATCGCTGTCGTGACATTAGAACAATAGTTTTAATGTCACAGGTGACATTTGAGCTATTGTTCTAATGTCTTGAAGGCGATAGCGAGCGATCGCTATGAGTTAGGCGGTAGCCCCCCCGGAGTTGGAGTTCCTCCCCCACGTGGGCATTATGCCAGATCTCGCCACTGCAACTGCTGCTGACGATGGTCGCTACCACAGCGATGGCTAGAAGGATCTAGCGAGTGGCTTGCACGTAACTGAGCAACGTGTGGGACCCCTTCAACTCTTGGGCGATGGAGCCGGGTAATGCTGCTGAATGGAATTGGAAGCTACGTGCACAAAAAAAGGCACACAGGGCAGACTATTATCGAACTGTAAGTGTTTACCTTAATGTGCTGTTGCCCGTACCTACCTAAAATTTTAATGTTACGTGGATTTGGGAAGTTGCCCAAATCCATGTAACATGCGCGGCGTGCACTCTACACTAAACTATGCAACACCCATGCAACGACCGACTGTCTGCCCCTGCCCCTCCAATGCCCCTGCCTCGCGTCGCGTCGCGAATCTTGACGTTCACACTCCCGCGCACCCCCACACACCCGGCACTGCCGCAAATCGTCTTGTGATAATAGTCGAAAATTTTACATAGGTATTCGAGGAATAGACATAGGAATTATTCTTTCTCCGATCAAGTTTCTGCTTGTATACAAATTGAATGACTTTTAGTTACAATGACTTATTATGTTTACAGTGAAGCAACTTTACTACACTGTATTTATGACGTGGCAGTACATCGTAGCTATTCAGACATGCAGTAAAAACGACTTACAATTCTTATAATAATAAGTTATAAGATCATAATTATATGTATGGACTTCCTAAGCTTGAGTACAGTATAGCTAATTTACTGTTCCCATGATAAGTACACCGACCGTTATCGCTAAAATTGCTGTCTAAACATGAACACAGGATGGCTATATGCTCTCAGTATTCTAGGTAACCTGACATTAGATCTAAATACGTTACTTATCATAAACGCAATATCGCATGGGATTGTCTTTGTGGTAAGTAATCTGGATCCTACATTTGGATAACGTTACTAAGCATACATGCAGCATCGCATCTTACTTTCTGTATTTTATGTAACCTGAAGGTAATGTTTATGATATGTACTTAACAAAATTACAGTATCGCATCATACTGTTTTTAAGACTATAGACCACTCATTTAGTAAATATTGGAAAACTGCTTAGGATGAAAACAGTATATCTTCTTAGCGTTTATTTGCTCGGCTCATATCCAATTTTTATACAGTAAATGACTTAACATATAAGTGGTATAGATGTCATACTGTAGTTTGGCCGAGAGACTCGAATGAGAACTTTTGCAGTAAGTGTATCCACTGTATTCATGATTGGTGATGTAAAAAAATGCTCGACTTACTGCAAATTTTTTAATTGTTAAATTTGTATTAAGAAACGATTCAAATGAATGGGTAAGATGAAAATGTAGATCTCGCTATCGTGATCACGGCTGTATATCTAACTCAGTTTTGACAAAAATCCGACTTACTGTAACTATGCTATTGACGGCAGTATTAAAGCAAGATTTTTTTTTGTAATCTAGCCAATTCTTAGTCTCTCTCTGTCACCTTACCTTATGTCACTTAAACTTTAAAGTACATGTAGCATTGCCTTAGGAGTTACAGTACATTGGATCAATGTTTATACTAAGGTTCCTAATATAATCCAATTTAATATTCACAAATAAAGACAAAAACGTTTTCATACAAAATAAAATACAGAAATATGGTTTAATTGGTATCATTCAATTTTATGCGTACCTATAGATTATATTTAAATTTGGTCCAACAAGCAAGACTTTTTCCAGGAAAAAAAAACTATGTCAAGCTTACCAATTGCAGTGAAATCCACCAGATAATAAATTCTAAATATATATAATAAAAAAAACAACGAGGGTCGTTTTGTCCGTGCGTACTTTTGCATAGTTACGGTATCAATATACTCGTACCCGTCGCGGTAGTATTCCATCGATTTCCCAGGTCGCTCCGTGCCGCAGCAGGTGGACGGGACGAAGGAGGCGGTAATTCGCCAACTTTCTTCCTCCTGACGGCAACCAGCGGGGTTCTGGGTTGGGAAGCCCGAACCCTGCATTGCACCGGTTGCCGCTAGTCGCTGATCCCCTGGACGCCCCGGGGGATCACCGGCCTCCCCATTTAGGGGTGGTGAGAGGGGCTCCCTCTAGGCGAGCAGACACCGAAGAGGTCGTGGATGTCTTCACATGAGTTCCCATGACCTTGTCAGGCAGCGATGCGTCTCTTCTCGGCGTATCTTCTTCAGATGAGGAGGATGCGGCGATAATGGACGTGCTCGCGCCAAGGCGTATGTGAGGGGTATCGGTAGGTTTTAGTCGGTAGGCCGCGGTTCCTGGCTGGCACTCTGCCCCCAGGGGCCGGGGAGAGTCCGACATAACCCCGCGCCTTCCCAAGCGCGGGGTATGCGTAATGCATTTCCCACCGTTAAAAAAAAGTATTCCATCGATTTGACCTATGCAGTACTATTATCTACTCTGTGCCTTATTGAAATTTTATCAAGTCTTGTGACATCGTACCAAGCCGGCGACTCCGGTGGTTGGTTCGAAACGATACGGATCAAAGTTAATTAAGGAAACGACTGAAGGGTTGCTTCGTTTGCTTCTGTAGGAGCAAATGAAGCAAAACAACCTGCATACATCTGCGAAGAATTTCAAAGGTGTATGTAAAGTCGATCAATCCGCACTGGGCTAGCGTGGCTGACTAAGGCCTAAACACCCCCACTAAGGGTAGGCTCGAGCCCCTCGGTGGGGATGTGCGTGAGCGGTTTTAAACCTATTTTCGGTCATGGCGGCCAAACTTAACAGAGACTATTCCTATTGGAGGATATGAGTGCAAAAGTGTCTAAGCAAAGATAAGTGCATTCTGTTCCCTTCTCTGACACAGTTTCATAGGGCGGTTAGCCGACACGACCGGAACGAGATTAAACGCAGACGTTTGGATTTTAACGTTTCTTTCGGAGCACGGAGGAGCTCGAGATGTTTCACAATTTTGGTCACCCATCACACACTCCACCACGGCTAACGTTGCTTAACTTAAGCAATGCGCTACCGAGCTCCTCTCGAAGCAAATCTAAAATATTTGCGATGCTATTTTAATAACCTATTAGGTCAGACGGCAGGTTCAGTCAATGCTAAAATAGAAATGGCTATTTCAGCTTCTGTTGGAATAACGATATTGTTTTAGCATACACTCGAATTCAGCTGATATATACCTGAAAATAGGAATGGAATGTGAAGTCATTCCTAATTATCCCAATTTCTGAATTTCACAAAAGTTTATTTTACGACTATTTTTATATTATCTACACTTATATATGAATACAAAATAAAAAGGTAGACTTTGTGAGTTTGTTAATAGGGAGTAATTTTGAAAACCGACTTCAAAAGCACAAAGAAGTCAAATTTTAACTTACATTAATTGTTCATACATTTTTAAGACCTTCCAGGTGATCATTGCTTGGCACCGACTTCAATATAAAACTGTGATTTTGTATGTATTCCTATATTATATTACTTTTTAGGGATTGTGAGGTTGGTTTTATTAAAAAAAATCAATATTTTAAGTTAATTTAATACATGCGTATTACGTAGAACTTGAGCTTGGCTCAAATTCATTTTTTTATGCAAACACCAGAATAACATAAAATGTCCAATCGCTCCAAATGAAAATTGAAATTTCTAAAATAGGTGTTGATACCTAGTTCTTATTAACAGCGAAGTTGTCTACTTTGGTAAAATAAAATAAAGAGAAATCAATAATGTTGAAATTTTGTTCGGGTTGCATAAGCCCTCGGCGGATTTATGAACTTTATTTTTAGAAAATCTGTTCGGCTGTTCAAAAAATATTGGCCAGCAGTATTTCTTAGTCAGTAGGGTGCACTGCGTCTAGGAAAAGTTACCACGGGTTTGTTTACATAGCGGTTCCCCGACGCAACGGATAAAATAAAACTAGGCTTTATTTCCTACAACAAATGGCAGTATGTTTTTTTTGTTTCGTTTTGATATCTCTGTTGTATATTAATCTTGTGTAATGTTTATTATTATTATGTGTGTAATGTATGATTTGCTGTAAGTTGTTTTAAATCTTTTAACCTCGGCCAGAACACCAGCGCTGGAGCAGACTAGTCTGTTGCAGCTTATGTTGAGCTCGGCTCCTAATTGGCCGTTATGTATAACTGTATTTTTCTTGTATATGACGTGCGTTTGTGGTCAATAAATGTTTTTTTTTTCTTTCTTTCTTTTATTTGCTAGCTTTCAGTATGTACTATAGCTATTTGAAAGCGGTCAGTAGTCAGTAACAAAGCATAATGTGCTTGTACATTGTTGGTATCAACGATTGTCATGAAAGCACACATGCAGCAGCTGAAGTCACGACATTTTATTGTAATAAGAATAAGTGAATTATTCAAAATTGTAATAGAAAAACTTCAATGAACACTCAATCAGGATTTCCAAATCTTCACATAGCACCGAGAAAACTTACAATTTCCACGATTTTAATAACTTTACAATATTAATTAATGAAAATCTATTTAAGACTGTTCTTACGTAAACTTCTTGTAACTCTTTAAGTACGAACTACGAACCAATAAAACTTTGCGAGTCACTGTATTATTTCGGTCGCAAAATTAATAAAAGCTTTGACTCTTCATCCCCAAATTATTGGCAAAGACAAACTATTTAACGAATAAAATCACGAAGCCATCTAGAAATTACTTTGAAACACAAAATGTCTCCGGATTTAAGCAATCAACAACATGAACCGAAGAAAATGTAAATTTATCAAACAAAGGTATTTCCATAATAATTATTTCCAAAGTCTTACTAAATAAATCTGTTGCCAAACTAAGGGTAACGTCAAATACATTATACTCTTCGCTGTGATTTATTTTCTTCATTGTGTAGAAATATTCTGTTTAACCGATATAAAAGTAGGTTAGGGGTTCTATACTTTGTAGCCATGAAGACAAAGAGAGATTTACTTAAGTAACCTATCCATCCTTTGTATACGGATAGTTAAAAGTTAATATAATTTCTTATATTATTAAGATTTTGAAATTCACGTATCAGTTTAATGACAAGTGTTGAATAATCTATCTTAGTAATTTCTGTTCGTGATCAATACTCGTAACTATTCTGTTAATTATTACTAACTGCTGCCTGCTGCTAAATTGGCACCACCACGCTTAGTCGATCGCTGGTGATCGTGATAGGTAGCCGAGCTGCCGTGAAGATTATCGCAAAATTTACGTAAAATATAATATGTTTAAAAACTATAATGTGGCAATTGAAATACTGTTGTTAGTACGAGTGAATATTGGTTTTGTAATTAAGGTGTGTACTGAGTAATTATATATATACACGGTTATTTTTTTATCACCCTGGAAAATTTAAGGGACGCTTCACGACATGGTATTAGAATGATTTAAATATAAATAAAAAAAATAACCCCCCTCCTTAATTTTATATTAATTTTTTAAAAAATACAAAAAATGCTGCACTAGTTGAGAGCAGCATTTTTAGAGATTTTTTTATTTTTTTAAATATTTTTTTTAATTTTTTTAGTTCATTTTTTTTATTTTTTATATAATATTGGATGTGTCCTGAAGCATCCCTAAAATTTTCCAGGGTGATAAAAAAATAACCGTGTATATATTGATTAAAACAAAAAATACAATGTTCAAAGCACCGCTTTCAGCCAAGACTTAGGTTTTAAGCTAATATTTGAAAGACGTGTCGAAAATTAATTGAAATGGGTTATAATTTTATAGCTGTAAGTTTCATAATCTCTTCATCATAACAGCTCATATACGTCCCCACCGCGGGGCACGAGCCTACCCTGACTAGTTATGTTAGGGCGATTAGGCCTTATAGTCAAACCACGCTGGCCCAGTGCGGATTGGATGACTACACTTACACCTTTGAATTACTTCGCAGGTGGATGCAGGGGTCTTGTACCCACTGGACCTTCAAGATTCGACCCAAAAGCAAAAAGTGCTTATTGGACCTCATTTACAGGGCCCATTCGACCTTCCTAAAAATATTATATTCAATGCGGCCATTGGACCTCTTTTTTGAATTCGACTGGTACCTACTGGACCTTCAAGATTAGACCCTATTGCAACTGTACCCATTGGACCTTATTTTTATGCCCCATTCGACCTTCCTAAAATATTACATTGAATGTGCCCATAGGACCTTTTTTATAGGAACCATTGGACCTTATTGACAGTTTTATTCAAAAAAGTACAGTCATATAAAAAATTAAAGACTAAAATGAAATTAATAGGAGCTGTAATAGAGCCAATACCATTGAAAAGTAAGTAAATATCATTTTATTTATATATTATATCTCCATCGGCACAGCCACTAATTCCGAGCAGAAAAAAATATGGAGAAAACCGGACGTCCTTTTTTTTCTTACAATTAGAGTTGTATTGATATTCACTCTCACGACATTCGTCCTGCTCTCGCCTCTTGTATTGTAGAGCAACGTTCAGTGGCAATATTTATTTCTCGTTCTTGTCTATTGTTTACTTTCCAAAAAACTACATGAAGGGTTGAAAAAAGGCTACTTTAAAGGAGTAACAAAAAACTGAGTTATTGTCAACGATTGATTTTAAGTAATATGTAGGTAGGATTAGAAGTTACATTCCTCCTATATTGGTTCTGTCGACATCGCACTTACTTAATATTAAATCAAAGACAAAAATCTTTATACAATGTAAGCCTTCACAAGTATACTGTTGATAGTCAATGTACATTTGATTAAATAAAATAGTTAAAGCTAAACTAAAAAAAACACCCATATCATAGTTTTAAAAAATGGGAGATCAACTCAGAACTGAATATTAATTAACATAATTAATGACATGTAATTATTTTTATAATTTTTGTTTGGCAATTAAGGCTAACTTATAGTTATAAAAAATATTCTCTATTGTCGTTAAAAGTAAGGTAAAAAAGGATCTGTGGTTATGTGATTATAGTAGGTTATCTATATTTTATTTCTTTTTGATTTGTTGCTGATGATGAATATGTTGAATTTTATAAATATGTTGATTAAATATTTTGATTTATATCTTTTGTTTTTATTTCTTTAACAATTTTACTTTTCTGCATGACTGTATGTAACATTCCAAAAGAAAAGAGCCAAATAGTCCAATGGGACACGTCTTTTTGATAAAAGGTCTGATGGATCCAATGGTGTAGGTAACGTGTAATTTTGAAGGTCCAGTGGGTACCATGTTTTTGATAGGAGGTCGAATAAGACGTATCGTTAATTTTGAAGGTCCAATGGGCACCAGATTTTTGATAGGAGGTCGAATAGGTCCTATCGTGTAGGTAAGGTCCAATTATGAAGGTCCAGTGGGTACAAGACCGATGCAGGTTTCTCACGATGTTTTCCTTCACCATAGGAGCGTCAAGTAAATGTATATATATAAAATTCGTGAAACGAAAAACACATTGGTACATGGCAGGTCGATCGCGGGCCTCCCGATTCTACTCGGGGCACAGTCCAGTGCCGAGGCCGCAGCGCCGCCGACGTTGTAAGTTTACACAGTTTCAAAATAAAGACAAGTTATCGCAGGCGGCGCACAGATTAAAAAATAATATCTCTGACACAAAGCCAACAGAGACCATAAAACTGTGTAATTAAGAAGCACCAACACAGCCATTTTTGCAGACATTGTTGTTGTAATGGACTTGAATCACGCAGCTTCGTTTACTTTTAATGCAAATTAAAGAGATAACACTTAAATATGTTACCTACTACTATTTTTGTGGCGTTATTTTGTACAAACAACAATGAGAGATACTCTTTTTTTACATACAGGGTTGCTTTTGGCCTTCATCTCATCATCATCATCATCACAGCTCATATACGTCCCCACCAAGTGGCACGAGCCTACCCTAACTAGTTAGGGCGATTAGGCCTTAGTCAATCCACGCTGGCCCAGTGTGGATTGGTTGAGTTTACATACACCTTTGAATTACTTCGCAGGTGTATGCAAGTTTCCTCACGATGTTTTCCTTAACCGTAGAGGCGTCAGATAAATGTACATTATGAATTTCGTGAAACGAAAAACACATTGGTACATGGCAGGATCGATCGCGGGCCTCCCGACCCTACTCGGAGCACAGTCCAGTGCCAAGGCCACAGAGCCATCGACGCTCATCTGATGATAAGTTATGAAGGTGGAACGAAGGTGGAAGCGAGCTTCACCTGGACTCCTCGGCAGCTCAGGTACTGGCTATCTTACCTATAATTGGCGGAATACAATGCTGTTAACATTGTTATTATGTTGACAGACTAAGGTAAAACGGTGGTAGCTAGCCAGGCGGGCAAAGAAGCCCCACTGCCAACCAATCTCAGTAGAAAAACTTCTGCCCTCCACGGAGAATTGAACCCAAGACCGACCCGATCGACACTCGGTGGTCTTTCACCTGATGGTAAGTGGCGATAAGGTTGAGTGCGAATACCATGCAGATTTTTTACTACAGAATCTAAACACACACACACACACACACACACACACAACGTCCTAAAATTACTAGCAGAGCACAATAATTCAATAGTTCAAAAAATGTTTGTTAGTTAGTATGTCTGTTTATCTGAAAATATCTTCAACACTACTGGGCACATATATAAATTGCGGCTATGTTTACGTAAAGGCGCTACTTTCCCGTTTTATACAATTTCGATTAACTGTACCGCCACGAATATAAAACATGCAGTTCTCAAATTCATATATGATATTGTTGAACATTTTATCTAAACATTCTTAAAGACAGAAACATGATTTATAATATTTCACTCGATAGAAAAAAAAATCCAAAGATTGCTCTGTTCAATATTTTAAAACAGCTGTGAATCAGAAAATAAAATAATAAATGGCATAAAAGTATTACCAACAGATGTGCATTTTTATTGTCTAGAAAATTGCAAAGATACATTTTTTATTTTAAGCTCCAGTTTTCCAAAAATCGAATAAAACATGTAAAAAAAATAAAACCGACTTCAAAAACACTAAAAACTTAAAAATAATATAAGAAAAGGTACAGACAACATCACACTTCTATATTGAAGTCGGCGCCAAACGATGATCTCCTAGAAAGTGTTAAAATTTGTCACAAATACAAAAAGAATTTTGGAAATCGGTTTAAAAATGACGGAGTTATGAGGTAACAAACATAAAAAAAATACAACCGAATTGATAACCTCCTCCTTTTTTGAAGTCGGTTAAAAAGTAACGTTTTCGTTCGGTCACGGGCGCGTAAGCGACATTAGAAGCTATACGATTATCAACTATATTACCTCGCAATAATAGAATCG
This sequence comes from Schoenobius gigantellus, assembly GCA_963935595.1. Lineage (NCBI taxonomy): Eukaryota > Metazoa > Arthropoda > Insecta > Lepidoptera > Crambidae > Schoenobius > Schoenobius gigantellus. Next base: position 29,253,876 of record OZ012554.1, read on the forward strand.
CCGTGCACGCGTAGATTTCCTAGGAAACCTCGCCTCAAGAGGAAACACCAAGGTCGAGATAATTCAAAAGTAATTAATTTGTAAATTAAAAGTTAATTTGTAAAATGTATTGCTGTCGCGCTGTGTCCGAACAACTGAACTGAGCGCGATAGGGACAACTGCAGCTGGGACCGAAAATACCTATAAAAAGTACACAAAATCACAGTTTAAACTGTGACAAAATATAGGTTTCGTAGTCCCATGTTTTCTACGCAAAAAATTGACCGATTCAATTACTTTTTGCGTTAAAAATTAAAGCAAGGCCTTTTCTGTGTTTCTATGTTTTGCTTTTTTCATATATTCTTTTTCAACTTCAATTCAATTCAATTCTTTATTGCATTTCACAATGTTCTTATGATGGTAAAAATAGTACATAGTATCAATTATGGACCCTGTAGGGCACAGCGTAGCTAGGAGAGAGGTCGAAGGCGGTGATTAAGGAGATATCTAATGTCTTTTCTAAAATTAATTATAAATTGTGAGATAAAATTAAATTATAGTTACAATGAAATTATAGGACCAAAAATAGGTGTCATTTTATAGGTGTTAATTAGGTACGTATCGCATTAAGTATGCGAATATTTAATGTCTTTTCTAAAATAAGCTGTAAATTATTTAATTAATTATTTAATATTACAATGAAATTATAGGATCGACAATAGGTATAATTATATGGACGTGTGAATTGAACAGAAAATTTGGTCGATTTTTAGCTTTTTGAAGGTTTAAAATTTCTTTTAGTAATTAACTTAATTAAAAAGGAAAACACAGGAACATGCTTATAGTGGCCATTGGCAAAAATAGAGCACCTAGCGCCATTATTCAGGAAGGAAACAGGGGACTACGTTTGTATTGAAAAACGGCCTGTACGATTGCCTCTTAATGTATAAAAATCTCAGCGAATCTTACCATTCAGCACGTGCACCGAGACCGTGTGCGACCTGGCTCCCCGCACCGCGCAGGTGTAGTTGCCGGCGTCGCTGCTGTTGACCCTGGCCAGCCTGAGCAGGCTGTCGGCGCCGCCCGGCACCTGCTCGGTCTTCACACTGCCGACAAAGATACTTCGTTTAGAGCATGTGTGCACGGAGCGTCGTTGGCGCTGTGGACTCGGCACTGGGATTGGAAGGTCCGATCCTGCCATATACCAATCTGTTTTTCGTTTTTCGAATTTCACAAGTATATTTATTCGAAGCTCTCACGGTGAAGGAAAACATCGTGCGGCAATCTGCATACACCTGCGAAGAAATTCAAAGGTGTGTGTGAAGTCGACCAATCCGCACTGGGCCAGCATTGTTGACTAAGGCCTAAACTCTCTAATTAAGGGTAGGCTCGAGCCTTTCGGTGGGGACGTATATGAGCTGTGATGATACGGCAAAACGCCATACTTAACACGTTGACCTGGAGACGCTCTTTGTTTTTCGCAATAGAGACGGCTTTAGTAACGCAAATGTAGAGCTTGACGTGTTATTCACACTGCTGGCAGAGGATGGGCTTATGACGCCTTCAATCTGACCTGCCCCTGCTGAAGTATGACCACGAAAAACAACATAACAAAGCGATTTATCGCGGTGGATTGTCAAAATAGGATAAAAACGTATTGCATTTTGACAGATAGCACCGCGATAAGCCTCTTTATCATATCGTCGGTTATGTTACAGGGACTGATGGTAGCTGACGATAAAGCTGAACAGGGAAGCAAGTTTCATCGGATTCCCAATCATCGAGGAACTAACTTCTGCGATGGTCGCAGTAAAGGCGACATAAAAGGGATAGGAAGTTGCTAAGCACACAGACTCAGAAACCTAACTAAATTCTTTCTATTCTAACACGGTAAAAAAAACTTATAATATTTTATCTGAAAGTCTTGCAGACTTTCTACACGAGAGCATTCCGAGGCGAAAATCTCTATCACAATTTGTAAGTTTACACCCCAGGGCATTAAGTTCGCCGGTCTAACAGAATAGTTGTGGAGCGGAGCTGGAAAATGTAGCGTCAAGTTGTAACTGTAGCCAAGTTAACGATCGAACAAGCTTTAAAAGACAGAACCCTTTTTTCTCAAAAAGTCTTACTAAAACTCGTGATTACACTCACGAGAAAACAAAGTCATGAAGTAGGGAATCTATCACTTTATTGCAATCAATAAACATCTAATATCATTTGCCATAACATTATTCCATGCATTGTCAACGACACCACCAAACCGCACCACTGTGGTGTCGTTTACAATTTTTTTTAGGTGACCACACCACTGCCGACTAGTGATGTCCAACGTGTATAAAAACAAATCGTTGTTTTAATTTTTAATTATTATTAAGTAATGTCGCTGAAATTTGGCGACTTCGCAAGGGATTCGTAAAAAATAATAATTGTATCCTTTACAACAAAACAAAATTAATCATAACGTAACTTCATAACAAAGCAAATTAAAATACTATATCTATAAATGCATACATAAGTTTTGTATTAGAACTTCATTACTGTGGTGTAGTTACCTAAAAAAAATTGTAAACGACACCATAGTGGTGCGGTTTGGTGGTGTCGTTGACAATGAACGCATTATTCGTATTTCTTTTTATTCAATACTAGCTGTGCCCGCGAACTACGTTTCGCCTTAAGTTATTTTTTCCCGACATCTTCAACAAATATCGTTAATGTACACAGAAATAAATACAAAAACTTAACAAATTATATACTAAAACCTTCACCAAGAATCACGCTATCGAGTGGTGAAAACCGTTTGAAAATTGGTGCAGTAGTTTTTGAGTTTATCGCTAACCCTGCGGTCCGTAAAACGATAAAAGCGATAATATCGCGAATCCGACCAAATTAAATCGTCACAAAATATAAGGGCTATTGAATCAGTAGGTTATGTTGTGACTTTGGTTGGATTCGCGATATTATCACTTTTATCGTTTTACGGACCGCAGGGTAACAGACAGAGAGACAGACGCGGGGGGGGACTTTGTTTTATAATATGTAAGGATAGCTTTCCGCTCGCAACTTCGCCCGCGTTATTTTTGTTTTCCTGTGGGAATTTTATATTTTCTGGAAGGAAAAATAATTTTGTAGCCAATGATCATCAGCGATAATGTGGGATTCTACTATTATTAATTAATATACCTACGACACGATTGTAGAACACGATTTTCATATGAAACATTAAAATTATCAGAATAAATTAAAAACACAATACCCTTGATGTCTCAATGAAAAATCTCATCGCACGAGAGATTTTCAGACACATTGCGCGACTCAAAAGAACAGTCGCAGCGTTGAAAGGGTTAAATGAACAATTGAATTTTTTTTTCTTTGTTAACCAAATGAGTGCCGTCATGGCGCAGATATTACATCTGCCGTTGTTTTTGTTTTAAGTCCAAAATAACTGACTCGAACATTTTACAGTTGGTCTGGTGAATATTAAGCCACTTTATATAAATACCCATGACAATATTAAGCATTTGGATGAGTTTTTATTTATAAGTACAGTGGGTTTTTATTTATACAACTATCCTGTTATTTCCTTTCATTTTATCTAGTGGTGCATGATGATGATCCTGAAGGAAGCGGTGAACCAGCATACGAGTTTTATAAACACGGAAGAAATGATGACCTTTTATATGTCAGCTTTTATATTTCTTACTTTTGATAAATACAATAAACTAGTATTTAATCAGTTATAGTGATAAATTACACAAAATTTTCGTTTTATTGAAAATGCAATATCATCATCCTGCCCTATCAAAAATCTAAAATGGGGTCGTCGCAACATGTTTTCTTTCATTCATCACTATCATACGTCTTCTCCGTCCCGAAATTCTTCACATGCATACGCTTCTTCGCACAATCCATCCAATTTCTTGGGTCTTCCTCTACCTTTATGACTGTCCACAATTATGTTCATAATTCTTCTGGTAATATGTCTCTCATCTCTCCTAATCACACACCCATACCACGCAACCTGTTTCTTCACGTCTTCTCTGTCACTGATGTTACTTTCAAACTTCCTCTTCTCTTACATAATTCATTCCTAATCTTATCCATTCTCCACTCCACACATCCATCTTAACATTCATATATCGTATACGTATGCAGTCTTATTAATAACATAACCTATTTCTGTCTTAGTCCGAACTAACACTTGGAGTAGTTAATCCCAATTTAATCTTGGAGTAGCTTTGTGTTTAGAACATTAATAATAAACACAGATTAAGCACAGACTAACAAAGCATCCCTTAATCTTGGATTCACGCGTATACTATAGCAACCCCTGTAATTTAAAAGTCAAAGAAATGAGTCGGGAGTCGGTGTACGATTTAAACATTATTTGACAATGACAAATAAATATACATAATGATAGTTTTCATCTGTTTTTAGTCTGACACTGTCATCTGGGGTCATTCTTAGTTGTTTTGTTTGTAATTTTTTGTCTCGACACTGATTTTTTGTTTCGACAGAGAAGCTCTTCGCCTTTATCTTGGAATTCAATCACAATGCTAAAAACATTATTATTGTAGCGATAAACTCAACCAGCTTAAATACATTTTTTCATGCTTGTAGCTTAAAAATTGAAGAGCTTCCATAATAACATACATACGTATTGTCAACCCCTATTTCACCCCTTTACGAGTAGAACTACAACAAAAGCTGAAACAGATGTTTACTAATTTATGATCAGTAGCCCAAAAATGAAATTTCATGTTCCTAAATTCAAAAATTACGGACTTTCATACAAACTCTAAGCCCCCATTTCACACCTTTACAGGTAGCATTTCCAAAATTCCTTCCTTAATAGATGTCTACTCGATAGAAAGATCCTACTGACCAAAATTCATGAGTCTAACTTCAATAGTTTACGCTCGGCGATGATAAATCAGTCATTCAATCAGTCAGTGGATCAGTTCTTGTTAGATCTTGACTTGATGAAGACTTGTTAGAGGTATAGATAATCTGTATATCGCAAGCTGTGCGCGCGAACAAGGTTTCGCTTTAATAAAGCAAAACACTTAAATATTTCTGGAGAGTGCCACTTATCACCTAGGGGTATAAAAAATAGCCCACTTCCTATTCATAGACCCAACAAAATATATACAAATAATTTCATAAGAATCGGTTATGCCGTTTCGGAGGAGTTCGATAACAAACAAACACAAGATTTTCACATTTCCTTGGATGGTGCCCGGTTTCTATTAGGTCCTAGACATATGAAATTGGTATTTTGCCGTATTGCAAAATACCAATAGAGAAGATAAATTCCTAGAGAAGATATTTGAGATCAAAGTGGTCAGCACTTTGATCTCAAATATCTTCTCTATGGTTAGGAATTCCAAATTCAAATTTATACAGCTATTTACTCATGTATTTGTGTTTCGAAAATTATAATTCACTTGTTTTTTCCTGTATTAGTTTTGTCTTTTCAATCAATTGTTTTGTTTTCTACTTTTTTGGAGTCAATTTTCGCTTGGGGCATGATTTGGCTGGTTCGGCAGGGGTCAGCCATTGCGATGAGCGCTTCAGATTATCGTACAGGGCTCACTTTTCACCACAAGTAATGATTTGATTTAAAATCCCTTAATTATTGTGCCGGTTGAGTAATGCAACGCAGCAGTCAACGCGTGTTTGTTGATTTGCTTCACTCAATTCGTGAGGTACCCACCTTTTAAGCTTTTTCACCTTCTCAATTTGCTTCAAGTGGATTAAAATAGTTTTATGACTAACACCGCAGCCTGCAGCCAACTCGGACGTGGTTTGCAATGGATCCGCTTCCACAATAGCCTTCAATTCTTCATTACCAACTTTGGTCTCCGGCCGTCCACGGGGCTTGTTCTGCAGGTCGAAATTTCCAGAACGAAAACGTTGGAACCAAATACGCACAGTGTTTCTTTTGCGGCACCGTCGCCATACACATCTTCAATCCTTCGAGCCGTTTCTGCAGCACTGGTGCCACGGTGGAACTCGTACTCGTAAATAACGCGATATTTCAAGTTTTCCATTTTGTAAACTGAGTGACGCAAAGAAAAAAAAACAATTGAGGAAAAAACAAGTGAATTATAATTTTCGAAACACAAATACATGGGTAAATAGCTGCATAAATTTGAATTTGGAATTCCTAACCATGGAGGAGATATTTGAGATCAAAGTGGCCAGTACGGCAAAAGGCTAATTTCATAGGTAAGGACCTAATATATTCAAAAACGATTCGTTTCTGTTCCGGACAGTTATACTTTGACACATTTTCCGTAGAATAAATGTCAAAATTTAACTGTCCGTAGGAAAAACGATTCGTTTTTGAATAAAGAAACCGGGCATGGATCAACATGGCCGTAGACTTATAAAATTGTACACTACATCAATATAACAAACGATTTTCCAAAATCAGCCTGTCTGCTTTACGCAAAATGTTTAATTAATCGTCGGGAGAAAATGAAACACAGAGTCCTGTGACGCAATTAGCGAAGCATCTGTAGCAGATTATAATTAACGTTGATTGATTGAGCTGAGGCAAGTGTGCCATAAAAAAACGGAGCGGCAGATTAATTTCGCAGCTGCCCAGCTTGGTTGATACGGAAACGATTTGAGGCTATCCGCAGCAAAAAAAACCCACTAGTTTGTGTACAGGTGACAACACGACAAAGTTAACACTCGCACTCCAAAAATCGCTGCAATTACTTTTTTTTTACTTACAACCAACTTGGCAAAAAAGCAAATTGCCCACCTGATGGTAAGTTGTAACAGTCACCTATATTACGTGTAGCTCCTGTGAGATTCGCAGCAAAACTGCAACCACCACAAGAACTACAGTGTAGGTACGTTGCCAACTTGTGACATAAGATGTAAAGTCACGGTACCCAGTAATTTCAGTGCCATATCTTACCCTTCAAACCGGAACACAACAATGCAAGCACTGCTGCTTTGCGGCAGAAATAGGTAAGACGGAGGTACCCAAGCAGACGAACCTGGTACAGAGTCTCCCTCCGGTAAATATATTCAACTATGTTGGCAAACAAGCAGGCTGCCCATCTCTTGGTAAGTGGGTACTGTCGCCATTGATTTACTACCAAACGTAGATAACGCATGAACGTTCGAAAAGTGGGCCGGTGAAGAACTGCTTCGTGCAGTTCTTTTCCATCCGTTGGAGCGACAACGCGATCAGCAATTTTGAGCATTATATTTGAGAGTATAAAGTAAAGTCTTGTAGCAATTACCAAAACGTCAAATTTAATGTGGCTAGGTATGAAATGATGTAACTGCACACGGTTGTACTTCAAATAGTTGCCGTAATAATAAAGAATAGGGTTGAATTTGATAAATACGGTACTTTCTTTACGGTAATTTTAATTTGGGTGTGCATATTCAACTACCTATTTAACAGCGTACAAATGTATAGTCGATTAGGTGACAGATTTCAAGCGCGTTTTTGTATGAAGTGCTCCATCTACGTTTGGTAGTAAATCAATGACTGTCGCCTATAGTACGTATGGTGCCTGTAAGATTTGCACATCTTAAACTTCCACAAAGATGAGGTCTTTGTGGAGCTTGTAGATGTCTATGATCTTGTGGTTTCCGTGAGACTTGCATATCTACAAACTCGCATGTACATTGCCAAATTGGGACATAAGATTTCAGGTCACAATACCCAGTTATTTGACTGCCTGTCTTACCCTATCATACCAACTTCTCACCACATAACAACGCAGTTGACTCTAGTACCGAGATTCTGCCTGTTCAAAGGTCTGGTCACTTGACTAGAGACGTTGTGAGGCCCAAAGATCAAAGTGTAAAGCCCGACTTGTTGTCTTGTGTACAATAGTGAAAGGTGACTTGCTTATTCTGAGGGAATTTTGGGATTTAAATTCGCCTTTATCTGTTGTCTTGTGAGCAATCGTGAAATCTGAAGTAACTGGGTTATCCCGAGGCAATTTTTATAGGTGAAACTATCTCAGATCATTCTAGCAGGAAGAAGGCAAAGCGATTAAGTCTCCGAATCCAGTATTTATTTACTGTTAATAAATTCATCAACATCCAATTTTGAAATCTTAGATTTCTTGAAAATTAGTTAAGAATAAAGAAACTTATACATTTTAAATTTGTGACTGCATTTTCTCTAAAAATGCCAAATAATTTGAAAAAATGATGAAAAATACAAAAAAAAAATCGTCTCCGGCGGGACTCGAGCCTCGAGTTGGAGACGCTCCAACATACCGTGTAGAGGCCTTAACCACTGGGCCACCGAGCAGTTACCAACCGCAACGCCTTTTTAACCGACTTCAAAAAAGGAGGAGGTTCTCAATTCGATGCGTATGTTTTTTTTTTGTGTGTATGTTACGCGATGACGCCGCCAGTTGTGGACCGATTTTCAAAATTCTTTTTGAATTCGATAGAGTATACTCCAAGAGTGGTCCCATCACAGAACACAGAAAGAGGTTAGAAAGGCAATCATGCACCGTTTGTACGGGAACCGCTGTCGCCAGTTTTGCTCCCACTTCTTTTCCTTGCACCGCCCATGCAAAGTCGCGCGAAATCGGGCTGAACCAATCACAACGCTCACTGGGCTCCTCATTCATAGAAATTCACTGACGTCCAGAGCCGCGTGTACAAATAACATTATTTTAGTGATTGACATCGATTAATAGCTATCGATATTAAATATTGCCAGCAATTTAACCATTTGAAATATTTAGAAAACCAAAAAATAATTATTACTTTCATTATACGTTTATAATTAATAATATTCAAGTAATATTTTGTTTCTATGTAACAAAATTAATGCTTTTTAGCTCAAAAATGTTGTAGGTTAGACGTAAAATAAAAGAAAAACTATAATACTATAATGCACCGGTCTGAAAGCATAAACTAGAATGGATAATCTGACAAACGGACGTGCGGTAGTTTAGTTGTTAGGATATTTTAGTTGGATGGAGAAGTAAATATTTGTAAAGTAAATATTTACCTGTAAATTTGTGTATTTTAAAGTACTCAAATCTTCATGTCTTGCATGGCCACCTACCTATGCTAAAATAGTCATATAAATATTATGGTGATATTAAAAATTCTAAGTTGTAAAATTAGTTTAAAATTTGCCCATAATTTTTTTACTAATCGAACTAATTGTATCGTGAAAATTGAAATTAATTTTACAATTTTAATCTTTGATTACATCGCCGTACTTATATGAATAGGATGCTAGAAAGGGTAGGTGTTAGCTTCGCCAAACATTCTGTATTATCGATAAGTAATAATTATTATTATGGCATTTTAAGTGACAAATAATATGTTATTTTTACTTTATACAAATATTTTAAAATATACATTTATCGATAAAATGTAATGCGTGCGTTTTTTGATTAGCACGGCACTATCCCTTGTACTGCGACTACTGCGTTAATGCTCATTAAGCCAAATGCGTCACTACCGAAAGCAGTGTACTACATTACGCGCTCTATGTAATATGGCAAGAATCGCGGGCGTACATTGCCGGTAATGTATATTTTTTAGAAAAATATTATGTAACTTATCGTTATGATCAGTTTTGGTGGATTTTGACATTATGATCTATGGAATATGGTCATTATGATTAATTTACTACTTACCGATGAAAAGAAATTCCTTCTTTAGCTACACTTGACACCTGACTTCTTGTTTTACAAGTAATTATAGCACAAAAAGGCATTTTTTTATATTTATAGCGCCGCGCTTCACGATACACTCACTGTAGTTGTCCGTCAGTGATTAAACAACGCGTTCGCATTGCGAGGCCACAAGTATGAGCATTTAGTCATAGTTGTGGCTACGCGTGCCCCGCCCACATAGCCCTTCTAACCTCTTTCTGTGTTCTGTGGGCCCCATGGTCACCAAAGTCAGGATCTGATGATGGGATCCCATGAAAATTGAGGGAAACACTAATTAAATACCAGCTAATGCAAATAAAAAATATTTTACAAAAAATAAAAACCGACTTCAAAATCACTGAAATTAAGTTAAAAATAATATAAGAATAGGTACAGACAACATCACACTTCTATATTGAAGTCGGTGCCAAATTTTAAGACTTTCTAGGAGATCATCGTTTGGCACCGACTTCAATATAGAAGTGTGATGTTGTCTGTACCTATTCTTGTATTATTTTTAACTTTTCAGTGTTTTTGAAGTCGGTTTTTATTTTTTGTAAAATATTTTTGTAGTTTAAGCCAAAGTAAATAGTATGTAGTCTATATTGGATGTTGATACGTACGTTAACAGCGAATTAAGACTACTTTGTTTTGTCGTTGCCATACATAGTGATATTTGTTTTATAATAACCATATAAAATATCATTTATTTACGTTATATAACTACAAGTCCTATGTGCCAGCTAGACACGTATGACTACACATAACGTGCTAATCTAATCAATACTAAATCAACTCCAATCAATTCTTTTTCCATTTTATCTGTTTTTTTATTATATTCTATTTTTACATTTGCTTTAAATTTGTAAAAAGGCAAATCGGCAACACTTTGTAGACTCTGTGGACTTTTTTGTAAAAAATGATATGTATCCCCATAAATGAGACTCTTGGAAGTAACGAAACGTTACGTATTTATTACCGCAATTTAGTTCCTTCTAAAACAATGGTTGACGAAAATGAACGAACAAAATGTATCAGCTCATTGTAATGGCCGTGTCACTGAAACGTTGGTTCGTGAACAAAATTTAACCTTCCTGAGCATTAGGAACAGCGTTACGGGTACAACTACGGGCGGGCAATCACTGTACTTGTCCTAATGACCTAAACGCTTTCGTACCATGAGCCATGACCTTATTTTCATTATTCGATAATGATCTCAAGTAACAAAAAAATATAGAAAGAAAAAAGCACTAACATTATTATGAGCTGAATAAAGTTTATCTATCATTCTGGACATATGAATGAGGTACTTATAGAAATAATATACGTAACTTTTAACCGGCTTCAAAAAAGGAGGAGGTTCTATGTTCGAATGTATCTATTTTTTATGTATGTTCATCACTGACTACTCCGTCAGTTGTGGGTGATTTTTAAAATTCTTTTTTTAATTGAAATAGTATACTCCTGTGGTGATTCCATTGTCACTAAGTCATGATCCCTGGAAAATCGAGGGGAAATCTTTTTTCATAGGCACGTCCAACGTGTTTCATGTTTTTTTCTTAATTGCACACAGTAGCGAAGCTTCTGACCTTTGACCTTCAAGGGCCGAATATGGAAGCGAGATTCACTTGCATTCCACAACAACAGAGGAACTGGCTCTCTTACTTTTAATCATCGGAGCGCAACAACGATTTAAACATTGTTATTATGACGACAAACATCGGCAAGACAGTGGTGGTAGCTAGGCGGGCTCAGAACCGAACCAAGAAGAAAATATTTGACCCCCATTGGGAATCTAACCTCAAACCTGGGGTCCTACTATAATCGCTTATAACAAGGTTAAAACAATATTAAAACAGAGACACCGCTCTTGCTACGAATAGCGCCATCCGGCTCTCAGCGCGGTTTTAATATTGTTTGAAGAGAATAGAGATCATGGTTAGCGAGCTGCACATAAATGAACCTCCACAAGAGGGAGATATATCGGCCGCAAAGCAGCAGTGCTTTCATTGCTGTGTTCCTGATTGAAGGGTAAGATATGGCAGTGAAATTACTGGGTACCGTGACTTTACATCTTACGTCACAAGTTGACAAAGTACTCTTTGGTTCTTGTGGGGGTTGCAGATTTGCTGCGAATCTTACAAGAACCACATGTGCTATTATAGGTGACTGTTACCACTTACCACCAATTGGGCAGTCAGCTTGTTTACGACTTTAGTTGTATAAAAAAATATACCGGATGTCCTAGTCAACTAGTAGACCACTGGTAGAGTAGAGTAGAAAAAAATAAATTTATATTTCAACCAAGCATATTACAACCTTTACAAATGCAATAATTGAATCAATCGAACAAATAGAACATTTAGAAACTTCTCTATCAGAAAAAAACACAAGGAACATTTTACAATTGCCAAGTTTCAAGCTGGCAACAATTATTGCTCACCTTTGCACTACGGTGTCGCTATAAATTTCAAGACGTGTCTTCGCTTTTAACTTTCCGAAATAAGTGCTCGCATGGGCGTTGCGGACGCGAACTCGTCATCATTTATTTAAGCCCAATCCTCCATTTTAAGAGGATGAGGATTGGAATCGCCATGATGTAACGAAGGCTGATGCGAGAAAAAAGGCGTTTAAGCATTTAGAAATATTATTTTCACTCGTTAGCTTATGTTTTAGAGTTGAGAATAGTAGTTTGTATCGTGCAATGACTAGATTGGTAGGTACGTAGGCAGCGAAGGCGACAACATCCTGAAGAAGTCATGTGGAGTAGCAAAACGCGTCGAATCTAAGTGTTTGCATGTTGGTGTGGTACTATGAATGGATGAAGGAATGAATGAATAAATGATAGTTTATTTAGCACCAAAATACTAATTACTAATATGCCTTTGTCGCATGCGATTGAGGGAGGGCGGGCGGTGCACAATTGACCTGCGTAGCTATAGTACAAATTACTGACATTTTTGTCCGAAGTTTTGCTATATACCTTAACAATTGCACAATTTCTCTTGTTCCTTTTCAAGAAAATAAATATATAACGGCAAGAGAGCGGTTGATTATATTTAGTTTGAGGCATTCGGCAACAATCAAATTGCACGTCAAAATTACTATATGTCAAATCAATTGATAGTATTCATGCAGCTATATTTGATTTGTTTGTCAAGCTGAATGCGTGTTATAAGGAATTTATATACTGGTACGCTAACCAGTATATACTAAATTCCTTGGCGCATTTGAAATTGTATTACAAATATGCATTCACGACGTATTTGACAAAAAGTTTGTGTGTGTAGAGTGTTCCTCAAACAACATTATTTTTGGAGTATTTTTTAATTATAGGTTTAACTTTAATTTGTATAAGGTTTATCTGTGTGTTGTTTCTTCATTAAAATTTTTAACTTTACACTACTTAAAATAGGAGGAACCTGAACCCAAAAATCTTGCGAATATGTTTGATTGATTTTAACCAAAAATTTGGCAAACAATTTGTTTTCACCGGTCTAGAATTTTTTTTAAAGGTACAAACCCATAACTGCCGTAACCTACCTGATTCCGCCTCTCGTAGTGTCGGAGTTCAGTGCCCGGCCCTCGTGCAGCCACACCAGCACGGTGGGTGTTTCCACGTGGCGCGCCCTGCAGACCAGCGCCAGGGTCGATTCCGCCTCGTAATACTTCTCCAGCAGCGGGGCACCGGCCTCGTCTACCACCCATACTTGTGGTGCTGTTGGAGACAAAAAACATATCGGTACTGTTCAATTTTCAATAATTAAGCTACCACTCCGATTTGGGCAGCTACGACACGGATAAAGCTATACCATAACCCTATAGTGACGCCGGTCTATAAGTATTTCTAATAATTTGTAAGCAGGACTCATTATACTCGTATTTGTATCTATACTTACTAATATTATAAAGAGGAAAGATTTGTATGTTTGTATTGAATAGGCTCCGAAACTACTGGATAGATTTGAAAAATTCTTTCACCATTGGAATGCTACATTATCCCTGAGTAACATAGGCTACAAAATTATTATTTCTACGGGAAAATAAAAAAATCCCACGGGAAAACAAAAATAACGCGGGCGAAGCTGCGTAAAATAGGTAAATCTGCTATAAAATAGACTACAAAATTATTTTTCCTACGGGAATAAATAAAATTCCCACCCTTGCGAGCGGAAAGCTGTATATAAAGACAGTGTGAAGTGACAAAAGACCATGCCGCCACAACTGCATCACTCAGAACAGTAGTAAAGTAAAAATGCACGTGTAATGGTAAAACTTTTGTCGTTTATTTTTATATTTTCTGGTTCACAGCTGTTTACAGCTGTTCACAGTAACACCATGTTTTTGTTATTAATCGTGTCTTTAAAAATGTTTTGATAATACGTTCAACAATATCATATACCTACTAGCTTTTGCCCGCTACGTCCGCGTGGACATCCTTTTTTATTGATTCCCTTTACACATCTCTCCCCCCACCCTTTTTACACCCTTTCCTTCCCCACAACTCAAACTAACTCCATGCCTAATGAAATCAAACAAGGGCATATTTATAAGAAATATTAAACTTATATTTTAGATTAAACAAATTACAAACAAGGAACAACGAACGTAAGTGAGTTAGCACAAAGAAAGTTTTTTTATAAAAGTATTATTTATAACAGGTGACACAAAGGGAGCGTTCACACAATGCCAATATTTTCATCTAAATCGGTTCAGCGGTTATTGATTCCCCATACAAACTTCCACTCCCCTTTTCTTCCCCTTAAGGGGCAATTTCTACGATAAAAGCTATCCTATGTCCGTCTCCTGGTTCTAAGCTACCTCTCCACCAATTTGCAGCCAAATCAGTTAAGCCGTTCTTGAGTTATAAATAGTGTAACTAACAAGAATTAGTTTTAGAATTGTGGCGGTGGTGGAGTAAATCGAAATTGTTCGAAAACGGGAAAGTAGCGACTTATCGCACAAGTTATTAAATGCGCTGACAGGCATGTGTCAACACATTCTCGAACTCAGTATGGAAACTTGCAATTTTACGCCGGCCTTTGTCAGGGAGAACTTGCTAACTAGTTGGGAGGGCTCTCAAAACTTAGACAAATGATGGAGCGGTCCATATGGCGACGCTAACTACGTATGTGTTTATCGTCTTTATCAAAGGGCTGCGTTGATAAAGATCGCGAAAATGTATTTCTGTGTGTACATAATTAAATTGACATTCATTTATCTATAGCTTATGAAATAGTTTTTCTTGCAATGAAAACAAAACAAAACTAGGAGTTAATGCAAAAAGGCATTCGTGAAAATCATGAAGTCATGAAAACTAAGAGTTCGAAACGAACAAAGAAGAAGAATCACTTCGTTCTCCGTGTGTACGTCTATGACAAAGATAAAACATTGTACAAACTGCTATACCGGGTATAAGTGACGGTGTCCCTTTTCTTTTGACAATGACTTCAGACCAATGTTAATATTTGTTTACCGATGTTTATCTTTCCCGGAAAAGCTTTTAAAGCTAAAAAAAAGGAGTTTTCATTTTTAATTTTTATTCATGTTACGCAATGTACGGCGCGCCGGCATCATTTTTGTTCCGCTCACAACGGTGCGTTGACGTTCGATGACCCAAACAGCTGATTCCGCGAGCAGTATGATGGAAATGTTATACGGTTTACATTGCGAAGTTAATTTTTTCTGTATTTATTATGGTTTTTTGACAGAATATGATTTGTAAACATTAACTTAGTTATATTATATACCCTGTATTACATTTATTAGTAATGGCCATAGTCAGTATCATCGGCTGGAGCGTCGGTGGCGCCTGTGGACTCGGCATTGGCTTTGTAATCCGAGCGGAGTTTGATCCTGCCACGTACCAATGTCTTTTTCATTTTTTGAATTTCATATCTATATTTGTCCGATGCTCCTACGGTAAAGGAAAACATCGTAAGGCAACTTTCAACTTCGCAGTTGTATGCACATTTGCGAAGTTCAAAAGTGTATGAGAAGTCGACCATAATTTCCACAGATATTTATAGACTAGATGACGCCCTTCTGTGAAAAACTAAGCGTCCCACTTTTTCTGTGCCACATATTTATGACGTCAAGGAGAGCTTAATTCAGCTTTCTTGTGAATAACATTTATTTTGTGGAAAACATTTATTTTAAGGCGTGAATAACGGTGGAACGCTGAATAGATGGATTAAAAGAATCTGCCGTATTAAGAATCTGCCCAAACCAGAATCTATCCTTAACCCAATAAGCGGAATAGGTGGAACAATTTGAAAAGAATTGTTATTTCTTTTGAGACGAGAAGTACATGGACTCGGGGCATCTATTAAGATTCATGTCTGTAGGCTTACTTTCGAACCTATTCCAATCGATCGTCATTGAGATTGTGATTTTTCGTGCGCTTGACTTGCTACATTGGCGCTAAATTGGACCCATATTCAGCGGATTATGCTAGAAACATACCACTGTGTTTTGTTGTGGCGCGCCAGAACCCCCATTAACTGTTCTGGCGCGATCGCAGTCGAGCGGTCCGCATCACGACAGATGTCGCCACAACACAACCTTGTAATAATTTGTTTCTAGCCATATTAATGCCTGTAGCACACCTCCGCTGCGAAACTGAGAAGGCGAAACCGCGACGCATAGTCAGGAACAAACAAAACGGCGAATCAAACGGGAGGTGTAGACGGTGTCTGAGCAGATCGGGCGGATCCGCGCGCGACAGAGATAGCGCCATAGTTAAATATCCGCGTTAGAGCAGGCAAGCTCGCCAGAACTCGCGCGCCGTACAAACGACAACGCGGGAGAATCGTTCAGCGGTTCCGCTACTACAGTTCCGCGGCGGAGGTGTGCTACCGGCATAAATGTATGAAACCGATACGCTTCTGACGCGTCACAACAAAACACGGCACAATAGTTTGTTTCTGCCTTTACTCAAACCCAGTACCATATAATTTTATCAAGATACGGAACTTATTTGGCGCTAGTATTGCCACTAAAGCAAACGAAAAATCACAATTCCAATGTTGATCGATCGGACTTGGTTCTTAAGCCTACTACAGAATTGTGTAGACCACCACGTCTACACAATTCTGTTGTCGATCGTGATTCATGAGGTCTTAAATGTGACGTCGTCGTGACGTCTTGGCCTTACCTACTCCATCACTAAACAATACTCACTATTAACGTGTAAGTAAGTCCTACTGACTCTAGGCGGATGTGTGGATATCTGGCACTCGTAGACGCCCTCGTCGTCTGGCTTAACTTCCCTGATGAGCAGCCTCCAGTTGCCGGGGTACCTCTTGCCGACGGACACTCTGCTGTCGGCAGCGTAGGTGACTGCGCCCACTGTCAGCAGCTCTGGCATCTCATCCCTCCCTCTGCGACGCACCCAGGATACCTGATAGCGAGGGGTAACGGTTATCGATATCTGGAAATTATAATTCGACGATTGTCTGGTCTCGTGGTAAACGAGCCTGACTGATAATATTTAGACTCCATGTTCAAGTGGTTGTGTCTACCCAGTAATGATCAGTAGGGCCGGAGTTCATTTCCCCATGGGATGAGGTGTTTCTGCTTAGTTTAGTTGATGGCAGGGTTTCTGTGTCCACCTGGCAAGCTACTACTGTCTTACTTAAAATTGTGGCTATTAAAACAACATTGATAACATTCTTGCGATTGGAGGGAACGACAGTCAGTTTCCCGGGTTGTTGCGGATTCTATAACTAAACGTTGCTTCTAATTTCAGCCTTATCGTCAATTACCATCAGGTAAAAATGAAGGCCAAGAGCTTCCCTGTTGTGCAATCAATAGTTTGGACTATTGATTAAGCAACAGACATAACTCTATTAACACCTAAACAAAAAATGGAAAATAATAATGTCACTTATGTAGAGTGGACTAAACAATATGAAAATATATTTTAAAACAACTGTATGCGATTATGATTTTCATTTATCCTCTGAGTATGGTCGATGATTGCTTTCAAATGCGTTTCATCCGTACACTGGCGTCTAGCCGGCGGGCAGTCATGAGAGGGAAGGGCGGTGGCCCCAGTTAGCTATCTATGTAATAATGTTTCCTTTCTTTCTTTCTTTCTATCTACTTCTGCCGGAAGAAAACAAAACTAAAAATATAGTGTAGAAAACAAAACTAAAAATATAGAAGTACTTTAAAATAACATTAGTTTAGTTTTTTGAGAATAATCTACAATCTACATGATATAACATTATAAGACCCAGTACTTACTCACCTATATAAACGAAGTCGCGGCTTAAAGTTAGCGTTAGCGCAAAGTAACTATTCCACGCGGACGAAGTCGCGGGCGGAAGCTAGTAAATAAATACGAGTCACATTTTAAGAAAATAAATCAATTACGCCGATTTTTAATTTCACTTAACAATGTTATAACAGTTTAATCTACACCTAGATACTCGTACACACCAGACAGTATGAGCACGGTAATAGTATATACAGTAGACCGACTTCATAGAAACGGTCGAAACACGCGCTACTCCTACGCGCTTCGATCAGTTGGCTTAACTCTCGAACCAATTCCAATCGATCGACATTGAGATTGTGATTTTTTGTACGCTTCATTTTTCACATTGGCGCTAAATTGGAAACGCATTGTGCTGATTTTGACGGAACCAAACTCAGTGCTATTTATTATTTTAAAAAATAAGGATCTAATTTGCCATTAGTGTTGCTAAATAAGCGTACGATAAATCACAATCTCAATGTCGATCGATCGGAATTGATTCAAGAGTAACCCTACTGGGATCGCATTCGGATCGCAGAGCTACAAGGGCAGTCACGAATGAAGTTCGCCGCAGGGCATACGCACGAGTCAAACGGAGCGCACGGTCGGTCGCGGAGCAGCCCTATCGCGGGCCACGCACCAAGCGATGCCGAGAGGCCGTAGGTATAAAATTTCAAAGAGGAGCCGAGTCGACATACTGTATGTATATACTATTACCGTGGTAGTAGCGCGAAAAAAAGAGATAGCAAAAGCGGGGCACAAGGGGATCGACAATCGCGGCATTGACATATTGACCTAGTTCTGTCGTGGCTTGCGTCACAGGTGCATGTTAATTGCATTTTCGCGAAATCCACATGCGGGAACTCATTAATGCTTCGGCGTGGCTCGTCAAAACACGAATGTGGAATATTGAAATATTTAAATGCAATGACAAAGTAAATGTATGTGTGCGACGTTTTCGCCAACAATTTGGTTCTGTGACAAACAGGTTATCATTCTCTGATTGCTGTAGACAAAGGAAGAAACCGCAGCATCAATCATTACTAATCTCATGTAAAGAAAATCAAGATCTCGTAAGCAGAATGTAGCGCTGTAATGTATTGTGTAAATAACTTGCTAATATTAGTGACAATATTAACTGTAATAGTATACCTAGTGTTATACAAATTTTAATCTTTAAACACGCCAACGATATTAGTAATTTTTGCCTCTTAATCGAAATCGAGACGTTATTGAAAAATCGAGAAGTCGACCGTCGAGAGTCGAACGAATCGAAAATAGGGCCCCACATCGTAGCACGGGCTATAAATTACATTCAAAGTCACGAATTAGACGTTGGCCATTCCTGAGATAAACCCGCCCCAGTAATGTCAGCTAATTGATCAAGTGCCGCAATCGTGACGTGGACATAATTTGACAGATTGGGTCACATGAAAAGAACGGATGACCCACTTTGCACCCCGGTCTTTTGTCACGTTTTCGCTAGATGTAGTGTAGGCGATGAATTGGTTATGACAAATTGCACCACATCGAACTTCTTACAGAAAAATGGCTGATACCTACTATGTGATGATAGATACAGTGACAGACCACAATTTCGGACTACTTTAGGCGCAACATCACCGAACAAACTTTATACCGTAAGATCGGTGCTGTTTGCACGTAACTCGATGCAACTTGGAATCGTCTTCTAGATATATACATATATATTTGACTTTTAAACACACATTCAAAGACTTTTTCTAATACAAAGCCTTAATTGTATTATATACATTAATGTTTTTGTTTTCAAATAGGAATAGAACTGAAATTTGCTGTAGAAACAATGTTTATGTATACTATACACTAATATTATAAAACTTAAGAGTTTGTTTGTTTGTTTAGTTGAACGCGCTAATCTCCGGAACGATTGGTTCAAATTGAAAAAATATTAATGTGTTGGATAGTCCATTCATCGAGGAAGGTTGAGTCATGTAACATTATTTTCCGACATCCAAGCGGACGAAGTCGCGGACACAGCTATAGTTATAATTTCTATATGCGAAAGTACAAGCTTCCGCATATAGAAATTAGCGTTTAGATGTTAATTGTTTTATCCAATATTGTTAATGTAGCTGTAAGCTTTCCTAACAAATAAAATAAAACAAAGTAATATGAAAATAAATAAATTCCTGAACTCATAATATTCTTTCGACTATATTGCACTTAGGGTGTGCTCTTAGAGCATTTCTATGAAACGGATCCCGAATAAGAAATCGAGATCATACGTTTTAATATTGCTACACAGTATTAAAACAAACGGTCGGCACAATGTGTAGCAGTGGGTGTGATGATGTGTGGTCTTGTTGTTTACAGTACAGTAATGGGCATCGGAAAACACCGGAAGCAATCGTCTAACTTATCAAAGACAATCGACAAAAAGTAGTTTGGCCCTAAATATCATGTACGTTATTTTTGTTTTCCCGTGGGAATTTTATATTTTCCCGTAGGAAAATTACCCTATGTCCTTCCCCTGGTCTCGAACTATCTCTATACCAAGTTTCATCAAAATCGGTTTAGTAGTTTCGAAGCCTATTCAATACAAACAAACAAACAATCAAATCTTTCCTCTTTATAATATATACACGGTTATTTTTTTATCACCCTGGAAAATTTTAGGGACGCTTCAGGACACATCCAATATTATATAAAAAATAAAAAAAAAATAATAAAAAATAATAAAAAATAATAAAAAAAATAAAAAAATCTCTAAAAATGCTGCTCTCAACTAGTGCAGCATTTTTTGTATTTTTTAAAAAATTAATATAAAATTAAGGAGGGGGGTTATTTTTTTTATTTATATTTAAATCATTCTAATACCATGTCGTGAAGCGTCCCTTAAATTTTCCAGGGTGATAAAAAAATAACCGTGTATATAGATAGACAATCACAAGAGCAGCTCTATATCATTATTCTGCCTAGATTGTGTCGGTCGTCTTCGGAAACACGAAGTTAGCCGATGCCCATTGTAAAAGGTAGTAAATGTCTCTACACCTCAGGATGCTGTGAGTTGTCGTAGTCTTTATTCAACACTGAAGCTAATAATAAACAACATTTGATTTCATGCTTAACAAGGTCAATATCGCCGGTATAAACATAGTCGACATAGCTTATTTGCTAAACAATTACAAATGTACGGATTTACTCGTACACCCATTATTATTGAAGTACTATAACAATATCACACTGAAGAAAACAGACATCGAATCATCGAGATACAAAATTCAGACTTGAGTCACTCATGTTCTGGTAATATCATTATGGTGTTTGGAGTCGACAAAACATAAGATGACTGCAAGTTTCTATAGGCGCAGTGACTAACTATCATATTGTTACTTAACTACAAATGTGATAAAAAACAATACACCTGCTTAAGCTGTTACCTACCAGAGAGGTTATTTTATCGGGGAAATTCCGACCTGTCGTCTGCATGGGTACCTTTCTGCCGCAAAGCAGCGGTGATGCTTGCGTTGCTGTGGTCCGGCTTGATAAGACGGGCAATGAAATTAATGGGGACTGTGTCTATACATCTTATTTCACAAGTTTTCACAAGAACTGATGCACGTTACATAAGTCCTTGTTGAGGTTTGCATATCGGTGAATGTTACAAAAACCACACATATTTCACTGTTGTCATTTACCATCAGGTCGATAGTCCGCTGTTTGCCAATTTTATGTTGTAAAAAAGCTTTTATTAATACTTTGATCATGTAGCGTAAGATTTAAGCGTTAAGTTCGCGAATTAACCCTGTTTTTGTAAAATCCTTATACATTTCCGAGCTGAGATAAAACGAAGTTGGTAGTTCGACACGGTCGCCTTTGGCTAAGTCGTTTCGAGCAGTTGGAGCCCCTAGATACCGCCATCGCCGCGGGTGGAGCGATACGTCTGCGGGAATCTACGATGTTAGATCATTGGACCTTGAGATTTAAGGACTGAATTTCTCAACTCGCTTAGACCTTATACAATGTGTCTGGGGAAGAAGTAATCAAACTTTATGAGCGTGATCTATGGATGATTAAATACCTCAAACACTAAGACTGTCAATTGAAAAATGCCCCTTTCCAGAAACTTTTCCAACCACCTGGCATCCTCCGCGAAGAGGTCCTTCTGTTCAACAATTACATAAAAAAAATAGACGTACAGTAATAATGTTGACATCGTTTTGTAAAACAGCTCAAACACTAGTAATACAGATGCAAATAAAACGTAACTTAATCACCTTGTTTTTATGATATCTTAAAATGACTGAAAAAATGTCATATCTTCTTTAAGGCACTACTTTTCCGTTTTCGAACAATTTCGACTTACTGTACCACAAATATAAAACATACAGTTCTCTAAAATTCATATATGATACTAGCTGTGCCAGCGAACTACGTTTCGCCGTATATTTTTTACCAGTTTTTGCAACATTTGTCATTGATGCTCAGCTCCTATTAGTCGTAGCGTGATGTTATATAGCCTAAAGCCTTCCTCGATAAATGGACTATCCAACACAAAAATAATTTTTCAATTTGAATCAGTAGTTCTTGAGATTAGCGCGTTCAAGCAAACAAACAAACTCTTCAGCTTTATAATATTAGTAGGTATAGATTGTTGGACATTTTATCTAAATATTCTTAAAGGCAGAAACATCTTCTTTCTTTTTTTAATAAATAAAATTCTCGTGTCACAGTGTTTGTAACCGAACTCCTCCGAAACGGCTTGACCGATCTTCATTTTTTTTTTGTGTAAAATACACATAACGGTGTAAGAAAGAAGATGTTTCTGCCTTTAAGAATATTTAGATAAAATGTCCAACAATCTATACTTACTAATATTATACAGCTGAAAAATGACACCGGCGCGCCATACATTGCGTAGCATTAATAAACATTAAAAATGAAAACTCCTTTTTTGCGGGAAAGCTTTCCCGGGAAAAATAAACATCGGTAAACAATTTATTAATTGTTTACTCACTGTTAAAAGAAATGGGTCACCGTCACTTGCACCCGGTATAATTGATAATTTCATAGCTTCTAATGTTGCTTCAAAAGTAGATTTCCTGAGAATCCTCGCCTTCCATAACTCTCTCAAAATGTATGAGGCATGTGCATGTTACTACTTCTACTAATAATTGATCTCTTTTGTACGTTGTTAAGCCAAAATAGTCTTTATTTACTGTTAGTAGCTAGATATTTTTAAAAATAAAACTAATAATTATAAAAACACAAAAAAGATATTATTAAAAAAATAATTCGAACAATCCGACTGCATAAAAAGTAAAATTAAATAAAAACTGAAAAGAACTAAACAAGCTCGGTAACATATAATTCGGGTTTTTTATTTTAATATTGTTATACATTATTAATAATTAATAATAATATAATTTTGCTAAGAGCGTTGAGGATGGCCATTGTTGTTCTACTAAATTATACTATTCACAGTGCACTGTGAATAGTATAAGCGTGCAAGTGCATTTGTGCAATTGTGTTCAAGTATAATTGTGCATTCACAGTGCAATACTAAATTGTAGAGTGAATAGTATAATTAGTAGCACGAAAATGGCCACCTTCAACGCTCTTAGCAAAATTTCGAACGAATATTTATCTTGATTGCGCTAATAGTTGAGGTGAACGGTCGGAACTTTCGCCGTTCCAGCTGGACGAGTTCTCGTTCTGCTAAATAGACTTTTGAGCTTTTGATTTTATTTATGATCATGTTTTAGGGTTTCGTACCACTTAAAAAACGAAACCCTTATAGTATCACTTTGTTGTCCGTCTGTCCATCTGGCAGTCTATCCATCTGTTCGTGTGTCCTTCTGTCTGTCTGTCTGTTTGTCAAGGCCTTTTTCTCGGGAACACGTAGAGATGTCAAACTCAGAAAGTTTGTGACTGCATTTTCTCCAAATATTAAAAATAATTTTGGATTACTAGTTGGGTTATTATTTTATTGCGCTCATGCACCAAACATCCACGGACATTAATAGCTTACTTACGAGGTGCAACAATCTACTATTTTTTAAATATTTTGGAATAAATGCAGTCACAAATATAAAATCGGAAAGTTAGATTTTTAGTAATAATTTTACCAACCTATTATATTGTTATCACATCTTCCGTCATTGATCTAACTAAGAGCAAAGACTAAGATTAATCAGAGCGTTGTACACATTATAATTTTGCCAAAGTAAAGAAAATCTTTATTTAATAAAAAACTTTTATTATTGTATTGCATATTTATTATTGTGTCAACATTGCCACTTACCACTTACTATAGGTTATGAGAAAAACATACCTGTTTTGAGGACGAGACATTAATCAGTGAGAGTATACGATAGTAGGATTGCGATAACGATTAATATAATAGGTCCATCACATTTATTAAGAAAGTATTTGTAATGAAACCAGTTATCTATGCTTACTTAGCAAAATAAATCGGTACTGTAGAAAAAAACACCCATCAAGCAAAATACAATTAATCTTACTCCAGTGAATTTATCAATTTCGTAGTTCCGTCTGACAAATGGTTCCGAAAATATTGGCCAGTAATCTCCTGGACTAACGATATAAACAATTTATTAACGACGAATTGTGATTCGATCTTGAGATGTTAGGAGCGAGTGTATAATAGCATCATTCGTTAATTTTCTTTTGGCTTTGTCGCGAGACACCTCTAAAACTTGGCTCTGTATTTAAGTTCATTGAGAAGCAATATGTACTGTAAGTGACTTTGTTTACGGCAGTCTTTTCTTAAAGAAGAATTAGTACCCAATAAACATTTTGTGGTTCTATTGGATTATAATAACGTTACATAAATGTCTTGGGTATTATAAAAACGTTTATTCGGCGCGGTTTGAGCACATGTAATATAACTTACAGTTCTCTGTTGCAAAAGTCCGTAAAGTAATATTAAGGTTTATTTAGTCTTTTAGTCGTTGTATTAATGTCGTTGATTTGATTAATTGTAGTTTTTAACCGACTTCAAAAAAGGAGGAGGTTCTCAATTAGATGCGCATGTTTTTTTTGTGTGTATGTTACGCGATTACGCCGCCAATTGTAGACCGATTTTCAAAATTCTTTTTGTATTTGATAGAGTATACTCCTGGATGAAATGAATACCCTAAAGGATTAAGAGGAACGGATAAATTCACCTTTGAATGAGGTGGTATTAAATTCACTAAAAAGATAAAAATAAATATTTTACGAAAAATAAAAGAATAGGTAGAGACAACATCACACTTCTATATTGCAGCTCGTACGCAATGACCGCCATAGCGCGCTCGTATCATAATGTACTATTATTTACACATTTACTATACCGGGTATAAGTAACAGTGTCCCATTTTTTTAACAGTGAGTTTAGACCATGATCCTAATTTGGAAATCACTGAAATTTTCTCCGGGAAAATTTATAAATTTTTGGAATTTTTTATTATTTTTTTCTAAATTTTCTGGTGTAATATAACTAAGTTAACGTTTACAAATCATATTCTGTAAAAAAACACAATAATTATACAAAAAATAAACTTCGCAATGTAAATCGTATTACATTTCCATCGTACTGCGCGTGGAATCAGCTGTTTGGGTCATCGAACTTGAGCGCACCGGTGTGGGCGGAACAAAAATGATGCCGGTGCGCCATACATTGCGTAACATGAATAAAAGTTAAAAATGAAAATTCCTTTTTTTCGCTTTAAAAGCTTTTCCGGGAAAATTAAATATCGGTAATCAAATATTAACATTGGTCTGAACTTACTGTTAAAAGAAATGGGACACCGTCACTTATACCCGGTATCTATAAAAAAATTGTAAAACTCATTTTTTACAACAGTTTAACTCATTTTTTATTTTTTTCATGTTTTTTTATGATGTACCTACTACTTATATTCTATAATAGAATATTATGCAGTACATCATCATCATCACAGATCATATACGTCCCCACCGAGCGGCGCGAGCCTACCCTAACTAGTTAGGGTGATTAGGCCTTAATCAAACCACGCTGGCCCAGTGCGGATTGGTTGACTTCACATACACCTTTGAATTACTTCGCAGGTGTATGCAGGTTTCCTCACGATGTTTTCTTTCACCGTAGGAGCGTCAGATAAAAGTAGATATGAAATTCGTGAAACGAAAAACATATTAGTACATAGCAGAATCGATCGCGGGCCTCCCGATTCCACTCGGAGCACAGTCTAGTGCCGAGGCCACAGAACCACCGACGCAGTATATCATAAAAAAAGAAAAAAAAATAGTAAAAAAGTCAAGGCTTTTCATTTGATACCTACCCATATTGAGGGGCTGAAAAAAATGTAATCTGACATTTTGTGGTGGCAGCCATCTTGGATTTACAATGATAATGATACATAGTTTTATTGTCTTTAGAAATGTGTACCAAATTTCAGATCTGTCGATCAACAGGAAGGGGGTAAAATTGTAATTACTACATTTCACCTAATAACAACAACACCAGCAGCAACAACAACAAACAGACCGAGCTAATTAAAACCGTTTAAAAACAAAAATGTTTTGGAAAATTAGCAAAAAATCCACGCAGCACACTTACCGTTTTGTCTAGAAGAAGACTTATCCTACAATTCAAATGTGCGTCCTCGCCCAACTGAACAGTGATTTTTGTTATGTTGCCCTCCGGCGTATCTTCGAACGTTGGCCCATATTTTCTGTCGTGATCGAAGTATGTGTTCTTGACCGACACCACGTGCGGAACCATGTCCAGTTTCGGCGAGTTAGGCTGCACAGTCAGAGTTCCTGGGGTGGGCGCTTGCGAGGGCTGCGGGACCTTGAACGCCTTTGAGCTATCTATGGTAGAGTTCCCAAGTCGGAGCAGGACTGGAGCTGGGGCTAGGCCGGTGCTGAGAGCGTAGAAGGATGTTACAGTTTGTTCCTCTTCAGTCGTTGATGGTGTTGGGTTTTCTGTAAACAACAGCTTATTGAGAACTCTTGTTATTTCTATAAGTAAAGGTAATGGATTGCTAGCTTTTGCATGGTTTGATGTTTGTTGAAATTAACAGATTTTCATTGTATTCTCTGTCTTAAGTTACGTAATTTTATGCTGAATCGTAGAATATGTCGCAATTCAGTAATCATATAGTAAACACTACTGAATTTCATTCAAGTGTTGAAGATTCAACATTTTTGTGGCTACAGAAGCTTATAGGTGCTGTTAGATAGAAATCGTGGCGTCAGACAGAAGCCGCCAACACCCCAGGCTCGGCTTGGCGGTCACTAAACCGAAGCAAAGCAAGGCCTTGTGGCAGTAACCAGGCAATGATAGAGATAACCTATTAACCTATTTTTAACGAGGTGGAATGCCTGTTATGCATCGTAGCTGCCCTTGGCTATTGGCAGGCGTGTGTCATGTATTGGTTATTACTCTGCATCTTTACACTTGTAATTGACAAATAGTTTCATGTGCTTCGCCGTTAACACTCTAAATTGTGTACCGTATTTTGTGAATAAAGTTTGGGCTATTTAAAGAAAATAAAAGAACCAAATACCGGCCGGCATTTGAATGACCAATTACATCGAAATTTTAACGTGTAGTGCGTCTATATTTTAAATTTGCTTAAGTTTTTTTTATTGCAATAAAGTTGGCAAACAAGCAAACTGCCCACCTGATGGTAAGTGATAACAGTCACTTATAATACATGTGGCTCCTGTGAGATTCGCAGCAAAACTGCAACCCCACAATAACCAATTGTCAAATTGTGACTTAAGATGTAAAGTCACGGTACCCAGTAATTTACTGACATAACTTACCCTTCAAACCGGAACACAGCAATGCAAGCACTATTGCTTTGCGGCAGAAATAGGTAAGACGGAGGTACCAATGCACACGACCCTGGTACAAAGTCTCCCTCCGGTAGGTAAGTGCATAAGAATGGTAGTGGGGTGCGTCATTTGAGCTTAGACAAGCTCTATTTATCATAAGCCCATTATGCATCGCGTAATGCACCACGTCATCGTCCAGTGCCGGGGCTACAGCGTCGGTGGCGCTGTGGCCTCAGCACTGGACTGTGCCCCGAGTAGGATCGGGAGGCCCGCGATCGATCCTGCCATGTACTAATATGTTTTTCGTTTAACGAATTTCATACGTACATTTATCTGACTCTCCTACGGTGAAGGAAAACATCGTGAGGAAACCTGCACACATCTGCGAAACAATTCAAAGGTGTATGTGAAGTCAACCAATCCGCACTGGGCCAGCGTGGTTTGACTGAGACTTAATCGCCCTAACATAACTAGTTAAGGTAGTCTGGTGCCCCTCGGTGGGGACGTACATGAGCTGTGATGATGAATGAACAGCCCTACAGATGAACAAAGCGCGACTTAAAAAATGTGTTTTGTACGTTTTTTTGAGAAATTTTCCTAATTTTTCACAAGAACCTACTCCAAAATCAAATAAGTACTAACATTAGACATATTTCAACCAGTACAGGTATTCTTGACAGGGTCGGTGGCGCAGTGGACTCGGCACTTGCCTTCCAATCGGGGGGTCGGGGTTCGAGACCCGCCATGTACCAATGTGTTTTTCGTTTCGAATTTCATATGTACATTTGTCTGACGCTCCTACGGTGAAGGAAAACATCGTGAGGCAACCTGCATACATCTGCGAAGAAATTCAATGATGTATGTGAAGTCGACCAATCCGCACTGGGCCAGCGTGGTTGACTAAGGCCTAATCACCCTAATATAGGGTAGGCTCGAGCCCCTCGGTGGGGACGTGTATGGGTTGTGATGAGGTATTCTTGAATTCTCGAATATCTTGCGTTCTACTTTCGGTTACATATAAATTAGACAAATTCAGGCCGATTCGAGATTGCTTTGATCATTTTTATGTAAATTGAAGAATCAGAGCGAAGTTGGGAAAACAGATGAATGAGCTAATTCAATTAGGGATCCTACACAAAATAATCGGGAGTCTGAAGTTCGAAACGTAATTTCTAGAAACACGAATATCACTTGATACAAAACAGCTCTGCAGGGTTCACTGTCTATTGGCTGTTGGTTGCACATTTAACGCTCCGGTAACGACGAAATGAATACAGAATTGCTTTAATGCAGAACCCTGGTCTGGTCAGTTACGAGACTAGTTTTGACTTCATGAGTACAGACGGTGTACTTACTAGCTTGATTATACTGCAGCTATAAATTTTTAATATATCATTTTGATGTTGATACAAACACATCAATCATCATCAAAGCTTGATGGCTTGAGGAGCTTGTCGGCTTACGGGTGTGTGCGTACAGCAAACGATTGTTACGGTTAAGCAACGTTGGCTGTGGTCAGTTCTATGATGGGTGATCGAAATCGGAATCGATCGGAAGTCGGCCGGTTGCGCTCCTACCGAGTGGACGAAATAACTGACAGCGCGCCTTAATTAATTGGTGACCCTGCTATTATTCGCGCATTTGGATTGCAGTGATTGATAGACGTAAATCGTTATTATATCGATGTATACAGGTGTAATAAATAACAATGTTGCAGTGTAAGTCGTGCAAACTATCGTTAGAAGGAGTGAAGAATGATAGTATTTATTGTCCGTTGCAAAGGAATGTGCGAAGGAGCCTTTCATAAAAAATGCACCGCTAAAATGAAAACCTTTAGCAATGCGGAGACATGCGACGAGTGTCAGACACCTGGGGAGGCTCAACCATATCATATTGATATCGATGCTTCGAAAATAACTCCAGATAAAGTGCTGAGACAAGTGAACGAAAAGTTGACAATCGTATACAACATGAAAAGTACTCTCGAAAAAATGTCTGAGGATATAAGTTTCTATGCCGAAAAATATCAGGAGCTTATTGAGGAGAAGGAGAAAACAAACAACAGAATAAAAACATTAGAGAACAAAAATAATCACCTGGAAACATGCAATAAGGGCCTTGAAGAAAGGCTGGCGTGGTTAGAAAACAAAGAAAAAGAGAAAAACCTGGAGATAGCTGGCCTTGAAGATAAAGAGGAGATAGTGTTGGAAACTGCTGTAAAACAATTAGCTCAAAAGTTAGGAGTTGACTTCAGACAAGTTTGTGAAATAAAGAGGGTCGGCGAAAAATCCGCAAAAAATACCGCCAATAAAAAAAGTGACACGCGCCCAAGCAAGCCGCGGCCGCGGCCCGTCGTGATAACTATGACCACACGAGCTGCTCGCGACCACTGGCTGGC
This sequence comes from Schoenobius gigantellus, assembly GCA_963935595.1. Taxonomy (NCBI): domain Eukaryota; kingdom Metazoa; phylum Arthropoda; class Insecta; order Lepidoptera; family Crambidae; genus Schoenobius; species Schoenobius gigantellus. The sequence continues at coordinate 29,283,994 of OZ012554.1, forward strand.
CACCAGAAAAACTACCAAGCTCACTAATGATGATGTATTAGCCAACGACAATAGAGACAGGATATATATTAATGAGGACCTGACAAAGTATACGCGTAATCTATTGTGGACTGCAAAAAATGAGCTTAAGCCAATGTATAAGTACGTATGGGTGCAGAACGGCAAAGTACTGATAAGAAAAGATGATCCGGCTGACGCTAAAATAAAGGTTGTTCGTTCTCTTAACGACATCGACTCTTTTCTACATAATGAAAAGTGAAGCGCGACCATATGTTTGATGGTTCCCTTTACACCTACCATGATAACGTGTACAGTACAGTTATCTTATTATTAACATTCGACGACCAAACAGATTATATAAATTCAAACATAAACTACAAAAGATACGCGGACTTAGAAACATGGACTACCGAAATAAAATCATATACCTCTTGTTTACATATAATCCACGTTAATATACGGTCTTTAAGAAAAAACTTTAACGAGCTTCAGCTGCTGCTGAACGGTTGCATAAATAAAATAGACATTATTGCACTAACAGAAATTAATATAAGAGAGCAAGAACTGCCTATGTATAAACTGGATGGCTATGACGCGCATGTTATGACAAGAGAGACTTGCAGAGGAGGCGGAATACTGGTGTATATAAAAAAGAATTTGAACTTTACGGCAGGTATAATTAACTCACAATACAGTGAGATTATACATGGAGAAATTACACGAAAGGATAACAAACTGACTCACTTATTTGTTGTGTATAAACCCCCGAAAACAAATAAACATGGGTTCATATCTGACATACACCAGCTGCTGGCACAAATACCTACAGCTCAAGATTTAATAATGATAGGTGATACAAATATTGACCTCTTGAATGAGCTTGGCTTAGGAGGCATTATCGGCCAGTATAGAGACAACATGTGTGAGCTGGGACTGGAATGCGCCATCAGCGATGTGACCCGTGAGGAGGTGTACGGCGGCCGAGTGACCCGGACCTGCATCGACCACGCGTGGGTGCGCGCGCGCGCCCCCTGCGCCGTGGCCTCGTATGTACTAACGACTAAGGTATCCGACCATTATCCTATCGGGCTGAGCCTCTCGACAGGGACGGATTCTGAAAAACCTGGTAAGCGAACACCTGTAAATATTTTATGTGACAAAACTGTGCAAAAACAATTGCAAAGTGTTAATTGGGAAGAACTAATGAATTCTGAGTGTCCAGTAGAGTTATATAATAAGATATGCTCAACTTTTTCGTGGGTCTACAATGAATCTAAAACTGAAATAGTGCCACGTACTAAGAGAAAAGACAAAATATGGATTACTAGAAGAATTAAAAAAATGATAGTAATACGAGATAAATTATTTAAAAAATGTAAATCTAGTCCTAACGATATTAACATAAGACTGCAGTATAACAGGTATAGAAACAGAGTTAATAAATATATAAATAAAGCTAAAAATGAATTTCGGCAACAAGAGTTAAAAAGCTGTAATAAAAACTATAGAAAAATCTGGGAAAAAATAAACCTATGGACGGGCACAGAAAAGTTGAGCATAGACACAATAATACAAAAATATTTGGCTAAAACTGATAGTATTATAAACATTTGTAACAAGTTTTCAGAAACATTCACAAAAGAAATTCTAGATATAAGACATAATTGTAACATAAAATTTTTAGATAGAACAAAGTATGTTAAAAATAGTCAAGTCTCATTAAGGTATATAAAAGCACAACCCAATGACATCAAAAAAATTATCAATGGTTTAAGTGATAAAAAGTCACCTGGAATAGATAAAATCAGGGCACGAGATATAAAATTCCTAGCTGACAAGATAAGCCCAATTTTGGCATTATTTATAAATTTATGTGTATCGAAAAAAGTGTATCCAAGTGTATTAAAAACAGCCATAATAAGACCCACATTTAAACAAGGATCACATACTGAATATACAAATTATAGACCAATTGCCATTTTATCAGTTATTAATAAAATTGTAGAAAAATACTTAACAACTCAAATCAGTAGATTTCTTGAAAACTATAATATTCTAAGCCCGTCACAACATGGTTTCCGACGGGGCCGGAGCACGGCATCGGCATTGGCACGATTCACTGACGAGGTCAACGAAGCGTTAGACCAGAGGAAGCAGGTGGTCGTGGTCTATATTGATTTCAAAAAAGCTTTTGATACCCTGGGCCACGACCAGCTGCTTCAGGCCATGGAGGAGTGCGGGATTGCAGGCCCGCTCCAAGGTTGGCTCCGAGCCTACCTTCAGGATCGAACGCTGCGTACGGCCGTGGGAGACGAGTGTGGAGCTCCCGCACACGTCTCCTGCGGCGTACCCACCGGCTCCGTGATCGGTCCCGTCGGGTACATAGTGCACGTTAACAGTATGTGTAATGTGATTAAAAACTGTAATGTCTATATGTATGCGGATGATACTTGCCTTGTCTATGCCGGAAAGGACCTAATTACCATAGAAAATAAATTACAGGAAGACCTTACCAATATTATAAAGTGGTCGCATGATAATGGGATCATAATTAACATAGCGAAAACCAAGTGTATGTGCATACGGTCTCCGTACTCGAAAGAAAGCTACAGACCGCCGCGCATTGTGGGCCACAGCTTTGACTGCCTCCACCGTAGCAGTACCGTGCCGGACACGCCCGACAGCGGGTGCGCCTGCGCCGAGTTGCAGGTGGTGGAGCAGTACAAGTACTTGGGCTTGCTCATAGATTACAAGTTCTCATGGCAGCCGCACGTAAATTACATCTGTAATAAACTAAGATCAGTACTTGTAAAGTTCCAGCACCTGAAGTTTGTACTGGACAGGGCGACTATGTATATGGTATACTATGCACTAGTAGACTCGCTTCTGTCTTATGGACTGGCGAGCTACGGACGTACGTTCAAAACATACTTGGACAAAATAAAAGTTTTACAGATTAGATTTATGAAATTAATTGTCGATAAAAAAACGAAAATTAGATGTAAAAATAATACTTATGAACAACTTTTCGTAGAATGTAAAATGCTGCCGGTCCACGAGAAGGTAGTGTTACTATTAGCTGTGGAGCAGTTTTGTAATGACGAATTTAAAAATGTAGTTAGTTTTCAGAGGCTAATGAGAAACAGAGATACTGATAGGCTTGTAGTCCCTAGTTTTACAAATTATTATGGTAAAAGATGTAGAAAGTACTTAGTGCCGAAAATATATAATGATTTACCAACAGACATACGTGAATGTGTAACGAAACAACAATTTAAAAGAAATGTTGGTAATGTCCTTCTATCTAAGGTAAAAAATGCAATAATGTAGTATATAATATAATATCATATATTGATTGATTAGTTTGTGAGTCTAAACTGTTATAAGTTCTTAGTATATGTGTAAGCGCGTCAAATTACTGTTAAAAATGGAGCTTCGTCTGCCAACAAACCGCATTGTGGTTTGGCAGAAGATTGTATTGGGGTATTGTGTTCTGTGATTGTAATAAATAAATAAAAAAAAAAAAATACGAAACATCTCGAGCTCCTCCGTGCTTCGAAAGGCACGTTAAACAGTGGGTCCTGCGTCTGATCTCGCCCCGGGCGTGTCGGCTAACCGTCCCATCGGACTAGGCGAGTGAAGGAACAGAGAGTGCACTTGCGTTTGCGCAGTCACTTGTGCACTATAATATCTCCTGCGCAGATGGCTAGTCTCTGTTGAGATTGGCCGCCGTGACCAAATATCGGTTAGGAGGACATTATGTGCTGTCGAAACGCGGTTATTCAAAATTATATGGACGCTACTCGATCATGCTACGCAACGAAGATCTGATGCGCTTAAATGATACAATTCAAGACCCTTGCTGAAGCTTACAGAAGGTTAATAATAATTCACCTACTAAATTTTATTAGGCATATTAAAAATCTGCCAGTCATATATACTTTTTTTTTATAGATGATGGGTAGACACTTGTCCTCATCTTGCCTGATGGTAAGCAAAGGTGGGGACTAAGGTGGAGCGTGCCTACTCATTAGCGTGACTACTCACTCTGGTCCTGAAAAGACCCGGGTTGTAATAAGGTGGGAACACAAAACACAAAAATTTAAATTAAATTTATTGGTAAAATTGATTATTAATAAATATTTTAAATTAAATATTAAATTATTAAGTGAAATTTTAATTTATACACGGTGTTTCATAATAACCAATAAATAATCAATTCCTTATCTAAAACTAATTATTAAAATGTGTTTACACGTAATGTCTTTCAACCCAAAATTTTCATATCATAGTATCATCATCATGTCTATGACTTACATGAAAATTTTGGGTTGAATGACATTACGGGTAAACACAATTTAATAATTAGTTTTCGATAAATAATTGATTATTTATTGGTTATTATGAAACACTGTGTATAATTCAGACGAATTTGTTTAATAAAATAGAATATATAAACTATTTATATCGTCAACTCATGACATAAAATGCCAAGTAGCAGTTTCCAGACTATGACTATGCCACACAGATACCGCGGGCGGTATCTGTGTGGCATAGTCCATAGCAACACGAACATTACAAAAAATCCGCTCCGCTCCACTTGCCGCCTCTATGTGTGGAGCGCTTAATTTCACTGCCTGTCTTGCCCTTCAAATCGGAACAAAGCTACGCAAACATTGCTGCTTTGCAGCTGAAATAGATAGATAAAGATACTCCTATACAGACGACTGTAGTACAGAGTCTCCATCTGGTAGCCAATTACTATCAGTGTCAAATGGTAAACGATCTCCCATCATTATAGTTCTCTCGGTAAAATACTTTAAGATTAAGCAAATATCTCGAACCGCACACGGAACTGTTTGATACGTTTCTGTGTAATGGTCCGGGCGATAAGGGCATTAGTCGTTGGCGCAGCCAAGTCATTACAGTTTCCAAGCACCCTCAGACACTGCGCTTCGCACTAGTGGCACTTGATAAAATTCAAAGTGATTTTATGAGAATTTGAGGAGTTTTTTTACGATGTCTGTGCCAACTACGATTTAAGAGCGTTCGCCTGCCTCCCATTTGCCAATGAATATTAATAAGTAATAAAATAAGAGGTACAAGACGTAGACATTTTTGTACACAGACCTTGACATACAAACAAATGGAATTCGAGTCCGCGCTCCAAAAATGTCCCAAGTAAAGAGATTCAAAATATAAATTTAGCATGATTCAGATCCAATCGCTCGTCATATGGTGGAGAATTGGTGCAAGCGAAATTGAACACCACAGTAATGTCAAGCAAGACGACTTAAATTAAATTGCTTATATTAGGTCCTTACATATTATTATGATTATTTTCGAAACACAAATACATGAGTAAATAACTGTATAAATTTGAATTTGGAATTCCTAACCATAGAGGAGATATTTGAGATCAAAGTGGCCAGTACGGCAAAACGCCAATTTCATATGTAAGGACCTAATACATGCATTGATCTTTCGAAATTTTTGGGACACATTTTCTTGAAAATTAGACCCGACATCCATTTGTTTGTAGCTCAATGCACATGATATTATAACCGCCTCCGTGGTGTAGTGGTCGAGACCACCGTGTTCTGGTATGTAGGTCCGGGGATCGATTCCCCATGGGACAGACGTTTTTGTGGGGCTCCTGAATCCACATGGTTAGCTTTCACCGGCTAACCTAAGAGTGTTGTCATTATAACAATATTAAACATTGTTGTTCCGACAATTCGAGCCTTAACAGCCAGTTCCTCGGTTGAGGAGTCCAGGTGAAGTTCGCTTTCGTCTTACGCCTTAACGTCATTTACCATCAGGTGAGATAAGGACCTTCCCTGTTATGTGTAAAAATATTACTAGCTGTTGCCCGCAGCTTTGTCTGCATAGAATTCAGATATATCGTGAGTTCGGTCCAGGAATAAGGTCATATAGCACATGTTAAGAATAAAATCTGATACCATAAGTTAGGAACTTAAATAAGTTTATCAACTTTTTGCGGAACTCTTGGTGCGCGAGTCAAACTCGCGCTTGGCCTGTTTTTTACTTTTGTGGAACGAAACCTAAAAAACGACAATTTTTTCTATCACTCGAGTTACCTTTTGTCATACATTATTAGAATTTTATATTTTCCCGTGAAATAATTTTGTAGTCTATTATATAGAAGACTGTTATTTATATTTAGGAGCACGAATAATAAATTTCATAGAAATTGGAGCAGATTTTAAATATTTTCCATAGAAACTTTCCCTATTTTGCACCCTAAGGGGTGAATTGCAATAAACCGTGCAACATGTGTTCAATGAAATGTTTGTTTTTAAGAGCATGAATCTCAAGTTTTATCAAAAATTGCTTATTAAGTTGGTTTAATTTTTTTTTAATCCCTTCTTATTGTGCGTCCGCATTTTGAATTAAAATAACTGTCCAAATTTCACGTTTCTACCATTATCGGTTACGGCTGTTCGTGCGTTTATAGATGGGAACTTCTCCTTTTATATATAAAGTATGTTGATACAAGGGTGAACCTTTTACTTTCACTATGGCACCAACTCTGAAATCGCATAAAAAGCAGCTGTTTTATACAAAGCTCACAAGGGAGTAAACTGGCATGACGGCTCACTTGGGTATGCCGTTGGACTCTGGTCCACCATAACCTATACCCAGCTACACCTCCCTCCACAACCTCTTCTCCCCCTATGTTTGAGACTATGTTTGAGTTTGAGACCAGGAAGACCAATTCACGGGACGCACCCCCTGCAGACCAACATTTTTGTCGAAATTGAGTTGCATATACATTTGTAATTAGCAAAAAAGGCGCATCTACTAATATTTTAATAAATAAACATTTAATTTTAAAGTTTAACCAAAATGAACGCAACCCTGTTTTTCTCACGAGAAATTCTCTCATGAGAAATTCGTTTCAAATCGCTTAACTGAAAAGACATTTCTGTTCTTTACTAAGATGAAAAGACACATTTAAGCAGAAGTGTCTTCTTAATTATAAAATACCCGTATGTATGCGATCATCAGATGAAATAACGTTTCTGCGTGAAAAAGACGGTTTTGTGAAGATATTTTTGTTAATCTTAGTATTAAAACTAAACTAATTGATCAGGCTCAAGTGACAGTAGCATCGTGGGCGTTGCGGGATGAAACTAGTTAATTCAGTTCGTTTTCAACTATATGTAGAAGCGCCCTTTTTCCGTATGACGGCAGTTAACAACCTGAGACTTGGCCTTACCAGACTTTTTACCAGGTTAACCCCCCCCCCCCCAGACGGGCGACCAGGTTAGAGACATACCTCCCAGTCAGATGTCGGTCCCACTGGACTAACCCTTCCTCAGCTGCTTAGTGCAGTTAAAAGGAGCTAACAAATGCACCTATCAGCCGACATGTATGCCAGCGTAAGGTTTCGGGTCAGTAAATCACAGGTGATGCAAGCGTTCATACTTATAGAAAGTGCCGAATATCAGATAGACCATTATGTTTGTTGGTTAAAACTGGTCCTGCTATGAAAAATCGTCAATCAGCCCATATACTCACCAGTAGCGAACTCGCACACGACTATCTGCGTGAGTAGGAATAGGCCCGCTCTCCACATAGCGCCAGAACAAGGCCACGCCCCGCCGGGTGCCTCATAATCTGAAACAATAGCATTGGCAGGGTTAAGTTATTGTGTTTAGGAATATAATCTGGAGCAATAAGCATTACCAGGGTTAAATTTTGTACTATACATTATTAAGCACAAGTACCTATTATACAAAAACACGTACAAAATTCTGAAATAATAAATCTTGTGGTCACTGTATATTGTTGCCCCTACACAATTTCTTCTACCTAAAGATGACCTGAAAGAAAACATTGCTTTTAGCGATAAAGTCATCAATTGTGATCTACCATTGTCTTCTATACCTACTAGTCTATACTAATATTATAAAGAGGGAAGATTTCATTGTTTGTTTGTTTGTATTGAATAGGCTTCGAAACTACTAAACCGATTTTGATAAAAGTTGGTATAAGGGATAGCTCGAGACCAGGGGAAGGACATAGCGTAATTTTCCTACGGGAAGATATAAAATTCCCACGGGAAAACAAAAATAACGCGGACGATGTCGCGAGCGGAAAGCTAGTATGTAATAAAAAATGCGCTCGCTTAATTAAGCCAACAATTAAATAAATGTGTTCTTATATAAGATTATTTATTTATAAAAAAACTAAAAAGCAAAAACACTGAAAAGTTAAAAATAATATAAGAATAGGTACAGACAACATCACACTTCTATATTGAAGTCGGTGCCAAACGATGATCTCCTAGAAAGTGTTAAAATTTGTCACCGACTTCAATATAGAAGTGTGATGTTATCTGTACTTATTCTTATATTATTTTTAACTTTTCAGTGTTTTTGCTTTTTAGTTTTTTCGGGGGTAAAATTTTTTGTTAAAAAGTTTTTATTTTATATTTTTTTGTGACTTTCATCTATTAATTTTACAATCAGTATCAATCATCAATCATCCCCCGTTTTTGTACCTTTAGGGTGGGAATTGTTTTTTCAAATTTATATTGGACCACCCTCGGGGTATACCCTTTCCAATAAAAAAAGAATCATCAAAAACGGGTCACTCTGTACGAAGTAATGCGTGGTCATTGATCACAATTAGTGAGTAAATCAACAATAATTTCCAGTTTTCCTACCCTTAGGGTAGGTTTTTTTGTCAAATTTAAATGGAACCACCCTCGGGGTATACTCTTTCCAATAAAAAATAATCATCAAAATCGGAGTTCTCTGTAAAAACTTATGCGTGATCATACATAAAAAAAAATATACGCGTCGAATTGAGTACCTCCTCCGTTTTTTCGTCGGTAATAAAAAAGTCGAAGAAACGCAATAAAATGTTCGAATTTCTATAAAACACAAACAGAGGTAACAACATAATTATTTTACAATTGTCAATATTTTTTGCTGAGCTGTTTCATAAAAGTTGTAGGAACTGTTTAGATTTTGTCCGAGTTTGTTGCCAAAGCTAATAGGCGTGGAATCTCACAAAGCACTCGTAGCAGGCAATTATTTTTTATTGTGAATAATTGGGCAACGTTTTCGGGCACGCACCAATAAAAATTAAGGCCGCGGACCGCGCCGGAACGGGCTTTGAGCGACGAATTCCGTTGATATGGACGCGATCAAAATTTCACGATCAAATTCCGCCAGAGTGCTTAAGCGGACGCATTTTCACGGTTTGGATACAAATATAAACAAGGAACTAAACGAGCGATTGAAGCGTTGTTTTAAAAATGTTCTTTGCTGAAGAACGCTTTATCTATCGTTTTAGCCGCGTAGTCTAGTGGATGTGACTGTCCAGTTCGATTTCCCATGACAGATTTTTTTGGCTAGCAACCAACTCCCACCATCTCACCCAAGTGTCACCATAATAGTCAATTACGCTGTGTTCCTACAATCAGAGGTGAGATAACGAGTTACTTAGATATTGCGCAGGCCAGGTGAAGTTCACTTCTATTTTCTGCCTCATCAATAATTTACTTACCTCCAGCAGGCGTAGCACGGGCTGCCAAGACTGGACTCGAGTCACGCATTATCTCACAATTTCAGTGACATAATCTCTATGTCTTAAAGAGTAGCACGGTGGCGCGTATTAAGTGGGACTGACGTGTTAAATAATTAATTTTTGACGCTCGTCAAGGAACACGTGTGACTGAGTTTTATCACACATTTTTTGCTCTACGACTGCTGCTACATCTTCTAAAGTATTAAAGCCCTTGCTACTCGTACAGTAAGCTCCCATTCAAGCTATACATTTACACTACGAAAACCGCCGCTATTACAAGCGACATAAGAACGGTCCAAAGGTCAAACAGTATAGCTTGATAAGGAGCTTACTGTACAACTACAGCAGTCGGCGCACAGGCACGCCAAAAAATTTGTGATAAAACATCACACATTTTCGTCGTCGAACGTCAAGAAAATTTATCACGTCAGTCACACTAAATACGCGCCACAGTGCTACTCTTTAAAACATAGAGGTTATGTCACTGAAATTGTGAGATAATGCGTGACTCGAGTCCAGTCTTGGCAGCCCGTGCTACGCCTGCTGGTGAGACAAATGCCAAGAGATTCACTATTTTTTACCTTCGCGAAGACAAGAAAGTGGCATCAAACTTGCAACCCTGATTTTTATTAGGGTAAATTTGTTGCCTGGTTGAAGATCTGGGCTGCTACTCTGTTTCTCCGAAACGAACTTTCGTCAACGAACGAAGATCAAAAGAAATTACGAAAGTGTCGCCACCTACTCTATTTCATTTTCGAATACACACAATAATTTCGTTTCCATAGACAACTTTCGTGAACGAATGAAGAACGAATAAACTTTCTTGGAATTTGAGTTTGTATAAAATAGAAGGTGAATAGAAGTTCCATTTTAAGTGGTCAGCAATGTTCTCGAGTGATTATTTTAGTGCCCGCTATCGCGACACATTTCTCAGAAAGGAATGTTTCAGTCGCAGTTACAATGTATGTTGTGTTGTTTGTTTTCAAGTTAAGCATTCGAAATTGTAAGTAAGAATCTTTTTGTTACTTATCAATAGGTATATTTTAAGTTTTTATGTTAATAATATTGAAGATTACTGATTTTAGCTTAAAATAACAAGTTCCGTTACCCCGTAGCAAATCGATGCTCTTCTTAATTATCAATTTTAATTCTCAAATAATATTCATCTGAGTGGAATTCTGTATAAAATCCCAAGTCGGGAATCGACGCTAAATTTAAATTATTTGCGAGGCAACGTCGGGACTTTCTACGCTCTTTACACTCCTCACGCAAAACAGCTTCAAGCAAAAGTATTCAAAGAGCAATTTCACATTAACTTACTTAAAAACTCACAATTACGAATATTAAAAGGTAACACTTTTGTGTTCATGAATTTGAGGTCAAAATTCCGAAAAATGAACTGTTAAATTCAATTCTTCGTTTTGAACTTTCGTAAATTAGAGTAGGTTTGGAAAATATATCTGTCAAACTATTTGCGATCAAACGAATATTCGAATCGAAGAGAGCCGTGGTAGGAAACATGCGAAATTTCTTTTTTCGTAGAAATAGAGTAGACCCCCTGGTTTATTTATTGTCTCGTAAAAAATTGCATTCAACGTAGCACTGGCGCCCAACGTGGGACCAGTGCTACGTTGAATATTGTAAAAAACTAGGAATAAAAGTACCTAATAACTAAAATACCTCTACGAAAGAGGCAGAGATTACAGCTTCCCACTAGTTACGATCTAAACATATTTCTTTCGATTTCTCAAATTTAATAAATGCTTATTTTACATGCTATAGATGCTTATTAATGGTAACAAAGCATGACTACTTTACTACCTATTTAGTAGTAAGTTGTGTTGTCTATTATACACTTTGCTGGAAAGCATACTTATAAGTAATACCCACTGCTATTTTGAACCTGCTAAATAGCATGCTTTTTAGCACGTGTCAAAATAAGATGACCGGCTGTTGTGTTCGTGCCCATCTAGAGGTCCTTTAGAGGGTTAACATAAATAAAATCGTGGAAGGAATTTTAATTCCACCTTATGAAAATGGTAAAAATATCTCTTTCATTTAAAATATATTTCTAGTAATACATTGTTCTTGGTTTAAAATGTGTCGGCGGAACAAAATTGGATGTGCACCAAGCAGGATAGAGCGATGCATTTCAATACCTAGCTATATGGATAGTCCATTTGCATGTTATATGTTCGTAAGTTACACGAAGTCCAGTGTAGTGACTGATGGTTTGATTATTTATTTATTTATATATTATATTTATTATAATCAGCTTATGTCCGTCTACTGCTGGACACAGGCCTCCCCCAAGGTACGCCACTTAGCCCTATCTTCCTGTACTTGCCAATCGCTATCCACCACCTTCCATATCGACGATGAAGTGCAATGACCACCTAACTGACATTTTGTCGTTTTTTATGATTCTCATGTTTCCTCCTAACTGAAATTTTTTATGATTCTCATGTTTATGGATGTAAACTGCAATTTCGCATATAATAGGAAGACTACAAAACTGCATTTCGTAATGTATAATTAATTAAAGACGATAAATTTACAATAAAAAATGTTTCGTTAATAGGTGTGAAAAAATAAACGTATTTTTTTTATTTCTCCTAAAATCATCCTCTTTCAGATAGGGGGTCATTACACTTCATCGTGGATATGTCGTCGCTCCATCTAGCTGCTGGGCGTTCTACATCATATTTTTTTTTTATATAAGACAAACAAGCACACGACCCACTTGACAGTAAGTTCCTGTACGATTCGCAAATATTCAAGTGGTTAGTGGCTTATGTTTTGTAATTGATGTATTTTTTACGTTTTATTGTTATTGTTTATAAAAGAAAACATATATTTTGTGTAAAAAATGTATTTTTATGATGTTATTGCTAACAAAAACAGAATGTATCGTATTAGTATAGTACTAGTTTAGTAAACATACTTAGCTTTTGCCATGCGGCTTCTTTTCGCACAAACGCTCACAGCCGAGGAGGTAATCCAAACATAGCTATTATACTTGCACATACTTCCACTTTAGTAAATATGTCAAATTTGTCAGTAAATATGAAAGCTTCCCAGCTTTGTTGTGTATATGTGTATATAAAAACTAGATTTACTTCATGAAGTCTAATGGAAATCTTTTCATAATCTGTTTATTGAACTCCGGCGACAGAACGCAAAAGCAAGCAATTCGAAATACTATTTCATTGAACCGTCTTCTACTATTGGAGATCAAATATTAATATTCGCGTTTGCTCAACAAAAATCGAGGATCTTGTGCAGATACAAAATGTAATCCTAGATTAATAGAACCCAGACCCTTTTGGAGCATAATAATGTTACGTAATAGCTGACTTTTTGGCGGACCTTATTATGACCCAGGGGACTAGTACGCATACAAAGCTTTGTAAATAAATCATATTGATCCTATTTTCGCTTCCTTCAAGGGCTTCACGATAAGGATCGAGTTTTCAATTCAGATATTTTCTTTATAGGAAAAAAAGTCACATTTCTTGATGTAATAAGATGCTTGATCGTTTGTGATATTGTTTATTTTTAGATTTGTTAGTCCTTCTTTCGGCTTTTATTTGATTATCTATACTTTACTAATATTAAAAAAGCTGAAGAGTTTGTTTGTCTGTTTGTTTGTTTGCTTGAACGCGCTAATCTCAGGAACTACTGATTCAAATTGAAAAATTCTTTTTGTGTTGGATAGTCCATTTATCGAGGAAGGCTTCAGGCTATATAAGATCGCGCTACGATGAATAGGAGCTGAGCATCAATGAAAAAATGTTTCAAAAACGGGAAAAATTTGTATGGCGAAACGTTGTTTGCTGGCACAGCTAGTAGTCTATATGAGTCAAGCGATGAAGTTGAATTAAAAACGCGATTACATTGGAAAGTTAGTTGAAATTTGAGTTTGATTTGAATACTTATGAAATCTTTTTTGGCACAGAACAGACATACTCTTGGGCTCCATCTGATAAGGTAAGTAAAGATAAAGCTGAAGATGGAAGGTAACTTTGCATCTATACATTGACTTTTAACAACAGAGGAACTTGCTATCTAACCACAAATTGTCGGAACACGACAATGCTAAAGACATTGTTATTATGGCGACAAACTTAGGTAAGACGGCTGAAGCTAGCGATGCGGGCTCAAAGGCCATGCCACCAAGAAACCAAACAAAAGAACTTCTATACCTATGGATAGTAAAACCTCGAAATCAAAACTGAGTGGTATCAGCTACTAGACCATAGGTTGAATTCTCCCAACTTTGTTCCCACTTATGCCCCTTTTAAATTTAATTCTCGTGTCAAAACTAATGCAACCTATGTCCTACCACGAGGTAAGTACAATCATTAAGTGATTTCATCAAAATCAGTTTAAAAGCATAGAATATTAAAAATATAGAACAAAGCATTTTTCGTATTAACAATAAAATGTATGGATGAATTAAGCGTGTGTAATAAGGCTTTTCCCCGAAATTAAATACATTATTTTGTAACTGAAGAATAAGCGCGATTTTCTAAAACGCGCCTAAAAGGTCTATTCAGTTTGCTCAAATATTTCACAGTGCCTTTATAAGGCCTTAGTAATAACATTTAGAGGACAAATTTCCAGTTCCATATTGCTCCGTTAGCTGCGTGCAATAAAGCCCTTATTAATCACATGACCGTAACCTTAGAATCTTACGTAGGATTAAACAAAAGCGCAGCCAAAACTCGGTTCGCGCATAGTCATCGTAGTGTCCAATTAGACTAAAATTACTCCTTTAATAAATGAAAATCCGGCTGAACCCTAATTTTAACCTCGCCACCATGCGGCCTGTCTCTGAATTATTAAGGAGTGCGCAGAGGTTGAGTGTGTGAATTGCACGTTTTTGAGAATTGTGTGTTAAGGTAGGCTTTCGTCACTACCCGCTTAGGTAAGTACCTACTGCTCCGCGCGTAAAAAGCAGTAGCCCTGCCGCGCTCCGCTCGGAGGTTCATACATATATTGTTCTACGTGCCGCGGTTTCGCCACAGGCAAGGTTCAGATAACGGCACATAAGTTGAACTGAAATGGCTGCCGTCTACGCAGGAGTAATTGTAAGCCGTTGCGTGTCGTATTTCGTTTGAGATCAAAAATCGTAGCAATGAGGCAGATTTAGCAATAGCAATTTAAATTTCGTAGGCAAATATTCACATAACATTTATTTTTACTATTGCACCTCCGTAGACTGCAGCCATTTTAGTTCCTTATGCGCCACGAGGTGACACTTTGAAACGCATAATTTTGATTGACATACATCATATGGCATAAAAATCACAAAGCATAATAATATTTGGCATGATAAATCAATAGACATAAACATTATAATGCAGGATTGTCGAAAGGCATACTATTAAAAATCATAATCTTTAAATGTCATAATTTGCTTTGGGATAATTTGCTTTGGCATAATTTTATTAAGCATACTTTGAAACGCATAATTTTACTACGCATAACTGTTAATATCTATAATTGTGTTTGACATAATTCAACTATGCGTAACCCATTAAAGACATAGTTTTATAGAGAATAATAACTGTAAATAGGTATCCATAAAACTTCTTTGACATAATCTGGATGTGTTTGTCTACATACGAGGATTACTAATTATTATTATTTAAAACCGACTCAGTCAACCCTGACATGGATTCACCGTTCGGGTGCCGGGTCCATTATTTTTAACTTTTCTGTGTTTTTGAAGTCACTTTTTATTTTTGTTTTATTGCATTTCTTGCAAATTTGAAACTCTAGTCATGAAACAAGTATGATATTGCCGCTTCCCGAAAAAATCTTCATAAAAACTGTAGCTGTAGTTGTTTAGAAGACGCATTTCATTATTAATTATAAAAGCGTCCTTATTAATTTCTAAATGTTTTCTCGAGGTTGATAATTCTCACAGAAATGTAAAGTGCTCCCGTAATAACATAAGATGTTTTGCAAGGAAAATTAAAAATCTTCTGATAATATCTCTCGTAAAAGCATTTGCTTGAAATGATCGTGTATGGAAATCCGGAATATCTTGGAACCATCGAATTCGAGAAACTACCTTTGAGTAGGAGCGGCTGAGTTTCACTTTCTGTTGAGTTACTAAGCAGGATGCCCACCTAATGGTAAGTGGCTATACATAGTGGTTCCTGAAAGACTTGCATATCTATTACCCCTACTCGTAGGTACATGACGACTCTGGTACTGATTCTCACTCTGGTAAAAAGAAAGGTTATTCAAAAGGACGACACGGTTCTTAGAAATAGTATCAGTAGGTACAGAAAAAAAATTGGTAGTAACGCTAAGATTCGCCATCGTTGCGCATGTCTGCTCACTTTAGCTGCCGTGCGCAGGCTGCAGACTGGACGATCTAAGTTACTCTTAATGAGATCGATCCACTCACTCTCTCGTGTGATGTCACACAATTTTTATAGAATTTTTAACGGTTCACCTAAGTGAAGGGTCCAGAGACGTGAACGTTTAAAGAAGGTGGACATTCCGGTTAGTGGACGCTTAGGGAAACCCACGTGATGAACTGACTGGAACTAACGGTAACAGGATCTAACGGGTCGAAACGGGTTGAATAAGTTAACAATACTTACTTGTCCTTGTCGTCAAAATATGATAGTGTGACTGTGAGGAATAAAATTTTTCTCTGTCACACTGGTGTGACTATCAGGACAAAAATTCTTCTGTGTCACACTGGTGTGACAGAATGGTGTGACAGAGAGTAATCCCCCATTAATTTAAACATAAAAAAATTAAGGACAATGCTGCCGTGTCAGGCCAATATCATGCAACTCGCGAGGTCGTTATTTGAGAAAATGGAGCGTAAAGATTTTAAGCAATTTTTCATCATAAGTCATAAAATTAACACGTATTTTGTTAACAAGTATTTCAAAAATATTAGTACGAATAAGTTTTAATTAACTGTGTTGATTTTTTTTGCATATCTTTATTAAGTAATATTATATCCAAGTTAAAGGATTAACGCGTAACCACTTTTCAAACAATTTTCTGTACTAACGTGGTTACGCGACGTCTTGCAACTTAACTTGCATGGATTTCGTTAGCCACTCATAACATTAAATAAATGTAACATCTCTTGTAACTATAGGATATGATTAGTTATGATTGAGTATGCGTATTTTAATTACACTCGCGAGCAAAAATAAGTAGTCGGTTACAAAAGTTGTGATAACTCCTAAACTACATAAGATATATAATAGAATTAAAAAACATCTTAGAGATAATTTTATTAGGTTTTTATATATTTACATAAACTTGTTAAAATTTAAAAAAAAATAATGTAAAAAGGACAATAAACAAAAAAGTTAATTTTGACATAGGAATGTAATGTTTTGAACGAGCCTTGAAAGCTTCATATATGTTTGGCATTTCAATACCTCGTATTGCCTCCTCGGGCTCTAATTACAGCTTCAAGCCGATTTGGCATGCTGAAGACGAGGTTCCTCAATCTATTCTGGGGAATGTTCTCCAATTCTTCAATAAGGGCCTGTTTTAAAGCACCAAGCGTTATAGGTGGCGGATTTCGGCTCCAAACGAGTCTTCCGAGCTCATCCCATGCATGCTCGATCGGATTAAGGTCTGGGCTTCTTGATGGCCACTCCATTAAATTAATACCTACGTCTCGTATGTAATCGCTCACCACATGTGCAGTGTGGGGTCGGGCATTGTCATGCATTAATATTGGATTGCCACCCATATTCACCAAAAATGGCCCCGTATGTTCATTTAGAATCTCTTCTATATATCTTTCAGCAGTCAGGGTGCCATTTTCTATCGCCACTAGCTCAGTGCGACCCTCCAATGATATGCCAGCCCATACATGTACAGAGCCCCCGCCGTACGGAATTTTTTCTTCAAAACAAGCTTGTGAATAGCGCTCTCCAGGTCGCCTGTAGTCTCCGCCTTCCATCATGATGAAATAATGTAAATCTGTAAACAAAACCTTAGCCCAGTCTTCTTCACTCCACTCAATGTGTATGTGAGGGTAACGTAGTCTTGCTACTCGATGCTGCCTTTCAAGTTTGGGGCCATTGGCTGGCCTTCGAGGCTTAAGGTTTGCTTCGGCGAGGCGTCTTCTCACTGTCCACTCACTCACGTACTCCTGGCGGGACTGAAGAAGCTGTTGTTGAACCGCGACTCCCGTTAGATGACGATTTCTTAACATTATAGAAGCAATGAAACGGTCTTCTCGGGCCGTTGTGCATCGTGGTAATTTCCTGGTCTTCTCAAATGATTCCCTGTTTCACGGAAGCTCTGCAATACTTTCTGGACAGTTCTCAATGTTACACCCACTTTTCTCGCTGTTCGTCGCTGACTGATGCCTAATTCCAGCATAGTTATTATTCTTGTGCAATCCTCAGGTGATAGAGGCATGATTTATATATTGTACACACATTTTTAGTAATTTCGATCAATTTTGTGTTGTAAACCCTTTTTTCTTTTCAGTTTTCCGTTATTAATCAGAAAACAAAAGTGAAATCAGAAGTAACATAGTTCGTATAATAATTTTAAAAAGACATTGACATTGTTTTGAATATTTTTTTTTCGGTTATCGCGTTAAACAAAGCCAATACAAATGAGTATTTATATCGAATATGAAACTCTATTACGAACACATAATATTTCAATGAAATATCTTGTGCAGTTAAAATGTTGCGACGATTTTTGTAACCGACTACTTATTTTTGCTCACGAGTGTATATTAGCGTAATTATTTGGAAATATTAAAATTTTACCGTGGATAGTAGAAAAGAAAAACAGTAGGTGATTAATTATTATTATGTATTTCCATATCAAATAAAAGCAACATGATTTTTGCTTACCTAAATAAAAAAAATTATAATCACATTTTTTTAAAATCAATCAATAAAATAAAACAAACTTAGTTATTGAAGCTATTCAATAAAATAAAGTTTTTTTTTATATTGAAACTAAATAAATGAATAATCCCTGTAGTTCAACAACAATAACATTTATACATAAGTACTACAACTGGGATAGAGAATAAAGAAGTTTATGATAACAAATAAAAAAACCAGTAGTCCCATATTTTGTTTGAAGATAATCTTTGTTATAAAAATCAACTAACTTACATTATATAAACTAAAACCAAAAAGTCTCCTGCCCTTAGGAAAATAATTTGCTAACTACATATAATATAATCAACTTATACCTATTTTTATGTATACAACAGTTAATAATCTTTAATACTGTCAAGATCTACATGGACTTGTAGGTTATTGAAAAAAAAACCCTACTTGGTTTTGGCATTGAGTGACATTTAAGTAGGTCTTGTTTATTTGAATTACTTAACCCCTTGGGCTGCCTCGCGTGCTAATCTATACTGATATTATTTATAATATTATAAAGCTGAAGAGTTTGTTTGTTTGTTTAGTTGAACGCGCTAATCTCAGGAACTTCTGATTCAAATTGAAAAAACCTTTTTGTGTTAGATAGTTCATTTATCGAGGAAGGCTTTAGGCTATATAGCATTACGCTACGACTAACAGGAGCTGAGCATAAATGTTGCGAAAACGGGAAAAAATTATTATGGTGAAACGTAGTTCGCGGGCACAGCTATTAACTCTTTAAAATCTCATTCAAAATCATTTTTTGCGAAAATACTTACAGAACCTTTTCTAAATTCTACAACTTTTAAGGCCTAAATATTTTTTTTTTGAAAACGTGAAGTACGTGAAACTGATTTGAGAAAATGAAGTCACACATATCTGTGAAACGCGCAAGCGACAAACGCTGAAACGCGTTATTTTTCGGAAGTCCATTACTAATTGTTAAGGAGTAGGTATATAGCAAAACATCCGATAAAAAATGTCGGTAGTTGGTACTAACTACGCAGGCCAATGGTGCACCGCCCGCCCTCCCTCAATCGCATGCGACAAAAGAATATCAATAATTAGTACCACACCAACATGCAAATACTTAGATTCGACGCGTTTCGCCACTCCACGTGGCATCATCGGGATGTTGTCACCGTCTGCATTGTCGCATGCGATTGAGGGAGGGCGGGCGGTTCACCATTGGCCTGCGTAGTTAGTACCAACTACCGACATTTTTTATCGGAAGTTTTGCTATATACCTACTCCTTAACAATTAAACTCTGACAAACTCTAGAATGTCTAGAGTTTGTCAGAGTTTGTCGGCATACTCAAACAATCTATTTTTCACAGTTTTTTTTTGAGACCCGGCTGGGATTAGCCACACGCTACATCAAATGACCAAACGGCTATAAAACATGGTTACGCACATCTCCTGCAACACTAAGATACAGGAGTTTGTAATTGCTTCAAGCATGCCACGTTGATCGCGTTCATGTCGCGTTCATCTACAACATGTTAAGTTGGAATAGTTTGGCATATTTGACTATGTATTTATGCAAGTTGCATGAATGTGGCAAGGCTTACATTTTTAAAACGGCTTGTCGTAATGAAAAGTTCTTTTGAACATAGATAAATATGATTAAATAAATGTGAATGGCACTTGTTAGGCGTATCTCGTACAAGTTAAGTTAAAGAACTTTCGCGTGACACGGCAGAATGTCGAAAATCGCCCCATGACCAACAAAGATTTGATTTACGTCATGATTATATGCAGTGCCGGATTTATGTTTTTTTATGAGTGTAGGCCACTTTATTTCCGCCGTATGCTTTTCTAAAATAATAATTTTCTAAAATCTGCCGCCCCTAGGACGCTGCCGCCCCTAGGCCGCGGACAATACGGCCCATTGACAAATCCAGAACTGAATTTTTTTTATGGAGTGCCCGGCAAATGACCTCCTCCCGCCTGATGTTAAGTGGTGAAAGAGGCCCAAATGAGTTGACAGATAGAGGAGGGACGACATCCACTATCCTACCTGTCCGCCCCTTGCCGGCCTAAAAGATGTTTTTTCACACCTCTTTTGAAGAAACCCATGTTGTAGGATGGAGGAAACACGTGCGTAGGTAGATAATTCCAAGTGTGGGATGAACGACAGAAGAAGGAATCTTGGAATTTCTTAGTACGGTGTGAAAAGGAAGATACAGTGTAAGGATGACTCCGAAGGCCCTTACGCGTGTTTCTGTTAAGGAATTGAGAGGAGGTATATGTATATTTTATAACATTCATTACATATATACACGGTTATTTTTTTATCACCCTGGAAAATTTTAGGGACGCTTCAGGACACATCCAATATTATATAAAAAATAAAAAAAATGAAATAAAAAAATTTAAAAAAATATAAAAAAAAATAAAAAAATCTCTAAAAATGCTGCTCTCAACTAGTGCAGCATTTTTTGTATTTTTTAAAAAATTCATATAAAATTAAGGATATTTTTTTTATTTATATTTAAATCATTCTAATACCATGTCGTGAAGCGTCCCTTAAATTTTCCAGGGTGATAAAAAAATAACCGTGTATATATATGTATTCGACGGACAAATCAAAAATATTTAAAAATACTTTTAGAAACAAAACCCTAGGAATTAAAATAAACGAATGGTTACGAGTATTGTTACAATTGCTTGATTGAATTTAATTGAGTCGATTTTATGTTGGTATGGACATTTTATTATTTGTATAAATTATGTTTTTCATGACTCATTTTACAATTTACAACGTTAACACACGTCAATTGACTACTCACGCGCTGTCGCTTGTTTGTTTGTTGTACTCGTATTTTTGACTTGCTTTATAATTTCGAGATCTCTTGTTCTTTACTACGTGGCTATAATAACGTTTCTTTGATTGATTGTAATAATTATTATTTTAATAATTGTATTGGTATGGACAATGTGTATTGCTCTAACGAAATGAAATATAACTTTAACTAACCTCAAAATCTGATTCATTTTTTGATATACTATAATTCGATTTCGAAGCTCGTCCTTAGTAATTGACGAGGACGTACAGTATTTTCTAATGTCTAATTATATGAATAGCATTTTTTCACTGCTGTTGGTATTGGGGCGAACTATGTATGGACGCAGAGCAGTCCTTTAATGTGTTATGCATAGCAAGTGTTTGCTTTTTGAAATTACAGTGAATGAGTTCGTTCGGATTTTGTCGGTTACGCTTTTCAAATGTATGTTTTTTGAATATTATGCCTTTGAAATATTATGGCAAACATAAATTATGCTTTTTGTTACTTATGCTTATTCAAATTATGCCTTTTCATGGTTATGCCTGACATAGTTCGGCCTTATATATTATGCGTTATGATATTAAGACTTATGGCAAGTGACGATAATGCTTAATAACATTTTGCATTTTTATTTTATGACGAAAAACGTTATGCGTTTCAATAGGTAACCGTGACGCGATCTGTAATTGGGATGATGACTGAATTCAAATTTTTACGTCACGTCATAAAGTATTAAAATACCGCAGAAAATGATGTAATCGTGTGAAATTAGAATTAAAATCGGCTTCGAAATACATTAGATACAAGCATTTTAAGTTGTTAATTTGAAGGCGATCAGACAGAGAGATCCGACATCAACCGTGACGTCATCGTTGAATGCGGCCATATAAACTCCTTGTAAATTGCCGTTTTGCTAGAAAGAGATGGAGAAAAATCTTTAATACCTTATATCTTGGTTGTTTTTATAATTATTCGAAAACCGTTTTTTTCTTTCTGTTTATCTATACCTATAAAATGCTTTGTCCTGAATGACTGACTGACTGACTGACTGACTGACTGACGGATCAACGCACAGCCTAAACCGCTGATCGTAGAGACTTGAAACTTGGAGGGTGTGTTCTTTGTATGACGTAGGCGTCCGTTAAGAAAGGATTTTCCGAAATTACCCCTTTCTACCCCTAAGGGGATGAAAAAGGGGGGCAAAGTTTGTATGGGACAACTAGATTCCTTGGTCCAATCTACGTTAAATTTTGCATAAACATTCGTTAATAGAATGGATGGATAACATGTTTCGTATTTTATTGAAATTCATCCCCTAATAGGGTGAAATGGGGTGGAAATTAATTGAGAGAGTAGATAGTATTAAGTTCCTTGGGTTACATATTGATAGTCATCTTAACTGGAAAATTCATGTTGACTCTGTATGTAATAGACTAGATCGATTTGTATTTGCTCTAAAAAAATTGAAAGATATTGTCTCATTAGACGCAGCTATCACAGCTTATCATGGTCACGTATCCTCAGTTCTCAGTTACGGTTTGACTCTATGGGGAAACTCTGTAGACATAAACAGGGTCTTTATACTCCAAAAAAGGTGTATTAGAGCAATGACAAACACGTGGCCACCAGATAGCTGTAGACCGTTATTCAAAAAACTTAAAATTTTACCTTTGGCTTGCATGTATATAAGGAATGCCTGCTTATTAGTAGTGTCCCATCCAGAATATTTTTTAAAACTGAATGAAGTTAGAACTAAACACCTGAGAGCTCGGTATGCGGACCTTTTATTTAAACCTGAATGCTGCACTTACATTTATAGAAAAAATGCTTATAATATGTGTATTGTATTGTATAATAACCTTCCCAGTTATATTAAAATATTGACAGGAAATGCATTCAAGAAATGTTTGACGGAATGGTTGTATAAATATAGTTTTTATAGCGTGACAGAATATATGAATTTTAAAAACTTGACATAATAATTAATTAATAATTTTCATTAATAATTTTCATTACTGACAATTTTTGTAATATTTGTATGCCTGTATGGCTGAATTTTGCTGGGATATCGAAAAAAATAATAATATCTGCTGTACCCAAAATTCTTTCAAATAAATATTTTCATTTCATTTCATTTCATTTCAAAATGTGATATCGATATTATTGTCGTTTTCATGGTTTTTGGGTCGTAGATTACGAAAATAACATCGATATCAAAATCCAACATGGCGGACGCAAAATACCATCATCCCTTGATGGGGTGCAATGGAGTTGAAGAGATACGATGACCACTCGAACGTTCGCCACGCGAAGCGTGGTGGGTTTCAAAAGCAAAAAGTAGTATATCTCAAATATCAAAGGTGCCGCCATTGCGGAATGACTCACCCCGGCGCGTACGGAGTGCTCAAAAAATTGCGGAGAGTGACATATACTGTCTACAAGAGAACAAAAAATACGTATGGAAAGGTAATTTAATATAGAAGGAACTTATAACAGTTAATTAGATAAGGATTAATAATTAAATGAATGAAGCGCGAAAATGTTCGGAAGGTCGCGGAAGACCCGATTTTTTTAAAAAAAATTTTTCACAAAAACTATTTTATAACACTTTAAATAACCATATATATTATTATAGCCCTATTCTTGAAGATTATTTTGATATATAATAGTTTTGGGTAATATTTTTAATGAAAAAAGAAAAAAATAATAAAATCGATTAATTACGTAATTATATACGCGAGATGCGCACGCGCGACCTCAAATTTAAAAAAAATGCAAAAAATAAATTATTGTGTCTAAAATTAAATAAAAAATACGTATGGAAAGCTAATTTAATAAGGAATGAACTTATAATAGTTAATTAGATAAGGATTCATAATTGAATGAATAATGACGAGAATAGTAACTAAAGTGCTTAAAATTTCAAAAATACTCACTTTTTGAAAAAAACGTTTAGTGTGGCAATATAACACTATAAACTATCATAAACCATACATAATAATGTAGCCCAATTCTTCTAGTTTATTTTGATATAGAACACTCTACGAAAATACTAATACAGACTAAGTAAGTACGCAATAAATCTTATCGGTCATGGAGTAAGAAACGTATGGATACGGCCAAGTAAGTTAAACCGCAGACTATGACAAATTTATTTCAATCTAAGACTAAAAATAAATTGGAAATGACCTGTCAACTTATGAAAGAGACTATTGGCAAAGGAATAAAGCCATAGAGAAAATATTTTATTTTTCGCGATTTTTTTATCACACCGCGCGGTTTTACGCAAAGGGAACTGGGTACCATAGTACCCAGGTCGATCGAGAAGCTTACGATTTTTGGGGACTATAGTCCCCAGGACGTTCCAGTGGATGAAAAAAATTTCATTCACTAAAAACAATACAAAAAATATTTTATCTCTTCTCTATATACCGGGTGTAACAGGATACCGCAATAATATTTAAGGTTGTCGATTAACAAAAGAAATGTTTTATGACTCTTCTTTGTATTTTTATTATATGCCTACTTTCGATTTAATACGCTTAACTGTTAAGCTTATTAAATAGAAAGTAGGCATATAATAAAAATACAAAGAATAGTCATAAAACATTTTTATTGTTAATCAACAACCTTAAATATTATTGCGGTATCCTGTTACACCCGGTATAATAAAATCATAGGGGTACAACAATCTGTAATTGCGAAATATTTAGAAAAAAATACACAGGTCGCCTTAAAATCATTAGCAGAAAACGATAGAATAGTTTTTTAAAAAATTGTTTGTTTGTTTGTCTGTTTGTCCGAAAAGATGGGCTGTGCCCATCTGGATTTCGCCAACCAAAAGTTTAAATTGTCTTTTTCTTATGTAGTACCGTGGTGGTAAGACAAAAGGATCAAGCCATACAACCAATTAAATGTTTAGAGCATTTTTTATGACAATATCACGTCCCAAATATATTTGTAGGTTGGTTTAATTCTTGACCAATTTTCACAAAATCGGTACAATTTTTGAAATATTTGAAGTGTTGAAAAGTGAAGATACCCTTTTCAAGGTTATTATATTTTAAAAGGTGTTATATGTTTTACATTATGACTAAGGAATCAAACTCTTTCATCCATTTAAAACTATTAAAAGTAATTGAATAATATTAATAATAATAAAAAATATCTGATTGCAATGATTCTGGGTTACGCGTAGAGGGAGTACGACTCTTGATCATCATCGCATCTCATTGTATACGTCCCCACTGAGGGGTTCGAGCCTACCCTATGTTAGGGTGATTAGTAGAGATGAGAGTAACGACTGTTTCCAAATAACGAATAACAGTGCTGTGTTATTTCCATATAGCTGTTAATGTAAACTGCTGTTCGTTATCCTGTTATACTGCTGTTTTGCACAATGAACAACAGCGTATTCACACTGTTACCAACATCGAAATAGTTCCAAATAAGAGCGATCGTGGCTCTTATTCTCGGCATTTTTAATATTTAAAAATACTTAACACTAACTATAAAACAATTGTTATTTACACTTACGCTAACTTTTAATTACGCACTTACACACTGAAATAATTAAATCGTAGCAAAAAATAATCACAATTTCTCTAACTGGATCTGTTGCTGAACTGAACAGAACAGAATTGAACGAACAATAAAATTTTAAACAGCAATCTCATTCAAAACAGCAGTATAACGAATAATTATTATTCACCTGTTATTTCAAATCGTCGCAATCATCAAACATTTTAAAGTGAACTTTACGTCAATGTGAGAAAGCACAAAAATTAGTGGTTTGCGATTATCGTGTCGTGAGTCGTGACTCGTGCAGTTTATATTGCTATCTCCCGTACACACATATTGCGCTCTCGCTCTTTGCTTCACTCTCGCGTTACGTTGTCGGCAACAGCGCGGTGGGTGGAATCTCAGTCATTGCGGTGGAACCTCAGTCATTGCGCTACAACGCTACAACATCAACAGCAGTTTATAATGATAGCAGGATAATCCGTTGCTCAATAATGTGTTATTCGTTACGTTCATATAATGCATTATCTGCTATCGTAATAACGACCATCTCTAGTGATTAGGCCTTAGTCAACCACGCTGGCCCAGTGCGGATTGGTGGACTTCACATACATCATTGAATTTCTTCGCAGATGTATGCAGGTTGCCTCACGATGTTTTCCTTCACCGTAGGAGCGTCGGACAAATGTACATATGAAATTCGAAACGAAAACACATTGGTACATGGCGGGTCTCGAACCCGGACCCCCCGATTGGAAGGCGAGTGCCGAGTCCACAGCGCCACCGACGCTCCACCGAAGGGACTCTTGATCCTTATGTCTAAAATGACGGATCACATTTTTTTGGATTCACCTAAGGAACATGGATATCGAACGAAGGGCCTAAAGAGTACAACACATTGAACCTAGCCACGTTGACCTAATTCGACATGACTGCCGAAACAAGTTCGTTGCCAAACCCAGCAATATGGATATCAAATGAAAGGCCTTGATGAGTAGAGCACTATGAATCTGGCAACATTGACGTAAATTCGACATAGCTGCCGCTCAAAAAAGGTGGGTAAAAGTTCGTTTCCAAACCTAGCAATATAGGTATCAAATAAAAGGCCTTGAAGCGTAGTGCATTATGAATCTAGAAAAATCATCCTAAATTCAACATGGCCGCCGCTAAAAAAAACCGGATAAAAGTTCGTTTCCAAACCTAGCAATATAGGTATCAAATGAAAGGCCTTGAAGAGTAGAGCATTATGAACCTAGGAAAATCGCCCTTATTTCAACATGGCCGCCGCTCAAAGAAAACGGATGAAAGTACGTTTCCAAACCCAGCAATATGGGTATCAAATGAAAGGCCTTGATGAGTAGAGCACTATAAACCTAGCAACATTGACATAAAATAAATTCAACATGGCCACGACCCAAAAAAAAGGATAGAAGTTCGATTCCAAACCCAGCAATATGGGTATCAAATTAAAGGCCTTGATGAATAAAGCACTATGAACCTAGCAACATTGACATAAATTCAAGATGGCAGCCGCTCAAGAAAGGTGGATAAAAGTTCGTTTCCAAACCTAGCAATGTGGGTATCAAATGAAAGGCCTTGAAGAGTAGAGTAATGGGTACCTAGAAAAATCGACCTAAATTTAACATGGCCGCCGCTCAAAAAAAGGATAAAAGTTCGTTTTCAAACCCAGCAATATGGGTATCAAATGAAAGGCCTTGATAAGTAGAGCACTATGAACCTAGCAAAATTGATATAAATTCAACATAGCCGCTGCTCAATAAAGGTGGAATAAAAGTTTGTTTCCAAACCTAGCAATATGGATATCAAATGAAAGGCCTCAAAGACTAGAGCATTATGAACTTAGGAAAATTGCCCCAAATTAAACATGACCGCCGCTCAAAAAAATGGATAAAAGTTCGTTTTCAAACCCAGCAATATGGGTATCAAATGAAAGGCCTTGATGAATAGAGCACTATGAACCTAGCAACATTGCCATAAATTCAACATGGCCGCCGCTCAAAAAAGGTGGATAAAAGTTCATTTCCAAACCAAGCAATGTGGGTATCAAATGAAAGGCGTTGAAGCGTAGAGCATTATGGACCTAGGAAAATCGCCCTAAATTCGACATGGCCGCCGCTAAAAAAACGGATAAAAGTTCGTTTCCAAACCCAGCAATATGGTTATCAAATGAAAGGTCTTGAAGAGTAGAGCATTAAGTATCTAGGAAAATCGACCTAAATTCAATATGGCCGCCGGTCAAAAAAAGGATAAACATTTGTTTTAAAAGTTCGTTTCCAAACCTAGCAATATGGGTATCAAATGAAAGCCCTTTAAGAGTAGAGCACTATGAACTTTAGAAAATCGACATAAATTTATCATCGTCATTGTTAAAAAAACGGATAAAAGTTCGTTTCCACTTCGAGCAATATGGGTATAAAATGAAAGGCCTTGAAAAATAGAGCACTAGGAATCTAACAACATTGATGGAAATTCAACCTAGCCGTCGCTCTAAAGAGGCGAATAAAAGTTCGTTTCCAAACCCAGCAATATGGGTATCAAATGAAAGGCCTCGATGTGTAGAGTACTATGAACCTAACAATATTGACGTAAATTCGACGCTCAAAAAGGTGGATTAAAGTTCGTTTCTAAACCTATCAATACGGGCATTACATGAAAGGCCTTAAAGAGTAGAACACTATGAACCTAGGAAAATCGCACAAAATTCAATATGGACGCCGCTGAAAAAAAACCTGATTAAAGTTCGTTTCCAAATCCAGCAATATGGATATCAAATGAAAGGCCTTGATCAGTAGAGCACTATGAACGTAGCCATTGACGTAAATTCAACATGGCCGCCGCACAAAAAAGGTGGAAAAAGTTCCTTTTAAAACTCAGCAATGTTAGTATTAAATAAAAGGCCCTAAAGAGTACCTAGAGCAATACGAACCTACGAAAATTGACCTAATTTTGAAATGGCCGCTGTTCAAGAAAGGCAGAATAAAGTTGGATCATTATGGAATAAAATGGAGGAAAAAACTAAACACTGTTTTAAGCATTTTGATGGCGAAACGTAGTTCGCGGGCACAGCTAGTAAAGTATATAAATGAGCTTCTATTTAAGCAAAAAATTTTTTTTTGTTATCTAGCCTATTCTATCGCTCGGGCTCGTGAGTCTTCAGAATTACTAATAACATGTGCTAATGCGTGGCGTAATGTGTGATTCAGCTTCGATGCTCAGAGTTTAGTCATTGAAAATGTCGGCTTTTTTCAAGATCAAAGGGGCGCAAATTCTGTGCGTAGTACTATTATCTTTTCAGTGGTTGAGGGTCCTATTTTTTAATCTGTCATGGCGTCGAGTGCCAGTCGACAAAAGAAAGTAGGAAATAGATTTATTAGTATTTTCACCGGCACCTAACATCCCGTGATGTTGACGTGGATTTTGTGATTTTGCGCGTGGAGGTACCCTCGTGTGCAACGAAAATGGTTACTAATTTTCATTTTATTTCCATTCTGGCCAATAATACATATTTCACTATTGATATTATTCATAGTATCCACCATTCGAGCTAATATTTTAGTCAGAATATCCCCCGTTCTTTCCTACTTACGTGCTGGCAACTTTATTAATTATTTTGTTTTGCTGGTATGAAGCATACATTTGAAAACGTCAAAATATTATGCAAAATTAAAAATTTTGAAAAAATCCACGACGGGGAATGAAATCGTTGCAATTCAAAAAGGATAAATAGATTAAAGTCCCTCGACTTTAATTTTTCTCTTCGTAGAGGTTTGTTACAGAATAACATTGGTGTTAATTCAGACACACAACTTAATTAAACTAAACTAATTTGACAGGTCTAAAAATTATTATTATTATAACATTGCACAACACAGAAATACATGCTTACACGCTACTTATTAAGGCGCTACATCGAAAATTAATCAAACAATGGGAGGCGTGGTCTATACGTAAACGCGGGGCGCCCCCCGCGCTCAAGTAGCTAGTCTTTATATCTATGACATCAAAGTCGTGAATGCGCTGCGCCCGCATGCAATCAGATCGTTTAGAAATTATCGACGTAAGCGACAAAATACAAATTATTTTATTAGAAAATAACTATAATGATTACAAAAAAATGCTTGTACACGATTCTGAATAATGATGATGTCTATTTATTTCTGGAACTTTTTAATGAATACCTAATACCGTTTACTAGTAATCCTGAATTTCCTTATTTTTAAGAGGTAATTTGAAAAATAAAATGTATCGAGGCAAAATCTTTAAATCGCGTTTCCGGTTTTTGGCGTTTCTAGCTAAAGATATAAAGAAACAAATATTTGAGTTTCAGATCTGTAAGACCTCTCAGTGACATTACATTAAAAATAACCAATATTTTCGACATAGCGCCTTAACATATTTATATACAAATTTAAGAAATCTGTCGTCGGGAGCTGTCTTTGTCAACGATGTCCAATTTGAATTAACTATACGCAATACCATGATCACAGATTACTAAATATGATTCACACGTTTGCGAGTATAGTACTCTTCAAATTTAGTATGTTTTTATAAAAAAATACCTAGATACAGTCCATCAGCTTCTTTTCTTTAAGTCTGTTAAAAATTTCGATTTTCTACAGTCGAGAAACTCGGGACTTTCTATTCCATCACACACAAGTTAGAGTGAAATAAAAAGCGAGGTTCTACGTTGTATACAAAAAGCGAGGTTCTACGTTGTATACAAAAAGCGAGGTTCTACGTTGTATACAAATAGAATATTCCGCGAATTCCGACCATTACGTGCCGAAACTCCGTTACATCGAATAGGCCTACAAATTCAGGCAGAAGTCAATATTCGAATTAATTAAGAGGCTCAAGAGGAAAACACTTACCGGACATGCGTCTTGTTTTACGTCCACTCGTTGTAATAAAATTCACGAGGGCACATCTTGTTAAATAGGGTCTAATAAACCTTTTTCTGGTGTTGCACTCGCGTCACGTACACCGAACTGTCGGCGCGTCCAAAACATCGTCCGTTTAAGGATACACCCTTTGCTTTTCTGACGCCAAGTATTCTTATTGAGTAAGAGTTCGTTATGATGTATTGTTATGTGCTAGAAAGAGAAAGAGAAGGCTTTATAGATATGAGGCAAGTTTAAATGGAAAATATTGGTTTTCAATGTTTCGAAGAATTTGGACGATTCAAAAGAGCTTTTTGTCAAGTCAAATTTGAATAAAGAATATTTTGATTTTGATTTCAAAAAGGGAATTGAGATAATGGTGTGGCTTATTAATGAACTAGCTGTGCCCGCGACTTCGTCCGTGTGAAATAGTAACTTTTGTTGAGTTGATAAAAAGTAGTCTATGTTATACCTCATATAATTAGCTATCTCTTAGTGAAAGTCCCGTCAAAATCGGTCCAGCCGTTCCGGAGATTAGCGGGAACAAACAGACAGACAGACAAAAAATTTAATTGTGTTTTTGTTATATGTACCCAATATACATTCATACCCATTGAGTAAAAACTTGTTATTTTGACATTACAAACAGACACTTCAATTTTATTTATTTGAATAGATGGTAGTACGTAAAACGGCACAAAATAAGCAATAATTTTATTTACTTAAAACTCAGACAAAAGTTTCCTAAACATAAATCTTCTGTGTCGATAATCTGACATCACAGTACAGACTGTACCAGGGTCGTCTGATGAGTACCTCCGTGTTACCTATTTCTGCCGCAAAGCAGCAGTGCTTACAATGCTGTGTCCCGGTTTGAAAGGTAGGATATGGCAGTGAACTTACTGGGTACCGTGACTTTACATGTTATGTCACAAGTTGGCAACGTACACTGTGGTTCTCGTGGGGGTTGCCGATTTGCTGTGATTCCCACAGGAACCACCATGTGCTATAAGCGTCTGTTACCACTTACCATCAGGTGGGTAGTACGCTTGTTCGCCAACTTAGTTGTATAAAAAAATTATTTAAACGAATCAACGTTACAAACATAAACCGGCCAAATGCAAACTGGACTCGCGCACTGAATGTTCCGAACGAACTTATCTTTTAGTATTCGCATTCAAAACTATGTATACTATATTTACGGTTTTCAAATTGTTTGACAAATTTCATGATTCTAAGACAACATGCCTATAGGATACTTCCTATAGGTCTTAATTCTCTTGTGAAATCGCAAAATATGCGACATAAGTGGTCGTATCTTTTGAAAGCGTTGACCTTACAAATAAGTTTTATTCAAGGAGACCGTAGGCTCCAGTACTTATTCGATGACGGACAGACGGACACATTGACAGACAGCCAGACGCACAGACGGACAACGAAGTGATCCTAAAAGGGATTTTCCTTTTGAAGTACGGAACCCTAAAAATGTGACATATTGGTAATTCTGTTAATTAAGTTTAACTTAGCATCTAATAGGTATTTTGCCGCTCTTTATTTGTTAACCACTTTACCACTTAATTTAATATTTTTTTGTCCAAATCTATGGCACTAAATATTGATCTTCCATTAATAATCGTGTATTGATACTTAGCAGTTTTTTTCTAATAACAAGTTAATAATATTTTAACTAAAAGCCGAAGTTGGCAATTTCCTACTCCTTATCGTAATGTGTTTATTGTAAGGGAAATTGACATCCAAGACGAAAGTCGTAGCAAAATTCCACATAGAAAAGCTCGTGGACAAAAGCTAGTCATAAATAAATGAAATAAATAATATATTATTATAGCGCTCCCCTCTTTTCATTATATATGACTTTCCTTATTTACTCCACCACAGTTTTTTATTTCCTTGACTTTGTCAGTCGATTATTGGAGAAGCCAAAGCTCCACATTTGTAGATAGGAAGAAAGATACCTATCTCAGTGTCGATAATGAAAACGTTATTCCTTAATACAATGAAATATTAACATGAACATAAATATTTCCAAGAGAATTTGTTGTTTTATTTTAATTAAATCACAATCGTGATGTTTGTGCCCTGTAATCGGGAGACTATATTCACTAGACAACTCATTCGAGGGCACAAAATTTCAAATAGAATTCGGGCAAAAATAAAAATAAATATACTTCCTAGAAACCCCGGCCTTGGTGCATAAAATTAAACGTTTCACTTAGTAAAGGGTGCCGGGAATTAAAGCTGTAACTAAATGGGAATTATTAAACGAACTTGTTGGCGCAATTTCATCTTAAGCGTAGGTGTATTACCAGTTAGGGTTAGCTCTAGCCCGAAAATGGGTCAAAAATCTATGGTCCGGCCCTAATGTAGGCCCTAGTGTAGGCCTAGTGTAGATTCAACTTTTTTTTTCATTGTTACTCGTATTTGCAGACATCTCGAGTAGGTATATTCAGGATGTATGCACATACAAGGTTAAATTAATGTTTCCTTTAAATTAGAATATTTTGCTTTGTTTTGACGTCAATAAGTCTGTAAAGGCCTAAGTTGAATAGAGATTTTTGAATTTTGAATTTTTGAATGAGCACCTCAGTTTGTATAAATACGAATCAGTGCATGCATATTATCCCAATCTGGGGCTGAATCTCGCTGATTCGAAATATGATAGAATAAAGATATGAAGAAAAAAAAATATTATAGAATTGGAACATAGCTCAGCCAATCAGAATACTGGACATTTTTTTTATGGGATAGGGGGCAAGCGAGCAGACGTATCACCTGATGGTAAGTAATTACCGTCACCCATGGACACCCGCAACCCCAGAGGAGTTACAAGTGCGTTGCCGGCCTTTGAGGTGGGAATACGCTCTTTTTTTGAAAGTTTGAATGTCGTATCGGTCCGGAAACACCGCACGCGACAATTCGTTCCAAAGTTTGACTGTGCGAGGCAGGAAGCTTCGAGAGAAGCGCACAGTTGTGGACTGCCAACCATCTAAGTGATGGGAATGGATTTTTTGCCGCATGGAACGATGGCGGAAAGAGGCGGCAGGTATAAGTCCGAACAATTCCTCGGAGCATTCTCCGTAATAAATACGATAGAAGATGCATAGCGAAGCGACATCTCTACGCAGCGCCAAGGTATCAAGCCGATTTGAAATTTCCTGGCAGTCGACGATTCGAGTCGTTCATTTCGAGCTCCGCCATTTTTTGAAGAAACGAGACGCTTGGCTCGTCTCGAGTAGTAGGATCTATTTTTCACTTCTTTATCTTTGTATTTTAAAAAATATTTATTTGAGATAAATAATCCTTTAATAATATAATTTTAATTTGAATAAACAATATCTGTAAGTGTTTATTTAGACAAACAAAATGCTAAGTTAAATTGTAGTATTACTTTTCAATGAACTTCATTGAAAATAAATTACAATATACCGGCTGTAACTGAACCCCCATTAACATTTAAGGGCCATTTAAGTTAGATACTAAATGGATCTTCGGTGCTAGTCTGAGACCTGGAACCCCAATACTTTCAGAGTTATTTGATTTTAAACTGAAAGCAAAAACTTTCAAGTGACAACCATAATCAGCTTTTAACACAAAGGAAATTTAAACACAAAATGACACGTGACAGACGTGAGTGTAGTATTCCTTCTACGCTTACGCAGGGCTATCGGCACTTAATACCAAAAAAAAATTTTTTAGTTTGTATGGGAAAAAAGTAGGTTTGTTAGCCCTAATATTTTTCCTACAGAATCTCTACTTCTGATGAATACATACCCTTAAATGTTCAGGTACACCCTGTATATACACGGTTATTTTTTATCACCCTGGAAAATTTAAGGGACGCTTCACGACATGGTATTAGAATGTTTTAAATATGAATAAAAAAATAACTCGCTCACTTAATTTTATAGTAATTTTCTAAAAAATCCAAAAAATGCTGCACTAGTTGAGAGCAGCATTCTTTGAGATTTTTTTTATATATTTAAAAAAATATATGTCATTTTTTTATATATAATAATGGATGTGTCCTGAAGCGTTCCTAAAAATTTTCCAGGGTGATAAAACAATAACCGTGTATAATAGGATAAGCAAAAAGAAAGAAAAAGAAACAAAAACCATCGATCGATTTTTTACGAATTAACCCCATGTACCTAATACATATCTATACTAATATTATAAAGCTGAAAAGTTTGTTTGATTGTTTGTTTGTTTGGTTGAACGCGCTAGTCTCAGGAACTACTGATTCAAATTGAAAAATTATTTTTGTTTTGGATCGTCCATTTATCGAGGAAGACTATATAGGCAACATTGCGCTACGACTAATAGGAGCTGAGCATCAATGAAAAATGTTTCAAAAACGGGAAAAAAATAATATGGCGAAACGTAGTTCGCGGACACAGCTAGTGACGTCATATGGCTACGAGTTTATCAATACTGAAACCGCTACACGAGCTTCGAATTACCCGAACAAAATTAAATGAAGCATCGCTGGTTGTAACATTAGTAGCAAATTAATCGAATTGTTTACCTCTCGATGTTATAAATAAGCTCTCTGATCTATTATTCATGCCGCGTGTTGTATCAACATGACTACTGTGTTTAACGTGAAATTAAACTGAACCAGTTTTTTGGGAGAAGTCAGCAGAAGTGCTGTTTAATTTCAATGGCTTGATGGTTATTTTCACCTCACCAGCTCGGGAAGGCTTTCTTTATTCTTCGAAATCTGCGTGCTTTGAAATTTAAAAATGTAATGAAATAAATAATGCACACCTAACATTGAAAAGTGTGTTACTGTATAGCTACAACGAAAAAATGCATAAATATGCAGGTGCCATTTTGTAGCAGGAAATGCATGTAAGTCTTTATTTTTTTTGCCGAAAAAAGACCGTAGCTTCTGTCTGTTTTATATTACACTGAAAAATCATGTTTTGATAAAATATATTTAATTAGAAATACCGCTTTATTGGTCGGCGACTTTGATAGTGGGGCACAATCAGGCATCCTCCTTTCTTTGCGTCTGGACCCCATGGACCCAGGGTTTCAATGCCAAACGACACAAATATGTAGTCCAGCCCCCCTAGACAAGATGCCTTTCGATAATCGCAAACGCAATCGCTAAATGGATAATGTATGAGATTTGACAATTGCGCTCGAAAGCTAAACGAGGGCTTATGTCAAATCGCATACATTTTCCTTCTAGCGATTGCGTTAGCGATAATCGAAAGGCATCTTGTCTAGGGGGTCTGTACACTAGCTACGTACTTGTGCCGTTTATTTCATTCGGCCGTTTCGGCTGCAGCCCCAGCCCTCGAAACTGTTGCCTTGAGGTGCGAGGATGCTAATGTGTCAACGCAGATTGCGTCCCACACTAACGCCCTCCCACGTTCCCAAGGCACTAAAGTCATACCATCGCCTCTATATTGTGATTGTTATTATAATATGTATATTGTAATTATCCTTCCATATTATAAAACATAGTCCCCCGCCTGGTCTGTCTGTCTATTTGTTCGCGATAAACTCAAAAACTACTGGACCGATTTTCAAGCGGTTTTCACCACTCGATGGCGTGGTTTTCGAGAAAGGTTTTAGTATATAATTTGTCATGTTTTTGTATTTATTTCTGTGTACATTAACGATATTTGTTGAAGATGTCGGGAAAAAATAAATTAAGGCGAAACGTAGTTCGCGGGCACAGCTAGTGTAATTATAATATATTATGATTATGTAGTGTGTTTAAAATCTACCTTAACTTAAAAATTGTATTGAAATCAATAGTTTAATGTGAACAACAACACGTGTTCGATGGACGACCGCGGGTGGGGCGTTTGTCTACTTACCCTCGCCTATACAGTGTGTAACAAATACCCTGTGAACCCTTTTAGGAGCATGTTCAGAATCGATATATAAAGATATGGCATCATTAAAAATTTGAAATTGTAAAATTAATTTTCTAATCTCTCATACATTTTTTACAGACCCAACTATAATGTATGGCGGATTTTAAAAGTAATTTTCAATGACACCATAATTTTTATGTATCGATTCTGAACATAAGCATGTTCACAGTGGTTTTGTATAAAAGCAGTGTAGTCTGCCGCACTCAACACATTCCGATTAGGCGTTCGCAGTGTCATGTGTTTATAAATACGTCTGTTCTACATCGCAACAGCTTGGTTTTATTACCGAGAATGTAGTCTCCAACGAACATGTGTAATATAGTTTTATTATTTTACTGACGGACTAATTAGACTTCGTTTTTAGGGTTCCATTTGTCAAAAGGAAAAAGACCGAGCCTTCCGTCTGTCAGTTCGCCCATCTGTCTGTCAAGACCCTTTTGTTAAACGCGTAGGGACATCAAACTGAAATTCATGTCGAATACTCGGGTCTACGGTTTCTTTGACCTGTGAAAAAATCAAACATGTAAGTCAACACGATGAAAAGATATTATGATTCATTAAGTCACATATTTTCGCATGTTTGGCGATTTGGGCAAGAACCAAAACCTATGGTTTGACCCGTTGACCTGAATTCGTGAAATTTGTCAAGAAGAAGCAATATCTTACATCACATGTTAAAGAAAA
This sequence comes from Schoenobius gigantellus, assembly GCA_963935595.1. NCBI lineage: Eukaryota > Metazoa > Arthropoda > Insecta > Lepidoptera > Crambidae > Schoenobius > Schoenobius gigantellus. Next base: position 29,321,266 of record OZ012554.1, read on the forward strand.
AAATTGAAAACCGTCAAAATGTAGTGAGAAACTTATATAATATTCTTAATAAAGTTTGTACGGAACCGTCGGTACGCAAGCCCAACTCGCACTCCGCTGGTTTTTCATACACGGTCCACACCTCAATTCTTTCTTGCTTGAGAAATAAAGGGAGTTGTGTCTAGCAGCGGAACGCGTGACGTTGTACTTTTTTTTTACGAAGTGGAATGCTGTTGCGCACCGTACCTGCCGATGGCTAGTCGATAGGCATGTGTGGGACTCGCCCAGCTGATTGCGGGGCATACCCACTAAACCAACCTCGATGTTTTTCTTGTCCATAGTTGGGTGACGCACATAATATTTTTACATCTCTCATGTTCGGTAAGTAGGTCCTTATTACCCCCAAATGGGGCTTGTTGGTGACCAATTAGCGCTCTAGGGTAATAATGTAGCTAGAAAAGGCTGTAAGTAATTTATTGCCAGTATGATGGTTAGATGTACGCGAACTTTTTAAAATAGTGAAGTGTTTTTTTTAATTACTGACCGCCCTAGGGCTTTCCAAGCTACATTATTACCCTAGAGCGCTTATTGGTCACCTACAAGCCCTATTTGGGGGTAATAAGGACCTACTTACCTCACAATCGAGATGTAAAGCAGAGTAGTTAGTTCGGGTGTAAGCACCAATTGCACCCTCGAAATAATTATTTCGGGCTGCAATTGATGCCTTACAGCCCTTAGCTACTAATCTACTATTAACGACTTTGCGGGATCACATTTCAACCAGAAGCCAATATTACAATAGTGACACAGTATAAAACATATACGAGTAACCGATCTACTTAGAGTACTTAATATCTTTTGCTCTTATACCCCGCTTGAAAGTAAACGCTTAAAATTTCATATTCCAATCACATTCATAAAATTGCGTCGGAATAAGAAAAAAATAGCACCCTAATAAAATATTTATTTCGTTTGCTTCTATAGAAAAATACAACAATGAAGAAATGACAACTAATTTGCCTGGTACTGCAGGCATACAAGGGGATAAGAAAGGGATAAGAGGCCCAATTCTACTAATAAGCTACAGCCGAATTGAAACTGAACCGTTGCGATCGACCAATCAGAACGCCACATTATCACGTCATCGAGCAGTGGAATAGCAATATAAGCGCTCCAATTGGTCGACCGCAATGGTTCAGTTTAGATTCGGCTGTAACTTATTAGTAGAATTGGACCTCTGTAGAGTTAACAATTTTGGATAAATTGTCTCGCACTAATCAATAGCGCATGAAAGCGTATGAGGGGCATACGAGGAGCACAATTTGTAATGGTGTTTCTATTATTTCTATACTTGTGTTGATTACTTACCCAGCTCTACACCAGCCACGGATCACCGACTACAGACCACAAACCACGAGAGTCAAGAACACAGTCGTAGGCTCAGTGTGCGGAGTGCGAGTTTTATCGAGCTTTACTCGATCACACGCATCGAACGCGTAAACGCGAATTTATATGGAATTAGAGCAGTGCCATCTAGTAATCACTAGATGAAGCTGTCTCATTCCATAGCAGTTACTAGATGGCGCTGCTCTAATTCGATACAAATTCGCGTTTACGCGTTCGATGCGTGTGATCGAGTAAAGCTCGATAAAACTCGCACTCCGCACACAGAACAATAACTAAAACAGTGGGAGTGCAGCGAGAACTAGCGACCGCCGCTGGCGCGCTGTCACTGTCTTCAAAGAATTGGGCTATATTCAAATATATTATCAATAAAACTTTCGTGGAATTGTAAATAGCCAATAAATACAACATTGTGCATATTCACACTTATGAATATGTACAATATTGTATTGGCTAAATAGAATCTTATCCGAAGCCGTAAAATTATAAAAAATGCATACTCGTTCATTTCATTAGCGTTCGACGCATTTTTTACCGGATTTTGATTCTAAATTTGTAATGATTACATTTAAAATACAGCCTTTTTTGTTGCTATCTAAGGCATTTCATTGCGAAAGCAATAGCTCGCGTTAGCTAAAATATTTAAACGAAAATGAAAAAAATAAACCTTTTAAATAACACGTAATTAATAATGTCAAGCTGCACCTTTTCCGGTTTAAGTCTATGTTGGATTTATAAAAGGTTTATGTGTACGAGAATTTTTTATTAATCGTGAAGTATAAGCGCCCAGTAGGCCCCGGGGTGTGATAAGCCCGAAATTTGCTTTTATTGAATTGTCATAAAATTGGGAGCGCGCTGTCGGGCATTCGTTTCGTGTTTTTATTGGATTTACTCAATTACCTTCGAATTTCTTTCTAAGGTGAAATTATCGTATTGCTTTTTATAGCCATCGGTAAAGATGGCACGAATTCGGTAATGTTGGAATGTAATCACCGGTCTTATTACGAAACCTGGTTTAAACCTGGTTTAAAGTTAGTATTGGTTTAAATGTAGTGCGCTTTCACTTGTGTCAATATACATAGATAGAGACAGCGTCAACTTAGTCCTAGTTTAAACCACGACTAACTTTAGTTCATCTTTTGTAATATATTACGAAACCTGGTTTAAACCTGGTCTAAAGTTAGTCTTGGTTTAAATGTAGTGCGCTTTCACTTGTGTCAGTATACATAGATAGAGACAGCGTCAACCACAGATTTAGAAATCTGTGGCGTCAACTTAGTCCTAGTTTAAACCAGGACTAACTTTAGTCCATGTTTTGTAATAAGACGGAATTATAATTGTAAGTACTGTATAACCTACCTCTTTACTATGTGTTACGAATCGTAAGCGAGTTGTATAGATATAGTTTACACCGAACGTATAGTCGACCAAAATATGATTTACTACCTTAAGGTGAAAATTCAGTTTTGCATCATAAAACAACACAGTTGATTTTACTTTGCAATATTATTATTATACATATTATTATTATTACTTATAATATTATGATGTCTGGTGAAGTCACAGTAGGAACTCGTTAATTTTACTAACTGTATTGTTCTTAAACCTAAACACAGCAAGGCAAGCAGCGCAGCTTATAATCATCGTCGGAAATATATGAAAATATTGTGGCAGAAATATCGTTATCTAATAAATATTATATAAATACCTATCGTAAGTTCGAAATTTTTTTTACCGAATTTTGTTACCGTTTTTTTTCTTACTTCGACAAAATATTAGTTTCGAAAAATCAAATCAATTTTTTTTCGTTACTTCCACGCTGCGTTTGGTCGATAATCTTCTTATCGAAGTTTTTTTTTTTTTATGTATGACCCGGCAAATGACCTCCTCCCGCCTGATGTTAAGCGGTGAAAGAGGCCCAAATGAGTTGACAGGTAGAGTAGGGACGACATCCACTATCCTACCTGCCCGCCCCTTGCGGGCCCAAAAGATGCTTTTTCACGCCTCTTTTGAAGAAACCCATGTTGTAGGATGGAGGAAACACGTGCGCAGGTAGAGAATTCCAAGTGTGGGATGAACGACAGAAAAAGGAATCTTGGAGTTTCTTGGTATGGTGTGAAAAGGAGGACACAGTGTACGGATGACTCCGAAGGCCCTTACGCGTGTTTCTGTTAAGGAATGGAGAGGGAGGGATAAGGTTAAAGAGCTCCTCAGAGCATTCCCCATGGAACATTCGATAAAAGGCGCTAAGAGAGGCGATGTCACGACGAAGTTGTAGAGGCTCGAGGGTGTTAGTTACCTCTACATCGCCAATAATGCGAATATCGCGACGCTGCAATCTGTCCAGAGCATCGAGCAGGTACTGAGCGGAGCCGTCCCAAAGGTGCGAGCAATATTCCACGCAAGACCTAACCTGAGTTTTATATAACAAGCATAGTTGGTCCGGCGCAAAATACCTACGCACCTTGTTCAGGACACCGAGTTTCCGTGAGGCAGTAGTTATGACGGATTCGATGTAGTCTCTGGGGTTCAGATCACAGCGAATGTTCATTCCGAGCAAGGTGATGTTGCTCTGTGTGTGAAGGGTTGTGCCCTGAAGAGAAGGAAGGGGCAGGAAAGGTGACCTTTTCGCCGAAAACGCGCACACCTGTGTTTTCTTAGCATTGAACTCAACAAGATTGTTGGAGCCCCATTCGGAGACGAGGTCCAGCGTCCTGTTGAGCTCAATGATAAGATTCTGCCTCTCCCTACCAATATCACCACGAGCAGCCCCTGAGCTTCCGTGATATCCCCCATGCGCTGTACTGTCATCTGCATAGCAATGTATAGCTCCCAAGGAAAGCATGCCATTGATGTGCAGAAGAAACAATGTTGGGGATAGAACGGAGCCTTGCGGAACTCCAGCGTTCACTGCCACGAACCGCGAAGCGCAGCCGTCAACGACAACGTGAATTCTACGCTCGTGGAGGAAGCTGGCAATCTACGTACAGAACTGCGCAGGTAATCCGTATGCCGGAAGCTTGGAAAGAAGAGCCTTGTGCCTGACTCTATCAAAAGCTTTGGCGATGTCGAGACTAATAGCCACCGATTCGCCGCGCTTATCGATAGATTCACCCCATTTGTGCAAAAGGAACGCTAGAAGGTCACCTGTTGACCGTTTAGGATGAAATCCATACTGTCGGTCATTAAGTAACGAGTAACCTTCCAGGTAACGGATCAGCTGGATATTTAGGATCCTCTCCATAATTTTGCACAAAATGGAAGTGACGGCTATAGGACGATAGTTAGCCGGATCAGAACGATCTCCCTTTTTGGGAACCGGCTGGACATTGGCCTCTTTCGGCACACAACCAGCAGAGAACGACAGACGGTATAGACGCGTCAGGACCGGAGTCAACTCCGCTGCACACTTCTTAAGAACAATCGCAGGAATGCCGTCTGGTCCACTTGCTTTTCGAGTATCGATCGACTGGAGCTCCGCCCGCACATCACGCTGTCTGAAACGGATATCGGGCATGGTGCTGCCACAATAGGACAGTTTCGAAGGTTGTGCACCACAGTTATCGACACGGGAATGAGCCGCGAATTATGCGAGTTATGCTTTGCCGAAATAACATTTGTTCAAAGTATTTTGTTTCTGAACAATCATTTTACCACTGTTTTATTTGCCATATTTTCTTTCCAGCATACGCCTCGAAATATTTGAGCACATTATTTCCCATCCATAATCTTTGCTTTGCAAGCATGCAAGCAAGTCTGCAGCATTTTATTATGCAAGCAAACCTGAATCCAGTAAGGCCTGCAGCATGCAGCATATTGCTTGTTTTTAGTCGTTTTAGTAAAGTAAACTTATGTCAAATAAATCTATTAGATTGAAATTAGGCTCATAAGAGGTTTATTGAATCTGTGATTGCATTAGAATAGTTACAGGTTTGCAGCATCTAAATATAAACCAATTTTCTACGTTTTCTTAACCTACCATTGACTTTGGGTGATTTAATACTGCGCTGTAACAGTTTTAGTAACTCAATAAACATCAGTGATTCTCAAAGTCTGAAATGAAATCAAGCTTTACAATGCGAAATGTATTTTGTTCAATCAATTAAACTCGTTGGAAATAACAGCCGACATCGAGAACAGAAAGTTGATGCGAATGTTTCAAAAATTTTATTAATTCCATCCCAAGTCCTCGGCATCAATCTGTACACAAAGAGCGCTTGTTCGAGTTCAAAATTGAATTAGATCGCTTCATTTCAGCTGCAGCAGTTTGTTCTCGAGAATGAGATCAGTTCGAACCGTTCAGTGGGTCGATGTGGTCTTGGAATTGCAATTTCGCGTTTAATTGAATTCGCAATGACAATCGATTTAAATTCGAATGATAAATTTTAGAACACATTATTGGTTTTCCAACGAGCGATGATTTAGTGAGAAACCGTTGTTGAGAAACGCAACGTAATTTTTACGGCTCCGGATCTCCAAAAGAAGAAACGGTACCCCTATAGGATCACTTTGTTGCGCGTCCGTCTTATCAAAACTCGTTTTCTCAGGAACGCGCGAGATATCAAATTGAAATTTATATCAAACCAGCGGACTCGATAAACTTGGTATTACCTTAACCGATGACAAGTTCTCTTTCTCTACTATAAGACGCACTTTTCTTACATATAAACCTTCGTCTTGAATCACCGTATCTACTGCTGCACACTGCATTAAAATCCGTAGTTTAAAAGATGTAAGCGTACAGACGGCGGGAGCGACTTTATTTTATACATATGCTATATAGAAACACTGGTCTATGGTTTGTTTTAGTTGTGAAAAATCAAACAATCAAATGATATGATCGTTTATCTCGTAATTTACTTTTTACTTTTACTTTTTACTGGAGGGAGACTCTGTACCAGGGTCGTCTGCTTAGGTACCTCTGTCTTACCTATTTCTACTGCAAAGCAGCAGTGCTTGCATTGCTGTGTTCCGGTTTGAAGGGTAAGATATGGCAGTGAAATTACTGGGTACTGTGACTTTACATCTGGTGTCACAAGTTGGCAACGTACACTGTGGTTCTTGTGGGGGTTGCAGTTTTGCTGCGAATCTCACAAGAGCCACATGTATTATAGGTGACTGTTACCACTTACCATCAGGTGGGCAGTTTGCTTGTTTGTCAACTTTCTGCATTAAAAAAAATTATCACATATTTTGGAACTCTCAATGAAATCAAAATCTATAGGGTACCCGTTGACCAAGAATCGTGAAATTTGGCAAGAACAGCACTTTGGTCTTACAGCACGTGTTGAGGAAGAAATCTGAAAACCATAGACATGTTGTTAGGAACTCATATATTAGATAAGTTTGTACGGAACAAACCACGGACCTGCAAAAAGGCGTACGGAACGTTCATGAATCAAGAGTGAAGCATGCAAATAGCAGCACATTTGTATGTGTGCGTGTCTTGAGAAATGATGGCGGTTTGTCCGACCCTGGTGCATCCGCCTGAGTGTAGGTCATGTACAAACAAATGAAATTATAGGACCTATTCTAAGTATAGAACCTTGCATGCTTCACAATTGTTTAATACAACACTAAGTGCGTATTTTTTTGTAGGTCCATGGAACAAACGAGTAAGTTTTCACCACAAAAAAGGTCGAGATTTCAAGAAGGCAGCCTGTCTCGATTCGATGTCCACTTTAAGATCGCAAACATATAAACCCTTATACGTCCCAATGCTGGGCACAGGTCTCTCTTCAGACGTGGAGGAAATCCACCTACTACTCCACGCTGGCCAGACTTGTTTGTGAAAGTTTTGTTTCGAGACTTCCATCTCTTTGCAGAGGTATTTGTGGTAAACCCCTTAGTAGACTTTTACAACAATTTTTAACACGCACAAAAGGGAGACTCTTGGCTTTTATCTAACCTGCAGGCCTATTCGCTAACTACGGTTGGTTACTAGAACTGTCATTTTTGAAAGACACTTTATATCCATTACTGGTTTAGTAATCTTATGTGTTACGGCAACGTTCATGATAGCAGTAATGGATGTTAAGTTTCTTTCAAAATGACAGTTCTAGTTAGCAACCGAAGTTACAGAATAGGCCTGCTGATGGTATTTGGTAATTAGGCTTAATATGGAAGGCAGCTTCAACTGGCTCTCTTGCAGAAATTTCTCCAAGGGTGCTGATATTATAACAGGCCTCCGGACCGCGCACGATATGACCAACAAACAAAACAGTTAATTTAATGATCATATAAGGAGTAACACCAATAGAGGTAAAACAAAAGAAAGAGAAAAAAAATTACTTTGAACAAGAGCACTTAAATGATGACACATAAACTACACTTATATTAACTTATACATAATACACTTAAGCTACACTTATAAATAATAATCATTACTGTACCAATATCATCATGTACGGACGACAGCACATCAACGTAAACACTGTGTGATCTTATGTCGTTGTAATAAGTACTATTTTGCAACAGAAACGTTTAGTCTGATGTGCAGGCGTGTTTACAATATATCAGCGTGCCTTGTTTCCACATTCAGTGTTAACATTTTTTTTGTGCTAATTCTATAGTCAGCTGGACTGTAGTAGTCACTTGGAAGTTTTTGCTTTCTATTCAAAGTCGATTAACTCGGAGAGTATGTTTCCAGATCTAAGACAAGCAGCTAGGGCCCGTCTAATATCTAACCTATACGGCCCTTAAATATTATTTCGGAGTTCAGTTACACTCGTTAGATTCAGTTCAGCCATTCAAATGTAAACAGTAATGTAACGAAATTATTATCAATAAAAATTAACGATTCTCTCTGTATAATAGACTAGAAGTACATTATTTTGATTCTATTTCTTTATTTATCAAAAACAACTAGGAAAGTGGCGGAAATCTGTATGTACATCGTTGATCACGTTTAACCTTCAATAGATACCGCAAGCTTGTAAGCCGAGAACCTTAGCGATGCAAATGAAGTCTCACATTGTCAGAAAATAAATTGGTTTCAGGCCGGGTGCTGTTCAGAGACCTATTATGTTACTCGCGCTTCAGACTTTTATTTATTAGTCGCAGTTTGTTTTATATATTAAATTAGTGTTTTTACTCACGTAATACGATTAGTAGGTATGGTAAGTTTCAATTTGTTGTTTTGTTGTTTGGGAAGTTTTTTAAAGCTTCTCTTTAAGAGGCTCATACAAAACAAAGAAACTAAAATTTTGTTACAGTAGAAAACTTTTTAAATTTGTGATTCGTGAACTAGATAGTTTTCTTCCATAAATCGGAATTAATTAGGTACAGTAAGCTCCCATTCAAGCTATACATTTACACTACGAAAACCGCCGCTATTACGAGCGTCATAAGAACGGTCCAAAGGTCAATCAGTATAGCTTGATAAGGAGCTTACTGTACCTACCCATCAAACACGACTATCACTATTAAACCTAAGAAATATCCCATCAACCTTTAAACTTGTAAACTAGTAGTTAAGAGATGTAAAGGAATCTTCCTTACGACGAACACTCTAAATCAGTTTAGCAAAAAATTTAGTCAGGTATCAATGTCAGGTCAGGTAGTCATGGTAAGTATCATGACAGGAGCCGGTTCAGTCCGTTGGAGTAAGTACTTATAGTTGTTCGGGTATTTTTTTAACTCGCTCTGAAGTGTTGAACGCATTGCAGCAATAATATCTTTTATCTCCCTCTTGCACATTAACTTTCATTTCTCTCTCTTTCGAGCAGATAAAGTAATATAGATCTTGACCCCAAAATCATCCCATCGGGAAAGAGTTTGATAGTAATAAATGCCAGAGCGTTTTTCATCCATCATATTCGATGGTTGTTCGGTTTGACATTCTAAGGTCTTGAACGGGCCGGTTGCTTCACCCAAACGTCACACTCTAAGGTATTGAACGGGGATAGAGCGAAAAGCTGTACCTACTTCGCGCGAAGGCTCGGGCTAACTTCGGGTTTTGAATCATTCGTCCGGCGTCGAGCTACTTTTGTGTTCAATTTCTGCTGATTTTCGTTTTGTTTCCGACGAAAATAAAAATGTATGGATTTTCGTCGTAATGTTCTATTGATTTTCATCGCAAAAGAAACGGAAATATATAGGAATCCAGCACAGACGATGCTCGGCAACGCTCGATGCCAGACGAATGCGCTTCGTGGTCACTCCACTCCACCTGTGTGAACTTGGAAGCATTGTACTGTAACAAGGTCCTTTGTTGCCCCTGCACACCTTTCTGCTATTATACGTTTATTATTGTTGATCCCATCTATTCGAAAAAAGCTACTTATTGGTTCCTCATAAACAGGGACCAAAATAGTTTTTTTATCTCTCAGGGACGAAAAATGATTTAAATTTAGGATTTGGATATTGTCAGTAAAAGTTCGAATCACTAGAAAAGGCTTCTTTATATTTTAATAACAACGACATGGAAATTAAAATAAAACAGTACATTAAGGTACATACATTGTATATAAGCATTATAAGCACGCGGTAAGCACTGAGATTAACTGAAACTGCGAAGTTACCACGCTTAACGTAAAAAGTACGACGATAAAATGGCCTTTGGGGTCCGCGTAGACCCCAACCCGTGTAGTTAAAGGTTAAGAAGTAGAGCCAACATTTTTGGATCAATCGTACCGCACTAATTAGTAAAGTGCGAGTGAGAATGTATGAGAAGAGCTAAACAGTACTTTAAGGTATATTAGTACAAAAGCATTATAAGCACGCGGTAAGCACTGCGATTAACCGAAAGCGCGAAGCTACCACGCTTAACGTAAAAAATACGACGATAAAATGGCGTTTAGGGTGCGCGAAGACCCCAACCCGTGTAGTCAAAGGTTAAGGAGTAGAGCCAACATTTTTGGATCAATCGTACCGCACTGATCAGTAAAGTGCAATTGAGAACGTATGAGAAGAGCATGAGGAGCGCAATTTGTTTTAATATTTTCTTAAAAATTGCACAGGTAAACTGAAATATTTAAATAATATACCTACATACATAACATTTTGTTTTTCAGTAATTGACTATTGCATTAGCTTAATATCTTTACTATATTCTTTATTGTACACACATTTTTCAAATACAGACATAGTATACAACAAACATGTACAAGGGCGAGCTTATCTCTTGAAGAGATCTCTTCCAGCCAACTCTAGCGGAAGTGAAAAATTTAGTAGATGCGGGAAGAGGTGTACATTTATAAATTTACCATACTATTATTATAAGTAACATACACAAACATACACACACACACGCACACAGGTATATACATATAAATCACTATGACAAATTCGAGAGATTGAGTTTGATGAGCTGAGCTTTTAGCTGCTTCTTAAATGAAACTATGCAAGTGTTTTTATGGATATCAACTTGCAGAGCATTCCACAGTTGAGTAGCATGCACTTTAACGAACTTGTGGAAGAACTTTGAGTGATATTTACGCATAATAAGTGGTTTTGGTATAACACAGGAACGCTTAGGACGGGGATCAGGATATCAGTCTTAGAGCTAAGGGATTAAAATGAAGCGTCCTCCAATTAAAAAATACATTAAAAAATAATGAAACCAACAAAATTTTTTTACAAAAAATAAACCGACTTCAAAAACACTAAAAACTTAAAAATAATATAAGAATAGGTACAGACAACATCACACTTCTATATATTAAATACCAGCTCTAAATATCTAACTTAATACCAGCTCACCTTCGGTGAGCTGGTATTAAATTATTGTTTTCCTCTATTTTCTATGGGATCCCATCATCAGATCCTGACTTTGGTAACCATGGGACCACCCTTGCAGTATACTCTATCGAATTCAAAAAGAATTTTGGAAATCGGTTTAAAAATGACGGAGTTATGAGGTAACAAACATAAAAAAAAATACAACCGAATTGATAACCTCCTCCTTTTTTGAAGTCGGTTAAAACTAAGGTTTCCCTTAGCCAATATATCATTTCCCGTTTCCAAATGCTTTGAATCATATTCACAGGAGTCAGGAACATCACTGCAAATTGTAGATACAACAAGAATTCCCATTTGTGTCGGTAAAGGTTCATCGAGTCCGTTTAGTACGACCAGGAATTTGACCCGAATAACGATGATGTACGTATCATAAGGGCCAAAGAACTCGGAGCATCCATTACTAGGGATAGTGTTATTTGGACTTGTGGCTGCGGAACGGAATGCTGTCATTGTTTCGTTGGGGGAGGTCGACAGGGTTTGTTTACATTCAACGATTTAAAATTCGTTGGTTTGTTTATTAACAGGCATTAGAAACTAAATTCACACAGTTGCCTGTTTATGTCGAACTATTTCGTGACTTTTTCGATTCCTAAATGAGATGCCACTGACCAGCAGTCAAATACTGGAAAATTCCTCGTTGTTATATTAATATTTGAGTTTATAGATTCATCTAAATCTATGTGATTCTCTACTGTTAACAAACTATTTTCCCGGTGAACTCTAAATACGTTGTAATAAAACGGTTCAAATTTTAATGTTATCGTTAACTAGCTTTCGCCCGCGTTGTTATTGTTTTCCCGTGGGAATTTTATATTTTCCCGTAAAATTATTTTAGGGCCTATTATATAGAAGACTGTTATTTATATTAAGGAACTCGAATAATAAATTTCATAGAAATTGGAGCAGATTTTAAATATTTTCCATAGAAACTTTCAACCCCTATTTTGCACCCTAAGGGGGTGAATTCCAATAAACCATGAAAGACATACTCAATGAAATGTTTTTAAGAGCATGAATCTCAAGTTTTATCAAAATCGTTGCTAATTTAAAAAAAATCCATACTTAACTTTCATCCATTCAGGGTAACATTTTTTAAAATCCCTTCTTAGTGTGCGTGCGCATTTTCAATTAAAACAACTGTCCAAATTTCACGTTGCTACCATTAGCGGTTACGGCTGTGCGTGCGTCTATAGATGGGAACATCTCCTTTTATATATATATTGCTGTATGAAATACTAACATTACTATCAGAACAATAAAAATTGAATTTCAGTTGGGGATTGAACCCGTGTCTTCAAAAATCTGGTTCTTACGAAACAAAGTAATGTTACTTTCGAAAACCAACTTCAACATTTAAAAGGACCAAGTTTTATTAGACTTTACACTTCCTCAAGCCGTGAAAACAGATGTCAAAGATTTATTGAACTGCGATGAAAATAATTAATTGTTTAAGGCGGCGATAGGAATTTTCTGTTTGTCAAATTAATTTCAAGGCGAGAGCAGCGGCGAATAGATTGATTTAATTACAATATAATTTGCCTAATTATTTTGCATGAACAGCTGGCGAAGTGAAGTTTCCGCATGATATATAGCTACAAAATATGCCACGTTTGAGTAGCTGAGTTAGAAAAATAAAATATGGATACCATTGTGATTAAGGCACTGTACTGGCGTTCTCGGCATTAGCCTTCCAATCAGGAGGTCCGGGGCTCGTGAATTGTACGTGAAGTCGACCAATCCGCACTAGGCCAGTGTGGTTGACTAAGGCCTAGACTAACTTAGGGCAGGCTCGAGCCCCTAAAATTCCAAATTCTAAAACGTTTTTAAGTACTAAAATTCCATGAATTGAAGCCGCCACAATAGGATGAATGCTTCCTTATTTAGTGATGTACCCAGGACTTACGACGAGTATTAGTGGTTTTCTTTCAATCCCTGAAACTATTTCTGTAGCACTATCCTTTATTTTCAAGAAATGTTTCACACAAAATATCCAAATTAATTACAGTATAGTCCACCCATTAGTGTCGATGAAAGCAAAAAATATTTACGGAAAATATACCAAAATCACCAGTGCACTTCTCTGTAGGGCGAAATATTGAAATTCGGCAGGTGTCGCCCGCCCTTTGGAGCCTGGCACTCTATCATCGTTATCGATAATGATTTTGATAGATAGCCTCCTCGATCGTCATTTATTATGTGCAATTTGGGCCAACGTTACCTCTGCGCCGGTATGGAATTTTTAGAATCTAATCTGCACGAATTCATGTTTTTGTTGGCTGGGCTTGGACAGTCGAAACCTTGGTCTTGGGTAACCTAATCACATTGCCGCATTGAACACCTGAGATTGAAAATACTGTTAAAAACAAATTTGCACATCACACATTACAAACACAATCGGAATTGGGATAGTTCAAAAGAGCTTTAACAATGACACATTTTTACAAAGATTATTTATATTCTGGTATAAGGCCGTAAAAATTGCGCATTACATGTGAATAACGACAATTTAATGTAATTTTTGTATACACGCAACTACATGGGCGATATCAAAATAGATAAACTCGATCGATACCGGCTAGTGCAATATTCATAGGTACATTATACAACATACATAGTTCATTCGTACTTAGATGGTGCAGGTGCTGAGCGGATGTGCGTAGTATCTTCAATTCACAGCTTTTGCAAAATTTCAACCTGCACGTCGAAATCTAGACAAAGATTTAAAAAGGCTTGGTCTTGACATCTTTATGGTGGTATCTCTTATAGCAGTTTAATTTGAACTGTGTTCCGCCATTAAGCGATGTCTTCTGTAGTATGGATAGAGCCGTTAACACGAGAGCCAATCTGCCCCCGAAACATGATCGCTCAAAACAATATTAAAATCGTACTGAAAACAAGATGGCGCTGTACGCAGCAAGAGCGGTGTCACTTTTTTCAATATTGCTTTAACCTTGCTATACGTGATCATAGAAGCGCCCTAATCAGACCAACGCATAGGACTGTCCCTGAGACATGTATGCAATATGTGGAAGGCTCTCAGGCTAAGATCTCCTCCCTTCCACTTTGCTTTCCTACTCCACATACCTTGAAAAGACTTAATTATACATTTATTTAATCAATTAAGGCACTCAACAGAATTATAACCATGTTTTAACATAATACATGTAGGTAACTAAATAACTAGACTAGATTTTAATCCTTAATTAGTGTAGATAACGAATACATGGTCAACTTGTCGTCCCAATATTAAATAAAATTAATATTGGGACGACAAGTTCACAATCTCCAAACTGAATCCTGAACAAGACAAATTGCAGTATACAATATTAATATAGCTCATTCGTTTTTTCGCGCTCTACGCAGCTGACACATATTTTACATGTTGATGTTTTTCAAAGTGATTTGATTATCTAAATAAAACTAAAATCCAGATACGCAGTGATAAAAATAGAGAAAAGATGTCAAAAGTTGTTCGAAAGTAAAATGGTTATCTTAACACAAAGAAAATAACCCAAGATGTTCAAAGTACCTACCTGTTTTGAAGATGCGTCGTAATTTTGATTTAGCTTGGCAAGAGGACCTAGATACAAATAATTTAGATAAAATTTTATAATAAGAAATATATTTTTAAAACTGCCTGCTTTCCGTGGGAAAGCGTTACCTATCAACGCAAATGAATTAGATGATGTATCTAGGTACCTACTCGATTATGAACTCTATTCATTGGATAAAGGCTAAAGAACAAATACCTTTATAGGAAATTATGGTATATACGAGTAGTTTATATTTATGACCAAGTTTACAAAGAATTGCATTAAAAAATATTTTAATTGAGGTTGCCTATGTAGATAAAGTTTCTTGAAAACTGCAAACTGTTAGATGGTCCATAACATAACATGGAAATTCCTAATATCCTTCTAAAACTTGAGATAAATTACTCGAAAAATAAAGTCAAAGGATATGAGTTTTGCAATAGCTGTAATATCACAAGTATTGACTTCAATTTCCAAACAATCTTCTTAAAATATCTGAGTGATGTCTTTAGATTACAATGCAATAAGTTTACAATTTCAGTACACCAGGATCAGAAGGAAACATGACTATGCTTTTATAAAAGACCTAATAGAAGCTATTAAAAGC
This sequence comes from Schoenobius gigantellus, assembly GCA_963935595.1. Taxonomy (NCBI): domain Eukaryota; kingdom Metazoa; phylum Arthropoda; class Insecta; order Lepidoptera; family Crambidae; genus Schoenobius; species Schoenobius gigantellus. The sequence continues at coordinate 29,336,530 of OZ012554.1, forward strand.
AATAAGAGGGATGAATATTTGTACTCCAATAAAAGTGTAAAATTATTTACAGTCATAAAAAGAATGATAAACATTCTAAAATATAAGCCATGTATAAAAACCTCAAAAATTTGCTTCTAGTTTGAAAACCTACCAGCAGCCTGTGTGTTGCAATAAGCAGCCTGTGCGCTGCAATAATTTCTAACAATATCCTCCTCGGAGGGGCTCAGAGAGAGGGCCAACCTCAACTAGCATTCAGGTCACGAATGAACATGCTTTGTTTTCAGCAGCCAGTCTCGAACCAATTATCCATAGACCCCATATTTTTACACATCGTGGGAATAAATAACCGAGGTCAATTAATTTTAAAAGTGGATAAGAGACAATGTAATACATTTTGTTACTATTTTAAATCAACTTTATTATCCACTGGACAATAATAAATATTGTAAAATGGATAATTATACAAACAAATTAACAACTGCATAGGTAGCAGAAATGCTTGGCCCCATGCAAAGATTTCTAGAGTTTTACTATTCCTAAAAGGATGGTTCCATAGATTTATTTTAAAATAAAATAATGATTCCTTAAAATAAGTTGATAATAAGTTTATTGAAAATCTACACTTTCAAATGAAGATTTCATGTTATAGATTTGATTAAATTAATGCATGCACTATTTACATCCAAATTATTCATAACGAAGAAAATTGTTAATTTTTATGTTTGAATAATTATATGAATACAATTGCTTTTACCATGCGGGTTAAATACAGTACATACATACCTTAACCATTTGTCTCAATTCAATTTCAGGTATTTTTATTTAAAAAAAAAGTGTATTTTTATATTGTAAAAAATATATATATATTTAAGAAAAAAGCTGAATAAAGAACATAATTATGTTTAAAATTAATAAATGTTTGACGATTTGATTAAAATATTGATAAATCAATAAGAAATGTTAGTTATTGTAATTTTAAACTATAACTTATAACGGTTTACAATAGTTAGGCTTTATTTTTTAAATAAAAATATAATTTTACTAATTTTATTCAATGTAAAATAATTTGTAGGTTTTAAAATATATTCCTTGGATATGACTTTAAAGATTAAGTACAATAGAAAGGAAACGTATCACACTATTAGTCATCATCACTTATAAATAAATTTGGTTTGTAATTTTGCTCAATGTTTCATTAGGAATGGCAGTTTAATTGTTTGAACTTTGAGCTCAGATAGATATAAGTTTATGACTTTGAACGTTTGGGGGGCAATTACAACATGCTTATGTATATGAAAAGTATTGTAAAATGATTCTGCGATATGGAGTACTTCCTAAATATTTTCTTTAGATATTTTCTCAGGTGTATTATCAACTGACAGTAATTAAATGGTAAAAGCAAGACAGTATCAATTTCTTAGAACTGTTAGACACATAATTATGCATTAAGATGTTTTGCTGACCTCTCAAGTAGATGTGATATTTTATTAGAAATAGATAACACCACACATTCAATACATTAACAGAAAAAGCTCAGTTTGATATCAATCCAAATGATCTTGCTAAACATTTGGCGGTGGTGTGCAACTAGCAGCATTTGATTTTTTGCTTAATATATAAAATTTCAAAATATTATTAAGCTGATTTTAAATCTTGTAGTCTCAATGCAGATGTAAGTTGGAAACTGTCGCAGGACATAATGTACTTCTAAGATTTGTGATGCATTGATTCATTTGCAACACATTTCAATTAAAATATATATATATATATATATATACCGGGTGTAACGGAATACCGAAATAATATTTAAGGTTGTTGATTAGCAAAAAAAATGTTTTATGACTATTCTTTGTATTTTTATTATATGCCTACTTTCGATTTAATACGCTGAATTGTTAAGAGTATTAAATCGAAAGTAGGCATATAATAAAAATACAAAGAATAGTCATAAAACATTTTTTTTGTTAATTAACAACCTTAAATATTATTTCGGTATTCCGTTACACCCGGTATATATATATATATATATATATGATTATATGATAAATAAATTATATTTTATAATATACATGTAATAATGGCATCGTCTTATGTTTCAAATGTTGATACTTTTACCATAGGATTAATATTTTTATAAAAGAAGAAGAAACTCCTTTTCTTTGATTTTGAAATTTTTGCAGAGTTATAACTGACAGAGCTTAAGGAATCTAAGTATTTCCTTTTTAGACCATTACCACTCAGGCTTACTGCAAAGAAATAATGTTTCATTCAGATCTATCCAATGTTTTAATACCAAAAGTTTCTTTTTTCAAATCTTATGTTTATTTTTAAAGCAGAAGCATCACATCAATCATTGCATTTTCACTGTTCAGCTTTTACACCAATTATCTAACTATAGGCAATAGAATAAGGTCAGATGATAAAATTAAAAAATGGATAAAACGAGTTAAAAGACTATGTCTGGCAAAGCCAATGTATGTCAGCATAATGGAATATGGCATATGCAATCCTGCCATAGTTTTATATTACCTTAAGCATGGGTCATCTAGAAACCTGACATTGCAATAACCTAGACTCAAGAAAACTGACATTAAAAACTGCTATTATTAGCAAAACCACTGCCCAAAAAGTCACAAATCCTATACATAATTAGTTATGTATTAATTATAGTTTTCTCAAATTAAGATGGCTATCTTAAGAGATATTAAAAATTCTATGACAGCGACACTTAAGCAAGTTGTCTCTTCTCTATTTAAAGATTATTCCAGATATTTTACTTGTGAGAACTTTGTTATTGCTTTAGAAGTAATAAATAATAAAGGACCATAGAAATAAACATTTGATAAATTTATTTTAGACTTAAAATACTACTACTCAATCCATTAGTAGATGACTAAAGCAAACAATGGAGGAAAGTTAATCTAATTGTTCATCTTTCATATTAATATTCTATTTATTCATCACCCACCAACAATATGCTTCAAATTATCATGCATATAGGGCAGGATTAACTGTTTATAATATTCTAAAGGCGAATAAACATTTTCAGTAAATCACTATTTTACATTTTCACGTGGCGATTATGTACTCTGTCTGTGGGACAGGCTGAAGGACATATATCTTTCAAAGCACATAAAAATTTTTTTTAGGGAATCGTTAATTCTACATTTTCGCGTGGCGAGGATATAGGTACTCTGTCCGTGGGACAAGTTAAGAACAAATATATGTCCAGGCATATCAATGATTTTAAGGAATTGTTAATTCTACATTATCGCGTGGCGATTATGTACTCTGTCCGTGGGACAGTCCTAAGGAATTGTTAATTCTACATTTTCGCGTGGCGATTATGTACTCGTCCATGGGACATTCCAAAGTACAAATAGGTACTTATAATGGTAAATGATTGATTTCAGGATTTTATTACTATTACATTTTCGCGTGGCGATTATGTAGTTTGTTTGTGGAACAGACTAAGGCTAAATTATTTTTAATGTATTTGATATTCATTATTAACTTCTGTACTTAGAAATATTTCACTAAGGCAAAATTAATTGAGTCTCTGTACTGTACAGTGAAATCCCATTAGGTTTCAATCTGGAAAGGGAACCGAAACTTACAAAGAGTTAGATAACACATTGGGTGGCATATCCCCACTATTGGATGATCTAATAAATTATCGATATTTGCTAAATATTATAATATACCACGCCAGTTAGATTGGCAAAGCTTTTTGCCACGGCTGGTAGTTCTTGAAATTTATAGTTATTATATGGTTAACATGAAACTGTTAACACTAGTAAACGTTATCTACATTATGAAATAAATATTGAATGTTATTGAATACCTATTGACAGTTAGTAAATAGGTACTAATGTTTACCTATTTATCAAAAACTCTAAACATCTACAATAGTTATACCTTGGACTAATTACAAATATAATGATAGGATTAAACGAACTTACCTAAAGTGAAGTTCAATCCATATTATATGAAGTAATTAGTCCAAGGTATGGAGCATCCCACCCTTCCCTTTTGAAGTAATAAATTACTAACCCAATTATATATACCTTATACTCTAAACTAATGAGCTATGGTGACGGTGGAGATGCCAGGTGTATTTTTCTTTTATATTGTTAATGGTGTCTTTAAAATTCGCGTATTTAGTAGCGGGAGAAGGCGTTACTACAATAGTTATACCTTGGACTAATTACTTCATATAATATGGATTGAACTTCACTTTAGGTAAGTTCGTTTAATCCTATCATTATAGGCTCTGAGTCTGCACATTATAATGAGAGAGTTATTATAAATGTGTTACTTGATTTTGAATAATTTCATGAGGTGTGTATGTGTGTGTATGTATATAAATATATAAACGGGAATTAACACGATAAACACGAGGTATTTACATACCTATTTTATTGTCTGACGTTTCGGCTAGGTTGCACCAGCCGTGGTCGCAGGCGGACTGGAGCTGCGCTGTCAGGTCTCCGTGATGCGGCGTTCTTCTCGAACCACCGGCATATTTTTTGTCATCCAAGTACCGTCACACACTACACTCACAGTGTCCGTATTTCGAAAACCGACTGACGAGCCCGAACCAACCGACTGTGCAAATCGAGGTTGTGTTTTGGTCACCACTGGATTCCACGCAGTTGATAATTTGAAACCATGTTCCCGATTGAAATTGTTTGGATGTTTTTTGATTTCAATCGCTTCACGCACTACTCTTGAATAAAAGTGGCGATCTGTGGAGAGGACTTGCGTACGATAAAATTCTATCCAATGGTTGGTGCCTGCTTCGAGGAGATGTTCCGCAATGGCCGATTTGCTGGTTTGTCGGTTTTTCACAGCCGCGATATGTTCCTTGACCCTTTCAGCTATGGACCGCTTCGTTTGGCCTATATAAGAACTACCACAGCTGCAATCAATTTTGTAGACACCTGGAGTTTGTAGTGGCAAGACATCCTTCGGTGTACCCACCATGTTGTTTACCCTTTTACCGGGTAAGAATACAGTAGGTATGCAGTAGGTTCTTAACACGGTCCCGATTTTATCTGTCACTCCTTTGACATAGGGCATATACGCTGGCTGCCTGCTTACCTCCGGATGCTTGCTTCTCCTAGCTGTTTGCTTTCGTCCTCGCGTTACTTGATATCCGTTGTTTTTAAGTACCTCCTGAACATGATCTTGCTCGCGCTCCAAATGCTCAGGGTCACAGAGTTCATAGGCTCTGTTCTTGAGAGACGTCACAACGGACTGTAGGTGACGCGGATGATGATGTGACGTTGCGTGTAGGTACCTGTCTGTGTGTGTAGGTACCTGTCTGTGTGTGTAGATTGGCTAGTACAGGGGCTACAGGACTTCCCATTGCGACACCATCAATCTGGAGGTAATATTGACCTTGGAAAAGGAAGTAATTGCCATCTAAACAGTTTCTTAGTAGATCAATATAATTAAACGGCATATCGTTGTCTCCTAACTTCTCCCTCACGACGTCCAGACACTCCTTGACTGGAACGTTGGTGAAAAGCGACTCCACGTCAAAGCTCACCATCACCTCATCTGGTTCGTGTTTATCGTATTAATTCCCGTTTATATATTTATATTGATAATGCAACACGAAAGTTTGAAAGTTAGTGTGTGTATGTGTTCGTGCATGCATACATGCATGCGTGTGTGTGTGTCAAGAAGTAACTATTCATCTTTGTGTACTGGCCGAAAGTATCCAAGTCACTACTACTTCGAGACAACTCATTATAGGATCTGCACGTTCTAATGAGTGAGTTATGATAATATTGTGTTACTTAATTTTAAATCATTTTATAAAGTCTCAACACACGTGTCAGCAAAACCGACAAATAGAACAAACTTTATCGTTTCAGTTCCAATACAACACAGGTTATTTGTACGTCACCAACGTCATTAGCGTTTCAATATCAAACAATCTTTATTGCGTAATCGCACATTCTAAGTTCTTGCCTTGCCTCAACTTCCCGCGCACTAAATAATGTAAACGCCAAACTAAACTAAATCCCTATTACGGGACATTAAGATATCTCAGGATCGGGCCTGAGGCGTTTCGGTCTCGTTGAAGCCGGCGTAAACCGGTAAATATCGGTTCTAATCTCGGATCCGGGGCATCGGAGTCTTTATTAAGGGTTTTATTGTCAGGTGATTTCTCGGTTCCGCACTTTGGGCTGGGGAATAATAAACGCGTCGATGTAGATATAATAAAGAGTGTAAGACTTTGTGAATCTGTAAAATACTTTTAACTTTGTATTGTGTTTTGGCAACACAATGTACAATTTAAAGTACCCAACGTAATCTGTACTGGAACTGAATGGTAGGAGATATCATTGGCCTTTATCTAATGCTAAGTGAGGATAGTTAAGAGGATGGATGCGAGCTTCACCTGGACTCCCCAACAAATGAGGAACTGGCTATCATACCTCTTGCTTCTTGAAACAAAACAATATTATTAACTTTCATATTATGGGGACGATTAAGAGGACTGTGAAGTGCCAATTCATGGCTCGAGTATGCACTTTCAAAAATGCAGTTTGTTGCACACCGCTTAGAGTTGAAAGTCCGAGGCAAGTGCCTACATTTCTTATTGAAATATTGTTTCGAGCGATAACTGTTTTACCCCCCTAAACATTTACGAAATTCGACACTTTTGGTCTCATTAGATTCAGTATACCTTAATCTATGTTTGTGCGTTTTGCTTTTTTGTAATTCAGTATAATTTAGTCAAAAATTTATATTCTGAACAATATTACTTCAAAATCAAAACGTACAAACCTAGATCTTCATAATATCAACAACATTTCCAAAAATTATAAAAATTGGACTATGTAAAGAGAGAGGAAAGCGTTATCGCTTTTAGTATAAAAATTTACAGCTTCACAATCCTCTTAAAGTTAGATGAGACGAAGGTAGCTAGCCAATCGGTAGCTGAGAATCCCAACAAACTTAGCAAAAACGCTTCTGCCCCAATGCTTTCCATCAGCCAGTGACCTACTCGAAAGTCATTAACAATTATAAGAACTAAGATGTAGTTAGTAATTGGTAATGAGTAGGTATTTCTAAAGCAAAATTTCCAACAAAGAAGTTCTTTGTCGGAAATTTTGCTAATACCTGACTCACTAGCAATCAGTAATTGCCTCAGAAAAGTAACGCCTGATACTATTAATTAATGAAGTCACGATTTCAATATAAGCGTGTATCAATCTTATTACATTTTTAACTTTTTGTGTGTTTAAAATCGGTTTTTATCTTTTGTGAAATACTTAAACGATCTAATTTTAAATGGTTTCCGGCGTTGAAAATGAAAGATATCAATTTTGTGAGAAATGCCACAAGGTAACACAGTAAGTCCATTAGAAACAATGGCTTACTAATTACAAAACGTAGCAAGTTTCAAATCAAAGCAACAATACAGGGAATCGGACAGGCTATAAAATAAAAGTCCAGTAGCGATGTTGATAATGATATAAAATCACGCGAGATACTCATTTCTAGGATTCCAATTTATGTGTATAGGCCCACATAACACTAGGCAGCGGGAGATACGGTTGGCCATAAAGAGTTTCAAAAGTGAACCACTAAACTACAGGAAGCACGCACTAAATTATTTATAAGCTGTGCTTCCCGAAACAAAACTGGGACTGAATTTGGTAATATGTTCTTCAATTTAGGGACATCACCTTTTATTTTGTAAGTTGTCGTGGTGTATATAAGCTATATTGAATATTTGTATACACCTTTCCCACTAGGGGATATTATTATATTTTGGCAAACCACCTTAGGGATAACGGAAAATGTAACTAGTCCGTCAGTTAGAATAAACAATATCAGATACGAATTATTGCTTTGTCGAAATAACAAAACAAGTACTGAGATAAAGATATTTTAAGATAAAGATATTTTAAGTTTTAGCAGTTGGGGCTCCACCATAACAGCTCATATACGTCCCCACCGAAGGGCTCGAGCCTACCCTAAGTTAGGGTGTTTAGGCCTTAGTCCACCACGCTGACTGGTTGACTAAGGCCTAAACACGTGCGGATTGGTCGACTTCACAAACACTTTTGAATTTTCGCAGATGTATGCATGCAGGTTACCTCACGTTTGTTTTCCTTCACCGTAAGAGCGTTAGATAAATGTACATATGAAATTAGTAAAACGAAAAACACATTGGTACATGGACGTCTCGAACTCTGGCGCTCCCGATTGGAAGGCAAGTGCCGAATTCTCAGCGCCACCGACGCTCAGTTGGGGCTCACTACGTCATAGCTTGCTACAAAATAGTAGTGTCCTCACTAAGAAAATAGGGAGGTTTACCCAGAACTTAAATTAGAATAAAAGCGATCTGCAATTTTACTGGTTGTAATGATCGAAAGCGATACAAATCACGCCGCAGCCATTAATTCTCGAATGAGAACGTATCTGGTGCGAAGCCGGTGCGCGATTAGTACGAATCAATGCAAAGGATACAGGGGGCCTAGACAAAATGACAATTCAAAAACGATTACGAAGTTCGATAAAACAAAATGTATGGGATTGACATATGCTATCGCTAAATAACGTGGCGAATCGATCAAAGTCATCGATATTATTATGTAAGTTGTAAGTAGACAAATTGATTCGCAACGAATCGATGAAGTAGCGCATTGTTTTTTCGTAACTTGTGTTTTTTATAACTCTAAATTTTTACCCTTCCACCAACCCCCATGTTTTACTAGCGATATTAGTATATTTACTGGCGAAACGTAAAGTTCTTATACGAACGAAATAGTGGACTAAAGTAAATTCTTAGACATTTTTCGCCAAATAGTACTCGGACTATAAGTTCTTTTTTTATTGGGGTAGGCAATGACGCCAGTCTGTCTGATGAAACTGACATTCAAATATATTCATGTGATATTCTATGTTTGTAACTGCACCCACGACACAGGAGAAAATCCTAGTGTGGGGCGACGTAAAAAAAAAAAAAAAAAAAATAGGTGCTAGAGCAATACAACCACTGTTAAAGCGGGATTAAATTAATTAATAACATAAATAAAATAAATAAATAAATAATAATTAAAGACGATATACTGGACAAGCATCCCATTTTTATATGCAACAAATATACGTATAAGAAAACTAATTCTCAACTTGGCTGTTTCCAATTCCACAGCAAAGTCAATGGAGTTTCGACCGAAGTAAAAAGATAAGCTCACGCCTTTACCCTCAATAAAAGCTATTTTGTTATATTATTCATTGGCAGTTGTGTTTTTGTCACTCGTCCTTCTGCCCGTTTGCCCAAATCCATTATCCGAGACAATACGATCAAAAGAAACAGAAAGAAGAGAGCCGGAAAAATAGCTCGTAAGCGCTTGGGCGGTCGGTCCAAATTCCAATGAGGCGTATACAGGCTTCTGGTCAATTCAACTCGTACAAAACCACAGTGAGGAAATAAAGGGCAGATTAGTGCAGTTAATCATGAGACGGACTCTGTCGGCACTGTTCGATTTTTAACGAGAGAAAATCCTTTTCGGTTTCCGTACGTAAGATATTTGTGGACAGCGATGTGATGATATGTAATTCTTTATTTGTATACGTAAAGAAATAACGACATGCAGACCAAAACCAAAAACCTAAAAAATGCATGGATTCGATTTAAACTTATTTGGGGTAAGTACCTAAGTATTATCTATTCGTTTAGAATTTCATATGTACATTTGTCGGACGCTCCTAGGGTGAAGGAAAACATCGTGAGGCAACCTGCACACATCTACGAAGAAATTCAATGGTGTATGTGAAGTACCAATCCGCACTGGGCCAGCGTGGTTGACTAGGCCTAATCACCCTAACATAGGGTAGGCTCCGAGCCCCTCGGTGGAAATGTATATGAGCAAAAAAATGTGTTTATTTACGACATCACATTAGAAATTTCTAAAATTATCAGTGTTTCTCTACTATATAATGCATGTATAATACATATAAACCTTGCTCTTGAATCACTTTATCTATGAAAAAAAAAGCACATCAAAATCCGTTGCGTAGTGATAAAGATCTAAGCATACATAGGGACAGGACACACAGCGGAAGCGACTTTGTTTTTAAGTGGCTTTTAACCGACTTCGACAAAGGAGGAGGTTCTATGTTCGGCTGTATCAATTTTTTTAATGTATGTTCACCGATTACTCCTCCATTTGTGTACTAATTTTTAAAATTATTTTCGTAATCGAAAGAGTATACTCCCGAGGTGGTCCCATTGTCACCATGTCATGATCTGATGATGAGATCCCATGAAAATCGAGGGAAACTCTTGAATTTCATAGGCACGTCACCGTATGTTCACCGATTACTCCGCCATTTGTGAACCGATTTTCAAAATTCTTTTTGTAATCGAAAGAGTATACTCCTGAGGTAGTTCCATTGTCACCATATCATGATCTGATGGTGGGATCAATGAAATCGAGGGAAACCCTTCAATTTCATAGGCACGTCTAACGTGTTTCATGTTTTTGCCGAAGATATTCAGGTATATCAGGTATATATAAGATAGACATCTAGTAATCAACATATCATACTACTGAGCTGATGATTGAAGGTTTCTGGTAGGTTAGGAGATCGGAAATAATTATTTCAGTACTGTTTAGAGCGAAAGACTTTTTATTTTAAGTTATTCTGGTGTTTGCCTTGGCTCAACTTCTAAACGCATGTTGGTGGTGCCCAAAGTAGACTCCACCACGTCGGCGTTTCACCGACACTATGATTTGAAACCGACTACTAGATTCTAGAAAACTTTGTGGCTTACCCCTATTCCAATTGGTCTCCGTACGTAGCCGGTGGACTTCCTGAGCTAGCTCGAAGGAAGCCGCGGCTCCCGAAGGGTTGGTGTCAATCCAACGATGGAGACCGGAGCACTACATAGGCCTATTAGGCCACCACTACCCGAACTTAACCGATAAAAGCTTTAAAGCATTTACACTTTCACAAGCGGACGTTCGCACATTATTTGGTGCGCCGCGCAAAACTCAATGAATTCTTTTATTCTCGAAAACGAACCTAACCTATTTCAATGTCATTCCGTATTCAACTCGACTGACATGTTACATGCGGCCGGCTGTAACACCGTTTTTTCTTAAAATTTCATAAAACACTAATTTTGCAAAAACACTTTGGTTTCACTGTAGTTTTAACACAAATTGCACAACTAAAATCATAATTACAACAACTTTGTCAATTAATTTCACAATATCAACGTCAAGTGTCAACGTCAACGTCGTTTCACGTCACGTCGGTGACATTTGCAATTATCTTTGGTCATTATTCAATTTTTGCATAAACAAAATAAATCTCGCGTTTATCCTGGCCTTATTTACAAAAATAGTTTTTTTTCGCCCAAAATCCCGTGCTTACCTTTAGGTGGGTTGATTTTCTCAAAATTCGGAATTTGACATTTAGACCGTTTGTTTTGATCATTTTTAGAGACATATCATAATAAAATACACTTAAAGCCACAGATCATATAATTATGGTTTCGTCGAATAGAATTTGGAAAGCATTCACAATTTGTTTATGGTTAATTTTTCATTACGTTTTGTTTTTCAACCAAACTTATAACTTTAGCTGGAAATACTTATTGCATATTGTAGAATTTCGAAAGATCCGTATGTTGACTTGACACATCTTGAAGCAAGTTAAGAGTCTTGCGAGTGTTATGAAATGAATTTGGTTTTAGGAGAGGTTCCGTCGCCAATACGGCGCTTAACATTCAGCAAACGGACCTCGGCTCCGTCGCTTCCACATAAACGCAAATCTGTGCGCAGGTGGAGCGTTGGTTTTTAGAACGCGTCTATCGTCTATGTTATGAGTAGTCTGTGAGACATCGACCGAAGTAATTTATTATTGATTTCTTGGGAAATCTAAATTTCTACATTATCTTAACTTCTGCGAAGAAAATCCATAGGTATTTCTCCCGTTTTCCGTGTGAATTTAATTTGAAAAGCCACAGTGAATCGTGACAAGTCAGTTCTTTTTGTTTTCAGCTTGAAGAGTAAAGCTAGGGAAGGGATACTATATTTGCTCGCCGGCGCGCGATTCATTGAATTGAATGGATTTGTTGTATCAATAAGTGCAAAAAATCAATAAGGTATCTAATTAACTTATTATATTTCATGATTTAAAACAGATTTTGTTAATTTTATTTTTATTTGTGGGTAAATTGATTATTAAATCAAACATATTACATTTCCAAAATTCGCCTTTTTAATCCCCTATTTCATTAAAAAAACCTGATAGTAAGCGGCAACTTAGTGGGATTAAGGCATATATTGAGTAACACTTGCGAATTTCCTGTTAAATTCTAAATTTTCACAATATTAAGTTTCACCTCCTTCTTTGGCAAATAACTCACAGATTAAGCTGTTTTCTTTTTATTAATAGCAGTAATTATACACAAAATAGGTGCTCTCCCCTCCATATGTCCTTTTTATTAACTACCCAATAAGAAACTTTGACAATTCATTGAAAATTATGTTTGGAATTAACTTGCAATGTTTATTACATGAAATTCAGATGTATTGACTGGGATTCCTTCAGAACTCAGTGTTAGACCCACTGACCTCAAGATCATAGGCATATTTAATTATATTTTTAACCTAACACTGTGCTATGAATCTCCAGGGCAGTTCCCGGAGGCCGTAGGGCTCCGCTGCTTGACTTTAAGAGCCAGATGAACTAACCTATTATCAAGGAGGAATTCTGTGGAGCTAAATATATTAATATAAAACAGGAATATTATATCTCTGACCCGTGATCGCAGAAACTTAGCCTTGAAGGTATGATCCACTAACAACCGCTCCGGGGAAGGCCACTAATTTAAAAAAAAAAGAAACCTATAACTATTTGTTCGTGTACTTTATTGCCCCTCATTTTGTAGTTTTGTACCCAATTTGTACCTGATTTTTACCTGCTGAGATTGATCAAACAAACCTGAACCATCCTGCCCTTGGCTTGTATTAATTAAACATTTAGTTAAGTGCTTTGCATTGAGGGATTTTGTTAACTTCAGTAACATTATGCATAAGTGAATTACAACCATGTACCTACCAGAATAAAGCTTTTCATTTTGTATCGGACTAAAGGAATAAGTTTGTTTTTTTTCTTTCAACTTTAAGATTTCCCTATATTTCTACAATTTAGCAAGAAAAAGCACAACACGGCCGCCACAGACTATAATGCTGTGTTGCCACTCGCTCTACCTCGAGCGTAAACATCCCCCCGCTCCGGACAGTCCCGGACTGTCCGCCATATCAGTCTAAGGGGAGGCGAGAAAGAGTAGCGACCGCGCGCTTCAAAACAGAATCCCCAACTAGGACCTCGGCAAACCTGGGCACACCATCAGACCCTAGAGTAAGTTGGACAATGCGTCCGCGACGCCAACGTAAGGGTGGCAGGTTTGGGTCCTTCACTAACACGAGGTCTCCAACCCTCGGTGGGTTTGTCTTATCTGACCACTTAACGCGCTGTTGCAAAATGTGTAAGTATTCAAGGTGCCAGCGGCGGCAGAAGCTCTGGGTAAGCTGCTGGAGCAACTCAAACCGCGAAAGGCGTCCTGGATTGACATCTCTATAAGGATACTCGGGCAGGGCGTTAAGTGGTCTGCCTATCAAGAAATGGCCCGGCGTGAGGGCCTGCAAATCGTTCGCGTCGGTAGACAACGGACATAACGGACGCGAGTTGAGAACCGCCTCAATCTTATGAAACACCGTCGCGAGTTCCTCAAACGTGAGAATAGTCTCCCCAATAACGCGGCGAAGGTGAGTCTTGGCGGCCTTTACAACAGATTCAAAAATCCCTCCCCAGTGAGGGCAAGACGGCGGGGAGTATCGCCATGTTACCCCCCTACGGGAGAGTGTGGATCCGATCTCAATATTATTTTTATCTAAAAATTCACAAACTTCTCTTATAAGTCTATCAGTGCCCTTGAAGTTCGTCCCACAATCGGACCGAATTAGAGATGGCAGTCCTCGGCGGGAAACAAATCTGCCTAACGCTGCTAAGAAAGTGTCCATGGTGAGTGCACTCACCACCTCCAAATGAACGGCTTTAGTGGTCAAACAAACAAACACACACAAGTAAGCCTTTTCAGTCTTAGCATTACGGAGTCGCGACGTTTTTATAGTGAACGGTCCCGCGAAATCAGTTCCAACTCCTAAGAAGGTCATTGATTCATTCACACGATCAGCAGGCAAATCACACATTTGGGGCTGCATCGTCTCGGGGCGTAAACGATAGCAGGGCAGACATCGAAAGATAACAGATCGGATTATTCTTCGCGCTGACAAAATCCAAAACTCCCGTTGGAGTAGCGCGGTCAATGCATTACATCCGGCATGAGCATTCTTCACATGGCGATCAATGATCAACAATCGCACCAATGGTCCGTCCTTGGGGAGCAACAGTGGATGACGTGATCTATAAGGCAAGTTAGCGTGCCTCAATCGGCCTCCTACACGTAACAATCCCTTATCATCCAGAAAGGGAGTCAAACGCACCAAGGGTCCCTTTAATTTGGATGTCCCGGTACGGAAAATCTTAAGTTCCCGTTCAAACGCTCTAGACTGGGTCATACGCACCCAATGCAAAAGAGCATCTTGGCGCTCCTGCGGTGAGAGGACCGGACACAAATCTTTGTCCTGAGGCCGTCGACAATTTCGTATAAATCTTCTTATCCAAGCGGTCACGCCGAGCAACTTGTCCAGAGAACTGTAGCGGTCTAATAAAAATTCCCGCTCTGGAGCCGCCATAGTCTCGACAGCGTGAACACGCAAGCCCAGATTTGGTACCTTCACCACAGCTGGTGTGGAAGGCCAAGACGGCTGTAACAACCATTTGGGACCCCACCACAGAGTGTGGTCAATAAGCTGAGGGGCTTCGCTGCCACGTGATGCACAGTCAGCAGGATTTATTTCACCTGGCACGTGGCGCCAAATCAACGTGGCCTTCGAGGCCTGTATTTGGGATACCCGATTGGCCACAAATACTTCCAGGGAGTGGACGGAGTTCTTAATCCAACACAGGACAACCTGACTGTCGGACCAAGCAAAGAGCGACTCAAAGTCCACACTACGTCCCAGGGTGTCAACAACGTGGTTCATCAAACGAACCAGAAGAGTAGCTCCAGACAATTCTAATTTCGGAATCGTTAATCGAGTCCGAAGTGGAGCAACCTTACTCTTAGCAATTAGCAAGTGGAGCTTAACAGCTCCTCTATCATCGACCGTCCGGATATATACGACGGCTGCGTATCCACTCTCAGACGCGTCACAAAAGCCATGAAGGCTGGCCGTAAACCGTCCCTTAGGCAGTATATGTCTAGGGATACTAACACGGTTAATGTCGGGGAGAGACGACATGAAGGACTCCCAATCTCGCAGCAAACGGCCCGAGAGGGGCTCATCCCACGACACTTCGGCTGACCAAAGTTCCTGTAGGAAGCACTTCATCCAAAACACTACGGGACTAATCCAGCCATTTGGGTCAAAGGTACGAGCTACTGTAGACAAAACCAACCGTTTCGTCCAGACCTTGGGGCTTGGCAGCTCCAATCGATAGGTGAACGTGTCCTGGACAGGTCTGTATTGCACTCCCAAAACAGACAGTAAATCTGGAGTGTTGGCATTCTCAAAAATATGAGGCTCCTGCTGGTGGTCGTCTGGCAAGTCACACAAAAGCTGAGGTGAGTTGGACATCCACTTCCTCAGTTCATAACCACCAGCCCCGAGAAGAGCAATTAGTTCATCTCGCAAAATCAAGGCTTCCTCGACACTAGAGGAGCCCGTACAAATATCATCCACAAATGCATCCTCCTTGAGAACCAAGGATGCGCGAGGGTATCGTAACAGCTCACGTTCAGCGAGTTCCACAAGTGAGCGAATTGCCACAAAGGGGCTCGAACGCAAACCGTATGTATTGGTGTTCAGCTCGTAGACTAGCATGGGATCTCTGGGATCCTCCCTCCATAATATGAGCTGATATCGTCTATCGTCCGGGTGAATCACAGTCTGCCGAAACATCATCCGGATATCGGTCACAAAGACGACGGCATGGAGACGGAAGTTGGTCAATACATCGCCCACCTCGTGGTGCAACTTCGGTCCAGCATGCAGACATTGATTCAGCGAAACTCCGGTAGACGTAGGAGCTGACCCATCAAAAACAACGCGTATCTTCCCGGTGGAAGATTTCAAAACCGCGTGGTGAGGAAGAAAATTATGTTCCTCGTTTCGCCAGTCCAGTCGCGAGACCGACATCTGCCCCAGTTGCTCATATTCTCGCATGAAGTCGACATACTTCTGTTTGAAGTAGGAGTTCCTACTCATACGACGCTCCATGGACAGCAGTCGCTTCTCGGCCAACGGCCGGGAGCTGCCAAGTGAGGGGCGAACTGACAAAAAGGGCAAACGAGTGATCAGCCGTCCCGAGTGTAGGCGACCTGTATTGTTCTGGTAGAACAACTCACACTCCTCGTCCAAGGGGTTCACTCGCTTCACGGTAGGTGGTTCTTCCACCTCCCAAAACCGTTGAAGGACATCCGATAAGGTGGAGCTAACAGTTATGTAACTGTCCACCGATGGAGATGGTGGGTTATGCCTAACTGGTCCCATCACTATAAACCCAAGCGATGTAGATATGGCTACCAGCCCACCCTTCTGTAACTCTCTCCTCTTCCCACAATACACGCGGCCTAGAACATCGGCACCGAGCAATAAGTGAATCGGACCGGTTCGGTGGAAGGAAGGGTCAGCCAAGGTCAATCCTGATGTCGCATCAACGACAGCGCGCGAAACGTGCTGTTGCGGAAGCTGACCAACAACCTTCTCATAAACAATCGCGGTAGCGCCAATTTTGGGCGCTGAAGTGGGGGGAAAAGGAAAACAAAACCTGACCGATCGGATCCGGGATCCGCAGGTCTCCGATTCCCCGTACCGATTCAAGGTATGGAGATGTGTTCAAACTCAACTGCCGGACCAGCCAGCTGGAGGCAATGCAACCCTGAGCTCCCGTATCCAAAAGGGCGCGAACTAAAACAAAGGTGCCCCTCGGGCCCCACACCTGTACGGAGGCTGTTGGTAACAGCACCTGCTCCTGTGGGGGGGTTGCAGCCGACAGTTGGTTTAATGAAAATCCTCCCGCATTCCCCGCAACGGGGGGGATGGGGGTCCGAAAAAAAATGCGTGCGCGGCGAAGGAGTGGGGCGCTCAAGGCGCTCGAGCGGGTCCCAATCCGGCACATACTGGCCCCGATCAAAGCGGCATCGGGGGGCCGGGCGGTGCCCATGATGGGCGAAGGTTGGGGGGGCCCGCGATAAACGAGGTTTCTCCATCAGAGGGGGAGAGAAGCGTATCGGCTCCCGGCGTGGCTCCCTAATTACCGTGGCCCAATCCCGCGGTGGCGCCTCAGAAGCGGCGCGTCGATCCCCCCCGCCCGTAGGGGGGGTGGAGCGCCCAATCCTCTCACGGGAGGGGGGGCGCCTGTCCAATCTCCGCGGAGGGGTGGCACGCCCCTCCGATCTCCTCGGAGATGTGGGTGACCTACGAGGGCCCCCGCCCGTGTGCGAGTCCCTCTCTCTCACCGCCTCACGAGTGTCTTTATTATTAAAGCACAAGAGGTGGTGATGGGCCCCTCCACAACAGTGGCAATCTCGTGGGTGGGGGCAAGCCGATGATATATGAGCCCCCAGGCAGCGGTAGCACCAATTCCGCTGCTTGGCCATATTCCTACGCCCCTCGGTGCGTAGGCCAACAAATTTGGGACAGGCCGGCAAACGATGGCCATCCCGCTTGCAACACTTGCAAGGCATCGGCCTCTCCCCGTGTGGAGAGTTCTGCCGCACTGCAGTATACTGCTTGTGCAGGCGGCGCTCTCTCCGTGGCGCTGCCCGGGTTGCCTCATAGCGGCCTGTACTCGGTCCCGGTATAGGAGCCAGATCCAAGTGGTCGGTCATCCGACACTCATCCTCCAAAAATCTGAGGAGATCCGAGAAGGGGGGGAGGTACGAGGCACTATTGCCCCCGTATCTTTGTTCAAAGCGCCCCTTCATCTCCATGGGAAGCTTATTGAGGATGAGGTGGAGCAATAAGAAGGACCACTGGTCCACCGGTAGGTCAAGTCGTTTGAGCGCGTTAATAGCGCTTAGCAGCGGGTTCAAAATCTCCTTCCTCAATGAGGAGACCCGCGATACTCGTGGCAGCCCTAAAATGGCAGCCACATGTGTGTCCGCTAGCAAGCGAACATTCTGATACCGGGCGGTCAACAACGCCCTTGCAATCTCATAACTGTCATCGTTGACAGGTAGATGCTGAACAAGCACACCAGCCTCTCCACGTAAGGCAGAGAGCAAATAGGCCAATTTCTGGCTAGGGAACAGGTCGTCCCTCGAGTGAACCAGGCTATCAAAGAGGTTAATGAATCCCATCCAAGAAGCCAGGTTCCCATCAAAGGTTGGGATGTCTAAAGTGGGCAGTCTGCCCAGCAAGCCGGCCGGGGTAGGCTTGACCTCCCCGGGCGTGCACGACTCACCCCTCCGGGCGGATAGGATTGCCTGAGCCTTGTTTATAATCACATCCGCCTGTTCAAAACACTGATCATAATCGGCATTAAATTGGTCGACTGCCCGCAACTCAGCGGCACCCTCGGCTGGGTGGTCGAGCAAATATTGTTGATGAGCAACGAAAAGCTGCTCCAATTCCTTCAAGCGAGCAGGTACTCCCTCATGCCGAATTAACAAAGCCTGTTCTCGGTCTGGTCGGTCTACCAAAGCGACGGCACTAGCAAACCATCTCAAAATCTTTTGTGCACCCGCGCGGGCACCACTAAGCGGGCTGACTGGCGGGACCATTTTGCACAAAAATTAATAAACACTATAATAATACACGGACAAACAGACCGACAACCGCAGACAATAAAACAGATCGGGAGGAACTTCAAAGGCAGAACAAAATATATAAACAAACCAAAATCAAGTGTAAATGCTAGAACTTAACTAGAACAACAAAGGCATTTAACAACAGAATTTTCAAACAAATTAAATTCAAGTATTAAGTCAATAACTCAAAGGCAAACAAAACAAAATCAAATGTTAATGCTAAAACTTAACACAGCAAAATAGTGTATTACAACAACAGCAAAGTCATTTAGCAGCAAAATTTTTTAAACAAAATAAATTCAAGTATAAGTTTACAACTTAACAAACAAAATATTCAGGGGCAAAACAAAGATATGAAAAAACAAACCAAAATCAAATATAGGTAAATCCTAGAACTTAACTAGAAAAACAAAGACATTTAACCCCAATTTTTCATATACAATAACAATGACAACTAGTTAGGGAGATCGGTCCACAAATGAGATTGTAGTCGGTTTAAAATCAGCAATCAAAACCAATTAATATGTATTGCCCGTTTGGGCAACCAACAAGATTACAATATTAATTGTACAATACTAATCAACCAATCAAATCTAAAAACCACGCTCTGCTACCAAAAGATGGTGGTGCCCAAAGTAGACTCCACCACGTCGGCGTTTCACCGACACTATGATTTGAAACCGACTACTAGATTCTAGAAAACTTTGTGGCTTACCCCTATTCCAATTGGTCTCCGTACGTAGCCGGTGGACTTCCTGAGCTAGCTCGAAGGAAGCCGCGGCTCCCGAAGGGTTGGTGTCAATCCAACGATGGAGACCGGAGCACTACATAGGCCTATTAGGCCACCACTACCCGAACTTCACCGATAAAAGCTTTAAAGCATTTACACTTTCACAAGCGGACGTTCGCACATTATTTGGTGCGCCGCGCAAAACTCAATGAATTCTTTTATTCTCGAAAACGAACCTAACCTATTTCAATGTCATTCCGTATTCGACTCGACTGACATGTTACATGCGGCCGGCCGCCACAGACTATAATGCTGTGTTGCCACTCGCTCTACCTCGAGCGTAAACACATGTATTATAAACTAAAAAGATTGAAAAAAAAATACAAAAATATAAAACCGACTTCAAAAACACCAATAAGTCATAATAATATAAGAAGTAAAAATAAAATTTTACTTATTATTTGTTCAATTTATAGTGACAGACTTAGATCTAGTTAGAGAATATAAGACGTTAGAAAACTATAACAGGGATATAGGCCCTTATTCAGTCGATAAATAAAAAATGACAAGGGAATTTATTACAATGCATTTACCGCAAAGAATACCCGAAAAATATTCAGTACAAACAAGCACCACCAGAAGTTTGCATGTTGTTTTGTTAAAAAACAATGTCGAACATTCAGGTGTATGAATAAATTTTCACATTCACGTTGAAAAAGCAACGTTTTCCCAACCATATCATTGTATCCAGACTGTAAAAGAATATTTCTCTTCTCTGGGACCATTACGCGCGCTTACTCGATTGAAAACTTTGAGCGCCAGACATAAGACCCCGTTTCGAGTAATGAAAAGGAATCACCAATGTATGGTTCACATAAAAAGTTTCGGAATTACAGTTTATCGTTTTAATAAAGCAATATATTCCCGATATACGTTAATATAATGTGTTTTTCCTATCTTGTTTGCTTTTAGTTCTTTTTTTCATTCGATATTTCGAAGGTAATGTTTGTACGGTTGAGTTCATTATATTGTTCAGTCGTATACAAGGTTTTAGCAAATTTACTTGTTTATTTAAAAAGACGGGTATCTATTAAATCACTGTATTTTTAATATCGGATTTCATACGATAAGACTACGTAAATCGGGGTTGTCTACGTCGGGTTTAAAAAGCATTCTATTTTATACGAGTATACCTAATTATTAAACTGCTAATAGAACTTTTACGTAAAAACAAATTAAAATTCATTATGATACTATGGCGACATATACGGTTTTATTGAAACGTGTACTGAAGCTTCAGTACAAAGCTATATTTCGTTAGTAGAAGCTCGACGCATAGCTTCTCGTCGCGAGAAAGTCTTTATTATAGCTTTATTTTAATCTAACAAAATTTCGATGAAATACACAAAATGTAAAATAAAGGAAGCCATGAGGTAAATTTGCTTAAAATAACAATTTGACAAAAATTATTGGCGACTTAACTTAATTCGAGTTGTTCAATCTATCTATTAATACTAGCTGTGCCCGCAAACTACGTTTTGTTCGCCATAACAATTGTCCAAAAAAATTCTGGAGAGGGCCACCCTTATGATCTAGGGGTTTAAAAATAGTCTGTAACCTATTCTCAGACCTACCAAATATACACAAAAAATCTAAAAAAAAAAACAGTCAAGCCATTTCGGACGAGTTTGATAACAAGCACTGTGACACGATGTTTTTGAAATATTAGTACAAGATTATAAAGTGAAAAGTATTTTTGTTCGTAATAAATAAATTCTAAAACTACTGGAACGATTTTCAAAAATGTTCACTAAAAGAATGCTACATTATCACTGAGTAACATAGGCTATAATATTGTTGTCCATTGGAAAATATAAAATTTCCACGAGGAAAACGTAAGTAACACTGACGAAGCTAATCTACGAGTACTCGTATACTATATTATAATATAAAGCTGAAGAGTTTGTTTGTTTGTTTGAACACGCTAATCTCAGGAACTACTGGTTCGAATTGAAAAATTATTTTTGAGTTGGATAGTCCATTTATCGATGAAGGCTATAGGCTATATAACATTACGATATTGTTATTTTCGGACATCCACGCGGACGAAGTCGCGGGCACAGCTAGTATTGAATAAAAAGAACTACGAATAGTGTTATGAAAACTGAAAATCGGTGTAATTGATTGCTATAAAATGACGGGTTCCCTAAAAGGTGTGTGATGCTCATCATCGATTGAATCAACTAATGTTCACATCGATTAGACAAACGTGAAATATAACCTCAGTCATTAAGCTGAATAGAATCAAATGAATCACAACAATATTTTCTTCGAAACGAAATAAAAGGGTTTTAGCTACTTTGAGATTGTGATAAAAGTTTTGCAGTTTACGTCTGCAATATTGGATCGTTAACAGACTTAAGCAGATGGCAATAGTTGGAATAGGCTAAACTAAATTTAGTTTTAGTGATGTCAAATCGAGTTTTTTTGTTTTAAAATTTTAACTGAAAACACAATTTGAAAGCACTAAAACTAAATTTAGTTTAGTTTAATCGAATTATTGCCAACAGAATTGGCTAGATGACTAAAAATTGTTTTTTTGCTCTAATAGAAGCTCATTCATATAATAAACAGAAAGAAAAAATCGGTTTTCGAATAACTATAAAAACAACCAAGATATACGGTATTAAAGATTTTTCTCCATCTCTTTCTAGCAAAACCGAAGCCGATTTTAATTCTAATTTCACAAAACTGTATCTTTTTCCAAGGTATTTTAATATCTAATGACGAGACGTTAAAATTAGAATTCAGTCATCATCCCAATTGCCACCAATATTAACAAGTAATCATTCGTTAAAAACTACAAATAAGTAGGTACTTTATCTGCGGTAGTCTTTTCCAATGAACATATTTTATGAATTTAAAAACCTTTAAAACTAAATCAACCGTTAAAACAGACTTTTCATGAACATCCAGCCAGGATTTCAATAAAAATTCGCAAGCAAGTATCTTCACGGGATGACATCATTATTCCGACACAAGAGGCACTTTATCAATGAAACAGATGATCTCGAATAAGATAGCGTGGTACTGTTAAGTGATATACAATAAGAGATGAATGAATTTGTGAGTAAACGGGTCCCTAAACAGTCAACATTGTCGAGAAGCTCGTGAATTTTGAGTGCATGTTTAGCAATTTTGATCGCTTAGCGAAGTTTGACGGGCTTGACAAGCGAACTACGTGATTGATGTCGCTCTAAATTAAGTTTAAGCTTTGTCTATATGCCGACTTATAAATACGATTTCTTAATTGGACGTTGAGACGTAATTATTAACAGGGAGTAAAATCTACTTTGGCTTAACAAAGTAACAACACGGTATGTATATTGAAAGCGTGGGTTCAAATTTATTGATTAACAATTTTTCGCTTGAATCTTTAAAGCGTGACGCTTGAATGAAACAACCGGTCTATTCACAAGTTTAAGCTGTCAAGCTGGCAACTAGCAAGATGCAACGGAACCACCATCGAATTTGAAGTGCCCAGTAAACGAATAAAAATGTTTGTCAAACTTGCTTGACAAACTTCATACATCAAACACGTAGTTTGTTTGTCAAACGCGTCAAACACAGCCCTACACGAACAAAGATATTTGTCAGACACGTAAATTTGACAAACATGTTTGATCGTCTAAGAAGGCCTTTATGATTGATAAATACTATACGTCGCATATGGCTGTCAAACTTTTAGATGATTGGATGATTTTGGGGCCATAATCTATTTCCTTCCTCATTCGTTGAAAAGAAAGAAAATGAGAGAATTCATGTGGAAATAATAATGTGTTAATAACCCAGCCCCTGTAGCATGGCCAACGGTTCGGTTCAAACAATTCGGTTGTTATTATGACCACCAATACACGTTATGTGTTTTGGTGGTCATAATAACAACCGAACAACTAAACTTCTAGGTACTGAACGCGCCCTTGTTAGTTTGTTTAGTGGCGACTCTTCGAAGAAGCTCAATAGATATATTGTTGTATATAACTGATTTCCACTGAAAACATTATCGCTACTAATATTATACCCTCCGGCCAGATTCGTTACTAAAGTTTCGTGAGCAGTTGGGAAAATTGATTATTTTAATGCGAGTGTAACTCTGTCTGTCTATTATGCTTTTACGCCAAAACCTTTGAATCAATTTTGTTAAAACAAACCTATTAATATTATCGTGACTTTTAGTGAATGAATGGTTTAATTTGACCGCAATCAATATTACAAAAAAAGAAATACAACTATTACTAATAAAAAAATACTTCTCTCAGCCATTGCATCTGTGGTGAATGCCACAGATGCGCTGGTATGATACAGTTGAACCCGCGAATAAACTGAGTTCCGCCGCGCACTCGAATTCGCCGGTAACTGTTAGTTTCCCACAAGATCATATACATTTGACTAATCCTAATTGTGAATTCAAATTTGGTCGTGTGCATGATCAAACTAACAAACCATGTATTAAGCGCGTTAAATCCTATAGACTCTACATTTCAAATTAAACAGCCATAATAGGATTTCCGGGAAAGGGTTTCAATCACCTCATTGTTTGCTAACATCAGTATATGTAATAGAAACGACGATATTGTCTATTTATTTGTTAATATACATGGAGAATATCGTTGTTCACCATTCTAAATTATTTCTCATTAAATTATCACTCCCTTTGTTTATGAGAATCTTACTGATGAGAACTTTAAATTTATGAGTTGGTAAGTGGGTGACATCACTTTGTGGAAGCTCATTATAAAAAGCTACACACTTCCACAGAAACGAGCCACTAGTTTTATGAAGCCTGTGAATTGGAACGGCGAGGTTATTTTTATCTCTTGTGTTTTTATTATGGAAATTGCTATTCTTATCGAATGTATCATGATTGTGTACAGAAACTAAATAGTCATAAATATACTGACCGGCTAGCGTTGGGATATTAAATTCTTTGAATATATTGTAAGCGACCCGCTTCGGATTTGCACGTGTAGTAGTTTTATATGAAAATGATATAATTTTATATAAAATAGTATTATATAGACAGATAGATAGATAAATTCTTTATTGTACATCACAAATTAAAATTGACAAAACTAACAGTTTAGGAACGAACAGTTATGTAAGCTGGCAATGTAAAACATTAAACACAAATAAGTTCAATACAATAAACGCAAACATTCTTAAACACACACGCACACACACACACATAATATAACATAACAAACATACAGATTGTCATAGGATTACAGTGACAGATAATAGTCAGTGAGTGATATATATGATATTTTTAAAATTACTACAAAACTAATCTACCTCCAGAATATCAGAAAGATCTAAGCGTATACTGAATACGTTTAGATCTTTCTGCTCTCCTGAAAATGGAAAAATAAATACTACATAATAAATACATAACAATAAATACTAAAAAATAATAATAATGGTGGCAACGGTAGATGATTGTTTCCGCGCTGAATTTAAAATGTTAAAAAGTATAAAAAAAATTTAATAATACTAAATTACACATTAACTTATTTTTATTTCATCATTGTATGATTAATGATAATTTGAGTCAATGGTCAAAATCTCTATTAGATTCAATATAAAGTTTATTGAAATCGGTTTTATTTTATACTAAAATATTTTTATTACAATATTTTTTGTGTTATATTTAAAGATAAATATTAAGATTTCAACATGCTCGTTAGACTTCAACCTTCGAAAGGAACAATTTGACACCACTCCTGTATGGGTAGTTTCTCCATCTCTTTCTAGCAAAACGGCAATTTACAAGGAGTTTATATGGCCGTACTCAACAATGACGTCACAGTTGATGTCGGATCTCTCTGTCTAATCGCCTTCACAACTTAAAATGCATGTATCTAATGTATTTCTAAGCCGATTTTAATTCGAATTTCACAGGACTGCATTTTTTTCCACGGTATTTTAATATTTAATGACGATACGTAAAAATGAGAATGCAGTCATCATCCCAATTATGTAAGTGTAATCAGCAGTTTCAAGAATATTATCCCTTTTAAAGTCAGTTAACACAGTTTCTTACCTACATTACGAAAGGAAAGAAAAACAAGTAATATATATTCTGAAGATATCCCACTACTATACTTACTTACAACTAATGTACAGTTATGCTGGAGGATTTATGATAAACAGAAAGAGGAACCATAAAAACTGGTTTCACATTACACACTCATGTTCGCCAAGGACGTTGCCCCGCGGTATCAGTTAACTGGGCCAGTCGAGAGCTGACATTATATATAAGTTGACACTATGTCTCGATGAGCACAACCCTATCCCACTACCAGTAATTTCAGTTCAAGTATAACACAAATAGAAATGGAAAAGAAAATAACAGAAAACCATAGAATGCTGCTCAATATTCAAGTTTTAAGCGTTGCGTCGTGTAATATACGACTACAGTAAATGTGTTTTCATCAGCATTATTTCCAACAAGACACAACCACTGTTAGACATAAGCTTTTTTCAATGATCTCCAATCTGTACCTACTCATTATAATCTATGAAGGTTTTGATGGGGAGCCTATTAACGAACGCTACGTCTTCTAGCACACGGCGACCATTCGACGCTCATCGTCGTCATCCTGCGAGGAATGTACCCTACCCACTGCTACCTGGTTCACAATTTTTGGTGAGATCTGTGACTTCAGTTTTTCTACGGATCTCATCATTTTGATTCGATCGCGCGGAGGAAGCTCGAGAATAGGCCATGCGGTGACAGCGACCTCCCAATGAACTCTATAAACTTTACCTACTCAAAATCAAAATATGACGATATTTGGATATGGAAGTGCTTTCCGTATCGGACTTAATACATCAAAGCGAGAGGACTTAGCTTCAGTAGAAACAGTTGAGTAGACTATAGAGAAGATATGTGAGGTGTTTCCATACAAAACAACTCGTACTAGCGGGACGGAGCGGACCGGGGATGAGAAGACCTCTTCTCGTGCGGAGATGTGCGCCAGTACCTTTTCTAGCATTTCACTTTTTTTAACATCTCGTCATCAAGCTGTTTAAAGAACGCAAAAAAATCCCCATGATAGTGGTAGGGTAGCTTATATGATTTCTAATGCAAAGTCTATGTTTTCGTCGAGCATGTAGCTTAGTTAGTACAGAGATATTAATTTTTTTAATGATGACAGGGAAGCTCTTAGCCTTCATCTCACCTGATGGTAAGTGACGATAACACCAAAAATAGAAGCGAACTTCACTTGGACTCCTCAGCAATGAGGAACTGGCTATCTCACCTCTTATTGCCGGAACAGAACAATGCTATAAACCTTGTTATAATGGTGACAAACTTAGGTAAGTCGATGGTAGCTAGCCAGGCGGGCTAAGAAGTCCTACCACCAGCCAAACCAGACAAAATAACTTCTGTCCCCACTGGTAGTCGAACTCCGCACTTCCTGATCGAAACACGGTGGTCGCCACCACTAGGCCACGGAGGCGGTTTCTTCAGCTGAAACCTAAAAACAAATTTATTTGCGCCATGTGTTTATTTCGTAGCCCTATTAAACTGTCCTCTTGTATACAAAACTCTTCAGTTCTGTACCTCTTACAGCTCCGCTCGTCTCCTTTCATTTGCGCTTGACACTCGTCTCAGTACATCCCCGCTCTGCTCCGCCTGGGTGGAAATAACCTGCCCGTTATGCCGCTTCTCTCCACATATCTCGCCTCGCCTCCGCTTTGGTCGAAAACGGGCCTATATCCCTTATCTCTCTTGTATAATAAAAAAAGAAAACAGAAGAGTTGTTACTCTCTAATGGCAGGTTTCTTTATTCTATCTATCTGTCGATTTAGCTACTAGCGATAGGTATTTGACGTTAGCTCCATACAAAATAATATCTGTCATTATGTCAAAATTCTATCTACACTTAACAAATCCACAGATTTTAGAAACCGATAGTTAGTTTCAAAATCAAATCTCACTGCGTTGCACAGCTAACTGCAAGATCGAGAATCAAGATTCCAAACATAAAGAATAGACCTTCAATCCTTTAGACATCTGACAAAATTCCAATGATTCTATATTATACTAGTTGTGCCCGCGAACTACGTTTCGCCTGTAAAAATACTAGTATCTCTATTAAAAATTGGGGGTTGGTGGTAGAAGGCTGAAAATTTAGGGTTATAAGTATTTTTTGATACCAAATCATAAAAAAAATGCCAAAAAATCTGAAGAGTGCCAAAATAGCCTTTTTTCAGACCTACCAAATAAACACAAAAAAATCATAAAAATCAGTCAAGCCGTTTCAGATTTCGATAACAAACACTGTAATACGAGATTTTAAAACATTAGATAATACGGAGTGTATCTAAAATAACAAAGTATTGACGAAGCTCATCATACAACTTTATCGAACAGAACCACGGGCAGGAAATAAAAGTACATATTTTCTGGGGCAAAATATCCTTAGCATCTAATAACAAAACGAAAATTCTGTTACAAATTAAGCCCAACATACTTGAGATTGCTTTGTAATTGAACTACGAATTTCGCAATAGCTCGAGTTGTTCCCGTCTAAAGCTGAACGTAAATTCAATAAGTGATACTCGAAAATTCTGGGGAGAACATTGAGAAAGTTATGAAAGCAGTTATATTTGTTTAGATTTTGTAACAACCAACGAATAATCTAGACTAGTCTATTCGTTACGAGGAGCAAATAGTTAAAATATCGAAATTAGTCTCGAACGAATAATGGAACTGTGAATATAGTGGAACTGTTGCCATAGTAACAATGTTAATATTATTGTTGTGTTCCAACATTAGAGTAAAGATAGCCAGCTTGAGGATAACAGGTAAAACTCGGTTCAACCTTTGGCCTTACTGTCAGCCCTTCGGCCGCGTACGGAACTGGGGCTTCGTAACCAGGGCGGTGATTTTGTAACTCATCAATTGATCGCCAACCGTTTTCAAACTGGATGACTTAATGAAGAAAAGCGGAATTATGGTCATTAGCATTATAAATATTGGTTGATTTATTTAACAAACATACCAAGATCACTTAGACGACGAAGTTACAGAATGGTAAACATATTAAAAATCAGTTTTTATCAACAGAATTATCAAATCTATACGATTGCCGATGAGTTACAAAATCACCCAACTGATGCAATCGAATACTTCTTTTTCGTCTTAAAGTACCTACCTTTAAGTCTTGGTAAATCAGACGCATAATCGTGTGATGTTCTATTGAATTTAATATGATATCAGCACAGTTTTACAATGCATTTTAAACTGTGATACCGGCTACGATAAAATTCGAACTCAGCCATGTTGGTTTCCTTTCATATTAAGTGTGATTTCATTATGTCAAAAAATATCATCCCGAATCATTATCCAGGCGCAACTGAATACGGGACGGCACGTTCACAAAAGGACGCCAAATATTATCTAGATATTAATTTAGCGTCGTTAAATTCATGTACGCAAAATGAGTCTGACGCGGGTTGGTGCCTTCATAAATAATTCACGATACACACCACAATTTTCTTGAAATTATCACGTTACTGAATACGAAACAGGGTAAAAATTATATTTTGGCTCGGACATTTGGAGGAGATTTGAGAGAGATGCTTAGCGAGCAATCATACGTCCTTTACCAAACGGACTTTGTTTTTTTTTGAGGCACCTATGCTGTTAGCCGCGGATGGCTGTCACAGCTTCACCCTAATTATTTATAAGAAGACGAGAACTTTGGTGGGTCCTCAAGCTTCGTTTAGCAAACCTAACCTGATGGATTTCTAGCTCAGAGAGGCATCACCGCGGGGGTGTCCCGCTCTCTGAGTAGAGTCACCAGGCGGTTAGCCGATGCGGGGAGCGGCTGCAACGCGGGCGCGCCTCTTAGTAATATAAATTCGTGAAAAGAGGCTCAGACACTCGAGTTCGCCGTGTAGTGGAGGGTAGGGAGAAGCGACCAGGCACATAATCTGTACCGGGTATATCGCAAACTGTGTAGACCGGGCCTTCGCACTCTTGTTCTACGAGTGCGGTGTGTGGGACTAGTGTGTGTCGTTAACTTGTGTGATCGGATCGGACGGACTTCGCTTTCGGAATTAACCTTATTTTATATAGAACTTTACATTTTTTTAAATGTTAAATATTTTGAAAAATGAAACTCTTTTCAACTTTGTTAAGCCAAAGTAGTCTGTTCATCTTTATTCACAGTGAAAAAAGACTACGTTGGCCAGAGATTTAAATTGTTGACTTTGGCTTAATAAAGTTTAAAAGCGATCGATAGGTTAAAGATTTCGTCGGGGCTGGTAAGAGCTCGTTGGCCGGGAGGTCTGGGCGTCAACACGGTATGTCGGAGACGCGGGTTCAAATCCCGCCCGAGACGAAGTATTGTCTTTATTCATTTTAGAATTAAATTTATCAGCTGTCAGAACGTGATTTTTATTAACCTATGAATTGTGAATTCTGAATCAAATCACCATAAAAAAATAAACTTCCGTGTTGTCATTAAGTAATTTCAAAGGCAGCGATATGACTTTTTTTTACAAAAAGAATAGCTTTTTATTGTTCTGACATAATAACGGGTTAGGTTTTGCATAAATGATTCAGAGTTTCTAAGACAATTTGAATGTAAGTAATAAACAGTAACGTTTTCGTCCGTAAATCTCGCGAAGCGACAGAAAGCTACGCGATTATCAACTCCCGGGGCGGGAAACTGGACTAGCCTTAAGAGGATTGTGAAGCTGTAAATTTTCATACAAAAAGCGATAACGCTTTTCTCCCTCTTTACATAGTCCAATTCTGATAATTTTTGGAAATGTTGCAGATATAATGAAGAATTAGGTTTGCAAGTTTTGGTTTTGAAGTAATATTGCTCATAATATAAATTATTTGCATCTAAATATATACATTTTAGATTTAATAAGTACCTCGAACAGTTTTATTTTTTTTGACTAAATTATATTGAATTACAAAAAAAACAAAACGTACAAACATAGATTAAGGTATACTGAATCTAATGAGTGTCTACTAATTTCGTAAAGGTTAGGGGGTACCGTTGTCGCTCGAAACAATATTTCAATAAGAAATGTAAGCACTTAATTGCCTCGGACTTTCAACTCTAAGCGGTGTGCAGCAAACTGCATTTTTGAAAGTGCATACCCGAGCCATGAACTGGCACTTCACAGTCCTCTTAATACAAATTTAGGACAAACATTTTCATTACGTTTTCTTTCACAAAAAAGTATAGTGTACCGTATAAGTTACCGCGTTTAGTCAATACCCTATCAAGCCGAAACCTACCCATATCAGCATAGTTATATAAAAGTTATGGGGTCATTAATTTTGAAATCACCATACAAATAGATGGATCTGCGAAAAAAATGTGCGGGGAATTAGAAAATTAATTTTACACTTTAGAATTTTAGATGACGCCATATCTTTTATTGACAATGTTAACATGGGAAGGTTTCGGCTTGATGGGGTATGTACCAAACACCTTGTATATTAACATTATATCCAAAAAAGGTATTTTGTAATCAGGCAAACAAAAAAAATCTATTTCTAGTGGTTTGTTTGCAGTAGTATCTTAGGCATTATAAATATATCCGTACTTATAACATTACCTGTCCTGATTTACTGACTGATTGATCCATCATCGCCGAGCGTAAACTATTATATTAAAGTAAGACCCATGAACTTTTGTCAGTAGGGTCATTTTATTGAGAAAGCACCCACCAATGAAGGATTTTTAGAAATTCTACCCTTAAAGGGGTGAAATAGGTGTTTAAAGCTTGTATGCAAGTCCGCCATTTTTGAAGTTAGAAACGTCAAACTTTATTCTTAGGCTACTGATTAAAAAAGGAGTGAACACCTGTTCAGCGAAAATTCTATCCCTAAGGAGGTGAAATAAGGGTTAGTCTGGAAGTCGTTATTTTTGAACTAAGAACATGAAATTTTGTATTTAAGCTGATAATAAGAACCGAGTGAACACGTGCTTAAGCGTCATTGAAAATTCCCCCCTTTTTTTCGAAGGCAATGCGTGACCGTACCTTCGCTCGTGTTAGAGTTGCGCGTGGCACAATGCGATACCACTACACACGATACCAATGCGATACCACTACCAATGCGATACCACTACACAATGCGATACCACTACACACGATACCAATGCGATACCACTACCAATGCGATACCACTACACAATGCGATACCACTACACACGCGCCTTGGCTAGCTCGATCGTTATGGTCGAGCTATCGCCAAGGGGGGGATTGTCTGAGAACACCAAAACAATCCCCCAGACGGAGAAGCCTTACGGCGGGTGGCGTGCACGGGACCAACCGTGCACGCAGGCCTCCACGGCAGGTTCATTACATGGGCATCGCTATCGCGAATGCCCGCCTTCGCCTGCCTATACAGGGTAAATTTTGAGGAACCGGCAACCTCGCAGTGTTAGATAGCTACATAGTATCATTAACTATAATGTTTGTTCTACGACTTTTGATAATTCGTTAGATTTTACTTTCATACAAAAATAAATATTCATTTAATATACATCTAAAATGTTTGTAGCTCTACGCGCACAGCGCGCGAGCCTAGCGTTGACTTCCGTAGTCGTTTATAAATGAAACATAGACTTATCAATATCACGACAGTGCAATAAAAAGTTAAAAATTGATTTTTGTTGAATGTATTGAGTAATCTTAAAACTCGTAAAACAAACGTTATAATAAATGATACTATCTAATCCTGCGAGGTTGCCGGTACCTCAAAATTTACCCTATATATCCGTCTGCGGCGGAGAGGAGCGGCTCGAGGATTTTCCTCCCGCTCCCTCTCCGCAGCCTTCTTCTGCGAGATAACATCCTCGCAGAAGGAGGCGACAGCTGAAATTCCCTCATAAGGAACACGTTTTCCTTATGGACCAACTACGTATGCACAATTAGTTATGCCATTTTATGGATTAAAATTGTCTTTTTTTAAGTATATCTAATTGCCGTACGTATTTTACTGGAATTTTTCAAAGCTTTTGTTCAATAGTTTGAATATTTTTTACTAGAGGAAAATATTGAAATACCACGGGAAAAATAAAATAAAGCGGGTGAAGCTGCTGGGCGCAAAGCAAGCATTAAAAATATTAAAAATTATTAACTTATAGGATTTCGCACTTTTTAGTACTGTCCAGTGATATTCCTAAATTACCTTAAGGGTCCAAATATGAATTGTGCTGGCAATTATCACTTACAAAATAATATTCTTAGTTTTGATTTGACCGCTTTTATGATTATGTTAGAGATATAGTGCAACCTGGCACTATATCACTCCCTACCCAGTAAAAGATTTTGTGGGGGATCTAACATCGGATGGCTAGATAGAGTTAGTGCACAGGGATATGAGCAAGGGGGACAGTCCAGGCTTCCCCACGAATAGGATGTATGTAGGTGATAGAGCGAAGTAGAGAAGTGAAGCGCAGAAGGTTGCCCGCAGCACTATGTCGGAGTAATCACTTTCAAGTTGAATAAAGTACTATTCAATACTATTACACTATTCAATATAGCCCTTATAAAGTACCATTCGATATAGCGTACTCTGTACTGTCGCATATTAATAAAAATAAATTTTCCACCCATCGTGCGTGTTTCGTGTAGAGGATCATGTTGAGATGTAACTAAAATGGTAAAAAGTGCAGTTTTAGACCCATTCTTCAGGCTCGCAATGCTAAGAACTGATTGTTTGCAATCTATGCGAATAGGGATGTTGACATGTATCGCAAATACCTATAAAAGTAATGTTTATACAATATAGGTATGTGAATATTAGAATGCTAAAACTAATATTTTGTAAGTGCGAAATAAATTAATTAAAAATAATAATCAAAAACGTTTAAAATAATTCCCCGTATCACGTGACTGCAAACGCCAATCGGAGCGCGTTACGTCACGGTGTGAGAAAATCCCCGAGACAACAGGCGCGTTCCACATAAGCACGGATTTGCAACCTTTTTAATTTTTTTAGCATAAACGTGTTATTCTGTGCTTATATTACTTTTTTCTGCTTATACATATCTATTATAGATATAAGTACAAAAAAGTGACGATGGTTAGAACGCACTTAACCTCCTCAGTCCCGAAACATCATTTCAATAGATATTTGAATGATTTTTAATATGCACACTTAGAGACTTATAATAAAGCGAAAAACATTTTTTATTTGATTTAATTTATTTATTTATTAAATTTATAGCGTGTCCTCTACAGGGGACTTTCGGTTTTAATGTTACGAAATTGAAACATGAAAGACATTGAAAGTTGGAACTGATTATTAATATAAAATTTATTTTTTTTCATGATATTGCTTGTAACAATTTCGCCCAACTACTAAGCACAAATGCATATTGCAAGTAGAGCAATAAACCCTTGCCTTTTTGCTTTTGCATCCTGGTAAGCGACATCTGTGGTCACCAGACTGATTATCAATCATTGGTAAATGACCGGCCATAACTGTTCTTAACTGCAAAGGAGGTTGAGGTATAAATTTTCTTTTGCGGCTGACATGTTCTTCTGATGACTCTATAGAATCATCAACTTCTTCATACAAGTATATTTGTTCTCTAGCTGGTGTAAAATAAAGCAATGAATTCGCTATGTCTGCTTTGAACTCTAGGTAATCTAAAATATCTTTTCTAGGGGTTTCCAATAACTGAGCTTCTTTTCTGTATACTAACCACGATGCAGCAGCCGCAAAATCGAAGAGATGAAATATCAGTCGCACTGTCCACTTTTTTGAGCGTGCGCTCATTCTGTAGAAGCTAATGACTCTGTCAAGCATGTCCACCCCTCCCATCTTTTCGTTGTACTGCTGTACAGCAAATGGTCGGTCAATTTCAATGTATTGCTTTGTTTTTTTACACCAACGCCTGCACTTGTTCTCAGGTTGCTTGGAATCTACAGATGATGCCATTACTACGGGTTTGTTGTCAAACCACTTAAGACAAGCAACTTGGCCATCATTCCTAACTAATTGGTCAGAAGAACCGCGTCCTTGATCTCTCAACTGCTTATCAGTCTTAAAATTACATGATTTGGGTATTTTTGACTTTCTGAGTGTGCCTGTACCTTGTATTTTTTTCTCTGTACGTAGTTTGTCCAATAGATCAATTGACGTAAAATATCTGTCCATGTATATCTTGGAACCTTCAAGTAAGTTATTGGCTAGTCTCATAACTACTTTCCCTCCAATATCAAGACTTTCGGCTTGGTTGCTCGGTAGAATTGTATCGCCTTTGCCCTCATACAAAAAGAAATCTAAAGGTACACCATCAGGCGATGTGCACACGAAATTTTTCAAGCCACAAGGGTTTGGTTTTCCCCTGACAAACTGCCGCATCGAAACTTGGCCCCAAAATGGTATCATTTGCTCGTCAATGCTTACTTCTGGTGGTCTAGGGGTATCTAAACAAGCTTTTCTAACTGTTTCGATTAGGGGTTGCACTTTCCAGAACTTATTTTGTCTGGATTCTGAATCAATGTCGAAATCGTTAACTAGTTTTAGATTAGCTCTTATTCGGAAAAAACGATCTCTAGTCATTCGGTCAGCTATGATTGGGACCCTAGTTTTATTCATCCAGTACATTTTAATTCTGGGTAGCCCCAAATAGCTCATAGTGATGCATATGCCGAAAAATATTTTCATTTCTTCTTTTGTGGAATCGAGGTTCTTACCTGACTTTAATAAATAAGTTTGGTTTGAAAACGAGCTAAATATTTCAAATATTTCCTCTGGAATATATCTAGAGAAATATTCAAATGGAGTTTGTAATAACCTCACCCGAGTGGCTGCTAGAGGTGTACAATATTGTCCTGGGGCAGGCGGCGCAAAGTTGTCTTGATGTTTCCAATAAATCCGACGACTCCCTGATGTTTGGGAAGCAGCTAATGAAGACAGCGGTACTTCATCATCGCTTGAATATTCGCTAGAGCTATTATCATCATCTTGCCGGTTTATTTCAATAACAGGGGCATTGATAGGGTCGTCATCTTCAGAAAAACCATCAACAATTGAATTATCATCGTCAAACTCCAAAACTGCCTCTATATCTTGTGTAGATAAGCCTGTGAAATAAAATAATTGGGATAACACACTTACGACAATAGTAAATGTATGAAACAAAAATATTAAGCCTTAAGCCGAGAGTCCCCTATAGGAGACATATACGAGCGAAGAATCAGTATGGTGAAACTAATTTTTGAAAAATAAGAAAAAAGTGTTGATTGTATTTCAGGTAACCTTGTCGATGCAATACATACTGATTGAAACAAAAAAATGCGTTAATCTCATCAAAAACAATTAAAAACTTACCTCGGGCCGCCATATTTTACGTTATCAGTAAGCGCGCAACTTCAAGCTGTCAAAACAAACACTTCCCGGTGATACTTGCCGAAAGTTTAATTTCATAGAATAGCGCCATCTATTTATATATTATTGCAACTGCTGCTTTTAAATTTACGCAAACTGCCGCGTGTAGGCGACACTGGTGAAATTGTCCCCTCCAAGGGACTCCAGATTCGAGGAGGTTAAGTTGTCAAACTGTCATGTTTTATTTACGCCCTACGCCCATGTACGCCCTTTACTGACAGTAGTTTGTTTACTTATCACATTGTGACGTCATCATAATCAGGTGACAGATTGGATTGTTTAGGTGCAAATTTAAATGAATCAACTAATTAAATCTGATTTTTTATTTGAAATGAATGAATATTTTAATATATATTTTTTCGTAATAATTTCGTGTCTATCTTTTAAATGAAAACAGTCCCAAGAATTCGTCAACACCCCTATTACAGTTGAGTTTCATTCTTGGCTTTATTACTGAAATCCGTTCTCTGTGCTAGCTTAACTGCGCGATAAAAACATATACGCACTACAAGCAAAAATTTCGCGCCAACATCCGGGTCGGTCTCTCTACAGCTATTCGGGGTAAATGCTGATACGAGATAGGACACGGCTTTTATACTCGACGGCGATAAAGTCGAAAAGCTTGTTGCGTATTTTGAACCTTATGATGCTATCTATAGAGAATACTCAGTTATTTTATGTACACTATCAGTTTGAATACAATCTATTCAAAACGATACAAAAGATTGCTTGCTTAATTTTTTATTTGAGTTCAGTAAAACATTATAATTCTTTACAGTCTTATTTATAAAAATATTCTATTCCTGCTTTAATCCGAACTTATACTTGGAATATTTAATCCTATTTTAACCTAAGAGTAGCTTTAAGTTTATGACATTATTAATAAATACAGAGTAAGCAAAGCATTCCATACTCTTGGATTAATGCGTACGCTATGGCAATTCTTTCAATTTAGGGCCAATTTTTCAATAGTCAGATAATTTTTACCTGCGGAATAAATATGACAGTTTGTCAGCTTTTATATAGAAAATCTGTCAAACCGCCATATTTATTCTACAGTTAAAGGTCAAAGGTAATCGTCAGATACGATTGAAAAATCGGCCCTTAAAAGTAAAACTAATGAGTCGGTTAACGATTCGAATTTGAACATCATTTGACAACGAGAGAAATAAACGTGATACCTGTTTTCGCCTTTTTTGGTTTATAACCGTCATCTGAGGTGTTATTTTTGGTTGTTTTGTTTGTGATTTGTGATCTTGTTATTATTAGGCATTATACTGTTGTAATATGATTGTATATTTATTGAGTAAAATTAAAAATTGTCATTAATATATACTGCCCTTGATGCATTCTCCCTCGGAGAGCTATTCACCGAGTTATTGATGTTATGATTTTATCAGACGTATGATAACATATCAACATCCAATAGATAGATATCTTTACAGATTTCTTGAAAATTGGTTGAGACTAAAAAAAACTTACAAATTTTAATATTGTGACTTTGAATGATGAAAATAAATCAAATACAATAAAAAAATCATATAAATCGTAAAAAAGTTTCGTGTAATAAGGGCGAGACCCGAACCCGCGTCCCCAACTAGCATTTTATTTAAATAAAAATTAGACTATAAAACTTATCCATTCATTGGCTTACTACTAGCGAGATGGGTTGTTGAAGGGTTTTTCTACTGGCCAGATGGTATTACTTTTTTCTCTTCTCTGGGGGATCACAAACGTGTTTTAACCTGGTGATCTCTCAATTGGCGCAGTCCCAGCTTATTAATGCCGCTGGGCCCTTAAAACCTTACCCTAAGGAGATAGCAAGGCTGGGCGAATCCCTCTACCAAAGTAAGTTGACCATATGATCATGCACGTATTATACATTTTTTTTATTGCAGAAAGTTGGCAAACAAGCAAACTGCCCATCTGATGGTAAGTGGTAACAGTCACCTATAATACATGTGGCTCTTGTGAGATTCGCAGCAAAACTGCAACCGCCACAAGAACCACAGTGTACGTTGCCAACTTGCGACACCCTTCAAACCGGAACACAGCAATGCAAGCACTGCTGCTTTGCGGCAGAAATAGGTAAGACGGAGATACCTAAGCAGACGACCCTGGTACAGAATCTCCCTCCACATATAAATCTGTAGACGCGTGGCCGCTGCCATTTGGTTTTGTTTCGTGTCGCCAGTGAGAGCTCGTAAAAATGGTCAATTGTGCAGTTTTCTCTTGCAAAAGGCGACCCAGTAACTCAAATCTTCAAGACTATGGCCTTTCCTTTCACATATAATTATAAAATATACATTAACGAGTTTTATTTAAGTACAATTTTGAAATATTTTTATGCCGTTAAGAAAAAAAAACCATGGTACGTTGGTAGCTCAAACACAATACACGGGCATTATTTGCGGGCGATTGCGTAGATACACGTTAATTTGTCGATGTGTGTGTGTTTCTTTATTGTGAGGTCATGAGGTAATAGTTTCATGGTGTGCGTATTTGTAATTGAATTCTAGATTTTCGTAGTGTGCCATGCGTGTTTACCTCGCTTCTTGCAAATATTGGCAAAAAAATGTATACTGCAGTTTGTTGCGCACCATTTCTATAGGCTAAATGCTCTAAGGCTAGGCCTGTCTCGATGTGTGGTTCGATGTAAGGGCCTTGCTGATCACGGACAAACAATTGTCGCGACACTAACGGATTAGCTACGGTGGACTGGAGTAAAACGACATACTCAAGTGGGCGAACTTAGTATGGTAAGAGATTATTCGCCTTAAAAAAGGATTGTTTTCTATATCTTCGCAGAGCTGTTAATCTCAGTCCGCTTTAAGGATATCTACGAGAAGAAAAAGAATGGCGACAAATTGGAATATATTTTTATTACTAATTTATTTCTTCTTTCTTTTCAACTAGCATACATAAATATATAATAACCAGCTTTCCGCTCGCGGCTTCGTCCACGTTATTATTGTTTTCCCCTAAAATAATTTTGTAGCCTATTATATGGAAGACTGTTATTTATATTTAGAAGCTCGGATAATTAATTTCATAGAAATAGGAGCAAATTTAAACAATTTTCCATAGAAACTTTCAAATCCGATTTTGCACCCTAAGGGGGTGAATTCCAATAAACCATGAAACACGTGTCCAATGAAATGTTTTAAGTGTTTTATCAAAATCGTTGCTAATTTAAAAAAAAATCCATACAAACTTGCAACCCCTATTTCATCGCTTTAGGGTTAATTTTTTTAAAATCCCTTCTTAATGTGCGTCCGCATTTTGAATTAAAACAACTGTCCAAATTTCACGTTTCGACAATTAGCGTTTACGGCTGTGCGTGCATCTATAGATGGGAACTTCTTCTTTCGTATACTCATATATAGATAATGATAATAAATAATAAAATACTTTATTGCACACAAAAAGATACAGACAAAAAATTTTCAATAACAATACAGGTGTACAACACAGGTGGCCTTATTGCTAATAAGCAATCTCTTCTAGGCAACCTAGGAACAGGGAAATACACAAAGGAAATTCAAATTGGGGATGGGTACAGTAGTTGATAATTATGGACAATGAAGGACTCATTAAGCTAAGGATTTAAGGATAGAAAGTGATTTCGGATAATGTTGATAGTTTATAACCTTATAAACTAAGTATGTTACTAAAATTAAATATAGGTAAGGCGTATTCTTTACCATTCCGATAGTGTCATATTCTTCCACGGAATCGCCTGTACACCACTCCTTTCGGTCCGAAGTCCTCCCTCATGAA
Source organism: Schoenobius gigantellus (assembly GCA_963935595.1). Classification (NCBI taxonomy): domain Eukaryota; kingdom Metazoa; phylum Arthropoda; class Insecta; order Lepidoptera; family Crambidae; genus Schoenobius; species Schoenobius gigantellus. The sequence continues at coordinate 29,376,394 of OZ012554.1, forward strand.
CATGTCCAGTGCGATGTTCGGGTTTTGCACCACAAACGCTTTAAAACTAGCGTTGTACCGTGACGAGAATTTCTGGACTCTCAAAATAAAGTTGACCTTCTGCTGACATTACTATTTGACGTCCTTCTCAGTGGCAGTGTACTGCAGGCGGGACAGGTGCTATAATGTCAAGGAAAACTTACCGACAAAACGCATACTTACTGGTAAATTCCTCAGATCCCAAGAAAAAATCTTATAATGAAATATGTCTTGCTATAAAAATATTCTTATATTATTAAAATAGCCAAGTATAAAATAAAGAGTTCCTCCGTACAGAATCCCCAATTCCACAGAGACGTATCATTCCACGCGTGAACCCAAAAATAAGAAAGAACGCAATAACCGTGACAAATTATCGACAGTGCCGTACGCGAGGGAGGGAATATTATTTCATCGGATATTAAAGAAACCCGAATGTCTTGATAATATCGCATTAGACTTAATTTAATACGAAAGAAGAAAAACAGACTGATGAGACACGTCCTATGGCAACTGAATTAGATTTCGCAACAAAAGCGGCCCTAACGAGCCGGGGAAACTTCGAAACACATAATAAACCTACCCCATTAGGGCTGGCAACATCGCATTGGTATCGTCGTGCGTGGGTAACTCTAATTATTTAATAAGCTCTCAAAAATCGTAGGCATGGCAATTAGTATATGATTCATGTGACAAAGGATGCTTTCACTCGCTATATTGTTTTAATGTCATCTGTGACAGAACTATGATTCTAATGTCATCTGTGACATTAGAATTATGATTCTAATGTCATCTGTGACATTAAAACGATAGCGAGTGCATTGCTATGAGTTAGTCGGTAGGGTCATTGGTTCTGATCTATGGTCCGGGGCTTGATCTCTCATAAGGTCAGAAGATTTTATGATTCTTTTGGTCGTAAGGACTTCTGAATCCGCCTGGCTATTTACCATCACATTGGCTAAGTTCGTTGCCATAATAACAATTTTGAAAACATTGTTGTGTTTTGGTTGTTATAGGTAAAATAGCCAGTTCCTCATTTGATGAGGGATCCAGGTGAAGCTCCCTTCCATTCTCGACCTATTCGTCACTCATTATCAGGCGAGTGACCAAAATAATACCGAGATTGATTTCCTCAAGATACGCGCGATGCGGAATCAATTTGGCACTAAGGTTGCAACTCAAGAGTAATCTTACCCATACACATAAACACTAATCATAGTGTAAGTGTAATAGTTAGCCCACTAGCATTTGCGCCGAATTTAGCTTCCTGGCTTTTAAAAATGTTATTCATAATCTAAGCACCAGAATAGTAATTTTATAACTTTATGTCTATCGTTGTAATGCTGAATGGTTCAAAAAACTAATTATTTAGACTAATTTTAAGCTGCAAAGAATGTATAAAATAATTTGCACATCCATTCATCGATATGATATGCCTTATAAATTATAATAAATTAAAACCTATAATAGATAACCATAATACCATATTCCAAAAATTTATGATTATTATAATTATCGTGCATTATCGATAAAATGAACTACTATGAATATGGCGGGGGTTAACAATCTCAAAAATTTTTTTTGAGTAACTGAATGAGGATCCATTTTGGGAGTGACTTGACAGCAAATACATCGTCTGGCGCTACCACTGCAGCGTAGAAGCTTGTGTGGAAACTAACATTACCAAGAACGATTGTAATTGAACGTTTAGTTGGATAAACTTATTTTGGAATCGTGACAGGAAGTTGGAAGCATCTATTAATCATTTTATAATACGCACTTGTATGTTTTGAATAAATTAACGTAATGATTTTAAATAACTAGCTATGCCCGCGAACTTCGTTTCGCCTTACGATAGATTTCCCGTCATATTTTTCCAGTGGTATTCATTTTTCCTGTGGGAAATATAGCCCATGTTACTCACGAAGGATGTAGCTTTCTAATGGTGAGGAATTTTTAAAATCGGCCCAGTAGTTATCGAATTTTCCCATAGGACAGAAATATTTTCCCGCGGTAAAAATTATAATATAGCCTATAACCATCAGGGACAATGTAGCATTCTAATGGTAAAAGAGTTTCTCAATTCGAACCAGTAGTTTCTGAGATTTGCGTTTACCAACACATTTTGCGATTCATTTTTATATAATAACTAGCTGTGTCGGCGAACTACGTTTCGCCATTATAAAAAATAGTTTACGACCTATTCTCAGAACTACCGAATAAACACAAAAAAATTCATAAAGATCGGTCAAGCCGTTTCGGAGGAGTTCGGTAACAAACACTGTGACACGAGAATTTTATATATTAGACTAGCTTTTGCCCGCGGCTTCGCTCGCGTTAAATTCGGGATAACACCGAAGATTTCAAAAAAAATAAGGCAGGTATTTTTCGTTGGTAACAAAGAGTCTGTGTACCGATTTTTAGCTTCCTACCTTGAAAACTGCAAAAAGTCCCATATAAAATTTCACCCCCTCTTTTAAGGGGTTGGGGGCAGATTTTCAAAAAAAAATGATGCACGATTTTTTTGTTAGTCACAAATAGTTTGCATGCCAATTTTTAGCTTTCTACCTTGAAAATTGCGGAATGCTCCATACAAACTTCCACCCCCCATTTTAGGGAAGTGGGGGGTTAGAAAGAGACAAAATGTAGCCTATGTCACTCTCCATCCGTTCAACTATCTCCACTTAAAAAATCACTTCAATCCGTCGCTCTGTTTTGCCGTGAAAGACGGACAAACAAACACACACACACACTTTCCCATTTATAATATTAGTATGGATATGGATATAAGATGTTTAATGTCAACAGGATTAAAAAAAGATGTTAATAAGTGCCAGTAAAGGTCGAGAAAAATTTTTGAATTACGAATATATATATCGGTATAGGTCTAAGTGTAAAGTCTGAATTATATTAAATAGAAACACTTTATTTTGCACAATAAATAACAGATACCTGGTATCTACATAGACATAACTATCGCCCCGTAGGTGATTTCTGCCAGGCAACCTCTTTATATAGGACAAACATAATATGTAGCTAGGTTGGTGGTAAGAAAAAATATAGACACAATAATAAATAAGACACAAAAAGTTTACAAAATTATTAAAAATAATACTACAATATTTAAGTACGATAATAAACATAAATTGTGAAGGATAGCTAGACCCGGGGGGTGTTGAAGGAAATATTGCTATTACGCTTATATCAAAAGAAAAGATGTAAATTATTGTTTGCTCTCTAGCTAAGGAAAGAGAGGAGAATAGAGGAGGCAGGCTATCCCAAAGGCTAGTACAGTAAATAACTGGTCGAAAATTAAACTTTTATTATTTTAATATTCTCCATTATAAAAATGAGCCTGATCCATTTATTTATGGTTTATTTATTCTACCGTAGAGCAGTGCATTTTAATTTCTTAAGTAAACAGCATATTTTTAATAGTATTAAAAATTTTTGGTTACATGCTTCCCTTAAATTTTGACCTTCCTTTTAACGGAACCCTTATAGGATCATTTTGTTGTCCGTCTGTTCGTGTGTATGTCAAGACCCTTTTTTCAGGAACTTGTAGAGATATGAAACTGAAATTTATATCAAATACTCGGGTCTTCTGCCTCTTTCAGCAGTGAAAAAAAAACAAATTTGTAAGTCAGTGCGATTAAAAGATATGACCGTCTGTGTAGCATTTTTCGCCCTTTTTGCGATTTCACAAGGAAATCAAAACAAAAAAGTTACTTGTCGTTGACCTAGAACTTTAGAAATTTAACAATAAGCAAGATCTTATAGCACATGTTAAGGCAGCGTCGGTGGCGTTGTGGACTCGGCACTTGCCTTCCAATCGGGAGGTCCGGATTTCGAGATCGCCATGTACCAATGTGTTTTTCGTTTTTCGAATTTCATATGTACATTATTTTGTCCGACGCTCTTACGGTGAAGGAAGAGATCGTGAGGCAACCTGCATACATCTGCGAAGAAATTCAAAGGTGTATGTGAAGTCGACCAATCCGCATTGGGCCAGCGTGGTTGACTAAGGCCTAAACACCCTAACTTAGGGTAGGCTCGAGCCCCTCAGTGGGGACGTATATGGGCTGTTCTTATAGCAAATGTTAAGGAAGAAATCTAATATCATAAATATGCACTTATAAACGTATACAGAACCCTGTGTGAACGAGTTCAATTCGCTCTTAGCAGGTTTTTATAGTATAGGACTACCTGATGTTAGGCAGTTACCTTATCCAATAGGGTTACAGATCACCGCACATAAATTGAACAGAAATAGCAATCACCTGTGTAACGAAACCAAATCTAGCTCAATGGTCGAAGCGTCTCCATTGTTTTTATCTCCATGTTTTCGTCCGGTCAATTATTTGATCAAAGAAGTATTGTCGTAGAAATATGACAATTAAAAATAATATTTTAAACTGGGAAGGATTTGATTTTGACAGGAATGTCACAGGGATTTATTGAAGGGGGAACATTACGGAATTTCGTGCAAGCCGGTTGGTCTTCGTCGCGCTCTTTGATTTTTCATATTTAATTTGAATTAATTTGTGTTTGCAAAGATTTGTGAATTTTAAGATATTAGTGTTTCGAGTTCGAATATCGAATTGTGAAGACCTAAAACATCGACATGGTTCGATGGACCACGGTCGGGTCACCTGACGGAGATTACGACAGACTGTGGTTTTCCCTTCGGGGAGGGCGTTGTTTGGAACATATCAGCGCAGTCACTCTTTACCGACATAGTGACTCAAGTTCCCTGGTTTCTTTGGGAAGTGTTTAGCGGCGGGGGGACCGTCGAAGTGGACCCATGCCTTAATTGCACCCGTTTAGCTACGCATGGACTAAAGAAGCTGGTCCTCTATTTATATATGTATATTTACACCACGTATATAGGGTTCGTGAGCACAATCCACCTGCCCGTGCTCGCGCATACACGAGTATAGGGAAATAGGCACTCAGAGGCCCTTCTCACCTCGCTTTCTTATTCTTTTAATGTTAGGTGTCTTACATTGCACTTCGTAAGACAACGCAACACACCGCACGTTTAAATAACTAAAATGGGGTTAGTTTGTTCTTATTGAACTACACAAATAGAAGCTTATAGATTCGGTTAGACACGATACATCAGGTAGGGACCCTTAAGCTAAAATCATTATTATCATCATCCCCATCAATGAATTTACTGAATTTAATCAGGTTACTCCGAAGGAAACCTGCTCCGCTATTCAGATCCCTCTGTAAGAGGTCTGCACCGTTATTCAGGTCCCTCTATAAGAAACCTGCACCGATTATTCAGGTTACTCCGAAGGAAGCCTGCTACGCTATTTATTCAGGTCCCTCTATAAGAAACCTGCACCGATTATTCAGGTCACTCCGTAGGAAACCTGCAACGATTATATTTATTCCTAGTTTCTCGAAGAGATTCTAGTGGCTTATTCCAATATCTGAGAATATTGAGTGGATTTTGGATCATATTTTCCACTGGGCTCGACTAAGAAGTCCGCTCTAATAAGAGCTTGTGTTTGAAGCATAATTTGTCTCGTGAGTGAATTATTTTGGCACTGTGAAGTGGTTGTGCTTACATATAAAAACTGAAGAGATGTGGAGGGATAATATTATATTGGGAACATTATCTGCAACGGCAACGTGTCAGAAGGTTAGGCACGTTAGTCGACTATTACTAAAAAATATTTGCTTCAGTGTCAGAAGGAGGTGTTCCCTTCGACGACATTTCCGACACATCTTCTTTATCTACGAATCGACGAATTATTCACACTATGGATCGGTGCCGAAATCTTGAACTCTTCACTAAAAGTAAAGTGATATGTGCTATTTGAAGTGATTACTTTGTGTTGTGCAAAATGGAAATTGTGATAAAGATCTCATGTAAGTTTCATCATCATTATTTCAACGTAAAGCTAATTTTGCTAAGACATTAAATGTCTTAGAGTTTAATCTCAAATGTATTGAGAATATGAACTGGTAGAGTTTCTTTCGCTCCTTTCTTCTCTACAAAACTAAAGTTCTGAAAGGATGTAATTCTCAAGCGTAGAGAATTTCAGTAGTTTATAAAGTATGTTGGTAGGGCGAAGTAAGGTTCATTTGGAATCTTATGGAGCCCGAGGGTTAAGGGACTACCTTCCTGAAGGTATCAAAATCCCAATGTTAGCTTCAAAAAGTAAAGACAGCGGCGGTAACATACTTAAAAATCAAAACATTTGTTTTCTCATTATTGAGATCGTAAAATTCACTCAAAAGTACAGATTTTTATTTCGTTACTATGGTAGCGAGTTTAATAAGCGTTTGATCATGATAGAATAAATAAGGTATAGGGATAGTTTCGGCAATAGGATTTCTATATCTATCCACTTGGAAAAGATCTTGGGTTACATACGCGGTTGCAACGTAGATCCTAATAAAATCACTAGTTGATCATTGGCCAAACTTCATACAAATCAAAGCAATTTTGTGCGTTTCTTTTAGAAGGCGTAAATTGTTAGTAAAACTACGAATAAATCTGTGTAGAGAGGTTTTCTATTTAGGGTTCCGTTTGACGTTAGGTTGGATCGTTACACCTGCGCACCATATTCTAGCAAATAAAATTTCTGTTATATAAAATTCAGATGCAATCGTAAAAATAACTGTTGTGGGAATGTTTGCCTGCGAAATAAAAATGCTCTAGAACAGAGTATTTCATCTTACTTAACTACATACTTAACTAGCCAATAGTAAAGTTTTCTAGATAAGCTACATTATTTGAATACTTGCTTAACTTTAAAACATGAATAAAGATATATATTTAACTGAGATTTTTTCTGAGTTTAGGTATTGTAGACAAAAAGACTGTCAGCGTTAATTTAGGGTTTTCGGCAAAGTCGGCAATCTCGTGAAAAGCGTCACGAACCACCGAATCCTTTCCAATTATAGCACCTACACATATAAAATCGGTCGTATCGTAGCGATTCCAATTATAGCATCGCCACAATCGGTTCTATTATATCGATACTCCACCTGTGCTTTTCTCAACGACGTGTCACATCGCTGCAATTCCCCTTGATTTCCCGCGGCGCCCTGATTAATTCCGCCGAAAACCAACAGGGAAATTATATATCATCTATGGCCTTTGTCGGTTAAATTACTACCGCTAGAAAAATAGCTCTGATATTTGCTCGCGAGACAATAATAAGAAATCCAACTGTGATGGCTTCAGAGCGTTGAATGCGCACGCAAATATGTTTCGTCGTTTATTTTCTAACACCGCCAATATGCAACTTCAGCTGTTCACTCTTGAATGTTATTGGATAGTGAATAAAGTGTATGTGTAATTTCAGCTCAGTCGGATGCCAATATGTGGTCGAAAATTGGGTTTGCGAATTTTGAAGCGGACGACGTAGAAATAAGTTTATCACTAGCTCAGTTTGACAGTTCAATTGACTGGACTAATGAAACATTTTCTATTATGCCAAACGTGCTTAAAAGAACTCACCGATCAGAAGACAACTTTCAAAACGGATAACGGTGTTCAACTTTAAGGAATATCAATATCAAAACTACGTTCCGCTTTAATAAATCTCAACACTGTAGTTTCTTCAATTTTGAATGGGGATTTGTCATCTTTCTGTGGGAATTTTGAAAATTCTTCCTTTGTTTAAGCTCTACGTTGATACCTCAGTCAGTCAGTCACTAAAGGTTTTTATTAAAACATGATGTGGAATGTCAGTAGCGTTGCGGTTTTTGCTTAGTTGAGTTGGCAATGGCAAACAATTTAGATAAAATTTGGCGCACATTAATTTTTTGTTATAAACTTATAAGGTAAACATTGTAATGGGTAAGCGGACTAAGTACCTATTTAAACATTGAAATCTTTTTTTTTATTTTTTTTTATGTAAGGCCCGGCAAATGACCTCCTCCCGCCTGATGTTAAGCGGTGAAAGAGGCCCAAATGAGTTGACAGATAGAGTAGGGACGACATCCACTATCCTACCTGCCCGCCCCTTGCCGGCCTAAAAGATGCTTTTTCACACCTCTTTTGAAGGAACCCATGTTGTAGAATGGAGGAAACACGTGCGCAGGTAGAGAATTCCAAGTGTGGGATGAACGACAGAAGAAGGAATCTTGGAATTTCTTGGTACGGTGTGAAAAGGAATCTAAGAAGCTAATAAGTCCGTCAGTTCGGCCATTTTATATTAAAAAATATCAGACCTACTATAGCTTGCCAAAAAGAGTCTGGAAAAAATGTGGACGCTACTAGCACAGTTTTACAGACAAAACACGAAATAATGGCACAATTTCAAAAAATAATCCATTTTCAGATAACAACTGGAAGATTTAGTAAAAATAGTATTATTAAATACACTATCTAGCAGTGAGTCTGGTTTTATCACGGAAATCGCTTATTATTAGTCCCAGCTCTCACCGCTCGGAACTCTTTTCGCCAAACTGTATTTTTTGCTTTGTTAAAATAACAGAAAACTATCTAAGATAAGCTTCGTCATAAATGGGTAGAAAAACCTACGAATGATGTCTTGCGACGTTTCAAAACAATATAGTGTGGAAAATGTTTGATTGTGTAAAAAAAGAAAAAAAAACTACCTAATATATTTTAGTAATCTTACTGACGGACATTTAAAAAAAACCGCCTGTCTCTTAGAAAAAGAAATGGCCAAAAAAAACAGAGTCGACAGAAACGAAAAATTTACCAATAGATTAACTACAATTAATATTTGACGTCACCAAAAGGGCAACCCCGAAATCGGTATAGTATACGAGCTATCAGTCAACAAAGATTGGCTAGATCGTACTGCAGCAAATAGTAGTATATTCAATAGAGGTTTACAGACATGCTGAGAGAGTGACTCTTAATGAAGATGAAAAAAGAAGATAAGATGTAAAATTAATTCAAGACACGTTAGAACAAAAACTTACTTTTTTTATACCACAAAGGTGGCAAACAAGCATGTGGGTCACCTGATGGTAAGTGATCACCACCGCCTATGGACGCTTGCAACACCAGTGGTATCACTCGCGCATTGACAACCTTAAATATAAATACCTCTTCATGCCTTTTTTGACGAACTCCATGCTGTAGTCCTTATTGAAAACCCCAGAACGGAGCTCATTCCAAACATACGCGACCATTTTGGTTCTAAGGTGTGAGGATGAACTCCCTCCCGATGGCGAGCGGTGCAAAGGTAAAACGTGGCCGTTGGCATTATATCGAACAGTTCTTCAGAACGCACCTCGTTATACAGACGGTAAAGTACGCACAATGAGGCAAAGTCTCTTACTATTGTTATGTACTGAGTAATTGGCACACGGTTCATACATTTTAGCCGTCTTCTTTGCCTCGATACTATCAAGTTTACCCCAAAAACAGTCGGATATTCACTAATTGTTCTATTTTCAGTGTTCCGTACCTCAAGAGGAAAATAACGGAATTCTTATAGGATCATTCCGTTCTCCGTCTGTCTGTCTGTCGAGACCCTTTTTCTAAGGAACGCGTTAGAGATATGAAACCGAAATGTATATCAAATACTCGGCTCTACGGTCTCTTTCAGCTGTGCAAAATTAAAACTCGTAAGCCAACGCGAACAAAAGATATGCCAAATTTCATGATTGTAGGTCAACGGAAAGTACCCTAATTAATTACATTGTTAATTCGTTATCAAATGTTTGAAGATTTAACAAGGGAAATAAATAGGGTACTTTCCGTTGACCTACAATCTGAAATCGACATGTAAAACATTGGTTCTTGTCAAATTTAATGATTGTAGGTCAACGGAATGTACCCTATTTAATTCCTAATATGCAACGTAAAAGATCCGTTTATGTCGCATATTTTACGATTTAACAAGGGAAATAAAAAGGGTACTTTCCGCTGATCTACAGTCTTGAAGTTTGGTAAGAATCAATGTTTTACAGCACATTTGGAGTAACTCATATACTTAAATAATTTTTTAACACGTGATTAACAAGTATGCTCATCTAATGTTGAGTGTTAAATTATGTTAATTGAGGACCGCAACCTTTGGACGCTTGCTACTAAAATCAAGTTCTGACAGACATGCTCCTAAAAAACAATGCTAATAAGCGTACTTCAAGTAAGTATGCTTTGCAAAAGTTCACATTATTGACGATTACATACGACAATAGTTCAATTTGCGAGCTATAAGCGTTGTAGTTTAAATAAGCAATAAGGTTAAAAATCAAACGACTGTAAATTTTTTTAATGCTTGCTCATTACTAGCAATGTCTTAACACACGTGTTACTAAGTAGTAATTGCTCAATAATGGCATGCTTTCGTGCTAGTAATGAGCATTTCCGTCAGTAACTTTAACCGCAAGAGTACTGACGGTGACATTCGTATTGTGTCAGCGATATTGTACAACATGTGACAGTTCACTCCGTCGGTATCAAACCGCCTACAAACAAATCCACCTGTCACATCAACCTGTACGTCTCAACTTTCACTCGTGATTATCTGACGCCCACAGGATCTATTCCAGCGTTTGTCTTTTCTATGTCACATTAACACAAGGCACGGGGCAATGTTCACGGTAATTAGATCAGCTTGAGGAATGTGGGCAAGATTGGTTTTAACATTGGCTTATTAACTCAACGTCAACCTCCGGATGGTAACACGGGCAGGCCTCCGTCACTACACGCTTAGGTATAAGATAAGTGTCTACCGTTCTGCGCACACTGAGAGTGTAAAAGACGCATCTTACTGGCAATGTATCAGCTTAGAACAGCTGCATTCACTGGCAGTTTCCGCTATCTCGCCACAAGATGTTGGAATAATATGCCACCACTTTTACGTATATTGTCAAATAAGACAAATTTTAAAAGGAAACTAAAGTTAATTTTATTGGAAAATTTAGATTTTTCGTATAATGGTTAATTTTAATATGATGGCGGACTCTGCTAGAGTACTTGATTAGTAGGTTCTTGGTGGGTATCACATACATACTTATTATGTTATTTAATACTATTCTTTTTCTCTTTTACTGCCTCCGGTTTGCCTGGCGAAGGTAAACATTATAGATTTGACTGAAAACAGTGTTGCCTTGTACACATCAGGGCATCGAAATGAGTCAAGTCCCTTTTAAACTGCAGCACATACTTGAAATTCATTTCTTGTAAAATATGTATTTTTTTCAATAGAAAGTATTGCAAGCAATTGTATTTTAAATGTGTTCTTGTTATGTCTTTTTATGTTGTTTGTTTAAATTGTATTTATCTATCTATCTAAAAGCAGCGGGTTTGCCGCACTACTGGGGTTAATGCATACTCACAGTGTATAGCGACGATTCGCGCGCTTTCTTGCCCTTGCTTCATTATTATCATCAGCAACAACCCTATCACTCACGCTTGTAGCGCGACGTGAGGCTTCAGAATATTAATGACATACGTTAACACGTGGCGTTAAGGTATGTTTTAGCTTCGATACCCAAAGCTTAGTGATTCAAAATGTCGGCTTTTTTGAAAATCAAAGGAGTGCAACTTCTATATGTAGTAACTGTTATCTATATTGTGACAGGTGGACGCATCACCTCAGATAAAAATCAAAAAATCAACGCACCGATATTGCGAAAAATATTTGTTGTGTCGCTTTTATATTTTACGTATCACTATGCACAGTGTGTTTTCACTATGCATCTTCTATCGCATTTATTACGGCGAATGCTCCGAGGAATTGCTCGAACTCATACCTGCATGCCGCCTCTTTCCGCCATCATTCCACGCGACATAAAATCCATCACTTAGATGGTCGGCAGTCCACAACTGTGCGTTTCTCTCCAAGTATTCTGTCTCGCATTGTCAAACTTTGGGAGACCTTCAAACTTCAAACTTTCAAAGAAAAGAGCGTATTAAGAGGTTATTAAATTACTTCTAATCCTCCAATACGCAAAAGCGACGGTTCCTGGGCAAAAAGTGACCTGGAGAAGGGCGAAGCTTTTGCATCTTACCTTACAAAAGTGTTCGTGCCAAATCCTAGTCAGAATGTACCAAGCACCAATAGCGATGAGCTACGTAAGTGTCGCGACGAACCATTCCAACTTGATCTCCCAATCGAAAGGATCAAAACGTTCGAAGTCATTGACACCATCAGAAAACTGAACCTGAAGAAATCACCCGGGTATGACCTAACAACTGCCAAAATACTCCGCGAACTACCCGAGAAAGCGCTGCTGTTCTTGACACACTTGTTCAATTGTATTCTGACAAGAGGTATCTTCCCACCCCAGTGGAAAGTTGCCCAGATTAAAATGATACTTAAACCTGGGAAGGCTCCAGAGGATGTATCCTCTTACAGACCAATTAGCTTGCTACCCGTCTTATCAAAGGTTATGGAGATCTTATTTTTGAAAAGACTAAGCACAGTGTTGGCGAAGCGCAAAATCATACCTGATCACCAATTTGGCTTCAGAAAAAAACACAGTACAATAGAACAGGTTCATAGGCTGGTAGAAGGCATCCACACGGCCTTTGAAAATAAGCAATATTGCTGCGCGGCATTCTTGGACGTCTCACAAGCGTTCGACCGAGTTTGGCACGAGGGCTTGCTCTATAAAATAAAAAACCTACTCCCGATAAATTACTACATCTTTTTAAAATCATATCTTGCCGAGAGATATTTCTATGTTAAGCAAGGGGAAGACACAACTACACTTCACAGAGCCTATGCAGGTGTGCCGCAGGGAAGTGTGCTCGGCCCGACACTGTATCTGATTTTCACTTCAGACCTGCCAGTGACGGATGGCGTAATGATTGGTACATTTGCTGATGACACAGCGGCCATGGTAGCCCACAAAGAACCAACGCAAGCAAGCAATATGCTCCAACGCTGCCTGGATAACATCTCAGATTGGCTAGCTACTTGGCGTATAAAAGCAAACGAGACCAAATCAGTGCAGGTAACCTTTACGGTGAGACGTGACTCATGCCCACCTGTTTTTCTTAACCGAGTACAGATACCCCAAGCAGATGAAGCTAAGTATCTTGGACTTTTTCTTGACCGTCGTCTCACCTGGAAAAAACATATATTCACCAAACGTAAGGCACTGGGAATTCATCTGAGAAAAATGTACTGGTTGCTAGACAAAAGATCACAGCTATCTATGAATAACAGGTTGCTCTTGTATAAGTGTATCCTTAAACCCATATGGACGTATGGGATTCAGCTCTGGGGGACCGCCTCCAATTCGAACACAGAAATCTTACAACGATTCCAGTCTAAAATGCTGCGAATAATCACAAATGCCCCATGGTATATAACAAACCAACAACTCCACCATGATCTTAAAATCAAATCGGCACAGGACGAGATCAGGGACTCATTGAGATCATACAAGAACAGACTTAAAAACCACCCAAACAGATTGGCCACAAAGCTGATGAGTAGCACTGCAACTTTTAAAAGATTAAAGCGAAGGACTCCCAGAGATCTGTGTGGAAGGGACTAAACTTATGCTCGACACAAATATGTAATGAACCATAAAGGGGGTATGTCACTGGACATACTGCCCCAAAGACCAATAGCAAGTTCTCGACCATTTGCTGAATGTTCTCAGAGGAACAGATTGCATATTTACATATAATTAAAAAAAAAAAAGGAAGAGGTTATTACTTATCACCAGGTGATACATCTGCTTGTTTGCCCCCATCCAATAAAGAAAACTTATTCTCTTGTCTTTTGTGATTAATCAGTGGCCATTGCGCAGTTGCAGCGAGTCTTCGTAGTTAAAGGTATGTGTGGGGTGATGCGTCACCCTTGTAGCTATTAGCGTGTGTATTTTTTATTGCTTGCTCTGAACGAATGATTACGTTTCCAGTTTATTACGGCTGTTTTGAAAGATAATAACATTTTGCGTTGTTTGCAAGGTATAACTGAAGATAATGAGGGCCAAATACAAAGTATCTACTTATTCTGAACAATGGAGAGAAATTTGTTTTGGATTATGTCTAAAGACCATTAATTTTTATTTTGTTACGTTAATTTCCTGAAATACTGATTGATCTTAAGAATTGTGTTCCTTTTATTTGAATAGCTAAGAGTAAAAATATTTTTCATATCACTCGAGTTTATATTTTGAATCAAAAAATCGGAGCAACTTTTCATATTTGTTACCTTTTGCGTTAAAATAAATCAACAATAAGATCTAGATATAAGAGTACAATCTAGGAATCAATTTAAATATTCAAAATGATCTACCACGTCAATATTCTAACGTTGAACATTAAAGGAAATCTTTCCTATAATTTTCAGTCAGTTAGGCAATCAGTTTTATTAAGGAAACCTTTGTTATTAAGTGTTATAGACATCTGGTGACAAATAACCACAACTTACCCAGTGAAAATTAAAGAAAAATTAGCCAACTTTTATAATATTAATCCATTACGTACAACAGGTTATTGTGATTAATTCTGTGCATCTTTTTATTTAGAGTATTTAGAGTAGAGTTTCCCATCAAGTGGGTCTTAAAATAAACATGGACAAGACTATAATAATGTTGAATTCCCGTGTAGCTACCACTCCTGTGAATGTTGGAGGCTCTACGCTGGAAGTTGTTGACGAATATGTTTACCTGGGGCAAATAGTCCTGCTCGGTAAGTCCAACTTCCAGAAAGAGGTAAATCGACGAATCAAACTCGGCTGGGCAGCGTTCGGGAAGTAACGCAACATATTATCGGCCCATTTACCACAGTGTCTCAAGACAAAAGTCTTCAATTGAACTGAGACGTGGCCGCTTACAATGGGTCTCATAAGAAGGCTCAAAGTCACTCAAAGGGCAATGGAGAGGGCTATGCTCGGGGTTTCTCTATGTAATCACATCAGAAATAATGAGATCCGTAGAAGAACTAGAGTTACCAACATAGCCCAAAGAATTGCAAGCATTAAGTGGCAGTAGGCAGGACACATCGCTCGTAGGACTGACGGTCGTTGGGGCGGAAAGGTCCTCGAGTGACGGCCGCGTACCGGGAGACGCAGTGTTGGTAAGCCCCTCACAAGGTGGACCGATGATCTGGTAAAGGTCGCGGGAAGCCGCTGGATGCGGGAGGCGCAGGACCGATCGGTATGGAGATCCTTGGGGGAGGCTTATTTTTATTTATTTATTTATTTATTTTATTTTATTGGTGAATCAACAGTTACAAAAACAATAATAAACAACAACAATATACACCGTAAAACCAATTACAGATTCACACCGATATGCAACAAAATTACTAAATATAACAGCGATGAGTTAACCACACTCATTTCAAGTTAGGACTTATGAAACATAACAGTGACTTTGCTTTTATTGTGACAATGATTTAGCAGTAAAAGAATAAATTATTAAGCTGCCGCCTCACCGAGTCGACATTTGAGTTGAAGAGATCTATGTCAAGTTTCTCGTAGAAATTGTTAACACACTTGCCTGCGCGTATAAAAAACGAATTTTGTCTAAAATTGGTTCTGCACCGCGGTAGTGAAATTGGTTTATAATTGCGAAACACTCTGTTGGGGACGTTAAAGTTGACCAGCTGCAATAGCTCGGGACTATCTAAAGTGCCATTGACAATTTTCATATAATATATGAAATCCGCAATAGCGCGTCGGTTCTCTAGGCTGTTGAAATGGTGTTTTCTACAAATATTTTCGTAATGTTCACTATTATATACAGTAAAGGTTCTATAACACAAGTAACGAAGGAATTTCTTTTGGACATTCTCTATCCTATTAATGTAGGTTGCGTATCTGGGATTCCAAACTTGTGAAGCGTATTCCAAGTTGCTTCGTACAAGCGTACAGTATAAAACCTTCAGAGTTTTGGCATTATTAAAATCTTGAGAGTTCCGCATAAGAAAACCAAGGGCTCTGGTTGCTTTAGAGACTATACTGTTGATATGATCGTTAAAAAGCAACTTGGAGTCATTCATCACACCCAGATCCCGCAAAGAGCACACTCGTTGCAGCGTTAACTGTTGAAGATTGTAGGCATACGTTACAGGGGTATTTTTCCTAGTAAATGTCATTACTGAACATTTTTCCGGGTTAAGATCTAGTTTGTTCATGCTACAGTAAGCTTCTAGCCGTGCGAGATCCTGCTGTAATAGATGAGCTTCTTCGAGCGACGAAACCTTTTTATATATTTTCATGTCATCTGCGAAGCACAAGATATTGGAATTTCTGAAACACTGGTGGATGTCATTAATAAATATAATGAAGAGAAGAGGACCAAGCAAAGATCCCTGGGGAACTCCACTAGGGACAGATATCCAACCAGACATATAGTTATTTATCACAACAGCTTGACAACGGTTATCAACGTATGAGGCAAACCACCTGAGTAGGTCTCCATGAATACCTATTGCGTAAAGTTTGTCTAGGAGGATGGAATGCTGGATTCTGTCGAAGGCCTTACTATAGTCAGTATAGACGACGTCCACTTGGTGGCCATCGTCCATTGCCTCAGTCACAAAATTGTTCAACAAAATGAGGTTAGAGACTGTTGAACGCCCTTTGAGAAAACCGTGTTGAAAAGAGTTAAAATTGTGTGAGAGCGCTGCATACATTTGTTCGTAAATGATTCTCTCAAAGACCTTGGCTACCAGACACAATTTGGAAATAGGTCTATAATTAGAGATAACAGTTCTTTGGCCCTTTTTGAAAATAGGGGTAATAAATGCACGTTTCCAAATAGCTGGTATATAATTTTCTGCAAGCGATCGTCTAAACAACAGTGTTATGGGCAACGCTAATGATTGTGAACAGTTGATGAGGATGCGAGATGGTAAATCATCAGGGCCAGCTGATTTGGACGGATCTAGGTTCTTTAATAGTTTCCGCACTTGGTCCTCGCTTACAAATACCTTAGAAATACCGGAATCATCGCTGATGGCGGCGAGAGGTAAAGAATTGGTTCCTTGAGGTGGTCTTGTCACATGAGGTATACAGGGGAGAAAAGAACTGTGAAAATAGTGAGAAAACGCATTGCATATAGCTTCGCCAGTGTTAAAGTCTTGGTCGTCTAATTTCATACTGTTAGGTATTTGTGTATTACGAGACTTAGACTTCATGTGAGTCCAAAAAAGTTTAGGATGTTTGACTAAAGAGGCTTCTAAAGATCGCATGTAATTGTTATAACAAGTATCCTCCAAAGCTTTAAACCTTTCACGCAGCAGTTTGAATGACTCCAAGTCACCTCTATTGCCATACGTGTGAAATTTAGTGAGATATTTATGTTTTTCCCTAATCATCTTTATCAATGGTGAAGTGTACCAAGGCGGATAGGCAGTATTTCTAGCAAATTTAAATGGCACGTGCTTATCTCTGAGCTCTTTAACAGTCGTATAAAATAGGTCTAGCGATTCGTCCAAACTAAGCGATGAAAACTTTGTGTCCCAGTCAGTAAAACTGATTTCCCTATTTATAGCAACATAATCGCCGTTGTTGTATAAAAATCTTTTGCGTGGTACAGAGTTCAATGGTATAAGTAGCACGTGGGATAAAGTAATCTTCAAAGCACCATGGTGCTTATCGATAGGTACCAGCGAATCGGAACTGCAGTCTGTGACAACGACAGTTATACTACTAAGAACCAAATCCAGAATACGGCCGAAATTATTAGGGATGCCATTATATTGTCTAAGATTTAGCATATTAATTTCGTCGACTAGTAGGGTTTCGTTATAAGAATGGTAGTTATATGGGTCACATGATGAATTCACGGTCGGACTGGTCCACATTATATTACTCATATTGAAGTCACCTATCACAATGTATTCACCACATGGGTCGGACATAACGGTGTTGCTCAATGAAGTTAAAAAATTACAAAGTTGTTGTGAAAATGAAAGCCCTTGATTCTGTTTACATAAATACAAAATGCATAAGTATAAAACATGTGGGTGTTGACCATCACGCCCACTCCATCTAACACTTAACCACAGGTCTTCTGCTGTGGAATTGTGGTTTGGCAACGGCATTATATTTAAGATGCGAAGAACTGCAATCAGCACACCGCCACCCCTAGTTTCACCTGTGCTAGCGTAATCACGATCGCGACGAAAAACGACATAACGACTGTCAAACAGTTCGGAGTCGCATATGCTGTCTAAAAGCCACGTTTCGGTTATCAATATAATGTGATAAGTATTGGAGCAGACATTACGATAAAAAAGATTTGTTTTTGAGCGCAATCCACGAGCATTCTGGTAATAAATACTTAAGTTGTTAATTGAATTGGCCATTGATAAAGAGAAAATATATAAACACAGTAAAAACAATGCAATGACATCAAAACAGTACAACAGTGAACGACCCCATGCCGAGAGCTAAGTATTAAAACGATAGTTCTGTAGTAACGATTGTTGATTGATAATTCAAAAAATAATAATAAACAAATCACAACAAAAAATAGGTCAATTATCAAATAAATTCCTCTATGTGATATGTAGAATTTTAAGGACCTATTTTTCAAAGATAAATAGCAGTTAATGAATAGAGAAATTATAGGTATGCGTCCCATGTTGATAGAAATAACAATAAAAACAAAAAATGTAAGTACTAGAAATTTCACGGGCGTAGTCTCCGTTTGAAACAAATGAAGTAGATTACCGTCTTTAAAATATACAGTACTCAAACCATTTAACACTAATAATGCGCAGTAATCGAATTTGTATTGTAGTAAAAAAATCTTATCTCTAACAACCACGGTGCAAAAACAATACAACACTAACGCAGGTAGCAAAACATATGTTAAAAGGGTCGATTGTTTGTGAATAAGCAGCGCGATTGAACAAAAGAAATGAAATGATAAACAAGGCGAGACGGGCGACGGCGACGAAGTCATACAATAAAGTCTATCGATAGTGATACAAGTAATTATAAAGGAAAAAAGTACGTACAAGTGTATAAATAGCATTAATAATAACATATCATTGCAGCGGTTATGTCCAACAGTGGGCGTCTCTTGGCTGATATGATGATGATGATCTTTTTATTTATTATACAGTATTAAAACACCGGTCAATTGCGAGTTGGACTTGCGCACCAAGGGTTCTTGACAAACCTTATAAAAAAGTTCGCAACGATGTCCATATTTATAGTTTACAGATTTTCTCCTTTCTATAAGGGTAGTCCCTTTCTTCTCCGAATATCGATCGTCCGAAAATCATAATCCCGAAAACGCTTGCTATAATCATCACTTTCCATAATGTTCAGGTATACGAAATTGTATATTACCTAATCGTCTTTAGTTCTAATGCTTTTGTGTCATAATATCGGGTGCTATAATAATAAGATATCCTAATTTTACTTGCTATAAAGTCACATGTCCTAAGTGTTATATTGTATAATATTGTTAGTCCGAATGATGGTTTATCCTCTACGAGGGGCCGGATGGCCGCATCCACACGTGGACAATGGCGGCGGGTGTACCCCAGGGTTCCATACTAGGTCCTCTTTTATGGAACCTTGGGTACAACTGGGTCCTGCGAGGCGACCTTCTGCCACGAACGAAGGTCGTCTGCTTCGCCGACGACACGCTCGTCGCGGCGAGAGCGAAAACGGGGGAGGAGGCGGCCCACCTTGCGTCGGTCGGCACCTCACTGGTCGTCCGACGCATCCGCCTCCTGGGCCTGGATGTGGCCCTCGAAAAAACGAGGGCCATGCTATTCCACGCCCCCCGTCGCAGGATCCCACCGGGGCTCCGCGTCCGTGTGGAGGGGGTCCGTATACCGGTCGAGGCGCACTTTAAGTACCTCGGCCTGGTTCTGGACCCCCGATGGAGTTTCGAGGAGCATTTTAAGCTCCTCGCTCCACGGCTGTGCGCCGCCGCAGCCGCACTCGGACGGGTCCTCCCTAATATAGGAGGACCAGGATCAGCGTGCCGTCGACTGTATCACGGGGTGATACGGTCGATGGCACTCTACGGAGCCCCGATATGGGCGGAGTGCCTCTCCCCCCGAACGGTGGCCCTCTTGCGACGTCCGCAGAGGGTCATAGCGACCCGGGCCGTGCGAGCGTATCGCACGGTCAGTCACGGCGCGGCCTGCGTTCTTGCGGGCCAAACGCCGTGGCATGTCGACGCACGCGTCCTCGCGGAGGTGTATCGTGAACGAGGGGGACGGTCCGCTCCACAAGAGGTGGAGCGGATTCGTACCATGGCGCAGAGGGAGGCTCTGCGTCAGTGGGGTGAGGCACTCGCCTCCCCAGCTGCCGGCCACCGGACGATCGACGCGATTCGTCCGGTGTTGGAGGAGTGGGTTGGGCTCCGGCAGGGCAGTCTCACGTTCCGCATGGTGCAAGTACTGACCGGGCATGGCTGCTTCGGTCACTACTTGCACCGGGTCGCGCGTCGGGAAGAAACGCCGCGGTGTCACCACTGCGACGCTCCCGACGACACTGCCGAGCACACCCTATTGGAGTGCCCGGCATGGCGACCCCAGCGCAGCGAGCTCTTCGCTGCGCTGGGAGTCGGAGACCTCTCGCTGCCGAGCATGGTCGTGGCCATGCTCCGCGGCGATGCGGAATGGGGGGCTGTCGCCTCCTTCTGCGAGGACGTAATCTCGCAGAAGGAGGCCGCGGAGAGGGAGCGGGAGGCAGATCCTCAAGCCGCTCCCATCCACCGCAGACGGATAGGCAGGCGAAGGCGGGCATTTGCACAAGCGATGCCCGTCTAATGACCCTGCCATGGAGGCCTGCGTGCACGGTTGGCCCCGTGCACGCCGCCGTAAGGCCCTCCGTCTGGTGATTGCCCTGGTGTTCTCGGGCAATCCCCCCTTGGCGATAGCCCGACCAGTGGGTCGGGCTTGCCCGGGCGCGTAGGTAGTGGAGTCGCAGTGTGGACCTTACCTACCTTAAGGGCAGGGAGAACACCGGGGGGTTTTAGTGGGTAGGCCTGGCATGCTGCCGGGAGAGCCCCACACACGCTCGCTGTTTAGCCAACGGCGGGTACGGTGCGGTTACGCATTTCCCACCGATGAAAAAAAAAAAAAAAAAAAAGTCCGAATGATGGTTTATAATAATTTTGTTAGTCCTTAAACATGTTTAAAAGTTGATTTATCTTGGTTATGTTATCAATATCATAAAGCTTAGACGTACTATCAATAATAACAAATTGAATTAAAATGTTGTCTTATGAACCTTAACAACCGTTACGTTTTCAAATTCAGTGACAGAAATATATCGCTGTAAAACCGATACCACGTAGTCTTGTCTGCCCTACCCCTAGAGTGTTATTTAAACCCGCGTAGGCGCGGAGGGGCGAGGCGGCCCGCGAGCTGAGGAGCAGGTGGTTTTAACGACCGCCGCCGCGGCTGAGGCTGGCCGGCTCAGCCGGCCAGCAAGCCGAAGCTGCGGTGGTGGGCGAAAACCATCTGCGACGATAAGATCGCGTGGGACCGCCGGAGCCCCGCAGCGCCGGAGCCGTGACAGAAGCCATGCATGCTGCATGCTTGCATGCTTTAAGCTTGCTTGCAGGCTGCATGCTTGCTTGCATGCTGCTTGCTTGCTTGCATGCTGCATGCTGCTTGCTTGCATGCTGCATGCTGCATGCTTGCTTGCATGCTGCTTGCTTGCTTGCATGCTGCTTGCATGCTGCATGCTTGCTTATATATGCATGCTGCACTATTTGAGTTCACAAAGGTCTTGACATGCAAACGGACAGACAGACAACAAAGTGATCCTACAAGGGTTCCATTTTTTTCTTTTTGAGATACGGAATCTCATAATATAAAAAGAAAATTGATTTAGTATATAAAATACTAGCTTTTCGCTCGCGACTTCACCCGTGTTATTTTTGTTTTCCCATGGGAATTTTATGTTTTCCCGTAGGAAAAATAATGTTGTAGCCTATTTTATTATTATAGCAGATTGAATTTACGCAGCTTGTGATTGTTTCCCTCGGGAATTGTATATTTTCCCGTAGGAAAAATAATATTAACCTATATTACTCAGGAATAATGTAGCATTCTAATGGTGAAAGAATTTTTCAAAACAGTCCAGTAGCTTCGGAGGCTATTCCATACAAACATACAAATCTTTCCTCTTTATAATATTAGTATAGAAGTACTCGTCTAGATAAAAATTTGGAAATACAAAAAAATCGATTATCTTTTCAAAGATTCACATCAAGATGATGCGCCTAATCATTTGAGCCAACAAAGTAACGATAAGAAAATTAAAAATAAAGTACATTTTAAAAAGTTGATAGGACAAAAATTGGCAAAATTCAAATTTCGGAGGCGTTCGTAAAAATTAAAAAGGTAATTTGTTCGACGAACGCCTCCCGAAGTTCACACTCGGTGGAAATGCGAGTTAAATTTACTTCCTTATTCCGCTTTTATTGTTTCTTTAGCAGTTGACGATCTTGTTGGTCATGCCTAATTGTTTTCATTAGCACCCTCTGAAACATCTATAGAATATCAAATTATTTTTTCTACACTATACTTAAGGAAATGTTTCTAAGATTGTAAAATAGGGAACTTGTATAATTTTATTTTTATCGATCTTTTAGATTTAAGGAACACATACAATAAAGAAATTTTTGATTTCCGTAACTTTATTGCGATAATGGGTACCTACTTCTTCAATAAATAATGATAGATATATGAGTAGGTACAAATCTAGATATAAGATTTGTACCTACTCATATATGTTTTCCCTTTTTCCTATCAAGTTTCCTGACACGGAATTTTCATACTACCTGAAAAAGTAAAAGATTTCTATGTTGTCCACATAGAACTCAATAAAATGTAGGCTGTAAATGAACATGACATAAATTTAACCCCACGTGATCATCCCCCATCAGCATCAATCTAACAACTGAAAATGCAATAAAAATTCAATAATCTTTGGATGGTTGCGAGTAAGTCGATCTAATTTTTCAATGTTTGCTTGTCGCAAGCTTAACATACATTTATATTATTACTTCGATATACTAACGCAGTGACGTCGACTGCGCATAATTTTTTTTTTTATTGCAGAATGTTGGCAAACAAGCAAACTGCCCACCTGATGGTAAGTGGCAACAGTCGCCTGTAATACATGTAGCTCCTGTGAGATTCGCAACAAAACTGCAACCCCCACAAGAACCACAGTGTACGTTGCCAACTTGTGACACCAGATGTAAAGTCACCGTACCCAGTAATTTCACTGCCATATCTTACCCTTCAAACCGGAACACAGCAATGCAAGCACTGCTGCTTTGCGGCAGAAATAGGTAAGACGGAGGTACCTAAGCAGACGACCCTAGTACAGAGTCTTCCTCCAGTAAAAGCATAATACGAGTATATTGGTACCGTGTTTCAAATTATGTTTTTTTACTTAACTTATGATTCCTATTTTGCAAAAAAATATACTACTTTATAAGTACAACAAATTAGAATTTATCTTTCAGCGATGATCTTTTCATGACTATACATTAGTAGGTAATACAATGGTGTCCGACTAGACCATTGTATTACTTACTAATATAATTTTAACGCGAATTCCCCATTGCCAGAAAGTATTCCAATCAGAATGTCACATATTCTGACCTAAAAGTATTTTATTATTTTATTTGGAAAAATGAAATAAGGTAATCATCTAAAATAAACCTAAAATATGTTTAAATGAAGTTGCAAATATATTCGCAGTGACTTCTATAGTAAATATTTATTGATTGAACGCTTTATTGCACACGAAATATACATAAACAATATTATAGGCGGCCTTATTTCTAAGGTAGCAATTTCTACCAGGCAACCTTGGGGCTAAGGAAAATTCTTGCTATATAAGGTATGTGACGGGAATAATGATATATAGTTTTAAAAAAATGACATACAGTGACAATACAATAATGCCGCCTATTGTTGCTGTGTCTCTTGTATTGTATTTATGATGTTTCTTGTGCAATAAAGTGTTCAATCAATCAATCAATCAATATTCCTTAATTTCAATATAACAGATAAAAACAAAAAATACACATTTTAACACATATACAGGGTGTCCCAAAAAATAGTGTCAAGCGAAAGTCCAGAGTTAGAGCACCTCTTGGAGTACCCGAATCACCCCCATGTATGTTCCGCGATTATTCGGTATGTTAGTTTTAGAGTAATAATTTTTTTTCTGACTTTTTGAAAATTTCGATCTAAAGAACTTAAAAATTTTTAATAAAAAAAAAGTTGAACATATTTTAATGTTTTTCTTTATGCCACTGAATTATCTTTAGTGCTTCTTTTATGTCTAAAATACTCAGCTTCGTAACTTTAGTGGAAATTTAGAAAACAGTAGTGTAAAGTCAAAATTTGAATGTTAGTGAATAATTACTTAAAAATTCATCTTTAAATTAAAAATCTAAACAGGCGAATTCATGGTTTCTAAGTATGTGTAAAAACTTCTATAGACTCTCTGCTTTCATAATAATTTAAAAAAAGAAAGTACTTAATAGGGCTACTTTGGCTTAAATCGGCCATCAAAGACAGCAAGGTGAAAATTTCATAAAACTCGACTTGTGAATAATTTTTTTTTAAAATTCCAATTATTTATTAATAAACCAAAAATGATTGTAGAAAAGCTAAAAATTTATTATTTGAAGGTCAAAAATAACTGTTCCTGCTGCCATCTTTAATAACCTTTGAAGGTTTATTATAACTTAATAAATGAAACAAAACATTATTTTCAAAGTATTTATTATTCGATCGCTTAAAGAAAGTTTTCAAAATGACGACCTTCGTGCTCAATACATATTCTACATCGTCTAAAAAAGTTTTCTTTTAAATTTATAAATGCAATTCTGTTGTTTTTTATTGTTTCTTCCGCTTGTCTTAATTTTGTTCTTAACACTGTGACGTTTGTAATGTCCTTGGCGTATACTAATTCCTTGTAGTATCCCCAGACGAAAAAATCTATAGGGTTCAAGTCGGGGGACCGTGGCGGCCACGCAATGGGCCCTCCACGACCGATCCATCTGCCTGGAAATGTTTCAGACAAATGTTGTCTAACATTTCTAGCAAAATGGCATGGAGCGCCGTCGTTTTGAAAAATCATATTTCTCTGCGTTAATAGGTCTACATCTTCTAATAAGACGCCGAGATCACGTCGTAGAAATTGCAAGTAGGCCTCGCTGTTCAGTCGGTCCGGTAGTTCGAACGGACCAATCAGCTGTCCGTTTAGGATGCCTGACCACAAATTGATACTAAATTGTTCTTGGAAATTAGATTCCCTTGTGATGTGTGGATTTTCAATACTCCACGAATGGTAGTTATGAGCATTAAACACCCCACATCGCTTAAAATGTGATTCATCAGTCCATAGAATATTTTTAAAGAAATTTTCGTTTTCAGCTTGTCTCCGTAACATTTCCTGACAAAATGCCACCCTTCTCCGGTAGTCTGCTGAACTTTCTGGATGTGATATGGGTCAAAACGCTCTTGATGAAGTATTCGATGTGCTTGTGATTTCGGAATTCCGATTCGACGTTCTATTGTTCTTACACTAACTGATGGATCTCTCACCACTTCTTCGACCACTGATTGGACAGTATCTGGGTCACTCATTTCAGATGGGCGCCCCGATCTTCTACCTGGTAGGCGTCCTTCCATGTAAGAGTTATGTACTCTTAAAATCATGCGATGATCAGGCCAAGTTTCAGGCTGAGGTCCACCTCCATTTTGTACTTGCTGCCGGAACAACCTGGCTGCTTCAGAAGCATTTCCTCTTGCATATCCATAAAAGTAATGCATAAGAGCATATTCTTGCGATGAAAAAGACATCACAAAATGAAGAGCTTGAAAAGTCCGTTAGGAATGCCAAATTTGTCAAAATCCCGTATTCACACAAAACCAAATCGTAATCGCACTCAAGGTCCGTAAAGAAAGCAAAGTTCGTCAAATAATCACAAATGAGCGTATCGTACGTAAGGCGCAAACAAAAGCAGGCAAACGACTGGCGCCAGAATACAATAGGCGCTCGGACTACACCCCCCGCCTCATCCCCTTGTCACAAAGAATAGCATTCCTCAGTTATAGTTATCCATTTCGCCAATGAGAGTGAGAGAGATAGCAATAATGCGGTCTCTTTCATATCCTCTCACTCGGGCAATTTTTTAGCAGGTAAGTACTGCGTTACATCCAACACTACAACCGATGTGATCCGCGAGAAAAATATTTAAATATGGGTTTCATGTAGTTAATTTTTGCTAAATTGTAATTAATCTGAACCTTAGAAATTATAAAAAGACCAGATATTTTTTTTATCATCTGATAGGAATTTGGTAAATTTTATGAAATTTTCACCTCGCTGTCTTTGATGGCCGATTTAAGCCAAAGTAGCCCTATTAAGTACTTTTTTTTAAATGATTATGAAAGCAGAGAGTCTAGAGAAGTTTTTACACATACTTAGAAACCATGAATTCGCCTGTTTAGATTTTTAATTTAAAGATGAATTTTTAAGTAATTATTCACTAACATTCAAATTTTGACTTTACACTACTGTTTTCTAAATTTCCACTAAAGTTACGAAGCTGATTATTTTAGACATAAAAAGAAGCACCAAAGATAATTCAGTGGCAAAAAGAAAAACATTAAAATATGTTCTACTTTTTTTTATTTAAAATTTTTAAGTTCTTTGGATCAAAATTTTCAAAAAGTCAGAAAAAAAATTATTACTCGAAAACTACGAATAATCGCGGAACATACATGGGGGTGATTCGGGTACTGCAAGAGGTGCTCTAACTCTAGACTTACGCTTGACACTATTTTTTGGGACACCCGGTATAAATAGGTTAAAAGCCTTTCTTTACCGTGGTCCCATTGATAGGTACCATTAGTGGACTACAGTCACAATTTTTGAACGTTTCAAAGAGATTAAAATAATTAAGTACTCCCAAAACGATAAGTGTCACCATAAATTAAAATTGTTGTGTTGTCTGGCTATTTAAGCCGTCCGTTAATAACCCCGTCAAGAGCCATAAACTTGTCCCCTGCACCGTAAACTTTCATAAATTCATTTTACGTTCGAAGTCAGTGGACATAAGGGGGCTATTATAGAATTTTATTGAGTTTGAAAGTACGTTTGTAATTTCTTATGAAAGAGGGTTATCGGATCTTTGCTATTATGTGCTTTAGATAATCGTTTCGTATTATTATTCGTTTGATTCGAGAGTTCGAAAATTCAATTTGAGTACATTGAATTTGCAAAAGGTAAAATTAGCTTCTTCTATTGAATAATGTGTAAAAAATTAATGACTTTTTAGAGGTAGGTATAATTTATTGTGTTGTACAAGATTGTGCATCGAAGAAGAGATCTATTAAGGCTACCCAATAGGTTTTAAATTTGCCCGAGGCAGTAGGTAATATAACAATAAAAAAGCTTGAAGACGGAGGACGAAGTACGGATTGCAGATAAATGCACCTAAAACAAAATATCTAGCTAGCAATATAACCATAACGCCTATACTATGCCAACGGTTCCTAAGAAGAACATCAAGGCAGGCATTAATGAATTTGAGGGCGTTGAGAAAAGATGGACGAAGATAGTTATAGGCAAAGTTTATTTCCGGTAATAAGTGCTTCTACGCGTGCAATAAAATCATAGGCTCGAAACTGCTTAGCGTGGAAAATTTAACTGATCAAATTCTACAAATCTCAAAGACTGAGGTAGGCCGGACTCTTGTAAAGAATGTCGGAAACCAGAGCACTGAAAATCATTACCTACCGAGTGGACAGACAGCAGAAGAGACTAAGTTCACTATATAGAAGAGTACCTAAGAATGATGGGCAAGTTTATTAATTGGGAGAAGATTGCCAAGGACCGCGACAAGTGAAAAAATGTGGAGGCCAAACCTTACAAAGGGTTGTAGCGCCACTGAAAGAAGAAGTATGTAATAAAAGTACTGTTTGAAGAGGGATTTCAAATATCACACGTCAAATCAGTAAATTTTTATACAGCCTACATTTTTCTTATTAGAATAATTTTACTCTCGAGTAATAAGGTAAGAAATTATCAGTCTTGCGATAGTGACTCTATCAGGGCCAAGCTATGTCTAAAACGTAGTTAAACGATTTTTATTTTACGTAATAGCGCCACTGATGATGCGCGATGTAAATTACTCTATAACGAAATGAATGTGATAACGAAATGAAACTGAATCTCGATAACGAAAAAAGAAGTCGACTTCAAAAAGATCCATATGGTCAAAGTTACAAGAATATATAAGTATACTCTACTAATTCAAATTCAATTCATACTACATAGTATTCTCTTAATTATAGATCAATAAAGTGGCGTATTTATATTTTTGTAACTTTAACCATACTTATCCATCTTTTTGTAGTTAACTGTACATAGGCGAGCTTATCTCTGCCTTATCCTCCTCTCAAGCCATCAAAATGGTTTCAGTTACTATCGCGTCGGTTACGGCCCGGACGAGCCGGATGCTATTCATTTTTTTAAGGTTCCATGCCCCAGGTCGAGGTCACAGCATGTGTGCATGTCAAGGAGACGTACCAATCAACTGAGCGACGAGATTCCCCGCGCTTGTCTCACGTTGGCACCGGCGGGTTTATCACGATCGTAAATCATGGGTTTGCGGGCTCCCCTGTGTTCAACTGTCAAAAAAACCGGGTTACAATTTGAGTCAGATATTGTAATCACGTATACAATTTCAGACATAAATATATTGTGGTTCCATTCCAATAAAATATATATTTGGATTTAATCAGATGGCCTATGATGGATCTTGCGTCGTATGATATGGTACAAATTTTGAGATAAAGAAGTCATGAAATGCTTTATTTGTTATGACTGATCTCCCCAGTGATATTATCACTATGGCAGAAACCCTTAAGATCTCCGATAGTGTTGGTATCCTCGGTGTTGAGATCACGAGATTTCGAGCTTTATATATTATAGATACATAAAACGCTGTATGTAAATCTCGACGACACGGTTAGCGCAAAGGTCGAGCGATCGCCTACTGCGCAACGGGTCGCGGGTTCGATTCCCGTACGGGACAAATATTATGTATGGCCTACAGAAATTTGTTTCAGTCTGGGCGCATGTGCATTTGATATTATATGTTTGTATATTATATGTTTTGCTAAAATAATAATATCTTGAGGTAACAATTTTGGTGTGCAATCAGTATTTTTGATTAGCATTGGGATTTTTTTTTTGAATACAAAACAATTCTTTGATTGGCAGTTAAATACTATCCATTTATAAATAGAATGGAATAACTTTATGGTACTTATAACTAGCCTGCCTTTGTTTATATGTTAAAACAGAGAGAGTAATTATGTTATCATGTTTGAATTTCGTCAAATTTCGTGATGATTCGAGGCCTTACTTTAAAACAAAGGTCAAACTTTGCGAAAAGGTAAACACCAAATACATACATTACGGAAAAAACATTATTTTAAAGTTACAACTTAAAATCTCCAAAATCCGCATAAGGCAACCTTACCATTTATTATTGAGAAAACATTATACTATTTTATTCCACTCAAACGTTTACTCACGAATAAGTTAAGCACGCAAACTTGTGTACCTGAAATCAGAAAGCATTATCATTAATAATCATGACTTATACAGAAATATAATGGTTAATTTTATCGTGTGTATTTTTAGATGAACGTGCTTATCCAATTGAATTATATTTTTTCCCGAATAGATAGAATAGACTTTCAGCATTATACTATTATTTTATACAACAAAGTTGGCATACTGTTACCACTTACTATCAGTTGGGCAGTAAACATACTGCCCAACTGATAGTAAGTGGACAGTCACCATAACAGTCACCTGATAGTAAGTGGCAACAGTCACCTGATAGTAAGTGGTAACAGTACCTGGTACATATATGTGATTCTCGTTAGATTCGCAGCAAATCTGCAAGCCTCACAAGAACCACGGTGTACGTTGCCAACTTGTGACATAAGGATGTAAAGTCAGCAATGCAAGCACTGCTGCTATGCGGCAAAAATAGGTTAGACAGGGGCACCCAAGCAGGCGACCCTGGTACAGAGTCTCCCTCCGGTAAAAGTACAGTTCGTTCCGCTTTAAGATGTGTGCTTTTAGAAGCTTTAACAAAAATTCATAATAGTTGTAAATTTTCTCCGTTTGAATAAGAACTTTACCACTTGAATAAGTTCCGGTTCAAGATGTGCGTTTTTGGAAGCTTTGATAAGATTTCAGTTAGGTTGCAAGTTTCCCCGTTTTGATAGGAACTTTTAGCATTTACTATAAGAATAAATTCCAGCTCGAGATGTGTGCTTTCGGAATTCTTAAAAAATCATATTGGTTGTATTTTTCTACAGATACATCATCGACGCATATCTTCAGTTTTGAAGTAGGTACATAGTTCAGATGTATTATGTATCCTGTCAGCCGCCAACCGATCTCATGAGACCGGTGTGGCTTTACGCTATGTAATAATTGAAAAATACCCTCACGAAAGGAAATTTATAAATTAATACATTACTTTTTACAGAATGAAAAATATGCTTTGGTTGTGAAATATATATCTCTTGTTGTAAAAAAAATTGAGGGTATTTTTAAAAATGTTTCATAGCGTGACGTCACACCGGTCGCATGCAACCGCCAGGAAGGTGAGAGGCTATAAACAATTGACAATGAGGTCACCACTGTACAAGTAGTTTTACAGGCAGGCAAAGAGCCTACCTACTACAAAACAAAACATTTATGCATACTTAGTTTATAGCAGCATGAAAATTGTCGCATCCTATCTTGTACAGTATAAATGACCCCCATCCATCTCGACCCAAAAACAATTTATTGATACGCGCCGTGATTATAGGTGGCGGTGTTCCTTTGACTACTCTAAAAAAAAAGTAATAACGCGCTCCCAACTGTGAAATGGTGGATCAGAACGTGAGAGATGAGCATAATGGCATCGAAATGAGATATGGCATCCATAGAGACAATGACATATTACCCACTTAAGGGTGTGGAGCAAGAGAGGCCGGTGATAAATTTGATGACAAATAAGACGCGAAAGGTAATGAGTTTGATCCGACACGGAAAGATGTGACTGTTGGAGATTATGACAGGAAATATGGAGGAAGTGATGGCACTGATTTGGTGTTGCAACATTATTCGCGGGCGTGTGTGATTAAACTTCTTTGTCCTATAGCGGGCGACAGAATCAGAAAAGAAAACGTGAAATTAATTTTAAAAAAATTCCACCATTCAACATACTTAAATTTTTAATCTAAACGTCATTAAAGTAAAATATTACAGATTTTAAAGTAAAAAATGCTTAATGGCGTTTCAAAAATAGATTTTTCCTCAAAGTAAATGGTGCTGTGAAAATTACTAACGATTTATTAACGTTTTGCTAGCCAAACTGAGTATTGATTTAGAACGCAATATTCTGTTTGTTTTGTCTAATGTGTTTCAAATTGATTTTTTCTTGAAAATATTATTGTCGCAATAATACATGTGCTTCAAACACCAAGTGTTACATTTGTTAACAATTGTCAGTCTAATTTCCAGTCTCAGATCCTGATTCTAAAATGTGGAAGGCATTAATCATAATATCGTAACAGTATATTAAATTCTGCATTCGCATGTTCGGCAAACTTCGTAGATTCGGTAACGTCAAGGTCAACAACAACATCAATAAATCATTCCGGTTGCGTTATTCACGCACGATATAGACAAAAATATTGTATTGCCCGAGCGTGCTTTGAAACGAAAGTTGAGCAATTGGACCCATCATAAAATAAGTTGGGATCATTCGTGGCTGCGCCGAGTTACGACTTGAAAGGATTTTTATAACGGTTACTACATTGTAAGCTTGGAAGTTTTCACTTTTCTACATAAGTAGGTATAGTAAAAAGTAACGATTGGCGCTTATGGGCCGTGACTGCGTGATTGTGACACTTAAAATAAGATTTGGACCTTTTCAGTCCAAAATCCATTTTTCTTTTTCGGCCTCAATAAATACCACACTTAATATATTGACAAAAAAAAACAGAACTTAATCTAACTTCGAATATAATGAATGAATGAATACATAATTCGTTACAAAAAGAACAACTTTAATAGCAAGAAAATAAAAGAGACATAAACACAAATGGCGGTATTATTGCTAAAATAGCAACTTCTGCCTGGCAACCATAGAAAAATATGGAATGTATATAATAGCGCGGATATACCAGCTTATTATTAAAATACCCTTATATTATATTAATTATCCTTGGAGTGCTGCGACCCTATGTAAAATCATGTAATATAATAGCATACGCCAATGTCGCTGGCGCTATGGACTCGGCACTTGCCTTTCAATCGGGAGGTCCGGGTTCGAGACCGCCATGTGTTTTTCGTTGATCGAATTTCATAATTATGTACAATAAGCTCCTTATCAAGCTATACTGATTGACCTTTGGACCATTCTTATAATACTCATAATAGTGGCGGTTTTCGCAGTGTAAATGTATAGCTTGAATGGGAGCTTACTGTACATTTGTCTGACGCTCCTACGATGAAGGAAAACATCAAGTGAAGGAAAACAACAGGCAACCTGCATACATCTGTGAAGAAATTCAATGGTTAATGTGAAGTCGACCAATCCGCACTGGGCCAGCGTGGTTGACTAAGGCCTAATCACCCTAACATAGGGTAGGCTCGAGCTCCTCGGTGGGGACGTATATGAGCTGTGATGATGACGATGATGCCGATTCGGACTGACTCAGATGAGAGCTTATATACTAGCGTTGAATTGTGCAGGAGGGAGCGGGAAAATGATCCAAATGCCGCTCATCCGACGCACACGGATGGGCGGTACAAGGCGGGTTTTTGCAGGGTTACCTATTGAAACGCATAACGTTTTTCGTCATAAACTAAAAATGTATAATGTTAAAAACCATAATCGTCACTTGCCATCATAAGTCTTTAATCATAACTTCATAACGCATACTATTTTAAAGCCGAAATAACCATGAAAAGGCATAATTTGAATAAGCATAAGTAACAAAAGGAATTATTTATGTTTGCCATAAAATTTTAAAGGCATAACATTCAAAAGACATTCATTAGGAAAGCATAACAGACAAAATCCATAAATCCATAACGAACTCATTCACCATAATTTCAAAAAGCAAACACTTGCTATGCATAACAGATTAAAGGACATTGGCGAAAATGGCTCCAGACACGGACAAACAAATGCGTCATGTCATAATTTTTTACATATTTTTTGACGTCGTTAGCAATTATCCTTATTAAACGGACAAGCTGTAGTTTGAAACGATAAATTAAAAGCTTTTAACTACTGTATACTTCGACTGACATCTACACTAGCCGCCATGAAAACAGCTAGAGATGTTCTAAGTACTCGTATTTAAATCAATCGATTTTTCAATTGTAATATAATTTCGTTCTTATTTTATCAAATTATGTCATATTAATGTGATAATGTGTATGTATTTGTTATTAAAATACATGTTGGATATATCACAATATATAATAAAGCATAATAATAGTTGGTGTTTCAATATTGACCAAAATCGATTTTCGATTTTGTAGTTCAATTAACCGTATCGATTCTACAGAATCGGAAGTGAGTGACATCTCTAACTAATTGTTTTTTTTACTCACTCGCTTACTTGCTCTCGTGTTTATGTAGTGCGTTTTTAATTTTTTCTATTTTTGGATTGCTTATAAATACTTGGCTATTCTTACGGACTCTGATTTCTTTTGATAACATACGTACCCCGGCTTTGATTTATGGACTTTGTGATCTGCTCGTGTGACCTCAATACGAAATGGAAGGTGTTTGTGTTAATTGTGATTCTGCTGGTGGTTCCATGCTCATTGGGAAATGAGCAGATTCTTCGCTGTATACAAGGAAGGCGCCCCATCTGGTAAGCCTATTTAGCTTTTTTCCAAATGTTTTGTTTAATGTGCATTTCCTAAATATTTTTTATTCTTCATGAAGCTTCAAACTCATGATCAAAGCAACGTATTCAAATAATATAGTCTCAAATGATATAGTTATTTAGAGCAAATGTAACATAGTTTACTTTACGATTCTAACCTCAAAATGTAATACATTTTGTGTGATATTACGATGCCTACGCTTGCCCGTGCTTCAACAAATGACTGAAGTGTATGTATGAAGGATTCCCAACAAAATTAGCATTTTTCCTTTGCTCTCCGTTTCTGGGGCATACAATGTATGGAGACGGAACAATGTCCTTTATCTTCTTATGTTTCAATTATGTATTATTGTTTTTTTTTTTGTTTTTGAACCTTATTTATTAAGAAATAGTTTACTAATTAAAAAAGCTCTAATTTACGTTTGTGTAAAGAAATCACGTGGTAATATTAATATATTATATCATTTTGCAGACATGCAGAATGCACGCAGGCACGCAAGCTGCCATACAAGCAGGCATGCAGCATGCAAGGCTTCTGCCATAGCTCCGGCACTGCGGGATTCTGGCGGTCCCACGCATGCTAATCGTCGCAGATGGCTTTCGCTCATCACCGCAGCCTCGGCTGGTCCTCAGCAAGCGGGCCGCCTCACCCCTCCGTGCCTTCGTGGTTCGGTAGTTGACAGAGTCAGTTTTAAATAGCACTAGTTTTTTTTAAGTGTTTTAATAATTAGTAATCCTCGTATGGAGAAAAATACATTCCAGATTATGTCAAAGGAGATTTATGGATATCTAATAGGTTGGGGAAAAAGTTTCTTCGCATTTTTTAAGAAAATTCAAAACATTTTTTAATATACTTTATTTACATTTAACTAAAGTATGTAGGTACCATTTTGTTCGATAACTTTTTGCCATCTTGTAGGTAGGGACATGATCCCATTGCTATAGAAATTTTGGGACTTCTGGTCAAAATACTGCGACAAGTGGTTTTGGCAGTCCTCTCGTGATGTTAACCTGACACTGCCTAAAGAATTTTGAAGAGACCGAAACAGGTGGAAATCTGAAGGTGCAAGGTCAGGACTATACGGCGGATGCATTAACACCTCCCAGCCAAACTTTCTTAATTTTTGCTGAGTGGCTAAAGATGTGTGAGGTCTAGCGTTATCATGATGAAAAACCACACCCCTTCTGTTGATTAATTCCGGCCGCTTTCTCTCAACTTCTTGCTTTAATCTCATCAGTTGTTCGCAGTAGAGTTCAGTTTCATTCAAAAATGGTTCGGTTTCATTACGTCGTAATAAAGAATCACAAATGACTACACGGTTCATTAGGTTTCTTTCAGTGAGCTCGTGAGGTACCCAAATGTCGAGCTTTTTTGTGTACCCAGTTTTTTTCAAATGCGCCAAAACTGTTTTGTGGTCAATTCCCAGTTCTTCAGCTACGTCGTAACTACTGACATGCCGATCTTGCTCCACTTTTTCAAAAATGGCATCCATTTTATCTGTAATAGGGCGACCAGAGCGACGTGCATCTTTGACATCAAAATTTCCGGATTGAAAACGCTTAAACCAAATTTGTGCTACTCTCACAGACACTGCACTAGGTCCATAAACATCGCAAATTTTTTTCGCGGCTTGCGTTGCATTTTTACCTTTTTTGTAGTAAAATTTTAAAATGTATCGAATTTCTTCATTAGATTCACTCATCTTGGCGGTACGAAAAACAAATGAAAATCACACATTTTCCTAATTTGAATTTGGAATTATGTTCTTTAAAATTTAAACTTTCAATGATACCAAAACCAGCCAGATACAAATAGTATAGCCAAAGAGATTTTATTACAAGTTTATACATACTATAATGCGAAAAGACTTTTTCCCCAACCTAATATTTACAATTATCATTCTTTATAAAACTATGTCTTTAGTGAGTTATGCATATTAAGAGTTTAAAATGCGTTGTAAAATTATGTGTTTCAAAGTATGCTTAATAAAATTATGCCAAATCAAATTTTGAACAGATTTTTTTTTATTAAAAACCTCCTTCATATATTTGGAGGTTGCAGAAGTAAAACAAATAGCACTGTGCGGAAAAGAATAACTTTCCGCACGCTAAACACACATGGAACAGTCTACCTACTTTTTGAGCAAATGTTTTAAAAACCGACTTCAAAATCACTAAAAGTCATAAATAATATAAGAATACATACAACATCACAGTTTTATATTGAAGTTGGTGCCAAATTTTACTAAGTAACTACCTACATTGTTTTTATATTTATAAACAATTTCCTGGTGATCATTGCTTGGCAGTGACTTCAATATAAAACTGTGATGTTCTGTGTAGTCTTTTATAATGTCGATTTGAAGTAGGTTTTAGTAAATTTAATACATGAGTGAGAGAATCTGAGCAAAGGCACACACCAGAATAACTTAAAATAAAATGTCTTTCGCTCTAAAAAAAATTTAAAGAATTATTTCCGAGCTCCCAATCTATCAGAAACCTTCCATCATCAGCTCAGTAATATGACATGATGACTACCAGACGCAAATATCTAAATATTTTAAGAATAAACATGAAACACGTTGGACATGCCTATGAAAAAGGGTTTACCTCGATTTGCCTGGGATTACATCAGATCATGACACGGTGACATGGAACCACCGCGGGAGTGTCCTATTTCGATCACAAAAATAATTTTGAAAATCGGCCCACAAATGGCGGAGTAATCGGTGAACATACATAAAAAATCGAACATAAAACTTTCTCTTTTTTCGATGTTGGTTAGAAATGATTCCCAGGTTATTTTAAGCATTTTCTTTCAATAATACAACATTTGGTGAATACGGAGACTAACTTTGCCAAACTATAAAACATGACCATGAAACATTTCAACTGTTCTAGACTTTGGTCCGAACTATAAACTTCTTTGGGTGAAAAATTGGTGTAATAGAAAAAATAAATACTCAACATTTGTCGAATTCGGGGACTAACTTCGTGAAACTATAACACATGACCAATACTATTTTCAGTCAAAGTCCAACCCTCCGACATTGTTTATTAAATACTAATATCAAAGCCGATACGCCGAAAGAGCCAAACAATATAAAAGAGCGTGAATTATATCGCCCCCTGTCGAACAAAGGCCTTTTTCACGGACTCCTGAATTACTTATAACTTCATAATTGGCTAAAGGTTCTTTGTATTTTTTTTCTTCAAAAATGAACTGTAACTTGCTGTATTCGCTCGCTTCCTAGACATTATTTTTTGAGTGCTCCCATTGTTTTATTGTAGTAAGTTATATCTTATTGTAAGTGGTTTTAAAACACCTTACGTAACGCAAAAACATCGCAGCTTGTGTTTATGATGTGGTTACGATAACATGCACGTTACTGATCAACGGAAGAGGCTAGAACAATAGCCATCTCGTATTATTATGCCAACGTAGTGGTTAAGGGGCCGAATTCCCCCTTCTTGGGGGAGGCATATCTAGTGGTCGTTTTAGCTGATACGATTAGTTGTTATTTGCAAAAGCTGTCTAGGATTTAAGAAAACATAAATGGGTTACATGAACAAGAATATATGGGAAGAATGTCAGTGCTGATATGGCATATGCTACAGAGATGAATGGAAGAAAACTGAATTTGAATTTACCGTGCATTTATATCTACGAAGCTGCTAAATTTTCTAAGGATAATACTCATCTCTATGAAATATATTTAGGACTTAGAAGACAGGGATTGTGGTTTATTATCATCCACTATTTATAATAAGCTATACCGTCGTACGTCAGATACATGAAAAGTACACCTGAATTCGGACATGATCAATTGAAGATTTTTTAGATAGATAATGATAGATAATATTGGCATACTTATAGTACGAGTATTTACGACATTCGACCTGATGTAATTTTAATTTATATTAATTCAATTTCTTAACTTGACATTCTTTTAATCTATCATTATATTGTATTATTTACCTCTTTAACTTAGTTCACAGAATATTAAATTAACAATCTAAATAAATAGCTTTCCGACTATTTTAAGACTATTTTGTACTCATGTGCCAATGAGGTGAAACATGGCTGAACTTATAATTTTAAATTCAACATCAATGTGTCTATGTTTACCTACGAATCAATAAATGAGTATGAAATATGAAAACGTGTTGCGCCGACCCCACAAATAATGGGGTGAGGGCAGGGTGATAATGTCTGCAACTTACTCTATTTATTTAAAGAAACAACCAACGATGTCAGTATTAAAGACGCCGTTGACCTGAATTATCTTTTTGTTTACAAGCAACACAATAGTGCAAACAGACATGAATTGATCGAGAGAACACCAACTCCATTTGTACCTAAGAAAACCAAGCGTGTTAATTTTTCCTTGCCGAGAGTGAGACGTCAAAAGAACGCTTAAAATGTTAAAGTTAATATATAATATTTAGGTCTCTTTTATATTTTAAGTTTTGCAGATCGATATTGCACAATCATATCTAAATTCATATATACCGATAAAAGATGATGGCGCCTAAAGTAGACGCCACCACGTCGGCGATTCGCCGATCAATGTTTTGTTTGATTGCTGATGTCGACAATACAATCTAATGAAGTACAATATTTACCTTGAATCCGGTCCGGTCTGTAGCCGGTGGACTTCCTGAGCTAGCTCGAAGGAAGTCGCGGCTCCTGAAGGGCTGCTGTCAATCCACCGAACCCCGACCGGAATACATAGGCCTATTAGGCCACCAACACTCCCGAACTCAATTAACGGACACAATTATTTGGTGCGCCGCGCAAAACACAATCAATTATATATTTCTCGAAAACGCGCCGCCCGCTAACTTCTCTCAATGTCATTACGTATTCGACTCGACTGACATGTCACATGCGGCCGGCCGCCACAGGCTCTCACATGCACAGACTATATGCAGTGTTGCCACTCGCTCTTCCTCGAGCGTAAACAATCTGTGTTACCGCAACAAGGAAAGCTATCACTCTAATGATTATGACGCTATACCTATGCAAAAACACCATATTCTTGCGCTTGAAAACCGCCGTGTTATTGCTGACATTCTATTTTTATTTAAAACTCCCTCAAACCGGTAAGACTGCCCAGAATTGTCATCGCTGCTGACCTTAAGTGTCCCTTCCAAGGTCCGCGACATAGGCCAATACTTCACATTTCTTCTGCACTTGACCAACCGTCTGCCTCAGTGGGGAGCGACGTGAGGATCATCACCCCTCCCCTGTACTACTTTACTACTTCCTTTTAGGAGGAAAAACACTGACGGTATCATTATAGGTTTATAGGTCTTTTACATAACAAAACAAAAATTTATTTAAGTCATGTTATTATGCTTGTCAATTTGACTTCCCATTGAAATTTAATTCTGTAGACATCTAATGTCTACAAATATTGTTCAAATGTCGACTCTTGAGGATTATGCTTATGTTATTATGTAGGTAGCATCGTTGCATATTAATAATACCGGAGCCAAAAAGTTCAATAACTATGTAACTTTTGAAAGTATTAATAAATTACAAAGCGCCATAGATGCTATCTACTATTTACTTTTAAACTTAGGTCTAGAAATTTCGGTATCCAAAAGTAAAATATGTATTTTCAGCAAGAGTTTCAGAAAAGAAGACGTTAGACTCCATATAAATAATTATAATTTAGAATTAGTAGATAATTTCAAATACTTAGGTTTGTGGTTGGATCGAGGACTTAGGTGGTCCAAACACATAAACGAAATAACACAAAAAGCTACGAAGTACCTAAATATTTTTAAAGTCCTAACAGGACCAAAATGGGGCATACACCCGAAACATCTCAGGCGGTTATATATATCTATTATACGTAGCAGAATAGACTACAGTTGTTTTCTCTATGACAATAGTTGCAAAACTCACTTAAATAAATTAGATAAATTACAAAACCAAGCTTTGCGGTTAATAGGTGGTTATATAAAAAGTACGCCCATTCATGTGATGGAACATGAATTGAAGATCCAACCATTACATGTGCGTCGATATTACCTTGCTGGAAAGTTTTACTTGAGAAGTAAATCTTTTACAGATAATTATTTGATGAATTATTTAAATGAACTCAGTGAGCTGTGTAAAAACTTTTATTGGAGGAAAAAGAAGAAACCTCTTTTAGTAAGTTTGCACGAAATACTAAGTGATGTGGATGTACACAATAGTCAGTTACTAGAAATGTTTTCCATGGACACTTGGGTCAGCAATGTGGATTTGTCAGTTGTAATTAAAAGTCATTTAGATGCAATAAATAGTGCTAAGCGTGTTTATAATGTAACAAAACTAAGGAAACATTGTGATGAGTTGATAAATAATGAATACAAACATTCGTACAAGATATTTACAGATGGATCGAAAAATGAAGGCAGGGTAGGAGCTGCTTTTTTCGATCCACAGTTAAGAGTTTCGAAAAAACTTAAAATAGCTGCAAATGTGTCTATAATGACAGCCGAACTGATAGCAATTGATGAAGCTATGACATATATATTAACATTAGAAAAATGTACCAGTAAGTTTGTAATTCTTACAGATTCGAAAAGTGCACTCCAACATCTGGCTCGATGCACCTCGAATTTTCGAGGCGCACCGATAGCCTACGAAATTATCAAGAGAACACTAAATCTCCGGAAGGCAAATATAAGCATTGTGTTACAGTGGATACCTGCTCATATCGGAATACATGGTAACGAAGTAGTAGATCAGTTAGCGAAGGAAGCAATAGATGATGGCATTCCCTTTAAGCATTTACCAACGTTCACGGAGCGACTATATATAATCAACAAACAATCTAATGACATTTGGAAGGTATACTTTGATGAAAGGTCCTTGCATAAAGGAATATGGTATAAAACCATCCAACCTACCTTTTCAAGACAGTCATGGATAGATGAAGCCGATATGAGCAGGTATGACATTACTACGGCGCTTAGGCTTCGATCGGGGCATATTCCATTGAATAGTTTCGGGTTTTTAATGAAAAAAATACAGTCACCCAATTGCACTGAATGCGATCAATTAGAAGATGCGTGCCACATATTAATGGAGTGTGTACGGATCGAGGCCGAAAGACACCAATACTTGAATAGATATAATATAAATTGCTATAATGTAGGTTGGTATAATAGTATTCTTGCCTTTCCTCTAGCAGTACAAGCCAAGATGCTATACAAACTAGTGGAAAAATGTATTAAACGTAGGTAGATAAGTGTGTGTAACTATGGGGGTGACATGGTCACAATGTGACAAAACCCTTTTAAAATAAAAGAAAAAAAAAAAAAAAAAAAACTATGTAACTTTGTTTTGTTTTATCGTTCATAATGATAAAACACGCTAATATATATTTTGTGTTCAGAGGAAGATCAAAACACACCTGTGTGTTTCATAGTAAACGAAAAACTGTAATTTCTGCCAATTTCTATGGGGAAAAGGCGTAAGTTTTAACATAATCTAGAGTTCCCTTAATGAAGTGTCACTGAAGGTTCATCATTGACTGCATAATTAAATTACCTTTGGCAGAATTATTCAACGATCCGTTAATGTAGCGGCGATCCGTTAAAATTACACTGAACATATCGTTTGGATCGCCGCTTAATTTCGGTTCGCGCATTCAATATTTCAGATAGGCTCGAGATCGTATCTGGGGTGTTACGCCAAATGTATACATCCAACGGTTAGTGATTTCATGGCTAATTAAGTTGAATCATGATTACTGGTACTTGAAACGAGTTTCACACTTTTCATTTTTGTGACTTGGCACATTATTTAAAAATGCAAAATTAATTGAAAAATGAATTGAAATTTCGACGCAGGCAGGATTCGATCTAGCGTCCTCAACATACCGTGTTAACTTCTTGACTAAATTGATTCGAAATTACAGTAAGAAAAATCTACTTTGACTTGACAAAGTACAAAAGAGATCAATAAAGAAGTTCCGCTCTCCTGTTTAAAGGAATATTTATAATGAGACTTTATATAAGATGAAGTCAACGTGATTACGACGGTAAATAAAAGTTAGGCAATTTAAGTTAATAGTTGTAGGTTATTAGAAATCATAAAAAGAAGTTTTTCAAGCAAATTGAATTACAAAAATTAGATATAAAATAATACATCTCAACAGAGGTCTCTGTACCAGGGTCGTGTGCCTGCCGCAAAGCAGCAGTGCTTCATTGCTGTGTTCCGGTTCGACGGGTAAGATATGGCACTGAAATTACTGGGTACCGTGACTTTACATCTTAAGTCACAAGTTGGCAACGTAGACGTTCTTGTGGGGGTTGCAGTTTTGCTGCGAATCTCACAGGAACCACATGTATTATAGGTGACTCTTACCACTTACCATCAGGTGGGCAGTTTGCTTGTTTGCCAACTTAATTGCAATAAAAAAAAACATTAACACACTCCTTATAAAGTGTTTCCCTGTCCATAAAGGTAAGAGCGGCAAAGTTGCAGTATCTGCTAGCGATACATATCGTGTGAACATTAGGAGCCAAGAAAAACACTCTTAATTAGCACCAAATAGTCAGATGGGGCGCGAGTCGTTTTGGTGGAAAATTGAAGCAAAACATGGCCTTTTTAGCCGCGGTCTTTAACGAGGTGGAAGTACTTCCCCACAATAAACTCTGTCGCCTATCCGCGTTGAAAACATAATTCTGTTAAATTATAACAAATGAAAACACACAGGCAGAACGACAAAGAGAAAGACAGGGCGTCAGCTACACATTGAGCCGCTAATCGAAATTGTGAAATTCGCGGGCCGCCCGTAAATGATATCCTGAATCTTGCAAGGGCCAAACTAATAATTTTCAATGACGTTTTCGTCAATGCGATGTGTATTGAGGCCGATGTCAAGAGGTTAGGGTCGTTAAGGGTAGCGATCGGTATCTGCGGTTATCGGTGTAAACTTGCCACCAGGAAACATTCCCGTTTCCGCGTAGAGGCCATTAAGTCTGGGGCACACTGTACCTCAGTAATTATATGAAATTGTGCAAAACAGTTTATGACCGTAATTTTTTTACACACAGTAGGGTAGTTCTTGGCTTTCGTTTAACCTGCTGGTAAGGCCAAAGATGGAAACAAGCTTTATCTGGATTCCTGAGAAAGTGGAACTCTTACCATAAGAATAACTAATAATACGAGTATAGAAGCGAATCTCCTTTGTGGGTGCGCCAAATGCCGCTATTTGCATACCTACAGCGCCCTTCCCCCTGTAACGCCCCGCAGTAGTCTGCGGACACCGCTAGGGTCACCACATGGACGTATGGTTACCACTACAATATTTTTTTATATAGGTACCTCCATATTTTACATTAAATAAGAAACTGAGCATACACCGAGTCTTATTGATTTTGTACTTCAAGTGTAGCGAGCGAGCGACTATCTTTAGCAATAGTACGCATATTTTTAGTTTTTTTGATTCCGTAGTTATAAGAATCTGCCTATTTTTGATTAATTGAGCTTAATCCCTACACTTCGAGAACAAAATCATTAAAATGTTTCGAATTTCGATGTACAAAAATGGTTTGTAATTTAGGTATCGTACCTACGTTTATAGTCCAAGAGTTGAAGTTATGAATCTACTAATGGATAAAACCTAAGCTCACTTTTTACTATCAGACCAACATTTTCACTTGAAAAAAAATCTGTTGTTTCATAATTTTAATCAAGTATTGATTGTATTTAAATTTTATATGGAACAGTGACAAAGGTCGATAAAAATATATATAGCAGTACCAAAGTTTCTCATAATTCAAATTATTCCCGACTTGACAAAAAAAAATCCCATGCCTACTTACAGAGTTTTAAAATTGCACTACAATGACAGCTTTAGAAACTCGATACATTATATTGTATTAGCTTTGACATGTAATGAATATTACGAATAAAACTGTGTCTGTATCTAGGGTAGGTATAATAAAAATAATTTTAAAGTATTCAATCATTTTTATTTAAAAGGTTTCAATTCAACAGAAATATTTACAAATGTCTGATATTTATAAAAGATGGCGTTTTCGTAGATGATTTGAAGTTTCGGTTA
Organism: Schoenobius gigantellus; assembly: GCA_963935595.1. Classification (NCBI taxonomy): domain Eukaryota; kingdom Metazoa; phylum Arthropoda; class Insecta; order Lepidoptera; family Crambidae; genus Schoenobius; species Schoenobius gigantellus. Next base: position 29,420,359 of record OZ012554.1, read on the forward strand.
TTAAACTTCAGCGCGTAGTAAATGCTTTTTAATCAATAGGAAAACATTCACAAGGTACCTGAAACACACGGTGCGCGCCTTGACTGGCGATTCCGTTCAACGGAAATCAAACGGTAGGTAAATAACGTGGCCTTGAGCGCTCGACGGCCGGGAGTTTCGCTTCTATACTCGTATTATTAGTTATTCTTATGCTCTTACCTCTAATTGCCGCGGGATACAACAATGCTATTAGCATTGTGTTAACACCAATATCATATTATAACGTTAAATGTACGTCTTTACTATGGATTTATGTGTCAAGTGACTACGTACCTTTTATGATTATGCATTTAAAGTTACCACATGCGTTCTAGTTCTTTGCCGACTACTGAGTAAATATTTAAGCTGAAGCTTTAAAAGTCTATTGCTATGAGCAGACTCTCTACGTAACTGAGTCAGCAACGCGTAGCTGAGTTTAAAGTGGCGTTTTACTTGGAACAGAGAATTGCAATCGTGTAAGAGCTTGAATTAGGTACTCAATGGATCGTGTAATGTCTATTCAATGCCTTATGGGATACACAGACGACGTAGACGCGATCGCGGGAAGAAACTTGTACAAGTTAATTAAGCAAACATAAATGTTGTATTTTTTTCTGCACATTATTGCACATTCTCAGAAATTTGTGATCAGACTGATTAAATTCCATTTCCCAGTATACCCCGAGCCTATAAAAGTAGGTCAGATGGAGGTTCTTACAGTCAATGACTGGTCATTTCAGGCCGTCATAATTTGGGCAGAGATCGGCGCGGTCGGCATTTGATTGCCTTTATACCTAGATGCCCGTAGAGTCCTTGGTGAAACTTACAAGCCGGAAATTTATAGTTACGACACGTTTGATGCAAATCTCTACGATAACAGCTACACCATCATTGGGTTAGATAAGTTTGTGACACTGTATCCAATATTTTCCTAAGTGTCTGTTTGTCTAAATATAGCAGTACACAATTATCACAACAAGATGTTTAGCAATGACTCATTGTTTTGCTTAGCAAATATTTTTTTCCACAAAATTTCCTGTTAATTAGCAATCTGATGCCGAAAAATCCTATTTCCGAGGCCCCATCAATCATGCGCGGGTCTTGTAATTAAATCGCGAGGAGAACAGGACTCTTCACTTCCCTCTGATTCTGGATGTCTTATTACAGAATTGTTTGAGCTGAGTTGTTTAACGAACGGAAATAGAAAATGTAAGCTTCTGTCAATTTATCATATCTTTCTAATAGTACCTAATTATTTTTAAAGCAAAAATAAGAAATGTCAGAATGAATTCGTCACAATCGTTCCTATTATATTAAAGGTTTTCTATCCATATTTCTTAAAAATGTCGTTGAATTAAACATGCATTAGTGTCATACTGCAAAATAGAAAACAGATCTGCGTGATATTTTTACATTAAAACTTAAACATCTTTACTAAACAATTTTTTACAGAAACCTAATATAAGTACTTATTCAAATTAAGAGAACCCATGCCGTATGTAATGTCAACATTTTAATCCACATAAATATGTGCATACGTGCTTCCCATAATTACGTTAATTCATACGTTTTTTTACAACAGGGAAGCTCTTGGCCTTCATTTCACCTGTATAGTGACGTTAGAGCGATAATGGAAGTCTGCTTCACCAGAACTCCTCAACAATCGAGGAACTGGCTATTTTACCTCTGGCTCTACCTTGTCGAGGCACAACATTTTTAATTTTTAATATGGCAAATTATTCTAAGATGGTAAATTTAGATAAGACGGTGGTGGCTAGCAAGGCGGGCTCAGAAGCCCTATCACGTTTTTCTTATATCATTTGTAAAGATTAATAAAAAATACTCAGAAAAGAAATCAATTTGCAATAAAATCTAGAAGTTAGGACACATTTTTAGATGCTTCAATTTCTATAATGCTGGCCAGGCTACCAATATAGTAAATAAAGTACCGATATTATAATAATATTCATAATACCGGTATATTCATCAAAAAATTCGGTACCAACCCAATCACATTAAGTACCTATTTATACCGAATTTGCAATATTCCAATATCTCATGAGACTGCCAACCACGCAAGTTATGCGTACCGATAAACGTGTTCTTGAATGTTTCCATCACGCGATGAGGTTCAGCGTTAAATCATGAAGCCTAGATGTCGTTTCTTTCAAATAAATACAAGCTGAAATAATTTCTCTAGGGAGAAAATAATATTATTTATATTGAGGAACGAAAATAAGCAGCGAGGTTGTTACCCCTGATATTCTGTTTTGTACCTAGAACGGAACGGAATCTCAGATTAGATCGGTGTTTCGTGATTCTTCAGACAATTTTGACACAATATACCAATTCTGTACAGTTCATTTTTTAAAATCTCTGTTGTAACGTCTTTTGGTTAGATCTAACACCTAACTCCTTTGAATTTAAAGCACACTTCTAAAGAAAAATAATTTGGTTATAGCGAATTCTATTGAAACGCTGTGGTGAGTATAGCGATTAGTTCCAATGAATTATTAATAACAAGTTCATAGAAATCTAATTTAGATGTTGTTAGCTAATCCAAGGTTCTTGTATAATACCTATAACAAAACTTTTTAGCTTTTTCAACCACAGATGGTCATTAGTTGTAATAATACAGTTTTGCTAATTAATGTTTAGGTAAGTAAATTTAAGTCTAATAAGAATTAGTTACACAGCAATTTTTGGTATAACAGAGTAATTATGTTGAAGTGAAGTGATACATTATGTGCATTGCGCGATAATCGACAGGTAACACTGTCAATAGGGTCACCAGTGTATCGTGTGGTGTAATCGTGAAGAACACTACACTGTTTTTTTTCTGGTTTTCTTTTTTAACCTTCCATATAGCGACGGAATTGTAGTGATCCCTTCATCGTCACCGAAATTCACGGTAGCTATTTGTGACTTTTTATTTTTGTCCCAAAATATATTTCTTTCCGTTACGACACTATGCCTAAGTTCTAGATATAATGGTTAGTGGCACAGTAATAAATAATTGAAATTGATGGTTGACTATTTATCATTAGAGTGGAACAAATCGAACGTAATAAAGTATATTTGAGGCCTGTATTTTATATTATCGATAAAATTACTAGGATAAATGCTTAATAGAATACTGTGAGATAATTAAACATGTCTACCCAAAAGAAACTTTGCACCAGATTCGCCTCCATTGGTAGGTACCTCTGACTCACCTATTTCTGCTGCCAAGCAGCAGTGCTTGCATGGTTGTGCTGCAGTTTGAGTGGGGAAAGACATACATTTAAATTACTGGGTAATGTAACTTGACATCTTGTGTCGCAAGTTACCAACGTACATTACAGCACAGTCCGCCGCATGAAAAAAATATAAAACGGGGTGAAAGATGGACTCTTTACTTTTGGATAGGTCGCCAAGGACTTGCAAGGTCCCAACTTCAGCCTAATCACATGTTTAAACGTTTCTTATGACCCAACGATTTGTATTAACGTCGTGTGTCCACTAACCGTGATATAAGGCAACAGCGTTACACATGATTCATGAGTTGGGTCGTTTAATAGACATATGGTTTACGATAAGCTTTATTAGCCCTCACAGCGACTCCTGGACATTAATCACAGGTTTACTAATGTCTCAAAGTGCGTGCGTAATGTCAAATAACGTTCCACCTTTTTTATTGGTTACGGTGATGTTGAAAGTCTTTTTTCGGGTTATGTAGTGATAACCGACGTCACAAACGCACTGTCGTGACGTATTTTTGTCACAAAAGGCAAATATCTCGTAAATTTGCAGTTGCTATGCCACGTCTATTAGATTTATAATCTGTGTGTTTTTTTAGAAACAAATTTTGTACAAGTTCCTGCTTTCCACTCAGCGGGCCTAGCACGGGGCGTGGAAAAGATCTCTCTCCACCACTTATGTCTTTTTGACAAGAGAGAAAATCAGTTACTCCCCTGTATCTAGCATGGGGGCAAAGGTTTAAATTTGTATCTCTCTCAGTGACATTGGTAGTGGACAAATTCTCCATTTGCTTAGCACGGCGCTAATAAAATAGAGAAAATTAATCACTTTTTGACGTTTTTAGAAGAGATATTACTCTTCGAGCTATTGAGGTGCAGACAAAAGGTTTTATACTTAACATTTTTCGTTTTTAACATCTATTACCATGTCGCAAGTGTTTTTTTTTTAATTTTTGCGCTTGTTACAAATGAAACGGTAGAACAAATCTGAATCGGCTAAAACTATAACATATTATTATGTATTTTTCTTTTTCAATTAATTTTTTAAATCCTCCAAAAAACATTGTAAAGGGGTGTTAGATATACTATATAGTATTAAATTAAATAGTGTATTATCATCTAATAATCTGTATATTTGATGGTAGCTTTTCGAAGCGAAAATGTTTTTATGGAACACACGAAATTGGCATGAAAAGTCAACACGAAAAATGTAATGAAAAACGTTGATATTAAAAGTATTGCAATCCGTGCTTATCTTGCTTGAACACGCCTATACAATAAACGAAAATAAAATAATTGAAATGGTGGGTGGGTCATAGGTATGTTATTAATTTTGAATCTGATAACATACCATAAACTATGAAATTACTTGACTTTATGATTATACCTACAATTTAAAAACTCACCGGTGCGTATGTGACATGAATGTGTGACAACACATTCATGTCACATACGTTCTTTCAATTTGTTTGGGTTATACTCTCTATAATTTTTTTCCGTATATTGGTAGCATTGTTGGGAGAAACCATTTCTCCGGAGTCAAACTAGTCTTTCCCTGGTGCCATGCTAGCTAATAGGAGAAAGATGAAGGAATAGACAAAGATTTGTCCGGCCCCTGGGGAGATTTTGTCTTTGTGCCGTGCTAGGCCCTTGTGAAATAAGCCCCTTCTGAGATTCTGAGTCTGAGGTACCTATTATCTATTCTGTGGTCTGAGTCTTTTTTGAGGTTATGTAGTAGTAACCGACGTTTCAAACGCTCCAAAGTATTATTGGTTAGAAAAGATGATATCTCGTTAAGTAGTTTCTATGCCACGTCTATACGAGTAGACTTGTTCAGAAACTAATTTTGTACAAGTTCTTTCTCCACTTAGATCGTAAAATGAGCTCCCTTCTGAGGTTTTTTATAAAGATCGCATGGGGTTCTTCACAAAGGCATGAAGAGGTACTTACACGCGCGAGTAATATGACCGGTGCGGAAAATAATAAAAAGAAAGGTGTGATTTTATGTAGTGAAAAGTCTCTTGTCTACGGACTGCAATTTCATAGTGTACCTACAAGTGCACACCTACTTTCAGCACCTAATTTATATCGTCACATAATTATGTATTAAATAAACCTGTATTAAAGTAATCGTACAATTAACCATTCATATAGGTACGTAAAAAACAATTATTGTAATTAATGGTGATGAGCGTAGGCAAAAAAATGACGTTCCATGTTTCTTGCGTAGTCTTTTGGCTTTCCAATAATCAAATAGGTGTAGAGGCGATTTCGACCGTTTATTACTTAATAAATTGTTCAAAATTATCATTCTAAACTTTTGTATCATATACATAATTTTTTTGTTAATATTTCGTGTTGATATTAAGTTTTTTTTATTGTAATATTTTCTAAGTATTTTTAATCAAACTAAACTCGTTGCTTTGACATTCGCGCAATTTAACCGTAAATCTTAACTTTACAAATTAATTCAAAGTGACTTAAACAACACAAATTCATTTAACATCGCAATTAAGCATACCACAATCAAATAATTGTTGTTTTTTTTTATCCTTTAACTGGTGTTGTAAATTCTAAATTATAATCTTCAATAGACCAATTTGTTAAATACAGTCCACATTAAATACACATGTTAAATACAGGGCGCCTAGACAAGTGGCAATCGTTTCATAGCGAAACCATATCTAAATTCGTCATCGTCTCGATCGCTGTATAGAATTGTTCTTTCTGTAACAAAACAACATATTGGTTATCTAAGTACTCAAAATTGAGAAGTGGAAAAGAAATGGTAAAATAAATTATTAAAATTGATATTTTCATTTAATTTTTAATGAAAAATGAGTTGTTTTGAGTAGTATATGAAAGTTACGAAAAAACAACTCGCTACTTCATCGATTCGTCGGGAATCAATTTTGTCTACCGGCTTACATATCGATGACTGATCGATTCGCCACGTTATTTAGCGATGGCATACGTCAATCCCAAACATTTTGCTGTTATCGTAATTCGCTATCGTTTTTGAATTGTCACTTTGTCTAGGCCCCCTGTATACATTAGGGATCGCATCGATATTATTCAAGAAACTTAAACCAAAGTATACGGCAAAAATACAATCATATGTAACAGTTCATATATTCCCAGCTATCCGACGCAAGTCGTCACTCTACCTTATTGCAGGGCATCCTACACTTTAGTCACTTTAATAGTATGCGTAGTTTCTCGTACTCAACCAAGCCACGGTAATAGTACCTATATTATACTATTACCGTGACCACAAGCCAAGGTAATAGTATATTATACTATTATCATGACCAAGCTAAGTTTGCATCTCGCGTCGATTACGTCACACTGACACTTAGGTACGGTTCGCAAAAAAGGATTCGCTATCACTTTAAAAAAGTAAACAGATGTTTGTTAGATTTTACTCGTATAATTAGATCACGATCGCGGGAAGGTGAGCGAGGCGCCGCATTCCATCGAGGTGCAAACTTAGCTTGGTTGAGTTGTAGGTACTCGCCTGATACGTTTATTCTGCGACAGATATGGCGAGTCCATTGTCATATCTGTCGCAAAAGACAATCAAGTCTAAACACGGAGGAGGGATCTGACCTGACGATGTCACTACAAAACTATTAACGGTTATTTAAAGTCAGTCGTTTGAATCTAACACTGTGTCTGTCAAATATTGTAACAAAAACAAAATAGCGGCCAATTTAGGCTATGTAAATTTTTTTAAAATCTTTTGTGGTAATACCGTTAATGTGTAATTGTGAAAAGAAACCTATGCCGAGTGAAGACGACGTCGTTAGCGGATCGAGATGGCGAGGGTCCGCCATCGAGCATCGCCAAACATCGATACAAAATAAATATTATTCCCAATGATTCCGTTCGAAAAAGTCCGCCACAATGGCACACGCAATTACGCAGCTATAGAGACATTTGCATTCATCGCTGCTTTTACTTTATAATGTTTCTTGGTGTTGCCGCGAGTTGTGAGCGGTAGCGTTTAAACTCAAACACAAAAATCTTCATTCAGATCTAAAAATCTTAAAAATCTAACCGATTATGTTATTAAACAAATAATCATTTCATCCTTGTCTGTAAGTACGGTCGGGCTCAGAAGTCATCATCAACAGCTCATATACGTCCCTACCGAGGGGCTCGAGCCTACCCTAAACTAGGGCGTTTAGGCCTTAGTCAACCACGCTGGCCAAGTGCGGGTTGGTCGACTTCACACACAACCTGTAAAGAAATTCTTTCTTCACAGGTGTGTGCAGGTTTCCTCACGATGTTTTCCTTCACCGTAAAAGCGTCGAATAAACGTACATATGAATTCAACATTTAAAAACACATTGGTACGTGGCGGGGTTCGAACCGCTACCTCCCGATTGGAAGGCGACAGCCTTACGCACTACGCCATCGACGCTTTTTAGAAGTAGTAGGGCTCAGAAGTAGATGGACATTAAAGTACCATGTCACACCAATTAAGTTTTCCTTTTATTTAGGATAGTTACATTTATATTGCATTGATATAGTTGATGTGATATAGAACTATAATGTTTATCTACTTTTGAGGCTGACTGTATAGTCAGCAACACGTCAAGATTTACATATACATTACGAAAGTCATCGCTATAAAGATAATATCGACCGACATAAGGGCGGTCTCAAGATCAATATTATTATGTAATGTCTGACGTGTTGCTGTGTGTACAGATCTCCAATTACATTTAAGATGTATGCAAATACAAGTAAAATGAGAGAAAAAAGAGACTGAACACTTGTGTGGTTGTTGTTGGTAATTTTCTTAAAAAACGTGGCGAAGTCTGTGGTTCTTCTAACTAATATGCAGCATCAGAGTTTACCCCGTACGAAAGCGCGATCAGCAAACATACCTGAAACCAAAATAGGATTATAAGGACAACAGCAAAATGTGAGACATTTTTTGCAGGAATTGAAGTATAAAAAAATGATTAATTTGAATTGCATGCTAAAAAAACATGTGAACTGTAAAAAGGTTGTTAAAATACAAAACACATTATAAATTAACTTTGTAAATAAAGAAAGAGTTAATTTATTATAAGCCTAGTAAAAGCACAGTTAAAATAACCGGTCTGGACGCACTCAAAGAAGAATATTATAAATTGTTCCATGGACTTCACATGGAGAAGCAAAACGAGTCGAATTTAGGTATTTGCATGTTGGTGTGGAACACCTACTAATTGGTGGCATTCCCTTGTTATGTGAGAAAAGATCTCGAAATTAGAGAAAAGCCTTTTTTAAAAAAATATAAATTTTATTTAATTATATAGTCAGCTTAACCTAGCTAGTCGAATACGTGAGTAGAATTGAGTGCCGGTGTGTTGGTTGCATCCCCTTTTATACTTCGTATTGCTTTGCCGAAATCGTCGTTCCCTTCATTGCTGATGGCGCCAGGGTGAAGTCACTTGTCCTGCCATTAAGTTACTTAATTCTTTATCTTTGGAGACTAAAAGGTTCGGGGCTGTTTCATTATCTAAATTACGGGTGTGTTCTTGGAATTGTACAGGCACGTTGCGCATTATCTGTTTCTTGTCACATAACATGTGCTCTTGCAGTGTTTGGTTTTCTTTGTCTTTGAGAACTGAAAGGTTCGGGGTTTTTACCATATCTAAATTAGGGTTGCTTTCTTGAGAATGTTCTGATAACTTGCGCAATGTCTGTATGGTCACAGATAGAGCATTCTTGGAGTGCTTGACTTGTGCGATTGAGAGAGTGCAATTTTGACCTGCATAATTTACTGTGATTTCGTGTATGACTCATGACTTATTTTTTTTTTCACTTTATTCAGGTCAACAAACAGAGATACAGTACAATAATATTTAAAACAGTTACACTTAATATAGTACTAAATGCATCACCAGCACCGTTAACCACAAATTACTTACAACAATGTCTCGACTATGAGACATAATCAAACAATTTTTAGCCTTTCAAAACATAAACTATAATGTAACATTGTTTAAAACAAAACTACAACATATCAATCCTAATAACAACAAATTGCGTAATTTTTTTATTAATATTTTTTATTAGAAAACCTCTACCGACATAATAGGTAGTATCTACTAATTACTGACATCTTTGTCGGAAGGTTTGCTATATATAAACCTACTCATTAATAATTTAGTAATGGATTTCTGAACAATAACGCAATTTATCAACCATTAATCAGAATATTATAAATTCAATTTAGTTATAATTAAGCTTAACACAATTTTATTACAGCATTAAGAACCACCAAGGTTTAAATAAATGCTGCATACTACCTGCAACCAATGTTACAATTTGTGACATTTTTTTTTATTATTTTATTAGTAACTATAACCACAAGAAACTTAACACTTCCTACAAATTATATAAGTAAACTGCCAATTTTCTGGTAAAAGCCTTATCATTTCATCACAGCTCATATACGTCCCCACCGAGGGGCACGAGCCTACCCTAACTAGTTAGGGCGATTAGGCCTGAGACAAACCACGCTGGCCCAGTGCGGATTGGTTGACTTCATATACACCTTTGAATTACTTCGCTGGTGTATGCAGGTTTCCGCATGATGTTTTCCTTAACCGTAGGAGCGTCAGATAAATGTACATATGAAATTCGTGAAACGAAAAACACATTGATACATGGCAGGATCGATCGCGGGCCTCCCGATTCTACTCGGAGCACAGTCCAGTGCCGAGGCCACAACGCCACCGACGCTCGGTAGAAGCCTGATGAGTACATATACATATTCATACCATTATGATGTTATTAAAAAGTGAGCTTTAATTTTATATTTAATGTTATATTAAAGCCTTAAGTTTACATTTAATTATATTTATAATTTAAAACGCCCCTATATGTTTAATGCAGCATCAGCTTCGAAGCATTAAATTTATTGAACCTTTATGCAACCGACTGTCGCACGAGCAGCTCTCGTACAATGATCGCTCAAAACAGGGAGGTTATTGCCGAAGAAAAAATCCATGGCGATAGCTTTTAATTTGACTGTCACAGTCCATCCATTCATCATAACAGCTCATAGATATACGTCCCCACCGAGGGGCTCGAGCCTAACCTAAGTTAGGGTGTTTAGGCCTTAGTCAACCACGCTGACCCAGTGCGGATTGGTCGACTTCACATACACCATAGAATTTCTTCGCAGATGTATGCAGGTTGCCTCACGATGTTTTCCTTCACCGTAAGAGCTTCAGATAAATGTACACATGAAATTCATAAAACGAAAAACACATGTCGCGGCGGTCTCGAACCCCGAACCTTCTAAGTGGAAGGCAATAAAAGGAAGTCGGTGCAAAGTCTGGTGTTCACGGCGCAGTGGCTGCCAATTTAACACTAGAGTACACGCGTGGTCTACTATAGTAGACCAGGGTGACATTTTAGACCTTCCGAGTTTCTTGCCTGTTCTTCTCGAGAAGGCTCTCCCAATTTCCGAACAGGTGCAGAGTCAATTTTTTTTTCATTTGACTTGTATTTGCACACATCTGAATAATGGTTGGGGTGTGTGTACATACAAGGATTAAATAATTTAGTTAATTAGATTCTTGGTTGAAGATTTTTATGTTTTTTTTGACGTCATTAAGTGCCTGTAAAGGTCTATATTGAATAAAAATTTTTGAGTTTGAGTTTAAGTGATAATTTTTGAATTATCCACGCTGGTGCGTTGGAATTTTAGGCTAGCCTCGGCCATTAAATTTGTCAGCGTGCCAGTAAAGCCCGCAAGGTCAGCACGTAAACACGTTCCTGCGATTTCCCACTAAATACGTTGGCCTACGAGTATTTTGAGTATATATGAGTTTAACAAATTTAGGTAAGCGCTATTTGTTTCGATTTGCTATTTATTTTGTTCGAGCAACCATGGAGACTCTTCTTCGACAGTTGAGATGTAGAATAGAAATGCTAACGGGCACAGCTCAAGCCACACAGTAAGATGTTACCCTCAAGATGGGACGGGTCGGTCGATGCGCACTTTGCTCAAGAGCCAGAAATCGATCCACAAACAAATGGTGCAAGACATGCAACCAATGGGTTTGCTCTGATCATCAAGCTGTAGTATGACTTGAATACTATGAAAAATAAGGGACTGATTGAATATATTTTTCATTTCTGTAGGAATTTTATTCATACGTAACCAAAAAACAAATTGATAGCAATTATAAAATGGTATACCATAGTAGGCCACGCGTGTACTCATGTAAAAAAAAGGGCGCGTGTACTCTAGTGTTAATGGCGATCGTAATAGATTTTATCTTAGACAATAACCCCCCAGTATTGAAACCGCAGTAAGAGCGGAATGGCACTCTCGGCTGCAATAGGGGTGTCTCAGTTTTAATGTTTTTAAAGCTTTTAGAGCGACAATATTAAGGCCTCAGGTGAGGAACAGCTTGTGTCTTGGGCAGTATCGGAGCGCTCCCATTCGCTTATCTGCCATGACGCTGCAAATGCGCGCTGAATGGCGTTTCTGCCATGCGTCATCGTTCCACTGTCATTACCTGAGCGTAGGGCTGCCACAAAAAGTATACGGCCGCACTGAAACTGTAATAAAAAGGTTTTAATCATACCTGGCCCAATGGTATCTCCTTTTTTCATCGAGGCGAACGTGACTCTGCAATTGGTTGATGTTTACCAAAAGCAACACGTATTTATTATATTTTTTTATATTATACATGCGAAATGTTGCTAACATATATTCAACTAACTGTCACAGTCACGCATTGCTATGACTCAGTAGTTATAATACGTTAAATAAATAATATGTAGGTAATACGTTAAATAAATATATAAATATACGACTTAAAAACTACCCGACATTTGAGTTTTACCAAATTACCGACAGTAAGTCAGATTTCACAAATTATTGAAATTGTTTCGGAATTTATACAAAGAAACTTTTGTTGTTAAAGAAAAAATGTTTTATGTTACACGGACTTGTCTATAGTAAGCGCATGTAACATGAATTAGTAAATAATATGGGATTATTATCAAATTTCCAGGTTATCAATAATAGTATCGCTATTAGTTGGTTCACAGAATCATCTATCTATGCAATTCATATTATCGTCAATCAACTCGCGCTTTTTGAGGTTACTAAAAGCGTGATTTTTGTTACTCGTAGATTCACACTACGAGTATCATATCATCTGTGATTCACGCACATCACTCCTAGTGAATATGCACCGTCAACAATATTTTACGGCAGCCCTAAATGGCGCCGTGCAGAATATGTAAAATGTACATAATACCGTGTAGAGGACTGTATCGTTATTACACCCATCTGGGCCCGACTATGACGAACACTCGATCAGGACAACATACGATATGCTATGAGTATTCATGAGACAGATAACGTACTCAGAGTACCCATGAATCCACTGCAATTTACGTGGTTACAGAATATGAGTTCAGATAGCATTATGAATTTCGAGAAATTCGATGAAAGAGTTAAGTAATTAGTTACTACTTTAAGCTTTGTGTTGTAATTTCTTGATAGAACTCCATGGTATCTTGTTATTAAAACACTAATTTCACTAGTTCCACTTAATTCTTTATTATATTTAAGTTATTGCGACCGGTTTCGAGACACCCGACCGGTTTCGACAGTCAGGCCTGTCGAAGTTACTAAGTACTACTACCAGTACTGACCATAAAAATGATATACTACAATAAAATATAACAGGTAAATAAATGTTTGATATATATGGTAAATAGATGTTTAATATCACTTATAAATCGAACTCAATCGAACAACATTTCCATACAACGCTATCACATTCGATAGAACGCCCAAACTGAATACGAACTCGCTCATTCATCTTCAGAGTAGATAGGTAGGTACATTATGTTTCCCTTCGTTGCAGAACTTTTCTCGAATATTTAGGTGTCAACGTGAGCCGTATTTATTCGGTGCCAACATAACAGCTTTAAATTTGAATGGCATGATAAATTACGCGTCGTTATATAGACGACAATGCTTAAAGTTCCCCTTCGAACATAAAGAGAAACGCTTTGCATTGGTGAAAATTGAGTGGTAAGCAGTAATTGAGTGGAGTGTAGCCTTTACATAGTATACATTTACAATTGAATACTTTTGATTGTATTCAAAGTTTGAATGACACTGACAGACACGTCATCGTTTACATATGCTATTAAATTAAGAATGAATCGCTGAAATGAATGTAATCGCCGTAATGTATACGCATAACTTCCGAACGACTGCACCGAATTGGGTAATTCTTATTTTTGTGTTCGTTATTGTTAGAACAAGGTTTACATAAAAGAAAAATTTTAATAAATCTATCAGTTTTTTTTAATCTCATGAAAAGTGAGTGAGTGAGTTCAGTTGTTCAGCCAGCAGTTAATAACTTCAATAAGATAAATTCGTCATAATTTCAATCTATCCATATTGTCAAGATTGACAAGTCTTTCACTGGACTGTGCTCCGAGTAAAATCGGGAGGCCCGCGATCGATCCTGCCATGTACCAATGTGTTTTTCCTTTCACGAATTTCATATGTACATTTATCTGACGCTCCCACGGTTAAGGAAAAAATCGTGAGGAAACCTGCATACACCTGCGAAGTAATTCAAAGGTGTATGTTAAGTAAACCAATCCACACTGGGCCAGCGTGGTTTGACTAAGGCCTAATCGCCCTACCACAATTGTTTAAGGAAGGCTCGTGCCCCTCTGATGATGATAATGATGATGATGACATGAAAGAAACACATGAAGACTATAATAATATAGGCCGTAACATCACTACGCTGGCCTAATGCGGATTGATGGGTAGAAACGGTTGCAATAGCAGCCGGGACCAACTGCTCAACGTGCCTTCCGAAGCACGGAGGAACTCGAGATCACAATGTTTTGGCCACCCATCGGCCACCCATCCACGGCGAAGGTTGCTTTGTCTTCAATATCGAAACCAAGGCATTCGAACCACTACGCCTTCGAGCTCCTCTCATACTACACATTAGCTTGTAACAATATTTATAGCGGTATATTATCTATATACTTGCTTGTAACAATATTTATAGCGGTATATTATCTATATACTTGCTTGTAACAATATTTATAGCGGTATATTATCTATATACTTGCTTGTAACAATATTTATAGCGGTATATTATCTATATACTTGCTTGTAACAATATTTATAGCGGTATATTATCTATACTATACTAATATTATGAAGCTGAAGAGTTTGTTTGATTGAACGCGGTAATCTCAGGAACTACTGATCAAATTCAAAATTCTTTTTGTGTTGGACAGTACATTTATCGAGGAAGGCTATAGGCTATATAACATCACGCTACGACTAATAGGAGCTGGGCATCAATGAAAAATGTTGCAACAACAGGAAAAAAATTATTATGGCGAAACGTAGTTCGCGGACACAGCTAGTTATGCATATCGCGCTTAAAATATACAGGGTGTAAAAAGACTGGTACCGAAGATGAAACCCACGTATTGCTCCCATCATTACTATAGTTTTTGTCTTCTAGACCATGGTTGTGAAACTAATAGTTGCCGAGATATTCAAGGTTAAAGTTACATTTTTTTGAGATTTTTATACAAAATTGTTCGAAATGTATTTTGATAGTTTTCGTACATCTACGAAAAAATCAGTATTTCCGACCAAAATTTATGACTGAAAAGGAATCTCTTGTGCGGGAAACTCGAACTCGTCTTGCTTTACACGCACTCACACCGACTAACTCACCGACGCGATATCCGGACGCGCAAGCCAGGCGCGGGCACGCGTTACATTGCGTAGTACTATATATTGTCGTTGTGTTTTTTTGGCCTAAAAATTAATTTCGTTTCACATCATAGATTTTTCGTTATATTGCTTTAATGGTCTGAATGCGTAGACGCGGGCTTCGGTATACGTCTTTTTACACCTGTATTTGTGCACGATAGTTATGCTTTTGTACTGCAAATTCTATAACTAGTACGCAGCGCCGCAATGCAAGCTTCAGACAGGGACACATTTCGAATATCCAAAATGAATTCCAACATCATTACTAACGAAATTATCCGAACAACGTCGTTAAGGTAAGAGCTCCAACAGGGCTCCCCGGAGCATCTCTCGTGAAATCACTTTGTAATTAAAATTCCGTGATCTACCTGCATACTTTGTTCTAAGCAAATATTGTGGAAAACGCCGCGAATTTTGGAGTTAATTGAACGGCAGGCTTTCGTTGGTTTACTGGATGATCTTGATTTATAGGAGCTTCGTTCATATGGTCGTTATTTTGTGAATCACCAATTAATTGTTTTTTTTTGTGTTGTTATCAAAGTGTTATTAATAGTTTTTTTTACTTGTATAGTGGTGGAATTGCCAAAACATTCTTTATTTTCTAACAGCCGGTCGACGGCAGCTTACCTTTCTGTTTGTCGTTTCTGTCGAACGATCAAAAAATGGAACTCTCTGCCAGCACAATTCTTACAATGCCGAGTCCTTTAAAAGAGGAGTGAAGAAGCACCTTGCTGGTCGGCAAGGAGAGGGTGGCTAGTGCAGCGTGTATTCTCTCTGCTGCACTAGCTATCTTCGCATTTGGACCCCACTTCTGCTTACCATCAGGTGGAATGGAGTCATTTGCTAGGCCTTTTATAAAAATAAAACATAAGAAAATACCTTATTGTGTTTTTATAGTGCACATACTAATGGATTATAATTCAGATCTCATTGTCTTTGTTAACTTATTATAATGTTTGTAATTAATTATAATCTATCATGTGTACATAATAAAATAAACATAAAAAATAAAATAAAATTAAAACGTCTTTGGTATTTATCGTATAGCCGATATAACCTCCAAATACAAGAACCGGCCAAGGGCAAGTTGGAATCGTGAACCGAGGGTTCTTTATATAAAATATATATTTACTATTTCATATTTTTTTCCCAAATATAATTGCTAGGTCAATGGGAAGTACCCTATAGGTTTTGATTCCCTTGTGAAATCACAAAAAAATGATAAAATATGCGACATAGACAGTCATATCTTTTCATCCCGTTTACTTATAAATGTGTTTTTTTACATCTGAAAGAAACCATAGATCCGAGTATTTGATATAAATTTCAGTTTCATATCGCTACGTATATCCGAAAAAAAGGTCTTGGCAGACAGACGGACAAGAAAGTGATTCTAAAAATGTTAATGATTTATATGATTTTTTAATTGAGGATATTATGAAATGAATCTTTAATTATATTTAAACATATTTTCCAACATAAACTAAACAATGTATAGGAGTTGCCATTGTTCTTTAGGGGTAAGAGATAATTTGAATGGCTCTAATAAGCAGTCTAGAAGAGATGGAAAGCTCGTTAGAATACCCTACATTTTTGACCCGATTTAAAAAGATTTTAGATCTACTAAAAGAGAATGAGGCTATCTCTTGTGGTTATGTGGGAGTCCCCCGCTACTCGGGGTCTACCCACTAAATAACATACGGGATGTTCCATCAGTCCAATCATATGGTGACCTGTGATCTGGATGACCCAGCTCATTAGATCAGAATACCCTACCCTACACTAACCTGTCTGGCCAGTGTGATGTAGAATGCCAATCGTCTAAAGAGAGAGAGACCCACGCCCAGTAGTAAACTGATGGACGTATACAGACTGAAGGTGGTGAAGCAGTTACCCAATAACAAATAACGCTAATAGTTTATTCTGTGAGTGTTTAATTGGCCGGAGACGTGAAATTTTGCCTTTCTGACCCGTGGAACACCAAAGTGGTTCACCTAGGTGTTCCACGGTTAACTTTCTGTACCCCTGGTTCACCTAGGTGTTCTGCAATTCAAAATAATATACCCGTAGTTCACCTATCTTGTGAAATACAAGTCATCCTAAATAATTCAAAAATTAAATGTAAAAATTTATAAAATTCAAGATTTTCAAGACAAGAAAAAAAAGAAAACTGTTTTGGTAATGTAACAATTTAATAAGAGACAGAAAATAGACTTTACTCCAGAGGTGAATACTCTACTTTTAATTAATAGATGGTGTCAAATGCTTGGTTCGCATTAAAAATAAAAAATCGCCTAATAACCAACGTAGCTTTTCTAATGCACTCTCTATAGTGATTTCCTTATTAACTTATTGAATTTTTATGTTGAGAATATAGTTATCATTTTCGTGAAATATTTTTCCTTTTTTAATTGGACCATATCCAGAAGGACGCGATTTCGTCGCGAATACGCGTGCGATTTGTATCAAAGTTGCGCGAAGCTTGTGAAGACAGTTCTGGTACTTCACGCGCGCGTACGGTCTTGAGCGAGTCGAATTTCGGGTCTCAGCAGCAGCAAGTGACTAGGCTAGCTAGCTAGTAAGTGACAAATGCATGGGCTACGGTTCGCCATGTGGTTTGCTCGAAGACTTAGTATGAGCGGATATCTCTATCATACCAATTTTTGCCGCCAAGCAGCACTCGCATTGCTGTGTTCCATATCGAAGATTGAGACAGGTAGTGAAACAGCTACTGTAACTTGATATCTTGTTTTTTTACATACTTACGACAGGGAAGGATTCCTCAACAACTGAGGAATTCGCTATCTACCCAAATAATATTAAAACACTTAGCTTGAATAAATTTAAAGTCACAATCTAGGGCGTACTTATGATAAAAGCATATTATAAAGTGTCTGATTATATGACAGATAAAACTGCTTGAGATTGACAAAAAATGTGATAATTGACGTTCAAACGGTATTAACATTTGTGATAATTGGATAAACGTCATTAATTTGAGTTACTTCGACAGACATTTCTATATTATTATCCTACTATATAATATTATAAATGTGAAAGTGTGGATGTTTGGATGTTTAGATGTTTGGATGTTTGTTACTCAACCACGCAAAAACGGCTAAACGAATTTGGATTAAATTAGGCATGCATGTAGCCTTTGATATGGAAAAGAATAAAGGCTACCTTTTATCCCGATTCCTTAAGTAGTTCCCGAGGGCAAATTGAAAATTGTTTACGAGCTAAGCCGCGGGCAGACAGCTTTGAAGTATGCATGTCACCTATGCTATGGAAAAGGACATGTACTTTATATTCCTTAATGATCTCTCATATAGTTCCCGTGGGAAGATTAAAAATTGTTAACGAGCGAAGCTTTAGACCCAATTCTGAAGTCCACGCAGACGAAGTCGCGGGCAGAAGCTAGTTTTTTTAATAAAAATGTTTGAAAAATATAATTTTGTAATGTTGGCAATTTAAAACAGGAAACAAAAATATAACACCTTCCGAGTTTCTTGCCTGTTCTTCTCGAGAAGGCTCCCCCAATTTCCGAACAAGTGTAGAGTCAGCTTTTTTTCATTTTACTTGTATTTGCATACATCTTAATAATGGTTGGGGTGTGTGTACATACAAGGATTAAATAATAATATGTTAATTAGTTTCTTGGTTGATTACATTTTTACGTTTTGTTTTGTTTGATGTCAATAAGTGCCTGTAAAGGTTGCCAGAATTGCAAGAAGATTTTTGAGTTTGAGTTTACGTCAAATTGGCGGAACGCGTCATCATCTCATCCGCACGACGCCCACTGCTGGGCATAGGCCTCCCCCATGGATCTCCACAACGATCGGTCCTGTGCTGTCCGCATCCAGCGGCTTCCCGCGACCTTTGGCAGACCGTCTCGGTCCACCTGATCGGGGGCCTATACCCACTGAAAGTCGTCCGTTTCGTGGTCACCACTCAAGAACCGTTCGGCCCCAACGGCCATCGATTCTTCTCGCTTTGTGTCTGAGCAATCCTTCGAGCTATTTTGGTAACTTTAGTTTTCGTTTATAATATTATTAGAATGGGGACAGAAATACGGTGGTAGATAGCCAGGCGGGCTCAGAAGCCCTACCACTAGACTAAGGAGGCAGTTTGATTATCACAGGCTGGCAACGTACTGGTACATGTGGGGGCTTAGATTTGCAAATCCTACAGGAGTTAGATGTACTATATTCAACTGTAGCCACTTACCATCGTAAGTAGCCTCATTATCATCACAGTTCATATACGTTCCCACCGAGAGGCTCGAGCCTACCCCAAGTTAGGGTGTTTAGGCCCTATTCAACCACGCTGGCCAAGTGCGGATTGGTCGACTTCAAACAAACCTTTGAAGGAAAATATCGTGAGACAATCTGCATACATCTGCGAAGAAATTCAAAGGTGTATGTGAAGTCGAATAATCTGCAATGGGCCAGCGTGGTTGACTAAGCCCTAAACACCCTAACTTACGGTAGGCTTGAGCCCCTCGGTGGGGACGTATATGAGCTGTTATGATGACATATAATCATAATCATTTATTTATAATAACTTTATACAAATGATCCTAAGTGCTATTTATTATATTTAATTCTATAGTGTACGTGCTCGAGCTAGGTAAACCTGTGTTTCAGGCGAAAAAGGCAAACTTAAATTCAAAATTAAACACTTAACTAAATTAAATACAAAACTAAATTATTTTTCATTTAAAATAATATGTGAGTAAATAGTGAGATTACTTAAATATAGAGAACTATAATTGCTACTTGAGGACTAATAATAATTTTTCCGTATCTTCATAGGTCATACGTTTCGAATTTTATGGCAAAGGCATGTTTTGTTGCTGTATTTCGTGAGCAAACGATGTCTTTCCGTCTCTTATATATATTATCTGTGTTATATGGAAGGGTAGCGTGCTGTTTTAATATTACATTTAGTATAAATAACTGACGAACTGTGAGTACCTCGCAGTATTCATTCAGAAGGTTAGTGGGATAAATGAAAGGTAGGAATGCAGCCACTTTTAAAACCGCTCTTTGAGCCCTTTCAACGGTTAGTATTAATGTTTTGCCAGCTTCTCCCCACGATGTAATGCAATAGGTTAGTATGGACTCACATAATGCTAAATAAACCCGTCCGGTTGTTATAGGGTCCGCAACCTGTCGTTACCTTTGTCTATACCTTTGAATGTCTTCGCAGATGTATGCAGGTTGCCTCACGATGTTTTCCTTCACCGTAGGAGCTTCGGCAAATGTACATATGAAATTCGAAAAACGCAATGGTTGTACGTGGCAGGAACGAACCATGGACCTCCTGATTAGAGGGCCAGTGCCGAGTCCGCAGCGCGACCGACGCTCTCAGCCTGCTTATTTGGTTAACATAATTATGTTCCTTATCTGCTTTGTGCTCAAAAACAGCTGCTTTAGACGTTCCGGGATAACTGAATCACGCCCTTAGCCTGGAATTATGTCACTTTAATAAGATCGAAGCCCTACGCACACAGGCGAAAATCAATTGAGCCATCGCGGCTCGGGGAACGAGCAAAGAAGTTAATTATTCATTGGCAGGAGCTCGGAGACAAGTGATTAATATAAGCTGTAAGCTCCACGTTACATTGGAAAACTTTGCAGATTGAATGGGAGAGTTCGATGTGATTCACTTAGCGGAATATTTGGCTGCCGTCTGGTGATAAATTCATTTATTCCATTTCCAGTCACATGAAAATGCAACGAAAAGTGGTGTTTTATCGGCGCTTTTCATAACTTTGTTAATTTTCATACCTCCGAGCTTCGGCAGTATTCGGAACGTCTTCAACGTTGTTCTACGTTGACGCCATGACCACGGATAAGTTTTATTTCGTCTGTTGATTTTTTCAATTTATTTAGCTTTACAAAATGCCAAGTCATAAATATAAAAAAAAATAAGTTTGCTTTAATCTAAACCATTTTTGCGAAAGCTGACTGGAAAATTAATAAATCAATAAACAAACTTTCCGCCTCTGGCGGGGTTTGAACCCACGTCTTCTACATACGCGACCCAATACTTAGTAGGTACTATCGCGCGCAGTTCCGCCTGATCACCGCTACGCTCATTTTCGTTTGCACTAGCGCTCTCTAGCCCCACCCCGTCGACCTCGAATAGACATGGAATAATGAAATAAAAGATTCTTCTTCGGCCTGCCGCCGAGCTGCCGAGGAACCCCCCTACGCCGATTAGAGAGAGAATGAGTATTTGTTTTCTAATAGGCCAAAACTTAAGGGGGCGTATTTCGGCGCTTCCGCATGATTCAAGCGAATAATTTTTTAAATGGTCAGGTGGAAGTGCTCGCGATAGTACCTACCAAAAATTTATAATAACATGGATTTATTAAGGCAAACTCCAAACATGTTTATAAATGTGCTAAAAACAAAGCTACGAGCTGCTTTGATCGATTTAGATACTCCGAAAGCAGAATGTAAGGAGCCGAACCTAGCTCGGTCTCCGGAGACGATGCTGTAAATTTTGTTAATGTCCGTACATAAACGTTGCTTTGATTACATTTTTTCGTTATATTAAAACTTGAGTAGATAGAACTATAGATAGAACATAAATTTACTTATTAGTTTGCCCTAAGGCCGATTTACACCAGACGAGCGAATGCTCATTCTATCCCCACTCTGTTAATTTTTTTTGTAGACAGATGTAGAGCAATCTTTTGTTGTTCTATCAGCGTTCTAAAAGATTCTATGGAATATTCTAGGAATGCTCGCTCGCTTGATGTAAACGACACTAGAGCGTGCGAACAGTTGCTTAGAGCGTTCTTGCGTGTTCAGATGCGCTCGCTCCTTCAGCGGTCACTTCAAAGCGTTCTTGTGCTCTAGCGATTCGGCTGATCTAAACATATATAGTGCAAGAATTCTAGTTCTTGGTTCTCATTCTTGCTCGTTGCTCTTTCGGTGTAAATGCTCAAAACAAGCTTTCGTTAAACGATTAAGAAAGAATGCTCTTCTTCTAGCTCTTTTTTCGTTTGGTTTAAACGCACAAATTTTGAAAATCGGTCCACAAACGGCGGAATAATCGGTGAACATACACAAAAAATAATAGATACAGCCGAACCTAGAACCTCCTCTTTTTTCGAAGTAAGTTAAAAGAGCCTTGATAGACAGACAGACGGACGAACAACGAAGAGATCCTATAAGGCGATTCACACACTGCCACGCACCACGGAGCGTAGCGCGTGAATGTGTGTTCTTACGTTGCTTGAAAGTATCTCCGTTTGAATAGAAAATACGCACAGTCCAACACACAGAAAACGCATCCACGCGCGTTCATGCAGATCACGCGCCTACAAGTGGTGAAAGACGCACCCAAGGGCGTAGGCGCGCGCGAGACGCAAGGTATGGCATACCGAGTGCCGAGCGTGATTTTGGAAGGGCTTGACGTTGATTTTAGAAACGCAACTACGCGCGTGAATGCTTAAAAAACCCGCATGGTTATGCGGATCTGCACTCCCGCAAGTACGCGCGTATCTGCGTCAACACGCATGATGCAGCGTGGTGCGTTCCAGGGTTCCGTGTTTTTTTCCTTTTGAGATACAACAACCCTAAGAAGTAGCCGGTCGCGCTTACAATTAATTGTCGACCCGACCTCCTGCCTAAGTTTATTCTCTGTTCTCCGATCTAGTTTTCAAAATTGCCTTTTTGCAAGCCTAAGTAACATTTCTAGTTAATTAGATGGCTAAAGGAAAAATCTCCTTTGATCCCGAAAAAAGTTAGTTTACGAGTAGATTTGTCTTCGAAAAAAGTTTATTGATTAGGCTTAGGCGGAACTTGAATGGGCATGGTATTTTTTATTCTCTTAGATGCTTCAACTAATTTTAATTAATTACTTTTAAATGGAAAAGTTCTTATAGCTAATTTAAAATAGTATTCTAACCGATGAATACTTGAACCAACAGACCACGTGCTAATTACGAAGTTGGATCAAGAATATGATGTGCCGACGCAACCTATATTTACATTTATGTCGTGAGAGTCGACTTTGGGAGTTTACCGCAATCGTATCCCTGTAAAGAGATGGAAATCGAAACGAAACAACACTAACGTACACACAGCAACGTCAGATTTGTCGATGTTGATCTTGAAAAATGGACATACTTGTCGATGTCGATCTTGAAATCGACACAGAACTGCATTAAAGTACACATATTAACACCAGACTTGTCGATGTTAATCTTAAAATCGAGACAAAACTACAGCATCGCCAAACTTGTCTATGGTGATCTTGAAATCCACACAAAACAATACTAACGTACACACAGAAATGCCAGATTTGTCGATGTTGATCTTGAAATCGACATACTTGTCGATATTGATCTTGAAATCGACACAAAAGTGCATTAAAGTACACACAATAACACCAGACTTGTCGATGTTTATCGTAAAATCGACACAAAACTCCACTCACATACACACATCATCGCCAAACTTGTCTATGTTGATCTTGTAAATCGACACAAAACTACACTAACGTACGCACAGCAACGCCAGACTTGACAATGTCGATCTTGACTGTGGGCAGTCCGCTTGATTGCCAACTTAGTCGTAAAAAAAACAAATCCTTCTAATCATCGTGATGAAGGAGGTCAATTCATCCCAGTGTTGATATCCTTGTCTAGTAGTGGAACGTGTGTGGGTTGAAGCGATGAGCTTGATAGACGGACACGCGACAAAAAGCCTATTACATGTTTACCTTAAGACCGCATGACGCTCGTAAAGTAATGGCTTTCGTGTTGCAATTGTAAATTTTGACGTGGTGTCGACTAATTAATTTTTATTGAGTCTCATGGAGTCAACTGGACCCCTGTCCTTTTGTAACGACTATCATAAACGCCTGAGTAGAGTGTAATTTTTCCTTTATTGGATGCCTTTATTTGATATCAAGAGGCATTTCTAGTGCTTCCAATGGCCAATGTCTTCAATATCAAGAGGCATTTCTAGTCAATGGCCAAATGTCACCTACGAGTTATTGTGAAGAAACGTTTGTGATTTCTGTGTTAGATAAAATAATAACTTTTGATGGCTGTTTATGTTTTGTTATTGTTTACAAGTTTTCTTGTGTTAAGATGTTGTTTTAAGTTCCTAATATAAATATGAATATTTACATTTCCTATTTTTGTTTATTTGATTTTTCTTTCGTACACATAACACTGCTCTGTTCCCAGTAGTTACATTCTAAGTTACATTGATGTAACTAGATGGATAGTTTTTTTACGTTTATGAACTTTCACGAGAATACTGATTAAACTAAACAAGGAGACGTGTAGTTCTCGGCATGTAGTTTTGTCATGTCCTTATTAAGACTGCTGTATGTTAGTGAGATTTTAGATTATTTACTGATGTCAAGGCACACTGTTTAATTTATATGCAATTATTCCTTATCAAGAAAGCTCCATATAAAGAGTATTGATTTTATCATACTTGCATTAAATATCAATTGAATAAATCAAAGTTTCAATTTTAACTTGCTTATTTTTATTAAATCCAGACTACAATAAAATATTTAATTATATGCCTGTGTAACGAAACCAAACCTAGGTCTATGTTCAAATTCTCTCCATTGATTTTATCTCCATGGTTTCGTCGGGTCGATTATTTAATCAAAGAAGTATTGTTGTAGAAATATGAAAATTAAAAATAATATTTGAAACTTTGAAGGATTTGATTTTGACAGGAATATGTCAGGGGATATATTTTGGATTTTTGTGCAAGCCGGTTGATCTTCGACGCACTCTATGATTTTACAGGTTTAATTTGTATTAATTTGTGTATGCAAAGATTTGAGAATTTCAAGATATAAATATTACAAGTCCGAATATTGAATTGTGAAGTCCTAAACTCCGACCGAAGTGGATAGCTGGGTCCACTTCGGTCGGAGTTTCCTACATTTCGTAAGACAACACAACGCACCATACGTTTAATTGATTTGTTCTTATTGAACTACACAAATAGAAGCTTATAGATTCTGTTAGACATGATACACCCTTAAACAAATATCATTATCATCATCTCCTTCATCAATGAATTAAACCGCGTAACAAAGGCGTTACTTACGGAATCATATCAAATGTGGTTGGCGGTGAGAGGAGCCGAGGTGGTGAAGGTGAATGTTGATGCATTGTAAAGTGGCCACTAAAACCTGCACCTGGGTCGTAAGCCCCAGGCACTGTTCTTGGCTCTTTACTCTGCAAGGCGATGGACCCGGCACCTGCATGGTGAATCCATGGAATGCTAAGTTATCGTCTCTGTTACTGAATGTACTCAGGTCACTCCGCAGGAAACCTGCACCGTTATTCAGGTTTCTCTGTAAGAGGCCTACATCGTTTTATCAGATCACTCCGAAGGAAACTTGTTATGCCACATTCAGGTCCCTCTGTATAAGAAACCTGCACCGATTATTCAAGCCACTCCGAAGGAAACCTGCTACGCTATATTCAGGTCCCTCTTTAAGAAACCTGCACCGATTATGCAGGTCACTCCGAAGGAAACCTGCAACGTTTATATGTATTCTTAGTCTCTCGTAGTGATTCTAGAGGTTATTCCAATATCTGAGAATATTGAGTGAATTTTGGATCATACTTTCCATTGAGCTCGGATATGAAATACGCTCCAATAAGAGCTTGTGCTTAATGTATTATTTCTCTCGTGAGTACATTATTTTGGCATTATGTAATTGTAGTGTTTACCTATAAAAACTTGAAGAGGTGTGAAGGGATAATATTTTATTGGGAACATATTGCAACGGCTACGTGTCAGAAGGTTAGGCACGTTAGTCGACTTTTACTATAAAACATTTGCTTCAGTGTCAGAAGGTTAGGCACTGGAGTTGTTCCTTTCGACGACATTTCCGACACATCTTTATCTACGAATCGCCGAATTATTCACACTATGGATTGGTGCCGAAATCATGAACTCTTCATTAAAACTAAAATGATATGTGCTATTTGAAGTGATTACTTTGTGTTGAGCAAATGGAAATTGTGACAAAGATCTCATATAAGTTTCATCATCATTATTTTAACGTAAAGTTAGTTTCTATATCTATCCACTCGGAAAAGATCTTGGGTTACATAAACGGTTGCAACGTTCTATGTTCTATGTTATCGGGGTCGGTTTCCGCACTTAATCCTTAAGGTGGACTATTGCCGTCACTCCAGCCAGCCCACCTTCCTCCAGAAGCGTATGAGATCTCCGAGTCTGTCCAGAGATTCTGTAATAGAATTGGGAGAGCCAAGGGTGTTTTTTCGTATTTCGGTGACACCTGTGCACTCAAGAAGCACATGTGACACCGTTTCCTCGGCCCCTAAGCATACTCTTCATAGGGGGCTATCTGTTATGCCTATGGTGTGGAAGTGTTTGTTTAGTGAGCAGTGTCCAGTGATGGTTCCCGTCACCAGCCGCAGACTGTTCCTGTCCAGACGCAATATGAGTTTGGTCAGTTTGTTATTTAGGATTGGCATGGCTTCCTTTGAATGTCTGCACCCTGGAGTCGAGAACCAGTGGTCTTGTGCTTGTATGCGGGTGAGCTCTTGCAGCCATACACGAATCTGGCTGAAGGGAATTGGTACGATGGGCTCGAGTCCGAAAGCCGTTATGTCGGATCCCCTCCTAGTCAGCTCGTCGGCCGCGTCATTGCCCAGTGATCCGCTGTGTCCTTTTATCCATTGTAGTGTCACTGTGTTCCGGTTGGAAGTCACAATTCGTTCTAACACATTGTGACATTCCAATACAAGTTCCGAAGTGACATAGGTTTTGTTAAGGGATTTGAGTACCGAAGCACTATCAGAGACTATGCGGATGTGAGAATCCGTAATTCTTTTAGATTCTATGGCGAGGGCCGCCAGGATGATACCTACGCATTCCGCTTGGAATACGGTGTTGAATCTACCTAGCGGTTTGGATATCTTGATGTTAAGCTCATTTGACATTTGACACGGTTGCAACGTAGAACCTAATAAAATCACTAGTCGATCATTGGCCAAACTTCATACACATCTAAGCAATTCTGTGCGGTTCTTTTAAAGGCGTAAATTGTTAGGAAAACTACGAATAAAACTATGTAAAGGGGGTTTTCTATTTAGGGTTGACGTTAGGTTGGATCGTTACACCTGTAGTATAGAAAGAAACTTATCTATGTTATACCAACCTTATTTAATTGTAGGTTAACATAATAGTAAGTATGTTTCACTTAAATAATTTTGTAAATACGTAAGAGCAAGGCCAAGTGCCACGGGTTCAAATGTCTACTAGGTTGGCTTCAATAATATTTTATTGCACCTAAATCTGATAAATTGTGAAAAAAAATTTTTTATTTAGGTGCAATGAATGGTCTCGCACCCACTCATTACCAAAAATCGCATAACCAATACCAATACCCACTCATAACTGCCGATCATACCTGACTAACTGCAAAATGACGTACAGTCGGTTTAATAATTGTTAACAAAAAAGGCAAAATTGGGGAAATATGGTCATACTTACGGAGAGCGTATATATAAAGCAGATAGATAGATTTTGCAGGCGTTCCAATTTGTTAAGCAGTTCTTCTGTTATGTCTAATGTCACTTATATGATCAGAATATGACATGTTACAATCAATTAAACAGGTTCAAGGTTTTTAATACTGTCTGTGTATTGTATGACTATATCATAATTCATAATATTGATAGTATAGAATATGTACCCAGTCACACATCTTCTGCGCAAAATGTGGTTTGCCAGTCACTAGTGGCAGACAAGACAAGGCCACCTGTATCGAAATGTATTGTTTTTTGTGATGAAATAGGCAAAGATATGGGTCACTTATTATCCAACCAATTGGGACTTAGTGTTATAAATCACTGTATACCT
The DNA here is from genome assembly GCA_963935595.1 of Schoenobius gigantellus. Taxonomy (NCBI): domain Eukaryota; kingdom Metazoa; phylum Arthropoda; class Insecta; order Lepidoptera; family Crambidae; genus Schoenobius; species Schoenobius gigantellus. Next base: position 29,448,315 of record OZ012554.1, read on the forward strand.
GGCTCTAGTTATGAAGATGTAGTTGCTAAAATTTGTAGTTATAAGTTTAACAACGAAGATAATCTTATAATACTTATGGGTAATAGGGGTAACTTGAGCAAATTTGAATTAAAAACTTTTTATTCAAAGTTGGAATATTTGGATGTAAATAAAATAATTATGTACACATTTCCTTACCACCATAAATTGTCAGAATATGAGAATGGCATGAGATATAAACTTAATTTGACTGTAGACATATTGACATGTTATTCTAAAAAAAATCATATTATTGACTTAAACAAGTTGACATGCATTTCTAATAAGTCATACTTGACCAAAGATAGATTTATCAACATATTCAAAAAAAAAAACAATCGCTAAGCTTTTATTTTTCTAATTTAGCCAAAAACTTGGCTATTAATTCTCACATTGACAATGTTTCTATTGAGCAACATACTCAATGTAATGTTTTGGAACAAGTTCCAATTAATTTAAATTAAATAATAAGACAATAGAGGTAGCCTCTTGCCGGGTATTAACCAAAGGAAAGCCTAAGTATTTGCGGATTGTTCATCAAAATATTCAAGGCTTTTCTGGGAAAGATTTAGAAATAAGCCTATATTTAGATTATGAAGATATTGATGTATTTTGTGTCACTGAGCATTAGCTCAAAAATTATGAATTGTCAACAAGTTTAGATAACTATAAAATTGTGAGTTCATTCACTAGGAAAAGTGCTATTAGAGGTGGATCCCTTATAATTTTATATAATGACAAACAGTTTAAGGAACGAAAAGACATAGTTTCTCTTTCAGTCGAACGAATAATTGAGTTATCATGCGTGGAACTTGATAATTTCATTGTAATATGTGTATACAGGCCCCCCTCTGGAAACTATTCAGAGTTTGAGTCTGCTATGGAAGACGCACTAAGAATAGTATCTAGGAAAACTAAAAAAATTGTTGTCTGTGGTGATTTGAATATAAATATTTTAGTGGAATCACAATCATGTAGTAGATTTATTAACTTATTTAAATCATTTAATCTGAATCATGTTTTTCAAGAGCCAACCCGAATTACAGCTACATCCGCTACTTGTTTAGACAACATTTTCTGTAACTGTGATGTACAAGATAAATTAATTATTAATTGTATAAACTCTGACCATAGTGGGCAATTAGCTTCGTTTGAACACCATCATATTTGTTCTGAACGTGAGATTACTTGTAAACCCATAACAAAACGCGGTATAGAAAAATTTAAAAGAAATATTGTTAATCAAATTGCAGATTCATCAACCGAGGGGAGCAACGCGAATAATCTCTATAATAATTTATTTAATGTAGTTAAAGATGAATGTAACAATATATTTAAAAAAAGTAATTAAAGTCAAACATGAGAGAAAGAAATTTAGTGGTTGGGTGACGCCAGGCATATACAATTATACAAAAGCCGTAGGAAGTTATTTGAACTTTATGCTTTAAAAGTAAACTCCAGTGATCCAGCGTTCATAGATTATGTATCAAATTATTGTTACTACAAGTAGTCTCAACTCGTGCCCCAATGTGGCTGTAGCCCTCTTAGAACAAAGTGTAGAGAAGTGCAGCATAGGCTTAAATTTTGGCCACATTGACGCCGACACTATTCTAAAAACATTCCGCATGATCAGTACCAAAAAAACTGAAGATCTTTGGGGTATTTCGACCCACTTAATCAAATCTATAATAAAAGAACTTGCTCCGCAACTAGCGTTCATTTTCAATAAATGTATTGATGAAGGTATCTTTCCTGATCTCATGAAGTATAGCAAGTTAACACCTTTATTGAAATCCGGAAATAAAAATGATCCTGCAATTTATAGACCAATTTCGATTCTACCAGCACTTAGCAAAATATTTGAAAAAAATATTTCTAACCAGCTGTCAGATCATTTCACTATTAACAAAATCTTACATATGAACCAATTTGGCTTTACTAAGGGTCGTTGCACTACAGAGGCTGGAGTTGCACTTCTCAAACACATTTTTGCCGCCTTGGAGTGTAAACAGGATGTGATCGGTATATTTTTTGACCTGTCAAAGGCTTTTGACTGCGTTGATCATAAGACTCTTCTAAATAAGCTCAAGCATTATGGTGTGTCTGAAGAGGCAATTAAGCTTATTGAGTCTTATTTGTCCAATAGGGTCCAAAAAGTTGTAATTACCAGAACTGAGTCTTCTGGTGCACCTATCATTATGGGCGTGCCTCAAGGATCAATACTGGGACCTCTGCTCTTCTTAATTTATATTAATGACCTCCCACACTTCACCAATAATCTGTACGATACAGTACTATTTGCAGATGACACTTCTTTAATATTTAAGGTTGACAGAGGAAACGGAAATACTGACGTTGTAAATAGTACTCTTTCTAAAGTATTACATTGGTTCACTACGAATAATTTGTCATTGAACTCGAGTAAAACTAAATGTATTAAGTTTTCATTGCCAAATGTTAGGAAAGTGGATAATACTGTGGACATGAATAATCATACTGTTGAATTCGCCGATTTTACAAAATTTTTGGGTATAACACTAGATTCGAATTTGCAGTGGGATCCACATATTGCGTCCTTGGCAAATAGACTCTGTTCTGCGGCATATGCTGTAAAAAAATGAGACAACTTACTGATGTTGAAACGGCAAGTCTGATTTACTTTAGTTATTTTCACAGTGTCATGTCATATGGGCTACTACTGTGGGGATCAGCCGCTAGTATAGAAAGTATTTTTGTACTTCAAAAAAGAGCCGTGCGGGCTATTTATAATTTACGAACAAGGTATTCTCTACTTGATTTATTTAAAGAAATTAATATATTGACTTTAGCAGGACAGTATATTTATGAAAATTTGATTTATGTTTATAAAAATTATAACACATTTGATACCAATTTTATATTTCATAACTTAAATACAATAAATAAAAATAAACTTGCCGTTCCAACGTACAGACTCCAAAAAACTAGAGGCTCATTTATGGGGAAATGTATATCTTTTTACAACAAAGTTTCATAGAGTGTTACTGACTTACCTTTTTATAAGTTTAAAGCGCATGTAAAAAAGACTCTAATTAGTAAAGGATATTATAAAGTAAATGATTATCTGAATGATGTCAATGCTTGGTCTTAATTGTAGACTTAATTTATAGATTTAAATCTATAATGTACACTGACACATCTAATCTTGTAATGGAAGTTGAACTCAATCTTTTACTTTGAGTTCTGCTTCCAATTGACGACTCTGTAACAATACAGGGAGAAAAAAAGCCCTTACTGGTTTTCTTGCTGGTTCTTTCCAGTACAAGGTCTCCCGCCGTAGACTTGTGAACCAATGGCGTAGCTTTTCTGACGTTCAAAAGTGATTGTAAAATCCCAATTGAATAAAGGATATTGAATTTGAATACAATAAGTCACGAGAGGGACTGATTGCCAGTTTAGTTTTACCCTTATCCTGCTGCTGCTAAGGCCTAAGATTTATTGGGATTAACAATGAAACCAAATGAATTAGACCAATCTTTGTCGCATCAAGATCTGTATTTAATTAAGATATGGCTTCCGTCACATTAGACGTATCAAAGTGTTGGTATAACTGCAAGTCATCAGCGTAAAGGTGGAGGAGGAGATAACTGACGTAATATTTTTTTATGAAAATAGAGAAGAGTAAGGGCGAAAGAACGCCGTCTTGAGGTACACCAGCTGTTAAATTAGACCAGATAGATGACACATCTTCAAGATTTACACTCTGTTGACGTCCATGAAGGTAAGAAGAAAACCAATTAGCTGCAGACGTCGAGATATTATATCGAGCGGAGAGTTTTAAAGGAGTATGTCAAAATTAACACAGTTAAATGCATTGCTGAAGTCTAAAAGCATAATTGCTGTCAGTTTAATACTATCCATGGCACATCGAACGACTTCAGTGACATTGAGTTAGGCACTAACTGTGCTGTGAGATGTTATTATAATACTCGTACATAGTAAAGTTAATTTATATTCAGTCGCACAAGCTTCGCAATCATTGTAAAATTATATAGTTCCACTCAGACGAACCCCATTAAATATCAAAACGTATTTCGAAAACAACTCTTAAGTCCCTAACCAAAAAGTTTGCTCTTCGGAGCAAGAGTAAACAAATTACGACTGTTCCCGCCACAAACGTTTTTCGTTCGCAGCCGGTTCTGCTGCCGTAATCATTGCTTCTCAACTTTGTTACGTTTAATGAGCATCGGCATACCTTTCCTTGTTTGCCGAACAGACATAAATGGGCATTCTTTCGGCATCGCAAAGGTTAATGTATGTCTATGATTTTTGTAAATATGATATCGTTTCGATGGTTGTCGAATAATTTTTGCGTACTGTTTGAATAACGCTCTGAGCTTTTGCAATTTTTCGAATTGAATGATGTTAATGATTATCACACATAGAGGGTGTAATGCAACCGCTTCCGAAAAAAGAGAACCCTGCCGTGGTACACTATGCGACAAGTGTACATTGTTTTGTTTTGTGATATCAATTTGCCAACAAGTCCCATTCGGCGGGTTCAAATATGTATCTCGCCAATGATATCCATTGGACCCGCGGGTCTCGACAGCGTGGGTCCAATCAACCTGAGCCTGTGTGATAACTTCCATTCAATTCTGTGTAAAATTTTTTAAAGAGTGTAATAGCAATAATACCTAATATTGAAGGCGTAACAGTAGATTATGCACCAAGGGATTAAAGCAGTGTCTTACGTCACGGGCGCCATATTGAACCCCGAGCGTAACGAGGGACTCTAGAGTTAACTCCTGAGCGAAGCGAGGGAGTTATGTAGAGTCCTAAGTGAAGCAAGGGGTTCAAGTCGCCTAAGACGAAGACACTGCTTTATTCCAGAGGTGAATACTCTCCTTTTCATACCATCTGCGAGACCATAAAAACTCAGGGCTCTATAACCAATTACTTAGGTGGTAATTTTCATCATAAACACTGTTACATTATCATTATCACTATCACTATAACTATGGTTAAAATTATGATATTATCATGAAAACCATAAAATACATTTATTTTTCTCAAGCACGAACACGTCACGCAGTAATTATATCTTAAGTAAAGCTTAAAACATTACAAAAACTTAAAATATATTTAATAATAATATAACAAGTATGAACTTAGTCTACATATCGATTTACAATACGATACGATCAGCTGCTGGACCCTGTCAATGACCTTTAGTAGCACGCAGGACGAATATTAATTTGTTAACAATAAACTGATATCAAATAAAATTATTTTATTTTTCAACTTTGTTGTAAGTATATTTACTTTTGAAACAGCAATTAATTACTACACACAACTGTCGAAATAAATCTCAAATAGTCGACAACCTATTGACCCCAAATAAAAAAAGCTGAAGCTGGACATTTACTTACGTTTTTTAACTTTATCAATAAAACACTGAATAAACTTCTAAAAAGACTGTATTATTGATGCCACAAAACACATTCCACTAAGCACTTTATTAACGTAAGCAACAAGATATTACAATTTTGACATACGTAATGGCGTTGGCAGCAAAGTTTTAGCTATGAAAACAATACAACGGAATACTGTTGGTGCAAATTATGGAACAAATTGTAGAAACATTCTTTATTTTTAAATATGCCGCGTAATTTTTCCAAATGCTGTTTATCCGCTGGCAGCATTGATTTACTAGTAAATCAATGGCTGGCAGCCTTAGTGTTCTTGCTTTACTCTGCTTTTATTCGTTTTTATCGATAGTTAATGGTGGCCGTCAAAAGATGGCGCTTTTTGCATAAAACGTATTTTATCAATAAAAAGTAAAGTGCCATGTAATTGTTTATTTTATCTTGCAGTGTTATGTAGATAAATATTTTATAATTTTGGTAAAGAAATTATGTATTTAGATTTTATAAAAACATTATTTACACAGGTAGAATGTCTTTGTCTAGTGGATGCACGCTACTGCTGTATGGGCGTAGAACCTTTGCCTTCCTAAGCTAGCATCTATGCTAAATTTTCATACAAATTTTATGTTCCATATTTAAAACACTTTAATCGCTTGGGAGTTTCATACAAAATTATATCCCTTGGGATATAATGTCTTGCTTTACGTTGAAGTTAAGGGGGATCTAATTGAACATTGTCGAGCAGGTGGTATGAAAAATATTTTTATTATCTTTCTCAATGACCGTGTCTTTTTCTATGTTTTTTCTGTTGAAGATGCTTCGACCAATATGCTGGGTCTATTGGGCTGAAATTTTACATAACTAAACAAGTACGCAAAATTAATATTTGTGATTCTTGTCAGTAATGTCCCAATTACAGATTTTTATGTTAAAGCGTTCGTGCAAGAGACTTCCTGGTTCTAATTAAATCACAGCTAGGTGAGGCAGCGAACTGCATGTTGCATGCTTGCTTGATGCTACAGGCTTGTTTGCATGCTTGCTTGCGCGCCTCATAGAAATTGCTATATCACATTAATAAAATTATTTGTAAAAATAAATTATTAAGTAAAATCAACCGCGGCACTACTTTCGCATAAGGAACGTCCTAAGCCGCACTGAACTTTATTATAAATATTTTATTGTTATTAGAATTAAATCTTGAATGAATTAATGTTGTACCTTTTGAATGTTATACTCGTATGAAGAGAATTTTATTTTAAGTAATTGTTATATTAAAGAATTGTATACGAATAGTTTGTTAGAATTTAAGATAATAATCTGATTGTTATATGACTTTTTTTTTTCTTTTATTGAGGAACAAACAGTTTCACATAATATACAATGACAAGAAAAAACCTTAATGCTAAAATAAACCTATAGTTCCCTAAATTTATATGGAGGTATGAAAATCGTTAATCGGCAAACAACAACAAAAACAACATTCAACAAGAAGAAAAATATGAAAGTATTATAATAAGTATAAGTAGGTCATAATATATGTGTCGAGCGGTGCGCGCACAGAACACAGAAATGGATAATCTGACAAACGGACGTGCGGTAGTTTAGTTGTTAGGATATTTTAGTTGGATGGAGAAGTAAATATTTGTAAAGTAAATATTTACCTGTAAATCTGTGTTTTTTAAAGTACTCAAATCTTCATGTCTTGCATGGCCACCTACCTATGCTAAAATAGTCATATAAATATTATGGTGATATTAAAAATTCTAAGTTGTAAAATTAGTTTAGAATTTGCCCATAATTTTTTACTAATCGAACTAATTGTATCGTGAAAATTGAAATTAATTTTACAATTTTAATCTTTGATTACATAGCCGTACTTATATGAATAGGATGTTAGAAAGGGTAGGTGTTAGCTTCGCCAAACATTCTGTATTATCGATAAGTAATAATTATTATTATGGCATTTTAAGTGACAAATAATATGTTATTTTTACTTTATACAAATATTTTAAAATATACATTTATCGATAAAATGTAATGCGTACGTTTTTTGATTAGCACGGCACTGTCCCTTGTACTGCGACTACTGCGTTAATGCTCATTAAGCCAAATGCGTCACTACCGAAAGCAGTGTACTACATTACGCGCTCTAAGTAATATGGCAAAAATCGCGGGCGTACTTTGCCGGTAATGTATATTTTTTAGAAAAATATTATGTAACTTATCGTTATGATCAGTTTTGGTGGATTTTGACATTATGATCTATGGAATATGGTCATTATGATTAATTTACTACTTACCGATGAAAAGAAATTCCTTCTTTAGCTACACTTGACACCTGACTTCTTGTTTAACAAGTAATTATAGCACAAGAAGTCATTTTTTTTATATTTATAGCGCCGCGCTTCACGATACACTCACTGTAGTTTTCCGTCAGTGATTAAACAACGCGTTCGCGGTGCGGGGCCACAAGTATGAGCATTTAGTCATAGTTGTGGCTACGCGTGCCCCGCCCACATAGCCCTTCTAACCTCTTTCTGTGTTCTGTGGGTGCGCGCCAGTCTGGCGCCGCGAGCCGCCAGGACACAGCTATGCGCTGCGCTCGAGTGCAAATGTGCCTAGTATGCTACATAAAAACTAAACTTAACTATTTATTTATAAAACACGAAGTAAGAGTATAATAATACTTTACAGTGATTACCACTACAAACATGGACTGATATCGGTAAGTATTTACTTACATATTTTACACATAAACGCCTTACTGGCAATGATGCATAAAATAACGTCTGTATGTTCCATTGTTACAGAGTAAAAGCTATGATTTAGGAATTATATTCTCATGTACTGCCTCGAATTCTGTTAAACAAGTGCTTGTTGGAGAAAACACTTTGGGTATGTTTTATTAAAAATGTATATAAGTACATATATTTTAAATAATATGTAGGTATGTACAGTACATATTATTTTTGTTCTACAAATATTTATTGCAATAATAATGTAACTTTAGATCTATCATTCATTGGGCACAGGAATCACGGCAGCCATGCAACGCGGATTATCTTACAATTTGAAACAATAAGTACGAGATGAAAGAAAAAAAAAATGATGAGAATATGTAAATCAGAAAATACAAGAAAGTCAAATAATAATAATACGAGATGATCAATATGCACATCGCACGGTTCATTTGACGAAGATTTTAATATAATTTTAATTGTAATTAATAATTATTATTGAAATTATTGATATATTAAACAAAATTATATTATTTGTCATTATATGGCCACTTAAAATTTGTTTATAATAGTAAAATGTGACTATAAACTCAAATTCAAAAATCTTTATTCAGTATAGACCCTTTACAGGCACTTATTGACGTCAAAGAAAACTTATAAATATAATCAAACAACAATCTAATTAACTAATAATTTAATCCTCAAATGTAGAAATACCTACATACCATTATTAAGATGTATATGCAAATACAAGTAAAATGAAAAAAAAATGTTGACTCTACACTTGTTCGGAAATTCCTTCTTCTTCTTCCGAAACTCCTTCCGAAGAGCCTTCTCGAGAAGAACAGGCAAGAAACACGGAATGTCTAGTATTTTTTTGGCACCTCTTTTAAATTGCCAATTTTACAATAATTGTATTTCACAAAGTACTACTAATTAGTACTAAGTAGTACATACTAATTGTTACTATATCATACATTACACAGCCTTTAAGGAGTTTATCTAGGACAAACAGCGTGATACGAAATATTTAATTTATACACGGTTACTTTTTTATCACCCCAGATAATTTAAGGGATGTTTCGGGACACATCTAATATTTTATAAAAAAATATTATAAAAATAGGTACTTCACTAAACTAGTGCAGTATTTTCTGGATATTTTAGACAATATATTTTAAACAATTTTTAAATAGGGGAGTTACTTTTTATTAATCATTCTGCTACTGTGTCCTCAAGCACCCCTTAAATTATCCGGGGTGATAAAAAAATACGCTGTATAGATAAAAAGTTACCGTGTATAATGTATATGTTACGCTCAAAGACCGATAGCGCTCATTAAGCGAAAAAATAGCTCTCAACGCGTTGTGGTCACAGTAAAAAATCCACATGACGAAATTCGTGTTATGGCTCTATAACAACGCTCTCGACGCGTTGTGGTAATCACAGAAAGACCACATAGCGAAATTCGTGTCGTGGCTGACATGCTATTCGACCTCGACGCGTTGTGGCAATGAAGAAAAGCCATGAGGCGTATGGCGTTGTGAGCGTTTTCATTGGAGCCATAACACGAATTTCGCCATGTGGATGTTTTACTGTGACCACAACGCGTTGTGAGCTCAGTGAGCGTTATCGGTCATTGAGCGTAACATATACACTAGCTGCGCCCGCGAACTACGTTTTGCCTTATAAAAGACTTTAACGCGTTCTAAGTTATATCTTCTATATTTTTCCCGTTTTAGCAATATTTTTCATTCATTCTCCTCTGCTATTAGTCGTAGCATGATATTACATAGCCTTCCTTGATAAATGGACTATCCAACACAAATTTTTTTTTTCAAATTGGACAGGTAGTTCCAGTGTCACACTGCTCCCTGGCCTGGCTTAGACAGTGAGAGTGTGAACAGGTAATTTTTTTAAATGAAAGAAAATATACAATTTAAACATAAAATATTTAATTATATTTAAACAGGAAGTTTTCGCCTACCACTTGAAATACTTAAACTAATAAAACATAAAAATGTTACATTACTTACAGCATTTTTAAGTAATTAAATATCAACAAACGCTAAATCTAGAAATAAAAAAAATCGTGGATAAGCCTATCTTTTGCTCTCTTAATATCGAAAGTTTAGTATTAATAAAAAGACAAGGCTTATTACGCCATAATTATTAGCATCTAAATATCCATATACACGGTTATTTTTTTATCACCCTGGAAAATTTTAGGGACGCTTCAGGACACATCCAATATTATATAAAAAATAAAAAAAATGAAATAAAAAATATAAAAAAATATTTAAAAAAAATAAAAAAATCTCAAAAAATGCTGCTCACAACTAGTGCAGCATTTTTTGTATTTTTTAAAAAATTAATATAAAATTAAGGAGGGGGGTTATTTTTTTTATTTATATTTAAATCATTCTAATACCATGTCGTGAAGCGTCCCTTAAATTTTCCAGGGTGATAAAAAAATAAGAGACCCGAACAATTTGGCGCCCGAATATACAGCAGGTTTTGTGGCATTATATGGCCCATTATTCTGGTCAAATGCTCAGATAGTGTTGATCCATCTCGGTATGTATCTTTAATAAATTTTTTTTTTAATGTTGTGTGTTAGTTAAGCTAAAACTCAAAAACGGCTCGACCGATTCTTACGAAATGTTATGTGTATTTGAATAGGTCCAGGGAAGGTTTAAAAGTACAACTGGACCCAGTAGGTGGCGCTGGAATCGGACAGGAGAACGTCTGCCGGTCTCACTAGTTATAAGATAAATAAGAATTCTATGCAGGTTTGGTTCAGATAGGTATAAATAAAAAACAAATTTTAGTTACATTTGCAAAGGTGAATGTATTTTAAGATTTTTTGTTGATAGTTTGAGTATATAACATAAATAATATTGTAAAATTAACTTCTCATATAGAATAGAGCGTAGTATATTTTTACAAAAATGGAGCAAAGACCAATTAGTTTTAATTTACTTAACAAAGATGAACTAGAATATGAGGTGAAAATCAGGGGTTCGAAACCAGCTGACACGGTGATGGCTCTGAGAGCACAGATCCGTACTCTCAATAAAGATCTGCCTTCTGATGAAATACTGACTTGTGATCTTGATGTCAATATTGAATTAAAAGTAATTCAAAAGAAATTAGATGATCTTGAGAAGCTCATCACAAGCGCTTCAAGTAAGCTGTCATCACTTAAGATGTTAAATAGAATTCAAACTCTTGCACACCACTTATTCCACAGAATTGGTCGCTTGTCTTTATCGGAGTATGATGATAATAATCTTACTTCTTTAATTACTTCTCTGAATAATAGATTAGATAGCATTCTTGTAAAAATAGATAATATTTGTCATAATTTTAAAAGTAGCTTGGCAGCTGAACAACCGATTGAGCACTCCACTGCAACTACACACAATTCAGCTAGAAAAAGGACTACAATTTGACCCGAGAAGATTCGAGACCCGCCATGTACCAATGTGTTTTTCGTTTCGAATTTCATATGTACATTTGTCTGACGCTCCTACGGTGAAGGAAAACATCGTGAGGCAACCTGCATACATCTGCGAAGAAATTCAATGATGTATGTGAAGTCGACCAATCCGCACTGGGCCAGCGTGGTTGACTAAGGCCTAATCACCCTAATATAGGGTAGGCTCGAGCCCCTCGGTGGGGACGTATATGGGCTGTGATGATGAAATATCCATATTTTAGACTTAAAAACTACCTCGAGCATTTTTATCTTTTTTGACTAAACTATACTGAATTACAAACAAAGCAAAGTACTTATTTGGTGTAGTTAGAGAATGCGGCAAAATAAAATTGTTTTCCGCAACCCACGACTACTTGGCTCGTCGACGCCCAAAGAGCAGTTAAGCTCAGTAAAGAAAATGCTGGCCTTCAACCGGAACGGCAAGTAGAATAGTAGATCCCGAGGTATCTGCGTTGTCTTAAGATCCGTTTAGATGTCGTCAAATATCTGAGTTGAAGTATACGAAGATGTACGACGCTGCCATGGAAGCAATTATGTAACCAAAATGACATAACAAGAGATATGTTTGCTTCCATGGTAACGGCATTGGTCATGTCTGAAAATCAGCGCTTTTCGCGTTTTAACGCAAGAGCAATTAGCTGAGGCATTGTCCTTTTTGGACTGCACTATCTATATATTTCTTGCATAAATATTTGTGTGTTGTGTACGTGCATCCAAATAAAGCATTCTTTCTTTCATTCTTTCTTTCAAAAATGTAGAAATAAGGTAGAAGTAAGATACGTGACGTGACGTAATGTGACGATCCATGTGACGTGTGACTTGACTGTGACTATTCGACTTAACTTGACACTATTAAAACCTTACTTGAGATGACTATTTGAATTGACTTGAGATTTAAATTAAGACGATTTGACTTAACTTGAACTCGAGCTGATGTGACGTAAGAAAAACTACTTGACGCGTCGTCAGAATATATACTAATGACTCCTCCTCAACCCCTTTTTTTTAACGTTGGGAAATGCATTACGCATACCTCGCGTTTGAGAAGACGCAAGGTTATGTCGAACTCTCCGCTGCCACTGGGATAGTGTGTTACCCAGCGGCAGTGGCCTACCGACTAAAACCCAACGATGCCCCCTCACAAATGCCTTGGCGCGACCACGTCCATCACCGCCGCATCCTCTCCATCATTAGATGAGGAGGGTACGTCGAGGAGGGACGTGTCACTACCTGACAAGGTCATGGGAACTCTATCGAATACTTCCACGACTCCTCCTCAACCCCTCCTAAAAGAGTAGAAAGACGGATTAATAAAAACTCCGATCTTCCTTACGAGGTATGTATAAATTTTTGATACGTGCCCTTAGAAAAAACTAAGATATCCCACAGTACACAGCTTTCCGTAGCATATACAGTCAAAACTCATTTGACACGGACGATGGTAGGTAGGTATTGTAATTGTAATTAAATACTTAATTTTAAATAATAATTATCATACCATATAAATATTATATACGTAAGAACTTGTGCAAATAATTTTATGTCTACATATGCGAACATACTGTGAGCTCTGTTTTAAAGTTTAAAAAAATACTATAAATGATGTAATTATTTGTTTCCACGTGAAAACGTAGGCAAAGCGTTAATATTTCTGTACAGTTACAGTTAGATATATATTTAAAATATCGAAAACTTTTTATAAAAATTGCAGTAAACGTTCTGTAAACCTCAGAAATAGTAAAGCACAAAACAGATGAAAATCTATTTGAATTTTTGCACTCGCGCCTTCTACGCATGCGCGGGCTGCTGAACGTCACATTTTCCGCGGGAAACCCGACAACAGCCAATCAAATTGCGGCGCGCGAATGTAGATGAACATATTACTGGCTGGATAAAATGAGTAAGGTTTTATATATGTTTAAATATTTTGTATGAACATTTTCAAATTAAATATAATTAGACTAGAGCTATTTAATTAATGGTATACTATACATAAATATTTTCAACAAACATAAGTAAATAACAAAATACAACGTTACACCAGAGATTAGCGCGTTCAACCAAACAAACAAACTCTTCAGCTTTATAATATTAGTAAGTATTAGGTAAGACCGTGTATAACACATAGCTAAAAGAAATACAAAGAGAATCCGATGGAAAAGGACCTCGGTACTGGCAATTTATTAAGATTTCAATTGACACCTACTTCCATAATCCGAGGATTACGATTCGTTTCAATTGCCTCACTGGCATCCATTACCATAACAAGAGCTACTTTGGCTCACCTATAAAAATCAATCGCCACAAATCACGTTACCCCACCGCATGGGGCATACATTTATGCAATTTGCTCTTACACGAGATTGAGTTATCGCCGTCCATATTTACAGCTCAAAGGACTCATTCCGTTTAACTCGAGAGATTTTATGGAGGACGTGACTCAGATCGACAGTTTGATGTTGATACAATTATAATTTTGCTTCGCTCAGCTTAGGAAACAAAAGGAAGAGAAAATAATATAATAGAATACATGGAGTATGTTATGGTTGATTCAGAGCCTGAGTATGGATATTACATATTAGTAGTGTCCATTAAAGTACCTGTAGATGATAAAGGTACTATAATAATAATAATAAAAAGCTTTATTTTCTCTTCACAGTAAATATAAACATTAGGTTTCTATAACTAAAAGTTGTGGAAGAGACTAGTTCCTTGAATAGATTCCAGAGGAAACTGAACTACAGGTTACTAGGCCCCACCTGCAGATAACCTTAAGCTTAGATCCTATAGTGATGACAATTTGGCAAAAAATAATACTAATGAGTGTGTATGTACGTGTGTAAGTGTTTGTTTGGTGTGCATTTCAGTGGTAGAGTAAGTGCGTGTGCGAGTGTGATGTATGTGTGTGTGGGTAGTGTTCGAAAGGGGCTTAGTATGCTATTTCCCAAGGGAGGAAAGTGGGCGAGAACAGGTTTTTTTTAGGTGTTTGGTAGCGAAGGACAAATATGCGCCATTTCGTGATCAAGCTCGGAGTTACCGTATGGGTGCGAGGAGATTTTCCGTTTCTGTGTAGTCCAATGTTTTTAAATATTGCGTTACTAAGGTTTTAAAACCGAATGCGTGGAGAGGGTATATGTTGAGCTGTTTGTTTATTTTATTATAGAGGTAGGGTCCGAGGAAGCAGAAAAAGTTATGTGAAGTTGCTGTTCTATGTAGTTGGGCTGAGCAGACATTTCCCTTCCTTCTTTTATCACTTAACAGTTCGGGATCATAAGTGCAGCTGCGAGTGCTGTCTCTGCAAGATGCCTAGGATGAATAGTTGTCTCACCGTAAGTACATCCCAGTATTTATAGAGGTCGGTGGTGGGGTAACGGAAGGGGAAGCCGGCAGCAACTTTGAGTATCGAGCGTTGGGCTCTTTCTACTTCCAGACTATGAAAACCTTATACAGCAAAAGACTTCGTCATCATCATTACAGCTCATATGCGTCCCCATCGAGGGATTCGAGCCCACACTTAGTTAGGGTTTCTAGGCCTTACTCAACCAACCTAGCCCGGACCTCCCGATTAGAAGCCCGCCGAGTCCATGGCGCTGCAGCGCCACCGACGCTTATTTTACAATACAACACTAGTAGACAGCAATAGTTTTAATTTTAATATCTCTGTCCTCTATTAGTTAACATTAACAAGCGTCCATATAACTTTTCAAATGTGTTAAATGACCAAAATTTAGACACCGAGCAACACTGGCTTGATAATTTTAGTCCACACCGAGAATGGAGCTGTCCAGAAATTATTCAAAGTGCAATCACAAGTAAAGTCATTGACTGGCGTCGCTCATTATTCCATTAATTCATTTGCCGCCATTCCTCCAGTACATTTTAAAGTGACCTTCGCAAAATCCGTGAGAGCCACTGAAAATCTAAAGCTTTTGTAAGTGAACAACACTCTTCAATATTAACAGAATAAAGGGAACTTCAGCCATCGTTTTATCTTCATCGCTCACTCACTGTAACTTTCCAAAGTTAAGACTTGGCGGCCAAAGCGCTCTGAAATAGTTGCGATAATAAAATACTTAACAGACTGTAAATGAAGATGCTGAGTCAGCATCAATTCAGGATTGTTTTCTATCGAGTTGAGCTCAGACTCACCATTTAGACATATCCTAAGATTCAATGGGAGTATCAAAGTCTATACACATTACAATATGCCATTTCACTTAAGCCGAATGAAAATGAAAATATAACTCCCAGAAATTTTTCGTCACAAATAATAGAACTGAATATGCAGATTTAAAATTAAATTTGATATACTTTGAAAAATTTATAAATCACTAAAGATAAAATTATTTCTATATTGAATATATTAGGGTTCCGAAACTCAAAAGGAAAAAACGGAACTCTTATTGAATCACTTTGTTGTCCGTCCATCCGTTTGTCCGTCAAGAGCTTTTATCTCGGGAACGCGCGGAGTTATCGAGTTGAAAGTAAAACCACTCAAGTCTAAAGTCCCTTGAAGCTGTGAAAAAATCAAACTTCTAAAAAATACGGCCGTTTATGACACATAAACGTACACCCTCAAGGGAATCAAAATTTATTTAGGTACTTGTCATTGGCCTAGAATCATGATATTTGGCAAAAAACAATGTCTTATAGCACATATTAAGGAAAAAATCTGAAACCCGGAAATATATGTACGTATATAATAAGTTATAGAAGTTTGTACGGAACCTTCGGAGCGCGAGTCCAACTCACACTTGACCAGTTAATTAAGGCAACGTTAACAATATAAAAAAAATTGTTCAACTTTACAGAAATTGAGAATTCCAATAAATATGGTCTGATACACCTAACCCTATCATGGTGTCCCTATTGTACTGGTAAAGATACGTTCTAAAACATCTACTGATAGGGACAAGTAGAATCTTTCAAGTTCACTTATCCCTGCTTAAACATAAATAAAATACAATCTTTATTACTCATATTATATTATTTTATTAATGTATTTGCTGGTGTCAATCATAGTCTTAGCAACATGTGTTGGAAAATGCATCTACCGTAAAAAAATAACTTACATTACCTACTTATTATCGTAACATATCCAAAATTACAACTCACTTATATTTCCTGTTAAATAATTGGAAGAAAAGTATCCAATATATTCATAACAACTGGCAGAACAGATAGAGTTTATACTATATGTCACGTATTATATATTTATGTATACGTTTGTCGAATTGAGAACCTCCTCCTTTTGTAATTTCGGTTAAAAACTTTGTTATTATGTCTGTTATCTATACTAATATTATAAAGAGGAAAGATTTGATTGTTTGTTTGTTTGTATTGAATAGGCTTCGAAACTACGGAACCGGTTTTGATGAAAGTTGGTATGGGGATAGTTCGAGACCAGGGGAAGGACACAGGGTAATTTTCCTACGGGAAAGAAATTCCCACGGGAAAACAAAAAAAACGCGGGCGAAGTCGCGAACGGAAAGCTAGTGTTAGAATATAATAATACTATTTATTGCGCAAAACAGCACATACAAATAAATACAGCAGTGTGAAGTGTGCATTTTGATTCTTTTCTAGTGTTTAGGTTAATTAGGAACTTATCCCTAAAATTATACAGCTCGTAGGCATTACTGCCTTAAATGTTGTTCATTTGCTCATCCCTCCAGATTACGGAAAGACATAGTAATCCTGCTTGATGAATTTTTCCTGCCCGTATTACAGCGCCTTAAAGGTGCGAAAGGAAATCTGTAACATCAGGATTAAGAGTTATCTCGCTGGAACTTGTTTATGTATTTTGTAGTAGAATGTAAGTTTCTATTTCAGTGCTTTGCATAGATCTCGCATAAGTACTTCATTGACAAACAATGATTTTGAAAGTTCTTAAATTATAGAACTATTATCGGCGTTAGTGATGAGGAGTTTGGGTTGGCAACAGCAAAGCTCTTTTATCGTTTCACAAAAATAAAATAATTTTGGCAGTCAATTGAATTCCTTGTTTACCCTATAAATGATTAGTGACCCACCCGCTGTTGCTTCGCTAGCGTGAGTTTTCTATACCTATAAAACTACTACCCATGCGAATCTGGGACGAGTATTTTATACATATATCACAAATAAATATAGCAATCGGAAATCTTTCTACTGGTGACAGACTTTTCAATATCGGTTAAGTAATTCCAAAAATTAAATCTTACAAACCAACTCAGAAACGTATAGACTTTAACTCTTTATAATATTAGGTGAGAAAGTTGGCACAGAATCATGTATTGACTGTCAAAGAGAAAACGACCGTCACCATTATCTTCACAGATTTTGGATATCGCAGTAAATTCTCTAGTCGTAATGTTCATAGCGAGCGTCGGTGGCGCAGTGGACTCGGCACTTGCCTTCCAATCGGGGGATCGGGGTTCGATACCCGCCATGTACCAATGTGGTTTTCGTTTCGAATTTCATATGTACATTTGTCTGACGCTCCTACGGTGAAGGAAAACATCGTGAGGCAACCTGCATACATCTGCGAAGAAATTCAATGTTGTATGTGAAGTCGACCAATCCGCACTGGGGCAGCGTGGTTGACTAAGGCCTAATCACCCTAATATAGGGTAGGCTCGAGCCCCTTGGTGGGGACGTATATGGGCTGTGATGATGAATGTTCATAGCTTACGATAAACGTGTGATAGGCTGCGTATTCTGTCACAAGCTTGGGTCATGAAATAGCAACACTGAACAGTGATTAATTAGAATTGTAAATACTTAAGACAACGGTACTTGTGGGACGGAATCAATATTTGGAGTTAGTGTTAAACAACGGACAAATGCTAATATTATCGGTGATCATATCCATATTCATGTCCCTTATACAGAGGCTGCAGGGCGTACAGCGCCCACAATCGATCCGGCCGATTTGGATTCCACTCACAATAATTTATTCAAGGTTAGTGCTAAAGAAACCAACCCTTACATCAACTATCACTCTGTTTTATTTACACTTATTGTAGCTAGAGTAACTGTAAATGTTGTGAAGCTACCTGGATATGGAGTGCAGTAACCGATCTCGCATAAGAATTTTAATATTGTTAAAAAAATGTCTGCATTCAAAATTAATTATAATATCTATCAGCAGAATATATTGATGAATATTTTATTAACATACTAACCATTCTCTTTTTGCCCGTGGTACGGCTAAGTGGTCCGCAATCAACCGGACTAATTTCTTAACTTACTAAAATTCCTAAAAACTGAAAACTTTGAATATTTCAAGTGTGTAAAATTATATCTGCACTAATTACCATCAAATTCTATAGAAGTTTAATGGAATGAAAGAAGTGGTCCAATAGCAAAATTTAAATACAATTACTAAACATCAACAATTAACAGAATACTCCAAACAGTACAATGATTTCCAATTTAAATTATCATTCCACATTACACATTAAGTATCTGATACTTCTTCTATTATAGCAGTTATTTTATACTGAGATGTCTTAATATCCCTGATCTTTTGCTCTACCGAGTGATCAATCTAAATGGGTCAGTAGGGTGAAATCAGAAACTATGAAAGATAGCGAAATCTGTTCTTAGAGATCATGGCGTCGATTTTAGATTTAATAATAATAATGGCATTTAAATTTTATTTAACTCTCATACATAACCGGGAGTCGAACCTGGTCAAAATCTCTGTAAAAAATGTTATAAATTCTGCAAGTTTTTTCGTTGTTATTGTTGATGGTGGATTCAATCGAATCATTTATCTGAAGAGACCATTTTGCAATTATCTTATCTGCATCGATATTATGCATTACAAATTACGTTTATTTAAAATTAGAACATATTCGTTCAGCGGGCGAGCCAATTTATTTAATATTTAAAAATACTTAAATGAAATAATTATCTTTTTTTTTCAATTATTTAAACAAGGTTCCACTAAAAATGTGTTCCATGTGACTTATGATTCACACCATCAACAATAACAACGAAAAAACTTGCAGTATGTACAACATTTTTACATAGATTTTGACCAGGTTCGATTGTATGAGAGTTAATAAAATATGAATGTCTCTATTATTAATAAATCTCAAATCGACGCCATGGTTCCTAAGAACAGATTTCGTTAACTCTCATAGTTTCTGACTTTTCCCTACTGACCCATTTGGATGGATCACCCTGTATATCCGTCTTCTTTTTGAAGCTGCCTCGTGGTGGATACCTTTAATCCAGCACGTTTAGCTACTTCACCGTGGCCAAACCAAAAAGCAGGGCTTACGTTAATAATTACACAGGGTACAAAGCGAGCAATTTGCTTCCATTCAGGCTCGGTGGCTTAATTGATTTACGTGTAATTTCGTTACGTTGTAATCTGTTCGCCGTTTTGGTGATGTGTTGTAATTACTTGCAGTGACTTAGCAATATGTTATGTCTTGCTTAGATTAATGTCTTACCGCACCATTTACATCTTGTTGAAATGCTAACGCTTTAGCACGTTTAACGTCAAATATTACATCAGAGTCTAATTCCAAAGCTAGTATTATTATACGTGATTGAAATGCGTGGTGCGGAAAATGTCTTTTGAATTGCGCGTCTGAAATTATGTGGAAAGTGATAACGCTTGGGCTGTGTATCATGCATGGCAGCTGTGCGCTATCATGTTTTAACCCTCCATGTTAATCTATTACAGTATCGACCTAGTTCCTTTTGTTGATACTTACTTGAAATAATTTGTTCAACCATTTTTCCCTTACTAATTTGTGTTTGCACGACAAGCTTTTTTCAGAGAGTAGAAACACTATCTACCCAACTATAGGATAAATTTGCCGCTTGATATATTTTGAAAATCCAAGTCATTGGCAATTTTGTAATCAAAGCTGTATTGACATCTTTCAGATCAGTGTCAATAGCGGGTTGTTGCTCGTTACAACAAAATTATTTGTAATTCTATTCTTTTACTTTATTCTTTTCAGTAATCATCACACACTCATTTCACACATTGCTTACCTTGAGCAAAGGTTGTCTGGAAGAGATCGATTTCCAATATACGATGTTTGTGTATGTTGTTCTCATATTGTAATGTGATGATAAAGAGTCTGTCCATCTTTATTTGAGTATGTTTTTATATTTCTTTAACATCGCTAAAAGACATGTAATGATGTGATTCTTTTGCAAAGCTCAATCCCGAACGTGATAAAAAAAAAAAAAACTAAATCTTATTTACCAAAATCTTTTTAAATTAAGGTATACGTGTAAAAATGTTAGGGAGACTGGCAGAATAATGTGCAAGCTTGAGGTGTTGCTGACTGTACATAGTCAGAAAGCGTCAGAAAATGTGTGGCGTGACGTCATTGCCGTGTACATTTTGTAGCACGATGTGACATAATGGACTCCCACTCCTTTACTTTAAATCGCTCGATCTCAGTACTTTTTTCATTATATTCTATTTTTTTTATACAACTAAGTTGGCAAACAAGCAAACTGCTCACCTGATGGTAAGTGGTAACAGCCACCTATAATACATGTGGCTCTTGTGAGATTGACAGCAAATCTGCAATCCCCATAAGAACCACATTGTACGTTGCTAACTTGTGACATAAGATGTAAAGTCACGGTACCCAGTAATTTCACTGCCATATTTTACCCTTGAAACCGGAACACAGTAATGCAAGCACTACTGCTTTGCGTCAGAAATAGGTAAGACGGAGGTACCCAAGCAGGCGACCCTGGTACAGTCTTCCCCAGGTAACGGTAACTGATGGACTAATAAGATTTTCACATTTCATTCTCCTTCATTG
Organism: Schoenobius gigantellus; assembly: GCA_963935595.1. Classification (NCBI taxonomy): domain Eukaryota; kingdom Metazoa; phylum Arthropoda; class Insecta; order Lepidoptera; family Crambidae; genus Schoenobius; species Schoenobius gigantellus. The sequence continues at coordinate 29,469,772 of OZ012554.1, forward strand.
CCCTTATTGAAAAAAAAAACACATTGTATGTATGTACAGTAGGCAAACGGCAGACATTATACAAAGGTGATATCCAAAAATACGAAAAAAAAAACTAAATCTTATCTACCAAAATCTTTTTAAATTAAGGTATACGTGTAAAAATGTTAGGGAGACTGGCAGAATAATAAGCACCATAGAAGTGTATAAGTAAACGTATAATAAATATTTAGCAAAATACAACAGCACTATAAAAAACAACGACAATGGAACATACGAACATATGACACTTCTACAACGTGACATTTATAAAAACCTATACAAAAGATCTACAATGAGACCATGAAGGTGATACATGAAAAAATAAATAAATCAAGCAAAGTACTTTGGCAAGAATCATCTGCTTATCTTCATTTTCCAGACCATAATTTTGGTATATTCAACATGTGCCATGCGGTTGCACTAATCGTCAAGATGGCGGCCATTATCCCCTGCACAGATAATAAAGATAGAATAAACTTTCACACTTAATTTGTGAAACTACTTACTACATTACAGCACGGAGTCGTATTTTCATTTACGATCCTATAAAACATTGTTCGTACACTTATAGTTACGAAGCTATCAGCACGCACATATTACCATAGAGTAATTACGTCCTTGAAAATAGACCTGAGTTTACGATGAAATCTACTAAAGTGCCTCACATTGTTCGTCTCAAAGGATATAGACGCTGTGCCTTAGATATATTGATGAAGATAAAACTAGTTATTTACGAAAACACACTTCTCCGCGATAGAAGGTATATTTCAACGTGAGTGCTCTAATGATATCAGTATGGCCAAGTCTGTAACTACAAAACATACAAAGATCTGTTATTAAGAACTGTGACGTTTTAATAAAGCGCGTTCAGTGCGCGCGCGTTGACTTTGTTAACCAAGCAAGGACGAACGCAACGTGAGGTGGCTTCAGTTCTTAATGCACCACGTATAGACTACCCATAGATTTGTTCTTTAAAGGGTTCTGTACCTCAAAAGGAAAAACGGAATCCTTATAGGATCACTTTGTTGTCCGTCTGTCTGTCAAGACCCTTCACCTCAGAAACGCGTGAAGGTACCGAATTGAAACCAAAACCATATACTCAGGTCTACAATCCCTCGAAGCCGTGAAGAATTGAACTTATAAGTCAACTTAAAAAAAAGCATAAGGCTGTTTATGCCGCAAAAACGTATATTTCGACACTCTCAAGAGAATCAAAATTAATAGGGTACTTCCAGTTGACCTAGAATCCTGAAATTTGGCAAGAAGCAAGGTTTTATAGCACATATTAAGGTAACATCTGAAAACCGGAAATATGTATACACAGCAACACGCTAGGCATTACATGTTGATCTTGAGACCGCCCTTATGTCGCTCGTAATAGCGGCGACTTTCGTAATGCAAATGTTCCTTTAAATCGCTCGATCTCAGTACTTTTTTCATTATATTCTATTTTTTTTATACAACTAAGTTGGCAAACAAGCAAACTGCTCACCTGATGGTAAGTGGTAACAGCCACCTATAATACATGTGGCTCTTGTGACATTGACAGCAAATCTGCAATCCCCATAAGAACCACATTGTACGTTGCTAACTTGTGACATAAGATGTAAAGTCACGGTACCCAGTAATTTCACTGCCATATTTTACCCTTGAAACCGGAACACAGTAATGCAAGCAGTGCTTTGCGTCAGAAATAGATAAGACGGAGGTACCCAAGCAGGCGACCCTGGTACAGTCTTCCCCAGGTAACGGTAACTGATGGACTAATAAGATTTTCACATTTCATTCTCCTTCATTGTCCTTATTGAAAAAAAAAAACACATTGTATGTATGTACAGTAGGCAAACGGCAGACATTATACAAAGGTGATATCCAAAAATACGAAAGCCCCGAACAAGCCGTATTTAAAAAAACTCATCAAAAACAGTTTCAGAGCGCGTACATTATGAAACAATATTCAAAAAGTTCACTCAATTAAGTATGTCAATCAAAATGAAAAAGTATTTTGTGATAGGCGGCACTCGTAGTATTACTGAAATTTTCCTCTCGGTCTGCTGAAACTGAAATGAGTGGGGCTTTTTATTTTGCGCATTTTGATATCAGTGTAATGTTAAATGTAATTTAGGTTTTATATCTAGAGCTTTTATTAAAATTGACATAACATTACATTACATGTTATTAGATATAGTTGAAATTACACAAATAATGACATGAATACGAAAAAAAACGGAAATTGGTGATAGAAATAAGAGACTCAAGATTAGTGCGATGTTTTCACCATATTTCTTTAGACTTGAAAAATTATTTTTGTTGCGAATATCAGAACGTAAATTCATAAATATTAACATACCTACTCCGTACGATGTCTCCTTGTCTTCTCGATGCCGATTATGGGAGATAACCGCAATTAAACCTATGTTTGTCTTTTTATAAATATATATATTCGATATAGGTAGATTACATATTAAATATATTAGGTCCTTACATATGAAATTGGCGTTTTGCCGTACTGGCCACTGTGATCTCAAATATCTCCTCTATGGTTAGGAATTCCAAATTCAAATTTATACAGCTATTTACTCATATATTTGTGCTTTAAAAATTATAATTCACTTGTTTTTTCCTCAATTATTTTGGACTTTTCAATCAATTGTTTTGTTTTCAACTTTTTGGAGTCAATTTTCGCTTGGGGCATGGTTTGGCTGGTTCGGCAGGGTTCAGCTATTGCGATGAGCGCTTCCGATTATCGTACAGGACCCACTTTTCATCACAAGTAATGATTCGATTTAAAATCCGTTAATTATTGTGCCGGTTGAGTAATGCCACGCAGCAGTCAACGCGCGTTTATTGATTTGCTTCACTCAATTCGTGAACCCACCTTTCAAGCTTTTTCACCTTCCCAATTTGCTTCAAGTGGATTAAAACAGTTTTATCACTAACACCGCAGCCTGCTGCTAACTCGGACGTGGTTTGCGATGGATCCGCTTCCACAATAGCCTTCAATTCTTCATTATCAACTTTGGTCTCCGGCCGTCCACGAGGCTTGTTCTGCAGGTCGAAATTTCCAGAACGAAAACGGTGGAACCAAACCGCACTGTGTTTTCTTTTGCGGCACCGTCGCCATACACATCATTAATCCTTCGAGCCGTTTCTGCAGCACTAGTGCCACGGTGGAACTCGTACTCGTAAATAACGCAATATTTCAAGTTTTCCATTTTGTAAACTGAGTGACGCAAAGAAAAAAAACAATTAAGAAAAAAACAAGTGAATTATAATTTTCGAAACACAAATACAAGAGTAAATAGCTGTATAAATTTGAATTTGGAATTCCTAACCATAGAGGAGATATTTGAGATCAAAGTGGCCAGTACGGCAAAACGCCAATTTCATAGGTAAGGACCTAATATTATGCTATTTAGCATCAAACGGAGGTACCGTTATACTAATTTTTGATGCTAAATATGGAAACTTTAATTCAAGCAACCGGTGTCTGACCCTCATATTATGGTCATGCCACTTGGGATCCTGACCATACATGGCTTGCAATACCGTCGTTAAACCTATCTTTTGATGCTAAATTTGGAAACACGCATTCTAGAACCGGAAGACGGAGTTTGTATTCACTTTCACAAGTTATACACTTCTGGACACATCTATTGGCCCACCTTGCATTTTCAGTTTCGTTTAGTCCTAGCAAAAATTTTATATTAGGTCGAGCAAAAAGTTTTTATGCAGTTTTGAACCTGGCACATTCATAATTATATTCAATAGTCTTTTTTTGAATTTCGAACACAGAATTTAAAGAAACAAAAGACAATTTGGAGCCTGGTCGTTGATATCAAACAATCGAATACTAAGAAAACCTGATTTTATTGGTTTACTTGGATTTAATTCTTGAAAGTGTGATTTTTCTCTTTGGTTTTGCAACAAACATTACTTATTCTTAACATTAAGGTGAGGTTCTATCAATAATCTATGGATACTTCGCCTGAAGTTGCAGCCCAAGCTGTGGCACTTATCCAGGCCGGACACAGCCAAAGAAATGTGAGTGCTCAACTTAATTTAAGTCGATCTGCGGTCCGAAATGTTTATCGGAGGTACCTAGAGACTGGCGGCTTTGTTCGTCGCCAAGGAAGGCCACGATCTCGGGTCACAACTGAAAGGCAGGATTGATTCATCGTGACGACCAGCTTGAGAAATCGTCACCTTACCTCCATTGAGATACAAAACCAACTTCGCGACTTCCACGGAGTATCTGTGAGCGCTCGAACTGTTCGGAGAAGGTTAAAAGAACGCGATATGGTACCACACAAGCCAGCTAATGGCCCCAAACTAACGCGAGCCCACCGAACAGCGCGTCTTCATTTCTCGCGCACTCATTTAAATTGGACTCAGCAGCATTGGAGCTGTGTACTCTTTTCTGATGAGTGTAAAATTGCGTTACATGGCAATGATGGAAGGAAGAAGGTCTACCGACGTAAGGGAGAGCGTTTTGCACAATGCTGCTTTGAAGAGAGGGTTGCTTATGGCGGTGGCTCATGGACTGTCTGGGGCGGTATATCCGCGAGCGGCAAAACTCAACTTGAGGTTGTTACGGGACCACGGCTGCCAACATTAAATGCTGAAAGGTACATTCGTGAGTGCTTAGAACCTCACGTGATGCCATACGTGGACCATGTGGACCCAAATTTCCTTTTTATGCATGATAATGCAAGAGCCCATACGGCCGGCATCGTCAGGGAATATCTTCGGGATGTGAACATCACAGTTATGGACTGACCAGCCAGAAGTCCAGACATGAACCCGATTGAGCACATGTGGGACGAGCTAAAAAGACGTGTTAGGGCTCGTCAGCCAGTTGCCCAGACGATGCAGGAGTTGAAAACTGCCATAGAAGAGGAATGGGAGATGATCCTTCAAAATTTCATAGAGCGGTTGATAAACTCTATGCCTAATCGTATGAGAGCTGTCGTAGATGCCAATGGAGGCAACACGCGTTATTAAATTAAACCTCTATTTGAAAAAAACATGTTTTTTATTAAAAAATCAACTGCCTTCATCAAGGCGCATACCCGACTTGTTAGGCGTAGCTCCATGTCGTGTGGTATTCTGAATTCAAATTTAAAACAATACGATCGAAAAAGATAGTAATATGTATCAGGTTTAAAACTGCATCAATAGTTTTTGTTCAATCTAGCAATCATATTTAGGTAGGGGCCATCGAAACCTAATCTCTAAGGTGGGCCAATAGATGTGTCCAGAAGTGTAGTTTAAACGTGAAAAGCCTGTCTATAGGTAGTATTGATCAAAGCTATTTTAGTCACGCGGATGGACTATTATGGATACCTATAATAATGTACAAATGGCGAGTTAAAAGCAAGCATTATAAGATATCTGTGTCATCGGCTTTTGGAATACGAGTTTAATAATCCTTATTAAACAGGTACAATTGTTTCTTCTTCTTCTTTCTGTATAGATACTATCAAAAGCAAACTTAATTTTTAATGCTATTACTAAATTTTCTGATAAAAATTTTTCATTTATTTGCTTGTAAACAATTCTGAAACCAATAATATCACAATTAATTTGGAAGTTAATCGCTAAAACTTTGTGAAATACTTCATACTGGAATTTATTCTAAACGAAATAATGAAATATTCTGTTCGCTAGCTATAGATTGTATAAATTCATCTGAACAAAACCCGCTCGTTCAATTATGTAGAGAGAGCAGATTCTATTTGAAGGTATCTGCATATAAATACCTGCTCCTATTAATATATGAATGGATTCCGCGCATTTATATCCAAATTTTAACAAAGAGGATTTGAATTGCCTCTATTGTACCAGCTGTCATCATTATTATTTTGTATTTATTTTATTTTACCAAGAGACGTCCACTGCTGGACGACTGGACGTTAACCTCCTCAAAGAGTTCCAAACCATTCCGTCCTGAGCTTTGCTCATTGACTTTCACTAGACCGTCAGACCGGGGTCTCATAGCTGGTACCCGGCCACTACTCGAGAACCTTTCCTCGCCACAGGTTCACGATGCCTTGGGCTATGTTGCGGTGATTTAAATTTCCTCTATAGATCTCATTATTTGTGATTCGATCACGTAAAGAAACTCCGAGAATAGATATCCCTATTCCTTTTAGTCCCATTCACATCGGCCACATCTTAGTTCCGCACGTCATCACTGGCACAAATAGAAGATTTCCTCTTGAGTCACTGAGGTAGATGGAGCGAGATTATGTTGCTTCGCCTCCCAAATACTGTTGTTTTGATTGATCTCTTAAGTTGGTGGGAAGTTTGAAGTTGGTGGACAGCAATAGGTGTTATTGTGGTGAGTACGAGGGCGAAGATCTACACTATGCATTGTGGAAGCGCTCTTTGTGTAATGACGCGTGTAGGGACCTATGAGATACGGTGAAGATGTTCGAGATTTTTCCGGTTTAATATCGCCATATCATGGGTATGGAGGCGAATTTCCTGAGGCTACGAGCATTTCGCACATCGATGGCATAAGATCTGGGAACGGCTAAAAAATGAGAGGCAAAGAGTGACAGTTGCCCAAAGAGACAAAATGAGTTAGAATAATCCCGCTGTACCACTAACAGTGGGCACACCGTGACCTGCGGCGGACACCGAGGGCACGGTAATAGTATATACAGTATGTCGACTCTATTACCGTGCCGAGGGGAAGAGGGACATTAGGGACAAAGAAAACCGATTTTACCGTGCTGAGGGGAAGAGGGGCACTACACTAGGGACAAATAAGATCGATTTTTTTACAACTAAGTTGGCATAAAAGCATACTGCCAACCTGATGGTAAGTGGTAACAGTCACCTATAGTACAGTCGGCCAAGAAATTGGTGAATTGAAATTGGTAAGGTTGAATGTCGCTTGCACTTCATAGAAACTAGAAAGATCAATTTTGCCTGTACCTCGATCTGATAACTATGCTATCTTATCCTATCTTACTTTAATATCCATGGATTTATTAAGTTTGATTGATAAGTCCATGCATAAGACAGATTAACTGATTATTCATCAATTAAGTCATGATTATATTATATAGATAATATGAATAAATGATGATCTCTTAGAAAATCTTAAAATTTGACACCGACTTCAGTATAAAGTGTGTACTGTACCTATTCTTATATTTTTTTATTATTTGTAAAATATTTTTAATTTTTGTCTTTTTAGTAAATATACGCTCACCTTCGGAGAGCTAAATTAAGGTCCGAGGTCAGGTCGGGTCAGATCAAGTATAAAAGTTGTTAAGGATCCTTTCATCATTAGCTCAGTTCATGAACCAAATACGTGAATAGCTTCGGAAAAAAACATGAAACACGTTGGACGTACCTATAAAATTCAAGGATTTCCCTCAATTTTCATGAAATTCCATCATCAGATTCTGACTTTGGTGATGTTAGGATTACCCCTGAAGTATACTCTATCGAATACAAAAATTTGAATTTTGAAAATCGGTCCCCAATTGGCGGCGTAATCTTGTAACATACACACAAAAATAACATACGCATAGATTGAGAACATCCTTTTTTGAAGTCAGTTAAAAATGCAAGGTGAGATTAGTTGTCTAATTAAAAACTGACATAAAAATATGCACAATTATGTACCACGGCAACAGACCGTAGTTCATTGCACCGCTAAATTATAGATCGTGTCCAAAGTCGACCGGCAATTAGTATGCATTATTTACTTTGTACAAATTCATTATCCAGCAGCAATATCGGCATACTCTATACAATACAGACAATACAGTAGTATACAATACATATGCAATATCGCTCACCATACATTTATTTAGAACGCGTTCACAATTACCTATACTATATATTCATGAGCATCATCGTAACAGCTCATATACGTCCCACCGAGGGACTCGAGCATACCCTCAGTTAGGGTGTTATAAGCCTTAATCAACCACGCTGGCCCAGTGCGGATTGGTCGACTTCACATACATCTTTGAATTTCTTCGCATATGTATGCAGGTTGCCTCACGATGTTTTCCTTCACCGTAGGAGCGTCAGACAAATGCACATATGAAATTCAAAAAAATGAAAAACACATTGTACATGGTGGTATCGAGCCCCGGACCGCTCGATTGGAAGGCAAGTGCCGAGTCCACAGCGCTACCGACGTTCTTCCATATATTATTGGCTTGCTATGCTATACGCGTATGAAATTGAACGATAAGCTTTTTTTTTATGGGGTAGGGGGCAAACGAGCAAACGTATCACCTGATGGTAAGTGATTACCGTCGCCCATTGACACCCGCAACCCCAGAGGAGTTACAAGTGCGTTGCCGGCCTTTAAGGTAGGAATACGCTCTTTTCTTGAAAGTTTGAAGGTCGTATCGGTCCGGAAATACCGAAGGCGACAATTCATTCCAAAGTTTGACTGTACGAGGCAGGAAACTGCGAGAAAAACGCACTTAGGCCTCCAAGTGGCCACGGAACTGGACTTCGCTTGATATGTCGACACCAAGGATCTCAATATTGGCTGAGGCAGATAGGAGAATGCTCTGAAAGCGAGGAGATACGACAAATGGCATTTTCTTGGCGGTAAACGCGTAAACCTGTGTCTTTGTAGGGTTAAAACGGACTAAATGAGGTCGACCCCAGATAGAGACTTTCTCTAATGATGTATCAATTTCAGACACAAGTTTATTCCGGCACTCAATGACGTTTTCCCGAGAAATATTCGCACGGCCGTTATAGGAGGTATCTTTCGTGCTGTCATCTGCATAACAATGAATGCTCCGACTTCGGTCTTGCAATGTCTCTTTTGAAGGATCTGGAGGCATAGTTATACTGCTTTTTTAAGGCCCCTATAGCCGCCAATGGCCTTGAGCGTACGGGCGTGGCCTAGTGTTCGCGCCGCGCCACCCGCCGTTACCTCGCATCTAAATATCAATAGTAGGGTGTACGTCGGTGTTACATTTTTTGGGACTATGCAATGCAATAATACGTGGGGCGCACTAAAAGTTTCCGGAATCAGTAATAAAAAATACTACTAATGGTCAAACATGTTTTTTTTAAATACAGCCTCTTCTGGTGATGAAAATCGTTGATCGCGTAATTGGTTCTTGATTTTTGGGAACAGAAAAAAGTCACATGGTGCCAGGTCAGGAGACTAATAGCGATAAATAAATGTTGTTGAATTGGAATTTAATTACGACTAAACTACAACTTTTATGATCGTTCGTATCGCGGTAATGTTTTGACAGGATTTTCCTTTTTTGGATTTAAGTTTGGCTTTTATCAATGTTGAGTGTTTTTCTGTTCTCTTTCTCTCTGTTATCTCTAGAGCTCCAAATAAGATCCAGCTTCGCTTGCGGTTCAACTCTCATGTAGAAATTAGCGCGTTACCAATTTTGTCCAAAGTTGAATTGTAATTAGAACTGGATTGGAGTTGAACCTCAGTGGCCCGTTAGAACTATAGCGCGATTGGCCCCCAGGACCGTATGCAGGATGACTCATCATAAGTTGTACGTTTTTCGCCTTCAAAAAGATTGAAGCCGAGCGAGGCTCTGCTGAGCTGTCAAATTACACATAAAATCGTAAAAAATCATACCAATTTCCTAAGATAATCCATTTTTTTGTAATCACGCAATTTTTAAAATGACGCCACAATGTGAAAACAATTGACAGTCAAATGAAGCAAATTGTATTCTTCAGCTAAAGCGTTCAATTTTCAAATGTAGTAATAACTTTTTAAATCTATACTTACTAATATTATAAAACTGAAGAGTTTGTTTGTTTAGTTGAACGCGCTAATCTCAAGAACTACTGATTCAAATTGAAAAATTATTTTTGTGTTGGATAGCCCTTTTATCGAGGAAGGCATCAACAACATCGCGCTATGACTAATAGGAGCTGAGCATCAATAAAAAAATTTGTAAAAACGGGAAAAAAATATATGGCGAAACGTAGTTCGCGGGCACAGCTAGTATTGTTTATGTAAGTGACCAATTTCGGAAACTTAGTGTGACCTATGTAGATACAAGGTTATCTTGTTTTTTTTATTTATATGTATACAATCCTGAGTAAAAATATCACATTATTGATGTGTTACAGGTATAGTTATGAAAAAAGTAACTTCATTCAAGTTGTTCAGTCAGTCAGTTTGAATAATAAAATGGTCATGCTGATGAATCGAACCCAGCTTAGCCAAGGGGGCAGTCAAATGTATATTTAGCAAGGTGTTCATTGACATACAAAGAGACAGACAGACAAACATCATTAGTTTTATGACAAAATCGTGAGCTTGAACTATTTTATACACCGTGTTTGGTCAATGCCCTATCAATCCGAAACCTACCTATGTTAACGTAGTCATGTAAAGATATGGCGTCATTGAAAATTTGAAATTGTATAGGTAGACCTATTTATATGCGGGATTTCAAAATTAATTTTACAATTTCTATTTTTTTATGACCTTGTTAACACGGGTAGGTTTCGGCTCAACTCACGATTTTCTCATAAAAGTAATGAAAATGTCTGTCTTTCTGTATGTCCATGAAAGAAAAATTCAAGAATAAAAAATATGTACTTTATTCATTTAATTATCCACAAATATTAAAATTCCGAAAAACCTTTCACGTAAAGGACTAACAAATTCGGTATTGTGACTTTTTGTCTCTTCGTTTTCTACCCTTCGCTTTTTAGGGTTCCGTAGCCAAATGCAAAAAAACGGAAACCTTATGGATTCGTCATGTCTGTCTGTCTGTCTGCCCATCCGTATGTCACAGCCACTTTTTTCCAAAACTATAAGAACTATACTGCTGAAACTTGGTAAGTAGATGTATTCTGTGAACCGCATTAAGATTTTCACACAAAAATAAAAAAAAACAATAAATTTTAAGGGTTCCCCATACTTAGAACTGAAACTTAATTTTTTTTTATATCAAACCCATACGTGTGGGCTATCTGTGGATAGGTCTTCAAAAATAATATTGAGGTTTCTAACATCATTTTTTTCTTAACTGAATAGTTTACGCGAGAGACACTTCCAAAGTGGTAAAATGTGTCCCCCCCCCCCGTAACTTCTAAAATAAGAGAATGATAAAACAACAAAAAATATGTGGTGTACATTAACATGCAAACTTCCACCGAAAATTGGTTTGAACGAGATCTAGTAAGTAGTTTTTTTTAATACGTCAAAAATCGTAAACTGCAATTTATCTTTTATTCAATCAACTCAAATAAAAAAAACATTTAATTTCATAAACATAAACCTTATGCATAAACCGTGAACCATTATTTTCTAATAATAAAAATCCCAATATTTAGGTACCTAATTATAATGTTTACTTATCAATAACTGAATTTAAAAAAATACACTATTATTAAAACATCGATCAAAGTTACAACGAACTACAAGAACTTTTATATTATGTTACTTGCTGCTACGGAACCCTTAATGGGCGAGTCCGACTCGCACTTGGCCGCTTTTTTGTTTATTTATTTCTTCAGTGGCTTTATTGCTCATTTCCTGATTTTTTTCAATAGGTGTATTTTCGTCTTGATTATGCCTTCTCTTCGACGCAACTTTTTTTATTGCGATAAGTTAGCAAACAAGCAAACTGCCCACCTGATGGTAAGTGGTAACAGTCACCTATAATACATGTGGCTCTTGTGAGATTCGCAGCAAAACTGCAACCCCCACAAGGACCACAGTGTACGTTGCCAAATTGTGAAATCAAATGTAAAGTCACTATTGTTTTTTTATAGCTTATTCTATTATATTCAGGATCACTAATTCGCATACTTCTAGACTGCCTTAGACTAAATTGTTCTTATAATCACAAAAAGCGTCATTTCGCACACAATAAGTAAATTACACGTCTTGCACTAAAGAAGCGCGTATCGTATTCACTATCATCACATGTGAGAAGTGTAAGCACTCTAGCAATCGATTTTACGATTTCGCGAAACAAGTGGATGGCGGCAGCGCAGCGCGCAGCCTTCCTCCTTGAATGTCAGCGCTACACTGATTCTCGTCGCCCGTTCATGACGGTTTGCTGTGCAAGTGATAAAAAAATATTTTTGTAAAAACTAATAATTATTTTAAAATAAAAAATGTACAGTTTCAAGAGTAATTAATTTACATTTAGGTCTATCAACAACCATAATCATATCATTTGTAGTTTAGGAGCAGTTCGGAAATTAAAATTGAAAACAGACTCATTTCAAAATTTTTTTTGCATACTATTTAATATACTTCAAACTTTTCAAATGTACAGTTTATAGGGCACATATCAAAGCGTAAAATATATTTTTTGTAGAATTTTTTACCGGCTAGTTTAAGAGTAGTTCCCCTCCAAAAACCACCATTTCAGGTCTCTAGTCGCCTTAAGGCGCTGGTATTTCCATCCCAAGACGTCACCGCAAGCTGTGCTATAAATCGCGCGCTGCTTTCTCCTCCCTCCGCCCCGCAAGCAGACGAATCGGAGGGAGACTCTGTACCAGGTTCGTGTGCTTAGATACCTCCGTCTTACCTATTTCGGCCGCAAAGCCGAGGTACCGTGACTTTACATCTGATGTCACAAGTTACACTGTGGTTCTTGTGGGGGTTGCAATTTTACTGCGAATCTCACAGGAGCCACATGTATCATAGGTGACTATTACCACTTACCATCAGGTGGGCAGTTTGCTTGTTTGCAAACTTAGTAGCAATAAAAGATATAATGATATGATGTCATCCTTGACGTATCCGTCAATGGCGAAAAACTGGCTAATTAAGTTTTGAGCGGAGGTGGCTAGCAAATCCAAATTTGGTTTTAAAAGTCCTGTTACACGGTTAGCAGTGCAACTGGCCTGATAAGTCGTATGTGTATCGATAAGTGGGTTTATGGCGGTTCTTTTTGATAAGATGCTTAGCATACAGATCATCCAAGCGTCTCGCAAGGTAGAAGCATCAATTACCGTTTGACGCCACTGAGGCCTCTGTTTTGCAAGCATTTCCCAGGAATCTAGAGGCATGTCGCAGGCAGTCAGGTGTCGCTTTAGAACATCTCTATATCGAAGGTACTGACCCCCAGGCTTACGCTTCAACTGGAAATAAAACACTAATTTAGGTAGCCTGGAGACACCCATCCGCACAAGATGCCGTTTGATTTGGTACGTCGGAATATTTCGCTATTTGAAAATCGGTCCTGCCAACCTATACGCAAAATTTTTCGTAAGCATCTCATATAAAAGACGTCTAGACGCCTTACGTCGCTCTTATAAAGACAACAGGTCTCAGAGGCATAGATGAGTATTGGCAATACGATGACATTGTACACAGTGATCTTGGTGTGCAGTTTAGATCATGTGAGTCTCAGACTCTGGTTCTCAGTTTGCCAAAAGCAGCCGACGCCCTTGCGATACGAGAAGAAATTTCAGTAAATAGGCGATTATCATCACGGATGAAACTTCCCAAGTAACGAAATGATGACACTTCCTCCAAAACCTCCCCAGATATATTGGTGTTGTATCTGGAACACCGCTCCGTGCTGTTTGCTAAAGCACTTGAGTTTTGGAGGTGCTGATAACAAGACCAAATCTTTTGCAAGATTTATTAAGTGAGCTTAGAAGCAGTTGCAAATTCCGGGATGATAAAGAACAAAACAATACGCCATATAGGTACATACATCCTACGATTATAAATGGCGTAATGTGAACTCAGTGCGTTATGACTTTAAATGCTGTACTTACATAGTGTTTGGTCAATACCTTATCAAGCTGAAACCCACCCATGTTAAAATAATCATATAAAAGAAGTGGCGTCATTGAAAATTCGAAATTGTAAAATTATTTTTGAAATCCGCCATACAAATAGTTTAATCAGTGAAAAAAAATTCCCCGCATATTTTTTTTACAATTTCGAATTTTCAATGATGCCATATTTTTGATATGACTATGCTTACATTCGGCTTGATAGGGTATTGACCAAATACCTTGTATAGCGGAATAGTATAGCGTAGTCTGAAATGAACTTATAGCCGTAAGAATCCAAATATACAATTTCAAAGTTTTGTGTATAGTATTATCCAATTCACTGTCAAATTTCTCAGAAATATCCCACTACTCATTTAAGATGAGATTTAAGTGTTTAATTTGAGTATTAGCATAATGAGTCTCTCAAACTGTACTTGCCCTGGTTTCTGGGGTCGGGCCAAACCACTTCACTCTGAGTGATAGATGAGTGCCGACTATCCTATAGACAGCGCGAGGTTCAGGGTAATATTTCGAAATTGTTGACTTAACAAGGGTCGCGACGGTTGAATTAAAATGTTTAGCTGGAGTTGTTTTGAAACGATGTGGCAGTGTAAGTGATGGCTGCTTTTACTAGTTGGCAGTGTTGGAAGCGCTTGGAAAATTAATCTTTCTTCTATACATTCATTAGCAAAAAAAAACATAGTTACATTAATCTACGATGTTTTGTTAATACGTCAATTTTGACAAAACTGGTGAACCACTTTTTTTGTCTACTGTACATCAAAAATTACAGTCTTAGTGCAAACGCACACGACCGACTATCGGTGATCGATTTTTTGACGAAACGGAAACGGAAACATATAGAGATTTACGTTTTAACACATAACTAGAAAAATTCGGCCAAAAAATCTGTAAATCCTGACCGACTATCGCTGAAAATTGTAATTGTAATTGTAACGTTCGTAATTGCATACGTTAATGCACACTGCCCAATCACCGACCGACAGTTGGCTAGTTACACTTGCTTAATAAGAATGGACGTAACACTGCTCGGCGATAGATATACCAAACACCTGTCAAATTAAACTTCCTGTTTAAATCCATGACGTTCTCAATGGCCTCCGACAAAGTGACAGACGTATACGTTGAGTCGGTCATAAGAGTCGGAGAAAATAATCGGATCGATTATCGAGCCTACAAATAGTCTGATGTGGGCAGTTAGCCTAAAATACCAGAGAGCGACTTCGAACATGCAGGCGGAACGGCACGGGCTGCCAAAAATTTTGTAATAAAACTTAGTCACTCTTACCTATCCCTAGACGAGCGTCAAGAAATTTTAACACGTCACTCACACAAAACAAAAGTAGTGAGAAGCAATCGAAAGCGAAATGACCTACCCTAAACTTTAACTCGACATTTGGTTTGACAAATTGATACGCTAAAGCCCCGGACCGAAATCGTAAGTATGCTGATAGCGCTGATAGCACGTATAGTGTGACCGGGCAACTATAATCGTTAGCACTGTGAGCATTGTTATCTGTTTCGGAGCCTAAATACGTGCCGCCGTGCTACTCTTTAAGACATAGAGATTTAGTCACTGAAATTGTGAGATAATGCGTGACTCAAGTCCAGTCTTGGCAGCTCGTGTTCCGTCTGCTGGAGTCCCTATGTCCTACACTGTGCTCTTTGCAGGGCTTTCTTTTGCGAATTTTATAGGGAGTATACATAATGTACCCGCTAAGGGTCGGTTTTTCGATTGTTAGTAATAGCAATTGTAGGTACACCTCATAAAGTACCTTTATGGCTAATAGACTAGGGTCGGTTTTACTGTCCTATTTATTTTTACTAACGATCGACCCTAAAAGTGATTTACCATAAGTTGAGAAGCGAACTTCACTTAGTCATGTTAAGAAAAAAATTAATGCACAACCCGTCTTTATAATGCATTTATTGAGATTACAAAAAAATGTTGTTAATACATCTAAGCTATCGTTTTTTTTTTGTTTTTTGTCGCATTCACAACTCAATATAACAAAACTCAACAATGCATAAAATTGGAGCTATGCCAATAAACTTTAGACGGAGTTTGGGTGAATTTACAAATTGAAATGACGACTCTCTGTGTAATTATTTTTAAGAGGATTATATTCACTTATTGTAAGCTTAAGCCCGATAAAGTAATGACACGCACATATACAAGATTACTATATGTCTAGAAACAAACTAATTCCTCACACGCAAGGAACTTGAATCTTAACATATTTGGCAATCTGAGAGCCTTTGAAGTTAGTAATTTCGTATCGTGATAATTTGTAGCGTAACTCCCGTCACGGTAAACTTACCGTGGAATCCGACTTCGCAAATATAATTATTAAGCTAAGCACTGCCATAGTAGAAGTAAAAAGGTATGTTATCCTCATAAACGCGGCGAGCGTAGTTTTGAATTTATACGCATCAGTGGCTACTAGACTTGTATAACTCCGGAGTCCGTTATATCTTGGAGCTATATCACATTCCAGATATATATCCAATCATTCCGTTTATAATTTTTAGCGTATCCGCAGTATATCTTTTCTGTACCGTTCCATTTATAATAAGGAATTTACCGAAATCGATTTTTTCCACATTTCTCTTAATGGGATAAAACAATCGTTGAAGAGAATTTTATGTACAGGAATATAGTCACTTCACTTATGGATGATATACTTGCTGTAACCATAGTAACAGTTTAATCTTATGTATTGATAATAATGTATAATTTGGTGACGTCCGTTTCGCGTTAGCTCTAATAAAACATATATTTTATGTATTACGTTTAGGCACTATTAAGGTCTGTATAATATAAAAACTGTTTTTATTACATTCTGTTACTGTAAATGACTGTTTGATGCCAAAATAAACGAAAAAAAATATCCAATCTAATTACAAATCATTTGGCGAATCATCGGCTGACTAGCAACAGAACAGACATGAGTGAGTGAGCGGGAGCGATAGTACGTGGAGCGCCGAGCGTCTATAGGACGGCTAAATTCTTTAAAGCGTGTTACTGCTGTTTGCTACGTTCACTTTGACTGTGATTGAATGAATTAGACCAGTAGTCCGGATATACGAGTATTAAGCGGATATACATTGGAAGGATATACGGAAACTCCATTTTTTTACGGAGTCACCTTGCGCATGTCTAGTGGCTACGCGTTGCCGCACGCACACAATTGGGATGATGACTGAATTCTCGTTTTCACATTTCGACGTAAAATATTAAAATAGCGTAGAATAAGATGCAATCATGTGAAATTAGAATTAAAATCGGCTTAGAAATACATAAGATACAAGCATTTTAAGCTGTTAATTTTGAAGCGATTAGACAGAGAGGTCCCACATCAACCGTGACGTCATCGTTGAGTATGGCCATATAAACTCCATGTAAAATGCCGTTTTGCTAGAAAGAGATGGAGAAAAATCTTTAATACCTTATATCTTGGTTGTTTTTATAGTTATTCATAAACCGATTTTTCTTTCCTGTTTATTATATGAATGAGCTTCTATTAAAGCAAAAAAAAAATTTTAGTCATCTAGCCAATTATAACGTTTTAATAAAGGCATATAGCCATAATACACAGGGCGTTTTCCCGCCGTTGTAATAGTAAGTGTACATTTCTATAGTACTTTTCTGTAATCAAAACTAATTAAGATATGTTTTCTTTTATTCCACGCCTTCAAACAATATACACACTACGTCTTCCTCGACGAAGTAATGATCGTCTGGGCAGCTCTCTGACTAGATTCTAGGGATGACAAAACCACTCGTGTAGTGTAGGCCCAAATGTGAGCCGCTATCACTTGTTATTTCACCAAAATCAATAAGTTTAAAGGGTAAGACGGGCAGTGAAATCACCGGTTACTGTGATTTGACATCTTTCATCTTATTACAAAACATAGTCTAAGCATAGTCCTGGTTTAAACCTGATACTGTCTCTATCTATGTAAGTGAAAGCGCTCTAGGCTTAAACCAACACTAAGTTTAGGCCAGTGGCCTACTGCCTATCTCATAGCGATCACTCGCTATCGCTTTCGTGACATTAGAACAATAGTTCTAATGTCACATGTAGATAGGCGATATAATATGCTATGATACGCTATGATATGAGATAGGCGATAGGGCCGCAGGTTTTGTAATAAGACCACTTATGTCACAAGTTGGCAATGCACATTGGGTCCTTGTATAGATTTCATTTCTACAAATCTTATAGAAACTACATGTATTATAAACGACTGTAGCCATTTACTATCAGGTGGGTAGGCTGCTTGTTTGTCAACTTTGTTGTATAAAAAATCATCGCTCACACGGAGTCCGAGTTAACGTACTTGTTTGCCTCCACTATGGCACTACTCACATTCAAATGAAACGCCTACGTTACGGGCGAATTTTACTAATGTTCACGTCGAAGTAAATGTGTTAAGAAATAATATTATTACTGATTTTGTGATTTGTTCTCGCTACCGCCGTTTTTGAGATCTGTACGAATATGTATGCAATGCAATAAATATGTAATTGTTTGCTATAGCAATTTACTGCTTATTTATGTATGTAATTATAATCAATTAATATTTGCACCAACATAGACAGATTAGGCAGTATTTGTTTTGTGATGAAATATTAGTTTTTCTACTATTTGGACCAAACAAATTATATGCTGGATCAGAACAAACAATTAATTACTTACTTCAACTTGAAAGGCACTAAGATAATATTACTTATATTTAACTTAGAGATAGCGACTGTCGCAGGGGAATGACGAGCTGTTAGCAGAAACACAGGGGCTACTATCTAAAGCCCGCAACTTTTCGAGCTCGAGGTTTGATGTAGGTACAGTCACGGAATTTGAATTAAATTAATTTTTTAAAGTTAAAGATTTTTTGCTTTTGTCGCATTATTATATATATTAAACAAATGAGCGCTATGGACCGCAACAAACTGGAATATGGAACTGTCAAAATATTGGTAAATTGTGTATTGCGACTAAATATGAATAGAAACGTCAACCTGCTAAACATTTAGATGTACAACTCAAATTACAGGTAAAATTCATTTATATAGAGAACTTGTAACAACTTTAATAAGGTAATTAGGCATTGTGACATAGACATATTTAAAACACAAGCGTTACAAAGGCGAGGCATACCTTGAGTAATTTCTTTTTATCCCAGGTTTCATTATTATATTTTGTTTATTGTTAATTTTGAAAATTATATTATATCAGTCAGTCTAATCGCCCTAACATAGGGATGGCTCGAGCCCCTCAGTGGGGACGTATATGAGCTGTGATGATGATGAGTCAGTGTATTAGTACCTAACACTAGCTAATTACCTACTTGTTTCATGTGTTATTTTTATTATTGTTCATAAAACATGAGTATTGTGTCTGCCCACTGCTTGAACTTATGCCAATCCGTAACTATTAGTGTAAACTTATTTATTTATAATTTAAGCTACTCAATTGTTATCGTTCTTAGTTTACCAAATATAATAAAATAAACGCAGCTAAAGAGAGAAACTCTCTTTGACTACGGGGACAACCGTATACTGATGGCGGTATTAGAAAGTAGCCCTTCAGAGACAGATTTGAATCTCAAGCTTTATACCCGCAACCGCACTTATAGTGGATTATTACGCCATAAATAACCCACTTCAACCTATAAATGCCCCATTGCTTGGCACATGTCTCTCCTTATTCGAAGAGGATCGGTCTACTACAGCACGCTGGTCAGACAGGTAAGTGCATTGTTTTGTTTTCGAGTTTTTCATCTCTTCGCGAAGCCGTAATTGTGCTAAGCTTTTTTATTTCAAAATAGACTTGAAGCTATCGGAACAGAGCGACGAAAACAGAAAGTATAAAAATACACATTCTTTTGACATTCAGCCATGTCGAAAATTTTATACAGCCACATTAATATTGACTTTTTAATTAAACTTACTATAAAAAAATATTATTTCGTAACATGATTTTACACTTATAAATTATTTTTCACTAAATCATTATTTAATTCAAATATTTAAATAAGAAAGTAAATATTGAACTCAACCATCTTCAACGTTAAAAGATACAGGCCGGTAGATTTCCAGAGAAAAAAAAACTGGCCAAGTGCGAGTTGGACTCGCCCATGAAGGGTTCCGTAGCAGCAACATAATATAAAAGTTCTTGTAGTTCGTTGTAACTTTGATCGATGTTATAACAATAGTGTATTTTTTTAATAAGTTATTGATAAGTAATCATTATAATTAGGTACCCAAATGATGGGATTTAGATCTTACTATATGCGATTTTATGAAATTAAATTTTTTATTTTATTTTTATAAGTATTTGAGTTGATTAAATGAAAGGTAAATTGCGGTTTACGATTTATGACGTATTAAAAAAACTACTTACTAGATCTCGTTCAAACCAATTTTTGGTGGAAGTTTGCATGGTAATGTACATCATATATTTTTTTTAGTTTGATCATTCTCTTATTTTAGAAGTTACAGAGGGGACACACATTTTACCAATTTGGAAGTGTCTCTCGCGCAAACTATTCAGTTTAGAAAAAAATTATATTAGAAACCTCAATATAATTTTTGAAGACCTATCTATAGACGATCCACACGTATGGGATTGATGAAAAAAAATTTGAGTTTCAGTTCGAAGTATGGGGAACCCCAAAAATTGATTTTTTTTTCTATTTTTGTGTGAAAATCTTAATGCGGTTCACAAAATACATCTACTTACCAAGTTTCAACAGTATAGTTCTTATAGTTTCGGAAAAAAGTGGCTGGGACATACGGACGGACAGACAGACAAACATGACAAATCCCTAAGGGTTCCGTTTTTTGCCATTTGGCTACGGAACCCTAAAAACATGGAAGAGGCGGGAAAGCGCCAGTTCGATTTTCTGTTGGTTTGTCGAGTACTAATTATTTCCGTATAAGATGAATTCATCGGATCATGTTTCACTCATTAGGTTTTTATATTCCTTATTAGCGCCTGAGAAGGCGTGGTAGGTACACGAGCGTAGTAAGGGGCCTTTATTTATTTTATTTATTTTATTTTTATTCTTTATGTACAAATATTGTTGTACAGAGGCGGACTTAATGCCTAAGGCATTTTCTGCCTGTCAACCTTCGGGTGATGCAGAGAATCAATGTGGTAGATGTACCGAAAAACCGACAAAGAGATAATATTTTATGTTTATTAAATATATACTAAAATATACATATTAACATATATAAAAAAATCCTAATACACAAATGAAATATATAAAATTATACTAATATATATTTGCCTAAATTTTTTTAGCGAATTTATGACAGACTATATCCTTTTATTTTTTATTTTTTTTGAGGCGGGGGAATTTTTTTACGATTCAACAAGGGGCTGAAAGCTGACAAAGCCGCCCCAAGGATATGCCATTGGACTCGGGTTACCTGGGTAACCCCATACCTGGCTAAACCACCCTCCAGAGCAACTTCTACCTCCGTAGAGACACACTCGGGATCGGCGTTAGCCATTCCCCGAGTGCGCCCCCTGGATTGTAGGCCTGACGCAAGCGCCAGGTCTTACCTCTACGGGGGGGTCGACAAGTGCCATAATTCGATCCCCCAGACGGGCAGGCCAGGGGTAGAAAAGTGTCTCCCGACCGGTTGTTGGCCGGCCGGGCCATTTCATCCCCAGCTTGCTTAGGGGAGTTGGTGGCGCGCGTCCAGGATCGCGCGCCTCCTCCTACCCAACCGCCTGCGCCGGAGCGGTGCGGCGAGAGGGTCAACCTCTCGCGCCCGCTCCGCTGCCTCCTTCTACGAGATCACTTCCTCGCAGAAGGAGGCGACAGCCTCCCACGACGTCGCGCTGGTCAGCACCTCGCGTGCGACGTTGGCCAGCACGACGGGCGCACCCCTACCTAGGCCCAGCGCGAGGGCTAATGCATCGCGCTGGGGCCGGGCACTCCGAGAGGGTGTGTCCGGCCGTGTCGTCGGGAGCGCCGCAGTGGTGGCACTGCGGCGTCTCCTCCCTCCGTGCGACATGGTGCAGATAATGGCCGAAGCAGCCGTGCCCGGTCATCATCTGCACCATCCGGTAGGTGAAGCTGCCCTGCCGGCACCCAACCCACTCCTCCAACACTGGACGAATGGCCTCGATCGTCCAGTGGCCGGCAGCTGGGTGGGCGAGCGTCTCGGCCCACTGGCGGAGAGCCTCCCTCTGCGCCAGGAGCCATGTGCGCGCCACCTCCTGCGGGAGGGGGCGCTCCCCCCAACTCCTCGCTGCAACCCGATGTCGGTGCACGGCCGCAAGGACGCGTGCCTCGACATCCCACGGAGGCGAGCCCGCTAGAACGCAGGCCGCCCCGTGAGAGACCGTGCGGTAGGCACGGCCCGGGTGGCAATGACCCTCTGCGGCCTACGCAGGAGGGCCACCGTTCGGGGGGCGAGACGCTCCGTACAGCGCCATCGACTTTATCACCGTCTGATAAAGTCGACGGCTCGCTGCGCCTGGTCCCCCCACGTTGGGGAGGACCCGTTCGAGGGCTGCCGCGGCGGCACACAGCCTTGGGGCGAGGAGCTTAAAGTGCTCTCCGAAATCCCATCGGGGGTCCAGCACCAGACCGAGATACTTCATCGAGCTCTCGATCTGGACTTGCACCCCCTCTACTCGGACACGGAGCCCCGCCTGGGGTCTGCGGCGACGCGGCGGCCTGAACGAAATGGCCGTCGTCTTCTCGACGGCCACGTCCAGCCCGAGGAGGCGGATGCGCCGGACGACCATCGTCACGCCGACCGACGCCAGGTGGACCGCCTCCTCATACGTGCGCCCCTTCGCCGCGACAAGGGTGTCGTCGGCGAAGCAGACAACCTCCATGTTCGGCAGGAGGTTGCCCCGCAGAACCCAGTTGTACCCCAGGTTCCAGAGCAGAGGGCCCAGCACGGAACCCTGGGGTACTCCCGCCGCCATCGGCCACCTGTGGACGCGACCGTCCGCCCCCTTATACACGATTTCCCTCCCGCGGAGGTAATCGGATATTTCCTTAATAGCCTAAGTTTTATTGCTTAAAACTTTGCTCAAAGAAAAGCTTGCGCAATTTGATTTTAAAGCTAAGCTTGCTTGGGGAGTTTCTCACTTCTTGAGGAAGGCCATTCCACAGAAGAATCGACTGAACAAAAAAGGAAGAAAGAACAGTATTAGAATGGTGAGGGGGACATTTGAGGAGACCTTAGAGGCAGAACGGAGTGTCTTATTATGGGAGGTACGTACATAGGTACTGAAAATGGGTACTGAGATAACTAGGTGTAACGGGGTCAATAAGGCTCTAATATCCCTTTCGTCTTTAAGGTAACAATCTACTATTGTTGGCCCTTACAACAAAGAGAAAAAAGGAAGTGGTAAAACTTGTATTCTAAATCCGTAACCGCACGGACAGTTAATTTATCTTCGGTTTTAAGGTACCTCTATTAAGTGTATATTTTAGGTGGTAAAAATTATCCAAAGCTAATCTTAATTTATCACAAATATTGCTAATATGCAGTTTCCATGAAAAGTTACTGTCCACTATGAGTACAAGCTGTAAACAATTACATGTGCAATTACTTTTATCTAAATGCAAACAATCCATCCATCCTGATGATCCATCTTGATGTAAGCACAGCATGCTTCTAATTACCTTATTAACTACCTTATCCGGCAAGCGAAATATATAATTATACTAAATATTGGACATTTCACTAACATTACAAATTGCAAATTGCTATTCTTGTATTATGTTTCGCTGAGATCAGAGAACCGTTGAAAATGTCAAAGAGGAAGCGTATAGAGTTTTAGAAACTACACATGCGATACAATGGAGAGGATGTAAGGTCACGATACCCAGTAATTTCAATGCCAATCCTACCCTTCAAACCGAAACACAGCAATGCAAGCACTGCTACTTTGCAGCAGAAATAGGTAAGACGGAGGTACCCAAGCACACGACCCTGGTACAGAGTCTCCAGGTACAGGTGAAAGGTAATTGAAATAAACACAAAACGTTCGGGCATTAAGGTAGGTTATAGAAAAATATTGTTAGAAGGGGGTAGTTGATGATCAAAGCAACTGATAGGAGCTAGAGGGGACACTCCCACCTTCTGATCGCGGCAGCCGAAGTGGTGATACGATTAAGAAACGCCAGTACGTGGCGTGATGGAATTTAAACAAAACACATTTCACTAGGTTTGTCCATTCTCACACGCTAATTCAACATGAAACCTCGCAATGTTTCTGAAATAGCTCAAATCGTTATATTTTATTTGTATTAATTTAATAAAATTACCATTGAGAACATTGTCTTTTGAATCGAGCACACAGTTCCGCTGCTAGTACTTATATGACTTTGCCAATATTGTTTAAGACTTGAAATAAAATGTGAGAGGTTTTTTAACAAAATCAAGAAGGAAGTTGCCTTTTTACTCCACCGTACGTGATGTTCACAAACACTTCCGAATTGCGGTAAGGTTGCGCGGAAACTTTCTCGTATAACCAAAAACAGTAATACAAGTTTACAATTTCGTAACAACTTCACTCGTGAACTTAATCCTGCGTTAGCCCTACCTGAAATTGGAAGCTTTGAGCTTCCAAGAAACAAGGAAACGCTGTGAAGAGTGTGTAGAGTTTATTAGGTTGCGTAAGGCTCTGCCATTATACTGTAGCAGCACAGTATTAATAATTTCGCTGTGAAAAAAATATATAATAATAAATAATATAATTCATTTCCAAATGGGTCACGTACCGTAATGATTTACAAATAGTACCCAAACTAAGTAGTCCTGTATATCAGGAAGAAGATGAATAAAGAATTAATCTAAAGAATAAAGAAATAAAAGAAGAAAAAATAAAGAAGATCATGTGTTTTTTAATCAAGTAGGTAATAATAAGGTTTTTAAAGTGTGGTTCAAATAGCTAAGGAATGACACATAAATAAAAAATAACAATAATAAAAAAGCAATAGGCGCAATAATTTTTAAGTATTTCTGGCTTCAAATTTGGTGTGGGACATAGTAACAGATAACGAAACATGGATTTAAAACAAAGCAACGGTCGAACGCATGAGACTTTCGAGATGAGCCGAAACCAACCAAAATGGCGTGCGTGAAAAGTGCCTCGAAGCGGATGATTGCTTCTTTTTCTTTTATTAATAAAACTGGATACGTGGCTATTGTTGTTTTAGAAAATCGTCGTACCGTGAATAGTGACTGGTACACGTTCTTTGTTTACCGAAAATTATTGACAAACTCCGTGAAAATAACGCTAAACGTCGTATCACCACGACAGTGCAAATTCCCACTCGGCCAGACAGACAAAATTTACGTGAACACCTCAGTAACTTAGATTACCTGAGGCGGAGGCAATCATTACTCATTATAAGTAACTGTACACACACACACGCGCACGCACACACCCCACACGTGCGCGCGCGCTCTCACACGCACACACCCACATCCATAAACACGATCAATAGATTTTTCCTTAGTCCTGTTTAATTGGTTTATTCTAAGCTAGTTTTATTGTGTTATATAATTGTTTTCCATTCAACGAACAAGCCGTCAAAAACGATTAAATGTATAAAAAGTAATTGTACCGGTTTCTGCGACACAGGCCTAGAGTCTAGTGCAGTGGCCGCTGCCAAAGTGTTAGTTCTTTTTTTTTATTATACATATGACAGATTTTAATGAATTACAAACATTATAATAAGTTAACAAAGACAATGAGATCTGAATTATAATCCATTACTATGTGCACTATAAAAACACAATAGGGTAAGACGCATTCAATGAATATAAAACTAAATTAATAATAAACAAAGTTCGTAATTTAAGTATAATTTTTTTACCTATTTTTATAACAACGACTTTGTCAACCTAATTGGTTAATTAAGATTTCCTTTAAAACTCTGTGTGAAACTAACGTTTATTGAATAAACACTATTATTATTATTATTAATGTGAAGCAACTTATAAATTATCCTGCACACAGTCCTGACCTAGCACCGTGTAACTTTTTTCAGCGCAATCAACGATTTTCATCACCAGAAGGGGCTGTCGAATAGTATGAAAAACATGTATTTCGACGTCATCAAAGAGAAGTGGCACAAATATTTTCAAAATTGGTTGAATCGCATGAAAAAGTACATTGACGCTAAAGGAGAATATTTTGAGAAACAACAAATTCATTTTTGACCATTCGTAGTATTTTTTAAATATTTATTCCGGAAACTTAGCGCCACACGTATAGGAAATTAATTTTTTCACCACGAAACCTCAAACCGGAGACATAAAGCAGCCACAGTAGTGTTGAGCCTCCATTGAATATAATATAACTACATATGCCCCACAAAGAATAAAATAACAGCCCCAAAAAAAGGAATTGTTCAACAAAGAGCCACACATAGAATTAATATTCGCTCCAAGCCCATCATACTCGTACATGTCACCACGCCCCGCCCGTTCCTATTCTGTGTGACATTACTAGGAACATTGGATTGGCGAATTCAGCTTTGCACTGGGACCATATTTTTGAATCATTCGTCTCACATCTGTGCTGGATTTCTACTGATTTTCGTTGAGTTGTCGAAAATCAATATTATGACGAATACCAATTTCATTTTAATTTAAAAAACGAATTGAAAATAAGTAAAAATCGGTGACAATTCTCGTATTATTCCTAAAAAAGTTCGAATTGACGACATGGTTAGCGCAGAGGTCGAGTGATCGCCTACTGCGCAACGGGTTGCGGGTTCGATTACTGTACAGGACAAATATTTTGTATGGCCTACAGAAATTTGTTTTGGTCTGGGCGTATATGCATGTGATATTTTATGTTTGTAACTGCATCCACGACACAGGAGAAAATCATAGTGCAGAACGACTTTTTTTTTAAATCGAATTTTAAGCGTGAGGTATCAGAGTTCACACATATCGAGCTCCACTATTTCTTTATGGAAAGTCGCTTGTATTGTTTCAAGTTCTCGGGAGTAGTCGAAACATCACTTTCAAATTTGATGTATGGTTTTTATTTCTTTTTCTATTATATGTAGGTTTTTTTTATTTATTTTCAATATTTACTGTATTGCAAACTATATATGCATTTTTTGTCTTAATAAACACTTGAAAATACTCATTTATTCGAATTAAAATGATTTTATTACAGGTTTATTTATCTAATATAAATAATTGTTCTAATAGAGAGATAAAAAAAGTTTCAAACCAATTCTACTGCTCAAGACAAGTCAAGTGACGTTCCTTTAAATAATGCCGGAGCTCTACACGTCCAGTGCTCTGTTTGGTTGAGCTGTGACTAAAAAAATTCGAATTCGAAGTTTATTCGATTGCATGAGAATCACCCCCCTGGGGTCTTGTCAATACCTAACTCCAAATACTGAAGGTAATGGACTGTAAGCCCTGACGAGTTGCTGTGACAGTTGCTCGACATTACGACGACGTCCCAAAAGCCCAATTTGTCGGAGTAAATACTTTGATTTCAGCATTTGATTTTTTATTTCAAACATTGGATCTAAACCTAAATCCTGCGAGTTTTATATTGTAATTTATTTTTGTCTTCATTAACATCTAATTATCTACGCTTTCCGTGTGTCGCATTGGTTCCAATCACACGGGGCTGTTGCAAAAAAGTAAAGTTTATCTGAACCTCGGGGTTCAGATATACTCCAATTTTTTGCGATTTCTTCATAAATAACATATAGAATCATTATTTTTAATTCATTGAGATCGATTTTAAATCATACAAAAAATATAATTAAAAGCTCTATATTATAAAGATGATTGTGGTAATGCAAAATAATTAAATTACCTCGTTTCAATAATACAATACTATGTTACCTATTGAACTGTTCATTTCGAAATTGGACGTTATACCCGTAATTTTCGGATAGATCTGAAACAGCGTATGTTACCTTAGCCGACGAGCGATATTGCTTACATAACGGAGATCGACACTCTTATTCCTTGTTATTTCTACTGAAACAAAAGCTTCTTGTGAACGGACATGGGTCAACTGTGGTCGGGTTAAAAGGATTGCTAAGAGATAACGCTTCTATAATTGTATACTACTAACCACATAAGTTCAGAATCAGTCATTCTGAATTTATTTTCATACGAATTCTAAGTATAGACATTGATGTGAATAATGTTCAATATCCATTTAAAAAAATAGTCAAAATTTCAAAGTTGATGGTATTAATAGATTCGGCCTATGAATAAATAGGTAGGTACTGAAATTATCATCATCACAGCCCATATACGTCCCCACCGAGGGGCTCGAGCCTACCCTATATTAGGGTGATTAGGCCTTAGTCAACCACGCTGGCCCAGTGCGGATTGGTCGACTTCACATACATCATTGAATTTCTTCGCAGATGTATGCAGGTTGCCTCACGATGTTTTCCTTCACCGTAGGAGCGTTAGACAAATGTACATATGAAATTCGAAACGAAAAACACATTGGTACATGGCGGGTATCGAACCCCGACCCCCCGATTGGAAGGCAAGTGCCGAGTCCACTGCACCACCGACGCTCAACTGAAATTATAACTACTTATTAATTTCAAAAGATGATTCCATTAAAAGACATAAGTACCGAGTCCATTGCGGCACCGACGCTGCCATGTACTAATATATTTTTTGTTTTTCAAATTTCATATGTACATCTATCATACGCTCCTACGTTGAAGGAAAACATTGTGAGGCAACCTGCATATATCTGCGAAAAAGTAAGAAGGTGTATGTGAAGCCAACTAACCCGCACTGGGCCAGCGTGGTTGACTAAGGCGTAAACACCCTAACTTACGGTAGGCTCAAGCCCCTTGCAAGCTGGGGATGAAATGGCCCGACCGGCAGACAACCGGTTGGGAGACACTTTTCTACCCGTGGCCTGCCCGTCTGGCGGGTCGAATTATGGCACTTGTCGACCCCCCCGGGGCGCACTCGGGGAATGGCTAATGCCGATCCCGATTGTGTCTCTACGGAGGTAGAAGTTGCTGGAGGGTGGTTTAGCCAGGTATGGGGTTTATACCTGAGTCCAATGGCATATCCTTGGGGCGGCCTTGTCAGCTTTCAGCTCCTTGTTGAATCGTTACGAGATTCTCCCGCCTTAAAAAAAAGGCTCGAGCCCCTCGGAGGGGACGTAAATGAGTTGTGATGATTCAAATGGGAAATTTCCTTGAATCTATGTTTTACTTTATCAATTAATTCTAGTATCACAATATGATAAACTCGTAAACATTTTCAATATAAATATATAAACGGGAATTAACACGATAAACACGAGGTATTTACATACCTATTTTATTGCCTGACGTTTCGGCTAGGTTGCACCAGCCGTGGTCGCAGGCGGACTGGAACCGTATCACAACAAGAAAGTGCCTAAACTGAAAAATATTATTTAGATTTAACGCCGAAATATTCAAAGCAGGATTACCTATAGCTTATATTAATCTTATAAAATACTTTACCAGTATTTGGATTAGTGTCTAGTTAATGTAATTATAAATTTTACACACGCAAAAGACATGTTTACGTTGCTTGCAAAAAAAGTAACGGGATTTTTTACAGCTGAACGCCAGCTTTTACGATTTCGACAGCAATAAAATAAAAAATACATAGAGCTGCATTCGAATATTCCAGCGGCGTAACTATAAAAGTTTGGTTGTATCATTAGAACGACTTTGGCGCCAGCTTGAGAGCTATAAAGGCGATAGAGGGGTATGCGCGGCATAAACAAGCAGTCATGCTTAGCTATTCTTCCGACATACTATTATAGGCTTACTAGGTGCCCGCGAATTACGTTTCGCCAGTAAAAATAGTAATATCACTATTAAACATTGGGGGTTGGTGGTAGAAGAGTGAAAATTCAGGGTTATAAGTATTTTTTGATGCCACCTAATGGCAAGTGACGACAGTGGAAGCGAGCTTCTCCTGGCCTCCTCAACGATTAAGGAATTAGCTCTAATTTTCGAAACACAGCAATGTTATTAGCATTGTTGTTATGACGATGAACTAAGGTTAGACGGTGGTAGCTAGCCAGGCAGGCTCAGAAACCCTACCACAAACCAAACCAAGCCTCCAAGGGGAATCGAACCCCAGACCTGCAGCTCAGTTACGGATGGTCTCAACCACTAGACCATGGAAGCGATTAGTTATACATATGCCACATATCTCGATTGTCACTTGAAAAAATTAGACGACGACGCCGACGATTCAAAATCTCAACCCTTTAGAATTGCAGCATTTGAATTAACAGTCGATTGCTATAGATCATAAGCGTCACTTAAACTATGTTTAGCAGGTTAACGATTATTTGTATTTCGTCGTACACAACCATACATGAACTACCGATATTTTGACAGTTTGTTGCATTACATACAGCGCTCATTTGTTTTTATAATACGACGAAATTAAAAAATCTTTAATCTGCTAAACATTTTAATTTCATGATGGTACATCATTAGAATATCTAATTCACATTGTTATTTGAAGTTTCTCAATAAAAAAAAATTAATCCAATTTTTTCTCACTTTATACATCTCACTACTGCTCACGGATCTCTCTTTGAGCAAGGATGCCTTGGTTGGTTTTTTGTATTTCCCACCCCATTGTATCCCACTCTATTCTAATATACAACTTTCTTTATTCTTATTTTATATGTAATTGTTTATAGTAATGCAACAATACTATTTATCCGCGGTGGTATCTCCCAACACAGGTATTATGCCTGAAACGAGATTCCAGTCACTACATAGCTACGGAGGTCTGTAAACGTTCCTGAATAAATATTTTTGTAAATTCATTTCATTTGATTTCCCGTCGCTTTGCAGGTGTAATTGCGGTAACTCCCAGGATGATACAAACAGGGTTCTTACCATGATCGCTTATAGCAAGGTTAAAACAAAACTTAAGCAGAGACACATCTCTTGCTGCGTATAGCGCCATCCCTTTCTCAGTGCGGTATTAATATTGTTTTGGGCGATCATATGGTTAGGGAACAGGAGACGCATTTTTGAAACAATGAAATTCAAATTCGCATTCGAAATCGTGAGATTCGCATTCGAATTACCAAATTCACTATTTTTGAAGTTTCATTCAGTGAAATCTGCAACGAGTGGTCCTACCCACACGTTGTTGATTTCTACTAATAGAATATACGCAACGTAATATAAGTTCCGTTTCACATGCGATTTATCGCTGGTTTTTTAAATAAATGAGCTATTACAATGTTATTGCATACCGGATTTTATTTTTTCTGCGTGTAACGGTTTCTAACATAGAACTTGTTTCTATTGACAAATACCGAATTCGAGTGATTCAAAAATCCTTAAAATTGGGAGCAGTAAAAAATAATTTCGCACGTGATTTGTATTCGTGTTCGAATTCAAGATTCATTTCTAATGATTCAAAAATACGCCTCCGCAACCCTTAGACAAAAGTCACACGTTAATTTTTCAGTAGTCGTTCCGCAGAAGAAATGTACGGAGATGACATTAGTTGCGAAAATAAATACCGCGAGTTTGTCACAAGCTAATTTTCATACATTTTTTCTGTTGAAAGACTGCGGAAAAAAATTGCGTATGTATTTGGTTAAAGCGGTCTTATAGTGAAGTGGCAGTACCCAGTAATTTCGCTACCTGTACCGGAACACAGCGATGCAAGCGCCGCTGCTTAACGGCAGAAATAGGTAAGAAGAAAGTTTCTGCGCAGACGAGTCTAGCATTAAATCATATTTATTAAACTACTAGAGAATATTTTGAGTCACCATTAACATCATAGTCACCGCCCAATGCAGATAGGTGGGTAGAAACGGTTGCAATAACGACCAGGATCAACGGCTCAACGTGCTGTCCGAAGAACGGTGGAACACGAGATCACAACATTTTGGTCACCCATCCACGGTCTAACCATTGCGAAAGTTGCTTTGTTTTGAACCTCTAAACAAAACCAGAATATACTTTCTAAAAACAAATTAGGAAACGACGAATGACAATTTATAAAGAGAAAGCTCAAGATGCGCTTGGGGAAGATTTGAGTCGAAGGACGTAAAATAGACTTTAATACACCCAACCACTTACATCCTCAAAGGGGCTTCATTAGTGAGCAGCTAGCGCTGGTTTCGGTACTCGTCCCTAGAAATAGCAGTTTTTATGTCTTCTGTGATTTTACTATGGCGGCTTTCAAAAAGTCTTATCTTGGATCCCTTTACTAATGATTGGGGAAAATGCCACTGAAATTCAACCCCCAGTTGAACATCAACGACCACTTGTTTGCCAACTCAAATATTTGTTGATTGTGCAGTAATTTATCAATCAAACAAGCAAGTACACAAACAGCGGAAACCAAACTCTTGCATTAATTAGTATTCAATTAATTAATTCATTGAGCTTCGTATTACTTCGTAATGTATGAGGGTGGACTCGTCGGAACAATAATTTGCGGATTTTTCGGATTTCAATCATTGGCAATTGTACCTACATTTGAATAAATTAAAGCTTTCGGCTTCTAGAGCATTCACGCCTGTAAAACAAAATGACTTTATTAATAAAATATATTTTAAACAACAATAAAATGTTGTCTGAACCTCGATACGCAAAAAGCATAGTATATATCTGAAAGAAAGAGTGATTGTTTTGACTCACAAACGCACACGTATACACATATGAACACACAAATAAAGATCACGTACACAAACACACACAGACACACATAAGCACAAACAGATACAAAAATTACTGAACTAATAGCTACTGGTAGGTACTAAGCCAAAAAGCTTCCTTTGTCAGCTACTGCTTTTGGATTGCGAAACTTTATTATATTTATGCATTCTTTATTATTTCCATGTGGTGATGGATTGAGAATACATGTGTTGGCACATCCTTACTTCCCTTGGATGTTTATAGCCGACTAAGGAAGTTTAACACTAAGAAATGTAGGTCTCGAAGCGAAACTCAACACCAGACCGTCTGGCCGGCGTGATGTAGCAGATCAGTACGTCATCGTTTTAAGAGAGACCTGTGGGGTTATTGTCTATGGAAAGAATCTTTCGCGATCGCTTACAATTTGACAGGCGCCGCCCATCCATCGCTTCATTATAAAAGGATGACGGTGCAGAGTCTTGTGTTCACGGAGCAATGGCAGACAATTTGAAGGCGATCGTGATAGATTTTTTCTTAGACTATAACCCACCTGGGCCCATCGGTGGGACATATGAGATAAAGTGAGGGATAAAGTGGGTGATAAAAATAGTGAATGATTAATTAGAAACGAACAGAGATAACACATGCACACATACACACACACACACACACACACGCGCGCGCGCGCGCGCACACACATGTACACACACATAAATCTACACACACACACACTAAAACTTAATTTCGTTTTACTTTGTACCTAATGCCTAAGTGGCCACTGGGATTTAAAATGTGGTATCTTATTTATTTTTCACTTCATGTAAGCCTACTAGCCGCTAGAAATTAAAATTGAAAATCATGTATTTCCCTCATAGGACAGGCACGGCCTAATGGGGGATTGATTTAATTAATGTATAGTTAAGCTTTTTATATGACTAAAAATTTCATTTCATTTCGTTTCATTTCAAATGCAGATGTATAAATGCATGAATAAACAAAGGCTTACTATTTCAAGTCCTGCGCTTCTAAACGCCACCCTTGGGTTCCATTTGATACAGCTTACAACGAACAATTATTATTTTACGAGGTGAATTTTTCAACGCTACTCTCAGTCATTTCTTGTTAATTACCGTGAACTCTACCTATTGTTCGCAATACGACGGTTGCATAGAGTAAACCCACACAAGTGCTGTGCTACACTTTTTTTTGTTGCTTGCCTTTGCGATTGTAATTTTACTTTGGTATCACGAGTATACTAGCTTTAAAGTTCCCTTTTTTCTTCGAATACTGGTAAGACACACTGATTAATAGTGTACTAATCAATGAACTTGTATGTAGAATCTTAAGTGTGGTCCCCTATTAATACTTTATGCAACAATGTCAGACAGGTAGTAAAACTACTTCACATGTTACAACGTTCTTTGGCGTCTATGTAGTGGCTGTAGATTTCAAAATATATTACAGGAACATATACTGTTTATAAATTAGTCATTCATTTGAAAACTGACTGAAAAAGTGAACTCTTTGTATTCTGCTTTTAGTGATGAAACATCTTGTAAGTCGACTGTTTATAATTGGTTTGCAAAATTCAAACGCACCAGCGTCAGTCGCAGTGACGAATTTCATGAGGGTCGTCCGTCGTCCGCTGTGAACAACAAATGCACGTTGCTATTCAGCGTATCATTAATACAGACGACACGTGCGTGCCCAAATAATCCGAATTCTATCGAGCTGGATTTGAACTGCGCCGCTATTCCGCTATAAGTAACCTGTAATTAATTCGGCAGGTATTTCTGTCGACATATTCCAGCATTTCATTTCCTTTCCTTTCAGGACGATAATGAAACGACACTTATATGTAGACGCCGCCATACATTTTAATTAATTAATTATAGCACAATGACGCGGTAGTATGCTTGTGAAGTATTATTTCCCCCGATCTTAACGGAAATAGAATGCGACGGAAGTTTGTATTGCCAATTCATTTTGGAAATAGAATATACGTACGTACTATGTAGAGAAATGATTTCTGTTTGTTGTCAACTCGATTTATAACTGTCGCCATTTGTCGGCTGGCGATCACGATAAGGATGATGGAAGACTTAGTTAAAAGAAGATATTTTACATGGAAATACATTTCAGATTTATCTGACTGGTTGACGTAGGTATATTTTCAAGTCCGTGTGGGGGTGCCCGGAGTAGACACCACCACGTCGGCGTTTCGCCGAATGATGCTTTGATTGCTGAATCCAAAAACCGATACAGATAATGTTTACCTTGTCTCCGTTCAGTCTGCGTATGTAGCCGGTGGACTTCCTGAGCTAGCTCGAAGGAAGTCGCGGCTCCTGAAGTTCTGCAGTGGATCCACCGGTGGAGACCGGAGCACTACAAATGCCTATTAGGCCACCACGGCTCACACACGCGACGATAATACTTTTGCACAACACCAAGCGGGCTTTCGCACCCCGATATTAGGTGCGCCGCGCAAAACACAATTTGTTAGTTATATTACATTTTATTCCGGCCCGGACATAACCTCTAACAATGTCATGACATTTCGACCCGACTCGACTGACATGTCACATGCGGCCGGCCGCCAAAAAGGCTCTCACTGCACAGACCACAATGCAGTGTTGCCACTCGCTCATCCTCGAGCGTAAACATCCCCCCGCTCCGGACAGTCCCGGACTGTCCGCCAAATCAGTCTAAGGGGAGGCGAGAAAGAGTAGCGACCGCGCGCTTCAAAACAGAATCCCCAACTAGGACCTCGGCAAACCTGGGCACACCATCAGACCCTAGAGTAAGTTGGACAATGCGTCCGCGACGCCAACGTAAGGGTGGCAGGTTTGGATCCTTCACTAACACGAGGTCTCCAACCCTCGGTGGGTTTGTCTTATCTGACCACTTAACGCGCTGTTGCAAAATGTGTAAATATTCAAGGTGCCAGCGGCGCCAGAAGCTCTGGGTAAGCTGCTGGAGCAACTCAAACCGCGAAAGGCGTCCTGGATTGATATCTCTATACGGATACTCGGGCAGGGCGTTAAGTGGTCTGCCTATCAAGAAATGGCCCGGCGTGAGGGCCTGCAAATCGTTCGCGTCGGTAGACAACGGACATAACGGACGCGAGTTGAGAACCGCCTCAATCTTATGAAACACCGTCGCGAGTTCCTCAAACGTGAGAATAGTCTCCCCAATAACGCGGCGAAGGTGAGTCTTGGCGGCCTTTACAACAGATTCAAAAATCCCTCCCCAGTGAGGGCAAGACGGCGGGGAGTATCGCCATGTTACCCCCCTACGGGAGAGTGTGGATCCGATCTCAATATTATTTTTATCTAAAAATTCACAAACTTCTCTTATATGTCTATCAGTGCCCTTGAAGTTCGTCCCACAATCGGACCGAATTAGAGAAGGCAGTCCCCGGCGGGAGACAAATCTGCCTAACGCTGCTAAGAAAGCGTCCATGGTGAGCGCACTCACCACCTCCAAATGAACGGCTTTAGTGGCCAAACAAACAAACACACACAAGTAAGCCTTTTCAGTCTTAGCATTACGGAGTCGCGACGTTTTTATAGTGAACGGTCCCGCGAAATCAGTTCCAACTCCTAAGAAGGTCATTGATTCATTCACACGATCAGCATGCAAGTCACCCATTTGGGGCTGCATCGTCTCGGGGCGTAAACGATAGCAGGGCAGACATCGAAAGATAACAGATCGGATTATTCTTCGCGCTGACAAAATCCAAAACTCCCGTTGGAGGAGCGCGGTCAATGCATTACATCCGGCATGAGCATTCTTCACATGGCGATCAATGATCAACAATCGCACCAATGGTCCGTCCTTGGGGAGCAGCAGGGGATGACGTGATCTATAAGGCAAGTTAGCGTGCCTCAATCGGCCTCCTACACGCAACAATCCCTTATCATCCAGAAAGGGAGTCAAACGCACCAAGGGTCCCTTTAATTTGGATGTCCCGGTACGGAAAATCTTAAGTTCCGGTTCAAACGCTCTAGACTGGGTCATACGCACCCAATGCAAAAGAGCATCTTGGCGCTCCTGCGGAGAGAGGACCGGACACAAATCTTTGTCCTGAGGCCGTCGACAATTTCGAATAAATCTTCTTATCCAAGCGGTCACGCCGAGCAACTTGTCCAGAGAACTGTAGCGGTCTAATAAAAATTCCCGCTCTGGAGCCGCCATAGTCTCGACAGCGTGAACACGCAAGCCCGGATTTGGTACCTTCACCACAGCTGGTGTGGAAGGCCAAGACGGCTGTAACAACCATTCGGGACCCCACCACAGAGTGTGGTCAATAAGCTGAGGGGCTTCGCTGCCACGTGATGCACAGTCAGCAGGGTTTATTTCACCTGGCACGTGGCGCCAAATCAACGTGGCCTTCGAGGCCTGTATTTGGGATACCCGATTGGCCACAAATACTTCCAGGGAGTGGACGGAGTTCTTAATCCAACACAGGACAACCTGACTGTCGGACCAAGCAAAGAGCGACTCAAAGTCCACACTACGTCCCAGGGTGTCAACAACGTGGTTCATCAAACGAACCAGAAGAGTAGCTCCAGACAATTCTAACTTCGGAATCGTTAATCGAGTCCGAAGTGGAGCAACCTTACTCTTAGCAATTAGCAAGTGGAGCTTAACAGCTCCTCTATCATCGACCGTCCGGATATATACGACGGCTGCGTATCCACTCTCAGACGCGTCACAAAAGCCATGAAGGCTGGCCGTAAACCGTCCCTTAGGCAGTATATGTCTAGGGATACTAACACGGTTAATGTCAGGGAGAGACGACATGAAGGACTCCCAATCTCGCAGCAAACGGCCCGAGAGGGGCTCATCCCACGACACTTCGGCTGACCAAAGTTCCTGTAGAAAGCACTTCATCCAAAACACTACGGGACTAATCCATCCGTTTGGGTCAAAGGTACGAGCTACTGTAGATAAAACCAACCGTTTCGTCCAGACCTTGGGGCTTGGCAGCTCCAATCGATAGGTGAACGTGTCCTGGACAGGTCTGTATTGCACTCCCAAAACAGACAGTAAATCTGGAGTGTTGGCATTCTCAAAAATATGAGGCTCCTGCTGGTGGTCGTCTGGCAAGTCACACAAAAGCTGAGGTGAGTTGGACATCCACTTCCTCAGTTCATAACCACCAGCCCCGAGAAGAGCAATTAGTTCATCTCGCAAAATCAAGGCTTCCTCGACACTAGAGGAGCCCGTACAAATATCATCCACAAATGCATCCTCCTTGAGAACCAAGGATGCGCGAGGGTATCGTAACCGCTCACGTTCAGCGAGTTCCACAAGTGAGCGAATTGCCACAAAGGGGCTCGAACGCAAACCGTATGTATTGGTGTTCAGCTCGTAGACTAGCATGGGATCTCTGGGATCCTCCCTCCATAATATGAGCTGATATCGTCTATCGTCCGGGTGAATCACAGTCTGCCGAAACATCATCCGGATATCGGTCACAAAGACGACGGCATGGCGACGGAAGTTGGTCAATACATCGCCCACCTCGTGGTGCAACTTCGGTCCAGCATGCAGACATTGATTCAGCGAAACTCCGGTAGACGTAGGAGCTGACCCATCAAAAACAACGCGTATCTTCCCAGTGGAAGGTTTCAAAACCGCGTGGTGAGGAAGAAAATTATGTTCCTCGTTTCGCCAGTCCAGTCGCGAGACCGACATGTGCCCCAGTTGCTCATATTCTCGCATGAAGTCGACATACTTCTGTTTGAGGTCGGAGTTCCTACTCATACGACACTCCATGGACAGCAGCCGCTTCTCGGCCAACGGCCGGGAGCTGCCAAGTGAGGGGCGAACTGACAAAAAGGGCAAACGAGTGATCAGCCGTCCCGAGTGAAGGCGACCTGTATTGTTCTGGTAGAACAACTCACACTCCTCTTCCAAGGGGTTCACTCGCTTCACGGTAGGGGGCTCTTCCACCTCCCAAAACCGTTGAAGGACATCCGATAAGGTGGAGCTAACAGTTATGTAACTGTCCACCGATGGAGATGGTGGGTTATGCCTAACTGGTCCCATCACTACAAACCCAAGCGATGTAGATAAGGCTACCCGCCCACCCGTCTGTAACTCTCTCCTCTTCCCACAATACACGCGGCCTAGAACATCGGCACCGAGCAATAAGTGAATCGGACCGGTTCGGTGGAAGGAAGGGTCAGCCAAGGTCAATCCTGATGTCGCATCAACGACAGCGCGCGAAACGTGCTGTTGCGGAAGCTGACCAACAACCTTCTCATAAACAATCGCGGTAGTGCCAATTTTGGGCGCTGAAGAGAAGTGGGGGGAGAAGGAGAACAAAACCTGACCGATAGGTTCCGGGATCCGCAGGTCTCCGATTCCTCGTACCGATTCAAGGTACGGAGATGTGTTCAAACTCAACTGCCGGACCAGCCAGCTGGAGGCAATGCAACCCTGAGCTCCCGTATCCAAAAGGGCGCGAACTAAAACAAAGGTGCCCCTCGGGCCCCACACCTGTACGCAGGCTGTTGGTAACAGCACCTGCTCCTGTGGGGGGGTTGCAGCCGACAGTTGGTTTAATGAAAATCCTCCCGCATTCCCCGCAACGGGGGGGAAGGGGGTCCAAAGAAAAATGCGTGCGCGGCGGAGGAATAGGGCGCTCAAGGCGCTCGAGCGGGTCCCAATCCGGCACGTACTGGCCCCGATCAAAGCGGCATCGGGGGGCCGGGCGGTGCCCATGATGGGCGAAAGTTGGGGGAGCCCGTGACAAACGGGGTCTCTCCATCAGAGGGGGAGAGAAGCGTATCGGCTCCCGGCGTGGCTCCCTAATAACCGCGGCCCAATCCCGCGGTGGCGCCTCAGAAGCGGCGCGTCGATCCCCCCCGCCCGTAGGGGGGGTGGAGCGCCCAATCCTCTCACGGGAGGGGGGGCGCCTGTCCAATCTCCGCGGAGGGGTGGCACGCCCCTCCGATCTCCTCGGAGATGTGGGTGACCTACGAGGGCCCCCGCCCGTGTGCGAGTTTCTCTCTCTCACCACCTCACGAGTGTCTTTATTATTAAAGCACAAGAGGGGGTGATGGGCCCCTCCACAACAGTGGCAATCTCGTGGGTGGGGGCAAGCCGATGCCATATGAGCCCCCAGGCAGCGGTAGCACCAATTCCGCTGCTTGGCCATATTCCTACGCCCCTCGGTGCGTAGGCCAACAAATTTGGGACGGGCCGGCAAACGATGGCCATCCCGCTTGCAACACTTGCAAGGCATCGGCCTCTCCCCATGTGGAGAGTTCTGCCGCACTGCAGTATACTGCTTGTACGGGCGGCGCTCTCTCCGTGGCGCTGCCCGGGATGCCTCATAGCGGCCTGTACTCAGTCCCGGTATAGGAGCCAGATCCAAGTGGTCGGTCATCCGACACTCATCCTCCAAAAATCTGAGGAGATCCGAGAAGGGGGGGAGGCACGAGGCACTATTGCCCCCGTATCTTTGTTCAAAGCGCCCCTTCATCTCCATGGGAAGCTTATTGAGGATGAGGTGGAGCAATATGAAGGACCACTGGTCCACCGGTAGGTCAAGTCGTTTGAGCGCATTAATAGCGCTTAGCAGCGGGTTCAAAATCTCCTTCCTCAATGAGGAGACCCGCGATACTCGTGGCAGCCCTAAAATGGCAGCCACATGTGTGTCCGCTAGCAAGCGAACATTCTGATACCGGGCGGTCAACAACGCCCTTGCAATCTCATAACTGTCATCGTTGACAGGTAGATGCTGGACAAGCACACCAGCCTCTCCACGTAAGGCAGAGAGCAAATAGGCCAATTTCTGGCTAGGGAACAGGTCGTCCCTCGAGTGAACCAGGCTATCAAAGAGGTTAATGAACCCCATCCAAGAAGCCAGGTTCCCATCAAAGGTTGGGATGTCTAAAGTGGGCAGTCTGCCCAGCAAGCCGGCCGGGGTAGGCTTGACCTCCCCGGGCGTGTACGACTCACCCCTCCGGGCGAATAGGATAGCCTGAGCCTTGTTTATGATCACATCCGCCTGTTCAAAACATTGATCATAATCGGCATTAAATTGCTCGACTGCTCGCAACTCAGCGGCACCCTCGGCTGGGTGGTCGAGCAAATATTGTTGATGAACAACAAAAAGCTGCTCCAATTCCTTCAAGCGAGCAGGTACTCCCTCATGCCGAATTAACAAGGCCTGTTCTCGGTCTGGTCGGTCTACCAAGGCGACGGCACTAGCAAACCATCTCAAGATCTTTTGTGCACCCGCGCGGGCACCACTAAGCGGACTGACTGGCGGGACCATTTTGCACCAAATTTAATATACACTATAATAATACACGGACAAACAGACCGACAACCGCAGACAATAAAACAGATCGGGAGGAACTTCAAAGGCAGAACAAAATATATAAACAAACCAAAATCAAGTGTAAATGCTAGAACTTAACTAGAACAACAAAGGCATTTAACAACAGAATTTTCAAACAAATTAAATTCAAGTATTAAGTCAATAACTTAACAAACATAATATTCAAAGGCAAACAAAACAAAATCAAATGTAAATGCTAAAACTTAACACAGCAAAATAGTGTATTACAACAACAGCAAAGTCATTTAGCAGCAAAATTTTTTTTTCAACAAATTAAATTCAAGTATAAGTTTACAACTTAACAAACAAAATATTCAAGGGCAAAACAAAGATATGAAAAAACAAACCAAAATCAAATATAGGTAAATGCTAGAACTTAACTAGAACAACAAAGGCATTTAACCCCAATTTTTCATATACAATGACAATGACAACTAGTTAGGGAGATCGGTCCACAAATGAGTTTGTAGTCGATTTAAAATCAGCAATCAAAAACCAATTAATATGTATTGCCCATTTGGACAACCAACAAGATTACAATATTAATTGTACAATACTAATCAACCACTCAAATCTAAAAACCACGCTCTGCTACCAAAAGATGGGGGTGCCCGGAGTAGACACCACCACGTCGGCGTTTCGCCGAATGATGCTTTGATTGCTGAATCCAAAAACCGATACAGATAATGTTTACCTTGTCTCCGTTCAGTCTGCGTATGTAGCCGGTGGACTTCCTGAGCTAGCTCGAAGGAAGTCGCGGCTCCTGAAGTTCTGCGGTGGATCCACCGGTGGAGACCGGAGCACTACAAATGCCTATTAGGCCACCACGGCTCACACACGCGACGATAATACTTTTGCACAACACCAAGCGGGCTTTCGCACCCCGATATTAGGTGCGCCGCGCAAAACACAATTTGTTAGTTATATTACATTTTATTCCGGCCCGGACATAACCTCTAACAATGTCATGACATTTCGACCCGACTCGACTGACATGTCACATGCGGCCGGCCGCCAAAAAGGCTCTCACTGCACAGACCACAATACAGTGTTGCCACTCGCTCATCCTCGAGCGTAAACACCGTGTGTAGACGGAATTGACGTGTAAGAGTCGAATTAAAGCGTCACGCGGTACTAAACGAACTGGCATCGCCGGTGCGGCCAAATATATAGTAGTTTTATTTTTTCCATAAAAAATATAGTATTGATTTATAAAAATACAAATAATACCACAGTTTAAGCAAACGTTAAAAACATTTTGCATAAAAACGACGGAGAACTTCGTGCATAATCTGACTTGTTTCGACGCCTTTTCGTTAGAAAATTTGATAAGATTAAAAAAATGTTTCTTTACTCCATAATCCATATAACGATAATATATTTTATTATTATTGAAGTGAAGGATATTTTGTCACATAAAATTAGAGCTGTCAATTCAGGTTCACGTGAGTTTTTGCCTAAACATGCATCAGAAATATAACTATTACTTAGTTAATAAAAAAGTAATCTAAAAACCGCTTCATCATTATTGTTGATAAAAATAAGAATTAGTAATTTTAAGTAAATATTATTTATTGCGACCAACGAAAGGTATAAAATTTTAACAAAGAATAACTTTAATACACGTTTTTTGTAATAGGCCTCTTAAAGTGCAAGTTCGTACAGTAAGCTTCCATTCAAGCTATACATTTACGCTACGAGAATCGCCGCTATTACGAGCGTCATAAGAACAATCCCAAGGTCAAACAGTATAGCTTGATAAGGAGCTTACGTGCCTCGCAGCCTCGCTGCATGTTAAAAAAATATTTTTTTGTAAAGTGGTTTCATTTAAAAGATGGAAAATAATAAATTAGATAATGTGCTTAATATTTTGCCGAGATGGTGACGGTGAATGTTGATGCACTGCAAAGTAGCTTCTTAAACCTGCTCCTGTTCTCTTCTCTGCAACCCGATGGAC
This sequence comes from Schoenobius gigantellus, assembly GCA_963935595.1. Classification (NCBI taxonomy): domain Eukaryota; kingdom Metazoa; phylum Arthropoda; class Insecta; order Lepidoptera; family Crambidae; genus Schoenobius; species Schoenobius gigantellus. Next base: position 29,512,542 of record OZ012554.1, read on the forward strand.
CCGGCACCCGCACGGTGAATCCATGGAATGCCAAGTTATCGTCTCTCTGTATCAATCTTAAAACAATCCATTATTGAATATTATTTGGTTAATAAATTGTTTCTTCTTTGTTACTTCTTTTTTGGAAAGCCTGTAAATATTTTATACGCTATACTATCTTGTTAATCTACCATTTAATTCTCACTGGTGTCGATTCAGAGACACAACTTAATTTAACTAAACTAATCTGACAGGATTAAAACTATCGCCTTCTTTTTTTCTCTCTAAAGGATTAAAAGTGACGGCTTTATTTTTAGACCTGTCAAATTAGTTTAATTTAATTAAATTGTATGTCTGAATCGACACCATTATCTACTTGATTTTCATCTGAGGTCCACATTGAATTTGTCTATTTTCTCGTTTCTAGTTGCATTATTGACAATGAGGAGCTTCCGTTAACCGTAAAATGACGGATAGCTTCTTTTGGCGTAACGGTAATAAGCGATTATCGACCTAAGCACCAACACTCACAGACTGTATTCATTGTCAGTTCATTTGGACCTCATCGCTTATTTCAAGAAATCGGATACAGCAGAGGGAAATAATAGATTTTGCTTAATGAGCAATTTGTTGGCCAAAGCCATTTTAATTAAATACTTTTTAGTAAGCCCGAAACCCCTTAAGCCTTCCTTCGGCGCTGATCGATTAATCAGCTTGTAAATAAGTACGTCGAACCTCAATTTCGCTATGTTCAAAAGGAGATATCAATCAGCCAGAGTTCTTCGATGACAATTACTCGAATGGCGACCACTTTGTAAGATTTCAAAGCATTAACAATTTAATTGTATTTTTGCTTTTTTCATATGGAAACGTTGTAATGACTTAGATCATTTTTTATGATTTTAAGGCAAAGGTAAGCATCCTGTAGGTTTTGATTCCCTTGTGATACCGCAAAATCTGCGAAAATATTTGACATAAACGATCATAATTAAAATCTTTTGATCGCGTTGACTAACGAGTTTGATTTTTTCAAATATTTGATACTCAAACTCAGAAATCTTTTTTTCAATATAGACCTTTACAGGCACTTATTGACATAGAACAAAACATAAAAAATCTTCAAACAAGAATCTAATCAACCAATTATTTAATCCTTGTATGTACCCACACCCCAACCATTATTAAGATGTGTGCAAATACAAGTAAAAGTAAATTGAAAAAAAAAGTTGACTCTACACCTGTTCGGAAGTTGGGAGAGCCTTCTCAAGAAGAACGGGATAGAAACTCGGAAGGTCTTGTATCTCTCTTTGTCTCCTCTTTTAAATTGTCAATATTACAAATATTATATTTCACAAACATTTTTATTTAAAAAAAAAATAATATAGAAATGCCTGTCGGAGTGAGTGGAACAGCTACTCAAATGACATTTATCCCATTATCACAAAGTGTTAATGTGATAAAAATTGTTTGCTTGATATCTTTTCTTGATAAAAATGGGTCTTGACAGTTAGACGGACAACGAAATGATGCTATAAAAGTATTCCGTTTTCTCCTTTTGAAGTACGGGATCCCAAAAAACCTTAATTTTGATCAGATAAAACGGTGGCAACTGTGATTTAAGCTCCAACAGAAACCGAGAATTTCGAATAACCATCACAAAATGTTTGAAACATTTTCAACAAACAATGCTCCACTTTCAACCTCCATTGTTAACAGTCACATGTGTGCTTGTGATGCTGGAGGTTCGCTTGTCGTCGGCGTATCCTCGCTGAATACTAAACATCCAACGATTTTCGCAAGCGACCGACTTTTGGGGTCGAATTTTGTTCATAATGGTGTAGAATCAACTTTTTTTTTTTTTTTCATTCCTACTTGTATTTGCAGACATCTTGAGTATATTTAGGATGTATGCACATACAAGGTTAATATAATTTCTTTAAATTAGATTGTTTTGCTTTGTTTTGACGTCAATAAGTGCCTGTAAAGGCCTATGTTGAATAAAGATTTTTGAATTTGAATTTGAATTTGAATTTGAATGTACTTACTGTATAGACTTTGTAATGTCTAGAAATTCCATGTTAAGCCCCCAAACGGTGTGATGTGACACTTTAAAATTAATAGCATGACGTGATAAAATAAGCATTTACCAAAAAAACTATTTCACAAACAAGCAGTGTAATAATTGATAAATTTCCTTTTGTGACTTTATCAATTATTACATAGTGTAAAGTCACAGCGGTCGCATGCTTGGGGGCTGAGAGGTTAGCCCTTCAGACCGGAACACAGCGATGAAAGCTCCACTGTTTGGCATGGAAATGGGTATGACGGAGTTATCTATGCCCATGCAGACGATTCTGATACAGACTCTCCTTATGGTAAGCTTACATGAACTTTGTTAATACTAATCATTATTACAAAAGGTGGTATTATTGGTCAAAGTGGAAATCTCTTCCAGGCAACCAAAGAGCAGATGAAAGTTTAATTTGAGACACAGACGACGGTTTGGTAAACATTTGTTACCAAACCAAATTATTAAGAAAATACACACACGAGACCTAATGTAATTGGCCAGTTATGGATTTTTTTTTATTGCTACCGGTGGCAGACGATCCAGTGGCCCACCTGATGGTAAGTGGTAACCAACACTCATGGACATCTGCAATGCCAGGGGCATAGCTCATTTACTGCCTACCCGAAGAGAAGTGCTCTTTTTAAACCCCGTTTGAAGTTGGCCATATCGTACCACTAAGGAAACACCGCAGCTGGGAACGTGTAAGAAATGAACGCTGATAACGAATGAACTCTACTGCGGTGGAACTCCCTGGAACTGCGGCACTAGGATAAATAGGTCGTTCTTCGCAGTAATGTGCACACTTGTGTTGAACAATGATTTCAATGATTTGACGACACGGTTAGCGCAGAGGTCGAAAGGTTGCCTACTGCGCAACGGGTCGCGGGTTCAATTCCCGTACGGGACAAATATTTTATATGTCCTTCAGAAAATTGTTCTGGTCTGGGCGTATATGTATGTGATATTTTATGTTTGTAACCGCACCCACGACACAGGAGAAAATCCGAGTAAGGGGCGACTTTAAAAAAAAATATTTGTTCGCGCAAAACTCCTGGTCCAACCAAATTAGCAATGTTTCTCCGTGCTGTTGCTCATAATATTCCATTAAGTGTAGGGTATCTGATTACAAGTCCAAGCATTTAATTTTTTTGTACACCCACTTTATTACGTTTTTATTATACACTTTTACATTCACGGGAACCAGACGTTTTATTTTAATTATCCCGAAAATTATACCTGACCAATCCCCCACATGGTCCTTCGAGCCGGATAAGGAGTTTTAAAGGATATTTACTCCGATCAGCGAATAAGTTTATGGATTGGAAAAGAATTGGTGGACACTGGATATCATAATCAAGCCCGAGTGTGATTGTTCAATTCTACTGCGTCATTAAGAAGAACTTGGAATCTTCAGTGGTCTGAATTTACACATAATAATCTATAAAGCATACTTGTTATTAAGTTCGTCCACCCAACATTCTTTACAGGTATAAAATAAAAACAATAATATAAAGTGTATTGTGTAAGCCAGCCGTAATTTACCAGGTTAGTACATTCTAAAAACCTATTATTGTTATTTAATTTCTTTGTGAGTGGTTATTATTTGTACTTAACAATATTAACTGATCAGTGTCTTTGATGATTTTAATTTAGGTATATTGTCAAAGAGTAGATATTCGAAGTGAGTACACCTACATAATTTTACTTTGCAACATACTAAAAATAGTTACTGAGACAGTTATGTAATCACATTAATCACAAATAGACAATAGAAATAGTGTAATTATTGTACTAATTTATTGTAGTTTGGTAACAATTATTGAAACGTATATCTGATTGTAAATTCTAAATCAGTATTTAGATAATTATGATTATATAATAATAAGTTTTGTATTCAGATAGGTATAATGTCATATTTACAGTCAGTTTATTAAAACTTTCAACGTAATTACAGGCTGCATCGTTTGTTATTATAATATAAATTGATTATAATATTTTTAATTGTATACATTCCAGGTTGATGGTAAATACCAGCTTACGCAATGTCAGAGGATAAGGAGCTTATTCGGAAACGTGCGAGTTTTAAAGGAAAGGTCACCGTGTTTTCGAATTATTTGAATACTTTAAAACCTTCTTCGTTGAGCCCCACTGAGGTAAGCGAATTGCAACTTCGTTATAAAAAACTTGATGCATTATACAGTCAATATGATGAGGTGCAATTGTCATTGGAGTGCAGCACTGATAATTTTGACAGTCAGTTAATGGAGCGCAGTGAGTTTGAATCTCTTTATTACAAAATATTAGCTCAAGCTCAAAAAATACTTGATGATTATGATAAAACCTCTAATAATGTGGATGAGGTAAGTTCGCGTTCTAGCAATCATAACTTTGTTAAGTTACCAACTATTCAGTTACCAAAATTTAATGGTTCATACACAAATTGGTTAGAGTTTCACGACACATTTATTAGCCTTATTCATTCGAATGACGATATGAACGATATAAATAAATTTCACTATTTACGATCGTCATTGGAAGGCTCTGCTGCTGTGGTAATCAACTCCATTCAGTTTTCTGCGGCCAATTATTCGGTAGCTTGGAATCTTCTTTGCGAGCGATTTGACAATAAGCATCTGCTAATTCAACATCATGTTTCCGCATTATTTAATATTGACGCGGTTCAAAAGGAATCGTCTGTCAATTTAAAAGGTCTGCTTGATGTTATCAATAGGAATTTACATGCCCTTGAGTGTCTTGGCGAACCTGTTTCACACTGGGATACTTTACTCATCTATATCATTACACACAAGTTAGATAATAAAACTTTTCGCGAATGGGAAGAGTATAAAGGTTGCCAGTCTAAAAATTCTAAAATCACATTTTCAGTATTTATTTCCTTTATTAAAAACCGTGCTGAGATATTAGAAACGTTAGAGTTAGCGTCATCTACGTCTACTAAACACTCAAACACTGTAAAACAATATAAACAGGTAAAATCCATGATAGCACAAGATTTAGGTAAAAAGAATCTTGGTAATGCTAATCAACAAAATTGTGGTACTTCTAGTAAATCTAAAAAATGTGTTGACTGTAACGATGACCATAGGTTAAGTTGTTGCCCTCATTTTTTATCATTAAGTAATGAAGCTCGTTTACAATTGATGCCTAAATATAGAATATGTTATAATTGTTTTAACCCTGGTCATTATGCTAATAATTGCAAAAAGTTTGGTTGTAAAGTATGCCGTCGCAAGCATAATACATTAATTCACGTTGATAATTGTACCATGACCTCACGGTCAGACTCAACTGGTACTACTGTGAACACTGACGATGCAGTTGGCAATGGAAATGTCTCCACTCAGCCAGTTATTGATACGGGTCTCGCACTCTCAGCGAGTGTTGGGCAGGGTGACGTGCTGCTATCCACAGCGTTAGTTAAAATTATTGGAATGAATGGTCAGGAGTATGTTGCTCGTGCTGTTCTCGATAGTGGTAGCACATCATGTCTAATGACTGAAAGATTATTTAAGCAGCTGGGTTTGTCTGCAAAGCAGGTGAATAATTGTTCTATTTTAGGCATCAACAATTCATCGTCACATATTAATAAAATTTGTTCTGTAGTAATAAATTCTTTAAATAGTAAATTCAGGGTTGATATCAATTGCTTTATTCTTCCCTCAATTACAGATAAAATACCGGGCACACGGGTAAATTTATTAAAAATAAAAATTCCGTCTCATGTTTGTCTTGCTGACCCCAACTTTCATATACCAGCTCCTGTTGATATGCTGCTTGGTGCTGACATCTTTTGGGATTTATTGGAACCACAACGAATCAAATTGGGCGCTGGTCAACCAATGCTTTGTGAGACTAAACTTGGTTGGTTGGTATCTGGCCCAATTACTGGTAATGTTTCTTCTAAAACTTCAAAATGTAATCTTGTAAATATATCCACTGATTGTGACGATGAGTTGAATTTTACTATCGATCGACAACTTACTAAATTTTGGCAGCTGGAGGAAGTATGCAATTCATCACCACATTCCAACGAAGAAAAACTATGCGAAGAACATTTTATAAAAAATGTTACACGTTTAGAGAACGGTCAATTTTGTGTACGAATACCCTTGAAGAGTTCTCCTGATCAATTGGGTGAATCATTATCGAGAGCTAAACATTGTTTTTCTTCTTTGGAACGTAGGTTCAAGTCTAAAGCTCAGTTTTGTGAGATGTACAAAGAATTTATGTCGGAGTACAAGGCTCTAGGCCATATGTCTCAATGCAATTTTATTGATGATCAAGCTCTTTATATTCCACATCATGGAGTGTTGCGTGAAAATAGCGCCACCACAAAATTAAGGGTGGTGTTCAATGCGAGTAGTTTAACGAAAACTGGTATTTCAATTAATGATATACAAATGGTAGGTCCTGTAGTACAGGATGATCTTTTGTCGATTCTGTTACGTTTTAGACAGCATAAATATATCATAGCTGCCGATGTTGAAAAAATGTACCGGCAAATAGTTGTTCATCCCAATGATAGATATCTACAACAAATTATCTGGCGTGATGATTCTTCTTCATCGTTACAAGCTTATCAACTTAACACCGTGACTTACGGAACTGCTAGCGCGCCATACCTAGCGACTCGTTGTCTTCGGCAGTTAGGTTTAGATTTAGCGGATGTCGACATTAAAGTCTCAGAGATCATTTTACACGACTTCTATGTCGATGACCTTTTGACGGGAGGAGATGACCTTGAAGAGGTTAAAGCATTACGGCATAAAATCACTTCAACTCTCGCTACAGCGCAGATGAATTTAAGAAAGTGGAAGTCTAATGAAATCGAGCTAGTGATTGGTTCCGACTTTCCTCAATCTTCACTTGATTTGAATATTGGTGGATTTGAGCCAACCAAAACGTTAGGTCTAGGTTGGCAGCCGGTATCAGATCATCTTTGCTTTCCTATCAGTCATCCCGCTAATTTCAAAAATACAAAACGTGATATGCTCTCTATTATTTCACAAGTTTTTGACCCATTGGGATTACTTGCCCCCTGTATAGTTTTAATGAAAATATTACTTCAAAAATTGTGGTTACAAAAGCTTTCGTGGGATGAACAACTATCACCAGACATAGGCAAGCAATGGAATGATATAATTGTTAATCTGCCTAAGTTAAATGAAATTCAGATACCACGTAGAGTTTTAATTGATTCATACGAATTCCTAGAATTTCATGTTTTTACTGACGCATCTGAACGCGCATACGGCGCTTGTATTTATGTTCGGAGCGTTGATAGTCAAGGTCAAGTTTTGGTTCGTCTTTTGTCAGCAAAAAGTCGAGTGTCGCCACTAAAACCAACAACCATCCCCAGGCTCGAATTGTGCGGAGCTCTGGTAGGTGTTCGTATTCATGACAAGGTTGTTGCTGCGCTACGAGTTAGTGCGCGGCGCACATTCTTTTGGACAGACTCCTCAATAGTTTTAGGTTGGCTGAAAATGTTGCCAAGTAAATTGCAGCCTTTCGTTCGTAACAGAGTCGCCGAGATATTAGATAAGACTGGTGGCTGTGAATGGAGACATGTTCCAACTGACCAAAACCCTGCTGATTATTTGTCTCGTGGAGTAGATATAAGCTTATTACCTAGTTTAGATGATTGGTGGTCTGGTCCAAGATTTTTAAAAAATGATATGTCATTTTGGCCTTCAAATATAGTAAATTGTAATGAAATTTTACCTGAGATCAAATCTGATGTTACCTTACACGTTTTAGTTGATGACAATACATTAAATGAATTGATAGATTTTACCCGTTTTTCTAACTTTTTAAGACTTCAACGAACAGTAGCCTATGTTTCGCGCTTTATTGATGCGTGCAGGAAAATACTTTATTGTGGTCCTCTCAGTACTTATGAATTGGACAGGGCTCTAAATTTAATTATTCGTACATCTCAGAATCAATCTTTTAAAGACTACAAATTATTGCTTGATGGTAAACCTTTACCTAAGAAAAGTGAACTAAATAAATTCAACGTTTTCCTCGACGAGAATAAGATAATGCGTATTCGTGGTAGGTTAGAGCATTCAGACTATCCTTATAGTAAAAAAACATCCTATACTCATTCAGTCTAACCATCATTTCTCTAAGTTACTTTTCAATAATGAGCATAAAAAATTGTTTCATGCTGGGCCACAGCTATTGCTGGCGTCCATACGAGATACGTATTGGCCCATAAGAGGTCGCAACTTAGCTAGAATGTGCTGTCGACAATATGTTCTTTGTTGTCGATTTAAAGGTAAGACCGTAAGTCCAATTATGGGTGATTTACCACAGCAGCGACTTCTAGCTAGTTTTCCCTTCGAAAACATTGGTTTGGACTACGCAGGTCCAATTCAATCAGCTGTTCGTCAAGGTCGTGGCAGTAAATTAGTTAAAGTTTACATTGCGATATTTGTTTGTTTTTCAACAAAATCAATTCATCTTGAACTAGTTGGTGATTTAACGAGCAACACTTTTATAATGGCATTAAGGAGATTCATCTCCCGTAGAGGGAAGCCGAAAAATATCTTCTCTGATAATGGCACCTCTTTTGTTGGTGCATTTAATGATCTTTCGAAATTTCTAAAGACAAGTTGTGATTCGGTTTCCGAAGAAATGGCTAAAGATGGAATCAACTTCCATTTTATCCCAGCGTATTCTCCTCATTTTGCTGGCCTTGCGGAAGCTGGTGTTAAATCGACCAAACATCATTTAAATAGAGTGTTGGGTCTTTGTCATCTCACCTACGAAGAGTTATATACCGTAATGGCTCAAATAGAAGCCATATTGAACTCCAGACCACTGACACCCCTCTCATCGAACCCAGAGGATCTCTCACCGCTAACACCCGGACATTTTTTAATTGGACGCCCTATGACATCGTTGCCGTCACCTAGTTATGAAAATCAATCCATCAACTCCTTATCCAGATTTCAACGAATAGAACTTCTCCGACAACACTTTTGGAGAAGATGGAGCAAAGAATATATATCGGAGCTACAAATTCGAACAAAATGGCGCGATTGCAAAGGCGCCTTGAAGCTCAATTCTTTAGTTCTTCTGAAAGAGGATAACCTCCCCCCACTAAAATGGAAAATGGGTCGGATTGTGGCTACGTATCCTGGTACAGACGGCGTGGTTCGAGTTGCCGACGTAAAGACATCTAGTGGCCTGTTACGCAGATCATTTTCCAAGATTTGTCCATTGCCAGTCTTCTCGGAGGCAGAGGATTGTGGTTGAAAGGCAGGCTTCCAACGCCCGGGGGAATGTTCGCGCAAAACTCCTGGTCCAACCAAATTAGCAATGTTTCTCCGTGCTGTTGCTCATAATATTCCATTAAGTGTAGGGTATCTGATTACAAGTCCAAGCATTTAATTTTTTTGTACACCCACTTTATTACGTTTTTATTATACACTTTTACATTCACGGGAACCAGACGTTTTATTTTAATTATCCCGAAAATTATACCTGACCAATCCCCCACAATATTTCAATGATTTTTTCACCAAAATAGGCAGTAGAAGTTGACTTTTCTTCAAGCCAAAACGAACGTTAACATAAGAAAATGAAACATCGTTATCGTCGCATCACTTGCAATGCCCTAAAGGTTATGATTGCAATGCCCTAAAGGTTATGATTGCTATGCTGGGAGACGCAGTGTTGGTAGGCCCTCCACAAGGTAGACCGACGATCTGGTGAAGGTCGCGGGAAGCTGCTGGATGCGGGAGGCGCAGGACCGATCGGTATGGAGATCCTTGGGGGAGGCCTATGTCCAACAGTGGGCGTCTCTTGGCTGATATGATGATGATGATGAAAGGTTATGAAGGAGTGGTCACATATTTCATTCATTTAAAGTTCAAGAAGTCGTTTGTTGGTGGCGTGGGAAGGCAAGCGGGGCAGTGGTTAAAAACATATTTATAAAAACCACTCAACATCTGATCGGCCGTATGATATTTGCTTACACATTCTTAAATATACTTATACCTTCATTATACTTACCTTAATCTAGAGACCACTCCTTCATTGACTAACCAGGAAATCTCAAAAACTACGTCTTAACTTACAATAATGAGATTACGTACGAGTATGTCATTCGTGTACGGTAGGTAAAAAATTTGAAGGATTTAAAAAAGCCTTCTATTAAGTCATATTTAAATAAAGAATATTTTGATTTGTTTTAATATATGGGATATCAGCTAAAAAGAGATCTCAGTAAAGAGTTTTAATAGAAATGAATAGATTGTGTAGTGCAGGCGAACCCGCGAGCGTAAAGCTAGTATTAACCCGTATATTTTCAGAAATATTTCAAAGGCGACTTACTCCTGGCAGTTTATCGTAGAATCCAGAAAGGATTAAAGCATAAAAAGGGTCAGTAAACAGTTTTGCTGTGAACAAACTGAACTCTTCCAACCCGGCCTTTGATCAGAAGGGATTCGCAGTAAATATAATAAAAAGAACGGGCTAAAGATCAGGCGTCTTAGGTGCGCACATAAAGTTTCCTTTGTCCGAAAAACAATAGGATTGAACACATGAAAGATTTTAACATAGCAACACTAAACATCGTGACTTAAACGGATTGGTTATGTAGCGCGTTTTCGGGGAACTCGTTGGAATTCAGGATAAAAATCGGCCTTCGTCTTTTTCTGGGCTTAAACTTTTATGAGGCATTGAAATTGGTAATTGAAGCGGTTAACGACCTGTACCCCTAACACGAACCACTTTCGCTAAAGTATGGTAATCGTATTTACTTACTATGCGATAACGATTGAGATATTAAATGGACAGCTAGAAACACTATCGTAAGACTATCGTGTAACGTAATGATAGTTCTCTCACTGTAAAATACTCGGTGAGAGATATTACGATAGCTAGCTGTCGAATAAAACAATACGACATCTGAAAAGTGAGTTCGTGCTGTCAATTCTCATACTTTAGCTCTCGTTAACTATACTAGTACCATTACGATACTATTTAGTTCCTTAAACGACCGTAGCGGCGCTGCTATAGTTTTCATACAAATAATACGATCCGATTACAATAAATAAAGTGGTTTGTGCTTGAGCCACTTTTTAATATCTATCTGTGGGTGTGTTTACCGGAGATAGAATTTTGGCGTATTTTGTATGGAGCCAACGTCAAATACCTTTCGCTACTAGTAGGAAAGGAGGAATTTCAACGTGAAAATTAAACTATATTACCTAATTATGCCAAGGAACGTATTTTGTCTTCACATAATATCATCATCAACAGCTCATATACGTCCCGACCGAGGGGCTCGAGCCTACCCTAAACTAGGGCGATTAGGCCTTAGTCAACCACGCTGGCCAAATGCCGGTTGATCGACTTCACACATAACCTGTAAATAAATTCTTTCTTCACAGGTGTGTCCAGGTTTCCTCACGATGTTTTCCTTCACAGTAAAAGCGTCGAATAAACGTACATATGAATTCAAAATTTGAAAACACATTGGTACAGGGCGGGGTTCGAACCGCTCTACCTCCCGATTGGAAGGCGACAGCCTTACGCCATCGATGCTTTTCACATAATATGAAACCTTGAAATATATTTCTCTCTGTCATAGTCGTATTTCCACTATTTCAACAGATATTGAGATTTTTACTTGTTTAAGTATTCTCCAATGTTTTCAAGCAGAATTTGTGAAAAAAAATATCTCTTCATAACACCACCGACGCTTTATGATGAACTACGTAGGTACCAACATTCAATTTCAAAATCTTTACAGATTCCTGAAAATTGATTAATGATTTCGCATTTTCTTTGAAGTTGCCAAATATTTTTGTCAAGGATGAAAAGCTTTTATCTAGCTATTGCAACAAGAGCATTTACTACTGCAATTATCTTTATTAGGATGGTAGCTAAACAGATTTATAATGACTGACAATACTACTCTACTTGCAAAGCAGATTTAGGTTAAAGGATTTGAAAATTAGTTAAAATTATAGTACAGTCCAAGTAGGAATATAGTATAAAACCTCAGCCAACTTCTAACCACACCATATGCAACTTTAACATGGACACGTAATTTGTAACTTATCACGAATCCCAACGAGAAACCAAACGGACTATGTGTCACAATATCTTCGTACAAAATATGCTCCGGTCCTTTGCCATACCGAACTGTCATATCTCAAGTCTCTTGGTGGTCGTACATTACTGAGTCAACGTTGTTCTACTTTTTGAATTAGATAAAGTGCAAAGGCTCGCTCAAGCCGAGGAGATTGGGTTGGCGTTGGATCAAGACTTGCATCCGCAGAGCTCAAGTATATATATCGAATAATATGGAGTTCTGGCATGCCTATAATTTTAGCTTCTAACTACCTGCAAGAGATTTTCGACGATTTGCAAGATTTTGTGTTTCGTAACAATTCTCATTAATAAATAAATTGAGCATGCTCTGCATTAATAAATTGAGATGGTTGACAGTAAATTCAAAATGTCTGACATTGCAAATAGATAAAGCATGAGTAAAGGACTTAATTAATAGATAATGAATGAATAATTAATAATGAATAGATCATATCTACTCTTTATTGCGCAAAACAATACAAACAATTGAATCAAGTAGTTATAAGCAAAAGTGGTCTTATCTCAAGGAGAGATCTGTTCCAGATAGCCAGAGATTGTGAAAATAAATATAATGTTCATAAAATAATTTAAATGTGTGTAAAACAATTTGACTTTGGCTTATCTATACAAATAAATAAAATTGAAGTGTCTGTTTGTAATGTCAAAATGACAAGTTTTTACTAAATGGGTATGAATGTATATCGGGTACCAATAACAAAAACACAATTTAAAAATATTTTGTCTGTCTTTTTGTTCCCGCTAATCTCCGGAACGGCTGGACTTTTACCAATAGATAGCTAATTATATAAGGTATAAAATAGGCTACTTTTTATCAAGATCTTAAAAAAATTGCACACAAAAATCAAAATGCTGCCAAAAGTTACTATTCCACGCGGACGAAGTCGCGGGCACAGCTAGTCAAAGAATAAAGGAGATCAATAAGGTTATTTATGTGTGTGTGATTTTTTTTTATGTGTGTTAAAAAAAAATAATTATTCAATCATTAATATACTAACCAGGCATCAATCGATTGCCCTATGTAGGTCGACCGTCAGTAAGTGCAATACCCTCATTTTAAAAGAGCCTAGATATTTGAGTGAAATATATTATGGTACAAGTGTCTGCACAAAAACAAAGTGCACTTCATGTTTCTTCACACGTACTTATAGTGCGAAGAACGGAACGAGATCAGGTATAGGGGCCCAATTTTTGAATCATTCTTCCGGCATCGAGTTCCGTTCCGGTTCGTCAGTGTTCAATTTCTACTTATTTTCGTTATGTTTTCAATGAAAATCAAAACAATATTGATCTTCGTCGTAATGTTCTATTGATTTTCATCGCAAGAGAAATGAAAATCAATAGGAATCGAGCACAGATGATGCTTCAAAAGCGCTCGATGCCGGACGAATGATTCAAAAATAGAGCCCCGGGACCCACTGACTAACGAGCCTTCCAAAGCACGGGGGAGCCCGAAGTGTTTTCCAATTTTCGTCACATAACTACACTTACGTGCAGTGAAAACGACCCACCTCATAGGTTTCGATTCGGAAATATCGGTATATAATAAACAAGTAAAATTATTTAAAAAACATTTTAAAATACAAGCTTTTGGTACTCGTCAATACGAATCAAACGAGCCCAAACTCGATGGGGTTGTGTCATTTTATTGTGGAGTTCCTATTCCTCCTTCCAGATCCAGCATTAGATCAGCTTCATATTATTATCATAATATTGCATTGTCACGCGATCGCGATATACATGAATGCAAAATTTCAGCTCAATCGGAAACCAGGAAGTGGGTCAAAAACTTGCAAGATTTCATTACAGACACGGGACAGGTGAAAGTAAATAAAAGCTTGCAATAAGTTTAGACAAACAAAAACTAAATACAAATTGAAAGTATATTTCATGGCTTTATTTAAACGTAATCTAAACGTGGATAAAAGAGTTTCTGAGACTAGACTTATTTCTACGGAAAAACCTGTTTCTCATTTTTACGTTATACGCAATCTCTGTGACTGTTGACTGTTTGGAGTGAATGGATGTTTTTTCAAAAATTGTATATTATTACAAATTTATTGACGCTCAAGTTAAAAATGTTAGTTTTCAGTTTGTAATATCAAGAAACCTAAATCTGTCACAGGAAAAACTGATCCAATGCATGTATGCTAGCGCTCTTGTTTAACAAACATGGTTAAAAGATATAAAGCGTTTACGTGGGTCGATTTCATTGCACGTAAGTGTGTGTAGGTGAACTATATTAATAATGAATTGTTTTTCTTCACGAAGTATTTTTACTTGATAAATAAGCAACATAACCTTTGTTTAACCTGGAATAAATGTAGTAAAACCTAGTACAAAAACGTATCTGCTGTATATATATAGATGAAGCCGAACATATCTGTGTACAACCATCAATATTCTTTCAGTGTAAACGAAATAGGATCGCAACGTATTCATTGCTTGTCTAAAGCCTTCTGCCTCTCGAGGGTCAATATCATTTCCTTTGTAAGTCTATTTATTAGAGATCAATTCGGCTCAAGACTCCCACTTCCTCATATTTCCCAAGTATATTTCGCCGGACTTATACATTAAACATAATGTCTTGGCACCGCTCCTCGATAACTAGGCCGTATATAAAGTGCTTAATTTCTTTTTTATCGAACTTGACCTGTCTGCGTTTACGCCAGTAATTTTCTGTTTACAGTTTTCCCTTCAGATAGTCGCGATTTAAATCAATCAATCCGAAACTGTTAGGTTTTTTTTAAGAAACTTGAAGTCGAGTTGATCCTAGTTCGGGGTGAGTCTGTATTTTTGTGTGTGTGGTAAATCTGGATTAATTTTAGTCAGTTTTGTGTTTGGTAATAGTGAAATGTTTTCGTGACTAATGTTTCTTTTTAGTGAGATTCTGTTAGGAGTTAACCAGAAATTATGCTGAAATATACTTAATATACAATAGATAAGCGGACGAGTTTGTCTAATTAGACCGTTAGATAATAATAACAAAAATATTATACACAGATAAAGCAAATCAAAGTTACGCTTAGCTCGCCACGTAACATGTACGAGTAAGTAGAAAAATGACCTACGTATGCCGTCATGGGAACTGCATATACTCAACATGGAAATTATATATATTAAATATAAATGTACTATAAATATGTAGTGAAGATAAATATGAAACGAATTGAATTGAAAATAAATATTTAAAAGAGACAAATAAAATTAGACCTTCCGAGCTTATTGCCTGTTTTCTCGAGAAGGCTCTGCCAATTTTTTTTTCATTTTGTTGTTACTTGTTTTTTTTTTTTTATGGATGGCCCGGCAAATGACCTCCTCCCGCCTGATGTTAAGCGGTGAAAGAGGCCCAAATGAGTTGACAGATAGAGTAGGGACGACATCCACTCTCCTACCTGCCCGCCCCTTGCCGGCCCAAAAGATGCTTTTTCACGCCTCTTTTGAAGGAACCCATGTTGTAGGATGGAGGAAACACGTGCGCAGGTAGAGAATTCCAAGTGTGGGATGAACGACAGAAGAAGAATTAATTAGTTAATCCTTGTATCTACATACAAGGATTAACTAATTAATTACTAAATATCCTTTTTTTTCGAGGGGAATGCGTGACCGCACCGTACTCGCCGTTGGCTAGACGACGAGCGTGTGCTCTCCCGGCAGAGTGCCAAGCCTACCCACTAAACCAATCGGTGTTCTTCCTGCCCTTATGGACGCGCGTGGTAGGGTCCACACTGCGACTACCACTACCAACGCGCCCGGGCTAGCCCGACCTGACTGGTCGGGCAATCGCCAAGGGGGGATTGCCCGAGAACACCAGGGTAATCCCCAGACGGAGGGCCTTACGGCGGCGTACACGGGGCCAACCATGCACGCAGGCCTCCACGGAATTACTAAATATACGAGTACTAGTACATTAGATTTATTTTTAACTTCCCAGATATTTATATTCTGTTTTATATGATGGTAATAAGTGCCTGTAAATGTTTATATTGAATAAAGATTTTTGAGTTTGTGTTTGAGGTTGATGAAACTTGGAACACGCTTTTTCAATTGTAGACAGTTTGGAGTACAATGACTTCTGTTAGCCTCAGAATCAGACATTTCCAGTGAATCGAGCAACGACAATATCACGTTACTCAATCGTATGTGAAAAATTACTTTCAGGTGAGCTAGCAAGATTTCTTTACAGAAACAAGAAAGCTCTTGACATTCATCTCAACTGATACGTATGAAACGATAAGGCCGAAGTTAGAAGCGAACTGAACTCTTTAACAACTAGGGAACTGGCTATCTTACCTCTAATAGGGATGTTGACATGAATCGCAAATTGTATAGAAAGTTAAGTTATCGCGAATAAAGAAATGATTATTACACTGAATACTATTATTACACGCGTTGGTGGCGCTGTGGACTCGGCACTTGCCTTCCAATCGGTCTGGAGTTCGAAACCGCCATGTACCAATGTGTTTTGGTTTCGAATTTATGTACATTTATCTGACGCTCCTACGGCAAAGAAAAACATCGTGAGGTAACTTGCGTACATCTGCGAGGAAATTCAATGGTGTATGTGAAGTCTACCAATCCGCACTGGGCCAGCGTGGTCGACTAAGGCCTAAACACCCTGACATAGAGTAGGCTCGAGCCCCTCGGTACGGACGTATATGAGCTGTGATGATGATTATTACACACATATAGGTAACAAAATATGATCTACTGCCTTTTATTGGCTTTTATATTTATAAATCTTACCACAGTCACACTATTCTGTAGGCAGATCAGTGTGCCCTTGACAATGTCAACAGAGAGCCATCGATTTGTAAAATAACAACGTGACCTTGTTTTGTGAGATGTCTCCACAAAAACAAAAGTTATGCCTCGAACGAAATAACTGTCAGTCTGTGCGTTACAGTACTACCCACAGTGCAGATGATAACTTCTTTAATATTTAAGGTTGACAAAGGAAACGAAAATACTGTTGTTATAAAAAGTATTCTCTGAAGTATTGGTTTACAATAAATAATTTATATTAAGCTGTTTTTGTTAAAGTAAACGACATATTTACTTAGTAAACCGTGAATTTATTCAGGTAAAGTAAAGTAAAGTTGGAACATGTTTTTTCAGAAGAGCAATTGGCTGACATGTTCACCAAACCGTTATTCAAACCAAGAATGGTTAAACTCTGCACAAAGATTGGTTTGAAAACAAGTGGGGATATCAAGGTATAGAGAAAGCCTTTAGCGTTGTCTAGCAAACTTTGTTTATATTGTTGTCATTCATGTGTACCTGAATAAATTGAACTTCACTTGTTTCTGGTCCGCTGGGCGGTGCTGGCCTTTTCAGATTTCCTTGTACTGCATCAAGTGCACCAGGATGGCTCCGAAGCAACAACATCACTTTGTATTTCCAGGTCGGCCAATTATTTCCGTCGAACAATCCAATGTTGATTTTGACTTTTGATGTCATGATTATCTTTATGGATATTTTTAATCGGAAAATAATGAAGCTTAATATTTAACGCTTTACGCGATTTAACGGTCTGCTACCATGTTAAAGTAAACGATATATTTACTTAGTAAACCGTGAATTTATTCAGGTACACATGAATGACAACAATATAAACAAAGGTTGCTAGACAATGCTAACGGCGTTCTCTATACTTTGACAGTTTTTATATACGACAGAGAATCTTTGGGCTTTCATCACATGATACAGTGATGAAAAGGCCGAAGGTGGAAGCCAGCTTCACCCGGAGTCCTCAATAACTGAGGAACTGGTTATCTTTACTCTAACTGTCGGAACACAACAATGCTATAATCATTGTTATTATGGCGACAAACTAAGGTAAGACGGTGATAGTTAGCCAGGTGGGCTCAGGAGCCCTACCACCAACCAAACCGATCAGAAAAATTTCTGGCCCCACGGAGAATTCCACCCCAGCGTCCCGATCCGCACCCGGTGGTCTCAACCATTAGACCACGGAGGCAGTTTAAACTCAAATAAAACTAATTGTATTAAATTATTATTGCCAAATTTAAGAAAAGTAAAAGCTGATAAGTTTCTTAGCTCATTATTTTGATTTTTTTTTATGAAATACCAAAAGATTTACGAAATACATAAATAGCTTTATTCATGTAGTTCGTTTATACAATTTACTGTATTATTACTGTAACTTTGGCAATTCAAAAGAGGAGGATTTTACTTTCCGCATTTCTTTTCTGTTCTTCTCGAGAAAGCGCTCCCAAATTTTAAGCAAATGGTAGAGTATTTTTTTTTTTTCAATTGTGTATAATATCAAAAACTACCTAGGAAGGTTCTAATTGGATATAGATATTTCAAATTTAAATGTGAGCTGAGTTGTTCCTGAAAATTTAAGATTCGGATTGAAATGTTGTCCGGTAAAGGTACTATGGTATGTCAAAAAGGACACGCATAAAAAGAGATACAGACGATGAGAGAACCTCCATCTGTTTTTAAGTAAGTTAAGAATCAACAACACGAAATAATGCAATTTTTTTGCCACATTGCTAACAATGAAAAGTATATATTTCGTTGAATCATTAAAACTTATTTCGAACCATTGAATGACATACAAAATAAGTCACTTATTCGATGGCAAACCTAAGACTTGTTCGACTTATGGTTTACTAAGCTTACTTGCCCTAACTTATAATTTTTAAAGCATAATGTAGTTAATATAAGTTTTGTCTTCTTTCATCTTATAAAAGTGAACTTACGTCAGAAAAAGACAAAACACAGATTTGTTAAATTGGGCTTTACAGGAAAACATGTTTTTCCATACAAACGTATTCCGCTGTTTCTTTCCTGTTAAATGGAATTAATTGCTCAATTTTTTTCAAAAAAAAATCTATGGCCACTATTAGCATGTGTCTATGTTTTCTTTTTTTTATTAGGTTAATTATTAAAACAGATGAAACCTTCAAAAAACCTAAAAAACTGCCCAGATTTTCTGATGTATTCAAACATCCAGCAAACATTTTTTTGTTACCTTGTGTGTTGTATTTTTAGTGGTAAATAAACGTCTATTCATTAATTCATCATCACAGCTCATATACATCCCCAGCGAGAGGCACGAGCCTACCCTAAACAGTTATGGTAGAGCGATTAGGCCTTAGTCAAACCACGCTGGCCCAGAGCGGATTGGTCGACTTCACATACACCTTTGAATTTCTTCGCAGATGTATGCAGGTTGTCTCACGATGTTTTTCTTCACCGTAGAAGCGTAAAAAAAAGTACATATGAAATTCGTGAAACCAAAAACACATCGGTAAATGGCGGTTTCTTCTTAAAAAGTTGATTAATTAGAGCTCACGAAATAGGCTGTTACATGACAGACCGGTTGCAGAGAAATGTCTTATTTCGTACAATTTCAAGTTTATCCTATATAACTAGAACTCCAAAGAAATATATTTAATAGTGAAAGCACCTATTTTTACACATTAAGTTAATTTTCACGTCATTATCACGAACTTGTGAAATGTAAAAGTTGGCGCAAGCGGCCGATACAAATTAAACATACGTTAATAACTCGATCATCCCAGTCCCAATGAACAGAACTACTTATTTTCCTTTGCCTAAATCTAAGTGCTCTTCGGACACTAGCTACTAATTCAACGCTAGGAATAGGTACGTAGAAATAGCCAACGAGAAATAACTGCGAAGTCAACAGGCTGATAGCTTAAATGAATTTATCGTCGATGTGCTAAGTAAAGCTTGACACATTTTTTTTCATTAGCTGAAAACACATTTCAGCGTTAGGTATTTGATGATAAGGCTGAAGATGGAAGCGAGCTTTATATAGACTACAAATTTTTTACTGGCTATCTTACCACTAATTGGGATGATGAAAGAATTATAATTTTAACGTCTCGTTATTAAATATTAAAATACCGTAGAAAAAGATGCAATCATGTGAAATTAGAATTAAAATCGGCTTAGAAATACATTAGATACAAGCATTTTAAGCTGTTAATTTGGAAGCGATTAGACAGAGAGAACCAACATAAGCCGTGACGTCATTGTTGAGTACGGCCATATAAACTCCATGTGTAAATTGCCGTTTTGCTAGAAAGAGATGGAGAAACATCTTTAATACCTTATATCTTGGTTGTTTTTATATTTATTCAACGACCGTTTTTTTCTTTCTGTTTATTACATAAATGAGCTTCTATTAAAGCAAAAAAAAATTTTTAGTCATCTAGCCTATTCTACTGCTCAAGACCAATCAAGTGACGTTCCTTTAAATAATGCCGGAGCTCGACACGTCCAGTGCTCTGATTGGATGAGCTGTGACTAAAAAAATTCGAATTCGAAGTTTATACGATTGTATGAGAATCACCCCCCTGGACACCATCTTGCTTGTTTTTATAGTTATTCAAACACCGATTTTTTCTTTCTGTTTATTATATGAATGAGCTTCTATTAAAGCAATATTTTTTTTTTCATACACAACCATGTTATTAACAATGTTATAATGGGGACAAGCTAAATCAAAGCGGTGGTAGCTAGTCTGAAGCGTAATGGCCCAACCAACGAAGCCAAGCAGAAACTTCTTGACCCATGGGGAATCGAACCTCGGGCTTCCAGATCAATACCGCGTGGTGTCAACTACTATACCTCGGAGGCAGAAAACAGTATCAATGTAAACGACTGTTATGCGATTGCAGCGCGTTTGTTGCCCAATTGAATTGGTGTTGAATCACAGTTGAAGTGTGTTATTAGTAAATAAAAAAACGAAAGAAAAAGTTAGTTATATAAAATTTGTAGAATATTACCCGTAAGTTTGAAACATAAATATCAGTTGGCTATAAACAACCGTGATTATCGGGAGCATGACTTAGAAGTTGTCAGTCATAATCATCAAGGTAGATTTGAGGTACCAAGAGTTAAAAACTATTTTGACGACAGAACCTTGAAAAAGCAATTACCGTACTTACTCAATGGTCTGCCTGGGAACATCCGACGGGAGCCCAATAATGGTTAGTAAGTTAACCATTATTAAATTAGTTTATTAACTTAAAATAAGTAAGACTCATTTGATCCCACAGACAAACTGTGTAACCAGTTTTGTGGGACATTGTTTAGTTTTAAGATATACTGTATTTTGAAATAAATAATAATAAATAAGGGCCTAAGAGTAGGGTGGTGATAGTGAGAAATGTGGATTTTCCACAAACCTGCATTGGGACATCGTAGTGGGAGACAGTCCAAATATTCTCTTCACAATAGAGACTCAGACCCTACAGTAAGTGTAACGGCTCAGATGATGATGTATTTGAGTTATAAGGATATTTCATTTTATATTAATGACAGAAATACAGAAAATACACAAAATAATATATACTACAAAGGGTCAACAAATTACAAAGATTAAGATAAAAGGTCAATACGTGCCTATTTTATTAAAAAAAATTAACCTCTTACTCCTAAAATTTAAAGGGTTTTCCATCATCAGCTCCGTTCAAGACAACCAGAAAAACATAAAACATGTTGAACGTAACTATAAAATTTAAGGATTTCCCTCAATTTTCCTGGGTTCCCATATCCTGACATTGGCGACAATAGAACCATCGCAGATGTATACTCTATCGAATAAAAAAATTATTTTGAAAATCGGTTCACAACTGGCGGAATAATCGCGTAACATACACAACAAAGGAAAAAATTAACGCATCGAATTGAGAACCTACTTTTATGAAGTCTGTTACAAATAAGCCCAATATCCCCCATTAATGAACCATCACCTTTTCTTCTTAACTAATTACAAATTTTCTACTTTAGACATAAACTTATTGGAGATTTTATTAAAAAGAAAGCCGAGAAATTATTACCTTGTAAATCAAAAATTAAAAAGGGAAAATTACAAACTTAAAAGTGTGCAAGAGAAATTCCCCAAAGTCATATGTTTCACCTTAAATTTTGTCTCAACTTTTATAACTGAAAATGTTTGAGGGACTTTTAAGGAGCACGTCGTTTGGCGACATAGTTTGCCAACTCCAGGCGACTCGTTAAAAGATCTGCGCCGCTAGCTTATTAATCTTATGAATACGAACTTTAACCTGAGGCTTTCCTCCTGGCAGTTAAAATTCGCGTATTTTATCTTAACCAAAAGAAAAACTGCTTACACAATAATTGTACTCATTTATTTCTTCCCTTTGACGAGCCGCTAGCTTACAAATAATCTGACTAACGGGAATATAATTATATTCCCATTTAAACAAGTGCATTATTATATAAAACTTTAAAAATCTCCCTAAAAGATAAGAGCATGTTAATACAAACGGCACTTTGTCAACGGCTTAGGTCACTTTAGCCATCGGCACCTTTTGGCGGATGTCGTCGATGGGTTGATAAAAGCCGTCAGTGCGTCGACATCTACCAGTTATAAGAGTTGTAGCGTGTTGCGCCTGTCATTTTATTTTTACCCTGCAACTGCTAGCTATAGTAGACGTCGACCCATTGACGACAGCCGCCATTAGGTGACGATGGCTGAAATAGCTTTTGCCGTTAACGAAGTGCAATTCTTCTGTGCTCTATTGTATTTCTGTCTATTAAGAAAAAAAATAATTATGCGTTTGTACGGTATAGAACTTTATTTGATGATTCTTACGTTTGGTAAAAAGGCACCTTTGAAGTGCTTGCAGTTGCCTGATGAAGTCTTTAATAGTTAAGAATTAAGTTAACCGTCTTGAAATCTCATTGGTTGCCAATTTAAGATTTCTGTGAGTTAAAGAAATAGTTACAACGTGTCAATTTAGGTATAACTTGACACACGGTAACTGTTTTTTTTTTGTAATATAAATCTATTCTTTCGAATGGATGCTCAAAGTTAAAATTTGACACCACAATTTTTTAACTACCTTGTTTGCAATATCACTTATAGAGCATATCTTTTATAAAGCGTTGTGATTCTAAAATGACAGCGATAAGAGGATTTTTGTTTTTTTTATTGAAAGTATGTTCTATATTTTACTGGTAAAATCTTGAGAAAAATATATTTAAGATTTCATAATGGTCGTCCGTCCTTCCAATTGGTTATTCAAAAAGTGTTCACAGTAGAAATAGAAGTGTCAATGCAAGCCCTATTACTATTTTTTCCTGTTTTGAAACACATAATTCCAATTTAAAAACACCAATAAAATAATAATATTTAAATCATTATAACTCTTCCACTCTCGCTTTTACCTTTTAGGTCATAACACACATTCTTCTTTTAACTAATATTTATTTCCTTATATATACATGTTGAAATTTCAAACAAAATGTCCTCTAATTTTGTTTGATGGCATTTCGAGCCCTGTCTGCCTAGTACTGCATAAAAGAAAACTATAGTTATTCTTACATGGTCAGCGTTCTGCTTCCACTCAAACAGATAGAGATACAATGCTATAAAAATAGATATATCTCATTAGTTAAGTATCTTTCATTCTTAATAGTTTCGTCTCGGGAAATGTGAGCGAGTCGAGGCCTTAATAGTTAATATATCTAAACGGATACAGTACTGGTGAATGCGATATCTATAAAATAAACATGAATAAATCATATATACACTTTGGGTCTTTTCCTTATTGACATGAATACAGAATACATGATTTAACGGTCTAGCAAATCGTATCTTGGAGATGGTACAAAGATATCGTAATTTTGAAACATTTTCAAATAGATAAAAATTATCTGAAAATATATTAAACACAAAAAAAATCTACCAATAATGACAAAAATAATTCTCATCGCTACAGACAATATTTGAACTAAAATGATTATGTTGTTGCCTTGTTTGGCGGTTTCAATGTATTTGTTTCCTAAGCTTTAACAACCATTGTTAAGTTTTTCTTTTAGGGTTTAAATAGAACTGATATAAGATATAATGAAATTTCATTATATCTTATATCAATCCATTATACTATCGATGGATTAAGAAAGAGATAGAATATTAAATTAATTAAATAATCTGCTAATTAAAAGAAACAAACATTTTAAAAATTAGTCCTTACAAATTAGTTACATCGCGACATCGGAACATCGAGAAATGTTTTCTTTTCTTGAAGTTGAAATCCTTTGAAAGCACAAGTGACATGATTAATACACGAGTTAGGTGAGTATTAAACTTTTTTCAAATATCAACATTTATTTTAGAAATTTAATAAAACCCAATTAAATTTTGGCGTTGTTCACACAGGCAACTCACACTCATTAATTAAGAAAAACCGACTAACCTGCAAAATGGAAAGGTCATCGTTGTTTGTCTCGGCGAATTGGACACCGGCGGGTTATAACCATAACCACTTCATTCAACACAACACAGTCAACACTTCACACAATAAAAAAAAACACTAACGAACATTGTTGTAATCACGAAGATAGCCACGGGAATAGTGACTACGAAAGTTAGCTTAACTCGTAGCACGCGGCATGCTCGCTACGACGCGTCGTAGCGCTTTCGGAGCTTTCGCGACGGTGTCTGTAGCACGACTGACTACGGCAGTAGCTCGGGACGACCGCGCAACTCAGTCGAGGTAGACAGATGATAGCGAGAAAAGTTTCTCGAAACATTTTGTAGTATTGTAATAAGTAATAGCAAGTTTTTGTTTGTCTTCAGAACGTCTGATAATTTTCACCAAAAGTTAATTTTCTATTATCAGCTTGTATTAAGAGCAATGGGCCAGATTAGGCTATTCAGTTTTATAATATGATTATAATAGCTTTGGCATAAGATTAAAAAATTGGTAGTTTCAGTAATGTTCAACATATATTATGAAACTTCGAAAAAAATATTAATATTGGGTAAATTAATCAAATCCAAATAAATTCTTCACCTATCATTATTTTGAGACCACTGAAAACGTTGACTGCATCTACCTTTTTAATATCACTTTTTACTTGACTGACTTCTTGGGGGAGGCTTATGTCCAACAGTGGGCGTCTCTTGACTGAAATGATGATGATGATGACTTCTAGAAAAGAGGACGTTCTCAATTGGATGCCTATGTTTTTATTGTGTGTGTATGTTACGTTATAACTTTGACATTTATAAACCAATTTTGAAATTCTTTTTATATCCAAATAAGTATATTCTCAGTGTAATTCCATTGTCGCCAAGTATGGCCAGGTGACAATGGAACCAAGGAAAATAGGAGATACTCTTTAATTTCCTAAGCATGTTTTTTTCTGAAGCTATTCAGCTATTTGCGTTTAGTAGACATCATGTCAGGGATTATTTGATAACGCTGAACTAATAATAAATCCTTAACTTTTAGGTGGAAGAGCTGAGTTTTTAAATATTATAGGCACGTATTGAACTTTAGTTGTATATTTTTTTTATGGGATAGGGGGCAAGCGAGCAGACGTATCACCTGATGGTAAGTAATTACCGTCGCCCATGGACACCCGCACCACCAGAGGAGTTACAAGTGCGTTGCCGGCCTTTGAGGTGGGAATACGCTCTTTTTTTGAAAGTTTGAAGGTCGTATCGGTCCGGAAATACCGCAGGCGACAATTCGTTCCAAAGTTTGACTGTGCGAGGCAGGAAACTTCGAGAGAAACGCACAGTTGTGGACTGCCAACCATCTAAGTGATGGGCATGGATTTTTTGCCGCGTGGAACGATGGCGGAAAGAGGCGGCAGGTATAAGTCCGAACAATTCCTCGGAGCATTCCCCGTAATAAATACGATAGAAGATGCATAGCGAAGCGCCAAGGTATCAAGCTGATTTGAAATTTCCTGGCAGTCGACGATTCGAGTCGCTCTCCGTTGAATGCGGTCCAGTGGGAGAAGTTGGTATTGGGGTGCCCCAGCCCAAAGATGAGAACAGTATTCCATATGAGGCCGAACCTGCGCCTTGTAAAGCTGAAGGCGGTGCGCCGGAGTGAAATAATGTCTCGATCTATTGAGCACACCAAGCTTCTTAGAAGCTAATTTAGCTTTACCCTCTAAGTGGCCACGGAACTGGACTTCGCTCGATATGTCGACACCAAGGATCCCAATATTGGCTGATGCAGTTAGGGGAGTTGCATGCAGTTAGTTATTTCAAGTTACTTCGGTGAGTTCGTATTAAATTCTTCACTAAAAATATAAAATATTTCACAAAAATTAAAACATGCTTCAAAAACAAAAAAATAATAATATAAGAATACACAGAATATAACATTTTTTTTCATTAAGAAGTCTGACTTCGAAATAAAAAAATGAGATGTTATATTATTTTGACTTTTTGTGTTTTTAAAATCGGATTTTAATTATTTTTGGCAGTAATTATTTGTAATTGTTTCCATGCAAGAGTATATTTATGTATTTATATTTCAAACAATCAAGTCGTTAAAGAATGCGCAAGCTCCATCCGCAAAAACTTTATTTGAGATAGATCATTAAATAGGACGCCGACAGTTATTTTCTAGCGTAATCAGAATTCTAAACCTTTGAATCAGGGTTTGAATTAAAAATTTATCTGACATTTTTTCAATTTTACTTGTACAGAAATTCTATAAGCAACCAATCAAACTGTCTAAGAATTGTTTGAATTACTTATAAAAATCTATTATAACAACATCACATCACACATTATATATATATATATATATATATATATATATATATATATATATATATATCTAGTTATACAAAATTACATTTCTATTTAGTTTCTTACATAATCTGATCGTTAGATACACGCTAGGTAGGCACAACTTTATTTGAGATAGTTCATTACTTTGCCAATTAGTAACTAGGGAAACTTAATTATTTTTTCTCGCAAAAATCAATATTTGTTAAGTAACACAAAGCTAGTAACCTATTACTTGAAATAAATCCGAACTATTCTATTGGACTATAATATTTGTCAGAACATAGATTTTCGTTTGAAGTCTAAAATGGAGGGTGTAAGGAGTTCCATATAATATCTTACAGGACCCCAGTTCACCTCACCTGTTCCCGTTCTCAATACCAACTTAATTGCAATTTAAAAAAATCAAGTACTGGGCCAGTGGTGCAGAAAATGACCCGTACTGGGCTAGCGTTGCGGTAGACGACGCATACCCTGTGTGTACATCTAATCCTTATCGTAACGTAAGGTTATTTCCTCTATCAACCTGTTGTAGGTATTAACACTAGTATTTACCCTAAGCGGACTTATGCTGTTAATTTGGAGAGGCAATTTAGGAAAAAAAACTACTATATACATATATTTTTATCTACTAATAAAATTTCTTATTTAGAAATATAATGTAAAATAGTTTTATATGAGAGCCTCAGAATACGTATTCTGAGATGTAAGCAAAGGTTTAGTGTGGCAATAAATCAGGGCGATTATAATATATCTTCAGTCAATCCCCTACATTACTTGAATGACCATAACCTCTCCATAGCCCGATTAATACACCACCCTATCCGCAAAAGGAAATATCAGTCACAAATAGATATTTCCGGTACACGAGGAAACAGATATTGGAATAGGGTTGACTGGTGGTTAGAAAATAAAGTCGTTTGTACAAAAATACACCGAGAATTCCTTCGCTGACATTTCGACGGTGTTCAGCAGTTTTGTGAAAATCACGCGAATTTTATTAGCATCATTGCCTTTGTGCGATCATGTCTTGCAAGTGTTTTTTTGACCTACTTCTAAACGTGGGTGTGATTTGAGTGAATACCTCTGCAAAGCGTATCAATTTCCGGAAAATTTACTGAAAAACGTTTATTTATTTTGGTTCATCGATGTTAAAACATAAAGGTTTGATATAATAAATATACATAATATTACAAAAGAAATTTAAAAATGAAGATACTCGTACTTATTATACAAAACCGTTATGCATTCAGTGCTTGCATTATCAGCTGTTCCCGATGAGTAGAAAAGCGTGGAAAATATGTAGATACTAATACTACAAACGTGAAGTGTTTCAAATTCAAAAAAATATTGTTGTATTGGAAAGCCCATTTATCGAGAAGGGCTTACATCACGCTACGACCCAGCTGAACTCGCCGGAAGCTGAGAAACGACCAATAAGACTGTCCCCCGCTTAATTAGAGCAAAAGAGTTTTTCCGCGTTAAAATCGATTGTGTTTTGAACGTGAGCATGACTCTTCATCATCAACTACACGATTTTTAACCGCTTTCAAAAAAAGGAACAGGTTGTCAATTCGCGCGTATATTTTTTTAAATGTGTATGTTACGCGATTACTCTGCCATTTATAAACCGATTTTCAAATTCAAATTCAAATTCAATATCTTTTATTCAAATTGGATTGTTACAATCTCTTTTGAACGTCAAAGCAGCTACGCCATTGGTACACAAGTCTACGGCGGGAGACCTTGTACTGGAAAGAACCAGCAAGAAAACCAGCAAGGGCTATTTTTTTCTCCCTGTATTGATACAGAGTCGTCAATTGGAAGCTGACCTCACAGCAGAAGTTTGAGCTCAACTTCCATTACAAGATTAGATGTGTCAGTTCTCTTCTTACTACTTATTACCAAAAATAATATTTGTTTAAACAAATAGTTATACATAACAACACGATTCATTATCTGAAAAATTAACACCAGGCATTGGCATGATTCAAATAATCGTTGACTTTATAATATCCTTTACTCATAGGAGTCTTTTTTACATGAGCTTTAAACTTATGAAATGGCAAGTCAGTAACACCTTGTGGAAGCTTATTATAAAAGGTTATACATTTCCCCATAAACGAGCCTCTAGTTTTTTGAAGCCTGAAATACTTTTTTGTATTCGAAAGGGTATAGAGATGGTCCCATTGTCATCCAAGTCAGAATCTAATGATGAGATCCCAGGAAAATCGAGGAAGAACCATAATAATATGTTTTATAAGCACGTTCAACGTGTTTTATGATTTTCACGAAGCTGTTCTGGTATTTGCGTTTAGTTGTCATGAGCCGAGCATATTATGATGGAAGGATTCTTGACTTATAGAAGTAAGAGGTTATAAACAACTATATTAGGGTCAATACGTGGACCCTAATATAGTTGTATACTTTCGAGCTGCTTCGGTAATCTAGTATTAAATTCACTAAAAAATAAATTAAAATATTAAAAAACGACTTCAAAAGCTTTTAAAAGACAAAAGTGTTATATGGATTCACACAAAATCACATTTTTATTAAAGTCGTTGCCGAGCAATTTCTTCCTGGAAAGTCCTTGAAATTTAGCACCAACTTCAAAATAAATACTTCTGCACGCTTCTTTAAAGGACCCGGAATTGGGATGATGACTTATTTCAAATTTTTACGTCTCGTCATTAAATATTAAAATACCGTGGAAAAAGATGCAGTCCTGTGAAATTAGAATTAAAATCGGCTTAGAAATACATTAGATACAAGCATTTTAAGTTGTTAATTTGAAGGCGATTAGACAGAGAGATCCGACATCAACCGTGACGTCATTGTTGAGTACGGCCATATAAACTCCTTGTAAATTGCCGTTTTGCTAGAAAGAGATGGAGAAAAATCTTTAATACCTTATATCTTGGTTGTTTTTATAGTTATTCGAAAACCGATTTTTTCTATCTGTTTATTATATGAGTGAGCTTTTATTAAAGCAAAAAATTTTTTTTGTCATCTAGCCAATTGTATGAAGGTGTATTGGAAGAGAGGTACGTATTTTTTGATCGTGCGATATAGAAATGAATTGCCAAATTGCTTGGTTCGCGTTTGAATGGTATTCATAGTAAGATGGTAGCAACGCAGGCGTGCACGTTTAGTCTTGAAAAACGAAAAAAAAGTCCTCGATCTCTTGACATAGGCGTAATTGATGTGCAAATAACTTCATAATTTCAGTCAAGAGAGGCCTACTGTTTGACATAGGCCTCACCTAAGGAACAAATAACTTAGTTCTTGTAAAATGGAAATTTTATAATTTCCCTGAGCCAAGTCAAGTCTCGTCTTAGTATGCGCGGAGTCTATAATTGAGCGTAATGCGATTAGCCAAGCGCCTTATTTCAACGAGTCCTCCCGTTTTGTCGTCTTTGTTGGTTTATTTACTTAATATGTTTGCGTGGAATAGGCCTATTAATGGAAACAACGCTTCAAGTTATCAGAGTGGTTGACAGATGAGCCTCGCTTAATTCTATCAGGAGTCAAAGAATCGTTGAGGCTTTTTATCTAAGAAAGCAAATCTGCTGTAAATGGTATAGTTTGCTTTTTACTATATTATAGAAACCAGACACAGTCTTTAGTGGTTATTGATTGTATAGTGACTAAAATAATACTAATAATGGTACTATATGATGCAGATCCTATATTTCTTACATTAGACATCATTTCACGCGCAATAAGCCTCCTGCAGGGCAAAGTCCTACCTAAAAAGGAGGAGTCAAACCATTTTCTAACAAACTGGCTCAGCGCAGGTTGGTGGTGCATTAGCGTGTGTAAGGAGCTTAATGTACATTCGCACGGTATTTTGATTTCTAAGGTTAGGCTACTGTCACCACTTTTGAGGCCAGACAGGTTATCTAATTGCAGCTTGTCCGGTTGCTTTTTCAGATGACTCGGGTGCGCGACCCCGGCTTCTCGAGCCTTCGATGCCGTTTACCTCTTATCTCCGCGGTGTCGATGTCCTTCTCCTTCCCTCCCTCTCCCATTACAGTTGTGGTAAGGCCCGGTACTAATTAGGTTCACCTACTTAATGCCGGGACTGTGCGGGTTGGTACCACCACTCTGCCTATTTCGGTCGTGAAGCAGTCTTGCGTTTCGATTGAAGGGCAGAGACAGCCGCTCCTTCATGCCCCCTTCCCGTCCCTCTTGTGGTGAGGAGTCTCGGTGATAATCGAAACTAGCAGAGTTATAAGTCTCAGTGTGTTCGTTGGGCGTGAGGAGTTGACGCGCGGTACAGGGAGACCCGGTGGAAATGGTTACCGTCGGCCACCTGCCGGTCAGTAGGGGACCCGAACCCAGGACTATCCTGCCTGGGAGGCTGTCCTGCACAACCGGCGAAAATCCCGTCGTGCAGTCATCGTGCCGGAGTAGGGGACCGGAGTGGATCCCGATGGGTGCATGCGGGGGGGCACCGGGGGCCCTTCCGTGCCGCGTGTCAGCTCTTCACACAACCAGCGCTCCCACTTTGTACTACACTCTGCCCTTTCTTTGTTTGTTACCGGGACTCTGCCTCACATTTATTCCCTTCCCCAAAATGCTCAATTAAAAATATGAAGGTTTATAAAAAAAAGAAGCGAGCTCCTACGGCGGACACCCAATCCACTTTTAAAATGGATTTCTGCAACATCAGGGGTCTACATAGTAATCTTGATGCCGTCCACCACCACCTAGAGACGGCTCAGCCTGCCTTGCTCTTCTTAACGGAGACGCAAATATGCACCCCTGATGATATTTCGTACCTGAAATACCCCGGTTACGAATTGGAACACACATTCCTACGTAAAGCCGTGGTGTGCGTTTTCGTCAGGGGCGATGTTTGTTGTCGCCGCCTTCGGGGCCTCGAGCATCGGGACCTGTCGTTACTATGGCTGCGCGTGGACCATGGGGGCCTTACCCGAATCTACGCGTGCCTTTACAGGTCCCATGCCAGTGAAATAGGGTCAGCTCAGCTTTTTGAGCACGTCCAAGAGGGGATTGACCGAGCATTGGAGCAGTACCCATCTGCGGAGGTGGTGGTCCTTGGTGACTTTAATGCTCACCATAAAGAGTGGTTGAAGTCCCGGACCACTGACCTCCCTGGTAGGTCTGTCTTCAGCATGGCTTCGGCCTATGGCCTCTCTCAACTGGTCGTACAGCCCACCCGTATACCAGATATAGAGAGCCATGAAGCCTCCCTGTTGGATCTTCTGCTGACTACACGACCAAGCGGATACAGGGTTGTGGTCGATGCTCCTCTTGGATCATCGGATCACACTGCCTTGTCCGTAGTACTGCTAGTCTTGCGCGGCCCCATCGCGCGTCTGCGGCTGGCAGTCGTGCAGTTTGGCGGTATGAGTCAGCAGACTGGGATGGACTCCGAGAATTCTTCGGATCCTACCCCTGGAAGCAGCTCTGCTTCGCCTCCGAAGATCCCGATACTTGCGCAGATTGCGTCACTGAAACGGTGCTGATGGGAATGGAAACATTCATTCCCAACGCCAAAATACCTGTTGGCGGTCGCAGTCGTCCCTGGTATAACAATACCTGCAGGAAGACTGCCCACCTCAAGCAATCTGCGTACATCGCCTGGGAAAACGCCAGGAAAAGTCGGGATCCTGGTGTGACGGAGAAGAAGCGTCAGTACAACGCTGCTTCCAGATCCAACAGGAAGGCTATTGCTGAAGCCAAGGCGGAACACGTGGCCAGGGTTGGCGAGCGACTAGGAAGCTATCCCAGTGGGAGTCGTGCTTTTTGGTCGCTGGCCAAAGCTGCGCAACGTAATTTCTGCCAGTCCAATCTCCCACCACTGCGTAAAGCTGATAGCAGCCTGGCCCACAGCGCAAAAGAGAAGGCCAATCTCCTGGTTGAACTCTTTGCCTCTAACTCGACAATGGACGATGGGGGAGCCACAACACCCACCATCTCTCGGTGTGAAAGTTCCCTGCCTGAAATCCGTATTACACAACGTGCGGTCAGGCGGGAGCTTAAGCTCCTGAACGTTCATAAGTCGAGTGGGCCGGATGGCATCCCAGCAGTGGTGCTGAAGACGTGCGCCCCTGAGCTGACCCCCGTACTAACGCGCCTTTACCGTCTTTCCTTTCAGAACAATAGGGTTCCATCTTCGTGGAAGATTGCTCACGTCCACCCAATTCCCAAAAAGGGTGACCGATCCGACCCGTCAAATTACAGGCCAATAGCGATAACGTCCTTGCTCTCCAAGATTATGGAGCGGGTCATCAACTCCCGCCTCCTACGGTACCTAGAAGAACACCAGCTGATTAGCGACCGACAATACGGCTTCCGTCACGGCCGTTCAGCTGGTGACCTTTTAGTTTATCTGACCCACCGATTGGCGGAAACCTTGGAGGGCAAAGGTGAGGCTCTCGCCGTTGGACTCGATATCGCTAAGGCGTTTGATAGGGTCTGGCATAGAGCTCTTCTCACGAAGTTACCATCATATGGAATCCCCGAGGGACTATGCAAATGGATAGCCAGCTTCCTGGATGGTAGGAGCATTAAGGTTGTCGTCGACGGCTGCTGCTCCGAAACCATGCCCATAAACGCTGGTGTTCCACAAGGTTCGGTGCTCTCCCCAACCCTGTTCATTCTGCATATCAATGACAGGTTGTCAATTGAGAACATACATTGCTATGCAGATGACAGTACGGGTGATGCGCGGTATACCGAGCACCAGAATGTCCCTCGGAGTTCGTTGCTAGAAAGGCGGTTACAACTTGTGTCTGAAGTCGAAGACTCTCTAGGGCGAGTCTCCGAATGGGGTGCAAAGAACTTGGTTAAGTTCAACCCCACGAAGACACAAGTGTGCGCATTCACTGCGAAGAAGGACCCATTTATCGTAGTGCCTCAGTTCCAGGGAGTTACTCTTCGTATGTCCGATGGTATTGGAATCCTCGGTGTGGAAATTTCTGCTAAAGTGCAGTTTGGGAGACATTTGGAGGACAAAGCCAAATTGGCGAGCAAAAAGCTGGGCGTCCTGAACAGAGCCAAGCGGTACTTCACTCCAAGCCAGCAGCTAATGCTCTATAAAGCACAAATTCGGCCGCATATGGAGTACTGTTTGCACCTCTGGGCGGGAGCTCCCAAATATCAGCTCGACTCTCTTGACTCCCTGCAAAGGCGTGCATTCCGCATCGTTGGTGATCCCAATATCACGGCCTCAATGGAGACGCTGGAGCAAAGGAGAGACTTTGGTTCTCTCTGCGTGCTCTATCGGCTCTTTAACGGAGAGTGCTCTGAGGAACTGTTTGCAATGGTGCCCTCTTTACCTTTTTACCATCGCACCACCCGCCATCGCAGTAGAGTTCATCCATATTACCTGGAACCAATCTCGTCTAGTACAGTTCGATTTCAGCGTTCATTCATTCCACGTACGTGTAGGCTCTGGAACGAACTCCCAGCTGCGGTGTTTCCTCAGCGCTACGATATGTCCTTCTTCAAACGAGGCTTAAGAAGAGCATTTCTCTCCAGGTAGGCAGTGACAGAACTGTGCCCCTGGCATTGCAGATGTCCATGAGCGGTGGTTACCACTTAACATCAGGTGGGCCACTGGCTCGTCTGCCACCGTTAGCAATAAAAAAAAAAACAAACATCTAAGAGTAATCGTTCCCATAAAAGTGATAAGTTTCTGTTAAGATTGGTCATCAAGTTGGTAAAGGGATATATTTACTTACACAGCCATAAGAATTTTCAATTTACTTTCTATCCTAGCGACACTTAACGGTTCAAATATTGATCTCATAGATCAATGGGTTCATACTACCAACGCACTTGTGTCTTTTACATTCTGTTTGATTCTTTGGTCTTTCGTGGCTACTTTCTAACTGGAAACTGTACTGAACTATAACTGGAAAGTCACTTATAAAAGGAGCCCATCACCGAAACATCTGCTTAAGGCGTCTAGTTGGACTTACGACCTTGGATCGATCGTCCCGCTCTAATCATCTAAGTGTGAGTAAGCCCGCATGAGGGGAATTTGTAAGACTTGCATTTAAGTTGAAAAAATAAAATAAAAAGTAAAAAACCGAATATCAAAAATCTAAAACAATCAGGATCTTCAATAATTATTATTACCTATATTTTTTACTCGTAATTTGTAAGGCTTTTGCCCAAAAGGATATCTCGGCCTTTTAATAATACTATAACCTGAATTATTATTTAAAACTTGACTTTCTCTTGACTTTCATAATTATTGAAAAAGGTTGGTTGATTCCTTTATTTTCAAAAACAAATCAACCAAAGTCTTAAAAATAGCTGAATTAGGGCTTGAGTTGAAAAAATACCTATAAAAACTCCCACAATTCTCTCAATTTATGTAATCACCGAGGTATTTCGTTTTTAGATTAATAATCAAGGGTCACTTTCTAATGATTTTGAAACAGATTTTCAATGAATTATTACAACCATAATCTCAGGAGTGTGTTATTAGAGAAGAAATGTATGTTATTTTGAGATTTGTTGTCTAATATTTTAATTACATATGCAACAGTTGACCCTACTAGGCTCCTCGAGTATAAATCCTAGCAATAGTCAATATCGTTTTGTTAACTTTACAAAAAAACTGACGACAATTTAAAATCTCATCGAACTCTGCGAAGGTTAATCAGCAAGTGTAATAATAGACTTAGCCACTTCTATGTGACAGTAAGCCTCACACTGAGTACTCTATTAAAGTTTTGAGTTCACGTCGCTTATGCAAGCTTCGTAGCCCTGGCTTTGTCAAAGCTGGTTATGAAACTTCAGCAGCATGGGGCGTGAGCGCTATTCTAGGCATGTTCTTTGTGACTTTGTATTGGCTTTTTGCTTAGTGACTGTGTCTTTAGATAATGTTACTTACCTCTAGGTCCGCCACAAATATGAAACATATAGTTCTTATGTTCATATATTATATTATTGAACATACTATCAAAACATTCTTAAAGGTGGAAACGTGATTTATAATATTTCACTCAATAGAAAATTCCAAGGATCACTCTATTCAATATTTTAAAACATCTGTGTTTTTTTATTTCGCAAACCAATTTTCCAAAAATGGAATAAAATGTAGTAAATATTAAAGTTGTTGTCTCTTCTCACGTAAGCGACATTGGAAGCTGTGCAATTATCAACAATATTACCTAGCGATAAAGCAAGCGCCGTGCATGAGTTTTCCTGATTTCCTGGCGAACATCGCCTTAAGAGAAGACGCTTTCATTAGTTTGGTTCAAGGATAAGACTCCGCGTCAAAACTTTGAATTAATACAACATTGATATTTACTCACATTAATCATGATATTTCTGATCTTTAGGTACCGCCCTTCACAC
Source organism: Schoenobius gigantellus (assembly GCA_963935595.1). NCBI lineage: Eukaryota > Metazoa > Arthropoda > Insecta > Lepidoptera > Crambidae > Schoenobius > Schoenobius gigantellus. The sequence continues at coordinate 29,548,658 of OZ012554.1, forward strand.
ACGTAAATGAACATAAGTCATCAAGGTCATGTGCCTACAATTTTAGGATGGCAACTCACTTTAGCATTTCACCCGTAGCGAAATGTTCGATGCGATAACTAATATGAGCAGAAGGTTCAAGGATTCGCAAAGTACGGGAGGATTTGAAACGTAGATTTGGATTTAGCTTGCAACGAATAATGAGCTTTAAGCTCATTTCAGACTACGCTTTACTATTGTGCTATATAGTATAGTAAATAAGGACATACATAATGCCGTACTATAGAGCATTGTGTTCACATGACGCGATATAATCGCAAGCATTTATTGTATATAGCAAGCTCATGTCGTTCGTTTCGCTTGCGGGACGTGCGGAACAGACGGGGGTGAGGGAGGAGGAGGAAGCGGCGCGCGATATAGCACAGCACAGTACTATATAGCATTGTGTTCACATGACGCGATATAATCGCAAGCATTTATTGTATATAGCAAGTTCATGTCGTTCGTTTCGCTTGCGGGACGTGCGGAATAGGCGGGGGTGAGGGAGGAGGAGAAAGCGGCGCGCGATATAGCACAGAGCACAGCACATCGCTCACTTTTATAGCGTATAGTAAACCAATAATATATAGTACAGCTAAGTGTGAACGTGTCCATAATAAATGTATGGTGCGCGATATTGTTGTGTTATGAACTATATGCTATTATATTATAGCGTAGTCTGAAAGCACCTTAATGGTGCGTTACGATGTTACAATGAGACGCCTCGGCCACTGACCATCACCATTAAAATTAAAATTAAAAAGTGCAATCATTTTATTCTATTGCAATCGTCTTTTGTTTAAATTTCCACATTTTTTGTTTTCAATTGGTATTTGTAACGACTAATATATATTTGCAATTGCAGAATACTCGTATTTTGTTTACCCATCATTTTATTTCATTACCTACTTGTGGTATCCTAGTTTGGTCACTTGTTCACTTGGCCATTAAACAGGGAGCAAGATCGTGTATTAAACGAAACAACAATATGATTACACTATGCAGCGTACACACGTCCACACCCGGCCACACTCGGCAGCCCACTGCAGCCCACTGCCTCGCTCGCCTTGTGTCAACGCGCGCGCACTGGACGCGTTTTATACCCCATTTACACTCGCGTGCGAGCCGCGAGCCGAGCCACTCGCAAGACTCGCGTCGGGAGCGGTTTTTTGGGCAGGAGTCAAAGGGGCTCGCGTCGTGGCTCGCGTACGCGCGAGCACGTGTTTACACTCGCGCGCGAGCTTCATATAAAATATATAATTTTGCTTTATTTTTTTACCAATTTTTTAAAAATCTTTTAATATTTCAAAGTGGGCTGTTGATACGTAGTAATTATACTGTGGAAGAAGCTTAGAGGCACACAATTACCCGAGGAGTTATGTTCTGTTTTTGAGTATTGGTACGCACATCAAGTTAACTATATAAAGTGGGGTGGTGCCCTTTCGGACGCCTACGGCTTGGAGTGCGGGGTGAGACAGGGGGGGATAACTTCCCCTAAGCTGTTTAACTTGTACATTAATGGCCTGATAGAGGGCCTCAGTAGCTTACAAGTTGGTTGCACCATTGATGGCATTGCGGTCAACAGCCTGTGCTACGCAGATGACATGGTGCTGCTGGCGCCATCTATCAGGGCTCTTAGAGAACTTCTGGCCTACTGTGAGGCTTATGCTGCTGGTCATGGCCTGCAGTATAATGCCAAAAAGTCAGAGTTTATGGTTTTTGGGCCAGGGGGTAAGTCCCTATTATATGTGCCTCCTCTTATGTTGAGTAGTAAGGAACTAACTAGAGTGTATAAGTTTAGGTATCTGGGTCATCTGGTTACACATAACCTTAAAGATAAAGAGGACATGGAGAGGGAGCGAAGGGCGTTAACGGTGAGGGCGAATATGTTGGTCCGCAGGTTTGCTCGTTGTTCTACAGAAGTAAAAATTACCCTCTTTAAAGCTTTTTGCCAATCTTTTTACACGAGCAGCCTGTGGTTCACGTATACGAGGAATTCGTTCAACGCCCTTCGCGTACAATATAACAATGCATTCAGGATGTTGTTGGGGCTCCCACGATTCTGCAGTGCCTCTGGCATGTTTACGGAGGCCAGAGTAGACGGCTTTGCCGCCTGTATGAGGAAAAAGGCAGCCTCACTGCAAGGCAGAGTACGTGGGAGTACCAACAGCATCCTGGAGGCAATGGCAAACAAATTTGATGGGCTCTTGTTCAGCCACTCATATGCTTTATTAATTAGATAAATAGGTATTTAAATTCACTAAGACTAACATAGGCTAGATATTTTTTACTAACGTATGGATCTGTGTAATCTGAAAATAAACGAATTTATTTATTATTATTTATTAAGAGTGAATAAAGATTACTTTGGTTAACAGAGTACAAAAGATATCAATAGAATTGAATTTTCGGCGGGACTGGTAAGACCTCGGTGGCCGAGTGGTCAAGGCGTCAACACGGTATGTTGAAGACGCGGGTTCGATCCCTCCCCGAGATAAAATTTTTCTTTATTGATTTATTAATCTTTCCTATATTTAAAAAAAAAAATGCTACAGACGAAACTTCATTGAATTTTCTCAAAAGGGGCCTATAATTTGGAACCCTAAGAATAAAAAGTCATATTTAGTCAAATTATTTACGTAGCTATAGGATACATGCTGGCTAAGCACAGCGTTGATGCCGTTAATACTTCGACGTCCTCCATTGCTGGAAGCTCGAAAGCAACTGAACGCATTGCGAGAGTGTGAACACCTCGACGAGCTCACGCGCTCTTGAAATGAAATGAAATGAAATGAATGAAATGAAATGAAATGAAATGAATGAAATGAAATGAAAATATTTATTTGCAAGAATTTTGGGTACAGCAGATATTATTATTTTTTTCGATATCCCAGCAAAATTCAGCCATATAGGCATACAAATATTACAAAAATTGTCAGTAATGAAACTTATTAATGAAAATTATTAATTAATTATTATGTCAAGTTTTTAAAATTCATATATTCTGTCACGCTATAAAAACTATATTTATACAACCATTCCGTCAAACATTTCTTGAATGCATTTCCTGTCAATATTTTAATATAACTGGGAAGGTTATTATACAATACAATACACATATTATAAGCATTTTTTCTATAAATGTAAGTGCAGCATTCAGGTTTAAATAAAAGGTCCGCATACTGAGCTCTCAGGTGTTTAGTTCTAACTTCATTCAGTTTTAAAAAATATTCTGGATGGGACACTACTAATAAGCAGGCATTCCTTATATACATGCAAGCCAAAGGTAAAATTTTAAGTTTTTTTTATCTGGTGGCCACGTGTTTGTCATTGCTCTAATACACCTTTTTTGGAGTATAAAGACCCTGTTTATGTCTACAGAGTTTCCCCATGTTTATGTCTACAGAGTTTCCCCATAGAGTCAAACCGTAACTGAGAACTAAGGATACGTGACCATGATAAGCTGTGATAGCTGCGTCTAATGACACAATATCTTAATTTTTTTTTAGAGCAAATACAAATCGATCTAGTCTATTACATACAGAGTCAACATGAATTTTCCAGTTAAGATGAATATCAATATGTAACCCAAGGAACTTAATACTATCTACTCTCTCAATTAATTTCTCATCGTGAGATAAGGTAAGCGGTAAGAGTCTTGAATTGTAAGAATGAAATTGAATAAATTTAGTTTTCGTCAAATTATTGTTTAAATTATTTTTGTTCATCCATAAGATCACGTCAGTTAGTGCATTATTAATATTAGCTTCCCAAGAATCTATGTTATAACCTTTTATTACAAGAGTAGTGTCGTCTGCATATTGTAAACATTTATGTGACGTAGAATCTGGGAGATCATTAACATAAATTACAAACATGAGCGGGCCGAGAACACTTCCCTGTGGAACACCAGTTTTAGTATACCGGTATTGACATTTTTGCTTTATGAGACAATTTTTTACATTCGAAATCTGTGTAATTTCTGTACATTGTTCTCTATTGCTAAGATAGCTCTCAATCCATTCATAAGCTTTACCTCTAATGCCGTATAGCTCAAGTTTGGAAAGTAGTTTAGAATGATCTACGACGTCAAAAGCTTTTGTCATATCAAGGAAAATTGACATTACTGGTAATTTGTTATTCAGAGCTTCTGTTACGTATTTCACCAAATCAAAACAAGCCAGCTCAGTGGAATAGCCCTTCCGAAAACCAAATTGTTCAGACCGTAACAAGTTATGTTTTATCAAAAATTCGTTTAATCTGGTAGTCATTGCAGTTTCAAAAAATTTTGAAATTATCGGGATCAGAGCTATGGGTCTATAGTTATTAGGATCTGAGTGATCGCCTTTTTTGTGTAGTGGTTTTATGACAGTTACTTTTAACTCCTCAGGGAAAAAGCCATCTTCAAATGAAAGATTAATAATGTGTGAAAGGGGGCGACTAATGAATTGCGAAATTAATTTAAGAATGTCTGTTTTAATATCATCATAACCGCTGCTTGAAGTATTTTTTAATAACATAATTATCCGTAGTGTCTCTTTCTCGTCAATGGGTTTCAAAAATATTGTTTGTGGGTTACGCGCTATGGTATTAATAGAAGTATTATTGTTATTTGTAATTCTACTATTGTCAGTGTCAATAAAATAATTATTAAATAAATTGGAAATGTCATATGGATTATTATATGTAATATTATTCAATTTTACAGAATTAATGTCAGTTTTATGCATATTGTTAGATATTGTTGACGAAATTATATTCCATGTAGCCTTACATTTATTTTTATTAGATGCAATATATTTATTGTTACATATTCTTTTTGATAGGTCTACACATTTCTTTAAGATAGTACCGTATTTCACAAACTTGCTTTTATTAATTTTTTTGTTAACATTTATATTTCTGTATTTCATATATAAGTGGCGTTTCACTTTGCAAGCTTTTCTTATACCTTTAGTTAACCATTTTGATTTCTTTTGGCTACTACTCACTTTCACTTTGATATAGGGAAAGCATAGATTGTAAAATAGTAGCAACAAATCATACATGTTGCGAAAAGCGTTTTTAGCATCAACAGCGTTAAAGACCTCTGAAAAAGAAAGTGCGGTAATGCATTCATAGAATTTACGAATATTGTCACAGCAGTAATCTCTTTTATATTCAAACCAAGTACTGTACGTATTTTGTTTTCTGACATTAATAATTAGAGTTTGAGCAGATTCATGGTCCGAGAGGTAAAGGTAATCAGTTTGCGCTTCTACTAGTTTTACATTTATATTACTTGCTATTTGGTCTAAGCATGCATATAGTCTTGTGGGTGTTTTTATATGCATATTGAAATTATGATATAATAGAGTGCTGGTGAGACTCTTTGAAAATATGGTATCTTTCAAAATATCTATGTTCCAGTCACCACAAAGAACAATTTTTTTCTTTTTATAAAAAGAAGTTAATTTGTCAAGCAATTTATCAATTTTGTGAATGAAGATGCCAACGTGAGATTTAGTTTGCTCTGGTATTCTATAAATATTAACAATTATTAGGTCTATTCCCACTATTTCGATCCCACAGCATTCAAAATAAAATTCACTGGACAACTGTGTCATAAATTTTATAGGTTTCACCTCCAGAGTTTTCCTAACGAGAATTGCAGTGCCACCTCTAGATTTATTGCGACAATATAACGACACAGTTTTAAAGTTTTCAAGTTTTAGGTTTGCTTCTGACCCTTTTTTTATAAAAGTCTCAGTAAGGCAGAGGACATCAATTGACTGGCCCTTTTCATCCAGCTCTTTTAATGAGAAGTCTATAAAATCGAGTTTACCTAACGCCCCGCCTATATTTTGATGAAGTATTCTGAATTTATCGTCACATCTTACATTTAAAGAAATTGGATCGACTAAATCATGTTTTGCCAAATCGAAAAAACTCTTCACCCGGCGCAACACTATTGTTACAATATGTCTGTGATGTATTTTTTAATACAACATTAGAGTGTAAGCCGTTTCTTAAACATTCATTCTCATATTTTAAATAATCGATTTCAATATTTAATTTAAATGTCAAGTAATCTCAATTGTCCGCAGAATAATAATTATGATATCTAGTTAGGTTTGTTTCTATATATTTACAGTTAGAATAATTTTTAGCTATCATTTTCAGTTCAGAATTCAAAAGTTTTATGTTCAAGTGGATATTTTGTTTAACACTTAATAAATATACCTTACTATTTTTCAACTTAGACAAAACACTACATAAACTGGTAAAACTGGTAAAACTGGCTCTTCCGCGAGACACGAGCCGAGCCGCGAGCCGAGCCTCGAGACGCGAGTGTAAATCAGGTATTAAAACGTCACACCACTCACTTAAACTTATCATTAATAAGAAAAACGAAAATACCAGAATCAACTAAGTGAACCCAAAACTTGAGTTTGGCAGTAATGGTTGTGATCGCGACCCGCGTCTAAAGAAGTGAAGTGAAGTGAAGTGAACTAAGTGAACGAATCACACAAAATGTCAAAATATATGAAACAAACATAAGCAATATATTGTGGCAATCACAAGAGTACACTTGGATGGATCAGAAACTAAAAATCCAAAAACAAATAAAATTAGGCATGGTTCCAGGTTTCAAGAAACAAAGTGTCTGCTCCGTGCCAACAGACCCGAGGCGCCTTATCACTGCTGAGTTTAACTTTCGTTTGCAGTTCATGGATTATCCGTATATAATTGTATACTGTCGATATATACTTGACTCTGACTTGCTCTTGTCATTTCTGTCCGTCTCTGTGTGCGCGAGATTGTGGCAGTATATCAGCGATAGTTGATTACTCAGCTGTCAGATGCTGAGCCATAAGCCTATTTGTTCCGAATAACTTGTTTTAGTGTTAATCGGCCCATTGTATGTTTAACTTAATTTGGAGCAAATTAATACTTTTAATATTATTATTATATATATATATGGTGCACACCGTCAAGTAATATTTGCTCTTATTTAAATGCAATACCATTGAAAAGGATAGCATTGGATCCAATTAACCCATTTCTCAATTTCGCAGATAAGAACATGTTTAGACTAGTCGGTCCAATACGGCCTACATCCGCTCAAAACGACCTAATGTAAATGAACTATTAAATGTTACGTTCGGTATCGAAGTTACATCATACAGCCTCCTTGTACAGTAAGCTTATTGTCAAGCTATACTGTTTGACTTTGATCGGTCTTATGTTTTTATGTCGCTCGTAATAGTGGCGGTTTTCGTAGTGTAAGTGATAAGCTTGAATTGGACCTTACTGTACCAAATAAAAAAACATATTATTCTCTGTACTTAAATACGTAACATTTACGGTATGTCCAAGCCCAAGACGGTCCAATTCTCGAGGAGACCAGCAAAAACCGCTGCCAGCTGTCATCCGGAACCCTTTCTTTATCTGAGAGATTTATGAGCAGGGCCGGGCACATCGACTATCGTTTTTCTTGTCCACAGTATTTTTAAGAGTATTGTAGAATTTATGGATTAATAAATTCCAGAGTTATTTTTACGAAATTACACACAATTCATTTCTCTGTAATATTCCTTTTTGTCAATACAAGTTCTTTTTGTGAGTTTCGACGCGCAATGTAGTTGAAATATTCTGTGATAAGGTTATTGATGATTGATTGTTTTTTAGAAATTAAATTACTTACAAAAAGCATGTCTTTGTAAGGAAAGGATGTTTTGGTCAATGATATCACTGTTAAAGAGTGGCAGATGTCACATGCGCGTGCGTGGTGAAGAGATGAAAAGTTAAAAACTCCGTTACGGCAAACGCACACGGCCGAATTTTTTTAGACCCGATAATCAACCCGATAATCGACCCGATAATCGACCCAATAACCGACACGATAATCGTCACGAAAATAAACACGATAATCGCCCCGATAATCGACCCGATAATCGGCCCGATTTTTTCGGCCGGCTCAACGCATATACGTTTATCACTTTGTGGCCGACTTTTTGTAGTTCATGTGCGTTGCAACGTAGAACTCCATATGTTTCATTTTCTACCGTCAATAAATTGGTCACCGAGAGTCGTGTGCGTTCGCAGTTATTGGGACGTTCTTTCTTCAGTTCTCATCAAGACAGCAGTGCAACGAGAGTATTGATGATAGCAAAACGTTTACAAAATGTAATTTTGTATGTTAAAAAGGTATCCCAATTATGACTCCAAATTTAATAAGTCACAAAAATTTCATATACTCGTACGTGTAGCTTTGTTTTATTGTGTGTTATAGCTGTGTTCGGAACACTTTTGTGGGTTGAAGTGTTGGCATATGGAATATCTTTGATGAAATACTTTCATGGTATGTGCAATAAAGTAGGTATACACTGATCAAAATGCGAAAATATATTTTGGCACATAATAATATTTTCTTATGTGCGTCAGCATAAATCTTGAGCGTGCGGTTCTCTAGATTGGTCGTGATATTTGTTTCGAGACAACATTATATTATGCAGACAGATTACATATTATTCATAAAAATATGCAGAGATAGAATTAGATATGACTGCCCATGAGCTTGCTACTATTTTTTCAGGAAACCACCTATCTAATAAAATCCCTACTTCCCTACTAATATTATAAAAATAAATGTAGCTCTGTCTGTTCCTTTACGCTTAAATCGCTCAACCAATTTTGATGAAATTGACATGGGTTGTTTTTATTCCGAATTTTAATAAGTTCCCTAGGACTGTGTCATATGTCTACCCGCTTCCTGTCCCCACCCCACCGAGGTACTCGAGCCAAGTTAGGGTGTTTAGGTGTTAGTCAACCACGCTGGCCCAATTCGGTTTGGTTGTTTTCACATACACCTTTGAATTTCTTCGCAGATGTATGCAGTTTGCCTGACAATGTTTTCCTTCATCGTAGGAACGTCGGACAAATCATTATCATCATCATCATCGCAGCTCATATACGTGCCCACCGAGGGGCACGAGCCTACCCTAACTAGTTAGGGCGCTTAGGCCTTAGTCAAACCACGCTGGCCCAGTGCGGATTGGTGTCGGACACATATGAAATTTGATACATATTGGACACAATTTGGATATATATGAAATTCGAAAAACGAAAAACACATTGGTACGTGGCAGGATTGAACCCCAGACTTGTCAATTAGAAGGCCAGTGCAGAGTCCTCAGCGCCACCGATGCTCCATCTTATTAGTTATGATTCTTTAATACATAGTAAGAAATGCAGGTACTCCGCTGCTACCGCGGTAATGTTAAGTTCAACTTTAACATGCCGTGTTGAACCTTTTATTTGATTGATTTCTTTTACCATAAACACTCTGCTACTGGCCAATGCACATTCTGTCATATTTTTTAAATTAGCATAGCAACTGTCACTCTGTAACCAAGTTTATGTGAATAAACACTGTCAACTTCTACAGGTTATGGGATATGGCTTAAAATTCTCAACCCGACGTTTCCTCTGCCCCTACTGCTCTGCAACAGCAAAAAATAATGGTTTCGTCGCAGTCATCGATTCCCGTACAAAAACTGGAAGGGTCAAAAAACTACATAACATGGAGTCAAAATGTTTCTCATTGACAACGATCTGTGGGACTGTATCGAGCGTCCAGAGGAATACAAGAAAGAGGTACCTGATTTTAGGAAACAAGATCAAAAAGCTCGAATAAAATTATGCCTGTCAGTCAAGGAACATATTTCCCCAGTTATAATGTCCGCTACCTCAGCCGCTGATACTTGGGAGAGACTTCGAGTGCAGTACGCTGATTGTGGGCTACTCAGAAGGCTAACACTACTACGAGAACTTTTCAGTGCCAAGCTAAGTAGTCACCAAAGCATGGATAGCTATGTGAACGGAATACGCAACACATATCAGAAATTGCTTCAAGCAAACGAAAAGATAGAAGACGAGTTTGTCGGTGTTATTATGTTGGCTGGTAGACCAGAGGAGTATAACCCAATGGTCATGGCTTTTGAGAACTCCGGAATGAAAACTTCATCTGACTCGGTTGCCTCAATGCTGCTCAAAGAAGACCTTCTACAAAAGAGAGGAGAATAGGCTCCTAGTAGTAGTAGTATTCGTTGACGACTTTTTCATCCTATGCAACGATGAAGATATGAAAAATCGTTTTAAAACAGAATTAGGAAAAAAGTTTATTGTTAAGGATCTTGGTCCAGTTAAAGACTGCTTTGGCATGAGAGTTGTTCAAAGCGATGGTAGAATTACTCTTGACCAAAGGCAATATATCGATAATATTATCGAAAAGTTTGGTATGACTGACGCTATTCCAGTTTCAACCCCTATGGAACCTGGCATAAAACTCACAATCCCTAGCAAGGATGACGAGAAACCAGAGCTTCCATATCAACAGCTTGTCGGATCACTAATATATATTGCAATTGGCACAAGACCAGACATTTCATACACGGTCTCTTATCTTAGCCAATACAATATGCATTACGGGGAGGCACACTGGAGAGCGGCCACGCATGTCCTTAGGTATTTGAAAGCCACCAGAGATCTCACCCTTACCTTTACTAGGGACGAAAGTCAGCTGGTTTCTGATGCTGACTATGGCAGTAACATAGTTGACAGGCGTTCCTACACGGGCTACAGTTTCCAGCAAAGTGGAGCAGCTATTTCGTGGGAATCCCGCAAACAACGCACAGTTGCACTATCCACCACCGAAGCTGAGTATATGGCTCTTGGCGAATCTTGTAAGGAAGCCATATACTTATCCTCCCTAGTTAGAGAAGTCTTCAACATCAATCATTCCATCACCATTTACACAGATAACCAGAGTGCATTAAAGCTCACTAAGAATAACACATTTCACGCTCGCACTAAACACATCGATATTCGACATCATTTCATTCGGGATGCTTTGTCGCAACACCATTTCGACCTGAAGTACATTCCCACTAAGAACATGACATCAGATATATTGACAAGACCATTAGCTAGGCCTTCCCACTGTAAATGTGTACAGTCTTTAGGCTTAACTTAGATAGGTCCATCTGTAGTCTTAGTTTTAAGGGTTGTACAGATAAGTTATTTTAAGGCGTGTTAAGTGATAGTGTGTATATTGAGTAGTATTGTTAAGATTTTTATATGGCGTGTGTAATGTACAGGGTGTAATAAGTGTGTACAGTACAGGGTGTTCATGTTACGGGGAGGTGTTAAACCTTTTATTTGATTGATTTCTTTTACCATAAACACTCTGCTACTGGCCAATGCACATTCTGTCATATTTTTTAAGTTAAGCATAGCAACTGTCACTCTGTAACCAAGTTTATGTGAATAAACACTGTCAGCTACTACATGCCGGAACTTTTTTACGATTTATTATTTATTTGTTACCTAATTAATTTGTTTGTAATATGGATTAATATAACTTAAGAAAGATATAACTGAGCTCATGATAACTGAATTCCACGCAGACGGCTAGTATACTTACTAATGTTATAAAGCTGAAGAGTGTGTTTGTTTGGTTGAACGCGCAATCTTAAACGCGCGATCTTCTGATTCAAATTGGAAAATTCTTTTTGTGTTGGATAGTTCATTTACCAAGAAAGGCTACTTAAATCCGTTCTTAGCGGATGTCTACACCCTATAAGGAATCTACCTGCCAAATTTCGAGTTTGTAGGTGTTATAGTTTTTGGGATTTCGTGATTAATCAGTGAGTGGTTTTTCGCTTTTATATATATAGATTTTCCAACATCCACGCGAGCGAAGTCACGGGCACAGCTCTTCTGAAATAAACAGCAAACTCATAAACTATCATCTTACTTTGTTTCTTTATAATAGCATACAAAAATAATGTAACTAGATAGCTGCTCAGATATTCATGCTCACGTAAACAACGTACCTACAACTAAGCGGGGATCATGTGCCACTGCAGCTTCGAGTTTCTTTCTATTACTTTAGAAACCTTGAAGCGTGTACCACTTATGTATTTTCTCATTTTTTTAAACACAAGCACAATCCCGATGTCGAGCTATCGGAATTGGTTCAAAAGTAAGCGTATAGGGAAGCTCTGAGCCTTCATCTCATTTACGGTATGTGATGATAAGGTCCAAGTTGGAAGCGAGCTTCACCTGAACCCATAAACACTGAGGAACTGGCTATCGTACCTCTGCCGGAATACAACAATTCTATTAACATTGTTATTATGGCAACGAACGTGGTAAGACTGTGGTAGCTAAGCTAGCCAGGGGCCTAATTCTGCTAATCTTGGTGTTGTTTTCGCGTTTCGATCTCGATAGTATTTGCCTTCTAATCGGGAGGTCCGGGGTGCGAGACCGCCATGTACCAATGTGTTTTTCGTTTTTCAAATTTCATATTATGTTCATTTGTCTGACGCCCCTACAGTGAAGGAAAACGTCGTGAGGTAACCTGCATACATCTGTTAAGAAATTTAATGGTGTATGAGATATATCGTCCTATGTGAAATCGACCAATTTGTTTTGGGCCAGTGTGCTTGACTTAAGCGCAATTACCTTTTTTTTAACGAGGTGGAGTGCTATTGCGCATCGTACCTGCCGATGGCTCATCGACAGGAGTGTGTGGGACTCTCCCTGCAGGGCATACCTACTAAACCAACCTCGATGTCCATCTTGTCCATTGTCAGGGTTATCCGGGTAACCCCAATTCTCTGAACCACCCCTGGACAGCCCGGCCAGCTACGGGCCGGGTTTTAACTCCTGTGGGGTTATTACCCTGAACATGGGGTAATATCCAGACCTTTAATCGCACGCATCAGGAGCCATCCCAGCGCCCAGGTCACACCTAGAGCGGTCATGAAAGGTGGACTGCAAAGGCCCACCTTCTACCACCCAACCGTCTGCGTCAGAGAGGACTCCCTGCTGCCTCCTTCTGCATGACAATATTCTCGCAGAAGGAGGCGACAGCCTCCCATTCCCTCTCACTAGCCAGCATCTTACTGATGATGAGTGGTAGCAAGAGGTCACTGCTGCCCAATGCCACGCGTAGCTCGTGACGTTGGGGTCGCCAAGCCGAGCATTCTAATAAAATGTGCTCAGCTGTATCGTCGGGAACATCGCAGTGGTGACACTGCGGCGTTTCCTCCCGATGAGCGACCTTGTGCAGGTGATGACTGAAGCACCCATGTCCGGTCAATACTTGCACCATGCGATACGAGAGGCTGCCATGCCGGCGCCCAACCCACTCCTCCAACACCGGACGGATAGCTCCTATCGTCCCGTGGCCGGCAGCTGGGCTGACGAGTGCCTCTGAGCCGAGGTGTGCATCCGTCGCACTTGTTCTGCGACGAGTCGCTCCCCCCGATTCCTTACTGTGACCCGATGACCATACATTTCCACGAGGATGCGTGCATCGACATCGCACGGTGGCGTGCCTGCTAGAACGCAGGCCACACCTGCGTTCTAGCTGCACGGCACGCCACCGCTGACCTGGCTGACCGTGCGATAAATTCGCACGGCCCGGGTCGCGATGACCCTCTGCGGTCTTCGCAATAGGGTGACCGTACGGGGGAATAGGCACCGAACGTATCAGTCCATGATACAGTCGACGGCACGACGAATTCGGTCCTCCCAGGTTAGGGAGGCCCGAGTGCTGCTGGGGCAGCACACAGCCGTGGAGTGAGGAGCTTAAAGTGCTACTCAAGTTCCATCGGGGATCCAGCACCAAGCCAAGGTACTTCATATTGACCTCAACTGGTATAGGGATCCTCTCCATTCGGACGAGAAGCCTCGGTTGGGTCTTGCGATAGGTTGGATGGAACGAGATTGCCGTTGTCTTATCAACGACCACATCCAACCCAAGGAGGCGGATTCGTTGGACTACCACTGTAGTAGAGACCGACGCAAGGCGGACCGCCTCCTCACCCGTTTTTGCTTTCGCCGCGACTAATGTGTCGTCGGCGAAGCACACAACCTCCATTTTTGGTAGGAGGTTACCACGCAGGACCCAGTTATTCCCCAGATTCCAGAGTAGAGGGCCTTACACTGAATACTGGGGCACACCTGCTGCCATTCTCCAACTTTCAACGTCCGCGCCTTCGTAAAGGATTTCTCTCTCTCTCTCGGAGGTAGTCCTGTTTAAGTGTGTGTTATGAAGGGTGGTAAATAAAGTTCCACTTACGGCTGATAGATATGTAATCCAAATTATTACAGCAGCGTAAACACACTAATAACAATCACAGAAGGTACGTTACAATAGTCACATAAAAACAATAAGCACAGCACGAGATGGAGAGAGTTTATATACACAATACAACAGATGGAAGGAGAAGAAAGCGACAGATAAATAACTACGAAAGCGAAGCGTAGGCAAAAGCTTAGGGCGAGAGAAAATATCTCAATGTCGTAGTCAAGCATCGACTGGTTGACTGGTAACTCATTCACGGAGAACAATAGGCGATGTTTTGCATCGCGCCTTAGCCCTGGGGCCATGTCGATATGCGCTATCGATGTTTTACCGAATTTATCGACCGACAAACTGATACGTTAGATGTTAATAAATATGTAAATAATATTAGATAAGTGTGCATAAATATTTATAATTATATATTATATGTATGTATGTGTGTGCGTGTATATAATTAATGTTAGTTTTTGTGTAGTAATTTATTGTAACTTAAGTATATGTAGGAAAGTAGCCTACATCACCCCCCTCCAGAGACCGTCAAGGGCGATAAAGCTGTGTAAATTTCACACGACGACCAGAGCGAGTAGTATACTCTTTCTGGGGCTCTGAAACGGGTTCTTCAGTTTGGTCGGACAGTATGAAGGCCGGCTTAATGCGGTCTATGGATACTGTGACCTCCTTACCTTTTAAATTAATTTTAAATGTTTTGTCTCCTCTAGACAGAACCTTATGAGGGCCCGAGTATGCTGGCTGAAGTGAACCATGTGATGCATCTTCACGAAGGAACACGTGATCACAGGTTGCCAAATCTTTGTAAACAAATACTTTGGGCTTACAATGACGTGAGGCTGGGATTGGTTGGAATTTATCAGCTATAGATTTAAGACGGGCTGAGAATTCCGCTACGTCTGTCGTACCTTCAGCGATAGGGTTAAAAAATTCGCCAGGTAGTCTTAGCGGTTCTCCATAAACCAACTCAGCTGAAGAAGATTGTAAATCTTCTTTGAAGGCTGATCTTATGCCTAGTAAGACCCAAGGAAGTGACTCTGTCCATCTATCATTTGCATGACAGACAATTGCCGCTTTTAGTTGGCGATGGAAGCATTCCACCAAGCCATTGCACGCAGGATGGTATGCTGTTGTGCGTTTGTGTTCAAAGTCAGTAATTTTTGACAACTGCTGGAATAATGTTGACTCGAATTGGCGACCACGGTCAGTTGTTATGTGCGTAGGACAGCCAAATCGAGCAAACCACGTCGACAGCAGGGCTTTGGCGATAGTTTCCGCAGTAATGTTTTCTACTGGTACTGCTTCCGGCCATCGAGTAAATCGATCAATCGCCGTAAGGCAATACCGGTAGCCTTGTGAAATTGGCAATGGGCCCACAATATCTATGTGAATCTGCTTAAAGCGTGCCCGAGGTAAGTTAAAGGTACCAAGTGGAGCAGTCACATGACGATGTACCTTGGCTCTTTGACACGAAAGACAAGTACGCGCCCATTCCCGACAGTCTTTTCGGATCCCAGGCCACACGAAACGTTCTGCTACTAACTTGGCAGATGCATTCGCACCGGGGGGGTGGCTTAATGAATGGAGGCTGTTGAAAACTTGCCTTCTATAAAATTTGGGAACATACGGCCTGGTAGTGGATGTACTAACATCACAGTACAGGGAAATGGCACTACCAGGTAAGTTCAATTTTTTTAATTGTAGTGACGTACTACCACTAATTAGGGAAGGAAGTTCAGGGTCAGACGTTTGACCTTGGGCTAGTGTCTCGAGGCCGACAGGTGCTCCCAGTTCCTCTATCCGTGATAAGGCATCGGCAACAACATTATTTTTGCCAGATATATGCCGTATATCAGTTGTAAACTGGGAGATGAAATCCAGGTGTCTATACTGCCTAGGCGAACAGTTTTTCTTCCGTTCATGGAATGCAAAACTGATTGGCTTATGGTCAGTATAGACGATAAAATGTCGGGCCTCGAGCATGTGCCTGAAATATTTAATGCCTTCGTAAATGGCAAGTAACTCCCTGTCGTAAGGAGAGTATTTTGCTTGCGAAGGACTCAGCTTACGCGAAAAGAACGCTAGAGGCTGCCAAGCACCGTCCTTAGCTTGCTGGAATACTGCGCCAATCGCCTTGTCTAATGCGTCTGTGACTAAAGCGAGTTGTGCGGTGCAGTCAGGGTGAGCTAATAAAGCAGCGTTAGCGAGACTCTCTTTGCAAGCATTAAAGGCTGTTAGGGTATCACCTGTCAGAATGATGGGTTGGTTTCTCTTGACTGAACCTGAAAGCATTGCATGCAAAGGAGCTTGGATTTCTGCAGCTCGAGGAAGAAATCTCCTGTAAAAATTGAGCATGCCCAAAAACGCTTTAAGCTGGCGCACGTTCAAACGAATTGGAAATTCCTGTATTGCTCGTACTTTACAGTCGAGTGGTCTGGAGCCATTCTCCGAAATGGAATAACCTAAGAAGGTTATTTCACGCACTACGAAGACACATTTGGAGGTGTTTACGACAACGCCATATTCCTTAAGCCTGCTAAAGATTTGGCGAAGGTGATCCTGATGCTGCAGCTCATTTTTGGAGAAGACTAAGATGTCATCCAAATAACAATACACAAAATCAAGCCCCCTTGTTACTTCGTCCATAAACCTTTGGAAGGTTTGGCCCGCATTCCGAAGTCCGGTATCTGATTGTATGCTTTAAGTAGGTCAAGGCTACTGAAAAGAGTGCAGCCAGTAAGACTATGTGCAAAGTCGTGAATATGCCTAATCGGATACCTGTCAGGCACAGTGCGGGCATTAAGCATGCGATAGTCACCACATGGACGCCAACCGTTGTCTTTTTTTGGTGCCAAATGGAGAGGTGATGACCATGGACTCTGCGAAGGTCTGGCAATACCACTAGCTAGCATAGACTCGAACTCCTGTTGAGCAATTTTCAATTTATCAGGTGTTAGCCTACGAGGTGTACAAGATACTGGTGGCCCTGGTGTCGTGCGTATGTGGTGCATAGTATTGTGTGCTACTGTGTGATGTGTACCAGTTGGTCGGGTGATCTCGGGAAATTCTTTTAGAATTTTATGGTAGCGAGAATCACCAGTCGAAACTTTGACAGATTCTATATTGTTACAGTATACAAGCTTAGCTACTGAAGAAACAGAAGTAGTGCTATCTAATAAGCGTTTGTTACGGCAATCTACAACTAAATAATAATAATTAAGAAAGTCAACGCCTATAATTGGTTTGGTTACATCCGCTACTACAAATCTCCAGTTAAATATTCTACGTAAGCCAAAATCTAAATTTAAATGTACATAACCGTATGTAGGGATGTTGGAGCCATTAGCTGCACACAAGTTGAAGTCCACTCTGGCACGACGATCACGAAGCAGGGACCGAGGGAAGACGCATAGGTCACTGCCAGCGTCGACCAAGAATTGCACCTTCGATGAGCGGTCTGTGATGAAGAGGCGACCAGTGGAAGATGGAGGGCAGTCAGCAGTCGCCATTATCGACCGCCCTGGTCGTTTCCCGCCTTGAAATCGCAAGGCTGGACGCACTTGCTAGCCTTCTCGCCAAATATATGATAGTACCAACAGGTTGGGTACTTTCTGTGACTGGACTGAGATCGCTTCGATCTGGATGAAGATCTGCCCTGAGATTGCCTGGATCGGAACTGTGATCTGCTGTTCCTCTCTGTCGTCAGTCGCTGGACTTGCTTGGTCAGCTCTGCCACCTGTCTTGTTAGTTCAGATATGGTTGGATCGGGGCTACTGTGACTAGTTGAAGCCACTACCGGTGACGGTGATTTCCTGAATCCGGTCCGCTAAATCTGCTAAATCGTCCACAGATGTTAATGGAGGTTGACCTGCGATCACCGTCTGGATCCCGTGTGAGAGACGACTGACCCAAATGGTTTTCAAGAAGTCATCCGGTACATTGCTTCCTGTAAGGCTCTTGAGATGGCGAAGGAATTGTGAAGGCTTGCGATCGCCTAGCTCCTCGTGCATAAGCAGTTGCTTGAGCTTTTTCTCCTGCGAAGCTGTGAGCCTTTTGATAAGCTCGGTCTTCAGCTTGAGATATTTATCAACAGCTGGTGGATTGATAATAATATCCTTGACTTCACGCGATATTTGGTTATCCAGCTGGCCTATGGCATAGTAGAATTTTGTGGAGTCGCTTGTGATTCCAGATATAGCAAATTGTTATTCTATTTGCGAAAACCAAATTTCGGGCTCCTCTGGCCAAAAAGGTGGGACTCTAATGCCAACTTTAAAAACATCGATACTTTTTATCGACTGGTTCCCATCACTATCGTCTGGCCGGTTAACGCCACGTGCATCTTCAAACTCGTTGTTCATGCTTGGTTATGTTCAAAAAAATAGTCCACAAACAGGGGTCACCACTTTAGTGTGTGTTATGAAGGGTGGTAAATAAAGTTCCACTTACGGCTGATAGATATGTAATCCAAATTATTACAGCAGCGTAAACACACTAATAACAATCACAGAAGGTACGTTACAATAGTCACATAAAAACAATAAGCACAGCACGAGATGGAGAGAGTTTATATACACAATACAACAGATAGAAGGAGAAGAAAGCGACAGATAAATAACTACGAAAACGAAGCGTAGGCAAAAGCTTAGGGCGAAAGACAATATCTCAATGTCGTAGTCAAGCATCGACTGGTTGAACGACGCGCGCGCAGGTAACTCATTCGCGGAGAACAATAGGCGATGTCTTGCATCGCGCCTTAGCGCTGGGGTCATGTCGATATGCGCTATCGATGTTTTACCGAATTTATCGACACCGACAAACTGATACGTTAGATGTTAATAAATATGTAAATAATATTAGGTAAGTGTGCATAAATATTTATAATTATATATTATATGTATGTATGTGCGTGTATATAATTAATATTAGTTTTTGTGTAGTAATTTATTGTTACTTAAGTATATGTAGGAAAGTAGCCTACACTGTACTATTGCGCGGAGGTTGAGGGGTACTCGGTGAAATTTGAGCGCCTCCTCTATGCACTGTTGAGGGAGGCTATTGAATGCATTGCATTGCAGATGTCCAGTAACACCGCAACGACTACCTCCCCCTGTGCTGTAGCCCCCTCAGTACAAAGGCCTAATCATCCTAGTTTAGAGTAGGCTCGAGCCCCTCGGTGGGGACGTATATGAGCTGTTGATGATGATGATGAGGGAAGGGCAGTCATCATCATCATTTCAGCCAAGAAACGCCCACTGTTGGACATAGGTAGTGGTTAGCGTGAAACACACAGACAAACAGAGTTATTTTTTATTTATAATATTTGTAGGTAAGGGATTAGTAGGAATTGTAAGCTTGTCTCAAGTAATCGTTGGATGAACGCAGACCGGTTTTTAAATCTTTCCCACGAGATAAGTCGTTAAGCTCCGCCACAAGCAACATAGCCAACTGTCATTAGATCTCAACAAAATTCATTCGTTAGCTATAAAAGTTTTGCAACTACAGATTACACGGAATGTTTGCATCAAACTAGGGAATAATTGTTTCGCGGAGAAGTTCAATTCTCGTTGCTTAGTCGCGCCCTGGGTATTGTACTGGGTATTGCCTGAGTATACATACGGCATTAATCATTTTCGTAATGTTTGTCACAGCAGAAACACTATTAATCTTATGATGTGTCTATGATGCATACAATATATGATTTTGGAAGTCTTATTGATGATGTTGGTGTGCTATTTATCTATACTAATATTATAAAGAGGAAAGATTTGATTGTTTGTTTGTATTGAATAGGCTTCGAAACTACTGAACCGATTTTGATGAAAGTTGGTACTTATAGGGATAGTTCGAGACCAGGGTAAGGACATACTCGTAGGGTAATTTTCCTACGGGAAAAGTCTGAGGGGAAAAGTTAGTTATAATGCAAACAAAGTTGCATACGGTCAGCTAGAAATAAATTTTATACCTATTATAAATTTTAATTTATATCAGTACATACTTCGTATTAAAGATTTGTAGACTGCCAAAATTCGTTTTTTTATAAAACTAATGCCAAGAAATAAGTTTATGCCAGTAAATGAATGCATATAAAACTCGATAAAAAGGGTGATATTAAAATTATATCACAAACTAAACGTGTTACCGAGTTATTACAAATTATTTGTGATATTATTAGTTTTTTTGAACTCTTTATTTTTTAATTTGGTCGGTAGAGATCGATATTCGATCCACCGTCTATTTTGTTGTAAGTATGAATGTACTATCATTATATTGTGTTATATACTAAAGAACGTTTCTTACTATCTATATATACATATGTCATATATCTATATTTTAAATTGTCTGTCAAAGCTACATTATTGTTTACTCATTCTGTTTGTCATTTTTACGGAAAACCTCAAAAGGAAAAAACGGAACCCTTATAGGATCACTGTATTGTTCGTCCGTCCGTCTGTCCGTCAAGACCCTTTACCTCGGGAACGCGTGGAGGTATCGAGTTCAAATTAAAGCCATATAGGTACTCAGGTCTACCAGTTCCTTTGAAGCTGTGAAAAAATAGAACTTCCAAGTTAACGTTTAAAAAAGGCACGGCCGTTTATGCTGCAAAACGTATATTTCGACACTCTCAAGGAATCAAAATTTATAGGGTACTTCCCGTTGACCTGGAATCATGAAATTTGTCAAAGTCTTATAGCATATATTATGGAAAATATACGTAAATCGGAAATTTATGTACATAGGAAGTTATAGAAGTTTGTATGGAACACTTGGTGCGCGAGTCCACCTCACATTTAATCATAATAATAAAAATAAATGGGCAGTTTATTTCTATAGACATTTTTCTTAAATGTAAGGCCTGGGGCCTCCTTTTAAGTATTACATACTTGTGCTAGAAGACCCCGCTCTTCCATAGCATACAATACATTATGAATTTTTTAATTCTTGCATAAAATTTGGACTGTTATCCATTACTTATTTAAAACATTAACAAAAAGCCATATTCCGTTGCTCTCCACCACTCTGAATCGTTCAAGGTAATTTGGTACAATAATAAAAGCAACAATGATTTAAGGACAGCATTAACCCCGTTGCAAAATGTTACAGTTTATCTTATCGCCAGAGGAACATCGCAATGAAATTTTAGAGCGATGCAGCTCCACTTTGAAACACTGGAAAACCTCAGCCACCATAAAACAAATTGAACTAGCGGCGTAATTTATTTTACACATTTCTGATGTAAATTTGCGGCGTAAACAATTGCGCCGCTCCCTGGGGCTCGGAGAAGCATCGCTCTGTAATGGAGCCGCTTTAGTATTCTTGTTGGCCAGCAGTATGACTGTCTCATCACTTACTTTTATAGGACACAGTAGCGGACGAACTAAACATGTTTATTGTCATTTACAGCAGGGGATTACCCAGAGCAACTGAGGAGGGGTTAGCCCAGTTGGAGTGATATCTGGC
Organism: Schoenobius gigantellus; assembly: GCA_963935595.1. Taxonomy (NCBI): domain Eukaryota; kingdom Metazoa; phylum Arthropoda; class Insecta; order Lepidoptera; family Crambidae; genus Schoenobius; species Schoenobius gigantellus. The sequence goes on from OZ012554.1 coordinate 29,570,286, forward strand.
CGGAAGACGAGGCCCTGACTTAGTCGTCTGATAAAGAGGTCACAAACGAGTTTTAACCTGGTGACCCCTACAGGCTAAGACCCAGCTCGTTTGTACTGTACTGTACTCAGTTGTGGAGGAGTCCAGCTAAAGCGTCACCTTCGGTCGTATCGTCAACATCTTCCCTGTTTTGCGTAAAATTAAAGTAGAGACCTGTGCTCAAGAGTTGGACAAATATGTGTTGAAGTGGTGATGATGGTGATGGCGTTCCAGTTTAGAATCAATATAAATCATCATCGTCATCATAACAGCTCATATACGTCCCCACCGAGAGGCTCGAGCCTACCCTAAGTAAGGGTGTTTAGGCCTTAGTCAACCACGCTGGTCCAGTGCGGATTGGTCGACTTCACATACACCTTTGAATTTCTTCGCAGGTGTTCGCTGTATTTTCCTTCACCGTAGATATGAATAATGAATAATATGAATAAAGTTTCTAAATTAACAAGGCGACACAAAATATTTTTGTTCCCATGCATATTAAACTTGATTTTATTTTATTTTATTTTAGCACCAAAAGGCGAATCCAACTAGGTAGGTACTAGAAGTCATATATGCAGCATTAAAAATCCAGTTCAGCGACTCGCTACAAACCATATATTTCGGTTTTTGGCTCTAGGTCATGACTAAAATTAGACTTCATATCCTTTTTTTTCGAGTGGAATGCGTGACCGCACCGTACCCACCGTTGTCTAGACAACGAGCGTGTGTGGGTCTTTCCTGGCAGAGTGCCGGGCCTACCCACTAAACCCCCGATGTTCTCCCTGCCCTTATGGGCGGGCGTGATACGGTGTACAATGCGACACCACTACCGACACACCCCGACTAGCTCCACCATAATTGCCTAATTACACCTACCGAACAGCGAGACAGTAAGATGTCACTCGGCCGAGACAGTGATCCTGCCGAGTGAGTGTTTACACGTTTTTTGGAGTTGTGGCGAGACAGTCAGTTTTATAAAATAAAATTAATCATGAGCTGATCAAAGGTTGCTTGTGCACACCGACTGGCGAGTGTTGGTCTCGATCTCGGCCCTTTGCTAGGCCAATTATTTGGGCGAGCACTCGGCTTTGTGTTTACAAATACCACTATTAGAACATGTTAAATTGCGAAAAGACAGAATGTTCAGAATTGAGAGTAGATTCGATTCCACCAATAAAAAATATGGGTCAGATTTTATGTTAAACTAAATTTTAAAAAACGCCGCTTCTTAAATTTACTTAACGCTATCGTCTTCACCTCTTATCAGCGGCGCGACGGCTCAGCGGCAACATCGTATTCGCAGGCGCCACCATAGAGTTTCAAATTTACAAGATATTCAATTCAATAAAATATAAAGATGGATATATCTTCGTAAAAAACTATATATTTTTATACCTCTTATCATAATAATAATTTATATAATTATTTTATAATAAAAATAAATTGGGGTCTCAGTTTTTGCGCTATTTATTTACCTAAACAAGACTTATGTATACAATTAATCAATTTAATTCTAGCTTAGATATTAACAAATAGTTCTATGGAATAAAAATGTTAAACTGTTTTACGGAACTGGGAAAGCTCCGTGTGCATCAAACCAAAAAGTGAAACATATTGAGCTCCTCCGTCTTTCGGAAGACACGTTAAAAAATGGTCTTGCGTCTGATCTCGTTCCGGTGCTGTCAGTTTAACTTGGGCAATTTCCTGAGCACTATATTAATTGTCACGTAAATGGTTTGTTCCTGTTAAGATTATCTTCCATTACCCAAACTATCGATTAGTATGTTCATTCGATCTTTACACATCACTCCTAAGTGTTCACCACACTAATGCAATCTCTTCTCAGCGAGCGTGCAAATAACCCCACTTGCCGCATCCAAAACATGAGCTGATCAAAGGTTGCTTGTGCACACCGACTGGCGAGTGCTGGTCTCGATCTCGGCCCTTTGCTAGGCCAATTATTTGGGCGAGCACTCGGCTTTGTGTTTACAAATACCACTATTAGAACATGTTAAATTGCGAAAAAACAGAATGTTCAGAATTGAGAGTAGATTCGATTCCACCAATAAAAAATATGGGTCAGATTTTATGCTAAACTAAATTTTAAAAAACGCCGCTTAAAATATAAAGATGGATGTATCTTCGTAAAAAACTATATATTTATATACCTCTTATCATAATAATAATTTATATAATTATTTTATAATAAAAATAAATTGGGGTCTCAGTTTTTGCGCTATTTATTTACCTAAACAAGACTTATGTATACAATTAATCAATTTACTTCTAGCTTAGATATTAACAAATAGTTCTATGGAATAAAAATGTTAAACTGTTTTACGGAACTGGGAAAGCTCCGTGTGCATCAAACCAAAAAGTGAAACATATTGAGCTTCCCGTCTTTCGGAAGACACGTTAAAAAATGGTCTTGCGTCTGATCTCGTTCCGGTGCTGTCAGTTTAACTTGGGCAATTTCCTGAGCACTATATTAATTGTCACGTAAATGGTTTGTTCCTGTTAAGATTATCTTCCATTACCCAAACTATCGATTAGTATGTTCATTCGATCTTTACACATCACTCCTAAGTGTTCACCACAATAATGCAATCTCTTCTCAGCGAGCGTGCAAATAACCCCACTTGCCGCATCCAAAACACTTGAAGTCCACAATTTTCCAAATCGTAATACATTCGGCGAATCATAAAAGCTCTCATGAACAGTTCTCCGAAGGCAATTCTCTGGGAGCTTGCGTAGGCATTTTAGAGATCATTTTTCGTCATTTCCACCAGCTCGTATCGCGCCCGAGCAGCCATACGAGTAAAACAAATTGTTTTATTTTGTGCGTGTTTGAAAATACAAACCCTCTTATTTATCTGCCAATTGCTGGGTTGAAGAATGTAAGCGAGGTTTCAAAATACAAAAGTGTTAGATACTTAGGAGTAAGGATCTGGTGAATCTTCTTTAATCAAGTTTGATCGGAAAAGTTCCATTTCTTTTTATATAATAAATAACATTTTCCTCTTTTGAATATTACAGAGCAGGGTATCAAAACGTATTATACCCAATTACGTAATAACAGTTTAAGCCGAACATAAATTGTGTAATTGGTGTGTTAAGGGGCATTTTTCAATAATCTCTCTATTAACCTATTATGACATACGAGTACAATGAGTTGTTATACGAAACACAAAAATAACTTAGGTCAGAGTTGTGGTAAATAGTTCGTGTCACGTTAGTCGATATTTTTACGAGTATTATAATCAAGCATTGGAGCCTTGATTGTAATACTTTATAGGTACCAATAAGTTTAAATTATAATCAATTAAAAGGAGCTCCATTTCCACGTGGATATCAGTATCTTTTATTGAGCTTACTGTTCTGAATTTGGATCTCTAACCTTAAAAGCAAATTTAAATCAAGGGTTCCCAGTGTAGTTCCCTGAAATCATTTAATTTTATTGAAATAGTGTATCAATCAAGGCCCGAAATAAATATGAATATAGGGGCAGAAATAGCTTTTAGGTAGGGATAGGTAAATACTAATTTTGTAAGAAGCTATACAGAAATCATGCTATTACATACTGTCATAAGATGGGTAAAAGAATATAAAAAAGATATGGTTAAGAAAATAATCGGCTTAGGATTCAATAGAGCGTCCTACGGTTGCCCGCCTTTCGGTGTTCTACAGGTTCGATTTCATTGAGTGTGAATGTAAACATCAGGCCTAATTATGGATCGTTCATCGTATCATGGAATAAATTTTGAGATAAAGAAGTCAGGAAATGCTTCATTTCGTATTACCGATCTCCAATGATAAATCATCACTATGGAAAAATCATCACTATGGAATCATCACTATGGCGGGAACGTCTGCTGTGAACACTTCATCAGGCGTTTTTCGTGGAAGACCGTATGGCGGTGTTGCTCTGCTGTGGAGAAGAAGCGTATTTGGTCAGGTAACAGTGTTACGGAGTGATAATGTTCGTGTCTGTGCCATTAGAATAGTAACAAAAGATCGCCCAGTGCTTGTGATGAGCATATACATGCCTACAAACGCCGTGGAAAGCCTGCCTGAGTTTACGGATTGCTTGAGTACGGTGAGCGCTATTGTTGACGAATATGATATTGATTCTGTTTTTATGTTAGGAGACTTTAATGCTGATGTACATGAATTGTTTTATAAAGAACTATGTAATTTTTCTTGTGATCTACATTGGTCGTGTTATGATGTTGAGTTTTTGGGTGTAAATTCCGTACACGTATATAAGTGATGTTCACGGCTCTTGCAGTTGGTTGGATCACTGCCTAGTATCACAGGCTGCGAAACAGGCTATAACTGATGTGTGGGTCAAATATGACACTTTTTGGTCTGACCATTTTTCGCTGATAATTAAGTGTGATTTTAATCTTTTAACCCCAATAAGATCCCCAAATATTCCATCGTCGAACAAAGGTGCTTTATGGGGAGTAAAAAGCAAAGAGCAGGAAATTAAATATTCCAAAGAGTCTCATAACTTTCCGACTTTCCGACTGAATTTTCAAAATGTGCAGATTCATATTGTTATAATCAAGATCATAGATGTATTCTTGATAGGCTTTATACTGACATTGTGTCTGCCCTTCGGGACGCGTCCCTGGAGAGTCGGGGAGACACTCGTAATGGTGGGGGTGGGTCACGCATAGTGGGCTGGAATAAGCACGTCGCCGATGCTCATAGGACGGCGCGTCGTAAGTTCTCCGAGTGGGTACTGTGCGGTAAACCACGTGATGGTTTAATATATAGTGATATGTTTAACAGCAGAAGAGTATTCAAGTCACGGCTGAAATGGTGCCAAAATCATCAGGACCAAATAAAGATGGATGCTCTTGCTGAAAAATATGCAAAAGGCGACTTTAGAAGTTTCTGGAGAGGCGTTAAAAAGGAGAATACGAACCCGGGTCGTCCTATGAGCATCGACGGTGAGTGTAACCACGGGAAAGTTGCAGATATGTTTAGGAATAATTTTACTGTGCAATCCAATCTGGGCTCTATTGGGCAGATGTTCGATGCTGGTGAGTCGAGTGGTGCGGTGGGTGTTAGAGTCACGGCCAAAGAGGTACATTGTATCATAAAAAACATGACAAGAGGCAAGTCCCCAGGTCACGATGGCCTCAGCATCGAGCATCTGCAGCATGCTGGACCTCATATCCATCGCTTACTGGCTATGTTTTACTCACTGTGTGTGAGCCACTCCTACTTACCAGCGGATCTCATGAAAACCATTGTGATACCTGTGGTGAAAAATAAAACTGGTGATCTGGCTGATAAAAGTAACTATAGGCCCATTTCCCTTGCTACAATTGTTGCCAAAGTGTTCGACGGTGTGCTTAATACACAGCTAAATAAATACACGAACTTGCACCACAATCAGTTTGGTTTCAGACCCAACCTGTCCACAGAGAGTGCGATACTGTGTTTTAAGCATACTGTTAGATACTACACAGACCGTAAAACGCCAGTCTACGCGTGTTTTCTTGACTTGTCACGGGCTTTTGACCTTGTGGCTTATGATATCATATGCTCAGCTGGAGAACATTGGACTGCCACGTGAGGTTCTTAATATGTTTAAGTACTGGTATGCACACCAGGTTAACTACGTCAGATGGGCGGACGCAGTGTCCGAGCCGTATCGACTACAGTGCGGTCTCAGGCAGGGTGGTCTGACCTCACCCACTCTGTTCAACATATATGTTAATTATTTAAAAATAAAGTTTCAGACGCTTGGTGGTGCCCATGCGTTTAGCCTACGCTCTGCTGTCAGACGTGCTCTTGAAATCCCAGCCCATCGATCCGGGTTTGTCTCGGACTCATTTACCCTTTCCGCCACTCGTCTATGGAATAAACTGCCTCAAACTTTGAGGTTGGTTCGTAGTAAGGCATCATTTAAACGTCTAGTACGGACACATTTTCTGGAATCTGTCTAAATAGGTATGACAACAAGATGATATGATTATCAGTTTGTTATATATTTATATATCTATATTTATGTTTATAATATTTATATATTTTTGTACTTAGTATTTATCTTTATTTAGTATGTTGTTACTTGTTGTGTCAAGTTTTTTTAGTTATTATTTTTTTCCAATTCGTACACCGTCAACAAAATTTTTCTCACATTTTACGGGTTGACTGGTAGAGAATGCCTAAGGCATTAAGTCCGCCCCTGTACACTTTATTTATGCTGTACGAAAGTTTAAATAAATAAATAAATAAAATATGTGGACGCATTGATTGCCGAGCTCAGCAGTCACCATGTCGGCTGTCACATTGATGACGTATGTGTAAATAATATTAGTTACGCGGACGACATGGTGCTGTTGAGTGCCTCTGTATGTGGACTGAGACAATTGTTGCAGATCTGTGAAAGATATGCGTGTGAACATGGCTTGAGATACAATGCCACCAAGAGTCAGTACATGGTCTTTGGGGCTGGCGGTGCTAGATGTCTACGAACCGTACCACCTGTATATCTTAATGGTGTTTCTCTTGACAGAGTAGATCATTTCAAATACTTAGGGCATATAGTAACCTCTGACCTCAGGGATGATGTTGACATTGACCGCGAACGGAGAGCTCTGTCTAAAAGAGCAAACATGTTGGCCCGCAGGTTTACGCGGAGTTCAGTGGCGGTGAAAATTACATTATTCCGTTCCTTCTGCACTTCACTCTACACGAGCGCTCTGTGGGCTGCCTATTCGCGGAAAACGTACAGCGCTGTCCGTGTACAGTTTAATAATGCGTTTAGAGCATTATTGGGGCTGCCCCGGTTTTGTAGTGCCTCAGGCATGTTTGCGGCCGCGAATACCGATTGTTTCTACGCGACCGTTCGTAAGAGATGCACGTCCTTGGTGCGTAGGGTGCGGGCCAGCCCCAATATTGTTCTGACGATGATAGCTGAGAGGCTGGATTGCCCTTACATTCGGCACTGTTGCAATAAACATGTATACGGTGACGGTTGTGACGGTAATACCAGGAGCTGAGATCGTAAAGTTTAATTTTATTTATATGACATTATTTAATTACTATTATTTTTATTACTATTATGTGACATTATTTTAATTACCTACTATTTTTAAATGTATTGTTGTTATTTTTTATTTGACATCGAAATTGTATTTTGAATTTAAATTAATTTGATTTATTATTATTATTTTATGGTTAGAATTTCAATGGATTTGGTGAATTTTATTTTTCTCTTAAATTTTAAAATTTATTATACTCGGAATTTTATTTTATTTTATTTGAATGTTATTTAAATTGAGACTGTACTGTTATGGGTGTATATTACCTGAAATAAATTAATTTTATTTTATTTATTTATTTATTATGACGTAATTTCAATGAGTCATCATGGTATAATGAACGAATAAAAATCTGATCGAAAATCTTATTTTAGGTTTTGCCCTATGATTTCATCATGATATTGTTACGTTTCTTTCTTTCTTTTTTTTTAATTCAACATAGGCCTTTACATCACTTATTGACGTCAAAACAAAGCAAAACAATCTAATTTTAATGAAATCATATTAACCTTGTATGTGCATGCATCCTGAATATACTCAAGATGTCTGCAAATACAAGTAGGAATGAAAAAAATAAAAAAAATTGACTCTACACCTGTTCGGAAATTGGGAGAGCCTTCTCGAGAAGAACAGGCAAGAAACTCGAAAGGTCGACATTTTTTATCTCCTCTTTTAAATCGCCATTTACAATTTTGGTTTTGTTACAGAGTCGTCTATTCCACATTCTTCCATTACAAGAAGAAATGTGTTGATTCACATAATATAAGCTATTTCTGAGAGAAGTGCGTGAACTTAGCTTATAAATTGCTCTCACTGAATGTTTCTTTGAAACAAAACGCAGTACATTCTTAAATATTAGAAATGAGAGTTCAAACCCAAGCTTTTTTGTCCGTCATGTAATCAGACACTTTGTAATTATGCTTTTTTAATAAGTATATCTTTGATTGCAATTATACTTTGTTTAAGCTAAGTTCTTGTATACAACTTGGGATTTTATTGTAGAAACGTATACACAGGCCTCTAAAAGAATTATTGACTTTTTGGAGCCTGGTATTTGGTAAAGCTAACATATTCCTTTGTCTAGTATTAACTGAATGAATATCACTATTTTTACAAAACAAATGAATATTTTTACGAACATATATTAGATTCTCATAAATATATTGCGACGCTACTGTCATAATACCAATTTCTTTAAACTTTTCTCGCAAAGAATCTCTCATTTTAAGGTTATAGATAGCTCGAATAGCTCTTTTCTGCAGCACAAAAACGATCTAAATGTCGGCAGCATTTCCCCACAACAAAATGCCATATGACATCAAACTATTAAAGTATGAAAAATATACAAGTCTTGCTGTATCAACATCAGTCAACTGACGTATTTTCCATACAGCGTGAGCTGCAGAACTAAGTCTCTTTGACAATTTATCTATATGTGGGCCCCATTGCAGCAGAATCAAGCGTGATCCCAAGAAATACTGTGGTGTCCACAAGGTTAACACCTATATCCCTTATTTTCACAGTGGTGTGAACTTCTTTTACATTGGGTAAAACAAATTTTATACATTTTGTTTTCCCTTCATTAAGTGACAGGTTGTTTACATTAAACCAATTATTTACATCGTCATTCATTTGCAATCCTCTTTTAATTTTAAATAAAAGTGAAGTGTCATTTGCAAATAACACTATCTCATGCCTGTCCTGTACAAAAACAGGGAAGTCATTGACATATATAAGAAATAGAAAAGGACCAAGAATCGAACACTGCGGAACTTCCATTTTAACTGCGGAACCTTGAGACCTTTTTCCATTGACGTCTCCTTTTTTAATCCTTCCACTTAGATAAGAGAGTAGAAGATCCAGTGCAGTATCACGAAACCCATAGTGGTGTAATTTTCTGATCAAGGTTTCGTGATAAACGCAATCAAATGCCTTAGACAAATCACAAGTGAGTCTTCCCAGGCTTCAAATATATGTTGTATTAACTCAACACCAGCATCGGTTGTTGAGCGACCCCTCCTAAAACCAAATTGTTTAGAGTGTAGAAGATTATTCCTATTAAAATAACTTTGCATTTGCTCCAACATTATTTTTTCAAAAATGTTGCTAAAGGTAGGTAGCACAGAGATAGGTCTAAAATTACTGGGGTCTGATGTGCTACCACATTTAGGTAAAGGAATAATTTTACTCAGCTTCATTAGATCAGGAAATACACCACAGTCAATGCAATTATTAAAAATGTTAGCAAGTATTGGAGCTATTGTTTCAATTACGGATTTAGTAACATCAACGGAATTGCCCCACAGATCCGCAGTTTTCTTCGTATTCAAAGTTTTAATGACTGTTTTAATGACATGAATAACATGTTTTAATAAATGACTTTATTATATCCATTCCACTAATGTGTACAAATTTGAATTTATCATCACAAGCTTCAACATGATCTTTCATTATAGATTCAGCAATAGCGGGGGAGGAATCCAATGACTTTGTGATTGAGACTGGAATGTCAGTAAAGAACTTTTCAAATTCTGCAGCTACTTCTGTGTCAACTGTTACCTTCTTACAATATTGATTATTAGTAGTTTTCGCTTTTCCAGTTTCATTATTTATAATATTCCATGTCATTTTAATTTTATTATTACTGTTTTTTATTTTTGAACTTAAATAATTAGATTTAGCAAGCCTGCACGCTTTTTTGAATACTTTGGAATAAGTTTTCACATAAAGTTTAAACTCATCGCTAGTATTAAAGGAACGTTCATTATAAAGTTCAAAAAGTTTGATTCTGCTTTTGTGAATGCCTGGTGTAGCCCATTCACTAAAAGCTAAAGTATCATTAACGGATATAGTCTTTGGAACAAAAATATTTTTAAATTCAGAACAAAATATATGAAAAAAAATTCATATAATTTATTTGTGTTTGTGGGGTGGGTGTTGAATAGAAAATTCTCGAAATACCGAGAGACAAGATTTAATTAAGCACTAATTAAGTCACTTCACTTAACACTGAAAACCACTATAAGCACTATTGACAAACAACACTTCAGTATAACACGCTTCCAAGTCCCAGATGATCGCTTCAAGTCACTTTGTATCGCTTGATCCGCTCGGTTTGCTCTCTTAGAAAGAACTGCCCGTCCGCATTCGCCCACGCGCTTATACCGGGTGTAACTGAACACCCCAATAACATTTAAGAGGCATATAAGTTAGATACTAAATGGACCTTCGTTGCTTGTCTGAGACCTGGAACCCCAATACTTTTAGAGTTATTTGATTTTAAACTGAAAGCAAAAACTTTCAAGTGACAACCATAATCAGGTCTTAACACTAACAACCAGGCAACAAGAATTAAAAACATTCTTTGCAGTGAACCCGAGCGTTGCCTAGGGTATCTGAAAAAACCAGACAATACGTACACCAAATCTGATGAAACTTCGGAGCTACTGCTAAGAACCCATTTTCCGGAATGTCAAATCACAGATGTTCCGACGTGGGATGAACCGGCAGTAGCAGAACCAAAGAACTCGGATTGGACAACAGCCCATAGAACAATTGATGGAAATAAAGTAAAATGGGCAATCAACAGCTTCCTTCCCTACAAATCAGCAGGCCTGGATGGAATTTTCCCGGGACTACTGATATGGTGCGATGAGCGATTAATTAATCATCTAGTGGCTATTTACAGGGCTTGCATTGCATATCGCTACGTTCCACACAAATGGAGGGAAGTTAAAGTAGTATTTATACCAAAACCAGGCAAAAGCGACTACACACAACCCAAATCCTTCAGACCGATTAGTCTGACATCATTTCTACTCAAAGGGCTAGAAAGGCTCTGCGACAGGGAAATTAGGGACAAGTGTTTAAAGTATGTACCACTTCATGCCAACCAACATGCCTATAGTATGGGCAAATCTACCGAATCCGCACTACATGATGTAGTATCCTGCATTGAAAGCGGTCTATCTAAGAAACAATCAACGCTAGGTGTTTTCATCGACATTGAAGGCGCCTTCGATAAAACAAAATTTAACAGCATAGCAACTGCTCTGACTAAGCATGGTGTTGATCCTACAATTGCAGGATGGATTGATAGCATGCTGAGATACAGGGCTATACAATTTACCGTCAATGCCACAACAAGAGCTGTGGTAGCCAGGGGTTGTCCGCAGGGGGAAGTGTTATCACCACTTCTCTGGAATATTGTTGTGGATGAACTCTTGTGCAGACTAAACAATAAAGGTCTGTATACGGTGGGCTATGCTGATGACTTAACTATCTTAATATCCGGGCCTTTCGAGAGCATCCAATGTGATCTTATGAGGTCTGCTCTAAGAATAGTGGAACAGTGGTGCACTGACCATGAATTAACAGTGAACCCCTCCAAAACGGAGCTTATTATGTTCACAAACAAACGAAACGTAGGAAACCTAAGGTTACCTAAACTGTTTGGAACCGAGCTTTCCCTTACATATGAAGTCAAGTACTTGGGCGTTATACTTGACAGTAAACTGTTATGGAATAAGCATTTAGACCACAAATTAAACAAAGCCTGCACAATCTTCTGGCAATGCAAGAGACTACTTGGAAAAACATGGGGTCTTTCGCCGAAGATCACACTATGGCTATATACGTCTGTTATACGACCGATTGTGACATACGGTGCAATAGTATGGTGGCCCAGGACCGAACTCAGTACCGTCATCAAAAAATTGCAATCTTTCCAAAGGCTAGCCTGCTCAGCAGTTACTGGCTGTATGCAGACTACTCCAACCGCCGCTACAGAAGTGATACTGGGATTGCCCCCTCTTGATTTGTACATCCAACAAGAGGCATCAATGGCAGCTATCAGATTAAAACACTTAGGAATGTGGCATCACCAAATGGGGATTCACACCATGTTATGGAATAGGATGATCGACTATCAGCCCCTAATAGCGGCACCATGTGATAGGATCCCCAAAAGGCATGTATTCGACCGGAAATACAATATACAGCTCTCAGAGCACAAACAAGATCAATCCGGAATCGACGAAGTCCGTATATACACGGATGGCTCGAAAACTGAGAAGGGCACAGGCGTAGGGGTATTCTCGATGGATCTTAACATCAACATATCAATAGCTCTGGGCGATAGAAACTCAATATTCCAATGTGAGACTGTCGCTATCACGCAAGCTGCCAACGCAGTCATGAGAAGAAGTATAACGAATTATAACATTCGAATTATTACGGATAGCATGGCTGTACTACAAGCGCTGGGAAGTGGCATCATCACATCCCGGCTTATAAACGAATGCCATGAAGCACTGGAGCATACGGCTTCACACAACAAAATTACGCTTCAGTGGATTAAAGGACACAGTGGGTCGTTGGGTAATGATGCTGCGGACATGCTGGCCAAAAGAGGTTCAGAAAGCATAGTGGCTGGTCCTGTACCACAGCTGCCGATTCCTTTTAGCCAGCTGAAAACATGGACACGGCAATATACCCAAAACAAACACAATGCCCGTTGGGCAAATACCTCAACATGTAGACAGTCCAAAGAAGCGATACCTGCACTTACACCGCGACTGACAAATAGACTGCTCTATTTAAACCGACTAGAACTAAGAATAGTGGTAGGCTCTCTAACAGGACACATTACACTCAACAAACATTTATATCTACTAGGCGTAACTGACAGTCCCTTGTGCAGAGGATGTCTAGACGCTGAAGAATCAGCTGCCCATGTAATCCTGGAATGCATGGGAGTAGCCACACAACGGGCAGAAATCCTTGGCAATCCGAGGTCACTCCTAGAAGCCTGTGAACGTCCCAGGAGACTTCTGTGCTTCTGGAAGGAGCTGGGCTGGTTAGAATAACTGGTCATCCCACACGCATAATGGACCGAATAAGAGTCTAAATGCGGAAAAGGGAGCCCACTACAATACAATACAATACAGGTCTTAACACAAAAGAAATTTAAACACAAAACGACACGTGACAGACGTGAGCGTAGTATTCCTCCTACGCTTACGTAGGGCTATCGGCACTTAATACCAAAAAATAATTTATTTAGTTTGTATGACATGAGCATAGTATGCCTTGTACGCTTACGTAGGGTTGTCGGCACTTAATACCAAAAAATAATTTATTTAGTTTGTTTAGGAAAAAAAGTAGGTTTGTTAGCCCTAATATTTTTCCTACAGAATCTCTACTTCTGATGGATACATACCCTTAAATGATATTGGGGTGTTCAGTTACACCCTGTATAGTAGGGCCAGCGAATATTCGGGACATCCGAGAATGTTCTATTCTCGAATATTTTGTACCCAATCGATTGCCTGTCTTTCCTTCTCGAAAGTTCCGTGGTACTGCCTACAAGCTTCTACAGTAGGACCGGTGAACATTCGAGGCATTCGAGAAGGTTCTATTCTAGAACATTGCATACCCGATCGATCGTTTATCTTCTAGAAAGTTTCATGGTATGCCTTCGCGCTTCTATAGTAAGGCCAGTAAACATTCGAGGGATTCGAGAAGGTTCTTATTCTAGAACATTTCATACCCGATCGATTGTTTGTTTTCTAGAAAGTTCCATCGCATTCCCGATTATGTTTGTCTCTGTGAGCATGTTCTATTTCTGTCAGTCAGCACGCCTAGAAGTTTCAAGATGCATCTCGATCTATCTTTTATCTCTGGAAGGTGCTCACTAATTTTGTCTCTTTCTTATCGTGCTATCTCACTCACTCCTATTTAAAGTTTTGTCGCATATCGAATTATGCTTCAAAGGCCCATAAGGGGTCCTGAAAACGCCTGAAAACGGATTTTCAGGTTATAGTGTGGTCCAATAGAGGGTAGCCTGAAACGGACTGAAAACATGTTTCAGGCGCCTGAAAACAACGGCAACTTGGGTAAAATTTCGATATTTTAGTATGTGATAGAGCACCTCCTGAAACTGCGTTTTTAGGCTGCTAATACGCTTCTAAGGCCAAGAAAACCACGCCAGAAGTTTCTTATACCATCGGCGTAACAATATCATTTGAAAACCATGAGATCCGTAACGAGGCCTGCAGGTACCACATGTCATTTTCCCCTGATCCCTTCCATCCTCGAAACACCGGGCGCACGGCGGGGTGCCCTCCAAATCTACAGGTTTATTGTTTGAAAGAAAATTCGATTAATCCACATTGATGAGATTTGTATTGTCTGGTAGGGTATATCTACTCTCCGAGATTACGCACAAAAAGGAGGCCCTTGGCCTTCATCTCCCCTGGTGATATGTGACGATAAGGCTGAATATGAATGAAGCTTCACCTGGACTCCCCAACTACTGAGGTACTGTCTACTCTTCCTCTAGTTTTCGAAACACAGCTATATCATTTACATTCCACTATGGCGATACACTTAAGTAAGAAGGTCGGCTAGCCAGGCGGGCATAGAAGCCCTACAACTAGCCAAACCAAGCAGAAAACTTCCGCCTCCGTGGGGAATCGAATCCCAGACCCCCAGATCAATATCGAGTGGTCCAACCACTAGACTGTGGAGGCGGTTAGCTATACTCATAATCATTATCATCATAACAGCTTATATACATCCCCACCGAGGGGCTCGAGCCTACCCTAAGTTAGGGTGTTTAGGCCTTAGTCAACCACGCTGGCTCAGTGCGGATTGATCGACTTCACATACACCTTTGAATTTCTTCGCAGATGTATGCAGGTTGCCTCACGATGTTTTTCTTCACCCTAGGAGCGTCAGAAAAATTATGATGATCCGGCACTTTCTAGCAGAGCATACTACATCTTGGTCCACATCATAATCATCATGAAAGATTGCTCATGCATTCTTCTGGCATACCTGTAGAAAAAATAAGAGATATATTCAGTAGCATGTTACAAATAAGCAGCAAAAAATAGGCTTACAAGCATGCTAATTTCTAGCAACGTATATATTATTATACTCTGAAAAAGTAATATACAATAAGATTGTTATGGGCTCTTGAAAACATATACCTATACCTACAAAACTTAATTATTATTCACGAAGAAATAAAACGGTGAATATAGGAAGAAGGAAAGGCAACACTACTACAACAATAGCATAGGCACTTTTATCACTTTTATTTAATTTGAATTCTATCAGCTGCCTTTTGTTTGTGATAGGTTTTGTTATGTAAATGAAATCCGTGAATGCGCTTGAATAAAAACTCTATGCATACTGGTTGAATAAAGAGAAAAGCAATTCTTTTTTAGCTTCATCGACCACTAAGCGTGCTGCCAATATGACTGCCAGTTCAACTTTCCAAATTTCTTCACCAATAAACATTTTTGGCTTACTGTATTGAAAGTCGTTTCTATTTCTCGCAGATTGTTATCGTGAGGACTAGCTTTGTGTGATTTCTTTTTTCTTTCTCGAAAAATCATGAGGTACGTACTATTATATATCTTGATCTCTAGTTTTAGTGTTGGTGAGAGATTTTTTTCTAACATCCAAGTTAGCAAACAGACTGCCAACCTGATCCTAAATGGGTAAAGTTGCTAGAATAATCAGAGAACAACATTGAGTAACTTTTTCTAAAACTCTCACTTCATTAAGTAATTTCAGTAAACCCACAAGAAAAAACTATTCAAGCATACATTAATAAACAAGCCTTCACAGTTAAGCTCCAGAAATATTTCCTTTGTACACGCATAGCTCCCTACCAGAACCAGAGGTACTCAATTTATTGTCTACTTGAATTGTTGTTACAGCATAGCCGACATAGCGTGGCCTAGCTTCAAAGCGTATGAATCTTAATCCACGGCTAAGGCTTTTCGCACGCGAAACTATTAATTTTGTAGATATTCAACACGTGACTCGAGTATTGTCGCATATTACGCTTTATTGTGGATTGTTGCCATTTTTTACTTACTTGCTGGTAGTAACTCATTCTAATGATGTCTTCAAATACACACGATTCTCTCCCATGTGTAGGCAGAGAGAGATCACAGCTTTCAATTTGTAACGATATAATCATTATTCACTAACTGTCTCAACTTTCATTAATGCCTTTACATCTCTTTTTAACTGACTTCAAAAAAAAAGGAGGTTGTCAATTCGACCTGTATGTAGGTATGTAATATTTCCAGAACTGCCCAGTTTTCGTATATGTTAGTCTATATCAGCGTCTGAACAAATGTGCCAAATTTCAAAAATGTATGTATGTATGTTTTTATGTTTGTATTGGCATATCTCCGGAACTACAAGTCCGATTTAAGTTATTCTTTTTTTGTTGTACTAGGTATCGTTCAACTTAGGGAATACTGCAAGTTTCATCAAAATTGGTTCAGTAGTTTTTAAGATAGGTAATTTTTACCGACTTTTTAACCGACTTCAAAAAAAAGTTACAAATAAAAAATTATTTTACAAAAAATAAAAACCGACTTCAAAAAAGTTAAAAATAATATAAGAATAGGCACAGACAACATCACACTTCCATATTGATGTCGGTGCGAAATTTTAAGATTTTCTAGGGTTTGGCACCGACTTCAATATGGAAGTGTGATGTTGTCTGTGCCTTAACTTTTTTGAAGTCGGTTTTTATTTTTTGTAAAATATTTTTTTATTCAGCCTATTTTATTTCCCATTGCTAAGCAAAGGCTTCACCGCTCCCTTTTCATTGCTCCGTCCACCCAGTTCTCCATGTGCGAATCAAGATCGTCGCGCCATGTCCGCCCAGTAGGGTTACTCTTGGACCATTTCCGATGGATCGTCATTGGGATTGTGACTTTTCATACGCTTGCACTAACGCCAAACTGGATCCGTATTTCGAGAAAATTACCCGAAATCTGCACAATACGGGATCAATTTGGAGCCAATGTGCAAAAATAAGCGTACGAAAAATCATAATATCAATGCCGATCGATCGTAATCAGTTCAAGAGTAACCCTACTGGTCGGTCACGTTTTTGCGGCAGTTCTGGCCCACCGATCTAGGTCCATGTCGCAGACGTGACCGGTCCAGTTCCAATTCAACCTGCCTATTGCCACACCAACGTTACCTATTCCCCTTAAGGAGGGCAGTGTGGTGTTTCAGATTTAATCACTAAGCTCTTTGGCAAACCTTGAGTTTGACTGAACTGCATGCTGTATTACAAAAAATGGTCTAAATTTAGTCTTGGTTTAAAGCTGATGCTCTTTTATTTGTGTTAATAAGACTAAATAGAGGCAGCGTCAAGTTAAAACCAAGACTAACCCCCAGTTTCTGAAAGGTTGATCAAAATAATGTTCAACTAACATCCATGTCATCTTAACAGCAGTGTCAAATCAATTTGAGTTTCCGAAACGTTGGTTAGCCAAAATTTACTTATGTTTCGTAATTTAATTTCTCGTGAGAAATATTTTTAGACACGGTCACATTGCTGAAATCATATATTTTGTTTTATTCATATGTATTGTGGAAACCCAAAATGGGTCTTTCTACATAATATAATTTCTACATAATAATTTTAAAATAAATTTGACAACTGTGTCAACTAACACAGTGATAAGTTGATTTAGCTTTCAGCAACTCAATTCATAGTTAACATTAGATTGACAGCTTGTTAGTTAATTTTATCCCTGAACAGCCTTTCAGAAACTGGGTGTTAGCAAGACCATGTTTTGTTAAAAAAAAAAAACAGATTATATTCAGACCAAGACCTTGTTTGAGCGCCGTAGGTTTAGATGAGCAATATGCACATGTCAACGAGCCTACGTTTCAGGGCAATCGGAAGATTACCCTTCAGCAGTGCAAAACACGAGTCCCTTAGCAGCCTCATGCGAGAAAGTTTCTAAAGCCTTCGCGAGAAGAACAGACAAGAAACTTTTTTGACTTCGGATTTTATCTCACGAGAAACAATTATAAAATGCCAGTATATATTTGTTAACAGCCTCGTGGGATAGTGGTCTAAATTATCACAGATGCGTGTCGCGCGGCCTCCCGTTTAATCTTATGATTAATTAGGTATTGTGCGTTATCTTTGTACACTGGCGTCAAAGGGCACGGGGAGGGAGTAATGTTTACTCATTTTCCTTATTGATAAATAGAATTAGTCGCGCAGTTTGGAAAAGAGCTTTTAGTGAAGCAATCCTAATATATCTTTGAATGTAGAGGCAGATGAGATATTGCGTATTTATTATCTTTAGTACCTAGTATCAACGGAAACAGAAAACCGTTTTCAAATTATCTGTGGTAATGTATACCTAACAAATAAAATTGTGAACTATTTATTACGACAATACAATCTAACTCCTCTAATACACATCTAATCTTGTAATGGAAGTCGAGCTCAAACTTTTGCTTTGAGGTCAGCTTTCAATTGACGACTCAATAACAATACACGGAGAAAAAAAAGCCCTTGCTGGTTTTTTTTTTTTATTATTACTAATTTAACACTCCACAGACTCGTGGTCCGTGCTCTTTTCATGGAATCTTCTCATTGTGATCTATTTTATTATAATTATTATATTAAGACTTACGACTACTTTTTACTCCTAATCTAAGGTGAGTTGCGCAACTCAATCAATTTAAAAATTTAAATATATATCTTAATAATATCTATTTATACTTATATATACTTAATTATACTCAAATATATATCTTAATAATATTATACTATATGTTAATAATTTATGTATGGACTATTTCACAATTTTTGGATCATTATAATTATTATGCCAGTATTCCTGGGTAACTTATGCTAACAAGATTTGGTCAATGCAAATCTACGGTGGGAGACCTTGAGCCCTTGCTGGTTCTCAAGGTCTCCCACCGTAGATTTGTCAACCATTCTTAGACGTGCAAAAGAGATTATGTAATAATCCAATTTGAATAAACTATATTGAATTGGAATAGACATTGTATAACGTCTGAATAGTGTTTTAACCGTATTTTAATTAGTCGTGACAGAAAGACACTAACCTGTGTATAAGAATGCTACAAACTTACAGGTATTAATCTGGAGGTTCGGGCTTCGATTCTGCATGGGAGATGAAGTTTTCTGCTTGGTTTGGTTGTCGGCAGACAGAACATTTGAGACCGCCTAGCTAGCTGTCATCGTCTAAGCTCAGTTTGTCATCGTCAAGCTCAGACAATTACACGTAGGATTGCTCGTTCCTCAGTTGTTGAGGAGTTGTGAAAGGCCTTTTTGAGGGGGGCGGGGTATTTCTCGTGATGACACTAGTCTAACATGTGGTGTGAACACACCCGAGATAATCATTTGGGAGATAATCGCCTGTTAATTTTGACAGCTGATATCATAATGATTATGATCAGGAGGCGTATTTCTGAATCATTAGAAATGAATCTTGAATTCGAACACGAATACAAATCACGTGTGAAATTATTTTCTACTGTTCCCAATTTTAAAGATTTTTGAATCACTCGAAATCAGTATTGTCATTACAAACAAATTCTATATTAGAAACCGTTACACGCAGAAAAAATGAAATTCCTTACACAATAACATGGAAATGTCTTTAATTTAAAAAAAAACCGGTGATGAATCGCATTTAAAACGGAAAGTATATACGTTGCGTATATTCTACCGATCGATCCTTTTCATTTTGCCAGACATTACGAGTCTAGGTTTAAGGCGCATAGTAGGGTCAATCATTAAAAAAATCACTGCAGAAAAAACCGGTTCTCTTCATAAATATTGACTGAAAAAATCTTTAGAAAAGATATGTTATTATTAAAACGCATTCTTTAGAGACTGGTCTGTTTAATTTTTTGATAAATTAATTAAAACTTGGTTAAAATGTGACCAAAATGTAGGTTTAAAGTTTTAAA
The DNA here is from genome assembly GCA_963935595.1 of Schoenobius gigantellus. Classification (NCBI taxonomy): domain Eukaryota; kingdom Metazoa; phylum Arthropoda; class Insecta; order Lepidoptera; family Crambidae; genus Schoenobius; species Schoenobius gigantellus. The sequence continues at coordinate 29,590,157 of OZ012554.1, forward strand.
ATCGAGGCATCTCGATTTTAAAACTTTAAACCTAATCGCGTCATAAATATTAGGTTAAATCATATACTTTCGATTTTAACAAATAAAGTGAACAATATTCTAGCGGATGGTCTTCTTAGATTTTTCTTATTCGCCTTTAATAATTTTTAATTGAAATAATTCATCTTACGCGTAAAGGTTTGCTTAAAAATTCCCCTCACTCTCACTCACTCACTCCTATGTAATCAGTGCGGGACGATCGACGCAAGGTCATTGGGAGCACTATGCGCATTAATCGTTCATGAGATAAGGGCGTATGGGGCGTATTAATTTTGACACCTGTCATCCTAAATGAGATATCAGCAAGATGGATTTATTTGGACGGAGGGACATATCGTACCTGATAAATATTTTGTTTTAACTGCAATGCATGAAAATTATATTAAAGCCTTGTGTTTTATTGATAATCGACAGTTAATCTCTATCGTGGAGCACCTTAAGTAACTTTTACAAATTAATTTAAAAAATCTCAACGGGCTAACGAATCTGTTATTTTTAGAAAGCTTTCGCAAAGCTATTAATTAAGAAGTCTGCCATCGACATCGCCTAGCTCGCACCCCAGCTTGCGCTGCAGGTGGCAAAGGCATAAATTAAATTACTAATAATATATATTGTAGCTCGACTCTTGCTTTTGAATAACACGGACCACTTAATTGGGAAAATAATATTAATTTTAAGAAATTCATTTTCTCAATGTCTGTGCGAATAATTATGCTATAAATCACCACGAATCTGTAATGGTCCCTGTGAAGTGAGTTAATTAGTCTTATAATGAAAAAAATAACTTTTTTGCATAGAAAATTCTAATCTAAAACATAAATATATGTTAAAATCGACAACATTATTAAATCGTTAATAATTATTGCATAGTATTTTTTAAAACGGGGAAACCAAATATTAAAATCATCAATTTTAAATAGCTATACCGATAACTTTTTGGACATTTTGTACTTATTCAAAATTTTGATAGGTAATAATAGTAGATTAGTAGCTAAGGGCTGTAAGGCACCAATCGCAGCCCGAGATAATTAGATTTTATTTAGAGGGTGCAATTGGTGCTTACACCCGAGCTAACTACTCTGCTTTACATCTCGATTGTGAGGTAAGTAGGTCCTTATTACCCCCAAATGGGGCTTGTAGGTGACCAATTAGCGCTCTAGGGTAATAATGTAGCTTGGAAAGCCCTAGGGCGGTAAGTAATAAAAAACACTCCACTATTTCAAAAAGTTCGCGTACATCTAACCATCATACTGGCAATAAATTACTTACAGCCCTAGGGCTTTTCGAGCTACATTATTACCCTAGAGCGCTAATTGGTCACCTACAAGCCCCATTTTGGGGTAATAAGGACCTACTTACCAAACATGAGAGATGTAAAAATGTTTTAGACAATCATTCACAAACAGCTACCTAGTTTTGTTTGAAAACCAAACCCTGGTACAGCTTGGATCAACTTAAAATAATTAAATATACTTTTTATTATTCCAAAATTACATTAATGTTATGTTATCTGTACCTTTTCTTATATATATTTTTTAGTTTTCAGTGTTTTTGTAGTCAGTTTTTATTTTTTGCAAAAAGCCTACGATGGGACTCAAATCCGCATTAAGAAGGTTCAAAAGTAATATAGACAATTTCATAAAATCTTTTAACATTGCCAGAAGTATAAGCATCTTAAAATAAAGCTTTAAGTTGTATAGTGATAATATTATGTATGTTGAAAATCAGAATATGCGGATGGGTTGAGAGATTCTATCCTTTATTCTTCAGTGAACCTGATAAGTGCTGCATGTTCTTAAGTCAGTCGCTGTTGGCGATTTTTTATTCTAGATTAGATTTTATATTAAATCTAAAAGGTGTCCAAGTAAACTGAATCAGGAAAAGTAGACAAATTTATATGATTAAAATATAAGACCAGTGTCATAGTTTACTATTAATTTTTAACTCTATATAAAAAAATCTTAGAAATTATTATTTTTTATACATAGTTAACTCTCCGCAGACTCGTGGTCCGTGCCTTTTTCATTTTTAAGTTTCTTTGTGATCTATTCTATATAATATTGAATTATATTAAGACTTACGACTACTTTTTACTCTTATTTTAAGGTGAGTTGCGCAACTCAATCAAAAGTAATTGTATATTTTAATATAGTAGGGTCATAATGCCACTAATGTATATTCATATCTTATTTACAGATAATACTACTTCAATATTAAAGGTTTACATAGAAAACAAAGACAATGACGGTGTAAATCTAAAGTATTGCATTGGTGCACTTTAAATTAATTCTATCTTCTTACTAAAATAAAACTAAATGTATTATTTTCATTACCTACCAACCTCGTGAAGATGATTAGTTCAATTATTTAATTCATTGACAGTTCCATTATTTTTGGGTGTTTCACAAGACCAGTGGTTCTTAACCTTTTAGTGACGAGGTACCATTTTACAAATACCTGTCTAGCCATCGACCACCAACTCTAGACCAATAAAAAGTATACCTACCTTATATGAATAAATTCAATTCAATTCCGCTGCTTCCAGGAACCACCAATGGTCCGTGAACCACATGTTAAGAACCACTGCACTAATCCATAGATTCCCAACGGGGGCGGTAGGATGTTCTGGAATTTAGTCAAAGTCAATGCGGATTGGTCGACTTCATATACTCGTACATAAGTTTCTTCGTAGGTGTATGCAGGTTGCCTTGTGATGTCTTCCTCAATGCTTACCTACTAGGTTAGGTACGACTATTTAGACATAGTAAACTAAAATACAAGATATTTTTATACAGATAATAATAGTTAGATTATACGGACAATAATAGTTAGATAGGCCTAGGAATTGCCTAGTTATCGACTTAATCAAAATAGAGATATTTACTTATTTTGTGGGAAACTTTCATATAAGTTACTTCTACCCATGACTTGGTCCACACATGATCCACGGAAGTGTATCCCGGCCTTATTTCCGACGGACTATAAAAAGGCGAAGGCTAAAGTATGGGATTTCTTCGTCGCTTGTTATACATGGCTACTTGGGGACTTAATACAGAATTGTATTATATATGTACTAGTTTAACATATTGTAGAAGTTTTAAAATGAGGCGTGCGCAAAGGGGTCATTCACAAATTCGGTGTCATAATTTTTTTTTTTAATTGTATCTCTGTTTTCGATTTTACATCTAATCTTAGGCGAATCCTCGTATATCCAACGACTTATTAATAACTTGGCTGAGTTAAAATTGCTTAATAACATTTAACATGTAATTTTGGACCTCACTTTTTCCTTACACTTTTATGGACACTGAGGCCCTTGACTTGAAGTGAACGTCACTGCAGTTAACATGTTTTTTTTTACATAATATTAAGGAAAAAATGGTGTCTCAATCGTAATAAATAGGTTCAAATCAAACAAAAATAATATGACCTAAAGAAGTTTTTATAATTTTTCACTTAATATAACGAGTTAAAAAAGTTATTGTTATATTATCAGTCTTTGGCGACATGACATCAATTATGTGAGAATAATAACAGAAATAAATCTCATAAATTAAGAAAAACTATTTTTTCCTCAATTATAAACTCTAATAAATAAATTAAACAAAAAGTAAGCCCGTAGGTAAAAAAATAAAAAAATGATACCATTTAAACATAAGCAATCGTAATATAATTGTTTTGTTGATATATTTGCTATCGATTTGATGAAATTGAAGCAAATTTTCTTTGGAAATCAATAACTCTGCAATATCATCCTCATTCATTGAACCACGAAAAAGGCAGTAATCTCATCTGCAATATTGAAGGGTCTTCTAAGCACAAGTCTTTCCTTCCAAGCAGATTCTCTGATAATGTACTTGGTCATTTATTCCTGACGTATTCGGCAGATTTTTTGTTTTTTTTTTAATAATAAAAGTAGAAGTAAAATTAAAATACGACTGTCCATATATTTATTTATTTATTTATATATTGCATTACAAGTGTGAGATGAAGTTACACATTGTACCTTGTTAAGGCGTTGCAATGAATAGAGAAGGGCAGACATTTAATTTTACTAGCTAGAAATTATTTAATTACATTATTATAAAGACGTGATATTGTAAAGTGCCTAATTACATGGAAAATACACAGATTGAATAAATTTTAATAAATTAAACAAGCGTCAATAAATAATATTAATATTAATGAATTAAACGAAATGTCAATAAATTAAATGGAATACCAAAGAATAAAATGAAATATTAATGTATTAAAATCAAACTAAATTGTATCAAATTAATTAAACTAGATTAAATCTAATTAAGTTGTTCATAAAATATATAAGTCAATCGAATTATTAGATTTATTTCGAAAAAGTGATACTACGAGTATTAAGCGCCTAATTAGGTAAATGGAAGTAAACAGATTGAGTAAAATTTTCATGAAGTAGAGTGAACGTCAGTAAATAAAAATTAATACCCAAATGAATAATCAAATGTCAATCAAATTAATAGGATGTCAGTTGATTAAATGGAATGTCATTAAAAAATGAAACGTTAATAAATTAAATGAAATGTCAATAAATTAAATAAATGAAATGTCATGCAGTTTTTAACTGATCTGGAAATATTCCCTCCGAAAAGGATTGATTTATTAGAATAGTTAGGGGAATTGAGAATTCTTCAGCGCATTTCTTAATGAGTGTAGAAGGTAGCTCATCTATACCAAAACTGTTTGTTTTGTTTTTTTTTGCTTGTATTTTTAATTTGATTATTCTTGTCCAATTATATTGAAAACAAAAAAAATATAGGCCTACGTAAAGTATGGTGGAAAACATGGACGTGGAGTCTCTGTGGCCCCGGCCAAACAAACGGCCAAACTTTGTCAGTTCGATACTCACGTGTTTTAAAGTCGGCAACAAAACTTCCTCTTCTAAACTCGTTTTGCGACTAACATGAAAGGTATTGAGAGGCTCAGTGCCAGGTAGAGCGGGGAAGTGATTAATATGAAAGATTTATAGATTATACCTTTATTTATACCTTTGAGACCCCATGTCCAAAGTTAGAGGTTAAAACAATACATACTATAAAGCAGTCGACGGTCTTTCACAATGTTCGTGGATGCCGTATGCATATGAGTCAACCTGGCTAGGTTTTTTTTTTATTGCAGAAAGTTGGCAAACAAGCAAACTGCCCACCTGATGGTAAGTCGTAACAGTTACCTATAATACATGTGGCTCTTGTGAGATTCGCAGCAAAACTGCAACCCCCACAAGAACCACAGTGTACGTTGCCAACTTGTGACACAAGATGTAAAGTCACAGTACCCAGTAATTTCACTGCCATATCTTACCCTTCAAACCGGAACACAGCAATGCAAGCACTGCTGCTTTGCGGCAGAAATAGGTAAGACGGAGGTACCTAAGCAGACGACCCTGGTACAGAGTCTTCCTCCAGTCAAGGTCTATCAGTATGCGGGCTTAAAACTAGTTACAGCTTGGCAAAAAAGAGTTTGGAGCGGTGACAGCTGGAATTAAAAAGAGATTTCCGTAGTAAAACTAGCTTCATAACTAAATAGAATGAGACTGACGTTACTTAATTTTCCAAATGTTATTTAAAAATTACTTAACTTTTTTTAAAAATTGTGTCTTTATTTTCGCACTTCTTATGCGAAACTGTACTAGTGGCGCCCTAATTTTTTCCAAACTATTTTTTGCTAAGCTGTATAGACATCATAAAATACTTGTCTACTTCAAATCAAGTGTCTCTTGGTACAAAAAGACCGGCCCCTTGATTATGCAACTCGAAATCTATAGCGATCTCTTTCAATTTTGGCAATCGCAGCTCATCCATTACTGCTTTATAAAAGAAAGTCGGCGCAGACTCTTCTGTTGACGGCGCACTGACTGCCTACTAAAGTGATTGTGTAAAATTTTTACTTAGACAGTAAACCTCCAGGGTTAAGTTGAAGTTTGCGGTTTGCTCGTGTTCGCATTGTTTAAATTCCTGCTTAAGTTGCTTTGGAGATCCCAACTAAATATGAGTTCTGAAGCCTGATGATACTCGATATCTCAATACAGATGATTGTGAACAGCGCTACGAGTACTTACAAGGACGTTGGTGAAACAAAAAGGTTAAACCGACCCTTTCCATGTTGATATTAAAATATCGCATTACCAATAAATCTCTGACTCGAATATTAAAAATAATTCTTCGGCAGGCATTGTAGAAAGAGGAAAGTATGTTGACTTATTTTATTTGTTCTTTGAAAAGCTTCTGTTTAATTTGTCTTGTGAGTCCCTACGTCTGGGCCTTATTTGGATACTCGTAGATTCCGAACAATGAATGGTTGGTTGAGGCGACGGATTGCCTTCAACAGTGACAGAGTTTGTGCGATTGGTGAAAAAAAAAACCAGTCAACTGCGAGTTGAACTCTCGCACCGAGTGTTCCGTGTAAACTTATCTAAGTATATAAGTTCCTTTGATCATATTTACAGTTTTCTGATTTTTTTCTTAACATGTCTATAAGTCCTTCTTGCCAAATTTCGTGGTTTTGATTCCCTTGTATTGTGAAATTGCGAAATTTGTGAAAATATGAAAATATGTCACGTAAACGGCCGTATCTTTTGATCGTGTTGACTTACGACCGGTTTCAATATCCCATCTATCCGTGGATTTGCTTACTGGAGATAGAATTTTGACGTACGAGTATGTATTTTGTATAGAGTTAATGTCAAATGCGTATCGCTAGTAACCAAGTCCACAGATGGATAGAATATTGAAACAGGCCGTTATAAGTATGTTTTTTGAACAGCTGGAAAGGACATAGATTCGAGTATCCTTACTAATGTTATAAGCGCGAAAGTTTGTGAGTATGTATACCTAGATATTTGTTACTCTTCCACGCAATAACTACTGAATGGAAAGTGTTGTCAACAGATCAAATGCTTGATTACTGTGAGAATAGCCCTTCTGACTCCCATATGAAACTAAAAAAAGTAATCGACGCTAGAACTAAACGACGTAAGTGACGTAATATTTTAAACCATCCAGAACAAATTCTATCGCATACATTTACAACGTCCCAAAACGTCTCGATATTTCTTTCCCAGATGATTAGGGAAGGAAGCTCGCATTAACTATCACTGCCATTGGAGACGACCCAAAGTCCTTACCACATGAATATGTAACCGCGCAGAATGGAAATTTATTACAACAGCAACACAAAAAATAAATCAGTGACATTGGCACAACATTCTACCAAAAATAACTAAATTTTTATATACATACCTGTGGCAATGATGTATAATAACACTATTTAAAGATAACACTACTTATGTAGTGCATAGGTGTTGATGTACAGGGCTGGTGGCCCCAAAATAACATCAGTATCTGTTATTTATTACAGAACACACATTAAGGAGAGTTATAAGTGATATATTTCTTTAAATTTGTGACTTTGCATTTTACTTAATTGATTCATAAATGTATCAATGAGAACAAAAATTTCACTCCACTTGGAATTTGAATCAGCGTCTTCATTATACCATGTTGACGCCATTATCAATTAAGCCACTGGCTCATCCAACCCTAACGAAACTTCAGCGGTATTGATATCTGTTTACTTTGTATAGCCGAAGGAAACTTTACTCACTGTTATAGTTAAAGTATCAACAGCCAATTTGGAAATCTTAACAGATTTCGTAAACAGAAAAATATTGAAAGTCACTAATATTAAATGTGTAATTTTGATTCATTCTTAACAATTTTTTTCGAATTTGTTTGTTTCTACTGTCAACCTGCAACTAATAATGTATGATACAAATTGTTGGTGAAGCATGAGATATCATTAATATCAATTGTGACTGATTGTACAAAATATTGAATTTGGAACAGTTCAACTTTGTGGGTACTTATCGTATAAGACGTAACGAAATTAGAACACAGCTTGCATTCTGTGCGCTTCCTTGTTCACATGACCCTAACATCAGTTGTGATAGTTCGTGTAATGGCGGCAATCTCTTGCAGGTGGGGCGCTAATTTCGTCAGGGATATTATTCGCTGCGATGACAAGTTGGCTCGTGCTAAGCGGGTTTTAGGGTTTATTGAGTACCTACGTTATTTGTCTAACGCCAAGACATGGTGGGTGATTTTGTAACCATCGGCAATCGGCCATTGTTTAGATTTAATAGTTCTGTTTAATTAAAACTGCTTTTTTATATTTTTAACATTCTGCATGTCGTCGTCTGAATGATCTTGGTATATTTGTTGAATAAATCAACCAATACTTATAGCTAATGAACATAATTCCGCTTTTCTTCATTAAGTCATCCAGTTTGAATATGATTGCCGATCAATCAGTGAGTCACAAAACCTCCGCCATGGTTTTGAAGTATGCCATCGAAATCGTAACATTACTATTAGTACCTACCTAGCTACTCCTAATTGAAACATTTGTGTTTAGACCTTTATGACACTGCGGTAGATGGGCCGAGAATATGCTGCGTAGTTTCCCGAACGCTGCCCAGCCGAGTTGAATTCGTCGATTTACCTCTTTCTGGAAGTTGGACTTACCGAGCTGGACTATTTGCCCCAGGTAAACATATTCGTCAACAACTTCCAGCGTAGAGCCTCCAACATTCACAGGAGTGGGTACTACACGGGAATTCGACATTATTTTAGTCTTGTCCATGTTCATTTTAAGACCCACTTGTTGGGAAACTCTACAGAGGTCTTCGAGCATTGTGCCTAGATCCTCCACGGTCTCAGCCATGACTACGATATCATCAGCAAAACGAAGGTGAATCATGTACTCGCCGTTTATATTGATGCCGAGTCCCCTCCAGTCCAAAAGCTTAAATACATCCTCCAACGCAGCTGTGAATAGTTTCGGCAATATAACGTCACCCTGTCTCACACCACGCTGAAGTCGTACTGGTTTCGAGTTTTGGTCCTGAAGGCGGACTGACATGGTGGCGTTTTCGTACAATGACTGCAACACTTGGATGTACCGATAGTCTATTTGGCACCTCTGGCGTGATCTAAGTACAGCTCAGGTCTCGACAGAATCAAAAGATTTCTCATAGTCTACAAACGCCAAGCATAGTGGCAGATTATACTCCTCGGTCTTCTGTATAACCTGCCGCAGCGTATGGATGTCGTTTATGATACTATAGCCTTTTCGGAATCCGGCTTGTTCGGGAGGCTGGAAGTCGTCGAACCTGCGTGCGAGATGATTCGTGATGACCCTCGAGAATAGCTTATAAACATGACTCAGGAGCGTGATGGGTCTATAGTTCTTCAACTGGGCCCTGTCGCCCTTTTTGAAGAAAAGTGCCACCACGCCCCTGTGCCATGCTTTAGGCGTTTTGCCCTCGAGTATGACGGAGTTGAATAGCCGCTGCAGCGCTTTCCGGACTGTCTTATTTCGTTGCTTAGTACGGCTGGGTTTGCAAAACTTTGCACCTACCGTAAGGACAGCTTCCACAACCCTGTCCACATCCGTGCAGTCCTCCAGGCAATCGAAGCAATTTTGCAATTCGAGTTGAAAGCGCTCGGGGTTTTGGATCTGGATGGCTTCGGGACGGAGCGCAAACTTCACCAGTCGATACCTTTTCGCTTTTATGTTAAGATTCAATGCGCCTCGTAACATTCGGTGATCGCTCCCAGTGTTAAACGAATTGATCACTGAGACGTCATTGAATATGCGGGTCTTAGTCGATATGATGAAGTCAATCTCATTTTTTGTCACGCCATCCGTACTTTTCCAGGTCCATTTTCGATGCAGACGTTTTTTGAGGAAAGAGTTCACCAAATAGAGTCCCTCTCTCTCCATGTAGTCGGTTAGCATTTGACGTCGGAAATTCCGGATTCCAGCTCCAAATTGCCCCACTTTCAACTCATTATCGCCCCGCTTGCCTAGCCTTGCGTTGAAGTCTCCCATGACAACGGTGTAGTGAGTCTTGGAAGCATGTATTGCCCGAGAAATATCCTCATACATAGCTTCCACTTCCTCGTCGGGGTGGGTCGAGGTCGGGGCGTAGACCTGTATGACCTTCAGCGAATACCTGATTCTGAGTATAAGGTACGCCACCCTATTCCACACACTTCCGATCTGTACCACGTTATTATTATTATTATTATTATTATTATTTTTTTTTTAGAAAAACGTCGCCCCACACTAGGATTTTCTCCTGTATCGTGGGTGCAGTTACAAACATAGAATATCACATGCACATACGCCCAGACCGGAACAAACTTCTGTAGGCCATACAAAACATCTGTCCCGTGCGGGAATCGAACCCGCGACCCGTTGCGCAGTAGGCGATCACTCGACCTCTGCGCTAACCGTGTTGTCCTCGCCCTCTCTTCGGACTTCAGATAGTCCCACAATACTCCAACGGATCCTGCTCAATTCCCTCTTTAGTTCCAGCAGCTTCTCCTCGGTCCGCAGTGTACGCGCATTGTATGTTGCTAGGGCCAAGGTCATTTGACCGGGGGGTTTCGCCGCCCGGGGATTCTTCGCACCCCAGGTCCCAGCGCCGGGACGACGAACGTCACTGCCGGCACGGCCTCCGGGACGGCCGGGCACTTGGGGCCTTTGGTTGGTTCGATTCATTTTAGGAGGGGTTTTTGGGCCTTGGAACTCTAGATACATAGATAAAACGTTTATTAGGCAAAACACACAAACACATTAACCAAACCAAAATACATTCGATATCAAAAAGAGTAAAACCAGTTATGGTCAAACCATAACTGGTTTTTGTTACACCGGTATTGTAAAAACTTATTGTATTTATTTATGATTAATAATAATAATAATAATAAAAACTCATCAATGCCTTCATATAACATATCCTCATAATATAACATATCCTCCTATAACATATCATAAACGTTCCACGTAAAACATATTTAGACCAGATTATCTATTCTGTGGTATCAGTAATAGGTATAGGTTACATCCGGAGATGGTCCTCTTATTGTCGGAACATTTTTATTATGGCATTGTAAAAAGGTGGTAACTAGCCAGTCGGACTCAGAAGTTCTACTGCCAACCAAATCAAGCAGAAAATCTTTTGCCTCCATAGGGAAACGAGCTGGACCTCCAGATTAGTGCCGAGTGGTCTCACCTACTAAACCACAGAGGCGGTCAAAACAATAGATCACCTCAAAACTGTAGTGCTTTTTCTTGCTAAATTGTAGAAATATAGGAAAATCTTAAAGTTAAAGAAAAAAAACAAACTTATTCCTTTAGTCCGATATAAAATGAAAAGCTTTATTCTTGTAGGTACATGGTTGTAATTCACTTATGCATAATGTTACTGAAGTTAACAAAATCCCTCAATGCAAAGCACTTAACTAAATGTTTAATTAATACAAGCCAAGGGCAGGATGGTTCAGGTTTGTTTGATCAATCTCGGCAGGTAAAAATCAGGTACAAATTGGGTACAAAACTACAAAATGAGGGGCAATAAAGTACACCAACAAATAGTTATAGGTTTCCTTTTTTTTTTTTAAAGAAATTAGTAGCCTTCCCCGGAGCGGTTGTTAGTGGATCGTACCTTCTATGCTTTGACCGCCAATGATCAAAACAATAGGTCAATCAATAGATCTAATTATGCTTTGTTAAGCCAAAGTTAACATTATTCATTATAAATATCTTTATTTAACATAGTTAATTATGCTTTGTTAAGCCAAAGTTAATCAACATAGTTTGAATATGACTTTGTTTACTGGCATATTGACTGGGTTTCACTAAGCCCTCGCTAAGTGAGTATCCTATAATGTCAGTAGGTGTTCAATATTAGTAGTTATCTTCTAATGTCATTATTGATTGTGGCCTTTATATTTCCTCATCCTGATTAGTTGATGACGCAATCTACTTATGAATTTGCAATTCCAATTTGGCTCCCTTTGCTTTTAAATAGTTAATGTGTGGCTAATCATGTGGATATAGCAATCAGTAAAATTATTTGCTATTTTATTGTTTATTGGTAGTGTTAGTAAGCCAAAATAAATAAAAAACTAATTTTTCTTTCATTTATCGCGCGTTGCTTCATAAGCCTCGCCGCAAGTCATGATGTTACAAAAATAAAAACTATTTTATGATTGTGCTGCATCCAGTGTACGCCCGGGGGTATATTATGATGACATCTTAATTCCTGACGCTCCTACGGTGAAGGAAAACATCGTGAGGACACCTGCATACACCTGCTCAGGAAAAAAATTCTTCTGTGTCACAGGTGTGACAGGATGGTGTGACAGAGAGTAACCCCCCAGTAATTCAAAGGTGTATGTAAAGTCAATCAATCCGCACTGGGCCAACGTGGTTTGACTAAGGCCTAATGCCCTACCATAACTGGTTAGGGTAGGCTCGTGCACCTCGGTGGGTACGAATATGAGCTGTGATGATGATGATGATGATGAATTCCAGACAGTTTTCTGAATTGCTAATAGTGCCTTTGTTTTACTCATTATTCAAAGAGAAGGAAATGGCATTATAACAATTAGAAAACAGCCTGCCTGGAATTGAGACGTCATAATACACCCCCTAGTGAGTTTCAAACTCGATGTTCACTGTAGAGCGCAGCGGGAACACTCGCTATTTCGTACACTACGCAGATATAGGGCGTTTTCACACTCCAAACCTTTACGTACTTGGGGAAAGCCCTGCAGAACCATGCATATGTGAACAAACCAAGTGAAATGCACAATACAAACGGCGTTGAGTAATGCAACCATTAGATCTCCCCTAGAAGCCGAACCCTTACGTAACGTTAATATATTTGAACTGGAGCCGCCGAGCCGATCTCGTAAGCAATCACTTTCGCCGCTCGCACCATCCCCATTAATTTGCCGACTCTTCTTAATGTACTCGCAACATGATACTGTCCTAGGAATACTGAAGGCCTTTTTCATAATGTACACATTAAAACAGGCCAGTACACCATATTTGGATCACTCGTCTCGGAGCGCTCGATTCTACTGATTTTCGTTCGACATCAGAAATACGGGGCTATCCACTACACTCGCGAGCAAAAGTTTGGAATCAGTAACTTGAAATTGGTTGCGCGTTATCTTGAGTAGTTAATACTTTTTTAATAATCGTAAAAATGACATCATTTTAAAGGTACAACTCTTTACTTTTAAACTGATACCGAATTCATTAAAAACAAGCCAGTATTTATGGAGCCATTCCGCATTAAGTGAAGGTGTATCGAAAAAGACGTGTTTCAATTGTTTGATACGTCACGAGTTGCGACCTATTGACCTCCTATAAAAGCACCTGTTATCGGATTTTCTTTATCAGTCGACTTTCACACGTTGACCGGTACACATCTCCGCCACTTTTGACCCTTTACCTTGTACGACAATGGAGACAACACCTACAGAAGCAGCACTAATCGTAGCCCTATTGCAAGAAGGGCTCAGCCAGCGGGTTGTCGCTCGTCGGCTCCACATAAGCCAATCCTGTGTTTCGAAAGTTTATAAGCGCCAAGACCAAGATCTGGACGGTGCCGGTGCACATCGGAGGGGGATGACCGTTTTATCGTGTCAACCTCTCTCTGAAATCGGCATTTGACTGGTGTCGACGCCCAACAGGAGCTCCGAGATGTTCGTGGGTTAGCAGCCAGCGAGTGGACAGTTCGTCGACGACTCAAGCAAGCGAATCTGACTCCAAAAAGGCCTGCCACAGGCCCGAAACTCACGGCAGCTCACCAACAAGCACGCCTTCAGTTTGCTCGCACCCATCTTGATTGGGAGGTTGAGCAATGGAGGCAAGTCTTGTTCTCCGACGAAAGCAGGATGTGTTTGCACGGTAGCGACAGAAGAGGACGGGTCTACAGGCGGCCTGGGGAGCGATATGCACAGTGCTGTGTCGCTGAAACAGTGGCTTATGGGGGCGGCTCTTATATGATATGGGCCGGCATTTCCTTCGATGGTAAAACCGAGCTTGTTTTCGTGCCTGGCGGGGACGAGGAGGCGGTCTAACTTTGGACCGGTACATTTCCGATATTCTCCTGGAACATGTCGTTCCCTATGCGGGATACATCGGTGATGACTTCCTCCTTATGCACAATAACGCTCGTTGTCACACTGCCCGTGTAACAACGGAATACCTTGAAGAAGTCGGTATTGCCACATTGGACTGGCCAGCGCTCAGCCCTGACTTGAATCCCATTGAGCACGTGTGGGATGAACTGAAGAGGAAGGTTCGTTCCAGAACTCCTGCTCCTTCATGTCTGAATGAGCTGAAATCAGCGTTGATTGAGGAGTGGGAAGGTATTCCACAAGAATCAATTCAGAAGCTGATCAGGTCTATGAAGAATCGTCTTGGAGCAGTTATTAGGGCGAGGGGAGGGAACATAAAATATGGACACTTATTTTTAAAGATAAATAAATTTTTATATAATAATTTTTGTTGTTTTATTCATTCATTATTTTTCCCTATTTCCTTGTTTTCCTACCTCCTTCACTTAATCCGGGATAACTCCACAATTACGGACTCGATATGAATTAATTTTATATCGATTTAAAGTGGACAGTTGCACCTTTAACATGATGTCATTTTTATGATTATTAAAAATTTATTTAGTATGCAAGATCACGCGGAACCAATTTCAAGTAACTGATTCCAAACTTTTGCTCGCGAGTGTAGAATCCTCTAGCTCAGTCCTCCAGGGGACTATGCAGCACTTACTATTCCACCCAATGTTGTACGTTGCCAACTTGTGACATGTCAAGATACAGCATCAGGTAACTGTACAGCCTATCTTACCCTTCAAACAGAAAAAGGTATCGGAGAGAGACTCTGTACCTGGGTCGCATGCTTGGGTACCTCTATCTTACCTATTTCTGCCGCACAGCAGCAGTGCTTGCATTGCTGTGTTCCAGGTTGAAGGGTTAGATATGGCAGTGAAATTACTGGGCACCGTGACTTTACATCGTATATCACCAGTTGGCAACGAACACTGTGGTTCTTGTGGGGTTTGCAGATTTGCTGCGAATCTCACAAGAGCTACATGTACTATGGGTGACTGTTACCACTTACCATCAGGTGGGCAGTTTGCTCGTTTGCCAACTTAGTTGTATAAAAAAGGTAGGTTAGAGGTACCAATGCAGACGACTCTACAATTGAGTCTCTTTTGAAAGGCTTTGTTGACTGACTGATTGAGGTATCAACGTACAGCCCAAATTCCTGAAGTTAGAAGCATAAAATTGGACTACAACTAAGGAAGAATTTTTCAAAACTCCCACAGGAGATGAGGAAACTACAGTGTTGAGCTTTGTTAGTACGAAACTTAGTTCGCAGGCAAAGCCACAGATTTTATAAAACTATTAGGAGTTTCCTTGTCTGATGTGAATCGATTATTACTGGGTACCCACATCAAAGCTCAGTGTAACTTAATTTTATTTCTGTTTTATTTGATTTAATTTAGTTTGATTTCAATGTAAGTAATTCAGCTCAACTTTTGACTTTAACATAAACTAACATTTTCATACTATTTTTAATCGTGATAATTTCCCAGAGAATGCTGTACATGCCTGTTATATATAGGTTTACACTTCGGTATTGTGTCCAATTTTATATGTACCTATGTAATGTTTAATGTGTATACTTTTAGAGTGTCTAGATAAATAAAAATCATTGTATGGTTTTATGAAACCACGATGCAAGTGAAACATTTTTCGGATCGTAGAACTGAAAATTTTCGTATAATTATTGGATTTAAGGGTATTTAAATCGCGTTTTTAATCTTAATCTTTCTTTTATGAAAAGATTAAAATTAAAATTCAATTATTAAAAACAAAGGTAATTAAAAAAAAAACAAATTAATAAAATAAACAAAAAAGCAATCATTACAACAAAATAAAAACAAATTTATGAAAAAATAAATAACAGTGCTCTACACCAGGGTCAAACCACTACCACATTGATTTAAATTCAAAGACCTAACGCATTAGACCAATCCAGACTTATATGAAATAATAATAAATAAATAATGAAATTAAAGATCTTATGTTTCTGTGTAATGCGACATGCGATAGATGGAGGAAAAAATTTAAGGCGATGTAAAAAAGTTTCACTTTAATAAATAACAAAGCTCTAACGTAAATCTCTGTAATCCGTAAGCTACTCGTGGCATGGACATACTCTTTGCACCCAAAAAAGGTACTACTTAGTCACAATAGATATATTAACCGTTAATAATTAATTGTTCTTAGTTTGCAAATTTAATAGTAATAATGTCTGAAGCGCTCTTCACAATTGGATCAATACTGGCTAATTTAAAATGACCCAGCCCACCGCTGTTACCCAAAGGTTTCGGAATTGGTCCAGACATCTGCTATTATGAAATTCCAACGGGTCGCGATTATTGAAACAAAGTAAGTATACATTGTTTATGTAGAATGTTCAATGTACTAGTAGATATTTGTTTATTATTGTTGTGGCCTATGTGAACGATTTTAATTGATTACACTTCAATAAAAGATATACCTATGTAGATTTTGAATAGCTATGGAAAGGAATCAGAAGCTCTATAATCAAATTTTATGTAAGTCTATTTAATTGTCCATTTGTTTTTATTTTTAAAAGTAAAAGCAATAATTTTAAATGCTAAATGAATCATATGTGCTCCCTTAAATTTCATATTAATCACTATACTTTTCCATTTAAAGTTTACTTGGAAACAAATAAATCCGTCGGCAGAAATTCGTTTAAATAATTCACAAAGGAAATCATTAAAATCAAGACACTGTATTATTTACTGCCTCCTTTTATCATGAAAGATTTAATGCCAGCTCGGCTCTATTCGTATATTTATTTCTAAGATTTCCTCCGCGTTAATGTTTATTCATAATTACATAAACATGACTCCCTCAAGAAGTGTTCGCTGGAAACTAAACGTAATTTATGTGGGCGTAAATTTATTTTTCGTCGTGTCGAAAACAAAGCCTGTAATCTAATTCCGGGGAATATATTAATGCTTTATAAGGCCTTAATGGCGCGCTTAAAGTAATTCGCCACTTTACTTCATAGGGTCCAAAAGTCCCGTGGGTCATGTTAGGGGATAAGCGACTGTCGAAAATAACTTAATCCTCTTATAGTGGACAGTTTGATTAATAATACCTCGCGACGACTGTCGTTTGTTCATGCAGAGATGGCTCTATGGACAGTTGAACATTTCTGGGTTAACAACTAGAAGTAAGATAGCCAGTTCTTCTGAGGAATCCAGATGATGCTCGCTTCTATATTTGAACTTATTAACACTTTTTATCAACAGATGAAGTCGAAAGCTTCAGTTTTGTGCGTAAATAAATATTTCACTGTTTAATTCATAAACATTTAATTCATAAAATCTGGATACGGCAGATTTTGAAATAACAGACAAGAAAGAAGAAGATCAAGTCCACAAATTAGGACTTACTTAAGTGTCAATTTAGACCATTTTTAGGAATATTCAAACAAAGCTGTCAAATAGAAGAATTGCATTCTATTCACAATTCAAATTGCCAACATGTTGGCCATTATGGTCTTTACATTATGATTCTGTCGATGCGGTCTTTTCAGTGGGTTCTCTTGAACTGAATCCGATCGATCGGCACTGAGAGTGTGATTTTTCGTACGCTTATTTTTGGACATTGGCTCCAAATTGACCCCGTATTGAGCGAATTTTGAGTAAACCAAACTCAGTATTATTAAATTTTCTCAAAAACCGGATCCAATTTGGCGCTAGTGTTGTTACTCAAGCGTATGTAAAACCACAATCCCAATGACGATCCGTCGGAAATGGTTCAAGATACAGGTCTGTAGATGAAACTTGCTTCCGTCTTCGGCCGTATAGTCCCCTACTATCATCAAGTGAGATAAAGCTATCCTATCTGTGTAAATAAAAAATAAACTATTGTTATCGAAACTACAAAATTAAGCCGTTTACGATACTTCACGCCATTTCGCAGCGGCGTTGTTGGGTCGGGCGGGGCCGATGTAAACAAGCCTGGATCGCGGTTAAGCGGCCCACGGACAAGCCAGCCGGAAGAAACTAGAGCTAGGAACTTTTGGATATGGCAGGGGTCGAAACTGGTCAGTAAAATCAGTAAAAGTCAGTTTTTTTGAGCATGGTCAGTAAATGTCAGTTTTTTGAGAAAATGGTCAGTTTTTCAGTTTTTTGAGATCAACACACATATTGCTCCATAATTTTTTGGAACCTTATTAATATTTTACTGATACAATTTTGTCTGTCTGTGTGTGCCTGTGTCGTTCCTATATCCGCCTACCTTCTTCAATCTAGATTATGCTTAAGTAATATCTCATAATATATTGTATAAACAAAAACCAAATTTTAGTCATTTCTCATTTTCTTAGCCGGGCCCAGTGATGGTTTGAGGGCAACAAATAACTGATGCTCTATTATGATGTCTTGTGGCAACTTAATATTGTAGCATCATTATTTCGAGGAAAAATATTCAAATCCTACTATTTTTTCTCGAAATAAACACATATTAATAATAAAAAAACTGTTAATTATTTGTAAACTTTTTAACAATAAAAAGGTGGTGATGGTTGGCTATGGGGATGGTGGAGGCCAATAATTGTAAAAGTATTTTTTCTATTCCACATGAATCTTTTATTTTAAGAGGATTGTGAAGCTGTAAATTTTCATACAAAAAGCGATAACGCTTTTCTCCCTCTTTAAATAGTCCAATTTTCATAATTTTTGGAAATGTTGTAGATATAATGAAGATATGGGTTTGTACGTTTCGATTTTGAAAATATGTTGCTCAGAATATAAATTATTAGCATCTAAATATCCATATTTTAGACTTAAAAACTACCTTGAGCATTTTTATCTTTTTTGACTAAATTATACTGAATTACAAAAAAAGCAATACGTACAAACATAGATACTGAATCTAATGAGATCAAAAGTGTCTAATTTCGGAAAACAGTTATCGCCCTAAACAATATTTCAATAAGAAATGTAGGAACTTGCCTCGGACTTTCAACTCTAAGCGGTGTGCAACAAACTGCATTTTTGCAAGTGCATACTCGAGCCATGAATTGGCTCTTCACAGTCCTCTTAAGTTAGTTCAGATGGTCAGTAAAAGTCAGTTTTTTTAGATTTCTGGTCAGTAAAATCAGTATTTTTGAACACTGAACCTGTTTCGACCCCTGATATGGCGTAAATGCATTTCTTTGTTTTCAGATCTTCCTAAGTACACTGTATAAATCTGTGCTACATTTTAAGGTTTAGTAAAAAAATTATTAAATCATCTTAATTAGTCATAGAAATAGAATTTAGCATGATAATCTTCCAGGATGGGGGAATTCTTTGATACATTTTTAATAAGAGTATAACTATTTTTTATATAATAAGTTTAAAGACATTTCATAACAGAATATTAATTATAATATTAAAGCCGAATTATGTGGCTAAATAAGAGTTTATCAAACTCAGCAAGAAGGAAATATAAAATAATAGTAGGTGTATATTGGGCATTCTAAAACAGTTTTCATCAAAACACCGCAAACGAACGCAGTGAGATTTGAGCTACGCTTCGCTGCGCTCTAGCTCCGCAAATCTCACTGCGTTCGTTTACGGTGATTTGATGAAAACAGTTTAAGATTGCCCAATATACATTATATAGGGTTAAATGGAAAAGAAGATTTTTTATTTCATTTCATTTCATAATGTTTCTATTGTGTTGTGTTGTTTGACTGTAAACAGTATACTTTTGATTGATTGCGATTTACTAGACACATTTTCAAGGTTTTCTATCTCAGAATATTAAGGCATTCAACTAGGTAGCAGTGCAATAACAACAGAAATTAAACAGGTTGAGGTTTCGTAGCTTCAGGACTCAACTCTCGGATAAGTATCTGTACCGTTCTACACTCTGCCTGCCATACAGTTTCAAAGCATTCCCACGAAATTCATTTATCAGCAATAAATTTATTGCACATTATTCATATATCCAGTTACGAGTGCTTACTCAAATAATAAGGCTTCTTTCACACGTTAATACTTTTATTTGTTTATTAAATTACTTCAATTAAATATATTCTTTATTATAAAACAAAGTATAAAATTAATAATTTTTACAAAATATTTAAAAGGGCGGGCTAATCCCTGAAAGATGTGTTCCAGTCATCACACGAATAAAAAATAGAAAATAAATATTCCAATAATTTAAAAAATGAAAATATAAAAAATATTAAGAACATTTTAACTACCTACCTTGGGTCAACATGGCTGACTAAGGTCTTAACATCCTAATTAAATAGGGTAGTGCGGTGGGAACGTGTATGAGATGCTGCCGATGAATACCACCTATGTATTATTACAATAATTTTCTTAAACTTCTGTGGTTCTGTCGTCATGTCGTATCAATATCGTTATGCTATAGATACATTCGGTTCGCCTAATAGAACGATATACCTATTGATTATCTGTTTTAAATAGTAGTATCGAAAAATGAAAATTAGAAATCGCATCCGTTATGTATTATAAAGAAGACTTTTTAATTTGGAGATAATATTCGTTAGTAATTGTAAATATGTATGTACATGTATAATTTAAATAAATATAATAAACCCGAAATGAAAAAAAAATTGGAGCATGCAGCCTTACACGAGATTTCTGCATCAGCAGAATTAAACGGTAAACAATTATTTTGCTGTATATGCACAGTATTGTATTGCAAGTTTGTGGAAATAAACGGCAAACAATTAATTTGCTGAATATTTCCGCGTCGTATTGCACATTGGTAGAATTATGGGTAAATATCAAATTTTGCTAAATATTATGAAAGTCAGAGGTGCAAAACGTTATTAGGTTTTATATTTTGAGTATGGGACCGACTTTTTGAAAGTAAACTACCAAACTATAATCTTCTCTTAGATGTTGTGATGCTGAATAACGATCTACTACTACCTCGAAAATAAAAATCCAATACACGTAATTGCATCAGTTCGTCGTTTTGTTTCTTTCTTGCTACGTAAGTACTTTTTTTTTTATATAGCTGACGAAGTTCAGCCGATGATCGGACCATTTTTGGATCATACGCAACTGCGGATCAAAAATTTTGTTGCAGACCTGAGAACTGCTCCACTCACACGTCCGCGGGACTATGGTCCCCAAGCGCAAATTATGTAAACCGTCCCGGGTACCATAGTACCCAAAGCGCTTCGCGTCTCCTTTGCCTAAAACGCGCGGTGTGATAAAAAAATCACGAAAAAAAAAATATTTTCTCTAAATAAAGTGTCAGTTCTTTAGTGTTTGAAAAACGAACACTGACCATGGAAGTGGAAGTGAATGCATTAGGCATCTCGATAACGTATAGACATCATATCCGTGAATGCATATTTGTTTTCTTATAAATATTTTGTGTGGATATGATTTGGACGGAAATTAATAATTTTGTGATAATATATATAATATTTTATAATATTACTTACTTATTTAACAATATAAAAATTAATGAGCATTCTTTTTTAGATTAGTCATGTTAAATAAAAATGATTATAAAGATAAGGTATAGGTTGAGAACCTCAGTAAAATTATTACTTGCATTGCACTTTTCTTATATAAAATCCGGAAAAACTGTAGTCACAGTACACTCCAGTGCTATCTCTGACCACTAACAGTGCTTCAGTACCTCCTCATCAAAAAATCTCAAGACCAAGACTGCTGAAAAATGTTCGTAAGTTTTTATACTTTATTGCTATACTTTATTGGCCTTACAAATAAAAACTTATACCGAGGATAATCCTCGGAATAATTTATTCTGTGTTTTGTCTTGTTTTAGCACATGTCAGATGTAATATGTCAAAATAAGACAAAACACGGAATAACTATTCCGAGGTTATTCCGAGGTATAAGTTTTTTATTTGTAAGGCCGTTAATCTATTCTTTAAATGTCTATAAGTGGTTGATCATCTTCATGCTTCAACAAATTGAGCCGTTGGACCAGGCTGTATATGACGTGACCTCTCCAAGTGCTGTCTTCACGAGGGACCATCAAGCCCAGCAGTGGCATGCTGATTGACTGATGATGATGATATTTTTTTTTTATCTTATGAATTGAAGATGTGAATCTTCAACTCGTTTTCTTGTAACCACTCTTAATACTAATATGACATTTACTATTTTCAGGTCGGATAGCAAGCAAAACAAAAGGTCAGCCAAGAAGAGCTGTGAATCTGACCTTTTCTTTGATACCGACGACGAAGACATCAGGTACTTTTATTGCTATATTTACATATATCTAAATTTCAAGTGTTTAATGTGTACAATAATCGTGTATCCTTTTTCTATCTCCCTAGTCCAAAGAAGAGAAGCAAGGCGATAAAGTGCCTATCGAAGGCGAAGAGTGCAGAAGTGAAGAATACATCGTCGTCCAATACTTCTGAGTGGTTGTTCGACTCAGAGTCGGACAGCGAGGTTTCGCGGCCGCCAAACCTGCCAAACAAGACCACCAGTATCCTGACACGCCGAGTACCTGGTGGTGTAACGCGTCGGACTGCACAGCTCGACGGCGACTTGCTAGTGGAGCTACGCCTCTACAACCAGAAGGAGGTATCTAATCTCAGCGGCCTTGACCGGTGCGAGCGCGCTATCGTTTGGGTACGCTTGCAAGGCGAAGCAGAATCTCCAGAATTTTACGCATTAAAAAAATTTGTAAAATTAGCTAAGGCAAAGTTTACCACAGAGGGGATATTTTATAAAGATAAAGTTAAAAAATAGGTTCTCTTTTGTTTCTCTCTGCGTAAATTATGTTTTAGCTGGTTTACTTATTGTTTATCGTTAGCAAACTCAAAGATTAGGTACTTACATACTTAAGCCTTTATTACTTTAACTTTGAGAATTTGTACTGTCCAAATAATAATGTCGAGGTCTACTTTCTGTTCAGTTTGTGACGTATCCGTAAATAACAAAGTTTTCTCTGCACATTTGAAAAGTATTTTACATAAGAACAACAGTTCGGTCGTTGATAGTGAGGGGGTTGTAAAAGTTCATAGCGCTTTTCGTAATCGTATAGCATCGTACCGTGTTCGATATGAAGATGAAGGTCATGATAGTGCGCGTGTTCGCCCGCCCGCCGAGTTTTTATGGCACTTGCGCTCCCGCGTACGCCTATTGCTCATAGCGAAAATTCAAGCTCACACTAATGTTAAAGCTAATTTTGAACTTTTCTGTAAATTCTTTCTGCTTAGTAAGTATGATTCGATTTCAATCAAGTCATTTGCAACGGAAAACTTCATCTTGCATCAAAACTTCAATTTTGAAGATATGTTTTCAAAAATTATTCACTTAATTTGTAAAAAAATTGAAGAATTTGAAGAAAGAGATAGTGGGTGGGCCTATTTACAAAGCCTATATCTAGAAGTAAATATAAACAAATATAACCCGTTAAGAGGCTCCAGTTTTATAGAATTACCAAAGTCCATAAAATGTAAACGAGCATGTATCAACATTCAAAATTCTGATAATTATTGTTTTTTATGGTGTGTCATGGCAGCACTATTTCCTATAAACAGAAACGCACATCGAACGTCAGCTTACCCACACTTTAAAAATGTACTCAATATCAAAAATATGATTTTTCCAGTTGGGTTTGCGGACATCAAAGTTTTTGAAAAGAATAATCCTCGCATAAGTATTAATATTTACGGCATTCAAAAGAATGGTAACATTGTTGGACCTTTATACAAAAGCGAGATTCGCAAAGATCATCACATTAATATGCTTTTCCTGGAAAACAGAAAACGCACCCATTACTGTCTTATTAAAGATTTATCTAAATTACTTCGTCTTCAATTAACTAAACATCATTCTAAAATATATTTATGCGAGGATTGTATGATATTCTTTGATAGTAATGATAAACTGAAAGCTCATGTTTGTGGTGGTGTATCGACAATATTACCCGGTGATGGAACACGAATTCAATTTAATCATTACGAGCGAATGCATGACATGCCCTTCGTCTTATACGCAGATTTTGAATCATTATTAAAACCAACTGAACTCGATTCTGGATCAGGCTGTACAAAGATATTGCAAAAACACGTACCATCAGCATTTGCTTATTACGTTGTGTGTTCTTATGATAAGTCGCGTAATAAATATGTATCTTATCGAGGTCCAGCCTGTGTAGAAAAGTTTTTAGAAAGTCTATTATTGGATATAACCGATATTTATAACGTTTTGCAGTCGCCAGTGGCTATTTGTTTAACAAATGAAGACAAAGCGAACTTTGCTCGGGCTACAAATTGTTTTCTTTGTGATAAAATATTGTTTGACGATAAAGTTAAAGATCATTGCCATCTTACAGGACGGTATCGTGGTGCAGCTCATTCTTATTGCAATATTAGATATCGTTTGCCTAAGTTTGTTCCTATATTTTTTCATAATTTAGCGGGTTATGACAGTCATCTTTTTATACGACAGTTGGGAAAACTATCAGGAAAAATACAAGTAATAGCAAAAAATAAGGAAAACTACATATCTTTTACAAAATTTTTTCAAATTAATGATAAAGATATCATACCTGTTCGATTTGTTGATTCTTTTAAATTTTTAGGCACAAGTCTAGAGAAACTTGTCGCAAACTTAAAAAATGACGACTTTAAACATCTGCGGCGTTATTTTCCTTCTCGTGAGCATTTTGCTTTAATAAAACGAAAAGGGGTGTATCCATATGAATACATGACTACTTGGAGTTCATACGAAGAAAAAGTACTTCCGCCTCAGGAGTTCTTTTTCAGCAAATTACGCAATAGTAATATATCTAAAGTAGATTATGATCATGCAAAAAAAGTCTGGCAAACGTTTGAATTATCGAATCTCGGTGAATACACAGACTTGTATCTTAAGTCAGATGTTCTTTTATTAGCTGACGTTTTTGAAAGTTTTCGCCAGACATGTAAGATGAATTATAAATTAGATCCAGCCTTTTATGTTACAGCACCGAGTCTCAGTTTTGATGCCATGCTATTAAAAACAGATGTTAAATTAGAATTAATACACGACCTGGAAATAATAAGAATGATTCAAAAAGGTATTCGCGGTGGAATATGTTTATGTTCGACAAGGTATTCAAAAGCCAATAACAAGTATTTAAAAACTTACGATCCAAGAAAAAGTAATAACTTTCTAATTTATATCGATTGTAATAATCTCTATGGATATGCAATGTGTGCTTATTTGCCTCATTCCAATTTTAAGTTATTGAATGACTTGGAAATCGCTGGAATAGATTTTATAAATGTGCCAACTAACGGAGACACTGGTTATATACTAGAAGTAGATTTAGAATACCCCGAACATTTGCATAATGATCATAACGATTTTCCATTCTGTGCTCAAAAATTTACTCCGCCAGGTTCTAAAACTTCAAAATTGATTCCAAATTTATACGATAAATATTTCTATGTCATACATTTTGCTCATCTGCAAACATGTATAAAACATGGTTTGTTGTTAAAAAAAATACATAGAGTTATTCAATTTAACCAGAGTCCTTATTTAAAGCAGTATATTGACATGAATACTGAATTACGAAAAAAAGCTAAATCTACATTTGAACAAGATTTCTTCAAACTTCTTAACAACAGTATATTTGGCAAGACGTTAGAAGACACAGAAAAGAGGGTTAATGTGAAATTAGTCAATAAGTGGAATGATGATAGTAACAAAACAAAGAAAAGTTTCTGTGCAGAGCAAATGATAGCTCGACCAAATTTTCACAGTGTTACAATTTTCACTGAAAACTTGGTAGCCATTCAAATGAAGCCTGAAACAATCACTTTGGATAAACCTATATACATTGGTTTTTCCGTTTTGGAAATATCTAAGAGTCACATGTTTGATTTTCATTATTCTATTATGAAGCCTTTTTATAAGGAAAAGTTAAAACTTTGTTATACGGATACTGATAGTTTTTTGTATTCAATAGAAAGTAAAGATTTTTATGCTGATTTAAAATCAAATTTTCTTCCCTATTTCGACACTAGTAATTATTCTGTAAATAACGTATACGACATTCCTAGTTGGAACAAAAAGGTGCCAGGTCTCTTTAAAGATGAGCTAGGAGGAAGTTTGATTTCGAAGTTTGTAGGATTAAGGTCCAAGTTATACTGTATTAAGGCGCTACATCGAAAATGAATCAAACAATGGGAGGCGTGGTCTATACGTGAACGCGGGGCGCCCCCCGTGCTCAAGCAGCTAGTCTTTATATCTATGTCAACAAAGTCGTGAATGCGTTGCGCCCGCATGCAATCAGATCGTTTAGAAATTATCGACGTAAGCGACAAAATACAAATTGTTTTATTAAAAAATAACTATAATGATTAGAAAAAAATGCTTCTGTACGATTCTAGATACTGATGATGGCTACCTATTTAAGGAACTTTTTAATGAATACCTAACACCGTTTACTAGTAATCCTGAATATTCATATTTTTAAGAGGTAATTTCAAAAATAAAAAGTATCGAGGCAAAATCTTTAAATCGCGTTTTCGGTTCTGTACGTGACTAGCTAAAGATATGAAGAAACACATATTTGACTTTCAGATCTGTAAGATCTCTCAGTTACCTATGACATTACATTAAAAATAACCAATATTTTCGATATAGCGCCTTAAAACGGCAGAAGATGAATTAAAAAAAGCAAAAGGCATACAGAAGCAAGTATTAAAAGATGTACAATATAAAGATTATTACAAGGTATTAAATGAAAATACATTTTTGAAGAAAAAAAATATCATATTTAAATCTCTTAAGCACGAAATATTTACTCAAGAACAAAACAAAATAGCTTTGTCGGGTAATGACGATAAACGTATCATATTAAAAAACAAAATTTCTACTTTATCATGGGGTCACTGGGATAGTTTAGTTTAATATCATTAGTTTTTCTTTAGAAGCACCGTATTGTATAGTTTATTATTATTTTAATGGTAATCATGAATCAAATTGTAAGTTGAGAAATATGTTACCCCATCATCTATTTATTTATTATATGGCTTAAGTAATGAATAAGATAGAATAAAAACATACATGAAATTGTATAGTATGTACCGACACGGCACTTTATATTGTAAAGTTATTTAATTTTAATATTGTTATCCATCAGTTATTTGTTTAATAGTATTATACATTGTTTTTAATGGTAAATAGGTAAATTAATTACCTAGTTTTAATCAAATACTTAATGTTGTATTGTAACGATGAAAATATATAACGTTATAAACCAGCTACCATGTTTTTTTTTATTTCATAATCCATAAAATATAAAACTATTAATAAAATAGCACACGCAATGAACAATTCGAAACTGGTTGGGACATGTTATTGCTGATTTAGGTATTCCAACTTATAGTTCATTAGTAATTTGTCCAATTGCGATTCCGTGCGAATGCTTTGTTGTTATGTCAGCATTATATTTACACTATAAATAGCTATTAAAGTTGAATGTTTTTAAAATTTGTTTCACACATAATTAATCAAGTGACAACTACGGTCACCCAAATACATCATGGTAAGTCGTATAAATTATTTTTCTTCAAACTCTTTTCTTGTGTAGTGGTTAGATCACTAGTTAATGTTTATTTGTATATTTGAATTAGTTGGAAGATAATGTTGTTGTTAAAAACTTATGGTTGTGATGCTGTTATTGTGATTCTCATATTCTATCGGTTCCGTATAAGATAGTCAGCCTCCTTGTGGATCCTAGATACATATACTCTTCTACCTCCGCCACTATATCAATCATTTCTTCGATGTGAAATTATTTTTGTTGCATAATAAATTTAATTTCAGAATAGCCAAGAAATCTCGCAGTCGCTACTCATAAGCAAGGAGGCAACAGAAGATTATCCTCCTTGCTTTGAGCAAAATGCGCAAGATATGTTGGAGGGCTTCTCTGAAGAATTTCCACATTGGAATGCTAAAGATTCACCGCTGCATGCCAAGGTGGTTAAAAGTCTTTTTAATAAAAAGAAGCCCATGAAGAGGAGAAGCAAGTTACTGCAGAATACGAAGGGGAACGAACCTTCTTATTTAATTAAAACAATGCCTACTAAAGGGCGGCGATTAATTAAATTAGAAATATTAGATCTGGAATCAACCAGCAATGATCCATTAATAAAAACACAATATGTGGTAACCGAGCATATTGATCCAATAATGGATCAAGCAGAAAATATTATAACTAATATCTCTAAGAAAATATGTGGTTACAGTTATAGTTTTTAAATAACTATTGCTGACCTATAACATTTGTAGATGTATATTAAAATTCTCTAATGTGCTAGATGCGTACCTACTATCTTTAGTTACGTGTACACTCACGGAGATACATTATTTCGACAACATTATTCTTCTGAAAAATTATAGTAATGCTTATAAATTTTACTAACTAAGACTTATGTTATTTTAAATAGTTATGTTAGTTTAAGTCTTGTTTTGTTTTCAATAAATATTATTTAAAAATAAAAAGACTTGTATGAAAATATTTGTTTTTATTTTAACACCTCTATAATATAATCAAATATTTTGAAAAACATTCATTCAGAATTACCTCTATAAATAAATCTAAGATAAAATTTATTAGAATTCAAATACATAGTTTAAAATAATGGTAATAAAATTAAAAATATAGTTTTATTTATTAAAGAACGCAGTCTATTACTTTGTTAAAGTAGGGATGCAAGTAATTAAACAATGTTTATTTTTAAGCATCGATTCCTTACTCATATCATTTTTTATTGCACGATTCGAGAGGGGTGAGAGCTCTTTCTTCTCTCTCAGTGCACTTACAAAAGTAAATATACTGCTAGTTCTCTTATTATTACGAACGCAAAGTGTTATATCCATTTTGTTAAAAGCCACGAATCAAAGCGGACAAGTTGCTATGAAGTTCCTCAAACAAATGGAAACGTTAAAATTAGATTATAATATCTGTCCTGCATCATTATGTGAAGCAAAGGGACATGGCAACTTATTGCCGAGCACTATACGATGTATTGTTTGTGGACCATCAAATTGCGGCAAGACAAACTTAGTAATAGGTTTGTTATTACATGAGAATGGTGCACGTTTTCGTAACTTATATGTATATTCTAAATCATTATACCAACCAAAATATGTGTTCTTAGAAAAAGTATTAGATTTAGTTGCAGACATATCTTATAGTAAATATAACCATAATAGTGATATCATAAGCCCACACGAAGCTTTGCCAAACTCCATTATAATATTCGACGACGTAGCTTGTGAAAACCAAAATAGCATTCGGGATTATTTTGCTATGGGTCGACATAAGAATATTGATTGTTTTTACATTAACCAAACATACAGTAAAGTACCTAAACAACTTATAAGGGACAATTCTAACCTCATTATTTTATTTAAACAAGACGATGTAAATTTAAAACACGTTTACGATGAGCATGTAGGTTCAGATATGTCGTGGTCTCAGTTCCGTGAAATGTGCTCAACTATTTGGAATAAACCATTTAATTATGTTGTGATCAATAAAGACTGCGAAAGAAATAAAGGATGTTATAGGATGGCATTCGATACTTTTGTAGTAGTAGATTAATATACATAAGTTATTGTTTCATCAATACACAATCACTATTACTCTGGATTTTGCATTGAACGGAATCCTTATCAAAATGGAAAAGCAACTTAAAAAACAAATTGTAAAAGCTGCAGCTGCTGTAAAAAGAAAGGTTGAAATGATAAAGGATATGAAAAATACAAATGATGCCACTCTGGAATCCATATTCAAACCTATAACCGATCCACTGAAACAAATAGCCATTAAGAACAATGAAATTTCTCATGAAGATGAGGATGAGTTTGAACATTATACAATAAAAAAAAATAAACATAATGACAGTGAGGCAACAAATTTTTCTGATGACGATTTTAATGAAGAAGAGGAACAACAGTTCTATAAAAAATTTAATTCCGAAAAAACCCTTGTCGTATCACCTTCTGACAACAATAATATGAGTGATGCTTCCTTTAAATCTTTTCAATCATCACCAAATGTTTCACTTAATAGTTTATCGTGGTGTGCTTCGCCCGACGCAAATATCCCTTTTGGAATAAAAAATGAACGAGGAAAACTTATGCTCGGCCAAACACGTGTTTTCG
Organism: Schoenobius gigantellus; assembly: GCA_963935595.1. Lineage (NCBI taxonomy): Eukaryota > Metazoa > Arthropoda > Insecta > Lepidoptera > Crambidae > Schoenobius > Schoenobius gigantellus. The sequence continues at coordinate 29,620,353 of OZ012554.1, forward strand.
ACGACGGAAAAATTATAAAAATTGGAAATCGAAGTTTAAACAAAACTCTTGGATTAAAAGAATTACTATTTGAAAAGACACCAAATTTGGATGTTATCACAGATGAAGATTTGCAAAATTATAAAGAGCTTCTAATAGAAACTAATGCACATAGGCGTAATTGTGATCCACGCAAGCCAATTAATAGTAACAAAGGGTTTAAGTACATGCATATTATTAAACCACTGTTTAAGTTCTCTAGAAATAAGTATGACAGCACAGAAAGTCTTACGGTAGGAAAAGGAATAAATCTTTTAAAAAGTGTAAAGAAAGATATAGATTACGTTTATTGGGATGATCCAAATGAATTAGTAGATCGATTGAAATTACTGTTTGCATCTCGTGATGCTGGCAATACCGGCTTAGATAATAAATTATTGCGATTATAGAAGAGCTGTACGAAGCAGGCATCATTAAAAAAACCAAATATAAGGAACCGAATTTTAAAAAACTGATCAGTAGTTATACAGCAAACACCGCATAGATACGGAAATGAATGTAGATAAATTTGGTCATCACGTTCATAAACGTTTACGATTAGAGGAATATATTGGAAATCTCAACGATACATTAGTGAAGTCAGAAACAGGTGAATATGATTTAAAATCATCAAGATTAAAAGGACTTATATCGCCAGGCAATGATGACGAAGCCGCAAATAAAGCTTACGTGGATGAAAAGACACACGAACTAAGAACTTATATTTTAAGTGATGTAAATATTCATTTAAATGATTTTGAAAGTTCAATACTTAATAAGCTAACCACCTTGTTTTACACAAGGACAGAAATTGATCACATGCTTCAAGAGAAACCAGATAATAATGAGCAAACAAGACATAGTGAATGAGCTTCACAAAGCAGCAAGAAGGAATTTTTCCCGGCGATGTACGATCATAAAAGGAATAGATGATTTATGGCAAGCCGACCTCATAGATTTGCAAAAATATTCACAGTTTAATAAAGGGTATAAATACATTCTTATCGTAATTGACACTTTATCAAAATATGTATGGATCAGATCTTTAAAATCAAAAGCGAAAAATTATGTTACAGATGCAATGCAAAGTATTTTAACTACATCATTACGAAAACCTAAAAATTTACAAACTGATTTAGGCACAGAATTCTACAATGATAATTTTAAACAATTAATGAAAAAGTATAATATTAATCATTATTCAACATATTCTATTAAAAAAGCATCTATAGTAGAAAGAGTTATAAGAACAATTAAATCTCACCTTTACAAACTATTTAGTTTGAACGGAAATTACCAATGGTATAAAAATATTTTAAAGGACGTTGTAGAACACTACAATAACACTTTGCATAGAATAACAAAATTTAAGCCTGTGGAAGTTAACAAAGTAAATGAGCTTATAGTCAAAGGTTATATTATGAATTCTCAAAAGAATAAAACAAGTCGGGGATATACATTTCGTGTTGGTGACTATGTTCGCATAAGTAGATATAAAGCAGATTTTTACAAAGGCTATACGCCAAACTGGTCCACCGAAATATTTCGTATAGTAAAAGTTAATCACACTAACCCAACAACTTATCAAATAGAGGACAGACGCAATCAAAGAATCCTCGGCTCATTTTATGCATACGAGTTACAAAAAACTAAGTTTCCAGACCTATACCTCATTGAAAAGGTTATAAAAAGAAAAGGAAACAAATTGTTTGTAAAATGGTTAGGATTAAGTAATAGCGAAAATAGTTGGGTTGATAAGAATAAATTGGTTTTATGATATAAAATAGCTCAAGATATCTTTATTGATTCACTTTTTGTTTATCAATGAAGAAAGGAAGTGGTATCATAAACACCTTAATAAATAAGATTCCGTTTGAGTTACATTTACCGGGCTACCAATATTGCGGCCCCGGCACAAAGCTTCAGAAACGATTACTTAAGGGTCAGCGAGGAATTAATAAATTGGATAACGCTTGTATGCACCACGATATTGCTTACATAAACAACGACGCTAACGTAAGGCACAAAGCTGATCTAGATCTATTAAATATGGCTCAAAGAAGATTGAAATCAAAAGACGCTGGAAAGAAAGAAAAAATTGCTTCATGGATAGTAAAAAATGCTATGAAGGCCAAATTAAGAGCTGGTGCAGGTGCTCGGTCGTTTATGACAGCTGTGAAAAAACTCAAATCTAAATTAAAAAAAATAAAATCTAAAGACACAAATTCTACTATTAAATCTGCGCTCGCCGCTGCAAAAAAACTATTTAGAAATCAAAATAAAATTAGTTTACCTCGTTGTATTCCTATTCCAAAATGTGGAGGACTGTTACCGTTAATTCCTATTTTCGCGGGATTATCAGCTTTAGGTTCACTGGCTGGTGGAGCAGCTGGCATAGCAAAAGCGGTTAATGATTCAAAAGCAGCTCAAAAAGCTCTTCAAGAATCGGAACGACATAATAAGATGATGGAGGCGGTTGCTCTCGGAAAAGGATTATATATTAGACCTTATAAAAAGGGTGCAGGTCTATATTTGAAACCCTCAAAAAACTAATAAAGCGGCTACCTAGGCGGGCATTAACTAATTGGGATATATTAGAACATGCTAGTGATATTCCATTTTTTCGTGGTGTTTTCATGAGGGATACGTTGCCCTCAAAACCTAGGAAGATAGAATGCGGTATTATAAATTTAGATACTTCAAATAACATTGGAACACATTGGGTAGCCTACGTGAAAGAAAATAAGTATGCTGAATATTTTGATAGTTTTGGTAATCTGAAACCTCCGTTAGAACTACTTGATTACTTAAGAAATGTTTCTTTAAATTATAACTATGAGCAATATCAAACATTTGACTCTGTTAATTGCGGCCACCTTTGTATAAAATTTTTAAAGGAGTATTGGAAAACACATTTATATAAAGCTTGAAATAAAATTCTTTATCAGTAGTAAAATGTCTTTCACTGTGTCTATAACTGGAAAAGGATCCTCTCTGATAACAAACTACTCACCTACTTTGGAATTAAGTGGATACTATGAGTGTGGATTGTTGTATTTTTCAACATTTAATTCTATACCCAACATAGATAAAAGAAATAATAAATTCTACTATGACGATAACGAAGTAATCGAAATACCTGAAGGAGCTTATGAACTTCAAGATATCTGTGATTATTTAAAGACATACATTAGAAATGCAATGTTAAAATTAACTTGTAATAATAATACCTTAAAAACTACAATTTTTTGTACTAAAGATGTTCATTTTAACAAAAGTGACTCACTTGGAAGGATTTTAGGTTTTGGTGGAGAAACAATAAAGGCATTAAAAAGGACCGAATCTCTGTATCCTGTCAGTATATTGCCAACAACCATTGTGCGCATCGAATGCGACGTAGTTAGTGGGTCATTCGTGAACGGATCTGCAAGTCATATTATTCACGAGTTTGTTCCTAACGTACCACCTGGTTATCGGATCATTGAAGTGCCGAAAAATCTAATATATTTTCCTGTAAATAAAAGTTCTATAAGTGCAATAACTATACAATTATTAGACGCCGAGAATAAACAAATCAATTTACGAGACGAAGAAGTACAACTGTATCTACATTTTCGTAAAAATGATAAATTTCAATAAAAATCATGACACAGCTTGCATTCAAGTTAGTACTAGAAGATCACCTCATAAAAGCACACCGTTTCACATAAAAAAGAAGCTCACCAAAAACAATAAGGAATTTTTGAAGTTCATTGGCTTGTTAAAATGAATATTTTAAATATATCTCAATCAACATCATACGACAATAGTATTGAAAGTTTCGAATATCATTCTTATAAACCGTACGTAACAAGTTTCAACAAGAATGATGAAATAAGAATACCTATTAATCAACAAGATCTATGTCTGTTACCCTCACTCAGCACTTTGTATATTGAGGGTAAAGCCAATGTTTATAATAGTTCGACTAAAGAAAAAATATCAAATGTGTATTTTATCAACAATCCAATACTATATTTATTTCAAGATATTCGATATGAGTTAAACGGAATAGAAATAGACAAAATAAAAAATGCTGGCATAACTACAACAATAAAATCGTACCTCTCGTTAAATGATAATGAATCTAAATGCTCACGTGTATGGGGATGGTCAACTTCTGGTACAAACAATCTTAACGGAGGAATTTTTTCGGCTTCTGTGCCGTTGAAGAAAATTTTAGGTTTTGCAGAAGATTATGAAAAAGTTATAATTAACTCCAAACATGAATTGGTGCTATTAAGAAGCAATACGAATCTCAATGCTTTGAAATTAAATGTCGGAGAGGTGGTCGAAGATATAACTATTAGCAAAGTTGTTTGGCGAGTTCCGCACGTTAAAGTATCAGATCGTGAAAGAATCAATTTGTTGAAACATCTAGAAAAGGACAGGCCTATTACACTAGCATTTCGAAATTGGGATTTGTATGAATATCCATTATTACCGAAGACACGTAAACACACTTGGTCTATCAAAACTTCGTCACAGATAGAGAAACCAAGATTCGTTATAATAGCCTTGCAAACCAATCGCAAACACAATGCGGAAATGTCAATGGCAGAGTTCGATCACTGCAATGTACGAGATGTAAAAGTATATTTAAATTCATCGTATTACCCTTATGAAGGATTGAATGTCAGTTTCTCAGAGGATAAATTTAATTTATTATACGAACAATATGCAAGATTCCAACAGTCTTATCATGGACGGCGACCAGAGCCGTTGATGAGCTTGAAGGAATTCAGAGACGTTGCCCCATTATTTGTTATTGATTGTTCTCACCAACAAGAAATGATAAAGGGATCAATCGATGTCAGAGTGGAGATTGAAACAGACCAAGAAATCCCGGATCAGACAGCAGCATATTGCTTGATTTTAAATGACTGCATTTTTGAGTACAAACCTCTGAGCAATATTGTGAAGAAAATATCTTAACTAAATAAAGTGCAATCAAAAGGTATTTGAAAGAACAAACTTCAACTTTATGTTAAACAGTGGAATACAACGAAACAATGAGTGCTGATAAGAGTTCGATACTTTTTGTTGATGTTCAAGGATTCAAAGACTGCAAAAATAATTTTATTATTAAGGAATTTGCGTTAGCCACAAAAGAGTTTACGCAAGTCTTTTTAATAAAACCTCCATATTCGTATCTAAAATTATCTGCCGAAGAAAAAAGAGCAGTCAATTGGATTGAACGCAACAGAGGAATATACTGGAGTCAAGGCAATATAGATTTCAGAGAATTTAAGAGATTAATTATTCCAATTTTAAAGGACCAAACCATAATAATGAAAGGTGTTGAAAAGCAAAAATGGATTAAAGATTTGTGTTCTGACTGCTTTTTGATAAATGTTGAAGGCAAAGGTTGTCCTAATTTTGCAACATTGCGCAATAGTTATGCTAAAGGTGGAGCTAACTTCAATTGTATAACTCATAAAAAAGAGTGCGCTCTAAGGAATGTTTTATTCATAAAAAAGTGGTACTTAAGCACATGTAATTTATGACTTCAGTAAATTGTACTTGAATGAAAATTTGTATTTAAAGTATTGTTCTAGTTTAGCTATGATGATATTTGTTACTTGCTTTATAATAAAAAAATATTTTTAACAAAAATTTCTGCGTTTTATTAATGAAAACAAATATGGTGATTCAATATACTCGCATAACTCTTTATTTATCAAAAATTACAATTTAATGGTATGAATAATTTAACCCTGTATAATGTATATTGGGCAATCTCAAACTGTTTTCATCAAATCACCGTAAACGAACGCAGTGAGATTTGCGGAGCGTAGCGGAGCTAGAGCGCAGCGAAGCGTAGCTCAAATCTCACTGCGTTCGTTTGCGGTGTTTTGATGAAAACTGTTTTAGAATGCCCAATATACACCTACTAATAATTATTTGTGTTAGGAACAATATATTTTGGGAAATGCTCTTACAGTATTGCTTATATTGAAAATGTGGGTGTTTCAATAATTTCGGCGAGGTACAATCTGACAAGACATTGTAATGTAAAAACAAAAATCTTGTTTTAACCCTAGCAACTGTCTATCTAACCAAATCCTATATGTGGCTAGAATTTAATAACATAGACGGTTGCTAGTCAAATAATAGGTTAACATTTGAAAAAACAAAGTTTTTATTGTAGGAATCCGCCACAAGTAGAGCCTCAAAAGCCCTATTAGTTAACCTTTTTGTCAAAATGTCGCTGTGATGTTTGAATTCCTTCTAAGAAACTCTCTTCTTATTAACCAGAGCTAGCAGACTACAAATATTTGTGACCACAAAAAACTTCTTGGTAAAGGCACTCTTTTAATTCATTTCGAACAAATAATCATTTTAACTACACATCCAGTATCTTTAGAGGCTTTTTACAAACGAGGCAATAAAGTATTACTAACCGCCGGAGCGTAGCTAACCTTTGGACGATTTTCTTTTAATTTAGTAGTCCAATTGTATTGATATCGAACGCGAAATACCATGGTTATAACATAGAGCCGTTCATCGTTACTGAATTTTAGGAGCTAACTATATTGAAACAAGGCTCAAATCTCGTTTTGAGCTCAACCTTCTTTTCTATTATTAAATGATGCATTATTGTACCAACCATTTAGATAATTTGACGTATCGCACATACGGTGCTATAGTGACTTAACTTACATTTTGTTAATTTGTAGCGAAATCCAATTTAAGATTTTTTTTTGGAAACGACAAGAACTAGAACATTCCGATAAACTGATGAATATAGCTCAGATATCGTTTTATAATAAAAAACTTACAGAGAAAAAGGGAGTACTCCAAAAAAGCGTTTTTCTTAGGAAATCCCCGCGGTTACGTTACTGTTTCTCCAAAGGTAAGTAACATACACTAATCAACAAAGTCTAAGACTCAAGCCTATTTTCGTAAATTAATAAAAACTTTGAGGTAATTCATATAAACATTGTTAGATGTATAAACGCGTAATATTAGGCTTGTTTATTAAAATAAAATAAAAAAGTTTCAACAGTACAAAACAGAATACAGATAGGCATTAAAAAATGCTTCTTTTTTAATTTTGGTGTTTTCGTTAAAAAAATAAGTAGGTGATAAATCAATAGTCAGTTGGACCTCCTGAAGCATTGGCTAAGGCTCTGCATTGTCTTGGCATGCTGAATATCAGATTATCAATAGTGACCTGGGTTATTATGTTCCATGTCCGAGAACGATGTAAAAAAAGATCTTAGTCTGAGTGTAAATTCTGAGAAAGTTGTTCAAAAGCCATTCCTCCGAGTAAATCCCAGGCGTCCTCAATAGGATTCATATCGCAGGACTGGGGAGGCCAGTCTAAAAGTGCGATATCCCGTTCACTGATCCTGCGGTATGTGCGCGAGCATTGTCTTGCATGAAGATGAAATTCGCCCCCAATTGGATTCGGTGTGGAACAACAATAGATTCCACCACCTCGTGGCGGTATTTTTCGGTATTTAATGTTGCCCTATATAAAAACGAGGTCCGTTCTACCGCCAACGCGAATACCGGCCCAAGCCATAATTGTTCCGCCATGGTAGGGATGAATTTCCTGAGGGCGACGAAGCCGTTCATGACGTCCAGAAGCTCGCCACACGCGTATTCTTCTTGAGTCCGGGTGAAAACCAAAACTGGATTCGTCAGAAAACAGAAACATGAGCCCACTCTTCTTCCGGCCATCGCCACGGGACTTTGGGCAAAAAAAACTATCTTTGTAGACTATGCAAGGATAAACGCGAAATTTATATTGTTTATGCACAAATTGCACAATGACCAAAGTGTTCGGTGTGGTGATGGTAGTGGACTGTATTGAAAGGAAACACGCTAGTTCGCATACGGTTTTTAATTGAGCACTGTAGTTACAAACAATGTAGGCACACTGAGATTTGATTACTGTGATTTTAATAGACTTAGAGCACTGAATAAGTTTAATTATATAAATACAAAAAATATTAATGAGAGAGGTAATTGACACGACCGTACAATGCGGTGTCCTACGATGGAGAGGGGCGAGAGGCGCGCTTCAAGTAGTGTTGTACACAACAATCGACTAGTGTTGGGTAACATGCCAACATGCTGCGGCCTCAGAAAATGTATTTTTACAATTGTTATAAATAAAAAAGAAAATTATTCTATATTTTGATACAACTACAGCAAGTAACAACAAAGTTCTAGTTCTATTTGAGTATTTATACAATAAATTGAGCATGAGAAAGAAAACATTATTTTTATTTTTAATAATTGCTAAGAATTAGGAATTTAACCTTAACTCAACCAAAGAATATATTTTTCATTACTCATACTCTGAAAGTAGGTCTGAAGTTGCCTGAGGAGCGGGTTGAAAGTAATACTTTTCAGCCCTAGGGAGAATCACTTTCAACTGACAACTGCTGTCAATTTTTAAAAAAGAAAAAAAAGAAAATTTAAATAATATAATGTTAAGTATTTAAAGAATATATTTTATAAATAACTTTATTATAATTTATTTTCAACTATTTTTTTTAAATAACATAGTTTTGGGCAAAATATTTACCATTTATTAAATTATGAAAATGAAAAATAATGGCTGAATAGCTGGCCGGCCACAGAAAAAAAAAGAAAATAAGCGGGAAAGCGGCAATGCGATCTTCAATTGTTTTTTCCATTTGTAGAGTTTCGTTAATACTTCCGTATTGCAGAGATTTTTAACTGTTAATTGTATTTGTATAACATTGTGTTAATATTAACAAAATGAGTTCATCTGATTCAGGTAAGGAGTTAACGCCTGATTTTATAAGAGAAAGCGGGCTAAAGCAGAAGGTGTTGATTTATGTAAAATAAAATTTACACGTTTTTTCTTTAGCTAATTCATTATTTTATTTTTACTTTCCTTGTATTCGTAATGAAAAGCACAGTGTTTACCTCGGGTTAAAGACTTATTTAGTCCCTCGAACTATTGGTGCCCTCGCTACGCTCGGGCGCCAAACACCGTCTCGGGACTAAATAAGTTACTTTCACCCCTGGGGTAACAATGTACTATTACTTACATACTATACCTAATATTTAGAAATTCAAACTTTACTTAAGATTACTTAAAACAAGCAAAAAATTAAATATACTTAGCTACTAAATGTAAGATTAATCATATATTGGTAACACACTAATTTTTGAAATGGAACGAACATGACATTTTCCATTAGGAGTTCTAACTTCTACAGCTCTTACTAGACCATCATGACCTGGAAAAACTTTTCTTATTCTAGCCATAGGCCATGACATTGGAGGTACATTATCTTCTCTTAAAATTACAAGACTACCAGTTTTTACATTTGGTAATAAATTTCCCTTCGGAGCATAATGTACAATACGCAAAATGTGCACGACACGCAAAATGAGCAAAACGCAAAATGTACAATACGCAGAATGTGCAACACGCAGAATGAGCACCACACGCAAAATGAGCAAAACGCAAAATGTACACGAGGAGCTGTGTTCACATCCTCTCGGCAGTTGGCACAGTTCCAATTCACAACCCTTGGATATACAAAACCCGAATTAACTTCAAAAACATATTTATTGAATTATTATTTTTTTGTACCAACTTAACAAAAAAAAATTAGCTTAAAGTTAAATAAAATTTGATTCGTTGTCTGCCCTGTTTTCTACAAAAAAAAAACTAAAAATCAATTCTTATCATAACCAAACGCTAAAACTTAACTAAATACCTCAGACCGTATATTTAACACTAGAGTACACGCGCCCCTTTTTTTTACATGAGTACACGCGTGGCCTACAATGGTATACCATTTTATAATTGCTATCAATTTGTTATTTGGTTACGTATGAATAAAATTCCTACAGAAATGAAAAATATATTCAATCAGTCCCTTATTTTTCATAGCATTCAAGGCATACTACAGCTTGATGATCAGAGCAAACCCATTGGTTGCATGTCTTGCACCATTTGTTTGTGGATCGATTTCTGGCTCTTGAGCAAAGTGCGCATCGACCGACCCGTCCCATCTTGAGGGTAACATCATACTGTGTGGCTTGAGCTGTGCCCGTTAGCATTTCTATTCTACATCTCAACTATCGAGGAAGAGTCTCCATGGCTGCTCGAACAAAATAAATAGCAAATCGAAACAAATAGCACTTACCTAAATTTGTTAAACTCATATATACTCAAAATACTCGCGCGGACTACGTATTTGGTGGGAAATCGCAGGAACGTGTTTACGTACTGACCTTGCGGGCTTTACTGGCTCGCTGACAAATATAATGGCCGAGGCTAGCCTAAAATTCCAACGCACCAGCGTGGATAATTCAAAAGTTATCACTTAAAATGTCACCCTGGTCTACTATAGTAGACCACGCGTGTACTCTAGTGTTAAGTAAACAAAATGACGGTCTCAGACACATAGTTTTCCCTTTCCAAATATTTACAATGACAATCTAGTATAAATCATTTTCATTTTCATCCTCAATTATGTTTGTAATCCCTTTCGAGGTAAAGCAGAGGCATACTTACTCATACTCAAGAGCACACAGACGCTCCCATTAAATAAAACGGAGAACAAACATGAAAATAAAACCCTTTGTCTTGCTCCGAAGGGATAAATTTAACCATTTTGGTCGATTTTGTAATGTATTAAGATATTGTTTATACCACACTTTCCAAAAGGATTGTTTAAGCTGAGTACATAATTGCCAATACTTAAGTCTATTTTGTTGTACATTAGTTATATTTATTTCTGGATACATAGTAGGAGCATTACCAATTAAAAAATGGCCAGGAGTTAAATAACTAAAATCATTGTATTGTCATCATTTGTACATAAAGGTAAAAGAGGTCTAGAATTTAAGATACATTCAATTTCTGTTAATATAGTATTAATCTGTTCATAAGTTAACAATTGACCTTGCAAAACTCTTTTTAATTGGTACTTGGTACTTTTCACTGCAGCCTCCCACAGCCCGCCAAAGGTAGGCGAATATGATGGTATGAAATGAAAATTTATGCCATGTTGTGCTGCATATTGGCACACCTTACTTTGGTGACTGTATAAGGACTGCAGATTATATAGTTCAGTTAATTGGTTCCGTGCACCTTTGAATGTACTGGCATTGTCAGAGTAGATTTCTTTAGGCAACCCCTTTCTAGAAATAAATCTTCTAAAGCACGCAAGGTAAGCTTTGGTAGTGAGGTCAGAAGTAAGCTCAAGGTGTATAGCCTTTGTTGCGAAACAAACAAATACGCAAATGTACCCTTTTCCCTCTAAGGAACGTCTTACGCGCGAAAGTTTTACTTTAATTGGGCCAGCGAAATCTACTCCAACTTTTTCAAACGGCCGACTCATAGCAGTCACCCGATCAGCTGGCAGGGAACCCATCAACTGCTTACTGCCTCTGCCTTGTTTCTAAAACATATTACACATTTTTTGTAATCTTTTTAACATACATTAAGCCATTAGTTATCCAAAATCTTTGGTTTAATTTAGACAATAACAGTTTTGGACCTGCATGCAAAAGTCTTTCATGTTCAGATCTAACAAGACACTGAGTAATAGGTGACTCTTTAGGTAAAATAGCCTGATGCTTTTGTGTATAAGGTATATTAGAGTGATATAAGCGTCCAGTTAAACGTAATATGCCTGAACTATCAATAAAGGGAAACAAGTCCTGTAAACTACCTTTTACCTTTTTATTATTTTTATACAAGCTATTTCCTCCTTAAAATAAATTATCTGTTCATTTTTAACAATTAACATTAAAGCCTCATTTAATTCAGAACCAGACAAATATTTATGTGAAGGCTTATTACCTTTCAAACTATTTATAAATCTTAAAATATATGCTAACACACGAGTCATTTTATGGATGCCAGAATAATTGCGTATATTATCAAATACATCATTGGGTACCTGACTGCTTGAGAATGCTGACACAGGCACAGCCTTTATCTCGGGTAAGTCCTTCGGCAAGTCTAAATGAATTTCAAAGTTATAGTGACTGTCATGCAAAAACCTGGGTCCACTCCACCATGCTGAGCATGCTGCAAGCTCGCTGGGAGGAACTCCTCTGCTGATATAGTCTGCAGGGTTGTGGTCGGTGTTGACATAAAGCCAGTGACAATCAGAAGTATTATTAATGATAGCTTTCACTCTTCGCTTTCGCTTCGCCACGTAAGCGTTAAGACGCATTGGTTCCGTGTGCAGCCAAGCAAGTACTATTTTTGAGCCCGTGAACAAATAAGTATGTTTTATATTAACTCTTAGTCTTAATGTGCTTTGAACTTTATTTATTAAAATAGATAGCAGTAAGGCTGCGTTAAGTTCTAAGCGCGGTACAGTGGCATTTTTGTTTTGAAGCGGATTTATGCGTGATTTCGAACAGAGTAAATGCATTCTTATCATACCTTTGGGATCCGTTATTCTCAAGTACACACAGCATCCATATGCCATAGAGCTGGAGGCATCCGAGAAACCTATGAGCTCAAGAGTGTCTGAATCAGACACAGATACATTTCGATTTATAAAGATTGGTTCCATTAAGGCTAGACTTGAACAAAATTGAAGCCATTCATTTTTGACATTGTTTTCAGGTATGGAATCCCAATCTGTTTTGGAAGACCATAATTTCTGCATAATAGCTTTAGCCTGTACTATAACAGGCGATACAAGCCCCATGGGATCATAACTTTCCTATATATGAAAGAATGTTCCTTTTTTCGAGCTTATTAAAAATTAAATGGCTTTGGGCAATCAATCTTAAATTTATTACTTTTAATCAGCAATGTAAGGCCCAATGCCTTTAAACTACAATCATTTTTTTGAAGTTCAAAATCATCAAAGTGCTGTTCAGTTGAGGGAATATCACTTAATAATCTAATATCATTGGAAGACCATTTGTGAGTATGAAAAGAACCCAAATGAAGCAGCTGCCGTAGTTGCGACCTGGCCTCCAAAAGGTGGTGCAGATCATTATTACTGTACAAAACGTCATCAATATATGTATAGTTATTTATTATGTTTGATGCTAATGGTAGCTTTTGTTCATACATGGTGGCCAATTCTTTAAGACATCGGGTTGCAAGGAAAGTTGAACTTTTTAAACCATAGGTAACAGTGTCCAGTTGGATACATTTTATTGTTTCATCTGGACTGTCTCTCCATAAAATATTCTGTAGAGAGGTATGCTTCGGAACTACACGGATGTTTCTAAACATTTGTTTAATATCAGTAGTGAATGTGTAGCTACCAAATCTAAATAATAATAATATGTCAAATAGATCACGTTGAATTACAGGTCCATTAAGTAACAAGTCATTCAATTAAACCTTTTTGTTGGTTTTCATTGAACCATCAAATACAGTACGTAATTTAGTTGTTTTGCTATCAAGCTTTAAAACTGCATGATGGGGCAAGAAGTAAACAGGATCCTTATCCAATTTATAGAGGTTTATATCTACATAATGGCCATGTTTTAAATTTATATACTCATGAATAAATTTACTATATTGGTCAAAAAGGTTAGGGTCCTTATGCAATCTTTTTTCTAAGTTAAGAAATCTTTTTAAAGCAAGATGAAAGGAATCTCCTAAGGCATCATTCACACCACTTAAGTGCAATTTTAAAGGCAGTGCTACCTCAAAACGACCTTCCTTCAACTGAACAGTAATTTTAAAAATATATTCACAAAGTTCTTGCTCTGAAGATTTTTCATTGAAAACTTCAGGGACACTTTCAGTTTTCCAAAAGTTAGATAAAATATCATTGATATTATTGTCGCATGTAAAACATTTTAAGGCTACCTTGTTGCAAACAACTGATGATGCCTTATACATAGGCAGTGTACCTCCAATAATGTAACCGAACTGAGTGTTGATGAGATGTGGAAACTGCGCACCGCATTGCGATGCATGTTGCTGAGAGTTAGGCAGCGCCGCCGCAGACGTACAGGCCGATGACTCCGGAAGCAGCACCTGGAATACCACATCAGCTCCCATTAATAAATCAATCTCGGCTGGTAGATAAAATTCTTCATCTGCCAACTTTACATTATTAGGTACAAATATATTATTTTTGTCTAATTTTGTCTGAGGTAGGTTACATGTGATCTGTTCTACTACATGGCAGTTGACAGAAATATTGTAAGGGTTAATTAAAGAATGAATTACTAAAGGTAAGCAATGCTTCAACCTAGTTTTAGAATTTGTGATACCCAATACATTGACATTAGCAAGAGTGGGCTTTATGTCAAGCAGCCGCATAGCCTTCTCTGAAATGAAGGACAGCTGGGACCCACTGTCAAGTAGGGCTCTCAAATAAATTTCGCTGCCATCTCGAGCTAGAAGTTTGACGTTTGCTGTAGGTAAAAGAACATTATTATCATTATTTGCTGTCATAAAGGCAGAAGATGAAGTGACTACACTGCCAGAAATATTATGCGATAGTGAAAGACTATCGATGTTGTGCAACAGTGTATTATGCGCCTTTTTGCATTCCGCACAGCGAAAATGATATTTGCATTTATTTTGATGTTTACCTAAACATATGCTGCAAAGGCCATTATCTTTAACAAATTGAACTCTCTTAGAGATTGGCATAAGTTTAAAATTACTACAAAGATGTAATTTGTGATCTAACTTACATAAAATACATGTGGACTGTTTTGTAGCGCTGAATGCAGCTAGCCCTGGTTCCTTTTGCTGGCGATGCTGGCCGGAGGACTTGTAGCCGGGATCAGCATTCTCAAGCGCCAGTGCTCGCTTCTCCATATAGGCGAGGAAGGCAGCAATGGTAGGCTCCTCCTCCTTAAAACCTTTTAGTTGACCTCGCCAAGTTATCAATTCCTTCAACTCCATTGCCATATTTATACACCAACAAATAATTGAGTGCAAATTAATATTTTTAAAAACCACACTTAAAATAAATTAGTGCTACGCGGTAAGTCCGGTAAAACGATGTTGCACAAAATGGCGGCGTCGCGGCGAGAAGAATAGTCGAACGAAACGACGAACGATGGAAGCGTGGCGTAGACGCCGGTTGATGTTCATCCGCCAATCCGCTCTGCTGCTCCGCGTTGCGTCACGTACGGCGACCAATCAGATGCGAGTGAAACGATGTCCTCCGCCAATCAGCAACTCCTTACCCACTTGCGCGGTTCGGCCAACCGAAATGAAACCGGAAGCGACTAATCTAATCCTCTTCTTTTTTTGAAATGACGACGAAAAAAAAATCTTCTTGATATAAAATGTATATTGCAGCTTACAGCAAAATTCAGCAAATCCTCAGTGCCTTGTTGTTCTTCACTCTCGTGTTGTTTACGGCGTATTCGTACGGCGAGATGGACTAATGTTCGGTGTGGTGATAGTAGTGGACTGTATTGAAAGGAAACACGCTAGTTCGCATACGGTTTTTAATTGAGCACTGTAGTTACAAACAATGTAGGCACACTGAGATTTGATTACTGTGATTTTAATAGACTTAGAGCACTGAATAAGTTTAATTATATAAATACAATATTAATGAGAGAGGTAATTGACACGACCGTACAATGCGGTGTCCTACGATGGAGAGGGGCGAGAGGCGCGCTTCAAGTAGTGTTGTACACAACAATCGACTAGTGTTGGGTAACATGCCAACACAAAGATACTTGAAAATGTCACTAAAATGACGTCAAATGACGTTGACGTTGACAATTGACATTGAAATTGTGAAATGAATTGACAGAGCTGTTGTAATTATAATTTTAGTTGTGAATTTTGTGTTAAAACTATTTTAACACAAAATTAAAATAAAATAAAATTTTGTGTTAAATTGTGCAAAAAAATCTTTATCACCTAGGTTCAAGAAAAACCGTTTACGACCTATTTTTAGACCTATACTTATAAAGAAAAAATACACAAAAAAATTCATAAAGATCGGTCAAGCCGTTTCGGAGGAGTTTGGTTACAAACACAGTGACACGAGAATTTTATATATAAAAAAATGTATTTTTATAAATAAAAACACGAGGACAAGAAAAAAACCTTATATTTTAAGCTTTCCAATGTGCCCTTGCTACCATTAATTTATCTAGTATATTATTCTTCACAATCTCAGTTATCTGATTTAAATTTAATGCCACAGATCAGACCAGACAAAAATAATCGTATAGAACAAGAATTTGAAAAATTAATACCAGAGAAGTGCGGTATTAGGTACAGCGCTAAGCTTTTCCGCCGCCGCACAGTGGTCCGGTACCGAGCTTTTAAGCACGGCGCGCCGTGCTTAAAAGCTCGGTATGCTTAGGCACACGGCTAAAAGCTGTAGAGTCATATATTATTTTAATGGTTTCTTAATTTTCATTTGTTTGACATGTCAATGCGTAACATTATAAATGATTCACAATTTATACACATACATTAAAACATTGTCACATATAAAAATTTTATTCATGCATTTAAATTATTGTTGATTTCATTCGTTTTCATTGTATAAAATGATGAATTTAATATTTTACAGGCAATGAATTTTTTCGCAGTTACCTAATGTCACAGTCGCTATTTGTTTTGCTTCAAGTACGAAGCGTAAATTTAATAAATAAATGCTTATTTGCTACTTCAATAAATAATTAATAAATAATAAAAATTGATGTGTTCCATTTTGATGGCATATGGCAGTGAAATTACTGGGTACCGTGAAACTTACATTTTATGACACAAGTTGGCAACGTAAACTGTGGTTCTTGTGGGGTTTGCAGATTTGCTGCGAATCTCAAAAGAGCCACATGTGTTATAGGTGACTGTTACCACTTACCATCAGGTGGGCAGTTTGCTTGTTTGCCAACTTAGTTCTATAAAAAACAATCTGTACGTTTTATTTCCAAAATACTGTCAACCATAATGAAATAACACCACCCCTCGACTTTCATATTTATATTTAATCTTCGACATTGTTATACTTCATATTGAAATTCGAGAAGAGAAATAAGTCACAATTGGAAAAATAATTAATTGGAAATTAAGAGATCAAAATAAACACTCGTAGCTTGTCATCTCGTGACTTTCAATTCAAGAGGCCAGAGATTTAAAAAATCTGTACAACATAAAGAAGTGACTAAAATTTACTTATAAGTGCACTTAACACAACCAGGTGAATAGGCGAATAAAATTTACTTTTAGTGTAGTTAATAGACCCATCATCAATAGCTCATATACGTCCCTACAGAGAGGCTCGAGCCTACCCTATACTAGGGCAATTAGGAGGGTTGATTGACTTCACACACAGCCTGTAAAGAAATTTTTTCTTCGCAGGTGTGTGCAGGTTTCCTCGCGATGTTTTCCTTCATCGTAAAAGCGTCGAAAAAACTACGTATAAATTCAAAATTTCAAAACATATTGGTACGTGGCGGGGTTCGAACCGCTACCTCCCGATTGGAAGGCGACGTCCTTACGCACTACGCCGTCGACGCTTCTTTCACAACTTTGTTTTAATGTCATCCATCCAATTTAATTAAGCGGACAATACCCAATTTTTTTTCTTTACTTTTAGATTGTATTTGGTGTCAGCAACTCGCAGCTGATATGAAAAGAAAAAAACTCGATACCACATCCACGCCTATGTGTTCATTCTTCGAACAGCAGCAATCCAGCGGGCCGAGGTAAATGACGTCAGTTCCGGCTATTATTGCACGGGCCACAATTTGCCTTTAATAAATCAGTGCCGCGGAACCAGGCGCCAGAATATAGACGGCTGCTCCGTCCGAATTGCCTCTAGTATGCATATCCATTATCCGTCATTAACGTATGATTTTATAGGGCGGCACAGATAAAACAAGGAACGCTTATCCTATTATACGAGTAGTTTGAATATTCGATGAATAATTAAATATTGTTAAAGCTGAATATAGAATGGTATTTTGGTTATACTAGGTTCAGAAAATATAATAGTCCCTACAAGTAAAACAATTAGACCATAGAGAACATCTTTGTGAAAAGCAAACTCTTTGATCTTACCTCAATCCAAATGACATATTGCGTGTTTTGCACTTTTTACTCTGACAATAAAACATAAAATTATAGTAAAGCATTATAGTGCTACCAATATTATGTCTAAAATATCAGGGATTTTTTAAATAATTAAACATTAACATTAAAAACATTAAAACATTAAAAATCTTTATTCAGTACCATATTAATTAGTGCAAAGTACAACTGCTCCCATAGAAGGTTTCCCTGATGGAAAGCAGGCTCCTCTGCTTAATAACTCAAATTACATATAATATAACATAATAATGCTTAATAATATTACGCTTTTGGATAACTATACCTCATAAATATTATGCAAAGAAAAAATATGAGACGTCAATCATACGTCAATATTATGCTATTCGATGATTATGCCTAGTGTGTTATGCCAAGCCTAGGGATTTATGGGTCGAAGTAATGATGATGATTCGAAAGAAAAGCAAAAGAAAATATCCTGCAGCGTCTTCGTTTAAAACACAAAGAAAGGACGTCTTATAGAGCACCATCTATTAAAAATTTCTCTCGCTGAAGTTGCCATTAAAAATATTGTCTTAATGCTGAATCGAGGTCCGCGATCGTCAGCATTTACATCACAGTTTTTGTTATTACATGAAATTGAAAACAAACAAGGGTGGTTGTCTCAATTATTTAAAAACCTTTTATAGTCTTTTTAGGGTTCCGAAGTCCTAACAAGGCACCCGCGTGATGACCCTGTTTCGCGATGTCCGTATGTCCGTAGTTTTTGAAAACAATTCTACACGTAGAGTGGGGTTTTTAATAGGACTTAACATTGGCGAATTGTATTCGAGATTCAGTGATCCGTTTGTTAATATTAAACTTTAAAGTGTTTTAATTTTATTGATAAAGTTAAGTGTAAACTATCGTCTGGAAAATAAAAAAAATGTGGTAGTATATACATCGTGTCTCATATCATCCCATAAAAATTATAATATTTAATTTTATTTACACTATAAAAAGTGCCAACCTAAAACTGTTCTAAAATTGATTTTTATAAATTAAACAATTAAATTAATTTGATTGACATGACAGGTTATTAAGGTTGAGACGGCTCCAAAATGGGTCAAAATGTAGGATGCGGGGTATATGGTGTCAGACCGAGCTTTAACAAAAGCGTTAATCTTGGTCAGCACGCTACTATATTCCAGGCGGAGGTGTACGCCATCATAGAATGTGTAGAAGCTAATCGCCAACGAAACTACAAAAACCAAACCATTTATATATTTTCAGATAGCCAAGCAGCTCTTAACGCTATTCAATCGAAAGTTATATATTCGAAACTGGTGACAGACTGCGTAAATAAACTAAATGACCTGGGACAACAGAACAGAGTTATTCTGAAATGGGTACCAGAACATTCAGGTGTCGTCGGTAATGAAAAGGCCGATGAACTTGCAAGGGCTGGAGCGGAGGGTCAACAGATAGGTCCAGAACCTTTCTGTGGCATCTCGAAACGTCATGCCATGCAACTCCTTAAGGAAAACCTTCTAAGCGAATCAAAAAAATACTGGCTAAACCAACCAGGATTAGTACACGCTAAAACCTTGATAGAAGGATACTCGCAAAAACGAACTACTGAACTTTTACAATTCAGTAGGACGAACACCGGTGCGATTGTTCGGGCCTTAACTGGTCACTGCAAGCTAAACAGACACCAATTTCACATGAAATTAAGTGAATCTGATATTTGCAGATTTTGCGAACAGGAGCGTGAAACACCCCAACACCTCTTGTGCGATTGTGGACCTCTAAGTCACAAACGAAGTATCCACCTGGGAAGACACTTAATCAGCCCAGGGGAACTGAAATCTCTTAAAGCCAGAGCCATCTTGGATTTTCTGGTGGCGGCCAGGCTAAAAGAGATACTGTAA
Organism: Schoenobius gigantellus; assembly: GCA_963935595.1. NCBI lineage: Eukaryota > Metazoa > Arthropoda > Insecta > Lepidoptera > Crambidae > Schoenobius > Schoenobius gigantellus. The sequence continues at coordinate 29,640,297 of OZ012554.1, forward strand.
CTTGGCGGCGTGTCACAATAGATCTTTTAGGACGCAGTGACTACAGCTTCATTGAAGTTGCATAGCCCCAACAATAAGAATAATAATAATAATATTAAGGTTGACACTTTCTTTTCGGTTTAATAAAATTATATTTTTTAATGGGGAGTTATGACTAGTTATTGAGACGCGTTGTATAATGCTAGTTTCTTCCAGCGTTAATGTTAGTGTTGACGTCTGCACCGTAACGTGGCACCGCATGCGTAGCACGGGCTGCCAAGACTGGACTCGAGTCACGCATTATCTCACTATTTCAGTGACATAATCTCTATGACACTAACATAAATGTATAGAATGTGTACGTTATATAATGAAATCTGTGCAAATGTAGATCTTTTTAATAGCAGTGTTCACTCTTTTTGTCAAATGTCATCAATATGGCACCTAGAATATTTAATGCTTTACCCACTGATATTAAAGAGAGTGATAATTTTAAATATAAACTTAAAAACTTCCTGTTAAAGAAAGCATATTATAGCGTAACAGATTTTCTTGATGACAAAAAAAAATAGTGACCCGTTTTATTGCATAGATACTGTAGTATAGTTGACCAAATTGAAATGTACATTTATTTAAAATGTTATTAGTGCTGCCCTTGAATTCTTCAATTATGACGACATATTTTTTAATTGTATAACGTTGACATTATAATTGCATTTAACATTTAATATTTCATTGACCATTTATTATTTCATTGACCATAATTATAAGAATAGAATATTGTTGGATTAGAATGTTTATGGATTAATAATTTATGACATTTTTCTGTAATAATATGACTATAATTTTATATAATGAACGGATATATTAATCAATTAATTGTAAATTATTTTCTTAATTTGTATACTTCGCAGTAAGTCATAGCTGAACTGTTTTTGCATGCTTCCATCTCTTAATTGATGACCTACCTATGACCCACAAATAAAGGTTATTATTATTATTATTATTTTAAAAGATCTCTCTTAATGTAATAATTTAAAAAATCATCGCATGTTATATTGTTAAATTCCTTTTATTTTATTATTATTATCAATTAATTTAGTTACCTTTTTTCCATTATTTTAATAGATGTGTCACGTATTAATTTCATGTATCTAATTAAATGTTGTGCGCAATTTTAAATGGGCGCAGACATGCATATTGTTATTGTTAGTTTATTTATTGTACATATTATTTTGTCTGTTGTCTGTAATTGTGCCATTAAAATAAAATAAAATAAAAAAAATGTCTTAAAGAGTATCACTCTCTCAAGGTTATATCATCTTCTAATATATCAAAATGTCGTGTCACAGTGTTTATTATCGAACTCCTGCGGAACGTCCTGACTGATTTTTATGAAATTGTCTGTGTGTATTTGGTAGCTCTGAGAATAGTCTTTTTTTATGATTTGGCATCAAAAAATACTTATAAATGTTCACCCTTTACACATTTTGACCAGTGTTCCGCCTCACAACATTCTGTCTTTTCTGGGCTTTCGAGTGACATACAAAATGACTTAATTAACTGCATAGCTTCTGCTATGCGCGACGAGAAATCTGATTTTGGGCTTACCTTGGCCTAATCTCGCACTGATAGACACAATATTGTTATATAACCCGCACTTAATAACGAAAATATAACTTTAACATATTATTATGACAACTGAATAAATGTAATGAAGCAAAAAATGGATGGAGAATATATGTATAAGCCAGCATTTATATCAGAACTACTTTCACAATGTTCTTTATAGATTTCTAAAGGCGAACTAAGAGATACAAGTAAACCCCAGTTAAATATTACTATTGACTATTTTATTTCAGCAACGGTTTTGCAGAACGTATGCCGATATTTCCTATCGGGGGAAAATGGACTGTATGTTGTAGCAATAAGGTTCGCAATAAGGTCGAGTAACATTATCCGATTTGTATTGGAAATAAAATTATGCCAGTCATATAAACAGGACCTGTAATCTATTTAGCCCGGGCAAGAGCTTGCGCTCTCATTCGTGATAACTGAGATATTATTCGTGAATGTAAAAGAAAATGTCTTTTATCTTTAGGGTCTGCTCATGAATAGTACAATATGCTCATGAATAGCCCAATACAGTACGTTTATAAAAATTTGCTTTATTCTATACTAGCTGTGCCCGCGAACTACGTTTCGCGATCAAAATACTTAACACAGTGTTTAGTTTTTCCTCCATTTTATTCCATAATGATTCAACTTTATTCTGCCTTTCTTGAGCATCGGCCATTTCGAAATTAGGACAATTTTCGTAGGTTCGTAATGCTCTTTTTCTAATAGTCCACAAAATTAAATACATTACATATTACTATAAACACTAAGTATTATTATTTTTTAGATACATTATTGATATTAATTCCTCTTCAGTAGAAAGAACTACACAGTTGCAAGAATAATCTTTATCGTATTCATGTTTCGAATTAAAATAAACAATTGTTAAATAAATTAGAACTGTATAAGAATAAAGTTTAGATTTTATAATGGGTGTTGGTAACACCAACAAAATATATTTTTTGGATATGACAACTTGGCCAATTAAGACTGGTCGTACAGTAAGCTCCTTGTCAAGCTATACTGTTTGACCTTTGGACCGTTCTTATGTCGCTCGTAATACTGGCGGTTTTCGTAGAGTTAATGTATAGCATGAATGGGGGGGTTACTGTACAATTACGTTTTCCGTATTCGATTTCCGATTACGGAATACAGACACGGAGTTTCGTGAACGTAGCGCAGACGTTCGATTCTTCTCATTCGGGATTTCTACCATTCTACCTAAACGTACGTACAGAACGTGTTCCGTTCGTAAAAAAACGAACGTGTGCGGCAGTCAATTCGTATTTTGTATAGATTTGATGCATTCGGATGCCCGCATTCAGAAAACGAATGCGAAAAAACGTATTTATGCGGTCAGCCTTAAAATCTATTGAGACTTCCGTTTTTGTAACGTGTACGTGCGATATAGTGCTGCTGGCATAGTTCGGTTAGCAAACTCGCCGTGATGACTAACATCCAACACACAATCTTGGAGTTATCGTTAGTTAGTTCACGATCGTTGCATTATCACGGTCTCGAAGGACACTAAACACAGGTAACATCTAACATCGAACATCTAATAGGCCCCGAAGCGGTTGTCAAACTTTTTTGGTGACGGAACCCTTTTGGAAAGCGAAATACTTGACGGAACCCTAAAATAAAACAATGGTTTTTAAAAGTGTATGCTTTATTAATAAGCATAATAAAAGTACGACCAGAGAGGGTGTTTTGATTTTTTCTAAATTATTGCGGAACCCCTATAGGGGTATTGTGGAGCCCTAGGGTTCCGCGGAACACACTTAGAGCATGGCTGCTCTAGGTACTCTTCAGGGCCTACTTTCATTTAATACCCCTATTGCTGGGTTTGAAAAGCAACTGTTATCTGTCTTTTTTGAGCGGCAGCCATGTTGAATTTACGTCAATGTTGCTACGTTTATAGTGCTCTACTGATCAAGGCCTTTCATTTGATACCCATATTGCTGGGTTTAGAAACGAACTTTTATCCGTTTTTTTTTGAGCAGCGGCCATATTAAATTTTATGCTATTTTCCTAGGTTCATAGTACTCTGTCCCCTTGGCGATAGCCTGACCAGTTGGTCAGGCTTGCCCGGGCGCGTGGGTAGTGGAGTCGCAGTGTGGACCTTACCTAGCGCGCCCATAACGGCAGGAAGAACACCGGGGGGTTTTAGTGGGTAGGCTTGGCACTCTGCCGAGAGAGCCCCACACACGCTCGCCGTCTAGCCAACGGCGGGTACGGTGCGGTTACGCATTTCTCCCCGAAAAAAAAAAAAAAAGGTTCATAGTGCTCTACTCTTCAAGGCATTACATTTGATACCTATATTGCTAGGTTTGGAAACGAACTTTAATCCACCTTTTTTGAGCGATGGCCATGTCGAATTTACGTCAATATTGCTAAGTCCATAGTGCTCTACTCTTGAAGACCTTTCATTTGATACCTATATTGCTAGGTTTGGAAAAGAACTTTAATCCACCTTTTTTGAGCGATGGCCATGTCGAATTTACGTCAATATTGCTAGGTCCATAGTGCTCTACTCTTGAAGACCTTTCATTTGATACCTATATTGCTAGGTTTGGAAACGAACTTTATTCCACCTTTTTTGAGCGATGGCCATGTCGAATTTACATCAATATTGCTAGGTCCATAGTGCTCTACTCTTGAAGACCTTTCATTTAATACCTATATTGCTAGGTTTGGAAACGAACTTTAATCCACCTTTTTTGAGCGATGGCCATGTCGAATTTACGTCAATATTGCTAGGTCCATAGTGCTCTACTCTTGAAGACCTTTCATTTGATACCTATATTGCTAGGTTTGGAAACGAACTTTAATCCACCTTTTTTGAGCGATGGCCATGTCGAATTTACGTCCATATTGCTCTACTCTTGAAGACCTTTCATTTGATACCTATATTGCTAGATTATAAAACGAACTTTTATCCACCTTTATTGAGCGGCGGCCATGTTGAATTTATGTCAGTGTTGCTAGGTTTATAGTGCTCTACTCATTAGGGCCTTTCATTAGATACCCATATTGCTGGGTTCCAAAACGAACTTTTATCCTTTTTTTGAGCGGCGGCCATGTTGAATTTAGGTCGATTTTCCTAGGTACCTAATGCTCTACTCTTCAAGGCCTTTCATTCGATACCCATATTGCTAGGTTTGGAAACTAACTTTTATCCACCTTTTTTGAGCGGCGGCCATGTTGAATTTATGTCAATGTTGCTAGGTTCATAGTGCTCTACTCTTCAAGGCCTTTCATTTGATACCCATATTGCTAGATTTGGAATCTAACTTTTATCCACCTTTTTTGAGCGGCGGCTATGTTGAATTTACGTCAATGTTGCTACGTTCATAGTGCTCTACTGATCAAGGCCTTTCATTTGATACCCATATTGCTGAGTTTAGAAACGAACTGTTATCCGTTTTTTTGAGCAGCGGCCATATTAAATTTTATGCTATTTTCCTAGGTTCATAGTGCTCTACTCTTCAAGGCCTTACATTTAATACCTATATTGCTAGGTTTGGAAACGAACTTTAATCCACCTTTTTTGAGCGATGGCCATGTCGAATTTACGTCAATATTGCTAGGTCCATAGTGCTCTACTCTTGAAGACCTTTCATTTGATACCTATATTGCTAGATTATAAAACGAACTTTTATCCACCTTTATTGAGCGGCGGCCATGTTGAATTTATGTCAGTGTTGCTAGGTTCATAGTGCTCTACTCATTAGGGCCTTTCATTTGATACCCATATTGCTGGGTTTCAAAACGAACTTTTATCCTTTTTTTGAGCGGCGGCCATGTTGAATTTGGGTAGATTTTCCTAGGTACCTAATGCTCTACTCTTCAAGGCCTTTCATTTGATACCCATATTGCTAGGTTTGGAAACTAACTTTTATCCACCTTTTTTGAGCGGCGGCCATGTTGAATTTATGTTAATGTTGCTAGGTTCATAGTGCTCTACTCTTCAAGGCCTTTCATTTGATACCCATATTGCTAGATTTGGAAACTAACAATTATCCACCTTTTTTGAGCGGCGGCTATGTTGAATTTATGTCAATGTTGCTAGGTTCATAGTACTCTACTCATCAATGCCTTTCATTTGATACCTATATTGCTAGGTTTGGAAACGAAATTTTATCCACCTTTTTTGAGCGGCAGCTATGCTGAATTTACGTCAATGTTGCTAGGTTCATAGTACTCTACTCATCAAGGCCTTCCATTTGATACCCATATTGCTGGGTTTGGAAACGAACTTTTATCCGTTTTATTTGAGCGGCGGCCATGTTGAATTTAGGGCGATTTTCCTAAGTTCATAGTGCTCTACTCATCAAGGCCTTTCATTTGATATGCATATCGCTGGGTTTGGAATCGAACTTTATCGGCAGTCATGTCAAATTAAGTCAACGTGGCTAGGTTCAATGTGTTCTACTCTTTAGGTTCTTCGTTCGATATCCATGTTCCTTGGGTGGATCCAAAAAAATGTGATCCGTCATTTTAGACATTAGGATCAAGAGTCCCGTCCCGTCCCTCTACGCGTTACCCAGAACATTGCAGTCAGATATTTTTTTTAATTATCAATATTAATCTATTACTTTTGATTCCTTAGTCCTAATGTAAAAACATAAAACACCTTTCAAAATACCTTGAAAGGGGTATCTTTACTTTTCAACATTTCAAATATTTCAAAAATTGTACCGATTTTGTGAAAATTAGTCAAGAATTAAACCAATCTACAAATTTTATTGCGACTCGATATTATCATAAAAATGCTTTATACATTGGTTGTATGGCTTGATCCTTTTGCCTTACCACCACTGTACGACATTAGAAAAAGACAATTTAGTTGGCGAAATCCAGTTGGGCCCAGCCATTAACAGAAAATATTAAATTTTATTTGTACTATGTGAAACACTTCATTCCTGCCTTTCAACTTTCGAAATCCAATTACTTAAGATCAAGCTGAATGCCGTAGTTCCATTGCCTTTCCTTCGTGGAAGAAAATACCTTCTCTCTGTACTATGTGACAGACTTGTCAAAATAATTTCACGTGCGCCATGTTGTTTTTCTACCTAAAGCATTGTTCGAAAATTTTATATGGTATTTTTTCACAAAAAATAAAAAGTGAATTTAAACAAACGAAATTATGCCTAAATGTTCTTCCGGAAAATTCTAAGCATTGTGGTGTAAGCCATATCAAATTCTGTCCAGTAGTTTCGGAGATCTTTCCGGACAAACAGACAAACAAACAAACAAACAAACAAACAAATAAACAAACAAACAAACAAACAATTTTTTTTAAAAACTATTCTATCGTGTTCTGCTAATGATTTTAAGGCGACCTGTGTATTTTTTTTCTTAATATTTCGCAATTACAGATTTTTGTACCCCTACGATTTTATTATATATGGAGATAAAAATGAAGGTTTTCCAAGTCCATTCTCCAAGGGCTTAATATATCGCTAACTCATTGTTGTTACCTAAGTATGGAGCTGAAAATTATACATCGTAACCGACGAGAATTCAAAGTTAAAAATAATATAAGAATACAGACAACATAATATTTCTATATTGAAGTCGGTGCTAAATTGACTTTCTAAAAGATTATCGTTTGGTTATTATTCTAGGGTTAAAATATGCAAGTTAGAATAATATTGAGTTCGTGACTGTGCAATTTTTTGTAGAAATGTCTTTAATTCATCATAATTAATAAAAAACGAATGGCGGCGCTAGTGGACTAACTGCGCCCCCTTAATCAACCACGCTGGCCCAGTGCGGATTGGTCGACTGCAAATACACTTTTGAATTTCTTTGCAGATGTATGCAGGTTGCCGTAGGAGCATCAGACAAATGTACATATGAAATTCGAAAAACAAAAACACATTGGTACATGGCATTCTTGAATCCCGGACCTCCCGATTGGAGGGCAAAGTGGCGAGTCCCCAGCGCCATCAAAGCTTCATGTAGTATAATGTGTTAGCGAATAATATTATGCCATTACAGTTAATCTATATAACTAAGTTTAAAATATATAACTAAGTTTAAAGTTTTAGTTTTTACCGTGGATAGCTATAATTGGCTTACAAAATGTAATTAATGTGGTATATTAGCAATTGTAAAATGCTGTTGTTATCCCTAATAAAGAAAATAAAATAAAATGAGATTCCGTAATATTGAAAGGAATACTTTATAATAAACAAGTTCTTAAAAGAAACAAGTTTAATTTACTTACACATTTCACCTTGACCCCTTGTTAAATAACAGCAAACAAATTATGAAGTCGATTACAAATTCATTTTCGAGGTTACAGTCGAAAACTTACCGTACCTCCGACATAACTAGGTCCTAAGATCACTCCGAGACAGATGCCAAGGGACACCGTGCTGCCGCTTTAATTAAAAAAAGACCACAGCTTAGTAAACAAACTTAATATTTAAATACTTGTTAGAAAAGAGGCCGATGTTTTGCCTCGAAACGAAACACAACTTTTCTAATTTCGCTCCCACCAAAACTTGAGTCCATTGGCTATATTAAATAAACACGCTAACTTGTTTCCAATGGGGAGGACGTTTCGGACTTTTAAAATTGTGTTATAAGTGAATGGGACTTTTTTTTCGGAATATTTTACGCTTCTTTAGGCATATGAAAGTTTGGGAGCCGTGTAACAAATTATAGAAAACGTGCTTTCTGCTTACAATTTTTTCTGCAAGTTTAATATAAGATGTTCCAGAAGTTGCGTTCATATTTAAAAAACGTTGTTCAGACTATAGCTGCACTGAACAGCTGTCACTATGAGACCAACTTAGAAATGGTAAAAATCAGCTACTCCATACATTTTCTTCGAGTGGGTCCTTATCTTGAATGTTTATATGAGGAACAGCAGAATTTCTCGGAAATATGTAAAGATTTCCAAATTAGATGTTGATACGTAGTTACTTATTAATAGTGAGTAAAGTCTACTCAAATTTGTAATACTTGTTTGCACGTACACATGTAAAAAAATGTATAAGAGCAGAAATTTCTCTCAGAGAGGTCTTTTCCAGCCAACTCCAAGAGTTGTGTTCTAGCGGAAAGAACTTGTCCAAAAATATTAATAAGTACATAAAATTACTTTTTTTATGAATGTACAAGAAACATAATTATATAACATATCTGGGATTTTTTTCCCGTTGAAAAATTACCCTATGTACTTCCCCTGGTCTCGAACTATTTATTTATTTATTTGGTTGTCACAAAATCCACAGCTCTTGGAGGAAGTAAATAACAAATTAAACTTAAAACCTGCAGCCAATTAAGGATTTACATTTTATAAATTGAAACTTATCCGAAAAAACAAGCATAATGATTAAAACACTAAAAATTAAATAAAAAATAATTGATTGAATATGAAAAGTTGAAAAATATAATAATAACTATATAATAATCATAACTATAACAAAATTAAATTAAATTCAAAATAAATCAACATTAAAATACAATTAAAATTAAAATAAAATAAGAAATAATTAAATGTATACCAACTTTCATCAAAATCGGTTCAGTAGTTTCGAAGCCTATTTAATACAAACAAACAAAAAATCAAATCTTTCATCTTTATAATACTTATAAGTTAAACAGGTTTGAACCGTTGGTATTTTAAAATTAATCATCACTCTTTTGTCAGGAGCATTTTGAAATATTACAGCAATATGTTGAACCGTTGGTACAGATCACATACAGCCAAGTAATATAGAAGATCTATTTAAAATTTACAAAATACCTGAACTATCGCCTTCTTTGTGAAACGAGGAAATGGAGTGATGTGACCTCTAAGTTGTCTTCACTTGCAGTAGATGCAAGTAGTAACTTTTGGGATATGTTGTTCCTCCACAGTATATTTCAAGGAACACTAGACAGTGTGATTCTATGTGAGCTATTTCTGTAGCTCCAAGCACCCACTACTCATACGAGGCAGACGCCTATGTTCAATCTACTACATACGTGTACTACTCCAAAAAATGTAGTATGTCGTTACCATTAAAACTTCCATGACCGATTTGAGGTTATTACTGTATGCATTAGCAGTGTTCAAAGATTAGAAGATTATTTGTATGAATATAGATAAATCAGTAACAACACACACACACAAACACATTTTTATTAAGTCATAGTGAACATAAGTGTACACCGTATTCCTGAGGATATGAATTACTTTGGCCTATTATTCAGACCATCAAACTGAATAACTTTCACTATGAGAACAATAATAAAATCACGACAAAGAAACAGTTGCTTCATAGAAAAATTCAAGAAGACCGAAATATATGAGACAGAAGATTTTTTTAGGGATTTCAGAGTTGGCACCGTAGTGACATTTGTTCAACTTGAGGTCGAGTTATGAATTAGGGACCTCACAGTGGTCTTAATAACGCACAAGCGATGCCTGTCTAATGACCCTGCCGTGGAGGCCTGCGTGGACGGTTGACCCCGTGCACGCCGCCGTAAGGCCCTCCGTCTGGGGATTGCCCTGGTGTTCTCGGGCATTCCCCCCTTGGCAACAACCCGACCAATTGGTCGGGCTTGCCCGGGCGCGTTGGTAGTGGTGTCGCAGTGTGGACCTTACCATACGCGGCCATAAGGGCAGGGAGAACACCGGGGGGTTTTACTGGGTAGGCCTGGCACTCTGTCGGGAGAGCCCCACACACGCTCGCCGTCTAGCCAACGGCGGGTACGGTGCGGTTACGCATTTCCCCCGAAAAAAAAACCTTCAGGTTCACGGTGTATTTATTTTACTAGCAATCGGTCAGTTAGCACGCTAATTTAGGAACGAAAATAAAGCAAGGCAAAAAAGAAACCAAAACACGAAAATACAAGTGAAAGTTTTTTTATTTATAGATAGAAGTTTCTGGGTAACAAACATGCAATAAGTTTTGCAAAAAACAAGAGCAACAATTAACGCGGATGAAGCCAAAGACAAAGCTAGTGTAATACCTTGAAATATTGTTTGAACACTGCAACAAATTTATTGGCACATGAATCGTGTTTGCGATAAACCAACCAGTGCCAAAACACGTTCGGATACGAACAGCATTGTAGTGCTCTAAATCTATATCAGCAATATGGATTAATATTTGTCCTTATCAGTATATTATATTTCTATTAACAGTACATTTATCTATCAATTGATAGTAATTTGACGCGTACGATGTTGACAAATGTGCGTTCACCTTTAATGTACATTACAAAAAAGTTCAAACGGCGGACTTTGGGACCTTGCGCACTATAGGGCCACGCACGACCACAACCACGACCGAGTGCGTGACCATTCATATGGTTCTACAGTTAACCTGGGGCTTTATTCTGCTAGCGTTAACGCATTTGTGATGTGTCAATAACACTTTAGTAAGATCACTTTTGGAAACAGTCATTGTTGGTTAACCGATAACTAACAAAAACATTTGTATCAAGAAATTGTAGTATGAATAAATTTCACCAGGAAAAGCGTTTAAAATTGATAAAATTTGTTTCATTGAAACGCTATCATGACACGATAACAACGTTAACCTTTAAGTAAGGACGTCATTTTTCCTTAACACTATCTAGGGGCCTTACCATGATCGCTTATAGCAAGGTTAAACAATATTGAAACAGAGACACCGCTCTTTCTGCGTATAGCGCCATCCCACTCTCACTGCGGTTTTAATATTGTTTTCGGCGATCATGGTTAGGGGGCTGGACGTGTAGTCTCACAGGCTCCTATATTAACTAGTGTTTATTTTAACAAAATTATTTTAAATAGTTTGCATACTATATTTAACTTAAAGTATGGGTAAGCCGCTGGATGCAGGAGGCGCAGGACCGATCGGTATGGAGATCCTTGGGGTGGCCTATGTCTAACAGTGGGCGTCTCTTGGCTGAAATGATGATGATGATGGCTTTTTTATTATAAATCTAGCAACATTCTAAATTAAAATATTATGGCACTATTTGGGCAATTTTAAGTACAACAACTTAGCCGTTAAATCAACAAAATATTTATCATACTCCCTTTCATTTTTTTACTATTCCAACATAATATATAAGTTTAAGTTTACAAGAAAATCAAAAAAGGGGAAATTTGCTTACAAATATTTTTACCACAACTATGGACGTGTAGCTTGACTCCAAACGAACAAAGCGTCCACTGGTTATCGTCGTGGTCGCCTAGTACGCGAGATCCCTTAATCCCATATGGTAATTGCTATCATTGGATTCAATAGAGAATTGGATTTAACAGACAATTAGAGGTGATGTTTGTCATGTTTGCGTCGATTAATGCATTATTTTTGTAATTTTTACACCAATGCAAACGAAACCCGAATGTCCCCGTGAACTGGCATTTTGGAAAAATACATTGTTATATTTTATACAAGACAATTTAGGACGATAATCTCGAACCTTGTTGAATTTTGGGAGAAAACGATGTTTTGAAATTCAGTGTAGAACTGCTAACAACAGATAAAGAAAACAAAACACATAGTGATTTGAACCGTAAGCGCTTAACAAAATGCACCAGTAGTGATAAAGTCCCACAAGCTGATATTGAAGAAGGCTAAGAATATGAATTTAGTGCTTCGAGTGACGACAGAAGTAAGAAAAAGAAAAAAACAGCGCAAAAACATTCCACTGGGAAGGCAAAATAATATTTCTGAGCATGATTACAGGCCCAAACAAATGTACTACGAGCGAGAAAAGTTGCAGCGGAGCATCGAACAAACTACAACTGATGAACTTCAGCTGCTGAATTAAGATGTTTCCTGAAGTTTTCAGCTCCCTTAGAAATACTGAGTGTTCCTGAGTCCATGCTAGTAAGTTTTCCAACAAGCGCAGAATAATTTTGCCTTCGCGAAATACATACAATTTCGTAATTGGCGTTGCGGTTTTATTTTTGTCAGTAGAATTTCTGGAGCTAACTTATTTTGTTTGGTAATCACGTTTGGTCATCTCGTTATCAGTTGAATGCACGGCGTGTTACACGGATTACGGACCGTGTAACACGCCGTGCACTACGGACCGTAATATGCTTTACGCTCTCTGTAACAAACTATCATGTTACAAATGGTCCGAAATTGATATTCTACTTCAAAGTTTAGACATTTTTAAGAATACTCGTATATTAAAAAAGAACACTTTCTTTCTCATTTTCAACCTCCGACGCAAAAAGAGGGGTGTTAAAAGTTTGACCTGTTAGGGGGGAACAACAAACAATATAATTTTATGCTGGGTTGTAACTGTAAGGTTGTATAGGTAGTCAAGTCTGGTACTTTACCGCTATTCCTACATTTCGCTGTTACCATAGGTTATGCACGCAGACTCGGGTTTCTTCTGTTAGCTTGCAGACACAAATATATTATATATCACTCGTATGTACGCAGAATCGGGCTTCTTTTAATAGGTTCCAGGCACTATTTTAGGCACAAATATATATCACTTCACGTTCTAGGTAGGTGCGCGAGTACCGTGGTCAGTTAGTCTATACGTCAGGCGTCGGGAAGGCAACAACTCAACTGTCATCGCGTTTTTGTTATGAATAACATGAGAGCGCACGGCGCGCGTAAAGGACAAGTATTCGAAACACATCGCCCGCCCTAAGCATCTTAAATGTTTACGTTATCTAATAAGGAAAAAAGGCAAGGAAATAGGATTAATCAACAAGGAGGCGAACTAATTTTACATGGCAATCGTCCTGCCAAATCTCCTCTATAGTTCTGAAACGCGGTGCCTGTACCGTAAAAATATTCGCGTATTAGATTGATTCCACCTTAAATGCCTTCGCGATATCATGAACATTCATTGGTGGGACCGTGTACGCAACACGGAAGTTCTGCGACGAGCAAATATCGGCGGAATAGAGGCTTATCTAATGCGACGGCAGCTCCGGTGGTGCGGCCATGTCTCCCGGATGTCTGACGGCAGAGTCGCCAAACGCATCTTTTCCTCAGAGCTACAGGATGGCAAGCGAAAACAATTCCTGCGGTACAAAGATGTGCTCAAGCGTCACATGAAACGTTTTAACCTTGACCTGACCCTGCACGGTGGGAGGCACTAGCAGCGGACCGGTCACAGTGGAGGCGTACTGTGAGCATCAAGCTGTTTGAGTTTGAAAGAAAACGCAAAGAAGAGCTGGATACTAAACGAGATGAACTTAAGGCTTGAACACCCGAGCTCATCTATTATAATTATGTTGGAGGTGTTCTGACTTGCAGTGAATGCGGGTGTACATTCACTGCAAAAATCGGATATGTCAGTCACCTGAGAGCACATCAACGAAGCTTTCAATAACGGGTTTAACGTCGCTGTGGCCGAACACGGTCTGGACATTATTAATAATAGCACTTTTCCCGTCACTTACCTTAGCAAGAACTTTCTTCAACCCCAATGTTGCCTGGTAGAAATTGCTACCTTAGCTTTAAGGCCGCCTATTGTAGCTGAGTCTCTTATATTGTTATATCCAGTTTATGTATGTCTCGTGTGCAATAAAATGTTCAATTAATCAATCAATCAATCAACCTATACAAATTCCTTGGACGTTTCACAATGCTGTACAAACGATGTAACTCATCATAACATACGCAAATGTTGTTCTTTATTAGTTTATTTAATTTTATTATTAAGGGGGAATTAACAGTTCACATAGCTAAACAAAATAACTTATTTAAATTTCACATGACTAATTATAGACTCACACATATAGTTTTGAAATGGTATTAGTAATATCGTCGAGCACTTACTCGTACCTAACAACTATCAACTATAACATAGTTAAGTTCCGTCTTACAGAATTACAGTTTGAATTAAAGATATCCATGTCAAACCTGTCGTCATATCTCATTGAAACATTAAATTTGGCCGCGTGAAGTAAGTAGGAATTCTGCTTACAATTGGTTTCAAGTTACATGGGAACATTCCATTTTATTAATTAGAACAGCTCGGGAATATCAATTACCTAATGGAACTTTCATCAAGAAAATAATTAATATATGGTATAGTTTGACGAGTTTAGTGGGTTAAGAGTTGGTGACTTTTACAGACTCCAAGGGTGTCCCTAAAACAATGGATAAACCTGGAACTATAGATAAACTTCATCATGGCCTTCCTTAACACTAATTTTAACCTTAGTGAAAAATATCACGGTTTCAGAGATATTTATTGTTTTGTATTTTTGGAAAATTTCCAAGTGCGATTAAGTTTATATTGTGACATTTCTACAAATAAAGAGGTTTTTCGATTTCGTTTTTTCTTATTTTACAAGCGATAGTTTAGCTATCAAAAACAAAGAATTAAATTGAACAAACTAGCTTAAAGTGTTCAATAAAAATTAAAACAAAGAAAATTAAAAATGAAATTAATTTTCTTTCATGTTTGATCAGCTACAGTGTAAAAAAAAATGTAGTGCGCTCATCGTGCCCGTTATCTTAAAAACTTGCTTAGCTATTCTGAATTCCAAAAAGGTATCATAAGCCTAGGCATTCTGAATATTTTTAATTTTATGACTACTTGAATAGCAAATAGTATAAAAACTTCAAAAACTGTTTTTGTCCTAATAATTACTCTAAGCTTTTGTGTTAATGTAAAGGTATAATGAGCCTAGGTATTCTGTATTTTTTAATCTCATTGCTACTTAGAGAGTATAAAAATTTCAAAGTACTAGGTAAAAAACATATTTATTCGTAAAAAAATCAAATTGACCTTGCGCCCTTATACACGTCCTAGACCTTTTAAGAAAAGAATGTTTAATGCGGTGCGCGTAACCTGACGTTTTGATGTAAGCAGCTGCATTTTGGATGCGAGTCCGCCACGAGGATACTGACATCGCGTACTCGAGTTCTTTGAGACACCCCCAATAAAACTCCTAGGGATTTAAATGCGGTAATCTCAGCGACCATAAAATAGGATCAAACCGACCTTTCGACCTTTGTTGGTAATTTTCGTTTCAGTGATTTCTCACTCTTTCAAAAATAATGTTTACATTTCTTACCTTTCTGCGTGCTTTCTGAAAGGCTTATGATACCTTTTTGGAATTCAGAATAGCTAAGCAAGTTTTTAAGATAACGGGCACGATGAGCGTCCTACATTTTTTTACACTGAAGCTGATTAAGCATGAAAGAAAATTAATTTCATTTTTAACTTTCTTTGTTTTAATTTTTATTGAACACTTTAAGCTAGTTTGTTAAATTTAATTCTTTGTTTTTGATTGCTGAACTATCGCTTGTAAAATGAGAAGAAACGAAATCGAAAAACCTCTTCATTTATAGAAATTTCACTATAAAAACTAATCGCAATTGGAAATTTTCGAAAAATACAAAAAAAATAAATATCTCTGATACCGTGATATTTTCACTAAGGTCATAACTTGTGGCAAGGGAGGCCATGATGAAGTCCATCTATAGTTACAGGTTTATCCATTGTTTTAGGGACACCCTGTATATTGTTCCAATACGGTTCTAGTATACTATAAACATCTCATGTCACAGTGTTTGTTAACGAACTCCTCCGAAACGGCTAGGACCTAGGTGATAATGGTGGCCGTCTTCAACATTTTTTTTTATTATTTTTATGATTTGGCATCAAAAAATACTTCCCTAAATTTTCACCCCTCTACCACAAACCCCCATTTTTTAATAGCGATATTAGTATTTCTACTGGTGATACGTAGTTCGCAGGTACAGCTAGTATTTCATATTATTACTGTTCCGTTTCCGTTAAATCACAATATTCACATTTCTAAAGCACTAATGTGAAGAATAAACACAAATGTGAAGACACGGTTAGCGCAGAGGTCGAGTGATCGCCTACTGCGCAACGGGTCGCGGGTTTGATTCCCGCTCGGGACAGATATTTTGTATGGCCTATACAGAAATTTGTTCCGGTCTGGGCGTATGTGCATGTGATATTCTATGTTTGTAACTGCACCCACGACACAGGAGAAAATCCTAGTGTGGGGCGACGATTTAAAAAAAAAAAAAGTTTTCGCCAACAATTACTTATTTTAAAGTCTGCGAGTGACATTACCTGTGAGCGTCTAAAAGCAGCATTAGCTACAATTCCTCTTTAACGTTGAGCATCGACCCATATTACTCAAATGGGCCACCAATGAAAAGCGCTTCACCAACTTAAGACCTAATCTATACTAATATTATAAAGAGGAAAAATTTGATTGTTTGTTTGTTTGAATTGAATAGGCTCCGAAACTACTGGACCGATTTGATCAACATAGGCTATAAAATTATTTTTCCTACGGGAAAACAAAAATAGCGCGGGCGAAGCTGCGAGCGGGAAGCTAGTGTGTAATACAAACTTAATGTTACAGTAAGACTATACTCCAAGTCTGGAAGCGTTGTTAGTTATTTAATGCACCAGAAACGCACACCGCACCATAACAATGTACAATTAGCTGACCTAATTTCATATAGCATTCTCTTCCAGTCAAGCATTGGATCCAACAGAGAGGTGATGGTGGCGCCAGCAGGAAATCATTATTTTATTACATTTATTACAAGCTGACCCGGCGAACGAGCGATAGAGTTAAGTAAATTTAAAAAGTGGCATGGTTAAAATATTTTTTTTCTTTTTTGGATAAAATCTGTCCCATATTTGTGTAAATAAAAACGAATCTACTCTCAATTCTTAACAAATTTCAGAACCCCTTACAAAGATTCCTCCGAGTCAAAAGAGTTGTGTTAATACTTCGTCACCAATTCCCCTTGGAACCGCTTACTTCAGTGGACAATGATAGCTATGCTAATACGTATCTTCGTGGCGTCTGGAGTTACAGACACAGTTAGTCTGGTTTATATTCTCTAGAGGAGATGGCATCCGGAATGCACGAAACTTCTAAGCACTAATACAAACTGAGGTAACTACTGATCACAGCTGCTACAACACCAAACATCGGTATTGTACAAGTACAGTTCAAATCAATTGTATTTGGACTAAATACAAACTTGTTTTTTCTGTTATCGTATTATCATTTAAAATCGAAGAAAGACAATTATATTGATTTACTTATTTAGATGTTTATATTAATTAAAATTTTAACCGTATTTTAACAAAAACTCCTTAAATAGTGTTCATCCTTACTCATTATTACAAATACGAAAGTTACTTTGTCTGTTTGTCTGTGTGCCTGTCTGTATGTCTGTTACGCTTACACGCCTAACTTGCTGCACCAATTTTGAAAATTGGTATAGAAAGAGCTTTAGCCCCGAGAAATCACACAGACTACTTTTATCACGAATTTTAATGAATTCCTTAGGAAACCTGTAGTATAACCTAAGCTCGAACTATAAGTAAGTAAATACAATGCAGACGAAATCTAGGGCAGCCGTTAGTCACTTATAAAAAGTAAACATATTTAAGACGTGTAAGAATTGTTAAAAAGCTAAGCGATTCTCAATGAGGAAAAAAATACGATAATAAAAGTGTTTTTCAAATCAAAACATGCGGACAGCCCAAATACCGAAATGGCTCCTCAGGATTACGAATGCTCCTTAAGGATTATTGTAGATTGTTCGAGCTCTCTTAATCTTGTTAGGTTCGCTCTGAAAGTCATACAGATTAGATTTGGCGTTTGAAGAATTGATAGAGATTTGCCATGAAGGCATCCTTCCTCCTAATGCTGATATTTCGCGGGTCTCAGGAGGCTCAGATGAAATCCGCTCTTTCTGACTTGACCTACTTTTGATGTCTGAATCGAGACTCTAAATAAATACAAGCATCACAGACGTAAATATAACTAGATAGCGTCAATCTATACTGCTCAAATTGCAATCGGTTAACGACAGGTATTGATAACGGTGGCGCGTAGATCAAATAAATCATAGTTTAAGAAAGAGGTTTGCTCTTTTTGACAGGCGATGTACTCGCACATATGTACACACGGTAACTATTTAGATTTATGTCTGTGAGCATAATACATTATGCAGAACTATAATACTTTGTTAACTTGAGTCTTCAGATATCCACGTAGCTACAATGTTTGATCAAAATACAGCCGTCTTTAGACGAAGGCAGATTACTAAACGTACTAAACTAATATGTACCAGATAAATCATTTTATAATATTGTTAATACTTTTTCTATAATAGCCTACACTTTCGAGAATTCGTAGATAGTTCGTAGCACTACGAGCCATCTACGAATAGCTACGAACGAAAATATACCTAAAAGCTAGAGTTTCCTTTCGTAGCTTCTTAAACTAAGCTTAGATATCGACACCTCGTACGTATACTATCGTAAGTAAAACCACGGTAATAGTATATACAGTAGAATGACACGCTATGCCTACGCGCCTCGATCTGGGATCGCACTTGTAGTGAGTTTTCTTGCTAAATTGTAGAAATATAGGGAAATCTTAAAGTTGAAAGAAAAAAAAACAAACTTATTCCTTTAGTCCGATACAAAATGAAAAGCTTTATTCTTGTAGGTACATAATTCACATATGCATATGTCACTAAAGTAATAAAATCCCTTAATGCTTAACTTAACTAAATGTTTAATTAATACAAGCCAAGGGCCAAGGATGGTTCAGGTTTGTTTGATCAATCTCGGTAAGTTCTTGCTAAATCAATTGGGTACAAAAGTCATAATATAACCGGGGTAATAAGATATACAAACAAATAGTTTTATTTCTTTTTCTAAAAATTAGATCGTACCTTCGATTGTAAGTTCTTGCGATCACGGGTCAGAGATATAACATTCCTCTTAGTCTCCCCAAAAAATGATCAAAACAAACGGCCTAAATGTCAAATTCCGAATTTTGAGAAAATCAACCCACCTAAAGGGGAGCACGGGATTTTGGGTGAAAAAAAAACTATCTTTGTAAATAAGGCCAGGATAAACGCGAGATTTATTTTGTTTATGCAAAAATTGAATAATGACCAAAGATAATTGCAAATGTCACTGACGTGACGTGAAACGACGTTGACGTTGACACTTGACATTGTGAAATTAATTGACAAAGTTATTGTAATTATGATTTTAGTTGTGAAATTTGTGTTAAAACTATAGTGAAACCAAAGTGTTTTTGCAAAATTAGTGTTTTATGAAATTTTAATAAAAAACGGTGTTACAGTATCCCCCCAACCACGATAGAATTCACGTAGGGAATTCGTCTGACGCCCCGTAGGCCTCAAAACCTCCTAACCAACCAAACAGAATTATCATAAATAGAATCAATTAGGTACTTAAAAACTATTCATTCGTGATAAACTCTGTACCCAATTACACCTAACGTTATTTTTTTTATAAGTTTATTTATTTGTATATGATAAAAAATAATGCTTTAAATATAAACGTGTGTAAATACAGAATGTTTAACATGCATGCATCTTAAATCTACGTAAATCCATTAATATGGTATGTTAAAGATTGTAATAAAAAACAACATTCACCAATAAGGTGACAAAATCTAGCGCGAAACTACTGCTGCTAGCACCTACCTGGTTGTAAAAAAAATATTCACCAATAAGGTGGCAAAATCTAGCGAAACTACTTCTGCTAGCACCTATATGGCTGTGATAAATAGGTAAAAGGCATTATATCCTATGCCCATCAAATATAAGTAAGTAATAAAGAAAAACTGTAGTGTCAGGACTGACGCCGAAATGGCGTTGTTAAATAAGTATATCTTGACACTAACAGAGTATAGCAAGTAATGTCAACAACTACCGGTAGATGTCGTTATTACAGACATTTTGACTCTAATCGTCAAATAATAAGTAAAAAAAAAACAAGAAAAAGGAGATAATAAAAAAAATGAGTTGCATGTGTCGTTGCCCCTGGCCGTCGATATTGATTTTCCTACGTTTCCAGCTAGATGTAACTTCCTCCATTATAAGAATATAGCAAAGGCTTATTTCTAGAGTTGCAAACCGCTCCTGTGAGGAATTCAAAATTAATTTTGTTGATTAGAATAGAATACATATGAAAATAATGATCAAGACACGTTTATATTTGTGATCTTGAGCTAAAAGCATCTATCCAACCACATAACAGTTATTATAAGTACATACTTATTCTTTAATTCTGTTAGCAGTTATTAAAGAAGTAATATCCATTTTATATAATGGTAGTAATATTTATTTATTTATTATCATGAACTAAGACACGTTTAATATTTGTGTATTAGATCTTAATGTACTTATGTAATGGTAATATCAATTTTGAAGATGTTAGTTATATGGAAACTTAAGTAGCAAGACAAATAAATAACGAACGACAAAGACAGACACATGCAAAAACGCCGCCAGATGTTATATGGCGCGTTATCCTACACTCGGGTTCTACGAGACGCCAGGAAGAATGGCGGGGTGGGTATTCTGTGACCGCCGCACCCGCGGTGTATATATAAGTAGGTAATGGAATTATGTAATTTAGTCACTCGAAGTGTTTAAATTTTTAAAATCTTTTATGTGCCACTTCCGTTCTCGTCTTCGAACTCATAGACGAGGCGGGAAAGTTTACGTATAATTTTACAACGCTCATATTTAGGGGCAAGTTTAGCAGTAAAATATTTATTAGCAGAACTCTGCTTGTACGTACGCTTCCACACAAAATCACCAACATTAAATGATATATCTCTGCGTTTGTTGTTATAGTATTTTATATTCCTTTCATGGGCCTTACGCAACGACTCTCGGACTTTGATGAAAATGTCACCGAGGTGGCCAATATTAGCCGCATGAGTATCGCGTGGTACCACAACCAACTCTTGGAGATCTTCGAAACCACGGTAAATACTACCATCTGTGACAGCTTCCCTACCGTGTACTAGCATGACAGGAGTATACGAAGTAGACTCATTTACTGAGGTGTTCATGGCAAATTGTATTTTATATATGTTAATATCCCACGTTCTATGATCGTTCCCAACAAACGAGGAAACTGCAGTGATTAGTGTGCGGTTATAACGTTCCACCGTATTAACTTGTGGACATTATACTGGACCCAAATGTACTTGCGGAATATTGTAATTTTCATATAATGCCTGAACCTCATGACTTATAAATTGCGAGCCATTATCAGACATCACAGTCTGTGGTATTCCGTGAACCAGAAATACATGGTCTTCTAACCTTTGCGCTATAACTTTGCCCGTTGCACGCCGTATAGGAAATAATAAACAATATTTTGTAAAACAACACACAACTACTAGTAAAAAGGTGTTTTGCTGTCGAGACATCGGCAGTGGACCAACCAGATCAATGCTGATGCACTGGAATGGTCGACAGCAGACCTTGGGTTCCCCCATAAAGCCAGGTGGCGCTAGTGAGCTATGTTTATATGAGTTGCAAGTGGCACAATTTTTAATAAATTCCTCGGTATCTTTATGCATACCGGGCCAAAAATACCTAAGTGCGCAGCAATTGGTTCAGAATGGTTACTTTTAATAATATCCTCCCTAAGCTCCTTTGGTACAACCTCTTTCCACTGGTAGTCACCACAGAGTTTGTTAGTGCATTTTGTAAATCTAAAAAGCCTACCATCAATAATTTGAAAATTGGGACACGCGCGCGGCCTATCCGTGCAACGTTTTAATATATTGTTATACCAAGCATCGCTGGATGTAAATGCGTCTACGGCTGCCACTGGTACAGAACGTGATAGTGCATCCGGTACGACGTTTTGAGATCCACTACGATGCTCAATAATAAAATTATAAGGCGACAATCTACACCCCCAATGCGCTAGTCGTCCTGTTTGATTCTTGAGGTTTAAAAACCACTTTAGAGTAGCATGATCGGTAATAATTTTAAATGTTCGACCACCTTCAAGATAAGGGCGGAAGTGTTCAACGACATGTACCACGGCCAATGCCTCTCGCTCTGTAGCGGAATAGTTACGTTCGGCGGGTGTTAGTGAACGGCTACAGTACGCAACAGGATGTTCTTGTCCGTCTACAACCTGGGTCAAGGTACCTCCTAACCCGAAATCAGAAGCATCACAGTGGACAGCAAAATCTTTCGAGAAGTCAGGACATACCAGAACCGGAGAAGTAGACAGTGCGAGTTTTAGGTCGTTGAACGCCTCGTCTGCCTAGGTCGTCCATTTGAAAGGGGGCGCGCTCTTACGGGTAGAAGTAAGAGCATTAAGGGGACCAGCTCTATGACTAAAATTTTTTATGAAACGCCTATAATAAGATGCAGTTCCCAAGAAACGTTTGACGTCTTTCAGGTGGGAATAAGAAAGTCTACTATAGCCTTAATTTTGTCAGGATCCGTGCGCAGACCATATTCGTCAACCACATGACCCAAGAATTTCAGCTGTCTCCTAAAGAACTGGCATTTACCCATGTTGACAGTAAGGTTGGCTAGTTTAAGTCTCTCCTTTACCCTAAGTAGGAGCTGGAGGTGATCCTGGAAGGCCATTGGGCCTTCAGGAGTAAGTAAAATTAAATCATCAACATATACGAACACCTTATTGTCAAACTCGGGCCCAAAGAGGCGGTCCATCAACCGCTGCTGCGTAGCTGGAGCTGCAGTAAGTCCAAAGCACATGACCTTAAAGTGAAACAAGCCTCTGCAGGGAATAGTAAAAGCAGTTTTCTCTCTGGACTCAATAGAGTCCAAAGGAACTTGGTAATATGAAGACTTAAGGTCTATAGAAGATAAGTACTTAGCATTTTTGAGCTGGTCCAGAATATGACTAATATAAGGCATAGGGTAAGCGTCATGCTTTGATATGGCGTTAAGTTTTCGGCTGTCCAAGCAGAAACGTGACGCCATATCAAAGCATGACGGATCGCATAGCTACAAGGGCTTTCATGAATGCAGTTCGCCGCAGGGCATACGCACGAGTCAACGGAGCGCACGGGTCGGTAAGCGAGCAGCCCTATCGCGGGTCACGCACCAAGCGATGCCGAGCGGCCGTATAAATTTCAAAGAGGGACCGAGTCCACATACTGTATTATACTATTACCACAATATAGAGAATGATACAGTAGCCCGACTCAGGCGTGTCTTTGATATATCTAAAGCTGAACTGGGCGCTAGGGTTGGTATTTACAAAAAAATCGGTGAACGTATACGTTGCGCGTGAGCGGCGAGGTGTGTACGTAGAGCACAACAATCTCGGCAAGCGCGCGGCGTGACACTGCGTTGCTATGCCGTTCAGAGCATGCTTGGCGGCCGTGTAAACGACGTTTGTATGTGTGCGTGCGCCGATTCGTCCCTTTATATGGAGTCGGGCTACTGTATCGTTCTCTATATTGTGCTATTAACTGATTTAACTGATTTAATATTAAATAACAAAATATAATGTTGTTTATTTACCCGTCATGATAAGTTTTAAGTTAGCTTTCTCTAGCAGTTGCCTGGTAGAGATTGCCGCTTTGGCAATAAGGTCGCCTTTTGTTTAAATTGTCTCCTTTAAATTATTGTAAAATTTTTATTTTAGAAACAATAAAGATATTCATTCATTCATTCATTCATTCATTATTACCGTGGTAAAACCATCTGCGACGATGTGCTCACGTGGGACCGCCGGAGCCCCGCAGCACCAGAGCCGTGACAGAAAGCATGCATGTTTGCTTGCATGCTTGTTTGCACGCTGCATCCTTGATTGTACTTTACATGTTTGCTTGCACGCTGCATGCCTGCTTCTATGCTGCGTGCGTTCTTGTGTATTGCATGGTTGCTTGCATGCTACATGCTTGCTTGCGTGCTACATGCTTGCTTGCATGCTTGTTTGCATGCTACATGCTTCCTTGCATGCTACCTGTTTGCTTAATTGGTGCTTGCTTACTTGCATGCTAGTTAATAAATACATTGCAAACGAACAGAATCGTTACATGAAATGTTTTTTATATCATCTGGTATTATGTCAAAAAAAATATTATAACAAATGTTCATTATATCACATGAAATTAGAGAATCTAAAATTATATCACATGTTTATTATATTAAGTCAGTTATTATATGAATTGAAATTATATTAGTTGTATGTTAGATAACAGTATTTATATCAAACATTACACACCCTTTTACAAAACTGTAAAAAAAAAACAGTTTTCCATTTAATTTTTCCTCTAAGTAAGGCTATCGACGTGGCCGGTTTTTTTGCAACGTATTTTCAGCGCGCTACGAGTATATTGTTAAGACTCAAGACTAACAATGCTACATATATGGCGTCCGCTATCTCCAAACAATAAAGCATGGTGTGACATAAAGATAGCCTTTTCAAGAAATTCGTATGTGTAATTTATTTATGAACAGCGTTTGGGACTGGCCTGGACTCTGGCCAAGCTCAGATACAAGGAGCGGAGAAACTGCATTTAATTTTTACAAAACAATCTTTTAGTTCATATATTTCGTTGGACGTATATTGAGCGTTCACGATATACTATCCGAAAACTACACTGAGTTTTAGAATTTATGTCCGCTATACAGAACTTCCAGTTTTAGATATCGTAGATTGCGATAAATCGATGAACACATTGTACAGGTGTTGGTAATAAACCTATTTTATGTACCTACTAGTGACTCGTTTGAATTATGTGTGTAGGTGTGTTTTTGTTTGGATTGATTGAATAAATCGTTATTTTCCAACACGGCATTTAAATGAATCGTAGTGAGAAGTTTTCACCAATCTTGAACTGGTTTTTAATATAATTAATCCAATTCATTCATTAACTATAACTTTCTTGTTTAAGACGTCACATTGTTTTTCACCTCACCACGAAGTTATAATTATCATTTCCTAAATCCTCTAACAATTTGGTAAAGATTAATTAGATTCGGTTTTTAAAAGATCACTCAATCCATACACATGTGTTTGTATTTTTAAATAACGTTGTTTTTTATTCCTCTGTAACAATAAGTTAACAGAAAGCACTTAAATTAATCATAACAAAACTTATCATAAAACTAAAAACTCAATCCAAAAGCTTAATCTAAGCACCCGCCGAGCACCGACTTCAATAGAAAAATGTGATGTCTGCCTTTTTGATGTTTTTGAAGTCGGTTTTATTTTATGTAGAAAAAATTATTACAAAAAAATATTATAGTAAATTTAATACATGCGTTATTAGAATTTGAGCCAAGGCAAATGACAGAATAACTTTAAATAAAACGTCTTTCGCTCTAAGCAGTATTGAAAGATTTATTCCCGAACTCCTAACCTACCAGAAACCTTCCATCATCAGCTCAGTAACATGATATGATGACTACCAGATGCGAATACCTGAATATATTCCGCAAAAACATGAAACATAAAGTTTCATGTTTTAGCGGAATATATTCAGGTATTCGCATCTGGCACGTTCAACGTGGACTTGCCTATGAAATTTAAGGGCATGCCATCATCAGATTATGACATGGTGACAATGGGACCATTTTGGGAATATCCTCTTTCGATCACAAAAAGAATGTTGAAAATTGGCCTACAAATGGCGGAGTAATCTGTGAATATTTGATGGGGCGTGTAGTAAATAGTAAAGTTAAGTTTTAAAATGATGTAGACGTGGCACAGAGACATTTTGTATCTATGTAGAGACATATGCATGTGACGTGGCACATTCCATGCGTAACACCACAGACTTTATACGTCTGTGCCACAGACTAATGATTCAACGCGGTCCGGGATACGCTGCGCAGACGTGAGCGCGGATAGATCTATATGTTGTTTGTTTGATTGTTTGTTAGTTTAATGGTATATTATGTACATTTAATGTTTGTTTGTTTGTTAAGTTTAATGTATCTAATCAATCTTTAAGATTTGTAAGGTTTTTCATTTAATTATTTTTTTATATCTTTTGCCTACTTTTTTGTTTCGCTTTTTGTATACAGTATGTTGTCTCTTGTATTGTTTGTCGTGTCGTGCGTGGTCCTAAGGCCTGTCATAATAACAGAGCTCTAGTGGAGTTTTCCACCAGGGCATACGCTGAGGCAGGACCTTTTTGGACCTCGCACAGATAAAAACTTGTATTTATGTTTATATTCATGCATGTCTGTGTAATTGGTCCAAATAAACGAATATTCTATTCTATTCTAACTACAAGCCCAGCTTCGTAGGTAAAAATATGAGGTCCCCTATTTGTACTCCAAAAATACACTGAGCGCCCTTAATCAATTTCAATTTTCTAGTATCTCATTATAGGTTGTGGAACCCTTATTGGCCGTAGATCTGCCAATGAAGGTTTTGTGAAAATTAAAAAGGTAATTCACGCATTTCACTTAAATAAGTCACTCAATAAATCGCTTGAGAACATTGATGTAGTGCCATTCAACTTTCGGTCATGTCCTTTTCAGTGAATAATTTGGAAAGGTGACACGGATTCTGTGATGATTTGCTAGTGAAATTTGCTTACTTATTTAATTTTGCTCGTCAGATAATTATTCAGATAAAGCTGGTTCGCAATTTTGCATTAATACAACTACTTACTCCAAATACTGATTTGAAATATTCTCTCTGTCTGTAAACCTTCATCATTACATCACCACAGCTCACACACGTCCCCACCGAGGGGCACCCTAACTATAAATAGTTAAGTTAGGGCGATTAGGCCTTAGTCAAACCACGTTGGCCCAGTGCGGATTGGTTGACTTCATATACCTTAAACCTTACTATGACCTAAAAATAATTGGAAAGTGACTGATGCTCTCACTGTTGCGTTTGAACATTTAAAGGCCGGTGTATAGAGATCAGTGAAGTCACAGATCCGGTTCAGCCTCCCTAGAAGCGCTAAGTTTTCCGCAGTCGTTCTGCAGAAAAAATGTATAGAGATGACATTCGCTGCGGAAAAAATAGCTTGAGATTGCCGAAAGCTAATGTCATTACCAAACATTTTTTCTGCGGAATGACTGCGGAAAACTTAGCGTATGGCTTTTGTCTCAGGGGGCAGTACCGCCACCGCCGTGATTATTATTCTTTCATACATGACGACACAGGATTCTGAGTGACGTTCATACATAACGACATAGGACTCTGAGTGACTTTCATACATAGCGACACAGGACTCTGAGTGACGTTCATAAATACTGTATGAAAGAATAATAATTATAACGGGGACAATACTATGACTTTGCTGATCTGTGTGAATTAGCTTTTAATCGCATAGCCTTTTTGATATATGTAAATAAATCTTTTAATAAAAGCTTGAAGAAAAAGTTTCAATTTTGGAGATGACTAACATCATATTTTGTAGAAATACTTTGGACTAATTAATCAAACACGGTCGTGTTTGCTTCCTTAAAATTCATTGCATTGTTGTGTTTCTACAGAAACTTAGTTCCTCTACAGTTGATGAATTTACTTAAAAGTTTGCTTTTATATTCGGCCCTATCTTATTTACACTTACCAGGCAAGATGGAAGGCTTAAGGATCATTTTATAAATTTCAAACATACTGCAATAAAACCTAAAATATAACACAAGGTTACTTATTAAGAAAAATCAGCTGTCCCATACAAATGTTCAACACCCACTGAAACTAGATGTATGGAACAGCTGATTGCATCGTGATTCGCTATGATTTTAAAAAAGTAAACAAATGTTTGTTAGATTTTACTTGTATAATTAGATCGCGATCGCGGGAAGGTGAGCGGGGAAGCGGGCGGGCGCCGCATTCCAGCGAGGTGCAAACTTAGCTTCGTTGAGTTGTACACCACTGAGAACTCAAAAACGGCTGGACTGGATTTTAATAATCTATGATTTGTATCCGCCCCGAATAGCAGAATAACTATTACAATATTGAAAAAAAAACCAGATATTTTTTGACCTCCGCGGTCTTCCGCAACTGACAGCTCACTTCACTACGATTATATAAGCCTGTCATTTGATGTGAATAAAATTATGAATAAAACTTTTTTTAAATACAAGCTTTTAGTACTAGTCTATACGAATCAAACGAGCCCAAACTCGATGGGGTTGTGTCATTTTATTGCGGAGTTCCCATGGCTACCTTCTAGCCCCAGCATCAGACCCGGATTACCATATAGAAACAAAGAACTCGTCAATTCCAATCAAACGAGCCCAAAGTCGATGGGGTTGTGTCATTTTATTGCGGAGTTCCCATGGCCACCTTCCAGCTCTAGCATTATATCAGCTCGATATCATCATATATAATTATATATATATATATATATATAGTCCTCCACGCCGTTTTCGGTGACGGCGACCCTATTTGCCTTTAAGATTTTCGTTGGTGAGCCCTTATGTAGCTTGCCAGACACGTTATTGCAGGCAGCGCAATAGAGCTGTCCTCGGCTATCTCCCCCCACGAGTTTATAGAGCAAGCCTTTAAATGTATTTTGAGCACGTCCCTAGCGAAGGTGTTGGTTGCCACGCTTTCGTCTACCTCAATCATCTTTTTTTTTTTTTTATGTAAGGCCCGGCAAATGACCTCCTCCCGCCTGATGTTAAGCGGTGAAAGAGGCCCAAATGAGTTGACAGATAGAGTAGGGACGACATCCACTATCCTACCTGCCCGCCCCTTGCCGGCCTAAAAGATGCTTTTTCACACCTCTTTTGAAGGAACCCATGTTGTAGGATGGAGGAAACACGTGTGCAGGTAGAGAATTCCAAGTGTGGGATGAACGACAGAAGAAGGAATCTTGGAATTTCTTGGTACGGTGTGAAAAGGAGGACACAGTGTACGGATGACTCCGAAGGCCCTTACGCGTGTTTCTGTTAAGGAATGGAGAGGGAGGGATAAGGTTAAAGAGCTCCTCAGAGCATTCCCCATGGAACATTCGGTAAAAGGCGCTAAGAGAGGCGATGTCACGACGAAGTTGTAGAGGCTCGAGGGTGTTAGTTGCCTCTACATCGCCAATTATTCGAATAGCGCGACGCTGCAATCTGTCCAGAGCATCGAGGAGGTACTGAGCGGAGCCGTCCCAAAGGTGCGAGCAATATTCCACGCAAGACCTAACCTGAGTTTTATACAACAGGCATAGTTGGTCCGGCGCAAAATACCTACGCACCTTGTTTAGGACACCGAGTTTCCGTGAGGCAGCAGTTATAACGGATTCGATGTAGTCTCTGGGGTTCAGATCGCAGCGAATGTTCATTCCGAGCAAGGTGATGTTACTCTGTGTGTGAAGGGTTGTGCCCTGAAGAGAAGGAGGGGGGAGGAAAGGTGACCTTTTCGCCGAGAACGCGCACACCTGTGTTTTCTTAGCATTGAACTCGACAAGATTGTTGGAACCCCATTCGGAGATGAGGTCCAGCGTCCTGTTGAGCTCAATGATAAGATTCTGCCTCTCCCTATCAATATTGCCACGAGCAGCCCCTGAGCTTCCGTGATATCCCCCATGCACTGTACTGTCGTCTGCATAGCAATGTATACTTCCCAAGGAAAGCATGTCATTGATATGCAGAAGAAACAATGTTGGGGATAGAACGGAGCCTTGTGGAACACCAGCATTCACTGCCACGAACCGCGAAGCGCAGCCGTCAACGACAACGCGAATTCTACGCTCGTGGAGGAAGCTGGCAATCCACGTACAGAACTGAGCGGACAATCCGTATGCCGGAAGCTTGGAAAGGAGAGCCTTGTGCCAGACTCTATCAAAAGCTTTGGCGATGTCGAGACTAATAGCCACAGACTCGCCGCGCTTATCGATAGATTCACCCCATTTGTGCAAAAGGAACGCTAGAAGGTCACCAGTTGACCGTTTAGGACGAAACCCATACTGACGGTCATTAAGCAACGAGTGACCTTCCAGGTAACGGATCAGCTGGGTGTTAAGGATCCTCTCCATGATTTCACACAAAATGGAAGTGACGGCTATAGGGCGATAGTTAGCCGGATCAGAACGATCTCCCTTTTTGGGAACCGGCTGGACATTGGCCTCTTTCCAAGATTTCGGCACACAACCAGCAGAGAACGACAGACGGTATAGACGCGTCAGGACCGGAGTCAACTCCGCTGCACACTTCTTAAGTACAATCGCAGGAATGCCGTCTGGTCCACTTGCTTTTCGAATATCAATCGACTGTAGCTCCGCCCGCACATCTCGCTATCTGATGCGGATATCGGGCATAGTGCTGCCACAATGGGACAGTGTCGGAGGTTGTGCACCACATTCATCGATACGGGAATGGGCCGCGAAGAGTTTTGCCAGGAGGTCGGCTTTCTCCTGCGGCTGATGAGCAAGTGAGCCATCGGCATGTCTCAGCGGTGGCAGCGAGGGTTGGCAGAAGTTTGATTGCACAGCTTTGGCCAGGCGCCAGAAAGAACGGCTACCCGTAGGGTGCGCTAGCAGTTCCTGACCCACTTGTGCAATGCGCTGAGCATCCGCTCTAATGTAAGCCCTCTTACACAACTTGGTGGCATTATTATAGGCTGTTTTTAGTAGGTTAGTATTGGGATCCCTAGAAGCTCGACCTCTGATCCAAGCGCGGTAAGCTAGCTGTTTGTTTTCAACAGCAGAGGCACACTCGCGATTGAACCAGAGGTTACGTCTCCCTCTACTGACGAGATTGGAATGTGGAATATAATATTCCATTCCTAATCTGATCTCGTCAGCAACAGAGGTAGCGCAGGAGTTCGGATCCATCCCACTGAAACAGCGCTGCCACCAAGGGACAGACGCGTAATAATCCCGCATACCGTCCCAATCTGCTGACGCATAGTGCCACAGACGGCGTGCTGCAACCACAGGCGACGGTCGCGACGCCTGAGGCACTGAGACGGATACCAGGCAGTGATCTGAAGATCCTAGTGGAGCTCGAATCACCACCTGATATCCGTCGGGGCGATTTGTCAGCAGAAGGTCCAACAAAGAGGGCGCTTGACCGATAATATCTGGTACCCTGGTGTGCTGGGTAACCAATTGTGTCAGGTCGTGCGTGAGAGCGAATGCGTGGGCAGTCCTACCCGCATGGTCAGTTTTAGAGGAACTTAACCACAACTCGTGGTGAGCATTGAATTCCCCTAAAAACACCAGCTCGGCGGAAGGAAATTGCTCCTGCGCGTCATCTGCCACCCGACTTAGGTGTTCAAAAAGTCGAGTTGTCTCCAAGTCACCACGGTGGGAACGATAGACGCACACGTAGACACTGCAATGAGTGCCAAAATCGACGTATACCACAAGGAGGGAAAAGGAAGGTTCCTCCAAACAGCGCAGGCGACGACAACAAACGTCCGCCCGGACGAACAAGCAAACACCTGCCTTTGCCTTGAAGGACTCCTCAAGAGCGTAGCCGGGGTAATTAAGGTAGCTTGTATCGGCCGGGCAGATAATTTGCGTCTCTGTCAAAAACAGCATTGCTGGACGGGCTGTCTCGAGATGGTGGTGGACAGCCAAGAGGTTAGAATGGAGCCCGCGGATGTTAGCGAGCCCCACCTCGAATAGTGGTGTTTTGGTGGGATAGTGCACCGCTGTACGACCAGTCCTAATATTGTGCGCTGACATGTTTGTTGGAGTGAGAGGTGTGAAATTGAGGTGTCGTTGCAGCGATTAGCATAGTTAACGTGTGTAGGCCTGTTTCGCCAGGGAACATCCGACAGCTGATCTCGGAATACAAGACGACTTTGGGCGAACGGAAGTCAGCCATACGGAAAACGTGTCCACACCACCTGAGCTGACGCTGCATATGGAGAGCCTCCATTCCGAACACTCCGGAGAGACGTAGAACCTCGGTATTAGGCACACGGTCCTACCATTTGATGTTCAGAATGCACCTAAGACATCTAAGATGGTATGTATCCAGCTGTTTCTTGATAACAGTTTCATCATGATATCATCATAATATTCATATCATCATAATATTGCATTGTCACTTGATATACATATGCATGCCAAATTTCAGCTCAATCGGAAACCGAGAAGTGGGTCAAATTAAACTTGCGAGATTTCATTACAGACACCGGACAGGTGAAAGTAAATAAAAGCTTGTAAAAAGTTTGTAAGACAGCATAATAAAGTTACCGGTCGATTGGTCATTACGTCAATAAATCCTAAATAAAGAGTTAACACGACATTCATTGACTGTTAGGCGGTACGAAGTTCGCCAGGTCAGCTAATTTTTATTTTATCCCTTATATTAAGTAAACCCACCAATGTTATTTCTCGTCGCCTCGCATGATTCCCGATAGAAATGTCTGGAATTATAATTTATACCGCGCCCAGATAGTACGAGTAATAACATAGAACGGAAATAACCGCCATCAATACTCGTAAGTATGACCTTTCGCACGACTCCTTGGAAAATCACAATCAGCGGCTTGATTTTGTGTACAATTCGCGGTTGATTTTGTCGCGACGCCCTTTTCATGGGAGCAAATGTGTTTGTATCCGTATCGATAAATATTTGTATTGATATTCCGTTGAGGGCGCCCGTGCATTTTTCCCCACAATGGTTTTGTTGTCACATCGACTGTGAGGAAACATATTTTTCCCGGTCAATATTATTTATTACTTTATTTTGTGTAAGAAGACATGTCATTGTGATGTGATTCCGGAAAATAGAAAACTATTTTTTTTATATTTTTTACATGCTCGTGTGAGGGTGCATTGCCATCAGAGATATATAGAAGTTGAGTGATGGTGTCAAAAAAAATATTATACAAAAAATAAAAACCGACTTCAAAAACATTAAAAAAATTTAAAATAATATAATAATAGATACAGACAACGTCACACTTCTATATTGAAGTCGGTGCCGAACGATGATTTCCTAGAAAGTCTTAAAATTTGGCACCGACTTCAATATAAAAGTGTGATGTTGTCTGTATCTATTCTTTTATTATTTTTAACTTTCAGTGTTTTTGAAATCGGTTTTTATTTTTTGTAAAATATTTTTTATTTTAATCCTTTGAGTAAATATAATCAAGTCCAAAAATTAAGGATCCGTCCACCATCAGCTCAGTTCATGACTAACAGGAGTATACGTACGTATACTCCTGGTAGTCATGAACTGAGCTTATGCTGAATACGTGAATAACTTCGGAAAAAACATGAAACACGTTCGACTGCGACGTGCAGTTCTTCTGCGACTAGAAAACTACAAATGGCGCCAATTCCTTCTTACAGCCCGTATTTCAAAACTATTTCAAAGAATTAACCAAGACTTAGCAGCCGTCACAATGTATTTAAAATGTTTATATTTAATGCTTTGTATTATAAGATGTGAGAGACAAATATACATAAATACTATACTTATATTTATTTTATCTTCGTCAATAGTAAATAGTAGAGAACACTTCTTGTGAAAAAAAATATTTCATCTCGGTTCTTGTATCACTCGCTCCACTCAGGATTCTGCTCTAATATCTATCATCCAAGTCTAGCGTGCTTCACCGCTCTCAGGATCCAACCTAGTCCCTCGAAATAAATTCCCATTTTTCACTTGTTGTAACCCGTAGTATAAACAATCTGATTTTTATTATCAAGAAACCAACACAATGATAAATATTCGCCAGCGGCGCGTAAATTTGAACATGTAAATACAAAGTACCTGTATACTATAGCTCGTAAGTATTATTATTATTGTTATATAATTATTCTTATATCGGATTCAGGTTCAGGTTAACAGTGTGTGCAGTGTGGTCGGCGCCAACAAATACTATAATATAATCTATAGAATGTTAAAATATAAGCACTCTTTACAATCTATGAAATGTGACTTGACGTGAGGTGGAAACGCAAGCGCCTCCTGTTAACAGACTTTGAATTGTATCTCGGAAAATCGATCATTGGAACGCACGTGTCTGTTGTAACGATTTACGAACCCAGCTGCTGAAGCTGCTGTCATGGATTTTCAACAATAGAGTCACCACAGGGTCTGCTACCGGATTTCGAAACATGGTAATTCGACATTTGTTTTTATGGAAACTTTGTTTTTGTGTTTAAAAAAATGGGCATAGTTAATTTTTTTCGAATTTTTCAGTGTTTATTTTGTCTTATATAATACAAGCAATTTGTGTGATGGACTTTATCGAAAATGTGCAAGTACCTAAGCAAGGCCAAAAAATATAGTTATACGTCTCCAAAACTTTTTCATATTATTATTTTTCATTACCCCAACTTTGCACATACTACATATGGGCTAATACCCAATGGCGAAACAAAAATCATAAACAAGAAATCGTAAACAGTCGCTAGATTCCTTGAATTACTGTTCACGTTAGTAGTATTTAAAAACCTGTGGAATACTCAGGAATACTAATTTAATAGTAATAATTATGTTTATGAAAACAATTGAACATGGAAATGTAAGCTATTTTAATATGATTTTCATATAATTTTTCGGAAGATGCTAATTTTCGACTTTCTGTACATTTACCAAAGTAAGAGATGTCAGATTAGTCAAAAACATCCTCCTGATTTATTGGTTTTTTAAATATTTTGAACTCAAAATATATGAAAAGTATTGTACCGTTCTGAAATAGGTAGGACGTCATGCGGAATTTGCCTAATTTGGCAAGATTTTGAAGTCAATTTTGTGGTTTTGCGCATGACCCTCGTGTGCAACAAAAATGACTACTGCTTCTCATATTATTTTCATTCTGGCCAATAATATTTCAGTATTATTATTATTAATAGTGTTCACCATTCGCACAAATATTAGTCATATTATCCCCCGTTCTTGCCAACTTTCGTGCCGGCAACTGTATATGGGATTTACGAGTATTATAGGAAGTATCTATACAAATTAACATAATCACGCAAATGAATGGTATTTGGCATCTGATAAGCTGCCTAATAGGGAAATAAGTAAGTTCAAATTAACAGGTCACTGTAACATCCAGCGTGTATCCTGTAGTATATAATGAGATATGTCCCAGACGTGCGGCGTATGCCAGATAAGTTGTTGGGGCCACTAAACAGATCTTAAGCAATACTACGAGTACATAGTAAAAATTAAAGTGGCAAGAATTAAGAAAATTTAATGAAAAAGGTACAACAACTGTAAGATGCTGCTTATGAGATTCGATTATTTCCAAAAAGCACTTATAATAAAATATCAACTTCAAATATTGTTGTCACATCCTTTGCTATTGCATTTCGTTCTGCGTGACAAACATAGATATGGGTGAGACATATCAGAGTGGCTGCAAATATTCTGCAAATAATCTCTTCTGCTACTGCGTGATTTGATAAAATTACATTCAAATATAGAAATTGTGAGATTTATAAATATTTGCAAGACTGAGATCGAAATCAGACGCAGTTGTTTCTCTAGGTCGAATTTTGGTCGCGGTCTAATCAACTCCAGTTGATACGTTATGTAGTCACAAGAGGTTGTTATCAGACAAATTAACCATATTAATTTTTATGTCGTCAATTTACATATTTGTGGCGGTTTTATTTGAATAAAAACTTTTTAGTTGAATTCATTAAACCGCAGAGAAACTGGCTATTTTAACATAATTGCCGGACTTTAATAAATGTAAGAAAACTTTATTAATATAAACAACTTACAATAATAATAATAATGTTTTATTTGTACCGTTAAAGTTTCTTGAACTTATTTGTTAATTTCGAAACATAAAAGGATTCTTAATTTCGAGCTAGGTAAATTAATCAATCAATCGTGTTGTTAATGTTTTGACGAAAATAGATTTAATAGTTCTTTCTCGGTCAAATTAATTTTGGCAAGTGGGTTCAGGGGGTTATTGTCTAAGAAAATATCTATCGCGATCGCTTACAACTGGACAGTCGCCGTCCATCCATCGCTCCTTTATAAAAGGATGTCGGCGCCGAGTCTTGTGTTCACGACGCAATGATTGTCAAATTGAAGGCGATCATGATAGATTTTTTCTTAGACAATAACCCATCAGATGGCCTAGCAATGAAGCGAAAATAAATACTATCGGTAATTTCAGTATTACTTATGAATATTATCAGTCGAATCGTATAAAATAGCGGATCTTAAGGCCACACACACACGTGCGCCATCGACTGTAACTAATTGCGGCAGAGCGTCGAAGGGCTTGGCTCGTAATGGAACTGCAAAAATGCTACACATTCCCCACTGTAAGACGTACTTACTAATGGAAAACGCTCTTCGTATCTCCTCTTTAGGGTTTCATATTTGCACAGCTGATATCAGCACGTAGGAGAGTGGAGAGTATTATGTGGAAAATAATGTCTCTCGGAGCTACTTAGGTATACGAGAATTTTCGAGAATATCGTTTGTGTAATTCGAATGGCATTACAGATGGGATTCTCGCTCGTGGAGGCATTGGCAATTTATGTGATTCCTTTACGGGCTCACGAAGGGAATTGGGATGGAAACTAAACATTCTCTTAGTCTAATTATAATTGATTGGGTAGGCCTACAATATTCTGACATACAGAATTCAGAAATACTATAAATATGAATTTCATTGAATATAACATAATATTAATAGTTTTAGTGGAAATAAAATAATAATATGAGCTATAATTGTACTTATATTATTAACTGGATAACATAATATCGCTCACTGAATTCATTACCGGTACAATTCTAAAAACACGGTTTTGAGATATCACGCGTTAAAGTTTTCGTAAATGGGTGCGCGCGCAATAAATACTCTTTATCCACCACAGTATAGGCCTTGTAAGTTTGGTTTAAACGTTTTCTTAATCTGTAATATAATCACAATAATTTACGTTTTTAATATTTTAATAATTACAATTAGTTTGAAAGATATAGGACCCTAAAGACGGCGAATACATGTTATGCCAGTACTGTATAAATTATTCTAATTATTTTTGCTTTAATGCCACATCATGAGGTTTTTAAATAATTAAAAATTAAAGGGCTTATTTAATTGGAAAATTAAACAAGAACTATTATAGGTTCTATTTATTTATTTGTGTTATGGAAAAATAATCAAAAATCTTCTTTAAATTATAAACATAAAAATTTAACTTTTTATTTAACCGTAAAAAAATATTTTAAAACTTTTACTAAAATCAATAGTTGAATCATTGTCATCATCATCATTACAGCCAAGAGACGCCTACTGTTGGACATAGGTCTTCCCCAAGGATCTCCAAATCGATCGGTCCTGCGCCTCCCGCATACAGCGGCTGCCTGCGATCTCCACCAGATCGTCGGTCCACCTTATGAGGGGCACCAACGCTAAGTCTCCCGGTACGCGGCCACAACTCGAGGACCTTTCCGCCCCAATGGCCATCAGATATGTCCTGCCCACTCACTGCCACTTAAGCTTTGCAATTCTTTGGGCTATATCGGTAACTTGAGTGATCACGTAGAGAAACCCCGAGCATAGCCCTCGCCATTGCCCTTTGAATGACCTTGAGCCTGCTTATGAGACCCATTGTAAGCGGCCACGTCTCAGCTCCGTACGTCATCACTGGCCACATGCACGAATTGAAGACTTTCGTCTTCAGACACTGCGGTAGATGGGCCGAGAATATGCTGCATAGCTATCCGAACACTGCCCAGCTGAGTTGGATTCGTCGATTTACCTCTTTCTAGAAGTTAGACTTACCGAGCTGGACGACTTGCCCCAGGTAAACATATTCGTCAATAACTTCCAGTGTAGAGCCCCCAACATTCACAGCATTGGGTACTACATGGGAATACGACATAATTTTAGTCTATTTGGCACCTCTGTGACCTAAGCACGGCCCAGGTCTCGAAAAAATCGGAGACTTTCTCATTGTCCACAAACGCCAAGCATCGTGCCAAATTATACTCCTCGGTCTTCTGTATAATCTGCTAAAGCGTATAAATGTGGTCTATGGTACTATAGCCTTTACGAAATCCGACGTGTACAGGAGGCTGGAAGTCTTCAAACCTGTGTACGAGACAGACGTGATGTCTCTTGAAAACAGCTTGTATACATGACTCAGAAGCGTGATGGGTCTGTAGTTCTTCAACTTGGCCCTATCGCCATTTTTGAAGAATAAGTGCCACCACGCCCCTGTACCATGCTTTATGCGTTTTGCCCTCGAGTATGACGGAGTTAACTAACACTAGAAAGATATCAAAAACTATTACATTATATGTGATATATGAGATTTCTGTACAAATACCTACTAAGACCGCATGCCGTCAATGTGACGGCAGCTTTAAGAATAGTAAACAAAGTTTTCTACAAACCAATAAGGGTACTTTTGTTTCATTTATTTTGAAATCTCAGTAAGTTTTTATTATCTAGCTTGTTTACATTACACTTAGTAGACGTTGGTTTCATTTAGTGAGCAGTCGTAGATTTGTTATAAAAATGCGTCGCCATCTCAATAGTTCCGAAATAGGTAAAGACCTGTTGCGATATCGGGATATACAAAAAGATGTGTCAGGTGATGAAAGTGGTGTCGATTTATCAGACAATCTTTGTAAAACACGTGATGCAGAATTCCAGCTGGAACATGTCAATTCTTCGTCAGAAGACTCCGAAGTAGATTCCCTTGCAACAAATAACAATATTATTGTAAATTCGCGCAGAGGAGGCGGGGTATCTCGTAGATCCATTATCCGCAGATGAACAATTTTATTATTTTGAGTACTCTGCACCCCAATGTGAGAATAGGTATTGATAAAAAAAACTGCCTGAGACAGTCAAATTTTATAATTAAACAAAATTTGGTGTGGATGGTGTGGATATCATCGATCAAATGGCAAGCAAATACACCGTAAGAGCTGGAAGTCGGAGATGGCCTGTTCATGTTTTTTTTACAATATACTTGATTTAGCAGCTATAAATTCATGGATTCTGTACCGAAAACGCACGGGAATAAATACATCTCGGCATGATTTTACCCTTCAATTAGTACGATTTACGTGCAGAGTAGGTATGTGAAAAAAATCTACTTCAGCTGCTACTCAAAGACGAAAAAGTAATTCTAAAACAAGTGAACGACTACCACAAACAATAAGAAGCGGCAATGTCAAGTCAGTCATAATTGTAAAAAAGTAGAACGTGTGAAAACTGCACTATCTGTAAAAAAACTTTTGTGGAAAATATATAAAAAAAATTCAAAAACCTATTATTTATTTCAAATATTACTCAATTTAAGTATTAAAATTGTTTATTAATAATAAATTGATATTATTTTTATTTCATTTTAAA
This sequence comes from Schoenobius gigantellus, assembly GCA_963935595.1. Classification (NCBI taxonomy): domain Eukaryota; kingdom Metazoa; phylum Arthropoda; class Insecta; order Lepidoptera; family Crambidae; genus Schoenobius; species Schoenobius gigantellus. The sequence continues at coordinate 29,679,888 of OZ012554.1, forward strand.
ACCAAAATACGCAATAATTTCGTGAGTATTCTAACTGAATCTCTAGTGCCGTCAAATTGACGGCTGTGGTCTTTGAAGGTAAGGTATGAAGCCCGGTCTTTCTAGTGCTAAGCTCTGCAGCGCTTACGTGACTGTCGGTCCACCCATTTTTTAAGCTCTACTGTGACTCTATCATCAACTGGCGCGGCGCCTTGTTGTTCTTGAGCTGTTTGAGAGCCATACTAATCACGTGCAGGCTAACGTCCGGGATGTCTTCGGTGTTATGTCGGTCGGGCCTGAATAACTGAATAATTGGCTAGCATTTGACATTAGCATAATTCCAGATTCCAGCTCAAAATTGCCCCACTTTCAACTTATTATCGCCACGCTCGCCTAGCCTTGCGTTTAAGTCTCTCATGACAACGGTGTAGTGAGTATTGTAAGCATGTATTGACCGAGAAATATCCTCATACATAGCTTTCACTTCCTCGTTTCCTAGGATAAGGTACGCCACCCTATTCGACACACTTCCGACCTGCGGCCGTACCGCCTAACTTAAAGCGGTCACTTGCTATCGTTATCGTGATATTAGAACAATAGTTTTAATGTCACAAGTGACATTTGAACTTTTGTTCTAATATCACGAAAGCGATAGCGAGTGATCGCTATGAGTTTGGCGGTAGCCCCCCTGAACTACCTTGTTCACGAGAGACTTGTGGACCCGACACCACCTTGGGACAGGTGTTCACCCTTCCGGAAATAGAGCAAAGCTGCCGGATTTAAGGACCATCGCGTAGTCATCCTCTCTTCGGACTTCAGATAATCCCACCATACTCCAACGAATCCTGCTCAATTCCTTCTCCGGTTAGTTTGAATCATATTGGAGGGGTTTGCGTCTTTTCCCACCATGCTGCTGGCCCAGTACAAGTTGGTGGGGAGCTCCAGGGCCTCGTGCGTTGACCAGCAGGGTGCACCGTGTGCACGTGAGGTTAGCTTGGATCTCGTTAGGTGCTGTTTAGAACCCCTTACACCCCCTAACTATAAGAGTAGGTCCGGCACAACTTAAAATTATAACACGAATTTTATGCAATACCGGCTCAACTCAAATGTGTAAGCGGCCGACTGAAGATGTGCCAGTGTCACTTGATGAAGTCGCGCGATTTCGCGCTGCGCAATATTGACACTAGTGTCACCAACTGGCTAAATAAAGAACTAAAATTATTGATCTCTAATGCATAAAATAAATATCGAGGCGTAGATTACGAATCCGTTACTATCTAAATTTAGCCAAAATTGGACTTGTGCCGGTATTGAATTCAGTGAGCGATATATAGGAAGATATAATGAAGGGACGACTCTGTACTACCAGAGAAAGACTGCATCAGAGTCGTCGGCATGGGTACCTTCATCTTACCTATTTCTGCCGCCAAGCAGTGTTGTATTCCGGTTTGAAGGGTAAGACAGACAGTGAAATTGCTGGGTACCTTGCTATGACACAATTTTTGTTCGCAACAGCTTGTCTAGGTTACATATATGTCAATGCACTCGAGCTTAAAATAGTGTAGCTCCCGAGGTGGACACTCTACTTCTTATCACCTTCTGTGAGAGAATAAGCTAATCTTATGAGTAAGAATTCATGTTTACAGATTTGCTAATATTCAGTTAGGGACAATCTCTGGGAACTTTTACCGACAATATCCATGTTCTAAATTCAAATCACTTTTAGTCCTTAGACGATAAAAAAGCTATTTTAGTCGCAGTTTACAAATAGATATTATAAGTAGCTCTTTTCGAATAGATGCGATAAAAATATAATTCGGAATTCCAGGCTCGAAGCTGACTCCAAGCGACGGAGTAGTTCGGACGCCCCCCGCTGCGGTGCCGGCGATCCGGCCGCTTCTCAGTTTCGAACAAGGATGTTAAACTTTACCGGTTTCGAATAGTTTCCTACTTCAAAAGTTCCGCTGCCCCTGATATTTGCTGGCGACGACCTTGTATAATTTGTTTCGGAAATTCTAAGGCGTGCATAGTTCTCGCATTTGTAAGTTTTATAAATAAGGGGTTGACAGCCTCTCTTGACTGCCCATTACGCAAAAAGACCTTAAAATGTAAATTAAATTGTTGCATAGTTATTTTACTGTAAGCTTCTTAGATTTTAAAATATTTCTTTCCGATGAAAGTTTCCAGTGTAGAGTATTTGAAATAAATGAATTTATAGAAATAACATTAAAATTGGCGACCAATGTCGACCAATCCGCACTGGGACAGCGTGGTTGACTAAGGCCTAAACACTCTAAATTAAATAAATATACCTTCCGAGTTTCCTGCCTGTTCTTCTCGAGAATGCTCTCCCAATTTTCGAACAGGTGTAGAATCAACTTTTTTTTTATTTGTATATACAAACATCTTATTTATGGTTGGAGTGTATGTACAGTAAACGGTTCATTCAGGCCCATTCAAACTTTACATTTACACTACGAAAACCGCCACAATTATGACCGACATAAGAACGGTGCAAAGGTCAAACAGTATATCTCGATCCTTATCAAGCTTACTATACATACACCGTCTTATTAATAAACGTAGACTAAGGCAGGAGTAACTTTACTCCGAGTATTAAGTCAGTAGTAAACATATTTTATATTAATAAACACGGAGTAGGGAAGGAGTAAGCTAATCCAACTCTACTCTCGGAGTAAATGTTATACCTGCTAGCTACCTTGTTTAGCGACAGATTAAGGTTGGAGTAGCGTTGTCTTTGCGTAAATCTATATAATTTGTCAACTTTGACACGTATCATGTCATTAGATGGCGACCGTTTTATTTTTCACAGTCGAATAGAGCGAATTTGTGTTTATTGTTGGTGTGGTTAATTTTGTATTGTATTAAAATGGAAAGTGACTATTATTTAGATGAATTGATGTTGATCGACGAAATCGAAGAAATTGAAAATAGCGTCATGTTTTTGCAATATTGCGATCACAAATCACGAACAAAATAACCACAAAATAACCTTGAAAGACAATCTTCAGTTTGAGATTGTCTGATTGTCTGTTGAAAAGGCGAAAAAAACAGAAAAAACTGTCATCCCATGTATTTCTGTCTATCACACGATGCTCAAATCGTTCACCGACTCATTCTTTTTACTTTTAAATTGCAAGGGTTGCCATAACATACGCGTTAATCCGAGAGTAAGGAAGGCTTTGTTATTCTAAGCTTACTCCGTGTTTATTAATAATGTTATAAACACAAAGCTACTCCTAGCTTAAACTGGTAGTAACTACTCCGAGAGTACGTTCGGATTAAGGAGGGAATAGGCGATTTTTATTAATAAGGCTGACAAGGTTTAAATAACACAGAGCTTATCTTAATTTGTAACATTTTTAAATTAATTTATTGGTTATCTAGATTCTTGTCATTTTTTTTGACGTAAATAAGTGCCTGTGAATTTGTATTGAATAAAGATTTTTGAGTTTAAGTTTACAAAAAATCAGACCACCTACCAGGATTTTCCACGTACCACCAAAATGCAAAAATTTGGTGGACTACATGTCAAGCTTTACACCAGCACTTTGAAAACCGCCGCCTGTGCAGAATGACACACGGAAAATAATAATAATGTTTAGAATCAGTCAGTCAGGGTTTCGTCCGCCATGGGCGGGTGCGGGCTTCGGGCATTTGATCGCCCCTCGCCCGGGCATCTTCTCGGCGAGCGGTAGCTCGCCGGTGTTGACAATAGTGACGAGTCCGGCAATCCCATTCCCGCCGAGGTATCTATAGTGCTTTTCTCAATAATTGCGAGGAATTAATGAAAGACATAGGTACTGGAATTAATTATGAAACACAGTATAATAATAATACCATATCAAATAAAACCCTTTCATATTAAACTATTGTTTAATGTTGTCTATTTATTGAAATATTTATAATTGCTGTGATCTTCGTATAATTTAGCTTTATGATCTGTAAATAAGACAATAGTAGGTACCTAATAATAATAAGCTTCCTCTCTCTTGTTCATCGATTGCGTGCCCAACGGGTCCATAATGATCTTATTTTTGTGAACCACCTATTTTACACATTAGGGTATGCAATAAAGATTGTGAATTGAATTGAATTGGAAACAAATGAGCTAACCGTAATCCAAAGTACTTACATATTTTTTGTCGCATACCATTTACAGTGACATAAATAGATAGTAGGGAATAAATATCATATAGTAATATATTATAGGAAATAGATTAGGTAGGTATAAGCAAACTTTATATTTGAGTTTGTACTTTGCCAACAAACTGTTTTAATGGTTTGGCAATTAATTAATATAATTAATGTATAGAACTTTTATTGAATAAAAAAAATTAATACAAACAAATAAATCAATTAATTAATTATAGTAGCCTAGCATTTAGTAATACTAATACAAATAAAATTTTAAATTAGTGCAAAGAAAACAAAGCCCATACAGCCCAATCATATTTTACACAAAAAATGTAATACTGCAGATTATGGCTTTTTTCTCTCGCAACGAAATTAAGCATATTTTCGTGTGATTTTATACCAACGTTTTAATAAAATTGTTGTCATATTTAATTCATATACATGTGCTCGAAGAATGCATTTTTTATAAGTGTTAGCAATTGGCTGTATGACAAGTTACATAATTCAAGCTATACATGAATTAAAAAAAAATCAGCAGCTGCCAGAAAAAAAAATTCATACTTACTTTCGTAGTATCTATTCTTTGTCTGTGCTTACTTTCCTGGCCTAGGCCGGTAAAGTAATGAATGAGCCAAGAATTACAAACTTCGTGTCTTCTTTTCTTCTTTTTACTACAATAATGCCTACATTTCCGAGCATGTTTGAGAAAATTTCATTATTACACTAAACAATATATTAAGAATAACATGTTACTTTTTTATTACAACAAAGTGGGCAAACAAGCAGGCTGCCCACCTGATGGTAAGTTACTACAGGTGCCTATAGTACATGTAGTTCCTGTAAGCTTTGTAAATACAACCCATACAAGGACCCCAATGTACACTGCCAACGTATGGTTTGACATAAGATATCATGTCACAGTATCCAGTAATTTCATACATCAATAGTATCAATACTTAATACGAGTACGAACACCGAAATTGAACCTTTTGAGATTCTAATAAATCCGCACTTCCAATCCAGGAGACTATAACCTATCCTTCCACGGCACCATTCACCTCCACGACTCTGACTCCCTCTGCCTAGCCTATATATGGTACGATTCCAGAAGTTCCGTTTTTGTTACGCGCTTTAGTAGTGATCTTACGGAAGATTTTAATGAGCTTAGATCTTTTAGCAAAGCATATCGTACGTCAAAATCCTTACTTTGACGTTATACTTCTCACGTCTATTCCTGGCGCATATAAAATACATTTTTGTCAAATTGTCAATAATCAAAGTTATGTTTTCATTGCCTCACGGTCTTTCATAGAACACACTATGACGTCTGCAGGCTTATTATGGATCTTTTATCGTATGAAATGGTATAAATTTTGAGATAAAGAAGCCATGAAATGCTTCATTTCGTATTACCGATCTCCAATGATATCATCGCTATGGTATAATTTCAATGATGTCATCATGATATTATAATGAACGAATGATCAGAAATCTGACTGAAAATTTATTTTTCGTTTTCCACTATGACTTCATATGATAAGAAATATGATAAGAAGATTTGAAAACCATGAGATCGGATATACGCCTACTGGAATAGATGCTCACAGTCCCTAATCAGTCCATCGTATTTTAAAGAATCACCTTTCCTTATAAAAGTATGTCCACGAAAAAGCTATGCAGCAAAATCTAGAGGTACTGATTTCCAACCATAGATTCTGATGGTTGTTTATGTAAACTTATTTTGTAAGCAATAGAATATTCATTCATTCGTTCATAATTCGTGAAATAAGACGCTACAGTGCCTATATAAATGTAAATCTATTTAGAATTTTAAATTTGTCCGTCTAGCCGTTGTGTCGCCGACCACTCACGGTGCAGCCGTTATGCTAATACTATTGTCAAGAGATCCAAAATCGCTGTATACATTTTCCTTTTCCTGTTCCTAATGTTAATTCGATAATATTTCAATGTTATTTGCACATAGATTAAATTGATTATATAATTGATACTTAAGAAATTAAAAAACAGCCAATAGCTGGAAAAGATTCTGGTCGCTGAAAGAAGTAATGAAATCCACTGAATTTAGTATAGCAATCGAACGGAAAGTGCCTCACCTATGGATGTGAAACCTGCGCCCTAATCAATCAATATTAAAACCGCGCTGAGATCGGGATGGCGCTATACGCAGCCAATTTCAATATTGTTTTAACCTTGCTAAAACCGATCATGGTAGGGCCCCAGGTCTCTTTCAAAACACCACCAAAATAGTCAAAAAGCTAATACTAATACTCTATCTAATACTGTCAAAAAGCCATGGAAAGAGATTGATGAGTATCACAAAAAAGAGTAAGAAATACAACTATAATATCTAAGACTCAAGTAATACAAAGTTTGACCAACTGAAGTGGAGATGGACCGGACATACACTAAGATTAGATTGAATATCTTTATCATTTATGATATTTGTTTTAATAATTTCTTCAGTAGTAATTTTTTATAGTAAGAGATATACAGGATGGATTTTTGAGATGGGATTTAAAGGGCAGGTACATTAACCGTTATAGTTACAAGAAAACATTGTTAGGCAATCATCTATAACTTTTTAAGATATTCTGATCTGCATTCACAGATTTTGGATAAAAGTTACAGTCAACAAAAAAATGCTGAGATAGCAAAAAAATTTTTTTATGTCTATCGATCCTATTTCATGCGGGGATCAAAAGACTCTATGGGACCATTTAAGGTATGAGTACTAGAAATGACAGAAATCGCCAAAAACTTTTCCCATACATTTTGTACGGAAAATCCTCGGCTCCTATTTCTTACGGTGGTATCTCCATGAATCCTATTTTTTACTTTTAAGGAAAACTGTTATTTAAACAAATACAAAAATAAATCATTTAAACATGTATTTTTAAGCAAACGCAAAAATATCTAATCTATCTGCACTACACTGGCCAAACTTTTTCTTTTTGGAAGGACTGGCTGGAAAAATGTAAGCAAAATGAAATTATAGGTATAGGTGTGAGATTCTTAGGCGTTGAATGAGCGTAACACAGTTCAAGTACTCACTGTTTATTGTTTTCACAATAGATCCTGATATAATTATATAAGCACTGCTTATGTAATGTTGGAAGGTGCACTATGAGTAACGGCGGAAATAGTTTAGCACAGTATTTATAAGCTAAACAGTTGTTGATAACAAGGTAAGCAGTTGAAATCGATAAGGTACTAAACGAGAGAACAAGCGACATGCATTCAGAGTAGAAGCTATGATATGACTGCTGCGGCCGCGCAGGGACAAGTGATGCGGAGGCCCCGCCCACTGGGACCGGTTACATTCCAGCGGCCGCTGCCTGCGTCCGCGCACAAGATAACTATATAAAATCAAAATAAGTTTGTCCGCTTGTCCACCAAAACATATTTTCATATTTTAAACTTAACATTTGTAATATTATATTTAACAATTTAATTTTATTTATACATAGTTATTTAAGACACTATTATATATATATTTTATTATAAGAATTTTAGTTTAACTTTACAAGGTAAATTATACAAAAACATACACATATTAAATTATACAAAATAGGTAACAATTTATATTATGTAGGTACACTACAAAATTATTACTTTCAAATTTCGAATTTATTTCAAATAATTTCACGTCATCCTTGTGTTTGCGCTGACAAAATTCTAGATTTATCAAAAATGTCTTCTAATCGCGAATTTTTAGACTTAATTGAAGCATATTTTGTAAATAATAGAAACGTGAGAGCTGCATTAGTGTGGTACGCGAATAAGTACCCAACTAGACATGTACCAACAAGCATGGTAATTAAAAACCTTTTGACGAATCTAGAAGAAAGTGGTTCAAATACATGTTTAAATGATTTAATTTAGTATTTATTCAAATTACAGTTTCCCTTAAAAGTAAGAAATAGGATTCATAGAAAGATCACCGTAAGAAATAGGATCCGAGGATTTTCCGTACAAAATGTATGGGAAAAGTTTTTGGCGATTTCTGTCATTTCTAGTACTCATACCTTAAATGGTCCCATAGAGTCTTTTGATCCCTACATGAAATAGGATCGATAGGCATAAACAATTTTTTTTTGCTATCTCAGCATTTTTTTTGTTGACTGTAACTTTTTTCCAACATCTGTGAATGCAGATCAGAATATCTTAAAAAGTTATGGATGGTTGCTTAACAATGTTTTCTTGTAACTATAACGGTTAATGTACCTGCCCTTTAAATCCCATCTCAAAAATCCATCCTGTATAGGTAATAGTAATCAGGAAAAATGGAGTAAAATTGTATCAGATTGGTGTCCTAGAGATGGTGAAAGGAGAAGGGGAAGACAACACAGAAGATGGGAAGATGAGCTAAAATCAACCGCTGGTCCCAAATGGAGTCCACACGGGTTCTACAAGCAACTCAGCAAGCGTCTGAAGGAAGTCATTAGCGATCCCCGCGCAAGCATCATTCTTGCGCAGAGGCTTTTCTTGGCGGTTGAGCGCGGGAGCGCCGCCTGTGTCATGGGAACTATGCCAAGGGGTCCCTCGTTATCTTCATAGTGTATTTTTTCTGGTTAGCATTTAGTTTTTCCGATTAGGTTAAGTTTTTATTAATTTGTAATTTTATTAATGACCAGCTGTGCCCGCGACTTCGTCCGCGTGAAATAGTAACTTTTGATGAAGTTTTTTTTTTTTTTTTTTTTTTTTTATGGATGGCCCGGCAAATGACCTCCTCCCGCCTGATGTTAAGCGGTGAAAGAGGCCCAAATGAGTTGACAGATAGAGTAGGGACGACATCCACTCTCCTACCTGCCCGCCCCTTGCCGGCCCAAAAGATGCTTTTTCACGCCTCTTTTGAAGGAATCCATGTTGTAGGATGGGGGAAACACGTGCGCAGGTAGAGAATTCCAAGTGTGGGATGAACGACAGAAGAAGGAATCTTGGAATTTCTTGGTACGGTGTGAAAAGGAGGACACAGTGTACGGATGACTCCGAAGGCCCTTACGCGTGTTTCTGTTAAGGAATGGAGAGGGAGGGATAAGGTTAAAGAGCTCCTCAGAGCATTCCCCATGGAACATTCGGTAAAAGGCGCTAAGAGAGGCGATGTCACGATGAAGTTGTAGAGGCTCGAGGGTGTTAGTTGCCTCTACATCGCCAATTATGCGAATAGCGCGACGCTGCAATCTGTCCAGAGCATCGAGGAGGTACTGAGCGGAGCCGTCCCAAAGGTGCGAGCAATATTCCACGCAAGACCTAACCTGAGTTTTATACAACAAGCATAGTTGGTCCGGCGCAAAATACCTACGCACCTTGTTCAGGACACCGAGTTTCCGTGAGGCAGTAGTTATGACGGATTCGATGTAGTCTCTGGGGTTCAGATCGCAGCGAATGTTCATTCCGAGCAAGGTGATGTTGCTCTGTGTGTGAAGGGTTGTGCCCTAAAGAGAAGGAAGGGGTAGGAAAGGTGACCTTTTCGCCGAGAACACGCACACCTGTGTTTTCTTAGCATTGAACTCAACAAGATTGTTGGAGCCCCATTCGGAGACGAGGTCCAGCGTCCTGTTGAGCTCAATGATAAGATTCTGCCTTTCCCTACCAATATCACCACGAGCAAGTTGATAAAAAGTAGCCTATGTTATACCTTATATACTTAATTAGCTATCTATTAGTGAAAGTCCCATCAAAATCGTTCTAGCCGTTCCAGAGATTAGCGGGAACAAACAGGCAGACAAAAAAAAATTGTGTTTTTGTTATCTGTACCCGATATATAGGTTGGGGAAAAAGTTTCTTCGCATTTTTTAAGAAAATTCAAAACATTTTTTAATATAGTTTATTTACATTTAACTAAAGTATGTAGGTACCATTTTGTTCGATAACTTTTTGCCATCTTGTAGGTAGGGACATGATCCCATTGCTATAGAAATTTTGGGACTTCTGGTCAAAATACCGCGACAAGTGGTTTTGGCAGTCCTCTCGTGATGTTAACCTGACACTGCCTAAAGAATTCTGAAGAGACCGAAACAGGTGGAAATCTGAAGGTGCAAGGTCAGGACTATACGGCGGATGCATTAACACCTCCCAGCCAAACTCTCTTAATTTTTGCTGAGTGGCTAAAGATGTGTGAGGTCTAGCGTTATCATGATGAAAAACCACACCCCTTCTGTTGATTAATTCCGGCCGCTTTCTCTCAACTTCTTGCTTTAATCTCATCAGTTGTTCGCAGTAGAGTTCAGAATCGATGGTCCTGCCTGGTGGTAACAGCTCATAATGAATAATGCCCTTCCAATCCCACCACACACACAGCATCACCTTGTTGCGAGTTAACCCGGGTTTCGCCACAGTCTGTGAAGCCTGACCGGCCTTTGACCACGACCTTTTTCGCACGTTCTTGTCGTACGTGATCCACTTTTCATCACCAGTTATCAGCTTCTTCAAAAATGGTTCGGTTTCATTACGTCGTAATAAAGAATCACAAATGAGTACACGGTTCATTAGGTTTCTTTCAGTGAGCTCGTAAGGTACCCAAATGTCGAGCTTTTTTGTGTACCCAGTTTTTTTCAAATGCGCCAAAACTGTTTTGTGGTCAATTCCCAGTTCTTCAGCTACGTCGTAACTACTGACATGCCGATCTTGCTCCACTTTTTCAAAAATGGCATCCATTTTATCTGTAATAGGGCGACCAGAGCGACGTGCATCTTTGACATCAAAATTTCCGGATTGAAAACGCTTAAACCAAATTTGTGCTACTCTCACAGACACTGCACTAGGTCCATAAACATCGCAAATTTTTTTCGCGGCTTGCGTTGCATTTTTACCTTTTTTGTAGTAAAATTTTAAAATGTATCGAATTTCTTCATTAGATTCACTCATCTTGGCGGTACGAAAAACAAATGAAAATCACACATTTTCCTAATTTGAATTTGGAATTATGTTCTTTAAAATTTAAACTTTCAATGATACCAAAACCAGCCAGATACAAATAGTATAGCCAAAGAGATTTTATTACAAGTTTATACATACTATAATGCGAAAAGACTTTTTCCCCAACCAATACATTCATACCCATTTAGTAAAACTTGTTATTTTTACATTACAAACAGACACTTCAATTTTATTTATTTGTATAGATAAGTTTATAATTTCACATACATAATATGTATTTCGAACTTCGATATCACTTTTGGATTGTTACTATGTTTAGGTCTTATGCGTTTTAAGCAACTAATACAATTTCGGTATTCACACACCTCATTACCACTCCGCTTCAGTGGATATCCTGAGTTAAGATGATATTTATATAGCGCGATGGTTCCGGAGCGGAGATGTGAGCTGTGCTTCGACGAGATTGAGCTGGGTGGCAGTAATTTGTTTAACTAACTTCAAAAAAGGATGAGGTTCTATGTTCGACTGTATCTATTTTCTAATGTATGTTCACCGATTACACCGCCAACTGTGAGCCGATTTTCAAAATACTTTTTGTGGTCAAAAAATATACTCCTGAGTTGGTCCCATTGTCAAAATGTCAGGATGTGACGATGGGATACCAGGAAAATAGAGGGAACCCTTAAATTTCATAGCGTCAATATCAAAATGTAGTTATAAGTAAAATATTGTTTTCGACTTTTTTGTATTTTTGAAATGTGTTTTTATTGTTTGAAAAATAGTTATATAGATTTTATTAAAGTTAATAATTACTTACTAATGTCTTTCAAAGGAGGAATAATATTTCAAAGTGAAAGAAGAAATTCCAATTCAAACAAAACGTTAGCATCGAAAAAAGGGGGACTGTCGGCGCCAATAAATCAAGTTACACTTACTACGAGATTAAACTGGGCGCCGTCTGACGTAAACTATTTCGAAATGATTGGGGTCAAGTAACAAAAGCCGATTGGGTGATTTTTCTCAAGATACTGCAGACATTTCTTTATTAGAAATGGTGATGTTTTAGGTTGCTGTAATATTTCAAGGAGATAAACTTGTAAATTGTCTTATAAGATAAATTTGGAAATAACTTTTCCACCCTTAAAAATGAAGAAATAATTTCACTTCTGGCAAACTTCCAGTAAAAGACCTCGAGCCTACCTTAGGGTGGGTTCGATTTAGGGTGTTTTAGGCCTTAATCAACCACGCTGGCCCATTGCGGATTGGTGAACTTCACATGCCCTTTGAATTTATTCGCAGATGTGTTTAGATTGTCTCGCGGCTCTTTGGTCATTTCGATCTACGATGCTCGACCCGCGGGCCGTGAAAAAAACAGTACAGTCGCCGTGAAAAGCGATGTTTTCCTTCACCGTAAGAGCTTCGGCCAAATGTACATATGAAATTCGAAAAACAAATAAACTGTCGTGTACCAATACCAATAGAAGGCCAGTGCCGAGTTCACAGCGCCACAGGTCACCCGCATACCGCGGCAGTATACGGGGCGAGGGCCAGACGTCACGCACCGCCGTGAGCGCATGGAGGCGTTTATCCTGGCTCGAGGACTTAGGCTGGCGAACGCAGAGGGCGAGCCACCTACATTCGCAATAGCGAATGGTGCCTCCAACATCGACCTCACACTGACGAGAGGCATCCTGGCGACAGGATGGCGAGTGTTGCCAGATCACATAGAGAGCGACCACCGGCTCATAACATTCGAAGTGGCAAGTCGGCCCACTCCTCGCGCTGAACCGCCTGGGGAGGAGCCGATGAAGCTGCGGGATCGTGGGGTCGATTGGGCACGTTTTGAGCGTGGGATCCATGGGCGGGTAGGAAGTATAAGGTGAAATCGGTCCGCCCAGGAGATCTGTGCTCAGTTCACCACCTTGGTAGGGAGCACCGCGAAGCAGACCCTGGGTGTCGTGCGTACGAAGTCGCACGGGCACGAGGGGTGGTCTCCACAACTTGACAAGCTGCGTAGGCGTAACAACCTTTTGCGTCGGACTTGGCAAGCGACTCGCCGGGCCGGGGGGCTCGTCGAGGCCGAGGCCAAGGATCGATTCCATGCGCATAGGCGTTTATATAGGGGGGCCATGGAGGAGGCGCAACTTTTGCACTTTAGGAAAATCGCGGACTCGGGAAACCTGAACCCTTGGGGACAGGCGTACCGACTCGCGAGCGAACGGCACAGACCGCCAAGTAATGTTATTAACGGCACGATTTACGCCGAAGGATATGCTGGTAGTGTGAATGAGGCCATGCACAGCCTCTTGTACTCACTTTGCCCGGACGACGATCTGTCCAGGGCCACTCCCTATCACAGGCAGGTGCGTCTTATGGCCTCTATGTCACCTCCAGGAGAAGATGCGCCTCCTCCTTTCCAGGAAACTGTGAGGGACATAGTCCGGGATCTTCTCAACACGGCGCTGGGAGCCGACGGGATCAGTGCTCGCGTGATACAGCACACTTGGAAGGCCGCGTCGGCGGAGTTCTCCGAGGTGTTTAGGCGATGTGTCCGGGAGGGCTGTTTTCCGGATGTCTGGAAGGTCGGTAAGCTGATTGTCATCCCGAAAGGGAACGGCAAGCCCCTTACCGACCCGAAAGCATACCGCCCAGTTACTTTGTTGCCGATCTTTGGTAAGATTCTCGAACGCGTAATGTTGAGCTGCGCTCCGCAGATTACCAGGAGGTTATCGGATCGCCAGCACGGATTCACTCGAGGCCGGTCGACGGTGTCTGCCCTAAACACCATCTTCAGGGCGGCGCGAGAGAGTTCGTCGAAGTATTTGCAGGTAGTTTTTCTGGATATCTCTGGGGCCTTCGACAACGCGTGGTGGCCGATGGTGTTGCTCAAGGTGAAGCAGGGGGGGGTGTCCACCAAACATCTTTAAGATGCTGGTGGACTACTTCCGTGAGCGTCACGTGAGCCTGTCCGTAGGTCATCACAAGGTGTCGAAGGCGGCAACGATGGGTTGCCCGCAGGGATCGGTGCTGGGACCCACGCTCTGGAACGTGCTAATGGACGACTTGCTTCGACTGCCATTCTCTGGGGGGGTTAGCGTCGTGGCTTACGCCGACAACGTGACGATTCTGATCGAGGCCAATTCCCGGGCGAGCATAGAGGCCTCGGCCTCTACGACTTTGTAGCTCGTCGGCGACTGGGGGGCCCGTAATCGACTGGAATTTTCTCCTGCCAAGTCTGCAACTATGACGATCAGGGGAAGATTCCAGAGGCCACCAGTCATCAGGTTCGGTGGGACCTCGATCAGAAGCGTCACGTCGACCACGGTGCTGGGGGTGGTAGTCGACGCAAGCTTATCGTTCGCACGGCATGCGACATCGATAGAGGAGCGGGCGGCAAATTGCTTCGGCACGATGTCGAGAGTGACGGCGTCCTCTTGGGGTATTCGGCACAAGGCGCTCAAAGTCTTGTACCAGGGCACCTATGTGGCGACGGTGACGTATGCTGCTGCATGCTGGTCAGAGCACGCGTCCATTCACGTTGTGCGGAGCGCGTTACTGCGCACCCAGAGACCCGCCTTGATCCTTCTGACCAAGGCGTACCGCTCGACGAGCTCTGCTGCATTACCGGTGTTGGCCGGTGTATTACCGGCCGACCTCGAGGTGATCCGGGCAGGTGAACTAGGCGGAGTGGGCGAAGGCCGCGCCACCAAAGAGGAGCTACGGAGTGCCCGACTCCGAACATCTGAGTCCGCTCTTGCCACCTGGCAGGAGCGTTGGGGCACATCGGAACAGGGGAGGGAGACGTATCGGTTCTTCCCGGACGTGGCGGCCCGGCTCAGATTTACTTGGGTCGAGCCGGACTACGAAGTCTCACAGCTACTGACGGGGCATGGTCATTTCAATGGTAGGCTGTTTAGGTTTTCACTGGTCGACAGTGCTAGGTGTCCTTGTGGGGAGTGCGAGGATGAGGACCTGCATCACGCACTATGGGAGTGTAGGTTGTACAGTGAGGCGCGTAGGGACTTGGTCGATAAGGTGAAAGCGCTCGAGACGGGTCCGGTTTATTACTGCGATCTCGTGGGGAGGGAGGCGAATTTCCAGCGGTTACGGGACTTCGCGCGACGGTGGTACTCGATTAAGAGTGGGTTCGATAGAAGAGGCGAAGCAAAAAGAGGGCAACCGCCCGAAGAAAGAAGAGGAGACGAAAGGTAGACGAAGCCAGCGGTACCACAACAGTGGGCACACGGCAACCTGGTGGCGGACACCGAAGGCGTTAAGTGTGTTGTCCGACCCGTAAGGGAAGAGGGACACAGGGACTAACAGAGACAGATTTTAAATAACTTGTAGGGAGTCAAGCATTGCGGCGCGGTAGAGTGCGAAAGCAGGCTCCGCGCGCATCTCCCGCTGTTTCGTATAACCACGATTGGTTGAGTAGGGCCATGGGTGGATGGTGGGGTTAGGTCACCCGCATAGAGCAATGGAATGGTCCAGCTTGTAATTGCTCTACGCTATCGAATTTGAAATTATGAGATCTATAGAGGAACTACAATCACCAACATAACCCAAAGAATGGTGAACCTTTTAAATGGTAGGCACATCGCTCGCTGGACTGGCAGCCGTTAAGGTGGAAAGGTCCTTCGAGTGGCGGCCGCGTACCGGAGGATGCAGCGTTGAAAAAGGTTATGACCAATTCTAAAAGCATTACATTAAGTTAAACCAACAGCACAGTTCACCGTTCAGATACATTTTGTGGTACTTTTGTGGTACTTTATATACCATCACTTGACAACAGATACTCACCATTACCCATGACGAAACGAAAACGTAAAACTACTGATTGAATAGCGTTCCAAAAGATTGGCACTGAGCCTGGTTATTGACTCCTGACCTAGAACTATTGTTTGAATAATTCTCTAATAAAGTATTTCTATCACGTAATAAATTGTAGTAAGTCTGAATTTTGACTTGAATCGAAAAGAAAAGAGAATTCCATCCGAGGAACTTTAAATTAAATGAGTTTTCAACAAATCTTTTGCACCAGATGATGCTAGCAATAAAAACAAAAATAATGTAAATTGCAATCATGTTTGCGTGAGATCTGTACCTAGAGACTCATATAAATCAACGAAGCAGCTGTACTAGCACAACTACACTGAAAAAAAAATGATAATATGTATCAAGAATGTGTTACCTTCATGCATGCAACTTATTTATATACGAGCGCACAAAGGTGCATGATTACAGTAATAAAGTATAGTTGGTTGGCCGTAGTAAGATTACTTTTTAATGTCACTATGATGTTAGTGGATTTTATTAAGAACTTGATCACTTTTTTGGCAAGTCGCAAAGCTTGATATGATTAATCATTTTATCTTATTAGAATTAACAATAATGTTTACAAAGGTGACGTCACCAAAATTAAACAAGAAAGTTTATTGTTTTGAATATGTTTTTCTTATTAAGCGTTCAATCATTTCAAATTGATTTTTAAAACTACAAACCACAAATGATTATGACCATTTGTGGTTTGTAGTTTTAAAAATGTTGATGATTAATTTTATTATATTTTACTCAAACAAGCAAAATTTTAACTTGATAAGCTACCATTTTTTTCAGTGTAGTAACCAAATTACTCGAGCAATGTATAACCTTCATTTGAACTTACGTTCAAAGGCTATGGAAAATAACTAATGAACTTCATCACTCATGAGCCTTTATCACAGAGAACTTAACAGTCCGAAACAAAAGACAGAATCAATGCCACACAGACAAAAGTCATCATTCATGGACCGACGCCGAAGTTGTGAGACAAGAAACATTTGGGTGATATAATTTAGCGCGCGCTTAACGCTTCAGCGGTTTCACTGTCATGAATAGAGATACAAAGGTCTGAACTTGGCCGAAGTTTAGTCTTAGTTAAGGACTCGTCCAAACCAAATGAGTGTGTGAATTGATAAGACTTCTACTAATTAGTTTGCCCGTGCTAACATTTTCTAATAGCAAACCGTTTTAATACATGTATGTATTTTTAGAAAATTTAATGTGCGCTAATCAGATATTCGATCCCAGCCAATCACAGACAGATATTTTGTAAATTGTAGCCTAAATGTATGTATGTACTTGTGACTTAAGATGTATTGTCAGCGACTGGCTGGCTATCTTTCAGTTTTGATACATAATATTGTTTATAGTTTTGATAGGTGTTTTTTATGAAGTTTGTCATATACTTTTCACTTGTCAAATAATAGCTCTCGAACTTGTGTTTGATCTGTTTTACTTTCATAATTATATTATTTATTTGGTTTCATCGTGTTTCCTTCATTTTCAATACAGTCCATATCAGCAGTAGTTATCATTTTGGTCCATCGATCCTAACATTTTTTTCCAGCATATGTAAAATAATCATCATTTCATTTCATCGCATTCACATAATGGAAACACGAAGTATGGCCAAGAATAAGGCAGATCAACACGTAAACTCTGCGGTGAGTGATTTACTACCGTGCACCATGGGTCAACAGTTCGCAAGCGGCAATTTGCATGCGCAGTCCGATGATGCGTACCGCTTGTCAACCCTTGGTGATAAATCACCCACACGCGAGAACAGCCATCGTTCAGCCCACTCGCGTTCCTCTTTTTCTTCCGCCACAGTTCGTGCAAGGAGGCTCGAAGCGGAAGCAGAGCTCGTTCGTCGCCGTGCGGAGCGAGTGCGGCAGTTGGCCGAGAGCGAACGACAACAAGAATATGAAAGGCAACTTCGTGAAGCGGATAGGCAGCGAGAGGTCGCCCGCCTAGAAGACGAAGCCGACGCGCTAGCGATGCAGGCCAAACTCGCTGCCTGCAACGCATCAGATAAGTCACTTCAGTCTTCCCGCAAATCGGTTTCGGTTCATAGCGATCATCGTACGAGATCGTGGATTCTCGATCAAAATCGGGTCAGATGCGACACGACTCATGGCGTTCTGGCAACAACATCGGAGCATCAACAACAGGTACCACCGATATCGGCAATACAGGAACCTCCTCGACGCTCTAATATACGTACGGCGAACAATGATATTATTTCAGGCGTCGCACATCGTAAAGTAGAACCTAAATCTAACCCTGCCACTGTCATGTTGCCCATAGACGAACTTACAAAAGCCATAACATCTATGGCCGATCGTCCAAAAAAAACCGATTTGTGCATTTTTTCTGGTGATTTATCTTGTTGGATAGCCTTTAAGACTAGTTATGATAGGACTAAAGATTTTTATTCTCCAGCAGAGAACATGTCTCGACTAAATCACGCCGTGCGGGGTGCTGCGTACCAAGCTGTTGCTTCACTCCTGTGGGCGTCACAGGACCCAGAAGAAGTTATGCGCACGCTCGAGCAGACCTTCGCACGGCCGGAGATTCTAGTGGCGCACGAGTTAGCTAGTCTTCGCGGCATCCCCAAGATAAGCAATCCCGAGCAAATTAATATGCTTGCAAACAAAATTCGTAACTGTGTCACTACAATAAAAATATTAGGCCAGTTCGAATATTTATACTCCCCGGAATTGTTCCGAACCACTCTATCTAAACTGAGTGAACATGTTCGGAGTCGCTTCACCGACTATGCAGCCGATAATATGCCTTCAGCAGATAAAACTTCTAGGCTTGAAATTTTATCAAAATTTTTGGTACTTGAAGCTGATCGACAACTTAAGTACAATTTCACTTTAGATTTTGCTGCATCATCATCAACGCCACATAAGATAGTATCTTATAAACCCAATAAAGACTTAGTGCATGCTATGACGTCACCACCCAATCGTTCTACGTCAACATGCCACTATTGCCAACAGGGCTTACATTCGATAAAGACTTGTAAGGCTTTCCAATTGCTATCGATTGACGATAGATGGCAGTGGATACGTTCAGCAAAGGCATGTTATCGTTGCTTAAAAAACAATCCGCATAAATGGAACGATTGTCGAGCAAAGCGGTGCGAAGTTGACGGCTGTACGCGACGCCATCACGCACTGCTGCACGGAACCATGTCCCACAATAATAATAAAGAGGTCACCTCTAATATCACTGGTGATAATGTTAATTCAGTGTCTCCAACCAGTACTGATGTTTACAATAAGAGCTGTGACGATGAAAACTTATTGAATCACCAATCTCCCACTCTTATTAATGTGACAGGAACGACTATGTCCTCGTTGCGTCCTCGTGGGCTGCTAAAGGTGCTGCCGGTTGTGGTGGAAGGTCCCGACGGCGTTTTCAATACCACAGCACTGTTAGACGATGGCAGCACTGCGACTCTCATCGACGGCGATGTAGCAGTAAGAATCGGTGCCAAGCCTACAGCTACAGAACATCTTCAGCTCGATGGCGTTAGCGGCATGACGACGGTTGTTAAGGCAAGTTACGTCAATTTTTATATTAGGGGGCGTAATTTACCCGAACGTTATCTAATTGAAAACGCAAGGGCAATTACCCCATTGTCGATAAAATCACAAAAAACAAGTGATATTGTTTGTTCCCGTTTCGCACATCTTGCCGATTTAGAAAGCGAGCTTTCATTCGAATATACAAGCCCTACAGTTCTAATCGGTGCAGCCGATTGGCACTTGTCTATATGCCGCGAATTAAGGTCAGGTAGAAAAAACGATCCCGTTGCTTCTAAAACGTTACTGGGCTGGGTTTTACACGGGGCCGTTTACACCTCGAAGCCTTTACAGTTTGTAAATTTATCTTTAGATTCAAAACTAAACGATTTAGAAATTCTCATTAAAAAACAGTATGAAATAGACTCAATAGGCATTACAAAAATTCCCATTCGCCGCAATAAGGATGATCAACGTGCAGTTGATATTATCGAAGCAACGGCTCATAGACTAAAAGATGGTCGTTTCGAAGTAGGTCTCCCATGGAAAGAAAGCATTCCGAGTAAGCTCCCAGATAGCTACCCGCAAGCGTTATCACGCTTTAAAGCGCTGGAGCGACAAATGGGTAAAAATGAAGAGTTTGCTAAGGCTTACCGCAACTTTATGAGTGACATAATTGCGAAAGGTTATGCGGAAGAGTGCGAAGCCGACACGTACCACGGAAAACTTCCATCTAATCTCCCTTCTGCCGTGTCAAACGTCCGTTGGTATTTACCAACCTTTGGAGTTTTTCACCCGCAAAAAAATAAAATTCGTGTTGTTCACGATGCGGCAGCAATAACTAATGGTGTGAGTTTAAACAGCTTATTGCTTCAGGGGCCTGATTTACTTCAACCACTTTTGGGCATACTTTTTCGTTTTAGGGAGGGACCTATCGCCTTAAGCGCAGACATCAAAGAGATGTTCCCTCAGATTAAAATCTTGCCTAAAGATAGAGACGCGCAACGGTTTCTGTGGCGAGATGGTGAGGGCGTCATAAAGGAATTCAGAATGGCTTCCATGATATTCGGAGCAGTGTCTAGCCCATTCATAGCACTACACATTAAAAATAAGAATGCGAAAGAGTTTGAATCGCAATATCCCGCAGCATGTCAAGCCATTCTGAATGACCACTATATGGATGACTATCTAGGAAGTCATTTTGATCTCGATACAACTCAACAGATCGCTGCAGAGATAGTCAGTGTACACCGCGCCTGTTGTTATGAGATGAGAGCATGGGTCTCAAACAACCCAAAAGCCCTCACCCTCGTGCCCCAGGACCTTATAAGCGAGTCTCATATGGACGTAGACTTAATCCCGAATAAAGAAGTTGGAGTCCTAGGTATTAAGTGGAACCCTTCTACTGACACTTTAAGTTTTCGTAATACTACTGTGACGAATAATAATCTTACAAAGCGCTCCATATTGTCATGTATGATGAAGATATATGACCCGCTAGGCTTTCTTATACCTGTGGTCATTCAAGGCCGCATACTGCTTCAAAAACTTTGGAGAGAAGGTATCGATTGGGATATACAGATTCCTTTAAATTACATTCCTGTGTTTGAAGCTTGGTTTCGAGAAATGACTAGCATTGTTAGTTCGAAAATTCCACGATGGTATTTAGGACGTTCAGACCCAAGCAATATTCAACTTCACATGTTTGCCGACGGGGGTGAACAAGCCTATGCTTGTGTCGCCTATTGGCGCTTCACATTTGATGACGGTTCTATCACTTTATCTCTCATTGGCAGCAAAGCTCGGGTTGCACCATTAAAACCAATTTCAATACCTCGCCTTGAATTACAGGCAGCCTTGATTGCGAACCGGTTTGCACAGTGTATTTTAAATGCTCACCGCCTCAAACCTTCTAGCGTTGTCTATTGGGTCGACTCTACTACCGTGCTGAAGTGGATCAGGAGCGACGCTAGAAAGTTTGGAGCTTTTGAAGCTCATAGGTTAGGCGAAATTTTAGAATGTTCTGACCCCTCTCAATGGAGATGGGTCCCCACCGCTTGTAACGTCGCTGACGACGCGACCAAAATTAAACATTTAGATTTGACATCTTCTCATAGATGGTTTACCGGGCCTGCCTTTCTTCTCCAGCCGCCCGATAAGTGGCCGATAGAATCTCCACCTCTTGAAGTCCCACTGGACGTCGATAACAGCGACACAGTGGCACTCCAAGTTGATGATCCTTTAGTTACTCATAATTTTGATGTGCCTAACGCGGCGCGTTTTAGCAAATGGTTGCGATTACTTCGTAGCACAGCTCGTTTTTTGCAAGGTGCACATATTTTTAGATTAAAAATTTCGCGGCCGATTCATCCAAATTCTAAGCTTTATTGTTTCGACATCACCTCACCCTACACTTTTTCGGCAGCGCACATGCTTCAAGCAGAGAAGATGGTCATTCTTCAGGCACAGATGGAGAGTTTCCCTGAGGAGATAAAGTTGATTAAGGAGGCCCAGCCAGTACCCAGAAAAAGCCGTATCGGAGCATTCGCACCTGTTCTAGATCAAGAAGGGATAATGAGGATGGACTCCCGAATCAGGTCTGCACCCGGGGTGAGTGAAAGTACGATCTCCCCAATCATTTTGGATGGACGACATTATACGACTCGGCTTCTTATCTTTCACCTACACGTTAATGCCGCACACGCTTTTCATGAACTGGTGTTAAACGAGTTAAAACAGAAATTCATGATCTTAAGAGCCAGAAACTCTATTAAAAGCGTCATCCGAGACTGTTTTATATGCAGAAGAAAGCAATCTCCCCAGATTCCACAACTAGGAGATTTGCCCGCGGAACGGCTCGCGCATCACCAGAGAGTTTTTTCTAACGTTGGCCTCGATTACTTCGGCCCTTTAACTGTTTTGATTCACAGACGCCACGAAAAGAGATGGGTGGCGCTTTTCACGTGTTTGGTATCCAGAGCTGTTCACCTGGAGGTCGTGCACTCGCTCTCTACTGACTCTGCCCTACTCAGTATAAGGCGTTTTATTGCTCGGCGAGGAACACCTACGACAATCTTCTCGGATAACGGGACTAACTTCGTTGGCGCCAATCGAGAACTTAAGGCCTTATTTGGAGATCCTATTAACGAGTACGCTGCCAACCAGAAAATTCAATGGCGTTTTATACCACCTGCGTCACCGTTCATGGGAGGAGCGTGGGAGCGCATGGTTCGCTCAGTAAAGACAGCACTGAACTATTGCTTGAAAAATCAAACTCCCAAGGAAGAAATATTAACAACTCTTCTCCATGAAGTCGAGGCAATAATTAACTCTAGGCCATTGAAATACGTCTCACCATCTCCAGAAAGTTATCAAGCTATCACCCCGTTTCATTTCATCTTTGGAAGCTCGTCAGTAGCCCCATGGACTTCCTCCTTGTCGGATGCAGACCTAGTTCGCCGTTGTGATTGGCGTCGCACGCTACGTCTTGCAGATCATTTCTGGGCACGATGGCTTCGCGAATATCTCCCGACTTTAAGAACTAGAGGAGACAAACGAAACGTGAAAAAATTTCGTGAGGGTGACGTGGTGATCGTTGTCGACTCTTCCCTCCCACGTGGAGTGTGGCCACTTGGAAGGGTAACTAAGACCTTTACAGGAACTGACGGAGTGGTCCGAGTAGCGGACGTTCTTACCAAAGGGGGTACACTGCGCCGACCAGTCCGTAAACTCATCCACATTGTTGAGGATAGTCAATCAGTCGCTAGCAGGGATTAGTGTTCCACTGGGAGTGGGAATGTCAGCGACTGGCTGGCTATCTTTCAGTTTTGATACATAATATTGTTTATAGTTTTGATAGGTGTTTTTTATGAAGTTTGTCATATACTTTTCACTTGTCAAATAATAGCTCTCGAACTTGTGTTTGATCTGTTTTACTTTCATAATTATATTATTTATTTGGTTTCATCGTGTTTTCTTCATTTTCAATACAGTCCATATCAGCAGTAGTTATCATGTATAGTCACAGTGACTAGTAACGTCCCCTTATTACCGCTAGTTCAATTGAGTAGCTCACGGTTCAAATTTTGCCAGTCTTTCCCTACCAACCGGACCAATGCCAGCACTGTTGCTTTGTGGCAGGAATAGGTACGAGTACGAGTAAGATAGGTCTATGAGACGACTCTGGCATAGAGCCTCCTTTTAGCTTTTAATCATTGACTTATGAAATAGAAGTAACTAATTTTTTAACCCATAATAAAAGCTGAGCAAGTTATATAGTATCTTTAAAGCTTTGTCTATAAATTAAACCATCAAAATAAATGTTTCCCAAAGGCAGAAAAGTTGTCGATTGCGCTGATTTGGCCTTTTCTTGGGAACAAAACAAAACAAATAAAACTATCATTTATATCGGTCGTTCTCCAATAATCTATTCAACGCTTTGAGTCCGGGAGGACTTCTGATTGTTATGTCTACATTGTTTTTGTATATTCGGTTGTTGTTCCTTTTTCGAAAGATTTATTTATGACTTGTATTTTGCAATGATAGAGTTCAAGCAATTTTCGAAAACAAACTTTATTTCACACAATTTTATTGTACTAAAATTTAGGTCGTATTGATCAAAATCAATTAAAAAGCTTTTCAAGTTCCGTTCACAAAAAGGCTCAATTCATGATTGGTCGGATTGATGTTGGTCCGTGTCTACTTCTGTTAGACTGCCATTTCTTAGTCAGACACCACTTCAAAAAAATCAAATGAATGTTAAGTAACGCTTCTTAGAGGCACAAACGTAGGACCAGTAGGAGACGAATAATTTACATTTTTTTGCAGGCGGGGTACGGGCTGCCAAGGCTGTACTTGAGTCACGCATTATCTCACAATTTCAGTGACATAATCTCTATGTCTTAAAGAGTAGCACGGCGCACTATGTGGAGGTGCCTAAGAGAGCTTGGCCATAAATACATTTTGTAAAAATCGGCGCAGGTACTTGTATTATACCTCAAACTATAGCTAAGAAGTTGATCTACTATATTATGTATAAATTATGTATGTAACTAGTACTTTTTTATAGTAAAGAGCATCTAAATACGATGATTGAAAAATTATCACGAAAACATCATAATTTGTATTTTTTTCAGGATGATTTTCTAGTAAGCTAGCAATAAAAATTATACAAGTATTATACCATTTTAGAAAGCTTATAATATATACTTTTTTTTGGTATACACAAATATGCTATATATTTATAAATATATTTACTAGAAATATTTATCTCATGACATATCATTTTTGCGTATCTGAAACTTTCAATTAGAGTTTTGACAGTTGCCGAAATTTGCCGAAGGTCTGTAAATGATGTTATTTGATAGGAAATTTAATATTTTTATACAGGAAGAAAAAAAAAGTTGCAACTTCATTGCACAACATAATGCTATCTATCATAACATGAAATAGTAATAATTTCTTAAAAATACGTGGGCGAATCTATTTGTTTTATTAGTTGATATAGGTTACACTTGTGATATATTATTAATTGCGGTTTATGTTTTGATAATGTATCGAGTATTTTTCACCATTTTTAGTTCGCCTACAAAATAAATTATCAATAAAACACATAGGAAACCGAGTAACCACATATTGTATTGTATTGTATTGTAGTGGGCTCCCTTTTCCGCATTTAGACTCTTATTTGGTCCATTATGCGTGTGGGATGGCCGGTTATTCTAACCAGCCCAGCTCCTTCCAGAAGCACAGAAGTCTCCTGGGACGTTCACAGGCTTCTAGGAGTGACCTCGGATTGCCAAGGATTTCTGCCCGTTGTGTGGCTACTCCCATGCATTCCAGGATTACATGGGCAGCTGATTCTTCGGCGTTCAGACATCCTCTGCACAAGGGACTGTCGGTTACGCCTAATAGATGTAAATGTTTGTTGAGTGTGTTGTGTCCTGTTAGAGAGCCTACCACTATTCTTAGTTCAAGTCGGTTTAAATGGAGCAGTCTATATGTCAGTCGCGGTGTAGGTGCAGGTACCGCTTCTTTGGACTGTCTACATGTCGAGGTATTTGCCCAACGGGCATTATGTTTGTTTTGGGTATATTGCCGTGTCCATGTTTTCAGCTGGCTAAAGGGGATCGGCAGCCGTGGCACAGGACCAGCCACTATGCTTTCTGAACCCCTTTTAGCCAGCTGATCCGCAGCATCATTACCCAACGACCCACTATGTCCTTTAATCCATTGAAGCGTAATTCTGTTCTGTGAAGCCGTAAGCTCCAATGCTTCATGGCATTCGTTTATGAGACGGGATGTGATGGTGCCACTTCCCAGCACTTGTAATACAGCCATGCTGTCCGTAATAATTCGAATGTTATAGTTCTTTATACTTCTTCTCATGACTGCGTTGGCAGCTTGCGTGATAGCGACTGTCTCACATTGAAATATTGAGTTTCCATCGCCCAGAGCTATTGATATGTTAATGTTAAGATCCATCGAGAATACCCCTACGCCTGTGCCCTTTTCAGTTTTTGAGCCATCCGTGTATATACGGACTTCGTCGATTCCGGATTGATCTTGTTTGTGCTCTAAGAGCTGTATGTTGTATTTCCTGTCGAATACATGTCTTTTGGGGATCCTATCACACGGTGCCGCTATGAGGGGCTGATAGTCGATCATCCTGTTCCATAACATGGTGTGAATCCCCTTTTGGTGATGCCACATTCCTAAGTGTTTTAATCTGATGGCTGCCATTGATGCCTCTTGTTGGATATGCAAATCAAGAGGTGGCAATCCCAGTATCACTTCTATAGCGGCGGTTGGAGTAGTCTGCATACAGCCAGTAACTGCTGAGCAGGCTAGCCTCTGGAAAGATTGCAATTTCTTTATGACGGTACTGAATTCGGTCCTGGGCCACCATACTATTGCACCGTATGTCACAATTGGTCGTATAACGGAAGTATATAGCCATAGTGTGATCTTCGGCGAGAGACCCCATGATTTTCCAAGTAGTCTTTTGCATTGCCAGAGGATTGTACAAGCTTTGTTTAATTTGTGGTCTAGATGCTTATTCCATAACAATTTACTGTCAAGTATAACGCCCAAGTACTTAACTTCATTTGTAAGGTAAAGCTCGGTTCCAAACAGTTTAGGTAACCTTAGGTTTCCTACGTTTCGTTTGTTTGTGAACATAATAAGCTCCGTTTTGGAGGGGTTCACTGTTAACTCATGGTCAGTACACCACTGTTCTACTATCTTTAGAGCCGACCTCATGAGATCACATAGGATGCTCTCGAAGGGACCGGATATCAAGATAGTTAGGTCATCAGCATAGCCCACCGTATACAGACGTTTATTGTTAAGTCTGCACAAGAGTTCATCCACAACAATATTCCAGAGAAGTGGTGATAACACTCCACCCTGTGGACAGCCCCTGGCTACCACAGCTCTTGTTGTGGTATTAACGGTGAATTGTATGGCCCTGTGTCTCAGCATGCTGTCGATCCATCCTGCAATTGTAGGATCAACACCATGCCTAGTCAGGGCTATTGCTATACTGTTAAATTTTGTTTTATCGAAGGCGCCTTCAATGTCGATGAAGGCTCCTAATGTTGATTGTTTCTTGGATAGACCGCTTTCAATGCAGGATACTACATCATGTAGTGCGGATTCGGTAGATTTGCCCATACTGTAGGCATGTTGGTTGGCATGAAGTGGTACATACTTTAAGCATTTGTCCCTAATTTCCCTGTCGCAGAGCCTTTCCAGCCCTTTGAGTAGGAATGATGTCAGACTAATCGGTCTGAAGGATTTGGGTTGTGTGTAATCACTTTTGCCTGGTTTTGGTATAAATACTACTTTGACTTCCCTCCATTTGTATGGAACGTAGCGATATGCAATACAGGCCCTGTAAATAGCCACTAGATGATTAATTAATCGCTCATCGCTCCATATCAGTAGTCCTGGGAAAATTCCATCCAGGCCTGCTGATTTATAGGGAAGGAAGCTGTTGATTGCCCATTTTACTTTATTACTATCAATTACTCTATGGGCTGTTGTCCAATCTGAGTTCTTTGGTTCTGCTGCTGCCGGTTCATCCCACTTCGGAACATCTGTGATTTGACATTCAGGAAAATGGGTTCTTAGCAGTAGCTCCGAAGTTTCTGCATCAGATTTGGTATTTCTGGTTTTTTCAGATATCCTAGGCAACGCTCGGGTTCACTGCAAAGAATGTTTTTAATTCTTGTTGCCTGGTTGTTGGATTCAATGTTGGTACAAAAGCGTCTCCAACATTCTACTTTCGTAATGCGGATCTGCTTTTTGTAGTGGTATTGGGCTTCTT
Source organism: Schoenobius gigantellus (assembly GCA_963935595.1). NCBI lineage: Eukaryota > Metazoa > Arthropoda > Insecta > Lepidoptera > Crambidae > Schoenobius > Schoenobius gigantellus. The sequence goes on from OZ012554.1 coordinate 29,707,611, forward strand.
TATATTTATCCCAATCATGTTCTGTGTTCATGTTTTTTTCTCTATTGAACAGCTTCCTGACCTTGTGACGGAGCTTACTTAACTCTGGTCCCCACCAGTGATTGCTTTTTTTGGTTTTTGTTTGGGGCATCACAAGCGGACATGATTGTTCGTAGCTGATGTTTAGAATTGAGGTGATAATATTGACATGGTTGTCAATGACGGTGGTGTCATTAAAGTCTGAGGGTACACTTATGTCGTTTAGACTTTTTCCTGTCAATGCTCTATATGTGTGGCGATCCAGTTTACGTGGGTTTCGCCGTGGTATTGCCTGGTTGACCTTTATACCTAGTTTATACCTTATCCACCTGTGATCGGAACATGATAATTCATCAGATACATGCCAGTCGGAGATGTGTTCTGAGATCTGTTCAGTCGCTAAGGTAAGATCGATGATCGTTTGGGCTCGTCTCGTCACATAAGTCGGATCCGAACCCACGTTGATAATGCGGAGGTTTGTTGAAAATAGATATGTTAAAAATTCCTCACCTCGGGTGTTCGATTGCACGCTGCCCCAGATGTTGTGGTGCGCGTTGCTGTCGGCCGAGATGATGAGTTGCAGTCCTTCCCTTTCGCAATGGGTGACTAGCGCTACAAGCTCTGGGGTCGGTATTGGCGCGTCACCTGGCAGGTATGCGGATGCAAGTACCGCGCCGGGTAAGGTGCTGGACGGGTCGTCAGAGAGCCTGATAGCCGTCAGGTCTCTGGAACAGAACTCGGTCATTAGTATGGAGTTTACATGTTTAGGAGTAAAAATACACGTTCGTGGATTACTTACGGTGGTGTTGAGGTGGAGCTTGCCTCCAATGTTTGTCAGACCGCAAATTCGGCCTCTCCTAATCCAGGGCTCCTGGATTAGGGCTACGGTCTCGGTATTTACCTCCAGCACTCTGCGTAGAGTAGCCGTTGCAGTTTGGCTGTGCTGGAGGTTGGTTTGAATGCAGTTAGTGTAGACGGGTTGGGGAGCTGAGGGAGCCATCGCTACCTAGCAGCTTCTCTTCATCCGCTTCTGTGGCCCCTCGTTCCCACCAGTCGACTGGATGATGCCCCTTCGGAGCATCCACAGCCATTGATGGGGCGCCTCGGTCCTCCTGCCCCGTTACAGGGCTTGAGTGCCGCGGCTCGAGGAGGGACTGATCCTTCGTCTTGCCTAGATCCTCGATGGTCTCCGTGTCCGACTGGACTTGGTTCGGCAGGACGGTTGATGCTGTCTCCGACGGTTGCAGCGGCTGACCTGACGGCTCGCCCTGCTCCGTCTCCTCAAAGCGGACGTAGATGGACCCGGTTTTGTAGGCAACCCGTCGATCCCTCTTCTTTATTTTGACAACCTCCGGTTGGGGGATGCCAAGCACCAAGAAAATGCCTTCCTTTTCAGGTTGGCGCTCGGCGCGGTAGAGGCACCACGAGTTGACGTCATACCACGGGTTTTGGCTCTTAAGTCTGCGACGCAGATTTTTGGTCGATGCGTCTGCAAACTTAGGCACGAAGATGCAACCTTTGACTTTACGAGGAAGTTCAGATTGTCGTTTTACAACGAGCCTGACTCCCTCGCATGGCGGTGGTAAGCGGTTGGTATTTCGGCGCAGCCATTCCAGTGGAAAGTCGTCTTCGCACCAGAGTTTTAAGACTCCGTCACTATGGAAGGCTTTGCCGCGAAATGAGGGTGAACGAAACTCAGCTTCCGAATACATGGGACCATAGATTTCCTCGTCTATCAGTTGTTCGATAGCAGTATCTATGGCCGCTGTTTGAGTCTCATTCATGTAGATGGTAGGCTCAGTAGTGATCGCGACGCAAAGATCATTAGATCTCATTGCGTCTGCGTAACTGGCCTGCCCGGTTTGTTTCTTTTTGGTAGCGGGGCTTACACCTATTTTTGCACGCTTGCTACCGTCATTGGGTGACAAGGTGTCATCCGGACGGGTCCGCTTCGCGGACTGGGGTTGGCCAGCGGCCTTCCCGATAGCAGCGGCGTTTTTAGCTTTGCCACCACGTTTACCGCGAGGACGAGTATTGCGTTGACGGTTTTCCGTCTTCGCAACGCCCGCTTGCTGGTCAGTTTGGGGCGCCCGTTGAGCCACAACCTCTCCTGCAGCAGACTGTGAGTCCGCGCGTTGGATTGGCTGAGCACTCGCCGGAACATCGTAGGTCGTAGCAGACCCTTCAGCAACCATCGGCTGCTTACTCCCCTCCATGGCCAGTTTGCGAGCGCGTCGCTTTTCAGCGCGCGCCTCAGCGCGCCGCTGCTTACTAGGCGGCTTCGTCTTCGCTCGTTCTTGGGTTTTTGGTTTTTTGTTAGGTTGAGAAGGTTTAACATTCCGAGGTTTGTTAACCTTCCTCTCCCTAATGACAGTTTGCCAGATGGGACCACCTTTCGGAATAGTCCCGGGCATGGCGTCTCTTAGGGGCGTCAAATCAAGGGATGTTGCAGCCCTTGGCGCGCTGGAGAGCGCAGCCTGTGGCGCGGTTTGGACCTTGAATGCTCCAGTAGGTGCAATGGTCGGTTGTTGCTTTGGCGCCTCAGTGGAGGCTGCCACGGTAGTTTTAAAAGGACCCTTTTTCGATTCCATAGGGGGCACGGTAATAACTTCATCCTCGGGGCTTTCCGCCCGCCACGGAGCCCTCAGTGGGGACGCTGTACACCAAACGTGCACAGTCGCCAGAATTGCACCCAAGGATATAGGATCCCGCCTCAACAGAGAACGTGCTAAGCAACGGTTCGAAATTCCCGACACGATAGTCCCCATAGGGAAGGGAAACCCTACAAGGTCGTGCCGAAACCCTTGCCGCGCCGCTCCGTCCTCCATCAGTTTAGGAACCTCGCCAGACAGCCCTCTTACGGGATGTCGCAGCCGATTGACCCAAGGTGGCTAGCCTCGAGCCTCCCGTTTAGGAGGAAATCCAGACCAAAGAGGTGTGTTGCTTACTGCAGGCACTGACCCACCTGTGTTCAGCTCAACCACCAGGACTCCTTCATCCCTCCGCACGGGTCTCCACGCACGGCACAAACACGCGGGTGACTTACTTCCCCTACCCGTCATCGTCGCTACTGTGATGATGGCGGGCCCGCACCCACATAGTCACCATGGGCTGCAGTAAGGGGGGTTGCTGGGGGGACCGGTTAAGGCGCCGGTGGTTCGCCTTCGCCCTTCATAGTTTGGCTACTCTAGTCCCGAGGAGGATGGAAATGGGTGGGCACTCGTTGGACTAGAGCATTTCCAGCGTGCACGACCGCAGCGACTGCATACGGCCCGCTGCAGGTCCGCGGCGGCAGATCTGCAGCGGCGAGGACGTACTATGAGGACTTGGTAGTGGCGTCTTTGACCTCGGGCCCACACTCCCTCGGCCTACGCATGGCATTACCTGGCATTTGGTGTCGACAGTTGTCCAGCCCAACTGCCTCCCCAGGACTAAATATCACTACCCGCACGCCTAAGTAACCACATAATGATAAATAGTTTTTATTCCCATACTTTGCACACGTTTCAGTTATTTAATATAAAATAGAGCATCTGCATACTGAATAATTACATACTGTTTTTCGTTCGTTATTGTCGTTATTAAAAGTGTATCTAACCACCTACTCTCTCGCAATGAGTGAATTCCAATGTACCAGACGCGACCTATGTCTTGTTTTGATTGAAAGTGACGGGAATTATGTTGTTGCTTTAACAAGTTATATACGGAATAATTTTATCAACTTTTCTGAGGCAAATATCGCTAAAATTGTCGCGAGTGTACAAAAAATTCTTATTACGAACTTTCGTCAACGCTACACTAAATCTGGCAGAAATAAAGAAAATTTTTTAAATCAGAATAGCCTGTGGTTGAATGCCACATTCACAGTAAATCTGGAAGATCCTACTTGTGAATCTGAACCTTCGACATCGACGGGGAAGCGAGGACGCCCTTCTAAAACCTACGAAGACAGTTCCGATAGAATACAAAGACGAAAAAACAAGGAGTTGCTTGAAACATGTGGCCTTGATTTTATACTGAATTCATATCTTCAAGGATTGAGATCTCAAGGGGAAACGGAAGAAGCATTCATTGTCGAAATTTTACGAGTATTACCCATAGATAAAAAAAGTGAAATACGTCAAAATCTTTTAAATGAACCGGCACATTTAACAGCGTACTCTAAAGATGAAGTTCTCAGTATTTTTATAGAGTTGGACCTTAACATGGCACAGTATGAAAACATGAGAAATTGCTTAATTGCGAAGAACTGCGTATTATTTCCGTCATATAAATCAATTCAGGAAGCTAAAGGAATGTGCTACCCACCAAGATCAAGCATAGAAATTAATAATATTACAGCAAAAATAAAACTGCAAGATCTGCTGGATCACACTATTGCAAGAATTTTGAAAATCAATGGTGTATACAAAGCTGGCAAAAAACATTTAATGCTGTATTCGAAATGGGGCTGTGATGGCTCAAGCGGACAAAGTGAATACAAGCAAGTCTTAACTGAAGAGGATGAGTTAATTTCTGACACAAATTTATTTATATCTTCATTAGTACCTCTGAAACTTGTTGATATTAATACAAATGAAACTTTGTGGGAAAACCCTGTTCCATCATCAGTAAGATTTTGTAGGCCCATTTTAATAGAATTTTCAAAAGAGACACCAGAGAAAACTACAAGTGTAGTTAATGAAATTATAGCTCAAAGAAACGCTCTCACAACAAGCTTAATCAATAAAAATGGTGAAAGTATTGCAATCAAACACACATTATTTTTGACAATGGTTGACGGGAAAGTGGCTCAAGTTTTGTCAGAAACTTCATCAGGTGCTGTATGTACTATTTGTGGTGCAAGACCTACAGAGATGAACAATTTAGAAAAAGTACAAAATAAACCTGTTGACGAAAATTCTTATCAATATGGGCTTTCGACTTTACATTGCTGGATTAGATTTATGGAACTAATTTTACATATATCTTATAACGTAGGCTTTGAAAAATGGTCTGCTACAACGACAGAAAATAAAGATTTGAAAAAACAAAAGAAGACATATGTACAAAGAAGGTTCAGAGAAGAACTTGGTTTAAATATAGATAAACCTAAGCAAGGTTCTGGTAACAGTAATGACGGTAATACAGCTAGACGATTTTTTCAAAATTATCAGTGCACTGCAGAAATTACCGGTGTGGATGAGGAATTGATAAAACGATTTTATGTTTTACTTCAAGTTATGTCTAGCGGAAAAGTAATTAATGCTACGAAATTTGGACAGTATGCTTTCGATACAGCACAACGATATGTTAGTAAATATATGTGGTATTATATGCCATCATCTGTCCATAAAGTCCTAATTCATGGGGAAAGTGTAATTCGCATTATTCAGTGTTACCTCTTGGACAGCTCTCCGAAGATGCCCAGGAATCAAGGAACAAAGACTATAAACGATTCAGACTTCATCATGCTAGAAAATGCTCTAGATTAGCTACAAATGAAGACGTTTTACATACACTTTTGTACACTTCAGACCCTTACATAACAAGTTTAAGAAAACCTTCCAATAAAAAGTCTATGGAACTTATAGATGAAGCTGTAGAGCTAGTAGAATAATATAATTCTATGTTATTTTCTTTTTCTTATTATATTTAATTAATAAGAGTAACTTTATGTGTTTATTTTGTATTAATTATAACATTTAGGTCACATTGTTTAAAATTAGTCGTAAATTTATGATAATTTTTCAATATTTCATGTTTTGTATTTTTTTACAATTATTAAATATATTTTTATATGCATAGACTGTATATTATTTTAAAGTACGTTTATCTCAGATTACCTAAAAAAATATCAGCTGTATATCTATAAAAACATGGAAGTTATAGATTTATGACCCGAAACCGACTCGATCTCCACATAGTGCGGCGGTGCGTATTTAGTGTGACTGACGTGATAAAAATTTGTGACTGAGTTTTATCACAAAGAACAATGCCCGTTTGCCATACTGCGTGTGACTCAGAAGTGGACAGTTAAATATTGAAAAAGTAATGATTGTTTTAAATGCATGAATATGAATAAAAATAGAGAATCCAAACAAAAAGTCTACCATTTATTTTTATTTCCAGAAATGTGCGTTTCGGCATTTGATGGTTTGTTATGAAATACATACTTAAAATGGAATCAAAGGTATTGTTGATTTACATGATTCAAAATTATCAAGAGTAAATAAAAAATCTTGTAAAAATCTTGTATTTCCTCAAAACGACATAACACAGTCATTATTAAAAAAACTGCGCGGGTGGTGTAATGTTAGGTTCCAATTTAGCCCAAATAATGTACTGCAGGTAATTGGCTAGATGACAAAAATTTTTTTTTGCTTTAATAGAAGCTCATTCATATAATAAACAGAAAGAAAAAATCGGTTTTCGAATAACTATAAAAACAACCAAGATATAAGGTATTAAAGATTTTTCTCCATCTCTTTCTAGCAAAACGGCAATTTACAAGGAGTTTATATGGCCGTACTTAACTATGACGTCACGGTTGATGTCGGATCTCTCTGTCTAATCGCCTTCAAATTAACAACTTAAAATGCTTGTATCTAATGTATTTCTAAGCCGATTTTAATTCTAATTTCACAGGACTGCATCTTTTTCCACGGTATTTTAATATTTAATGACGAGACGTAAAAATTTGAATTCAGTCATCATCCCAATTGGCATTACGTGAGCACAGCAACCTGCCGTACGTTTTCCTACAATCCAGTTGCAATATAGTACTATTGGATAGCTGATATCCCTTACCCCAGAAGGTAAAATTTTTTGTCTCATTTTTTAAAACGCCAATAAAGGTTAATATTTATATTTCACATACATGATTTGATTTTTAAAAATCCAGAGAATTACGTGTAAGAGTAAATTGGAACAGTTATTAAAATCAAAACTGACCCAATCAAACACATTGATTCATTTAACGTACTTGACATTAAAGCAAAAATTATTAAGCTATTTTTAATTGTTGTTTGGTTTGATCTACGAATTAATTGGACGTTGGAATAATTATTTTTTTTAAACACAATTTTCAATCGTAAAGTAATTAAATATAAACGGCATCTAAGCTTGCATTTGCTCGACTATAATTTGACACATGACGCATTTGCAAATTTACTTTGATCTTCGAATTCCAGCGTCAAATTTTGTTTGTCGTGTTCGAAATTCAAATACGATAATTTGAATGCTTTCTTTAAATTAATTTTATGTTTGACATATCAGTGATTACTTAATGTTCTCACAATTGAATTTCGTTTATTTATACTTAATTCATGAAATTACTAAAGTTCATTGAAAGTACTTCGACAATGATTTAATAAACGAGAGAAATGAAATGAAATCAAGTTATATTTTAAAATACATAATTATATGAAAATGAAAGGAAATTCCCTTTTATTTTCCTAAATTTCCATTTTGTTACATGGATAACATGAAATATAACGGGTGTAAAAAAACAAATCACAAAGCCGGTCCACGTATTGAACCCATCGTCAATATCATTTTTGTCTTATAGACCATACCTGGGAAATTAATAGTTACTTACCGAGATATTGAAGTTCAAAGTGACAATTTTTTTCGGGGTTTTTATACCAAAGGGGTTAAAATTTTCATTTAAAGAAACATCAAAGAAAAAATCAGTATTTGTTGACAAAAAAAAGTTTTTAATTTACAACACGCAATGTATTTGCAACGGACGCTGTCTATTGTCGCCGCGAGCAGGCCGACCTCGTTTACGGAGACGCGGGGCGTTGCGCGGCGCGGCGCGCGGCGCGGCGCGCGGCGCGGCCCGCACAGAATTCAAACATATGGCGTTGTATGAGTGCGTTTACGGAGAAGCGATTTTACACGCCTTTGCTTGAAATGGCGCGTTTTTTACGGCCGAGCCCGCGGATGGCACCGCCGCGTCCGTCGGTGTTCCCGTCTCGCATCTCTATGAACAACATCGTATATTGCCATGTGTTTGTGTTTACGCGTGCGATTATGAGTGCCGCTTCAAGCGCCACCCCACCGTAAACAGAAAAAACGTCTGACGCGCCGCGAGACGCCACGCCACACGCGACGCGCGACGCGCCGCGTCTCCGTAAACGAGGCCTGAACGCAGAGACGATATCCGTAGCGCGCGTTACGATGCGTAGTATTTTCAGCAGTTGTTTTTTAAAACCTAAAAATAAATTTCGTTTCCCATCAATTTTTTTTTATAATAAGTATAACTTCATTTTAATGGTCTGAATGCGTAGCCGCGGGCTTTGTTTTTAGTTTTTTTACACCGTGTATGTACCATTACATACCTATTACTGCTGAGAGTATTTAGGTTAAATGCTCTAAGCAGTAGCTTTCACTAAAAAGATTTCATTCACTAAAAAGTTAAAAATAAAAAATATTTTTCAAAAAATAAAAACTGACTTCAAAAACACTGAAAAGTTTAAAATAATATAAGAATAGGTACAGACAACATCACACTTCTATATTGAAATCGGTGACAAATTTTAAGACTTTCTAGGGGATCATCGTTTGGCACCGACTTCAATATCGAAGTGTGATGTTGTCTGTACCTTTTCTTATATTATTTTAAACTTTTCAGTGTTTTTGAAGTCGGTTTTTATTTTTGTTAAAATATTTTATATAAAATTGTTCATCTTTAACACTGCTAGATTCCGATAAAATTCTTGTAATAACATCTTCTCACAATGGACGAGTAATTTTTATAAGACTATAATTATGCAAAAAAAACTGAACTAATCAATTATAACAGTTATAACATCTAAAATATAACGTTAAAATGGCCTCTGGGGTTTGTGTTGACCCCACCCGTGTAGTTAAATGTTAAGAAAGAAAGAAAGAAACGTTTAATCAACGCACACAAATAAAAACAAACATTAAATAAAAACAAAACAATAACAGACATAGACAAAACAGTAACAAAACATAAAAATAGAATTATTTTAGTGTATATGTTTAAAGGTCCGTGCCTGAGCATAAATACTTCTGGGTCATTCAAAGATGGTCAGAATGACCCAGAAGCGCTGTTATTCTGACAAGAAGAAGATGCCCCTAATTAGAAAAAGATGGACCCCACTGCAATATACACGTAATAAATAAACACTAAAAAATACGGACAAATACAGTAGGTAATTTATAATATGTAGGACAACAACCAAATAAATATAGCTTAAGTGGAACGCGCCTATATAATCTGTGAGGGTGGTATCATTTATAGACTGTCAGTTGATACAATACAGCAAACGATACTGAATGAATTATCGATAGCTCATGCAAACCATCATGTTAATGCGACAATGTGCTACGTCATTTGTGGGTAACACTAATATTTTACTACCAAGCAAGCGGCACCAACACTTCCTTAAAATCACACGTCAACGTTTTCTTCTCATTATATATTAAAATCTGTATTGGGGGGTCGCTATCTATTTATAATGCTTCACTGCCACATGGTAATAACAAAACAAGTAGGTACGTTCATTCATTAAATTCTAAAATGTACTTTATTATTTGTGGTACCTATAACCTAATCCTGGTGACGAACTACTTGATCGTAAATCTCTAGCGGTACTGAATTACGAGGGCTAAAATATAAGGTATATTTTAGCCCTCGTAATTTAGTAAAGCTTTCAGCTCAAACAGAACTTTCAGTTTATAATATCTTGTCATTTTTTACATCTACTATCTGTTTTAAAACAAAAAAGTTATTCAATTGTTTTTAAAAGTTAGTAAGTACCAAACAGACATTAGCAAATAGAAGTACCAAATAGAAAGGAGTTATAGTGACCACTTCAGTGCAAAATAGGTCAGATAACTAGTCTTTCTGACGCTACAACTAAGTACCAAATAGTTTAGCAGCTCTAACAACACTTAGGTATCTTTAAATAAATCGTTTTACTTGTTGTATAAAAAAGTGTGTAAAGTTGGATACCTACCGAAGTCCTTTTTACTTTCGATCGGAAACTTTTTGAATAAATGTGATATTGATAATGATGACTGAAATAACATTTCAAACTCAGCCTTTTTATTATCACCGCATTTTAGCCTTTTCATACAAATGTTCAACATCCACTGATGTAGTTGATGATTTATTTCGCGGTCTTAAAATTGGTCCCATAGTGAGCTTGTATAGCGACACTCTAAAACATATAAAGTAACACAATGTACTAGCTAACGTCAGTATACGAGTATTTCATGTGACGGGGCTGGCAAGTCAGTCATCCCCGGTCCTACACTAACGCAACCCCGTACAAACTAGCTTTTCGCTCGCGGCTTCGCCCGCGTTATTATTGTTTTCCCGTGGGAATTTTATATAATCCCGTAGGAAAAATAATTTTGTAGCCTATTATAGAGAAGACTGTTATTTATAATTAGGAGCTCGGATAATAAATTTCATAGAAACTGGAGTAGATTTTAAATATTTTCCATAGAAATTGCAACCCCTATTTCATCCCTTTAGGGTTAAATTTTTTTGAAATCCCTTCCTAGTGTGCGTCCGCATTTTGAATAACAACTGTCCAAGTTTCACGTTTCAGCGGTTACGGCTGTGCGTGCGTCTATAGATGGGAACTTCTCCTTTTATATTATACTAGCTGTGCCCGCTACTTGGTTCGCGGGGATGTCTGAAAATAAAAATGTCATGATGTTATATAGCCTAAAGCCTTCCTCGATAAATGGACTATCCAACACAAAAAGAATTTTCCAATTCGAACAGTAGTTCCTGAGATGAGTGCGTTCAAACAAACAAAGAAACAAACTCTTCAGCTTTATAATATTAGTAAGTATAGATATAATATCAAAGATTTATTGCAAAAAAATATATATTTACAATTTTTTTTGTCATGGTTGCAATATCTACCAGGTAACCTAACAGTAGAAGAAAGTTTAATTGGAAACATAAGCGACGGGACCGTGAACGAAATTCCGTTCTAACATAATAATAGAATACATATACTACATGTTATTAATTAGTAAATAAGCCTACAAAATACATAAATATACTACACACCAATAGTACTAACGAAAGGAAAAAAAAAAAAATTCTAGCTGCAGAAAATGTGTTTTTATAGCTCGCTTGAATTATGAGATGGTGCACGCCTTATGGTCTCAGGTAAGGAATTCCGAAGTCTAATGGCTTTAACGGTAAAGGAGTTGTCATAAAACATGGAAGAGTAGTGTCAGTACTAGTGTCATGTCGTTTGAGGAGCGAGGGGGGCTGGTTATTGTTGAGGACATAGGAACATACTAAGCCCATAGATTTTTTGTAAAAAATAGAGCAACAATTGCCATTTTCCTGGAAGAAAACAAGGGACTAGATGTGTATGGAAAACGGCCCGTATGATTACTATATTTCCAACATTTACCGCGTCTTGGTGGTAAGTTCTAAGATTAACCGAGTATGTGATAGTAAAAGAAAAATGGCAGTTGGTAGTTATTTCCGTTAACACCGTTTCTGTTGCGCTCCGTACTTTCAACCTGTTTCATGTGGCAAAAGTAATCGATAAGTAAAATGCTATACATATTTATAAAGCTCTTGAAACTACCTTTCTAATAGTGTAAGTGTTTTTTCGGTTCTCTATTTTGTCTCATAATTTTTTTATCCATAATCTAACGTGTCATAATGTTTTTTGACATAATCATCATATGTCCGAATGATAAGCACCCCTAACTTAATTTCTCATAATATCACTTGCCCGAAAACCGAAATCTCTAAATATAATATGACCTAATTTTTTTTGATATAAATATCACAATCTATAATATTTAAAATTCCTAAAAACCTTTTCTATAATAGTCATAAGTCCTAACGTAATATCTCATAATATAACGTGCCCTAAAATCGAAATACCACAAATATAAAGTTCTTTCATTAGGTATATGTATTACCAAATCCATGCATACGTTTAAAAACAGTCACTTGATGTAATGCAAGCAAGCATGCAGCATGCAAGCAAGCAAGCAGCATGCAAGCAAGCATGCAGCATGCAAGCAAGCAAGCAGCATGCAAGCAAGCATGCAGCCTGCAAGCAAGCTCAAAGCATGCAAGCATGCAGCATGCATGGCTTAAGTCGCTAAAACCACCTGCTCCTCAGCTCGCGGGCCGCCTCGCCCCTCGGCGCCTACGCGGGTTTAAATAACACTCTAGGGGTAGGGCAGACAAGACTACGTGGTAGCGGTTTTACAGCGATTTATTTCTGTCACTGAATTTGAAAACGTAACGGTTGTTAAGGTTGATAAGACAACATTTTAATTCAATTTGTTATTATTGATAGTAAGTCTAAGCTTTATGATATTAATAATAACCAAGATAAATCAACTTTTAAACATGTTTTAGGACTAACAAAATTATTATAAACCATCATTCGGACTAACAATATTATACAATATAACACTTAGTACATGTGACTTTATAGCAAGTAAAATTAGGATATCTTATTATTATAGCACCCGATATTATGACACAAAAGCATTAGAACTAAAGACGATTAGGTAATATACAACTTCGTATACTCGAACATTATGGAAAGTGATGATTATAGCAAGCGTTTTCGGGATTATGATTTTCGGACGATCGATATTCGGAGAAGAAAGGGACTACCGTTTTTTCTGGACTCCACCTATTTCGTGAGTAATGAACAAAAATAATTTAAATTAAATTTACTAACGACTAGGATTACTGACCTTTTTTTTTTTTACAAGAGAGAAAATACAGTCTTTACGGTATTCGACAAGGGCATTCAGCTGACTAGGCCACCCCTTGGATATGCAGGACTCGGGTAGAAGACCCACTACCGGCTAAAAACTCTCTAGATACTTAGACCTCCGTGGGGTATCTAGAGAGTTTTTAGCCGGTAGTAATCCTACGACAACCCGCGGAACGCTCGCTGCCTCGATGTCATCGCGTGCTTCCAATTTACAAATCAGCGCATTCAGCGCTGCACCGCTGCATGGCTAACGCTTCAACCATAATTAAATAATTAATTCTGCTATTTTTGATATATATGTAAACAAACCAAGTGCCGCGACTGTTCACTACTATTATTTGTTTGTTTACAATTTACGTGTAAAATTACCACAACAAAGCGCCAAGTAATGCATGCAGTCTATCGCTGAGTTTCACAAAATTGGTAGTAAAATAACTCGCTAAGAGATGGCGCCAACAGCAAATAATACTCCTGTTACTCAAAAGATGACGCTAAATTGCAAAAAAATTAATAAAGAGATAACAACTCGGCAATTACTTACATGCAAAGATTGTAAAATAAGCTACCATCTAGATTGCACAAGTGTAACTTTTCAAAGATTTCGCATAATGAGAATCGATGATAAGTTAAATTGGAAATGTCATAAATGCTGGTCGAAGCGAAATAACAATTTAACAAATAATAAGTCAATTGATGAGTCAAGTTATCATATCAATATACCAACAGATAATTCATTTCACTCACTATCGCCCGATAATACAGGTGATTGTGATTTCTCCTCCATAACTAGTTTAAATGACAGTCAGATTGCCAGAAATAACCCAGTACATCAAGACGAGACTGGACTCATAGAAGAACTGAGGACAAAAATATCTAAACTGGAACTTGATTTGGCTCTTTCTAAAAGTAAATCTGAAAATTTGATTATCGAAAACCTTTCAATGAAACAACGTCTTTCTGAATACGAGTTGACGATTAAAAAAACTCATGCACACATGTGGATCTTCAGTCTCAACTTGCAACAGCAAATTGCCTACACCAGAAAGTTCTAAAGGCCAGCCCAAAATTACAACGGAATCTAAGAAAGTACTTACAGTACATGAAACTGAACTTAGAAATTCAGACAACTTCCATGAATTAAAAAAGAGTGGAAATATAGAAAATTATCCTGGAAAGCCCCTAGAGTCAAAACGACATATTTTTATCCTTGGTAGCCAACAATGTACCGGTGTTGCAGCACAACTCATACAATCAAGATATAACACACGCTTTGAAAAGTACTCTATTAGGTCCTTAATAAAACCTTTTGCTACAGCTCAAGAGATTTTAAAAACATGTTATAGCCTCAGGCCTTCTAAATATGACCACATAATACTTTGTGTTGGAGAAAATGATAAAAATTCAATTCAGTTATTATTTGAGATATCAGCAGCTCTTAAGCACCTACAAAACTATAATGTATTGTTACTTAGTGTTAGACAAAATAAGTTCCTAAATGTTAATACTATTAAAAGCTCAATTAGAAATTTATGTTATAATAATAATTTATCACGATGTCATGTACTTGATGTACCCAAATGTATAAATACTAATTTATATTTGAAGAGACTTTGTAAACAAATCAATCTTAAAATAGACACTTTAGACTATAATAGTACCTACTTATACTGTCTTAAGGAGCAGAGCTTTAAAAACAATAATACTATGCATTTGCCTACTGTTATCGACACCAATGATAAATGCACTTATATTCCTATTAAGAACACTACAAATGTTAACGATACTTTACTATACTGCTCCCCTTTTGTAATTTGACCCACCACACACATAAAAGAAAATATTAATTCAAACAAAAACTTTTTTCGTCTCTAATAAAACGTTATTTACATTACTACACCAAAATATAGCTGGTCTTCTTTCCAAAAGGGAAATAATAGAATTAACTTTGAGTGATCTAAAGCAAAAAAAAAATATATACCCTGAAGTAATATGCCTTACAGAAACTTTCTTAACATCTAATGATATCAACTTTTTACACTTCAATAATTATATCTTAGCTGCAAATTATTCTAGAAATAAAAGACGTGGTGGTACTTGTATTCTTGTAAAAAAGGGAATTCCATACAAAGAGATACACGCCTTTAATGATATTTCTATTAATAATTATTTTGAGTTTTGTGCAATAGAACTAGTCTCAATGAATCTTATAATTATATGCATTTATAGAACCCCACCAAAAAATAAAAAATCTTAGAAATATTTTTTAATAAATTAGAATTACTTTTATTTAAATATATTAAAAAATTTAATAAAAAAAAGTTAATAATAGCAGGAGACTTGAATATAGATACATTAAAAACAAATGAAGTAACATTAAACTTACAAGACTTGACAAAACATTATAATTTAAAGTACACTTAAATGAACCCACTAGAAGAAATTCCTGCATTGATCACATTATAAGTAATATAAAAAACGCAGTAGGCTCTACGTTTCCTTTATGTCTCTCTGACCATGAAACATCTCAACTATTAACATTTGAAACAAACATACAAATCACATCCCCAAAAATAATGTATAGATTTAAAAGAGATTATCCCTCAGAGAACATTACAAAATTTAAACAGCATCTTCAGAGTATTAACTTATCTAAAATAACAGCTATTTATGATTTAAATATTGCATTTGATGAATTTTATGATTTATTTAAAACCCTTTACGAATTATGCTTCCAAAAAGTTAAAATTAAAATAAAAAATAAACCAAAAATAAAATGGTTAACAAAAGGTCTCAAGATAAGTTGCAGAACTAAAAGAATTTTAAGGTATAAATATTATAAACACAAAAATGATAAGAATAAGCAACATTACTATAAATATTCTAAATTATTAAAAAAAATTATTACACAATCTCAAAAAATCTCTAATAATAAATATATTATGCAGAGTAAAAATAAATGTATCGCTACATGGAATTTAATGAAACAAAATACTTTTAATAGCAATAATAACATAAATATAAATTATATTGAGAAAATACATGTAAACAAAACAGAAATTTGTCACCCGGTTGAAATAGCTAATGCCTTCAACGATTATTTTATTGAATTGACCAACCAACCTTATTCTGACCTTAAACAAACTAACTGCAATACTATTGTTGATAGGTCCATATTTCTAAATCCTGTTTCAGAAAAAGATATATCAAATATATATTATTACTTCATTAAATAACACACAGTCAACAGGATATGATGAAATTTATACAAAAATCATAAAGGAATCCAAAGATGAAATTAGCCCTATTTTAGCATATTTAGGAAATCTGTCATTTAAAGAGGGTTGTTTCCCCGAAGTCCTTAAAAAGTCAGTAATAAAACCTCTTCACAAAAAAGGTGACTTGAAAAACTATAGACCTATCACACTGATACCAGTATTATCTAAAATATTCGAAAAGGCCATGCACCTTAAACTAGTTCATTTTTTAAATAAATATAATATTCTAAGAGAAGAACAACATGGTTTTCAAAAACAGAAGTCGACCACACTAGCAGCATTTAAATTAGTTCATAGTATTCTACTAGGCGTCAATGACAAAACCTCACAACAGGTTTGTTCTTTGATATGTCTAAGGCCTTCGATTTTGTTTCCCATGATCTATTGCTAACAAAATTAGAACGATATGGTGTCAGGGGAGTAGCTTTAAATTGGATAAAGTCTTACCTAGAGAATAGATATCAATGTGTCTCAGTAAATACAATTAATAAAGATAATGAAATACAATCCTACAAATCTGAATATAAAATAAATAGATTTGGTGTTCCGCAAGGTAGCGTACTAGGGCCGTTTTTGTTCTTAATATACATAAATGATATCCCAACAGTAACTAAATATAATTCTATTATATTTGCTGATGATATCTCCATCGTAATAACTGATAGTAAAAGTACATCTTATAATGAACATGAAAATAATATAAATAATACAGTTAAATCTATTATAGAATGGCTAAAGTACCATAATCTACACATTAATATTGATAAGACACATTACATACATTTTAATAATAAATTTCAAGAAAATAATAATATCAAACTTAAAATAGAATATAATCATCAAGCAATACATGAAACAGTTGATATAAAATTTCTAGGATTAGATATAAATAAAGAATTAAAATGGAAACAACATGTACATAATGTATGTAATAAAATTAATAAATTTATATATCCTTTGTATAATTTACAAACTGTAGCGTCTCGTAATGCTGCACTAACTGCTTACCATGCTTATGTCGAATCAGTTCTAAGATATGGTTTAATAATCTGGGGTAACAGCACTGAATTCAAAAGAGCTTTTATATGCCAAAAAAAATGTATACGTGCTATCTGCGGAGCTGCTCCTTATAATTCATGTAAACCCCTTTTCAAAAAACTTAATTTATTACCCCTTCCTTGTTTATATATTTTTGAAATTGCAAAATTTGTTAAAGAAAATAAAAGTCTCTTCAAAAGCACAAAGGAATTATTTCCTAATAAATATACAAGGTATGTAAATAGACTTGATCGCGGTGTTCGGCCTAACTGTACAATATTTATTATTAATAGGCTAGTTGACCCTTTTTTAAAGTAGGGCTTAAAATGTTCATAATTGTTGTATTAGACCATAGCACATGAATATTATTTTTTTCGATGGCTAAAAAGTGCAAAAAATCTATTTTAAATTAAGATTTTCAATTTTGGACCGAAAACACGGTCAGCCATGATAGTCTGTTCATTATCTGTGGCAATGACGTCAGTCTTATAGTAAACAAAGCACGGGGGCGAAATAACCTCACAAAAACAATGCTTTCTATTAAATATCACAAAATATAGTAAAACTGTATATGGAACGGGACAATAGAACAGTAATATAGAAATACCTCTTCAAAGACTCCAGGAAATCTGTGGATTAGACGTACCCAGTGATATAGACATGCGAAATATTTGGTTAACACTCGCTTAAAGAAATCCTGTAACTATCTACTGAAACTCAAATGTATTTTTGCGAAAATCACATTAATGTAAGTACTATAACTGAATAACTCAATCTGTGTAGGTACTTCAGTTTCAACTTAAACAAAATAGAAGTTTTTAGGTTGTATGTAAAATCAAATCTGTATGTAAATTAATTAAATTTTTATCTTTCAGTTAGAATGAAAACTGACTGCAGCCGACCAACCAAATTTTAACTTGACCAGAAAACTGAGAGAAAACTTGACCATTTACGCCTTTTTGATTTAATCTAAGTTATACACTGACACTAGATGATGTTTCAAGGAAAAGAATATGTACTTATGTCCAATTGAATAATGATGTAATTGAATATTAATTAAAAAGTATGTAATACAAACAAAAATATCAAAGTTTCATAATGAATATATTTATCTAAACAACTTTTACTTGAATTTACTGAGTACCTAATTAAAATTTGTTGCTTTCAGTGGTTACTTAATGAGAACTATTGTGTACTAACCTGTTCTCCTCTTGACAACGAGATTGATAAGGCAGTAAAAGTTGTGCAACATAATACAAAGCAGTGCATGCTCAGCCACAACATCAAAATGTGACCCGTCAACTAGAACAACATTATGTCAACAAAATAACTCAAGTATTCATATACCAAAGCACCATAGAAGTAAATAGGTCCAGTTTGGTAAAACTGAAAGATGTTATATCTTCACTGATTAAACCTGCTGGCCACCATGGCTGGTAAATTTCAGAACAGCTTACGCAAGAATATGCAAGTTATACATTTTAAAGCCGTATACAAATATATTAAATGTGATTGCTGTGTTGTCAGCCTGTGCTCTTCTTAATTTACAAGACCCTTCTTATTAAATAAATAATATAAAGAATTTTTTTTCTTTACTTTATACATAACTAACATCTAAAGATGACATAATAAATTTTTGTACTACATTAGTCATTATGTTCTTCACAAAAAAAATGTTCTATGTTTATTTTTCTGACGTGATTTTTTCTGACGTGATTTATGGAAACTAGAAAATAATATAATAAAATAATAAATAATAAATAAATAATAAATTTATTTCACTAAAAAGATTTCATTACATTAGTTAGTAGCCGGAGTCTCCTTTTAAGCAAAAGAATGCCTGTTCCAGGGGACTCCGCTCTTCCATTACATCATTTTGCTTAAAACTAACGTTAGGTATGATAATAACAAACAACTTATACATAATTAATACGTCTTTTTTTCAAAGTTGGGTACAAATTATTTCAACAAGTTGTGTGTGTGTGTGCATGCATACATGTGTTAGAGTGTGTGTTTGTGTATGTACTTGTCTGATTATGAACATATAAATTTTTTTATAAGGCATTATTTTAGTTGTTGTATGAATAGTTCTGTCATATCGTAATCAAGTGTCTCCAACCATGCTAGTACCAGCTTCTTACATTCCTTATATTGTCTGGAGTAAATGTCTAATTCCTTATTTATTTTATTGTAAATTCTGGCCGAAAGACTATTATATTGGGAAGCAGCAAACTTTGTTGTTGTTGAATGAACTATAGCTACATTAAATTTCCTTCTACTATTTTTCTTATTTGTCACATATGGTAGATTCCTGTGCTTTTTTAAAACTAAACGTATTATAAATAGTTTCCTTACTGAGAGTAAATGACAGTCCAGGTAAAGTTGATCAGTAGGGTACCTAAAGCGTTTAAAATACATCGTTTTTATCAGAGCACGCTGCGTGCGTTCTATTTCTATAAATTTAGTTTTTGCCGCACCTCCCCAAACAGTAATGCAGTACGCCAAAATAGATTCAACTAAGGTAATGTATATTCTATTCATGAGATTATGTTGTGGATCTCGATCCATTGTAGGTTTGACATCCCTTGGAACCACGTGTCTTAGTGATCGAAAAATCCATGTTAGTTTCCTTACTCTTCCAGCCAATTGGTCAAGATGGGGATACCAGGATAGCCTTTGGTCCACGACGACGCCTAAATACTTGTAAAAGGTGACTTTTTCAATAAGTGGACAGGTACAGTTATTAGTGTTATTGCAGTTGTGAACCTTTACACTAAAATTGTCCTTGGGCTGATTATTGTCATAAATACTAAACTACAAATTAAACCTTTACAAGTCATTATTTGACAATAATGACTTGTAAAGGTTTAAGTTGAATCAAAATATTTTAATTTGAAATGCATGTGTTTTATTTTTCTGTTACACCTTAAAAGATTTATAATATTTTATAGGTTTGTTGCTCATTTTTATCATTGTTACTCAAATATAGTATATGTTCCAAAAGTACAAATAGGTTGAATAGAGTTAGATCAAATTAATTGTTTATCTATCTATCTAAATTTATTAATTTGTATATATTGCCTTAAGGTCGCAGGTAATAAAAGTCAAAATAATAGTAAAGTGATTTATTATGAAGTAATACTTTCATATAATTTAGGAAAAATGTAGTATAGTTTCCAAAATGACACTATTTGATCAATAAGTTTTTTGACATTCAGATTGTTAGAACAAATACCTATTATAGCTAATATTGTCACCTTTTGAGTGTTTTCAAAATGACATACTGCTAGCAACACAAAAGTATATAAGTTTTGTTTGCTTTAGCACAAAACATCTGCATCTATACTTGAGTTAAGCATACATACTGTTCACAGTTTTCCGTCTTTGATAATTAACATTATCTTCAGTGAAAGAGCATGACAATTTTGTATTAATCTAATTTTATGGATACCGTTTGTTGAATAGACTATTACAGGGTATTAATCAGAAATGAGGTCACATTTTGTAAATTTCAACCCAAATCTTCATCTTTCAACTTTTATCCACATTTCATTATACTCGTAGGTGTCTGCAAGATTTCCCACCAAAAATCTTCCCAACAAAAGAACCATCATGTGTTATGCACTGGCTGACTTTATAGCACATGGAAGCTGTTATTGTTTATAACGAAGCTCGAACTAAAGAGCACTTCTGTATTGATGATTCGTGGTTTAGTTTTCTATGCACTTTATTCTTTCTTCATTGAAGAGGTCTTTTATTTTTTAAGAAATATGTCACAATCTGTGTCTGTGAATGTATATATATTTTTCCTCCCAGTAATTTTCTTCATGCTTGACAAATGAACAACTGCCAATCTTTCTCTTTTTATGTTCATTTACAAATTCTTGCAGTACTACACTGGTATTTGACACATGATCCTGATGTTTTCTTTTCAACATTTCTCTTGAAGTAAATATTTTTAGTGTTTATTTGACTTTTGAGAGATAGAATTCTATCCAATAGCATTCAACTGCTGTACAAAATAGCTCCTCACTGTGATGGTGCAACCACACCAAAAATGCATGTTTGCAACTCTCTTCTGCAGCGTGACAATCTTGACAAGTACACTTGTAACCGTTCTTCATTATAACAGTATTGAAACTGTACTTATATTGTTTAGAGCGATACACAAAGAATCTCCTGACCATCAATCTGTCTATTTTCGGAAGATTTGTACTATCTGCTCTCACAAATCCAACATCAATGGTTGATTTTGCTATTAATACAAATAATTTACGATATTTACAAATATAATAACGGAGACTTGGACGATTTTTTGCCAGTTTTAGGAAAGAATAGTGCAAATCGACGAGTTGTTGAATCAAATTTGACATTTCTTTGTTTACTATATGATTGACGTCACGGCCCTGACCACAGGATATCAAAGCGTTTACGGCGTGAGATAAAAAAAGATTATTTCTAGCATTTTCAAATTAAAATTTTACAGCAATCATTCATTGTTATTTATTAAAATCGGTATATTGTGGAACCTTATGCCAAATACTGTTAGAAATAAACAATATTTTAATGAATTTTGATATGAGTCAACTACCCTATTGTTATTGTATGTGTATTTCTATATATAATAAGGTACCAGAAAATATAAAAAATTTAACATTAAATAGATTTAAAATTGAATTGTATAAATGGTTAATTAGTAAATTATTTTGTTCTGTTAAAGATTTTTTAGATAATAATTAGTTTTAATATTATTAGTTTTTTAGATTTTTTTTATGATACACATAATTTTAAGTCTTTACATGTATTATAACAAGAAAATGTCGAACTATTTTGAAGCTGACCATCTGCAAATGTACTCACCATTTTCTTTTGTAAAGGAATAAATGATTTGATTTGATTTGAAATTGACAATGATCACACAACAGTTCGGGCTTTTACCATCAACAGTTGGCAAATCTTATGTTTTACCGGATCGGGCTTTTACAGTAACATATACAATAAATTAATCTAAATCATATTCAAATTAATAATATAATTACCCGAAAAGTAATTAATTAACTTAACGAAGTTGCTTACGTTACATACACAGAATAGTCTACGGTTCTTCTGAGAACTACTATTACTTAATTAAGAAAGATCTAATTACCTACTGAATAGTGATATTTTAATATGTACATCCTTTTATGTAGCTTACCTTCTATGAAAATGTGAGTATACTATTTAGGTAGGCACTGCTTTACTCTGATGGATGTTAGTCACCGCTTCAGGGCTGCTACTCTGTTTCTCCGAAACGAACTTTCGTCAACGAACGAAAATCAAAAGAAATTTCGAACGTGCCGCTACTCTATTTCATTTTCGGATACACACAATAATTTCGTTTCCATAGACAACTTTCGTGAACGAATGAAGAACGAATGAAATGAGACCATTGCTGTAAAGTTGGGTGATTAGAGTGAATCAAATAAGTTTCCGGGGTCAGTAGAGTGAAACAAAATATGAGCAACCAATGGAGTGAGAACATTGTCGCAAAATGGGGTGGATAGGGTAAAATGATTCCGGGGTCAATAGAGTGAAACGGAAACTTTCCTTTCTTCGATAATAAAATTATATTACCTATTATGCGATTTTTTCGTTAATTTGTTAGAAAATGGTAAATTAATTATGGATAATCTCAAACATTTTTGTCAAAATGAAAACAATCACGATTTCTTGGAATTTGAGTTTGTATATAGAAGGTGAATAGAAGTTCTATTTTAAGTGGATTAACAATGTTTACGAGTGATTTTTTTTAGTGTCCGCTATTGCGACACATTTTTTAGAAAGGAATGTTTCAGTCGCAGTTACATTGTGTGTTGTGTTGTTTGTTTTCAAGTTAAGCATTCTAAAAGCATTCTAAAATAAGTGAGAATCTTTTTGGTACTTATCTATCAATAGGTATTTTGAGCTTTTATGTAAATAATATTGATGATTACTGATTTTAGCTTAAAATAACATGTTCCGTTACCCCGTACCAAATCGATGCTCTTCTTAATTATCAATTTTAATTCTAATATAATATTCAACTGAGTGCAATTTTGTATCCCGAGGCGGGAATCGACGCTAAATTTAAATTACTTCCGAGACAACTTCGGGTCTTTCTACGCTCTTTATACTCCTCACGCAAAACAGCTTCAAGCAAAAGTATTCCAACAGCAATTTCACATTAACTTACTTAAAATCTCACAATTACGAATATCAAAAGGTAACACTTTTGTGTTCGTTAATTTAAGGTCAAAATTCCGAAAAATAAACTGTCAAATTCAATTCTTCGTTTCGAACTTTCGTAAATTAGAGTAGGTTTGGAGAATATATCTGTCAAACTATTTGCGGTCGAAGGAATATTCGAATCAAAAAGAACCGTGGTAGGAAACATGCGATATTTCGTTCGAAATTTCATTTTTCGTAGAAATAGAGTAGACCCCCAGGCGAGTAGCATAAGCCATACGATTCAAATTCAAATTCAAATTCAAAAATCTTTATTCAACATAGGCCTTTACAGGCACTTATTGACGTCAAAACAAAGCAACATATTCTAATTTAAAGGAAACATATTAACCTTGTATGTGCATACATCTTGAATATAATCAGGATGTCTGCAAATACAAGTAGGAATGAAAAAAAAAAAAAGTTGATTCTACACCTGTTCGGAAATTGGGAGGCCTTCTCGAGAAGAACAGGCAAGAAACTCGAAAGGTCAAATTTTTTATCTTCTCTTTTAAATCGCCATTTACAATATTGGTTCTGTTACATAGTCATTGAAAGTTATAAAATACATTCAGTAAGTATGCTTACATACACTTAAAATGTCAGAAAAACATGATAAGCTTAACACTAAGCATTATACAATAAATTATGTTGTTACCAAACATGACATCTGATAACTAGTCTAGCTAATTCCATATCGTGTGGTCACTTAAATAATCATTCACTTTGTAATAACCTTTGTTCATGTGAGTCTTTTTAACGCGAACTTTAAATTTATGAATTGGTGAATCGGTGATACTTTGTGGAAGCTTATTATAAAATGCTACACACCTCCCTAGAAATGAACCACTAGTTTTATGAAGCCTGTAAGTTGCAACGGCAAGCTTATTTTTATTTCTTGTGTTTATATTATGGTAATCACTATTTTTAACGAATGTAGCATAATGCTTGTGTACATAAACTAAATTGTCATAAATATACTGACCGGCTAAAGTTAAGATATTAATTTCTTTGAACAATTCTCTAAGTGAGTCCCTAGCCCGTAAATTATAAATGGCGCGAATTGCTCTCTTCTGTAACACAAAAATTCTTTCAATATGAGCCGCCGAACCCCATAACAATAATCCATATGACATAATACTATGAAAATAACTAAAATAGATTAATCTCGCCGTTTCAACATTAGTTAAAAGTCTGATTTTCTTTACTGCGTACGCCGCCGAACTTAGTTTGCCAGCCAAGGATTCAATATGTGGGTCCCATTGTAACCGTGAATCTAAAGTAATGCCTAAAAATTTCGTGTTATTTACAAGGTCAACTACATCCTTATCCATATTTAAGTGGGTATCAATCTGCCTTACATTTGGCAAAGAAAATTTAATGCATTTCGTTTTCTTAGAATTCAATGACAAATTATTAGTTGTAAACCAGAACAGAACTATAGAGAGAGCATTATTTACATCGTCAGAGCATTGTTTCCCTCGGTCAACCTTAAACAATAATGATGTGTCATCTGCAAATAATACAGTCTCACATAAGTCTTTAATGTAATAAGGCAGGTCATTGATGTAAATTAAAAAGAGTAATGGACCCAATACTGATCCCTGGGGTACCCCCATAAGAATAGGTGCACTGGCAGACTCCGATTTATTAACGACAACTCTCTGCAATCTGTCAGATAAATATGATTTAATAAGACTTACTGCTTCATTTGAAAAACCATAATGTTTAAGTTTATGAATAAGCGTTTCATGACTTACACAGTCAAACGCTTTGGAGAGATCGCAAAAAACTCCAATTACATCCTGCTTGCCCTCCCAAGCATCAAAAATATGTTTAAGAAGTGCTATTCCGGCGTCAGTAGTGGATTTTCCTTTGGTGAAGCCAAACTGTTTGCCATGTAGTAATTTATTTGTTAATAAATGACTTAATATCTGGTTATACATGATTTTTTCGAAAATTTTGCTTAATATTGGTAATATTGAAATAGGTCTAAAATTCGAGGGATCTTTTTTATCTCCAGATTTAAACAAAGGTATTAATTTGCTGTATTTCATTAGATCAGGAAATATGCCCTCATCAACACAAGTATTAAAAATTAGCGCTAACTGAGGAGCTATTTCATTTATAATAGACTGAATTATGTGAGTCGAGATGCCCCAAAGATCTTCCGTCTTTTTCTTGCTAAGCAAACGGAAAGTTTTCAAGATAGTGATCGAATCAACATGGCTAAATTTCAAAGTTTCGCTGCACTTATCTACACTTGACTCCAGGAGGGTGACCGCCACATTGGAAGATGAATTTAGATTACTGGTAGTTATAATAGGAATTTCAGAAAAGTAATCAACAAAAGCGTTGGCAACTTCATTGTCCGACTTAATAATGTTATTGTTTATTTCTAACGAGAATATTAATTATATTAATAATTATTATAATTATAATATCCCATGTTGTCTTAATTTTATTTTTCGACATATTTATTTTATTAAATATGTACAGAGATTTAGCAGCCAAACAAGCATTTTTAAAAGTTTTTGAGTATTTTTTAACATAATTTAAAAAAACAGGATCAGCGGAAGCTGCTTTTTGTGAATAAAGTTCATATAGCTTTCTCCTACTCTTATAGATACCTGGTGTAGCCCAGTCACTAAATTTCGTCCTATTTTCGTTTAGTTTAATTACCTTTTGTGGAAATATGTTGTTACTTTCAGTTTTCACTAAATTAAATAAATTATTGTATAAGACATTGGCATCTTTATTTATGGTCGGCAGAGATGCGATTTGAGATGTTATTTTCCTTTTAAATTTACTTAAACTACGATTTGGTATTGGTCTACAAATTATTTCACCTTCAGAATTAACATGATGGTGTTTAATACAGGCTAATTGACCACTATGGTCATAGTTAATAAAGCTTATTACAGCACATTCCAAGATTTCACAATTACAAAAAATATTATCTAAGCATGTGGCTGATGTAGGTGTTATTCTGGTTGGTTGTTTGAATAAATAATGCAAATCAAACGATTTGAATAAGTTAATAAAATTATTAGACAGAGAAGATAAATCTAAGATATTTATGTTAAAATCTCCACATATAACTATTTTCTTATTTTTTCTACACACTATTTGCAAGACATCCTCCATAGTGGCCTCAAATTCCAGATAGTTGCCCGACGGAGGTCTGTACACACAAACTATTATAAGATTATTAAGCTCCACACACGATATCTCAATAATTCTTTCGATTGAGAGTGATATTACATCTTTGCGTTCTTTATAATGAAAAATATTTTTTAGAATAATTAAAGATCCACCTCTTATTGCGGATTGTCTAACAAATGAACTTACAATACTGTAATTATCAAAAGTAATAAATTCATATTTTTTAAGCCAATGTTCGGTAACACATAATATGTCGATATTTTCATCTGATAAAAATAAATTAATTTCTAAGTCTTTGCCAGAAAAACCTTGAATATTTTGGTGAACAATTCGTAAACAATGAGGCCCTTCTTTTGTCAATACATGGCTAGAGATATCCTCTATTGTCTTATTTACTAATTTAAATTACTTGAAACAGATACCAAACTATCATTGAGTGTATGATGCTCAATAGAAGCATTGTCATTTTGGTTACCAACCAAGTTCTAGGTTGAAGTTAAAAAATAAAATTTTAGCACAGAAGCTAATTGTTTAATACAATATCTAGATAGACATATTCTATCATCGGTCAAATAGAATTTATTAGTCACACATGTCAATTTATTCATGTCAATAATATGAATTTTATTATTGTAACTAGCCATGGTATGTAATGTCGAATTTAACTTAAATATTAACTTATTTTCCTCTGTTGTAAACTTATTACAATAGGGAAATGTGAACATTACAACACTTTTGACATTTAAATTATTAACATAAGTTAAAAGTTTTTGCAGGGAATATTTATTTACACCAATTTTATTCCCTAACAGTATGATTAGGTTGTCATTGTCATTAAAATCATAATTAATAATACTATTCATTATTTCATCAAAGGAAGAGCCTGGCATACATATATTTATGACAGATTGCTCTAACTGACTGTTTAATAAGCAGCCCATACCTTTTCCAACTTCATCACTAAACATAACATAGTTCACCTTTGATTTCGATGTAGAATTGTTGTTGTTGTACCTATTTTGAGCAGGGGATTCACAATCAGGAACACTGCCTGATTGGTGAAGTTAAGCAACGTTACCCGTGGCCAGGACCTGATGAGTGACCTAAATATATGACATCTTTGTCTCCGTGCTTAGCTTAACATTCGGGTCCTGCGCCTCTGTTTGTGTTAAGAATTCCATATCTGGTAATGGGGGTCTTCATCATCATCATCATAACAGCTCATATACGTCCCCACCTTTGAATTTCTTCACATATACCTTTGAATTTCTTCGCAAATGTATACAGGTTACGATGTTTTCCTTCACCGTAGGAGCGTCAAAAAACGAAAAACACATTGGTTCATGGCGGTCTCGAACCCCAGACCGCCCGATTGGAAGGCCAGTGCAGAGTCCACAGCGCCACCGACGCTCATAAAAAAATAATAGTAATGTGGGTAATCTTAGCGAATTTCTAAAGTATAGTACGGTATAATTTGATTTTGCAGCTTTTGCGGCAATAGTACCATTAATGGTAATACGGCAAATATAATTTGCGGTAGTACCATTAATGGTACTATGGCAAACATTTATTTCCATATTACCATTGATGGTAATATGGTAGTGTGGACAAAGACTTCTGTATTGCTGAGATTAGATACCGTCACAAAAAATCTGTTTTGGAGAACTTTACGGAGGATACTTCATCTTTCCTCATAATGTAATCTATATCCATGCTACAGTTGTGAAACAATGACATGAAGTTTTAATTTCATTACATACCGTTGTTTTGTAGGGAGCAGTTTAAGGCGCATAGTAGGGTCAATCATAAAAAAATCACTGCAGAAAAAACCGGTTCTCTTCATAAATATTGAATAAAGAAATCTTTAAAAAAGATATATTATTATTCAACCCATTCTTTAGAGGATGGTCTTTTTAATTTTTTGATAAATTAATTAAAACTTGGTTAAAATGTGACCCAAACATGCCTCGATTTTAAAACTTTAAACCTAATCGCGTCGTAAATATTAGGTTAAATCATATACTTTCGATTTCAATAAATAAAGTGAACAATATTCTAGCGGATGGTCTTTTTAGATTTTTCTTATTCGCCTTTATTAATTTTAAATTGAAATAATTCATCTTACGCGTAAAGGTTTGCTTAAATATTCCCCTCACTCTCACTCACTCACTCCTATGTAATTCATCAACTCCCTTGATGCATATCTAAACTGTCCACACCTCAATAAAAATGTCATATTAACAGGCGATATAAACATAAATATAATTTTTGGGCAAAACAATAGACATTCTGATACATATCTTAATATGCTGGCTTCACATGGTTTTGAACCTGGACATAGACTCAACACTAGAATTAATAGTTGTATAGATCATATGTTTATAAATTTCGACTTGTCAAAATTTTCATCCACAGTAGCGGTTCTGGACACCACAATTACAGATCACAAAATGGTCTTGACATACTTTTACCCTAAAGCAAAGGTATCAAATATTTCTGCCCCTAGACAGAAAACTATTGTAAACTATTCCGATGCCCTAAAATCTTTACAATCAAAAGACCTATCTGATTTTAGTATTGTTAAGGACCCACACTTATTAACAAATAAATTAACTACAATAATTACTGATTGCTTAAAGAAAAACACAAAAACAATTAATGTTCCGAGAATTAAAAGAATACTAAAGCCATGGATTACTGAGGGTATTTTAAAATGCATTAAAAACAGGAATAACTTACAAAAAAAATTACGAATGGATCCGACTAATGAAATATTAAAAATTTCTTATAGGAGATATCGCAACTTCTGCAATAACCTTATAAAAAAGTTAAAAAATCAATACGAACGCGATCTTCTTAATAAAGCAAAAGGAAATAATAAAACTTTATGGAGCTGTATAAAAAATATAACTAATTATGCGAATAAACCGAAAAGAGATAATGTCGAACTTCATAATCTAAAAAATACTTCTAAAGAATCTGCTGATTACATAAACAATTACTTTAATAACGTCGGGAAAACACTAGCTGAACAAATAAAAAGAAATCTGCCACGGCAAACTCACAGCCACAGTCATGTTGCTATTTCCTCTCAAGTTAACTCCATTGGTGTTATTCAAATAGAGCCCTTTGAAGTTGATTCCATTATAAGTGGACTTAAGCCGGAGTCCGCCGCAGGATGGGATATGATTCCAACAAATTTTTTAAAAATGGCTAAGTCAGTCCTTGTTCCCCTGTTAACATCTCTGGGTAACCTTATATTTGAGAAGGGTATTTTTCCGCGAGATCTAAAACGCGCAATTATACACCCTATCTATAAGAGTGGAGATAGAGGCGATATCAACAATTATAGACCTATTTCAGTGCTCCCAGTAATTTCTAAAATTATGGAAAAATTGATAAATAATCGGCTGTTAGATTTTCTCAATACTTTTAAAATTCTATCAAAACACCAGTATGGGTTTCGCACAGGTATTAGTACTGGAAATGCTATTTCAGACCTCACTAGTAGCATAACAACATATCTTGACAACAAGAAAAAAGCTTTATGTATATTTTTAGACCTTAAAAAGGCTTTCGATACCGTCTCTATCCCCACTCTTCTCTATAAACTCAGTAGGATCGGAATAAGAGGCAATTTTCTTGAATTACTCACTGATTATCTACAGGATCGTTCGCAAATAGTAAAAATTGATAATTATACATATAGCAACGTTAACATTTCCAGTAACTACGGCGTTCCACAAGGTAGCGTCCTCGGACCTACCTTGTTTTTGATTTATATCAATGACTTGACAAATTTAAAACTTACAAATGGATCTGTATTCTCGTATGCGGATGATACCGCTCTGCTATTCCATGGAGATAGTTGGCTGGATGTTTTTGCAGTGGCTAAGGCTGGTCTTGCTAATGTTATGGACTGGTTAAACTTGAATTTGTTATCCCTAAATATGTCTAAAACTAATTATATAACTTTTTCGATCCGTAATTCAATGCAACCGGATAATACTCTCACCATAAGTGCACATACATGCAAAAGAGATAATGTCTCTAATAGCTGCAATTGTTATAAATTAGAACGTGTTAATCACACAAAATATTTAGGAGTCATGTTAGATAAGAATTTATCCTAGTATCCCCAGCTTGAAATGGTTGGTAATCGAGCACGTAAACTTATTTGGCTTTTTAAATACCTGCGTGAGATAGCTGACAAAGAACTTATTATATATATTTATATGAGCCTTGTTCAATCTTTATTGTTATATTGTATAAGCATATGGGGAGGTACCTACAAGACAACATTTATAAACATTGAACGGGTACAAAGACTGATTATTAAAGTAATGTTGCGTAAAAAGAGATTGTTTAGCACAAACTTATTGTATAAAGAAGCTAATGTTCTGACAGTTAGAAAATTATATGTACTACAGTGCATTCTTGATGTACATAAAAGTTATTCTTTCGACCCAAAAGTGCTAAGTAAACGTAAAGTTAACACAGTAGTACCCGTTAAAGCTACCAAAACAGCATTTGCTAGAAAACAATTCTCGGTTCAATCGGCATCAATATAATAAAATAAATAGAATTTTAAACATTTATTCACTAACTTATTATAATTGTAAAATGAAAGTAACCAAATGGTTAAAATTGCAAAGTTACGAAACCATAGAAAAACTTTTATCTGACCACTAACATCTAAAAAAAAAAAAAAAGAGAATGATCTGATTTTAGTTGTTGCATACAATATATTAAATATGGTATGCAGCAACTAAAATTAGATACACATTATACAGACATATTTTGATAATAAATAAATAATAATAAGAAAAACACTAGATTCACTCAAAATATGAAAATGAAATGTATTACAGAACACGAAAAATATTTACACAAATTTATTATAAAAATATTTTACAAAATATAGTTATCTTATTTACACAAGCTTAGTTAATATACAATTACACAAGTTTTTTTGTTTTGTTTTTACTTTTGGAAACTAGAAAAGGTATAAAAAATACACAAGTTTATTTTAATTTATTTTTACAACTTCTGTCGATGTTAAAGAAAATTAATCGTTTTATATAAAGTATGTACCCTTATTATTAAGTTATTATAATTAAGTTAAATTATAAACCTTATAAATATACTAGAAACTTCCTATGTTATAAATAATTGTCATATTGTTGTACAGAAAAAAGAGGGGTCTTTTCTAATACAGGTTTTTTTTTTAACTTAAAAGAAGAGACCCACACATTCTAAAAGCTACGTGTAGTTAAGAGCAATAGTTGTCCCGTAAGTAAAAAATTTTTTACAAAAATTGAACCGACTTCAAAAACACTGAAAACTTAAAAATAATCTTCTTTTATATTGAAGTCGGCGCCAAACGATGATCTCCTAGAAGGTGTTAAAATTTGTCACCGACTTCAATATAAAAGAAGATTATTTTTTTTAAGTTTTCAGTGTTATTGAAGTCGGTTCTAATTTTTGTAAAAAATAATTATTTTTAACTTTTTAGTGAATGAAATCTTTTTAGTGAAAGAAACCCTAATTTAATACCAGCTCACCTTCGGTGAGTGTTGCTGGTATAAAATTAGTGTTTTCCTCGATTTTCTATGGGATCCCATCATCCGATCCTGACTTTGGTGACTATGGGACCACCCTTGCAGTATACTCTATCAAATACAACAAGAATTTTGGAAATCGGTTTAAAAATGACGGTTAAAATACAACCGAATTGATAACCTCCTCCTTTTTTGAAGTCGGTTAAAAATAATAGTTAAAGTAAAATAGTTCATGAGTTCCATTGATCAGTAAAGAAGAAACGTAAACTTTATCAAAATCCAAACCCACCGATTTACGAGTAGGTGTGAAAACTATTGGAGTAACTAAAGTCATTCACTTGACTTTTATTATCCAAATGAAAAAAATATGAATTCTGAACGAAAAGAAGTCCTGACTTTTTTGCGATAAAATGACATAAACTTTTGTTTATCTTCACTTAAGAGCTTTATAAATGATTTAGATTTAGATTCTGAGAAACCAAAGTATTTGCCTAAAGCTTTATTCAATAAACTTGAACACGCAATGGCTGGGGGCTATTTATTTTCTATTTCAATTTCTAGGAGTTGCGAAACGATGGATTACACATTCTCAACAATACTTTAACAATCACCGAAAAAGTATTTTCACCTAAAGCTATTTTATTAGTATCCAAAATCTCTGACAAAGTAAACACGATGCAGTTAGTTCACAGAAAAATGTTATATTAAATCATATATTATACGATATCGTCTTATACTTCTGGTGGCGCCTAAAGTCGACGCAACCAATTCGGCGATTCGCCGATTGTTATGCTCATTTTAAAACCGACTACACGCTCCTAGAAAACACTATTGCTTACCTCTAAGCTGGTCCGGTTTCCGTATGTAGCCGGTGGACTTCCTGAGCTAGCTCGAAGGAAGTCGCGGCTCCTGAAGGGCTGCTGTCAATCCACCGAACCACGACTGGAACACATGGGCCTATTAGGTCACCACCACTCACTAGCTCACTTAATTAGCGGACCGATCAGAGGACATTCGCGACAATAACTATTTCGGAAAACAATGATAAGCGGACTTTCGCCACCACAATAATTAGGTGCGCCGCGCAAACACAAATCAATTACAATTTTTCCCGAGATAACGCGCCGCGTGGTAACTAGTTCAATGCCATTACAAATTCGAGTCGACTGTCATGTCACAGCGGCCGGCCGCCACACCGCATGTGCACAGACTATTAGCAGTGTTGCCACTCGCTCTTCCTCGAGCGTAAACAACTTCCAATCCGAATATACAGACTCGATAAACTAGTGACTCGTTTTTGGGGAAATGTGTGGCTTTTTACAATAAGATTTTGCAAATTGTCATCGACCTTCCATTTTTTTTTAATTTTTAAAGTTCTCATCGAAAAGGTTCTAATGAATAAAAGTTACACAGCCTCCGCGATATGGACCAACGGAGCACAGTTGTTTTTTTTTACATACGACAGGAAAGCTCTTGACCTTCATCTCACCTGATATAAGTGACGATGAGGGTGAAGGTCGAAGAGAGCTTCACTAGTATTCCTCAATAACTGAGGAACTTATATTATTTTAAAATCCTGCTTTGCAATAAAAAAGCCGTTAGTAATGTTAAAACCAGATAAGTCGATCTCAACTAAGTTCATTGAAATAAAGAAAAGAGCACTTTCTTATTATTTCTATTTATTTCTCTTAACTTGTTAAATGCCCATAAAACGAAAGCTGCAATAATATTTTGTAATTATTCCCGAATTATGTCAGAGATAAACAACATCGAAATTCACCCGTTTCTAACTCTACGACCGCAGTCCACGTTTTGCTTTTCACGACATCGACTTAATTCAATGTAACAGAGAACACTTTCTTTCCTTCCTCTTTACTTGTTAAATGCCTATTAAACAAAAACTGCAATGATATTTTGTCTATTTAATTTTCCCCGCAATCCACATGCCACAGATAACCAATATCGAAATTCATCCGTTTCCAACCCTATGACCGCAGTCCATATTTTGGTATTCACGGCACGCCGTTCACCTGCCGGGGCTAACAACAGATTGGCTCTATTATACCTGCACAATACGGCGAGGTCTTAGCAAAATTCAATGTCAGTGGAGGGTTGGGAAGGTTTTTGTGGCCACTATTCCGCTTGAGGGGCCTTTATGTCCGGATATCGAGATGAAAAATTTGGCCGAACTATGCTCCTATCGCTCTTGTCATTCGCGCCCTTTGTATGCAGCCTATGCTTGTGCTTTCCGGTTTTACCACTTTATCTTCGAAACTTTATATAGGCTGGGCAGAAAGTACCCGAGAAGTAATTTTTCATAGCGTTGCTTGAGATTTTTATTTTAGCTTTTTTATATATAGAATAGACTTACGCTTGACCGCAATCTCGCCTGATGTTAAGCGATGATGCAGTCTACGGTGGAACGCGCTTGTCTAGTAGAAACCGATTCACTCTCGATTTGAAGACACCCAGGTTGTATTCATTGGGAAACACCCACTCAGTGTTATCACATCAGATGAATGTGTTATCAAAACGCTTGGTTCTCGTGTTTGGAGTGTCTACCATATAGCGGTGGCGCCTTTTCGTGTTTCTGGTTGTCCAGTGGAAAAGAGGGCTCGGTGGTATTAAATTGTGCAGCTATTTGAGATTGTTGTTTCATGAAGCATTCATATAATTAAATATATAAAACCACTCGTTAATTGAACAAAAACATGAGTGACTTACTTCCTCACAAACTTTAAACGTTTTTAAATTATCATAATACAAAACAAAACAACATTAATTCAACAACATTTTATTCTATTTCTATTGTATTATTTGAATATAACACACAATGATATTAGTAAAATATTAAAGATGTAGCAAGGGTTTCGCAGTTTATCACATACGATATTTCGAAACTATATGCGCTCTAAAAAGGAGCTAAGTAGAACGACTCGAGACGGGTCGAAGTGAGCCTATTTCCAAGATAAGCTAATTGGCTCAGACCTTTTGTAACCTAACTCCAACAAATTGGTTTAAACTCAAACTCAAAAATCTATCAAATATAGACTTTTACAGGCACACATTGACGTGAAACAAAAAGCACGTCTAAGGCATTTAAAAGTTAATTATTTAATTCTTATATGTACTTGTACATGTACATACACCCCGACCACGATTAAGATATATGCAAATACAAGTACAATAACTGAGAAAAAAGGTTGACTCTACACCTACTCGGAAATTGGGGTAGCCTTCCCAAGAAATTCCTCCAACAAGAATTGTATCATCACGTATAAAATTATTCTGATTGAATGTATCAATGCGAACGCCACGTGTATCTCGAAAATTAATTATTGTCGTTCTCTTCTTAATTTTACACAATTTCCAACAACCAAACCTCCTTTCTCCAAATACTGAGAAACATCTCGAAGCTTCGTAAGTTCGAATTAATTATTGAGGGACAACAAAAATTGCTTGATAACTAAATTCCCAAAGGCACAGCTCGAATACCCGAGCTCTCTCCAAAACAATATCCTCTAGTAATTAATTCTAAATATTGTAAGCATTATTAATGTGTCTTGATCATCCCCAAAGGCTGGATGTCAATTTAATAAGTTTTCGAAGAAAATAATAATCTCGACTCGGAGTAGGTAAATGCTAAAATATTTCGGCGCACGGAAATAATTGATTTTCGACTCGAATTAAAATAACCGTTTCGCTTAATCACCTGAGATTGAATTAGATTTTAATGAAATAAAACTCGAACATTCCTCAGTGCCCGGCTCGGCTGAGTACGAACAAATTTGAAAGCCACCTTCAATTAATGTGCGTTTGGAAAATATTTTGCAAATTTCACCTGAAGTTACCAACATAACCTCTGTTTCACGTGTATTAAGAACATGTCACGTACATCACGCCACGTGATGAACATCAAATATTACGTCGGAGGCTATTTTTAGAGCTGAGGAGATTATTAGGCAAATAATTATTTTGTCCGCTCTTGTGGAAGTTCTCTATAATTATTATGCTAAGCTTGTTTCGTTACAATATTTCTATATACAACAACAAAACAAGTGAAGATTAGGTATAAGATGGAAACGAGCTTCACCTGAACTTCCTAATAACTGAGGAACTATCATACCTCTAAAGCGCTCCACACACAGAGGCGGAAAGCGGGACAGTAGCGGCGTGGATTATTTTGTAATGTTCGTATTGCTATTTTATTTTATTTATTTGAGAAATATACAGCTTATAATTACACATAAGACAGTGATAAACTAATTTATATATTAGCAATATAATGTTTCCACTACTAATTAATCAAATCATTCATGTCACACAAAAATCGCCCGCGGAAATGGCGCAGCGCAATTAAATCGCTTACACCGCAGTTCCGCCACACGGTCCCGTTTCCGCCTCTATGTGTGGAACGCTTTATTATCGGAACACTAGAATGTTTTTTTGAGCTCCCCAACTGAGGTACTAACTATCTTACCTCTAAAGCGCTTCCACACAGATGTGGAAAGCGAGAGGGTAGTGGAGTGGATTTCTTTATAATGTTCGTGTTGCTATGGACTGTACTACATAAAAGTAAATCGCTTTCCGCAGACCCCTTAGACAAAAACCACACGCTAAGTTTTCCGCAGTCCTTCCGCAGAAAAAAATTATGGAAATGAAATTATCATTTCAGCCAAGAAACGCCTACTGCTGGACATAGGCCTCCCCCAGGGATCTCCAAACTGACCGGTCCAGCGCCTCCCGCATCCAACGGCGTTCCGCGACCTTCACCAGATCGTCGGTCCATCTTGTCTTGGCCTACCAACACTGCGTCTCCCGGTACGCGGCCGCCACTCGAGGACCTTTCCGCCCCAACGGCCGTCAGTCCTGCGAGCTATGTGTCCTGCCCACTGCCACTTAAGGTTTGCAATTCTTTGGGCTATGTAGGTGACTCTAGTTCTTCTACGGATCTCTTCATTTTTGATGCGTTCGCGTAGAGAAACCCTGAGCATAGCCCTCTAACGGTCAAGTCTCAGTTATTTACGTCATCAATGACATTAGCTTGTGACAACCTCACACTATTTTTTCCGCAGCTAATACTTTCTCCTTACTTTTTTCTGCGGAACGACTGTAGAAAACTTCGCGTGCGGCTTTTGTCTAAGGGGTCAGTTCCGCCACCATCCCGCTTCCACTTCTGTGTGTGGAGCGCATTATTGTCGGGACACTAGAATGTTTTATTTGAGGGAGACTCAGATAGTCTTCTGCTTGGGAACCTCTATCTTACCTATTTCTGCCGCTAAGCAGCGGTGCTTGCATCGCTGTGTTCCAGTATTAAGGGTAACACAGGCAGTAAAATTACTGGGTACTGCGACCTAGTTCGAATTTCAGCAACATTTAACCGGGCGCTAAAGTTAACTAACAACCGTTTTTGACACTAATTTTATGAGCAAAATGTCAAAGACTTGATTGTTAGTTAACTAACTGACAATTTAAATATTTCTGAAACTGGACCTTAACATTTTATATCACAACTAGCTGCCCACCCCGGCCTCGCACGGGTAACTATACTAAAAAGTAAATTTACCTACTTACTTTTTTTCAAATCCGAATGTTTAATCTTTTCGTACAATTTTACAAACATTCTCTTTTATACAAACCTCATTCCAATAATAACAAATACAACAAAAATTAATTAACTAATTTGGTGCGGTCTTGGTCTTGCGGTTATGAGCGTACATACATTTTGGTAATTCATTTTTATTTATATAGAAGATTAGCAGAGTACAGTAAGTTCCTTGTCAAGCTATACTGTCTGACCTTTGGATCGTTCTTATGTCACTCGTGGCGGTTTTCGTAGTGTAAATGTATAGCTTGAATGGGAGCTTACTATTCATTGGGATTCGTGTAGGGGTTGTATATGTGCAAATCTTGGAGAAGCTCTATGTACTAAAAGCGATTGTAGCTACTAACCATCTTGACAATGGCAACCTGCTTGTTGGTCAAATTTTTATAGCTAAAAGTGATCTTAACATTATTTTAATAGCAACAAACTTAGGTAGGATTATGTAGCCAGGCGGGTTCAGAAGCTCTATCAGCCAAACCAAGCAGAAAACATTTGCTCCCACGGGGAATCGAACCTCATACCTTTAGATCAATACCGGGCGATCTCAAATACTAGACCATGGAGATGGTCAACGATTTTATATAATACTAGCTGATCGTATGCAACTTTGTTTGCATTATAACTAACTTTTCCCGTAAGAAAACTTTTCTCGTCAGATTTTCCCGTAGGAAAATTACCCTATGTCCTTCCCCTGGTCTCGAGCTATCCTTATACCAACTTTCATCAAAATCGGTTTAGTAGTTTCGAAGCCTATTCAATTCAAACAATCAAATCATTCCTCTTTATAATATTAGTATAGATATAATAATATGTTACCCCTACATGTTCTACAGGGCTAAGTAAAAATATAATCGATTTTTTACATATCTCGTTAAATTTTGAGAGTTATTTTGAACTACATGCAATGATTGTAGTCATTTAAAATGAAATTAAAATTATACTTTATAAAAAATTTCTACTATAATAACTACTTAATTTTTAAGATGGGTAATAGCATGGAAATGAGAAATAGTAGATTGTTAACCGAGGGTCGAAAGAATCAATTCCCGAGGTATTTAGACGAGTAGGAATTGATTCTTTTATCCGTGTTAAACACTCTACTTTTCATTTCGAATGTGAGGAAAATAAAACTAGTTGTTTATCTAAACTATTTATTGATAATACCTATATAAGTAATATATCTTTCTTTTGAGATTTCTGGCAAAAGATTTTCGATAACACAATTTGCCTCGTCTTTAATCCAATCTGTTGACAACATTTCAGAATCGCTTGAACTCATTTTTAATATTCAAATCTTAGCATAAAAGATTATTACCTATTTTTTGAATTCCGTCACAGATACATAACAGATTAGTATCCCACCAATTTATGTCGACTTTTAAAATTTTAAATATGGAATCGTTGCTTATTCCGCTCAAAGAAGTTTGCGCTCAGTTCACACTGGCTGTTTAGAAACTCACATGGCCGCAGTATTTTTTTAAATTAGTTTTTTTTTACATAAAACTCTTCACAGCTGACAGCGTTCTATTTTTAAAGTTCATTCCGGCCCTTAGGTGGGAAGTAATTTGTATGAGTTTTTCCCTCCCTATGGAGGGAAGCAGCATTTTCCACCCAATAATCAGATCAAAACAATACTACTTTCCGAATATGAGAAATGAAAAATAAATATTTATGTGGCTACGGATCAAGTGACATCAGTTTTTCAGACGGAAATTCCAGCAAGTACAGTTCAACCCTTGGTGGAAGTTTTCTTAGGGTTGTATATTGAATTACGTCTTGTGATAGTGTACGAAGAGGTCTCGGTATAATTTATTTCTGGCAGTTATTTCTATGCGATGACAAAACACCACACTTTGCCGCGGCAGCGACAAGCGACAGTGAGCGACTGTCGCCTCAAGTGACAAGCGACAGGCGGTAAGAGCGAGTTTTGGTTATCTTAACATTTACTCGGCGGCACACATCAACTACAGGTGACGGCGAGTGAGTGTCATCTCGAGAATATATCGTAGAATAATAGATCTACCTCAGTAGATCCAAGGGACTCTATTTTTTCTCAGTAAATTTAATTTTCGACACCGCGGACCTCCTGAGAAGTCTCCTCGCTAAATCCTTTAACCAGATTTACATTTGAAAGTGTGAGTCTACTGAGGTACTCCTTACTCACTAGATCCAATTATGGATCTAATAAGAACTTGTCGGTAAGCAAAGCAATAGCAAATTTGTACATAAAAACAACAATATCACCAAGGATAAGCAGAAAGTCACGGATGACATGTAAAATCCTTGGTGGAAGTTTTCTTAGGGTTGAATATTAAATTACGTCTTGTGATAGTGTACATGGACTTATTAATTAAACAACAACTACTACAAATACATTACCATTACATTAGATTACATTGTTACTATTAACAAATCCGTGATCTTAACATACCACACCGGCGGCACACATCAACTACAGGTGACGGCGAGTGAGTGTCATCTCGAGAATAGTTCGTAGAATAATAGATCTACCTCAGTAGATCCAAGGGACTATATTTTTTCTCAGTAAATTTAATTTTCGACATCGCAGACCTCCCGAGAAGTCTCCTCGCTAAATCCTTTAACTAGATTCACATTTGAAAGTGCGGGTCTACTGAGGTACTCCTTACTCACTAGATCCAATTATGTATCTAATAAGAACTTGCCGGTAACAAGAAATCGCAAATTTGTACATAAAAATGTACTAAAGTCTATATAAAAATTATCATCAGCACTTGTCAGTCAGTCAGTCGGTTTCATCCGCCATGGGCGGGTGCGGGCTTCGGGCATTTGATCGCCCCTTGCCCGGGCATCTTCTCGGCGAGCAGCAGCTCGCCGGTGTTGGGCACGTCACGTAGTAATGGGCCCCTCTTCGCCACCCCCCTGTGCTACTACTCTTGTGCGCGCACCGGCGCTTGTGCCGGTGCTATTTATTTACTACTTTCTAAGTCTGTTACCAAAATATTTCGTCTCGAAGTTAGCATGTACATCGCAGCGAAGGCGCAAATGTTTTGATGACGCCGTCGATGACAGTACGCAGAAATGAATGGTGATTTTGATTATGGACTTTGAGGGTAGCACTTCCAGAGACAAGCGAAAGCGAGCGAATAGCGCCTCGACGATATCGCCAATGAGAGGCAGAAAGTAACGTGGACATGTAAAATCGTGTTAAAAGGGAATAAACGTGCTATGATGTATGAAATCATCATCACAACTCATATGTGTCCCCACCGAAAGGCTCGAGCCCTTATCAAATCAAATCATTTATTTGCTATAAATAGGGTTACATTGTGTTCTTAGTTATATAATGAGTTCTAACCTATTTAGCAGATAACAATATCAGCATGCAAATGTAGGACATTTTATTAAATTAATCAGTGACCCATCGATTATAAAGAATCGCAATTAGCTCTAACAATTTACTTATAATTTCTGTTTCATGTAGGTAGGTACCTTAATTTATCTTGTCTTATCAAATTAAATTAAGTCCGTATAAATTGATTAACTTGTTTAGCTCAATCTAGCCTAGTCTATCTAGTTAGATTAGGATTTATATAACTAAAAAATCTAATTTGTTTCATTAATTTATTTAATATCTAACCAATGTTATTTTGATTATTTTATTTTAATTCAATTGTATTTATTTTATTTCAAATGTATTTAATTCTAGCCTAATCTCTCTAGTTAGATTAAGATTTATATAACTAATTTAATTTATTTAATATTAATTAATTTAAAATTTAACCAATGTCATTTTAATAATTTTATTTAAATTCGATTTATTTATTTTATTTCAAATTTATTTGATTCACTTCAATTCATATTCTATTTGTTTGCTAAGAATTCCTCAACAGAATAAAATGTTTCCTGTAAGAGCCATTTACGTAAATGTCTGGCAAACATAATAAACGGTTGTTGCTTTAAGTTTTCAGGTATTTTATTAAAAATTTTAATACCCATTGCGTAGCTGCTTTTAAGAAAACGTTTGGTTTTTGGAACTGTGTCAAGTACAAGTTTGTTTGGGTTTCTCAAATTTCTATTAGTAACATTATTTAATTTCGTAAATAAGCCTATGTTTTGTTTGACAAACTTGCTTATCTCAAGTATATAAAGACACGGTAGTGGTAATATATTTAATGTCCTAAAGAAGGGTTTGCATGACACATCTGAGGCAATGTGGACTATAGCCCTGATACACCTTTTTTGAGCAACAAATGCATTATGAATATTTGTGCCATTCCCCCAAATTATTAGGCCATATCTAAGCACTGATTCAACGTATGCAAAGTAGGCAGTAATAGCGGTATTTTTATTTGCTACCTTTGTCAATTTATATAGTCCAAACGAGAATCTATTTATCCTGTCACAAACTGTTTCTATATGTTCTTTCCAATTAAGTTTTGAGTTTATGTCTATACCTAGAAATCTAACTTTTTCTGCATCATTTAAGATATGTCCGTCGTAATTTACACTTGTTATATTATTTAAGAAATTATTGAAATTCATTATTTGTGTTTTATTTAGATTTATTTTAAGATTATTTTGATCTAGCCATTTAATTATTTGTCCCAAAGTATGTGCTAAGTCATTATTATGTTGTTCTATATTTTGTTGCTGATCTGAAGTGACAATGACTGAAACGTCATCTGCAAACAAAGTCATCTTATGCTTTGTAACATTTGGAAGATCATTTATAACTATTAGAAATAGTACTGGCGCGAGGATACTTCCTTGGGGAACACCAAAACCATTTATTTTTAGTTCTGACTTATAATTTTTTATAATGCCTTTTTTATCAAATTGTGTTATCTCGACATATTGTTTTCTATTGTCTAGA
Source organism: Schoenobius gigantellus (assembly GCA_963935595.1). Lineage (NCBI taxonomy): Eukaryota > Metazoa > Arthropoda > Insecta > Lepidoptera > Crambidae > Schoenobius > Schoenobius gigantellus. The sequence goes on from OZ012554.1 coordinate 29,750,111, forward strand.
AAGGATTTTAGCCACTCTAGTGCAGGTCCTCGGATTCCATAATGTTCCAGTTTGGTAAGTAATTGTTCATGTGAGACTAAGTCGAACGCCTTTGTCATATCCAGAAACATTACTGTGGTATAATAATTGTTGTTTACGTTTTGTAAGATATCATTTACTAGACTGAAAGTTGCATGTGCGGTCGATTTATTTTTCTGGAATCCATATTGGTTACGTTTTATGATGTCATGCTTTTCAAAAAAGGAAAGCAGTTGGTCGTGCATTGCTTTTTCGAATATTTTGGAGAATATCGAAATCAGTGTTATCGGTCTATAATTATTTAAGTCATATTTATCTCCTTATATAATAATATTTATAAAGCGGCTTAATAATTGATGTTTTTAATTTATTTGGGAATGTACCTGATGTCAATGATAAATTTATAAGATAAGTCAATACTGTACATATTTCTTCCCTGCAACTCTTAATTATTTGCGTACTTATGTTGTCATAGCCTTCAGATTTTGTATTTTTTAAATGTCCTATAATTTTCTTAACGTCAGATTCGTCAATCGGTTTTATAAAGATAGTATTTGATAGATAATTTTTAGTAGTCATTTCTAAATTGTAATTTTTTTTATTTGTGTTATTTATAAAGTAATTATTAAATGTCGTAGCAATTTCTGTAGGTTTGATTATTTCTTTGCCCTCGTTTATTATTTTGTGTAAGTTAGTTATATAGGAAGCTTTACCCGTTTCTTGCTTTATAACATTCCAAGTTGCTCTGCATTTGTTTTTACTATTTGCTACATATTTTTGATTTGTTACACTTTTTGCATTTAATATACATTTTTTAAGCAATTTATTGTAGTGTAGATATTTAAGTCTATCAGATTTGCTTTTAGTACGATAATATTTAAAGCGCAGTGTTTTTTTATTTCTAGAACTCTTTTTTAAACCTCTTGTTATCCATGGAGATTTAATGAACTGATTTATTTTGAGTTTTTTCATCGGAAAACAAAGGTTATACAGTAAACTAAAAAGTTCATGAAACTCATTAAAGGCATCATTTAAATCTTTCTGAACATACACACTACTAAAAGAAAGACTTCGTATATATTTTTTAAACCTTTCAATATTTTCATTAGAGTAGCAACGTTTGAAAGTGAAGGTTTTTTTTGGGGCCTGTTTTTTTCTACTGTTTCAAACCTTAGTACCTGTGCAGTTTCGTGATCTGATAGGCACAAAGTGTGAATAGATCCTATAGCATGTTCAATATTGCTTAAGATGAGGTCCAGACAAGTTTTGCCTCTAGTAGGAACGGTAATATGACTAGTTAGATTACATTTTTTTAACATGTCTTCTAACTGTGATGACATGGCATTTTTTTCTATGGTGTTTATGTTTAAATCACCTGCTATAATAATTTTCTTTTTTGGATATTTCGCTAGGCATTTATCTAGTAGTAGACTGAAATTGTTGAAGAATAATTCCGTATGTCTCTTGGATTTTGTTGGGATTCTATATATGCATATTATTATAATATTATTTGCGATCAAATTTGTTGCACACATCTCAAAGTGGTATGTCGTTGAAAGGTTATTAAAGTAGGTTATGTTTTTATATTCTATTCCTTTTTTGACTAAAATGCAAGCACCCCCTCTTTTATTTGACCTTGAGTAGCTATTTGCCAATTCATAGTTATTTAAGATGCTTCGTTTTTCATCTCCGGCCTTTATGAACGTTTCTGTAAAACATAATATATCCGGATCTAGATCACAATCAGAAAGCGTTATTTCAATGAGTTCTTTTTTAGAATGTAGTCCTTAGTCAACCACGCTGGCCCAGTGCGGATTGGGCGACTTCACATACACTGTATACACTTTGAATTTCTTCACAGGTTATGCATGGTGCCTCACGATATTTTCCTTAATATTTTTTTTAAATAAACAATAAATACAACCCTTTAATATTATTAATTATACAAACATAGAGAAATGATACAAAAAGGATGTTCACGTCCAAATAATTTATTACCCTGCTCGCATTACCCGCGCACAGTGATTCAACCCCGATCGACGTGCAAGCAAACAGAATACAAATGAACATTTGTAGTAATAAATAACTCGACGAATCGGCCCGCTAAGCCCTGTTATGTGCCGCCATAATCCGGGCTATGAGGCCGAGTTATGTCTTAGATTCAATGTTCGGTCGGCTGTATCAATAAAGTGAATCTTGGCGGGAACAGAGCGTTATGGCAATGTGCTATAAATTTAATGTTGTCTAAATTGCCGCCAACGATTGATTTTTTTGGTTAATTTGATAATAATACAATTTTGTCAAAATCATTCAAGCAAAAGCTAAGTTGGCAATACTTATTTGCTCCACTAAGTATGCCCAAAGGCCACGGAACACAATTTCATGAGTTTTGATCTAAATTCAACCAAATTCGTCTTATGTGTATATGCGTGTGTGCGCATGACGTGTGTAAGGGCGTGCACGCGCGCTTGTTTATGTGTGTGTATGCGTGTGTGGACGTATTAAAAGAGTTAGGTCCCGGGTCTTTTAAAGGAGGCGTGAAAATGCACCTTGCAGATCGGTAAGGTGAGGGCGGTGCAGCGTGTATTTCTTCTCACGTACAGCTATCCTCGCATTTGGACTCTACTTTCACTTACCACCAGCTGCAATGGAGTAATTTGCTTGGCCTACTATAAAATAAAAAACAAACTACCTAGCATTGTTGTTACGGCGACATACTTAAAGCCAGGTAAATTAATTATTTTATTCATGTAATAAATAAGGTAATTTAATTATGTATCACATAAGTTTGGGTTCCGGAGATCTTACGCACAATGATTCCTACATGTAATAAAACCAACAAAAGAGTTGGTTTTAAGTTTCCAACGCAAATTTACACCCTCCGCTAATCTTCCAAGAAAACATTTTCGCTTAGAGTTCCATCTGTATGTCTCGCTTACGTTTATGCCCAGAACTATCAGCCGCCCCACTTAACATACAAACATCACGGCCGGCTGTAAGAACAGAACGGCTCCACATAAATTGTGGCATTAAGAGATCAAAATGCTTTGTAACATAAAAATATCCCGTTTTACGTGACCCTATAAAGAGGCTGCGCGAAATCTGCTCCAGCATATTGTGTCGTCCCAAATGTATATTAGGAAACGGATATTAAAAGCCTTTTGTATCAACATTTTGCATCCAACGTCGGATTGGATTGCCTGCGTTCCGTTTTACGTTTGATGCTTATTTTCAATTATGTCACGTGTACTCTGTCCCGATTTGTTCTAAAAATGTATATATTCTTTCGATACTAAAATTGCTATAAGCTGTCTATTTTTAACCGACTTCTAAAAAGGAGGAGGTTTCTCAATTTGACTGTATATATGCTTTTTTTTATGTTTGTTCGCGGATAACTTCGAAGTTTATGAACCGATTTTTATGATTCTTTTTGTATTCGATAAAGGATACTCCAAGGGTGGTCTCATGGTCACCAAAGTTAGGATCTGATGATTGAATCCCATAAAAATCGAGGGAAACCCTTAAAGTTTTAGGTGTGCCCAACGTGCTTTGTGTGTATGTTACGCGCGCGATTACTCCGCCAATTGTGGACCGATTTTTAAAATTCATTTTGTATTCGATAGAGTATACCTACTCCTAGGGTGGTCCCAAGATCACTAAAGTCAGGATCTGACGATGGGATCTCATGAATATGGAGGGAGGGAAACCCTAATTAAATTAGGGTTCCTTTCACTAAAAAGATTTCATTCTCTAAAAAGTTAAAAATAAAAAATATTTTACAAAAAATAAAAACCAACTTCAAAAACACAAAAAACACTGAAAAGTTTAAGTTGAGAAGTCGGTGACAAATTTTAAGACTTTCTAGGGGATCATCGTTTGGCACCGAATTTAATATAGAAGTGTGATGTTGTCTGTACCTATTCTTATATTATTTTAAACGTTTCAGTGTTGTTGAAGTCGGTTTTTATTTTTTGTAAAAAATTTATAATAACAAAAATCAGTTTCTCTATAAAAGTCAGTACACACTAATGCAATGCAACGTGTAATGTAACAAAGTTCCCATAGTGTGCACGCATTACGTACGCAAACTGCGCAAGGAGCGATCTATGAGTTGTCGGAATGTCAATTTCGCAAGAAAATTGTACAAATAAAATTGTCTTCGCAATTGACAAAATCTCATCTTCTTTCACCAAAAAGTTTAAAAAATACCTTGTAGAACTATTGATATTCCTTTTCCTCAAATATTATATTTCCTCGAGTATTACTTAAAAAAGTAATTTTTTCATCCAATTCACAAGATCGGGAACAAAACCCTTATTAACTACTACCACTCCATACTGCCATCCATTTAAGAGATTAATCTATAACAGACTTATTAAATACTAGCCGTGCCCGCGACTTCGTTGGCGTGGATCTCCGAAAATAACAATATCGTGATTATAGTCTCTATATATAATAAAATCGTAGGGGTACAAAAATCTGTAATTGCGAAATATTAAGAAAAAAAAATACACAGGTCGCCTTAAAATCATTAGCAGAACACGATAAAATAGTTTAAAAAAAAATTGTTTGTTTGTTGGTTTGTTTGTTTGTTTGTTTGTTTGTTTGTTTGTTTGTTTGTTTGTTTGTTTGTTTGTCTGTTTGTCCGGAAAGATCTCCGAAACTACTGGACAGAATTTGATATGGCTTACACCACAATGCTTAGAATTTTCCGGAAGAACATTTAGGCATAATTTCGTTTGTTTAAATTCACTTTTTATTTTTAGTGAAAAAATACCATATAAAATTTTCGAATTGGCTTTAGGTAGAAAAACAACATGGCGCACGTGAAATTATTTTGTCAAGTCTGTCACATAGTACAGAGAGAAGGTATTTTCTTCCACGAAGGAAAGGCAATGGAACTACGCCATACAGCCTGATCTTAAGTAATTGGATTTCGAAAATTGAAAGGCAGGAATGTGTGTTTGTGTTGTGTTTCACATAGTACAAATAAAATTTAATATTTTCTGTTAATGGCTGTGCCCAACTGGATTTCGCCAACCAAATTGTCTTTTTCTTATGTCGTACCGTGGTGGTAAGGCAAAAAGATCAAGCCATACAACCAATGTATTAAGCATTTTTTACGATAATACTTATCGAGTGACCATAAAATTTGTAGATTGGTTTAATTCTTGACTAATTTTCACAAAATCGGTACAATTTTTGAAATATTTGAAATGTTGAAAAATGAAGATACTCTTTTCAAGGTATTTTGAAAAGTGTTATATGTTTTTACATTAGGACTAGGGAATCAAACTCTTTCATCCATTTAAAACTATTAAAAGTAATAGATTAATATTGATAATTAAAAAAAATATCTGACTGCAATGTTCTGGGTTACGCCATAAGAATAACTAATAATACGAGTATAGAAGCGAATCTCCTTTGTGGGTGCGCCAAATGCCGCTATTTGCATACCTACAGCGCCCTTCCCCCTGTAACGCCCCGCAGTAGTCTGCGGACGCCGCTAGGGTCACCACATGGGCGTATGGTTACCACTACAATATTTTTTATATAGGTAGGTACCTCCATATTTTACATTAAATGAGAAACTGAGCATACACCGAGTCTTATTGATTTTGTACTTCAAGTGTAGCGAGCGAGCGACTATCTTTAGCAATAGTACGCACATTTTTAGTATTTTTGATTCTGTAGTTATAGGAACCTGCCTATTTTTGATTTTCTTTATCTTCGGGCAAATTGTAAAACTTTAAATTTGGGGTTATAATGGCATTGTTTTTGCACCCATAAACGCAACAATAAGTCGGCATCGCGGCGATTAGGTAGATAGCGGCGCGCGGGAAGGAGTCACGTGCGTGCGGGATGCGGTGCGCACCGTGCGCGCCTTGACTGGCGATTCCGTTCAACGGAAACCAAACGGTAGGTAAATAACGTGGCCTTGAGCGCTCGACGGCCGGGAGTTTCGCTTCTATACTCGTATTATTAGTTATTCTTGTGGTTACGCGTAGAGGGACGGGACGGGACTCTTGATCCTAATGTCTAAAATGACGGATCAAATTTTTTTGGATCCACCCAAGGAACATTGATATCGAACGAAGAACCTAAAGAGTAGAACACATTGAACCTAGCCACGTTGACTTAATTTGATATGACTGCCGATAAAGTTCGTTTCCAAACCCAGCGATATGCATATCAAATGAAAGGCCTTGATGAGTAGAGCACTATGAACATAGGAAAATCGCCCTAAATTCAACATGGCCGCCGCTCAAATAAAACGGATAAAAGTTCGTTTCCAAACCCAGCAATATGGGTATCAAATGAAAGGCATTGATGAGTAGAGCACTATGAACCTAGCAATATTGACATAAATTCAACATGGCCGCCGCTCAAAAAAGGTGTATAAAAGTTAGTTTCCAAACCTAGCAATATGGGTATCAAATGAAAGGCATTGATGAGTAGAGCACTATGAACCTAGCAACATTGACATAAATTCAACATGGCCGCCGCTCCAAAAAGGTGGAATAAAGTTAGTTTCCAAACCTAGCAATATGGGTATCAAATGAAAGGCCTTGAAGAGTAGAGCACTATGAACCTAGCAACATTGACATAAATTTAACATGGCCGCCACTCAAAAAAGGTGGATAAAAGTTAATTTCCAAGCCTAGCAATATGGGTATCAAATGAAAGGCCTTGAAGAGTAGAGCATTAGGTACCTAGGAAAATCGACCTAAATTCAACATGGCCGCCGCTCAAAAAAAAGGATGAAAGTTGTTTTCAAACCCAGCAATATGGGTATCAAATAAAAGGCTTTGATAAGTAGAGCACTATGAACCTAGCAACATTAACATAAATTCAACATGGCCGCCGCTCAAAAAAGATAGATAAAAGTTCGTTTCCAAACCTAGCAATATGGGTATCAAATGAAAGGCCTTGAAGAGTAGAGCATTAGGAACCTAGCAAAATCGACCTAAATTCAACATGGCCGCCGCTCAAAAAAAAGGATAAAAGTTCGTTTCCAAACCTAGCAATATGGGTATCAAATGAAAAGCCTAAAAGAGTAGAGCATTATGAACTTAGGAAAATTGCTATAAATTCAACATAGCCGCCGCTTTAAAAATGGATAATAGTTCGTTTCCAAACCCAGCAATATGGGTCTCAAATGAAAGGCCGTGATGAGTAGAGCACTATGAACCTAGCAACACATAAATAAATTCAACATGGCCGCCGCTCAATAAAGGTGGATAAAAGTTCGTTTTCTAATCTAGCAATATAGGTATCAAATGAAAGGTCTTCAAGAGTAGAGCACTATGGACCTAGCAATATTGACGTAAATTCGACATGGCCACCGCTCAAAAAAGGTGGATAAAAGTTCGTTTCCAAACCTAGCAATATAGGTATCAAATGAAAGGCCTTGAAGAGTAGAGCACTATGAACCTAGGAAAATAGCACAAAATTCAATATGGCTGCTGCTCAAAAAAAACTGATAAAAGTTCGTTTCTAAGCCCAGCAATATGGGTATCAAATGAAAGGCCTTGATCAGTAGAGCACTATGAACGTAGCAACATTGACGTAAATTCAACATGGCCGCCGCTCAAAAAAGACGGATAACAGTTGCTTTTCAAACCCAGCAATAGGAGTATTAAATGAAAGTAGGCCCTGAAGGGTACCTAGAGCAGCCATGCTCTAAGTATGTTCCGCGGAACCCTAGGGCTCCACAATACCCCTATAAGGGTTCCGCAATAATTTAGAAAAATCAAAACACACTCTCTGGTCGTACTTTTATTATGTTTATTAATAAAGAATACACTTTTAAAAACTATTGTTTTATTTTAGGGTTCCGTCAAGTATTTCGCTTTCCAAAAGGGTTCCGTCACCAAAAAAGTTTGAGAACCGCTTCGGGGCCTATTGGATGTTCGATGTTAGATGTTACCTGTGTTTAGTGTCCTTCGAGACCGTGATAATGCAACGATCGTGAACTAACTAACGATAACTCCAAGTTTGTGTGTTGGATGTTAGTCATCACGGCGAGTTTGCTAACCGAACTATGCCAGCAACACTATATCGCACAGTACACGTTACAAAAACGGAAGTCTCAATACATTTTAAGGCTAACCGCATAAATACATTTTTTCGCATTCGTTTTCTGAATGCGGGCATCCGAATGCATCAAATCTATACAAAATACTCATTGACTGCCGCACACGTTCGTTTTTATTACGAACGGAACACGTTCTGTACGTACGTTTAGGTTAGGTTAGGTTAGGTAGAAATCCCGAATGAGAAGAAACGAACATCTGCGCTACGTTCACGAAACTCCGTGTCTGTATTCCGTGATCGGATATCGAATACGGAAAACGTATTTGTACAGTAACCCATTCATGCTATACATTAACTCTACGAAAACCGCCAGTATTACAAGCGACATAAGAACGGTCCAAAGGTCAAACAGTATAGCTTGACAAGGAGCTTACTGTACGACCAGTCAAAATTGGCCAAGTTGTCATATCCAAAAAATATATTTTGTTGGTGTTACCAACACCCATTATAAAATCTAAACTTTATTCGTATACAGTTCTAATTTATTAACAATTGTTTATTTTAATTCGAAACATGAATATGATAAAGATTATTCTTGCAACTGTGTAGTTCTTTCTACTGAAGAAGAATTTATTAATATCAATAATGTCTCTAAAACAATAATTATACTTAGTGTTTATAGTAATATGTAATGTATTTAATTTTGTGGACTGTTAGAAAAAGAGCATTACGAACCTACGAAAATTGTCCTAATTTCGAAATGGCCGATGCTCAAGAAAGGCAGAATAAAGTTGAATCATTTTATGGAATAAAATGGAGGAAAAAAGTTGAAAAAACTAAACACTGTGTTAAGTATTTTGAGTGCGAAACGTAGTTCGCGGGCACAGCTAGTTGTAAATAAACCGTTTCAAACCAAAATCCGCGGTTTTAAACCCGTTTTAAATTTGTTTAAAACGGTTTTAAACCACGACCACGTGGTCAGTACATTAATAAAATAATACTTTAAAAATCAAGATAAAGAGGTTAATTGAAATCATTTACCATTTTTATTAAATAAAATTAAATCACATATCACACTTTACTACATTTTTAGGATTAGACACACTGAAAAGTAACTTGATATTGTATTTATATTAATACTATTATTATTTTAATTATTGTTTTTTTGGTCTCAGCCATTGCACATTTAGAATATATGTATTTTGTCGTAATAAATAGCTTTGGAAATTATTTCACCTCAAGCCAGGTTCGCAGCGCCAATTTTATAGCAAAACATGTTAGCATTGCCAGTCAGCTGCACCTGTATCTAAAGTATTTTTGTTTCAAAAATTGCCCCTTGAGGCTTATCTATTTTGAATTAACTTCATCTTTTGTAATTCCCATAACTATTACTATTTCCGACGGGGCATCTAGCTTTTTATGTTTATTTTTTAGATCTTCGAAGATTATGAAAGTGAAGAATCAGATAACAATACGGAATATATGGAGGAATGTGATCCTCTTTTATTACCATAATATCTAGAAAAGCTTATTCCTTAAATTTGAGTTGATTATTAGTTTAGTTGATTAAAACAATTTAAATTGATACCAAAAACTACCAAAACAGATCTAAAAAAGTATAAATAATGTTATTAATGGTGTTAGTTAATTCTATGTAAAGTATACATGCAATAAAAGGTGATTATGAAACAACTTTTAATAGTTAAAGCTTTGTGTTGTAATTTCTTGATGGAACTCTATAGTATCGGTTTCAATACATCATCGTCAGGCCTGACCATGATATATCGAAACCGATTGCAATAACTTAAATGTAATAAAGATTCAAGTGGAACTTGTGAAGTTAGTGTTTTAATAACAAAAAAAAACAACTTTTGGTTTTTAATTTTTTTGACCTGGATATATCTTAAATAAAGAAATAGGTGTTGTCTGTGGGAAGTCTTAGTGAATTCTAATAGAATAACCTTTTAAACCAATATTAAACCGCCAAATGTGGTTTAAAACAAAAAAAAACGGTTTAAAACCAAATGGTTTTAAACGTTTAAAATTATTTTTGCATCTCTAATCGTGATATTATACAGCCTAAGGCCTTCCTCGATAAATGGACTATCCCACACAAAAATAATTTTTCAATTTTCAAAGGTCTCAAAGATCAGTGGAAGGTGCTATACTTAAATTCACTAACTACCTAGTACGACACTTGGATGCACAAAAAAGTGCTTTGTCGTCTTTTTTAGATCTCGCAAAACATTTTGACAAAATTTCGATTTCCACACTCCTACAAAAATTGTGCGCACTAGGTGTAAGTGGTAGTCCACAACAGCTATCTTTCCGATAGAACTCAATGTGTAAAAACTAAAATAAAAATTTAAATAACCCTGGACAAAAAAAATCTCCAAAAAGTAAAAAATAAAATTTGTTGGTTAACCCTTTAACTTTGATATATCTAGTAATATTTTGATTTATAAAAGCGTCGTCACATCGGGGGACCGCAATTTATTTAATTACTTACTGACCGAATATGTAGAGCGTTACTACATAATATTAATTGTGGTCCCCCGACGTGACGACGCTTAAATCAACGTTTTTATTTCATATTTTTTAAACCCTAGCCCTAAGCACTCTAATTGTAAAAAATATTTAATTCGCCATTTTGTGGTGACGGCCATCTTGTATTTGAAATTTATTATTTATACTAAGTATGGAGACGCTGATACTAGCACCTTTAGACCTCCTAGGGCCAATCAACTAATCCCGACCCTAATTTCGCCCAAATTTGATATTATGGCTTATAGCATTTCATTGAGTTTTACTTTTAAATCTGAGTGTGGAATAACTGACGTTTTTCATTATCTAAGGCTTCCCCACAGCAATTCAAAATCGATATGTGTGTTGTGAGTATTTCATTTATGCAAGTGAGGGTATCCCTTTAAACGATCAAACTTATAAACATGTATTTAGTCCGAATAAAGTATTAAGCAAGAAAGACGTATTACTGTATCTCCAATAACTGCAATCTAAAGTGAACCTTATTACTCAGAACACCCACGTTTTGAAACGATATTGTGATATGACAACAAGTTTACGTATTTCGGATTTTTCCCTTTCTGTACTATAAGACATGGCTTTCTGCCAAATTTCATAGTTCTAGGTCAATGGGATACCCTTGCAAGGATCAAAATATTAGGCTTAAGCGGCCGTATCTTTTGATTGCGTTGATTTGACATTTGACATTCCTATAAGGATTTCCATTTTCCTTTTGGGCTACTTAATCCTAAAGTGCAACTCACTTGACTTTAAGTCGTTATTAACATGAAGTCGATTGAAACTTAAAATAAGATACCGTTTATCTTTTATGAAAAATTTCCACCGAAAAGAATGCTGCAAAATGTTCAGTTGCTAATGGCTGTACAAGTGTACACGTAACGTATATCGTCAATGCTCACATTAATTCTAAGCACGTAAATTGCTATAGCATAAACATGGGAGCTCGTAATTTTTAAGCCAGTTACGGAATACACGGCGATATTATCACGACGCCATTACAGAGGCTACCATAAAGGAGTCAGATATAAAAAGGGTTACAATTTAACGTTCAAATTACGCCACGTATTCAAATATTTTGCAGGACAAAACTGTCGGTGAAAACGGTGGTCGCTTTAAAATTCCTCATCTAATTAGTCACATGCCTAGGAGCTTTGAAGCGTTGAGTGATGCAATAATGAGAGGGTGCCTGGGACATTTTTGACGATAGCCATTGTTGGGGCGAATATAGCCTTGGTGAAGAAGCGTCGGACTGTGATTTTTATGAAGAGATCAATCCATCTCGGGCAATTGTCATTATGATGTAATTCATAAATATGATCTGGTGGGTTATTGTCTAAGAAAAAATCTATAACGATCGCTTATAATCTGACAGCCATCGCGCCGTGAACATAAGACTCTGTGCCGACTTCCTTTTATAAAGGAGTAATCGATGGACTGCGACTGTCAAATTGTAAGCGATCGCGATAGATTTTTTCTTAGACAATAGCCCCTCTGTATTCGAAATTGACGCGTGGTGCTAGACAAAGTATCTTATCTTGAGGTTGGAATGACCCAAATTCATTATTTGGGTCGCTTTTGCACTTTAATATATCATGGATTTTTTGTGCTTTACTAAGTTTTTATTCCCTTAGGCTATCGCTACCGTCTATTCCATCGTGTCCATGATGTATTTCGGTGGCATGGCTCTGGAATATTCCGGTCGTGTCAACTTTAACCTCCTGCAGAATAAAGCATCTTGGGGGCGTAGTAGGATAGCGTATAAACATGCTTTCTTCTTCTTAAGGTACTCTAGATTTTGGAACTGGCGTGTCTATCACGACTTACATGATTCTAACGCCGGTGAGTGCACCCAACATTAGGTGCATCTGGAATCTGCTTGAGCCCAGTATGAATTTGAGTCAGTTATTCATGCTATTAAAATGAGGTTGCACACTCAACCTTTAATGACCATAAAGACTGATGTGATATGGAATGTAAATAATATGTTGACTGACATGTTTATAGTTCTGTCATGTAATTAATTAATGTATTCCTTGTCCAAAATATTGTCTGTTATAATGTAATAAATTCTTTTGAACATTTAACCGATATAATTAAAAAAAAAACATGCCCATGAAAAACATGGCGTGCAATTTGTTACTAAGAATTTTTTGTTTTGTTTTAATAATTTGGGTAGCTTCAAATGGTTAATAATATTATTTCTTCTACTTGTGAGGGCCTTTAATTGGCTCTCTGTTGCTATTTTAATTCTGTATAAAACTGTTAATTCTCCAATAAAGAAATAAATAAAATATTGTTTTGATATTGTCTAGACAACTTTAAAAGGAACTCTAACACCCTTAAAGAAATATTAAAATTAAACCAATAATAAATTCGGAATAAGCAAAATAAACTCTGTGTAACTTAAACCTAGCATAACCTATGCGTAACTTTCTAAGAAAAGTTATTACGACGGTATTCCGAATCCGATCCTAGTTTAAGTCAGATTAATTCATTGTAATGACGTTAACATTTTGGTAATAACCTAAGAATAAACATATCTATCGTGTTTTGTAGTTATGTTAACATATATTTGACTCTAGACTCTATATTCGATTGTTTGTTCTATCGATTGGCAGTTGCCATAGAAATGATATTTGCCTACATACTCGTAGGTGTACGCGGTGGTAGACGCATACAGAATTTTTATTTATAGAAGCTACAATTATGAACTTTAAGAAACAGAATTCGTCACTTTTACGTTTCAAAATAAAATGATAATGATAAATAGCATAATGATTATTGATGAATCTTGTATTTGTGACAAACGCCGCTCCGTCCGCTATTTTGCGGTATTAAAGCCTTATTAAAAATTCCTCCTTTAGAAATGTGAAAAAGACATTGAAATTTTCTTCTTTCTTCTCCTTCTTTCACAAGACAGGGGGAAAGGGACAACAGCGAGGCCTTCCCGCTGACCCCCTGCCTGTGAGACGCCCGTTGCCGGACTCCCGACACGCCGAAGGCGCATGGCTCCACTGCTTTGACAGCGGCACAGATGATGTGCGCCGCTCTTCGCCCCGAAGCGTTCCGGCACTAGGTGCCCTGGGGCTGGGGTCTATTTGTAACGCAGGGGACTTCCCCTCCCGCGGTCGCCTCCTGGAGAATGGGGGCCCCGACGATGTCCTCGGCGACCTCCATATCTCTCTCCACCGTTGAGGTTCTGGACTGCGGTCTTGGCGCCGCCCTCCTCCTTCTGTTTATGGGTGTTGTAGTGCTTTTTCTCGCTGAATTGTAGAAATATAGGGAAATCTTAAAGTTAAAGAAAAAACAAACTTATTCCTTTAGTCCGATACAAAATGAAAAGCTTTATTCTTGTAAGTACATAATTATAATTTACTTATGCATATGTTAACACAATTCCTCAATGCAAAGCACTTAACTTAATGTTTAATCAATACAAGCCAAGGGCAGGATGGTTCAGGTTTGTTTGATCAATCTCGGCAGGTAAAAATCAGGTACAAATTGGGTACAAAACTATAAAATGAGGGGCAATAAAGTACACCAACAAATAGTTATAGGTTTCTTTTTTTTTTAAATTAGTAGCCTTCCCCGGAGCGGTTGTTAGTAGAGCGTACCTTCGATGCTAAGTTTCCGCGATCACGGGTCAGAGATATGATATTCCAGTTTCCTAACTTATTCTCTCTCTATATGTATATTTGTTACTTGTGTAATTCCACAGAATTCCTCCTTGATGTTAGGTTAGTGCCCCTAGCTTAAAAGCCAAGCAGCGGAGCCCTACGGCCTCCGGGAACTGCCCTGGAGATTCATAGCAGTGTTAGGTTAAAAATATAATTAAATATGCCTATGATCTTGAGGTCAGTGGGTCTAACACTGAGTTCTGAAGGAATCCCAGTCAATACGTTTGAATTTCAGGTAATAAACATTGCAAGTTAATTCCAAACATAATTTTCAATGAATTGTCAAAGTTTTTTATTGGTTAGTTAATAAAAAGGACATATGGAGGGGAGAGCACCTATTTTGTGTATAATTATTGCTATTAATAAAAAGAAAACAGCTTAATTTGTGAGTTATTTGCCAAAGAAGGATGTGAAACTTAATATTGTGAAAATTTAGAATTTAACATGAAATTCGCAAGTGTTACTCAATATATGCATTAATCCCACTAAGATGCCGCTTACTATCAGGTTTTTTTAATGAAATAGGGGATGAAAAAGGCGAATTTTGGAAATGTAATATGTTTGATTTAATAATCAATTTACCCACTAATAAAAATAAAATTAACAAAATCTGTTTTAAATCATGAAATATAATAAGTTAATTAGATACCTTATTGATTTTTTGCAGTTATTGATACAATAAATCCATTTAATTTAATGAATCGCGTGCCGGCGAGTAAATATAGTATTTTTTCCTTAGCTTTACTCTTCAAGCTGAAAACAAAAAGAACTGACTTTTGAAGTCTCACTGTAGCTTTTCAAATTAAATTCACACGGAAAACGGGAGAAATACCTACCTATTGATTTTATTCGCAGAAATGAATATAAATACTTTATGATCTTCGAATCAATAACAAATTCGTTCGGTCGATGTCTCACAGACTAATCAGTTCGGAGATCATAACATAGACGAAAGACGCGTTCAAAGACTAGGGTGAAAAATGGGCGCGTTCGTTCACCGAATGTTAAGCGTCGTATTGGCGACGGAACCTGCCCTAAAACCAAATTCATTTCATGACATGTGTGTCATGATGTGTCAAGTCAACATACGGATCTTTCGAAATTCTACAATATGCAATAAGTATTTCCAGCCAAAGTTATAAGTTTGGTTGGAAAACAAAACGTAATGCAAATTAACCATAAACAAACTGTGAATGCTTTCCAAATTCTATTCGACGAAACCATAATTATATGATCTGTAGCCTTAAGTGTACTTTATTAAGATACGTCTCTAAAAATGATCAAAACAAACGGTCTAAATGTCAAATTCCGAATTTTGAGAAAATCAACCCACCTAAAGGGCAGCACGGGATTTTGGGCGAAAAAAAACTATCTTTGTAAATAAGGCCAGGATAAACGCGAGATTTATTTTGTTTATGCAAAAAGGGAATAATGACCAAAGATAATTGCAAATGTCACTGACGTGACGTGAAACGACGTTGACGTTGACACTTGCCATTGTGAAATTAATTGACAAAGTTATTGTAATTATGATTTTAGTTGTGAAATTTGTGTTAAAACTACAGTGAAACCAAAGTGTTTTTGCAAAATTAGTGTTTTACGAAATTTTAAGAAAAAACGGTGTCTTCCCAAGGCGGTGGTCCGCCGGTTTCCCGGACACCGTGCATAGAGGGCATTTGGACTTTGACGGCCCTGCCTTTCCGCACCGGAAAGGCAGGGCCGTCAAAGTCCATGTAGCGACCATGGCGGATCTGTGTGAGCGTGTACCTTTTTTTTTGGGTGTGGGGAAAATGCATTTACGCATTCCTCGTGGTCAAGCCAAACCACGAGGATATGTGGGACTCCCCGGGACCGTACACGGCCCGGGCCTACCCACTAAAAACCCCCCGCAGCTCCTCCGTCCGTCACAAGACAGGGGGAAGGGGACAACAGCCAGGCCCTATTCCCGCTGACCCCCTGCCTATGACATGTCCGTTGCCGGACCCTCCACCTGGCTCAGCTACTTTGTGGAGCGGCACAGATTACGCCGCTCTACACCCCGGTTGGTTTTTTATTGTGGTTGTCTTCCACGCGGTCCGACGCTCAATGCGCCGAACCCCCGGCCCACTCAGTGCGGGTAACGGGTTGCCCGACGGCAGACCCCACTGGATTCACCGCCGCGCGGTGAGCCGAAGCTCAGGGAAAATCCCCAGAAGGTGCAAAGCACCATGGCGATAAGAATCGCCTCACCTTTGCCACCAACAAAGGTAGACGCCGAAATCGGCTTCCAGCGAAAGCCACACCTCTTCTTAAGACAAGAAGAGGGGACTCTGCCCTTCCCCGCATAAAGGGGGTGGCCACACGAAGTGGCCCACCAGGTCTCCATGGGGGTCCTCTCGTCAGACTATTAGCCCGCGGCAGAGAATCTGCCGGATTGCCCAGGGTGCACCACAAGGAGGTTGTCTGACATCGCACCCCGTGTGAGCGTGTACCTTTCTTTTTTTTTTTGGGAGGGGGGAAAATGCATTTACGCTTTCTTCGTGGTCGAGCCAAACCACGAGGATATGTGGGACTCCCCAGACCGTACTCGGGCCGGGCCTACCCACTAAAAAACCCCCCAGCAGCTCCTCCGTCCGTCACAAGACAGGGGAAAGGGGACAACAGCCAGGCCTTATTCCCGCTGAACCCCTGCCTGCAACATGTCCGTTGCCGGACTCCCCGTCTAGCTCTGCTGCTTCGTGGAGCGACGCAGAATTGCACCGAAGTTGTTTTTTTTATTGTGGTTGTCTTCCACGCGGCCCAACGCTTAGTGCGCCGGGCCCCCGGCCCGCTCAGTGCGGGTAACGGGTTGCCCGACGGCAGATACCACTGGATCCACCGCCGCGCGGATGAGCCGAAGCTCTAGGAGACCCCCGACAGGCGCGAAGCGCCGTGGCGAAAAGTCGCCTCCACCTTGCTACCTTCATAGGTAGCTGCCCAAATCGGGCTTCCGGCGAAAGCCACACCTCTTCTTAAAATAAGAAGAGGGGACTTCGCCCTTCTCCACATGATGCGGGTGGCCACACGAAGTGGCCCGCCGGGTTAAACCCAGCCATCCCACACCCCCCCTCTATGGGGGTCCTCTCATCAAACTATTAGCCCGCGGCAGAGAATCTGCCGGGTTGCCCAGGGTGCACCACTTGGAGGTTGTCTGACATCGCACCCCGTGTGAGCGTGTACCTACCTTATCAAGCCGAAACCTACCCATGTCAATATAGTAATATAAAAGTTATGACGTCATTGCAAATTTGAAATTGTAAATTTATTTAAATTGATTTTGAGTTTTATATGACTTTGTTAACATGGGTTTCATAGTAGATATCAGGTATGAACTATGAAAAACCTGTTTGAAACAGTACAAAATGACAATTTTATACTTCAGATCCCAAGATTTGTTCATTATCTTTTATAAGCTGTTACCAATCGAATCAGTTTTTGTTTCTTCCCAGTTTTCTGAATAATTTTTCGAAGTACAAATATCTTTGACATTGTCCGGATTTGTTAATATTAGGTCCTTACATATAAAATTGGCATTTTGCCGTACGGGCCACTTTGATCTCAAATATCTCCTGTGTGGCTAGGAATTCCAAATTCAAATTTATACAGCTATTTACTCATGTATTTGTGTTTCGAAAATTATAATTCACTTGTTTTTTTCTTTGCGTCACTCAGTTTACAAAATGGAAAACTTGAAATATCGCGTTATTTACGAGTACGAGTTCCACCGTGGCACCAGTGCTGCAGAAACGGCTCGAAAGATTAATTATGTGTATGGCGACGGTGCCGCAAAAGAAAACACAGTGCGTTTTTTATTCCAACGTTTTCGTTCTGGAAATTTCGACCTGCAGAACAAGCCCCGTGGACGGCCCGAGACCAAAGTTGATAATGAAGAATTGAAGGCTATTGTGAAAGCGTATCCATCGCAAACCACGTCCGAGTTAGCTGTAGGCTGCGGTGTTAGTGATAAAACTGTTTTAATCCACTTAAAGCAAATTGGGAAGGTGAAAAAGCTTGAAAGGTGCCTCACGAATTGAGTGAAGCAAATCAACAAACGCGCGTTGACTGCTGCGTTGCATTACTTAACCGGCACAATAATGATGGGATTTTAAATAGAATCATTACTTGTGATAAAAAGTTGGTCCTGTACGATAATCAGAAGCGCTCATCGCAATAGTTGAACCCTGCCGAACCAGCCAAACCATGCCCCAAGCGAAAATTGACTCCATAAAAGTTACTTGTGAGCGTTTGGTGCACTAGTGCTGGTGGCGTTCACTACAGCTTTCTTAAATCTGACCAGACGATTATGGCAGATGTCTATTGTCAGCAACTGTAAACCATGATGAAAATGCTAGCTGCTAAACAACCGAGGCTGGTCAATCGCTCTAGGCCACTGCTGCTTCATGATAACGCTAGACCACACACTGCTACCAAATCAGAGGAGCTTCAATTGGAATTTTTAAGACACCTATCGCACTCTCCGGACCTTGCTCCAATAGATTACCATTTTTTCGAAATTTGGATAACTTCTTGAATGGAAAAAATTCAACTCCGATGGGGCAATCCAAACCGCCTTCAAAGAATTTATTGATTCCCGTCCGAATGGTTTTTTTAGTAAAGGGATCGACTACCTATGCGATGGCAGAAGTGCATAGATAGCAATGGTACATACTTTGATTGAATAAATATATTATATTAGCTGACCCGGCGTACTTTGTATCGCCATGTTTTTTAACTCAATTACTGAAATGTTTGTTTAAATTATTGTGATTTTTATATTACACTTACCTTGTCCTAACAATACTGATACATAAAAGCAAGAATCATACAATTTGGTGCAGTCGTTCGAAAGTTATGGGCGTACATACATTTCGAAGATCTATTTTTATTTATATAGATTTTAAAAAAATCGACTTTAGGTTCATCCCATACAAAACGCCAATTTCATATGTAAGGACTCTACAAGAATAAGATGTTAAAAAAATATTCAACACGGTAGCGACTCACTTAGAATTTTATTATATGTTATTAGCTGGTAAATCCAATTTGTTTATCGAGTCTTTTCGACGAATCCCGTTCTTTGTTTCACTCTTGATTCGTGAGGGGGGATTACCACTAAAACAAACCAAAGTTTTCATTTCACTTATTACTGTACGCCGAGGCCTGAACAAACATTGTCGGGGAAAATATTGTTCCTGTCTCCTTCGCGGACGCCCAATTATTTTAATGTGCGTCACGATAATATTCGACAGCGGTGTGGGGCGGTTGATGGATTAATATTTCAGCCGCTCAACATGGCCGACCGATTTCCCTCTTCAATTTTTGATCTGTCGCCCCAATGAGACCTGATAACGTATCGGCTAGAAGATAGAGTTGTAATATGACTGTTTAATTTTTTCTCGATTACTTTTTTTACACGACTAAGTTGGCAAACAAGCGAACTACCCACCTGATGGTAAGTGGTAACCCTCTGTTCCCAGTAGTTACATTCTTAGTTACATTGAAATACAGTCACCTATAATACATGTGGTTCTCCTGATATTTGCGTGCGTGGACCTTGCCTTTTTTAACGAGGGGAAGGTGTTTGCAGGCCATCCAAGCTCCTTGGGTGGGGACAAGGGTGTGTGGAACTCCACGGCATTGAACCACGACTACCCACTCAACCTCTCAAGTCGCTTGGCCTGGCTCGTAATGCGTGTAATATGGAGAGCAGTGCGGGCTACTTCGCCAGAGGCATGGGAGCAGCTAGTATCCTCTAGCTGTCCCCATCATCGCGGGGGTAACTGCAATGCAAGCGACACGGTACCCAACCGTGTCGCTCTCCGATCCTCGCTAGAACCACACCCCGGACACTCCATACTACTTAGGCAAATGACGTTTGTACACGAGCAAATGTGTGCGTGGAATCTAGTAGGGCTGAGTGCGTGGTTATCAATCGAAATGACGCGAGAAGTGCAGCGACGGCCTTCCCTTTTACCCACATAGTGCTATCTCTGTTATCGGTCGGTGCCGATGAAGCGAACGCGCGCAAGTGTCAGTGATGTCTACAACGAAGTGCGGGGTGAGGTGAGGTATTTGAAATGAGTGCGGGGAGGTTAGTGGCCGTTCTGTACGTAGTACTATTATATCTTCTGTGCTAGAACGGCGGGATTTGGGCACTGTAGTGTAGGCCCTCCGTCGCCGGCCGTCGTCCGATGCAGACCCTAGTGGCTAGTGTGACGTATATGGATAGAAGTGAAAGATAAGAATATTTTGAATATGCTAAAACTTTATACTAAGCTGCTCTTAATAATTTATGAACTTAACGAAAATCTTGTCAACAATTTAATTTGCTTCTCTTGTCTACGAGTTTTTATTAAGTGATGTAATATCTTGTTCTGTACCTTCTTGTCTTATAAATTATCGTTTTAATTAAAACTATTTCTCTTTTGATGTTTCAGACTAATGTTTTGAAGTCACAGAGCCATATTTCTGAGACAGTGTTTAATTGGTCGTTTTGTCATGGGAAACTTAAGCATTTTATTCAGAATTTTTCATTTCTTTCACTTAATTCCAATGTTTATATTTAATAGTATTTTTGAGTAGTTAGTTTATATTTAATAGTATTTTGTAAAACTGTAACTGTTAACAAGAAATCTAAAAAACAAATGAATATAAAATTGTGTAGACTGATAATTTATAGATAGAGCAGGGAGGGATTTACCGGAGGGAGACTCTGTACCAGGGTCGTGTGCTTGGGTACCTCCGTCTTACCTATTTCTGCCGCAAAGCAGCAGTGCTTGCATTGTTGTGTTCCGGTTTGAAGGGCAAGATATGGCATTGAAATTACATCTGGTGTCACAAGTTGGCAACGTACACTGTGGTTCTTGTGGGGGTTGCAGTTTTACTGCAAATCTCATAGGAACCACGTGTTTTATAGGTGACTGTTACCATTTACTATCAGGTGGGCAGTTTGCTTGTTTGCCAACTTAGTCGCAATAAAAAAAAGATAATATAATAATATTCTTTTAGAGTTTTATTCTCGCACCGCAAAGTTCCGAGAATAAAACTCAACATAGATGAAGTGAAGAGTTTTCATAAATATAAAAAAATGTATCACATCTAAAATACCACAAAAAATTCGAACAACGAGTCTCCGGTATAAACATTAATTATATAAAAACAATATTTCACTTACACTTGTGTGATAAAAACCTCGTGAGCACTCGGTTTCAAGCTTGGTTTTGTAGAGTTTTATACACTGATTTATCTACATACAAGAAAATCTAGGCAATATGATGATGAGCGCTGGAAAGAAAAGGTACTGGCCCACGCGGCGTGTGGGCAGCGTGGGCAACACCGCGCCAGTGCTAGGAGTAAAGCGATGCGCAGTGAGAGGAGCATTGTGTGGCGGGGTGATTGCTTTCAACTTTGACAGTATAATATGTGCATCGATCACATTGATTTACTACCAAACGTAGATAACGCATGAACGTTCGAAAAGTGGGCCGGTGAAGAACTGCTTCGTGCAGTTCTTTTCCATCCGTTGGAGCGACAACGCGATAAGCAATTTTGAGCATTATGTTTGAGAGTATAAAGTAAAGTCTTGTAGCAATTACCAAAACGTCAAATTTAATGTGGCTAGGTATGAAATGATGTAACTGCACACGGTTGTACTTCAAATAGTTGCCGTAATAATAAAGAATAAGGTTGAATTTGATAAATACGGTACTTTATTTACGGTAATTTTAATTCGGGTGTGCATATTCAACTAGCTATTTAACAGCGTACAAATGTATAGTCGATTAGGTGACAGATTTCAAGCGCGTTTTTGTATGAAGTGCTCTATCTACGTTTGGTAGTTAATCAATGATCGATCACTGTATTTTATTAGGTCTACCAACAATTGCTACATTGTAATTCAAATTTTAATATTTTTCATAGGTTATTTATGCAATATGTACAATTATTTATAGGTAAACAACACATGCTTAACTGAACAACAATATTACGCAATCTCACATTACAGTCGATTGTCTGTGTTTAACTGCTATTATTATTTATCTTTGTAAAAATTGTTTTGTGAAAGAGAAACAATAAATATTTTTTTTTATTATTATTGCTTAGCAACCACATACACACACAAACACAATCAAACAACCACACACCCAAACATACACATATACACAGGTGTATAAGTGTACTGGCAAGTACATATTTATTTATATCGTCAGTATGTACACCGACTGGACCTGACCATGTTCATTATAAACGTAGAAACACGAAAGACATAATATGATAATCACTGCACAGTGTCAACGTTTAAGAGCTTCTGAAGATGTTTTTTGAAAGTGTTCAGATTTACAGCATGAACATCGTTTTATAATCGAAATTCGGCAAAGTCGCAAGTGTACTGACACCTCAATGACTAATTCCACATGGACAAAAAGCCTCTGATCGCATAATTGTGGACATTCTACGAGATTTTAAGGAGGCTAGACGCTCAAGTGTGGCAAAACTATGAAAATTAAAACACACTTGCAGATTTTCCGAATAAGAGATAAACTAATACCTGTTTAAACTAGAATTCCTGTTTGTAGTGTATGCCAATGTCATATTTCTTAGATTGTAGGCAGTTTATAAAATTTCATAGATTAAAGCAGTGTTAATAGTCTATGGAATTTTAACACGCAAGGCTTACGCATCATTACGTTTGTTTATTTATTCCAAGTAATCGCTGACAAATGACTGTACTAGTTAAATACGGAGTTCAGACTGTTCGTTATCGCGTCGTGAAGTCATTTATGCGTTCGATTGAGCTCCGCTTAATTGAGCAACGATTACGTTAAGGTTGCTCGGTATTCACAAATGATTAGGTAGGCTAACGTAAGGACAAATACAGACTGATTTTCTGTGCTGAAATGGCTTTTGTCGGTACGATTGGAAATTAATGAATAATCTACAGACTTCGACATTTTGTCTTGTACGGAATCACATTATTACTTACTCAGCTTCAGTGTTCAGAATTCTCACGGGAAGCGTCGCAGTTGGGCATAGTCTTTCCTTAAGGGTGGGGGGATATTTTTCACGATAAAAAGGGGACAATGAATGCAAGGAGCCTCTCTGTTCCCTAATTCCCATTAATTAACCGACGGAACTACGGAGTGCATGACACCGCAGGACTAATAGCTGATTAATGTACTCTAAAATACAGGAATGCTCGAATCACATTTTTGGTCACCCATCAACCATGACGAATGTTGCTTGACTTAGAAATCGTTACGCCAATCGCACACGTCACTGCACTCCCGACCTCAGTTTAAAGCACGTAAGCGTAAAATATGGAAGTCTACCACCACTCTACACTAGGAGGCAATAAAATTAGCGTGAAAACATGAATTATTTACTACTTGTATCCCTGCACATACAAGGATAAAATCTATCTCCAGCTGGGGGGAGCGTATAAGTTGTTACGACAATGACTTCTTCTCACAACCACAATAAGAACTCAACCTTAAGGCTTCGCGTATAGATACCAAATTGCATTATCAGCTTTGAAGTTATGGAGCTTAGAGCAATACTGCTTTATGACTACAAAATTGTGGAGCCATAAAATTCTCATTTGCCTTGGAGATTATGAACAGTTGGGCTGATGTTTTTTGGAAGCTTCAGGCGTGCGTGCACTGAGTGGTACGGACCTACATTATACTTGATTGTAATGCTCGATTCTATCGACATTTTTAAACACGGTGTTACAAAAATACCCGTAAAGCGAAAAGGGGTTAAATGATCCCTTATAAAGAGTCCACTTACAATATTTGAAATCACCTACGGAGGAAAGAGGCGAAGAGAGAAGAGGGTAACCGCTCGAAGAGACGACATAGGAAGACGAAGCCAGCGGTACCACTACAGTGGGCACACGGTAACCTAGCGGCGCCCCAGAAAGGGGATAAGGACACAGGATCAAAGGAGACGGAATTTTAAATACTTGTGCGGCACGGTAGAGTGCGATTCGCAGGTTCCGCATGCATCTCTCTTGATTCGGTCCATATAACCAACATTGCTTGAGTAGGGTAATGGGTGGAAGGGGTGTTTGGTAAGCTTCGCTGCGGTGGCCAATTATGTTCAATATCATTTTACGAAAATGACGTTGCGCGTCAAAACCTTAGTTGGTATTTTTTTATATGAGATTCTCCAGATAAAATGCTTATAATTTAATGTTCTCATAATATATCCAATTACTATACTGCTGAAATTCTACTTTATTTTTCTTTAGTTGCAATTTAGTTCTTGCCTAATCCAATCACCACCTACAGAATGTCAAGTTATTAAGGTTTCTTATAATAAAATAAGATGACTAGAACCCACGCGGGCTAGACTTTATTTTGATTCCAAGAAATGTTATATTCGCTTATAGATTTCTAGACTAGAAGATTGACAGACAATGACGCAAATTGCTTGAAATAAGTAAATGTGTAATGGGAAAATATTTTGACCCCAACTTCGAGATTATTAAGGACTAGCTGTGCCCACGAACTACGTTTCGCCATATATTTTTCAGTTTTTGCAACATTTTTCATTGATGCTTAGCTCTTATTAGTCGTAGCGTGATGTAATATAGCCTAAATCCTTCCTCGATAAATGGACTATCCAACACAAAAATATTTTTTCAAATTTGAATTAGTAGTTTCTAAGATTAGCGCGTTCAAACAAACAAGCAAACAAACTTTAATATAAGTATAGATTAATATAACTAACATAAAAGATGAACTAAGGTTGTGAAGAAACAATGCAGACATAATACAAGCAGAAACATAATCAACAATTCAGCCGTTGAAGCCAAGATTCTAAAAGCCATTATGCAAGCCACAAGAAGCCAATTTGTATGGAAATAAAAATGCTGAAACTAGCATCAATGGGAATACTTCAGGAGCCCTAACAATGAGCCGGCTCATCTTAACGTGTTCGCCTAGATAGGAGCCATTGTTGCCGCCCTGAATGCGTCCAAGGCACAGATTAACCACACTCCGAGCTAATGCCGCAAAAGGGGGCTCATATTGAAATCTATGGGCAATCGGAACAGACCTACGCCTCACTGTATGCAATGCAATGAAGATTGAATACTGGTTTGGTTTGCACCGAATCCGAAGAGAATGATTGGCATATCAAGGTAAGGATATTTAGCAGTTTCAGGTCAAAGGTAGACTCGTACACGGTAATAGTATTTTACCGTGACTCATACGACAATGTGCATATTTTTAATTAAATCCAAAAGAATTAGACTTACGAATAAATTTACAAAACATCGTTGCTCTGACTGAGGTTAAATGGTCGTCAATTTTTTTCTCATTAACCTAAGGTAAAAATCAGAGGAATTTTGTAATAGATTTGCAAACAAAACAACAGCCTAATACGTATTTATAATAAAATCCCCATAGAACTCCGACAATTACCAACTTCTTTATTGCTACGTAGACTAAAAAAATGGCTAACTGAAAAATGTTTTTATGATTTAAAGGAGTTTTTTGACACCTAATAATGTAATATACCTAATTATAATAATAATTTAATAATTTTGACATGTATTAATTAATGAATTGTATGACATATAATAATTATGATTATTTGAAATAATATGTAACTAAACGAACCTAAAATGTAGCGTATGAATTTGCATATGATTATTAATTATTATAAATATGTATAAATTAATGAATTGAATCTTGACATAATATTATAATTATGATTATTCAAAATAATATATAATTAATTGACTTAAAAATGTAGCGTATAAATGTATTGCCCTTAATGTTGTGAATTTCTTTAAAAATTAGACTTATAACAAGTTTTTGCATGTCAACACTTTGACTGAACACGCTTGATCTACCAAAACTTTATGTAAATGAACAATGTAAACCGTGTTTCATAGCAAATAAATCATATTTCATTTCATTTCATTTCAACAATTGTAACATAGTCGCAGAGGTTCGCTAGTTGCAAAAGCTATCTGCCTACCTCTAGAAAGTCTGTTAAGAGCCCTGTAAACGCCAAATATGTTTGTCAAACTTGCTTAACAAACTTCACGTTTTCATCAAACACGACGTCAATCCAGATTCTTTTCAAACACATCAAACACGTAGTTCGTTTGTCATAAGCGCTCCACATTCTCGCGAGAATCTCGCGAGAACGCGAGAACAACACGAGAACCGTGAATGTGGATCCGATTCGCATGTTCTCGCGTAGTTTTCGCGTAGTTCTCCGACTTTTGTCGGTTTTTTGGCGCGAGACAAAGGTGCGACAACTTTATTGAGAACCTTGTTCCAGGGTTGGAAAAAATCATGATTTTTTAATAAAATCCAATAAATCATGATTTATTGAATAAATCCTAATTTATCATGATTTTTTGATGTTTTAGTTTTTATCTTTCCTAATTTTAATAAGTAAGCAACTATTTTGCGGGAAACGAAAGAGGAAGAGGAAAAATTAAATATTTACCCAGTTCTGAGGCAAATATTTGGAGCGATAGCCTCCTCAGCATCAGTGGATAGTTTTTTTTTATATTTAGCATTGTTCACTCGAAATTATGTAACAGACTAGGGACCAAAAAGCTGGAAAATTAGTTTTTTAATCAAGAATTACAATAATGACACTGAAATATGAAATATCAGATTTACTCGGAAAATAGATATTCATAAAAATACATTTTTATTCACAAAAATAAAGACATTTGATTTAATCACTGATTTTGTGCCAACCCTGCCTTGTACGTTCTCGCGAGAATCTCGCGAGAAGTGTGTACCCAAGAAGTTCTTGCCGAGGTTCTGGCGTACTTCTCGCGTAGATTCTTGCCGAGACTCTCGCCGAGAATCTCGCGTGAATGTGGAGCGCTCATCAAACGCGTCAAACACAGCCCTACACGAACAAACGTGTTTGTCAAACACGTAAATTTGACAAACATGTTTGATCGTTTACAGGGTCCTATACTAACATGACTATTTTCTTTTTTGCAAATATTTTGCACTTGTTATACAAAGTATTTGTTCATAGATACATATTTCAGAAGTCAGATACAGGTACGCTTTAAAAGGCCAAGTAAACACTTAGTTAATTGACTGCACTTAAAATCTCGAGTCGTTGTTTATCGCCTCGCTTCCTAACTCGGGGCGCAATTCGTACCGACGTGCAAGACGGACGTAAAACAAAATGGAACAAAGGCATTTCTCGAATGAGGTCAGTGTGAGAACAAAACTAGCCAATATAAAGCACCATTGTCTTGCCTCAGACGCACCTCGCAGGATCTCGCAAGCCACGGGATTAGTCCTGATTAAGTTCTCAGCGAACTGGCTGCTCAAGATAAGTCTGGACCCGGATTGCTCTTAAATAGTTGATACGAGTTTAATCGAAGAGTCACGTGAGAATAGTTTATTTTTGAAATAAGTACTCAACGCGTGCGCTTGTTCTACTCAATCCGCTTTGTTAGCCTGTTCATTGTACTATCAATGCTAATTTAAATGTTTCTGACAGTTTATAGTCAAAGAAAAAATATGTCAATGCGACGTCAATTCAAAGTCAAGTCAAAGTCAATATACTTTATTCAAGTAGGATTACATAATCGCTTTTGAACGTCAATGCAGCTACGCCAATGGTTCACAAGTTTACGGCGGGAGACCTTGTTCTGAAAGAACTAGCAAGGGCTATTTTTTTCTCCCTGTATTATTACAGATTCGTCAATTGAAAGCTGACCTCAAAGCATAAGTTTGAGCTCAACTTCCATTACAAGATTAGATGTGTCAGTTTTCTTCTTACTGTGTCGTTACCGAATATAATATTTGCTTACATAAATAGTTACACACAACAATATGATTCTTTATCTTCAGGTTAACACCAGGCATTGGCATCATTCAAATAATCTTTGACTTTATAATATCTATAGTCTATACTCATTAGAGTCTTTTTTATATGCGCTTTAAACTTATGAAAAGGTAAATCAGTAAAAAGTTATACATTTCCCCATAAACGAGCCTCTAATTTTTTGAAGCCTGTATGTTGGAAGGACAAGTTTATTTTTATTTCTTGTGTTTAAATGGTGAATTTGGAAATTAGTTTCAATGTATTATAATTTTTATGGGCATAAATTAAATTTTCTGCTTAAGTCAGTCAAAGTTCTATAAAACTATCTTTTTATAGAAGTGACGGATACAGTTAAACTGTCAAAAGTGAAAACGTCAAAATCTCAATTGATAGATTTTCGAGTTACAAAGGGCTCCTTGCAGGTTTACATATAATAAAAGGTTCTTGGTGAAAAATGACACGATAATATTGATTGATTGTAGAAGTGGTGATTTTATTAAAACTCTGCAGAGTTTAATACGTTGCACATCAGCAAACAATAAGCCTCACGGTAACTGGCAACGTAGCGGGTTGTTGTTGACGTTGCTGAAAAAGTGGAATGACACGGGTTGCGCGTCAGTTATCGCCAAGTGGCTGTGAGACTTTACACACGATATATAAAAAGAAATCGTGTACAGCAACTATCGCTCACTTAAGTAGCCCGACTGGTGAGTACTGGAGGGAGACTCTGTACCAGGGTACCTCCGTCTTACCTATTTCTGGTGCAAAGCAGCAGTGCTTGCATTGCTGTGTTCCGGTTTGAAGGGTAAGGTTGAAAGATATGACAGTGAAATTACGGGGTACCGTGACCTTACATCTTAAGTCACAAGTTGGCAACGTACACTGTGGTTCTTGCGGGGGTTGCAGTTTTGCTGCGAATCTCACAGGAGCCACATGCATTTTAGGTGACTGCCACCACCATCAGGTGGGCAGTTTGCTTGTTTGCCATCATCATCATCATCATCACAGCTCATATACGTCCCCGCCGATTAGTCCTTAGTCAACCACGCTGGCCCAGTGCGGATTGGTCGATTTCACATAACCATTTAATTTCTTCGCAGATGTATGCAGGTTGCCTTACGATGTTTTCCTTGTGTAGGAGCGTCAGACAAATGTACATATGAAATTCGAAACAAAAAACACATTGATACATGGCGGTCTCGAACCCCGACTTGCCGATTGGAAGGTAAGTGCCGAATCAACTTAGTTGCAATAACAAAATACTTCCGCCCCATACACGCATCTAGATAACGTTTTATTTCTAAATAAGGTTTTAGGGTCGCACTGAGAGGAAAAAATTAAGCAATAAAAATTCTTACATTAATCAAGCTTGTTATTCTGCGAAGCTTCACATAATAAGAAACTCCTGCAAGGCATCGCTTTTAATGTTAATTTTTTTCCTTTATATCAAGACTTGAAATGTACTCTTGTGCAAATTAATGTGGACAAAACATGTATTTCAATAAAATTACTCATAACAGGTTTCATTAGAATTACTCATAACAGAACATAAAACTAATATTTAATATAGCCACCCCTGGCTTTCAGGAGTATTTTAACACGCTTTGGCATTGAATTTACCAAAGGACATTGCTCTGCGTCCATACATTATTCGCCCCAATACCAACAGCAGTGAAAGAATGCTTTTCGTATAATAAGACATTAGTAAATATTGTACGTCCACATCAATTACTACGGACAAGTTTCGAAATCGAATTATTCATCAAAATAAATCAGATTTTGAGGTTAGTTGAAGTAACGCTTTATTTCGTTAGAGCAATACACATAGCGCATTGGGATGATGACTGAATTCTAATTTTTGGCGTCTTGCCATTAAATATTAAAATAAAGTGGAAAAACATGCAGTCCTGTGAAATTAGAATTAAAATCGGCTTAGAAATACATTAGATACAAGCATTTTAAGTTGTTAATTTGAAGGCAGAGAGATACGACATCAACCGTGACGTCATTGTTGAGTACGGCCATATAAACTCCTTGTAAATTGTCGTTTTGTTAGAAAGAGATAGAGAAAATGTTGAAGAGGTTTCATACATACACTTAATACTGTGTTGTCTACTGTAATATATCTATGGTATGATACGTCGCTAGGAGATAATGTTTTATTATTCGTGTTATGTCAACTGTACTAAAATATTTCTTTGAAACTAAATACATATTTATACATTTTATCCAATCCGTTTCCTTTAGCATTTTGAATCTATTTTCAACAGGTTATGGGCCCAGTCTCGTTAATGCTATATTTTGTAGGAACTGATATTATATGGAAATATTAAATATGGAAAATTTTCAAGCCGTCAAGAAACTTACGGGCCAAGCCAATTATGGATCTTGGGCATTTAATATGGAAATGCTACTAATAGATGCCGGATTATGGGATTGTGTGAGTTCTGAATTTAATACCAATACAGTCGAGAACAAAAATCGCAATGATAGAGCTCGAGCAAAAATCTGTCTGTCAATTTCCGAAAATTGTATAACATTAGTCAGGAATGCAAAGACTGCTTGGGAAACATGGTCCGCATTAAAGAAAGCATATGCTGATAGCGGGCTGATACGAAGACTTAGTTTGCTGATGTTATAAATAATCAAAGACGGATTATTATCGCTCGTGACGCTGTTTTCGACGAAAGGTTATCAAGTAAATCTCAATCTTGTATGGATTTTCTTGAAACCGACAAAAGTAAACAAAATGAGTCTCTGGGAGTAGGCGTTGCTCCGTCGGAATATTTTGTA
Organism: Schoenobius gigantellus; assembly: GCA_963935595.1. Lineage (NCBI taxonomy): Eukaryota > Metazoa > Arthropoda > Insecta > Lepidoptera > Crambidae > Schoenobius > Schoenobius gigantellus. The sequence continues at coordinate 29,781,025 of OZ012554.1, forward strand.
GTTCCCACGAATAGGAAAATGGAACTTCCAAGAAACGCACCAGAAAATTATGGTGACCATGAGGTGTTTCATGATTCATTTGAATCCATCCCAAGTGATAGTCGGGAAGACTTTAACGATGAAAGGGGTGTAAGCGAGGGAGAAGGAGTCGCTGAAAGAGACGTAAGCGCAGATACAGAAGCTGAACCAGCTGTCGAGGGTTCTCGGTATCCACGCAGAATCAGAGTTCCAAGAAGGTTTCAGGATTTTGAGTATAATTTCCTAATCTCAAATGATCCGTTGTCAGTAAAAGAGGCAATGGAGCGTGGAGACAAAAGTCTTTGGTTCGGTGCAATGAAGCAGGAGTACAACTCACTTATAGAAAATGGTACGTGGGAGTTGGTTGAACGGCCTAAAGACATCAATGTAGTTAAGAGCAAGTGGCTGTTCAAACTTAAGACGGGTGCCGGCAACGAGCAACGATATAAAGCTAGACTGGTTGCAAAAGGGTACTCCCAGAAGTGGGGGGAAGATTACTTTGAAACTTTTGCACCGGTGGTTAAGCTGTCGTCAATACGGTTACTGCTCGCCTTATCGGCGGAAACCGGGATGGTAATACATCACATTGACGTTACCACAGCATTCCTTAATGGTGACTTGAATGAAGACCTCTACATGGAACAGCCAGAGGCCTTCATCACGAAGGGGAATGAAGGAAAGGTGTGCAAGCTTAAGAAGGCTATATATGGTCTAAAACAAGCAGCACGGTGCTGGAACGTGAAAGTCCACGCACATATAATTAAAATAGGATTCACGAGGTCTAACTTCGATCCATGTGTTTATGTAAAGAGGATGAGTAGTAATAAGTTTATTGTAATCGCGTTATACGTAGATGATTTCTACATTTTTGGACACGCAGCTCCAATCTGTCTTTTTACTTTATTTATAATAAAGTAAAAAGACAGATTGGAGCTGCATTTAAAATCAAGGATCTGGGTATTGCGAGAGAGTGCCTAGGCATGGAGCTGACTCAGTCGAAAGGAGAAGTGCATCTGAGCCAGACGAACTTTGTAAAGAAAAGCCTACGAAAGTACGGGATGGAAGACTGCAAAGGCGTTATGACCCCAACAGAAACCAACCTGAGGCTGGAGAAAGGCGAAACGACTGGCGACATGAGTTATCAAGAGATTGTCGGTTCACTCATGTACCTGTCCTGTGGTACTCGCCCGGATATCACCTTCATTGTGAGCTATATGAGTCAATTCAATTCTTGTTGGAATTCAACTCACATGGCCGCATTAAAGAGGGTATTAAGGTACTTAAAAGGTACAATAGATCATAAACTGATCTACAGAAGTACTGGTGAATATTTGGCTGCGTATGCGGATGCAGACAGGGGTGCTAACGCTGACGGCCATTCATTTACAGGCTACATGCTGCTGCTTGGTGGAGCTGTAGTTTCCTGGCAGACCCGCAAGCAACGTTGTGTTGCGCTAACCAGAATACGTTGCAATCAGTGAAGCTGCTAAAGAGGTGGTTTCTGTCAAAGGCCTCTACGAAGAGCTGACTGGTCACAATCATCAGATTAACTTATATAGTGATAGTCAGAGTGCCATCAAATTAGTGTAGGGTACAGTGTGCAACAATGGAACACCATAAATTCTTAGTCTCATATTTTTCTCAATTTTGGCGATACGGATTCCGATTTTTACAGGAACGGAGGCTTTTTAATTATGTTTAATATGTAATTTATAGTTTCATTAATAATTACATACCTAACCAATAAGGAGATTTTAAAAAAATGGGTTTTGTTTCACTGTGTCCACCTAGGTGGACACAGTGAAACAACATGTGTCCAACAATAAAACACTTATAATACTGGTATTAATATTGACTTTCGTTTTATATAAGTGTGGTTATTGAAGCAAGTAAATGATAAAAACTGTTTAATTGCAATCAATAAATGTTTATTTCAAGTATTACACGTTTGGTTTGCTTTAGGTACAATTATTTAGGTAATTCTAAATTAATCTCAGTCTCAATTTAATAAATTCACAGTTAGATACCTATAGCTACCTATATAATTAAAGACTTACAATCAATAGTTAAATCAACAGTTACATTATAGGTAATTAAGGCTTAATGAGTCTTAAAATCAAAAAGACCTATTAGGTAATAGTTAAACTATTATAATTTTTTAATATAGTTACTAATCGAATTATTTTAAATATTTTATTTAAAATAATTCGATTAGGTTAAAATCACAATTATTAGGAATGAAAACTTAACGCAACTTTATATTTGGAGACACACGAACTGGGAAATAATAAAAAGAATTTCGGCTTTTCGTTTTATTTATTTCCGGTGAAGGAAGTATCATTTTTATCTCTTTTAGGTGAATTTCAGATACATCGGGTTCTAATGGCATGTAAAATTTCATCATGTCTTTTACTTTTAATCTCATAAACGAAACCTCGTATCTATTAGCACTTACTACATCAACTATTTTTGCGACATAATATACCTTTAGTTTCTTACTGTCCAATAAAACGAGAACGTAATCGTCATATTTGGGTTTACGTTCAAGTTTTTTAAAATTTTCCGTAATCAGAGGCAGCCTATTCTCGTCAAATTCTTCTTCGTCGTCTAACTCACTCAAATCAGTTTCACTAAGGCACACTTCTTCATCAGTAGTTGTTGAAAAAACTGGTCGCTTCATTACTTTTGCGGCTGATTTTCTTACTTAAAATTTTTTCTTCTCTTCAGCTATCTGGTCCTTCTCTGGTGTGTCCGTGGCGACCATGCTTTTACCAAGCCTTCTTGCTTTACGCTTTCCAGTCCGCGGACCAGCTTTCAAGGAAGGCATAAATTCTTTAGGAGTTTTGAATTTTGCTCTGGAACTGACAGGAACTCTTACTAAAGGCGGTGTCATCTCTCTGGTCAGTCTGCTAGGGCCTGGTTCTTGAGCCCCACTCATGGGAATTTCCTTGACAGGCGGTGTCATTTCTATGGTTGTGAAACTAGGATCCGGAGTATCACATGCGGATTCAGTGTCTTGAGCAAGAACCTCTTCAATCATAGACATATCTATATCTTCCAATACAGATGGACTATCAGCACGTGTCACATCTGATGAGGGACCAGTTTCTTCATTAGATATGGATGGCCTTAATGGTTGATCTCGGTCAGTAACTGATGATGGCATGAAGTCAATTTCGGTAAAAATGTCTGAATCATAGGGGAAAATCCCGCATTTTTTGAAGGCAGACGCTATATTAATTGGCGTCATTGTTTTGTTTTCGTATATGCCTGACCCACGCACTCAGAGACATTATATATAGTTATTGGTTTTCCAGGGTTCTTCATCAACCATGAATCCACAGCGCTATTATAATAAACTTTGAAGGGGCCATTTAAGCCCACATCAAGTGGCTGCATTTTTGAAGTTGTATGAGGGTGCAACTTTAAAACTGTCACCCCAGATTCTTTGGCTAAATCTAAAGCTTCAATACTGAGGTGAGATTCATGGTTGTCAAATATTAGAAGCGCAGGGTTTTCACGGCTTGCAGAGGTGTGTTTGATAAAATGTCGCATGACGTGAACAAACAGCTCCGCATTCATCCATCCAGTTGGAGTCGCAAGTCCAAGGGATCCTGGAGGAGCACCATGCAACATTATATCTTTGTAATTTTTCCTCGGGAAAACGAGAACCGGAGGTAATGCTTGTCCTGCCGCACATACAATGGCACATGTAGTCACCAAAGTACCCCTTTCCCCACTAGTTACTTTGCCAATATTCTGTTTTCCTTTTGGTGCCAAGACTTTCTGGGTCTTTTGAACGGTTGTTGTGGCAGTTTTGTCAAGGTTGTACACTCTCGTACCATCGCCAAATGAAGGATGACGTTCCATAACATTTTTCAGCTTATCAAAGAAATTTTTGACCGTTTCTTTATTAAAAGCAGTAGCACGAGCCAAACTACAGGCCTCAGGCTTCTTCATTGATAAATCTGAATGTCTTGACTTAAAAGATCGAAGCCACTCTTTTCCTGCCATTTCTTCCTTCTTCCATGTATCAGGACATTTGATATCATTGATTATTACCATTTGAAAAGCGACGCGGCGAACATCTTTACTGGATAATCCATAAAATTTCAAGGCGCAGTCTTTTATATATGATTTTAGAGCTGCTTCTTGATCGTTTGTAAACGTTTTGTTAACGTCGTAGTTAGGCGTTAATTTCTGACCGGCCAATGAGGCATCACTAACGTTTTTATGTTTTTTGATGTACCGAAACAGGGTAGGATAGCATACATTGCATTGTTTTGCGGCTTTTCGTAAACTGATACCTTTTCTGTGAAGCCTAATAGCTTTTAGCATATTTTCAGCAGAATGGTTACCCTTCTTTCTAAGTGCAGTTTTCGTACGCGCCATCTTAAAAAAAAGAAGTAAGTAATTAAATAAACACATTGCCCTTCTTTGCTTTGCGCAGTCGGGTAAAAAATGAAAATTCAACCTAATAAATAAACTTCATTGTATCTAATATGACATGGTATACAACGAAACAAAGTAGTACACAATGAAACACTGTTTTCAAGGGTGGACACAATGAAACACAGTTTCATTGTGTCCAGCCTTGAACTGTGTCATTGTTGGACACCTAGGGTATTTTACAATAACCTCGAAAAATTACTTGCTAAAATCAAACTATTTATTAGGTTATCTAGTCTACGTAAATCTATGATACATGTACAAAGCGACGTAATACTGAAAAAAACGACATTCACTATAGTATTAAATTGAGAAATCAAATAAAATTGGAAAAAATACTTACTTTTTGTCGAAAAAATCCAAAATAGCTCTACAGACACGTCATTTCCTAAGCGGCGCGCACGCTAACTAGGGACGAACGGGGGGTGTTTGACACCTTCTCGAAGAACCATACTGCACTATCTGGCAACGTCGCGTTTCAAAAATATAGCCATGTTTCATTGTGTACGACTGTTTCAACGTTGAACACTCGACCCTACGTACCAACAGTTGGTAAGAGATCAAAACACATCAACATTAGGTATCACTTTGTAAGACAACTTGCAGAGGAACAGGAGATTTCTCTTAAATATTGCGAGACTAGTAAAATGCCAGCCGACATTCTTACGAAGGGTCTACCTAGGATTAAGCTAGATATTTGTAAGAAGTGTATGGGACTCAAGTGGGGGTGTTGAAGAGGTTTCATACATACACTTAATACTGTGTTGTTTACTGTAATATATCTATGGTATGATACGTCGCTAGGAGATAATGTTTTATTATTCGTGTTATGTCAACTGTACTAAAATATTTCTTTGAAACTAAATACATATACATTTTATCCAATCCGTTTCCTTTAGTATTTTGAATCTATTTTCAACAGAAAAATCTTTATTACCTTATATCTTTGTTGTTTTTATAGTTATTCGAAAACCGTTTTTTTTCTTTCTGTTTATTATATGAATGAGCTTCTATTAAAGCAAAAATATTTTTTTAAGTCATCTAGACAATTATTAAAATAGTAATTATTGCAATCAATCAAAGAACGTAATTTTATATACGTAGTAAAGAACAAGAAATTTCGAAATTATAAAACAAGTCAAGAACATAACGAACGCGAACGTACAAGCCACAGCGCGTGAGTAGTCAATTGACGTATGTTAACGATGATGATGATTATTATTATTATTATTATTAAAATCAACACAATTCTATTCAATCGAGTAAAGGTAACAATAACCATTCGTATATTTTACTTCACTTGGTTTTGTTTCTGAAAGTACTTTTAAATATTTTTGATTTGACCGTCGAATACATTGTTATGAGTGTTATAAAATATGCATATAATTATGACGTAAATCAAATCTTTGTTGGTCATGGGGCGATTTTCGACATTGTCCTTTTGGCAATTTAATAAGATTTTCTCATTTCTAAACCACACTTGAATGACCGACTTAATAAGTTTCTGTTTTGCTGACCGGAAATGTGTATAATAGGATTGCCACTTATCGCTTTAGAACACTGATATTTCGTACAGATGATCAAGTACTTCGATTTGGCTTTGTTAAGGATGAAACCGTTTCGTGTAGACCACGAAGCAACACGATCGAGATCGGCGTTAAATTTAGCAGGAGTTGATTAAGATTCTTTCGGTAAAGAGAATAAATTCATTTGAATGTCATCCGCGTATAAATGGTAGGTATCTGGCGTGTTTGATGGCATTGACAATATCCGCCCTGAAAACTACAAACAACAGAGGCGCGAGTCGAGCGAGCGAGGCCAAAAGCTTAGATAAGTATGGTAATATTTCCGTCATGTTGACCGTATATTTTTGGCTGTGTATTTTTTCTTTATAACATGTTATAAAGAAAAAAAATATTTTACAAAAAATAAAAACCTACTTCAAAAACACTGAAAAGTTAAAAATAATATAACAATAGGTACAGACAACATCACACTTCTATATTGAAGTCGGTGCCAAAAGATGATCTTCTAGACAGTCTTAAAATTTGGCACCAACTTCAATATAGAAGTGTGATGTTGTCTGTTCCTATTCTATATTATTTTTAACTTTTCAGTGTTTTTGAAGTCGGTTCTTATTTTTTGTAAAATATTTTTTATTTTTTACTTTTTAGTGAATGCAATCTTTTTAGTGAATGAAACCCTAATTTAATACCAGCTCACCTTCGGTGAGCTCGATTTTCATGGGATCCCGTAATCAGATCCTGACTTTGACCTTGAGACAGGAGTCCACCCCAGGAGTATAATCTATCGAATACAAAAAGAATTTTGAAAATCGGTCCACAATTGGCGAAGTAATCGCGTAACAAACATACAAAACACGTTGGACACACCTTAAAATTTAAGGGTTTTCCTCGATTTTCATGGGATCCCATAATCAGATCCTGACTTTGGTGACCATGGGACCACCCTTGGAGTTTACTCTATCGAATACAAAAAAAAATTGAAAATCGGTCTACAATAATTGGCGGCGTAATCGCGTAACATACACGAAAAAAAACACGCATCGAATTGAGAACCTCCTCCTTTTTTGAAGTCGGTTAAAAATAGTAAAAATTACCTACCTGACCCGTATTACTTCACTTTAAATTATATATATCAAAGACCGCTCATAATCCTCTTAACTAACATAGCCTATTACAAGTTTAGCTGACTAAATTTCCGTACTGATAACATAAGTCACTTCTTGTAATGAACTTCATAAGTCTAGTATCGGAAACTTAATATCTTGCGGCTACAGATCGCTCCAATATACTTGCGGTGTGCATCAATGAATAAATTAACATGTTCTAGGAACTGGATCACAAGGCGACGACATAAGCAATTAATCAAGTTGAATTTGCTTCTTCAAGAGTAGTTCAAATATCGTACGTGGAAAGGGAGTAATCTATCTCAGATAGGTATCGTTCCAACTTCCGCTGAGTAGGTGGCATATTGTCGTCTTAGTATTACTACCTGTCTTCTGTATTGTTGAAAACTATCTGATTAATATGACGAAATTCGAGGTTGGTTTACTAAAAGGCGCAGTAATTTTGGTGATTGCTCAGTTGTTTACAGGTCTGTTTGAACTTCTAAGTACGTTGGGCTAGCTCCCGTCATTTAACATCATACCCAAATATTTCGCTATAGCAACAGTGACGACAGTATTTTTTATTTCGACAGTCCAGTGTTAGACAATAGAGGTATCGAATATACAGAAAACCGATACCAGAAACGCAACGCAACTCCTTTCACAAAGTGGACCATGATCTGGGTGAAAATCGCGGGAAGTAACTGGATGTGAAGAGGCAGGCAGGCATTGATCTATAGTGGGCATCACTTGACTAAAATGATGATTAACTATACCGATGAAAGTTCATATTTGAATCAGGCAGCTGAACCAGTGAACAAAAGTGGGTGACAAATATGTAGTTAAGTCGCTTCCTACGATAAAGTTAGAGATTCTTAACTATGCAAACCTATGTTTACCTCAATAGATCTACGAGAAAGAAGGTCAACGTTTGAGCGTAATATATTTATAGGTGTTCACAAGAAGCCTGATAGACTTCAATTTGAAACTTTGTAATACCTGTTATTAAATTTAGTGGTAATATTCACTCATGTATGCAGTGTACGCGACAATCTACAAGATAGTTTACAATTAAAGTTTTAATTAAGGTGCCGTTTAAATCGCTCCGACTAACACCTCGTGAAGATTTGTATACGTACGGGGGTATTATACAACTTCAACATTTTCTACGTAACTTTGCCAACTTAAATCGCTCGCGAACTTGCTGCGAACGGTGAAATCGAGTCTTAATAAATAAGTTACATGAAGTAACGCTGGACTTATTTTTCGTTTTGTTCGTAAGTCATAGTGGTGGCGTAAAGTATGTTAATGTTGAGGAAAAGGGAAAATTATTAATTTAAGCATTAGAAATTAGGATAGAGAAAAATATTATCTGGTAAACCGATACGTACGATAAGTTGGTCAATAAGATTTTTAAAGCAACTTATGTTCAAATTTGTAATGTGGTCCGCTGCAGCACCAATGGTCTCCTGAATGCAATTGAAGAGTGCTGCGATGGTCACATGTCGAGACACCGGGTCAAGGACCACAGGACCCAAGGAGCCACATTTCAAATGCTTCCAGTCGATTCATTCTGTTAGTCTTAATTGTCCATGTTTCCACGCCGTACAATAATATGGACCACACATAGCACTTGACCATTCTCTGACGAAGCTTAACATTAAGGTGACTATTGCAGAACACTTGTATCATTTTATTAAAAGCTGCTCTTGCCATTTCTATGCGGCATTCAATTTCTTTTTCGGGGGTTATCTGTTATGTAACTCCCTAAGTATTTAAATGCACAAACTTGAGCTACTCGGTTTGTTGAAACTGTAAATAGACAAAACTGCATTATAGTTTACCCTGCAAATGATTCCATTTTTAACTGAAACACATAACTCTGCCGTGAAAGCAGTTAGTAGTTTCCTGGCAACATTATGATAACGACAATCTGCGCGCGGCAAGTTTAAATGGTTTTTTTATGGCAACAAAGTTCGGGGTCCAAAAGTAAATTTATCGCTTCGATGGGGCATGAGGCTAGATTGGGAAAATGTTAAATGGATACCATTTGCTTTTCAGCTTTTTGACAATATTAACATTAAATGTCGTTAAGTTTGAATACAGAAACATTTTTATAAAAATCTTTTTAGAGAAATATCAAAAATATGCTCGATTCTGAGTCGTCCGGCTTTGTTTTGGGTTCCGTAATATTATTATTATTGTAGAATATGTATGTAATAGTTTATGTAGGTAGATTAAGTAACATCAGAATAGTATTAAGATCCGGTGGTGGGTAGTTAGTTACGATTGAGATGGCAGTCGAATACATGAGCCCTAAGTAAATCGTGGTTTTATTTAATCAAAAACGTGCAAACATTACATTGGCGACGAGGAAAAAGAACGTGTGTGATCGTTTATTGTCAGTGTATATAAATTTAAATAATAAATAATGACCATAGGGAAAATTGGTGAATTCGATGTATGAACGGGTGCGTGGTCATTGTACGCGGAGCGGCTCGAAATGTATTTTAAAGTTAATAGCATTAAAGACGAATTACAACTAGCGACATTAATTTCGGTAATGGGAGATGAAGCCTACGAACTACTCGTTAATTTATCCAGTCCCACAAAACCGTCGGAGTTATCCTATAGTTCGGCGAGTGAGTTACTACGTCAGCACTTGCAGCCTAGCCCGTCCGTTTTAACAGAGAGGTTATAGATTTCGCCAAAGACGGCAGCAAACCAATGAAAGCATTGCAGATTACGTGGCGGAGTTAAAGAAATTAGCCCGTAATTGTAGATTTACTGATTTAGCGGAGAATATGAGGGATGAATTCGTCTGTGGTCTTAAAAGGGACGTAATACGACAGCGGCTGTTCGCCGAGGAAGATAGCCTAACGTTTCAGAGTGCCGTTAAAATTGCACAATCGCTGGAGTCAGCGCAACGGGATGCAGCGGAGGTCGAGGCACGGAGCGCGCCGGGGATGACGGAGGATGGCGGTGCTGCGGTGCACGCTTTGCAGGCGAGCCGCCAAGGCGCGCGCTCAGCTCAGGCGCGGCGCGGGGTTGATGGGTGGCCGGGGCAGCGCGGGCTGGCGAGCCCCGCCACCGCCGCCGCCGCGGAGTACGCTGGTGCAGTTACAAAATATTGCAAAGGCTGCGGAGCGACGGGTCACGACTACGGAAGGTGTAGATTCCGTGACTACGTCTGCAGCAAGTGCAGACACCCGGGACATTTACGTCGGGTGTGTCCGGGCGGACACGGTGGCCCGAGGATGCCGGCGACTCAGTCACAGCTGAGGTGAGGGCGGTAACTGCCCGGCGAGCAGCGGTGGTCGGCGGCGCAGTGACGGTCACGGGTTCCATCACGGCGTCACTGACACTCAGGAAAGTTACTTTGAAGATGTCGACAATATAGACCTTCACCAGTTGTGCATAAAGGACTATAAGGCGGTGAGTTTACCTTTATTAATTGACAGTATAGTTGTAAATATGGAAATTGATACTGGCACGCCAATTTCTTGCATTAGCAAAACGTTGTACGATAAGTATTTTAAGCATAAGAAAATATAGTCATATGAATTGTGTTTAAAGTTTATTGATGGTTCAAAAATCGACCTTTAGGTATTATTACGGTCCCAGTTTGTTATTGTGGTGTACAAAAAGATCTCGAACTATTTGTTATACAGGGAGGTACTACTTCCTTATTAGGCCGACAGTGGCTTACGGAACTAAAAATAACTATACCAAATTCTATTTCTTTCTCACTTATATTCTATCTTTGAAGAGTTCGAGTCGCATCGAAGAGTTTTCTTGAAAAATTTGGCATTGACCATGATGAAAGAACATCTTATATTCAGATCAAATGCCAAATATTTACCGCAAGACATAAGCGGTTTTCTCAAAGTGAATTACGGTCGGGAAGTTGAACCGATAACAGAAGAAGAAGCAATAAGCAGTCCTAAACGCGGTGTTTGTCGGTCATGTGCACTGGAGAAGAAAAGATCCTCGGCATCAATGAAGTGTTGCCGTTGCCAGTCCTTTACATGCAAAAAACATTCTGCAGTTGAGGTGGTTTGCAATTTTTGTAAGGATGACAATATTTATTCCAACTGAGATGATTAAATATTTTGTTTTTAAATATTAATATGTTTTAAATTACTTTTTCAAATCAAATCAAATCAAATCAAATAAATTTATTTAGTTTCACAAATAAACATTATGAAAAAGACAATACAGGTACTTAAATCAAATAAAGTGAAACTAAAAAGGCCACCACTCAGCACTATGTTGCAGAATGTATAACACCTGCAACGCTGGTATTCTGTGGAAGCCTATAAAAATGTATGTGTGCTGGCCAACAGACAATCATCTGTACAAAATTAATTGTAGGATAGGTAGATATTATAGTTTAAGCAATAGCATAACATATCAAAGTGTAAGTAATAGGAATAAATGATACACTGTGAAAAATGTTCTATTGTGAAAAAACCCCATGAAACCACTAAGTCTTTTGACAGTTACGAAGGACACAGTCATCAGCTATGATCTATTTGTTGTTCAAGCAAAAACACTTTGAGTTTACTCCTAAATGAATAAATAGAACGCGAAAGCTTAATTGGAGGTGGAATATTGTTCCAATATTTCGTGGCAGCATAACGAAAGCTACCACGAAAAGTAGACGAACAGTGCCTTGGACAGGTGAGTCTAGAGGTAAGTCTAACCTCACGTCGAGAGAATTCAAGCTTTTGGTAGAGATACCGTGGTCGATGGGATTGTATAATACCAAAAAGTAAAGTGGCAAAGTGTAGGGCACGACGAGCTTCCATTTTCATTAAATTTGCCTGGTTTAGGAATGGTGTAACATGCCCCCGACATGGAATTTTAAAACAATAGCGTGCACAAGCGTTTTGTACACGCTGAATAAGAGTTTTTGTCCTAGAAAGTAAGCAGCTACTAATTACCGCATCAACATAGTTCAACTTCGACAAAATCAATGAGTCACAGAGCCTGATTCTTATTTCTTTGCTAAGAAATTGACGAATTCTATACAACACCTTCAACCTATAAAAACAGTTTCTAACAGTTTCCTGCACATGTTCTTCAAATTTCAGTTTGCTGTCCATTAAAAGACCCAAGTTTCGCGCCACAGATACATTTTCCAAACAATCATTGGCCAACCTAATACTAGGCTTAGAGATTAAAATTCTGTCTACCTGAACCTTGGAACCAAGCACAAGAAACTTAGATTTAAGTGGATTAAGAACTAGACTGTTTTTTTCTGCCCATTCGGTCAGTCGTTTGAGATCTTGATTAATTAGGTTTACAGCAGTATCAGTATCATTAGGTTTAAAACTCAAATATAATTGTAAATCATCGGCGTACATATGAAAGCTACAATTTAAAAAACATTTAGCCATATCGGCAACGTACAATATGAACAAAATGGGGCCCAAAATAGAGCCTTGTGGTACACCACACCTTAAGGAAGATACCTCAGACGTAACTTTCATGCCCGTATCGTTACACAGCTCAACTCTCTGTGAACGCCCAAGAAGGTAACTTGCAAACCACTTTACAGCTTTACAGTCAAATCCATAATATGCAAGCTTCGACAGTAGAAGATTTATGTTAATTGAGTCGAAAGCACGAGAAAAGTCTAGTAAAACAAGAATAGTTCCGTCTCCTTTATCCTGAGCAGATAACATATCATCAATTACATCAAGTAAGGCTGTGGTGGTACTGTGAGATTTTCTGAATCCAGACTGTTTTAAAGGAAGTATATCACTAGTTTCCAAGTAATCGGTCACTTGTTTACAAACTATTCTTTCCAAAATTTTAGACATACAAGGTAATATACTAATCGGTCTAAGATCACTTAAGTCACATGGGTCCAGTTTTTTGGGAATGGGTTTAACAATAGCTGATTTCCAAGCATTAGGAAAAACACAAGTTTCAATTGATTTGTTAATAATAGCTGTGATAAGCGATAAAGTATGGGGCAGAGATAAAAAAAGCATATCTTTAGATATACCATCTACACCTAATGCGTTGGTCGAAATAGCCTTTATATTATTCAGTACTGTTACTTCACTTACAGGGGATAGAGAAAAGGAATTAGAGCCGTGACGATGAAATTCAAAAAAAGTTAAAGTTGATATATCTACATTATCTTTAGAAGCAATTTTTAAAAAATGGTCATTAATTTCATTAGGGTTTTTAAAATGGGAGGGCAATTCATTTCCTTTACTTTTAAAATCTACATTACGTTTTAAATTTTTCCATAAGTTACGCGGGTCGCTGATATTTTTATTGATATAAGTTTCAAAGTAAGCCGACTTTTCCCTGTATATAGCCGATGACACAATAGATTTTAATTCTTTATAATATTCCTTATGTTTATCCAATTTAGTTTTTTTACTTATAACATGTGCTTGATCCCGATTTTTGTCAAATATATATATTTTTAAAGTACATGCCATTTATCAAGCCATTTATCATTTTCCATAACCTTACAGCAATTCCCAAACATTTATATGAATAAAATACCATTTACGTGGAGAAAAATTGATGTCGTAAAATTTACGACACGCGGCCGCTCAAGTGAAATTACACTGCGCGCCCGCTGGAAGGTTAAGGCAGACCCTTTAAAAGTCGAAGCAGTTTCAAAAATGTCTAGACCACAAAATGTGTCGGAATTACGTTCTTTTCTGGGCTTGGTGACATTCTTTTCGAAATTTGTGAACAAATTTTCTTTAAAATTAGTCGCACTTTATAATTTGTTAAAAAAGATACACCATGGAATTGGACAAAAGAGTGTGAGTTAGCGTTTGAGGGAACCAAAAAGGAGCTAATTGATTCTCATATCTTGTGTCACTACAACCCAAACAAACAATTAATAGTGACGTGCGACGCCAGTGCTTTGGGCATCGGCGGGGTGCTGTCCCAGCAGTGCAGGCCCGGCGGCCTGGAGCGTCCCGTGGCATTTGCGTCGCGGACACTGACTAGCGCAGAAAAGAATTATTCACAAATTAACAGGGAAACTCTAGCAATTATTTTTTGTATGAAAAAATTTCATCAATATGTTTATGGGAGACGTTTTATATTGAGAACTGATCACAAGCCGCTAGTATCTATTTTCGGTGCCAATAAGGGTGTCCCGACAATGACAGCCAGCCACATGCAACGGTGGGCAATCATCTTATCTGCATACAACTATGACATTGAATATGTTAACACTAATAACAATAGTGCAGATAGTTTGCCTAGGTTACCGATTGCCAATAAAAATAGGAATTTCCGCGTCTTACCGGAGCAAGGGCACATGCACCATACGCAAGAAGCATTAATGTTAGATTACAATGAAGTAAAAAGGTATACGTCTAGAGATCCATACTTAAGTCGAGTTTTAGGTTATATTCGAGAAGGATGACCAGAGCAATGTGATATTTCAGGTACGCGACCCTATTTCAATAGAAAAGATGAGTTGTATGAAGAGTTAAGATGTGTAATGTGGGGACATCGAATTGTAATTCCAGAAAAATGTAAGGACAAGGTTTTAAAAATTATACATGAACCAAATATGGGCATAGTTAAATCCAAAGCTCTAGCAAGAAGTTATGTGTGGTGGTGTGGTATTGATGAGGCGGTGGAAGCTATGTGCCGCTCGTGCAAGGCGTGCGCCGCTCAGCCAGTAGCCGCAGCCCTGGCCCTGGCCACACCGGCCTTGGTCGCGTTTACACCTTGACTTTCTCGGACTTATATTTGGGAAAACTTACCTGGTGGTGGTAGACGCAATGTCTAAATGGATAGAGGTGTTTTGTGTACCGAGTACTGCCGCCAGCAGTACGATTGATGCGCTTTCTTCTTTATGCAGTAGATGGGGTATACCGAAACGAATCGTGACGGACAATGGCCCACCATTTACTAGTAGTGAATTTGATTTTTTTAAAGCGTAATGGTTGTGATCATATCTTCTCAGCACCTTATCATCCTGCTTCTAATGGGGCAGCGGAAAATGCAGACGATGCAGATTTGACGTTCAAAATTCTTAAGAGGGTTTTTAAAAAGCAAAACTTAATAATGAAAATGTTCTTAGAAGTCTGTATACATTTTTGTAATATTACAGAAACACAGATTACTCTTCAACTGGTCAAAGCCCTGCTATGTTGCTAATGGGCAGGCGTTTGCGCACTCGCCTAGACGCTTTGAAACCCGACTTACCATCTCGTGTGAGTCAGGCTCAATGCCGTCAAGTAGACAATGCGGGGGGGACGCATCGTTCTATAGGTAAGGGAGAAGATGTATGGTATCGTCAATATCTAAAAGGGGAAAAATGTTTACCCGGTAAAATTGAAAGTATAAGAGGTTCCACTGATTATAGGATTGTGAACGAAGACGGTGCTCAGATACACCGCCATATTTATCAGATAAAGCGGAGGTCTAGAAGTTCCTAGGTCTGCCCACTCCCGGAGTGCATTGCAGAAATACCAATTGGTATAGAGGCAAAAGAGGCACCAGTCAATATTGAACTATCTCCTACCAAATCACAGCCATTACTTGAACAACCGCTGTCGGTACCATCGACAGACGTACCGGCTGATCCAATGATGGCGCCTGCACTCCCTGAACCTTCCGCAGACCCACCAATAAACAGAGCAACGAGACCTGTTCGTCAATGTAGAATTATTAAAAATATTAGCTATAAGCAATAATTGTGCATTTTATTGTATTAAATGTTAGCTTACGTATTTGTGATGTGTTTTGTGTCAAGTTAGGATTCAAGGAAAATTTGTGAACCTATATACTAGATATACATAGCAATAGAATAAAAACAATAGTTAGAATAGTATTATTAATTATGAATGTTACTTACATATATAAGATTATCGTAGTTTTTAGAAATTTAGTGAGGAGGGATGTAGTGTATGTATGTAATAGTTTATGTAGGTAGAATAAGTAACATCAGAATAGTATTAAGATCCGGTGGTGGGTAGTTAGTTACGATTGAGATGGCAAATGCACATCCAGTCTATCAGAGAACTAGCCACACTCTGTCAGCATAATGAGGACCGCCATCAATCCCTGCTTGATAAACAGTAAACAATCGAGTGGGATTAACTCAATAGAAAAATGCAGTGTCACAAACAGTAACAATGTACCCAATCATACATCCTCTGCCCCTATTATGAACAATGTGTGTCAACCACCTGTCAATGTCCAATCTAGTTTTTACTGTTCAGAGAGATCACAGTCGAAGCCAAAATGTATTATGTTTTGTGATGACATTGGAAAAGGTATGGGCCAGTTATTGTCAAATGACTAATTCATTTGACAATAAGTTCATTTGGTTAAGTGTCATTAATCATTGTATGCCTGGCTCGAATTTCAAAGATATTGCAAGTAGAATTTATAGTTATAAGTTTGATATCAATGGCAAACTGATAATTATCTTGGGAAATAGGGGTAATTTAAACAAAATGGCACTGAAATCATTTTATTCTAATTTAAATAATTTGGATGTAAGTCAGATTATAATGTTTAACCTTCCTTACCATAATGATTTGTCACAAAATGAAAATAATATATATTAGGTATAAACTTAATTTGACTTTAGATTTAATGACTAATTATTCTGATAAATTCCATGTCATTGATTTTAATAAACTGACATGTGTCACACACAGAGCTTTTTTGACAAAAGATAGATTATGTCTATCAATGTTCTTCAAAAACAATTAGCTATTATGCTAAGATCTTGTTTATTAACTTTAGCCAAAAAAATGGCTATAAATTCTTGTTTAGCCAAGAACTTGGCTATTAATTCTCATGTTGACAATGCTTTTATTGAGCAACATGATGTTTTGGAACAAGTTCCAAGTAATTTAAATTAGATAATCTGACAATAGAGGTAGCCTCTGGCCAGGTATTGACCAAAGATAAGCCTCGATATTTACGGCTTGTCCATCAAAATATTCAAGGCTTTTCTGGTGAAGACTTAGAAATAAATTTATTTTTAGATTTTGAAAACATAGATGTACTCTGTATCACAGAGCATTGGCTAAAAATCATGAATTGTTAATAAGTTTAGATAATTACAAGATTGTAAGTTCGACTTAGTTAATTATGTAGGGTCTAAACGCGTACAATATTAGCATAGTAACTCTCGAAATACTATGTACCTTTACTCGACGTTTCGGTCGCCTTGTTGCGGCCGTGGTCACGAGCGAACTGGTGCCCCGTGCCGTCTCCTGCCAGAAGAGCCGGTGTGATTCTCTTCTACCCTCGCACTTTGGTTGTTATTCTCAGTTCTACCGTCGTCGCTTCGACACACAACACTGACACAATCGAGCTTATTCCTAGACGTATGAAATCGCGGTTTGCATTTGGCTATCACAGGATTCCATGATGGTGACAATTTAAAGCCACCCTCCCGGTTGAAATTTTTATACTTCTTAATTTCAACCGCTTCACGAACAATTCTTTTATTGTAATGTCGATCTGTGGAGAGGACTTTGGGATCATGTAGCTCCATCCAATGATTGACCCCCGAGTCTATAAGATGCTCTGCTACCGCTGATTTCTGCGTCTGTCGGTTTTTAACAGCTGCGATATGTTCTTTAACTCGTTCAGCGATTGAACGCTTTGTTTGTCCGATGTAAGAACTACCGCAACTGCAATCGATTTTGTATACGCCCGATGTTTGAAAAGGTATTCGATCTTTAGGAGAGCGCAACTGGTTAGCTGCTTTACATAACGGAGTATATACAGTCTTTATGGAGTATTTACTTAGTACTGATCCAATTTTGTCCGTTATGCCCTTTACATAAGGCAGAAATGCCGTTCGCCGGAGGCCGTTCTGGCAGGAGACGGCACGGGGCACCAGTTCGCTCGTGACCACGGCCGCAACAAGGCGACCGAAACGTCGAGTAAAGGTACATAGTATTTCGAGAGTTACTATGCTAATATTGTGCGCGTTTAGACCCTACATAATTAACTAAGTCAATAATGCAACGCGAAAGTTTAAAATGTTATTGTAAGTTCGTTCGTTCGTTCACTAGAAAATCTGCAATCAGAGGTGGATCCTTAATAATTTTGCATAATGACATCCAATTTAAGGAAAGACAGTACATAGTTTCACTCTCTGTTGAACGAACCATTGAGTTGTCTTGTGTGGAACTTGACTATTTCATTATAATTTATGTATACAGACCCCCCTCTGGAAATTTTTCAGAATTCGACTTCTTCTGCTATGGAAGATGCCTTAAAAATAGTATGCAGAAAAAGTAAAAAAAATGTTGTCTGTAGGGATTTTAATGTAAATATTTTAGAACAATCCCAAGTATCTAGTAGATTTATTAACTTATTCAAATCATGTAACATGAATAATGTATTTAAAGAACCAACCCGAATAACAGCAACATCTGCTACTTGTATAGATAACATCTTCTGTAATTGTAATGTACAAGATAAGTTGATTATAAATTGTATTAACTCTGACCATAGCGGACAATTAGCCTCGTTTGAGCACCATCATGTTTGTCCTATACGTGAGACTACTTGTAGACCTATAACAAAACGTGGTCTAGAGAAATTTACAAGAAATGTTAGTAGTCAAACTGCAAATTTACCGATCGAGGGGACTAACGCCAGTAATTTGTATAATAACTTATTTCATGTAGTTAAAAATGAATGCAATGATATATTCAAAGAAAAAGTAATTAAAATCAAAAATGGGAGAAAGAAATTTAGTGATTGGGCTACGCCTGGTATATATAAAAGTCGCAGAAATGTAACTATATGAACTATATGCTTTAAAAGGAACATCCAATGACCCCGCTTTCATAAATTATGTCAGAAATTATCTAAAACATTCAAGAAAGTGTGCATATTTTGTGACCTATCAAAAGCTTTTGATTGCGTTGGTCACCAAACTCTTTTAAATAAACTCAAACATTATGGTGTCTCTGAAGAAGCAATGAGACTTATTGAGTCTTATTTATCCAATAGGGTTCAGAAAGTTGTTATTAACAAAACTGAGTCTGTTGGTGCACCTATAGTTATGGGCGTGCCACAAGGATCGATATTGGGACCCTTGCTTTTCTTAATTTATATTAATGACCTCCCACACTTCACTAAGAATCTGTACGATACAGTACTATTTGCAGATGATACTTCTTTAATATTTAAGGTTGACAGAGGAAATGGAAATACTGACGTTGTAAATAGTACTCTCTCTAAAGTATTGTATTGGTTCACTATAAATAATTTATCTTTAAATTCACGTAAAACTAAATGTATTAAATTCTCATTGCCAAATGTAAGAAAAGTGGATACCATAGTGGAAATGAATAATGAAATTGTTGAATTCATCGACTTAACTAAATTTTTGGGTATAACACTAGATTCTAGATTGCAGTGGGATCCACATATTGAGTCCTTGGCTAACAGACTTAGTTTTGCAGCATATGCAGTTAAAAAAATAAGACAACTTACTGATGTTGAAACGGCAAGATTGATTTACTTTAGTTATTTTCATAGTGTCATGTCATATGGAATACTACTATAGGGATCGGCTGCTAGTATTGAAAGTATTTTTGTACTTCAAAAAAGAGCGGTTCGCGCTATTTATAATTTACGAGCAAGAGATTCTTTAAGGGACTTATTTAGAGAAATTGACTTGAGAAGATATTGACTTTAGCAGGACAGTACATTTATGAAAACTTTGATTTATGTCTATAAAAATTATAATACATTTGAAACCAAATTCCAAATTCACCATCTAAACACAAGATACAAAAATAAACTTGCCGTTCCAACACTCAGGCTTCAAAAAACTACAGGCTCGTTTATGGGGAAATGTATAACCTTTTTATAATAAGCTTCCACAAAGTGTTAACGACTTGCCTTTTCATAAGTTTAAAGCGCATGTAAAAAGACTCTTATGAGTAAAGGATATTATAAAGTCAACGATTATTTGAATGATGCCAATGCCTGGTGTTAATTTTTCAGATAATGAATCGTGTTGTTATGTATAACCATTTGTTTAAACAAATATTATTTTTGGTAATAAGTAGTAAGAAGAGAACTGACACATCTAATCTTGTAATGGAAGTTGAGCTCAAACTTCTGCTGTGAGGTCAGCTTCCAATTGACGACTCTGTAACAATACAGGAAGAAAAAAATAGCCCTTGCTGGTTTTCTTGCTGATTCTTTCCAGTACAAGGTCTCCCGCCGTAGACTTGTGAACCA
This sequence comes from Schoenobius gigantellus, assembly GCA_963935595.1. Lineage (NCBI taxonomy): Eukaryota > Metazoa > Arthropoda > Insecta > Lepidoptera > Crambidae > Schoenobius > Schoenobius gigantellus. The sequence continues at coordinate 29,801,354 of OZ012554.1, forward strand.
ATGGCGTAGCTGCTTTGACGTTCAAAAGAGATTGCAACAAACCAATTTGAATAAAAGACATTGAATTTGAATTTGAGTCGAATACATGAGCCCTAAGTAAATCGTGTTTTTTTTTATGTATGACCCGGCAAATGACCTCCTCCCGCCTGATGTTAAGCGGTGAAAGAGGCCCAAATAAGTTGACAGGTAGGGACGACATCCACTATCCTACCTGCCCGCGCCCCTTGCCGCCCCAAAAGATGCTTTTTCACGCCTCTTTTGAAGGAACCCATGTTGTAGGATGGAGGAAACACGTGCGCAGGTAGAGAATTCCAAGTGTGGGATGAACGACAGAAGAAGGAATCTTGGAATTTCTTGGTACGGTGTGAAAAGGAGGACACAATGTACGGATGACTCCGAAGGCCCTTACGCGTGTTTCTGTTAAGGAATGGAGAGGGAGGGATAAGGTTAAAGAGCTCCTCAGAGCATTCCCCATGGAACATTCGGTAAAAGGCGCTAAGAGAGGCGATGTCACGACGAAGTTGTAGAGGCTCGAGGGTGTTAGTTACCTCTACATCGCCAATAATGCGAATAGCGCGACGCTGCAATCTGTCCAGAGCATCGAGCAGGTACTGAGCGGAGCCGTCCCAAAGGTGCGAGCAATATTCCACGCAAGACCTAACCTGAGTTTTATATAACAAGCATAGTTGGTCCGGCGCAAAATACCTACGCACCTTGTTCAGGACACCGAGTTTCCGTGAGGCAGTAGTTATGACGGATTCGATGTAGTCTCTGGGGTTCAGATCGCAGCGAATGTTCATTCCGAGCAAGGTGATGTTGCTCTGTGTGTTGTGCCCTGAAGAGAAGGAAGGGGGAGGAAAGGTGACCTTTTCGCCGAAAACGCGCATACCTGTGTTTTCTTAGCATTGAACTCAACAAGATTGTTGGAGCCCCATTCAGAGACGAGGTCCAGCGTCCTGTTGAGCTCCATGATAAGATTCTGCCTCTTCCTACCAATATCACCACAAGCAGCCCCTGAGCTTCCGTGATATCCCCCATGCACTGTACTGTCGTCTGCATAGCAATGTATAGCTCCCAAGGAAAGCATGTCATTGATGTGCAGAAGAAACAATGTTGGGGATAGAACGGAGCCTTGCGGAACTCCAGCGTTCACTGCCACGAACCGCGAAGCGCAGCCGTCAACGACAACGCGAATTCTATGCTCGTGGAGGAAGCTGGCAATCCACGTACAGAACTGCGCGGGTAATCCGTATGCCGGAAGCTTGGAAAGAAGAGCCTTATGCCAGACTCTATCAAAAGCTTTGGCGATGTCGAGACTAATAGCCACCGATTCGCCGCGCTTATCGATAGATTCACCCCATTTGTGCAAAAGAAACGCTAGAAGGTCACCTGTTGACCGTTTAGGACGAAATCCATACTGTCGGTCATTAAGTAACGAGTGACCTTCCAGGTAACGGATCACCTGGGTATTTAGGATCCTCTCCATGATTTTGCACAAAATGGAAGTGACAGCTATAGGACGATAGTTAGCCGGATCAGAATGATCTCCCTTTTTGGGAACCGGCTGGACATTGGCCTCTTTCCAAGATTTCGGCACACAACCAGCAGAGAATGACAGACGGTATAGACGCGTCAGGACCGGAGTCAACTCCGCTGCACACTTCTTAAGAACAATCGCAGGAATGCCGTCTGGTCCACTTGCTTTTCGAGTATCGATCGACTGGAGCTCCGCCCGCACACCACGCTGTCTGAAACGGATATCGGGTATGGTGCTGCCACAATGGGACAGTTTCGGAGATTGTGCACCACAGTCATCGACACGGAAATGAGCCGCGAAGAGTTTTGCTAGGAGGTTGGCTTTCTCCTGCGGCTGATGAGCAAGTGAGCCATCGGCATGTCTCAGCGGTGGCAGCGAGGGTTGGCAGAAGTTTGATTGCACGGCTTTGGCCAGGCGCCAGAAAGAACGGCTACCCGTTGGGTGCGCAATCAGTTCCTGGCCCACTTGTGCAATAAGCTGAGCATCCGCTCTAATGTAAGCCCTCTAACACAACTTGGTAGCATTATTGTAGGCTGTTTTCAGTAGGCTTGTATTGGGATCCTTAGATGCTCGGCCTCTGATCCAAGCGCGGTAAGCCAGCTGTTTGTTTTCAACAGCAGAGGCGCACTCGCGATTGAACCAGAGGTTACGTCTACCTCTACTGACGAGATTGGAATGCGGAATATAATATTCCATTCCTAGTATGATCTCGTCAGCAACAGAGGTAGCGCAGGAGTCCGGATCCATCCTATTGAAACAGCGCTGCCACCAAGGAACAGATGTGTAATAATCCCGCATACCGTCCCAATCTGCTGACGCATAGTGCCACAGACGGCGTGCTGCAACCACAGGCGACGGTCGCGATACCTGAGGCACTGAGACGGATACCAGGCAGTGATCCGAAGATCCTAGTGGAGCTCGAACCACCACCTGATATCCGTCTGGGCGATTAATCAACAGAAGGTCCAATAAAGAGGGCGCTTGACCGATAATATCTGGTATCCTGGTGTGCTGGGTAACCAATTGTGTCAGGTCGTGCGTGAGAGCGAATGCGTGGGCAGTCCTACCCGCATGGTCAGTTTTAGAGGAACTTAACCACAACTCGTGGTGAGCATTGAAGTCCCCTAAAAACACCAGCTCGGCGGAAGGAAATCGCTCCTGCGCGTCATCTGCCACCCGACTTAGATGTTCAAAAAGTCGAGTTGTCTCCAAGTCACCACGATGGGAACGGTAGACGCAGACGTAGACACGGCAATGAGTGCCAAAATCGACGTGTACCGCAAGGATGGAAAAGGAAGGTTCCTCCAAACAGCGCAGGCGACGACAGCAAACGTCCGCCCGGACGAACAAGCAAACACCAGCCTTCGCCTTGAAGGACTCCTCAAGAGCGTAGCCGGGGTAATTAAGGTAGCCTGTATCGGCCGGGCAGATAATTTGCGTCTCCGTCAAAAACAGCATTGCTGGACGGGCTGTCTCGAAATGGTGGTGGACAGCTAAGAGGTTAGAATGGAGCCTGCGGATGTTAGCGAGCCCCACCTCGAATAATGGTGTTTTGGTGGGATAATGCACCGCTGTACGACCAGTCTTAATATTTTGCGCTGCCATAATTATTGGAGTGAGAGGCGTGAAACTGAGGTGTCCTTGCCGCGTTTCGCATAGTTAATGTGTGTAGGCCTGTTTCGCCAGGGAACAGCCGACAGCTGATTTGCGCTGACCCTCCGCACGGAAGGGCCCCCGAACCCCCCCGGAAGTGGCCGCCGGAATCCACCGTCCGGTCACCAACCGGCACGACGGACCACCCCGAGATTATGCGTGGCATGGTGGGGCAGCCTCACGGACTGGTTAGGTCCGCTTGGGCCCCTGTACTATACCACGGGCGGCCAGCGGAACAGCCGTTTCTTCGGGTCTTCCTGGGCGGAGGGTCAACGCAGTCAACCTGGCACTGGGTCGACGGAAGCCCACACAAACCACACGAATCGCAGCAACGACCCCTCAAGCTCTGGCTGTGCGATGACTGATCCCGAAACGCGGACACGAAATGCCCACTTGACGGGTTTTACGTCATGCGCACGGTGGTCGCTAGCCAGTCGGGTTTTTCAAGCCCTACCACCAGAAGTTGGTCACTCGATTAGCACCACCCGGGGATCACGTGTAGGGTCTCGAGGGTAAAACCTACGAACGTGAGCGACTCCAATCCCCACTTTTATTTAATCAATAACGTGCAAACATTACAATTATTATTTTATTAACCTATATCATCACGCAATATTAATTTTCGGTGCAACCAATATTCACGGACATTGTGTGTATTTGTACTTTTTCAGTTTTATTTTCCACTTTGTTGGGGTGATTAAAATATACTCATGCCAAATTGCAGTTTTCTAATAAAGTAAGCGTCGCATCTATACGAAGTAAGCGCCGCAGCTATACGATCTTTGGACCACTCTTAGGTCCCTCGTAATAGTGGCGGTTTTCGTTGTGAAAATGTAAAGCTTGCTGTACTAAGAGTCACTGAGATAAGCCGCGAACAGACAGAGAGAGAGACAGACAGACGGGCATGGAGAAAATATAAGGGTTCCTTGTTGACCACATAACCCTAAAAAGAGATCAATACTGTTGAAGTTTCGTTCGGGTCAGATAATACTTCGATGGTCTAAACCAGAGATGGGAAACATTTTTCTTTCGCGTGCCAATATTTACTATCTAAATATATGGCGGGCCAAGATGTTGCATTTTTGACTAGATTATTTACTGAAATAAAAATATTGATATGTAATTTCTCAAAAACTAATTTATTGTGTAATTGTATATTCTTAATTCAATAGTTATTACAAAATAACTATTGAATTAAGAAATGGCAAATTGAAATTAAATTAAACTTTTAAGTTAGCTGCGAAGTAGAAGATTGAGGAGCGCTGATCTTTGTGAGGACCAAACGATGTTTCATTTTCGGTTCTCGCTTTTACGTATTATACGTGATTGTTTTATGCGAGTCGCGCACTGCTAATAAGAATGAAATTTCTAACAATACGACAACTTCACTTGATTTTTGTTTGATGGTCGCGGGCCAGATTTCAACTTCGCAGACCGGAAATGGCCAAGAGCTTCTATGTCGTAAGTAAAAAAAAAATGTCAGATCAATGTTAATCTTACACCCACACGACTGTAGCGTAAAGAAATTGAAACAACGCTATCTACTGGATGTCTACTCGACTTATATAACCAAGTGTTGTGCCGATGAATTAGCTTACATCGCCATCTATTACATAGAAAGGTATCGAACTTACAAACCACTGTCCCATTATAAACTTGCCAAGGAGGAGATGCGGAGTGTCAAACTCTGAGTCCATCCTGGCTGAATGGCAGAGGCGTTGAGACACATCTACTAAGGGGAGCTTTATGGGTTTTTTCCAGATGAGCTGGGCTCAAGTTTATTTGGGTCGTGCCGGACTATGAGACTTCACAGTTGCTTACAGGTCATGGCTGCTTTAAAGAGAGACTTCATCAGGTGAAACTCTCGAACACTTCGTCCTGTTACTGTGGTGAGACGGAGGTGGAGGATGTCCACCATACTCTGTAGGAGTGTGAACTCTACAGAGACGCGCGCAGGGACCTTTTAGATGATGTGAAGACGCTTGAGGTTGGTCCGGTTTATTACTGTGACCTCGTGGGATCGGAGGATAACTTCAGACTGCTACGCGACTTCGCGCGAAGATGGCACAGGATTCGTAGCGAGCTAGAAGGACAGAAGTGAAGAGCAGAAGAGGGTGTACTCGAAGACAATATAGAGGAAGCCAGTGGTACGACAACTATGGGCACGCAGTGATCTTGGCGGCATCGAAGGCGTATGTGTGTTATCCGCCCTAGAAGGGGGAGAGGCACCTAGGGACAAAGGAATGTGAATATTATTCGTAAATAACTGTAGCGAGTCAAGCATTGTGCGCGGCAGAGTGCGATTCGCAGGTTCCGAGCGCATCTCTCACGATTAGGCGCGTATAACCAGGATGGTAGGGCCATGGGCGGAGGTGAGTTTGTCCCATTACAAACATTTGATGAACATTTAATTCGCAATAATAAATATTGACATCAATAATAGAGATAGACCTATCCTGCTTTTTAATTTAGACTAAATTACATACTATAATTATTACACCATTAATAACCTCTAATATTTGTTTTTTTTTTGTTGACATGCAAATTCAAAGATTATGACATATTAAATTTTAACAATTAAAATACGTTGAATTGACATTGCAATAAAATCTTTAATATTTAATTTGTAGGCCTACAAGGCTGATCACAGTATGTACTATTTATATGTTAAGACCCCATTCTACCTGTGTATCACAAATAAATAATCGAATTGTAAGCGACAAACAGCGTGACGCAAGATTTTATAAAATTACTAGCTGTGCCCGCGAACTAAATACGTTCTGCCTGTTAAAAAATACTAATATTCTTTAAAAAAAATTACAAATATTAAAACCGACCTCAAAAACACCAAAAAGTCATAAATAATAAAAGAATACAAACAACATTTCAGTTTTATATTGCAGTTAGTGCCAAATTTTAACTTACATTAAATTGTTCTTATATTTTTTAAGACTTTCCAGGTCATCAGAACTTCCAGGGCATCTTATGGTCTAAGCTACTAGTAGTAGTAGTACTAGTACTAAATTATGTCATAAAAGTAGTAAAGCTAGGTTGACCAAAAAACAAAAAACAGTACCAATCAATCATTTTTTAACCCACTTAAAAAGATGTTACATCTACCGCAGTGGGAGTGGGGCCCGACTGCGGTTATGTGGAATTCTCCCCTAATGAGGCCTATCCACTAAAAAACTCGGGGGTTCCGTCAAAATCGCATTCCCGACACACAAAGGGAACTTTTCGCAATCGCTTTGCGTACCAATTAACCTAGAGCTGAAATTAAATTCCTGTCCTTTCGCCCTAAATGTACAAAGCGCTAAGTAGATAGATCTCTTGGATTTTTCTGGGAAAGCTTAATATTCACAAGAGACCTGTGACACGAACCGGATCCACAGGCAGCAATTAAATTCAATTCCTCTTATATGAGATCTTGCGAAACCGTGTATTTGGGGATACAAGATTAAATGTCTCCATTCAAATGCTTCGGAACTATTCCTCATCAGTATCGAATTCTTGGTACTACTAGTATAGCTCATTATTCTAACAAACAAAGCGCGTGCTACACTCTAAGACCCTAATCAATGTTTTGAATATCAAAATCGGTGTTCATTTCTGCTTGCGGATATTATAGTCATAAAAGCTTGCACTCACTCGCTGCGTTGTACAGCTAACTTCGAAAGCAAAACATTGATTACGGACTTAGGGAGTAGCCCTATAGTTGTGGTAGTGAGTACAACATTGTTATAACCGATTTTTGGTTACAGTTAATCTCAACAAAGACTGTCACAATTTCTTTGTTCACCAGAGGGGACTCTAGTGTAGACTCTGGTATTTTGAAGTCTGTGCCAAATTTAAAGACTTTGTAGGAAATCATCACATGGGTAGACTCTTAAACAAACACGTCGTTTCCTGCTCTTCTCTTTATTTAATACACATTAAAATGATTAATACTACTCTGTTAAGAAAGTACCGGGCGAATATCAATTAAACATATAATGTTGATTATTCATCCAAATTTATTTTAGCGCCTTCAAAGTACACTCCTGCAGAAACGATTCACTAACGCCAACGAATAATCCAATCATCAAAACATTTTAACGCTTTTTCCGGAATTGACTTTAGTTCTCGCCGCAAATTTTCCTTTATGTCTTTTACCGAATGAAACCGGGTGCCACGAAGTGGTAATTTGAGTTTAGGAAAAAGAAAGAAGTCCGCTAGAGCCGTATCGTATGAATAAGATTGTTGCTTGATGGTATTCGTTGAGTTTTTAGTCAAAAATTCGTTCACAATGATGACCTTGTGCGAGCACATTATCGTGATGCAAAATCCAAGAATTTTCTTCTCATAAATCTGGCTTTTTCGTCGAATTTGCTCTCTTAAGCGTTGCATAACGCTTAAATAATATTCTTTATTTACTGTGTGACCTTCTGGCAAGAATTCCGAGTGCACGACACCGTGATGCCCGTAGCACACCTCCGCCGCGAAACTTACAAGGCGAAATCGCGTCACATAATCAGGAACAAAAAAAACGGCGAAGCGAACGCGGAGGTGTAGATGGCGTCTGAGCAGATCGGGCGGAACCGCGCGCGACAGAGACAGCGCCATAGTTAAATATCCGCGTTAGAGCAGGCTAGCTCGCCAGAGCTCGCGCGCCTTACAAACGACAACGTGGCGGAATCGTTTAGCGGTTTCGCTACTACAGTTCCGCGGCGGAGGTGTGCTACCGGCGTGATAGTCAAAGAAAACAGTCAACATGACTTTGACTTTGGCGTGGTTTTTTCGTTTTCAGATCAGTTGGAAGGCGCCACTCCGAAGCCAATTGACAAGTTTGCATGTCAAACTCATAAACCCACGTCTTGTCGCCGATAATAATGCAATTCATGAATGTTGAGTCGGCACTCACTCGTTCTAGCATGCCCTCAGCAACTCTTATGCGTTTAAGTTTTTGGAGAATATTCAGGTCTTTTGGAACTAGCCGAGCGGCAACGTGTTACATACCCAAATGATTATTTAAAATGGTAAGGATGGACTTGTGATACACAGAAAGTTCAGCGACTATCTCTCTCAAACTTGAATGAGGATTTCAGTCACTATTTCTTTACTTTTGCGAAGTTAACCTTAGTTGAAGACGTTAATGGCCTACCAGAGCGAGACAAATCTTCCATCACATCTCGACCGCTTTTTAACGCTTTGTACCACTCATAAGCACTTCTTTTTGATAAAGTCGATTCACCGTAAGCCTTCTGTAACATTTTCAGTGACTTCGAACACGGAATTTCATTGGTGATGTTTAATATAAGACAAACTCTTTGTTCGATGGTTTTGCTCATTATGAAATTCGCAATACACACTTATTATGATCCAACTAAAAACAGCACTGTTTTTAATCTAAATAACAGATGCAACTCACTCCCCGCGCCAAAATGGATCAAACAGTTGTGTCCATCTAACATAAAAAAACAAAAGATTGAGTTTGGAACCATAAACAAATCATTCATTTCCGATACTATTTGTGCTTACTGTAATTAATGATTAAAACGTACAACAGCACCTGTGACTTTCATAAAAAAGATACAATTAAATATTCCCTGTCATGTCTGTGAAAAATTGTAACTAAACATTGTTTTACGCACACAATTACATAGGTATTGAGCGTTATAATGAATTTTATATCTGTGAGTTTACATTTTTTTCAATACTGTCTATCTGTGGATTTTTCTTGTACCTATAGTTTTGTTTGTACTCGGGTGTACGGTCTCTTTCAGCTGTGAAAATTTCATATTTGTAAGTCAATGCGATCAAAAGATAATCGTGTAGGTATGTCGTCTTAGATCTAGTATGTCGTACATTTTGGCAACAACAACCATTGACCTAGAATTTTATGAAATTTGTCAAGAAGCAACGTCTTATAGCACATATTGAAAAATCTGAAAACCGTTAACATATAGGTACCTAGTCAGGAACTAAGTAGGTACTAGTAATTTACCCCTCCCCCCCCCCTCCCCCCAAAATACTAGGAATTTCATAATTCCGACTAAACTTTTAGCGGCACAAGTCACCGTTACTTTATTTTGTAAAAATTTGCAATTTGAAACTTGGTCAGAATGCCCCACCTCTCCCCTCGAAATGACATCCTGGATCCGCCCCTGAACCTGTGTGTCATTATAGTAAATGTTATCAAAAATCTTCAAATATTATGTCACAATATTCTCCTTCAAATTATTGGATCACCATGAAAAAGTGTTTGCCTTACATAAAACAGGAGGCAATTTCTTTACCATTAGGGCCGTTAACTTCGCACAGAACGCGAAACGAGCCAAGAACTAATTTACACTTCCATCAAAATTTTTAATTAAAACAAGCAACTTTTTATTGCCGAACTCTTAGCATTCAGGTGTTGTTTTGAGAGGGGATTTTTAAATGTCGGAATTGATGAAGTTGTTAATTTTTAGGGGCTGTAAATAGACGACAACATGGAGGACAGTAAAGGGTGAAGGAGCCGAGAGGAAAACCCGAGACATATTCGGGTAACTCGGTCATTTTACGAGCACACATAAAGGGTGACATCTGCCTTTTTGTGACGGTGAAATTTATTCACATTTCCGGATTTATTGACGTGCTCTTACGACTCCGGCGCTTATTTTCCCTCTGGAATATAGGTACTCAGAACTGGCGTATCGAATTCTAGAAAAGAAGTGGATTGATTTACATATACCAACATTTTGACACGATGTAAAAATGTTGGCATGCGTTAAAGTGATGACAAATGAAATGAAATGAAAAAGAGCTGAATTTTTTTATAAACATCATTAGGGTAGTTATTTAAAAAAAATCTTTAAGCCTCTATTGTTAATCTATCAATTATTAGTGACCTAAAGTAGTTATACAGTGTTTAACAAAAACCCTGTAAACCAATTTAAGGGAAATGATCAAAATCGATATAACGGTTTTTATGGGTGTAATTTTTAAAACCTTTTATTTAAAAATCAAAATAAATGTTTAATCAATAACCCATTCAGAGTAACACCGATTGCTCGGCTCACCTTTTTGTACGCTGCTGGCTGGCTGCGGCCTTATGCTATAATTATAGCAAATATACTGATGTTAGAAACATTTTTTTTTCAAATATATCAATTTTAGAAACAATCTTATTGTGGACATTATTTGGTCAAGAATTGCTTTTAAATCAATAATTAATTTTAAACTGCAAATTCATTTTTGACTTGTATGTCAGTAAACATACACGCCCTTTTAAGGGTTCACAAAGTTTTTGTTACACTGTATATAATATTAAAGAAAATAATTTTTTATTACAGTTAATTCAATTCTTCATTTACCATCAGATTCTGGTACACATATACCTTTTTAACCGACTTCGAAAAAGGAGGAGGTTCTATGTTCGGCTGTATCTATTTTTTTTAAGTATGTTCACCGATTACTCCGCCATTTGTGGACCGATTTTCAAATTTATTTTTGCAATCAAGAGTATAGGTAGTCCCATTGTTACCGTGTTACGGTCTGATGATTGGATCCCATGAAAATCGAGGGAAACCATAGATTATAAATTAAATTTCATAGGCACGTCTAACGTTTTTTAACCAACTTCAAAAAAGGAGGAGGTTATCAATTCGGTTGTATTTTTTTTCTTATGTTTGTTACCTTATAACTCCGTCATTTTTAAACCGATTTCCAAAATTCTTTTTGTATTTGATAGAGTATACTGCAAGGGTGGTCCCATGGTCACCAAAGTCAGGATCGGATAATGGGATCCCATAGAAAATTAGGGTTTCTTTCACTAAAAAGATTTAATTCACTAAAAAGTTAAAAATAAAAAAAAAATTACAAAAAATAGAACCGACTTCAAAAACACTAAAAAATTAAAAATAATCTTCTTCTATATTGAAGTCGGTGACAAATTTTAACACTTTCTAGATCATCATCGTTTGGCGCCAATCAATATAAAAGAAGATTATTTTTAAGTTTTCAGTGTTTTTGAAGTCGGTTCTATTTTTTGTAAAAAAAAATATGTTTTTATGTTTCTTCTTAAGATATTCGGGTATTTGCGTCTGGTGGTCATCATGTCATGTTACTGAGCTGATGATGGAAGGTTTCTGGTAGATAAGGTGTTCGGGAATAATTCTTTCGAAATTGTTTAGAACGAATGACGTTTTATTTTAACTTATTCTGGTGTTTGCCTTGGCTCAAATTATTATAATAATATGTATTAACTAAAAAGATCGAAAAAAAATTTACCAAGCACACAGGTAGATCAAATTGGAGTCTTAAAAAATATAAGAACAATTAATGTAGTTACTTTAAATTTAGCACCGACTTCAATATAAAACTGTGATGTTGTATGTATTCTTATACTATTTATGACTTTTTGGTGTTTTGAAGTCGGTTTTATTTTTTTGTTCAATTTTTTACGAGGTGGAGTGCTTTTGCGCACCGTACCTGCCGATGGCTAGTCGGCAGGCGTGTGACTCTCCTAGCCGAGTGCGAACCGAATCCACTAAACCAACCTCGATGGCCATGTCCATTGTCAGAGCGATCCAGGATCCGGGCAACCCCAACTCTCCGGACGAATCCCTTACTTACCTAGACGTGGGACATATTTATGTACCAATATTCATTTTCTTCTGAAAACGTGTAAAAAATAGAAATAGCAATTTTGTCCCTGATTGACACATAATATTGAAATATTTCCAATATTTCAATATTATGTGTCAATCACTTGCTTCTACCTTATACGTTCCACTGCTCATTTTTTATACAACTAAATTGGGAAAAAAGCAAATTGCCCACCTGATGTTAAGTGGTAACGGTTACCGTACATGTGGTTCTTGTGAGATTCGCAGCAAAACTGCAACCCCCACAAGAACCACAGTATACGTTGCCAACTTGTGACATAAGATGTTAAGTCACGGTACCCAGTAATTTCAGTGCCATATCTTACTGCCTTCAAACTGGAACACAGCAATGCAAGCACTGCTGCTTTGTGGTAGAAGTAGGTAAGACGGAGGTACCGAAACAGTCGACCATGGTACAGAGTCTCCGTTCGATACGCACGAGCCTCCCTTTAGACGATAAAAAATTTAAAGTCGAATATCCCAATTCTCAATTTTATTGAGTAATTTTACAATTTACTCAAAAATTACGAAAAAAAAAGATTTTTTTTTTGTGAACATAAAATGTCTGGATTCTCATTTTGTGCAAACACTCAAGTACTTCCAATTATTATCGAGTATGTAACGGATTGTAACGTAGTGTAATGGTAAGTACACACGTACGTACATGCTCATCGAGCAAGTCTCATCGAACAAAGCTGTTCTTCATACATGTTTCACGTTGCGTCTACACGTAGAAGCTTGCTCAAAGAACATGTTTAGTGTGCGTAGAAACTCTTCGAGCAATGGACGATTCGTTGTTGTGTTTGGTGGGCATCGCCTGCTACATTTACTGTCGGGGAAATTCTACACGAAGAAGCCGTCGTCGTCGTCGTTGGGTTAGGCCAATGTTGCAAAGAAGAGAACGTCACAGTCACGTTAACTTGATAAAAGAGTTAGAACCTGAAGAGTTTCGTAATTATTTACGAATGAATATGTCTTTGTACAAGAACTTACTACGTTTGGTAACGCCTAAATTGGAAAAACAAGATACAGTTATGAGAAAATCTATTAGTGTGGATGAGAGATTAAAAGTGACATTACGTTACCTGGCAACGGGAAGATCGTATAGTGATCTACAATACAGTGCAATTATTTCAAAACAAGCCCTGAGCTCAGTTATACCTGAAACCTGTAATGCAATTTATGAGGTTCTGAAAGAAAAATACATGAAGGTATGTGAGAATTTAAATTTATTAATTAGTTGCGTCTAGTAACATCGTTTCATCATTAAAATTTTGAATATATTGTGCTGCAGAGTTGTTGTTAAATCCTTGAATTGATGGAGTATATATGGTGGAGTTAACGGAAAGGGTACCCATCTGGGCCTGGAAATACACATCATTGATAAGTTTTTCTGTAATTAACTGCATAGATGGTGACAATTTTCGCATTTTATTTGCAAAATGTTTTCCCATTATATCATATTCATCGTCAATTTGCTTAGTAACTGGTTCATCTAATTTATTTCCAATCAATTCAAGAATTTTCTCAGCTTTCTGCATATTAGATATTTCATGAGATCGTTTGTTGGCTTGCCGTGGTGGCCTTAGTAATGGAGTTGAGTTTTGCAAGTGGGAAGTTATGTCTTGGGGCTGTAAAATAGACTGGCTTGATTCATCTGTAATATTGGCAACGCCTGGCGAACTTATGGATGAAATGTCCTGAAACAATATAATACTTATTTATTTATTTTGTTTTACAGTTTCCTACGTCTGAAGAAGAGTGGACAAAAATAGCAAGGGAATTTGAAATCAAATGGAATTTTCCTCATTGTCTTGGTGCAATCGATGGAAAACATATTAGAATAAATGCCCCGCCAAACAGCGGTTCTGATTACTACTGTTATAAGGATTATTTCAGTATAGTATTAATGGCTGCTGTTAATGCAAATTATGAATTTATCATGGTGGATGCGGGGGCAAACGGGCGTATATCAGATGGTGGAGTAATAAACAATACAAAATTTTACAAATTACTAAAAGATTGCCAACTGAAAATTCCTCCTCCAGAAAAAACTGGAATAAGTGAAGATATTTTACCTTATGTATTTGTCGGTGATGAAGCTTTTGCGTTAAGAACAGACTTTATGAAACCATATTGTTCAAAATCACTTAACCACGATAGAAAGATATTTAATTATCGTCTTAGTCGTGCAAGAAGAATAGTCGAGAATGCTTTCGGTATACTCGTTAATAGGTTCCGGGTGTTTCACACTCCCATATCGATTCAGTCAGTGAATAACATTAAAAGTGTTATTATGGCTTCGTGTGTTTTACACAATTATTTGATACGAGAATGTTCAAATACATACCTAACTACTCAAGACGTAGATAGAGAAAATTTTGAACAAGGTACTTTAAATTCCGGATTAAGAGCTGAAATGTTACCAAATGTTACATCGACTGTTCAGAGAAACTCGACAAATCAGGCTAAATTAGTCAGAGAAAAATTCGAAAAATATTTTAATAACGAAGGAGCTGTTTCCTGGCAGGAAAATATGATTACATAAAAACATAAATAAATACCTGAGTGTCTGGAGTATGAAGATTGCTGTCATAGTCGGATGATGTAGATTCTATATTGGATATTGATGACATCGGTACTATTTGGTCGTCCAAAAATGAAAGAAGTGAGAAATACCATAAACGAGGCTCATAAACTTCATCTGTTCCTTTTCCACTTCTTTTGGAATCATCACTTTTTTTTTTCTCTCTTCTCCAAGATGCTCTTAGAGAATTTATCTTTTTAATAACTCCGTTCTTGTCAATATTAGGTTCAACAGTTTTGCACAATAAAATTAAACGTTCATAAGCTGCGTTTCTTTTACCCTTGTCACTATATTCTTTTAGCGTGGTTTTCCACAAGCACTCTTCTTCTCGATACATATTTATAAATTGTTCCACAAAATCCCGAGAAAATGAACGAAAGTCCGACATTTTACCTGCACTCTTCACAAAAATATCAATCACACTAACATGCTCGACGTCGCGGCTATACGTGCAAACATGTTTGCTTCGAACATCGAGCAAAAATTATGGACGTTTGAATCTTGTTCGAATCGAACATTTTGGTTGGCTTCGAGCATTTGTCTTGTGACTTGCATGGTACACACGTTCGTACTTGCTCGAGATCGAGCAAGTTCATCGAGCATGCACGTACGTGTGTACTTACTATAAAGGTAACCTGGCTACACTCGGCTGCAGGTCTTGATTGTCGCTTCATAGGCGCCTTAGATTTTGCATGCTATCCTATTAATCACTTTCACTCAAGATCACTTTCATCTTCACGATGTTTCGATGTTAAATGATTGAATGAAAATATATTTTTTTATACTATGTTTTCCATATCTCCATACAAATGAAAACTTCAAAATCAGTTAAGAAATAATTCTTTCACTGGCCTGAAAAGATGACCTCCCCGATAATAGTAAGCGAAATTTGGGAATAGAGAATACATTATTATTATTATTAAAATTTGTAAATTTTTCGCTAACTCAGTATATACCTTCAAATTACACTGTAAGCGAAATGTTTAGTAATCCTCCGGGATACATTCAATGGAATTTCATCTTCAATATTCGACTTTACTGAAAGGTTTCAAATAGAATTTGTACAATTTCATTTTTTCAAATTGACGCATTTCATCTTGATCCAAAGTGATGCCTCGTGTATTTTTAAGTAAGCTGGCTCTGATCTCTGCTAAGCGAGGGGAGAACACAATTCTTGAATTTTGACTGAAAACTTGCCTAAACATGTTCTTCTTTCTGTATCTCAGTAACATATGTGATAATTGGAAAACGGGACTTTATTTGTGGCTACTTAACTATATACAGGATTACTTTTTTATTTTTATAACTATACCGGGTATAATATGGCGGTGTCCCATTTCTTTTAACAATGAGTTAAGACCAATGTTAATATGTGTTTACCGATGTTTATTTTTCCCGGGAAAGCAGGCGAGGATTTCCCAAATTTGCCGATCTTAGAACGTCTAGATCTGGATAATATTAGAACCCACAATTCTGAAATTCACACACCTTAAACTTGAAGATATAATCTAGTGAACTGTGAAAGCAGAAACACGATTTACTCCATTTCACTCGATAGAAAAAAAATCCAAACATAGGTCTAAATCAAAAACTAAAACCAAGATTTGAAATCGAAATATACATAAAACAGTATAAAAGTTATACCAAAACACGTAGTTCGTTATTATCTAGTGAACTGTGAAGACAGATTTTTTGATGTCATATAAAATATTTAGGAAAATGACGAAAATTCTATAATTTCGCTTGGTTGCAATCGCGCTCCATATAAGACAGTACTCGCCAAGTCGTCTCAGGGTATGGTCATGTCGCTTCGTGTCGCGGGCGCAAAAAAATATATTACGTGTTTCTTTACGATCGAATTTTAATTTTGCAGTTTGCGTTTATTTTGTTAACTTTCATTATTATTATAGATTAGTGTAGTAATATGGTGAATAGTGTAAATAATGGATTACGTATTATAAAGGAGAAAACTATTTCTTCCTAAATTATTTTATTTGTGAAAAAATATGTTTCTCGTTCTTTTTTTCTATAAGTTATTTTATGTGTAAAAATCGCTAATAAAAGAAGTCAAAGACGAAATGTTAAATCAAATGCATACAAAAAATGCTGAAAGAAAAGTGGTAAATATTAATTTCCCAAATGTTTATATTTTATTGCCGCGGCCATATAGCACAGTGCAGTGTTAATAAACCCGTATGATAATTTCTTCAAGTAAATATGCAACGATTTATAGGTTCAAAATAATGTTTCCTATAAAACTTTATTGCTGAATTCCTTTAAATACTTAATGTTACCCCCTTTATTCACAACGCCTTGCATCAAAGCTTTAGAAGGTAGAATCAACAGCACATTATACATGTAGCTAAATAATAGAGTTTTATTCGAGCCTATGTGTTATATATGATTATGAACAGTAAAATAGTATTTTAGGAATCTTTTAAATTTCGTAACATTTATGGTCAAGCGTGAGTTGATTATAAAAAAGTAAAAAATAATTAACATAAATTTCCGTTCGATTTATGTAAAGATCACTTCATTGTATTAAAAGAAAATATCTGATCAGCGGAATTTTGTGAAACTTTATAAAATATTTGCTTTTGCCCGCTGCTTCGCCCGCATAAATGTCATAGAGGTTCCATACAAACTATTATTTTTTAGTTTTACCCCCTTAGATGGCGAATTTTCAACATACATGTCAAATTTCCGCTTTTTGTGCCTTTTAATTACGGCTGTGCGTAATCTGTCAGTCACTCAGTAATGAAAGTGTTTTTATATAAATACGTCGGCCCACACTAGGATTTTCAACTGTGTCGTAGGTGCAGTTTTTTTCTTTTTGAAAACGTCGCCCCACACTAGATATGAGCGCCGCGCCGGTGCGCCGCCGCCGCCGGCCTACGGAGTCGGCCCGCCGAAAAATATCGAGCGAACGCGAGATCAGTGCGATCCAACATCACGAGCGTGCGCACGTCTGCGAGTTGTAAAAATTGGGAAACTGGGAAACATACTGATGAAAAAAATTAAAAGGAAATTCAGGACATATTGTAAGAATTTGAAAAAAAGGACATATTGTCTTGGTGACGGATTCTGGGAGTAATATGAAAATAGCTGCTACTCATTTAGACAAGAGACGCCCCCTGTTGGACATAGGCCTCCTCCAAGGATCGCTCCTGCGTCTCCCGCATCAAGCGGCTTCCCGCGACCTTCATCAGATTCTCGGGTCACCTTGTGGGGGGCCTACCAACACTGCGTCTCCCGGTACGCGGCCACCACTGAAGGACCTTTCCGCCCCAACGGCCGTCAGTCCTACGAGCGATATGTCCTGCCCACTGCCACTTAAGTTTTACAATTCTTTGGGCTATGTCGGTAACTCTAGTTCTTTTACGGATTTCCTCATTTCTGATTTGATCACATAGAGAAACCCTGGGCATAGCCCTCTTCATTGCCCTTTGAGTAAATATGAGCCTTCTTATGAGACCCATTGTAAGCGGCCACAGGTAAACATATTTGTCAACAACTTCCAGTGTAGAGCCGCCAACCTTCACCGTCCAAAAGCGATATCAATACATCCTACAACGCAGCTGTGAACAGCTTCGGCGATATAACGTCACCCTGTCTCACACCTCGCTGAAGTCGTATGGTTTCGAGTTCTGGTCCTGAAGGCGGACTGACATAGTGGCGTTTTCGTACAATGACTTCAACACTTGGATGTACCGGTAGTCTATTTGGCACCTCTGGAGTCACCTAAGCACGGCCCAAGTCTCGACAGAATCGAAGGCTTTCTCATAGTCCACAAACGCCAAGCATAGTGGTAGATTATACTCCTCGGTCTTCTGTATAACCTGCCGCAGCGTATGAATGTGGTCTATGGTACTATAGCCTTTACGGAATCCGACTTGTTCGGGAGGCTGGAATTCGTCAAACCTACGCACGAGACGATTCGTGATAACTCTCGAGAACAGCTTGTATACATGACTCAGGAGTGTAATGGGTCTGTAGTTCTTTAACTGGGCCCTGTCGCCCTTTTTGAAGAACAGTGCCACCACACCCCTGTGCCATGCTTCAGGCGTATTGCCCTCGAGTATAACGGAGTTAAATAGCCACTGCAGTGCTTTCCAGACTGGTAGTCCACCTGCTTTCAGAAGCTCAGCTGTAACTCCATCATCACCCGGTGCCTTGTTGTTTTTGTTTTTCTTCGGTGTAATGCCGAATCAATTTGGCTCTAGGATACGAAGCCTGAATGATAGGTGCCTGCGATATTGTGTAAAGCTGTCCATAGAAGCGTTCGATCTCAGCCATAAGCTCAGGTAGAGACGTAATGATTCTGCCGTCCTCTGTCTTCAGATTCGTCAGCAGACTCTGACCGAGTGACAGATCTCTTTCGAACACTTTTGAGCCCTTGTTCCGCTCGATGGCTTCTTTAATACGTTCCGTGTTAAATCGGTGGATTTTGCAATGTTATATATAATATATATATATATATATATATATATATATATATATAAACTGATTGATACTTGCTGTGTTTACTTGTTGATTTTTATTTAATTTAATCTCTTCTTTGTAAATTATTTTAAATAAAACTGTGCTTGAACAAAACATAACGCATTTTATCCATTTTCCCATAAAACGCTGCCTTTCTTAGTCGCGCCGCCGAAACGCCGCCGCCGCCGACAAATCGTCTATCGGCGCTCATATCTACCCCACACTAAGATTTTCTCCTGTGTTGTGGGTGCAGTTACGAACATAGAATATCACATGTACATACGCCCAGACCGGAAAAAAATTCTGTAGGCCATACAAAATATTTGTCCCGTACGGGAATCGAACCCGCCACCCGTTGCGCAGTAGGCGATCATTCGACCTCTGCGCTAACCGTGTCATCAAAGTTACAAACATAGAATATATTACATATCACATGCACATACGCCCAGACCGGAACATATTTCTGTATTCCATACATAATATTTGTCCCGTAACTACAAAAAAATATTTTACAAAAAATAAAAACCGACTTCAAAAACACTGAAAACTTAAAAATAATATAAGAATAGGTACAGACAACATCACACTTCTGTATTGAAGTCGGCGCCAAACGATAATCTCCTAGAAAGTGTTAAAATTTGTCACCGACTTCAATATAGAAGTGTGATGTTGTCTGTACCTATTCTTATATTATTTTTAAGCTTTCAGTGTTTTTGAAGTCGTTTTTTATTTTTTGTAAAATATTTTTTATTTTTTTCTTTTCAGTGAATGAAATCTTTTTAGTGAAAGAAGTGTGTTTTTAGTGCTTTCCTCGATTTTCTATGGGATCCCATCATCAGATCCTGACTTTGGTGACCACGAGACCACCCTTGCTCTATACTCTATCGAATACAAAAATAATTTTGGACATCGGTTTAAAATGACGGAGTTATGAGGTAACAAACATAAAAAATACAACCGAATTGATAACCTCCTCCTTTTTTGAAGTCGGTTAAAAATATTTGGGAATCGAACCCGCGACCAGTTGCGTAGTAGGCGATCACTCGAACTCTGTGCGCTAACCGTGTCGTCAAATGTAAAGTCATCATGGTAAAGAACGCTAGCTGTGTAGTACTTACCGAGTTTTCTTACAGGCCTAAGGTGGTAGAATATTAATTAATATTTTAAAACCAGTTTTCTTAGAGACTAATACGGTTGCCTGATATTCATAGCGATTTGTGGCTTTCTTCTTGATAATCTTGTTTAGTACATGCACGCCCCTGTCACGCACGCAATGCAGCGTTATAAATACCTACCACTAAGTAGCGCGCCGGCGCGCCGACCGCTGCACACACGTGTAAAGAAATTCTTAGGTTGTGTGTGAAGTCGACCAACCCGCACTTGGCCAGCGTTGATGATGGTAGCACATCAAAAACAGGTTTGAGCTTGTTTCGAATTCATCTAATAATAATATGATGGATGACATACCTGCCAGAGATACCTGTCACAAAAATTGGGATATAATTAAAAACAAAAATAGTATCGTTTTTGATGCTTGCTAAGGCAAGGATAAAAATACCTCCGTCTTACCTATTTCTGCCGCAAATCAGCAGTGCTTGCATTGCTGTGTTCCGGTGTGAAGGGTAAGATATGGCACTGAAATTACTGGGTACCGTGACTTTACATCTGATGTCACAAGTTGGCAACGTACACTGTGGTTCTTGTGGGGCTTGCAGTTTTACTGCGAATCGCACAGGAACCACATGTATTATAGGTGACTGTTACCACTTACCATCAGGTGGGCAGTTTGCTTGTTTGCCAACTTAGTAGCAATAAAATAAAACACACAACATTACATTTTTATTTTGAAGGAGTTTTTGTTTTGAAGTGGTGTCGGTATTTTTGTAAAAAAAATATTTTTATTTTTTCGTGAAATTAATAATAGCTCTCTAAGTCAACTTGAAAGAATATACCTAACTGAGAGTCAATACGTACCTTTTATATCTAAAGACTAACTCCCTAACTCCTTAAAGTTAAGGATCCATCGTAAGCTCAGCATAGTGGAAGAATCCTTGAGATGTCTTTCAGACGCAAATACCTGAATAGCTTCAGAAAAAAAAACAGGAAAGACGTTGGACGTGCCTATTCTCTCGATTTTCTTGGGATTCCAATACTAGATCCTGACTTGATGGCATGGAACCACTTCGGGGGTATACTTTTCTGAATACAAAAAGAATTTTGAAAATCAGTTAATAAACGACGAAGCTATGAGGTATGTGTTACCTCATAACTTCGTGAAGTCAGTGAAGTCGGTTAACAAATCAAATCGAAATAAGTTATAGTACTTATTTATTCAGTAATGTATTAAAATACCTACATATATCTATTAAAATATTTTTCTTCAAACTACTCATTAATTTTACTCTAATCATCGGAAAAGGCAACACTAAGTAATACATTACTACCCTGGAAAACGGCAGGAGTATTGTATGAAATTTCATTAATGACCCGTTCAACATAATTGCCCTGTTGTTTGTTTTTCTAATTTAAAAAGAAATTACAATTCATATTCATACAATTCATACAAAATGTAGGCATTTTTCCAAAGGGATTTGAGTGGTTGTATAACATGTCACAAAAAATACACATGCGCAAAACAAGTTAGATAGGACCCTACAAAGCCAATTTTATTTAATAAAAGAGAGGCAATTGGCTTTAATGGCGAAGATTAGCTTTTATTTTAATAAATTAAAAATTGTATTCGAGTGAATATTGTGCAGTGAAAGTGGTGTTTTTTGGTGCACATTCATGTTGACGGCAAGAAATAAGGGTTTTGTGGTGTACATGACAGTGAGTTTTTTTTTGTGGATTTTCCACTTCCGTCACCACCGTCAAGATAAGGTTTGGTTTCTTAATAAAAACAATTTGCATTTTTTTGTCATAAATAAATAAGTTTTTCTACAGTCAACTTCAGTTTTTTATTATTTTTTAATAAGTTGAAGGAAAAGCAGATTACACACCTCGTAAGTGAGCTATTAATGCCCTCGGGTTATTAGTGCCCTCGAGCAAGTGCTCGTGCACCAAACATCCGCGGGCATTAATAAGTCACTTAGCGCTCGGTGTAACAATTTACTATTTCTAAATCAAACCGAATAGCCGTCGAAGTCAAACAAAAAAATTTAACAGTGCTTTATTTTTTATAAGTATATGCCGCCGCGTCAGTCATATTCTTAGCTTTTGTTTTAAATACTACTTCTAGCCAGTTCTAGCTAATCGAGCATTTCTTGTATTCTAGTGATGCATTCTATACTGCACAAAAGAAATATGCATAAAATTTGAATTTACATTTTATTAATAACACATCATAGAAACATTTAAAACCTTTGAAATTGTGAAGAAACGGTCTAATTATGATGAATCTTGAAAAGTCTAATTATTGATAATTGCTTTACCTCTCTTTCTTATAAAATATATGTTTGTATCGGTATTATAATGGTGGACGAGTACAATGACGTCACTAGCAAATAAAAGCTTTTTAAACTTTGTTATTTTTTAAGTTATTAAAAAAATCACGTGGTTGTTTGTCAAATAAAAATACTATGTAATGTAACAATTAAAAAGTGTCCATATTTACATACAAGTAAAGATACAATAAAAAATAGCAATGAAGTCATAAAGCTGTATCTTTATTGGTTGTATTACTGTAGGTACTTACCTCAGTTTATAAATCAATACTTATTTGTAACCTAGCAAAAAGTATATTGCATACGATATAAAACGTCCTTGTTGTACAGTAAGCTACTCATCAAGCTATACTGATTGCCCTTTGGACCGTTCTTATGTCGCTCGTAATAGCGGCGGTTTTCGTAGTGTACATGTAAAGCTTGAATGGGAGCCTACTGTACTGTTATATTTTTACTGTGCGGCATATGATGTTGGCGCCTGTTCAGTGGCCGCGTCCGCGCTAACGTCATGTACAAATGAACGGTGTGAAGTGCGGAACATATGGGCTTGCACGTGGAAATTCCTCGCCTTAAAAGCGAAGAAGGAGTTTTTATTTAAAAAAATTATTCATGTTACGCAATGTATGGCCCGCCGGCATCAATTCCGAACGCTCGACGCGATATCACAGGAAGTGGACTTGTTTTACTGTTCTCTGAATGAATTCACAGTCACCGCAATGTACATAATTAGTTATATATTAGTGAAGTAGGTTTATATTTGGATTTCTACTATTATAAGGAATAATAATGAGGAATATAGTTTTAAATCATTATAATTGCATTGCATTTTTAGAGTTACACTATTGTATTAGGCTTAAGCTCTGTAAAAATAGTGTAAGGGAAGAAATAAATAAATAAATAAATCATTTTTGTTCCACTCATACCGGTGCGCTGACGTTCGATAACTCAACTGATTCCGCGCGCATTACTGGAATGTAACTGGAATGGAAATGTAATACGATTTACATTGCGAAGTTTATTTTTTGTGTAATTATTTTTTTTTACATAATATGATGTGTAAACGTAAACTAAGTTATATTAATTACACCAGAAAATTTAGAAAAAAATCGGAAAATTTATGAATTTTTCGGGAGAAAATTTCAGTGATTTTCAAATTAGGATCATGCTCTGAACTCACTGTTAAAAGAAATGGGACACCGTCACTTAATTATACCCTGTATACAGGTTTACTTTTTTATCACCCAGGAAAATGTAAGGGACGCTACAGGACTACCGTGCCCTGAATCAGGGCACGGTAGTGGAATGATTTAAATATAAAAAAAAAATAACTCGCCTTTTTAATTTTATATTAATTTTCTGAAATATCAAAAAATGCTGCACTAGTTTAGTGCTGTATTTTTGCGTCTTTTTTTACATCGCCTCAATTTTTTCGTCCATCTATCGCATGTCGCAATACACAAAAACATGAGATCTTTAATTTCACTACTTCATTGTAGGTCAGGATTGATCCTATGCTACAGATTAGATAATAGTTCCTATGCGTTAGAACTTCGTCTTTAAATCTGTGTAGCAGAGTTCGATCCTTGGTGTAGGACGTCATTTTTTCATAAATTTGTTTTTTTAATATATAGTTTCTTTTTTGCTTTTTGTTTATTTTATTACTTTGTTTTTTAAGTAAAACTTTTTTTACGTCGCCTCAAAAGAGACTGATCAACTTGTTTGGTGACTTAGGCGTAGGCGAAAACAGTGTCGTGAATAAATAAAACCTTTTTGTATTTTTTTATTTTATAAAATTTAAACGACGCTTCAGGGATGTGTCCTGAATGTACGAGTATAATAACGCTTCAGGGGACGCATTTTTGAAACAATAGAATTCAAATCCGCATTCGAAATCGTAAGATTAGCATACGAATTTCCAAATTCACTATTTTTTAATATTCATTCCGTGAATTCTGCAACGAGTGGTCCTACCCCACTCGTTTTTGATTTCTACTAGTAGAATATACGTAACTTAATATTATGTGTTTCGTTTTACATGCGAAATTTTTAAAATTAATGACTTATTACCATGTTATTGCGTACCAAAAATTATTTTTCGTGCGTGTAACGTTTTCTAATATACTAGAACTTCCTATTAATGACAGTAGTTGACAGTAATGACTTCGAGTGGTTCAAAAATCGTTAAAATTGAGAACAGTAGAAAATAATTTTGCATGTGATTTGTATTCGTGTTCGAATTCAAGATTCATTTCTAATGATTCAAAAATGGGTCTCATGCCCCCGTAGCACGTCCACCAAAACACGATATGATAAAGCGATTTATCGCGGTGAACTGTCAAAATACGACGAATCCCTATTGTATTTTGACAGTTCACGGCGATAAACCGCTTTATCATATCGTGTTTTGCTGGACGTGCTAGGGAGGCAGGACGCTGAAGCGTCGCTTAAATTTTCCGGGGTGATAAAAAAATAATCTTGTATTTATTAATCGTTTTTTTTGAGCCTTATGTCTGTCTATCTGTCTGTTAAGATCCTATTTTTCAGGAACGCGTAGAGGTGTCAAACTAAAATTAAATACTCGGGTCCATGGTCTCTTGACTGTGAAAAAAACATGCTTGCGAGTCAACCCCATCAAAAGTTATGACATTTTAGCTGAACGCGCCGCACGCGCCATACGCGCCGTATTTTTGGAATTCGTTGTATGAAATTATATGAAACCTCGCACATTTGGCCGCACCGTACGCGCTGAATTTCAAAAATGCGGTAGGTGTCCGGGTATTGATAAAACGCATGCTGATGACGTCATAAAGGCGTGTACGGCGCGCGCTGATATTATTATGTGGGTTCAGCTTTTATGTTGCATATTTTCGCAGACTTTTAGTGTCTTGGTTTTATCGACAAGGCAGTAAACAGGGCTCTACATGTTTAACCGATTTCAATTAGCGCGTACGCTCAGCGAACGATTGCCAAGCTTAAGCAATGCAGGCTGTGGCCGGTTTTGTGATGGATGACCAAAATACAAAACATCTCTATGTTTCGGAAGGCACGTTAAACAGTGGGTCCTGCGCCTGATCTCGCCCCGGTCGGGTCGGCTAACCGTCCAATCGGTACTTTAGTACCATTATATTTTGTGCCATCGGATTATGCAAGTGAAGGAACAGAGAATGCATTTGCGTTTGCGCAGTCACTTGCGCACTATAATACCTCCCGAGCAGATGGTATCAGTAGAGTTTGGCCGTCGTGACCTAATATCGATTAGGATCTAACACCGCTTGTCTGAAAATTTCATAAAACACCAATTTTGCAAAAATCACTTTTGTTTCACTGTTGTTTTACACATAATTCACAACTAAAGTTGTAATAACGGCACTCTTTGTCAATTAATTTCACAATGTCAATAACCTAATTACGAAACTCTTTGTCAATTATTTTTACAATGACGTTGACATTGTGAAATTAATTGACAAAGAGTACGTACGATAATAACGACTTTAGTTGTGAATTATGTGGTAAAACAGCAGTGAAACAATAGTACATTGTTACCCCAGGGGTGAAAGTAACTTATTTAGTCCCGAGACGGTGTTTGGCGCCAATAGTTCGAGGGACTAAATAAGTCTTTAACCCGAGGTAAACACTGTGCTTTTCATTACGAACACAAGAAAAGTAAAAATAAAGCAATGAATTAGGTAAAGAAAAAACGTGTAAATTTTATATTACATAAATCAACAACTTCTGCTTTAGCCCGCTTTCTCTTATAAAATCAGTCGTTAACTCCATACCTGAATCAGATGAACTCATTGTGTTAATTATTAACACAATGTTATACAAACATAATTAACAGTTTTAATACAAATCTCTGCTATACGGAAGTATTAACAATACTCTACAAATGGAAAAAACAAATGAAGATCGCTTTGCCGCTTTCCCGCTTATTTTGTATTTTTTTCTGTGGCCGGCCAGCTATTCAGCCATTATTTTTCATTTTCATAATTTAAAAAATGATAAATATGTTGCCCAAATCTGTTATTTTAAAGAAAACGTAGAAAATAAAATATAATAAAGTCTTTTAAAAATATATTCTTTAAATACTTTATACATTATGTTATTTCAACTTTAGACCGCGCTGTAATTGAGTGGCTGTATAGAAATTCGGAACATGGTTCAATAAAAATGTGAAAAAAGAATTTTAAAAAAGAAGTTTCATTTTTAAAATTTGACAGCAGCTGTCAGTTGAAAGTGATTCTCCCTAGGGCTGAAAAGTATTACTTTCAACCCGCTTCTCAGGCAACTTCAGACCTACTTTCAGAGTATGAGTAATGAAAAAGTGTTTGTTGAAAAATGTGTGTTTTATGAAATTTTGAGACAAGCAGTCTTAATGTCCTCCTAACCGATATTCGGTCACGGCGGCCAATCTCAACAGAGACTAGCCATCTGCGCAGGAGATATTATAGTGCACAAGTGACTGCGCAAACGCAAGTGCACTCTCTGTTCCTTCACTCGCCTAATCCGATGGGACGGTTAGCCGACACTACCGGGGAAAATCAGGCGCAGGGCCTACTGTTTAACGTGCCTACCGAAGCACGGAGGAGCTTGAGATGTTTTGTATGTTGGTCATCCATCATAAGACTGACCACAGCCAACGTTGCTTAACCTTAGCAATCGTTTGTTGAGCGCACGCGCCAATGCGTCACTAAGTTGTGTTACAAGGAGCACATCATTATTATATTCTGACTGACTAAGATCTTCACTTTACACAACTAGTCCGCGTGCTCATTGTGTATACGTGCAACCAAGATACCAGTTTCGTGTTCGCAAAAGGCGTCGCTAACTCAAGTTCCCTATAAATGAGCAGTTGGAAACGACACGTAAAGTTTTCCATACAACGACACCACAATCAACGGAGCTCCCCGTACTTGGGAACAAACTCTGCGGCAAACCTCGGCCGGGACGCGAGTTTGCTTGGAACGGAAAACCAGTTGTTTTGGCTCTCGGCGAGTTTTACTTGGGTTGTTTTAAGCAAGTACAATGAGGACAAGAACATTTAGTTCACGAGCACCATGCACAACAACTCATTATGATCATTCTATTCATGCGCATCAACTCACTAAATATTCAAAAGATAGCTCAGCCAATTTCAAACAAAATATGACAAAGTCAGTTAATCGTATTTAGGAGGCGTCCCACGAGATATTTAAACTTAAACCGTAAGACCGTTCCAAAGAATTCTACATATAGACCGTAAGAATTCTATTTATAAATTTAATCAAAAGTTGCTTAAGCTTATGAAGCGTTAATCGAATTTAGTGAGTGTTTTGTGCATGCTGTTCCTCCAGCAGGCCTATTCTGTAACTAGAACTGTCATTTTTAAAACTTAATCTCCATTACTGCTATCATGTAGGCTGCCGTAACACCTAAGAACACTAAACCAGTAATGGATATAAAGTGTCTTTCAAAAATAACAGTTTTAGTTACCAACCGTAGTTATCGAATAGGCCTGCTGGTGCTATTCATATTATGAGAAGTGTTCGCCGTAAAATATGAACGTCTTGACTTCTACTCCATGCTTAAGTACGTACGTTGAGTGTATCGAGATTAACGCCCGGCAGGTGGGTTATTGTCCAAGAAAAAATCCATCACGATCGCCTTCAATGTCACAACTCAATGTTTAGTTATTTAAAATGTCGGCTTTTTCAAAAACAAAGGAGTGCAAATTCTGTACGTTGTCACAGATTAGATAATAGTTTCCATGTCAACGCAGTACTAAAAGTACTATTTGTATATTCTAAAAAACTACCTCGAGCATTTTTATCTTTTTTGACTAAATTATACTGAATTACAAATAAAGCAAAACGTTCAAAGATAGATTAAGTTACACTGAATCTAATGAGATCAAAACAGTTTAAGTTCGTAAAGGTTTAGGGGGGTAAAACAGTTATCGCCTGAAACAATATTTCAATGAGAAATGTAGGCACTTGTCTCGGACTTTCAACTCTAAGCGGTGAGCAACAAACTGCATTTTTGAGAGTGCATACTCTAGCCATGAATTGGCACTTCACAGTCCTCTTAAGGCACCACTTTCCTGTTTTCGAACAATTTCGATTGACTGCCATCGCCACAAATATTAAACATTGAGTTCTAAAAATCATATATGACATTTTTGAACATTTCATCTAAACACTCCTAAAGACAGAAACATGATTAAATAACATTTCACTTGATAGAAAAAAAATCCAAAGATCACTCTATTCAGTATTTTAAAACTTCTGTGAATCTGAAAATACAATAACAAATTACATAAAAGTCTTACCAATAGACGTGCATTTTTATTATCTAGAAAATTGCAAAGTACATTTTATATTTTGTACCCCAGTTTTCCTAAAACCGATTAAAATGTGGAAAAAGTAAGCTTTAGTTCGGTCACCGCGCGTAAGCAACATTAGAAGCTATGTAATTATCAACTATACAGCTGTCGCCGTGCACGAGTAGATGTCCTGGAAAACCTCGCCTTAAGCTGTAGTTTTGACGTTTAATGTATGGAACGTCTATCAAAAACAGCATCTTAAGATCGATCTCAAACTTGAGATGCAATTATTAATACGAGCCTTAATTTCTGATACGGAGCCGAGTTACAATAACAGCTGAAAATCAACATGCCGAAAACCAATGTCCCGTTTGCGTCGCAGCAATCCTGTTACATCGTGACAAGGGTGATTCGGCCTGAACAAGTTTTTGACAACCTTCCGATTCAAATTAAGTGTTATAAATAATTTATGTAGGAGGGACTGACTGCGGACCGACGGGAATCAAAATCAAGATGACGGGAAAATTTACATAATTTTTCTGTAATTTTTACGGACCTTCAGTGCGTATCGAATGCTTTTTGGGTTTTGAGTGTGCTTACACTAAAATCCCGAAAAGCATTCGATACAAATGGTGAATTTGCTGATATAATATAGAAATAAACAAACAATAATTTAATCAGGGCTTTGATAATAGCAAAATCCTTCGCATACACATTAATGTCTTTGATTGTAAGTCATTCTCCCTCTTTATTAACTACGCCCAAGTGCCCCCCTTTCTGGGGAAGCACAAATAGGGAGAATTCTTTCTGGCGCTCATAATCATGACGTTGCGAGTTTCATGCCTCGATCTAACTCATCCACTCTGACCTATTCCGCCTCTTGTGCCTTTGGTGAACTCTTGCAAACGTCTGAAGTGCGCCTCAGAACTTACTAGTTCAGAGACTAAAACAACATGAGAAACAAGATAATTTACGATTATGACTAGGGGTTGTAAGGGTTTCCGTGAGATTCCTACGGAACCTCACCAGCTGGATCTGGCGCTCGCAATCAATTCAAACGTGGTAGACGACAGCCTAAGCTCCGCCATCATCTTACAGACTTATTCTCAGGAGTAGGCGATAAATATAATTAATAATATAAAATATTGTAACTAGAAGCCATCTCTAGTGAGAATATAACAAGATACTTAATTCGATATAGCTGGAGGATTTATCCATATACATAAACCCAGATTATAATACTCAAATTGTTTATATCAATAACTTATAACATCAAATTCAGACAAAATTGGTTAAAGTACATTATAACGTGAGCCTGAACTAGGGTTAACCTACGTTTCAGGATATAAGCCTAGACACTTCGAAGATGGTCATAAAACACCACCCTTCATACTTGCAAGATTTAAAAAAATATAGAAATTCTAGCTGTGCCCGCGAACTACGTTTCGCTTTAATTAAGCTCAACACTCAAAAATTTCTGGAGAGGGTCACCCTTATCACCTAACGGTATAAAAAATAACCTACCACCTATTCTCAGGCGACCTACCTACCAATTACTATACACAAAAAAAACATAAAAATCGGTCAGATCGGTCAATTCGGTTTCAGAGGAGTTCAATGAGATTTTTATTAATTAGATAGGTATGTAAAAAGTGTAACTTATTCCATAGTGCCGATGAGTTTCAAGCCCCTCAGATTCCTCAAAGCTCATGTTACGAGTACTCTTGCAACGGAAATCGCTTTTATGTTCATCGCCGCGTAAACTTTTCAATCTTTTGAAAACCTCCGTCAACTCATAATTTTCACGACATTCAAATTCACAACTCATAAGTATGCGTCTCAGCGCAAATTCGAGGAAATGCTTTTAATTAGCGAAGCCATATGGCATATTAACAATGGCTTAAGTTTATAGAGCCTCCTGCGCCGGGCGGCGTTCGCAGTTTGTTCTGTTATTGGGGAATAAATTAAAACACATTTTGCTGAGCGATTTTTGCGAGAGCAAGTCTTGGAATACATGTTAATGGAGACACCTTTAATATCAACTTTGATAATGTTTACGCTACGAACGGGAGGACAGAGATCTCGTTACTACAACAAACGCATACAGCAGGCTTAGCACGGACCGTGTCAAAACCTTTACTCCACGTTCGTAACTGATTTTTGATAACCATATACGAACAAAGAATTTTTTTCTTGTTTGATAACCAGTTACGAAAATGGAATTAATTTGTCGTTTTCGTAACCATGGTTCATAACCAGCTACGAAAACGGCATTTTTTTTCTCTGTTCATAACCGGTTATTAATTAGGAATATATTTTTCCTCTTTCGTAATCGAGTTCATAACCTGGAAATGTAAAGTTTTTAAACTTTTATAACTACATAAAACGTTATAGTATACTTAGCGTAGCATTGATATCGAATAAATAGGTACCTACCTACTATATGATAAATACTTACAATGCAGCTGGCTGATAAGAATTTCCATCTATTTCAAAGTGACATTGAAATGTCATTTGCGAAAGTCTCAATTTAACTCCTATTATAATAATTTTTGGTTAAACGATATTCAATTTATGAAGAAATGGTGCTGTTACAAAGAAGACATAAGAACCACCAATCACCTTCAAGGGTGGCATGCCAGACTAAACAAGTATGTGGGGCGGAAGAACCCATCCTTAGCTTAGGTGTTACATTTTTTAGCCAATGAAACGAAGATCCGAATACGCAGCAAAAGTATCAAGTCCCGCAATTATCAAGAAATTGATACAGAAATAAATTCGGCAATTGAGGACCTAGAAAAAAAATATTATAACCGTTGGATACTGCTTGGAAATAATTTCACCATTTAAAATTTAGATTGTGAAATTATTTCCAGCATTGCATTGTTTTTGTTATTTTATTAAAAACTAAATATATTTTCTGAGCTTATGAATGTGTTTGTGGTCAAAGGAAGCGTGATATTTGCTCGTTTCCTATTTCGATATTTATTTCGTACTCGATTACGAAAGTGGAAAAATATATTCCTAATTAATAACCGGTTATGAACAGAGAAAAAAAATGCCGTTTACGTAGCTGGTTATGAACCATGGTTACGAAAACGATAAATTAATTCCATTTTCGTAACTGGTTATCAAACAAGAAAAAAATTCTTTGTTCGTATATGGTTATCAAAAATCAGTTACCAACGTGGAGTAAAGGGTTCAAAACGGGGCAAGAGACATAACATTTTTTTTCTCGCTCTCTCGTAAAACAGTGAAGCGAGACGGGATCAGGGTCCACGCGCCCAATCAACCAACGCGAAGCTTTCTTATTTCAAAATAGTCAACGTTTCAATTAAGCAATGTTAAGCCACTCTTGTTTTCACGAGAACCCTAACTTATTTCAGTGAAATAGAGAAATATTTTCACCATTATATACTCGTAATACGTGTTATCCATAGGATTTTCGCGAAAATTCGATTTACCAAATAATCTTGCTACATATTATTCTAACGCTATAATTGTATCGTTTATAAATCGGTTTAAATACAGTTGAAGGCGATAGTGGTGAGTGGGCTGTTCGTGACATAATTCTAGCCAAAAAAAATTACGCTTCAAGCGGCATGTACTCTGAGACTCCAATGAATGCGTCAAACGAAACGGCGAATGGAGTTGCGAAGCGAAAATTCTCTAGTGGAAATTCCGAAATCGTGCGACGCGCTTTCCGCATCAATGTGAGATTTTTCCATTGCATTGGCACTTATTGTTGTTATCCTTTACGAGTAAAGAGAAAAAGTACATGAATAATTGAATGTTTAAACAAATCTTGAAATGGACGCAAAAATCATGACTCCTTTTCGATCGCAATCGATTATGAAAATCAATGGTCAATAGTTCTTATAATCTAACTTCTGATTTCTGAAGCCTACCAGGAAAATTTTATTGAAACTTTTTTTACTAACACTCTACAATTGGCGGATTTTATGCCATATAACATTCTCTACCAAACATGAATTGGATCCAATAGAGACTTTATGGTGGTTGTACATTGATATCAAGATGTCAGCTTTTGTGAAGAGAATATGAGGATGAAGTGTATTTAGATTTATGTTGAAAACATCATTTGCTTCCTTTAGAAACTCGTCGTAATATATCCGATATAGTGTTTTTATTGAAGATTGCCTCTGAACCAGAGGCAATCTTCTGTGGATTGCCCCGAGCTGGTTTCGCACCTCTCGTTGAGGGTTCCCTCTAGGCCTCCTAGATTCCATTCCCCCTGTATGTTCCCTGTGTTTCTACAAACTACAGGCAGAATACATATCCCTGGCGAGCGACCGACAATTGCAACGCATTGTCAAACAGATTGAATATCGACAGCACAATTGCGTCAACAATGCATCTTTTGAGTCAGCAATCCTTTAGATAGTATTACTGTGTTTTTAAGGTGTTGATATGAGTTGTGTCGTATCTGTGTGTTGTAACCTTAATGTATTGAGTGCATTACATGTAATTTAACTTGAAACCTATTTGTGAGGACCTTTTATTGGCTCTCTGTTGCTATTCTAATTCTCTATAATACATTAATTTATGAAAGCTGTTGGTTCTCCGATAAATAAATAAATAAATGAGTTGAATTATGAACACGTGATTTGTCACAAGCGTGTGTTTTACACACTAATGTAGTAATCCATACCTACTTATCTAGTAGGTCAATGTATGCACAGACACATTGGACATGTAAACTTAATACTTAACTCAAAATAGAATGTGAGAGTAAGCTCCTACATATTGCCAAAGATAAATAGAGACAATTCAACATAATAATGACATCGAACATATCACAAATATTATGCACCACATAATCAAAATATTATGCAAAACGGATAAAAGTATTTAACTTAATTATCTTATTGAATTTTAATTTGTTATAAAATACGATATCTTATGTTTTGCGTTTATCACTTCTACATTTATAAATATTTTGTTTAAAAAAATATGTGACCGACGTTCGAGCAGGTCGGCGAAATCATTCAGAAAAGACGAATCACATGTTAAAAAATGTATTCGAACAGGAAACGCATTTTTGAAACATTAGAATTCAAATTCGCATTCGAAATCGTAAGATTCGAATACTAATTTCTAAATTCACTATTTTTGAATACTTATTCATTCCGAAAATTCTGCAACGAGTGGTCCTA
Source organism: Schoenobius gigantellus (assembly GCA_963935595.1). Lineage (NCBI taxonomy): Eukaryota > Metazoa > Arthropoda > Insecta > Lepidoptera > Crambidae > Schoenobius > Schoenobius gigantellus. Next base: position 29,835,161 of record OZ012554.1, read on the forward strand.
TCTACTTATTTTTGATTTATGCAATTGGAACATACACAATGTAAATATATTCCATTCCGTTCCATTTAACGTGCGATTTATCACCGGTTTTAAAATTAATGAGTCATTCCGTACCGGTTTTTATTTTTCCACGTGAAACGGAATCATATAGGCTTAAATATGGTAGACGAACTGCTCATAAGTAGTATAAAAAAAGCTTGGATATACGGAAACTATCTGACGTCGCGGCTTAGGTACCTACTTGGACTTTCCTTATATACGAATTTAATAAAATCCTTCTCCTGAAGATAAATGCCAATGTCATTAAGATATTGAAGTCTTGGCTAGGTCTAGCGCATTCGGCTGAAATTATTGTGATACCTAAATAGTGTTGAGCACTATTTAGGGATCACAATAATTTCAGCTTAAAACTTAAACGACCATCAAAGCTCTATGAACACCTTAGAGTCACTAAAACACATATCTTAAGCAAATCTAAAGACTATCCGGCTAAATATCTCATATAAAAATTCATGATAGGCGCGCAATCAAATAGATTAGGGTTTATTTATTTATTATTAAGGTGCAGTAACAGAGATACAAATTTTACAATAAAATAGAACTATGCTAAAGTAACAGCCTAATCTGTTCTCCGGTTATTACTATACCCAACATTCATAAAAACAGTCAATATTCAGGTATTAGTTAAATTAGTAGTATAAAAGGGTTAGCTTCGATCAAAAACCGGAAGACAAAGTAATACTGATTTCCTTTCTTCACCAAGATGAAAATGACAAATATAGGGTATATGCAATGAACTTGGAATGCAAAATGACTGGATAACTTTCGGTGAATTCTGCATTTCAACGGCTCTGAAGTGACAAACTCTACTTTATGATTGGGCGCCTGCCAAGCGCGAGTCGGACTCGCCCATGAAGGGTTTCGTTGGATTTATGACGTATTAAAAAAACTACTTACTAGATCTCGTTCAAACTATTCAGTTTAGAAAAAAATTATATTAGAAACCTCAATATGATTTTTGAAGACCTATCCATAGATACCCCACATGTATGGGTTTGATGAAAAAAAAATTTGAGTTTCAGTTCTATGTATGGGGAATCCCCAAAATTTATTGCTTTTTTCTAATTTTGTGTGAAAATCTTAATGCGGTTTACAGAATACATCTACTTACCAAGTTTCAACAGTGTAGTTCTTATTGTTTCGGAGGAAAGTTCCGTTCTATAAGGGTTCCGTTTTTGCCATTTGGATACGGAACCCTAAAAATATATTATACATGTAGCAAAGCGCCTGGAACAGCTAGGCATAGTGGTGGGATGCAGAGTTCTTTTAAAAAAGCAAAGTCAAGCAAAGCAAGGTCAAGCGGTCGCAAGAGTCCAGAAAGGAATGACAACAACCACAAGCCTCATCCAATTCACCAAAGGGGGCTCTAAAACAATACCAATAAATAAGCCTTATTCGATCATAGGCTCGGCACCGGATTGGACTCTTGTGATGAAAAGCCACACGCTATGTCTTCCGCAGTCGTTTCGCAAAAAAAATGTATTGAGATGACATTAGCTTGTGACAACCTCACACTATTTTTTACGCAGCGAATGTCATCTCAATACATTTTATCTGCGCAACGACTGCGGAAAACTTAGCGAGTGGCTTTTGTCTATAGACAAGGGGGGCCGACCGGACCGGACATTTTGCTTTACTCTGGGATACTAAAGTGCGTGCTACTCATCGAACTCACCGTGCCGTGTGAAAATAATATTCCCAAAGACCACACATTTAAATTAAAAAGGTACTACGATCTTACCAATGATATCACTTAAACGGCTATTATGTTCTTATATGCGGTAGAAGTAGGCGCGAGAGGTATTCGCTCAATAACAAAGCGCTCAACAAATGCGGCACTTACGGAAGCGTATCAAATATGGTTAGGCAGAGACAGGAGCCGAGGTAGTGAAGGTGAATGTTGGTGCATTGTGAATTACCTGCACCTGGGTCGTAAGCCCCAGGCACTACTCTTGGCTCTTTTCTCTGCAACGCGATGGACCCGGCACCCGCATGGTGAATCCATGGAATGCTAAGTTATCGTCTCTCTTGTTTCTAATGACAACATTAAATTCGAGTGACAAAAAATCTTAATTGAGAACGATATAGAAAATAATTTCACACGTGTTCGAATTTAATCCCTATTCACTTCGAATGATTCAAAAATACGTCTTCAGGCCGTTACGCTTATGTTGCGTATTAGATCGAAACAAATCAAGGTCGAGCACCTGCGCTCCTGCTCCAGGTGAAATTTGCCTAGGTCATACATGAAACATTTTAAGAAAGGTTCCAAATTGTTATTTGAAACCTTTCTTAAAGTACGTTATATCTTAAGGTATAAGGTAAAAATAAAACGAAAGACGATTCAACACAATATAGTAAAATCGTAAAGAATAAATGGCACCAAAAGTTAAGTCACAACTATGTTCATTTTTCCTGAGCATTCATTACCCATTAGTGAATTCAGAACTAAATGGTGTAGTAAATATGAAACTGACCAGGAAAATAAAAACCACTCCATTATCAGATTTAACTGTGGAGATAATAAAAGCTCTTTGTCGCTGGAAAACTGCCAGGAAGGTACATGTATAATTCTCCATTTGGAAATAGAACGTGGTTATAAAATTTATATTAACTGACTTTTTGTCAAAAACACCGCCCATGAGGTTTTTTGTACTAATCCCTTCCCTAATACCCAACTAGCAGAAGCTTCTATAATCAAGGCGTTTTATCACCGAACAGTGATATAATAGGCCTATAATAGTAATCATTGTGACTGCGTGTACTATAAAGGTTTTTAACATAGCGTTTTTATTCTATAAAATTAAAGAACATTTAAGTTCTATAACTGAGCTCTTAGAACGCTTTCAGGACCATACAAAAGAATCTTTAAAGTGCTGAATTGTAATAGATTAGAAAAAGTGATTATAGTACTATTTAGTACTAAAGACGACCCTTCTAACACATTAATGTATTTATTTGGCACTAATAATGTGTCAAAATAACTTTTACAGTACTAGTATTGTAACAACATCGAAAACACTATTACAGTATCATTCTGCAATATACAAGAACCTTGCACAACCATTACGTAATGTTTTAGCTTCTTCTTCCCTTAACATCTGTTAGGTTATTCCCAAGGAGAGACAATAACTTAGCATTCCATGCGTAACATGCATTCACCTCGCGGGTGCTCGGTCTATCGCGTTACAGAGAAGAGAGCCAAGAGCGGTGCCTGGGGCTTATGACCCATGTGCAAGTTTAAGTAGCTACTTTATAATGCATTAACATTCACCTTCACCACCCCGGCTCCTCTCTCTGCCTAACCATATTAGATACGATTCCGTAAGTGAAGAAACTTAAACGTAAACAAATGGTCACAGCACTCACAGCAGTTCACTGGTTTTTAAAACTGAATGCCCTAACCGTCAAACGTTCGAATCACGAAATCACAGATTAGACAGAATATATCTCAAGCAGCAGACTAAGTTTCCGACTGCCAGCGCCACCCGCGGCGCCGGTGAGAACTAAAAGTTGCCATTTGCAAGTTTCCTAACACATCGCTATGGGTTAGTTCTTTAAAAGTCATAAAAACTCTTCTATAGTATTATATAGTACCATAGCGACTCCTGGTTCAGTTGCTAAATAATAAAAAGTGAAAATGGCTGCTGTTTTCTGCCGTGATTGCACATTAACAGCACGACTGAAGCGAATTGGTACTATAGCAGCCATAGTCGGAACAAGTCCTTATTTATTTATTTAAATTTAATTAAAAAAACGAAAATTATGGGGGCGCATAGTCAAAATTAAAATCAGCATAATGATTTTATCGATACAATTATTTTCGGAAGTACACTGACACGACAGAGTCCGAGACGGTCCTTGAATTTTTTTTTTATGTAAGGCCCGGCAAATGACCTCCTCCCGCCTGATGTTAAGCGGTGAAAGAGGCCCAAATGAGTTGACAGACAGATTTTGAAGGAACCCATGTTGTAGGATGGAGGAAACACATGCACAGGTAGAGAATTCCAAGTGTGGGATGAACGACAGAAGAAGGAATCTTGGAATATCTTGGTACGGTGTGAAAAGGAAGATACAGTGTAAGGATGACTCCGAAGGCCCTTACGCGTGTTTCTGTTAAGGAATGGAGAGGGAGGAATAAGGTTAAAGAGCTCCTCAGAGCATTCCCCATGGAACATTCGGTAAAAGGCGCTAAGAGAGGCGATGTCACGACGAAGTTGTAGAGGCTCGAGGGTGTTAGTTGCCTCTACATCGCCAATTATTCGAATAGCGCGACGCTGCAATCTGTCCAGAGAATCGAGGAGATACTGAGCGGAGCCGTCCCAAAGGTGCGAGCAATATTCCACACAAGACCTAACCTGAGTTTTATACAAGAGGCATAGTTGGTCCGTCGCAAAATACCTACGCACCTTGTTTAGGACACCGAGTTTCCGTGAGGCAGCAGTTATAACGGATTCGATGTAGTCTCTGGGGTTCAGATCGCAGCGAATGTTCATTCCGAGCAAGGTGATGTTACTCTGTGTGTGAAGGGTTGTGCCCTGAAGAGAAGGAGGGGGGAGGAAAGGTGACCTTTTCGCCGAGAACGCGCACACTTGTGTTTTCTTAGCATTGAACTCGACAAGATTGTTGGAACCCCATTCGGAGATGAGGTCTAGCGTCTTGTTGAGCTCAATGATAAGATTCTGCCTCTCCCTATCAATATTACCACGAGTAGCCCCTGAGCTTCCGTGATATCCCCCATGCACTGTACTGTCGTCTGCATAGCAATGTATACTTCCCAAGGAAAGCATGTCATTGATATGCAGAAGAAACAATGTTGGGGATAGAACGGAGCCTTGTGGAACACCAGCATTCACTGCCACGAACCGCGAAGCGCAGCCGTCAACGACAACGCGAATTCTACGCTCGTGGAGGAAGCTGGCAATCCACGTACAGAACTGAGCGGGCAATCCGTATGCCGGAAGCTTGGAAAGGAGAGCCTTGTGCCAGACTCTATCAAAAGCTTTGGCGATGTCGAGACTAATAGCCACAGACTCGCCGCGCTTATTGATAGATTCACCCCATTTGTGCAAAAGGAACGCTAGAAGGTCACCTGTTGACCGTTTAGGACGAAACCCATACTGACGGTCATTAAGCAACGAGTGACCTTCCAGGTAACGGATCAGCTGGGTGTTAAGGATCCTCTCCATGATTATACACAAAATGGAAGTGACGGCTATAGGGCGATAGTTAGCCGGATCAGAACGATCTCCCTTTTTGGGAACCGGCTGGACATTGGCCTCTTTCCAAAATTTCGGCACACAACCAGCAGAGAACGACAGACAGTATAGACGCGTCAGGACCGGAGTTAACTCCGCTGCACACTTCTTAAGTACAATCGCAGGAATGCCGTCTGGTCCACTTGCTTTTCGAATATCAATCGACTGTAGCTCCGCCCGCACATCTCGAATATTTTGTAGTCTCGAAGTTATGTTAAGCAACAATGACGAATAACATAAAGCATCATAATTAAAGTTACCTATATTTGTTTTCTTGAGGAACATTAAATGGAGTGATAAAAATGATCACTGGAATTATTTATGGTGCAAAATAGCACTATAAGTATGTGTTGGTTACTTTTATAGTTTAGCTTTGTGACATAAGCGTTGCAGAGAGCATTATTGTAGTACTAAAAAGCGTTTCTTGACACTTTACCATTTCAACTACAGAGCTAATTTATCACCATGAGAGCCTCTATATAATGTTTATAGATTAAATCAGTGATAAAACTAGGGCCTTTTCGGGGTTCTGTAGAAGTTTACAAGACCATTATAGTGCTAATCATAAACACTAATTAGAGGCTCCAAAATGTTCTCAGGACCTTTATAGTATCAAATTTTGCTACTTGGGTAAGGACAGCAAAGGAAAATACTTTGTACAATAATTGTGGTTCGTTGTGGTAGACCGTTAAAATTACAATTACGTTTTTAGTACTTTTACCAAACACTGTCATGACAGTTGATTGATAATTCGGTTTAAATATCCGCTGAATGCTGCGTATCACGTTCATCAGAGCCCAAAGCTGCGGTTGTTTCGTCATTAACGCCGCAAACAATGCAGGCTTGTTAATGTACACCTGTTTAAACTTAATGTCTAGTGGGTCAATGTATACTTGTGAATTTTTGAAACCGAGTCGATACGAATATCAATATCGAATTCTTTGTCATTGTGACTATGTATCGAAAAGACTTGTCTATTGTTATAGACTTAAGAAAAATTAACTGCCCCAAATGTGTTTTTGTCACCATTTCTTTGAAAAAACACATTTTGTTTTAGTGTTCTTTCTAGGGTTCCGTGTCTTAAAAGTAAAAAAATAGCACCCTTTTCGAATAACTTCGTTGTCCGTCTATTTCCTCAAAAACGCGTACAGATAATAAACTGAAACATATATGTATTAATATATTCAAATACTCGGGCCCACAGTCTCTTTCATCTGTGAAAAAATCTAACTTGTACTTACAAGTAACATTTTTATTAACTTGTACTTTATTATAATTATATAATACTCTTTATTGCGCATAGTAACTTATACTATAAAATTATAACAGACAATGTACACAAAGGTGGACTTATCTCTCGTAGAGATTTCTTCCAGCCAACCTGTGAGTATGAAGGATATATTGTTTTGTGGGAAACACACAAGCGCGTAAACTACATAGGTATTTACTCTCACTATAAAATAACTCAAAAAAAATAATATATAAACCACAAATACAACACACGTATATACATAAAAAATACATAAATTATACCAATATATAATATTATATATACTTTTACTTAAGATGATGAGGCTGTACACATTCGTTATAACACTGAAGTGGAGAGTTGAGAAAGAAAGTGCTGCTTGAGTCTGCGTTTAAATGATGGCACAGATGGGCTTTGTTGAACAACTGTCGGGAGATGATTCCACATTTGGGCAGCTCGAAAGCAGAAAGAATGGAGAAGGAAGTTGGTATTGGCGTGGGGGAGTTCGAGCATATCACCATAGCAAGAGCGCACAGAACGAGATGGTGGAGGCAACATTCGAAAACGTGATTTGAGGTAGCTCGGGGCGTTAGGGTCTTTTATAACCTTAAAAAGTGTCGTCAAAATGTGTACGTTACGGCGCTCTCGTATCGGTAGCCACTTTAAGTCAGAGCGGAATTGTGAAATTCGATCAAATTTACGAAGTCCGAAAATAAACCGAATTGCCAGGTTCTGTAGCCGCTCAAGCTTATTTAATAGATCTACATTCAGATCCAGAAAACAGACATCAGCATAGTCTAGAATAGGGAGTAGGAGAGCTTGCGCAAGCATAATTTTAGTATCGAAGGGGAGAAAGTATTGGAGTCGTTTGAGAGAGTGAATTGAGAAGTGCAAACGTCTGCTAATCTCATTAATTTGGGATTTCCATGACATGTCGCCGTCCATTAACAATCCCAGATTTTTAACCTTGTCAGTGAAAGGTAACGTCATTCCATTAAAATTTAGAGGTGAAGCCAAATTTAAAATAATCTTGGACCTTAGCCTACTACTACCTATGAGAATGGCCTGAGATTTGACTGGGTTCACAAGGAGCCCAAACGACTCTGCCCACCTTTGTATTGCCCCAAGATTTTTATTTAGTAATAAAATGGCTGCACTGATGTTGGATGGATCAAAGTGACAGTATATTTGCAGGTCATCGGCGTATAAATGGTACTGGCAAGTTAATACTGTTGAAATCCGATCTATAAAAACTGTGAACAGAAGCGGAGAAAGTACTCCACCCTGAGGCACGCCAGCAGACAGTCCAGTCCAGAGTGACACTACATCATTGTATTTAACACACTGTTGGCGCCCAGTTAAGTAGGAATGGAACCATTGGATGGTAGAAGGGGAAATATTGACAGAGCGAAGAGTATCAAGGAGTATGTCATGATCCACGGAGTTAAAAGCGCTGCTAAAATCTAGCAAAACCAGTGCAGTGAGTTTTGTGTTATCCATGGCATGACGTATGTCTTTAGTTACATTCAGCAACGCAGAGCTCATGCTATGACAAGGACGGAAACCGGACTGGTAAGGACATAATAATTTATTTGTATAGAGAAAGGAATAAAGTTGTTGGTGAGCTGCGGATTCAATGTTTTGGACAAAAGTGGCAATATAGAAATGGGACGATATTCAGAAAAGGATTTAGGGTTAGGAGATTTTGGAATGGGTACAACATACGCTTTCTTCCACGATGCCGGAAAGATGTTGTTCATTAAAGAAAAGTTAATCATGTGAGTAAGAATATGGACAACATCCTCAAGCACCGGGAGCAACATACCCAGGCTAAGCCCATCACTACCCACAGCCTGTGTGGACAGTGCCCGGATACCCTTCGCCACAGAGTCCTCAGAAATTGGACTGAAAGAGAATGATGGGCAATCGGGTGGAACAAGACTAAGGAGATAATTATGAGATTTGGATTTGGTTAGAGTATCCAAGACAATTGGAGGAGAACAGAAGTGACTGTTAAGCGCATCAAGATCCACGGCACTATGAGTTGTGTCCGTGGGCTTGCCCACACCAAATGATTTTAAAAAACTCCAAATACGATTCTGATCCATATTATTGATATTAGAATGAATATAAGAGCGCTTCGCGTCTCTGCACAGTCTATTACATTTTTATTCCGTAACTTTTTGTAATTTGCTAGGTTGAAATCATTGGGAAAAATCTTGAGTTTTTGTTTGGCTTTATTACGCTTCGACATTTCCTTTTTGATAGCAGAAGTGATCCAAGGTGCCGGCAGATGTCTAATGCGCACCGGACGGACTGGTGCATGCTTATCATATAGTCGAGTGAGTGCGGAAGTAAATTGTTCAACCATATCATCCAGACTATCAGAAGCCAACAGCTCAGACCAATCAATACTCCTCACGTCCTCTCTCAAACGATCAACGTTCATATGCTTTAAGTTACGCTGAAATAAAGTTCTACGCCTAGATTTAGGAGGACGCACTTTATAGGCAAGAAAAATAAGATCATGAAAAGAGAATGGGGCTGCCATTTGACCATGAGAAGTTACTAGGCTAGGGTTGGAAACAACGATTACGTCGATTAACGAAGGATTGCAGTTGGGGAAATGGTGTGTTGGAGATGACATCGGTAAAATATGAAGATTAAGTGAAGTTACTAAGCTTACAAGTTTATCTGCTCGAACATCAGCCTTTAAAAGGCAAGTGTTAAGATCACCCATTAGAATGATATGCTCATATGATGGGGTGAGATTTTGAAGAATATCTTCTAACGTATTAAAGTAGTCAGTCTTGTTATTTGGACTATATAAAACACCCAAGAGAATTTTTTTATGCTGAATCTCAATCTCCAAAAACAAGAACTCTAGTGAACCAGAGTAAACAGGTGCGGAGTTTGAAATAACACAAGCTGGAATGTGTCCGCGAAGAAAAATTCCCACACCACCACCACCCTTCCCCGTGCGGTCATTTCGAAACAGCTTATAACCTGGCAGACAGCATCCTGTAGAGGGTAATGAGGGTTTGAGCCAAGTTTCAGACACAAGAATGCAGTCCACCAGACCACCACTGAAAGTCGAAACAAAGTCATTATAATGAGCATAAAGGCTCTGAGCATTAATATGCACAACAGATAGGAATTTGGAATTCCTGCCAAGTGTTAATTGAAGTTGGTTATCCAACAATTCAATCCCATCATCAACCGACGAATCACCACTCTGAGCACTTTTAAAGCTGTCGGATGCACACGATAGAAACTCATCATCATCTTTATCAAACATTGACAAAATATATAAATATAATCTAGAACATAAAAAGAAAAACAATTAAAAAAAAACCTAAATAATAATCATTTCACTATATAGTAGAAAAAAAATTTCAAAATTACATATGCACAGGTTGGCTGCATACACACACGATATCACAACAATCACAAAAAAAATAAAACAAGCCACAACTCTACGGCCCATGCCACCCGTTCAATATCTATCACGACACTTGGATCACGATCCGGATCAAAACGTTTATTGATCATGTAGTAAGCTAATAATATTGATGGATCGTGATCCGCCAACTTCACATAAAACGATTCCGGGTTCAATATTTATCACCTAAAATATCGTGACGAACATTGAACGTGTAGAATAAGCCTAACAGAAGAACAACATGGAATAATGCAAATTCCACAGACATAAATAAAATAACTGTGGTAAATTCCTTTTCGGAACGTAGCAAGGATGTTGAATCTATGATATGACCACTGTTTAAGGCTCAAAGGTCTTTACATCAAGGCAAAAATACATAAAAAAAATGACAATAAAAAAAAAATGAAAGCTTGACAGTTTGAAAAGAAACAAAATAAATCTTAGAGACGGTGAAATTAAAATAAAGTACTAAATTGAATTCAGTTAGATTGTGAATAGAAAGATTAGCTATAGCTACCCAAATATGCAGGTTCTAATAATGCAACCAAATTGAAGATGTACTTAAACTGGGAGTCATTGAATCTTCTTAGTTTTCCTGACTGGCTGTGGAACTTGTGGATACTTAGCAGTCAATTCGTGAAGTTCAGCCATGGACGTGATCCTTCTCCGCTCGTTATCTTCAGGAATGATGACAATAACGCCTTCAGAGGACCAGCATTTCGAGATCCCAAAATGTGTTCTCGCCTCCACAAAGACATTTTGCCGCATCCTTGTCAAGAACTCCGATAATGTTATACCAGATCCTTTGAGAGTGGTTTTCGCCTTCCATACTGTTGCCCGATGAATCATAGTAGAGAATCGAACTACTATAGGTCGATTTTTATCCTTTTTTGCGCCAAGTCTGTGACAAGATTCAATAGCATCCGAGTTCACCGAGATCAATTTCATTTGGCTGTTTAATATGGTGAGGGTTTTTTGGTGGATATCCTCATCCGAGACTTCTTTAACACCATGAATAAATAGAATTCTTCTGCGTGATTGCATTTCTAGGCAGTCAGTTTCATGAGTCAAGAGTTCTACTTGAGATTTGAGGAGACTAAAGGCTTTCCAAATGAAAGTCTTGAAGGTGGAGTAATCGGCCGCCAAGGTCTTCACAGATGGTGTAGACTCCTTTACACCCGGTTGCAGCAAGCCTTTTTCAAATTCAGCCATTCTGCTGTTGAAGAGTGAGGCAAGTTCCTCCATGCCATTAGACAGTTGGCTTACAGAAGACATTGTTGTGATAAGTGGAAAGTGAGTGATAAATTTGATGTACAGCAGTTTCAACCCATACACAGGCAATTAAATGTTAATACATTTGCTAGATTGTAATATTTAAATTAAAATAAACGAAGAGCTCAATAATTACTGTGTTGCTGCTTTGATGTCTACCCACCAAAGAAAAGTAGATTATACTTACAAGTTAGATTTAACGCGATCAAAATATATGACGGTTTATAATATGTTGCATATTTTCGCATATACGAGTACTCGTATTGCGAATTGCGAATTCACAAGGGAATCAAAACATAAAGGGTACTTCTCGTTGACTTGATTATAAATTTTTGCAAGAAGCAATGTCTTAATCACATGTTACTTATTTACGCTTGAATAGGTTTAAAGCGCGTTTCAGGAGGTGCTCTATCACATACTAGTATATCGAAATTTTACCCAAGTTGCCGTTGTTTTCAGGCGCCTGAAACATGTTTTCAGTCCGTTTCAGGCTACCCTCTATCGAACCACATCATAACCTGAAAACCCGTTTTCAGGCGTTTTCAGGACCCCTTATGGGCCTTTGAACCACACTCCGATATATGACTAAATTTTCAATAGGAGTGAGTGAGATAGCACGATACGAAAGAGACAACAATAGTGGGCACCTTCCAGAGATAAAAGATAGATCGTGATGCATCTAGAAACTTCTAAACGTGCTGACAGACAGAGATAGAACATGCTCATAAAGACAAACATAATCGGAAATGCTATGGAACTTTCTAGAAAGACAAACAATCGATTGGGTATGGAATGTTCTAGAATAGAACCTTCTCGAATGTCTCGGAAGTTCACCGGTTCTACTGTAGAAGCACGAAGGCATACACGGAACTTTCTAGAAGACAAACGATCGATCGGGTACGAAATGTTCTAGAATAGAACCTTCTCGAATGTCTCGGAAGTTTACCGGCCCTATGGTAGAAGCGCGAAGGCATCCACGGAACTTTCGAGAAGAGAAGATAAACATTCGATTGGGTACGGAATATTCGAGAATGGAACATTCTCGAATGCCCCGAATGTTCGTCGGCCCTTACTATATAAGCGCGTAGGCGAATGCAGACGGACAGTTATTTCCAAGAGAGCAAACCGAGCGGATCAAGCGATACAAAGTGACTTGGAGCGATCACCTGCGACTTGGAAGCGTGTTATAGTGAAGTGTTGTGTGTCAATAGTGCTTATAGTGATTTTCAGTGTTAAGTGAAGTAACTTAATTAGTGCTTAATTAAATCTTATCTCATAATTGTTGGTGTTTCGCGATTTTCTATAGAACACCCACCCCACAAACGTAACATTATAAAGTCAACGATCATTTGAATGATGCCAATACCTTGTGTTAGTTTGAAGATATTACTCTTAATAATGTAAAGAGTCGTGTTGTTGTGTATTATTATTTATATGTATGAACAAATATTGTTATATCTGGTAATAACATAGTAAGAAGAGAATTGACACATCTTATCTTGTAATGGAAGTTGACTCAAACTTATACTTTGAGGTCAGCTTCCAATTGACGACTCTGTAATAATACAGGGAGAAAAAACAGCCCTTACCGGCTCTTGTTTGCTGGCTCTTTCCAGTACAAGATCTCTCGCCGTAGATATGTGTAACATTGGCGTAGCTTCTTTGACGTGCAAAAGTGATTATGTAATACTCCAACTTGAATAAACTATTGAAGAGTTGAATATTAGAGAAACAATCAATTATTTGAGTTTGAATATTAGAGAAACAATCTGAAAACCTCAAATATGTAGGACTTAGATAGATATCTTCTTGCACTAGGGCGATTTTTTAAACAGTTTTTTATTAGTTTGCCCTGTTTTTTGGGTCAAATTTTGCAAGCTAAATTTGACCTGAAGGTGTATACCAAATTTGTGCGATTGAGCTGAAATTTGGTATACACCTTTAGATCCGATGACAATGCAGTTATGTATTATTATTATCTTCACTTTTAATAAAACCGTTTAAGTAAAAAAAATACTAATTATACCTGTTTTCTTTTAAATAGATACTCGGTCATATAGTCTTAAGCAAAAGTCCAGAGGTAAAGGGTAATTGGCACATTGATCTACTATTACAGAAAAGATGCTTTCCAGAGGCATCGAATACTGAAATATATTCCAATAATAAAATATATTCTTACTATATTAATTGTCGTGTCGCCGCGTTGTCTAGGCTTCCATTGTCGCTGTCTCGTAATATCGCTACAGCTAATAAATAGGCACTAAGTTACAAAGCAATAACAGAAATACATAATTAGATCAAGTGACATACCTAGCTGACAAAATTAATTTGGATACCTATTTATCATGCGAGAATGTCTTATTAATGTGGAATACCTTTGTTATGTATACGTTTGTATACATTTACTAGCTGTGCCCGCGACTTCGTTGGCGTGAATGTCTGAAAATAACAATATATGTCGTAAATTTTTTCCCGTTTTTGCAACATTTTTCATTGATGGTAAGCTCCTATTAGTCATAGCGTGATGTTATATAGCCTTCCTCGATAAATGGACTATCCAAAACAAAAATACCTACTTTTTTCAATTTGAATCGGTAGTTCCTGAGATTAGCGCGTTCAGCCAAACAAACATCAAACAAACTCTTGTTATATAATATTAAGTTGTGACCCATGGGCGTGATCGAAAATTTTCAGTAATGGCTCTTCAGTCTATATGGATTAGACACAATTTAATTAATATTATAATACTAGCTGTGCCCGCGAACTACGTTTCGCCAAAATAGTTGCCAAAAAAATCTGAACAGGTGGCCCTGTTCAGATTTTTTGGCAATTATTGGCCCTTATTGCTATGGCCCTTATTGCTATGGCCCTTATTACCTAAGGGTACAAAAAATAGTCTACGATCTATTACTATTCTTTATTCTATTCTCTAGCCTAAAAAAACCCTTATCACCTAGGGGTATAAAAAATAGTTTTACGACCTACCAAATATACACAAAAAATTTCATAAAAATAGTTAAAGCCTCTTCGGAGGAGTTCGGTAAAGTTCGGTTACAAACACTGTGACACAAGAATTTCATGTATTAGATTACATTAAATCACAGTATCAGAAATATCTAACGATCAATTCGTTTGAAAGATACAAAGTCCTGTTAAAAAATGGTAGATACACTAATTGGGATCAAGTTGCAGTAGGTACATATCGAGTTTGGGCAGAATCGCCCTCAATTCTATGTATTCCCGACAAAATTAATAAGTCTCTGAAACTCTTTCCCGGAGCGAATCAGCTAAGTGCGCGCTCATTCCTTTGCAAGGCTTGACAATTTTTCTTGAAATTTAAGCGTCGCTGAAAATCTGTTATGTGATACATTTCTTTGAAGTTATTTTATATGAGCTTACTACTGCGAAACAACAAAAAATTTGAATTTTTGACCACAGGCGTTATTGACCTGGCGTTAATGCATTTATGGAGTGTCAATAACACTTATGCTTGACCGCCTCCGTGGCCAGTGATTAAGATTGCCGAGTGATGATCGAGAGGTCCGGGGTTCGAATCCCCAAAGGGGTAGAAGATTTTTTGCTCGCTTTGATTGGTGCTAAGGTTTCTGAGCCTACCTGGCTAGCTACCACCGTCTTACCAAAGGTTGTTGGTATAATAACAATGTAAATAGCACTTGTTGTGTTCCGACAGTAAGAGGTAAGATAGCCAGATCCTCAGCCGTTGAGGAGTGCAGGTGAATCTTGCCTCCACCTTTGGCTTATCGACACTTACCATGAGGTGAGATAAATGCCAGGGGCTTTCCTGTCGTATGTAAACAGAAAATTTTCTGCTTAGCTAAAATACTTTTTCGAGACAGTTATTATTGGTTAACCAATAACCTCTGGAAACCATTTGCCAATATTGACTTATCAAGAAATTATTATACGAATAAATTACACCACAAAAAGCGTAAAACATGACAAAGTAGTTATTGAAACGCTAATAATAATGTCCTCCTAACCGATATTCGGTCACGGCGCCCAATCTCAGCAGAGACATCTGCGCAGGAGATATTATAGTGCACAGGTGACTGCGCAAACGCAAGTGCACTCTCTGTTCGTTCACTCGCATAGTCCGATGGGATGGTTAGCCGACACGACCGGGGCGAGATAAGGCGCAGGAGAACCAACTTTTTTAACGTGCCTTATGAACCACGGAGGAGCTCGAGATGTTTCGGATTTTGTCCAATGTTGCTTAACCATAGCAATCGTTCGCTGAGCGCACACGCCAATGCGCCACCGAGCCGAGCTAACACTGAGCTAAAACGCTATCAAGACATGAAAACAACGTTAAGATTAGCAGATTCTGCTACCGGAGACTATACTGTACCAGGGTCGCCTGCTTGGGTGCTTCCGTCTTACCCATTTCTGCCGCAAAGCAGCAGTGCTTGCATCTCTGTGTTCCGGTTCGAAGGGTAAGATATTGCAGTGAAATCCTGGGTATCGTGACTTTACGTCTGATGTCACAATGTGGAAAGTATGCTTGTTTGCCAACTTAGTTGTTTAAAAACCTTTTAAATATGAAATATAAACATGTTACCTATGGCTTGCGGTTTTGCTTGCAAGCATCAAACTAGATGTAACTCTAAAATCTTTAAATACAATTAACTCGGGTCTATTTCGCGGTAAACAATAACTATATTGACTTACTGTTTCCCGACTTATAGACCCGAGTTAATTGTATTTAAAATGTGTACAAATCGCGGAAGTCTAAAAACTTTAATAGATGTAAGTCATTCGATGTACCCAATGTTGGGAATAATTTCTAAAGTCGCATCTGGACTTTAACGGCATCAGCAATTCGGACTCTATAAATAAATTATTTATTATGTATCAAGTAATAAAAACTAAAACCTGAGTAGGTACTAAAAAATCATGCTCTAAAAATTATTAATCAAGAATATTCAGCTGTGGTCTCATGCCAAAAACCTCTTAGATTTAGGTTAATATTTGGCAATGTGGCATGCGTGGGATGCCATAAATCAAAACAGAAAAAACAGTCAACTTTTTTTTAAATAATCGCACAGAGGCCCAATTCAGCTAATAAGCTACAACCGAATCGAAACTGAACCGTTGCGGTCGACCAATCGGATCGCTTATATTGCCTTTCAACTGCTCGATGACGTGATAATGTGGCGTTCGGATTGGTCAATCGCAACGGTTCAGTTTCGATTCGGCTGTAGCTTTTTAGCTGAATTGGGCCTCTGACCAGCACGAACGACTGTATGAAAAAAAGGAGAAAGAAATTTGATCTAGTAACAGTACACAAGTGACAAACACAAGTGTAATGTTTTCAAAGAAAAGCGCGGGAAACGGTAACTTAGGCGGTCGTATTTTTTTGCGTTGATAATTTAATAACTTAAAATTTATTAATACCGATCAGTTAAGTAGTGTAAATAGTGTATTTTAGTTTATTTTGTTAGTTAGTTGTAATATATTTATTGTAGTTTAGTGCCATTTCATCGGGTAATTGGTAAGTTCTTTTAAATTATATGAGCGTCCCTGATGACCCTGGGAACTCAGGCCTCCAGGTGTCTAATTATGTTACTATTCCAGACCGTTCAGATATGGAAACTGGGCGTTTCTTTTTTGATAGGGATGCTTCAGAAAGTATCCAATCCACAGCACCTAAACGTAAAAGATCTGTGGCGCAAAAAATTTGTAAGCACTGTAACAAAAAAAAGAGATCTCATAAATCTTCTACAATGCCTACAAATTTAGATTGCTCATGTACAACGGAAATAGAAACTTCCAATGAAAATGTTCTGTCTCAAGACTCAAATAATTTTGTTGCTCAGCCTTCCTCACACGTTAATAATACTCGTACTGTACCGGAATCTAATTCAAGCACTTCTACTGGACGTATACTTTATCAGGCTTCGGATATTTCACCTTACAGTGTCCACATCATGAATGAACAGTCTTCACTAAATGAGAACTGTTCTATTCATCCAGTCTCTTTCGGTAGATTTTTAAAGAATAATGCTTATAAAAACATCATTAATGGTAGTTTTAAAAAAATTGGCTGGAACAGAATTTCCCTTTCCTTTTCCCGATTCGAGGATGCAAATGCTTTTGTAGAATCAACTCAGCTAAAAAACCACAATTATACTGCCTTTATCCCATCTTTTAACTTAACTCGTATGGGTGTTTGTTCGTGGTGTTCCAAGTAAATGGACAGACGAAGAGGTTATAAATAATGTTAATGTTCCTATAGGATGTGGTAAGATGATCAAAGTGAGGAGATTGAAAAGAAAAACCTTTTTAAATAAAAAAGTTGAATATTAAAAATCAAGCGCAGACGACGTTCGATGAACTCTCGGCGATAGGAGAATATCCTCACTAATATTATAAACGCGAAAATTTGTAAGAATGGATGTATGAATGTTTGTTACTCTTTCACGCAAAAAGTATTTAATGGATTTGGATGAAATTTTGTAGGTATACAAACTACGACAAGGGATTAACATATAGGCTACTTATTATCCCGAAAAGTAAGTAGTTCTCGCGGAAAAGTGGATTTACAGCTTTTTATTTGAACTTTTAAGGCAAAACATAGTTCGCGGGCACAGACAGCTAGTGATTTATAAACCTTTAGGTGCGGAATGGTCAAAGAGCAAAATGGTAAGCGATCGTAGAATGCTAAAGGAGTACAATGGTAAAGGAGCAAAATGGTAAAGGAGCAAAATGGTAAAAGAGCAAAACGTCAAAAACGCACAATGGTAAAATATCATATTGGTAAGACAGCACAGGTAAAAGCGCAAATAGGGCCCCAGGATTCTATCGTAGAATCCTTCGCTTGCTTACGGGCCCTACCATGATCGCTTCTAGCAAGGTTAAAACAATATTGAAACAGAGACACTTCTCTCTCTTGCTGCATATAGCGGCATCCCGCTCTCAGTGAGGTGTTAATATTTTAATATTTTTTGTTAGTGAGGTTGTCATAATTATTTTCACATAAGAAAATGTATACGAAAATTTACATCTTTATTTCTCACTACCTTTCCGCTCGTGACATCGCCCGATTTCGGATTTTTTCGGTGGGAAAATTACCCTGTGTCCTTCCCCTGGTCTCGAACTATCCCTATACCAACTTTCATCAAAATCGGTTCAGTAATTTCGAAGTCTATTCAATACAAACAATCAATCAATCAAATCTTTCCTCTTTATAATTAGTATAGACATACCTACTCGTAGATATATACCGTCGAATGTTTTGCAAATATTTTATATTCTGTTATTTAAAGTTATATACACTTTACCTTACATTCGTTTGATTATTTTAGAGAACCTTGAGAGAGAGAGATCCAGCTTTGATGGTTTTTCAGCTCAATGATGGATGACCCTGGCACTGTCTGGTGCTCATGTTGTATACTTGAGTGTGATGTTTTTAAAACAATAGATAAAAGTTAAGACTTCATATAACATATTTTAATATACTATATTTCAACATTTTTATATATACACACACTAATATATGTTTTTTTTATTAAATAAGCTATACAATTATATAAACGGCTTCACGGAAGATCAGCGTTGCAGATTTTGCAATTCCTGCTGAGTGAAGATCTTTTCGGTTGTAATTTTTTTTCTTTTAGATGTAAGTAGTTATAAGACCACTTTTATGATTTCTACCGAATAGTCTGAATTAGTATATTAGTATTTATAATAACGACATTATTAAATAATAATAATATTAATAAATACGACCAATATAACTGATTATCTATTATAAATAAAAATAAAACAAGCAGACAGTCGAGCGGTCACCATGTTCTTATGCTGGTGGTGCCCTCGCCGGTATAGGATGCTAACACTTATTATGTTCGCTATAAGAAAAAACATAGCCAACGTTGCTAACATCATTCCTCCTATGAATCAAAAGTATTCCTTATTGTGCTAAACGAAGTATTTTTAGCAGGTCACAAATACAATTCCATTATGTCTGCATTCTCGTATCTACTAGGTGCACACTAAAAAGAACCTTAATACAACACTGTTAGGCTTTGGAATTGACTTCCGCGTCCGGAATGCACTTTCCGGTAATCTTTGTCATCACAACCACCCGGTTCTTTGTTTCAAAACTCCCGCCATTGTGTTAAATTGAAATATAAAACTTTGCCTAACCATTTTGCTCGTGGGCTGTATCCAGACTGGATGCATTATGCAGTACGTGGACTCGCTAATGAAGCATTGCAAAAAACAAAAGCGTGTTCAATAAGCTGGAGCCGAGGTTTGTTTCTCTTGTGAAAATATGTGACATAAACGATCAATGCAAATTCATTGTGTTGTTGCATTAATAAGTCAAACATAATTTATTTTGATTTCAGGTAGATAGGTATTATGAGAAACTTAAGATTCAGGTGCCATGGAAATATATTATCTCTTATCTGTAGTTCAGGTTATGTGCTGGAGCACTAAATGTTTGTCGTTTACGTAAATTTATCTCCTGTAGAGATAGACCACAAGAATTTCTACGAGTAACAAAATTCAATACCTTATACTACGGTCGCTAAAAGGTTTTCACGCATACCTAAAGATCCATAAAAAGAGGATATCGCTATTGAAATTGAAGAAGCTCTAGAATAGACTACGGGCACACAGCCGAGGCTTACTTTCGTATCAACACATTGTCACGTGTCCACCCTATCGATTACACTCCTCGACCACTCAACGAAGTAACCCTTAAGTAGGCAATAAAGTTACACTTAACGCGGAACACTCAATTCAGGAAACAGCCATTAGGGCTTCTTTGATATTCATGAGATCCTGAGAGGTTTAGATATGCAATTGAAAGTTTACGTGGGACGACCACTTCGAAGGGTTCATCTAAAGCCCGTAGAATGACTGTCGGCCGGTTCTGTTTAGAAAAATCTAGCTTTCAAAGGATAAAACGGGATTGTTTGAGCAGTTTGAGAACAGTATTGTGATATACTAAGGATCTCTACCCTCTTCTCTGTATTTTTGTAATTCTTTTTATTCTACTTTATTATTCAATGCATCTTTTTGTTAGTTTTCCTATTCTAGCATAGTATCAATCATCATCATCATCATCACAGGTCTTATACCTCCCAATCAGGCTTGGGCCACTTCGTCAACCACGCTGACCTAGTGTGAATTGGTCGACTTCACATACACCTTTGAATTTCTTGACATTGCAGGTTGCCTCACGATGTTTTCCTTCACCGCAGGAGCGTCGGACAAATGTGCATATGAAATTCAAAAAATAAAAAACACATTGGTACATGGCAGGCTCGAACCCCGAACATCCCGATTTGAAGGCCAGGGCCGAGTCCACGGCGCCACCGACGCTCAAATATAGTATCAATTCTTAAGGGCCCACCATCCGCGCGAGCCCGAGCTAGTTTAGGTAAATTTCTCTAGTCTCTGTTTGTGTGCGTCGCAATCAGCACGGCCGCCTAGCAAAATTTTTGAATTTAATAGGTGTTTATTATTTACTGTGTTATACTATATTATTAGTTATTCTTATGACTATAGTAAATACAGGGATGTGTTTGATCAACTTTTATTTTTACAAGCTTTTATTTAGCTTGCACTGTATGTATGTATGTATGTAGATTTGACCACTTCTCGGTTTTCGAATTGGCAGAAATTTTGCACATAATAATATGTATATCGTGACAATGCAATGTTATGATAACATGGAGCTGATCTGATGAAGGAACTGGACGGTGGCCATAGGACCTCCGCAATAAAACGACATAACCCTATCGAGTTTGGGCTCGTTTGATTCGTAATGACGAGGACTTTGGTTCTATATGGTAACCAGGGTCTGATGCTGGAGCTGGAAGGTGGCCATAGGAACTCCGCAATAAAACGACACAACCACATTGAGTTTGTGCTCATTTGATTCGTATTGACGAGTACTTTGGTCCTATATGGTAACCAGGGTCTGATGCTGGAGCTGGAATGTGGCCATAGGACCTCCGCAATAAAACGACATAACCCTATCGAGTTTGGGCTCGTTTGATTCGTAATGACGAGTACTTTGGTCCTATATGGTAACCAGGGTCTGATTCTGGAGCTGGAAGGTGGCCATAGGACCTCCGCAATAAAACGACATAACCCTATCGAGTTTGGGCTCGTTTGATTCGTAATGACGAGGACTTTGGTTCTATATGGTAACCAGGGTCTGATGCTGGAGCTGGAAGGTGGCCATAGGAACTCCTCAATAAAACTACACAACCCCATTGAGTTTGTGCTCATTTGATTCGTATTGACGAGTACTTTGGTCCTATATGGTAACCAGGGTCTGATGCTGGAGCTGGAATGTGGCCATAGGACCTCCGCAATAAACCGACATAACCCTATCGAGTTTGGGCTCGTTTGATTCGTTATGACGAGTACTTTGGTCCTATATGGTAACCAGGGTCTGATGCTGGAGCTGGAAGGTGACCATAGGACCTCCGCAATAAAACGACATAACCCTATCGAGTTTGGGCTCGTTTGATTCGTAATGACGAGGACTTTGGTTCTATATGGTAACCAGGGTCTAATGCTGGAGCTGGAAGGTGGCCATAGGACCTGCGCAATAAAACGACACAACCCCATTGAGTTTGTGCTCATTTGATTCGTATTGATGAGTACTTTGGTCCTATATGGTAACCAGGGTCTGATGCTGGAGCTGGAAGGTGGCTATAGGAACTCCGCAATAAAACGACACAACCCCATTGAGTTTGTGCTCATTTGATTCGTATTGACGAGTACTTTGGACCTATGTAGTAACCAGGGTCTGATGCTGGAGCTGGAAGGTAGCCATAGGAACTCCGCAATAAAACGACACAATCCCATCGAGTTTGGGCTCGTTTGATTCGTATTGACGAGTACTTTGGTCCTATATGGTAACCAGGGTCTGATGCTGGAGTTGGAAGGTGGCCAAAGGAACTCCGAAATTATATTAAACTTACAGTGTTATGCTTACCTTTGTTCTATATATTTGTTAAACTAAAATATAATAGGGTTAATTAATGAAGCTAAAAATCACGAACGGTATGTGGGTGTAACCTAAATTTTAAGTAAAATGAATGCTATTTTTTAACGAAATGGTATGTAAATTCGAAAAATGGTGACGGTGATTGTGTAAACACATAATTTAAGAATTTAAATTTATTTTTTCCCGGTCAGTTAACTGGAACGTTAACGTAAAATATCAAAAACGCCAACGGCCTTTTTGCTATTTTTCGCGCCATGGGCCCTTAAATGGAATCCACAAAATCAAAGTACCGATCACTTTTGAAAGATAAGAACATGAAAGGATAATTTACAAGAATGCTTGGATAAGGGAATGGTTCTGTGTCAATAATGTCATAAATCTTCGTACAGTGTGTACCGATTCTAATTTGAAAACATATATTATAGCTGTTAATGGCCTTGCTTTTGGCTTATCAGCTCTACAGCTATACAGGGTTAATTTTGAGGTACCGGCAACCTCGCAGGATTAGATAGCTATTAACTACAACGTTTGTTCTACCACTTTTGATAATTCGTTAGATTTTACTTTCATACAAAAATAAATATTCATTTAATATACCTCTAGAATGTTTGTAGCTCTACGCGCACAGCGCGCGAGCATAGCGTTGTCTTCCGTCGTCGTTTATAAAAGAAAAATAGACTTATCAATGTCACGACAGTGCAATAAAAACTTGAAAATTGATTTTTGTTTATTGTATTGAGTTATCTTAAAACTCGTAAAACAAACGTCGTAGTTAATGATGTTAGCTATTTAATCCTGCGAGGTTGCCGGTACCTCAAAATTTATCCTGTATAAGGTTTACACTAATGGTTTACATATTGAAAATTCTTCGGAAGATAAAACAGTTCGGTTGTTCCCCGAAAATTGGATCAATCTTTTTGTATCACTTCTCAGAAAATATTCTCGACACTCCGCTTAAGTGCTGTCAGCATTAGTCTTGAGATTCCACCCATTTTGCTAAGTACGCGAGCGCTCTAGATAATGGTTAGATGAATCTCGACACACAAACCTGAATAGTGACTAGCATTAGGCGTTCATCATGCTCCTGTGGGATTTTTATCTGTTGTCTTGAAAGAATGGCCTAGTCTTTTATTAAAGTGAAACTTTTCACTCGTACTATAGCTAGCTAGGTCAGCAAACTATTACGTTCCGCCATAATAGTTTTACAGCTTGTGTGTTTATATCAAATCCAATACCATTCTTAGCTTCGCAAATGATTGAATTTTGATGTAGACACATGACAAGTTTTTGATTCATCGTGAAACATTTGATAGTCTACCAACAATCTGTGCGACGATTAAAGTAACAGATTAAATAAAGCGCTCAGATATTTCCTTCTCGCGTTCTCTTTATTTGTTCCAACAAAGAAGACAGCTTTAAGGTGGAAGATTTCAAGGCGATTATAAATTACACTGGCTCGACGTCTTATCTCCCGATTATTCGGATGTCTTGTAAATTTCACTCCTTTAGACAGCTCGGTTAATATCTCGGATGGAGGCTTAAATGAAGTTTAACCCGATATTTTTGCCTCGTGTTCAAATCCTCTATGGAAAAAAAAAATCTCTATGGAAAACAAAATACATATAGTAGTTGTAAATTTAAAGCTTAGTGAATTTTAAGATTTCTTTGCAACGTTACTCTTTCTCCTTTACATCACCATAACAGCTCATATACGTCCCCACCGAGGGGCTCGAGCCTACCCTAAATTAGGGTGCGAAACCTAAAAAAAATTTCTAGACAGACAAGCAGACAACGAAGTGATTCTTTAAGGATTCCATTTTTAAAGGGTTTTATTTAGCTTGCCCTGTTTCTTTGCTTGTTTGGGTCCGATCTTGCAAGTTAAATTTAACCCACTTACCAGTATCCGATTGAGCTGAAATTTTGTATACACCTTAAGTTCCGTTGATAATGCAATTTCGCATAATTATTATTGTTCTCAAGCACGTATACAGAGGGGGGGATAGTTGGGATTTATCCCCCCCCCCCCCGAAATTTGAAAAAAAAACGCTTGCGTGTTCTTTCAATAAGTAGGTAAAATAAAAATAAAGATAGGTCTTGATCTGATTATGTTAGCGACGCCGACGTTACTAGTAGCGCCATCTAGGTTAGATGGCGCTTAGATTTAGAGAGAAACCGAGAACGAAGACAGTAATACAGTAATGACATCTATCGTCGAGTAGAAGATCTATTGGGTAGAAAGGTCGTCGAGTAGCGAAATATCGAGAAGCTTCCATAACTTTCTGCTACCAGGTAGTAGATGGCGCAAGAATATTTCTCAGTGTTCCAGAATACGAAAATGTAGTATAAATACGGCGGGAACCTGCATCACACCCCGGATACTCCATACAACGTTCGCAAATCAATTACCTATTACTACTATTTAGGCAAACGACGTTTGTACACGCGCAAATATGTGTGTGGAATCTAGTAGGGCTGAGTGCGCGGTTATTAATCGAAATGACACGAAAAGTGCAGCGTTGCCTTCTCTTGCATAGCGCTATTTCTGTTATCGGCCGGCGCCGATAAAGCGAACTAGCGTGCCCTTGTTTAAGTGTCAGTGATGTCTACAACGAAGTGCGGCGTGGAGTGAGGTATTTGAAATGAGTGAGGGAAGGTGAGTGGCCGTTCTATACGTAGTACTATTATATCTTCTGTGCCTGCATGTCATGTCAGTTCATTTCGAGAGCGACTCAAGAGAGAATCGAGAGCGACAAGCGAACGTGTGAAGTGAAATACCTCTGCAATAGTGACAGTATAGTGCAATAGACCAGTTTATTGTGATATTGATTTCAGTTTCATAGAGTAGAGTAAATTCCTTCCGCCTTGGTTCACCTGATACATTGCCCGTGCCGTGAAATAAACGAGAAAAACTTCAAAACCACTGTTTTCATTGGATTTGCCAAATCGCCAGCCAGTCCGTGACGTGAGATAGTGTTGGACAATTTTGGACCATCACAGATTACTCAAATAAAGTAAAGTAATGTGTGAAATGTGAGTGCTTCTTGATTTGTGCTTGTTTGAACGTATATAAATTGCTGCTGCTAAAATGAAGAGAATTGACAACTTTTTTAAACCAGTGGCCAAAAAAAAAGTTACTACTAGCGAAGAAAAAACTACTCCAAGCATGGCTTCTGTTGATAGTGGACAACTAGAAACAACCTCGTCAAATTTATTATCAGAAAAAAATGTGATTTCAACCGAACCGGCTGGGAGATGTAGAGATGAAGGAGAGTGTTCAACTTCAAAAACGTGCAGTTTAGATACAATGATTATAAGTGAAACTTTTCCTGATATCGGCGTGGTTTCTAATGCCATATATAACACACAGTATCCTCCTCTTATACTCACAGATGAACAGAAAAAAAATATTATTACACAGCCGTTTGTCCCAGATGCGTCATTTTCGTTTCCGGCTAGTAACTTTGGAAAGAGGAAACTTAGATTTCGAAGAGAATGGATGGGATCATGGGAATGGTTAACATATTCACCGAGGAGGAACGGTGTGTTCTGCAAATATTGCGTTGTCTTTTCATCAGGCACCGCTGGAAAAGGTTCCCATCAGACACTTGGAAGTTTTGTCAGCAAACCATTTGATAATTGGAAAGATGCAACAGAAAGATTTCGCGAACATTCTGCTGCTAAATATCACCAGTTTTCTAAGTTATGCGCAGAAAATTTCTTACGCGTAATGGATTCAGCAGCTATAGACGTTGCATCGCAGCTTAATGATCAAAGGTGCAAAGAAAAGGAAAGAAATAGAACAGCACTAAAACCTATCATCGAAACTATCATCTTCTGTGGAGAGCAAGAGTTGCCGCTTCGTGGAGACAAAGACAGTGGACCATTGACGTTAGAAAAGCCACTTGGTAAAGATGGAAAATTCAGGGCTCTGCTGCGATACCGAGCAAGCTATGATAATATCCTGAAAGATCATATCATTACAACCCCTAAAAATGCGACGTATTTTAGCCCTATTATTCAAAATGAAATAATAGATACTTGCGGAAAGATAATTCAGAAAAAAATTGTGACACAAATAAATAGTTCAGAGTGTTTCGCGATTCTTGGCGATGAAACTTTAGATGTGAGTGGAACTGAACAGTTGTCCTTGTGTGCGAGATACGTTTATAAAGGTATTTTGAGGGAGGACTTTCTCAGTTTCATTGAAGTACACGACCTAAGTGCCGAAAATATAAGTGCAGAAATTTTAAAGAAATGTCGTAAGATTGGTTTGAACCTCGCTAAACTAGTTGGTCAGGGGTATGACGGAGCTGCTACTATGGGAGGACACATCAGTGGTGTGCAGACGAGAATCAGAAAAGAATTTCCTAAGGCCACATACGTACATTGCGCGGCTCATCGTCTGAACCTAGTTCTTTCAAAAGCTCTTTCAGTTCCCGAGGTGAGAAATTCAATGGGCGTTGTGAAAGAAGTCTGCAATTTACTTCGCAACAATGCAATGGCCGGGAAACAGTTCAAAGAAAATGTGAAAAAGCTCACACCAGAAAGTAAGAAAAAAAGACTGGTCGGCATGTGTGACACTAGATTTATAGAACGTCACGACTCTATAAATGTATTTTGTGAGTTACTCGAACCTATTGTCATTACATTGAGAGAACTATCCTGCACAAACAGAACTGTTGCCCAAGCTGCGTCTACACTCATAGCTGCGATGGAAAAGAGTAGTTTCTTGATTTCTCTAAAAACTTGTGAAAGATTTTTCAGTTACACTCTCACACTGTCAGCATATTTGCAGAACCCTACACACGACCTGGCCTCTGCTATGAAATTTTCCGATGACATTATCGGAAAACTAAAAGGGATACGTGACGATGTTAACCCGGTATTCTCGGAAATATATAACGCATGCTGCAAAATAGCGGAAGATGTCTTGCAAGTAGAAATTCAGCGACCTCGAGTTACTGTCCACCAAACTGCACGAAGCAACCCTCCCAGCGATACTCCTGAAGAATACTTCAGAAGAACTATTTTTATACCGTGCTTGGACGATTTGATATCTGGCATGAATGATAGATTTGCGAATCAAAGAGAGCTGCTTTCTTCTTTAGAAATTATTCTTCCGAAAAATGTGGACGAGATGAAGATAAGTGAATTAGAAAATATGAAAATTTATTGGGAAGAAAGTGTTGGAGAATCACTAATAAAAGCAGAGTACAGTATGTGGTGTGTCAAGTGGAAAAACACAGATAACAAACCAGTCGAAATTATGGAAATTTTAGACATGTGTGACAAAATTTTCTTTCCTACCATTAACAGGCTAATACATATTCTGGCCACCCTTCCGGTTTCAACGGCATCTGTGGAGCGGTCATTTTCATGCCTAAAGAGAATAAAATCCTTTTTAAGGAATAGAATGGCGAGCGAGAGGCTTACTGGTCTCGCTCTATTGTCTATTCATTCCGCTTTGGCGTCAGATCCTGATGTGGTACTAGACGTAATGGCTGCCAATGGAAACAGAAAAATACTTATATAAAATACTTATATATAAATATAAAATACTTATAAGTGTGTGACTAAACTACGGACGGTACTTCTTTAAGTTATTAAAAATTATATTAGTACAGTGATTACAGCGATTTTTACACAGTTCACATGGCTGTTTCAATGTTTGTCCCCCCCCGAACCAAAAGTCTGGATACGTGCCTGATTGTTCTTAATCCAAAATGGCTGCTGCAACAAAATGGCGGATTCCTAATTTTTGTACAAGCCCCGCAATATGAGTATCAAATGAGTATCAAAATAAATAAAAATGTAAATAGCATTTAATAATGATATAAGCGGTTGACTTTTGATAGAAATTTCAATTACTTTTTTTTCTGGTCAATGCCCTGCATTAATGAGGAGAGTGGGGTGATGACTGTTACCTAGGACCTACTTGATTATTTTTTACTTTTTAGTACATTATCTACATCATTATTATCTTTATTTTCAATAAAACCGTTGAACTTATTTTCTTTTACTTATTTTATTTCCTTTTGAGGTACGGAGCCCTAAAATCGCGTGCAACTCAGTACTCGATACTCAGTAACAGAATTTATTTTCACAAACAACGCTTATTTATATCCAGACTTCAAAGCTTTTATACTATCTCCATATTTTGTCGAATAACCTCGCGTTTACTGAATAACATTCAAACAACGTACGCTGGAGAGAATTTGTGTTAAAAAATAGGTCTCTAACCCTTCCTAGGATACCGGGACAATGAATGTAATCTAATCACGTAGGGATTGTGTGACGAGAATTCAGCCATTAGGTACGGGAAACAATAAAATACTATGTGTAATTACTTTTAATACCGCCAGCTCAAACAAACAAGTTGCTGTCATTGCCGAGATAATTTGTAATCTAATACTCGTATTTGCCTTTTACCAGTTACAGGATTAGTTACATTATTTAATATTTTTAAAAGTTCTCTATCACAGATTAGATAATAGTTACCTACTGCTCTATATTTGTCTAATCAATTTTGTTTTGTACTTCTTCCGTCTCTTCTGTTTGATTAGCTGGAATAGACTGTTCTGTTGCTATATGTCCACATATTGCTGTGTGCTGAATTTTATATCTGACGTCTTACAAAATAAATTTTAATGTTTCCGTACGTCCGAATAAAAAAACGGAACCCTTATAGGATCACTCGTGTGTCCATTTGTCTGTCGGCTACAGTCAATTATCTCCGAATCTACTAGACCGATTTAGTTGAAAGGTACACATATCAATTTCTGTGACCCAAACGCAGAGGTGTGACGTGAATAGATGAAATCTGTATATGAGAGGTCATTTTTGGGGGGAAGGTGGAAAATTAAAAAAAATGAAAACTGCATAGTGTGACATACCTATTAATGAAAGGTCTTATTGTGAAGATCTTAAATGTATTTTTTTTTTGTAATTTTATAATAAATAGTTTCCAAGTTATTCAAGAAAATAGACGAATTGACTATCCCCCCCTTATCTCCCAAACTACTGAACCTAAAATTTTGAAAAAAAAAAACATTTTTTGCTCATAGATTATAGGAAAACCTATAAGAAGTTGCATGATATTAAAATCACTCAATCACTAAATCTCTCAATATAGGTAACATCGTACGGAACCCTCTTCACACGAGTTCAACTCGCACTTGTTTTTTATCAATTTCCTTAAGTAGCTCCCCCTAAATGTATATACCTTTGTCCTTGTTTCTTAAATTTGTAACTAATAGAGTTAAGACTACGCTGAGACCGATCCATACTACATCGCAGTTAACCGACGACTTTATTCCGTCACATATTTCACTCACTTATAGTCTGTGCCATTTTCAACAGAACATGCAGCGAGCAGCTACCAACCTATTTTTCGCTTGCACGGCAAACCGCTCACTTTATCCTCTTCAAGAAACATAAGTTTTCGAAAGTTTTAGGAAATACGACAACATTTCTGTTGTTTAATTTTTATAGAGGCTTATTTTGAGTTTACTGATATTGTTACTTCAGTGTTACTGCACCGGCTATGTTTGAATGGTTTTGTCGTACTTTGCCTACTATCTATCTAAGTCACCAAAATTGTTGAACGTATTTTAGGGTAGTTGTTAAAAGCTTCCAGTTTGAATTATAACTTTCTTAATTTATTTATAAGTAGGTACCTTAATAGCTTTTATTTTTTAAAGATTAATAATAATTAGTATTAGGATGAAAAGTATATAGCCTATGTCCTTCCTTAGAATTGAGTCTTTTTTATATACGACCGGGAAGCTCTTGGCCTTCATCTCGCCTGATGGTAAGTGACGATAAGGCCGAAGGTGGAAGCGAGCTTCACCTGGACTCCTCAAAAACAGAGGAAGTGTCTCGGAACACAACAATGCTATTAACATTGTTATTAGTGCGACAAACTTAAGTTAAGACTGTGGGAGCTAGTCAGACAGGCTCAGATGCCCTACCACCAACAAAACCGAGCAGAAAAATGTCTGCCCCCATGAGAAATCGAACCCCGGACCTCCCGATCAACATCCGGTGCTTCCAACCACTAGACCACTGAGGCGGTTAGAAAGGTGAGTCTATTTCTACATCAAATTACATTTAAAACGGTTCAGCGGCTTAGGTGTGAAAAACGTTATAGACAAACAATTCTCATTTATAGGGATTTTCCTATAAATATCTTATTGGTTGAATCTCGCAGACAAAACCGCGAGGTGACGAAATGTCTCTTCAAAATATTTGTTATGCCTCTTAATTTCATCCACCAAATTATGTAATGTTTATTAACAGGCAACATAGCAGAGGAATTATGCAATATCTCGATTCAAGTACTCCCCCAAATCCTTTGTGAGACCAATTAACGCACATCTTGAATTCTTAGAATCCAATTACTCGGAACCACACACGAGCGAAGCCAGTGCCCATTGAAACTGTAAGCTGACGAAACGTAAGATAATGTAACATGAAATGAATTAATGAGGTGTAAAAGCCTTTCGCTGGAACCACTTAAAGCAGCCTAAACGCAGAGGGTTTATGGACGATAAAACGCAGCCGATTGAATTTCCGTTACTCGTTTCCAACAAATATTCGGTCACGGAAACGAATTGACTGAGTGCGGTGAAATTTCTTTTTTAACGGGGAATTTTTCACTTCGTTTATTATCATCGTTATTGACGCTACTATTTTCGCGTGGCTTCGCCCTCATGAGTCTTTATCCTACAAAATTTTATTCCCTAAACGGCCATTTATCTTTGTTTCCAACAGACAGGAATATAGCGCACTCTGTGAAAAGTCCACTATGTTTTGAAGAAAAGCATAATTTAACGCGCCGAAATGTACTGAAACGTGTACTTTTATTACATACCTAAGTAGTACAGTCAAACTTTATACTTGCATTTACTACTCCGAGTGACATGAAGGGGTTTAAAGATCAAATAATCCCTAACAATGGAAAAAACATTATAATCAACCAAATACTCTTGCTAATTGCCAATCTAACTCAGCTGGGCAGCTTTCGGGAAGCTAGCTAGCTACGTAGCATATTCTCGACGGATGTACCGCAGTGCTAAAAGAAGTAAGAAGTATTAATATTATTATATTATCCCCTCAATATGGGTATCAAATGAAAGGGCTTGACTTGTAGGGTACTGTGCATTATGACAAAATTGGATATTTTGAAAATAAAGTAAGTTAAAAAAATATAAGTTAAACGGTTTTATCTACATCTTTCTAATGTATAAAATTCTCGTGTCACAGTGTTTGTCACCAAACTCCTCCGAAACGGCTTGACCGATCTTTATGATTTTTTTTTTGTGTATGTTCGGTAGGTCTGAGAATAGGTCGTAAACTATTTTTTATTATGGCGAAACGTAAGTTCGCCGTTATTATGGCGAAACGTAGTTCGCCGGCACAGCTAGTATATAAATAAAAATGGATCTTCGAAATGTATGTACGCCCATAAATTTCGAACGACTGCACCAAGTTGGACGATTCTTGGTTTTATGGATTCGTTATTGTTAGGACAAGGTATGTATAAAAGAAAATATTTGAAAAATTATTACAGGAAAAAAATTAATTTAAAATATTATGCTCACGTAAAAGTGACGAACTTGACAGATTGGCATTCAGGCTACTCCAAATCTACGGTTTCTTACACTGTTGTATTGTCAAATTGTCAATAGGTTTTTTAGTATAACCGTGCGGGACCGGGGCGGGCAGCTAGTTTAAAATAAAGATAATAATGATTGTAGATAATATACTAAAAGCTAAAAAATTATTCAATAGGTCCTAGTTACCAATCGTCACACCACTCTGCTCATCAATATAGCATTGATCAGGCAAAAAAAATAGTGGGGTGCGTGAAATTTCTATGAATTGTTATCCGCTCATCATTATAAAAATGCTATTTACATATTTAATCAGGTTACGTTACGCGCCTCGATTTTATTTTTTCAGCGGTATAGTTAATTCCTGTTAATTTGTTCTTACTCGTAAACAGTCCCCAAAATTGTGGTTCAAATCTGGCTTATCGGCACCAAAACGTCATTAGCGTCATGCCGTTTAAAACAACATTAGGACTACAATCCGCCATAACAATTTCATGGGATGGGGCTCTTAACTTTTAAGCTATTGATTGAGCAAAGGAACAAAAGTGTTTAGAAGATCAGCCGGTCTTTTGAATTACACTTTACATCTATTAGTAATTTCATAGTCATTATTTCAGCCATAAGACCCACTGATAGCCATGGATCTCTAAGCCGATCGGTTCCACGCTCGTTGCACTCCAGGGGCCTTACCATGATCGCTTATAGCAAGGTTAAAATAATACTTAAATAAGATTCCCATTGATGGCCATAGGTCTCCCTCAAGGATCTCTAAACCGATCAGTCCCACGCTCGTTGTACTCCAGGGGCCTAACCATGATCGCTTATAGCAAAGTTAAAACAATACTGAAACAAGACTCCTGTTGATAGCCATAGGTCTCCTTCAAGGATCTCTAAACCGATCGGTCCCACGCTCATTGTACTCCAGGGGCCTTACCATGATCGCTTATAGCAAGATTAAAACAATACTGAAACAGAGACACCGCTCTTGCCCCGTAGGTATTTTTGAAGTGAGAACTTCTTTAGCGGCGTTGTACACTTTTTTTGTAATGGGTAAAACATGTTAAACTCGCGTCAGGACACGTGACCGTCAGGACACGTGACCCTGATCGAAAATTCGTAAGACAGATGGAGAGTTGGCTACTCTCCATCCGTCTTACGAATTTTCGATCGAATTAAAATTGAAATGGCCGCAGGAACTGTCAAGGTGCGGTGAGGGGTCAACGTAAGCCGGCCGAGAACAATAGCGGCTGGCAAAAGTACTGGAAGTCACACGTCACTTGAGACAGTTTTAATCAATTTATTTACTTTGTTAGGAAAAATCTAAATTGTGCTTTTATTTGATTTTGTTGTAAATATTAATTAGGTAAGTTAGTAGGTATAAATTAAATATTATTTATTTGTTATAAAATTACGTTTTTAAGTAGTATATTAATGTCTGTTTTGATCATATTTTTAATTTAATTGTAAATATTTTGATTCATTATTACTAGTTATATAATTATGTACGCACAACGTTACAACAGGAAGTTGATTTTTCTGAGGGATAAACTTTTTAATGTAATATAAATTGTCATGTTTGTGTACGATAGCGCAATAAATAAATATTGTATTCTACCACATAAAAGATAGTACTTCTATTCTGATAATTAAAGCAATTCGTGCAAAATTATTCCATAACCATTCCAAAATATCCAAAACTCACAACGTTAATACTTAAGTTTTCACTTCTGCCGGCACTCCCGGAGTGCAACCCGTCATTTTTTTTTATTGCTATTAAGTTGGCAAACAAGCAAACTACCCACCTGATGGTAAGTGGTAACAGTCGCCTATAATACATGTGGCTCTTGTGAGATTCGCAGCAGAACTGCAACCTCACAAGAACCACAGTGTATGTTGCCAACTTGTGACATCAGATGTAAAGTCGTGGTATCCAATAATTTCACTGCCATATCTTACCCTTCAAGCCGAAACACAGCAATGCAAGCATTGCTGCTTTGCGGCCGAAATAGGTAAGACGGATGTACCCAAGCGGACGACCCTGGTACAGAGTCTCCCTCCGGTGCGCCATCCCGCTCTCAGTCCGGTTTTAATATAGTTAGAGGGTAGGGTATCGTAATAAAAAATTTTCGATACACCTTTTTGCAGAAATAACAGTATATTATGCAACTAGTGAATAAAGGACAAATTGAAAGCGAGGGCCATAGTTGAATTACGAGCAAGTTCTAACGATACGCTGGTGATTTACGATGATTGAATCACGAGCGTAGCGAGTGATTCAAGTGTTCGAATCCTGAGCGACGCGAGTCATTCATGGCCCTCGCTATAAATTCGTTTAATTCAAGAGTTGTATACTATACTTTATACCATGACTACGAGAAAAATAAAGATTTAAGCGAATAAAAACATTAACAAGTAGCTTAAAAAACATAAATGTTGTTGGGTTTGGCATCGGAGATAAGTCCAGAATACTAACGATCCACGAAGCACAGGGACTAACGTACGAATACGTCATAGTGCTCAGAGGAGCTGAAAGATACAACCCGGTTCACGATAGTGCCCCTCATGCGGTGGTCGCCATAACTAGGCACACGGTGTCCTGCACTTATTTCTATCGTCAACTGAAGGAGGACGACGCCTTAAGACGCCTCATTACCTCTTCCAACACGGCAACGGATGATGAGATCAAAGACCATAATGAAAAGATGGCGTTCAGAGCCCTTACACGGGCAGAAATCTAGGTGCAAGACCGCAATAAACATATCATCCCGAACCCCATCCGGAACTAATCCTATCAGTAGATTGTTAAATATATGAATAGTATTATATAGTTAGTATAATAATGCACGTACGAACATATAGATTATCTTTATATAAGCAACTAATATACATTAAAATATTAAATTGTGAATGCGCAACTCACCCTAGATTAAGTGAAGAGTTTAGTAGTAAGCGTTTTAGAAAAATATAAATATATAGATCACAATATTGTAACCAAGAATCCCAAAGGCACGGACCACGAGTCTGTGCAGTTTTAAATAAACCAAAAAAAATTTTGACATTAAATAAAAACATTTAATTACAACACGGGCATATTTAGAAAGTAAGAAATCAAACCATGGCGCTTGGTTTGATTTCTTATACGGGAATATTATAAGAGTTTTTCTTTAAGACCACTATCGATGAATGCTATAAACCAAAGGCTAGAAATTGCTTTATCAAGCAAATACATACTTAAATAAACGTTCGCAGTTCTGCTAGGGATGGTTGCAGCCGCCCGGCGGCGGCGGCGCCAGGAGGGGACTTGCGAGAAAAAGCCACTGAAACCGTATCGAGGGGCTCAGTGAATAAACACGGCTCCCCAATTCAATTGTTTTGTTTTCCTCATTTCAAAAGTGCGGAAAAATAGAGGAAATGTCTCAATGTCTCAAGTATTGGAGACATTTGAGATATGGAGACATTTTCTTTTGCTGCAATGCAAACACGGGTTTATGTATAGCTAAAGATGTATGTTTATAACGGGTAATTGTTCTGACCGAGTGGTGTCGGCCCAGTATATCTGCCAAGAATGAAGTGAATTGACCGATGCAGTTAGTCGACGAAAGAATTTGTTTTTTTATCGAGTCATTTTACGAAAACCGGTTCTCTTCATAAATATTGAATAAAAAAATCTTTAAAAAAGATGTGGTATTTTTCAACGCATTCTATAGAGAATGGTCTTCTTAATTTTTTCATAAATTAATTAAAACTTGGTTAAAATGTGACCCAAACATGCCTCGATTTTAAAACTATAAACCCAATCGCGTCGTAAATATTAGGTTAAATCATATGCGTACTTTCGATTTCAACAAATAAAGTGAACAATATTGTAGCGGATGGTCCTTTTACTCGTAGATTTTTCTTATGCGCCTTTATTAATGTTTAATTGAAATAATTCATCTTATGGCCGGTATACACTTTTTTTAGTCAAGTGCTTAGTGTTTAGTGTTTAGTAGACTGTTTAGTGTTAAGTGATTAGTAGGTGCTGTCCCTACACTATTTAGTAAACAGTGTTTAGTTTATTTGTTCATTATATGGACTTAACACTAAACAGATCTGTCCAGACGTGTTTAGTGAGTGTTTAGTGTTAAGTGAGTGGTGAAGGCGGGAGAGCGGGAGGGGCGACTCGCAGAAAAAATAGAACGCGTTCCTATTCGCTAAACACTAAACACTTAACACTAAACAGAAGCTGTCCGAACGTGTTTTTTACTAAACACTTAACACTAAACAAGCCACTCGCACTAAACACTAAACAATGTGTGTACCGGCCATTACGCGTAAAGGTTTGCTTAAATATTCCCCTCACCCTCACTCACTCACTCCTATGTAATCAGATCGACGCAAGGTCATTGGGAGCACTATGCGCCTTAAGTATACCACATTTTAGGTGACCGTATGCTTGTTGGCCACTCCAGTGTCAGTACAATCCATGTACAATCATAGTAGAACTGCATACTTCCAGATACTCAAACGAAAAAATCTTTATTCAACATATACCTTTACAGGCAATTATCGAAATCAAACAAAACAAAAATATCTAAATAGACAAGTATTTTTTTTTTCATTTTTAAAACAATTCACTATTTTATCCTTATATGTATATACACACCCCAACTATAATTAAAATGTATGCTTAAAAATATGCAAAAAACCGACTTCAAAAACACTGAAAAGTTTAAAATAATATAAGAATAGGTACAGACAACATCACAGTGACAGTAACAGAAGTGTGATGTTGTCTGTACCTATTCTTATATTATTTTAAACTTTTCAGTGTTTTTGAAGTCGGTTTTTATTTTAAGTAAATTATTTTTTATTTTTAACTTTTTAGTGAATGAAATCTTTTTAGTGAAAGGAACCCTAATTAGGGTTTCCCTCGATTTTCATGAGACCCATCATCAGATCCTGACTTTCGTGATCTTGGGACCACCCCAGGAGTATACTCTATCGAATACAAAAGGAATTTTGAAAATCGGTCCACAATTTGCGGAGTAATCGCGTAACATACACACAAAACACGTTGGACACACCTAAAACTTTAGGGGTTTCCCTAGATTTTTATGGGATCCAATCATCAGATCCTAACTTTGGTAGCCATGGGACCACCCTTGGAGTATCTTCTATCGAATACAAAAAAAAAACCATCAAAATCGGTTCATAAACGACGAAGTTATCCGCGAACAAACATAAAAAAGCATATATATGGTCGAATTGAGAAACCTCCTTTTTTAGAAGTCGGTTAAAAAGTTGGCTCTAAACCTGCAGGCCTATTTATGGATCTTTCATCGTATGACATGGTAAAATTTGATATAAATATTTGATAAAGAAGTCATGAAATACTGCATTTGGTATTACTGATCTCCAATGATATCATCTCTCTGGAATAATTTCAACGAAGTCATCATGATATAATTAACGAATGATCAAAAATCTGACCGAAAATCATATTTTTCGTTTTGCTCTATGATTTCATAATGATATCATATGAAGACCATGAGATCAGTAATATTTAGGCCTGCAGTTCGAAAATTGGGAGAGCCTCTTCGAAATGAATAGGCAAGAATTTCGAAGGACTACATATTTTTTTTCCTCTTTTAAATCTCTAAATTACATATAATCATGCTTAATACCTTTTTATGCTCATCCATCGGAACGGAACATACAGGATGATGTAAGAAAATCAATAATTATCTTACTCAATTCATCATTAGCGTAATTTTGGGTCTATACATCACAGGCTTGGAGCTTGGCCAATCGGCTAATGTAATTGTTTTGATATTGGACACAAAATGTCATGGCTGCTTTCTTTGGCCAAGAAATCTGCCAGTGCCTTGACTTCTGACATTATATTAAACAAACACATACAATACGTTCATATTTATCTGAATGTGCTCTGAATTCGTATGTGCAAAATGAAATGTCGCATAAGCAGTTTTTGGCAACATATACTGCGAAGTAAGGGCCTGATTCGACTTGCGTAAGCATTCTCAGTGAAATATTAATTAATTACAGTTTGCTTATGGATTTCTCGCATTTGATTGTTCAGCGCACTAAA
Source organism: Schoenobius gigantellus (assembly GCA_963935595.1). Taxonomy (NCBI): domain Eukaryota; kingdom Metazoa; phylum Arthropoda; class Insecta; order Lepidoptera; family Crambidae; genus Schoenobius; species Schoenobius gigantellus. Next base: position 29,873,140 of record OZ012554.1, read on the forward strand.
CAAGCAATTTCTCATAATATAATCAATTTTCTGAGTAATCTACGTATATATGTGTATAATATGATTCCAATTTAAATGTTTAAGGATTTGTTAATTACATCGTAATTATGAATTTAAATTAACATCAAACCACTTAACTTGCTTCACTGCAGTAGGATGACTGCAAAAATTATCTTATTTCTTTAAATGTACAAACTACGTAACATTTAAAGAAATAAGATATCGTCATTGACCTAAATCAATAAGGTAGATTGATTCATTGATTGATTGAACACTTTATTGCACACGAAGCATACATAAGCTGGACATAACAATATAAGCCTCTGGTTACACCATCGGAATTTCATCAAAATTCGTCAGTCACTGGGTTACACGATCATTCTGGCGTCAATCATACCAGACTGATGGATCAGACTGATGAAATACTGATGGTGTAACCTTGCTCTATGAGACACAGTAGCAATAGGCGGCCTTATTGCTAAGGTAGCACTATCTACCAGGCAGCCTTGGGGTTAAGGAAAGTTCTTGCTAAGGTAAATGACAGGAATAGTACTATACAGTTCTAAGAAATTACATACAGTAATAACATTACTAACACAGGTAACAACAAAACGTTTTTAAATACAAAAATATTACCTATATAGACAAAAAAAATATATAATATAGTCAAATAAGAGACATATATACCGGGTATAACTGAACACCCCAATAACATTTAAGGGGCATATAAGTTAGATACTAAATGGACCTTCGGTGCTTGTCTGAGACCTGGAACTCCAATACTTTCAGAGTTATTTGATCTTAAACTGAAAGCAAAAACTTTCAAGTGACAACCATAATCAGCTCTTAACACAAAAGGAATTTAAACACATAATGACACGTGGCAGACGTGAGCGTAGTATTCCTCGTACGCTTACGTAGCGCTGTCGGCACTTAATACCAAAAAAATATTTATTTAGTTTGTATGACGTGAGCGTAGAATTCCTCGTACGCTTACGTAGGGCTGTCGGCACTTAATACCAAAAAATAATTTATTTAGTTTGTATGGGAAAAAAGGTAGGTTTGTTAACCCTAATATTTTTCCTACAGAATCCCTACTTCTGATAGATACATATCCTTAAATGTTATTGGGGTGTTCAGTTACACCCTGTATATAAATATATACATACCTGGCGATTAAGCGTGGAAATGCTGCCTGCGTGATGGGGACCATAAAACAAGGACGTAATTTTTAGATTTATTTTAATTTAATTTATTACATACATACATACATACGTAGGTAGGTAATTTATAAGTAATAAAAGCCCACTTCCATTAGTTTGTCGTATGCAACTCATTTCATTGCAAATAAAACAGCTCTATCCATTGATTTACTACCAAACGTTTGGTAGTAAATCAATGGCTCTATTACATTAGATCATTAACGTATTTGTAGTCCCCTGAAAATACTCGTCATATTATTTTCAACGTAGCGAAAAGTCTTCCTTTGAAAGGCGAATTCTGAGACACAATTTGGCACAAATTCCACTTAGCAAAATAGAAGCATTCCTCCAACAAAAGCGAACACTACATAAATAAAAAGTAGAATCACCGGAGTATTAACGAAACAAATGAACGAAAATCCGCGTTTGAACCCCGAAATAAAATAAAACAATATCGTTTCAAACGTGTTAAGCCCGCGTCACGTCCCGTGCCAAATCTCGGCCGTTTCGCTACTCGGGAGTTGGGACGATGACAGTGAAAATTAGAAAGAGATTTCTGGAAAGACCTGATATAAACGGAGGTTGACTTAAGTTTAAGACAATACATACAATACATACAAACATACAATACAATTAATACATTTATGAGAATTATATTACATTTGGCACTAATTTACAAATTCACCATTTAAATACAAGAAACAACAATAAACTTGCCGTTCTAACATAAAGGCTTCCAAAAACTAGAGACCCGTTTATGGGGAAATAATTATATATTTTTTTACAACAGAGATTCACTTCATACTAATTTGCCTTTTCATAAGTTTATAGTCTTATGATAAATACTCTTATGAGTAAAGGATATCATAAAGTCAAGGATTATTGGAATGATGCCAGTGCCTGGTGTTAATTTCAAAATATTAGGTACTCGTTATAATGTAAAGAATCGTGTTGTTGTGTATAACTTTTAATGTAAAAATAATGCTGTGTTTTTTTAAGCTATTGCATAGCTTCTATCGCGGGCTTTGAACGCGGCGACCGGATCAAGAAATTCCGTAACGAAAAAAACCTAACACCCCCCACTCCGACCGGCCACAGTGGTCCGGATTTTCAAAAAGGTGGACATAGGATCGAAAATGCTTATTTAACTTAACAAAAAATTGTTTCGTATAGGAAATTTAACGCTGATTAATACTTATTTCTACAACTTTTCAAAAAAACTGCTCCTTCACGTCAAAAAAAATATTGAAAATAAAAATGTATGGGAGAAAATCTATTTTATTTTTTTTCTCCGTTCAGTATCAAAGTATAGCAAGCAAACCTTATATTCTGGTAAGTACTTATTGTCCTTAATACGACGACATATAAATTGCTTGCGTATCCCTGCGGCCTTGGCGCCTACGATGCTATAAAGTTTAAAAATTTTATGTTGAATTATCTTATTATTATTAACGAGTTTTTCTATTAAAATTAATCCAAAATATATTTTTTAATAAAACAAGCCCCCCGCGTGCCCCATCCTTTTATTAGGCTCGCCCCCTATTACTTGGGACTTAAATATAACTGGCGAAATTACAGTGTACTATAGTGTAGTATACACCTTTGCCTTCGGGGAATATAAAGCGTGACGTTATGATAAAATAAGCATTTTTGCTTATTTTTGTTTTAAATAATCTTCTGTTGATTATTCTTTCATCTGTTGATAATTCCTATTGATAAATCATGGATCATGTTCAGACTGCAACTCCTGTAGATCCATATTTTCGGTTTCTTCTGTTACTACCTCAGGCAACAACAAAAGCTCTTTAACATCTGGAAAAAAATCGAATTGCTTTGAGTTGCTGTATTTTGGTCGAATATGGGATAAATATGGGTCTGAACTAATTAAAAAATTATGAAGCAAGTCCTCGTTGGTCTTTATCCTGTTAAATTTTCTTGTGTGAGACTCACGAACTCTTCGAAATTCTTTATTTCTTGCTTCTCCAGCTTCTTCGGAAAGAATGCCAATTGGTAGGAGGCCAAAGTGATGACAAATGTCTGCACCGTGTATGAGTAGCTTGTGCACACTTGCGGGCATATAAAACCATGGGTATAGATGATCAAAGATCTCAGCTGTTTCTCTGCAATAAGTCCTGAATTTTTCAATATCTATGGCACATCCTGATGAAATCATTTGAAGAATAACCGCAAAATGCTTCAGCAGGTCTTTGTCAACATTGGTTATTTCGACAGATTTCTCATAATCTCTAAAAAACCTTCTGGCTGTGTTTCCGTCGTTTGTGGTTCCAAAGCCTTGCTTCACAAAATCCACAAGTATTCCCATTTGCTGTATTGAATACTTCTTGTGTCAAATGTTTCTTCGCAGCTTTTAGTTGCTTGTTAGCACCTCGTGCAGTCCACATCTCAAAGTCCATGTTGTAAGATATGTGTAGAATACACACCATACAACGAATCCACATATGAAGAGTAGAAAGTCCATATTTATAAACATCTTCTCGAACAGGTCTTGTAAATACTTCTGACAGCTTGTTCATCTCAGTTGGCTTAGCAAGGCAAATATTGCAGGCAGATGCAGACGAAGTATCCGTTATAATAGTGACCACTTTTACGTCGATCATTGTCATATGAAGCTTGTGACAAATCTCTAGCCCTGCCCATTTTGTAGAATCGATGTTTTTTATTTCTTCCTTCAATGCAGCTTCTTCTTGCTTGATGTATTCTGCTGTCTCTTTACAAAACTCGAACTTAATGGGACTGCAATAATGTGTTGAAGAAGGTGTTGGGTTTTCCCATATGGTGCTATTATTAGAAACTAATTTAAGAGGGACAAGACTTGACATGAAAACCGATGAATCACTGAAGTCTACATCTTCACTCCTTTGCTTGTAGGTACTTTGTGAAGAAGCACCATCAAAACCCCATTTACTAATTAACTTCAATCCTTCAGTTGACGAATCAATCTGGGTACCAGTAATTTGAAGAATCTTCTGGACTGTCAGATCCAATAGGGCTTGAAGCTTCACTCTGGCTCCTCTCTCAGTAATTTCTAAATCATGAGGATAGCATCTATTTTTAGCTTCAAGGAGTTTGTGATACGATGGTAACACTAGAACTTCACAATCTAACAGCGCTTTCCTTAAACACAAGTATTTCCATTTTGACAGGTTCAATGATGTATAAAGACCAAGAGCATAATCTCCATCAAAAGTTTTTTTCGTATTTTTCTTAAACAATGTGGCTTGAACGATAGCAACACTATCAGGGTTCTTCGTTATATGGTCAATAACACGAGCTAAGTCATTCTTCTTGTCTATCCTAAGTCTTTCGACTAATGCAAAAGTAAGTTCTTCCGGCGAATAGTCCAAAAGAGACTCTGAACGTCTTTTCTTCTGTTTGTTGCTGAGGTCAACAAAAGGCTTCCTAATCTGAACTTCGGTAGATGTGCCCACAGTTGTTGTACTAGATGTCGACGGAATCACAGCTGTTGTAGTATCGATGTCAAATGAAGTATTGTCTGACGATATGTTTTCGATAACTTCATCTTGGGCTTGAAAAATCTCGGATAAATTAACAGTAGTGCAATTTGGCCAACTAATATTTGATTGTAACCACGCAGCATGTCTATTCATGAAAGTTTTCTGATTTCTAGAAGCACTTGTCCATCTGCGATTGATATTACTGACATAGTTCTTCAAAAAGGTCTTGATTATTTCTAAATCTTGTGAACATGTTTCAACTGGGATATGTAGAATAATAGCTTCATAGAGTCGTGCCCAATTTTTCATATCTCCTTCAACACGGAGGAACATAAAGATGTCCAAGTTTGTTACAAATGCAGCCATAACGAAACTCACTAAACTTTCACACAGCACGGATAATTAGATATGTTGCTTCCTCAAGGGTTGAGAAACAAGTGCCTTTAATTGTTTCATGCACAGATATTTATAACAAACACACGCACGCAAGTAGTGACTGACAAAATTAGTACCACATCTTCAACAGCCAATCAGCGTCGTCGATGTCTCCGGTGGTGGGGGTAAATGATTCTTATATCACAGGAGTCGTTTCAGTCAGTTACAAATAGGCAACGAATCAGCACGTGACTGTTGTTGAAGACTTTTATTACTATTTTTTATTAAAATAAAATGAAACAAATGCTGGAATGCGTATGTTTTAATTCTTATATAATTAAGAAATTATATTTTAAATTCAGCATAATTGAAAAACTCGATAATAATTAAAAAAAACCCAATTGAAATTTTAAACTTTGAATCGTCGTAGGCGTCAAGGCCGCAGGGATACGCACGCAATTTATATGTCGTCGTATTAAGAACAATAGGTACTTACCAGAATATAAGGTTTGCTTGCTATACTTTGATACTGAACGGAGAAAAAAAATAAAATAGATTTTCTCCCATACATTTTTATTTTCAATATTTTTTTTGACGTGAAGGAGCAGTTTTTTTGAAAAGTTGTAGTAATAAGTATTAATCAGCGTTAAATTTCCTATACGAAACAATTTTTTGTTAAGTTAAATATGGCACGGCACGGTGTTTGTGTGCGTCCACGAGGACTTCGGCACGGTGTTTGTGTGCGTCCACGAGGACTTCGGCACGGCGTTTGTGTGCGTCCACGAGGACTTCGGCACGGTGTTTGCGTGCGTCCACGAGGACTTCGGCACGGTGTTTGCGTGCGTCCACGAGGACTTCGGCACGGTGTTTGTGTGCGTCCACGAGGACTTCGGCACGGTGTTTGCGTGCGTCCACGAGGACTTCGGCACGGTGTTTGCGTGCGTCCTCGAGAACTTCGGCACGGTGTTTGCGTGCGTCCACGAGGACTTCGGCACGGTGTTTGCGTGCGTCCACGAGGACTTCGGCACGGTGTTTGCGTGCGTCCACGAGGACTTCGGCACGGTGTTTGCATGCGTCCACGAGGACTTCGGCACGGTGTTTGTGTGCGTCCACGAGGACTTCGGCACGGTGTTTGTGTGCATCCACGAGGACTTTGGCACGGTGGTAGGAAAAAAATTTGGACGATTCACAAAAACTTTCTATCACGTCATACTTGAAGAAAGACTAATAAATGTATTCGTTTTAATTTTGTTCAAGGACTTTGTTCACAATCGTCCACCCACTGAAACAGTGCATTGCAGAAATAATTCATGTACATTATTATATACAGAAAAAGGCAGAGCACAAAAAGTACAAAGTGCGAATTAGTGAAAATTTGTGATATTATCTTATAATTGACGACACGTTTAGCGCAGAGGTCGAGTGACCTCTACGCAACTATCACCTACTGCGCAACGGGTCGCGGGTTTGTATGGCCTACAGAAATTTGTTCCGGTCTGGGAGAATGTGCATGTGATATTCTATGTTTGTAACTGCACCCACGACACAGGAGAAAATCCTAGAGTGGAGCGACGTTTTTTTAAAAAAAATCTTATAATTGCAATTCGTTAAATATGCAATAGTTGTAGAAAAATATTAATGTAAAAACGAGAACACAGGCCATAATGATATTTCGATTTTTAGACTTTAATACCTTGATTTTAGAGTTTGCTCTGCAACACAGGGAGTCCTAGTGCAGGTTTTGCTCTCCCACGATGGCTAGTCAGACAATTGACTTCACATCCCGTTAAGGCCTGTAAACCTAGTCTAGTCATTGTAAAAGAAATAAATGAGATTTTTTTATTTACTCAAAAATGCATGTAATATGGTCATTATTTTGACAACCTTTTTTGAGCTAAGTCGACCTTGCCGTTCTGTTTCAAGGAGCGGCCGGCAAAGTTTTTATTTAAATTACTTGCTGGTTTTATTTAGATTAGGTACTTGCATTTTGGAGTAAAGCACTATACAAGCCTTGGCCCACAATGACTGCTTCACTGGTCACGCTATGATTGCCTCGAGCTAGCCTAGCTACGCTCTAGGCCTTCCAGCTTGGCCATCATTGCAACCCTTGCTGTCCTCACTGTAAAGGCTCATCTCAGCTCGTCCATCAAGTGCTGCACGCTGACCGCGCTGTGTCGGCCTGGAGCTGCGCTACGCTAGGCTGTCGGCCATCATCAGCGCGACCAGCAAAGTAGTCATTATAGACCGCGGCAGTAATGTACGTACTATAATTTATCTAATATGAGATAGTTGAGGCCTGCAACACTACGAGAATATGTAAGTGATGTTCGAGAGGAATTTTATTTAGTCAATCCCAGGTTTCTTACATACGACAGGGAAGCCTTCATCTCACCTGGTGGTAAGTGATGATAAAGCCGAAGTTAGATGTGTGCTTCACCTGGACTCCTCAATAATTGAGGAACTGGCTATCCCACCTCTAACTGTCGGAATACAACAATGCTACTAACATTCTTATTACGGCGACAAACGTAGGTAAGATGGTGGTAGCTAGCCAGGCGGGCACTAAAGTCCTACCACTAACCAAACGATGCAGAAAAATTCCACCCTAATGGGGAATCGTACCTCATTCTTTTAATGGTAAGACACGGCCAGAATAGATCTGCCTCCCTAGACAAATGCCACACGCTAACTTTTTCGCAGTCGTTCCTCAGAAAAAATGTATGGAGGTGACATTAGCTGCGGAAAAAATAGCGTGAGGTTGTCGTAAGCTAATGTCATTTCCATACACTTTTTCTGCGGAACGACTGCGGAAAAGTTAGCGTGTGGCATTTTGTCTAGGGCCTCTGTACAAGTCGCAGTGGCCCGCTGGGGATCGCTCATTCGAATGGTGAAACAGGTTGCGCCAGTGTCTCAAAGTCAGGCTTACATAATTATTTCTGTTGCGTATGATATATACTTATGCTTCTTCTCCACTCAGGATACCATGAAAATACAATTAATATTAAACTAGCCGGCTGTGTCCTAACTGGTGTGCCAGTTTTGCCACGTCAGCGTTGTTAGCAGCCAAGGTGTCCGTTCTCATTCGCCGTTACATGTAAGGGTCCTTACAAGGGCCCATAGTGTCGTAGTGGAACAATGCGCCAGGGGCGCTGAGTCACGGCTAATTTCAGGGCAATTTGTTACGCAGCTCGCAAAGATTAATCCCTTTAAAAAGGTATGTAAACGTTTCCACGGAAATTAAACGACCATGACAAGTTGGCTTCGGGGTCCAACGAGTGTGGAGGTGTTGCGGGTTAAATAATAATAATGATGTTATCATATTTTTTGCGTCTGGATGTAGCATAGAACAAATGCGGCCTTTTTAAAAAAAATTACTCGTTGGATCATCCTCGGATTAGTTACGCCGTGTTTTGTCTTACTTTGACAGATGACAGCCGACATTGTGCGGAAACATAATAACCACTTATTGGACATGGGGTTTTTGTGGGATCTCGTTCGTGGTCGCATTGATTGTCCAGAGCTTCTAGGTGACTTGTTTTTTAACGTGCCCGGCTACCGAACTCGCCACACTGGCCTCTTTCATGTACCACTACATTGCACAAATTATGGTAGCAACTCCATATTGACACGCCTTTCTAAATTGTACAATAGCAAATTTTCGGAATTTGATATATTTCTTGATTCAAAACCTCTTTTCAAAAATAAAGTTAAGTTAGCACTTCTCTCAACCAGCAAAGATAGTAACATAACATATTAATGCTTTATAATAACTCATTTCAATATGTTTTGATTAACATATATATTTTGTTCAAAATATCTAATGCAGAGTGTATATATATGGCTTTGTCATGCAGGCTCAAACATACCCACACACACACATATACACACACACACACACTCACACATACTATGCATACACACATCTCATTATTATTGGCACTTGCCTACTCCTATCTTTAACTTTATTAATGTTACCTTTAGCATCTTTGTTTTAGCATTTATGTTTGCGATGTTTAATGTACATTTTATTGGCTTCAGCTGTCAATGTACTTATTAAATAAATAAATAAACAAGACAAAACACGGAGTAACTAAGCCGAGGTTGATCCAAGGAGTAATTTTTTTATTTATAAGGCCGATCCCTCCTCTCCTCGCATCGATTTCCTCATTGCTGAGGGTCGTGATCCCCTGTCTGTGGAGTGATCATCCTCTTTACAATATTGCGCCACTTATTTCTGTCTTCGGCATTGTGAAGCGCATCATAAAGCTTGGTGTTCAGCGTTGAGCGGATTTGATTCGACCATCTAAGCGGACTACGGCCTCTCGGACGTTTGCCTTCGACCTTCCAGTAACCATGAGTTGTTCGAGCTTATGTCCATCCTTCCTAGCTATGTGACCGAAAAACTCAAGTACTCGACGCAAGCAGGTAGTAGAAAGCCGGCTATTGATCTTGAGTTCCCGTAGAATGGACTCGTTGGTGCAGAACGCAGTCCAAGGAATCTGTATCATCTTTCTCCAGCACCACATCTCGAAGGCGTCTATGCGGTTCCGATTAGCCTTCCTCAATGTCCACGTTTCGGATCCGTAGCTGAATATGGAGAAGACCAAGGAGTTGAACAGTTTGATTTTAGTTTTCCGCGCAATATTGCGGTCTTTGTGTAGCAGAAACGTTGCATTTTTGACCATACCTATACGTCTTCTCACGTCTTTTTCACAGGAGCCCGTGTTGCTGATTATGGAGCCCAAGTAGATAAAGTCATCGATCGTTTCAAGATGTAGGGCATCTGTTAATTGTAGTTGGGCAGTTCGGTCTATGACCATTAGCTTGGTCTTGGAATGGTTAATTTTTTGACCTAATTCCAGGTTATATACACGGTATATCATAATAACCAATAAATATTCAATGCGTTATCTAAAACTAATTACTAAAATGTGTTTACACGTAATGTCATTCAACCCATAATTTTCATGTATATCATAGTATCATCAACATATCTATGATTTACATGAAAATTTTAGGTTGAATGACATTAGGGGTAAACACAATTTAATAATTAGTTTTCGATGACGCATTGATTATTGGTTATTATGAAACACCGTGTATAAGGCCGGTCTGACAAGGATTCTACTCGGAGCTAGGGTTAAAATCAGAAGTCCATTTTGGGCGGAGGGGGTCATGCTGACAAGGTTCCTAGTACAAAATAAAATAAACGCGCTTTTTGCCGCTAAAAACTGAGTCGGTATAATGGAATTCCTGGTCTTTTGGGGGAGGCCGCGGTCGCCATGCTCTATATGCGAGCGCTGCGAATACCATGTTGCCGCTTAGCCGTCGCTACGATAAAAACGATAGAGTTAAATAAAAAAAAACGGCGTGTTTGAAAAAAAATTGAATAAAATTTGATCCATTTTTTTAAGTGGAATCGATTCTGCTCTCGATTCTGAACAAACTATTTCAGGTTTTTCACAATTTTATTATCACTTGTAGTTTGAGCTTAAGCCCTGAGGAATAACATAGGCGAATACCAACCAATGCTTTCCCGAGGAAACGCGTAATATTACCTACTTAGCGATATAATTGAATTTCACGCTGACAAAGCCTTAGGCAAAACCTAGTCTATACTAATACGAGTATTATAAAGAGGAAAAATTTGACATGAACCTACAAGAGAATATTTGATTGTTTGTTTGCATTGAATAGGCTCCGAAACTACTGGACCGATTTGAAAAATTCTTTCATATTTAGAATCCTACATTATCCCTGATGAACATAGGCTACGAAATTATTTTTCCTACGGGAAAATATAAAATTCCCACGGGAAAACACAATTAACGCAGGCGAAGCTGTATCCTGACTTACTACTTTTGCCTGTAGCGCCGACGCTAAAACGGCTGTATCTTGAATTATCTGCTGGGATTTTAACAAAATCCTGTCTTGGAATTTCAACAATCTTGCCGCGTTCCAGTGCTCCCCGTCAATCCGTTGACGTCACGCGCCATTTGTTCTCGTCAAGTTGCTTCGCCTCATGCGCTTCGGCCTCATTTAAGGCGGACCAAGTTTTGTCGATTTTTTCAGTGGCAGATACTTAAGACCTATTCAATGTTATACACCTTAAGATACTGTCTCGACTGCTGCAAAGTAAGAAATTTTACTGCAAAGGTTGGCCTCAGATTTCATAACATTGAAATCTAAAATTTCTTGCTCACGAATCCCTTGCTCTTGAATTGTTAAGTAGGTATGTGCGTACTATTCACTTTCAATTTTTGGATTAAGTGGCAATCGATTTATTGAACAAACAACCATTCGTTTTTCTGGAGCACATAGTAATCTTAGAAGAATGTCCAACTAGCTGCGTATGACGCAGCTAGTTGGACATATCATATCATACTTCTTTCCTCAGCTTTTGTATTAGCGGCATAGCGTTTTGGAAGTTTTCACATTTCACAAAGGATAGGTACAGCTCTGGAATAACAAAGCAAAGCAAAGGTATTCAAAACAGCACAGGATTCTCGTAAAGCACGAGGAAAGCAGGAAAGCATTTGGGTCATCCGCACCATAAACGTGCACGCTATCTCACGCCAGCTGAATACCATCGTGAGATGACGTACGTTTCGGATAGTGTTTAAAGGTTTGTTGCACTTCTTGTCGCAATCGTGTCAAAGAAAAGGCGGAAATGAAGATTTATACTTAGTATTATAAACAAAAAAGACGCATGCTGACTAGGTTTTGCAATTTCTAAAAATACTTTACCCAAGATGAAATTTGGCATGGAGACGTACATCATCAATGAAAAAATGCATATAAAAATAATAAGTCAAAAAAAAAACAAATTTTATTACTTGTATGTAAGTTGTAAAGCTTAAATCGATGTCATCATCATCAACAGCTCATATACGTCCCCACCGAGGGGCTCGAGCCTACCCTAAACTAGGGTGATTTGGCCTTAGTCAACAACGCTGGCCAAGTGCGGGTTGGTCGACTTCACACACAACCTGTAAAGAAATTCTTTCTTCACAGGTGTGTGCAGGTTTCCTCACGATGTTCTCCTTTACCGTAAAAGCGTCGAATAAACATACATAAAAATTTGAAAACACATTGGTACGTTGTGGGGTTCGAACCGCTACCTCCCGATTGGAAGGCGACAGCCTTACGTACGACGCCATCGATGTAGTTCAACCTAAACCAATTGTTATTGCTTTAGAAGTTAATGCCCATTATGCAAAAACTATAACATTAGTAAGTAAATACAGTGCATAAAATAACATCAAGTCTTCATAAAATTTAGAATGAAACAGGGGGGGGGGGACACTACCCACGACTAACATTATTATCAAAAATAGAATGCCTTTTTTCCGCTGTCCACGATAAATTGATAACGGAACTCTTAGAATAACGAACGTACAGTCAGCAACACGTCAACGTTTACATTAGCATTACGAAAGCCGTCGTTATTACGAGCCATATTAGGGCGGCCTCAAGGCCAATATGTAAGATCTGACGTGTCGCTTTGTGTAAGTACCTAAACAATTCGATCCGTGCCTATTGTCCCGTTTCAACGGTTATAATAATGGGGCACCTTATCAATACCTAAGCTGTCAAATCATTTTCACGGGTACAATAATTCTTCTGATGTGATTAAATCGCGGCGGTAACACGAAAACATAATATTTAAGCACGGTAATAGTATATACAGTATGTCGACTCGGCCCCTGTTTGAAATTTTATACCTACGGCCAGAGATTTAAATCGTTAGATGCGCCCTTCCCATACATAAGGCGCTCGAAAATGTGTCAACGTTGGGAAGAGTGAGCTCACTCATTCGGTCGTAGTCTGTGGCAGAAAGCACCGAGCGTTGGACGTCAAATGCATTTTTTCTTTTCCCTAATATCAAGTGTAAAATAATAAAATATGCCTTCCTGTGCCTTTAGAAATTCTTTTAATAACTCGAGGAATACCCTCAAATTTGAGAGAATTACATTTTATGCGTAACTACCTATTTATTAATTATTTTCATCATTTCCCAAATAAATCAGTTACTTAATTTGGCGTCCGGTACGTGTTTGTACGAGCCAGACGGAACAATACGTGCGTGAGCGAGATCGATATACGTGTCATTGCTTTGTCGTTTAAACCAAATTAGTTTGACCCCTAATACACCGTTAGTGATATTAGGTGTCAAAGTTTTATGGCGCGTCGCCTTGTTGTGTGAATTTGTCACGTAACGCACACAGGCATAAAATGTAGTCACTTTTTGGAAGCGCAAGGCGCATCTAACGATTTAAATCTCTGCCTACGGCCGCTCGGCATCGCTTGATGCGTTGGCCCGCGATAAGGCTGCTCGCTTCCATAAATACGTTAATATTATGCTCACTAACACATCGACCGTGCGCTCCGTTTGGCTCGTGCGTATGCTCTGCAGCGAACGGCATTCGTGATCGTGACTGCCCTTGTAGATACGATCCAGTTGCGATCCCAGATCGAGGCGCGTAGGCAAAGCGGATGTTTCGACCGTTTCTATGAAGTCGGTCTACTGTATACCTACTATTATCGTGATTAAAGTGTTTAAGTGATGGGTGCACCATGTTTTGTGTCACTCTGGTTAGGCCTCCCTCACTGCACGCTAAGGCTCAGATTAGACCTAGCAGAAGATGCACTCCTTTGAAGTTGAAAAAAGGTAACATAACATAACAAGGTAACAACACAAAAGGGCGGGGGATAACTTAAGACAATTTTGGCGCATACTAAGATGCTTTGTCCTAAGTCATCACCTAAGCCACCTTCCTATCCAGGTAGGTGACTTGGCATATGGCCTTGGGGGAGAGCGCTGGTCGTGTAGATCCCCAAGGCAAGCCTGACCATTATCCTTCACGTGGTTGCCGCCTGTTATTGGTCTGATTCCCTCTGAAACAGACGTAACTGAAATAGTCAGACGCATCCCCCCCCCCCCTAGCTCCCGAACAACCTTTTCCTTTCCTCTCCCGATTTTCCTGTCATTCCTAGGATCTCTCTCTCTAAGAGACCTCGGTTCCGGTGAGACTAGAAGGGCGACCCACTGGACTATCTAGCCCTTCCTGTGCTAGGACCTGCACAGTTGAGCGCCGTAAGGGGGGATGAAGGAGTCCTGGGAGGTTGAGCAGAGCAGGTGTCGGTGGTAGTACTCCTGCTATGCAACACGCCCCTTTGGTCCGGAGTTCCACCGAAACAGTAGCCTTTTGTAGTAGCCGAACAAAAGGAAATGGCCACGCGTACCGTCAGAGGTTCGCAGGCGAGGTGCGGGGGGGCTGATGATGGTCATGCTGAAGGTGCAAGGATACAGGGAGCGTGTTCCTTCCTGTTCTCCGAGTGCCCGATGTCGCGCCCTCTCATCGAACCCTTGCTCCTATATCCATCTGGTAGTCCTAGTGCACCGTATGGGCACTCCCAAATGTGCGGGCTCCGTGGAGGGTGGGAAGCCAGATGGATGAAGTTTTTCACTGTTCTTCATGGATCCCAAGATAAAGAACACTACCCTACCTGAGGGGAAACCTGAAGGTAATGCTGCACACGGGAAAGCGGGGCAACCTGCGATCTCTGTGCAACAAACAGATGGCGCAGCCGTAGAGAAATCCACGGCTGTTCCCACTCCCACACAACACATGGTCCCAAATGTTTTGGGCGACCTGGACCTCGGCTGGGCCACGGTCGGCAAGGCAAAACGCAAGGCAAGTGGAACCCCTGAGAAGGGGCAAAGCGAGTCGGCAGTTGCGCCTGGCGGACCGGGCATTTCCAGAAGGAAAAAGAGGTTCCAGAAACTTAAGAGGAAGCAACAGCAGAGGAAGGCGGAAGGTGAGGGGCCTAAAACTGCTGAGTGCACCTCTAAAGTGACCCCTGAACGCGGCAAGGCTATGGATGAACCGAAGGTGACGAAGGTGGACTCACGGGGCAACCCGCCACCAAACAAACCGAAGGCGAAGCCGGAGCCGAGCAACGGGAAGGGTGTCACAGTAGGGAAGGGATCGAAAGGGAAAGGTAAGGCCAAAG
Organism: Schoenobius gigantellus; assembly: GCA_963935595.1. Taxonomy (NCBI): domain Eukaryota; kingdom Metazoa; phylum Arthropoda; class Insecta; order Lepidoptera; family Crambidae; genus Schoenobius; species Schoenobius gigantellus. The sequence goes on from OZ012554.1 coordinate 29,888,210, forward strand.
CCAAACGGGCCAGACCAGAGGAGACTATGTCACCTCAAGTCCAACCCAAGAGGCAGAAGCTGAACCGATCCCACGGCCCCAGACCCACCTCATACGCAGCTGCGACTGCAACACCTGCCAGCAGGGAGTTTGTCGTTGCAATTACCTCGGCCAAACGTGGACATATTTCACGGGAGGCTGCGGAGGGCATCGAAGACTACCTGTCTGAAAGGATTGACGTTTTGGCCATGGGCACCAATTTGGACGTCCCAAGGCCAATCTTTAAAGCACGTCCCGCCTATGTGGACGGTAGCCTACGTCTGCACTGCGCAGATCAGGCCACAGCGAATTGGGTCAGGGAAGAGATCAAGGCCTACACTCCTGAAGGCACCGACGGTTTTGTCGCGCTTAAACCAGCGGACATTCCGAAACGTGTGCATTGTGGAGTGTTGCTGCCAAGGGTGGAAACTGACCCAATTCGTATTGGCAGACGTCTGAACCTGGCGAACCCTTGGGCCCAGGTTCACCGATGGCTCCTACATGCCATCCATGTACAGGAGAAGGTGAAGGCCACGTTTATTGTAGTAAGTGTGCCTGAAGACCTTGTATCCTGTATCATGGAGCAAGAAAGGCAGCTGAGCTACCTAGTCGGGACCGCCTACATAAAGTTCCAGGATGGCAGGGGGAAGTTTACCGCGCTACCGCCGGGAGGCAACCCTGGGTCGTCCTTGGACACACGGGCAAACCCGACTACGTCGACTCCGACGGGCGCTACAAACCCACCCAGCAAGGAACCCGTACCGGGCCCGAGTCGGGTGAGCGAGGGCACGGATGTCGACGAGTTGCTCAGCATGGAGAATCTGGTGTTGGAGGGCGAGGAAAGCCAAGATGGCATCCTCCTCTAAAGCCAAGATTCTCCAATGCAACCTCCACCACAGCATCACCGCAACGGCTCAGGTCAGAAGGTGGCTGGAGGTTAACAACACAGCGGTCGCCCTTATCCAGGAGCCGTGGTTAAGGGGCGGCACGGTTAGGGGACTCTCCAACCTTGGAGGTAAGCTAATCTGTGCTGCTATGAGTGACGTGAGAGCATGCATTTTCATTTCGGAAAATATCCAGACACAGCCTTTAACGGATTTCTGTTCCAGAGATCTCTGCGCCATAAGGCTAATACTGCATCAAGATCAACAGGACCAAAATGTGGTCCTCGCATCAGCTTACATGCCTGACAACGAGCCAGCTCCTCCAGATGAAACAGTGCGTCTGGTCCGCTTCTGTGAGAAGAACGGGCTCCAGCTGATCATCTCTACAGACTCCAACGCTCACCACCCACTGTGGGGCATGGATCAAGGTAACAACAGAGGTAACCAACTTGTTGAATTTCTTTTGTCTACAAACCTAGAAATAGTAAATACAGGTAACGAACCAACCTTTGTTGGTAGACGATGTAGCACAATAATCGACCTTACTCTTGCTACTAGTTCAGTGGCGAACCAGATATCAGGATGGCACGTTTCTAATGAGGCATCCTGCTCAGACCATCGCTGGATTCGCTACGACATCAAGGTAACAACCGAAACAAGGTCCCCTAAAAGGAAACCTAGGAAAACAGACAGGCATCGCTTTGCTAGCTTAATAGCTACAAGCATGAAGTCAATAAATACCGACGGAAGGCTTGATAGCATAGACTCGTTGGAAAAACAGGTAACAGTACTCAACCATACCATAACAAACTGCTACAACCTTTCTTGCCCACTAACGCCACCAACCCCACACAAAAGAGGTAAGAACCACTGGTGGGGTCCGGAGCTGGAGAACCTGCGCAGAGTGGTCAGGAAAAGGCTGAACAGAGCAATGAACACAAACGCGGACCAAGACTGGGACGATTATAAGGCAGCTAAAGCTAAGTATAAAAAACGCATTAGATACTGGAAAACAGCATCATGGAGAAATTTCAGTAACGAGATTACATCCAATATGCAAGCAAACAGGGTAAGGAAAATACTGGCTAAACAAGGTGACCACACTCTGGGGAACCTTCGCAGGCCAGATGGGTCAATGACGCTCACCACAGAGCAGAGAAACGACACACTTCTTCTTACTCACTTTCCGGGCAGTAGCTTCTTAGATGCAGTCGAATGGCCGGAACACAGTTACAAACCAACGGAAGCAGACTGGTTTGAGGCTCACAACATCGTTACATATGAGATGGTGCAGTGGGCCGTTGAGAGTTTCGCACCTTTCAAAACTGCAGGTACAGATGAAATCTTTCCAGCATTATTGCAATGGGGTGGTAAGTACCTCAACCGCATTCTCAGACAAATACTCGTGGCCTGCCTGGCTTATCGCTATACTCCACTTAAGTGGAGAGAGGTGAAGGTTGTCTTTATACCAAAACCAGGCAAAACTGATTACACAAACCCCAAATCCTTTAGACCAATAAGCCTCACTTCATTTCTATTGAAGACCTTAGAAAGGATTTGTGACAGGGTACTCAGGGACGGAGTATTACAAAACTTTCCTATACATAAACACCAACACGCCTACTGCTCAGGAAAAGGCACTGACTCAGCGCTACACCAGGTTGTAGGTAAGATTGAAACTGCATTACAATGTAAACAGGTCTGCCTGGGAGCCTTCATCGACATCGAGGGGGCCTTTGACAAAACCAACTACTCCAGCATTGAGGCTGCTCTAAGGAAGCACGGAGTATCCACGTTACTGTCACACTGGATAGTGAACATGCTACGCAACCGGGTTGTAAAGATAGCGGGAGACAATCGAGGCGCAGTTGTGGCCAAAGGATGTCCACAAGGAGGGGTACTGTCACCGCTTCTATGGAACCTGGTAATAAACGAACTCATAACTCTCCTAAACAGAAGGTACTTTTATACAGTTGGCTATGCAGATGACATCACAATACTCATGGTAGGTCCACGGGCTGATGTGGTCTGCGATACCATGCAAGCGGGACTGAAGGTTCTGGAAGGATGGTGCAGACAACATGACTTGTCTGTGAACCCCGCTAAAACAGAACTGGTAATGTTTACAAATAAAAGAAATGCAGGTCACCATAATCCACCCAAACTTTTTGGTACCACGTTAACACTGTCAAACGAGGTAAAGTATCTAGGCATAATACTAGACAGTAAATTAAACTGGAATAGCCATATCGAAAGTAAGATCAAAGCCGCAAGCATCACCTTATGGCAATGCCGTAAGATGGTGGGCAAGCGCTGGGGTCTTAGCCCTAAAATAATGAAATGGCTGTATTCAGTCGTCATAAGACCGATGGTAAGTTATGGAGCACTAGTTTGGTGGCCGAAGACGAATCAGACGACTTGTGCGAAAAAACTACAAAGCTTCCAGCGTTTGGCATGCTGTGCCATCACTGGCTGCATGAGGACAACACCAACAGCTGCCCTAGAAGTGATGCTAAACATCACTCCGCTGAGCTTGCATATCCAACAAGAAGCGGCGATGGCAGCGTTGAGACTGGAACAACTCCATCAAGTTAACTTCAACAAGGTAAAACACTTTGATGGCCTATTGAAGGTATGGGTAGAAACTCCACTTGTGAACGCAGCCTGCGACAGAATAAAACCTGTCTACATTTTTGATAAGAAATACAAAATCCATCTGGTAGAGCAGCAAAACCGCAGTGTCACACATAAGGCATTGGAAGTGTTCACCGATGGATCTAAAACAGGGTATGGTACAGGTACAGGTGTCTTCTCAGAAGATCTTAACATACACATATCCATGCCTCTAGGCACATACAACACCGTCTTTCAAGCAGAGTGCATGGGCATCCTGCTGGCGGCCAGAGCAATTACAGAAAGGAAGGTAACCAACTGTAATATAATTATACACTCGGACAGCAAATCAGTACTGCACGCCTTAGAAAGTGCAGTCACCACTGCGAGATTGATACACGAATGTCACACAGCCCTAAATATGGCAGGTACGACAAATAACATTACCCTTCACTGGATAAAGGGGCACAGCGGCGCGAGGGGCAACGACGCAGCAGATGAACTTGCTCGTTGGGGATCGAGCATGGCACCCATTGGACCGGAGCCAATCATCCCAATCCCACTGAGTTGGTTCAAAGGTAAGGTATGCGAACGCACACACTACCTACACGAGCAATATTGGAGCGCCCTGGAGGAGTGCAGACAGGCAAAGCTCGCACTACCCCGAGTTGATCCTCGTCTCTCCAAGGCCTTAATACAGCTGGAAAAACCTCGCTTGCGCCTAATCACGGGTGCATTAACGGGACACAGCAATTTTAACAGGCACCTTTTTAACCTAGGTATCACGGACAGTCCTCTATGCAGAGCATGCATGGAGGCAGAGGAGACAGCTGCCCATGTGCTGCTAGAATGCAGAGAGGTGGCAACTTACCGGGCAAAGTACCTGGGCAGCCCGGGTACCCTCCAGGACGTCCTGGGCAACCTTCGAGAGCTGGGAAACTTCCTGGAGGAGCTAGGATGGCTGGAGTGATCCAGCTTTCAACCCTCCGACGCAAAACAGGCGCACAGTCGTCGAGTTGCGGAAAATGCCCGTACGACGAAGAAGAAGAAGAAGAAAGGTAACATATTAAACAACTAAACTTTGATCATCCAAGCTGAATCACACCTTATGCTACGGTTTAGCGTATGATATTAAGGCGCATAGTAAGGTCAAACATAAAAAATCACTGCAGAAAAAACCGGTTCTCTTCATAAATATTGAATAAAAAAATCTTTAAAAAAGATATGTTATTATTCAACGCATTCTTTAGAGGATGGTCTTTTTAATTTTTTGATAAATTAATTAAAACTTGGTTAAAATGTGACCCAAACATGCCTCGATTTTAAAACTTTAAACCTAATCGCGTCGTAAATATTAGGTTTAATCGTATACTTTCGATTTCAATAAATAAAGTGAACAATATTCTAGGGGATGGTCTTTTTAGATTTTTCTTATTCGCCTTAATTATTTTTTATTGAAATAATTCGTCTTACGCGTAAAGGTTTGCTTAAATATTCCCCTCATCCTCACTCACTCACTCCTATGTAATCAGTGCGGGACGATCGACGCAAGGTCATTGGGACCACTATGCGCCTTAAGTACTTAATTCAAGCCTCACGTCGCACGAGTGCGCGCGGTAGGGTTGTTGCTGATGGTAATTAATTAAGCGCACGCAAGAAAGCGCGCGAAGCGTTGCTTTACAGGGTGAGTGCATTAATCCCATATTTATACACTCTGAGTGCGCGGAACATTGATTTACTACCAAACGTAGATAACGCATGAACGATCGAAAAGTGGGCCGGTGAAGAACTGCTCAATCGCGACTCGTGCAGTTCCTTTCCATAGTGAGTGATTAGCTGTCGGCACGTAAACATACCGAAGTGCGCATTCAAAAGTTGTGGTAACAATAGCCAGAAACGGCAGAAAAAAGACGGGATTTCATATTTTGCGTAAGTATTACACATCTTATCATGTATTCAAATATTCGATTTATACGTAAAAACCAATCAAAAACAATTATTTTAATCATAATCATGTCGCTTCGCGTCAGTGTCAGTACATCACAATCGTCTCGCTCGCACGGGCGTCGTATCACGATGTGTTATCTCATTCATGCGCTGGAGCGACAACGCGATAAGCAATTTCAAGCATTATGTTTGAGAGTATAAAGTTGATATGTTCTTGTAGCAATTACTAAAACGTCGTTTGATCTGTGGCTAGGTATGAAATGATGTAACTTCCCACGGTTGTACTTAGAATAGTTGCCGTAATAATGCAGCATAAGGTTGAATTCGATAAAAACGGTACTTTCTTTATGGTAATTTTCATTCGGGCGTGCATATTCAAGTATATATCAGCGAGTACAAATGTATAGGTAGTCGATTAGGTGACAGACTTCAAGCGCGTTTTTGTATGAAGCGCTCTATCTACGTTTGGTAGTAAATCAATGGCGCGGAACCTAAGCGCCTAGTGACCTGGCTTAGGTACTGTTAGAGACGTGAATCAAACCTTATTTTGTCAAATGTTAGCTTATTTCAATTATTGTTATTTGCTTCGATTTGACATTGTCACTCCGCAATACGTGTCTGAGCTTAGGGGGGAATTTTGTGACTATTCAAATTCAAATTCAAAAATCTTTATTCAACATAGGCCTTTACAGACACTTATTGACGTCAAAACAAAGCAAAACAATCTAATTTAATGAAATCATATTAACCTTGTATGTGCATACATCTTGAATATACTCAAGATGTCTGCAAATACAAGTTGGAATGAAAAAAAAAAAGTTGACTCTACACCTGTTCGGAAATTGGGAGAGCCTTCTCGAGAAGAACAGGCAAGAAACTCGAAAGGTCAAAATTTTTTGTCTCCTTTTTTAAATCGCCATTTAAAATTTTGATTTTGTTACAGGGTCGTCAATTGGAAGCTGACCTCAATGCAAAAGTTTGAGCTCAACTTCCATTACAAGAAGAGATGTGTTAATTCACATTATATAAGCTATTTCTGAGAGAAGTGCGTGAACTTAGCTTATATATTGCTCTCACTGAATGTTTCTTTGAAACAAAACGCAGTACATTGTTAAATATTAGAAATGAGAGTTCAAACCCAAGCTTTTTTGTCCGTCATGTAATCAGACACTTTATAATATGCTTTTTTAATATGTACATCTTTGATTGCAACTTTAAATTTGTTTAAGCTGAGTTCTTGTATACAACTTGGGATTTTATTGTAGAAACGTATACACAGGCCTCTAAAAGAATTATTGATTTTTTGGAGCCTGGTATTTGGTAAAGCTAACATATTCCTTTGTCTAGTATTAACTGAATGAATATCACTATTTTTACAAAACAAATGAATATTTTTACGAACATATATTAGATTCTCATAAATATATTGCGACGCTACTGTCATAATACCAATTTCTTTAAACTTTTCTCGCAAAGAATCTCTCATTTTAAGGTTAAAGATGGCTCTAATATCCCTTTTCTGGAGCACAAAAACGATCTGAATGTCGGCAGCATTTCCCCACAACAAAATGCCATATGACATCAAACTATGAAAGTAAGAAAAATATACAAGTCTTGCTGTATCAACATCAGTCATCTGACGTATTTTCCATACAGCGTGAGCTGCAGAACTAAGTCTCTTTGACAATTTGTCTATATGTGGCCCCATTGCAGCTTAGAATCAAGTGTGATCCCAAGAAATACTGTGGTGTCCACGAGGTCAACACCTATATCCTTTATTTTTACAGTGGTGTGAACCTCTTTTACATTGGGTAAAACAAATTTTATACTTTTTGTTTTCCCTTCATTAAGTGACAGGTTGTTTACATTAAACCAAATAACAATTCTTGAGATAGAATTATTTATATCGTCATTCATTTGCAATCCTCTTTTAATTTTAAATAAAAGTGAAGTATCATCTGCAAATAACACTATCTCGTGCCTGTCCTGTATAAAATCAGGGAGGAAATAGAAAAGGACCAAGAATCGAACCCTGCGGAACTCCCATTTTAACTGCGGAACCTTGAGACCTTTTTCCATTGACGTCTACTTTTTGAATCCTTCCACTTAGATAAAAGAGTAGAAGATCCAGTGCAGTATCACGAAACCCATAGTGGTGTAATTTTCTGATCAAGGTTTCGTGATAAACGCAATCAAATGCCTTAGAAAAATCACAAAAAATGCCTAACGCATCGTGTGAGTCTTCCCAGGCTTCAAATATATGTTGTATTAACTCAACACCAGCATCGGTTGTTGAGTGACCCCTCCTAAAACCAAATTGTTTAGAGTGTAGAAGATTATTCCTATTAAAATAACTTTGCATTTGCTCCAACATTATTTTTTTTAAAATTTTGCTAAAGGTAGATAGCACAGAGATAGGTCTAAAATTACTGGGGAGACACACTAATTATTGATATTCCTTTGTCGCATGCGATTGAGGGAGGGCGGGCGGTGCACCATTGGCCTGCGTAGTTAGTACCAACTACCGACATTTTTATCGGAAGTTTTGCTATATACCTACTCCTTAACAATTAGTGATGGACTTCCGAAAAATAACGCCTGACACCATCAATTATATAACTTAACTATTTGCTTTGGTAACAAACGCGTTTTATATGACCCGCTTTACATATTTAAAACCGGTGGAATTACATCAGCTTTACGAGCAAGGGTGTTAAAAAATTTATTAAAATAATATAGTATTTAACAGATATAAGATAAGTACCTAACAAACCACGTACACCGCAGAACACAGTGTTCTATGGCGTACACTGAGAGTGTAAAAAAGCAGCAGGGCTGCCGAGCTCCGCTCGGAGTATTTTTTTTGACGGACCTATGCTGTTAGCCGCAGATGGCTGTTACAGCCTCACCTTGATTATTTATAAGAAGGCGAGAACTTTGGTGGGTCCTCAAGCCTCGTTTGGCTTACCTAACCTGGTGGATTTCTAGCTCAGAGAGGCATCACCACGGGGTGTCCCGCTCTCTGAGTAGAGTCACCAGGCGGTTATAGCCGGTGCGGGGAGCGGCTGCAACGCGAGCGCGCCTCTAAGGCTTGGACCCTCGAGTTCGCCATGTAGTGGAGGGTGGGGAGAAGCGACCAGGCACATATCTGTACCTGGTATATCGCAAACTGTGTAGACCGGGCCTTAGCACTCTTGTTCTACGAGTGCGGTGTGTGGGAGTAGTGCGTGAGTGTGCAGTGTTTGATAGTGAGTTGGAAGGCGGAGGGAGAAGATCGTTCGCTCTTGTGATCGGGTCGGGGGGATCGAGGAGGATGTTCCTCGGTCGACGATTTTTGGCCGCTACACTACGTAAGGGGGTGTAGTCGGCCGCCTGTCTAACGAGGGAGTTAGGGTGGACGGTAGCTCTAGCGAAGTAGCGTTGGGATTGATCGTGAATGTGGGGCCGCTCGGAGTATATTGTTCTGTCGTGGTCTTGACACAGATGTATACGCGTGGCGTTAAGGTGTGATTCAGCTTGAAGCGAAGGGGGAGGCACTGGCAGTTAGTTTGGACATCGCGAAGGCCTTCGATCGGGTATGGCACAAAGCGCTCCTCTCAAAAATTCCTTCATATGGGCTTCCCGAGAAATTATGTGAATGGGTCACTAGCTTTCTAGCTGTCAATCAACTATTTAAAATGACGGTTTTTTCAAAGATCAAAGGAGAGCAACTTCTGCATATAGTACTTTTATCTATTCTGTGATGAAAGATCGAACAATATAATTGGGTAGGTAAAAAAATTAGAAGATTCAAAAGAGCGTACTATCGAGTCACATTTGAATTAAGATTAGATAATTTGATAAGAGATTTGTGAAGAGCATAATAGAATATCCTTGTTAGTCAACTTACGCCATTGCCTGGAAATCTTGAATGATACGGGCCTAATAATGGAAGTAACTTTATCCGAAGTAAAACAGCTTCTCGGCGGCGATTAATCAAGAGCTGAGTCCTTGAGATGTTAACGAGCTGGTGTAATTAGTGGGAAAAAAACTTTGATGCCAACTCCGTCCAGACTAACGACGATTTAATATACGACACCGGCACTGGATAAAGATGGACTGCGCTTCATTGTGATTGGACATTGAAAATTAAGATGGACGACACTCTATTATGATTGGCAGATTATGTATTCGACCCAATATTTCTTGCGGTCTGCTGCAAAGAGGCCCTCGGTTCGAGGGGTTGGTTAATTAATTAATGATACGCCGTTTGGCTGCGGGTCGATGTGGTTTGAGGCTCGAAAAGTGTCATCGAGAATTACACTAGGCCGGTTTGATTGAAATGTTTTGATGGCATTAATAATCTTTTCCTTATATTATGTTTATTAATGTTAAAATAATCTTTGTTAATAGTTACACAGCAAATTATGATAACATAGACTTATATCTTAAAAATCATAATCCAAAATGGCGTAGCAATTAATATCTTTTCTTTTTGCGTACGATTTCACAAAGCTGTAACGAACATAATGGAGAAAAAATATCTGAAGCAGCATCCATAAATATTTAATGAATCCCTACAGCGTTGCGAAATGATCTCCTAAAATTGGATATCGGCAAAACGAATGCGAATGAAACAACGGAGCGCAAACATCGAAATTAAATCCAAATCGAGTCAAAACGTTACAAACCAAATAAAAGCGTGCGCTTCAAGTTTACAGCCTCTTGCCAAAAGGAAACAGAACTGGAGATGCATTTTTGAAACAATAGAATTCAAATTCGCATACGAAATCGTAAGATTCGCATACGAATTTCCAAATTCACTATTTTCGAATATTCATTCCTTAAATTCTGCAACGTGTGGTCCTACCCACTCATTTTTGATTTATACTAGTAGAATATACACAACATATACGTTCCGTTTTACATCCGATTCATCGCTGGTATTTTAAATTAGATAATAATTTTAGTTATTACTACGCTATTGCGTACCGGATTTAATTTTTTCTGCGTGGAACGGTTTCCAATATAGAATTTGTTTTAAATGACAATACAAAATTCAAAAATGTTTTAAAATTGGAAACAGTTGAAAATATTTCCTACGTGATTTGTATTCGTGTTCGAATTCAAGATTCATTTCTAATGATTCAAAAATGCGTCTCCTGACCCTTGTTACAAGCCAAAACATAGCCGAGTTTTATTAGAGAATACCAATTACATGGAAGGAGATTTTTTTAAAATTCTTTAGACTTCACACAAGGATAACTGCCTTAAATCGCCTCCGTGGACGAGGGGTTGAATGAAACCTCCCGGTATCGATCTAGAAGTAGAAGATTCAATTTCCCATGAGGACAGAAGATTTTTTGATTGTTTTGGTTAGTTCTCGGGCTTCTGAGCATGACTTTTATAACAATGTCTAACAAATAAGGCTAAGCTCTCGATGGAATCTCGCTTCCATTTTCGCTCAATGTATATGTTAAATTAATAGTTAAGTATTGGTTATGTAGTCGAAACAATGTTATGTAAGCAACGTAAAGATGTTTAGGTATTAAGGTAGAAATGTAGATGTGTATAAGTATTTATATAGCAATATTAATATGTATGGTAATGACATAATTTATTGTAAATCTGGATAAAGCTAATAAGTTTCTTGCGCCTTTCTTCTTATCAGCGAAAACTTGTCCTGAAAGGTAGGTACGAGTAGGTAAAAAAATTTGGACGATTCAAAGAACTTTCTATCAAATCTTATTTGTACATAAGATTATACGAGTATAATTTGATTTTTCAGCTTTTGCTGTAATAGTACCATTAAAAAGTACCATGGCAAATATAATTTGCGGTAGAACCATTGATGGTACTATCTAATGGTACTTCACTTCTTGGTTAAGTGACAATCGGTCGTTTTACACAACCATTACTGCTAATCTCGAGTTTTTGGATATAGAAGTGTGTAGTTCATGATAGAAGCAACTGACAGGAGTTAGGGCACACTCACATTCTGTCCGCGGCAGTCAGAGTGGTGATACGACGAGGAAACGCCAGTACGGAGCGTAACGGAGTGAAATCATACCAGGGCTCGGAACCGGTTAACAAATACCGGTTAATTTTGGTCAAAAGCCGGTTTTATTTGATTTTTTTATTAACCGGTTAATTCGGAAAACCGTTATCAATAACCGAAATGTTCTGTTAACCGGTTATTTATTTATTTATTTAGACAATTTGCGTGTGACACGCATGATCTTGAAACTCAAATTAACCGGTTCATTTTGCTCAACGGTTATATCGGACGTAAATATCGGTTGACAAATTTAACCAGTTAATAACCGGTAACCGAAACCATAACCGCAATCCATTTCAGTTTGGGGTCAATAACCGAAACCGGGTTAAAAAAATTACCGGTTTCCGAGCCCTGTCATAACAATCGTATTTAAAATATCAAAGTCGTTCCATTATAAAGTAACTGAGCAAACTTGGCGCCATCTAAGTATCTTCCCCGATACTTTCGCATTTTCGTAAGTGGGTTACTATAAGTGCCTATATCTCATTTCATTCAAGAAGACCGTGAAATATGTGTCAATTTCAAGTTAGTTTCAGTTCACTGCCAACAGTTCGGCCTTTAATGCCCCAGAGCTCCATTCTCCTTGGGCCCACGCCCTTCCCGCTTGGACCCGCTCCAGAAGGACTATTCTCTAAGAGCGTCAGAAAAGTTTCGAGTTCGGAATTCGCCGTACATTTCTGCGTGGTTGGTTACCCCGTGACACGAAAGCGAGCCCTATCTCGCCGCGCTGTACACCGAAATTCGAGTTCAAAATTTGCTTACGAGCCTCGAGGGTTGCCTCTCAAACTTGACCATTTATAAAAGCTATTAAACGTGCCCACGTTTGTGTTCGCGGTCAGAGTCGATTTGGACGCTTCAAGCCATTCCATTCGGCAATTTTGTTAACGAAACGCACTCAAAGATGCCGTTGCCAACCTCCGAATTGTGTATGCATTTCAGTCCGATTACATTCCGTGCGATTGTGATCTGATGTGCCATTAAATTCGATTTTAATTCTCTGTCGATTGCTAAAGGTGTGCCGACGAAATTGAATGGTGCACAAAACGCTCTGGATCAGTAGTATTACCAAGAAGTACAACTGGTAGTAGTAGCACGATAAAAGTATATACAGTAGACCGACATCATAGAAACGGTCGAAACTCGCGCTATGCCTACGCGCCTCGATCTGGGATCGCACTCGGATCGAATAGATACAGGGGCAGTCACGAATGCAGTTCGCCGCAGGGCATACGCACGAGTTAAACTGAGCTCACGGTCAGTCGCGGGAGCGTAAGCGAGTAGCCCTATCGCGGGCCACGCACCAAGCGATGCCGAGCGGCCGTAGGTATAATAGAGGCCGAGTCGACACACTGTATATAGAATTACCACAATATAGAGAACGATACAGTAGCCCGACTCAGGCGTGTCCTTGAAATTTATACCTAAAGCTGAACTGGGCGCTAGGGTTGGTACCTACAAATAAATCGGTGAACGTATACGTACACGCTGCGCGTGAGCGGCGGGGTGTGTACAGTAAGCTCCTTGTCAAGCTATACTGTTTGACCTTTGGACCATTCTTACGAGTATGTCGCTCGTAATAGCGGCGGTTTTCGTAGTGCAAATGTAAAGCTTGAATGGCAGCTTACTGGACGTAGAGCACAACAATCTCGGCCGGCGCGCGGCGTGACACTGCGACTGCGTTGCTATGCCGTTCAGAGCATGCTTGGCGGCTGTGTAAACGACGTTTGTATGTGTGCGTGCGCCGATTCGTCCCTTTATATGGAGTCGGGCTACTGTATCGTTCTCTATATTGTGGATTACCGTGGTAGTAGTCACATGATCCTGTGTCACTAGTAATGCTGTGAACGAAGTTACGCGCCCATCGTTCCTTCGTGCACTATTCCAAAATTAACTACAGATTGCGCACCCAACTACCCAAAGGATAGGTACCCAAACTACTTACTTTGAGTCTGAAACTTACAAAGATTAAGCATGCAAACACGATAGGTAATATAATCGTCATATTGTCGTCCCATCGTACCTTATCGTCGAAAGCTTACTTTTCAGCTCTCCAGCACAAGATAAGTTCCCTTTTCTATCTTTTGTTTGCCTAAAAACTTTTATTCACTGCAAACTCGCAAGAAAAATCGAAATTTGCTGCGAGTTTGCAGGGATTAAAAGTGATTCTAATCGCGAACACCACCTTTTGCAATTCATTGCTGTCGGATTAAATATTTTAACTATTTTTTAACGCGCCTACAATCTTTTTTTTTTCGCTGGTTGAGGTAAAAACTAATTGAGCTATTTTTTGTGGCCTACAGGAGATAAAATAGTAGGTTATACAACAAGTGAAAAAAAGAGAATTTAATTCGAGGGACTAAGTTGGATCTCGACAGCAGCGAAGGACTTTAGATTTGAATCACTAGTAGAGCGAAGGATTCTAGAGTAAATCCTGTACGGAGAGAATGATACAAGGACCGAGATGATTTTTTTTCAGGAGTTGTGTACTCTACCTTTTACCATTGATTGCGAGATAATAAATATTAGAAGGTGTAGTATTCATATTTGTCCATCACATATATCGGTAATAAGAAAACAAAGTATCAAATATAAATAAATTAAAAATAATTGTGACGGCTTCATAGTCTTGGTTAATTCGTTGAAATAGTTAAGAAATGCGGACTCTGAGAAGAAATTGGCGCCATTTTGTGATTTTCCAGTCGCAGAACAAATTGTATATTTTCAGGTACAATTCCCGAGATTTTGGCGGCAAACAATTATCTACTATAATAATTGCTGGTTAATTATGAAATGATTTCGGGGACGGTGTTTCATTTGCGTCACTCGAAAGAAACGTTTTATTACAATTATGTTAATTTATTTTCCAATGACATAAAGCAAACACGGTAACAGGTAGAAAAGTTGGTACTAACTGAAATTGGCGGGATATTTTTTTAAGTTGAATAAGCCCCTTTTTTTTTGGTAGGGGGGAAAATGCATTTGCGCATTCCTCGTGGTCGAGCCAAACCACGAGGATATGTGGGACTCCCCAGACCGTACTAAGACCGGGCCTACCCACTGAAAACCCCCCCAGCAGCTCTCCGTCCGTCACAAGACAGGGAAAAGGGGAGTACAGCCAGGCCTTGTTCCCGCTGACCCCCTGCCCGTGACATGTCCGTTGCCGGACTCCCCGTCGGGCTCTGCTGCAATGTGTAGCGGCGCTAAATAGGGCCACTCTACACCCCGGGTTGGTTTTTTATTGTGGTTGTCTTCCCCCGGCCCGCTCAGTGCGGGTAACGGGTTGCCCGACGGCAGATCCCACTGGATCCACGGCCGCGCGGGTGAGCCGAAGCTCGGGGAAATCCCCAACGGGCGCGAAGCGCCATGGCGAGAAACTCACCTCTACCCTACTACCAGCCGCCGGGATCGGCTTCCAGCGAGAGCCACACCTCTTCTTAACATAAGAAGAGGGGACTTCGCCCTTCTCCGAATGAAGCGGGTGGCCACACGAAGTGGCCCGCCGGGTTGAACCCAGCCATCCCACGCCCCACCCTCCATGGGGGTCTTCTCGTCAGACTATTAGCCCGCGGCAGAGAATCTGCCGGGTTGCTTCCAGGGTGCACCACAAGGAGGTTATCTGACATCGCACCCCAAGTTGAATAAGCCCCTGGAATAACTCCATTTAGTTAGCCATCAGGTACCTACTTTCAGCAAGTATTATACAAATTTTAATAATTCGTGCTAGTTCCAAATTCAAAATGTTTTTTTTCACTCAGTGAGTAAAAGACAGTTTTATTCACTGTTATTGATGAACCAAATGCCTCTATTTGAGTGGCAATAGTAAAAAAAATATTTGCTATTTATAGTTGTTAAACAAATAAAAAAATTCTTCGCTACCAGTTTGTGTAGCTATTCGTGTTTTTTATTTTTTCTTCCATTACTCGTAATCCATTCTCCATTAATCGTTTATTCTAAGATATACATAATTATTATGATTAGGATGTATTTACCAGAGTGAGACTGTACTCTGGACTCCGAGAGTGATGCATGGGTACCTCTATCTTAATCTATTTCTGCCGCAGCGTAGATTTGAATGGTATAATAATTGATTAAATCAATGACTTGACATCTTATGTCACAAGTTGGCGACGTACATTGGCGCCCTTGTAGAGGTTGTAGATTTGCAAGTCTTACAGGAACCTCTTGTACTATAGGGTACTCATATATAGGTGGGCAATCTGCTTAATTGTCTACTTAGTTGTATAAAAAATCATACATTGAGCATTTATCATTTTCGGGATTGTATCAGTTTTTAACGTCAATGTCACTACGTATATGACTAAAGGTAAACATTGTGTTGAATAAACTACACTGGGAGAGGATGAAGAGCCTACCTATAAATTGTTGTGGATGACGGCTTCTAAAGCTAACCTCTTTACGTTGTCGCCTTTTGCACATTCAATCAGTTTTCTCATTAAAAGCACAACTTTCCGGCTCGAACATTTTCCTTGGAGGTCTCCTAACCTGCGGCGCGGACGTCTTAATTTCCGCCCGTATCGCCTCGCGAGGAAATTCCCTCTCGACTGCAGTTACCATAACTTCGGACATATCGGGACAATAATACCATGAGTATTGAGTAGTGTTTAAAAAATCTTTGAATGTATTTTTATTTATTTTTGAAAATAATGTTTCCCTTCAAAAAGCGAAGAGGATTTAATTATTTATTTATTTTTTAAGAAATAAAACGATCATGCAATTAATGCATTGTTATTTTAAGCATTTCAATGGTTCGCTTAAGTTACCTATATGTAATAGTCGTTTGTAAACGGTTTTCTTTACCTTGCCCTGTTTGTTTGGTCAAATTTTGCAAGTTGCAAAATTGCGCATTACATATTTTTGTACAACTCTCACAATATGAGTATCAAATGAAGGGGCTTGATGTGCAGAATACATTTTTTTTAAATAGTAGTAATATCCAACACTTTTAGGAATTTCCGGATTCTAAACAAACTCTTCGAAAAGCTATACGTTTTTTGTACAATCTTTTCCCACACAAAATTTGGAAGTCTTGCCAGGAATTTCCAAGTATTTATATGGAAACCCTACTTTGGACGATCGTCTCGAACATGACTCTCTACATGTATTTTGTCAAGTCATAATGCCATTAGCTCTGCATATTGTGTCTATTGGAGTGTAAGTTTGTTGCGGTTGTGTGTGCCAAATTAGCTCAACTTTACTTTATACAGCGCTTGAAGCTTGCTTGAAGTGATGTGAGAGGCGTAATGTCAGCCTACAGTCAGCAACGCTTCAGTTTGCACTGACACGACCACTATGTAGTCTTAAGGAAAACGTTATGGCGGTCTCAAAAGCAACATGTAAAAAACCGGCCAAGTGCATGTCGGGCCGCGCGCAGTGTAGGGTTCCGTAATTGCAAATGCCAACTTTGAGTTCACACTCACACCTCACTACACGTTGCCACAGATTACTAAATACGTTGCTATTAAATTAGCCATTATTATTATTATTAAAGCTGCAATGATTTTATATTTCCTTAACTTCACGTGGTTCGTAAATTTATATTCAGTACTAATCTATACAAATAAATAAAATTTAAGTGTCTGTTTGTAATGTCAAAATAACAAGTTTTTACTAAATGGGTATGAATGTATATCGGGTACCAATAACAAAAACACAATATAAAAATTTTTTGTCTGTCTGTTTGTTCCCGCTAATCTCCGGAACTTTAAAACCAAATATTTCAGAAACGGATCCCTAAATCGAAAAATGGTGTTCTGAACCTTACAATATTTTTTAAAGACCTATTCAATAATACCCCACACGATGGGTTAGTTGAGAAAAAAAAATTACTCCCACTTTACTTGTATGGGAGCTAAGTACCCTAAAAAAATTTTTTCAATGTTTTTTCCACCACTTTTTTACCATGATTTATACATGCCCATACCAAATTACAGCTTTCTAGTACTAATAGTCTCTGAGTAAAAGCGCGGACAGACAGAGAGACATGGCGAAACTATAAGGGTTCCTTGTTTACTACGAAACCCTAAAAACTAGTGTTGTTGAATATATTTATCAACGCTTAAATTAATAATCTAATAAAAAATTAACACCTAAGTATATTCGATAAATATTTTCAACATATCGAATAAAAATATTCTTTCAATTCAAGTTGCTTTTAACACGAGAGTAAATGTAACCGACTGATAAAATTTTCGTAATAAATAATTTTAATCACAGACCGAGCTAATTAAAAAATTGACTGCCACGGTGCGGTCTAAAAATATTAACTGATATTTTCAACCATTGAAATTATCAGATATTTTTATTCAGCTTAATTTTTAACTATTTTTTTTCCACCATTAACGCCACCTATAGTAAAAACTTACGTATTGTTGAGTATACTTACTCATGTTACAGCTACCGTTAGGAGTATTATACGTCCATATACAAACACAGAAACATAGATTGTGGCCTAAATCTCATTGGGCAGTTCTCAACTGTACCTCAATTCATTCCTGTTTTCTACACAAAAAATGCACTTGTTTCAACAAAAAAATTTATTATACGCTTAATAACGAACGACGAATTTTTTTCTCGTATTTATTAATTCATTTCACAATTATGTAACGTAGTTGAGTACAAATTAATTATATTTTTGTGCAGAGTGTTGTGATTCCCGCAATTACAGTCTCACTAAACCTGCTAGGATTGGCTGGCTGAGATCTTTTTTTTAGACATTATAAGTTGGCAAACAAGCTTACTGCCCACCTGATGGTAAGTGGTAGCAGTCACCTATAGCGAATGTGGTTCTTGTGAGTTTCGCAGCAAATCTGCAAACCCCACAAGAACCACAACATACGTTGCCAACTTGTGACATATATAAGATGTCAAGTCAGTACCCGGTAATTTCCCTGCAAAGATCTCTTCTATAGATATGTTAGCTCAGCAGCTATGAAAATTTTATCACTTCAACGAATGTGTTTGCTCGTGTACATGCAATCTAGAATTGAATAAAATTCAACATTTCTATTAATTGCAGAAACATTCAGCAAAATGTTCATCGTTGAAACATGCACAAAAGTAGGTCACAGGGGCGGATATGGGATGTATCAAACGTGAAGCGAAGCCCGCATACGTCGCTGGCACAAGCTAGAACTAAGATTCATGAACTATTTCAATTTCCGTCATCAACTGATTTTAATAAACTTTCGAACTAACCGGAGAAAGATTCGTGAATTAGTATATATTTTACGAATATTGTACCGTCCACAATCTTAAATTAAACATAGATAAGTGCCAGATAATAACTTTTTCCAGTAAAAGATAATCCATTATTATGATTGAGGTGAGGGACTTGGGAGTATATCTTGATGGTTATCTAGACTTTGCAGCTCATATCAGTAAAATAACAGCCAAGGCGTACAACATGTTTTTTTAAGGCGGGGGAATCTCGTTACGATTCAACAAGGGGCTGATCATTTCTTATATAGTTGGTTTCTATTAGTTTATTCAATGTTGGTCTTAATTCTAAAATTCTTTTCAAAGTCTTCTCAATGGAAAATTCTATCGTTGGAAACTATTTTGGCAAATGAATTTTTAAATCATAACTTTAGCTTTAAGACATATAAAAAGCTGTAAGTTTCTTTACATAGACAAAATAAAAATTTTCGTTACTAAATAACTGAGTACTCGTTAGAAAAGTATCCTTGCTCGTTACTACCGAATATCGTGAAGAATGATTATGACTTGCACCGTACACTTAAGATACAGTACGAGCGCTGGTATTTCTACCTTACCTATTTCTGACCTAAAAAAAATTTGCAGTGCTTGCATTACAATGAAATACATTGTGTTAAATAAATGAATTTCAACAACTATCAAGTTTGACCTGATTTTTGTGAAATTTTTATGCGATTAGATATCATGCTCTTAAAAATCTGAATTAAAAAATAATTATCATAGCTTTAATTTTAAATATGATTTTTCAGCCCCGTCGTCTACATATTCCGCTTGAAAAAATCACTCCTACACGTGTACGCTTATGGCATCATTGAAAAGTTACTTTATTTTAGAACTGGAAAAATAAAAAACAATTCAATACAATTACATACCTACAATTTTAATCTCGCGACTTTAGCAGATGACAATGATTATTTGGGTGAAGATAGAAATATCATGTTCACACTCGCAACCTCGCACGTGGAGATTCCACTCAATGGAGGCGTACGGAAAATGTTTCGACATTTGTACGCCTACTACAGTTCTCTCACCGGGTAACTTCCAGGAAATGAGGAGTGCGCGGACAGGGGAAAACCGTTAGATAAATACATAACTGCAGGACAAATTTATAATTACTCTGACGTGACTAAAACTAGACTGACGTTTTAATGTGAGATAGCAAGCTTTTAATTCGCATTTTTGAGAAAAATAAGTCTCAAATTTCTCTATAAAATGTGTGTAATGCAAATACCTGAACATCTTCAGAAAAACATGAAACACGTTGGACGTGCCTATGAAATTCAAGGGTTTCCCTCGATTTTCATGGGATCCTATCATCAAATCATGACATGGTGACAATGGGACCACCTCGGGAGTATACTCTTTCGATTACATAAAGAACTTTGAAAATCGGTCCATAAATGGCAGAGTAAATCAATGAACATACGGTGACATGCTTTTGAAATTCAAGGGTTTTCCTCGGTTTTCATGGGATCCCATCATCAAATCCTGACATGGTAACAATGGGACCACCTCGGGAGTATACTCTTTCAATTACAAAAAGAATTTTAAAAATCGGTCTACAAATGGCGGAGTAATCGGTGAACATACATAAAAAAAATATACAGTCGAACATAGAACCTCCTCCTTTTTCGAAGTCGGTTAAAAATTATGAATGATTGGTCTTACTTCTTAATGGAAGTGAATCCGTATCTAGTAATTTTATTGTGAGGACAAAACAACGTTTTTGGATAGAACAATGGGTAACGTCGCAAAAAATAAAGCCCCATGGCACTAGTGACCATTTTGAAAGTAATTTAATAAAAATTGCTATTATCTTCGAAAGTATGCATTTTGTAACTTATGTATCTCGGATGTGTTTATTTATAGAATAAACATAATGTAATAAATTATGAGATATTAAAAAGAGCACGTTGTATAATATTTATTATACAAAGTGATATTGTGAGTGAAATAATTTGGTAACGTTACCCGCAACCTGTGCCTGCCCAAGGCATCGTCATCAGTTGAAATTTCCTTCGGGTTGGGCATATCCTCAGTAACCTATTGGTCATGGCGTCAACATCAACGGCGGTATCTATGTTGGAGACGAAGGTTCGAATCCTGCCCAAAGTGAGCATTTTTCTGGTACTGATTTACTTACCTTATCATCACATACCATCAGGTGAGATGAATGAATGATGAAGGCCAAAAGCTTCCCGGTCGTATGTAAAATTGATGTCACTATTCTTCACTACAAATACTAGCTGTACCTCGAGTTGGACTATACTTGCTATTTCTTCCTTTACATTTTTACATCACAACACACTCGAGAAATGAGTACAAAAATGACGTCGTTGTACGAGGAAAACTTGAAATGAAAACGCCAGTGATAAGTCACAGAAAATGTGGCAGTCTTAATAAAAAGAATGAGCTCGTTTATGAGTGTAATTGGGAGGGGCTTGGCTTTCCAGCAAAATCTTATTGTAGGCTGCGTTAATTAAGTCAAGTTGACAATATACACGAAGTCGAATCAAGCTATTTGTTGAAAAGAGTTTTAATTAGAATTTTGATAGAATTGGCAGTGTGAAACTTGTTGTTGAAATTGTATTGTGTAGGATATATTAGTAGGATTATATTTTCTTTTTCTTTTTACATTACCGTTTTCTTTATAATATTCACAACGGCCTCATCACTATTCAATGACCCTTTGCATTCTGCGCCGTAAAGTATACCGTGGCCCAAAATAACGTTGACAAATTTAAAATGGATTTTTTAAAAAATGGAACACGGCACGATGTTCTCTTTTGTTTTTTTTTTATATTTTCTCAACATGTTAATAACATTTTGCAGTGGGTCATTTATTTAAAAATATTTAATTATTATTGTTATTTGCCATGTCGTCGCAACGCAAGTCAATAATTTCCTTGCACGAAGACGAAAAACGACAGTGTGAGATTGTTCGATTCCTTAGTGCTAGACGTCAACTATAGTGTCAAAGACTATTAAGCGATTTAATGAACTCGGGCATGATGCAGACCGTCTAGGAATAGAAAGAAAGAGGACTGTTAGGACTCCCAGGCTCCGCAACATTATCAAGAAACGGCTTAGTCGCAATCCACGGACCAAAGTGCGAAAACTGGCTTGGGTACTGGGTGTGGTGTGAGTCGTTCGGCGGTGCAAAGTATTGTCGTTGATGACATTAAATAAAAAGCGTACAAACTGCTTAAAGCAAAACTTCTTGAAGATAAAGATAAAAAAGTTCACCTTCAAAGATGTCGTTTGATCAGGAAGCGCGCCGCTACTGAAAAATGGGAAAACATCCTTTTTTCAGATGAAAATCTTTCTTGTATCGAACAGTCTCATAATCATCAAAATGACAGAATATATTCTTCTAGACGTCCTGGAGAGGCCGTAGTCATTCCTCACCGCCAAAAACCGGATTCAGTGATGGTTTGGGGTGGTATTTGCTCTACTGGTAAAACTCCCCTTATATTTATAGAAAAAGGTGTCAAGATGAATCAGGAAATCTATAAAAGAGACATTCTTGAAGCCGTAGTTCTTCCCTGGAGTCAGCAACATTTTGGTAACCAACATTGGATATTCCAGCAGGACTCTGCTCCATCTCATAGGCCCTTAGTGTGCAGCAGTGGTGCTAAGACAATTTTCCTGGATTCATAATCTCAAAAGAGTGGCCACCCTATTCGCCTGATTTAAATCTAATAGATTATAGTTTGTGGTCAATTTTAGAGACTAGCTCAAACGATGCCTATCTAATGACCCTGCCGTGGAGGCCTGCGTGCACGGTTGGCCCCGTGCACGCCGTCGTAAGGCCCTCCGTCTGGGGATTGTCCTGGTGTTCTCGAGCAATCCCCCTTGGCGATAGCCCGACCAGTTGGTCGGGCTTGCCCGGGCGTATGGGTCGTGATTGTGGACCTTACCTAGCGCGTCCCTAAGAGCAGGGAGAACACTGGGGGTTTTAGTGGGTAGGCCTGGCACTCTGCCGGGAGAGCCTCACACACGCTCGCCGTCTAGCCAACGGCGGGTACGGTGTGGTAACGCATTTCCCCCCGAAAAAAAAGGGCCTGTGCCACTAAACATACAAGTGTTGACGCTCTGAAAGCAAACCTTACAAAAAAGTGGGCAAAAATAACGTTGGAGGAGCTGCGGCATATTGTGGATAATTTTTACCGACGAAAAAACGGAGGAGGTACTCAATTCGACGCGTATATATTTTTTTTTTAAATGTATGATCACGCATAACTTTTTACAGAGAACTCCGATTTTGATGATTCTTTTTTTAATGGAAAGGGTATAACCCGAGGGTGGTCCCATTTAAATTTGAAAAAAAAATCCTACCCTAAGGGTAGGAAAACTGGAAATTATTGTTGATTTACTCACTAATTGTGATCAATGACCACGCATTACTTCGTACAGAGTGATCCGATTTTGATGATTCTTTTTTTATTGGAAAGGGAAAAGAAAACAATTCCAACCCTAAAGGTACAAAAACGGGGGATGATTGATGATTCACTCGCTGATTGTAAAATTAATAGATGAAAGTCACAAAAAAATATAAAATAAAAACATTTTAACAAAAAATTTAACCGCCGAAAAAACTAAAAAGCAAAAACACTGAAAAGTTAAAAATAATATAAGAATAGGACAACATTACACTTCTATATTGAAGTCGGTGACAAATTTAAAGGCGCCTCCAGACTCACGCCGAGAACCCCCGAGAACACCCGAGAAGCGTGAATGTGATGGGTTTCTCGGCTTCTCGTTCTCGAGCTCGCCTGTTCTCCGATCGGTGTCGGTTTTTTTGCCCGCTTCAAAGGGTTGCTCGGGCGAGAAAAGAGAACACTATTATATTCTCGTTTGTTCTCAGTGCGACTGCGACCGTGGCGTAGATCGCATGTTATCTCGTGCCAATTATTCTACAAAAAAAAAATACTTTGTGGTGTCTGATGCATATCAGTATCATTTAGATAACTTCACTGTTATTGTATACTCTTTCATTTAACATAGTCTCTCATCTGTGCTATCAGTGCTTAACAAAATAATGTGTGATAAATATCATTAAGAAAATAATTTAAATTCACGAAGATTTTAATTGTTTTGAGATATTTCGTTAGTCTTTATGGTTCAGTAATTTTAGACATACGAGTAAAAAATGTAGAAAAATGAAACAGAGTTAAAGTTTAAATAATATTTTCACACAGAGCCCATTTTGTGGGAAGCAGAACGTTTTCTATAAAAAAGTACTTTGTCAATAACCACCATCGTTTGAGCCATTTTTTTTTAATATTATTTTAAATTTTCGTGTTAACGAGATTATAATGTGCTAACGCATATAATAGCAAGGCAGTAGCACTGTCGTCCATTCCGAATCACGACCGAGAATGTAAATGAGAAGATCGCTGAGTGTTGATAGCTTCTCGGTTCTCGCGCAAGTTCTCGGCGAGACTTCTCGCGTGAGTCTGGAGCCGGTATCACATTCTCGTTTGTTCTCAGTGCGACTGCCACCGTGGCGTAGATCGCATGTTATCTCGTGACAGTTATTCTATTGAAAAAGTACTTTGTGGTCGTCTGTCAATATTTTATTTTGACTAGTTATTTTGTCTGGAATATATGCATATCAGTATACACAGTTATTCTATACTCTTTGATTAAACATATTCTCTCATCTGATAATTTGTGATAAATATAATTTAAATTTACGAAGATTTTTCGTTAATCTTTTTAGTTAAGTAATTTTGGACATACCTACGTGTAAAAAATTTGGAACAATGAAACATAGTTATAGTTTATACAATTTTTCACGCAGAGCCCATTTTGTGGGATGGAAAAAGTTTTCTATAAAAAAGTTTCTAGCTAGGCCTTCTTTTCTTATTTTTCATTTTCGTGTTAACGAGATTATACGCACACTATACCAAGTCAATAACACTGTCGTCCATTCCGGATAACGACCGAGAATGTAAATGAGAAGATCGCTGAGTGTGGATACTTCCTCGCTTCTCGCGAGACTTCTCGCGTGAGTCTGTAGCCGGTATAACACTTTCTAGGAGATCATCGTTTGGCACCGACTTCAATATAGAAGTGTGATGTTGTCTGTACCTATTCTTATATTATTTTTAACTTTTCAGTGTTTTTGCTTTTTAGTATTTTAGGAAACGTTTTCGTCTGTGTATTAAAGCCAAAGGAGGATATTTTGAAGATAGTTAGTTTTTTATAGTTTAATGACTGGCGTTGTTATTTTAAATTTCATTTTCTAATAAACTTGAAAGGATTGAAATTATTCCAAAAAAACTTTGTCAACGTTTTTTTGAGCAATCCTGTACATAATACAGTACTTACAGCTGGGGGTGTACACATTACATACACCCCGAACTGTAATTAAAATATAAATGCCTGTTGGAGTGATTGAAGTAGTTACTTAAAAACATTTATCTCAATAATCACAAATTTTAGGTACTTACTTGAGAACGTCAATTCACACATTTTTGTCAATTCTGTCTAATCAAGTATCTGTCATACCTATAATCAGACACTTTAATACGCTTTTTTTACTGATTTTAACATAAATTTTTGTTTAAGCTAAGTTCTTAGCTATTTGTAATTGAGCTTAGAGAGTATGAGCGATTCACAGAGCTCAACTCTAAGATCAACATCTATAATTACGCACCTTATATAAAACCTTAAGTCTGTAAAAGCAGTTTCTGACTGTCATAAGAAAGTGATTGTGGAACTTTAATTGACTATCCATTAGGACCCCAAGATTTCGGGCTTCAGTAACTTGCACAATAACAGTTTCCCCAATTTTATCATCGGAATCGAATGTGTTAATTTTCTTCATTTGATTACTAGAGCCCAATACAAGGAACTGTGATTTAATTAAGACTAAAGAGTTTTTATTTGCCCATTCACTAATTCGCTTCAAGTCCTCATTGATAATAGCCACCGCTCCAAGGGTCTTATTCGAATTGAACGAAAGGTAAATTTGTAGATCGTCTGTATAAATGTGGTAATTACAGTTTGTTATACAGTTAGCCAGATCCGCAGTGTATAAGATAAAAGAAGTGTTCCCAAAATTGACCCTTGCGGTACGCCACGGGTGATCAAGGATGTGATGAGGGTGTTTAAGCCTTAGCCAACCACGCCGGCCCAGTGCGGATTGGTACCCGGACTACGATACACGATTCCGTAAAAAGTGACGTTAAATCTGATTAAAATATACTATTTGCATTTCACGTTTTTAGGGTTTCGTATTCAACAAGGAACCCTTATAGTTCCGTCTCCTAGTACAGAAAGCTGTGATTTGGTATCGGAAGTAGGTAGTGAGACGGGCAATCTCAAATTTCCCTTCTTACAACTTCCTACTGCAGTGTAGTAGCAAAGGTAATTAATTTACCAAAGTAGGTACTATGGTCAGATGTTAACAAGACCAAGATTTCCCTTTTTACAATTTACACTGCAGTAGGAACAAGGAAATAAAATTACGTAATATTAGTGTTGGATGGGCAACAAAGGAAATTGAGAGAAATTGGTGCAACCGGCCGATGAATATACTAAAAAAACCGGCCAAGCGCGAGTCGGACTCGCCCATGAAGGGTTCCGTAGGATTTATGACGTAGTAAAAAAACTACTTACTAGATCTCGTTTAAACCAATTTTCGGTGGAAATTTGCATGGTAATGTACATCATATATTTTTTTAGTTTTATCATTCTCTTATTTTAGAAGTTACGGGGGGGGGGGGGGGGGGGCACACATTTTACCACTTTGGACGTGTCTCTCACGCAAACTATTCAGTTTAGAAAAAATTATATTAGAAACCCTAATATGATTTTTGAAGACCTATCCATAGATACCCCACACGTATGGGTTTGATTAAAAAAAAAATAGTTTTAGTTCTATGTATGGGGAACCCCCAAAATTTATTGCTTTTTTCTATTTTTGTGTGAAAATCTTAATGCGGTTTACAGAATACATCTACTTACCAAGTTTCAACAGTGTAGTTTTTATAGTTTCGGAGAAAAGTGGCTGTGACATACGGACAGACAGACAGACAGACATGACGAATCTATACGGGGTTCCGTTTTTTGCCATTTGGCTACGGAACCCTAAAAACAATGCTTTTTAGCGTGAAACAGCACGACCGACTATCGTTGACCGATTTTTTGACGGTGGGTAATGAATCTTATGGAGTTCTACGTTGCAACAGTCACAAAGTAGAAAAATTCGATCAAAAAAATCGATGAATCCCAGCCGACCCAACTATCGATGAAAAATGGAAAGTTCGTAAATATATGCGTTAATGTATCCTATCCCCGCAACAGTCGCTCATCACTTCAACCACAACGACAAAATGGCAGCCAACAATCTCGCACAGCAAATGATCCGAGCGTTTCAACTCAAATGGTGACTCAATTATCGAGTGGCAGAATTTTCGTCGCAATCTTTCGGGCAATAAGCTGTACGCTCGCAAACTTCCCCATTTGATGGGAAAAGTTAAACAATTTACGAGTACCGAACTGTGTTAATGGTCATGACGTTTTAATTTCCCTACCTAAGTTGATACGAATTCATCGGACGTTGGGCGTGACGCATTGGGTGCGCTCTCTCGTTGGGGTTTCTGACGCCGTTGAACTGCCGTTAAACGCAAAACTTCATTGAGAGGTTCATACTTCATTGGGGGGTTGACCTTACATGGATTTCATAGTACGGGACATATTCTACGGGACAGGAAAATTGATATTGATAAATAGACTCTTTTTCCACTCATATCGACGTCATTACCCAAAACCTGTATTTGATACTGTGATCTAAAACTTGTGGCTCTGTTAGTCTCCACAAACCCGCATATGGCCAGGGAGTTGAGACACGGCCCAAATCTTTCCTTGGTAGAGGCATATGCCGAGTAGTGGGCACATTGCAGTTAGAATAATGGTTATATTGTGTTCCCTTTGATCCCTACGGACTTAAAATACATGAGTGGTTGCCCGCTTCATTTTTCCAATGGATATCGTACGAGGCAAATAAGGGAGTCTATCACAATTATAGCTCTAGAAAAAGAAGAAGTCGTAAATGAATCCGATACAGTCTACAAGTGGATACGACTCGTCAATGGTCATAGCGGAATGAGCTACGAGCACCTAGATCCGCAGTGCAGTGACAAAGTACTTCGTGCGATGCTCGCGCCAACGTATTCACTACACGTCACCTCGCACACTGCGAGCGCCTTTGTGCTCGCGCAAAAACCACCAACCGCGGCGGGTCTCTGCGAGCACACTACAAGCGCGTTCCATTTAAGCACAGATTTTCAACATTATCATCAGCTTTTTAGCATAATCGCATTTCATTAACTTTTGACGCTAGGCATCGTAGTGAAAGCATCTAAAAAAATTAACATTTCTTAGATGAAATGCAAAACATGGTTAACATTTGATGTTAGCATGAATAAATAGTGACGCTTAAATGGAAAACCGGGTGCACTACGCGGGCGAACGGGTCGCAGCAAGCTCGCGCTTACGTACTCACTGGAAACAGTTTCAGATACATTAGATGATACAAAATTAAGTGAATACACGTCTTTCCGTCCACTCGATGATGAGGTAGTTCGTGCGATGCTTGCATCGACGTATTTACTACACGTCGCGCCATGTTGTCATCCACGAGCACACTGCGAGCGCCTTTGTGCTCGCGACCAAACCGCCAACCGGGGCGGGTCGCTGCGAGCACACTGCACTACACGGGCGAAGAGCTCGCAGCATGTTCTTACTTACGTACTCACTTGATACAGTATCAAATACCTCAAATGCCCGAAGAAAGAAGAGAAGACATTAGGCACACGAAGCCGGCGGTACCACAACAGTGGGAACACGGCGACCTTGCGGCGTACACCGAAGGCATACCGTGTGTTTGTCCGACCCTAACAGGGGAGAGGGACACAGGGATAAAGGAAGTAGAATTATAAATAATTTGTAGGGAGTCAAGAAGTGCGGCGCAACAGAGGTTCCGCGCGCATCTCCCGATGATTCGGCCCGTATAACCAGGATTGGTTTAGGGGCATGGGTGGTGTAGGGTTAGATAGTATCAAATACCTTACTTGCTACACTCTAAGTGAGAATTATTAAAATACTACAAAAATTGGCGTAATGCAAAAGGTCAATCTCTCTCATTTACTAAAAATGGAACCATACTCAATGGAAAATATATTGGTTTTGGTGAGTCTCTTGTGAGTATAGTTAGCAATCGGGTCTAGGTTCATGTTTGTTTGTGCATCGAAATCAAATCAAGTCACAATCGTTTTACGGACTCATTTCTCCCGAGTATATTGTGAAATGCAGTATACGACCCCGCCTTTATAAACTGTAATAATAACAATTTACTCGAACAAGACAAAACAACTGAGACAGTCGACAAACCAGAGTGATGTTTGATCATGGCCGTATTTCAAAAACATAGAGGCGATATTCCTTTGTGGGTGTTTTGGTGAGCTGAACATACTGTTATCTTAATAACTGCATCCTGGTTCCGTCGTACGTTATTACATAGCAATCTTGGAGAGCGCTACGCAGGGCACCGCTAAGACATTATGTTGTGTGTACTTGTAATTAATGTTTATTACCTGAGAAATACTAAAATAATAAAAAAATATTTTACAAAAAATAAAAACCGACTTCAAAAACACTGAAAAGTTAAAAATAATATAAGAATAGGTACAGACAACATCACACTTCTATATTGAAGTCGGTGCCAAACGATGATCTCCTAGAAAGTCTTAAAATTTGGCAAGTGAAAGAAACCCTAATTTAATACTTGTGTAAATTAGCGTTTCCTTCGATTTTCATGGGATCCCATCACCCTAGGAGTATACTCTATCGAATACAAAAAGAATTTTTAAAAACGGTCCACAACTGGCAGTTTAATCGCGTAACATACACACAAAACACGTTGTAAACACCTTAAAATTTAAGGGTTTTCCTCGATTTTCATGGGATCCCATCATCAGATCCTGACTTTGGTGACCATGGGACCACCCTTGGAGTATACTATATCGAATACAAAAATAATTTTGAAAATCGGTCCACAACTGGCGGCGTAATCGCGTAACATACACACAAAAAAACATACGCATCGAATTGAGAGCCTCCTCATTTTTTGAAGTCGGTTAAAAATTGCAAAAAATTTTAATCCAGAATCCTGTACATCATTGTCAAAACGGACAATATATAACATTATTCTTAAAGCTCATAAAAATTAAGAATGACGTACACTTTCTACGATGTATGTAGCGAGCCGGCATTCTTAACTTCATTTTGGTTTATTCATATTCAAATAGTTTTTCGTTATTACAAGAAAGTAATATAGGTCTTGTGTTTTTATTATCTACGAGTAAGAGTAAACATATTTTGTAATACAGTTGCTTAAAAAAGTAGTATATTGCAGGGCTGTTTAGTATGCGGGATGACCACCATTACGCACTAGTGCTTTTTCTTTAACAAATGTCAAATGTTTAGAATCTGACACACATTTTGCTTTTTCCTCCTTTTTTCTAGCATGCTAAGTTAAGATTACGTTAAATAATCTGACTGGTCTACCAGATTTTGTATTGTAAAAGCATGCCTAAAAGCAAAGCATAACAAAAAACACGGCCGGGCCTTGCTTTTAAAAACACGGCAAGCAAAGCATAGCACGCATTTGCTTTGTCACTGCTGTGTACGTACGACGACATATTTGGCGCCATTTTTCTAAAATTTTCTCTGCGTGATTATTGATTGTTGTTATTTGCTTAAAAGTTTAATCTATCTAATATATAAAATTCTCGTGTCACAGTGTTTGTTACCGAACTCCTCCGAAACGACTTGACCGATCTTTATGAATGTTTTTGTGTTTATTCGGTAGGTCTGAGAATGGGTTGTAAATTATTTTTTATTATGGTGAAACGTAGTTCGCCGGCACAGCTAGTTAATTCCATAAAATGAGTGACTCTGATAACATAAATAATTGATTTAACACCACCGGAATTATCTTTAATTGCTGAAAATGCGAGTGTGAGTATTTTACCTGTAAAGTCCAAAAGCAGGTAGGTACATTGCTACATATGGTTGCTACGTATTTATTGTTTCATTTTTTCGCAACTGTATTACAAATAGTTGTTCAATTCACGTGCGGGACTGTCATTTTCACTCGTTCCGACTGTCAGCCCTCGCCTTCGGCTCGGGACGACATTATTGTCGGGACTCGTTGCAATGACAGGCTTCCCGCACTTGTAGTGAAAATAACTATTTTAATACAGTTGCTCAAAAAGTAGTATATTGCAGGGCTGTTTAGCGTGCGGGATGACCACCATTACGCACTAGTGCTTTTTCTTTACCAAATGTCAAATGTCTAGAATCTGACACACATTTTGCTTTTTTCCTGCTTTTTTCTAGCATGCTAAGTTAAGATTGCGCTAAATAATCTGACTGGTCTACCAGATTTTGTATTGTAAAAGCATGCCTAAAAGCAAAGCATAACAAAAAGCACTTCCGGACCTTGCTTTTAAAAACACGGTAAGCAAAGCATAGCACGCATATACTTTGTTACTGCTGTGTACGTACGACGACATAATTTGGCGCCATTTTCTTAAATTTTTTCTGCGTGATTATTGATTGTTGTTATTTGCTTAAAAGTTTAATAATTCTATAAAATGAGTGACTCTGATAACATATTAATTGATTTAACACCACCGGAATTATGTTTAATTGCTGAAAATGCGAGTGTGAGTATTTTACCTGTAAAGTCCAAAAGCAGACACATTGCTACTATGGTTGCTACGTATTTATTGTTTCATTTTTTCGCAACTGTATTAAAAATAGTTGTTCAATACACGTGCGGGACTGTCATTTCCACTTGTTCCGACTGTCAACCCTCGCCTTCGGCTCGGGACGACATTTGTCGGGACTCGTTGCAAAGACAGGCTTCCCGCACTTGTAGTGAAAATAAGTATTTTTTTTCTTTCCATACCCTGTCGCTATCCCTATTACAGTGTTATGACAGTTGCGTCACAATCACAATATATTTAAGAGAACGTAATAAAATATGTTCATAAAAATGTACATTTGTTTTGTAAAACAGTAATTTTCATTCAGTTAATATCAAAGGCAAAGGAATATGTTTACGGTGCCGAAAACAAGGCTCTAACACGTGTAAACGTTTCTACAATAAAATTGAAATTACTTCTAAAGAACTCAGCTTAAGAAAAGGCTAAGTTCTTTGCTAATGGATGTACTTATTAAAAACATATAATAAAGTGTTTGATTACGAGTATATGACAGAGAACACTGATGGGGTGGACAATTTGACGTTTCATAAGTAGGTAAGTACCAAATTCATTGGTCGGGATACACCTTGAGATTAATAAATAAATGAATTTCATTTTTGAAACTATTCCAATTATTCCGACAGGCATTTCGACATATTATATTTTCATAAAATCTGAATTAGTAATGTTGGCAATTTAAAAGAAGAGATAAAAGATTTGAGCTTTCGTTTTTCT
The DNA here is from genome assembly GCA_963935595.1 of Schoenobius gigantellus. NCBI lineage: Eukaryota > Metazoa > Arthropoda > Insecta > Lepidoptera > Crambidae > Schoenobius > Schoenobius gigantellus. The sequence continues at coordinate 29,920,465 of OZ012554.1, forward strand.
AGCCTGTTCTTCTTGAGAAGGCTTCCCCAGGTTCCGAACATGGATAGGTCGAGTTTTTAACTGTATTTGACAGAGATTTAAATCATCTCTGGTATTTGAAGTCAACAAGTGTCTGCAAAGATGAAATTTTTAAAATTTCAAATATAAGTTTTTAATGTAAGAAAATTTATACTGCTCTGAACATTGATCTATGTTGATATCAAGCTTTGCAAGTTTTACATACAAAATATAATTTTATGGGAACACAGAACCCTTAGTTATGAACCACAGTTACAGTCAAAAAGAGGGATAGATATTGTAGCAAAAGAACCTAAAACTAATACATAATTTGCCAGTATTCAGTACGAAAAACGTTCCACTCAACTATACAATAAAATTAATAAAATTTTATCTATTTATCCAAAAAAGTACGCTGAAGTAAAGAAACTAATAACTAACTGGCTCAAGACTCTTAATTATACTGCAACTGAGGCATTATTGCTAAACCTACAATAATTGGAACTATTAAAACACACACACACACTCACACTGAATATAATATGTAATACTAATTCAATCTAATAATATCCATTTTCTTACCTGTTAATACATGTTAATAAGGTAGCTATTTTTATTTATAATGTTTAATGATATGGAAGAGCTTCCTAATACAGGCTTTTTCTAGCTTAAAACGAAGCTCCTAGACACTAAGCTATATTTGTAAAGTATGATCATAAAATAAACAATTTCAATTTGAATTGAAACTACGTGGTTAGCGCATAATATCTACTGAACACTGTGTTCTGCATTACACTCGAGCGATTAACTTACTATATTGCCATGAACGGAAGAGGCGTTCATGTGCATGGAAGTACATAATACTGATATTGTAAATTACATGCATTATACAGAATGTAATGGAACGCCGAAAAAATAAAAACGGACATGTATCCATCAGAAGTGGAGATTCTGTATGAAAAATATTGGCTGATCAAGCTACTTTTTTCCATACAAACTATCTAAATAAATTATTTTTCATACCACCTGTTCGATAATGTTAAATTATAATTTTTAACCCCCTTAATCTCAACGTAAAGTATAGCATTATCTCCCAAGGGAGATAAAGTTGTATGAAACTCCCAAGGAATTAAAGTGGAACATAAAATTCGCATAGAATTTAGCATAGATAACTACTTAGCTTTAGGAAGGCAAAGGTACTACACCCATACAGCAGTAGCGTGCATCCCATAAAGAAAAAAAAACATTGCGTATATTATAAATATTTTATAAAATCTAACTACACAATTTCTCTACCAAGATTATATAATATGTACCTTATATTACAAGCTAAAATGAACAATAACACTTTACTTCACACACACACACACGGACACACAAACGCACACACACACACTCACATACCCGCGGAAGAGATTTAATAACACCCAAATAAGGAGATCAAATATTTATTTTGTTTGTATTTTTATTTTTAGCCTGTTTGTTTGTTGTTGTTTCCGTTCTATTTTTAAGCCCTCACACGTATCACCCCGTATATGATCTCAGGGAGGAGGAAGTGGCTGAAAAACAGCGCTGACCGAGATCTCGGTCTCGTCAGCACAAGCTGAGCCACTTCCTCTTGCCTTTAAGTAGTTATTAGTAATTAATTATTACCTGTCTTATGTTTAACTTTACAATTTTAAAGGCAATAAATGATTTTTATTATTATTATTATTTTGTTTTAACCTATAATATCTATCTCGAAATATAATATTTTGGTAAAGCCAATATTCACGGACTTTGTTTCAAGTGAATATCAGGTATTGAAGTATCCTCCTGCAAAAATTTATTATTATTATGTTCTTTATTTTATTTTATATATTTTTTTTACAATATAAATATAAAAATACAAATATTATAAAAAAAAACCTAAATTTAGTGAACCCATCGGCAGCGAGACAATGCCTAAGCTAGCGGTGGTTATTTTTATTATTATTATTTTCACTTTATTTGTTATTGATGAAATACTTTTTTATGCTAAAAGCGCTATCTTTTGACGGCTACCACTAATTATCGATAAAAAGGAGTATAATGCAAGGTAAAGCAAGGACACTAGCTAGTAACTAGACTTTTGCTCTCCGACTGCTGCTTAACCTCCTAAGGTATTAAGGCCCTTGCTACAACAACAGCAGTCGGCGCACAGGCACGCCAAAAAAATTGTGATAAAACTCAGTCACACGTGTACCTTGACGAGCGTCAAGAAATGTCTATCACGTCAGTCCCACTTAATACGCGCCCCCGTGCTATTCTTAAGAACATAGAGGTTATGTCACTGAAATTGTGAGATAATGCGTGACGCGAGTCCAGTCTTGGCAGCCCGTGCTACGCATGGATGTCGCAATTTCACCGGGGAGAGACTCTGTACCAGGGTCGTCTGCATGGATGCCTCCGTCTTGCCTATTTCCGCTGCAAAGCAGCAGTGCTTACATAGCTATGTTCCGGTTTGAAGGATAAGGTATAGCAGTGAAATTACGGGTACCGTGACTTTACATTTTATGTCACAAGTTGGCAACGTACACTGTGGTTCTTGTGTTCGGGCTGCAGATTTTCTGCGAATCTCACAGGAGCCACTTGTATGCTTGTTTGCCATCTTAGTTGTATAAAAAGAGAGATGGTATAAAAAGTAGTGTATATTATAACTCCGCAATCCATCCATACTTTCTTAGGCCCTCCTCTACCCTTATCTCCGTCCGCATTCATATCATTAGTATTTTAAAATCTCACTATACAAATTGACAAATTTCTCTAATTGATTTTGAACCTTTAACTGTTTTAAGTTAGTTGCAAAGTTGATTGAAAATATATAATTCTCTGGTAACCTGATGTGCCGTTAAATAATGATAAATTTAAAACATCAGCGCATACCTCACCGCACAACGAACAACATTGTTTTATCCTCTGCCAGTTCCCAGCATTCACAATGGTCCAAAAACTAATTGTACGTGGTGTAAAATTCCATCAGTAACTGTGTCGTCTTTAAACATCAAATATTTTCGCTCGCAAACATTTTCCAATGGTATTTTCAGCGCAAACAGCGTATGTAAACGGAGTTAACTCGCACCAGAAATTGTTAAATCACACGTCTCTTTTAGCTATCCGTTATTCTGAATATGCATGCACACGTTCTCACAGCAAGTAGAGGAGCCCGACGCCATTTTAAAAACTGATTGCATTTTAGTTGCTTGAAGCTCGTCAATCGCTAAGTGAGCGTCAGCGGTGTGGGGCAAAAGATGACGGGGCAGTTCCGTGAAGCTCGTCAATTAATAAGTGAGCGTCAGCGGTGGAGCTATAGATAAGTAAGGGTCCAAAGTTTCCAAAATATATTTTCTCAGTTTATTTATTTTTTATTTCATTTAATTATTAGAACAGTTACACCATTGCATCAGGATACATTCCAATTCAATGGCGTAGCCAGCTTTAAGATTAGATACAATTAATTAATTATTTTTTCATCACATAATTATGTCCAATTTATAAAATTTATAAATAAAAATCGAATCAATAAAATACTTTGTAACAATTATTTTAATAAATCATTTCATTAATATTATTCTTATTATTTATTTAAATGTACCTTCATTATTATTGTATGATATTAAAATTAAATATCATGTCAAACGTGAAATAATTACTATTCATCATTTCAGTTTCAAAAATTTATTTTTCGTGAAAATTATCATTAAGAATATCTTTGATAGGAAACAATTATGAGATAACATTCAAGATACTACAATATATTATATTATGAGATAATATTCAAGATACTAAATACAAGATACTTACCTTGAGAAATTAAAATCGGATCGGAAAGAATTCTCCGCTTACAATGTGCTTCGGTATGCGAGACGGAACCACCCAGTAGATTAGTCATTTCGCAAACATGACCCAACATCGATGCAAACGTGTCCAGAATGCAACACCGACTTATACAATACTCGGCGTCATGGAGCAGCTGGAGCAAGACGTACTTAGTTATCCCTAATCTAATGGGATATATATTTTATAGTACCCATCACTAGAAAGGTTGGTGGTTGATTGACAACAGGGAAGCCTTCATCTCACCTGATGGTAGGTGACGATAAGGCAGAAGATGAAGACAAGCTTCACCTGCATGTTTCAACAAGCGAAGAATACCACCAATACCAGACGGGTCTTCACGAGACTCTATCTTGCCTTTGTCATAATATTCTAAAGTTAAGTAGCTATATGTAATTGTTATTAAACCTAGACAGCTCATCACTAGAGTTTGCTCAATATCACGTCCGATTTCTTATTCTGAGATGTTCTAATCAAATACATTAATAATTTTAATATTACATAAATAAGAAATAATTGAAATGGCATCACGAAAGACGTTTATGCATTGCGGTCATAGAAAAATATTGTCAGAAGTGGGTTGTTTATGAGGAAGCGACTGACAGACGTTAGAAGAGACACTCTACATGATGACTGCGGCAGCTGAAGTGGTGATTTGACAAGGGAACGCCATAACGCACCTATTTCTTTGCCACTAAGCAGCAGTGCTTGCATTGTTGTCTTCCGGTTTGAAGAGCGAGAGAGGCAGTGAAATTACTGAGTCCTGTGACTTTACATAGCATCAGACTTGTCTGATGCAGCTTATGCTGAGGTCGGGCTCTAATTGGTCATTATGTGTATTTGTTTTTTCGGGTATTTTATTGTGGTTGTTGTCAATAAATGTTTTCTTTCTTTCTACTAATAAACGCATCTCAAAGTTGAGGTCGATCTTAAGATACTGTTTTGACATTATGTACGGACCATCTGTCAAAAACAACAACTCAAGATCGATCACATTCTTGAGATGCAATTATTAATACGAGCCGTAGTGTCGCCAGTTGGCAACAGATAAGCAGCCGTTGCAGTGCGTTGCTTCCATGTCGCTAAGGTAGTCCAACTAATGTGAAGCAGAAAGTTTATGTATTCATGGTAAAACCATTTAAGTGAAACACGGATATATAAAATGTAGTGCGCATGATTCACCTAATAGGTAAATCACAGATAAATGTATTGAATAAATGATTTTTGGAATAGCACGCACTCTGGCAGCAATGTACGACAAACTGCGTACACACTAAAGTTTGGTTACTCGTAACTCAGAAAGTAGCTGGTCAGAGACGTTACACCAATGCATAGACACTCTCTCAGAGAGTACTATCTGTAAGATTTTTCTTAGGTTTAATCTATGTTTCTCTTTTACTTGTTTTGTAAATCATAGTAGGTGACACAACATATTTTAAATATTGTGATTTGAATATGTCCTCTGTTGGGCATAAACCGCAAGAATTGGATTTCATACACAATCAACACGCGATTCAATACTGAGGAGTACTTAAGAAAGTATGGATGGATTGCGCGAAGGATGTAAAATTACTGATATGAAAAAAATTCTCAGTCATTAACAGTAAATAAGGTTTACTTTGACTTAACAAGGTAGAAAGACATCTATGTAGTTTAAATTTTCCTTGGGTTGCATGTTTTCCGTAGCCTCGGTCGGTATAATAATAGTATTTTATTTTGAAACAGTAAAACGAATATAAAAAGGAATACTGTACTATAATGGCCGCTTTAGTTTGAAACTGTGTCGCAACCATTAGTGCTCGCCTCCAAAATTTGTCTACAAACTACTTGTCACACGTACATGTCTTTAACATGGTATGAATTAGGCCTCGTTTACGGAGACGCGGGGCGTTGCGCGGCGCGGCCGGCGGCGCGACCCGCACAGAATTCAAACATATGGCGTTGTATGAGTGCGTTTACGGAGAAGCGATTTTACATGCCTTTGCTTGAAATGGCGCGTTTTTTACGGCCTAGCCCGCGGATGGCACCGCTGCGTCTCACGCGGCGTTTATCGCGGCGACGCACGCAGCGACAATTCTCGATGAAGCGATGCCCGCCGCGTGCTTTGCTACACGCTTGAGGGTGCGCCGCGGGTGCCGCGGCGGGCATCGCGGCGGGCACCGCGGCGGTCGCCGCCATGCTTCCCGTCTCGCATCTCTATGAACAACATCGTTTATTGCCATATGTTTGTGTTTACGCGTGCGATTATGACTGCCGCTTCACGCGCCGCCCCACCGTAAACAGAAAAAACGTCGGACGCGTCGCGAGACGCCACACCACACGCGACGCGCGACGCCCCGCGTCTCCGTAAACGAGGCCTTAGGGTTGTGGGCACGATGGGCATGCCCACAACTCTAATAGACTGACGTCACCAATAGAGTCTATTGAGATCGATAGCCTGATGATAGTATATCCAATGCTTCAATAAAAAAAAAACAATGAATCTTGGTCAAGGAGTCATAATTATATGTTATGTAAATATGACTCGACTCGCACTTTACTGATTTTACGGTGGCTATGAGTGCGACACATCTGTGACCACAACCTTTTTTGAGGCCTGGATCCGCGCTTAGAGCCGACCCCTCTACAGTAGGACTGCGCATCTTTTGGATAGGATAGTTCCAATTGTAGAGGAATGTAGCCAAATATGGAATACAATTCTGTTTTTCTGACATTACAAAATATGTTCCATAATCTAGAAAGATTTTTGTAACTATAATCAGTCACACATTTACGCTGAACTTAATACCCGTTTTGTGTTAAGTACATTTATTTTTCAAAGAAAAAACCAATGTAATGGTTTTTAATTATGGAATGCAATGAAACTATGTATAAAACTTACAATATTTCAATAAGATACTGTAAGAACCTTGGTTTAATAATAAAAGGAACTTAATCCAGTTGCAAGAATCACAAATCCAGATATTAAACTTAGTACTAGCGCAATCACAATCACATATCGAGGAATTCTTTGTATTGTTCTTGCGTTATACCTTTAAAATTCTCAAACCTATATAACAAAACACTCTCACCACGGGTACAACACTCACTCGATTGATAAGCTGAAACGCGAGTCAAATGATTGAAACAGGTAGAAGATCACTGCTTTATGCAATCCGGAGTATTCGTTAGTGATAAGGTTGTATTTCATATTAGGGATACTTTTCCATATTTGATTACTTTCCTCTATATAATTCTTAAATTGACATAAGCAAACTTCGCCTCGCAATCAACTTTCACTCATTTCCTTAATGAATTTTGATCGTCACCGAACTTGATAAAATTTCAGTCGGCACCTCCTCAGGCATGGGTCTGTTTGTTGGAATATCGCGGCATATGATACTGATATGGCGCAAAGTGATCACGGTCAAACGACCTTTATTATTTTTTAATCAACGTATTTTAATTTAGCGTAAAACCTCAGACTCCCCAACTTATTTTTATTATAAAAAAATATAAAATAAAATTTCCGAATTGATTATGAAAATATTTTCTTTTTTAACAGACTTCATAAAAGGAGGAGGTTCTCAATTCGATGCATTATTTTTTTTGAGTGTGTATGCTACGCGATTACTCCGCCAATTGTGAACCGCTTTTCAATTTTTTTTTTGTATTCGATAGAGTACACTCCTGGGGTAGTCCCAATGTCATCAAAGTAAAGATCTGATGATGAAATCCCATGATAATCGAGGGAAACCCTAAAACTTTATACGTACGTCCAACGTGTTTCATGATTTTCCCGAAGCTAATATTAACGTATTTGCGGCTGGTAGTTGAACCGAGCTGATGATGGAAGGATCCTTAAGTTGCAGGAGTTAGAGGTTGGTTTTTAAATAAAATAAGCGCGTATTAACAAGTGAAAAATTTAAGTTAAAATTTAAAAATGTGATTCACTAAAAAATAAAAATGATTTTTTAGAAAAAAATAAAAACTGTCTTCAAAAACACGAAAAAGTTAAAAATAATATAAGAATAGGTACAGACAGACAACGTCACATTTCGTTATTGAAGCCAGTGCCACTAAGACTTCCTAGAAGATCATCGTTTAGCACCGACTTCCAATATAGAAATATGATGTTGTCTGTACCTATTCTCATATTATTTTTAACTTTTCAGTATCATTTAACTTTTCACAATCCGTGCCATACGTCTGATCGGAGATATACTCGCTCGGCATGACGATATTGACCTGCCCCCTAACCGTGATCGCTTAAAACAATATTACGCTTGACTAAACAAAGTAACCGGCCATTAGGAAGCGTTCACACAGTGTATAGTATTTGTTTCTTGCAAGTCCGTATGTACTATGCACTTATCAAACCGATACTGTTTACACACTGTTTAGTACGGGTGAAACTGCGAGTGCGGGGAGTGCGCGGGTGGGCGGGGTGTCTACTTAACAAGTAAAATTTAGAGCTCGCTTTTAATCAGTTCACTTCACACCTGCACTTCGCAAGTTCGCACTCGCACTTAACACTTAACAGCGTGACCGTTTACACGTTGTTTTTACTTGTCACTTCACACCTTTTTTTTGCCCCAGTTAAAAAAGATTTTAAATCTACTGCAGTGGGAGTGGGGCCCACCTGCAGTTATGTGGGACTCTCCTAATGAGGCCTACCCACTAAAAAAATACTGGGGTGTTCCGTCAAATCGCATTCCCGACACACAAAGGGAACTTTTCGCAGTCGCTTTGTGTGTCGAGAGCGATGCTGTCCAGATACACTGGGTAGGGAGTATCTGCGGAACGCCTTCAATCAAATACTCCCTCAGCATAGAGGTCATTAGTGCGGGTGACGGGAGCCCCACTCCGTCACCGCGACCCCTGCGGTAGCTGGTGGAGGGCAGAAGTCCGCCTCCTCCTACCTGGCCGCCGCCTGCGGATTGTCACTTCACACCTGCACTTCGTACTCGCACTTGTTACTTAACAAAATGTAAATTAGCCTTTAGAGATAGAGACCATAGAGTCAGGTAAATTTAAAAAGCGGCGTGGTTGATTTTTTTTATAAAATCAGATCCATATCTTTTATGAGAAGTATCGATTCTACTTTTGATTCTAAACAAACTAATTCCAGGTATTGCGCAATATATCCCGAGGCGATTTTATTTTCTTGAATGGAAATATGTATTATGAATGTAAAAGCCTGTGTGTCGAGTAAATTAACAAGTGTGATTAGACCTCCATCCTGGACAGTCCAGTAATGGAGCTGAATTCTAATGATTTCCCATGATGGATAGCCCGGATCGTGCGGGAGACGTGTATCGCCTGCTAAAATTCGACGATAAAGGGTTTTAATTTTTCAACGTCAAACGTAATTGAATTATCCTATGGAACAAAGACCTGGATTGCCTAATGCTGTTTTGTTCCCGTTTTTTCCCGTTTGTCCGCCGTTCGGGTTGGATGCGGATGTCAGGTGTGTTGCATTAATTATATGTGAATCTTGACCATTGTTGAGGGATTGGAAAGTAATCCTTACTTTATTTTCTATTTTTATTATTATATTTTATAATCTTTAATATATAAAATTCTCGTGTCACAGTGTTTGTAACCAAACTCCTCCGAAGCGGCTTGAACGATTTTTATGATTTTTTTAATGTATATTCGGTAGGTCTGATAATAGGTCGTAAACTTTTTTTATATACTCCTATGTGATTATTATGGCGAAACGAAGTTATATTATGTATATACTATATATTTTAAATAAGTTTATTTATTAACAAAAATACTAACTTTCTGTTTTTAGGACAATTCTTTGCTGATTAAATAATAACACTATAACGCAAATAGTGCGGTAATAGATTATAATAATCGCACATTTTGCTTTACAACACACGCGTATTTTACGGGCTGCTATGAACAATCATCTAAAACTGGTGAAAATATATTCACTTTACGAGAAAGTGTGTTGAAAACGCCGTATCATTATATGTCCCAACACTGAGCACAGGCTACCTTTCGTTACTTTCCAGCCTTCCGAGGTCATTTTAAGTCTGGTTATTTTAGGGTTTGTGTTGAGTTTTCCAATTATTTACAGAAGTATAATTACACTCATCTCAGGAACTGAAAGTCAGATTTTGCGTTGGCGACTGGCTGACATGTTGTATTACACTTTTGATAAGACGTATTTGTACCATTAATTTATTTATTTTTTAGTTTATATTATCATTGCTGCCTTATTAGTTTGTATATTCAAGTTGGTATGTACTATATTGAATAAATTATTGTATTATTTTATCAATGACTCCGTCATTTCGCAAATTCCACACCCGAACTATGTCCATCGCTAGTCCATATTTGTGACTGCATTTTTATTAAAATGCTAAATATATTGATAAATTACATTGATACAAGTTTCATCTCGAGCAAGATTTGAACCTGCATCTTCAACGTACCATGTTGACGTCGTAACTTCTTGTCTAACTCATTTACTGTCACACCTATTACTCGTATATACACCGCTGGTACACGCTTTCACAGGGCATTCGCTAATCTATCCACAAAATTTGGCTAAAATAATTATTGCGTGAACACTACCTTAGATTTTTCCAAGAGTTTAACTATAATTAAATAAAAGCACTATACTTTCTTTTTACTTTTTTATACACATTTTTAACTTTTTAAAATAAGTATATTACCTAGACACTTTTTTTTCATTTCACGTGTCTTTTGCACGGCCTTATAACTTTCTTCTCTAACACCTTTGTGATTAACTGGTGAATTATACCAATATTCAAAGTCAATCTGTACAATATACATCTCATGTAATGTCATTGTGTATGTTAACGACATTGTTATAAATGTCGGTACTTCTGTCTTGTGCCGAACTTTCTCATCAGCTCAAAAACTTTTTGAATAGTACATACATTGCATATAAGTCTTTGAACTAATTAAAAAAATTGGACGATTTGAAGAGATTTTCGTTGACTCATATTTAAATAAATATTTTACTTCTGTTATAATGATATTTTATTACCTTTTGATTGTTTTATTATACGACTTTCTTTCCGAGCGAGCTTTCCGCTCGCGACTTCGCCCGCATTATTTTTGTTTTCCCGTGGGAATATTTTTTGCCATAGGAAAATTACCCTATGTCCTTCCCCTTGTCTCGAACTATCTCTATACCAACTTTTATCAAAATCGGTTGAGTAGTTTCGAAGCCTATTCAATACAAACAATCAAATCTTTCCTCTTTATAATATTAATATAGAACATTAAATAGCAGTGTAGAGTTAAGTACGAGTACATTGTGTTTAAAGAATGTCATTAGGGCATTTCTTGTAGCCTTGTTAAACTATGCCTGTATAAAGCATGTTTCAAATACACAGATTGAAACAATGAAACCTTGCGCGCTACAACTAAAAAGTCTTTTGAAACCGATTTAGCTTCAACTTTGCGCCTTGTGAAATCTTTCATCTGTAATTTCTATATTGGATTCAAAGTTTCACCCTTGAGATTGTGCGACTCGAAATGTTTGACCTTTTCCCAACAAAAAGGAGAAAATGTTTTTAAGCTATCATATGTGCCTACTCACGATTCAACTGTCCTTGATATATATATATATATATATATATTCTTTATTGTACACACATTTTTCAGATAGAAACATATTATACAACAAACATGTACAAGGGCGAGCTTATCTCTTGAAGAGATCTCTTCCAGCCAACCCTAGCGGAAGTGAAAATTAAGTAGATGCGGGACGAGGTGTACATTTATAAAACCTTACTACTATTATAAGTAACATACACAAACACACACACACACACAGGTATATATACATCACTATAACAAATTCGAGAGCAGATGAGCTTTTAGCTGCTTCTTAAATGACACTATGCAAGTGTTTTTACGGATATCAACCGGCAGAGCATTCCACAGTTGAGCAGCATGCACTGTAAAGGATTTGTGGAAGAACTTTGAGTGATATTTAGGGATATTAAGTGGTTTTGGTATAACACAGGAACGCTTAGGACGGGGATCGGGAGGGAGAAGGTGAAATCGGGACCGCAAATAATGAGGGATCTCAGGATAGTTAAGTATTTTGAATGTGAGGTTAAGGATGTGCATATCTCTGCGTTGACGGATAGGGAGCCACTGAAGTTTGGAACGAAAGTCTGAAACATGATCATATTTACGCAATGAAAATATGAAACGGATCGCTAGATTTTGAAGGCGTTCCAGTTTATTGAGTAAATCTTCAGTGGCGTCCAAGTAACAGACATCAGCATAGTCGAGAAGAGGGAGCAAAAGTGACTGAGCAAGCATAACTTTAGTTTGGAATGGCAAAAAATACTGTAGCCGCTTGAGGGAATGATAAGTAAAATGCATACGACGACTTAAATCATTAATATGAGCTGACCACGATAGCGTTTTGTCCATGATTATGCCTAAATCTTTAGCTTTTGTAGAAAAAGGAATATGGACACCATTAAATAGGACCTTAGGAAGCACATCAAGGTCAAGCTTTCCATATAACCGGTTACTACCAATTATCATAGCCTGCGACTTGCTTGGGTTGACTAGAAGTCCAAATGAATCCGCCCAAGTTTTGATATTGCAGAGATCGTTATTGATTAATTCCAACGTAGAAACAATATTTGCTAAATCAGAGTGTCTATAAATTTGCAAATCATCTGCATACAGGTGATAGGGAGACGTGATGGTTTTAGTGAGTTCGTTTATAAAAACAGAGAATAACAATGGGGATAGTACACCGCCTTGCGGAACACCAGCTGTAAGTTCAGTCCAGTCAGAACATTGATCATCGTGTTTGATGCACTGCTGGCGACCGCGAAGATAATTGTCGAACCAAGCGATGGCAGGAGGTGATATGTTAATTGAGCGCAGGATGGCCAAAAGGATGTCATGGTCTACAGCATTGAAAGCGTTGCTAAAATCTAATAGCGTGATGATTGTAAACTCCTTGTTATCCATTGCTTTACGGATATCATCAGTAACATTCAGGAGTGCCGTAACAGTGCTGTGAGAGGGCCGAAAACCTGATTGAAATTCCGAAATTAAATTGTTTCGGTACAAATACGATAGCAGCTGCTTATGCACAACGCCTTCAAGTACTTTAGACAGAAAAGGAAGAATGGAAATAGGACGGAAATGTGAACAAGTGGTGGGATTTGGTGACTTAGGAAGAGGAATTACATTAGCGCGCTTCCAAGCATTTGGAAAGACGCAATTCTTCAAAGAGAAATTTACCAAATGAGTAATAATAGGAACTACGTCTTCCAAAATTGGCACTATCATGTCACGGCCAATGCAGTCGGTACCTACAGCTTTGGAAGTGGAGGAAAGGATACTCTTCTTAACCATACTCTCCGTAACCTCGCGAAAATGGAATGGATCACAGTCAGGTGGGGTTACATTTGTGAGAAATCTGAGCGTGGATGATTTAGTACTATCTGTTAACGGAGAGGACGAGCTAGAAAAATGCGTGTTAAGAGTGTTGAGATTTGGTAAATCTGTCACATCAGGAGTCTTACCCACACCAAGTGATCTTAGAAACCTCCAAATTTGTGAGGATGAAGCATTTTCAATAGAGGAATGTATATAGCGGCGTTTGGCATCCCTACACAACCTGTTGCAGCGATTACGCAGCTCTTTATAGAGACGAAGATTCTGCTCATTTGGTAGGCGTTTCAAGACTGACTTAGCCTTGTCCCTGCGGTGCATAATCTTTTTTATGTCATCTGTAAGCCATGGAGCAGGTTGACGCTTCACTCGTACAGGTCTAATGGGAGCATGTTTATCGTAAAGGCTTAGCAAGGCGTCGTTAAAATATTTTAACTTCTCATTGAGATTAGTCGAGTCAAAGAGATAAGACAGGTCAGCACTACGAAAATCATCCCTCAAGCTATCAATATTAATGCCTCTAAAATTACGCTGAAAGATAATTTTAGACTTACTTTTAGGTGATCGGACTGAATAGGACAAATATAAAAGATCGTGATATGAAAAGGGGGCCGTTAACTGACCATAAGATAAAGCCAATTCAGGTTTTGACAGGATTTGTAAGTCTAAAAGAGATGGAGTACAATTAGGTGAATGATGGGTGGGAGACAAAGGCAGCAACTCAAAGTTGACAGAGGATATAAGGGACTTAAGTTTACTAGATCTGATGTTGTTTTTAAGCAAGCAAGTATTAAAATCACCCATCAATATTACATGACTGTAAGAAGAACTGAGGGATTCCAGCGTGGATTCAAAAGATTTAAAATAATTTACTTTGTCATTGGGGCTATAAACCACACCTAGCAAAATATTAGTATGGTGAGTACGTACTTCTAAGAAGAGATATTCAAGTGAACCAGTATACTCACTATTAGATTTATCAACGACTGAGCAAGGGATGTTGTCACGCATATAAATGCAAACACCCCCACCACCCGCTCCAATCCTATCATTTCGGTATAGCTTATAGCCACAAAGTGAGCAAATTGACGTGGGTAAAGACGGCTTTAGCCAGGATTCGGAAACTAGAATTCCGTCGACTATGCCACTGTTGAAGGATGTAATCATGTCATTAATGTGAGCAGCAACACTTTGAGCATTAATATGCACGAGATTGAGATAGGAGGTTCTTCCGCCAAATACCCTCTCTAGGTTGACATCCAAGGACACAGGATCATTACAAGAAGAAGCAGAATCATAACTACAAGCACTCTCGAATTCGTCGGAACTAATAGAACAGAACTCATCATCAGTTACAGACATAAATATATGCTTAAAAAAATATATATATATATATATATATATATAACAAAAATACAAGCTCTACAAATACAAATATCCACCTACAAGAGTTGGCCGAGCAATAAAACACCACAAGATAACATAAAACTGTGCGACTGTGTCACACACACTGACAAGTTAACGTAAATGAAATAACAGTGATAACTAAAGTCTAAGCTGTATGGACAAATACACTTGTCCATCACAGTATAACGCATATTAAAAAAAAAAAAAAAAAAAAGAACACGTCAGTGTCATTAATGTTTTGACAAAAAACAACAATCAATCAGTGTCAGTGTAATGTAAAATATTGCAAATGCCTACAATTGTTCTAACAATAATTTAACAACAGTGAAATGATTGTTTACTATATTCACAACAACCAAAGGGAACAAATATTTGTTCGTACCTATATAGATAGTTACATTATAGATAAGTTACGAACGAGAGTAATGCACAAAATGCCCCAATTATATCGGCACTGTGGGGAACGAAGACTGAAGACTGCGCAGTTCTTCCATGGTTGCAATTTTCTTTTTACTATTGTCTGACAGCAAAATTACGATAGCACCATCCGTTGACCAACAATTTCGTATGCCAAAGTGTTTTCGAGCAGCCGTAAGAATGAGTTGACGGGTCTTCGTGAGAAACTCTGAGACAGAGGTTCCGCAGCCCTTGAGCCGCGATTTTGCATTCCAAACAGAAGAACGTACCTTGATGTTAGTGAATCTCACCAGCACAGGCCGCGGACGATCGCCTCTAACACCACCAAGACGATGACAGGCGTCAATACTATGTGCATCTATATTAGGCACCATCATTTTCTGAGTTATCACCTCCAGAATTTTGGCATCAACAGCTTCCTTAGGTTCTTCTGGAAGGCCATGAAATAGGAGCACCTTGCGTCGCATATGTGTCTCCATTTTATCAAGCCCAGCATTGAGAAATTCTATTTGCAATCGGAGTGTTTGAAAAGCAGTTATTACAAAGGCTTTAAATTGCTGATATTCGGTAGATAAAGCCTTCACAGTTGGTTGCTGTGTTACAGGAATGGTACATGCTGTTTGTTGTTGCTGAAGTGCCCGTTCAAAGTGCTCCATTCTGTCGTTGAACATTAATTCCAAGCTTTGTATGTTTTGATTCATCTGTGCAGAGTCCATAGTGAATTATCGAAGAATGAAGACAGCTATATCAAAGTAGTGTAGTGTGAAACTTATTATTGCCAACACTTGCAGGTAAAGAACTAATACATTTATACAAATTCTATCGAAAATATACACAAAATACAATTATTTGCAAAATTATTACAAGGAGCGAAAATTTAGTAGTATTCACACTTGGAAGGTACCCGCAAAAAAAAAAAAAAAGCAGGTTTTAAACTTTGCAAATACTTTGAAGCTATCATATTATGTTCCTGCTCACGTTTCTACTGTCCTTCGTATCATTATTATAAAGTTTAAAAATATTTCGGAGCTATCATATGTTCCTACTCACTATTCTACTGTCCTTGGTACCTATACATATACTCCGCCTTTGACCACATTAGCTTTATGAGTTTTATGTTAGTGTTTCTGTTATGTTTGTAGTAGCTTTTTGTAATAGTTTGTAGTAGTAGCTTTCTCCACGTGATCATCTAAACGTCATATTATTTGCGAACAATAAAAATATTCCAGTTACGATCCAAAGTTTTAATGATAAGCTTCAAGAGAAATGCTTAGTGCATTTGATAGCTTTACCGCAATAGGTGATCAGCACACAAACACTTAACCCCTCGCCAACCCCTAGGGTCGATAAACACCAATTTGAGCATCAATGGTCTAGGCTAGGGCAATAAAATCGGTATGTTTAAGCTCTTGAAAAATTCGCAATATCAACGGAGACTGCAACACCACATTACTTAGGTTTAGCTAAACCGTTTCAATTTCGTAAAAAGGGTGATAAGTTTTCTATTTTATACGCTCGACAGTAGGGGCATGCCATCGTTTGATTAAAGTATCGCTACATTTATTCTGAGAGGGCCTACTGCGTTCTAGTTTGGTGTTGTATTAAATTTTCATTTACTTATAAATCAAATACCTAGTAACAAATAATCTACACTCTTTTGAGTCTTTGCATGTAGGAAGTAATCTTTAGAACTACTGAACCGATTTTGAAAATGCAGTAGAAAACCACATTTTTCCTTCCGTAGCATGACCACCAAATCACGATATGATAAAGCGGTTTATCGCAGTGAACTGTCAAAATACAATATGTTTTTATCGTATTTTGACAGTTCACCGATAAACTGCTTTATCTATCACATCTTGTTTTGGTGAACGTGGGGTTGAGTAATATAGTACTAGCTTTCCGCTCGCATCCGATATTGTTGTTTTCCCGTGGGAAATTTATATTTCCAGAAAAATAATTTTTTAGCCTATATAGAAGACTGTTTTTTATATTTAGGAGCTCGAATGAATGAATAAAATGAATGAATAATTACGTTTACAAATCCTATTCTGTCAAAATACCATAATAAATACACAAAAAATTTACTTTGCAATGTAATCGTATAATTTTTCCATCATACTGCACGCGGAATCAGCTGTTTGGGTCATCGAACGTCAACGCATCGATGTGAGCGGAACAAAAATGATGCCGACGCGCCATACATTGCGTAACATGAATAAAAATTAAAAATGAAAACCCCTTTATTTCGCTTTAAAAGCTTTTCCGGGAAAAATAAACATCGGTAAACAAATATTAACATTGATTTGAACTCACTGTTAAAAGAAAAGGGACACCATCCCTTATACCCGGTATATTAATAGACACTGACAGAACTGGCATTAGGCATTATTTTTTAAGACGAGGGAATCTGTTACGATGCCGAAGGGGCTAAGTTGACTAGAGTATCTAATAGAATCGAATGGAATAGCGGCTATCCCGCTGGTGACCCCATATCCAGCTAAACCACCCTCCGAAACTTCTCCGCCCCGAGGAGGTAGAATCGGGATCTAAAGGCCAAGTCACCGAGCGCACCCCCTGGAGACAGGCCTAGTAGTATAACCAAGCTAGGATTTCACCTAGGAAGGGGTCCCAGTCGGATGTCGGCTCGACTGTGACCCTTTCTCAGCTGCTTAAGGTAGTTGGAGAGGAACTACGAAGGCACGTCTCGTTCTACCCAGCAGCCTGCGGTGGAGCGAGGCGGCAAGAGGATCCCCTACGCTCCGCAGCCTCTTTCTGCGAGAAAACCTCTTATAACAAGGACGCGATAGCCCCCGATACCATCGCATTGGTCGCCATCTTTCTAACGATGTCGGCCAGGTCGAGGGCTCCATTGTTGCCCAGCATGAGGACTTATGCATCGCGCTGCGATCACCTGTACACCGGACACTCCACAAGGATATGCTCTGCAGTGTTAGGCAACATGCCAAAGATAGAATCTAATATATGTATAAAATTTTCGTGTCACATTGTGTTTAAAAGAGGAGATAAAAAAATTAGACTCTCCGAGTTTCTTGCCTGTTCTTCTCGAGAAGGCTCTTCCAATTTCCGAATAGCCCGTAGCACAAGGACCTCGAGATAAATATGTCTATCATTAACTGTCACTTTCTCGACACCAAACAATAGCTACCTCTTTCGAAATTGTCATAAGTGACATTTCGGTGTAGAGAAATAGGCCGCGAAAAGGTCTCGCGCGCACTTATAACCAGAAACTCCCGCGATCCTTGCGCTAAGCTTTCTGGTATAGAGTCAACTTTTTTTTTACTTATATTTACATACATCTTAATTATGTTTGGGGTGTATGTATGTACATGCAAGGTTTAATATAATTCATAGCTTATCTTGATTTGTTGCATTTTTTTATTATTTTTTTGGTTAGTTAGATTCTTGTAATTTGTTTGACATCAATAAGTGCCCGTAAAGGTCTATACTTATTAAATAAATATTTTTTTGTAACCGAACTCCTCCGAATCGGCCTGACCGATTTTTATGATTTTTTTTGTGTATAATTTGATATGTTTGCGAATAGGTCGTAAGCTATTTTTATACCCCTAGGTAGGGATTGAATGCGGTTGTTAAATACCGTTAAATACCGGTAAATATAACGGTACATACCGGTATCAACCTTTATAAAAATATACCGTTATTTCACATTTATTACAATGTGGTATCGAAATACATCAAAACTAGGTAAAATCCTTGATTGGCAACATTAACCAGGCGACAGGTCTGTCCGTGCACTCTACGCGTATTCGAAGCAATTCATGAGTTCATGCACTTTTTGCGTCAGTCGCGAGATCTGTATTATTAAAGCAGGACTACTGCCAAATATTTATAGTTTGACTTGACCAAATTATGCGCCGAGTAACTATTATAATAACATATTAATAACGATTCTGTTGTTAATAATAAGGCATTGTTACGTTTGCGAGGTGGGTGTTTTATAGAAAACAGCGAAATACCGAGAATTGGAGATAAGATTTAATTAAGCACTAATTAAACCACTTTATTAAACTCTGAAAACTACTTTACAATCACTGCAGTGATTGTGCATAGTGTTCATGAACACTATGCATACAGAACACTTCACAATAAAACGCTTCCAATTCGCTTTGTATAGCTTGATCTGCTCGGTTTGCTCTCTTGAAAAGAACTGTCCGTCCGCATTCGCCTACACGCTTATAGAGTAGGGCCGGCAAACATTCGAGGTATTCAAGAATGTTCTATTCTCGAATATTCCGTACCCGATCGATTGTTTGTGAGCCAGCAAGCCTAGACGTTTCTAGATGCATTTCGAACTATCTTTTATATCTGGAAGGTGCTCACTATTATTGTTCACTATTATTAAGAAGCCGATGCAGATTAATTTGCCTTTCTGACTAGCTTTTCTATCTCCAGGGCCCACTGTTGCAATGACTCATTACGGCCCTTGGTTCTGTTATTCAGCTGGGCTCTGTAGACGTGCTCTAAATGGCTGTCACCGTAACGGGTTTCCAGAGCTTCTAGAAGGCGGTCATAAGTCCTGTCATTTCCAAGAGCGTCCAGGACTGTGAGAGCTCTTTCTCGCAGCGCCAACTTCAGTGACATTTTGGCCTGCTCTTTGTTCCATCCATTTGCCTTGGAAACGGATTCGAATTGGAGCTTGTATGCGGTCCATGACAAGGTACCATCAAATGGAGGCACTTTAAATCTTCCATCCACTGGTACCATTGCATCTAGTCCACCGGTCACCCCGTTGGCGACTTTTATTTCAAGCTTCTCAATGTCGTTACTTATAGCCTGAAGGCGGTTCTCATGTTCCTCGATCTTTTCATTGGAATCATGAAGGCGAGTCTCGAACTTGTTGAGATCCTCACGGACCTCCGACAATTTCCCCTGCCATTGCTTTGCGGCCTCTTGAAGGTTTCGGAGGACTCCGTTGTTCATCCTGTTTCTTGATCTGCTCTTCCTGATTCTTGGCCTGCTCCTTCCAGAGGGCGCACAGTTAAATCAAATCAAATCAAATCAAAAGTACTTTATTTCATAGGCCCTTGCAGGCACTTAAAATTGTCAATTTTACAAAATTGATGAAATATTAAAAATATTCTACTAAAATCAAGATAACCCGTGCGCTAGTGGCAAGTACATCCGCGAAGTTGATGCCGCGCATGTAATCGTCACGAGCGACCCGATTCCGAATGTAGGGGCTAACATGAGAAGAATCGGGCAAGAAACTCATGTGCCAAAACTCTTTTAAAATCGCCAAATGTCTTACAAATTGCGAGTATTACAAAACTATTTAGAGAACGAGCAATTCATTTCTTTTCACCGCCACGCTGCCTTATCATTCAAAAAATCTTTAACATGTAATAAGCCTTTTTGTATAACTGAGTTTTAATTTTGTTTTAAGGTTTTCAAATTTTGTCAAAGGTTTTCAAATTTTGTCACATTGACGCTGACACTGTGCTAAAAACATTTCGTATGATTAGTACGAAAAAAACTGAAGATCTTTGGGGTATTTCGACCCACATAATCAAATCGGTTATAATAGAACTTGCCCCGCAACTCGCATTGATATTCAATAAATGTATTGATGAAGGTGTCTTCCCCGACCTCATGAAGAATAGCAAGTTAATACCATTATTTAAATCTGGGAATAAAAACGATCCTTCAAATTACAGACCAATTTCGATTCTACCAGCACTTAGTAAAATATTTGAAAAAATTGTATCTCAGCAGTTAATAGATCATTTCACATGTAATAACATTTTTCATATGAACCAATTTGGTTTTACCAAAGGTCGTTCCACGACAGATGCTGGAGTTGCACTTCTCAAACACATTTTTGCCGCTTGGGAGTGTAAACAAGATGTGATTGGTATATTTTGTGACCTGTCGAAGGCTTTCGACTGCGTTAGTCACCAGACTCTTTTAAATAAACTCAAACATTATGGTGTCACCGAAAAAGCAATTAGCCTTATGGAGTCTTATTTGTCCAATAGGGTCCAGAAAGTTGTTATTAGCAAAACTGAGTCTGTTGGTGCATCTATAACTATGGGTGTACCTCAGGGATCGATATTGGGACCTTTGCTTTTTTTAATTTACATTAATGATCTCCCACATTTCACTAACAATCTGTGCGATACAGTACTATTTGCAGATGATACTTCTTTAATATTTAAGGTTGACAGAGGTAATGAAAATACTGACGTTGTAAATAGTACTCTTTCTAATGTATTGCATTGGTTCACAATTAATAACTTATCATTAAATTCAAATAAAACTAAATGTATAAAATTTTCATTGCCAAATGTAAGGAAAGTGGATACTATTGTGGAAATGAATAATCAAATTATTGAATTCATTGATTGTACCAAATTTTTGGGCATTATATTAGATTCACGTTTGCAGTGGGATCCACATATTGAGTCCTTGGCAAACAGACTTAGTTCTGCGGCATATGCAGTTAAGAAAATAAGACAACTTACTAATGTTGAAACGGCAAGATTGATTTACTTTAGTTATTTTCACAGTGTTATGTCGTATGGACTACTACTGTGGGGATCGGCTGCTAGTATAGAAAGTATTTTCGTACTTCAAAAAAGAGCAGTTCGCGCTATTTATAATTTACGAACAAGGGATTCTCTAAGAGATTTATTTAGAGAAATTAATATATTGACCTTAGCAGGACAATACATTTATAAAAATTTGATTTATGTCTATAAGAATTATAATACATTTGAAACCAATTTCCACGTTCACCAGTTAAACACAAGAAATAAAAATAAACTTGCCGTTCCAATGTACAGACTCCAAAAAACTAGAGGCTCATTTATGGGGAAATGTATAACGTTTTACAACAAAGTTCCACATAGTGTAACTGACTTGCCTTTTCATAAGTTTAAAGCGCATGTAAAAAAGACTCTAATGAGTAAAGGATATTATAAAGTCAACGATTATTTAAATGATGCCAATGCCTGGTGCTAATATGAAGTTATTATTTTTTATTCGTTATAATGTCAATAATCGTGTTGTTGTGTATAACTATTGATGTTAACAAATGTTGTTGGCAGAAAAGAACTGACACTGATTTTGAATTAGACTAAGTTATTAAATGTTAGGTAACAACATAATTTATTGTATTATGATTAATGTATACGTCTATAACTTATTCTTTGACATTTTAAGTGTATGTAAGCATACCGATTGTAATTTTTTTAAAAACGTTCAATGACTATGTAACAAAACCAAAATTGTAAATGGCGATTTAAAAGAGGAGATAAAAAATTTGACCTTTCGAGTTTCTTGCCTGTTCTTCTCGAGAAGGCTCTCCCAATTTCCGAACAGGCGTAGATTCAACTTTTTTTTTTCATTACTACTTGTATTTGCAGACATCTTGAGTAGGTATATTCAGGTTGTATGCACATACAAGGTTAAATTTATGTTTCCTTTAAATTAGAATGTTTTGCTTTGTTTTGACGTCAATAAGTGCCTGTAAAGGCCTAAGTTGAATAAAGATTTTTGAATTTGAATTTGAATTAAAATTTTAAATTTATTTACTGACAAGCCATGCATGTTACATGGCAGCGTGTTGTACATTCGTATACAGTGACCTGCAAAGGAGTTGCTTATTTTATGGAGCCTATACGTGGGCATTGCTAGCTAGTCTTTATTTCTTAAATTTAAATTATGGTGGTCACTATTTATACTGAATTTAATATCTTTATTCTTGTGTACATACAGTAAGTTTTCATAAATATATTGTGAATGTACAGTCATAATATCAATTTCTTTGATTTTTTCTCTTAGAGACTCTCGGGAGCCCATCCTATAGATCGCCCGAACAGCCCTCTTCTGCAGTATAAAAATGCAGCCAATATCGGCGGCATTTCCCCACAGTAGTATCCCGTATGACATAATACTGTGGAAGTAGCTAAAATAGACTAACCGCGCAGTTTTCACATCTGTTATTTGACGAATCATTTTTACGGCGTATGCTGCAGAACTGAGTCTGTTCGATAGGCATTCAATATGAGGACCCCATTGTAACTTAGAATCTAAAGTTATACCCAGAAATACAGTTTGATTGGCCAGCTCTATTTCCTCATCCCTAACCTTGACTTTGGCTTTAACTAGTCGAACATTTGGCATAGTGAATCTAATGCATTTTGTTTTACTTTCATTTAACAATAAATTATTGGCGCCGAACCAGTGAACGACCTTGGAGAGTGCAATGTTTACTTCGTCAATATTAATTTTTCCACGTTTAACTTTAAATACTAAAGACGTGTCATCTGCAAACAAGACTATCTCATGGTCGTGTCTTACAAGGTGAGGGAGGTCATTAATATATACCAGAAATAGAAATCGACCTAATATTGAGCCCTGCGGCACCCCCATTGTTACAAATGATCCAGGTGACTGCTCTCCATTGATGACCACCTTTTGAATCCTGTCACTTAGGTAAGAAGTAAGAAACTCCAAAGCGGTACCACGGATACCGTAATAGTGTAATTTCCTGATTAACGTCTGATGTTGGACACAGTCAAAAGCCTTTGATAAGTCACAAAAAATACCATAGGCATCCTGCGACTCCTCCCATGCCTCATAAATACACTCTAATAATTTTATTCCAGCATCAGTTGTGGACCGTCCGCGGGTAAAACCAAATTGTTTAATATGCAGTAAGTTATTATTACTAAAATGTTTCTGTAATTGCTTAAGCGCGGTTTTTTCAAAAATTTTACTGAATGTTGATAGTACGGATATTGGACGAAAGAGGGATCTGACATACTACCAGATTTAAACAATGGAGTTATTTTGCTAAGTTTCATCAAATCAGGAAACACACCACTATCAATACAGTTGTTGAAAATTAAAGCTAAATGTGTAGCAACTATTTCAATAACATTCTTCACCATATATACAGATATTCCCCAGAGATCGGTAGTTTTTTTAACGTTCAACGATTTAAAAGTGTCTATAATGTCATGTTCACTAACATGGTTAAATTTAAATACAGTATTACAAGAAGGAACATTTTCTTTCAACAAGGATTCTGCAATGGGGGTGGAAGAGCCAAAAGTGCTTGTCAAATCTACAGGAATTCGAGTAAAAAATTTCTCAAATTCATTAGCAACAACCGAGTCTGAGCTAATAAATTTACCGTCAATTTTAAGTTTATAATTATTTCCTGAAGCTTTTGTTTGGCCAGTCTCTGCATTGATAATTTTCCAAGTAGATTTGACTTTGTTTGTACTGTTATAAATTTGAGCACTAATATATTTAATTTTCGCAGTTTGACAAACCTGCTTAAAATTTTTTGAGTATGACTTAACATAATTTTGAAAAGATTCCGTTCTATTAAACTGTCTTTCTAAGTACAGCTATGTGCATCAAGATATTTAATAAGGTACCTGCGAATATAAAAGAATTACCAAAAATGCTTTTTAAAAAGAAATTGAAGACTTGGCTGCTAGATAAAATGATTTATAGTGTAACAGAATGGCTACATAGAGGTTAAAGAGAAAGACGGCTTATTCAAGTTTATTTAGTTGACATTTATTTTAATATTTGACATTCTTTTCTTTATCTTAAATTAATCATTTAATATTTGACATGAAACTGAAATTATAATAAAAACTAGCTCAACTGGTGCCGATTGGCTTCAGTTGACTCGTGAATTTCTCTGTACCGGACAGCGAGTCTAGTTATACACGGTTATTTTTTTATCACCCTGGTTATTTTAAGGGTGGCTTCAGGACACGGTAGAAGAATTATTTAACCATTAATAATAAAATTTACTCACCTGTTTAATTAGATATTTATTATCTAAAATATTTAAAAAATACTGCACTGGTATGGACACTGAGTGAAGTTGTAGGCAAAACATTCAATGAACGCGAACTGGCAACAACGTCGCCGATTCAAAGTCATCACTGAGTTGATCACAATTTCACCTTCCTACTTTACGGGCTTACTTAGGACCGGCAAAACAAAGTTTTTAAAGAAAACAAACAGTACTAGGTAGGTATTACGGTTATGGTAGGTTGTTTTAGCGTAGTTAAAAAATTGGAATCAACTTTAAATACTTACCTACCTAGGAAACAATTTAAATCAACTTTAGTTCTAATAACAAAAGAGTTCTAAATTTAAAGGAAGTCCTCTAACTCATACATAGTCGTGCACGTTTAAAACTATACATGACCACAACAACATATCACTTTGGTTAGTGTTTAACGTCTCGAAATGCAGTTTTCGCTTCCAAGTCTTACGTTTGTGGGTTCACTTTCTTACACCAAACACTTAATTTCACTTCACAAGTAAAAGTCTACGGTCTACCGGAGTAAGGTCTGTGTATTCGCGAGATGTGTTAACTTGAAACTAAAATTCCGAATGCGCCCGATTGCCGCGCGTCAGGCGCGGGCGCGACATCGCGATACGTTCACACGCGCCGCGGTCAAAGGCGAACTAAAGCCGGCCGGCTCGTGCCGACAAGCGACAGCAAACAACAAAACGCCGCCGTCGGCGCTCGGCGCCGGCGCCGACTGTCTCTGTCTTTCACTATTGTAGTGTCTAGTGCAATAATAACTCTTATTTCAAACGAGTTGTAGATTGAATTTGCTTGAATTAATAATGCGACGTTGCCGCATTTTCCTAAGCCCGTAGTAGTAAATGCTTTATTCATTCATAATCTTACCTTATCTTGTAGTAAACAAGAACAATGTCTATAATTTAATATTATTGGCGGATAAAATTTAAAAAATATAACCACATGTTTTTTTTATTGATATGAGTCGTCTAGCGTCTACCGAGCTGCCTCTAAAATTTTCCAGTATGATAAAAAAATAACCGTGTATACGTCAATAGACTACTTGACATTGAAAATTTTTAAAACTTTGATAATTGACAGTATAATTGTTGTTGATGAATGTAAAGGATAACTTTTACATGAGTTGGAAAAGTGATTTACATGCAGATGAATAGCAAAACATTGTGAACAGGACGTTACAAACATAACAACAATAATTTACCATGTTTTTTGGCAAATAAATTATTTCATTTCATTTCATTTCTATGCACATAGAACACTTCACTATAAAACGCTTCCAAGTCGCAGATGATCGCTCCAAGTTGCTTTGTATCGCTTGATTCGCTCGGTTTGCTCTCTTGAAAAGAACTGTCCGTCCGCATTCGCCCACGCCCATATAGTAGGGCCGGCGAACATTCGAGGTATTCGAGAATGTTCTATTCTCAAATATTCCATACCCGATCGATTGATTGTCTTCTCGAAAGTTCCGTGGTACGCCTGATTATCTCTAATGCATTTCGAATTTCGATATATCTGAAAGGTACTCACTATTGTTGTCTCTTTCTTGTCGTGCTATCTCACTTACACCTATTAAAAATTTTGTCAAATATCTAAGTGTGATTCAAAGGCTTAAGTGTGCTTCTGCGGTTAGCAGTCGTGCAGTGTGGCGGTATGAGTCAGCAGACTGGGATGAACACCGAGAATTCTTCGGATCTTACCCCTGGAAGCAGCTCTGCTTCGCCTCCGAAAATCCCGATACTTGCGCAGATTGCGTCACTGAAACGGTGCTGATGGGAATGGAAATATTCATTCCCAACGCCAAAATACCTGTTGGCGGACGCAGTCGTCCCTGGTACAAAAATACCTGCAGGAAGACTGCCCACCTCAAGCAATCTGCGTACATCGCCTGGGAAAACGCCAGGAAAAGTTGGGATCCTGGTGTGACGGAGAAGAAGCGTCAGTACAACGCTGCTTCCAGATCCAACAGGAAGGCTATTGCTGAAGCCAAGTCGGAACACGTGGCCAGAGTTGGCGAGCGACTAGGAAGCTATCCCAGTGGGAGTCGAGCTTTTTGGTCGCTGGCCAAAGCTGCGCAACGTAATTTCTGCCAGTCCAATCTCCCACCACTGCGTAGAGCTGATAGCAGCCTGGCCCACAGCGCAAAAGAAAAGGCCAATCTCCTGGTCCAACTCTTTGCCTCCAACTCGACAATGGACGATGGGGGAGCCACATCACCCACCATCCCTCGGTGTGAAAGTTCTCTGCCTGAAATCCGTATTACACAACGTGCGGTCAGGCGGGAGCTTAAGCTCCTGAACGTCCATAAGTCGAGTGAGCTGGATGGCATCCTAGCAGTGGTGCTGAAGACGTGTGCCCCTGAGCTGACCCCCGTACTAACGCGCCTTTACCGCCTTTCCTATCAGAACAACAGGGTTCCATCTTCGTGTAAGATTGCTCACGTTCACCCAATTCCCAAAAAGGGTGACCGATCCGACCCGTCAAATTACAGGCCCATAGCGATAACGTCCTTGCTCTCCAAGATTA
This sequence comes from Schoenobius gigantellus, assembly GCA_963935595.1. Classification (NCBI taxonomy): domain Eukaryota; kingdom Metazoa; phylum Arthropoda; class Insecta; order Lepidoptera; family Crambidae; genus Schoenobius; species Schoenobius gigantellus. The sequence goes on from OZ012554.1 coordinate 29,947,913, forward strand.
TGGAGCGGGTCATCAACCCGCCTCCTACGGTACCTAGAAGAACACCATCTGATTAGCAACCGACAATACGGCTTTCGTCACGGCCGTTCAGCTGGTGATCTTTTAGTTTATCTGACCCACCGTTGGGCGGAAACCTTGGAGGGCAAAGGTGAGGCTCTCGCCGTTGGACTTGATATCGCTAAGGCATTTGATAGGGTCTAGCATAGAGCTCTTCTCACGAAGTTACCATCATATGGAATCCCCGAGGGACTCTGCAAATGGATAGCTTCTTGGATGATAGGAGCATTAAGGTCGTATTCGAGGGCTGCTGCTTCGAAACCATGCTCATAAACGCTGGTGTTCCACAAGGCTCGGTGCTCTCTCCAACCCTGTTCATTCTGCATATCAATGACATGTTGTCCATTGAGAACATACATTGTTATGCAGATCACAGTACGGGTGATGCGCGGTATACCGACCACCAGAATGTCCCTCGGAGTTCGTTGCAGGAAAGGCGGTTACAACTTGCGTCTGAAGTTGAAGACTCTCTAGGGCGAGTCTCCGAATGGTGTGCAAAGAACTTGGTAAAGTTCAACCCCACGAAGACACAAGTGTGCGCAGTCACTGCGAAGAAGGACCCATTTATCGTAGTGCCTCAGTTCCAGGGAGTTACCCTTCGTATGTCCGATGGTATTGGGATCCTCGGCGTGGAAATCTCTGCTAAAGTGCAGTTTGGGAGTCATTTGGAGGACAAAGCCAAATTGGCGAGCAAAAAGCTGGGCGTCCTGAACAGAGCCAAGCGGTACTTCACTCCTAGCCAGCGGCTAATGCTTTATAAAGCACAAATTCGGCCGCATTTGGAGTACTGCTCGCACCTCTGGGCAGGAGCTCCCAAATATCAGCTCGACCCTCTTGACTTCCTGCAAAGGCGTGCATTCCACATCGTTCATGATCCCAATATCACGGCCTCAATGGAGACGCTGGAGCAAAGGAGAGACTTTGGCTCTCTTTGCGTGCTCTATCGGCTCTTTAACGGAGAGTGCTCTGAGGAACTGTTTGCAATGGTGCCTTCGTCACCTTTTTATCAGCGCACTACTCGCCACCGCAATCGAGTTCATCCGTACTACCTGGAACCGATCTTGTCTAGCACAGTTAGGTTTCAGCATTCATTTCTTCCACGTACGTGCAGACTCTGGAACGAACTCCCAGCTGCGGTGTTTCCTGAGCGCTACGATATGTCCTTCTTCAAACGAGGCTTAAGAACAGCATTTCTGTCCAGGTAGGCAGTGGCTGAACTGTGCCCTTGGCATTGCAGATGTCTATGAGCGGTGGTTACCACTTAACATCAGGTGGGCCACTGGCTCGTCTGTCACCGTTAGCAATAAAAAAAGGCCCATAAGGGGTCCTGAAAACGCCTGAAAACGATTTTTCAGGTTATGGTGTGGTTTGATAGAGGGAAGCCTGAAAGGGACTGAAAACATGTTTCAGGCGCCTGAAAACAACGACAACTTGGGTAAAATTTTGATATTCTAGTATGTGATAGGGCACCTCCTGAAACGCGTTGACTGCGTTTTTAGGTTGCTGAAAACGCTTCTAAAAGACCAAGAAAACCACGGCTGAAGTTTCTTATGCCATCGGCGTAACAGTATTAATCAAACCGATTTACTTAATTTATATGCTCCTTAATTTTTATTATTAAAAATTTTATGACTTAAAATATTCATATTTCACTTTGAATTGATTACAGTTAAAAAAATTAAAATTCAATCAATCATGGCTGTATTTTATTTTAAAACCCCGCGTGGTTAGAAAAGTTATGAATTCATACGCCGTTTATCTTTCCAAATTGGCACAATAATTTAACCTTCTTATTTATCGATATTAAAGAGATTGATACTGTCAAAAGTTACAAAAATATGTACATACTAACTATATTGATTTAACATTAAGGTAGTGTCCATATTTTTGCAACTTTGACCTGTTTATTATTCCACTTTTGTTAGGATAGGACACAAGTGAAAAGAGCGGCAAATTATCAAAGAAAACCTTTATTGTATATAGGTTTGAATAACTGAAATATAACGGTACCGTTATATTTATGTAGCGAAAAATTAAAGTATTAAAATTTTAAGCTAGCGAATTGAAAAGGTATGACGTCATACCGTTTTAAAAAGTTATCATAATTTTCCGACAATTCAATCCCTGCCCCTAGGTGATAAGGGTGGCCCTCTCCAGAATTTATTTTACAATTATTATGGCGAAACGTAGTTCGCGGAGACAAATAGTAACTTATAGGTACTTCAAAATCAAAATTACTTGATTATTTGTCTTATAAAACCCTATCGCTTTATACATAATAAATGACTGCAAATTGCCTATCGTAATGATGCGATAGATTAATGTTGTGAGTTCACAGAACAAAAAAAAACAGTAGAAGTCGCAAGTGGGCGGTACCCGCGTAGGGCCATATAGGCGTATTACGCGCATCTCGATCTCTAACCACCTCCCTCAGTCGCATGTTAGTACTGCCACGGAAATCATCTCAAAAAAAATATAGTAAAATGCCGTATTGTGTTATGTGGTAAAGGTGGCATATCATACCACCGACCGGTAAGTGGTGGGTCTTAAAATGAACATGGACGAGACCAAAATCATGGTGAATTCCCATGTAGTACCCACTCCTGTGAAGGTTGGCGGCTCTACACTGGTAGTTGTTGACGAATATGTTTACCTGGGACAAATAGTCCAGCTCGGTAAGTCCAACTTCCAGAAAGAGGTAAATCGACGAATCCAACTCGGCTGGGCAGCGTTCGGGAAGCTACGCAGTATATTCTCGGCCAATCTACCGCAATGTCTCAAGACGAAAGTCTTCAATTCGTGCGTGTTGCCAGTGATGACGTACGGAACTGAGACGTGGCCGTTTACAATAGGTCTCATCAGAAGGCTCAATGTCACTCAAAGGGCAATGGAGAGGGCTATGCTCGGGGTTTCTCTACGCGATCGCATCAGAAATGAAGAGATCCGTAGAAGAACTAGAGTCACCGACATAGCCCAAAGAATTGCAATCCTTAAGTGGCAGTGGGCAGGACACATAGCTCGCAGGACTGACGGCCGTTGGGGCGGAAAGGTCCTTGAGTGGCGGCCACGTACCGGGAGACGCAGCGTTGGTAGGCCCCCCACAAGGTGGACCGACGATCTGGTGAAGGTCGCGGGAAGCCGCTGGATGCGGGAGGCGCAGGACCGATCGGTTTGGAGATCCCTGGGGGAGGCCTATGTCCAGCAGTGGGCGTCTCTTGGCTGAAATGATGATGATGATGATGACCGGTAAGTAACATTTAAAATGATTTTTGTAAATTAAAGAAATTGCAAATTCCATCACCTCTAGAACAAATTATTAAAATGAAATTAACCTTATCGGGATAAACTTAAGGTTCAACTTTCAACGCATTTCACAACTTCTTATCTCGAACTTTCCGTAATGAATTCTAATGTCAAACGCTACTCAATTAGTGATATGGCACATAGATACTTAACACCTAATAAAGTACTTAATTTTTGTATCAGATATTGTTATTGTTTGAATTATGCTTATAAATTATCATGTTCGTATGCAATCTTAATGCATTTACCCTATTACCCTATGGAGATGGCGAGGCTGGGCGGACCCCTCTGCCAAAGTACATTGGCCATTTATGACCATGCACGTTACATAAAACTAGTTGACGCGCGTTCGATGCCATTTGGTGTCGTTTCGTGTTGCAAGTAAGAGCTTCTAAAAATGGTTGAATGTGCAGTTATTTGTTCTTGCAAAGGGCGATCCAGTAATTTAAATCTTCGACCATAGGGTTTCCTACCACATACAATACAAGTATAAAATTCACATTAACGTGTTTTATTTATGTACAATTTTGAAGTAATTTTTATGCCGTTACGATAGAGAAATACAGTGGTACGATGGCAGCTCAAACACTTTAATATTATTATTTTAAAATACGATATTAATAATTAAAACAATTAAAGAAAATGTCATCGTATTTTCGAAAGAAGTAACCGAATCGCAGATACATTATCTATTCTAAAATATTGCTAAATGGTACGTTTATACTTTTAAGATAATTATTAACCATAAAAAAGTGAAAGTCATTTTCGTTATTCGGTATCAAATATTCTGACTGTATAGTATGATATATTATCTGTGCTGATACCTATTACTGCACTGCATACATCACTAAACGGGTAGCTTTAAAAGCAACATTTGTAACGCCATCTTGCGCTTAGTAGTTGGTACTTAATAGTTGGCGTTTGCTTATTTACGGAATCAATCGATTATGGGCTGTTTTTATTTTGTAATAAGATTGAATTTGAATTGACAAATTTCGGGACATAAGTCAGTCTATTTGATATACTATTTGACCAATTACAGCTTGGTATTTTGCATTAGGTATTGAGTTTGGCGACGCCGGTTTTCTTGCTAATAAGTCATCATGCGACTTCTACTGTTTTTTCTGTTCTGTGTTGTGAACTAATTAAGTAGTACGAGTATTGAGTATAATAATGCTGAAATGCACTTTTTCGTTAAATGAAAATGATATAATTGCTAAAGATATTACCTAGATAAAGTTTAACAAACACATTAAACAATAACTATGATACAGATAGCATATACTGTAGGTATTTTTCTTGCAAGATATTTAAAAGATAGGCATCTTCCATGATGTAATGAAAAACAGTAAATTAAATACCTCTACTAAAACGGGAGATAATAAAGATCCCTCAAACCTTAGACTCAGATGTTTATTACTTGCTCTCGACACCAAGTGATTGCGAAAAATTCCCTTTGTGTTTTGCGAATGCGATTAGATGAAACCCCCAGTATTTTTACAAGCTTTTATGTAGGTATGTTGGGGTCAAATCTTACCAGTTAAAATTGACCTACTTGCCCGATTGAGCTGAAATTCTTAATACATATTTAGTTCTGATGAATATGCAAGTATGCAAAATTATACTAATTTTGTAAATCCAAAATGACCGCTGCTACAAAATTGGCCGATAACATATTTTTGTAAAACCCTTGCAATATGGGTATCAAATGAAAGGACTTGACTTGCAGAATATAAAAACTTATGAAAGAAATCAAATCCAAGATGGCCGCCTCAATAAAATTACAGATCACATATTTTTGTACAAGCCCCAATATGGGTATCAAATAAAAGAGATTGTTAAATACACTATAAAAAAGTAATCCAAGATAGCAGCCGCCACAAAGTAGCGGATAACATTTTTTGTACTTACAGCCCCCACAGTATATAGGTGTCAAATAAAAGGGCTTGACTTATAAAATACAGTACACCAACATAATTTTAAATCCAAGATGGCCACGATCACAAAATGAAAAATATAAAATAAATTAAGAGTTAAAACAAAGCTTTTATGTTAATGCTCTAAAAGGAGGAAAAAATCCTACGGCGAAGGAAAACATCGTGAGGGAACTGGCATACATCTGCGAAGAAATTCAAAGGGGTATGTAAAGGCGACCAATCCGCACTGGGCCAGTGTGGTTGGCTAAGGCCTAAACACCCTAACTTAGGGTAGGCTCGAGCCCCTCGGTGGGGACGTATATGAGCTGTTATGATGATGAACAATTTAGAGTTACACAATCAAAGGGTTGTTTCTTTGAAAATATTTACAATCAGCCATTAACCAAATGGCAGAAAATCTCCAACCCAACATACGTAACCCTACATCATTGTCGCTTACAATAGCTCCACGAGCTCGGAGCCTAGATCCGAAGAGCGCCCCTCATAAATAAATTATGTCCGCCCCGCAAACGTAGTTCTTAATTTCATAAAAATTTGCATATTATAAATCACGCAAGCTTTTATTTTTATTCCGCTTTTATGTTATATTTAAAACGTGACTCCAGCCAGTACGTTTATGTCATTATATTATTATTACTTTACAAGCAAAAGCTCGTGAATATAGATTAATATTTTCACATGCATTTTCCTGTAACGGGTCATACATAAATTAAGTCACACGTTGGGGATCGACGAGGTGTGACATTCTGTGACAAGGGGTGGGAGGGGTCACAAGCTTTGTGACGTCACATTTCAAAATGTTATATAGTAGACGCGAAATTAGAAACCATTAACGAAAAACTTAAAGTTTGTAAAATATGTGACTATAAATATGTGCTAGGAAGGAGGAGTTTCACAAATGTGACCAGCTGTGACAAAGACGGGGGAGATTCAAAAACCACATAATTTATTGGTGGGCCCTGAGTTCATTCACGTGATTATTCAACTTGAAATCATCAGCTTATAGGTATATAAACATAATGCAATATTGTTTGAAAAGAGCAATTGTTGAAAAAAATGTGTTTTGATGTTATATGTATGTTATTATATTTAAACATCACTGTGAATTCTTATAAAAATAGTTCCAAGTAACAAGTTTGTTTTAAAAATTATTTTTTTTAATTTTCAAAGCATTATTGTAAATTTTCATTGTATGTACTTACTTGTTCCAAATACGGAAATGTTAAAAACAAACGTCACACTATTGTTCATCAGAACTCGAAATTATCGATTACCTTCACGGTTCTTAGTCGTAGGATATTGCTAACTTCAATTATTGGCCTAAGGTAAAGTTCGATATTACCCGTGGATGGAGCGGAAAGCCGCTGGATGCGGGAGGCGCAGGACCGATCGGTTTGGAGATACTTATGGCCAAATACTCAAACGCTTCTTAAATAAAATCTTCATCATCATCACAGCTCATATACGTCCCCACCGAGGGGTTCGAGCCTACCCTATGTTAGGGTGATTAGGCCTTAGTCAACCACGCTGACCCAGTGCGGATTGGTCGACTTCACATACATCATTGAATTTTTGATGTTTTCCTTCACCGTAGGAGCGTCAGACAAATGTACATATGAAATTCGAAACGAAAAACACATTGGTACATGGCGGGTCTCGAACCCCGACCCCCCGATTGGAAGGCAAGTGCCGAGTCCACAGCGCCACCGACGCTCCTGGTTGCTGATTCCGGGGGGCTTGGTTAGTAAATTTATTTTATTTTTATTTTATTCTTTAGATCACCAACAAGTTTTCATTGTCTATATACAGAGAATACATTCACAGTTGTACAATTTATAAATGTAAGCTTAGTTAAAGGTGACGACGACATGCTTAAAATACTGACTAGTGTTTTTAATGATAAAGCTTAACAACAAAGCTTAATAACAAAATAAGACAAGATAAGACAGCAAAAGCAAATAAGACAGCAAAAACAATCATTATTACAATGAAAAAAAAACATAGTATTAATCCAAAAAAAATTCAAGTTTTCATTGCACAAACATTTTTTAAGTGTTTTTGAGAATTATTAAAGGAAAACGTTTGGGGGCAAAAGTTTTTTCGCTTGGTTCGGGGCTTCTGAGTCCGCCTGGCTAGCTACCGAATACTAATACGGTGCGTGTCATATGGCGGCGAACGGTTGCAAAAGTTAAGCAACGTTGCTAGTGGTAGGCATATTATGATGTGTGATCTGGTGACTTCGGTCACCAAGATCCCAGGTCGCCCAACGATTGAACTAACGGAACACCCCGGATATTTTTTAGTGGGCAAGTCCCGATTAGCGGGGAAGTCCCTAACCACAAGAGATAGCCCCAAATCTCTTGTGATAGATCTAATATCTTTATTAACCGAGTGAAATAAAGAGGCTTATGATGTGTGCCAACAATATGGAAGAGCTTCTCTGTGCTGGAGCGCGTTCAGAGCCTCTGGGTGTAGTTGTCCGGTTGTTTTTTAACTCGAACGTTGAACGAATTGCAGCAATAAATCTTTCATCTCCCTCTTTCACATAAATTTTTATTTCTCTCTCTCTCTAGCAGATGACATTATAGATTATGGCCGCCAATATCATCCAAAAACGTAAGAGTACGAGTATTTCAGTAATAAACGTCTCAGAGCGTTTACAACCATTAAATTCGACGGTTATTCGGTTGTAATTTGCTCTGACGCTCTAAGGTCTTGAACGGGCCGGCCGATTTTATTTCACCCGGGTGTCACGCTCGAACGGGGTTAGAGCGAAAAGTTGTACTTCGCGCGAATGCCCTGAAAGCGCTCCTGCAGAAGGCAAGGTCGTATCGGTTAACCGTCGTACCAGATTATGTAAGTGACGGAACAGAGAGTGCACTTGCGTTTGCGCAAAAACTTGTGCACTATAACTTTCCCGCGTAGATTGATTTGAAACCAAATATCGGTTATGAGACATAACTGACTACACGGGTGTCGGCAAGAGTTGCCGCCGGGAATGCCGGTTGCGCTGCCCCCGGGGGTGGCGCTGCCGGTGGCGGTGCTCCCGGAGGTAGCGCTGCCGGGTGCGGTGCTCCCAGGGGCAGTGCAACCGGCATTCTGCCCCCGGGGTCAGTGCAACCGGCGTATAAGACTGGTCTTGCCCCCGGGAGCATTGCTGCTGAGACGGCGGTGCCCCCCGAGACAGTGGTACCGGTGGCATTGCCTCCGGGGACAGTGCAACCGGCGGAACCAATGTCATGCCTCCGGGGGCGGTCCTGCCGGGGGCAGTACAATGGTCCGCACCGGCGGCCTGCCCCAGGAGTGGTCCAACCTGCGGAGCAAAGATTGTAAGCGCCTCCCAAGGCCCAATAGGGCAAAGATTGTAAGTGCCTGATGTGCTTAGCAGGGAACAACTCTAACAGACACCCCGGAGTAGGCCGTGTTGATCAGATGTATGCCGTTCGCATCGGCCAACATGGGCCATATCCACATATCGTATTCCACATGTAATTAGTCCAAGTAACCAATCAAAAAGATGTAAACTGAAACAATAAAAGCTGCTTTTTATGAATTTCGATAAAAAGAAGCTTTTTATTGAAATTTCTAAAAAGCAGCTACAACACTGAACAATGAAACAGGAAACAATAACGAAACAAAACAAGCAGAGCCTGAAGAGCCTATTTCAATCGATACCTATTTCCAAGAGCTTACGTATAAGTCCGAATTAGCTACACACGATTAGGTGACTCAGGGACCCTACCATGATTGCTTGAGAGCAAGGTTAAAACAATAGTGAAACTGAAACTCACCGCAGTGTTAATTGTTTCAAGGCCGGAGATAGTGCTATGCGGCTGTCCGGACTGGTTAAACCGCACCGGATAACTGCATATGTACGAGTATAAGGGGAACCTATTACTTGTCCGATTTACTATATGTATTGTTTGCCATATTTTTAGACCATCGAAATATCATTTGACATAAGAACCATTTTTCCGAACTACGTTTCACCGATTTTCAAAATATTTTTTTTTTTACTTTTGACCGAAGTATCCTTTGAGCTTTTTTTAATTGCCTCCAATTTATTTGACATGTTTTCTCTTCACCAAAACAACATTTTACCGAAAATTATTAAGTTAATAGTTGGCTAGTTAGGTTACAGAGGTTAGGTTAGACATTAAAATCACATATCAAACTACGCGACCGACCGGACCGGTTAAGAGGAAACACCAAGGTGGAGAGAATTCAAAAATAGGTATTTGTAAAATGTATTGCTGTCGCGCTGTGTGCCCGAACAACTGAACTGAGCACGATAGCAACGATAGGGACAACTGCAACTGGGACCGAAAATACCTATATTTTGTGTACTTTGCATAAGTAGGTACACAAAATATACGTTTCGTAGTCCCCTGTTTTCTCCGCGAAAAGTTGACCGATTTAATTACATTTTGCGTTAAAGCAAGGCTTTTTATAATTAACTCTTTTAATAATTAACTTAATAAAAAAAGGAAAACATAGGAACATGCTTATAGCGGCCATTGATTTATTGGAAAAAATAGAGCAACTAGTGCCATTATCCAGGAAGGAAACAGGGGACTACGTTTGTATGGACAAATGGACTGTACGATTTCCTCTTAATAGGCCCATCAAATTAGCTAAACCTGGACATAAATCTACAACTCCTTGTTTTGATTATTTTATTGGATATTACTGTTAAGCATCAAATATTAATGAGATATATGTTGTAAAAAATTTGCGCTGGTAACCGTTTTCTATAAAAATCTTGAGGTTTAGTACATTACCTAACCCCAGCTTGCTACGGGCTCCATTTTTGAATCGTTCGTCAGGCGTCGAGTGATCATCTAGCGTTGCTTGCGTTCGATTTTTGCTGATTTTCGTTTTGTTTTCGATGAAAATTGAAATAATGTTGATTTTCGACACTATACTCTATTGATTTTCATCGCATATGACACGAAAATCAAAGGAAATCGAGGTCACAACCGACGCTCGACGAACGTTCGATGCCAACGAATGATTCAAAGATAGGGCCCCATGTTCCATGTCAACTGACATTGCGAATGTACGTAAGTACATGCAACCGCGTCGGTAAAGAAACTGCATCACAGAGCGCGCTAGATTATACGCGTATAGCGCGACCGTACAAATTAAAAATTTTTCAAATTCAACAATCTTTATTCATCATAGGCCTTTACAGACACTTATTGACGTCAAAACAAAGCAAAACAATCTAATTTAATGAAATCATATTAGCCTTGTGTGTGCATACATCTTGAATATACCTACTCAAGATGTCTGCAAATACAAGTAGGAATGGAAAAAAAAAGTTGACTACACCTGTTCGGAAATTGGGAGAGCCTTCTCGAGCAGAACAGGCAAGAAACTCGAAAGGTCAAAATTTTTTATCTCCTCTTTTAAATTGCCATTTACAATTTTGATTTTGTTACAGGGTCGTCAATTGGAAGCTGACCTCAATGCAAAAGTTTGAGCTCAACTTCCATTACAAGAAGAGATGTGTTAATTCACATTATATAAGCTATTTCTGAGAGAAGTGCGTGAACTTAGCTTATAAATTGCTCTCACTGAGTGTTTCTTTGAAACAAAATGCAGTACATTGTTAAATATTAGAAATGAGAGTTCAAACCCAAGCTTTTTTGTCCGTCATGTAATCAGACACTTTATAATATGCTTTTTTAATAAGTACATCTTTGATTGCAACCTTAAATTTGTTTAAGCTGAGTTCTTGTATACAACTTGGGATTTTATTGTAGAAACGTATACACAAGCCTCTAAAAGAATTATTGATTTTTTGGAGCCTGGTATTTGGTAAAGCTAACATATTCCTTTGTCTAGTATTAACTGAATGAATATCATGTACGCTGCTCCGTCCGTCTCTGACCGAACCACATAGCCGCAACCGTGTCGCGGTTGATCATTTAATAATAATAATAACTTTATTGCACAAAATATGGTAACAAATAGACGGGTCATAAAATTGTTAAGTTCACGACATATTTCACTGTTCTACAGCACACATTTAGATCTGTAAGGCTTTAAACATCCGGTCCGGTTTGGATCCGGTCGGCCGTATGTCACTATCTCCGGTGAAATCGTGGTAAGGGGGCTGATCTCAGGCCACGTCGAGAGGCTTTGCAAGGTCAAGTCATAAAAGCTGTTGTGCGACCCAATTATTGACTTGAATTCCAGCTGCCAAATGTCCAAATGCTTCAGCGAACAAAAGGTTCGAAGTCGGGTTAATTGTTCCATCTGCGGACGCTATTCTGAAGGCTAGTGAAGTGGAAAGCTGTGCTGATATTTGACTTTGTTTGTACAGTCTTTGTGTTAATATGAATATGTCGTAGGATTATTGCGAAATCAGAAGGCTCTAAGGGCGCTTGCGCACTTATACGTATTCGGTTCGTATTCGATTCGTGTTCGGTTTTGATCCGGTTTGGCCGTCCTAGTGCCTTGTATGGACGCTTGCGCACCCATACGTATTCGGTACGTGTTCGATCCGTAAAATTATCACTATGAAACGTTTTAGGTGTGCATCAGGATGGCGGGTCTCTATCATTTATTAATATTATTTGATGAAGTTGTATAATAAATATAAGTCTATGGCGGCAACACATGTGTCTGCGACCTGCGATCACACTCTTTGTGAATCTAGAGTGATAAACCGCTTCATTGATGCTGCTATCCTGCGTATTTGGTACCGACAAATTCAGTTAAGTCTATTAATAAATTAATATAATTACCTAAAATATTGTGATTGAATTATTAATAGTCCAAGTAGTTCCACTTGTTTAATTAGTTGAAATAATTGTAAAACAATGTGTCCAATATGTTCCACTGGTTGAACAGATAGTTAAACATGTTGGAATAGACGACTCTCGATCCGTCATCGCACGGACTCCGACATTCATATTTTACTCCTATAAAATGGCATATAACCCCAGTTCGCATTATGTGACCTCTCAGACATCCGCATTACTACCTGCGTACACAATCCGAAATCGGGGTCTGGGATAAGACATATTTTTTAACAAAATGAACGCATTTATAAAGTTTCGCGGTTGGACTATGTCATAGAAAAGACAAACAGAATGATACACAGTAAAGTCGAGACGCAGTAACACAGGTACGGTTGGTTTTGAAAAAACTTTTCATTTTAACCAAAACTAGCTGACCTGGCGCACTTCGTACCGCCTAACAGTCAATGGATGTCGTGTGAACTTTTATCTAATTTAGGATTTTATTGACGTAATGAAATGAATACAAAAAAGGCTGTGTCTATTCGGACCCGGGGCTTAAATTACAGACATATTTGTAGTGAAGTGAGCTGTCAATTGCGGAAGACCGCGGAGTTCTAAACTAATAAAAAAATAATTTTATTTATATATTGTACCTGATTTTCTTGATATTTTATTTTATTAGATATTCTGTTATTCGGGGTGGAGACGAATCTAACAAATCCTAAGTCATTAAAATCGGTTCAGCCGTTCTTAAGTTATAACTATCCCGACTTTGTATTGATATCGCTAAGGCTTTATATAGTATAGATATCAGTGCAGAGGAAAATGTACTGTCAAATCAAAAGTTAGATTTTTACTTACACGAGCCTCCCGACTCAAAGGTACTGGATTCTCTCGTGTACTGCGGCCGCGCTGTATTGCGTGCCACGGATATAGAGCCATGAAAAATCACGACTATACGTAACAGCTATTCTCGACGAGATTTTCTTAGAAAAGAAAATATAAATAGAAGGGGCATTTCTCCCGAGGTACTTTGAAGACATGAGCGGGATCCGTTCTCTTCTTATCGGAGATGACAACGCAGCATTTACATAAATTATCCAGGTACTGTATAACAAGTTCAATCAAATTCGTTTTCGCGTGATTGAATATAAAAATCTTATGCGTTCGAAAATAATATTGACTTAGTACAGAATGAATAAAAAGCTTTACAGTAAGACACAGGAAGTGTGTTCTTTAGTGTGATGTTACATAAGTACATAGTGGGAGAACTGTAATAGTGGCGGTCACAATAGATCTTATAGGTCGCATAGCCGCTCATATTAATAATAAAAAAAAGACACATGACAGCAGCTCAAGTGTTTTATTTTTCATCATTCTGTCAGCCAAGAGACGCCGACTGTTGGAAATAGGCCTCCCCCAAGGATCTCTATACCGATACCAAGGCTGCGTCTCCCGGTACGCGGCCGCTACTCGAGGACCTTTCCGCCCCAACGGCCGTCAGTCCTACGAGCGATGTGTTCTGCCCACTGCCACTTAAGGTTTGCAATTCTTTGGGCAATGTCGGTAACTCTAGTTCTTCTACGGATCTCAACATTTCTGATGAGATTACGTAGAGGAACCCCGAACATAGCCCTCTCCTTTGAGTGACTTTGAGCATTCTTTTGAGACCCATTGTAAGCGGCCACATCTCAGTTCCATACGTCATCACTGGCAACACGCACGAATTGAAAACTTTCGTCTTGAGACACTGCGGTAGATGGGCCGAGAATATACTGCATTTCGTTTTTACGACGTGGAATGTGCACTGTATCCGCCGATGGCTAGTCAACGGACGTGTGTGGATCTCTTTCCGCGAGACATTCCCATTAAACCAACCTCGAACTCAATCTTAATTGTCCATAGTCAGAGCAATCTAGGGTCTGGGAAAACGCAATTCTTGGTACCACTCTGGTGCAACCCGGCCAGTTAACGGAAATAATCTTGTACATGGAGTTCTAGGCAGTATATTATCGCGGGCATCAGAAGCCACCCTTTTTTTCGAAGGAAATGCGTGACCGCACCATACCCGTCGTTGGCTAGACGATGAGCGTGTGTGGGGCTTTTTTTCACAGCTGAAAGAGGCTGTAGATTTTCACTTTGATAGCTCTACCAGTTCCTGAGAATAGGGATCTTGCCAGACTGATAGACGGACAACGAAATGACTTTATAAGGGTACCATTGTCCCTTTTGATGTGCGGAACCCTGAAAAATTATCAGGTATCGACACACAAAACGTGCATAAATCAAAGGCCTCAAAGGAAAACACACTAAGGCCATTAGGGCATATTTTGCGGCGTATAATTTTTTATCCATAATAATTTTCATAACCTAAGAGAGCTTGATCCTTGAATTTGTCACAATTATGATAAGTAACTGCTCTTATTATGGTAACAAGATCGTTTATGCAAATTCCTGTTTTTAGGTTCGATATATAGGTTAGCTATGAATTTGAATTTGTAAGTTGAAAAGAATTCTTATAAGCATATCTTTTGCTCTAAAATTGAAGACCTTCAATAAAAATACGGCCCCATTATGCACGTTGCTAAATGAATAGAACAAATCATCTTTTTTAATCAACCGACTTCAAAAAGGAGGAGGTTCTCAATTCGATGCATATGTTTTTTTTGTGTATGTTACGCGATTACGCCGCCAATAGTGGACCGATTTTCAAAATTCTTTTTATATTCAATAGAGTATGCTCCTGGAGTGGTCCCAAAGTCGCCAAAGTCGGGATCTGATGATAGGATCCCATAAAATCGAGTGTGTGTATGTTCCACGATTACTCCGCCAATTGATGACCGATTTTCAAAATTATTTTTGTATCTGATAGAGTATATAACTGGGGTGGACCAAAGGTTACTAAAGTCAGGATCTAATGATGAAATCGAGGAAAACCCTTAATTTTATAGGTACGGTTGGTATGCTTTTTTGGTCTACGACCCAACGCAGTAGTTGCACAGCCACTCTGCCTCTACTAAGCAAGGCGATGAAGCGACCGTGCTGTCAGATCGTGGTGCGGGCCTGATCGGGACGTCCGTGATTCGATCCTGCCATATATCAATGTGTTCTTTACGAATTTCATATGTACATTTTCCAACGCTCCTGCGGTAAAGGAAAACATCGTGAGGCAACCTGCATATATTTGCAAAGAAATTCAAAGATGTATGTAAAGTCGATCAATCCGCTCTGAACCAGGATGGCTAAGGCCTAATCGCCCAAACATAGGGTAAGCTCGAGCCCTTCGAGGATCGGAGCAATGCAACACAAGCACCGTTGCTTGCCGGCAGATATAGGTGAGGTTAGGTACCCGCACAGACACTGGTACATAGTATCCTTTTGGTTTCACCCAAGTTGAATAATTCTTCTATTTTCATCGAAATTATTTATAACCTTTCATATTAAAAGGCTCAAAATTATAATTTGGAAATATCACTTAAGACCGTGTTAGTGTTTGAGATAAGATTGCAGTCCACGTGGTCCAGTGGAAAGCGATAGCATCACATTCTGTTGAGTAGTACTGTAATGTGTGAATGAACCATTACTAGAATTGGAATACCGACCGCTGTTGCGGATACGATGCATTGACGGTATTGGAAGTTCCAGCACCCTTATTCTGTTAGAACAAACCTTATTTGTAATTATAGCCTTCGTTGTCTAGTGGTTATGACCACTCGGTAATGATCTGGAGATTCAAGGTTCGGTAACCCGTGGAAGCAGAAGTTTTCTAATTGGTTTGGTTGATTGTAAGACTTCTGAGCCCACCTGGCTAGCTACCACCATCCTAAGTTCATCGCCATAATATCAATGTTGGGTTTTCACAATTAAGGGTAAAATAGTCCGTTCCTGGCTTTTTGGTGTCCAGGTGAAGGCTTGCTTCCAAGTTCAGTCTTATTGTCACTTACCATAAGGTGAAGTGAACTTCAAGAGCTAGAGGGAGGTTTTTTACTATTTTATGTTAAAAAAATATTATAGAAAAGGTAGCTAGTTTTTATTTGATCTTTTGTTATCTTGAACGAGGTTGGAACATGTGAGTTTCGAGCCCTTTTTTGAGAGGAATGTGTGGCGCACCCTACCCGCCGTTGGCTAGATGGCAAGCGTGTGTGGGGCGCTCCCGGCAGAGTGCCAGGCCTACCCACTAAACTCCCCGGTATTCTCCCTGCCCTTATGGGCGCGCGTGGTAGGATCACAATGCGATACCAATATAAAAATGCGAACGGAATAACTATAATTTACTTCAAAACAATTTGGAATACTCGCCGCTCTTTTTTGAAACGTCGTTGATAATAATATTTGAGCGATTAATACGTAAAAACATAGACTCAATCGCGCGGTGAAACGTTAAAATATTTGCCCGGAATCCGAGATTACAGCTGATTGGGAAAAAACAAAAGGAACTGGGGAGTGTCAAAGAGCCCTCATGAATGTATAACGAAGGCAGTGCAGCCCGCAGAGATTTCTGCTGCGGATGTACGCGTAATGGAAATGGCAAGAAATCTACTCTGTCTGTCGCTTGTATTTTTTATGATACACCGCTAGTTGGTTTTGCTTCCCTCGCCTCCCGAGTTATTAAGAAGACTTTAGCAGGACTATTATGATAATTATCAATTTACGAGCCATTGTAGTGACTGAAATAAAAATAATTTTCCTTAGGATACACTGGTCCTGTAACATGGTGAAGCCCACGTTGGGCGCCAGTGTTACGTGGTGAGGGCTAACGGTGACGTAGTACAGCGAATTAAGGGACGGATATATAAGGCACCAAATTACATCACTGATTTACCTATATATTACCACGATTTCAATTATTAGAAAAAATGCACCCTGCAACAGATGCAATGGCTGTAGAGACTAATATAAAAAACGTACTAAAATGTAACAACTTACACATAATAAGTGCCTATATTTCAATTAAAAGATTTAAGGACATCTCGAGCGTCGGTGGCGCAGTGGACTCGGCACTTGCCTTCCAATCGGGGGGTCGGGGTTCGAGACCCGCACTGTACCAACGTGTTTTTCGTTTCGAATTTCATATGTACATTTGTCTGACGCTCCTACGGTGAAGGAAAACATCGTGAGGCAACCTGCATACATCTGCGAAGAAATTCAATGATGTATGTGAAGTCGACCAATCCGCACTGGGCCAGCGTGGTTGACTAAGGCCTAATCACCCTAATATAGGGTAGGCTCGAGCCCCTCGGTGGGGACGTATATGGGTTGTGATGATGATGATGATGACATCTCGACTTCAATTTTGTTTTAACATAATACTATAAACATTTTGATGATAAATAATATTTAATGTTAAGCGGTGTCCCAATTTAACATTAAGCTAAATTGTGTCACAATTCTGCGACTTTCTGCCTCCCGATGTCAGCAATTGTGTGACGGGAGAACAATAAAATTATGTGAAATATAATAATTAAAATACGGCCAGGTTAGGTGGGAATGCAACAAGTTGCTATATCTCAAAGACAGTGCGATACTCTTGCCGTCGAATATTCCATCTTGGAAACCCTAATTGTAAATGGCATATTAAACAGGAGACAAACCATTTTATAATATTCCTTGGAGACATCAGGGGGGTCATTATCTCAGAAATAATCTATCACGGTTGCTTCGAATTTGCCAATTATTGCGACGTCATTACAAGACTCTGTGTCGATTGTCTAATAAAAATAGTCACGGATGCGCTTTGACTGTCAAAATCGAAAGCGATCGCGAAAGATTTTTGTTAAACAATCAAGGGACTGTTCCTTGGGAAGTGTTGTTTAGCTATCCGGGAAGAATAAGCGCCCTTTTTAGGGTTCCGTACCTCGAAAGGAACATTATTGCGTTGTCCGTCTGACCATCTGTCTGTCAAGACCCTTTTTCTCAGGAACGCGTAGAAATATCAAACTGAAATTTATATCAAATACTCTGTAAAAAACATACTTTTAAGTTAACGCGATCAAAAGGTAATGTCAGTTAATGTCGCAATTTTTGTGATTTCATGATCAATGACCTGTATTAAGTCGTGGAATTAAAGATTTCAATGTTTTTGTGCAATGCGACATACGATAGATGGATGAAAAAATTTGAGGTGATGTAAAAAAGTTTCACTTTAAACATTTAACTTAGGTCTATACTTAGATAATTGTACGGAGCCCTCGATGCATGAGTCCAACTCGCTTTTGACTGTTTTTTTTTCTTTATAACCTTAAAAGATAGCCTTTTATCCTGTATGATAAAGTACATAGCATGCGCAAAACGAAATACTAACATTTTAGTTCGAAATGAAAATTTCATAATCTTTATGATTCGTTGACAATATCAAGCCACATAAATGTCTCAATAAAAATGAAAAACAGATTAACTTGTATTTGTTCATTAATATAAAATAAATGTACCTATACCTTTCTATGCGATTATCTTCTCAAAAATTTCCCACATTTTCTCTCACTCACACTCAAGTGATAAGAGCGGGTGGTCAATCTAGCTGTACAACAGCTTTCGTCTTGAAGTCAGTTTAGAAGTCAGTAGGGCTTCACCATCCGACATAATTCTCGTTGTCAGCCATTAGTACCAAGATAGTCATTTTTAATCTCTGGCGAATCTAAATGGGATGATCTTCGCCTCCGTCTTATCATCAGTTGCCTTTAGGTGCGATCAATACTGAGATTTAGTTTCCCTGTTGGAGTTATAAAGAACGCCAATCAATTTTTCCAACCTTTTGACCTGCCCATTTTGGCGAGGGTGAGGGAAGCTCGTTCTAAGCGAGCAGATGCCGACTGTTACCGAGCCTTTCAACCTTTTATTCTATATATGTTTTTGATACACATTTATACTTTTTTATGACATTCATTCTTTGTCTTCTGTTTGATGTCTTATCTTGTGGTCGCTATTGTAAAATAATATATAAAATATACATATTTTTCCAGTTAGTTTGCTCTATTTATTAGTTTAAAATCCACAAAGATACTATCCACTGCTCTCCGTTACACCGACGATGTCGTAGAAATTCGTAAGCACCGAGCACTTCGTAAGCACCGATTGTGTGCTCGGTGTTCGTATAAGTGTTTCCAGTAACCTTTTCCGGCAACGATGCGTCCCTCCTCGGGTCTTTTTCGTCCGATGACGGAGAGGACGCGGCAGTGACGGACGTGTTCGTGCCGCGGCATATGTGAGAGACATCGTTGGGTTTTCGAGGTCTCTGAATGGCTGCTTCCAGTGGAAGCAGAAATTCCGACATAACCTTACGTTTTCCCAAGCGCGAGGTGTGCGTAATGCATTTTCCAATGCTACAAAATAGGTAGAGAAACAAATGCCTAGTACAACACGTGCAATATTGTCTTCAGGCGAACATCGGGTTTTTTTCCCGCTTGTTTGAATTGAAGGATTGGTACCTATCAATCACTATGCAATTCGTTTTAAAAGCTTTTACACATGTGCGCAAATAATGTCGAGCGGACGCTCATCAATCAATAACATTACTTAAATGTTCAAGTTTATCACGAAGCAGACCGAAGACGAATACATACGTGGCAAGTCGTATCCATATCTGAGAAATTCCTGGAAGGTAGGCTTAGGTGGTATGGTCACTTCAAAAGAAGAGATGACTCTCACATTGTCAACAAAGCATTATACCGTTCGGACCCTATTGCCCTGATTTGAGTGAATCATACTCAGTGTTATATAATTTTCTCAAAATTGGAATCCAATTTGACACCAGTGTTGCTACTCAAGCGTACTAAAAATCACAATCCCAATGTCAATCCATCGGAATTGGTTCGAGAGTAAGCCTACAGGTATCTGGAAAGATCTTAGAATCCATATTTTAAATTCACATAGCAGAATAAATCCTAAAGACCTGACCCCGGATGACGAAATAAAGGAAAGGAGATGACAAGTGATAAGCAAAAACCTACCATATCCAGTGAAATCAACGCGTCTTCTGAATTTAATGCTGTCGCGGAAGATAAAAACTGTTGACGTTTCCCCGCGCGAAAATTTAACGGTTATTTTGGAATACCTGCACAACGGGGCAGTCCCGTGGCTAGAGATACAGTAAGCCGTTCGCGGCAGCCATCTTACCTTGCTTGTTGAGGCGACATCAGCTTAAAAAGTCCGATACCAGATTATTACTGAGTTTATCTCGGCCCGCAAACAAGTGGCCCGGTGGGAGACGGCTGTTTATGTTTGCTTTATTGTTTTATCTTTGTTCTGCATACAAATGAGCTCCCAGATTGCTCATTTGAACTTATTTAATAAAGCTGGAGAATACTCATTTCTATGCTGGTTCGGAGGACTCGTGTATGTATTAGAAATCTGTAGGGTAGATTTGTTTGATTTTTATGTTTAAGTATACAATCGTATACAGCATTTAACAAAGAATTATTTAGTAAGTTTATATAATTGAGTAGTGCGGTAGAAGCGTGCTGGGCACATATATATCCTTTATTGTATAATTGACTATTACACGCAGTGAATAAGGGTCCAATGTAAAAGTTCATCTGAATAAAATAATTAATCTTAATTTATATAAAAATCGCGTATCGCAGTGTTTGCAACCAAACTCCTTCGCAACGGCTTGACCGATTTTTATGAAACTTTTGTGTATATTCGGTAGGTCTGAGAATAAGTCGAAAACTGTTTTTTATATCCCTAAGTGATAAGGGTGTTTTTAGGGTTCCGTACCTCGAAAGGAAAAAAACGGAACCCTTATAGAATCACTTTGTTGTCCGTCCGTCCGTCTGTCTGTCTGTCTGTCAAGACCCTTTTTCACAAGAACGCGTAGAGGTATCAAGCTGAAATTTATATCAATACTCAGGTCTACTGTCCCTTGGAGCTGTGAAAAAATCAAACTTCTAAGCCAACGCAATCAAAAGATACAGCCGATAATTATGCCGCTTTCTGCAAATTTTCGACACTCGCAGGGGAATCAAAACCTACATGATACTTCCCGTGAACTCAGAATCTTGAAATTTGGTACGAAGTAACGTCTTGTAGCACAAATAAAGGAAAAGTTGCGAAAACCGTAAATGTTTACTTTAATACCTACAGGTTTGTACGGAACCCTCGGTGCGCGAGTCCGACTCCGACTAAATTAGTACATAGTTCGCGGGTACATCTAGTTACTGTATAATATTATATCTTGTTTAGTCAACATTATAATAATTATATCCAACATCATTTTTCATTACACAGCATTCACAAAAGCTCATTTTTCTAAACTTAATATTGCCACCCGTATCAATATTACCGCATAAAAGTAAGTGATCTTCCTATCTACATTATTACTTCATCTCTTATACGTACCACAGCTGGGCTCTGGTTTCTTCCCAGACGAGGAGAATAATAATAATGGCTAAATAAAGGCATTTAGCACTTGCTTGGCAAATGAGAATAATCCAGAACACTATAAAGCCGTTAAGAGCGGTGATCTGTCATATACTGTCAAATACGTTTTTATCATATTTTGTCAGTTCACCGCGATAAACTGCCCTTGGGGCTTAAGATACAACATGGACCGGTTCAAATCTGGATACCTATCGCTAGTAACCAAATCCACAGATCGAATATTGAATATTTTATTTAGTAATATGAACAAGATGTAACTTGTAACCTTCTTAGTTGGGTAGAAAATAAAAAGGTGAAAAGTTACAAATTAAGTATTTAATTTAAATAATATTTACAAAAAAATCGTCAGAAAAAGGAATTACTATTGAAAACTGTAGGTAGCAATTTAGAGAGGGTCGTGAGTTGATTTTTGGGCTGTGGACACTAGTAACCGCCTGGGGGTACCACTTAACTGGCCGCGACGTTGAAGGTGCAGGGCGTCGGCGTCGGGTGGTTGACTTCGGTAACGGGTATTCGTGGCGGTGTAAATGCGGTCGTCGTACGTCAGCTCGTACGGCACCAGCTCCAACGAGCGGTAACTCCAGTATTGGAATCAAACGTCAGGAATCCTCTACTCCAGTAAGGGAACTTCCACTCCAGTACCGAAACCTCCACTCCAGTACGGAAACTTCTACTCCAGTAAGGGAACCCTGGAATTTATTATATTGGACACTTTAGCGTTTGTCCGAATTTCCAAAACGTGACTGCAACATCATGACGCGAAGAAGGTGCGAAGCGGTAAGCAGTGTAAGTAGGTACTTTATAATTCGGTGATCGATGATGTTGCATTCACAGGCAAAATTTACAGTTCATAACAAAATTAACAATTGAAAAAGAAATAGACATGGAAACCATACAGTAGTGATCATGACAAATAGTTAGACATTGAAATTAATAAAAGGGCAGCATAAGAACAATCCCAATCATGATAACTACATTAGTGTAATTATCCTAATTGTTATTGTGAACAAAAACGAGAGGAAAGTTATACGATTTCTAAAATTAGATCGATAGTGAAAACATTAATGAATTGCGGAGGTAGATATGAAATAAAACCAGACCGCATGGGATGATTTGGCTAATTCGACTAGTTACAGTAAATTGATATAGATCTAATACAATACAATATATAAATGAACTATTTTCTTTAATATTCTAATGATAAAGCACTGATATCTATGTTTCTACAAACAAACTACAGCTAAGCATGATATAAAAAATATGCAACACTCACCCAATCGGGGTAAACACAGTACTTGGAATAGAAAACTCACAATATCAGTGAATTACTTATTAGTTTTCAACTTTAGATTATTAATGTTCTGTAGATTTTTCGAGTAGAAGTTTTCGCTCCAGCAAGCAAATAATGAGAAAAGGACCCGGCGTATGCCGTACTTGAATATATATCGCGTATGGCTCGCGAGTGAGAATATTGTCTCTCAATTCATCAATCCGCTCATACGTTCACGATTTCGTTTCTAAGGCTAGCCGTTCATTACGGGAGCGCAACCAATAACCGTCCTTAGCGTTTAGGCACTAAGGAAGAAAATCGAGTAAAGTGGAGCCATTGCCCAGTGGCAGGTCGGTTGGCGTATGGAAACAATAGGCGCGTGACGTCACCGAGAGCTCAGCGATCGACTGGTTATCCTAGTTTTGTAAACAAACGGCGCGCGCGCAATTATTTCATATTATGTATTTAATTTATTAAAAGGTTAGCTTTATTATTCGATTAGATAGATTCAGGTAATTTATAGCATTGTATTTTGAATTAGTTTAATTTATTAATAGTTAGATTTCATTTTTCAAAAGAAAGTAAGCAAATAATTATAAATTAAAAAGCACACCGTTACATACCTCCCTCAATAGCGTAGGATTTTTCCTAGGGAAAATCCGCTGCAACTACTTTACTACTAACTATAGACTTTACAATGACTACATACACTTTCATTTCCTTTCATAATTCCCTTTTAATCTTTCAGGCCTCCTCGTTCATTATTCCCTTTTATTCTTTCATTCATCACCAAACAATCCAGCAGTTACTTACAATTTAGCTATAAGTAGGTAACTGTGCCTAGCATAAAGAGTATTATACATATGTTAGTCTAATACTCAAGTAGTCAGTATAAGATGTTAGGAATCGTTATTTATTTTTAAAGTAATTTAGAATAGTTTTAATAATACCATAGGCTTAGAACCAGGTAATATTATATATTATATCAGTGGTAGGGTCTGAATAATATATAACATAATTAGAACGTAAAGTAGGTTACGTTTTATTAGTAGTAGTATAGGCTTATTTTTTTTACTGAGTTACTATCCGCTCATTAATAGGTAGCTCTTCCTAGGGGTAGGGCCTGGAAAAACTAGTAATACGTATGTAGGTACGCATATTTAGGTGTGGTTGAGGCTTCTTTAGAGAGTTACCAACCGCTCTGTAGAAGGATTATTTCAGGGGTAGGCCTGAATAATCAAAATAATCTAATATTATCAATGAATATAACAATTTGTAGTTGTAGTGTTTATAGTAAGTAGTTGAAGAGGTATCATTTAGTTAAGTATAGTTCAAAAAAGTAGTTTTCAATTAGGTTATTATTTTATGTTAGGTTAGTTTTAGTTAATTAGAAATAAGACTTAAATTTAAAAACTTAATATTTATGAAATTTAGATGTAGTTATATTACAAGATTCCTTCTATCGCCTTTTACGATACCCAAAGGAAGATATGGGGAAGTGGTATTCTTTATGAGCCGCCACCACACGGCTCGTGTGTGACATTTAGGTAGTTAGATGGTATTTAATGTTATAAAAGTCCTTCTATCGCCTTTTACGATACCCAAAGGAAGAATTGGGGAAGTGGTATTCTTTAATATTATGAGCCGCCACCACACGGCTCGTGTGTGACATTTAGGTAGTTAGATGGTATTTTTTAATGTTATAAAAGTCCTTCTATCGCCTTTTACGATACCCAAAGGAAGAAATGGGGAAGTGGTATTCTTTAATATTATGAGCCGCCACCACACGGCTCATGCGTAACATTTAGATAGGTATTTAATTTTATAAGAATCCTTCTATCGCCTTTTACGATACCCAAAGGAAGATATGGGGAAGTGGTATTCTTTATGAGCCGCCACCACACGGCTCGTGTGTGACATTTAGGTAGTTAGATGGTATTTTTTAATGTTATAAAAGTCCTTCTATCGCCTTTTACGATACCCAAAGGAAGAAATGGGGAAGTGGTATTCTTTAATATTATTAGCCGCCACCACACGGCTCGTGTGTGACATTTAGGTAGTTAGATGGTATTTTTTAATGTTATAAAAGTCCTTCTATCGCCTTTTACGATACCCAAAGGAAGAAATGGGGAAGTGGTATTCTTTAATATTATGAGCCGCCACCACACGGCTCGTGTGTGACATTTAGGTAGTTAGATGGTATTTTTTAATGTTATAAAAGTCCTTCTATCGCCTTTTACGATACCCAAAGGAAGAAATGGGGAAGTGGTATTCTTTAATATTATGAGCCGCCACCACACGGCTCGTGTGTGACATTTAGTTATTTAATGTTTTAATTGTTCAACATAACTTGTAGAGGTTATGTGTAGTACTTAGATTTAAGATAGTTTGTTAATTTTGGAGAATATTTAGTATTTCCAAATATAATAAGTTAGCTATCGTTCAGCTACGATGCATCTTATAAACGTATAACAAAATTGAAGTAGTATTATTTTATTAATATAGGCTAAGATTTGGAAGTATATGAGACAATTGGAGGCTTAACTGTAATTATATTGAAATGTAACGGCGCAACTTCGTAAGTACTCGAGTTCAGACTTTTGTAATGAAAGAAATTTAATAGGGTAAGACATTTTGAAATTAAAAAATATATATATTAAATTTTAAATAAAATTGGGTGTGTGTTGCAAATGTTGCAAAAATTACAAAACAGTAGAAAAAATACAAGCGTAATAACAATTATAAAATACACATGAAATAACAGTAGAGGTACAATAAATTTATTTGTTCAGCCAACTAAAGAAGATTGTGCAATATAGATTTTTGTAAAATAAAAATCGAGTATATTTAATTATGTAGGTAGTTTAAATTTTAAAAGAGTTTTAAGATAAAAGTATTTAGGTAGATATTTATTAGTAATATATAATTCGTAAGTTAGCCGAACAAAAGACAACTTAAGAGCTACGCAAAAGCGAAGAGAAAGCCAACACCAGAGATAACCAAAAAATATCCAAAGCTTTTAATAGTGTACGCACAGCTCAAAAATACCAGTAATGGGCGCCATTGTAACCTTCTTAGTTGGGTAGAAAATAAAAAGGTGAAAAGTTACAAATTAAGTATTTAATTTAAATAATATTTACAAAAAAATCGTCAGAAAAAGGAATTACTATTGAAAACTGTAGGTAGCAATTTAGAGCGGGTCGTGAGTTGATTTTTGGGCTGTGGACACTAGTAACCGCCTGGGGGTACCACTTAACTGGCCGCGACGTTGAAGGTGCAGGGCGTCGGCGTCGGGTGGTTGACTTCGGTAACGGGTATTCGTGGCGGTGTAAATGCGGTCGTCGTACGTCAGCTCGTACGGCACCAGCTCCAACGAGCGGTAACTCCAGTATTGGAATCAAACGTCAGGAATCCTCTACTCCAGTAAGGGAACTTCCACTCCAGTACCGAAACCTCCACTCCAGTACGGAAACTTCTACTCCAGTAAGGGAACCCTGGAATTTATTATATTGGACACTTTAGCGTTTGTCCGAATTTCCAAAACGTGACTGCAACATCATGACGCGAAGAAGGTGCGAAGCGGTAAGCAGTGTAAGTAGGTACTTTATAATTCGGTGATCGATGATGTTGCATTCACAGGCAAAATTTACAGTTCATAACAAAATTAACAATTGAAAAAGAAATAGACATGGAAACCATACAGTAGTGATCATGACAAATAGTTAGACATTGAAATTAATAAAAGGGCAGCATAAGAACAATCCCAATCATGATAACTACATTAGTGTAATTATCCTAATTGTTATTGTGAACAAAAACGAGAGGAAAGTTATACGATTTCTAAAATTAGATCGATAGTGAAAACATTAATGAATTGCGGAGGTAGATATGAAATAAAACCAGACCGCATGGGATGATTTGGCTAATTCGACTAGTTACAGTAAATTGATATAGATCTAATACAATACAATATATAAATGAACTATTTTCTTTAATATTCTAATGATAAAGCACCGATATCTATGTTTCTACAAACAAACTACAGCTAAGCATGATATAAAAAATATGCAACACTCACCCAATCGGGGTAAACACAGTACTTGGAATAGAAAACTCACAATATCAGTGAATTACTTATTAGTTTTCAACTTTAGATTATTAATGTTCTGTAGACTTTTCGAGTAGAAGTTCTCGCTCCAGCAAGCAAATAATGAGAAAAGGACCCGGCGTATGCCGTACTTGAATATATATCGCGTATGGCTCGCGAGTGAGAATATTGTCTCTCAATTCATCATTCCGCTCATACGTTCACGATTTCGTTTCTAAGCTAGCCGTTCATTACGGGAGCGCAACCAATAACCGTCCTTAGCGTTTAGGCACTAAAGAAGAAAATCGAGTAAAGTGGAGCCATTGCCCAGTGGCAGGTCGGTTGGCGTATGGAAACAATAGGCGCGTGACGTCACCGAGAGCTCAGCGATCGACTGGTTATCCTAGTTTTGTAAACAAACGGCGCGCGCGCAATTATTTCATATTATGTATTTAATTTATTAAAAGGTTAGCTTTATTATTCGATTAGATAGATTCAGGTAATTTATAGCATTGTATTTTGAATTAGTTTAATTTATTAATAGTTAGATTTCATTTTTCAAAAGAAAGTAAGCAAATAATTATAAATTAAAAAGCACACCGTTACAAACTGTACCGTTGTTATTATGCCAAATATAGTTATTCTTATTATATTGAAACCAGCTGTTAGTGGTCAAATGGCGCTAGTGGATTAGCCACTAATGTCCTCCTAACGATATTCGGTCACGGCGGCCAATCTTAACAGAGACTAGCCATCTGCGCATGAGATAATATAGTGCACCACACACAAGTGACTGCGCAAACGCAAGCGCACTTTCTGTTCCTTCACTCGCCTAGTCCAATGGGACGGTTAGCCGATACGACCGGGGCGAGAGGACCTCTTGTTAACGGTGCCTTCCGAAGCGCGGAAGAGCTTGGTGTCCCATTATAGGACTGACCACAGCCAACGTTGCTTAACCTTAAGGCGCATAGTAACGTCAATCATAAAAAATCACTGCCGAAAAAACCGGTTCTCTTCATAAATATTGAATGAAAAAATCTTTAAAAAAGATATGTTATTATTCAACGCATTCTTTAGAGGATGGTCTTTTTAATTTTTTGATAAATTAATTAAAACTTGATTAAAAAGTGACCAAAACATGCCTCGATTTTAAAATTTTAAACCTAATCGCTTCGTAAATATTAGGTTAAATCATATACTTTCAATTTCAGTAAATAAAGTGAACAATATTCTAGGGGATGGTCTTTTTAGATTTTCTTATTTGCCTTTATTAATTTTTTATTGAAATAATTCATCGTACGCGTAAAGGTTTGCTTAAATATTCCCCTCACTCTCACTCGCTCACTCCTATGTAATCAGTGCGGGACGATCGATGCAAGGTCATTGAGAGCACTATGCGCCTTAACAAACGTTCGCTGAGCGCAGGCGCCAACGCGCCACCAAGCTCCTCAAGCTCAAGACTAACCACCACTACGTCGTTGAGCTGAAGACAAGTCGCCCTTATCCCCGATGTCAAAAAAATATCGCGTCGGGGCAGCATATGCGTATGCATTTGTTAGTGAAGGTAAGTAGTAATTTTAAAATGTTGTAAAGAAGCAAAGGAGACGGATCACCCTCCATAGAACTTTGGGCCTACGGTGTAACACAAAGTAGTATTATTTGAAAGGTAGTAGGACATTAAACGGTTTCTGAAAATTTGGCCAACATTGGCAATCTCAGATCTCAGAAATTAAAGATTATAAAAAGTGGGGTTATGAAAATCAGATGTCGAAACAGAGCGCTTTTTCAGGGAATAACATTATAAAGTCATATATTTTTATCATATTAAAGCATTTTTATGTTACTAAAGATTAGGTAAAAAAAGTTTAGAAGACTGAACTTACATTTTTGTAGGCTTACAGGTTGAGGTGCACGCCAATGACGAAACACAGTCAATATGGCATCATTATCTAAAACTCTGTTGCCTATTGTGTTACAGCGATCTAACGCTATATTGCAATTTATACAACGATTCATGGTGTGGTGTCCAATCGAAAGGCCGAGCGGGAAGTCCAGGAACAAGATTGCTGGTGTGAAAGCAAAGGTCATACAAGAAAAATAAGATCACTGAAGTTTTTAGACTTCCGCGATTTGTAGATATTTTAAATACAATTAACTCGGGTCTATTTCGCGGTAAACAATAACTATATTGACTTACTGTTTCCCGACGTTTCGGCCGAATTACATCAGGCCGTGGTCACGGGATGTCATCCCGTGACCACGGCCGCGAAACCGAAACGTTGAAACGTCGGGAAACAGTAAGTCAATATAGTTATTGTTTACCGCGAAATAGACCCGAGTTAATTGTATTTAAAAGATCAGTGAAGTCGAATTGAATAGCAAAGGTCGTAGAAAAATCGAATAACATTAAGAGCACACTCAAAACTTAGCGAACAAAACGAAACAAACGAGTCGAGTGACATCTGTCATATTCTTTTTTTTTTCACAGCGCTGACCCCAAAGTATTCAAGAAAAAAGGTATGATTAATCGATTACAGATAGATATTCATTTTATGGAACTCTTCTTCATTGTTTAGGACAAGATAGATTATAATTATTGATGTTTAATGTGCGTGAGAGTATGGCAAAAATATTATTTATAGTTCACCTGACGTAAAACTATTAACACGGAAAATAAAATGTAATCGATTTCAGCATGTTATTCGATTCATTCGTTATCAATAACTTTAAACCTGATTTTCTCTTTTCTCAGATTGCTGATAAGGCTGATTTTTCTAACATATAACTACTATGCAATAAAGAATATTTCATGTTGTTACATTTTGGCCCACGATGAACCGTCTCTTTTAATCGTGTCCAAACGAACTAGCTTTCTAGGCCCGACTTCATTACAATGACCAGAATTATTATGTAGATGGTATCAATTTATCCCAGCCCAGTCACTAGACGCCTGGCTTTTACTGTCTACCCGGACATTTACGAATAGTTTATGTATGCATGGTATGCAGGAAGGTGCGAAAAGGATCCCATATGTTTTATATTTGATCTCAGCCCATCTAATCTCGCTTTCACATAACCTAAATTAGTATATTTTATGTGCGTTGTGCTGTGCGATGAACCGCCCTTCGCATACTTGTAATTTAATGCCATGAAGCACCTTAAGTATTATTATTATTAAGTAACTCTTTCACATACCATTTAGTAGGTACAAACTATGCCAATGACATAATTATCAGATTACCTCATACTTATTTAGTTCTTCCCAGACATCAACGTGTTTTCTTGTTGATTGAATAAATAATTTATAACTATTTATTTGGACGACAAATACTAAGTAAAATTCTACAATAAATACATATTTGATGTTCTTGAAAATTATTAAGAAAAATATTTAATTATAATAATCAAAAAAGAAAGAAAAAAAACAAAAACAACAACGTCTCGACTACTCTCGAGCACATGTCAATATCGACCACTCGAGAAAATACGAGCTAAGTACTTTCCATAAAACAAATATTGAACTAAACCGACGTCAAAAACAAAAAAAGTCACAAAAAATAGAAATTAGTACGCATGTTACGGCAATGTATTGATCCCCGTTTTCCATTTAAGCGTCACCATTTTGTCACGCTAATATGAAATGTTAACCATGTTTTGCGTTTCTTCTAAGAAATGTTAACATTTTTAGCCGCGCTATTATTCACAAAGGGAACCTAACCTAAAAATGAAGATATTGTTTAAATGGAACGCATTAAGTTAACATACGATGCTAGCCCTGCTAGCGTCAAAAGCTAATGAAACGCGATGATGCTAAAAATGTTGAAAATGCTGCAAATCTGCGCTCAAATGGAACGCGCCTGATGTACTACATTTACTAACATTAACGGCCGGTTGCATCAATTTTAAGTTTTTCATGTATTTCATTCTTTGCGTGTGCAAAGGGATCGCACACCATGCAGCCTTCCCCTTGTATCGCGTTGTCATGTACGTCTTGGGTGAACCATGATAGTTGCAAATGGATTGTATCTGTTTTTTATGTTAATGTTTACTTAGTTGATGAGAATTCTATTCTTAAATGGACAAAACCTTCAATTTGGTTTCTTTGGGTGAACATCTGTGTTGGCTAATGTTGAGTCCGTGAATGGAATATTATTGTGCTTGATCATCTGTAGAGTTAGTGCCGCGGTATTGATTTACAAGGCATATCGTCTGATCGAATAGGCGAATTTCGATAGTGCATTCATATGCTTAAAAGCCTACTTAATTATTTATTTTCTTTATCCCATCATGGTGGCGTATCGCCCCTGATGCTTAATTATTTTCAACTACATAAGTGCTAACTGTAAAATTTTACATATATATACCTCGCTTTCCATGTTTTCTCACAAGTGAATAAAATTGCATGTTAATTACAAATTGTGTACTTTATTAGATCCTTCCCATATCTGAAGTCTGCTTGCATCTGTATGGCGGTGCCCATCATAAATATATCCATACACTTCTCCAGGTAGGCTCTTATACGTACAATCATTTAAATAATAACCCACAACCTGACTTTACATAAATTCTCTTTCTCGTGCTCACCGAAAAAGGTTTCAGTGTGTAAAACAAAGTAAAAGTTAAAGTTATCGTAATTTCAACCAAGAGATTCCCACTGTTGGACATAGGCCTCTACCAGGGATCTCCAAAACAATCGCTTCTGCACCTCCCGCATTCAGTAGCTTCCCGCGACCTTCACCAAATCATCAGTTCATCTTGTGCCACCACTTGAACCTTACCGCCTCAACGGTCGTCTATCCTGCAAGCAATGTGTCCTAACCACTGCCACTTAAGGTTTGCATTTCTTTGGACTATCGGTGACTCTAGTTCTTTTACAAATCTCATCATTTCTGATGCGATCGCCTAAGGAAACCCTGAATATAGCCTTCTCCACTGCCCTTTGAGTAATCTTGAGTTCCGTACGTCATTACTGGCAACACGTACGAATTGAAGACTTTCGTCTGGAGACACTGCGGTAGATGGGCCGAGAATGTGCTGCGTAGCTTTCCCAACGCCGGCCGCGAAGCAAAGTATTCAATGTTATTAAATATTTTTACCAGATCTAACCAATAGGCTTAAAATGAAATAGTGAGCTATAAAGACCACATTTTTTCATACTAAAAATACCTTGAAAAGGATCTCAAAAGAAAATACCATCGCAGTGGAATTTCACCCTTTTTCTGTTTCCAAATATCCTAAATGGTTGACGATTAAAGGAATACGCTATAACTGAATTTTTACAAAGGATTTTTACATTATGAGATGATTAATTTATTTTATGAAGTATATCCAAAATATTCATAGGTAAGAGGAATTGGTAAAGCCTCACCTTGAGTGCCACATTACGTGTGTGTATTTGTGTGTTAGGGTAGCCAGATTTTTTTCAACCTATATATAATATTATTTTCTTATTTTGACTCACCATTTTGGCCCCTAGGGGGGCGTGGAATTTTAGCATAATGTAGGTTGAGGCGCATAGGGTAAAAGGTTGGGAACCCCTGCCTTAGACCAAAATATGAGACTATATCTAAGCCATTAGCTTAACAAAATTACTGGATGGTGAACGTGGATTGAATGGAGTCGACAAAAGGATGGTACGGCCGTGCCACTTCGTTTTGCTCGACTTGGCGTGGGCACTGCCGTAGCCCAGAACAAGAGGGGCAATTAGTGGAATTTGAGCGCCTCTTCTATACACTATGCAATATAGTGTATAGCCTCCCTCACGACTAAGCAACGATGGCCCCTAAAAATATGTAAAGATCCGGAAACACAACCTATTACAAAAAATCTGAGACATTGAAACAGTTAAAATAAATTCCGTGTGCATGGATAATTGAATTTGAGAACTTTCGAATCTGCTAATTAGGCGTTACTATAAACACACAATAAACAACACATCTGTTGTTTTGTTCGAAGGTACATAAATTCTTTGAAACTTAAAAGGTTTTCCAAGTCTAACTCAGACTCATTGAATATCTGAAGGTAGAGCTTAGAGGAATACAATGGACCCATTACGCCATAGTTCAACTTGAGAGTCTCGGAAACCAATTTAGATGAATAGAAATCTTAGAAGCTAATACTCTCGGTCTGTTCTCAGGTTTGCTGGCTTTTGTGTTGTTTAATGGCAAAACTAAACAATTAGTCTATTTTCAATTTGAAATAAATAGAAGAAAAACATTGGTAGCAAACAAGTACACAGGCCACCTGCAGGAATTTCTGTGATTCGTCCCATGGGACGAAAGGGTCGTGGGACGACACAGCGAATGAGTCTTCTCTTAGTTCGGTTGCTAACTAAAACTGTCATTTTTGACAGAAACTTAACATCCATTACTGCTATCATGAACGCCACCGTAACACATAAGATCACTAAACAAGTAATGGATATAAAGTTTCTTTCAAAAATGACAGTTTTAGTTAGCAACCGAAGTTAGAGACTAGCTGATGGTGAAGACTTAGTAGTGCCAGTGATCTTGAATTAAACTGTACTATTCAGTTGGGTGTGAGTGAGACGGCACGAGTGGAATGTGTAAAAAAAATAATATTTGAATAAAAAAGAATCAACAAAAATGAGCATAACTATAAAACAACCACCACCTCAATATTTTTTTTCTATCTTCATTGAAAATCAGTATTTTACTATCTGTTTTTTTTCACTCTGCAATTCAGGCACTGCTTTGCGGCAGAAATAGGTAGGATAAAAGTAGTTGCGCAAACGAGTCCATAACATAAGTCGCTCTAGTAGGTAAGTAAAATTTTTGATAAGCTTAGAATTTTTAATAACATAACAAATGATTAAGTAATCGCTTTTTAGCGATTAACATCTGCATAAACAAACTGCGCTTATTATACTTTTCACCATCTGCTTATAGCAAATAGTTAACTTACCAAACGCTATCGGTCATTTTATCGAAAAAAAATGGAGCGTCGGTGGCGTTGTGAACTCGGCACTTGTCTTCCCATCGGGAGGTCCGGGGTTTGAGACTGCCATGTCCCAATGTATTTTTCGTTTTCAAATTTCATATGTACATGTGTCTGATGCTCCTACGGTGAAGAAAACATCGTCAGGTAATGCATATATCTGCAAAGAAATTCAAAGGTGTGTGCGAAGTCGAATAATCCGCACTAGGTCAGCGTGGCTGACTAAGGTCTAAACACCCTAAGTTAGGGTAGGCTCAAGCCCCTAGGTGGGCACGTAAATGAGCTGTGACTGTGACGATAATCGATCACCACCGTAACAAAAGGGTTGCCATCTTAGCATTTGCTGGGCGTTAGACACCCAGCGCTTGTTTTCAGTTGGGACCCCGCAGTGACACACGGAGGATGGTAAGAAAAAATGAAATAAATAAATGGACTCTTAATTAAATACTGGTTTTTTACAGTTATTTATAAAAATATGTAAGGAAAATATAAAAGGTATGAACTGGGGGATAGACAAGTGGCAATCGTTTCATAGCGAAATTGTTGCTTCAAATAAAGCACTTTTAATTTTAACAACAAAATAACGTTTTATTTAATTACTAATTAACAAATCTCTTACACATTAGCAGCTACAGTACACGCGATCAGAGAGAGCCAGAGAGATTCATTTTTTTTTATCAATATGTTAGTGATGGGCAATGTCGCTAGTGCTGTGATGGTCTGCGTTTACTCCAACAGAAATGATGACTAAATTCGTCATCGTCTCTGAGATAACGAAAACAAATTCCTAGCCAACGTAAGGATTAGCGATCGCTGTGTCGAATTGTTCTTTCTGTAAGAAAACCACATATTGGTTATCTACGTACTCAAAACTAAGAAATGGAATAGAAATGTGAAAAAAAAATGATTAAAATTAATATTTTCATCTCATTTTAATGAAAAATGACTTGTTTCGAGTAGTCATTGAAAATAACGAAATAACAATTCGCTACTTCATCGATTCGTTGCGAATCTATTTGTCGACCAACTAATTAACATATCGATGACTGATCGATTCGCCACGTTATTAACGATGGTATAATTATGTCAATCGCTTACATTTTGTTCTTATCAAACTTCGTTATCGTTTCAAGGAGTTCCGTAGTAAACAAGGTAGTAAACAAGTAACCCTTATAGTTTCGCCATGTCTGTCTGTCTGTCTGTCCACGGTTTTACTCAGAGACTGTTTGTACTAGAAAGCTGTAATTTGGTATGGGTATGTATATTAATCATGCCAAAAAAGTGATAGAAAACAATATTGAAAAGAATTTTTTTTTAGGGTAGCTCCCATACAAATAAAGTGGGAGTAATTTTTTTTTCTCGACTAACCCATCGTGCGGGTGGGGTATTGTTGAATAAGTCTTTAAAAAATAATGCAACACCATTTTTTTCGATTTAGAGATCGGTTTCTGAAATATCTGGTTTGAAAGTGCAAATTTTTGTTAGAGGTATGTGCCCCCCCCCCCCCCTGTCTGCTAAACGGTTATATATGGACACTTAAAAAAAATTACAACAATATATAACGAAGTTTAAATTAAAACTATCTGAGTTAAGTACTAAGTACAAACTCAAAAGTTATAGATTGAAAATTAGTATTGAATTTAAATTAACGAACCATGTGAAGTTAAGGAAATATAAAATCATTGCAGCTTGAACAATAATAATAATGCCTAATTGTGTGAGTGTGAACTCAATGTTGGCATTTGCACCTACGGAACCCTACACTGCGCGTGGTCCGACACGCACTTGGCCGGTTTTTTGAATTGTCACTTTGTCTAGGCCCCCTGGTACTAGTACGGTGGCCCTGCTGCGACGTCCGCAGAGGGTCATAGCAACCCGGGCCGTGCGAGCTTATCGCACGGTCAGCCACGGCGCGGCCTGCGTTCTTGCGGGTCAAACACCGTGGGATGTCGATGCACGCGTCCATTCGGAGGTGTATCGGCATCGGGTTGCTGTTCGAGAACGGGGGGGACGATCCGCTCCACAGGAGGTGGAGCGGGTTCGTACCCTGGCGCAGAGGGAGGCTCTGCGCCAGTGGGGTGAGGCACTCGCCTCCCCAGCTGCCGGCCACCGGACGATCGAGGCGATTCGTCCGGTGTTGGAGGAGTGGGTTGGGCGCCGGCAGGGCAGCCTCACATTCCGCATGGTGCAGGTACTGACCGGGCATGGCTGCTTCGGTCACTACCTGTGTCGTGGCGTTTTATATGAACCGTTATGCATACAATAGGTTACACGACATAAGAACAAAAACGGATTAATAACTTTAAGGAGTAACATAGGTTGTTCACGAAGTATCGTCTTATCTATACGTATTGAGAGCCATACTCGATGGAGCGGGTCATACGGCCCGCTTTACTCTCTGCACGGAAGCCGAGAAATTCTCAGTAACGACAGGAAACCTAGACGCATCTAGGACGTATTACACCTGTCCCTTCCGTTAGGGGGACCGCGAGAGCTGCCTTCAACAACACAACCCTTCATCAACACAACCACGGGGGCTCACCCCCTCACAGACCTCCAACCTCCCCTATAGTCTGCCCATGCCTCGCAACTGACACTCCTGATCTCTCTCACACAACTAGGCGGTTTCATCGCCTGCATCACCAGATGCCTCACGTGGTCCAGACCAAATGCCCTTGACGCAACAATGCACGCCCCCAGGCTGCCCTTGACGCAACAGTGTACGCCCCCAGGCAGAGATCAGGAGAGGCCGAGCTTACACCTCCGGCCACTGTTGGACACACAGAACATAGAACATAGAAACCTCTTCCAGTGTTCTGTGGTTGAACATATCAGATGGACCATACTTCATGAACTTGCACAATTCTTAACTAAGCCATCAGGCACTTACCATAATATATCCTTATATTATTTATAACCCCGCCACTTGGCCAGTTCACACTCTCACCTGCTGCACCATTCTTCGCTCCCAGGTCTCGCCTTTCTCACCTGATCACTATGATGTTCAGAACCGAAGTGAACAAGTCACAAGAGAAAGCCACATGTCTGCCTTATAGGCAAAGCAGAATAGCATTCTTGAAATACCGACACAGTACAATACCATTATTACCACTGAGTCGACACAACGCTATTTATACTGACAAAGGAATTGGGAATGCTGCTGGTAGTATCGGTAACATTAATAATTCACATAATTAGATTCATAATTTATTTATTATTCAATAACAATATTAGAAACATAATCATTGTATCAATTTATTCATTTCGTTTCTTACCGGAAGTAGACAGAGTATTCGCGGTACTCCGCGACACTCCCGACGGCAAAAAAGAAAAAGTTTGTAGTACAGTAAATGACGAGCCCATTGAGCATTTTTTTTTTTCCATGCTCGAGGCTGCCTTCCTTATGGCCCTCACAATATGGGTCTTCCTAATCATTAACTTCTGCTATATCTGATGAGTCATCCACAGATGTTATAGTAGTAGACAAACTTCTGCCGGTCTCTTCAAACAGCCTCCGCCATGCTTGATACATAACTAAAGAGATCAAAAATTGTTTTAATGCTTAACGTGTAGGCGACACCAGCTCAGTATCCCGTTTATACCCATTCATTTTTTTTTAACGAAATCAAGCTCGGAATGGGAAGTATTTCCTTCAACATATCACCAGTTGGTCAGATGAAGACAAGTTACATCCCTATACATTAGTCCTATACATTCATTTCAAGTTTCTTTTCCATGGCCTGCACCAGGAAAAATTAAATTGGAAACATCTTTAACTCCTCCTACTATATACTTATCTTACTAACTCATTCTTGTACTCTATGCATTGTGGGCAATTCACCAACTTTATATTCTTCACTAGATAACCAGATCTCCTCCAGTAGGACCTCCCCAAACAAAAGAAAGTTGATGTGGTCAAAATCTCTGTCCCAATATAAGAGGTTCGTTTCAAATTTAATTCGGAAAAAAATATTTTTATTAAAAAAAACTATAATTAACATAACTTTTAGTTATGTAATTTAATATCTTTCACTTGTCTTAATGGTAATAGGGTAACAGCCACCACTGCTAATTTAACAGTACCAACTATCTATCTATAATCTATAAATATTTATCTTGATTTTTTTTTTTTTTTTTTAATATATTTGACATATTGTGCACTGTATAGGTTGCTGAGGTCTCAGAACAATAATCTGAGGCTGAGGTATAGGTACAATTTGTTTATAATAACCATGGATAGGTACGTCTAACCACTGTTAAGCATTTCTAGATGTTCAAAAATAGAAATCATTTTGAGTTACCTATCTTTCTAGGAGTTCCTTATAGGGACCATGTGTAGAAATCATTTTAACACATATTATTTTATGTAACCTAAAAAAGATATTCATTCCAAAGAACTATAAGACTTTTTTTTGTGAGTTTGCACTTTCTTTAAAAATCTAAATACGTCGAGAAACGAGCAAATCAAAACAAGAAGAAATCCTGACGCAAACGGTTCGGAACTCGCGTCCTCAACATTGCGTGTCAAAGCCCTGATCAATGTGGTCACCGAAGACCCACCAGTCCGGGCGAAATCTCCACTTTTGCCATTTTAACTTTGTAAACCCAGACACTTAACTTTGTCAAGCCCAAACAGACTATTCATTGCTAACCACGAATTGTATGCTACAAATTCGCACAGTCCACACAAGCCCCCACCGAGGGGCCCGAGTCCATCCCAACACAGGTCTCACTCAAACCACGCCGGGCCAGCGCGGGTCGGTCGACCCCACACACAACCCCGAATCTCCTCGCAGAAGCACGCAGGCTCCCTACCGCAGGAGCGTCGGATGCACATACGAAAATCGAAAAGGCGAAGAAAATAAAACACTGTCACATGGCAGGATGGAACCCCGGATCCCCCGACCAGAAGGCCAGCGCCGAGTCCACAGCGCCACCAACGCCCAACACATCAATTCAATTCCACTATAAATTACGAACGTGGCATTTGTTACTTATTATTGTCATAAGATTTACACAAAACACATATTGTATCAGTAAGAAAACGCTTAAAATTATTGAAATGGCAGTCCATAAAATCAACAAGTCATCCTCAGCACATTCACAGTTTAACAATGTATATTGTTAAACTGTGTCACAATTTAGTGGGATACCTACTATGGTCACAATATAGTAACATCTGTGACCCCTCGTCCTTCATACCCACATCCATTATGATGCCAATTTATTATGCCTTAGTGTTACCAAATCTTTGGGTACAGAAGGATCAATCCGACCTGCGTCGGGCGGTATACCATGTATATGCCAGAATAGATAACAGTACATACAGAAGTTTCACTTCTTGATCTCCGAAAAGTCGACACTTTAAATAACTATCCTTGAGCATCAAGCCGAATCACACCCCAATATCACGCGTACGCGTACTCTTACAGCCTCACGTCGCTACCAGCTTCGAGCGACAGGCTTGTTGCTGATGGTTAACAATTAAGCGCGCGAAACGCCACCAATCACTGTAAGTATGCACCGTACTATTATTTATTCTGTGCCAATACCAAGAGCGCGGCAGCACCGCCGCCTTTGCACTCTCAGTGTGCGCGGAACGGTAGGCACCTAGGCCTTACCGTGATCGCTCATAGCTACGCTAAAACAAACTAAAACAGAGACGCAGCTCATGAACTACGTGTTTTTGATTAAGGGGATTAAGTTCCATGACAATGGGAACTAATTGAACTGAACATTGCTAATATATTTAAAACAATGTCAAGTATCTTCAGCATTATAATTATTATCAATAAAATATGAAATTTCGCTTTTATCTTTTATTATATGATTATGCAATATAAAGTTATAATTACTACCTACTAGTCAACTTATCAATTAACATTTCTGCTGGATCATCATCAGCTTAAAAGTCTACTTCGCAGTTCATTACTTCATATTTAGACCATTAGGTTCACATGAAGCAAAAAAAATATTACCAATTAACATACTCGTACATTAATGGTAACATTGTGAGTGTAACCTTAATCATAGGCAGCAACTACACATAGGAAAATTAACAACAAAATACTAGAAGCAAACATTCAAATCGTTTTAAATTCAAACTATAACACTGCGAAAGATGCTATGTTCCGATGGTTATTCTAAATTTGAATTTCCAATAAGAATGTATGAAGAAATGATGAATGGTGAAGCCAATTGCTTATTCATACTTTAGGGCATGTGGATTTGATTTTTTTGTATAGCAGTGGTTCCCATCCTTTCATTTCCAGGGACCTTTATGTACCTACAAAAAACCTCAATAAATTTTAAAGAAATATTATTGTAAATAACTTAATAGTGTCGTGCCATTCATCTTTTACACGTATTTGTAGGACTAATATTATTGCTCGAAGCAACCAGCAAATTATCATTATGTTATCAGTCGATTCGAACCTTGTTCTGAGATTCCAGAGAGACCCACAAAGATCTGCTCCGAGGAGTAGGTAAGTTTGCATTTGCGGACCACTTTTCTCCACTGGCTGGGCTGGGAACCATTGGTATAAAGAAATAATATTTGACTGCATATGTAACAAATCATTTATAAAGCCTTTGAATTCACAATTCATTTCTTTGCCAATTAATTGTTACAGACTACACAATTCACATTTTAAGAAAAAGACTAGCGTTTGACTCTATTGCCAATGCTACGATTAATTACTTACCATTAAAAATTAGCAAAGTTTGATATTTTATATACCTGTTAATTCTAATTTATTGTAAATTAGCACTCTTTCTTTCTTCAGTATCTGTCTACAGGCACCTACAGATGAAATTGCTCTATTGCTATAATTCTGCCTTTACAATGCAAATCAATTTTCAATGCAATTGACCCATATAAACTATAGGTATAGAGATTGTCTTCAGCAATGTAACCGTTTATTTAATAGCCGCTATTCCATCTAGCTGTTTGTTAGAGATCTTGTTCACTTTATTTCATCAGATCAGAGGAAGTATCTTTAATTTTGGCTTTTTTAGTTTGGAATCAAGCATACTTTCTATACACGTTGTAAAAAACTTTTCCACCAAAGTGGTCTGGTACTTAATTCCATGACAAGCGAGTTACAATTTTACAAACAGAGCCTTTTTACTCTATTCGAAAGTATTTCACTTATGGAGTATTCTTACCAGTTGGTGCCCATGGGTATCTAACATATCAGTAGTGTACCTAATTATATTGTTAATATTTTATATACATTTTATATGTGCACCTCATCATTTATCTAAAAATATACTATAGAAACCATCAGATATTTAGAGGCAAGCTATGTCTTTAAGCACTAAGAAAAAGCAAGAAAGGTCAAATTAAATCAAAATCAAATCAGTTTATTAAATTCGTTATTACAGGTTACAACGGTTGGTATGTTTTGGTGCTAGCATTATTTCCATGGTGTTACCTACCTGTGAAACTCAACTAATTATGGTAGTTTAAAATAAAAAGGTCAAAGTTTATCTTCACAAAAACATGATATTAACTTGCAAATGTTAAGCAAATTTATACCACCACTAAACAGTGTCCATTTACTTAGCCACTTGGTGATGTTTTAAAATGTAAGTAAAATAATGTAACATGACCACACAAGGTCGAAATATTTTCAAGACTTAAATGGCACTTAGTATCGAAATAACACAAGGAAGAAGGAATTCTTTGGAATAACTTGTAACATGTAGGTAATACAACAGTTACTTACCTATGTATGAGTGAATTCACTAGTTACAATGTACTGAAATGACTTGAAAATGGTATTTCATTTCCCCCTTTCCAATCATCCCATATATATTTTTTTTCTCAATCATTGTGGTTTTGAATTTTCTCATCCACAAACTGTAGGTATGTAATAATTTTCACAAGTATTTCGTAAAATAAAGCAGGTTATCACTTACCTACAATTCCTACAAACTAATATGAGTTTATATATCTTAATATACTCATATACTTTATGAAACCGATGCAAGCAATTCTTCCATTCCAATTATAGCAACCAAATAATAAACTTTTCTTTCTTTCTTTCTTTCAAATCAATAGAATGTTATTATTGGTCAGTCAATCAATACCTAGTTCCACTAACTTCTAAGCACTATGAATTAATCACCATTGGATTAAATACACTATGGATAGGTCAATTAACAGTCGCTTCGCATTTTAGTAAAGAACACAAAATGCATAATAATACAATAAGTAAGTAAAAACCCACGAATTTAAAAGTTTTTTTTTTTAAATACTACATGGGCTTTAATTTTGGACTACGAACAAAAACATAGTGTCTTCAAATTTGAGTCAACATTTTGGCTTATAATTGCTCTAAGTCACTAGCAATCGATAGTGAGCTTTCACAATGTGCCCACTTCAGCCGACTCTATTCCCCGTATATAAAACTACTCTTTGGACTCTATTTTCATTTGGCAAATAGGTGTCGGTAAAACTCCACAGTTAAACAAATTCCTCTCTTCCCGCTTTTTTTTTAGTAATTGAAATATACGATTAATTTGACCATTATGTCACAGCCTTAGGCCCCACAGAACACATATACCCAAGGTTAGGCTCTCAGATCAAATACTACTAGCGGAGCTTAGGCCACAATTTGATTATTTGTTTTTTCAACACACTTGCTCGTAAAGTGGGTCTAATTTTACCGGTTTTTTTTTATATACATAAGCAGCTCATAAACACGCGTGTATGATTTGTGTTATTTAATCAAGAAACTCAGTCTTTATTTATTTTCCTCACAAGCGTGCTGAAAAGCGTCGCACAACACACGCGCGTACACTGGTTACCCACACTGGGCGCTATTACGCCCCGTGAGTTACAACCAACATACCGCACATATATATATATATTACCCAAAAAATTTAGTATTATAAAAATTTGTCGATACCACTGACTGGTACGCACAAGCGATTTGATCATTATTAAGCAAAGACCTTTGTGTATTGCGGATGTATACAAACGAAATAAAAAACAATTATTACTACACAAGTTCCCGTTGAAAAGGTGGTAATAAAACTTGTGTAAAGGTTATAAACATTAATAAAATTTACCGAAATATTAAAACACATCGGCACCAACTTTATCCACAAAATATTGAAACGCGTTTTAGAACACACAGC
Source organism: Schoenobius gigantellus (assembly GCA_963935595.1). Lineage (NCBI taxonomy): Eukaryota > Metazoa > Arthropoda > Insecta > Lepidoptera > Crambidae > Schoenobius > Schoenobius gigantellus. Next base: position 29,990,801 of record OZ012554.1, read on the forward strand.
ATATATTTTTTTTTTTTTTTTAAACGTAGGAATTCAAAGAACACCTTTGAATAAAGACAAGAACGTAATTCCGTAACTGTAATAAACAAAGACACATTTAACATTTAACACAAATAAAGGAAGGTAGATACACATAGGAGTAAGGCAGACTGATAATTAATTTTATTTAATTGCTTCGGGTAGCCCGTTTAATATCCGAACCATAGTAATCAATGATTACTGGACTCATTACAAAATTTGCATATTCAAATAATAGGTAGGTAAATTATAAAGAACCTCGTAAGTAAACGTTAACTTAACGAAATTGTTAGGTTAATCCCAAGGAGAGACGATAACTTAGCATTCCACGCGGGTGCTCGGTCTATCGCGTTGCAGAGAAGAGAGCCAAGAGCGGTGCCTGGGGCTTATGACCCAGGTGCAGGTTTAAGTGGCCACTTTATAATGCATTAACATTCACCTTCACCACCCCGGCTCCTCTCTCTGCCTAACCATAATTAATAATTATTTAATACGATTCCGTAAGTGAAGAAACTTAAACGTAAACAAATGGTCACAGCACTCACAGCAGTTCACTGGTTTTCAAAACTCAATGCCCTAACAAAATAATTCTTGTAATATTACTCCAACCTCACAAATAACACGTGGGCGAATGTTACTCCAATCACCGGGAAAATAGTAATCCAACATAACCTGTCGGGATTCTCGTAATTCAAGCCTTTTTATACTCGAATATCGATCCCCGGCATCTCCACCATTTTTATGTCGTGGCGGTTTATATGAAACGTTATGCATACAATAGGTTACACGACATAAGAACAAAAACGGATTAATAACTTTAAGGAGTAACATAGGTTGTTCACGAAGTATCGTCTTATCTATACGTATTGAGAGCCATACTCGATGGAGCGGGTCATACGGCCCGCTTTACTCTCTGCACGGAAGCCGAGAAATTCTCAGTAACGACAGGAAACCTAGACGCATCTAGGACGTATTACACCTGTCCCTTCCGTTAGGGGGACCGACTTCATCAACACAACCACGGGGGCTCACCCCCTCACAGACCTCCAACCTCCCCTATAGTCTGCCCATGCCTCGCAACTGACACTCCTGATCTCTCTCACACAACTAGGCGGTTTCATCGCCTGCATCACCAGATGCCTCACGTGGTCCAGACCAAATGCCCTTGACGCAACAATGCACGCCCCCAGGCTGCCCTTGACGCAACAGTGTACGCCCCCAGGCAGAGATCAGGAGAGGCCGAGCTTACACCTCCGGCCACTGTTGGACACACAGAACATAGAACATAGAAACCTCTTCCAGTGTTCTGTGGTTGAACATATCAGATGGACCATACTTCATGAACTTGCACAATTCTTAACTAAGCCATCAGGCACTTACCATAATATATCCTTATATTATTTATAACCCCGCCACTTGGCCAGTTCACACTCTCACCTGCTGCACCATTCTTCGCTCCCAGGTCTCGCCTTTCTCACCTGATCACTATGATGTTCAGAACCGAAGTGAACAAGTCACAAGAGAAAGCCACATGTCTGCCTTATAGGCAAAGCAGAATAGCATTCTTGAAATACCGACACAGTACAATACCATTATTACCACTGAGTCGACACAACGCTATTTATACTGACAAAGGAATTGGGAATGCTGCTGGTAGTATCGGTAACATTAATAATTCACATAATTAGATTCATAATTTATTTATTATTCAATAACAATATTAGAAACATAATCATTGTATCAATTTATTCATTTCGTTTCTTACCGGAAGTAGACAGAGTATTCGCGGTACTCCGCGACAACCTGCACCGGGTCGCCCGTCGGGAGGAAACGCCGCAGTGTCATCACTGCGACGCTCCCGATGACACTGCCGAGCACACACTATTGGTACCGGCTTGGCGACGCCAGCGCAGCGAACTCAACGCTGCGCTGGGAGGTGCAAACCTCTCGCTGCCGAGCATGGTCGTGGCCATGCTCCGCGGCGAGGCGGAATGGGGGGCTGTCGCCTCCTTCTGCGGGGATGTCATCTCGCAGAAGGAGGCCGCGGAGAGGGAGCGGGAGGCTGATCCTCAAGCCGCTCCCATCCGCCGCAGACGGATAGGCAGGCGAAGGCGGGCATTCGCACAAGCGATGCCCGTCTAGTGACCTTGCCGTGAAGGCCTGCGTGCATGGTTGGCCCCGTACACGCCGCCGTAAGGCCCTCCGTCTGGGGATTGCCCTGGTGTTCTCGGGCAATCCCCCCTTGGCGATAGCCCGACCAGTTGGTCGGGCTTGCCCGGGCGCGTGGGTAGTGGAGTCGCAGTGTGGACCTTACCTAGCGCGCCCAAGAGAGCAGGGAGAACACCGGGGGGTTTTAGTGGGTAGGCCTGGCACTCTGCCGGGAGAGCCCCACACACGCTCGCCGTCTAGCCAACGGCGGGTACGGTGCGGTTACGCATTTCCCCCCGAGAAAAAAAAAAAAGGCCCCCTGGTACTAAATTTTTTGAGAAACACAAATGTGGGTATGTGTGAATGACATGCCAACAAGGCACATCAACTAAAATGTGTCAATGGCACGCCAACAAGCCACATCAACCGACCAATAACGTGCCACCCGACCGGATGGTGCTTGCATTGCTGTGTTCCACGAAGGGTAATTGAAATTACTTGATACTGTAACTTGACATCTTATGTCACAAGTTAGCAACGTACACTGTGTTTCTTATTAGGGATTCCATATTTGCAAATTATACAGAAACCACGTCTACTGTAGGGACGACTGTTGCCACTTCCCATCAGGTGGGCAGTTTACTTGATTGTCAATTTTGTTGCATAGAAAACTAAAACCTTCAATGTTATCTAAAATGTCTTCTATTTAATTAAAAATGGAAAGCATCTTGCATTTTCAAATGTATGTGCTCCAGATGTATTCACATCACAGCTGGAGCGATGAACCAATGGCTTAAACGAGGCTTCTATTTGGTTTAAATTAAACAGTCGATTATAACGTTTAATCAATGATTAGTGTTCGGTGAACTGTAAAACATTATTTAACAGCCAGTAATAGTGATTGTGCCAAAGTCGACGCAACCAATTCGGCGTTTCACCGATTTAGATGCTAATTTTAATTGAGACTAATTCTCATTTAATAATGAATTTACATTGGACTTACCGAATGTCGGTGGATCAGCACTATGTAGCCGGTGGACCTCCTGAGCTAGCTCGAAGGAGGTCGAGTTTCTTGAAGGGCTGCTCTCAATAATCCACCTACCACTAACCGTAGGGACAAACAAAAATACACAAGCCCTATTAGGCCACCAATTTCACCCTCGACGGTGATCCCGCATACGCACAATAAGCCGGCACAAAACAAAAAAATGGCGGGCTTCGCGACGACAATTCTTTTTTTTTTTTATGGGATAGGGGGCAAACGAGCAAACGTACTACCTGATGGTAAGTGATTACCGTCGCTCATGGACACCCGCAACCCCAGAGGAGTTACAAGTGCGTTGCCGACCTTTAAGGTAGGAATACGCTCTTTTCTTGAAAGTTTGAAGGTCGTATCGGTCCGGGAATACCGAAGGCGACAATTCATTCCAAAGTTTGACTGTACGAGGCAGGAAACTCCGAGAAAAACGCACAGTTGTGGACTGCCAACCATCTAAGTGATGGGCATGGATTTTTTGTCGCGTGGAACGATAGCGGAAAGAGGCGGCAGGTATGAGACCGAACAATTCCTCGGAGCATTCCCCGTAATATATGCGATAGAAGATGCATAGTGAGGCGACATCTCTACGCAGCGACAAGGTATCAAGCCGATTAGAAATTTCCTGGCAGTCGACGATTCGAGTCGCTCTCCGCTGAATGCGGTCCAGTGGGAGAAGCTGGTATTGGGGTGCCCCTGCCCAAAGATGAGAACAGTATTCCATATGAGGCCGAACCTGCGCCTTGTAAAGCTGTAGGCGGTGCGCTGGACTGAAATACCTTCTCGATCTATTGAGCACACCAAGCTTCTTAGAGGCTAATTTAGCTTTACCCTCCAAGTGGCCACGGAACTGGACTTCGCTCGATATGTCGACACCAAGGATCTCAATATTGGCTGAGGCAGAAAGGGGAATGCTCTGAAAGCGAGGAGATACGACAAATGGCATTTTCTTGGCGGTGAACGCGCAAACCTGTGTCTTTGTAGGGTTAAAACGGACTAAATTAAGTCCACCCCAGTTAGAGACTTTCTCTAATGATGTATCAATTTCAGACACAAGTTTATTCCGGCACTCAATGACGTTTTCCCGAGAAATATTCGCACGGCCGTTATAGGAGGTATCTTTCGTGCTGTCATCTGCATAACAATGAATGCCGTTGATTTGCAGCATATCATTAATATGCAAAAGGAATAGTGTAGGTGATAGCACACATCCTTGGGGGACACCAGCATTTATAGACAGTGAGTCTGAGCATTCACCATCAATTAAGACCTTTATGCTTCTGTCTAATAAAAAACTGGTGACCCATTCACATAGTTTCTCGGGAAGCCCATACTGTAACGAAACCAAATCTAGCTCAATGGTCGAAGCGTCTCCATTGATTTTATCTCCATGTTTTCGTCCGGTCAATTATTTGATCAAAGAAGTATTGTTGTAGAAATATGACAATTAAATAGTACATTGTTACCCTAGGGGTGAAAGTAACTTATTTAGTCCCGAGACGGTGTTTGGCGCCCGAGCGTAGCGAGGGCACCAATAGTACGAGGGACAAAATAAGTCTTTAACCCGAGGTAAACACTGTGCTTTTCATTACGAATACAAGGAAAGTAAAAATAAAACAATGAATTAGCTAAAGGGAAAACGTCTAAGTTTTATTTTACATAAATCAACAACTCCTGCTTTAGCCCGTTTTCTCTTATAAAATCAGGCGTTAACTACATACCTGAATTAGATGAACTCAAACAAATACAAATATAATTTACAATTAATACAAATCTCTGCTATACGGAAGTATCAACAAAACTCTACAAATGGAAAAAACAAATGAAAATCGAATTGCCGCTTTCCCGCTTATTTTGTTTTTTTTTGTCTGTGGCCGGCCAGCTATTCAGCCATTATATTTAATTTTCATCATTTAAAAAATCCATAATATTTTGCCCAAATCTATGTTATTTTAAAGAAATAGTTGAAAATAAATTATAATAAAGTTATTTAAAAATTATATTCTTTAAATACTTAACATTATGTTATTTCAATTTTACACCGCGCTGTAATTGAGTGGCGGTATAGAAAGTCGGAACATGGCTCAATAAAAATGTGAAAAAAGAACTAGTTTCTTTTTAAAATTTGACAGCAGTTGTCAGTTGAAAGTGATTCTCCCTAGGGCTGAAAAGTATTACTTTCAACCCGCTCTTCAGGCAACTTCAGACCTACTTTCAGAGTATGAGTAACGAAAAATAATATTTTAAACTGGGAAGGATTTGATTTTGACAGGAATGTCACAGGCATTTATTGAAGGGGGAACATTACGGAATTTCGTGCAAGCCGGTTGGTCTTCGTCGCGCTCTTTGATTTTTCATATTTAATTTGAATTAATTTGTGTTTGCAAAGATTTGTGAATTTTAAGATATTAGCGTTTAGAGTTCGAATATCGAATTGTGAAGACCTAAAAACATCGACATGGTTCGATGGAACATGGTCGGGTCACCTGACGGAGATTACGACAGACTGTGGTTTTAACTCCCTTCGGGGAGGGCGTTGTTTGGAACATATCAGCGCAGTCACTCTTTACCGACATAGTGACTCAAGTTCCCTGGTTTCTTTGGGAAGTGTTTATCGGCGGGGGGACTGTCGAAGTGGACCCATGCCTTAATTGCACCCGTTTAGCTACGCATGGACTAAAGAAGCTGGTCCTCTATTTATATATGTATATTTACACCACGTATATAGGGTTCGTGAGCACACGGCGATCCCAATCCACCTGCCCGTGCTCGCGCATACACGAGTATAGGGAAATAGGCACACAGAGGCCCTTCTCACCTCGCTTTTTTATTCTTTTAATGTTAGTTAGGTGTCTTACATTGCACTTCGTAAGACAGCGCAACACACCACACGTTTAAATAACTAAAATGGGGTTAGTTTGTTCTTATTGAACTACACAAATAGAAGCTTATAGATTCGGTTAGACACGATACATCAGGTAGGGACCCTTAAGCTAAAATCATTATTATCATCATCTCCATCAATGAATTTACTGAATTTAATCAGGTCACTCCGCAGGAAACCTGCACCGATATTCAGGTTCCTCTATAAGAAACCTGCACCGATTATCAGGTCACTCCGAAGGACACCTGCTACGCTATATCCAGGTCCCTCTGTATAAAAAACCTGCACCGATTATTCAGGTCACTCCGAAAGGAAGCCTGCAACGCTATATTCAGGTCCCTCTATAAGAAACCTGCACCGTTGATTCAGGTCCCTCCGAAGGAAACCTGCAACGATTATATTTATTCCTAGTTTCTCGAGGAGATTCTAGTGGCTTATTCCAATATCTGGTAATATTGAGAGAGTTTTGGATCATATTTTCCATTGAGCTCGGCTATGAAATACGCTGTAATAAGAGCTTGTGCTTAATGCATTATTTGTCTCGTGAGTGAATTATTTTGGCACTATGAAATGGTAGTGTTTACCTATAAAAACTTGAAGAGATGTGAAGGGATATATTTTATTGGGAACTGTCTGCAACGGCAACGTGTCAGAAGGTTAGGCACGTTAGTCGATTATTACTAAAAATATTTGCTTCAGTGTCAGAAGGTTAGGCACTGGAGTTGTTCCCTTCGACGACTTTTCCGACACATCTTCTTTATCTACGATTCGCCGAATTATTCACACTATGGAGTGGTGCCTAAATCTTGAACTCTTCACTAAAACGAAAACGATATGCGCTATTTGAAGTGATTACTTTGTGTTGTGCAAAATGGAAATTGTGATTAAGATCTCATATAAGTTTCATCATTATTTTAACGTAAAGGTAATACTATATCTATCCACTTGGAAAAGATCTTGGGTTTGTAATGCTTTTTCTTGCTAAATTGTAGAAATATAGGGAAATCTTAAAGTTAAAGAAAAAAACAAACTTATTCCTTTAGTCCGATACAAAATGAAAAGCTTTATTCTTGTAAGTACATAATTATAATTTACTTATGCATATGTTAACACAATTCCTCAATGCAAAGCACTTAACTTAATGTTTAATCAATACAAGCCAAGGGCAGGATGGTTCAGGTTTGTTTGATCAATCTCGGCAGGTAAAAATCAGGTACAAATTGGGTACAAAACTACAAAATGAGGGGCAATAAAGTACACCAACAAATAGTTATAGGTTTCCTTTTTTTTTCTAAAGAAATTAGTAGCCTTCCCCGGAGCGGTTGTTAGTAGATCATACCTTCGATGCTAAGTTTCTGCGATCACAGGTCAGAGATATAAAATTCTAGTTTCTTAGATTATTCTCTGTTTCTAATATTATTTGTGTAATTCCACAGAATTCCTCCTTGATACTAGGTTATTTTGTTATGGTTTCTAGCTGTAAGGTCAAGCAGCGGAGCCCTGCGGCCTCCGGTAACTGCCCTGGAGATTCATAGCACAGTGTTAGGTTAAAAATATAATTAAATATGCCTATGATCTTAGGGTCAGTGGGTCTAACACTGAGTTCTGAAGGAATCCCAGTCAATACATTTGAACTTCATGTAATAAACATAGCAAATGAATTCTAAAACATAATTTTTAATAAATTGACAAATTGTCTTATTGGTTAGTTAATAAAAAGGACATATGGAGGGGAGAGCACCTATTTTGTGTATAATTATTGCTATTAATAAAAAGAAAACAGCTTAATTTGTGAGTTCTTTGCCAAAGAAGGATGTGAAACTTAATATTGTGAAAATTTAGAATTTAACATGAAATTCGCAAGTGTTACTCAATATATGCCTTAATCCCACTAAGATGCCGCTTACTATCAGGGTTTTTTAATGAAATAGGGGATGAAAAAGGCGAATTTTGGAAATGTAATATGTTTGATTTAATAATCAATTTACCCACAAATAAAAATAAAATTAACAAAATCTGTTTTAAATCATGAAATATAATAAGTTAATTAGATACCTTATTGATTTTTTGCACTTATTGATACAATAAATCCATTTAATTTAATGAATCGCGTGCCGGCGAGTAAATATAGTATTTTTTCCTTAGCTTTACTCTTCAAGCTGAAAACAAAAAGAACTGACTTTTGAAGTCTCACTGTAGCTTTTCAAATTAAATTCACACGGAAAACGGGAGAAATACCTATTGATTTTATTCGCAGAAATGAATATATATATACTTTATGATCTTCGAATCAATAACAAATTCCTTCGGTCGATGTCTCACAGACTAACCAGTTCGGAGAGGCCCGGGAGACCTGTCAGCGAGTGCTTACCATGTACACTCTCGTCTATTCACTTGCGGTTTTGATCACCGAGAGGATGGACGCGTTAGAAGTCGCTTCCACTGTTTCGCTATGCACTATTAATTATTATACATTCGTTGCTTCGTCCTTTGAGATTAGGTAATAATTGTAGTAACACGTATCATGTCGCCTTTCATCCACTAAGTTAAAAGTAGGTATTCACACTTTTTTTTTTTATGGTGGTAGGTACACAAACCTTCCTAGAGGCACCAACCATATAGTCACTCATTCGCGTTTTAGTGCTTCGCCGATCACCACGTATCCTACTTAATTTCTTAGAAAACGTTACTATGCCGAAACGAAGCCATAAGGAGGAAGATAGTGATTACTTACGCAAGAAAATAAGAAAGATAGAAATGATGTTAAAAAAGCGCGAAAAGCGTACGCGCAATCGAATAATTTCAAACAATAGTAGCTCGTCGTGCCCAGCCTCACCGGCGCCGGCGGTGGTACTCCTGACGCTATCAGCACGGATTACCGTGCTATCAGGAAACGAAGGTACGCAGGTGTTAAATAATATTATACTGATTTAATAAAAGTGATTAACATTTGTATCACTTAATGTGATGTACTAATGTGTTCCTATATTTATATGGGATTTTTTCATAACGAAAGACCACCATTGGTTTTTTAATATTGTGTAGTGTACATCTATACGAGGATGTTACCGGCACAAAATATTATACCTAATAATATTAAAGTACCTGCCTGTTATCTATAACAGATGTATAATCTTTAGTGATGTGTATATCTATATGGGATATTACCTACCGTCACAAATAATTACCACTGGTATCTTGTATGTAGTGTACATCTATGCGGGATGTTACCGTCACAATATTTTTATGTACCTACTGTGTACATTTTATATGTTATGTTACCTTCGTGACTATTAAAGTATGTGCACATTTTAATGGATTTTTTTTTTTTTTTTTTATGGATGGCCCGGCAAATGACCTCCTCCCGCCTGATGTTAAGCGGTGAAAGAGGCCCAAATGAGTTGACAGATAGAGTAGGGACGACATCCACTCTCCTACCTGCCCGCCCCTTGCCGGCCCAAAAGATGCTTTTTCACGCCTCTTTTGAAGGAACCCATGTTGTAGGATGGAGGAAACACGTGCGCAGGTAGAGAATTCCAAGTGTGGGATGAACGACAGAAGAAGGAATCTTGGAATTTCTTGGTACGGTGTGAAAAGGAGGACACAGTGTACGGATGACTCCGAAGGCCCTTACGCGTGTTTCTGTTAAGGAATGGAGAGGGAGGGATAAGGTTAAAGAGCTCCTCAGAGCATTCCCCATGGAACATTCGGTAAAAGGCGCTAAGAGAGGCGATGTCACGACGAAGTTGTAGAGGCTCGAGGGTGTTAGTTGCCTCTACATCGCCAATTATGCGAATAGCGCGACGCTGCAATCTGTCCAGAGCATCGAGGAGGTACTGAGCGGAGCCGTCCCAAAGGTGCGAGCAATATTCCACGCAAGACCTAACCTGAGTTTTATACAACAAGCATAGTTGGTCCGGCGCAAAATACCTACGCACCTTGTTCAGGACACCGAGTTTCCGTGAGGCAGTAGTTATGACGGATTCGATGTAGTCTCTGGGGTTCAGATCGCAGCGAATGTTCATTCCGAGCAAGGTGATGTTGCTCTGTGTGTGAAGGGTTGTGCCCTGAAGAGAAGGAAGGGGGAGGAAAGGTGACCTTTTCGCCGAGAACACGCACACCTGTGTTTTCTTAGCATTAAACTCAACAAGATTGTTGGAGCCCCATTCGGAGACGAGGTCCAGCGTCCTGTTGAGCTCAATGATAAGATTCTGCCTTTCCCTGCCAATATCACCACGAGCAGCCCCCGAGGCTCCGTGATATCCCCCATGCACTGTACTGTCGTCTGCATAGCAATGTATAGCTCCCAAGGAAAGCATATCATTGATATGCAGAAGAAACAATGTGGGGGATAGAACGGAGCCTTGCGGAACACCAGCGTTCACTGCCACGAACCGCGAAGCGCAGCCGTCAACGACAACGCGAATTCTACGCTCGTGGAGGAAGCTGGCAATCCACGTACAGAACTGCGCGGGTAATCCGTATGCCGGAAGCTTGGAAAGAAGAGCCTTGTGCCAGACTCTATCAAAAGCTTTGGCGATGTCGAGACTAATAGCCACCGATTCGCCGCGCTTATCGATAGATTCACCCCATTTGTGCAAAAGGAACGCTAGAAGGTCACCTGTTGACCGTTTAGGACGAAACCCATACTGTCGGTCATTAAGTAACGAGTGACCTTCCAGGTAACGGATCAGCTGTGTATTAAGGATCCTCTCCATGATTTTACACAAAATGGAAGTGACGGCTATAGGGCGATAGTTAGCCGGATCAGAACGATCTCCCTTTTTGGGAACCGGCTGGACATTGGCCTCTTTCCAAGATTTCGGCACACAACCAGCAGAGAACGACAGACGGTATAGACGCGTAAGGACCGGAGTCAACTCCGCTGCACACTTCTTAAGAACAATCGCAGGAATGCCGTCTGGTCCACTTGCTTTTCGAGTATCGATCGACTGGAGCTCCGCCCGCACATCACGCTGTCTGATACGGATATCGGGCATGGTGCTGCCACAATGGGACAGTTTCGGAGGTTGTGTACCACAGTCATCGACACGGGAATGAGCCGCAAAGAGTTTTGCCAGGAGGTCGGCTTTCTCCTGCGGCTGATGAGCAAGTGAGCCATCGGCAAGTCTCAGCGGTGGCAGCGAGGGTTGGCAGAAGTTTGATTGCACAGCTTTGGCCAGGCGCCAAAAAGAACGGCTACCCGTAGGGTGCGATAGCAGTTCCTGGCCCACTTGTGCAATGCGCTGAGCATCCGCTCTAATGTAAGCCCTCTTACATAACTTGGTGGCATTATTGTAGGCTGTTTTCAGTAGGCTTGTATTGGGATCCTTAGATGCTCGGCCTCTGATCCAAGCGCGGTAAGCCAGCTGTTTGTTTTCAACAGCAGAGGCGCACTCGCGATTGAACCAGAGGTTACGTCTGCCTCTACTGACGAGATTGGAATGCGGAATATAATATTCCATTCCTAGTATGATCTCGTCAGCAACAGAGGTAGCGCAGGAGTCCGGATCCATCCTATTGAAACAGCGCTGCCACCAAGGAACAGATGCGTAATAATCCCGCATACCGTCCCAATCTGCTGACGCATAGTGCCACAGACGGCGTGCTGCAACCACAGGCGACGGTCGTGACGCCTGAGGCACTGAGACGGATACCAGGCAGTGATCCGAAGATCCTAGTGGAGCTCGAACCACCACCTGATATCCGTCAGGGCGATTTGTCAATAGAAGGTCCAATAAAGAGGGCGCTTGACCGATAATATCTGGTACCCTGGTGTTCTGGGTGACCAATTGTGTCAGGTCGTGCGTGAGAGCGAATGCGTGGGCAGTCCTACCCGCATGGTCAGTTTTAGAGGAACTTAACCACAACTCGTGGTGAGCATTGAAGTCCCCTAAAAACACCAGCTCGGCGGAAGGAAATCGCTCCTGCGCGTCATCTGCCACCCGACTTAGATGTTCAAAAAGTCGAGTTGTCTCCAAGTCACCACGATGGGAACGGTAGACGCAGACGTAGACACGGCAATGAGTGCCAAAATCGACGTGTACCGCAACGATGGAAAAGGAAGGTTCCTCCAAACAGCGCAGGCGACGACAGCAAACGTCCGCCCGGACGAACAAGCAAACACCAGCCTTCGCCTTGAAGGACTCCTCAAGAGCGTAGCCGGGGTAATTAAGGTAGCCTGTATCGGCCGGGCAGATAATTTGCGTCTCCGTCAAAAACAGCATTGCTGGACGGGCTGTCTCGAGATGGTGGTGGACAGCTAAGAGGTTAGAATGGAGCCCGCGGATGTTAGCGAGCCCCACCTCGAATAATGGTGTTTTGGTGGGATAATGCACCGCTGTACGACCAGTCTTAATATTTTGCGCTGCCATAATTATTGGAGTGAGAGGCGTGAAACTGAGGTGTCCTTGCTGCGCTTCGCATAGTTAATGTGTGTAGGCCTGTTTCGCCAGGGAACAGCTGACAGCTGATTTGCGCTGACCCTCCGCACGGAAGGGCCCCCGAACCCCCCCGGAAGTGGCCGCCGGGACCCACCGTCCGGTCACCAACCGGCACGACGGACCACCCCGAGATTATGCGTGGCATGGTGGGGCAGCCTCACGGACTGGTTAGGTCCGCTTGGGCCCCTGTACTATACCACGGGCGGCCAGCGGAACAGCCGTTTCTTCGGGTCTTCCTGGGCGGAGGGTCAACGCAGTCAACCTGGCACTGGGTCGACGGAAGCCCGCACAAACCATACGAATCGCAGCAACGACCCCTCAAGCTCTGGCTGTGCGCAGACTGATCCCGAAACGCGGACAAAAATGGCCACTTGACGGGTTTTACATCATGCGCACGGTGGTCGCTAGCCAGTCAGGTTTTTCAAGCCCTACCACCAGAAGTTGGTCACTCGATTAGCACCACCCGGGGATCACGTGTAGGGTCTCGAGGGTAAAACCTACGGACGTGAGCGACTCCAATCCCCAAATGTTGCCTTTTAAAGTTTCATACGGCACTAAAGGGTTTATTCTCACAAACATTGGTCTTTGATATACAACCGCATTTAAAATATAAAGCAGCTGTTATGGAATTCTGACAGAGGTGTATTCTTCTGTGTCATATGTATTTTTGGACACACAGTTACCTGTATGCGACACAAACGTATTGCAGGTGAAAGTGAAGTGCAATCAGAGGTCGACATAGCCTCGATTGTAGAAGAGATCAATTCAGATCCATCCACTTCTATGGCTGCAACTGCAACAAAAGCTTTACAGCCTTGAGATTCTACCGAATTACCTGCACATGTGAGCAGTGAACCAATTCGTGTTGAATTGGATGAAGAGATTTTAAGTCTTTTGGGTGAAACACCCTCCAAAAAAAAAAAAAAAAAACTGGGCCCTGATATTCATCAAGATTTAGCTCCGCGACTAGAACATATTGCGACTACGGGTTTAACTAAGTAAAATAGAAAGGAACTTCTAGAAAAACATCTTATTCCCAAGAACTGTATAAAAATAAATACACCAAAGTTGAACCCCGAGATAAAGGCAGCCTTATCGGAAATGCTTGTTAAGAAAGATAAAGCATTAGAAAATAAACAAATACAGCAGGCAGTTGCTATATCTTGCATTGGTGACGCTCAGACCACATTATTTTCATTAGAACATAAAGACCAGTGAGTCTAAAAACTGTTAATCGAGGGCAGCCGTTTAATGTGCGATGCACACCATACCGAGTCAAAAAACAAGACGCTTTTTTAATTGCTCAGCAGTAAAAAATTACATAAAGGAGCAACTGTACAATGCTGAAATTGACTGCTTTCTATTTGGGGAAAAATTTGCCGACACTCTCAAAGCCGCAAGGGCGATATCGAAGTCTGGTGCTGAGATAAAGATTACTTCATCAACCAAGAAAACGCTTGCGGCGACAAAACCAAAGCAACCTTAAATCGTCCTTTAAAGCAGAAGCCTCCCGAGGGCCAGGCAAGTGGGAGCACCGCGGAGGACGGAGCTGGCCCCGCGCCGCAGGCACCGCGCCCGCCGCGACAACAGCAGCTGCCGCGACCGCCGCCGCGCTCGCAGCAGCACCCAGGCCCACGTCGCTAGATTCGGTATGTTCAGCAGGTCGTTTAAGTAATTTTTACGATAATTGGCAACTCTTAACTGATGACCCGGTTATATTATGATGGATAAAGGGTTATAAGATCCCTTTTTCCCAGACCTATTCATAAATTATGGGAACCTAAACTGCCAACCTTGTCAGCTTCTGAATCTTTACAATATACAGTGGCCATTTCTGAATTGATTGATTCAGTAGCTATTTCACCTTGTCAACCAAGTGAAATAAACAGTTCTTGTCCAGCTATTTTATTATTAAACAACCAATATGTAAAAACAGATTTTTTTTTTAAACTTAAAACCTATAAATAAACTCATAACAACACGGCATTTTAAAATTGAAGATTACAGAACTACAATGAAATTAGTTTCAAAAAACAGTTTCATGGCCACCCTAGATTTAAAAGATGCCTATTTTTTAATTTCAATCCACCCAGCTCATTAAAAATATTTAGGGTTTATATCTGAAGATAATAATTTCAATCCACCCAGCTCATTAAAAATATTTAGGGTTTATATCTGAAGATAAACTATACTAACGTTCTTCCCTTTGGCCTTAACACCGCACCATTTGTATTAACAAAGTTGCTTAAGGCGGTGATGTACTTACTTCGATCCATAGGCCATATATAATGACTGTGTACCATTTTATTAGATTATATATTATGTGTCATTGCTAGGGATTACCAAAAATGTCTAGCAAATATTGCTGAACCTAAAAATATTTTAGTCCTTTGGATTTATTATCAACATTGAACGACACGGTTAGCGCAGAGGTCGAATGATCGCCTACTGCGCAACGGGTCGCGGGTTCGATTCCCGTACGGGACAAATATTTTGTATGGCCTACAGAAATTTGTTCCCGACTGGGCGTATGTGCATGTGATATTCTATGTTTGTAACTGCACCCACGACACAGGAGAAAATCCTAGTGTGGGGCGACGTTTAAAAAAAAAAAAGCTGTATGATTCCTAACACTAGTTGTAGATTTCTTGGTTTTATAATAGACACGAAAAAATTTCATATATGTTTATAGTACATAGGATAAAAGAAATATTATTAAAAAGGAATTGCTTTATTTTCAACATAAGACAAATTGTAAAATTCGACGTTTCGCTCGACTGCTGGGTCTCCTCACCTCATCCTGCCCCGCAGTACAGTATGGTTGGTTGTATACCAAACAAATGGAGAGATGCAAATACCTTGCTTTATGCAATAACAATAGCTACGACAGCTACAACAATTGCAAACAGATTTTTCCTGGTGGAAAAATTCCATTGATAAAACATTTAATCCTATTAGACAAGACTATTACAATATCGAAAAGATAATATAATGAAATAGCAGATGCGGAGTCAAGAAAATCTCACCCTGATACTGAATGGGAGCTAAAAAATCATGCATTTAATCGAATTATAAAGGCGTTTTGCAAGCCTCACCTTTTTCTTTTTGCCTGTTTGCCTTTTTCTTTTTGATCTTTTTGCCTCCAGAGTCAATAAAAATGCAACTTGTATGTTTCTTGGAATAAATAAGGATCCAGATTACCGTGTTCAGGGGCTATGGCGGTAAACGCTTTTACCTTGATTTGGAAACATCTTTCATTTTATGCATTTCCGCCTTTTGCTGTAATACTAAAAGTTTTACGAAAAATAATAACCGATCAAGCTGAGGGAATAGTATCGTTGTTCCCTTCTGGCCTACACAACCCTGGTTTCCTTTATTCCAAGAGCTTCTTTGTTCAAAGACTGTACAATTACAGCCCTTCAGATAACGTTTTGTTGTCTGTTTCTAACAGCCTGCCCAAGCTCACATTGATAGCAGAGAAGTTATCCGAAAGGCACTTATGAAGAGGAGCGTACCACCATCATCCTTAGACATCATGATGGCTTCCCTATCAAAAAATTCAATCAAAAAAAAAATATATATATATTATTCGCAATACGTCGCTGGGTAAATTTTTGTACGAAAAAAAAAAATGTTGACGTGTTTGAAGCATGAACTTTCTCCGCAGGTTATTTATTTTCTTACACTATTTTATTCGGGTTTACAATATGGATGATTAAAATAATAGTCATCGCTCTGCTCTATCTTTGATCTTGGGATCGAGAGTAAGGTCGAATGACCGCATTAGAAGACTGTTTAAGGGTTTTTTCAGACTTCGTCCTTCAGCCCCTAAATATGACATTACCTGGAATCCTTCTCTAGTTTTAGATTACCTGTCAAAAGCTTATCTAAATACCACGTTAAGTTTAGAGCAATTGCCAAAGAAGATTGCAACACTTCTTGTACTCGTAACAGCACACAGAGTACAGACGATTGCAAAAATAAAATTAGATAACATAATTATTAGAGATAAAGTAATTATTATTAAAATTAAAGATTTGATTAAAACGATTAAAACATCACGTCCAGGATCAAGTCAACAAAATTTGTGTATACCATTTTACAAAGACCGCCCACAGATTTATTTATTTATTTAATCTTTATTGCACTTAAAAAACTGTACAAAGGGCGGACTTAATGCAACAAGGCATTCTCTACCAGTCAACTGAGCGGAAAGTAAAAAAAAAAAAAAGACATTTTGATAAGTTTCAAAAGACCTCATAAGGTAGTATCTACCAATACAATCAGCAAGTGGATTAAAGACACCTTATTAACTAGCGGAGTTGATATTTCAATATTTTCTGCCCACTCCATCAGACATGCAGCTACCTCACGGCGCATAGTTCAGGTGTCAGTATTGACACAATACGCAGGACTGCAGGGGGGAGTGGCAGTCAATGCGTTTGCTAATTATTACTATAGAAATATTCAACCAGATGAATCAAATAGTTTTGCATTGTCTATCCTTAATAGCTAACATTATACCAATAAATAATTGATATTATTTGTTGTTACGTTGATTCCTTTATAGATTTAATTTTTTGGGTTACAGAATGAATATCATAATAATTATATTTTGATTATTATTTGGTTTTAATATTTCACTTGCTTTCAAAATCTACAATTATTACCTAATCTCAAAGGACGAAGCAACGAATGTATAATTAGTGATTAAACGAACTTACCTGAAGTAAAGTTCTATCATAATTATACGAGTTGCTTCGTCCGAAGAGATTAGGTCCCTCCCTCCCAATATGCCCCCTTTAAAGTGAAATATATAGTTTTTGCGGGACTTTCAACTAAATGAGTGACTATATGGTTGGTGTCTCTAGGAAGGTTTGTGTACCACCATAAAAAAAAAAAGTGTGAATACCTACTTTTAACTTAGTGGATGAAAGGCGACATGATACGTGTTACTACAATTATTACCTAATCTCTTCGGACGAAGCAACTCGTATAATTATGATAGAACTTTACTTCAGGTAAGTTCGTTTAATCACTAATTATATGTATGTACACGAATATCATACAAAAAAAATCAAAAAGAGTGGCGTAAAAGAAGATGGTGGATGGTCGCTATGCATCGAATAATAATAATAAATCATTTTATTTGCAATAAAATATATAAATTATAAAAATTAAAAACCGACTTCAAAAACACTGAAAAGTTAAAAATAATATAAGAATAGGTACAGACAACATCACACTTCTATATTGAAGTCGGTGACAAAGGACAATGCCAGAAAATGTATGGAGCTATGCCCCACTTGTAAATATGCACGCCCACAATTGATACTTATACTCACGTATGCGTCATTGTAATGGCTTTTTATATATATAAAAGATAGTTTTAAACACCGTGCGAATATAAAGATATTAGACTTAAAAAATAAGCGCCTGCTATTTTTGATCAGCAAAGTTGCGAAAAGACCATTTGCATTGAATTCTAAAAATATGTATTATTTTCTATAAAATAATATTTTTTGACGGATATAAGTCATTAATTACAATTACAATACTTCTACCGTATTCGTGTATTTGTCAGCTATGGTTAACACCTTTTATTTTACCGTAAAAACGCCAATCTTCTTAATATCGTTAGTGCAAGAAACAATAAAAAATGCAACTGAATAATATTGTTCCATTTTGAGGATACCTACAATTATAAAGCTTATACTCCCAACTAAAGTTGAGAGTATAAGGTTTATAGGTAGAAAATACCCATAGCCTAGAGAAAATGCAAGTTTCAACACAATTATAGGATAAGGCTTAGAGAAATTATTAGAATAGGACTTTTGCACAGCTAACATTGAAGTGTTTGCTTAGGTGTCATACAAAGGAGTGGCAGCTCTCAGGGTGTATTCATCACTGCTGGGAGTCTACTACTACTCGAAATGTTGACTTGCAAGTTGCGTTTAATCAATCAATGTAGTAAGAAAGCTAGAGAGTCAATAAAACAGATTTATTGTGTAATATCATTACAGTTGTGGCTTTTTTGCTGTAGCTGACAGACAGCTTGTAACAAATTGCAGCCTGCCTGTGTCTGGCCAGTCTAGATTCTGGTCTTTAAATAGGAATTGCGATTAAGGTGTATAATAAAATTCGAATGTTTATATTTATAATCATTATTTTATTGTTTCTTCATGTCAATTATTATTGAATTATTTATGAAGAGTAATTGAAATAGTCTTGTCTAAATAATATTTTGTATTTTGTAACCTCTATTAAACATACTATTTACTACTTCAACTACCCATCTTGAGAATGTTACGCAGCTGGTTTTATTGGCTTGCAATGTTGTCAATTGATATTCTTCATTATTCACAGTTTCAGGTTCGATGACTTTATAGCTGTGTGCTTCCATTTCTAGTACCACAAAATGTCCTATCAAGAATAAAAACATCGCCATTCCTAAAAAATTATGTCACTTGATTGTTAAACAATTTCATCATTTTCCCTGCATCACTATTTACTGCCTTATATGGTCCTGAGACATCTAAGATGTACCGATCACAACACACAATTAAAAAGTCTCAATAGATTTTCATATTTGTGTGTGCTGTAGGTTAATCGACACACTGCATTGTTGCATCCTCGACATATTAACATGCTTACAGTGAGGAAGGCTTTAATGCTTCCAGTTACACCAAATAATTCAGAAGTATTCAATTAGTGGATGATGTAGTGGAGGTGGGGTTGGCACTTCTTGAGTAAGACCACCACCAGTCTCATTCTCCATAAAACCTCCTACTCTGCTTACATTCCTTTCCAGATGCCGATTAGCTCTTCCCCAACAATTATAGCAAGCAATAGGTGGATGAAATATTACCTGTAAAAAATAGTATGACATTAATGATAATTACTTACATAACATATTTAACAAAAAGTTAAAAGAGTATGTTCAAAATAATTTGTATAATACACACCTCATTTTTCACACCCATGACAAAACTATATGTAATACCTCTTCACTGGTACCTAATTCTGTGTTGCTTAACAGTGTACCTTCCTCTTAAAAGAGAGTGCTCACATCCAATGCATACCTACTCGATGACCGAGAGATTCATTGTTTCCATCATCTGACAACCGTCTTAGGATCTTGTAGCACTGAAACCATTGAACTGCATTTGGCCAGAGCTGAAAATAAATAATATTTCTATTAAATGATTTTATATGTTCACATGTTGTGAAGAGAGAATGAAGTAAAACAAACTTCATCTAATGAATAGCTATATACGGAATGAGTGAATACAATCATTTACCTTTAGCTATGTTGCGCATCTCTGTTCAAATCTGATACGAAACGTTTTCGTTGAAGTGATACACAAACTACAGTTTATGCACCGCGACATTTTCGACATTAGTAATTTACTTTAAAAAATACGATAAACTATAATCGCACGCACACAGAAAAAAACACAAACCAAACAACAAAAAGGCAAGGCAACAAAACGGAAATGTCTATGTTGCTTTTTATTTTAATCCCCTGTTTTACAGCTCCGTCATCATGACTTTTAAGCCATGTTAAAAGAAACTATTCGACAAATAAACTGATTACATTTTAAGTCAACGATCCTCCATTTCCAGTGTTGATTTTGACTTGATCCAAGTCTAAGAATGGAATAATGATATGTTATTAATAGTGATGTGTTACTATAGTACTTATGACCAAAATGCGTGAAGCAATTGTACACAGAACTAGCTCCTATTCTAGACCTTTTTAATAGTTTACAATGGGCCTAGACAAAAGCCTCACGCTCATTTTTCCACAGTCGTTCCGCAGAAAAAATATACGGAGATGACATTAGCTGCGGAAAACAGAGCGTGAGGCTATCACATTCTAATGTCATTTCCATACATTTTCTCTTCGGAACAACTACGAAAAAATAAGCGTGTGGCTTTTGTCTAGGCCCATTGTAAACTATTAAAAAGTTAGTTTATTAGTAGTTCTGTTTATTATCTTGCTACTTATTAGCACTAACTTGAAAAAGTAGCCTCGTTTTATGGACATTAAATACACTCGGTCTTATTACAAAACTTAGTTTTGATTTAAACCTGATGCTCTTTCACTTTTGTTAATAAGATTAGATATGGATATGGTTATAAGGCGGAATGGCTTTTACGCCCCGGAGTGGCTATTCGGACCCGATAGAAACGTAATCAAAAATAACTTATAGAATAAAATCTAAAACCGTAGGTTGGACAGACCACACATAGCGGAGAGAGCGAAGCGAGCGGAGCATGATAATGCATGTTTCATGCTCCACGCGCAAAAATTAATTATTACGTAAAATCCACCATCCCGTCGCCATCATTCCTCGCCCGGAGCGCATACCGCCTATCTCATAGCGATCACTCGTTATCGCTTTCTTGACATTAGAACAATAATTCTAATGTCACGAAAGCGATAGCGAGTTATTGTTTTGAGATAGGCGGTCCCTATAGAATGCGATTACTATTCGGACCCGATAGTGAATTGTTATCGAAAATAACTTATAGGATCAAACTGAAAAAAGTAGGTTAGATTAGATATTGTGACCATACGCAGTGGAGCGAGCGAAGCGAGCGGAGCATGAAACTGGATGAACACTGCATGTTTTCATGTTCCGGGTCCGAATAGCAATCGACTTTTATTAGGACCCGGGTCCGAATAGACACAACCTTTACGTCTATGGCTGGGCCCGGCGCAAAAAGCTAATGCACAAAGCCGTGAAAAAACAACATTCAAAATGGCTTCGAAATCATGGTTTCCTTTTTTGATGAAATGCAAATGCATTTTATTTTGAGTTTTGCTCTCGCACGCTTAATTGATTATTGAATGCCTCCAAAATTATTATTTTTATTTACGTATTTATTTACATTTTGTCGTAACTCTGGGACCAGTGGGGCAAATTCTGGCATTCTCCAAAAGCACTTTCTAGGAGATCATCGTTTGGCACCTTAGATAAAGAATGAATAGATAGGACGTGACCGTATACCCGTAAGGGACAGACATAGATGACGTCATACCTGCCTAAAGTAGATGGGTATACCAGTGTTGCTTTAAGTTTTACCCTACTTTATGTTTATAGTGGTAAAAAGGTTGGTTGATCTACGTATTTTTATTGAGACATTTTAATGAGCGCCCTTCGCTCAACAATATGTCTCAAAAAATAAAAGTGGGAGGAAGTTGCGAATTTTTTTATTGTATTCTTCATTCAACCTTCGCAGTCTAAAGTTATTTACACTTTTAAATAAAACTACACTTTTCGGATTTACTCGAGTATATTTAGTTTTAAAACATTTTACTTAATTATTTAAGCTATTATGTAAACATCTTTACAAATATAAGAAAAAATATTAGGAATCATCATCAGCCCACACGCGTCCACTGCTGGACATAGGCCTCTCCAAGTGCTCGCCACTGAGTACGATCCGCGACCACTCACTTCCAGCTTTTGCCAGCTAGGTACCTTGCGAAGATCGACGCTCGATTAAGAATACAGCGGGTAATATCATTGTTTTTTCTTTATCTCTGCAATTTATTTAAAATCCAATATTTATACATTTACTAAATATATGTGAAGATTTAGAAAATGTATAAATATAAAATTTTAAATAAACATTTTCTAAAATTAGATTTCAATAACTCCGTTATTGTCATCGAATACAGCGTATTAGCAATGAATTCGCGTATTTAAATATTTTTTACAAATACATTTCATCAAAAGCGGGTAGTGATTATGCGTAAACTCTTCAGTAAAAAAATTTATTTAACAATTTTTCTAAGCATTGGTGCAAAAGGGAATGTATGTACTTAATAATATTTTCAGAAAATCTCTATTGATTTCTCCTACAGTATCTAAAATGTCCAACCGCTCATTTTGCATCATTAACTTACACTTCAAATCACTTAACACATTTTCAAGTTTGGCTACTTTTTTTCCCAATCGTCTAAGCGATTCACGCACTGCCCGTAGTTTTTTACTTGATGTCCTCGATGATTGTTTCAAACGCAGCATTTGAAGCCGCATTTTTCTCTTTCGGGGCGTATTCAAATTTGAACCGAAACCCAACAACGATGCGTCCTGAAACAATATGTATACAGGTTAAAAATAAAAGCAGGTGCAAATTTTACAACATTAAAGATAATAATTAAGAAATTTGTAAACTGTATCTGTACTAATGGTCAGACTTGTTATATAAATAGGAAATGTCCAAAATCAAACCATTAATAATATTTTTGGCCATTTCAAAATAGTAGAAAAGAATTTGGTACCTACCCATGTTAACATACTCTTATAAAAAATTTGGTGTCATTAATCCAAAACTGTAAAATTAATTTTGAAATCCCTTATACAAATAGTTGGGTCTGTGAAAAATAAATATAGGTTTCGGCTTGATAGGGTATTTACTTTGTAGATATAATATGTATAAGTTACTGACCTGTAAAAAAAGTTAGGAATAGCACCACTCCCAAGAAAAGTGCCTTTTTTGTTTTTCTGAATCCACTGTTGTTCAAAATGCTTAGAACACATTCGGGTATGCTTGGTTGGCTGCCAATTCAATCGACCAGTAGCTTTAACCCAACTGTTTCGAGTAATTATCTCCGAAGGAAATCTGTTAAATACAGACAAACAAGCAAATAGAAAGTTTCACTTCAAAAGAATTACCTTTGTTGTCTAAAATGCTCAAAATTTTATACTTAAATATGTCAATATTAATGTAACACAGAAACTAATATGTGAGTTCCCTTTAACGTAACAAATTACCTACGAATCAAGGAAAAATTGTCGTAGCGACTGGTATCATTATAACCCGGCAAAATGTTATACGCGTTGGTTGTATACGTGACCATATCGAATGGCGACATTCTTAACTTATTAGGTTAATAGTAACCTTATAATTAGTTTGAAATTTCATGTTTAATCCCATAATATGATTGAGAACCATAGTAGAAGGATAAAATATTGCAATATAACTTGTATTTATAATTTAAAAAATAGTTTTGGCGCTTAATATTGACACAATTTAGGTCTTACCTGTAAAGGTTATATTTTCCTGTTTTCTAGCACTATAACTATTACAACCTAAAGCGGAGCAGTGCACCAAGATTTAAATGTTCAAATAGTTCACAATTACACTAATTAAACTGTTAAATAATTGCACAGTGAGCTATACTTCACACAACAAATTTCATCCACGTATTTGTTTAGCACCAGACGCTGGTGATAAACAATCCCCACTACCAGTTTCACCTATATACGGTGACAAAGACAAAAAAAAATGATGCCGTCTTCTTCTTTCCTTTGGCAATGTGTATAAGTTTATCTCTTTTCCTCATGTTTGACGGCTTTTATAGCCCATCTATTCCATTCTATATCTATGTTTGGCACCGACTTCAATATAGAAGTGAGATGTTGTCAGTACCTATTCTTTCAGTGTTTTTATTTTTTATATAATACTTTTTATTTTTAACTTTTTAGTGAATGCAATCTTTTTAGTGAAAGAAACCCGAATTTAATATCAGCTCACCTTCAGTGAGCTGGTATTAAATTAGCGTTTCCCTCGATTTTCATGGGATTCCATGATCAGATCCTGACTTTGGTGACCCTTGGGGTTTACTCTATCGAATACAAAAAGAATTTTGAAAATCGGTCCACAATTGGCGGCGTAATCGCGTAACATACACACAAAAAAAACATACGCGTCGATTTGAGAACCTCCTCCTTTTTTGAAGTCGGATAAAAATATGGTTACAGAGATAATCATCTCTGTAACCATATTTTTATCCGATGGATAAGAAGCTAATCCAAAATATTTTGTCATTTTTCGATGTGCAAATACTTATTCCGATGTGAAATATTATGATTAGTACGATTCAATTCAATTCTTTCCAACATTCGAAACAGGACGAGGTAAGTCAGTCATTGTTCCACATATTTGATTCGTTGCTGACAACTTGCAGACACGTGCGTTCAGAGCGGTTCCTGGCTGTGCACTGCACTGCCGAGAGTGTACATCAATGCTCTCGCCGTTCCTCGCGAGACGTGCCGAGACCCTTTGTCTCGGGACAAAAAACCGACACGGAAGCGAGAGCGGGCGAGCAAGCACGAGACATCCCGAGGCGAGGCGAGAGCTACCATGTACACTCTCGCACTCGGCCTGTCTCGGGGTGTCTCGGCGAGAGTGTACAGCCGCCATTACGTTTGTTTTGTAGTGAATGGAACAATGCCGATAACCTTACGTAATGTACAGGAAGCAACAAACGATGATATGGTTTTAGGTCGAGTAGCAAGTTTTATTTTAAATGGGTGGCCACCTAAAATTACTGATGTAAGATTAAAGCCCTTTTAATTGTGTAGAAATCAGTTATCCTTAGAAAATGGTTGTGTTATGAGAGGGCACAAAGTGGTCATACCGGAGAGTTTACATGATACAATTTTAAAAGAAAAGGATTCAGGATCGGATGCACTACAGCTGTCTTCCATGAAGTTGGGACTACGCCAGATGAGTAAGAGAGCCGAAATAGACGCGTTAAAACCGGTGCCAACTCTGGAGCGCACGTCTTTAGCACGATAGGAGGGATACCATCGGGCCCACTAGACTTATGTATATCCAGGGCGAATAGTGCTCGACGCACTAAGCTTTGGTGGAACCGAATATCTGGCATAAAGCTCTTGCACTGCGGTATGGTCGGCGGTTCCTGGCCCCCGTCATCCAAAGTCGAGTTGGAGGCAAAGAGTTTCCCAAAAAGATCGGCTTTCTCTTTTGCATCATGGGCTAACGATGTGTTATCCTTGTGCAGTGGTGGAAAGGATGGCGTGCAGAAATTTCCCTTAATAGCTTTGGCAAGAGACCAGAACGCACGAGTCCCCGAAGGAAGACGCTCTAGTTTCTCGCCAATTCTACTGATGTGCTCCGACTTCGCTCTTGCAATGTCTTTTTTGAAGGATCTGGAGGTATAGTTATACTGCTTTTTTAAGGCGCTGGTATTTCCATCCCGAGACGTCACCGCATTCAACAAATATCTACGAAACTCGCGTAAGCAAATAGCTTATACCTCCGTAAATAGACATAATTATGTTTGTAAACTCAAGTTTTAGTTGTTGACTATTGCTATTGTTAAAATTAGAGTCTACTTTTGCCCTTATTTAAGTGGACCTTGAACTATCCTAAAATTTTCTAAGGAAATATATTTTTCATTCAAGAGTTTATATTATGGTCCGGCAACCACTGTAATGCATAACACAATCAACAAATTAATTAATTAACAAATCTCTCCGCACACAAATATTTGCTTTGTGGCACCTTATTATATTATCCATTCTAATGCAATTGAAAAGGTTCAGAGGAGATTCCTCAGCATTCTCTGCTTTAGACTGCAGTTAGGTCGAGAATACAAATCTTATAATGCTAGGCTCCTACACTTCAAAATTTTGTCCCTCGCTTCTCGGCGCAAAGTTCAGGAATTAGTATGCCTCTATAAAATTATTCATTCTAAGATTGACTCGCCCTCATTACTATCCCTACTTAATTTCAACACTAGATTTAAAGCTCGTAATCCTTCACCTAGAATATGTTGCCTCCAGGTCTATAGGAACAATACATCATATTACAATCCAATAGTCAAAATGTGTCGACTGTATAACGACTCTGTATCTGAGCAATCTTTTTTGGATATTTTTGGTGCAAAATTATGTTAATTTAGAAAACAAGTTTTAAAATTTATTTCAAGTCATGATTAGATTCATCTTGCTTATTACACTCAATTACTTACTGTTTTCAAAACTGCTAACATTAAATATAAGCTAAATGTAAATAAATTAATGTAAATTATAAACCCTCTTAACATTTCATTATATCCAACTCAAACTGTGCTTACATGTTAAGAGTTATAGTCTAGCAGTGATTTTCAACCGGTGTGCCGCGGCACAGATGTGTGCCGCTTAAGCTTTCAGGTGTGCCGCGAATTTTGAAGGCCGTATTAGACTATGGTGAATATTACATTACTCGCGGTAATCAGACTCAGTGTAGTGTATATATGTAAGATATTGTGTCGTTTTTATAGTACACTATCTAGTTAGACTCCAGTGTCGAGATCGCAAGCTGTATATTGCGTAATGTGATACGGCCTTAAGCCGGCCGCTTATTATACGAAATTTTCTGTCAGAAATTTCGATATAATTTGCAGGGTCTAGAACAAAATGTCCTCTACATTTTGTTCTAGACCTCGCAAACTATATCGAAATCGAATTACTTACAGAAAATTTGGTATAACATGCGGTCGGCGTTAAAACCACGAGTAATAAGATGATAACCCTCCACGCGCAAGTCCGACTCGAACTTTGCTATTTTTGTACTGCTGTGCCGTGAAACTTTTATAAAAAGAAAAGTGTGCCAGTGATATGAAAAGGTTGAAAACGCCTGGTCTAGACCTTCGTTTTGTACAAAGTATATACCTATTTTGTGACTATAATTTGTTTTGTAAGCCTTAAATAAACAAATAAATTGAAATACAGTATGTTTATTCATTTTGCATTTGATTATCATGTTTAATACTATTTGAAATAGCACTAAGCTTATGTTGTTATTCGATGCATTAATTGATTGCCAATCTCAGAATGATTGCCCGAGTATTCATACGATGTTATATACTAATAATACTGTTTCAGTCTGCTTTTACTGCAGAAGAAATGATACAGGCTTAGAATAATAACGCATAGAAGGATAGTCCGGTACTGAGCGCGATGATTAAAGTGCAGTGTTGCCACCTTGAAATATGTTAGGGCGCCAGATCCACATTAAAATGTCGCCAGTTTCTTAAAATGTGGACAACAAAAAAACCACCAAATTCCGCTAACTTTTTTTTATTTTAAATAAAATACTAATAAAGTATGTAATGTAGTTAAACAATAGCTAAGCAAAACTGTCCTCTATCTTTTATTAGTTCATCAACGAAATGGGGTGCCAAGACATTTTAATAACTTCAGAACATTTAGTCCGATGCATTTTTAAATCATCCGTTGCCTTGGAACCGGAGAAAGCCATAGACTTAGAATATACTGGCGTATAGACGTACTGACAGCTTATTATAAAATGAGACCAAAATATTTGAATTGTCAATGCCAATACTATGCGGCTGAATTCCAATATCCAATGTGGCTGACCTGTCCTTCAAAATCGGTTAAAAAGTAGCTAAATGCACTGTCTCTTTCAAACTCTAGAACTAGAGAACTTCATAGGACTATTATACATTCTCGCTCGCACTGTCAGTTGGTCTATATCTATACGACAGTATATTTTAAGTCTACGGAGAAAATGATCAATACCTATAGGAAACGAAACTGCTGTTCTGTAATGTAAAGTGGGAGCATTCATAGACTTTATGCTTATAACTAGGTATAGATTTTCGTGTCTATTCGGAACAGTAGGAAATTTTCTTCTCGAAGAAGTGTTGTCAGATTCCATTCCAGAAAACCGCTAAAAACCACTAAAAAAAATAAATACGCTAAATGATGAAAAAATATCGCTAAAGGTCTTGAAAAACCACCAGATCTGGTGACAAAACCACCAAGGTGGCAACACTGTTAAAGTGAAGCAAAAATGACACCGCTGCTGTGTGAAGTTGTTTACACGCGACACACGCACACTACGAAATGACGGGGCTGCCAGTGCGCGCCACCGAGCAGTTGTTTTCCCAAAATGAGGGAACTCATCTTGTGCTCATGTTGTTAAATGAATGTCGCAATTGTTGTACCTAATCTATGTCTTTATGTTTTTATGTAAAGACAGAAATGAAATGAAAGTTGCCAAATCTCTGTTTATATGTATAAGTACTAAAAAGCGTATATTTTAAAATGAAATAATTGTCATGTAAATAGTTAATTCCTTATTTCTAATAATGAAAGAGGTACGTACCTACCGCGTATAATAATCTTCATTAATCCGTTAATTGTATTTGTTTTCTTAACAAATGTCACTTTGATAATGCTGTTAGGTATGTCCACATTGTCTTTTTCGACTCATATCATAAAAAGTTTATTGTGTTTAAAGAATACTTACAATTTTTTTTTGTTCTCATAGAAAAGTATGTCGAATAAAATAGTTCAGAACATGACTACGCAACCCCGTCACCTGTTTTCTTTTGTGATGGCGGGGACTTCTCCCCTAGAGCCCTCCTGTTGCTACACAATGTAGGAGCTGGATTAAACTCCATTTAAAAATCCGAATGTAGTATGAAAAAAAGGCAAACTCACACTTGACCATTTTTTGATAAGTCCATTATTTGTGTCTTAATTATCGGAGGAGTATGAGGGGGTCAAAAATTTCGTAATTTTTAGCTCCGATGCACTGTTTCCGAGATATAAGCGTTTTTGTTAATACTTTTCTTGAAATATAATTAAAATTGAAATCCTATCGTACTAATATTATTATATAATATTATAAATGTGAAAGTGTGGACGTTTGGATGTTTGGATGTTTAGATGTTTGGATGTTTGTTACTCAATCACGCAAAAACGGCTAAATGGATTTGCATGAAATTTGGCTTGCATGTAGCCTTTGACATGGAAAAGAACATAGGCTACCTTTTATCCCGATTTCTTAAGTAGTTCCCGAGGGAAAATTGAAAATTGTTTACGAGTTAAGCCGCGGGTAGACAGCTTTGAAATTTGGTATGCATGTCACCTATGCTATGGAAAAGGACATGTCCTTAATGATCTCTCAAATAGTTCCCTTGGGAAGATTAAAAATTGTTAACGAGCGAAGCTTTAGACCCAATTCTGAAGTCCACGCAGACGAAGTCGCGGGCAGAAGCTAGTAATATTATAAATGTGAAAGTGTGGATGTTTGGATATTTGGATGTTTGTTATTCAATCACGCAAAAACGGCTGAACGGATTTCGATGAAATTTGGCATGCATGTAGCCTTTGACATGGAAAAGAACATAAGCTACCTTTTATCCCGATTCCTTAAGTAGTTCCCGGGGGAAAATAGAAAATCCTAGTAATATTATAAATGTGAAATTGTGAATGTTTGGATATTTGGATGTTTGTTACTCAATCACGCAAAAACGGCTGAACGAATTTGGATGAAATTTGGCATGCATGTAGCCTTTGACATGGAACAAAACATAGGCTACCTTTTATCCCGATTCCTTAAGTAGTTACCCAGGGAAAATAGAAAATTGTTCAAAATTAAAGTCCACGCAGACGAAGTTGCGGGCAGAAGCTAGGTAGTTCCTTCTAAAAACAGTCGAAAATAAGTCCTGGGCTTCTTACAAAATACGGTGAAATTTTTCTAAGTGCCGTACTCCCTTTGCTACACCCTAGCCTTTTTTCTTTTTTAGGATCAATATGGCTTGTATTTAAAAATCCCAATTGATTCTCTAGAAAATTCTCTAAAATCATACGCATCGCGTCTAGCTCTTCGATGCGTTGTTTTTTTTAACTTCAAATTAAACCTATATTATAAACAGGATAAGTGTCGCCTAGATAAGTAGATACCTAAATATTTTTCATATTAATCATAAC
Source organism: Schoenobius gigantellus (assembly GCA_963935595.1). Classification (NCBI taxonomy): domain Eukaryota; kingdom Metazoa; phylum Arthropoda; class Insecta; order Lepidoptera; family Crambidae; genus Schoenobius; species Schoenobius gigantellus. Next base: position 30,020,882 of record OZ012554.1, read on the forward strand.
CTGTTTAGTCGGTTAAATTGGGACATTTATGTTTCCAAACTGGCAACACAACGATTGAAATGAAAAGTTTCGTATAATTTGTCTTATATGGATAAAATACTAAACAATTTTTAAATCTTTGCTGTGATAATAATGTTATTACACTTTATAATCTTTTCAGATGTCTTGTGATACCATTCAACTGCACAAGTCATCATAATTATTTTACGAGAGATACATTCGAAGCACATTGACCTTGAACACTGCGGAGCTGTCCGGCGTAGTGAGCCATTTATGGCTTAGTTTTAGTTGCTTCAAATTGTGCGCGCCGATTGGGTTTCTATGCGTTATTATTCTAAGGATACAGGCTACTTTTGTAATAGACAATAACCCTAAATTAGCTACCTTTAGAAAAAGATTAGAGCCTTAAATTAGCAACCTTTAGAAATGGATTAGGTAATTCAATTAGCCGACTTTATGCTAGAACCTACGTTAATGTTATAGTGTTTACGTTGTTATTTGCGTTATTAAACGCGTTAACGATAGTGCCTAAAACAGTGACAATGTCTGTGGTGTTTAATTGTTATATGTGCGGAGCTTAATAAATGACAACTATTAACGTCTAATGCCACTAACAATGACACATACCAATTATAGCGCTAAACTGTTGACTACATATATTATGTGATGTCAAAATCATTGCGTTTAATAACGTTTTTCGATGCAAATAGAGCCTGACCGTTGAAAATAAATTAGAACCTTAACTTTAGGAATGAATTACATCTCCACAAAGGATTTAAAAAGTTTTTTTTAATAATACGTTGTTGGAAGAAAGTAATATTGGGGATGAAATAATACGATATCGACATTACTGTGGAAATTTTAAAATTTTCAATTGATTTCCTGGATACTTCCAGAAGATACATTAGCTCAACTGTCCTTAGTATGTCTGATTCGTCCTTTTTATACATATATAGAAAATATTATCGATTGATGAAGAAAACGTCACTATACCAAACCAGACACAGCCACGTAATAGACAAATTATACTAAAACTGATATGGACTTCCTGATATTTCAGAATCCTAAATACTGAGCAAGTTTTGAAACAATATAGCGGAAAAACTCAATTTAAGCATAATCAGCCTTAGATCCACATCCCTAAAGTCTAAATTCGCCGTCGAAACTACTAGCATTAACACAGAACATCCTTATTGTTTCGAGGCAAGTTTACAAGCTTGTAAATATTTCGAGACGGGTTTTGCGACCAGCACCATCTGGGGCGTCTCCCAAAAAGGATTTCGAAGCAAACCGCTTCAAAGCTTTGTACATTGGAGTCGGCATTTACTCATTGGCCAATTGAAACAAAATTTTATTTTTAAATCGATATCTGTGTCAATTTTCGCAATCTTCTTCTCCTTTTTTTTTTATCTTTGTCAAACATTTTCCGCAAAACGTCGACTTTATAAAATGAGCATTATTGACTTTGTGTCTTTAAGAAGGAGCAAATTTTGGTGTTTTATATAAAATTTTGAGTTTTGTCCTAAAAGATCTCATAGCTCTTAGCGGCCAAAGGAAATTTTATTTTTCTAAGTTGGTACCACTGCTGTGACCGTCAGTTTCTTCTTTTCTAAAAAGAAACCGTAGAAATAAACTATGTAGATCGTAATATACTTCAGTGTGTTCTAGTGCATTCCATACCAACAAAAAACAGTTAAACTATTGATTGCGTAAGTCAGCAGTTATTATTAGATGATTACTGCCCTGAGAGAGACTCAGTTCTAGAGTCGTCTACGCAGGTAGGTTCCTGTAGCTTACCTATAACCCTGCAAGAGGCGGCATCAGCGCGAACCCAAACTTGCCCGAGCTACCTTCTTTACGCTTGAAGTTTTAGATCCCCATCGGATACGGACGGCTCACTTTGGTTCCCGATCGATTTCAAGCGCATATTATTTCAAACCCAAGTATAATCTAGGGCAGCGCTGCACCGTCCCCAACTGACTTCAAAAAAGGAGGAGGTTATCAATTCGGTTGTATTTTTTTTATGTTTGTTACCTCATAACTCCGTCATTTTTAAACCGATTTCCAAAATTATTTTTTATTCGATAGAGTATACTGCAAGGGTGGTCCCATAGTCACCAACGTCAGGATCTGGTGATGGGATCAAATAGAAAATCGAGGAAAACCCTAATTTAATACCAGCTTCTATATTGAAGTCGGTGACAAATTTTAACACTTTCTAGGAGATCATCGTTTGGCGCCGACTTCAATATAGAAGTGTGATGTTGTCTGTATCTATTCTTATATTATTTTAAAGTTTTCAGTGTATTTGAAGTCGGTTTTATTTTTTGTAAAAAAAAATTCTGAGGATGCGAGCGCCATCCGATGAAGCCTTAATGACTTTCGGGTTATTATAGGCGAAAGGCGGAGTTTAGTCGATAAGAGTCCGACATAACCTGTTCGGCCGGCCCTTCAGGTATCCATGAGAATTCTTCGCCTCCACTCCCGCATGGGTGGTTTAAAAAAACCGACCAAGCGCGAGTCGGACTCGCCCATTAAGGGTTCCGTAGGATTTATGATGTATTAAAAAACCACTTACTAGATCTCGTTCTAACTAATTTTCGGTGGAAGTTTGCATGGTAATGTACATCATATATTTTTTTTAGTTTTATCATTCTCTCATTTTAGAAGTTACAGGGGGGGGGGGACGACACACATTTTACCACTTTGGACGTGTCTCTCGCGCAAACTATTCAGTTTAGAAAAAAAATATATTAGAAACCTTAATATGATTTTTGAAGACCTATCCATAGATAAGTCTGTTTGGACACGTATGTTTGATGAAAAAAAAATTGAGTTTCAGTTCTATGTATGGGGAACCCCCAAAATTTATTGCTTTTTTTCTATTTTTGTGTGAAAATCTTTCTTATAGTTTCGGAGAAAAGTGGCTGTGACATACGGACGGACAGACAGACAGACATGACGAATCTATAAGGCTTCCCTTTTTTGCCATTTGGCTACGGAACCCTAAAAAAGTGCTTGCGTCACTGTGCTCCGATTTGCAGGGCGAGACAGGCAGTGAACAGTGAGAGGCATTTACTGAGTACAGCCCCCCTAAACAAAACGTCTTTCGATAATCGCTAACGCAATCGGTAAATGGACAGTGTATGCGATTTGACAATTGCCCTCGAAAGCTAAGCGAGGGCTTATGTCAAATCGCATACATTTTCCTTCTAGCGATTGCGTTAGCGATTATCGAAATGAGTCTTGTTTAGTGGGGCAGTTTCTTGATACCTTATGTCACAAGTTGGCAACTTACAATGAAGTCTTTGTAGCAAATCCTATAGCCAAATACAATAAGGCTACTCCAGCCACTTGCAATCAAGTTGTTAGGAATTAGGATTAATGCCACGCGTGCCATGCGTGAAGATGTAAAAAAAAAATACTTGACAGATTGTTCTCGCGCTATTTTGCCTGTCATTGGATATTCTTTCTCAAAAAAAATAGGAATTGTCACGTTTGATCTTTGAGTTTGATAAAATAAACTAGTTTTGAAATAAATTAACAGTGCTTGTGTTTTCATATTTCATCCATCACATACATTATTTGGTCCTTCGAGCCGGATTATTTGATTTGAACCATCACAATGGATTACGAAGTTTTGTTAGAATTAGTAAACAAATGGATACACTTTATGTTAATTTTAAGAAAACACCGAAAGACAGGTACAAATTACCGTATTTAGAAACAAGGAAAGAGTTACTAGAAGACTATTGGAAGAAATACAATGAAGAATATACAAATTATATTCGAATTGAAAACATAAGCAAAGAGTCAAAGAGAAAGTGTTAGGTTGAATATTGCAAAATACAAGAAACATATTTACAATTTAAAACTTTACTAAAAGAAGAAATATCAAACTGTAGCAGTGTAGTAATGGCAAGTTCACAACAACAAAAACATGTATCTTCCAGTACACTGACTAGATTGCCTTCAATAAATTTACCAGTATTTTCAGGAAGCTATGAAGATTGAGTATCCTTCAAAGACCTATTTGTTTCCCTCATACAAAATGAACCGAGTTTGACAGACATTCAAAAACATCATTATTTAAGAGCCAGCTTAGAAGGTGACGCAGAACAATTAGTTAGACATTTTGATATTACTGCTGCAAACTATCAACCTGTTTGGGACACATTGGTGAGTCGTTACACTAATAAAAGAGTAATTGTTAATGCAGTCCTAAATCGCTTTCTGACTCAGAAAAGGATGACTACAGAGTGTTCTCGAACTATAAAGGAATTGATATGTACCACAAATGAATGTATTCACACTTTAAAAAGCTTAGATATTGAAACTAAATATTGGGATCCATTTTTAGTACATATTATGATATCCAAACTTGATTTAGAGACACATAAACATTGGGAACAATCTTTGGGCTCGAGTGTTGAACTTATGGGAACCATCTTATGGGAAATTGATCAATTACTTAGAAGGAAGGCTTAGAGCTCTAGAAATGGTGCAAACAACGGCTACAGGTACACTCAAAAAAGATAAAAAGGATGTAAAGAGTTATAAGACTGAAATGACTAACACTAAGTGTTTTTGCACATATTGTAAGAAAAGTCACTATATTTGTTATTGTCCTGAATTTGAAAAATTTGAGATTGAACAAAGAAGAAACTTTGTTAAAAACAATAATCTTTGCTTTAATTGTTTGGTAAAAGGACATTCTGTTAAGTACTGCAGGCAACTTACAACATGTAAAATATGTCAACACAAACATCATACTTTGTTGCACAATGAAGCATTGATTAATAAGCATATATTGTCTCAACCTACAGAAAAACCTCACAATGAGAATAATAATAACTCTACACCTATAACTAATTTGAAAGTATTTACAAATGATACTCAAGTAATACTTGCCACTGCTCAAGTTCGAATACAAGATAAGAATGGAAACTTTATTAATCTACGTGCTTTAGTTGACCAAGGTTCACAAGGGACCTTTATAACAGAATCTGCAGTACAGCTTTTGGGCTTGAAGAAGATTCACAAATGTACTAATATAACTGGAATTGGAAATAACTCAATGAAGTCACAATATGCAGTCACATTCGGTATCTATTCACCATTAGACACATCACCTATAACATTAGTTAATGCTCATATACTTACAAAATTAAGTTCCCTATTACCAGCAAGAGAATTTACCTTAACAAAGTGGCCAGGCCTTACCACAAATAAGCTCTCAGACCCTCAAATAAATAGACCTGGACACATAGATCTTTTACTTGGAGCAGATGTGTATGCTATAATACTGATAGATGGACTTAAGAAGAATAATAATCTCATAGCACAAAATTCAAGATTGGGTTGGCTAGTATCTGCGACTACCAACACACAAAGTAACAAACCTGTTCACACCATATTAGTTTCTACAACATTGGTTAATATTGAGCAATTACTTCGAAAGTTTTGGGAGACAGAAGAATGTGACATACACAAAAGAAAGTTTACTGAAGAAGAAAAACAATGTGAGGAACATTACAAACAAACACACTTAAGGTTAGATGATGGTCGATACATAGTTCGTTTACCTTTTAAAGAGGGTTATGAAGAAAGATTGGGCGACTCTCATCAAATAGCCTTAACAAGATTAAAACATATGGAAAGAAAATTTGCTCACAACCAAAACTTTAAAGTTGAATATCAGCAGTTTATAGATCAGTATCAAAATTTGAATCATATGGAAGATGTAGAACCTTCAGCGCAATCTAATCATAAAGTGTATTATCTTCCCCATCACGCAATTCTTAGAGAAAACAGTTTGACAACCAAGCTTAGAGTGGTCTTTCGATGGATCAGCACAACCATTGAGTGGCACATCCCTTAATGATGAACTATTAATAGGACCTCCATTGCAACAAGATTTGAAAGATCTTATACTTCGCTGGCGTATATATAAGGTTTGTTTGTTCGCGGATGTAAAACAAATGTATCGTCAGATTTTGGTTGCGAAAGATAACAGCGATTGCCAACTCATTTTATGGCGTCCTTCTCCCAATGAAGACATCCAGGTAAAACGTTTACTTACAGTTACATATGGCACTTCCTGTGCTCCCTTCCTAGCCATCCGGACACTCAAGCAATTAGCTTTGGATGAAAAATCGCACTTTCCAGAATTATTTGATATTATTAACAATGTGATATATATATGGATGATTTATTAACTGGTGCGGATGATGAGGAAGAGACAGTAATTCTTCGAAAGCAAATTATAGATTTAATGAGTAGAGGAAAATTTGAGATGCACAAATGGGCGTCTAACAGTTCAGTAGTATTGAAAAATATTCCAAATTCAGATAAAACTAATAAGGATAGTGTAGATATTATTAAAGATGATACAATAAAAACTCTTGGAATAAGTTGGAATATGCGTAGTGATGAATTTGAACTAAAAGTAGATTTACGACCTCAAACAAAGCCATTTACTAAAACTACTGTACTGTCAGATATTGCTCACACATTTGATCCGCTTGGATATTTGAGCCCCGTTATTATAACTGCTAAAATATTTTTACAGAAGCTTTGGTTATGTGATTTTGACTGGAATGATGAGTTACCAAGCGATCTGTCATTAGAATGGTCTAAATTTAGAAATCAATTAGTCAATATGGGAACTTGTTATTTAAGTCGATGGATACATATTAAACATAATAGCTCTGATCGTGTGGAAATTCATGGATTCAGTGATACTTCTTCATTATCTTATTCTGCAGCTGTGTATATACGAGTTATAACGTGTAGTAATATTTATGTACATCTCGTCCTTGCAAAAACTAAAGTTGCTCCAGTAAAGCAAGTGTCTTTACCACGTTTGGAGTTGTGTGGAGCAGTCCTCCTGGCTAAGCTGATTAGAGAGGTTAAAAGAAGTTTAAAAATTATGACGATTTAGTCTTTGCATGGACCGATTCTACGATTGTTTTGTCGTGGTTATAAAAAAATCCCAGTGTTTGGAAAACTTATGTTGCTAATAGAACCTCTGAAATCTTAAGTATTTTAAGTTCTGATCATTGGCACCATATTAGGTCCTCAGATAACCCCGCGGATTGTGCATCGCGTGGTATCTCTCCAGAACAACTAAAGACTTTTGAAATGTGGTGGCACGGACCTAAGTTCTTAAGTGAATCTGGCAATATTTCATTTTCTCAAACTATCATATCTGAAACTGATTTAGAAAGCAAAGTTAAACAAAATACAGTCCATTTTATAGTTAATACTGTCAATGAAGAAAATGAAATGCAATTGTTTTTAAATAAATATTTGAAATTACAAAAATTGGTTCGGGTTACAGCATATATGTTAAGATTTATAAAGTATTGTAAACCTAGAATTTTGCACAAAGATAATCGAGATTTTATCCCTAATTCAAATACAAAGTGCCTTACTGTTCCGGAATTGAGAGAAACTTTAAAGTTTTGTATTCGTATATCACAAAGATTAGCATTTAATTATGAAATAACAGTTTTGAAAAAAGGAAAGGAAATTTGTAAAAAGAGTAAACTTAAGTCATTATCTCCTTATATTTGTGAAAATGGAATATTACGCGCCGCAGGGCGTTTGAAAAACTCAGGGCTTAATGTCAATTTTAAATTTCCTATTATCTTATCCTCAAAATGTAATTTAGCAGTATTGATTGTCAATGATTGTCACTTACATTCTTTACATGGTGGACCCCAATTAACTTTGAATATTGTTCGTCAAAACTATTGGATTATTGGTGCAAAAAATTTGATTAAAAGGTCAATTCGTTCGTGCCTTACATGCACCAGTGAATCAACAAATGGGTCATCTACCACCTTTTCGTGTTAATCCTAGAAAAGCATTTCTTAATGCTGGTGTAGATTATGCTGGTCCAGTGACATTAAAGTTATATTCGGGACGCTGCCAACGAACTAGTAAGGCTTACATTTGCTTGTTTGTATGCACTGTCACAAAGGCCATTCATTTAGAGTTGGTCAGTGACTTGACAAGTGCTGCGTTCATTACTGCTTTTCGCCGTTTCACTGCTAGACGCGGCTATTGTAGTGACTTGTGGAGTGACTGGTTGAAAATTGGTAGCACCAATTTTGTTGGTGCTTCTAAGGAACTAGATTATATGTTTAAAAATAGAAATTCTGGCGTGGTTGGAGAGATTTCTGAACTGCTCACTCAGGGTAAGACAACTTGGCATTTTATTCCTCCTGGTTCTTCACATTTTGGTGGATTATGGGAGGCAGGGGTGAAGTCAATAAAATCACATTTAAAACGAGTTATTGGAACCGCTTTGCTTACGTTTGAAGAATATATTACTTTACTGACACAAGTGGAAGCCTGTGTTAATTCTCGTCCTTTGACACCGGTTAGTAGTGCAATAGATGATGCTCCTCCAATTACGCCCGGACATTTTTTTATTGGTGAGATGCCAATTCATGTACCAGAAGAAAGCCTTTCAGAAGTAAATGTTTCTAAGTCAAATCGTTGGAAATTAATTCAAAAAATGATTCAAAACTTATGGACACGCTGGAGTTCTAAGTATTTAACAACTCTCCAAAATCGATATAAATGGACTAATAAAAAACAGGAACCTGATATCGGTGCTATTGTTTTAGTAAAGAACGAAAGACTTCCTCCTGGAAAATGGCTTTTAGGTAGAGTGCTAGAAAAGCACCCTGGTAATGATGGATTAACTAGAATAGTTACGCTTAAATATAAAAATCAATTGTTTAAACGTCCAATAACAAAAATTTGTCCACTACCTATAGAGTAAAAAATTTATATAGTACTAAGTATAAGTATACATTAAGGTAAAATTGTTATTAGAACTATTACCTATTTATTTAATCCTGCTAAGGACTAGTCGTCCTTGGGGGCCGGTAATGTTAGGAATTAGGATTAATGCCACGCGTGCCATGCGTGAAGATGTAAAAAAAAACTTGACAGATTGTTCTCGCGCTATTTTGCAGGTCATTCGATATTCTTTCTCAAATAAAATAGGAATTGTCACGTTTGATCTTTGAGTTTGATAAAATAAACTAGTTTTGAAATAAATTAAGAGTGCTTGTGTTTTCATATTTCATCCATCACATACACAAGTAGATGGTCTGCTTGTTTGCCAACTGAGTGGTTTATAAAAGATGGGTTACCTATCCTCAGTTCGAAAATTTTTCAAGCGAATTTCATTGAAATGAATACTTTCAACTATTTTCATTTCTTCGTCTTTTTTATTTTAGTCGAAATCACGTTTGCCTTTGATCAGTTGTGAGTTGACCTATTTCATCAATATACGTCTACGTATTTGATTTTTTTCGTTAATTCGACATTTCATTCTGTCGAAACCCTTTTTACCGAAGTAATGGTTCCCAAAAAGCGGAGCTATTAGAATATGCCTGTTTGCTTCTAAATGGTAAAAATAATAGAATGTGCAACGTTAAAACCGGTAGTTCAGCTCCATATTGTTCAATAGCTCAATGGACTACATAATCAGGATGTTAATTTTGACAGCAATTGGACGTCGCCGGCTGCCGAGCTCCGGCCGGCCAACTGACGTTTGCTGTCGCGTCTTGAAAAATTTAATAACTTTCGAGGCCTGACGTCTCATCCGGATCTGGAGCGAAATGCGATTAGGGATGGGACAGCCACGTTACACTGTAACATATGCGTTCCACTAGAATTACAATTTTAGTACAAACGAATGTTAAAGCTATATTTGAAACTTTATATATTATAGATTAGTAACAATGAACTTAGGTTTGATTTGGATGGATAGGTTAAAGGTATTGATCAATTCCAAAGGTCGAAACCGGTTAAGAAATGACGGTTAATATTGTTAAAAACTGTTCTAATTTTGTTAATTTATATTGTATAATAATCAACAAATTAACCGAAACCTTAACCGTTATTCATTCCACCCGGTTTAAGTCATCGACCCCGAACCGGTTTAAAAGTTCAACAAGTATGCAAAAATCGTTTGGACGACGAGTTACAAAATATTAAAAGTATTAAAAAATCGGTATCAATGTACTCGTATTATCAAATGCATACGATGGCGGATTGCGGATAAGATTTAAAATCGCGTCTCCGATTTTATGTGTGGAGCTAAAAGTAATGCTTCTACGAGTAGGTAAGGTATAACAAGGTTGCCTTTACCATGCCCTGTAAGCAACAGGTTAATGGTGCCAATGAGACATTAATTCCCATTAACGTGCTTTATAAAAAATGTAGGAGCGTCAGTAGCGCTGTGGACTCAGCACTTGCCTTCCAATCGGGAGGTCCGGGGTTCGAGAACGCTATGTACCAATGTGTTTTTTGTTTTTCGAATTTCATACGTACATTCATCTGACGCTCTTACGCTGAAGGAAAACATCGTGAGGCAACCTTACCTGTATATATCTGCGAAGAAATTTAATGGTGTATGTGAAGTCAACCAATCCGCACTGGGCCAGCGTGGTTGACTAAGGCCTAATCACCCTAACATAGGGTAGGTTCGAGCTCCTCGGTGGGGACGTATATGAGCTGTAATGATGATGATGATGATGATTATGATAAAAATGTAGAACAACTATGCATATAGTGCTGTTATATATACCTTAGCTGATTTGACAGATTTTACTCTGCATTAAGAATTCATGCCATTATTTCAGCCAAAAGATGCCTACTGTTGGACATAGGCCTCTCCAGACTGCGCTTCAGTCCTGCACTTCTCACATCCATCGAAATTCCGCAACCTTCACCATAAGGTTAAGGATATTCTTTTGTCAACATATTATTTGAATGTCCCTGTCAATTTTGCAAGTTAGAAGTGCTACTGGTTATGAGGAGCGTCCGGATTCAATCCCCGGATAAGATAAAGTTCCTGCAACTTTTTCTAACAAGGAAATTCTTGTCAACAGCTTTGGTCTACAAAAGTTAGGCTCTGTATCAGTCGTTAGTTAGGGTGCATCTACCTATTTCTGTCGCATCAGTGCTTCCAATTGCTATGTTCCGATGTGAAGGATAAGACAGGCAGTAAAACGCCCAGAATCAGTACCCAGATTACCTATTCAGTGGTGTTTTTTTTTTTTTTTTTTTATGTAAGGCCCGGCAAATGACCTCCTCCCGCCTGATGTTAAGCGGTGAAAGAGGCCCAAATGAGTTGACAGATAGATAGGGTAGGGACGACATCCACTATCCTACCTGCCCGCCCCTTGCCGGCCTAAAAGATGCTTTTTCACACCTCTTTTGAAGGAACCCATGTTGTAGGATGGAGGAAACACGTGCGCAGGTAGAGAATTCCAAGTATGGGATGAACGACAGAAGAAGGAATCTTGGAATTTCTTGGTACGGTGTGAAAAGGACACAGTGTACGGATGACTCCGAAGGCCCTTACGCGTGTTTCTGTTAAGGAATGGAGAGGGAGGGATAAGGTTAAAGAGCTCCTCAGAGCATTCCCCATGGAACATTCGGTAAAAGGCGCTAAGAGAGGCGATGTCACGACGAAGTTGTAGAGGCTCGAGGGTGTTAGTTGCCTCTACATCGCCAATTATTCGAATAGCGCGACGCTGCAATCTGTCCAGAGCATCGAGGAGGTACTGAGCGGAGCCGTCCCAAAGGTGCGAGCAATATTCCACGCAAGACCTAACCTGAGTTTTATACAACAGGCATAGTTGGTGTTTATACAACCAGTGTGGATGTATAAACACCTCTGCCTTACCTACCTCCCGGGGAGGACATTTTTATTTCTCATACCAATCAGCAGTTGATTGAAAATATATGCAATCGAAATATTCCAACAATAAAATCCTTTCCTTTTTTTATTTTAGGTGATTTCCTCAAAAATACAAAGAATCTTTTAAAAGTACACATAATCAAATGTTTTGTTAATTTGTAAATCACGAACAATATTTTAATTCTCCACATATTTATTGTTATTATAATATACTAAAGTATTCCACAAAAATCGATAAATTATTTTCTCATCAAATTATTTCCTAACTTACATAGTCAGATTTGCCCTTAGAGCATTAAGATTTGCCTCATCCCTAAGCGTTCGTCATCTTGTCTTGTATCAAATTCACGGCTAAAATTGTGACCTCGCCTTTATTAAATTATTTTGCGCTTGCTTTGTTGCTAATTTAAATAAAACAGAAATTATTTAATCAGAGTTAAGTAGAGATTGAAATTGCGAACAGCCCTACGACCGAAGATACGCCGTATAAATTATGCTTAGATGTGTCCCAAACCGAATTGCAAGCGAATTCGCTTTGAGCTGTAAGCATTAATTGCGAGCGTTATCTAGCCATGTTTTCAACAAAACTTATTGTTGGAGTCCGAACACACCGCTTTAACCGTGATTGTTTGACATTTCCACTGCCTTTCAACTCCAATACCTGAATCTGCTAGGCTGATTATATGTTCGTCTCCTTTAGCTAGAATGTAATCACCCAAAAGGAGGGAGCGAGAAAATATTTAATTTCTATAGATATCTGTTTAAGATGGTGTACTCACCATTTTGTTGTGTAGTAAAAGAATAAAATTAATAAATATATATACCATCTACCATTCATTGTGGGAAATAAACATAATCCAAATATTCCAATGATGACATATTGAGTTGGAGCTGTGGCTCATATTGGAAACGGACGTTTAATGAATGCCCGTACCCAAAACAGGAATTTAATCAAGTGTCACCACAACAATAGTTGATGCAAACTTCCACCTATTAATCAAATGCTGTGTCACTCTCTGTATTAATATTAATTATAACGTCCTGAGGACAACGGATTAACATGCGATTAGAGAATGGCTGCGTCTATACGGACCCGGGTTCCTTGAGAAGTCGATTGGTAATCGGGCCCAGGCGACAAAAATGGCGTTAGATGGACTTTACTTAATAATTGTTTTTATGCGAGCGGAGCATGACACATGCAGTTTCATGCCGCTGTGTAGTCACAATGTCTAACCTAACCTCACCTACATTTTTCAGTTTTATCCTATGTTTTTTTTTCGATTACATTTCACCATCGAGTCCGCATAGCATTTCCGTTCTAAAGGAACCCGGGTCCGAATAGACACTTAGTTTGAGAATATGAAAAGCGATTAACATTTATTTACAATTTATTATTACGTATTTATACACGTTACAACTACTAATTCTCTCTCTCCGTATGTTTCTGTCAAGGCAATCACTTTGAACAGATAAGCCGATTATTTTTATTAACCACTAGCTTTCCGCTCGCGACTTCGTCCGCGTTACTTTTGCTTTCCCGTGGGAATTTTATGTTTTCCCGTAGTAAATTGACCCTATGTCCTTCCCCTGCTCTCGAACTATCCCTATACCAACTTTCATCAAAATCGGTTCAGTAGTTTCGAAGCCTATTCAATACAAACAAACAAACAATCAAATCATTCCTCTTTATAATAGCATAGATGTTTAGGTATGTTAACACGATTCGATAAAATCTGAATATCTGCTCTGTGGTATGACGTGATCATAATCATAAATTATCAACATTGTAATATCACCCACGCTGAAAGTTTCAATTCAATTCAATTCAAAATCTTTATTGCATACCATAATGTGTAAAATAGGTAGTTCACAAAAAATAAGATCATTATGGACCCGCAATCGTTGGGCACGCAATCGTTGAACAAGAGAGAGGAAGCTTATTATTATTAGGTACGAGAACTACTAATTGTCTTATTTACAGATTATAAAGCTTAATTATACGAAGATCACGGCAATTATAAATATTTGAATAAATAGACAACATTAAACAATATTTTAATATGAAAGGTTTTTAATAGTAATAGTATCGTTTATTTGCTAGAATATGGTGCTTACATGTTTTATAATCTTTAGAGTCTCACATATCCAATTGAACTAAGTCAATGTGCAAATATTTACATTGTATTTTAAATATCTTAATTTTTAAATTATGTATTACTAATTTTACATGCTATAGTCAACATAATTATTATCATCAATATCGGTATAATCATTATTTGTATCTAATTAACATGCTTGTATTACACACAATCAGTCTTACTTACGTCTAATTTATTGATCAATGTCCATTTTATTAATATTCATAAATATAATCATTTAACGTCAAATTTAAAGGAAAAAATTAATATATTATTATTAACATTATTAGGTAAAAAAAATTATAATATATGTCACAAACAATTAATGAGCAGAGTAATATCATATCATCTTTTTTATTTGTTGTTAATGCTTTAAGCTCATAAATTCTTTTACACTATAAAAACACCTTTCATTCAACCATTTTGTCAAACTTATCTTAAACCTATTCTTGCCCAAAATCTTAATGTCACTTGGCACTTTATTATATATTTGAATACACATATTATAAACATTTTTCTTATATATATTAAGTTGGGGAAAAAGTCTTTTCGCATTATAGTATGTATAAACTTGTAATAAAATCTCTTTGGCTATACTATTTGTATCTGGCTGGTTTTGGTATCATTGAAAGTTTAAATTTTAAAGAACATAATTCCAAATTCAAATTAGGAAAATGTGTGATTTTCATTTGTTTTTCGTACCGCCAAGATGAGTGAATCTAATGAAGAAATTCGATACATTTTAAAATTTTACTACAAAAAAGGTAAAAATGCAACGCAAGCCGCGAAAAAAATTTGCGATGTTTATGGACCTAGTGCAGTGTCTGTGAGAGTAGCACAAATTTGGTTTAAGCGTTTTCAATCCCGAAATTTTGATGTCAAAGATGCACGTCGCTCTGGTCGCCCTATTACAGATAAAATGGATGCCATTTTTGAAAAAGTGGAGCAAGATCGGCATGTCAGTAGTTACGACGTAGCTGAAGAACTGGGAATTGACCACAAAACAGTTTTGGCGCATTTGAAAAAAACTGGGTACACAAAAAAGCTCGACATTTGGGTACCTCACGAGCTCACTGAAAGAAACCTAATGAACCGTGTACTCATTTGTGATTCTTTATTACGACGTAATGAAACCGAACCATTTTTGAAGAAGCTGATAACTGGTGATGAAAAGTGGATCACGTACGACAAGAACGTGCGAAAAAGGTCGTGGTCAAAGGCCGGTCAGGCTTCACAGACTGTGGCGAAACCCGGGTTAACTCGCAACAAGGTGATGCTGTGTGTGTGGTGGGATTGGAAGGGCATTATTCATTATGAGCTGTTACCACTAGGCAGGACCATCGATTCTGAACTCTACTGCGAACAACTGATGAGATTAAAGCAAGAAGTTGAGAGAAAGCGGCCGGAATTAATTAACAGAAGGGGTGTGGTTTTTCATCATGATAACGCTAGACCTCACACATCTTTAGCCACTCAGCAAAAATTAAGAGAGTTTGGCTGGGAGGTGTTAATGCATCCGCCGTATAGTCCTGATCTTGCACCTTCAGATTTCCACCTGTTTCGGTCTCTTCAGAATTCTTTAGGCAGTGTCAGGTTAACATCACGAGAGGACTGCCAAAACCACTTGTCGCGGTATTTTGACCAGAAGTCCCAAAATTTCTATAGCAATGGGATCATGTCCCTACCTACAAGATGGCAAAAAGTTATCGAACAAAATGGTACCTACATACTTTAGTTAAATGTAAATAAACTATATTAAAGAATGTTTTGAATTTTCTTAAAAAATGCGAAGAAACTTTTTCCCCAACCTATTATATTTATTGGCTGCTGGTTGATATAAAAGTAAGTTGTAGTCAGATCTAAGTCTTCGTGTAGAAACTTCGGAGAATAACTTAAAATAGTGAAAATTTTGCTTAACAAAACAGCATATACCTAGAATATACATGCAGGGTAGTGATAGAATTTTTTTGAAAAGAGGTTTGCAGCTTTCTTTGTATCAGGCATTGCATAGGGCGCGTATGCATTTCTTTTGCAGTTTAAAAACAGTCTCAATATCCACTGAATTACCCCAAATTATTAGTCCATAGTTAAGAACCGACGAAACGTAACCATGGTAAGCTGTCAACGCTGCTTCCAATGACACAGTTTGTCTAATACGCTTTAATGCGAAAACAAAACTATCGAGTCTTTTACAAATTTTATTTATGTGTTCCTTCCAATTTAAGTTTTCGTCAATTGTTATCCCTAAAAATTTTATATTACTTACTTCATCTATTTTTTTATTATAAAGCACTATGTCAAGATTAGGATAAATAGAATTATATGATTTAAATGTCATAAATTTAGTTTTTCCGACGTTTATTTGCAAGTCATTTATATTTATCCATTGAACTACATCTTTAAAGGCCTTATTTACGTTTTCTTCAAAATTAGCTTTATCGTCACATTTTACTATAATAGTTGTGTCATCTGCAAATAAAATAGTTTTTTGATTCACTGCATTTGGAAGGTCATTAATAAAAATTTTAAATAATAATGATGCTAATACTCCGCCTTGAGGAACTCCAGTGTTGTTAGTTTTAACCTCAGACTGATACTTTATTTTGAATATTTTATTATTTTTGTTCACAATTTGAGAGATTTCTGTGCATTGTTTTCTATCAGACATGTAGCTCAACAACCAATCATATGCCTTACCTCTAATACCATACAACTCTAGCTTATTTAGTAGTTTTTTGTGATTAACCAAATCAAATGCTTTGCTCATATCGATAAAGATTGACATTATGGGATAACCGTTATTGATGTTTTCTGTAATTGTTTTGATTAATTCAAAACAAGCCAACGTTGTTGAGCTTCCCTTAAGAAAACCAAATTGACTGGGATGCAAAATGTTGGATTTAGCAAAAAACTTATCCAATCGAGAGAACATTGCTTTTTCAAAAATGTTTGAAAGAATAGGAACCAGTGTAATTGGTCTGTAATTATTTGTCAAGTTTGTCCCCCTTTTTAAATAAAGGCTTAACTATGGACAGCTTAAGTTTATCCGGAAATACACCCTCAACAAATGAAAGATTAATAATATGGGCTATAGGTCGACATAATACGGAAGCACATTTTTTCATAACTCCTGTAGTAATGCTGTCATAACCACAAGATTTACTGTTTTTTAAAGTCAATATAATCTTATATATTTCTGTATCATCTACAGGGGTTAAGTAAACTGTATTGAAATTTCTAGAGCACGTGATATTATTTGTATTTTGGTTAGTCAAAGGTGGATCGGTGTCATTTTTTGTTTTAGTCAAATTTACAAAATGATCATTAAAAATGTCAGATATTTGCTTGGGATCATGAAAAATGTCATTATTAGATTTAATAGAATTAATATTATTATTATTATGCATTGAGGTAATTGAGTTATTTCTGTTCCATATTGATTTAGGATTCTTTCCATTATTAATAAAAAAAATATTATTGCACTTTTTTTGTGATGTTAACAAACATTTTTTAAAAATAGAGTTATATTTTTTAAATTGCCTTTTGTGAAAGTTTTTATCAGTACTGGAATGAATGTATTTAAAATATAACTTTTTCTTTATTATAGAAGACTTCCGCAGTCCCTTCGTTAACCATTTTATTTTTTTCGGGCGATTATTTATTTTTACCTTTATTATAGGGAAGCATAAATTATAAAATAAAATTAAATCATTATAAAATGCATCAAATGCTTCAACTGTATTATCACTAGATAAAGTATCTGCAAACGATAATGCTGAAATACAGTTAACAAACTTTTTAAGATTATCCTCACAGTAATCCCTTCTATGTTCTGTCCAAGTAGAAAAAGCTTTGAGCTTTTTTGTACGCAATGTAACTATTTGTGCTGTTTCATGGTCGGACAATCCAAGCCTCAAAATATCATGTGTTACATTTTTTTGATTACTGGCAATCTGATCAATGCATGATTTTTGCCTAGTTGGAGAAGTGCTAAGTAAATTAAAATTAAATTGATTTAAAATGCTAGACAGATGTCTCGAAACAGAATTTTCTTTAAGGATATCTATGTTCCAGTCTCCACACAAAAATATTTTTTTATTTCTAAACCTGTCTGTTTCGAATGATGATGTGGTGATGATTTTAAAATAAATTTAGCCTTTTTTGCGATACAACTGCGTTTATTGCGTTGAAAACAGAAATTAGAAATGAGTGAAAAAAGTAGTTAGCGTTACGTTTTATATAATTTTTTTGAATTAGTCCGTTGACGTTTCATCTTTTTGGTCCAATCCCGTTGCGCCGCGCTGCCGCGATTCGTTGCACGCAGAAGTCGCGACATGCCCCCGGCCTTGAAAGCACCAGGTCGCTTTCAAATTATTGGGATGGTGCATTTTCGTACAATAGTGGGCATATTTTTGAGAATGCCCGCCTCACTACACCGCTTGCTGTGTGAATGTCCGCCACGCGAGAAATACCATCCTTGCCAGGAACTGTAGCAATGATGCGTCCCATTTGCCATTTGAGAGGAGGCAAATTGTCATCCTTGATGACGACTAGAGTTCCAGGTTGCAGTGAGTCGCCGCTTTCCGTCCATTTGCATCTGGTCTGCAACTCCGAAACGTATTCTTTCGCCCCTCGGGCCCAGAAGTGGTGACGTATCTGCTCCACCTTCTTGTAGCGATTGAGTAGGTTTCCAGGATCAGCTCGCATGTCATCGTATACTGGCGCTGTAAGTGTACGACCGATTAGGAAATGGGCAGGACTTAAGGGTAGGAGATCATTGGGGTCTGAGGACATAGGCGAAAGAGGGCGTGAATTAAGGATAGCTGTAACCTGTGCTAACACTGTGGCAAATTCCTCAAACGTTAAGTGCGCGTTACCAATGACCCGAATCAGATGATATTTACACGACTTTATTCCAGCCTCCCACAGACCACCAAAATGAGGAGCGTATGGAGGAATAAAATTGAATTTAATAGATTGATTTGCTGTGTATTGAGATATATCCTCCGAACAATCAGATAAGAAACTTGAAAATTCTTTCATAGCTCCTACAAAATTCCTGCCATTGTCAGAGAATATTTCAACTGGTTTTCCGTAATGTGAAATAAAGCGTTTTAGAGCTAAAATGTATGCCTCCGCAGAAAGGTCGCTTACGAGTTCTAAGTGTATTGCGCGCGTTATAAAGCAAACGAATAGACAAATATACGATTTAACTGTTTTTGCGCCTCTTCCTTTGCGGTTCAACGTGAACACCGGCCCTGCATAGTCAACGCCACAATAAAAAAAGGGATAAGTAGCACTCAAACGTTCCCTTGGTAGGTTACCCATAAGCGGATGTAAAGTCTTACCTGATAATTTTTTGCATACTAAGCAATTCCGTACTACTCCCCTAGCAAGGTTTCTTCCGCCAATCGTCCACCATTGCTCGCGCAAGTCGTACAGGAGTGCCTGAGGGGCTACGTGGAAATGAGTCTCGTGCCTATGATGAAAAAGTAACACGGCAAAAGGATGCTTTGATGAAAGTAAAATTGGGTGCTTCTTATCATAGTTGAATTCTTCAGAATTGCTTATTCGACCCCCGACGCGTATAATGTTTAATTTATCTAAGAATAGATTTAATCTACCTAAGCTAGGATTCTTCTTTAGTGGTAGTCCCTTCAACAGACATTCGTATTCACTATGAAATGATTCTAACTGAGACAACCTCGCTAAAATCATCTCAGAATGTCGTATCTCGCTTACGCTAACAACACCGCTTAACCTATCTAATTTTGACTTACGAATATTGTTTATGAAACGCAAAACATAAGCAAATGAACGAATTAATCTGTTGAAACGAGAAAACCTAGTAAATGAAATTAAACTTTCACTTGAGTTACAACTAAACGCATGAACTGTACTGGACTTAAGTTCGGGTAAATCGCTGGTTGTATAATTTTGTGTACTTAAGTCTAAATTGCTACAATTGAAAGTAATATCATGAAGGAAAGACGGACCATTCCACCATAGGCCTGAAGTGGTAAGGTCGGGCAGGTGTACGCCCCGAGAGACTAAGTCTGCGGGGTTGAATTTTCCGCTCACATGTCGCCACGGTTTACCCTCGGTCAGCTCATGTATCTCGGCTACTCTATTCTGGACAAAAGTTTTCAATAAATTAGGCGCCATGCGGAGCCAGCCTAAGACTATAGTTGAATCTGTCCAGAATACAACACGACTGAACTGACAGCGAAGCGAATTTTGAACAGTTGTATAAAGACGCGCGCCAAGTAAAGCCCCACACAGCTCTAGTCGCGGAATACTTACAGGCTTGAGTGGCGCAACTTTGCCCTTTGAGCATAATAACTGTACGCACACATTATTTTCGGTAATAGATCGAACATAAATGCACGTGCCATATGCAGTTTGAGAAGCATCCGTAAATATGTGCAGCTCAAGTAACGTAGACTGATTTGCTAATACGTGTCGCGGAATACGAATGCTCTCAAGCGCCGACAAATTTTCAACAAACCGGTTCCACTCAGCTGTGATATCGCGCGGGAGCTCGTCATCCCAGTCTATTTTGTGAAGCCATAGGTTTTGTAATAAAACTTTTACTATTATAATTGTGGGACTTAATAATCCCATAGGGTCGAATATTTGCGATATATGGGATAAAATTGTGCGTTTCGTAATAATATTATTATTTTCAAATTGAGTATCAAAATAAAATTCATCGGATTTAAAATTCCAACTCATACCTAAAGTTTTACAATTGTGACTATCATTAATATTTAAATCTTTGGCGTCATCAAAACAATTGGAGGCTTGTTCACAACGAAAATTAAATATCCATTTTCTTAATGAAAAACATCCCGCTTTTAACGTATTTGATATATTTTCGCATAGTTGTAAAATCTGATTTTTATTATTAGAACCAGTGACCATGTCATCAACGAAAAAGTCTTCCGCTATTGTTCTCTTGACGTCAGGATCCGGACAATCCATTGATAACTGTTTCAAACACCTTACATCTAAAAAGGGTGCCGAGGCGGTACCATAAGTTACGGTATTCAACCTGTATACATCAATCGGATTAGTCGGATCGTCACGCCACAAAATGAGTTGTAGGTCACGTTGATTTTCGTTGACTAACACCTGCCGATACATTTTCTCTATGTCAGCGCATGCTATGTATTTGTATTGACGCATTCGTAGCAAAATGGCAAACAAATCGCCCTGTATCGGAGGTCCCACAAGTTGCAGGTCGTTAAAAGACAATCCGGAACTTGATTTAGCACTAGCGTCGAATACTACACGCAGCTTTGTGGTTGTGCTATGCTCGCGAAGCACCCCATGATGTGGTAATACATAATTAGGGGTTCCGTAATTGTCAACACGCGTCATATGACCTACATTTTTATACTCGTGTATAAACTCGCTATATAATTTTTTGTACTCAGGATTTGCTTGAAGGCGCCTTTCCAGAGACAAAAAACGTTTAAGGGCTTGGGAATACGATTCGCCTAATCCATGTAGTGATGATTTGAGGGGAATGCTTACAGAAAATCTTCCGTCTTCATTGCGCATCGTAGTATTAACGAAAATGTTTTCGCATTCCTGTTCTTCATCAGTGTACGTCTTACATGGTTTTGTAAATTCCTCAAGTTCCCAAAATTGTCGTAATTGCGTATCAATACTTTGAGAAAAATTACATTGCACACTACCCATACCGCGCGCATTATAATGTATGGGACCCGAAACAATCCATCCTAAACGCGTATTTTGGAGGAACGGACCATTAGGTAATCGCATTCTACCGCTGTTCAACAAATCCCAAAATTTATCAGCGCCTATTAATATATCTATCTCTTGAGATTCATAGAACGATGGATCCGCTAACTGAATATGCTCGGGTATATTAAACTTCGCATAATGTTTAGATATAGGTGGCAACGTATAAGTTAGGTGCGGTAGCACAATGCAATGAATTTGCGTTGTGTATGCACTGGTGCAGGATTTTATTTCAATTTCACACATTTGCGTAGACTGTGTGATTGAATTACCAACACCACGAATTTCATGTGTGGACTGTATCATAGGTATTTGTAATAATTTGCATAATGAACTAGATATAAAACAACGCTCGCTTCCCGAATCTAACAGAGCGCGCGCTAAATGACAATTTTCGTAAACATCAACGACCTCAACAATTGCAGTGGATAGCAAAACTGTCCGCGTATGCGCTAATTGCATGCCCGTATCTATGTGTGTATCCGATAAGGCGGGACTAGAAACCAGTTGTTGCTCAGGCGGCGATAACAACTGGGAGAGGGACGAGTGCATAGACAAAACTTGTTTGTTATTATCGCAAACGCGCGCAGGCACGGTCGGGCTAATGTCATCATTTCGTGTGTGTAATACGGAGTTATGTTTTTTATTACAGTGTCTACACGGGCCGAACCTACATGTTTCTACGATATGACCTGGGCGCAAACAGTTCTGGCATAGTTTATTGATGCTTACGTGTTTAAGCTTAGCATCTAAATCAATAGCTAAAAACCGTTGACACGCGTAAAGTTGATGGAAACCGTTATTGCAGAATGAACACGTCTTGTTATACAAGTGATTTTGCGGCTTGTTAGTGGAAACGTTGCAGTGAATTTTAGGAAAATTATGTGCTTGTTTTTTACTCATAGTGTTTACATTTGATATGGTACTAGCGTTGGATAACTGTAACATCTCCAACATATCCGCGCGGTCTTTAATAAACGACAACAACGAATCTACCTTCAACCTTGACTTGGTGTCCCCAGATTGTTTTAAAATTGTTGTTTTATGTTGCTCCCATTCGCGTTCCGAAATTTTATCTAATTTAGAGACAACAATATAAATAATAAGTGTGTCCCAGCTGTCTACTGGTTCACCTAGGATTTTGAGTGCGCGTAAATTTTTTAAAATTATATCAATTAAGTTTCGCAATGAATTTGGTTCTTCCTTAGTCAAAGATTTGATATTGAACAATGCTTTAACGTGATTATGTACTAACAAGCCGCAATTATTGTACCGATTCAATAATAATTCCCAGGCCACTAAATAGTTGTCAGCACAAAATTCTAACGAATCAATAACTAGGGTTGCGCTACTCTTGAGTGAAGATTTCAAATAATGAAACTTTTGGATGCTACTTATCTGCATGGAATTATGTACAAGAGATAGAAACGAATCCCGAAATTCAAGCCAATGCTCACTCGAACCGTCAAAGGTCGGTACAGATATAGTAGGCAGTTTAATGGAATTATTTGAGAACTCCTTAGAAACGCAAACTTCACTATCCTCTTTTAGCATACATTCAGCTCGAGCCATCACGCTGAAATAACTGTCCTCAAACTGATCGCGTTGATTAAATTGTTCTTCTAAATCATTCTCAAGAACCGATTCTTCTAGTGTACTTTGAAGACTGTTAAACTCAGCGTGTATGCTTTTGACATTTTGAATTCTCAACTGTAAATCTGCCTTTGATTGAGAAGACAATGGTTTTTCATTCTCTAACATATTGATAAAATTACAGAACCTAGTTAATCTACCCTTGACAATGGAGCGCTTTTTTACTAGATCGCGAATCAACTGATCAGTGCTTTCATTATTTGTAACGGTTATTTTGCACGGAGATTTGGAACGAATTGTATTAGATTCGGTACTCATTTTGATGGTAAGTGAAAGTTGGAAGGATTAAATAATTTTATATAGCTTATGCTAGCTAACGGCACACTTCTATATACGTTAAAATAAAACTCCCCGCGTATCAATCACTAATATTAGAATTTGATAATTTGCCACAGCAATAAACACAAGTGTAAGCAATGGAAAAGGATGTAAAACAGAAAGGAAATGATAGCTGATGGTCGTACCTTTTGCGCTTTTTCTTCGGTTTGATCCTCAGTTATTCTGCGTATATTCCTTATTTCGTACTTCGTCTCTTTTGCAACTTGGCTCGTTTTTACTTAAGATTCGGCTTCAGAAGGTCCAAAATGTTTCGAATGATGATGTGGTGATGATTTTAAAATAAATTTAGCCTTTTTTGCGATACAACTGCGTTTATTGCGTTGAAAACAGAAATTAGAAATGAGTGAAAAAAGTAGTTAGCGTTACGTTTTATATAATTTTTTTGAATTACTTAGTCCGTTGACGTTTCATCTTTTTGGTCCAATCCCGTTGCGCCGCGCTGCCGCGATTCGTTGCACGCAGAAGTCGCGACACTGTCACTTAACATATGAAGAAGTTTATTTAATTTGTGAAGAAATATGCCAGTATGTGATTTGGTCTGATTCGGTACCCTATAGATACAAATAACTATAACGTTAAGTCCTATTACTTCTATGCCACAACACTCGAAATATGATAGTGCGGCCAATGAGGATAAATTTATAATTTTTGTGTCCATTTCCTTTTTTATCATTATACATGAACCACCTCTACTTTTATCTCGGCAATAACTCGCAGCTAACTTGTAATTATTTAGTTTGATATTACTTTCTGATCCGAGTTTAACAAAAGTTTCAGTAAAACAAAGAATATCTATATCTTTCTTGTATCTTTTTAGGTCTACTAAAGTGATTTCAAGCAAATCCAGCTTGGAATAAATACCAGCGATGTTCTGGTGTAAAATCACTAAATTTTCGGTGTCAATATATTCTAGCTTTGTACGATGCAACAAAATGTTCTTTTTTTCGACGTTATGTGGAACGAAAAATGAATTTGCCTGTTCAATAACTTTTTCATTTACATTCATATTCGTATATTCGGGCTGCTGCTGACCTTTTAAACATGTCGAAATATTATTCAAGTATAATTTATAATATATCGCAAAATCTATTTCAATGTTTAATTTAAAAACTGTTGCTTGAAAGTGTGACATAAATTCATCATTTTTAACATTAATAATAATACAATTCGAGTATTTACCAGCAATGACATTAAGTTGATGATTAATTAATTTTACATTAGTGAAATTATTATTGCGAACATTCAAAATAAATACATTGTGCGCCTCCAATTTACATAAGGTATTACAGACTTCAGTGAAAAGTAAGTATGAGTTCCTATCATTGGCTCCTATGGCAAGTACTATTAAGTCGTCTTTTTCTAGTTTATCATATATACTTGTTATACCTGCCAACACTTCTTTGCTAGTTGCGTTCGGCTTTACAGAAGCAAAGACTCTATACATATTATTCCATTTACCACATCTGCTATGCATTAATTTTTTTGATAATCCTCGGGCCTGCTGATCACCAAAAATATAAATTGTGGGTGTTTTTTGATCTGTATTATACGGTTTATATGATGGTTTCTGTGAGGTGATACTTAAGCAGGATTTGGTTGACGACTGCTGCGGAGTTCCAGTGACATAATTTTCACCTTTTTTTGCTTGCACGCTTAGTGTATTAGAAGTAGTCTTTAAAGATTTTGCCGGTCTTGGATTTACTCTACTCGTGTTTATATTATTACTTTTAGGGGTTGATTTACATATGGACTTAAGCTGTTCAACATTTTGTTCTCTACGTGTTAATTGTTCCTTGAGTGCATAATTTTCAGTTAATAAATTTTGTATCTCAGTATCTGCTGATTGAAGCTCTTCTTTTAACTTTTTAACAAGTGTTTCTAATTCTTCGATCCGAGCATAATGATTGAGCCCAATTTCGGGACAGCTTCTGTTTATAATACTTCCTGATGATCGAAATGATAGTTCTTCATCCAGTTCATTGTCATCCTCGATTTGAAGACAGTCAAACGAATTTTCTAGCAGCAAATTAGACACCTGTTTTTTTCTGTACGTAATATTTCCATTGTCATTGTTGCCTAATAAGGTAGAATCAAACTGACTTGTTAATGTATTAATTTTTGTGTTCAGTGTAATACAGTTTAAACATTTCCAAGTAGATTTGTTCTCTGGTTCTATTAAATAAAATCTGGCTGTAGATACTTTTGCATAGTCAAGATGCAATATATTGCCACAATTTGAACAATTTATATATTGTCTGTCTAAAATCGAACTTTTGCACCTATCACAAGTTTTGCCTTCGTTCTTATCCTCTCGAATACTCATTGCGCTCTTAATTTTCTTCATCAAAATTCTTTGCTTAATAAAGAATATTTAGCAATTATTTGCCTAATAATGAATATTTTTTTATCTTCGTATCAAACAATTTTATAAATAACAAAAAAAAGCAATAAAGCAAAAAAAAATCAAAAGCAATAAAAAAGCAAAAATGCAGTGCGTTCGTTGAGGCTTGAACCTGTGCCACTCTTGGCGAATATTACGCTGTATGAGTCCAATCGTGCTGCCACTGCGCTACGTAACTTTTACCTCGATACGTGAATTTGTAGATAGCTCGATGCATTCGTTTCTGCCAAAAAAGGTATGCCAAGCTGACTTTAATGTTCGTCTTGTAAAATTCTGTTCATAGCTACCTTCAATATCTTTACTTTTTCATTAGTCTTCATCGTTGTTGCAGTGATTTTATTATTTTGTTTCAAATATTTCTTCCAGATAACACTGTTTATTTCCTTTTAGTGCACAAGATGATTGTATTCTTCCGTGAAAAAAAACTTCAAAATTTAGACGGTGATAAATTTATTTATTTTAAATGCTATGGAGCTGAGTTAAACACGACCGCTCGATACGCGGGGTACGCGGGCTATCTCTAATATTAAGGGGATTACCTTGCATAAACTTAAAAAATACTGCATGTTTGAAGAAGATTGTAGAAGAACCCTATTGAGCAAGGGTTATAAAAAAAATATATGTTATACGCAAGGTCAGGAAGTATAGATCGTATTGATTAAAATTTTAGTTACTTATACCCAGTTCTTTTAAAAAAATTTAGAAAAGTCGCCAATTTTAAACTAATTTACAAATTCTCTCAGTAACGGCTTATTACTAATGCATGAATTTTGCATCAATAAAAAGGTAACGATGTCTTTTATAAATCGTATTGATCAGATTTTAAATAACTTCAAAGTTCTTTTAAATAATAAAGAAAAACCTAAAATACTATAAGAACCCCGCACCAGGCACCTCCGCAACGCCCGGACAGCAATACTCGATACGAGAATCTAGTGCGTTCTTGACTCTCGTAACGGGTGGACTGTACGTGCGTTTTTTTGTGCGACATCATTACGAAAAGTGACAAATTTTGAATGACTTTTAAATTAAATCGGATTGTAGATAGTGTAAACAATTAAAATAAGTAATATTAAGGACAATAATTAGCTTGTAAATATATTTAATAAGTTTTTATTTAGTATTTGTTATAAGTAGTTGTCATAGAGTGAAATTAGTTCAGATTAGGTAATAATGCCTAAGTATAAAAGTAAAAGCCTAGTGGCTCGTGGTCGAGCTCTCCAAAATTATTGGTAAGAAGTTACATTTAGATATTATGAAAAGATTAAAATTTATTTCTCTTTCAAATATTTATCACAATGAGCCCTGAAGTTATGGTAGGGATCTCAACCACTGTATTACGTAAAATTATCGTGTTTGGCCTCATTTGAAAGAGCAGGCCCCGTATTGTGAAGTATTATCACAGATTAGTTAATAGTTACTACGTAACAGATACATCACTCCCATAGAAACGCTCGAATCGCTGTAATAATAATAGCCAAAACCGACAAACAAAAGTCGCTGCAAGAAGAAAAGGTCTCTATGAACGCGCGCCGAGAGACGAGATTCCCGCGAACACCGCGTGATTGCGTCATCGAGCGAAAACATAAGGGTTGTACAAAGAACATAAACAAAAAGGTATACATAGGATTAAAAAAAAAATTGATTGCGAGGAAAGCCCCTGACTCAAATGTGCTTTAATTTTATAAAATGATAATAACAATAGTACTTTATTTGCAAGAATATGGTAAAATACATGATTGGTGTTAAATTATATACATTATTCCTCATAATCTACTTCTAAATTGGCAGTGCGCAAATATAAAAAATTTTAAAATACTTAGTACATGTCAAAAAATAAGAGAATATAATATTATTTTATCGTCATTAATACATTTAAAAATTATAAAAAAATCAAATTATTAAAAAATTACCCATCCCGCTCGAGGCGAAATTTTTTCTTCATTGATTTTATTCAGTTGTGAAATTACAAATTATTAATAAAATTACGAATTATTATGAAAAATACATGATCCATGTTTTTTTCTCGTGTTTGAACTCACTGAAAATATCCTGAATCGTATTGTGATAAATAGGCAATCTGTAAAAAACAGGAGTAAGATTGATTTTTTTTTTAAAAGAATCAAATAAAGTACTTGCGGCCGGTTCATCGAGACTTTATTATTTTTTATACTTACAACTAAGTAGGCAATCAAGCAGGCTGCCTAAATTTTTTTATACAAACAACAAGGAAGCTCTTGGTTTTCATCTCAGCCGATGTTAAGTGACGATGTTGCTGAGGACTGAAGATTGTTACTATGGCAACGAATTACTGTCTTATTAGTTCGAATTACTTCGAATTTCGACTATGAAAGAAAATACAAACATTTTTTGTCTTTTAACAACTTACAATAGCTTCACAGTAATGTACCGCCGTATGGTTAAACAATTTGATTAAATTAAAATTATTGTGTGGTTTTATAAACCACAATGCAAGTAGAACTTTTTTCGAATCAACATTTAACCGAAAATTTTCGAAAAATTATTCGATTTAGGTATAAAAATCCAGATTTTAGTTCTGAAAAGAAATTTATAAATAGAAAATTATTGATAAAAAAAGAAAATAAAAATCAAATTAATATAATAAACAAAAAAGCAATAAAATAAACAAAAAGAAACCAATAAAAAACAAATTTATGAAAAAAGTTACAAGATTCGATAATAATAATAAGTCTCGCGTGCGGCGCGGCGGGTGGCGGCGCAGCGGCCCTCGGCCGGTCGGAGCGCCGGCGCGCTACTTAGCGGTAGGTATTTATAACGCTGCATTGCGCGAGTGACGGGGGCCTGGTATTATCTCCATGCAGTTTAATGACTGGCTATTTTTTATTTCGTAATGAACTCTAATACCTTGCTAATAAAGTTCATAACTTACACACAGTTTTTGTTGCCCGTAAACCGAATGGAAATAAGAATTCATAATTCGGGGGCTGACTTAGATCAAGATAGCTATGATGATTTTGTCTTCTGATGATCAGATCCAAAGGTAGGTACAGGATCTCAACCACTGTATTACGTAGAACTGTCGTATTTGGACTCATTTAAAAGAGCTCGCCGAGGTCAAGATGACTGTACTGGTTTCGCCTTCTTGATGATCAGCTCCGAAGGTAGGTATAGGATCTCAAGCATATTAACGACTAGCAATGTAGTTAATTATTTTTATTCTTACACTAGTTTTCACATACCTACCTATATATTTTTTTTGCTTTTATGGTTTTCTTATTTTTTCAATGTATGTATATTCATTATCTAATAGAAATAACCACCAAAGATTCCATTACCTACAAAAAAAATATATGTATGTAACATATGCTACGTTATACGTGGCTACAGTATGATGACACGGTTAGCGCAGCGGTCGCGTGATCGCCTACTGCGCAACCGGTAGCGGGTTCGATTCCCGTACGGGACAAAGATTTTGTATGACCTACAAAAATTTGTTCCGGCTTGGGCGTATGTGCATGTGAGATTCTATGTTTGTAACTGCACCCACGACACAGGAGAAAATTCTATTATGAGGCAACGTTTTTTTAAATAATTGTTGTGTTATGTATGAATAATTAATATTATATATGCTGTACTTATCTATATATTATAACTATGTATATCTGTTTTTTGTCTGTAAGTAATTGTTATAATGTAATAACTGTTGGTGAGTCTAATATTACGTAGAACTTTTGTGTTTGGACTCATTTGAAAAGGCTCACCGAGAACAGTGATGATTTGCCTTCTGACGATCAGCATAATAAATTTTATAATACACTAGCTGTGCCCGTGAATTTCGTTTCGCCTTACAATAGGTTCTTTTGTTTTATTCTAGTTTTCCCGTCTAATTTTTCCCGTAGGAAAAAAGTATCATATATCCGTCTCCTCGTCCTAAGCTACCTCCCCACCAATTTTCAGCCAAATCCTAGTTTTCCCGTTTTCCCGTGGGAATTTTTACCGTGGGAAAAGTATTCTATAGTATACCTTATATAATTAGCTATCTATTAGTGAAAATCCCGTCAAAATTGGTCCAGCCGTTCCGGAGATTAGCGGGAACAAACAGACAGACAGACAACGGGAACATACGTCTCCGGGACGTCCGGACCGATTTTGACGGGACTTTCATCAATAGATAGCTAATTATATAAGATAACACATAGTCTTCTTTTCCTACAGTAAAAATTCCCACGGGAAAATGGAAAAACTAGGATTTGGCTGAAAATTGGTGGGGAGGTAGCTTAGAACCAGGAGACGGACCACGGGAAAAATTAGACGGGAAAACTAAATAAAACAAAAGAAATTATCGTAAAGCGAAACGAAGGTCGCGGGCATAGCTATTCGTACATAAAGTCGAGGCGGCATGGTTAGCGCAGCGGTCGAGTGATCGCCTACTGCGCAACGAGTCGCGGGTTCGATTCCCGTACGGGACAAAGATTTTATACGACTTACAAAATTTTGTTCCGGTCTGGGCGTATGTGCATGTGAGATTCAATGTTTGTAGCTGCATCCACGACACAGGAGAAAATCCAACTGTGAGGAAACGTTCTTTGAAGAAAAAAGAGTGTAAATAAATATATGTAATCTGTATAGTGCCTAAACTTCTATGAAACGGCTATTTAAAAATGAAGCCACTATAATTATTTAAAAATTATTAAATTGATATTACACTTGACTGTGCTAATAAATGTGCTTATAAAGTTTTCTGTTTTTAGGCAATCAAAAAATTTACAAAAACTCCCAAACAGTACATAAGGAACTGCCTACGACAGAAGTAAAAGGAATTTCGCCAGAATCAAACGAACTACGTTCTGTCGCTATTGACGAGGGACCAGTACAAAATATGAGGGTATGTTTTAGCGTCATCATACTCTGTGATTTGTCAGAATATAGATTTTTATTTATATTTGTGTTATAATCTAACTACAAATTTAAAATTAAGATATATTTAACTGCCTAGTAATCATGAACATGCTATTTTTTTTAGTTTCAACAAAATGAAGATTCTTTGCCTGGCCTTATTATCGAAAAAGAAGTACAATCACAAACAGAAAAAGATCTTGTAAATATGCACAAATTCTTGTAACACTTATTAATTCACGAATGTTTGTAAAGCACTAACTAATTATTTTAACTTCACTTTGTATAACGCTATTATTCACAAGCGATAAATATTTGTAATATTTATTAGTCCTTTATTGTGTTTTTCTATATTTTCCTATTATAATTATTGTTAGCGTCCAACATTTGATCTCAATATTGTACCTACGTGACTGACAAATGTCATATAATTAATAATTTTTTAAAAATCTTTCGTTTGACATTTATGTAGTTGTCTATTGTTATGGCCAGTATAAAAGCGGACCAGGGTCATTAGGAAGCCAGTCTACTACCAGCTCTGGTATTGAACGCAAACGGCTAAGGAGTAGCTAAGCTCCTTACACCGGCTTGGAACCTAACCACGACCGCCAGGCCTTCGTGATCATATCACTTCATGCCGGTTCCTTCACGCGTCTCCACCGCGCCTGCTACGTGTGCCTGCTGCCTACCTGACCACTCCGTCACGCCTTCTACGGGTCCCTGCTGCCGTCTGCCTACGGAGCATCGTTGGGGCGCTCCTATGCTGCCTACCTATCCTCTGAGCTGCCTATCCGGAGAGCTGTGCTGCCGTGCCTGTTCCTGCTCCGGCTATCCGGCTGAGCTGCTACTCGCCCCCGCGTCCTACCCTGGCCAGGCTAGATTTTTATATAAATATTGTTGTACATAGCTAGATCTTAGTTAAGTTAGATAATTAAGTTCGGTCGTGCCCTCCTTATCACCCTACCTTTGCATTTATTTTTAATTATACGGTATTAACTCTTTAACCTGGTTTTTCTTTTAGCTTCCTCCCTTTTTTTTGCACGAAGCCTTCCGCTTCGCGACAAGGTAATAAAGTAAATAGGGCTTGCAAAAACTTTCTGAACAGCCAAATGTTGTCAAAAAAGGCACGACTGGCTGTTCATAGATGCGTTTTGGTCCCTACGCTTATGTATGGTAGTGAATGTTGGGTGTGGCAAAAGAAGGATAAAAGTAGGATTAATGCAGTGGAAATGAGAGCTTTAAGAGGAATGGCTGGAGTGACTCTGATAGATAAGTTTGGTAATAGTATGATACGGGAAATGTGTGGGATGAAAGAAGACGTAGTGACAAAAATTGAAAAAGGAATGCTAATATGGTTTGGACATATAGAAAGGATGAATGGAAGACGACTTACGAAAAAAATATACGAGGCAAATGCAAGTAGACAAGTCGGTAAGGGACGACCGAGAGGAACTTACCTGGACCAAATAGGAGACATCTTAACAAAAGGTCAGGTCAAGAGTACCCATAACCGACGAGCGTGTACGAAAGCATTTATGAAAGCGAATTCAAAAGAAAACAAGTGTCAACTAGCTGCGGTGCGCGGGAGGTTGTGATCGCTCCGAGCACCTCCGAGGTATTCCGATAGATTCCGATGCAATGCGAGCCCGATCGCTAAGGCGAGGTGTTAAGGACTATTATGCGTGCGTCGCGAGCGGTCGCGAGATTCTTTACGACGATGAGAGATGGACACACATTTACAATTAAATAAATATTTAAAAATATCTCCTATACCCTGGTTACCATCTAGCACTAAAGTACTCATCAAGACGAATCAAACGAGCCCATAATCGATGGGGCTATGTCGATTAATTAATGAGTTCCTATGGCCATATTCCAGTTCCATCATTAGACCCTGGTTAACCTCTAGCACTAAAGTACTCGTCAAGACGAATCAAACGAGCCGAGGCTCGATGGGGTTGCGTCGTTTCTTTACTGAGTTTCTATGGCCACATTCCAGCTCCATCATCAGACCCTGGTTACCATGTAGCACCAAAGTACTCGTCAAGACGAATCAAACGAGCCCAAACTCAGATGTGTCATTTTATTGCGAAGTTTCTATGGCCACCTTCCAGCTCCATCATCCGATCAGCACCAATGTCATCATAATATTGTATTGTCACGCGATTTACACTTGTATGCTAAATTTTAGATCAATCGGTAATCGGGAAGTGGATCAAATTTAATTTGCAAGATTTGATGACAAACATCGGCATAGGTGAAAGTAAATAAAAGTTTTAAAAAAATTAAAAGAAAACCACATCAAAATCCGTTGCGTAGTTTTAAAGATCTTAACATACATAGGGACAGACAGCGGAAAGCGACTTTGTTTTATACTATGTAGTGATGAGAAAATATATGTCGCTCAGAGAGCGATTAAAGTAGGCAAAATAACACTGACTGGGCGGCGTGTCTGTAGTCTTATTTTATCTTGAGCTTGATACTTTGTAGTGCAGTTGTCTAGAAAGAGATGGCGTTCACGTGGGAATACTTTTACCAGCGGGCAAATGCTGAAGGTCATTGGGCGACGTAATACCCTTAATATGGTATTATTATTGTATTTCATAATTAATTTTAAAATTCAGTATAGTTTAAATTTATATTTTTTAATATTTTACATTGATTTGGTTAAATTCATTAGGAAATTAAACAGAAAGATTAGATTGAATGTCAATTTCATCGATTACTTTCAAGTCGTTCAAAATATTACTTACTTAATTAAAAATATTTGTAAATAAATTATTTGTAAAAAATATTATTTAAATGTCATGCATGTAAATATTATGATTATTTATTGTCAATCATCATTATCATCAAATTAAAAATCATGTTTTTTTCTTGTCGTCAAACATTTATTTTAGTAGATAAAGTTTTATGTACTTATTTATTTGTGTAGACCGATTATTTTTAATGTTATTTCTTAAGTAATTTTGTGTCATTCAAGTATTCGTTAATAGTGTAATAGCATTTGTCAACTAACAACTTTTTTAAGTTATTAAAAAATGTATTATCGTTTTTTTCTTGTATAAATTTATTAGGTAGTCTATTGTATATTTTTATAGAGAGCATATAAGTACTCGAAGAGGTTAATTTCAAACGGGAGTTTGGTAATATTAATTTATGTCTTTTTCGCAAGCAATATTTTGTCCGCATATTATTATCATCACGCAGTTCGTAGAAATCTTTATGATTACGCACAAATTTGCAAATTTCAAAAATGTACAAGGAGGGCAAAGTCAGGATTTTATACTTGAGGAAAAATGGCTTACAACTATCAGTTTGTTCTATGTTTGCAATAATTCGTATTAACTTCTTTTGAAAAGTGAATAATGAGGAGAAATCTGTACTATTTCCCCACAGCACTATACCATATAAGCCACGCATGCGCATATGCATAATATGTTACTATTGCCGCCTCTACACTGGTTGTCTTTTTTATTTCGCGTAATGCATATGAAAAACTAGATAACTTGTTTTTTATTTTGTTTATATGTGCTTTCCAGTTAATATTTGTGTCAATAACTATGCCGAGTAAAGTAAATTCCTTCACACATTCCAAATTTATGCCTTTAAATTTGTATGTATAATTAAGAGCAGTTTTTTGATAAGGGTGAAAATACATTAATTTAGTTTTTTCAAAATTTATTTTTAGGTTATGGTCAGACATCCAATGTGTTATTTTTGTAAGTAGCGAATTTAGATTTTCCTCAATATGATTAATATCTTGGCACGAAGTTAACAAAGATATATCATCAGCAAACATTACGCATGGTTCCTCCATGATTTTTGGTAGGTCATTAATATAGATTTCCTTGAGTTTTCCTTTTTTATTAACATTGTAATACCTCTCGCGCTGAAAGATTCACATAACCGACATAACTGAAAAAAATTAATTACTTACTATGCAATTAATTTAGGTAATCAATAATATGATAAACATATATATACTAATAATTTACAATAACCCCTGCTAATATTATAAAATAATGCGAAAGTACCTACCTCTGTATGTATGTCTGATACGATTTCACGCCCAAACTGAGTCAATTTTAATGGAATTTAGTATCAAGATAGCTTAAGCCCAGACGAAGGATAAAGGCTACCTTTTATCCCAGATTTTAATGGGTTTCCCAAGGGAACGCGTGATACCAACTCCAACTCCAAAATCATTTCCCACTCATTTACAGTACGTGCCGCTAGAATGTGGAATAATCTGCTCAGTAGCTCCGCCACACTATGCTCCTCACGCTGCTCATCGCTTTGCTCCTCGCGCTGCTCATCGCTTTGCTCCTCGCACTGCCGCGATGTTGCCCTCTCTGCCCACACACTGCTCTACTCGCGCAATAAACGTCGAAACTTGGTATAGCTATATCATGTAAATGTCATGCAAAGAAATATAAATATGCAAATATACGTCATCTACGCCAGTGGAGATGATGTTAGAGATATGAAAAACGCAAAACGAGGCTAACATCTGATGTTAGCCTCGTTTTGCGTTTCTTATAGGAATTGTTGACATTTTTAGCCGCGCTAATTGTTACAAATGAAACGCAAGGTACTGATTTTTCGTGCTGAATTTTGACACCTCACCTACTTAGTCCAGCCACTTAAAATTTTTAATAATATAAATCAGAATTGGCTAATACTATAAATATCATTCAATTTAATAATGAAATCCACTAAAAAATCTTTTTGATTAATGAAAAAAGTATCCAAATGTCAAAGAAAGCTGTCAAAAAGTGGTATCATAGGACCCATCTATTAACACTACCGGTATTTGACCGGTATTTGATGCTACTAGCATTTCGTGTTAAAAATGCTTAAATGAAACGCATGACAACCAGCAAGAAAAACTAGCATCACCGGCTAATGAAACGCAGAGATGCTAAAAATGTTGGTATTTATGGCTAAAAATGCTTATCTGGAACGGGCCGTATATGTGAGAGTAAATCCTTAGCATCTTTCAAACGCAACAGCTTTACATTTGTCTGTCGTAACGTGTTGTAATGCGTCAGTCGTCAGTG
This sequence comes from Schoenobius gigantellus, assembly GCA_963935595.1. NCBI lineage: Eukaryota > Metazoa > Arthropoda > Insecta > Lepidoptera > Crambidae > Schoenobius > Schoenobius gigantellus. Next base: position 30,056,858 of record OZ012554.1, read on the forward strand.
GGTTTCATACATTTAGTGTGGTGAGATTTATATTAGCGTGACGCGATATGTCGCGATATGTTGTGACGCCTTGTGTTGTATCGCATCAGAAGCGATCCCGATCGCGTCAGAGCGCTGGGGATGGGGGCGGCAGGGGAGGGGGGGAGCTGACACGTCACACATGTATGTATTCGCGCCCAGTGTTATGTTGTGACGCGTCATATGCGCATTGCGCATTTAGATAGATAAATAGAAACACTTTATTTTACACAATTTTTACAGAATACAACACAATACATACACGAACAGCAAAATAGGCGGCCTTATCGCCGTAGGCGATCTCTGCCAGGCAACCTTTGCCTTTGCCTTTCATATTATATTAATTTAAAACACAAAATATAGAGAATAGAGACATCTGCCCCCTTAGACAAAAGCCACACGCTTACTTTTCTGCAGAAGTGTATGAAAATGACATTAGCCTATGACAACTTCACGATGTTTTTTTCGCAGCTAATGTTACCTTCATACATTTTTTATGGAACAACTACGGAAAAATAAGCGTGTGGTTTTTGTCTAAGGAGTCAGTTCATTAGAGCTACTGTTTATTTTTGGGAGGATCAGAATTGGAGTCGAACGATTTGTGGAAAAACATTGCGTACGTTGAACTTGCCGCGAGCTACAACTGTGTATTATTATATTTTTATATTTTATTTTATTGATTAATGGTAATTAGAGATGGTCGTTATTACGATAGCAGATAATATAATCTATACTAATATTATAAAGCTGAAGAGTTTGTTTGTTTGTTTGCTTGAACGCGCTAATCTCAGGAACTACTGATTCAAATTGAAAAATTATTTTTGTGTTGGATAGTCCATTTATCGAGGAAGGCTTTAGGCTATATAACATCACGCTACGACTAATAGGAGCTGAGCATCAATGACAAATGTTGCAGAAACGGGTAAAAAATATACGGCGAAACGTAGTTCGCTGGCACAGCTAGTGCATTATATGAACGTAACGAATAACACATTATTGAGCAACAGATTATCCTGCTATCATTATAAACTGCTGTTGTAGCGTTGTAGCGCAATGACTGACGTTCCACCCACCGTGCTGTTGCCGATAACGCGAGAGTGAAGCAAAGAGCGAGAGCGCAATAGGTGTGTACGGGAGATAGCAATATAAACGGCACGAGTCACGACACGATAATCACAAACCACTAATTTTTGTGCTTTCTCACATTGACGTAAAGTTCACTTTAAAATGTTTGATGATCGCGACGATTTGAAATAACAGGTGAATAATAATTATTCGTTATACTGCTGTTTTGAATGAGATTGCTGTTTAAAATTTTATTGTTCGTTCAATTCTGTTCTGTTCAGTTCAGCAACAGATCCAATTAGAGAAATTGTGATTATTTTTTGTTACGATTTAATTATTTCAGTGTGTAAGTGCGTAATTAAAAGTTAGCGTAAGTGTAAATAATAATTGTTTTATAGTTAGTGTTAAGTATTTTTAAATATTAAAAATGCCGAGAATAAGAGCCCCGATCGCTCCTATTTGGAACTATTTCGATGTTGGTAACAGTGTGAATACACTGTTGTTCATTGTGCAAAACAGCAGTATAACAGGATAACGAACAGCAGTTTACAATAACAGCTATATGGAAATAACACAGCACTGTTATTCGTTATTTGGAAACAGTCGTTACTCTCATCTCTAATGGTAATGTGTACTTATTTAAAGCAGATAATTATGTTTTTTTATTCTAGTCCCCATTTAGGTATCTATTTTAGTAACAACGGCTACGATTGGCTGGAAGAAATCTCTTTTAGAATAAGTCCTTCTTTGGGCATACTATTGTTTTTCCTGTACTATATTTCTATTTGTTTGTGTTCAATAAAGAGTTTATATTATAATTAAAACTGAATTCCACCAGACAAAATCGCGGACTCAGCCAATAAGCTATAGCATAGGTACATTTACTTCCTTATGGTTTTTATATGGGACATATTTCATTGATCTAATTTTAGTGGTGACCCAATTTTTCTCTATGAATGACCCAACTTTCGAGCATCAACTTTTAAATGGCGCAAAAGCCGTCACCGAACTGTAATATTTCTCTGCGGGATCACTAAATGAGCACATTTTCTATACAAATTGCTAATTAAAACGTGCCATCCACCGTACCCTGTATTGCTCAGTACACCCACTTAATAGCCAGTGGCCCGGGCTGTAATTAAGCTTAATGATTTATTATCCAATTAGCCGCGGATAGTCCGACTACTCGAGGTCCTATCACAATCTAATATTATTAGGGACTCCCCGAGTCAATTATCGGTGGCTGCAGAAATATTTGACGTCGACCCATCGATAGTTACAATTTAGTTAGTCCGATATTTAATGTTTCTGTAAAACGTAGCTGGTAAATGTACCAGGACAATGACTATCTGCGTAGGTATACCTATTTCCAACATATCATCATACATAAAGTCGGTTAATAATTAATTTAACTTTGTGTTGAAACGATTATCATTGTCCTGTTATTTAAATGGATTTCGTTTGCGAGAAAGGAGGCTGCTTCACCATTTGCATCAAATAAGTGACCAGGTCCCTCTTCCAGCTCTCCACTGTCTTCTACTGCCTGCTACTGCGATATTATTTTCCTCTCGTTCGGCAGCATCTCATGTGTAATGCTGGTAGCGAAAGATCACCATTGACATCGCCACCACCGGACCAAGCACCTGTGTCTAATACCATATTAATTAACCAAGGTGGTCTTACATTCTGTCTGTCGCAATTCTTGACTCTACAATTTTTTCCGCCCATGTCCACCTTGTGTGTACTTTACCCCTTTTGGGGCCGCACTCACAATAAAGGCAATGTGCGAGCTCCACGCCTCAATCCAACTCACACCTGACCAAAACTTCCCTGACTTATTTTGAGTAAGGTGTCCTGAATCGACACCGAATTATTGACCTTGATGTTGTAAATATCTAGGAAATGAAAATTCCAATTATCAATAGACTTAACAAAATTTTATTTAACTTAAACTACACAATCATTTACATTGCTTTAAAAATTTGAGTATCTATTTAACACAAGCAAAAAGTTCACTGTCGTTTTCAAGGTTGGAAATGATTCTTTGAGCTATCCTCCAGCTTCCAGAAGCTTCAGCCTCATCTTGGAAGAAATCCTGATCAGAAAATATTGCAGTATTTTCTTTTCTTGGTGCATCAAGAAATTCTACAAATTCCTTTTGATCCAAGGAAGATGAGCTGTGATGCGTGTGTAGACTGAAGGGTATCCTCGCTGGCAGCCGTCTCCTAATCCAAAGGAGACAATACCGACCTGCACAATAAAGAAGTAATGACTTCATATATGTGAACAAATTAAACACGGACCTGAGAAAATGACGGACGGAGCATTGTTTAATCAAGAGTGAAGCATGCACATTTGTATGCGCGCGTCTTGCTCATCGAGAAATGACGGCAGATTGTCCGACCTGGTGCATTTGTGAGTGTGAGTGTAGGTCGTGTATAAACAAATGAAATTGTAGGACCTCGCATGCTTCACATTGAGATCCATGATATTAAAAGAGATGTAGGAAATGACGCTAATGACGCAAAGCTAACCTTGAGCAACTCTAAACCTCTCTCGCGAAAAGTGGATTAATTCCACGACATTGGATCCAGGAGGCGTATTTTTGAAACAATAGAATTCAAATTCGCATTCGAAATCGTAAGATTCGCATACGAATTTCCGAATTCGCTATTTTTGAACATTCATTCCGTGAATTCTACTAGTAGAATATGCGCAACGTATAAACGTTCCGTTTTACATGCGATTCATCGCTGGTTTTTTAAATTAATGAGTTATTGCCATGTTTTTGCGTACCAGATTTAATTTTTTCTGCGTGAAACGGTTTCTAATGTAGAATTTGTTTTTAATGACAATACTGAATTCGAGTGATTCAAAAATCTTTAAAATTGGAAACAGTAGAAAATAATTTCGCATGTGATTTGTATTCGTGTTCGAATTCGAGATTCATTTCTAATGATTCAAAAATACGTGTCCAGTGCAGATTAATGGCGAACGCCAAAGCCTCAAGGTTGACTTGACTTACGTAAGCTGTTCGACAGCATTTAAAAAAATGATATCAAAATTAAAAATCAATTTGCGAATTAGTCATTCTGAATACGTGCTATATTTTTTACATGTAAAATTGTAACACTAAAGAGATTTGATATATTTCAAAAAAAGAGCTGCGCGGGACTTATAACCGTTAAATGTCATCATTTGTTGTAATCCGTTCTTTTTTTTTATCATTTTTGTTTATTTTTTTTTAATAAACCTCTTTGTAGTAATATCACGACTGGGATCATCTCTTTAATTTTTGTAGAGGCAATGGCATCAGCCTACCAAAATGCTACGAAAAAAAAAAACGTGTTGTGTCATTGTCTTTTTTCGCAAAAAATCATCATCATCACAGCTCATAAACGTCCCCACCGAGGGGCTCGAGCCTACCCTATGTTGGGGTGATTAGGCCTTAGTCAACCACGTTGGCCCAGTGCGGATTGGTCGACTTCACATACACCATTGAATTTCTTCGCAGATACTGTTCCAAAATTATTACTCGCACGCAACTGACTAAGAAAATGAATGAAAAATCTAGAAAAAATTACCTGAGTCCTAACATTGTTCCACGTGACAGCGAGGGGCCCGCCAGAGTCTCCGTCGCAGGTTCCGATGCCGCCCTGCCCACTGGTGCACATGTGGCTGTTGTGTATCGTCATCTCGAAGCTCTTCTGGCAGACTCCGTTCGCGATTATGCTCACAGTGTTCTGGTGGAGCCGCGTGGACGGCGGGAAGCTGCTCTGACCTGAAATGTGGTATGGTGAAACATCACAAAAAGAATCGTCTGTATTTAAAAAAAGGGTTTGATGATTGAGTGAGGTATGAACGTAGAGTTCAGACTACTGGAGCTAGAAGCATAAAATTCGGCACAGGGATTCTTTGGCTTATGAAGGCGCCCACTAAGGAGGGATTTTTTAAGATTCCTACAGGAAACTGAGAAATCTTCATCCAGAAAATAAGGAAACTACCTTGTTGAGCTTTATTAACGCGAAATGTAGTTTGCGGACACAGCTCGTATTTTATATCGATTTAATTTATAAGGTTTTGTTCCTAAGTTAAAAGCAAATCGAAAATGCAGCTCCGTTTTAGGATCTTTTAATGTATTTATTGCGTTAGAAAAAAAATCATTTGCAGTATCACATGTCATTCCAATGTCAATACAATATTCAACAGATCATTGACATTATAAAGTAAGAAAGAAAGAATTTTACACATTACAATGGCCGCTCAATGATTATGTTTACGCTTGTTGGTGTTTCTCACAGTCCTAGGGCTTAATTGATCACTGACAGAGACACCGCTTTGCATCGCATTTGCATCTGTTTTGAGAGATCATGGTAAGGGTTTTCAACTCCTCTGAATAGGCAGCTGTGTAAAACACTCATAAGGTATATAATTTAAAATTCAATTTCCATGACGACTCGCAGCAGCCGTGCCGCACTTCTGTTGGAACTGTCTGCGAAGTACTGTCAACCCTCAGCCTCTCAACGCTGAGGTAACCAACGACCACTTAACCCTCTCGAAACATTCGCGAAATCACAGATAGCGCTAATTTTCTTTTGTTCCTCATGCGATCTGAGGGGTGAAGGTTTCTGTTGTTTGCTCTTATTTCAGGTCCTATTCAATGTTGATTCAGAGGGAGCAGGGCCGTATTTAGAATGACGCTCAAATTGCAATCACGTCCTATTCATTCGTGTTTCGGTATTATGTCATTATTCACTTTTCAAGGATTCGCTTTGACGAACAAATTTTTTCCTACGTAATTTCAGGAGTTGAAAGGAAATTTAATCCGCCATCTTGGCGGGGTGTTTATTTGAAATTACTGTTTTTATAATATTGAGTTTGACATTTATTCCCTTTTCAGTAACACAAAAGGTTTGATTATTCGGTTTAGGACAGATTCTGGTTTGGGCAGATTCTGGATATGGCAGATTCTTTTTATGATAGATTTATGCAAAATTTTTGCCTTGTTAGATTTCATGAAGTGATTCTAATTCAGTTGACATAAACATACACACAGATCGCGACATATAAGCTGAAGGAAAATGGCGGTCATCGGCTCACTTACCCATTTTTGCCGTCAAGCAGGTGGCAGCTGAGCAGTCTGTCTGCTTGTGCAAACAAGCAGACAGACTGCTCAGCTGCCACCTCAACTTAGTGCGAACGCACACTACCGACTGTCGTCGACCGATTTCTTGGCCTATTTTTTTGCGCTAACCACGGATCTGTGTTTTTTGTAGGTCCATGGCGCTAACGTATACATTTACGGACGTTCCATTTTTACTGATACCGTTCGTGCGCGTTGCAACGTATAAAACCAAAAGTTTCATTTTCCACCGACAAAAACTCGGTCGCCGATAGTCGGTCGTGTGCGTTTTTTTATTGCTACTTAATTGGCAAACAAGCAAACTACCCACCTGATGGTAAGTCACCTATAATACATGTGGCTCTTGTGACATTGGCAGCAAATCTGCAACCCCCACAAGAACCACATTGTACGTTGCATAGTTTTGACATCGGCAGAAATAGGTAAGGCGGAGAGACTCATGCAGACGACCCTGGTACAGAGTCTACCTCTTAATTCTATAAAAATCTCGTTGGGGACAATTCATAAATGATGTCTTACATATTTCGTGATTTTTGACCCCACCCGACCTTGTTACAGCTGGTCATATTTATGACACTCCACCTCCCTAGTGTGACATCACAGATTTTGCAATTTTATAGTATTTTATCATTCGCCGAGCGCAAGCGCCAATGCGCCATCAAGCATCTCGAACGCGAATATTACTTTGTCTAATGACCAATTTCACTAATCTTGTCTTAGCTTAGGGTACTCTTAGGTGGCACACTGTCACATTCTGTTCATTAAAGTCGAAAATTGACAGCATAATTCGTAGAAGTTTCCTGAGCTAAGGTTTATGAAATTGGCTATTAACCCCCTGAAATTTCCTCCTTACACACTCCAACATTAATCTATGTTGACCGTCGCGAAAGCGTGGAAATTCGAACGCTTCCAAGGAAAGATCGTCCCAAGGAAAATATTATCGGTCCATTTTAATTGAGTGCGGCCCTGTTAGCACAAGTGCTCTCCATTTATTATTAGCCGACTTGTTAGGTCCGGCGGGCCTCGGGCAACCGCCGACAAAATAATTAGCTACGCCATTTATGCACGGTGCTTCGTTCTAATGAAACCGAGCGCTTAACGCGAACTTTGTGTTTCTATCAAATTAATGCTGATTTTTCCTCCCGTCAATTGTTGGAATGTCAGGAGTGAGCTGACAGTGACGTTGTACAGATAATGCTGGTATTCGTTTGTATTTTTGTTGTAGATTTTCGTTGGGTGAGTGATTTTGAGTTTTTCGAGCGGCCTATTTCGTAGACAGTGCGCATATTTCTGTCATGCAATTTGTATCATTAAGGGAACATACATACATACATATATCACGAAAAAACATGTATATGGTTAAACTGAATTGAAGAGCCAAATTTCAGATATAATATCAAGACATTCACAAAAACGATTGTCTTCGTGATTTTTAACCGTGATGGTTTAATCTTTAAATTATATGAATCCATAAAAAGACAATTCTAAATCCATATTATTATTTCCTAAGCCGCACATGACGTATTCTAAATCTGTATTTAAAGTATATCGCCGCTCCCCTTCTTCCCGTGGATGTGATGATAGCGAGATTTATTTGTTTTTCAACAACAACACTTAGGTATTTAACTTGACCTTGATTGGTATATTTATGAAAAAAATGTTTTATTTAATATAGTAATATAGTCTTCGCGTCAAGCATTTATATCATCGTAAAAATTGTGTAATGTTTGGTAATAAATTGATGGTTTTTATTTAATTTAATGATTATTTTTCTCTTTTTTGAGCATTTCAATAAGAACTTGTTCCTAATAATGTTTTTTACTATTTTATTATTGAGATTGGCTTATATCCACTAGCTCTATTTTTAAGATATATATTTAAATAATGATAGTTTTTATATATATATTTAAATAATGATAGTGAAACATTGAGTTGTAATGTAATAACTCAATGACTCATAAGAGACATGTACTAACCAATTTTAACAACTAAATAATCAATTTTAACACGATAATATTATAACAAATGCGAGAGCAGTTGAGCTTTTAGTTTATATTTGAATGATGTTAAGAAAGTGCTTTCACTTTTTTACAGAATTATTTGTTTTAAAAATGTAAGTAGCTACGAGTATTATGTATTTTTTTATATTTTAATTTTTACTTTTTCTAGTTCATACAAGCAAATACAGTAGGTACATCAAGATAAATAATGAGCATTGGAAAACATCGGAAACAATCGTCTCACTTAGGTACTAAAAACAATTGACAAAAAGAAGTTTAGTAAACTTAAAAATCATTTACAATCACAACAGCCGCTCTTTATCATTATATTGCCTAGATGTGTCGGTCATATTCGGAAACACGGAGATATAGTCGATGCCCATTACTTATCTTGAAGTACTGTATGTAAATTAAATTTTTAAAAAATATATTTATCTAAATATAAATTATCTCATACCCACAAAATAAAGACCATTTCATTTTCCTATTATCATCAAGTAAGTTATGACAATATTTTGACCTAAAACTAAATATTTAGGAGTTAGAGCTCGCGAGCATTACGACTTTTAATGTAACTCGGTTATGTACGAGTAACAAGGGGATAATTTTACAGTGAGCGCATGATTTTAAAATTGTGATTTGTCACGTTTTGCTGCGGTCGCGACGTTACCACGTGACCATTGACGTGATGTCACGGAGCGAGACTTTTGCAAAAGTAGCTTGCTGCATATGTAGTTGAATGGTCGCTCCCGCAAAGCGATTTTTAAAGAGCGATGTCTCTGTTTCAATATTGTTTTAGCCTTGCTATAAGCGATCATGGTAGGGCCTCAGTTAGCATTTGGTCTCAAGGCAAAACATGTCATCACCAGTTGCTCCACCCGACTCTTTAGACGTAGCAATGGACGTGGAATGTTTTATCATAGAAATTCACGCTAGATCACGCTTTGAAAACGCGTTTATGGAAAAAGGTTCATCAAAAAGTTTGCATATCGCCATCTTGTATTTTCGTGCTCAATTTGAGGTCTAACAATTCTCAGTAATTTGTCAAATGCTCATTCTATAGGAGCCAAAGAATTTTTCGGGATATAACCGAAGATTATCGTACGTAATATGAAATTGAAGAAACTTTTTATATGCTTATCACCTGTGAAAGTCTGAATTCAGTATTAGTTAAATGTTTTTCTTCCTCTTCCGAAGTAATCAAACGAGACTAGCAGCTTATACAAAATCCATATTAAGAATGAGCTAATTTATATATTTTTACGTGGAACGTATTCTGCGATATTTAACAGCGCGATTTTGAAATCGTATCGCAAATAAATAAATCTTAGCGCGTTTAAAACTTAAAAAGAATAAGGTATATACCGTCACTTGTTTTCCCATAGCCAGTGATGAGTCCCTTCATCCCAGCAAAGTCTTGCTTCACATCAATATCCTTGGGTAATGCGATTGGCCGGATATTCGCTGAGGACAAAAGCAAAGTTGCTAAAGAACATGCATTCTTGATCAAGAAAGATGTTAAGACATTATTGATTATTCGAGCCATAATCAACATTAAGAAATCGATTTTGACCCCTTTTCTACTCAGGATAGACTAACCACAAATGTCGTGTTCATTCGATAATCGCCAGATATTTAAGGAAGTGGAAAATGAAATTTGGATTGTACAAAATACGAACTTAACTTTATTTAGCAACAAAAATTATTGGATAGCTAAACAACAAAATGAAGTCAGCTTATCCATTCAAATCAATTTAAGACGAGTTTTCCCATAAAATCCCAAAGTTCCGAACGTCTTGCGGACAATGCTAACGAAACGAGCAAAACAAATCAACTCCTTTTTACTTATCCACCAGCCCATTACCGGCTGCGGTAAGGGACTGCTACAGTAATCGAGATAAACCCCTAATCCGTCGCATTTGTTCGGCTGAGCTGGTCGAGCTGTAAAGCTCCTAAATGTTAAACTCAACACTTAGGCGTTAATCGGAATGAGTGATTTATCTAACGCTTCCTTCAGAAGATTTTCTTTACAGACACCTTTAGAATACCTCATCTGTCAATTATTACTTTTTGAACCAGAGACTTCTGCAAAGGCATTACCGTCATAACAGACGTAACGTCGAATATGATCTCAAAATGACTTCATTGTTACGTCTCGTGCTACTCAGGAGTCTGCTTCTGGTGAAATACCTTCAGAAGGCACGTTAAATAATCGATTCTAAGCCTGATGTCTTCCCATCGGTTCCCCATGACTGTAATTTGCATATGTATAGAAAACAAAATTTACCATTGGTATTCACTCGCTGAATCTTCACTATAGCTATGTCGTTAATTATATCGTTGCTGTTCCAGTTGGGGTGAACGACTATGTCGCTTGTGACGAGCCTGGTGCCGCCGCTGAATATGGTGACCGAGCCCAGCACGACTGTGAACTGGGTGGCCTGCATCTGGCCGTCCCACCAGCAGTGGGCGGCCGTCAGCACTCGGCTGTCAGACACCAACGACGCGCCACACACTGACGTCAGACCACCCTTCAGTGTCACCACTAAGCCAACCTGGGAACATATGATTGAACCAATTTGTAAAAACCAAATCATCCAAATTTTCTCCCTTAATGTCTATCTCATAATTCTGAAATAATTCACTTTTTCTGAAATTTGTTTTTGTCTGGGACGCTTTGCCTTTGTCTTGGATATCAAGAAATCTACAAGTAGGTTAAGTTTCAAAAATAAACTACGGAAACATTATGTCCATCAGAATAATATTTTGTAACGTTGCTTATTTGTATTAAAACTTGTTTTCTTTGGTGAATAATCATATGAAATGTATATTAAATTATTTCTTTAGTTATTTTTAATAATGTCTAATTGTTTTCTCATAAAATCTTTTTTATAGGTACATCCACTACATTTGATCTTTGCTCCACCTGAAATTTGACTGATGGAAAATACCTCAGGCGGTAACTCCGTCGCCGTACATAATGTTTTTCTTCTTTCTCTTTGCCACTTCCCACTTTAAGTAGCGTCGGCTCTCCTAGGGTCTTGAGTTGTCGCGTCGGGTAGTTGGGCTTTTTGAATAACCTTTGTCATGCTGGTCCACCAGGTAAGGGGGGAGCGCCCTCTTCCTCTTTTGCCTTCCGGGTAGCGCTTTACGGACCACGTGTTCATCATCTCTTCTCATCACGTGGCCGTACCATCTTAGGCGACTTTCTGCTAGCTTGTCCTGGATGGGGGCCACTTTAAAACTACCTCGCACGTGCTCGTTGCGGATCTGGTCTAGCCTAGTGACCCCTCCGGACCATCTTAGCATTTTCATTTCCGCTACGTGGAGCCTCTGGGCATGCGTTTCCTTTATCGTCCAGCACTCAGCCCCATAGAGCATCGCGGGTCTTATTGCGGATTTATATATTTTGCCTTTCGTGCGTATGTTACCTCTGCTATCCTATATAGTAGAGTATCTTATGTCCTATAGTGTGAAATGATAGAACTCATCGATTCTAAAGTGATTAAAGGTTTATTCTAAAGTGAAGTGATTATAGGATTATTTCTAAACTGGAGTAAATATTACGGTCTTGTCGTTAATTCAAACAAAACACGCATTGATTACAGTTTGCTGCCAGCAGTGATCTTTGATGAAACAGTTATTCCATTTAGCAAATCCGTGAAAAATCTAGGTATAGTTCTTTTTTCTTTTTTTTATTTATTTAAAGTCGTATAAACATCTTGGTCATTAACGACTAACATTGGCTTCTATATTTATACAAACTTATTAATATAACTAATATATTCTAAAGTGTTGTTATACCCATCTATGTTCAAGCATAAGTTAATGTGATTTGGTAGTTGAACAATTTTTCTTTCTTCTTTAAATCCGTTGCATTCAACTAGGAGATGATAGACTGTAATAGGTTCATTGCATTTGGGACATTTGTTTCTATCAGTCTTTGCTATTAGATGTGAATGGGAGAAGTTGGTATGACCAATTCGAAGACGAGTAATATTGACTTGATCTTTCTGATTATTAAAAACTGAAGGCTTAGGTTCGAAGATATATTTTCTGACAGAGAAAATCTTAGATTGTTCGTATTGTGTTGGCCAGAAATCATTCTAGGTTTTTTTAATAGAAAATTTTATGTGCTTAATTTAATTAATTTCCGTAACTTTCTCCGAATGGCTACAAAAACAGTGTTAGCTCTTCTATACTATCACTTCTATTTTCTTTACTTCTACTTTCCTTAATTGACTACGCTGACGCTGCCTGGGCGGGCTTGTCGGAGGAGTTGCTAGACAATTTGGAGCGTCTACAAATTGTGGCCATTAGGTTTATTTTTAATCGGCGTAAGTTTTACCATGTTTCTTACTATCGCTTTCAATTTAAATGGCTCCCAATTCGCCAGAGATTTACATGTTTTATCCCTACTTCGCAATGTTTTGTTTCTTCCAACTTCCCCATCATATCTAAAGTCACAGTTCTCTTTTCAGTCCGCTTCTTCGAGTCGTATTTTACGATCAAATTCCAACCCACAGTATAGATTTTCATTCATACTCTTTTCCCGCATATGCCATTCGGTTACCGGAGAGTATTAAGACAGCTCGTACGCTGGAGTCCTTTAAGAATCAAGTCCGAAATCACTTCCTATTCTTAAATCCTTAGCTAAATCAGTCCTTCATTGTCCATATATAGCTATTACTGCACCCATCCCCCTTTTTGAATTTTTTTATGTATTTCCCTGTTCCTAGGTTGCCTAGAAGAAATTGCTTATTAGCAGTAAGGCCGCCTGTGTTGTACATCTGTGTTGTTTTTGAAAAGCTATTTCTATATCTTTGTGTGCAATAAAGCGTCTATAGGTATATAACTATTTCAACATATTTGTTTACATTACACAATATTTATTATTTATTTATCAATATGCTTATATTATCTTTATACGTTTTCGTTTATATTTTACATGTTATCTTTAAATCTTTAACTGGTTGTGATTTTAGTAAATTTTAAATTACTTATTACTTCATCAATTGCGTCCATGGTCTAGTGGTTGGGCCCATCTGGTATTGATCTAGATGTCCGGGGGTCATTTCCCTGGGAGGACAAAATCTTTTCTGTTTTGTTTGGTTAGTGGTAGCGCTTCTGAGCTCGCCTGGCTATCTGTCACTGCCTTACCCAATAAGCGATAAGTTTATAGCAATAAAAGTTTCCTATAAGTTTATCGCAATTTATTTAATAATAATCGTATGGTATTCATACAATAGGCAATTACAAGTCTTTATCAGGCCACGCAACCAGTCAATAGCCTTTTGTGTTAGATGTTTATAGAGGTTCTTCGGGTCACCCCGATAACGACGCTTAGGACCACGCTCCTATATGCTCAGTAGTCTGTTCTTCAAGGCCACAGTCACACAACGAGCTCTCTACCCAACCCCACTTGTACTTCAAAAAATTGCACCTGCCACCAGTATTTTCCAGTTGAGACGACACCAATATTTTCTTTGAAGGAAAAAACCTTTTTGATTTTGAGTGGGGTCTAGAAAGATGGTGCGTTCAACGTTGGAAGTCACCTTCACCCATTCGTTCTTCTAAGCTTGCTCCAGATTAAAACCCTCGGCCTTCAGTTTGATCGCAGTATTGCATACTGGTCGGCGTGAGTGATTTAAGCCTTTCTAATGTTGGTTCAGTAAACTCGCGGTGGGCTGTCAAGTACGACCCGTCTGTTATCTTCTCAGCTTCCCTAGCAAGCGCGTGGTTCCTTCGTAAGTGTGGCGGAGGAATGTGACTGAGCACCAGTAACCAGTGAGTGGGCGTTGATTAAATCATGCCAGAGACACACCTCATAGCATCACCCTTTGCACATGTGTACTCTCGCACCACCGTTTTTCGTTTTTTTGAATTACATATTACATTTGTCCGACGCTCCTACGGTGAAGGAAAACATCGTGGGCCAACCTGCATACATTTGCGAAGAAATTCAGTGATGTATGTGAAGTCGACCAATCCGCACTGGGCCAGCGTGGTTGACTAAGGCCTAAGCACCCTAACTTAGGGTAGGCTCGAGGCCCTCGGCGGGGACGTGTATAAGTTGTTATGATGATGATGACTCTCGCAACAGACGAGCGAGCAGTGTTCCGCTGCAAAATATACTACGGCAAGCGCTGTTCGCAGTACATCGGCAGATGCATCCCATGTTGTGCCGGTAAGGTTTGCATGATATTGTTGCGTTTAATTTATTTATGTATTTCAACTAGAATTAATTTTGATGTTTTCGAGTTTACACCAACGAAACAAAAATATTTAAATTTTAATGAAAAAGTAACTAGCATAAGCATTTTACCTGGTAAGGATAATCCGCTGCCGATGACACCTGGTTTCCTCCCACAATCCTCAAAGACTCTGCCCGGTAAATATCGAACGCTCTGGGAATGCCAACTGCTACATGGTACCCGCTCAACGTGTGCTGAACACTTAGACCATGAACACTTCTCCCGTTGACAGACGAGAACACACATAAGATAACGCAAACGTTTAACAACCACATTGTTTTTGAAACAGTACCACCACTTGTAATATTTTAAAGTAGTAAATTTTATTTGCGAAATATGCTTGCATAATACTTGAAAGTCCACAAGAAGTAGTGATCTAGTACATTTTGCATTCTCTTATATACCTCTTAACTTCACACAGTTGTTATTTCCCTTTATCGAAAATTATCAGATAATAAATTGACTGTCTAATTATTAGTAGGTAATAATCAATATAGGTACAGATTACGTGACTTCACCTTAAATTGTAAATTATCTATATCTATACATCTATACAAATAAATAAAATTGAAGTGTCTGTTTGTGATGTCAAAATAACAAGTTTTTACTAAATGGGTATGAATGTATATCGGGTACCAGTAACAAAAATACAATTTAATTTTTTTTTGCCTGTCTGTCTGTTTGTTCCTGCTAATCTCCGGAACTAGGCCTATTTCCAACAGTGATTTTGTATCTAAAATGATGATGATGATGACCCGCTCACCATCAAATACGCCTGTTTATCACCCAAGTTACGTAAGCGACGTGGCTAGACGTCATACCTATATTCACTTTGTATACTATAGCAAAAACACCTGACTACGAACCACGTCTTTAACAAAGATCCGGTAATACAGAAGTAATTAATCAAGCCACTCTACCGCCGGAATAAAAGCGAGCCCGTGTCGCAAAAAGGGGATTGGCTTCGTCAGACCTTTGACACGGAGTCCTGGCTTTCCGTTGTCCTTCGGGCGACTGACGGCCTAGCCATAGGCGATAATAGTTATAATATACCTAATTTATATCACTTTTTGAATATTAGCGGCAAAATCACATTTAAATAATTATCGAGTTATATCAAACTATCCAGTTATATCAAAAAGAATGACAAAAAGCAACATCTAAGCGAGAATTCGGGCCCGCAATATCCACATAGGCCTCGACATCAAATACAAAAGATGATTTTGTATGTAGGCAACTAGGCAGGTGGGTACTTTACCTTGTCATACTAAAAGAATTTGATATCGCTCAACGTGACATCATATTCTATTGGAATAGATTCCTTCTTGGTGTTAACGTTCTACCACTAAAATGTTAACACAGACTTGCCTGTAACCATAAACAAGACGATTTACGGATTTCCCGTAACACTAACTAGCGGGACATTTCGTGTACATCGCTTCATAAGGATTTGAAGTATTTCCTGTTGATAAACGGGCCGGAAGCCGGTGATAGCGCTCGCTCGAGCTGGCTACGTGCCGGGTCGGAATAACCATTATGTAAGCCTAACAGCCGGTACGGCTATGGAGCAAGAATGTATCAAATCGTATTCGAACTCTATGTCCCTCCTACCGCGAAGTCGACAAATAGCAAACACGTGAATGAACCGAATAAAATAGGAAAATAATGCCGGTGCACATTAGGCGCCGAAAGCGCGCTTTGATAACGCGCGTTTCCATCCAACAAGTGTCCGCTTCTGTAATTCACGTCAGATACGTCAGATATTTTCACATTTACTATTTGCATAGTTTCTTAAGGACGCGTGTTGGCGCGTGATTTGTCAAAAAATAAGTTAGTCTGGGACGCTACTTGCGCAGACACTCTGGCAGCGTCCTACCTCCCGACGACTTGCAAGCGGACCGGTGCGGCAGCAGATGTGCGAGAGCAAATAAAATATAATAAATACCTTTGCCTCGGCACTCAGTATGACTTTGTTCCGTTTGGTGTCGAAACCCTTGGTCCTTGGGGTCGAGGCGCACACGGGCTCTACAGGCAACTGAGCAAGCGTCTGAGGGGAGCCACTGGTGATCCCCGCGCGGGCAGCTTTCTTGCGCAGAGGCTTTCCTTAGCAATTCAGCGCGGGAACGCTGCCTGCGTCATGGGGACTATGCCAAGGGGTCCCTCATTATTTTCATAGTTAGTGTTTTTTTTGGTAAGCTTTTAATTTATAATGTAGTTAGTTTTTAGTCTTTACTTTGTTAAGGTTTAGTTTTTATTTTTTAATACGTTATTTAGGATTATTTTATAAATAGTTTTTAATTTAGATTAATTTTAAGTTTTATTGTCCGTGATGTATAAAAAGAAATAATATATTACGAGTATTTAAAGAAAAACTTTTTTAAATACATGCTTTTAGTACTCGTCAATACGAATCAAACGAGCCCAAGGCCTATGGGGTTGTGTCATTATATTGCAGAGTTCCCATGGCCACCTTCCAGCGCCAGCATCAGATCAGCCCCATGTCATTAATATTGCATCGTCACGCGATATGCATACGCATGTAAATTTCAGCTCAATCGGAAACCGGGAAGTGCGTCAAATTTAAATTGCAAGATTTCATTACAGACACCGGGACAGGTGAATGTATTTACTTTCACCTGTCCCGGTGTCTGTAAAAAGGATAAGTATTTTAAAAAGCTTGTAAAATTGATAAGTACTTTGGTAACGCGCGTTCGTCTTCTTCGCCCGCATGAAATTAATAATTTGGGTAGGTAGCTTATTTTTTATCCAGTCTGACTAGTTATAGATGTCCTTCCCCACAATAGGCTAGTTGACCCTTTTTTAAAGTAGGGCTTAAAATGTTCATAATTGTTGTACTAGACCATAGCACATGAATATTATTTTTTTCGATGGCTAAAAAGTGCAAAAAATCTATTTTAAATGAAGATTTTCAATTTTGGACCGAAAACACAATCAGCTATGATAGTCTGTTGATTATCTGTGGCATATGATGTATGCCACAGATAAACAACAGAATGACGTCAGTCTTATAGTAAACAAAGCACCGAGGCGAAATAACCTCACAAAAACAATGCTTTCTATTAAATATCACAAAATATAGTAAAACTGTAAATGGAACAGGACAATAGAACAGGAAGGAATTTAGAATTACCTCTTCAAACACTCCAGGAAAACTGTGGATTAGACGTACCCAGTGATATAGACATGCGAAATATTTGGTTAACACTCGCTTAAAGAAATCCTGTAACTATCTACTGAAACTCAAATGTGTTTTTGGGAAAATCACATTAATGTAAGTACAATTAATAACTCAATCTGTGTAGGTATTTCAGTTTCAACTTAAACAAAAAAGAAGTTTTTAGGTTGTATGTAAAATCATTAATTAAATTTTTATCTTTCAGTTAGAATGAAAACCGACTGCAGCCAACCAACCAAATTTTAACTTGACCAGAAAACTGAGAGAAAACTTGACCATTCACGCCTTTTTGATTTAATCTAAGTTATACACTGACACTAGATGATGTTTCAAAGGAAAGAATATGAATAATGATGTAATGATGTAATTGAATATTAATTAAAAAGTATGTAATACAAACAAAAATATCAAAGTTTCATAATGAATATATTTATCTAAACAACTTTTACTTGAATTTACTGGGTACCTAATTGAAATTTGTTGCTTTCAGTGGTTACTTAATGAGAACTATTGTGTACTAACCTGTTCTCCTCTTGACAACGAGATTGATAAGGCAGTAAAAGTTGTGCAACATAATACAAAGCAGTGCATGCTCAGCCACAACATCAAAATGTGACCCGTCAACTAGAACAACATTATGTCAACAAAATAACTCAAGTATTCATATACCAAAGCACCATAGAAGTAAATAGGTCCAGTTTGGTAAAACTGAAAGATGTTATATCTTCACTGATTAAACCTGCTGGCCACCATGGCTGGTAAATTTCAGAACAGCTTACGCAAGAATATGCAAGTTATCCATTTTAAAGCCGTATACAAATATATTAAATGTGCTGTGTTGTCAGCCTGTGCTCTTCCTAATTTACAAGACCCTTCTTATTAAATAAATAATATAAAGAATTTTTTTTCTTTACTTTATACATAACTAATATCTAAAGATGACATAATAATTTTTTGTACTACATTAGTCATTATGTTCTTCACTAAAAAAAATGTTCTATGTTTATTTGAAAATAATGACTTGTAAAGGTTTAAGTTGAATCAAAATATTTTAATTTGAAATACATGTGTTTTATTTTTCCGTTACACCTTAAAAGATTTATAATATTTTAAAGGTTTGTTGCTCAAATATATTGGAACATATATATTTGAGTAACAATGATAAATGTTACTCAAATATATATGTTCCAAAAGTACAAATAGGTTGAATAGAGTTAGATCAAATTTATTAATTTGTATATATTGCCTTAAGGTTGCAGGTAATAAAAGTCAAAATAATAGTAAAGTGATTTATTATGAAGTAATACTTTCATATAATTTACGAAAAATGTAGTATAGTTTCCAAAATGGCACCATTTGATCAAAAAGTTTTTTGACATATAGATTGTTAGAACAAATACCTATTATAGCTAATATTGTCACCTTTTGAGTGTTTTCAAAATTACATACTGCTAGCAACACAAAAGTACTTATATAAGTTTTGTTTTAGCACAAAACATCTGCATCTATACTTGAGTTAAGCATACTGTTCACAGTTTTCCGTCTTTGATAATCAACATTTTCTTCAGTAAAAGAGCATGACAATTTTGTATTAATCTAATTTTATGGATACCGTTTGTTGAATAGACTATTACAGGGTATTAATCAGAAATGAGGTCACATTTTGCAAATTTCAACCCAAATCTTCATCTTTCAACTTTTATCCACATTTCATTATACTCGTAGGTGTCTGCAAGATTTCCCACCAAAAATCTTCCCAACAAAAGAACCATGTGCTATGCACTGGCTGACTTTATAGCACATGAAAGCTGTTATTGTTTATAACGAAGCTCGAACTAAAGAGCACTTCTGTATTGATGATTCGTGGTTTAGTTTTCTATGCACTTTATTCTTTCTTCATTGAAGAGGTCTTTTATTTTTTAAGAAATATGTCACAATCTGTGTCTGTGAATATATATTTTTCCTCCCAGTAATTTTCTTCATGCTTGACAAATGAACAACTGCCAATCTTTCTCTTTTTATGTGCATTTACAAATTCTTGCAGTACTACACTGGTATTTGACACATGATCCTGATGTTTTCTTTTCAACATTTCTCTTGAAGTAAATAGTTTTAGTGTTTATTTGACTTTTGAGAGATAGAATTCTATCCAATAGCATTCAACTGCTGTACAAAATAGCTCCTCACTATGATGGTGCAACCACACCAAAAATGCATGTTTGCAACTATCTTCTGCCGCGTGACAATCTTGACAAGTACACTTGTAACCTGTTCTTCATTATAACAGTATTGAAACTGTGTTTATATTGTTTAGAGCGATACACAAAGAATCTCCTGACCATCAATCTGTCGATTTTCGGAAGATTTGTACTATCTGCTCTCACAAATCCAACATCAATGGTTGATTTTGCTATTAATACAAATAATTTACGATATTTACACATATAATAACGGAGATTTGGACGATTTTTTGCCAGTTTTAGGAAAGAATAGTGCAAATCGACGAGTTGTTGAATCAAATTTGACATTTCTTTGTTTACTATATGAGTGACGTCACGGCCCTGACCACAGGATATCAAAGCGTTTACGGCGTGAGATAAAAAAAGATTATTTCTAGCATTTTCAAATTAAAATTTTACAGTAATCATTCAATGTTATTTATTAAAATCGGTATATTGTGGAACCTTATGCCAAATAGGTACTGTTAGAAATAAACAATATTTTAATAAATTTTGATATGAGTCAACTACCCTATTAAAACTATATCCATACCAAATTTCGGTTAAATAGCGGTTATTGATTCCCCATACAAACTTTCACCCCCCTTTTCATCTCCTTGAAGGATGATTTTACGATAAAAACTGTCCTTTGTCCTTTCCCAGGACTCAAACTATCTTTATATGTACTAAATTTCATCTAAATCAGTTCAGCGGCTTAAGCGTGAAGAGGTGCAGACAGACAGACAATATATTTTATTGGAAAATCTCCCCACAATAGACATTAACATAATAAAGTAATTCTCGCTCAAACCAAACTTTATTACGAATATCCACCAAAACAACTTCAATATTCACACTAATTACAGAAGAGAAAATTCTGATTGTGTACCATCACAACCGAAACCTCCCGAGGGGATTCGGACTACTAAACCTCATTGTTACGCCCCTCAGTACGCCCACAGTTACGTCACAAGAGATATTATTAATCTGTGTTTTCAAGTAAGTTCGTTCAGAAATAGTACACAACGAGTTTTCCGCTCGCGGCTTCGCCCGCGTTACTATTGTTTTCTCGTGGAAATTGTATATTTTCCCGTAGGAAAAATAATTTTGTATTATATAGAACTACTACTATAGAGAACTATATTTCGCCTTAAAAGTAAAAGAAACAGTAAATCTACTTTCCCGCGGTAACTACTTACTTTTCCTGTATAATAAGTAACCTATAAGTTTAATCCGTGTCGTCGTAATCCGTCTACCTACAAAATTTCATTCAAATCCATTCAGTAGTTTTTGCGTGAAAGAGTGACAAACATCCATACATCCATCCATACTCACAAACTTTCGCGTTTATAATATTGGTAAGGATTTACTAAGCTCGCTTTCTTGCTGCGTGCGTTGATCAGTAAGTATTTGTGTAATACACGAAGTATTTTTTTTTGTTCAAATTCTCAAATCGATATTCTAGATAGAACTTGTTCGGAATTTGCGACAGCCTTCTCGAGAAGCACAAGCGAGAAACTCTAATTTTATCAAATTGTTTTGTGTCTTCTTTAAACCTGACAAAATTACAATAATAGTATTTCTACATTTCCCTTTTGATTTCATAAAAATATATTAGGGAATGCCTGCCATCGGAGTGTTTGAAACAATACACTTTATAATATACTTTTTCATAAGTACATTAAATTGTAATTTTGAAATTGATTAAGCAATTAAGTTCATTGATATTATTTGGAAATTTATTGCTTAATCGTACACAAAGGCCTCTAAAAGAATTATTATTTTTTCCGATTTTATTATTATTTTTAACCGACTTCAAAAAAGGAGGAGGTTCCCAATTCGATGCGTATGTTTTTTCTGTGTGTGTATGTAACGCGATTACTCCGCCAATTGTGGACCGATTTTCAAAATTCTTTTTGTATTCGATAAAGTATACTCCTGGGGTGGTCCTAAGGTTACCAAAGTCAGAATCTGATGATGGGATCCCATGAAAATCGAGGGAAACCCTAATTTAGGGTTTCCTTCACTAAATAGATTTCATTCACTAAAAAGTTAAAAATAAAGAATATTTCACAAAAAATAATAACCGACTTCAAAAACACTGAAAGTTAAAAATAACATAAGAATAGGTACAGACAACATCGCATTTCTACGAGTATATTGAAGTCGGTGACAAATTTTAAAACTTTCTAGAAGATCATCGTTGTAAATGAAGGTAACACTAACGATATTGATAAACGATATTGATATTTATTTTAATAGATCACCAACAATTTAATATATCCTTTATTGTACACAGTTACACAGTTACAATGGTGATTAACAAGAAACATTTGTACAAAGGCGAGCTTATCTCTTTAAGAGATCTCTTCCAGCCAACCCTAGCATCAGTTAAAAATAAATGTATTCAGCGGGATCATTGTCTAACCAACCAAGATTATTGAAAGATGGTACAAAAAAAAATTTGCGTACCTACCAAAATACATACCAAATATATATTATATTTATCACTAGGTAAACACTTCGCCGAGATATATTAAACATTTAGATCACATTGTAAGTGCAAACTTCATCATCATCATCACAGCTCATATACCGTCCGGTTCGAGGGGCTTAAGAGGATTGTGAAGCTTTACATTTTCATACAAAAAGCGATAACGCTTTTCTCCCTCTTTTCATAATTCAATTTTCATAATTTTTGGAAATGTTGTAGATATACTGAAGATCTAGGTTTGTACGTTTTGATTTTGAAGTAATATTGCTCAGAATATAAATTATTAGCATTTAAATATCCATATCTTAGACTTAAAAACTACCTCGAGCATTTTTATCTTTTTGACTAAATCATACTGAATTACAAAAAAGCAGAACGTACAAACATAGATTATTAAGTATACTGAATCTAATGACACCAAAAGTGTCTAATTTCTTAAAGGTTTAGGGGGGTAAACAGTTATCGCCCGAAACAATATTTCAATAAGAAATTGTAGGCACTTGCCTCGGACTTTCAACTTTAAGCGGTGTGCAATGAACTGAATTTTTGAAAGTGCATACTCAAGCCATAAATGGCACTTCACAGTCCTCGTAAGCCTCTCAATTATGTTAGGGTGATTGGGCCTTAGTCAACCACGCTGGCCCAGTGTGGATTGGTCGACTTCGCATACACCTTTGAATTTCTTCGCAGTTGTATGCAAGTTGCCTCACGATACTTTCCTTTACCGCAGGAGCATCGACAAATGTACCTACATTATGAAATTCGATAAACGAAAAACACATTGGTAGGTACTTGGCAGGATCCAACATTATCCACAACAATATTGTCCACAGCGCCACTTACGCACCGAGCGCAACTTTAATTACGCGTCATTCACTTAAAAATGCAACTTTAATTAGGTGTCATTCACTTAAAAATGCAGCTTTAATTTGGCGTCATTCACTTAAAAATGCAACTTTAATTTGGCGTTATTCACATAAAATGCAAGTTTAATTAGGCGTCATTTACTTAAAACTGAAAGATTACGCTCCTGAATGCTGATTGTCCGAAATAAAATTATTTATTATTATTATTATTGAAAGTCTAAAAGCAAATCAAACAGAACCCATTGCACCGTTATTAATCAACCAAACGAATTAAAACGCACATCCACGAAATGGAGATCATTCTGGGAATAAATTACTTAATAATTACAATGAGGGCGATATGAAAGACCACCTTTACCATCCTGACACGAGCTCCTTTAGTCAAAAACCACACCGACCCGCGGCTATCTTAACGGCTCGTAAAATTGCAAAAAATACTATAGAGCCGTTTGGGAAGCTTTTAATAAGAATGAGGCAGGTTTATCGGCAGGGAAGAATAACATCCGGCGTTGCTTTCCGAGGTCGGGATGGGTCAACATAAAAAATACATAATAGGCAATATCAGACACCATTTTGCGTGCGAGAAGCTTTTTGTGCGATGTAATTTTATTTATTGTTATTTCTTTTATCGACAATATATTCAACTTTACCTTAATACTGCCACTTAATGGTGGCAAACACGGAGTACCGGTATGGCTAATAGATACTTCGCCGTTTTATCATTCTGTTGTTTTTAGTTTAATTGTGACAAATTTTCGCATGTAATTTAGTAACAACAACTTTAGTACCAAACAAAACTTAGAAGAAACTATTTAATTCGTTACGTATTTTGCTTCTACATCCGCTGTTAAAAATCGAACCACTCTGAATACTATGATACAAGCCCTGCGAGCATCGAACTCTCAATAAACAAAATTTGACGGTTTAGATCGACATACTCGACAAAAATCGATAAATTTGACAGATATTAAGGATTGAAAAGGACAGATGTTTTTGACGATCGATATATGTCGATCGACAAGTCCATCCTCGCAGGGAAGATTTGATTTGACAGTGTGATTATGATTAAGTAACAATATAAATCACAGGGGTAATTTTGTTTTGTAAGCCATTAGAAATCGGCATCGGCAATAATATATATAGATTTGATAACTCAAATCTATGTTTATTATTATTTGATTGAAACCGATTATGGATACGTTTAGGATTTTTCATTACTCATACTCGGAAAGTAGGTCTGAAGTTGCCTGAGGAGCGGGTTGAAAGTAATACTTTTCAGCCCTAGGGAGAATCACTTTCAACTGACAGCTGCTGTCAAATTTTAAAAAACAAACTAGTTCTATTTTCATACTTCTATTGAACCATTTTCGGACTTTCTATACAGCCACTCAATCACAGCAAGATGTAAAATTTAAAATAACATAATGTAAAGTATGTATTTAAAGAATTTATTTTTTAATGACTTTATTATAATTTTCTTTCAACTATTTTTTTAAAATAATATAGATTTGGGCAAAATATTTACCGTTTTTTCAATGATTAAAATGAAAAATAATGGCTGAATAGCTGGCCTGCCACCGAAAAAAAAACAAAATAAGGGGCAATCCGATCTTCATTTGTTTTTTCGAGCTTAGGATTTTGTTTATTATTCCGTATAGCAGTGATTTCATATATAAGAGATTGTTGATTTATTTTAAAAAAATCACTCTTTTGTTCTTTAGCTGATTCATGTTTTTATTTTAACTTTCCTTGTATTCGTAATGAAAAGCACAGTGTTTACCTCGGGTTAAAGACTTATTTAGTCCCTCGAACTATTGGCGCCCTCTCTACGTTCGGGTGCCAAACCCCGTCTCGGGACTAAATAAGTTACTTTCACCCCTAGGGTAACAATGTACTATTTTACATCGTCGTTGTTCAAGCGGTCTTGCGCAAGTTTATCAAATGTTTTGACCAATCCGCGTACCTACTTACGAGTACAGCTGATGAACATGCTTTTTAACCGACTTCAAAAAAGGAGGAGGTTATCAATTCGCTTGTATTTTTTTGTTTGTTACCTCATAACTCCATCATTTTTAAACCGATTTCCAAAATTCTTTTTGTATTCGATAGAGTATACTGCAAGAGTGGGCCCATGTTCCCATTTCACTAAAAAGATTTCATTCACTAAAAAGTTAAAAATAAAAAATATTTTACAAACAATAAAAACCGACTTCAAAAACACTGAAACTTAAAAATAATATAAGAATAGGTACAGACAACATCACACTTCTATATTGAAGTCGGTGACAAATTTTAACACTTTCTAGGAGATCGTTTGGCGCCGACTTCAATATAGAAGTGTGATTTTGTCTGTACCTATTCTTATATTATTTTTAACTTTTCAGTGTTTTTGAAGTCGGTTTTTATTTTTGTAAAATATTTTTTACAACTACGATCCAATCCGTTCACCATTGCCAATCAATCGTGGAGTTACAGAATCACTACCTTGATCACATTAATTATATTGTTCTCCTTTTTCATAAGGTTTAAATTGTCACCCAACCAAGCACAGTTTTAATTTATACAGATCTTTTTCCTCTTCGTTCCAATCTTGTATAGTATCTATTCTATTTGACTTCTAGGCCTTGTCTCTCTTCATAGAGTGTTTGACTGAAAATATGTATTTTGTACTTTTTGGGGCAAAAACACCTACTAAGACTTAGTCTTTTAGACACTGCAGCACATTTGCACGTACTAACCGCGTTATTGGTTTGATCTCTACAATTGTTGATATTTATGTGTGTCATATGTGTTTTTATATCTGTTGTATATCTGTAGTGATAAACAGTTTATCTATCTTTCTAGTTATCAGCGATCACATACATCTCTGCCACTTAATACGAGAATGAAATGATTTTCATTTCATTTTTATTTTCATTTCGGTTTAATGTCATGTGAAGTTTTGCAACAATTTGTAATTGATATAATTGAGCTAAATGCACATACATCATTAAATATGACACTAAACAAACATTGCCTCATGGACGTAATTATTAAATCCATGCATTACGTCAATTGATAAATCAAAATTATGTATTGTCTTTCAATGAAATGTAGCAACATTTATCTCACCACGTTTATCAGATAAGGTAAAACTGTCACTTAGTGGGTTATCTATCTCCAAATAGGACTTAGGAATAAAATATTTTAATAAGCAGTAGAAATCGTACTTCCGCAAGAAAGTAAATTGTAATTATAATTTCTTACAAGTAGATGGACAATAAAAGCAACAAAATGGTCAGGTCTACCAGGGAAAAGAAGAGTAGGTAGGTAGACCAAAGAAACGCTGGGCTGATGACATAATTACCATCACGGGAAATGAGTGGATGAAAGCAGGACAAGACAGAAATGAGTGGAATAAAAGGGAGGAGGCTTTTACCCAGAAGGGGTCCATACTAAATCAAGACTAACACTTATTAATAAAGGAAATTTTCTTATAAAAGTTACACGTCATATGATATCTAGTAGTCTGTTTAACATTAACAGAACCACAATAAGTATAGTCTCGTCGCACTGGTTGATCGTCATAACACGGACTGACGACAAAGCGTATGTATTTATTAGCATAATTAAAATGGCGGCAAATTTTGGTAATATAGTGATAGCTGATAAGCTACATTTATACACCCATTGCGAAAACCTGTATACCTGTTGTGTATTACTGAAATAGCGATAAATAATGTTATAAAATTTATATGTTGAATTTGATATTTTGACATTGTGAAATAAATCTCTCGTGTCACAGTGTATGTAACCAAACCCCTCCGAAACGGCTTGACCGATGTGTATATTAGGTCTGAGAATAGGTCGTAAACTATATTTTATACCCCTAGGTGATAAGGGTGTTTTTTTTTATTATTATGGCGAAACGTAGTTCGCGGGCACAGCTAGTAATGATATAAAATTGACAAATTGACATTATGAATGACTTAAATAATTACATGAGTAATTTTAATTTGTGAATTAAGTACGGATACTAATTTACATTATTATTACATTAGAAGCTTGGAAAATCAAAACCTGAAAACCATTGGAAAACAAAACCTGAACCTTTAGATTTCAATTAGATGATCCCAATCCTAACCAATAAAATACAGAGGCATTTCAATTTGTACGGAGTTTATTAAAAGCTATTTTAATTTTTTTAAATAGTTGTAGTCCATTACCTTTATTAATTACCTTAACCACGTGGCGATTTAACATTAAGGAGACTTCAGAGCCGCTCATCCTTACATATTATAAAACAAAGTCCCCCCGCCGCGTCTGTCTGTCTGTTCGCGATAAACTCAAAAACTACTGCACCGATTTTCAGCGGTTTTCAGCACTCGATAGCGTGATCCTCGAGGAAGGTTTTAATATATAATTTGTTAAGTTTTTGTATTTATTTCTGTGTACATTAACGATATTTGTTGAAGATGTCGAGAAAAAATAAATTAAGGCGAAACGTAGTTCGCGGGCACAGCTAGTAAGGAATATAAATTCATTTGAACAAGACCAAACGTCATTCTCGTGGCCACACAGCCATCACAGCGCCCTTACAGGGCCGTTGACCGTCTGTACCGGATACTAGATCAGTTTTTCACACAACGCCCCGTATCGGAAAAATAAAGTTTCCTGTTAAACTTTTAGGTGGTCAGTTCGCTGACTCGCTAAATTCTGATAGCTTTTCGGAGTTCGAATTGAAGATCTTACTATTGGACCTAACGAACATACTTCCAAATTTAATCAACTGCTTCGAAGCGTCTAAAATAACATTTGATTTTTGTCATTTCGAGATCTTTACAGTCAAATTGTATCGTGAGACGACAATGTGCCAATAGAAAGATATCAGGATTATTAAGAAACAAACAATGTTATTTGCTCAAATAAAACTACACTTTTCGGATTACGATTAGTACTTACTCGTGCAAATAAGAGAGAGTTAAAATTTTATTTGCAAAAAAATGATTGAAGATGATGATGATGAAGCTTTAGTGGTAATTAGTTTTTTAAGCATACAGCATTGTATGTACAAATTTGCATTTTCTTTAAAAATGCAAAGTAAATTGAAAAATGAAAAAAAAATCATAAAATCTAAAGATGTCTAAATTGGATGTTGATACGAAGTTATAAGAGCGTCGGTGGCGCTGTGGCCTCGCACTGGACTGTACCCCGAATAGATTAGAGAAGCCCGCGATCGATCCCGCCATGTACCAATGTGTTTTTCGTTTCACGAATTTCATATGTACATTTATCTGACGCTCCTACGGTGAAGAAAACATCGTGAGGAAATCTGCATACACCTGCGAATCAATTCAAAGGTGTATGTGAAGTCAACCAATCCGCACTGGGCCAGCGTGGTTTGGCCTAATCGCCCTAACACAACTAATTAGGGTAGGCTCTTGCCCCTCGGTGGGGACGTAGATGAGCTGTGATGATGACGAAGTTATTACGAGTGACAGTGAAGAAAGACTACCTTCACTGTGAATTTTATTCATTCATTCATAATACCAAGGATGATATAATCGTCTATGATAATACACAAAATTGAGGTTCAAATCCCGCCCGAGACGAAATTTTTACATACAGCATTATGCTTAAATCACTAGTATTATATTGAATTTCAAAATTAATATAACATTTAATTTAATAATAATGTAATTAATACCCCCCCCCCCCCCCTCCACGAAAACCTCAATGTGCTTTGCTAACTTGTGACATAAAATGTCATGTCGCAGTTACCAGTAATTTTAGTGCTTGTCTCAACGCAAGCACTGCTGCTTGGCAGTAGAAATACGTATGACTGAGATAGGTGTACCAAAATCTGATGGTAAATGTAGAGCTGAATTAACTTTCATAAAAACAAAGTTTCTTTTCTTTAATAATATATAACTACCTCAGACCACTAATAATTAATTGATTAATAATAGAGGCTTAAAGATTTTTTTTAATAACTGCCCTAATAATTTTTATCAAATAATCTAATAAACTTCCTATCACCTATATTCGCGCAGACGACTCTACATAGTACAGTCGTCTACATAGTACAATGTTCTGGTTAATTTATTATGTAGTTCATGTTATTTACTTACTTACATAAAATAAAACACTTATACCCTATTTTTTACAATCTACGCTACAAACGCAGATTCCGCTGCCCATTCTCTCGAGAGAGTCTTACTGAGAGTTCGCTTAGGCTGCGTACCAAGGACAGCGGAAAGCGATTCGTCATTCGCTAATAATTATGACAGTCGTGATCACATTTCCGCCATAGGAAGACTCGGTACTTCTGCGAACAGAGAGGATAACATTTCTGTTATAGGGACCACTAAATGTACTAGTAGAAACCCTTCCTTTTCTATCGTAGTAGCGTTGCTTCCAGCGCTATGTTCCGAATTGGGAGGCAAAATTACTGGGTACTGTGACAAATCAAATCATCATCATCCCCATTAAAGAGGACATTTTCCATATGAAACTGTTCCCTTGAAAATGCAATTTAAATCCACAAGTTCAGGTGTTAATTTTTATTATAGAATTGCTTGATGTTTTGGTTCCGTACAAAGAGTGACATCATTTGTTCAAATAGTTATATTACAAGTTGTTAACTTGGGCACTTAGTGTTTGTAGGTGGTAACGGCATTGCGAATGTTCCAGAGACGACACAAAGGACTGCCATTAACATCAATCCCCACTTAGATTAATACATAAATTATATTTTTTGTTGGCAAACAAGCAAACTGATGGTAAGTGGTAATAGTCACCTATTATACATGTGGCTCCTGTGAGATTCGTAGCAAAACTGCAACCCTCACAAAGTTACAGTGTACGTTGCCAACTTGTGCATAGGCGTATATAGAAGGGGGCCGGGTGGTCCGTGCCCACCCCAGAATGGTCTAGTGCCCACTTCAGGATGTTAGGCTACCGATTCAAAATTCAATGATGTACGCCAACATACTGATAACTTCTAACAAAATCATGGGCCAGGTCCTCCCTGGAAAAAACCTCTACATAGGCCAATTTTATACTTGTGACATCAGATGTAAAGTCACGGTACCCAGTAACTTCACTGCCATATCTCACCCTTCAAACCGGAGCACAGCAATATAATGTTTTCATTTAAATATAAATTTATAATTTCATTTAAATAAAAATATAAATTCATAATGTTTTCATTTAAATATAAATTGTTTTATTTCGACATTTGTGACATTGCTGTATTTCTCAAAATGTTTTTTTTTATTTTTTGACATTTCTGTATTTCTCAAAATTAATTAATTATTTTAATTATGTTCTATCTTGTTTGCTTTTTGACATATTATTTGACATTAATTTATTTGACATTTTATTTATTTGACATTCTATTTTATTCGACTTTTTTAATTTGACATTGTGCTGTTATTTTATTTTATTTAAAATTTTATTGTGCTTTTATGTATAAGTCATTGGTCTATTTGTACTGTTAAACTTATACTAAATTAAATTAAATAAATTGAAATTGAAAATTGAAAATGAAATTGAAATACAAGGACTACTGCTTTGCGGCAGAAATAGACAAGACGGAGGTAGCCAAACAGACGACCCTGGTACAGTCTCACTTCGGATATTAAATCTTGTATATAAATAATGTTATAATAAACATATAATAAATAATAAAATATTTTTTATTAAATACTTATTCGATAATCGCCGCTGTCACTGTCGCCCCGCTCATCACTAATTCTAAACACGACCTGAAAGCTTTCTTTGTTCCAAAACTTTACGAGCGCCGCTTGCGGCTTATATTCCCTTATTTACAGCCGGTAAAAGTGAATTAATCGTTTTCCTTGTTTAGTATTAAAAGGCCAGGAAGGGGTTGGTCGTAAACATTGCAGGTTAAATCGTAACATTATTATCTGACAGCAATAAATTCAATAAACATTTTATCCAAACTTCGCCGATGTGAAAATCCAGTCGGCTCTTTATAAAGTGGGAAACTAGGCACGGCACAGAAGGGATTTAAAGGTACCACTAATTGTATTATTTCTTTTTTAGGATTCCGTATCTCAAAAGAAACAAAAGGTGTGCCGTCTGTCTGTCAAGCAAGACCCTGTTTCTCGGAAATGCGTAAAGATAACAAGCTAAAATTTATATTAATAAATTAGGTCTACGGTTTCTTTCAGTTGATAAAAAATCAAACTTGTTAGTGAATAAGATCAAAGATATGACCGTTTATGTCGCATATTTAACGAAGGTAGACTTTGTACCAGGGTCGCCTGCTTCTGCATCGGGTCGCGCGTCGGGAGGAAACGCCGCAGTGTCATCACTGCGACACTCCCGACGATACTGCCGAGCACACTCTGTTGGTGTGCTCGGCATGGCGACGCCAGCGCAGCGAACTCAACGCTGCGCTGGGAGGCGGAGACCTCTCGCTGCCGAGCATGGTCGTGGCCATGCTCCGCGGTGAGGCGGAATGGGGGGCTGTCGCCTCCTTCTGTGAGGACGTCATCTCGCAGAAGGAGGCCGCGGAGAGGGAGCGGGAGAATGATCCTCAAGCCGCTCCCATCCGCCGCAGACGGACAGGCAGGCGAAGGCGGGCATTCGCGCAAGCAATGCCCGTCTAATGACCCTGCCGTGGAGGCCTGCGTGCACGGTTGGCCCCGTGTACGCCGCCGTAAGGCCCTTCGTCTGGGGATTGCCCTGGTGTTCTCGGGCAATCCCCCCTTGGCGATAGCCTGACCAGCTAGGTCGGGCTAGCCCGGGCGCGTTGGTAGTGGTAGTCGCAGTGTGGACCCTACCACGCGCGTCCATAAGGGCAGGAAGAACACCGGGGGGTTTAGTGGGTAGGCCTGGCACTCTGCCGGGAGAGCCCCACACACGCTCGTCGTCTAGCCAACGGCGAGTACGGTGCGTCACGCATTCCCCTCGTAAAAAAAAAAAAAAAAAAAAAAAAAAGTGTCGCCTGCTTGGGTACCTCCGTCTTATCTCTTTCTGCCGCAAAGCAGCAGTGCCTGCATTGCTGTGTTCCGGTTTGAAGGGTACGATATGCCAGTGAAATTACTGGTTGCCGTGACTTTACAACTTATGTCACAAGTTGGCAACGTCCACTGTGGTTCTTGCGGGGGTTGGAGATTTGCTGCGAATCTCAGAAGAACCACATGTGCTAATAGGTGACTGCTACCATTTACCATCAGGTGGGCAGTATGCTTGTTTGCTAACTTATTTGTATTAAAAATATTTGCGCATATTTTGTGGTTTCACGAGGGATCAATGCCATTTTTCTCGTTGACCTAGAATCAGGAAATTTGACAAGAAACAAAGTCTTTATAGGCTAGGAAAAAAATCAGTAAATCGTAAATATGTACAAAATCAGGAACCTTTAAACTTAGATAAGTTTATACAGAACCCTCGTCGCGCGAGTCCAACTCGCAATGGTTTCACAATGTCATCATTTCACCGAGACTGCGGTTAACTCCCATAGTCGACTTTTGCGACATTAAAATTCGGGATGCCTTTTATTAAAATTGGTTCGTTGTTTAGGCGTAAAAGTGTTTCAAACAGACGGAACTACTTTTTTTGCATCTATAATATTGCAGGGTTTAATAATGTCATCTCAAAAAAAACCAATCCATTTGACAATAGATCGCAGTTCACATCCGGGGAAACAACGCGTGACATTGCAGATAGATTTTCACTCATCCAATCGCATGCGGCAATATTTTGCAACTCCGAATCAAAAGATAAAAGGAATCCAAATTGTTATCGAACTTCCATAAAACATTTTCCACACACGCGTACCGACTTTGTTTGGAAAAGTATAAATTATACGTGTCGTTGCATCAGATTGAGTATGATGTATGTACACATTTGTATGGCTAGAGAATTGAAGAGAACAAATCAACGAAGAAAAAAACTTGTATCGGGCGGGCGATAAGAAGGACCGTGTAACGGATATAATGCACACCCAATATGCACTTTATTTAAAAATATATTAATCTCTGACATTTTTATATTTTTTTAAATCAGTATTAAGAGGATTGTGAAGCTGTAAATTTTCATACAAAAAGCGATAACGCTTTTCTCCCTCTTTACATAGTCAAATTTTCATAATTTTTGGAAATGTTGTAGATATAACAAAGATCTAGGTTTGAACGTTTTGATTTTGAAGTTATATTGCTCAGAATATAAATTATTAGCATCTAAACATCCATATATTTTAGACCTAAAAACTACCTCGAGCATTTTTATCTTTTTTGACTATATTATACTGAATTACATAAAAATCAAAACGTACAAACATATATTAAGGTATACTGAATCTAAGGAGACTAAAAGTGTCTAATTTTGTAAAGGTTTAGGGGGGTAAAATTAAAAGTAAAAAAACTTTCTTAAAAACACAAGCTTTTATTTAAAT
This sequence comes from Schoenobius gigantellus, assembly GCA_963935595.1. Taxonomy (NCBI): domain Eukaryota; kingdom Metazoa; phylum Arthropoda; class Insecta; order Lepidoptera; family Crambidae; genus Schoenobius; species Schoenobius gigantellus. The sequence goes on from OZ012554.1 coordinate 30,090,521, forward strand.
GCCCTAAAAAAAAACTTTCGTTTAAAACTTTTACTATCAACTTATAATGTTATTACACAATATATCTAATAAGAAAGCTTGTCACAGAATAAAATAATAGTACTAAAGTACCTAGTAGAGTGTAACTCAGCGAAGTGCACAACATGAGCAGCACCCCAGCCAGCGGAGCTGTTTAGATATTTTAGTAAGAAGTAAAACAAACTAATACGTGTTTCTTTATTTTTTACCGACGAAAAAACGGAGGAGGTACTCAATTCGACGCGTATATTTTTTTTTATGTATGATCACGCATAACTTTTTACAGAGAATGATGTTTCTTTTTTTATTGGAAAGGGTCCCCGAAGGTGGTCCCATTTTTGAAAAAAAAGTCCTACCCTAAGGGTAGGAAAACTGGAAATTATTGTTGATTTACTCACTAATTGTGATCAATGACCACGCATTACTTCGTACAGAGTGATCCGATTTTGATGATTCTTTTTCTATTGGAAAGGGTATACCCCGAGGGTGGTCCCATACAAATTTGAAAAAACAATTCCAACCCTAAAGGTACAAAAACGGTGGATAATGAGGAGCACTCACTGATTGTAAAATTAATAGATGAAAGTCACAAAAAATTATAAAATAAAAACTTAAAGTTAAAAATAATATAAGAATAGGTACAGACAACATCACACGTCTATATTGAAGTCGGTGACAAATTTTAACACTTTCTAGGAGATCATCGTTTCCTCCCAGTGAGGGTCAGTCTGGTTCTGCCAGACAAGGGGAGGGAGTTGCCATGGAATCCTAATGGATTTAGGTACACCATACAACTTCCTCCAAGGGAACCTAAACCACTCCGCCAGGGCTCAAGACTTGCTGATGCAAGTTATGGCGGAGTGGTCCATCGATGTGGGCATTGTCGCGGAGCCGTACTTCGTCCCCGACCGGTTAAACTGGGCCGGGGACCGGGACGGCTCCGTGGCAATTGTCGTTCGTTCGGCGCCGGGGAGCAGTCCTATCTCTGTAGTCGAGAGAGGTGCTGGATTCGTTGCGGTTAATTGGGAGAGAGTCACCCTAATCGGGGTGTACTTCTCTCCCAACAAGCCCCTCGCCGACTTTGAAGCGTTCCTCGTGGATGTCGGGGCCGCTGTCAGGAGAGCTGCCCCGCGTCAGGTTCTCCTCCTTGGAGACCTGAACGCCAAATCTACCATCTGGGGCAGCCCTGACTGCCTGACTGACGCTCGTGGACAGGAGGTGGAACTCTGGGCAGCTGCGTCGGGCCTTTCGTTGCTCAACCAAGGCGCTGTCCATACCTGCGTGCGTCAACAGGGCGGGTCGATCGTCGACGTGTCGTTCGCGACCTCTGCCCTTGCGCGCAGAGTTAGGGAATGGCGGGTTATGACGCGGGTGGAGAGTCTCTCGGACCACCGATATATTCGGTTCGAGATTCCCACCCAGCGTCCCCCCCAGCCTCAGAGCAGCGGCCGTGCCCGACGTTGGGCTTTAACTCGCCTTGATCGCGAGAAGGCCGAGGAGGCCGCAATAGTTCAGGGTTGGTGCTCCCAGCCCATGAGCAGCGGTGACGTGGATGAGGCTGCGATCCGCTTCCGCGATGCTCTCACGGAGGTGTGCGAGGCATCTATGCCCAGAGCGCACCCTCCGAAGGACCGCCATGAGGTCTATTGGTGGTCCCAAGACATCGCGGACATGCGAACGACCTGCACCACAAAGCGGCGGGCGTATATGCGCCACCGCAGGCGAGGCGTCCGGGACGCCAACGTTGAGGCCTCACTATACCAGGAGTACCGGGAGGCCAAGAGGGCCCTGCAGCTGGCTATCGCCCGCTCCAAGGAGGAGGCAAGGGCTGAAATGCTGCAGGGCCTCGATCGGGACCCGTGGGGGCGACCGTACAAGTCTGCGCGGAACCAGTTGCGTGCGCGCGGTGCTCCCCTCACGGAGTCGATGGACCCCGGTCTCCTAACGACTGTCGTGCGGGAACTATTCCCGCCAATCCAAGGTTTTTCCCCCCCGCGTATGGTTCCGCCCAACGCGGTGGCTGTTCCAGCCGGGAGCTCGCCTCCTCCTCTCATCACTGATGAGGAGTTCGCAGAGGCTATATCACGCTTGAGCGCGAAAAAGACGGCCCCGGGCCCTGATGGCGTCCCAGGGAAAGTATTGTGCTTGTGCGCCCACGACTTTGGAGACAGACTCCGGGAGCTGTTCGACAACTGTTTTCGCGTCGTCAGTTCCCAAAGACGTGGAAGGAGGGCACATTGTGCCTACTACGAAAGGAGGGTAGGCCCGCGGACGAGCCGTCTGCCTATCGGCCAATTGTCCTGCTGAATGAGGTCGGAAAGGTTTTTGAGAAAATCATAGCCTGCCGCCTCATCCAGCACTTGTCTGAGGTTGGTCCCGATCTCTCGGACTCGCAGTTCGGGTTCCGAGTAGGTCGGTCGACCATCGACGCCCTCACTAGCCTCAGGGAATTAGTGAGCGAGGCGACGGAGAGGGGTGAGAAGGTGTTGGCGGTGTCACTCGACATCGCCAATGCCTTCAATAGTCTCCCGTTCGGCGCTATACTGGAGGGACTTCGATACCATGGGGTCCCCCAATACCTCCTTCAGATCATCCAGAGCTACCTGGAAAATAGGGAGGTTCTCTTCGTTGGACGAGGTGATTCGGCCGGCCGCCACGCGATGTCCCGCGGTGTCCCACAGGGGTCCGTTTTAGGACCCCTCCTCTGGAATGTGGGATACAATTTCGTTCTCCGTGGCGCCCTCCCCCATCGGGTGAAGTTGTACTGCTACGCAGACGACACACTCGTTACCATCCGGGGGAAGGAACTAGACGAGCTTTTGCGGCTGGCCTCGGTGTTCACCACCCTGGTCGTCCAACGAATTGAGATGCTTGGTCTAAGGGTAGCGCTGCATAAGACTGAGGCCCTGCTCTTTCACGGGCCTCGGAGAGGTATTTCTGCAGGTGCAGAGATTGTGATCGAGGTAAAAGGGTGCCGCTCAAACGGCACTTCAAATACCTGGGGCTGATGATCGATGGACGGTGGGGGTTCGATGAACATTTCCGCCGTCTCGAACCCCGCCTCCTCGGTGCTGCCGATGCCCTCGGGCGCATGCTCCCCAATGTTGGGGGCCCAAGCGCCACGGTACGACGCCTGTACGCAGGCGTCGTAAGAAGTATGGCCCTTTACGGGGCACCAGTCTGGGCCGACGCTCTAAGCCCTCGTGCCGTTGCGTCCCTTCACAGGGCGCAGCGCGCCATGGCATTAAGAGCCATCCGGGCGTACCGCACCGTGTCCCACACGGCTGCATGTGTGCTGGCCGGCACTCCCCCATGGGAGTTGACGTCCCACGTCCTGGCGGCCGCCTATCGCGTTCGGGTGGACGCAAGAGACGGTGACCGGCGCTTGGCGCTGAGAGAGAGGGCCTCCGCCTTGGAGGAGGCCACAGTGGAGGCGTTCCGCCTATGGTATGAGGAGCTCGAGGAGCTGAGGGGTTCGGCCTCGGTCTCTGGCACGTTGTCCAGGACCTTGGAGGCCATGCACCCCTTCCTCACACCATGGGCGAACAGGCACCATGGGTCGCTCTCCTACCACCTGGTGCAGATTCTTAGCGGCCACGGTTGTTTTGGCCGCTATCTGCACCGCATTGGTCGAGAAGCGACCCCCCAGTGCCACCACTGTGGCACCGACGAGGACACCGCGCAGCACACTTTAGCGGTGTGCCCCGCCTTCTCCTCAGAGCGCCAGGAGTTGGTCGCCGTCATAGGCGAGGATCTCTCCCTCCAGAACGTGGTCTGTGCCATGCTGGAGGGGGAGCGGACGTGGGACGCGGTGAACTCCTTCTGCGTGGACGTGATGACGCAGAAGGAGTCGGCGGAGAGGGCCAGGGAGGAAGATCCCGAGGCCAATCCATGCCGCCGTAGAAGGACGGGGCGGAGGAGGCGGAATTACGCCCGCCTTCTTCCTCCTGACGGCAACCAGCGAGGCCCTGGGTTGGGAAGCCCGGGCTCTGCATTGCATCGGTTGCCGCCAGTCGCTGATCCCCTGGATGCCCCGGGGGATCACCGGCCTCCCCCTTTCGGGGGGGTGAGAGGGGCTCGCCATAGGCGAGCAGACGCCGACGAGGTCGTGGAAGTGTTCGTCAGAGTTCCCATGACCTTGTCCGGCAGCGACGCGGCCCTCCTCGGCGTGTCCTCTTCAGATGAGGAGGACACGGCGATGATGGACGTGCTCGCGCCAAGGCGTATGTGAGGGGCATCGATGGGTTTTAGTCGGTAGGCCGCGGCATTGCACTCCCTGGTGGACATACCATCCCGTCCGCCAGGGGCCGCGGAGAGTCCGACATAACCCCGCGCCTTCCCAAGCGCGGGGTATGCGTAATGCATTTCCCATCGTAAAAAAAAAAAAAAAAATCATCGTTTGGCACCGACTTCAATATAGAAGTGTGATGTTGTCTGTACCTATTCTTATATTATTTTTTACTTTTCAGTGTTTTTGCTTTTTAGTTTTTTCGGCGGTTCAATTTTTTTATGAACCACACATACTTACATATTTTTTAAGCAGCAATTGTATATGTATATAATTGTCCAACAATTCACATCCCAATATTTAAGCGCTCAAATTTTCTAGTCTATTTCTAAAAATATTTGTAGGATTTCCGAGTTGCGCCGCCGTCGCTGTATTTTAGTTTATAGGTATTCACATTCCATGTTTCCATGCCACGGCATGAATGATAACACGATGTCGCGTATGACAACCAACGAAAACTAATATCTGCCATGTCGTATGGGAGCTCGTTCATCGCGTAATAAAAATGGTTCGTATTATTCAAACCGCATGAGAGTGCACCGTAGAGATATGAATACCTATGGAGTGGGGCATCATTATTTTTCAATACTATTATGTGACTTACATTTTAATAGTTTTTTTAATGATGACAGGGAAGCTCGTTGCCTTCACCTCACCTGATGGTAAGTGATGATAAGGCCGAAGATGGAAGCGGGCTTCGCCTGGACTCCTCAGCAATGAGGAACTGGCTATCTCACCTCTTATTGCCGGAACACAATAATGCTATAAACATTGTTATTATGGCGACAAATTTAGGTAAGACGGTTGTACCTAGCCAGGAGGGCCAAGAAGTCCTACCACCAACCAAACCAGACGGAAAAACTTCTGCCCCCACTCGAACCCCGGACCTCCTGATCGAAACACAGTGGTCGCAACCACTAGACCACGGAGGCGGTTATTAAGCAATTGATTTCTCACACTGAAATCAAACAATCCATCAATCTCTCACGATCTCACAATTACCTAAAAATTTGCTTAAAAGCATAGTTAAACAATAAAGAAAATATGTAAAACGAAAGTATATTTATTTTATTACATAAACTTAAAACATTTTATCGTGTTCGAATATGTAATATGTATTATTTCTTTTTTGTTATATTAAGTATCCGATATGAATCTAGTTAAATAACAACTTGGTAACAAGTTTAGAAAACAGTTTTAAAAACTAAAATATAATATTTAACAAAATTCTGATAAACATTATGTATAACAAATATATTTGATTGTGCAAACACTCTCATCATAGAAGTATCATTTTGCAAATATACAACCGAAAACTGATTATGCCGTAAGTACCAAATTAAGTATACGACTTAATGTATGAAACTTAAAATCATATTGATAAAAATTGCTTATTACAAACGTCGTTTTTTAGATTGCTACTCCATATTATTCTAAATCTCTATGGAGTCCACACATTAATCTACTAAATTTGAATTTACGATCAAAGGAGACACGTAGGTATTTCGTGGAAACCTCACGTCATTGTTATCTCGAACGACAATTTTCTGGAAACATTAATAAACAACTAAATTCAACTAAATCAATACATTCCAATCCAATCCAATCCGTGAAAATCTATATTGATCAAGGCGCCAACATTGTAGATTGAAGACGCGGCCTTAAGTCCCGCCCGATACGATTTTTTTTTCTCGTATTGATTTATTAATTTGACAAGTTATTAAGAAAAAAATGCATTTTTTTTATTAACAATTGTTCAGTGTACGTAGAATAGGTTCACTATGTACTAAACTAAAAAAGTTTCGCGTCAAACATCAAATTATACATTATATTCAACTGAAGAAATCAAAAATGAGTGGGTAGGACCACTCGTTGCAGAATTCACGGGATATATTTATTTAGGTATCTTTTTATTTATATACTTAGATTTGTATTTTCCAATAAATTAATGTAAGTATGTACTTACATTAATATATTGGACAAAAATCCAGAAATTAAATAAAGTGAAACAAACATATCCAGCAGATTAAATATATCCCCGTGCATCGTGGTGTGAGAAAATGCAATGGAATATGTGTTTATAATGCTGGACTGGAATGGAATGACAAGACATTAACATCAATGGCGAGTTCATCTCACACTTGCGTTTTGCAGATGACATCGTCATCATGGCCGAAACGTTGCAGGACTTACGATATATGCTGAACAGCTTAGATGATTCTTCTGAACGCACCGGTCTCCGGATGAATTTGGATAAGAAACAAAGATTATGTTCAATGAGCATGTCATCCCGGAACCGATCGCAGTACAGGCCTCCTAGACAAAAGCCACATGCTAATTTTTCCGCAGTCTGGTCTTCATTTCGCCTATACCACAATGTCTCAAGAAGAAAGTCTTTTTAGTCAGTGCGTCCTACCTGTGATGTCATACAGAGCCGAAACATGGCCACTCACGGTAGGGTTGGTAGGGTCCACAAATTTTAAGTTGCTCAGCGAGTCATGGTAAGGGCTATGCTCGGAGGCTCTCTGAAGGATCAGGTCCGGAACGAAGTGATCCGATAGAGAACGAAAGTTGTCGATATATCCCAGCGGATAAGCAAGCTGAAATGGCAATGGGACCACATCAACCGCAGAGCCGACAGCCGTTGGGGTAAATTACTGATAGAGAGGTCAGTGAACATCATACGTCGGCAAGCCAAGTGTAGGATGCCCTCAGATTAAATGGAGTGACGATCTTCGCAAGTTGGCTGGCAAAAGCTGGATGAGAGTAGCCGCAGTGGTGTGCCCTTGGAGAGGCCTATTTCCAGCAGTGGAAGTGTGTAGACTTATGATGATGATGATGAAAGCTAATTAGGTTAATTTTTCACTTAAGACAACCAGAAAGACAGACAGACTTGCACGTAAAAAAATAATAGATTAAAATGCGGAGGGAGACTCTGCACCAAGGTCGTCTGCTTGGGTACCTCCGTCTTACTTATTACTGCCACAAAACAGCAGTGCTTGCATTGCTGTATTCCGGTTTGAAGGGCATATGGCATATGGCAGTGAAATTACTGGGTACCGTGACTTTACATCTGATGTCCCAAGTTGGCAACGTCCACTGTGGTTCTTGTGGGGGTTGCTGTTTTGCTGCGAAAATCACAGGAACCACATGTATTCTAATCTAAGTGACTCTTAGCCACTTACTATCAACAGGCGTAGCACGGGCTGCCAAGACTGGACTCGAGTCATTCATTATCTCACAATGTTAGTGACATATTCTCTATGTCTTAAAGAGTAGCACGGTGGCGCGTATTTAGTGTGACTGTCGTGATAAAAATTTCTTGACACTCGTCAAGGAACACGTGTGACTGAGTTATCACAAATTTCTTGCTCTCCGACTGCTGTTACATCTTTCAAAGTATTGAAGCCCTTGTTACAACCACAGCAGTCGGAACACAGGCACGCCAAGAAATTTGTGTAAAACTCAGTCACACGTGTTCCTTGACGAGCGTCAAGAAGAGTGAAAGCAATGATCGACTTGGCCGACTAGTCGGCCAAAGTCATAATCGGCCCATCTCTACTATTTTGTGATACATTATTACTGGCTAATGGAATATGAAGGAAAAGTTGCCTGCGATCTGATTTATTTGCAAATCTCGGTGAATAAAGATTCAAAACCCATTTCATCTAAAAAAATATATGTATTATAATTGTGATAATTGATAGTAATATTATAACTAACAAATATGAGTCTGTGTAACTTGAATAAATAAAATATTTGTATTATAACTTTGTCGTTTTTAATTATCGAAAAAAGACTTTACTGAGTTTTTGGTCTCATGAATTTTTTTTCCCGATATCTTAAGTACCTAATAAAAATGTTTACATATTCCCAATTCAAATTTCATCACATTGATATCATATACATCAATCAAAAACAAAAGTTTTGCAGTAACAGTGTCTGGCTGTTGGGTCAACTAATTTATAATAATTATGCTGTTATTTTAACCTTAAATCTTACATTCATTAAAAGAGAGGGTTTGATTGAATAGTAACGACTAAGAGATTACAAAAGACTCATTAACATTTTTCTTTCTAGCTTTTTTAGAAACGGTCTCCGAAAAAGGTTTCATTCTTATGACTATGGCACCTCAGCCGTCACAATTAAACTTGGCTCGCCCATCAACCCCGCCAAAAAGTAATTTCGCAGCTCCTGAGTATTAAAAAAGTTCACCAACTCTCACCGTCCTGTGTTCGTTTGTAAGTTTATGAAGAAAAAATTAAAATCGTAATTGGACCCAAAAAATTAAGGGGTGTAACAAGATCGAAATTGTTCTGTCGCTGACTGTATTAGGTTTTGATAAAATATATTTATACACGTTGCCAACGTTCGACAGGTTTTCAAGGTGCTTAACGGCGGCTCCCTAAGGGGAAACATTTGAGATTAAGTTTGCAGGTCTAAGGAATGCAAAATACACTGCAAATGCATGAAATGATAATGACGAAATATGTTTTACGCATTTCGTAGGTATGAAGAAAATGAATCTCTGCGATATATTGCACGACCCTCGTATCCTACCAGAGCTTCATGTCGCTGTTAGTGAGCCGGAGATGGCTTACAGAGCATGGCATTACTGAACTGGTCGGGTAGTAGGGATGCTCGCCTTAACCTCTTCGTTAAGGCGAGCATACCCTATTGCCCGAGCCAGAAGTAAACGAATCTCTCCGTGCATCGGTCGCAGAGTTTGGGCCTGACGCAGGGGCACTATTTTTTAAATGTCGGGCGGGTAACTATTTTATAAATGTCTGTATCGGGCGCTCGTCAAACGTCATCTTCGATCGATTTCCACTGATTTTCGTTTTGTTTTCGATGAAAATCAAAATAGTATTGATTTTCGTCGAAAACTTATTGATTTTTATAGCAAACAAAACGAAAATCAACAAAAATCAAGCATAATATGACGCTCGGCGAGCGCGATGTCAGAGGAGTGATTCAAAAACAGAGGGGCTCCGGGGCTCTATTTCTGAGTAAGTCGGTGCCAAATTTTAAGACCTTCTAGGAGATCATCGTTTAGAAGTGTGATGTTGTCTGTACCTATTCTTATATTATTTTTAACTTTTCAGTGTTTTTGAAGTCAATTTTTACTATTACTTTTGTCTGTAAGCTTTAATTCAAATGGACCGTTATTTAGATCCTTTCGGCATTATTTAAAGTAAGGACTCTAGTACATTACTGCCGCGGTCTATAATGACTACTTTGCTGGTCGCGCTGATGATGGCCGACAGCGCAGCTCCAGGCCGACACAGCGCGGTCAGCGTGCAGCACTTGATGGACGAGCTGAGATAAACTTTACAGTGAGGACAGCGAGGGCTGCAATGATGGCCAAGCTGGAAGGCCTAGAGCGTAGCTAGGCTAGCTCGAGGCAATCATGTGTGACCAGCGAAGCGTCATTGTGGGCCAAGGCTTGTATAGTGCTTTACTCAAAAATGCAAGTACCTAATCTAAATAAAACCAGCAAGTAATTTAAAAAAAAACTTTCCCGGCCGTTCTTTGAAACAGAACGGCAAGGTCGACTTTGCTCAAACAAGGTTGTCAAAATAATGACCACATTACATGCATTTTTGAGTAAAATATTTTATTTCCAAGATAGGTACGTGCATTTTATTTACTATGTGTAACCGTTAAAGCGTACGCTAAATTTTAATGTTGATTGAAATCAAAGCAAATCGTACGTATGTAAGTTTGATATCAGCGTTCTGGTTGAGGTTATTAAGACAAGATCCCACTTAATCCGCCAAAGTCGCGGGCTCACACTCGGGCTGCCTTCATAATGCTTGCGAGTTTACTTTGCGTGCTAGCCTCGTTATACATTCATGAGCCCGAGTTTCCAATCGGGGATAATGCTGGCAATGTCTCTGCAGATTTACAGCAGGATGGGGAACTTTAATGCGGTTACACAGATCAATGGTTGCGCTGCTTTTGATCTATGTTCGAGGAGCTGGAATGAAACTGGAAGCCACGCAGCATATTCTTTGTTATAACTTTAGTCTTGAGGCGGGACTGCTGCACTAAAGTCTTCGATTTGTGTTGCCAGTGGTAAAACTTACAATTGGTTTGTAGTGCTAATACAGATGACAAAATTTTCCGTGTTTTGAGTAACGTAGGCGTACGAACCTCTTGTAGCGAGCAAGTATTATTGGTGCGCGATTGAATGCGACACAAAATTTTGCTTTTTGCAAGTATTTCAAAGTGTAAATGAAGAAGTACAGTGTATGTTGCCTATATTGTACTTCTATAATATGTAGGTATAGTCACAGTGCCCAATAATTTTACTGCCTGTCTTACCCTTCAAACCGGAACACAGCAATGCAAGTACCGCTGCTTTGCGACAGAACTAGGTAAAACCCGCACAAATTACCGAGTCTAGTAAATGATACCTTATATTTGTGGTAAGGATTCACCACCATCATCACACATATAATTATTGTAATTTTGTCAATTTGAAAGAGGAGACAAAAATTTAGAACTTCCCAGTTTCTTCCCTATTCTTCTCGAGAAGGCTCTACCAATTTTCGAACAGGTGTATATAGAGTCAACTTTTTTTGTCATTTTACTAATATTTTTAAAGGTACATCACACATAACTATAGTTCGAGTGTATACAGGGCTTAAATTAATAATTAATAAATTGTATATCTTAGTTTATTACATTTTTAATTAGATTTTTGGTTAATGAATTCTTGCATTTTTTGACATTAACCGCTCCGTGGTCTAGTGGTTAAGACCACCGGGTGTTGATCGAGACGTCCGGGGTTTGATTCCCCATGGGAGCAAGTTCTTCTGCTCAGTTTGGTTGGTGGTAGGGATTCTGAGTTCACCTGGCTAACTACCACCGTCTCACCTAAGTTTGTCGCCATAATACCAATGTTAATAGCATTGTTGTGCTCGAAAATTAGTGGTAAGATAGCCAGTTCCTCAGTTGTTGAGGTGAAGGTTCCAGGTCTCGCTTCCACCTTCAGCCTTATCTTCACTTACCATTAGCTGCGATGAAGGCCAAGAGTTTCCCTGTCATACCTATGTAAAATAAAAGTTAATAAATTCTTAATTAAATAAATAAAAAATGTTTCAGTGGGTCTGAGCCAACCTTATGGAACGCCTGTGGAAAAATGAACATATAGCCACAGAATAAATAATAGTAGGTACTAAAGTACAGAAGGATCACTCTCGAAGAAAAGCCATGTTTAGGTATGAAAATTTACCTACTCTTACGACCTTCATCTGACTGCACGGGAAATTGAAATTTATTGCATGGCACGAGTGTTCCAATTCCGTTACGCGTCGCTGACCCGATACCGATTTGGCGATAAGAACGCAGGGTTCCCACTCACAGATATGCAGTTATCGTTACCGAGAAAAATCTAAATTATTACGTGCGACGCGGCCAGCGTGCGAGCCGAGCGGCAACCTAGCCGGTGCGCTGGCCAAACATACCTAAACTGCGGAGTGAAACTCCCCTGGTATAGCTTTATCGAGGAGGCAGATGATATTGGCTTTGGTCTCGTCAGATATTATTCGGAACCTCTTTCACTTGAAAACCGCTGACATTATTAGTGCCAGCCAGCATTAACGCCCATAGCCAACCTTAGATTGTGCTCCAAGCTAAGCTCGGTGATTTCACTTACGAGAAACAGAACAAAACATTTAGCTACGATCTTCTATGAGGAATGAGATGTGTTTCTTTTAGGCTTTAAAAACCACTGAAGATAAAATCATGCTGCGAGTATTTTAAACGCCGAAATAAAACGAGGTTTTTCCCCGTTCGTTACCCGCGGCCTCAGGAATTACGAAAAAATATTCGGCATTCAGTTCCGCGAAGTTGATATTTTTATGACATTTTCATTTGTCAGTCACTCAAAGATTTTAAGCTTGATATTAAGAGATTTGGGAGTGCTTCTAAATTAATTCCTTTGGGTGGAGTTCACTGGGCAATTACCGTCTGTAGAGAAATTGAAGATGATGAGATGTATGTGTAAACATGGAAAAAAATTGCGATCACAAGTGTCATCTTGAGTTTTCAGATGTTCCATTATGATAAATATAGACGATCAATATAATTCAACAAGTATTTGGACGTAATAAAAAAATGGAATTGAAAATTTTACTCTCATCGTGATAACACGGCCATAACTGGTGTACCTACTTACTTACTTTTTTGTCATCTCTATCTGTGGGTATTCTATACTTTTTTTATTAGAAAACACCGCAGCTGGCAGTTTGTTCCAGTCTGTACGTAGGTACGTGGAAGAAATGAACGCTGCAACCAAACTGTGCTAGACCAGATCGGTTCCAGGTGGTACAAAGGCCAAATGGTCATTTGCATTTTTGGCCAAATGCGTCGAACCCGTACGAATGAGTAACGAATATGTCGCTATAAAAGCTCTTTAAAATATGTTGTCAGTTTTATTTCCATTTTTTACCGACGAAAACACGGAGGAGCCCGAGTAACATTAAGTGATGTAATTAAAAGATATGTTGCTTAGTAATGACATATAAACACTATAACAATTTTTATTTTACATTTCAATGATGTAACGTAACTTTTTACGCTATTAAGGTCTATAAGCAAAATAACCACATATTTAGTGACATAGTGTCGTAAATCACTTAATTTATGACGGTTTTAACGCTGTGATTAAAATGTTTTTCAGTTATACTCTTCAATTAGTGTTTAGTACTATATCAGCTATCTAGGTATATTGTTATAGGTCTAAATAAATATAATACTTTAATTATGTAACTGTTATAGTTTAGCACCAAAATGGAGGCGATGCGGAGCAGTTTAGACCTATATCTTGCGATCACGTCATTTTATGTTTCTAATTTAACCTTTAATATTCCCTGGTTCATTTTATAGTCCAGGCGTTTTTTATCAGTCATGTTTACTTGTTTGTAACACTAAACTGCTCTGTAAGAAATGATTGTGAGAAGTTATAGTTTTACAATTTTTAGTCCCAAAATAAATTTATAATTGCAAATATAGTGCTATGTTGCAATAGATTGTACGGAATTTGATCACTTATAGTACTTAAATGTGTTACTTTTGTAGTATCTGTAACTTTTTTATCATCTGCTTGAGAATCGGCCATTTTAGACGCGTCCAACGTTGCAGAATAATTTATTAAGTTAAGTAAATTGAGTAATTCTCATAGATTTTAAAAGTTGGAAACGCTTTAAGAGAAGTGGGAATTACAGAAGGAAAGTGTTGAATCGTATTCAACAAAGCAGGGCTACTACAACTAATGATATAAATAAAACAAATCTAGCATGTGAAACAGAATACAGCGTGAGTTCCGTACAAAAGGCGGACCTGAATAATGCGGACAGACTTGTTTACAGTGAGAGGAAAAAAGCTGAGAAGTCGATAATGTTTTGAGTTCGGATGAAGAGGTTAATATATTTCAAGAATTTGCTGGGTCTCAAAGGATGTAAATTGTGTTATGAAAATAAAGACGGAAACTTTATAATAATCACTTTAGTTTTATTTACCTTAACACATAATCACAGATAATTCGCAAATTGTTAGGTATGTAAGTAATGATAATCGTAGAATACAATACCTACTTACATTTTTTGCATTTCTTTGGCAAATAAAAATTGGACCGTTCTCTTACACATTAAACAACTTACACTTAGTATTAAATATTTCCCATATAATATTACCTCTACGTAGGTATCTAAGTATTTAACTTAGACAAAATCGTTATAAATATTAAAACGATAGAAATTTTCAGGTCTGTACTTACATAACTAACAAAGGCCATTAAAAATACAAAAACGATCTAATATAATAGTTTGTAATATGGCATTAGTCACCTAATAAAAATAAATATAAACGTGGTGTAACCAACAGGTAAGGCAAATATTGAAAGGAAAAGCTAAGACCATTATTCTAATTAAAAACCAGTGAAATTTTTTCACTAAAAAGTTCACTGATAACATGTCCACAACTAACATAAGTTTTGGAAAGTGTAAAATGAGTTACTTTCCGCGGCCACTCCAGCAAATTAAGAGTTAGAAGAGCCTTCGTTGAAAATCAATGTATTGGCATTTTGGTACTAGTTGGCCTGAAAAAACAAATGCAACTTTAGAAAAGTAAAAATGTATGACAATGAAAAATAAAATTACTAATAGTGCCTAACTACTGCGTTTCACTGAAGAACGCTAATTCCGAAAACGCCATTTTTATCGCAACCACCAATATGACAAAGCAATAACGTCTTGCACCAACTAGTGACGTAAGGTTTCCGTTGATATATTTTTTTTAAATAATATATTTAGTTAGTAAATGACATCAAAATAGAGGCGTATTAAAAATTTTGATTAAACAACCTACTTGATATACAGTAAAATTTACACCGCATGTTAAACCATCGTTTACTTTTAGAATCACATGACCTTATTATTTATCACTATATTTATCGTCTACTGTTAGCCATATGTATACATACACACACACACACACACACACACACACACACAAGCACACACACCATCACGCCAAACCAATTAAACTTCTATTTGTGATTTGTATGAGTATCAATACTTATTATTGTTATCAGTTTAGTCTTGGGATAGAGCGAGACACTCCCAACACGAGTATTTTATTACTTACCGGGTTGGTCTCAGTAAATGTTGTATGTGACCTTAAGCAATAAAAGTATTTTTATTTATTATTTTTTATGTAAAAACAAAACATTAATTAGCTGTGGTACCTGTGTTTGCACCAATCCTTTTCGTTCTCGATGCGTCAGATTCGGTTGTGACATGTTTTCGACGCCGATACAGAGCCAAGTAGCACTATAATGCGACACTATTGCCTAGTATAGCGCTAAACACTGACATAAAAACAAAATAATCGCTATTTTATTACAGAATAGTGCAAACCTGAATCTATTTATCACTATTATAAAAGCTATTTGAAACCAATAGAGCTATTACATCACTGCAACATAACACAGAAGCTACAAACTTGCGCCTATTCCTGGGGGTAAAAGTGCTTACAGTATTGATATAGAGCTATTTCGTACTCCATTAAGAGGCACCGAATCGCTTATGAAGCTTTTATAAAACATATTTTTGTTACTTGGGAGGTACTCAATTCGACGCGTATATATATATTTTTAATGTATGATCACGCATAACTTTTTACAGAGAACTCCGATTTTGATGATTCCTTTTTTTATTGGAAAGGGTATACCCCGAGGGTGGTCCCATATAAATTTGAAAAAAACAATTCCAACTCTAAAGGTACAAAAACCGGGGATGATTGATGATTCACTCACTGATTGTAAACTTAATAGATGAAAGTCACAAAAAAATATAAAATAAAAACTTTTTAACAAAAAATTGAACCGCCGAAAAACTAAAAAGCAAAAACACTGAAAAGTTAAAAATAATATAAGAGTAGGTACAGACGTTCTATAGAAGTTTGCCCCACCCCATAAAATTGATTTACACGAATGCGATAAACGACATTTGATAGCTGTAATATTGGTCATTAAAACATAAAAGTTATAAATTCTCTAGATGTTGCAGTTTTTCTATAATATACTAAAACGATAACAATTATCTTACGTTTCTCGAACTGCATTTGTGCCGAAAACTGTAATTGCTATAAATTAATAGTTAGGCGCTTTCATAATTGTAATAAATAAGTAGTAGCTAGGTACCTATTCGTTCGTTTTACGATAATTAAAGTAGGTAAATATTGGTAAATATATTAATCTTATAGCCCATTATTAATTGTTGAGTTAAATCAATCGATATTGTCGATAAATTATTAAGCCTATTACGATAGATTACCTATTCCCACATAGGTTTCGATCTTGTGGGATATCAGAGATATACCTACATAAAATATTACACTTCATTTTTAATTGTAAAATAATTTTATAATCGGTTAAGCAGTTTCTGAGTTTATTCATTACAAACAAACTCACCAATCGTTCCTCTTCATATAATGTAATAGTAGATTATGCACCAAGGGATTAAAGCAGTGTCTAATGTCACGGGCGCCATATTGAACCCTGAGCCCAACGAGGGACTCTAACTCCCTCGCTTCGCTCAGGAGTTAAATTTTAATTCCCTCGCTACGCTCGGGAGCTAACTCTAGAGTCCCTCGTTGGGCTCAGGGTTCAATATGGCGCCCGTGACATTAGACACTGCTTTAATCCCTTGGTGCATAATCTACTATGTTAGCTCCCGAGCGTAGCGAGGGAATTAAAATTTAACTCCTGAGCGAAGCGAGGGAGTTATGTAGAGTCCTAATTGAAGCGAGGGGCTCAAGTCGCCTAAGACGAAGACACTGCTTTATTCCAGAGGTGAATACTCTACTTTTCATACCATCTGCGAGACAATAAAAACGCAGGGCTTTATAACCAATTACTTAGGTGGTAATTTTCATCATAAACACTGTCACATTAGCATTATCACTATCACTATAACTATGGTTAAAATTATGATATTATGATGAAAACCATAAAATACAAAAAAAATGTTATTCTCAAGCACGAATACGTCACGCAATAATTTTATCTTAAGTTAAGCTTACATAAAACATTATAAAATCTTAAAACATAAGTATTAATAATAATATTTACAAGTATGAACTTAGTCTACCCATCGATTTACAATACGATACGATCAGCTGCTAGACCCCGTCAATGACCTTTAGTAGCACGCAGGACGAATGTTAATTTGTTAACAATAAAATGGTATCAAATCAAATAAATTGCTTATATTTTTCAACTTCGTGATATATTTACTTTTATAACGCCAATTAATTACGATACACAACTGTCGAAATAAATCTTAAATAGTCGACAGCCTATTGACCTCAAATAAAAAATAAGTGCTGAAGCACCTGGACATTTACTTACGTTTTTTAACTTTATCAATAAAACACTGAAAAGACTTCTAAAAAAACTGTATTGATGCCACAAAACACATTTCACTAAGCACTTTATTAACGTAAACA
This sequence comes from Schoenobius gigantellus, assembly GCA_963935595.1. Lineage (NCBI taxonomy): Eukaryota > Metazoa > Arthropoda > Insecta > Lepidoptera > Crambidae > Schoenobius > Schoenobius gigantellus. The sequence continues at coordinate 30,107,844 of OZ012554.1, forward strand.
AAAAGATATTACAATTTTGAAATACATAATAGCGTTGGCGGCAAAGTTTAAGCTATGAAAACAATACAACGGAATACCGTTGGTGCACATTATGGAACAAATTGTAGAAACGTTCTGTATTTTTAAATATGCCGCGTAATTTTTCCAAATGAAAGAATTTAGTTCGCTGTGTCGTTAGATCCGCCGGCAGCGTTAGTGTTCTGCTTTTTATTCGTTTTCATCGATAGTTAATGGTGGCCGTCAAAAGATGGCGCTTTCAGCATAAAAAGTTTTTTATCATTAAAAAATAAAGTGAAATGTAATTGTTTATTTTAGCTTGCAGTATTATTATTTAGGTAAATATTTTATAATTTTGGTAAAGAAATTATGTATATAGATTTTACAAAAACATTATTTACACATGTAGAATGTCTATTTGTCTCTAGTGGATGTAAGCTACTGCTGTATGGGCGTAGAACCATTGCCTTCCTAAGCTAGCATCTACTCTAAATTTTCATACGAATTTTATGTTCCAAATTTAAAACACTTTAATCCCTTAGGAGTTTCATACAACATTATATCCCCGGGGATATAATGTCTTGCTTTACGTTGAAGTTAAGAGGGTAATAATTGTACATTCTCGAGCAGGTGGTATGAAAATGTACTTAAATAACAAAATTGCAATACCGATTAACAAAAATATCTATCGTTACTAACGAATAGGTACATCATATCATCATCATCATCTCAGCCGCACGACGCCCACTGCTGGGCATAGGCCTCCCCCATGGATCTCCACAACGATCGGTCCTGTGCTGCCCACATCCTGCGGCTTCCCGCGACCTTTGCCAGATCGTCGGTCCACCTGGTCGGGGGCCTACCCACTGAGCGTTGCCCGGATCGTGGTCGCCACTGAAGAACCGTTCGGCCCCAACGGCCATCGGTTCTTCTAGCTATGTGTCCCGCCCACTGCCACTTCAGCTGAGCAATCCTTTGAGCAATGTCGGTTACTTTAGTTCTCCCGCGGATCTCCTCATTTCGGATCCGATCACGCAGGGAGACCCCAAGCATTGCTCTCTCCATTGCCCGCTGAGCGACCTTGAGCCTTCGGACGAGACCCATAGTGAATGGCCACGTTTCGCTTCCGTAGGTCATCACTGGCAACACACACTGGTCAAAGACTTTCGTCTTGGGACACTGAGGTAATATATCATATATATATTCCCTATTTGCGACATCTTTTAAATAAGCAATATTGGTAAAGCAAAACCGTCTTTGTTTCATTCATTTTGTCATTTGTCATAAGTTCACCACACCACAGAGTCATAAGAAAAAGTAAATGTCAAACAATATCAATCCAAAATTGGCGTTTAGTTTCACATAGTTTATATGCGTATGCACATAAAAAATTAAAGGAACTAGAATTGTTAAAAACTTATTTATAAACATTAATAACTTACAGCCGATTTGCGCATAAGATCCATAATGTTAAAAAAGAGAACGATATTTTTCAAAAACTTGATTGATATTTTATTCTGTTTGTATGTCCTATCGAGGACACTGGCACCTTACCAGTCCTTCGTCGAAAGTTGCGTTTCTACGTACGTTTCTACAAAGTGGTAAGGCACCTCGCATAAGAGACCTCGATAGTAAGTACAACAAAACGTATTTGTCATTTCTTCGTTCTTCTCCCAACGAAAATAGTAGGTACATATTATTCTAATATTTATTAAATATCCGCAAGTTTTACAAAGTAATAATGAAATCAGTACGAGATAAAAATTCATATAGATTTTTTAATATATTTCATATTACTGTAAATGGTGGGTCAGAATCTGGCATTGTCATTTTAACACTTTCTAGGAGATCATCGTTTGGCACCGACTTCAATATAAAAGTGTGATGTTGTCTATATCTATTCTTATATTATTTTTAACTTTTCAGTGTTTTTGCTTTTTAGTTTTTTCGGCGGTTCAATTTTTTTACAAAACATTGAAAATACAAATGCAAGATTTAACACATTTTTTTAAACAAAACCGACTTCAAAAACATCAAAAAGGGGGACCTTTCATTTGGCATAATGTTGTTTGTCATAAAGGCGCTTGGCATAAATCACTAAGCATAATAATCGAAAAGCATAACATTAACGTCACATAATTTTTTCTTTGCATAATTTGTATAAGGCACAATTATCCAAAGGCATAATTTCATGAAGCATAATTCATGAAATCCCTAATTTCTTTTAACATAATATTGGTAGTCCTAAAATGTTTTGCCATAATTTTAAGTGTCATAATTAATGATCGTTCGTTCATTAGATACAATGTTTACTCTCTGTTTTACTAAACTTTTTATAATAACATTTCATATATTATTTTATTCAAATATGATACTCGAATATTCTATATTTTCATTTGATATATTTTTTTCATAGTATATATAGATTTTTTATTTGACAAAGTAATTCATTCATGCTACTAGTGACAGAAACGAATCGCTGCAAAACCGACTCCACGTAGTCTTGTTTGTCCTACCCCTAGAGTGTAATTCAAACCCGCGTAGGCGCGGAGGGGCGAGGCGGCCCGCGAGCTGAGGAGCAGGTGGTTTTAACGATCCGCAGCTTCGGATTGCTGGCCGGCTTTGCCGGCCATCCTCAGCCGCGGCGGTGAGCGAAAACCATCTGCGACGATAAGCTCGCGTGGGACCGCCGGAGCCCCGCAGCGTCGGAGCCGTGACAGAAACCATGCATGTGCATGCTTGCTTGCGTGGTACATTCTTGCTTGCACTGTGCATGCTTGCTTGCATGTTGCATGCTTGCTTGCATGTTGCATGCTTGCTTGCATGTTGCATGCTTGCTTGCATGTTGCATGCTTGCTTGCATGCATACTGCATGTTTGCTTACATTGCTGCATGCTTGCGCGCCTTTTATGCCTAGAGAAATTCTGCGTTATTGTATTGTTCGTTGTGATTAATATGCTAAACATTAATTATGCTTTGAAAAATTATGCGTCAAGTTGTTCTGTGTTTCGAGTTTATGGGTTTTAATACTTATGACAAATGATTTTCTGCCATACAATATTATGCCTTTTACTATTCTGCTTCCTGATTATTATGCGTCTTGACGATTATTACAATCGACATTATGGAATATGATTTTATGACAATAATTTTTATGCCTAGAAATAGAGAGCCATCAAAAAGTCATCTATACTAATATTATGAAGAGAAAAGATTTGATTGTTTGTTTGTATTGAATAGGCTTCGAAACTACTGAACTGATGTTGATGTAAGTTGGTATAGGAATAGTGTTCATGAAATAAAATAAAAATAAAATAAAACTTGTAACAATTGAAGTAGAAAAAATAAAATAAAATAGGGATAGTTCGAGACCACGGGAAGAATATAGGGTAATTTTCCTACGGGAAAAAAATCCCACGGGAAAACAAAAATAACGCGGGCGAAGTCGCGAGCGGAAAGCTAGTAAATAATATAAGAATACATACAACATCACAGTGTTATATTGAAGTCGGTACCAAATTTCAAGTACTTAACTATATTTTGTTCTTATATTTTTTAAGATGGTCAAGGTGATCATTGCTTGGCACCGACTTTAATATAAAACTGTGATGTTGTATGTATTCTCATATTATTAATAACTTTTTGGTGTTCTTGAAGTTAGTTTCATTTTTGTAAAAAAAAATTTTCAATCTTCTAATTTACTACATGTACCTATATTAGAATTTGAGCTAAGGCAAACACCAGAATAACTTAAAATTCTTTAAACGTCTTTCTCTCTAAACTAAACAGAGCTTTGAAAGAATTATTTCCGAACTCCTAATCTACCAGAAACCTTCCATCATCAGCTCAGTAACATGACATGATGATTACCTGACGCAAGACGCAAATACCTGAATATCTTAAGGCGACTATAGACCTGAAATGGTGGTTTTTGGAGGCGAACTACTCTTAAACTAGCCGTTAAAAAATACTACAAAAAATATATTTTACGCTTTGATATGTACCCTATAAACTGTATATTTGAAAAGTTTGAAGTATATTAAATAGTATGCAAAAAAAATTTTTGAAATGAGTCTGTTTTCAAATTTAATTTCCGAACTGCTCCTAAACTACAAATGATATGTTTATGGTTGTTGATAGACCTAAATGTAAATTAATTACTCTTAAAACTGTACATTTTTTATTTTAAAATAATTATTAGTTTTTACAAAAATATTTTTTTATCACTTGCACAGCAAACCGTCGTGAACGGGCGACGAGAATCAGTGTAGCGCTGACATTCAAGGAGGAAGGCTGCGCGCTGCGCTGCCGCCATCCACTTGTTACGCGAAATCGTAAAATCGATTGCTAGGGTGCTTACACTTCTCACATGCGATAGTGAATACGATACGTGCTTCTTTAGTGCAAGACGTGTAATTTACTTCTTGTGTGCGAAATGACGCTTTTTGTGATTATAAGAACAATTTAGTCTAAGGCAGTCTAGAAGTATGCGAATTAGAGATCCTGAATATAATAGAATAAGCTATAAAAAAACAATAGTGACTTTACATCTGATTTCACAAATTGGCAACGTACACTGTGGTTCTTGTGGGGGTTGCAGTTTTGCTGCGAATCTCACAGGAGCCACATGTATTATAGGTAACTGTTGCCACTTACCAACAGGTGGGCAGTTTGCTTGTTGGCTAACTTATCGCAATAAAAAAAAGTTGCGTCGAAGAGAAGGCATAATCAAGACGAAAATACACCTATTGAAAAAAATCAGGAAATGAGCAATAAAGCCACTGAAGAAATAAATAAACAAAAAACCGGCCAAGTGCGAGTCGGACTCGCCCATGAAGGGTTCCGTAGCAGCAAGCAACATAATATAAAAGTTCTTGTAGTTCGTTGTAACTTTGATCGATGTTTTAATAATAGTGTATTTTTTAAAATTAAGTTATTGATAAGTAAACATTATAATTAGGTACCTAAATGATGGGATTTTTATTATTAGAAAATAATGGTTCACGGTTTATGCATAAGGTTTATGTTTATGAAATTAAATGTTTTTTTAATTTTTTTATTTGAGTTGATTGAATAAAAGGTAAATTGCAGTTTACGATTTTTGAAGTATTAAAAAAAAACTACTTACTAGATCTCGTTCAAACCAATTTTCGGTGGAAGTTTGCATGGTAATGTACATCGCATATCTCTTATTTTAGAAGTTACGGGGGGGGACACATTTTACCACTTTGGAAGTGTCTCTCGCGTAAACTATTCAGTTTAGAAAAAAATGATGTTAGAAACCTCAATATTATTTTTGAAGACCTATCCAGATACCCCACACGTATGGGTTTGATAAAAAAAAATTGAGTTTTAGTTCTAAGTATGGGGAACCCTTAAAATTTATTGTTTTTTTTTTATTTTTGTGTGAAAATCTTAATGCGGTTCACAGAATACATCTACTTATCAAGTTTCAGCAGTATAGTTCTTATAGTTTTGGAAAAAAGTGGCTGTGACATACGGACGGGCAGACAGACAGACAGACATGACGAATCCATAAGGGTTCCGTTTTTTTCCATTTGGCTACGGAACCCTACGTCATAAAAAAATATGGCGGCATTGAAAAATCGAAATTGTAAAATTGATTTTGAAATCCCGCATACAAATAGAAGTATGCTCAGCTCCTATTAGTCATAGCGCGATGTTGTTGATGCCTTCCTCGATAAAAGGGCTATCCAACACAAAAATAATTTTTCAATTTGAATCAGTAGTTCTTGAGATTAGCGCGTTCAACTAAACAAACAAACTCTTCAGTTTTATAATATTAGTAAGCATAGATTTAAAAAGTTATTACTACATTTGAAAATTGAACGCTTTAAGTGAAGAATACAATTTGCTTCATTTGACTGTCAATTGTATTCACATTCTGGCGTCATTTTAAAAATTGCGTGATTACAATAAAATGGATTATCTCGGGAAATTGGCATGATTTTTTACGATTTTATGTGTAATTTGACAGCTTAGCAGAGCCTCGCTCGGCTTCAATCTGCTTTAGGTGAAGAAGCAACATGCAAGACGACTTTTAATAGCTGTTTGCAGAATTCAAACGCGTTCGGACTGGACTGGACTTCAAACTGGACACGTGACTACTGTTGCTTTAGAAAATTGTCGTACCGTGACTGATACACGACCATTTGTTTACCGGAAATTATTTATAAGCTCCGTGAAAATAACGCTCAACGCCTTATCATCTTGCACCACGACAATGCAAGTTCCCACACGGCCAGACAGACAAAAGAGTTTTTGAAGGCGAAAAACGTACAACTTATGATGAGTCATCCTGCATACGGTCCTGGGGGCCAATCGCGCTACAGTTCTAACGGACCGCTGAGGTTCAACTCCAATCCAGTTCTAATTACAATTCAACTTTGGACAAAATTGGTAACGCGCTAATTTCTACATGAGAGTTGAAGCGAAGCTGGATCTAATTTGGAGATCTAGAGATAACAGAGAGAAAGAGAACAGAAAAACACTCAACATTGATAAAAGCCAAACTTCAATCCAAAAAAGGAGCGCCGCATGAACTTTGTATTTTGACAGCAGTTTCGTACCAATATCAATCGGGTTGCGTTTCAATCTTCTGTCAAAACATTACCGCGATACGAACGATCATAAAAGTTGTAGTTTAGTCGTAGTTAAATTCCAATTCAACTACATTTATTTATCGCTATTAGTCTCCTGACCTGGCACCATGTGACTTTTTTCTGTTCCCAAAAATCAAGAACCAATTACGCGATCAACGATTTATATCACCAGAAGAGGCTGTATTTAAAAAAAACATGTTTGATCATTAGTAGTATTTTTATTACTGATTCCGGAAACTTTTAGTACGCCCCACGTATTATTGCATTGCATAGTCCCAAAAAATGTAACACCGACGTACACCCTACTATTGATATTTAGATGCGAGGTAACGGCGGGTGGCGCGGCGCGAACACTAGGCCACGCCCGTACGGTCAAGGCCATTGGCGGCTATAGGGGCCTTAAGAAAAGACATACAATGAGTTGGAGGTGCCTATGAAATTTAAGGGTTTCCCTCGATTATCCCGGGATTATTTTTCTAATCGAAAGAGTATACGTCCGAGGTGGTCCCATAGTCACCATGTCATCAGATCATGACATGGTAACTATGGGACCACATCGGACGTTATACTCTTTCGATTAGAAAAATAATTTTGAAAATCGGCCTACAAATGGCGGAGTAATCGGTGAACATACACAAAAACAGATACAGTCGAACTTAGACCTCCTCTTTTTTCGAAAAATAACGATTGTACAGACAAAAAAAACCGGCCAAGTGAGAGTCGGACTCGCGCACCGAGGGGTCCATACAAACCTGTAGGTATATAAGTAAAAGTTCACCGATCTCGACAATCGAGTCATTTAAACCTAATTTTGTGATTTAAAATAATTATTGTTTGATTTGTATTCAATTGTGGTTTATTTTCTTTATTAATTTAAACTTATAATAAATAATAATGTTAATAATAAGTTCATCATGCGGCTTACTAATAAAATACACAAATCGGTTTAGCTTCTTCGGTTCTTAAATACTGTTCCAAAAACAATTGTCAATATTTAAGGAACTATATATGCTTAAGGAACATTTTTTGATACTTTTCTATTTAAAAATGTAAGATTAATTTGTATTCAGGCATTTTAATCTAACCATTTTAGTCTAACACTTCCTGTTTAAGTATTAACAATGTAGCGTTTTAAAAGACAGTATGAATATGGCTGGACTTCCGATTGGTTTGTGTCGGTATATGCAGGCGGACGTACCGACAAGCTGACTGCTAAAATCATAATGTTATTGCTTACCAACTTCCGGATAACATGCGTCGATAAAGGCGCTGATGATGAAAATCTTACTATTAGTTACCGACATCCATTCGGCATGTGTCGACAAAGGCGTAGAGCACTTTGCCGACACAATGTGGAGCGGGTGAATATAAAATACACCGCCAACCAGTCGGCAGACCAGTCGATATTTGCTGATAGTGGTGAAGAATAGTCTCTACAGTGTATTCTTGCTGTTACCTACTTGAATTGTGGCTCCAATAAATAACAGAAGCGACTCCAGTGTTTTATTCATCAAACTAAGTAGTTGGTATGAGTTTCAACTTGATATCTCTACGCGTTCATGAGGCAACCTATTACAAGTTTAGAGTTATTAAAAAAATGTGATGTAACTAAAAATTTAAGGTTTTCGGAATTTTTCCTTTATAATTATGTGCTATAAAACATTGTAGGTTTTGATTCCCTTGCAAGTGTCGAAAATTTGCGGCATAAACGGCTGTATCTTTTGATTGCGTTGGCTTAGAAGTTTGATTTTTTCACAGCTCCAAGGGACAGTAGACCTGAGTATTTGATATAAATTTCAGTTTTATACCTCCACGCGTTCCTGAGAAAAAGGGTCTTGACAGACAGACAGATGGACGGACGGACGGACAACAAAGTGATCCTATAAGGGTTCCGTTTTTTCCTTTCGAGGTACGGAACCCTAAAAATCAGCAACATTGGAACTTTTGTAACTTAGGACCCCATGCCACCCTAGCGGTATCGTATCGTAATATAAGGTACGAAAAAACATTAACAACAATTTTATTAAAGTACTTGTTGTGGTTTTGTCGCAAAATTAAAAGCACTGCTATCCAATAACAAATCACAAGTTAAGGCTACATAAAGTATTTTCACATATAGCTGAATTGTAAATCTTCAAAAATTTATTCATAACAGTTTCTTAGCTTCTATAATTTTTTTGGGTACTTATACTACTTATGAGTAGGTATGAGTAATGGCATAAAATTGAAATAAGAAGACGCTTTATTAAAGTTAAGTTTTTATAATGAACGAGCGCCTTGTATATTTTTTTATTATTATATTAATTTATATAAGTGGTTCTTCCTTGGCCGGTTAATTATGACCACTAAATCATGCCGGGACCAGGGGCTCTATTTTCGAATCATTCGTCAGGCATCGAGCGCTTTTCAAAGCGTCATCTGTGCTCGATTCCTATTGAATATTACGACGAAGATCAAAATTGTTTTGATTTTTGTTGAAATCAAAACGAAAATAAGTAGAAATCGAACACTGACGAGCACTCGATGCCGAAAGAATGATTCAAAAATAGGGCCCCTGAATAAACACAATTACGGCAAGCGCACACGACCGACTTTTTGTAGGCCCCGGGGGGATTAATGTCTGAAAAAAATGTATTACGATCACCTTGAAATTACTAATCATTGCTGCGTCAATACAAGACTCTGTGTCGACTGTCTGATAAAATATAGCAATGGATGCACTTTGACTGTCAAAATTGAAAGCGATCGCGATAGATTTTTGTTACACAATCAAGCAGGCCTTTTAACGATCTTTAGAAACCGACATCAACACGAAAAGAAGCCTTGATGCCACAATTCTACGATCAAATACAAAATATTATATTTCACTACCTATAAGGCCAAAGTAAACAATATTGTAGTCGACATGTCCCATATCCTTGCAAAGAATACGGCACTTAAGTGTAAATTGAATACTTTGGTAAGTTTTATATTATTATGTTTGTTTTATATAGTTCTACAATAGTCCGTATACTTGTTACAGACTGCCTTATATTAATAACTAGCTGCCCGCCCCGGTCCCGCACGGGTATACTAAAAAACCTATTGACAATACAACAGTCTTAGAATAATATTCTAAGACAACAGTGTAAGAAACCAAAGTCACCTAAAGGGCAATGGAGAGGGCTATGCTCGGGGTTTCTCTACGCGATCACATCAGAAATGATGAGATCCGTAGAAGAACTAGAGTTACCGACATAGCCCAAAGAATTGCAAACCTTAAGTGGCAGTGGGCAGGACACATCGCTCGTAGGACTGACGGCCGTTGGGGCGGAAAGGTCCTCGAGTGGCGGCCGCGTACCGGGAGACGCAGTGTTGGTAGGCCCCCCACAAGGTGGACCGACGATCAGGTGAAGATCGCGGGAAGCCGCTGGATGCGGGAGGCGCAGGACCGATCGGTATGGAGATCCTTGGGGGAGGCCTATGTCCAACAGTGGGCGTCTCTTGGCTGATATGATGAAGAAAAATGACTGATATGATGATGAAGAAATATGATGAAGAAACATATGACAGATAAAACTGCTTGGGATTGACAAAAAATGTGATAATTGACGATCAAAGGGTATTAACACTTTGTGATAATGGGATAGATGTCATTAATTTGAGTAACTGTTCCACTCACTCCGACAGGCATTTCTATATTTTTTTTTTTATAAATATGTTTGTTAAATATAATATTTGTAATGTTGACAATTTAAAAGAGGAGACAAAAAAATACAAGACCTTCCGAGTTTCTTGCCTGTTCTTCTCGAGAAGGCTCTCCCAACTTCCGAACAGGTGTAGAATCAATTTTTTTTTTTCAATTTTCTTTTAATTGTATTTGCATACATCTTAATAATGGTTGGGGTGTGTGTACATACAAGGATTAAATAATTAGTTAATGAGATTCTTGTTTGAAGATTTTTAATGCTTTGTTTGACGTCAATAAGTGCCTGTAAAGGTCTATATTGAATAAAGATTTTTGAGTTTGAGTTTGAGTTTAAACCATAGATTTGGAGTAGCCTGAATGTCAATCTGTCAAGTTCGTCACTTTTACGTGAACATATTTTAAATTATTTTTTTTCCTGTAATAATTTATCAAATATTTTCTTTTATACAAACCTTGTCCTAACAATAACGAATACATAAAACCATTTTGGTGCAGTCGTTCCAATCATCCAATTTGGTGCAGTCGTTCGAAAGTTACGGGCGTACATACATTTCGAAGATCCATTTTTATTTATATTGATACATAGATAATTGTATACGTGGAAAATACTTTAAAAAGTACATTGACGAATATTGGCGCTTAATTTATTTATCAGGCCCTACATACCCAATGCACCACAACGTCACACAAACTCACTACGTTACGAGCTCTCTATTTTTGTGGTTTCGTACCGACTATAATAGCGAACTCGTGAAAATGAAACGATAGCGAGAACCTCGCTATCGCCTTCGCGCATCGCTATAAGTTATACGGTAGGGTCACATCGGTCAATTTAGTCACCATAATAACACTCATATTCCGACAGTTAAAAGGTACGATAGCCAGTTGGCCCAATTCTGCTAATAAGTGACATCCGAATCGAAACTAAACTGTTGCGATCGACCAATCAGAACGCCACATTGTCACGTCGTCGAACTGTTGCATGGTAATATACGCGCTACGATTGGTCGATCGTAACGGTTTAGTTTCGATTCGGGTGTCACTAATTAGCAGAATTGCACCTCAGGACCAATCGGTTTGAACACAAGAACACAGAAAAAGGTCTCTGTGTTCTATGGGTTTGGAGATCTTTACAGGATCGACCTACCTATGTCCAACAGTGGGCATTACTTTGCTATCCTTATCATCATTTTCTAAGAGAGGCCCACTGTTGGACATGGGCCTTCCCCCAACAGTGGGATTTAATTATTTTATATTTTTCCATTTTCATGACACTTGCACCGCCTTGTCTACTTCGTTTTTATGTGAGATCGGGAAAAACGCCGCCGTTTTGTACACTTTTGTTTTTATTGTTGTGCAAAGACGCTTAAAAAATCCTACGCCAGCCACTGAGTACTTTCCTTATATTGCAAGAATAGGGACACCCGTTATAATGTCAAATATCTGTCACAGAGTGATAGTCACATAAAATCGCGATTTTAGACACCCTGATACAGCGGTTCTCAAACTTTTTTGGTGACGGAACCCTTTTGGAAAGCGAAATACTTGACGAAACCCTACAATAAAACAATAGTTTTTAAAAGTGTATTCTTTATTAATAAGCAAAATAAAAGTACGACCAGAGAGGGGTGTTTTGATTTTTTTCTAAATTATCGCGGAACACACTTTGAGTGTGGCTGCCCTAATATAAAGTGACTTCGTCTAGGTGACAGGGACTTTACTTTAGTCAAACCTCTTACTATGTAAATACCCATCCTACAACAAAACCTTTTCAGAGGAGCGTTGACACAAAATTACACTGACACCATTATATCCCATTTAAATTAATCCCAAGAAGTCGGGGATAAAGAATTCCCTGTTATTGCTTCTCTGAGATAACGCCTTGGACTTCATTGCGATCGGGATTGGCGACAGAGCGACGAGACGAATTTTCCGTAATGACTTGAAAATTGTGAAATCTTTTTATGAATTGAAAGGAAACATTGTTAAAACTGAACGGAGAGAGCGGCGCCGATTGAGAGCGGCTCTAGGATGGCCAATTTAGTTCAGTAATTATGAGGGGGCGATTTTAAAAGTGATTTCCTTCAGTTAATTACCTGTTTATGTTAAGGATCGGCTTAAAAAAAATGTAACTTCATATTTTCGTCTCACCTCATAATATTACTTTTGTTGTGAGGACATAACTATAAAAAGCATAGAATTAAGCCGTCTCTCTTCCAACTATCGCTATGCACATGGTGACATGATTGTATTTCAAATACAGAAGTTTTTCACAGAGATTCATGTATAAATGATATATATACAAGCCTCTAAGTCTTATGAAGAGACAGCTTCGATTGTGCGATCACCTAGTATAGTGCGCAATAATATTAAACGACTGCCCAAGTCAGTATTTCATGCAGAAGGACTACTTGGCAAATGTAAGGTTGACGGGCAATACCTCCGCTACCTATATGTTTTTGAAAGACACCTGACTGCCTAACACATGTTAGCAAACACCTGGTAACATCTTTCCTCAATATAACAACTCCAATGGCAAAAAAGCATAAAAAAGTGAAGTGCAAAAAAGCACATTAAAGAATTGAAACTTCAATGTTTGTACGCGAATCGAAAAATTATAACTATACTGAGGAACTTATAATCAGACGCTATAGAGGTACGTTATACGTTATACTGTGCAAGCTATGATCACAATTTTATGACCAAGTTTTGCTTTACAGGGTAGATTCGGGTTCGCGGTAGAAAACAGCCAGGGTATCGCCGCCGACTGATATGTCGAGGAGGATATAGTAACGGTACATTTCCCACTGACCACGCTGGCTTAGTGCGAGTGGGTGAGAACTGGGTATGCCTGAGATAATTCGTTAATTAGTGTGTGTACTGTGTGTCTATAATTAAAACTCAAGACACCTGACAAGTCAATGTTATTCGAAGCCACTTACACAGTTACTTAAGGCGCATAGTGGTCCTAATGACCTTGCTCGATCGTCCCGCATTAATTACATAGAAGTTAGTAAGTGAGAGTGAGATGAATATTCAAGCGAACCTTTACGCGTAAATAAAAAATTAATAAAGGCGAATAAGAAAAATCTAAAAAAGACCATCCGCTAGAATATTGTTCACTTTATTTACTGAAATCGAAAGTATATGATTTAACCCAATATTTACGACGCGATTAGGCTTAAAGTTTTAAAATCGAGGTATGTTTGGGTCACATTTTAATCAAGTTTTAATTAATTTATCAAAAAATTAAAAAGACCATCCTCTAAAGAATGCTTTGAATAATAATACCTATATCTTTTTTAAAGATTTTTTATTCAATATTTATGAAGAGAACCGGTTTTTTCTGCAGTGATTTTTTTAAGATTGACCGTACTATGTGCCTTAATACCCTTTTTAATGATCCATTGGTGGATCCATTTGAATCCATGATTCAGAAATTTATTGTAACGAGCCATTGATGGATCTTTTCGCACTCTATAAGAATACTTTAATCCATGATTTAAAAATTCATTGTAGAACCATTGATAGATCTTTTTGCACTTTTACGTCTACTTTAATCATAGCAAGCAATTTACGTAATTCGCAAAAGCACAAAACTTTTGCAAAAGCACCGACATCAAAACGAGAAGGCGTCACAAGTACCCACCGGAAATGTGGCACAATGGCGATCACGCTTCCGGCTGCGCTCATCTGCATTAGAGAGTAATGAAAGCGCTGCCGGGGTTCCTACTATGTCTTCTCATTCGCATTCACTGGGAATCAGTGTTTTTGCGAATGACAGACAAAGGGGCATTCAAAGCACTCACACATTTACCTACCACTGGACTGGCTGTTCCATAGAAATGAGGGCTAGTAATTGTGCCAACCTTAGGTGTCAACCTAATCCTTATAATACACTTACGTGGAATGAAATCGACCCGCCTCATAGGTTTCGATAAGATTAGACACACAAACACTGTATACAATTTGGAAGTATATTTCATAAGCTTTATTTTAACATACTCTAAACATGGATAAAAGAAGCGTTGCTAACAATAGACTTATTACATACTTCGAAAAACCCTGTTTTTATTTTTTACGCTATACGTAATCTCTGTGACTGTGCAGAGTGTAAAAAGTTATTTGAATTAATGTTTATTCAAAAATTTATTATTCCTACAGATTTATTCACCCTTTAAATTGAGCTGATTTTCCAAAAAAAAAAGTATTTTTAAATAATTTTAGTTTTCAGTTTGTAAAATCAATAAACCTAAGTCTGTTACAGTAAAAACTGGTATAATGTAAGCAAGGGGTCTTGTTTAACAATCTTAATTTGTCGAGCTCTGAACCAAAGCGTACCTACAGGTCGATGCCATTGAAAGTAAGTGTATTATTTCCTATCAGGATTTACATATACAACGTATAGAATCATTACAAAAACGTTTCCTAAGGTACTTATAATTAAGAAATAAAACTTATAAACTATAAGGGTAGATGCAAACATTATTGGATAATGCCTCTTGAGGATCGTAGATTATTCGTTGATATGACACTGCTGCATGGGATTGTTGACATGTACATAGACAACAGTAATTTGGTACAACAATTTAACTTGAATGCCGCAGCAGACAAACAACATTAAAAGTGTCCTAGGTATTTCTCTTATATCTACACTTTATAACAAACAATTTTCAGATATTGACCACTACCCTAATCTCTTTCTCTTTCAATACTATTCTAAGACAATTCAAAAATTGATTAAAACAGTTATAATCCAATAACACATTAAGCTACTCGTATTAACACTACATCGGATATAGCATCATTATGCTTTGGGGCTCCCTATCTCTTGCCCATACATACACACCGTACAAACTCACACACATACACAAAAACACACAACTTACACTCGTACCCTGCATTGGATTATGTAAAATTATTCTAGTTTATTGTTATATTTCTTAATTTGACTGATGAATTTTATGTTAAGAAAATTATAGGTAAATTAAATAATACAAAATCAGAAGGATTTAATAACATAAGTACCTACTCAAATAATAAAGAGCTGTTAGGTCCAAATATGTATATACAGGTGGATTTTTGAGATGGGATTTAAAGGGCAGGTACATTGACCGTTATAGTTACAAGAAAACATTGTTAGGCAACCATCCATAACTTTTTAAGATATTCTGATCTGCATTCACAGATTTTGGAAAAAAGTTACAGTCAACAAAAAAAATGCTGGGATAGCAAAAAAAAATTTTTTATGCCTATCGATCCTATTTCATGTAGGGATCAAAAGACTCTATGGGACCATTTAAGGTATGAGTACTAGAAATGACAGAAATCGCCAAAAACTTTTCCCATAAATTTTGTACGGAAAATCCTCAACTCCTATTTCATACGGTGACCTCTCTATGAATCCCATTTTTTTACTTCTAAGGGAAACTGTTAAGTTTATTTTCAACAAGATGGCACTCCACCACATAACAGCCGCCGTACGCGTTCCAATTTTAACAGGACACAGTGGATTTGAACAGGGACACATGGTCCAATAAAGTGGCCACCTTGCAGCCCCGATCTAACGCCACTAGATTTTTTTATGGGGCTACGTAAAAAACGTAATCTACAAAAAGAAATACCAGGAACTGAAAGATGCATTGACGAGGACTTTTAATAACATCCATCCAATAAAATTATTAGCTACTACGTCCTCAGTACAAAAGCGAGTAAACTTATGTATTCGTGAAGACGGCGGACATTTTGAGCAATTTATTTCATAGATAGATTAGATAATTTTGCGTTTGTTTAAAAATACATGTTTAAATGATGTAATTTAGTATTTATTCAAATTACAGATTCCCTTAAAAGTAAAAAATAGGATTCGTAGATCACCGTATGAAATAGGAGTTGAGGATTTTCCGTACAAAATGTATGGGAAAAGTTTTTGGCGATTTCTGTCATTTTTAGTACTCATACCTTAAATGGTCCCTTAGAGTCTTTTGATCCCTACATGAAATAGGATCGATAGGCATAAAAAAATTTTTTTTTTGCTATCTCAGCATTTTTTTTGTTGACTGTAACTTTTTTCCAAAATCTGTGAATGCAGATCACAATATCTTAAAAAGTTATGGATGGTTGTCTAACAATGTTTTCTTGTAACTATAACGGTTAATGTACCTGCCCTTTAAATCCCATCTCAAAAATCCATCCTGTAATGTACTGACCTATCTCATTAATTTATCATTGACATCAGGTACGATTCCAAATAAATTAAAAACTTCAATTATTAAGCCGCTTTACCAAAAAGGAGACAAATAAGACTTGAATAATTACAGGCCTATAAATCTAATCTCAGTATTTTCAAAAATCTTTGTAAAGTAATTTATGACCAGCAGGCCTATTCCCGACTTCATGGTTTTCAAATGATATCATTATGAAATCATAGTACAAAACCAAAAAATAAGATTTTCGCTCAGATTTTTGAACACATTTTTTCATTGTATCATCATCATTGAAATAATGCCATTGTGATGATATCATTGGAGATCGGTAATAACAATTGAAGCATTTCATGACTTCTTTATCTCAAAATTTATACCATATCATACGATGAAAGATCCATAATAGGCCTGCAAATATTTATCCAAAACAGAAACGCGCACAATTTTTTTTTATTTCGCGCACATTTATAGCAAATTACGCTCTAATTGTTCATGAAACTTAATTTAGTCCAGGACACAAAATCCTGCTGGGAGTACGCACACGCCGAGAACTTATCCAACCCGAGCATAATTTCAACTGTATTGAACTCTGTATAAGTATATTAGAGCCCTGACCGAGATGTTTTTTTTTATTTTATTTATTGATTAACTTAGCACCTTCAAGCCTTTAAGGAAGTGCACTGACAAATATGAAACTTCCTTGTCGTAAATAAAATAGCTCATATTCCGACTAACATGCCACAAGCGTAACACATACGAAAAAAAAAACAATTTCAATTCGTATTATTCTCGGGTAAACTCGTTGCGGGCCGAACCGCTGTATTCAAATAAACTCGGCAACGAGAGCGCGTTTCGGACAAATTGTTTCGTTTTTAATAGGGACAGTTTGTCCGAAACGTGCACAATGGACGGAATGTTTGAACAAAGTCTTGTTCGAAACGCACACAAAGCGACAATGTTACATGTCGGAATATAGATGCGCGCGTGACTCTTGATTGCGGCAGAGATAACAAAATTTCTAGACGTTTTAAAATGAAATGTATAGTAAATACACTTGTTTTTGTGCTGTGTAAATAAAAATTACATAATTACCTTTTCATTGAACTTGACCAGGTCTTGGACCGCATATCCAAATGGGACACAGAGAACTTGGTTGATTTCAATGCCAAGAAAACGCAGGTGTGTGCGTACTCAGCAAAAACGTCACCGTTCCTCCCTCTTCCCTCTCTTCAGGGCACTAGACTGAACCTGCAGAGTAGTATTATTATGCTCGGTATGGACGTACGCTGCGACCTAAACCCAAAGGATTACATCCAAAGCCTTCTAAAAACAGCTTCACGAAAACTGGGTGTCTTGAACAAGGTGTGGTGGCGATTCTTTACAGCTGATCAACTGTGCTTGCTATACAAAACGCAAGTACGGTCCTGTGTAGAATATTGTTCGCACCTCTGGGATGGCTCCGCCAAGTACTTACTCGATTCTTTGGATAGGTTGCAACGGCGCGCAACACGCATCATTGGCGATGTAGAGGTGACTAACAACCTTGAACCTCTGCAGCTGCGTCGCGATATAGCGTCACTTAGCGCGTTGTATCGTCTATACCACAGTGAGTGCTCTAAAGAGCTTTTTTCACTAATCCCACCTTCTCCTTTCCATTTAAGAACTACACGTGCTGGCCTGCGTTGTCACTGTCTAACTGTGACTACCATTCAAACGCGTACCAAGAAATTCGGTTACTTATTTCTATGTCGCACTATTAAGAAATGGAACTCTCTGCCAGCGCATGTGTTTCCTTCCTTCCTATAATCCCGGGTCCTACCCGTGGGGACCCGGGCCCCTAATCAGGCGGTCTAGATAGACGGACGCCCGCGACTCGCAGCCGCGCCGTTAGGTTTTGCCGCGCTCGGCACCTACGGCTTTTGTTTTTGTTTTTGAAATCAAATTTTTAGGATTAAGGGTATCACAGCTACATTTCTGAGAAGCTATTGAAACAAACTAAAAACTTATCTATGTTTGAAAGCATTCCGATACTTATTTTATTAGTTATCGGAGATCAAAGCGGCCATTGTTACGTTCAAAAAATAAAAATAATAAAATGCTCGTAATTAATTTAATTATGAATCCTTATCTAATTAACTGTTATATGTTTATTCCTTATAAAATAAGCTATCCATACGTAGTTTTTATTTTATTGTAGGCACAATAATTTATTTTTTTGCAATTTTTTAATTGTGAGGTTGCGCGCGCGCCCGGATTTCGTAATGCATTACGTCACAGAAGGAATTTTTATTTTTTTTCTTTTTTCATTAATAATATTTCCCAAAACTATTGTATATCAAAATAATCTTGAAGATTACAACTATAACAATATATATGGTTATTTATTGTTTTATCTTAGTGTTGTATATTTAAAAAAAAAATTGAAAAAAAAAATGTTTTCTTTGGGTCTTGCGCAACCTACCGAACATTTTCGCCCTTTATTCATTTAATTATGAATCCTTATCTAATTAACTATTATAAGTTCATTCCTTATTAAATTAGCTATCCATACGTATTTTTATTTTATTGTAGACACTATAGTTTATTTTATGCAATTTTTTAATTATAAGTGCGCGCGCTTTGAAGGGTTACGCAATTCATTACGTCATTTTATTTTCATTAAAAATATTTCCAAAACTATAGTATATCAAAAAAATCTTTAAACATAGGGCTATAATAATATGTATGGTCATTTATAGTTTTATTGTGTTGTTTTACTTAAATTATATGTTGAAAATAAATTGGCGTCTTGTTCTACCGCGGAGCAATTTACCGCGGATTTATAAACTAAATATACAATGAAATACAATTGTTTATGCTAATTATTACTGGAAATACTGTAAACAAAAGAAATAATATCACTTTACATACCTTTTACGATAAAAAACAGCGATTTCAACCAATTTATTCCTAACTGACGTTCACGAACGTTGTAATCCAGTGACACAAAATGAGTGAACGCTTTGACGTTTCTAAACTTTTTATTTTCAAAAAGTTTAAGTTATGGTTAACGAGTATTTGGTACCATTTCAAAGAGCATTTAGTAGTCTATATGCCAAAAAAAAACAGCAGGCCAAATAAAGCCTTACTTGTGACACAATAACGTAAAAAGTCGGCCGAGAGAATTCTGTCATCATATGATGTCGTGGGCCTTTGGGCCGATGTTCCGCGTACTCATATGAGTACGCCTGGGTCCCGACGGGTAAGAGGCGTGAAGAAGCACCTTGCAGGTCGGCAAGGTGTGGCTAGTGCGGCGTTTAACCTCTCTCCTGCTCTAGCTATCTTCGCATTTGGACTCTACTTCCACTTACCAGGTGGAATGGGGTCATTTATTTAGCCTTCTATAAAAAAAAAACAATGATATTCGTGACAAATAATGAAAGAAACAGCGTGTATAGCGACTTTATTTCTAAAATCACGCTTAATTCAATTTAATTTTGATTAAATTGCAATAACATACTGACAGCTACCTTAACGTTTTCTGGTTTAACGCGAAGTTTTGTCAAAATTGGTGTCACCACTTTCATGGCCGACTGTACTGTTCACAGTGTATGTCGCCTACATACCAGTATTATGCCATAAAAGTGTATAGGCATAGGCACAGCACTCAGTTATTTCACTATGCTAAACCTTCAAACATAGAAATGCAATCTCCACTGTTTTCTAGCCGAAATAGGTGGAAATAATGAGCGAGGTGTTTGCGACCTCTGTGTTACCTATTTAGGCTGCAAGCACAAACGACTCAGTTACAACTTCCCTCTGTTGAATCTGTACCTGTTTGAATCGAGCAAAACAGACCTTGTGATCACGCAGACCTTAAATATCGTTTTATTATCTGTTTGATTTGCTTACTACTATATTAAAGATGGGTGGTTATCCCTATCCTGGAACGCTTATGGATAAGATGGACGCCGTGGCTGGCTTTATGGTATGCTCCTCCTTCGTCATGACTCCATCTACACCTATCTGACTACTAATCATCGGCAGATAGTATATGTAACGTATTCCAAACTCGTCCAAAAAGGCAGGTTTGCATTTTCAAGTCCAGCGGCCTTATTCTGCTAGAGTTAACGCATTTGTGGTGTGTCAATAACGCTGCAATGGCATCACTTTTGAGGCCATTGTTATTGGTTATCTGATAACCAGCTGAGATATTTGTCTCTATGGACTTATCAAGAAATTTTAGTACTTATAAATAGAACCAGGAAGAGCGTGCAAAAGCGACAAAAGCAGTTGTATTGAAACGCTTTCAGGCACGTTAAGATTAGCGGAATAAGGCGCCTGACTATCCATCGTATTTAATCTAATAAACGTTTAAAATCCGTATCTATTTCAACCGAGAGATGCTCATTATTGGACATTGATCGAGGGTAGGAGAACCCGATTCGACAAATCAAATCGCAAAAACCTACTCACCCAAATTGTCCAGTGTTGCGGCACCGAGAGCCACAAATAAAAATAGGCTGCCTCAATAAATTTTGCAACTGTGTCGGTCGCAGTTCACGGAGCATGAACCGGAACATCCGTGGCAGTGGGTACACTGAGTTAGGAACTGTGTTAGGGAAAACAGATATGTAAGTATTTAGATCTCAATAAACTGTATCGTTTCAATGCCGTCCCGCGGAAAACGTTTAGAAATAGAGATATTTATTTTTTATTGAACAGTATCGCTTTAACCCAATACGGGTTGATGAAGAGTTTTGTGTCGAGTTTTCCACCTCCTCGCAGAGATGGCATTAAGCGGCGTCGACTCTTGACATCCACAGGAAGAAAGGGCCGGCCAGGCCTGAAAAGCAATACGAGCATTTAAACGGGGTCCTACCGCTACACCCCACTGGTGTTGTTATTTTCACCTTTTAGTAAAAATATTATTTGATGCTTCTAGATCCAAAAATAATGGACCCCGTACATATAAAATTAGATCCATTATTTTTCCTGATTAGTGGCAATCTTTCCTCACTCTCCACTCCAACACAGATGCTTGGATGGAAGAAGGCCTCTATGGCTCGTCTTCCGTGACCGCTTCTATGTGACCGCACGCTGTAAAAGCAACCCACAAAGAACACAATCTGGTCTATACCAAAATTTGGCACCGTCTTCAATATAGAAGTGTGATGTTGTCTGTACTTTTCTCATATTATTTTTAACTTTTCAGTGTTTTTGAAGTCGGTTTTTTATCTTTTTAGTGAATGAAATCTTTGTAGTGAATTCAATACCAGCTCACCGAGGTTCAGGTCCAAGGTCAGGTCAGATCAGTTCAAGTCCAAAAGTTAAAGATCCTTCCATAACCAGCTCGGTTCATGATTACCAGACGCAAATACGTGAATAGCTTCGGAGAAAACTACGACCAACGTGTTTCATGTTTTTTCCGAAGCTAAAATAAAATTTAAGTAAAATTAAATTATGGTTTCTTTAACTGAAAAGATTTCATTCACTAACAACATAAAAATATTTTTTTTTTTACAAAAAATAAAACCGACTTCAAAAACACTAAAAACTTAAAAATAATATAAGAATAGGTACAGACTCTATATTGAAGTCGGTGACAAATTTTAACACTTTCTAGGAGATCATCGTTTGGCGCCGACTTCAATATAGAAGTGTGATGTTGTCTGCACCTATTCTTATATTATTTTTAAGTTTTTAGTGTTTTTGAAGTCGGTTTTATTTTTTGTAAAAAATTTTTCATACCTTGGTTCACACCGCGAACTGCAGAGCTAAGCTACGTCAGCGATGCGAACGAAGCGAACGAAATATCCAACGATTCCAGCGATGCTATTCGTTCTCCTTATTAGCTCTGTAGTTCGCGGTGAATCAAAGTATCAAAAGAGGTGAAACGATGCTCGCTAGCCTGCCCTCCCCGGTCACCCGCCAGCCCGCTCGCTCGCCCGCGCGCTAGCCTGCCCTCCCCGGTCGCCCGCCAGCCCGCTCGCTCGCCCGCTCGCTAGCCTGCCCTCCCCGGTCGCCCGCGAGCCCGCTCGCTCGTCCGCTCGCTAGTCTCTCCTCCCCAGTCGCCCGCTAGCCCGCTCGCTCGCCCGCTCGCTAGTCTGCCCTCCCCGGTCGCCCGCCAGCCCGCTCGCTCGCCCGCTCGCTAGCCTGCCCTCCTCGGTCGCCCGCCAGCCCGCTCGCTAGTCTGCCCTCCCCGGTCGCCCGCCAGCCCGCTCGCTCGCCCGCTCGCTAGCCTGCCCTCCCCGGTCGCCCGCCAGCCCGCTCGCTCGCCCGCCTGTGTTGTGAACCACTCGCCGAAGTTTCGCTTAGTTTGTATAGTTTCCATCGCTTCGCCTTGCCCGCCAGCCCGCTCCTCGCCCGCTCGCCCACTGGCAATGTGACCTGCGCTTGACATACACACAAAACATGTTGGACATACCTAAAAATTTAAGGGTTTCCCTCGATTTTTATTGGATCCCATCATCAGATCCTGACTCTGGTAACCTGGGAACCACCCCAGGACTATACTCTATCGAATACACAATACACTGACCTTCAAAAGTAAGTACTACACTTTTGAAATTAAATTTTTCCCTAAACTATAAAAGATAAAGGATTCAAACAAAAAACATTTTCAGCTCATTTCGTCAGGTTAATTTCGGAAGTAATAGTTTTATAAACATTAGTCTTTTTAATACTTTTTATTTTGAAAATATATTTTGCCTACTTTAAAAGTTATTGCAATTTTAAAAGTGTGGTACTTTCTTTTGAAGGTCAGTGTAGTTTTGAAAATCGGTCCACAATGGTGGCGTATTCGCGTAACATACACGCAAAAAAACATACGCATCGAATTGAGAACCTCCTTTTTTTTAAAGTCGGTTAAAAAAGTCATACTTGTTAAAATAGGCCAGCCAGCAAGGAAGGTGTTTGCAGTTAGCAATGTTAAAATAACAGCCCAAAGCAAACGTCTTTTATGTGTGAGCTATACAAAGTCTTCAATAATTTGGCGCATGGCGCAAAATCATTCACGACTATAACTTAACATAAAAGCATCCAACGTAACTGTAGAAGGTGGACATAATCCAAATCTAAGCAATTAATTCTCAAAATAACCAAATTTAACAAAACGTCTCACTTTCCTGATAATTACTTGAGTTTCCTTGGAATTTGATCGGAATTCAATGGCTTCCACTCGAGCGAGTGCTACAGTAAGTGAATAAAATGCCGAATGTATCTGAAACGGTAATTATGAACGAATTAATTTTATTTACGTGTGACTTTAAATATGTAAGTTTAGTTAACGTGTATATTTGCTAACATCTAAATTCAATGAAAATTTCCTAGGTTTAAAATCTAACTGATATACAGGATTTGCCAATTGGTTGGAAATTAACAGACTTAGGTAACTCATGTTGCTTATCAATTACTTTAGTTGGCTAAAGGAAATTAGAGTACCTAACTAAAGTTGGAAGTAACTTTATTATTTATTACAGACTTAGAAACAATGTAGGTATTGAGGATGACAAGAAGGAAGTAAAGTGAATAATGCATGATTGATAGTAAAAGCGATATTTATGCTTTATGTTGGTTAATCAATCATTAATCAATTTATGAAAAAATTCTTAACGTTGTTAATATTACATTTTTAAAGAATCGT
The DNA here is from genome assembly GCA_963935595.1 of Schoenobius gigantellus. Taxonomy (NCBI): domain Eukaryota; kingdom Metazoa; phylum Arthropoda; class Insecta; order Lepidoptera; family Crambidae; genus Schoenobius; species Schoenobius gigantellus. The sequence continues at coordinate 30,131,982 of OZ012554.1, forward strand.
TTCCTTTATTCTTAACTGGAAAATTGGCTTTTAGAGCAATTTTCACAATTTCTGTACAGATGTCTAAATTGAATGCCTAGTTATAAACCTGAATAAGTTTTACTTTTGCTTTATAACGTTAAAACGTATCAATACAGTTGAAATGTCACTCAGATTCGATTCCGGGGTGGTTGGCATAAATGATCTTGGCGTCAGATTCGAATCCTGCTCGAGGCTAATTTTCTCATTTTTTTTATATTTGACATTTATTAACGTTTAAATTTGTGAAATTTTCGCATTCATATGCTTAATTTATAAATTAATATTATGAATAAATAATAAAAACTCAACATGCATGCAACATGTGCTCATCTTTGTCTGTATGTATGTCCGTTACATTGAGATCTCGGCCCCTTGGCCACCTAGAGACTTCGAGTTTTCACTAAATGATAAGGGTATGAACTCCCAAAACTCTACTAGTTTCTCATTCTCACACACCTATTCAGTTTCCTCAAATTGTTTCCCTCTATCCGTAAATACAACGTGTTCATAAAACAAAAAAACCCAGGCACCCCAACCTGTTTTTAATAATAATAATAATAAAATAAAATGTCTTTATTTCAAAACTAATTTTTACACTTTCTTGTCGAGTTTTCCCTTTAAGTAGTCTAAGAAACTTGTATTGGGAATAACTCGCTACTTCCCTTATGGTAACTAAACTAAGGCGAACTTAATTTTGACTAAAACTTAAAGATAGAAAGTAAAACAAAACAAAAGTACCAACAATTCTAGCGGCATTATAGACAAAGTTATTGCAATTGCAATTGCAAAAGTTATTGTAAGCTGACTAAAACTTAAAGATAATATTAAAACAAAACAAAAGTCCCAACAATTCCAGCGGCATTATAGACAAAATTAACGTGAGCGTGAAATTAGTACCTATGTATATACGTGCGTAAGATGAGGGTGTGAGAGTGTGTGTTTGTGTATGTGTGTGTGTGTGTGTGTGTGTGTGTATGTGTGTGTGCGTGTGTGTGTATGTATGTGTGTGTGTGAGAGTGTGTGCATGTGCGTATGTGCGCGTCTACAATACTATTTAACTACCTAATTCTTATAAAAAGATTTTCAAGTTCTTCATAACTAAGTGATTCCAACCATTTAGTTAAGGTTTTTTTGCTAATATAAATAGATTAATAGAATAGAATTTATTCAAGAAAAAATGACAATTTGCAACTATAAATAACTTACAAGTAGGTTTCTTAATAATAATTACCTTTGCGTGTGTTAATAATTAATTTATTATCTTTGTGTCAATATGCAATAGAAAACGTTTACGGATTTAGTGCTTAATTTTGTGTTAAGTATATCATACAAAGTATTAACCTATGTTACTTAAATAACATAAACTAGGTAATATGACAATTGACTTGAGGTATTTTTATAGTAGTAGTAGTAGTGAATTTGTAAGAACATGAAATAAACAATAGAGACTAGGTATTATTAAAAAAAAAACGAGTGTGCTTATGACCAGACGACTGAAGTGAAACTTCTATGAGAGGAAGAGAGAAAGAAAATGTGCGCGCGCACTGCTGTCTCTTGCTTATATCCCCCACTTAACTTCCGTTCGCCTTGCCCGATCACACTTTTCGTAACGCGTTCGCCAGCTTACTCCCCAAGTCAAGCGTGCCTAAAGAAGTTTCACTTCAAAAAGATTTTTTCATTCATACCAAATAAAATACTTAAGTTTTATTTGGTATGAATGAAAATAAAAAAAAAGTATACGGTTATTTCATGTGTTGAAAAGCCAGGAAACTTTCTGTTTGCTCTTTAGAGAAATACATAAGCTTTACAAAAGAGTTATACTACAAACAAGAACAGCACAAAAATGTGGTTATGACGAAGCGCAAAATCAATAACACTACTCGTAAATAATATACCTAGTTATGTTGGTTGGGTGTCGAATAGTGGACATTAGAAACATGTCTTGCTAAATTACGTTGGGTGTATTTTATTTATTTTATTGTACAGAAAGGCGGACTGATCAATATATTGCCTTCTGGCGAACGCTGTATGAGAAGCAGTGACGGGAGCAACAATATCCTTCCTTCTTTTATGACTCAAGTCAATATAAGGCAGAGATTTGTGACAGGTTAAGATAAGATTGAGAACGTAAAGTTTCCTGACAGTAAGTAGACCACTTATTCTGTATACACTATACAGAAAGGAATCAGTAGGAAATCGTAAGGCTTAGAATAAATGACTTTAATAAGCGATCTCTGAGTTCTTTCCAATTCCAGAAAGTGTGTTTCCAATTCAAGAAAAAACAAAAAAAAAATTGCTCTAATTTATTTACGAAGATTTTTTTTTGTTGCATACCTTGTAAATTTCAGACTCTATGGTGTCGCGCATCTGGGAGTACCTACGATGTCACCGCGCATGTTTGGGTTTTGAAACATTTTTATTCAATACTCAACATAAACGCATTCACGCCAGCTTTGGCTATCTATATCTTCTTTCTTATATATAAAAATGAAACGCTGTGTGTTAGTCTCGCTAAAACTCAAAAACGGCTCGACAGATTTTTACGAAAGGCCCACTAGTTTTATATACACGGTTATTTTTTTATCACCCTGGAAAATTTTAGGGACGCTTCAGGACACATCCAATATTATATAAAAAAAATAAAAAAAATTAATTAAAAAATAATTAAAAAATAATAAAAAAAATAAAAAAATCTCTAAAAATGCTGCTCTCAACTAGTGCAGCATTTTTTGTATTTTTAAAAAAATTATATAAAATTAAGGAGGGGGGTTATTTTTTTTATTTATATTTAAATCATTCTAATACCATGTCGTGAAGCGTCCCTTAAATTTTCCAGGGTGATAAAAAAATAACCGTGTATAAAAGGAGATGTTCCCATCTATAGACGCACGCACGTATGAAAAAATGTTTAAATTAGCAACGACTTTGATAAAACTTGAAATTCATGTTCTCAAAAATATTTCATTGAACACATGTTTCACGATTTATTGGAATTCACCACCTAAGGTTGCAAAATAGGGGTTGAAAGTTTCTATGGAAAATATTTAAAATCTGTTCCAATTTCTATGAAATTAATTATCCGGGCTTAAATAGGCTACAAAATTATTTTACAAACAAAATAACGCGGGCGAAGCCGCGAGCGGAAAGCTAGTAAACATATGTAAAATGAATATGACCCAATCTCCCCCGTAAGCAGCCGAAACTGTCACCAGAAAAAAGTAGGAACATCACCGAAGGGTTCGCTGTCATTCATTACGTAAGCCGTAAGTAATGTCCGGCAACTTTTTATAAGGGACGAGATCTTTTATTTAAGAGTTTCAATAGATTTTTCTACACCCTATCCATTATGGTTTCACCTGAAGACCTGAACTAGCACTTAGCGCGAACGCACACGGCCGACTTTTTGTAGGCCGACTTTTTCACCGACTTTTTTCCACCGATTTTGTCACCGACTCAACGCACACGGCACGGCAGTCATTTTGTCGGTGGTGTAACACCGTTTTTTCTTAAAATATCGTAAAACACTAATTTTGCAAAAACACTTTGGTTTCACTGTAGTTTTAACACAAATTTCACAACTAAAATCATAATTACAATAACTTTGTCAATTAATTTCACAATATCAATGTCAAGTGTCAACGTCAACGTCGTTTCACGTCACGTCAGTGACATTTGCAATTATCTTTGGCCATTATTCAATTTTTGCATAAACAAAATAAATCTCGCGTTTATCATGGCCTTATTTACAAAGATAGTTTTTTTTCGCCCAAAATCCCGTGCTCCCCTTTAGGTGGGTTATTTTTCTCAAAATTCTGAATTTGACATTTAGACCGTTTGTTTTGATCATTTATATAGACATATTATAATAAAAATAAATACACTTAAAGCTATAGATCATATATTTATGGTTTCATCGGATAGAATTTGGAAAGCATTCACAGTTTGTTTATGGTTAATTTTACATTACGTTTTGTTTTTCAACCAAACTTATAACCTTAGCTGGAAATACTTATTGCATATTGTAGAATTTCGAAAGATCCCTATGTTGACTTGACACATCTTGAAACAAGTTAAGAATCTTACGAGTGTTATGAAATGAATTTGGTTTCGTCGCCAATACGACGCTTAACATTCGGCAAACGGACCTCGGTTCTAGTATCTGCATAAATGCAAATCTGTGCTTATATGGAACGCGCCCTATCTCACCGTAGTCTGTGAACGCGTCTATGCTATGATCTCGGAACTGGGTACCTAGTCTGTGAGACATCGACCGAGGTAATTTGTTATTGATTTGCGAACTAAAAAGTATTTATCTTAATTTCTGCGAATAAAATTCATAGTTTGGCGAGCAAAAGTTCAGGAAAATCATATTTCTAATCGCCGGTGCGCGATTCATATAATTAATTGGATAAATAAATTTTATCAATAGATAATACTCCGCCCACACTAAGGTATCTAATTATCTTATTATATTTCATGATTTAAAACAGATTTTGTTACTTTTTTTTATTAGTGGGTAAATTGATTATTAAATCAAACATATAACATTTCCAAAATTCGCCTTTTCATCCCCTATTTCATTTAAAAAACCTGATAGTAAGCGGCAACTTAGTGGGATTAATGCATATATTGAGTACTTAACACTAGCGAATTCCATGTCAAATTCTAAATTTTCACAATATTAAGTTTCACATCATTCTTTGGCAAATAACTCACAAATTAAGCTGTTTTCTTTTTATTAATAGCAATAATTATACAGAAAATAGGTGCTCTCTCCTCCATATGTCCTTTTTATTAACTAACAAATAAGAAACTTTGACAATTCATTGAAAATTATGTTTGGAATTCATTTGCTATGTTTATTACATGAAATTCAAATGTATTGACTTTCCTTCAGAACTCAGTGTTAGACCCACTGACCCTAAGATCATAGGCATATTTAATTATATTTTTAACCTAACACTGTGCTATGAATCTCCAGGGCAGTTACCGGAGGCCGTAGGGCTCCGCTGCTTGGCTTTTCAGCTAGAAAATATAACAAAATAACCTGATATCAAGGAGGAATTCTGTGGAATTGTCCAAATATAATACATAAAATCTAAGGAACTGGAATATAATATCTAGTCCAGTCAACGAGGACATTCGTTGTATGGAGACATCCGACAAATTCTTCCGTCTATGAAATTTGGCATGTGGTGATGATACCTAATACAGATGACAGATGTACAATAATCCAACAAAATTTATAATGGGAAGTTAGGTATTTTTACCTAAACATGAAAAACGCTTATAGCTCTCTGTGGATATTTCCTCAGTTTGAAATTATTCTTGTATGCGTACGTATGTACTAGTTAGAACAAGTATGTAAAGTAATCCAACATTTTTTCGATTTGGGTGATGCACTAAATTGAACTTTTAACATTTTGCGCAATAACTTCTATTGGAAAATTGCTCTGCTAATTTTTATTTTTTAATATGGTCTTATTTCCCTAAACAAATAGGTTTGTTAAGTAATCCAATAAATTTTCCTTTGGAAACATATTTTTTTGATTTTTGCTTAATAACGTGATGTGAAAAATTACTCCGTCCATTTTTATAACTTTATACGTTATATGATTTAATACTAAAACAGAATTATCAATAATCCAACAAATTTTCGAACGTTCATAAATTTTTTAAGATGTATGCCGATTTATATTTGTGCGAACCTTATGCATCACGCAATTTGTGCGTAGTTGATCTTCACGTGACCGCTTGGAGCTACTTTTACCTATTTAGTAATCTGTGCTTTTACTTCATTTTGCACCACATTATAGGAATTAATAATAATACCTACAAAACTAACTCTAATACGAGTAAAGAAACATTGTAAAAACAAAATTTTATTTTAATGCACTTATAAGGGGAAATTAAACTTTAAATTAAATTAAGCCCATCAATTTGTTACATGCCGCAATTTTTCCAAGAGTTCCGTACCTCGAAAGAAAAAAACGGAACCCATATAGGATCACTTTGTTGTCCGTTTTTCTCTTCTTCTCGGTCCTTTTTCTCGGGAACGCGTAAAGATATCAAATTGAAATTTATACAAAACATTCGGGTCTACGGTCTCTTTCAGATGTGAAAAATCATAATTGTAAGTCAAGGAGGTCAAAAGATATGACCATTTATGTTGCATATTTTCGCAAATTTTGCGATTTTTTACGGGAATCAAAACTATAGGGTACTTCCCATTGACCTAGAATACTGAAATTTTCCAAGAAGCACGTTGAGGAAAAATAAATACTGAAAACCGTAAATATGTACATACTCATAGTTAGGAACGTATATAACTTTGATAAGTTTGTAAGGAACCTTCGCTTCGGTGCACGAGTCCAACCCGCACTTGGCAATTTATTTTATCTATACCACGGTAATATACTATTACCGTGTCTGTACTTCCTAATATTATAAAGCTGAAGAGTTTGTTTGTTTGGTTATACGCGCTAATCTCAGGAACTACTGATTTAAATTGAAAAATTATTTTTGTGTTGTATAGTAGGCTATATAAACACACGCTACGACTAATAGATGCTGAGCATCAATGAAAAATGCTGTAGAAACGGGGAATTTTTTTTATTTTCCGACATCCATGTGAACGAAGTCGCGGGCACAGCTATCATAGCATAAAAGCTTGTCGCGAGATTTACCTGTGTAGATAAACAGGGACACAATACCTATTCAACTTGTTCTTGATAAGTATAGGTAATTCTTTAAAAAAATGTTTTTATGAAATAGGTAAGTAAATCTGGTCAAATAATAAACACTTATTTTTCTCAAACACTACGATATACGACCAAAAATTCTTTGGAATAAATCGAACTTGCAGTACTTGGCCTAGCAGCGGTGGGTGCGAAGTCAGACAACCTCCTCGTGGTGCACCTCGGGCAACCCGCGGGCTAATAGTCTGACAAGTAGCCCCCATGGGGAAGTCTCTCCTTCTTGTTGTAAGAAGGGGATTTGGCTATAGAACGCTAACCCGTTGCGGATCGTAGTTTGGCTTGAATTAATCCAGCAGTTATTTTGCTGGCTGTAAGGGACCAATTGTTCACTATGGCGCTTCGCGTCTCTTGTTGTTATTCTGTTCGGAGTTTCCGATCCAGACTTCTTCAAGCTCTGGCTCGTATGCGCGGCAGTGGATTCAGTAGAGTCTGCTGTCGGGCAAACCCATTACCCGCACTTAGCCGAGCCGGGGGTCCGGCGCACTGAGCATCGGGCCGTCTGGTCCGTGCCGATGGGATGACTGGCTAGAGGGTCTCCAGTCCCGAACGGCCACCCTAGGGAGCTCACCCTGCAAAGCGCAACATGGATCTTAGTGACGAAAAACAAACACACCAGGGGGTTTCAGTCTCCCCCGTAGGAGCGCACAAGGTGGCTGTGAGCAGTTTCGATAAGTGGACTAAGGCTCTCCTCTCTCCCTTTAAAAGAGTCGGAAAGTTTCGATAAGTGGACTAAGGCTTTGGGGCGTAGAGCAAGAACCAAAAGAAATCAGGAGCAGGTCCAAGCCCTGGCGGTGAAAGCAGCTACCCTTAAACAGAAGGGAGCTAAGGCCAAGGCTAAAGCAGCCAAAGCCAACATCAAGAGAGCGATGAAGGCCCCCCGCAATCCTGCGGTGGTACTTACCATCAGGCCTGAAGCTCAGGAGGAATGGCCAGAAGCGTGGGCGTCAATGACCTCCGATTCAGGGGAACTGCCACGGGGGCTCGTCTTATCGAGCTTCCGAAGGAAACTCCCTCTGAAAAAGCAGTCTTATTGGTAAGCAATTTAAAAGACATCTTCTCTGAAAATGTCAGTGTCGTTAGACCGGTAAAGTGTGCCGATTTGCGTAGTTCCGGCCTGGACGACTCTGTAACCAAGGAGGATGTGCGCAGCGCGATTTCCGAAAAGGGCGGCTGATATACTGGGGCAACAAGGGTGGGTGAAATAAAACAGAAACCTTAGTCGCTCGGTATCGTCTCGGTTAAGTGTCAAATCTTGGAGCCGAGGTCAACGCGCTGTTTTAAATGCCTTGAGCCCGGGCACACCAGAGCAAAATTCGAGTATTTTGCTCTGGTGTGCCCGGGGAAGGACAGCAGTGACCTTTGCTTCCGTTGTGGGATAGCCGTTCACAAGTCGTCGGGATGCAATGCCACTCCAAACTGTGCGATTTGCACAGATATCAAGAATTGCCACCTTCTATGAGATTTGCACAGATTTCAAGCAGGTGGCAAATCACGTAATGGGTGGAAGAAGCTGCAACCCACCCAAACGCAGAGGAAACGCTACCCTTAGGAATATCTACTAATGACGCACGCTCCGAAAGAAGCGAACGGCCTATGAAGACCTAATAGTTGATAGGATCTTCAGGAAATATCTTCAAGGGAATCTAAGTTAGTGCGCCGCCGCTCAGAATCTATTCCTGCAGTCGATGGCACAGCGGTCAATCGACGTCGGAATTATCTCCAGCGGAACTCTACGCCCTCAATGATTGTTCTAGGCGATCTTATGCCAATTCGGCGGCTTGGGGATCCCCGGCCACTGATCGGAGGGGTAAGCTGGTAGAGGAATGGGCCATAATATCTGGCCTTTCTTTCCTTAACCGCGGTTCAACAAACACTTGTGTTCGACAGCAGGAGAGTCCATTGTAGACCTCACGTTTGCTACCCCTGCTATCGAATGCAAAGTCACTGATTGGCAGTCTCCATCCACCATACCGGACTGGGCAAGTCACGGAAGGAATGCTGACTCCATTTTTCCTTGCTGGGCCATCTCCAGGATGGACAAGGAGCTTACTAATGAGTCAGCTGTGGCACAAGCCTGGCTTGCGAACTCACTATCGTTCGAGTGGGTCGATACTGAGGCAGACTGGCTGCGCGACGCGCTCACCAAAGTGTGTGATGCAGCTATGCCTCGAGTCATCATCGTCCTCCAAAAAATCGTCCGTTCTCTACTGGTGGTCCGGAGAACTCTCTGATATAAGAAAGGACTGTGTTAGGGCAAAACGGTTGCACGCCCGCCACAGACGAACATGTGACGAGACGACTAAATCCAATCTGTTAGATTCCTACAAGTCTGCCAAGAGGGCTCTACAGATTGTGATCAAGGAAGCCAAAAATCGAGCATGGCAGGAGTTGTTGGAAGGACTAAACCAAGACGCGTGGGGACGACCATATCGTATGGTTTAAAACAAGCTTCAGACACTTGCCCCACCATTAACGGAGTCTCTCCAGCCAGACTTCTTAGACAGGGTGATCACTACTCTTTTTCCTCGGGGCTCCTCAGATTTTACACCACCCCGCATGATTCCCGCAAAGGAGGTTTTTCCGTTGCCCTCCATTCCGACCATCACGAATGGGGAGTATAAAGCAGCTTTATTCAGGCTCAAAGCCAAAAAGACCGCGCCAGGACCAGACGGCGTCCCTGGACGGACTCTGGTGGTAGCTTTACCTCCACTAAAGTCTCGGTTTAGGGACCTCATGGATAAATGCCTCACCGAAGGAAGATTTCCAAAAGATTGGCAGACAGGGCGACTCGTTCTTCTTAGAAAAGTAGGCAAGCCAGCTGATTCTCCGTCAAGATATCGACCCATTGTTCTGCTTAACGAAATGTCGAAATGTTCGAGCGTAGCCTCGCCGTTTGAATAAACCGCTACTTGAGCATTGACGGGCCTGACCTTTTTTTTTTTTTTTTTTTCGAGGGGAATACGTGACCGCACCGTACTCGCCGTTGGCTAGACGACGAGCGTGTGTGGGGCTCTCCCGGCAGAGTGCCAGGCCTACCCACTAAACCCCTCGGTGTTCTTCCTGCCCTTTTGGACGCGCGTGGTAGGGTCCACACTGCGACTACCACTACCAACGCGCCCGGGCTATCGCCAAGGGGGGATTGCCCGAAAACACCAGGGCAATCCACAGACGGAAAGCCTTACGGCGGCGTACGGGGCCAACCGTGCACGCAGGCCCCCACGGCAGGGTCATTAGACGGGCATTGCTTGCGCGAATGCCCGCCTTCGCCTGCCTGTCCGTCTGCGGCGGATGGGAGCGGCTTGAGGATCATTCTCACGCTCCCTCTCCGCGGCCTTCTTCGGCAGCGCAGCGTTGAGTTCGCTGCGCTGGCATCGCCAGGCCGGGCACACCAACAGAGTGTGCTCGGCAGTATCGTCGGGAGCGTCGCAGTGATGACACTGCGGCGTTTCCTCCCGACGCGCGACCCGGTGCAGGTAGTGACCGAAACAGCCATGTCCGGTCAATACCTGCACCATGCGGAACGAGAGACTGCCCTGCCGGCACCCTACCCACTCCTCCAACACCGGACGTATCGCTTCGATCGTCCGGTGGCCAGCCGGTTGACGCAGAGCCTCCCTCTGCGCTTGGGTACGAACCCGCTCCACTTCCTCGGGAGCGGATCGTCCCCCCCGCTCTCTAACGGCAACCCGATGTCGATACACCTCTGCATGTACGCGTGCATCGACATCCCACGGCGTTTGGCCCGCAAGAACGCAGGATGCGCCGTGGCTGACCGTGCGATAAGCTCGCACGGTCCGGGTTGCTATGACCCTCTGCGGCCGTCGCAAGAGGGCCATCGTTCGGGCGACGGGCCTGACCTGGCGGAGAACCAGTTTCACGAATAACGCGCTCGGCTAGGTCAAATCCCTTTCCAAAGAGGCTACTTCCGATAGCTGCGTCTTGATAGCAGTTTCTTTAGACATAGCGAATGCTTTTAACACGCTTCCACCTCAGTGCGTCTTAAAGGCACTCAACTACCACGAGGTTCCCCTATACCTGCAGCATGTTATTGCTGATTATTTTAGAGAGCGAATCGTCCTTTACACTGACAGCAACGGACATGTTGTTCGAACGTCTATGATGCTCGGTGTTCCATAGGGATCGGTCCTTGGCCCTCTTCTGTTGAACATCGGGTATAATTATGTACTAAGAGGGAACTTATCCCGCGGACTGGAGGTAGTGTGTTACGTCGATGATACCCTTGTTACAGTTCGTGGAAAGAATTACAGACTGGCTTCCCTATTAGCTACAGCTGGCGTGGAACAAGTCGTCTCAAGAATTGAAAGATTAGGGCTTTCGATAAAACGGAGGCCCTGGTCGTCCATGGGCCTCCCAAGGACCCCCACCTATCTTATGATCAATGGGACACGGGTGGATATTACTCCACACTTGAAGTATCTGGGTTTAGTGCTGGACAGGAGCTGGAACTTTAGAGAACATTTTTCTCGACTGGCTCCAAAATTGGTAACCACAGCCATGGCCCTGGGGAGGTTGTTAACCAACACCAAAGTTCCTAGTGCTGTCTTGTGACGAGAGCTATCCGCGGAGTCCGCCTGCGCCTTGGCATCGATGCCACCATGGGATTTGGAGGCACATGTACTAACGGCGGTATATAATAAAAGAGTCGCCTGACTGAGAGAGAGGTGAAAAGTTGACGTGAAGAGGCCATGAATTCAGTTCTTGGGTCCTCGTGGTCTTCAAGGCTCGAAAGAGCAGAATACGGTCAGTGGATCAACGCGGTGCTCCATCCTGTTCTCCGTGACTGGGTTACAAGGAGATTCGACACCCTCACCTTCCACCTCGTGCAGGTACTGTCGGCGCATGGCTGCTTTGACAGGTACCTTCGCAAGGTTGCCAGGAGGGAAGATCACCCACGTTGTCACCATTGCGGTGCGGACGAAGACACCGCGCTACACACTTTTGTGCAATGTCCTGCATGGACTTCTCAGCGCGGTGATCTTATGTCCGTAATTGTTATTGACCTCTCATTGCCCGCTGTGGTTAGAGCTATGCTCACCGAGCGGGCGGCCTGGGATGCTGTTTTTCACTTTTGTGAAGTGGTCATGGAGACGAAGGAGCGCCACGAGAGAGCTCGTGAGGCGGACCCCCCTCGCCAGTGCGAGAAGGTTAGGGTGGCGAAGAAGTGGCTACAACGCCCTGATTCCGCCACCTTAGTGGGGGCGGCGGGCAACGCAGTTGGGCGCCATGTTGCCTGTATTGCACTCGATCCCTGTGACGGTAGGAGCAGCTCTGGGACACAAGCTGCTCTCATGCAGAGAGGATAGTCTACAGGCCGAGCTGGCTCACGCGAGCGCAGCGCTATGCGCCTGCTCGCAGCTGCTCTGAAATGGCCGGATAGGTGTTCCCGAAGGGTTTAGTGGGTATATGCGGCACTCTACCGTGGAGTCCCACGCACCCTTGCCCCTACCCAAGGGCTTGGAGGTACGTAAAAGCATTTTCCTCGTAAAAAAAAGACCAAGCAGCAGCAGCAATTTTTTATCTAGCGTGCTAGAACGCCCGGCAATATAATTTGAAAATGGAACAATAGTAGATTGTACAACAAGGGCATAAAATGAGGCACTGTAGCCCGAGACGACGGCTCGGGTGGATAGTAAGTTGAGGAGTACAATGACTTGTTTATGCCAGTGTTTTACACTCTGCTTTTCACTTCGATTGCAAGAAAATTAAACAATTACCTACTTCAAAATATATACGAAAAATATGTAACACAATATTGAAAAATTCTGCCAAGTAATAAAAATATTTCGATGCGTTTTAATAATAACTGGTTACTATTTTTATCTGGTTTCATAACTTTTGAGGTAGAAAACACAAGACAAATAAATTAAAGCAAATAAATAAATTATCGCAAGTTATTAATATAAATAAATTCTGTGAAGTTTTAGGCTGAGCGTTGTTGGCTGTTGGGCCTAAGAATCTTCGTCTAAAAGAAAATTTTACTTTATGCTCTAGAACATGAAAGCCATTTTATGCAGCCTATAAACGACATAAAGACGAGCTTTGCGAGCACGAGAAGTGAAAATTTATTTAAAGCCCTTACATGTTTACTAAAGAGGTAACTTACTTAAGTTTTATATGAATTTCGAACCGGCACGACAAAAATAATGCTCTGCTAGATAAATTCTTTTGAAAAGTATTAAAAAAAATAGTCGGTATTTGCGCGCGGCTTGACTATTTTTATCGTCTAATGTAATGTCTAATTTATATGTTGTGGCTACAAAGTAAAAGTGGTTAGGTAATACATATATCCAATGTTGAAAACATTACTAATTAATTGTCGCCAAGATTTATTGATTATTGTATTAATCTGTGATGCGTGCCTAGGCGAAGCGCGGCCCACATACTCACTATCGCCTGGCAATGCTGCACTTGCGGGTCGCGCCAGTAATAATTGACTATTTAAAAGCGAACATGTTTTAAAAAATATATGAACGTTGGAAAATTTGTTGGATTATTGATAATTCTGTTTTAATATTAAATCATATAACCTATAAAGGTATAAAAATGGACGGAGTAATTTTTCACATCAAGTTATTAAGCAAAAATAAATAAAAAATGTTTAAAAAGGAAAATTTATTGGATTACTTAACAAACCTATTCATTTAGGGAAATAAGACCATATTAAAAAATAAAAATTAGCAGAGCAATTTTCCAATAGAAGTTATTGCGCAAAATGTTAAAAGTTCAATTTAGTGCATCATCCAAATCGAAAAAATGTTGGATTACTTTACATACTTGTTCTAACTAGTACATACGTACGTATACAAAAATAATTTCGAACTGAGGAAATATCCACAGAGAGCTATAAGCGTTTTTCATGTTTAGGTAAAAATACCTAACTTCCCATTATAAATTTTGTTGGATTATTGTACATCTATCATCTGTATTAGGTATCTTAACCACATCCCAAATTTCAGAGGCAGAAGAATTTTTCGGGTTACAAATGCTTCGTTGATTGGACTAATCTCTGACCCGTGATCGCAGAAACTTAGCATCGAAGGTACGATCTACCAACAACCGCTCCGGGGAAGGCTACTAATTTTTTTAGGAAACCTATAACTATTTGTTGGTGTACTTTATTGCCCCTCATTTTATAGTTTTGTGCCCAATTTGTACCTGATTTTTACCTACCGAGATTGATCAAACAAACCTGAACCATCCTGCCCTTGACTTGTATAGACTTGACATCTAGTTAATTTAAGTACTTTGCATTGAGAAATTTTGCTTACTTCAGTAACATATGCATAAGTGAATTATATGTACCTACAAGAATAAAGCTTTTCATTTTGTATCGGACTAAAGGAATAAGTTTGTTTTTTTTCTTTCAACTTTAAGATTTCACTATATTTCTACAATTTAGCAAGAAAACTCACTACAGTGGCAATCGAGATACGTGCACATCTTGGGTTGATCATGGAGTTACAGAGGAATCAACTAGATGGGCACAGGCAATAACAGAAAAGATTAATTTTTTTGCACTATGTAACAGACTTGTCAAAATAATTTCACGTGCGCCATGTTCATTTTCTACATAAGCATTGTTCGAAATTTTTATATGGTATTTTTTCACTAAAAATAAAAAGTGAATTTTAACAAATGAAATTATGCCTAAATGTTCTTCCGGAAATTTCTAAGCATTGTGGTGTACCTAAGCCATACGAAATTCTGTCCGCTAGTTTTGGAGATCTTTCCGGACAAAGAGACAAACAAACAAACAAAAAACAAACAAACATATTTTTTAAACTATTCTATCGTGTTCTGCTAATGATTTTAAGGCGACCTGTGTATTTTTGTTGTTAATATTTCGCAATTACAGATTTTTGTACCCCTACGATTTTATTATATGTATACCTATACAGCCTTATTAATAAAAATCGCCTATTCCCTCCTTAATCCGAACGTACTCTCGGAGTAGTTACTACCAGTTTAAGCTAGGAGTAGTTTTGTGTTTATAACATTATTAATAAACACGGAGTAAGCTTAGACTAACAAAGCCTTCCTTACTCTCGGATTAACGCGTATGTTATGGCAACCCTTGCAATTTAAAAGTAAAAAGAATGAGTCGGTGAACGATTTGAGCATCGTGTGACAGACAGAAATACATGGGATGACAGTTTTTTCTGTTTTTTTCACCTTTTTCAGTTTGAGATTGTCTTTCAAGGTTATTTTGTAGTTATTTTGTTCGCGATTTGTGATCGCAATATTGCAAAAACATGACAAAACTTCTTATTAGTGGAGCGCTATTTTCAATTTCTTCGATTTCGTCGATCAACATCAAATCATCCTAAATAATAGTCACTTTCCATTTTAATACAATACAAAATTAACCACACCAACAATAAACACAAATTCGCTCAATTCGACTGTGAAAAATAAAACGGTCGCCATCTAATGACAAGATACGTGTCAAAGTTGACAAATTATATAGATTTACGCAAAGACAACGCTACTCCAACCTTAATCTGTCGCTAAACTAGGTAGCTAGCAGGTATAACATTTACTCCGAGAGTAGAGTTGGATTAACTTACTCCTTCCCTACTCCGTGTTTATTAATATAAAAAATGTTTACTACTGACTTAATACTCGGAGTAAAGTTACTCCTGCCTTAGTCTACGTTTATTAATAAGACGGTTAGAGATTAAAATTAATAACAGTTTCGTACAATTTAATGAAACAAACATCAAAAGTTTAAACTTAATCCTTGATAAATAAACAAAACTCTGTACCAGGGTCGTCGTAGGTACCTCCGTCTTACCTATTTCTGCCGCAAAGCAGCAGTGCTTGCATTGCTGTGTTCCGGTTTGAAGGGTAAGATATGGCAGTGAAATTACTGGGTACTGTGACTTTACATATTGTGTCACAAGTTGGCAACGTACACTGTGGTTCTTGTGGGGGTTGCAGTTTTGCTGCGAATCTTACAAGAGCCACATGTATTATAGGTGACTGTTACCACTTACCATCAGGTGGGCAGTTTGATTGTTTGCAACTTTCTGCAATAAAAAAAAAACTTTTGCCAAGGAATTTTAAAAGAGCGACATCGATATTGACAACCCTACCAAGCCAGTGCGCGCGGCCGACTGTCGGTCAGTGTCGGTCGATCGGGCCGGCCGGAACTCACCGATTTATTTTACGCCCGACTTTTTGTAGTTCGGGTGCGTTGCAACGTACAACTCCATATGTTTCATTTTCCACCGTCAAAAAGTCGGTCACCGATAATCGACCGTGTGCGTTCGCGCTTATTGTTCCTATTTTTTAAGTCTTTCCAGGGGATCATTACTTCAAGATAAAAATGTTATGTTGTATGTATTATTTTTGACTTTTGCTGTTTTTGAAGTCGGTTTTTGTAAAAGTATTTTTATTTCAATGATTTTGGTCGATAGGCATGCGTATTAGAATTTAGCCCAGTGCAAACACCAGAATAACATAAAATAAAACGTCTTTTGCTCTAAACAGTTTTAAAAGACTCATCCCCGAACTCGTAACAAACTTTTTTAGGAGTTTTTTCGCTTTTCGCGATCAGCGCACCTATAAATCACTTGAAAGTATAGAACTACGCGTTAAGTTACGCGAAGTCCCCATTATATTGAAAGAACTATCCCCTAACTCTTAACCTCCCAGAAACTTTCCATCATCAGCTCAGTAGCATGATATTATGATAATTACCAGATGCGCGAATACCTGAATAATTAGGGAAAAACTTGAAACACGTTGGACGAAGAGTTTCCCTGGATTATCCAGGGAACGCATCATTGACTTGGCGACAATGGGACCACCCCAGGAGTATACTCTTTCGATCACCAAAATGAATTTTGAAAATCGGCTCACAAATGGCGAAGTAATCGGTAAACATATCTACATAGATATGTTTACCGATTGAAATGATGTGAAAATTTCAACCATTGATTTACTACCAAACGTAGATAACGCATGAACGATCGAAAAGTAGGCCGGTGAAGAACTGCTCAATCGCGACTCGTGCAGTTCCTTTCCATAGAGAGTGATTAGCTGTCGGCACGTGAACATGCCGAAGTGCGCATTCAAAAGTTGTGGTAACAATAGCCAGAAACGACAGAAAAAAGACGGGATTTCATATTTTGCGTGAGTAAACTCATTACACATCTTATCATGTATTCAAATATTCGATTTATACGTAAAAACCAATCAAAAACAATTATTTTAATCACAAACATGTCGCTTCGCGTCAGGGTCAGTACATCACAATCGTCTCGCTCGCACGGGCGACGTATCACGATGTGTTATCTCATTCATGCGTTGGAGCGACAACGCGATAAGCAATTTCAAGCATTATGTTTGAGACTATAAAGTTGATATTTTCTTGTAGCAATTACTAAAACGTCGTTTGATCTGTGGCTAGGTTTGAAATGATGTAACTTCCCACGGTTGTACTTAAAATAGTTGCCGTAATAATGCGAAATAAGGTTGAATTCGATAAATACGGTACTTTCTTTATGGTAATTTTTATTCGGGCGTGCATATTCAAGTATATATCAGCGAGTACAAATGTATAGTCGATTAGGTGACAGATTTCAAGCGCGTTTTTGTATGGAGCGCTCTATCTACGTTTGGTAGTAAATCAATGATTTCAACTGTCTAGCTATTGCGGTTCCTGAAATACAACCTGGTGATAGACTGACGGACGGAAAGACAGCGAAGTCTTAGTAATAGGGTTCCGTATTCACCCTTTGGGTACACGCCGGACACTCCATACAACGTTCGCAAATCAATTACCTATTACTACTACTTAAACAAATGACGTTCGTACACGCGCAAATGTGTGCGTGGAATCTAGTAGGGCTGAGCTCAGAACAATCACTACAGCATATTCTTCTGAGGGGCTGTGTGCGCGGTTATCAATCGAAATGACGCGGGAAGTACAGCGACTGCCTTCTCTTTTACCCGCATAGCGCTGTCTCTGCTATCGGCCGGTGCTCGCGTCTATTCGCCCGAGCGATCGCGCGCGCCCTTGTTTACGTGTCAGTGATGTCTACAACGAAGTGCGGGGTGGGGTGAGGTATTTGAAATGAGTGCGGGGAGGTAAGTGGCCGTTCTGTATGAAGTACTAATTTATATTCTGTGCTTTGGGTATGGAACCCTAAAAATGATAGAGTAGAACATTAAAACGTCCTCTTTCTTGAAGTCGGTTACTAATTACACGCCGACTTCAATAAAAAAATCAAATTGAATATTTTTGGGTTTCATTTAAGTCGTTTTTATATATAAGAAATGAAAATATCGCTCCGTAAACTTGCATGAAACTTCCCATTTTTGCGGCTCCAACTCGTATTAAGTATGTTAATAGAAATCAGCTGTTCACCGCATCTATGATAAAACTCCGTGAGGTAAAGTTCGGCGGTAGTTCGGTAACTTGAAGTGTGGCTGCAACTTTACAAGCCACAAGTGCACGCAGTTCGTTGATGCTAGGGTTGCCATCGATTCCACGTGGGTACTTTATTACCCACATGGAATCCTTGGAAACAAAACACTGTTATCATAATTATTATTAAGGTATGTACGAGTGTATGGTGGAAATGACTGCGACTGTAAAATAAATAAGAAATACGATGTAAAAATCATCGATAAACTGGTGTTACAGTAAATTTTTTCAACGTGTTTGGTTGGCGTCAATAAATGCATTTAAAGTTCTAGGTTGAATTTGAATTTAAAACATAAGGCACGCAATGGGAATATATTTTAATCCATTGGGGTTGTCTTTCGTCGGGAGTCTTCGACAATCATCGCCGGCGCAGGGAAACGCGGCGCGCGGAAGCAGAGAGCATTCGGGTGGGGGCGGGCACGCCGGAGCCGTGTGAAAAACCATGACTTTTGCATTTTTACTTACCTGCACTATGTAAAAATTACAAAACTAGTTTTAATTTATGACTTATAAATATTAAAGGAAAGCATTTTATGTCTTTTAATTATTATTGATTTTAATATCACTACATAGTATAATACGAAGTCGCTTTCCGCTGTCTGTCTGTCCCTATGTATGCTTAAACCTTTAAAACTACGCAACGGATTTTGATGCGCTTTTTTAATAGAGTGATTCAAGAGGAAGGTTTGTATGTATAATACATGCATAATATAGTAGAGGAAGACTGATAATTTTAGAGGTTTCTAATGTGATGTCGTAAATAAACACATTTTTTTGCGCTTACATTGCAAACGCTGGCTGAACTCTACCCTGACATAGCGGTTGCGGCAGTACCGGCTGGCGGCACGTGCGTATAATTCAAATAAGCTGTGAATGTTGTATACACGGTTATTTTTTTATCACCCTGGAAAATTTTAGGAACGCTTCAGGACACATCCATTATTATATAAAAATTTTAAAAAATGAATTAAAAAATTTAAAAAAAAATTAAAAATCTCTAAAAATGCTGCTCTCAACTAGTGCAGCAGTTTTGAATTTTTTAGAAAATTAATGTAAAATTATATAAGTGAGTTATTTTTTTTATTCATATTTAAATCATTCTAATACCATATCGTAAAGCGTCCCTTAAATTTTCCAGGGTGATAAAAAAATAACCGCGTATATGATTTTGTAGTATATTTATTTTAGTATCAGTATTGCACCCGTGCGAAGCCGGGGCGGGTCGCTAGTTAATAATAAACAAACTTAGGGAATTTCATACTTAGGGATTTTAATTTTAGGGTACGTGATATTATATACTTAGAGCATTTAGCCTAAACGCTGTAAGATTATATGACATCAAGTTAGAAATGCTCTAAGATTAGGTATATAACGTCAAGTTAGAGCTAGTTATCATTCGGAAACATGATGATAATGGGAAAGAAATTATGAGACTTCAAATTATCGACAAAATAATTATGAGACAAAATAAAAAACCTCTTTTTACATCTCAACATCTCATCTCACCTGATGATAAAGTGACGATAAGGCTGAATGGCAGCGAGCCTCACCTGGACTCCTCGACAACTAAGGAACTGGCTATCTTACATACTTGTATCATCATCATCATCACAGCTCATATTCGTCCCCACCGAGGGGTTCGAGCCTACCCTATGTTAGGGTGATTAGGCCTTAGTCAACCATCACGCTGGCCCAGTGCGGATTGGTCGAATTCACATACATCATTGAATTTCTTCGCAGATGTATGCAGTTTACCTCACGATGTTTTCCTTCACCGTAGGAGCGTCAGACAAATGTACATATGAAATTCGAAACGAAAAACACATTGGTACATGGCGGGTCTCGAACCCCGAACCCCCGATTGGAAATTTCAATGAGGTTAAATTAGGTTTATAGAATTTTTATTTCTCATAAAAACACTAGGTTCATATATAATGAGATATACAAATTTCATAAAAACAATGTTTTCTTCCGTTTCTGGAGCAGCGGCTTTTCGTTTCATTTTCAAATTTTCACGCACTAGTTTTGTTGCACAGAACTAATTTGAGCTTCCTTTTAAATTCATGTTTGTTGTCACAGCTTCTAAGTTCACTAGGCAACTTATTGTACACCTGCGCTCCCTCAAATAGTATAGTTTTTTTTCCATAATTAGTTCGCACGCACGGAAGTTGCAACTTGTTTGTATCTCTGACTGTGTGTGTATACTTTTTTTTGGAACACTAAATTGGATTGGGTGGAATTTGAAGATATATTCTTAATAAGTATGCATGTATAATATTTATATAGTTGTTTTATATTAAGTAGTTTACTTTTTTCGTATAATTGTGTTGTTGGCGTTAGATAGTGTAGTGTAGTAATATTTTAATAAGTTTATTTTGTAGTCTTTGTAACGGTTTCATGTGTATTGCTGCGGCAGATCCCCATATTTGTATCAAGTACTCTAAATGCGATTTTACTAATGAGTTATAAACAATTTTACCAATTTTGCTTGGAATGCAATGTCCTGTCTTATGTAATGCTCCTAACAATTGCGTCAGTTTTGTTTTGATATGTTCAATGTGCCACTTCCATGTCAACTTGTCATCAATGCATAATCCGAGGTACCCTTCACAGAAAGAACGTTGAATTATATCGTTATTTATAGTGAGTGGCGCGAAAGTAAGTATGTGCTTATTTTTGGCGCTAAAAATCATGAATGATGTTTTAGACGTATTTACAGTCAGGAGATTACATTTGAACCATTCACTGAGTTTATTGAGGTCCTTTTGAGCGGCGTTTATTATATCCGTTATTATAAATTAAAATAATAATTAAACATACACCCACAAAAACTACCGCCGGCGTCATTATTATTTTTAATTGTGATGTATTTCAAAAAGAATGTATCGAAAAATATCTTAAAACAGCTCAATTTTGATTGACGATGCATAGAAATATGTAATGAATTGTAACAAATGTTAATCAAATAAACTAACTACCTAACTAAGCTACCGCCAAAAAGTGTGCTTAATGAGGTCATTAAAATGGATAAATAAATTTTAAATACGACAAATTAATCCGGGTCTATTTCTTTGCGTGGACAGCCCTACCCGTTTCCACCTCGTGAGCCGTGGCCCTGTGTCGCCTTCACCAGCACTTCCTGTAATTTGAAAACTTTCACGACCACTGCCACCGATTTTTATTTTTGAAAGCCGCTCTGGGCACTCTCTAAAATATTAATCTGCTTCTACTCAGAAAATTAAATATCTACCTAAGGATTTGATAAATATATCAAGGGTCTAATATTGCCCCAACTAAAATTTTCTTAGCTTCCATTAAATTATTTTAAGTGTGTCTAAATATTGAATCTACTAGTGACTTGTTTAAGTGTGGTGTTTTTTAATTAGTGTTTTAGTTAGTGTATGTGTTGGTAATGTTTTTGAGGAACATTCAGTACTAGAATCGTCTGGGCAGTCATCTACAATCAGAATACATCAATCCAAGCAGCGGTGCTTGAATTGGCGTATTCTGAATTGAAGGTTTACCCAGGCAGTGAAATTACTGGGTACTCGCCTAACCGCCTCCGTGGTCTAATGGCTGAGACCACCAGGTGTGACGGTATTGATCGGAAAATACGGGGTTCGATTTCCCATAAGCAGAAGTTTTTCTGCTCGGTTTAGTTGGTGGTAGGGCTTCTGAACCGCCTGGCTAGCTACCAACTTCTTGCCTTAATTATCCACATAATCGCAAAATTAACAGCGTTGTTGTCGTCAAAAAATTTGCGGTATGATAGCCAGTTCCTCAGTTAAGTTTAGGACTCCAGATGAAGCTCAGTTTCACCTTTGACCTTATGATCACTTACCATCAGGTGAGATGAAAGCCAAGAGCTTCCCTATCATAATGTAAAAGAAAGTACCGTGACTTGGCATCTTATAGTTATGGAGTGTTAATTTATTCAACTAATTTGGCAAATAAGGATACTGCCCACCTGATGGTAAGTGATGACAGTCACCTATAGTAGCTACATGTGGTTCTTGTGAGAATCGCAGCAAATCTGCAACTCCCTCAAAAACCACGGTGTACGTTGCCAACTTGTGATAAGATGAGCGATCGTTGAGCGTAGCTTGCACTCGATTCTATTGATGTTCGTTTCGATTTTCATGAAAATCAAAACGGTATTATCACAATATAGAGAACGATCGTTCTCTATATTGTGGTGTTATGTCGAAAATCAATATTGTTTAGATTTCATCGAGAACGTAACTAAAATTAGTAGATATCGAGCGAACGGTTTAAAATAGAACCCCACTTGGTCGGAATGTAGGTAATCGCAATTTATAGTTTTGTTAATTATTATCTTTGAACTGGTGCAAGATAAATTTTTTAATATCGAATTCACGTACGAGAGAGATGCATGCAACATGGTTTTCGCGAGTTATAGGAATTATGTTTTAACCACAACATAATTTTAAATATTTTATTATTATTATTGGTAGTAGTCTGCGTTAAATTATACTTGTTAGGTATATGCAGGATTATTTTTTAAGCTGGAGCCAAATTGTGTGTGCTTGTTCAGACAAGCAAACTGAACTTTTACTATCGGGCCAATCTTGAAATATCGAAAAAATCAGTTTAGGTTCAGTGGATGATTAAAATTGTATGGGACAGTTGATTTTTTCGCGGTTTCGAGATTGGTTCCGCGAATGTTCTGTACAAACTTTCAACCCTTTTTCCACACCCTGGAGAGTTGAATTTCGTAAAATCCGCTCATAAATCGAATAGTTTTCGAGACTTCGTGATTAATGAGTGAGCTAGTGAGTGACTTTTGGCTTTTATATGTATAAATATAGATAAGTTATAGAATAAGCTACTAAGAACAAAACATTACACTACTGCATTAACTGTGATGATGATGAAGAGCGTCGGTGGCACTGTGGTCTCGGCACTGGACTGTACCTCGAGTAGAATCGGGAGGCCCGCGATCGATCCTGCTATGTACCAATGTTTTTCGTTTACGAATTTCATATGTACATTTACTTACCTGACGCTTCTACGGTGAAGGAAAAGATTGTGAGGAAACCTGCATACCTACACGTGCGAAGTAATTCACAAAGGTGTATGTGAAGTCACCCAATCCGCACTGGGCCAGCGTGGTTTGACTAAGGCCTAATCGCCCTAACATAACTAGTTAGGGTAGGGTCGTGCCCCTTATATGAACTGTGTTGATGATGATGATGATGATTAACCTGTGATGATGGTGTAGGTCGATAAATAATGATTAATAAATAAAAACAAAAAGTGAGATTTTTTTCAATAATTAATAACAGTAAACACCATTTTGAGTTTGAAGATAAAATTTCAGAGATATAATGAAAGCTTTAATCACTTAAAGTATGTACAATAAATTATTAAGAGTAGATAAACATTTAAAAGTGAGAAAAAAATGAATTTTAGCGGGAGTACAATCACTCTTTGATCATTGCAGCATTGTAATCTATATATATAAATAAATAAATAATAGTAGTTTTGACAACAAGTGCACAAAAAGAACGATTTTTAAAATGGTTTTGTGAACGAGTTATAAACTCTGCTTTTCTTTTCGATTGCGAGGAAATAAAACAGTTGTATAACATAACATTTCTTTAATTAAAATTCAAAGAAATATTAGTACAGTTTTGAATACTGAAGGAAATCGTTTTATGTCTTAAAGTTCGTTTTATGTCACACAAGGCAAAATATAATAAAATAATAAATTCTATCTATGAATTTCTTATTGTGTTTGGCTGTATGACTCATTTTCTTTGCCTTAATATAGATACGATTTATGTATGAGTAGATTTTGTGCACTTGTGCACAAAATTCGATTTTGTGCAGCCTACTTATATCCTGCACAAATAAGCACTTTCAGAGCATAAGAAGTGAAAATATTAAATACAGTTATTTTAATTCAAAATGATGACGCACACTAAGGGATTTTAAAAAAATTTAACCATAAAGAAATGAAATAGGGGTTGCAAGTTTGTATGGAAAAATCTTTAAATTTTGATAAAACTTGAGATTCATGCTCTTAAAAATATTTCATTGAACACGTGTTTCATTATTTATTGGAATTCACCCCCTTAGGGTGCAAAATAGGGGTCGAAAATTTCAATGGAAAATATTTAAAATCTGCTCCAATTTCTATGAAATTCATTATCCGGGCTTAAATAGGCTACAAAATTATTTTTCCTACGGGAACATATAAATTTCCACGGGAAAACAATAATAAAGCGGACGAAGTCGCGAGCTAGTAGTAAATAACGTAATACATAAGCCATACGCGTATATTACGTCATGCGCGCTTCACCCGCGTCGGGTACTCGAGTAATTTCTCCGGCAAAATTTTGTCGCATCAGCCAAGATTAATTACTAGAACGTAATTAATTGAAGGAGGCCAGATTTAGAGTTAGCTACCCATAAAATGTCATCATGGCCTTGCAAAGGGCGTAAAATATTCCTATAGATATGTGCGTATCCTATTAATTTTACACGATTATTTCACTGCATCCATACACTGATAAATATACGCGTAAAATTAATGGGATTATTCAATTGAAAGATGTTAATTGGTTACAGTATTTATTTATATTTTCCATACTTTGACAATATTAAAATTGTTATTTGTAAATTTATGCAAGCATGCAAAGTTGTTTTTTGGCGCGAGTCCTACTTGTATTGAATGTTGAGCGTAGCAACAGTTTCAAAAGGACGAGGCGCAGAATAACATTGTTAAGTATGATTCAAGCTAACTGCAACTTTCCAAAATATTAAATTAAATAGTATACGTCTAAACACATAAATAACATTATATTTTTTCTATAACATCATATTTTTAAAGAGGTCCCAAATTTTAATATTAAATGATGCAATCAGTTTTCACAGAATGGGACAAATCACGGGTTTTATAGCTGGTTATCGTTTATTATTGGGTGAAAGAATGGTAAGCATGTCGATACTTGACCTGACACACAATATTCGACCTAATTTATTGAGCCAAACGCCATGTGAAAGGATAAGTCCAACTAATGGACTCATAAGCCCTCCCTGTGGCACACCCATATAATTCACGAGCAAACAATCAGGAAAAGGCAATCAAAGTGAAGATTTCGAACGCTCGACTGAACTGGCTACTAATAAAAGAAAGACCGAGATAGTCGCAGTACAAACAGCTTCCACATCACCTGCACTAACGGAGACAAACAATATTGTTTGCCTTTGAATTGGACGGATCGGCAAACAGCCGTGAGAGTCAATAAAACTGGACCCGTCTCATATAGTAAATCCATTGGCCGTCCAATATATTATATGACCTATACTTAGCCTAGTTTCCAATCATCAGTTTTCTAACTATACTCCTGGGGCCTAACCATGATCGCTTATAGCAAGGTTAAAACAATACAGAAACAGAGACACCGCACATGCTGCGTATAGCGCCATCCCGCTCTCAGTGCGGTTTTCATATTGTTTTTGGTCATTATGGTTACGGGGCTGGACACCTAAATCGAACCACCTTGCACTTTTGGATTAAATCGTCCATAACTTTTAATTGTAGCTGACATATTCATGTTCAATCTGATGTGCTGATTATGAATATGCCAGCTATAAAATTGTATAACACTTTTTGGTCGACCAAACATTAAAAAAAAATTATGGACGATATAATCCAAAACAGGAAAGTGGCACGATTTACGAACTATGACTACACTGAAAAAATAATCTTTAACTTTACACATTATTTGGGTGCAAATTTCCTATCTAATATAGCTTTGCAAATTGGTTAATGAGCATAGTAATATAATATATATTGCTGACTCACCTGGCATACTTCGTATAACTACGCTTTATTATATTATCTGTAGCTTAAGTATTTTAAGTACGAATCAATGTAAAGATTCTTCCCTTCGCATCTTGCAACTATTTTTTATTTTTATTTTTTACATTTTGGGATAGCTAACAGCTTCTTAAAATAAAATTAACACCGGCTTATAATGTCTTAAAGCTATTGATAAGCTACCGCATATAGGTATCAAGAGTTTAGAATAAAATTGTGTAGTTTTGTGTAGTGCATATCTATTTGGCAGTTTTCGATAGTGCTCCAGTAAGAGAATTGATTGAGTCGAAATGGATGTCAATATTTGCGTCAGAATCGTTAACAGCTCTACAACTTCTTATTAGAAAGCTATTTTGTCTATAATTTGTACGCACAACGGGAATGCTGAATGGCTCAGCCCCCCTAGCACGTCCAACAAAACACGATATGATAAAGCGGTTTAGCGCGGTGAACTGTCAAAATACAATAGGGTTTCGTCTTATTTTGACAGTTCACCGCGATAAATCGCTTTATCATATCGTGTTTTGGTGGACGTGCTACGGGGGCATATCTGCTGCCGCGAGGTGCCCTACTAGGTATTTTGAAAGTAATTTTTGTCAAAAGACCAGGACAGTCTACTCAGTTTTTGTTTATGATAATTTCAGTTTACCTATATAATAATAAATTATGTACTTAATTTCAATTTATATCCATGGAATGTATGTGTAATCTTGTGTTATAGAATATTTACTTAGATATAAACAAACGTATTTTTAATGTTTACAATAGTAATAGATGTTACAGTATAAATAAAGGTTGATAAATCATTAATAAATACACACGTTTCTATTCAACAAACAACCAAGTTTTTTTATAGCATTGTAACGTTCGCGCCCCATCTGATCTTCGTTAGTTTACTTGACCCCTTACGTCGACGAGATTGAGATGCACCTTAACGAGATGCAATATTTGGCCAGAAGTGATCGACAGTTAGGAGTCCACCTTGCGTCTATACCCAAACCTTTTTTATGTGGAAAGCACTGTTGTACCTGGATTATGCATATAGGAATATATGGTCACTTTAATACGCTTGTGTGGATTTTAGTACTGTGTGAAGATAAGACAATGTTATATAGATCGAAATTTCATAATTATTAAACTAGTGATTATGCTTTTCCCTAAAACATCTAGGTTTTACAATTTAAGCGTATTTCTTACGGAAGTTTTAATATGTGACTAAAATCACTTATGCAAATATTGCATTTTAACTAATTAAACGTTTTACAGAGATAAGAGCTACATAGATAGTATTGAGCCATGGCTCAATACTATCTATGTAGCTTACCCCCATTTGCATCCTGAAGACTGCAAGACTTACCAAACTGACAGGGAACCAAGACCGTGCACTTACTGAACATTACTCAAACGGATACTTTAATCGCCATTATAACATCACCCTTAAACTGATTTTGTACGATACCGAACTAGCAGAGCAACGAACTGCCCATTGTACAGAAATACTGCGATCCTACGCTAGTTTTTTTCTTTTCGGAGAAGCGGTCGTCTTAACGAATCAATCTAAATGAATAGCACGACTCTTAAACGTTTTACAGAGACTGTTCCTTCGTTAGCTCACAATAAGGTCGATATTTGAATGGCAGGTTTAAGTAAAACACACGTTTGTCTTGTACGACTATGTAATTGCGACTACATTGACAAGCATTCACACGATCATATATAGTGACATTTTAAATCAACATACACCGCCCACCATAAGGGCACATAGCCTTTATACAATTATAAAGTATTATTTATTAGATTTTCATGACTAAGGCTCACAAACACAAGTAATTTATATTTATTGTATGTACTTAAGATATTACATTTTTAATTAGGGCCCAATTGACACCATAAAAATTACAAATTATGTAGTAGTTACATACTCAAAATACATTAAAATTTGGACACCTATATAAACAAACTAAACAATGCCAGTAACAATCACAAATCATGAACAAATGTGCACCAATCACTCAAACATTTGTTCCGCCAGGACTCGAACCCAGACCGGCCGATCACTGACTGCTCCACCGCGATGGCGTCAACTAAAATTTTGTACTGAGCTATATTTCATTAACATCAATCAAGGGGCACAATTTAGATACACATCTTTTTGAGATATTGTTACCGGACTTGACGCTGTAGACACGAGTGACTCCATCAGTTCCTGGGTGCTTTGCTATGATGCGTCCTAATAACCACTTTCCGGGAGCAAGGTTTTCTTGTTTGATCAGTACTATGTCATGTATATTAAATTCGGGCTTCTTGCTTATCCACTTAGGTCTATGTTGCAACCGAGTTAAGTACTCAATCTGCCACCTTTTCCAAAATGTTTGGGTTAGTTTTTGGGTATATCGCCACTTACTCAAGTGGTTTGTACTAACATTGCTTATATCTGGACAAGGTATTACAGTAGATGTTTCTCCTATTAAAAAATGTGCAGGTGTGAGTGGGCTGACGTTATCTATGTCGGTGTCATCAATTGCTGTCAGTGGTCGAGAGTTCAGAACTGATTCTATCTCACATAGTAATGTTGACATTTCTTCGAACGTAAGATTTGTCGTCAAAATCTTTTTCAGGTGCCTTTTCACGGATTTTACTCCGGCTTCCCACAGTCCTCCGAAGTTTGGGCTATACGGCGGATTGAAATGCCACTGTGTACCCTCCAGTGCTAGTGTTTGTGAGATATGACCATTGAAGTCTACTTGCGCGGCTTTCCATGCTTCAATCAGCTCTTTATTTGCACCTATAAAATTACGGCCTTGGTCGCTCCAAATATGTGCGCATCTCCCTCTTTTTGCTACAAAGCGACGAAAGGCTCCAATAAATGCTTCAGAAGTCAACCCTCCAACTAGTTCCAAATGTATTGCCTTAACGCTCATGCAAACGAATATACAAATGTACGCTTTGGTCGTCTTAATACCTCGACCTCTATACAAGAGCAGGTTAAATGGGCCGGCAAAATCCACTCCACTATACAGGAAAGGATGTGCTTTATTCACTCTCATACTAGGTAAGTTTCCCATAATCTGACTTCTGGCCTTGGCATTAATTTTGGCACAAATTATGCATCTATGAATATGTTTTTTAACAACATTTTTGGCTCCTATTATCCAAAACTGTGAGCGAATTTGACACAACATTACCTGAAGTCCACCGTGGAGAGTCTTCCGATGCGAGTTTGCAACTATGAGAGAGGTAAGTGGGTTCTTGTTGTCAAGTATTATAGGATGTTTAGTCTCAGCAATCAACTCTGCATGCTTCAGTCTGCCTCCTACACGGAGAATATGTTCATCATCAAGGTAAGGATTTAAAGTTTTTAATTTACTGTTTCTGTTAACTCTCTTGTATTTTTTTATGTCTTCTATTTCTTTTCCAAAATCATCCTTCTGTGCCTTTTTTAAACATAGTTTTAATGCTTCGTCTAGTTCTTGTGTGGTTAAGGCTTTAACTTCTTTTATTTTCTTAAAATTTAAAAATCTTTTGATATACACTATAACCTTTTGCAATTCTTCTAAGCTATCGTAATTATTAAAATTTAATATTTTTTCTTCTGTATCTTCATTTCCTATAATATTCATTGTAATTATTTTTGTTTTCCTTTTTTCGGTGTCAGTTGGCTTTATGGTTAGTTCCGAAAATTTTATGATTTCATCTTGCAGCCACTCCGGTCCCTGCCACCAAAGGTTCATATTTTTCAATTCAGCAATTTTTGTTCCTCTTGTCGCAATATCTGCCGGGTTATGTTGAGACTGAACATGATGCCAGTGGCCTTTGGGTATGGTCTCTAAAATTTCTATGACGCGGTTTGCTACAAATTGTTTCCAATTGTTAGGCTCTCCAAAGATCCACGACAGCACTACAGAAGAATCAGTGTACGCAAAAACGTTGTCTATAGAAATTCTCATTGCTCGAGCTGCGTGATATAGCAGCTTAGATAATAACACAGCGGCACATAGCTCAAGTCTAGGTATAGACGTGGGCTTTATAGGTGCTACCTTTGTTCTGGCTGCAACTATATGTGTTTTAACTGTTCCATTTGGCCCAACTACTCTGCAGTAAACCACTGCAGCCATTGCAGATGTTGATGCATCACTGAAGCCATGGAGTGATATGTTATTTTTTGAGTTGTGTAATGTTGTAAGCCAGCGTGGAATAGTTATTTCGTTAACGTGTTCGAACTCATCTCGCAAGGTCTTCCAAGTCTTCAGCGAATCGTTATCCAGAACATCGTCCCAATTTACACCACGAAGCCATAATGTCTGAACAAATATCTTTGCTAAAACAATTATAGGAGCAATCCAACCCAAGGGGTCAAATAATCTTTGTATATCTGCCAATATGTCTCTTTTAGTCATTGAAGTTTTTTGAGGTGGTAATCTAAATTGGTATTTGAATTCGTCATTTCTTATATCCCAAGATACACCTAGGGCCTTGACGATACCATCTAATTTCATGTCAATTTGTGCCCTAGTAGATCTGTCTTCTACCCGAATGGAATCTAGAAAGTCGGTATTGTTGGAACACCACTTTTGCAGTCTAAATTTGCCTTTGTTGAGTAAGCTTTGAAGTTGATTGCTAGCGTCTATGGCGTCCTGCACTGTATCACAGCCCGACATCACATCATCGACATAAAAATCTTCGCGTAACATTCTTGCAGCAACGGGGTAGTTGTAACCTTCGTCATCCGCCAATTGCATCAGTGTTTTGACGGCGAGATACGGTGCCGCTGCTGTGCCAAATGTTACTGTTAACAATCGATAATGTTTGACCTCATCAGATTCTGGAGTATTCTCTTTCCACTCTTTGTGTGTGTCACTATCCATTTTTTGAGACACCAAAAATACGATAACAGGATCCCAATCTTTAATTTGTATTCCCAGGTTTTTTATACTGTTTAAACATTCAGATGTTGTGTCGATGAGAGATTTTATTTGATTCGAATTTTGCATATTTGATTTTCTTTGATTAAACATACGCCTCAACAAAGATGACACGATGAGTCTCTTATTACTGTATCGCCTTTTAAGTGTATCCCAAGCTTGGACGTAGTTCGCTTCAATCACTTTAATATGACGTAACAATGCTTCTGCTTCTCCCGTAATGCTTGATTTTAAATAGTGCAATTTCTGAACGTCACTTATTGAATCATTTCTATGTACTAGTGAAATAAACAAATCTTGAAATGTAGGCCATTCTTCGTAATTACCATTGAACTTCGGTATCTCAATTCGTGGCAATTTTACTTGTGGTACTTGAATTTGCTGACCTTGTGAGGTAGACATTGCTGACTTGCTAGGGCTAGATATTTGCGAATCGATTGCAAATAACAAATCATTCATTTCTGTTTTCGCTTTCATAACAATATCTTCACAAACATAGTATTGTTCTTGTGCAAAATACGGCAATAATTTCCTTTGTTCACTTTTTACATTTTTCAATAAACTGGTGTGTCCCGCACGAAACTGATTCCAATAGTCATCAATTGATTGTAATTTTACTGTTATATAGCCACGTGTTAAACGTGCCTTTGGGCATTTCTTAAAGTTTTCATATGTTTTTGATAGTACGTTACCCAAATCTTCTAATTCGCTCAATGTTTGTTCGATTATTTCCATGTTAATTCACTAAGCTTTATGCTTGAAAAATAGTTTGTTGTTTAGTTTATCTGTTCAGCAATAATGTCCAAATACTCTTTTCCCGAAATTTCAATTATTGTTTGTAAAATAACACTATTTAACTCGTGCGCATAACTAGTTATTTAATCAGCCGATATGAACATTAAGTAGCTTGTTTACGATGTTTCGTCGTGTCCGATATGCACAAAAAAAGGGTCGCCTATTGTTCTCTTCGCAACGCTCGATAGGCTCTCGGCGAATCCGCTCGCTGGACCAAATGTTCCTTCGTTAGCTCACAATAAGGTCGATATTTGAATGGCAGGTTTAAGTAAAACACACGTTTGTCTTGTACGACTATGTAATTGCGACTACATTGACAAGCATTCACACGATCATATATAGTGACATTTTAAATCAACAGAGACACTTACCCCCATCTTCATCCTGAAGACTGCAAGACTTACCAAACTGACAAGGAACCAAGACCGTGCACTTACTGAACATTACTCAAACGGATATTTTAATCGCCATTATAACATCACCCTTAAACTGATTTTGTGCGATACCGAACTAGCAGAGCCCCGAACTGCCCATTGTACGAGGCACGACCAACCGATTACTCTCCTGTGTTCGGGAGCGAGACCAAACGATCACTAGGTATCCTGTATTCGCGAGTGCAAAACAAACCATCCCTGTACCACAGTTTAACAATGTATTGTTAAACTGTGCCTGTATTTTGGAACGCGACCAAAACCCAACTATCCCTTGTACTCTTGCACACGACCAAGCGCGAACTATCCCCTCTAATTCCCAAAATCTTTGGTGGGTCGAGTCATGCCCCCATAAAATCTAGTGTCCAACCGTTTATCCAATTTATAAACTAAAAACTTATAGCCCCATTTGCGTTGCTCGAAATTATGGCACAAAAAATAACCTTCTTAGAATCGTTGGGCCTTATAAAAGCTATTCCTTTCAAGTCCTCAAAACAAAGACGAACGTCGCTCTTAAGAATATAACTTTAACATTTTATGGCGACCTTTTCGCATTTCTAAGCAACCGTCACCACATGTTTTTCCAAAATTCACCTCTTATCTATGTTAAACGTTTGAGAGTCGTGCTATTCATTTAGATTTATTTGTTAAAACGACTGCTTCTCCGAAAAAAAAACTAGCGTGGGATGCGATCCCATATTTCTATTTAGTTTCGTAACAAAAGTTAACCCTCGGTAATAACTATAAAATAATAAAAATATTTCACTAGTAAAAGTAACCTATGAGGCTGACCCTCTGTACCGTCACAGCATCCATTTCCGGAAAGTATCTATTTAATCACAGGGACTTTAATCTTCTACGGCCGTATTCTTAAGAATATTTAACTTTAACAATGTAGCGATTGTCATTTTCGATTTCCTTTTTTTGTAATTAAATGACAGTGACAGTGATACAAGCAGTGTCACTGTCACTCATTTCTCTATATTACTTTAATATGACGAATATGACTTAAATATTTTTATGAATAAGGCCTAGGATTTAATTTTATGTTTAAGGATAGTGTATTCCAGAAGATTTAATTTACACTCCTACGAGTGTCAATTCTTTTCACAGCATCGAAATGATGCTGTGAGAAGTATTGACACTCGTAGGAGTGTCAATACTTCTCACAGCATCATCACTCGCCAATCTAGGATCACTTTAAACCACCTGTAAGTAAATCCCTCTTCAACTTACGCAAAAAATAACGCCATCTATATATGTAAAAGAAGATGTTCCCATCTATAGACGCACGCACAGCCGTAACCGCTAATGGTAGAAACGTGAAATTTGGACAGTTGTTTTAATTCAAAATACGGACGCACACTAAGAAGGGATTTTGAAAAAATTTAACCCTAAAGGGATGAAATAGGGGTTGCAAGTTTGTATGGAAAAATCTTTAAATTAACAATGATTTTGACAAAACTTAAGATTCATGCTCTTAAAAATATTTGATTGAACACGTGTTTCATAGTTTATTGGAATTCACCCCCATAGGGTGCAAAATAGTGGTTGAATGTTTCTATGGGAAATATTAAAAATCTGCTTCAATTTCTATGAAATTAATTATCCGGGCTTAAAATAATAGGCTACAAAAACATATTTTAAATAATAATTATATGTATAAAGTTTCAATGTTTCAACCTACCAGGTGATGGCTTATCTACTAGAATTTTTAGTTTCACCATCCACAATGTTTGCGACCTTTTCAGCCACAGATATTTGTAAGGGACACGTGCAAGAAGTAGAACTTTGGATGATCATTACAAAAGGGAAGTTCCGCGTAATACTCGTAGCATCTTTGCCACAACTAATGGCGTAAATAAACAAATAGAGAGAAATACTTCGCGCAGTTTTCGCACGGAAACAAGAAAGTTTTCCTGACATGAATTTTGAATAAGGCAATGACTTTCGTTCCTCTAAGCACAATTTTACTAATGCGATTAGACCTAACATAGATGGGAAATAAATGTCAGCTGCTGGTGAACACAGATAATATTCAATAAACTATTCAGATGCATGAAATACGAGTATTATGTCTGTCAAGCAACAATATTGATTGGCTAATATTGGCTAACACAATTGACTTCTGTCTAACACAATAATGGGCTAATGGGTTTGTCCATTTTCGTTTGACCAAAAATTTGACAGCTCTCTATTACTTAAGTGATCAAATTTCACTGGACCAAAACATTGATGGCCTTATTCATAAGAATATTTAAGCAATGTTTAAGTTAAACAATGTTGCTGTCACTTTCAATCTCATTACAAAAGAAAGGACATCAAAAGAGACAGCAACATTACTTAACTTAAACATTGCTTAAATATTTTTATGAATAAGGCCATTAGTTACCTTTTGTAGCAGAAGGCCACGAAGCAACTCATCTTATTTGAAAGTTAGATTTCAATTTGAACATTTGATCAGATTCGAACGCGTACTAAACTGCAGCGAGCCATGTCAACTTTTTGGCAAGCCGATCGCATTAGCTCAGAAAAGTCGGGAAAGAAACAAGCATCCATCTTTCAATTTAAAAGTTGGTTGCGTCCCCGGATTTGTATCTCGAGTCAAATGCGATGCGAGACGTATTGGAGGCGGTCCAACTGGAGCGAGGCAGGAACCTCGCCACGGGCGAATGTGAATGTCGCAAATTGGCTGTATGCATTACTGATTTGGAATAAAAAATTGTCGGCGATCCACTGCATAATGGTCCATTAAATATTTAAAAGCTTATATTGATGCAGAGGCGAGTACGCTTTGAACTTAAGGTATAAGCACGCTAGCCACTTAGTCAGTCTCGCGACAGGACAGACTCGATTCCATTTGAATTTCCAATCGTTTTCCATAAAAATAAAAACCAACTTCAAAAACACTTAAAAGTTAAATAAATATAATATCTTACAGACAACATCGTGTTTTTATTTTGAAGTCGGTGCACAATTTTAAGACTTTCTAGGAGATCATCTTTTGGCACCGACTTCAAGATAAAAATGTGATGTTGTCTGTATTCTTATATTATTTTAACTTTCAAGTGTTTTTAAAGTCGTTTTTTTTGGATTTCTTTGTTTATTTTTGTCTTTTAGTGAATTTAATAACAGCTCACCGAAGTAACTTGAAAGAATACGACCAAGGGTCAAAACGTGCCTATTGTATTTAAAAAACTCACCTCAAGCTCCTAAAAGTTAAGGATACTTCCATCATTAGTTCGGTTCTTGAAAAAACATACCTACGCATCGAATTGAGAGCCTCCTCCTTTTATTAATTCGGTTAATAATAATCAATAGGATATTACGACGAAAATCAATACGATTTTAATTTTTGTCGAAAACGAAACAAGAATCAGTAGAAATCGGGCACAGACGACGCTCGACGTCAGACGAATGATTCAAAAATAATCGAGCACAGACGATGCTCGACGTAAGACGAATAATTCAAAAATTATCAAGCACAGACGACGCTCGACGAGCGCTCGATGTCAGACGAATGATTCAAAAATAATCGAGCACAGACGAATGATTCAAAAATAAAGATTCGCGTTCGTTTCGTTATACTTTCAGGGGGCTTGGACAAGTGGCGATCGTTTCATAGCGCAACGATAACTAAATTCGTCGTCGTCTCTGAGTGAGATAACGAAAATAAATTTCTAGCCAACGTAACGAAGGAATGGAAAAGAATTTGTAAAATAATGAATTAAATAAAATAATATTTTCATTTCATTTTAATGGAAATTGAGTTGCTTGGAGTAGTATATGAAAGTTACGAAAAACAATTAGTAGCTACTTCATCGAATTCGTTGCGAAACAATTTGTCGACATCTGATGTCGATGACTTTGATCGATTCGCCACGTTATTTAGCGATGGCATATGTCAATCCCATACATTTTGTTCTTTTCGAACTTCGTTATCGGTTTTGGATCGTCACTTTGCACGCTCGCCGTGTAAACGCCAACGGCAGGTACTTTCCCCCCGAGAAAAAAAAGGTCCGAGTACCGAACGGCAGTGTATGAGAATGATGCGTGACGTGGAATCATTCCCATATATTTTTTATTTACGAACTTCGTTACCGTTTTTGAATTGTTGTTACTACGTTGCTAAGGCCCCCTGCAAACATATGTATGCGTATGCGTTCAATAGTGCAGATAGGGTTGCCAACTTTTTAAATCATTTACAGGCTTACTTTTAACACCCAGGAAAATTTAAGGGACCCATCACGACATGGTCGTAGAATGATTTAAAATTAATAAAAAAGATAACTCAGCTACTTAATTTTATATTAATTTTCTAAAATATCCAAAAAATCCTGCACTAGTCTAGAGCAGTATTTTTAGAGACTTTTATTAACTCTTTTTTAATATTTCATTTTTTTTATATAATAATGGATGTGTCCTGAAGCGTCCCTTAATTTTTTCCGGGGTGATAAAAAAACAACCCTGTATAGTATTTTTCATTACTCATACTCTGAAAGTAGGTCTGAAGTTGCCTAAGAAGCGGGTTGAAAGTAATACTTTTCAGCCCTAGGGAGAATCACTTTCAACTGACAGCTGCTGTCAAATTTAAAAAAAGATTTTTATTGAACCATGTTCCGACTTTCTATACAGCCACTCAATTACAGTATGGTGTACAATTGAAATAACATAATTTTAAGTATTTAAAGAATATATATTTTTAAATGACTTTATAATAATTTTTTTCCATTATTTCTTTAAAATAACACAGATTTAGGCAAAATATTTAACATTTGTTAAATTATGAAAATGAAAAATAATGGCTGAATAGCTGGCCGGCCACAGAAAAAAAACAAAATAAGCGGGAAAGCGGCAATGTGATCTTCATTTGTTTTTTCCATTTGTAGAGTTTTGTTAATACTTCCGTATACCAGAGATTTGTATTAACTGTTAATTATATTTGTATAACATTGTGTTAATAATTAACACAATGAGTTCGTCTGATTCAGGTATGGAGTTAACGCCTGATTTTATAAGAGAAAGCGGGCTAAAGCAGAAGTTGTTGATTTATGTAAAATCAAATTTACACGTTTTTTCTTTAGCTTATTCATTGTTATATTTTTACTTTCCTTGTATTCGTAAAGAAAAGCACAGTGTTTACCTCGGGTAAAAGACTTATTTAGTCCCTCGAACTATTGGTGCCCTCGCTACGCTCGGGCGCCAAACACCGTCTCGGGACTAAATAAGTTACTTTCACCCCTAGGGTAACAATGTACTATTAAAAACTCTTACCTCTAAAAATATAGTAGATGGAAAAAAAAAATAAAACAATATATAGTATGATCACAATCGAAGCATAATTTTTAAAATCATTACATACCAGTATTTGGCTTTCACATTCAAATTAAAAATACCATCAATTCTGCTTTTATTTCATTTAAATTGACCCGATTATGTTAATCTGACCCATTATTTTTCAATGAATGCAGAAATTGCTGGCATTGGAAGAAGAAATTAAATAATAATCTTCAAAACATTATGCAATTCCGACTCCATTCTCATCTGATTTAATTTGAAATAGACAGTTTGAAAATATAGTAGTTTCGCCTACATTATATTTTTTTGGAAATATAGTATTTGACCAACAAATATTGTATGATGCTCTATTACGAGTATATAGTAGGGTTGGCAACCCTAAGTGGAGAAACGAAACAATGTATGTGACAGACAAGTATTTTAATATCTTTATAGTTTTGTTTTTAATGAATTAACTCAAAAACTTCTGGATCGGTTTTAAAAATATTTTCACTAGTAGAATGCTACACAATCACTGAGTGACAAAGGCTAAATATTTTTTTTCCTACGGGAAAATATAGCATTCCCACGGAAAAAACGAAAATAATGCAGACGAAACTGAAAGCGAAAGGCTAATACATACATAATCTTGTACAGAACCCTTGGTGTACGACTCCAACTCGTATTTGGCCGGACTTTTATTTTTATAATGAAAAAATAAGCTTCTGATATTTTTTCATTATCTAACTGACGGATAAAATAGTATTCCCCTTTCCAAAATATAACGTTGATGGCTCCGTGGACTCGGCACTGGCCTTCCAATCGGAAGGTCCGGAGTTCGATTCTGACATGAAACAATGTGTTTTTCATTTTTCGAATTTCGTGTGTACATTTTGTCTGATGCTCCTGCATGCATCTGCGAAGAAATTCAAAGGTGTATGTGAAGTCGACCAATCCGCACTAGGCCAGCGTGGCTGAATAAGGACTAAACCTGGGGTAGATTCGAGCCTGTCGGTGGGGACTGGGGACGTATATGAGCTGTTATGATAATGAAATCCTACATGAGATAAGCCTAGCAATAGAACGAAATATGTATTAATCTGTTGTCGGAAAACAAAAGTAAACTACAACATGATGATACTAATTTATTTATTGTACTAACATCAAAAATGTGCAATTGACGTCCATTCGTACACATCACATTTGAACTTAGGGCATTCAGACATTTGAAGGATTTATGGCAAATATGGCCGCTGTGGTGACGAGGCCATCTTTTTGTAAATATTTTTGTGTTCTTGTGGGACTTACGTATGTTTGTCAAATTCACGAGCGCCACTTTGTTTTGATGCCATAGTCAAGCAATTTAAAAAATAGTCGAAACCACAGATAATATAAACTACGCATACAGAAACATTTCGCATTATTCAGTGTTTGCATAACTGATGGATAATATTTCACTTTTTTAAATTTCTTTGGAGCTAAACAACACCAAGCTAATTTTAACTAGATCCAGCATACATACTCAGTAGGTGACAGCAAAAAATGAATACGATGCCCGCAAAACCTGCAAACGACAAAATAATTACAAATGACATGAAGGCTATTGTTGTTGTTGTATTAAATTTAAATCAGTTTTTTTTGGACGAACGGGTGTTATAAAATCAGACAGTTGTACTCTTTATATCAATAGCATTTTTGAAATGTTTTAATGCTTGCTTTTTACAGGGCGTCGGTGGCGCTGTGGACTCGGCACTGGCCATCTAATCGGAAGGCCCGAGGTTCGATCCTGCCATGTACCAACGTGTTTTTCTTTGTACGAATTTCATATATCCATTTTTCCGACGCTCCTACGGTGAAGGAAAACCATCGCGAGGCAACCTGCATACATCTGAGAAGAAATTCAAAGGTGTATGTGAAATCGACCAATCCGCACTGGTCTAGCATGATTGTTTAAGGCCTAAACATCCTCACTTAGGGTAGGCTCGAGCCCCTCGGTGGGGAAATACCTATATGAGCTGTGATGATGATGATGAATGATTTAATACTGGAAACGTGTAAATAATTATTTGGGGCCAGTGATAGTATTCGAACGGTTGTTATTCTTATGGGCCTGCCACACACTCGACGAGTGGTATGGGATGTAGCGAGGAAAGGAGGCAGAGACGTAGTGTGGCAACATTACTCGTCATGGCGCACGTCATGCTACTCGTCATGCCCACCGCTCCCATTTTGTTGGTTTTTGGCGCGAGTCAAAGGACCGGCAATAAGAGCGCAAGTGTCGGACCACATGATCGCGCGGACGCAGTCCGTATCGAACGGTCAAGTACTCGTAGGTACATAAAAATTAAACATTTTTAAACCCTCTAATTTGATAACTTGTATTACTAAAACTTTTACGGGATTAAATAAAACGCGTTTGGTACCTTATTTTGGCTCCGACGTTTCGGCCAGGTTTCACCGGCCGTGGTCAATCCCATAAAAGTTTTAGTAATTTAAAATGCAACGCGAATGTTTAAAAGTGTTGATAACTTGTACTTCATCGTTCTATTGCAATTAATAGATGTCATCCGGCCATCTCCGTTGGCGTGAATGACGACGACGTATGACATTCATATAATCAGCTGTGACGGGTGAGCAGAAGGTGACGCTGTGGTGCAGTGGTTAGGGAGATAAATGAAGCACCAAAGTTGTGTCACTGATATATATATATATGTATTTGCCGTTACAATTTGTAGAAATAAAGGAAAAGGCAATCTGAAACAGATATTATGGACTATTTTAAAACTATGGCAAATAAACATAATAATATAAAAACTTACCAAAATATAAACTTACACATAAGTGCCTTAAAGATTTTATTGAATTCGTTACGTTATTTCCTCAGATTAATAGAAAGGTGCTAAGAAAAATATTAATTTATATTAATTAGCCATCGCTACTTTTTTGCGTCTCGATGTCCGTAAAGCAGTGACAGGAGAACAGAATGTCATTGAGACAAAATATGAGGCTTAAAATGCAGTCAAGTTAGGCGGGAATGCAACGAGTTGCTAGAATATAGCACCTCGTTACACAGCTATAAACAGTTTCGACGTTTATTGTAAAGCGAAGGCAAATAACCAAGTGCGGAGTGTCGCTAGAGAGAGGGCAACATCGCGACAGTTCGAAGTTCGAGGAGATAAGCGCTGAGCAGCGCGTGGAGCATAGTGTAGCGGGCCTATTATGTCGGTTGAATGTGGACTGCTGGTTACGCAACGCGCAAGTAAACCTCTGGATCGTGTAATTTAATTATAAAAGACAGTCGCCCTCCTCATATATTGAAGGCGTGAAAATCTTTTCACTTTCTTGCTCAAAAAGTCCAGCATTGTAGCGTATATACCACCTTGTACCACTACCAGTGCAAGGCTGAAATATTTAGTCCGAGGGGGTATAGTTATTTTTTCTTTTCACTCTTCCTGCTCAGGGGAAGGCAAAGGAAACAAAGGTCCAAGCAGCACAGTCATTGAAAATTTAATTTTTAAGTAGTTTCAGATGATAGGTATGGAACACCTCAAAAGGAAAGGAGCTCGCTTCCACTTTCGGCCTTATCGTTACAAACACCATATTTTCTATAGTGTATGAGAGATAATATCGTGTCTATAGTATATCGATTACCATGCAAGTCACCCAAAGCAAAATTCATGGCGCACTCCTAAAGCGTTCATGTTCCAAAAATGAAATTATTGTACCATGACCACAGACAAAGCGCGATTGAGAAAGAAACCACACTACCGACTGCAGGTATAAAGATTGTGCGAGATCGCATCTTCTCGCACAACTTATAATACATAGATAGGTAGCTACTATATAACTATTCCCGTAGGCTGTGACTAGTTACCGATATAAAGTTGTTGTGCGAGAGTATGACCACTCCAAAAGCTGTGAGGCAGACCGGCACTTGTCCGCGCTGCAGAGCCACCACGGCGAGCGCGCGGGAAGCCGGCCGGATGGGCGCCAGCTCCCAGCCACTGTTGAACATCCCGTTCTGCACCTCGTATGCCTGTTGAGATGCTTTTAGTTTATATAGTTTTGTTTATTAATTTTTTTATAAATCCCATAAATCCAAGAGATACATAAGCAGCAGTGCTTGCATTGCTGTGTTCCGGTTTGAAGGGTAAGATATGGCATTGAAATTACTGGGTACTTACCGTGACTTTACATCTGATGTCACAAGTTAGCAACGTACACTGTGGTTCTTGTGGTTGCAGTTTTGCTGCGAATCTCGCAATAGTCACATGTATTATAAGGTGACTGTTACCACTTACCATCAGGTGGGCAGTTTGCTTGTATGATTTTATATTTCCTTAACTTCACGTGGTTCGTAAATTTATATTCAGTACAAATTTTCAATGAAATTTTACTTTTCCGA
Source organism: Schoenobius gigantellus (assembly GCA_963935595.1). Classification (NCBI taxonomy): domain Eukaryota; kingdom Metazoa; phylum Arthropoda; class Insecta; order Lepidoptera; family Crambidae; genus Schoenobius; species Schoenobius gigantellus. Next base: position 30,173,895 of record OZ012554.1, read on the forward strand.
GTACATTTTATAAGTTAGTCGTCTATAACTTTTTAGTTTGTACTTAGTACTAAACTCTGATGGCCTTACAAATAAAAACTTATACCGAGGATAATCCTCGGAATAATTTATTCTGTGTTTTGTCTTGTTTTAGCACATGTCAGATGTAATATGTCAAAATAAGACAAAACACGGAATAACTATTCCGAGGTTATTCCGAGGTATAAGTTTTTTATTTGTAAGGCCGTGATAGTTTTCCTTTAAACTTCGTTATATATACTACTGTTGTAATTTTTTTCACGGTTATATATGGACATATAACCGTTTACGAGATAGAAGGGGGGGAAACTTACCTCTAACAAAAATTTGCAAACCAAATATTTCAGAAACGGATCCCTAAATCGAAAATTGGTGTTCTAATCCTTACATTATTTTTTAAAGACCTATTCAACAATACCCCACACGATGGCTTAGTTGAGAAAAAAAAATTACTCCCACTTTACTTTTGTATGGGAGCTACCCTAAAAAATATTTTTAATGTTGTTTTCCACCACTTTTTTGGCATGATTAATATACATACCCATACCAAATTACAGCTTTCTAGTACTAATAGTCTCTGAGAAAAAGCGCTGACAGACAGACAGACAGACAGACAGACATGGTGAAACTATAAGGGTTCCTTGTTTACTACGGAACCCTAAAAAGACAGCCGCCCTCATAAGCGCGAGCGCCCTGATGCTGTGCGATTTTCTGATGAATTTGAATACTAATCATTTCTGTACAAAAAGTAATGATATCCCATCAAAAACATAAATGTGAAATGAAAGCCATGTTCCATATATTATATATGTATAGAATATGTGTTGTTGTTGACTTCGCCGACAAAAGAATTGGTATCCATTTAGGTGCTAAGTTCAGAGTAATAATTTACAGACAATTTATTTACACAATGCATTCCCTCCCTCTTATTATCCCGGGTCCTTTAAAAGAGGCGTGTGAGGGGTGGCTAGTGCAGCGTGTATTCTCTCTGCTGCACTAGCTATCTTCGTATTTGGACCCCACTTCCGCTTACCATCAGGTAGAATGGAGACATTTGCTAGACCCATTATAAAAAAAACATACAAATCTTTCCTCTTTATAATAATAGTGTAGATAGTGTAATAGATGAAGCCGTTACCTCATACGTGATGTCCCCTGCGCAAGTAAAATATACGCTGGTGATGATCAGAACGCATACGAGGTACTGGCTGTTCGCCAACACAAACGTCAAGTTTCTTTCCAGTTTCTGAAAAAAGTAGTAAGATTGGTTGAAAGTTTCTGTTAAAAATAATAGGCCGCTATCAATTGCATGGAAGCTTTTCCAATGAGAGCCGATATTTTTTTTCATTCATTAATTAATTATCATGGGGTCAAAGAAATACAAAATATTAAATTTGTTTTTCAAAATCTTTGGATCTCAAGTAAACGTACAATAAATCACTAATTAGGAATGGATCATTTCGTCGTAAGACGTTTTTAAACTGCATAGTCTATTTATTACGACATACTCGACTTATTGATTGAGACCGCGTGTTGATCAGGAGATCCGGGGTTCGATTCCCAGTGGGGGCAGAAATTTGCTGCTCGCCAGAATAACAATGTAAATAAGTAGAGGGTGGGTCAAAAAGTTCGCGGAATGGAGGGTAAAAAGTAAGAAATAAAACACAAAATTATTTTTCCTTCTTAATGTATTCCCCCTTAACTCTAATACATTTATTAGACCTATCAATTAATTTATTAATACCTTCGAAAAAAAATGATTTCTCTTTGTAGTCAAAATAAGCCGAAATTGCGCTCTTCACTTCTTCATCGCTGGAAAATTTCTTCCCTCGAAGCTCTTCACAACTAGTGCAGGTAGTAAAAAGTCACCTTTCCCCCCTCCATGCCCCTCATTCCGCGAACTTTTTGACCCGCCCTCGTAGTTGTGCTCCGACAAATAGAGGTAAGATAGCCAAAACTTCAGCTGTGGAGGAGTCCAGGTGAAGCTCGCTTCCACCTTCGGCCTTTTAGTCACTTACCGTCAGGTGAGATAAAGGCCACGAGCTTCCCTGTCGTATGTAAAAAATATACTCACGGCCATTTTAACCAAACACATCCCCACCAGAGTGATAGATTCGAGAACCTGAATACTGTACACATTTCCGAGAGCGTACTGCACATTTTTGGCGCACCTGCAAATAGACATAAAGGACAGTTTTCCCAACTGTCGACGAATTGCAAATTTTCCACTGCCCAGCCCGGCTAGTCACGGCACCCAGTGCCGGCCACGACATCGGCAGAAATAAATGACTGTGACGTTGCCGGCGCCGACGAGTGGAAAAACGTGACATAGAACGCAAAAGCTCAGACATCCCAACTAATTTTTATTATGAAAGAATATTTTCTTTCTTTCAGACTTAATATATTTACACAGATTGTAATTCGATTGCAATCGGATTGTTAAATTCCAGTTTGGATGCAATCATGACACTGCAATGAATATGAAACTCCAACCCACACCGTGCAGTCCGGCTCAGGTACAGTGGGCGTGCTAGGGACCGTCTCTCTCGGGCGCGTGAGTTATGGTATCGCATTGTGGAGTTGTGGACCCTGCCACACGCGCCCAAAAGACAATCTCTTTAACATACCAGCACAGCCCAACAGAAGCTGAGCCGTTACATTCAACCAATCGGAGTTTTTAGACTTTCCCTCAAGTGATCGATGGCGTGATAACATCGCGATTTGATTCGAGCGCAACGACAGTTTCGAAGCAACTCTCTGTTCTAACCACTATACGCTAACTGCAAGCTCTGCAAGGTTGATGTGCAGTCCTAATGAACTCGACGTGTAGTCCGAATACAATCTACAGGCATTCAATGTGCAGTCGCATGCAATCTCTGTGCAGTCCGAATGCAGTCGACGTGCAGTCCGAATGCAGTTGATATGCAGTTTGAATGCAATTACATGCACTTGCAGTAGCTGTGCAATCCGGATGCAGTCGATGTACAGTCCTAAAGCAGTCGACGTGCAGTCCGGATGGAGTCTCTGTGCTGTCTGAATGCAGTCATATGCAGTCTCGGTACAACCCGAATGCAGTTGACGTAAGGTCCGAACGCAGTCTACATGCAAATGATGTGCAGATTTAATGCAGTCATAAAGTATCGACTGACAGTCAGAAAGTAGTCAATATGCAGTCCGAATATTAGTCGACGTGAGTCGACGTTCAGGCCGAATGCAATGAATGTGTAGCCGAAATTTAGTCGACATGGAGTTCAAATATAGTCCAAATTTATAATAACACAACAAATTCAACATTATTACGGCCACGAACCTAGGCAAGATGATGGTAGCTTATCTATGTCTGTTCGGCTCAGCCGTAAGCCGTAAGGTCTTCTGTTCGCATGACTTAAAGCTAACGACAAAAATCTCCGTGTACATGGCAAAAGTGTTGCCTAATCTCCTGTACTCCGCCGAGACGTGGAGCTTGTACCGTTACCATATACGTACTCTCGACCGCTCCCACCTCAAACTCTCCGACATATCAGGAACCTCAAATGGCCCGATCGCGTGCGGAACACCGAAGTGCTGCAACGAATACTAATGTGGGTGGCATTGAGACTTATCTCATGTGGCGACAACTTCGGTGGTGCGGGCATGTATCACGGATGGCGGAGGAGCGAGTGGCAAAGCGCATCTTCTTTTCAGAACTCCAACATGGTAAGGGAAAACGCGGTGGCCAGTACTTAAGGTACCAAGACGTTCTGAAAAGACATCTGAAAAGATGTGATATAGAGCAGACGCAGTGGGAGAAATGGGCATCTCAGCGTGCTGAGTGGCAGAGCCTTGTTCAAAGGAAGGTTTTCGAATTTGAGCAAAAACGCAGATCCGATTTAGACCGGATAAGGGAGGAACTCAAGTCCCGGCCACCTGCCGCCATTACAACTTTATCGGTGGTGTGCTGACGTGTGCTCTGTTTGGACGCACGTTTACTGCCAAAATAGGCTATATAAGCCATTTAAGAGCACACCAGAGAGCTGACCAGCCTAGCTCTTCTACTTGACTGGAGTCGATAGCAGTCGCTGTAGCTGAATACGGCTGTGAGGCTATATATGTTCGCCTTAAAATCTGCTTTTTTTATACATGCTTTTAGTCAGGTCTCATGTTTTACTCAACTTACCACAAGGCGTCTTCATGCAACTTAATTCCAGCCACAAAGTCTGATTCATACTCTTTCTGTATCTCCATGTCGCTCTTCTTTCCCCTGTTGTTGATAATCTTCTCTCTAATATTCAGGAAATAGAGCTTTACGATCCTAAACTTGTGCGAGACGTAGACCATGGAGAAGCAGGAAAGACTGTCAACCAGGAGCATGTTGGTGACGATGCACCACCAGTGCATTTCGACCAGAAACCGGAACACGTTGACCAGGAGACCCGAATGCGCAGGAGTCGGGTACAGGACGACTTCCGTGCGGACTGGTATACCTACACAGATCAAGATATGAATATTTTCTAACTATATAACCGGGCTTCAGGAGAGTGATTAACATCAGAACAAGGGGAAATCAACCTTGTGTTAGTAAAAATGGAACTCAATTTCAACCTTGGGGTCGCAGATCATATTAAATCGACCATAACAATGGTCCTAGAGTTCACACTTCTTTTAACAAAGTAACTACTCATGCAAAATGTACATAAAGTATATACTATTAACTATTTAAAATTTTTGTTCTGCGTTCCGGTGAAATATTTGTAATTATTAGTAAGTGATTGATTATTTCGATGTAAATGATTTTAATTATTGTGTGAAATAAACGTTCTCAAAATATATACTTTATTATTGTACAACAAAACATAATGTACAAGGCCGGACTTATCTCTATAAAAGATCTCTTCCAACAAACCCAAGTAGTAGTTAGAGGTTGAAAATGGTAGGACCTGAGTGTATTAGTCGCTAGAGACTAATACAAGTGCACATACGATACGAGTATACATACATACAATAAACATACTTATAAAAAATCAAATTGTGGGTACATTTTTATACTTCAAAATTAAGAAGTGACTGATTTTCATCAAAATAAATTTACATCCTCGTCTTACCTACTCAGTGCTTACTCGTGGTACTACTAGTAGTAACTACGGGTAATTATTTTTGCACTTTTATTTCCATTGAACGATTAAATTACAATCGTTCAATGGAAATAAAAGTTATACTTAGAAGAGTTAGTACTCTTTCAGATGACGTTTGAAAGACGTAAAAGTTGGTATCTTACGGATTGAAGCTGTTTCCGCAGCTAAAGTATCTTCATGTTACACTAGCACTTGTACATTAAACACTGAAAAGATGGAAGTAAAAATATTAGAAAACTTAACCATCACAATAATAAAAACCTTCTTTAGAAAACGCGACAATCCCGTCGACCAGCGCAAAGAAAAGCGTGCTGTAGGTCACCACAGCCAACGTGAGAGAATACATCATAGCTCTCCTGACGCTCCTCTGCTCCACGTCCTGCACTGTGAAGACGGCTCTGCTCCCCTCCAGTAGCCTCTCAAACAAAGCTCGGATGCGGTTCTTCTGGAGAACCAGAAATATGTACTTTCCGCACAGGCATGGATGCGCGAAGGAAAACTGTATCAAAGTCATAAAATGTCACTCAACATGGTCATTTTAGGCCACTAATTGACGCAATATCAAATGAAACTGATTAATATGCTAGCTCACTTAAGCCACGATAGGCTTACTGCTGGACATAGGTCACAGAACACAGAAAGAGGACCTCTTTCTGTGTTGTGTGAAAAAGGTCGCCCATTTGGGAGCCGTTCATCTTGCAATAGACAGCGGAGTGGGAGCATGAAGAGGATCCTCACGTAGCTCCGCTCTGACAGAAACGGTTGGCCGGTAGAAGACAGACCTTCATAGCTAGCATTCCATACTCTGGGGGCGTGGGGATAACGTACGACTCTGTCCGGGTTTCTCCTCTAGCGTCTGTTGACTTGGTTGGATTACCTGCTAAGGTCAGTACAGGGATGGTGTAATTAATTGAATCCCGATCCCACATGTCCGTGAGGTGAAGGATTCAATATACATGTATCGCCATTCCATTTCTTCCGCAGATGTCGTAAGAACCAGTTAAGGAAGTTTACCGGGATCATATCTCCCTACACCAACTTCTTTTTTTTAACGTTGGAAAATGCGTTAAGCATACCTCGCGTCTGGGATAGCGCGAGGTTATGACTCTCCGCGGCCACTGAGGCAGAGTGCCATCAAGAGACCGCGGCCTACCGACTAAAACCCAACGATACCCATCATATAAGCCCTGGTGCGGGCATGTCCATCGCCGCCGCATCCTCCCCATCAACAAATGAGGAGGCACGCCGGGGAGGGACGTGTCGCCACCAGACAAGGCCATGGAAACCCTTCCGGACACTTCCATGACCTCGTCAGCATCTGCCCGCCTATGGCAAGCCCCACTCATCTCCCCTAAAAGGAGAGACTGACGCTCCTGGGCATTTGGTTAAGAGAACCTCATTATAAGGTTCTCTTAAGGTGTTTCGAAGCCCGTACAGACCCACCTCTTCGCAAAGATTAAAAAAGATATTCTATCACCTGTATAGAATCATTCCTCTCTTTCACTGACAGATCCGTGCGTAGATACGCCAGCACCTCATTTATTGTATTTAGAATTATGTACGAGTTGATTAAGGTGGACCAAATAGCGTATAGAAACTTGTGTGTTCTACTCCGCTCGGTTCTCTCGTACCAGCAATCGCCAAGACCAATGAAATAAACGGCTCTACAGAGCTTCTTCACGTAATACTTTTGTGGGTGCGTGTTTTTTAAAGACGAGCGCGCTTCCATCTTGTACGACCTATTCGAAGTGATTGCAAATGGCTATTAACTGTAAGTAAAAGTCAAAGAAATTAAAAACTTTGAAACTTTAATGTCCGATGTACAGTGATACAGTCAATCGGTTACTGGTTATGTTTGTTTGTACGAGTATATTGTTAGAAATCCTTCAAATGTCACTACCAAATTAAAACATGCGCTAATAGCAGCTATCAGCTGCTTCACCCACATGCAAATGCAGAAAATAAATGTCGATGTTCGATAGAGTTAGAACAGTAGTCTAACTCTATCGAACATCGACATTTTTAGGCTTCATAAAACTACGACAGGCTTCATAAAACTAGTGGCTCATTTCTAAATAATTTAAGCTTCCACAAAGTATCACCGATTTACCAATTCATAAATTTAAAGTTCACATTAAAAAGACTCTCATGAACAAAGGTTATTACAAAGTCAGTGATTATTTAAGTGACCACACGATATGGAATTAGCCAGACTAAGTAATCAGATGTCATGTTTGGTAACAAAATAATTTATTGTTTAATGCTTAGTGTTAAGCTTATCATATTGTTCTGGCATTTTAAGTGTATAGTAAAAAAAAAAACAATTAATTGTAAATGGCGATTTAAAAGAAGAGATAAAAAACTTGACCTTTCGAGTTTCTTGCCTGTTCTTCTCAAAAAGGCCTCCCAATTTCCGAACAGGTGTAGAATCAACTTTTTTTCATTCCTACTTGTATTTGCAGACATCCTGATTATATTCAGGGTGTATGCACATACAAGGTTAATATGTTTCCTTTAAATTAGAATGTTTTGCTTTGTTTTGACGGCAATAAGTGCCTGTAAAGGCCTATGTTGAATAAAGATTTTTGAATAGTTGGATTCGTTTATATTTTTTGGATAGGGATATCTCTGCTCCCTGTGGGAATTTTGAACAATCCTTAGTGGACGCCTACATAAGCGAAAGAACCCTGTGGGAAATTTCATGCTTCTAGTTCCAGTTGTGTTGTTTATTCTACTATACCTCAGTCAGTCACCAAAACCTTTTATAAATACGGATTATCCTTCTAAGCAGTCGTCGGCTACAGCGGCCACAACAGACAGGGGCTATTCAATTAATTATTACGTAAGACAATTTGGGGAGGGGGGGGGGGGTTATCAACCCCACGAAGACACAGACACAAGTGTGCGCATTCGCTGCGAAGAAGGACCCATTTATCGTAGTGCCTCAGTTCCAGGGAGTTACTCTTCGTATGTCCGATGGTATTGGAATCCTCTGTGTGGAAATTTCTGCTAAAGTGCAGTTTGGGAGTCATTTGGAGGACAAAGCCAAATTGGCGAGCAAAAAGCTGGGCGTCCTGAACAGAGCCAAGCGGTACTTCACTCCAAGCCAGCGGCTAATGCTCTATAAAGCACAAATTCGGCCGCATATGGAGTACTGTTCGCACCTCTGGGCGGGAGCTCCCAAATATCAGCTCGACCCTCTTGACTCCCTGCAAAGGCGTGCATTCCGCATCGTTGGTGACCTCAATATCACAGCCTCAATGGAGACGCTGGAGCAAAGGAGAGACTTTGGTTCTCTCTGCGTGCTCTATCGGCTCTTTAACGGAGAGTGCTCTGAGGAACTGTTTGCAATGGTGCCCGCTCTTCACCTTTTTACCATCGCACCACCCGCCATCGCAGTAGAGTTCATCCATATTACCTGGAACCAATCTCGTCTAGTACAGTTCGGTTTCAGCGTTCATTCATTCCACGTACGTGTAGGCTCTGGAACGAACTCCCAGCTGCGGTGTTTTCTCAGCGCTACGATATGTTCTTCTTCAAACGAGGCTTAAGAAGAGCATTTCTCTCCAGGTAGTGTGTGACAGAACTGTGCCCCTGGCATTGCAGATGTCCATGAGCGGTGGTTACCACTTAACATCAGGTGGGCCACTGGCTCGTCTGCCACCGTTAGCAATAAAAAAAAAAACCTTTTTGAAGTCGGTTAAAAATAGGCATAATACTTGTTTATTCTACAAAATAATCCTTTTCATATGAATTTTCTACAGAGAGTAACCTAAGCCAACAAGCGGAACCACAGGCAACGCTCCATCGGTTTAATTACTCCAACTCAAATTTGTAAGGTCAGTTTTATCAAAGTTACTCATAATTGAGCGATTCCATTTGGTTTTTTAAACTTTCCCCTACAACCGAGCTCATACTCAATTAACTGAAACTATCGGCTATTCAAAGTTCAAGCGGATTACAGTTACACAGACTTTTCCATTTCAATTCAAACAATTTGATTGACCGTTTCCCGATCGAGTTGGGATGCTTCTAATTGGAGTGTCCAATTTTTGACCGACTTCACAAAAAGGAGAATGTTCTCGATTCGTCTGTATGTTTTTTTTATGTTTGTTACTTCATAACTCCGTTATTTATTAACCGATAAACAATTTTTTTTTTGCTTGAGATACAGGTATACTTCCCAATTGGTTCCATTGTCACCAAGTCAGGCTCTGGTCATGGGATCCTAGGAAAATCGAGGTAATATTTTTTCTGATGTTAATCCGGTATTTGCGTATGGTAGTTAAAAGCTGAGCTGAGGAAGGATCCTTGACTTTTAGGAGGTTAGATTTTTTTAATACAATATGCACGTATTGATCTTTAGTTTTATGCTTTTATGTTACTTCGGTGAGCTGATATTAAATTTACTGAAAAGATTAAAATAAAAAAAATATATTTATTTATTTACTGAAATCACAGAACATAGGCCAATTACTGATTTCCTTTGATACGAGTACATTAACAAAACTTATTTAACTAATTTAAACTACGGTACCACAATGTATTTACATTACACATATTATATACAGTTCTTATTATCACATATAAACTTTTTTTTTGTTTTTAAGCTATTGAAATTTACAATAATTAATATCATCCTCATATACCGCTAGTGTCTATGAGGATGATATGTAAAAATGTTTAACAAACGAAAAACCGACTTTAAAACACAAAAATCAATCAACGATTTAAACACAATATACTCGTAAGAATACAAACAACATCACATTTTTTATTTTCAAGTCGGTGCCTTTGAACTCATGATCATCGATGATTCGCACGAATTCAAACTAAAAAAAAAATTTTTGTTTGTATTCTTGTTTTTTTTTTTGAGTTTTTGTAGTCGGTTTTTATTTTGGTTAATATTTTATTATCAATTCAAAGCTTTGAAGTTCATCTGATTCAGATATGGATTTAACGCCTGATTTCATAATTTATGTAAAATAAAATTTACTCTTTTTTTCTTTAGCAAATTCATGTTTTTATTTTTACTTTCCTTGTATTCGTAATGAAAAGCACAATGTTTTTTAGTCCCCCGAACTATAGGTCAAACCCCGTCTCGAGACTAAATAAGATACTTTCACCCCTAGGGTAACAATGTACTATTAAACTAAACAATTATATTATGTACTAGCTGCCCGCCCTGGCTTCGCACGGGTATACTAAAAACCTTTTGACAATACAACAATGAAAGAAACCATAGATTTGGAATAACCTGAATGCCAATTTGTAAAATTTATCACTATTTTATATTACAAAAAATTAAATTCATAATTTTCACTTTTTTGTATAATTTTTCAAACATTTTCTTTTATACAAACCTTGTCCTGAAAATGACGAACACAACAAAATAAGAAATTACCAATTTGGTGCAGTTGTTTTGAAGTCATGCGCGTACATACATTTCGACAATTCATTTTTATTTATATAATAATAAAGATAGATAAATAGATAGATTCATTTAAAATCGTAGATTAAATACAGTTAGAATTGTTTTTAAAATCAAATTGAAGCCTTCTGTCAGTAAAATTTCTAATTTGAAAAATAAATAAAATCAATAGAGAAACAATTTCGTCTCGGGCGGGATTTGAACCCGCGACTCCAACATACCGCATTGAGTATTGACGCCCCGACGAAATTCTTAGCCTTATGCCCTTATTGATCTCCTTTACTCTTTGTTAAGCCAAAGTAGTCTTTATTCATTGTTAATAACTTCGTATCAACATCCAATTACGAAATCTTTACAGATTTCTTGAAAACTGGTTAGTAATAAAGCAAACTTATAAATTTTATATAATTTATATAACACTAGCTGTGCCCGCGACTTCGTTCGCGTGGATGTCAGAAAATAACAATATCGTGATCGCCTAAAGCCTTCCCCGATAAATGGACTATCCAACACAAAAATAATTTTTCAATTCGAACCAATAGTTCCTGAGATTCGAGCGTTCAAACAAACAAACTCTTCATCATCATCATCATCATCATAACAGCTCATATATATACGTCCCCACAGAGGGGCTCGAGCCTACCCTTCAGCAAACTCTTCAGCTTTATAATATTAGTATAGTATAGATTTTCTGTCTACTTGCTTTCCGTCCACGTGGCATCGTGTAGTATCGTGTACGTACGACCCTGTACTATGTAAAAATAATTATTTTGTTTAAGACATGAATTTTGAAGACTTTTAACTGTTTCTCCATTCGGCTTTTAATTTAAACATTTGGATAATTTTTGAATACGAATTACGACATGGAACTAATGCAGCAGAAACAGCTATGCTGTGTTCGGAGGGGATTCAGCTATGTTGATAATGAACGCACTGTAACAATCGCTTTTGTAATTAAAACTTCAACTTGAAGACTGAGCCCCGAAGAAGATCAGCCGCAAAAGTAAATAACTATGAATTGAATGCGATGATGGAAGCCGATACATATAAAACTACCGAGGCACTAGCGGCATTGTTTGATGTTACCATAGGTACCCACAATGTGCATCAAATTGGTATGATAAAAAACCCGCCAAGTGCGTGTCGGGCCACGCGCAGTGTAGGGTTCCGTAGTTGCAAATGCCAACTTTGAGTTCACACACACACACCTCACAACACGTTGCTATTAAATAAGGCATTATTATTATTATTAAAGCTGCAATGATTTTATATTTCTTTTAAGTTCACGTGGTTGGTTAGCTTTGAAAAAATCATATTTGTAAGACAACGCGATCAAAAAAATTATTATACGACCGTTTATGTCGCAAATGCTCTCCAGATTTTTTTGACATTTTTTTTAACATCTATATTGGCAAACAAGCAAACTGCCCACCTGATGGTAAGCGGTAACAGTCACCTATAGTAAGTAAAGTACATGTGGCTCTTGTAAGATTCGCAGCAAATCTACAACAGGAAAAGGACCACAGTGAACGGTGCCAACTTGTGACATAAGATGTCAAATCACGGTACCCAGTAATTTCACTGCCATATCTTACCCTTCAAACCGGAACATAGCAATGCAAGCACTGCTGCTTTGCGGCAGAAATAGGTAAGACGGAGGTACCCAAGCAGTCAACCCTGGTACAGAGTCTCCCTCCGGTAATTTAAACATACATTTAGGCGTTTAACACATTGCCGCCGCATCCCACTGCGGTGTACGGAGGGACGAAAACGGCATGCGGCTGCGGCGGCACGGTACCGTGCTACCGTACGGTTTGCTCCGTATCTCCGTCGGGAGCTGCGATGCACGACGCACCGCATCACCGCATTATCTATGTCGAGATCTATTACGTTACGCGTATGCTTGCTCGTCCTTTCTACGCAAAAATCCGTACGATACTGCGGCACAGTGTGGCATACACCGCGGACCGCACCGCATCACCGTCCGGGAGTGCGGTGCCGTGCCGTCGCGCGCGCCGCACAACCGCACGGGCATGCGGTGTGAGTGTGTTATACCCTGCGGTGTTTATATACAAATTAAGATTCTTCAGTCAAAATTAAAAACCGCAGCGCCGCACACCGGAGCGGTGTCCGGTGCAATGTGTTATGCGCCTAAGGATACATACATCTGGCACTTAGAGCATTCATACGGGAGACGGCAAGGCTGGGCGAACCCCTCTGCCAATTTACGCTGACCATATGACCACACACGTTATATAAAACTAGTTGACGCGCGGCCGCTGCCATTTGGTGTCGTTTTCGTGTCGCACTAAGAGCTCCAAAAAAATGGTTAATTGTGCAGTTTCCTCTTGCAAAAGGTGATCCAGCTACTCAAATCTTCGAGATTATGGCGTTTCCTATCACATTTAAGTATAAAATATACATTACCGTGTTTCATTTGTTTACAATTTTGAAGTATTTTTTATGCCGTTACGATAGTAAAATACAATGGTACGATGGTAGCTCAACACAATACACGGGCATTATATTATCTGTGACACGGGCATTATTGGTTAGTGCTGGGACAACGTGAGTGAATGATGTTGATTCATATTTTTATTTATCATTCATTCACTCCGGAGTTTGTTTAATAACCAGATATAAGATTAAAATAGAAATTAATACTATGTAAGAAATTAATATATGTATAACTCTATCCGAGTCTGGTATAACTCTATCCGAGTTTTTAACACGGCAACGTCATCATATTTTTAAGTCTGCATGCGAACGATTTGGCGTTGATAAGTGCTGGACAAAAGAAGGCTGCATTTATGTCCTTAGGCCCGACAACACCCGGCTTCGCGTTGACTTTCTTGAGGACTTGGATGGAATCGAAGTTGACGCTGTAGAAACGGGTATGTGTTCTGTGGTAGAAACAACGAAGGCCGTTCTTCCTTCAAAGCCAAAATCCAAGCGCACAGCGGCTGCAAAGAAGTGAGGACTACTGTTTTTGGCATTCAGTTCAAGTCTTTCCCGCAGTCTCTAAACTGATTTTATAGGTATTGTAGTATTGTACTTAACTATTGTTTGTGTTTGTACGAGTATGTTTAATGTTGCAGGTAACCTTTAATTTTATTTGTAAACTTCACAAGTCATCATGTCTGTTGTCACTGTCAAAGTAGTTTTTTTTTACTTTTTTTTTTATTATTTATCCTTCCTTCTGGAAAAGCAAAGGGTTATAGTTTCATAATCTAGTAGTAGTAGTAGTTTCTTAATCTTACAATCACACTGGAATGAATTGGTGATTGTTAAATTATTACGTCCTACTCTTGTACAATGTCATTGTACCTTGCTTATGTTTTACTTTTATTATTGTATATATTCTAAATCTCAGTTAATGTCAGATTGTGGGCAACTGGCGGGTGGAATATTTTAATATTTTATTTATAAAAATCTTGATATTTCTAAATTTAGCTTACCTATAAGAAACATTTATTTATTTTATAGGTAATTTTATCGTTATATTTGTTTTATCATTGACATCTTTTTGTTTCTCATGAGTATAAATGATAATGATAATAGTGATAGTGATAGTTTCTACTCATTAAATGATAGTACTAACAGTGCTGCTGATAGCGACGATAGTTTTGTCAGTATTCCTACTCTGAATAACACAATTCAATGCCACTTCGGCGAGTTCTCAAAAAATTTCAACGTCGTACACATTAATGCGCAAAGCATTCCGGCTCATTTCTCCGATATGCTGACATCTTTTGACTGTAAGAATATTCATGCAATATTAGTTTCAGAGTCCTGGCTTAAGCCATGCTTACCCTCCATTGCCTATTCTTTACCTGGTTTTGTTTTAATAAGAAATGATCGCGAGCATGGCGGTGGCGGTGGAGTAGCTGTATATCTACGTTCACATATTCCTTACACTGTACTTGACTTGTCTCCCCAACCGTCACTGCCAAATGCTGGTGGGCATCTTTTTTTGGAAATTTCACTATCTCACACTAAAATTCTTCTCGGTGTCTATTACAGTCCATCATCCCGCATAAATTATTTTACCTCTTTTGAAAATCTTCTTCTTAAGCTGGTGCCATCTTACAGTCACACCATAGTCATGGGAGATTTTAATACGTGTCTCCTAAAGGCAGATGCTCGTTCAACTGCCTTCCAAAATATAGTTCAATCGACTGGTTTAAATATTCTTCCGTCGAACGCTACTCATCACTTCCCCAATTGCTTACAGTCACTTCTAGATATTATATTGGTCTCTTCTCTTAATCACATCGCCAAACATGGCCAATGTTCAGCAGATTGTTTTTCTTATCATGACCTACTATTTCTCTCTTACAAAGTCCGTCCACCCAAACATAGACCGAAGACAATTCTTCAGCGCAACTTTGGTAGCATGAACTTAGACAACCTCCGTCACGATGCGAGTGGCATCGATTGGTCTCCCCTTATAGGCTGTGATTCTATAAACGATAAGTTGGATCACTTTATGACAGCAATTACAAATTTATACGACACTCATGCTCCGATCAAACCTGTCAAAATAAAACACAACCCAGCACCTTGGCTCACCGAGGATATTAAGAAACTGTCACACCAAAAAAATGTTGCAAAGTCAAAATACAAACTGAACCCCACACCTTTGAAACACGAAAAATATGTTGCCATTCGGAATCGCTGCAACAGGTTGTGTAGAGACGCACAACGCCGTTATATTCATAGCTCAGTTGAGAATAATGACTCAGCTAAAATCTGGAAATTTCTAAAATCTATGGGAGTTGGGAAATCACGCGAATCTGTAAAGTTTCAAAATTTAGATATTAACTCTCTCAATAATGAATTCTGTGCATCTTCCCGTTATGCGGAGGCACTTAAATCGAAAACTTTGAAATCTCTTTCTAGTATTCCCACTCCCGATTACAGTCCCTTTTTCTTTGATCAACTCACCGATTGTGATGTTAAGAAGAGCATGTTAGCCATTACGTCTAATGCGGTAGGTGTGGATTGCATAAGCCGGAAAATGATATTACCTATCCTCGACGAGCTCCTTCCAATCCTTACACATATCCTGAACTACTCCATCTCCAACGGCGTCTTTCCTAATGCTTGGAAAGATGCCCAAATAATCCCATTACCTAAAAAAAGTAAACCTACCTCTTTCTCCGATTACCGTCCAATCTCCATACTTCCTTATCTCTCCAAAGTCCTCGAGCGCCTTATTCATAAACAATTGCATAAATATTTGACCTCAAATAATATTCTTAACCCATTGCAATCAGGATTCCGCCCAGGTCACAGCACTACCACTGCTCTAGTACATATTTCAGATGAAATTCGATGGGGTATGGAGAATAACAAGGTAACCATTCTCACCTTACTTGACTTTAGCAATGCCTTCAATACAGTAGATTCTGACGTATTGCTTGCTATATTACGCTCTGTTAACATATCTCCAACGGTGGTTGACTGGTTTCGTAGTTACCTGTGTGGACGGCGGCAGCGTATACGCATCGATGACGTCTACTCGTCTTGGTGTTGTGTGGCTGCTGGCGTTCCACAGGGCGGCGTTTTATCTCCTCTACTCTTCTCAATTTTTATTAATTCAATTTCTTATAACCTCTCGTCTCTCTACCATCTGTACGCAGATGATTTGCAAATTTATTGCCAGGCTGCAGTCGAAGATCTAGCGCAGACGTTAAATACCGTCAATGAAGACCTGAATAAAATTTGTGATTGGAGTAAGGCGCATGGATTACAAGTTAACCCAAAAAAGACCCAGCTCATCATTGTAGGCAGCCCAAGAACTGTGTCCAAAATTGATCTGCAACAACTTCCGGATGTTTTATTTAACGGTGTTAAAATACCAACTAGCAACTGTGTCAGAAATTTGGGACTTTTCATGGATCATAGCCTTACATGGGGACCACAGATACAAGCTACGAATCGCAAGCTCTTTGCCTCTGCCGGATCCTTGAGACGATTGAGAAACTTTCTCCCAACTGCTACTAAAGTTGCTCTTGCACAGTCTCTCTTGCTCCCCGTCCTTGACTATGGTGATGTCAGCTATCTTGATCTTACTCAGGAACAACTTAATAAAATGGAGCGTCTCCAAAATTTCTGTATCAGATTTATATTTGGTTTACGCAAATATGATCATGTCTCCGATTTTCGTGCTCAATTAAAATGGTTACCAATTCGACTTCGCCGGAATACGCATATTTTGTGTTTATTATATAATATTTTGTTTAATCCTCAGTATCCTCATTATCTCAAAAAACGTTTCTGTTTCTTGAATGAGTCGACTGGAAGAACATTGCGGTCAGCACAAAACTTAATACTTAGGATCCCAGAACATCATACAAAATTTTACGACGGTTCATTTTCAGTGCAAGCTGCACGACTGTGGAATTCGCTACCGGTGTATATTAGACAAGCCAAGACATTGAATAAATTCAAAACGCTTGTTAAGGAGTACTATCTGTCGCAATCATGCAATTAGTATTTCCACCATTATTTATATTTGTAGCTTATATATTTTTCTATAATTTTATATATTTATTATATTATGTATATTCATAGTTTTATGTATCTAATAGTTATTTTTATATTCATTGATGCTGTGCACATAATCTACTCTTATTTCATTGTCATCCATGTCCACCCTAAGGTTGTCTGGAAGAGATCGCTCTTAGCGATAAGACCGCCTTTTGTACTCATGTTGTTTTTTTGTCTGTAATGTTTGATTTGTAATGTCCATGTGTGCAATAAAGATTATATCTATCTATCTATCTATCTATCTATCTATCTATCACGTGTAATATAATAGAACAAAAAAATATCAAGAAAATATTATATTATTACCTATTATATTGCTCAACTTTGCTTTGTAGTTTAAAAAATCTTTTTCTATACAATATACTTTTTTTCTTTATTTAATGGCCGTACACCTCATGGTTAAGTCGGCCATACAATATACATACTTACTCTAAACAATTTTTCGACTGCATCTCACTTGATTTTAATCCTATTAAATAATCTATATTGGTATTTTACAAAATGCAATGTAAGTTTACTCCAGATAGAAAAATGTCAATAACGTCCTGTAAATTTTATGTTATAGTTGAGGTCATAAGTACAAAAAAATCAATTATTTTTTTGTACTTTTAGTTTTTTGTTTAAAAAAAGGATGAAAAGATGCAAAATGTTCATAAACTTTCAAGTATATTTTATTCAACTGTACTTCTATTTAATTTTACACGTTGACTGCCAGACAGCATACAAAATAGAAAAACTATTGTTTGCGGTCACCGTTAACCGCGTTTACGTTTCGTTTCCGCGTTGCATTGCGATTTCATGCCACCTGCTTTATGCAGCAAGTTGTTGGGGACATCAGTAAAGAGCACAAAGCAAGTGATTGTTGTCATCGTCGTCGTCAGAGAAAATTTTAATAATGCAACATCATTATTAAAATCACACAATAAAGCTTTTTCTTCTTATTTTAGTGGCTTTGAAGTTTGTACGGGCAATGTAAACAAAAACACTTTCAACGTCACGTTATGACAAATGAATAACATATAACATGTCTTACTATATGTAAATAAAAACTTTCATAGTAGTAAACATCTACTAAGCTAAAATGGTAGAATTAACGCCACATACGTGTAGCAAGGAATTTTATGTTTACTTTAACTCACATTTTTTGCTGCAACTTAAAGGAAAATGCCCGATATCGTCCCAAGCGTTATAACACGTTGGGCCCTATCACAAATGAAAGGTTTTGTAAAATACTAATTTTGTTTGTATGGCAGTAAGTTGCTACCTCGTGCTTTTTACTTGCACGAGATAGCAAATTTCTACCATACGAGCAAAGGTAAACGAAAAAGTGCCTACCTATTAAACATGTTTATAACTATGTAGGTAGATATATAATAAAATCAGAAATTAGTTCCTGGTAGTAACAATTCTCACTTAAAACATCTAAGACATTCCCGGTGTGACCCCACCCACCCACTACACCCCGCGCTAACTTGTTTCGACGGGTTCAGATAGAAGCGTGGCGCAAGTCAAGTCACACTAGTCATTGTTTCGATCGCACTCCGGTGTGTCGTTCTGTTATTTGTTTACTGACTTTTCATGGTACCTTTATTTTACTTTGACCATGACTAATTATTTGATGTATTTTAATGTAAATAAACCGGTTACATTTATCATAGTATGTGGTATTCTACTAGTCAAGCCCTTTCATTTGATACCCATATTAAGAGAGTTGTGAAAAAATACGTAATCCACCATTTTGTGGCATCTTGGATCGATAGTCATCAAACATAGCATCCCCGAGAGCTGATAAAAATTATGATTACGCATCGGAGCGCTTACTGTCTTTTGTCTTTCTTTAACTGAAAAAATAATATCGCCTCCCCCCCCCCACCCCATGAAAACATTATACCTACGCCTATGACTGAAAATATATATTTATTTCAGTCGATCAGCTAAATAGCAAGTGAAATTGCTATATTTGACACTAAAAACTAATTAAAGCATTTTAATCCCCCCTTGGCGATAGCCCGACCAGGTGGTCGGGCTTGCCCGGGCGCGTGGGTAGTGGAGTCGCAGTGTGGACCTTACCTAGCGCGCTCATAAGGGCAGGGAGAACACCGGGGGGTTTTAGTGGGTAGGCCTGGCACTCCGCCGGGAGAGCCCCACACACGCTCGCCGTCTAGCCAACGGCGGGTACGGTGCGGTTACGCATTTCCCTCTGAGAAAAAAAAAAAAAAAAAAAAATGCCTCGCTTTGTACTAATTTAAGAAACCCTGTCTTCATTGTAATTTGATTAACTCTAGCCGAACAGGGTATAGTAATAAAAATACAATTTATTGTAACATTTCAATCATTCACTCACAACGACCCAAATAGTTACTCATTCTTTGTGTCACATCACTAGGGACATTAATTCTTTGTGGTGGGGATTGCGTAGAGACACGTTAATTTGTCGATGTGTGTGTGTTTCTTCATTGTAGGGTAATATTTTCATAGTGTGTGTTCGTAAACATTTTCGTAGTGTGCGTGCGTGTTTACCTCACCTCCCGCGAAAAGTGGCAGAAAAATTTATACTGCGATTTGTTGCGTACCGCATCCATAGGTTAAATGATCTAAGATCTGGCATTAAAAATACTCATAACCCTAAATTTGCATTTTTAAATAGCGATATTAGTATTTTTACTGGCGAAACGTACTTACCTAGTTATTTTTTTGTACTTTATTAGTAGGTAATATACGGTAACAGGAGCAAAAAGATGCGCACCTTTTAGAGTTTTCTTGTTCCTAGTCATCCCAGTCTTCCCAAACCCCGAGCACGAGACAATCTGGTTATTTTATTATTTTTAGGACGAACTAGGACGAACAAATGAATACATTTTTACTTATTTGTGTTCTGAAGACATTTTAACATCTAGATAAACTTTATAAATATTTAACTATTACGAGTATATTAAAAAAATATTCAATCAATTTCGCTCATATAATGAAGGTAATTCATTCATTATACATACTTAATTCAAACGATCATGGTTCAAGTAGTCAAGTTTAGTTAGACAGCGTAAATTAAAAAATCAAAGTTTTCGAAAGCTCACTCAAAGAAAATTAGTTTCGTTATAATTATTTTAAAAGTTCCTTGATTTCAAAAACTGTCAGAAAATGATTGACCAATCAATCATCCATTTTCACGAATAACTTCCTAACCTTTTCCAATAACAATTTTGTTCAAATTAATGGAAAAGCTTTTAAATTATCGTTTAATTGTAACAGATAGATAGCTCTTTATCACGGTAATAGTATATCTTTAACGACCTCCTTTTTTGTATTCAAATCGAAAGTCCCTATCAAATATTTAATTTTGTCCCATTTGGTCGGGTATTAATTTAAAATTAGATATTCAAAATTGAATAGGGACAGTTGGGGTACAATGAAACGAAAAAAGCGTTTTAATTTTTTAAAGAAACTGTGCTTTATATTTTGATAATATTTGTTTAGAACGATCAACAACGGTTCCTATTAAGAACAAAAATAAGTTAAAAAATTAACGTTAACCTATTAAAAAAGCGTTTTTGCTCAACGCCTCCTCTGTTTCAATGAGCCCCAGGTCTGGGGTACAATGAAACGGTGTCTGGGGTACACTGAAACAAGGCTAATAAAAAAAAATTGAAAATTCTATATTTACTCCTGCGTCTCTATCTCCTGCTGCTTTTGTTTTTATAACATATCGATGCAATTTTACTGGACTTGGCATTTTTAGGTCAGCAGCAGTTCGCAAACTCATACTACATGCTATATGTTCAACAGCTGCTCGCACATCGTTTTACTATGCAAGCTCCTAACTGTCTTTCTATTACGACTTCTCGCCATGATTACTTCAAAATCTGTAACACAAATCCAATAATCAATCCTGGGCATATAATAACGGGGAACAATAAACACTGTTCCATAGTACCCCGTTCCATTGCGCCCCATAAAGTATCTGAACCTTTTAAAAATATGTTAAAAATGTTGGTTTATGTTTTCCACTCCACATGTAACTGCATTTAATGAGTAAATTGATAAAAATTCATGCAAGAAATTATTACATAAGTTGATACTTATCTTGTGAAATCGAAAATTCTTCGTAACGAAATTACAACTTTGGACCCCTCAAAACAACTTTTTTCACATTGTAACTTTGTCGGCGAAGACTGGTCATATTGCACTGCGCTATCATGTGCCGCATGAGACGCTCTTGTTGATCGAAGCGCGTTTTTATTTTAAATTAAAATAGTTATCGTCTTTGTTTTATTCCGTACCCCGTGTTCCAATTTGCCTCCCCTTGTCCCTATTCCTAAATGACTGACCTGATTCTGCCAGCTCAATGTTGTAAATAGTGCGACTACCTCTAGTTAGGTTAGCCTATTTAGCCGTAGCTTAACAGGAATGTTAACATTCCTGTCATGCTACGGCTGCACCTGCACCAATCGTCCCGATGCAAGGCGTGCCGAAGTAGGTATACTTAGTTGTATAGTTTAATCAAGTGCACTTATGTATTAGACAAACAAAAAAACCTCATGGGAACAATTAGTTGAAATGTATGTACTTTAGAACTGGGGGCCAATCGTTTCATAGCGAAACTATAACTAAATTCGTCATCGTCTCTGAGATAACGAAAACAATTCATAGCCAACGTAAGGATTGGCGATCGCTGTGTCGAATTGTTCTTTCCGTAAGAAAATTACATATTAGCTATCTAAATACTCAAAATGGATAAGAAATGATAAAATGAATGATTAAATTAATATTTTCACTTCCTTATAATTAAAAATGAGTTGTTTTGAGTAGTACGAGTATATGAAAGTTACGAAAAAACAATTCGCTACTACATCGATTCATTGCGAATCAATTTGTCTACCAGCTTACATATCGATAACTTTGATCGATTCGCCACGTTATTAAGCGATGGCATATGTCAACCCCATACATGGATTTTCAAAAATTCAGTTTATTGCACACCGCTTAGAGTTGAAAATCCGAGGCAAGTGCCTACATTTCTTATTGAAATATTGTTACGGGCAATAACCTTTTTTACCCCCCTAAACCTTTACGAAATTAGACACTTTTGGTCTCATTAGATTCAGTATACTTTAATCTATGTTTGTACGTTTGCTTTTTGTGTAATTCAGTATAATTTAGTCAAAAAAGATAAAAATGCTCGAGGTAGTTTTTAAGTCTAAAATATGGATATTTAAATGCTAATAATTTATATTCTGAGCAATATTACTTCAAAATCAAAACGTACAAACCTAGATCTTCAGTATATCTACAACATTTCCAAAAATTATGAAAATTGGATAATGTAAAGAGGGAGAAAAGCGTTATCGCTTTTTGTATGAAAATTTAAAGCTTCACAATCCTCTAAACGTTTTTGAATTGTCACTTTGTCTAGGCCCCCAGACACATTCTTTTGTTTTACTTTTTTGACTCACATGGCTGGTGGTGTATTTGCCAACAACGGTTTCAAGATTTCAACAGAATAAAGATAGGTAATGGGGATCAAAGCGTGATAAAAGCAAAAACGATTTTCTAAAACTAAAAAGAAAACTACAAGATAGATTTGTGAACTACAAATAAAGAGTTAAATCCTTTCATGTCCAAAATGTTACTTCACTAATCTCTACATAGAAGCACGGTACTATTACCGTGATAGAAGTGAGGGGAGCAAATAATATCTACCGTATTACCCTGGGGAGATCCAGAAAATATTGCTTTAGGAAATTACCTCTAGCGTTGATGAAATTACTTCGGGGGTCAGTTGTTCTTTACATACAACTTTATTGGATATTAACAAGGAAACAATTCATTGGTATTTTTAACCGACTTCAAAAAAGGAGGAGGTCATCAATTCGGTTGTATTTTTTTATGTTTGTTACCTCATAACTTCGTCATTTTTAAACCGATTTCCAAAATTCTTTTTGTATTCGATAGAGTATACCGCAAAGTCATGATCTGGTGATGGGATCCCATAGAAAATCGAGGAAAACACTAATTTAATTAGGGTTTCTTTCACTAAAAAGATTTCATTCACTAAAAGGTAAAAATAAAAAAAAATACAAAAAATAAAAACCGACTTCAAAAACACTGAAACTTAAAAATAATATAAGAATAGGTACAGGCAACATCACACTTCTATATTGAAGTCGGTGACAAATTTTAACACTTTCTAGGAGATCATCGTTTGGCGCCGACTTCAATATAGAAGTGTGATGTTGTCTGTACCTATTCTTATATTATTTTCAAGTTTTCAGTGTTTTTGAAGTCGGTTTTTATTTTATGTAAAAAAAAAAATATCTAACCATTTTTTGTTGTCATATACGTCATATATGTAATTTGGGCGTAGCTATATCTCCCAATAAGAAGGAGTTTAACCTTGCAGCACGGTAACTCAGTGTGGGTCGGTACGGATCCATGGCCTTCATCATCACAGTTCATATTATTATACTCATAGCTCATCACTGAGGGGCTCGAGCCTTCCCTAAGTTAGGGTGTTTAGGCCTTAGTCAACCACGCTGGCCCGTTGCAGATTGGGCGACTTCACATACACCTTTGAATTTCTTCGCAGATGCATGCAGGTGACGATGTTTTCCTTTACAGTAAGAGCGTCGGACAATAGTGCACATAAAATATGAAATTCGAAAAACACATTGAATTTTGAATTTGAATTTGGTACATACATGGCAGGATCGAACACCGCCGGACCTCCCTATGTTCAGGCCAGTGCCAAGACCACAGCGCCACCGACGACGCTCTTATGGCCTTGTCCAGATTTAACTCACAAATATTTTCAGGTACAAAGTAAGTAGGTAGATATTGAATATATCGGTGCCATGGGCAACCTGGGAGTCTTTATTGCGTCTGTTGTTACGTAGACTAGGAGACAGTCTTCGAAAGTGGAGGAAAGTTAAACGACTACAGCGATTATAAATTCGAAACGTATTGTAATATTGTCAGCTCTGATTTTCTATTGCAAAGATGGATTTAGGAGAAGGAGCGTACTTTATCGTTGGCATAAAGTATAAAGTAAATTTACCGAAAATAACGTACTACAATACTTTATAATAAAGTACGGCTGGTAACCCTTGCCATTGGAGTCGCGCCACGACGGACGCTTGTTTAAGTAAGCGATCTAGGTTAAGTAAACGATCTAGGTTAAGTAAGCGAACACCAAGCAGCAAGCTAGGACATCGCGTCGCATAGCAGTCACCAGGACGGCGATACTAATATGGTGTAATCTGTGCAGCTATGGCTCAGCCCTAACGCATGCAAATCAGACTTATTTTTAAAATGTATATAAAGAAAATTAAAGAGAAGTCTGAAAATTGTAGAAATTTTAATTATCCACAAAGAATGTTCCTGCAATAGAATTATTGTGTATGTTATTTGTTAAACTTGTGTTTGGTTAATAGCCTATCAAGCCGAAACCTACCCATGTTACATAGTCATATAAAAGTTATAGTTTCATTCAAACCTGAAAAATTAATTTTGAAATCCCCCATACAAATAGTTGAGTGTGTAAAAAATGTATGGCTCATTAGAAAATTAATATGGTAATTTCGAATTTTCAATGACGCCATAACTTTCATATGAATGTGTTAACATGGGTTGGTTTCGGCTTGATAGGGTATGGAATAAATAAATGGGGTGCGATGTCAGACACCTCCACGTGGTGCACCCTGGGCAACCCGGCAGATTCTCTGCCGCGGGCTAATAGTCTGACGAGAGGACCCCCATGGAGGGGGGGCGTGGGATGGCCGGGCTTTGCCCGGCGGGCCACTTCGTGTGGCCACCCGCTTCATGCGGAGAAGGGCGAAGTCCCCTCTTCTTATGTTAAGAAGAGGTGTGGCTCTCGCTGGAAGCCAATTCCGGCGGCTACCTCTGGTGGTAGGGAGGATGAGGGCGAGCTTCTCGCCGTGGCGCTTCGCGCCCGTTGGGGATTTCCCCGAGCTTCGGCTCACCCGCGCGGCGGTGGATCCAGTGGGATCTGCCGTCGGGCAACCCGTTACCCGCACTGAGCGGGCCGGGGGCCCGGCGCACTGAGCGTCGGACCGCGTGGAAGACAACCACAATAAAAAACCAATTTCGGGGTGTAGAGCGGCGCAATTCTGTGCCGCTCCACAAAGTAGCAGAGCCAGATGGGGAGTCCGGCAACGGACGTGCCACAGGCAGGGGGTCAGCGGGAATAAGGCCTGGCTGTTGTCCCCTTCCCCCTGTCTTGTGACGGACGGAGAGCTGCTGGGGGGGTTTTTAGTGGGTAGGCCCGGGCCGTGTACGGTCTGGGGAGTCCCACATATCCTCGTGGTTTGGCTCGACCACGAGGAATGCGTCAAAGCATTTTCCCCCCTCCCAAAAAAAAAAAAAAAAAAAAGGGTATGGAATAAATGGGGTGCGATGTCAGACAACCTCCTTGTGGTGCACCCTGGGCAACCCGGCAGATTCTCTGCCGCGGGCTAATAGTCTGACGAGAGGACCCCCATACGGGGCGTGGGATGGCCGGGTTCAACCCGGCGGGCCACTTCGTGTGGCCACCCGCTTCATGCGGGGAAGGGCGAAGTCCCCTCTTCTTATGATAAGAAGAGGTGTGGCTCTCGCTGGAAGCCGATCCCGGCGGCTACCTCTGGTGGTAGTAGGGACGAGGCGAATTTCTCGCCATGGCGCTTCGCGCCCGTTGGGGATTTCCCCGAGCTTCGGCTCACCCGCGCGGCGGTGGATCCAGTGGGATCTGCCGTCGGGCAACCCGTTACCCGCACTGAGCGGGCCGGGGGCCCGGCGCACTGAGCGTCGGGCCGCGTGGAAGACAACCACAGTAAAAAACCAGTTGCGGGGTGTAGAGCGGCGCAATTCTGCGCCACTCCACAAAGCAGCAGAGCCAGGCGGAGAGTCCGGCAACGGACATGTCACGGGCAGGGGGTCAGCGGGAATAAGGCCTGGCTGTTGTCCCCTTCCCTCTGTCTTGTGACGGACGGAGGAGCTGCTGGGGGGGTTTTTAGTGGGTAGGCCCGGGCCGGGTACGGTCTGGGGAGTCCCACATATCCTCGTGGTTTGGCTCGACCACGAGGAATGCGTAAATGCATTTTCCCCCCTCCCAAAAAAAAAAAAAAAAAAAAGGGTATGGAATAAATGGGGTGCGATGTCAGACAACCTCCTTGTGGTGCACCCTGGGCAACCCGGCAGATTCTCTGTCGCGGGCGAATAGTCTGACGAGAGGACCCTCCATAGAGGGGGGGTGTGGGATGGCCAGGTTTAACCCGGCGGGCCACTTCGTGTGGCCACCCGCTTCATGCGGGGAAGGGCGAAGTCCCCTCTTCTTATTTTAAGAAGAGGTGTGGCTTTCGCCGGAAGCCTGATTTGGGCGGCTACCTTGAAGGTAGCAGAGTGGAGGCGACTTCTCGCCACGGCGCTTCACGCCTGCCGGGGGTTTCCGTGAGCTTTGGCTCACCCGCGCGGCGGTGGATCCAGTGGGATCTGCCGTCGGGCAACCCGTTACCCGCATTGAGCGGGCCGGGGGCCTGGCGCACTGAGCGTCGGGTCGCGTGGAAGACAACCACAATAAAAAACCAGTCCCGGGGTGTAGAGCGACGCAGAACCGCTCCACAAAGTAGCAGAGCCAGGAGGAGAGTCCGGCTACGGACATGTCACAGGCAGGGGGTCAGCGGGAATAAGGCCTGGCTGTTGTCCCCTTCCCCTTGTCTTGTGACGGACGGAGGAGCTGCTGGGGGGGTTTTTAGTGGGTAGGCCCGGGCCGTGTACGGTCTGGGGAGTCCCACATATCCTCGTGGTTTGGCTCGACCACGAGGAATGCGTAAATGCATTTTCCCCCCTCCCAAAAAAAAAAAAAAAAAAAAAAAAAAAAAAAAAAAAAAAGGGTATGGAATAAATGGGGTGCGATGTCAGACAACCTCCTTGTGGTGCACCCTGGGCAACCCGGCAGATTCTCTGCCGCGGGCTAATAGTCTGACGAGAGGACCCCCATAGAGGGGGGGTGTGGGATGGCCGAGTTTAACCCGGCGGGCCACTTCGTGTGGCCACCCGCTTCATGCGGAGAAGGGCGAAGTCCCCTCTTCTTATTTTAAGAAGAGGTGTGGCTTTCGCCAGAAGCCCGATTTGGGCGGCTACCTATGAAGGTAGTAAGGTGGAGGCAACTTTTCTCCACGGCGCTTCGCGCCTGCCGGGGGTTTCCCAGAGCTTCGGCTCACCCGCGCGGCGGTGGATCCAGTGGGATCTGCCGTCGGGCAACCCGTTACCCGCACTGAGCGGGCCGGGGGCCCGGCGCACTGAGCGTCGGGCTGCGTGGAAGACAACCACAATAAAAAACCAATTTCGGGGTGTAGAGCGGTGCAATTCTGCGTCGCTCCACAAAGCAGCAGAGCTAGACGGGGAGTCCGGCAACGGACATGTCGCAGGCAGGGGTTCAGCGGGAATAAGGCCTGGCTGTTGTCCCCTTTCCCCTGTCTTGTGACGGACGGAGGAGCTGCTGGGGGGGTTTTTAGTGGGTAGGCCCGGTCCGCTGGGGAGTCCCACATATCCTCATGGTTTGGCTCGACCACGAGGAATGCGTAAATGCATTTTCCCCCTCCCAAAAAAAAAAAAAAAAAAAGGGTATGGAATAAATATTTTGTATACATATACAGGATGTCACGGAACACCGAATTATATTTAAATATTTATCCATCAGAATTGAAATTCTGTTGTAAAAATATTGGTGGTTAATAAGGTTACTTTTTCCATACAAACTTAGTAAATTATTTTTAAATCCTATGTATCAACAGCCCTTCACCAGCATACGAGGAACAACGCCGGCACTTTGTGACCAGCGTCTACCACGTACTACGTCACTTCATTCATAAGTATCGAACGTCATTGCAGACAGACTACGCAGCTATGGCTTAGTGCCCAATGTGTCATAATCAATAAATATTACAGAAAAAACGTTAATTCCATAGTCAGCTGGGCTATGGTTGTTACTTGAAAGTTTTTGCTGACAGTTTAAAGTCAAATAACTAGGAAAGTATTGAGATCCTGGTGTTATACAAGCAGGGTCTATTTTTTATATATATAACCTATATTCGGCATTCCAATACACTCGTCATATATCTATACTTCACTTATATTATAAAGCTGAAGAGTTTGTTTGTTTGTTTGTTCAAAGTAGGTACTAATAGATAAAATATGTAGGATAGGATAGGACACTAACCTCAGGACTATAAGCGCATTCCTTGTCACGTAGTCCCGAGGCGGTAGTGCTCCGTACACGGCGTAACGGCAATATTCGGATATGAATCCGCTTGCGACTGTTTCGTATTAAAGTCGCGTTTGTCGCCGCCCTATTCTTTGCTTTGAGCCGGCACGGGTGCCGCTTGCGTTTAAGAATTCATTCAGTGATACACGGACGTGCATGACAGAACCGGAGTGCTGCACTTGTGCAATTCATAGTTTTAGTTCCTTTATCGTCGCTCTATTTCGCGCGGCCTTGGTAAAGACAGGTTTTTCACCAAAATCGTGCTAAGATGCATTGCTAAGGATTTTTGATAGCTCACAAAAGCATAGTAAAGTTAACCTATGCCCATGAACTATGCCTTTTAGCATTATCGGACTGTCAAAGCACAATAATCTCAGAAGAATAACTACAGCAATAATGTTAGCATTGTTTTTTGACATGAAACGTCAACATCCAGTGGCGTAACTATACCATCTGAGGCCCGTAGCAAATTCATTAGATACAAAATACATAGATAGCTATTCATAATGACAATGAAATAACAATCTAATCTTTACAAGATATTTATTAATTTAATATCTTTTCTCCTCGTTTAAATCTTCATAATTTATTTGAATTCGTACCTATATGGTATTTACTTGTGGCCTCGTATTCACGGTAAAGTTTTGTTTAACAACAAAGTTGAATCAACGTGTTGCGGAGTTGCTGGCAACACTGTATGTTGCAGAGTTGAGAACGGCATGTTGACAGGTTCTCGCTCTGTTTATCAACAATTGTTGACGTGTGTGGACGTGTTTGCGACTGTTTATAAATATGGCCGTAGTGTGGAGTAGGTAGGACAATTAATGTAGGTACCTACATTGTAGGTATTAAAAAGGTAGGTATTAATGTAGGTACCTACATTAATTGTCCGACGTTCCATCCAACGGTGAAGGAAAACATCGTGAGGCAACCTACATACATCTGCGAAGAAATTCAAAGGTGTATATGAATTCGACCAATCCGCACTGGGCCAGCGTGGTTGACTAAGGCCTAAACCCTAACTTAGGGCTCGGTAAATAAAATAATAAGATGGTATAAAGCGACATACGTCGGCAAGCGAAGTGTAGGACGCCCTCAGATTAGGTGGACCGAGGATCTTCGCATTCGCAGGGAGACTCTGTACCAGGGTCGTCTGCTTGGATACCTCCGTCTTACCTATTTCTGCCGCAAAGCAGCAGTGCTTGCATTGCTGTGTTCAGCAGCAGTGCTTGCATGGGATGTCACAGGTTGGCAACGTTTATGTTGGTTTATGTTGCCAACTTGTGACATAAGATGTAAGGTCACGGTACCCAATAATTTCACTGCCATATCTTACCCTTCAAACCGAAACACAGCAATGCAAACACTGCTGCTTTGCGGCAGAAATAGGTAAGACGGAGGTAAACAAGCAGGCGACCCTGGTGCAGTAAAACATACTTACACAACTGACTCCCAAAAGCAGTTAATCACTTCGCGCTCTTGAATACTTAAACACAATAATATAATTTGTATATAATCCTCAAAAGCAGTATCGTACTCGCGTGAGGTACCTGAAGCCACTCATTTAAGTGCCCCTTGAAGAGTACCCATTGTAGTCCGACAATAGACTGTTTAATTAATTTTCTAACAATACAAACACCCGAATCCTTTAAAATTCCAATCTCCTGCCGCCGCGGAGGATTTTTCCGAATTAAGTGGGAAAGGTAATTAAAGCACACATACCACGACCAAGGCACAGGAAAACACTGGAAGAGCGATACGTCATGGCTACAATGGGAATCACTGTCGCCTAAAAAAAACAAGTGCTATATTCCACCACCAGCAGCAAACATTTCCTCTGAATTGTCATACCTTTTTGGTTCAAACTCACCAGTACGAGATTGAGTAGGCTGCTGAATAGTTTTAGTGAATCCAGCAATATTCAGTATACAATTATAGCAAAACTATAACACGTTTCGTATACCTACATTTGCAAGGCTCTTGAGTTGACACATAACTCACATAAGGTATATCGAGTAATTGAGTGAGTGCGTGTATATTTGTGTATGTGTGTATGAATAATTATCGTGTTTCAGCGTTCATGCTGCGGGGGCTAAACACCTTAAGACTAGGGTTGTTATGGAGCTCCGTAACCGTAACCGAAACTATCGGATATCCGAAATAAAATAATATCCGTAACCGTATCCGTTTCACATGTTTCGGATAGTTTCGAATAAGGGCGGGAATAAACCTATCGAAACATGTCGTTTAAATAAAACGACATGTTTCGATAGGTTTTTGTTTCATCGCTCGCGCGCCACGTGACTCTTGCAGTTTGTTTGTTATTTCTACTTAAACATAACCTCTTTCATAATTAAGTAGTTAGTTTATTATTTAACAGTTGACTATTTGTGTTTATATTTTACTTCAATCTAATATCCGTAACCGAACCTATCCGAAACTAACGGATAATCCGAAATAATTACATATCCGTTACCGTATCCGAAACCGATATAGTTTTATTCCTATATCCGTATCCGTATCCAGATCCGAAATATCATATCCGTAACATCCCTGCTTATGACTTCTATCCCTTAATTTTCGTCTGCCTCAAATATTGTCTCAGGTTTGTGTTTCTGTGCCAAAACAAACAACAAGTTTTATCAAACTCAATCAGATATAACAAGTAAGTGGCAATAGAAAATCTATAAAAGTATCAAAATCACTGTGATCAACTAACCTACAACGTGACATTGTAATTGTAAGTGTTGCAACCATTGATTTACTACCAAACGTAGATAGAGCACTTCATACAAAAACGCGCTTGAAATCTATCACCTAATCGACCAGAGATTTAAATCGTTAGATGCGCCTTGCGCTTCCAAAAAGTGACTACATTTTATGTCTGTGTGCGTTACATGACAAATTCACACAACAACGCGACGCGCCAAAAAACTTTGACACCTAAAATCGCTAACGGTGTATTATGCAAGGGGTCAAACTAATTTGGTTTAAACGACAAAGCAATGACACGTATATCGAGCTCGCTCACGCACGTATTGTTCGGTCTCGCTCGTACAAACACGTACCGGACGCCAAATTAAGCAAGTGATTTATTTGGGAAATGATGAAAATAATTAATAAATAGGTAGTTACGCATAAAATGTAATTCCCTTAGATTTGTGGGTATTCCTCGAGTTATTAAAATACTTTTTAAAGGCACAGGAAGGCATATTTTATTATTTTACACATGAAATTAGGGAAAAGAAAAAATGCATTTGACGTCCAACGC
The DNA here is from genome assembly GCA_963935595.1 of Schoenobius gigantellus. Classification (NCBI taxonomy): domain Eukaryota; kingdom Metazoa; phylum Arthropoda; class Insecta; order Lepidoptera; family Crambidae; genus Schoenobius; species Schoenobius gigantellus. The sequence goes on from OZ012554.1 coordinate 30,205,538, forward strand.
TCGGTGCTTTCTGCCACAGACTACGACGGGATGAGTGAGCTCACTCTTCCCAACGTTGACACATTTTCGAGCGCCTTATGTATGGGAAGGGCGCATCTAACGATTTAAATCTCTGTAATCGACTATACATTTGTACGCTGTTAAATAGGTAGTTGAATATGCACACCCGAATGAAAATGACGATAAAGAAAGTACCGTATTTATCGAATTCAACCTTATTTTTTATTATTACGGCAACTATTTGAAGTACAACCGTGTGCAGTTACATCATTTCATAACTAGCCACATTAAATTTGACGTTTTAGTAATTGCTACAAGAAAATATCAACTTTATACTTTCAAACATAATGCTCAAAATTGCTTATCCAACGCATGGAAAAGAACTGCACGAGGCCCGATTGGGCAGTTCTTCGCCGGCCCACTTTTCGAACGTTCATGCGTTATCTACGTTTGGTAGTAAATCAATGGTTGCAACTTAAAAAAATGTCAAGTTCAGCTTTCATTAGCCAGACACTAAACAACACACATTTGGGACCGGATCCAGCTTGAATTTAAAAAAATGTGCATTTAATCTACAGCCGTTGGTCAAATCAAAACAAAAGACTGTAATAAAAATAGGTCTTTTTATTAATACTTAACAAAATAACATTTATATATTCTGTCAACAATGAGCTTTTCAATTAATCAGTCTATGTATAACTAATAAGGCACGTACAGTACGGTTCGAATACCGAGGACCGAGTCCACTTAAAGTCAAAACAAAACCAATAGGTATCTTAACATTTCATTCGACCAATCGAAACGCACTATATTTATTACAGTATATCATTGAACATTTCAAACGATCTATGCGCTCTAGGGAATTTGTATACGCAACCGGTAGGTTCACTTATACTAAAATCGCTAACCGAATTTCTGCGTCGCTTTCTGACGATAGTGAATGAAGATACAGGGGGGAACGCAAAACGTTTCGTCGACTGTAGAATCAGTCCTCTGAACCATAGCAAATAACAGTCTGTTGATAAACTAAACTAAATACTAAACAAAAACTACCAAGTACCTACCAACGCAACGTAACGGAAAAAATAGCGTTTTCAAATGAAACGCAAAACGACAATCATTCACACAACACTAACACCCAGTTGCACCAAAATGCAGAATGTCCTACTTTTTTAAATTTTAACTTAATTTTAACGTCAAAAAACGTGAAATGCATGGCGTTAAATGTATATTCCCTATAACGGTATATAATTTATACGAAAATAATTATATAATTTTACGAAATTGTAAAGCGCAAGACTTGGTGCAACCGACTGTCTAAATTAACAAACATAAGCCTATACTTATCATATAACTTAACAGATACTTAATTATTTCTAATTATAACCTACGGCTTAGCAAAATGCTATATTTCAAAAATGTTGAAAATAGGTCCTCGTTTAAAAAATAAGCATAACTTATGAAGTCAAGGTAAGGTCAGGTCAGGTTTAAGGTGGTTCTCCACCTCTTTAAACCTGACCTCGATTGTTCGGTGAGGGGCGATTATAGTGATATTCCCTCAGTTCCTTCCAAAAGCCCCTTCCTCACTATTCCCTACCTCTTTATCCCGCAGTTACAGAAACATCCTCGACATTTGATGACTTGCGTTCCTGACGCGATGCATAATAACATAATCCCATATATGACAGTATCTCGACTAGCAACTAGGATTTTTCTTCTAAAGTATCTCCTCCAAGAACAACAAATGTCCAAATTTTACTTAATACAAGCGTTTGTATGTAATAGAAAGACATGGATATCCTAGGGGAGCAAAGGGAAGAGAAAGGGACCAGTCTATCACGATAAACGTTTACAATTCTTCTTCATCGACCAGGCCCCTATTTCACCATCTGTGACAGGTGCGACAATTGTCAGAATATATTATGACATATGTCATATATTTTGACAATTACCTGACAGAGATTGACATTTGACACCTGTGAAATAGGGGCCTAGTCGATCGCGGACTGCCCAACACTGGTAGAGTATCGACTCCAACTTACCTTTTGTGGTAGATTCCCACAAACACTACCGCCTGTCCTGCAGTACAGTATAGTGCGTAAATCTATTCCAAGTTTACAAAGGGTTACAGATAACTATCAATTTTGACAATGATATGACCGGTCATCCTGACGCGCATTCTATTTAAATCTTATCGATGGGATACAATAGTATATGATGCAACTAGTGAATAAAGGACGGATTCAAAGCGAGGGCCATAGATAGCGAGTGATTCAAGTGTTAGAATCCTGAGCGACGCGAGTCATTCATGGCTCTCGGTATAAATCCGTTTTATTCACGAATTGCATACTATACTCTTTTAAGCGGAAATAGACATTTAATATCGAGTATTTTTTGTGCAAGTAGGTTGTACAGCATTGAGATGTAGGTTGAATATGTCGGTGTGTTCCAAATTCAAACACCAAAAGAGTGATTAAAAGTGCTTTTTATTCACTGTTCAGTGAATAAAGTAAGCTTTTTGGAGGGGGAATGGTATAAAAAAAATTATAATCCTCCATTTGAGTGAATCATGCTTAACAATAAAGAAATTCCTACAGCATTAACCTTTAAGTATGGACGTCATTTTTTCATAACACTATCCTGGACGTGTAGTCTCACAGGCTCCTATATTAACTAGTGTTTTTTTTTATCAAAATTATTTTAAATAGCTTGAATACTATATTTAACTTAAAGTATGGTTTAGTTATAGTAAAAATACGTGAATATATAAGCCACTTTTTTATAATAATTCTAGAAACATTCAAAATTAAAATATAATGGCACATAATTTTAAGTACAACTACGTTTTCAGCCGTAAAATCAACTAGAAATTATAAAGAATAATATATAATTTCCTTTAATTTTTTTACTATTCCAACTTTTATTAATTTTGATACTAAAACTGAAGCTACTGAGCTACTCAAGTGTGGGGAGCGGGGGGAAGTACACAAAACTTAGAAACTAACATTCACCCGGAGCCTGTGAGGCTACACGTCCATTCTTAAAGGTTAAAGAAAGTGGAGGCTAACAAAATAATAATATTAGAAACTCTACTCTTATGTTGTTGTAAAATAGCTAAATCCACCGATTGTCATGACAAATTCATTTGTAAGTATACAAAAACAGTCACAATATAATAGTTCAATGTATTGAAAATTAACATGTTAGGCAATTAATAATAATAATTTATTGAAATAGGATTCGTACCCTTCATAGATTCTAGTAGTACTAATGATTAATCAGTAGCGAAATGCATTAAAAACTTAATGTGACTCACATTAAGTTTTTACAGAGATTTAATGATTAAGTAAATATTTCAAGTCACAAAATAAAATAAAAACAATAACAGTGGCGTAATAGTGTATTTGCCACAACGAAATAACCAACCAAACTCGGAAGCGATATTTTTAAATATCTGTGAATCAAACAAATTAACAACTCTTACTCTGTTAACGCTCTTATACCTAGTAAATATCTGAACCCTACACAGGAATGTAGGTAATTATATTTTTACAGTAACATCAGAATCATAGCCGAGATCTTGATCGTGATTAAAAATAATAGGCACTAAATTGGGTAAATTAGGGCGCCCGTTGTCACTCTTAGCACGTTTTGCTCGCGGTGAATCGCGCATTTCCACATTAGGGTTATGATAAGGTTGAGAAATTCTTTTTTGATATTCCTGTAAAGATATTTTCTTCGTTGAACCCTCATTTGTGTGATACAAATTATTTACGTCAGTCTCTATGGGGACTTGAACTAGTTTTGCTCTTACGTACTCTTTTCTCGTGTCATTGGGCAGAGGCCTGCTCTTTTGAGATTCATAATTTGCCCGAGACAGTATATCGAGTGTCGATTGATAAGTTGGAATCGGTAAAATCGGGGGAGAATAAGCACTTGTAGAATTTAATTTGCCTGTCAAATTGTCGTTACTTGTTTGAGGTGCAACAGCTTTATGATGCCGACCATTGTATGTATTATAACTGTATACATTTACTTTGTTGCTTGCCTTCATACTTAAGTCTTTCACTAACCCATCAAGTCGTTTTTTAGGTGGGATATTATTGCAAGTTTTATAAATTATCTGTGCTAGATCTCTTATATCATTCTTCCTAGCAGGACCATTTATAGAATTTCCACTAGAATCTAAAACACTAATGTTATTTGACAAAGATTCAGTTGCAAGAGCTACCCCGCAGTCTACGTTTACTTGACAGTCAGTTGAGTTTTTTTCACTATGTTCAATAGTATCTTTACAACCAGCGTGATTTAAATCTACAATGCCTTTTTCCAATTCTTTCAACATTTCAGATTTTGTTTTTACTGGGGTAAGGTTTGTCTTTATCTCAGGCATTCTGTTTGTGGTTTTCTCGTAACATATTGAATCTTTACGTGCAATACTATTGTTTTCACCGGGAGTCAAACCAGGGGCAGGCGGTTTGTTTTTTAAAATACGTATACATGTTTGTTCTTTAGAGACATTTCTTTGAGCTTGCTGTGGCAGCGGTGGTGGCGGCGGAGGTGGCGCCGCTAAGAATTGATTCCAATATGGGTGATAAATGTTACTGTCATATCTATTCATATTTGTTAATGGTGGCATTGCTTTAAAAATATTGTAGTGATAGCGAGGATTATAATTACTTTGAACAGTTACAAAATTATGAGGGAAGGCGTTTGGATTCGAAATTGATGCAGCTGCGGCAGCCGACGCGGAATGATAGTGTGGTATTTTTTTCCAAAATACCTCTTTCCCTCCTACGTAGTGTACAGAGAAGTCAGGACCATTTCTCGTAGAAGATGACGTCACTACTGGTATGTTATTTGGAATATTTCGTCTAACACGTTGGTTAGGCGGTACATAAGCAAATCCTTTTTTTGACTTTCCTGGCGTATTATTGTACTCAGTTTTGTTAAAAGTTATTGTTGCCGGCTTTGCAATGGTTTGTTCAAGGCTTTGATCTTTTGTTGATTTTTGGTGCGTGCTTACAACTATACTTGTTGCATAATCATTTAACGGATTCAGCTGAGACCCCGAATCAGTGATCACAATTTTTTCTTCTGTTTCTTTTGTTTTGCTCTCATTTGTTACTGCTTCATTTTCTGTTATTTTAGGTTCTGAAATATCTTCTTTACTAGAAACCTGGATTTCATTTCTTGCATCTTTGCTTTCATCTTTTAAGATATCCCTCCCTATATTATCGATCATCTGTATCAAAGTATCCCGAGGTTTTTTTATTTCGGGATCGTTCTTGTTAGTTTTCGTTGTCAATTTACTTGTTACGTTGACATTGCATGGCAACACTGGAGACTGTGATCCTTCGGCTGACGTAACTTTATTTTCAGACAGATCCTCACTTAAATCATCACACAAAGCTTTTTTGATAATGGAAGTTGCAGATAACGATTTATTATTTTTTATAGTATTGCAGGCATCCCGTATTTTCTTAAGTTTTTTGATAATATCCATAGCTTCGTTTTTCCTTTTAATGAGGTCATTTAAATATTTATTTGTTTTTCTTTTATCTTTAACATCACTCTGTTTCACAACAGGAGACGTAACTATCACAGTCTTTTCTTTTTCCGTTATTGGTTTTGAAACTTCGTTTTTTTGTAAATCACTCTTTTCACCTTTTTTGCTCTTTTCGCTTTTTTCGCCCCTTTCACTCTTTTCGCCCTTTTCGCTTTTTTCACTCTTTTCGCTTTTGTCACTCCTGTCTCTCTTTTCGATTTTTTTATTATTTTCGCTCTTTTCACTCTTTTTGGATTTATAAGGTTTCTTTTTTTTAATTTTATCTGCATCAGATATCACTTCACTTGCTTTTACTTTTTCAAATACCTTCTCGTCTGTTGGGTCACTTACCTTATGCGAATTTTCACTATTTGAGACTGGTACAATGACTGTACTAACATTTTGTAGCGCAGAATTGAACTCCAAAATATATTTATCTACCTTATTTTTATTTTTAATTGTATCACTATTGGAACTTTTTTTATCATTACGCAAATCTATAAGTGGCATAATTTTTAATCCTACCAAGCCCGTATTTTTCCGGAAATTTATTTCCGAAAGCTTATTTTCATTTGTTTTAATTTGAGCTTCATTTTTCTGTTTTTTGTTTTCCTTTTTAATCTCTGGTGCCGGTAACGAGCCTTTTACCGTATCACTTTTTAAATGTGAATAGGATGATTGTGTATTGTGTTGCGCCATATTAAAGTCTAATTTAATCAAGTCATCTACAAAATCTTCTTCGTTAACTGGTTCGTCAACTATTGAGGATATTTTATATTTTTTGTAGTACCAGGGGTACGTGTTACAATCAACGATTCTAACACTTAGCGGTCGACATACATTGGGATTTGTTGAATTATCCGATGACTCCTCATCACTGGACACCAGATCATAGACTTGTATACTTTGGTTCACAACTCTTCGTTCTGGAAAAAAGTTTAATTTGATCATGATTATTAGAATAGTTCGCATGTTATTCATTGTATAGAGATTTTCACATAAAAATATTGCAGGAAAACTAGAATTTAACAAGACTGACTGCGCAAGTATTATTTTATATTAATCGCTGAAAGCAAGACAAAGCAATCAAGCAAGGGTTATCTTCTGAAGTGGAAATGATAATCTCAAACCATTACTTTTTTCTGTAAATAGCTGCCATCTGCTCTAAATAACGGAATCGAAGAACCAATAACAATTGCCAGTATAAAATGTCAAAGATACCTGTTAGACTTTCGGCGTTCAGTGGTGTCTGTGCAGAGTCAATCGCTGTTTTGGGGTAGTTCAAGTATTCTCCAGCCAATTTATCGTCGAAATGTAAACTCATGACTTCTGTAACAATATGAAGGAAATTATTGAAATGATAAAATGTATTCTCCAAGTTATTGTTCATCAAATGAAAAGTATTGTTGATCGAATGCGTAGGAGGAGTAAAGAATTGAAATTGATATCACACTAGCTATAAATCTTTAGATCAATAGACCGGTCTTTATGGAAGTGCCAAGTTTAACAAAAAGAAGTATCGAGGTATTTGGACGTCATGACAAAAGAAATATAGCATCACAGTTTTTCAACAAAATAGGGTTCTATTTCTGAATTATTTGTCTGGCGTCGAGCATGGTCTACGCCATTCGATTGTTTTTCGCTTCTTTTTCAATGAAAACCATCAAAATATTACTACGAAAATCGAAAACGAGATTTTGATTTTAGTCGAAAAAGAAGCAAAAATCAGTAAAGTCAAGCGCGGGCGATTATTGATAAATATACAACGCCAAACGAATGATAAAAATAAAACCCAAACACATACCCATAGGTATTTTAACTAGCGATAATTTAAATCACAGTGTATTTGACATGATCAATGAATAGAATTCCGATTTTCATTATCAAGACATTTCATTTCTATTTACATGCATTGTCAACGACACCACCAAACCGCACCACTGTGGTGTCGTTTACAATTATTTTTAGGCGACTAGTGATGTCTAACGTGTATAAAAACAAATCGTTGTTTTAATTTTTAATTATTATTAAGTAATGTCGCTGAAATTTGGCGACTTCGCAAGGGATTCGTAAAAAATAATAATTGTATCCTTTACAACAAAACAAAATTAATCATGACGTAACTTCATAACAAAGCAAAATAAAATAATAATTGTATCCTTTACAACAAAACAAAATTAATCATAACGTAACTTCATAACAAAGCAAAATAAAATACTATATCGATAAATGCATACATAAGTTTTGTATTAGGACTTCATTACTGTGGTGTAGTTACCTAAAAAAAATTGTAAACGACACCACAGTGGTGCGGTTAGGTGGTGTCGTTGACAATGCATGTCTATTTCTGCTGCAGTAAAGCTGCTTAAAAGCGTCGATGCCGTAGTGCGTAAGCCTGTCGCCTTCCAATCGGGAGGTAGCGGTCCGAACGTACCAATGTGTTTTCAAATTTTGAATTTATACGAGTATGTACGTTTATTCGACGCTTTTACGGTGAAGGAAAATATCGTGAGGAAACCTGCACACACCTGTGAAGAAAGAATTTATTTACAGGTTGTGTGTGAAGTCGACCAACCCGCACTTGGCCGGCGTGGTTGACTAAGGCCTAAACGCCCTAGTTTAGGGTAGGCTCGAACCCCTCGGTGGGATCGTATATGAGCTGTTGATAAAAGCAACTTAAATGTGTTTACATTGCTGTGATCCGGGTTGAGGGAGAAAACAGGCAGAGAAATGACTGAATCCTGTGACTACTGTGTACACTGTGGTCCCTGCAGTTTGCATATTTTCCAGTCTTACAGGCAGGAACCACATGTACTGACTGTAACCACTTGCGATCAGGTGAGCAATCCCTCTGTTAGCCAATTCAGTTGTATAAAAAAAATAATTGAGCGAGAAAGAGCTGTGCCGGTGAATAGTGCTTCTGGTATCCATAAATAATGTACAAGTTCTTGACTATTCAAAGCATCAGTATCATTAGTTAGGACCGCGCCTGACGCAGTCGCCCATGCAAACGCATAGAATAGCATAGTGTGAGAAAGTCCTTTCGGCCGTCATGGCAACTAAACTTCGCAATCGGTTGAGAAAAAAACCTTTTTATTCTTTGTTGGCAACTAGTTACGAATAAAGATTTTTTTTTCTTTATAAGCAACTAGATACCAACAAAGAATACTTTTATCCGCCATGGCAACTGAGTTTCTCAACCAGTTGTGAAAAAGAATTTTATATTCTTTCTTGGCAACTAGTTGCGGCAGAAGTAATGGGAAGTTATATTCATTTGTTGACAATCTTTGCGGTCAATCTGTATATAAATCCTATTTCTAGAATTACTGGCCAGGGTTATTTTTCCTTTTAATTGATATATTAGGTCCTTACATACGAAATTGGCGTTTTGTATGGGAGGAACATAAAGTCGATTTTTTAAAATATAATATATTTATTCAATCAAAGTATGTACCATTGCTATCTATGCACTTTTGCCATCTCATAGGTAGTTCATCGATCCCTTTACTAAAAAACCATTCGGACGGAAATCAATAAATTCTTTGAAGGCGGTTTGGACTGCCCCATCGGAGTTAAATTTTTTCCCTTTCAAGAAGTTATCCAAATTTGGAAAAAAATGGTAATTTGTTGGAGCAAGGTCCGGAGAGTACGGTGGATATCTTAGACATTCCAATGGAAGCTCCTTAAATTAGGTAGCCGTCTGTTGTTCAGTGTGTGGTCTAGCGTTATCATGAAGCAGCAGTGGCCTAGAGCGATTGACCAGCTTCGGTTGTTTAGCAGCTAGCTTTTCCATCATGGTTTGCAGTTGCTGACAATAGACATCTGCCGTAATCGTCTGGCCAGATTTAAGAGAGCTGTAGTGAACGACACCAGCACTAGTCCACCAAACGCTCACAAATAACTTTTTTGTAGATTTTTGCTTAGGGCATGGTTTGGCTGGTTCGGCAGGCTTCAGCCATTGCGATGAGCGCTTCCGATTATCGTACAGGACCCACTTTTCATCACAAGTAATGATTCGATTTAAAATCCCTTCATTATTGTGCCGGTTGAGTAATGCAACGCAGCAGTCAATGCGCGTTTGTTGATTTGCTTCACTCAATTCGTGAGGTGACCTTTCAAGCTTTTTTCACCTTCCCAATTTGCTTCAAGTGAATTAAAACAGTTTTATTGTATTAGATGAGGACTACATTACTAGATGGTTGCGTAAGAAGAAAATAAATTCTTCTACTGCAACTAGTGTTTTTGAAAAATTCCTTGTTGGCAATTAGTTGCTTATAAAGAAAAAAAATTCTTTATTCGTAACTAGTTGCCGTCAAAGAATAAAAATGTCTTTTTCTCAACCGGTTGCGAAGTTTAGTTGCCATGACGGCCGAAAGGGAGAAAGTCACGTAGCCTATACCTTTATAAATATTATTTAACATTCCCCTACAGATTAACTATTTCATTCAAATCATATATTCATAAGGCAGCGGAGCGAGAAGACTAGCTATTTTGTACTATGCACTATTATTGGTGTAATCCGCGTAAGGCCCGGCGCACACCGCTGGAATGGAAGCGCGGCGAAGCGCATTTCAAGACAACAATTCAATATAAACCGTAACGGCTTGAATAAACGGTCAATAATTGCATTACACCAATACGCGCGCGGGTATCGGAGCGCCCACAAGAGCATGCGTGCGAGTAATGCAATTATTGACCGTATGTCCAAGACGTTACGGTTTACATTAAATTGTTGTCTTGAAATGCGCTTCGCCGCGCTTCCGGCGGTGTGCTGGACCTAATGGCCGGTATACACTTTGTTTAGTCAAGTGCTTAGTGTTTAGTGTTTAGTAGACTGTTTAGTGTTAAGTGATTAGTAGGTGCTGTCCCTACACTGTTTAATAAACAGTGTTTAGTTTATTTGTTCATTATATGAACTAAACAGATCTGTCCAAACGTGTTTAGTGAGTGTTTAGTGTTAAGTGAGGGGTGAAGGCGGGAGAGCGGGAGGGGCGACTCGCAGAAAAAATAGAACGCGTTCCTATTCGCTAAACACTAAACACTAAACAGAAGCTGTCCGAACGTGTTTTTTACTAAACACAACACTAAACAAGCCACTCGCACTAAACACTAAACAATGTGTGTACCGGCCATAATAGATAAAATAAGTAATATTGCCGATGAAGCATTAAGGATGGAGGATTGAAAAGTACGCGGCCTAGTAAGGAAAACAAAATAAAATACATTCAAAAATACTTATATTTTTCGACACAATCTCCATCTAGATCTATGCATTTTTACCGCCTGCTTTCTTAAGATACCGATTTTCAAAGAGGATTCTTCGAAATATTGATTGACTGCAGCTTCGACTTTTTCATTGGATGAAAATTTCTGCCCAATGAACACCTCATTGCGCAGAAATTTTTATTTTAGGGTTCTGAAGCTCAAAGGAAAAAAACCGGCAAAGTACGAGTTGAACTCGCGCACCGAGGGTTCCGTACAAACTTCTGTAACTTCCTAACTATGTACATATTTCTGATTTTCAGATTTTTTCCTTAACATGTGCTATAAGATAAGACCTTGCTTCTTGTCCAATTTTATGATTTTACGCCAACTGCAAGTACCCTATGAATTTTGGATCCTTTGAGTATCGAAATATACGTTTTTGCGGCATAAACGGCCGTCTTTTTTTCCGTTAACTTATAAGTTTGATTTTTTCACAGCTTCAAGGGACTGTAGACCTGAGTGTTACTCTTTGTGGTACTGTATTAAAACAAGTCAATCAATTTAAATACTTGGGTCACTGGCTTACTGAAAATCTGTCAGATAACAATGACATTGAAAGAGAGCGCAGAGCCTGCGTGTGCGGTGTAATATGTTGGCTCGCAGATTTGCACGTTGTAGTGAACAAGTAAAGTTAACGCTTTTTAAAGCTTATTGTCAAACTTTCTACACGTGCGGTCTGTGGGTTACTGCCTACTCGGCACTGCGCGTTCAGTATAATAACGCGTTCAGGATACTGCTTGGTCTGGCGCGATACTGCAGCGCGTCCAGAGGCCCAATTCTACTAATAAGTTACAGCCGAATCGAAACTGAACCGTTGCGATCGACCAATCAGAACGCCACATTATCACGCCATCGAGCAGTTGAAAGGCAATATAAGCGCTCCTATTGGTCGACCGCAACCGTTCAGTTTCGATTCGGCTGTAACTTATTAGCTGAATTAGGCCTCAGTATGTTCGCCGAGGCGCGGATTGATTGCTTCTACGCAATAATGCGCAAGCGAAGCGGGGCGCTGCTAACGCACGCCCGCGCCAGCCCGAACAGTATCGTGCGCGCGTTCGCCGAGCGCTGGGACTTGCCACTGTTGAAGCGCTGCATTCAACTGCATAAGCCAGTTGCACATTTGTACCCATTGTGAGGGCTGATTGAATTAAATATGTATGCACTAACACTAGTTTTTAAGTTTGTGATTGTTACTAACACCTATGGATGCCTATCTGGAATAAATATTATTATTATATTATTATGTTTTAATTTCAACTTGATACCTCCACGCGTTCCCGAGATACATACAGGTACTGTAGTATTATATTATCTGTGATACAGGGCTTTGACAGACCGGCCGGCGGACGGACAATAAATGGCCTATAAGGGTTCCTTTTGGGGCTCGGAACCCTAAAAACGGAACCCTTATAGGGTCACTTCATTGTCTGTCTGTCCGCCGTCCGCCTGTCCGTCTGTCTATAACGACCCTTTTCCTCAGGAACGCGTAGGGATATCAAATTGTAATTTATATCAAACACACGGGCCACGGTCTCTTTCAGCTCCACCACCCATGGCCATTCCAACCTCGCGGTTATTAAGGCCGAAACACGGGAGATGCGCGTGGACGGAACCTGCATCTGCACTCTGCCGCGCGCAATCTACAAATTCTCTAGTCTCTTGCCTGCCTTTGATGCGTCTTTGTTACAATAAACTGGCACCTGGCGCCATCTTTGCGTCGCCTCGCAACTTTTCTTGGCGAAAGAGCGCGAGCCTTGCCGGCGGCGCACGGACTCTGCTTTGTGTATAAAGGAACGGTGGGCTTGACAGATTGCTGTGACGCTTGGGTCAATGACATAATAGCATAGAATTGGCTAGATGACTAAAAATGTTTTTTTGCTTTAATAGAAGCTCATTCATATAATAAACAGAAAGAAAAAATCGATTTCCGAATAACTATAAAAACAACCAAGATATAAGATATTAAAGATTTTTCTCCATCTCTTTCTAGCAAAATGGCAATTTACAAGGAGTTTATATGGCCGTACTCAACAATGACGTCACGGTTGATGTCGGATCTCTCTGTCTAATCGCCTTCAAATTAACAACTTAAAATGCTTGTATCTAATGTATTTCTAAGCCGATTTTAATTCTAATTTCACAAAACTGTATCTTTTTCCAAGGTATTTTAATATTTAATGACGAGACGTTAAAATTAGAATTCAGTTATCATCCCAATTGTGGATTTGTGAATTTTTGTTGTTTTTTCGTTTGATAATTACGCGTGGAGTGTTAAAATGATTTGATTTCGCATGGAGCATTCAATAGAATAAGTATTTGGACCATTTGTAATTGTGTTAAAGAAAAGATGTGTCACAGGTGAAATGGCGGATCGGCTGTGAACTAAAACTGAATATTGGATTGTCGCCGAGGAACGGGAGATTCTTCAAGTTCAGTTCTGGGGTGGTACCACGGGGTTAGTCTGGGTGATTAGGAATCGCAAACGAGAAGTTGTGAATAAACACGTCAAGTTGTGACCCGTGGCGGGTGATCTCCAGGGCGAACTCCATAACGAACTGTAAGTTATTTTATATATATCAAAACAAATAAATGGGGACTCGAAGCCCAAATTGGCTTCGAGTGGTAGCAGAGAATGATTTGGGTTGCACTAAATCAAAACATCTTCTCCCTTAAGGCGCATAGTGCTCCCAATGACCCTGCGTCGATCGTCCCGCACTGATTACATAGGAGTGAGTGAGTGAGAGTGAGGGGAATATTCAAGCAAACCTTTACGCGTAAGATGAATTATTTCAATAAAAAATTAATAAAGGCGAATAAGAAAAATCTAAAAAGACCATCCGCTAGAATATTGTTCACTTTATTTATTGAAATCGAAAGTATGTGATTTAACCTAATATTTACGAAGCGATTAGGTTTATAGTTTTAAAATCGAGGCATGTTTGGGTCACATTTTAACCAGGGTTAAATTAATTTATCAAAAAATTAAAAAGACCATCCTCTAAAGAATGCGTTGAATAATAACATATCTTTTTTAAAGATTTTTTTATTCAATATTTATGAAGAGAACCGGTTTTTTCTGCAGTGATTTTTTATGATTGACGTTACTATGCGCCTTAAATAGGGGCAACGCTCACAGTAACACTGGTCTCTTTCAGCTGCAAAAATCAAACTCGTAGGTCAACGCGATCGAATGATATGACCGTTTATGTTGTATATTCTGTGATTTAACGAGGGAATCAAAACCTATAGGGTACCTACTTCCCGTTGACCTTGAATCACGAAATTTGTGCAAGAAGCAAGGTCTTATAGCACATATTAAGTGCTATAAAAAATCTGAAATCCATCAATATGTACATAGTTAGGATCTTATATACTTAGACTAGCTTTTGACTAGCTTTAGCGGAATTAGTAATTTGGGTGGTTTATTTTTTATCGAATCTGCATATATCCTTCACCTCAACTCAAACTATCTCCATACCATATTTCATCTAAATCGGTTCAGCGGTTATCGATTCCTCATACAAACTTCCATCCCCCCTTTCAACCCCTTAAAGCATGATTTCTGCGATAAAAACTATCCTATGTCCTTTCCCGGGACTCGAACTATCTCTGTACCAAATTTCATCTAAATCGGTTCAGTAGTTTAGGCGCGATTGCGTAACACACAGACAGAGTTACTATCGCATTTATAATATTAATAACTAGCTGTGTTGGCGAACTACGTTTCGCCATAATATAAAATATAGTTTACGACCTATTCTCAGACCCACCGAACATACACAAAAAATTTCATAAAGATCGGTCGAGCCGTTTCGGAGGAGTTTGGTAACAAACACTGCGACACGAGAATTTTATATTAGAAGATAGAAGAAGAAGATAGATAGATAATTATCTATAATAGTAATATAGGATTAGTTTGTACGGAAGCCTCGATGCACGAGTCGGTTTTTAAGTTTGGAAACAGGTGAAAGTCCGGAAGTGACAATTTTTTTATACAACTAAGTTGGCAAAAAAGCATACTGCCCACCTGATGGTAAGTGGTGACAGTCACCTTTGTACATGTGGTTTTGTGAGATTCGCAGCAAAGCAACCCCCACGAGAACCACAGTGTACGTTTCCAACTTTTGACATAAGATGTAAAGCCACGGTACCCAGCACAGAACACAGAAAGAGGTTAGAAAGGCAATCATGCACCGTTTGTACGGGAACCGCTGTCGCCAGTTTTGCTCCCACTTCTTATCCTTGCACCGCCCATGCAAAGTCGCGCGAAATCGGGCTGAACCAATCACAACGCTCACTGGGCTCCTCGTGTACAAATAACATTATTTTAGTGATTGACATCGATTAATAGCTATCGATATTAAATATTGCCAGCAATTTAACCATTTGAAATATTTAGAAAACCAAAAAATAATTATTACTTTCATTATACGTTTATAATTAATAATATTCAAGTTTCTATGTAACAAAATTAAAGCTTTTTAGCTCAAAAATGTTGTAGGTTAGACGTAAAATAAAAGAAAAACTATAATACTATAATGCACCGGTCTGAAAGCATAAACTAGAATGGATAATCTGACAAACGGACGTGCGGTAGTTTAGTTGTTAGGATATTTTAGTTGGATGGAGAAATAAATATTTGTAAAGTAAATATTTACCTGTAAATTTGTGTTTTTTAAAGTACTCAAATCTTCATGTCTTGCATGGCCACCTACCTATGCTAAAATAGTCATATAAATATTATGGTGATATTAAAAATTCTAAGTTGTAAAATTAGTTTAGAATTTGCCCATAATTTTTTTACTAATCGAACTAATTGTATCCTGAAAATTGAAATTAATTTTACAATTTTAATCTTTGATTACATCGCCGTACTTATATGAATAGGATGTTAGAAAGGGTAGGTGTTAGCTTCGCCAAACATTCTGTATTATCGATAAGTAATAATTATTATTATGGCATTTTAAGTGACAAATAATATGTTATTTTTACTTTATACAAATATTTTAAAATATACATTTATCGATAAAATGTAATGCGTGCGTTTTTTGATTAGCACGGCACTATCCCTTGTACTGCGACTACTGCGTTAATGCTCATTAAGCCAAATGCGTCACTACCGAAAGCAGTGTACTACATTACGCGCTCTAAGTAATATGGCAAGAATCGCGGGCGTACATTGCCGGTAATGTATATTTTTTAGAAAAATATTATGTAACTTATCGTTATGATCAGTTTTGGTGGATTTTGACATTATGATCTATGGAATATGGTCATTATGATTAATTTACTACTTACCGATGAAAAGAAATTCCTTCTTTAGCTACACTTGACACCTGACTTCTTGTTTTACAAGTAATTATAGCACAAGAAGACATTTTTTTTATATTTATAGCGCCGCGCTTCACGATACACTCACTGTAGTTGTCCGTCAGTGATTAAACAACGCGTTCGCGTTGCGGGGCCACAAGTATGAGCATTTAGTCATAGTTGTGGCTACGCGTGCCCCGCCCACATAGCCCTTCTAACCTCTTTCTGTGTTCTGTGGTACCCAGTAATTTCACTGCCATATCTTAAACTTCAAACCGGAACGCAGCAATGCAAGCACTGCTGCTTTGCGGCAGAAATAGGTAAGACGGAGGTGCCCAAGCAGGCGAACCTGGTATAGAGTCTCCCTCCGATATCGGGAGAATAAGGCGGATGAGACAGTAGTTCAAAACCACAATCACGAACTTGAGCCACGTATTTATTTATCAATTCTTCATGTACAGTATGCAAAAAGGCGGCCTAATGCCATAGGCATTCCCTATCGGCCAACAGTTATGATTCAGATTCAACTGATCATCCATTGTCACAAATCTTGTGGATCAGCCTCATTAATACATCTTCAAACAGTCGCAAGAAACTTTTAGTCGAATTCATTTTTGCTAAACTGAAAGCAATCTGGAAGCTCCCTAAGCCGAAACGTTAAAAAGTTCTATGACAATTATTGTTTGGGTACTCCCATTTTATGAGTGACGGTAAAGCTGACGAACGAACGGCGCTTAACACATTGCCGCCGCATCCCACTGCGGTGTACGGAGGGACGAAAACCGCATGCGGCTGCGGCGGCACGGAACCGTGCCACCGTACGGTTTGCTCCGTTTCTCCGTCGGGAGCTGCGATGCACGACGCACCGCATCACCGCATTATCTATGTCGAGATCTATTACGCGTATGCACGTCCTTTCTACGCAAAAATCCGTACGATACTGCGGCATAGAGTTGTGTAACTCAGGAGTGATTGATTCAAAAGATATATATCTGACGCAAGGAGTGATTATATCAGTATATCACTTCAGTGTCAAATATATCAGTAGCTCAGTATCTCTTTCAGTCGCCTGAGATGTCCGAGAGCATTGAAACCGCATTGAATCAGTAACTCTTCTCTTTCACTCGGCAGGATTTTATTAGGTGACTGATTTTTCATATTCACAACATTATTAAGAAAATTATTTGAAGTATGTATGAATACAAATTAATTGTAAATCTCTTTATGAATGCTAAGCTCCAAATAATAAATAAGTTAATAAAATTTAATCAATTATATCACTGATAAATTAAAGAAACACTGAGTCAATGATCTAGATAAAGATATAAATGATATAGTGATATAAAAGAGTGATATATATCAGCAGCTTCAAAAGATACATATCTCTCTTTTCCTCTCAGTGATATACTCTGCACAAGTCTACTGCGGCACAAGTGTGGCATACCCCGCGGACCGCACCGCATCACCGTCCGGGAGTGCGGTGCCGTCGCGCGCGCCGCACAACCGCACGGGCGTCAGGGACCGGAAAACCCGTTCATTTGCTTAAGCCGTTCGAAAGGATAACCCATTCGTATGGTAACCCAGTGGGCTCGGTAAGCCGTTCAACAGGTTTCCCAACAATAACGATAACCCGTAAAATAGGAGTTACCACCCACAACATTAATTTACCGCTTACCTAATCTTAAAGGTTTTCAGTGCTTATGCGCTTAACCGCTTACTGTTCGGGTTAGAGTAACCCTCTCCCTCATGCACACCGAGCAATTAAAATAGCACCGCGGGCGCAATAACGCTGGAGTTCGGTCGCGACCTTAGGCATATATGCGGTGCAAAAGCAATCTACACGCGATATACGTAAGGTCTAAAATAATATGTACAAATTAATCAGCGCTTAGAACGGTAACCCATTTGGGGGTTTTTGATATCGGTAGGCGGTAACCCGAATTAATTCAATGGATGGGATTAATGCGTTAACCGGTAAGCCATTTGAAAGCTTACCGTATGGCAAAGGGTTTGAAAACCGAGCGTTATAAAATACCCGATTAAAACCCTAAGGTTACCGGCTATAACGGTAACCGGGTCCGGTCCCTGGGGCGTGCGGTGTGAGTGTGTTATACCCAGGGACCGGACCCGGTTACCGTTATAGCCGGTAACCTTAGGGTTTTGATGGGGTATTTTATAATGCTGGGATTTTAAACCCTTTGCCTTACGGAAAGCTTTCAAACGGCTTACCGGTTTACACATTAATCCCTTCGATTGAATTAATTCGGGTTACCGCTAACCGATATCAAAAACCCCCCAAATGGGTTACCGTTCTAAACGCTGATTAATTTGTAAAAAATATTTTAGACCTTAGGTATATCGCGTGTAGATTGCTTTTGCACCGCATATTTGCCGAAGGTCGCGACCGAACTCTGGCGATATTGCGCCCGCAGTGCTATTTCAATCGCTCGGTGTGCGTGAGGGAAAGGGTTACCCTAACCCGAACAGTAAGCGGTTAAGCGCATAAACACTAAAAACCTTTAAGATTTGGTAAGCGGTAAATTATTGTTGTGGGTGGTAACCCCTATTTTACGGGTTATCGTTATTGTTGGGAAACCTGTTGAACGGCTTACCGAGCCCACTGGGTTACCATACGAATGGGTTACCCTTTCGAACGGCTTAAGCAAATGAACGGGTTTTCCGGTCCCTGGTTATACCCTGCGGTTTTTATATACAAAATAAGAGTCTTCAGTCAAAATTAAAAACTGCAGCGCCGCACACCGGAGCGGTGTCCGGTGCAATGTGTTATGCGCTTTATAGCCGGTAACCCTAGGGTTTTGATTGGGTATTTTATACGCTGGGTTTTCAAACCCAATGTCTTACGGTAAGCTTTTATACGGCTTACAGGTTTACACATTAATCCCTTCGATTGAGTTAATTCGGGTTACCGGTTACGAATATCAAAAATCCCCAAAAGAGTTACCGATCTAAGCGCTTGATTAATAGGGTAGTTGACTCATATCAAAATTTATTAAAATATTGTTTATTTCTAACAGTATTTGGCATAAGGTTCCACAATATACCGATTTTAATAAATAACAATGAATGATTGCTGTAAAATTTTAATTTGAAAATGCTAGAAATAATCTTTTTTTATCTCACGCCGTAAACGCTTTGATATCCTGTGGTCAGGGCCGTGACGTCACTCATATAGTAAACAAAGAAATGTCAAATTTGATTCAACAACTCGTCGATTTGCACTACTATTCTTTCCTAAAACTGGCAAAAAATCTTCCAAGTCTCCGTTATTATATTTGTAAATATTGTAAATTATTTGTATTAATAGCAAAATCAACCATTGATGTTGGATTTGTGAGAGCAGATAGTACAAATCTTCCGAAAATAGACAGATTGATGGTCAGGAGATTCTTTGTGTATCGCTCTAAACAATATAAGTACAGTTTCAGTACTGAGGCGCGTTCAGGGCCTTCGCGCGAAGTACAACTTTTCGCTCTAACCCCGTTCAATGCCTTCGAGCGTGACAACCGGGTGAAACAACCGCCCGTTCAAGACCTTTGAGTGTCGGCGCGAGTTACAACCGAACAACCATCGAATTTGATGGTTGTAAAACGCTCTGACGTTTATGACTGAAATACTCTTACGTGATTGGATGATATTGGCGGCCATATTCTATAATGTCATCTACTAGAAAGAGTGAGAAATAAAAAATCATGTGAAAGAGGGAGATAAAAGATTTGGTTGCTGCAATCCGTTCAACGCCTTTGAGCGAGTTAAAAAACAACCGGACAACTACACCCAGAGGCGCTGAACGCGCCTCTGTTATAATGAGGAACAGGTTACAAGTGTACTTGTCAAGATTGTCACGCGGCAGAAGAGAGTTGCAAACATGCATTTTTGGTGTGGTTGCACCATCACAGTGAGGAGCTATTTTGTACAGCAGTTGAATGCTATTGGATAGAATTCTATCTCTCAAAAGTCAAATAAACACTAAAAGTATTTACTTCAAGAGATATGTTGAAAAGAAAACATCAGGATCATGTGTCAAATACCAGTGTAGTACTGCAAGAATTTGTAAATAAACATAAAAAGAGAAAGATTGGCAGTTGTTCATTTGTGAAACATGAAGAAAATTACTGGGAGGAAAAATATATATACATTCACAGACACAGATTGTGACATATTTCTTAAAAAATAAAAGACCTCTTCAATGAAGAAAGAATAAAGTGCATAGAAAACTAAACCACGAATCATCAATACAGAAGTGCTATTTAGTTCGAGCTTCGTTATAAACAATAACAGCTTCCATGTGCTATAAAGTCAGTCAGTGCATAACACATGATGGTTCTTTTGTTGGGAAGATTTTTGGTGGGAAATCTTGCAGACACCTACGAGTATAATGAAATGTGGATAAAAGTTGAAAGATAAAGATTTGGGTTGAAATTTGCAAAATGTGACCTCATTTCTGATTAATACCCTGTAATAGTCTATTCAACAAACGGTATCCATAAAATTAGATTAATACAAAATTGTCATGTTCTTTTACTGAAGAAAATGTTAATTATCAAAGACGGAAAACTGTGAACAGTATGCTTAACTCAAGTATAGATGCAGATGTTTTGTGCTAAAGCAAAACTTATATACTTTTGTGTTGCTAACAGTATGTAATTTTGAAAACACTCAAAAGGTGACAATATTAGCTATAATAGGTATTTGTTCTAACAATCTGTATGTCAAAAAACTTATTGATCAAATAGTGCCATTTTGGAAACTATACTACATTTTTCCTAAATTATATGAAAGTATTACTTCATAATAAATCACTTTACTATTATTTTGACTTTTATTACCTGCGACCTTAAGGCAATATATACAAATTAATAAATTTGATCTAACTCTATTCAACCTATTTGTACTTTTGGAACATTTAATATATTTGAGTAGCAATGATAAATATGAGCAACAAACCTATAAAATATTATAAATCTTTTAAGGTGTAACAGAAAAATAAAACACATGTATTTCAAATTAAAATATTTTGATTCAACTTAAACTATTATGTCATCTTTAGATGTTAGTTATGTATAAAGTAAAGAAAAAAAATTCTTTATATTATATATTTAATAAGA
This sequence comes from Schoenobius gigantellus, assembly GCA_963935595.1. Taxonomy (NCBI): domain Eukaryota; kingdom Metazoa; phylum Arthropoda; class Insecta; order Lepidoptera; family Crambidae; genus Schoenobius; species Schoenobius gigantellus. The sequence continues at coordinate 30,226,787 of OZ012554.1, forward strand.
AGGGTCTTGTAAATTAAGAAGAGCACAGGCTGACAACACAGCAATCACATTTAATATATTTGTATACGGCTTTAAAATGGATAACTTGCATATTCTTGCGTAAGCTGTTCTGAAATTTACCAGCCATGGTGGCCAGCAGGTTTAATCAGTGAAGATATAACATCTTTCAGTTTTACCAAACTGGACCTATTTACTTCTATGGTGCTTTGGTATATGAATACTTGAGTTATTTTGTTGACATAATGTTGTTCTAGTTGACGGGTCACATTTTGATGTTGTGGCTGAGCATGCACTGCTTTGTATTATGTTGCACAACTTTTACTGCCTTATCAATCTCGTTGTCAAGAGGAGAACAGGTTAGTACACAATAGTTCTCATTAAGTAACCACTGAAAGCAACAAATTTTAATTAGGTACTCAGTAAATTCAAGTAAGAGTTGTTTAGATAAATATATTCATTATGAAACTTTGATATTTTTGTTTGTATTACATACTTTTTAATTAATATTCAATTACATTATTATTCAATTGGACATAAGTACATATTCTTTTCTTTGAAACATCATCTAGTGTCAGTGTATAACTGAGATTAAATCAAAAAGGCGTGAATGGTCAAGTTTTCTCTCAGTTTTCTGGTCAAGTTAAAATTTGGTTGGTCGGCTGCAGTCAGTTTTCATTCTAACTGAAAGATAAAAATTTAATTAATTTACATACAGATTTGATTTTACATACAACCTAAAAACTTCTATTTTGTTTAAGTTGAAACTGAAGTACCTACACAGATTGAGTTATTCAGTTATAGTACTTACATTAATGTGATTTTCGCAAAAATACATTTGAGTTTCAGTAGATAGTTACAGGATTTCTTTAAGCGAGTGTTAACCAATTATTTCGCATGTCTATATCACTGGGTATGTCTAATCCACAGATTTCCTGGAGTTTTTTAAGAGGTTATTCCTGTTCTATTGTCCCGTTCCATATACAGTTTTACTATATTTTGTGATATTTAATAGAAAGCATTGTTTTTGTGAGGTTATTTCGCCCCCGTGCTTTGTTTACTATAAGACTGACATCATTGCCACAGATAATGAACAGACTATCATGGCTGACCGTTTTTTCGGTCCAAAATTGAAAATCTTAATTTAAAATAGATTTTTTGCATTTTTTAGCCATCGAAAAAAATAATATTCATGTGCTATGGGCTAATACAACAATAGGCTAGTTGACCCTTTTTTAAAGTAGGGCTTAAAATGTTCATAATTGTTGTATTAGACCATAGCACATGAATATTATTTTTTTCGATGGCTAAAAAGTGCAAAAAATCTATTTTAAATTAAGATTTTCAATTTTGGACCGAAAACACGGTCAGCCATGATAGTCTGTTCATTATCTGTGGCAATGACGTCAGTCTTATAGTAAACAAAGCACGGGGGCGAAATAACCTCACAAAAACAATGCTTTCTATTAAATATCACAAAATATAGTAAAACTGTATATGGAACGGGACAATAGAACAGTAATATAGAAATACCTCTTCAAAGACTCCAGGAAATCTGTGGATTAGACGTACCCAGTGATATAGACATGCGAAATATTTGGTTAACACTCGCTTAAAGAAATCCTGTAACTATCTACTGAAACTCAAATGTATTTTTGCGAAAATCACATTAATGTAAGTACTATAACTGAATAACTCAATCTATGTAGGTACTTCAGTTAAACTTAAACAAAATATAAGTTTTTAGGTTGTATGTAAAATCATTAATTAAATTTTTATCTTTCAGTTAGAATGAAAACTGACTGCAGCCAACCAATCAAATTTTAACTTGACCAGAAAACTGAGAGCAAACTTGACCATTTACGCCTTTTTGATTTAATCTAAGTTATACACTGACACTAGATGATGTTTCAAGGAAAAGAATATGTACTTATGTCCAATTGAATAATGATGTAATTGAATATTAATTAAAAAGTATGTAAAACAAACAAAAATATCAAAGTTTCATAATGAATATATTTATCTAAACAACTTTTACTTGAATTTACTGAGTACCTAATTAAAATTTGTTGCTTTCAGTGGTTACTTAATGAGAACTATTGTGTACTAACCTGTTCTCCTCCTGACAACGAGATTGATAAGGCAGTAAAAGTTGTGCAACATAATACAAAGCAGTGCATGCTCAGCCACAACATCAAAATGTGACCCGTCAACTAGAACAACATTATGTCAACAAAATAACTCAAGTATTCATATACCAAAGCACCATAGAAGTAAATAGGTCCAGTTTGGTAAAACTGAAAGATGTTATATCTTCACTGATTAAACCTGCTGGCCACCATGGCTGGTAAATTTCAGAACAGCTTACGCAAGAATATGCAAGTTATCCATTTTAAAGCCGTATACAAATATATTAAATGTGATTGCTGTGTTGTCAGCCTGTGCTCTTCTTAATTTACAAGACCCTTCTTATTAAATAAATAATATAAAGAATTTTTTTTCTTTACTTTATACATAACTAACATCTAAAGATGACATAATAAATTTTTGTACTACATTAGTCATTATGTTCTTCACAAAAAAAATGTTCTATGTTTATTTGACAATAATGACTTGTAAAGGTTTAAGTTGAATCAAAATATTTTAATTTGAAATGCATGTGTTTTATTTTTCTGTTACACCTTAAAAGATTTATAATATTTTATAGGTTTGTTGCTCATTTTTATCATTGTTACTCAAATATAGTATATGTTCCAAAAGTACAAATAGGTTGAATAGAGTTAGATCAAATTTATTAATTTGTATATATTGCCTTAAGGTCGCAGGTAATAAAAGTCAAAATAATAGTAAATTGATTTATTATGAAGTAATACTTTCATATAATTTAGGAAAAATGTAGTATAGTTTCCAAAATGACACTATTTGATCAATAAGTTTTTTGACATTCAGATTGTTAGAACAAATACCTATTATAGCTAATATTGTCACTTTTTGAGTGTTTTCAAAATGACATACTGCCAGCAACACAAAAGTATAAAAGTTTTGTTTGCTTTAGCACAAAACATCTGCATCTATACTTGAGTTAAGCATACTGTTCACAGTTTTCCGTCTTTGATAATTAACATTATCTTCAGTAAAAGAGCATGACAATTTTGTATTAATATAATTTTATGGATACCGTTTGTTGAATAGACTATTACAGGGTATTAATCAGAAATGAGGTCACATTTTGCAAATTTCAACCCAAATCTTCATCTTTCAACTTTTATCCACATTTCATTATACTCGTAGGTGTCTGCAAGATTTCCCAACAAAAGAACCATCATGTGTTATGCACTGGCTGACTTTATAGCACATGGAAGCTATTATTGTTTATAACGAAGCTCGAACTAAAGAGCACTTCTGTATTGATGATTCGTGGTTTAGTTTTCTATGCACTTTATTCTTTCTTCATTGAAGAGGTCTTTTATTTTTTAAGAAATATGTCACAATCTGTGTCTGTGAATGTATATATATTTTTCCTCCCAGTAATTTTCTTTATGCTTGACAAATGAACAACTGCCAATCTTTCTCTTTTTATGTTCATTTACAAATTCTTGCAGTACTACACTGGTATTTGACACATATCCTGATGTTTTCTTTTCAACATTTCTCTTGAAGTAAATATTTTTAGTGTTTATTTGACTTTTGAGATATAGAATTCTATCCAATAGCATTCAACTGCTGTACAAAATAGCTCCTCACTGTGATGGTGCAACCACGCCAAAAATGCAATATTTGCAACTCTCTTCTGCCGCGTGACAATCTTGACAAGTACACTTGTAACCGTTCTTCATTATAACAGTATTGAAACTGTACTTATATTGTTTAGAGCGATACACAAAGAATCTCCTGACCATCAATCTGTCTATTTTCGGAAGATTTGTCCTATCTGCTCTCACAAATCCAACATCAATGGTTGATTTTGCTATTAATACAAATAATTTACGATATTTACAAATATAATAACGGAGACTTGGACGATTTTTTGCCAGTTTTAGGAAAGAGTAATGCAAATCGACGAGTTGTTGAATCAAATTTGACATTTCTTTGTTTACTATATGATTGACGTCACGGCTCTGACCACAGGATATCAAAGCGTTTACGGCGTGAGATAAAAATAGATTATTTCTAGCATTTTCAAATTAAAATTTTACAGCAATCATTCATTGTTATTTATTAAAATCGGTATATTGTGGAACCTTATGCCAAATACTGTTAGAAATAAACAATATTTAAATAAATTTTCATATGAGTCAACTACCCTATTATGAACATTTTAAGCCCTACTTTAAAAAAGGGTCAACTAGCCTATTGGTGCAAGCTATTTTAAACCTTACGTATATGGCGTGTAGATTGCTTTTGCACCGCATAAAAGATACGTAACATTTAAACACACTATACACCGAAGGTACGCGACCGAACTTCCGCGTTATTGCACCCGCAATGCTACTAAAATCACATGATGTGCGTGGGGAAAAGGGTTACCCTAACCCGAACAGTAAGCGGTTGGCGCATAAACACCGGAATCCTTTAAGATTAAGCGGTAATTTTTATTGTGGTTAGGGTAACCCCTATTTTACGGGTTATCGTTATTGTTGGGACACCTGTTGAACGGCTTACCGAGCCGACTGGCTTACCATCAGGGGCGGTCGACTTTTCTATTGGCGCAATGAGACATACCTACTAGGGATACATCGAGTGTTACCTCAAAAAACATGTTTCTAAAAATCCTAAAATGGTAGTAAATAATAACAAAAGATTCATAGATGTTAACCATATTTTCTGATGATAAACATCTTTTAAAACATAAATTTGCGTTATTTAACTAAAGTTAATATTTTTAAGTATATTTTGTTTAAAATTATCCAGAAAGACTTGAGTTTGAAGATTATTTATTAAATGGATAATGGATGTAAAGTCAATGTTAAAACTGGCAACATACATTCACAAAAAATATGGCCGAATTTATATTTCTGGCGCATGAATAGATATATTTCCGCCACAATATGCCGACTTCGTTTTGGTCACTGTTGCACAGCAGTGCATCTTAAAAAATTAAAAATTTTAGACTCTTCTCTATGTAAATGTGGTTTGGCAGAAGACTTAAATCATATATTTTTTTCATGCCCGAATTATGATCGTTCTTCTTTCATTGACTCACTCTTAGAACATTCCTATCCATTTCCTTCTCATATTGACATTTTGCTCTCATCTTTGAATTCATTTGTAGTTAGTATTATTGGTGATTTTATTATTAAAAATAATATTAAGCTGTAGGTTATTGTGTATATAGTTGTGTAAGTATTTCGTAGTTAGGTTATAGTGTATCTCTTTTTGTTTCAGAGCTGCTTAACAATCATCAGAATCATTAGTCATCATTGGTGAACAATTCTTTCAAAATTTTTCGTAATTTTTGTTACGTATCTATCTTTCACTTGACGCTGGCATAATTAACAAATTGCCATAAAAGAGGATCAAAAAAAAAAAAAAAATTATTTTCCTTTTGTTTCTCCATTGCGAATTTACGCAATAATATCGAAGTGTGCTTGCTTTTAAGATAACGACTTTTCTTGATAGTGTCTTTTTGTGTTTTTACGTGAGAAATAGACTCGTTTGGAGACAGTGACTTGTTTTGATTTTTGTGTTAAACTTGACTTCTTTTTGGTGTTGTTACTTAGATTTATTAATTGCTTTTCCTGAGACAGTGACTCTAAAACGTGTCAATTTGAACAATAGTTTGTCAGGGAACATGCCTGATAACCTGAAGAGAAAATGTCTCAAGTGTGGAATCTCACCACAAGATGATGCAAACATTATACTATATCGCTTTCCAAAGCCAGGAACAACAAATATTCGACGGTAAGTGTTGAAATTGACCAGTTTAAATACTTCTGACATTGCCACGTCCTTTTTTTGTTATTCAACAAGCCTTCCTCGCAGTTGTCAAACAACGATGTTGAAAACTTCTCTCAAATATCCGAGAAATTATTTTAAGAAACTGTCTATCCTGGCACTTGACACTAGCAGTAATGGTTGTTATCCTCTCTAACGACCAAATGCTACAATAAAAAAAAAGACATAAAACCCCGGTTAAAGCGGTAGCGGTTATGTTCACAATAAAAGCGATAACACTTCTTTGAGTTCTATTAGCGTTACTGCAAGAACATAAAATTATAATAGTCTCTAAATTCCGTAGATTAAATATCATAATGATAAATGAACTTTCGCTCATAATATTTTCTTTTTCAGATGTGAAATGTGGGCCAAGTATTGTTTTCCAAATGACAGTTGGTCATCTGTGGACTTCCAACATAAATTATATGCTGAGCAAAGGATTATAAGATTATATATACTATTGACTTTATTAATGTTGAAGAGAAGAGATTATCTAAACATGCTGTTCCAGATATGATTGGTTTTGACAAGGTGAATAAAAATAGCTTTTGTATATATCCTACCTGTTTATATCTGTATTAAAATAAATATTTCTAGCATTTTATGCATTCAATGTGTGGATGCTGAGTCCTGAGAGTGGACTCCATCCTAAGACTTGTGATAGTTATATGCCGCCTGTAGAGTGCTCTTGTTGCATATTAATAATGATTATTTAGACAGTTCAGTGGTGTGACTATGGTTCATTTATTGATTGATAATGCCAAATTTTTTACATTTCAAATTGAGACAGCATACTTTATCAATAGTGCTTGCACTCCATCCAAATGTCCGAGTCTGAGCACTATGGATAAAGTCTGTATTATCAATTTCAATTGCTATGCAAGCTGTACTATGAACTACAACTCCTTACAATCATCATCATCATCATCACAGCTCATAATATATGTCCCCACTGAGGGGCTCGAGGCTACCCAAGGGTTAGGGTAGTAAGGCCTAAGTCAGCCATGCCGGCCTCGTTCGGATTGGTTGACTTCACATACACCTTTGAATTTCTTTATAGATGAATGCAGGTTGCCTCATGATGTTTTCCTTCACCATAGGAGCATCGACAAATGTACATATGAAATTCGAAAAACGAAAGACACATTGGTACATGGCAGGATCGAACTACGGACGTCCCGATAAGAAGGACAGTGCCGAGTCCACAGCACCACCAATGCATCCATACTCTACTCCTTACTGTACTATAAATTAAAAATTGGGAACTCCAGTTAGATATGAATAAGCCAGTTAGATATTATTTAAACAATATACAATAAAAACTTGTCTAGAAGATATCAATTAATAGAAAATTGCGGGTCTGCTGGAAGAAATTTCATTTATGAAATAAGCAGATCCTTTGTACATTGTGTCTTATGTGTTGTTTGTGCTGTCTAGTTTTATGTGTACAAAAATTGTTAAATAAATAAATAATATAGGAAAAAAATCCTTGGTTTCTAAAAATAGTTCTATTTCTTTACAGGCATTGCCAAGTGGAGTCACATTCAAGACTTTTATGACTGAGATAATGTAAATCCAAATTTCGTGTTTGCTCCATCACTGAGGAAGGTTCACCTTAACCCTAATTGCAAAGAAAAGATGAAAGTTAGTCAGCTCAGGCAGCTCAGGTTTTGAGTCATTCGGTGACTGCAGGCATGTTTGCAAAAATATCTCAAGGTAAACTTACCTATGTAATAATTTATATTGTTATATCAATTAATCTGAACCTGAAAATTTATAAAGATTTGATATGAATACCTAAAAATGTCTAAACTAAAATTTATAGCTCAGAGCAAAGAGTTCTGATTAAGAAAAGCCATGGGTTCGATTCCCACCCCAGCCCCCATAGCATGAACACTGAATCACAATAATTATGATAAAACAATAAATCAATATGAATGATAAAGCACTAAACTGTTTGATCATAGTGTGTTTTGTTGATCATGCTATGGGGCAGGCTTGATTAATTTTTTCTAGTTAAGTTTAATACCTTGACATACTTAAACATTTCTTACAAAGTTCATAAAAAATTAACAAACAGCAGCTGATTTTAACTGAAAGTATTATTCATAAAAATATTTCATCCAGATGTTGGAATGTAAGATTTGTCATTGTGAGGGTGAATAACAATGCAAAATAAGGAAAACAGCTAGAAGAAATAAGTCGATTGAGTTGTGGTGTTGGACTGTCGGATAGCTCCTAGGAAAAATATTGCCTGAATTCCTAGTTTATATATTTCTATAGTTTTGACAATTTTCATTATTTAGTTTTTATTACATTTTCAGGGGAACTGCCTGCAGGTACAATTACAACGGCGGAAATTGTCGCCGTAAATAGCGACTCTGCTGTTTTGAGGAGAGGCAAACCACACTCAACAAACATAACCATGAACTCGCCGCATTTCAAACATTTTGAATTAATGAAAAATTTTTTGAGGAAGTATAGAGTTTGTTGGATGACGGAGCCCACCACCCACCACCTTCGAAAGATGGGTGGGTCTGGACTTTAAGAGGTATTTTGCAAATATTTAAAAATCTTAAAGAAAAACAGGATTAAATATCTGTCAACGCGTCGGGTACAGCAGGATGCAGTGGAAAATTTATTTGGCTCAATCCAGGCAAATTGTGCAACAATTTTATAGGTGGATTGAAAACATCTATAATTTCTAAACCACATAGAGTCAGGAAACTGTGAAACAGACATTTATTATACAATAATAAATAATTTCAAGGACATGTTTTCTACACCACACACAAGCCAACAAGTAAAACCCCTAGAAGCCCCTGATATTGTGATCAATATGCTAGCTTCAGCGGACCACACTTTTGAAGCAAGCATGACTGACTCAGCTGAAATGCAAGCTTGTGCTTATTATGTGGGTTTATTATAAAAAAAAACTGAATGTGACTTGTGGTGTGTTTGAGAAGATATTAGTTGACAGAAAATGTACATTCATTCATAGAATGTAAAGAGTATGTCGACATTAAGAAGAAATTAATTTATGCATCAAGAAATTTAATTAAATGTGTTGAAGATTGTGCTACTCTATGCGATAATTTCTCTTTAATGTCATCATCAATATTGGATTTAAAAACATTGTTATTAAAAAACCTCTGTGAGAATATAAATTTCACCTTTTAGAAACAGTGTGAGAAATATGTCTCAATAAATGTAAAAATTATTATAAATAGTGTTTTTCACATAACTATTAAAAGGTATTGTACATTATACAACTGAGAATATGTAGAATCTGCTTCAGAACTAGCAATAAAAAAGAAGATGAACACAATAAAACACACTTTTGAAGCAAGCATGACTGACTCAGCTGAAATGCAAGCTTGTGCTTATTATGTGGGTTTATTATAAAAAAAAACTGAATGTGACTTGTGGTGTGTTTGAGAAGATATTAGTTGACAGAAAATGTACATTCATTCATAGAATGTAAAGAGTATGTCGACATTAAGAAGAAATTAATTTATGCATCAAGAAATTTAATTAAATGTGTTGAAGATTGTGCTACTCTATGCGATAATTTCTCTTTAATGTCATCATCAATATTGGATTTAAAAACATTGTTATTAAAAAACCTCTGTGAGAATATAAATTTCACCTTTTAGAAACAGTGTGAGAAATATGTCTCAATAAATGTAAAAATTATTATAAATAGTGTTTTTCACATAACTATTAAAAGGTATTGTACATTATACAACTGAGAATATGTAGAATCTGCTTCAAAACTAGCAATAAAAAAGAAGATGAACACAATAAAACATAAATAAAACTATCATACTTTTATTTAATTTTTACCTTTACTATTCTGCGACTTCTGACGTGATTTATGGAAACTAGAAAATAATATGCAATGATTTATAATTAAAATCATTGCATATTATCTAGTTTCCATAAATTACGATTACAATAAAAAAATAATATTACAGTGCTTTTGAATTTTACCGCGTAGCGTAGATAGTGCGTGGGGCCACGGTAAGATGGCAGCACAGTCAAAATTTGTCCAACGTGTTTTTCTATGTAGTTGTCATTCTTCCCTTGGGTATATGTGTTCTGTGCTTACCATGCAAACGGGATGCTATTTCGAACGGATTAAGCAAATGAACGAGTTTTCCGGTCCCTGCTTTCGAGAGGCGGATACCGTTCACAGAGCGCGAGCCGGGGTACCGAGTGAGGCCAAAAAAGTCGCAGCGTATAGAGTAAAGTGGGAGCGGCGAAGTTCTAAGGATAACAAAACAAAGTCGACTCCAGCCCCATTAGCACTGTGCCAAGGAATTTCCTGGCGTCTAGCAGCCTCAAACATTGCGGGCGTCGCAAGCGGCGATCGCGGCTCCCTAGCGCCATGCGTCCGTGTGATCGCACACCCTTCATTACGGATAAAGCCGCCCCTGCCCCCCTAGCACGTCCACCAAAACACGATATGATAAAGCGGTTTATCACGGTGAACTGTCAAAATACAATAGGATTTCGTCGTATTTTGATAGTTCACTGCGATATATCGCTTTATCATATCATGTTTTGGTGGACGTGCTACGGGGACTGAGCAACAACAACAAATGATCCGACTTTGGGTCGCTGCGACCAATCTCAATAAGAACTAATCATCTGCGCGGCAGGGGTTATTAGGACGCAAATGCCTGCGCGGGTGTATCTTCATTTATTCTACCCGCATAGTCCGATCGAACGGTTAACCGACACGGCCGGTGCAAGATCAGGCGCAGGACCCACTGTTTAGCGTGCCTTCCGATGCACAGAGGAGCTAAAGAGGTTTTTTCATTTTTGGTCACCCATCATGGACCTGACGAGGGCGAACGTAACTTAACCTTAGCAATCGACCGCCAAGTACACAGGCCACTGAGCCCCATTAACAACAACGTCCTTGCAGACACAGCGTTTGTATTATATTTGTCGGATTAAATAACCAACTATGCTATTCAAATCAGATGTATGTATAAAAGCACTGGTATCTATCTTCTTTCCTGTATGTATTATATATGTGTGTGTGAATAAATTGTTACGTGTCGCCGCTTCCTCTCTTTCTGTGTATGTCTTAAGAGCCAACCTTGAAGAGGAATTTAATTCTAGTAACCTGAAGGAGGTTACTAGAACTAAATTCCTTTTCAGAGATAGAAAGCACTACATAATTATGTTTGTAGTATGATGATATTCTTTTGATTAAACAAAAATATTATAAAGTAATAATATGTAGTTAAAATAAATACATAAATTTGTGTTTGTTTGTGTAACACATATTATATGGTAGTATATGTTTTTTTCAATATTGTTTAAAAATCAGCAAGTACTTATGTTTTCTTTCCTTTTTTTTTAGTACACAACATCCTACACTAACAGTATCACTTGGGTTGACTGGAAGAGAAAATTCTGCCCTTGCACAGTTTTTAAGATTTTTACTAATTTTTTTCATGTGTGTGTGTGCACAATAAGAATAAATAATATAAAAAATATTATTCATCTAAATATAAAGCATTCATCATTAAAAATATATTTGTAAATCAGAACCTTTTCAAGGTAGATTGTCTTAAGTGTAGTAAAGGCTTTAAAAATACTTATTTGATTTATAATTAATTGTAAGAAATACAACATATTTTTGAGATAAATACAAAATAAAAATATACTGAATCATGACTTGAAAATCAAATATTTACTTAAGACTAAATGCCAAAGGCATTTTCTTCCAGTGAGCCAACCTTAACCTAAACCTAAGTAAACCTTAACCAAGTAAGTCACACCATTAAAAGGGCACAGACCTTGAGTCTGTGGTGATATAATTATATTTAAAAAAAACCAAGTAAGTCAACCTTATCCTTTTCCAAAATCAACCTTAATAAAAATATTAACTCTGTACCTAAAAAATACATCTCAACTATGAAATCAAACCAGGGATCTCAAGGTGTCAGTCAGCCACTATCTATTAGGTCACAGTCATCATTAAATCTACTTATAATGTTGCAGCACAGTGTTTTCGTCTATGCCAATGAACGTCTACTGTTAGACAAAGCCCTCCTAAATTAATTGAAATTTGAGCTTTGCTTTGAGTCAGCAACTCCCAATATTTTTTTAAATATCATCTGTCCATCTGGTCGAAGAATTTTATCATTAATTTTTAATCTGCTTTTTCCACGGCACCCAAGTTATAAGCTCTATATAGCACCCTAACTAAAAGAAGGCATAGAAGCATCAATATAAGCAGATGAAGCTTGAAATCTTGAAAGAAGCTTGAAAATCATGTTTGGTTTGTATCAGTGGAAAACTGTAACTCTCTCTTATATATATATATATTCTTTATTGTACACAAATTTACATGAAAAGGTGTTACAAAGAAGAAAAATGTACAAGGGTGAGCTTATCTCTATAAGAGATTTCTACCAGCCAACCCTAGCGAAATCTTTCCCACTAGGAAAATGTATATGTCTATGTATGTAAAAATAGAAATCCAAATTCAATGTAGCTTTATAAAACATATATTATTATTACTAAAATATCTGAAATAATCAATTTTCATGTAAAGACCATGTTAAATATCAGTTGCTGTAGTTAATGACAAATATAATTATTTTAAAATTCAACCACTTGATAGAAAAATATTATTGTGCCATATTGTACTCTCACACATATTATGACTGAAATAAATAGGGTTTTAATTTTTGTGATAATCATAAATTTGTTAAGGATATTTTCTACCTATTAATTTGCTGTGATAGTAGTTACCTAGATAGTACCTACTTTTATAACTTTAATAAACCATCAAATGATTAATCTTAATGACAATGAATAAAAATGGTACCTACAAAGATAGTGGACTAAATAGTAATTTAAGTGTATAGAATTTAGGTTACTTAGTTTATAAAAGTGATTGAAATTTTTGTGACTATTACAAGCCTTATTTCCACCGGAAAGGTAGTTCAATTTTTTCCAACAAAACAATTTTTTTCAATGCGATTTTATGAGTTTTAAAAGTCAAAATAAATAAATCATACCTGCTTTCACTCTTTAAACTTTGATGAATTTAAAAAACTACACAATTCACATAGATCAAGACAATTCAAAAGTTTTCAAAAAGTTTGAGGCCTACACTGCAAGGCTTTGAATTACTAAAAAATAAATCACCCGTTATAATAAATTGTGCATTACTTTGTTGCTTCCATCCAGTACTATTAAAAACAACATATAATTATACGAGTAAATTCACGAGTTGCAACCGGTTGCAACAAAATTAACAAATTGCAAAATTGCGGTAAATACAACGAAATTTTAAACTTTGACAATGACATTTGTTTTTTTTAATGAGCAAAACAAACGCACAGCGCCCGTAGGTGCATACGTCTATATATAAAACTTATTTTTTTTTGTTTTGTTTTTACAATTATCATCATAACACGAAACGCATATAAGTATACTGACTCATGTTCATCCATATTTGAAATATACCTACCCTATTGAATTCAAATAGGTAAATAGTAATATAAGATATTAATAAACACCAACAGTATTTTTGTGAAATTAATTGAAAAGATAACTTTGAACAATTCTTAAACATTAATTAACAGGCAAATGTAAGATAAAAATGACAAATGCATTTCAAAGGTGTGATGTTTCCAACAAAATCAGTCAAAATCTATCAATCGTACGGACGGCGGCGGCGCCTCGATATTCCCTCTTCGCTATCTGCGACGCCTAACGCAGGTAACTATTATCTAATCTGTGGCATAACTATCATTTTGAAGTACCTACCTACACTTTAGCAATTTAGTGAGTTGTTTTGTTATGATAGCGGTAATGAATGTAACGTGTATTTTCAGATGACAGTTCTGAGTTGGCAAATGAAGCTAATGAATGGGTAATTTGTCAGTGGCTACTGATATGTATAAAGCCCGCCCAATTAAATAAAAAACCTCGCCATATTGCGGAAAGCTATTGGAAGAGGAACTAATTTCTTCAAATGGCAAGAATCTTTATGCATTCAGACGGGAGATGACAAGGCTGGGCGAACCCCTCTGCCAATTTACGTTGACCATACGACCATACATACACGTTATATAAAACTAGATGCCGCGCGGCCGCTGCCATTAGGTGTCGTTTCGTATCGCAAGTAAGAGCTCGTAAAAAATTGTGAATTGTGCAGTTTCCTCTTGCAAAAGGCTATCCAGTAACTCAAATCTTCAAGGTTTCGTCTTCCTGGAAGATAGCTCTTGTCCACCCGATCCCTAAGGGTGACCAGTCACACCCATCAAACTACAGGCCCATAGCAGTAAAATCCTTGCACTGCAAGACATTAGAGCGTATTATTGACAGCAAACTACCTTTTAAAATACCTAGAGGACCACCACCTGATTAGCGATCGCCAGTACGGTTTCCGTCATAATCGCTCGGCTGGTGACTGTGGTGCTGGTGACCCTCTAGTGTATTTAACACACCGTTGGGCGGAAGCCATAGAGAACAATGGAGAAGTTGTCAGATTCGATATCGCCAAGGTATAGAGCTCTTCTAGCGAAGTTGTCTTCATAAGACATCCTCGAGAAATTTCGCAGATGGGATGCCAGCTTTCTGGATAGTCGCAACATTTAAGTCATTGAGATCCCTGAGACAAAAACCATGAATGCTAGTGTCCCACAAAGCTCTGTGCTATCCCCAACTTTATTAATTCTGCATATCAATAACTTGTTCTCTAGAGAGCACATTCATAGCTATGGATGACTGCACGGGTCAGGCAGCGTTCAGAAAGTCTCCTGATTAAGCTCCGTTTTGAAAAAACGATTACAACTTGTGTCTGAAGATGAGGATATTTTTTTGGGGTGGGCTTCAAAATGAGGGAGATTGAATTAAGTAAAGTTCAACCCCACGCAGACAAGTCTGCGCTTTCACTGCCAAGAAGGACACTTTTACTATAGCGCTTAAGTTTCAAGAATTACCACTTCAAATCTTTGACAATATCGGGATCCCCAGTGTCGATATCTTGAGCAAAGTCCAATTCGGGAGTTATTTGGAAGGCAAGGCTAAATTATCTAGCAAAAAGCTGGGTATTCTGAACAGAGCAAAGCGGTACTAAGTACACGCCACATCAACGTCTTGTGCGTTACAAACCTCAAGTTCATTCCGCATGTGCAGTACTGCTCACATCTCTTCCCCCAAAGTACCAATTACAACTATTTGACTCCCTCCCTTTGCTCTCGGGCTGCTAGAATCATTGGTGATCCTGATTTGTTGAACTCATTGGAGATACTGGAGTCACGGAGGGACTTCGGAGGTGATTCGCCGGTAAAACACCGGCCAACACCGATAAGGCGACAGGCAGAGCGGAGCTCTATCGATACGCCTAAGTCAGAAGGGCCAAGGCGGGTCCTGGGTGGCTACGCACAACGTGAAATGAAGCAGACTTCGACCAACATGCAGCTGCATACGTCATCGTGGCCTCGTAAATGCCGCGATACAGAACCTTCAGGGCCCTATGCCGTAAGAGGACATCAATATCCCCGTTTCTCGACTTGGTCACTTCCCCATCGATGGCGCATATATGCGAACAATAAACTTGCATTCACCACCACCTCCAGCACCGTGGTCGATGTTACGCTTCTGACCGAAGCCCCAACGAACCTGATGGGGATGTCTTCTGGAATTTCCTCCTGATCTTCATATTTGCAAGTTTGGCAGGAGAAAATTCCAGTCGATTACGGGCCCCTCAGTCACCGACGAGTTGCAGAGGCCGAAGTTATTTTCGGGTAGTGGGAAAATGTCGAGATGGTCAACTCTCCTACCTCAGGTAATGTCGCCAAATAAAACCTGAAAATTCCACGCCGCTGCGCCGCCGCCGACCAAAATAGTCCAGAACGTTGCCGCTGCAATTTTTCAAGGCCTATTATAGTGAGGTAATATTTTCATAGTGTGCGTATCTGTGATTGAATGCTAGATTTTCGTAGTGTGCCATGCATGTTTACCTCGCCTCCCGCAAAATGTGGCAGAAAAATGTATACTGCGATTTGTTGCGTACCATATCCACAGGCTAAATGATCTAAGTGTCATTTGGTCTGTATGAGTAATAATTCCATGGGTCTGTATGGTCCTCAGACTATAGAAAAAAAGAGGACTCGGCATAACGAACGTAGTTATAGGAATGTGATGTATTTCGACGGCATAGTTTCTGACATATTGGCATCTCTTTTTAACTTATGAGGATAATCATAAGTAAAAAAGGACAACAGTAGTTTTATCATTACAAAAAATGGCAACATTATCTTGGCGACGTCACAGAATATCTCACTGCGGCCGGTCGCCATGTTTTGTCACAGTACTCACAATGAACAACAAGTACATCAGTTGTCATCGCGACTTGTTTGTTTCAGTGTTTTGAAGAAAATTTTGTTATTAGGCGAAAATTGTGCTTGTTTAAAGTGTTGAACTTGCATAATACTGCATTTATTATGGGTAAGTGCAGTGTGTTAGGCTGCCGCATGAGCAAGCAAGCCGCCATCTTTGTGCCAGATTCACATTTAGGTATGCACGTTTTTTTCGTAGGTATTTCATGTCTATTCTTTTTTCCTTAGTCTGAGGTATGGTCATTATTGTCGCACAGACTAGTAAGTAAGCATGTTATTGTCGTCTGTCAATCTTAGACTATGGATACCAAAAGACATGAAATACCTACGAAAAAAGCGTGCCAAAAGTGCTGGTGCTCTAAGATGGCGGAAAAAACTTGGGACGCCGCATCCAAGATTCCACACTTATTATGTTTTTCTTTATAAATACAATTCATTAAAAAAATCAATGAAAAACATAGAACTGTAAAATGCTCTCAGAAATAATGCTCACTGACTCATATTTTAGCACAACAACAAACACGGTGCTTTGTAATGGCGGACTGAACTGGACGCAAAGGACAATGGCGAAATATTTGTTGGCGTCTTTAGTAAGCGTCAATTAATTCCATTTTAGTAGATTTGTATAAAATAACTTCATCAGTTTTTTACAATATTTACTTATATTTGACGAAGTCTCAATAATTTGTTTGAATTAATTATAAGGTTAATTGATATTGTGACTTCCAATACATAATTACTGGTCTGTGGTGACTTCAAAAGGATGTTATTTCTTATCTATAGTAACATCTATCGTGGGATAAAGCATAGCCACTCAAACGTTCGCCACGCGAAGCGTGGTGGGTTTCAAAAGCAAAAAGTAGTATATCTCAAATATCAAAGGTGCCGCCATTGCGGAATGACTCACCCCGGCGCGTAAAATTGCGGAGAGTGACATATACTGTCTACAAGAGAACAAAAAATACGTATGGAAAGGTAATTTAATATAGAAGGAACTTATAACAGTTAATTAGATAAGGATTAATAATTAAATGAATGAAGCGCGAAAATGTTCGGAAGGTCGCGGAAGACCCGATTTTTATGTTTGTGTCTTGTTTTATGGTAAAGCCCGTTGAATACAAGAAATTACTGAGTTATTGTCTAAACAGATGTTTTCTATGAAACATTTATGGCGGTGGCAATAAATATAGGGCCAGTCTTAGAAAAATAGCGTTGTTATTCTAAGGGGTCAGACTTCTATTGTATTATAATTTTTATCGACTTTAAGTTTATCGAGAATAGGTACCATATACAGAAGAAGTTATTTATCCTAAGTTATATTTTAAACTTTCAATTGGTCTTCTGTTTCTTAATAATAATAACATAATTATAGTATAATTAACAACAATTTATTCTATTTTTCTTTGCTTTGAGTGTTGGTAGCGCTGTAGACTCGACACTGGCCTTCTCATCGGGAGGTCCGGAATACGATCCTGTCATATTCCTACCAATGTTGTTTTTGTTTTTCGAATTTCATACGTACATTGTTCGAAGCTCCTACGGCGAAGGAACCCATCATGAGGCAACCTGAATACATCTGCCAAGAAAATCGAAGGTGTAGGT
The DNA here is from genome assembly GCA_963935595.1 of Schoenobius gigantellus. Taxonomy (NCBI): domain Eukaryota; kingdom Metazoa; phylum Arthropoda; class Insecta; order Lepidoptera; family Crambidae; genus Schoenobius; species Schoenobius gigantellus. The sequence continues at coordinate 30,244,702 of OZ012554.1, forward strand.
GCTTATATAGAGTATAAAGATGCAAGCAATAGCTGGCTTATACATACTCTATGTGTAGGTCAAGTCAACCAGTCCGCTCTTGACCAGCGTGGTTGACTAAGGCCTAAACACCTTAACTAAGGGTGGGCTCGAGCCATACCGTACAGTGTCTCGCGCGGCGGCCTGCGCTATCGCTGGCACTCCCCCGTGGGAGCTTGTGGCGCACGTCCTCGCAGCGGTATATCGCGTGCGGGTCGAAGCAAGGGAGGGGGACCACAGGTTGGCTCCTAGGGAACGGGTTGCTGCCCTGGAAGGGGCACGTGAGGAAATGTTCCGTCTATGGCGGGAGAGCCTGGGTGAGCCGGCCTCCGGAACTCTCAGGAGAACTGTAGAGGCATTGCTCCCCGTACACAAGCCATGGGCGGAAAGGAAACACGGGTCGCTCATGTACCATTTTTTTTTCTTTTTTTTTTTAAAAAAAACGTCGCCCCACACTAGGATTTTCTCCTGTGTCGTGGGTGCAGTTACAAACATAGAATATCACATGCACATACGCCCAGACCGGAACAAATTTCTGTAGGCCATACAAAACATTTGTCCCGTACGGGAATCGAACCCGCGACCCGTTGCGCAGTAGGTGATCACTCGACCTCTGCGCTAAACGTGTCGTCAATTGGTGCTTGGTCATTAGTGGTCACGGCTGTTTTGGCCGTTACCTGCACCGGATCGGACGTGAGCCGACCGCTCAATGCCATCACTGTTGCGCTGCTGAGGACTCAGCGCAGCACACCGTTGAGGAGTGCACTAGGGCATGCATTTCGAAATTTCATAATTTTGAAATTTCGGACTATATTTGCATGCCACGTAATTTCGAAAAATTGCACCTTTAGTTTCGAAATTATATCGATATCACTATTTGTCGGTGGACCGATTCCGTTCCGAAGTAGGGCGTTAACGCTGGCGCGCTAATACTCGTAATACAAATCGAATAATACAAGTCGAAATGGCACTCTACGAGAATGGTGGCATTACTTGATATCGATTCCACCAACCAGTGTCGAAGCGAAACAAGAACTGTACTCCACCAGCGCAGGGGGGTGATGATGAGTCGGTAAATATGGCACCACGAACGCGAGAACCTTACGTGGCCCCAACAATAACGCAAATGCAGTGGTTAAGCGACGGAGAAAAAGGAACAGTAGGTCTCCTCACAAGGGCTGTGGCGTTGTTCATGGACAGTGCAGGAGAAAGGATTGGCATTAGTTTCTGTATGTCCAGAACAAGGAAGCACGTTGCCATATCACCTGGCTTAGCAGCCCTTCTAAAAGGCAGCACTGCCAGGGCGACCATTAAAAGAAATGTTGTGTGTCGTGTGTTGGCCCCGACCTATCTCTGCCATCTTTGATTTCGAAGATGGTCGAGAGTAAGGAGGCGGTAAACTCCTTCTGTGTGGAGGTCATTACACAGAAGGAGGTGGCAGAAAGGGCCAGAGAGGATGACCCATCGACAGACCCTTGCCGTCGGAGGAGATTGGGGCGAAGGAGGCGACAGTTCGCTCGCCTTCTTCCTCCTAACGGTGACCAGCGGGACCCGGGCCTAGGAAGCCCGAGTCCTGCATTGCACAGGCCACCACCTGTCGTTGATGCTCCTGATGCCCAGGAGCATCGCCGGCCTTTCCATTTTGGGGAGGTCAGAGGGGCTCAGAGGAGGGGCCATGGAAGTGTCCGAAAGGGTTTCCATGGCTTTGTCCGGCGGTGGGGCGTCCCTCGCTGGCGTATCCTCTTCATCTGATGATGAGGAGGATGCGGCGGTGATGGGCGTCCTCGTGCCAAGGCGTTTGTGAGGGGCATCGTTGGGTTTTAGTCGGTAGGTCGCGGTTTCTGGCTGGCATTCTGCCCCCAGTGACCGCGGAGAGTTCGACATAACCTCGCGTTTTCCCAAGCGCGAGGTATGCGTAAAGCATTTCCCAACGTTAAAAAAAAAGAAAGGGTGGGCTCGAGCTGGGGTGCGATGTCAGAACACCTCCTCGTGGTGCACCCTGGGCAACCCGTCAGATTTTCTGCCGCGGGCTAAGAGTCTGACAGTTGCCCCGTGGAAGGGGCGTGGTGTGGCCGGGTTTAACCCGGCGGGCCACTTCACGTGGCCATGTGGGGCGTCACCTCCCCTTCTTTTTGATGATGGGGTTGTGTGTCGCCTGGGGATCCGCTCGCGGGTCATGGCGCGTTGTACCTTGTGCCGTTGCCCCTTTGGTCGGGTTGGGTCTTTGTTGAGCTTCGGCATGTCGTTGTTCCGAGTCGGTGCAAGCTCGTTGAGCTTCGGCGTGTCGTTGTTCCGAGGACTGAGGCTGATCCGATCACCGTGTGGCTTCGGCACACTTGTGCGGCCCCATGAGGGGGGCGTGGGATGGCCGAGTACTACTTGGCGGGCCACCTCGTGTGGCCACCGTGGCCGCTTTTTGCGGTGGGTCGGCGCTTTGGCGCCGCTGAGCTTCGGCTCGTGTGCGCGGCGGTGGATCCAGTGGGGTCTGCCGTCGGGCAAGCCCGTTGCCCCGAACTGAGCGGGGCTGGGGGCCTGGCACACTGAGCGTCGGTCCGCGTGGGAGAAAACCACAGTAAAAAATTACCACCCGGAGTATGCCCCGGGAACTCCTCTCCATCTCCATCTTGGAGAGGGCGTGAGGGGCCCGCCATTGGTGGGCAGGTGCCGCGGACGGGGCTGTGGTCGGTCTGTAAGGATTCCCACGACCTCGTTCGGCAGCGGCGCGGCCTTTGGACGTAGCTGCGCCAGGCGCCAAAGAGGGCATACCCAAGTAACAATTTAAGTTATAGAAAGGTCACAAATAGGTTATATAACCTTTTTATGGATTTCCTTAAAGAAATACGATAGGTCCTAAAATGTTCATAATAAACTCCGCATAAACTCTTAATAACCAAAAAGGCCCTCCATAACAACCTAGTGTAGACCTTATTTTTACTCTTTACTGACTAGACAAATTACCTAAAGGCATGCTTGATAACCTAGATGTAACTGTAAATTAACCATTTTATAACCTGGTTAAATTCAGTATTACCTAATTATAACCTTTATGAAGTCTCAGCTTAGTCATGGACTAGTCATAATAAATTTTTATCGCAGCAGTCATTTTCCAGAATTAGGTTATTGTCAAGTACCAGCAAAAGCTTATTAGTAAGTTTTCAAAATATTTTATAAGAGACTGGTTATATATTAGTTAAAACTTATTTCATATCAGACAAATGGCTTCCATTTGTAATACTATTTTTTTATTATGACTTGGGTATTCATATACGAAGCAAAATGTCTGTAAAATTCACACGTGCTTATAAATTCTATTGCGAATACCAGTTTCCTGTTAAATTATGGGATAATATGCTTATAAAATACACGCGCCCTAATTATCAGGCATATTTAAAATATTTAATGGTCATACGTAGTCTAAAAAAAATACATTAAATACATTTTTAACCTCCAATCTGGCACACAATTATTTATAAACGCAAAAATGTCGTTTAAATTTATTATCACCAACAAATAAAATAAATAAATTGATATTTTCGAAAATTCTTGCCACAATAAACCTCTTTAAAATGGCTGCCTTCAATGAAAGGCTTACTAGCTTTACAAATAACTCTTAAATAGCCTGAATTACTATTAACGCACGAAATTTACTTAAAAATAACCTCTAGGTAATTTAAATAACCTTATCACAAACTGTTAGTTATTTTTGTAACCCTTTACGCATTAAATTTTCTCGTAAGATTTGATAGTACTTCTATATCACCGCGGACGGACTAAGTAGTAATTTCAGATGCCAAGAGAGCTTAGATTACATTAAAACAACATTTCGCGTGGTGTACCTACAGAGTGTTTACAAAACCAAAGGATATGTTTATTATTATTCTTCTATTATTTTTCAGATTCTATTTGCACCTACTGCTAGTTAAATAGGCACCTACCTACTTAAGTTTTATATTCAATTTGCAATGCAATTAATATATCTATTTATTTAATTATTTACATTATAGATATTAATTGCGGTCCCCCGACTTGACGATGCTAAAATCAAAGTCAAAGTCAAAGTCAAAGCTATTTATTTGTAAACATAGGTTACAATATGGTGTTACATTATGCGAGTATGTATCCGGCTATGTTTTACCTCGTAAGGTGTACAAATTTTAAAAGTGGTGAGTTGGGTACAATTTTTAAATGAGACTGTTATTTTAATTGCTAGCACACAGACTATGACACCAGTTATACAATATGTTTGTCTTCAAGAAAATCTTTGACGCTATAGTACGCTTTCCTTATAAGAAAATCTTTAAGTTTTCTTTTGAAGACAATAATATTTTCTGTATCAGTGATATGTCTCGGTAATTTATTGTATATTTTTGGGGCTAAACAGAATACACTCTTTTGCAGCATTACTTTTCGGGAAGGTACGGATTTCAATTTATTTTGATGACGAGCTCTGGGCATGAACTCGAATAATTCAATATTATTAACTACAAAAACTGCAGTTTCATAAATAAAGATACTCGGAACTGTCAGTATATTTAGTTTTTTAAAATATGGTACACATGAGTCCATCTGTTTTAGATTACACATTGCCCGTATACATCGTTTCTCTGCCCTAAGTACTTTTTCCACATCTGTCGAGTTTCCCCAGAAGAGGATCCCAAATCTTAAGACCGAACCTACACATCCGTGATACGCTGTTAGTAATGTAGATTGGTCTGCAATTTTCCTCAGTTGATAGATGGCATATGATAGTTGACTTACCCTTTTTCGTACATGGTCAACTTGATATTTCCAATTTAGTTGACTGTCTAAATGCACCCCTAGAAATTTATGAACGTGTATTGTTTCAATAGCTTGACCTTCAAAGTTTACTTGAAGATTCAATAAATTATTCTGTCTCTGCTTAAATTCAATCATTTTCGTCTTGCTTAAATTTATTTTAAGATTATTATTTACTAACCAATTAATAATTAATGTCAATGTATTTCTTATGTCAGCTTCAAAATTATCTATGTCATCCGTAATAAAAAGCACTGTACTGTCGTCAGCAAATAGAGTCATTGGGTGATTGATTACCTTTGGCATATCATTTATATATATCAAAAATAGTAAGGGACCCAGTATGCTTCCTTGAGGCACCCCAATTCTTAGATCAGATTGACATTGAATTTCCGTTTTTGTGTCCATTAAAATTCTATCTACTTTTGTTGATTGGGTTCTCCCTAACAAATATGATTTTAGTAAGTCATGTATCCTCTTATTCCATATGAATATAGCTTCCTCAAGAGGATTTCATGGTCTACATGGTCAAAAGCTTTGGACATGTCCATGAACATTGCTATCGTTGGTTTTCCCACATCGATACTATTCATCACCTTCTTAAGAAAATCAAATATAGCTAAGTTAATTGTTTTGCCTTTTCTAAATCCCATTTGTTCTGAAACTAGAATACCATTACTAGATCATCATCATCATCATCATCTCAGCCGCACGACCAAAATATTACTAGATCATCATCTCAGCCGCACGACGCCCACTGCTGGGCATAGGCCTCCCCCATGGATCTCCACAACGATCGGTCCTGTGCTGCCCGCATCCAGCGGCTTTCCGCGACCTTCGCCAGATCGTCGGTCCACCTAGTCGGGGGCCTACCCACTGAGCGTCGCCCGGATCGTGGTCGCCACTCAAGAACCGTTCGGCCCCAGCGACCATCGGTTCTTCGAGCTATGTGTCTCGCCCACTGCCACTTCAGCTGAGCAATCCTTCGAGCAGTGTCGGTTACTTTAGTTCTCCTGCGGATCTCCTCATTTCGGATCCGATCACGCAGGGAGACCCCAAACATTGGTCTCCCCATTGCCCGCTGAGCGACCTTGAGCCTTCGGACGAGACCCATAGTGAATGGCTACGTTTTGCTTCCGTAAGTCATCACTGGCAACACACACTGGTCAAAGACTTTGGTCTTGAGACACAGGTAATTTGGACGCCAAGATTTTTCGTAACTTCCCGAAAGCTGCCCATCCGAGCTGGATTCGACGAGAGATCTCTTTCTCGAAGTTGGACTTTAGGTAAGTCCAACTTCGAGAAAGAGACTGGACTATCTGTCCCAGGTATACATAGTTGTCTACAACTTCAAATGTAGTGTTCCCAATATTAACTGGAGTGGCTACAACATGGGTATTCGACATGATTTTTGTCTTATCCATGTTCATTTTAAGACCCACTCTTTGGGAAGCACTACTGAGATCTCCGAGCATGGTGTTCAGGTCTTCCAAGGTCTCAGCCATTAGAATCACATCATCGGCAAAACGGAGGTGTGTTAGGTACTCGCCATTCATGTTAATGCCGTATCATTTCCAATCCAGAAGCTTGAAAATATCCTCCAATGCAGCGGTAAAGAGTTTTGGAGAGATAACGTCTCCCTGTCTTACACCTCGCTGCAATTGGATTGGATTAGAGCTCTGGTTCTGGAGTCGAACCGACATAGTGGCATTTCTGTATTTTACCTTAGCACCTCTATGTACCTGTAGTCCACTTGGCACCTCTGGAGAGACTGCAGCACCGCCAATGTCTCGATCGAATCGAAGGTTTTCACAAACGCCATGCAAAGTGGCAGATTATACTCCTCGGTCTTCTGTATAACCTGCCGCCGCGTATGGATGTGGTCTATGGTACGCTCTCAGAAGCTCTGTAGTGATTCCGTCATCACCCGCCGCCTTATTGTTTTTTAGTTGTTTGAGAGCCATACTAATCTCGTACAGGCTGACGTCCGGGATATCTTCAGTATAGTGTCGGGTAAGCTTGGCTCTGGGGTCTCTAGCCTTGCTTTCAACAGGTGCTTGCGTGGAGTATAACTGTCCATAGAAACTCTCAATCTCCATTAGGATCTCAGGCTTCGACAAAATGAGGCTACCGTCGTCAATCTTCAGCTGCGTCAGTTGACTTTGCCCAATAGACAGATATCTCGCAAATACTTTGGAGCCTTTATTTCCCTCGATAGCCTCTTCAATACGAGCCGTATTGAATCGGCGAAGGTCGCATGCCAATGACTTTGATATCTGCCTATTACGCTCCCGGTAACGACTAGCATCCGTTGAGTTCTGCAGCCTCATTTCGTGTCTCCGATCCATAAGTTGGAGGGTTTTGTCGGAGAGTTTCTTTGTTCTGGGACGGCGGGTTTTAAAGAACTTAGACCCTACCGTACGGACAGTATCCACCACCATGTTGTTTACATCGTCCACATTTAAGCTGTTCTCAAGGGCTTCGAAGCGGTTCTGGAGCTCGAGTTGAAACCTTTCGGGGTTTTGGATTTGCGCCGGTATTGGTCGGAGCGTAGACTTTATCAGTCGAGGTCTTTCCAGCTTAATATTGATATTCAATGTGCCTCGTACCAGTCTGTGATCACTCCCCGTTTTGACGGCATTGATCGCGGAGATATCATTGAATATGTGCCTTTTCGTCGACATGATAAAATCTATCTCGTTTTTGACATTACCTTCCGGACTCATCCAGGTCCATTTTCGGCTTTCAGACTTCCTGAAGAAGGAGTTCATTATATAGACCTTCTCCTTCTCCATGAAGTCCGCTAGCATCTGGCCTCTGGTGTTCCGGTGCCCAAATCCAAATTGCCCCATTCTTAACTCATCACCGCAACGTTTCCCCAACCTAGCGTTAAAGTCCCCCATCACAACCGTGTAGTGGGTATTGTGGCTACGTATGGCTTATACATAGCCTCCACTTCTTCATCTGGGTGTGTCGAGGTCGGAGCGTAAACCTGTATGACATTCAACGAATAACGTTTCGATATTCTGAGTATCAGATATGCTACCCTGGTCGACACACTCCCGATGGTTATTACGTTGTTGACGAGGGACTTGTGGACACCACCTTGGGACTGTTGATCGCCCTCCCGGTAGTACAGCAAGTTGCCGGAATTGAGGATTATCGAGTCCTCCCCTTCTCTTCGGACTTCAGATAAACCAATGATATCCCAGCGTAGCTAACTGATAGCTTCTTCCAACTCCGTTAACTTCGCGTCCGTCCTCAGTGTACGCGTGTTGTAGGTTGCCAGGTCGAGTCGTCGTAGATGGTAGCCGGATCTTACCTGGGGATTCTTCGCACCCCCTGACCTACTAGATATATCTAAGTTAATGGGCCAACCAACGCATTTATTTTTTTACTTTTTGGAGTTTTTTTTGTCGGGAGTTATTTAAATTTTAAGTTTAATTTTTATTTCAAACTTTTTAAACCCTAAGCCTGAACACCCTAACTTAAAAATGTAATTCACCATTTTGTGGTGGCGGCCATCTTGAATTTGAGATTGTCATCATAGTGTATAGTATTCTACTAGTCGAGCCCTTTCATTTGATACCCATATTGAGGGAGTTGTAAAAAAATATGTAGTTCGCCATTCTGTGTTGGCGGCCATCTTGGATTTTAAATTTATCATAGTGTGTAGTATTTTACTAGTCAAGCCCTTTCATTTAACACCCATATTTATTTAAACTTTCGCAGAGCCTAAATATAGTGTACAGGGGCGGACTTAATGCCGGGCATTCTCTACCAGTCAACCCGTAAAATGTGAGAAAATCTTTGTTGACGGTGTTCGAATTGGAAACAAATAAGAACTAAACAAACCTTGACACAACTAAGTAACAACATACTAAATAAAGATAAATACTAAGTACACAAATATATAAATATTATATACATAAATATAGATATATAAATATATATTGAGGGAGTTGTGTACAAATATGTATTCTGCCATTTTGTGGCGGCGGCCATCTTGGGCCGATGGTCGTTAAACATAGCTAAGAACACTTCCGACTAATTTACCTTTCAAACAAAAAAAAAATCAAAATCGGTTCATCGGTTCGGGAGTTATGATGCCACAGACAGACACACACAACACCACCATAAAAAATACAGGACGTAACGTTGACACTCAAACAAATTAATATTAGGTAGATCGCTCAAATATTATGAAGCTTCTCATTTTGTATTTGACCTAACTCGAATGAATGTTTATATTATAAGTTACTGTTCTGTTGATTTATCGTCACTCGCAGTCAGTCACTCGCTTAGTACAATAACCCAAATTAATCATTTGTCTCTTAAAATTTTAATTTACAGTCACTCGTTTAAATACTCCCCTTTAGTTATCGACACAATCTCTCCTCTCAGCCTTATGAATCGGTATGAGAACAGACTTTTTCAGTACATCAGGAAATTTTGCAAGTCTTAAGCAACTGTTAAATAGATTTGTTAAGGTCGGAGTAATTAAAGTACTCAAATGCTTTAAAACCTGGGATACCATCATAGCCCGTGGATGGGCTTGCCTTGAGACTTTTGATTGTCCTTTCTATTTCTTCATTATTTGTATCGGCTAAAAAGAATGAACTATTTTGTGATACAATTGGTAAAAACTCATAAGGAAAGGATGGAACATAAATAACAGGACTTAGATATATTCGTATACGTACTTAACCAACGTAAAACTACCTTTTTTGTAATGATTTGCTATGTTTTTCGAATTTCTTTTATAATGTTCACTTTTCGCAATTTTTTGTTAAGACATCCTGTATATTTGTAAGTGGGCATTCCATATAACTTTGAAGTTACGGTGATGATTGAGTAGTTTCTTAATGTATTTAAAGGTTATAATAATTAATAAAAGCTTATAAATTATGCTATAAAGCTATCTTTTACGCCTTAAAGTGATTTTCCTAACTATATGTAGCCACAAAATGCTATCAAGTTATTAAACAGTTTTTGAGATAGCTAATAAGGTATTAGTAAAGTAGGTTATGAAAGAGTCATATTTGAGATATAACAATGCGTTTCACGTCATTTTTAGGCATTTGATTATCCTAAAAACAGCCCAATTATAACCTTTTCGGAACTTAGAAGACTTAGGACTTATAGCTCTGGAAAACAATCTATGATTGCGTTATATTAACCTCTTGAAAAAGGCTTTTAGGTTAAAGCAAAAACCATATAGTTCTAAGACCAAGGAGCTCTAAAATTAACTGACATAGAACTTACAAGATATACAAATTCCTTATTATAACTTTTTTATGACAAAAAGGTATTTTAAATAACTATCATAAAGGATAAATGCTACTTGGGTATCAAGGGGTTTAGTGGGTAGTCGCTCACACACCTTTGCCCCTGCGAGGGCTTGGACGGTGCGCAAACGCATTCCCCTTGTAAAAAAAAAAGGGTGGGCTCGAGCCACTCGGTGGGGACGTATTTGAGCTGTGATAATAAGACATTGAACTCAATTCTGTGCGCCCCCTGTCACTACTTTAACCGGCCATGTAAATTAAGATAAATTTAGAAATTTTAACTTTAGTAACCTAAAGCTAAAATTTCTAAATTTAATCTTAATTTACATGAGAAATATTATTATAATTTACATGATAAATTAAGATTAACATTGTTATTAAAACACAAAAAATAAGTGTTTTAATAACAAGATACCATGGAGTTCCATCATGAAATTACAACACAAAGCTTTAACTAATTAAGACTACATTTAGAAATTTTAGCTTTAGTAACCTAAAATTTCTAAATTTAATCTTAATTTACATGGCCGGTTAAACTAGTGACAGGGTGACAGGCCAACTTAGGCACAACTTAGGCGTAATTCTAAAATGTCTAAGATTAATTGTGTTTGTGTTGCTATGGTAAACATATTAAAAATAAATCAATGATCTTGTTGGTAAGGGAACTAAAAAGGGTTTATGACTATATAAGTAACAGTTAATACATTTACTGGTTATTTATATCTTACAGCGCCACCTACCGGGTCCAACTTTACGTTTAAGCCTTCCTTGGACCTATTCAAACACATACAGAAAATTTCGTAAGAATCTGTCGAGCCGTTTCAGAGTTTTTGCGAGACAAACACACAGCGTTTCATTTTTATATATAAGAAGAAGAAGAAGAAGATTTTTAACAATATAATTGTGACTACTAAAAAAGTTTTTTATTTTCCTATTTATTTAAGGCGAAAACAATCAATTTGGGCAAAATTAAAATTTATACCTCGTTTGTTGTTTGGATTTGTATTTTCCATTGCCAAAATGGCGGATTTTAGCAAGGTTTTAATTTTAATCGGGATGATTTAGTCCCCGCTAAAAATAGTCAGTTTAGGATGTTTACGCGTAAAAATCTCACGCCTGAAATAGCGTTTGGACGGCTAAAGCTAAGTTGAATTGACCGTCTAAAATTAGAAACGTCAGATTCAGATATTAGCAATGTCAGTTGAATTTGACAGTTACCGCAGAATAGAAAAATATTAGGAAATTTAGAATATTAGAAAATTTCTACTACACTAATTAATCGATGGCAGAATAGATTGGCCGAAGACGACCAATGTGTAATGTACCAAATATCATTTCATTTGTTTAACCTCTGTTCTTTTGTATCCGGGAAAGCCAAGTAATCTTTATAATTAAGGTAAATTTGGTCATTAGGGATGTTTAGTTAATTTTCACACATCCCTAAGAGGGTAGATGCAAAATTCTATGTGTAAAATTTGTAAGTTTGCTTTAATCTTAACCAGTTCTCAAGAAACCTGTAAAGATTTACAAAATGGGTTGTTGATACGAGGTTATTAACGGTCAATGAAGACTACTTTGGGATAACAAAGTTCAAAAAGAGATCAATAGGTTTAAGATTTCGTCACAAGTGGTATCTACGAAGGCATTAAAAGTGCTCTTGGCCCAATTGCAAAAGAGACAGCCTCTTTAAAGGACGCGGATAGTGCTAATAGCACGATCCATTAGAGATAGACGAATGCAGTTCGACCGTTGGGTTGAGATCTACACCGGTGTTTATGCTCTTCCAGTATATTTACAACCGGAGGAACTACAGAGCTTACCCAAGCTGGATGTATGAACCGAGTTGAACAACCCACCGTCTGTAGAGGAATTCGTCAGAGCTGTGAATCAACTTTAACGGGGGAACAGCGGTGATGGCATCCAATCCGAAATCATTAAGATTCAATGTGTATACACCACAGGATATACGCGATGCTAACATCTTCACATTATAGAAAGGGGAAGGTGATCGGATATCGCGGTGATTGCAACTGTTACCGTCGCATTTCCCTTTTGAGTATTGCTGGAAAGCTTTTGGTCGAGTCGTTACCTCTAGACTCCAGAAGCTTGCAGAGCGCATATATCCTGAAGCCCAGTGTGGTTTATGTTCCCAGCGTTCCACAGTAGACTTGTTTTTTTTTTACTCCGTCAGCTGCAAGAGAAGTGTAGAGAACCTTTGATACAGTCAGCAGGGAGGGTTTATACTCAGCGCCGGAGAGCATTTTTATCCGCCTAAAACTTCGGACCTTGTGAAATCTTTCCATGAAGGAAGGGTGCAGTAGCGTCTTGGCTCCCACACTGTTTGGCATATACATATGGCATATGACGCTATACACTGCAAATTGCACTACACCGCGTGATTCAGTGTTGTATTGGCGAAAAGTAAGAATTTTACGAGCATTTCCAACGGTCGATTCTCTTTTGGACTGATCACCAACAGGACGTTTCGCCGACAGAATGGTTCACGTGTGAGTATTTCGACGACAGGACTTTTCCACTATGAACTCTTCATGAATTCTCTAACTGCACTTATTGGCATTGGCATCGCATGTCGTGTGGATAAGAGCACCGGGTATAGAAGTGATTCTGCTTGATCTGTTAGTAGGGCTTCTGGGCCTGCCTGGCTAGCTACCACCGTCTTATTTAAATTTGTCGCTTTATTAACAATGTTTATAACATGTTGCGAGGTAGGATAGCCAGTTCATCAATTGTTGAGGAGTGCAGGCGAAGCTCGCATCCACCTTCGGCCTTATCGTCACTTACCATGAGATAAGATGAAGGCCAATAGCTTCCCGCTTGTGTATAAAAAAAATCATATCAAATACAAAGTTTGAAGTCGCTTAATCTTGAGGTCTCAGAGCACAACGGCCGTATGTTTTCATGCACAAAATCTTGCCATTCAAATAATGGCTCGTTCAATGATTTAATCTGACTGCAACATAATTGCGGTACATCATTTCATAAATTATAATGGTTTCTATGAAGAGTTCTTTAATCTCGCGATATGAGAGGGCAGCTAATTCACCGTTGTTTAAAATTGTTTCTAACGCAGTGACAACATAAAAAAAGGAATCTTTATTTCTTAGTTCCTTGTTTTACGAATACAATAGCTGAAGTGAAATTAAGGCAAACAAACAGAGGTTATATAGGTACTTAGTTTAATCAAAGGGTGACAAAGGGGTACCTTGTCTTAAAATAGATTTAAAAAATGTCTCTGTGGGACTCCTTGTTCTTTAATAGCTATCAATAACCATTAGGGATCCTTGCCTAATGTATTGTGCTTGTCTTCGTTCACGTGCAAGTAATATTATGATGTTAATTACGGGCACCGGCTCCTCTGTGTTGAAGTCGATAAGTGGTTTGTTTATAATTGACGTCAGTCTAACAGCTGGTGATGCTCGTTGTCTCGCGTGTTAGCATAGAATGTAAACTGTTCGACAAACCCGGGGACTTTTAACATCAAAAATTGTTCAAATGATTCCATAAAAAATCGGAAACAAATTTTTAAATGTTAAATCAATCAATTGCAACGTATAGATCACAGAACACAGAAAAAGATCACAGAAACTGTGTTCTGTGGTATAGATCGTCCTTCAAGTTTAGCGTGTGCGTCGTGGATTTTTTTTTATATTTTTGAGAATGGGTCTTTTTGTACAATGTGTCTATTTTTATTTATTCTTTATGTACAAAATATGCGCAAAGCAGACTGCCTTAGGTATTTTCAACCAATCGTTTTTTTGGAGTGACATATTGATCTTGATCTTGGCCGCAGATAGTCTTTGCAGCTTCGTCGTCGTTTGCGGGCTGGGGCGTGAGCATTGTTTACCTATTTTATTACAATTATTAATTGTACGTACATCACAACAACAGTTAATTTACATAGGTACCTACTTTTCTGGATATTTTTTTTATTGAAGGAAGAATCATAGTGTAAAGTTTTGTTGTCGTTCATAAAAGATCTCATTTCGTTCATAACAGTCTGTATAAATCACTCACTATTTACTTACTAAAATTAGTACTTTAACAATAAAAAAAACCCAGCACAGAGCAAGTATCGTTATAGCTCGCGGTCGGCAACAATACAAAATCAGTTCAAAATTGAAGAATTCGATCGAAAAACAGTTTAAAATCGATGTAGGTACATACCTAAATACCTATTTCTTTTTAAATCTACTTATTCGAATATTTCGAATGTAACGGATGTGCTTGCATGTTTTTAAGAAGGTTTTCTATTCTCGGCTTGACCGCAGAAAGGAACAGCGTAGGTAATGACTAGCAATATCAAGTTTATTTGCTATATTTACTTTTTGTATCGCTACTGATTCTTACAAATAAAGTTTGTTTTCAAACAAAATGGATAGCAAACTTAAGTCGCAGCATTTTTTGGTTAAAATTTTGCCTGCTTAGATCATCATTTCAACAAAAAAAATGTGTGATCCTGATGTTAACTCTCCGTCTTTGATTATACAAGGTTTGGTCAAGTCAATACCCTATCAAGCTTACCTACCCTACATGCTAACATAGTCATATAAAAGATAAGTCATATGAAAATTCAAAATTGTAAACTTATTTTTTAATTCCTCATAAGTAGGTACTTCTTTTTCACAGGTTCAACTATTTGTTTAATATCGAATTTTCAATGAAGGCATAGCGACTATGTGACTATGTTAACATGTGGATAAGTTTCGGCTTGATAGAATATCAATACTGTAGTAGGTGTTATATTATCTGTGGTATTGGCCAAACTCAGTGTATATTTATTTAGATACCTGTCTATAAAATCAGATCTCTCCCTATTGGCCGACTTAACCCAACCGTCATATAAAAATATTGTCTAAGCTTAGTCTTAGCTTAAACCTGGCGCTTCACTATCTATACTCTTATTGGGTTTATCCAATACGAGTGAAGGATCCTCAGGTTCACACCAAGACTATGTTTGGACCGCGTTTTGTGATAACACCGTAATGGTTATATGGCTAATAAAAATTAAAAAACTTTTCGTTCCTATTACACTGTCAACAACCTGCTTCTCGTTCGTCAAATTAAAAACATTGCAAACAAAAGCTCGCTTTAAAAACTCATTACCGAAGCATAAACAAAACGCACAAGCTCTTTTATCCGGAGCCCGACATTCATGACGTCAGATCGCAATTACGATAGCAGATGTCTGACTCGGAGTTACTTGAAAAAGCGTTGCATAGCCCTGTGACATGCCTGTGAAGAGCCTACGGGTACCGCTATTTTTAATGGCCTCATTCACAGTTAAGGCAATAAACGTTGGCATAACATCTATTTATTTATTAAGGCATTTTTTTGCAAATGCTAGAATTTTTTTATGGTATACCTATAATATTTTTGTGTTCGTTTGTTCAAATAGTTCAGAGAAAATATTTGTTTTATTATTATATCAAAGGGTCAATTTCTTGATACAATCATGGTCAACTTTAATAGTTAATATAATGGTACGCATCACAAATTACGAAGTTGAAATTATTAACAATATCTATCAAATCGTTAAAATGTATCACCTTTAAAACAATTCAACAGATAAATTAACATTTACTTTTAGTTATAGTTTACAAACAACATTACATTTATTAAATTTTGCACTTAGTGCGGATGATCGAATATCATGAGTTAAAATTTGACACGGACTTCAAAAAAAAATGTAATATTGTTTGTATTCTTTTTTACTTTTATGTGTTTTTAATTCGGTTTTTATTTTTGTGAAATATGTTTTTTAATTTTACTCTTTTTAGTAAATTTATCACCAACTTACCAAAGTAACTTGAAAGAATACAATTGAGGATCAATTTGTGCATACTACTATATTTAAAAACTAACATCAAACTCCTAAAACCTTCCATAGGAGAAATCCATAAGGATCTTTCCTTCATCAGCTCAGCTCATGACTACCAGACCCAAATAACTGAATAGCTTCAGAAAAACAACATGAAACACGTTGGGTGTCTATAAGTTTACCTGATTTTTTAATGAAATATTTTTAGGTATTGCAAAGAGAACTTGGAGCTTTTGTATTCTCTGCTTGTGATTTTGTCTTTAATGAAAAGAATGTGGCAGCATACTAAACTAAGACAAGGTTGGTGAAATTCGCTATTTGTCTCGCATTTTACACGTATTTTACAAGATGATTTCCCACGAATTGGAATTTTAACACGGTATGCTGTACGGTTTATTTGGTAATTTTTCAATTTTTTCAGCATAGGTATTCTTTACAAAATGTAAAGTCATCTTAGAGCATTAGGCTAAATGATCTAAGAAAGTCATAAATATATAAAAATTATGTTAATCGTCCTATTTAAAATTAATAACATTTGTGAAATTATTCAAGAAAGACGGTATACTTATTCATAATTATTTAACTGAATTAGCACAAAGTGTATATTACTTACCGGATATATGGTTATATTCCTAGCAAGATAGTTATGAACCATTTTCAAATAATAATTATTATTACTATGTCCCTTAGCTCCCAACTATAACCATCTTACTGCAACACACTATACATTTCATTACCTTCCCCCTTATTTACTAAAAAAACATGTAACTTCTCCATTAAAATGTATCATCAAAGAAAAGTTAACGATATATACTATTTGGCATTCATTAGTTAAACTAAATTTACTAGTTAAACATTAATTAGTTAACATAATTCATTAGTTTAACTACTACTACAAAGTACTATAATTCACAAAATATTTAAAAACGACCATAAAACTAATGCTATAGAACAAGCATACCCTCATGGATCTTCAGCTTCAGAGCTTCTGGGATACTTTGTGGCACATTTTTTGAATAAAAGCACATTCACTACACATCTCAAACGCTTACTGCCCTTAATTTTTCGAACGTTTTAACCACCAGTTAAGTTCCTCAATGCTCATGTTTGCCTGGTATTTTTATTTAAATATAATTCATTAATTTGCAATTAATTGTTGTAATAAAACCAGCGAAGGAATACTGCATAAAATTAAACACTTATTTTCATACAAACTATTTTAAAATATTGTAAATTCGTTCTGTGGTGACGTGTCACAGATTACGCGGAAGTAAATACACTGAGTTCTCTTTCGCTTGAAATCGTATGGCCAGATTGGCCAGGGACCATGGAGCAAAAACAAACGGACCCTTGAGTTTGACTTGATGCCTCCTTATCGCAACTCGACTGCAACACAGAAGGTAGATTTTACGAAATATCCAAAACAAACGTTAAATGTAACGTGAAATCGACCTATTGGAACGCAAGATCGTCTTTCAAATTCGATGACGCCATATTGGTGAGTTGTCATTGGTTGAAGAAATGCCACGTTTCAACTTTGTTTTATTAAGGTTTTTGTGGAAACGACCCTGAGGGTTAAAGCGATTGCGTCCCGAACCGATACTTTTGTTTCTTGAGTTAAGAATAGGTCGTTTTTGTACAAGCAGTGTGTTTTTTTGGACTAGCATATTGTTTTTGGCCACAGATGGTCTCTACAGCGTTATCGTTGAAAGAATTATTGGATGAGATAGATTTAAAGAGATTGGTATTATATTATTTATGATTAATTGGATAAAAAAAGAGCGTCGGTGGCGCAGTGGACTCGGCACTTGCCTTCCAATCGGGGGGTCGGGGTTCGAGACCCGCCATGTACCAATGTGTTTTTCGTTTCGAATTTCATATGTACATTTGCCTGACGCTCCTACGGTGAAGGAAAACATCGTGAGGCAACCTGCATACATCTGCGAAGAAATTCAATGATGTATGTGAAGTCGACCAATCCGCACTGGGCCAGCGTGGTTGACTAAGGCCTAATCACCCTAACATAGTGTAGGCTCGAGCCCCTCGGTGGGGACGTATATGGGCTGTGATGATGGATAAAAAACTATTTGGACATGAGATCAACTCTATAAGAATACCTACATACAAAATCACAGTTTTATATTGAAGACGGTGCCAAATTTTAAGTAACTATATTAATTGTTCTTCTCATTTTTTAAGTCTTTCCAGGTGATCATTGCTTGGCACCGACTTCAATATAAAACCGTGATTTTGTATGTATTCTTATATTATTTATGACATTTTGGTGTTTTTGAAGTCGGTTTTAATTTGTTTTTTCAATCTTGTTAGATTATAATACATGCGTTTTAGAATTTGAGCCAAGGCAAACACCAGAATAACTTAAAATAAAACGTCTTTTGCTTTAAACAGTACTGAAAGAATTATTACCTAACTCCTAACCTACCAGAAACCTCCATCATCGGCTCAGTAACATGAATGATGACTACCAGATGTAAATACCTGAATATCTTCAGCAAAAACATGAAACACGTTGGATGTGCCTATGAAATTCAAGGGTTTCCCTCGATTTTCATGGATCTCATCATCTGATCATGACATGGTGACAATGGGACCACCTTGGGAGTAAAATCTATCCACAAATGGCAGAGTAATCGGTGAACATACATAAAAAAATTGATACAGCCGAACATAGAACCTCATTTTAACCAACTTCGAAAAAAATAAAAACCGACTTGAAAAACACTGAAAAGTTAAAAATAATATAAGAATAGGTACAGACAACATCACACTTTTATACTGAAGTCGGTGCCAAACGATAATCTCCTAGAAAGTCAATTTGACTTGACTTTCTAGGAGATTATAGTTTGGCACCGACCACCGTTTGGTTTGACTTCCGACCGAAGGAAAATTACCCTATGTCTGTCCCCTGATCTCGAACTATCCATCAAAATCGGATCAGTAGTTTCGAAGCCTATTCAATACAAACAATCAAAACTTTCCTCTTTATTAACCAAATAGATATTCTTCTATTTGGTTAACTTCTTTTGGTTATCAGCTAAAGGTACCTGTATACATGTGAAATGTCGAGAGCTTCAAGTGATTAAAATCCTTGTTGGAGTATGTGTCTGGTGTAAAAAAATAATTGGTTAAAAAATAAAGCTCCGTTGCCTCGCGCTTTCTATGAATAGGTTAGTAAATACTTTTTAAGTAATGTAAGTCATAATGAAAGTATCAAACAGAAAGCTTTATTAGTACTAAGACAGACAAAAAACAAATCATCCTTGGTACTAAGGATTATACAGAATTAATTGTAAAACATGCAACCTTGTAGGGTTAGATTAGACGTTTGTTTTACGACTTTTAGGATAACTCAATAAATTGAACAAAAAACAATTTTTAAGTTTTTATTGCACTATCGTCACATTGATAAGTCTTATGTTTCGTTTATAAGCGACGACGGAAGAAGAGCGTGACGTGAGGTATAAGGGGTTCAGTGTTTAGTTATGAAATACAAAAAACTTTCTGTCCTAATGTGTCTAGAATCTAGATCCATTAACCACGCTTGAACAAATCTAATGTCTGCGTTCCTCAAAACAAAATGTCCCGAATGTCCGCAATAAATTGTGGCCACGGGCCCTGAACTCGACGAAGGGATGCCATTCGTTATCCTGAATTGAGTAAATGATGGGAAATAAACTTTTTCACGCGACACATAGCCGGAATACAAGTTCACCTTCGTATAACGCGGGGTTGGGGCTCACTCACAAAACGTTCTCGCATATACAGAGCTGTCGGAAATACGGTTTGTAAATGATTGTTATTTTTTATTTATATTCTTTACTAGCTGTGCCCGCGACTTCGTCCGCGTGAAATAGTAACTTTTGTTGAAGTTGATAAAAAGCAACCTATGTTATAAGTACCTTATATAATTAGCTATCTATTAGTGAAAGCCCCGTCAAAATCGGTCCAGCCGTTCCAGAGATTAGCGGGAACAAACAGACAGACAGACAAAAAAAAATAAATTGTGTTCTTGTTATTGGTAAGTATATACATATATACATTCATACCCATTTAGTAAAAACTTGTTATTTTGACATTACAAACAGACACTTCAATTTTATTTATTTGTATAGATAGGTACATCCTGTTAACACACGAGAATAGTCTATACCTACCAACTAATACTTAGGTAGTTACTTATGGTTTAAAGCTGAAGAGTTTGTTTGTTTGGTTGGTTGGTTAAACGCGCTAATCTCAGGAATAACTGTATTAAATAAAAATTCTAGGACTATGATCATGCTGTGAGTACTAGGAGCGGAGCATCAAAGAAAAATGTTGCAAAAACGGAACAAAATGTTCCTTTTGAAAGCTTCCGTTCCGCTGCGTGCACTGCGCAAACGGTTAGTTACACAAAAATCATGTATGGCAAAATTGTTCCCCTTTATAAGCTCTAAAAAGTCCGCAACAGCATAATACATATGTCGATCTTTTAAGGTTGAAAGCACTATACCTTTTTAATGGTAATTAAATTTGTTTCAAAATAATGCATTATTTTCGAAGGTGTAGTTATAAACATGATATTATCAAAAAGTCAAAAAAATTCTCTGTCAAAAAAATTCATGCATCTTAATCTATAGCAAATAGGGTTGCGATGGGTCTTCAGCAGGCCTATTATAGATATTTTATTGTATGACATGGTATAAATTTTGAGAAAAGGAAGTCATGAAATGCTTCATTTGGTATTACTTATCTGCAATGGCATAATTTTAATGATGTCATCATGATATAATTAACGAATGATCAAAAATGTGACCGAAAACCTTATTTTTCATTTTGCACTATGATTTTACCATGATATCATTTGAAAACGATGAGATCGGTAGGCCTGCTGGACAAAGTGCATATGTATAAACAAGCTTTACCTAAAGAAAATGAACAAATATAGGACGCAAATATGTTTATAGTTTCACGTGTACCATTGAGACTAGTGAATGAAAAAAGTAAAGCAGACATGCAAACAAAACCCGACATACTCTTCAGTAAGATATTGCAGACTCAATTATCTGGAATTAGCAAAAGAAACTCCAGAAAAAAACAACAGCTGTTGTAGGTAAACTCGAAGCCAAAATCAATAAATTAACTCCAACGCTTGCAATAATAGAAGGTAATAATGTTATAGATGTACGAGCGCTCGTAAGACATGAGCTATTTATGACTATGATTGATGGGAAAGTTATAATTAAGTTGGAAAATGTATGGGAAAGAAACGATATAACGAAGGTAACTGCAAGAGTTGAATGAAGATGCATTTAAATATGGACTCTCCACCTTACATATGTGGATCAGATGTATCCCAGACAGCATGCAAATTTGCCAAACTTGAGGCAAGTTTGAATCAAACTTTATAGTTTCCCAACAACAAGCTTGCATCATTTTTGTTTTAAGCTTGCATGATGTTTGTGTTTTCAATAACGCAATGTACATATAAGATTGCCCCAACAAACTAGTCGCTTTTTAAAGTTTGTTGGATCAATATTGTATGTTGTACATTGCAACATTGTATACTGCACGAAAAAAACAAAAATCACGCAAGTTTGTCAATGGGAAACTAGAAAGTTTGATTCAAACTTACCAGACTTGCCACTGCTATCTGGGATGGAAATGAATCCGCATTTTACTGGAGGAAGACTCTGTACCAGGGTCGTCTGCTTAGGTACCTCCGTCTTACCTATTTCTGCCGCAAAGCAGCAGTGCTTGCATTGCTGTGTTCCGGTTTGAAGGGTAAGATATGGCAGTGAAATTACTGGGTACTGTGACTTTACATCTGGTGCTACAAGTTGGCAACGTACACTGTGGTTCTTGTGGGGGATGCAGTTTTGCTGCGAATCTCACAAGAGCCGCATGTATTATAGGTGACTTACCACTTACCATCAGGTGGGCAGTGTGCATGTTTGCCAACTTTCTGCAATAAAAAAAAATATTGCCTACCAAAAGTGGTCTGCATCGACCCCAGAGAACATACGAGTAAAAATAAAAGAAGAAAAAAGGAGTACGTCCAAACTCGTTTCCGGGAATTACTTGGTTTACACGTTCATAAACCTGGTCAAAGTTCCGGAAATAGCAATGATGGAAATAAGGCAAGGAGATTCTTCCAAAACTATCAATGTTCTACAGGAATCACGGGTGTCGATGAAGAGTTGATTAAGAGATTATACCTACATAATTCTGCAAGCCATGTCATCAGGATTTTTTATAAACACAGCTAAGTTTAGTAAATATACGCTGCAGACAGCACAGTTATATCTTTTGCCTAGCTTAAAATGATGTCTCTACGTAGTTATTGAATTATTAAAATCTAAATTTAACCTAATGCAAGTAAAAAGTAATGTTACATTATGTAATTTAATTTAATGTCTGTATGAAAATTTTCAATATTTTATTTGTGTCACTTATTTACTAAATAAATATTGTTTTTAAATTATCTCACAGCATAAATATATAGGAATACTTATACAAAATTTTAATTCAAAATGTCAAGAATCTAAAAAGTTATAGATTTTTGACATGTAACGCACCGCTTCGTCTTATACTGCGCCGCCGCGCACTCCTTCATACACGCACATTCCTTTTATAAAACAGTGATGTACTCGTAGGATTTATATGATATGATTTTGAGTTACACAATCAAGGGGCAGCCCCCCTAGACAAGACGCATTTCGATAATCGCTAACGCAATCGCTAGAAGGAAAATGTATGCGATTTGACATAAGGCCTCGCTTAACTTTCGAGCGCAATTATCAAATCTCATACATTGTCCATTTAGCGATTGCGTTAGCTATTATCGAAATGCGTCTTGTCTAGGGGGGCTGCCCCTTGATTGTGTAACATTTATTGTCTAGGGGGGAGGTTAGGTAGATAGCCGCTTTTTAGTGATATACTGCGGCTTTACCGCTATTAAGTTATGCGGGTGATTATTTCATTTGGTGTAAATCGGGTGTCCGCTTAAATTTTACCTATAAAACGTAGTTCTATGTTTACCGTGTCTTAATATAAAGTGTAGTACGGAGGGTGATCTAAAAACGGTATCTTTCAGTTTTACGTTTTTTTTCACTAAACCTTTTTTTTGTGTCCTGAAAGACCTAAAATGTCATTACCACGCACGTCCTAAATCAGCAATTTTCCTTTTAAAATAACTGACTTCATGTTTTATTTTCTTTTTAAAGTTAATGTATTTTGAAATAGTAATATTTAAGTATTCTGTTGCTAATATTTCTAGTTCAATTTTATAAAATACAACAAAACGGCATCGTCCTACATTTTTTCACACGACAAAGCAGTCATTACCATTGCAATTGCTATCGTATCGTGACTTGCAGCACATTACTAAAAATATGTACTTAAAGTTTGTCACTGCCCCCGCGCACCTTCCGTGCTAACGAACGCAAGCGTCGGAATGATCGCACGTTGGTTATTGTCATCACTTACGCTAAAAAAAATAAAAAATTCGGCTGCCGTGGGTTTTGTCACATTGGATTGTCATTCTTGTGTTGCAGTGTACTCGGTAAGTAAGTAATTAAAGTGAATTTTGTGTTATTTAGGCATAAAACGTGACGGTTTTGCTGTGATGCCAGCTGTGGAATATTCTAGAATAGTTTGTATATTCGCAGTAAATCAACGCAATATCTGTTTTTGTTATTGTCATGGTAGTCATTACCATTGATTCCCATGCGTATTTTTAAGACATGGCAATGACAACAATTACATGGTAATGACTTTGGTTAAACCTATTAACATGGCAATAACAACATTTACATGGTAATGACTTTGCTATTAAACGCGTATTTATTTCTACTTATTAAATGCGTACGCTTGTTGTATTATGCTCATTTAATTTGTTTCAGGTAGAAAATAGAAAATAATGCCACCTAAACTAAAGCTAACTAATAAAAAGTTTTCATATTAAAATGTTTTCATTATACAATCTGTTTTAATTTTTCCTTGATTGTCATTATCGAAGATTTATTGGTCATTTATTACCATGTGTGCAATTGTCATTACCGTGTACATAATGTCATTACCATGCAAAGTGATCATTACCATATGCGAATTGTCATTACCATGTTTTAAAAAAATAATGGCCCTGATTGCCCATTAAATGAGGTCATAGAAGAGTGCCTTCATTTTTGGATTACTTTACAAAATGAAAACTTTCAAATTCAATCAAAATTTTATAAAAAATAGAATATTTTTTTATTTTTTTACCAAACTGTCCAATTTACACCAAATGAAATAATTACCGATGCACTTGTACAGCAAAAATTATTTAGTTTACTTTGCATACGTGGTAACATGGCTTTTGTAACACTGTTACTGCCAATGTTACTGTTACGGTAACAGTAACATTGGCAGTCGTACTTGGTGGATGGATACAGATCGGACTTTGTAACGGTGCCCTCAGGCGTTCCACAAGGCTCGCATCTCGGGCCTCTTTTTTACAACGCATATCTATTTGATATATGTATATTCTTGTTTCAGAAGTGCTAAATACCTTTTATACGCAGACGACAAAAAGGTTTTCATGAATGTCAATTCGATTTCTGATTGTTCATTGATTCAACAAGACCTCAATAATCTGGTATCATACTATTCTAAAAATAATATAACAATCAGTATTCCCAAGTGTCAATGCATCAGTTTAACGCGTAAGAAAGAGTCAATCACATTCAATTACAATTTTGACAACATTGCGATAGAAAGGGTTGAGCTGGTTCGGGACTTGGGAGTCTGTCTTAACTCTAAGATGTCATTTTCAAATCACATTGATAATATCGTTGGTCGATCGTATCGTAATTTAGGCTTTGTAATGCGTACATGTTCACCCTTCACTGAGTTAAGCAGTCTCAAAATTGTTTATAACGCCTATGTACAGAGTATCTTAGAATACGCTTGTACTAAATGGTACCCATTCTACGCAGTACATAAAAATCGGATTGAAAATATCCAGAAAAAAATTATTCATCACTTAAATTTTAAATTTAATAAAAAAAACATATACTGACAATTGCCGAGAGTACCGAATGCTAGCCCACGAGCAGCGGCGTAAGATGCTGGACATGGGGCTCCTGAACGTTGTGCGTGGGCCTGGCAGCGTTGCCAGATTTTTTTTTGCAAGTCGTGATTTTGAAACTTTTTGAGGTAAAAAAAGCGGGATTCTTTTATCGAAAGCGGAAACGTAGTAAAAAAACGTATATAAATCAGATGTTTTTAAATATTTATATTTTTATTTGAGTTTTAAATTACGTTTATGTAACAATAGATAGCAAAAATAGCCTGTGCCATCCGGTCGTGCTTTCTCAGCACGCTGCACGCACGGCAGAGTTATCCCCGAAAAGCGGGACTGAGCCTGTCCCGCGCGGGACATTTAATTTTGATTTAAAAATCGGGACGTCTGGCAACGCTGGCGCCTGGACTGCCCCGAGCTCGTGTCGCGGTGCGGGCACGTGCGGGCGCCGCGCCGGCGCGCCGCACGCGTCACACGACCTTGTTCGATGTTCCTTCTCATCATACTAATTACGGCTGCAATGCAGTGTTGTCAAGAGTCGCAAATAGTTACAACATTGAGTTCAGTGAAATTGATCCATTTATCGGAAGTAAAAAAACTTTTCTAAATAAAATTTGATTTAAATGACGATTTAATTAGGTACGGAAAAAGATACGTGATATATAACGCTTCAGGACACATCCATTATTACTTATATAAAAAATATTTAAAAAAATATTTTAAATAATAAAAAATCTCTTAAAATGCTGCTCTCAACTAGTGCAGCATTTTTTGGATTTTTTAGAAAATTAATATAAAATTAATTTTCTAAAAGTTTCTTTGGGTTATTTTTTTTATTCATATTTAAATAATTCTGATATCATGTTGTGAAGGGTCCCTTAAATTTTCCAGGGTGATAAAAAAATAACCGTGTATATACCGGGTGTAACTGAACACCCCAATAACATTTAAGGGGCATATAAGTTTTTTTTTATTGCAGAAAGTTGGCAAACAAGCAAACTGCCCACCTGATGGTAAGTGGTAACAGTCACCTATAATACATGTGGCTCTTGTGAGATTCGCAGCAAAACTGCAACCCCCACAAGAACCACAGTGTACCTACGTTGCCAACTTGTGACACAAGATGTAAAGTCACAGTACCCAGGAATTTCACTGCCATATCTTACCCTTCAAACCAGAACACAGCAATGCAAGCACTGCTGCTTTGCGGCAGAAATAGGTAAGACGGAGGTACCTAAGCAGACGACCCTGGTACAGAGTCTCCCTCCAGAAAAGTTAGATACTAAATGGACCTTCGGTGCTTGTCTGAGACCTAGAACCCCAATACTTTCAGTGTTATTTGATTTTAAACTGAAAGCAAAAACTTTCAAGTGACAACCATAATCAGCTCTTAACACAAAATAAATTTAAACACAAAATGACACGTGACAGACGTGAGCGTAGTATTCCTCGTACGCTTACGAAGGGCTTTCGGCACTTAATACCAAAAAATAATTTATTTAGTTTATATGACGTGAGCGTAGTATTATTCCTCGTACGCTTACGTAGGGCTGTCGGCACTTAATACCAATAAATAATTTATTTAGTTTGTATGGGAAAAAAAGTAGGTTTGTTAGCCCTAATATTTTTCCTACTGAATCTCTACTTCTGATGGATTCATAACCTTAAATATTATTGGGGTGTTCAGTTACACCCTGTATATATATGATATATAATAGGTTGGGGAAAAAGTTTCTTCGCATTTTTTAAGAAAATTCAAAACATTTTTTAATATAGTTTATTTACATTTAACTATAGTATGTAGGTACCATTTTGTTCGATAACTTTTTGCCATCTTGTAGGTAGGGACATGATCCCATTGCTATAGAAATTTTGGGACTTCTGGTCAAAATACCGCGACAAGTGGTTTTGGCAGTCCTCTCGTGATGTTAACCTGACACTGCCTAAAGAATTCTGAAGAGACCGAAACAGGTGGAAATCTGAAGGTGCAAGGTCAGGACTATACGGCGGATGCATTAACACCTCCCAGCCAAACTCTCTTAATTTTTGCTGAGTGGCTAAAGATGTGTGAGGTCTAGCGTTATCATGATGAAAAACCACACCCCTTCTGTTGATTAATTCCGGCCGCTTTCTCTCAACTTCTTGCTTTAATCTCATCAGTTGTTCGCAGTAGAGTTCAGAATCGATGGTCCTGCCTGGTGGTAACAGCTCATAATGAATAATGCCCTTCCAATCCCACCACACACACAGCATCACCTTGTTGCGAGTTAACCCGGGTTTCGCCACAGTCTGTGAAGCCTGACCGGCCTTTGACCACGACCTTTTTCGCACGTTCTTGTCGTACGTGATCCACTTTTCATCACCAGTTATCAGCTTCTTCAAAAATGGTTCGGTTTCATTACGTCGTAATAAAGAATCACAAATGAGTACACGGTTCATTAGGTTTCTTTCAGTGAGCTCGTGAGGTACCCAAATGTCGAGCTTTTTTGTGTACCCAGTTTTTTTCAAATGCGCCAAAACTGTTTTGTGGTCAATTCCCAGTTCTTCAGCTACGTCGTAACTACTGATATGCCGATCTTGCTCCACTTTTTCAAAAATGGCATCCATTTTATCTGTAATAGGGCGACCACAGCGACGTGCATCTTTGACATCAAAATTTCCGGATTGAAAACGCTTAAACCAAATTTGTGCTACTCTCACAGACACTGCACTAGGTCCATAAACATCGCAAATTTTTTTCGCGGCTTGCGTTGCATTTTTACCTTTTTTGCAGTAAAATTTTAAAATGTATCGAATTTCTTCATTAGATTCACTCATCTTGGCGGTACGAAAAACAAATGAAAATCACACATTTTCCTAATTTGAATTTGGAATTATGTTCTTTAAAATTTAAACTTTCAATGATACCAAAACCAGCCAGATACAAATAGTATAGCGAAAGAGATTTTATTACAAGTTTATACATACTATAATGCGAAAAGACTTTTTCCCCAACCAATATATGATATTTTTTCTTATTTTATTATTATTTTGTTAATTCTAGTTTTACTTATTAATATAAAAATTGTTATAATTTGTGCACGACTATTTTGGCCTAATTTATTTTAAATAATGTACGTAGTGTAAGTCTATAACATAAGTTGGCTGTTGTTGTTCCATAATAAATAAATAAAAAAAGGAAATAGTCTCTGTATAGCAAACATACTAATAATTCATCGCTTTAAAGTGGTTAAATGACTTTAACTACTTTGCAGTTAGGGATTGGCGTATAACCACTTTTAAGAGTATTTTACCTATATGATATTACGTGTGACAAAACAAAGTTAAATAGCCGCTAAAGTACTTCTTCAGCCGTATTTTAGTGTAGTAACAAGTAATAACTGTTGTTAAGCTTATCATTAATTGAAAAAATATCGAATCTATCCAAACGCTAAAGTACTTTATCCACCTTTTAGACTGGTATTGTTAATTAGCCCCCTTTAATCGTTGTAAAGTTATCTTTTTCTTATAGTTAACCGCTTTTTAATGGAGTTATCTTTTTATCGGTAAAAGATAGAAACACCATTTCTAGACAGATCGATAGAGAATTTTTAATTATATGCAATGGCTTTAAAAAGTCAAAAATGACCAAATGTCACTTAACTGCCTTTTAGTTTAAGGACGGCATGATTGCTTAATCGTTTTTTTTTATATAAAATGTACTGGAAAACATGTATACTAATATTATAAAGAGGAAAGATTTGATTGTTTGTTTGTTTGTATTGAATAGGCTTCGAAACTACCGAACCGATTTTGATGAAAATTAGTATAGAGATAGTTCGAGACCAGGGGAAGGACATAGGGTAATTTTCCTATGGGAAAAAAATTCCCACGGGAAAACAAAAATAACGCTGGTGAAGTCGCGAGCGGAAAGCTAGTAAGTTATAAGTGGAATGCTAAAACGCCTACAGCTACAGCCTACATTCCATACAGCCATCAATTAATTAGGTAAGCTGTAAATTTTGCTCGTAATTCCTTTCCCATATAACAAACTTTCTTTAATCCTAGTTTTTTTTATGAAGGACCTATGCTGTTATCCGCAGATGGCTGTTACAGCTTCACCTTGATTATTTAAAGAAGGCGAGAACTTTGGTGGGTCCTCAAGCCTCGTTTGGCTTACCTAACCTGGTGGATGTCTAGCTCAGAGAGGCATCACCACGGGGGTGTTCCGCTCTCTGAGTAGAGTCACCAGGCGGTTATAGCCGGTGCGGGGCAACGCCGTGTAGTGGAGGGTGGTTTAGTCCTAGTTCTGTACCCTTTCTTCTATTGAAAATGCTGTCCCATTCTTTCGTCCCAAGGTTGCCTGGAAGATGTTGCTTATTAGCAATAAGGCCGCCTAATTGAATTAGGGTCTGTTTCACAATCAATAAGTAAGTTTTGAATAGCTTACTTGACAGATTCTTTGACATATTTTTCATATAACAACCGTCAAATCATCTGTCAAGTAAGCTATTCAATACTTATTTTTCGATTGTGAAACAAGCCCTTAGTCTGTTCTTTTTTGCAAAATATTTCATAAAGTTTTTGTTCATTTTTCTTATATTTTTTTGTGCCATCAGAATTCAAATATTCGATTTTAAAAGAATCTGTTTTTAATTTCTAGAGGTAGGTATTTTTTTATATTGCTACTAATTTGGCAAACAAGCAAACTGCCCACCTGATAAGACGGAGGTACCCAAGCACACGGCCCTGGTACAGAGTCTCCCTCCGGTAATAAATTGTAGTTTAATCTGTTATGTAACGCTCGCGACTATTTGTATTTGCCACTTCTAGTACTTAGCTGAGTCCCAAAAGACAGGCTGTGCCGAGTTTGGGACTCGCAATTTCTTCTAATAGGCTAAGAAACCATTGTACAAATACCTCAAGACTGTAATTTAATGCTTGTACTCGTGTTCGTTAACAAATAAATATTATTATTATTATTATACATCAAATAGTTAGTAACTTTAATGTTAGAGCATGATCCCGCCATTTTGATAATGAAAGCTGGATTTTGTCTAAACCTAGGTACCTAATGTTGGTACCTACTTACCAAAATTATAATGTTTAGTATCAAATAGTACCAAATGAGTAGGAACTAAATTGCAGTGGGTTTTTCAAAGCAGGAAGTGATCCCGCCATCTTGACGTTTATCGCACAACCGTCTCAAACACGAATCGAATACGGATAAGTGCGCAAACGCTAGGACGTAAATTTCCCGTTCGGCTTAAATCTCTGCCGTTCGGTTTTTTCACGTATCGAACACGAACCGAATGCGTATAAGTGCGCTCTTTTTTTTAAGAGGGGAGATCCTTGTTACGGGTTCGACAAGGAGCCGACTGACGAGGCCACCCCAAGGATATGCCCCAGCTTAGAATAATAACGCACTCCAGATACTTCTAACCTCCGTAGAGACACAATCGGGATCGGCGTTAGCCATTGCCCGATTGCAAATGCGCAAGCGCCCTAGACTACATGAACTAACTGGTATCTTACCATTCTTACTGGTATCTTACCATTAGGTAGGCAATCGGCTTATTTGCCAACTCGGTAAGTTGCAAAAAAATAAGTTTCACAACAAGCACTTCAACGTAAGCGAAACGCAGAGCAAGCATTTCGCAGAAAAAGCGCATCGCAAACAAAATATTTTGTCGCTTTCAGATAGTTAAACAACTATCCGATGGAAATATTGCATTCTACCAAACCGGTAAGTTAATAAAGAATTTGTTTTATGATTTTCATAATAGCTCGGTACCAACTAAGTGATGCATCTGTCTGCGTAAACATCCATACCTAAGCATATTTCGCAATAAATATTTCGTAACGCACCTATAACCAGTAAATTTAGAAAACATGAGCTAAGTAAGTGTAATAATTGCTGAGTACAAACTTCAATCGATGCATTCTTGGGTTTTGTTATTTACAACTATTTGTTTGAATAAAACTGCAAATAGGCAGTAGATCCGTCACATGCTCCGATCAAAAATAAACTAATGGAAGTATGTAATTACTTTAGTACTATTAATTATTCTGTGGTAATATATCAAAATATTCTTTTCAACACCCTTGCTTATAAAGTGGATCTAATTCGACTGGTTTTACTAGCTCATAAAACCCGTGTGTGTTATAGCTGAGGCACGCATCACAGAGTCCGGCAATGCTGCACTTGCCGGCCGCGCCAGTAATGTACTATATTTACACGTATATCGTCGTACGATATACGTGCGTATATTGGTTATACACACTCGGCTCCATTACGCCCTCGCCTTCGACTCGGGCTGAAATTCCGCCTCGTGAGTTATAACCACCATACCGCACTTATATCGTTATGTCATCATCATCATCACCACAGCTCATATACGTCCCCACCGAGGGGCTCGAGCCTTCCCTTTGATAGGGCGATTAGGCCTTAGTCAGCCACGCTGGCCCAGTGCGGATTGGTCGACTTCACATACACCATTGAATTTCTTCGCAGATGTATGCAGGTTGCCTCACGATGTTTTCCTTCACCGTAGGAGCGTCAGACAAATGTACATATGAAATTCGAAACGAAAAACACATTGGTACATGGCGGTCTTGAACCCCGGCTCGATGAGGTAGTCCGCCAGGATCCCCCAGCCCCCTAGGGGATCCCCATGAACTCGCGAGTTCACCAGGATCCCCTGAACGCAAATTCATAATGTTAAGCACCATTCATACAAAGGAAACTTAAAACAAAAAACGTCATAATTTACTATAACAAAATTTTTATTTGTTCTAGTTTTTTTTATTTACAACAAACACTTAACTGTTGTTTTTTTTAGTTTTTGACATATAATAACTAATGTGCCTTCAAAGTCAAAAATCATTTCTAGTATTTTTTTGTGAAATCTCAAATAAGCATGCTACAAAAAGCATGGAAATAAAGCAAACGTCGACATTTTGACATTTGGTAATGAAAAGGCACTCGTGTGTAATGGTAACTATCCCGCACGCTTAACGTCCCTGCAATGTACCACTTTTTGAGAAACTGTATTAAAAAGACTTTTACAGGCACTTACTGACGTCAAAACAATAAAATTTAGTAAAGAGTACAAAAATACAATGACAATTAAATTTAAGAAATTGACATTTTTAAAAATGAAAAAAAATATTAAATTAAGTTTCAGAACAAGGCCACCGGTAGCTAGGTCAATAAAAAGGTTATATATAAAAACAATAAGAAAACCCTTAACAACATATATGTTTATTACCGCAACACTTTGAATGTAACTTTACATACTTTTATCATCAGGGGATTCTGGTGAACTCGCGAGTTCATGGGGATCCCCTAGTAGGGGATCGGGCTGGGGGATCCTGGTGGACTACTTCGACTCGATTGGCTAACCTCTACCGGAGGTAGCCTCTGTTCCAGGGTAGTCTGTATGGGTACCTCCGTCTTACCTATTTCTGCCGCAAAGCAGCAGTGCTTGCATTGCTGTGTTCCGGTTTGAAGGGTAAGATGTGGCAGTGAAATTACTGGGTACCGTGACTTTACATCTGATGTCACTGGTTGGCAACGTACAATGTGGTTCTTGGCTGCCACTTACCACCACTCACCTTCAGTTTGCTTGTTTGCCAACTTAGTAGCAATAAAAAAAACAAAAAAAAAACAACGCTCGACCCACCAAAATTCCAAATTGTTCATAATGTTGCGCTTGATAAATAATTCAGGTAATCAACCACACTTCAAATAACGAATGGTCATTAAACTCATTCCACTGCCACGGATTAAATGAAGAAGTCAATAATGGATATAGGTAAATCCACAAATCGCAAACCTGTTTAATGTTGTTTATACATGTAGTACAATCAAGTGTAAGTACAAATAAATTAATTAAGATGGCAGCACGCTCTTCGTTACTCGTACCACAATGCTTTTCTTTTAACTTTGAGCAGTATTTGTTAATTGCATATTTTTCACACTTGCATATACACAATGGACATTAATGTATTAAGTGCAAAACTGAAGAAGGGGTATTTCGATTCGGTTAATTCTTTTTTTTTCGTTAGGTTACGTAGAGATGCCGGGACAAATATAAAAAATAACATGATCAAAACCAAAAAATTACAAACTAGCTTTTCGCTCGTTACCTTTAAATAATTACTAATTATTTATTCTATATTGTAATTCATATTTTAAATTAAAGTAATGCTTAATGCGTACATGTATGTATAATGAACAACATACAGAAAATGTTTGTTTATTTTGAATGAATTTATTAACCGTCTCCGTGGTCCAATGGTTAAGACCACCTGGTATTGATATCGAGGTCTGGAGTTCGATTCTTCAACAGGCAACAGTTTTTCTGCTAAGTTTGATTGGTATTAAGGCTTCTAAGCCCACCTGATTAGCTACCACCGTCTCACCTGAGTTTGCCAACCTAATTTATATAAAATTTTTGGGTTCCGACGATTAAATTAAGATTTAATTGTCTCTTTCCTCAGTTGTTGAGGAGTCCAGATGAAGCTCGCTTTCACCTTCGGCCTTATCGTCACTACCATCAGGTGAGATACACGCCAAGAGCTTCCCTATTGTGTTAAAAAAATCTGTACGCGAAACGAGATCCTACTGTCATACAATTAAATTATAACAAATCCATGTGATTGGTGCGAACTAATAATAAGTATACTAGCTGACCGTATGTCACTTTGTTTGCATTATAACTAACTTCTCCCGTCAGATTTTTCCCGTATGAAAATAACCCTATGTCCTTCCCCTGGTCTCGAACTATCCCTATACCAACTTTCATCAAAATCGGTTCAGTAGTTTCGAAGCCTATTCAATACCAACAAACAAACAATCAAATCTGGTCTCTTTATAATATTAGTATAGATAGATTAAATCCACGAATTAATTCCAAGATCAAATCCGTTACTGGGAATGAAGAGAAGAAACTTAATAAAGCTTTTACCCAACCCGGGGATTAAACCCTGAATATCACTACATTCCTCTAAAATGATTGGTTCGCTTCTTACTTTTCGAACTAAATGTCGTGAATGGATGCTTAAACGGCTTAAACGGCAATCCCTGGTAGTATTAAGTTGTTTTTAAGTTAATTTTGCTGTTTTTTGTATCTACTCCTTATGCTATAGCTAAGAACATTAAATGGTTAAAGGTTGCGACAGAATAACAGAAGTTGTCGGCCGTTTTGTCTTTGTAAAAATATTTATAAGTAGTACTTAAGCAACAAGATAATGTATGGAAAGACAAATAAATTGATTTATTATTATTAAAATAATAAATAAAACTTTACATAAACCAAAAATTATGAATGAAGTACTCACATAATATACAAGGATTCCATCTTCCCATCACTTAAATCACTTTATCAAAAACATTCTTTTAGGGGACAATAGTTTTGTGAATTTAATTTTGCACTAACATAAAAATTAATGTCCCAATTAATCTGACTGTGTTGGCACAAGCGCAGATAGTGCACAACTGAATGATGCAAAGGGTTATGTTACATCCATGTAAAATGAAAATATAACTGGGCAAGTGTGTGGGACTGTTAATATTTTGAGTTGTGCAGTGGTTCCGTACATAGAGGTCCCATAGGAAATATCGATGTTTTGCACACCTGACTGAGGGTAAAATGTGGAAAATGAACTTTTCAATATCAACAACGCAAGTCAGCCTGTATCTGACTTGATATTCCTTGTAGGTATACGCAAGAAGACAAATTATATACCTACTTAAAAATACCTTCTAACTTAAAAGCAAAAGTTTGATATAAAAATAGGTGCTAATAACTCACTAATATTACAATTGTTTTTTGCTATTTTCCCAGATTTTTCCATTTTCTTAAGAGGACTGCGAAGTGCCAATTCATGGCACTTTCAAAAATACAGTGTGTTGCACACCGCTTAGAGTTAAAAGTCCGAGACAAATGCATTCATTTCTTATTGAAATATTTTTTTAAGCGATAGCGGTTTTACCCCCCCCCCCCCCCTTAACCTTTACAAAATTAGACACTGTTGGTCTCATTAGATTCTCAGTATACCTTTATCTATGTTTGTACGTTTTGCTTTTTTCTAATTCAGTTTAATTTAAGTAATCAAAAAATAAAAAATATTAAAAAAAAATAAAAACTCTCTTCGAAACCACTGAAAAGTTAAAAATAATATAAGAATTGGTACAGACAACATCACACTTCTATATTGAAGTCGGTGACAAATTTTAAGACTTTCTAGGAATTCATCGTTTGGCACCGACTTCAATATAGAAGTGTGATGTTGTCTGTACCTATTCTAATATTATTTTTAACTTTTCAGTGTTTTTGAAGTCTGTTTTTATTTTTTGTAAAATATTTTTTATTTTTATCTTTTTAGTGAATGAAATCTATTTAGCGAATTTAAGATTAGTTTAAATAAGGGGTTTCCCTCGATTTTCATGGGATCCCATGATCAGATCGTGACCTTGGGACCACCCCAGGAGTATACTCTATCGAATACAAAAAGAATTTTGAAATCAGTCTACAATAATTGGCGGAGTAATCGCGCAACAAACACACAACACGTTGGACACACCTAAACATTTAAGGATTTTCCTCGATTTTTATGGGATCCCATCATCAGATCCTGACTTTGGTGTGCATGGGACCACCCTTGGAGTATACTCTATCGAATACGAATAGAATTTTGGAAATCGGTCCACAATTGGCGGCGTAATCGCGTAACATACCTACACAGAAAAAAAAAACATACTTACGCATCGAATTGAGAACCTCCTCCTTTTTTGAAGTCGGTTAAAAATTGATAAAAATGCTCGAGGTAGTTTTTAAGTCCAAAATATAGATGTTTAGATGCTTATAATTTATATTCTGAGCAATATTACTTCAAAGTCAAAACGTACAAAAGATTTTCATTCTATCAACATTTCCAAAAATTATGAAAATTGGTGTAGGTATGTATAGAGGGAGAAAAGCGTTATCGCTTATTGTATGAAAATTTACAACTTCACATTCCTCTTAAGCAATGGATTTTATCTTTGACTAGCTGTGCCCGCGACTTCGTCCGCGTGAAATAGTAACTTTTGTTAAGGTTGATAAAAAGTAGCCTATGTTACACCTTATATAATAAGTTATCTATTAGTGAAAGTTCCGTCAAAATCGGTCTAGCCGTTCCGGAGATTAGCGGGAACAAACAGACAGACAGACATTTTATTTTTAAATTGTGTTTTTGTTATTGCTACCCGATATATATTAATACCCATTTAGTAAAAACTTGGCATTACAAACAGACACTTCAATTTTATTTATTTGTATAGAGTACCTACCTATAGATGCCTAGGTACTCTAAAGGAGTAGGCTATGTACTATGTTCACATATTTTAATCGACTTCAAAAAAGGAGGTCCTAAGTTCGACTATATCAATTTTTTATGTATACTCACCGATTACTCCGCCATTTGTAGACGGATTTTTTAAATTATTATTATAATCGACAAATTATACTCCTGATGTAATTTCATTGTCACCAAGTCATGATCTGATGATGGGATCCGAGGAAAATCTAGGGAAACCCTTAAATTTCATGGGCACGTCCAACGTGTTTCACGTTTTTTTTCTGAAGTTATTCAGGTATTTGCATCTGATAGTCAGGGGGGTTAGGAGTTAGGGGAAGTTTTTTTCAATATATTAAAAAGTTATTGACGAGTAATTCTATTCTTTTAAGTAATTCATTAGAGGATAGTAGAAAGCATAACTCTTAAGCAATTAGGTCGTTGAATTTGAATTTGAATTTGAATACTGCACAGAGCGAAAAACGTTTCAAGTTACACAAAGATTGAAATCAAAATATAATAAATCAATAAAAAAAATCGTCTCGGGCGGGGATCGAACCTGCGTTTTCTTGAGCGCTCGATCTCCACCCGATTTATTCATTTTTCAATTTATATAGCATTTTAAAAGAAAATGCGAGACTGTATTTTCTTTCTTACGTAGTACTTATAAAAAATAATTTAAAAATATATTTTACAGACAATAAAAAACTACTATAGAAACACTAAAAAGTTACAAATACTTAATTTAAGAATACATACAAATTCATTTAAAGTAGGGAGCATCTGAAAAAAAAATAAAAAGGACTAATGTAGTTAGTTAAAATTTGGCTTGAATTTTGAATTTGTGAAAAGCTGCTTTCTCACTTTAACCGGCCAATTACCGGCCAGCAAACATAAACCTCAATCCATTCCGGTATAGGGTCAACAACCAAAACCGGTATGCATATTTAATCGGTTTCCGAACCCTGCAGGCCTATTCGCTAACTACGGTTGGTAACTACGGTTGGTAACTAGAACTGTCATTTTTGAAAGACATTTTATCATTATCATTATCATTATCATTTATTGCTCTCCATAATGTTTCGATACAGGTGGTACTTACATAACTACCATTTATTTATTTATGTATTTATATCCATTACTAGTTAAGTGATCTTATGTCTTACGGCAGCGTTCATGATAGCAGTAATGGATGTTGTTCCTTTCAAAAATGACAGTACTAATTAGCAACCGAAGTTAGAGAATAGGCCCGCTGGTTGGGACTTGCAACAATACCTAGGCGCCTAACATCAGTGGTTCCTATGCTTGTATGACAACTTGACACTCCACTCCAGTAGTAGGTATAAAACATACAAAAACCTCCATACTTATAAGTAGTTCTCACAAGTCATTCGCCCATGCATACATTATAATGATTGACACATTACGTACGGTACCCTATTTTACGAAAAGCTTATTCAGAAAATATGTCATTTGATACCGTGCAACACGTATCTTTGCAAGCTTGCTTAAAATCAATACACTGTGTGCTTGTGAATTCTGTGTGCATAATAAAATAATAATGGCTGGCCAACTGCCGTAAGTTTATACAACGTGTAGACAGAGACAACGCGTTTGCGACGTACCGTGCCATCTCCCTCTAATCAGTTTTTTAACGGTAGGTAGGATGCATTTACGCAAATTACGCACCCTACCCTACCGTACCCAAGCCAGGTGATACGGCACGTAGCCCTATCATAATCACGTTTTTAGGGTCTCGTACCCAAAGGGTAAAAACGGGACCCTATTACTAAGACTCCGCTGTCCGTCTGTCTGTCACCAGACTGTATCTCATGAGCTGTGATAGCTGGACAGTAGAAATTTTTACAAATGATGTATTTTTGTTGCTCCTTTAACAACAAATACTAAAAACAGAATAAAATAAATATTTAAGGCAACATGTAGACGCCTGAAATATTCACAGAATATTAACTTGTATATATTCACTTTAAAAATAATTTAATGAAAATAAAATAAATATTTAAAGGCGGCCGCCATACAACAAACGTGATTTTTTTGCCGTTTTTTCTCGATATTATTAACGGCAACAGGTAGACGCTTTAAATATTTACAGAATATTTAGATTTATATAAAAAAAGTTATATTATTGTCTCCTTAGGTAGCTCCTCATATCAGCTTTAATATGCTCATTACTGGGCCCCCAAGGAGGGAGGATTTGGGCCAGTTCCCATCACGCTAGCACAGTGTGATCTGGTGGATATCACCAGGGTCTCGTCCGTTCAGCTGCAAACGAGCCTTGATCCCTAAGGTGTGAAGGAAACTGTTCATTGAATTATCCGCGGACGTTCCGCCTAACACATAGCGATGAGCGATGGCCATAGGAAGGCACTCCCTATCGTTTTAATAATAATAATAATTCATTTATTTCAATCATCTCTGGATCATACAATTCATATTTAAATTAAATAATATTAATAAAATAATTATGTTAAAATAGGCACAAATTATTTTTTTATTTGTTTAATCTTCCAGTACGATTTGTGTACAGAGGAGGACTTAATGCCAAACGCATTATCTACCAGTCAACCTTTGGGTGGTACAGAGAAAAGGAAGTAGATGTAGTACTTTAATGGTAAAAAAGTACTGGATAATGGTATATACATAATATAGTAATACATACATATTATAAATAAAATAAAGTAATATACCGGGTGATCAATTTAAATGGGTCAGTAGGGAGAAATCAGAAACTATGAGAGATAGCGAAATCTGTTCTTAGGAACCATGGCGTCGATTTTAGATTTAATAATAATGGCATTCAAATTTTTTAAACTTTCATACACACATACCGGGAATCGAACCTGGTCAAAATCTCTGTGCAAAATGTTATAAATTCTGCATGTTTTTTCGTAGTAATTGTTGATGGTGGATTCAATCGAATAAATTTATCTGAAGAGACCACTATTATATCTTATCTGCATCGATATTATGCATTAAAATATGCGTTTATTTAAAATTAGAACATATTTGTTCAGCGGGCGGGCCAATTTATTTCATATTTAAAAACATTTCAATGAAATAATTATCTTATTTTTGAGTTTTTTTTTTCAATTATTTGAACAAGGTTCCATTAAAAATGTGTTCCTTGTGATTTATGATTACACCATCAACAATAACAACGAAGAAAACTTGCAGAATTTATTAAAAAAATTACAGAGATTTTGACCAGGTTCGATTCTCGGTTATGTATGAGAGCTAAAAAAATTTGAATGCCATTATTATTATTAAATGTAAAATCGACGCCATGGTTCCTAAGAACAGATATCGCTAACTCTCATAGTTTCTGACCTCAGACCAAATAAAAAAGTACTTTTTTATTTGGTCTGAGTTTCTGACTTCTGACCCATTTGAATTGATCACCCTGTATATGTGCCTACTAATAATTTACAAAACTATAAAATGAAAATCAAATTAGAAACGATATTTCGAAGACAATATAATCTGAATATCCCTAATCAACAGGTGTAAAAAGATTCTCATGGTACAGCTTTCGTAATTTCTTTTTAAAACTTAGTTTGCTTGATGACTTTCTGACGTCAAGTGGGAGAACATTCCATAACAGGATTGACTGGACTAACAAAGAAGAGTGTATGATATCAGATTTGTGGGCAGGGCATTTGAGGTAGAACGAAGGGATCTATCATGTGAGGAACAATGGAACTCAACTCATTACATAGGAACTCTAGGAATAGGGAATTAAATTAAAGATCACAAAATTAAAAATCACTCATTAAATAGCATACAAAAAAAATATATTCAATTGATGTTTTTTTACAGTTACAAAAATAATAATTTATACAAAAAAATAATGTTTTGATATGATATGAATTGCTAAGGCGGTAAGAAATCGCAAGATGACGTCACATATCATGTGTACGTACATATCATGTGCGGAAATTACTTTCTAATGCTGCGATTTTGTATATATATGGCAAAACAGCTGGGTCATGTAGACACAAATCAAAAAATCCAATTTAAACTTATCAAATTTTATCAGATCAGGAGTGTCGGTGGCGCTGTGGAGTCGGCACTCGCCTTTCAATCGGGAGCTCCAAGGATCGAAATCGCCAAGCACCAATGTGTTTTTCGTTCCTCGAATTTCATATGTACATTTGTCTGATGCTCCTACGGTAAAAGAAAACATCGTGAGGCAACCTGCATACATCTGCGAAGAAATTCAAAGGTGTAGTGTATGTGAAGTCAACCAATCCGCACTGGGCCACTGTGGTTGACTAAGGCCTAAACACCCTAACATAGGGTAGGCTCAAGCCCTTCGGTGGGGACGAGGTACCTATATGAGCTGTTATGATGAAATTTTATCAATGGTGAATTTGTAGAAAATATCGTAAGTGAGGATAGTTTCACAGAAACAAACTTAAGGGAGTTTCATAAAAACAAAGATTTTTTTAAAGTAACATTTATTGCTATTAAACAATTCATTTTAATCATAATACTTAGACCCTATTAACTTACTCAAACTAAGTTAAAAATGCTCATTCAAATATGCAGACAAATCAATTACTTAACAATGGTTGTATCGTGACATGGCATATTTTGACGCGAGTCAATCCGCCTCTTTCTTTTTAGGCAAAATGTACAGCCGGCTTCAAAAGTAGATAAACATTTTAGTACTATGTCACACCAACTATTAACAATTAAATATATGTGTAACCATACTAAATAAAAGGAATAGTTGGTGTGACATGGTACTAAATTTGCTTAAAATGCTTATCTACTTTTGAAGCCGGCTGTACCTACGAGGTGGCCTGACTGTAACTTCAAGGCTGCTCCTAAACAAAAGACCTTGAGCATTCTGCTCCCTCACTCCATCTCTCCGCTGCGTGAGGGGCTCAGCATGAGAACAACAGTTGGTCGAAAGTGATCGAAATATATAAATAAAAAAAATACATTTCAAGAAAAATATTTTTTCGACCAACTTATAGTTTTTTAATCGTCTATCGATTGGTATACAATCCAAAAATTAAAATAACCATACGACGATTTCTGTTGACAGTTTGTAATTATAAATAACAGATATTTGAAACGATGAGTTTGAAGATAAAACTTAAGAGATGTAATATAGACAATAATGGACATACTCTTAATTACATGTCGATTCTGATAAAGCTGATACGTATATTTCTTGCGCCAATTCTTCTTATCAACAGGTAGATAGGTAAATGACATAGATATTACAGAAGAGCTTTCTATCAAATCATATGAGAAGAAAGACTATTTCGATTAGATTTTATGGTGACATTTTTAACGCATTTGCATACATTTTTCGTACTGATTAAAAGCTCGACTAAAGGTTGATAGAAATTTTAGTCTCATAGCACGTTAAAACTTCCTAAATGGTTTAAAACATGATCACTATGTTGTCTGCGCAGCGATAACTTACGAAAGAGAACCTAAGGAATATTCGTATTTATAAAAAAGGTGGAGTTGTCAAAAAATAATCAAACCCCCCAGTGCAAGATTTCAAAATGATTATCGAAACATTTTTTTAATCGTCCATTTTACGACTTAACTAAAGTGAGTTGCTGTAAGGCAGCCATTAGGTTGTATAGGCCAAGTTATAAGGTAATCCTTATGTTGGTTTTTTGCAATGTACCTACTACCTACGTAGGTATGTCCCCATAGTCTCATTGTAAAAGAGAAATTCTAACTCGCGAGTCGAGTGGGTGCAGCGTGAGTGGGGATCGTGGGTCCGCCTGGAACGGAGCGGTCCGGTGTTCCCTTCCCGGCGCTGGACTGATGCTGATGTATGGCAGCAGCTTGGCGAGGCAGCATTTCATTTGAATCACGGCGAAACGCTTTCCTGTAACAAAAGTTACTATCATTCGTCACGAATTAAGGTGACGAACTTAACGATCACCGCCTTACTGTGACTACCATTCCAACGAGTTCAAAGAAATTTAGTAACTCATTTCTTTGTCGCACAATCGAAAAATGGAATACTGCCAGCACACGTGTTCCCGCCCTCTTACAATCCCGGGTCCTTTAAAAGAGGCGTGCAGAAGCACCTTGCAGGTCGGCAAGGTGAGGGTGGCTCGTGCAGCGTGTATTCTCTCTGCTGCACTAGCTATCTTCGCATTTGGACCCCACTGCCACTTACCATCAAGTGGAATGGAGTCATTTGCTAGACCCACTATATAAAAAAACATTTCTTCAAGT
This sequence comes from Schoenobius gigantellus, assembly GCA_963935595.1. Lineage (NCBI taxonomy): Eukaryota > Metazoa > Arthropoda > Insecta > Lepidoptera > Crambidae > Schoenobius > Schoenobius gigantellus. The sequence continues at coordinate 30,287,243 of OZ012554.1, forward strand.
GGAGCAATTGTTGTGTAGTGAAAGTTAAGATTCACTGATACAGTAACAGTTGATCTTCGAGTTCCAAGGTTATTTGGGGCAGTATTTTTTTTCTACTCGGTGTCAACAGAGTAGAATATTTAGATCGGTCAGTATGGGCAAGTCTCTAACTACAAAATGGTAACATGTCATCGGTTTTAGTGACTAGAGAAGTTGCATACATATCTACATTTAAAAAAGACGAACTCGGTTCGGCAATCGAACCCGGTCTTAATGAAAAGTAAAATGTACATTATTATTTACAATTGGGATATCGACTGTGTAGGTAATAAATGTTACTATGATATCTAAAATGAATAAAATGCATTATTTTTTCATATCTTTTAATTTAATTTCGCTACATGTTCGAAATAGGCTCCGCCGAAACTACTGGACCCATTTGAAATATTCTTTCACAAATAGAATTCTACAATATCACTCAGTAACATAGGCTGTATAATATTTTCCTACGGGAAAATATGGAATTCCCACGGGTAAAACGATGATAACGCTGGCGAAGCTGCGAGTGGAAAGCTAAGTAGTTGTTAATAAAAAAAATACTTTCATCACACATAAAATACGCCTCGTATAAGTTATTCGGTTATTAGTCGTGGACCGAACTAACGTAGAGAACAGAATAACATAGCTGTCACCATGCTTCAGTTAAATATATAAAAATTACCGCTAATTTTCTTCACTTAATACACACACTAAAACAATATTACGAATGGACTTATTAGTCTTTATGTCAAAGCCATAAAGTTTATAATGGTTAAGAGTTACGACTTCAATAAACCTTATTGCTTCAGTCGATTGCGTACTTACGCTTTGAATTTTAATAAGTCGAAAATGATTTTTTTTATTCGCGTATCGCGTATTTTTTACTCGGTATGAAAGATGAAACGAAATGCAGAAATGAACGCAATTAGATCAACATTCACAGCTGCCAACGATATTTGTTGAAAAGATTTACACACAGCCTAGCACAATCATTTCACTTAACAGATTCAGATTTAGGTATATTTATGTCACGAGGAGATTTAAGACGAAAATTAACAAAGATAAATTACTCTCAATAAGCACACAACACTAGACAAATGATTGAAAATAAAACCCCAGAACATTCAAAAGGTAGGTATAATTGGTAAACTGAGTAAGCATCCGATAAATAAAATAAAATACCGCGGTAAACTGAGTAAGCATCCGATAAATAAAATACCGCATAACATTGCATATAACATATTCCAGCGAACAGTGGATATAGTTGATAGCACCGACACGGAAGTAAAACATTGTGAAATGTTGACAAGCTCCATACTTTTGTTGGAAAACACCTTATACCTACCTACTTCGGGTACATATAAAACTATTTGATCCACAACCACGTAATAATATATAACTTGATCCACAACCACGTAAGCTTAGGGCAAATATACGAGTATTTATGTAAGTATATTAGTGCATTTTATATATAATTTTTTAAATTATGTATTGGGATTTTATTTAATTTTATATATTTCAATATATATAACTATCCTAAAATATGTTTTTTTTTGTTTTTCGGTACATCTACCACATTGCTTCTCTGCACCATCCAAAGGTTGTCTGGCAGAAAATGCCTCAGGCATTAAGTCCTCCTCTGTACAAAAAAAATGTATTAAAGTGTTGATAAATAAATAAATAAAATGAAAAACTAGCTTTCCGCTTTAGCTTCATTTTCGGTTTTACCATGGGAATTTTTTCCCTTGGAAATTCTACATTTTCCCGTAGTAAAAATAATTTAAACTATAAAGCAAAGCTTTTAAAAGAATTCCCGTTGAAATACACGGAAAGAAATGATTTAGCTGTGATATCTAAACTCGCTTTGCTGATATTTCCTTTGCTGCTGCTTACAATATCTTAACAACTGTAACAAAGCCTTGTCTATAGCAACAAAAACCCGTTTGCTACCCCTACTAACGATATTTAGCTAAAAGAGTTTCAAATAATTAGCTTCCGCTACCAATTAATTAGCAACTTAAGCTAATTTCTTTATCCGTATCAACAAAATTTTATTAGTCGTTGCTGTTAGCTGTGACTGCTAATAATTCTTAGATCTAGTGGACAAAAACTTTGTTACTATTGCTAATTGTAAATGTACCAGGCAGCAAAATCATGTCTTTGTTGCATTTGATAAAAACATTGTGCAAACATGGACAACAGTTTTGCAGCAGTTTCTAATTTTATTATTACACTTAAGTATCAACTAAATATATGTATTCTTCGCCAATGTGATAATCATATTCATTTGAAGATACATTCAACAAATAACCAAGGCAACAAAGAGCAATAATATATTGGTGGTAGTAGCAAATCAGATTTATGTGAAGCTCCTATGCTATGAACATTTTGTAGATGTAACTAACTTTTGCACAAACTATAGTTAATATTCTTTGCCGCAACCTCTTAATAAAAAAAATCCGATGTTGCTACAAACCTCAGTTACCTATACTACCGAATTTTATATGCAACAAAAAGCAATAATTTATTAGAAGTAGTAGTAAATCAGACTTCTGTGAAGCTGCTAAAAATATTTTGTAGCTGTGAATAACTTTTTGAAAATCTTTAGCAAATATTCTTTATTGCAATTACCAAGCAATCATTTGCTGATCTTGCAAAAAACCTTAGTCATACCATCGAATTTTCTATGCAACAAACATCAATAATATATTAGAAGTAGTAGTAAATCAGACTTCTGTGAAGCTGCTAAAATATTTTGTAGCTGTGACTAACTTTTTGAAAAACTTTAGCAAATATTCTTTGTTGCAATTACCAAGCAATCATGTGCTAATGTTGCAAAAAACCTTAGTCTTAACATTGAATTTCATATGCAACAAACAGCAATAATATATTAGAAGTAGTAGTAAATCAGGCTTCTGTGAAGCTACTAAAAACATTTTGTAGCTGTGACTAACTTTTTGAAAAACTTTAGCGAATATTCTTTGTTGCAATTACCAAGCTATCATTTGCTATTGTTGCAAAAAATCTTAGTCATAACATTGAATTTCATATGCAACAAACATCAATAATATATTAGAAGTAGTAGTAAATCAGGCTTCTGTGAAGCTACTCAGAACATATTGTAGCTGTGACTAAATTTTTGAAAAACTTTAGCAAATATTCTTTGTTGCAATTACCAAGCGATCATGTGCTAATGTTGCAAAAACCCTTAGTCATACCATCGAATTTTCTATGCAACAAAAAGCAATAGTATATTAGAAGTAGTAGTAAATCAGACTTCTGTGAAGCTGCTAAAAATATTTTGTAGCTGTGACTAACTTTTTGAAAATCTTTAGCAAATATTCTTTATTACAATAACCAAGCAATCATTTGCTAATCTTGCAAAAAACCTTAGTCATACCATCGAATTTTCTATGCAACAAACAACAATAATATATTAGAAGTAGTAGTAAATCGGACTTCTGTGAAGCTGCTAAAAATATTTTGTAACTGTGACTAACTTTTTGAAAAGCTTTAGCAAATATTCTCTGTTGCGATTACCAAGCAATCATTTGCTAATGTTGCAAAAAACATTAGTCATAACATTGAATTTCCTATGCAACAAACATCAATAATATAATAGAAGTAGTAGTAAATCAGGCTTCTGTGAAGATACTAAGAACATTTTGTAGGTGTGACTAACTTTTTGAAAAACTTTAGCAAATATTCTTTGTTGCAATTACCAAGCAATCATTTGCGAATGTTGCAAAAAACCTTAGTCATTTCTATGCAAACGCAAATGCCCTCCTGTTTGTAAGCACTGTGAAGCACAAATTACATTACTGTGAATTACTCGAGCCAGTTTGAACGCCGGGGCTATCACAATTAACACTTGGTTGTTTAACTTTTTATTTTTGCAAAAATGTTGCCGACTTGTTTCGTTATATGAATAAGCTAGTCAGATATAAATTACAATATATTTTTTGGATAAAAGGAAAGCGTTGTGCACGTCATAGCCAAAAATGGGTATTTCCCGTTTTATTAAAGGGAAATGCCCATTCTAGTACCTACTTAATATGTTCTTTTACCACGGGATAACTCTTTTTACAAAATTTCGGGATTTTATGTATTTAATTAAAGAGTTTATGCGTTTTACAGGCGTATTTTTCACTTACGCGGCACTATCAATATTTAAACGAGGATACTAATTACGGTAAAATTTTTTAGGCCTTAATAACCACTAAACCACCCCGGTGTCAATATAACTGACGCTTACTGCAGGACCGTGTACCATGTGCTATTCTAGTTTCGGTCCACATGCTCCACAGCCCAGTGCAGTGGCCGCTTTCTTGGTGGTGGCCCCGGCTCGACTCACTCTCAGTAGGGCGAACGCCCCGAATACCAGTCCTGGACAGAGTTTTCTCTGGTTCTGGACTTAATACCAGCCTTTTCATCGTTTTTTATATTTCATTCAGTTTCCGTAAATAAAACGTGGTATGAAAAATAGTAAAAAAAATATATAATAAAAATGGTAAGAAAAATAGTAAATAATATACCATTTGGCAGAAAATACAATTGGTAAAACTGGCATGAATACCTTGACGTCAGTCGTCAATTGAAGGAAGGCGCGAGCGTATGTCGGCTATTTTGTAAAAAATATCTGCTAGTTGTAAAAAATAGTAAAAAAAAATGTAAAAAATAATAGTCATTAAGACAAGACATTTTTCACATTTTTTTTCTTCAGGTCTATTGTTCATGATGTGTGTTTTTATTAATAATGATAAAGTAATGAATCGATTTCTAAGTAATTAGTTAGGTTTTGTCTTTTTTTTATTAGGTTTTGTCAAGAGAAATTGACAGGGCTGTAATAAGGTACATCAAATTTTGGTAATCCAGCTTTATATAGTATAGATAGATGACAAAAAAAAATTTTTGCTTAAAAGAAGCTCATTCATATAATACAGAAAGAAAAAATCGGTTTTCGAATAACTAAAAAAACAACCAAGATATAAGATATTAAATATTTTTCTCCATCTCTTTCTAGCAAAACGGCAATTTACAAGGAGTTTATATGGCCGTACTCAACAATGACGTCACAGTTGATGTCGGATCTCACTATCTAATCGCCTTCAAATTAACAACTTAAAATGCTGGTATCTAATGTATTTCTAAGCCGATTTTAATTCTAATTTCACAGGACTTCATCTTTTACCATGTTATTTTAATATTTAATGACGAAACGTAAAAATTAGAATTCAGTCATCATCCCAATTCGAGCCACCCTAGGGCTGGTATTTTTTTTGCTGGTATTAGGATTAAGGTGTACCTAATAACAGCCTTCGTCCTGCCACTACTGGACACAGGCCTCACCCAAGGATTTCTGTCCATGAGGGGTAGATGCCTTGTTAGCCTTATTATAATCATAAGTAGGTATTTATTTTGATTCTGTTACTTTTTTTGTTTAGAAAAATAAATGTTCCTATGGGTTAGTATACCTACTTAATGTTTATGAAAGGGTAGTATTAGATGCTGAGAGGCTGTAATTAGAGGCGGAGGGTACTTTTCCATATTTAATTCCTTATTTTAAAAATTTTCAGTACCTACGTCTTATGGTTAATTTAGATGTTAATTATAATTCTCAAACAAATAACCTAACAAGGTATAAAAAACTGGCCAAGTGCGAGTTGAACTCGCGTGAAGAGGGTTCCGTACGATGTTACCTATATTAAGTGATTTACCATGTTATTTTAATATCATGGACTTCTTATATGTTTTCCTATAATCTATAGGTAAAAACTAATTTCTGTATTTTTTCAAAATTTTAGGTTCAGTAGTTTCGGAGATAGGGGGAGTCAATTTTCGTCTATTTTCTTCAATAACTTGGAAACTATTTATTTTAAAATTACAAAAAATACAGTTAAGATCTTTACAACAAGACTTTTCATTTCATAATGTCACACGATGCAGTTTTCAATTTTTTTTAATTTTCCACCTTCCCCCCAACAATGACCTCTCATATACAGATTTTATCTATTCACGTCACACCTCTGCGTTTGGGTCACAGAAATTGATATTGTGTACCAAATTTCAACTTAATCGGTCTAGTAGATTCGGAGATATATGAATTGACTGTGACCGACAGACAGACGGACACACGAGTGATCCTATAAGGGTTCCGTTTTTTTATTCGGACGTACGGAACCCTAAAAACAATTAACTGAAATAAAACTAATACAACTATTTACTATAAATACAGGAGTAGGTACAATTTTTTAAATCTAAAATTTGGTCTGAGATTGCAATTCGGGGCATCCACCCTAATCTTCTCTGCCGAGGTTAGGAAAGATTAAGTAGGTACTAACTTACGAGTATACAAGTCTCCAACTAACTACTTAATTCTGACGATATGTATCTATCTACATAGATACCTACGGGTTGATATAAAATCTTCCTTTTTTTGAAGCCGGTTAAAAAAGTGCAGCGAATTAAAAACCCGGCGAAGTAGGTACCTGGTGTGGTACCAGCTAGCCGCTGCTGGCATAAAACAGTATTTTCATGGTATTTTCCTATGAAAATCGTTTCGGATATGTACTTTTGTAATACCTACGAGTAGGTACAAGATTTTGACGATACATATCTCCGAAACTTTAAAAGCTGGTATTGTTCAAAAAAATTTTCGTTTCAAGTATATTTTTACGTTCTATTCATAGCTATTAGGGTATCTATTTCTTCTATTACCTACCTACCTTGAATTTTTCCAAAATTTTGATGCCAAGCAATGATAGTCTACTCTAGATGTCATGTCATTGATGCCATGGTGTGTGTGCTACTGTTCAAAAGTTATCTACATGGGGTGCAAGGCGGTGCAAATACACAACCGCCAGCATAAAAAAAATGTTTAATGTTAAGATATTTGAATTAGGATAAGCCCGAATGTTTTAGTTACGCCAACGAATATCATATTCGTCACAGTAGCTAAAATGCATTTTGCTGTTACGACAAATATTTTCGCGTTTTACGCGGGAAAAGCAACGAAGCAAGTGTTGCCAAATATAAAAGCCGGTACCTTTTTCTTTACTGGAAAAAGGTACCGGCTTTTGTATTTGGTTTTAAAGGAGTATGCCCATTTTTGGCCCAGCACCAGACAGGACAAAAAAATACTACAATGAAACAGCATTTTATCAGTAATAAATTAATCATAGGTTGTAATGATAATTAAAGTTGGGATTAACAATAAAGTATTTGAAAGTATTTGTATTAATTTTTGTGTTTTATACGGCTTTGTAGTCATGCACTGTAGCATGAGAAACTTCAGAGAGTGTTCCGCCAATAGCAGCGCTTCATTTTTCTACTGTCGCTATGGCCGGGCAACGCTATTGGCAAAGCACGTAGATCCGTTTACGGCAGAGCAGCTCTGTCGTTGACGAATGTTGCCAGTTTAGAAATAAAGACATAGATCGATTTGTAATATGTAAAAAGAATTAGAATTATATTAGAATAATAGTAAAATATAAATACATTTATTGTACATGAATTAGCACACGCCCACTTAAGTTTGACACTCTGCTTCTGCCCAGTTTTTGGACTATGTGTTATTTGTCTATGACACTGGATATGACAAAGATAATAGTTATTTGTTAATACATGAGTGAGTTGCTTTTTAGCCGCGTGCTCATCTTTGATGACCGAGCAAGCGAAGGATTCAAAAATTAGAATCCTGAGCGTTAGCGACAAGCGCGGATCCACCGTTGTGGGCACGATGGGCATGCCCACAACCCTAATAGACTTGTGACGTCACACTTTCATGGTCTATTGAGATAGATAGACTGATGATAATTTTATCCAGTTATTCTTATGCCAGTGCCTTAAAAAAACAATAAATCTTGGTCAGTGTCATATGTTCTGGAAACATCTTTGTAGGGATGCACTATACGATCTAGAGCGAGGTCATACTCCGACTCGCACTTGGCCGATTCTTGGATGTATCGATTCTTGGATCGCTGTGACCACAACTTTTTTTTGAGTGTTGGATCCGCGCCTGGTTAGCAAGGGAATCAAAAGAACACAAGGTAAAAAATTTTTGCACTCGAGTGCAACACGTAACTTTTCATCCCCCCTCAGCGAGGAAATGACTAAATGCAAAATAAAACATTTACAATCACATGATACTTTTATTTCAGTTTAGGTATATATTTACTACAACATTATGATAGGTAAGTATTACAAAAAAATATTTATATTATGTATAACAAATACGAGTAATACGTTTTTTTTTACTTGTTTTAAAGTTTCTTATTTATAACAATACGACGTTAAAACAAAATGGCGCGCGCAAAGCAAATTAAAAACAAAAGTACACCAAGGAGGTTCAGAGTCTGAGTTTTTAACAAATTTAAAAAAAGTATGATAAATTCGGCACCATGGAGATGGAAGTAAATAGGTTTAATGATGTTTTGAAATCACATATCTAGTGCACGCGATGTTCTAAATTCAAATTTACTTTAACCTCAAGCGGATAAAAACGGCTTTGGCGGTCAGATATCAAATAGCAAAATACTCTTTCCGAGATGGGGGGATGAAAATAAAATTATTTAATAATATTTACAGACTTCCCATCTTTAAAGCCTCTCCTCTAAATAGGGGAGGTGAAAGAAGACGCCCTTGGCGCACACCCGCATGAACCGGTATATCCTCCGAGACGAGGCCGTAGTGAGTTACCCTACAAGAATAGTTCCCGCAGATGGCCCTATTTAAGTTGGTAATTTTCTCGGGGACTCCAATTTCACGCTAGGTCTAGGTCAACGGGAAGTACCCTATAGGGTTTGATTCCCTTGCAAGTCGTCTAAATATGCAGCAAAAACGGAGCATAAACGGCTGTATCTTTTGATTGCGTCGACTTAGAGGTCTGATTTTTTCACTGCTCCAAGAGAGTGTAGACCAGCGGACCTAAAATGGCCGCATCGCAGAATCATAATACGAATCATATTATGATTCATATTACGCATTGAGTGCAATTCATCATAGCTGCTATTCTATTTGACTGCTTTGTATGAAGATTCATTAAATGGTCCTAATTGACACTTTAGCAATGCCTTATTTGTGGACCATTTTACGAATATTCATACAAAGCTGTCAAACAGAATAATTGCTTATGATGAATTGCACTCCATTCATAATATGATTCATGATATGATTCGTATTATGATTCTGCGATACGGCCTTTTTAGGTCCGCTGAGTATTGGATATTAATTTCAACTTGATTACTACACGCGTTCCTGAGAAATAGGTCTTGACAGACGGACAGACAGACGGACAACAAAGTGATCCTATAAGGGTTCCGTTTTTTTTTGAGGTATGGAACCCTAAAAATTAAACAAAATAAGCTCTCTTAGATATATTTTTTACCCAGCTTTATATAGTATAGATAGAAATGGGTTTTCAACAGACTAAATATTTAAAATAGACCTTCCTATCTTAACTACCGTTTTGAACCAAGTATTATCATGAACCACGGTTGAAAACTTTTCCTATAATATAATTAACATTGAAATTTGTTTCTTTTCTTCCTATTATTATTTCTGGTGGGGGAATAAGTTCTTTCGTATTTTGTATGAAGACTCTAGAAGTATCGTATCGTAACTAGAAGATACCCTTTTCTTCCAATCTTGGTAACTAAATTCGAAGACAAAAAATGCTTATATCGACTTTGTGTTGGTTATATTGGGATAACAATAGGTTCATATACATCAAAATTGTTGTATATTTTGCATTATTTATAAATAACAAATTTTTATATGTTAAATTTCTTCTGCTACATTTTAACCGACAGAAACATAATTGAAAAAAATCAAGCAAATATTCATCCAAAAACCAAATATTTAGATCACGGTTTAAAGGCTATGCTAGCAACACTGGTCCTACGTATTTCCGTTCCGTCCTTACGCCGCTCCGGCGCCGCGCCATTATTTTCTTGGCCGCGCCGCTGCACCGCCGCCGTTTTAGTAGTAAGAGTGAGTTAGTTTATAATATTGTGTTCTTCTGTAATTCAGTTAGTGTGGGAAGTGACTAGTGAAGTAAAATATCTAAAAAAGTAAGTAGCTACACTAATAAAGATGGACCATTATCCTAGTGAAATTTCACAGCTCCTCGATAGTTGGGGCTACGGTCAACAAATAATTGAAAAATTTAAAGGTCAGTAACTACTTATTATAATGTAAGTACGTACTTTTTTCTATACCACTGTATTATGGCGACCACAAGCCTATGCCTGTTTAGGTAAAGCACCATACTCAGGGGCAAAAAATTGGCCCAAAATCGTAGCAAAATGTATGAAATGAAAACCATATCTAATTTTTCCCCGCTGAGTAGGTACCTTAAAAATTCATGCATAACTCGAGTGTCTGCTAGTGAATCTATCACTCATTTATCAGTCACTTGTTATTGTCACTATTAAAAAACCAATTATATACCGAACTCTGTGGCCTAGTGGTCATCATGCCAGGCTGCCACACGAGGTAGGTACTGGGTTCGATTCCTGGTCAGGTCTAGATGGAAAATGATCTTTTTCAGATTTACCTAGGTCTTTTATGTTTATACATAGATACTTATGTCATCATCATCCGAGCGTATTCCCGGTTACGTCTCCCGTATCTATCTAACAAACAAAGACACAAAACTTTCCTCTATATCAAGTCTTAGATTAGTCTAAATATAATTACTTACAATTATCATTTTTTTCAGACGAAGGATTTAAAATATCCCACTTGAGTATAGTAATGTGTTTTTGAATAGGAAACACCAGCTAAAAGAAGAAAAAGGTCATGTGATTCAGACACCACCAGTAAGGCGTCCACATCATGAAGCAAATACAAAGAGGAGATGTTATAAGCAATTAAGCCCAGCTCCTATCATTAGAGTCTTGACGTCACGCATTTTTAGTTTAAGCTACTTTACGCCAGAGGCGCTGACATCAGTCGATCTTTTTATCTGTCGGATTAGTACGTTGTACGCTCTTCCTTTATTTTAGTTTTAAATTACCTAAATACAAAATGAAATGTTGTATTCTATCGTGCAAAAGTTACACGGACGACAGAAACAAAGTGAACGAAAAAAAAATATCTTTCCATTTGTAAGTACATTAAAAAAGCATTATTAATTTATTACTTGACGTATTGCTTCTAGAATATTCGACGCCACATGGACGCTGCTGTCAATATGCCGATAAAGCACAAAAAGCCCTCTAGTGGCGAGTAAAAATACTAACGAAAGCAAAGGATGTATTAAGGGCGATAACAAAACACGCAGTTTTAACGATTTTTATTTTTAGATTATATTGACACAGCACCTAATAAAATTATCTTTCTCCTACGAATGTATCTTTTAACATAGATTTATTGTTTATATGAAAACATAACAAAAATCTTTTGATGTTTTATAGATTTCCATCAGAAATTAATTTAAGAAATACATGGCTTAAAATAATAAAAAGGGACGGTTGGACACCAACAAAATACACTAAAATATGTTCACTTCACTTTGATGAGGAGGATATTATTAAGACTAAAAAAGGATATAAAAAACTGCGAGAAGGTGCTTATCCAAATATCCAAATCCAAATCCAGATTTTATATGAAACTAGCTGTGCTCGCGACTTCGTCCGTGTGGAAGATCTTGATAAAAAGTAGCCTATGTTATACCTTATATAATTAGCTAACTATTAGTTAAAGTCCCATCAAAATCGGTCCAGCCGTTCCGGAGATTAGCGGGAACAAACAGACAGGCAGACAGACAATTTTTTTAAAAATTGTGTTTTTGTTATTGGTACCCGATATACATTCATACCCATTTAGTAAAAACTTGTTATTTTGTCATTACAAACAGACACTTCAATTTTATTTATTTGTATAGATATAGATATATATAGATAATATAAGACCTTTCATATTATACAGAACCTATATGCGTATTTCCTAAGATTTCGAATTAATAATTAAGACTTAATATTCGCTTTAAGAATAAAATTATTATAAAGATTAGTTTTGTTGTTTTACAAATTCGAAGAAAGTTAAAAAATATTATTTAAAAAAAATATTTTTCTGTTATTTCTTTTCCAAAAATCCCAAATTTTAGTTACTTTCACATATATTACACAAAGAAAACAAAAAGTCACAAGAAACTACAAAATTACTACTATTGCAGCTAAATAAACTGAAGTCCATTTATAAGTTTTCACAAATAATGAATGCATTGTAAATGATAGAAATTTTTCATAACTAGATTATCTATTTTTAGAATGATTTATTTTATTAAATCCCTTAGTGAGACCCTGTACTAGCACTGCTGCCACCTAGTAATATATAGCGGAACTTTTATGTTAACGTCAATAATGCTGGCATTTTAGTCTGTACAAGCACTGCTGCCACCTAGTAATGTATAGCGGAACTTTTATGTTAACGTCAATAATGCTGGCATTTTAGTAATTCTACTCGCTACAAGGTGACAGTGGCGTCGCGCACCTCCCCCCGCACCCCGATTTCTGGCTTCACTTGATTTCATACGGAAAACGCGATAGGGCACCTCCTCTTTGTATTTGCTTCATGGTCCACATCGTCAGTCATAACAAATTTTTCATCGAACAACATGTTGGTATGTCATAGCATGTAAGAATTTGTAAATGTATAGGGTGATTGCGCCGGTTCTCTACCAATTAGTGGAGTAGTCAAGTTGAAGACGCAACAACTATATGTCTTTAAAACATTTTAAAATAAAAATAATGGAATATACTTCTTACATTGTCTTTTTTTGATAAATATAAAACATTAAGTACTCATTCTATGGTTATTTTTTAAACTTTAATAGAAGTTCAAAATAGCAAAAGACCAGAAAATCTAGTTTTCATCCTCCTGTTGGCTAGTTTTCGACCTTTATTAAATAAGCCTCATGTTTATAATTGAACAACGATTTAAGTATATATGTTTTCAAATAAAATATAATATATTTATATGAAAAATATTTTTAAATGAAAATATATTTTATAGGTATATTTTTAATAAAATATATATATACTTACACGGTGTTTCACGTAATGTCATTCAACCCAAAATTTTCATGTAAGTATATCATAGTATCATCATCATGTCTATAATTTACATGAAAATTTTGGGTTGAATGACATTACGGGTAAACACAATTTAATAATAAGTTTTCGATAAAGAATTGATTATTTATTGGTTATTATGAAACACCGTGTATAATATATATTTTTAAATAAAAAAATCAGAAGCATAAGTACGATGTTATATTGATTTAAAAATAGTAAAATAAAACAATAAATTTTGCACTAAATGTATGTTTTGATAATTTTTAGCTACTGATTTTAAAGAAACGGTTGATAACTGGCGTCTCTTAGAAATTTAACTCAATTTTCGACCACTTGTGGTTTTTCACTTCTTTAAAAGACAAAATATGGACGAAGACTGGCCATTAAGGTGTGCATAGATATGAGAGCTAAAATTTTAAAATTATATTCAGTGTTATATTATACTTTTTAAGATAACAAGGACAACCTTTCTCGACAATGCTTCCCAGTCTCCGACCTCTCAGTCAAGAATAGGATTTTCTAGGTACACGGTAATTTTTTTATCACCCTTTAAAATTTTAGGGACGCTTCAGGACACATCCATTATTATATAAAAAAATAAAAAAATCAGCATTTTTTGTATATTTTAAAAAAATAAAATAAAGTAAATGAGTTATTTTTTTATTCATATTTAAACTATTCTAATACCATATCGTGAAGCCTCCCTTAAATTTTCCAGGGTGATAAAAAAATAACCGTGTATAAGTTAAATAGTAAAATAAATAGTTAAAACTCGGTAATTGTGTTAATTAACTCTTAAACAAAATATACCGGGTGTAACGGAATACCGAAATAATATTTAAGGTTGCTGATTAACAAAAAAAATGATTTATGACTATTCTTTGTATTTTTATTATATGCCTACTTTCGATTTAATATGCTAAACTGTTAAGCGTTAGCGTGTTCAAATGAATACTTGAGCAGGAAATTTTGATTTTAGGAGGTTTGGGCAGGGTGTACAAAGGGCAGAAACAGGGACTCTGCAGCTGGTCGTGGCACACTATTAAATAGATATTACTACCTAAGGAGAAAACTCTTGAAAGTGGGAGCAATCTCAAAAAAAAGTCTTACAGTAGTTCAAGACAGAATCGAAAAACTCACTGATGACGAGACAGGTATCATCACCATTGTTATGTGTAGTGTTAGTTATTTAACTATCATTAATGTTACATAATTAAACCATGATATAACCTCCATACTTTGTCATTATACACGGTTATTTTTTTATCACCCTGGAAAATTTTAGGGACGCTTCAGGACACATCCATTATTACATAAAAAATAAAAAAAATGAAATAAAAAATTAAAAAAATATATAAAAAAATAAAAAAATCTCAAAAAATGCTGCTCTCAACTAGTGCAGCAGTTTTTGTATTTTTAATAAAAATTTATATAAAATTAAGTAAGTGAGTGAGATTTTTTTTTATTTATATTTAAATCATTCTAATACCATGTCGTGAAGCGTCCCTTAAATTTTCCAGGGTGATAAAAAAATAACCGTGTATAATACATTATTTGTGTTTGTCTGTAGAAGAGGAGCATGACGACTTGATACGCTGGCTACAAAATACCAGAACGGTAAATCTTGTCACTGACAACTGGGAACGCACAACATCAAAAGGGTTGTTAATGTTGAAAGGATCAATGGAAATCCACAAATACATGGACAATTTTCCAGCTCTCAAATGTTTCGACGGCTATAGATTGGTAATTAACAACTATTAAACTACAGTTTATAAACTCAAGGACATGGAGGAAATAGATGAGGAGTAACAAGTCCCATACTTCAAATTGTACTTAGGAAGCTTTTTTATATAGGAATACCCCATCTGGCTTGCACTGGCTGAAGTATCAGTGTTCGACGTTAAATGTTGGGCCGAACGCAAAACATATTGCTTAAGATTTTTTTGTTTCAGTATGGAAGTTGTTACTCCATATCTACTTTTCCCATGCTCGGCAACAAAATTAGAGGAACATTCAAAATACAAGATGGACGATACAAATTATATAGTTTTAATTACCAGAATAACAAGATATTTATGAAGCATATTCTTCTTTAAGCGTTCCTCTAATTTTGTTCCTGACTATTACATAGTAGTGTACTTTTACTGAATGTTAATGTCTATTATATTTCCCACAGGTAGAAATGGATTTTCGTAGTTTGTATCCTGACGCTGCAATGCAACTCTATAGCGAGTGGCCGACGTTGTCGTCTTTTATAATTAGTAAAGTGCCAGTAAAAGAACAGAATGCAATAGACGATTGCTGTACATCAGGTTAGTCATAAATTGTGACCTTTTAAGCTTACGCCGTACTAGTGGAACACTACAGAATGTTGAAGTAAATGCATCAGGTGATTTAGTTCTTTTTATTTGCAGATGGAAAAAAATCAAAGCTCTGAGAGCCCTTCTATTGTTATTTCCAATTAAAAATATTGTAATGAAGAAAAAAACACAATGGAGGCCATCAAGATTGGAAACTAAAGATAGCTTTATTCAATATTTTAAAGTAAGTAGTTCAACATAATAAATTCATTAATACCTAATTATTGTGAGGTCTTTATCAGGCATGTTTTACAAATGTTTTTAAATTTTTCAGTCTGCCGCTGAAGTCCTGCCAACCAACCTGCATAGCATAATAAGGAAAACTGTTTTCAACGGGACCTTCCGCTTGGTCCTCAATTATTTGCAGTATCACCCGACGAAAACATCATCACTGAGTGTTTTTTGATCATAAATGATACAATGTATAATATAGACAGGCCTCTTAAAGCCTTCGACATTTTCTTTAAACTATTTGATGCTTTAAATTGTTGTTATCCCAAACAAACTGAAAGGGAAAAAAATCCTGTTGTATACTATCTTTTTCTAAATGAATAACACTGTTACTCATAGAAAAATGCAATTAACTATTGTTTTTCACAATAAAGTTAAGTATTACAATAATTTCAGCATTTGAATTTTTTCATCAATGTTGCGTGTTGTAAATTCTTTGTAACTATGTTTTTTAGTAGCAGTAGCAATATGTTTATTTTGACTATCGCATCATTGCGGCATATCGTACCAAGTGCAGCTACAGAGTGCGACACGATAGCGTATCAAATTAACTTACGTGCCGCGACTGAAACGACTTAGCGGTAGACGACATATGTTTAGCTGTAGCTGCTAATTGGGTTTGTTACTTTAACCAAGGGGTTTAGTTGCGTTATGCAATTTTTTTGTTGAAATGACTAAAATGATTTGTCGCATTGAAGATAATGTTAGCTGCAGTAACTAAGTAAATTTGATACTCTATCGAATAAACCTTAGCGGTAGTTGACATATGTTTAGCCGTAGCTGCTAATTGGGTT
Source organism: Schoenobius gigantellus (assembly GCA_963935595.1). NCBI lineage: Eukaryota > Metazoa > Arthropoda > Insecta > Lepidoptera > Crambidae > Schoenobius > Schoenobius gigantellus. The sequence goes on from OZ012554.1 coordinate 30,303,728, forward strand.
TGTTACTTTAACCAAGGGGTTTAGTTGCGTGATACAATTTCTTTGTTGAAATGACTAAAATAATTAGTCGCATTGAAGATAATGTTAGCTGCAGTAACTAAGAAAATTTGATACTCAATCGAATAAAACTTAGCGGTAGTCGACATATGTTTAGCTGTAGCTGCTAATTGGGTTTGTTACTTAAATTAAAGAGTTTAGTTGCGTGTTGTAATTATTTAGATGAAATGACAAAAATAATTGCGTGAAAGATAGTGTTAGCTGCAGCTAACATAATCTTCCAGGCGAGGAATCGTTTTACTCATTTCAACTAAATAATTATAACACTCAACTAAACCCTTTCATTTACTTAACAAACCCAATTAGCAGCTGCAGCTAAACATATGTCGACTACCGCTAAGTTTTATTCGATTGAGTATCAAATTTTCTTAGTTACTACAGCTAATATTATCTTCCATGCGACTAATTATTTTAGTCATTTCAACAAAGAAATTGTATCACGCAACTAAACCCCTTGGTTAAAGTAACAAACCCAATTAGCAGCTACGGCTAAACATATGTCAACTACCGCTAAGGTTTATTCGATAGAGTATCAAATTTACTTAGTTACTGCAGCTAACATTATCTTCAATGCAACAAATCATTTTAGTCATTTCAACAAAAAAATTGCATAACGCAACTAAACCCCTTGGTTAAAGTAACAAACCCAATTAGCAGCTACAGCTAAACATATGTCGTCTACCGCTAAGGTTTATTCGATAGAGTACCAAATTTGCTTAGTTACTACAGTTAACATTATCTTCCATGCGACTAATCATTTTAGTTATTCCAACAAAAAAAATGCATCACGCAACTAAACCCCTTGGTTAAAGTAACAAACCCAATTAGCAGCTATGGCTAAATATATGTCAACTACCGCTAAGGTTTATTCGATAGAGTATCAAATTTACTTAGTTACTGCAGCTAACATTATCTTCAATGCAACAAATCATTTTAGTCATTTCAACAAAAAAATTGCATAACGCAACTAAACCCCTTGGTTAAAGTAACAAACCCAATTAGCAGCTACAGCTAAACATATGTCGTCTACCGCTAAGGTTTATTCGATAGAGTACCAAATTTGCTTAGTTACTACAGTTAACATTATCTTCCATGCGACTAATCATTTTAGTTATTCCAACAAAAAAAATGCATCACGCAACTAAACCCCTTGGTTAAAGTAACAAACCCAATTAGCAGCTACGGCTAAATATATGTCAACTACCGCTAAGGTAATTCGATAGAATAATTAACTTACTTATTTGCTAAAGCTAACTCTATTTTCCATGGTTACGAATTATTTTAGCTGTTGCAGCTAAAGTGATTATACATCGCAACTAAAACCCTTAGTTGCACAAGCAAATCTAATTCACAGCGGCAGCTGAGATAATTGTTAAACGTCACTAAAGTAGTTTGATATTGCATCAAACTGACTTAGTTGATACAGCTAATTCTATTTCATACGGCGACGAATTATTTTAGCTGTCGCAGCTAAAGCGATTACAACTCACAGCTAAAACTCTTAGTTACAGTAACAAATTAAATTTACAACTACAGCTTAGATCATTGTCAAATTCCGCTAAAGTAATTCGATAGAGTATCAGACTGATTTAGTTGCTATAGCTGATACTGTTTTCAATGGCTACCAATTATTTTAGCTGTCGTAACTAAAACTCTTAGCTACAATAACAAACTTAATTCACAGCGACAGCTAAGATCATTGTCACTTGTTGCTAAAGTTATTTGATAGTGCATCAAACTTACTTAGTTGATAAAGCTAATAGCACCTTCTATGGCGACGAATCTTTTTTGCCGTCGCAGCTCAAGTGATTGCACAGCGCAACTAAACCTCTTAGTTAAAGTAACAAACAAAATTTACAGTTGCAGCTAAACTCGTTGTCGAATATCTCTAAGGCATATCGATAGAATATCCAACTGACTTAGTTACTACAGCTAATACTATTTTCCATAACTACAAATTACTTTAGTCGCGAAGTAAAAGTAAATAACAGCCTCGGCAATTTTTTTTAGCAGCTATCAATAAATATTGTTAATAAATTTTGCTGATACTACTAATATAATTAGTAGCCACAGCTAAATTTAGCTAAAATAATTAGCTGTCACTGCTAAATATGGATTAAATTGTTAGCAGTGTCCGCAAAATTTAGCTAATATAATTAGCTGCCACTCCTAAGTTTTCTACGATTTTGAGTTATTTCAGCAAAAAATATTTGTTATCGCAGCTAAGTTTTGGTAGCTAAAAACACTTTGCTACGGTTGCTAAAAACTTCGTTGTCCGTATAGTTTCGAAGGAATTTAGCTACCATACCTAAATTTTAGGAACCACAGCTAAGTTTTTTTTTCCGTGTACGTCAAGCAGTCCTCCTCCTCCTCGCGTCGCTTTCCTCAATGCTGAGGGTCGTGACCCCCTCCTCGGATAAGTTTGTCCCGGACTATAGCGCGCCAAACGGTTCCGGTTCTCTGCCTCGTGGATGGCCTCGTGCATGTCGCGGTCCAGCGCAGCACGGATCTGGTCCGACCAGCGCATTGGGCTTCGCCCTCGTGGTCTCTTCCCCTGGATTTTACCAGTGATTAACAATTTCTCAAGGTTTTCACCACTTTTACGGGCTATGTGTCCAAAGTATTCAAGGACCCGCAGTAAGCAAATGGTTGACAGACTAGTGGTGACCTTGAGTTCCTTGAGAATTGATACATTAGTTCTCTTGGCCGTCCAGGGGATGCGCAACATTCTCCTCCAGCACCACATTTCAAACGCGTCGATACGCCTGCGGTTAAGCAGTGGTCAGTGTGATTCTCAAACATAAAAGAAAATTCCAACCCCTATTTCGCATTTCTAAGGGGATTTTTATTAACAGCTTAAACACAAAATTTCATGCATCTAGCTTCAAAAATTAAGAACTTCCGTTCAAACTTTCAACCCGTTTTTCAAAATCAATATATTCGATCGTATGTGATATTTTTTGTTATCTAATTGACGGCTAATTCGGCCTTTTAGTCCCCACAAACCTATACAGTATCTCCCTTTTAATCCCAACTCACCTATACAGTATCGGGGTCCGTCTCCGAAAGGTAAGTAGACCCCGGGCGGCGGTGGGGAGCGGCCCTCCTCCCACCTATCCGGGTCGAAAATGTCGGCATGCTCGAAATACTAAAAAACACCGGTTTAAATAATATGAGTAGCTATGGCTAGTCAAGTATTTTAAGTTAAGTAAATTAAATTGAAAAATAACTAAATCAATATAAAAAATCTCCCACCTCTGGCAGGATTCGAACCTGCCTCTTCAACATACCGTGCTGACACCATGACACAGAAGATATAATCATGATCAAGCAGTTTACTTTTATATAAATAAGTTCGAGATGAGACGTCAAAGTACCAAGTACTTAACATAGTACAAAGAGATCTATTATACAGTTGTAATTTCGCTCGAGTATGATTAGTCGTGTTAATATCAACACGTCAGTGTTTGAGACCTGCCCGATTTGAAATAAGATGCTCTAAGTGCCAGGGCGATCGCGCAAGTAGGCTAGAAAGCCCATGAGCTCACCTAATAAGCAAAAGCAACGTTGCTAGAACTTTTCAAAAAATGTTAAAACGATAAAAGTATATTTTCTTGGTGTAACCCCAACCCCGCCCCCTTCAGAGGCTACGACTATTGTATTCCAGGTTTTTTTTGCCCGCCCTGCTCCCTAAATAAGAACCTTGATTCATTGTATTGAATTTATTTTTTATCACTAAGTATCTGAGCTTCTTTACACATGCCTTATCCTCACCTGTTCGTCTCGTTGGATGCCCAGGATGGGGAACACCACAATGGTGCCCTCCTCAACGATAACTTCCGTCTCTGGTATCACGTAGTCTTTGGTGCATATCCTTTGAATGGTCGGAAAAGGCGGGTAAAGTCGTAATGTTTCTGCCAGAAAAAAAAATGTATGTTACAACGTTTTCCAATAGTCTCTAAAAGACTGATTCTCAAGGCGATGGTTTTTTAATGGCCTAAAAATATTGAATACGAATAAACGGCTCCGGTCGTCTATGTCCAGATTGTTAAACCGACTACAGCATCATAAGGACTACTATCCCATTTATAGCTTAACCTTGATTAGGTACATGGTGGGTCAAGCCGCTGCCATCCGAGGCAGACGGATAGGCAGGCGAAGGCGGGCATTCGCACAAGCGATGCCCGTCTAATGACCCTGCCGTGGAGGCCTGCGTGCACGGTTGGCCCCGAGCACGCCGCCGTAAGGCCCTCCGTCTGGGGATTGCCCTGGTGTTTTTGGGCAATCCCCCCTTGGCGATAGCCCGACCGGTGAGTCGGTCTTGCCCGGGCGCGTGGGTAGTAGAATCGCAGTGTGGACCTTAGCTTAAGCGCCCAGAAGGGCAGGGAGAACACCGGGGGGTTTTAGTGGGTAGGCCTGGCACCCTGCCGGGAGAGCCCCACACACGCTCGCTGTCTAGCCAACGGCGGGTACGGTGGGGTTACGCATTTCCCCCCGAGAAAAAAAAAGGTACATGGTGGGTCGTATATAAACTCACAAGATAAAAAACGTACCATCTTAAAACCTCGTCCACAATCCTCACCTTGAATCACCATCTCCATATACGTGAGCTCGTGGAATGACTCGTAAGTGATCACCCCATGTTTCTCCTTCACCTGGCGTATCTCCTGTCTCATCCTCTCCTGCACCTCAGGGTTGGCAGCCAGCTCTAGGAACATGAATGCCAGTGACGAGCTCGTGGTCTCGAACCCGCCCAAGAAGATGATGAACGCGTTTGCTGCTATCACCATGTCGGCTGGAAATTACATTTTTTTACTAGAAGACAGGTTTTGAAATTCATCGAAGATGCAACGGCACTTCACCTGATCTCTTTATCCGCTGAGGAATTGGCAATATTGCATATTGCTTCTAATTCGAAACGCAACAATACTGCTAAAATCGTTATTATGGCTAAAATACATTAAATGGTAGGGACAATGTTGGTAGCTATCCGCTTGGACTCAAAAACTCTACCAAACAGCCGAACAAGAAATCCACCACCGATGAATCGAACCCCAGATTTTCAGACCTGAACCAGTGGGTCTCAATCACGAGACGAGGCGGTCAAAATTAATCTATTCAAGTAAGTAAAAAAAAAAGTTATTTTGCGGATGATTCTCAACCACAAATAAGATATTATTATGGCGACCACACGAATAAAGCCCATAAACTTTAGACCATACAGTACTATATTATGGTTTAAGGTATAAAACATATGTCCATGATTTTTCTATATAAATTATTAAACCACGAAGTTGATTGTCCGTCTCTCTTATCACAAATTAATGTATTAGTTCCTAGAGTCTCGGCACGACTCCACAATTACAGGACATTCTCAATAGATTTAAGAAGGAATAATTATGGTAGTCACTCTCCTGTTTATACAATGTTGAGAAACTTTAATCATTTGTATCAAAGTAACAATGCATTAGATGTTATTTGTGAAAAAAGGTTTACTTTTAAAAAGGCTATTTGGAAGTGTTGTGTCGATCATTTTACATTTTTTTTCTGAATTGTTTTTTTTATGTGTTATATATATATATTGTTTTGTAACAGATAGCATATTAAGTGTATAACAATGCTGTGCATGCCTATAATTTAAATGCATATAAGATACCTTTTTTAAAATACTTTTTAAGTAACTTGCCTGTATGTATTTAGTTGGTAAGCCTTGTCTAATAAATAAATAAATAAAAAATAAAACCGTTTCTCATACATGTGGCGACAAAACTCTCTATGAATCAAATTACGTTAACGTTGTTTATTTTTGTGAGACGTAAGTACCAACCACTTCCTCGCAGCTACAGCATCAAATTTCCTTATGTCATTATTCTACTATTTGGCTTATTATGTAACCCGGAAACTGTCTGTCACGATCGCTATCTAGTTAAGTCATTGCGACGTCAATACAAGGCACTGTGACTGCTGCCTTAAGTAAAGCAGGGATGGTGAATATTTACTGTAACAATTAAGTAATCGTAATTGATTTTGAACAACATAATAAGGTTGGTGCTACAGCTCTATTATCTAAACTGCTACTCTAAGTTGTCTGCGAACCATGTTTCGTCTTAATAATTGTCAAAAAAAATCAGGGGGGGGGGGGGAAACATCATTATGACCTAGAAGTATAAAAATAGCCTACTGAATTTACACAAGAAAATTCATAAAAATCGGTCAAGCCGTTTCGGAGGACTTCGATTGGCCATTATCTTACAAACATAGCCTTACTTTCCCAAAACCGTTAAGCTGTTAAGGGCTTGTTTCACAATCGAAAAGTAAGTATTGAATAGCTTACTTGACAGATGATTTGACGGTTGTTATATGAAAAATATGTCAAAGAATCTGTCAAGTAAGCTATTCAAAACTTACTTATTGATTGTGAAACAGACCCTAAGCGTAATAAGTAAGCTATAGATTAAACTTTTCTATTATTTCCGTAACGGGTGTAACATGCGATGTTCTCATGAAAAAAGTACTATATATATAAAGGAAAACTTAACGATTTCCTACAAAAAATTACCAAGTAGTTCATGTGTCACTAATCAAAATGGCGCGAAGTTAGCTTTGAGAATTAACGTCATATTAGTTTTATAGTGTTGCCATTTATAAGTCTGAAATCTTTATCACTGCGAGAATATTTTCTCATACTTCGACACAAGAGTAAAATGGCAAAAAAAATATTTTCGTTACAATTTTCACTCAATTCATGTAAGTAGGCTTACTTAAGCAATTACTTATGTAAAAAAAATATTTTAAAAAAAGTTAAAAACCGACTTCAAAAACACTGAAAAGTTAAAAATAATATAAGAATAGGTACAGACAACATCACACTTCCATATTGTAGTCGGTGCCAAACGAAAATCTCCTAGAAAGTCTTAAAATTTGTCTGTTTTTATTTTTTGTAATTTTTTATTTTTAACTTTTTAGTGAAAGAAACCCCTATTAAATACAAGCTCACCTTCGGTGAGCTGGTATTTAATTAGCGTTTCCCTCGATTTACATGGAATCCTATCATCAGATCCTGACTTTGACTACTCCACTAACTCCTGACTTTGGAAAATTTGAATTCAGTCATCATCCCTATTGTTGACCAATTTTCCAAATTTTTTTTGCATTCGATAGAGTATACTCCTAGGGTGGTCCCAAGGTCACCAAAGTCAGGATTTGATGATGGGATCCCATGAAAATTGAGGGAAACACTAATTAAATACCAGCTCAGCGAAGGTGAGCTGGTATTTAATTAGGGTTTCTTTCACTATAAAGATTTCATTCACTAAAAAGTTAAAAATAAAAAATATTTTACAAAAAATAAAAACCGACTTCAAAAATACTGAAAAGTTAAAAATAATATAAGAATAGGTACAGACATCATACTTCTATATTGAAGTCGGTGCCAAATTTTAAGACTTTCTAGGAGACTTTTTTATGTTTATGTTTTTGAAGTCGGTTTTTATTTTTTGTAAAATATTTTTTTTTGAAGTCGGTTAAAAAAATACTTTAAAAAATTTGGGTACTATTGGGTCTACCTCGCTTTTGCAGTGCATCAGGGATGTTGTTCGCATACTCCCATGTTGACGGATTCGATGCAACCTTACGTAAACTTTGCACGTCCCTGGTGCGTCGCGTGCGGTCTAGCTCTAATAGTATCCTACATTCCTATTACTGATTGGTGACAGAATTGACTGCCCATTCATTCAGCCTTAGAATAATAACGCGTTATTATTCTAAACATTCAGCATTGTTGCTCGTTACACGAGCCAACAAAGCCAGCAATGAGAAAAATTATAATATAGTTATGTAGCTAATTGTTTTTCTGTAATGGATCTAAAACATTGGCGCCCTTGTGGGGGTTTGCAAGTCCTACAGGAACCACATGTACTTTAAGGGATTGTAGTCACTCATCATTAGGTGGGCAGCCAGCTTGCTTACAGACTTAGTTGTATAAAAAATGTGTGTTAACCGCAAGGAGAAAGCCGGTTGTTGCCAGTCCTCACCACTGGCACTATTATATGTTCTGTGCCACTGGATTTGTTCCCAATGGTGACAAGCTATAAAAAAAATCTCACTTGTTGCCAAGTGGTGAGGAACTAGTGAGAAATGATTAAAGAATCTTACTCATTGCTATGTGGTGAAGATAGATAGATATATTAACGATATAATCTTTATTGCACACATGGACAATCAAATCGTATATTTTATGACGAAAGTTAAATCCCAGTTTATGCCAGGCGTTAGATTTGGGTCAATCCCAACTATAACCACTGGTACCATCATCATCATCATCACAGCTCATATACGTCCCCACCGAGGGGTTCGAGCCTACCCTATGTTAGGCTGATTAGGCCTTAGTCAACCACGCTGGCCCAGTGCGGATTGGTCGACTTCACATACACCATTGAATTTCTTCGCAGATGTATGCAGGTTGCCTCACGATGTTTTCCTTCATCGTAGGAGCGTCAGACAAATATACATATGAAATTTGAAACGAAAAACACATTGGTACATGGCGGCAAGTGCCGAGTGCACAGCACAGCTGACACTCACTCACTGCTACCAACTAGAATAAAAATCCCAATTGCTGTCAGTGATGAAACATATGTTTTGAGCTAATGAATTACAAAATGAAAAAATATGCAACTCACTCATCAGAGATTTTAAGTCACAGTCATGTTCCTTATCCTCGAAACGTCACACTCACGCGTGTAAAGTAAGTGCAAGGTCCTTGTTTTTCCACACTGTCTCACCCGGCTCCAGAGATAATTTATTACAAGCAACACCATTTGTCGCATTGAAAATAACTCCATTACCGTCTGTGAATCGGCGTAGATTTTTGCGTGAAAAATAACCTGAGTGTACCTACCACCCGCTGAATTGAGATTTACGATTTATTCGAGTTGGGATTACCAGAGAAACGCTCTCTAAGCCTTTGATTTAAATCGGTCAACCCGGAAATTGCTTGAACCTAAGTATCGCTTACTCGTATGTTATTGCAACATGAATTTCGAACAGTTTGGAAACAGGAAGGCTTTTTAATGCCTAGTTCGAAATACGTGCGGAGTTTTCATTGACACCCGACCAGCTCAGGGACTCGTGCATTCTTCCACACTTGCATCAAAGTTGATTCATTCTCCGTTCCGACTCCGACATGGATCTTTTTTAGGGTTCTGTACCCAAAGGGTAAAAACGGGACCCTATTACTAAGACTTCGCTGTCTGTCCGTCCCCTGTCTGTCTGTCACCAGGCTGTATCTCAGGAACCGCGATAGCTAGACAGTTAAAAATTTTACAAATTATGTATTTCTGTTGCCGTTATAACAATAAATACTAAAATCAAAATAAAATAAATATTTAAGGGGGGCTCCCATACAAGAAACGCGATTTTTTTGCCCTTTTTTGCTCGATATCAATAAATGGTAACAGGTAGGCAATTGAAATATTCACAAAATACTCAATTGTATGTATATTTACTTTAATAATTTAATATGAAATTTGTGTACCACCTGTTGTTTACTTTTTTTTTAGGAGGGAAGATACTTCTTATGGTATTCGACAAGGGGCCGACTGACGAGGACACCCCAAGGATATGCCGGACTCGAGTAGAAGACCCCATACCGGCTAAAAACCCTCCAGATACTTCTACCTCCGTAGAGACACAATCGGGATCGGCGTTAGCCATTCCCCGATTGTGCCCCCTGGAGGGTTGCCTGGCGCAAGCGCCAGGACTTACCTCTACGGGGGGGTCGACAAGTATCTCCAAATTCGACCCCCCAGACGACCAAGCTAGGGGTGAAAAGTGTCCCCCGACCGGTAGTCAGCCGGCCGGGCCGTGTCAGTCCCCAGCTTGCTAGGGGAGTTGGTGGAGCGCGTCCAGGAACGCTCGCCTTCTCCTCCCCAACCGACTGTTGTTTACCTAGTCCATGATATGGAACCCTTCGTGCGCGAGTCCGACTCGCATTTGGCCGTTTTTTTAATAAGTTAGCAAACTAGCACGCTGTCCAACCTAATGATTAAGTGGCTATACAGGTGGTCTATAGTACATATTGTGGTTCCTGAAAGATTTGCAAATGTATAACCCCTACAAAGTTTCCAATGTATGTACTGTCGAGGAATTTAATTTGCGACCCACCTAAGGTTGAATATCGTAAAGCTATTTGGGACCATAAGAGCTCTATATTTTGAATATAGGTACAGTCAGCGTCAAAAGTAGATGACGAAATCTAAGAATTCAAATACATGATACGTTTACTGTCCACAGTACCCTGACCTAAATGACTTTTATAATTACATGATCACGATTAGTTTTCAAAATAAGATGACTTCAACTAGAGCAAATCAAACTGATTTCCTGATTTTCATAACTGATGATTAGTAGGAGTTTCATATTTACCTAACAGTATACATTTTCTCTATTATATGATTATAATTAGGTTTTATCGTAATGTGTTGTCTAGATACGCGGCAACGTGTCCAGCCAAGTTCAAAGAAAAAGGAACTGGCGACGTAGCAGCCGTGTGTAATATTACTGAACCATTTCGAGCCACTTTTGACCCCTTCACAACTTTTATTTAACACTAGCTGTGCCCGCGACTTCGTCGGCATTGAATAGTAATTTTTGCAGCATTTTGATTTTTGTAGGCATTTTTTTAAGATCTTGATAAAAAGTAGCCTATGTTATCTATACAAATAAATAAAATTCAAGTGTCTGTTTGTAATGTCAAAATAACAAGTTTTTACTAAATGGGTATGAATGTATATCGGGTACCAATAACAAAATCTAAACAAATAAATAAAATTGAAGTGTCTGTTTGTAATGTCAAAATAACAAATTTTTACTTAATGGGTATGAATGTATATCGGATACCAATAACAAAAACACAATTTAAAAAATGTTTGTCTGTCTGTCTGTTTGTTCCCGCTAATGTCCGGAACGGCTGGACCGATTTTGACGGGACTTTCACTAATAGATAGCTTATTATATAAGGCTTAACATAGGCTACTATTTATCAAGACCTTAAAAAAGATTGCGTACAAAAATCAAAATGCTGCTAAAAGTTACTATTCCACGCGGTCAAAGTCGCGGGCACAGCTAGTTGGTAAATAAATTAGGTTTTACCAACATGAGTTGGTAAATGTAAGGATATAAAATCCTTACATTTACCAAACCTTTAAACCTTCATAACTCAAAACATGTTTTGACCGACTTGGTGATTTTTCGCTTTACGGCGACGATATGTTACTTAAAAGTCCGTATATCTATATAAATAAATAAAATTGAAGTGGCTGTTTGTAATGTCAAAATAACAAATTTTTACTAAATGGGTATGAATGTATATCGGATACCAATAAGGTAAATCTTAGGTTTTACCAACATGAGTTGGTAAATGTAAGGATTTTATAGAGAACTAGCTTTCCGCTCGCGGCATCGCCCGCGTTATTTTTGTTTTCCCGTAGGAAAAATAATTTTGTTGCCTATTATATAGAAGACTGTTATTTATATTTAGGAGCTCGGATAATAAATTTCATAGAAATTAGAGCAGATTTTAAATAGTTTTCGTAGAAACTTTCAACCCTTATTTTGCACCCTAAGGGGGTGAATTCCGATTAACCATCAAACAATTTTCTTAAGAGTATGAATTTCAAGTTTTTATCAAAATCGTTGCTAATTTAAAAAAAAATATCCATAAAAAATAGAAACCCTATTTCATCCCTTCAGGGTTAACATTTTTAAAAATCCCTTCTTAGTATGCGTCCGCATTTTGAATTAAAACAACTGTCCAAATTTCACGTTTCTACCGTTAGCGGTTACGGCTGCGCGTGCGTCTATAGATGGGAACTTCTCCTTTTATATACAGAGTGTCCCAGAAGCCGACGCCAAGCCGAAAGCGGGTGATAGACTAACTCATATAAGTTATCAGAAAAACAAAAATCTTAATCATATATTTAAAAATCTAACATTTAAAAAAATCGATAAAATTTACACCCTGCGACGGTTTTTTCACTCTTGTTGCTACAAATCTTGACTTTTCTAAACAATTTTTTTTTGGTTTTGTAATCCTGAATAATGCTTCTGTATACTTTAATCTAAAATTTAAAGCCAACTGCTCCAGATTAGAAGAATATGCCATTTTTATCTAAATTAAATTTTCAAAATTACCTACAGACATGTGTGCCGCGAGGTGCTTGCACCTGTGTGGTGTGTGCTGTGTGGTCCTCACATCGCTTTTGGAACTAAAAAAAAGTTGTCACTTGCGATTTGGTGCAAAAATGTATCTTTTTTGAGGTTGATTTAAAATTTGCCTAAAAAGGTGTTCGATTATTTAAAAACTTGAAAAGTTATGTTCTACTCTATTAGCTATTTTATTTACAAGCCATATCGATGTCGCGTGTGCGCTCCGCGGAGAGCAAGCACCCCGCGGTGTAGTGGTATACTTATTGCTTTTCTAAGCAAAAGGTTTTCATTTGAGAGTCGGTGCAAAAACTTTTCTTTTTTTTTTGAAGTTGATATAAATTTGCCTAAAATAGGTGTTCGATTTATACAAAAACCCTAAGGCTAAGGGTTACGTTCTACTCTGAATACTCTTTCATTTGATACTCATATTACATAGGTAGGTGGCAAAAGAAAAGCGATCCGCTATTTTGGAGCGGCGGCCATATTGAATTTGGAGAAATGTCACTCACTGTATCGTGTTCTACTATAAAAATCCTTTCATTTGATATCCATATTACATAGGTGGCTAAAGAAAAGCCATCCGCCATTTTGGAGCGGCGATCATATTGATTTTGGAGCAATATGACTCACTGTGTCGTGTTTTACTATCAAAGCCCTTTCATTTGATATCCATATTACCTGCCTAGGTGGCTAATGAATAGCCATTTGACATTTCGGAGCGGCGGCCATATTGAATTTGGAGCATTGTCACTCAGTGTATGGTGCTTTACCCTCAAAGCCTATTCATTTGATACCCATATTGCATAAGTAGTAAAAGGAAAGCGATCGGCCATTTTGAAGCGGCGGCCGTATTGATTTTGGAGAAATGTCACTTACTGTACAGTATTTTTTGTTCTACTATAAATGCCCTTTTATGTGATACCCATATTGCATACGTGGCTAAAGAAATAAAATTCGCCATTTTGGAACGCCAGCCATATTGATTTTGGAGCAACGTTACCCACTGTATCGTGTTCCACTCCTAAATCCCTTTCATTTGATATCCATATTGCGTAGGTGGCAAAATAAATGTGATCCGCCATTTTGGAAGCGGCGGCCATATTGGATGTATACAAAAAAAATATTGCCCTGATCATATTTCACTCTCAAAGCCATTTCATTTGATACCCATACTACTGGGGTGGCAAAAGAAATGTGATCCGACATTTTCTTAATAGCGGCCATTTTGAATTAATAGAGGTGACACTACGTGCATCGTGTAGTACTCAAAAGACCCCTTTCATTTGATAAAAATTTGCCTAAAATAGAAAAAAGTGTCTTAAATTGTAATCATAGTCTTTGACTTCGTCTGTAGGTACTTACTATTTTGAAATTATGACCTTATTTTGGAAACAAGTCATAATCATGTAATAGAGGAAATGTACACTGTTGGGTAAATATGAAACTCCCACTTAACATCAGTTCTGAAAATTAGGAAATCAGTTTGATTTGCTCTAGTTGAAGTCATCTTATTTTGAAAACCAATCGTGATCATGTAATTATAAAAGTCATTAACGTCAGGGTATTGTGGACAGTAAACGTATCATGTATATTGAATCCTTAGATTTCGTCATCTACTTTTGACGCTGACTGTACATGACATAGTTATGTTTAATTAAACGATAAAAATGCAATACTAGCATTTTAATTTGTTGAATTGTATTATTTTAGTTATAGTCATAAATATACGGGTATAGATGGTATTTTTCGTAAAAACTGTAGTTTGCTATATGAGTTGTAATTGTTAATTTTAAAAACATCCTATTAAAAGATGAACAACTTTTAACCAAATTTACAACCTAAAAAATATCACTTTTTGTACAACTGGGCTATAAATTCCTTTTTGTCGATTTCTCTTATCATTATGCGCCAAAATGTAGTAACATGGGAACATGCAACTATATCTCTTATCAAATCACAGTTAGCTTTAAAATGAACTTACTGATCTCCACATCATCTTCCACGGGCTTGGAGTTCTGGTTCCTGTCGTCGTTGCGCAGCGCCATCATCATGTCGATGAAGTCGCCACGCTTCTCTTGTTCCCCTGGAAGTAAGAGTTGCTTTAGTCAGAGTACTACAGTTATCCAGGACATCTCCAGATTAGATGAATGCATTCTTACATTGAATTCCATGTGATAGATGCGACCCAAATATACCTCTTTGTATTTACGCTCATGTTTGACTTTAAGATCTATCCGCACACATCAGTGCCAACACGTGACGATCAGTGCCGTGCCGATCAGTACCGTGACGTGCTATACGCACTCATAAGTGGCATTCAGTTCCGAGTGCCGACGCGCGCTGTGACCTTAGAAGATACAGTTGCACGAGCATCTTTGAGTTCGTTTTTTCGAGAATGCCTAGATTTGCAAGAGCCCAGTTTGCAGCAATTGCTATGTTATTAGATGAAGATGAGAACATCAGTCGTGTGGTGTGAGCAGAAAGCAATTTTTAAAGTTGGTGTTCATAAATTTTCTATGTGCAAGGTCGTAAATGTAAGCTGTAAATTTCTAAACAAAGAGCGATAACGCTTTTCTCCCTCTTTACATAGTCTAATTTTCATAATTTTTGCAAAGGTTGTAGATATAATGAAGATCTAGGTTTGTTTTTTAGGCGCAATTCTGCGGAGAGTCCGGCCACGGGCATGTCACGGGCAGGGGTCAGCGGGAATAAGCCCTGGCTGTTGTCCCCTTCCCCCTGTCTTGTGGCGGATGGAAGAGCTGCTACAGTTTTTAGCGGGTAGGCCCGGGCCGAGTACGATCTGGAGTGTCTTCCACCTTCGGCCTTATCGTCACCTACTATCAGGTGAGATTAAGGCCAAGAGATTCCTTTATATGCCCCTGATATGTATAAAAAAACCATCGCTATAAAATATCAGTTCATTTACCATTCTCTCTAGCTCGCAGAACACCAGTGACGATATTGTAGAAGAAGTCGTGGGTCTTCTTGGGAATGATCCTCATCCTGAAGAACAAGACGAACGCCGGCCAGAACTGGCGCATTGTTCTGGAAACAGTTTTGAAATCAGTGCATTTTTATCGATTAAATACATGTAAATCCGAAACAGGGACTTGTGCATTCATTTATCAATATAAAGCAACGCTCGTAGCGGCAGGATGGGTGACCAAAAAAAAATGTAAATGTACATACTGCATCTCCACAGAATGAACAGTAACAAAGTAATACTAAAAATTAAAGAAACTACGCGAAATATTAAAATACTTACCTATCGTGAAATATAAAATTACTACAAGTATTTTTAACATTTGACAGCAACAAGATATATTGCTGTCAATTGTCAAAAATCCAAGTTCCATATTATTTTTTCAACACACTTGCTCGTTAAGTGGATCTAATTTCACCGGTTTTAGATACATAAAGCTGCTCATAAAACACGTTCTATTTACGTTATAGTGTTATTTTTTTAAAGCTAGAGGTAATATAAAAGACATCAACGAACTACATTGGTTTTTCAAACAATTATTTTCATACCATTATTTAGTTTTGTCTACAAATTAACAATGATTTGTGTTATTTAATCCAAAAAATCAGTTTATTAAGTATTTTTCTTGACAAGTATGTTGAAAAACGTCGGACGATATACGTGAGTAAATTGGTTATACACACTCGGCTCTATTACACCCTCGCCTTCGGCTCGGGCTGAAATTCTGTTTCGTGAATTATAACCACCATAACGCACTTATATCGTAATGTACTATTTTTATATATGTTATTAGGATTTTAAACGGATGTTCAAAGTAACAAAATACGAAATTAGCTTTGAATATGGTTGGCAACACTGCAATGGCATAATGCGTGCGTATTCATTCTACGTTATAAAATGCATCGTGATAGTCATTACATGTCCCATAATACCTTTCGACGTTTGCGTAAGGTAAGATAATGCGTTGTATACAGTTACCTAACACCATAGATCAATGCCTGCTCCATTGTTCTACAAATAATACTTAACTATAAAGTACACTAATTTAAGAGAGAGAAAATTTATTGAATTGTCTTCTTCTTTCTGAGACGAGATAGATAACGAAAGAGTGGGATAGTGAGGAATTCAAACCTGGGGATTATTGTCTAAGAAAATTCTATCACTATCACATTACTGGCCATTGCGGCGTCAATACAAGACTCTGTGTTGACTGTCTGTTAAAAAATCGCAATGAATGCACTTGAACTGTCAAAATTGGGAACGACCGCGATAGTTTTTGTCACACAATCAAGGGGCTGACGATTTTCGACTTTCGACTTCGATTCAATTCGACCGTATGTTTTTTTAAATTATTGTTAAGTGCCTCAAAACTCCTTTTTTTGTTTGAGAGGTTTATACTTCTCAATTGGTCATCCATGTCACCAAGTAGGGAACGAAACTATTCAGGTTTCATGTGGTAGTCATGAACGGAGCTGATGATGGAGGAATCCTGACCTTTAGGTGTTAGAGGTTATTTTATTTATTTATTCATTCTTCATGTTCAGTGTGAACGAAGGCGAGCTTAATTTCATAGGCATTCTCTACCAGCCATTTTCTATTCTTGTAAAATACTTATTTATATTTAGTTGGCAACCAAGCATACTGCCCACCTAATGGAAAGTGGTAACAGACACCTTACAGTACACCTACTTACACTAGCTTTACTTTACGTAACTTCGCCCGAGTTGTTTTTGTTTTCCCGCGGAAATTTTTCATTTCCCGTAGGAAAAATAATCTGGTAGTCTATGTTAATCGGGAATAATGTAACATTCTAATGGTAAAAGAGTTTTTGAAATCGGTCCATTAGTTTATGAGTTTATTCGTTACATACATACCTACATACAAATCTTTCCTCTTTAATAATAGCAAGGTGATTTTTAAAAAAAATTGTCTATGATAATAGTGTAGTGTGATAATAGTGTGTCTTGTGAGTAGGTAGGTACTTCGGTCAGTCAGCAGGTATTAAATTCGCTAAAAAGATTGAAATATAAAAAATATATTTTACAAAAAATAAACACCGACTTAAAAAAAATCTAAAATAATATAAGAATACATAATTACACACACGGTGCTAAATTTTTTACTCAATTATCGATCATCTTTCGACCGACTTTTTTGCGTTTTTGAACTATAAGTAGGTACCTACTTACTAATATTGCAACTTAGTAAACTGCCCACCTGATGGTAAGTGGTAACAGTCACCTATAATACATGTTGCTCCTGCCTGTGAGATTCGCAGCAAAACTGCAATCCTCACAAGAACCACAGTGTATACGTTGCCAACTTGTGACATCAGATGTAAAATCACGGTACCCGGTAATTTTACTGCTATATCTTACCCTTCAAACCGGAACACAGCAATGCAAGCAGTACTGCTTTGCAGCAGAAACAGGTAAGACGCAGGTACCCAAGCAGTAGACCCTGTTACAGAGTCTCCCTCCAGTAAATGCATCTAGATATTTTATCATCATTTGTTAGTACTAAATATTATTATTTTCTCTCTCTCTAATAAGCTGCAGACTGAAAGACTACCGGAGGGAGACTCTGTACCAAGGTCGTGTGCTTGGGTACGTCCGTCTTACCTATTTCTGCCGCAAAACAGCAGTGCTTGCATTGCCGGGTACCGTGACTTTACATCTTAAGTCACAAGTTGGCAACGTACGCTGTGGTTCTTGTGAGGGTTGCAGCTTTGCTGCGAATCTCACAGGAGCCACATGTATTATAGGTGACTGTTACCGCTTACCATCAGGTGGGCAGTTTGCGTGTTTGCCAACTTATCTGCAATAAAAAAAAACTTGCTTTTCAAAAATGTTGTACGGTGACATCTCATAGAATGCGTGTAACGCCTCGGCAAAGGGGTCTTTCTCGTTGTCCATAACGCCGCTCTTCAGGCCAAAAGCGCACGGCACTATGGCGTCAGCGGTAAACCCGCCCACCAGCCTCTCCGCATCGACGAGGGCAGTGCCATTCTCAGCCGTATCACCCAAGTGACAAGTGTCAGTTTTGCTCTCGCGTTTCATGTCAGCGGATAAATTACATCGCCTCTTCACTCTCATCAAGAATTCCTCTGACGTGTTGTCTATTAAAGGGAACATTGCTCTCAGCTTGTTGGGCCTGAAAAGAAAATAGGTGTGAATGTATGGTCTGATAGTTAAAAACTTTAAAATGACGACAATATTTTGTTACATAAATTTTTTAATAAAACGGACGTACGGTCCGTCATATAAACGGATTGTTTAACATCATCAAAAACCTGAGACGATACATTCATTTGAAATAGCGCGAGACGTCACGACTGTGTATCTATAGTTTATTGTAGATATTATTATAGATTACTAGATGTACCCGCGAACATGTTAATAAGTCCATGCCCGCGAACTACGTTTCGCCATAATAGTTGTCAAAAAAATAATATCACGTATAAAAAATAGTTTATTGTCAGACCTACCGAATATACACGAAATTTCATAAAAATAACCGATTGTTATGAAATTTTTGCCGTTTCGAAGGAATTTGGTTACAAACACTGTGACACGAGAATTTTATATTCTTGATTCATTGTGACGTAACGAAGACTTGGAGGGCAAAGGTGAGGCTCTCGCCGTCGGACTCGGTATCGCTAAGGCATTTGATGGGGTCTGACATAGGACTCTTCGTACGAAGCTACCATCATATGGAATCTCCGAAGGACTCTGCAAAGCCAGCCATTGAATGTTAGGAGCATTAAAATCGTTGTCGACGGCTACTACTCCAAAACCATGCCCATAAACGCTGGGGTTCCACAAGGTTCGGTGCCTTTCCCAACGCTGTTCATTCTACATATCAATGTTGTCCATTGAGGACATGTATTGTTATGCGGATGATGAAAGGCGGTCACAACTTGTGTCTAAAGTCGAGGACTCTGTAGGGCGAGTCACCGAATGGTGTGCAAAGAACTTAATTAAGTTCAACCCCACGAAGACACAAGTGTGAGCATTCACTGCAAAGAAGGACCCATTTATCGTAGTGCCTCAGTTCCAGGGAGTTACACTTCGTATGTCCGATGGTATTCGGATCCTGGGTGTGGAAATTTCTGCAAAATTGCAGTTTGGGAGTCATTTGGAGGACAAAGCCAAATTGGTGAGCAAAAAGCTGGGCGTGGCTGATGCTTTATAAAGCACAAATTCGACCGCATATGGAGTACTGCTTGCACCTCTGAGCAGGAGCTCCCAAATATCAGCTCGACTCTCTTGACTCCCTGCAAAGACGTGCATTCTGCATCGTTGATGATCCCAGTATCACGGCCTCAATGAAGACGCTGGAGCGAAGGAGAGACTTTGGTTCTCTTTGCGTGCTCTATCGACTCTTTAACGGAAAGTGCTCTAAGGAACTGTTTCCAATGGTGCCTACGTCACCTTCCGCGCACCACCCGCCACTGCAATAGAGTTCATCCGTATCACCTGGGACCGATCTGGTCCAGCACAGTTCGGTGTCAGCGTTCATTTCTTCCACGTACCTGCTGGTGCGTAAATATGCGCGGAACGGACCGCAATCAACATTATATATTGAGGGTAAATAATTATAACTGTATTATTACCTACCTACCTACCCTATTCCTATCATTATTGGGACTGATTGACGAACTTCCATTTGCGGTGTTACCGAGCGCTACGATAAGTCCAACTTCAAACGAAGTTTAAAAAAAGCACTGTTCTCCAGGTAGGCAGTAACTTATCTATGCCCTGGCATTGCAGATGGTCATGAGGTGGTTACCATTCACCGTCAGGTGGGCCACTTGCTCGTCTGCCACCTTTAGCAATAAAAAAAATTACGGGTTGCACTCCGGGAGTGCCGGCAGAAGTGAAAACTTAAGTATTAACGTTGTGCGTTTTGGATATTTTGGAATGGTTATGGAATAATTTTGCACGAATTGCTTTATTTATCAGAATAAAAGTACTATCTTTTATGTGGTAGAATACAATATTTATTTATTGCGCTATCGTACACAAACATGACAATTTATATTACATTAAAAAGTTTATCCCTCAGAAAAATCAACTTCCTGTTGTAACGTTGTGCGTACATAATTATATAACTAGTAATTATCCTGTCTTCGCCTCCGAGATTTATTCCTTAACCATGTAGTAGCCCTGCTACGCGCTAACCCTATCGCACAAGTTTTAAAGTCAGAGAAAGAAAACCACTATATCTTCCTCTGTCTAATCACACCTGACAAGCCTCCGCAGTACCGACCTTATTCTTGTCCGTGCGCGCGCGGCGCTCGCACGAGTGTAACAGTAATATAATTTGTGCATGAGTGTAGGTAACCTACGTAAAAAAAAAGGTATAAATTTACGGTTATTTGCTTATTTGTTAAGTATGCCTAAACGAAAACACAGTGAACCCGAAGAAGATAGATGGCTAAGGAAGATGAAGAGATACGAAGAAAAACTGAATTCGGAAAAACGTAGGGGCAAGCCGGAGGCACATTTTGTACTCAGATGATGGCGAAAATGATGTGCAACCAGAAGAATACTTTTTTACATTCCCGTTGCATTCATCGGGAATCATTTTTATGTCCGTTGTATTCTTCGGATAATATTTTATTATGTTCTCGTTGTATTGAACGAGGAATCATTTTTATGTCCGTTGTATTCTTCGGATAATATTTTATTATGTTCTCGTTGTATTGAACGAGTAAGCGGGTGGACACCGCTCGCCTGGGCCGCCGAGTACGCGCGCGGCGCGACCACGTGCAGTAATACTGGTAATGGAAAATGTGGGTATCCTTTTTTTCCCCGCTGCCTAAAAATTTCCGTTGCATTCATCGGAAATCACTTTTATGTCCGTTGTATTCTTCGGATCATATTGTTATTATGTTCTCGTTGCATTCAACGAGTGTACTTAATGGAAAATATAGGGGCTGTCCTTTTTTCCCCGCTGTTTTAAAAATTTCCGTTGCATTCATCGGAATTATTTAAAAATATTTTTTGTGTTGCCTAAATTCTCATTAAATATTTATTAGTATCTTTCACATACAAACCAATATGGTGATAACTGATGACTTACAAACCGATGTAGCGGCCAGGTTTCAAGTCCTATTGCAAAACGGTTTCCAAAAGTGACCAAAGACGAGCATTAAAAAAAAAAAAAAACAATGTATACTATAGTACCTATGGCGAAGGGCCGAACTCTAATTCGGAAGTAAGTGCTTTGTTGGTAGACAACAGAATCAACTCGGTAAAGCACTTTCAGCACTGGGAAGGGCACAATCGTGTCTTTTAAAGAAAAATCTTAATATTCCAGATGTAGTTACGTTGAACGATGCAGACACCAATTTCATCTAAGAGTCATTTAAACTTGAAAGGCTCATCGTCCCGAACGCGACAGCAAAGCAGCGGCCAATCCTACCCTCATCGAGCCGGTGGGCCGGGACAGTCAAAGACGTCATACTAACAAGCGAATCGACGGCGAGCAGCCGCGTTCGCACCGCTGCCAGCTTGTCGCCTGCCAGCCCCGCCGCCGCCGCCGCTGCCGCTGGCACCGCCGAGGCACCAGCCAGTCGCGTCGCATCACAACGGTCATCGAACAATCGCGCTACCTGAGCGCGCAGCCGCAAGTACATGCCGGCCGCTTAAAATATTAATTTAGTCAATGAGTGGTGAACTATCACTAGCGATAGGTTTATATTAGACAATGTGTCCAGGATTTCATTTATTGAGGAACCTTATCAAATACCATACAGCCGTGAGCGGCGTTCTTTTTCAAAAAGTTTGTGAATAGCAATTTCTCTCGAATTAAATCATTTATTAGAAATAAAAGCTATTATATAGGAGATGTAACCCGACAGCAAAACAATTCGTTTATGATATCTTCGTTATTCCTAAAAGCGTGTGCTCTATATATATTAAATCTAAAAATCTGAATTCGAAGTCGAAGTAGGTATCTCATTTCAAAATGGAAGATATCAGAACGGCTACTCGATTTATGATCGAAAACTGATACGTGATTAATATTGATATTTAGGAAGCTTAATTTTTGCTGCCGATTCACAAATCAAAAAAAAAAAAAAAGAAAACATGTTTACGCTTTTATTTTCATGATATTTTGTACGAGTTTCTAGCACTCCCGTTTAGCCTATGTTCCGCGCGATATATTTCACAAAATATTACAGCCAGCTCTTACTCATTTAAGATCTTATGGTCTGCTATCAGTGAGATATCTATGATATGTTGTGTTTAGCAAACTCTGCTGGAGAGTACCTAGAGAACACAAAAAGAACTATTTAATGTCTGACACGATTAGGGTTAGTTATTAATTAAAAAAAAAAAAAACTAGTCTAATACCAGAAAAGCTTTGTAAATTTTTAGGTTTTATTTTAAACTCTAATAAAATAACATACAATTACCAGATTCAAGCCACAAAAATTTATTATACACATAAAAAATATATTAAAATCTAACAGAATTCGAATAAGGTTCTTTGAACGTTTTCTACGGCAGCATGTCGGCTGTAGTATATGGGTAGTATATACACACAAAATCACTAAAAGTGCTCTTCTTAGAAATACTAACAATTACGACGTTTTTATTACAATTACAGATATTTTATAATAATATGATGATCTCCATTGGTGGCAGATCAATATTCCATTGGCAGTCAATTGAATAAAAAGTCATAGGTACAATTTCGGAATTTTTACGGACGTTTCGACAGCAGGCTAGGGTGCAGCTTGTGCCAACGAAAAGACTGGTGGTTTCTGGACCAACATCGAGCGAACCAATCATATAAACTGACTGGAACTACTCGCTGTATATTGTGGGCTAATTTTATTTGCTAAAAATGTCGCTAATTGTGGTAGTCTTTTAAGTGTCGATAACACCACTGCCATATTCTATATAAATAGAATGGGGAGAGTGTAATACCAACACTTAAGTCAAGTTACTAAAATGATTTGGGACTGGTGTGAGAAAAGTAGGTATATTTATTTTCGCGTCTTATATTCGTTACTCGTTAAATATAGAAGCTAACAGTGAATCGAGAAAAATAAACTTCGACACAGAGTGGCAGTTGGGTATCAGACAACTTTTGAAAATAAAACATTTTTTTGGTGAACCATCTATTGACTTATTTGCATCTCGTCTTGCAAACATTTTTTTGGTGAACCATCTATTGACTTATTGCAAATGTCCCGCGTATATTTCATGGAAAAGGGATCCCTTTGCCTATGATATTGACGCGTTTAAACAGTAGATTAGTCGCAATTTTATTTTTACGCTTTAACACCGTTTGCACTAATTTTTAAAACTATAAACAAAATAGTTACTGATTAAGCCACCGGAATTATCGTTGTTCAACTATAGCCCTCTTAACCATGGTATCCCCTTTTCATATCCCTGGGTGTCACAGAGATTGTGATATTTCCTCCAAGAAAGATCTACTTACTTCCTTTCAGGATGGTACACTATCTGCGCCGTCACCTTTCCCTGCCAGCGTGTGTATTTTCCGGGAAAGCTTTCATGACGTGCCAGAAACAGCCTTAGATGTTGTTATCTTCGATATCACATAACACCGGGTCATAATATAATTCTAGTATAAAGTACTAAAGATATGGTGAGAATTTTGTAAAAAGAATACAACAGATTTTTTTAAATGTAAATACTACATTTTTGTTGGAATTTCTGTTAATGTGTTTTGAAATTTTGAAGTTTAGGTAGAACTATTGTTCTAATGTCACGATAGCAAGTGATCGTTATTAGTTAGGCAGTAGCCCCCTGGTATTATAGTATTAGACTATTAAACGATTTGAGAATTATACAATTAATCTTGAAAAAATGAGTAAGAAGTCAGTCATGTTATTAGCTGGACCAAGGACGCATACAATTTCTCTAACAAAAATACGAAATATTAATAAAGCATATGAAGATCGAGTAATTATAACACTTACAAATTTAATTAAAACATAAGCAATTGGCAAAGCTCAACCGGTTTTAAACTTACTTTTTTTTTATCCCTTTAATATCCCGGTATTTGTCCAGCATCAGTGGTATTAAGTTAAGATATATTGCTGTATCATCTTCAATTCGCTCAGATTCAGAACAAACCTGATCCTCACACATAAGAAACCACGTAGACCTGCTTCATCTCAACCCATTGGGCGCTGGATAAAGCAGATCATGTGCGATAGTGGCATTGACATCTTAATATTCGGAGCGAGCGAGACACGCATCAACATCAGGCGGCGTCTCGTGCTGGCCTCAACGTCGATGTAATTAGAAAGACCGCAGGATGTTCGGAAAGATCAGCTGTATTTGCTGATTTTTATAACAGACCGGTATATTAGTTCTGAAACCAATTTTATTGAATCTTTGTCACAATTATAATTATTATTAAGTACTTAAAACAATACTGTCGGTTGATTAGTTTTTTGTTCACAATATTTTGTTGTTTTGAAATTTTTGCTAGAGGCGCAAAAAAAAAAAAAAAAAAAAATTGAAATACGTAATAATTATTTTTTGATGTTTTACTGTAATGTTGTTTATTTTTTATTGTCGCAACATTGATTTTATACTCTCTGAACATCTACATGGTTAAGGAATAAATCTCGGAGGCGAAGACAGGATAATTAAATGATCAAACGAACTTACCTGAA
Organism: Schoenobius gigantellus; assembly: GCA_963935595.1. Lineage (NCBI taxonomy): Eukaryota > Metazoa > Arthropoda > Insecta > Lepidoptera > Crambidae > Schoenobius > Schoenobius gigantellus. The sequence continues at coordinate 30,328,645 of OZ012554.1, forward strand.
GTGAAGTTCGATCTTAATTATCCTGTCTTCGCCGAAGAGATTTAAGGTCCCTCCCTCCCTGAATCTTATCCCCCTATATATCAATGTTGCTCTATTTCTCTAAAAAGAATGAGGTCGGTACTGCGGAGGCTTGTCAGGTGTGATTAGACAGAGGAAGATATAGTGGTTTTCTTTCTCTGACTTTAAAACTTGTGCGATAGGGTTAGCGCGTAGCAGGGCTACTACATGGTTAAGGAATAAATCTCTTCGGCGAAGACAGGATAATTAAGATCGAACTTCACTTCAGGTAAGTTCGTTTGATCATTTAATAATGAATCAAAATATTTACAATTGAATTAAAAATATGATCAAAACAGACATTAATATACTACTTAAAAACGTAATTTTATAACAAATAAATAATATTTAATTTATACTAACTTACCTAATTAATATTTACAACAAAATCAAATAAAAGCACAATTTAGATTTTTCCTAACAAAGTAAATAAATTGATTAAAACTGTCTCAAGTGACGTGTAACTTCCAGTACTTTTGCCAGCCGCTTGTTCTCGGCCGGCTTACGTGGACCCCTCACCGCACCTCGACAGTTCCTGCGGCCATTTCAATTTTAATTGGTCTTACGAATTTTCGATCAGGGTCACGTGTCCTGACGGTCACGTGTCCTGACGCGAGTTTAACATTTTTTACCCATTACAAAAAAGTGTACAACGCCGCTAAAGAAGTTCTCACTTCAAAAATATTTTCACCCAACATTGGCATCATTCTAATGAGAATTGCGACATACGAGAACAGCGGCGAGATCTTCGCTCGCAGCCGCTTCCAGGCGGCGCCGCGCAGGTACAGCACGGAGCCGGCCAGAGGGTCCACGTCCTCGCGGAAGTAGAAGCCGCGGTCGACGAAGTGGCCGAAGTCGTTGACGCACATCCGCTTGACCAGCTCCGGCGAGCGCACCACCAGCGTGCGCTGGTAGAACTGGTGGACGCCTGGAAGTAAGGAGGATAAATGTGGATTATATTGTCTCTCTTCAGGGCTTATTGTACAAGCTTCTACTCTTGCAGCCTTTGGGCCAATGAAAGGTATTAAAGTCAAGTCCGAGGTCAGGTCAGGAAGGTGAGGTGGTATTAAATTCACTAAAAAGATAAAAATATTTTCCAAAAAATAACAACCGACTGCAAAAACACTAAAAAGTTAAAAATAATGTAAAAATAGGTACAGACAACATCACACTTCTATATTGAAGTCGGTGCCAAATTTTAAGACTTTCTAGGAGATCATCGTTTGGCACCGACTTCAATATAGTAGAAGTGTAATGTTGTCTGTACCTATTTTTACATTATTTTTAACTTTTTAGTGTTTTTGCAGTCGGTTGTTATTTTTTGGAAAATATTTTTATCTTTTTAGTGAATTTAATACCACCTCACCTTCCTGACCTGACCTCGGACTTGACTTTAATACCAGCTCACCGAAGGTTAAGTCCAAGTCCAAAAGTTAAGGATCCTTCCACCATTAGCTCGATTCATGACTACCAGACGAAAATACGTCATAACTAACGTTACTCGTCCGACTTTGGGTCACCGAGTTACATCATCATAACAGCTGATATACGTCCCCACCGAGGGGCTCGAGCTTATCCTATGTTAGTGCGATTAGGCCTTAGTCAACCACGACTTCACATACACCTTGAATTTCTTCGCAGATGTATGCAGGTTGCCTCACGATGTTTTCCTTCACCGTAAGAGCGTCAGACAAATACATATACATATGAAATTCGAAAAACGAAAAGCTCCATGGTAATGACAGTCTCAAAACCCTGGACCTCCCGATTGGAAGGCAAGTGCCGAGTCCACAGCGCCACCGACGCGTTTACCTGTGAGTTACATACTTCCTGAACCAAACTACTAGAGCGATTGAATTGCAATAATTGACTGTGACAGACGAACGGACGTGTCTCTTTGACACGCGAGTGATATCAAGGGTTCCATTTTTACAAGCTTTTATTTACTTTCACCTGTCCCGGTGCGTTGCCTGTAATGAAAACTTGCAAGTAAAATATGACCCACGTATGTATATTGCATGACAATGCAATATGATGACATGGATCTGCAGGCTGATTATGTAACTTTGATTGAAATTGAAACGCTGGAGCTGGAAGGTGGCCGCCGATAGGAACTCCGCAATAAAACGATACAACCCCATCGAGCTTCTTTTTTTTATGTATGACCCGGCACTTGACCTCCTCCCGCCTGATGTTAAGCGGTGAAAGAGGCCCAAATGAGTTGACAGATAGAGTAGGGACGACATCCACTATCCTACCTGCCCGCCCCTTGCCGGTCCAAAAGATGCTTTTTCACGCCTCTTTTGAAGGAACCCATGTTGTAGGATGGAGGAAACACGTGCGCAGGTAGAGAATTCCAAGTGTGGGATGAACGACAGAAGAAGGAATCTTGGAATTTCTTGGTACGGTGTGAAAAGGAGGACACAGTGTACGGATGACTCCGAAGGCCCTTACGTGTGTTTCTGTTAAGGAATGGAGAGGGAGGGATAAGGTTAAAGAGCTCCTCAGAGCATTCCCCATGGAACATTCGGTAAAAGGCGCTAAGAGAGGCGATGTCACGACGAAGTTGTAGAGGCTCGAGGGTGTTAGTTACCTCTACATCGCCAATAATGCGAATAGCGCGACCCTGCAATCTGTCCAGAGCATCGAGCAGGTACTGAGCGGAGCCGTCCCAAAGGTGCGAGCAATATTCCACGCAAGACCTAACCTGAGTTTTATACAACAAGCATAGTTGGTCCGGCGCAAAATACCTATGCACCTTGTTCAGGACACCGTTTCCGTGAGGCAGTAGTTATAACGGATTCGATGTAGTCTCTGGGGTTCAGATCGCAGCGAATGTTCATTCCGAGCAAGGTAATGTTGTTCTGTGTGTGAAGGGTTGTGCCCTGAAGAGAAGGAAGGGGGAGGAAAGGTGACCTTTTCGCCGAGAACGCGCACACCTGTGTTTTCTTAGCATTGAACTCAACAAGATTGTTGAAGCCCCATTCGGAGACGAGGTCCAGCGTCCAGCTTGGTCTCGTCTGATTCCTATTGACGAGCACTATAAGCTAAAAATATTTTTTTAATAATTATCTTTTTGTTCTGAGGCACGGAGCCGTAAAAATGTGGACAATTCAGAAGAGCTTTCCGTCGAATCATGCAGACTATTTAGATTACGATATAAATTTTTGAATAATTATAAAAATTGGAGCGACGACATTGAAATATTTGCTAACGCGAGCACAAATGATGTGATACGCGAGAGGTGTTTGTCGTAAGCTTATATTTTTGCCGTGTCAACTTTACTTGCAACTAATTAATAACGCTTTCACTGTAAACTGGACGAACAAACTGCATATACGAGTATATATTGGTATAAATGCGAACTCAAGCAAAGATAATGGGTGGTCATTTGTTAAAACAAATAGAGTAAATGCTTTATTTTTATTATTTGCTAGAAGGCAGCACGATTAATGTTTTCTGTGGAATAGCATGATTACCGTTAGCATACGTTTTATATTTATTTATTTTAAACTTAACGTTTGAGTATTGTAAAAGTGATGATTTAGAGACACGCTTATGTATTTATTAAATTCCCTGCGTGTGTTTATTGTGTGTGTGTTTTGTACAATAAAGAATTTATCTAAACTAAAATCCGTAATTCGACGGAGCGGTTTGACACATAGAGTGTTACTAGCTATGTGTGGGGAAAATAAAATAGTGATGAGGTTGATCGATATTTAATTATCGACAGAATATCCGGTCTAAGTATAAAATCGTCGGTTATCTAACAACACCGCTCAAGTCATTTGAATAAACTTTACAGGAGAGGAAAAGCCTGCATAACTTTATTAATTTTAAGAGTTATTGTATTTTTTATTTAAAAATGTAAAAATAAAAAAAAAACAATGTAAAAAACCATTATTTCGTTAGCCAACAGTGCTGCCAGTATTAAGTAGTGAGAAATCGTGCCGGTTTTACGGTTTAACTACAATCGATATCATCTTGCGTAGTATGTACCTCAAAGCAATTTAATATCATAAAAATATAATATGGAGCTTGCACATCAACGTCTTTAATAATAAATTAATTATTATGTTCCCGTTTTAAATATAAAACTCGAAAAAATTAAACAGGTTTTTTGTTCGGATCGAACCGGATCGTACATTATCGACGAAAACAACACTAGGCTGAACCTGGCAACATTATGCGATTTTGAGTTGTCAAACCGCTCCGTCGAATTACGGATTTGACTTTTAAGTATTTGTCTATCTATCACCGTTTACAGACTGGTGCCTTTTTAACGTGGGGAATGCTTTTAAGCACCGTCCAAGCCCCCGGGTAGGGCCACGGCAGAGTGCCGCAACTACCCACTAAACCTTATGCGGGAACACCTCACCTCTCTACTATTACCGTGTCTTCGATCATGAAAGAGCGACCACAAGTTATGCGCAGATCTCTGAGCTCGCAGACTAACTGGTACCCTTTTTTTCGGGGGGAAATGCGTAACCGCAGCGTACCGCTAGACGGCGAGCGTGTGTGGGGCTCTCCCGGCAGAGTGCCAGGCTTACCCACTAAAACCCTTCGGTGTTCTCCCTGCCCTTATGGGCGCGCATGGCTAGGTAGACTAACTGGTGCCTACCTCGTCACGTGCAACACACACACACACACACACACACATCACAGCTCACGTGCAACACAGACGCTACTTTTTGCTAATACATTTCTACAGGAGACTTTTTAATGGTAGTAAGTTCTGCAAGTAATTTTGCGTATTTGTTTTTAGGGTTCCGTAGCCAAATAGCAAAAAACGGAACCCTTATAGATTCGTCATGTCTGTCTGTCTGTCCGTCCGTATGTCACAGCCACTTTTCTCCGAAACTATAAGAACTACACTGTTGAAACTTGGTAAGTAGATGTATTCTGTGAACCGCATTAAGATTTTCACACAAAAATAGAAAAAAGCAATAAATTTTGGAGGTTCCCCATACATATAGAACTGAAACTCAATCCCCCCCCCCCCCCCTGTAACTTCTAAAATAAGAGAATGATAAAACTAAAAAAATATATGATGTACATTACCATGCAAACTTCCACCGAAAATTGGTTTGAACGAGATCTAGTAAGTAGTTTTTTTAATACGTCATAAATCCTACGGAACCCTTCATGGGCGAGTCCGACTCGCGCTTGGCCGGTTTTTTCTTTTTAATTCCGCAAAAAATTATTAAACTCGATAAAACACAAATCTATACGGGTAAGCGGGTATTAAAAATATACTAATAATGCATGATTAAATTATTTACGTCGCATTTATTATGTAGGTACGTAGGTACACGAGCATGAGTAGGTTTTATAAAATGTTAAGTGAGATTGTATAAAATTAAAACAATCATTGTGTGGTTTTATGAAACCACGATGCGAGTGAATCTTTTATTCGGATCGTAGGCATTTAACTGAAAATTTTCGAAAAATTATTCGATTTAGGTTAGGTACTTATTAAAATAGCGTTTTTAATCTTGACTTAAGTAAATCTTTTGAACAGAAAATTATTAATATATACACGGTGTTTCATAATAACCAATAAATAATCAATTCTTTATCGAAAACTATAATTATTAAATTGTGTTTACACGCAATGTCATTCAACCCAAAATTTTCATGTAAATCATACACATGATGATGATACTATGATATTACATGAAAATTTTAGGTTGAATGACATTACGTGTAAACACATTTTAATAATTAGTTTTAGGTAACGCATTGATTATTTATTGGTTATTATATACCGTGTATAACTAACTAGCTGTGCCCGCGAACTACGTTTCGCCATACTATTTTTTCCCGTTTTTGAAACATTTTTCATTGATGCTCAACTCCTATTCAACGTAGCGTGATCTTATATAGCCTAAAGCCGTCCTCGATAAATGGACTATCCAACACAAAAATAATTTTTCAATTTGAATCAGTAGTTCCTGAGATTAGCGCGTTCAAGCAAACAAACAAACAAACTCTTCAGCTTTATAATATTAGTATAGATTTATAAAAAAGAACAAAAAAATCTAAAAAAAAACAAATTAAGTAATATAATAAACAATATGTTATAAAAATAAAAAGACACATTTTTGATAAAAAATTAAGCCGAAGACCTAACGCATAGATAGACCAACCCTAACCTATATAAAGTAGTGAATTTAAAGATTTCATGTTTTTGTGTAATGCGACATGCAATGGATGGGCGAAAAAGATTTGAGGCGATGTAAAAAACGTTTCACTTTAAAAATCAAAATTCTTTATTCAACATAGACCTTTACAGGCACTTATTGACGTCAAAAACAAAACAGAATTCTAATAGGAAGAAAGGAAAGTTATTTAACCTTGAATGTGCAATATGCATACATCCTAAACATAATTAAGATGTCTGCAAACACAAGTAGGAGGAAAAATAAGTTGACACTACACCGGCACCGTTCGGAAGCTGTTCATCTCGAGACGGCTCTCCCGCCTTCTCGAACGGGCAACAAACTCGGAAGGATAATAAGTTATTGAATAAATTTTTAATGGTGTGTTAAATGGCGTCGGTGGCGCTGTGGACTCGGCACTTGCCTTCCAATCGGGAGGTCGGGGTTCGAGACCCGCCGTGTACCAATGTGTTTTTCGTTTCGAATTTCATATGTACATTTGTCTGACGCTCCTACGGTGAAGGAAAACATCGTGAGACAACCTGCATACATCTGCGAAGAAATTCAATGGTGTATGTGAAGTCGACCAATCCGCACTGGGCCAGCGTGGTTGACTGCCTAATCACCCTAACATAGGGTAGGCTCGAACCCCTCGGTGGGGACGTATATGAGCTGTGATGATGATGTGTTAAATATACAGGCTAAAGTGATTAGTAGCCCTAATTAACCCTAATGAATACAATAAAGTTTTTAAGCTATCCCATATATTCACAGCCTACGTTATTGGAAAGAAATTGATATTTATCGATTGATCTATTATCTATTGATCGATTGATCTATGATCTATCAGGTGTTCTTTTTTCAGATTTAAATCCGAAATTGTGAGTCATTGTGAATTGTGAGTCCGAATTGTGAGTTAACATTTTTGATTGCAGATTTACTTATGTTTTAAAATTATGGAATATTACCTTTGAGTAAAATTTTCTGTCATCAACATACGTTGTAATCAGTGCTCGAATTGAGCAGGAACACGCCGGAACGCCGTTCCGGTTCGTGAAAATTTATGAAGTTACCGTTCCGTCTCGTGGAATACGACGGAATAGCGAATAGCGGCCTAGCGTTCCATCTCGTGTTCAGGCCTAGCGTTCCGTCTCGTAAAAATGTTCAATTCGAGCACTGGTTGTAATCGTCTTTGATTTCCATTCTTTATATGTACCCATTATCGGCACTAACATTTTATTATATTACACTAGCTGACCCTGCAACGCTTCGCTGTGGGCCTGTGGCTCAGTACTTATAGTTTGTGTCTTATTTAAAACAAATAAATGTCGTTTTAATGTTATAAGTACAAACATCATAGTGGAAGAGACTGTAGCACTGGTTGTGCTGTAGCATATAGAAATTAGAACATAGCGCAATCTACTGTATGGTTAGCTTCTCCCTGGATAACCAAGTTGGCTCACACCGCCATATGTTATATACAGCGTGTAACTGAACACCCCAATAACATTTAAGCGTATGTATCCATCAGAAATAGAGATTCTGTAGGAAAAATATTAGGGCTAACAAACATTTTTCCATACAAATTAAATAACTTATTTTTTGGTATTAAGTGCCGACAGCCCTACGTCTACGTAAGCGTACGAGGAATACTATGCTCACATCTGTCACGTGTCATTTTGTGTTTATCATATTTCTTTTGTGTTAAGGCGCATAGTAAGGTCAAACATAAAAATCACTGCAGAAAAAACCGGTTCTCTTCATAAATATTGAATAAAAAAATCTTTAAAAAAGATATGTTATTATTCAACGCATTCTTTAGAGGATGGTCTTTTTAATTTTTTGATAAATTAATTAAAACTTGGTTAAAATAGAAAGAAGAAGAAATAGAAAATTATTTATTCACAACACTTAAATCTAATATTACAGTTGAATTTAATTATATTACAGCTTATTGCGGTTGTGAAATGGTATCCACTCAGCACAATATCGGGACGATCGTAAGACGCCTCGACGCTGATCTTCCGTGAATACCAGACAAAAATATATAAAAATATATAAAATGAGTAAGAGAGCATCACTGTGCACCAGAGCAAATCCATTCAGTTGTACTGTACATGACATAAATTATAATCTAAATATGGATAAGACCAAATACAAAAACAGCTATCTAGCCCATCCCATCTATACTTACTTCCCTGACTACTTACTTACTAACATTATAAAGATTAAGAGCTTGCTTGATTGCTTCTTGGGTTGAACGCGCCAGTCACAAGAACCACTGATTCAAATTGAAAGATTATTTTTTTTTGTTGGATAGTCCATTTATCGAGAAAGGCCATAGGCTATATTACACCACGCTACGACCAACAACAGCCGAGCATCAAAGAAAAATGTTACAAAAACGGGTAAAAATTTATGGAAAACGCAGATTGCGGGCACAGCTAGTTCCTTATATTTATATTTAGCACCTTATATTTTGGGTTATCAGATGTTCCTTAAATTTACGTTTAAAAACGCCAACACTGAGTAGATTTCTTATTGGAGGAGGAATATTATTCCAGCATTTCGTGGCAGAATAACGGAAACTGCCACGAAATGCGGCGCGGCCACGAAAGTCTGTGGACAGATTAAACGGGAAGCCATTCTTAGTGGGCGACGTGAAAACTCAAGCTTATCGTACAGATATGTCGGTGATTTATTCCTAATCACCCCAAACAAAAGACAAGCAAAATGAAGGGACTGTCGAGACTGCATCGACATCAACTTGTTTTGATTCAAGTAAAGAGTTACATGAGCTCTCCGTGGGATATCGAAACAGAAACGTGCACAAGCATTTTGAGTTCGCTGTATAAGGCGCTTAGTATAACCAAACAAGCAATTACCTATAACAGTGTCAGCATAATTAAGCTTGGAAGGAATCAGAGACTCGCACAAATAAAGTCTCACATCAATATTCAGAAACGCCCTTACCCTATATAATACTTTCAACCTATAGAAACAGTTTCTAACAACCTCAACCACATGGTTGTGAAACCTAAGCCTATCATCCATGAGAACACCCAGGTTACGAGCTTCCACCACTTTGTCAATAACACTATCTTCAATTTTTACTATGGGGTTGTAGCTGTTGATTCGATTTATTTGCAACTTCGAGCCAAGTACAAGAAATTTTGATTTTAGTGGATTGAGTAGGTGCTAAATTGTTATCATGTGACCATTTAACTATGCGCTCCAAATCCTCGTTAAGTTTACGGACAGTTAGCAGTGTATCACTGGGTGGACAAGACGCATAAACCTGGAGATCATCAGCATAAAGATGGTAATTACTATTGCGTATGCAACCAACAATATCAGCACAACAAAGGATGAACAGAATTGGTCCAAGTATAGATCCCTGCGGAACTCCACGACTAATAGGGGCAGAATCAGATCTAACTACTATCCCGTCGTCACCACGAATCTCAACACGCTGAGAACGACCACCAAGGTAGCTCGAGAACCATTGTAAGGCAGTACTGTGCACACCATAGAAAGCAAGTTTAGCCAAAAGTAAATCATGATTAACAGTTTCGAAAGCCCGCGAATAATCCAAAAGAACCATAATAGCTCCCTTACCCTCATTGACCCCATTCAAAATGTCATCAACAACGTTCAACAATCCTGTTGCAGTGCTATGGCCACCACGGAATCCAGATTGCTTTTGAGGCAAGATGTTATTTTTATTTAAATAGTCTGTTAATCGCTGACATACAACCTTTTCTATTATTTTGGACAAAAATGGTAAGATGTTTATTGGTCTCAAATCCTTAGGTTCTGTCGGGTCACTACTTTTAGGAATTGGTAAAATTAAAGCCTCCTTCCAAATATCCGGAATGATACCAGTGGTAATGGATTGATTAACGATCGACGTAATAACTCCCAGGGTACGTGGCAACGTCAGAAGGATCATATCCTTGGAGATGCCATCCACTCCCAAGGCGTTCGTTGCGATGTTCATGATAATTTTCAAAACTGTTGAGTCGTCCACGGTTTTGAAAGTGAATGAGGCAGAGCTGAAACGATTGCGGTCGAAGTATGCAAGTTGCGATATGGAAACGTCACCGCTACCCGGCACACTGAGAAAATGGTCGTTCAATAGCTTAGGGTCGCGAAGGGTAGACGGCAAAAGCGAATCCTTAGTATTGAAATCAACAATATTCTGCTTTACACTTTTCCACAAGTCAAGTGAATTCCTTTTATTTTCATTTATCTTATGAGTAAAGAAAGCTGATTTTTCCGAGTAAAGGGCCTGATTAACTATGCTTTTGAGTTGTTTGTAGGAATCAATATGAGCCTGGACTTTTGTTCTGTGACATCTGGCATAAGCTTGATCACGCAGCCTCATCATCTCCTTGAGAGTGGACGTAATCCATGGATACTGACGTTCACGGATACACCGCTTTTTCACTGGAGCATGCAGGTCAAATATACTCCGCATACAGTTATTGAAAGCCTTTACAGAGCAATTGACGCTATTACCAATTACTCCCTCCCAAGGCACAGCATCCACATGACCAGAGAATTTTACAATATCGATGGACTTGAGCGGCCTGCTAGAAAGCCATCTAGGAGGCAACTTTGGCTTCCGAATAGGTAAATTACACGAGAGAAAGGCATGGCTGCTAAGATCGGGGATATGATCTACTGAAACATTTGTAATTTTAGAAGTACTACAAATTAAATCTAAGAGCGTCTCGGAGTGGTCAGTAAAGTAAGTCGCAACAGTCACATACTGCCCGAGGTTCATACAACGAAGGGCGGCAATCAGTTTTTTAGCATTGGGTTCACTCTCACATAACAAGTCAATGTTGAAATCGCCCAGTAATACTATTTGGTCATATGCTGAGAACGAGCTCACTGCATCAGTCAAGGCATCAATAAATATGTCAGCATTTAACCAGGGCGGGCGGTAAGCTGTACCTATAGCAAGTGAAAGACCATTCACTTTGGTACTCAGCCACATTTGTTCGACAGATGGTGCATGGGGTGGATGGATCTGCTTCGTACGTATACCACGACGAACGAAGAAGCCAACGCCGCCCCCGCGAGACCGTACACTATTTGTACCAAGTGTGTGTGTAAGTTTGACCAAATTACATACAGAAAATGAAATACCATTAAAATCGGTTAAGTAGTAGTTTTGTTTGAAGTTTATCCCGGACAAATATAGTTACGCGAGATTTTAATGTTATAAAGCAAAGGTATACAAGTACGAGTCAATAACTTACCTAAAAACTTCAGGTCCTTGTATGAATCGTAAATCCTTTTAAAGCATAACCCTCCTTGCTCCCTGAATGTGATCACAGTCAGGATATGACCCACGAACGGCCAGGCGGGGGGCGAAAGGATCCCCTTACTAACCCAATAACCATGGTCGTATGTACCCAACGCGTACGCAATTTCTAACGAGAGAGGCACCACAAAAATGAACCATAATAACACTGAACCGAAAGTATAATATTGTAAAGCCCATAAGAGATAGAATACAACGAAACAGGTTGTATGGTTGAATCTGAACATGTTTACCACCAAAAAACTTTAACACTCGGGTTAGTTTTTTACAATTTTTACGTCCGCCCACCACCACACATTATTCTAATCATCTGCTATTAAAAGCAGCACTGCGAATATTCGATTTTAAATTGCTTATTATTGTAACTACTTTCCAAATTCTTTAATGACAAACAAAATCACGCGACAAAAGCAATATCGAATATTGTTTACTTATTCACTTGAAAGTCAATAGCAAGAGATAGAATTATCACAGGGACGCACTTCAATGTATCGAGGTCATTAAAATCAATTTATATTGTTTTCTTTTTCGAAATTGAAACAATCTCGGGTGTTCGAACGACGATCAACTACCGAATGCGTCGGCACAAGCAATGGGCTCGGACGTGTGATGCTGTAAGAGAGAAAGTTAAAAACAGGGCCGCAGTCGGATGATACATCTGACATTATGTTATGACACTTATTAAATCACTGCATGATTGCGTGCATGTTAACTCCTCCCGTGAACAGTATAAGAGACAATCGTCTTCAATAATGTCAGTATGTTTCCATACTTAAGAATTTTGAAGTGTCATGGATCTTCAGGATGTAACACTATTGTGCGCGAAGTCAAATGACACTTCTTAATAGAGAACATTAATAGATCATTAGAATTAAGTAGTAGTAATTAGCAACACCTACCTAAAATGTTTAATGTAATTCATCACAGCTCATAAATACGTTCCCGCCGAGGGGCTCGAGCCTACCCTAAGTTTTTACCCTAAGTTGTTTAGGCCTTAGTTTACCACGCTGGCTCAGTGCGGATTGGTCGACTTCACATACGCCTTAGAACTTCGTTGCAGATATATGCAGGTTGCCTTAAGATGTTTTCCTTCACCGTAGGAGCGTCGGACAAATGTACATATGAAATTCGAAAAACACATTGGTGCTTGACAGGAATAGATTTAGAACCCGTGCTCCCGATTACAAGGCCAGTGCCGAGAGTGCCGAGACCACAGCGCCACCGACGCTCTAAGGAATTATGAAATTTTTGAGGTCTTTGTCAATAGATTTTTTTTAATTTGAATAAAAGAATACTTTCGCAAGTTCTGTAGGTACCTAACAATCTTGTGAAGGTCACAAGAAACCGCTAGATGCCAAACTAGAGCAACGAATGATCAGTTTGAAGATCCTTGGCGATGGCTTATGTCCAACAGTCTCTTGGCTAAAATGATAATAGTGAATAATTATTTTATGAAATAATAAAGGAAAAGTGATGCGGCCTTTTCAATTCTTATGTAATGTTTCTATTATTTTAGATTTTTAAATCATTTCTTGAATTGCATGATTGAAGAATCGTCGTAAAGAAATGAGGTGCATTATTATTGCTTAGCTCAAGAGTTTTGTAACGGCCTAGGTAAGTGCTAAATAATCTAGGTACTTCCATTTACGTCCGGTTAATATACCTAATATCAATGCTTACATCTAATGACTTCTTCTATAGGTACACATTATAGGCTTATTAATATTTAAATGGTTAGTCTTTCTGTGCTGTAAACGCAAATCATCATAATTATAAGCCTTAGAAAAGAATTAAATATTATTCCTAATGCGACGTCTCCACCTGCGTCCATTCGTGTTATCATACGGGATAATTTGTACACTATATTATTTGTAATTATAAATTTTGTAAAATGACTTACAATAAGATACCTATCTAACTAAAAAAGCAAGCTCCTCAATATAGCGAAAGAAAAACAACCGTTTTCGTGAGTAAATAGGGTGTATTTCGTCATGAAAACTGTTGTTTTTCTTTCGCTATTTATTGTAGTGTATGAGCATGCTTTTTTAGGTCGAATCACTGTAAAATGTTGAATTCGACCGTTATCTTACTAAGAGTGCGATGTGTTTGAAAATAATAACTCGCCTTGGTCTGTAACCCGATCAACAGTTGGAACACATCGAACACAATTGTTATTTATGCCCCCAATACTAATAAAATGAAGGTGGCAAGCACCCACATTTATCAGAGGATAGATAAGTAGAAACTCGAACGTAACGCAAAAATCCGACGCGCTGGCGGGATATATCGCGCACTCATTTCATAGCCACTTACAGGACCCTGGCGGCAGATGGCAATGACAAAGTGGCTCGCCTACCTGCCTTAGTATACGGCTGGTTTTTTGCCGCTAGATTTATGCCTGATTTCGGCCCTGCACTTGAAGCTCGTTAGGTTACGTCAGTGTTCTCGAAGATCCCAGGTGTTACGATTCTGACGTTGGTGTTATAGAATGAATGACTTAATTTTATTTATCAGTAGGTATTGTTAAAAAAATGATCTACTTTTCGTTATAGCCGAGCCAACCGATCGATACCAATCGATACCAACTCAGTGACAGAAAATTAACAAGTGTTTTTTCTTTAAGTTGGCATTGATCGAAATGTTTTATTTATATATAATCGTTAGTAATATTATTTATTGTTGAAAAATTTTTAAAGCTTTCGTTTCATTGTAGTTTTTTTGAAATAAGCAAAGTTAATTCAAACTGTGTTAAAAAATAAATATAAGTATGGATGAAGGTACAAAAATTACTCAAAACAAAAAAATGGTAATGAAATAATCAAAATCCAAATTACTTAAAATAACCGTAAATAGTTTTCAACCAATTATTGTGTATACCATATTATTTACACATTAATGAGGTTATTGCTATGTAACTCTATGAATATTTCTTTTTTTCAACACTGAAGTTAGCGCACTCTGCTGGTGCATTTGAAAACTAATTCACGTTCTAATTAAGCATCAGCATAATTCGGCATTGTGCGCCACTGAGTCGCATTATGCTCTGTAATTGGAAAACTACCAATAATTGCACCTCGAGAATAGGGTTACCAGACGTCAGGACTTTTTGGTCCCCACCAGGATTCCGACCAGGGTGGTAATTTTGTAACTTATCGTTTGATTGGCAATGGTTATCGAACTGGATGACTTAAGGCGCATAGTAACGTCAATCATAAAAAATCACTGCAGAAAAAACCGATTCTCTTCATAAATATTGAATACAAAAATCTTTCAAAAAGATGTTATTATTCAACGCATTCTTTAGAGGATGGTCTTCTTAATTTTTTGATAAATTAATTAAAACTTGGTTAAAATGTGACCCAAACATGCCTCGATTTTAAAACTGTAAACCTAATCGCTTCGTAAATATTAGGTTAAATCATATACTTTCGATTTCAATAAATAAAGTGAACAATATTCTAGGGGATGGTCTTTGTAGATTTTTCTTATTCGCCTTTATTAATTTTTTATTGAAATAATACATCTTACGCGTAAAGGTTTGCTTAAATACGCTCTCACTCACTCACTCCTATGTAATCAGTGCAGGACGATCGACGCAAGGTCATTGGGAGCACTATGCGCCTTAATAAAGAAAAGCGGACCATATCCATTAGCCATATGTATAGTTGATTTACTCAACAAATATACTAGACGACGACGTTACAGAATGTTAAACATATTAAAAAACAGTTTTATTGTAACAGAGTTATCAAATCTATATGATGGCCGATTGCCGATAAGTTACAAAATCACCCACCAGATTTGGATACTTTCATGATTTTGGGAGTGCTGTTGACATTAGAGCAAAAGAAACATTATAATTTATTTGGTAAGAATCTTACTAGGTACATTTGTAGTAAATAATCAACTTAACTATGAAAACTAAAACATTCTTTTTTTGTAATTTTGTTAAATTCAAAAAAAAATCATTTCAAAAGAAACAATACTAATTATTGTAATATAAATCCGTTGAAAATCTGCAAAATGTCAGGAGTTTTAACTAGAAATCAGGGTTTTGTCAGGATTATATCGGCATACTATCGGTAACCTTACTCAAGAATGAGATCGATCTTAAGATGATGTTTCAAAACTGCATCTTGAAGTCGATCTCTCTCTACTCTGCAACAATCACCAGACATCACCAGAGGGAGACTGTACCAGTCGTCTCGTCTGCATGGGTCGACCTCCATCTTACCTATTTCTGACGCCAAGCAGCGGCGCGTGCGTTGCTGCGTTTCGGTTTGAAGGGTAATACAGGCAGTGAAATTACTGGGTACTGTGACATGACATCCTATGTCACAAGTTGGCAACGTACATCGGGGTTCTTGTAGGGTTTATAGATTTGCAAGTCTTATAGGAGCCACAAGTACTATTGACGACTGTTGCCACTTACCATCAGGTGGGCACCCTGCTAGTTTGCCAACTTTGTTGTGTAAAAAATACTTTGAGATGTATTTATTATAAACCCTCGTTTTACCACAAGATAATACGACAAAATGGAACAGCCTATCATCATCATCATTATAGCTCATATACGTCCCCACTAGGGGCTCGAGCTTATCCTATGTTAGGGTGATTAGGCCCTAGTCAACCACGCTGGCTCAGTGCAGATTGGTTGACCTCACATACACCTTTGAATTTCTTCGCAGATGTATGCAGATTGCCTCACGATGTTTTCCTTCACCGTAAGAGCGTCAGCAAATATACATATAAAATTCGAAAAACACAGGTACGTGGCAGGATCTAGCCACGGATCTCCCGATTAGAAGGCCATTTCCGTGCGCCAACCTACGATTCCTACGAACCGCCAGCCTTTGAAGCCTACATTGCATATGAAGCGAAATGTTTTTCTACTTTTATAGGAAGTCGTATATGAACGACCGTATCGTATCGTATTTACCAAAGTGAGACTCTGTACCAGGGTCGTCTGCATGGGTACCTCCGTCTCATCTATTTCTGCCGCAAAGCAGCAACGCTTGCATTGCTGTGTTCCGGTTTGAAGGGTAAGATACGTCATTGAAATTACTGGATACCGTGTCTTTATCATCTGATGTTACAAGTAGGCAACGTACACTGAGGTTCTTGTGAGGGTTGCAGTTTTACTGCGAATCTCACAGGAGCCACATGTATTACAGGTGACTGTTACCACTTACCATCAGGTGGGCAATACCGTATAGTAAGAGATTTTGAGTACCTACGGCAGTGAGGTGACGGTTTTTCGGGTTATTGCCCGTGGTTCACCTGCTTAGTCCACCTATGTGTACCACGGGGAAAAAAAACTTCCCTTGGTTCACCCAGTTGTACCACAGGAAGAAATTTTTTCCCGTGGTCCACTTAGGTGGACCATCGGAAGTCAATTTTTCCCGTAGTCCACCACTCGTATTTATCTCAATTATCATGTTTCGTAAATTTTTCAGAATACTGTTACATTCTATACAATTGCCGTTCAACAAGCATTCAAATAGAGAAGTGTACCTACTGATTGCCCCCAAACTTCTAGCCCGCTCTGAAGTTGTCTCACGCAGAGGTACTGAACCTCTTCCTCACACTCAAGAAACATTTTTTTTATGGGATAGGGGCAAACGAGCAGACGTATCACCTGATGGTAAGTGATTACCCTCGCCCGTGGACACCCGCAACCCTAGAGGAGTTACAAGTGTGTTTCCGGCCTTTAAGGAAGGAATACGCTCTTTTTTTGAAAGTTTGAAGGTCGTATCGGTCCGGAAATAACGCAGGCGACAAGTCGTTTCAAAGTTTGTCGCGTGGAACGATGGCGGAAAGAAGCGGCAGGATATGAGTCCGAACAATTCCTCGGAGCATTAATCCCCGTAATAAATGCGATAGAAGATACATAGCGAGGTGACATCTCTACGCAGCGCCAAGGTATCGATTTGATAATTCCTGGCAGTCTACGATTCGAGTCGCTCTCCGAGCTGGTATTGGTGTAAAGCCTGCGCCTTGTAAAGCTGAAGGCATTACCGTGCTAAAGCTTATCAGTGATGTCACATTCATCATTCTCTTATACTTTCTAGCTGTACCCGGCATGCGTTGCAATGCCACGTAAATCCTTTTTTTTCTAGGAACCCTCACGGGTGTCCCCATAACACCCTACCAAAGTTTCATTACAATCTGATGAATAGTTTCGGAACGCATAGAGGACAAACAAACATAGTAATACATTGATTTTTATTTATAGAGACTAGCTGACCCGGCGTACTTTGTATCGCCATGTTTTTTAACTAAATTACTGAAATGTTTGTTTAAATTATTGTAATTTTCATATTACACAAACCTTGTCCTAACAATAACGAATGCATAAAACCAAGAATCATCCAATTTGGTGCAGTCGTTCGAATGTTATTGGCGTACATACATTTCGAAGATCCATTTTTATTTATATACTAGCTGCACCCGGCATGCGTTGCAATGCCATTTTTTTGTCATTTTTTTTTTGCTAGGAACCCTCACGGTCCTCCCTAGAACACCCAACCAAAGTTTCATTACAATCTGATGAATAGTTTCGGAACGCATAGAGGACAAACAAACATAGTAATACATTGATTTTTATATATAAAGAATATAATAAGATGTATAAAATAATACCTTTATTTCGACAGTGCATCGCGAATCGAGAAGTTTGGCGCAATCTATAAATCTGGAGTTTCTAAATCATTAAACAATGACTACATGTTTACTCAAAATTGGATATTGCTGATATCAACATAATAGAATCACTATCTAAATACGAGAAGGAAGCGATAACTATGACGTTATATGTTTCCTGATTAAATGATAACTTTTGCCTAAATAATTGTGATAAAAATAAATAAGTTAGAATAAATAATTCGCAAACCAGTTGCAGGCTAAAATATGGTATAGGTACCTATATTTTAGCCTGCAATGAGTTTGCGAATTGCTTATCGATCAGAATGGAGAAAGAGGAAAGAAACGCTTGCAGAATTTCGATTTTTAACTTGACCACTGACCCAATCTTTGCTTGGTAACGCTTAATTATACATGCGATCCGACCGAGCATTTTCAAGAAAGTTACATTTGAGAAAATAAAACAAATGTAAAATAGTACATTATGATATAAGTGCGTTATGTTGGTTATAACACATGAGGCGGAATTTCAGCCCGAGCCGAAGGCGAGGGCGTAATAAAGCCGAGTGTGTATAGCCGATATGTGTATGTCGTACGACATATTTCATTCAACACACTTGTGAGGCAAAATAACTAATTTTTTTGAAAAAATAACACAAATCATTGTTAATTAGTAGATAACACTAAATAACGATGTGAAAATGAACGTTTATTTGTTGTAATTTAAGTAATAAGTTTATTTATAACAAAAATATTTACTGTTTTTAATTTAGTTTTGCTCTATAGATTTTGTTTGGAACACTTTTTCGATAGACTACGTACCTAATCACGTTCTTACGATGAGTCAATGTAATTCGTTGTTGTCTTTTATATGACCTCTAGCTTTTAAAAATACTGTAGCGAGAATATAATCTATAACCTCACTATTTACGCTATAACACACGCGTGTTTTATGAACTTCTTTATGTATCTAAGACCGGTGATATTAAATCCACTTTACGAGCAAGTGTGTTGAAACATAAATAACCTAACAAATCTAGTGTATCTGTTTATGTTTAGTATGTTTATGTGTGTGTGTGTATGAGAGAGAGAGAGAGAGTGTGTGTATGTGTGTGTATACATGTGTTGTGTGCATTAGATTTATTTGCGTGTGCCTATGAGTGTATTTACCTATTTGTGCCTTAGCTTATTCAAAGTTGTATCTAACTATGTAAGCGTAAGCTATATGTAGGTATGTTTTTGTGGTAAACGGTGTTGATGTGCATTAATAACTGCTTTTATAACTGTAAATATTATACCCTATTGTTACATTGTTTGTTTACCCCAATAAAGTGAAAAAAATGTTCTAGCTTGGTATACCAGGAGTATCATTACCTAAATAGGACAATGTGGCCAACTCAGAAACTATATGAAGAGGCCGTTTCTGAGTTCGCCGTACTTATATTATCTGTGACCGTACTATAGTATATTGATTGCTGAATATTTAAAATATGAGTCAGTATGGCAAACTCATGTACAAAAGATCTACTTGAAAAGCATCTTTCCGTCCGATCGTCCGTCCGGCTGTCCGTCCGTTGGCCCTAATTCCTTTGTGGCATGACCCTAGGCCTGGAGTCTTAGGGCGCTAGTATCAGCATTTCCATATTCAGCATAAACACGCACTTGGGTAATTTTTTCCCTGTAAAATCGTCATCTTATAATATTACCTCTCAACTTTACCATAGTAGAAATCGCCAGTGTTTGTCATTGTTAGCGGTAATTCCTTTCGTAAATAGAAACTCCTCAGTCGACAATCCGTTATTAGGGTTCCCAACTATACTGTTTAAAACAGTATTATACTATACCGTTTGACACTACATTATACTTTTTTACTGTTGAACAAAAATAAAGTATTCAAATTACTGTTTTCAGCATTACTGATAAATCGTGTGCAGTGTCTATGTGCTTACTTAAAATAGTGCCTTTTGTTCATTCTACCGTTTAATAGCGAAACTGTCAATGCCAAATTGACACTGATGGAATGCGAGTGCGCGCGTAGAACATAGCGTATTTTCGTCCGGTGTGTCTTTTCTTGTTTTGTTGGTTTCATTATTAGCATTTTTAGTGTGCAAAAGATGGAAAGAAACAGAAGTGATAATAATAAAATACTGTTCGTTTTTGTAAAATGTACCTACTTTATTTCATGTAAAAGAAGTTGACAACCCTATCTGTTATCGTGGTTACGTGATACCACCACTATCTTTAAGACTCGATTCACTATCATCGCTATTATCTAAGCCGTAATACGCTCTCTGTTGGGTATAGGACCCACTCAAAAAGGCTAGTGCTTGAAAACACCAGCTTCATGACTAGGGCATCGGAACCGGTTTTTCCCGGTTCCAAAAGAACCAGGAATTCCCGGTTCTGGGGGTCCCTGAAAGAACCGGTTCTGTAAATCGAAGAACCGGTTATTTCGGTTCTTTCGGTTCTTTCTTAAAATAAATTGAGAAATACATCTCTTTATGCTAAATATCAAGTTATTATCATATTATAATATTGTTTTCACTTGCCTCTTCCACAAAATGGCATAAAACTAATTCCACAAGTGTGGATCCAGCTAGATTTGTGAAGAATCGAGAATGTATTAATTTTTTGCACTACAAAAGATATCAAAATTACTGTTATTTCACTGTTAAATTAATAAATAACGTAATTATTTTAATGTTAGAAAATAACGAATTTTTTAAGGAATGCGGCAACGTTAACAATCTCTGGTTGGCAACACTGGTAGAACCGCTGTCGCCATTTTGTTTAGTTCGACACAAACGAATGTAGTGAGTGGGTTTGTTGTTTTGTTGACGCCGATTAGATAAGTGAGTAGCTTTAAATATTAATGCATATTGCTATTATTATTTTTATCAATCAATTGAGAATATTTATTGTCATTAAATATCAACATAAAAACGCTAAAGGATGTGTCTCGAAAATTCTTCCCCGCGAAACGCAAGAAGGAGTCTTAACTTTCGGTAGAGACTCTCGAACTTATGAGGAAAACACGCGAGTTGCCGCCGTCTCAGATGTCTTCGCTAGATCCGGAGCGCCTTAAACCAACTGATTCGAAATCTGATGCGAGTATGCGACGCGATCTCCGACGCTCCAATACCCACGCCATAGAGGCTGCGATCGAGCAGAACAGGGGATCGAAAGTTTTCGCTCAGCAGTTGGGTAGGCCCCATTTGACGAAACTTAAGACTGTCGATGGCCGTATTGTTACCTCTCGAGAGGTAACAAGTTCGAGATTCTCAAAGAAGTCAAGAGTTTCTATAAACTCCTATATGCTCAGCGGTCGGAAAGACCATCTCACCAACGCAGCAATGACCACAAAGCCCCACTAACGCGCCACTATACTGATGACATCCCCGACGTTGATCGCAGCGAGGTTAGAGCCGCCCTCGAGCAGCTTAAGAACAACAAAGCACCGAGTGATGACGGTATTACTACAGAGCTCCTTAAAGTCGGTGGAACTCCACTTCTGGATGAGCTGGCAAGCTTGTTTAATGCCGCTAAACAGCAAGGTTAAACAGCGCAGGCATGGAGCAGGAGTGCGGTGGTTCTGTTCTTCAAATCAGGCGATAAAAACCTGCTGAAGAACTGCGGACCCATCTCACTCCTGAGTCATGTATACAAGCTGTTCTTGAGGGTTGTCACGAATCGCCGCGCTAGGAGATTCGACGAGTTCCAGCCTCCAGAACAAGCCGGGTTTCGAAAAGGCTACAGCACCGTAGACCACATCCATACTGTTCGGCAGATTGTGCAGAAAACACAGGAGTACAACCGGCCGTGTATGGCATTTGTGGACTACGAGAAATCCTTCGACTCCACCGAAACCTGGGTGGTTTTGGACAGCCTGCAGCATTGTCGAATCGATTGGCGATATGTCGATGTCGAGGTGCTAAGATGTCTGTATGACACCGCTACAATGGCCGTCCAGATCCAGGACAGAAAGACAAATCCGATCGTGTTGCGTCGTGGAGTGCGAAAGGGTGATGTCATATCGCCCAAGCTCTTCACAAATGAGCTCGAGGATGTCTTCAAGACACTGGACTGGTCAGGACGAGGGATCAACGTAAACGGTGAGTACATCACGCACCTTCGATTTGCCGATGATATCGTCGTCATCGCAGAGTCGCCGGAACAGCTTAGCGGAATGCTGCATGACCTAAATTAAACCTCAAGGCGAGTAGGCCTCGGCATGAACTTGGATAAAACCAAGGTCATGTTTAATGAACATATTGTGCCGGGGCCGAATTGCATTGACGGTTCGGTACTCGAAGTTGTGCAGGAGTATGTCTATCTTGGACAAATTATCCAATTGGGTAGACACAACTTCAAGAATGAAGTCAACCGCAGAATTCATTTGGGATGGGCAGTATTTCGCAAGCTACGTCGAGTCTTTTCATCGCCTATACCGCAGTGCCTAAAGTCGAAGGTCTGATTAGAACGTCCTACCTGTCATGACTTACGGTGCTGAAACGTGGACACTTACAGTGGGGCTGGTCCACAAATTCAAAGTCGCTCAGCGAGCTATGGAGCGAGCTATGTTAGGAGTTTCTTTGAAGGAAAGAATCCGAAAGAGGTTATCCGGAAAAGAACTGAAGTCACGGACATAGCTCGCAGGATAAGCAAACTAAAGTGGGAGTGGGTGGGCTGGCCACATCTGTCGAAGGACCGATGGCCGTTGAAGCAGACGTGTCCTAGAGTGGAGACCGCGAATCGGCAAACGTAGTGTAGGACGTCCTGCAGCTAGGTGGAACGATGACCTGAGGAAGGTTGCAGGGATGGACTGGACGTGGAAGGCGGAGGACAGAGTGTTGTGGCGCAGGTTGGGAGAGGCCTATGTCCAGCAGTGGACTGCGATAGGCTGATTGATTGTCATTGCAATCTGTTAAGTATTACGCTTTCACTCTAGCGGGGCAAACATATTGGACGGAATAGAATAATAATTACACCAGCCAGAGTCACCACTGATTTGGCTGGACACGCGCCCGCGTGTCTTGATAACGTTCGTTGTAGGTACCTATTTATTTCTCTTTTCTCACATTACTTTGTTTTTTAGCATCCAATAATATGATACCTAATTGTGTGTGATTTGAGTTGTATTATCGCAACTACGAAAAGACTGTGATTTTAAGAACTGATTTTAAAAATAATAAATAATGTGATTTCCAATAAAGTGTGTTTTATTAAGATCCATTCTCCTTTATTCATTTTGATTGTAGAAAATCTATATAAACGATAGCATAGCTTATCAACTAGAATTTATCAAAAAACCGAAAGAACCGAAAAAACCGGGTACCCGGTTCCTGCTTGAGCTTGGAACCGAAAGAACCGGTTCCTAAAGTAGGGCCGGTTCTCGATGCCCTAGTCATGACCGCTTAAAACAATATTGCAACCCTCAGAACAATCACTACAGCTATTTTTCTGAGATTGCAACCGCACTGAGACCGGGATGGCGCTATACCTACGTAGCAAGAGCATTGACATATGTATGTTACATATACGTTAATGAGCAAAAGCGGTGTCGCTGTTTCAGTGTTGTTTCAACCTTGCTATCAGCGATCTCGATAGGCCTCAGCTGGCGTGCCGGGATTCGATTCCTCTATCTATCTATCTGGAATTCTAGGGGGGACTGGGAGCGACGGAGGGAGGGGCGTCCCCCAGCGGGCCACTCAGATCTATTGCGGCCGACCCCTCTATTTTAAAGGTCTCCAAATAACCTTTTTTTTGGAGACAGAGCCTTCGCATCGTGTGGTGGCAGACTAGGTCCACCCAGTAGGGTTACTCTTGGACCATTTCCGATGGATCGTCATTGGGATTGTGACATTAGTTAAAAGTTAATAAGTTAAAAGTTAATAGTTTTATAAATATCAGAAATATTCGTTGAAAGTTAATAGTTTTATAAATATCAGATAATTTTAATGGTTGAAAATATCAGTAAATATTTTTATTCACATACAGTATATTGATATTTTTATTCACCGTATTAATCAATATTTTTATTAGTTCGGCCTGTGATTGAAATTATTCATAACGATAATTTTATCAGTCGGTTAAATTTATCTTTACGAATTAATATTACTCTCGCGTTAAAATGGTTGAAAATATTTATTGATATATGTTAATTTTTTTATTAGTTTAATTTAATGGTTGATAAATATATTCAACAACACTACTTCCTACCAATCGCCTACCCAGGGGGGAGAGTCCCACACAGACGCCTGTGTCATCGGCGCAACAGCATTCCACCACGTAAAATAAGCATCGCCGGATTTAGGGGAGGGCAACCGGGACTACAGCCTCCACAAAAGAGGGGCCCCCACAATAGAGACTTCGAAAAAAAAATCAAATTCAGACTAGTAAACACTAGTAACAACTTTTCCTTTCATTTTTTTCTTCGCGTTTTACCTTTACCGTTCTTTGTACAAACATGATTACATTAAATATTAACACTTGGTTTCACAATAAATTATTTATTGGAAAACTCGACTAAAAACAATTGTTCATTTTATTTGAAAAATAATTTGGGGCCAAGGGGCCTCCACTCCTTTGTTGCCCCGAGGCCTCCAGACCTTTAAATCCGGCCCTGAAAATAAGCCTGCAGTACGGTCTGCATAACACTTCACTTTATCAATGATGAGTTATGTCCAAACATTCTTCATTCTTCCTTCATTTCCAATTATCTTTAGATAAGTATCAACTCGATGGAGATAACATTTAAATTCGTTTATATACCAGTTCGTGATCGCACCATAATTTCATAATTAAGTCGTGTGTTGTCAATATGAAGTGTGTTTTTTTGTTGTTGTGCGCGATCGGCTTGGCGCAGGTAAGCTTCATAACAGCCTTTTTTCCTACCTGGATAATCGTAATAGACACTAGAGCACTTCATTTTTCCATAAAAATCTATGGCCACTATAAGCATGTTCCTATGTTTTCCTTTTTTTATTAATTTAATTATTTGTAGAGATTTAAACCCTCAAAAACCTAAAAATCTGGCCAGCCTTTCCTCTGTATTCAAATTTCAAACATGCAACAAACGAATTTGACGAGATTATTGAATTCATTGTTGTACACACATACAAAACAGATTATATTATAGAACAACATGTACAAGGGCGAGCTTATCTCTAGAGATCTCTTCTAGCCAACCCTAGCGGAAGTGAGATGCGGGATGTCACTTTGACAAATTAATTGATTATAATTATGAAAAAATCAAAATCATCTCGAAAATCGACATCTCAGTTCATTCGAATTTCATTATAGAAAGATGTTGCGAAATGTTACATTATCAGACCCAAGCCTGTTCAAATGTGAGGGAAACGCACAGGGGAAAGATCATTGTTTAAAAAATACACAAAACACAGCACACCCACGCAGTGCGAAAATGAAACGACTAAGTACCTAATATAATATGTGACATTTCATATCGGAAGCGATTATTCATCATTATTCATTATTCACTGTCTTCACCTTCTTCACTGAGCGTCGGTGACGTTGTGAACTCGGCACTGGCCTTCTAATCAAGAGGTCGAAGGTTCGATTCTGCCAGCATGTACCAATGTGTTTTTCGGATTTCATAATATGAACCTTGGTCCGAAGTAAGCTCCGACGGTGAAAATAAACATCGTCGTGAGGCAACCTACATACATCTGCGAGGAGGTGCGTAAAAGCATTCCCCTCGTAAAAAAAGGGTTAGCAAATGTCTGGATTTTTTCTGGCCTTTCAGGAATTTGGCCCATTGTCAAGAAACAGGAATGGATCCAGAATTTCATTTTACTGGGAGCTAGGGTTAAAATCACAAGTAAACAAAAAATAAAGTTTTTATTAGCTTGAATTTTTACGATATATTCATCACCAGGTGAGCAGCCTAGCCCGCTTGTTTGCCAAATTAGCTGCATAAAAAATGTAAATTCTGAATTAGCAAACTAAAAAAGCAAATTAATATTAACTAGACTTTAAATATATTTTATTTCATATACTTTTAATTTTTGTTTCAGGCTCGAAGCACTGCCCTACAAACTCTACGTAAGTAAAAATAATATTTCTCGAACTGCTAGTATTATTTGCAAAATTTTCGCGTTCAAACCATTTTCATCGTATACTAGCCAGTCTGCTAAAATGTAGATGACACACTACTCGTATGTCATTTGTGGAAAAATTCTTTGTCAATTTCCAAGTTAAGCAAAGTTCCCCAGTTTATCAGATCGTGCTTGGTGACCAAAAATGTTGTTTCCGGGAGGCATATTAAACAGTACGCCCACTAAAAAAGCTTTCCCCGGAAAGATAAGGTTGAGTAATCTCCCACCACGCTTGCTCAGTGAAGAGCGAAAGAGGGATGACCCTTGATAGGCAAAGTGCAATTCTGGCAGTTTGGGTTACTTCAAATTCCCTATATCGCACGTCGGGAGGAAACGCCGTAGTGTCATCACTGCGGTCCCTCTGATAACACCACCGAGTACAAGCGACCACTCGCGCTGGCCGACACCATCAGGAACTGGCGACCAGCGAAACGGTATAGCGGACTGTAGTAGCCTTCCGCGAAGGTGTTATACTTCTGGCAAGGATACGAAACGTGCTTTCGTAGGCGCTCGCCGAATACTGTAAACAGCTGGGGAGGTTAGCCCAGTCGACCGATATCTGACTGAGAGATATGGCCCGGTCACCCATCTAAGAGGGTCACAAATGAGTTTTAACGTGGTGACCTCTTACTGGGCTAAGTCCCAGGCTCGCTTCATTTATATTGCTGGACCTTTCGCGATAGGGTTCGTTTAATGAGTTGGGCTTCCGGGGAGAGGTTTAGCCAGGTATGGCAAATAGCTGCTGATGAATCAAAATCGCACGCCATACCCAAAGGAGCAATTTAGTCAGGTCGTTGGTGTCGTATGACATTATTCCGCCATTAAAAAAAGAGTCACCTCAGATTGTTTTTCGAAACCTCTGTACAACTAAAAACAGTTTTGCTAATATCCTGGTATTTACAGCTGGCAGCGAAGCCCAACCAGGCGAGAACCCCTGGGTGGTGTACATCAGAGTCGCCACCAACAGTGGTACTCTGCGCTCCTGCGTCGGCACCTTCCTCCACCACATCTGGGTCATCACAGCTGCGTCATGTGTCAAAGAGTAAGTAGAAGTCTGTCCGTCTGTTAAAGTGGTAAAATATATCTACTGGCTCTTGCCTCTCACTCTCTCTTGGGTCTATCAGTTAGGTACTCGTACATTGTGAGTTCTGTTATCACACGTTCGATAGAAAACTAATTAGAGCTCGGAAAAAAGCTGCTAAGTGCGAGTCGGACTCTTGCACCGAGAGCCAACAGTGCAGGTTGGACTCGCGCACCGTTTATTTTTTTCTGTGCTATAAGACCGTGCTTCTTGCCAAATTTCATGATACGGAACCTTCGGTGCAAGTCGAACTAACACTTGACCGGTTTTTGTCTAACGTTGGATGACGTGATAATATGGCATTCGGATTGGCCAAACGTAACTACAACTCGTTTCGATTCGGCTGGGTTTGTTATTGGGATTGGCCCTCGACTAAAGACACCGCCGAACCGAAACTGAGCCGTTGCTTTCGACCAATCAGAGCGCCACATTACACGTCATCGAACATTTGAAGGGCAATCTCCGCGCTCCGATTGGCCGGTCGTATTTGTAGGATAGGACCTCTGAAGCCTCGCAGTCATATTATAATTTTTTGCTGTCCTGTTACAGTGCTCGCGTAGCCTGGGCCCGTTTCGGGATGATAGAAGCATCCAAGCCTGAGG
Organism: Schoenobius gigantellus; assembly: GCA_963935595.1. Classification (NCBI taxonomy): domain Eukaryota; kingdom Metazoa; phylum Arthropoda; class Insecta; order Lepidoptera; family Crambidae; genus Schoenobius; species Schoenobius gigantellus. The sequence continues at coordinate 30,356,640 of OZ012554.1, forward strand.
TTATAGAAGAGACCATGTTCTTTAGGAGGCACTGGTCCGGCGTCGCCCTCCTTAACCTCGAAAACGATGTACCATACACTGGTGAGCTAACAACATAGGTAGTAAACAATTGAGCATAGGTCCTTTGCTGTTAAAGGGCTTATACCAAACACCCTGAATCGAGCCTTAACTTTTAATTTTTTCTAATTTTAACTATTCCATACGTAAGCTAAATTGATGGTAATTTGCTTGTTTATTGCGCACGGCGCCCAATGCAAGGTCGCTGCATCACTTTAGATTCTTCACCAGTTCTGGGGCTTTATTTTTTTATCATTCGTCTGGCATAGCGCTAAATATGAAAATCAATAGAACATGAGGACGAAGAGCAATATTGTTTCCGTCTTCGTCGAAAACAAGATAAAAATTGTTGAAAAACGAACGCAGACGACGCTCGACGAGCACTCAACGCCTGACAAATGATGCAAAAAAGAGCCCCTAGGTCGCGCAGAGATGATAAGCGCACGCACCTAGAAATACACTATTTAAAAAGTGGTCGTAATATGTATGTGCAGCTAAAGAATTTTTTTTAACCCAGACTTTGTATATTACTTTCTTTTTCTTACATCCAATTTTGGCGGGCGGTCCAAGAATAACCCTCTATATAATTTCTTTATTGTATACAATACACACATTAAATACATAAAGTTAAAAACTTATAATAATAAACGGTGGACTTGTCACTTACTTGGAGACACGCTATCATATGGGTAATATTTATGTAAGCTAAAAGTAAAACAAATAGCTAAGTTCTGCAATCGTTCGAGCTTATTAAAGAACTGCCCAGTAACTTCCAAAATGAAAAGAGGAAGAATGGAAAAGAGAAAGAATGGAATCTTATAAATAGCGCGTCGTCGCCGTAATCTCCAGTGTCCCCCGAGCTCTAGCAACTATATTGACGCACAGGTGGCCAAGGAGTCAGCCCCTTGATTATGTAACAAAAATCTATCGCGGTCACTTTGAATTTTGACAGTCGAAGTGCCTCCATCGCTTTTTTTTAGACAGTCGACACAGTCTTGTATTGACGCCGCAATGATTGGCAAATTCAGTGGGGATCGTGATAGATCTTTTCTTAAACAATAACCCCCTGATTTTTATTGCTTGGTTAATATCGTGGCTTCCGAGTCCCGTGTTTGTCACCCCAATGTTACATACTATACAGAATGTTCCGACAAACAGAGACAATGAGGAAATTGAGGAATTATCCAACTACACTGCGTGCGCCAGTTGGGTTGGTGCTAGCTTTTATCTCGAGTTTTCCATAACTGAGCAGACTATTGCGTTAAATCCCTTCTATTGGCCCTTCATATATCCACGAAAAGAAAGGGGGCACGCCAGGGAAGTAGAACTCACCCCAAACACTCCCACATACTGGACGCCTGGCACCAGTACACCTTGCGGGCATGATTATTATAAATTTGGGAGGTAAAAAACCTTAACTAGGGTGTCCTGTATACTAAAAATGTGATCTAAAGGTCCTTACACCTTTTTAGATCACATTTTTACCATTTACACTAACGTTACCCAGTAACAGTTGTGAATGTGAATTTGACGACACGTTTAGCGCAGAGGTCGAGTGATCACCTACTGCGCATCGGGTCGCGAGTTCGATTCCCGTACGGGACAAATGTTTTGTATGGCCTACAGAAATTTGTTCCGGTCTGGGTGTATGTGCATGTGATATTCTATGTTTGTAACTGCACCCACGACACAGGAGAAAAACCTAGTGTGGGGCGATTTTTTTTAAATGTGTGTCTGTCTGTGTATTTGTGTATATGTGTGTGTGCGTGTGTGAGTGAGTGAGCAGGTATGTTCGATGTTGCGTGTGCTGGTTGGGTATAATAATTAAAATCGGTGTAGCGGATTAGGTGTGAAAGCATAACAGACAGTCTTTTTCATTAATAAATATAATGCTCACGTTTACAGATACCATCCGCCCGGCTAAATTTACGCCGAAGCTCTTCATGCCGGCTACCACCAAGTACTGCGGCTTCGCCAACACCCCCGACGGTAAGTGATTCTGAATCTGAGCGCATGGCCCACCTTCCCCTACCAAGCGGGTCACGTCATAATGTAATCCAGCGGTCTTAATACAATCACACTCCTCAACATGCTGTGAAACCTTTGGTGCCTTTCGAGGAATGAAAATGTATTATTTTTTATAGATTTTGTCAGCGCACCAAATGTTGCGTTTCGGTTAATAGTTTTGTTGTGCTTCAAGAAACAACTGACACTTTAAGTGAGCTGGAAGTATTATCCTTTATTCAGTCAAAGAAATGGCAGATTTGTTCAATGACAGGAGTAGAGTCACAAACAGTATCTAAAACTAACGAAAAATTAAATAGCAAATTGACTTAAAACATTACTTTGCCTGATAATTCTGATAAAACTATCATATGTAGAACAACAGAAAAAAAATATCACTTCATCGGTTAGTTTTTAAATCCAGCTCCAACGTAAAATTGAATCGGATGTTTTCTTCCATTTCCGGCATACAATGATAATTATGTTTTCTCCCAAACGACAACTTACTCATTGTACAAAGAGACTTTATATATCTTTTGACATATTATACGTTGGGTTATTAATTATCGCTTCTGTTTAAAAGGTTCCGATGAAGTTCTCCGCTGCCACAACGTGGACAACGGCAAATTCAGCGCCGAAGATGTAAGTATTAATGAGGTCAAGTAGTCATCCATCACTAACGACTGCAGATCAGGGTTTTGCAACTCATCAGCAATCGGTCATCGTATAGATTTGATAATTCTGTTCGGATAAAAAACATTTTTAAAAAGTTTAACATTTTGTAACGTCGTCGTTCGAGCGGTCTTGGCATAAGTAGGTACTTATTTGTCGAATGAATCAACCAATACCCATAGACAATTAACATAATTCCGCTTTTTTTACTAACTAATCTAGTTTGATAACGATTGCCGATAAATCGATGTGTTACAAAATCACCACCCAGATTCCTAACCATGATCACTCAAAAAAAAATTGAAACCACGCTGAGAGCGGGATGGCGCTAATGCAGCAAGAGCGGGGTCTCGGGGGGGGATTATGGTAAGGGCCCTGGGCCCTATACACGGTGTTTCATAATAACCAATAAATAATCAATGCGTTATCTAAAACTAATTATTAAAATGTGTTTACACGTAATGTCATTCAGTCCAAAATTTTCATGTAAGTATATCATAGTATCATCATAATGTCTATGATTTACATCAAAATTTTGGGTTGATTGACATTACTGGTAAACACAATTTTATAATTACTTTTATATATCTCATGTTCGGTAAGTAGGTCCTTATTACCCCCAAATGAGGCTTGTAGGTCACCAATTAGCGCTTTAGGGTAATAATGTAGCTAGAAAAGGCCTAGGGCTGTAAGTAATTTATTGCCAGTATGATGGTTAGATGTACGCGAACTTTTTGAAATAGTGAAGTGTTTTTTTAATTACTTATCGCCCTAGGGCTTTCCAAGCTACATTATTACCCTAGAGCGCTAATTGGTCACCTACAAGCCTCATTTGGGGGTAATAAGCACCTACTTACCTCACAATCGAGATGTAAAGCAGAGTAGTTAGCTCGGGTGTAAGCACCAATTGCACCCTCGAAATATAGGCGCACGAGCGCAGCGAGGGCGCCTAATTATCTCGGGTTGCAATTGATGCCTTACAGCCCTTAGCTACTAATCTACTATTAGATAACGCATTGATTATTTATTGGTTATTGTGTATAACAGGCCCTACCAAAAATTTCCCGCCAAAAAATTGAGCAGCCTTAGTTTTAACGCTTCCCGTCATCTATCTCTCTGTGCGGTTTTTACTGACAGCACAGATAATATAATACTACTGACAGTTACATATTTTATTCAGTCTGGCCTATACTTACACTGGATCAAAAAGACGCAGGCGGATCGTTGGGCATGCGATTGATAATATAAATTGATGCACTTTTTTATTTTGAAAAATCAATAAAGAAATATTTCGTCTCGGGTGGGATTTGAACCCGCGTCAACGTACAACATATCGCGCTGACGCCTAGACCTCTCGGCCACCGAGCTCTTACCGGCCCCGACGAAATCTTTAACCTATTGATCTCTTTTGAACTTGGCTAAGCCAAAGTAGTGTTATTCACTGTTAATAACAACGGATCAACGTCCAATTTAGAAATCTTGACAGATTTCTTAGAAATTGGTTAAGAATAAAGCAAACATACAACGGGATCAGAGCGCCTAGTGCGAGTTTCACCGAGCTCTACTCGATCGTACGCATCGAACGCGTTAACGCGAATTTGTATGGAATTAGAGCAGCGCCATCTAGTAGCCGCTATGGAATGAGACAGCTTCATCTAGTGACTACTAGATGACACTGCCCTAATTCCATACAAATTCGCGTTTACGCGCATGAAACTCGCACTCCGCACATTGATTTGAACCCGCGTCTCGAACATACCGTGTTATTACCGGGTTCAAATCCCGCTCGAGACGAATTTTTTTTTATATATTGATATTATTCATTTTTCAATTATTTAGCACTAGCTTTCCGCTCGCGACTTCGCCCGCGTTATTTTTGTTTTCGCGTGGGATTTTTTTCCGTAGGAAAATTACCCTATGTCCTTCCCCTGATCTCGAACTATCCCCAGTGCTGGATTTACACATTTGCCGCCCCAAAGCTATAAAATTTTTGCCGCCCCTACTGACCTCAAAAATTAGATACACTGTTCACAATAACGTTAATTCCCTTTTTTATTTTTTTTTGCTACCCCCCTAATTTTGCCGCTCTAAGCTTCAGCTTTTTCAGCTTCTATGGTAAATCCGGCACTGACTATCCCTATACCAACTTTCATCAAAATCGGTTCAGTAGTTTCAAAGCCTATTCAATACAAACAAACAAACAAATCTTCCCTCTTTATAATATTAGTATAGAAGTATAGATTTTTAAAGAAAATGCAATGTTCTATATAAGAATCCTTTTTTTTAGTACGACATCGCTGTAGGTAGTGGGCTGATCAATGATGAAAAACTCGTCGCTGTGGTAACTGGCAAAAAAGGTTAGTATTGATTGCATCACTAATAAAAAAAGTATAGCAACATTAGCAAGGTTTGCGCAGTCGGGATTCTGATGGGTAACGAAAAAGTTCAAGTATAGCGCTTTATAGTTCGCATGCTGAGAGCATTCGAACTATAAAGCGCTATAGAATATACTCTTAGAGTGGCATATTTAGATCGGTTAGTGTAGGCAAGTCTGTTACTACAAAATACACAAAGATCTGTTCATAGGAACCATGTCATTGATTTGAGTGACAAGAAATCTGCATAATATTTGAAACAAACTTGTACTCAGTTCGGGAATCGAACCCGATCGTATTGAAAAATAGAACTTCGTTATTTCTATTGGTATATCGATTGTGTAGTATGTCATAAGCAGTAAATGTTGCTATGAAACATATCTAAAATGAATAATGGTTTAAAAGATTAAATTAATAAATTTTATTTCATATCCAATAAGGCAAATAAATAAATTGATTATTTTAAATTTTTTATGCAAATTACCACCTAAAGATACAAAACACAATAGTAAACATAGTAAACATCTAACTTAATTAAATTAAAGGAAATGAAATGAGGTGAAATGAAATACTTACAAATCTTACAATGCATTTTATTCATTCTAGATATCAAGTTTCATAGTAAAAACTGCTTATGACCTACACAATCGATATCCAAATAGAAATAATGTAAGTTTTATTTTCAATACGAACGGGTTCGATTCCCGAATCGAGTACAAGTTTTTTTTAAATCTATGTAGGTTTGCAGTTTTTCTTGTCACTAAAATCGTTGATTGACATGGTTCCTAAGAACAGTTCAGTCCTGCGTTTGCTAAACAATATTTTGATGTCAGTTAAAGATACGGTATTACACAAGGGCTAAATGGAAGTGATAGGAAGAAAAGAATGGTTGGTCCCACCAAAATGCGAATGATGAATGATGCCAAACAAGCCTCGTTTCCTTTTTGCACTTAGCCTCCAATTATTATCCTTTGTCCACGATATTCCTTAGCGGTGAAAGCTACGACCACTTGCACGCTTGCGTATCCAAAGTTGCGAAATTCTTATTTAATCCGGCTCGAAGGACCAAATGTTTAGTCCCGCGTTTGCTAAACAATATTTTGATGTCACAGGAGGAGCTTCTTATGGTAAATTATCGGGATATTTGCGTTATAGAGGAATACAAATTATGGTGAAGTTGTTAACCTAACGTGAATGTACTCGTATTGGGTAATGCGCATTACATCGTTCGATGATAGTGGGGATAGGGAATAATTTCTTATTGGTCGATATGATCGCGTATTATAATTAACGTGCATAGATGGCAGTACTTGATTGATATAAGCTATTCCGAACAAGATCTTTGTGTCTTATAAGTAGTTACAGACTTGCCCATACTAACCGACCTAAATGTGCCATTATGTATAAGTTTATTTATCATTGCAGTTTAAAAGCCTAAAGAAAATTAAAAATTTGGTGTGAGATAACGCCTCTAGGCGATTTGTTACTATCGACATGAACCCGCGGTTCCGTGGTCTAGTGGTTAAGACCACCCGGTTTGATCTGGAGGTCTTGGGTTCGATTCCCCATGGCTACTGAAGTTTTTCTGCTTGGTTTGGTTGGTGATGGGACTTCTGAGCCCGTCTGGTTAGCTACCATCGTCTCACATGAGTTTGTCACCATAGTAAGAATGTAAGTAAATAACATTTTGTATTCCAACAATTAAAGTTAAGATCAAGAGTTAAGTTAAAAATTTATCAGTTGTTGAAGAAATCAAGTGAATTTTGAATGCACTTGCGTTTGCGCAGTCACTCTGCTCAAACGCAAGTTCATCTGTTTCTTCCCTCGCAATCCGATGGGTCGGTTAGCCAACACGACCGGGGCGAGATCAGGCGCGGACCCACTGTGTAACGTGTCTTCCGAACAGCGGAGGATCTCGAAATGATTCGTATCTCGGTCACCCATCATAATACTGACCACAGCCAACATTGCTTAACCCTAGCAATCGCTCGCTAAGCGCAAACACCAATGCGCCATCAGGACTAAGTAGGTATCTAGAGATGCTAACGCATAATCTATGTGATTCAATTTTTTTTATAATTCAAAAATTCAGCGTTCGTGGTGACCCTGCCGTACGTTATATGGATTTGGAACGAGACAGACACTGACCTCACCGCAAGCAGCGAGGAAGAAGACGAAGAGGAAGAAACAACCACTCAAACCACAACCACCTCCGATTAGGGCTTCGCCGAACAAAAACCAAGTTACAAGAAGAATGTGTCATACCCATACAGTATTTTATTTTATTAAGTACACAATACACAACACATACTTTGAAAGCTTTAATTAACAAACCTATTGAACGTTTAATGTGTTTTTATATTCCCGATGTTGTGCTGTTTGCAAGGAATTTCATTGCAGTTGCAAGGAAGGGCGGGTTCATTCATTGGCGTATTTAGAGTTTTTTTCTCAGGTCTGCCTCCCTGACAAATACCCAATACAAATAACTAAAAAAACCCAATACCCAATACAAATAACGTTTCCGCGGCCGTTCCTCAGAAAAATGTATGGCGATGACATTAGCTCCGGAAAAAAATAGCGTGAGGTTGTCGTAAGCTAATGCCATTTCCATACATTTTTTCTGCGGAATGACTGCGAAAAGTTAGCTTTTGGCATTTGTCTAGGGCCTCAGCTGGTCCATGATTTTTCTTTGAAGTTATCACTAATTGGCGTCCATTTTAAACGGTAACCTAACATTCTGGGGTGGGCATTAGACCAAACTGGGGTGGACACGGCCCTCCCGGCCCCCCCTCTATATACACCTATGGGTTCATTTCATATACCCCTTTAATTTGAAATGCAATCTTAAACTCATTATCAGCACATGGACCCACCCTTTCTATGTGGACTCGGCACTTGCCTTCCAATCGGGAGGTCCGGGGTTCGAGACCGCCATGTACCAATGTGTTTTTCGTTTCGAATTTCATATGTACATTTGTCTGACGCTCCTACTGTGAAGGAAAACATCGTGAGGACGGAGGCAACCTGCATACATCTGCGAAGAAACTCAATGGTGTATGTGAAGTTAACCAATCCGCACTGGGTCAGCGTGGTTGACTAAGGCCTAATCACCCTTACATAAGTAGGCTCGAGCCCCTTGGTGGGGACATCAGCTGTGATGATGATGATAATATTCTACTGGTGTTTTTTATTCATTTCCGGATTAATAGAAAAAAATATTTTCAAGTCTGTATTACCAACACAACTAGGTTATCAGATCTCATGGATCGCAAGCGCCTTCTATCCTAATACTACACGCCCTGCTAACTCGACAAACCGCGAACAGAACGAATTCTGCACGGAGACTACAAATACTACACCTCAGTCAAAAAGTGCTTATGACCAAACCATTCGTCATACTCCAGAACTTATTGGAATTAAGAACAAGTGAGTAAATTTCAGAAATAATTCATTCGTTCGTTTGTACTATGATTTCATAATGATATCATTTCAAAACCATGGGATTGGTAATAGGCCTGCTGAAATAAGGATAAACATAGAAGAAAAATAAACATTTACAATTGTTTACAGTTTGCCCCGGCTTTGACCATCAGGTGAAACTATACACTGTACAAAATCCTGGTCAGGGCGTCATGTAGTTTGCAAACATCTTCTTTGTATCTTCTCGATCAAAGGCCAAGAGCTTCCTTGTTGTGTAAAAAAAAAATTTATATGAGAAATCCCAAGTAGCAGACTGACTTCAAAGACCAATAAAAGACGTCGTTTTAAAGTCAATTTAGGGTCTATAATAGTACGTCAAATTTAAACGCCTAAATAAGGTCAATAATACGTCGATTCGGGGACAGCAGTTTATACGTCATTATTAGACGTTCTTTATTTGTTTTCTATTTTTTCATTTTGTGATGGCGGTCATTTATTTTTTTTTCCTGGTGTACATACTGTATTTTACAAGTCACGCTCTTTTATTCATGTCACGTCATTGCTTGACTTCGTAAGGACGTCCTAGCTGGTCCATATTAAAAACGTCATGTCGTCGTCAAAACTTCTAAATATGACGTTGTGAGGTTGACATTCGACCATAATTATAGAGTACCCTAGGACGACTTCACCGACGTCTTTTACGTCTGTGGCGACCTTAAAATATGGTCCGACAGCTATGTCAGTCTGCTACTTGAGATCTGTAATGACCAGACTGATTGAGGACCTGCGGTAGTACCTGCTCACCTCACAGAAATGTGCTGCCGAACAATATTTATTGTTTTCTGTGATAATGCTGGCAGCGGGCGAGCCGATAAGGTCGGCTAACGGCTACGCAATAATTATCCTACTGCCCCCTTAGACAAATACCACACGCGATGTTTTCCACAGTCGTTCCGCAGAAAAAATATATGGAAATGATATTAGCCTGTGACAACCTTACGCTATTTTTTCCGCAGCTAATGTCATCTCCATACATTTTTTCTGCGGAACGACTGTGGAAAACTTAATGCGTGGCATTTGTCTAGGGGGGCTGATTAGATCATTTACATATCTAGTTATAATATACAGCCCTCATAACCGGTATTCGGTTGAGGCAGCCAATCTCAACAGACTAGACAACTGCGGAAGAGATATATTATAGTGCTTAAGTGTCTGCGCAAACGCAAGAGCATTACACGGATGGGACGGTTAGATACACGACCGCAATGAGATCAACAATAGATACTAGTTTTATCCAATGGATGGCGCCACTTCCTGGCATACACTCATATTAGACTCAATAAAACAACCATTCTTATTCAAATACATTTTTTTTCATGAACATACCATGACTGAGTGATACAATTGTCAATTTACGAAATGAATGGAACGCAAGGTCTTCAATTACACAAGCTCAGCTTATTCTTGGATAACATCGTCCGCGGTGGCAGACTTCAGGATGATGCCAGTCTCCCACGACAGCCACACTCGGTGCCAGGCGAGGATCTCGTATGCTGAGAATGAAGAATTTTTAATTTATATATTAATTGACTGCAAATATGTTGATTGTCATAATTTCGATTGGCATAGATCATATAGCATCAGAATCAAAAAACATATTATTATTTGGAATAAAACATATCAAAAGGCATTAACATTATAATATCATAATCTTTAAATTTATAATTTGATTTGTAATAATTTTATGGATTCCTTATGAATTTATGGATTTTGATAGTTATGCTTATAATTTTATTAATTTATTAGTTGAAATTAGCTTGAGTTTTTACAAAATAACTAAATAATGGAATTCCTGGGTCATTTGGGGGGGGGGGGGGGGCGTGCCTGACTGAAAATAAACTTACTGCATCCCAAAAGGAAAATAATAATGGTTCCAAAAAACAAATAAATCTCCAGCGATCTGTGGCCGACTACTATTCTAATTGACCAGCGTTATAATGAATTACCGACAAAAAAACCAATACATACCAAAAGAAAATTCCAATTTAACAAAAAATAAGAGCATGCTCAAATTACATTTCTCCTAAAAAAAATAATTACCGACAACAGAGGTTTTGTCAAAATAATCATATCCCTTATGTGTTCGACTTGCCTGAAGTATTTTCATTTCTATTGTTAGTTTCAAATAAAGATATATTTCAACTCTTAATAATGATAAAAATACCTCAACTGTTCCGCCTGCGCGATCCGGTCACGTTCGTCTGTATTCGCGCGCGAGGTCGGAAGGGGAACTTATTACTTGTCCGAAATTCTCTTGTCCGATTTACATTTGACCGAAAACGTTTGACCGACGTCGTTTTTACTATATGTATTGTTTGCCATATTTTTAGACCATTTGACATAAGTATCATTTTACCGAACTACGTTTCACCAATCTTCAAAATGATTGTTTAACTATTGACCGAAGTATCTTTTGAACTTTTTTCACTTGCCAGATGATTTATTTGTCATATTGTCAGTCTTGCTCGGGGGGTCTCCGGACCTACAGTGATATCCTATAAGGAGAAAAGCTTATAGAATATCACTGTAGGTTAGGTTAGGTTAGACATTGTGACCACACACAGCGGAGCAAGCGGAGCGAGCGGAGCATCAAACTGCACGCTGCTTGCTTGCTTGCATGCTCAAAATAGCAGCATAGTTTAGGGATCGGAAATACTGTGCTCAAATTTTTCGAGGAGTTATAAAACAGTGGTGTAATGAATGTTTGGAAACCTAATACTTCGAACAAATGTTTATTCGGCTGAGCATAACTTCGATAAAAAGGTTTTCGAATAAATGAAACGTCGGAGTAACGAAAAAGACGAATTGATAATAGGTCAACTGATACAGTGGTAAACGAGAGATTTCAACGAAGTAAAAAAAAAGACGAAACGAAAATAGTCGAAAAGTTTCTGTTAAATGAAATTCGATCCAAAAATTTTCGATCTTAGGATAGGTAACCGGTCGGAAGTTCCTAGCGCAAATTTTTATGGTAATTTACTTCTTTATCTTAAAAGGTAGATTACAGGCCGCGGCAAACATCTTGAACATTTTCACAAATAAAAAATACATGCGCAGTAAAAGTTTTTGTACTAAATACTGCAACTGCGCATGTATTTTTTATCTGTGAAATTGTTCAAGATATTTGCCGGGGCCTGTACCTTTTAGGCAGCAAGCGGTGCTATTTTGTCTTTGTATAGTGTAAAAAACTTATAAAAAGTAATTATTTACAGATAAAAAATAGCATACTGACCGTCTTCAGAGACCATGACGCCGTATACGGTCTCCTTGTCGATCAAACCACCACCGACGTCATGCTGAAAAAACACAGACAACATTAATAATTTTGCAAAGCACAAAGAAATTTGACAGAATTTCTGTGTATCTGTTCTACCCACAATTGGAAGTAAAATAGGCGCTTCTCATATGAAAAGGGATTGAATATTTTTGTATGGAGAGGTCCTAGGTGCCAGCTGTCAAAGATGTACAAGTGACGCATTTGGCATCACTCATAACTCGGAGACGTGGCGCATTACGAGATCTTGTTAATCTATGCTTTATGCATTGATGTGATCTATTGATTTCTGGAGGTTTTATGCCTGGCCGTCATTTAAAAAAAAATGACGGATGGGTAATTGGGACAAAAAATACAAAGCCCTTTGACAATTTCCTTGAAATTTAGCAATTTTATATTTTAAGAAGAAGAAGATTTAAATTTCAACAATGTACTGCATAATCTAACTGGATTTGTTTAACGTAAAATCTAATTACCACAGTTATACTTACTTTTGAGACATGGAGTTTGCCATCCTTGACATCCCGACACTGCAACCTTTCAGATCCTGTGACGAGATGATACAAATCTTGATTTAACAAAGGGTAGATTATTAACGCAACCATATTTTTCAATTACAAAATATCTTTCTAAATATTTCTTTGTGCATATTAAATTGCCAACCGTCTTTATATTGCCATCTTATTTACTCTCTAACTGATAGTAGTGCTAGTGATTTCCTCTTTGCCCTTTAACCTTGCTTGTCAAATAGCATTGCATAAAAAATAATAAGCAATTCTTTTGGCTTTTTGGAGGTAATTTAATTACAGTAACTGTGTGGCGTATCTCATGCTAAAAATATATTATATATAAATAACTAACTACATTCTAATAATAAACACGTATTCATATAAGTAATATACATAAATAAATATATAAGTAAATAAACACATATAATGTTCACACTTCAGATACATACACATAACATAATATTAACATTTATACACACGTAATATATATTTGACTCAGTTAACAATATAATTATTTATTCGAAACGTAAACCAGAATGATGCACGTAGTATGCAACTCGACCACACGGTGCATCATATCTACATAGCTACGTATGTATACGCGATCGGCGCGTACGCAGGCAGCCCGCTAACGCTCGGTCACTCACGAGTCAGTCGTCCGAGACCTTTCTACGCGACTCCCGTGTCTGATGCGCTTGCAATTCCGCTCCGCTTGTGACGTTTCGTAAATATATTTTGTAGAAAACAAATAAAGTGGTGAATATTATCGGTACAGTGCATTATTCGCCCTCCATACCTACAGTGGTGACCCCGCCGATAAAGAACATTAACGCCGTATTTCATCACAATGTCGTCGGAAGACAAAGGCTCGAGCGATCAAAGTGACGGAAAACATTCTTCGTCCGCGTTGGAGTCCGCTTGCCGCCATTTTGGCCTGAGGAACCTGCAGTTTGGTTTGCCCAAATTGAGGGAAGTTTTACTTTATCTGGTATCAAAGATGACGAAACTAAGTATTGCTACGTAAGTGCACAGTTAGAACACCGATACGCGGCTGAAGTAAAAGATATATTAGTGAATCCGCCCGCTAAAGGTAAATATGAAAAATTAAAAAGCGAACTAATAAAACGCCTCTCAGCGTCACGGGAAAAAGAGCTGACACAGTTACTGATGCACGAAGAACTGGGGGATCGACGCCCATCACAATTCCTTCGTCATCTACGGCATTTGGCAGGCCCTAACATACCCGATGACTTCATAAGAACCGTGTGGACCAGCCGACTACCTACCAGCCTGCAGACAGTCATCGCGTCACAATCAGAGTCTACACTTTAGGCCCTGGCAGACCTGGCAGACAAGGTATACGACTTAGTGCCGTCCGCACCTATAGTTGCTTCCGCTGACGCCGCAAGTCACTCACAGATAGAAAAATTAACTTGTCAAGTTGCCGAGCTGACACGACAAGTTCAAGCACTAACCACCAGGTCTCATACATCAAGATCACGAACACGTGAACGCGGTAATTGTAATTATCGTCGCAAGAGTGGCACTAGATCGCAGTCTAATTACCGTAAGTTTCCCAATTGTTATTATCACAATAAATTTGGCGACAACGCTAGAAAGTGCGTTAAGCCTTGCGATTATCGACAGGGAAATGCCAAGGGCAATCACTAATGGCGACAGATGATTGCCACAACTCCGGTCGCCTCTTTGTAACTGACAGAAAAACAAAAACACAGTTTCTCGTTGACACCGGCAGCGATCTCTGTGTTTTTCCACGTTCAGCCGTCAAACAACGACGACCACGCAGCTCATATGAACTATTCGCAGCCAACGGAACCCCTATTGCCACTTATGGATCAACACAGCTGGAACTAAACCTCGGCCTCCGACGCGCATTTTCATGGCGTTTTATAGTCACCGATGTTAACAAAGCTATTATCGGAGTCGATTTTTTATCATTTTACGGTTTGATAGTCGACTGCAGACACCGCCGCCTGATTGACAACCGGACATCGATTTCGACAAACGCAATACCGGCCCCTTCTACCGATACGATTTCATCAGTGAAAACAATTGTTGGTGATTCAGAATACTTCAAACTTCTCCGCCAATTCCCAGAGATCACCCGACCTGCCGGCACTCAACGCGTTATAAACCATAATACTGTTCACTACATTAGGACTACTCCCGGTCCTCCTGTTCATTGCAAACCAAGACGGTTAGCGCCAGAAAAACTAAAAATAGCCAAACAAGAATTTAAAGAGATGTTGGAAAATGGTACAGCGCGACCCTCCGAAAGCCCATGGTCTTCTCCACTACATCTCACTCCAAAGAAAGACAACGGATGGAGACCATGCGGTGACTACCGAATGCTGAACGCACGAACAATACCGGATAGATACCCGATCCGACACATCCAGGATTTTACACAAAGCTTATCAGGGGCCAAAATATTTTCAAAAATTGACCTTGTGAAGGCGTATAATCAAGTACCAGTCAACCCTAGTGATATCCCAAAGACTGAGATCACTACGCCCTTTGGGATGTTCGAATTTCCATTTATGACCTTCGGGTTACGTAACGCTGGGCAGACGTTCCAAAGATTCGTTGACGAAATGACTAGGGACCTGGACTTCTGCTATACCTATTTGGATGACACTTTAGTTTTTAGTTCTGATGAAAAATCCCACCTAGAGCACCTACGGCGACTCTTCACAAGGCTGAAGACATACGGTATGGTGGTTAACATTTCAAAATGCGTATTCGGAGCTAAAGAAGTATCATTTCTCGGTTGCATTGTATCTTCAACTGGAATCAAGCCACACGAAGATAAGACAGAAGCCTTAAAAAACTTCCCAGCCCCTAAAACAATTAAAGAACTACGTAGATTCCTCGGAATAATAAATTTTTATCGACGATTCATTAAAAATGCAGCCGAAATACAAGCTCCTCTTCATCAACTATTAGTCGGATCAATCAAAGGATCTCATCCAATCACATTATCAGGAGAAACACTGATGGCCTTTGAAAATTGCATAGAAAGCCTGCGAAATGCAACGATGTTAGCTCACCCTGACGCTGAAGCGAAATTAGCTCTTGTAACAGACGCCTCGAACACTGCTATAGGTGGCGTTCTCCAACAGCATAAAGAGGGTGAATGGCAACCATTGGCCTTCTTCAGCCGTAAACTTAACTCGACGCAGAAGAATTATTCTCCATACGACAGAGAGCTACTCGCCATATATGAATCTATAAAACACTTCCGTTACCTGGTAGAAGCTCGTCACTTTACCGTCTACACAGACCATAAACCGATTTGCTTTGCATACCAACAGCGCAAAGATAAATGTTCACCCCGACAATTTCGTCATCTGGACTTCATTAGCCAATTTACAACTGACATACAGCACATATCAGGTAAAGACAACCTCGTGGCCGACGCCCTCTCCAGAATAGAGGAGTTGGTTCAACCCGTTGACCTCAATAAATTAGCAAAAGCACAGAAAAACGATGAAGAACTAATAAAACTTCTCGAGGAAAACCACACCTCACTAAACCTAACCAAGGTGACCTTACCTGGAACTCGGATGGCGCTATACTGCGACAATACAACGCAGTCACCTCGGCCGTATGTACCAGCTGAGCTTAGAAAACAGATATTCGACAGCCTGCACTGTCTCAGCCATCCAGGAGTAAATGCTACAGCAAGACTAGTGACACAGCGCTATGTATGGCCTAATATAAAAAAGAACTGTAGAGACTGGGCCAAATCATGTCACGCTTGTCAACGCGCTAAAGTGACACGGCACGTCACTTCACCACTTCAAACTACCAAGCTCGAGATTCCAATTCGTTCATATCGACCTCATCGGTCCGCTAGCACCATCAGATGGTTACCGATATTGCCTCACAGCAATCGACAGGTTCACCAGGTGGCCTGAGGCAATACCCATTCCTGATATAATTGCTGAAACAGTCGCAAAAGCATTTGTAACCAACTGGATCGCTCGATACGGATGTCCCCATGAAGTCGTGACAGACCGGGGAAAACAGTTTGAGTCGGCACTCATGAAACAGCTCTCAGAACTCGCGGGGTTCCAACGCAATAGAACTACGGCTTACCACCCCGCAAGCAATGGCTTAGTTGAGCGAATGCACAGACAGCTGAAAACGGCAATAATATGTCATGACAGTCAAAACTGGACAGAAAGCTTACCGTTGGTTCTACTTGGCATGAGAGCAACATTCAAACCAGATATTCAGGCTTCGCCGGCTGAACTCCTTTATGGTGAAACAATGAGGTTACCTGGAGAGTTCTTGCAAACATCTAAATCTACATATGTAACATCAGACATATTGGACTTCACGGCAAGGCTTCGTTATATAATGAACAAGATACGGCCTCAGCCTGCGTCTCGACACTGTAAAAGGAACATTTTCATCTTCAAAGATTTATCTGCCGCAACACATGTCTACGTGAGAGACGACAAGGTGAAAGGATCCCTCCAACCTGCATATACTGGACCATTTGAAGTTCTGAAAAGAGGAGACAAAGTATATAAAATAATGATTAAAGGAAAAGAACAAACAGTATCAATAGAACGGATAAAACCAGCTTACATACTTACTAATGATTATACGACGAAAACACAGACAGTACCGCAGACGAATACTGAACAGAGCGTTAAACCTATACATAGAACACGCTCGGGGAGGATTGTTAAATTTCCAGATTACTATCGCCCGTCCTAAGACGGCCTCAAGGGGGGAGTACTGTGGCGTATCTCATGCTAGAAATATATTATATATAAATAACTAACTACATTCTAATAATAAACACGTATTCATATAAGTAATATACATAAATAAATATATAAGTAAATAAACACATATAATGTTCACACTTCAGATACATACACATAACATAATATTAACATTTATACACACGTAATATATATTTGACTCAGTTAACAATATAATTATTTATTCGAAACGTAAACCAGAATGATGCACGTAGTATGCAACTCGACCACACGGTGCATCATATCTACATAGCTACGTATGTATACGCGATCGGCGCGTACGCAGGCAGCCCGCTAACGCTCGGTCACGAGTCAGTCGTCCGAGACCTTTCTACGCGACTTCCGTGTCTGATGCGCTTGCAATTCCGCTCCGCTTGTGACGTTTCGTAAATATATTTTGTAGAAAACAAATAAAGTGGTGAATATTATCGGTACAGTGCATTATTCGCCCTCCATACCTACAACTGAATTAAAAAGAAAAATCACCAGGAGGGAAACTCTGTACCGGGGTCGTCTGCCTGGGTTCCTCCGTCTTACCTATTTCTGCCGCAAAGCAGCAGTGCTTGCATTGCTGTGTTCCGGTTTGAAGGGTCAATGAAATTACTGGGTACCGTGACTTTACATCTGATATCACAAGTTAGCAACGTAAAATGTGGTTCGTGGGGGTTGCAGTTTTGCTGCGAATCTCACAGGAGCCACATGTATTATAGGCGACTGTTACCACTTCCCAACAGGTGGGCAGTTTGCTTGTTTGCCAACTTATCTGCAATAAAAAAATAGACGTCCATGCCGGCTGTGCCCCAAATTATCTAATTTAAAATCAGTTCTCAAAGACAGCACGAAAGAATATACTAGAAAGGACAATGGGCAAAAATGTAGGGAACTTGGTCCAAGGGCCTCCACTGATGAAACTTGACGGAAAAGAAAGTTCAAACTTGTCGTGATTTTTGCAAGTGTCTATTAGATTCTATCCCGGGGTCATTGTCATGTTTCACCTATCTTGAAATAATATGAATAATATGTTTTTTTTTTGTTTAAAGTACTGTTTATTTCGACACGGTCACTTTCCACTTCTCTAACGTCTTCCCACCCTCCTCCCTGTAACACCGTTTTTTCTTAAAATTTCATAAAACACTAATTTTGCAAAAACACTTTGTTTTCACTGTAGTTTTAACACAAATTTCACAACTAAAATCGTAATTACAATAACTTTGTCAATGAATTTCACAATGTCAATGTCAAGTGTCAACGTCAACGTCGTTTCACGTCACGTCATTGACATTTGCAATTATCTTTGGTCATTATTCGATTTTGGCATAAACAAAATAAATCTCGCGTTTATCCTGGCCTTATTTACAAAGATAGTTTTTTTTCGCCCAAAATCTCGTGCTCCCCTTTAGGTGGGTTGATTTTCTCAAAATTCGGAATTTGACATTTAGACCGTTTGTTTTGATCATTTTTTGAGACATATCATAATAAAGTACACTTAAAGCTACAGATCATATAATTATGGTTTCGTCGAATAGAATTCGGAAAGCATTCACAGTTTGTTTATGGTTAATTTACATTACGTTTTGTTTTCCAACCAAACTTATAACTTTGGCTGGAAATACTTATTGTATATTGTAGAATTTCGAAAGATCCGTATGTTGACTTGACACATCATGACACACATGTTGTGAAATGAATTTGGTTTTAGGGAAGGTTCCGTCGCCAATACGACGCTTAACATTCGGTGAACGGACCTCGATTCTAGTATGTGCGTAAATAGAACGCGCCCATTTTTCACCCTAGTCTTTGAACGCGTCTTTCGTCTATGTTATGATCTCCGAACTGGTTAGTCTGTGAGACATCGACCGAAGAAATTTGTTATTGATTCGAAGATCATAAAGTATTTAAATTCATTTCTGCGAATAAAATCCATAGGTATTTCTCCCGTTTTCCGTGTGAATTTAATTTGAAAAGCTACAGTGAGACTTCAAAAGTCAGTTATTTTCGTTTTCAGTTTGGCGAGCAAAAGCTCAGGAAAATCATATTTTTAAACGCCGGCGCGCGATTCATTGAATTAGTTGGATAAATAAATTATATCAATAGATAATACTCCGCCCACACTAAGGTATCTAATTAACTTATTATATTTCATGATTTAAAACAGATTTTGTTAATTTTATTTTTATTAGTGGGTATATTGATTATTAAATCAAACATATTACATTTCCAAAATTCGCCTTTTTCATCCCCTATTTCATTAAAAAACCTGATAGTAAGCGGCATTTTAAGGGGATTAATGCATATATTGAGTAACACTTGTGAATTTCATGTTAAATTCTAGATTTTCACTATATTGAGTTTCACATCATACTTTGGCAAATAACTCACAAATTAAGCTGTTTTCTTTTTATTAATAGCAGTAATTATACACAAAATAGGTGCTCTCCCCTCCATATGTCCTTTTTATTAACTAACCAATAAGAAACTTTGACAATTCATTGAAAATTATGTTTGAAATTAACTTGCAATGTTTATTACATGAAATTCAAATGTATTGACTGGGATTCCTTCAGAACTCAGTGTTAGACCCACTGACCCTAAGATCATAGGCATATTTTTTTAATTATATTTTTTTACCTAACACTGTGCTATGAATCTCCAGGGCAGTTACCGGAGGCCGTAGGGCTCCGCTGCTTGACCTTACAGCTAGAAACCATAACAAAATAACCTAGTATCAAGGAGGAATTCTGTGGAATTACACAAGTAATATTAGAAACAGAGAATAATCTAAGAAACTGGAATTTTAAATCTCTGACCCGTGATCGCAGAAACTTAGCATCGAAGGTACGCTCTACTAACAACCGCTCCGGGGAAAGCTACTAATTTAAAAAAAGAAACCTATAACTATTTGTTGGTGTACTTTATTGCCCCTCATTTTATAGTTTTGTACCCAATTTGTACCTGATTTTTACCTACCGAGATTGATCAAACAAACCTGAACCATCCTGCCCTTGGCTTGTATCAATTAAAGATTTAGTTAAGTGCTTTGCATTGATTTTGCAGGGATTTTGTTTACTTCAGTAACATTATACATAAGTGAATTATAGTTATGTACCTACCAGAATAAAGCTTTTCATTTTGTATCGGACTAAAGGAATAAGTTTGTTTTTTTTTCTTTCAACTTTAAGATTTCCCTATATTTCTACAATTTAGCAAGAAAAAGCACTACATCCCCTACGCTCGGTCGCATCGAACATCAGTTGTAAAGTGAACGGCCACTGGTAAGCGCGCACGCAATCTTGGGCTAGCCCTCACTGGACGATGTACTCGCTGTTTCTTTTTGTAATTTTTAAATACCGATTTTCGCCGCTATAACCGAACTGACTTACGCTTGTTAACGGACACTTCTTTTTCCTTTGTGATTGGACATAGAGAATGAATTATCGACATGATTTTTAGATTCTAAAATTATAGATGAATAAATAGTTTTGTTCCTCCACTCTCCTATTTTATTTTTCCAGTGACTACCCACACTGAACTTATTATTATTTTTATGCATATAGCATTGCATCGCTTTGTTTAATCACAACATACGGAGGTGCAGAGAGGGGGAAATCATATTATTTTTATAGTTTGGACAAACACGATCATAGCACAATAAATCTGGGATAAAATCTAATAGACATTTGTCGAAATTATAAGACAAGTTTGCACTTTCATTTCCGTCAAGTCTCATTAGTAGAGGTTCTTGGACCACTTTCGCCCCTTCTCCTTTCAAAAGAAATCAGGATACTTTAAATCCATGATTAGCAGGTTGTGAAAAAAAAAATCTGTTGGCTTTGTTTACTGTCCTCACAAATAAATTCAACCTGGAATTCGACAGGCGTGGATAATCTAAACACTTTGCACGTTCTTTTTTTTTATATGTGACTGCATTTTCTTTGAAAATGCTAAATAAATTTGAAAAACTACACTCGGCGTCAAAAAAATCGCACCTCTAAGAAAATCACTTTCAAATATCATTAACTTTTGATAGCAGATGCAGTCACATTTATTATGATTTTATTTAAAAGGTTACTTAATGAACTTAATAAAAAACATTACTTTTCGTTATCAAATAAAACCTAAAGCAACAAATATAGTGTCACAAAAATTTCTTGCAAATTTTGCTACCCGGGAGAGTAGTTAGTTAGTTGCGCTTCCTTTGTGGGTATAAAAGAGTCAACACGGGGTCAATGTGGGTCATTCGCTATTCAACCGTTGAAGAGGACACATCTGTACATTTTACTAAAGAAAAAACACCTGGAAGATGGATACCACAGCTGATGAGGCCGCTCAAGTGGTTGCACTACTGCAATCAGGGATGCGGCAGTGTGATGTCGCTCGGCAACTGAATCTGACCCGTTTTTCGGTTCGAAGAGTATACCAGCGCTTTTTAGAGACCGGTGGCTATATCCGGAGACATGGGTCCGGTAGACGTCGCTGCACTTCGGAAAGAGACGACCGGTTCGTTGTGTCGTACTCTTTGAGAAATCGCTTCTCAAACGCTTTTCAGTTGCAACAGCAGCTCCAGGCAGCTCGCAGACGCACCGTGAGCGTCTCTACGATTAGAAGAAGACTGAAGGAGAAGAAGATAGCAGCCCACAGAGCTGCTACAGGTCCAAAATTGCCTGCAGCGCACCGGCGAGCCCGCTTACAGTTTGCTCGTGACCACGTCAATTGGACCCTTGAGCAGTGGGGAGCTGTTCTCTTCTCAGACGAGACTCGAGTGTCTTTTCTGCAACGACCGACGAAGAAGGGTATACCGGAGGCAGGGTGAACGTTTCGCCCAAGCCTGCATCCAGGAGACGGTTGAATATGGAGGCGGATCCTACATGTTCTGGGGTGGTATGTCGGCTGCCGGCAAAACCGACCTTGTCTGCGTCTCCCGGACGGGAGGTGCTCGCGGACAAGGGTCGCTGACTGCTCGCCGCTATGTCACAGAGATCCTGGAAGTGGATGTGGTCTCCTTTGCCGAATTTTTTGGCGAGCGGTTCACATTAATGCACGACAACGCTCGCGCTCACACTGCAGCCATCGTGAGCGACTTTCTGCGGAGGTCCCAAATTTCTGTGATGCAGTGGCCAGCGAGAAGCCCGGATCTGAATCCGATAGAGCACCTCTGGGACCATCTTAAACGGAAGGTTCGATCTCGGGATCCAGCTCCTTCGACTCTACAGGAACTCTAAGACGCGGTAATTGTGGAATGGGATCTTGTCCCTCAAGAAGAGCTCCTGATGTTGGTGAGGTCCATGAGGGACCGCATGGAAGCCGTCATCAGGGCAAGGGGTGGTAACACTAGATTTTAAGTTAATTTTAAGACACTTTTTGTACATTTTTTTATGTAAATCATCGATTGTTATTTAGGACTTAATTAAGGATTTTTATAATTTTTTTCATTTTAATGTTTTTTGTATCATTATAATTAAACAAAAGTTTAAATTTAATTGTTTTTTGATACTCCTTTTTGTTACCTTTACTCTAAATAAGGTTTAGGACTTTTTGAACAAGATTTTTAAAAGGTGCGATTTTTTGACGCCGAGTGTAGTACGCAAAAACTATTTTTTTATAAAACTGGCGTTGAGTCGAACGTAAAACGGAACATATACGTTGAGTATATTCTACTATAAGTCTATTCAAGATAAGAAGGTTCCCCTGACAGGTCGAACTTTTCCGTTTCATGCATAGTAGTTTCCGTGATTAAAAATATTATGTTTTAAAAATATTACATCTCCTTCGGTTATTTTTATCAACAATGCAACAATTCATTTCAAATTAAATAGAAACTCAGTTAAATATAATAATAATTATTTATAATTCTGACTAATTTTATTTAACTAGACTGATATTCTTGTTTTTATTTAATTGTGAAATATAGGTTATTAGGTTATTTTGATAAAAATAACCTAAAGAGATAAATTATATTTTTAAAACATAATATCACGGAATTTTAATCAGGGAAACTAGTATGCATGAAACGGTAAAATTCCACCTGTCAAAGGAACTTTCTTATCTTGAATGTACACATCGAGTGGGTTGGACCACTCGTTGCAGAAATCAAAGAATAAATATGCAAAAATAGTGAATTTGGAATTTCGTATTAGAATCCTATACGACTTCGAATGCGAATTTCAATTGTATTGTTTCAAAAATGCGTCTCCAGGCCGGGATGCAGTATCTAATCACTGATTCACACAAAACTTGTAAATCATTATATATAATCTTCGTTCACAACCTCTTGGTTTCCTAAAAATAATTTTTGTAGAGATATTTTGCTAATAAAGTATTCTATTCTATTTGATAGGTATTGCCATAGAAAAGGTTGATCGTGTTATCAGCTACAGGTTAGCTACATTAGCTACAAGTTATGCATATCTTATTAATTGAATAAATGATGAAGAGATGGGCCCAATAAAACTTCCTTGTGGTATGCCAAATCAGATGGCGAAATGATCACTTCTTATGGAGTCTACTTTAGTTGATTGTTGTCAATCCGAGAGATAACTTTGAAACCAGTCGAGTGCAAGACCCGCCACACCCACTCTGCAATTCACGGCAAAGTATTTTGGAGGTGACCGTGTCAAAGGCCTTAGCCAGATCTTCTTTAAGAAAATGCAAATCACAAATTTAACATTTCAAATATTTTAGCGATGCTCCAGCGAATATTTTCTAGTCCCGGATCGTTCTACCTGAGGACAATATGCACACCAGAGTTAATTTAGTGAGTATACACTTAACGTAGAAGTCCCATTTACACGTACCGACTACTCATCAGAACGCAGCCTACCACGTTAAAAAGGAATATTTTTCTACTGACCGTTGCTGAAGCCACAGAACTTGGTGTGAGAGGGCATCCATAGCTTTAAGCCAATAGAAGCGGGCTTGATGTGATCTGCAAAACAAACACTCAAATTAAAGTAGACTATTAATAGCAGAGGAATCAAATTAATCGAATTTAACGCTTCAATTTGTTAACGATACGGCTCGCAGCATTTTTTTTTATTTTTTGAATTTTCAATCTGTCGCGGAATCGGTCTGGAGCTGTTTACCCGTCACGGAGTCCGTCTGGAGCGGAATACGTACGGATACGACCGGGTTTCTATATGCATAAGTTGCATACGAATAGGTATAAATTATGAACCGTGATTCTTGTTTCCAGTTTTCAATTTCCTTTACCGCATTGTAAAATGTCCGGCCAGGCGCAATGTCGGTCTGAATAATTCACTTGAGTACAAAAAGATCGATACAGTCAAAATATAAAAATATGTTTACAACTCTACCAACTCCACCTTAATGTTAAACTCAAACTCAAAAATCTTTATTCAATATAGACCTTTACAGGCACTTATTGACGTCAAAAAAAACATTAAAAATCTTCAAACAAGAATCTAATTTACTATCTAATCCTTGTATGTACACACACACACCAACCATTATTAAGATGTATGCAAATAGAAGTAAAAGTAAATTAAAAAAATTGTTGACTCTACACTTCTTCGGAAGTTGAGAGAGCCTTCTCGAGAAGAACAGGCAGGAAACTCGAAAGGTCTTGTAAAGTCTCCTTATAAAGTCAATAAAGTCTGTCAATGATGTATAAATATCTTTGTAACTTACCATATCGATCATTTTGTACTCGAGTGTACTTTAAAGGTGCTAGTAAAAAAATCCTGAATGAATTCTGAACAAACTAATTTCAGGTTTTACCCAATTTTATTAACACCTCGCATGTATGACTGTGTACTAGGCTGTCCCGTCCATGTATGGGGAATTTTATTTTAGCTATGACTAGGCAAGAGGTATCAAAAGTTTTGCTTGACGCAGATATTACGATTATCATTAAATTTAATGAAATATTTGTCATCTTGAGGCCACTACCGGTCCTTGAAGTTTCTAAAATTTGCCATTTTAGGGGTTCCTAACATTAACTATAAATCATACAAAACTAGGAACAGGTTAAAATCGGTAATGCCTTATTTTGGACACAAAAACCAGTTCCGTTTTTAAGTAGGTACTCATTGATTATTGTAAGCCTTGCTTTGACTCATTATTGTACCCTTAAATATAATAAAAACCATTTAAACTTGTTTTTTGTATGATTTAGGCGCATAACACATTGCACCGGACACCGCTCCGGTGTGCGGCGCTGCGGTTTTTAATTTTGACTGAAGAATCTTAATTTGTATACAAAAACCGCAGGGTATAACACACTCACACCGCATGCCCGTGCGGTTGTGCGGCGCGCGCGACGGCACCGCTCTCCCGGACGGTGATGCGGTGCGGTCCGCGGGGTATGCCACACTGTGCCGCAGTATCGTACGGATTTTTGCGTAGAAAGGACGTGCATACGCGTAATAGATCTCGACATAGATAATGCGGCGATGCGGGGCGTCGTGCACCGCAGCTCCGGACGGTGATACGGAGCAAACCGTACGGTGGCACGGTTCCGTGCCGCCGCAGCCGCATGCGGTTTTCGTCCCTCCGTACACCGCAGCGGTGTCCGGTGCAATGTGTTATGCGCCTTATAGTACGGCTAAAAATGGTAAATTTTAAAAACTTCAAGGACCGGTAGAGTTGTCAAGATGACAAATATTTAATTAAATTTTATGATAATCGTAATCTCTGTTGCAAAACGCAATTTTAGATATCCCTTGCGTAGCCACAGCTCAAAAAAAAATCCCCATACATGGACGGGACAGCCTACTGTGTATGTGTTATCAGGTTGGTCGTACGTATTGTTCGCCGCCCCGTTGTACCGACCTGTGTAATCCACCTTCCTGTTGAGGTTGACGAGGGCGATGCCGGAATCGTGCTCCTTCACGGTGGTGGTCTCGAGCACCAACTCGGGGTGCGTCGCCTGGATCACACCGAGGCCGACCCACACGAAGCGAGCGCTGCAACACAATTATAGATATTGCAAACTTTTTAAGGGGTTTCGTTAGTGGCGTTAAACCTTAATAAATAACTTTTGGTACGAGGCATTTAATAGTGGCGAAATCTTAATAAATAATTGTGGTATTTAGTATTGGCGGTGACGTTAAACCTTAAAAATAACTTTTATAACAAGCTCCACAGGTGTGCAAGTGGAACCCTAGCAATGAAATGCTAAATTAATTGAAAAAATAATTAATAATCCATTTCTCAAGACCAGCATTAAAAACCTGAGACTTAAATTTGATTTATTGATAAATCAAAGCTCTAATCTTAATTACGTTTAGGTTAATTGCTTATAAAATTATTTGCGCTAGACGATAAGGCGAAGAATCTACGTGCAATCGTGATTTATAGAGATAATATTGTAATTTATTATTGTTTCAGCATCACGCGGGCAAATAATCTAAGTTATATCGGTTATCAATTTTAATATTTAGTGAGGGAACAAAATATACAATGTCATCTGTCTGAGCCAGCTGATTTAGACCAGCAGCGTCTTGGTTGCTTGCTTGGTCGTAGAGCTACTGAACCAACCTGGCTAGCTACCACCGTCTTACTTCAGTTTTCGCGGATTCTCGGATACGGATCATTCGTGTCTACAAATACGGATACGGACCGTAACTTTCTTATTCAATCGCGATTGGAAACGACAGTTTGCTTTAACTTTGTACGGGGGTCATCTGCTTGGATATCTCCATCTTAACTATTTCTGCCGCAAAGCAGCAGTGCTTGCATTGCTGTGTTCCGCTTTGAAGGGTAAGACATCGCAGAGTAATTACTGGGTACCGTGACATTACATCTTATGTCACGAGTTGGCAACGTGCACCGTGGTTCTTGTGGCGGTTGCAGATTGGCTGCGAATCTCACAGGAGCCACATGTACTATAGGTGACCGTTATCACTCACCATCAGGTGGGCAGTATGCTTGTTTGCCAACTTAATTGTATAAAAAAACATGTTTCGACTTGCACTTAGATTTTTTGTTTTTAGTTTAGTGTTGGATTAATGTAAAACGGGTCAGCAGATTACGTTTGTGTGTTTAGTTAAAAGATTTAATTATAAAGATAATTTAATTAATACGTCACAGTTTACTCTGATAAATATTTCGTTCATTTAATAAGCATATCACGACAAAGATTTGTGATTGATATCATTATACCTATGAATGAGGGACTATTACTCATTTAGTGCAAACATTGTTTAAGTAAGCATTAGATTTCTGCTATATAAATATGACCGATGTATAATTTTATGAAATAAAAAATAATATAAATATAATTTAATAGTATTTCATTGCTGCCTCCTCAACCTATTGTAATGATTAATTAAATTTAACAATACATACAATACAATACAACAGTACATTTTTTCTGCGGAATCGACTGCGGAAAAATAAGCGGATACGGATATCCGGCACATTGTTTATAATCAAGGGTGCCTTGACAGTGCGAAGCCCGAGTTAGTGTAGACGTGTGCGCCCGTTAGGGCTGCCAGGTCTAAAAACCGAAATTTCGAGGCAGAAGCATATAAAAGTCGGGATTAAAACTTTCAAGCCGGAACAGCAAAAACAGATATCAACTTAAGAAAGTAGCTGAGCTCAAGTTGAATATTGTCTATTTACCCCTCAAAATCGGAACATCCCGCTCAAATCGGGACACCTGGCAACCCTAGCTCCAGCGCACGCCGTCTTGCTCAAGGCGGAAACAAACTATTGTGTCGTGTTGTTTTGTGACGCGTCAGAAGCGTATCGGTTTGATACATATTGTGGCGCCAATGTGTTTCTATCCATATTAAATGTATGACACACAACAGTTTGTTTCTGCCTTCAGCTCGCGCTCGCTCTCACTCCCTGTGATTTAGGGATAATCGTTACAGCTATAGTAGAGTTTATTATTTCAAACACAAAAGATGAAAATTCTTTAGGTCTCCTTCTTTCTATTTTAAAATTGGATTCTTCTCTCTAACACCTCCCCTCTACCTCTCCCTCTCAGAATATATTAAGGCTAACCTTCTTAATATTAATTCAATAGTAGCTTTCAATAATCTTTTGAATGTAATTGGTTTGGTTTATCTAAGAGAACTAGAAGATTCTTTTATACTTGAACTGTCAGATACTGTTCTTAAAGAAGATTGAATTGATATGTACAGTGCTGTCTTCTATTTACTATCCCTAGTTGTTCGTTTTAGTTCTAAAGATCTTTCTGGTCTAGTTCAAATTATGTGTATCACATATTTTAATCCAACGAAAACTATTTTTGATATACTTTGCACTATTTCCTTTTCGATTTTCGTTCTATTCTCTTCTTTACTGGTCATAAAGGATGCTATTCACATACTTGCAGAAGTAACACCGAAAGATATTAAATTAGATGCCCCGCGGCCCGCTGTCAAAACAGCACGCACGAGGTCCCACTCGCGCGCGGGTAAATGTATTGTTTAGTGTTATTGTTGTTTGCGTTTCACTCTTTTTGACTATTCTTGTTTGTTGTCTTGGCTAGGTATGGTATTGTGGTATAGCGCTTATAATGGGCTTAGCGGAACAGCAATTTCATTGGACCCATTGGCGTAAAATATGTAAATCCGGCCCTGCTTACAGTAACTTAAACACAATTAATACATTAAATACCAAATAGTAGCACACTAAACTATTATATACATTACTGTAATAATTATAAAGATATGAAGATTGGCATGGTCACAGTTTTAATTCAGTTTTCACGTTTAGCTACGAGTAGCATAAAATACTGTACCAAATTAAAAATTATTATGTTAAATGACAATTTTTATTGTCGTCTATAGCGCAATTGTCCTTTGACATGCCAGTCGGGTCAATGAGATAAAAAAGCAATACTTACATAATTTAGTATAGTAAAGTAACATAGCAAAATATTGTATACATAGCTGTTACTATGATAAAAGCTCACTTGTAAAAATATGAGACAACTGGATTTTGTTTTTCTTTATTTCTGAGAGAAATTTTTGTGTAAGTATTTAGTTTGTGTAACATCTTATGTATCATTTGTTAATTAATATTGTTATTTGGCTCTAAAAAAAATAACTCGATTACGACAAGTTTTTGAAATACGATTTAGTGTTTCTTAAGAAAAAAATGTTTCTTAAGACTCCTTCGATCTACATATTAATTGCATATAAAAAAACATTTTTCATTACACAAAAAAACTAGTCAAATTTTTTAATCTGTACCCAACAGCTTACGTGTCACTTGAAATTTTAGTTTTAAGCATAATGTATGGCTCTCACAGAATTACTTTTCTAAATATGTGGTGTCCATGGCTCTATCAGACAAAAAGTTGCCCGACCCCTGCCCTAGACCCTACATCGCTAAAGGCAAGTTGGACATCAAGGTTGGTTTAGTGGGTACATCCCAAACTCAGCAGGGAGTCCCACACATGCCTATCGACTAGTCACCAGCAGGTACGGTGCGCAACGGCATTCGACATCGTAAAAAAATGATGATTGAATGTTATAACTAGACTCACTTGCCAACGCATGCGACAGAGGATAGCACCCAGTTGTGGTCGATTAAGGTGGCGACGCAGGTGCGCAGGTGGCCGGAGTTGGTGACGGCCACGCGCAGGTGGCTCACCCAGGGGTTGACGCCCAGCGCAGGCACTATCGTCACACCGCGACCTGCGATCAAATCAAATTTGCTATTTGAAGCCGGATCCACGTGTCTGTAAAACCTAATCAGGCAACAGCAGATCCAATCTTGTAATATTAAATTTCCACGCTTGCCAAGTTTTAGTGCTTATTCGCGTAACTTGCGAGTGCGGCGACGGGCGCGGTCGACAAATATCAAACACACAACATAATATGCAAGCTGTTTCCACCGCAAACACCTGTGTATTGTAAATTTGTAACACAGGTGCGGTGGAAACAGCGGGCAAGCTAGCGACTGCCGCATGCGCCGCGTTCGCAGCAATATCAAACTTGTGATGCTGTAGTTGTTCTATCGTGGCGGAGCGCGCGATTCACTCGAAGCATCAGGTAAGTTACTCGTTGAAATTATTGGTGAGCACTTGCATAGGTATGGTGGGGGGAGGCTTGTGGTCCGTGTGGTGTGGCACCCCCTTTGAAAAATCAACGTACACTAGATAAAGTTTTCTCCATGGCGTATCTTTTGAAAACTTGATTGGGCACGTTCGTCCAGTATTGGAGGTGGGTTGGGCGCCGGCAGTGTAGCCTCGCCTTTCTGATGGCGCAAATTTGACTGGACGCGGCTGTTTCGGTCACTACCCTACATCATGACGGAAAGACACGCCACAGTGTCATTACTGCGCTGCTCCCGATGACACTAATGTGTGCCCTTATGGAATGCCCGACCTGACGACCCCAGGGCGATGAATTAGTCTTCGCGCTGGGTCACAATGGAGCTTTTGCGCTGGTGACTTTATAAGACTGGCGGCCAGCACGACGGTATGAGAGCCTGTCTCCTTCTTCTGCGAAGAAGTGTTCTCATAGGAGGCTGCGGAGCGGGCGCGGGAATAGGATCCGTTGCCGCACGTTTTTTTATGGGATAGGGGGCAAACAAGCAGACGTATCACCTGATAGTAAGTGATTACCGTCGCCCATGGACACCCGCAACCCCAGAGGAGTTACGAGCGCGTTGCCGGCTTTTAAGGTAGGAATACACATGAACGTTTAAAGGTCGTATCGGTCCGGAATTACCGCAGGCGTTAATTCGTTCCAAAGAGTGGAAGGGGTGTCTTTTTAGGTGCTCTCCAACTACCCTAAGCAATCGGGGAAGGGTTAGCCCAATCAGACCGACATCTGACTGGGAAATATGGCCCTGATCTAACCGCACTTACCGTGCACGCAGCCCTTCACGAAAGATCATTAAACAGGGCATTGCTTGTGCGAGTGACCGTCTTCGCCTGCCTATCAATCTGTGGCGTAGAGCAGCTGAGGAGGAAGAAAAAGGCTTTGGAGTGGGAGCGGGAGGAAGTCTCGGGGCGTATTGGGGTGGACGAGACGTAGTAGCATACGTGCTTCTACGACGAAGCGATCCAAGTAGCCAGGCATTTCTTCTCATGCAACCGAGCGGGTGGGCAGGTTGCGGATAGCCTGCCGGTTGCGGGGCCGACTAGTTCTTTTTCTGACGGTCGACCCCGCACCCGGAATGTCCCTAGCGGACCCCGGACAAGAGAAGCTCTCTGAAGTCAGATCCCAGACCAAGGGTGACCCATACCTTTATTTCCATGATCCTCTTTCCGAATTAAACTCCCTCCTTCCACTTTTTTCTCCCTTCATTCCTTTCGGTCCAAGAGGAGGGGCAACCTCTTACTCCAAAAGCCCACAAAACCCTTAAATAATGAATCAGGAAGAAAATTTATATCCCCAGGTGGGTCCCGGCCAGGCCGGGGAGTCCCGCACCGTAAAGGTCAACTCCCATCGTA
Organism: Schoenobius gigantellus; assembly: GCA_963935595.1. NCBI lineage: Eukaryota > Metazoa > Arthropoda > Insecta > Lepidoptera > Crambidae > Schoenobius > Schoenobius gigantellus. Next base: position 30,388,190 of record OZ012554.1, read on the forward strand.
ATCTGGGGGGGAGTACCTTACTGCCGACGACATCCGCGCCTAATGCGCGACCGGCAGCTAGCATGCTAGCGCCCGCGACACCGGCTGCGACAAACGCGCCTATGGACACAACCGGCTGCGACGCACGCGCCCACTGGCACACAACCGGCTGCGATACACGCGCCAACGAACAATGACTTGACTACGACACACGCGCCCTCCACGAGTGTCTGGCAACAGAGCCTTGTACGGAAGAGGAATACCACGGGTAAGGAAGCCGGCCCAAGCAGTTCCAACTCTGCACCTGGCGGCAGAGTACGCAGGCGCGGAAAAGCCACCAGGGGTAGAGGAGTAAACGACCCGATGCGCAACACCTGCGAAGGCGCAAGCCAGCGCGGTGCACAAAGGGCCGTTGAAATGATAGTACGCGACCAGTCGCAAGTACGCGAAGGGACCACCCAGCGCGAAAAACGACCGGACGCGGAAACGCTCCTGCAGGGAGAAGTACGCGAAGGGGAAACCCAGCGCGAAAAATCCTCGCAGGAGACGGAACTAGCCAGGGATGGCAGCCGACCCCGTGTACGGAAAAGGAGGAAGCGGGCTGGAGCCTTGCACAAGGCGTCTCTGGCCATAACACCCAGGCCAGACACCTCTGAACCGCAACCGGGCCCTAGTGGCACGGGAGCGATAAAGAGAGTGCGTCCGGATGAGACGGCTTCGCCGAGAACTCTCCAGGGCGACGTCAAGCGAGTGAGGATCCAACCTCCTCAAGGGGGGCAAAGAACCTACGCGCTTGCCACAAGGGATATCCCTGCGCGGCTTGCAGTAGCAATTTGCCTCTCCCCCCTACCCGAGACATGACCACTGACGAGGCTGAATCCATAAAGAGAGGGCTCGAAGACCTGGTTATGGACGCTGACCCCAGCACACCTCTCCCGGCATTCCGCGGCTACCCACGGGTGGCGGATGGCACGGTGCAGATTTGGTGCGAGGATGACGGTGCCCTAACCTGGTTGACGGAGAACATCCCAAAGATTCAGCTTCCCAACACTGACGCACGACTGACGGTAATGCGACAGGCCGACATACCGACCCGTGTTAGAGCCGCGCTCTTCGTACCGATGTACCAGGGCGACATAGCGAGGCTCCAGAGTGTTCTGACCCGTCAGAACACTTGGTATGACATCGGTCGGTGGTCGCTATACAGAGCGACATCCGTTGGTGACGAAAACCCGGGGACATATTTGACCCTGGGGATCCCACCAGAGGATGTAGAGAGGCTCTTGGCGCGGGAGCGGCGTGTATCGTACCTTCTTGGTTCCATATACGTTCGCTTCTACCCCAAGAACCTTCCCTCTGTAGCCCAGACCATGACACCGACACCGACACTGACACCGACACTGACTGAGACTGAGCTCAGACCAGACCAGACCGACACAGACGACATGGCGCGACTAGAGGAGGAAATGGCGAGGGCGGCGATGAAGGATGCAGATGCTGACATCCCACCACCAACATCACCAAGGTGGACAGATCGGCTTCTTTCGTCCTCGCCGATCGATGGTAGGCATAGGATCGAGGAGGAGGACGATTCCAATGAATCGGACTAACTCCTCTCCCGTGCCACCATCGCTCACGCCTAACCCCCTCGAAATCGTACAAGCCAATCTCCAGCATAGCCAGACTGCCACGGCCAACTTGCGCAGGGCGCTGGAGACAAACCCCCGAACAATCGCACTGATCCAAGAGCCGTGGATCAGGAACAATAGAATATGCGGCCTTAATAACATCGGAGGTAAGCTAATCCTAAACACACACAGTACAGACAAGCCAAGAACCTGTGCATACATACCAAACGACATCCCGATCACGACACTCACGCAATTCTGTTCCAGAGATCTGACGGCTGTCAGACTACAGAACACTGAAGAAGTCCCTGGCATAGTACTAGCTTCAGTGTACATGCCAGGCGACGATGAAAACTGCCCACCGAAAGAGATGGCTGACCTTGTGGAATACTGCGAGGGCGCCAAACTGGATCTCATTATCTGCACCGATTCAAACGCTCATCACCAGCTCTGGGGATGCGACACTTCAAACACCAGAGGAGAGGTATTATCCACTTACTTATTCTCAACTAACCTTAATATAGTAAACCGGGGCTCGGAACCCACTTGGGTTACAGCCCGGGGACAATCAATTATTGATCTAACGCTTGGCACAGATAACGCAGTAAAACTTATATCTAACTGGCGAGTATCCAACGAACTCACTTGCTCAGATCACATGAGAATTCGTTTCACAATAACAGCAAACACAAAAAAGCCCATCCCGAAACGAAATCCGCGTCGGACAGACATACCTGGCTACAAGCGCGTCTTCTCGATTCCCTGATAGCTAGAAATCTACCACGCACAACCATAACAGATCCCACACAAATAGAACACATAGTGACAAAATTGACACTATACATCACAGAAGCTTATCACAAATGCTGTAAACAAAGAGTTCCGTACACCAAATGTAAAAACAACCGATGGTGGAATGCCGAACTTGAGAAACTCAGAGTAAAACTACGTAAACAATTCAACCGAGCCAAGAACTGGAGGCAACCAGAAGATTGGAAACTATACAAAGAAACCCAATACATTTTCAAAAACAAATCAGACATGCCAGGAGATTAGCCTGGAGAAAGTTCTGCGAATCTATCGAATCAAACAATGAAGCTGCCCGAGTGAGGAAAATCCTATCTAGCAACCAAGATCGCAGCCTTGGTGCACTGAAAAAGCCCGATAACACTTTCACACAATCAGACCACGAAATCAGCAAGGTCCTTCTTGAGACGCACTTCCCAGACTGCAGCCTCTTAAAGGATAAGGTCTGGGCAGACGACATAAGAATGGAACCAACCAGAAACGACTGGACTATAGCCCACGAAATAGTGACAAGGGACCGAATAATGTGGGCTATCAAGTCTTTCCAACCATACAAATCCGCAGGCCTGGATGGCATTCTGCCAGCGCTTCTGCAGTGGGGCATCGACCCCTTAACCCCATGGCTGGAGAAAGTCTACCGAGCCTGTATCGCACATAGATATATTCTCCTCGCGTGGCGGGAAGTGAAAGTTATCTTCATTCCAAAGCCCGGAAAAACCGATTACACACAGCCCAAGGCCTATAGACCTATAAGCCTAACATCATTCCTACTAAAGACCCTCGAAATACTATGCGATAGACACATTAGAGATGGACCTCTACGCATGGTACCACTACACAAACAACAGCACGCGTACTCCATAGGAAAATCAACAGAATCCGCTTTACACAGCGTGACTTCCAGAATTGAATGCGCCATAGAACACAAGGGCTCTGCACTAGCTGCCTTCATCGATATTGAGGACGCTTTCGATAAAACAATGTTTCACAGCATCGACATAGCCCTTAAAAGACATGGTGTGGCCTCCACCCTGTGCGGTTGGATCACCAATATGCTCAGGCAGAGGGCCATACAAGTCACGGTGAATGACACCACGAGAGCCATCGTGGCGAAAGGATGCCCACAAGGAGGCGTCCTCTCGCCTCTACTGTGGAACCTCGTTGTGAACAGCCTTCTAGACCGTCTAAACGACAAAGGCTTCTTCACCGTAGGCTACGCCGACGACATAACCATTATAATAAATGGCACTCACGAAAACACACTGTGCAACCTCATGCGCCAAGCCTTGAAAATAGTAGAGGACTGGTGCAAGAAGCACAAACTAACAGTTAATCCCACAAAAACAGAGCTAGTCCTCTTCACCAAAAAGAGGAAACTAGCAAATCTGCAATTACCAAAATTCTACGGATCCACCCTAAGCCTAACATCGGAGACCAAATACCTGGGCATCTATTTGGACAAACAACTGAACTGGGCTAAACACACTGACTACATCACCACAAAAGCTAGTATATCACTGTGGCAATGCAAGCGACTGCTTGGAAAAAACTGGGGCATTAGTCCCAAAGCCACCTACTGGCTATACACTACGGTTATTCGACCAATTATAACATATGGCTCCCTAGTCTGGTGGCCCAGGACAGACCAGGCAAACGGCCAAAGAGCACTAGAAAAACTACAGCGAAATGCCTGCGTGGCTATCACTAGTAGTATGAGAACCGCACCCACAGCCGCATTGCAAGCTATGTTGGGGCTGCCACCTTTGCACCTAGTTGTTAAAGAGGAGGCAGCACTAGCGGCGTTCAGACTCCACAATGCTGGCACACTGGGAAAGGACCCCAGAATCAAACACATACGCATAAAAGAACAAGCGACCAAACATCACCCGATGATGACATCACCCAATGATAGGATTCTGAAGAGACTCAATTTCCAGAAGCACTATAATATACAGCTCGAAGAGGAATCACACGATTACTCAGGCCCAAAAGAGCTCAGAATATACACTGATGGCTCCAAGACCAACTCAGGAACCGGGGCAGGCGTATACTCAAATGAGCTTAACATTAAGATATCCAAACCGCTAGGTAGATTCAACACCGTATTCCAAGCGGAATGCGTAGGTATCATCCTGGCGGCCCTCGCCATAGAATCTAAAGGAATTATGGATTCTCACATCCGCATAGTCTATGATAGTGCTTCGGTACGCAAATCCCTAAACAAAAACTATGTCACTTCGGAACTTGTATTGGAATGTCACAATGTGCTAGAACGAATTGTGACTTCCAACCGAAACACAGTGACACTACAATGGATAAAAGGACACAGCGGATCACTGGGCAACGACGCGGCCGACGAGCTGGCCAGGAGGGGATCCGACATAACGGCTTTCGGACCAGAGCCCATCGTACCAATTCCCTTCAGCCAGATTCGCGGATGGCTGCAAGAGCTCACCCGCACACAAGCACAAGACCACTGGTTCTCGACTGCAGGGTGCAGACAGTCAAAGGAAGCCATGCCAATCCTAAACAACAAACTGACCAAACGCATATTGCGTCTGGACAGGAACAGTCTGCGGCTGGTGACGGGAACCATCACTGGACACTGCTCACTAAACAAACACTTCCACACCATAGGCATAACAGATAGCCCCCTATGCAGAGCATGCTTAGGGGCCGAGGAAACGGTGTCACATGTGCTCCTTGAGTGCACAGGTGTCACCGAAATACGAAAAAACACCCTTGGATCTCCCAATTCTGTTACAGAATCTCTGGACAGACTCGGAGACCTCATACGCTTCTGGAGGGAAGTGGGCTGGCTGGAGTGACGGCCGCCCTCACGTACAATGGTCCACCTTAAGGACTAAGTGCGGAAACCGACCCCGATAACATAGAACATAGAACATAGTCCCGCTCCCTCTCCAAAGCCTTTTTCTTCGCAGAAGAAGGCGACAGTCCCCCATTCCACCTCGCCGCGAAGCATAGCCACGACTATGCTCGACAGCGGAAGGTTTCCGTCTCCCAGCGCAGCGTTAGCTCGTTACGCTGTCGTCGCCAGGCCGGGCACACTAATAATGTGCTCGGTGGCTATAGTTAGTCCTATAATGGGTGAACAAAATCTCGAACTCCTCCGTGCTTCGGAAAGACGATAAACATTGGATTCTGCGCCTGATCTCGTTCCGATCGTGTCGACTAACCGTCCCATCGGATTACGCGAGTGACGGAACAGAGTACACTTGCGTTTGCGCAGTCACTTGTGTATTATAATATCTCCCGCGCAGATGGCTAGTCTGTGTTGAGATTGGCCACCGTGACCGAATATCCGTAAGGAGGACATTATGACTTGATAACTTGATACAGCATTTATTTAGCAGTTTTTAAACAGTTAATATTCTTATGTTTATTTAAAAAAAATAAAGAATGGAATACTCACTTTCCGGCGCTTTGACAGCACTACGCGCCTGCAAAGAACCAAGAAATTCGAATATTATTTTTACATGTAAAAAATAAAGGTGTGAAAAAAACATTTTGAGAAAATGAAGTGATTGTTAATTATGGATAAATGATTCTATAAATATGCTAAGCTACGCTTTATTACATGAACATTTTTGATGCTATAATTTAAGTATAAACTACGTTTATGTTTGTGCTTTCCTTCCAACACTTATGTACTTACAATTTAGTGGAATTTTAGAATTAGTAGAGATCTGGAGACGACACTCCGTATTTACTCTGTATTTCCCTCCGTAAAAAAGAAGCCCATGAAAGAGTAGCAAACGGATAATGACATATTATAACATTGATATTGATTTAGCTAAATATTGTCAAAATTTACCTGAGACAGCGCGACGACGCACAGCAGAACCAGTAGACTCTTCATTTTTACAGTCAGCAACCGACTAAACGGTGAACTAATAAAAGTATCTCATAAATAAAGTTAAAAATTGGCCTTATCAAATAAACGCGTCATTAATTTTAATCGGCAGATAATAAATTGGTGATATTATCTTATGAGTATTCAATTTTGTACCGAACGGCTGGCTTGTTACGCGCCAAAAAGATTCCTTCAACACTTTATCGCGTAAACACATCTTTCATATTATCATAATCTGTTCTGCGCTCTGTACCTAAACTGTTATGCTATCTTTCCTCGTTATTATTGTACTATGCGATAGTATCATACGTTCCTAAATACTAAAACAAACCCTAAGGGCACGTACACACAGGTTGCCGATTCCACCGTTGAGGCTGTTCAGTTTTGCAGGATCTATTTGTTTGTTTACATTTTGTCTCAGGGCTAAATGAATACTCTATAAGATATTTAAGTCCAAAAAACGTGTATATATATATTTTTAAGTACCTATGTATAAAGGTAAGAACTGCATCACTAATAAATCCGAGGAGCCACTTTCATCAATTTTTTTTTCGTCTTTTCCTATATTCTAATCGATAAATTTACCTTACTGACCGGCTCATTCATTATCGTCTAGCGTAAACTATTAAGCACTTCCTTTTACAAGTCTAACTTGTATTTGAAATTCTACCGGTTGAATCTCTGATTGGAACTCCGTTATTTTCTACGATAGAGTCATACAACTTTGTATTTAAGAGGTTTCCCAGAAAATCTACTCGTGCACGGCGACTGCTTAATTGCAAAGTTATAAAGTTGATAATTGCATAGCTTCTAATGTCGCTTACGCGCGGTGACCGAACTAAAACGTTACTTTTTACACGTTTTAATCGATTTTTGGAAAACTGGGGTACAAAATAAAAATTGTACTTTTGCAATTTTCTAGATATTAAAAATGCACGTCTATTAGTAAAACTTTTATGTCATTTATTATTGTATTTTCTGATTCACAGCAGTTTTAAAATTTGGATTTTATTTCTATCGAGTGAAATATTATCAATCATCTTTCTGTCTTTAAGAATGTTTAGATGAAATGTTCAAAAATGTCGTGTATGAACTGTATGTTTAATATTTGTGGCGGTACAGTCAATCGAAATTGTTTAAAAAGGGAAGTAGCGCGCCTTAAGTTAAAAATTGGAGTAAAACGTGTTCCAGTTTTTGAAACTCCCACCCTTAAAGATAAATAATTATTTTCGAGATTACTCTTAAAGCAGGAGTAAAACGTATTCAAGAAATTATTTGACATATACTGCTTTATTACTGGAAAACAAAATAAATCGCGAGCGATGAGAGCATTCACTGACGTTTTTTATACTTTTTCCTCCCTTCTTAAGGACTAGTTTCAGGTTTTGCAGTAGGAGCCAAATTTTTTGAGCTTGTTCAGTCAAGCAAAGTGCACAACTTTTACTTTGGGACCAATTTTGAAATCGCGAAAAACTCGCCTGTTCCATACAAATGTTCAACATCCACTGAATCTAGACGTAGAAAACAGCTTATTTTTCGCGATATCAAGGTTGCTCCAATACTAAGTTCAGTTTGCATGTCTGAACAAGCACACACAATTTAGCTCTACTAAAAGTAGCCTTGTATAGGGGAGGGATGAAATCTTATTAGGGTGTCAGTTAAATATTAGAAAAATACCAGCTTTTTGCTTTGTCGAAACAAGAAAAAACTACCGAGAAAAGAGATTTAAACTTAATGGCTCCGCTACTTCACATCACTCTGTATATGGTAAAATGTTATAGACGCGAGGTAACGGAACAATCAAAATGTCGATGTCTGGGGTGGTCAACTTGATTAGATAGACCCAAGATCTACTGTTTACTAGCGAAATCTGCGCGATCTACCTATTGCGATTCTAAAGGAAACAGTAAGTATAGTTCAGTATACAATTATGTATTTTTTTTATAAACAATTAGGTATCGTATCGATGCCATTTAGGGCCGATCCTCACTATAATGCCGTTCACAGTTCGTTTTCGGTCCGATCTCGGTCTGGTAAAACATTATCAATTAAGAAATATACCTGTGTGTGCATTCATACCATCCGTAACAGTCAAGTTTCCCCCGAAACCCATTCCAGTCACAATCAGTCTCATGGAAATTTTGTTTGAGCGAGATTAAACTTGACACTAAACGACTTGATCAAACAGGGAAAAACTATGAACGGCATTATAGTGGGTATCGGCCCTTAAAGTTAAGGAATGGGAGCTCATTACGTTACAACATGCTCCAAAATGTAACAGGCGCGACTTAATGCGACATTTGGACTAACAAAGTTTGGACGATTCAAAAGGGCTTTCTATCAAGTCATATTTGAATAAAGAATATTTCGATTTTGATTTCAAATCAACGTACTATCGAGGACACTGGCACCTTACCAGTCCTACGTCGAAAGTCGCTTGCACACTGCACGATGACAATCGCATCAGACCGCGCCCCGCTCCATTCATTCACCAATAGTAAAGCGTAAAGCAGACAGACACCAAGAGCGATTTCAATGAAACCAGATCTCTGTCTATGATTGGCCGTAGTAAATCGTAGTAAAAATACATAACCAATCAGGGACAGGTATGGATCGTGTGGGCGTGCCATGTCTGTCTATGATTGGCCGTAGTAAATCGTAGTAAAAATACGTAGCCAATCAGGGATAGGTATGGGTCGTGTGGGCGTGTCCGATGCGATCCGCTTTTAAACGAATATTTCTACAAAGTGGCAAGGCACGAGAGACCTCGATAGTACCTATCAATTTGTCGATTACATATCGTATCGACGTGAAATTTCGTCATCATCCCAATTGAACCCTCGCCTAAAAACAATAAGCAAAGGAATACAAAATATCACCAAAATAAAATCACACGTCAAGATTAACTAGCGCTTTATTCTGCTTCCTTGGGACTCTTAGACCAAGCTTTGTCGTTTTCCTGCGGCAGAGACCAGCTCTTGGAGCGCCGCCGTTCGACCGGCGGCGGCGGCTCCACTTCGGGCGTACGGGGACGGGACCGCGATCGAGTCCGGGACCGCTTGCGAGATCGGGACCGGGAGCGGCTGTGGTGCGATCTGCAATAAATAAAGTACCTCATCAATTGTTGTATTTCAAAACATTGTCTTTTTTGTAGTGTTTTTATTTCGTTTGCTGTGCCTCGCATTAGCATCCGACTGCATGAAATAAAAACTTTTGAGACACCTAAACTTGGAACTATCCCAGGCCTAAAATTGGAAATTTGGAACTAACTTCGACCTAAATTTGGATCTAATGCCACTCTTCATCGTTCGACATCTAGCTATTATACTCGTATTTAAGTAAAAACATTGACATTTTCTCTGGCCATTTCTTTATTTCTCTCAACAAAAAAATTGCATTCTTCTCGATCTCATGTTTAAGCATAAGAGGACTGTGAAGTTTCAATTCATGGCTGGAGTATGCACTTTCTAAAATGCAGTTTGTTAAACATCGCTTAGAGTTGAAAGTCCGAGGCAAGTGCCTACATTTCTTATTGAAATATTGTTTCGGGCGATAACGGTTTTACCCCCCTAAACTTTTACGAAATTAGACACTTTTGGTCTTATTAGATTCAGTATACTTTAATCTATGTTTCTACATAGATTTTTTATTACAAGCGACATAAGAGCGGCCTCAAGATCTACATGTAAAGTATAGCGTGTTGCTGTGTGTACATCTTAACAGATGCACCTAATCTTTTGTAAACCGTCTAATTAAAAAAACATGTTAGCAGCTCGTCTGTGGCTTCCTATGGAATCGACGTCATCTACCACCAAGAATATCTATATATCTATCTATATATGATATCAAGAATAGCCTATCACAATTTTTAAAACTGAATTTCAATCAATAACCCAACTGTATATAGCGTGATTTTTAATCAAATTCTAATTTACTCGGGGAATGCGAGTGATAGATATGATACTAATCGATCTGATATGATTGTGTCTGTAGTCGAGTCGTTCAAAA